>CM062942.1:15000-5015000 GCA_031878705.1 Tapirus indicus
TCTACGGAGAGAGCCGAGACACGGCGGGGACAGCCGAAGATGGTGAAGGTCGGCGTATTGACGGAGAGAGTCGAGTGGCGGGGAGGGCCGAGCGTCTACGGAAAACACCGAGCGCCCACGATAGGGCGGAAGATCGATGGAAAGAGGAAGTGTTAGGCGGGGAGGGCCGAGGATTGACGGAAAGAGCCGAGGGGCCAGGAGGAGTGAAGAGCAAGTGAGGGAGCAGACGCGGAGCGACCGAGGCGGCCGGGGCGGCGAGGAGCAGCGGGGGGACGGAGGAGGCGCGACCCGGGCGCCGAGTGGCGGCCGGTAGGGGCGGGGCGGGGGGAGGGCCCGGGGTGGAGTGTCGGGGACCGGGGTCTCCGCCGACGCCGCGCAGCCCAGGAGGCGCCGGGCCCGGAGCCCCTTCCTCCCCGGCGTGGGCGGGCTCACATCCGGGGTCTCAGGGACTGTCGGGCTCGGGGGAGCCCGCGGGTGCGCAGGCGCGGACGGGAGGGGGCGGGGCGGTCAGTCTGGACCCTCTGCGCCCCCGGCGACCCTGCTGTCCCGGCCGCCGGGAGTCAGCTCAGGGCGGTGCGGGGTCGCACTGTGTCCTGTCCTCGCGTCCGCGGGAGGCCCAGGAGCGGCGTGTGTGTGTGTGTGTGTGTGTGTGTGTGTGTGTGTCCTCGGTCCCGGTCCCTCCTCCTGCGTGTGTGTGTGTGTGTCCTCGGTCCCGGCCCCTCCTCCTGCGTGTGTGTGTGTGTGTCCTCGGTCCCGGCCCCTCCTCCTGCGTGTGTGTGTGTGTGTCCTCGGTCCCGGTCCCTCCTCCTGCGTGTGTGTGTGTGTGTGTCGTCGGTCCCGGCCCTTCCTCCTGCGTGTGTGTGTGTCCTCGGTCCCGGCCCCTCCTCCTGCGTGTGTGTGTGTGTGTGTCGTCGGTCCCGGCCCTTCCTCCTGCGTGTGTGTGTGTATGTCCTCGGTCCCGGCCCCTCCTCCTGCGTGTGTGTGTGTGTGTGTGTGTCGTCGGTCCCGGCCCTTCCTCCTGCGTGTGTGTGTGTCCTCGGTCCCGGCCCCTCCTCCTGCGTGTGTGTGTGTGTGTGTGTCGTCGGTCCCGGCCCTTCCTCCTGCGTGTGTGTGTGTGTGTCCTCGGTCCCGGCCCCTCCTCCTGTGTGTGTGTGTGTGTGTGTGTGTGTCCTCGGTCCCGGCCCCTCCTCCTGCGTGTGTGTGTGTGTGTGTCGTCGGTCTCGGCCCCTCCTGCGTGTGTGTGTGTGTGTGTCCTCGGTCCCGGCCCCTCCTTCTGCATGTGTGTGTGTGTGTGTGTGTGTTCTCGGTCCCGGCCCCTCCTCCTGCGTGTGTGTGTGTGTGTGTGTGTCCTCGGTCCCGGCCCCTCCTCCTGCGGGGCCAGCAGGAGCCGGGAGGAGCAAGGTGCAGGAGCCCGTGCTGTCCCGCAGGAGGCCTCCGTCTGAACGCCCCGCTGCCGGACCGTGCGAGGAGCCGGCTGGTCGCCGGAGGCCCGGTCGGAGAGGACGGCGGAGCGGCCCTCCGCCGGCCGCCGGGGGACTCGCGACACTGAGGAGGAGGTGTGTGAGGAGAAGGCCGTCCACTTCCAGCATCGGCTCGGAGAGAGGAGTGACCCGAACCTTCTCGGACGCTGTCGGCGGGTCCTCCTGCCTCCGCTGCAGACCGGCCCCTTCGCGTGCTCGCACTGCCCTTCCGAACAGTCGGTGATTCGGTCTGTTCACCGGGGCAGCTCTTCCCGTCAGGGGGCTCTGTGCCTCTCTGCTCCGACCGTTTGAGAATTCCACTGTGAGGACGGCGTGTCAGCCTGGCTAACACAATTGCTTCTCTCCTGTCTGCACTGCCGGCGGTAAGCTAGTGCCCCAGGGAAGGGGGTGCATATGAGTTCCGTCCAGACAGGAAAGATGGGTGGAAGGCCCCATTCCTACTTGGTGACGCTAACCCCAAACCTCACCCTACACCCAGGCTTCGTCACAATTTTAACCCCAACTCTAATGCAAACCTAACCCTAATCCCAATCCCTAATCCTCACGCGCCTTCTTTGGCTCCACCGGCATGGACTCCAAGGGGTTGAGACGCAAATGAGGGCGGGCAGCAGCATCACGTTCAAGCCTGGACCCCACAGACCCGCCACGTGTGCTCCAGGTGAAGACCCACCCAACAATTCTTTCCAAGAAGGGTGCTTGCTGCCCACCCCAGAGGGACGTGCCCTGTAGGCTCCAGGGTGATAGTTGGCGCTAAGAAAGCCCACGTGGACCCGCAGGGACAGGGGTGGAGACAGTCCACTGGGAGTGGGGATTCCGGCTCTGTAGGGCAGAGACACTAAACTGCCAGGACGGTTGGAATGATGGGCACCTTGCTGAAAATAAACAGAAAAGAAGGAGTATCTCCAGGAGACATCTGGAAAAGAGTCTTCTGTAAGGTCCCAGTCCCACCAAGCTGACCTCCTAGTTTTCAAACTTAAATTTCAGACTCCAAGCCAAGCGGCTGCAATGCAGTGCCTTCAGGTGACAGGTGATCAGCTTGACTCCCTGTGACTTACTGGCAGTGGTTCTCTGGGGACTGAGGTTGGGAGGGCATGCAAGCACCTAGAGAGGCCAGTGTCACTGCACATCCTTTGGAAGGACAGGTCGTCTCCACTTTCAGTCAGTTGCTATGAGCACATCCTTACATCTCACCAAAGTACTTCAGGTGACAGGTTGTGTGTGACATGGGGCAGGAGGACGAAGGGCTGGGGGCCTCTTCGCTTTTTGCTCTTATGTATTCATATGAAGTTTGCAGGAAGACACTTTGCTGCAAAAGAGAAAATACCTGAAGGGTAGAAGTCATATTACTGACAGTTTTTGTAACTTTTTTAAACCAAAAACCCCCCACAAAAAAAACAAAACAAAACCTCTTGTGCTTTAATAGTCATTTGAAAATACACAAACATCCAGGGAAAAAAGGTAAAGCAGTATGAGGTACTGAGAGCACAACTGTGCTTTGACAATTGTAACAGCAGTCACACTTCTGAACAACGTCCACGGCCTCTGCAAATGCAGCCAGTGGTTATGTAGCAGAGCAGCGCACTCCGCTGTGAAACATGTCAGATACCCATTCTGTACATTCACTGTTTCATCTCGGTCTTCCCGTAGGAAAAGGGACATAAGCGTATTCACTGTCAGTCAGGTTCCCGACGACTCGGGTATGAAATACTGCCTGTCAGTTTGCTTCTCAAACTAAATTTTTTAAGAACAGTATAATGTATTCCTTAAAGCAAGTTCATAGATGTGAGGAGTCGTTAATTTTGCAGTGATGTTGAATATGATACAAAGGAAATGCAGGTATTCTCCAGAAAAATGGGATAAAGGAGGCTTTAAGAATTCATGAGAAAAAACGGTGATAAAACTTAGGTTGCCTTTTCAGATGTTTTACATGTTTTCAGATGTTTTAAAAGCGGGATGTATTTTGATTAAGCTTTCAGAAACCTTCAACACCCCCACCCGCGGTACAGCATGTACGGTTTGCATTGCAGCGTGATGGAGAGATTAAAGGGGGGAGAGACTCGGTAGGAGGGAGGAGCCACCACACGTCCGTTAAATGACTCAGGCGTCTTTCTGTGGACAAAGTGAACCCTGCCAACGTTAGGACCCTGTCTCCATGTTTCTGCTCTGCCACCTTCCAGCGGCTTCCATGCTCAAGTCACCTTCTGGCCCACGATGACTGAGGAGCTCTGGCCATCACAAGTGCACGCCTGTGCCAGTCTCAGCATGTCAATAACCAGTGTTGTGGCTGGACCAGCCCTTGTGGTTGCAAGATGCGTTCAGCAGTAGCCATCAGGAAACTTTGGGAAGAAAATGGGTTTATTACTCACAGGACCTGGTAATTACACAGCACACGTGGGGTCACACAGTGAGGTCGTGGGTTGCCAGGAGAGAGTGTGCAGTAGGTGAGAGCAAGCAAGCAAGCATGAGCCCGGGGTTCTGTTTGATTAGAGTCAACAGGTTTTATACGGTTTTGTGGGCTCACTCTTCATTGGTGAATTTAAAACAAAGGGGGAAATTTAAAGTGAAGGAAGAGAAAAACAAGTGGTCCACGTGGTCAGTTATCGAAATCAAACATCTCTAGAACAAAGGAGCCTCGGTGGGGGAGGCTGCCTGGCTCTTCATCGGGTGTGGCTGTCAGTGTGTCTATGCGAGGTGGCCGTCTCTGAAGTGGGAGCCTGGCAATCAAAGCTAACCTCAGGCACTCGAGTTACAGAAAAGAGAAAACAACTGTCAGAGTTTATGCAACCCCACACCTGCAGCAAGATGAGATGGCAGTGAAGGGGCTGCTGCCTCTCTCCGAGTCCCTCCCCAGAAATCCCACACAGCCCTTCTGCTCAAAACTTAGTCCTGGGCTGCCCAGGACTCACTGGGCTGCCCCAGTGAGTTCCTGGTCTGTGAGGAAGAGGAAGGAGAGGGTGTGCATGAAGATAACAGGAGCCGCTGTGCCAGCGCGAACACACTGGTACTCGTGGAGCCTGAAGAACAACTGATCTGTGGGTCAGTCCCCTCCCCCGCCCCGCAGGGGTTTAGGGACACAGGCTCTTCCATCATAGACATCTACCCTCCTGGGCCAGCCTGGATGTGTCCTCTTTCTTTCACAGAGTGACCACAAGGACGACCCTGAGCCATCCTAGTGTTGACACAATCCATAACCAATCTCTAAATCAAAATCGGGGTGAGTTTATTATGAGCCAGATCTGAGGACTAGCTCGGGGCCTTCCTTCCCCAAGGAAGGAAGGGCACCAAAGAAGTGGGGTGCACAGAGTTACATACGTCTTGGAACAAACAGCATACATCACATATGACAGGAGTGTCCCTTTTACAATTATCACAAGATGCTTTGCTGGTACAGCAGATCAGTGAGCACAGCGGGTCAGTAATTAATCCTTAGTTTAGGGAGAGATGTTTATCCTAAAGGAAATGCTGATGTGGGGGAGGTTAATCCCTATCTTTAAGGGGCATCCTTCTTGTCTCTGGGACACAGTAAATATTTAAGCAGATGTACAATGTGTGCTCAGTCAGGCCCCCTTGGAAAAACAAGGTCAGGTGGAATTAGTTTTACACCAAATGGCTTCCTCATACATCCAATGTATCCTATTGCTTACCATTTATCACTAGCGATTGTTTTTCAATTTTTTTCAGTTTACTTTTTGGTACTTGTGCAGATTTGTGTGGTGAAGGGGCACTCTCATGGGAAGTCCACTCCCTGTTCATCCAGACCTGTTGTCCTGGCCCCTGGTGTGAGCCCTTTCCCTTTCTTGGAGTCTCACCACTCCCCATACAGCCAGCAGCCCACCCACCGCGACAACTTAGGGTTCCCTTTACGTGTCCTGTATGACCAGGTATCAGATGGGAGAAGCTGTCTGAGAAAAGGGGCGGTTGTGTCCCCAGGGTCTGAGGCGTGTTTGCAGTCGCCATGGAAACTCCAGGTCAGGGCTTTGGCCAGGGAACAAAGCTGCAGTCTTGGGAGTGACCAGATGGCGTGACCATGGCGCCTCTCCTCCCCCACCACCGCCATCCTAGGGTTTGCGGGTTCCCACGCCCTGGGCTCCTGGAAACGGGGGGTCCAGTGAGAGCGGGCCTGGGGGCCTGTTATGTATTTCAGGTTTCCTTGTGGGCAGGTCACCGCCTCCTGACTGAGTTGTTCAATCTGTTAAAGTCTTTGGGATGGGGGAGGGGGAGGTAGGGGCTGGAGGAGAGGAGGAGAGCCATGAGACAGAACTTCCTGCAGAGAGGAGGGGCAGATTGAAGGGGTCCCCCAGGGATGGAGTCATTGGGAGTGACCTTTTGGGGACCTCATTGTGACCTGCCTGGAGCCAGGGAGCACATGGTGAGTATAAAAGCATAAAAGAGCCTGATGCCAACAGAGGGGGTGGGGGCAGGGGGGAGATGGCACTACCACCTGCTGGCCCTGTTCTGTCGTGGGCATCAACCCTCCCTCCAGAGAAGAAAAACCAGGTCCCTGCACAGGTTGAAAGGCATTTTCAGTGGAAGGGCTTGGTCCGGGACTGAGGAGGAGCAGCTGATCCTGTTCCATGTGACCCTACAACATGAGGGGTCAGGCCCAGTGTACAGGCTCCACCTCCTAGCTGGGTTCAGAGCACAGTTCCTGGATGACTCCGTGTGTGAGGCCCAAGGACCTTGGTCATGACCATCCTGCAGTGTATGACTTGGGGGCCATTATCTTTGGGGAGGGATCACAAAAACAGGTGGCCCTCGAGTTGGAAAATTTATCACAAGTAATGAAACAAGTAGGTAAAACTTTTTCATCATTTGATGAAAAACTTAAAGTTGCAAAAGTAGCCTTTAAATTGTTGATGTAAATAATCCATAGCCAATCTATAAATCAAAATTGGGGTGAGTTTATTATGAGCCAAATTTGAGGACCATATAGCCCAGGGCCTTCCTTCCCCAGGAAAGAAAGGGCACCAAAGAAGTGGGGTGTACAGAGTGGTTATATACCATCAAAGAGCATATATGACATATGAATGCAATGTTCTCTTTGCAGTAGTCACGAGATTGCCGTTGGCACAGCCTTTGACAGACACCGCAGGTAGCAGGTCTGCTGTCTCAAGTCGGGTGGTCACAGGATGAGCACAGCAATCAAATCCTAGCCTAGGGAGAAATGCTTATCCTTAAGGAAATGCTGCTGTGGGGGAAGTTGCATCCTTATCTTAAGGGCATTTGTTCTTGTCTCTGGGACATGGTAAACGCTCAAAGCAGATACACAATGCATGTTCAAAGGCCGGTCAGGCCCTTTGGAAAAACAAGTTCAGGCCAAACTAATTTTATACCAAATGGCTTCCTCATAGACTCTAATATATCCTATTGCTTGCCATTTTATTTATCAAAATCATCTAGGGAGAATACTATAAATCATCCCTGGGGGAGTGTCTTGGTCTTTTCGATATACTCAGGATGCTAATGAAGAAATTCAAAGGTTGCTGAAAAGCCCACTCAATAACTTGGGGCTACAGGACTTCTTAAAGACCATGCTGGCTGACCTGATTACTTGGGGCACGTTACAAATAGGGAGAATTTTGACCAAGTTCTGGAGCAAATCGAGGTCTTAGGGGAAATCAAGGTAGAGGAAACACCTTGGCTGAGCCCTTCCAAGTTAAGGAAGTGTTTGAGATTACAGAAGGTGCTGGAAGGGCAGGCAAGGTGGCAGTTGGTTATCTCAGGAATGCTAAGCTCTGACCTCTATTTATTACCCAGAACCCTAGTGCTAACGTATTTCCTAACTCTTAACTATTACCCTCACCCTGAAAACCCTAAACCTAAGATCTAGAAAAAGTACAAACCATACAATACCTCATAAACCTTATGAACCCTGTAAACCCTTCACACTTCACCTGAGACCTGACCCTAACCACAAACCCTGACCTGGAATTTGCCGAGGACAAAACCCCAACCCTAACCTCCCCCCAACCCTAAATCTAACCCCTACAAGTTGGTCTCCCAGTCCCTGCGGTTCCCACACGAAACCAGGTATCACCCAGGGAGGATGCCAGGCAAAGGAAACCTACTGGATCTGGGGTAGGCGTGCAGTCACCGTGCAAACACCAGGGCTTAGGGTCATGTGATGGGCGGGGCTCTGGGAGGCGGGCCTGGGCAGGGGCGGGGCTCTCGTTTGCGGATGGAGCCCATCCCCTGCGGGTCCTTGAGTTCTGAGCCTCCTGGGAACACCAGTCTCGGGGGCAAAAGCTGGGGGCTACACAGAGTTCTTAGTTTGAACCATGTCTTGAAATTCAGGAGGATCTGGAAGTTCTGGGCTCCTGCCAACATCTCTCCAACATGAAATGTAAAATCCCCTACCCTAATCAACCTAGGATACTTTTCCATCTATATTATCTATTTCCTTTTAGTGGACTAGGGTTGAAATTCGATGAAGGATGGGCCTCTGCTTAGATTACAGGTGGCTTTGAACCCTGATGTCTATATAAGTTTTAAATAAATACTTTCTTCTGCCAGAATGAATAAGAAGTATCTGCAGTGCATCTGAAGTACAACTAACAGTCCCTAGACCACGTCACGGGGGCTGAAGCGTCTGAGCGCTCCCATCCTCCTCCTCCTGGGTGCGTGTGGTCAGAGCAATTGCCCATTGTCCAACTTGACCTTCAGCATTGCTGTGGGGTGGGCAGGAGTTGCCCAGCTTCTGAGAATTCATCTTAACATCTTAGGAGCTGGTAATGTATGGAGAGCTCACACAGCACAGTCTATCCCTGTGCTGAACAGTTCACGTATGTTGACTCGTTGAAAACTCAGGGCAAACCAGTGAGGTCGGTACTGTTGTGACGAGCAGAATGTGGGGGCAGAGGGTTTGGATTTAAAAATAGGTATACATACGAATACGTATACGTATATATGGGGGGGTGAACCGCCCACCACACGGCGCTGTTCTGAGGATCAAATTGGACGATGGGTAGATTTACGTACATACACGGATGCACATGTAAAATCTCCATTCTTCGATAGCTTGCCCAAGAACTCACAGCCAGTTTGTGGCAAAATTTAGGTGCAGGCCCAGGCATCCTGGCTCAAACCTCCACCCACTTAGCCCGTCCTTTTGACCCCAGGTCACCCTGGGACTCCCGACTCCTGCAGCAGCTCCACTTCCCATCTGGCTGACAAACCCTCCAGCCTCATTTGCTGACTCTTTCTGTGGAGGCCGTGAGGAAGCTCTGGTGGCTGATCCCCCTGAGGCCCGGGAGAAGAGAAGCCCAGTGGGCGGCACCCTGGGACCACAGGCGACTTCAGGTTCGTGGTGGCTCTGCTGGTCCTGCAATCACCTCACCTCCAGTCTCCATGGGTCTAAGCTGCCACTGGAAGGCGTTTGTGGCCTTTCCACATCCCCAGGGTTGTGTCATCAGTGATGCGGTGGGGGCTCCATCCTTCTTGGAGTGTCCCCAGATGCCTGGTGTGCTAGTCCCCTGGCCCTGTGCTCCAGGGAGCCCGTGAAGCAGGGTGGTGGGCACATGCCCAGGGAGACACCAACTGGAAGGCGGTCAGCGCTCCCTGCCAGAGATGCTGCTGCCTCAGATCATCCTCATGATGACAGGAAACAGGCCCCGAGCCCTCGTGTGCTAGGCCCAGCCTAAGCACCTTCACGACCCCAAGAGCCCTATGGTGTAGACAGTGTTGTGATCCCATTTTCCAATGGACACAGGAGGCTTAGAGAGCTTGGATAACTTGTCCAAGAACACACAGATACCTGGTGGAGACAAGATTTGAACAAAACAGGCAATCTGCCCCCAGAACCCCTGTTAACCACCATGCTTCACTGATTTCTGCCTAGAACAGAGAATTGGAAGATGAGGGACAGACAGAACAGGAAGGATTTACGTGAGATGAGAGGGAGTGGAGAGAGAGAGTTCAGACTGGATGAGGAAGACTGGCTGGACCAGGGAGGGTGAAGTGGGATGGGAGGGGTGGTCAGGAGAGGAGAGAAGAGGAGACGCACCCGAGGAGACAGGACAGAGAGCAGAGGCTGGGCAGAAGAAAGGAGACGCTTGGGGTAGAAGATGGGGGGCAGAGAGGACTTCCTGGGGTTCAGAGGACAAAGCCCTGGCCACCGGGAGCCAGCATGTTCCTTGGGGGTAGTGGGAGCCCATGGTCCGTTCTGGCCCAGGCTCCAGAGGACGCTGACTACCCTGTGGAGATCAGGTGGGGTTCCAGGGTCTCACGCTGCTCTCCAAACCCTACCTTGAGGATTCAGGCTCCCCAGCTGCAACAGCCATACTCCAGAGTCCTGGTGGCGACACTGAATACACACACTCCCCCCGCCCTCTGACCCCCATCCTGGCCCACAGACCCTGACTCCCCCGACTCACCACATGAGTGACGTCAAGTTGTGCTGAGCAGGGATTTGCTAAGTATCCAAATCTAATCAAATAAGCAAAGGTAGGTCAGGGATTCCACCTTGACTCTTGGCTTCATTGCAGGTGGCTGGATTGGAAGAGACAGGGCAGGTTTCTCAGGATTCCTTTTATGGGGGCCAGGGGGCGGGCCAGTAGTACCCTTGGTACCCAGCTGCCCCCTTCTTGCGGGCGTTGATTAGCATTTCCCCTCTGGGCAGGTGTCTCCAGCCCCTTCACGAAGCTGACCGGGGCGCTGTGCAGGGGAGGCTCGTCCACCTTCCCTCTGGCACACTGGGTCCTGTGTGAGATGAAGAGTCACCCTGGTTGGGCCAGCCAACAAGGAGCGCACACTTGTGACTATTCCAATCCCCCGAGAACCTGTTCTGGGGCCCGAGTCCTGCTACCCCACTCTCTAAGGAGATGCACAAGCAGCAGGAACCTGTCCCTTCTGTGACAATCTCACAAGGCAGGTGGGGAGACCAAACCCCTCCTGAGACATGACTTGGGAAGAGCGATCGTGTCTACTTGGAAGGAAGAGAGGGCTGGGGACTCTGGGAGGGAATGACCATGGAGACATCAGGTGTGTTGGGGAAGGATGACAAGAACAGGGGAGGTCCCTGAGGAAGCTGAGATCTCTTACTCAAAAGTTAGGAGAGGTGGGAGGATCAGAGACGGCAAAATAGTCAAGAAAGAGGAAACAAAGTGCAAAGTTTGGAGGTGAGGGACAGTGTGGACTGCAAGCGACCAAAGACAGTCACTGTGGTTGGGAGAGGCGTGTGGGCAGAGGGTGGTAGGCAGAGAGGAGAGGGTGGTAGGCTGCCCACGGGGCAGCCAGGATGGTGGGCTGTGTTCTCAGGGCCACAGAAGGAACTGAAGGACAAGGGGTGGGAGAGAGCCACGAGGATTCATCTCTTACAAGGGTCGCTCTGGCTGATCTCTGGAGGATGGCCGAGGGGCAAGCAGGAGGCAGGAAGACCCAGTAAGAAACTGGCGCAGTCATCCTGGAGACCATGGTGGCCTGGCCTAGGAGAGTGCTGTTGGCCTGGAGGGAAATGGCTGCTTTCCAGAGGAGCAGTCGAGAACTGGCGATGAGTCACATGCTCGGGCCGAGGGGCGGAGGAGTCGAGGAAGACCCCAAGGCTTCAGGCTTGCACCCTGAAGTGGGTTGAATGGTGGCCCCCCCAAAATACGTGTCCTAATTCTCAGAACCTGCGAATATTACCTAACGTGGCAAAACATGTGACTAAGTTAGGGATCTTAAGTTTATCCTGAACAATACAGGTGGGTCCTCAGTGCCATCACAGGCATCCTGATAAGAGAGAGACAGAAAGAGAACAGAAACACAGAGACACGGAGGAGCCACATAAAGACAGAGGCAGAGATGGGAGGGAGGCGGCCACCAGCCCAGGGACACCTGGAGCCCCAGAAGCTGGAATAATGGGAAGGACCCTCCCCTGGAGCCTCCAGAGGGAGCGTGGCCCTGTGACACCTTCACCTCAGACGTCTAGTCTCCAGAACTGAGACAGAAGGAATTTTAAGACACCCAGTCTGTGGTAATTTGCTACAATAACCTCAGGAAACTCACGTGCACCCCTCCTGGGTGATGGTCCTTCATCAAATCCAGGGCGCAGGGTTTGGTTTAGAGAACCCGAGGAATTGGACAGCACGGAGCACCCGGGCGGAGATTCCCAGGGAGCATGGGCCCTTGGCTCAGAGGCAGACCTGGCGTGGAGACCGTGTTCAGGCACAGAGATGGTACGTGAGGCCGTAAGAGTTAATGGGGCATCAGGACAGCGCGTCAACTGGCGAGGCGCAAAGAAAGCCAAGCTGGAAGAAAAGGTGCCCGCCAGAGGGATTAGGCGGAACTTGAGGGGCCTTGGGCAAGGGGAGGGTTTGCTGCTGCTTTTCTAGGATCCATCTCAAGGGCAGTGGTCAGGAGCCAGTGGGAAGGTGGGCGGAATACAGGTGACAGGGCCAGAAGAGAAGTACCTTTAGAGGTGACTTTATGTGATAAACATCTACTAAAAAATGTCCAGTATGATAGATGAGGTACAGAAAACACAACAGGAGGAAACAGGGAGGGACATCAGGCAAAGGTCTGAAAGAGGGGCACACGCTATGGGGGACATCTTCCTACCTCTAACTCCTGGGCCTCTGGGCTGTCACTCCTACAGGAGCAAGAAGACCTAGGAGAGCCCTGAGGAGAGAAAGGGGCAATGAGGTGTGACAAGGCCTGCGCGGTAGTGAAGCATTTTACACCCACGAGCGTTACCATTTGGTTGAATCCAGGACCCTGTCTGTCATCAGGTGTGTCACCTGGTCAGGTGCCACTAAGGGAAGCTGCCCGTTCACCTGTGACTTGTTGGACACATCCAGATTCAGAGACCTGACAGGTGTGCAGAACCACAGGCTTTGGCGGCGTGCCGCGCTGTGGATTCCCAGACGGATTAACAAAACACACGCCAGACACAGACTAGAGACACACCCGACTTCAGTGTTGGGTTAAGACATCGCAGACAGCTGGGAAGAGAGGGACCTGTCATTGCACGGGACTGAGGAAATGAGTCCTCTAGGGAAAACTCAGCCCCGTCTCCCACCTCACACACACACACACACACAGCTACGCGTCTCCCACCTCACACACACACTCAGCCCCGCGTCTCCCACCTCACACACACACTCAGCTATGCGTCTCCCACCACACACACACACACACACACAGCCCCGCGTCTCCCACCTCACACACTCAGCCCCGTGTCTCCCACCTCACACACACATAGCTACGCGTCTCCCACCTCACACACACACTCAGCCCCGTGTCTCCCACCTCACATACACACACACAGCCCCGTGTCTCCCACCTCACACACACACACACACACACACACAGCCCCGCGTCTCCCACCTCACACACACACACTCAGCCCCGTGTCTCCCACCTCACACACACACAGCCCCGTGTCTCCCACCACACACACACACTCAGCCCCGCGTCTCCCACCTCACACACACACTCAGCCCCGTGTCTCCCACCACACACACACACACACACACACACACACACACAGCTACGCGTCTCCCACCTCACACACACACTCAGCTCCGCGTCTCCCACCTCACACACACACACAGCCCCGTGTCTCCCACTTCACACACACACACTCAGCCCCGTGTCTCCCACCTCACACACACACACACACACACACACACACACTGCAGCAGGACCAGACGTGTGAACAAGGAGTGACGGCCGCAGAAGACATCGAGGTAACCACGGTCACACCGCCAACACGGGGAAGGCCGCTCACGTCCGTCACAAAGGGCGAGTCGCACGGCCGACGGCTCCAGCCGACCGCTTCAGACAAGGGAACCAGCACGTGGCGCGAGGCGGACGCGGCACAGAACCCAGAACAGACGGACGCGGGACACCGGACGGCCGCCAACAGCGCGAAGGCGGCGCCCTCACAGCACCGTCCACACAAACCCTGCTCGTATCCGCCGCACCGCACGGGGGCGACGCCGGGAACCCAGGGAGCACGGGGTCCAGACGGCCGCCCGCCCGGCGACGACCCTGCCGCGCCCCACGCCCGCCCGACAGCCCCGGGAGACCCAGGGCGAGAGAGCGAAGGGAGAGGAAACCAGCCGGGCGTGCACACCCCGCCAGCGCTCCTACCCGACGGCCTGACGGGCGAGCCACGCGGGCGGCGGCGGAGGGCGACGGGGGCCGGCGGAGGGCGACGGGGGCCGGCGGAAAGGGACGCCCAGAGCCGAGCCCGGCCGAGCCCGGCCGAAAGAGAGCCGAGGGGCGGCGGAAACGGACGCCCAAGAGCCGAGCCCGGCCGAGGGAGAGCCGAGGGATGGCGGAAACGGACGACCTCGAAACAAGCCCGGCCACAGGGGTCCCGAAGGGCAGGCGGAAGGTGGCGAAGGGTCCGACGGAAATCGTCAGAGGTTGACAAAAAGGAAGGCGATGGGGGTAAGCTGAAGAGAGCCGAGCCTGCTCGGAGAATGACGGAAAGTGACGGAGTTTAGCGAAGACCAAGGCTGGGGCGGGGGGATACGAAAAGTGCCGAAGCTGGTGAAGGAGAACGGCGGAGTGAAGAGCGACGAGAAGGGAGTATCCACCTAGCAGAGCCCGGCCTGGAAGAAGAACAGAGTGAAGAAGGGGTGGAGAGGAAGGGAGAGAGAGTGCCCCGGAGCAGAAGCTAAGCCTTGTCGGAGAGCGACGACGCGAGATGAAAAGAGCGAACCTGAACCTCATGGCAAGGACAAAAATTGACGGAGAACGACGGAGATGGCCGGATACTGACGGAAAGAGACGGAGATGACGGAAAATTGACGGAGATGGTGGGACAGTGACGGAAAGAGACGGAGAATGACGAAGAGGGCCGGGCCCACTGGCCATCTAGAAAGGCCTGTTTACCCTCGCTGCTCCCCGGTGGCCGTGAGCCCGTCGGCACAGGCACGTTACTTGGCAGGGGTCGCACTGGGTTTGGTGGCTGCTGCCCTCCCCAGGCCCCAGCCCTGCGTGGGCCTGTGCGCCTGACCCGTGTCTGACCCGGGACAGACCCGTCCTTGCTCCACTGCAGATGGATGGTTCAGGGCAGCACCCTGAGCCTAGTTGGGCGAAGTCCCTGTCTCAGAACGCCCGGTCTGTCCCTCTCTCTTTCTGGGAATAAGTTTTCTGTATTGTGGCAAAATATCAACAACACAAAATTCACCATTCTGACCATCTTTAACTGATGGCCATGCCTGCCTGTGGCTGAGAGCTGCTTCTGTCAGGACCACGGTCACCTGCGCAGGGTCTGCCGTGTCCACTGACCCACCGGCCTTTCCTCTCCGTCTCTGCACCAGCGACCCCCAACGTGCTGTCTCCAGCCGGGCTCCTGTGCCGGCCAGACGCGTCTCTACAACTGCGGTCACCATCCTGCCTTGGGGTCACATGCTTCAAAGGACTGTGGTGCCTGCCGCTGTCCACACCCAAGAGGCAGCTCCACCATCCCTAGTGGCTGAGGCCATGCACTGGGGGCCGCCCTCATCTCCCCACATTCCCTGTGCCGGGTGACTTGTGTCAGCTCCTCTTGTTACCATGCTGCGGGTCCAGGTTGCTCGATGTCGCGTTGTAAAAGAATTTAGAGAACAGCAAGGACGGGTACAAAGAGTAAGGAGTTTATTAGACACATAACACTCTGTAGACAGAGCGGGCATGCTCCAAGGGAGGACCTGTGCTGAGCGGTTTTGCCATCGCATCTTTTATATTCCTGGTTTGGGGGGGGGTCCTGCTGCGTAGGGCAGAAGTAAAAGTGAAGGCAGCTGTGAGTCAGAGCAGCAGCAGCAGCCAGGGAAGAGCAGTGGGGCCGCAGCTTCTGTAAATCAAGCAGTTTGGTCCCCCTACAGACGGTCAAAAGAGGTTCTGGAAACTTGCGGTTACCTAAGCTATAATGCAGAACTATGTCTTAGCAATGTCCTAGCGATGTCATCTCCCCCCCACCCCCTGCCCTGCACGACCCTCCTATTTCCTTGTGGTGCCAGATCCCTATGCTAACCTGCCTGTCTCACTCCTTCAGAGCCTGTTGCCCATCCCCACAGTGACCCCCTCCATCTTGATCTAGTGCATGATCCCTTCATCAGGCCCTGGCAGGCCCCCTGCCTCACAGTGTGTCCACACGAGCCCCAGGGGGACCTTGCTGAAGCAGAAGTGAGACCATGACTCTCCCACCTGTAATGCCCCCCAAAGGTTTCCCCACATGCACTGAGGTGTCTGTGGGGAGGGGCATCCGCCACAGCCCTGAAAGTCCCTGATGTCCTCACTGTGGCCACAGGCTTCTGGTCTCCTGACATGGGGCAGGTCCTGTGGCTGGTCACGTGGGCACCTCCGTGGGTCAGGCGACACAGCCTGATACCCCAGGACTGCTCGCTCTGGGAGGGGGCTGACTCCTTCACTGCTTGGTCAGAGGGCAGGTTCCCCAGCTGGGACTCAAACACTGCACATGTGGCATCTCCCTGGGCCATCACATCACCCCGGTGGCACTTGAGGGAAGAAGGGACCAAGGTACATGTTCCTAAGCAGGATGTCATGGGGTGAACTCTGTCCCTCCAAATCCATATGTTGGAGTCCTAGCCCCTAGGACCTCAGAATGTGGCTGTATGTGGAGATGGGTCTTTAAGGAGGTGATGAAGGTAAAATGAGGTCATTGGGGTGGACTCTGATCCAATAGGACTGGTGTCCTTATGAGAAGAGGAGATGAGAACACAGACATGCACAGAGGGACGACCATGTGAGGACATGGGGAGAAGATGGCGTCTACACGCCAGGAGAGAGGCCTCAGGAGGAACCAGCCCTGTGACACCTGGATCTCAGACTTCTAGCCTCCAGGACGGGGAGACATAAATGTCTGTTGTTTAAGCCTCACTGTCTGTGGTCCTTTGTTATGACAGCCTGAGCTAACACACAGGGTCAAATCAGGTCTCACACCCAACAGATCCCGCAGTCCATTCCCCTATACGTGAGTTATGGGGCCCCGGGGCCTCAGGGGGTCCTGAGGAGAGGTTGGGCCTCAGTATGCAGGGTCTTTGAGGGGAGCAGGACATTTGCTCACCGCCCCCCCCCATGGTCTGCCTGTGATGTCTGCTCCATGCCGCACGTGCTTCCCGCAAACCATGGACTTTGTGTAAATGATCTGTCTGGGACACACAGCAATCCCTGGACTGGGACATTTTACACCTAATTTATGGTGCCATAACTGAGGCCCCAAGATGTGAAGTGGCTGCCCTCGGTCACACCCTGGTAGGTGGCAGAGCTGGAGTCCCAACCACGACTCCACTCCGGCTCCCCCCACTGCCCTCCCACATCTCCCATGGGAAGGGGAACGGGTTTCAGTCCTGAACAGAGAACATGTTCTCCCAGGGGCAGAGGCGCTGCTGGGGAGGGGGCTCTGGGCTCGCGGAGGGTTGAAGGGTGAAGAAGCAGCAGGAGAAGCATGGCACACGAACCACAAGACTTCTCTGCCTTGTCCTGGGCCATGCAGCCCGGCCACCACGCGCTCCGTCTCCAGGGAGCCCTCCCCTCAGACATGTCCCAGAGCCAGGGCTCCTCCCCTCAGTGAGGTCTGGATTGTTATCCAGGTTCATCGTTCATTTCAAACTCCCTCCCCGCCACCCGGGCTCCTGGAGCTGCTTCCTGCTCTGTAACCGCCAGGGGCATCCAGACACATCTCAGATTTGAGCACAAGTGCGCTCTGCCCTGAGCCGCCACTGCCTGCTCTGACCGGTCTCTGGGTGCCCGGCCCCTGACCAGGAGTCTCCCTCTGGGGGTCGGGCCTGAAGTGGTGCCTGGGGGTGTCGGCATCCTTCAGCCTCACCGACCTCCTCAGAAAGAGTGAGGACAGAGGCTGGGTCTGCTGGATCAGCCGGGGCTGCCAGGCACCTCCTGATAAGATCCTACTACTCTGCACAAAGAGGATTTTAAAAGGGTTCGTCACATTCTGTGACTCCCGGCAGCTTTAGGGAGTCACCTAACACAAAGGTGAGCCCGTGATACTGCAGGTGGTGCTGAGACGTTTAAAGTCACTCAAACAGCAGCGGAGGCCCTTCTCCAGGTTACAAGCTTCGCGGGCACCTTGGAAGTTTAGTGACGCAGGTTCGTGTCAGACAGGACATCCGCATTCTCTAACGAGTGTCTGCGACTACATGGATTTGCTCGTTTGTATTTTAAATGAGACCGGCTTGATGTGAACACGGCCGTCCCCCTCACGGCCTCCTCGGGAAGCACAGGCGGGAATCAGCGGGGTGCAAACGCATGGCCACCCTCACCCCAACCACTGGAAAAGCTGTCATTTCCCATTGGAAAAGCTGTCATTGCAGATACGTTTGCCTGAGCACTCTTCTCACAGCAGCAGTCTCAAAGGCCCCTAGATACGCAACAAAAGGGGTGACTGTGCTCCTCTGGGCACAAACACCACCGAGCATGGTCCCTGTGACCCGCTGCTCCTGCGTCTGCAGAGCCCAGCACAGATGGACTCGTGGGAATGGCATTAATTTAGTTGAATTGTTTAACAATATACACAAAAGTTTGTAATATGCAGGTAAGTAAAAAAAGCAAGACGAGGTTTTAGGCACAACGTGACCACATCCTTGATGAACACACCCTACCTACATTCACACAACAGGTTTCTTTCATATTATTTTATTGAGGTCACATTGGCTTATAACATTGGTAAATTTCAGGTGCACATCATTATACTTCGGCTTCTGTGTAGACTGCACTGTGTTCACCACCAAAAGTCTAGTTCCCGTCGTCACCATACACATGTGCCCCTTTACCCCCCTTCACCCTCCCCCCACCTCCTTCCCCTCTGGGAAGCAGCAATCAGGCTTTTGTTCCTGCCGACTCTGTACGTGCACCCACGTCACCGCCTTCAGTCTGAAGTGCAGATCTTTGGCGTGAACACCTCCACTGTTGGCATAACCTTAGCAACCTATTGTGAGTTACCCTTTATAGGATTTCCAGAACCATGAAGCATCAGAGTCCACACTCATGTGGAATTCACATATCACGTGGATCCAGAGACTGTGCGTGTGTCTCCAGGTTTCCCCACCGTGGCATCCGGGTGACCCTACCGTGGCGGAGGTGCTCGGCTGCCAGCCAGAACCCATTTTCCTTCTGTCTGCTCGTGTCCCCCCTGCACTTCTCAGCCTACCCCCCTCCTTGTAACATGGGAACCACATCTCTAGTGTTACCAGGGGGAAGTGGGTGGAGTGATCAGGGCCTCCGCCAGCCCAGATCTTAGGACGAAGGGTATGACTCCCCCGTGGTCACCCCAACAGCCCACCCCCTGCAGGTTGGAACCCTCCACCCAGGAGGAGGAAGGAAAAACAAGATGGACAGAGCCTCGGCCCCTGACCCACTGTCGTCAACTGTCCCAGGACAGAGAAAGACGACCTTGATCTCCCGCCCTGATTTGTTGGGACACTCTGTTAGAGTAACAGACTGTTGCTCTAAGAACAAAGGTGCTTCGCAAACCCCTCCCTACTCTAATAGAAACTGAGGCTTAATTTAACTCACACTTTTCTCAAACTGCAGCCCACGCTGAAGAGATGACCCAGACCATCACTCAGGTAACGGTGCTTAGAAATCGGGGCCCCTTAAAGGATCGGCTGAGTTCAGGTGCCCGACTCTACCTTCTGCTTCCAGGAGGCGCCTTGACAGCCTTGACAAACCTGCTTGTTTCCTTGACTACCTAGTTTCACAATTGCCCAACCTTTCTGCCTTCAAGCATTCCTATTTAGTCTTACAGATGTGCCAGCTATCGATGCCTCTAAACCTGTAGGTATTGCTTACGTGATGTTTCTAATGACAGAATTCCAGAAGAACCGGCTTTCTGAGATAACTAGTTCTGTCTGGACTTGGCATTGGGTCCCTTTCCCAGGGGAAGGCTGGTGTAACTGTTCTCATGGGCCTCATGAGGGATGAGCTCACGTTCTGATGGAGCTGGGCCTCAGATCCTTTCCACTGAAGGTGCTTCCACTTCCTCATTCTCCCCAGACCCCCGCCCCCACATAACTGCTGTCGCTACCAGTCTGTGTAGGACCATAGTCATCTCCTGAGAGGGTTATTTTATACACATATAGTGGGTTGAATGCTGGCCCCCAAAACATGTGTCACCCAGAATGTGTGAAAGTGACCTTATTTGGAAAGAAGGTCTTTGCAGATGTGATTAGTGAAGGATGGAGATGGGGTCATCCTGGATGAGGAAGCCCTAAATCCAATGACAGTGTCCTGATCAGAGACAGAAGAGGAGACACAGACACAGAGGAGGAGTCACGTGGAGACGGGAGCAGAGATGGAGGGAGGCGACACCTGGAGCCCCAGAAGCTGGAAGAGGCAGGAAGGACCCTCCCATGGAGCCTCTGGAGGGAGCGCGGCCCTGCGACCCCTTCATCTCAGATGTCTGGTCTCCAGGATGGGGGAGGGTGAATTCCTGGGGTTTTAAACCAGCCAGCTTCTGGTCATTTGTTACAGCAGCTGCAGGAAACTCACACAGACCCTGTTCTGTAGGCTCATTAAAGGCAGATAGAGGCCAGATTACAGAACCCTTAGAGTCAGTGCTCAGCCACCAGAAATCCTAACTTAGTGCCTGGATAGCAGACTGTTGAAAGGTCAAGTCTTGAGCCCATCCCTGAGGTGCAGGCTGCATATGGGCCCCCCCCCAAGTTCTTACACCCTGTATATGTGGGGGTGGGGGCAGTCTGAAGCATTTCATTCTCTTCATTGAGGACCTTCAATGTCAGCATTCACATCACTAACGAAGAACGCGCCAGTGACAGCGGTGACAACTGGCTAGAGACTTGTGCTGTGCTAGTGAGAGTTCTGAAGCTGACCCGAGGTGGGGGAGGGAGAGCGGGAGGGGACGTTCTCCTGTGATGTCCCAGCCGGAGCGTCCTCACTGGAAAGCTGGTGGACCCCGAGGGGTCTCTGATTCACCGTGAGCTGACGGCCATGCCAGCTGCTCCTGCTCCAGTTTATACGCCCGGCATGGTGACTCCACGCAGAATACACGCAAGAACCTTCAACGCTGGAGGAGACGGCTTGGTGCCCAGCCCGTGGGGATTCGCGACGGCCAGCGTTGGCGCCTTGAGACCACAGGGGATGGTTGCACCCTGCTGCTCTGGGAGCTTTGGGCTTACCTGACTCACTCCATCCTGACCCCCTGGCCTTTTTCTTGCTCTCCCACGTCTACCTGGGGAGAATTTCCAGTGGCAGGTGTGGGCGATGCATCCTCTTCTTTAGCAGGTGGCTGACCAGCAACTCCTGTGGAAGGTTCCAGCAAAGGTCTGCGGGGCCCCTCACTCCCTCCCCGGGCCAGCCCCACATGCCAACGGGGCAGAAAGTACGGCCTCAGGTGCACCACAAGGGCTCCTGCTTCCAGGAAGGGTATTTGTGCAGACCTCCGGGTTCCTGGGCCCCACGCCTGGGTCAGGGGGCCCAGGTGGGCCGATCCTCATGGTCTGGGGCTCGGAGTTGCAGAAATTGGCCTTGCTGTGGCCGCCAGGAACAGGTGGGGGTCGTGAGGGGTCAGGTGGACATGGGGCCCCAGGTCCGGTTTGTTTTCCACATCATCTTTCCACCGGCCCGCGAGTGAGAGGCAACTTCAGGAAGGCCCTCTTCCTGGGAGCCTCGAGCAAGCGGGGGGGGGGGGGGGGGGGGGGGGGGGGGGGACGGACGGACGCCCACGAGTGGCCCCTCCTCTGCGCAGCAGAAGCCTCTGGACGTGCAGGGGGAGGGAGGCCAGCACAGGGTGAAGCCCAGGGCCATCCTCACGGAGGGGGTGACAATCCTGTCCGGAGCTGCTGTTTGTTAGTTTGAGTCCCGCTCTGAGGTGCTCGGGGGCAGCTCTGACCAAGAAGGGAGGCTGGCGGTGCTCCGCAACGAGGGCTCTGTGCTCGTTGGCTGTGTGTGGAGCCCTGCCCGGGGGGCCCCGTGCGCTGGGACGCGCCTGCCCGGGGGGCCGCGCGCGCTGGGAGGTGCGTGTGAGGAAGTGTCCTCTCTCCGCAGCCCGCACAGAGTTGCTTCCCGACTCGCCTGTGGGCGGCGCTGGGAGGAGATGAGAACACGGGAGGTTCTGTGGGCCCCTGCACCCCCGCCCGAGTACACCTCGAGCAAGGACGTCCCCAGCATGTGCTGCACAGGCGTGCAGGCTGATGTGCTGGGAGGGGATCCTGTCTGAGGGAGGCCCCGTGGGTGCACTCTCTTCCACCTTCGCACAAACCCGACAGGCTGCTCCTGCCACCGCGGAGGCCTCCCCGGGACAGAGCAGAGACAGAGGCTGCTGCGGGCTCTGCCCGAGGATGAGCAGGCGGGTGAGTGCGCCCCAGAGAAACTGCTCTAGTCACGTGACACTGAACCCGCTTCGGGGTGACCCCACTAACTGGGTTGTGAAAGGAATCCTGTTAAACGGAGGTTTTCGTGAGATGAATCCCATTGCAGGGAAGGCTTCTGCAGAGTGAGTGCTACTAAGGGGGAGTTTTGTGACACGGATCCGTGCTGAGGAGCGGGATCACTCTGGAGCCGGCCCGCTGTGCAAGTCCCGCTCCGTGGCTCCACGTCTGAGCGTCTGGACTGTTACTGCGTCTCGGAGCCTCGGCTTCTCAGTCTGCACTGGGGTGATGACGGTGTGGGTCGACCTATGTAACTCGCTGAGAACAGCGTGGAAAGGAGTCTTGTGGAAACTTTGAGAATGTTGTCCTTAAGGAGCCTGCACCCCAGTGTCCCCCGCGGATCTTCCTTCAGGTTCGGTGGAGCGCGATCTGCCGCAGAGGCCCGGGCATGGGCTCGGGTTTGGGTGGGTCCTGCTGCTTCCTGAATCGTGGAGCCGGTGAGGCTCCAGGGGGCTGTGGCTGGTTCTTGCTGGAGCGGGGGCGGATGTGCTGTCCACACTGGAGCCTCCGGGTGTCACTGCCCAGCAGCCCCAGTGCCGTGTCTGGGTCTCCGGGAGGTGGGGAGGAGCAGGCTGGCCTCCGCCACAGCCCTCTTCCTTTGTAGGCCGTGGTGTCCCTCAAGGTCGAGGGGGTCAGGGAGGAGCACAGGATGGGAGAGTGTCTGTGTGGGGAGAGGAGATGGGGCAGCTCGTGCACGTGGACATCAATGGCAGAAACACCTCCCGGTGGGACGTGGGCACGGGGGTGGTGGGGACGGTGGGCCTGAGTGAGCAGGGTGGGGCCTGTGGGAGGTCCCTGACAGGGTGCAGGGAGGGCCCAGCTCCTCAGGATACGCCAAGCCTCCGACCCTCCTGCCTTTCCTCACGTGGTCGTCGGGGTCGGGGAGCTGAGCAGCGTTGGCTGAGTGAACCCTCTCGTCCTGGCCGGCGTGCCCCCTAAGGCTCTGGGTCAGGGAGCCGTCAGAGCGCCGGTCCAGCAGTGCCCACCAAGGAGGGGGCTGGAGAGGTCTGGCAGGAGGCCGCGGTGGGGTCAGCACCTGTGCCGGAAGCTTCCGAGCCGGTCTCCTGTGGGAGCTCACCTGCACCTGGGCCTGAGCCGCAGTTTATGAGTCTGTGAACTCCTGTCAACTCCTTGTGGACTGGGCTTGTTTTCTAGACAAGAAGCAAACCCGAGTTCTGACATCCCACGTGTCCACTGCTCACCACAAGGTGAGTCTGAGCTGATGCCAGGCGCTGCCTGTGGGCCCCTTTCCTGACTCGGACGTCCCCCTGCCAGCAGTCACTGCGTCTGTGTCATCGCTGCGTGTCGGGCAGGGTCGGGCGTGGCGGGATGCAAGGCCAGGATGAAAGTCCTGGCCCAAACGCTCCTGGGAGCTGTCACAGGAGGTGTACCTTCCTCTTGACCCCCACGGCAGAGGCCACCGTCCCCTTACAGACAAGGAGGCTGAGACAGGAGGTCTGCCACCTGCTGGCCCCCTCATAGGAGGAGCCACATCTCCATCACAGGCCGTCTGATGTCCACCCACAGCGCTAACTGTTGTGTGCACTGGCCCGAGGACCAGGGGGGCCCTGAGTTGGCTGGAGGACAGGTCAAGGCGGGGCCGACACCTCTCTGTGCCCACATTTGTGGCAGCCAGAGGCTGGGGTTCAATGACGTCTGGGGGTGTGGTGAGTGGCCGTTTGTTGTGGGGAGGGGACTTCTCCTGGACGTGGGGCAGCCATGTCACCCTTCCCCAGGAAACCACGTCAGCTTTGTGGCTCTGCATCAGAAGGGGACGTACACAGTGGCCGTGGGCACCTGCACGGGCTTCCTGGATGGGGAGACGAAGCGGGAGCGGTGGGCAGCCTGTCTCCACCAGGATGAACCCCACAACGGTTCCAATGATGGACGGTGGACCCCGCCAGGAGGTTCCTGGTCAGTGGGCTTCCAAAAGGGCAGGGTGGCCTCAGCCCCAAAGGCTGGGGTCAGCAGGGAACACGCAGAGGGTGTCTCTGTGGTCCTACAGATGAGCGGGTGCCGCTGAGCAGGGGCCGTTACAAGCCCCTCGCCACTCCACACCCGGAAGCAGCTCACACATCCAAAATGTTGAAAAAGAAATTCTCTGTAAAGTTCCGAATGAAAATGAGAATAACCTTTCCTAGAATCACATCGCAGTTAATTCCTGCAAATTTTAGTGTATCTCAAGCCGTGCAAAAACACTGTGTGTTTATAAGCAGAACAGAGTTAGATTCATGGCTCCAACCATCACAGGCAGGTCCTGGAAAAGGTGAGCTGGACACAGCAGTTCTCCATCCTGCAGGACACTTGACCACTCAGGGCAGAACCATACGCCGAGAGAGCCCCCAGCCTCTGTGTCGGCCACAAATCCGCAAGTTCTTGTACGCCCTGGGAGAACCCAGCGGGGACCACAGGTGTCCAAACCGGGGTATGCATGCCGCATCTCCAGGGCGCAGGACAGCACCGTGGTTTGCAGGGAATCTCTTTGCAGAGCCTCCGATTGTGGGTGCTCCTGAGATGGCCTGCCCAAGAGCTCATTTGCAGAGCAAACCCCTCGTGCAGCCCCCTCTTCCTAGGGAGGTTAGAGTCCTCAAGGCCCCATAAATGTAAGATATCTTAGCTCAGGCTGCTGTAACAAAGGACCACAGATGGGGTGGCTCAGAGAACAGACATTTATTTCTCCAGTCCTGGGGGCTGGACATCCGGGATCCAGGTGTCAGAGGGCTGGTTCCTCCTGAGGCCTCTCTCTTGGCATGTCGACGTCATCTTCTCCTCTTGTCCTCACATGCTCATCCCTCTTTGCGTGTCTGTGTCCTCATCTCCTCTTCTTATAAGGACACCAGTCCTACTGGATCAGGACCCACCCTAGTGACCTCATTTTACCTTCATTACATCTTTAAAGACCCATCTCCACATACAGCCCCATTCTGAGGTCCTGGGGATCAGGACTCCAACGTGTGAATTTGGGGGACACATTCAGCCCGTGACACAGGCATCCAGCCTTTCCCGGCCTGGAGACGCTTCTGTTCAGGGCGAGGGCACAAGGAAGGGGCAGGTGGGCTTCACCGGCGTCGTGAAATCAGCCCTGCATGGGGACCAGGACAGTATCCTGCAGTGGGGCCTCTTCCCTCCTCCGACACCAAGAACCGGGGCGCCTGAGCGAGAGCCCCCGAGGGCCCGTGCTGCAGTGTCGGTGGGAGCTGGTGAGCGCCAGAAAAGCGTCACATCTCCGGACGTAAGCGGCTCCTTCAGGTTTTCTTCACACTCGTCTTCGTATGGTTCTCAGCTGGAAGGGAAAGAGCCTGAGAAAGTCAGCACAGGATGCTCGTCAGCGGTCAGTCTCCCAGACACCCTGGGTCAGAGCCACAGAGCGAACTTGCTGTGACTTCTTTCCAATCGGCGGGCTTTATTAGACTACTTACACCTCGCTTCTTCCTGCCATAAAAGACCTATTCCAGTTGCAGCTGGTCCTCATCCAGTCTTATGAAATGTTTCTATTTCTCTATTAATAGAATATCTACCTGTATATTTTTCTATTAATACTGTATATTCCTGGGGCCAGCCCGGTGGCGCAGCGGTTTAGTTCGCGCTTGGCAGCCCGGGGTTCGTGGGTTCGGGCGCCCGCCGACACACTGCTTGTCACCCATGTCGTGGCAGCGTCCCATATAAAGTAGAGGAAGATGGGCACGGATGTTAGCCCAGGGCCAGTCTTCCTCAGCAAAAAGGGGAGGATTGGCAACGGATGTTAGCTCAGGGCTGGTCTTCCTCACACACACAAATACTGTATATTCCTTCTGTTGGCCTGATCTCCCCTCATCTCACCCCCAGTAAATGCCTTTCTATTGCATTAAAGTTTGACCATGATAAAATCATCGCAGGCGTTGTCAATTTTTGTCTTTTAAAAAAAATTTGTGTGTGTGTGTGTGTAAGACTAGCCCTGGGCTAACATCCATGCCCATCTTCCTCTACTTTATATGGGACGCCGCCACAGCACGGCCTGATGAGCAGTGCGTGGGTCCATGCCCGGGATCCGAATCTGCAAACCCTGGGCCACGGAAGCAGAGCGCTCGAACGTAACCACTACACCGCGGGGCTGGCCCCCTTTTATGTCTTACATTTGCCTAAAGCTGACAACCAAAGTGAGGTACACACACACTTCATGTACATTTCCAGGTTACATATACATTACTATATAAGTACAGAGTAACCTGTAGTGACAGCAGACCCATGTTTGCCTGGAGTCAGGGGAGGGCAGGAGGAAAGCTCAGGTGACGAGGATGGATTCATTATCTTGATGGTGGTAACAGTGTCACAATGAGCACATGTTTCAAAGTGTATCAAAGTGTACACGTTAAACATGTGCGTTTTATTGTATGTCAATTATTCCTGGGTAAAGCTGTTAAAAATAACCCTGAATTTTGGCTAATGATGCATCATTCCACATTCAGCGGCTTAATGAGAAGCAGCGTTTTGATCTGTCCTGTTTTTCTTACTTAGGACAAGTACAATATATCAGTTCTGTATCATTTGATCTCAGCTGGGTTGCTTTTGGGATGCATCCTGCAGCTAGCCTCTCATTAGTTTTGTGAGCTTGCTCTCAACACAAACACACATTTTTCTTGCAGTGAAAGTTGAAATGGGCCTGTGACCATCTGAGATCTGACCGGGATGGTTCGTCAGGTAGGGAGGGAGGGACACACCAATCATATTGAGACAGGCAGGTTAGCATAGGGATCTGGCACCACAAGGGAACAAGGGTCATGCTGGAGGGGGGAACGTTGCTAGGACATTGTTTGCATATAGTTAATATAACATGCTAATAGAAATTTCATGCTGCACTAAAATTTAAGATAGCTTAGGTAACCGCAAGTTTTCTGAACCTCTTTTGACTGACTGTAGGGGGACCAAACTGCTTGATTTACGGAAGCTGTGGTCCCGCCGCTCTTCCCTGGCTGCTGCTGCTGCTCTGACTCACAGTTGCCTTCACTTTTACTTCTGCCCTACGCAGCAGGACCCCTACCCACAACAGGAATATAAAAGATGCGATGGCAGAAGCACTCAGGGCAGCTCCTCCCTTGGACTGTGCCCGCTCTGTCTATGGAGCGTATCTTTCTAATAAACTTCCTACTCTTTGTACCCGTCCTTGCTGTTCTGTAAATTCTTTTACAATGCGACAGCCTGGACCCACAGTGCAGTAACCATGTTGCACAAGTGGAATCAGCTAAATATGGGGACTTGGAGAGAATGCACTGAGAGCACATCCCATGGGTAAGAGCCCTTCATTAAAATGAGACACCACGTGGGCAACGGCAGAACAAGACGGAGGATCTCCCATTCTCCCAAGCCTTCAGAGCACGTCTGGTTAAACAAGAATTTCTAAGAGACAGCAGCTGGTGACGTCAACAGCTGCTAAATTGCCAGGCACTAAGAAAGGAACGGTTCTGACAAGTGGGTCATAAATCCTTTTGAAAGTTTCCCGTTACTTGCTTTCAACAGGATTGAAAGAGAAGCTCATCAAATTGTCAGCTGATAGATGACTAAACTTTTTACATAATATTCCGGCATGTTATTGGGAAGGAATTGAAAGAATAAGTGACACTTTTATAACAAAACTTCCACTCATCTAAACAAGGTGTCTCAGTGCTAATATCTAAAAAGCAGACCCCAGGAGTAGATCCAATTATTGAATCTTTTCTCTTCCTAGCAGTAAATCATGGTCACCCTTGAATACATGTGGGAAAAAAAGGGAAAAGTTGCATTCATTCTATTAAAAGATGAGGAGGGGCCGACCTTGTGGTGTAGTGGTTAAGTTCGTGCGCTCTACTTTGGTGGCCCAGGGTTTGCTGGTTTGGATCCTGGATGCAGACCTACTCATGGCTCATCGAGCTGTGCTATGGCAGTGACCTACACAGAAGAACTAGAAGGACCTACAACTAGGATATACAACTATGTACTGGAGAGAAAAAAGGAAAAAGAGGAAGATTGGCAACAAATGTTAGTGCAGGGCCAATCTTCCTCAAAAAAAAAGAAAAATTAAAAAGTTTATAAAAAATAAAAGGGGGTTCAAATAAATGTTTATGTTTGTTTAATCATTATAAAAATGTGTAATCATATATATATACCGTTTTAATGAGTTGGAACACTCATAATTATAATGATGATTCAGAGAAAAATGTAACCCTTAGAGCTTTATGGTCATAGTAAGTAAAACAAATTTTCTGTTGTTGTGGAGGAAGATTGTCCCTGAGCTAACATCTGTGCCCATCTTCCTCCATTTTGTATGTGGGTCACGGCCACAGCACAGCCTTCCATAAGTGGTGCACGTCCATGCCCGGGAACCGAACCTGGGCCCCACAGCGGAGTGTGCTGAACTCAACCGCCAGGTGAAGGGGCTGGCCCCCTAAGACAAATTTTTAATTATTTATGAGTATGGGTACGATAGAGTGATCAAGTCCTTTGTACTGAGATAACATTCTCTGAGTGATGTGGAATGAAAATACCATTTCAAATAGAAAAAGAAGAGCAGGAAGCCAGTCTGAAAGGGTCTGTCCTGTGTGCTCTCACAGATGACAAGCTGGAAAAGACGAGCTAAGGGACAGCGAGAGGACTAGTGTTGCCTAGTTGGGGGGTCGGGGGAGGGATGAATAGACAGAGCACAGGGGACTTTAGGCAGTGAAAGTACTTCTACACGACACCATAATGGTGGATACAGGTTATTATGCATTTGTCCAAGCTCACAGAATGTCCAACACCAAGATGAGCCCAACGCCAAGATGTGGGCTTTAGCTGATAACAGTGTGTCCATATTGGCTCATCAGTTGTTACAAGTGACCCACACTAACGCAAGATGTTAATACTGGGGGGAATTGGGGAGAATTAGAGACTGATGGGAACTCGCTTTATCGTGAAAATTAATACAGGGAGCCCTCATTTAAAATGAAGTCAAGAGGCCAGAAGGGGGACCTCTCATGCAGCTCCACTCGGGGTCAGTTACAGGGAAGATAGCGACAGACCCCGACAGAAAGAAGTCGTCAACGGGACGACTGAATCACAGACCCGGCAGGAAGAGATGTACACGGCATCCCAAGCAGAAATCGACGACCCCAGCAACTCCGCCAGTGAGGAACCACCACCACCCTGAACTCCTGCTTTTCTCCAGTGGACTTTCATTGAAAACAGCCCCTCCCAACTTCCTCCTGTTTCCCGATAAAATAATGGTCCCCTCCTTTGCTTGCTGGATCTCTCTGTGGTCCACCATAACATGCAGGTCCCGAATTGTAACTCTTTGGCTGTTCCTGAATGAGCTTGTTTTGCTGGCAAAATAACAGGCTGTTTTATTTTTAAGGTTGACATACACAGTGTTCAAAGTGAGATCCAAAGGAGACGACCCCCAAGTGATGGTGGCCCCTGGAATTGGGCAAGGTACCCACACTGAATCCCTTGTACTCGTTGCTTCTGTGAGCTGCTGCCTGCTTTTGGTTTGGTGAGTCTTCTCTGGGATTCTGAGGTCCAGTTTTTTGTGTGTTTTGAGCGCTCTGACTTTGTTCGGGTAGGGGAGAGGGTTTTTCCCCTCAGAGAAGGGCCAGAGTCCCCTCAGAGAAGGGTTAGAGTCCCCTCAGAGAAGGGTCAGAGTCCCCTCTGAGAAGGGTTAGAGTCCCCTCAGAGAAGGGCTGGAGTCCCCTCAGAGAAGGGCCAGAGTCCCCTCAGAGAAGGGCTAGAGTCCCCTCAGAGAAGGGTCAGAGTCCCCTCTGAGAAGGGTTAGAGTCCCCTCAGAGAAGGGTTAGAGTCCCCTCAGAGACGGGTTAGAGTCCCCTCAGAGAAGGGCCAGAGTCCCCTCAGAGACAGGTTAGAGTCCCCTCAGAGAAGGGCTGGAGTCCCCTCAGAGAAGGGCCGGCGTCCCCTCAGAGAAGGGTCAGAGTCCCCTCAGAGAAGGGCCAGAGTCCCCTCAGAGAAGGGTCAGAGTCCCCTCTGAGAAGGGCTAGAGTCCCCTCAGAGAAGGGCCGGAGTCCCCTCAGAGACGGGTTAGAGTCCCCTCAGAGACGGGTTAGAGTCCCCTCAGAGAAGGGCCAGAGTCCCCTCAGAGAAGGGCTGGAGTCCCCTCAGAGAAGGGCCGGCGTCCCCTCAGAGAAGGGTTAGAGTCCCCTCAGAGAAGGGCTAGAGTCCCCTCAGAGAAGGGCCGGAGTCCCCTCAGAGACAGGTTAGAGTCCCCTCAGAGACAAGTTAGAGTCCCCTCAGAGATGGGTTAGAGTCCCCTCAGAGAAGGGCTGGAGTCCCCTCAGAGAAGGGCTGGAGTCCCCTCAGAGAAGGGTTAGAGTCCCCTCAGAGAAGGGCTCGAGTCCCTTCAGGAAGAGGTGTCATCCTCGGCTCCGTCCTTGCAGAGAAAGTTTCAGGGGAGGGTGCGAGCCCCTCTCGACAATCTCCTCAGGTGCACGGTAGCAACTTTCCTTTTGGGGATCTACTTAGTGGGGATTTTCTTTTGGTTGCAGATTTTCTTTGGTTTCGGATTCCTCGGGGAATCAGTTTGGGCTTTCAGAAGATGGGCGAAGGGATCCCAGTCCTCTAAATGTTCCGAGGAACGTCTCCTTCAGGGACTCTGGTGGGTTCATGTTTGAGAACTATGGTTCCCTGCACACACGTGTCTAACTAGGTGGCACACTGACCAAGAGTGGACCAGAATTACAGTGGCCGTTGTGGGGAACTTTCAATCTCCCCAAACTCATTTTTCTTAAAACTGGAAGACTGCAGCTCTAAAATTAAGCGAAACGAGTGGTATGTTTGTTTGAATTGGTATCTGGAGGCTTCCAAATGAGCACAAAACTCTAAAATCACCTAAGTACAAGATACCATGTCTAAATTAGCCAAAACTACTAAAAAACTGAGGGAAATAAACTTGCTTCTGAGGCCTCTCTTTCCCCTCGCCATTTTCTTTTCTTAGGCTCAGGCCCCCCCTCTGGTGCCATCTCCCTCCTTCCCTTCGGCACCGGCTCTACTGCTGACACTGGCCGTCTGAGCAAGTGGCCTTAACAGAGTCCATCTGCCAGAAACACAGCTGGGATCCAGCTACTCCTTTGAACTTTGTACCTGAGACGTGGCTGGAATTTTTAAAACAAAAGCTAAAGGTCTCTGCGTCTGTCCATATGTTGCGTATGTCTATGTATGTATGTGATATTTTCTACCTCTGATGGTCCTGCCAAAATTAATTTGTAAAAGGCTAGATTTAATTGTCTTAAGGAAAATCAAGTCCTTATATAAATTATTCCTAAAGATTCTTAGAAATATACTAAAAAGTAACCCAAACGCTTTTCAGGTTCATGTGATCTGGAAAAATATTCAAAATTAAAACTAGTTTAAGTTTGTTGGTTTAATTGAAACAGGCATGTCTTTAGAGTTATTAACATTAAGTATAATATGTTCATTTTACATGAATTTATTAGCCAAATAAGTTCATATCATCTCTGTTGCAAAATTTGTCAACAAGAAAATTCACTTGAGATGACGGCTGACTTTGTCTAATATCCCGTAAAGTTTTTGTGAGTAATCTAAACATAATTGTTGGGAACAAATTATTTAGAGAGATGAAAATGGATAAAAGTTTTTAGGTGCAATAATTATGTTTTATGATATGGCACTTAAAAATAACATCCTCACATCTTTTTGGGTAACTTAAAACTTTCAAGTTTTTGCTAAGTTAAGTTAAATGATGGAATTTCATTGAATATTTGGATCATTTCCCAAACAAGATAAAATACTAAAAAATTAATCACTGAACATAGGTTTTTGGCTCCATATTGCAAAGACACTAAAGATAAATTTGAGTCTGTTAGTGACCAGATCTTGTGGCACATGGAGAGATTGCACTATTGAACAGGGCATATGTTTCTAGAAATTATGAAATGTGTGTATACATTTGCTAGTCTGCAATTGCTTACTTCTTAGTTTTCACTAGGAATCAAGGATTCTAAGGGTTAAGAATTCTAATTAACACGTGTGATTAAAGCTACTAGATGCAAGGAAAGTAGGATGTGTATTTTTGGTTAGAAAAAGATATGAAGTATGGAGATGCATTTTTGTTGAAGAAAAGGAAAGTAATTTTGTCCTAAAGTAAAATGGTTGCCAGAATAACAAAGGAAAGGATACGACAAACTCTGACATGAAAAGAAAGTTGTAGAAGACTTGTGAAACAGGGATCTTTGGAAAGAAATTTTATATGTGATCAAGCTGTATAAGATTAAACAAAATTTCTATAAGGGTTTTAAAATAAGCTTTAATAGTGTACTTACGTAAAACTGGAGCTTAATTTTCTTTCATCTGTTAAAATGACAAAGTTAGTTTGGGCTATTGATCTGCTCCTGAGATTGTGAAAATAATTTCCTGCACTTTATGTTAAAAGCTGAATCTTTTCTATCAAAAAGAGCTAAGGTTTTTGCAGCTATGTAACCTTCTCTGTTTGTCTTTGAAATCTGTCACTTTGATTAAATGGATAATTAAGTATTGTTTTGTAACTTTCCGTGATCCTATTTGATCAAATGTCCAAAATTTTTGGGTATTTTTGACAAAGTTCCCCCAAATCAAGTGGTTTTGACATGAAAGTGACTTGGGGAATTTTCAGAGGGCCCCTGGGACTTCTCAAAGGATTTGTTCTCTCTTCTTATGAAAAGAGACATTTTCAACTAATTAGGCTTATTTGATATGTCAAATTACATGGGAAGCATTGTCAAATAAATGATGATAAACCTCCTTAGCTTATGTTATATATGTAAATATTATTACAATAAATATTTTAGAGATTGTATGAGAATTCCTAAAATTCTGTTATGTCCGGATATAATGTTATCAGTCATAATTTTAAAATATGCCACAAAAATAACCAAATTGACCTGTCAATTATGTTATAATGAACTTTTATCAGTTCTTTAGCCATTGCTATTTTAAGTCTTTTGTCACTTAAGACAGTTATTGTTGTACTCTGGTGCTTTTACAAATATGTTGTATCTTCAGAGAAATTCACGGAAAAGATCCTGACAAATCCTCTAGAACGCACGTGTTTGATAACTTGAAGATCGTCACACTGAACCGAATTTAAGGGGCCCTTTTCTCCTGTCCTTTGAGAAAATGTATCTTTACAACAAGGATTAAACCTTTACCTTTTTCTCCCTACTTGACCTCTCCAGAAGCTGGAAACTCAGGAATCCTTTTCACGACAGTATATGCACTTGCATAAATTCGGTGGGAATCTGTTCTCCTTGTAACAGGACACAATGGGGACCATTAGCTGCATTACCAGGGCTTTGTCTGAATGTCAAGGAGCTGACTGTGGACGTAGGAGACCCGCCCAGGAATCAAGGAGAAAGCGGGACAAAGAGATGGTGCCGGGTGAACCTCGGGGACCCAGCCTGAAAGAGAGGGTAAAAATCCGGAAATAACCAGCAAAATGACAACTGATTACAACCCTCCGGGGATTCTGAAAACCGGTGGGGTCTCAGCGACGACTGTCTAGTGGTGTGCTTATGCACGTTACAGTCAGCTGGAATGTGAAAGCCGGTCCCGCCTGGCCCAGCGCTCAGACCACCAGCCCCCTTGCAAACGTTCTACCACGTCACCAAGACCTTGTCTGCTTTGCAAAGTCACTCCCCGCCCCAAACCTGAAGAGAGAACTACAGACACGGACACTCTGTCCCGCGGTGGACTGAGGAGTGGACGTGGGCCTCTGTGTATTGCTTGTGAGAATCGGTCTCTCCCGGTCCCCTGCTAAAAACATCCACGAAGAGTTAAAGAACATCGGCTGGAGACAGCGCCACAGTCTCTGCGTGGGGCCCGTGCTCCGGGCCGCCTGGGGCTCAGAGTCCCCCAGGAGCGGGGCTCCAGGGGGCTGCCTACGCGAGGTGGGAGGGCGAGGGCGTGGGAGAGGGGCAGGAAGACCCCAAAGGGAAGAAGGAAGTGATTCCCACCTTCTTTCTTGAGTAAAGGGGTAAGAAGAGACAGCTTTGACTAAATGACTGCCCGTGGGCTTCATTCTGGTCTTGACAGGCCGAGGAGAGACTAGAGTTGAGTAACTTGACAAAGAGGCGCCGGCTCAGACTCAACACTGTGAGGAGCTCCCCCGGGCCTCCCCTTGCCCCGCGGACACTGCAGGTTAACAGGAGGCCGTGGGAGCTGCGCTGGCTGTCCTTCCCGACGCGAGGGCAGTCTTTGAAGGTCTTCCAAAACCTGGAGCCACAGCCTCAGGAAGTGTCACAGCTAACAGGGCCAACACTGGGGATGCAGCGCACCTGCTGTGGGCGATGGTCTGTCCCGTGTAGACACCCACCAGCCTCCTGCCCACACCGCCCCACCATCAAGGGTGGGACTGCCCAAGTGCGTTCCACCTGAGGGCAGGGCTGTCGGGCAGGCAGCCAGGGGCGCCGAGGGCTCTTGACCGTCACGGGAACTCTCTGAGCGGGAGAGGAGAGCCCTCCACGGCGAGGAGTCGAGGACCCAGCACTGGCCTCTTCTATCACCAGCTTTGTAGGGTTTTCAGACATTCTGTGCAAAGCACCACACCATTGCCAACAGGGAAGTCGGGCAAGTTTGACCACTTAACTCAAGCACATTTGTGTAACTCTGGCACTTCCAACACAAGAGAGCAGGTGCCCGAGACACTTGCAAGTGGTCCCTCAACTCCACTTGATGTGCCGCACACACAGGTGTCCAGTGGACACCAAGCCGCCCAGACCACAGAAAAGGCATGGGCCAGGCCACGGGTCACCCACTGGTCATGTCAAGGGACCCACGGCTGAGGCTCTGGGGATGGTCACATGGGAGAACAGTGGAGAAGAGCCCCAGCGACACCCCAGATTTCCCTCCCAGGAACTGAGGCATGGAAAGGACAAGAGTCATGACCAAGGTCAGAGGTCAGGGAGGGAGGAGACCCAGATGAGCTGTTCCAGAGTTTGGGACCAATGTCTCAGGGAGTGAACTGAAAGCTGGTTTGGCTAGATGGTGATGGAAGAAGATGGTGGGAAATGGTGGGGCTGCTGAGAACAGGGGTCTGCCAGGGTAGATCCAAGGAGCGGGGGGACCCGAAGGAAGGACATCCACAGTGGGGTCAGGATCCAGATGGAAGGACGTCCACAGTGGGGTCAGGATCCAGATGGAAGGACGTCCACAGTGGGGTCAGGATCCAGATGGAAGGACGTCCACACTGGGGTCAGGACCCAGATGGAAGGACAGACACAGTGGGGTCAGGATCCAGATGGAAGGAAGCCACAGTGGGGTCAGGACGCAGATGGAAGGACAGACACACTGGGGTCAGGACCCAGATGGAAGGACATGCACACTGGGGTCAGGACCCAGATGGAAGGACAGACACAGTGGTGTCAGGACCCAGAAGGAAGGACATGCACACTGGGGTCAGGACCCAGATGGAAGGACATGCACACTGGGGTCAGGACCCAGATGGAAGGACAGACACAGTGGGGTCAGGACCCAGATGGAAGGACATGCACACTGGGGTCAGGACCCAGATGGAAGGACATGCACACTGGGGTCAGGACCCAGATGGAAGGACAGACACAGTGGGGTCAGGACCCAGATGGAAGGACAGACACAGTAGGCTCCAGGTCCACCTGGGACATGGTTGGCAGGGGCTGATGAGGTTTTCCTGAGTCTCTGTCCGTTGGCCCCTGGGGCCTCATGGGCAGCTCCCCCCATTCCCTGGGTCCATGGTCCTCAACATGACGCTGCGTTAGGAGGGGCAGGACGTGCCATTGCCCATGACCTGAAAAGTACACCCTCATGTCCTGAAGGTACATCACCCCGCCTGTGTGTGCCCTGTCAGGATGGGGGCCCCAGGTTGTCGCTGGGCCTTGAACCTTCAGAAATTACTGTCACCCTCAAGGGAATACTTCAGCCCAGAAAGGAGTGGGGCACTGACAGACGTTACAACATGGATGAACCTGGAAGCATGGTGCTCAGTGGGAGAAGCCAGACACAAAAGACCATGTAGTGTGTGATTCCAGTTACGTGAAATGTCCAGAGCAGGCAAATCCATAGAGCCAGAAGTAACGTGTTGTTTCCCAGGGGCTGGGGAGGGTCACGGGGAGTGACTGACCAGAGGACGGGGTTCCCTTTAGGGGTGGACAGAGGTGGTGTCTGCACAGCACTGCGTGTGCACCAAATGCCCCTGCGTTGTTCGCTTAAAACAAAACCAATGATTAACAACAAACACCTGCACCGACATTCTTCCTGGTCCTGGGAAATCGCAGTGCCCTGCATGCTGGATTAGGTCACAGGGTCTTTGTTCCCCGAGACGTATTTACTACTCTGTGGAGGAGGCATCTGAGTGTCGGGGTCACAAGGACACATGGGACCTAGTCCCTGCTCCCTTATGGTGGAAACAAAACCGCAACAGCTTTCATCCCGGACAGCATGAGGGGCAGTGGGACTGGGGCCTGGATGCTGGGAGCACGGAGAGAGCTTCCGGCCTGGGTGCAGCTGGAGGGCTGTATGGAGGAGGAGGGTCCCTGGGAGGACCATGTGGAGGAGGGTCCCTGGGAGGACTATGTGGAGGAGGGGCCTCTGGGAGGACTGCGTGGAGGAGGGGCCTCTGGGAGGACTATGTGGAGGAGGGTCCCTGGGATGACCATGTGGAGGAGGGCCTCTGGGAGGACCATGTGGAGGAGAGTCCCTGGGAGGACTAAGTGGAGGAGGGGCCTCTGGGAGGACTGCATGGAGGAGGGTCCCTGGGAGGACTATGTGGAGGAGGGTCCCGGGGATGACCATGTGGAGGAGGGGCCTCTGGGAGGACTGCGTGGAGGAGGGGCCTCTGGGAGGACTGCGTGGAGGAGGGTCCCTGGGAGGACTATGTGGAGGAGGAGGGTCCCTGGGAGGACTATGTGGAGGAGGGTCCCTGGGAGGACTATGTGGAGGAGGGGCCTCTGGGAGGACTGCGTGGAGGAGGGGCCTCTGGGAGGACTATGTGGAGGAGGGGCCTCTGGGAGGACTGCATGGAGGAGGGTCCCTGGGAGGACTATGTGGAGGAGGAGGGTCCCTGGGAGGACTATGTGGAGGAGGGTCCCTGGGAGGACTATGTGGAGGAGGGGTCTCTGGGAGGACTGCGTGGAGGAGGGGCCTCTGGGAGGACCATGTGGAGGAGGGGCCTCTGGGAGGACTGCATGGAGGAGGGTCCCTGGGAGGACTATGTGGAGGAGGGTCCCTGGGATGACCATGTGGAGGAGGGGCCTCTGGGAGGACTGCGTGGAGGAGGGGCCTCTGGGAGGAGTGCGTGGAGGAGGGTCCCTGGGAGGACTATGTGGAGGAGGAGGGGCCTCTGGGAGGACTATGTGGAGGAGGAGGGGTGCCTGGGAGGACTATGTGGAGGAGGAGGGGTGCCTGGGAGGACTATGTGGAGGAGGAGGGGTGCCTGGGAGGACTATGTGGAGGAGGGTCCCTGGGAGGACTATGTGGAGGAGGAGGGTCTCTGGGAGGACTCTGTGGAGGAGGGGCCTCTGGGAGGACTATGTGGAGGAGGGGTTCCTGGGAGGACAGTGGAGGAGGGGCCTCTGGGAGGACCATGTGGAGGAGGAGGGTCCCTGGGAGGACCCTGTGGAGGAGGGCCTCTGGGAGGACTATATGGAGGAGGGGTCCCTGGGAGGACCATGTGGAGGAGGGGCCTCTGGGAGGACCATGTGGAGGAGGGGCCTCTGGGAGGACTATATGGAGGAGGGGTCCCTGGGAGGACCATGTGGAGGAGAGTCCCTGGGAGGACTATGTGGAGGAGGGTCCCTGGGAGGACCATGTGGAGGAGGAGGGGCCTCTGGGAGGACTAAATGGTGGAGGAGGAGGGTCTCTGGGAGGACTATGTGGAGGAGGGTCCCTGGGAGGACCATGTGGAGGGGGGTCCTCTGGGAGGACCATGTGGAGGAGGGTCCTCTGGGAGGACCATGTGGAGGAGGGCCTCTGGGAGGACTATATGGAGGAGGGGTCCCTGGGAGGACCATGTGGAGGAGGAGGGTCCCTGGGAGGACCATGTGGAGGAGGGGGTCTCTGGGAGGACTATGTAGAGGAGGGTCTCTGGGAGGACCATGTGGAGGAGGAGGGTCTCTGGGAGGACCATGTGGAGGAGGGTCCTCTGGGAGGACCATGTGGAGGAGGGGCCCCTGGGAGGACTATGTGGAGGAGGGTCTCTGGGAGGACCATGTGGAGGAGGGTCTCTGGGAGGACCATGTGGAGGAGGGTCTCTGGGAGGACTATGTGGAGGAGGGTCCTCTGGGAGGACCATGTGGAGGAGGGGCCCCTGGGAGGACTATGTGGAGGAGGGTCTCTGGGAGGACCACGTGGAGGAGGGGCCTCTGGGAGGGCTATGTGGTGGAGGAGGCTGGGCCTCTGGGAGGAGTGCGTGGAGGAGGATCCCTGGGAGGAGTATGTGGTGGAGGAGGAGAGGCCCCTGGGAGGGCTGCGTGGAGGAGGCTGCCCCTCAGCTGGGCCTGGAGGAAGGAAGTGGAGGGCGAGGTCAGGCAGAGGAAACAGCTGCAGGAAGCCGACCCTGCATTCGTCTCCTGTGGTAACAAGTCCCACAGATGTCAGGGCGTCAGGCAGCACACATCAGTCTCCCCCAGTCCTGGAGGTCAGAAGTCCAGCGCTGGCCCCCCTGGGCTCCATCCAGGTGGGGGCGGTGAGGTTCCTTCAGGGGCTCCAGGGAGGATCCGTTCCCTAGCCTTCTCCAGCCTCTGGATCCTGCTGGGGTCCTTGGCTGCAGCCCTTCCTCTGCCTGAAGCCGGCAGTGGCCGCGGGGTCCTCACGCACAGGATCCCCTTCTCCTCCCCAGACCCTGGTCCACATCCCCGCCCCTGTGGTTGCAGCGCCCGCCCGGATGCAGGGTGATCCCCTACTTTAAGTGCAGCTGTTCAGCAACCTCGATCCCCCTCTGTGCTGGAGCCCACGTTGTCACAGTTTCTGGGGGTCTGGAGACTTTGGGCCATTGTTCTGCCCACCCGACGCGGGAAGGTAAAGGGCAGGAGGAGACTTCAGTGTGGGATGGTGAGTGGAGGCCAGCGTCAGGAAGCCTGGCCCAGACAAGAGGGAGGGAGGGTCTATTCTGTAGACAATGGGGCCCCACTCTGCAGTGGGGGGGATGGGGGAACCCAGGTGGTGGTTGGGGGGGTGCTGTCAAGGTCACAGGAGCTCAGCACCTATTTTTACAGGCTCCACTTGGGGCCCTGGGCAGTGGAGGGGGACACAGAGGGGAGAACACAGGGCCAGTGAGGGGCTTCAGGCAGGGAGCTGGGTCTCCACGGTGGGAGGAAGGAGGGAGGGGGGAGGGAGGGGGAGGGAGAAGGGAAGAGGGAACAAGGAGAGAGGGAGGAGGAAGGGGGAGGGAGGGGGAGGGAGAAGGGAAGAGGGAACAAGGAGAGAGGGAGGAGGAAGGGGGAGGAGGAACAGGGAGGGAGTGGGGAGGGAGGAGGGAAGGAGGAGGGAAAAAGGGGGAGGGAGGAGGGAACAAGGAGAGAGGGAGGAGGGCGGGACGGGGGAGGAGGGAGGACAGAGAGAGAGGGAGTAGGGAGGGAGCCGATGGGGCCTGAGTTAGGAGGGAGGGGTGTAAGAGAAGCCAGCGGGCTGTGGTGGGCAGCTGAATGGACGTCCCCATAGGACAGCAGCTGGCCCCAAGGCCACCTGCAGCCAGTGTCTGAGAGGAGGGAAGTGCCCGGAACAGAGGGGGAGAGAGGCCACCACGGAGAATCCAACCCCGAACGCCGACCCCAGCCAGCCCTCTGCGCCGCTCCAAACGTCAAGTCCACTCTTGTCCATGCTTCGGTTCCGTCCGGTCTCCAGCCAGCATGGGACATGTGGGTGCACAAGGCACTTTGCTAAGTGGACCACCGAGCAGATGGGAGGGGAGGAGGGCGAGGGACTGACGCTCCTGGGCTCCTGGCCACCTTGGGGTCAGTGTCGGGACTGGCCTGTCCACAGGTGTGGATGTGCCCTGGAAATCCACTTGTACCCACCGGGGCGACACACCTCGGTCAGAGCCTGGTCAAGGGCCGGTCAGGGCCACCAGGGCCAGACTCTTCAGGAAAGGCCGCTGGTCAGTTTGCTGACCAACGTGCTCAGAGATCACACGCACGGGCCCCTGGATGTGATACAGCCGGAGCCTCGGGGGGACAGTCTTGTTTGCTCCGGACCTGGGTCCAGAGTGACCACAAGAATGGGCAGTGGCCAGAGCACAGTAGGGCAGTTGAGTCATTGTCACATCCCCAGCCTCTGACCACTGACCGGTGGTCGCACTGGGGACTTCCTGTCTTCATATCCCCATCCTCCGAACGCTGACCCGTGGTCAGGGTCAGGGCACGCTGACATCCCCGTGAGGCTGTGCTCCCCGCAGACGGGCGGCTGAGAGCAGCCGTGGACCCCCCCCGCCGGTCAGTGCTGTCCCCACAGTGGGTCCTGCCCTGGAGTTGGGTCCTGGGTGGAGACGGGGCTGTCTGGGCGGCGGCCCCTCCTCCTGCCGGAGTGGGTGTTGCCCGCGTCCAATCGCCGCAGCCAGAGTGTTTTCGGAAGTGCCCGAGGGTCTGGGGACGGGATGGAGAGGACAGAGGAGGCGGGAGCTCCTGCCGGAGACACCGCGGCTCGTGGGCGGTGAGTGCCCCGTCTGTCTGTCTGTCTGTCTGGACTCGGAATCCCCGGGAGACCAGGTCTGAGCCATGCGGTCCCCACGTGGGGTGGGGCAGCCCGTGCGCCTGTCCCTCGGGCCCCGCGCTCCTCCTTCCTCCCCGGACCCAGGCCTGGAGGGGCTGCAGGGCCGGGGCGGCCGGGGGAGGCGCCCGGTCCACTCGCAGGCGCGGCGCCGGCCGGAAGGGTGGGAGCCCCCGGGTTCAGCACTGCGCAGCCGGCCGGTCCTCGGCGGCGGCTCAGCAGGTGGTGACAGCCCCGTCTCCGGGCCGCTGACCGCACTGGCCGGGCCGGGAAGGACGTGCTGACCGAGGTCTCCCGTCCCGTCCCGTCCTGACCCCCCGGGGCCGGGCCTCGGGGAAGGTCGGTGTCGGGAGCACACGGGGAGCCGGTGAGGGGGACGGAATGTCGGGCGGGATGGCCCAGCCTGCGCGTCCGGCCGGCTATTCACCCGAGAACTATTTCCCGAGTGTCCGGGATGCGATGTCAGAGGCTGCGTGGGCACGGAGGAGCCTCCCTGCGCAGTCACAGCTGGAGGCTCCCGTCTCACTGGCCAGGGCGTCCCGGGACTGACCTCGGCCGTCCTGCAGCGTCCTGTGAAGTCTCCCCACGGTCCTCACCCGAGTCCTCACCCGAGTCCCGCCTGACGGTAGGCAGTGACCCAGCTCAGGGTAACGGGGAGTGGCGGTCTGTGAGGGCAGGATCTGTGTCCACCACGGGGGCGGGGGGTTTCCTCCCCACCATGGACAAACCAACCACCGTGGGGGAGCAAATAGGAGGAGGAGGGACTGCGACAAAAGGAGCCCAGATTCTGAGGGGGAAGAGGACTCAGGGACATGGGGACAGGAGACAGGACACTCTCAGTGGTCAGGTGACCTGGTGTCGTGAGGAGAGGTCTGGGTGATGTGGGGACAGGAAGACAGGACACTCTCACTGGTGAGGTGACCTGGTGTCGTGAGGAGAGGTCTGGGGGACGTGGCAACAGGATAAGAGACAGTGACAATTGTAGAGGACTATTACTATAGAGGCTGAATGTGACAATAGAGGAGCACTATTACTGTAAATGGTCTAGTGTGACAATATAGGAGGACTACTACTGTAGAGGGGAAACTTTGATCATAGAAGAGAACTATTACTATGGAGGGGGGACTATGGCTATAGAGGGGTCCTATTATTGTAGTAGAGAAATGTGACAACAGAAGAGGACAATAATGTAAATAGTCCTGCTCTGACAGTAGAGCAGGACTATTACTATAGAAGGAAACTGGGACAATAGAGTGGGACTATTACCATGGAGGGGGAATGTGACAATAGAGCGCGACTATTACTGTAGAGGGGGGACTACACAATGGGGATAACTTCCCGGCCAAGCTCTGCGGACCCTGAAGAGTTGGGGTAGAGGGGTTTCTTATGGAGAGGAGTAAACCAAAGTGTCAGGCGGGCGTGGGTGGGCTGGACGCTGGCCGGCCTGGACCGTGGAGCAGAGGGGCCTGCCGATTCTCCGGCGCCCTGAGGGGGGCTCTGCTGGCTGGGCTGAGGCGGCCGTGGCCCAGGGCCCGGGACGAGAGGCCGGGGTGGTGACCTGCCCTTGTCCTGAGGGGTCGCGGGACGAGCCGTCCACTCACGGTTGTGGTCTGGGGGGCTCACTCCCGGCTACGAGCGGGCAGGGAACGGGGGTCCGTGTGGGCTCGTGGGCAGACGGGGGCTTCGCGCTCTTATCTGAGTGTCGCGGGGGAGGGTCTTGGCGGGACGCTGTTTCCCGCACAAGGAGGTGCGAGGGCCTCTCTGACCTTGAGGTGACCTTCCCGTCGTCAAGGGGCCGTCGTCCCGTCTCGGGGGAAACCGAGGCACAGAGGAGTGAGCTCAGGGTCCAGGGGCCGGTACGGAGCCAGGCTTGGTGGGGACGGGGCTCTGAGCCACGGTGGCCCCGGCGCCGTCCAGCTCTGCCCGCCCGTGGCTGACCCTCCTCGCACGCGGGGAGTGCGGGTCAGGACGGTCCGCGCTCCGTGTGGGGGTGGCCATCCGTGGTCCCGGGGGGGTCCACGTACCCGCGTGTTTACCCCCGGGGCCCTCAGCCTCCCGCGGGAGGGAGGGGGACACGCAGACGGCTCGCGGCTGCCCCGCCACCCGCTGGACCCGTCGGGCATCGCCGCCCAGCGACGGAGCAGAGCAGCGGAGGCCGGTGGACAGGGGCCTCGGGTCGCGCGCATCGGAGGGACAGCTTCCTGCAGCTGGTCTCACAGAAGGAGCCTGCGGCCATGCCCGGGGCCCTGGACCCCAGGCTGAGGGCCTGCTGGGCGGGGGCCGGGCTCACTGGCAGCTCGGGGTCCGGGCGGGAAGTGCAGCTGGAGGACGTAACTCGGAGCAGGCCTCCCCCAGCCCAGAACGCCTCCCGCAGGCGGGACAGACAGAGCTCGGTTTCACTGTCAAACAAGCAGGGGACCAGGATGTGAGGTGGGTGACAGGCAGCCGCTATGAGATGCAGAGGCAGAAGGAAGCTCACCTTTCGTGTAGCTCAGCAGAGGCCCCGTTCCACCCACTTTCTGAGATAAACAGTCAGCGATTTCCCGTGTCTTTATGACGAGGTGGGATTGCAGCTTGGAGCCAGGTGTCTCCTCTCAGGAGACAGAACACAGGCGCTTTCTTCCTTGATCAGGTGTCAGACATGCTCCCGGGCCCTGCAGGAAACATCCCTGAGCTGTGGAATCGTCCAGAAGCCTGTTTACTTAAAAAAGATTTACACGCTTCAGAGAGACGGAGAAAGGACTCACGAGTTTCCTCAAGTAAATGGTCCTCAGAAGAGGGGGCGGGAGGATTAAGCCTCGTGGTCTGAATGTGGATCTGCCTCCGCGGCTCAGGTCAGCCCAGCGCGGGGACTCGGCCCGACGTTCCCACGCCCGCTTTGCAAATTCGTGTGCCGTCCAGACGAGGCCCCGGGCGTTGTTTGCCTCAGTTAAAATGGCAACGCGATGTGCAAATAACGGAGCAGCTGCCAGCACATCCCCTTCTGAGACGCCACCGTGGATGTGACTGTCATGGCCCGTTACCAGGTGTGCACACGAGAGGCCGCGGGGCAGGTGGGGGCCTAGGGAGGGTGCGAGGCGGGTACGAGGAGTGGGGCCATTTCTCCCTTTGTCCGTTCAGCGGTAGCCGGCTGTCCCTGGAGGAACAGGGAGCGCTGCGGGTGACTTCCGTGAGCCCGTGCTGGGGGAGCGCACTTCACGGGGCTCGTGGGGATGCTCCTGGGGTGAGGTGTGTTCTCACCGGACGGACACGCGTGGAGGGCGGAGAAGTGCGTGTGGGGGCGCACACGCAGGTGTGGGGGACAGCTCCCTGTGGGGACGGCTCCAGGATTTCTCTGTGGGGGGACGTGGGTCCCTGTGTGTGACGACCCGCTGGGTCACCCGCCACTTCCTTCATTCCTTCACTCGGGGCGTGAGTGACGTTGAGGTCCCTTGAGTGACTCTCTCCCCCAAGGGTGACAGGCGTCCTGCACGTAGATGGGATGGACTCGCTGTGTGTGCTGCATGGCAGAGCCCGGCTCCAGACCCCCTGGACGCTTGCTGCGTGAAGGTCACTCGCCCCCCAGGCCGTTTCAGGTCCCTGCTCACTCCTGGAGGGACGTTGATGAGAGGGAGCATGTGCCGAGAGAGAGCCGCGGGACAGAATGTGAGGGAAGATGGGGGGCAGGGTGCTAGTCAGGATCTCGAGGACTGTCATAGGTGGGGGAGGGGATCTGTCCGCGTTGCTGAGGCAGAACGAGAACCGAGGGGGTTGGCTGTTGGTGTACTCAGCACAGGGTAGGTGAGGAAACACTTTTCCTCTACACTCTTGTGTTATGCACCTGGGATCTGCAAATTAAAGTGACAAATGACAGATTAAAGGACAAAAAGGTTTATTATGTCTGCATACAGAGAAAAATTGGAAAAAAAATTGGAGACCCAAAGAGATAGTTAGACTTAGGGCTTATATGCCGTTTTAACAAAGGGGGGTACATTTGTGGACAAGTGACAAGGCAAAGGAAAAGGGGTTTGTGCCTCTAGGGGCAGTAAATTGTGGGAAGGTAAATATCTGGGGGAAAATAAAGGAGGATGAGGGTCATTTAGTGAGGTTTGTTATGCAGATGTATGTGGAGCCTTCTCAGGCCATCAGCTTTCTTCTCCCCTTCCTGGCACAGGAGACGGGGAGAAATCTTCTCAAAGGGAAACTGATGCCTGCTCTCGGACACACAGGGAGGGCAGAGTTTTTCTATTTCTGTTTCTTCTCAGTGGCCTTCAGATCAAAGTAATCCTTATGCCGCATGTCATATTTTGGGGTGGCAAATTCTGATCCCGTCAAAACGGCATCTGACATCTAGGGATGGCGCCAGGAGACGGGCCACGTCCAGACTAGGCAGAAGGGTCTGGAACATCGGGTAATGACCAGCATGCCGCGGGGTTCCCATGGGCGCAGTTCTGAGAGTCTCATGTCTCACATGCTTTAGCTGAGGGAACCCGCCCTGCGATCGTACGAGACGGCACTATTGCTGACCCCATTTTACAGGAGAGAAACCGAGGCGCAGGCGGGGGGCAGCTGCGCAGGGCGGGTCGTGGAGGAGCTCGGATGCAAACGCGGCTCCTGTCCCTCGTTCAGGGAGAATGCGCGTCCGCTCCGGCCGCCACAACAGACCGTCCTGGTGTCAGAGCCCGCAGGCCGGGCGTCCGGGGTGCGGGTGTCACAGGGCCGGATCCCCCGGGGCCTGTGTGGGGGGCGCAGACGCCGCCCCCTCTTCGCGGGGGGACGCGGGGCCAGGCCGTCGTTCCAGCAGCAGACTCGGGGTGCACTCGGGCACGGCCACAGCGGGAGAGCCGGTGCGGACCTGGACACCGCTCCGAGCACCGCGCGCGCAGACGACGAGCACACCGAGGGGCCGGGGTGGACACTCGCCCAGGGGAGACGTCGGGGGCAGCGGGGACCCGGCCACGTGCACGTCCTGGGACGTGGGCTGCAGGTGCAGCAGGGCGAGCGGGCGTCACGCGCGGGCGCTGGGGGATGAGGGCCCCGCACACGTGCTGGGTGAGCGGGTGGGGAGGCGACCGCATGTCCCGAGGGGGATCCCCGTGTCGGGGAGGACAGGCAGCCTTCCCTGTGCGCATTGTGGTTCTCCGGCTGCGGCCGCGTGCGGGCGGCCGGCCAAGGACGGTCACCAGGACGAAGATGGTGCGACGTCCACGGGCGCGTCAGTCAGGGGAGCGTGCGTGGCCTTGTGCGCGCGCACGGGGCCGGGGTGCCGCCCGGAGGGTGGACAGGCCCCCGCTCGTCCGCCTGCTTCCGCGGGCCGAGGAGGGGGCTCCGTCGGGGGAGCGGGTTCCGGAGGGCGACGGGGACGGCGTGGTGACCGTGGGCGCCGAGCAGGGTTTGGAAACGGGACGTCTTTCTAGAAACGCGACTGTCCTTACAGGAGGGCAGAGCCCCGTTTCTGGAGGCTTCCCCGGGTCCGCCGGTCCTCGCGGCCTTCGGCTCAGGGTGACCCCGAGACAAAGCGGTGCGTCCGGGGGGCGTGCGCGGCTCCCCCGTTTGCGCTCTGACCGGCGGGATTCCGGCCGAGGCCGGGGGCCCTGGTGTCCGGGGTCAGGGAGCCCAGTGAGTGGTCGAGGGTGTCTTCGTCCCCTCGCGTGGTCCTGGGCGTCCTGGTGTCGGCGTCCTCATGTCCTCTTCTCAGGAGGACACCGTCCTGCGGGGTCGGGACCCTCCCTGGTGACCTCGTTCGACCTCCACGTCCTCCTTCGAGGCCCGTCTCCAGACCCAGCCGCGTCCTGGGCTGCGGCGTCGGAATCTGGGGAGCCCCGTCCCGCCCCCGCGCCGTCCCGTAGGCAGACGTGGGGGTCAGGGCGGCGGGCCGTGGCGGCCGCACCCGGGCTTCAGCTCCACACGGACCCGGGGTCCTGCCCTGCGCCCCCCCGGCCGCCGTGGACGCCCCCAGCCTCCCTCCCTACACGGGGCCACCCGGTCCGCTTGTCCCCAGAGCAGACGGCTGTCCCCCGCGCGCATCCGGGGCGCACGGGGCGGACGCTCAGAAGACAGCGGGAGGACCCGGAGGATCCGTCCCGGCCGCCCCGTGCCCGGCGCTCCCCGTGCCCTGTTCTCCCCGTTCCCGCCCCTCCCCGTGCCCGGCTCTCCCCGTGCCCGTCCCTCCCCGTGCCCGCCTCTCCCCGTGCCCAGCTCTCCCCGTGCCCGCCTCTCCCCGTGCCCGCCCCTCCCCGTGCCCTGTTCTCCCCGAGCCCGGCTCTCCCCGTGCCCACCCCTCCCCGTGCCCGCCCCTCCCCGTGCCCTGTTCTCCCCGAGCCCGGCTCTCCCCGTGCCCGCCTCTCCCCGTGCCCTGTTCTCCCCGAGCCCGGCTCTCCCCGTGCCCGTCCCTCCCCGTGCCCGTCCCTCCCCGTGCCCGCCTCTCCCCGTGCCCAGCTCTCCCCGTGCCCGCCTCTCCCCGTGCCCGCCCCTCCCCGTGCCCTGTTCTCCCCGTGCCCTGTTCTCCCCGAGCCCGGCTCTCCCCGTGCCCACCCCTCCCCGTGCCCGCCCCTCCCCGTGCCCTGTTCTCCCCGAGCCCGGCTCTCCCCGTGCCCGCCTCTCCCCGTGCCCGCCCCTCCCCGTGCCCTGTTCTCCCCGAGCCCGGCTCTCCCCGTGCCCGCCTCTCCCCGTGCCCGCCCCTCCCCGTGCCCGGCTCTCCCCGTGCCCGCCCCTCCCCGTGCCCACCCCTCCCCGTGCCCAGCTCTCCCCGTGCCCGGCTCTCCCCAGGGGCGTGTGTTTCTAGAAGCCAACGCGGGGGCTGGGGGGGGGGAGACACTGCCGGGGGGCCGTGAGCGTAAACCACGGAGAACCCAGACCCAGAGACCTTTTCAGCAGAAGCTCGTTGAGGGTCGTTGTAGGTGGTTGTGGGTCATTGTAGGTGGTTGTGGGTCGTTGTGGGCGGTTGTGGGTCATTGTAGGTGGTTGTGGGTCATTGTAGGTGGTTGTGGGTCATTGTAGGTGGTTGTGGGTCATTGTGGGTCGTTGTAGGTGGTTGTGGGTCGTTGTAGGCGGTTGTGAGTCGTTGTGGGCGGTTGTGGGTCGTTGTGGGTGGTTGTGGGTCTTTGTGGGTGGTTGTGGGTCATTGTAGGCGGTTGTGGGTCATTGTAGGTGGTTGTGGGTCGTTGTAGGTGGTTGTGGGTCGTTGTAGGTGGTTGTGGGTGGTTGTAGGTCATTGTAGGTGGTTGTGGGTCATTGTAGGTGGTTGTGGGTGGTTGTAGGTCATTGTAGGTGGTTGTGGGTCATTGTAGGTGGTTGTGGGTGGTTGTAGGTCATTGTAGGTGGTTGTGGGTCGTTGTGGGTGGTTGTGGGTCATTGTGGGTGGTTGTGGGTCGTTGTAGGTGGTTGTGGGTCGTTGTAGGTGGTTGTGGGTCTTTGTAGGTGGTTGTGGGTGGTTGAAGGTCATTGTAGGTGGTTGTGGGTCATTGTAGGTGGTTGTGGGTGGTTGTAGGTCATTGTAGGTGGTTGTGGGTCATTGTAGGTGGTTGTGGGTGGTTGTAGGTCATTGTAGGTGGTTGTGGGTCGTTGTGGGTGGTTGTGGGTCATTGTAGGTGGTTGTGGGTCGTTGTAGGTGGTTGTGGGTCGGTGTGGGTGGTTGTGGGTCATGGGAGGCGGTTGTGGGTCGTTGTAGGTGGTTGTGGGTCGGTGTGGGTGGTTGTGGGTCGTGGGAGGCAGTTGTGGGTCGTTGTAGGTGGTTGTGGGTCGTTGTAGGTGGTTGTGGGTCGCTGTGGGTGGTTGTGGGTCATTGTGGGTGGTTGTGGGTGGTTGTAGGTCGTTGTAGGTGGTTGTGGGTCGTTGTGGGTGGTTGTGGGTCGTTGTGGGTGGTTGTGGGTGGTTGTGCATCGTTGTGGGTGGTTGTGGGTCGGTGTGGGTGGTTGTGGGTCGTTGTGGGTGGTTGTGAGTCGTTGTAGGTGGTTGTGGGTCGTTGTAGGTGGTTGTGGGCGGTTGTGGGTCGTTGTAGGTGGTTGTGGGCGGTTGTGGGTCGTTGTAGGTGGTTGTGGGTCAGTGTGGGTGGTTGTGGGTCGTGGGAGGCGGTTGTGTGTCGTTGTAGGTGGTTGTGGGTCATTGTAGGTGGTTGTGGGTCATTGTAGGTGGTTGTGGGTGGTTGTAGGTGGTTGTGGGTCGTTGTAGGTGGTTGTGGGTCGTTGTGGGCGGTTGTGGGTCGTTGTAGGTGGTTGTGGGTCATTGTAGGTGGTTGTGGGTCGTTGTAGGTGGTTGTGGGTCGGTGTGGGCAGTTGTGGGTCGTGGGAGGCGGTTGTAGGTCATTGTAGGTGGTTGTGGGTCGTTGTGGGCGGTTGTGGGTCGTTGTGGGCGGTTGTAGGTCATTGTAGGTGGTTGTGGGTGGTTGTGGGTCGTTGTGGGTGGTTGTGGGTCGTGGGAGGCGGTTGTGGGTCGTTGTGGGCGGTTCTGGGTCAGTGTGGGTGGTGGAGACTCGTAACCCGTCTGCGAGCCTCGTGGTCACGCCCGGAAGTGGGGCTTTGAGAAGGAAACGGCCTCTTTTCCTGGACATTCGCTCCAGGAGTCTCTTTACCGACCAAGGAGGGATTTAGGGCTGTGGAGACGTGGGCAGAGTGGGGGTCATGTGGGGGTCATGTGGGGGTCATGCGGGGAAGCTGGGTTGGGCAGTCGGGTCCGGCGTTCGTCCTTCCGCTCTTCCCTCCCCGACCCCTCGTGCTGGAGCCTGGGGTCGGGATCCGCTCAGACTCGGTTCCTGCACCAGAGCCCGAGTCCCCACAGTGCGGGGGCTCCCTGGGGACACAGGTGTGGCCTGGGCCCTCGGCTGCACCCCGGGATCAGAGACCCCGCACCTCAGACCCCGGGCTCACCTCGGACCCCTGACTCACCTCAGCTGCCTTTACACAGTCCTGGGGGTCAGTGCCTGACCCGAGCTGAGGGCTCCCCTGAGGGCAGGAGACGTGCTTCAGCCACGTGGGACTCGGGATTGCGGGCTCCGAGGTCACTCTGTCTTCTCTGTCTCTCCCCCAATGTCTGTCTCTGTCTCTGTCTCTCCCTCTCTGTCCCTGTGTCCCTCAGTCTCCCTCTCTCTGTCTCTGTCTCTCCCTCTGTCCCCGTCTCTCTCTGTCTCTGTCCCTGTCTCTCTCTGTCCCTGTCTCTCTCTGTCTCTGTCTCCATCTCTCTCTCGGGAACTCCACTCCCCCACGCCCCTTCCCCCGGGAGGACGTCGGTTGGTTCTCTTCTCAAGGCCAGGACCGCTGTGCCACCAGAACAGCGTGTTGCGGGCGCCCTGGTTTCCAACTGTCCAACCCTCCCTTCCTCCCCAGGCCAGTCGCACCGGCTTCTCCTCCGATGGGCGGGCACGTGAGCACGTCCGGCGGCGTCGGGACCCGGCCCCGCAGCACGAAGGCGCACGCGGACTGGATGTCGGCTCTGAGCCCCCGGCTCTGGGACGTGCCCGTCCACCACCTCTCCATCCCGGGTGAGCGCCTCTGTGTCCCCCGGGCATCCGGCCGTGCGGTGGGTCTGGGTGTGGGCTGTGTGCACAGGTAGGTACTCACATGCACACATGTGCACATACACAGACATGTACACACCTGTATACACGTGCACACGTTTGTACACACACGCATGCACACACATGAGCGTCTTTCCTCACCTGCTTCATTCTGAGACGGCCCGGAAGGCCTGTGGTGCCCCCAGGAGAGCATGGCCTCCGGGAGACGGGATGGCGTGGGGGACTCGGCTGACTCCCCCCTCGGCCAGTCCGTCCTCCCTCCAGGGAGCCCCTGGGAACGTGGGGCCGTCATCTCCGCGTGCGTCTCTCTCCATCAAAGGTGAGCAAGCGCCTTCTGCACTTGGCGCCTGGCGGGTCCAGGCTGGGTCTGACCCCCAGGAGGGAAGCTGATGCCCCGGGGATGTCCCAGCCAGAGCGAGGGACCTGGTGGAACCTGTTTTCTTGGAAGAAGCTGGGCCACGGCCGGCCCTGGACGGATGTCTCGGTGAAGCTGGGCCCACGGTGACCACGGGTGGGGCAGCCCCTGGGCGAGGCGTCCGAGCCCAGGACACGGAGAGACGGCCACCGGCCACCGCGGCGTGGGGCAGGGTCCCCTTCCCGCCGACTGCTCGCTCCGACGGCGAGATTCTTCTCGTCGTGACTCGCGTTCCCCCAAGCGTCCCGCTGGCCCCTGTGCCGTCCTGCGTGGCCTGCGGTCATCGGGCCATCTCCCGCTCACAGGAACCTCGGACCAACACAAAATGGACCTTGGGCTTGAGGCCGTTTGTCCTTGTTGGGAGGTCTCGCACATTTGGTTCGTCTCCTGGGCGACTGTGGGTTTCTGTGCCGCCCGCCCGCCGTCCATGGAGGCCACAGCTCCACCGCCTGCCCGCCCGCCCTTTGTGGCACAGGGTTGGCCGCTGCGTTTCTGCTCTGTCAGCATCTGCCAGGCCCGCCCGGGACGTGGGTCCACGGACCCCAGCTCCAGGCGGGCGGACCCAGCTGGGAGGAAAGCGGGCCGAGTGGACAGGAGGGGGCGGTGTAGATAGGCCTCGTCCTCCCCAGTCCTACCTTGCTCAGCCCGCGGGAGCTGGTCCCAAAATGCACCCCAGACCAGGAGAGGACGGGAGGGAAGAGTCAGACGCTGGCTCTACCCTCGCAAACACGTGTTTGAAGATGTGGTGGAGGAATAATGTACACACACCCGTACACTCTGTATTTTCTAGTTTTGTCGAGATGCAGTTCACACGCTTACAGTTCACCCGTTGAAACTGAACAATCGAGTGGCCTTTGTTCACAGTGCTGTGCAAACACCAGCTCTATTGGGTTCCAGAAGATCCTCATCCCCCCAAAAGGAGATCCCGTCCCCACTAAATAAAAATTCCCCCTCCCCCAGCCCCTGTCAACCACTAGTCCACTTTCTGTCTGTGGATTTCCCTGTTCTGGACATTCTGTATAAACGGGATCACACACTACATGTCCTTTTGTGTCTGGTTCTCTCACTGAGCATCATGTGTTCAAGGTCCGTCCATGTTGTAGCTGTGTCAGTGCTTCACTCCTGTTCATGGCTGTGTAATATTCCACTGTGTGGATGGACCCCATTATGTTTATCTGCTCATCAGCTCCTGGACACTTGGGTTGTTTCCATGTTTTGACTATTGTGAATGATGCTTCAAATATTTGTTTGAACAGCTGTTTTCACTGTAAACTCTGCAAACTCTTTTAGCACATGTTTATGAGCACTTTTTCAAATAGATGATGCAATAGAAGGACACAGACTGAAAAATAGGTGGCTCACCCCTGCCTGGGAACCCCGTTCCTGCCTCCAGGCCCCAAGTCCCTCCCAGGACGTTCTGTGCACACAAAGGTGCAGTAATCGGGGGCATCTCTCCCTTTTCAACAAACGGGAGTGGGCGTCTTTTAGGTGGGCACCTGCTGTGCCCCGTAATCACGCATCCTGGTAATTGTTCCTTCTCTATTCCTTTCTCACCTCTGACTTTAAACGGCTGCGTATATTCTGCTGTGGGGATGTACGGCATTTGTTTAACCAATCCCCGAGTGGTGAGTGGGGAGGCGTTTCCAGTCCTTCACTTTTACAAAAAAGAAACACTGGTGGATTCCGCGGCGTATCTCTGCTCACGTGCAGGATCTGCAATTGCTCACTTACAGACTACGTAAATGTCTCACCTGCAGATTTTTGGCAAATTCTCCCCGGGAGGCTGTAATGCTTGATCCAGCGTTTTAACTTTGACGATCCAATGGGGCAGCATGGAGTCTCATCGCAGATCATTTGTATTCCCGTTATTACTGTTTCTGTCAGGTTTTTTAGTGAATGACTTAAATGGAACAGAAGACACGGACTTTTAGTCCACCACCCAGAACGTTGCCTCGTGGCCCCAGCCGGTCAAAGGTCCTGTCGCTCAAGCAGCCATGTCTTGGTTGCTTTCACTCCAGATCAGTGTTGCCTCTTCCAGAACTTTCTATGACTTGGCCAAGTTCACAGAGGAAAGAGCCCCTGGGAGGCAGGCTGTGTCCTCGCTGGGAGGGAGCGAACACCAACCCCATTGCTGCAGACTGACCAGCGTCCCCCAAATTCATGTTCCCCCAGGACCTGTGAAGGGACCTTATTTGGGAACAGGGTCTTTGCAGATGTGATTAGTGAAGGATGGAGAGGAGGTCGTCCTGGAGGAGGGGGCCCTACATCCAATGACAGTGTCCTGATCAGAGACAGAAGAGGAGACACAGACACAGAGGAGGAGCCACGTGGAGACGGAGGCAGAGACGGAGGGAGGCGGCCACCAGCCCAGGGACGCCCGGAGCCCCAGAAGCTGGAAGAGGAGGAAGGACCCTCCCCTGGAGCCTCGGGAGGGAGCGCGGCCCTGCGACCCCTCATCTCGGACGTCTCTCCAGGACGGCGGGGGATGGATTCTGTGGTGTAAGCTGTGAAGTCTGTGGTCATTTGTTACAGCGGCCCCAGGTCACTCACGCTCTGATTGTCCCCACCATGGGAGGCCCGAGTCCCCGTGGGGGTGGACGGGTCATGTCCCAGGCGTGCAGGGACGTGGAGGTGGTCGGCGAGCCCGGCTTGGGGCCCAGCTCTGCCGTCCACTGGCCGGTTCTCACTTGGGGGGCATTTTCTTGGCCGGATCGTCGGCGATGAGACCCCCGTTTATCTCTTGGTCACCTTTGCGTTTTGGAGACCCCAACCACGGAGATGCACGAGTCGCATTGAGACTGTATTTCTGATAAAATTCTGAGCTGCGGCCTCCTCGCTCACTGGCTGTCCTGTCACGAAGGAGTCAGACCCCGGCTTCCCTCCCTCCGGCCGCTCTCCTGAGGGCCGTGTGGACTCTCGGGACAGCGGGGTCATCCCTCCCGGGTCCCAGGTCTCAGTCCTGCCCGGGAAAACCGGCCACAGGGACGTGGCGTGGGGCGGGGAGCCCAGGCCCCCCTAGTCTGTGTTTACAAACAAGCCCTCAGGCAGCACTAAAGCATAAAGGAGGCGTCTGCCTGGCCGCACGGTGTAGAGAATACGCAGTCTATTCACTAGAAATTCAAAATACACTGTTTCTATCAATATTTACCAGTTAGAACATAAAATGAAAATAAACCCCCTCCGTTTACAGCAACAATAAAATACGAAATGTCTGGAAATGCGTTTAACTCTTTGCCGAATGTACGTGAAGAAACACGGAGCCTCGGACAAGGAATCTGGAAGAAGATGAGGAAGAACCGAATGGACAGATTCTCCTCTAACTCGACACAATCATCCCCAAGTCCGTCTGCATGAAACGATGTTGAGAACGTCCAGAGGCTTTTGAAAAGGACGAGTTGGAAAGGGAAACTGTTTCTGTACGGTACTAACATATATATTTTATCTACACAAATATATCTACTTGTAAAGCTACCATCATAATTCAGACACTGTGTTCATGATTCTGTAGATCAACGGGTCAGAATATTAAATTCAAAAATCGTACAGTTCTAAGAATGTAACGTATAAAAGGGAGGCATTTCACATCAGCGGACAGAGTCCACCCAACGGAGAAGAGAGAGGTGGCTAATAATGTGGAGGGGGGATGAAGTGGCTAATAATGTGGAGGGGGGATCACGTGAGACACTGTCCCATACTTTACACCCAAATATATTACAGAATGTTTAAACGTTTAAGTGAAACCATAAAGGCGTAAGGTTCTGTTAGAATATACAGGTAAACATTACCTACATGTTAGCCTCTCTGAGGACAACACCAAATACCAAAGCCAGGAAGAAGATGGATACACTTGAGCTCGTAATCAAAAATTTAAATTTTCCGTCATTAAGAAACTTAGACAAAAGTTAATGAGAAGCAACCCTGTGACAGATGCTGTGGCGTGTCCCTGTGGTCGGCTGAAGAATGTCCTAAAGGTGTCCCCAAGACGTCCACGTGCTCATCCCCACGTGGCAGGCAGATACAGCCCCAAAGACGGCCACAGCGCCACCCGCCGGAACCTGTTAGAACGTTACCTCCTGTGGCAAAAGGGGGTTTGCAGACGTCGGTTAAGTTCAGGGTCTGGAGACGGGAGCTTTTCTTGGATTATCTGGGGGCTCGACGTAACCTCAAGGGTCCTTGTAAGAGGGTGGAGGGTCCGAGAGGAGAGAGATGGAGACGCTGCGCTGCTGGCTGTGCAGACGGAGGAAGAGGCCATGAGCCCAGGACGTGCCCAGGAAGCTGAGAAGACAGGAAACAGCTTCTCCTCGGACCCTCCGGCAGGAACAGCCCTGTGACACTTGACTTCAGATCGTGTCAGGTTTCTGGCCTCCAGAACTGCGGGGTAATCATCTCTGCTGTTTGAAGCCGCTCCGCTTGTGGCCCTTTGTTACAGCGGCCCCAGGACCCTTGCACAGCCGCCCAGGCGGTGCAGGCTTCATGGCCGAGTCCCTCCCGGGGACGTCCACACCTGAGGGAGCTCCTCGCCCACCCCTCCCCGGAGGCATGCACGTCACGCAGGACATGCCAGGGCGGCTATGTCGGCGGGGAGGGTGCTTAGAAATCCGCCACAGAGCACGCTCCCCAACAGGAGACAGGCGGGCGGGACGGGGGGTTCTCAGAGGAGAAACTCTAGGGACTCGGATGTCACGAGGAATCATGGCGGAAAGTCTGTGAAGCGTCTGTCTCGAGAGCACTGGAGAAATTTGGGGATTCCTGGTGCCGAGGGGGACGGGCGGGGAGGCGGCTGCAGGGTCCCCTCGGGCTGGAGAGACTCGGGACGCCGGCCGAGGGTGCTGGGCTGCGAGGTGAGTGGGTGGCCACCCCCGCCCGGCCAGAGTCCAGTTCCAAGAGGCAATCTGCAGGAAGCGCTCGGGCGTGCAAAACACACGCCCCGCAGTGTGCTCGTGGCGATGCTGCCTCCACGGGAGAGGACAGCCCTCAAGTCCAGGGACCCTCATCAGGTGCGCACGTGGATGTCACCGGGGTGGACACGGTCGTCACAACACACCAGGGTCCGTGTGCACAGGTTTACAAAACGCTGGTAATGCATGTTCAGTGCAAACATAGGTAAAAAACTGCATGATTTCATTGTATTTAGAGTATGTATAAAAAAATATATAGAAATAGACTATCTCAATGTACAAATGGATCCAAATATATTATATATGAAATATATAAATACATAAAACATATAAATTATACAAAAGTATACATAATCACGATGTCAACAGAGAATTTTAATGTCTTTACTTGCCTGTATTTTTCTGCAATTAACATGTATTCCCAGCTGTATGAGGGTCCTGGGGCGGCTGTCACAAATGACTCCACACCAGGGGCTCAAACCCCAGGGGTTCACCCTCCCCGTCCTGGAGACCAGACATCCGAGATGAAGGGGTCGCAGGGCCGCGCTCCCTCCCGAGGCTCCAGGGGAGGGTCCTTCCTGCTCTTCCAGCTTCTGGGGCTCCGGGCGTCCCTGGGCTGGTGGCCGCCTCCCTCCATCTCTGCCTCCGTCTCCACGTGGCACTTCCTCTGTGTCTGTGTCTCCTCTTCTGTCTCTGATCAGGACACTGTCATTGGATGTAGGGCCCCTCATCCGGGACAACCTCCTCTCCATCTTTCACTAATTACACCTGCAAAGACCCCGTTTCCACACAGGTCCCGTCCTGAGGTTCTGGGGGGACGTGTTTCGGGGCCCCTCTGTGCGTGGTGTCCATGTGCAGCCCTGAGCACAGATGGAGGAGGGCCTGATGGGTGGACTGTCCCCATGTGTCTGCTTGCAGGGAGCCACGACACGATGACCTACTGCCTGAACAAGAAATCCCCCATTTCCCACAACCAGTCCTGGCTGCTGCAGCTTCTGGGCAAGCTCCTGCCGTGCGTCACCCGGCCCGTGGTGCTGAAGTGGTCCGTCACCCAGGTGAGGGTCTGCGGTCTAGTGGGATGAGCCCCCAAGGCCATCCCCCCTAGGAGGGCACCGTTGTCCCCGCTGGGGAAATGGAATTGAGCACAAACCTCCTCCAACCCAGAGAGCCTCCCTATAGGGAGGAGAGCAACACGGTCTCACTATTGAACAAGGAGGGGACCAGAATGTGAGGTGGCATGGGCAGCCGCTAGCAGATGCAGAGGCAGGAAGAAACTCACCTTTCAGGTAGCTGAGGGGAGACGCCCGCTCCATCCACATTCTGAGATAAACAGTCACCGCTTTCCCGTGTCTTTATGCCGGACGTGGGTTTGCTCCCTTGACCCAGGCCCCTCCTCCCGGGAGACGGGCGTTGCCTTCCTTGACCACATTTCAGAGATGCTCCCGGGTCCTGGAGGAAACATCCCTGAGCTGTGGAACGGTCCAGAGCCTTGTTCAAAACAATGCGCATACATTTGAGAAAGACGCAGAAAGAACCTATATTGACACGTCTTCTCCAGTCGATGCTCCAGGTGGGACCGAGGGCACCGTCTCCGCTCGTATGTTCAGAATGAAGCCTCTCCTTTCAATCTGGGTCCGCCCCCCATCCTTCACTCTCAGCCCTTCTCCCGTGCAGATGGGGGAGTTAGGGACTGTCAGCGGCTGGGACGGGGGTCCTCGTGGGGGGCGAGGAGAGGAAGGGCCTCCTGGAAGTCGCTCAGGGTGTCCCGGGCTGCGGGGTGGGGCGCCCATTGGCAGTGGTCCTGTCACCCTGCACACGCGCGGGGGGCCGGGGAGACAGAGCCGGCCGGGGGCCAGGTGCTGGCGGGAAGGAACGCGGCCCAGATGGGGAGCAGCCGACCCCAGCCCCCTCCTGTCCCTCTGCCCCAGGCCTCGGGCCTCGGGTTTCTGCTCCGAGGGGCCCGACCGCCCGGCTCTGTCCTGTGCAGCTGCTTTGCTCCCAGTGGGAGGTGCATCACGGGGGCGGAAGCCATCTGGGGATCTGCAGGGTGGAGACCGCTCTGGAATGCTGGGGAACCACATTCCCGACCTGTGTCCCAACAGTCACCAGGGCCTGCAGGAACGGGAAGCAGGTCCACGGCAGCCCGGGAGGCTCTCGCGATACTGGGGTTGCCCAATGCAGGGTCCCTCGGTGCCGGGTCCCTCGATGCTGGGGTCTCTCAGTGCCGGGGTCCCTCCGTGCTGGGTCCCTGGGTGCGGGGGTCCAGCTATGCTGTGAGTGATCAGGGGTCTGGGGGTATCGGGGAGGCTGCTGAAAAGCTGGGAGCCTCATGGGATCTGGCTGAGGAAACAACCACAAGGGTTGGTACCTCCACGTCCAGCCACGGGGCGATGATGGTGCAGCATCACGTCCATCCAGAGTGGACAGTCACGTGGACACTGACAGTGGTTTTTCTGGGGAGTAACTGACGTCACCAGAAGGTGCTTAATACGTTGTGTCCACAGAAGGATGGGACAGGGAGGAGGGGACATCCTTCTAATTTGTAATATGGACACCTCGGGGGAAACGGGGGGACCACCATCCTGCTTCTTAGAGCATCCTCTGGCGGCAGCTGTAAGGTTGTGTCCTCAGATCAAGACAGAGGTCAGCCCCGCGTCCTCAGCTCCGGGGACGGGTCAGTCCCGCGTCCTCAGCTCCGGGCAGGGGTCAGTCCGGGTGATAGGGTCCCACATAAATTCACTGTCCTCTCCAGTCTCTGCTCTGTTTCCAAATATTAAAAGAATGAGCCTGTTTCACAGTCTGAAAATACACCACAAAGGCCTAGAGGACGTTTTAGGGGGAAATGGTCACTTTCCTCGGTCCCCAGCCCTCCACCCGGAACCAAAGGAAGAGCAACGAGACCACAGGCCTGTGCACAGCGGCCTGGGCGCCCCGGGGTCCCCACAGGAGGGACGGGCCCCCCGGCCTCTGTGCCTCTCGAGGACTCAGGGTGCTGACCACAGGCTGACCCTCACCTTGGCTTGTCGCGGGCAGCTCTGCCGGACGCGCACTCACGGGCCTCAGTTTCCCCATCTGTCCGTGGGGACGCGGAGGAACCTGAATCCCCGCAGGGCTGCGCCGGGTGTGAAACTCGCTTCCTGTTAATTCTTGTTTTTTCCCTCGTTGTTCTGTGTAGAGAGCACGGCACCACCCCTTCTCCCTTGTGCCGTCCCTGTTGCTGCTGCTTTTTCTGTTAGTGTTTTGGATAGAGGACAGGGGACCATCTTCTCTCTGTATATTAGCTTTTGCTTTTTCCACCATGATTTGTGGACGGGGTGGGGCCCTTTCTTCCCTTTCTTCTCTCTGGATTCCTCTTGCCGTTCCCATGCTGTTTGTGGGGTGGGGACACTCCTCGCTGTAGCTGACCCTCCCTGGCACGTCCTGACCTCTGAGGGTCCAGGTGGGGTGTCCGGGAGCCTGGCCTGGTGCTGCTGAGGCCCAGAGGGGGTTCTGCCCAGGAGGAGGGAGAGGCGGGACCCTGAGGGACGTCAGAGACCAGTGTCAGGGCCAGGGAGGCATTTGCTGCAGGGACGGGGCTAACCCAGCCGCTTCCCAGGCGGGGCCTCCCCAGGCGTGGTCTGTGGCTCCAAGTGGCCAGGGTCTCCCAGAGAGCAGGTTCCCAAATGCAACTCCTGGGGGCTGCCCGAACCCCAGGGGGCACCGACAGCTGTGGATCCAGCCCTGGACACCACGGCCGGCAGGTGGGCAACCCCCAGCCCACTTCCCAGCCCCCACGAGGCGGATATGAGTCGAGGTGGAAGCCGGCCACTGTGCCCGGCACAGCTGACTGATCTTCGTCCGCAGGGGCTGGACGTCACGGAGCAGCTGGACGCCGGGGTGCGGTATCTGGACCTGCGGATCGCACACGTGCCGGAGGGCTCCGAAAAGAACCTGCACTTTGTGCACTCGGTGTACACCACCGCGCTGGTGGAGGTGCGGGGGGGAGAGGGGGTGCCCACCTCCGCGCTGGTGGAGGTGCGGGGGGGAGAGGGGGTGCCCACCTCCGCGCTGGTGGAGGTGCGGGGGGGAGAGGGGGTGCCCACCTCCGCGCTGGTGGAGGTGCGGGGGGGAGAGGGGGTGCCCACCTCCGCGCTGGTGGAGGTGCGGGGGGGGTGAGGTGCGGGGTGGGGTGAGGGGCGGGGGGTGCAGCCGCGGAGTCCTCCACGCAGCGATGGACACCCACGTCCATCCCAGACGGGACGTGCTGACCTCCAGCGATCAGTCACGTCGAGTTCTTGACCACGTGCGCTTCTGTCCTTGCCTCCCTGGCTCCTCCCGGGCCCCCTGGATTTGTGTGAAAGCGGGTCCCCGAATCGTCTTCCTGCCTCTGTCTGGGGGTTTCTACCCATTCTCCTCTCAGCCGCTCGAGGGGCATTTCTAGTCTGATTGCGATGAGTCACCGTCCCGCTTCACACCTCGTCCCAGGCCCCTGTGTTCCCACTGCAAGCCTTGGGGTCTGGAGGTGCCGTCCCTGGGAGCTCACTCTGTGTGTTACCCGCTGGCCCTGCGTGCTCCCTGGTGCTTCCAGAGTTTACACACGTGTACACGCACTGCCCTCTGGAGTGAGCATGCACACGTGCACACAGATACAGAGTGCACATGCCTGTACATGGATACACACGCACAACACACGTGTACATGCACACGCTTGTACAAGTGCACACATGCATGCACCACCACACGCATGCATGCATTTGAACACATGCACAAGTGTACACATGCACACACATGTATGGACACACATACACATGCACAAGTGCACACAGACACACACTTCTCCCTCAGAGCAGTGGCAGGTGGCCCAGCTGTGTCTTCGGCGAGGCTGTGTTCCACAAGCTCTGTGTATTGGTTTGTGCAGGACCTGACTCCCTTGTCCACTGTTTGCTGGGGGACGTCCTGTGGGAGTGTCCTCATGTCCCCGGCCTCTTACTTCCTCTCTCCCGGCCCAGGACACGCTCACGGAGATCTCGGAGTGGCTGGAGAACCACCCGCGGGAGGTGGTCATCCTGGCGTGCAGGAACTTCGAGGGCATGACGGAGGGCCTGCACGAGTACCTGGTCGCCTGCATCAAGAACATCTTTGGGGACATGCTGTGTCCCCGAGGGGTGAGGCGGGGTCATGACCTCCCCACGTGTCTCCTCAGTGGGGGCTGCAGGGGCGGGGCTTTCCACGAGGCTCTGTCTGCTCGCTTGGTTCTGCTGTGGGGACGTTTATGTCTCCCCGTCCTGGAGGCTGGAATCTGAGATCCAGGTGTCACAGGGCTGGTTCCTCCCGAGGCCTCTCTCCTTGGTGTGTAGACGCCGTCTTCTCCCCGTGTCCTCACATGCTCGTCCCTCTGTGTGCGTCTGTGTCCTCCTCTCTTCTTCTCATAAGGACACCAGTCCTATGGGATCAGGACCCACCCTAGTGACCTCATTTCACCTTCATCCCCTCTTTAAAGACCCATCTCCACATACAGCCACATCCTGAGGTCCTGGGGGTCAGGACTTCAACATATTAATTTGGGAGACACAGTTCAGCCCGTTACACAACCTGTGATTTAGTTATGTAGGTAATTTTCTCCATTTCCTGGTGGTGGCGGGTGTCTGCCCTCCCATAGTCCCCAGGGGGCCTGAAAAGTTAAATCCGCATCCATTCTGGTTGAGGTCCCTTCAGTTCCTTTCAAACCCTTTCGTGTTTGCGTTTCTGCGATTATGTCCTGTAACCCAGGAGAAAGGCCCCGACCCTGAGCGGTTTGGGCTGAAACAGAGACGGCGGGGCTGCCGTGAGCCGGGGTCACCCAGTACCGGCCCCGACAGGGGATGTGGGGAGAGGCTGCTGGGAGATCAGCAGCTGACCCGAGTCTCCACGGGGACGTCACAGTGAGAGCAAGAGGGAGGGGACATGTGCCTTCAGCCTAAGAGGGACGACGTACGGTCCTTTGAGTGTAAAACCATGATAGACACTGGTCTGCTTTGTACCAGTCACTGTAGGGGCGTCCTCTCCAAGTGGGTCAGCATGGGCTCCGCGTGCTTGTAGGGAAAACAAGTGTCTGTGCTTCGTGAGAGTCCACATGCCACAATGACATTGTGGATCCTGACCCCAATCCCACCACTGTTTCTCAGACACCCCAACATCTCCACCCATCATTGTGTCTCACAGACACCCCAACATCTCCACCATCACTGTGTCTCACAGACACCCCAACATCTCCACCATCACTGTGTCCTCTCACAGACACCCCAACATCTCCACCATCACTGTGTCTCACAGACACCCCAACATCTCCACCATCACTGTGTCCTCTTACAGACACCCCAATGTCTCCACCCATCACTCTGTCCTCTCACAGACACACCAACATCTCCACCATCACTGTGTCCTCTCACAGACACCCCAATGTCTCCACCCATCACTCTGTCCTCTCACAGACACCCCAACATCTCCACCCCACCTCTCTCTCACACAGACGCCCCAATATCACCACCCCACCACTCTCTCTCACAGACACCCCAATATCTCCCTCCCTTCCAGGAGGTGCCGACACTGCGCCAGCTGTGGACGCGGGGTCAGCAGGTCATCCTGTCCTACGAGGACGAGGTCTCCTTGAGCCGGCACCCGGAACTGTGGCCGGGGATCCCCTACTGGTGGGGCAACCAGGTGAAACCCGAGGAGCTGGTGCGCTACCTGGAGCACATGAAGAGCTGCGGCCGCCCAGGTGTGTGAGGCTTTTCTGTACGGAGAGATGTCACACACATGCTGTCGGGTGCACAGGTTTGCTTTCATACATATACATGTACAGGCATATGTGCATGTGTGTATATACATGTGTATATGTGCATGTTCACATACAGGTACATGTGCATGTATGTGTATCTACATACATGCACGCAGATGGGTATACTATACACACATGCACACACACGTATCCACACACATCTATCCATGTGCATACCCACATACAGAAATATGTGCACGTGTGTTTATATACATATTTATATGTACATGTGCAGGTACAGGTACGTGCACATGTATGTGTATATACACACAGCATGCAGATAGGTATAGTAAACACACGTGCACACACATATCCACACACATCCATGTGCACATATATGCACACACACACTGTCGATGCTGAGGTGTGTAGGGTCAGATCTGCCTCCCCCAGCTTCTGTTCTGCAGGCGTGTTTGGTGCCGTCCGGACAACATGTCATGTTCCACGTGCTGCTTTCCCTCAGAGACAGGCTGTCCACCTTTTCCTGCACAAGAGCTTTAGTAAGAGGAGGGGTGGTATTTATGGGGCATTTGTATACACCAGGTGCTTACTAAGGCTTTACGTACACCAGCCTGTTGATCTTCCCTGCAGCCCTGTGACACAGGCGTGGTCGTTCTTCCCCTTTACGGATGAAGACAAGGGAAACGCCCAGGCCCCCAGCAGCCCCACCTCCTCCCTCTCTCTGTCTGTCTCTCTGTCTCTGTCTCTCCATCTCTGTCTCTCTATCTCTCTGTCTGATTTAGGAAGTTAATTTAGTTTTGCACTTCCTTGCTAACATAGCCACGTGGACTCCACCCCATGTATGTAACACGGCTTATTTGACTGGCCCTCCCGGGCTGCCTGCTGTGCAGACGCTCCCTGCAGAGAACCTTCCAGGCACGCACCCCTCGCACACTCAGACCCGCAGAGTCTGCTCCGAGGGCGTGTCCTGCCTCAGCCTCCACCGAGGAGCGGTGTGGGACTCGCGTGCGTACGTGCATCCTTCTTCCGAGGACGTCCACCGCCTGCTCTTTGCTGCTGGGTTCTGCTCCCTGGTCTCGGTGGTTTGTTAATTTCCTTAAGGAAATCAGCCCTTTTCTGGAAAACAGGCTACAGATAACTCCCCCAGCTGATGGCTCTGACGGTCGGTGGTGGTCATTGTTGTATCATTGGCTTGAAAAAAGGGGACGTTTCTGGATTATGGAGCCCATGGTTTTCAGTATTTTACATTGGTGGTCAGGGCACGTGGCTGCGTCAGTGGACACTCAGGGTCTCCAGGGCCCCGTGGCCCCACTTCCTGTTATCCGTGGACAGTGGGTGATGGAACTGCGGTCGCGTGTTACACTTGGTACCACGTGTAGCGACTCACTCGGCTGTTTTCTGCGAGTCCACACGATCGATATGCTTTAAACAAACAAAACCAGCGGCACGCACCCGCCCCTCTCCGCCAGTGTTTGCGGAGGGGACGCGTTCTGCCACGGTTTGGGGATGCGCTTCACGCAGCCAGCTCCATCCGACCCCATTTCCGGCAACTCTGCTTCATCCCGGACGCCGCGCTGACCCTTGGCGTCTGTCCCCCGGTGTGTCTTCTCAGACACGACTCTTGCTTTGCTGGTGCCGTTTCGTCCGCGTTGTTGAGAACGGCTGGGCGGAACCACACGGGGTGGGATTGGGGGTCAAGTCCTGGCGCCAAACCTGCACGGGGTGGGATTGGGGGTCAAGTCCTGGCGCCAAACCTGGCTGCACCTTCGAGTTGACCGGGTCCCACTGTGGGTGAGGCCAGCACGTTTGAAAAGCATCCAGGGTGGAAACAACGCGATCGTCCGTCGTTGGAGGAAGGGACACACAGATGTGGTCCCTCCACACAGTGGAACGTTGTTTGTGCACGAAAGGGAATGAGGTTCTGACACATGCTCCAACGTGGATGGATCTTGTGGCTCAAAGAACCAGACACGGAAGACCATGTGGTGTGTGATTCCATTTACGTGAAACGGCCAATAGGAGACAGAGAAGAAAGCGGGTTAGAGGTGCCAGGGGCTGGGGAGGGGGTGGGGAGTGACTGCTCAAGGTGCAGGGTCTCCTTTGGGGTGATGAGAACATTCTGGAACTAGACAGAGGGGGTGGCTGCACAATGCTGTGAATGCACTACATACCCCTGAATTGTTCACTTTAAAATAGTGAATTTTATGGGATGTGAATTTCACCCCCAATTTAAAAAGCATCGAGGGTGTAGAACAGCCAGTGTTGAGAGCCACTAGTGGTCTTTGTCCTCTGAGGGTGGAAACTGAGCCCTGGAGCAACGGAGGGACCTCCCCACGTGATGTGGGTTGGGCTCGTGCTGGGCTCCCCTCACCTGCTGCCCTTATGTGCTTCCCAGGCTCTGAGCTGTCATGTGGCTCCTCGCTGTCACATGGCTCTAAGCCGTTACGTGGTCCTGAGCTGTCATGTGGCCCTGAGCTCTCATGTGTGGCTCCTAGATGTCACGTGGCTCTGAGCCCTCATGTGGCTCCGAGCTGTTATGTGGTTCTCTCATGCGGCTCTCTCGTGTGTCTTCTGGATGTCCCATGGCTCCCGGTTCTCAGTGTCTCCCAGCTGTCATGTGGCCCCCAGCTCTCACGTGGCTCCCTGGTCTCACAAAGCAGAATTTCCATAGACACTAGAGTTGTGTCCTAAGGAAACAGCATAACAACGAGGTCAGAGGCAGCCCAAGGAACAGATGGTTTGTGACCAAGTGTCTCGCTCCCTCAGCGTTCTCTGATGGACAAGCTTCGACTTGAGGGTGAGGATAAAGGACCATTTGGAGAGACTTGAACAGCAGACACTTCTCTGAGGTTCGCCGTCTTGCTCTGGGTTCAGACCACCCCAGGGTGCTTGGACCTTCGGGGGGGGTTTTCCTGAAACAAGGGTGCTGGGTGCCCCCCCAGAGATGCTGACTCAGCACATTGGGAGGGGGCCGAGAATCTGCATTTCTGTTGATTCTGGGGACACCTCTTGAAAACCAGTGGCTGACACTCTGTGTATGAGTCTCCTTTTGTGACAAATACCACAAAACAACAACAGAAATGTGTTATAATTCTGACAGCAGAAGAAATGGGTCTCCCGGGGCTAAAATCCAGGTGTGGGCAGTGCTGGTTCCTTCCGGGGGCCCCAGGGAGATCCTGCTTCCTTGCCTTTCCCAGCTTCTAGAGGCTTCCCATTCCTGGGCTCATGGCCCCGCATCATGTCATCTCCCCTGCCCCCCGATTCCATCATCACATCGTCTGCTTCCTCTTCTCCCTTCAAATCTCCTTCTGCTTCCCTCTCATAGGACCTTTGTGATGACATTTAAGGCCGACCCAGATACCCAGGGTAATCCCCCACCTCACGATCCTTAACTGGATCACATCTAAGGGTGCCTTTGCCATGTAAAGTCACATATTCACAAGTTCCAGAGATTATGATGAGGACACCTTTGGGGACATTATTCTGCCTACCACATGGGGATTAGGATGTGGACATCTTTGGGGACACTGTTCTGTCTAGCACACGGGGATGAGGATATGGATGTTTTTGGGGACATTATTCTGCCTACCACACGGGGATTAGGATGTGGACATCTTTGGGGACATTATTTTGTTACCACACGGGGATTAGGACATAGACATCTTTGGGGACATTATTCTGCCCACCATCCTCTAACAGGAGAAATTCCGTGGATTTGGCCCCTTAGTTGAGCCTGTGCTGTCAGAACTCTCCCGTCCGTGGGGAGATCTAAACTCTGAAGAGAGCAGGGGAGCGGGAGCGGGTGGGCGGACGCAGCGTGGCCGGGACGTCTGGACCTCCGGGTACCCCTCTCTCCCTCCTTTGTGTTCCAGGGGGGCTGTTCGTGGCGGGCATCAACCTGACGGAGAACCTGCAGTACATCCTCGTGCACCCGTCCGAGTCCCTCAAGAAGATGACGCTCCCTCACCTGCCGTACCTGAGCGCGTGGGTCCGGGAGCAGAGCCCCGGGCCGGGCGCGCGCTGCACCAACGTCATTGCGGGCGACTTCATCGGGGCGGACACGTTTGTCAGCGATGTCATAGGACTCAACGAGAAACTGCTTCGCTGCTGACCGGGCCCTTCCTCCCACTTGGCACACGGGCGCCACCAGATTCACCTCCCTCCTTCCTGGCGTGCTCGTTCCGGCCGCATTCGGGGAGAAGAGCAGGTTCTGGGCCGTCCGGGGGTCCCTCGGCCTCCGCCCTGACTCGGAGTGCCCCCGTTGGTGGCACGTGGCCACACTGTCCTTCAGCGTCTCTCTGGGTGGACTCTGAACATGCCGATGATTTAAGGACACCACGCGATCATCCTCAAGGGAAGAACTTGCCGGAATCGGGTGGGTCCGTCCTGGTTCAGCTGCCGTGCTGTGGTGGCCCCGGGACAGGCTCAGAGACGTCCCCTCCCCTGGGGGCTTCTGAGAGCAGGAGAACGGCGTCCCGACAGCTTCGAGGGCTGCTTGGAGTGTCGATGTGTCGTGCCATTGGACGGGACTGAGTGTTGGAATCCTGTGAGAAACACTTTTTAAATAACGGGGAACAAGCTGCCTCTGATTCTGACGAAATCGCGGCCTGTCCCGTCCCCCAGGTCACAGGCTCCCCGGGGTCCCTGGTTTTACCTCGGTTTCCCACCTTTAATGGGAAGGAGCGTAGGGGACGGTCTGGGGGTTTGTTCCGAGGACGGAGATGAGGGGTGTCGAGTGCACGTCCCCCCCCGGTTCCCCGAGGCCCCCTGTTACCTCGTCCTGGCGCAGGTGGAAGGACCCAGGTGTGAGCGGAGGACGCAGGTGGACCAGTGCTCCGTGCCCGCGTGGGGATGCGGTGACTCCATCCGTCCCTCTGCCCTGCTCCCCTGCTCAGCCCCACCTCAGGTCGGGTCCCTCCGCCTCCAGGCCCCGGGGTGAGGCTGCGGCCCCCGCGTGCTCCCTGAAGTCCAGCCGCCTGGCCTTCGTCTTGCACGTGGCCTCTGCCACACCTGTGACTCTCCCCTCTCCGGAGGCCACAGTGCGTGCGGTCAGTTTCCAACTTTCCCGTCCTCTGGTTTCTCAGACTCTTTGTCCGTCAGGCGTCCCTCGCTCACAGCCCCGATTGCAGTAACCGTATTTTCTCATTTTCTGTGTTCTTGACGCTCTGGCCTTGCAGGCCGGAGAGACCGCCCTCCCGGGCGAGCCGGACCTGAGAGATGAAACCACACACCCGGGGCCACGCCTCTCGTAGGCGAGCTGGCCACCAGGTGACTGGAGGCTCACACGCCGGGCCGACACCCCTGTCCCGGTCCCCCAGGGCCAGGCGACCAGAGGCCACCCCTGTGGCTCACGGAATGATTCAGACTGTGCAGGCTAACCTGTCTGCCCTGCCGTCCCCGTGGGCACGCCGTGGCCTCACGTGCGCCCTCGCTCCTCTCTGCCTCCCGACCGAAACGGGCTTCCCCTGCGGCCTGGCGGCATGTCCCCTGCGGAAACGGACGCCACGATTCCTCCGTCAGGCCCCTCCCTACCTGAGAACCCCACGGGACAAACGAGACCCCCGTGTTGCCCCCAGTCCCGCGGGAGGCTTGGTGTCGTCCACGAGGCCTTCGCTCTGCTTCCCGGTACCCAGGAATCCAGCACCCCCACTCAGACGTCACAGAAATCCCTCATTTTGTCCCCTGGCTTCACGGAGCTGCTGACTCAAGGTCTTGGCTCCACGATGGATCCGAACCACACGCCACACTTCACCTCCCTCGTAAGACGGGACCCAGGAATTCTTGTCTAGCTCATGTTCTGGAACATTCCTCGTATAATGGACGGGCATTAAACAGGCTTTCTTCAATCATCTTGAAAACGACTATTTAATCCGTGTTGGAGGGTGTTCCCTTTGGGGTCCAATTAGTCTTTTTCCGAAAGAAAATCTGCTTGTGCTTTTGGCACCAGGGTGCCGGTATTTAAGGAAGGAACCTCAAGTCCAGAAAGAGAAACTCACGGAACATTCCACCAGCTACGTCAGACCTGGACTGTGCCGGCTGGGCACCCGAGGGAGCTTGGCGCTCCCGGGGTCGAGCTGAGACGGAGGAACACGTCTAAGGATGACGTGACGGCGATCGGTTCCCTCGAAATCTGTACCGATTGTCTCGGACCCGTGTCCGGAACGATTCAACACGAGCCATTTACTTCTGGGAGCAACGAGAGGCATTCGGGTCAGACTCATTCACACATTTTCGTTACCATGCAAACAACCGACACGTTTTGGGGCGCTTTCACGATAATCCACCGGAAGGACCTTTAGAAATGTTAACTTGGTTGAGCACGTTTTCTCAGGTCATGGAAAGTTTTCACGAACAACCGAATTGTGCCTCCTTCCTCCTGCGTTTAGTTCTGTGTCAGTTCAAGGACCGGCCCAAAGTTCTGAGTTTTGTAATATTTTTAGCTCCTCAATGGGGACAGTGAGCAAAGATTCTGCATTAATTTTAAAGATGAGTTTTTGAGACTCTCGTATTCGAGGGAGGTGTTCTACCGGAAGGCTCTTCTGGCGGGGCGACGTCGTGGCCGCCAGCCCGTAGAAAGGGCCCGCCCGGCACGGCTGTGCACCCGCTGGGGGAATGTCTGTGGAGTGACTGCTGGTCAGCACGACGCTGTGGCTCGGCTCCCTAACGCCATCTTTGTGCCAGCCCACGTCACACACGTGAGGGGCCACCCCTGGGGCTTGCCCGGCCGGACCCCCGTCCTCTGAAAACCACGTCCCTCACACCGACACGGGCTGTTCTTGGGGCCCCGGCTTCTCTGGACACGGGGACCCCTCTGCAGAAAGAGGGGTCTCAGGAGAGCGTGGGTGCTGGCGGGGGGAATGGGGGTACGGGGCCGTCTTCTATCTGTTCCTGCCCCGTGCGTCCTCTCTCCAGGACCCCGAGACCCCTAGCCCTTTCTCCTGGGCCCCCTGAGACCTCTGGCCCTCTCCTGAGGTCCCTGAGACCCCTGCCTCGTCCTCTTTAAGGCCCGGCTTGGCCAAGTTCCCCCAGTGGGTGTCTGGACCCTGCAGTCACCCCGCTGATCCTGAGGCAGCCCTGGGCTGAGCTCTCCTCCTCTCTGAGGCCTTAGGGTGGGGCATCTGGAGTGGGAAGGGGACTCTGGGCAGCGGGGATACGGGGAGGAGAGCGAGGGGACTAGAGGCCAGAACCACCCCCTCAGCCCTGCCTGTCTCCCCCAGAGGAGGAGGAATTGGGGGTGGAGCAGACGGGAGCCTGGAGGCTGGACCTGGAGGAAGTGGGCGGCCTCCACACGGGACGGGACGGGCACAGAGGATGGCTGCACGGCCCCCAGGCAATGTGCGGGGCGCACGCTCAGGGCAGCCACAGGCTGGCAAGTGGACTGGGCTGGACCTCGGGAGCCGGGGGGGATCCAAGCAGGATGCTCCCCGCCCAGCAGGGTCTCTTCAAAGCCCCCTCCGGCCGGGCTCGGAGACCCTGTAGGAACGACTCCCAGGGGCTGAGTTGCAGGAAGCGGACAGGCTGGCAGAGCAGGTGCCCTGAGGCCCGGCCTGGCTGGTCTCCTGGCCTGGTCACCCCTCCCAGAGAAGGCTGCTCCCACGGGGCCGTGCCGGGCCACCCAGCACCCCCTCCTCCACCCTCTGCCGGACCAGACGGTGCTGCCGCACCCGCGTCCCAGCTCCACACTCAGCCCGGGGCCCCCGAGCCCTGCTCCTCTTGGGGAGCAACAGGTAAGTCTGGGCCTCTCGTCCCGTCTGCTCTGCACCCCCGGGATCCCACGTGTGTGGGTGTCCTGGGGCGGCGGTAACAGGTGACCACACGGCTTCCAACAACACGTGTTCTCTGACAGGCCTGCAGGGCACGAGGCGGACGTGCGTCTTCCCGGGCTGAAATCCAGGTGTCGCCAGGGCTGGTCGTTCTGGGAGCATCTGTCCTTGTCCTTTCCAGCTTCTGGAGGTGCCCATGCCTGACGGCCCCTCCTCCATCTGCACACACAGCCCCATGGCTACCTCCACGTTTCCTGTGACCCCAACCTCTGGTGCTGTCCTCACACCTTCTCTGACTCTGCCTCCCGCTTATGACCACGTGAGGACAGTGGGCCCCCCGGATCATCCAGGAGAGTCTCCATCACAGGAACTGTACCCTAATCACCTCTGTCAGCTCCCTTCGCCATTTACAGGTTCTGAGGATTAGGACGTGGACGTCTTTGGGGACATTATTCCCTCTACCACACGGGGATTAGGCTGTGGACGTCTTTGGGGACATTATTCTGTTACCACATGGGGATTAGGACGTGGACGTCTTTGGGGACATTATTCTGTTACCACACGGGGATTAGGACGTGGACTTCTTGGGGACATTATTCTGTTACCACACCTCCCCACTCAGTTCAAGGAGGGCAGTTAGGAAGCCGGGTTGGGAAGGTTTGGGAGGGAGCAGGTACTGAGGGTTGTGCGTGTATAGGGGAGAGTCACAAAACAAGGGAAGTGCTGTCCTCTCTCTAGGAATGTCCACACACACCCATTCATTTGCACGCTCAAAAGGAAAGGGGTAGATTTTATTTTTCAGTTATCCCCGAATGATGAAATGTGGGGACAGCTCAGAAAACACTCACCACGGGAAGGGTGAATACAAACCTAAGGGAAAACATTCAATAAAAAATTTTTCCTGGCGACAAAATGGAAACGAAACCCCCTTTCTCAGGGGCATCCCTTTAGAAAACTTGCAATTGCGCTGCTCACTGGGTCTCCCTGAAAACTATGCAAATCTATTTAGAAGCTGCAGGACGTCCTGCCAGTTTGGCATCCCAGGAATGTCCGTCCGCCTTGGGGCCGGAGCATCAGGAGGGGGTCCTGCCTCCCGTCTCTGTGGGGGTTTTGCTCTAACAGTTGACGCTGTTTGTGGAAAACGCGGAAGCAGCTTCATTTTTACTCTGGACACAACCCAGAGTGTGCGAGGGGCAGCGTCCGCCCGGCCGTATAGAAAGTGCGCTTCTCTCCATCTCTGCTGCTCACGGCAGCTGCCGGGGACAGACATCACGTTCTGATCTCCTGCTCATTTACGATAAAGTGTGTCGTCTCCTCTACCTTTGCGGGGAGGTTTCTGGATTGCCGGGAGACTTTATCTTTAATCATTTCCATGCCATGACCATGGGGGAAAGCGAGGTCTGGCAGCTGTGAATTTGTGAAAACAGAGCAGTCGGGGAATTTCATCTGCTTCCTTCACCCGCCACTGTTTGCAGAACCTTTTGCCAGGTGGGAGGCCAGCGCGTGGAAGAACCAGAAAGGCTGGTTTTCAAACAAGAACAAAGCTTTCGATATCTTGCAGCTGAAACCTTCTGGAAGGGAGGTCAGTGCACAGGACGCGCTGATTGTTGACCTGGAAGCGGAAAGTCGGCAGCACTGGACTGCGGATGTCCAGCAGGCAGGGGCGGCCCCCGGCCCCCGCGGTCACTAGAGCAATCGCAAGGCCCGCCGAGGCGGGGGAGGCCCTCAGGCAGTGCCCGCTTCCTTCTCGGGCTGAAACGATGCAGCTCCCCGGCCACGGCGCCCGTTCACTCTGGAAAGAGCTTCCTGAATCTGCCGTACGCGGCGTTGCTCATGACGACCGTCACGTCGGCGGCCCCGGCCTCGGGAACGACACGCACGTCCTGCACCGTGGCCTCGCGATGCAGCCAGCTGAGAGGGGCCGTGGAACGGGAACCCGTGAGGAGCTAACAGTGCTCACGGCGACCAGCCCCCGCCCGCACTCGTGCTTCTTTACTATCGGAGGGGGAGGCACTGCTGGGAGCCCCAAATGCCAATCCCTGCAACTGGGGCGCCCCGCGCTGCAGCATCAGCTCAAACTGGCTGCAGGCGACACAGCTGCTCCGTGCAGCCTGCGCTGCCCCGGCCCCGCCTCCTTCCCTGCACCCCCAAAGGGCCCGCTCGGCCGCCCCCCGCAGGGCTGCCCGGCCCACCTCAGCTGCGGCCCCGCCAGCCGGACGCGGAGGGTGAGGACCTGTCTCCCCGTCGCTCTCAACACGGCGTCTTCCAGCCGCGCTTTCAGCTCCTCGAGCCCCCGTCCCAGGAGGGCGGACACGGCCACGGCGTGCGGCTCCGCGGGGCTGTACCTGGGGTGGCCGGCAGACCCGCTCAGCCGAGGGACCACCCCGCGACGGTCCCCCGCCCACGGGGCCCCGACTGTGATGGCTTCAGTCCGTCCCGGGAGGACAGGGCCCCGCGGACGGGAGGACGAAGGGGAGAGTGAAGAGAGGACTGGGGTGAAGTACGGGGGTGCAGGGGTCAGACCACGTCAGCCCACAATGTGCCGCTCCGGTGGCACGGCGATTACTTGGAGCTGGGGGCACTGGAGAGCAGGTGCGAGAGGGCACTCGGACCTCCTTTCCTCGCGACAGCAGGCTCTGCTGAGACGCCGTCCCGCCCAGCACAGCCGCAGGCTCCTCAGCAAGACGGTCACCCCTGTGCACACGGCCCCGCCCGGGAAGGAGAGGCCCCGGCGCGTGTGGGCGGGCACGGGGCCGGGGCCCACTCACCCGGGCACCAGGTCCACCTTGTTGTGGACCTCCACCACCGTGTCCAGCAGCGGCGCGGGCAGGCGCAGGCCCCGCAGAGTCGACAGGACGCTGACCTTCTGCAGCTCTGCCTCGGGGTGGCTCACGTCCCTCACGTGGACGATCAGATCCTCGGCACCAGACGGGCCAGGGGTCAGACGGCTTTGGGGCCACCGGTCCCCCGCCCCACACAGGAGGAGCCGCCCAGGCCCAGGACGGGGGCTCTGACGAGCGCCGGATGTCCGGGGTGGGGTGGGAGCTGCCCCCACGCAGTCCCGCGGCCCTGGTGGGGGTGGGTGGGACCCGACGGCAAGGGATCCGCGAGACCACAGCTGGGCCACGGTGGGCTGGAGCCCACCCAGCGCCCCTCACGCTGGGCCCTGCCCTGGCCAGGCCCCTCCTCCCCGCACACCCGGACTGGGGGCCCCACGGCCTCCTGCCGCCCCCCAGGTACCAGCTCTGCACCTTGTGACAAGGGCGCAGCCAGCCGTGACCACCCACCACCGACCCCCACCCGACAGGGCTTCATTCAGAGCTTTGGGCTCTTTCATTCTTCTGTGAAATCTTAAAAAAAAAAGCTTATATTATTTCACATTTTTAAGAATGCTTTCTTCCATAATTTTAAATGTTTTAGAGGTAGCTTCCTTCTGCAAAATTTGGAAAACACAGAAAAGAAGAAGAAAAAAGCCGCGTGTAATTCTGCTGCTGGAAAAGCGGCGTTTACGTTTACATCGTGGGGTGTTCACTTCTGGCTTCTGTTTTCTTCTGAGGGGGTGAACTTGAATCTGTTGTTAATAAACGTGTTCTTTCAGGAGTTGCAAATCTTCAGAAAACTTGTACAGACAGCGCAGAGCGCTGTCCCGCGGCCCTCGCCTCCTTCTGTCGTTGCCTCCAATGTAACTGGGCCGTCTGTCACAACCATGGGCTGCCACGGCTACCTTCTCGTGACTAAACCCCAGGCCTCGTTAGGGAGTCACTAGTCCTCCCCTCAGGACCCTTCTGTCCTGGGACGCCACCCCACACGCCATCACACGCGGTCGCTGCGTCTCCCTGGGCTCCGTGGGGCGCTGACTGCTCTGAGCGCTGGCTGGGCGTTTTGTGGGATGCCCCTCAGGTGGGGTCTGTCTTGGTTTCTTCTCATGTTTACACTGGGCTGTGGGTTTTTGGTGCAAGACCACAGGGAATGTGTCCTTATCACGTCATCCCAAAGCCCCACGTACGACCGACCTGATGGATCGCTGCTGAGGGGCGTTCCGGGTCGCCCTGGACAGTGGCTCTTTCCTCCCTTCCATGACGTACTCTTGGAAGGGGTCACAAGGCAGGGCCCATGATGGGGTGGGTTACGCCCCAGCTCTCTGAAGGGGGTGTTTGAGGGAGCAGGCCCCTCTGGGGTTATGTCCTGCATAAGGGGACTCCCACTCTGGTTATGTCCTGTGTGAGGGGACCCGGCCCCGGGCTATGTCCTGCGTGAGGGAACTTGATCCCCGGTTATGTCCTGCATGAGGGGATCAGGCCCCACATTATGTCCTACGTGAGGGGACCCAGCCCCTGGTTGTGTCCTGTGTGTGGGGACTCGGCCCCCCTTTGTGTCCTCCGTGAGGGGACCCTGCCCCAGGCTGTGTCCTGCATGAGGAGGCCAGGCCCCCAGTTACGTCCTGTGTGAGGGAACTTGATCCCCAGTTATGTCCTGTGTGAGGAGACCTGGCGCCACTTTGTGTCCTGTGTGAGGTGACCCGTCCCCAGTTATGTCCTGTTGGAGGGACCAGGCCCCCGTGTTGTTTGTTCTGTGGGAGAACTTGGTCCCTGGTTATGTAGTGTTTGAGGGGCCCCAGCCCCCCGTTATGCTGGTCATCGAGGTAACTGGGCCCCAGACCATCCCACACTCACCGAATGGGCCACATCCTCCAGGGTGGCGGAGAAGGACTCAATCAGGCCATGCGGCAGTTGGGAGAGGAAACCGATGGTGTCCATGTAGATGACCGTCACGCGGCAGGGCAGTGACCCCGCGTGGGCTGTGACATCCAGTGTCGCAAACAGCTGATCCCGGGGCTGGATAGCGGCGTCGCCCGTCAGCGCCTTGACCAACGTGGTTTTTCCTGAAAGTCGGGTCACAGAGGTACGCGCTGCATGAATGCCCCCACACACGTCTCCCACCGTCCCCTGCGGGACCCCGGGCCAGTGGATGGTGTAGATGTGGGGGGACTGTGATGACGTAGGTGGACAGTGATGATGGGGTCGTGTGTACACTGTGTGACGTGGGCTGGTGTCCCTGTAGAGGGAGGGTGACGGTGCAGACAGAGGGGGTGGTATAGACCGGCAGAGGCTGTGTGAGCCTGAGGTGGCCCCAGAGGACGTCCCCTCTGCTCGGCCTTCCTGACAAAATGGACACTGTTCACCTGACCCCCATGTTCAGGGGCCACAGGAGTAACTGGCTGCCCAACGGAAACCTATAGGTGGCCACTGGCTGAAATCCTGCCAAGGGTCAGTCAGAAGGTGGTGGTGACTTCTGACGTGGGGTGACCGGGCAGGACAGCTCAGCCTGGACGCACAGGCACGTTCACCACTTACGTCACAGGACAGAGTCCCCTGGCTGGGTGAGCTCCTGGGATCAACTAGACACCCCACCGTCATCTCAGAGGTAGAGAATGGCTGTGTCCGTGATGAAGGATCCCACGGCCGTCTGTCTGACGCAGCCGGGCGCAAGTCCTCTGGACTCCCCAGAAGGTCTGGATTTATATATTTATACGTTTACGATCGCTCTAAGCCTAGATGAACCCACAGCTTTTTGTTCCATGTTTTGCGGGAAGTTACCCCACTCTCTGGGACGCAGACCATGACTGGGCGGGGGCCGTGGCCCCGAGAAGCCCTGGGACGTGTGGGCCACACTTTGCAGCCTGTTCTCCCGATCTGCCGGCTCTCGTGGACGCCGCAGGTGTCGCGTTTGCGGGTGGATTCTCCTAAAGTACAGCAGCCCGGCACCGGGGCGGGAGGGGCCGCGCCTCACCCTGGACCCGCGCTCACCGCAGTTGGTGTAGCCCACCACGGAGATCACGGGGAACTCCCGCCGCCGGCGCTGCGTCCCCAGGAGCTGCCGTTTCCGCCTGAGTCTCTCCAGGGCCTTCCGAATCTTCATCTCCTTCTCCTTCAAGAGACGCTGCTGCACCTGCATGAAGGTTTCTCCTGAAAACACCCAAGGTGGTGGGTCAGCGAGCAACACAGGAGGAAAAAGACGCAAGAGCAAAGTGCGCCACGGAGGAGGGACGTGGGGGACGAGGACAGGTGTGTGCTCGGACCACCGGGACCCTCCCAGCCTGCTCCCCCAGGCAGCTGCTGCCCCAACACCCTCCTGCTCTGAGACGGCTCCACAGTGGAAGGCAGCCTCGCCTCTGACTTCTGTCCTCAGAGGTCATCTGGGCACCCCTTCACTCGGGCCAAAGAGCCTGAGGGGAGAGCCTCAGAGGACGGCCCCCATGATTTCCACGGGGGACTGAGTGATGCCCCGGAGATGTGTCCACATTCTGACCCCTAGAACCCAGGAATGCACCTTATGTGGAAACAGGGTCTTTGCAGGTGAGATTAGTGAAGGATGGAGATGGGGTCATCCTGGATGAGGGGGCCCTACATCCAATGACAGTGTCCTGATCAGAGACAGAAGAGGAGACACAGACACAGAGGAGGAGCCACGTGGAGACGGAGGCAGAGATGGAGGGAGGCGGCCACCAGCCCAGGGACGCCCGGAGCCCCAGAAGCTGGAAGAGCAGGAAGGACCCTCCCCTGGAGCCTCCGGAGGGAGCGCGGCCCTGCGACCCCTTCATCTCGGACATCTGGTGTCCAGGACGGGGGAGAGTGAATTCCTGGGGTTTTAAGTCTCTGGTTTGTGGCCCTTTGTTACGGCCACCGCAGGAGGCCACCTTGATACCCTAGTTGGTTTGAATGTGACCACAAGTGAGGCCCACGTGCAGCCCTTACCCCGCCGGGATCTTTCAGGGACGGACATCGACCCCTTCCTAGGGGTGAGAGCCGTGACAACCCCCCTTCCGAGCGCCCAGTGACACGACCGGGGACACGTTACCTGACCCCATGATGTAGCGAGAGCCCCTTCCTCGTCCGTCCAGGCGGGCAATGTCGTTTTTCAGGTTGGACCTGGCGTGGAAACGGGGCAGCTCAGTGGACGGGGCAGATGCACATGCCCGTCGAACGGGAGCAGGTGCAGCACGACCGAGGTGAGGGCGAGGACAGACCTCGGGGTGGGGCCTCTGCGTGGGGACAGTGACCGCGCTGGGGTCCTCCCTCCACGTGGGCCTTCACCGCCGGGAATGGAGGGTCCCACAACGGGGTGCAGCTCCTCACGGGGGGACATGCCCTGGTGGCTGTGCTGCTTGACACGGCCCCCGACAAGCCACGCCGTCCAGGAGAGCGTGGCCGGCCACGTTCCGTCCTCACCCCACCCGGGGCAATGGCGAACACGCGAAAAGGAGAGGGGGTCCCGTTGTCTGTCACCAGGCCGGTGTTCCGCAGGCACCTGAGGAGGGGGAGCTCGGCCAGCGCCACCTGGAGCCGGGCCTCCCTGGTCCGGGCGTTGCAGCGGAAAATGTGAAGAACTACCGTGTATCGGTCGAACACCTGCACGCCCCAGGCGGCTTCCAGTTCTTTCTAGAAAAGGAGAGAGCGCGAGCGAGTGAGGGGACCCCAGGCCCACCGCGGGAGCTCGGGTTGGGGCGGACATGACGCCATCCCCCGATCCTGCGTCCTGGGCTGTCCGTCACGGCGGGATGCTGACCGACGCCCTCCGCCCCCGGGATTCCAAGTACCTTGGTGGGCGCGCCCATCCTCTCCACGTTGAGAAAGACGGCGGTGACCTCGGGTGACCCTCTGATTCTCTCTAGGGAAAGAGGTCCCGTCACGGGTTTGCGCTCCACGGACGTGTGCGGGCCGACCACACTGTCGGCGGTGTCCCCGGACATCCCCCACTCAGCACGGTATTCGGGAGGTCGGGAGGGGGGCGGGTCGACTGGGGCGCATCCTCAGGGGTGTGGGTCTCCGCACACGGGGGTCACAGAGCCCCGCATCTAAGACTCGGGTGACACAGATGTCTGCAGGGCTGGCTGCTCTGAACTGTGAGCTGACGACGGTTTGCGGTGGGGACCGTCGGGGGTCCGAGCAGGGCACGATTGACACGCAGCCCCGCGGCATGGGGTGCTGAGAGGGTGGTGTGCAGCCCGGAGGGAGGGCCGGGCGGGGGGCCGCGGGCAGTTCCCCCTTCTCTAAACTGTCCGGACGGCGCCCCCGGGCCCTCACTCACGTGACAGAGAGCCCCACTGCCGCTCCGTTCTCTGGGGGGGACGAGAGAAGAGGGGGCGGGGACGTGCGCTGGACCCACCTGTCAGGTGCTCCAGGGTCCCTTTGCCGAAGATGAGCTTCCTGTCAGGCGTCTTCGTGGGCACCACCATCGTGTCCACCACCGACCAGCTGTCCAGCGTGTGGACCAGCGCTTCTGCCTCCGCCACCTGCCACTCGGCTTTGGGGAGAGACGGGGACGGTGTGACGGACGCGTCCCTGCGGGGTCGGCCCCAGGACCCCGGCCAGCTCCCCAGGCCAGGGCGGCTTCCCGTGCCGTGTGTGGAGGCGGCCCGAGAAAGCACCAAGTCGGCATCTGTTCTGAAACACGGCTGTGCTCTTCCCCACGCGACTAGCAGGCAGGGAGGACGGGGACAGGGAGCGGAAGGAGGAGCTGCAGCTGGGCGGGATGCAGGGACGGCCAGTCCTCGTGTTGGAATGGGCTGGGCAGGTGACGGGGACGTCTGCTCAGTGAGAATCCACAGTCCGTCGTGACCCACTCAACAGCATGTCCCGTGAGGTGGCCCGAGGGTCCAGGGAAGCTGCCAGATTCCCCGAGGGCGGCTGTGAGCCCACGTGGGTGAGGAGGGGGCGTCCCCAGGGTCTGGTGCCTGCCTGGCCCCCACGGCTGTCCTTGCCGGGCCTGGCACGGGGAAGACAGTGTCCATCCCATGCCCATGGCCAGGAACAGACAGGATGAAGCGTGGGGACGGGGCCACGGATGTGGGGAAGGCTTTGGGAGCAGCTGAGGTGGTGGGCAGGGTCTCAGGGACGGGCTGGTGACAGGAGCTGATGGCACCAGGGGCACGGGCCGGCCGTGAGGGCCCTCGCGTAGGACCTGTCCCATCATAGGTGCTCCTCCCGACAGACATTCCCGAGGAGGAAGACAGTGCAGGGCAGCCTGAGACGCTGCGCTCAGGGACAGCAGGCGCCAACGTGTCCTGGGGCTTTGAGCCCTGACAGTGGGGGACGGGGCTGAGATGGGGTCTGGAGGGGCCGGGAGCCTGGGGGCTGTGACCGGGGAGGACAGCTCAGCGGGCCTCCTGGTGTTTTCCCATTAGACGTGTCATCGGTGCTCCTGGAGCCCGAGTGGGGGGCCTCCCTCCTGCGCCCGTTCCTGCCGCACCCCTCCCATCTCACAACCAGACGGCCCTCTCCCCACCGCCCCCAGCCCCGCCCCACGAGGCTGCCCCTTGCAGCAGAACCTCCCAGAGGAGCCGCCCCATCCTTCCTGCGCCTCCTGCTCTGTGATCCCCACCCAGTGACTTTGGGTGCTGCTGTCTTTGGGGCAGCCTTGTGAATGTAGCTCATTTCACCCTCCTCAGAGGTCACAGCCCAGGGAGAAAACTGAGAAAGGAGAAGAGAATGGGAGACACAAGGCTAGTAAGTACGAGCCAGGCCAGGATCCAAGGCCACGGGGTGGGGTCCCCAAGCTCTGCCTGATGGGCTGCAGGAATCCCCATCCTCTGGGCCATGGAGGGTGGGGCCCCCATCTCCTGGGCCTTGGGGTCCCCCATCCCCTATGCTGTTGGGGGGGAATGCCCCATCCTCTGTGCCATGGGGGAGGTACACCCTCCCATTCCCTGGGCTGTAGGGGGTGGGGTCCCCCATCCTCTGGGCCATGGGGTGTGGGAGTCCCCCATCCTCTGGGCCATGGTTCGGGTGGGGTCCCCATGCCCTGGGCCATGGGGGCAGGGTCCCTCATCCTCTGCACTGTGGTGGGGCTCCCCCATCCTCTGGGCTGAGGGGAGACACAGTCTTCTTGGGTTTGACTCCTGATGGGCTCCACCAGTCTTCCCCACCTCCACCCTCCTGGTCACTCAGATCAGGCCCTTGGGGTCATCCCTGACTTCCCTCCTTCATCTTCACGAACGGCCCAAGAGCAAACCCTGCAGGTGCTCTTTCCTGACCTGCACGGGGCCATGCCCCCAGCCCCACGGTGGACCACTGCACAGCCTCCCTGCTCCTTCTGGCCACTCCCACAGCCGCCCGCCTGGGGGGCTGGTCAAGACGCCACATCGGACCCCACCAGCTCACCCCTGGGTATCCGCCCCGTGGATACTGAGCAGCAATGAAATCTGAGCAGTCGTCAAGGTCATAGCTCAGTGACTCAGACCACTGAACGACTGAGACCCAGTGCAGGACTAGAGAGTGCTTCCCCTCACCCATACCTCACCACATCACTAAGACCTATTTACTGCAGGTCCTTTCACCCGGTACATCACGCCACGCTGTCAGGAAAAGACGCGATGCCTGCAGAAAGGCAAAAGACACAACTTGCAGACACAGAGGGAGTGTCAGAACCAGACCCAGACGTGGCAGGGATGTTGGAATGACCAGACCGGGAATTCAACACAACTGCGATTAGCTTGCTCAGGGCTCTAACGGATGAAGGAGTCAGCATGCTAGGACAGATGGGCAACGTGAGCAGAGATAGAAATCCTAAGAGAGAACCAAAAGGGAATGCTACAGGTCAAAGACACTGCAAGAGAAACGAAGAACGCCTTTGATGGGGTTATTAGCCGGCCGGGCAGAGGGAAAAGTCTCTGAGCTTGAGGATGACGACAGTGAAAATTAAAAACTTCTGTCTGCGAAAAATGTTGTCAAGGGAGTGTGAAGTCAAGACGCAGACTGGGAGAAAACATTTGCAGACACGTCTGATAAAGGACTGTTATCCAAAATATACAAAGAACTCTTAAAACTCAACAAGAAGAAAACATCTTGATTAAAAAATGGGCCATAGACCCGAAGAGACACCTCTATTCGGAGGAAGATATACAGATGGAAACTAAGCACACGAAAAGATGCTTCACATCATACGCCGTCAGGGAAATGCAAATGAAAACCACGAGACACCACCACAAGCTACCAGAACGGCCAAAACCCAGACCAGTGACAGCACCAAAGGCTGGTGGGCATGTGCAGCAACAAGAACTTACACTCTTTGCTGGTGGGAATGCAAAACGGTGCAGCCACTCTGGAAGACAGTTTGGCGGTTTCTTACAAAACTAAACATACTCTTACCGTACGATGTGGCTGGTATTTACTCAAATGAGCCGACATCTTGTGTCCACACAAAACCCTGCACGTGGATGTTTATAGCAGCTTGGAAGCAACCAAGACGTCCTTCGGTGGGTAAATGGGTAAATCAACTGTGGTACAACCAGACATTGGAATATCACCAGCACTAAAAAAAAAGGAGCTATCAAGCCATGAAAAGATGTGGAAGAACTTAAATGCATTTGACTGAGTGGAAGAAGCCAACCCGAAAAGGCGACAGAGTGTATGATTCTAACCCTACGACATTCTCAAAACAAGGTAAAACTGTGGAGACGTAAAAAGATCCATGTTTGCCAGGAGTTGGGGGAGGGTGGGGGTGGTGAAGAATGGACAGGAGGAGCACAGAGGGTTTTGGGCAGTGAAACTACTCTGCACGGTATGATAATGGTGGATGCGTGTCGTTACACATTTGTCCAAACCCATAGAATATACAGCACCAAGAGTGAACCCTAAGGGAAACTAAGGACTTTCGTTGACAATGATGTGTCACTGCAGGTTCATCAATTGTGACAAATGCACCATCTGGTGGGGGCCGTTGATAATGGGGGAGGCTGTGAGTGTGTGGGGGCAGGAGGTATATAGGAAATCTCTGAACCTTCCCTTGAATCTTGCTGTGAAAGTAAAAGTGCTCTTTAAAAAAGTCTTTTAGGAAAAAAATCACTGTCGTACTCCAACATGGATGAACGTCCACAACACGATGCTCAGTGACAGAAGCCAGACACAAAAGACACATCTGATCTGATTCCACAGATGAGACGTCCAGAAGGAGCAAATCCACAGGACAGAAAGCAGATTAGTGGCTGCCAGGGGCCGGGTGGGGAGTGTGTGCTATTAAGGGCACAGGGTCTCCTTTCGGAGTGCGGACAGTGTCCTGGAACTGGGCAGAGGTGGCGGCTACACAACACTGTGATGTACTGGATTGTACCCTTCATTATGGTTAATTTTATGCTACGTGAACCACATCTCAATAAAGCTCTAACAAAAAGAAGTGGAAAATAAAAAGAGCCCTACCCCACTGGGTCACTCCTCTGCTCAAAACCCAGTGTACCTGTGGGAACCCAAGTTCTCACGTGGCCTACACGACCCAGAGGGACTGGGCTCCAACTGCGCCCCCAACAGCCAGCCTGTCAGTGCTCCTGGGCGACCCCAGGATGTGCACTCTGGAGGACCCCTCTCTGCATTGTCCCTGCGCATCTGTGTGCTGCTCCCTGCACCTTGGGGTCTGGTCTTCCTGTCTGCAGGACCATCTCGCTGAGATGGACCGACCTCCCAACCCCCTTCCTCTCTGTGCCTGCCCTCTGCACTTAGGCCCCAGTGGGGGGCTTCCGCCTGGTGTCCCTGCTGTTCCCCCAGCCTCAGGGGTGTAGGCCCAGCGACGACTGACGACGAGTGTCCCAGGTGGGCAGCTTCTCAGGGACGGCAGCCAAGGGTCTGCAGTTTCCTCGTCGTTCGTATAGACAGCGTGATGAACGTTTTGGGGCACTATCTTTGTTTAGTATTCAGCGACGACAGAATGAAAATGCTCGTCCATAAAGGACTCAGGCTCGTGACTCACACACCGTGCACACTGGCTTTAGGGTTTTGTGAGATTCTCTTCCTCTGAAGACGGGGAGGAGGAGACCACACTGCAGGCTGCGGAGGAGGGAGAGCAGAGGCTGAAAGGGGACAGGGCCCAGAGCAGCGGTGCGCAGTGGGGGAGGCGCGCCCCCACCCCAAATGAGGAAGAATTTCCAGAAGCGGCAGTAGGGGGTGGTGCTGCGTCAAGCTGGCCCTGGGGCAGGTTTTTGGGGGCGGCGAGGCAGGGGTTCAGCTCAGCCCTCGGAGCCCCGGCCCATAGCCCAGCCGCCAGAGTGCCCCGCCCTACGAGTTCCCGCCCCCAGAGTCTCCGCCCCATGAGTCCCGCCCCCTGGAGTCTCCGCCCCGACAGCCCGGTCTCTCAGTCCCTGCCCAATGAGTTCCAGCCCTGGAAGCCCCGCCCCCAGAAGGCCCGCCCCCTCGAAGTCTCCGCCCCGAATCACCGCCCCCTCGGCCTCCCCGCGGAGTGCCAGCCCTCGAGGTCCCGCCCCCAGAAGCTCCGCCCCCCTGGAGTCTCCGCCCCACCTGCCGGCCTCTTAGTCCCTGCCCAATGAGTTCCAGCCCTCGAAGTCCCGCCTCCAGAAGCCCCGCCCCCGTCGTATGAGTGCCAGCCCTCCGAGTCCCGTCCCGTAGCCCCGCCCATCTAAGACTCCGCCCCCACAGGCCCCGCCCCCTCGGCGCCCAAGGCCCGTTCCGGGTCACCTCGGGTCAGCTGCGGCTTCCTCGGTCCCCACTTGACCTCAGGGTGAACCAAGCACACGCGCTGGGCCCCCGCCGGCAGCAGCGCGTCCCTCCTCAGCAGCTCGTCCTCCTCCTCCTCCGCATCTTCTGGCTCCTCCTCCTCTTCCTCCTCTCCCGTTCGGCTTCTCCGGCCATCCGCTCGTGGGCCCTGTGCGCCGCCTCCTCGCCCCTCCAGGCCCCCCGGGCCCCCGGGGCCGAAGGCGGCGAGCGCGCGCCCGGAGCAGGGCGGCAACGGCACTGCGACCCTTAGAGCCAGGCGGCCGCGAACCACGCGGGGCAGCCATGCCCCCGGGCGGACGGCGGCCCGCAAGGCCCACATCCCGCGTCAGCCTGCACGCGATGGGCGGGGCCTCGGGGGCGTGCCCCGTGCGGGCTCCCCATTGGCAGCCCGGTGTCACGTGCTCGCCGCCGCCTGATTGGCGCGCGCAGTCCGGGCCGGGGGGCGGGGCTCCGGACGCAGCCACTCGCAGGGCATGCCGGGCCCGGTAGTGTCGCGAACCTGCAGGGCTCTGCGCCCGGCTTGGGCGGGCGCTCCCCACGCCGCGCCTCCCCGCGCCCCGCGCCCGCCTCCGCGCAGGGTCGGGTCCGGTCCTGGGGTCCAATCCGGTTCCCGGGGGTCGCGAACTCTGCCTTGGGGGTCCGAGTGCGGCCCGGGGGCCTCAGACCCTGCCTTGGGGGTCCGAGTGCTGTCCCGGGGGTCCCAGACCCTGCCGTGGGGGTCTGAGTGTGGCCCCGGGGGTCCCAGACCCTGCCGTGGGCGTCTGAGTGCAGTCCCGGGGGCACCAGATCCTGCTTTGGGGGTCTGAAGCCGGCTCTGGGGTCCCCGAGCCTTCCTTGGGGTTCCGAGTGCGGACCGGGGGTCCCAGACCCTTCCTTAGTGGGTCCAAGTGCATCCCCGGGAGTCCGAGCCAGTCTCCGGGGTCCAGAACTCCTCCTTGGAGTCTCCTGTCCGGCCCCAGGGGCTCTGAAGTCTGCGTTGATAGCTCGAGGGGGTCCTGAACCCTGCCTTGGGGGTCTGAGCCTGTTCCTGGGGGCCCCGAACTCTGCTGTACGAGTCTGAGCCCATCCCCCGGGGCCCCAGGCCTTGCCTTGGGCCTCCAAGGTAGTCCTCGGGGATTCTGAAGTCTGCTGGTTGTCCGAGTGTGGCCCCGGGGTCCAGGCCCAGGAGTCCCGAACCCTGCGTTGGGGTCTCCAGTCCTGCCCTGGGGGCTCCAGAGTCTGTGTTGTAGCCTGAGTGTGGCCCCGGGGGTCACGGGCTCTGCCTGGGGGGTCCGAATCCGCCTGGAGGAGGTGGCTTTGGGAAATGATAGGGCAGGCTGGTTCCGAGGAGCGCCCTCCCACCAGGACTGGGGGCAGCTGTGTTCTCCAGGCAACATTCAAAAGGCACAGTGTTGAAAGGTGGTGGGGATCCCAGCCTCACTAGGGGGTTGTTTTTACAGGAGAAGTTTTAATGGAAATGTTCCTTTTGAGTGCAGAAAGCCAGTCTTTCTGATATTCAAGAGGTGATGTTTAACTACGTTGTTGTAACAGAGAATGAGGGGACTCCAGAGGCCTGTAGAGGGAGGTAGCCCGAAGTGGGGTGTTGGAAACGCAGTTGTGTTTAGGGGCGATGTCAGGGATTAAAGGGGACCTTTGAGACGGTGCATAAGTGGTGGGATCTGTCGTATACGCAGCCTGAACAGATGTGATCATGCCTTACACAACCGGAAGTTTACATGGAGACGTAGACTGTTAGCCTTAAAGAAAGTGGGTGAACTCAGGGTCTTGACCCAGGGTTGCCCGTGAGGCCCTGGACAGGGGACGATCCTGGTGCCTTTCCTTGTTGACAGAATGAGAGACTGAGTTAAAACTTACAATAACAAATCACGAATTTGTGAGTTCCAGTGGTCCCTGTCCTTCTGTGGCTGGTCCCCGCTGCCCTCTGCTCCATCAGCTCGGCTTCAGACAGCCAGGCACAAGGACTGTGGGTGAAGAGTCCGTGGGAAAACCGCGAGGTCCTCCGTTCCCGCAGGCGTGCCTCTGGAGGGCCGTGCTGAGATGCCGGGGTGGCACGCAGGGTTGTGGGGACCTAGAATGCGGCTCTGCAGAGGGAGGATGGCTAGAGGCCAGACAGGACTGTGCTCTGGTCCTATTACGCTGTCTTGCGTGAGATTCGGGCAGGTTACCTCATCCCAAGTCCCCCCTCCTCCAGACAGAGCGCAGATTATTGAGGGATGTAAGCCGTGGGAGCTGCGATTTCCCGAGCGTTCGGTCTGTGTCTGGTGCTGGGCTCCTCGCCACACACAGACCTCTCAGGGTTTTCTTTCCTTCCGCGAGTTTGTGTCGTTGCTGACCTGGCTGGGTCACCAGTACTGTCCCCCAAGCCTGCCTTCCCAGCAGTTTTTAGGGGTGGTGGGGAGAGACGTGTTGAGGACTAACGTTCTTTATAATGAAGTGACACTTTTTTACTGCTTCATTATTGATAATATGTCCTGTGGCGGCTGAGAGAGGGTGGATGGTTTCCTCCTAAGTCAGTCAGAATCCTAAATCCCTACCTATATGAAAATGCAGACCTCCCTGGAGACTTCACTCAGCAGGCAGTGGTTTATTGTAAATGCGCAGAGGCTGCTGTTACGACGACGCTGAGCCCACAGGACGGACTGGGGAAAGAGATGGAAACAGGTGACAGTTGCCCCATGTAGTTGGAGCTATGACAGCTGTACGGACTCTGCACGGGGACGAAAGCACCGCAGCCGTGGCTTAGGAGAAACACTGCAGTTTTGTGCTCGGTTTTGAAAGTATTCTATTTCCTTGATTCTCAAATACCAGTGATTTTTAAGATGCATCATTGATTTAATAACTTTTGCAAAAAAAAAAAAAAAAACCCAAACTCAAGCTATTAAAGATTCACTTGTGTGGTGAGATGTATCCCGATTTCAGAAACGGCAAAACATGGACACTTGTGCGTCTTAGAATCAAGGAAAACTGGTAATTCTCTACCTTCACAAGCATTAGGAAATGGATCACTTTGCTATTGTACCTTTGTCGTCTTCGTCATTTCCGACTTCTTTTCATTGACTTTTGTAACTTTCTTCCCTCTATTGGCAAATATTTAAAAGTGTCTAATGGTGGACGATGTATTTAGAATCCGCAGTGTGTGGAATTGTCTGTACCCTGGGGAACGACGTAAGCACTGAGTTGAGGGTCGTCCTCACCTGGTTTACAGCGTCAAGTGCTTCAGTTAGCATCTTGACTTTCCTCGTGTCTTAGTGAAAGGTCGGGCCGATGCGTGACGAAACCAGTGTCTGTCTCAAAAGACGGTGGCCATAGAGTGTGTCGGTAAGTTCCTGTTATTAGAGAATTAGAGATGGTGAGAATCGGCCCAAGGTTGTAGACATTTGTTACTTGGGCTCTAAAATGCATTTTTCCCTCTGGGGGAAAAACGTAACGTATTCGTGTAGATAGTGAGAAGGTGCAGAAAGGAACACAGAAGAAAATAAAGATCGCTTGTAATTTGACCATACAGAGATAACTATTAAGATTTTGATATACGTTCTTCCAGTTCTTTTTATATACTCACATGTGTATATGTGTATGCTTATCTGTATGCACACACATGCACGTGTATATTTATTTCAAAATTTTATCAAAAATGGATATTTTTGTATTGTATATAGTGTATCATATTGTATGTATATTGTTTTATAAAATTTTAACTTCTGAATATACTGTCAGTAAGTATGTAGCTGTGGATTTATTGCACACTGTACACTTATGGGTGCATAAAATGGGATCCGATGGATAGTTTGTAATTTGTTTAATCCCTGTGTTAATTGGCCTGATACGTATACCCGGGGATTGGACTATAATGCAGTGTGATGACTATTTTCTAGTCTCTCCTCATGAGTTTCTTCATGAAAATGAATGGGGGCCCGACTGTAATTTGGGTGGCTGCACTGAAGAAATCACCAGAAGGTAGAGGAGTTGGTAACTTTGGCGTTCAACACGAGTGAGAACCCTGTCCGTCGGGTCAGAGGCGCACAGCCCGGCAGGTGGTCAGGCTGCAGCCTCCTCTGGCTCTGAACTTCTGTGATGTCAGAGGGGACGAACATCTGCGTGAATCGGCACAGGAGGAGCGCAGCTTCCTGCCGAGGTACGTCCCGAGGACGAGCTGATGGTGGTGTCCTTCCCTGTGCGTAGACACATCTTCCTTCTCGGGCTGCACTCAGTACTTTCCCCTCCTGCTCCTTCTCCCAGCAGCTCCCTCTTCCTCCTCCAAGTGGACACAATGTACTCCCCTTCCGAGTTCTATCTGTACCTCTCAGAGGGTGAAGCTCGTCCCTTGTTTTAAACAACCCTGATTGACGTGGAATAAACGACACATATTTAGAGTGTGCAGTTTAACATGTGTGTACGCCGTGACACCATCGCCACCGTCAGGACGATGAACACCTCCGCCGTATCCTCGTGCACCATGGTCACCCCTCCTCTCTCCCTCACACGCCTCCCCGCAGCCCCTCAGGGAATCACAGATCCGCACTGTCATGGTACGTGAACATGCGTTTCCAAGATTTTTATGTACGTGGCCTCGTACGGGAGATTTCTGTTTCTTTTTTTGGTCCGGCTTCTTCACTGAGCATAATTAAATATCTTTGTATTCAGCCATGTTGTAGTCAGCATCAGTAGTCCATCCCTTTGTATTATGAGAGATGTCCCGCTGGATGGCTATACCACAGTCTGTCATCCAGTCACTGCTGACGGGCATTTGGATCGTGTACGGTTTTTGAATATTACAGATAAAGCTGCTCGGGGCATTTGTGTACAGTTTGCACGGATATATGCCTGCGTTTCTCTTGGGCCAGTACCAGGAGTGGAATGGCTGCAGCATATGGCAGGTGTATGTGTGACTGTCTACGAGCCTGCCGACCTGTTTTCCACGGTGCTCGCACCATTCTGCATTCCTGTCGACAGTGTGTGACGTCCACATCCTCTCCTGTGCTTGTCAGAGTTGTAAATTCTAGCCGTTCTAATAGTTGTGAAGTGGCGTTGCACTGTGGTTTTAATGTCCGTTTCTCTATTTAATCTCCGTTGAATGATGGTGAGCATCTTTGATGTGCTTGTCTTCCCATCTGTATATATTCTTTGGTGAGGAGTCTGTTGAAATCTTTTACGGGTCTTTTTTTATTATTGAGTTTTCTTTGTATTGAGTTTTGAGCTTTCTTATAAAGTCTGGATAAAGGTCCTTTCTTGGATATGTGCTTTGCAAATATTTTCTACCAGACTGTGGCTTGTCTTTTCATTCTCTTAGCAGTGTCTTTTATGGAGCAAAAGTTTTGAATTTTGATAAGTCCAATTTATCCATTGTTTCCTTTGTGGCTTATGTTTTTGGTATTGGATCTAAACATTTTAACCCTAGATTGCACAATTTTTCTCCTAGGTTTTCTTGTAAACGTTTTAATGGTTTTACATCTTACTTTCAGGTCCATGACCCATTTTGAGTTAGTTTCTGTGTAAGGTGAAAGATGTAGGTGAAAGTTTTTTGTTTTGCATGTGGATGTCCAGTTGGTCAGCACCAGTTTTTGAGCAGATGGTCCTTTCTCCATTGAGTTGCTTTTGCAATTTTGTGACAACCAGTTCACCATATTGCGTAGGTCTGCTTCTGGACTGTTCTGTTCCGTTGATCTGTGTGACGATGCTTTGGCCAGTTCCACACTCTCTTGATTACTGCAGCTTTACACTAAGGCTGAAAATCAGATAGTGTGAATCCTCTAACTTGGTTCTTCTTTTTCAAAATTGTCTTGGTTGTTCTGGTTCCTTTCTTTATCCATATACATTTTAGATTCAGCTGGTTAATATCTACAAAAAATTATGCTGAGATTTTGCTGGGGAGTCATTTAAATTTATAGATCAATTTGGGAAGAATTAACATCTCAACAAGGTTGTATGTTCCAATCCATGAACATGGTATCTCTCATGGTTTCCCTTTTCTTATTTTTCAAATTTTTTTTATTGTGGTATAGGCACATAACATAAAATTTACCATCGTCGCCATCTTTAAGTGCACAGTTTAGTGGTATTAAATACATTCACGATGTTGTGCAACTGCCATCACCGTCCATCTCCATAGCTCTTTTCATCTTGCAAAACCGAATCTGTGACCCCATGAAACCCTAACTCCCCATCCCCCTCTCCCAGCCCCTGGCTCCCACCATCCTACTTTCTTTCTCTATGATTATAAATACTCTGAGTACCTAGAATTGTGCAATATTTGTCCTTTTGTGATTGTCTTATTTCATTTAGGATAATGTCCTCAAGGTTCACTCATGTTGTAGCATATTGCAAGATTTCCTTCCTTTTTAAGGCTGAATAATATTCCACTGTATGAATGGGCCACATTTTGCTTATTCCTTCCTCCATTGATGGACAGTTGGGTTGCTTCCATGTTTTAGCTCTTGTGAAGAATGCTGCTATGAACATGGGTATGTAAATATGTCTTCAAGACCCTGCCTTCAATTCTTTTGGGTATGTACCCAGAAGAATTATTGCATCATATAGCAGTTCTGTTTTTAATTTTTTGAGGAACTGCCAACCTGCTTTCCACAGTGACTGCACCATTTTGCATTCCCACCAACAGTGTACAAGGGTCCCAGTTTCTCCACATCATTGTCAACACTTGTCTTGTTTATTTGATGGTGGCCATGCTACTGAGTGTGAGGTGTATTTCACTGTAGTTTTTTTTTTTTTTTGGTGAGGGAGATTAGCCCTGAGCTCACATCTGTTGCCAATCCTCCCCTTTTTGCTGAGGAAGACTGGCCCTGGGCTAACATCCGTGCCCATCTTCCCCTACTTTATATGGGACGCTGCCAGAGCATGGCTGACAGGCAGTGCATCTGTCCACACCCGGGATCCGAACCTGCGAACCCCGGGCTGCCGAAGTAGAGCGCGTGAACTTAACTACTATGCCGCTGGGCCGGCCCCTCACTGTGGTTTTGATTGGCATTTCCCTAATGATTAGTGGTGTTGAGCATCTTTCCATGTGCTTATTGGTTGTCATATATCTTCTTTGGAGAAATGTCTATTCAAGTCCTTTGCCCTTTTTTGGATCAGATTGTTTTTTGTTGTCGTTGAGTGTTAGGAGTTCTCTGTATATTCCGGATGTTAATCCTTTATCAGATGTATGATTGGCAAATGTTTTCTCCCAGTCAGTGGGTTGCCTTTTTACTCTGGATAGTGTCTCCTGATGTGCAAAATTTTTCAATTTTTGTGAAGTCCAATTTGTCTATATTTCCTTTTGTTGCCTGTGCCTTTGGTGTCATATCCAAGAAATCATCGCCAAGTCCAGTGTCCTAAAGCTTTTGTCCTAGGTTTTCTTCTAAGAGTTTTATTGTTTTAGGCCTTCCATTTATGGCATTGATCCATTTTGAGTTGATTTTTGTATATGGTGTTAGGTAAAGGTCCAGCTTCATTCTTTTGCATGTGGATGTCCAGTTTTCCCAGTACCATTTGTTGAAAAGGCCGTCCTTTTCCCATTGAGTGGTCTTGGCACCCTTACAATAAGTCATTTGACCATATATGGGGGTGGTTTATTTCCAGGCTCTCTGCTCTGTTCCGTTGGTCTGTACGTCTGTCTTTATGCCAAAACCATGCTGTTGGTTACTGTAGCTTTGTAGTAAGTTTTGAAATCAGGAAGTGTGAGTCCTCCAGCTTTGTTTTTCTTTTTTAACATTGTTTTAGCTATTTTGCATCTCTTGAGATGACATGTGAATTTTAGGATGGGTTTTTTTTCTATTTCTGCAAAAAACGTCATTGGGATGTTGATAGGGATTGCATTGAATCTGTAGATTGCTTTGGGTAGTACTGACATTTTAACAATATTAAGTTTTCCAAATCGTGAATATACAACGTATATCCACTTATTTATGTTTTCTTTAATTTCTTTCAGCAATGTTTTGTAGTTTTCATTGTCTTTCACCTCCTTGCTTAAGTTAATTCCTAAGCATTTTATTCTTTTTGATGCTATTGTAGATGGACTTGCTTTTGTAATTTCCTTTTCAGATTGTTCATCATTCGCATATATAAATTCGACTGATTGGGGGGGGGTTCATATACATGGCTTTTACTATGTTGAAGTGGTTTCCTTCTATTCCTAGTTCCTCTTACTGTTTTTGTCATGAAAGGGTGTTGAATTTTGTCAAATGCTTTTTCTGCATCAATTGAGATGATTATGTAGTTTTTTCCCCTTAATTTTGTTGATGTGGTGTGTTACATTGATTATTTTCATATATTGAGCCATTGTTGCATTCCAGAAATAAATCCCAGCTGGTCATGGTGTGTGATCCTTTTATTTTTTATTTATTTATTTTTTCTGTGGGGAAGACCAGCCCTGAGCTAACATCCGTTGCCAACCCTCCCCTTTTTGCTGAGGAAGACTGGCCCTGGGCTAACATCCGTGCCCGTCTTCCTCTACTGTATATGGGTCACCGCCCCGGCACGGCTGACAAGCAGCGCGTCGGCGGGCGCCCGGGATCTGACTAAGCTGCTGCGCCACTGGGCGGCCCCCGGTGTGTGATCCTTTTAATATGCTGCTGAATTGTGTTTGCTAGTATTTTGTTAAGGATTTTTGCATCAGTGTTCATGAGGGATGTTGGCCTGTAGTTTTCTTTTCTTTGGCTTTGGAATTGGGGTGATGCTCGCTTCATAGAATGAGTTAGGAAGTGTTCCCTCTACTTCAATTTTTGGAAAAGTTTGAGAAGTATTGTTATTAGTTCTTTAAATGTCTGGTGGAATTCATCAGTGCAGCCATCAAGTCCGTGGCTTTCCTTTTTGGGAAATTTTTATTACTGATTCAATCTCCTACTACTTATAGGCCTCTTCAGATTTTTTCCTTCTCTGTGACTTAGTCTTGTAGGTTTTGTGTTTCTGGGAATTTGCCCATTTCATCTAGGTTATCCCATTTTTGTGGTATAATTAGTTCATAGTACTCTCTTATAACCTTTTTATTTCTGTAGAATTGGTAGTAATGTCCCCACTTTCATTTCTGATTTTAGTAATTTGAGTCTTCACTCTGTTTTCCTTCATCTGTCTAGTTAAACGTTTGTCAATTTTGTTGATCTTTTCAAAGAACCAACTTTGGTTTTATTGATTTTTCTCTATTATTTTTCTACTCTCTGTTTGATGTATCTTTGCTCTAATCTTTATTATTTCTTTCTTTTTGCTAGCTTTGGATTTAGTTTGGTCTCCTTTTTCTAGTTCCTTAAGTTGCAAAGTTACGTTGTTGATTTGAGATCTTTCTTGTATTTTAATGTCAGCATTTATGGCTGTAAATTTTCCCATTAGCAGTGTTTTTGCTGCATGCCATAGGTTTTGTCATGTTGCATTTTTATTTTCATTTGTCTCTATTTTCTAATTTCCCTTCTGATTTCTTCTTTGATCCATTGGTTGTGGCTGTGGTGTGGGCACGGCCCCTCACCTCTGGGTTTAGGCGCAGGGAGCCCCCTCGTGGGGCCAGGACGGCAGTGGATGGCGCAGCTGCAGTGAGGGCGGCCCGGTGAAGCCCCAAAAGAGGAAAGTCGCCCTCACCGTGGAGGTGACCCTCTTTGAGACGGTCGCCCTGGGGAGGAACTCCGCGCAGGTCCTGCCTGCCGTGGGGGCCATGGCTGGGGGCCACGGGTGAGGGGCCACGGGGGCCGTGGGGTTGCTGTTACTTCTCCAGCCAGGCTGAAGGCTGCTCCAGTCACGGCAGCACTGACTGCAGCCCTGTGTTGCCTGTCCACCAGGCCCATCACATGCTCCTGGTCACACACGCATGTGCTCACAGCTGGTTCCTCACATGTGCCTGATCACACACACGTGTGCTGACTGCTGGCCTGTTACATGTGCCTGATCACACACGTGTGTGCTCACCGCTGGTCCCTCACACGTGCCTGATCACACACGTGTGTGCTCACTGCTGGTCCCTCACATGTGCCTGATCACACATGTATGTGCTAACCACTGGTCCCTCACACGTGCCTGATCACACGTGTGCTCACTGCTAGCCTGTCACGTGTGCCTGATCACACGCGTGTGCTCACCACTGGCCCCTCACTTGCACCTGATCCCACATGCATGTGCTCACTGCTGCACTGTCACATGCACCTGATCACATATGCGTATGCTCACCACTGGCCCATCACACACTTGAGTACACACGTGTGCTCACCGCTGGCCCATCACATGCAGCTGATCACACACATGTGCTCACTGCTGGCTGTTTCCCACAGGCCGCAGTGGAGGAGTGGGAGGAGTCCTAGGAGGAGGATGGAGCTGGCCCTGCCCGACCTCATCAGCTGTGTGCGGTGCCGCGGTGGCGAAGGTGAGCCCCACACGGAGGCAGGCGCTGGTCTTGCACACACACGTGGCCATCACGCCCTCCTCCTGGGGCTGTGGTCAGCGCAGGACGTTAGCAGGGCCGTGTGGAGCGGGGCTTTCAGCCTCTACACAGGAACCTCCGCGTGTCGATTGAAAGTGAGGCTGCGCTCTGGGAACGACAGAGGTGAAGGTCTCACCAGCTCCGTGGAGGGGCCGGGAGTCAGTTAATTATTGAGGTAAAAGCAGAGAGGGTGAGGATTGCTCACCATCAACAGGAACAATGCTCTGACACAACCTACAACACGGATGGTCCAGGGACACGACGGTCAGTGAGAGAGCCAGACACAAGAGGCCACACAGTGTGATCCCATTTGTGTGAAATGTCCACAACAGGCACCTCCACAGATAGAAGGTGCATTCGTGGTTGTAGCGGCTGGGGAAGGGGAGGGGGAGTGAGTGCTAAAGGCTGGGGGTTTTGGGGGTGATGGAATGTTCTAGAAGGGATGTGGTAGTTGTGCAACTCTGAATATGCAGAGCACCATGGAGTTTTACACTTTAAATGGGTGCACTGTATGGTGTGTGAATTACTCTCAGTGAAGTTGTTGTCACAGATGAAGAGCTGGTGGCTTGCAGGCCCATTGGCAGAACCTGACCCAGGAGCCGTGGGCTGGGCAAGACCTGCATGTCCGGGAGCCCCGTTGTGTCCTCTGAGGGTGCCTCACGCAGTTCTCCCGGGGCCTTAGACATGTGGCGGCCGTGGTCTTTAGACCTCAGCCAGCGAGGCTGGATCGGTGGCCTCGCCGTCCTCAATCAGGGGGACGGCGTCTGCTCTGTGGGAGGAGGTGACTCGCTGAGCCCCATCTTTCTCCACGTCTCTCCTTGCTCCCCCGGGGCTGCTGACGGCCGAGCTGTAAGAGCCGTCCAGGCGAGAGCGTGGAGCACAGGATGACCGAGAGGTGCGGCCAGGCGTGCGGGCTCCGCGGAGTCGGGGGCCCAGGGCCCGAGGTCCCGGGCCTCTCCTGACCCGCTGTCCCAGTTCCCCCACACGCGGGAACTTGCTGTCGGGCATGGGGTGGAGGCAGCTCAGGGACGCTCTTCCTTCGTAGGGACCCTCCTCCCTGCTGCCCTGGGAGAAGGGCCTTCTCGAATGTGGTTGGGAAGACCACTTATTTCATAAGGAAAAGTTGTAAAGTGTCATTATTATTAAAAATTATGCGGTATACACATAAAGGATAATTATAAAGTAGCGATTACACAGCCGTTATCCGGGTCAGGACACAGAACGGGACTACTGTCCCCACGTCCCTTGAGGAGCCTCCTCCCCCGTGAGATACACACCCCCTGATGCGTGAGATCACCGTCTCCTCGTCCTCGTGGCGGCCCCCCCGCGTACACGCCCTTAAAGAACAGCCCAGCTTTGCCTGGTTGTGAACTCAGCCCACATGGTGTCCCGGTGCGTTCTCTGTCTTTCTGGGTGGCTCAACAGTGTGTCTGTGAGATTCTTCCATCCTGTAGATACGGGTTTTTTTTTAATCCCTTTATGATTTTTAATAAAAATCTATTGCTGAGGAATATTCCATCGTAAGAGTGTGCACAGTTCATTTCTCCGTTCTGCTTTTTTGTTTGGTGAGGAAGATTGTCTCTGCGGTAACGTTTGTGCCCATCTTCCTCTCTTTTATATGTGGGACGCCCGCCACAGCGTGGCTTGATGAGTGGCGTGTAGGTCTGCGCCGGGATCTGAACCTGTGAGCCGCGGGCCGCCGAAGTGGAGCGTGCAAACTTCACCACTACGCCCCCAGGCCGGCCCCGTGGTACTGTGTTTTTGATTGTTGCCAGTCTGGTAGGTGCAAGCACAGTATTTTCTTGTGGTTTCAGTTCCCTGCATTGGTAGTGAAGTTGAGCAACTTGTTGCATTTAGGGACTATTTCCTCTTGTTTAAAAACAATTTTTTAAATTGTGGTAAAATACACATCACATAAAATTTACCATCTCAATCATTTTTAAATGCACAGTTCAGTGGTATAAAGTACAGTCATGTAGTTGTGCAACCATCCCCACTGTCCATTGCCAGAACTTTCTCATCTTCCCAAACTGAAACTCTGTCCCCATTAAACACTGAGTCCTCATCCCCTACCCCCGCCCCTGGCCCCACCACCTACCTTCTGTCTGAGAATCTGACTCCTCTAGGAACCTCATACGAGTGGATTCACACAGTATGTGTCCCTGTGTGGCTGGCTTCTTTCTCTGAGCATCGTGTCCTCCGGGTCTATCACGTTGCAGCAGGTGTCAGAATTTCCATCCTTTTCAAGGCTGAATAATATTCCATTGTATGGATGGGCCACGTTTTGTTTATTGGTTCATCCATCAGTGGACAGATGTAATATCTACATTAATTTCTCACATCTTAAAATATTTATGGAAAATCTTCAGAAAGTCCCATGAATCAAAAGTCATTTACTTTAGCTTTTTGTTTTGAAAAACATCACACCTAAGAAAAATGGGAAAATACATAGACCCTTCACCTGTGTTTAGCAATTAACGCTTTGTGGTATTCACTTTATTCCCTGTGCGTGTGCAAGTGTGTGTACCTGTACCTGTGTGTGCTGTGCATGTGTGTGCTGTGTGTGCCGTGCATGTGCAGGCACACATGTGTACACTATCCATGCGTGTGTGTCCATGTGCATGCACACCTGCATACGTTAGCGAGTGTGCATGTGTGTGTACCTGTGTGTGCTTGCCGGAACCACTCGCACAAGTTGGTTGAGACTGAATTAGGCGCTAGAAACGTCAGCACGCACCTCCTATGGATGATGCTACGTAGCCACATTACATTTATCGACCGCGGGCGTTTAAATGGATGGAGTATGATGTCCTTGCGTGGAGTCTGCGCCATCACTGTCTCCGTGATGCCCTTCACGCTTTCTCCGAGCCCCATTCAGGGTCCAGCCAAGGACCCCGTCACATCTAGTCGTGCTGTCCCTGAGATCCCTTGATGTGACAAGGTTGGCGGTCTGGAGATCCCTGGCCTGTGGTTGTGGGGGACGCCCCTCCCTTTGGTCTGGCCTCTGTGACTCCTGAACTTTGTTTGGATCTCTCAGTGTGGCCCAGACTCTCAGATTGGGCTGGTGCCCTTTCCTCAGAAGGTCTGGTGGCCCCATGGGGCCTCCTGTCCGTTGTCCCCCCCTCAGCAGCAGGAGTCGGGGGTGCCAGACCCCCACCCTGTCTCCCTCGTGGGAGGCCTTGCACTTTTCACAGAGCGGGCACTGCGACACGTGAGGGGTGTGGTGGAGTGCAGGCCACAGTGGGCAGGGGGATATGCACGGCCAAGGCAGGTAGTCTCGTGGGAGAGCAGAGGGGAGGCAAGCTCTCTGTGACTCTTACAGGGACACTGATCCCATCACGGGGGCTCTACCTTCATGACCTCATCCAACCCCAATCACCTCCCACACCTCCTAATACCATCACACGGGGGTCAGGGCATCCACATGAATTTGATGGGGACGCAACTCAGTCCATAACATTCCACCCCTGGCCCTGCAAAATTCACATTCTTCTCACATGCAGATTACATTCATTCTGTCCCCCAGGCCTCACTGGGGCGGGGGAGGTAGGGTTTCACTGTATGGATTTTGGGGGGACACACACATTGAGTCCATCACACCTGGCCTACACAGTCAGCCCCACCTTACGGTCGTGTGGCCTTTGCGTCCTGTTCCTCTGTTGTTAGATGAAAGGTGAGGAGAGGGAAGGGAACGGCTCCAGGTGTGACATTAGGGATATGCGACAGGTCAGGCGTGTGCCCTGGTCTTCCTGGACAGACGGGGGATCCCACCCTGTCGTTCTGGACAGGGAGGAGCCGTGGTTCTGTGTTGGGCTGGATTATCCCCTGCTGGGTGGCTTTTCTAGCTGAGCCCAGGGACGTTCCTGCCCCCTGAGCAGGCTGCATGGACCCAGGTGAATCACACGCATTCTGTGCGTGTGGGGGGTAACCACTTAGCTGCGGGTGCTTCTGCCTGTGCGGGGCTGGGTCTACCAGTGTCGGCAACAGGCGTCCGTCACCCCGTGTGTCTGCACAGGTTCCCGCACATCTCTGTTCTCTGTCTAAACTGCAGACGATCCACACACCCGCCCCGCGCTCCTGACCGTGGCCCGTCCTGTCCTAGGGATCACCCGGGTAGCAGTGTGGACTCCATGTGTGTCCTTGCGTGGTGAGACGGGGACTCGTGCTGCCCGACAGCGACCTGAGGGCGTTTCTCAGGGCGGGCGTTTCCAGAAGGACAGATTGTATATAATCCTCGTGGAAGACAGTTTATCCCGATACGTGGAATCCACGGCTGTGAGGCGTGGCCAGTGTTCCGCTCTGTGTTGTGGTGCCTTGTTCTGGTTTCCAAACTGACCTGTCTGCCCTCAATATCGCAAGCGATTACTTAGAGGTGTCAGGAGATTCTCTCAGGAGCCCGTGTTGAATTAGGCACCAAAGTGGTCCCAGAACTGAAGAGTGTCTGTTAGAGGAGGTGGCGCTGTCCCTTCTCTCCCCCTTTACTTGGCTTCGGCGTCACACAGCATCTTTGAGCCTCAGTGCTGCGGTTACGGTTCCCATCACAGCCGCCTACCCGGGGGCGGGGGCCTCAGCTTCTCCGTGCTGCCGCTTCTGTGATTTCTTCTTTCTCCTCGGGGAGCTCACCTGCTGCCCCGCGTTAGCCTCCGAGTTCGCCAGGAAGGACCGGGGTCTGAGTGGCCCCTCTCCAGTGTGAGCACCGAGCGTGGAGTTCCCAGTCAGCACATCTGTCCTTCAGGATCCACTGCCACTTACAGGGCGAGGTGACCAGGCCTTTCTCAGGACACGTGGCAGACTCCACCTCCCCATTCTGTCAGAACGTGCGGTTCTCCTGGCCCATTTCGGGAAGGTCATGCAGATTCCTCATATTCACACTGAGGTCTCCCTTTAGATTTAATTTCCTGCAATCTCCTCAACCTCAGCTCAGGTCTCCGGAGGAGCGTCAGCACCTTTCCTCTCCTGCACGGTGTTAGCCTGTAGCTCACCTTTCCCTTGAGCAGAAACCTGGTTTCCAGGATCCTGTCATTTCTGCTTTATCATCTTTGCTGGAGGAGGGCTGAGGAGTTTTGGAGGCAGGGGGAGATTCTTCTGGATTCTTCTTTGGATTCTCTTGAATCTGGGTCTCCTGGAGGGAGGCGCTGCCCATGTATCTTGGGTTGATAACCTGATCCGGACACCCAGGGACTTCCCTGAAGTAGTGGGGTGCATGGGGAAGGCCCCGGGCAGGCCAGGGGTCCTGGCCCTTTGTACATGTGGTCCACACCTGGGCAGCGATGCGCCGTGCACAGGCCTGTGAGCGGGGCCGCTCCACCCACGGAGGTTTTCCAGCCTCTGTGGGGTCTGTTGGGGTGAGGAACCTCCCCGCCCACCCTCTTCCCTGCCTCACCTGGAAGGGGACATCAGTGTGCAGAGGTAGTTCCCCAGACCCCAGGGCCCCGCCCCCTGCTCACTCCGGAACACAGAGAACCGGCCACCCCAGACCTGGGGGCGCAGGGTGCCCCCCCAGATCTTGGGGCACCCACCTACCTACCACTCAGGGATGCCCCCATTGGAGGTCCCGCTATTTCCGCCTAGACCCCCCCAGGCCCCAACGGCCCTCTCCTCCGCAGCTGTTCCAGAAGCACATGGACACGCACGGCCTGGGCCGTGACACAGTCCAGTTCATCTGCAGCCCCTTCTATTCCCTCCGCCTGCTGGCCCGATGCTTCGCCCTCACGTTCGGTCTGAACAGCGCCGGCGACACCTCCCGCCTGATCCACAGGCGCCGCTGGGGGGGCGGAGGGGTCCCGGTCATCCCCTGGTGCCTCCTCTGAGCCGCGCCTCCCGCGTCCCACCCCTCGCTTTGGCCCCGCCCCGGCATGGGCCGCGCCCCCTTCCCCATGCCCCACCCTCATTGAGGACCCCTCTTATCCTAAGCCCCGTCCCCGTCTGGCCCTCGCCCCTCGCCGCGGCCCCGCCCCTCTGTCCTACGCCCCGCCCCAGGCGTGGGCTGGGCTTCACCCTCACGGAGACGCCGCTGCAGGAGGAGGCGGCGCCGGAGGAGCAGCGCCACCGGAGCTTCCCCAACCTCAGCTTCCTGCTCCTGCTGGCCGAGTGCGGGTCTGCGTGAGCCCAGGCCGGGTCTGGGGGAGGGACCACGCCCCCACGCCGTCACTACGGGCGGCGTCCAGGCTGAGGGACAGGTCCGTGTGTGCCGTCCCCGTGCTCGGCCCGTCTGCTCCCCCTCCTGGCCCCTAAGGCCTGGTGGGCTGGAGGCACCCGGACGCGCACCCTCAGCAGAGGGGGGTAGGTGGGGCCAGAAGGCAGTAAACATGGGCCTCGTCCAGGAGGGGACGCATGTCCAGCCTGTGGCTCAGGCTAAGGGTGTAGGGGGATGGCCTCTGAGCTGCAAGACCGGCCTGCCAGCACCCCCCAGCATGGCTCCACGGTTCTCACCCCCAGCAGCTCCCCCTTCTCCCTCTGAGCCCAGTCTGACCCCGCTGGTGACTCCACCCCCCCCTTCACCTTTCAGCACGTGCATGTTCTCGCCGCTCCTATCTGAGGAGGGGACGGATGGACAGACGGGGTGGGGTGGGAGTGGACTCCTGGTGGGCTCCCAGTGGGCTCAGTCCCCTCCCCGCCCGTGTCCCCAGTCCGTCCCCTCCCACCCACGTCTGGGGTCCCGTCTTGCCCACAGACTCGCGCACTTCCAGGACTCCATCCCTGAGGATGTGCCGACCTTCCGGGAGGGAGTCATGAACCTGCGGCTCGTCTGCCACAAGTCCCTCATGAGGAGGGAGGACTTGACCCAGGGCGGGGAGGAAGAACCCGATGCCATATACAAAGACAGCAAGTGTCCCCAAGGTGTGTGGGGGGTCATCCCGGGGTGGGAGGTGTCCTGGGGTGGGGGAGGTTCATCCTCAAGGTGGGGGAGGGGCCTGTGGGGTCCGCTGTGGTGGACGAAAGAGGAAGCTGTCCAGGGGCTGCAAGTCCAAGAGGTGAGGCTGTCTGTCCCGTGTCGGGCGCAGGGTCCGCACTGAGGACAGTCTGTCTGGTGCATCAGCAGCCTCATGGGTTTTTCCAACCACATCTCAGAGAGGAGCTTTGGGGGTGGCCGCAGCCACAATGTTGAACTGGCCGTTCAGAGATGCTGGTCAGACCGGGTCCTGCCTGGGTCCGGGGTGGGGACGGAGGGGCTGTGCGTTGGGTGGGCGGATGAGCTGAAATCGTGTTGTCCTGGTAGAATGTGCTCCGGGGGCAGCAAGGAGCACCTCCCACCTCCCCTGACTGCCCAGGACTGCCTGTGGCTCAAAAGAGGGGACATGACAGAGTGTCAGAGATGCCACTGGGTGCCCATGTCCTGGGGGCTGTGCCTACTGTCTGCATCAGCCTCCGTCTCTTCCTTCATCTTCCCGTGGCCGTCCAGGCCTGTCCCCTCCAGGGCTCCTGCTCCTGCCTGGTCTCCCGCCTCAGTCTGTCAACAGGGATTGAGGCTCGAGGTGATGCTGGGCCCCTCGGGGAACTGCCGGTGGCTGAGAGCGGAGGACTGACCCTCCTGCAGGGACATCTTTGACGTCGACTTCCTGTCTTCTGAGGACTCCGAGAACTCTTCCAACGCGGACGGTGATGTGCAGTATGTGCCTGCCCAGTGGGTACGTCCCGGGCTGGGCCTCTAGGTGGCGGCCACGTGCAGCACTAATGGGGCTGGAGAGGATGCTGACCGGGCTGTGTGGGGTGCTGACAGGGTACCACGCGGGGGCTGCCTTCTCCCACCCCTGCCCCCAGGCCCTGGGTCAGGGAGAAGCAGGAGACCCTGTCTGGAGTGGTCTCCCAGGTGATACTGCGGCCCCTGTGCCCAGTGTGGGGGCTGGGAGCAGGGTCCTTTGCACACTCAGTACAAGGGGTTCGGGCACCGGTCAGAGGGGCCTGGGGCTGCCCTGTGGGCGGATTACGTGGGGTTCCCTGTGTGAACAGAACACCCAGGTGGCTGCTGTGTGTGGATGGATCACTGGGTGCCTGCCATGTGGATGATCATCTGGGGACTGACCCGACTGTGTGGGGGGGCCAGGAGCCCCATTAGCCATCCCAGGTGCTCTGTCCAGGCTGGTGAGGTGTCCTCAGGTGCCCAAGGCTGGCGGGGTGTAGTCCCCACGCCTGGGCCTGTGTGGCTCAGGACACTGGGTTTTGGGGTGCCCTGGGGTCCTCGCTGTCTCTCCTGGCTGCCCTGTGAGCCTGGGCTGGGTGGTGCTGCCTCGGGCGGGCCTCGGTGAGAGCTGCGGGTCTGGGGTGCCCCCTGGGGAGGTGCAGACGCCCCTGGAAGGGCACCCCCGGGTGGTCAGCACACTGGCTCAGCTGGGCTCTGGGCTGCAGGAGTGTGGATCAGCCCGTGGGAAGGTCACGTGGGGGTCAGCATTGCCCCTGGCTCTTCGCGTCCTGTGTCCTCGAGCCCCCAGTGGCTGTGGCGGGTGTGGAGCCCCAGTCAGGCTTCTTGGCATTTGCTGCTCCCTGACAGTTCATAGATCCCGAATTGACTGGGAACCACCCTGGAGGGTGCCCAGGCCATCCCGTGTCCACGTGTTTGTCCATCTGTCCTTGTGCCCATCCACTGGGTCCTGAGCGCCTGGCCCATCTGTCCCCGGGGGTGTCTGACTAAAGATGACCCACACCCTGGGTGGGACTCAAGTCTGAGTTCCTCCTCCATCGTCATGTTCTGTGTCCATGGCCGGCCGGTCCCGGACTGGGGGAGCCTGCGGCCTTCAAGTGCAGATGACCCGGGCCCTTGAGGCCTCTGGGCTGCGGGCGAATGATGGTGACCCTGCAGTCTGCACCCACAGAGCCGCCCCCAGTACACGGGACAGGACCGTGCAACCGTCGACTGGGGACCCTCGGGGTGCCCACCCACCCAGGTGCCTACCTCCCCGCGGCTGCCTCACAGGCCTCTGGCTGACCGCTGTGCTCGGCTCGGCTGGGAGGAAGGTCCCAGATCCAGTCTTGCTCCCCCCGGTGCCAGCTCCCTTGTCCCACGTGGTCCTGTTGTGCGTGGGCCGCCTGCTCCTCCTCTCACGGCCCAGGGCCCTGGTGTTGAGCGTTCCGTCGTGTCCAGCGCTGTGGGGCCAGCTGCAGGGGAAGGAGGGACTCGCGCCCCGCGGGCTGGTCAGCAGCACCTGGATGCTTTAGACTGGCTGCGCCTGACGGGGTGGGAGGGGCTCAGCGCAGCGGAGCTGGGGTGGGGCCGCTCCCACCCTTTAAATCTCATGTTGATGCCAAATCACAGAGCCTCCCGGACACCAGAGGGGGTGACCCCATATGGCTGACCCCTGTGTGGACGTCAGGGTCTCCCCTTTCTGTCTGTAGGGGGGGAGTCCCCTCCCTCTGTTGTGCACAGATGAGCACTGACCCACGAGAACAAGTCTGCACGTCCCGCGTGGGCCTCAGCCTAGGGGTTCAGGGCCCGGGCCCCCAGAACAGCACCGCCCCCACACGAGGCCAAGCTCGCCTGCGGTGGGCTTGGAGGTCGTGGCCTCAGGCGGAGCGTCTGTGCTGTCAGTCGTCTCCCCTCCCCTCCCCAGGGCTTCGGAAGCTGATGGAAGAAGCCGCCTGGGGGTGGTGTCGGACCAGCCGAGGGGTCAGAGGTGGGTCACGCTGCTGGGAGCTCTGGAGGGCCTGTGACCCGTGCCCGACTGGGCTCCCCGTCCACTGAGGGCCATCCCCACCCGTCAGCGTGGCCGCGTCTCCCCTCAGGGACACTTGTGTGTCCCCAATAGTGTCGCTGTCCCCTTGGTGAACTTTGTGTCTGTCACAGGCTGGTGAGCTGAGCCCGGGATTGAAAATCTTTAAATTCTTTATTTGAAAATACAAACGTGATCTCATAAAACATTTTTAAACCGCTCTACACAGCAAATAAAATAACTTCTTTACATATTTTGTACATTTACAACATGAAAACGTTCAAATAACGCGAGGGGGCACTCCCTCGCGCACCCCGCGGGGAGGGCTGTGCCCGGGGACGTTCGTTCCCGGAAGGTTCCGGGGCTGCTGTGGCGCCGGGCTCCCGGAATGCTCCTGCTACTTGACAAGAACACGCGGCCGACCGACGCCCAGAAGTCACTGCACGTCAGGCGACACTGAAGCAGATCCTTTTGGAGCAGAAACGAGTTGCCGCCCAGGACCGGTAAGTCTCGAAACGCCTGAGCTCTGAAGCTCGAGGCGAGGCCGTCCTGACTTTCAGGGAGGCCCTAGAGTGTTTCTCCGGGGCCGCGGGTCTTCCCGCCAGGTCCGGCCGGGGTTTCTTGGACGTGCGTTGGCCCCTCCAGGACAGGTGGGAACACATGCTTCCGTGACCGTCTCCGACCAGCTTCCGTGTTGAATAAATAATTTATCATTCCATACAAACGCACTTCATTTTCTGTAAAAGACAGCTCAACGATCAAACACAGTTTTGTTGTTTTTTACACAGAAGCTGCTGCCCCCAGCCGGCCGCCATGAAGAGTCCCGCACGGGCACCGGTCACGAGGGCTGTAGGTCGTCGTCCCCGCACTCACAGTCGTACAGGTCGACCGCGCCCAGGGCAGAGGGCGCCTCGAAGAAGGGCCTCTGGGCCAGTGGGGACCGCAGCACGCACAGCTTCTGGTCCACGGGGCTGAGCTCGGCCCCATACCTGCAAGGAAGGGGCTCAGTGAAGACACAGGACGGTCCCCAGGACGGCAGCCCAGGGCAGTCAGACCAGCGGGCTGGCTTTCCGACACGGTCTGCGAGGCACCGCGGGCGGCTCCGCGAAGAGCGTACCGCGGGCGGCTGCAAACTCTGAGGGAACCAAACTCCAGGCCCAGAGACGTCAGTGGGGAGTTCCACCAAACGGAAGACCCAACACCTCCTCCACACAGACGCCCCAGAGAACGGGAGGAGGAGGAACACGCCCCACCATTCTACGAGGCCAGCGTTAGCCCAGTACCAGAACGAGGCACGGCGTCACAAGATAAGAAACTGCACATAAGCTTTGCAAGTGGAAGCCAGGAATATAGAAAAAGGATGATGGATCATGACCAGGGAGGGTTTATCTTGGGAACGCAAGGCTGCTTCAACCAGCGAAATCACTCGAGATGATTCACTTTATCCGCAGACCACAGAAGACAAACCATTTTCGCAGAGGCAGCTGAGAAAATTCAGAGTCTCAGCGAAGTGCAGCAGAGGTGCGTTTCCTCCGCTGACAAAGGACATCTACAGAAAACCCCGCAGCTATCATCATGCTTCACAGTGAACGGTAACTACTCTGCACCTCAGACTGTGAACCAGGCAAGGACATGTCCCCTCTCCACGGCTATTGCACACCGTCCTGGATGTTCCAGAAGTGCAACAGGCAGGGAGAAGAAAGAAACAAAACTGTCCTCCTCAGAGACAGAGTGATCATCAATGTAGGGGATCCAAAGAACCTAGAAGAAAGCCTACAGAATCAGTGCGTTTAATAAAGTTGCAAAATACAAGATCAACAATATGTCTACCACTGCCAATAAACAGTTGAGACTTTAAAAGTATCTTTTTAATACCAAGAATGATGAAGTACCCAAGTACAAATCTCACAAAATATGCGTAAGATCTGTATGCTGAAAACTGCCAAATACGGACGGAAGAAATCGGAAAAGACCTAAATAAATGGAAAGAGAAGCATGTTTGTGGATTAGGAAACTATATTAAGACATCGACTGTCCCCACATTGATTATTCAGTAATCAAAATCTCAAAGTTTCAGCAGAATATTTTGCAGAAACAGGCAAGCTTATTCGTAAATTTATACGTCAAGGCAAAGGAACCAGAACAGCCGACGCAATGATGAAAAAGAAGAAAAATGTTGGTGGACGTTACCACGCAGGTCCAGAAATCCAGACAGGGTGGTTGGGGGAAGACAGTCCTGAAATCGATCCTCTCACACAGTGTGGTCATGGGACTCACCCTCCAGAGACTCGGCACAGTCAACAAACGTCCCCGCAGGACTGTTCGCGGAGAGCGAGAGGCCGATTCTGTCATTCACACAGGAAAGCACCTCGAGTGATGCAAACAAGCGAGAACAAGACCCAGGGTGGAGGCCTCGCGCTGAGGCCCGTACCCACCTGCAGCTACAGTGGTCAACGCGGAGTCGTGCTGGTCAGCGGACAGAGGATACATCAACAGAACGGAACAAAGTTCAGAAAGAGACCACATACACCCTCAGTCGATTTTCAGGAAAGACGCCAATTTGGTGGCTTTACATAAACTGGTGCTGGAGCGACTGGACATCCCCAGGCATAAAAAAGAACCTGGATCCATACCTCACACCCCCCAGGAAAACTTACTCAAAACGGACCACAGACCTAACTGTAAAACCTAACTGATTTTTTAGAAAAAAAATCAATGTGGCTTTGTGTTAGGCAACGATTTCTTAGATATGACACCAAAAGCACAGCCTGTACAAACGACAAATTGATAAATGCCCCTTCATCAAAATTAAAAACGTCTCCTCTCTGAGATAGAACGTTAGGAGAATGAAAAGGTACGTCAGAAACTGGGAGAAAATAGCAAGAAATCATCTATTTGATAACGGACTTGTATCCAGAAGATATAAAGAACCCTGAAGACTCAAGAAAACAAACAATCCAAAATGGAGAATGTGCAAAAGATACGGCCCTTCACCAAAAAAGACACGTGGAGGGCCAAGAAGGACACGAATGATGAAAGCCACGATGCGACAGTATGACACGTTTCACAGAATGGCTAAAACTGAAAAAAAAAAAAAAAGCCCTAACCGTCCCAGCGTGGTCAAGGGTGTGGAGGAGGTGGGGCTGTCATCCTTCACGCTGGGGACGAAGCTTCTCATACAGGTGAACACACACCTACCACGTGACCCGGACCTCACTCCTGGGTGTGAGCCGAGAGAATGCAAACTCACACCCACACGAAAACCCGCGGGACAACGTTTGCTGGTACCTTTACTCTCATTTGCCTAAAACCGGAAGCAGCGGAGACCGGCCAGACGCGCGTCGGCTGGGGAGTAAGCGCTCACAGAACCGACTCCTGACGCGCCCGGTGACACGCGTGCATCTCGCGTGCCTGGTGCTGGTGGAGGAGACCAGTCTGAGAGGAGGGCGGAACATTCCGGAAAAGAAGGTCCTGGGCCAAGACAGAGCAGCACGTGCCCAGGGCTGGAGGGTGGGGGGCTCGGGTGAAGGAAGTCTCACCCTCCTGCCCGTTTTGAAACTCTGGGGCGGGGTCTGAGGACCCCCAAGCAGGCAGCACTGTTGTCACCACGGGGAGGTCCCCCTCCCCAGAGGTGGACGGTGACTCTCAAACCACACGCGGAAACACGCCTGACCCTGCACCTGGGTTCTGAGCAGGCCTGAGGGGGAGGGGGGTGGGGACACGCACGTGCGCGTGGTCGAGCCCACGAGGGGCGCCGGCGTGGACGCCTGACCCTCCCCGCCCTCGACGGGCACAGGCCTAGGAGCGGGATGCCCACTTCCGAGCCCCAATGTCCGGCCTGCTGTCGGCCGTGGGGTAAAGAGGCAAATGTGCCTCGATGCCAGTCTCCCCCGCGTGGGCCTGACGTGCCCACACCAAACAACGGCCGAGTCCCAGGCAGCAGTGACTCCACCAGGTCTCTTGGGTCCTCGCTGCCGAGCAGGGCTCTCGAGGTCTCCTCTCTGACGTCCAGGACCCCGGCCCTGTGGTGTCTGCACCCCAGAAGTCCCTCGCTGAGTCCCCACCCAGCCATGCGGGGACACCGCCAGGACCCCCCGCAGTGCTGGGGGCAGGGACTGACTCAGCAGGAAGGGTCCTCCAGTTTCGTTGAGACCAAGGCTCAGGGCAGAGTAAAGTCAGAGCAGACGGGCCTGGGCTGTCGGGGGGGGGCAGTGCATGGGGGCGAGGAGGTGGCCTGCTCTGGGCCTCGGTCCTCGATGACACTCGCACCCGGCATGGCCTGCTCCAGGGCCTCCAGGGGTGGAGCAGCAGCAGCACCTCTGGGGACTGTTCCCGGGAAGGCGGCAGACACGGGAGCAGCAGGACGGGGAAGGGGAGCCAGGTCTCCCTGCGCTGACACCTGGGGGCCTCGTCCCACGGTCCCGGGGGTCGGCCTGTGGATTCAGGACTCCAGGTCCTGCACGGTCCTTGGCCATGTGACACGGGGGGAAGCCCGGTCACTAGGACCCGCAGAGCTCCCCTGGGGCCGAGTGCAGGCAGCAGGCCCGCGGGCGGCCGGTGCGTGTTCAGCGTGGCACAGACGTGAAACCTCAGGCTGCAGCTTCGGGCAGAGACGTGAGATTCCTCTCAGAGTCTACGAGTTGCCGCGTGGCCTTGGGACACTCACCCCCATCTTTTCGTCCCCACCTGGGTTCCTTTCTCACAGTCCCACACTTGTCACCCAAATGTCACAGGCACCTCCAGGAAGTGGGGGAGCAGCCCCATGTGCTGTCTGTGGCCCAGGCCCTTTCCAGGGGCTTTCAGAGTCAGCTGGACACAGGAAAGGAGGCGCCCAGTGCCCACTGGCCATCCCTGTGCCCATGTCCCCTTGTCCTCACACTCACCCGTCCTCCCACGGCTCCCCCGCAGCCTCCTCGGCCACCAGGATGTCGTACTCCTCGGCAGCGTACTTCTCCCAGTCCGAGAGCTCGGGGCCTTCGCTCTCACTCTCCTAGAGGACACACTCGTGTCACACTGTGTGGACACGGCCGGTGGCCAGCCCGCCCCGCCCGCCCGCCCACGGGCTCCCCGCCCCACTCACCCTGAGCAGGGAGACCTGCTCTTTCTGCTCGTGGTCGAGGTACTTCTCGATGTTGAAGAACGTGTCGAAGAAGACATTGGCGAGTTTACACTTCTTGAGATCGTGGAGCGTGATTTTCCCTGCAGGGAGACGAAACGTTTGAAGACAAAGCTCGTCCTGGTGCACCTTCTGAAGCCTCCCTTTATGTGCGCGCATAAAAACATGGCTTGAAAAACACGGCACGATGCTACGGTTTCTGATGCAATTTGACTGACGGACAGAACGGACGTATGAGGTTGTTGCAGGCGTGGACGGAAGTCCGGAGGGGCTGGCGGGGGAGGGGTTGGAACACGCCAGCAGCCCTGGGGTCCTGTGCCCCTGGGGGACGAAAGTGGATGCAGAGCGCAAGAAGGGACAGAAACTCTGGCCGCCAGGAGGCGCCCGCGCACACGACATCTGAGCCTCCAGGAACACAGTGAACAGGAGGAAGTCCTGGGTCAGGGAGAGCAGGGCCACAACCACAGTGGCCCCGGGACAATTCAGTCACAACACCCCGACACCAGAATTCCAAACCATAAACAACACTAATTGATGTGCCCCTTTGACCTTGAATGTGTCCTGGGGTCCCTCTGTGGGCCACTGTCAGCCTCCCCTACACTCAGCCTTCTCAGGTGAGGGGGTCAGGTCGCCTCTGGTGGGTCCCCTGGCTCCCAGGTCGACCAAACACACCCCCAGGGGTCCCAGCACCGGGAGGGGGGATGGCACAGGGCCGGGACTCAAGCTGGTTGGGGACGAGGGGGAGAGTGAAGGGGCAGGTGACCCTCGGCACCACCCCACAGCAGGGATCCCAGGCTAGGTCTCCCCAAGGTGGGAAATCATGGAGAACAGGCAGAGGAACACGGACGTGGGGTCGGGGACATTCACCTTCCTGACTATGGGGATACATATGCTCACCCGACAGGACAGGGCCCCCATCACAGGTGAGGGCTGAGGGGGACCTCAGAAACTGAGGGGAAACTTGGGGGATGAGGGGGAGGGCCAGACACACCCTGCATTGTGTCAACACGTAGTGACTGGCCACTGGACAAAGGTTCTGAGGTCGCACGTGAGGACACACACTCGCCCTGCCTTGGACGCTGTCTCTAGTGACACTTGGTTGGTACCATCTCTCCCCAAGACCCTGCTCACCCTTGTCACCAACTTAGAGTAGGGGTGTCCATTCCCTGAGTGAGCGTCACCTCACACAGGGATGTCCCATCCCACAAAGGTCACATCTTACAAGGGGGATGTCCCCTCACAATGGGGTGTCCTCACACATGGGGATGTCACATCTCACAGGAGTTGTCACATCTCACACTAAGGCATCCCCTTTTCTTTTCTTCTTTTTTTTTTTTGTGGGGAAGACCAGCCCTGAGCTAACATCCGTTGCTAATCCTCCCCTTTTTGCTGAGGAAGACTGGCCCTGGGCTAACATCCGTGCCCATCTTCCTCCACTTTATATGGGACGCCGCCACGGCATGGCTGACAGGCAGTGCGTCGGCGGGCGCCCGGGATCCGAACCAGCGAACCCCAGGCTGCCAAGCGCGGACTAAACCGCTGCGCCACTGGGCCGGCCGCAATGGCATCCTCTTTTCTGGGAAGTCATATCTCACAGGAGGGAATGTCCCCTCACACAGGGACATCACATCTCAGTTGTCCCATCTCACAATGGGGCTTGCCCTCACACAAGGACGTCACTTCACACGGGAATTGTTACATCTCACCCTGGGGCATCCCCTCACACTGGGCATCCCCCCACACAGGGATGTCACATCTCACAGTTGTTTCCTCATATGGGAGGTCACATCTCATGGGGGACATCCCCCTCACACTGGGGCGTCCCATCACACTGGGATGTGGCATCATACAGGAGTTGTCACATCTCTCACTGGGGCGTCCCCTCCCACAGGGTGTTACCTTCACTCTGGGGCTTCACCAAGTCCAGCATCTGGCAGAGGCAGTCCTCGAAGGGCAGGGCCTCGATGGCCATGCTGTCCAGCCTGCGGCACTGCTCCTCGTAGAAGTACTCCAGCTCGAACATGGACAGTGCCCCGTCCCCATCCAGGTCCATGCAGCGGAACCAGTACTCGATGCTGCTCACGGCGAGTCAGGGCGGGCCTCAGTCAGCCTGGCCGCCTGGGACAGACCCCACCTGGGATGGACCCTGCCCAGCATCGACCCGGCCCAGGACGGATCCCACCAGGACGACCTTGCCCAGCGTGGACCCTGCCTGGGACTGACATCGCCCAGCGTGGACCCCGGGTGGTACCCTCACTCAGGGATGCCTACTAGGTTTCCAACTGCTCCACCAGCTGGAGCACAGAACAGCTGCCCAGTACCCACCTGGTTGGGGTTTTCTTGTCTTCTTCAGAGATCAAGAACCAGACAAAGTCAGCATAGCTGATTTTCCCCTCCTTCTGTACCTTTCTGCCTCTGGTGCAGGATTGAGAGACAAAGACCGTCAGGGAGAAGCAGCACGAGCAGGGAGGTCCCCGTCCGCCTTCCGCTGGTGAGCGGAGCCCTGCGTTTGGCCCAGCCCAACACTTGGTTCCTACTCAGGAGGGGCCTCTGAGGTCATGCGATGGCCGACGAGGCTCCCTGCTGGGATCCAGGTGGGACGGGAGCGGCTGCCACAGCCCCAGTCACAGCCGCCTCATGGCCTCAGATGCCCCAACTCCAGGGCTCGCTCAGATGCCCAGGGCCTGACATGGACCGCTGGCACAGGGCCTGTCCCCTTACTTATGCCCTCAGGTGACAAGGGTGTGTCTCCCTGATGACCTCAGGGGACAACGGCACTCATTCTCAGAACACGACAGGCTCATATGAAGGAGTGAATGAGGCAGAACTGGACTCACACACGGAAAATTGGCCGAAATCATCAGAAGAAAAACCGAGAAGCAACGAATGTGAGACGCACCTCGTCACAGCTCCTGAGAAGATCCTCTCGATCATCCTGGTGGATATGGCTGCAAAAGAAGAACTGGGCGTGAGCCGCCTGCACAGCCGTCGCCACCTGACATCACGCCCCTCTGAGTGAGCCAGGCGGGGCCGGAACCCTGGGGACCAGATCTCCCACACGTGCCCTCCCCCGGTGCTGTCCAGCGCCTTCCAGTCTCGGTGGCCTGAGCCCAGACGAGAGCCACAGGAGCGAAAAGCCGACCCAGGGGCTCCCAGACAGAAGAGGACTGTGAAGAGCAGAATGCATTTACATTGACACGCTCACCTTGACTGCGATTATAAAACAAGTTACGTTTCAACTAAAACTTGACTAATCAGTTAAAGTGAAAAGCACTGTGTGAGTCACCCAGGGCTGCCCTAACACAGGACCACAGACCGGGCGGCTTCAACAAGACATTTATGTCTCCCAGTCCTGGAGGCCGGACGTCCGGGATCCAGGTGTCACAGGGCTGTTTCCTCCCGAGGCCTCTCTCCTGGGCGTGTAGACGCCCTCTTCTCCCCGTGTCCTCACATGCTCGTCCCTCTGTGCGTGTCTGTGTCCTCATCTCCTCTTCTCAGAAGGACACCAGTCCTCTTGGATCAGGACCCACCCTAGTGACCTCATTTCACCTTCATCACCTCTTTAGAGACCTGTTTCCAAATACAGCCACATTCTGAAGTCCTGGGGCTCAGGGCTCCAACATGTGAATTTTGGGACACAATTCCAAATAAGTGTTATGCCCACAGATGGAGAAATGAAGAAAAAGTGTCTCCCATCCCTCAACTTCATCCTGCCTCCATGACAGTCACCCCTGATGGAAAATGACTAGATGGTATTATAGACTGAATTGTGTCTCCCAAAAGATACGTCCATGTCCTGACCCTTGGAACCTGTGAATGGGCCTTATTGGGAAACAGGGTCTTTGCAGATCAGATTAGTGAACGATGGAGAGGAGGTCGTCCCGGATGAGGGGGCCCTACATCCAATGACAGTGTCCTGATCAGAGACAGAAGAGGAGACACAGACACAGAGGAGGAGCCACGTGGAGACGGAGGCAGAGATGGAGGGAGGCGGCCACCAGCCCAGGGACGCCCGGAGCCCCAGAAGCTGGAAGAGCAGGAAGGACCCTCCCCTGGAGCCTCCGGAGGGAGCGCGGCCCTGCGACCCCTCATCTCGGACGTCTGGTCTCCAGGACGGGGGAGGGTGAACTTTAAGCCTGTTTGTGGTTATTTGTTACGGCTGCCTCAGGAAACTCCTCCACACCCCTCCTGGGTGGTGGTCCTTTATCAACTCCTTCATTTTGGACTTCCAGCCTCCAGCACTGGGGGAGGGTAATGCCCTGTTGTTTGAGGCCCCCAGTCTGTAGTCCTCTGTTACGGCGGCCCCAGGGAACACTCGGACCCTCAAATCCAGCAATCTGAAGACATGACGCTTCGACGGAAACCCACTTCCATGGGCTGCAGGGGGCAGGTCAGCTCTGACCTCCTCCGCCTGCTCCTTTTCACGACATGATGACCCTGCTGCTGCTCATGAGAAACGCTTTCAGATTTTAAAGTGGCACAAAAGAAGGAAAAACTCGATGGACAGACAGGAGGCCAACTCCCAACCTGGAAACTGTGCTTGGCCACCCCGAGCCCACCCTGGACCCTAGTCCTGCTGAATTTACAGCACGAGAGTCAGAGCTGAGATGATTCATAGAATTTAGGACTGGAACTGAGAGTGACCCTACGTCCACTCAGGCGTCCACACACAAGCATTGGCAAGACAGAAGCCAACACAGGTGAGCAGGGCAGATGACATCCAGGGGACCCTCTCGTCCCCATTGACCACAAACAAAACATGCTGGGAGAATTCACGATGACTCTTATGAATGTGGTTATTTAGAAAAACAACTACATCAAAAGGGACGATGGGCTCCCACACCCTGCACAGCTGCAGGACCCACAAGTCCCATGTGTGCCCCTAGCTCACAGTGTCCCATGTGTCACACTGCAGGGAGCTGTGTGTCCCATACAACCTATACAACACACACAATCGTGTGTGTCCTGCAATGAGAGGCCACTCTTGGAGGGGGCAGGTAAAGGAGAAGACAGGGAAGGGGTGTGAAGGGTCAGGCCACAAGGCTCAGAGAGGCGGCCATGGCCGGTCACACTGGAGAGGGCAGGGCGCCTGAGGGGCTGGTGCCCATGCGGCCTGTCTGGCACGTGTGACCACCTCCCTCCACAGGCCGCATCCTCACCATGGTCATTGTGCCGGGCCAGGTCCTCCGAGTCGATGAGAAGGTCGTGGTCCGTGTCTAGCTCCCAGAACTTGCAGTAAATGACATAGAAGTGCTCGTAAGAGAAGTACTCCGTTAGCTGGTTGATGTCCACCTCCTCTTCCAGGAGCGCCACGTTCTGCAAAGACCAACCGGAAAAAAATGCTGCAAGACAGTTTCCACAGGAGACGGGCCTCCTTGGGGGACCTACAGGAGTCTCACATTACGAGGGTGGGGGGCTCAGAGCTGCAAGAGACTGGCTTGAGGGTCAGAAGCACAGCATCCGGGTCAGAGGTACACCCAGGTCAGGGCTGTGCCTAAGACTTGGCTTGACCACCCGCCAGCAATGTGAAGCAGCACAGTGAGCACAAATGCTCACAGCTGGGGCCTCCGGACGTGGACAGGGAATCACCCCAGTGCCCAGATGGATGAATGGGATGGTGGATGGATGAGGGATGGTGGATGGATGGGTGGGCAGATGGACGGAAGTTGGTAGACGGATGAGTGATGGATGCGTGGGTGGATGCATGGATGATGGTGGATAGTGAACGGGTAGAATGGGGGATGGATGGGTGGGCGGATGGATGGATGGATGGTGGATAGTGAATGGGTAGAATGGGGGATGGATGGGTGGAAGGATGGATGGATGGTGGATAGTGAAGGGGTAGAATGAGGGATGGATGGGTGGGAGGATGGATGGATGGTGGATAGTGAATGGGTAGAATGGGGGATGGATGGGTGGGCAGGTGGATGGATGGTGGATAGTGAATGGGTAGAATGGGGGATGGATGGGTGGGAGGATGGATGGAGGGTGGATAGTGAACGGGTAGATGGCAGATGGATGGGTGGGCAGGTGGATGGTGGATGGTGAACGGGTGGATGGGGGATGGATGGGTGGGAGGATGGAGGGATGGTGGATGGTGAACGGGTAGAATGGGGGATGGATGGGTGGGCAGGTGGATGGATGGTCGATAGGGAACAGGTAGAATGGGGGATGGATAGGTGGGAGGATGGATGGATGGTGGTTGGTGAACGGGTAGAATGGGGGATGGATGGGTGGGAGGATGGATGGATGGTGGATAGTGAACGGGTAGATGGCGGATGGATGGGTGGGCAAGTGGATGGTGGATGGTGAACGGGTGGATGGGGGATGGATGGGTGGGAGGATGGAGGGATGGTGGATGGTGAATGGGCAGAATGGGAGATGGATGGGTGGGAGGATGGATGGATGGTGGATGGTGAACGGGTAGAATGGGGGATGGATGGGTGGGCAGGTGTATGGATGGTTGATAGTGAACGGGTAGAATTGGGGATGGATGGGTGGATGGTGGATGGTGAACGGGCAGAATGGGGGATGGATGGGTGGGAGGATGGATGGATGGTGGTTGGTGAACGGGTAGAATGGGGGATGGATGGGTGGGAGGATGGATGGATGGTGGTTGGTGAACGGGTAGAATGGGGGATGGATGGGTGGGAGGATGGATGGATGGTGGTTGGTGAACGGGTAGAATGGGGGATGGATGGGTGGGAGGATGGATGGATGGTGGTTGGTGAACGGGTAGAATGGGGGATGGATGGGTGGGAGGATGGATGGATGGTGGATGGTGAACGGGTAGGTGGTGGATGGTAAACGGGTGGGTGGACAGTACTTAGGTAGATGGGGGGGGTGCATGTGTGGGTGAATGTCAGGAGCCCTGTGCCCCGCTGGTCAGCTACCCACCTGCAGGAACGTGCTCCTCCGAAGCTCTGCACAGGTGATCCTCCCCGACCACGACCTGTTGACCGTGTAGAAGATCCTCTGGATGACCTGCAGGAAGAGGGCCGTCAACTGAGCGCCAGGACGCGGGGGCTGCAGGTCCTCACATATGACCCCATGCGTGATCCCAGCGTGACCCCTCCTGAAACCTTCGTGTGACCTCGTGTCTGACCTCAGGATCCCTGGGCGGCAGGACCCCACGTTGCCAGCAGAGGGCGCCCGCCCCACACTTATCAGACAGTTGGGCAGGGAGGCCCCAGATGACCCAGAGGGGCAGCCCGTCTGCCCGCTAGGAGTCATCTGCATCTGCCACACTCAGGAGGGCCTGTGCACGAGATGCACATGCCTGAGCGGGGATGGGGCCGCGGACAGGAGTGCCGGAAAGGCTGGCCGTCCACGTCACAGCGACCAGTTCTGAACACTTCCACACACACTGAACTCACCACTGGACGAAAAGCAGCACTTTAAGGCTGGAGAGTGACCCTTCCCTGAAACATTGAGGCCGACCATGCGCACAGGGCTCAGCTCTGGTCCCATCCTGGGACATCCCCTCACCTGTCCCCGTCCTGGGACGTCCCCTCACCTGTCCCCGTCCTGGGACATCCCCTCACCTGTCCTCATTCTGGGACATCCCCTAACCTGTCCTCACCCAGGACGTCACCTAGGACGTCCCCTGTCCCTGCACAGTGAGGACAGAATGTGTAAGCAGCACCCGCACGAAGCCTTGCTGACGTTCACGACTCAGCGTTCTCGGTATAAAACACACAGTTCTGACCATCACTCCTTCCTAGAGCCCCCTGTGAAGGTGACGGTGGAGCACTGACGAGGGGGCTGTGCAATCCACTGGCACACACGGAGCTCCATGCACCTGCATTCTGCGTGTTACAGGACACATGCTGGCTCCCAGCTGGTGTGCCCAGAGCAGAGTGTGGGCAGCCCAGGGCCGTTTCCCCTCGTCTGGAGCTGGGGCGCACACAGACATCCCCGGGGAGGAGAGTGCTGGCAAGAGAGACCCATCCTCTTCAGGCTGTTCTCTGACAGTGCCGGGGCGGGGGGGAGGTGAGGGGCACGGCAGGGCTGGGCCTCTGCCGTCCACTGATCCCCAGAGGGGGGTGCTGGTGCTGCTCTGAGAATGCGATGCTTCAAGGAAGGGGCACGTCTGCTCTCCTAACACTAAGACGTCCTCTCAGATGAGCAGCCCGAGACCTACCCTTTCCTGCCCGGGAGGGCGAATGCACAAGTCTTTGGAACGAGACCTCAAGTGCACCCGACTTGAGCTCGAGTCTGACTGCTGGATACCTTATAAGAACCGCCAGCTCTTGAGCTAGCTGTGCTTCCTGCCCGGGTACAAGACGTCCACCTCCCACCAAGCCCTCGCACAGCCCCACAGAGCGCAGCAACTACTGACATCTCATTCACGGGTGAGTAAAACAGGACCTGTGAGGGCCACACAGCCTGGGGATCCAGGTCCTCATTTGTTTACGGTCAGGACTGGAACCTGGGTCCTGGGCGCCTACGAGGCATGGAGGCAGCTGGTCACACGGATACTCACGGTGGTGATGTAGCGGGAGTGGAACTCCGACGCCTCCTTCAGGAAGGCTAAGCCGGGGTGCGTGTTGACCACGTCCTACACACGGAGACAAGACAGCGCTCTGGGACCCGCAGTCGGCCCACCTGAGCGTGGCACCCATTTGTGTCATAAACCATGGTAGTTTCTGCACAGAGGGGGCTACTGGTTATGAAACAGCCAACCACACAGCTGCTCGCACAAAATCCCATCACACATGCGACTGTATAAATCATCTGGTCCATGAGCCAAGAGCGCACAGGACAAAAGCTATCAGTGTCACCTCTCACCATCAAATGTCATTCAACACACAGATATATAAGGACCGACATGTAAGTCCACCTGAGATTTTGAGAAAGAATTTTGAAATATCCTCGTTTTATGAAGCACTACAAGCATAGGAAAGCTTTAAACCACGTCTACTCTAATTGTTCTGTTACTGAGAATATTTACATGGAACATCCAGGAACACGTAACTACGACTCATCTTAACTTAAACAGTCTGAAAAATAAGCACTAAGCTGTTTTAAAAGGAATTGGCACGGCATTTGTAAAATGAACATTCTGCAACACCATGACCTGTTTCACAGACAGACGGCCAATGGTGCTATCCCCTCATCTTCGTGACTCCACGTGCTATACGGGTCACGGCAAGGGAAACATCGGCACCATCCCGCCACGCACACATAACTGAAGTGGTGGCCAGTGAAGCAGCTCTGAGGGAGGAGTAAGCAACCCGAGGGAAGGGAGCCAGACTCCAAGCCTGTGTGAAGTGTAGATGCAGGGCTGTACATGTAAAAGGGGTGAAGGTGTGTGCAGTGTAGACACAGGGCTGTACCTGTGAGAGGGTGAGGGTGTGTGAGGTAGACACACCTGTGAGAGGGGCGAGGGTGTGCGTGGTGTAGACACACTTGTGAGAAGCGGTGAGTGTGTGTGTGGTGTAGACGTACCTGTGAGAGGGGTGAGGGTGTGTGTGGTGTAGACATCTGTGAGAGGGGCAAGGGTGTGTGTGGTGTAGACACCTGTGAGAGGGGCAAGGGTGTGTGTGGTGTAGACACACCTGTGAGAAGGGGTGAGGGTGTGTGGTGTAGACGTACCTGTGAGAGGGGTGAGGGTGTGTGTGGTGTAGACATCTGTGAGAGGGGCAAGGGTGTGTGTGGTGTAGACACACCTGTGAGAAGGGGTGAGGGTGTGTGGTGTAGACGTACCTGCGAGAGGGTGAGGGTGTGTGACGTAGACACACCTGTGAGAGGGTGAGGGTGTGTGGTGTAGACACACGTGTGAGAAGGAGTGAGGTGTGTGCGGTGTAGACGCAGGGCGGTACCTGTAGGAACGGGATGAAGTCCTCCTGCACCAGGTAGTTGCAGCCGGGGTTCATGAGCAGGTGGACAAACTTGGCCGCGTCGTCGTGACAGTTCTGGAGGACCCTGGAAGACAGAGGACGTCCGAGGGGCCCTAGACGTGGGGGCGGGGGGCAGGGGTGCTCTGCCTGGACGGCTCTAAACAAGAGGAGGCCCCAGAGGGGACAGGACGGCCCCGCCAGGCGCCCCGGGGCATCAATCTCCTTCTCTTGCTGTCGCAGCCGCAGAAGGACGAGCCGTGACAAAGGGACGGCCCCGGCACTAAGAGGACCCAGGGAGGCCTCTCCCCTCCTGATGCCCGCTCCCTGTGCCCGGCCCAGGACTCACTTTCTCCACATGGCGACGAACTTGTGGACGGAGACGGAGCCCGTGCGCTCTCCCCCGGCCCCGCAGAAGAGCGGCCCCTTCCAGTACAGCGGGCAGCCGCAGGCCTGCAGCAGAGTGGGCACAAGCGGGCGGTTAGCGCGTCAGGGGCACCCGCCGCTGCCAATGAACCGCGAGCTCCCGGGGACGCGGCAAAGGGACTCGCTGCTGCGGAGAGACGACCTGACCTCCAAACCAGTCAGTCCTGCAGGGGAGAGTGCCAGTGTGCCCGCAAAATACACGTTCATGCCTGCACTTGCTCATCCCGCTGTCACATCAGGTGATGGAAAAAGGCCTCGGGAGTGCGGGGGACACACCACCTCCCCTGACCGGGACAGTCACACTGTAACAGGGGAGAACCAGCAAGTCCCCAAACTCCGGAAATTAAGTAGCATGCTTCTGATAACCCATGAGTGAGAGAATAAATGACAATGTAAACTGGAAAATATTTTGAAAGCGACAATAATGAAAATGTTACATATCAAAACTTCAGAATGCAGCAGTGACCGGGGGAACATTTATAGCCTTAAATACATGTACGAGGAGAGGCAGCTGAAAATCATCCGTCTAAGCTTCTGTCTCAAGTAAAAAAGAAGGAAGAAAACTATAAAGGGCAGAGATGAAGGAAAAAGAAAGCAAGCATCTAGTAGAGAAAATCAACAAAACCAAAACTTAGTTCTTCGAAAAGATTTTAAACAATTAATTACCCCTTCGCAAAACTCCTCAAAAACAAGAGAAAGAAAACACAAATTACCGATGTCAGCAGTCACTACAACCGTAGAGCATTAAAAGGACAGGAAGTGGACACTAGGAATAACTTTATGTCAATGATTGTGATGACTCAGGTGAAATGGACAAGTGACTTGCGTAACATGTCTAACCCGACGTGACACAATAGAAAATCTGAACAGTCCTGTACTTCTTCAGGAAAGTGAATCCATAACTTAAAACTTCCCACAAAGAAAATTCCAGACCCAGAAGGCTTTGCTGGTGAATCCTTCCAGACACTCAGGGAAGAAATCGTATCAATCATGTACAAACTCTCCCAGAGAATAAAAGTAAGGGACATTTCCCCTTCCTGTTATGCGGCCAGCACATCTTGGATGCTGAAACCAGTCAAGGACACAAGGGAAATCACAGGCCAGTCATCTCTCATGAACACAGATGCAAAATCCTACACAAAATCCACGTTAGCAAATCAAACTCAGCAATAAAGAATCATAATTAGAAAACAACAGACCAGCACACTGAGAAAAGACGGGAACACCTTCTTCTAAGGAAGCGTGTCACAGAAAACCCACAGCTCACATCAGACGCAACGGTGACATGTGAAGGCTCCCCTCTGAGCTGGGACAGGAGGGGGCGCCACCACCACACCACGAGAGGGGGCCCAGCCAGTGTAGCAGGGTGAGAAGAGTAACAGATACAGAGGTCGGAAAGGAAGAGGCAAAAACTGACACAATTCACAAACACACACATGACAGCACATACATAGAAAATCCAAAAGATTTACAAAATAGTAGAATTAACAAGTAACTTTTGCAAAGTTGTTGGATCCAAGCACAATATACAAAAAGAAATATTTCAATATACTAATGACAAACAATTAGAAAATGAAACTCTTAAAAGCACCATCTATCAAAAGCATTAAAAACATCAACCTATAAATAAACATAAAAAATGTGTGAGACATCTACACAGGAAACTATAGAACATTGCTGGGAGAAATTAAAGACCCCCCAAATGGAGGGACTTCCCGTATTCCTGGACTGCAGGACTCAATGTTGTTAAAATGTCAGTTGTTCCTGAAATGACAGCTTCAACACAAAGCCAGTCACATCCAGCAGGGTGTTTGTGTGTAGAAACAGACAAGCTCACTTTAAAGTGAGCGTTCATGGAAACGCAAGGACTCTGCAGACTCACTGTAGAGTCACATCAGTGCAGACTGTACAGGGCAGGAGGGACAAACACACGGGGGAGGGAGCAGAGCTGAGGAAGAGACCCCACATACCGTGAGCTGACTCAGGACAGAGGTGTGCCCGCAGGTCAGTGGGAAACGGGCGTCTTCAGTGAGGGCTGGGTTGACGGGAAACCCCACCTCACACCTGCACAATTAACATGTGATGGCTCACATCCTACACGGGAACGGAAACCAGTAAACCTGCTGGAGGAAAACACGAGGGAAGAGCCCCCTGATTTGGGGGTAGCAAAGATTCCTCAAGCAGGACACAAAACACCATTAACCCTGAAAGAAAAGTCAGGGAAACTGAACTCTTTACCATTAATTACTGCTCATCGAAGATGCTGTTAAAAGATGGGGAATGATATCTGTAATGCCCGTGTGTGACAAAAGACTCACACGCAGAATTCCAAAGAACTGCCCGTCAACAAGCAAAAGGCAAACAGCACAGAGCAACAGCTGTGGATGGCACGCCAGAGCAAAGGACACATGAGGCCAATGAACCACGAACACGTGCCCAAGGCCGATGCTCGTGAGGGAGGGAGATGCAAATTCACAGCATAACGAGGTATCAACAGAAACACCCACGAGAAGGGCTCACATGGAGGACTGAACACCAGGCTGGAAAAGGACGCCCACGCCGGCGGAACGGAAGTGGTACAGAACCCGGGAGAATGGTCTGGCAGGACCCACTGAGAGCAGACCACACTCGCACCCCACGGCCACGAGCGGTCCTCCAAGGAGTAAACCAACAGATGACAGTAAACCAACAACACTAAACCAACAGCGGAGTTTCAGGCCCACAGACTCGACGAGAATGTTCCCAGCAGCTTTATTCCTAACGCACCTAGACGGAAACACCCAGCGTCCATGGGCACCGGGCTGGATGAACTAATTGTGGGAGAGTCACGACAGTGGGGGTGCTGACAGAAAGGGGGGCATGAGGGGACTGCTGGGCGGATGGCTCAAGCCAGACCATGGACTGAGACGCAGCGATGAGAACAGTCTGCTGCTGCACGCAGGTGTGGACGCATCTCACAGAGGGACACGGGCCGGGGAGGCAGATGGAAAGACCGCTCACGCCCGAGTACACGAGACGTTCAGAACACCGGCTGGTGACGGAGGGGCTGAGCCGGCAGTGGCAGAGGGGAATTACTGGGTGCCAGAAACTTCTGGCATCTCACTGCGGGTGGTGGCACATGGGTGTGTGAAAACCCGCTGGACTAGGACTTGGGGGTGACAGCTCTGGTGTCCACACCCAGCGGCTTGTGTGCATATCTGTGCACGTTCCTGTTCGAGGCGACCCTCCAGTACCGAGTTCCCGGCATGTGTGGTGTGCCTGCAGTTCCAAACCCATCCACCCCACAGGCCGGCTGGAAGGTCAGTCCTATGCTTTCACGGTGACCTCAGTTACCTCTCAGGAGTCCCTGGTCATACTCTGAAGTGAATGGGGAACACTAACTCTAAAATGCAAAAGATATGAAGAAGATCATTTAAAAATATTATAAGATTGTCACCTCAAAGGAGAAAACACATCACATAATAAGCTTGTAATTTTTTATCAATTTTATCTACTATGCACACAGGAAGACTCACTCTTTGTGGGGTGCAGACAGGTGCCCAGTGCGCGTGTCCACCCTGCAGTCAGGACACAGCTGGGCTGCCACCCACTTCCTGCAGGCACCCCGTTACACACACCTGTCCCTCACACCCACCGCGCTCCCCTCGCACCCTGTGGCTTTGTGTTTCCATGTGAATGGAATCATGCCACCTGCAGCCTTTCAGGTCTGCTTCTTCCATTCAGAAGAATGCATGTGAGAGTCATCTACACTGTTCTGTGTGTGAAATAATAAGAAATCTATACATTTGGTTCCTGCCCCGGGTTCCTAACATAGAGCTTGTAAAACTTTCTAATTCCCTAAGGGACAGGATGCTAAGAGCATCTTTGTTCTAATGTTTGGTCTCTGCCCCCGGTTCCTGACACCAGCTGCTAAATCCCTCGGAACTTCCTGGGTGATCGGAGCGTCTCGTCCTAACAAGGCGACTCTTGGTGGCTCCTGAACGGGGCTGGTCACCAGAATCGCTGGGCCATGACTAGAAGCTCGAACGTTCTGCCCACCCCATCCTCTGGGGAAGGAGAGGAGCTGGAGATTAGGGTAATGACATCATGCCTGCATGGTGAGGCTGCCATACAAATAAACACCGGGCTTTGGGGGAGCTTCCAGGCTGGTGAGCACATCCACATGGCGGCAGGGCGGAGCACCCCAACTCCACGGGATAGAGGCTCATGCACTCAGGACCCTCCTGGAACTCCCCTGTGTGCTTCTTCATCTGTCTTCCTCTCCACCCTTTATTTTGTCCTTCATTATGTAATCAACCGGTAAATGAATGTGTGTCCCTCAGTTCTGTGAGCTGTTACAGCAAATGATTACATCTAAGAAGGGCATTATGGGAACCCCGGAATGTAGAGTGGGTTAGTCAGAAGACAAGTGACACCCAGGACTGGGGACTGGCATCTGAAGGGAAGCAGTCCTGTGTGCTGAGCCCTCACCCTGCAGGATCTGACGCCAGCGCCAGGTAGATTGTGTCAGAACTGAACTGAACTGCAGGACGGCCAGCTGGTGTCGGGAAAGGACCCAGACATCTGCTCACACAAGCATTCAGTGTAGAGAAGGAAATGGACTTCCTCCTCACTCGTATCAGCAGCTCAATTATTTCTGTGGTTTACAACAGCATTCCCTTGTGGGTCTACTGATCCCAGACAAAGGTGCTTCCCGAGCACAACAGTCACCAGAGACCAGATGGGCTGAGTTGTGGTGACGGAGTGCACAACACAGAGGGAGCACAGAAAACCCTCAGATGACACACTCACCACAGAGGATCACAGTGCACGAGGACAGAAACCCCTCAGATGACACACTCACCACAGAGGATCACAGTGCACGAGGACAGAAACCCCTCAGATGACACACTCACCACAGAGGATCACAGTGCACGAGGACAGAAATCCCTCAGATGACACACTCACCCCAGAGGATCACAGTGCACGAGGACAGAAATCCCTCAGATGACACACTCACCCCAGAGGATCACAGTGCATGAGGGGGACAGAAACCCCTCAGATGACACACTCACCACAGAGGATCACAGTGCACGAGGACAGAAACCCCTCAGATGACACACTCACCACAGAGGATCACAGTGCACGAGGACAGAAACCCCTCAGATGACACACTCACCACAGAGGATCACAGTGCACGAGGACAGAAATCCCTCAGATGACACACTCACCACAGAGGATCACAGTGCATGAGGGGGACAGAAAACCCTCAGATGACACACTTACCACAGAGGATCACAGTGCATGAGGACAGAAACCCCTCAGATGACACACTCACCCCAGAGGATCACAGTGCACGAGGACAGAAACCCCTCAGATGACACACTCACCACAGAGGATCACAGTGCATGAGGACAGAAATCCCTCAGATGACACACTCACCCCAGAGGATCACAGTGCACGAGGACAGAAACCCCTCAGATGACACACTCACCACAGAGGATCACAGTGCACGAGGACAGAAACCCCTCAGATGACACACTCACCCCAGAGGATCACAGTGCATGAGGGGGACAGAAACCCCTCAGATGACACACTCACCCCAGAGGATCACAGTGCACGAGGACAGAATCCCTCAGATGACACACTCACCCCAGAGGATCACAGTGCATGAGGGGGACAGAAAACCCTCAGATGACACACTCACCACAGAGGATCACAGTGCACGAGGACAGAAATCCCTCAGATGACACACTCACCACAGAGGATCACAGTGCACGAGGACAGAATCCCTCAGATGACACACTCACCCCAGAGGATCACAGTGCACGAGGACAGAATCCTTCAGATGACACACTCACCCTAGAGGATCACCGTGCACGAGGACAGAAATCCCTCAGATGACACACTCACCCCAGAGGATCACAGTGCACGAGGACAGAAATCCCTCAGATGACACACTCACCCTAGAGGATCACAGTGCATGAGGACAGAAACCCCTCAGATGACACACTCACCCCAGAGGATCACAGTGCACGAGGACAGAATCCCTCAGATGACACACTCACCACAGAGGATCACAGTGCATGAGGACAGAAACCCCTCAGATGACACACTCACCCCAGAGGATCACAGTGCACGAGGACAGAAACCCCTCAGATGACACACTCACCACAGAGGATCACAGTGCACGAGGACAGAAATCCCTCAGATGACACACTCACCCCAGAGGATCACAGTGCACGAGGACAGAAACCCCTCAGATGACACACTCACCACAGAGGATCACAGTGCACGAGGACAGAAACCCCTCAGATGACACACTCACCCCAGAGGATCACAGTGCACGAGGACAGAATCCTTCAGATGACACACTCACCCTAGAGGATCACAGTGCACGAGGACAGAAACCCCTCAGATGACACACTCACCCTAGAGGATCACAGTGCACGAGGACAGAAACCCCTCAGATGACACACTCACCCCAGAGGATCACAGTGCACGAGGACAGAATCCCTCAGATGACACACTCACTAACGAAGGCTCCATGTGAAGGCAGCAGTACTGACAGGTCTGAAAGGAGGCAAGTCCACATTTACCCTTGGTGAGCTGAGAACCACTCTTTTGATAACTGTCAGAACAGCAGAAAATGTGCAGAAAAGCAAAGATTTGAAAACACTATCAAAGTCACTGAGCCAACTGACGTTGAGGAGCAGGCGGAATCTTCAAGTGCACGAGGACGCTTACCAGGAGGGACCATCCTCTGACCCATAAAACCAGCCTACATTTCAAAAGACAGAAATCAGAGTATTTCTCTGCCCATGACAGAATTAAGTTAGGAATCAATAACAAAAGATATCTAAAGAAGCTGCACATTTTGAAAATTAAAACAACAGAACTTTAAATAACTCACGGAGCAAAGGAGAAATTACCAGGCAAATCAGAATCTAGTTAGCACTCAATAAAGTGAAAAATACAACCAACCTATCAATGCGTGGATGGTGGTCACGCAGCTTGGAAGGAAACTTACAGCAAGTTTACAAATGCTTCCGTTCGCAAAGAAGAAAGGCTGAATGGTCAAAGCTGCCTCGCTAAGAAGCCAGAAAGAGAAGAAATTAGTCATAACGGAAGCAGAAGAGAGGAAACAACAAAGACAAGATCAGAAATCAATGTGATAGAAAAATCACATTAGAAAAAAAATCACTAGAACTCGAAGCTAGTTCTTGGGAAAAAGCAGACAAAGAAAACACTTCTGGCCAAAGTGATTGCAATAAGAGAAGACACATGTGCCAACATCAGAGCGACAGCGTGCACATCACTATGGATCCTAAAACATGGAATCTTACAGCTACGTGTGCCAGCACATTCACCAGCTCAGGTGACCTGGACAGAAACTCTGAGAGAGATGCATTGTGAAAGCTCACGGAAGAAAGTGTCAGCAACCTCTATCTATTAGAAACAAATGGAAATTGTAGTTAAGAACCTCCCCAGAGAGAAGAAACTCCAATCCAAGTGAAGAAACTCCAAATGGCTTCACTGTGAATTCTACTGAACATTTAAGTAAAAAATAATCCCAATTCTAAACCAATGGCTCTGGAAAAGAGAATAATAAGGATAGATTCTGTGAGGCCCAGTCACCCTGACACCAAAGCAGAGAAAGAAATCACAAGAAAAGAAATGACAGACCAACGTCTTCCGTGAACCTGGATATGGAGCCTAACAAGACACGAGCAATCAGAACCCAAAGGCACAGGAAAGGAGGACATGGAATTCATCCTGAGACACAGGTTGCTTTAACACTCGATCGTCGGTCAGTGTAATCACGTCATCACAGAGTGAAGGTTTCGAGAAACGCTACATGATCATCTCCACACACGCGGAAAAGCACTGGACCGACATCAGCACTCAGTCACAACATCCCAAGTCAGAGAGTGCCCAGCACACGAGACGCCGTCGGGAGCTTCCTCGACCCGATGGAGACACCTCCACCCCACCCCAGGCAGGGACACCGACACCCCCGGGATGGGAGGGGCCAGGACGTGCATGCTGTCACCCCTTCCACTGACACCGCACCAGAGGCCCCGCCTGTGCGACAAGGCAGGAAACGGAAATACTAGCCAGCCTGACTGGAAAGAACAGCTGAACGGCCTTGACTTGAAGAGGACCCGAGCATCAGTTAGAAACTCTGAATCAGCGCGAGAAAAGTGACCTAATGAGTGAGATTGCTTAGGTCACAAGATACTAAGGCGACATATAAAAATCAGCAGTAGTTCTATACACTTGCAGGGAACACCACAAATTGATGTAAGTTAATGGTATCTATGATGATACCTGGTTATGCCCGAGTATTTACACATTTGATAAAAGACGAACAAGACCTTACAATAAAAATCACAAAACAGCACTGAGAGAAATGAAAGCAGGCTTGGATAAATGGAGAGAAACGCCGTGTCCGTAAGCTGGAAGACTCGATGTCAAGATGCTGATTCCCCCAAATTCATCGACACTCAAAACCACGCCAGTCCAAAGCCCAGCAGCCTTCTTCAGTAGACACGCAGACATGATTCTAAAACGCACAAGGGAACACAGAGGAACTAGAACAGTCACAACACTCCTGGAAGAGAAGAAAGGGACGAGGACTAAGATGACCTGAAATGTGCACGTATTATGAAGCGCTGTGATGGTGTGACGGACACACGCATCCCCGACACACAGCAGAGTCCACAAATGGACTCACACACGTACGGCCAATTTATGTGGAAGAAGGTGCCAAAGCAGTTCACTGGGAGGACACGCTTTCCAACAAATGGTTCTGGAACCATGGAACACCACATGCACAAAATGCAGCTTGACTCTTACCTCACACCATGTGCAAAAACTAACTCAAAATTCCTGAAGGAAGAGTTAAGTGTACCTACTTCTAGAAGGAAACACAGGAGAAAATCTTAGTGGCCTTGGGTTTGCCAAGATTTCCTGTAGAGGACACAACTTCATGAACTACATAAGAAAGAAATCTGAAAACTTGATGTTATCAAAATTAAATACTTTAGCAATTCCAAAGACACTGTTAAGGGAATGAAAAGACAAGCCACACACTGGGAGGCAACTTTGGCAACACCTGTCTCAGACAGCAGACTTGAATGTAGAATATATAAAAAGCACATATAACTCAATAGTGAGAAAACACCTGTTTTAACAATGGGGAAAGGATTTGAACAGGCATGTCATCAAAGAGGATAAATGCTGACAAATGGACAATGGAGAGAGGCTGAGTATTGTCAGTCATTAGAAAAATACAAATTAAAACAGCAATGAGGTATGTCTGCACACCCCTCAGAAAGCTGCTCTGCTCTGAATGTTGTGTGTCCCCCAAATTCTTATGTCGAATCCCTAACCCCCAATGTGATGGTATGAGGAGGTGATCAGGTCATGAGGGTGGAGCCCCCATGAATGGGATTAGTGTCGTAAAAGAGACCCCAGAGAGGTGCCTCATCCCTTCCACCACGTGAGCACACAGTGAGGAAACACCGTCTATGAACCGGGAAGTGGGTTCTCACCAGACACCACATCTGCTGGCACCTTGATCCTGGACCTCCAGCCTCCAGAACTGTGAGCAATAAATGTGTGTTGTTTATAAGCTACCTAATCTGTGGTATTTTGTTATGGCAGCCCGAACTAAGACGAACGGCTAAAATTGGAGAGTGACCACACCAAGCGTGGTGAGGTTGTGGAGCCACTGGAGCCCTCATACATGGCGGGGGGAATGCAAGACGGTACAGCTGCCACGGAAATCAGCTGGATGGTTCCTCAATAAGTTCAACAGAGAATCAGCATATAACCCAGCAATTCCACTCCTCAGTGTGTGTGTACACACACACACACACACACACACACCCAGAAAAGAATTGAAAACAGGAATTCAAACACTATTTACAATCACTAAGAGGTGGAAACAACCCAAACATCCGTCTATGGATGAACAAACAGAATGTGGTCCATCCACACAGTGGAATATTACTCAGTCATGAAAAGGAGTGAAGTACTGACACACGCTACAACGTGGATGAACCTTGAAAACACGATGCTCAGGGAGAGAAGCCTGACACAAAAGACCGCATAGTGTGTGATTCTATTTGTATGAAATGTCCAGAACAGGCAAATCCATACAGAGAAAGGGGATCTGTGGTTGCCAGGGGCTGGGGGAAGATGATGGGGAGTGACTGCCAAAGAGCCCACGGTTTCCTTCTGAGGTGAGAGAATGTTCTGGAACCAGACAGTGGTAATGGTTGTGCAATGCTGTATACTTAAGAAAGGTCTCTGAACTGTCCATTTTAAAATGGTTAAAATGCTGATGGAATTTTATCACAGTAAAAAAAAAAAACTACTTATGCTATGATTCAGTTTATGTAAAATTCTAGAAAACTATAATCTACAGCGACAAAAAGTAAACCAGTGGGAGCTGGGACGGGGGCAGATGAGAAACAAGCAGAGTTTAGGAGATGTTGGAAATGCTCATCATTCTGTGTTGACAGCTGCACACGGATACACTAAGCTCACTAAATCACACACAGAAAGTACGTGCTGTTTATCACGCATCAATTACACCTCAAGAAAGCCGCCGAAAATGGAAAAAAGGTACACTGATGAAAAATAAACACATAGAACAGTATTCAACATAATCACGAGGGAAATGGAAAACAAAGCCACAGTCAGTTACCCCTCCACGTGCACTGGAACAGCTAAAATCAAGACGTGGCAACTCCAAGTGTGGGAAGATTACAGAAGAACCGGCACTCACACACGGCTGGCTGGAAGTGCACAGCGGATGGCCACTGTGGAGACGCTTCCGCAGTTTCTCACAGAATTAAACACACAGTCACCAGATGACCCAGCATTCAGCTCTGAGATATTTACCGCCTCCGAGAAAGGCAAATGTGTGCACAAGTCCTGGTTACAAACATACACAGCAGCTTTCTTCATAGAGACAAAATTGGAACCAACCAGGCCTTCACCCACCAGTAAACAGATAAATCATGGTACACGCAACATGGAATGCTGGTCAGTGGTATGAAGGAGCGAGCTTCTGGCATACCCAACGGTGTGGAGGAAAAGCACAGTAATTATGCTATGTGAAAGAAGCCAGAAACCAAAAACAACACACTACGTGATCCCATTCCTGTGAAATTCTAGAAAACGCAAAACCATGGCGCCAGACAGCACACCTACCGCTGACCTGGGCCAGGGGGTGAGGGAGGGACGGACTACGAAAGGAGGGGCGAGGGAAATTTGAGGGTGATCAAAGGGCCCCTGACCTTGACTGTGGTGCTGGATACACAGGCGTACACATGTATCAAATTGTATACTTAACACTGGGGGACCTTACCGTATGTAAATTATACACCAATAAGGCTGACCAAAAAAAGAATTAACTGATTCAAGAAGCCAAAAAAAAAAAAAAGAACAGAAAAAAGTATAAGAAAGTAATAAAGATGAGAACAGAAATTCATGAGATTAAAAAAAATCTTATAGAAGAAATTCATGAAGCTGCCAGAAGCTTATCTGAAAAAACTAATATAATTAATCTCTAGCATGACTAACCAAGAAAGGAAGCAGAAATTAATAACCCTACAAAGAAAACAGGTCATATTTGCAGATTTGGGAGATTTAAAACATCATCAGGAAGATAAGGAAAAGCTTTCGAGTAGTAAATTTATAAGTCATACAAAAGTTGTTTTAGATAAAATATTAATGATCAAAATTGATTCTAGACATTAAAATCCTAAATAAAACAACAATGTTTAAGAGAAATTAATTGTCAAAGAGAAAAACATGTTCTTCTGTAACAGACAGCACGCCCAGTGAGGTGGCTGGCTTTGGTGGCATTTAAGATAATCCTGTCTTTCTCAAATGGTTTCAGAGAAAACAATGAGGGATGAAAAGGATGAAACAAGTAAAATAACCATTTTGTTAACCTTGAGTCACAAAGCAGACAAGAACAACTAGATAAACAGGGACTATATACACGTTTCACTTAACAACCATACTTAAAATTTCACAAATAAAATATTAGGAAATCGAGAGAAACGCAAACCAGAAGTACCCTGAGAGACCATCTCCTGCCTACCGGATGGGTCAAACCCCAGAAATCTGACAACACACCCTGGGGAAGACTGATCACAAGTCACTCACCCGCACGCTGACGGTGAGAATTCAAGACGGCACAACCCTCATGGAGGGGAATTTGATGATACCTAACAAAATCGCATATGCATTCACCCTGTGACCCGGGAACCCCGCTTACAGAAGTCGGTCCCAAAGACACACGGCCAAAGTACGAAATGATGCAACACAAGGCTGTTTACTGCAGCGTTTCTGCAACAAGCCAACAGCCCCTCTGTGGGGGAGAGCTGAATTTAAACTATAGCTCATCCATGCAGCGGAGTACTATGCAGCTGTAGAAAGGAGGAGAAATATTCACTATATGTAGTCCTCACCATGCACAAAGTTCAGTTACCAGAGCTCAGTGAAATCACACCAGTGCCCCACTAACACGGTTCTAACTTCAGTTACGTAGGCACGCTAAGTGTGAGTAATGGCAAAAAGGACAGACATCGATGCTGGCTCTTCAGTCCACATATCATGAAAAGAAAGCAAGAAAGAGGCACATCACTTCTTTCAAAGTCTTTTGGGGACCTGTCACTGTGAGTCCCTTATTTGGTTCACGCACAGACAGCAAAGTGTGTGGCTATGTTGCTCCTCTGTCTCCCAGCAGGAGAGAGATACTGTAAGAAAACAGTTTAACTTTCCAAGCACTCTCTGGGCTGGATCATACTGCAGGTTACCCGGGTCTCTTGGGAGCTTGAGTGAAAATGTGAAAGTCTGCTTCTTACCACCAAACCCCATTTCTTCATCCAGCCAATGAGACAAGCAGCTACTTCAACTTGTAAAGCCTACCATCTTGGATGTTCAGACAGGTTACTGACTCTGCAAGTGGACATCAGGCGATTTTGTTGGCTGAGTTTTGGAAGAAATATGACACAAAGCACGCAGGATTCGAATGGAATGTAAATGGACTGTAGGAGAAACAGCTGACCGTGGGAATGCTGCTGCTGTCGCAGAGCAAGAGGCTCTGAGCGTGGAGCCAGAGGAACTTAGCGAAAGCACACTATCAACATAAATGAGGCTCTGACGGAAAGCACGAGGATGTCCCAGAAGAAGTGATGCCAGAAAAAACCTTCACATTAAAGGAACTCTTGGAGATATTTCACAACACTGACAGTGCAACAGATAAAATGTTGGAAGCAGACCAAATTTAGAACGCAGTAGGACAACTTGCCAAGGCACCAAGAGGACGCTTGCTCTGTATCCTAAGATATGTGACGAGAAGGAGACAAGCTCTTCAAACTACTTTTGTTAAGTTTTTTACAAAGAAATAAAACACTTCGATTCTCCATGTTTGTAATGTTCCAAATTGCAGTGTAGTAAATATTAGTGTTACTTTTTTTTCATTTCCCTATATATTTATACCCAACTATAAGAGAGTTTTTAATGTTTTGACAAAATTTTTTTAAAGGTTACGAAACACTCGTAATTTTCCCCACCAAATAAGATAGCTTTGCACGGTTTCAGCTCGCGTGGTTGTTTTTGTGGTTCCACACTACCGTGCAAAGTGAGGAACACCTGCGCTGACATGGAGTGATCTCCACAATATCATTTTTAGTGAAAAAATACCCAAGTGTAGAACAGTATGCTCCTTTTCATCTAAGAAGGGAAGAAATTAAACACATGTGTACATATGCAGATGTATATTTGTATGTATTTGCTCATATTAAGATAAAACAACAATAAAGGGTAAACCAAAGCTATGAACACTATTACTTATGGGGGAGGAAGAGACCAGAGTTGAATAGACAGGGGTAGACTCTGGACTCATCTGAATATATCTGGTTTGTGAGTTTTGACCTTGGAACCATGTATGCTTTTACGTACTTATAAAACAAAACTAAAAAAAAAAACAACTTTAAAACAGCAATCTCTAATAGAAGAGAAGGCAAGACTTCCCAATTCATCCTCTAAGACCAGTGTTACTCTAATTCCAAAACCAGACAAAGGAATCACAAGGAAACTACCAGCCAGTACCTCTTATGAATAGAGATACGAAAATCATCAACAAAATACTAGCAAACGAAATCCAGCCACAAACAAAAAGGACTATATACCATGACCAAGTGGGATTCATTCCAGGAATGCAAGGTTGGTTTAACACTGGAAAAATCAACTTGTGTAACATCAATAGAATGTAAAACCCAAAACTGCTTGATCATTGCATCGAACAACTCCAACAAAATCATCCAACAAATCCAACATCCTTTCTTGATAAAAACACTCAAAAAACCAGGAAAGGAATGTCCTCAACCAGATAAAGGGTTTCTGTGGAAACCCACAGCTCACATCACGCTTATTAGTGCAAGACTGGATGCTTTCCCCACAAGATCAGGAACAAGACAAGAATCTCCACTCTCCCACATCCATCCAACACCATACTGGAGGTCCAACCAGAGCAATCAGGCAGCACAAAGAGATGAAAGACATCCACAGTGGGAAGGAAGAAGTGAAAATATTGCTACTCGCAGGTGACATGATCACGTATATACAAAATCATCATGGATACACTAAAAATATTAGAATAAATGAGTTCAGAAGGATTGAATGATACAAGATCAACACACAAGAATCAACAGTGTTTTTATACACTTGCAATAAACAATCTGAAAATAAAATTCAGAAAATAATTCCATTTATAACAGCATCAAAAAGAATAAAATACTTTGGAATGTATTTAACAAAAGTCGTGCAAAACTCACACTTGAAAACTACAAAACATTTTTAAAAGATACTAAAGACCTACATGGATGGAAAGACATCCCACCTACGTGGATCAGGAGACTTAATATTAAGAGGCAATACTCCCCAAGGTGATCGGCAGATTTAATGCAATCCCTATCAGAATACCAGCTGGCATCTCTGTAGAAACTGACAAGCTGACCCTAAAATTCATACGGAATTGCAAGGGACCACAAAGAGCCAAAACAACCTTGAAAAAGAAGGACAAAGTCAGAAGATTCACGTCTCCATTTCAAAACTTACCACAAAGCAGCAGTAGTCAAGACTGTGGTGCCAGCATAAAGGCAGACATACGGGTCAGTGGGCTAGAATCAGAACCCAGTGTGAACCCTCACATTTGTGGTCAATTATTTTCAACAAGGGTGCCAAGACCACTCAGTGGGGAAAGAACAGTCTCTTCACCATTGGTACTGGGACAACTGGAATTTCACAAGCAAAAAAATGAAGTTGGACCCCTGCGTCACTATATACAAAAATTAACTCAAAATGGATCAAAGACCTAGACACAAGAGCTAAAACTATAAACTCTTAGAAAAAAACAAAAGTAAATCTTCACGACCTTCCTTGAATTTGGCAATGATTTCTTGGATATGACACCAAAAGTATAATGCAGAACAAACACGAAAATGGATAAAATGAACTTTATCAAAATTAAAAACTTTTTTGCATCAAATGACAGTGTCAAAAAAGTGAGAAAACAACCCAGAGAATGGCAGAAAATTTCTGCACATCATGTGTCAAATGAGGGACTTGAATCTAGACTGTATAAAGAATTCTCACAATTCAACAATAAAATGACAGCCCAATTAAAAAATGGGCAAAGGCTCTGAACAGACTTTCTCCCAAGAACACACACAAGTGCCAAATAAGCGATGAAAAGATGCTCAGCCAGGGAAATGCAGTCACCAGGGAAATGCACTCAAACCACAGTGAGAGAGCACTTCAGGCACGCGGGGCTAGGATGTCTATAATCACAAAGACAAGTGTTGGCGAGGATGTGAGAAATCACAACCCTCATACACTGGTGACGGGAATGTAAAACGGTGCAGCTGCTTTGGGAAACGGTCTTGTGGTTCCTCAAAAAGTTAAACATAGTATTCCCATCTGACCCAGCAATTCCTCTCCTGGGTGCGAATATGCGGGAGAAATGCAAAGACGTACACACCAGAACCTGTACACACGTCCGCATAGCAACACCATTCACAACAGTCAAAGGTGGACCGACCCAAACGTCCATCTGTGGATGAATGGATAAACGTACACAAAGGAATACTGAAGGGACGCAGCACCGACAGAGGCTAAAACGTGGAAGAACCTTGAAAATACAGGCGTACCTCGCTTGACTGCACTCGCTTTATTGTGTTTTTTACAAGACCCTCTGCCAGCAAAAAGATTCTGACTTGTTGAAGGCTCAGATGACGGTCAGCATTTTTTAGCAAGAAAGTATTTTTTAAGGGAGGTACATTGTTTCTTTTAGACATAATGTTATTGCCCACGTAACAGGCTACAGTACTGTGCAAACATAACTTTCATCTGCACTGGGGAACCAAACCGTTTGTGTGACTCGCTTTATTGGGACACTCGCTTTATTGCAGTTGTCTGGAACCGAACCCGCAATATCTCCAAGGTCTGTCTGCATGTTGAGTGAAAGAAGGCAGACACAAAAAGCCACATACGGGACGATTCCATACATATGAAATGTCCATGATACGCGAATCTATAGAGACAGAAAGTAGATTAGTAATTTCCTAGGGATGGGGGACGGGGATTGGGGGAGGACAGTTAAAGGGTATGGGGTTTCCTTTTGGGGTGACAAAAATGTCCTAAAATTGACTGTAGTGATGGCTGCACAACTCTGAATACACTAAGTTGTATCGAGTTGCACTTTAAACAGGTGGTATGTGAATTTTACGTCAATAAAGCTGTCACAAAAAGAAAAAAAGGCAACCCTAAAACTTGAAAGCGAAAGGAAGCACGTGAAGTTATTCAGCAGACAGGACAGGAGAATCTTTTCAGAGTGTGCATAATGGAGAGAGGATTAGCATCAGAACGTGAAGAGAAATTCTACAGGACGAGCGGGCGGGGAGGGCAGGGGAGGGGAGGGCGGGGAGGGGAAAGAGAAAGAACCCCAGTGGCACAGGAGGCAAAGGAGAGGCACAAGCAACCCCCTGACGGGACGTGAAGGCTGAATCCAGAGGCACACCCTGAGGCAGCCCGACTCGCGGGGGATCGGGACCCGCCAACTCAAACACCTAGGAGGAGCCCGTGCAGAGCTACTGGCAACACTGAGAGCTCAGAAGGGCCGGGGGTATGGGAACTCGCACGCGCTGCGGCCCGCACGTCAGCACAACACCGCCGAGGCAATCTGGCGCTGTCTAACCAAGGGGAGGGTGAGAATGTCCTCCGTCCCAGCAATTCCACCTCTAGGGTGAGGCGCCAGAGAAACTGGCACGGAACACAGGTTCCCCACGACACAAAGGTCCACCGGGGGGAATGCGTGAGTAAACCATGTTGTATTCCCACACCACGAAGGTGTACAGAAACTAAAATGAATTTGCTATATCTATACACGCCAACACGGATAATCTTGAAACATAGCGGTGAAATTCAAACCCAAATTGCAGTGTGATGCAGCCAGGGTGTCAGACTAGGGGTTAAGTTTACAATCACAGACTGCGCGTTGCTACACGTGGACTGTGGGTCCGTATGCACCCGCCCCAGGGGAACACCAACCACGGACGGGAGAGACACAGAGCCAGGAAGGTGCAGAGCAAGGCCTGCAACGAGCCCCTGGGGAACGGTTTCCTAAAAGACGCAAAGGTTAACACTCGCCAAGTCTGGGAGCGCGATGCACACACACGTCCCTGTTCTTCAATATTCAAGACAAAATCAACACAAAATCCCACTGTGTTTCAGATGTTTAAGAACCGAAGCAAGCAGGAATCAGGTGAGCCGCCCCGCAAACGTGGTTATAACCACAGAGGCTCACACGGGGGGCCACGCACCTTCGCCACTCGGCCCATGTCCCCCATCGTGGCTCTCTCGTGCGGGAACTGGGCGAAGGTCCTCTCGATCTTGGTGATGACGGCATCTACGTTCACCGTCTCCTGCGGACGGCCTCTAGGGAAGTAGAACGTTGGAATGCTTTGGCTGGTGGCTGGTGGCAGGGGCTCCTCCTTCTTCGTCTGAACCTAAGAAATACAACAGGTAACACCTTGGTTAGAACTTGGGAACGTGAAATACCTTCTTCACGCTAACCCATAACAAACAGGTGGAACTGGTCTAGAAGTGAAAGCACTGAGCCCGGGTAACCCGAATTTGGACAGAACTCCAGGCAATCCCTGCGGGCCGACTCCACTCATGACGCCACCCACACACAGGAGGTCACACCACCACCGATCAAGGGTCACTGAGCCTCCTCCAACGCTGCCTCAGTGTGACCCCTCGGGACAGGAACAGCTGACTGCCCAGGCTGCCCGAGAGGCCAGCAGCGGTCCTTGCTGAGAACCTCCCCCGTGGTCCTCCCGGGAGGTCACGGTCAGCCCAGGTGGGCCGTCGACGGGCAGCTGCTCACAGCCAGGACGGGGGTGTCCTCTGGTTTGGAGCCTGCACCTGTAATCGCTTGTCCCCACACGTGCACTTCCCGGAGAACGGGAAGCGCGTCCACCACCCAACCTGGGATGACCGTCCCAGAAAGAATCTCGGCCCTGCAGTCTCATTCTCGCCAGAAAGTGGAACGGCAGCTGAGCCGTCCCAGAGGAAAGCCGGCACACGTAGCAGCACCTAACTTCAAGAAGTTCAACCTCCTGACACACTTCCCAAGACAAAGTCCCCCTCGGTGAGGCGGTGAGCTGACCACTGTTGGGCTGTAGTTACAGGTCCCAAGAGTGCACTTGATATATAAAGTAGGGCTGCGTTTTAAACCCCCCCTAAGTAGAAATAAGTGTTCAGTGGAACCATTTAAGAAATGCCTGCGGAAAGTCCGCCACGAGCCGGGCACCGGGCCAGGTCTGGGGGTTCCCAGAGGGTGAGAGGCACCAAGACTCCTTTGTGGCCTCGCTGTCCCCATCACTGAAGGGCACTGTATCCCAGCAGGACTCAACAGTGTGTCTCTCTGCTGACCCAGGACAGGTCTTCTCGGTGCCAGAAACAGCTGCCCTAAGCCCAGGCTCGTAGACGGCCAGCGAGAACCAGGCGTGCGTCCGGTCATCCTCGACTGGCAGTGACGGGGAAGCACAGTCCAGCCTGCGGACGCATCTCCAGTCCACGTCCTGCGTTCTGTGTGGTTGAGGCCACACACTGACACAGAGGAACAGCCCAGAGCGTCCCAGCAGGCGAGGGCTGGAGCGAGAGGTGATGACCAGATGCCTGAGGCCACGGGGAACTGCCAGGGGCTGAGGGTCAGCAGACGTCCAGAGAGCAGTGTGAGGGGTACCCAAGTTAACAAGGTCTGGGAGACTCAGTGCACGTGCGGCACTACGGGACCGCACGGAAGCTGCAGACCGTGACGTGCGGGAGACAGACACACACACTCAAGAAGAAAACCACAGGCCAGGGAAATGCCCCGGGAGTTTACAGGCAGGCCCAGCACCTAGACACAGTGTGGCTCACAGCCTGAGGGACGGTCCCGCACAGCTGAGGGAAGGTCAGCTGTCCACGCCTCGTCTATGCACCACGGGGCACTCACACACCTCAGCACCAGTCTTCCCCACCGCTGAGTCACTGAGCACGGAGTGTGCAGCCACTGCCACACACCCGCAGGGACCAGGAGTAAGAACCACCAGGACGCCAACACCGCCACCAACTGACCACAGGGTACAACATGGTCACCTGGGCCCTACTCGTTGCAGTGTGCTTCTGAAACCTGTGAGGTGGACCACATATCTCTTCCTGCAACAGGGGACCCCTTCCCCGCCCCATGGCAGCCTCTGGGACCAGCCTGTGTCCTCTCAGCCCTCAATCGTGGGGACGGTCCCGTGTCCTCCTCGGTCACGTCTCAGGGACATCCTCTGTCCTCCTCGGTCACGTCTCAGGACGGTCCGTGTCCTCCTCCGTCACGTCTCAGGACGGTCCCGTGTCCTCCTCCGTCACGTCTCAGGACGGTCCCGTGTCCTCCTCCGTCACGTCTCAGGACGGTCCCGTGTCCTCCTCCGTCACGTCTCAGGACGGTCCGTGTCCTCCTCCGTCACGTCTCAGGACGGTCCCGTGTCCTCCTCCGTCACGTCTCAGGACGGTCCCGTGGTCCTCCTCCGTCACGTCTCAGGACGGTCCCGTGGTCCTCCTCCGTCACGTCTCAGGAATGTCATGTGTCCTACTCCGTCACGTCTCAGGAATGTCATGTGTCCTCCTCCGTCACGTCTCAGGACGGTCCCGTGTCCTCCTCCGTCACGTCTCAGGACGGTCCCGTGGTCCTCCTCGGTCACGTCTCAGGACGGTCCCGTGGTCCTCCTCGGTCACGTCTCAGGACGGTCCCGTGGTCCTCCTCGGTCACGTCTCAGGACGGTCCCGTGGTCCTCCTCGGTCACGTCTCAGGACGGTCCGTGTCCTCCTCGGTCACGTCTCAGGACGGTCCGTGTCCTCCTCGGTCACGTCTCAGGACGGTCCCGTGTCCTCCTCGGTCACGTCTCAGGAATGTCATGAGTCCTCCTCGGTCACGTCTCAGACGGGTCCCGTGTCCTCCTCGGTCACATCTCAGATAGTCCTGCGTCCTCCACCATCACATCTCAGGACAGTCCTGTGTCCTCCTCCGTCACATCTCAGATGGCCCTGTGTCCTCCTCTGTCATGTCTCAGACGCTCCTGTGTCTTCTTTTGTTTTCCCTGAAGCACCAGGAGGAGGAGACACTTGGTAAATGCTTGCTGTTTGTACTACTGGACTGACCCGCAGACGGAGGCCGTGTATGCAGAGGAGGTAAATGCCGTCACGAGTTGGCTGCACTTGGCAGGCAATGGGGAGAGCTGGGGACGCAGGGCCATGAGCCATGTGATACAACGGGGCACATACAGTAGTCGGGGCTCAGCGCAGGGCCACCTCAGCCGTGACAGGTGAGAGGTGAGGTGCACAGGGCACGGTGATGGGAAAGGAGAGGGTACAGAAGGCGGCCCTGTGGTCCAGGCACCAGTCGCGGGCAGGCTGTGGCGAGTGAGGCAGACTTGGAGTGGACGGCAGGAAGCTCGAGGACCACGCGGTAGGCTGAGCCCCAGACCAGAGGAGAGGCTGTATGACAACCTGGGGCCCACCCTTCATTCACTCTCAGCCCGAGTCAGTGTCCAAGGACACAGGTTTGTCCCTCTTCCCCCAGCCCAAGGATGTGCTGTTCCACTGGGATTCGGTTACAGTGTCAGAATTGCTAAGGCCTGAAGGGACAGCCCTGCAAAGCAGCACTGTGCCGAAATGACACCTACGATGGCCAAGAAACAGCCCCGAGGGGAAGCCAGACATCAACAGCTGCCTCCTTAGGAAGGAGAGGGTTCAATTCAACAGCTCCGTTAGGGATGCCCAGGATTTGCTTTGATGAAAATAATGTTTTCCTCCAATTTCTGGAACAATGACTGAAAGCATGTTTTTAATTCCTGTGTGGCGCTTGGTCAACTTTTCCCAGTCTTTTGCTTTTTCTCTCTCCTTTTCTTGCTGAGGCAGATTCGCCCTGAGCTAACATCTGTGCCAGTCTTCCTCTTGTTTGTAAGTGTGTCACCACCACAGCGTGGCTGCCAATGAGTGGTGTAGGTCTGCTCCTGGGAACTGAACCCACAAACCCAGGCCACCAAAGTGGAGTGCACCGAACTTGACCACTAGGCCATGGGGCCAGCCCCTCTTTTTCTTTCTTTTTGGTGAGGCAGAATGAATTGTGAACTCAGTGCCCTGAGCTGTGGGTCATAGCAGCTTATCTTTACATTTGTGGACAGACAGTGCTGGTGTTTACTGTGCCCCGACTACACCTTCCCACATGCGATCTCACTCAACTGTAGTGTTTAGGACAAACAATCTGTGACAGAGGCGCCACCATCACGCCACATTCATGGTGGGGAAATCGAGGCAGGGGGGCGGTGCTCCGTGCACACACAGGGTGGGTGGCACTGTGGTGTAGCCGGCCCGGGTTCTAGAGCACATGCCTTCCCCCTCTGTTCACGGCTGGACTAACACAGACCACTGGGTCACTCAGTAGCAGGAAGTCTTCCCTGCTGGCCAGGACGAGGAGACCGTCCACAGCAGTCACCCCCAGGACAGGAAGAGGATGACGGCGCTGCCACCCTCCGCAAAGTGGAGCTTCAACTCGTCAGGACGAGATTTCTCTCACCCGCGTCACTGGCTCCCCCAGACCTGTTCCGCGGTGCATATTCAGGTCGGTCCTGGGGAACCTTGGACTCTGACAACATGGACATAATGTGACAAGGAATTTAAATCAAACAAAAACCCCTTCGCCACAGTGAATTTTTCTGCCTCTTGCAGTGCGCGTTGACGCCACCCCTGGGCCGGTAGAGCATCCCCATTAGCGCCTTGTGGTCCCTCCCCCGCCGGGATGTCCACAGGCCAATTCCAGTTGGTGACAGTGTGATGCTGACACCATCATGCAAGCCCTGGAAGGAGAGGGGCGGGCTCTCCCGGGGGACGTGCAGGACACACCATGTCAGGCCCCCGTGTCGCTCACACCCGCCATCCGTCACCCTCCCCTCCTGTGGAGACGTACGTACATTTCCCGCTCAATGACTGCAGAGCAACAGCTCTAGAAACGACTCTACACTCACGAATAAAACTACATTTCCCTGCACACGCCACGCCCGGCTGGCACACCTCGTCATGAATCCGCCCCGACTCTACTCCATGGGACACAGGCGGTGAAGCGGCCGGATGGAGGGCTGTGCCCCGGGGCGTGGGGCCTGGGCTCCAGCCCACTCTGCCTTGGGAAGTCGCGAGGGGTTTCTGTGCCTTGGTGTGGGGGGAGGAAGGCCTAGGAAGGCCCCTCCGTGGGGCTCCGGCACGAGCGAGCGCCCGTGGCTCCCGGCCCGGAGCGCTATGACACAGTGCAAGCACTTCCTAGGAGGGGTTTCAGGTGGCCTGGTGCCCCTGGTGCCGGCTCCGGTGTCTGCACAGATCACAGTCCTAACGGTGAGCTGTCCCGGTATAGGGTGGGCGCCTGTCGGGCGTTATTTCAAGGCGAGGGAGGGCGAGCAGCCTCACAAATGCCCTGACCTGAACCGGAGGACAGGGGTGCGGCCCGGCAGGTCCTCGGCATCAGGTGAGCGGGGGCTCGTCCACGTGTGTTCCTGCAGGGGCTCTGGGGCGACCTTCCCGCCAGCATCTACGAGAGTGCCCTTTCCTCTCCTGGCCCTGTCGGCACAGCGTGCTGTGAAGAGGGATTCCACAGTCTGGTGGGGACAAAGCCACCTAAGGGTCGTCTTACTCTGCACCCATCTCACTGTGACTGACGGGGAGCATCTTCTCATTTGTTTACAAGACAAAATACTTTCTTTCCTGTGAATTCTCTGCTCAGATGCTTTGCCGTTATTTCTGGCCTTTTTCTGACTAATTTCCAGGACAGCAGGTATTTTAGTCTTTGAGAGTGTAGTCCTCTGTCCCCAGTCACCATGTCTTTTTATTTGGTTTGCGATGTCTGTTACCATGCGGGAGTTTTTAAATAATTGTTGTAGTCACCCTGGCTCTCTCGTCTGTCTAACAGATGGTCCACACCCATGCTGGGAGCTACGAGTAGATTTGGTCACGTGCTCCTTGCTCGCAAACTTAGGACAATGGGCACCGCCGGGGACAAAGTCTGAACTCCGTTCAGTGGCTGATCAACCCTTCCGTGGCTCTGCTGGGCTGGGAGAGGCCTCGGAGATGAGCAGAGGCCCACGGGACATAAAGAGACACAGAGGAAGGGCCAGCTCCAAGGAGGACGGACGCCAGGCCCAAGTCTCACAGGCTCAGCTGCATTTCAGGAGGAGGGAAGCTGATGGGCCACCCAGGCAGAGGGGACAGCCTGGACCAAGGGCACGGGAAGCCTAAAGTGCTGTCTGGGCCCAGCGTGCATTTCAGAGAAGGAAACCCAGATACGTGGAGGAGAAGGGGACGTGAAGACCTGGGGAGGCCACCCGCACTCACAGGAGGTCTGCACCACGTCACGCCTCACCACTGTTAACACTAGAGCGAGGACCCAAGATGGCGAGGAATCGGGGTCAGAGGGCAGATGTCCAACAGAAAGAATTTAAACACATTCTCCAGATGCCTAAGCAAACGACTGAGGAAGGAAGGAAGGAAGGCCTACCGTTCAGCTGGACGCCAGGGTGTAACTGCCTGACCACAGGCCACGGGGGCCACAGCCAACCACAACTCTGTCCACTCTGAACAGCGGGGAACCATGGAAGGTGCTAGAAGCCACGACTAAGGAGCTACCAGCAAGCGCAGCAAAGCTGAGAAGGGGGACACATCTACGTCTGTCTGCTCACGGTGCGAAGACTCAGATGGCAACCACAGGAAGTAGTCTTGGAACGGTACAGACGAAACTGCACCCTTGACTGTGTCCCCTCTGCTTTCAGAGCACACGGGGCAGAAATTCCTACGACGGCCACCAGCACAGGGTCACCATCAGCCGTTCCTCTCAACCGTCCTCTGCCGTCGGCTGGTCTGCTTGTCTCCAGCGAGTAGGGACAAGGGAACGGAGCCCAACAGCCACACTGGCCTCCCTGACAGAGCGGCAGGGAAGGGCCCCGTTAGTCGCGACGCGGACACACTGCCCCGGCCCTGCCTCCCCACACCCCCGAGCTGCCGGGCCGGGGGCGTCTCTCTGCATCTGCTCGTCCGTCTCCTCCTGGGGGTGGATGCGCTGCTCACCGCTCTCCACAAAACCTCACCTCGCCCGGCTCGCCTGGTCTTTCCCGCCCTGGACCAGAGCAGGGCTCATGTCTTCCACTTCTCCGGGCCCGAGGCCTCACCCTGAAGACGCACACGCGGCTTCCTGAGACACGTCCTTCTTGACGGCCGCATGTGGATGGTCGAAGCTGGACACAAAGGAGCTTACTGCCTCCGGGAGCTTGAACCACAGTGGTGAGGGACACGCACAGAAGCAGCGCACCCGAGAGACGACCGCCAGTGATTAGAGCCAAACGGACTGTGGGAATTTGGCAGAGAGAGGGAGGGAGAGAGGGTGGGAGTGAGGGTGGGGAGGCGGCGGCTACTAACTTCGGGAAAAACACACAGCCATAGGAGGTTTTCTGTGCTCTCAACAACGCTCTGCAGACAACCCCCTCAGACACGCTGGCTGCCGCCAGCAGGAAGGCTTCCCTTAGTGGGTGCCACACGTCCCTTCCACCAAGACACTGGTGTGGAAGAAGGGTTCCTGGGTCAGGGAGTCTGAGAAGCACCGCACTACAGCTCCCTGGGAGAGGGCAGGTGTGCGGGGGCTCCAGCGAGTGCCCCTGTCACAGCCCACCTCAGGGCCTTTGCACCGACTGTCCCCAGGCATCCCACAGTCCCTGCCTGGGCTCATCTAAGACCATGCTCAGATCGCTTGTGCCACAAGCTTGTCATCGACAGACAACACAACACCCTCCCACCTGAGCCCACCCCCACCTGCTGCCCCTTCACAGGAGCTGTCACCCCAGGTCACAAGGTCATCCTTGACAGACCACACATCCCCACCCCCACCTGCTGCCCCTTCACAGGAATTGTCACCCCAGGTCCCAAGGTCATCCTTGACAGACCACACATCCCCACCCCCACCTGCTGCCCCTTCACAGGAATTGTCACCCCGGGTCCCAAGGTCATCCTTGACAGACCACACATCCCCACCTCCACCCTGCTGCCCCTGCACAGAAATTGTCACCCCAGGTCACAAGGTCATCCTTGACAGACCATACAACATTACTCCCACCAGAACCCACCCCACCCCATCTGTCCCTTCCCCCAATCCCCCCCACCTCCCCCACCCCTGCCCCTTCACAGGCCTCATCACCCTTGTCAGGCTCAGGAGGCTTTTCTGTTGCCCCAACTAGAAGGAGCAGCACCCTCCCCCACCGCCCCTGGCCTGGCACAGAGCAGACCAACAATATGCGGTGATGGAATGCACGTCCCAAAGAGTTTCACCTGAAAGGAAATCACCTTTCCCTTTGTTTCAGAAAGCTGCTACTTCAGAGAACTCCGGCAATGTGATACTGCATTTCCCTGTGTCCACAATGAGTCTCTTCTAGCCTGGAACCTTCCGGGTCTGTCATGCTCATGGGGACCCAAGAGTTGAGCCTCTCAGCAACAACTCGCCCCCCTGAAGAAAGACACAACGCTGGATGACACAGTTCTGGTGTTAGGTTTACAGAATCTATTCAGGGAAAGTTAAATTCTAACGTGTGCTCTCTTTTTGTGGCCATGTCATGACCCAAGTACCCAGACCAACCCTCCTGCTGAAAGCAACTAGAAATGCTGGAGAGAATACTTTACAGATATCTTCTTGAGTGCCTCCATGGACCGGCAAGAAAGTAAGGAATTCTCAGGCCAAAGACGCCAGGAAGGGGGAGCCCAGTGAGGCTGGGGGAGCCTGAAAAGGTTTTGCTCTCAGGGGTGTGGGCTGAAGTGGGTGAAATGACCATCTTTTCATACCACTGCAGAGCTCGGGGGACAGGAGGCAAAATCCAGCGTCCTCGAAGGAGGTTGCCCCTGAAGTGGGGAATCCCAGAGGGCTGCACCTTCAGTGAGAAGAATGAACTAGAAATAAATCCCCATCCACCCCTGACCCCAGGAAGGAAAGGAAAATTGTCGGCCTTAAACCTGGTGCTGCATCAAGGAGCTGGGGGTAGGGGTAGGGGCAGAACCTCCCCTGAGAACTCACAGCCACAGCAGACTCTCACTCAAGTTTGCAACCCAAATGTACATCATCCGGATGGTCCCAAAACACTCAACCCAAAAATGTTAAGTTGCCCCAGACTGGCAGTGCCTGGAAGCAGCAGATCTTTTCAGAGGAAACCCATCCTCATCTCAGGACTCAAAAAACTGACCACGTTCCAAGGAAAACTTAGCAAACACACATGGAAATAAGGCACCAGGAGGGAGAGCCGGCAGATGGGAGAGAGGACTGAACCCGCGAAGGGTCCAGCCTGCGGCATCGTGAGAACGTAGAGCCATTACGCTTCATACCTTTCAAGAAATAAAACAGGCTTGAAGATACAGAGTGAGGAGACCCAAGATGGAACCAAATAAACCTTCTAGGAGAACAGAAAGCACACTTGCTGAATGGGTTAAAAAGCGGACCAGCACAGCTCAGGAGAGAGTCATGCACTGGGAGAGAGAAGAGAAGCAAGTGTTCACACCTCAGCCCAGAGCTGCAGACACACCCAACGATCTGAGGACAGTGAACCCCAAGCTGGAATCCTAGGAGACACCTGCACCTGGACACCTGGTGACCAGACTGGAGAACACCAAAGACAGCCAGCAGGTCTCCCAAGACCGCCACGATGAAACAAAACAGAACGAACAAGGGGATCATCTTCAAAGGAGCAAACCACCAGCCCTGCACCCAGTTTCTCGACAGAAACAACGGATACCGGAGCTGGAGGGGAACAGCGCCGACCCAAACTCTACCTCTGGTGAGTGCCTGTCACGTGAGACTAACTTGGAGACAACTTGAGACCAAAACAAAGCAAAAATGAGGAGTCTGTCATCAGGAGACACTCGTTCAAGGAAACGCTGAGGACTGTCCGTGAGGCAGAGGCACAGTGCTCCCAACGGAAGGCCTGAGTTACAAGGAGGGGGTGTGCATATGGGGGTAAATCTCAACACGCTGACCACACGAATCAGTAATGAGAATCCAAGTTTACTTCTCCTTACACACCCTCTCAAGGCAACGAAAATAGCGTAAAATGAAAGGAGTGGTGGAACTGAGGTGTCTGAGGGCTTTGAGTCGAGCGCAAAGATATTAATCTTGCACGTAGAGAAATTAACTAGTTGACCTTCCTAGGATAAGCGGTCAGCCAGTCACAAGGGTTTACTTCAAAGCAGAAGTGAAAAGATAAAGAGGATGCAAGAAAGGAGAAGACAAAAAGAAACACAAAGGAGGAGAGTGAAAATAAATCGAGATGGATTAACAGTCATGATAAATGTAAATGGACTAAACGATGCAGTTAAAAGACGAAGATCAGACTGGGGAAAAAGAATGTCTATTTATAAGAGACACATGTAAGACAAACACGCGGAGGTTGAACATCTTTTCAAAGGATGGAAGAAGACAGAGCGGGCAACGGTGTAGCTGCACTGACGTCCGTACAGTAGATGGAAGGTTTGGACAGGACTAGGGAGAGAGGGTGAGCACGTCACGCCGGGGGCTGATCACGGGCAGCGAACACGACTCGGGGCCGGCCAGTGCCGGCCCCCAGAGCCTCAGCACAGGCACGACAGATGCTGCCGGGGAAACGCAGACATCCAGCCCAGCTCCCCCGGCACTCAGGACGGAGCTGACTGGACAACGCGAAACAAACAGCCCGGTGCGGACACGGAAGATTTACAAGTTTAATCTCCAGGACAGAAATAGCCCACGGCCCCAGCACAGCTGCAGAACACACATTCTTTTCCAACACACAGGGCGCACTTGGGAGCCGGCCACCTCCCGGGCCGCAAAACAGGTCTCAGCAGATTCTGAAGGAATCGTTCCCTGACCTCCCTGAGATGAGGCTGGACATCAGGGATGAACAAAAGTAGCAAAAATCTATACTTGTGTGTGTGAAAAAAGAATTCTAAAGTAGGGCTCAGGCCTCCTAAAAAGTGAAAACAAACAAACAAGGGGGCATTGTGTTCCCAAAGCCTTGCACCTTGGACCCCACTTGATATGTCCCTGACGGGCCTCCCGCAGGGTGAGACCCCCGGAGCGCCGACAAAGACGGCACCCGCCTCACAGAGAGCTATTTCTGTAGAGGGCACCGAGACACTGGCTCACTGACTCATCACAACTCCCGTCGGCCTTCCAGAACATACGGTGCTGCAAAACGGTGCACGTCCCTGTGAAAACCACGTCTTGGTATAAAACAAATGCTGTCTCCTTTTGCGTAGAAGTCAGTCCCTGAAGGGTGTAGGTGAGTCCCACCAGAAATCTGCCGAGGCGTGCCTTTGGTGACACATCTCTGAACACTAGCCTCAGAGGGTCAGATCTTGGAGTGGTCAGAGGGTGCGTGTCGGGATGTCTGACGAGATCCTGCAACTCCAACTGGCCAGGACGTGCAGCAGAAGCGGGAGCCAGAGCACCGGTGAGGGAACGAGAGCAGGCCGGGCAGAGGTACGCCGGGCCGGGGCGGCAAAGCTCAGCAGCATCCCAGGGTGGACCCTGACTGAGACCAGATGCAGCAGCGAGGCCCTGGGACGATGCCGTGGGATGGGGCTGGGGCGCTCAGAGGGGCGGCACATGGGTTCCAGGAGAGCTCCGGCCCACAAAGACGCTGCCCCCGGACGGAACCCCTGCAGGCCGTGACCTTTCTTCTTGGCTCCCGTGGACCCTCCACGCCAGCTGGCAGGAGGTTCGCCAAACAAACGTGCGAACGCCACACTGCATGGACACACGGGAGCCAAAGGTCAGAGTTCAACATAGAGGAGCCAAAAATGAAGACGAGAAAGCCAGGCCTTGCACGTGGGTTTGTTTAAAGGTCCTCTCGCCAGCACAGGAGGGGACCGGCTCGGAGGGGTGGCCTCCAGGGCTGCCCGTGTCCACAGGAGCAAAGGAGGGCTGGATTGCAAACACTGAGACAGACAAGGGAGCCAGGATGAGCGGGCGGGTCCGACAGGCTAAGACAAGGCCAGGGCTCCCCAGCCTGGCCACTGAGACGTCACCCTCGGCCGTGGATGCGTGTGGGTCTGGAACGGCCTGTGAGAGGAGCCTGCGTTCACAGCCTCACGGACAGAGGGGGCCACTCCCGACTCCTGGGATCCTGGATACGTGGATGGCAGGTAGTGTTCAGGACCCTTCCTGCAGGCGCTGTGACCCACTTGGCTGTGACCCCATTTGGTGTCTGGGATGGGCAGAGCCAGGAGGCCAGGCTGTCACCACATGGCAGAGAAGTCAGCTCAAAGTCCAGGACTGTCACCTGGGGGATGGCCATGTTGGGGTCTGGAAGGATGCTCTGTGGGGTCTGTATGCCCACCTGAAGGACCCTGCAGGGTGGCTGGACAGGCTTGTATGGGACCACGGTGAGGGGACAAAGCAGAAGAGAGTGGGGGAGCAGAGGTGCCTGTCAAGTGCGCCCCGAGCCCGTGTGTGGAGAGTGGGTGATTCGAGCCCCAGGGAATGGGACAGTCAGGACCCAGCTCGGGCTGGAGCAAGCTGAGCAGCCGTCCTAAACCAGGGACAAGGTCAGAGGGACACTGCAGTGGACCGTCTGGGAGTCTTGGTGCTGCTCAGAGTGTGAAAGGCCCGAGACTCCGCGGGCAGGGCGGGTGGGCAGACATGGGCCTGCGGAGCAGGGAGAGCTCCAGCTGTGGACGACACAGCCACGCTCCAACGGTCCTCTGGCTCCAGTCCAGCGGGGACACACCAAGCTGGCAGCGTGGCTGTCACGCCTGAAGCACCCTGCGCCCCTATCTCCCTCCATGCCCCACCTTTTCCCTGCACTCCCACCCTCTCCCTCCACCCCCACCCCCTCTCTCCACCCCCACCCTCTCCCTCCACCCCCACCCCCTCTCTCCACCCCCACCCTCTCCCTCACCCCACCCCCTCCCTCCACGCCTCCCCACCCTCTCCCCCAGCCCCTACTCTACTGCGGGCGTTTGCTGACCCACCCAAGGCTCTGTCCTGAATCCACACTCAAACATCCTGGGGTAAAAGAAGCCAGGAACATTCTCCTTCTGCTCCCCCAACACTCCCCCCATGAAAAAGACCCTCTAATTCATCCCCCGCAGCTTAGGGAACACTCAACATACATAACATTACACAACATATATTGTCACTGCTGAAAAACAATGTTGAAACACATTTTCTGTAACATGAAACAACTTCCTATGCAAGGAATTCATAAAGTCTGATCCCCAAAAAGTGATTTTTGTAAGGTAAACAGCCATCCTAAAACAAGGCAGACTGTCATGAAGGGGCTGTGCTGGGGGCCCAGAACCCCTGGTATCCAGTCTCAAGCATCCCGGGGGAAACTGGAAGGGTTTCCGAATCTACCAAACATCCCCTCAAACCGTTCGGGAGAAACATTAACTACCACGCACCCGTCTTCCTGTCGTCTAAAACAAGACCATCGGGTGGCTGATTCCACTCTCAAGGTCTCCACGTCAAGTGATGTAAATACACTGTCCTTAGAAACAAGGAACAGACTTAGAACCATGACCCACTTGCAGACCACATTGCAGAAGTTGGAAGACAAAAGTCAGACAGGAAAAATTCACAAGCTGTGGAAAAGCTAGTGTGTGATCCTCGAAAAAATTCCAGTTACAATATCAGCAGAAGGCAGGTCTTTTCTTCCCGCAAACAGCATCGAAATGATTTGATGTCATTTTTTTTAGGCCACAACGTGACATTAACTCCTTGCCTGGACACAAAAGGCAAGTGTTTCACTGCAAGATGTGAGGCATTTGGGGGAGCGAGATGACCAGAGGCCCTGCCCTCACGCCCTGCGGTCCTGACCCCCTGCACCCCGTCCCCGGCACCAGACGGCGGGGCGAGGACAGGATACAGACAGGGACAAAACCTCACGTCACAAAATGCTTCTGGGTGGTCACAGGAGGACTCATACTTCTAAATTACGTGGTCGCCTAAAGCTAATTCATAAAATATGCCTGAGGTATAGACACAAAGGCAGGTTTTACTCCCTTGAGCACTTACGAGAATCGAGAGGACGTTTAAAAGCCAGTTAATCATAAACACACGGAACCATGCACTCGGGCGGGTATGGTACGTGAATCCCTATAAAGCCCTCTAAAGACGTGCAACAGAGTGCCGCGCGGTCTGACCGTGCTGTATCACACACAGGGCCCCGCTGAGCGCAGCCCACATCTCACAGGTCGAGCTACAACTCCACGCTGGAATCTGTCTACAGACCGACCTGGCCACACCACTCGTACGCAGCGGGGATCTGCTGCTGAAACGCCAGGAAAGGAGATGGGGCTGCTCTTTGTAAAGAGCTCTTCCCCGCAGACTTCACACGGGACCCCGGGTGGGTACGCGCAGCCCCCCGGTCCCGACGTCACCAGGGCCCGGAGAGGGGCCGCGAGACAAGAAAAGGGGCAGACCTGGACCTGCTGGAAGGCCTTGAGCCTCTTCTTGAAGCGGGAGGGCAGCACGAAGTCACAGCCGCGGGCCAGTGAGGCCAGTTCCTGCCTCAGGTCGGGGTCCTGGCGCAGGGACAGCTCGCGGACCCGCATGTCTGTGCGCATGGGCCGCCGGGGCCCGGGCCGGGCACCGCGCTCTCGGGGCTGGGCCTGGCCGGGGCCGGCGGGCTCGAGGCGGCAGCTGCGCCCGGCGGGATGGTCCAGGCGGCGGGGCTCAGCGCGCTCCATGCGTCGCCGGCCAGGCGCTCTGGGGGCCGGCCCTGGGCCGGGCGCATTCCACAGGCTGAGGAGGGCACATGGCTGGAGGGGGGGGGGGGGGGAGGCGGGCGAGCCACCCCTCCCAGCGGGCCGGGCCGTGCAGGAGGGAGCAGACAGCCTGCGCGGCTCCCCGAGCTGAGCTGTTCCTGCTGAGCGGCTGCTGGGCGCACAGGAGGCAGCTCTCTGCACAGAGACCCCGTCTGCGGCTCAGCCCAGTGCACAGGGCACATGAACAGGTCAGAAGGACGGATGACCCGGGGACACAGCCTGCTAGTTCTCGGGAGGTGTGGAGGAGGCGCTCTCCCGAGAAGCGAAGTCCGCCCGGACAAAACGGAACATGTTGCAGAGCTGGCTCGCGGGGCGGGTTCCGTGCTGACGCCCCAGATGCAGCCAAAGCAGCTGTTCCCTCGCTGAAAACACGCCTGAAACACAGAGGTCTGCGCACCGCCCCTCTCTCCCTGCATTTTCAAGGTTGAGAAAACACACATTTCTTTTCAAACATCAGGGGACGGGGGAGTATTCAGATTCTACAGTTCTCCTGCGTTGCACAGAACAACGTGGCACATAACAACAGGGTAGAAGGTAACGACAACCACTGGAGATGCAAATGTACACGGGCAGACGAAAGCAGGTGGACTCAAAACCTGGAATGTGGATGCACTAGCACCCCAAGCGCCTCCCCCTCCTCCACCAGGAAGGGAAGAGGCGCTGGGAAGCCCACTCCCTCGGCCCGGCCCTCGTTGGATGCTGTGGGCACAAAGCCAGGGCGGAGGGTTGGGGGGGAGGTCCTGCCTCCTGAACCCAAAACGGTTCTGGAAGAATCTCAGAAGTAACAGGCATTAACGCACACACAGCAGCAGAGCAGAACCTGGGGCCCGGCCCGCACCACTGACACGGAACCGAAATCCTGGAGGATGTGAAACGGGGAAGAATACAGTGAACGTAAGGGACCCTACTGCCCAAAGAAGCCCTTTAGATGGGACATGCCCTGTGAGCCTGTGGCTCTGCTCCGGGTGGCAGGACACCAGGACTGCCACGTGCCGTGACACAAACGTTGGAGTCTCAAGTGACTACTAGTTTCCAGCTACCAGCGGCCTGGAGACATCTCTCCCAGGCCCTCCTCCCTCCCGAGAGGAGAGCCGGCCCTGGGATGGCCCTGTCTCTGTGAGGAAGCGTGGCCTGGCCCCCGACCGTCTGCAGTTCGAGACTCCATCTGGGGCCGGCTCACCCCACTGCCCCTCAGCCCTCAGCCCCCAGCCCCTGGGCGGGTACCTGGGCTGCAGCCCGGCCCACAAGGCATGGCCTTCCCTGTAGATTAGAAGCGATCACGTGCGCTGGCTCACTCCCCACTCCATTTCCTCCTTCTTCCCCCACCCCAAGAGGAAGCCGGCAGAGTTCAGGCAGACTTCATTTGTGGTTGCCTCTCCCTGTCCCCTCCCTGGTACTTCTCCCTCCCGGCTTCCTCCCTCCTCCTTGATCCCCTCCCTCCTTCCTTCCACTGAGGTTTCTCGAGTGTTCACGACAAGCCAGGCACAGCGGCCACACGCCCACGGTCCAGCTCCCTGCGCACATGGAGAGCTCAGCCCAATGCGCAGTGGGGACTCTGTGGCTGTTTAGGAAGGCAAACCCAGAAACACAGTAGTCCTGACAATAAGCACCAGCAGACCCTGAGCAGCCCCAACCAGCGTGCGGTGGCAGGCCCCAGAATGCGTTCTGAACCAGGCCCCACACAGAGCCGGATGGGGCGTGCTGCGCCCCTCCCAGACATCACAGGACCCCAGGGACACCTCCCCAGCCCGCAGCTCTCCTGCTCCCACAGGTGGACACAGCCTGTCCTTCCCTACCCCCGGGGACGAAGATGTCCAAGAAATGACCGTGGTGGTCTCCAGGCGCCATCCAAGGACTAACTGCCCCTTAGTCCACTTCCTCTCCCCCTTTCTCTCTAACAGACGCCATTTTTTCTTTAGCAGTTTTAGCTTTACAGAAACATGGAGCAGAATGTATGTGTCCCCTCAACCACCCCCGGCACAGTTTCCCCAGTGTAAACGTCCCGTCAGTGCGGGCCCCCTGTGAGCAGTCTCCCCCGGTGTGGACGTCCCGTCAGTGTGGTCACCCGTAACAACCAATGAGCCGATATGGACGCACTGTTAGTAACTCAAGTCCACGGTTTCCACGAGGTTCATCTTGGTGTTGGAGACCGTGGGTCTGGATGATTTGCAATGACGTGTATCCACCACTATGGTCTCGCACAGAGTTGTTTCACAGCCCTAAAATCCCCGGTGCTTCCTCTGTTCATCCATGCGCCCCCCACCCCGCAACACTCTCCCCTGTTTTTCCTGTCCAGCATGTCATCTGTGGGATCACACAGGACGGACGGAGCCTTTCCCCTTCCATCCACTCTTCCGCTCCCCCCATTCCTCTCTCACACTCCTGTAGGGAGCACCCCTCTCTTGTTTCTTCCTCTTTGCCTCTTTCCGTGTCCTGCCCCCTTGCATCCTTCTCCCCCACTCCTCCAACGTCCTCAGACTCCGAGATCACTGCTGACCCCTTCCAGTTCTCCAAGCAGACTGATCGGGCAACGTATGAAACGGCGAGGCAACGGGAAAAGGAGGTGCTGCGTGACGCACGGGGCAGTCAGGCCCCGGACAGGAGTTCTGCGTGCTCTTCAGGCCCAGACGCCACACACAGGGCAGCACCCAGCACCACGCTCCGGGATGGACCAGGCGCAGCAGCAGGCCTCTGCTTTCAGGGCACGGGCCTCGCACTGGGTCGGCACCAGGGCAGGCAGTCCCGGACCGGCACGGTCCTGTCGCTAGGCACCGGGCTTCTGCCCAGGACAGGCCGCACCTGCTCCTTGACGCTTCTTCTTCCCTCCTTCCCTGCAAACCTCTGGGAAGAAATGCCATTCGTGTAGCATGTAACAATGGCCAGACTCTTCTCTGCAGGCCCACTGCCCCCTGCAACGTGACTCTGCAGCTGGTCCCAAGCGGACGCACAGTGTGTCCCACCCTCAGAGCTGGCCACGGCTGATGGGGCGGCCACACATCCACAGACTGGAGGGTGCCGGCGCACCGGCGCCACGTCACGGCTCTTGGAGAGCCCCTGCCGTGACACACGGGCTGGTGGGCTGGGGACAGAGCCCATGCACAGCAGACGTGCTGTCCCACTGACCACAGTCACCGAAATGCCCCACTGAGCCCGACCCAAACCGCCCACCACACATTCGTGAGCTCAGACAGCACGTTTGGTTCTAAGTTTGGGTGATCTGTTTATGTGGCAAAGCTAACCGATACATCAGTGAGCACTGAGTGAGCAGAGCGCGCTAGGCAGATGGGGAAGCAAAAGAAACCCATTGGTTCACCCGGTCGGCGGGTTATGTAAAACTCTACCATTCAGATTCAGTTTACCTAGTGTTTGTTTTAAATTCTGTAGGTGACACAAGTACTTATGTGCCAACCATAGTAGTGAGGGGTGGATAAAAAGTGACACCTAACTTCTTCAATGAAAAAGTGGATACAAACCAGAAATTTTAATTCAAATAGGAAAAACAAATCTTTTCCTCATTCATCCACTTCAAAATAAACTTTGGGGAAAGATTAATAGTTGCTCTTCAAACTCGCAAAGGTCATTTATGAGAGAGACAGAGAGACCAGATCCCCAGTCCCCGCCTTCTAATTTTTAAACGAGTCTTTCCCAAGAGCCACAGCAAACCCTCCCGACAGCCCAGGACACGCAGGTTACACTGCCATTTACAAATGGGGAGACTGAGGCGCGGAGGCGAAATGCCCCAGTTGCACAGCTAGGAGGGATGGAGTGGGCCTCGGAGAGGCAGGCAGGGGACTGTAGGCCTGGACTGGCCACTGAATTCAGGCCACCTCCCAGCTGGAGAACGTGTGCCCCCACCGCAGTGATGACTCTGAACGCCGCACAGCATGGGACGCCTTGGGAATGTGGAGAGACGACACCTCCCCGAATTTTCTGACCTTGTTAAAGCAGCCCAGGCCCTTGTGTTCCAGACACCTGCGCCACAGGCCAGTCTGAAGACACCGTCACGAGAACTGGAAAGAGCCCGTGGCCATGGGGTGAGGGGGGCAGCTGCTCTCTGGGAAAATGCTTGTGAAAAACTCGTATTAATGTGGATGCGCACAGCGCCCACCAGCTCAGTGCAGGGCCCTGGGGTGGGCAACGGGCCAAGGGTCTCTCTGAGGCCTGGCGTCTCCTTCCTAGGTGAAGTCCCTGGGCTGCAACGGGGACAAGACGATTCCCCTCCCTCCCTGCTCATCTCACAATTCTCTAAACAACGAGCCAAATGTTCGCCAGGAAAACGAAGAGGTGATTTATTTTCCACAATTAACGGTAAATAAAATAAAATAAGTATTCCCGAAAATCAGCCCCGAGAGCCGTCTGGAGTGCCGTATTTAGTCAATTGCCGGTGGGAGCAAGAAGCAGCACGAGACGGGCCCCTGGCTCTGGTCGCATCCCGTCTGCCTGGTTCCTAAAAAGGACAATGAGACAGCCAGGCTGCACGCTCTCCAAGACGGGATGGAAATATGCGAGGAGCGAGGAAACATCTGCATTCTTGTGCGGCTCTGAGCAATCTATTATAACACCCACAATGGTTTCTTCTTTGACCGATACGTTATTCTAGAAGTCTGCTGTTAAGTTTCCCAATTTATCTTCCAAGCCTGATTTCTCAACTGCACTGTGATTAGTGAACGTGGTCTGCAGGACAGGAAGTTTCTGACATTTGTTCAGACTTGCTCTGTGGTCTGGAATCCGACACCCAGGAAAATGTCTTTCACATGTGAAGGTAAGACTTCTGCTTCCAGACAAAACAGAGGAATAGAGACCAGAACTACCGCCCTGCCCCAATTTTATAAAGTATTGTAAGAAAGAAATGATAGCAATCTCGCACACACTCCTGCAGAAAACAGAGAGGGGGAAACAACTCCCACCTCATTTCACGAGGTCGGCGTTACCACGACACTAAAGCCAAAGACATCACAGGAGCAGGAACGACAGACGGGGATCCCCCTGACCACACACAGATCGCACACCAAACGTCAGCAGCCAGAAACCAGCAACGTACAACAGAGACGATTAACTATGATCAAATGGGGTTTATCCAAGGAAGCGAGGCTGGTTGAACATGCAAAAGTCAACTGACAAAACGCCATATTACTAATCACAAGGGTTATAAAGAAGGTGACGAGATTCGTGTTACAAATTCTCAACAAACTAGGAATATCAGGTAAGTTCCTCAACCTGGTAAAGGGCATCTATGCAAACACCCGTAGCTAACACCATCCTGGATGCTTTCCACCCAAGACGGGACGAGCTGAGGCTGCCCGCTCTCGGCACGTCTGTGAACGATGCACCAGACAGCCCAGCCACGGTGGCCAGCAAGGAAATGAGGTTACAGGTGTACAGACCTGGGCGGGGGGGAGCGGGAGTTTTTCTTCACAGACGACATGAGCTGGATGTGGGAAATCCCCGTGCACCACTGACTGACTACTAGAACTAACAACGGAGGTCAACAGGTTCACAGGAGACAGGACCAAGAGGAAAAACCCCTCGTGTTTCTATAATTAAGAAGACACCTCCACTCACAATAGCATCAAAAGAACACGACGCTCCAGGAAGGCTGCACAGCAAACCAGAACACTCTGCTGAGGAAAATCAAAGGCCGCAGTAAAGGAGAGACGCTCCAGCTCAGGCCCAGAGGACCCGGCACTGCAGAGACGGCGCGCTCCCAGGGTCCACGGGTCGAGACAACCGTCACCAAAACCTCAGCAGGCGTTTATGTCAGGATTGACCACAGGATCCTAAGACGTCTGTGGAACGCAAAACACTTCCGCTGTAGGTACCCACCTAAGAGGAAGGAAAACAGGGGTCCACACAGACTTGGACGCGAAGGTCCCTGGCAGGATTATTCGGGACAGCTCAGAACAGGAAACAAGCCCCGACCCGTCAACAGGGAGACAAGGTGAGGTGCTGCACATCGGAGCCCTCCGCCTAGGGGAAGGAGACACACACTGGGCACTGACAATCCGTGAGTTTTACCGCATGGAACTGACATGGCAAAGCGGCTGTGACAAGCCTGCTTGCAGCTCTAGAAGACTTCTCCGGAGCGACGCGGCACTGGTAACAACACTCGCTGTTCAGGGAAGACGTGCGGGCTGCCAGGCGGGACCACAAGTTCCCAGCACACCCTCGTCTTCTGAATCCTAAATGGGAAGCACCACCTCTTCCTAACAAACCATCTAATTCTCCGACTGCCAGCGCCGAGGGGGTTCATGGCTGTGTCTCTGCCCCCCACGGAGATGGGACGGACCCTCCGACAGTGACCTCACTGACCAGCCAACTGCACTGCAAAGCTGCAGACGCCATCCGCTTCGGGGTTGCTGGACAGCGCCCACGGACAGGGTCAGGCGTGCACTCTGGCCCAGGGCGGAGGCCTCGGGGAAGCATCAGAGCCCTGTGGGAGCAGGGCTGATGAGGGGCCCCCCCGCAGTCAGCAGTGTCCCCCAAAATCTAACCAACAGTGGAGCATGCTGATGTCAAGAAAGTCTTCTGAAAGCAAATTACTTCACAACAGATTTTATAGTATGTGAATTTAGGAAGGAGAACTGCCTTAAGTGCCGGTGGATGCACACACACCAAGATTCAAGACCTCCAAACCACCTCGCCACGGGGCCCCCGCACCCACCTCCCCACGGGCCCCTACACCCTCTCCTCCCGACGGAGCCCCTTGGACCCCACCTCCCCATGGAGCCCCTTGTATGCCATCTCCCCAGGAAGCTCCTACACTCTCACCTCCTCACAGAACCCCTGCACCCCACCTCCCCACGGAGCCCCCAGCATGCCATCTCCCCAGGAAGTCCCTACCCTCACCTCCTCACAGAAGCCCTGCACCCCACCTCCCCACGGAGCCCCTTATATGCCATCTCGCCAGGAAGCTCCTACACTCTCACCTCCTCACAGAACCCCTGCACCCCACCTCCCCACGGAGCCCCTTGTATGCCATCTCCCCAGGAAGCCCCTACCCTCACCTCCTCACAGAACCCCTGCACCCCACCTCCCCACGGAGCCCCTTGTATGCCATCTCCCCAGGAAGCTCCTACACTCTCACCTCCTCACAGAACCCCTGCACCCCACCTCCCACGGAGCCCCTTGTATGCCATCTCCCCAGGAAGCTCCTACACTCTCACCTCCTCACAGAACCCCTGCACCCCACCTCCCCACGGAGCCCCCAGCATGCCATCTCCCCAGGAAGCCCCTACCCTCAGCTCCTCACAGAACCCCTGCACCCCACCTCCCCACAGAGCCCCTTGTATGCCATCTCCCCAGGAAGTCCCTACCCTCACCTCCTCACAGAACCCCTGCACCCCACCTCCCCACGGAGCCCCTTATATGCCATCTCGCCAGGAAGCTCCTACACGCTCACCTCCTCACAGAACCCCTGCACCCCACCTCCCCACGGAGCCCCTTGTATGCCATCTCCCCAGGAAGCTCCTACACTCTCACCTCCTCACAGAACCCCTGCACCCCACCTCCCCACGGAGCCCCCAGCATGCCATCTCCCCAGGAAGCTCCTACACTCTCACCTCCTCACAGAACCCCTGCACCCCACCTCCCCACGGAGCCCCTTATATGCCATCTCGCCAGGAAGCTCCTACACGCTCACCTCCTCACAGAACCCCTGCACCCCACCTCCCCACGGAGCCCCTTGTATGCCATCTCCCCAGGAAGCTCCTACACTCTCACCTCCTCACAGAACCCCTGCACCCCACCTCCCCACGGAGCCCCCAGCATGCCATCTCCCCAGGAAGCTCCTACACTCTCACCTCCTCACAGAACCCCTGCACCCCACCTCCCCACGGAGCCCCTTATATGCCATCTCGCCAGGAAGCTCCTACACGCTCACCTCCTCACAGAACCCCTGCACCCCACCTCCCCACGGAGCCCCTTGTATGCCATCTCCCCAGGAAGCTCCTACACTCTCACCTCCTCACAGAACCCCTGCACCCCACCTCCCCACGGAGCCCCCAGCATGCCATCTCCCCAGGAAGCTCCTACACTCTCACCTCCTCACAGAACCCCTGCACCCCACCTCCCCACGGAGCCCCTTATATGCCATCTCGCCAGGAAGCTCCTACACGCTCACCTCCTCACAGAACCCCTGCACCCCACCTCCCCACGGAGCCCCTTGTATGCCATCTCCCCAGGAAGCTCCTACACTCTCACCTCCTCACAGAACCCCTGCACCCCACCTCCCCACGGAGCCCCTTGTATGCCATCTCCCCAGGAAGCCCCTACCCTCACCTCCTCACAGAACCCCTGCACCCCACCTCCCCACGGAGCCCCTTGTATGCCATCTCGCCAGGAAGCTCCTACACGCTCACCTCCTCACAGAACCCCTGCACCCCACCTCCCCACGGAGCCCCTTGTATGCCATCTCCCCAGGAAGCTCCTACACTCTCACCTCCTCACAGAACCCCTGCACCCCACCTCCCCACGGAGCCCCTTGTATGCCATCTCCCCAGGAAGCTCCTACACTCTCACCTCCTCACAGAACCCCTGCACCCCACCTCCCCACGGAGCCCCTTGTATGCCATCTCCCCAGGAAGTTCCTACACTCTCACCTCCTCACAGAACCCCTGCACCCCACGTCCCCACAGGGCCCCCTGCACCCCACGTCCCCACAGGGCCCCCTGCATGCCACCTTCACTCCCCTCAGCCCAGGCTGGCCCAGGTAGGTCCTGTGGTCCCAGGAGTGCGAGTACCCGCAGCACCCCCACGGCCACCTGCCTCCTGGCAAAGCCTCCTAGGGGCTGCCCGCCTCCCTCTCTCTGCTGCTGCACGTCCTGCACACGTGTGTCCTTTCTCCCTCCCCAGCTGGCCTTACAAAGGTGGATTATTCCTCCTTCCAGGAGCGTCGAGGACGCACCGGCCGCACTCAGGTCAGCAGAAGGGCCCAGCCCAGCTCGTCCCAGAGGCGGTGGGAACAGGCTGGGAAGCAGGCAGATCCAGAAGGCAAAGAGCCAGGACAGGGCGGTGACCAAGCTCGTGCGACGGGCCGCTTGGAGTCCTGGGGGCTGCTCCTAGGCCCACCTCCTCCCCCAGTTCTTCCACGTCGGGCAAAAACTCAATGCTGCCGGTGAGGGCAGAATATCGCTGCTTCCCTTCTGTGGGGACCCAGAACAACGCACCAGCGCCCTCCGGAGTCCGAATCTGCCCGCAAGACTGTCCCTCAGCGTTTTCACAAAATTCTCTCCACGTTGCACACTTCTCTACTTAAACGTGCATTTGTTCACACAGCCCGTTTTAGAATAACAATTCGTACACAGTGCACAGACGGATGCTCCTTTGGAACCTACGTCTAGATTTAACAGGCTTACGGTGGGGGCCCCCGCGTGAGAAAATGTTTTCTTGAACGTCCCCTCCTGGTAGCACAATGAGGAGCAGGGAAACCCGTGAAATGTGAAGATGACATCGACACGTCTCCTGACACTTTGTCTGAGGCCAGCGCGGGGCCGGGAGTGTGAACGCAGAGGGGACACAGGAGCACACAGGAGCAGGCCCCTCAGGGGCGTCCTGCGCACTGTAGGGTGCTGAGCAACGTCCCTGGTCTCCACCCTCCAGGTGCCAGTAGTACCCCACACCGCCAGTGTGACAACCAAAGATGTCCTCAGACACTGCCAATGTCCACGAGGGGCAAAGTGACCCCAGCTGAGAACCGCTTTTGTAGAGCAACATGCTCGTTTCAACCTCCGTGAGAAGGTCTGACGTCATAGCTGGGCACAGAGTGACGTAAACTGAATTTCTATCTAAGTCTTTCGAAGCAGACACCCACACATCAGACGGGGTTACTTCAACTAGAACATTATCATAAAGGGGAACAACGTGGACTTATTTCAGAAAGTACAGAAATCCTGCCACACAGGGTCTTCTCTTGGCAAAGCCAGCACGATGGTTCGATTAGGGTTGTTGCCGAGCCCACGGCGGGCCACCAACCTGACTCCTGGTTCCTGTGGCTGCCAGCAGCGGTGAGCCCGCAGGAGGGGGTCTTTCAGACGCTGCCGTGCTGATGGCGCACACGGGTACAACGGCGGGGCCCGACATGCAGCTCGTGGCGCTGCAGGACAGCACCACCCAGCCCTCTCCAGCCGCACGCCCCACGGCACCATGTCCAGGGTCTAGAAGGCAGGCCCACGTCCTGCCGCTGGCCAGCCACGCTGACCTGCAGGTCACAGGTCCTTTACCAGAGCTTCCCGTCCCTGAGATGAGGCGCTGTCCCCACCGCTTGGGGCAGGGCTCCTCTAAGTGGGGTCCCTGCCGGCAGCAGACCCTGGGGACATGTTAGGGATGCCAACGCCACACAGCACCCCAGACCCCAAACTGGAATTCTGCGCAGGGGCTCAGCCAACTGTGCTCACAGCCTTCCCATCCATCTGTCCCTCCATACTCAAGGCCCTCCTGTCTGTCTGTCCAACTGTCCTCAGGGCTCTCCCATCCATCTGTCCTAACAGCCTTGACATCCGTCTGTCCATCTATCCTCAGGGCCCTCCCATCCATGTGTCCTAATAGCCCTCATGTCCATCTGTCCTCAGGGCTCTCCCATCCATCTGTCCTCAGGGCTCTCCCATCTGTCCATCTGTCCTCAGGGCTCTCCCATCTGTCCATCTGTCCTCAGGGCTGTGGCTGTCCCATCCATCTGTCCTCAGGGCTGTCCCATCCATCCATCCTCAGGGCCCTCCCATCCGTCCATCTGTCTTCAGGGCCCTCCTGTCCATCTGTTCTAATAGCCCTGATGCCCATCTGTCCAACTGTCCTCAGGGCGCTCCTATCTATCTGTGCTAATAGCCCTTACGTCCGTCTGTCCATCCATACTCAAGGTCCTCCCATCAGTCTGTCCTAATAGCCCTCACATCCGTCTGTCCATTCATCCTCAGGGCCCTCCCGTCCATCCGTCCAACTGTCCTCAGGGCCCTCCTGTCGGTCTGTCCTAACAGCCCTCACATCTGTCTGTCCATTCATCCTCAGGGCCCTCCTGTCGGTCTGTCCTAACAGCCCTCACATCTGTCTGTCCATTCATCCTCAGGGCCCTCCCGTCCATCCGTCCAACTGTCCTCAGGGCGCTCCTATCTATCTGTCCTAATAGCCCTTACGTCCGTCTGTCCATCCATACTCAAGGTCCTCCCGTCCATCCGTCCAACTGTCCTCAGGGCCCTTCCAGGGATTCTGATGCTCGCCCAGGTGGAGAGCCGCTAGCCAGGGCCTGGGGTGGTCACAAGGACCTCATCATGTGTCCCCGAGCACCTCACATGGTCACAACACATCAGAGGACCTTACAGCTCTCTCTGCTGGGGACCTTTTCCAAAAATGCTCTTCTCCTACACACTAACAACAAACTAGCAGAAAGAGAGATCAAGAAGACAATCCCACCTACAATTGCAAGAAAAAGAATAAAATACCTAGGAATAAATTTAACCAAGGAGGTGAAAGACCTATACACTGAAAACTATAAGACACTATTGAAAGAAATCGATGAAGACATAAAGAAATGCAAAGACACTGCATGCACATGGATTGGAAAAACAAACATAGTTAAAATGTGCATACTACCTAAAGCAATCTACAGAATGAATGCAAGCTCAATCAGAATCCCAATGACATTCCTCACGGAAATAGAACAAAGAATCCTAAAATTCATATGGAACAACAAAAGACCCCAAATAGCCAAAGCAATCCCGAGAAAAAAGAACAAAGATGGAGGTATCATATTCCCTGAACTCAAAATATCCTACAAACTACAGTAATCAAAATAGCATGGTACTGGCACAAAAACAGACACATGGATGAATAGAACAGAATTGAGAGCCCAGAAATAAAACCACACATCTATGGACAGCTATTCTTTGACAAAGCAGCCAAGAACTTACAATGGAAAAAATGAAAGTCTCTTCAATAAACGGTGTTGGGAAAACTGGACAGCCACATGCAGAAGAATGAAAGTAGACTGTTATCTTACACATACACAAAAATTAACTCAAAGTGGATTAAAGATTTGGGTGTAAGACCCGAAACCATAAAACTCCTAGACGAAAATATAGGCAGTACACTCATTGACATCAGTCTTAGCAGCATTTTTTCGAATTCCACGTTTACTCAGGTAAGGGAGACAAAAGAGAACATAAACAAACGGGATTACATCCAACTAAAAAGCTTCTGCAAGGCAAAGGAAACGATCAACAAAACAAAAAGACAACTCACCCACTGGGAGAAAATATTTGCAAATCATATATTCGACAAGGGGTTAATTTCCAAAATATATAAAGAACTCATACAACTCAACAACAACAAAATAAACAACCCAATCGTAAAAGGACAGAGGACATGAACAGACGTTTTTCCAAAGAAGATACACAGATGGCCAACAGACACATGGAAAGATGTTCAACATCAATGCAAACAAAACTACAGTGAGATATCACCTCACACCCGTCAGAATAGCTTAATTACCAAGACAAGAAATTAGTGTTGGAGAGGTTGTGGAGAAAAGGAAACCCTCATACACTGCTGGTGGGAATGTAAACTGGTGTAGCCACTTTGGAAGACAGTATGGAGATCTCAGAAAACGAAAAATAGAAATACCATATGATCCAGCTATTCCAATACCGGGTATTTATCCAAAGAACAAGAAATCAACAATCCAAAGAGACCTATGCACCCCATGTTCCCTGCAGCATTATTCACAATAGCAAAGATGTGCAAGCAACCCAAGTGTCCATCAACTGACAATGGATAAAGAAGATGTGGTGTATATATACAATGGAATACTACGCAGCCATGAAAAAGACAAAATCGTCCCATTTGCAACAACATGGATGGACCTTGGGTGTATTATGTTAAGCGAAATAAGCCAGACATAGAAAGACAAACATAGTATGATTTCACTCATTTGTGGAAGATAAACACATGGAAAAAGAGAACAGATTAGTGATTACCACAGAGGAAGGGGGTTAAGGGGTGTACAAAAGGGGTAAAGGGGCACATAAATATGGTGATGGATAAAAATTAGTCTATTGGTGGAAAGCATGATGCAGTCTATACAGAAACTGATATATAATAATGTACACCTGAAATTACACAATGTTATAAACCAGTATGGCCTCACTAAAATGATTTAATAAAAAAGAAATATAAAAAAATGATCTTCAAAGGTTCTGAAAGCTGCTGTTAGTCTGGCCCCAACCAGAGCCCGTCCCACAATATTGCCTTGATTACTGATAAAACTGATGTAAAAACCAGTAAAACAAACTTAAATCTTAGGCAACCATATCAAAAAACGAGTGCAGAGTAAGAAGAGTGTCTACAGTTTTATCTAAAGGAAACAGTCATTAAAATCCTTCCAAGAACACAATTTGCTGAAAGACGTGGTACCTGAGTCACTACTGATCAGACCTCCAGCTCCCACAGTACACACCACGTTGCGTCTCTGCTGCTGATTTTCCTCTCTGGGATGGGGGGAGCCCAGATTCCCTCTCCCTCCTCTGTTCTGTTCAGATGCTCCCCTCACCTCACATGGGGGGACAGGATGGATCACAGAGCCGGTCTCTGGGCTGCAGGGTCAAGACCAGGCTATGGGATACGTCAATGGTAGGGAGCCCACAAATTCTCCCCAGTCATGCCTCCAACTCCCTCATAAACCAGGACTAACCACATGAACCAGAGAAACCAGGACTCCTGAAACAGGGGTGCACCAGAACTGACCCAGAGCTAGGTCAGGACTCCTGACCCAGGGATGGACCAGAACTGACGCAGAGCTAGGTCAGGACTCCTGAACCAGGGATGGACCAGAACTGACCCAGAGCTAGGTCAGGACTCCTGACCCAGGGATGGACCAGAACCGAGCCAGAGATAAGTCAGGACTCCTGAACCAGGGAGGGACCAGAACTGACGCAGAGCTAGGTCAGGACTCCTGACCCAGGGATGGACCAGAACTAACCAGAGCTAGGTCAGGACTCCTGACCCAGGGATGGACCAGAACTGACCCAGAGCTAGGTCAGGACTCCTGACCCAGGGATGGACCAGAACTAACCAGAGCTAGGTCAGGACTCCTGACCCAGGGATGGACCAGAACTAACCAGAGCTAGGTCAGGACTCCTGACACAGGATGGACCAGAACCGACCCAGAGCCAGGTCAGGACTCGTGACCCAGGACTTCTGGAAGCGCACACACCCTCTGAGCTGGAAGAAGTGAGGGTGCGTGTGGGGTGAGATACAGGAGAGAGGACCCAGCGTCTCCACACTCCTGTGATCTTCACGGTCCTCGGGGCTGCACGGGGGAGGCAGGTGACACCTGCTGGGCCCGCTGCCCGCTCGCACCCGCTCCCAGGTGGGACCCTCGGAGCAGCTCTGCGCCTGGGAGGTGCAGGTGCAGCATGGCATCAGCGCCCGGCCACCCCGGCCCAGCAGTGTGAGGCGTCCCGGGCTCCGAGCGCGGGGTCCAGGACCCCACCTCCTCCACTACCACCGCGGGGCGCCTCACGTGACTCTTACCCACTTCTATTAGCTCTTAAAAAAAGAAAATTCAGGACCTCTCTCACAGCATTTTACGTATGAACATTATTCTGAAATTAATTATCCATTTCTGGGAGCAAAACACTTATATGGAAGTGTATCGAAGAAGGTGGCAGAAACCCTCGTAGTCAAGAAGCACCCTGGGGTCGGCCCGGCGGCTTCCGGTTAAGTTTGCGTGCTCCACTCCGGGAGCCTGGGGTTTGCAGGTTCGGATCCCAGGTGCAGACCTATGCACCACTCATCAAGCCATCCTGTGGCGGTGTCCCACAATCAAAATAAAGGAAGACGGGCACGGATGTTAGCTCAGGGCCAATCTTCCTCACCAAAAAAAAAAGCACCCTAAATAGTTCAAGAATGTCAGATTTTTACAGCCAAAACGTTGTGTAGTGATGCCTGTAACAGAGGTAAGCATCCTGTCACCTATACGCGTCAGCACAGCTCTCAACAAAGTCCTCAGAGGATAAGAAGTCGCTCGTTTCTCAAACATACGAACTGAAAATGCTCTGAAAGTCTACAGACCGGTAGAAATTTAAGAATTTTTACTATTCTCATCTGACGTAGCTACTCCATATTCACTCCCATCAGAACTACACCTACATGTTAATTCTACTTAATGACTAAAAATTTGAGGTTAAAATTATTAGGAAATTAATTGAAATTAATTTAAACAAACCAGTATTAAATAAAAACGTATTTGCATTACAGAGACTTTTACCTATCTTCAAAAAAGCCCCCCAAATTGCCAACTGCACATTGAAATACACACCCAATTGCTTTCCCATCAGATGTCTGTGAAGCATGAGTTCTTATGAGGGAGCAGGTTGTTGGGACGCACACAACTGGAAGGAATCAGGCTCCCTCCCTGCCAGAGTTCTGAACTAGTTACTGGGCATGTTAAGCCCTGAGTTAAGAACCTGCATTTCCTTAGAGCATCCTTTCTAGTTCTCCTTTAAATATGAACGTCGGGTCCCACCAGCTCAACAGAAACCCAGGGCTGAGTCCTGAGGCGGGGTCAAAGAGAAGGAAAGAGGAGGAGGGTCAAACGAGGCGACCCTGGCCTGAACCTTGACCTTCTGCTCCCGAGCCGTCCCTGGGTTATTAAGTGTGTGAAGAAGCAGCTCATCCACACTAAGCTGTCAGTTCCCTCTGCAACAATTTACTGTCAAAGCACACTCAGGGCATTCCTGGAAATACCATCGTGGTTGGCACCACCGGCAGAGACCTGGGGCACTAGGTGTGCACTCTGCCCCGGAGCACCGCTGTCCCTCCATAAAGACGGGAAGGAGACCTTCCAAGTGCCCCTTCACGGACGACGTTTGCCAAACACAGAATGCCATGTCTCCACGTGACGTCTGGGCGGGTAATACAAAACAGCAACCTGAGCACGAATTAGGAGTCGTTTGGGGACGTACCGTGGTGCACTGTTTTCCCAGGGGTGTGCCTCCTTTTACTACTAGCTGGGGAACTACACGGGCCGAGAATGTAAAGGAATCGCCAGGTGGCTCACACTCCGTCTTGGATGTGTCTGTGCACTTGAGGAAAGTTATTTTATCTATGAAAATGTCTTCCTCGGGCCCCTGGGCATCGCCCCTCTCCTGCCAGAGCCTGTGGCTGGGAATCAGGTTTTGTTAACACTGCCTTGCATGCTGCATTTAGGGGGACTTCAGGAATGAGCTCCTCTCACTTTGTCCCAAGGAAACGACAGCTCCTTTTGGGTTACCCGCGTCTCGAAATTCAGCTGAAGCAGTCCATAAATCCCAGATATGTTAGGAAGTGTTTAAGGTCAACTTCAGGTTCCAGACAACATCGACCATTGCTTATTGACAACTCTGGGGACGTTTAAGAGAAAACCTTTCTGGTCTCACTCGGAACTGGTTCCTCATGCTGATTTATTCAACCTGGTCTTGGAAACTGCAAACCTGAGGGATCCTTAATTTCACCCTGCCTCCGTCAGCCACTCCTGCTGACTCCCCGTCATTCACACCGCTCTGCTCCCTCCACCACCGACCAGGTCAAGCCTCTTCACTCCAGGCATAGGCTGGTGGATCTCAGCGGCTCCATGCACTGAAGACCCCCACCCTTCAGAAGCCCTAGCAGCCAGCCGTGGAATCAAGCGCAGATTCCTTAGCCTGGAATCCTGTATCCCGCCCATTTTGGCCGTCAGGGCACAGTCCGGGCTTCTCAGCCTGCCTTGTGCTGTCAGACTGCTCTGGTCTGAGCGTGACTCAACATCTCATCTTTGTACTCGGAACTCCTCTTCCCAGAATGTCCCCCCTCCCCAAACTCAGTGCACTCCCCAAACCCCACAACTCACTTCCTCCATGCATCTCTCTCCAAGCAGAAACCACCTCTCCCTGCTTTGCACACTTAGGGAACTTAACTGCCTCTCGTTTGTGGCTTACCGCTGTAAAAAATATATTCTTTTCATGTGCATCCAAGCTGCCCTCCTTGCACAGAGCTGATCTGTAAATACTTCCAGTCTTACAGGGATTCACACAAAGTCACGGGATCACGAAATGAAGAATTTACCTTCAAGCAGTGTTGGGCTTTGTCCCTGAAACATATTTAACGACAGAGAGGGCAGCTCCTCAGTAAGACCTGGGCCCTCCCAGTGAGTAAGAATGCCGTGTGGAGGAAGGAGAAAACCGTCACCACTGGAGGAAGCTTTCTGATCTCGGCCCTCATCAAGGATCCTGTCGCCTCAGTAAATGAAGGATTCAGACAAGACTTTCAGAAGCGCCAAGCTTCTGGAGTCCAGTGCGAGAGTGCACCCCATGGGTCCGGGGGCCACACGCTCCTGCGGGTCCAGACCAGCGTCCTCCTGGGCCTGTCTGGAGGGTCTCACCCAGGCAGTCTGCGAAGCTCCCTCTGGGTCTACTTCCCATCCTCTTTGGGGACTTAACTTTCCTGAAAATGTCCTAGATTTATTAGAACGTGCCAGAAGCCCACTGATAACGTACAGGCAAACGTGTTCTCTTTGGATGGACATCCAGCCGTCACTGTCCCCTTAGCAGCTGGTCCATTTTGGTTGGGAAACGACCGGAGTAATTGATACGTGGAGCCTCACTTCATGACGTGCTTAGTGATGTGGGATGCTGGCTCCAAGTGGAAAACTTTAAGTGTTATCAACAAGTTCCAATATTTCGGGCTTTAGGAGAATTCCAGATATACAATACGCACCAACCACCTGCAAGCTACATTTCATTACTTTACGGCGACACAGCATTGAACGTGAGAAAGCACCTTTTCTTTAAGACACCGCCGTGCAGCTTTAATCACCGTAGATAACGTAGGGACAAAACCAGACTAATTAGGGACAAAACCTCTAGGGTCAAGCTGGGTGGGAGAAACCGCTGGGAAGTGGCTAACGAAAACCAACCTAGAAAACTTGAAACAAACCAAAAGTTACAGCCAACGGGGGACTCCGTCAGTGACAGCACTTTTGAGAAGGTAGGACTGTCCTTGGCGGGAAGCGCAGAGCGAACGGGAAGGCGCTGTCACGCGTGACACCCTTCCAGCAGCCTCGTGGGCCACCCGGCCACCGGCCGGCACGCGCGCCGAGTCCCGTGTGCAGGCGGCGGCGGAAGCAAGAGGCACTTACTAGTCTCGTCCCCGCGGACCTGCGCGTCCCTCGAGCGTGCGGCCCGCTCCTGGGGCTCGCGGCGGCGCCCAGGGGCAGCGCGGCGGCCGGGCCGGGCGGCCCCGGGCTGTCGAGCGGGCTGGGCCTGCGGGCGGGGCCCGGCGCGGCCCACGGGGGCCCGGCGTCCCCGGCGCCCCGCTCGGCCCTGCGGGCCCCCCGGATGGTCCGCAGGCAGTCCCGCAGCATGGTCTGCGTGCTGGACTCGCTCAGCCAGCACAGGAACAGCTCGTCCACCTTCATCTTCAGCACCGGCTGCAGCACCTTGCCGGGCGGCATCTCCGACGCTCGGCTCTCCGCCCCGAGGAGCCCGGCGTCCGGCTCGCCCGCGCCCCCGGGGCCAAGTCCGGCCGCACGGACCTGGGCGGTGCTGACCGCGGCCGCCGGAGGGGCACGAGCCCGCGCCCGGGGTCCCGGGAGGAGAGGGGGCGCGGCCCGGGGTCCGGGGAGGAGAGGGGGCGCGGCCCGGGGTCCCGGGAGGAGAGGGGGCGCGGCCCGAGGACCCGGGAGGAGAGGGGGCGCGGCCCAAGGACCCGGAGGAGAGGGGGCGCGGCCCAAGGACCCGGAGGAGAGGGGGCGCGGCCCGAGGACCCGGGAGGAGAGGGGGCGCGGCCCGGGGTCCCGGGAGGAGAGGGGGGCGCGGCCCGGGGCGGAGGCGGCGGCCCGACGGGGGATCCGGGGTCCGGGGAGGAGAGGGGGCGCGGCCCGACGGGGGATCCGGGGTCCGGGGAGGAGAGGGGGCGCGGCCCGGGGTCCCGGGAGGAGAGGGGGGCGCGGCCCGGGGCAGAGGCGGCGGCCCGACGGGGGATCCGGGGTCCGGGGAGGAGAGGGGGCGCGGCCCGGGGCGGAGGCGGCGGCCCGACGGGGGATCCGGGGTCCCGGGAGGAGAGGGGGGCGCGGCCCGGGGAGGAGGCGGCGCCCCGCCCCGCGGGGCTCGGACCCGGGTTGCAGGCGGCGGCCCGGCGGGGGTGCAGGTCTGGGGCCCGGCGTCCGCGGTGAAGGCGGCGCCCGTCCGGCGGGGCTCAGGAAGCCAGCGCCCTCGGCGAGGGGCTGCGGGACTCACGGGCCCGTCCGGGGCGGGCGGGGCGGACCGCGGCGAGGCCGGCGCCGCTCACGGCAGCTTCAAAACGGGCGCGCCGGCCGCGCTCCCAAACAAGGTCGCGTACGTCGCGCGTCACCGCGACGCGTGGCGTCATCACGGCGGCGCACGTCGCCGCACGCCGGCGCGCACGTCTCCCTGCCTTGAGAGGCGGCGGGCTGCGGGGTCCTTGCCGGGGGACACTGCCGACGCCTTTGGTGGGGTTCGGGGGGCGTTCAGGAGCTGGGGTGAGGACGAGGACGGGGAATGGCGGCTGCCCCACTCGAGGACTTTCTGCTTTTAGGCTTTTTAGGGGTGCGGCCCACGCCGGCGAGGCGACCTTAGAGCCGCAGGGGTGCGAGCCTGCGCGGTGAGAGCATGCGCGGTGCGTGCTCGCCGGGGTGGGGGGAGCAGGCCAGGGGATCGAGCTTGCGCAGTGCGTGTCCACGGCAGCGGCGTTCGGGAGGCCGGTCGGTCGTGCATGCGCAGTGCGTGTCCGCCGAGAGCGAGCCGGAGACCCGGCGGTGTGGAAGGGGCACGGCAAGAGGGCATGCGCAGTGCGTGCTTGCCGGGAGCGGGCGGGCATGCGCAATGCCTGCCCGCTGAGCACGGGGGCGAGCGTGCGTGCTGCGGAGCTCGGGCGCGAGCGCGAGGCCGGGGAAGCAGTTTTTGGTGGAAACGGGCGGCTTCAGACCGCAAGGGCCCCGTTGACGTTCATTTTATTTATCAACCAAAAATCATGGCTTGGGGGTTTGCAGCTACTTTAAACACTGGCCTTTTAGGATGAGAATGAACTGCATTTATAATTGCAACAATAATCTATTTTGACGGAGGTGAAATTAATTACTTGAATGACCTTTGGCCCCATGAGTAGCTTGTTTCCGTTTCTACTTTTCACAGGATGGATAAATTGTTCACACTGCACTCAAGCACTTCTTTACGTCTTGATCTTTTTTTTTGGTAAGATGTTTTCTTTTTCTTAATGTAATTGTATTAAAAAATGTTTCAGTTGGGTTTGCTCCCTTTTAGGGGTAATTTTGAGGTCTATGAGCCGGGTTCTACTTGCCTGTGGTATAAATACAGCTGGACTCAGGAGATAACTCTCTTAAGCTATGGTTTTATTTTGTGCGTGTAATGCTTTCCAACTGAGTTTATGTTTCGTGACTGGAGATAAAAATGTGCGTATACTCATGCAGGAATTCTGCAAAGTTATTTGTATTAAGTGGGAAGCAAATGCTTGCGTGTGCGATGCTGTTCTCCCTGGAGAGCAGTCAGTATTCATACAGCTCTCTGTTTGAGTTTATCGCACACAGACGTCTTCTCAAAGAACAAATGGGCTTTTCACTCGGGGTCTTGAAGTGAGCGGCCAGGCACCGCTCCATTCATCCGTGTGGTTTTGGGGGGGAAGGGGGTTTTTTGAATGCCTGCACAAGACGGCTTTATACACCCAGCACTGTGGGGAGGCCAAAGGTAGATCATTGTGCGGCTGCCAACGGGACAGAAATAAACTGCGGGACACACACAGAACGCGCCTTCAGCCTGTGCCGGGCGGGCCCTGGGTGCACAAAGAGCTGCTGTGAGGCCGGCGGGGCCTGGGATGTGCACGGCCCGCCCCAAAGCAGGAGCAGGAGCCTGCTGATTGCAGGAATGGAAGCTCTGCCGGTGTCACCCGTCTTTCGGGGGTGGCCGGAGGTCCTCGGGGCGGAAGGGTAGGGTGGGGAGGGTGCACATGGAGAGGAAGGTCCTGGAGGACTGTGCACGAGATGACGGTTCAAGGAAAGGAGACGCTGAGTGGGCTTCCCCGCGTGTTATCCAGGAACGGTGGGAGAGCGGGGCGCGGGATGGTTGGGGAGGGAGGGCTGCTCCGTCCTGCGCCCAGCTGAGCCCAGGTCCCTTCTGTGGCTGCAGCCCATGCGGCCTCTCAAAGCTGGTCACACACTTGCAGTTGTCAGAAATGCAGATCTCACTCCATTCCATCACTGAATGAATCTGCCTTTGACCAGAGCCCCAGGTGGCTCACTGCATTCTCAGAGTTGAGAGGTGAAGACGCCCCAGAGAACGTGTCCTAGGAGGTGGGACCTCACTGGTCCTGGGCTGACCCTACGTTGCAAAGATATGTGGCTTGTGCAGCTAGAGATCAGAGAGCGATCAAGTTTATATCTGCCACCTGTGTTCAACCTAAGTGGGTTTCTTTCTCCTTTCTTTAATCTATGTTTCTCTCATGCAAACAGACCCCAGAATGGTCACAAATGTGCCCGTGTTTGATTTCAAGTAATTTCCTCTCCATGTAGCAGACTAAAGAGAAGTCCAATAAAGGATTGTGTCCGGGTTCTCTTCGGGTTGGCCTGTCTCGATGCTGTTGATGAATTCCGCCTTTCTGACCTTTCCCTCTCATTTTTATTTGCTTCTCTTTATTGCTGACGGATTTCCTTTGCAACATTTGGTTTCGTTTGTTGCTCAATGAGACTTCCTTGCTCATGGTTTTGAGGTGGGGGAATTTGCTCCTTTCCGGTGCCGAACCACGGGCGTCCTGTAGTGTGGGACGTGCGCGTGGAGCCGACCGGCTGTCAAGTTCTGTTATTGAACGTTGCGTATTCCATTATTGTCGCGGAAACGTTTCCTTGTGAACCACAGTCGCCCCCTGCAACCCCCTTCCTTCTGGGACTCAGGCAACCCAGGGCCTGGCTCCACTGCTTTTCCCTTGATTAAAACCAGAGTGGGTTTTGGTGTTGGGTTTCCCAAGACACCATGGTGAATCCAATGGCCTTTGAAGGTTTGTTCAGCAAAGACGGTTTTATGGTCATTCCTCATGTGCCAGGGTTTCACGGCAACCAGGACGAAGAGGGAGGAAAACCCATTAAAACTTTTCTGTCTAACCTGTAGCGTTTTACATAACATGCCATATGGACCTGGCCGTTTAAAAAAATAGTTTTATTTGTTGGCCCCCGTTTTGATAAGCTTTAAAAGAAGAATAAGGGTGTTGAACAAAAGAGGAAAAATGAAACTAAATCATAGCAGTTCTAACCAAACTGAAAAATCCTATATGATGAAAAGAAAGATTGGGGAGTGCTCAAATTTGCCCTTTGACAGAGGTTATGTCTGTGCGTGGTTTCTTCCTATTTATGATTAACGTTTTCAGACATCACTTACTTTCTTGGTTCAATATCCCAGTTTTAATCCTTGACTTGCAGGGGCTGGGAGCTCGGAGGTCGTGGGGCCGTGTGGTCCCCACGCCCTCCTCTAAATTCTGCACCTTTTTAGGTTCCGGGTCTGCTTTGTATTGTTTTTGTGCAACTATGGGCTGAGTGCTTGTGATGAGCTGTAACTTCTTGCCATCAGCTTGCCAGTCTCTATCCATCTCTTTTCATTTATTTATGATTTAGCTATTATGCTGGAATGCAGCATAATTAAACTGGTGAGTATTGGTCTCCTGAGTGTGTGCATCCAGCCCTGGGACATCGATGAATAACAACCAGTCCATGATCTCGATGATTTCGTAGTCTAATGGGGTGGGAGGGGGAAATTACATAATTAGATAATTCAATGTGCAATTATGCAGTGCAGTGTGGAAATGTTGTGATAGAGCAGCAAATATAGGAAGAAATGACTGGCTGAGGAAGGGCACATCAGCCTCATAGAGGCAGTGCTATTTGAAGCAGAGCTATTAAGGATGGTTACTTCTGGAGAGCAGAATGCATGCAAGGGACACACAGGGAAAGAAGCTAGAAAGATCTCTGAGTTTCTATCGCTAGGGGCTTCTATGACAGGCAAAGATGTTTGGACTTTCTCCTGTATGATAAATCAGGAGGCTGGAAAAATAGGGATCCCTGTTACATTGGGGTGAAACATTTGGTAAAACTTGTTTGCAATAAATTGGGAGGCAGGAAATGTGCCTGCTACACAGTAGCGTTGGAAAAGGTCAGAAAACAGAACTGCAGGCTGGTTGTTACAAACGGCATTTGATCAGCTACTCCGTGAAAAGGATGAGTTCAGAAAAGAACGGACCAGTTTGCAAGCAGAAGTTAGAGGGAATACGGACAGCCCAGAAACTGCACAGTTGGAAAATGAATGACAGGGTTTTTCTTCCGATCTGAAGTGTGTGCCTTATGACACAACCTTGGGGAAAAGACCCGATGCGGGTTTAGTCCCCTTTGTGAAGACAGTGTGAAAGAATTAAGATGGACGATGGGCTCCCACAAGGAGCCCAGAGTCCCTATCACTGAGTTTACAGAGAAGCCAGATCAGCCAACTCCCAGCCATGGTGCAGAGCCACAAGTGAGAATAAATGGCTGTTATTTTAACCGTTGCATTCGGGGATGGTTGTTACGCACTGCTGGCTGACTGACACATAAAAAGCAGAGTCATTGAAGGTTTTCAAGCCAAGGATTGAGATGATCAAATATGTTTGAGGCATTGAACTCTGGCAGCGAAGAGGAAGATCAGTTACAGGTGTGAGACTGCAGACAGCAATGAGGAGGCTGTTGGGATTTTAGAGGGTGTGTTAGTTGCCTAGGGCTGCTGTACGAAATTGCTACAAACTCAGTGGCTTAAAACAGCACACTGGTGTTCTCGAGCAGTTCTGGAGGTCAGAAGTGCATGGTGGGTCTCCCTGGGCTAAAGTCAAGGTATCGGCAGGGCTGGTTCCTTCGGGGGTCCAGCAGAGCATCCCTTTACTTCCCTTTCCAGCTTCTAGAGGCCATGTGCGTTCCTTAGCTCATGGCCCCTTTCTCCATCTTGAAAGCTCATCACTCCCATCTCTGCTCCATCATTGCGTGGCCTTCTCCTCTTCTGTCCTCAAATCTCTCTCTTCCTCCCTCATATAAGGAGCCTTGGGATGACGTGGGGCTTCCCCAGAAAATCCAGGATGAGCTCCCATCTCAACACCCTGGACTTAATAACGTCTGTAAAGTCTCTTTTATGTTGATGTTCGTTTGCCACGACAAAGGACCCAAGACTGGGCGGCTTACACCACAGACATTTACTTCCCTCAGTCCTGGAGGCTGGACGTCTGAGATCCAGGTGTCACAGGGCTGGTTCCTCCTAAGGCCTCTCTCTTTGGTGTGTAGACAACTGTGTTCTCCCTGTGTCCTCACATGGTCGTCCCTCTATGTGTGTCTGTGTCCTCATCTCCTCTTCTCATAAGGCTACCAGTCGTATTGGATCAGGACCCACCCTAGTGACCTTATTTTACCTTCATCACCTGTTCAGAGACCCATAACCAAATACAGCCACATCCTGAGGTCCTGGGGGCCAGGCCTCCACCATATGAATGGGGGAGGGGATGACATAATTTAGCCCATAACAACCCAGAACCTGTGAATATGGCCTTATTTGGAAACGGTCTTGCAGATGTGATTAGTGAAGGATGGAGAGGAGGTCATCCCGGATGAGGGGGCCCTACATCCAATGACAGTGTCCTGATCAGAGACAGAAGAGGAGACACAGACACAGAGGAGGAGCCACGTGGAGACGGAGGCAGAGATGGAGGGAGGCGGCCACCAGCCCAGGGACGTCTGGAGCCCCAGAAGCTGGAAGAGGCAGGAAGGACCCTCCCCTGGAGCCTCGGGAGGGAGCGCGGCCCTGCGACCCCTTCATCTCAGACGTCTGGTCTCCAGGACAGGGAGGGTGAATTCCTGTGGTTCTAAGCCCCCCTCCCCGCATCTCACCCCCAGTTGTGGTCATTTGTTACTGCAGCCCCAGGACACTAACTCCGTGGGTACTTGTTAACATGTGGAGGTCCTGGTGGAATAGGGCCAGGAATCTGTGCTTTGATCCAGCCTGGTAGAGGTAGCCTCCAAGGATGCTTGGAGAAGCTCTAATGAGTCCATTTTGTCCATTTTGTGTATTTTCGACATGGAAGACAAGGGAAAGGAAATTAATCCTCCCAAGGAAAGACGAAGACACCTCACAGGAGACCACTGGGTGTTTTTAAGAAGTGGCCGTGGCGCTCCGCTCCGCGAGTTTCTACCTTTGCACCGATTGGAGTCGTCTTTGAAACGTATTTCTGTGGCCTCGAGAATGAATATGCAAGTTGGGGCAGGAGTGGAGGAAAACGCTGGCCGCGCCCCCTCCACGCTGCTGCAACAGCTAAGACGCTAATAATTGCAGCGGGACCAGCGATGGGCTCCCGTGTGCCTCCTCCAACACCCCAAAGGGCAGGAATGCAAATGTGCGCTCTGTCTCATCCTGGGGTCTACGAGGGCGACTGCTTAGCTCCCTGGAGGGAGAGCCCTGTCTGGCCTGTGCACAAGGTGTCCTGTGAGGACGTTACCTCCTCTTGTAACTCAACATGACTTCATTCTGATCCATCGGAAGAAAATCTGCAGCCTTGACAAATACCCCTTTGTCCCGTGGTGCTTGCTGCTACTTGTTCCAAGAAATAAAAGGTAAGTTGAAAAATGCCCCTTTTTCCATTTTCATCTCTAATTGAATTCTCTCCTGACCCCCCGGGTCCCCACGGCGGTGTTTCAGGTTTTGATGATACGGAAAAGAATTTTGTATTTGGGTAATAAAATTTTCTTACTTGCCTTCAGCAACCTTCAACTCAATTTCCCGTCCCCGGAGACGGTGTCTATTAGAGAATAGAATCGAATTCCTTATTCATAGGGAAAAAGTTCCAATTTAATCTGAATATTCAGCGCTCCGCGCCGGTCAGGGTGATGGATGGCATATGGAAATGCTTCTGGTTCAGGGAATCAAATGGCAGTGTGCACTGCGGTATTGAAAGAAATAATGAAGTCTATTCAATATTCTCATAAAGTGCAGAAATGCACATTACAATGCGGAGAGCTGGCGTTCTCTTATTACCTTACCAGTTGTGAAAAGGAAAAAAAGGTGGTCACAAATTAAGAATTAATGCACGTGAGAGCATGTAAAATGCAGCAGCTGCGCGGGGCAGGGGCAGCCGCCTGCCACCATTTACGAGAACAAACAGGGCTCGTGGAGACGCGTGGGTCTCCCTCTTCGTAAGGAATAAGGAGAAGCTGCTGGATCTCACACGTTTCCTGAAAGGATTTGGGAAAAGGGAAGATTAATCCCTTCGAGGTGATGGGGAATTAGAAGCACCTCGTTATAGATAAATTCTGCTGCAGAATGGAAATCCTCGACACCATGGAAGCTTAGGCTTCTGGCTGAACTTGACAGAAATCGGAGGCCTGTGCAGGACCGGGGTCTTGGGCATACATGTGTGTCGGGGACGAGAATTGGCGGCTGAAAATGAAAAAACTTGGAACCTGGAAGGAGCGGCTGGATTTAGGGCTGCTATGCTCTGCGGTTTCATGATTCTAAGGGACTTGAGGGAGAAGTTGGAAAACACGTATGGGGCATTTCCGCCTGTGGATCCCCTGTCACGCTGTCTGTTTTGGTGTCGTTCGTGATCCTGATAACCCTCATCTGTATTTCTGGTTAAACATGCCCACTGAGGAGCTCGTGCAGAATGCGTTTTCTGAGCACAATCTTTTACAATGCTGCGTGTTAAAGTTTGTTCCTTTTTTTCCTCACTGAACGGGAGACATGTGAGAGGAAAAATGAGAGGGCCAGGAGGGAGCCTTCCGGAAGGATGCGTGGCTTTCTGCATGCTGTTATGAGAAGGAAGACTGTTTCCTGTTAAAGTTCCACTCAGAAATGTGAGGTTGCCACAGTGTCCCAGATGCAAGAGAGGGTCAGCCCCGTCCTTGTGTGGACTGGACGGTAGAGCAGATGCTTAGATACCCAGACACGGGGCTGGACCATCAGGGCGCGGGTGACCTAGGTGTCAGGGTGACCTCTGTGACCTCACCACACCTTGTGTTCTCAGATGTGACCTCACAGTGACCTGGACGTGGACATGACCCTGGGTGACCTCTGTGACCTCACCACACCATGTCTGTTCTCACACATGGCCTCACAGTGACCTGAACATGGATGTGGTCCTGGGTGACCTCTGTCACCTCACGGTGACCTGGATGTGGGTGTGGTCGTGAGTGACCTCTGTGACCCCACCACCCCTCCTCAGGTCACAGACGTGACCTCACAGTGACCTGGACATGGATGTGGTCCTGGGTGACCTCTGTTAACCTCACGGTGACCTGGATGTGGGTGTGGTCGTGAGTGACCTCTGTGACCCCACCACCCCTCCTCAGGTCACAGACATGAGCTTACAGTGATGGGGATGTGGACGTGGCCCTGGGTGACCTCACAGTGACCTGGTCGTGGGTGTGGTCCTGGGTGACCTCTGTGACCCTCCCCCCACCCCTCATCAGCTCTCAGACGTGACCTCACAGTGACCTGGATGTGGAGTGGCTCTGGGTGACCTCTGTGGCCTCACAGTGACCTGGTCATGGGTGTGGTCCTGGGTGACCTCTGTGACCCCCCCACTCCTCATCTGTGACCTCACAGTGACCTGGATGTGGAGTGGCCCTGGGTGATCTCTGTGGCCTCACAGTGACCTGGACGTGGACCCTGGTGACCCCAGCTGCATGCACTTTTTTTCTTTCAGTTCGCTCTGCCAGCCCTCCCTCACCTGGGCACAGATGGAATCCAGGTGGCCGAGCCCCTGCCGTCACACTTTCCCCCAGGCTGACTCCAGGTGCAGGATAGCAGGAGGGGGCTGTGCAGAGGCCCCTGGGGTGGGCGGCTTTGTTGGGGTTCCCGGCTGCCCTCCCACCTCCCTCCTGGGGGTACGAGGGCATCTCCTGGTGGGCCAGCCTTACAGAGCTGGGTCTGTCCCTCCCGCGGTTCCCCGGGGTACTGAGATCCCTTCTTTCTGTCTACGACCCAGAACTGGTGTTCCTGCACACAACCGTTCTGCCTTTTTATATTTTATACTTTATTTTTTTATTCAGGTAACATTCACATAAATAAAATTAACCATTTTAAGTGTAAAATTCAGTGGTATTTAGCACATCCACAATGTTGTGTGACCATCACCTTTGTCTACTTCCAGAACATTCTCATCACCCCAAAAGGAGACTTCGCACCCATTAATCAGTCACTCCCCATTCCCTCCCCCAGCCCGTACAACCACTAGTCCACTTTCTGCCTCTGTGGGTTTGCCTGTTCTGGACATTTCTTTTCAATGGATTCATGCACTATGTGGTCTTTTGTGTCTGGTTCTCTCACTGAGCATCACGTGTTCAACGTTCATGCATGTTGTAGCCTGTGTCAGAGCTTCACTCCTGTTCATGACTGAGTAATATTCCACTGTGTGGGTGGACCCCATTCTGTTTATCCATTCATCTGTCAATGGACACTTTGGTCATCTCTGCTTTGTGTCTGTTATTAATCGTGCTGCTATGAAACCCTCCATGTTTTAAGGGAACAACTCATCCTGCTGTGTCGCTGCCTTCTACCCAGTGGCCAGGGCCCTGACTCACCCGCTCTGAGCCTGTTTTGTCCTTGGTGACATTGTCTTCCTCATAGCCCTCCCCTCGTGGATTCTGATGAGCCTTTGGTGAGCTGACTTGGGGAAGCCCTCAGAACTCTTCTGGATCTTTAGAATACGGCCTTGTTTAGAAACAGGGTCTTTGCAGATGTGATTAGTGGAGGATGGAGAGGAGGTCATCCTGGATGAGGGGGCCCTAAATCCAATGACAGTGTCCTGATCAGAGACAGAAGAGGAGACACAGACACAGAGGAGGAGCCACGTGGAGACGGAAGCAGAGATGGAGGGAGGCGGCCACCAGCCCAGGGACGCCTGGAGCCCCAGAAGCTGGAAGAGGCAGGAAGGACCCTCCCCTGGAGCCTCCGGAGGGAGCACGGCCCTGGGACCCCTTCCTCCCAGACGTCTGGGTTCCAGAACAGGGGAGGTTAAATCTGTGATGATTCAAGCCCCTAGTTTGTGCCCCTTTGTTGTGGCCGCCCCAGGAGGCCCCCACAGCACCATCCTCTGTATGGCCACAGGGCCTCCAGACCCACAAGCCGTCACTCCCCATCCCCAACACCCCTTCTATCGGCCTTAGACGATCAAAGATACTGCTGTGTAACCCCTGGGGGTCATTTGGTAGAGCCTTAAGTCAATGGTTTTAAGTAACGGGGGGAGAAAATCTTTGATTACTTTGCACTGAGCCCAAAAAATGCATCTGAAGTGCGTAAGCAAATTTAGCCACTTTGAGAAGGAAAAGCTGTGAGTCATCAATTCAAATCTGACCGTGGTTACAAACCCAAATGCTCTGGACGCCTTTGTCCTGTAAAGTCCGGGTTAGCTGGCAGCGTTGGCAGAGAAGATGGGCGGAATGCACCTAACGGGGGTAGAAAATCCTCCTCTCCTGATCCCGGCATTCAACGAACACATCATATCTTCTCTGCTGTTCCCTTAGCACCTCTTCAGTGGCAACATTGTTATATGTTCCAGGAGCTGCACGATGTTCACGCTCTGAGATTCGAAACTCCTCACTCTGCAAAACTCTCTTATGAAAACAGCCCCCCAAAGTGAGCACAGATCTTCATCACTGTAAGACCCACGATAATGAAAAATCAAGAGCAATGGAAATGACCAAGAATGGAAGATGGCGGGAAGTCACAGTACAGTTACTTAAAATATTCTGCTGCAATGCACATGATAAGATGAAGGATTGTGAGGAATGAAGACCTTGGACAATGTGCTTGTTATATAAAGCAAAAAAAAAAAAAAAAAAAAGCAAACTCTATAAAAATACCCTCTGAAAAAGACTGGGAAGGAATACACAAAATGAAAATCGTTTTTGTGCAGGTGGTAGAGATAGTAAGTGGTTTAAAAACATTTTCTCTATCTTCCAAATTTCAGATAGTGATGCCCTCCTGAGTTAAAAATAAATGTGTTAAAATTATTTTGGAAAAGGTTAGACTGTAAATAAGGTTGGGAAATAAGAGGAGAGAATGCAATCTTCCTGTCCTCGGGAATAAGCGGCTCTAGAAAATAGTTTACAACTTTTTTCCTTAAGAAACAAAGGATATTTTCTAGATAATTCCTTAATTAACTAAACCCTTAGTCACAGGACTTGTGCTGTGGCATACATTTGCCACTGAACTTAAATGAGACGGAAACTCTTAGGATCTTGGATGCGATGTTTTCTTCTCTTTCAGTCAGCACGACTGTAAGAATGTTGGCAGAAGCAGCTTTTGCCTAAGTCCTACATTTGACTTGGAGCATAGAATGCACATTTTTCTTCCTTTTTAAAAGTTATTTTATTGAGGTCATGCTGGTTTATAACGTTGTGTGGTTTCAGGTGTACATTATTATGTATCAGTTTCTGTATAGACAGTATCATGCTCTCCACCAATAGTCTACTTTTTTGTTTTTTTGCGAGGAAGACCAGCCCTGAGCTAACATCCGTTGCTAATCCTCCTCTTTTTGCTGAGGAAGACTGGCCCTGGGCTAACATCCGTGCCCATCTTCCTCTACTTTATATGGGACGCTGCCACAGCATGGCCGACAGGCAGTGCATTGGCGAGCGCCCGGGATCCGAACCGGCAAACCCTGGCTGCCAAAGCGCGAACTAAACCGCTGCGCCACCGGGCGGCCCCCCAATAGTCTACTTTTTATCTGTCACCATACCTATGTGCCCCTTTATCCTTTTCACCCACCCCCTTCCCCTCTGGGAACCACTAATCTGTTCTCTTTGTCCATGTGTTTGTTTATCTTCCACATATGAGTGAAATCATGCAGTGTTTGTCTTTTTCTCTCTGGCTTATTTCACTTAACATAGTACCCTCCAGGTCCATCCACGTTGTTCCAATGGGACGATTTTGTCTTTTTTTTATAGCTGAGTAGTATTCCATTGTATGTATATATATATATATATATATATATATATATATATATATATATATACCACATCTTCTTTGTCCATTCATCTGTTGATGGACACTTGGGTTGCTTCCACATCTTGACTTGTGAACAATGCTTCAGTGAACATAGGGGTGCATAAATCTCTTTGAATTGTTGATTTCAAGTTCTTTGGATAAATACCCAGTAGTGGGATAGCTGGGTCGTATGGTATTTCTATTTTTAATTTTTTGAGAAATCTCCATACTGTTTTCCATAGTGGCTGCACCAGTTTCACTCCCACCAGCAGCGTATGAGAGTTCCCTTCTCTCCACATCCTCTCCAACACCTGTTATTTTTTGTCTTGTTAATTACAGACATTCTGGCAGGTGTAAGGTGATATCTCATTGTAGTTTTGATTTGCATTTCCGTGCTAGTTAATGATGTTGAACATCTTTTCATGTGTCCATTGGCCATCTGTGTGTCTTCTTTGGAGAAATGTCTGTTCATATCCTCTGCCCATTTTTTGATCTGGTTGTTCATTTGTTGTTGAGTTGTGTGAGTTATTTATATGTTTTGGAAATTAACCCCTTGTCGGATACATGATTTGCAAATATTTTCCCCCACGTGGTGAGTTGTCTTTTCCTTTTGTTGATGGTTTCCTTTGCCACAATGCACACTTTTCTTAGTAAATGGGGCTGCATTGCTGATACCCAGGTTGGTGATTTAGATCACTATATAGCAGAAAGCTTATTTTTTCCCCCTGATTGTAAAAGTAATAGGTATTGATGGGAGAAAATTTGGGAAATATTGGGAAAGTATGAAGAAAACAGAAATCAAAGTCCTTATCCCACACAGAGAGAACAGCGTGGGTACAGATGTGTGTTCTCGCCGGGGTGAATAATGGTGATGACTAAGGACCAGCCACTGCTCACAGGGTGAAGGCAGAAACGGGGCTCCCTTTTCTGGGAGAGAAGGGACAGTGAGCACATCCATGGTGACCTGTGTCCCACACAGACTGGAATTCCACGTCAGGTTTAAGGGGCCTGACTGGCTCCTCTCAGCTGGGTGGTCCGGGAGGTGGTCTGGAGATACGAAGTGCTGGGGGTTAGCCCCGAAAATGTGGGGAAGGTTCCCAGGCAGAGAAAACAGCCAGGGTGAGGGCCGACATAGGAAGGAACTCTGTATCTTGGCAGAACCAAGGGCCATGGGAGGTGAGGTAAGATGACGATGGGTGGGTGAGCCGGGCTGGTCAGCAGGACCTGGCAGTAATGGGATAAGAAGCCGCTGGGATGTTCTAGGCAACAGGAGACACCATCTGGTTTGTATTTTTAAGAGGGGACGAGAAACAGCCTGGCAGTTCCTTCAAGGTGGAACATGGAGGGTACTATATGACCCAGCAATTCTGTTCCTGGGTGTGTGCCCAAGAGAAATGAAGACAGACATCCATGGAGAAAACCTTGAACACGCATGTTCATAGCAGCATTATTCACAGTAGCCAAAAAGTGGAAACAACCCAAGTGTCCATCAATAGATGTGTGCATTAACAGAATGTGGTCCGTCCACACAGGGGAATATTACGCAGCCATGAACAGGAGTGGAGCACTGACACAGGCTACAATGTGGCCGGACCTTGAAAACATGATGCTCAGTGGGAGAACCAGACACGAAAGGCCACACAGTGTGTGATCCCATTTATAAGACAGGTCCAGAACAGGCAAATCTATACAGACAGAGAGCAGATCAGTGGTTTCTTGGGGTTGAGGACACAGGGACATGATTGGTAAAGAGTAAAGGGGTTCTTTTTGGGGTGATGAGCTGTCCTGAAATCGACTCTGGTGGTGGTTGCACAACTCTGTGACTACATTAACAACCACAGACTCGACACTTTAAATGGGTGACTGGTGTGGTATGTGAATTATCCCTCAATAAAGCTGTTAAAGAAAAGATCCTTAAAAAGGGGGGAGATGAAGCTGCTGTGTGGAGAAGGGGGGGCAGGAGACAGGCGAGGAGGCAGCTGTGGGGGTCCTGGGAAGGTGACAGGGGCTGGAACACGTGGTGGCAGACACAGGTGTGCAGGGGACAGGGTGTGCTGGGTTCAGAGGTGAAGGTCACAGGGTCACTGAAGCAAGTGCAAAGAGGAGCCCTGAATCACCCCAAACTTCCAGTTGAGCCGTGGTGTTGCAGTCTCTGTCTCTTGCTTGCAAGTTACTCAAGCTCATGGATGGTGACTGAAACGTAATGTAAATACTTGAGTCATTGGTGGGGTCACTCAGCTGCGTGTGTGTGTGTGTGTGTGTGTGTGTGTGTGTGTGTGTGTGTGTGTGTGAATCTCTCATGGTCTTTACCCGGCTGGGAAGTGTGTGTGTGTGTGTGTGTGTGTGTGTGTGTGTGTGTGTGAATCTCTCATGGTCTTTACCCGGCTGGGAAGTGATTACTGAAAAGTAAGTGGATGTCCTGGGTTGACCTGTCTCCCAAAAGATGTGTCCACATCCTGATTTCCTGCCTCCAGGAATGGGACGTTATGTGGAAACAGGGTCTCTGCAGATGTGATTAGTGAGGGATGGAGAGGAGGTCGTCCTGGAGGAGGGGGCCCTACATCCAATGACAGTGTCCTGATCAGAGACAGAAGAGGAGACACAGACACAGAGGAGGAGCCACGTGGAGACGGAGGCAGAGATGGAGGGAGGCGGCCACCAGCCCAGGGACGCCTGGAGCCCCAAACGCTGGAAGAGCAGGAAGGACCCTCCCCGGGAGCCTCGGGAGGGAGCGCGGCCCTGTGACCCCTTCATCTCTGACGTCTGGTCTCCAGGACGGGGGAGGGTGAATTCCTGGGGTTTTAAGCTCCTGGTTTGGGGTCATCTCAAAACTCACACAGTTGGAGACTTTGGGAAGCGAGCCTAACCCCTCTGTGAGCACAAGTCCGGGATGAGGTTGTTAAACAGCACAGTGCGGTGTCTTGTGAGAAACTGCTCAGACAAGGCCGCCTGGACACGCTGGTCCTTTCCTCGCCGCAGTCCCCCAGGTTCCAGGAGACACCTGACTTAGCCAGGACTGGCCATCTTCTGTGTCCTCCTAAGATGCCCGAGTGGAAAGAATGTCCTTGCAGGGGACAGCTGAACTCGAGTCTTGTTCTGGCAGCACATAAGTCGGGTTATTTTAAGGGCTCTCGTTCATGCCCCGAAGGTTACGTCCCAGCAAATTTTAGGAAATCACAGCCACGCGTGGCATTAGGGCTGCATTGCTGTCTGGCTCCAGAATCTGAAGTATGTAATTAACTCCTAATCCTCGGCGTCCCCACCCCGTAGGCACGTCACAGCAGAAACGCACCGTTTTATGAGCCTTTCGCTGGGTCGAGGGGGCACGGTGCTCTTCTGGGTCCAGGCAGGTGGCGTGCCCGGCTTTGTCTATGCTGCATCGACACTGTCACAGATGGGACAGGAGGGAGTTAGGTGGTGGCAGCAGGTGACGTGCTCCACCTCCCGACAAGCTTTCTTGGTGACAAGCTGTCAAAGTGTTGGGGCATTTCTAACTGTTCCAACACAGCAGACGCTTTCAGTGGGGGCACAACGTTCCCACCTCCTCGTGTTCCCGCTCTTGGTAGTGATTCGCGTGGCTCCAGACGCCTCTCACTTCTGTGCTTCATGAACTTTTCTGCTGAATCGCCGTTTTCTGACGGCTGGGGGGTGTGCTGGAGCAAGAGCTGGGTGATGCGAAAGAAGTGGGTTATTAACTTCCCAATCCTTTCTGACCCACTTTAGACCCAAACCTGATGGCACCGTCCAAACCTATTTAAGTTCTTCCTCTGCAAGTGCACTGAGACGGTCGACACTCAAATCCTGGAGAAGTAACCCAAATATTGAGGTTGATTTTCCTTCCAGACACGGGGATGAAAGGGATATAGATGCTACATAGATGGGTAGATGATAGATAGATAGATAGATGATAGATAGATAGATGATAGATAGATAGAGAGATAGATTGATAGATAGATGATAGAGAGATAGATGATAGAGAGATGATAGATAGATGATAGAAAGATGATAGATGATAGGTAGACACGTGATAGATGATAGATAGATGATAAATGAGGTGGATAGATAGATGACACGTAGATAGATGACCGATACATGGATAGAAGATTGATACATAGGTAGAAAATAGGTAGATGTGGTTTTTAAGGTAAATACACGTATGTCACTTGTTTAGAGAGTTGATACAAATACGGCCTAGAAAAACATGTGGGAGGCTATAGTACAGGTTTTCATTAGCAGGGAGATAAGGACATTCTGAGATACGTTTATATGTATATATAAAAGTGATTATGTATTATAATACATAATGTCTTATTATATAATTATGTAGTATGTAATTGTATATTACATATATAGATTACATATGTATACATCTTATATAACACATGTAATCTTGTATAGCATGTATACATGTATAAAAACATTTTGTGCTTAATATAATTTGTTACATAGTATATATGTATATTATGTACATAATACAGTATAATATCTATATAACATATCATACACATGCATATATTATCATACAAGAGTATGCTACATTGTATATGACTTCATTTCTTTTTTTGCATCAATTTTATAATCCCACAAATTATCAAGCTGGCATCGAAGTTTCGCATATGAAATACGGATTTCGACCCTGTGCCTGCCCCACGGAGCGAATTCTCAAGAGCCTTCCTGCAGCCGGGCCTCCCAAGACGGCTGTGGGGTCCGGGGGGCACAGGTGCTGTCCGTCCCACCGGGGTCAGGGCTGCATCTGGTCCATCAGACATTTCCCGAGCCTGGAGGGATGGGGATTCAGGAACAGTCCCTGCCGGAGTGGCTGCGTCCCGGAGAGACTGAGGGTCCCCAGCTGCACTTCTCATCACCGTGACTCACGACTGGATTCTCCTGCATGGGCAGGGCCGCCGTTGATGCTGATAACACCGCTCACGCATTGCTGGGACGTTCTCAACCGCAGGAGCACTTGGCTTTCCCGCGGAATTCACGCATGGCGTAGATTCTCTCTTTCCCTCTGAATCTGCAGATTTAAGGTGCTAGCTGTGCCACATTTCCAGGTGTGGGAGGGGGAGCTCTCCTTGCAGCAGGCTGCTAGGAGGGGACAGAGGCACCTTCAGCTAGAGGGGCACTCGCTGCAGAGGCCACATGTCCAGGGAATGTACCCGGGATATGCCATCCCATGTGTCCAGGGGGTGTCCCTGGGACCTGCCATGCCACGTGCCCAGGAGGCATCCCCGGGACCTGCCACACCACTCCACAGGGGCTGCACAGGTTGCCCGGGAAGCAAGCTTGCCTATCAGTCAGATTGTGTGCCCAAATCTCCCATCAGCAATTAGACTTTCTACTGAGAGTTGACATTCCCCCCTCACGTGCAGAGGGTTTTGTCCGCTCATGCTCCCAGCAGGTTGTCCCCACAAACATTTGACAAACCCCATCTTTGTGCTCTAGGTTTACATGGAAGACGGAGCGTCCCTTCCCCTGGTGGTGGGTTCCAGCATCTCTGTCTGGATAGCCACGGTGCATCGTGATAAACGCCGAAATCGAGCTGTAAGCCAAACGCCCCTGCGGGTCAGGCCCCCCGTCTGGCGGGGGCTGCGGGTGTGATCACGCACGACGAAGGTGCAAGGACGTGTGCAGTCAAAGCCTGAACTCGAGGGAGGCTGCGCGCCAAGAGGACGCTTAGGTGCATGTTCAGCCCTTGAATAAAAGACTGCGGTGCAGACACAGATCAGTGACCACAAGGCAGTGGAGAGAAGACTATTTCTTTTTAAAAAAGGAGAACTTCTGTGTGAATCCTCAGGGCCGACCCGCTGACATGAAGTCACGGTCGGACACGGGGTCCCACTTCAAGGGCAGGGGGCCGCGGGGCTGGGGTGCCGTCTCCGCGCCTGGCCGCCACCTGTGCAGACCGAGGGGGTTGACGAGAGGTGGCCGAGCCCCGGTCTCCTGGACGCCCCATGCATCCGAGTGGGAGAGTCTATTTCTGGCCGCGGCGCAAGTGGACTGGATTTCAACACTCTAAAAACATCCCTCGCCAGGCCTGCAGACGGCATCTGTCGGGCATTCCTCGGCGCCTGTCACTCGATATCGTGCGTGTTGAGCAGCTCTATTTTCGGAGGGCAGCTGGAGGAAGGATGGAATGGTGTGGCTTTGCTATTATGGGTAGGAAGACTAAGGGATTCCTACCTCCCCTTGTTAACTGTTGTTTTCAGCCTTCCTCCACCTGGCTTGTGAAAGACTGCGTGATTTCAGGGTCTGGGAGCCGGGAGGGAATTACCACCCGAGGTGGCTTTCTGCAAAAGCAATTCTCCTCGTGGCAGAGGATGAGATTTTCCCCTCCTGGTTGCAAAGGGCCCGTTTTGTGTTCCTGCTGCTCCTCGAGGTGGCTGGTTCTCAAGCTTTTCCTGGCGTGCCAGCTCACTTTGCGGGCGGGTCCCCCTTGGGCATTCAGTCAATCCTGTGGGGCTTGACCCAGTGCTCAGAGCTAAATTTCTCCTTCTCACCCGGTGAGCTTATCACTCTGCAGGAACTCGTGGTCCAGGTTCGTCTGCAGAGTCGCTCCGGATGGGCAAGAATTCACCAACGGTGCTTCCTCTCTGGGTCTCGGTTCTGGTCCTGGCCCTCCCCACCGCACGGCTGTGGTAGTGTCGGAATTTCATGGATTTCACGCAGGAACTGATGTCCTCCATTGGACCGCAGGGAAAGCTAGTTCAGGCAAAAGCAGATCAACAGCTTCTCTGGCAAGACCGGGCAGCAGAGAGCACTTTTTGTCTCTTTTTCCTTTTCCCGCAGGAGTGCACTTTTTGCAAATATGAAATCCCAAGGACACCCGTCCTTCACACTTCCTCCATCCTTCCATCTTGAATCGGTTCCCCCCGGAAGCTGGGTTCTCAGAGATACTGCACACGCAAACATTATGCCTTGTCTTAAAGGGATGAAATGACCCCATGGTGCATTGTGGTCACAGAGCGTCTGGACGGTCCTGTGGGCTCACACTAAGGACCGAGTCCTGGGGATGCAGAAGCCAGTGGGGTGCATCTTCAAGGGGCTCCCAGTTTGTGGAAGACAGAGGAGAAGGTGGACAGCAGTGTTAGGGGTTTGTTAGTGATGTGTTTGTTAGGGTGGACGGGAAGGAACGGGGCGGACGGGGGCATCCCAGACGGAGGAGAACCCGTGCAGGGGGATGAGCAGGAACTGGAAGATGTGTGGAGTTGACACCTGTCATGGGCTGGACTGTCCCGCAACATTCACATGGCAGCCCTGACCCCTGGGACCTCAGAATGGGACTGTTTGGTGATGGGTCTTTATAGAGGGAATCAAGTTAAAATGAGGTCATTGGGGTGGGCCCTGATCCAATAGGACTGGTGTCCTTCTCCAAAGGGAAGATTTGGACACCGACATGCAGAGGAGATGGTCGTGCAAAGACAGAGGCAGAGACTGCAAATGGTTTGGCCCTTTTGGGTCTTGCTTTTCAGATTTGTTAGGTGGACTCAGAATAATGTTCTGTCTGGGCCTGATTGTTCCTCTACACGGAGGCACGAGCTTCCTGACGATTCTGACCCGGCCTGTGCATTAGGAGGTTTTCTAGTCTGGCCCGTGGAACATGCACGGTGCCCAGCCCAGTGAGCCCCAGCTCCGTTCCTCGTCATCCCTCTGGTGCATCTCCTCCCCCGTCTTGGTCGGCCGTCACCTGTGTGTTTCATCTGTCACCTGTGTGTGTGTGTCGTCCGCATCCAGGTGGAGGCTCCCGGACCCTCTGCAGCTGTCTGGTTCTCAGTGTGGGCACCGGTCTTCTCTCTGGAACCCGGTCTTGTAGGATCTCACCTCCTCGGTCTCCCCGACTCTCTGCTCTGGCTCCTTGACTCGGGGGGGTCTGCCCGGGGCCCCTCCCTGTGCGTGTGTGTGACCATGTGTGCGTGCATTGCTGAGGCTGGCGGGGGGGTGACGCGGAGGGAGTGAATTCACCGCCCGCCCCATCTGCTCTCCCTCCACGCTCAGGAGGAGGCGTGAACGGCGCGTGCCCGCAGAGGGCCGGGCGGCAGGTGGGCAGCACATTTTTCTGTACCTGGTGGGCACCTGACACACGAGTGGAGGATGCGTTTCTGCAGGTGGGCGTCATCCTTCCCACGTCACAGCGGAGGGACCTGGGGGCCGAGAATTCGGGTGCACACGGTGGAGCTGAGATCAAAACCCGGCCCCGTGATGGGCGGGCAGACGGGTGCTCCCCCGTTGTACGGTCCAAGTTACCACTCACCCCGCGCCCAACAGCCACCATCTGCACAGCAGGACGGGAGAACCAGCTGTTGGAGGGAGGAGAGCCACACAGGTGTCACTGCCACCATACGTCTGGGCCCATCGGGTGACCGAGCAGCTTCTTGAAGCTGCCACCTCTCTCTAAGGGGCAGGAGCCTTCGGCCAGGTCAAGAAATGCACGTTGAGCACCCTCTGGTTGGAGAATTAGACCCTGGTTTGGACAGCCTGGCCTGGAGGCTCCCAGCTCAGATATCGAATCCCCGTTATTAAAGCTCTTAGTTATTCTCGTGCAGGTCGGAAATGGAAATTGTCCTGAATCACAGCCCTGCGATGTCGTGCCAGAAATGACGCGTTTTGGGTGGTGCAGGATTCCCATGCCCGGCACCTGCGTTTTCCCGTGTCACGTCTCCCTCTTCCCCCAGGGAGAGTAAGGGATGATGCAACTGAGAGATAAACTTGGGACAGTTCAGTCCTTCAAGTCGGCGTCGGAGAAAGAAACGTCGACACGTGGGAGGGTCGCATGGACCGCTGACTGTTCTCTGAAGAAAAACGACCCGAGATCCACTGCAGCTGTTTCATTACAGCTCAGAATGATGTGGACTTATTTAATACAGAGAAGAATTTTTTAATCAACCCATAAGACAGGATGTATAAACTTTATTATTGATTACACGTTTGTAAAAGCTTTCTCAATAAAGCAAACTCGCTTCCCTCTCTCAGGTTTCTATGAGGTAATTTAATCTGTCCTGTACTTTATACCGTTTTTTCTTTTTTACGACTTCATATTACAGTACATCTTTGTAGCCACACATTGAATAGCATAATTGTTTTTTTTTTTCTTCCCGAGACAAAAATGTGCTTTTGGTTCAAGGAGGTAATAATTCTAGATAAAACTTAACCATCTTAATGGGAAAAAGTTCTACCGAAAAAAAACCCCCACAACGCTTCACTGACATTTATGTTCCTCTTTTGATCTAAAACGGGGCAGTGTTTGTGAAATCTGTTTTTCAAAGTAACAAAAGGTGCTTAGTTGAAAATACTCTGTTGCAACAGTTGCTTTGTTACGTATTTTAAGTGAAACATTGTTCATGTCCTTAGGGACATTTTAATTTTATTCTCAGTCACAAAGTTGCCTTGTCTGTCTTTGAGGCACGTGGCAAAACCAATTCGAGGGCGTCTACATTTGTTTTGCAGGCGGGACAAACGGGGTGGCAGCCTGGTCAGATGGCTCTGCTTTCCGGCTCGTCCCGTACACGTCCTGCATCTGCTGAGACGTCTTGAAGTTTCTTGGTGTTAACTGCTTGCGCATGCGTCTGTCTGTTCCCAAGTCGGTCTTGGGAGAAAAGTTGGCGATACTGTCCCTTTGCATCACAGGCATCAAAATGGAGGACAGGGGAGCAGCTTAGGCAAGGTCTCGGGGTCTGGGCCGGGGGTCTGCTTCATCCCCATCCTCTTTCTCCATCCCAGGTCACCTCGTCCCCTCCCTGGGCGCTTGGCTGGCCGGGGATGAGACTGACCATCAGTAGCCAAGACTCAAACTGACACCAAGGTGGTCCTTCCATCTATAGCTATTTGTGACCCCACTGAGAGCCCGTCACCTCAGACCCCATTCTGACAAGGAAGGGGCCCTACAATCTCACTGATGGAGGACAGCGTGACCGTCATCAAGGTGGCTGCCTGTGCAATCTCCTTTGTGTGTGCTGTGTCTGTTATTCCCCAAGCTGAAGGATGCTCCCCAGGTCAGTGCCCAGGCACCCCCAGGGTCCCCCAAATCTCCTCGTCCTACTGGGTCTCCACAGCATCCCTCTCGTCCCTCAGACCGACTCCACTGCCTTCCCCTCCTCCCTCTTTAGCTGGTTTTCGATGATGGTGGACGCTCAACGCCTGTTGCACCCCAAGTTTGTGCATCCATTGGCCGTGAGATGAGAGCTGGTGGAGGGGGCCGGCCAGCTAGCTTGTTTTATTCAAACCGAGGTGAAGTTCACATAAGTCTGACGTTAACTGTGGCTGATTCGTCGATGCCCTTAACAGATTGACGATGCTCCTTTGTCTTCCTCGTTTCTTGCGTTTTTATTGTGAAAGGGTGTTGGTTTTTTTTCAAATGGTTTTTCTGTGCCAGTTGTGATGATCGTGCGATTTTTGACCTTTATTCTGCTTGTATGGCATATAACACGGATCGATTTTGTAAAAAAGAGGTTTATGGAGATACAATTCACATAACACAATTCACCCATTTAAAGTGTCCAGTTCAGTGGCGTTTTAATGTATTCACAGAGTTGGCCAACCATCAGTGCAGTCAGTTCCAGAACATTTTCGTCACCCCAGGAAAAAATCCCACATTCCTTTGCTATCACCCCCAAACCCTCCTCCACCACCCTATCCCCAGGCAACCACTAATCTGGTTTCTGTCTGTATGGACTTGCCTGCTCTGGACATTTCCTATCAGTGGATTCGCACACTTTGTGGCCTTTCGTGTCTGGTTCTCTCACTGAGCATCAAGTGTTCAAGGTTCATCCACGTTGTAGCTGTGTCAGTGCTTCACTCCTGTTCATGGCCGAGTAATATTCCACTGTGTGCATGGACCACATTCTGTTTAATTCATTCATTGATGGACATTACAATTGTTTCCACCCTTTGATGGTTGTGGTGACTGCTGCTGTGAACATGCGTGTAACAGTACTTTGAACACCTGGTTTCAGTTCTTTTGGGAACCAGCCAGCTTCTAAGCAGGGCTCTGTGTGGGGGTCTCCAGATGTTGAGGAGAAGGTACTTGTGTGTCCTTCATGCCAGAGTCAGCTCTGCCTGATGCCAGCTGGCCTGTGTGACACATCCTGTTCTCGGCACCCACAGCAGCTGGATCAACAGGCAGGGCCTCTGCTGGGGTCTGCAGAGGGAAGAACTACCCAGAGACAGGTGAGATGCACAGACCCAGAGAATTCCACAGCCCTCCAGACACGGGGCACTGTCTTGGTTGTGGGGCGTAAATACCTGACAGCAGGCGGATCTCCAGCATTGGGACTGATTCCACTCTGAGCTTGGGAAAAGCTCGAATTTTATATGTATGTGGAAATCTGCTGAGTAGAGTTGGTCACGGTGCGTTCAGTAAAAGATGCATAAATAAAACGCTAAGTAAGGGCTAAGTGGTCATCCTAATGTTTGTTCTGGAGTCGCTTTGGTTGCAATATCAAACGTACCTAGCCTTGTGTTAAGAATATACTTATGACCGTGTGACATAAGGGACCTGTCACCTCGCCTGGCCAGGAGTCCCGTATGACAACCACCGTTTTCTCAACGCAGACTGAATAGTCGTCTTTTTTGGCTCCAGCTGAAGAAAAAGTTTATATGTTGTAGTCCCGGGTACAACTCGTACAAATTATCACAAGATTCCAAGGAGGACGAGGGCTCCATGAAACACAGGGGCACCACTGCTCAGCTCACTCCATGAAGACAAAGGCATCTTCTCGTTGATTCCAGAAGATTCTAGAAGATTCCAGAAGGATCTTTTCTCAGGAGGTGAGCATAGGAAAATGAGAGAGGAGATAGCTGAAATCGTCAAGATTTTATTTAGCCCTTTTGGGGGAGAAACTGGCTTGTTACCAAATGGTTGAAAAGATTGTGAAAAGCGTATCTTCAGAAGAAGCCATCATCCTAATGAGCTCTTGAACGTGCGTGACAGCTGCCTCAGTTTCTCAGAAAGGCTTTGGCCGGCCAGCCTGGATGGGCAACGTGTTTGGACTCCAGTCCACGGACTCAACAGTTGGCGAGTCTCGACAGCCGACTCTCAGAGGGTGGATTCCTCATTCTCGGCGTCAATGACGCACCCCGAGGCCGGGATGGAGAGATCTTTCTCTTTTCCCTCCTCGTTAACTGTCTCTTCCCGCCTCGGTTAACCGCACCTTGTTGTCCAGAATCGGCCCTTCGTCGGAACCTGCAGATGAGGATGACGTGGCTGAACACGTCTGTCTCCCGAGGAGCCTTTCTTAGTGAAGACCCTGGAGAAATGAATTCAGAGCCGCCGTCGTGGTTGTCTATTTGGAGAAACCATGGAACTTGGAAGCACGTCCGGGGATTCTTAGAAAACACCCAAGCGGTGGTCCTTGGTCATTCCTTCCAAGGCCCCCGTGAATCCAGCCTCATACAGGTGCGGGGATGCTCAGTGTCGTCACATATCAGTGTCCTGCCAGGGCTCGAGGACACCTGCGAGGTGACTCACCTTTCAGACTCTTAGGGTCTTTTTCAAAGTTGCACTGTATTTCGGTTTCCCAGAGACTGAGACATCGCAGGGCAGACTCGCTTTCGAGACCCCCCGATTTCTGGGTTGGGTGGCCCACGCTGGAAGGTTCTTCAGGCAGAAGTGGGGCCGTCCTCGGGATTTTGGCCCCGAAGCTCAGCTGCCGCGGGGGGTCAGAGGGGAGGGCATTGCGGGGACATTCAGCAGACCCCTGTCCTGGCGGCAGGTGCTCCATGGGGCTGGCGGGGGCTTCTGGGGAGACACCTGCCTGACTTGTTTTCTTCCTTTTGTTTATCTGTGTTTTGTAAAGCCTTTATGATAGGTGTATAATGCAATGAACAATTGGTTATAAAAAGAAAAAATAGACACTTTAAAAAATTGTGGTAAAATACACATAACATCAATTTGACCATTTTAACCATTTTTAAGTGCACAGTTCAGGGGCATTAAGTACATTCACATGTTGGGCAACCATCCCCACCATCCATCTCCAGAACTTTCCATCTTCTCAAACTGAAACTCTGTTCCCATTAAACACTAACTCCCCATCCCCTCCCCCAGCCCCTGGCACCACCATCTACTTTCTGTCTCTCTGAATCTGACTCCTCTAGGGACCTCCTAGGAGTGGAATCACACAGCATTTGTCCTTTTGTGACTGCCTTATTTCGCTCAGCATCATGTCCTTGACATTCATCCATGTTGTAGTAACTGTCAGAATTTATTTCCTTTTTAGGGCTGAGTAGTATTCCCTTAATGGATATACCACATCTTGTTTATCTGTTCATCCATCTGTGGACACTTGGGTTGCATCTGCCCTTTGGCTACTGTGACTAATGCTACTATGAACACGGGTGTACAAACATCTGTTCGGGACCCTGCCTTCAATTCTTTCGGGTCTACACCCAGACATGGACTTGCTGGATTACATGGTCATTCTGTGCTTAACTTTTTGAGGAACCCCCACACCGTTTCCCACACCATCTTACATTCCCACCCACAGTGCATGATAAATCTTTCCTTTCAAAAGTTCAGTTAAAAATTGTGGGACTGTAAGCTTACTTCTTGCACAAATAACTACATTTGTGTTTATGCCATTCGGCGTTTTAACTTGTAAATGATCTCATTTGATTTTCCCTGGCAGCTTTGGGGTTGTGGGATGTGCTAGGCGTGAAAACATGCCACCAAAGCTTATGCCTGCATTGGGAATAAATGCATTTAAGGGAGCGCCATGGCTGATGTGGGGATCGGCGCCACCTGGTGGGCCAGTGGGAAATGAGAATTGTGGCCACGTCCTTCCGGTCTTCTCTTGCGGGAGCATCAGCATTTTCAGGGTCCTCGGCCTGCACTCCTCCTGGGAACTCACGCGGCCTTCCACGACAAAAGCTCGCCACGACCTGCACAGAAATGTCCTCACACCCGTGCTGGTTTCTGCGCCCCATGAGTCTGCAGGCCCTGCCCGCCCATCAGCTTATTCCAGGACCGGACCCCGGACGTGGCCCCAACCCAGGTGTGCCTGTTCCTGTCACACAGCCGTTCTTCACTGTGGGTCGTGGCCCCGGGAGAGGTGATGGCCGGGGGTGGGGGGCGAGCAGCTGCTGGGCCAGCGACAGCTGGGCCTGACCTCCTGGCGGGAGGGGTGGCCTTGCTGCCTCCTTCCTGTCACCAGGGCCGGCGGCTCTGTTTACTGGTTTCCGTGTGCGTCGCTGTGGCCGCCCAGGGTGACATTTCCTGCCTCATCCACCTAGCGGTCACTCCTATCCTCTCCCAGGAAAGCTGCCCACTTTGACCTGCTGGAGGAGACGGACCCTCAGTGAGGGGCTCCGGGTGAAAGCTTTGAAAGTGGGATGGTGGGATAGCAAGCCAGTTCTCCCAGGCTGTGGGCTGTCGGGGTCCGTCATCTACCTGTCGTCCATCTATCTGTTCATCATCCATCCATTTATCTATCTATGTGTCATCTATCTACCTATCTCTCTCTCTCTCTCATCTATCCATCATTTCTCTCATCTGTCTATCATCTATCTATCTATTCTCTATTTCTGTATCTATCCATCATCCATCTATTTATCTATCATCTATCAATCTATCGTCTATCTATATCTATCATCTGAGTGTCATCTATCTCTTGTCTATCTATCATCTATCATCTACGTATCTATCATCTATCTATCCGTCTAATGTATTATCTGTCTATCCATCCACTCATCCATCTATTTTCCATGTATCTATCTATCATCTATCAATCATCTATTTATTTATTTATGTATCGTCCATCCATGTGGAGATTCGTGCTATGAAGAAAATGAAAGCAGGACACGTGGATATCAAGATGACTGTGTGTGTGTGTGTGTGTGTGTGTGTGTGTGTGTGTGTCCGTGTGGGCGTTTGGGCCCTGGGTTGGGGGTAACTGAGCAGGACTCGGCAGGATGTGGGGGAGGTGCCACGTGGGCGTCTAGAGGAGAAGTGTTCTGGGGCAGGGCGCAGCATGAACACGGGCTCTGCAGGGCATGTGAGGAAAGGCTGAGGTGAGGAGGCCGAGGTGTACGGAGTGGGGGACGTGGGGGTCAGGTCACGGGGCCTTGCAGGGCTGCCGCGGATTTGGGCTGTTTCTATCAGTGAGATGGGGGCCACAGGGAATATTTCTTTTGTATTTTCAGCCTATTTATTTTTATTGAGGTGAAATTCACATAGGATAAAATTAATCCTTTCAATGTGAACAATTCTGTGGCATTTAGTACATTCACAATATTGTGCAACCGTCAACACAATCTAGTTCCAGAATGTTCTCATTGCCTCCAAAGAAAACCCTGTACCTATTATCAGTCACTCCCCATTGCTCCCAAAACTACTTCCTGTTGGCAACCACGAACCCACTTTCTGTCTGTGGATTTGCCTGTTCTGGATATTTCATATAAACGGAACCACACACTCTGTGGCCTTTTGTGTCTGGTTCTCTCACTGAGCATCGTGTGTTCAAGGTTCATCCATTGTCGTAGCTGTGTCATTACATCACTCCTTTTCATGGCTGAGTAATATTCCACTGTGTGGATGGACCACGTTTATTTATCCATTCATCTATCAACAGACACTCGGGTTGCTTCCACCGTTTGGCTCTTGTAACTGGGGAGAATTTTGAGAGTGGATTGGCTGGATCTGCCTCTGGCTCCCGGCTGAGAACAGACAGTCATGGGGAGAGTGGGACCATGGCCCAGACCAGAGACTGGGGCGACTCACAGCCGGCTGATGGCAGAGGGGGTGAGACACGCTGAACTGAAGGTGTGTTTTGGAGAGACAGCCCCAGACATTGCAGGCGGGCTGGATGTGGGTGCGAGGGAGAGGGTGACCCCATCCTGGCCAGCAGGGCACACAGGGTGGCCCCTTCCCATTTGAGAAGGAGCCAGGAATTCACTCATTTTCATTGAGTCTTGCATGCCTGGACCATGAGACTTGAAATACGGGCAGTGTGAATGAAAGGATGTGGACGTGGGTTCTTGCAGACCCCATAGATTCGGGATCTCCAGGCGTCCTGGGATTAAGAGTGAAATAAAAATGGAAAATGCAGTGGCTGGGGACAGCTGTGGCTCTCTGCTTCTGTCCAAGGCCGGCCCCGCGGCCCCCGCCTGAAATTCCAAAGCTGCCGCTTTCATGGGGTTCAAAGGGGCTGGCCGGGCGGGGAGAACTTTCTGGAAGCTGGTGGCTATGAATAGGCACGGAGGAGGGACCGAGGTGGCCCACCTGGCGAAGGCATTTCCTTCACACATTCCCAAGAGCCCAGAGAGCAGCCTGCACGGAGGGACGAGCCGGGTCAAGATGACCAGCGGGCACGCCAGTGTCCGGCAGGTCATGCGCCTTTCAAAGCCACATGGAACCAGCCCAGGGTGGGAGGCACCAGGGTCACGGCCCCACCCACGCCACGCCCTGCTGACCCCCGCCAGGCCGCTGGGCTCAATGACCCAAGACCTGCCACCATCCACAGGCCAGCGTGGTCCTTGGCCTCGGGCAATGTGGCGTCCTCCAGATCGGAGAGGAACCCAACCCACCCACGGGGGACGGTCACCCAGCCTCCCCTCCTGACCCCCAGGCCTGGCCTCTGCTCGGCTCCCACAGAGCGTCCAGCTGACCCGGAACTGGGGTGTGTGATCGAGAGTGGGGGACGCCCCGGGGGACGGGTCTTTTTTGGGTCCCTTTAAAGAAGGAGGACCTGTGCCTCTAAGACCTCAGGGCCCCCCAGCCTCTCAGCTGTCGTGGCCGATTGCCATGTTTGTGTTGTTGCCAGGAGACGCCCGGGTTATAAATAGGAGGGGTCAGCCGGGGCCGGAGCCGGGGTGGCCGCCGGGGACCGGCTGTTGCAAACATGACATCGCTGGTTCCAGAGGAAACAGCCGCTTAATCAACCACATTGGGACTTTGTGATGCGCCCCGTGCCAACAACCCTGCAGATCCCCAGGGCACCGAGACGCGACCCTGGAGGATGTCCGCTCCCGATTTTCAAGCACCCGGACCAGTGGCCGATGGAGGGCGCGGGGAAGAGTCTGGGAGATGCTGGTGCATGTTGAGGACAAGTGGCTTAGGACACAGACAACCCCAAGGGTCAGGTCCTGTCCTGGGGGCGGCCCGCAGGCAGACGGGTCCCTGCAGTTTCGATGTGGCCTCAGATGCAGTCTGTGTGTGCTTTTTCCCGGAGTGTGGCGAAGGCGAAGGAAGCAGCCTCGGTGACCGTGGACGGGCCGTTGATGAATCGGGCGACGTCTGAATTCCAGGAGACCCGGATGTTTCCCAGCTGGGGGTGTCAGTGGGAAAGGGGAAGCATGTGGAAGTGCTCTCGGTCGCACAAAGCTGGCACTTCCACATGCAACATGCAAGCAGATCCCATCCCGCCCCCCATCCCTTTGACCCCTGGGACCCCGAGCCCCGTCCCTCCGGGGCGTGGGTCAGCCGTCACCATCCCCCGAAGCAGCAGGACCACGTGCTCCTGGCTCGGGGACGGTGCCAGGTTATTTAGGGGGGAAGAAGGAAGCACCAGGGCGCAGGGCTGTTGGCACCTCGCAGCGTCGAGACCCCACGTCAGGAAGTCATCCTGCCAGAGGATTTAGGGGATGCTGCGATGTGCACTGGGACACGGCTTAAACAGCCCAGGTTGAACCTCACAGCCACTTATGGGGTGTGGAGTGGTCCCCGGGGTGGGGGCTACAGGGAGGATGGGACGGGTCCCTGCCCACGAGGTGCCCACAGGTGGTGTTATCCCACCCCTCGCTGCTGCCTGTGTATTACACCGGAAGCCCTCCAGAACAGAGTCCAGAGTTAACGTTCCTACAATGAGGGAAGCAGGTGTGATGGTGTTTGTGTGGGGGAACGGACGACCCCAACCACAGCCCGCGGGGCTCGGCCGACGTCCCCAGAAGCTGCAGAACAGCCCGGAATTCATGGCTTTTCCTGCAAAGGGAGATGGTAACCAAGGCCTCACAGGCAGAGAGGCCACTGAGCTTGGTCAGGATTCAGTGGGGGCGAATGAGTTTGCACGGCTTTCGTAACAAATGACCACCAACGGGGGGCTTAGAACCCCAGGAATTCACCCTCCCCATCCTGGGGACCAGACGTCTGAGATGAAGGGGTCGCAGGGCCCCACTCCCTCTGGAGTCTCCAGGGGACGGTCCTTCCTGCTCTTCCAGCTTCTGGGGCTCCAGGCGTCCCTGGGCTGGTGGCCGCCCCCCTCCATCTCTGCCTCCGTCTCCACGTGGCTCCTCCTCTGTGTCCGTGTCTCCTCTTCTGTCTCTGATCAGGACACTGTCATTGGATTTAGGGCCACCCTCATCCAGGACGACCTCCTCTCCATCCTCCACTAATCACATCTGCAAACACCTTATTTCCACGTTGGGTCCGTTCCCACAAGGGTCAGGAGGTGGACATTTGGGGATCATGACTCAGCCACCAAATATCCATCTTCTGGCTCCTGGTTCCCTCAGCTCCATCTGTTGGGGATTCCAGAGAAAATTCAGCTCTGTCTCCTTCGTTACACCATCTCCCTGGCTTTCCGTAACTGTAAACTGGAAATAGAGGGACGGACTCCATCTGCCCTCAGGGCCCATGACCAGCGGGCAGCTCACGAGCGTGTGCGCCATCTTCCACTTTCTCCCTCACAAACACTTGTGCCGTCATGGGAAAAGAGATGACGGGGTGCCATCCCAACAGCCCCCGTTTTCATGTCAGACAATATAAAAGCTGTGCAATTAGATGTAAGCATGCCAACTAGCGCCCCAGCCCTGCTGTGTTTACAAAAGCCTGTAGGTTGTGCACAGGAGCCACGAGTCTTCGTTCCCCTCTCAACACTCGTAAACCTTCTGCTGTGAGTGTCCTCCGTGCCAATAAAAGCTTGCAGCTTTCTGCGTCCGTGAGGCGTTGGCAACATGGGATGAGTTTACGAGGTCATGTTTGAGAGAGCAGCGTCGGCCTCTGGACGGCCCCCCAGCTCCTGGGATGAGACCTGCTTACAGAAGGACGTCAGCATGGGATGAGGCTGTGGACCGGCTGTGGGTTTCCATTGCTGACGATGGAGGAGGGGACAGGGGACTCCGTGCCACGAGTCAGGCGTTGGGCACATCGGTGTAGGTCTTGCAGCTCCTGAGGATGAGGGGTGCGTTGAGTGAATGCCCGATTGCCACGTGGGAGGAGGAAATTCATTGCCACCCCCACGGAGATGAGGTGGATGGACGGGGGCCACCAGGACGGGCTTCCTCTGTCCCAGGTTGGCCACGGCTGAGGTCCACGGCGTCCCGTCTGCTTCAGGACGCAGAACCACGAGGATCCAGGCAAATAGAATCCTTTCCTCATGCAGATGCTGCCGAATGCGAATGGCCACTTTGGATTCAGATTCCCTTCGGGACGGTGCATGCGTCTCCTCTGTGATCCAAGAGTTGGCGATAAAATGAGTTCTGCCCAGTGAGTTTGTGGTGCAACTTCGAGCAAGTGAGTGACGCAGAGCAGAGCAGCCCGTCATTTGCGGACAGAGCTGAGTTGGGTGGGGCCCCGAGCATGGCCAGCTCACCCACCCCACCCCAGGCTCACAGGGCAGACGGGCGGCGTCCCGGTCCTGTTGTGGGTTCCCCTGCATTTCCCGTGCTGCTGTCTCCAAGTCCTCACCTTCCTCTCGTTGGTCTCAGAGTTGAGGTAGGGAGTGTGGGGTTTTCAATCATTTGAGGTGCTGACAGTCTCGTCACTAAATGGGGCCATGGCTCACGGGGCCACTCTCCCTGCCCAGTACACTGAGGGTGGCTTTAGCTGTGCATGCGAATGGTTGCATTGTCTATCTGAAATGTTACCCAGCAAGGAAATGGCATTTTCTAGGATTCCAAGTGAAAAATTGAAGTCACCACTCCCCACGTGGCCACCAATGGGCCCTGACAGCATATCCTTTCAGTACACCCACCGTCACCACCCATCTTCTCAGTACACCCACCGTCACCACCCATCTTCTCAGTACACCCACCGTCACCACCCCGTCCTCTCGGTGCGCCCGCCGTCACCACCGCGTCCTCTCGGTGCGCCCGCCGTCACCACCCCGTCTTCTCGGTACACCCATCGTCACCACCCCATCCTGTCGGTACACCCACCGTCACCACCCCGTCCTGTCGGTACACCCACCGTCACCACCACATCTACTTACTACATCCACCATCACCACTACATCGTCTTAGTATGCCCAGCATCAGCACCATATCCTTTTTGTACACCCAACATCACCACCACATCATCTTGGTACAGCCCACACCACCAGCATGTTGTCTTAGTATCCCTCAATGTAAAATGGGGCTACACATTTAGTAGGGGCTGTAAAAATTGGGAGTTAACCCAATGGTAGAATCTGCAATCCTGGCTGTTGGAAAAATTGATCCACATCTGAACGTTTTCATCCATGATCAATGTGTTGCCTTTAATCAAGAACCATCATTTTTATTCTAGAAGTCTCTGATAAAGGGGCACAGGGCTGATCCTGCATCCTGTGTCCCTGAGTGCCTACGGGATCTTTCAGTAATCGCCCTGCCTCGGTAATCCAGCTACCACAGTCTTTGACAAAAGATCAATAATTAACAAATGGGACAGCACAACTCCATAGTTCCCTGTGGTTGTTGTGACAAAGTACTGCTAATTGGGGGCTTAGAGAAGTTTATTCTCTAATAACTCTGCAGGGTCAGAAGTCTGAGATCAAGGTGTGGCAGGGCCACGCTCCCTCCGGAGGCTCCAGGGGGTCCTTCCTTCCTCTTCCAGCTCCTGGTGGTGGCCGGAGGCCCTGCTGTTCCTTGTCTGGTAGCCGGACCACTCCATTCACACGCTGTCTTCCCCGTGTCTTCACGTGGCCTCCCGTGTGCACATGCGTGTCTGCGTCCAAATAGTTCCCCTTTCTATAAGGACCCCAGTCCTACAGGATTAGGGTCCACCCCAATAACCTTATCTTAATCACCTCTGCAAGGACCCTATTTCCAAATAAAGTCCCTTCCAAGGTCCAGGGGTTAGGACTTCAATGTACCTTACTTGAGGGACACAGTTCAACCCATTGCAACACTTTCTTTTCCTACAAAACAGATGACCATGGAGTCAAGAGAAATGGAGGGTTCCAGCTGACGTTTGAGTGGTGTGGAGTTCAGATTTATAGATTCCACGCGTCTCTGCCTTTGTTCCAAGGTGGTGTGAAATATCCTTCGTTTTACTTTTTCAGAGAATTGCTTCCAATTTATGGAATTTTTTGTTTGGACAGGAGATTTTTATTGCACATTTTTGGAAATACATCAAGATAGGCACCTTAAAAAATTGCTTTCCATTGAGAATTAACTTTCTCGGGGGTGGTTATCATTGCATTGGGGTTCCCATGGTTTCTTGAATGTTACGTTAGCTGATGCCACATAATTAACCAGAGATGGGAAGGAACATCTAGAGATATCAATTTACACGTCATTCAAATAGAAAATTATTTTCCCCTACAGTCCCATTTTCTGCTCCCCCCACCCTTTCTAGATGCAAAAGCACATCATTCTCTTTTACTTATATACTTTCTTAATTTTGTACAACCTTCCAGAACATTCTGCCAGTTTTGTGGTTTTATTTCTTATAAATAAATGAAATCTCCACCCAATGGTACTTATTTTGCTAAAAATTGCCCAGTAATTAAAGGGATGGGCTTTTTAAAGCATTTAATGGAAAGAAATGAAATTTTCCTTATTAACTTAAAAACATCCATACGTTACAAAATATTCTGCCCACATTATTTGCTGAACCTTGGCAGTCAGATACCGAATATCATTAGAAAGAAAACCTGAAGCCCTTGGATTTTAACTTTGACCCCAGGAGCGTCAGATCTTTCATTAAGATTCACACAGATGAAAGAAGTCGCCAATTGTCTCTAATTAGTTTGTAGTTCAGAATCTGAACACCCCAGGTAGCACGAATTCATGTAGATCTCAGACCAAATACCTCGTTGTTCGGTTTTCCCGAGCATTAGGTTGAAAGTAATTATGTAAATGAATTAAAGTAAATGAGATGTACCCGGTCCGTACGTGGGGCTGGTTAACTAGCGCTAGCTGTTTATCTTCCGTGTGTCTGTTTATTGTGGTAACACAGACATAACATAAAATTTACTATTTTAACACTTTCTGAGTGCACAGTTCAGGGGCGTTAAGTACATTTGCACTGTTGTGCAACCATCAGCATCATCCCTCTCCAGGGCTTTCTCATCTTCCCAAACTGAAACTCTGTCCCCATTAAACTAACTCCCCACCCCCTCCCCCAGCCCCTGACACCCACCATGTACTTTGTGTGTCAATGAATTTGATGAGTCTAGGGACCCCATATGAGTGGAATCACACAGTATTTGTCCTTTGTGACTGGATTATTTCACTCTGCATCATGTCGTCAAGGTTCATCCATGTTGGAGCATGAGTCAGAATGTGCTTCCTTTTCATGGCTGAGTAATATTCCATTGCATGGATGGACCACATTCTGTTTATCTGTTCATCCATCAATGCACACTGGGTTGTTTTTACCTCTTAGCCCTGTGAACAATGCTTCTATGAACATGGGTGCACAAGTATCCCTTCGAGTCCCTGCTTTCAATGGTTTTGGGTGGAATTCCAGGAGAGCATTGCTGGATGATATGCTAATTTGACGTTTAATTTTTTGAGGGGCCTCCTTCCTGTTTTCCATGCAGCTGCACCATTTTACATTCCCACCCACAGTGCATCTCTCCACATCCTCATCAACGCTTAGTTTCTGTTTTTCGCTAACAGTCGTCCAAATGGGTGTGAGGTGATGTCTCCCTGTGGGCGCCATATGGGGATGCTTGGATGAAAAATAGCCAGAGTCAGCCCAAAGATGCAGACTTGGGGACTTGAATTCCTAGACCACGTGTGTTGGTGGAAACGTCTGATTCTGTCCTTGTTCTCTTATCTTCTGACCCTCCTTATCTTAAACGCTCTCCTTTATTTTACCAACCACTCCGTCCTGTGATGATGGCTGTCTCCTCAAACCCCAGTGTTGATCCCAGTGGCCCCATGCCTGGTTTTGAGAAGAAAGTCATGAAAACACCAGGACCGAATTCCAACCCACTTCCTCCCGCATCTGAGCATCCTCTGGGTGGTCAGGGAGGCCGACACAGAGGAAGACATAAGAAGGGGTTGGAACGCCCAACCTACAGATGGGCGAGGGCTCCCCGTGGCCACCATGGCTTTGGGACCCTCCAGGGACTCCAGACGCCCTGAGACCACGCTGAGCCTGGACACGTGGCTGGACCCACACCACACCCATCACAAAGAGAACTGAGCGAAGAGGAGGAATCCTGGGAATGGCCACGTTCCCGACAGCCAGCAGCCGTGGTCTTTCTTTAGTGGCCTCGGCTGTCCCACTGCGAGGCCTCGCTCCTGGAGAAACATCGCCAAGCAGGCCTCCTCCCACATCACAGGCCCGCGTGTAAGAAAACAGCCTGCCTCTCAGGGTCCGGCCGCCGCGTCCGCCCACATCTGCAGGCGCTAATCCCTTTGACGCCTCCCGGGCCATGTCCCCACGCAGGACGCCCCGGCTTCCCGAAAGAAGGTGTGTGTCTGCAGCCACTGGGCAGGGGCCAGCCCAGCAGAGAGGAAAGGTGAAGGGGGGCTCCCCCGTGACTCACCTGTGAGGGCACGGGCGTGGGTGGCCTGGGGTCCTGACCGTGGCTCTGGACCTTCTTGGTCTGCCGTGTGTGATGGGGAATAACGGGGTTATTGTGTAGAGTGGGGCTCCCATTCAGACCCAAGTGGAGGCTCAGAGCCCGTCCCACAAGAGGGGGCCTCCTTTTTGTGGGGTCCAGCTCTGCCCACCTGTGAACCCCAAAACCAGGGTCTTGGAGGGCCAGGGGATGGAGGCAGGTCATGATGTAGTTGCCCTTCCTACAAAGACAGAAAGAAACCTTCTCTCGGTTTTTAAACATAACGGGGTGCTCCCCTCTGATGGTAAAAGGAATCCAGCAGGCTCCTTGTAGAACATTCCGGAAAACAATAAAGGAAAATAAATGGAGACAATCTTGAAAAACCTAAAGGCGAAAATCACCCCAGGACCGAGAGAGAGTGGGGGATACGCATTCTGGGGCAGTTCCTTCTGGGTTTTTCTAACCCATTATATCCATTGTATTGATCGTCACCCTGGGCACAGATGACACACACACGTCATCTGATAAGCTGGGATCTCTGTGTATTTACAGAATTTTTCCGTTTCAGTTGTGTGGTGATCATTGCCCCGGCCATGGAAAATCTTTGAAAACAGGTTTTCTCGTCCAATGTCAGGATAATGTTTCAGGGTCAATGTCAATGGTTGGTTCCAGCGTTTTCTGGACATGCGGCATCGCTGTTTCCAAGTTGAACCAGATGCACGGTTCTGCGAGGAGGGTGCGCACGTGGGGAGCAAGGGGCATGGCTCCGATTTATGACTTTAGAGCAATTCCCGGGAGGAAGGGACGGGGGAGCTTTTCTGAGTCTCTGATGCCCGGAGCCAAATGGCTTTCCTAGTCCTGGAGCCAGACGTCTGAGATGAAGGGGTCGCAGGGCCGCGCTCCCTCCCGAGGCTCCAGGGGAGGGTCCTTCCTCCTCTTCCAGCTTCTGGGGCTCCGGGCGTCCCCGGGCTGGTGGCCGCCTCCCTCCATCTCTGCCTCCGTCTCCACGTGGCTCCTCCTCTGTGTCTGTGTCTCCTCTTCTGTCTCTGATCAGGACACTGTCATTGGATGTAGGGCCCCCTCCTCCAGGACGACCCCATCTCCATCCTTCACTAATCACATCTGCAAAGACCCTGTTTCCAAATGAGGCCCCGTTCTGAGGTCCTGGGGGTTAGGATGTGGACGAATCTTTTTTTTTTAGCAGGACACAAATCAAACCCATAACACACGCACTCAGTCTTCTCTCTCTTCCTCCCTTCCCTCCCCGTCCATCTATCTATCTACCTGTCTATCATCTATCATCTATATCTATCTATCTATCTATCATCTATCTATTATCTATCATCTCTCAATCATCTATCATCTATATGTATCTATCATTTACCATCTACTATCTATCATCTGTCAATCATCTATCATCTATATCTATCTATGTATCTATGATCTATACATACACACACATTATATGTAAATATGTACGTATATGTGCATACATGTATCTGAATGTATACGTTTGTGTGTATATATATTTGAACCATTTGAAAGTAGTTTCAGTGTCTTGGAATATTCCGGCATGCATCTCCTGAGAATACGCCCCCACCACATCTAAGAAGACTGACAGTCCCCCACTCTAACATCCGTATTCTGGTCTCCACAGCCGCCCCCACACTGACCGGCTCGGGGGATTTTCTCCCCAGACGGGGTCACGCGGCGGCTGGGCGATGCCGCGTGTCCTGGACCGTGTCCCCGGGGGAGGAAGCGGGTCGCCTCTGGCTCCGCCATCTCAGGAGGGATCAGAACTGGGGATCCGGACGTCCTGCAGGTGGCAGTGGCCCGTGCCCCATGCGGCCACACGATGGCGGTGCGACCCACGGAAACGCAGGAGCTTCTGGGCTTGTGCTGCTTTTTGAAACACTCATTTCCTTCACAGTTGCTTTTTTCTCTCCTTTTCCCCCCACTTTCCTGAGTCTAATGAGGCGGCATCTTGTTTAGTGTTTGACGTTCGCTGTGGATCATCATCCACCCCCGTTCCTGTCCCCGATTCCTAACTGGGTCCAGTTCAGAACCTGGACCGACTGACTCAGGGCCGGTGTCGAGAGCCCATGAACTCCTCGTACACGAGCATCAGCAGGCTGCACTTGTGGGGTCTCCCCCACGACACAGAGGCCATAGGAACGGAGGGGCATCTCCCAGATCCCGTTAACACCTCCGGGGACACGGTCGGCCGCGTCCAGGATTCCCCGAATGCCCCGGCCGATGGTTCCAACGAAGAAAACGTCAGCCTCCCAGCTGCTGGGAGCGTGCCAAGCAAACTTCTCGGTGCTTCCAGACGCGTGAAGGGCGGCCGGCCCCGTCCCCGTGTGCCCCCCGGATGAAGCCGGGCCACTGACTGCCACACACCCAGCCCGTTTTGCACGGATCCACCCATGTCCTCTGTTGGAGACTTTCCGGTCAGCGTCGCCGTGTAAATACCCCTCTGTGCAAACTTTGCCCAAGAAACATGTCATAAGCTTTAGGTGTTCCCTCAAGAAACATAAAAAATAATTTGTTTTCTTTACAAAACTTTTTTGCATCTCCTGGTGCGTCTGAACAGCGACCTCACCGTGAAGTTTGAGGCATCAAAGGTGGGCTTTCGGGGGAGGCGGCCGGAGAACAGCAGGAGAGAAGACATGCGTCCTAGCTGTCAGCAGACCCTGCAAACCCGTGAACGGGGAGCGTCAACAGCGTCATCCCCACCCGGGAGAGCCTTCGCTGCACTTAGAAAATCATGTTGTCATACAGGCCACTGTCAACGCCGCTCAGAGAAGTGATGTCACAGCGACAGTTCTGTTGGGAACACATATCCAGACCCCCGGAGACAGGAAAACAGACAGGAGCCAGCACGGATTCACAGACGGACTTCTAAAAATAAAATGCACCGAACAACTCAAGTGTCCACGGATGGGTGCATGGACAAACAGCATGTGGTCCATCCAAAGAGGGGACTATTACTCAGCCATGAAAAGGAAAGAGATTCTGACACATGCTACAACTCGGATGAAGTTTGAGGACACGATGCTCAGTGACATGAGCCAGACACCAAAGGACAAATGCTGTGTAAATCCACGCATAGGAGGTCCCTAGAGGAGTCACATTCACAGAGACAGAAGGTAGATGGTGGTGCCGGGGCTGGGGGAAGGGGATGGGGAGTCAGTGTTTCATGGGGACAGAGGTTCAGTTTGGGAAGATGGAAAGTTCTGGAGACAGATGGTGGGGACGGCTGTACAGCAACGTGAATGGAGCTGATGCCACTGAACTGTGCACCTAAAACGAGTGAAGATGGTAACTTTTATGCTACGTACGTTTTATCACAATTTACACAAACCCTCTTCAAGCAATAGGATGCGTCATTTGCTGCCCGCCCTTGGCATTTTCCTCCCAAGAGGCACCAAGGTAGCCGGCACCTCAACCGCCCGGTACCTTGTCCCCTCTCTGTTGTGACGACAGCCATGGAATTCAGATTCAGGCGGGGGGCGGGGAGGCAGGATGCCTGCGCGTGGACAATGCGGCAGCTTGCGTCCCGGTTCATCCCCGAGTCGGTCTTGCACCAATCCTGTGTTGGGTCGGCAGAAGCGGCTCTCTGGGTTTGTCTGGGGAGCTGAGTGATGGGGGGCGGGGGGCGGGGTATACCGGGCAGGGGGGAAGGTGAGGGCGCAGCCCGTCCCTTCACCGTCAGGGCCTCCTTCTTCACAGCCTCCTTCCCGTTCATTCAGTCTCGGGGTATTTCTTAATGTTCCAGCCTCCTGAGTGTGCAAGGCTGTGAAAGTCCAGTCCAGGCTTTCTTCTTTCATATTTTCAAGTTCTGTTAAAATTTTCTTTATTTTTTTCTTTTTAACTGTGATAAAATATACTTAATGGAAAATGACTATTTTTAACCATTTTTAGGTGCACAGTTCAGTGGCATCCAAGACATTCACGTTGTTGTGCAACCATCCTCGCCATCTATCTCTAGAACTTTCCCATCTTGAAAAACTAAAACTGTCTCCATTAAACACTAACTCCCCATCCGCCTCCCCCAGCCCCTGGCACCACCGTCTGCTTTCTGTCTTGATGGATCTGACTCCTCTAGGGACCCTGTATGAGTAGAATCATACAGTATTTGTCCTTTTGTGTCTGGCTTCTGTCGCTCAGCGTAATATCCTCAAGGTTCATCCGTACTGTAGTGTGACTCAGAATGTCATTCTTTTTCATGGCTGTATAATATTCCATTGCATGGACAGACCACATTCTGTTTCTCCATCCATCCATTGATGGCTTCTTGGGTTGCTCTCAACTCTTGGTGACTATGAACAAGGCTGTTGTGAATGTGTGCGTACAAGTTGTGAACATGTGCTTTCAACTCTTTCGGGTCTATAGTCAGAAGTGGAATTGCTGGATCATGTTCTGGACTGTATTCTTCTGCACTTTAATCCAGCACAAAACATTCCCGTTTTCGCCCCGGTACAGCTGACGCTGTGGATGGGGCTCATCAGGGAGCCGCATGGTCTGGCTCCTGGTTAAGAGCAGGCCCCCTCCATCCCTCCAGCTCCCGTAAAACATCCCCCACTTTCCTTTCTTTTTTGTTTTGCATTTCAGCCCCTTTGAGGAATAAAATTAAAAAGGGAAGCAGAGGTGGTTCCCTCTTGGGATCCTCTTTATTTCCTCCACCTCGGCCACACCAGCCTTCTCGAGGTCGGGGACACATTTTGGGAGAAAGTCAGTTCACCCACCTGCTACACGCTGGAGAACAAGGGAAATGGGAAAGGCTTGTATCTGCCCGTCTTTCTGCCGGGGTGACAGCCCCGCCCCCATGCAGGTGGGTTTTAAAGACAATGCAGTCGTTTTGCTTCTGTTCTCATTTATCTCGGGAAAGTTTGCTGAAACGAGCCATTTTTGAACACTGGAGATGGACACGTCACAGCTCTCCTGGGGTCCTCACTCGGGGTCGATTCCTGGATGTCGTCTGCACCGTGCCATCCCCAGGCCTCACCTGTCCACCCAGGTGTGCCTCCTGCTGGGTGTGGACAGTGGCCTCCTCTCTCTGGTCGTCGGCCACTCCTCACGAGGCCACTGGTCTCGCTCCACACCCTGTCCACACCCGGGGCTCCGTGGGTGTCTGTCCCTCCCGGTCCCTCTCTTCTGTCCCGGAGACTCACCCTCCAGGCTCTCGTTCCCAGCATCTCCCCGACATCTTCTCCGGGACGTGTCCGGGGTCCCTCGACCTCAATGTGGCCAACGCCGAGCTCACGGTTTCTCTGCCCGGCCCAGTCCTCCTCCTGAATCCCGGCCTCCCAGGCTCCCAGAACCTGGGAGTCGCCCGTACATTTGTGCTGCGTCACCGCCCAGGGGAAATGCGCCCCCAAAGCTCAGGGACTTTCTCCAGCACCCCTTGACGTTGCCTCCTCCTCCTTGCACCCTCGTGTCCATCAGCCCCGTCCAAGCCACCATCATGTCTTTCCTGGCCTCCACTGTGGTGGCTCGATAGCCCTGTTGACCTGCTGCGGTGGATTCCATCCCTGCTGCCCAGTGTTGACCTGGCAACCACCCCTCTGCTTTCTGAGCCTGGGGATTTGCCGATTCTGGACGTTTCATATAAACAGGATCATCCAATATTTGTCTTCTGGTGTCTGCCTTCTCTCACAGAACATCACATTTTCAAGGATCATCCACATTGTAGTGTGTCGGTGCTTCATTCCTTTTCATGGCTGCGTAATATTCCGCTGTGTGCATGGACCACATTTTGCTCATTCATTCCCAGTCTTACTTATTCCCGCTGCAAACAGTTCACCTTTAAGCAGCTTGATCTTTATCCTTGTACACAAGTGTCTATTTTTGTGCTTTTGGCCCCAGAGAAGACCACAGAGCAGCGGAACAGAACAGAGAGCTCAGTCGGACGTGGAGATCGACGGGGGAGCTGGGCACATGGCGAGGGGTGATGGGGTTGAGTGTGTGGAGGAGGCTGGTGGCTGCCATGTGAATCCTTTGTCCCTTCTCCCTGGAGGTGTTCCTGGACACGGATGTCCAGCCTGGGGCCCCACTTCCCAGACCCCCTGTAGCCTGGTGGGGCCGACGGTCTACACCCCAGTCAATGGAATTGAGCAGAAACCGGCTTCCAAGTCAGGCCTGGCCCCGGTCTTGCCTCTTCCCCATTGCAGCTGGAACAGAGACACCAGAGGCCCTGGAAGCCACATGTGGGAGACACAGAGTCCCGGTCAGACCGCCTGCCCGAATGACCGCCCGGCCGCCTGCTGACCTGGGACGTAACCTCCGGCTATTGTGTTCGTTCAGCCACCGAAGTCCGATGCTTCTCTGTCGCGTCGGCCGAGCCCACCGTAACCGACACGAGATAGAGAAGGCGGGTGCATTTCAGGGATGGTGCCGGCGTGTCCCTGCATCTGGAAGCCCAGGGACATTCTCCCCGGAGCTGTGTCCTGTCCTGACCCCTGACCGCACCGAGGACGGAGCATCGATTTTCGCAGAGGGAAGGAGACAGGCGGACGCAGGCACCGGCTCTGCACTTCCCGGCGTTGGTTTCAAGGCTTGAAGGCAGCGCTGTGCGGGAGCCGGTCTGGGGACGATGACTCTGGTCCACGGGCTCCTCATGCGTCTGAAGGCAGGCAGGCGGTTTGCCCTGGAAGATGGACGGAGGCAGAGCCGTGCTGGTGTGGTCTCAGCTCCTCGACCTGCCCACCTGCGGGTCGTCAGAGGAGAAACACGGTCTCCGGCTCCAGACCCAGCGCTGCGTCTGACGGAGGTCGGCTTTCATCCCACGTGTCCGGGAAGAAGACGGAGGCAGCTTGGGGGCCACGTGGGAGGTTTGCCTGTCCGGGCTCCATCGGACAGCGAGTTCCTCCTCCTCCTCCTTTCTCCCTCTGGATCGTCCTGTGTTTCTCCCGGTCTGGAGAGGACAGCGGCCTTTCAGGTGTTGCACGGAACGAGGCTGAGAGGCGAGGGCGCTGGGGATGTGGGTCACCTCGGACGGAGGGTCGCGTGGAGGCGTCGGGACCGTGTGAAGCGCTTTCTCGTCTTAAAAGGATGTCGTCGCTGGGTCACCGGGAAGTTTTGCTGGACCCCCGAGCGGAGAGCTCAGCCCCTGTTGCGGGAGCCTCGGTCATCAACCCTCAGATGCTGGACGCTGGACTGGAATTGGGAGGACGTTTTATTCTGGGGGTGGCAATAACAGATAATACCTGTGGAGCACTTTACAGTTTATAAACTGTAAAGTGTATAACGTGCTCTCAGACGTCTTATGATATTCTTATTTTGACGTGGCTTTCAAAAAAAGTCAGCTCTTGTTTGATCACCTGCTCATGACTTTTTTTTATTGAGGGACAATTTATAGTACATAAAATTAACCATTTTAAAGTGGACAATTTAGGGGCATTTAGCACATTCACAATGTTGTGCAACCATCATCTCTATCTAGTTCCAGAATATTCTCGTCACCCCAAAAGAAGACCCTTTACCCATTAAGCAAATACTCGTCATTTCCCCTCCCCAGCCCCTGGCAAAGACTCGTCTACTATCTGTCTCTGTGGATTTGCCTGTTCTGGACATTTTATATCTATGGAATCACACACTATGTGGACTTTTGTGTCTGGTTCTCTCACTGAGCATCGTGTTTTCAAGGTTCATCCATGTTGTAGCTCTGTCAGTGTTTCACTCCTTTTCATGGCTGCGTAATATTCCACTGTGTGGACAGACTACGCTCTGTTGATCTGTTCACTCATCGATGGACACTTGGGTTGTTTTGACTGTTGTGAATAACGATGCTGGGAACATGTGTTTGGGTCCCTGTTTTCAACTCTTTGGGGACATACCTAGCACTGGATTTGCTGGGTCATATGGTCATTCTGTGCTTAGCTGAGGGACTCAGAGCTTTGAGTAGACGATATGGACACATCATACATTGTGCACATCACAGGAGGTTCCCTAGGTGGCCCATGGGGAGGTCTCAAAGCTCATCAGACCCACAGCACACCTCCCTCTCCCCCTCTCGCTGGCCCGTCTGCTGTTGAAATCGCCCATGTGAGCTGCACGATTGGAGATTCATTTGTCCTCGATGCACAGCCGGCTGGGTAAAGATGTCCTGCGTGCTGCATGCATTTCGCAGAGAGAATTTTTATTCACTAACGTGAATTTTGTGGAAATCTAGATTGGCCTGCGGGAAAGTCAGGCGAAAATGGCAGGTGTTGGGCCACACTCCTGTCAAATGGGGGAGAACAAAGAGGTTTGTTCTTTCCAGGAGAACAGCATCAAGTCGAGGCAGAGCAGAGATTTGAGAATGTTGTTTCTCTCAGTGGCATTGGGTAAAAGGTGGCACACGGGATGTGTTCTAGGGACCGTCCCCCTGTCTGCTTCACACGAACCCTGGGCTTGCTGAGAAAGGACAGATTCTAGGACGACGCGACGTCCACTTACTCCTTAGAGCAGCCGAGCTCCTGCACATCCTCAACCACTGCTGAGGACCCCTGCGAGCACTGTTCACATCGCCGTAGCCACTTACGTTTCCCATATTAGTCTAAATGACCCAATTACCGTCTGACCACAAACAGGCAGAAATCTAAAAGCATTTTAAACCGTGTGTTTACCAGTGCATTTCACGATATCAATAACAAACCCATTGCACGTTCAGGTAAGTGACGCGCTTTTCAATGAGCCATAGCTGGGTTTCTCCAAACGAAAAATTTACCCAGAAGACTGGCATCATTTTCACCTTTTTGCAACCGTCTTTAAGGTCTTTTTGCGCCAGAGAGGAAAGCCGGATTCTCACATCTGCTCCTGCGTTCCATGGTTTTGGTGGAAGGCTTGAAGAAAATTCAGGCTCGTGCAGATTCGAGGTTGGAGAAGGGAGGAGTGTTTTGGTGGGTTTTCACACGCTGTGGGACACCATTCTTTTTTTTTTTTTTCTAATTCCATTTTTTTTTTTGTTTTTATTGATGTCTTAGTTTATAACACTGTGGGGTTTTAGTTGCACATTTTTGTTTGTCCGTCACCTTGTGGATGTAACCCTTCACCCCTTGTGCCCACCCCCCATCCCCCTTCCCCTTGGTAACCACCAATCAGTTCTCTCTGTCCGTGTGTTCACTTATATTCCATATATGAGTGAGTTCATGCAGTGTCTGTCCTTCTCTCTCTGGCTTATTTCACTTAAGATAATACCCTCTAGGTCCATCCATGTTGTTGCAAATGGGACAATTGTGTCTTTTCTTATGGCCGAGTAGTATTCCATTGTATGTATATACCACATCTTCTTTAACCAATCTTCAGTTGAGGGACACTTGGGTTGCTTCCACTTCTTGGCTATGGTGAATAATGCTGCAATGAACATAGGGGTGCATACGCCTCTTGTGATGGTTGATTTCACGGGACACCATTCTTGATGCTGTTCCGAAACTGGACGAGTGGCCATCGTTTAAAAGTCAGCAGCAATGGGGGCTGTGAAGTGCCGTCCGTGAACTTTTCGTGCTCTGTCACGTTGAAATATGTTGGCGGTGTTGCAGGGCAACAGATTGGCCTGGGAGCGGGGAGACCATGTGGTGGGGTGGCTGGTGGCCCCCCAAATGCAGTCCACTGGGAACCCGGGAATGGGACCTTATGTGCAAACGGGGTCTTTGCAGATGTGATAAGTGAAGGATGGAGAGGAGGTCATCCCGGATGAGGGGGCCCTACATCCAATGACAGTGTCCTGATCAGAGACAGACGAGGAGACACAGACACAGAGGAGGAGCCATGTGGAGATGGAGGCAGAGATGGAGGGAGGCGGCCACCAGCCCAGGGACGCCTGGAGCCCCAGAAGCTGGAAGAGGCAGGAAGGACCCTCCCGTAGGATGGACAACCGTAATTCTCCCCATAGCAGACCACCAGGCATTTTCATTTTCCTGCCCACCTTGTTCCCACGAGCGTGTCCGAGCTGCACGAATCGGCCGGGCTGGGCCTGGCGCACCGGAGCCCTTCCTGCGTGAGATCTGGAGATGCCCGTGTAAACCCGACTCCACTCCCCCCCGGGGGCAGCTCTTTCCCTGAACCTCCCGATTCACAGATGCGGCCCCCGTGGGGCTTCCCGCCCGGGCGCCTCCGAGCGGCCCCCCCGGATCCGTGTGCAAATGAGCATTACCTGCCGCGTGGCTCCAGCCGCCCTTTGATGTACAGGCTGACACTCGGAGACGGTGAGGAAGAAAATAACTTTAAAAATTTTAAGAAAGCTTAATTGAAGGTAACATAAAAGGAGATCCAGGCTGTTAATTGGTCTGTCTCCGGCATAATTCGGGCCCCGGAGACCATGTCCCTTACCCCCTGCCAAAGTGTCAGGACTCACATCTTTAATTCAACAAGCTTTGTATTAATTACCTCTGGATAAGGTACGCTTGGCTTGGGAGCCCTTGATTATGAAATTACAGTGCATCGCCTGCCTTAAGATAAATAAATTAGGCCTGAGCTGGGGGGAGAAAGCTCTCCATCCAACTCAGAACGGGAAGGGCATTTGCGTATCAAATATCGGATGAAAGAGTGGTTTTTCTTGGACGTCCTTAAAGCGGGGAGTGCTCCCAGCCCCCCCACCCTACCTCCCATGATGCTGGCCTGGACCTGTTTGCTGGTTGACCAGGCTCCCGGGGAGGGTCCTTCCTGCCTCTTCCAGCGTCTGGGGCTCCGGGCGTCCCTGGGCTGGTGGCCGCCTCCCTCCGTCTCTGCCTCCGTCTCCACGTGGCTCCTCCTCTGTGTCTGTGTCTCCTCTTCTGTCTCTTGTAAGGACACTCATTGGATTTAGGGAGCTGTGTTCCCACTGGATAACCCCCCGTTAGGATGAACCAGTGCTTCTTGCCCCAGATGCGTCCCCTTCCCAGGGTGTCTGCTTCTCCAGGCCCTGAAGTTGGTGAGGTTTTCTGTACAGGGTTCTGGTGAAACGTGGTGTCTCAGTATCCTGGACTAGCAAACCAAATCTTGACATTTTGATACAGATTTTACGTGTTCATGCAATAAGGCGTTTTCTGCACGAATAGTATTAAAGTAAAAATACAGAAGCAGATTCAATTCAGGAATTTGAGTCCGCATAGGTTTCTACCAAAGCTGACAGCGAAACGACGTGTCTGGTCATGAGGAACCGATGTTGTAGATTTGAATTTCAAGAGTATGTTGCTTTGCTGGGATTCAGTTTATAAATTCGTTTTGGTTACTACTTAGTATAGTTACTATATATACTTAGTATTACTTAGTATAAGAATGCTACATGTAAGGCAGAGAGGGTTATTTTCGTGGTTAAGTAATGTTACAGTAAAAATAATTTGCTAGCTCCAGGGGTGGGTGTCATGGAAACCCCTTTCTTTTGATGGGTTTATCCATTAATCAATTTCAGAAACAGGTGATTGCGTTGAAAATGTCACCAAGGAAAGGTATAAGAAGGATGTCACCATCACGGCAGCAGGGGCTCATGTCTTGTTGGTCTGGGTCCTCAGCCCGGACACCCGCCACCCGCCCCTTTACCTTTGTAGATCCCTGGTCACCATCCTACACCAGGTGATGGATGTAGGATGCTTTCTTCCAGGTCCGGATATTCTCTGACAGCCCAGGGCACCCAGGCAGGGCGTGCGTTGGGTCTGAAGGACCTGGACCCAGCTTTGCATGCTGGGTCCGCCATCTTGCTTTGGGATTGGGTTGGACCACAGGCACCTTATGTGGGACTCTAACCTCTGTCCTCCCATCCTCTGCCCAAAGAGGTGCTCTGACCACCTTACGTGAAGTGCACCTAAAATGCATCATGCACGATTTCCTCCTTTCATTTTGGTCAACGAGCGTGGAGGGCGCCACAAGGCTTTGGGACGTAGGTTCTGACATGTGCAGTCCAGTGAACACGGCAGACGTCCAGACAGGATGCAGACAGTGGAGACGTCTCCTGGGGCGTCATGGGGACCACCTTCCCAGGAGCTGGAATCTCCCCAGCTTGGGGGACTGTTGTCTGAACTCGGGGTGGGTGGGGATGTGAATTTCAAGGCTTTTATGGTTTGGCTGGGATTTGATTTGCAAATTTGTTTTGGTTTTACCAACGTATAAGAACCCTTAGCATGGGGCATATTTAATTATGTTTTATGTCTGTGCTCATTCAAGTAGCATAGAATAAAATAATCTGCCAGTGGTCGTGTGTGACTGTAATAGTTTCCTGGGGTTCTGCAACAAAGGACCACAGATTGGGCGACTTAAACAACAGACATTTATGTCTCCAGTCCTGGAGGCTGGATGTCCGGGATCCAGGTGTCACAGGACTGGTTCCCCCTGCGGCCTCTCTCCTGGGCGCGTAGACGCCGTCTTCTCCCTGTGTCCCCACAGGGTCGTCCCTCTGTGTGTGTCTGTGTCCTCATTTCTTCTTCTTATGAGGACACCAGTCCTATTGGATCAGGACCCACCCCAATGACCTCGCTTTACCTTCATCACCTCCTTAAAGACCCATCTCCTAATACAGCCACATTCTGAGGTCCTGGGGGTCAGTACTCCAGCATGTGAATTTGGGGGACACATTCAGCTCACAGTGGGGACATTCGGTCCTCACGACTTGTCTCAGGACTCGAGGACTGAAATGAAGGTGGCCGCTCCATGGGGGACACCAGCAAAGAGAGACACACGGCCCCCACTTCAGCCCAAGGTGATGGCACCCTCGTCCGGCTGGGCGGCGGGACTGGGGGATCCGACTCTGGCCGGCCGGGCAGTGGCCTCGGCGAGTGTGGGGCTGGCAGAGATGTGAGCAGGTCCCAGCACCGGCATTTGTCCTGGCTGTGATGTGCAAATGGGGGGCGGTCAGGGCGTCTTGGGGAGAGGAAGTGGACGGTCATGTGTCGGGGGGGCTGGACTCGTCCTGGGAAAAGGGCAGACTGGACACCCGGATGTGCACACCTGTGTGACCAGGAGGCCAGGGCCCAAGTGTCCCCAGGATGCCTGCTTCCTGCCTGGGCCGGGGTGGGACTGTGGTCCCGTCCACCCAGGCGGTGGTCTGGGGTCTGGAACGGGCAACGGCTCCTGCCCGACTGACTGGGCGTCGGACGGCCACCGGCATGGGGTCCATTAGCATGTGTTCCCAGCGCGGCTCCGGTAATTACTGCTCATTAGTATTCTCCGGCGCGGGCCTGTCTGGTCTGGGCTGTGGGTGCATCAGCGAGGCTGCGGCCGTTTGATAAGGGGAGACGGGAGGTCAGCGAGCAGGCGCTCATTAGGCCTGGACGTCAGGAACGATTCAGGTGCTGGGCAGCTGGTTTCGCGTGCACACAGCCGGCTCCTCTGAAGCTGAGGCAGAGGACCCCAGGGTGCCCGGGGCCTGCGTGGGCTCAGGACGGCCCCCTACGGCCCATCGGGAGTGCCCGCACCCCGTCTGCACCGCGCAGGGCCGGTCCCCCCAAAGGTGCTCAGTGTGGCCCAGGTCCCAAATCGGTGCACCCTCGTGTCCCTCCGAGTGAGCTGTGGCCGATGACCAGGGAGCCCGGGATCTGTTTTAACGGGAAATAGTAAGACACACAGACACAAAAATGACTGTCATGGAGGAAGTTTTTATTATGGCCAACGTCCCCCAGAAACAGGAGGCCTGATGCACAGGGCCACTCGGGGCAGCACCAGGGAGCCAGGCTGCTGGAGGGAGAGGTGGTGCAGGCGGGGGCCGCATTGTGGTCCCGGGGAAGCAAGGAGTGGGCGAGGCAGGTACGTCCGCAAAGCAGGTTAGGATGGGCCAGGGTGAGCGTTTCTGCAGGACCCGGGGAGCCGGGCTGTCCCTGGTTGTCTGGTACCTGCTCTGGGGCGAGCAGGGCAGAGGGATCGATGGCTCCAGAGAGGAGGTGGTGGGGTGTGGGCTCTGGACCGAAGGGTTGGTTTGCATATCAAAGGCACTTTCTAGGAATTAGCTAACAGCCCCTCCCGGTCAGCGAGGCCCCAAGAAGCCAGAGCATCAGGAAGCCAGAAAATAAGAAAACAGCTCGTCCACCCCCCATGCACAGGCAGTTGTCAGCATGAGGCATATGCAAGTTTCTTTACGTTTGTGCTTCTATGTTGTAGTCAGCAGCATTCGCCGGCCCGAGGGGCTTATGAAAATCCCTTTCTTTAAATGGGTTTATCCATGAGTGAGGTTGTACAAACAGTCGATCAGGTTAGCAATCGCTGGAGAAGAGTGAAGATGGAGATGCCTCTCCACGTTGGCTCTCAGAGGTAAAATGAAGTTTCTGATGGGGTTTCCTGGGGAGCAGGGGATGAGGATTAGAGGGAGGGAGGAAAGGAAGGAAAGAAGGAAGAAGAAAGGAGGGAAGGAAGGAGGGAGGAGGGAGGAAGGAAGGAGGGAAGGGTGGAAGGAAGGAGGAAGGAAGGAGCAAGGAGGAAGGAGGAAGGAGGAAGGAAGGAGAAGAAAGAGGGAGAGTTTGCCTTAGGAAGATGAGCCGAGGCCTCCTCGATGCCCTAGGTCTCGTGAGAAACGGCAGAACTGCCCTATACAGGAAATCTCCCCACCAGGAGCCCCTTAATAAAAATGAGGTCACTTTTCCAGTGCAAAGGATGAGAAATTCTCCCTGAACGTATTTCTCTTTCCAAGGAAAACTCAAAAGCTTCATTCAACATGGAACTCTCTGTCTTTTGCACGACTGTAACCTCCTGCGGGACGCTGAGGACTAGTGCTCATTTCTGGGGTGCCCGAAGGCGTCCGCTGTGGGAGGAACAGGGTCTGCCTTCCCTTTCCTCTGGGAAATGGGTGGAAACAAGGAGAAATCAGGAGAGGGACCATTTTAAATAAAATCCACAATCTACATAGGGAATCGGACGATGAGGCAACATTAACGTTTGCAATTTATGTTTTTTCCAACATTCCCTTTTCTCCTCTGTTGGGTGAGTATGGAGAGTCAGAAATGGTCGAGCCGTCTTGAATCACAGAGAGAGAAATAGTGCAGAAAAGTTTGGAAAACGGACTGAGGTGAACGGTCAGGGGATCCACGTGCCGGAATTACTCATTTGGGTTTGTAGGTACAAAGTGTAGGGTCATTATTAATCGGGTGCAACTACATCCTGTGGGAAGTGACTTATACCATGGCCTCCCACGACCTGTGATCAAGAGAAAGGTAAGTCGTTGTGCGTGAGAAATGGATTTTAGGAGCACACACACCAAATTTATGACATTTGTGTGCTGCATCACGATGTTTCAATCAACAACGGACCACGTAGATGACCGTGGTCCCATACGATTGGTACCGCACAGCCCAGGTGTGTAGGAGGCTGCAGGTTTGTGTAAGTCACTCTAGGATGTTGGCACGACAACGAAATCGCCTGACGACACATTTCTCAGAACGTCCCAGTCATTAAGCGACACACGGCTATATATACAATGAATATACATAATAAAACAGTTTCTTAGTCTGATGGAAGCCAGAGTACCCGTGAGTCTGTTCAGGAGGATATCAACAGAGAAGGAACATTCTGGAACCTCCTCACCATTGGAAATGTTCTATTTATTGACCTGAGCGGGTCACGAGGAGATGGCGTCTGTAACAAACCATGGAGTTGTGCCCTGTGATTCCCGTGCCCAAGCAAATGTGAGTTTTATGTCCATGGAAATCTGTAATCTCATGAATCGATAGTTGTGCGTTCCCTAATGATGGGGATAGAGTCTGAGAAATGGGTCGTCAGGCGATTTTGTCATTGTGTGACCGTCATGGAGCAACTTATGCAAACCTAGATGGTGTAGCCTACTACACACCTAGGCTGTATGGTGCTAATCTCATGGGACCACCATCACATATTTGGTCTGTTGTCGGCCGAAATGCTGTGACGTGGCACGTGACTGCTAATGTGTCCCACATTTATAATGGAGTGTACATTGTATCGTATTATCACATTATGTAACAGGTGTGAAATGATACACAGTGCACATTGGTCTTGCATCTGTTACACTGTTGCAGGGGCCGGCAGAGTTGGGGGATGGCAGCTAAGACGACCCCTCCCCACGTTGGCAGATGAGGGGGAAGGCGGCCGGGGTCTACACGGCACCACCAGGACCCTCAACAGCTTCTCCAAACCCCGCATCCCCCTGGTCACAACTGAATCCCGCCTCCGTGGATGTGCTGAGCGGAGAAGAGATCGAGGTCACCACAGCGGGCACCCCGCTTCCCCACCGCTGTGCCGTGAGTCGCCCTTCCTTCCACGGGAGGGCTGGGGGTCCCAGCACGGAGACGCTGAGAGCCCCAACCCTGGACACCAGGGGTCTCGAAGTGCACGGCCATCAGCACCCATGCCCTCTGACCAGGAAGCAATTTGAACACTGCTCTGAAGTTCCCATTTTTCCTAAAGCTCACGTCCTCCCAAGAGACGACACTGAGGGTGGACAAAGGCGCATCGAAGCCCATTTTCTCTCAGCACAGATGCATCTTTTCACAGGAGGGGGCAGAAGTGGAGTTGCAGAGTGGAGCCCTCGGCCGGCGGGGCCCGGGCACCCTCACACCGGCACATCCTCAGATGTCACGACGGTGGGTCTCCATCCCGCAGAATTCTGCCCCCACAGGAGGACTCCTGGCCTCTGGACACACCCGGGATCTCATGCGAAAGCCGTGTGGACACACGCCAGTCAAGAGGAGAACGTGAGAAGCCCCACCAAGACACACGCCCCGCGTCCGGTCCACGGTGGCCCCACCGGCCCCTGGAGGGCTCCCCGATTCCTGGACCCCGGGGCGCAATCCAGATCTCAGAACTGTGCAAGTTTTTAGACAAAGTTTATAGCCAGCCTCTTCAAGCGTTCTGTCGGGTTTTTTTTAGGAAAAAAAAAAGAAAAGAAAAACCCACGTTCCTCCCCGTCTCCCCGGGTCTGACACAGCTTCCCTTCAGAAGATCTCAGACTACAAGCGGGGACATGACATCCGCCGCGCTCCCCGGCGAACGGCCTTTGTGTTTCCTCCCTGACACGAGGCCCTGGGTGCGGCTGACAGCCTTCAGATGGAGCCGGGCGAGAGGGCTCCGGGGGGAGGCTGGCGAGGCGGGCAGAGCGACGGCAGGCGGGCGTCCCGGGAGCCACGGGCCGCCTTTGTAGAGTCCCGCGGCGAGGCGGCCCCCACGCTGCGCGGCCCCCGCTCGCTGACAGGCGGCCCACACTTCACCCTAATCACGAACCAGAGCCAGCTCCCTGTGGGTTACAGATCTTCTCTGTTTTGACATTGACCTTAATACATAATTTAACCACAAAGCCTGAGCCATGTGCAACCAGATAAGAAAAGACCACAGCACGGGCAAATAAAGTGATGTTCAATCAGATATCATATTTGTTCCTGATCGTGGAGACGTGGGCGCCAAGAGGAGAGACGGTGTGTGTGTGTGGGGGGGCAGCCGGGAGAGGAGGCGGGGCAGGGGAGGGGGTGATCCGTGTTGCAGGGCCAAGGCTGTCAAGTATACGGGTCCGGGTTGCCGAGCAGCTGTCAATTACCATTAGGTTCCCAAAGACGGGTGGGTTTGGAGAAGGGAGGGTTGCACCAGTGCGCACGGCGTGTTTGCACCGAGAAAGAGGCCGGCGTCCACAGGAAGAGCGTGCCAAACAAATAACGACAGTCCCGGGGGAGCTGGCACACCTGGGTCTCGGGGATCGCCCGGGAGAAAGCAAGCGGGCAGGTGATGCTCGAACTGGACGGGGTGTTCTGGGTGCAAAGGTGGACATGGCCGGGCAGGTGCGTCCCCGCAGAGCCCCGGGCAGTGCTGGGTCCATTCCCCAGACCCTTCGAGTTTGAACACTGAGTCGTGTGCTCCATGTGGGGCTGGCATTTTCACAGAGCTCCACAGAAATTCGGGAGCTGGAAGCAGGGTCCCACGGGAGGCACCTGCATGTGACACGGAATCCAGATGTTGACACTTGGGGGTACGTCCGCCTGGGACGACTGTTTCCTTTGGGAAGGGCTGCAGACGCCAAGAGTTGAGCAAAGGCACGGCGTGTTGATGGTGCAAGAGCAAAGCCTGAGTCGAACGGTGGGGACGGGGGAAGAGGGGCACAGGGCACGCGGCAGGGGGGGACGCCCAGCTGGAGGCTGAGCCACGAGACGAGTGGGCATCTCGACCGTCCACGCTAAATACTGTGGGGCTTGGAAAGCTCTGCACGGGGCACCGGGTCAGAAAAAAGAGCTGGTTTCTTTTGTTGTGAGGTTGCCCAGCTAATACACAGGGAGACAAAGGAGTGTGAAGGAGAGCACACGTGTGTGGAAACACGCCCACAGACACACACGTCTGCACACACACACATACGTGTGCATGTGTGTTCCTTTACACACATGCATACCCACCCACACATCCCAACCCACGTCTGCACACGTACATGCACACTCACCACACCCACCCTCACAGGTGCCACCTGTGAACCAGGGATGGTGGAGTCCACGGGGCTCTGGCAGCCGTGGTGATTGACGTGGATTTGTGCACAGCCACGTGGTGAGTACACGCCACGCATATGTCTCAGACAACAAATGATTATTCCTGCGAATGAAGAGATAAACGCTCCAGGGCCTTTTCCCTTTGGTCTCCCCTGCTCCAGCTCAGAATTTTAATTTTGGCTTTTTTTTTCTCGTATAAAAGGTCCTGACGCTGTTAGATTTCCGTGCTTGACATCGCCGATGCGTGCGGAATTTCTGTGTTATCTTGTTGTTTTTCTGTGTCTTCCTTTAGAATGGCGCAGGAGGCAAAACTGACTAATTAATTTTTCATGATGAAAATAAAAAATATATAAAGTAAAAATTTGAAAAGAGAAGAAATCATAACACAAATGCGTTTGTGCATTCTCGTGAGTTTTTTACCCCCTCGTCTTATTTTCTTTTTTTAAATACATGATCCTTCCTGACAACTTAGAGAGAGTTAGTAACTTTCCAGACTCGCACAACTGGATTCCAGCCCAGGCCTCCTTGGCCTCAAAGAGCGTGAGTGGCTCTGCTGGTGTGAGCACCTCGGGGAGGGACCCCCAGGGCGCGTGCGCACGCTTCCGGGCCACACAGCCCCGGCCAGACTGATGTGTAAGGGTGATGGTCACATCTTTTCTGTTGTTGTTTAGTTGTCGATTTGTCCATCCGTCCATCTACCTATCTATCAATCCATCCATGTATCTATCATCTATCAATCAATCATCTATCTTTCTCTCTATCTATCTCTCTATCTCTTTATCTACCTACCTACCTACCTATTATCTGTCTATCTATCCATCTAATGTATTATCTTTATATCATCTGTCAGTACACCCATCCCTCCATTCATCCATCTATCTCTATCTATCTATCTATCATCTATCATCTTTTCACACATTTAAGAACTATTTTTACATTTTTCTTTTCCTGATTTGTCTGTTTGTATATTTTGCCCATTTTCTTTAGGATTTTTGGTCTATTTCCTCACTTAAAAACGTTGTGATAGTCTGGATATCAGCCATTTATCTGTGATACGTGCTGCAAATATTTTTTCTCAGTTTGAGTTTTGATTTTGACTTTGCTTATCGTGTCTTTTTTTTTGTCAACTAGACCAACAATATGTTTGCATTGTCAAGTTTGTCTCTCTTTCCTTTTGTTGCCTCTTGATTTGGAGTCATGGTGAGAAAGACTTTCGCCACACACAGACTGTGTGGGGATTCAATGAGTTTTTCTTCTATTACCTATACAATTTCTTTTAAAACGTGTATGTCTCTGGGTAGTGTATTTGTGTAGAGTATCAGGAATGGAGTTAACATTATCTTTTTCCATTTATTGGAAATGTCCATGTTTCCCTGGTTGTTTGGGATACAGCTTTCCGTGTGCACGTGGTGTATTTTTCTGGACCTTGTGTTCCTCTCCACAGTCTGTCGATTCAGGCGCCAACAGCTCACTGTCTCGACGACAGAACTTTCGTCCCGTCTGCTGGGGCGACTCGTCCTCCCGCACCTTCATTCTTGGGGTTCTCCTCTTCTTTCTAAGAACTTCACTATCAACGTGACTAACCCCAGAAAAAAAGACTTGTTGCTGCTTTTATTGGGTCACATTCAATTTAGCTGTCAACTTAGGGAGCACTAGCATTTACAATGTGGGGATGTGCTAAAGAACAAGGGATGTCCTTCCGTCTGTCCCGTGTGACTTTTGTTTATGGAAGGGGTGTTTTGTAGTTTCATTCCATATCGGTTTTGAATCTTTCTCATTGAGTTTAATCCTAAGTATTGTATCTTCTTCACTGCTGTTGTAAATGCCATTTTCTCTTCCGTTAGAGGTTCTAACTCATGTGTACCCTACAGCAGGGTATTGCTTTGTATATTTGTGTACATGTAGACTATTCATGTTTGCATGTTAACTTTATATTCTGTTACCTGGCTGAATACTTTTCTTGTTCGAGGTAGTCTTATTGACAATTCTCTGGGATTTTCCAGGTATTCTATCATGTCATTTGAAAACAAATATAGTCTTACTTTTTATTTTCGAATTCTTGTAAATCTAATATTTTCTTTTGTATAAGTGCATTAGCTAATTCCTCCAGTATGAGGTCAAATAGTACTGGGTTAGCGGATATGCTTGTGTGGCCTCTAATCCTGGTGGAATGTTTCTACGGTTTCTCCATTACATAGGATGCTGGCTTTAGTATTCTAGTATATATATGTATATATTTTTATGATGTTAAGAAGTATCCATCTGTTTCTAGTTTTTTGAGTGTTTTTAGGAATTTTGCCAAGGATTGCTCATGTGATTTTCTCCTTAGATCTAATTTCACGTGGATTATGTTAATATTTTCTCCAGTATTGAACCATCTTTGCACGCCTGCTATAAGCCTCACTTGGCCATAGTGTATTATTTTCTTAATGTGGTGTTGGGGCGGGTTTGCCAATATTTTATTTAGAAATTTTTAAATTAATATTCATGAGTGATTTGGGGATGTAATCTACTTTTATTTGTGCTTCACCAAGGTTAAGCGTAATTGTTCTATTTGCTTCATAAAAAGACTGGGATGCTTGCCCTCTTTTTATTGTTCTGTCACAATTTATGGAGCCTGGGGAGTGTCTGCTCAATGTGTGCTTGGTGGAATTTCTCTGTGAAACCGTCCAATCTTGCCGCTTTGGGTGAGGTAGTCCCTCGATAATTTTCTCTGTGTCATTTGTAGAAATTGGTACTTTCACACTTTTTACCTCTTCTGGGGTTAATTTTGAAAATTATATTCTCCTAGCAAACTATACTTTTCAGTTAAATGTTCAAATTTATTTGCATAGACGTGTGTCAAGAGTGTAGCTCATCTATAGTCTTAGTTTTTGTCCACCTGGCCTGTCTTTTACCAAGAGTGGTGTATTAAAGTCTCTCTTTATTAATCTTTTCCACTTCTTTTGGCATGTCCTGTTCTGATAACATATAAGTGGCCGCTGAGTTATTTGGCACAAAGATATTCACGACTGTTATATCTTGATTGTCACTTGTGGCTTTTAGCATTTGGAAGTATTCTTCTTTGTCAAATTTAATGCTTTTTTTTTTTTTTTTTGTGGGGAAGACCAGCCCTGAGCTAACATCCGTCGCCAATCCTCCCCTTTTTGCTGAGGAAGACTGGCCCTGGGCTAACATCCGTGCCCATCTTCCTCCACTTTATATGGGACGCCGCCACAGCGTGGCTGACAGGCAGTGCGTCGGTGGGCGCCCGGGATCCGATCTCGTGAACCCCGGGCTGCCAAGCGTGAACTAAACCGCTGTGCCACCGGGCGGCCCCCCAAATTTAATGCTTTTTGACCTAAATTCTGTTTTGTCTTCTATCAGGATCTTAACTTCTGCTCTTCTATTGTTCTCATTTGTCCGATATTTATTTGCCTTTTCCTTCAGTTTTACCCTTTTGAAAGCTCTGTGTTTTAGGTGAGTCTGTCATGGATAGCCTATAGCTGGGTATTGCTTTATAAGCCAAATTTTGGAGACTCTTTACCTTCTAATAGGCAAGTTAAGCCCATTCACTTGTTAAGAGGCAAATTGAGTCCACTCACATCTATTCGAACGACCAGTATGTTTGGTCTCAACTCTGTCACATTGTATGTCATAACTAGTGTTTGCATTATGTTATATTGACTGTTTACTTCTGTACTTGATGAGTTTTCCTTGTCGTTAAAAAGTTTTGTCTAACATTCAGGACGGTTTGTGTTTTTGTTCTGGGGGTTTGCACTGTCAACCTCAAAAGCAAATTCACCTGCTATTTTACCCTCAAAATGAGTTTATTTGGGAATAGCCCAAAGAATTGCAATTCAGGATGTGCATGCTATGGTGAAGCAGGCAAATCCAGAGAACAAACGAGGGAGCTGCTTTTATAGAGAAAAACGGAGTAGGAAGGGGTGTTCTAAAGAAAGTCCATTGGGGGAAAGTATCGGTTCAGGGCAGCAACGGCTTCTCATTGGCTGAGCTATGGCATTTCTCATTGGCTGAGCTGTGGCATTTCTCATTGGCTGAGCTGTGGCATTTCTCATTGGCTGATCTGCGGCATTTCTCATTGGCTGAGCTGCAGTGTTTCTCATTGGCTGATTTGCAGTGTTTCTCATTGGCTGAGCTGCAGTGTTTCTCATTGGCTGAGCTGCAGTGTTTCTCATTGGCTGATTTGCAGTGTTTCTCATTGGCTGAGCTGCAGTGTTTCTCATTGGCTGAGCTGCAGTGTTTCTCCTTGGCTGAGCTGCAGTGTTTCTCATTGGCTGATCTGCAGCGACATTTCTCATTGGCTGGGCTGTTGCCAGGTGGGGAGAGAAATCTTCCTTCATAGGATATTAGTTGTACTCCCTGCTGGAAATGCGAGTCTGTCCCTTCCTGTTTGGTATCGTTGATGATATGTGATGGGGTGACAGCGCCCCCTGCAGGCCTCCCCATCCAGGTTAGTTGAGGTTTCTCAGTTTCTGCGGTATTCACACTCCTTTTTCTCCTCTATTCCCCCACCTCCTTGCTCTTTTAACCCCTTACTCTCTGGTTGGCCAGCTTTAAGTAGCATCTGTATGAGTTTCCTCTTGTGTTGCAACAAATGACCTCAAACTTTGTGGCTTAAAACCGCACAAATGTATTATCCTACATTTATGGAGGTCAGAAGTCTAAACTGTGTGGCTGGCCTGCATTCCTTCTGGAGGCCCCAGGGGGGAATCCGTTTGGCTTTTTGCTCTTTCCGGCTTTGAGAGGTTGCCGACATCACTAGGCTCCTGGCCCTTCCTCCATCTTCAAAGCCAGAAACTCTTCTCTGTAACCTCTTCTCTCCTGACCTCCTGACTCCCTCGTAGAAGGACCCCTGTGATGACACTGGACCAGCTGGATCAGCCAGGATAATGTTCCATCTCCAGATCCTTAATTTAATCACACCCACAAAGTCTCTTTTGCCATTAAGGTCACATACTCAGAAGTTCTGGGTTAAGACAAGGATATCTTTGTGGGCCATTATTCTGTCCACCACATGGGGATTAGGACGTGGACGTCTTTGGGGACATTATTCTGTCTACCACACGGGGATTAGGACATTATTCTTCCAACCACAATATCATTTGACTCCTACCTGTTACTTATATAGTAGCCAATAATTTTATCCTCCTTTCCCTCTTTTTTCTCCATTCTTCTACCATTTTTGAAAGTTTCATTCTTTATGCTTTGTGAGAACTTGTTACTTTTACATACTTTTCTTCTAGCACATCTCCATCCTTTTCTTTGACTTACTTCTGCAATTAAATCCATCATGTGAATTTGAAGCTCACTATTTTCTCGACCTCCTAGAAATGCCAAGGGTCTGGGTCACATGGTTTATTTGTGCTCTGTTGATGTTGTGGATTTTGGAGAGGAAGCTGTAAAGATCTAATTAGGGTGACACCATTCTCCTGTATTCTGAGGGCTCTCCCTTGATTTAACTCTATTTTCATCCAAGAAGGACAGTCACAGTGGCGTCAATTCATCTAGAGCAAATGCGTGAGCTGAAACCTATGGCGAGGTTTTCTGCACCCAGAGAGCCCACAGCTATGATGGAGAAGTTGAAATGTTCACCCAGTTAACTCACAATTGGCTGTTGGCTCTGAGCAAGAGAAGACATTGTGTGTGTGTGTGCGCACGCGTGCGCGTGCGTACTTGTCCGTCACAGAATGTCCTTCTCTTCCTTTCATCTTATCGCTCAGAGGCAACAGGAGGGGAATGTGAGTTGTACACTTCACAGAGAAGGGGTCCATGTTTCTCTTTTCTTCCTGTTGAGAACAAAGAGGTGAGCCCATCAGAACCACCGGGAGGTCCTTCCTTCCTTACTTGTTGGAGTGTTTGCATTGTCGATTGCAGTTTTTCTCAGCCAGGCTGGCGAGAGTCTTTGTCCCGTATTCGTCCACTCATTGGATCCAACCTTGGATGGGTGTTGGTACCTTTCCCCACGTTGCTCCAGCCACATCCAGAAGCAACTTTATTTTAAATCTACAGGTAAGATGATCTGCCACCCGTTTTCCCAGCAGAAATGCAGAAGGCATTGAGACAAGGATGTCCTGCCAAGTCTTTCACCTGCTCCTTGAGATGTGATATGGCTTCACTTGTTGGTCCTCGAGGGTCCAAGCAGAGGGGTTACTCAGGCAACTGAAAATGTGATCCTAGAGCCTGTTGAGAAGGCTCGCTCCGGGGCCAGCGTGTCGATGCAGGTGTTGTCCACACGGGTGGGATGTAGTGGGAGGGAAGATGGAGGAGGAGGAGGGCCACGTGAGACTCAGGTTCTCGGGCAAGAGCCAAGAACATCCTGCAGACTATGCCTGACTTAAACAGACAAGGGATTAGTGGGAAGACTGTCGGGGAGTTTGCAAGCTCGATGGGACGCCTAAAGAACTGGTCTCAGAATGGAGCAGACCCCAAGAAAAGGACGTGGCGAGAAGAGCTTGCCCACCCGCCGTGGGCTCTGGGGCCATCGTTGCTGCCATGAGGAACTCTCATGTGTCCTGATGTGCAGCATTCTCTCAAGATTCCCAGTGCTGGGCAGACAGCCCCCTTCCCCGGCTGTCTGGAGGCCAGGGTGCCGGGAGGGAGAATGTCCGCCCCCAAGAATGCTGAAGAGGGAGGCGGGGCTGGCTTCCACCGAGACTCGCCAGGCACGAATGACCCCAAGATAAGAAGGGGCCAAACTCTGGTGGGTGATTCTGCCCCAACATTGCAACATGCTCGTGTAGGGGGATGGGGAACTGAGGTCAGAAAGACAGCAGAAGCCTGTTCCATCGGGGGCTGCATCGCTGGAGCGTCAGGGAGGATTTTGAGTGTGGCCAACAGGACCAGCCCGTGGGGGAGGAAAGTCGGGTTTGTAACAACCAAGAGGTGGGGTCATTGTGGACACAAGTCAGCCAAAGAGAGAAGCAGCTACCAGCCGAGTGTGGACAAGGCTCGGGGAAGCCATCGGTAGTTGACACCTAGGGGGCTTGTGTTGAAAATGGTGCTAAAGGTCGCTCTTCGGCTGCATTTGTCCTTTGCTGAATATAAGCCAGAATCCCATGGACCTGGTGGCAGTGTCTCTGGGGGATTCATAAACCATAATTAATGCCATCACAGGAGCATGGTCATCAATAACATATTGCCGCCTTCCAGAACTCAAGAATACCTTCTGGGTCTCCACACAATGGTCATAAAACTTCGTGCACCAAAAAAAAAAAAATGCCCCCCAAACCCCCCAAAACAAAACTCCTCCTTTGACCAAGTGCAGGGGAGGTGGGGATTCTACAAGACTGGAGAATTTTCCGAGTTATGAGCAGAAACAGTTTGGACGGTTTTCACAGAAGTCAGAAAGAGATTAATTTTTCAGACCCTCATGAGTCAGAAATGGCTCGTCCAATTTGCTTCAAGCTTCCCAGCCCGAGATGAAGCTGGAGAACTTTCCGGCCACAGGAGATGTTTTGTCAGAGTCGGAAGGAGGTCAGAGGAGGGCAGTCTGTGCCGAGCGTGCGAGAGCCCGGGACCCGGATCCTGGCAGGCGTGTGTCATTAGCAGGCGCCCTCTCGCTGACACGGGTGGACAGGCGCTTGGGACCGCGGCCGTGTGGACACAGGGCGTCCAAGGAGAGACCGGCCCCACTGGTGCACCCGAGTCAGGAGAGGGACGAGGGAAGGACTTAGGAAGGAGATGTGGGTTCAGGCCAGCTTTTCCAAAGCGCTTCTGCTTTATGCTATAAAACCTCATTTCCGGGAAGCACGGGGGACCTGGGACGATGGGGGGAAATTAGCAATTTGGAGAATCTGTTTCAGGAAACGATGGTGGCTTGCACGAGGAGGCAGAGCGTCTCTGGGAACTGATGACCATTAGTTTGTAATCCGGGGAGGTCCGGCACCCGGAGAAATATTAATGCCCGAAGCGAGGTCATCGCCGTCTGCCATTCTCTCTCTGCCCCTTTGACATCGGTCAGATGCAAGCCGTCCCCCTTGACTTATTGATTTTCACCAGCATTGAGGTTGCGGGGCGACCCCACTTTCACTTGAAAGGGCCTTTTGGTTTTCCTGTTGTTGGGGTAACTGGAGTGTATCTCTTGCTCTGGGGTTGATTCCGTGTCAGAATCCTTTGGCGATTTGGTGCCATTGGATGAAAACGTCGCGTGTCCACACGCAGGGGCACACACTTCCATTTTTGTGGATGGCAGATGCCCGGGGCCGACCCACCGTGGAGCAGGGAGATGGGGGCTGGTACCTCCATGGCGGGCTTCATCCTGGCTGTTGTAGTCAGCGTGTAGGTTGTTTTTTTTATACAAAACATGCAATTAGCCATTTTAACAACTCAGGGGCATTTAACACATCCACGATGTTGTGCAACCATCACTTCTGTCTAGTTCCAGAACATTCTCACATCCCCGAAAGGAGACCCTGTGCATATTAATCAATCACTCCCCATTCCTCCTTCCCCAGCCCCTGGCAACCACTAATCCACTTTCTGTCTGTGGATTTGGTTGTTCTGGACATTTCATGTCAATGGAATCACACACTGTGTGTCTTTTCGTGTCTGGCTTCTCTCACTGACCATCATGTGTTCAAGGTTCATCCATGTTGTAGCCTGTGTCAGTGCTTCACTCCTGTTCATGGCTGTATAGTATTTCACCATATGGTTGCACCACGTTCTGTTCATCCGTTTATCCATCGATGGACACTTGGGCTGTTTCCACCTTTTGGCTGTTGTGAATAATGCTGGCGTGGACACACGTGCAAGTTTCTGTGTGGACAATGTTTATATTTCTTGGGTTTTTGAGTTCTGCGAACCCCTTCGCAGGACTTGGTAGACTTGAGGGGAGTCCTGCTAAGGTTGTGGGAATCGGGATCCCGAATCGTCCCAAATTGTGTCGGCCTGTCTTGAGCAATGGGAGGTTTGGTCCAACCCGACCGAGTCACTGGCAGCTACTCCCGAGGAGCCAGAAAGGGTCTGTTCTTTGTCTGCGTTGAGATACGGCCACGTTTGGGCTCCCTGCCCGGGAGGACATGGTGCCAAGCAGGCAAACGGAGACACTACTTTAGCAGAACCACTTTGATTTGCATGACCTGAAAATAAGTCTGTAGTCTCCACTGTGGGGCCCCAGAGTGCAGGGGGCTTCAACCTCGTTAGATAGAAGAGCCGATCTGTCAACACAGGGTGGGGGTCTGCTCGCGTTTCCTTTAAGACAGAGCGAGGCACCTCTTCTGCATTTATTCTTGGAGCCTTAAAATTTGACCGGTGCCACTGGTTTTATTTTCTGGGGCTGCTGTAACAGGGCAGCACAAGCTGGGAGCTCAGGGCCCCAGGAATTCATTCCCCCCGTCTCTGATCAGGACACTGTCATTGGATTTAGCGCCACCTCATCCAGGATGACCCCCTCTCCATCCTTCACTAATCTCATCTGCAAAGACCCTGTTTCCAAATAAGCCCCATTCCCAGGTTCTGAGTGGATGTGCATTTTGGGGGGCCACTACCCAACCACTTAGAGGAAGACTTTAGTGTCTGGTCCTGACTGGGGTCCGCACAGGAGCCGGTAAATGTCCATGAAGAGCAGAGAGGCCCAGCCGTTGAGCTCCGTGTTTTGCAATCCGCATTCCTTTTCACGCTGGCAAGAGTCACATTCCTGGGTGAGCGGGGAAAGCTTTTGAAGAGGCCGTGTGGCTTCCGGGACATCGGACGGTTCTCAGGAAACATGTGGATGAGCTCAGCATAAACAAATGAGAACCAGATGGGACAGCATTTCGATTAAAAGGCTCGGGGTTGAGAAATGGAAGGGGCGGCTTGGCAGCGTGCGTTGGGGTTTTGGCACGGCCCGGGGCTCGGGGGCTGTCCCAGCGCCGGGCTGGGCGTCAGCAGGGGGCTGTTTTAAGCTACTGGGGGCCAGGGGGCGAGGATACCTGCCCGTCACCGCCATCCTGTTGCACGTGGGACCTTGGGCTTCGTCCACCATGGGCGGCTGGTTCTGGGGTGTTCATGGACGGTGGTGGAGAAGCTTCAGCCCGTCCTGTCGTCCAGGCCTGGTCCGGCCGAGAGCGCCCCACACCCTCCACCACGTGTAAAGCGCACTGGGGACGTCCAGACCTTGCTAGGAGCCCTTGTATGGGAAGAGGATGTTGCTGGAGCCAACTCCTGTGGGGTGACACCCCCAGGGGCACCCCGAAACCTCCGTGCAGGACAGCTCTAGGTGCCCCTTTCCCAGAGGTATTTTGGGTAACAACTCGCTCCGACCGTGATGGGCACGAAGCCGACCGCACCGTTTAGAAGTCGGGCAATCGGGAAAGTGCAAAGATGTCTCTGTCGCGTTCTTAACGGCGGGCTTGGAAGGAGATTTAGGATTTTTGTTTTCACTGTAGTTTTTCTGCCTTCTCCCTCCCTCTCTGTCTGTCCTTCTCTCTCCCCTTCCCTCCCTCCGTCCTTTGTTTTATCTGTCCCCCCCCCATCTTTCTTCCTTTTTCTGTTGACTTGGACGGTCTTTCTTCCCCCCCCCCCCAGCTTTATGGAGGTATAACGGACGGGTTAAAATTGTGCATCTTTAAGGTGTAAACGTGGGGATTTGATAGATGGGGCCATTGTGCAGTGATGACCACAATCGAGCTGTTAGCACCCCCGTCCCCGCCGTGGTCACCGTTTGGGGAGGGGTGAGAACATTTCACATCTACCCTCCTGGCAGATTTCAAACAGACAAGACAGGATTGTGAACTAGACTCTCTATGGGATCCCCAGAACCCATTCCTCTTCCAGCCGGAATTTGTGCCTTCTCCCAGCATCTCCCCACCTCCCAGCCCCTGGCGGCCGCGACTCTACCCTCTGCTTCTGTGAGTGTACGTCAGGTTCCACGTATATGTGGAGTCATGCGGTATTTGTCTTTCTGTGTCTGGTTTATCTCCCTGAGCCTAATGTCGCCCAGGTCCACCCACGGTGTCACCAATGACAGAGTTCCCTTCTTTTTCATGGCCGAGTAATATTCCCTTTGTTACAAGCCTCCTCTCCCATCCCTGAGGTTCCAGTTACCCCACTGTGTCCATGAAGGTGCCCCATGCCGTGGGTTTCATGGGTGTGGGTTCGTCTTACCCACTGGTTGTTAACATAACTGATACTTGTCCCTCGGACTCCACACCGTGGAGGTCACACCTCCCTCCAGAGTGGACGGCAGCTGTGCTGGAGTGTGGGGCCCCCTATTTGGGGTGGTCACCTTCTCCGTCCTGGGAGGGGGGTCCAGCATCCCCAGACCTGTGGTTTCCACAGGTGGGTGCACGCACGGGTGGTGACATCAGGCCCACCGGCCAGCCTGTTGCACCTGCCACCTCTGCGTCCCTTCCCCCAACCTGGGACCCCAGAGTCTGTATTTTGGGTGTGGTCCCAGGTGACTCTGGTGCTGGCTGGGTTCGGCTCGCTGCCCCCTCCCCCTGCACCCTGAGTCCCTCCCTTGCTGACCCGTGTTCACCTGCTCCTCTGGGCTCCGCTCTCCAGGTGGAGGGAACCTCCTCACAGGCGGGCTCTGAATCAGGTGCCCATCTTGTCACCCCAGGGCGTGCCTGTGGGTCTGGCCTTCTCTGTCGGACCCTGGTTTCCACGGGAGCGGGGACCCGACCCCCCTTACCGCACACACACCTGCTCCATTCTTCCTCCCTCCGTGCTCCTCGGCAAGGACACCTCGTCTGACGCTCCGCACACAGAACCCGTTAATTAGAGGTCCTGGTGACGTGCAGAGCACCCTGTGTCACCCGGGTTGGGGTGCTTCTACCCTACGCCCGATAAGGATGGTGCTTTTTACTTTTGTGCTCTCCTGGAGTTGCCCGTCCATGGCACGGCCGGCCCCGAGCTGGCTGGTCTGCGTGTCGCCCTCACGTCCACCGAGTCTGGGCCCCGCATGTGGACATGATCATGTGGGATCGTGTGGGTGGTGACTCCTCCTGGACCCCCGTCCAGACCTCCCTCAGTGCCCCCTGTGACCTCTGTGCCCAGGGCCCCCATTCTGCTGACCCTGCTGGCTCCAGCCCTCACCATCGGATCCCCCCAGGACCTGCTGCCTTGGCACACGGGTGGGATTCTGGGCTGGCTTGTTTTGGGGGCCCTGACCAAGGTGGTGCGAAGGGGCATTCCTGTGTTAGGTCAATGGTGTCTGAGCCTTTGTTGTAATGGGAAATGGGCGTCTCTGGGCAGAGCGACCCGGACACTAATCCTGCCGGAACATTGTGCCCTTAGGTGGTTGGTGGGTTCAATGGTGTCACCCCAAATTCATATCCACCCAGAACCTCAGGATGGGACCTTACTTAGAAATAGAGTCTTTGCAGATGTGATTAGTGGAGGATGGAGATGGGGTCATCCTGGAGGAGGGGGCCCTACATCCAACGACAGTGTCCTGATCAGAGACAGACGAGGAGACACAGACACAGAGGAGGAGCCACGTGGAGACGGAGGCAGAGATGGAGGGAGGCGGCCACCAGCCCAGGGACGCCTGGAGCCCCAGAAGCTGGAAGAGCAGGAAGGACCCTCCCCTGGAGCCTCCGGAGGGAGCGCGGCTCTGCGACCCCTTCCTCTCGGACGTCCGGTCTCCCGGACGGGGAGGGTGAACCCCTGGGGTTTAAGCCCCTGGTTCTGGTCCTTTGTTACAGCCACCCCAGGACAGTCCTGCAGGTGGGGAGCCCATGTGAGGGAGAAACTCTGTCTCTCTGGCCCTTGTTTGGGGGTCAGCAGTGAAATTCCTGGAGAGGCCCCCATGGACAAGGCCCAGGGAACCAGCTGGTCAGTGAGGATGGCTTCAGTGGCGTAAGATGACAGGCCCAGCACACACCGCGGCCCCATGTGGGTGTCAGAGGTCGTGGGAGGACCCGCTGAGGACAGGGGTCTGAGCAGGGGGCTTGGCGGCATGCACCCCTGGGGACTGCAAGAAGACAAAACCAGTGAGACTCAAAGCCCCACGACAGGGTCAGGAAGCTGCTGTCTGTCACATGCGTCAGAACTGGGTGTCATCTGGGATGACGGGATAACTTGAACTCCCTGAGCCAAACTGATATGTGGCGCAAGCGTTCCCTGAAATCTACATAAGAAGCCTGTGCTTCCCTGCCCTCAGGCAACAATGCTGAGGAGGACGTTTGTCTTCACGCTTCGAAGAATGCGTAGGAAATCATTTCAACCATGTTTCTTCCTGTCCTTCTAGGACTTAAATCAGCTACATCAAGGGAGAACATTAAGTCAGTGATTCACTTGCTCATTCAAAGAATGTTGATTGGGTATTTACCATGTCCCAGGTACAGGTGCTGGGGGCTTAGGAGCTCATGGGAAGAACTTTCCTGCTTTCTTGGAAGGGTGGGGATATGACACTCAGCAGTGGTGACCATGAACCATGCTAAGTTCTGGGGGACTTTGAGGGAATTCTTTCTCCCTCCACGCATCCATCTACCCATCTATCCATCGTCTATGTACCCATCCATCCAATTCATCTCTCCATCCATCTACCCATCCACCATTCATCCATCCATCTATCCACTCATTCATCCACCCATCGTCCATCCATCCATCCATCCATCCGTCTATCCACTCATCATCTGTCCATCTATTCATCCATCCATCCACCCATTCACCCACCCATCCATCCATCATCCATTCTTCCATACATCCATCCACCCATCCAATCATCATCTGTCCATCCATCCATCCATCTACTCATCAACCATTCACCCACCCATCCATCTATCCACCCATCATCTATCCATCTATCCATCCATTATCCATCTACCCGCCAATCCTTCCATCCAGTCATCCATCCACCCATCCATCCAACGTCTATTGAGTCACTACATCAATGAGTCATGGTCCCTGCCCTCAAGGTATTCAGACTCTCGTCTTTTGGCCCTACATAAAGGCACCTCAGTTTGACATTCTTGCAGAACAGTTCTTCTCTTCCTGAAAGGATACGTTTTGGTATTTACAGCCTGTTCTGCAGCTTTAGGAGAAAAACCAACTTCCATAATAATGGTGGAACAATCAGTTCCAGGCTGAATGGCTGTCACTAATGGACACTAAAAGCCTCGTCTCCTTCTAACCCTCCCTCCCCCCCAAAAAAGAGAAGAAAGGCCTCACGGCCTTGCTTGAAAGTCTCTTATTCATATATCTTTCCATTAAGGCACCATCTTCCTTCCCAACTCATTCTTCCTTCTCCTGACCGCACATTCTGATTAGTAACACTGTCAATGTCACCATCCCTCCAGCTGCCAGGATTCTGGGAATCCCCCTGGATTTATTCATCTCATTTGTCCCTCTATTCAATGCCCACCAAATCTTGCTGACCCTCCTCCTTGATCTTCTCTTGGCTCTGTCCACTCACCTCCACTTTCTCCTTCACCCTCCTCAGTTGTAGACTCATCGCCCCTCTGTTGGCTTTCCACGATGGCTCCTCAGCTGGGGACCTCGCCTCTGGTTTCTATTCCCTCCTGTATTAGTGTCTTGGGGCTACTGTAACAAAGTGGGGGTTTAAACATCAAGAATTTATTTTCTCCCAGTTCTGGACACCAGAATTCAGAGACCAAGGTGTTCTTGGGATTGGTTCCTATTGAGGGCTCTGAGGGAGCGTCTGTTCTAGTCCTTTCCCAGCTTCTGGTGGCTGCTGGCAATCTCTGGTGTTCCTTGTGTTGAAGACACATCAGTCTGGTCTCTGCCTCCAACTTCTCATGGCCTTCTCGCTGTGTGCATGTCTCCCTCTTTTTCCAAATTTCCCCTTTGTGGGAGAACCCCGCCATATTGGATTAGGGGCCCACTCTGCTCCTGGATGACGTCATCTTAACCGATTACATCTGCGATGACCCTATTTCCCATTAAGCCCACATTCTGGGGTCGTGGAGATCGGGCTTCAACCTATGAGATTCTTTTCTGGGGGTGCGGGGACACAATTCAGTCCATAACCCCTCCATTCCGTCAAACATCAATAGGAATTTCCAGTCTCGAGTGCTGTACGCATTGGTGATGGTGGCGGTAAAAATCACACCGATATTGTGTTGTGCACACGGGCAGCTCACACTAACAACAAGCTGCTCAGATGAAAGGGACCTGGTGATAAGGTGTTGGCAATATGGTGGAAATTGCTGCCTGAAGAACGGGTCGTCTTGGCAAAGGAGCAGAGGAGCAGCAGCGAGGGTCTTCCTTCTTGGAGGTGGTGGGAGTCAGGGCGGAGGCGGGAGGAGGAAAGAGAGAGGATGCAACGGCCAAGACAACAATGTCTTTATCTCATTTTGGGGGCACTCAGTCGGTTTCCATGAGTACGGCTCACGTGAAGAACCCACAAGCTGCCTGGAGAACTTCTGCCATTGGTCACTTTCAGGGAATTGAACTTCAAAGCGGAAACAGGGCTTCGTATAAACGACCAGAATTCAGAAGTGTGTTTTATGGAGTCACCCGAGGCCTGGAGCCACGGAGGATCAAAGACGGCGCGCGCGTGTTTTCTGGCTCTCGCGGTGCCCAGCCGGGCTCGTTCTGAGATTAATTGTGGTGAGAGGTGACTTTCCGCGAGTGTACGGGCTGTGAGCATCTCTGGGGGGGGCCTGCTACTGTCTGAAGGCGTCTCGAAACTCCAGAGAGAAGGGTTTTGCATTCTGGACATGAAAAGCCTTTCTTTATCCCGCAGAGGGATGTGCCCTGAGTGGCGCTCGTGTCAGGAGAGGGAAGAGAGCAGAGAGCTGGAAACTTCTCCACCTGGTCCCGATCCAGGTGAGGTGGACTGGGGGAACACACCTACCTTCTCCGGGCCTCAACTTGCTCATCAATCAATGGGCGTGATGCCTGATGTACCCATGTGGTGGGGTTTCGGTGAGGGTCGATCAAGGTGACATTCTTGCCATTGTGTCTCCTCCGTAGTACGCACGTGTAGGAGTGTCCTGGGGCTGCTGTGACAAGTTGCCTCAAACTGGGTGTCCTAAAACAACACACATCGATTCCCTTCTAGTTCTGGAGGCCGGAAGTCCGCAATGAGTCCGGTGGGGCTGCAGTCGAGGTGTCTGCGTGGCTGCGTTCCTTCTGCAGGCTCCAGGGAGGAAAGCTGCTTCCTTAGCTTTTCTAGCTTCTGGTGGCCAGCACGTCACTAGGCTGGTGGCTCCTTCCTCCATCTTCAAAGAGTACCACTCCCCTCTGATTCTATTCTCACGTCTCTTCTGTGTCAAACCTCCCTCTGCCTCCTTCTTACAAGTACACTTGTGACCGTATTTATGGACCCCCTGGATGATCCACGATCCTTAATCACATCTGCAGTGTCCCGCTTCCCATATAAGGTCACACAGTCATAGGTTCTGGGGATTAGGACATGGATATCTTTGGGGACATTATTCTGTCTAGCACACGGGGATTAGGACGTGGACATCTTTGGGGACATTATTCTGTCTAGCACACGGGGATTAGGACGTGGACATTTTTGGGGACATTATTCTGTCCACCACACGGGGATTAGGACGTGGACATCTTTGGGGACATTATTCTGTCTAGCACACGGGGATTAGGACGTGGACATCTTTGGGGACATTATTCTGTCCACCACATGGGGATTAGGACGTGGACATCATTGGGGACATTATTCTGTCTACCACACAGGGATTAGGACATGGACATCTTTGGGGACATTATTCTGTCTAGCACACGGGGATTAGGATGTGGACATCTTTGGGGACATTATTCTGTCCACCACATGGGGATTAGGATGTGGACATCTTTGGGGACATTATTCTGTCCACCACACGGGGATTAAGACGTGGACACTTTGGGGACATTATTCTGTCCACCGCATGGGGATCAGGGCGTGGACATCTTTGGGCACATTGTTCTGTCCACCGCACGGGTATCAGGACGTGGACATCTTTGGGGACATTGTTCTGTCTACCACATGGGGATCAGGACGTGGACATCTTTGGGGACATTATTCTGTCCACCACATGGGGATTAACACGTGGACATCTTTGGGGACATTTTTCTGTCCACCATACAGGGATTAGGACATGGACACTTTGGGGACATTATTCTGTCCACTGCACGGGGATCAGGACGTGGACATCTTTGGGCACATTATTCTGTCCACTGCACGGGGATCAGGACGTGGACATCTTTGGAGACATTATTCTGTCCACCGCACAGGGATTAGGACGTGGACACTTTGGGGACATTATTCTGTCCACTGCACGGGGATCAGGACGTGGACATCTTTGGGGACATTATTCTGTCCACCACATGGGGATTAGGACGTGGACACTTGGGGGACATTATTCTGTCCACTGCAAAGGGATTAGGACGTGGACATCTTTGGGGACATGATTCAGCAGACCACAGCACTAATCAGGTCTCTGCCATTCTTGACATTGTTTTTAGACTCGATTCCAAAGTGTCCCTGAGGGCATTCCTGACGATGTCTTCGGAGTCTGAGAAAACAAATAGGCTGTATCGCGAAGTTAAATATCTGGCCATGCAGGTCTCAGCAGCTTCTCCACGGGCTGGAGTCACAACATAAAAAATAGAAAATAAGAAAACATAGAATTTTGAAACAAGTGGCTCTTTAGTCCAATGTGTCAGCCATTCAGTTGATCCACAAGCATTACCGGAGCCGTCCCACGTGTCCACGCCGTGGGCTCCAGAAAACGTGGACGTACCACTGTGTCCCTCAACCCCATGACGGTCTGGGGGGAGCACATTTAATGGTGAGTGACTGCCGCTGAGTCGTGTGGTCTGGCAAGTTCTGTGGACTCTCGACCAGGTAGGATGCTCAGGTTGACCGTAACCTACCTCAGGACCAGCGAGGACCAGCTCAACATGTACGGGTCGCCCCCTGTAAGACGGAGCGTCCCTGTTCGCACACCGCTGACTAAGTGACAGTGAATTGTGTTTGTGGACGGGCTCTGAAGGGCCGTCAATGAGCGTGGACGTTAATGTGACGGTGGCTCATTTCATTTACGGTCGACACTGCAAACGAGCTGCTCTTGGTGATAAACGCCGAGAGAGCTTACCACGCGGCCGCCGTTGTTTCGACGCATCAACTCTCACGTTCAGCCTGTAGGTGTTCCGTCTTCCCGTGGAGGGAATGGGGTGTGCATGTGTCAGACCTGTGACGTGTGTAAGGGTGCACGTTTGCGTAACGACCGTTAACACAATCAGTGCTGTTCATGGGACGACACACCGCGGAGCACGCGGGCTGCTCTGCAGGGTGCTCCAGATTCACGGAACGTTTCCTCCGTGTGCGGTTGGGTGTCTGGTCCCGCGGTGACAGCCGAGTGTCCTTCGATTTGCGGGTGTGTCTCTGGGATGATTCGTGTCACATCTTTCAGAGACGATGTCAGAATTTCAAGGTCGTTGCCCTTCAGGTCTGCGACCTTTGGCCAGATGCCCCCACTGGACAAGATTCCTGCGATGGAGCAACGTCTCCAAGGCTCTCAGCTCAGGTTCAAGCCACAAAATAGACCCGTTTGTGCCCAGATCTCTCGGAGACATTCCTTTAATTGCCCACCCTCCTTGGCAAAGGGACCCAAATGGATTCTTGGCCACCTGCCTGGAGGGGCTGCTCGTCTTTCTTGGGCATCTTTTGTTCTATTTTCATAGGACATTTGGATAACGTCCTGAGAGAAACAGATAATGGAAAATTAGCCACAGCTGATAGATAATTGCGGTAGGTACATCGAGGAAGAAATAACTGGGTGTTCCCGAGGAGAACATGGCGCCATCTTGGTTCTGGGTGGTGGGGGAGCTCCTCAAAGGGATGAGATCTCACCTGGGGCCTAAAGGGAGAAAAGGAGGAGGCTGGCTTCATCCACCGGTTATTTTGAGGTTTATCAACCCCCGTGGGTCCTCAGGACTTTGGGAAATTATTGTCCACGCTCCCCCAGCACAGCACATAGCGTGGCCCACTCTGGGATCCATTCCATCCACTCCTTCCAGAACACTGCGGCAGAATTAGCGGAATCGTGGCTCTGACGGTGAGTTCTCCTTGGCATTCGCCCTCCAAGGGCCTCCGAGTTCTACTTGGTGCAACTAGAATTAGCTCCATCCTCCCACATGCAGGTGCCCGGGGCTCAAATCGCGCCGATGGATGCAAGCCCATCTTGGCAATAATGAAAAGCTTTTGCTGGCCTTTTGAGTCCCTTTGGTCGTCCATTCTGTCTATCATCACGTTCTGAACTCAGCGCAGCCCTCTGAGGGAGATGCTGTCCTCACCCCATGCTCCAGCCCCGGGTGCAAGGATGCTGAGTTCGGGACCCAGGATCCGAGCCGGGTCTGTGGTCCAATCCCGTCTGCGCTTCACACACAGTGATGCCACCTCTTCCCCTTCGCCTCCTTCCCGGGGAGTCCCTTGTAATCCTGTGTTTGGTGACAGGGGAGTTCTTCTTGGTGGCTGACCCGAGTGTCTCATGCTTTGGCGTGGGTTTGTATTTGTTAATTCTGCTCTGGTTTGTTCTTTGGGCTGGAAGGCCCCGCTGTCTGTCGGCTTCGGCACTTGTCATCCTCCCGGTGGCTTCCACTCACCTCCCGCTTCCTCCGAGCCCAGGCACCCAGGAGGATGGTTCTCTGGGGCTCCTGCTGCACGTCAGAAGGGGAAGGCAGCGGGGTTCCCTCCTGGTATCCCCACGACCTGGGTCAGGCACCTCGATCGGGCACGCTCAGTTTTAATGCAAGACCCCTGGGGAAAAACTCTGTTTCTGTTGAAGAATTTAGTCGGGGGTTCAGCCAGCAGAGGACTCTGTGGGAATAGATATGAACTTAGATGAATTCTGCCCACATAGCAGAGTGGAAGCCCGTCCTTCTTGGAGAGAAGATGGCCTTCTTCTGGCCCTTCCGGCTTCTTGGAACATCGGAAATGGGACATCCTTCGAGATTATCCAGAATGGCGGTTCTCAACTAGGGGTGACTCTGTCCCCCAGGGGACACTTGGCAAATTCTGGGGACATTTCTGGTTGTCACGGCTGGAGGGGAGGACACTCCTGGCCTCTGGTGGGTGGAGAGCGGGGATGCTGCTCCACGCCCCACGGTGCACGGGACGCCCCACCACAGAGAACGGTCCAGCCCCACATGTCGGTAGTGTGAGGTGAAGAAACCCCGCTCGAGACGAATCTCGGTCATTTCACAGGTTTTGAAACTAGGCCTCCAGAACGTGATGTGGCTGCAAAGACCCCATTTCCAAATAAGGTCCCATTCTGAGGTTCTGGGTGGACGCGGGTTTGGGGGGACCCTCTTCGCCCCGCTCCGATTATGTGTAATAATTAGATAGCAGAAATGACAGCTGTGGTGCGTACATAGCTGTGAAATCAGGCCGGGGCAACATAATTCTCAAACAAGCTCCAAGTCATGTGGTTCTGCACCTCCGTCTTCCAGAAGCATCTATGGGCTCCCCCTTCGTCCATGCACTGTCGAGAGCGCCTCAGCTTGTGGGTCCCAGATCACACGTGGCCCCTTTTCCTTACACCGATGGTGCCCGCCTGGAGATCCACCACGCTGGCCGCAGAACGCGCTTGCAGATGGTCACTGGCTGGCACTTTCCGGAAGGTGCCGCGTCTCCACGTCTGTGACAGCATCGGGAGGGGGGACTCCAGCCTCGACGGCCGCGCTCGATCCTCGAGTCGCATCTTTGGTGACGTCGATAGCCTGTGTTGTCGTGACCCCAATCGGGAGGTTTTGTGAGGTCGTTTCGGAAATGCAGACTCTGGTCTTTCCCACCCCGGGGACCTCCCCTCCATTTTTTTTTTTTTAACTTTCCAGCAGAATCCGCAAAGGAAATGAGCAGCATACTTTGTGGTTCCTTAGCAACAGGCGTCGAAATTCACACAGTGGGGGCACAGGGCTGGCGTGGTGCCCGATCTGGTTTAGAGAAGAATAAGGTGATTTTAACCGACATGTAACGCGGGGGTGCAGAGTCCATCGCGGGGGCAGGTCCGTGTTTTGGAAGTCTGTGCCACCAGGGCACCTTGCGTGGTGCCAGCGATGCTCTTTGTGCCGGCCCGCTCTCCCTTTCCTTTGCTGACGGCAACCGTCAAGCACCCTGTTCCGGGTACGCTGTGGCTTTGAGCAAAGAGATGCAAAAACAAAACTGGGATGACGGTTGTTTGACGTTCTAGAGGTTGGAAACGCCCGAGTGCGTGTTGCTGTATTTCAGGAATCCCCCCTGTTGCTTACAAACCTGGACGTAGGCTGTGTGCTTCTGGCACAGGGAGCTTCGAATCGCTCCCTGAAACAGCGATTATTTTCCTGACATTCCTGCCGGCTCTGCACTGTTCCCGGGCACCCGGCACGGAGACCTCTCCCGGCCTGTCGCTGATGGAGTTTATGTTCCCCTCGCCCGACTCGCCCCCCGTGGGACGTCCCCGGTGCCTTTTCCTGGGTGCTCGCCCAGACGTTGGGTGATGACCGTTTGCGGGGTTGAATGACAGTTCCCCGTGTCAGGGTGCTGCCCTAAACACAGGTGACACGCTAAATAAGCAGTAATTAGCTGATTTAATGTAAGCCTGCAGGCCTGCTGATCCACTGGTCGAAGGCGCGTGCCCCTTATCACGCCCGTGTGAGCTCTGGGGGGTCTGCCTCCACCCTGAGGAGCCGATTCTACAGAGGAGACGCCCACAGAGCTGGCAAAATTGTGTCTCGGGTCCCCTTCAGATGACTCATTGATTTTATGGAGCTCTATTGATGAGGAAGGATTCGAGGGGATTATGTTTGGATCATTTAATTCATCCATCTATGTCTGTATCAACATCCACCCATCCACCCACATATCAATCATTGATCTGTCTGTTGTCCATCTATTTATTATCTATTCACCTATCCATCTGTCATCTGTCAATCATTTATCTGTCTATCGTCTATCATCTATCAATCATTTATCTTATCTATGTATCTATCATCTATCTGTCATTTATCTGTCCATCTATCCATTTATCTATCTATAATCTATGAATCATTTATCTGTCTATCTATCAATCATCTATCTACCTCTCATCTATCTACCTATCATCTATCTACCTATCTATCTATCTATCATCTATCTATCATCTATCTATCTATGTATCTATCTATCATCTATCTATGTATCTATCTATCTCTCATCTATCTACCTATCATCTATCTATCTATCTTTTCTATCTATCTATCACCTATCTATGTATCTATCTATCATCTATCTATCTATCTATGTATCTATGTATCTATCTATCTATCATCTATCTATCTATCTATGTATCTATCTATCATCAGCAGTTACAGGTGAAGCAGGATACTTTAATTCTTATAATGCAGTGGTTCCTTTACTACCTAGGAGAATACAGTTGTTATTAACCAGCTTCCATCCCCTAAAGGCTTCTTATGGCTCCATGGGGGTGCGTCTCTTCAGTGTCCCTCCACGCTGGGGCGCTAGGGACAGGGATGGGCCTTGCCTGCAGTCAGGGAGCCGAGTTTGGGCGAGAAACACCTGGTTCCCTCCCGGAGACTCAGATGCCTTCAGGGGATGCTGCCGACAGCCCAGAGAAGGGGCTCTGTTGGGAAGACAGGGGCGCACAGCATCCCTGGGGGGCCGACTGGGAATTCCGGAAGGAAGCGGGCCCGAGAGGATGCTCCCAGCTCACGCAGCCTCCCGTGGAGACGCCCGGCCAGCCTGGGTGCATGAAGCTGAGTCAAGGGCATCCGTCTCTGTGTCCTCGCCCACACCCGGGCACGGACGTGGGAGCCGGGTTCCCCTGCTCCTCGGAGGAGCAGGTGGATTGCACGTCCGAACAGCACGGGACACGGCAGCCTGATGTGCGCCAAGGGAGCAGGGCGTGGGGCTGGTGCACCTCAGAGAGGCCGGCCACGTCTCTGTGTGTGGGGAACCGTTCGGTCCTTCTAGCTGCGGGATGAGCTTGCGTTCCAGGCTTATTTGGGATTTAAGGCTCAGTTAAATATGCCCCTCAAAAAAGTTTTCTCCGTTTTTTGATACTCGACTTTCGTTATCAGGGTATTAATAAGCCCGGGCCGCGACGGTGAGCGGGGAAGGAAGCTGTTGCCGTGTCAATTACACGGGGCTGCGTCTTTCTGCTCATTATTATTCTTGGATGTCTGTAATTTACATCTAAATGTACGGACTAATTTTGATCCAATCATGTCAAGAATGATAGGTCCTGTGTGGGAGGAGATGACAGCCCCACCAGCAGAAATTGCCAGAGTGAGCGTCCCTCAGGGCGATGATTTAATGCCCGAGTCAGCCGGGCTGTCAGCGTCGGAGGCCAAATTATGACACATTATTCCGGCGATGGACCCGCACCTACGCGGCCGGGGGGGGCGGTGGTTCAGCCTGCGTGGCCCCCGCCCCATGCGGCTCCTTCTCCCCTTCTCCCCCCCAAAGGCACCCCACCTCTTGCGTCTCCCGAGAGGCGCTAATCTCAGTGTGGGAAGCCCTTCCCGCGATGACATGGGATGAGACGAGGGCACTCCACCGCGTCCTGCTGAGCAGCCCCCCGACTTAAAAACGTCATTTACATTTTATCCCCACAAACTTTGTGTCAGGTGTTTGCTGACAGGGCGGCTGCATTCCTCCCACGGGGTTCAGTGTGAGTGTGGGTCCATGGGAGTCTGTGAGGTTGAACTTGTGTACACGTGTGTGCATGTGTCGGTGGGTATGAGTGTGTGTCTATGTGTGAGTGTGTCTGTGTATGTGTGTGTTCATGCATGTGTCTCTGTGTGGATGTGTGTGATTGTGCGTGTCTGTGTGCATGCATGTGTCTCTGTGTGATTGTGTCTGTGTGCATGCATGTATCTCTGTGTGTATGTGTGTGTCTGTGTGCATGCATGTGTTTCTGTGTGTATGCATGTGATTGTGTCTGTGTGCATGCATGTGTCTCTGTGTGTGTACACCTGTGATCTGTGTATGTGTGTCTGTGTGCATGCATGTGTGTCTGTGTATGATCTGTGTGTTTGTGCATGCATGTGTCTCTGTGTGTATACATCTGTGATATGTGTATGTGTGTGTGCATGCATGTGTCTCTGTGTGTGTACATCTGTGATATGTGTATGTGTGTGTGCATGCATGTGTCTCTGTGTGTGTACACCTGTCATCTGTGTCTGTGTGTCTGTGTGCATGCATGTGTGTCTATGATCTGTGTATGTGTTTGTACATGCATGTGTCTCTGTGTGTGTACATCTGTGATATGTATATGTGTGTGTGCATGCATGTGTCTCTGTGTGTGTTATGTCTGTGATCTGTGTATGCTTGTGCCTGTATATGACTGTGTGTGTGTGTTGGCTGCCCGTCCTGGGAACCCCTCCTCACCTAGAGGAAACCACCGACCCCCTTTCCACACAGACAAGCCCCCCTCGCCCGACTCAGCCCGGCCCTGCGCCCTCTCCCTCTCCGCTCCAGGGGATTTTCCTGTCAAGAGTGAACAATGCTCGTGTGGCAGGAATGTTGATTTTTGTACCTGTTCCCTTCGTTCCTTTTGGGGGAGGAGGTGCTGATTTATGGGAAGTGACACACAGGTAGTTTATCGCAGTGGATACTGCTGCCCAGTCACTGTGGATGTTGGGCCCAGCCCCACACACCTGGGTGGTGACCCGCCTGCCCCACGTCACCCCAAGAACGTGCCCATGGATTAACCGCGACGAGGGGCCGGGCACCTTCTGCCCTCGGCCGGGTGATTTTAAAAGCAGAACTCACTTGGAGATGCCAACATCTTCTCGTCCTCTGGGCTGGCGGGGAATTCCAGCTCGTCCTCCGTCACACCTGCGATATTTATTTTATTTTTGTAGAGTTGCATCTAGGCAATTTGCTTAGGAAACTCCCCATTTATGACATTTGCTGCTTCTGAGGGAGGTTAGAGTGATAATTAGAAATAAGCACAGAGATGATATTAAATCTATATATTTTCGGTGGTGGGGTGTGGAGACGTTGACCTATGGCATGAGAGACTGTGGACGTGGGAATTCAGAATTGCACCTGAAGACGTGAATCCCCGTCCCCTTGTGAAGGGACGGGAAAGCCGAGAAGGGCATGTCTTCCTGGCCAGCCCAGCAGAAACTCCAAATTCCTGCAGCATCTTAGGACGAGGCCGATGAACTCCTAACACAGGGACGATGTCATGTGGAGGGAGTGGACGGGGAAAGTGGAGTTTTGATGGTGTTCTGGGCCATCTTCGTCTTGCAGGACAGGTGGTGTTGAGGTGCTGGAGGGACACCCAAGATTCCGCGGAGCAAAGATTCCCTTGCAACATGGGGCTTTATTCCACTGCGTTCCCGATTTTGAGGATGAGGTTGACGACTGACTACTGAATGGTGATGGTGCCCGTCATTACTTGAGTGCTTTTGTCACTTCTTCTGACTGTTTATGGAACTGTCACGGAAGCAGTGACTGGAGTATTAAAATGGCATGGTCGCGAGATTTCTAAGGTGTTAGTTCAATGTTGGAATATTTCAGTGCAACCTAAGGAGTTAGCTGGTCCCTCCAAGGGTGCCGTCCAGAATTGAGTTGGACGTTTCTTGCTCTTTCTGCCCAGTTTTGCATGGATTTTCAACAGGTTAAGACCCAGAGGGAGAAGACACTCTCAGAGTCCTCCCCCCGTGTAGGAAGAGCATCTCATAGCCTTGCAAAGCCAGCCCTGGGGAGGGAGCCGTGCAGATTCACGGGTGTCCTGCAGTCCAGATGCTGAGGCCCAGAACTCCTGCTCTGGCCTGCATGCCACCTCCCCAAGCTGTGTGTCCCTGAGCAGACCGCATCACTTCTGTGACGGTGGGCTCCTCTATCTGCAGAATCGGGGGCCTGGACGACAGATCTCTGAAGTTACTTCCTGCACTGGCATTTTGTCATTGAATTTGGACAATTATATTACAGGGTTACAGGGTGGAGGGGCTGTGAAAATGCAAAACTGCTGTGGAAATAATAAACATGGGCCAACATAGCATGTTAACTACGAACCCCCTTCCTTTAGGGGGCGCTTTCCACTGAAATTGAATCCACCATCCTCTCTCTTTCCTGTGACACCCAAGGTCCACCATTCTTGGCTCAGGGCTGAGGAACATTGGCAGAAGGCAACAATCCCCACTACACACCATGACAGCAACTCCGAGAACCTCCCGTGTCCTAGGGTAGTGGTGGACAAATTACTGACCACCACCTGCTTTGGTACGGCCTACCCATGAGCTAAGAATGGTTTTACATGGTTTTAAACAGCTCTATTGAGGTATAATTCCCACACCATACCACTCACCCATTTATAGTGTACAAGTCAATGGCTTAAGGAAAATTCAGAGTTGTGAATATTTCTCCTCACTCACCCCCAGCCCTAACCAACTGGTAATCTACTTCCTGTCTTTGTTGAGTTGCCTGTTCTGGACATTTCCTATACATGAAACCATGCAATACTGGTTTCACATCTTCAAGTGGTTGAAAATGAATCAAGACGGATATTTTACAACACATGAAAATTGTATGAAATTCAAATTTCAGTATAAATTTTATCAGAGCACGACCATGCCCATTGGTTGATGTATGGTCTATGGCTGCTCTTGCACTACGATGACAGATCTGAGTCACTGCAACACACAGAGTGGTCTCATGGCTCTCGACTGTGTTCCCACCAAATTCACATGTTGGAGCCCTGTGCTCCAGTGGGATGGTAGTTGGGGTAAGGAAGTAATTAGGGTTAAATGGGGTCATGAGGGTGGAACCCTCATCTGATTGGACTAGTGTCCTTGGAAGAAGAGACACCACGGAGCTCTCTCCCTCCCCACTGACGCTGTATCTATGTGAGACACTGACTGCTTTCCCCACTGAGATGGTGTATCTATCTGAGATGCTGACTGTGTTCCCCACTGAGATGCTGTATCTGTCTGAGACACTGACTGCTTTCCCCACTGAGATGCTGTATCTATCTGAGATGCTGACTGTGTTCCCCACTGAGACGCTGTATCTATCTGAGACGCTGACTGTGTTCCCCACTGAGACGCTGTATCTGTCTGAGACACTGACTGCTTTCCCCACTGAGATGCTGTATCTATCTGAGATGCTGACTGTGTTCCCCACTGAGACGCTGTATCTATCTGAGACCCTGACTGTGTTCCCCCTGAGATGCTGTATCTATCTGAGACGCTGACTGTGTTCCCCACTGAGACACTGTATCTATCTGAGACCCTGACTGTGTTCCCCCTGAGACGCTGTATCTATCTGAGACGCTGACTGTGTTCCCCCTGAGACGCTGTATCTATCTGAGACGCTGACTGTGTTCCCCCTGAGACGCTGTATCTATCTGAGACGCTGACTGTGTTCCCCCTGAGACGCTGTATCTATCTGAGACGCTGACTGTGTTCCCCACTGAGACGCTGTATCTGTCTGAGACACTGACTGCTTTCCCCACTGAGATGCTGTATCTATCTGAGATGCTGACTGTGTTCCCCACTGAGACGCTGTATCTATCTGAGACCCTGACTGTGTTCCCCCTGAGATGCTGTATCTATGTGAGACCCTGACTGTGTTCCCCACTGAGACACTGTATCTATCTGAGACCCTGACTGTGTTCCTCTGAGATGCTGTATCTATGTGAGACGCTAACTGCATTCCCCACTGAGACGCTGTATCTATCTGAGACCCTGACTCCGTTCCCCACTGAGACGCTGTATCTATCTGAGACGCTGATTGTGTTCCCCACTGAGACACTGTATCTATCTGAGACGCTGACTGTGTTCCCCCTGAGACGCTGTATCTATCTGAGACGCTGACTGTGTTCCCCACTGAGACACTGTATCTATCTGAGACCCTGACTGTGTTCCCCCTGAGACGCTGTATCTATCTGAGACGCTGACTGTGTTCCCCCTGAGACGCTGTATCTATCTGAGACGCTGACTGTGTTCCCCCTGAGATGCTGTATCTATCTGAGACGCTGACTGTGTTCCCCCTGAGACGCTGTATCTATCTGAGACGCTGACTGTGTTCCCCCTGAGATGCTGTATCTATGTGAGACCCTGACTGTGTTCCCCACTGAGATGCTGTATCTAATCTGTCTGAGACCCTGACTCCATTCCCCACTGAGACACTGTATCTATGTGAGACGCTAACTGCATTCCCCACTGAGACAAGGAATCTATCTGAGACACTGGCTGTGTTCCCCACTGAGACACTGTATCTATGTGAGATGCTGACTGTGTTCTCCCAACACACACTGCCCCTCATTTCTCAGGGGTGGCAGGATGTGGGAAAGTGCAGACCAGTGTGGCCCGTGAGTTGTGGCCACCTGGCGCCCGTGTCCTCGAGCCTGGCCATGGAGGAGGATGGGGCTGGGAAGAAGGAGTCATTCTGGGAATCAGAGGTGGGCTGTGCTTCCTGCAGATGGTTCCCAGGCCACGTCTGGGCTCCAGGGCGTCTGTGAGCTCTGATGCACAGTGACCTGCCCACTGCCCTGTGGCTAGGCTCCAGGAAGGAGGCTGCCAGGGGGGCTCCTGGGGAGACCTACCCTGGACCCTGAGTTCTGAGGCTTGCACCGGATCCTGGAGAGGTCAGGAGGTGCTTGCCCTGGTGGAGAATCCATGTGCTCAGATGGCTGGACACAGAATGGCCACGTCTGCCACAAGGGCTGCAAGACAGCCTCCTGCACTCCAGCTGACCACCAAAGGGGGGGCTGCGGTCAGGAATGCCCACGTTGGGATCGTCACTATGCTGGCCAGACAGTTGGGGCTGGACCAGAGGAGCTGCTTGAAGGAGAGGGTGTTCCCATTCCTATAGGGTGGCTGCCCTCCCATCAAGACGCAGGACATCATATCAGGCCTTACAAGCCTTGGGTTGTCCCGTTCTCTCACTTCTAGACCTAAACAGCCCCCACAACAATGTAGGACTGAGACCCAGGGGTGTGGGGGAGCGACTGCAGGGGCGGCCGTGGGTACCGTCCTTCTCAGCTTTGGCCGCTCCACACAGTCTTGGGAGCCCCAGTGTTGGTTCTTTCTGGGGCCTTGAGAGCCCTCGTTTCAGGCTGCCAGCAGGGGCAGGGGGCTTCCACCGCAGCCGTGGACACTATGGGGCCACAGTTTGCAAAAGGAATAGATGGCTGTGATAGGGGGCTGACCATATGGATGGGGGCTCCCCGTGTACCCCTGTGTGTGAGTGTCCTGGGGCTGTTGGGACAAAGGACCACAAACCGGGGATCAGAGCCACAGGAATTCACCCTCCCCCAGTCCTGGAGTCCTGAGATGAAGGGGTCGCAGGGCCGCGCTCCCTCCGGAGGCTCCAGGGGAGGGTCCTTCCTGCTCTTCCAGCTTCTGGGGCTCCAGGCGTCCCTGGGCTGGTGGCCGCCTCCCTCCATCTCTGCCTCCGTCTCCACGTGGCTCCTCCTCTGTGTCTGTGTCTCCTCTTCTGTCTCTGATCAGGACACTGTCATTGGATGTAGGGCCCCCTCCTCCAGGATGACCTCATCTCCATCCTTCACTTCATCACATCTGCAAAGACCCTGTTTCTAAATAAGGTCCCATTCCCAGGTTCAGGGGGTTAGGATGTGAAGATATCTTCTTGGAGGGCACATCTACCCATTGCATCTTCCATCTCAGAAAACGTCAGTTCCTCCAGCTCCAGACCCCAGACCTAGGGAAGCAGCAGCGATGGGTGCTCTGCACGGAGATCTGGCCTCGTTGCCCAGCCCGGCCCCACTGAGCTCTGAGGGACTGTTCTCCCTCGGAACGGCAGCAACGACCACAGCAGCCACAGTGGCCATCACAGTAAGGACAGCAGAACAGCTCGTGTCTGTACACCCGTTCCATGTCCTGCTCATACAGACCCAGGGTCCCGTGCCCTGTCTTGTCTGTGCATCACATACCACGTATAAAGACACCCCTTCAGGACCATCGACACTGCCGTCGTGTTTAATAAAATGCCGCTGCTCCCAGACCACAGATGTTATGAAATTTGACCACCTACGTGTTGCAGGCGGTGTCTGTGACCCTGTCCATTTATTTGTCTTCTGAGGGGTCCCCTCCTTACCCTGCATGGACCACGAGGTGGGAACCAGTGACCCAGGATCTCTGTGCCTGATTGTTTTTTCCCTCCGTCAGTATTAATTAGGGTGATGGGACTCCCTGGGAGGGTCCCCTGGCTGGTTCTCCCTGCCTGAAACGGGACTTTTCATTTGTGGCTCGAGTCAGGACTTTGAAATCCTCTTGCTGAAGTGGGTTGGATTTTTAGAACCTCCCGTGGCCAGAGCAGAGGTCGAATTCTCCTGGAGAGATGGGATCCAGCCTTGGGCGAGAGAGGAGCGTGTTTTCCAGGCTCTGATCACAATAAGGCATTTTTCGGGGCCACATGGATGTGGGGCCACTGTTGGGGGCGGCTTTTGTCAAGCGGTCCCGGGATCGGATGAGAAGGAGCGTCACGGCTCCCTCGGAACTGCCCTTCACCTTTTCAGAAGAGCTTCACGGAAAATAAAAGCCAGCTTCTTTCCCCAGTTGGTGCTGAGGTGAGTCTTGTCCTAAGAAAACGCTCGCTCTCGAGTCCCAGATTCTTAAAAGCAAATTAGTCGGGGATCGCTTATTCCCACCGCAGAAAGATGAAACGCAAGTCCTTTGAGGTAGCAGCATCCTTGGCAGGCTCTTTCTCCTTAAAGATTTACATGCCCATTATTTTAAAAACAATTTACACTGACCTATATACGGTAGATACACTATAACAGAATGGCACTGATAATAATAATAAAAATAGGTGAGGAAATGGGGGCAAAGGAATAACCAGGGAGGGGGGATGAGAGGAAACCAGAGCAATGGTTGTCGCTGATGAAGGCTGGGGTCTCCAGCAGCAGACGCTGAGCTCGGGAAGTGTAGGGAGCAAGGGGTGAATTAGGGACAACGTCCATACAGGAGAGGGCGGGGAGCAGGCTGGACCAGAGAGATGATGAGTGTGATGCAGGAATGATGGCAGGGACCTAGGGTGGATGTTGCTCATCAGAGTTGCCCCATGTGGGGCTGATGGGGCTCTGACTTCTGCCCCCACCTGGCTCAGGCTTTCCTTGGGAGGGTGTGACTTCTGGGCATGCAGCTGTCTGTGTGGAGGCTGACCCTGAGGGAGCAGGTGTCTGGACAATGACTGCTGACCGCACCTCCATGCAGCTGGGCAATGAGGCTCTGCTTGCATGGGGCGTGGAGGGTGGATCATGATGTCCAGGATAATACACCGAATCAGCAGACACTGTGGGGATGGGCCACGGGTCCACACGGAGCTTTCTACATGGGTCCACACAAGACACTGAATGTGTGTACACTGTGGGGATGGACCACAGATCCACACGGAGCTCTCTACACGGGTCCACACAATACACTGAATGTGTGTACACTGTGGGGATGGACCACAGATCCACACAGAGATTTCTACATGTGTCCACACAGTACACTGAATGTGCGTACACTGTGGGGATGGGCCACGGGTCCACACGGAGCTTTCTACACAGGACCACACAGTACACTGAATGTGTGTACACTGTGGGGATGGACCACAGATCCACACGGAGCTCTCTACACGGGTCCACACAATACACTGAATGTGTGTACACTGTGGGGATGGACCACAGATCCACACAGAGATTTCTACATGTGTCCACACAATACACTGAATGTGCGTACACTGTGGGGATGGGCCACGGGTCCACACGGAGCTTTCTACACGGGTCCACACAAGACACTGAATGTGTGTACACTGTGGGGATGGACCACAGATCCACACGGAGCTTTCTACATGGGTCCACACAAGACACTGAATGTGTGTACACTGTGGGGATGGGTCACAGATCCACACGGAGCTTTCTACACGGGTCCACACAATACACTGAATGTGTGTACACTGTGGGGGATGGGCCACGGGTCCACACTGAGCTTTCTACATGTGTCCACACAATACACTGAATGTGTGTACATTGTGGGGATGGGCCACAGATCCACACGGAGCTTTCTACATGGGTCCACACAAGACACTGAATGTGTGTACACTGTGGGGGATGGGCCACAGATCCACATGGAGCTTTCTACATGTGTCCACACAATACACTGAATGTGTGTACACTGTGGGGATGGGTCACAGATCCACACGGAGCTTTCTACACGGGTCCACACAATACACTGAATGTGCGTACACTGTGGGGGATGGGCCACGGGTCCACACTGAGCTTTCTACATGTGTCCACACAATACACTGAATGTGTGTACATTGTGGGGATGGGCCACAGATCCACACGGAGCTTTCTACATGGGTCCACACAATACACTGAATGTGCATACACTGTGGGGATGGACCACAGATCCACACGGAGCTTTCTACACGGGTCCACACAAGACAGTGAATGTGTGTACACTGTGGGGATGGGCCACGGGTCCACACGGAGCTTTCTACACAGGTCCACACAAGACACTGAATGTGCATACACTGTGGGGATGGGCCACGGGTCCACACGGAGCTTTCTACACAGGTCCACACAAGACACTGAATGTGCATACACTGTGGGGATGGGCCACGGGTCCACACGGAGCTTTCTACACAGGTCCACACAAGACAGTGAATGTGCATACACTGTGGGGATGGGCCACGGGTCCACACGGAGCTTTCTACACGGGTCCACACAAGACAGTGAATGTGTGTACACTGTGGGGATGGGCCACGGGTCCACACGGAGCTTTCTACACAGGTCCACACAATACACTGAATGTGTGTACACTGTGGGGATGGACCACAGGTCCACACGGAGCTTTCTACACAGGTCCACACAAGACACTGAATGTGCATACACTGTGGGGATGGGCCACGGGTCCACACGGAGCTTTCTACACGGGTCCACACAATACACTGAATGTGCATACACTGTGGGGATGGGCCACGGGTCCACACGGAGCTTTCTACATGGGTCCACACAAGACACTGTGCATACACTGTGGGGATGGGCCATGAATTCAGTAGAAGCTTTCTAGCCACATACGGAGAAGGACACATGTCAAGTTATGGGTTCTTGGGGGCATTTATGGGTCTTTCTCTTCCTGTTTTAGACAATGAGCTCCATGAGGTCACACATGATGCTTTTGTCCTCCATGATGGCATTACCTATGTCCACGTGGTCCCAGGGACCCACTAGACACTCCAGACAGATTCACTGAATTGAATCTTTAATTCTTATTGTCAAGAGATTTTTGCCAAAGGACAGTTTTGAGCTGCTCTATATGTGGCTTCCTGGTGGAGGTAGAGTGAGAGTCAGGGGCCATCATTCTGTCTCCCACATGAAGATTAAGATGGGAAGGAGTTAAGGGAAGTTAAGATTTCTGGAGGAAAGGATTTCCATGCTATCTCACCTACCCCCCAAAGGGGTGTCTGCAGGAGCAACAGCATGGGCCACGCGGACAGTTTCACTTTTTCTGCTGTCCCCAGGGCTCACCTTCAGCTGGGGATGGACAGTGCCAGCCCGGTCAGGGGACAACTGACACAGTGTATGAGCGTCCTGGAGTGGCCTCAACAAAGGACCACAACCCAGGGGCTTAAACCCCAGGAATTCACCCTCCCCGTCCTGGACACCAGACGTCCGAGAGGAAGGGGTCGCAGAGCCGCACTCCCTCCGGAGGCTCCAGGGGAGGGTCCTTCCTGCTCTTCCAGCTTCTGGGGCTCCAGGCGTCCCTGGGCTGGTGGCTGCCTCCCTCCATCTCTGCCTCCGTCTCCACGTGGCTCCTCCTCTGTGTCTGTGTCTCTTCTGTCTCTGATCAGGACACTGTCATTGGATGTAGGGCCCCCTCCTCCAGGATGGCCCCATCTCCATCCTCCACTAATCACGTCTGCAAAGACCCTGTTTCCACATAAGATGCCATTCTCAGGTTCAGGAGTCACGTCATAGACGTATCTTTTTGGGGGACACCATTCAATCCACAACATTCATCAAAGTGATTTGCCCTTTCACCTCTCCTGCCATTGGCCAACATTCCCGTCATTCCCCAAAGTCCTCAGCTGCCCACTTTGCTTGTCTGACCCTTGAGGGGTCACATGTTTGTGCCAAAGGTCAAACTTCCACCTGGAATGACATATCTCAATGGGTAGTCACACAAACTTGACCCCATCTGGAAACAGAATTCTAAGGGAATCCTTTCTTTGGAATCCACCTTCCCGGCCTGGCCATCAGAGATCTCCTTCGGTCACCAGGACCACATCTCACTGACCAGGTACTCCACGTCCACCTCACTGGGGTGGGTGCAGGATGAAGCTCTGGGCTCCCCATATCAAGGACCTCGTGTGGCTTTCGGACTTTGTGACTCAGGTGTGGTTGGAAAATCAGCTCTAGTGAGACCCACCTTCATTGTGGGGAGGACAGGGTCCACTGTACGGGCCCCCCTGGACTCTGGGTTATGCAGGGTGAGCAAGTGGACCAGCCCAGTGCTGCTGGAGGAGGGTCTATCCACGTGCCAGGGCTGGAGGAGGGTCCCTGCTCTGGTTGATGGAGGTGAGTATTGACTCCTTGTTGGCAGAGGGAGGTGACCTCTGACCCTTCAGTTTGCTGGGGGACACTGGCTCTGGTTGACATGGGCTCCTTCAGGTGAGATAACAGTGGTGGGCTGAATAATGTCCCCAAAAATGTCCACGTCCTAATCCCCATGTGGTAGACAGAATAATGTCCCCTAAGATGCCCATGTCCTAATCCCCGTGGTAGACTTGGGGTGGTGGGCCTCTGCCCTGCCACTCTCAGCATGAAGGCTGACTTCCCAGGAGAGGGTCCTAATGAGGACACAGGGCAGTGATAAAGCAGCTGGTGTGAGAGGCGGCAGGAAGGAGAGGCTGAGATACAAGCTGGACGGGTCCCAGGAGAGGACCAAAGTGTTACAAGTGCATGTGCATGTATGCGTGAGTTGGTTTGGGTGCATGTGTGTGTGTAGGTGAGTGTGCACCTGTGTGTATGAGTGTGTCTGTGTGTGCCTACACATGAGCACATGCATATGTGTGTGGTTGGGTGCATGAGTGTGGGGGCAGGGTGAGTGTGTGCACATGTGTTTGTGTGTGCATGAGCATGTGAGTGTGTGAATGTGTTTGCATGTGCACACGTGTGCACATGGAGGCGAGCATGTGTATGTATCTGGGTGCATTTGTGTGTGCACGTGTGATTGTGTGTACACGACTGTGTGCACTGATGTGTGTAAGTGTGTGTTATATGTGTGTTGTGTGCACAAGTGTACACGTGTGTTTCTGTTACTATTGTGTTCCTGATTATGCATATGTATGTTTGTGCATTATGTGCACAAGTGTGCACATATGTAGTTGTGTGTGCACAAATGTGTGTATGTGTGCTTGTGTGTGCATGAGTATGTGTTGTATGCATACATATGTGTTGGTGCTTTGTGAATGAATATTTGTACATGCATGTGCAGATGTGTTGCACACATGTTTGTGTGTGCGTGTGTTTTGTGCATGAGTGTGTACATGTGCATTTGTGCATGCATGAATGTGTGCACAAGTACACACAATCATATTTCTGTTATCATGTCATGTGCACAAGTGCACATATGTGTGTTCGGGCATGCATGCTTGTGTTGTGTGCACAAGTGTCTGCGCATGCATTTTTGTGTTACTGTGTTGTGTACGTGATTGTGCACATATGTGTGTTTGTGCATGTGTGCACATACTTTTTGTGTGTGCATCAGTGTACATAGTGTGCACATGTGTGTTTGTGTGTGCATGGGTGTATTGCATATATATGTGTTTGTGTCTGTGTTGTGTGCATGAGTGTGTACATATGTGTTTGTTCATTCATGCATGTTGTGTACACAAGTAAAATGTACATGCGTTAGTGTTCGTGTTGTGTGCACAAGCATGTACGTGTATGTGTGTACATGCCTCTGTGTTGTATACAGAAGTGTGTGCACATGCATGTTTGTGTGTATGACTGTGTTGTGTGTTCTCACCCCAAAGGAGGGAGTTAGCTCAAACCTGAGTTGGATCATGGTGTCCATGGGTAAAGCTGTCTGGCTTCCTCGCCCAGAGCATGTCCAGTTTTAGGATAACTAGGCCACCCTGTGGGACCTGCTGTCCAGCTGCCTCTCAGAGCCCCGCCTCTCACCTCTTTGATGCCCCTTGCTCTCCTGGCTCCGGCCACACTCTTTCCACCCCAGGGCCTTTGCACTGGTGGTCCAGCTGCTTTGAGAGCACTTCCCGAATCCACCCACACGGCTCGCCCCCCTAATTCTCTCAGATCTATGTTCCACACCCCCCAGTCAGAAAGGCCCTCTGACACCCTCTTTTAAACCACAGACCGCCACCCTGGTCCCTCTCCTTCCATTCCAGCAAAAGTTCTTTTTCCTTTTAGCTTTCTTCTCCACATGACCCCGGAATCTCCATTTGTCCCTCTGTTTTGTGTCTGCTCTGCCGCTAAAACGAAGGCCTGTATTTAGCATGAAGTGCACGTTTGTTGAATGAATGAGTGAGTGAATGTGTTCCCACCTTTGTCTCCACAGACGGGTGTCCTCCTGTGTTGCACTTGACACAACCCTTCTTGGTGGCTGCTGTCATCTGCTCCGGAACCTTCCATGGCTCCGTGTGGCTCCAGGGTGTAGTCACACCGTGCTTCCTGCATTCGAGGCTTGTTCCTGACACGTGGTGTCCCCACATTTGGTTCTCAGGATCCCCTCTGTGGGTCACCCCCCTGCCCGATCTGCTATTGCCCGGCACGCTCACAGAAGGAGCTGGAATCCCATGTTGCTTAGTGACCTTCCGCCCCAAAGAAAAGGATTTCACTGGTCGTCTTTCTGAGTCCCCCTTTCTGTCGCACCCTTCTCCCTGCACCTCGACTTTACTATCATTGACTCAGCGTCTGCAGGTGCGCGGGACGGCAGAGTGACCTCACGGATTCAGGGGAAACGGGGAACAGCCCTTCCAAGTCACAGAAAGTCCGGAGCGGCAGAATTATACACAGCGTTGATTTAAAGTGTTTTCATGTGTGTAGTTCAGATGCAACAAAGTGTCGCCCTGTCCTGGGGGATTTGGAACAAAAATGTTTACAGAGCCGAGTTTTAGAATGAGTCATGGTTTCTAAAGAGTTTGAAAGTCCTCAAGGAAAGTTAAAATGCTTAGATATGGCTGTTACATTGGACAGGGCGGCTTGACCAATGGACATTTATGGTCTCACAGTCCTGGAGGCTAGACGTCCGGGATCCAGGTGTCACAGGGCTGGTTCCCCCCGCGGCCTCTCTACTGGTGTGTAGATGCCATCTTCTCCCCGAGTCCTCACATGGTCGTCCCTCTGTGCGTGTCTGTGTCCTCATCGCCTCTTCTCATAAGGACACCAGTTCCATGGGATCAGGACCCTCCCTAGTGACCTCGTTTAACCTTCATCACCTCTTTAAAGACCCATCTCCTAATACAGCCACATCCTGAGGTCCTGGGGGTCAGGACTCCAACATGGGAATTTGGGGGACACATTCAGCCCATGTCTGTATACAGACCTTCCCTATTGCATTTCAGGTGCCATTTGCTTTGTGCCAGTCTGTGCAGGGCACACCCACCCCTGGGGGTCTTGAGCCTCCGGTGGGTTCTGGACACGGGAGATGCATTTGGAGAAGGGGCGTTCGGGGGAGGTGCACTGGCCTGGCACTCAGCACCCCCATGCCTCGGGCGGCCGTCTGTCCAGGGGAAGGTGTGGCTCCCTGCGTCCCCCCTTCTGCACCTCGGAAGTTGTAACGACCTTTCAGGGCGAGCCCTTTCGCGGGCGACAGCTTCCATTTACCCTCCCTTAGAATTAGCTAAAATCCCGTGGGTGTGATTTATGGCCTCGGCCACGGCCCACGTGAAAGGCAAGTAATTCCCCCTGAAAATGCCAGAGGCCAGTGGAACAGGAGGCCAGTTAGGGGCCCGGGGATGATCTATGGGCGCCTTCACCAGCAGTTTACTTAACATCGCCATTAGACACGACTCTCGGTCTTAATCATTTCGTTCGGCTGCAGTCTATGAGGCCCTCTAATTGCCCGTTTCTGCCCCAATTCCGTGTCGGAGCGGGAGAGCCAGAGCTGTCTTGGGGTTCAGCTGCCCGGCTGCCAAGACCTGTCAGATGTGATCACGTAGCTGTTCACGTTTCACATAGGCTCATCGCAGAGCAAGCGACTGACAGAACCACCACAGACATGTGCATGAGAGGATGTGCGTGCATGAGAGGATGTGTGTGCATGTGCGAGAGGATGTGTGCCCGCGTGCATGAGAGGATGTGTGTGCGTGTGCGAGAGGATATGTGTGCCCGCGTGCACGAGAGGATGTGCATGCATGAGAGGATGTGTGTGCATGTGCGAGAGGATGTGTGCCCGCGTGCATGAGAGGATGTGTGCCCGCGTGCATGAGAGGATGTGTGTGCGTGTGCGAGAGGATATGTGTGCCCGCGTGCACGAGAGGATGTGCATGCATGAGAGGATGTGTGTGCATGTGCGAGAGGATGTGTGCCCGCGTGCATGAGAGGATGTGTGCCCGCGTGCATGAGAGGATGTGTGTGCGTGTGTGAGAGGATATGTGTGCCCGCGTGCATGAGAGGATGTGCGTGCACGAGAGGATGTGTGTGCATGTGCGAGAGGATGTGTGCCCGCGTGCATGAGAGGATGTGTGTGCGTGTGCGAGAGGATGTGTGTGCGTGTGCGAGAGGATGTGTGCCCGCGTGCATGAGAGGATGTGTGTGCATGTGCAAGAGGATGTGTGCCCGCGTGCATGAGAGGATGTGTGTGCGTTCATGAGAGGACGTGTGTCTGCGTGCATGAGAGGACGTGTGCCCACGTGCATGAGAGGACGTGTGCCCGCGTGCATGAGAGGATGTGTGTGCGTGTGCGAGAGGATGTGTGCCCGTGTGCGGCTGGGAAATGATGGGTTACTCCACCCAAAGTCCTGAGGCCGACGGCCCCGTCCTCAATCACATGATTTGTTAATAGCACTTATCATTATCGCAGAGAATAGTTATTCGTTTGAATAGACAACATGTGTGTTGTTATTCAAACCTACGAATAAAATTAGATGCTGAGGGGCCTTTTGGGGAGGGATCTCCTGAAATGTCGCAGGATTTGCAGATCGAACGGTTCCGGGGGCGCTCTCGGGGGGCTGGGACCCCAGGGTGGACCCATGCTGGGCAGAGGCAGCCCCCGAGTTCTGTATGGGGTTCCCGCACCCTAGGAGGCCGGAGGGCTGGCTTTCTTGTCCACGTTCCCTGTCATTGGAGGAGGATCCTGTGGTCTTGGTGGCCCCGGGGCCTGGGTCTGGGTGCAAAGTCAGGGCATGAGAAATGAAACGGGGAGGAGGCCTTGTCTGTGAAGCTCGAGGGGATGCCCTGGAGCACAGCGGCCTCCTCCGTGGTGGTCTGGGCCCCCCTTGGCCAGAAATCCAAGAGGAGGATGTTGTCTGGGACCTCATATTTTTCGCTCTCTGTGAAATCTGGCAGAAAGAAGCAGCCCCCTCCCCGACCCCGGCCTCGGGAGTTGGCCTCCAGCGAGGGTTTTGTGAAGTGAATGCGTGTGTGTTGGGAGACCTGCGGAGAGCGACCGGGCCTCACCGCCCACTGAAAAGCTTCTTAGGAGCCTCTGACCTCGCCCGCCGCCCCCTCTCGCCATGGGTGAGGAGGGGGTCCCTCCCAAGACCTGCTCCCCAGTCCTCCTTTCCGTCCTGGCTGGACGCCGGCCTCCATGGGCTGCTGTAGACTCTGGCCCTGGCCATCAAAGGGACCCCAGGGGCTCCTTGAAGAGTCGTGCATAGAATTTCCATGAGAGCCAGCAATCCTGCTCCTAGGCGGGTATACATACGTTTGTAGCAAAAAGAATTTGAAAACAGGAACTCCAACAGAATCTTGTACACCCGTGTTCACAGCGGCGTTATTCCCAACAGCCAAAAGGTGGAAGCAACCCAAGTGCCCATCAATGGATGAAGAGATGAACAGAATGTGGTCCATGACACAGTGGAATATTACGCAGCCATGAACAGGAGTGAAGCTCTGACACAGGCTACAACATGGACGGACCTTGAAAACACCATGCTCATGGAGAGAAGCCAGACACAAAAGGCCACATAGTGCATGATTCCATTTATGTGAAATACAAAAAATAGGCAAATCCGTAGACAGGAAGTGGATTAGTGGTTGTCAGGGGCTGGGGGAGGGAGATGGAGAGTGAGTGCTTAATGGGGACAGGGGTCTCCTTTTGGGGGGATGAGAATGTTCTACAACTAAACAGCAATGGTGGTTGCACCACATTGAGAGTGTCCTAAATGCCTCTGAACTGCACACTTTAAAATGCTTGAAATGCTGAATTTTATGTTATGAAGTTGATCATGAATTTCCATTAAAAATGAAGGGATCCCGGGTTGCCCTGGGCTCCCACTGTCTCCTCTTGGCTGAAGGGACCCCCTCTCCAACGTGTCTCGTGAGAACCTGGCCCAAGGCTGGTTCCTGAGCAGCAGGAGTGACTCTTTCCCTTTGTTAGCGTGTGCATTGTCCGAGGATGCATGACGTCGAGGCTCGCTCACGTGGCTACGCTCCGTGGCTCACCTAAAGGAGCAGAACCACAGTGGCTGATCTTAAATAGCATCTCTCATCAGGCACTCGGAAGGGGTGCTGAGAATCGCCTCCAGTCACGGGGACGGCTCCCCTGGGTAAACCGAGGCTGAGACATCACGTGGCAGCTTCCGTGAAACACGTGGACTCTTTCGTGGAGGGACTTTAGCCAGAAAGAGTCACAGGACGGTGACAAATTCTGGAATTTTACTTGGTCCACACCCAGGAGAGGGAAATAAAAGAGGCCTTTTCTGTGTCGGGGGGCGGCGGTGGGATATAATTCATAGCTTTAATTTCGGCACACGTGTTTTGAAAGGTCTGCCACTAACTTTCCAGCCGTGGGCGGAGGAAAAACACCCAAATGCACACCGTAACCGGTGAATACCCTGGAAGCCCACAGCCATACTTAATTCTTTGTATGTCATTTGGCCTCTGGAGGGCGGGGGACGTCAGTGGTCATTTTCAAACTACGATAGGGAAGTTACCCTATAAACACTTGTCGTTTAATGTATGAGCAAGCTCCTTAAATTGGCACCCATTGTTACATATGTTCTCCGTTATTCTTGACATATTTGGTGACCTCTGTCGAAAGGATAGATTTTTTTAAGAAAAAATAAATAGAGCCAAACACAGGCAAAATGCCTTTCCACACCCCCCCCCCACCCGGCGCTTCCTGAGAGTTCTGAGCACCTGTGAGATTTTAAGGACAAGAGAGGAGCTGAAGAATAATCAGCATTAACGACAGAAGAAAGATTCCCCCAAAGTTTGGGCTGGTAATTTTTTGCTGCCGTGGAGGATGGCAGGGACTCGAGGTGACGGGAACGTTTACCTCCGGGTTTCAGCCCTGGATCTCTGGCTCCTCGTGGAGAGTGTGGCGTCTGCGACACGGTGGATCGTGTCTGAAATTCCTTTTCCATAAAACAGGACTGACTTTGAGGAATGCAACTGTCATTAATTTGCAGCCACCCACGCCGGTACCATTAAGTGAGCATCTCCCGGGATAACACCCTGCTAAAGGTATATAACTAGCAAGCTATATCTTGCCCTTATTCCTTGAAACCAGTGCCTGAGACGTAAATGTCGGGTTTATATTCATGTCGCATAGATTTACCATTTTTAAATGACTGGAGCTATTTTTCTGAGCTCTCTGCCTACCTGGTGGACACCTGTTGTGTTCTGGGTTAATAGATGGGTAGACAATTGGAGGGCAGGTCTCCTGACTTCTTGAACCACAATTCCGTCGGCTGGTCTCGGCAGTGACTTGAGAAAAAGAACAACAGAAAGACCCGAAAAAACCAAGCAGCCTTGCAATGACACAGTCTTTCTCCTTTTCTATTTTTATTATCATTTTTCCTTTGGTTAACATGAAAATTATCCAGGCTTGGATCCATAGGCTGCATTCCTTGCCTCTGACAGTGTTCTGTGACCGTTTCTGAGAAGGATCGGGCAGTTTCGTGTAAATTGTCTTAAACGCACTTTCCTGAAATGTGTCCATTACTGATTATGAGAAATACGAGGTCTTGAGGGTTTTGAGAGCAGAAAAGGAAATATCGGGACCCAGGTGTGACCCTGGGTGTTGGGACAGCTGGTCACCCCGTTGGTCAGCTCTCTGATGTGGTTGTGGCCCATTTCCCACCTGTCATGGGTCGAGGGACCTGTGTCTCCTGGTTCAATGATTTTCGGCGCACCTGGAAATTCCCCTATGAGCTATTTGGGTGCTTCCATCTTGAGCAATGGGGGAAAAAGCAGAAAAAAAACCCAAAGGCGTCTTTGCTTCTCTTTCAGTCACAATGCTGGCCGAGCATCCTGTGCTGTGGGAGGTTACCTGGATTATTCCAGAGAAACCTCCTCTCTGAGGAGCCCCCCACTTCCCGGAGGCACCAGCCCTCATTTCCAGGATGAAGCTAATAAGGTTGTTTGGAAGCATAAACCCTAGAAAAATCGGATTTGTCTGATGTCCTCTGTGAGTTCTTTCCAGCAGCTCTCAGAGAGGGGTCCCCCCTCATCTGAACCCCAGGAATTTGGTCTCTCCGCACGGTGGAACATTATTTGGCCATGAAGAGGAAGGAAGGAGAATTCCTGGTATGGACCCGCTTTTCTACCTTCCTCCAGCTGCTGCGTCGGCCCAGGACTGGCCATTGTGAATAGCCCCATGATGACTGATCTCCTGGGCAGCAGTCAGCACACTAGTTGGACAGTGGACCCTGGCGGCGGTCAGCACACTAGACGGACAGTGGACCCCGGCGGCGGTCAGCACACTAGAGGGACAGTGGACCCCGGCGGCGGTCAGCACACTAGACGGGCAGTGGACCCCGGCGGCGGTCAGCACACTAGACGGGCAGTGGACCCCGGCGGCGGTCAGCACACTAGACGGGCAGTGGTCCCCGGCGGCGGTCAGCACACTAGAGGGACAGTGGACCCCGGCGGCGGTCAGCACACTAGAGGGACAGTGGACCCCGGCGGCGGTCAGCACACTAGACGGGCAGTGGACCCCGGCGGCGGTCAGCACACTAGACGGGCAGTGGACCCCGGCGGTGGTCAGCACACTAGACGGGCAGTGGACCCCGGCGGCGGTCAGCACACTAGACGGGCAGTGGTCCCCGGCGGCGGTCAGCACACTAGAGGGACAGTGGACCCCGGCGGCGGTCAGCACACTAGAGGGACAGTGGACCCCGGCGGCGGTCAGCACACTAGACGGGCAGTGGACCCCGGCGGCGGTCAGCACACTAGAGGGACAGTGGACCGTGGCGGCGGTCAGCACACTAGACAGACAGTGGATCCCCAGTTCTCCGCAGTCCTTCACTTTGGCCCACCAGACTTCCTGAGAAATTTCTCTAAAATTAGATAATTTAAATAGCAATTGGCAAGTTGTTAGTGCTGTGTTCCTGGAGAGGAGAAATAAAGCATTGAACCCACCCGTTAAAAATTACAATATAAATAGCAAAATTGAATTCAATACTAAACCCACACATTGTCCATAGGCGCCGAGGGCTGTGAAGGGGCCACGACCCACGAGAGCCGGGACGGCGGGCAGGGTGCTGGCGTGCTGGTGGGCTCTGCTTCCAATCAGCCTCAGCCACCGGGGTTACTTGGGGTCATTTCTCGTCAGGGTGTAGGGTGGACGCTTGGCCTCGACGGGGAAGGAAATGGACCTCATCTTCAAGGTGCACGTTCTAGAGGAAAGACGAAATCGTCCTCCAGCGGAGCTGTCAGAGGTCGCCCCACGGTCGTCCTCAAGGTCTGAGTCGCACAGGGTGCGTCGAGCTGCGAGGAGTTGTTGTCCACTGCCGTGTAACAAGTATGACAAATTTCAGGGCTCAGAATGACACACAATTGTTACCTCCCAGTTGCCCCGGGTCGGAAGTCCGGATTCTCTGCTCCAGGTGTTTGGAGGCCAAAGTCAAGCTATGACCGCAGTCTCTTGGGAAGATTCCGCTTCGAGACTCACTCAGGTGGTTGAATTTAGTCCCCTGGGGCTGCAGGACGGTCCCCAGCCCAGAGCCGGTCTTTGCTCCCGGGGGCCACGCACATTCCGTGTCATTCTTTCCACGTAGCCCCTCCAGGCGAGGTGGGTCGAGTCCCCCTCGTGCTTGGACTCTCTCTGACTTCTCCTTCTGCTGCGTCTCTGTCACGCCAGCCGGAGAGAATTGTCTGCTTCTAAGGACTCACGGATTGCATTGGGTTGGGGCCACCCCGGTGACCCAGATCTTCTCCCCATCTGGAGGTCTCTTGTTTAATCCCGTCTGCAAAGCCCCTTTGGCCACGGAAGGTGACATATTCACAGCTTTTGGGAATCAGCATGTGGACATCCTTGGGTGGCCATTCTGCCTCCCGGAGATGGTGATTTCCACCTTGGGGTGGGCAGAACTGCGTTCTGTAGGTGAGGAGGGGGCACTGGTTCTGTGTGTCCACAAATGGCATTGGGCACAGGCTGACTTGAAGCATTTCTGTCCATCTGGCTACGTAAACTGTGCACGCCCACCTTTGGGGGTCCCTTTACCACCTCCATGAATGGCTGTCCCTGGAGTGTGCAGTGCGCAACCTGAGCAGCTGTGCATGGCAGCCCTTGCTTGTGCATCCTCTTGAAATTTACCTTTGGGACAAAGACACCCTTTGGTAAGTGCGTTTAACACGAATCTTCTGATGTTCTCGACTAAGCGTAAAGTAATAAGAGCATAAAGTTTTCTGAATTGATATTTCTGAGACATGGATGGCAAACGTTAAAATCCCCAAAGACTTTCATTTTACCTACGGCACGCTGACATCTACACTTTCATTATAGGTTAAACAGAGACCAGACTTTGGCCAAATATTTTAGCCATTCTTGGTCTGATGTCCATTCTTGGACGTGACAGAGTGGAATGTGGAAATGCATTTGGTCCTCTAGGTATCGGGACTATGCGGTCGTGCAACGACCCAAACGGGGAGGCGTCCTCGTGCCAAAGGGAAAGAACGCTTTCTTTCCCAAACGGTGGCCCAGTGGACGCTAAAGGTGTTCAACCTCAACAGCACTCCTGCGGGCCACGAGCCTTCCCTTGGTCACCGGCCTTGGGTCTGAGGCCACGTCGTCCCTTCGTGGGCTGGGATTCAGCGTCCTCACACGTCTGTGGTACAAACGGCGTGTCTGAGAGATTTCAGTGAAGTTTCAATTAACTCCACGTTCCTCTTAAGTTAAGTTAAAAGGGAGAAAATGAGAGTAAATGGGACAACCTAGGCATTTGTAACCTAACAGCATCCAAGTCACGTCCAGGGCGGGGTCCAGCATCACGTGGTTCTGGAGCTCACGGGGGTCCAGGGTGTCCAAGTTGGACCCCGTCTTTGGGATCCCACCACCCCATGTAGGGCGCCCTAGAGGAGGTCCCTGTGAGATTCCCCCTTCATGTCCAAAAGGATTACTTCAACCCGTGTATGTACGTGTCGGCCACGGACGGTTAACACCAGTGGTACGATTCAGAGTTAGTGACGCCTTAAAACAGGCGAGTCATTTTGTGCAAAAAGCAAAAAAAAAACCAACTTAAAAGTGTATTCAATTATCCTTTTTGAAAGGGAAGCCACGCCATGCCTTTGACAGCTAAATAAATGGATTTTATTAAACCGACGATTACGGGCCACGATTATTTAGTATTCTTTTCTGATTATGTCGTCGGGGTCTGCTGGGAGTCTGGACTTCCTCGTCTTCATTTCCCACATTGATTCCTGCATTAGAGAGCTACATTGAATAATTAATATACTCCCCGTGATGGATGGCTCGCGTGGCCTGGATATTAGGTTATCAATCAGGACCCACTTGTTCTAATGTAATCGTATTGAAAACGTGTCAGAAGCTGTTTATCCCGGGACGACGAGGGGCGGGCGGGTCTCCTGCAGGCCCGTGTCCGCGGCCCGGAGAGATGGACCAGCTCCCCCGGAGGCGTCCCCTTTCCAGCCGGAGAATCGTACCGATTTCTTTCCCTTTTACCAGCCACTGGGTGACTCTTGGAGCCGACCGTGTGAAATGTAATGATCGTCCGAGGGCGCGTCATAAAGGCACTTTTTTGTTTCCGCTGAAGGCGGTGGAGGCTCCCCTGTGCGCCCAGAGAGGGCAGGTTCTCCGGACACGGGGAAGGTCTCTGAGGAGGACTGTTCGGGAGAGCCCACCCCCGGGTTAGCCTCTCTGAAGGACTCGCCTGGGTGCCGTCGGCAGAATGACACAGACTCCGTCTGCCTCTTTCCTCTTCTTTCTTGAACAAACGTTTAAATTTTAGAGCAAACCCAACAGCCGATCCCTGGTGCTGTCCCCTCCCGCCTGCACCCGGGGTCTGTGGGTTTATCCACGCGTTTAAATTCATGCCGTTCATTTTATGCCTTTCTCGTGGGCCTGGAGCTGGCATGTTAATGTAGGTCTTGACTGGGGTTCAGCAAAGCGGAGAATCAGTTCTGCAAATCAGAGGCAGCACGTGCAGTCGCCAGTGGAGAAGGTTGGGAGGTGACGTTCTTGCCTCTCCGCCAGGTCACATTTTGGTTCTCCCGTCTCTGGAGAGAAAGGTGAGTGTGGGGTTTGGGGCTCCCCTTATCACATGGGGAGAGAGGAAAATAGAGAGAGAGATGGAAAGAGAGATGGAGGGAGAGAGGGAGACAGAGAGATGGACAGAGATCGAGAGACAGAGAGATCGAGAGAGACAGATGGGGAGAGATGGAGAGAAAGATGAAGAGATGGAGAGAGATGGAGATGGAGAGAAAGAGACAGAGAGATGGAGAGAGAGGTGGAGAGAGAGATGGAGACAGAGAGATGGACAGAGACATAGAGACAGCTGGAGAGAGAGATGGAGAGAGAGGTGGAGAGAGATGGACAGAGAGATGGACAGAGATGGAGAGAAAGATGGAGAGAGAGACAGAGAAAGATGTAGAGAGATGGAGAGAGATGGAGACAGAGATGGAGAGAGAGATGGACAGAGATGGACAGAGAGATGGAGAGAGGTGGGGAGAGATACAGAGATGGAGACAGAGAGACGGAGAGAGAACTCTCTGGAGTCTGTTCTCATAAGGACACAATCCCATCGCGGGGGCCCCACCCTCATGATCTCGTCTACCCTAATCCGCTCCCAAAGGCCCCACCTCCTAATCCCGCCCCATTGGGGCTCAGGGCTTCCACATATGGATGTTGGGGACACACATTCGGTCCACAGCAGTGACGTTGGGATTGGACACTGGAGGAAGCACAGGAGACAGGCAGGTGGGGAGGGGGCGTGGCTTGCAGGTGGAGGTGTGGGGAGGCCAGGTGTGCCAGGGAGGGGTTAGTAGGCAGATTCACGGGGGGAGTGGTGGGAAATGAGGTAGTCGTGGGCCTGTATTAGCGTCCTGGTGTGGCCGTAACTAATGACCGCAGACTGGGTGGCTTAAAACCACAGGAGTTGATTCTGTCACGATTAGGGGGACGAGAAGTCCGAGATGAAGGTGTGCGCAGCGTTGGGTCCTTCTCGAGGCTCCGAGGGAGCACCTGATCCAGGTGTCTCTCCAGTCTCACTGGCCTGCATGCTTGGTTTGTCCTCCAGAACAGCCACGTGCCATGTCCCCTGAGATGCTGTCACTGGCCACTGTCCACTCCAAGCTGTGCCAGGGACCCTCTCCTGAGCATCTCCCGCACATCCTTGCCATGGGGCCATCTGAGTGATTGACATTCACTGCTTACTTGGTTTCCCCTGGAGATGGCAAGCTCACCCTCGGCAGGTACCACATCCCAGGACTCTCTGCCAGCCCCTCTCTTTTGGCTGATGGGTGGGCCTGTGGCCAAACCAGGGTCCGGGCAGCAGACCCCTCTGTCTATTTTCAGAGCGATGTTAATGTTCTGGGCAAAACGCTTCCTCTGCAGATCGAGCAACCTCTCTGTTCTCTCAAGTATAAGATCATCCCTTACACTTGTCAAAGTCTTTCCAGATCGCACGGTGTGGCCACGTACATTATTGCATTTTATCCTCACAGTTTTACAGAGGAGGAAACTGAGGCCTGGGCAGTTTTAGGACTTGATTCTGGCTGGTGTAGGGAGCAGGGCCGTCCTGATAATAGGCATGGCATGGGGGGTGGGAAGATGGATCCTGAGTTTGCAGAAAGGGAGGCGTGAGGTTGGCATGTGGACCTAGACCTCTGCTTGCAGGTAGAGAAGTGGGGTCCAGTCCCCCATTACAGCAGGGTTATAAGGCCCCAGTGGATGGAAGCCTGATGCCAGGTGGGCATGTGGGGGGCCTCATGTGCTGCCCCAGGTACCCCGGGAATGACCAGAGAAGCACAGCTCAGACCTGGCTGATTGAGGCACCAATGAACCCAATGGGCCGCTTGACCAAAGCTATGGGGACCTGGGAGGACGCTTCAATGTCTCCTGAAGAGTGGGGCAGGGAAGGGAGGGGATGACACGCCTCTGCTCTGGGCCATCCCCTGGACATGCAAATCAGGTCAGGTGTGTAGACCATGGCCGGCTCCATGCTGGGGTTCAGCAAACCCCCTGGACGTGGAGCAGACGCAAGGGCCAACACAACTCTAAAAGTGGACATCATTGCATGGATCTGTCCCTCCGTCCACTCACCATGTGGACCTGTACCAACTTTGCTGTCCATCCTTGGGGTTTTCATTGTGTCGATCCTTTAGAAATGATGACTAAGGACTCTACATTCATAGGAACACTTGATGACGGCAAAGCCACAGGAAGTAAATGAAAAAAATCGCCAATAATCTCAGCTCTCAGTCACGACCTCTACTGACAGTTGAGTGCATGTCCTTCTTCTGTATGTTCAAATGGTCAGGCTGTTTTGGACAAATTGGAGTCAAACTCTACATACTGTTTGAGTGTGTCTGTTTCTATGTATGTATACATAAAATTTTACATATGTTATTTTGTGTATATTTATATATTATTTTATATATAATTTTTATATATTTGGATAGTTTTATATAATATATAAATATGATTAATTAAAAACAAAATTATAGTTTTAATTATATTATAAAAATAATATAATAATTAGAAATATAATTTACATATGATTTTCTATATATAGAATTTCTCTGTAAATCGAAAACTCTTCTAAATAAAGAATCTATTTTGTCTGATATTAGCGTAGCCAGTCCTTTCTCTTTTGGTTGCTATTTGCATGGAATTTCTTTCTCCCTCCTTTCATTTTCAATCTATTTGTGTCTTTCTAGCTCAAGTGAGTCTCTTGTAGACAGCATGTGGTGGGATTGTGCATTTTTATTCATTCTGCCAATCTCTGTCTTTTGATTGGAGAATTTAGTCCATTTACGTTTAATGTAATTACTGACAAGGAGGGACTTCCTTCCGTCATTTTGCTATACATTTTCCATATACCTTTTATAGCTTATAGTCCCTCATTTTCTGCATTCCTGTCTTTTGTATTTAGTTGATTTTTTGTAGCAAAATTTTTAAACGATTTCTTTCTCATTTCCTTTTGTGTCAATTCTATGGCTTCTCACGTGTTTCAGTTGGGAACCACATTTGCTCTTAATGCTCAAGTGTGGACAACTTTCCATCAGTCAGTGGGGACTTCCTTGAGGTCTAGTGCTGGAAATGTGTGTGGGGTGGATCAGTGTAAGTATCCCCTTTCTTGGGGTGCATACTTCTGATTTAAGCTGCATATTATGGCACTCCTCAGCTGGCTTGGACCCCAAATTTGTTCTTTCTCTTCTGGAAAGAGGAAGCCTTCAGTGGTGGTGCCCTGGGCACTTCTTGGTGGTGGTGACATCCCTACCCACATGGCTTGAGGGAAGGTGTTCACCTCCTTGTGACTCCATCTTTGTCTTAGTCATCTATGGTGTGTAACAAAGCATCACACACTTAGTGGCTTAAAATGGCAGACATTTATCATCTCACAATGTCTGTAGGCAAGGAATCCAGGGACAGCTTAGCTGGGTCCTCAGATCAGGGTCACATGCTGCATTCAAGGTGTCGGCTGGGCCATGTTCTCATCTGGAGGGTCAGCTGGGGAGGGTCCATGCTCAGTCAGGTTGTCAGCAGAATTCTGTTCCTGGGTTGCATCACTGAGGTCCCCACTTCTTCCCACAGTTGGCCATCTTCATGGCCTGGAGGCTGGCTGCAATTCCCTGCCATGCAGACCTCTCCAACCAGAATTCAACATGGCCACATGTAGACCCCCCTCCACCAACAATTCAACATGGCAGCTTGGTTCTCTTGCTCTCTTCTGCTCAAATGGAGCCTTGGATACAAAAATGGAACAGCAGAGTGACACCCATCATCTTTGCTGTATTCTATCTGGTGGAAGTAAGTCCTTGTTTCCATCCACACTCCAGGGGAAAGGACTATGCAGAAGACATGACTCATGGAGGGGCACTTTAGAGTGTGTGGGCCATGATCTGTAAATGGAATTGCATCATTAATGGGACGAATGTTGGCTGAGCGTGTATCGTATGCCAGACACTGCGTTAGGTTTGGGATATATCAGTGAATCCTAGTGGCGTGGAATGTACCTTCTAGAACTGCATTGTCCAATATGGCAGACACTCGGCACACATGGCCATCAAGGCTTTGAAATGTGCCTGGTGCAAACTGAGGTGTGCTATCCGTGTGACACACGCACCACATTCCAGAGACAGAGTATAAAGAAATGAAAAGTGTTATTGATTACGTAGTGAAATGATAATATGTTGGACATAATATGCAAAATAAAATATATTGCTGGAGTCAATATTACCTGCTTTTTTATGCAGGTATGAGAAGATTGAAAATTGCATATGTGGCTGGTGTTAGAGTTCTACTGGACTGTGCTGCCATAGAAGGAGAAGAAAGAAAATAAAACAGCTGGGTAAGCAGACGGGTTGGCTGGAGAGTGATGATGAGTGTGTGGAAGGAAGAGGGATGCTGAGCAGGGTGGGGAGCCACGTCCTGGAGCAGGTGGAGGGGATGGGTCTGTGTGAGAAGTGGGGGACGGCTTTGGACAGATCAGGGGAAGTCCATCTTCAGGACAGACTGTGGAGCAGGTGTGGCTGCCAGGTCCAAGGGTGTTCTCCTGGGTGGCCTCCCTTCTCCTGGGAGACACAGGCAGCCCTATCAAGGAATGTGCCCTGGGGGCTTGGATGATGACAACTCCAGGCATCCCCCGTCCTTAAGAATCTGCAGAATTCACAGTAGCCCAAAGGTGGAAACACTCTAAATGTCCATTGATGGATGAACGGATAAACAGAATGTAGTCCATCCACACAGTGGAATATTACTCAGTCATGAAAATGAGTGAAGCTCTGACACAGGTACAACATGGATGGATCTAGAAACCAGGATGCTCAGTGAGAGAACCAGACACAAAAGGCCACATAATGTGTGATTCCATTTACATGTAATGTCCAGAACAGGCAAATCCAGAGACACAGGAAGCAGAGGAGTGATTGACAGGGGCTGGGGGAGGGCGATGGGGAGTAATTGCTGATGGTTGCTTTAAAATGGTTGATGTGAAATTAACATAAACACACATGATCATTTTAAAGTGAACAACTCAATGGTATTTAGCACATTCACATTGTTGTGCAACCACCACCTCTATCCAGTTCCAGAACATTCTCATCTCCTCAAAGGGAGACCTGCACCCATGAGCAGTCACTCCCCATTCCCCTCACCAAGCACGTGGCAACCACTAATCCGCTTTCTGTAGGAAACAACGCAATGTCTATCAACTGACAAATGGATAAGCAGAATGGGGTCCATCCACACAGTGGAATATTACTCAGCCATGAACAGGAGTGAAGCACTGACACAGCTACAACATGGATGGACCTTGAAGACATGATGTTCAGTGAGAGAACCAGACACAAAAGGACACAGAGTGTGGGATTCCATTTGTATGAAAAGTTCATAACAGAGAAATCTATAGAGATAGAAGGAAGTAGAGGTGATGGAAATGTTCTACAATGGATGACGATGATGATTGCACAACTCTGCAACTCCACTACAAACCACTGGATTGTGCGCTTTAAGTGGGTAAATTGTGTGGTGTGTGAATCGCGCCTCAATAGAGCTATTTGAAAGAACACAAGCGAATCTGCTGAGAGTTGAGGAAGAAGGCGCCCGTCCCTTCCCGATCTCCTGAATCAGCTTCCAGCGGGACCCGAGGGCTCTTGTGCCCCCAGCACTTCTCGACGTCGCTGCCTGCACGAGGTGGGAATGGGCTCCTGTCCATCACGGGGGCCCAGTCTCATCCCCTCCTCCTGAATTCATCCCCTACAGAAGACCCCAGATATGTGGCCCCACCCACCAGCCCCAAGCTGGAGACAAAATGAAAACAGCCCCCTTCCTCCGGCCTGGAGTTCCCCCACGGCATCTGAATTTACAGCAGCATCCCCGGCCTCCATTTCCAGCCGTACTAATGGTGATCCCATCCGGCTCCCACAGCACAGCACTGTGCTGACTGATGGGTCCCCAGAGGTCCCCAAGGAAGCCCACCATCAGCTCAGCTCGGACGCCCCCCCTTCATGAAGGCTCCTGGGACCCTGTTACAGACCCAGAATCTGTGAACGGGGCCTTATGTGGAAACAGGGTCTTTGCAGATGTGATTACTGAAGGATGGAGATGAGGTCATCCTGGAGGAGGGGGCCCTACATCCAATGACAGTGTCCTGATCAGAGACAGACGAGGAGACACACACACAGAGGAGGAGCCACTTGGAGACGGGGGCAGAGATGGAGGGAGGCGACACCTGGAGCCCCAGAAGCTGGAAGAGGCAGGAAGGACCCTCCCCTGGAGCCTCTGGAGGGAGCGCGGCCCTACGACCACTTCCTCTCAGACTTCTGGTCTCCAAAGACCCGAGTGGGTTCTATTGGGGCAACCCTGGTTCTGGTGCATACGTGCTCCAGCCGAGCTCGGGAACCCCAGCTCCTTTCCATGTGCTCCCACCCTCTGCCAAGCTGCACTGAAGCCCCCATGCGGACCACCCATCCCTCCCTGAGTGCACGGGCTTCCGTCTACACCATCCATCTCATTCTGATCCTCTTGTTCCAGGTGACCCTGCCCTGAACCATGGGTCATCCCCGGCTTCTGCTGCGATGGGCCCTTCCAGTCGTTGAAGTTCAAAGACCTCTCTTGGCAGCTGATGCAAATCCCTTCTCCACCTGGAGGATGGGGTGGCGGCTTCCTGAAGAAAGTCCACGTGCAGTGGAAGACGAGGACACACAGGGGACTCCGACTTACTCCGGGCGTGTATTCTTCCTTGGCCGTTGTTATTTCTCGTTTGTTAAAATATCTCCATGACGGGTGCACTTCAGATGGCTGACAGTTTTAGGATGGCTGCTCCAATGAACAGTGGAAAGATTAAGGAACGAATCCCGGATATAAGAGGACACACATTCGTGGGCGCACGCATGTGGACTCGCTGGTGCTGCCGTGCCACGGAGCGGGTGAGGACGTGTTGCTCGCACCGGAACACGCTCTCAGCCCTCGACGTCAGCCGTGGCAATCATCTGCTCGTTAGCCGTGTAATCCATCACTCAAGTAATGGCAATTTAGGGCCGCGGTTTAATGCCGCTCGGTTTAATCATTAGCTGCAGCTTGTCGACCGCATAATTCACGAGGGATTCTGGGTATGTATGATTTAGCAGGTGACCCCTGACCTCCCCCGAGTCAGGAGCCTGCCTTCGAGGCAAAATCGAGAGGGACAATAAGCCAGACCCACTCACGAGCAATTATTATGCTTAACAGCCGCGACTGTCATTTTCCTAGGAAAAGGAGGCAGGACAGGAAAAAAAAAAAAAAAAAAAGAGAGAGAGAGAGAAAAGCCAGTGCATTCTGGATAATGAAGGATTAGCATTCCCTCCGGACCCGGCTTTAGGAAAAACGGTGCGAATCACAGCCTTCTCCTGAGCCCCCAACACTAACACTTTTCTGTTGGCTCGGCGGCTGCCTCCCCCGGACAAGCCTCCCTGGTTACTTCCGGGCCAGCCTCGGAGGAGAAAGCAGACAGAAGACACAACAAAAGGAGCCCTTGGAAGCCGGGATGTCCCGGAATCCAGGCCAGGAGGCGCCCCTGTCCCTCCCGCCCGCCTGCCCACCAAGGCCGGCCAGCCGGCCAGCCGGCCAGGATTGACCCGTGGTTGTCACAGGTGAGCAGAATTAGTTAGGAAAGTCTGCCCGAGTGTCAGACAGGTAGACAATGTCCCCCGAGGCAGTGGTTCATTTGGAGACAGGAGGAGAAAGCCCTGGACTGGATTTCCGTGCCCACCCGAAATGCACCGGGGGGGATTTCAACGCCGGCTGGATTCGCCCATCATTATAGACGGAGCACGGGGTCATATTTTATTTCCACCTGCCCGAGAGCCCACCCCACACTGTGACTCCCCCTCGGCCCCGGGACGGTGCCCCCTGCTTCCTGGTCGTGACAGTCCCCTCTGGCTTCTTATCATGTAAAATGAAGCTGGACTCCTAAGAAGAAATTCGGGGATTAATTGCAAGGCACCGCGATTGCTTTTGGTGCAGCAGAGGGAGTTCGGGAATGGGTTATTTTGGTGAAAAGAGAGAAATGAGCAATCAGTTCCGGGTGAGGTTTCCTAAGTTTCCGGAATTCTTGGGGACGGTGTGACAGAGCCCTGGTGGTGTTGGGGGATCTGGGGACCCCGGGGAGAGACGGACACAGGTCACGTCCCTACCTGCATCTGGGGTCTTTGCCGCAGCCCCTTTGGGGATGGGCCCCATGCAAGTGGGGGCTCAGTCATAATTACTTTTTGATTTGATAAAGCCAAACTCTGGAGGGAAGAAGCTTGGGTGTGGGGAAAGAGAAGGATGTGGGGGCTCAAAGAATTAGGATGAGGTGTGGGCGAGACCACATGGCTGTCAGTTGGGTTGAGTTTCTGCCCAAATCCCTTGGCTCCATCTTCCTGGGTGGAGTTGATGGACATAACGGTGTGGTCACAGACACCTCCACCTGGAGCCCCAGGGTCACTGTGTTCACCTCCGGCTGGTCTGGGAAATGCAGTGTTGCTGCCCTACCAGGCCCTACACAAGACCCTTTAGACAGCCAACGTGGCCCCCACTCTCTCTGCTCAGACCCTGGGTGGGCTGTTGTCCACAGTGACCCCAGGACCTCTGCACGTGCTCCTCCCGGGTCTGCAATGCCCCCTCCATCCAGCCAGGCCTTTCTGAAGGTCAGCTCTGCACAGCAGTTCCAGTGGGGGGTGTGGGTAGGTGTGGGACCCGTGACCATGCAGGGTGGACAGACCCCGTGAGGTTGCAGGGAGGGGACGCGGCTCGGGGAATTGCTGGAGACCCCTGGAGCTGGTGCCACACCTCTGGGCAGCTGTGGTCCCAGGGATACAGCGTGAATGAGCCTCCAAACGTGAGCCGAGGGGAAGAGGCCAGACCCCAAAGCCCACAGAGTGTGTGGTCCCATTTGTGTGAACCGTCCAGAACAGGCAAGTCCAGGGACAGAAAGGGGACTGCTGGTTGTCAGGGGCTGGGGAGGGACTGGGAAAGGACAGCTCAGAGGGACGGGGTCTCCTTTGGGGGATGGAATGTTCTGGAACTAGATAGAGGTGTTGGTCGCACACCATTGGGAATGTGCTAAATGCCCCTGAACTGTGCATTTTAAATGACTGAATCGTATATTGTGTGAGCTCAGCATGGAGCCCCAGCTTCTTAGGGGACCCTCAGCAGGAGACAGCTCACTGCCAGCGGGGACCCCCTGAGGTGAGGAGGGGACGGGATTCAGGACTGTCCAGGGGGCTCCAGGGACAGGAGTCAGGACTGTCCAGGGGGCTCCAGGGTCAGGAGTCAGGACTGTCCAGGGTCAGGAGGGACAGGAGTCAGGACTGTCCAGGGGGCTCCAGGGTCAGGAGTCAGGACTGTCCAGGGGGCTCCAGGGTCAGGAGTCAGGACTGTCCAGGGTCAGGAGGGACAGGAGTCAGGACTGTCCAGGGGGCTCCAGAGACAGGAGTCAGGACTGTCCAGGGTCAGGAGGGTCAGGAGTCAGGACTGTCCAGGGTGCTCCAGGGACAGGAGTCAGGACTGTCCAGGGGGCTCCAGGGTCAGGACTCAGGACTGTCCAGCGTCAGGAGGGTCAGGAGTCAGGACTGTCCAGGGTCAGGAGGGTCAGGACTCAGGACTGTCCAGGGGGCTCCAGGGACAGGAGTCAGGACTGTCCAGGGTCAGGAGGGTCAGGACTCAGGACTGTCCAGGGTCAGGAGGGACCGGAGTCAGGACTGTCCAGGGGGCTCCAGGGTCAGGAGTCAGGACTGTCCAGCGTCAGGAGGGTCAGGAGTCAGGACTGTCCAGGGGGCTCCAGGGTCAGGAGTCAGGACTGTCCAGGGGGCTCCAGGGTCAGGAGTCAGGACTGTCCAGTGTCAGGAGGGTCAGGAGTCAGGACTGTCCAGGGGGCTCCAGGGTCAGGAGTCAGGACTGTCCAGCGTCAGGAGGGTCAGGAGTCAGGACTGTCCAGGGGGCTCCAGGGTCAGGAGTCAGGACTGTCCAGGGGGCTCCAGGGTCAGGGCTCAGGACTGTCCAGGGTGCTCTAGGATCAGGAGTCAGGACTGTCCAGCGTCAGGAGGGTCAGGAGTCAGGACTGTCCAGGGGGCTCCAGGGTCAGGAGTCAGGACTGTCCAGGGGGCTCCAGGGACAGGAGTCAGGACTGTCCAGGGGGCTCCAGGGACAGGAGTCAGGACTGTCCAGCGGGCTCCAGGGACAGGAGTCAGGACTGTCCAGCGGGCTCCAGGGACAGGAGTCAGGACTGTCCAGGGTGCTCCAGGGTCAGGAGTCAGGACTGTCCAGGGTCAGGAGGGTCAGGAGTCAGGACTGTCCAGGGGGCTCCAGGGTCAGGAGTCAGGACTGTCCAGGGTGCTCCAGGGTCAGGACTCAGGACTGTCCAGGGTGCTCCAGGGTCAGGACTCAGGACTGTCCAGGGTCAGGAGGGTCAGGACTCAGGACTGTCCAGGGGGCTCCAGGGTCAGGAGTCAGGACTGTCCAGGGTCAGGAGGGTCAGGACTCAGGACTGTCCAGGGGGCACCAGGGTCATGTGGGAGCAGGGTGCCCCACAGTCAATGAGATTCCCGTCCTTCCCCACCCCCATGGGGGCGTCAGAGCCTCTGATATGGGATCGGGGAGCCACTCAGAACATTTGTAAGCACCCCACTCGGGGCTCCCGGCCTGTTTTCAGAGCCCCTCCTCTGTCGTTTCCACCCTCCCCCGCCGTGGCCTCTCTCCGCCCCGTCCCTCCAGACTGCTCAGAATAAGCGGTCCCGAGTGCCGGGGGCCCTCACCTGGGGTCCTGCACTGAGGTTAATTTTTTTTTTTTTTAAAAAAACGTGTTTTTTGCTTTTATTGCAATAGGACACTCACCACGGGGCCCACCCTCTGTGCAGGTATTTAAGGGCACAGCACGGTGTTGTCATCTACAGGTACAACGTGTGCCGCAGATCTCCAGGGCGTGTTCATCTCGTATAACTGAAACTTTACACCCGTAGTACACCCTCTTCCTGTCACCCTCCCCCAGTCCCTGGAAACCCCTATTCTGCTTCCTGTCTCTGTGGATTTGACTCCCCAAGGGACCCCCGAAGATCAGAATCCTACAGGATTTGTCTTTCAGTGTCTGGCTCATCTACATTGTTGCAAATGGCAGCATTTCCTTCCTTTTTGAAGGCTGAGTAATATTCCACTGCACACACAGAGCACCTTTTCTTTATGCATTCCTCCATCCGATGAGTGTAATTTTCCCACCTTCGCAGTGTCCCTGCCAGGACCCCTCCGACCTGCCTTTTGTGTACATTTGTGCAATTCTTCCTTATTTTAAGTCTGTACATTAAAGACTGTCTTAGAAGGAGCACTGAACTCCAGTGGTTTTGATGAACAAGACAGGGATCGAGAGCTGAGAGCCTTGCACACTTCTGTCCCTCCGTCTCTGGCCGGTCCTCCACGTCAGCTCCTCATGTGAGTTTCGCCGCTGGGCAGTTTTCGATTTCGATTTTAACTGATGATTGTGTCTTTGATTTCTGGTCGAACTTCTCTTCTTTATCCTGTTTCTCATTATTTTCGCGCTGGGTTTTTCATCTCGGTGTTTCTTTTCTCTGCTGAAATTTCATCTCTTCCTGAGTGGGACCTGCCAGGGGGCAGGATGCACCTTCCCTGCCCGGCCTCTCCTGGAGGAAGAAAGGGGCCGGGGGGGCTTGGGGATGGGGGACGCGCTCCCCAGGCTCATTTTTTAATTAGACGAAATTGCGCCGCGCTGTCTGATTACAGGGGCCCCGTAATGCCCACTCATCATCCGTTCGTTGTGACAAACGACCCGTTTCCTGGGTATTAGTGGCCGAGAGCTGTCATTCATTAAGTGCCTGGGATTTTGCAAAACAATAGATTCCAGCTCTCTTAGGAGAATGACGGTGAAATTTTTCTTAAAAAGCAAACTCTTATGGAAGTATAAAATTCAGAGAGAAAAGTGCACCAATGCCCAGCGCACGGCTGTGTGTGTCTCACCGCCTGCGTGCACCGTGCAAACCCAGCTGGATTCGGAACCAAGCCCCACCGGCACCAGGGTCCACTCCGCCGTCCCCGGCGTTCTCCTTTGCTCCCGGAAATGACGGTCGCTCAGTCTTTCCACAGCTTACGCAGCTGGGCCTGTTTGTGAACTTCCCGAGAATGGGGACGCTCTCCTCGACGTCCGGCTTCTTTCTCTGGCTGCCCCGGTTGGAGACGCGCCCACGCTGTGTCGTGTGTGTGTTGTCATGCGGTGTAGACTTCCGTCCTATTGGAGATGTCGTGATCGGATTATTCCTTCTGCTCCCGGTGGACGTGTGGGTGTCGGGGCCCTGTGAGTCCCATGGGGTTCGACATCCGCTGTTGTGGTTCTTGGGGAATATGCACTGTGGGCTACTGTGTGCGTTCTGTAGACTGTATCTGTCGTGTGTGTTCTAGTATATGCATTCTATTCTGTACAATTTATGTTATATGTGCTACTATATGTTCTATAGTCTATATTCTACTATACATATTCTATTCTGTATATTTGATAGAATATATATTCTACTATATATGTTCTATTCTATATGTTCTACTATATATATTCTATTCTATATATTCTATATTATATATATTCTAGTATATGTATTCTATTCTATATTCTATTATATACTATACAATATATACTATATATTCTACTATGCGTATTCTATAGAGTATATTCTCTACATATTCTATTCTCTATATTCTACATGTACACACACTATTCTGTTGGGATTACACCCAGGAGTGGAATGATTGGGTCATGCACTGGGCATGTGTTCACTTCTTTTTCAAATTGAGATAAAATTCACATGACATAAAATTTCACCATTTTACAATGTGGGGGCATTTAGCACATTCACAGTGTTGTGTGAACGTCACCTCTGTTTAGTTCCAGGACATTTTCACCCCCCAAAAGGAGACCCTGTTCTCATTGAGAGTCCCTTCCCATCTCCCTCCCCAGACCCTGGCAAGCACTAATCCACTTTCTGTCTGTGGACTTCTCTGTTCTGGACATTTCGTGTAAGTGAAATCACACACTCTGTGGTCTTTTGTGTCTGGCTTCTCTCCACGAGCATCGTTTTCAAGGTCCATCCACATTGTAGCGTTTGTCAGTGCTTTACTCCTTTTCACGGCTGTATAATACTCCAGAGTGCTGTATATGTTCACTTTTAACAGATGGTGCCAAAGAGTTTTGCAAAGTGGTTGTACCAATTTACAGCCCCCAGGATCATATGTGAATCTCACCATCTCTTGGCATCATGGTTCTTTTATCACAAACGGGTGTTGGAGTTGGTCAAATGCTTTTTCTGATTCTTTTTTTTTTTTTTTTTTGGTGAGGAAGATTGGTCCTGAGCTCACAAGTGTTGCCAATATTCCTCTTTTTGCCGAAGAAGACTGGCCCTGGGCTTACATATGTGCCCATCTTCCTCTATTTTGTATGTGGAATGCCACCACAGCATGACTTGGTGTGTGGTGTTTAGCTCCACACCCGGGATCCCAACCTGTGAACCCCAGGCTGCTGAAGTGGGGCACATGAACTTAACCACTACACCACTGGGCCGGCCCCTTCTGTGTCTTTTGATAGGATCTTGAGACTTTCCTTCTTTGGCATATTGCTGTGAAATTACTTAATGTGATCAAGTCATCAATTTTCATGTGAACTTTTATCCTTTTAAGTAAACTTTTCATTGAGATACCAAGTACATCAGCAAGAATCAGACTCTGGATCTGTGAATTTTCACAAAGTGGGGGTCGTCTCTTCGCCGTGTCGAGTTTTATTTCTGACTGATGAGACTGACACCTTTTCATACGTTTACTGGACTTCTGCGCCTCCCCCTCTGTGGATGGCCTGTCCGATCTTTCCATGTCTTTCTCACTCATCTCTGTCTTTCCTGGTGATTTGCAGGGATCGTTTATAAACTCTGCATCTGAGTGTTTTGCAAATATCTTCTCCCGAGTCATAGCTTCATCCTCTTCACGTGCATTTTGGTGAATAAAGTTCTCAATTTTAATGTATCCCGTTTATTAATAGGATGCCCAGAATTCGAAAGTTGAAGGGTGTGGTTGTGTTTAACCGAGGTCGGGGATTCATAAAGAGGATTGGAAGGGACCATGCTCACAGGCAGCTGCTAAGAGATGCAAAGACAGGGTCGGCCCAGTGGCATAGGGGTTAAGTTCACACGCTCTGCTTCCACGGCCCAGGGTTCGCAGGTTCTGGTCCGGGTTGCAGACCTACCGTCACTCATGAAGCCATGCCGTGGCGGCGTCCCATATAAAGTGGAGGAAGATGGGCATGGATGTTAGCCCAGGGCCAGTCTTCCTCAGCAAAAAGAGGAGGATTAGCAACAGATGTTAGCTCAGGGCGGGTCTTCCCCACAAAAAAAGAGAGAGAGAGAGAGAGATGCAGAGAGTGGAATGGGCATGTGTTCACTTGTGTAGCTAAGTGGAGACAACCCACTCCATGCATCTTCTCGAGATGAACAGCCGCTGATTTCTCGTGTCTTCATGACGGAGGTGGGTCTGCGTTTGCAGCCAGGCCCGGCTGGAGTCTGCAGATCACAATGACTCTCCCTCAAGATCACATTTCACAGGCGCTCCCAGGTCCTGGAGGAAGCTTCCCTGAGTTGAGAGCTGGGCCAGAGGCTGGTTATCCCTTGAAAAGATTTACATACATTTGAAAAGGACACAGAAAGGAATTCTGAAAGAAAAGGGAGGAGGAGGGGCCGTCTGTCTTCGTATTTGCAACGGGGAGAGTTACGCCTCCTGTTTTGGGGTGCGTTTCCCTTACAGGAGCCCCAGTGGGAATGCATCTGGGGCTCAGCCTGTGGCCCTGACTCCTTGGGTCTGGGGTGTTTTGAAAGCTCCCCAGGCGATGGGCAGCCAAAGTCCCCCGGACTCGGGGACTCAGCCTGAGTGGGCGGCAGCTTACACAGGTCCGGTCAGGGGAGCTGAGAAGATGGACGTATCGCCTTGGGGACGGGAGTGCCGCTCAGATGGTGTGGCCAGTGGCCACGACAGAATCCCAGGCAATGACCTATGCTTGGGAATTCAGGGAAAATTGTCCTAAGGCTTGGAAGCGGTCCCAAAATATCCCTGGGTGTCCTTCCCTTGGAGTGCCAGCTCGCAGACCCCCCAGAAACTCTCCGATCCTGTAAGGGGCGTGCTCCCTCGTTGTCCTTCCTGACCGGCTAGTTTGCAGCACTGTGGGGGTAGAATGAATCTGTTGACAACTGACAGCAATGCAAACGGTTCTTGTAGCTAGAAATGCAAACGGTTTTGTGCAAGACAAACAATTGCTTTCTGCAAAGCAGAAAGCAAATACTGCCTCAGTATTTATTGTTCTGTAGGATATTAATCATTTTGCACATTTAACAGTTTTGCATCTATTAGCAAATTCGTTTCAGCGTTCGTGACTCTGTGTGTATGTGCATTGTGTGTGTGTGTGTGTATATATGTGTGTATGTGCATTGTGTGTGGTGTGTATATATGTGTGTATGTGCATTGTGTGTGGTGTGTATATATGTGTGTATGTGTGTGTGTGTATATATATGTGTGTATGTCTGTGTGTGTGTATATATGTGTGTATGTCTGTGTGTGTATATGTGTGTGTGTCTGTGTGTGTGTATATGTGTGTATGTCTGTGTGTGTATATGTGTGTATGTCTGTGTGTGTGTGTATATATGTGTGTATGTGTATATATGTGTGTATGTCTGTGTGTGTATATGTGTGTATGTCTGTGTGTGTGTGTATATATGTGTGTATGTGTGTCTGTGTATATATGTGTGTATGTCTGTGTGTGTGTATACATGTGTGTATGTCTGTGTGTGTGTATGTCTGTGTGTGTGTGTATATATGTGTGTATGTCTGTGTGTGTGTATATGTGTGTGCATGTGTGTGTGTGTGTATATATGTGTGTATGTCTGTGTGTGTGTATCTGCACTTTAAATTTCTGCCTAACATCTTACTCTTTCTCCCATTCATTAATGACCTACAAACCTTTGACACGGGTTTATTTTATTTTGGCATGACAGCCGTTTCTTTTTGCAACATTACATTTCGACGGGGATGTGATGACACATCGTCCAGGACAGAGGAAGCGTCAGGGGCTGGTGGAACATGGGGGCTGGACACCCATGCAGGACGGGCCCTCAGGAGACCAGGAGAGGTGAGCCCTGCTCGCCTGGGAACGGTCAGTGTGCAGGTGAGAGCTGACCTGGGGAGAAGGGAGGTGGCGGGAGAGAGGGCACTGTGGAGTAGGATTCCGGAAAAGGAGATTCTACACGGAGCCCCGGGAGCTCTTCCACTGACTTCAAGGGATCCCACCCATATTCCAGTAAATGCGAGGATTTTGTTTTCCTATGTTGTCGTTTTTGGTGGCAGTAACTCTATCATGTTATTTTGGGCACGTGGGAACGAGGCTCAGAGAGGGAGACATTCTCTCCCCAGGACACTCACCCAGAAGGCGGGGCAGCAAGACCTGAACTCAACTCTCCCATCGCTCGTCTTCATCCTCTCCTCCTCCGCCATGTTTTCTTGGCACAACCAAGATGAGGGCTTGAGGAGATCGCCTCGGAGGAAATTATGCCCGATGTCCCCTGGGCGTAGGATGAAGGTTGGGAATGTGGGTGAGGACGTATATTTTTACACAAGGACTAGACGGATGGTGCTGTTGACAGATATGTGAATGCTTGGTCAAGATGTCCGTGAACGGTGGCACCTCCCAAGATCCAGGCTAGGTGGAATGGAGACGCTCGGGAGCTGGAAATGTGATTCTCGTCATCTAGGGCTTCGTCAGCCAGTTGGGTGTCACGAGAAACACACACGCCAGTGACACTACAGCCGTGCATCGCGTAATGACGGGGGAACGTTCTCAGAAACGCATCGTCAGGTGATTTCGTCCTTGTGGGAACATCATCGAGTGACTTACACAAACCTGGATGGTGTAGCCCACTACACACCTGGGCTTTACGGGACTGATCTTATGGGACCACCATCGCATATGCAGTCTGTTCTTGACCAAAATGTCCTTACGTGGCTCGTGACAGCAAGTATAGCAGTCGTTTACAGAAGAGGGGGGGTCCCTCAGCACAGGCCGGGGGTGCATGGGGGTGTGGGACCACAGAGGATAAATGAAGTGAATTATTCGGAAGGGAGGTGGTTTTGCAAGTAGCATGAGTCCATGTGCAGCTGAGTCCGAATGGCACTCTGATTTCCTTTTTCTTATCTTATACCATAGGGCAGGACTATTGCTCTTCTTTAGCTGATTTATTTTCGCTCTAGACCTTAGGGCAGATATCTGATTTAATGAGTGGTCTGTACAAGGTCCCTGTTGCTTCTGGGGGTCCACTTGGACCCCCAGACTTGGTATAAAGGTTTTTTTTAAGTGAACATATTTGAGCCACAGAAGATGCAGGAAGAAAGCTTATCTGAATTTCTTATGTGAGTAAAGCACAGCCTCGGTAAAATAGGGCTGCTATTAACTCCCTGCCAGAAAGTTTATGGGGAATTTAGCTGCCGTGGAGACACACCGTCCGTTTCCATTAGCATCAAAAAGCCCAGTAGAACTTTCCATATTTTTCCATCGAAGCCTAAAGCCTCCTCCATTTTGTGAAATTTGGTGTATAAACCTTTTTATCTCTGCTGCTGGGTGAGCCACGCGTCACTGAGTGATCCTGCGTGTAAGCATACTAAACCTCGTCTCTTCTCCTCTTAATCTATCATCATTTAATTTGCAGGCCCCCAACCACTGGACCCAAGTTGGAAGAGGCAAGGTCTTTCTCCCCATAATCCCCAACCCCACTGCTCATCCCTTTGTCTTCCAGCATCAGCACCTACTCTAAAGGGTTTCATAAATGTCTTTAAAGATGCACACGTGTCTGCGTAGCAGGCAGTGTTGTGTCTGTGGTTTTATACATTTGCACACGTAGTATTATGCTCCAACTCTGCTGTTGTCACTCAGTGCTACATTTCCATATTGCTCCACGTTGGCTTGTGTCCATGGGGTCATCGTCAGCACCGCTATAATGAGTGCCCACCCTGGTTCACAACACGCTCCCCACAGTGTGGGCTTCTAGGCTGTCTGCAGCTCCCCGTCGACAATGCCGAGATGGCCATCCTCATATTTGATGGGGTCATTGCTTAGTCTCTCCAAATCCTGCCAATTTGCTTCCCTGGGTGGCTCTACCCAGGAGCACTCACTCCCGTCCCCCTCCCCAGCCCCTGGCAACCACTAATCCACTGTCTGTCTGTGGATTTGCCTGTTCTGGACATTTCCTATCAGTGGAATCACACACTCTGTGTCCTTTCGTGTCTGGTTCTCTCACTGAGCATCATGTGTTCAAGGTTCATCCATGTTGTAGTATGTGTCAGTGCTTCACTCCTTTGCATGGCTGAGTAATATTCCACTGTGTGGTTGGACCGCATTCTGTTTATCTGTTCATCCATTGCTGGATACTTGGGCTGTTTCTGCTCTTTGGCAATTGTGCATAATGGTGCTGTGAACACACATGTGCAAGTTCACACAGTATTTTAAAAACCCTTTCCTCACCTTAAACCAAAGCAATAACAATAGCAAGAACTCTGCATACCCTAGAAAGAGCCACCCTAGAAGTCTGCGTATGTGCGGGTAGTTCTGAGTTTCTTGGGGGAATCCACATGTTTGCTGAGGGGACAGAAAGCGCACCCCAAACAATGCCACTTTGGCATAAGGATCGTTTTGAGCTGGAGGCCATTGAGATGCAACAGACGCAGAAAGACCCCTTCCCGGAGCATCCCTTATCTGACTAGAAGCAGAAACTTCTGCAAAACGAGGACGGCCATGCAGCCTTCTCCCTGGGAAGTTTTACGGCCATGAAGACGACAGAGAGTTGTGGAGATGGACCTCTACGAACACACCTCACTCCTCAGATCCCCCATGTGTTTTTCTTCCCACAATTCGCCATCCTCGGGAGCCCGAAATTCTTTTCTTTTGTCTCATCACGTCTCCACACGTCTACTCTTCTTTGTTAAGATGCTGGACGAGCCCACATTCTAACCATCGCTTTGAGCTGCTCATCACTGAGTTTCCCGTGTGTGTATGTGTGTGTGCATGCACAAGATGCACGTTGACAAATTCTGTTTTTCTCTCGTTAATCTGTCTGATTTGTAGGCCCCCGCCAACGAACCTAAATGGGTAGAGAAAAAGTTTTTTTCTCCCCTCCATCGCTGTGGTCGGTTGGTCATTTCTGCTCCTCAAATCCTGGTGTTTGGGAATCTTCCTGACAGTTAGGGAGTTTTCTAAAGTGAAGGGGCCTGAATCCCGGAGCCGCCAGCTCTCCCTCTCGCTGGTCCTGAGTTAGGGTGGGCAGCCCCGGGCACGGCCGGGGGAGGTGGAGACCCCTCTGTGCGGGGTTCACCCCTGTGTTTTGGAGGCTCCGTGCACCATACTGAATATCCCATTTCCGCCTTTCCTCGCCGTCTGGACCACTGCTAACAAGGAGCTAACTGCAAAGGCAAAAAAAAGAAAGAAAGAGGAATTCTAATTGAAACCAGTTGCTTAAGAGGCTGCACTGGACAAATTTCCTAACCAGGAGCATGTCATCGGACAGAGCAGGGAGAACGGCAGCCATCGCTGGCCTCTGAGATCGTTAATTCGACGGTCAGGCACGCTGATCCAGAGGAGCCGGTTCAAACCTCGGGTGCACGGTTTTGCTGCTCATGACGGTGTATTTGGCTCCCTCAGTAGTTGACTGACTAATTGACTGACCAGTCACAGGCCGTGGTGCATTTCTCAATGCACCGGGTGTGCAGAGGAACCAGAGGGGGAAAAGAGGGTTTTTAATGATAATACCCGAAAAGTGTTTTTCTCTGGAACATACATACATCATTGTCAAGTGAGAAGATTAAACTTATTGTTTCTTTTTGAACCGGGAACTCCAGGTGAGTGGAAATGTCTTGAAATGCAAAACAGCCCTGCAGACAAAGTAGAATGGAGATGAATGCAGACAATGCAAGTTTTCTTCCTTATTTTTTCTTTCTTTTTACGTGACTTGGGGGTAAAACTTTTCTGAAACGACAACGCTCAAGTAATATCACGCTTAGAGACATCTGTTGTGTTTTGTATTTTATTTCAAGGCTGGCAACGAAAGTTATTTTGCTCCATAACTTGGACCATTAGTTATATGGTGGTGGTGGGGGTGCAGAATAAATACTATCCGTTATTTAGAATAAAATAAAATACAGTAAGCCCTCCTTCCTGCAGCCAGTACCCCCAGGCTCACAGGGGACACACTGCAGGAACAGGGAGGCGGACATCTGGGAGAAAAGTCAGGCGAGAGATTCAGACAATCGTCCGGCTGTGTCCCGGTATGCAGAAGGAGGCCAAACGCCTGGGGTTTCCTATTTTAACTGGACCGTTTAGTGAGTCGGCTAAACGTAACCTGCACGTTCATTCTCCTTTTCTGTAAAATGTATTCTAGTAGCAGTCAAGTTGCATTTCAATCATTATGTGTGTGTCTAAGTGTACATATATTCACATGCATGCATACACATATACATATAGACATTATATGTAGATGTTATATATAAATGTTATATGGGGACATTATATACAGATATTATACAGATGTTTTATGTGCATCTGTGTGTATCAGTGTTTATAAACACACATGCGTACACATACATTATGGACATTGTGTATAAACATTGCTTATAGATACTATATATAGACATTATATATAGACATTGTATATAGATTTTACATGTAGACATTATAATAGATATAATATATACACATTGTATATAGACAGTGTATATAGATATTATGTATAGACATTATATGTAGATATTGTATATAAACGTTATATATGGACATTACATACTGATATTATATAGATGTTTTATGTGCATATGTGCGTATAAGTGTATATATATACACACACGTACACATACACAGGTGGACATTGTATATAGACATTGTTTATAGATATATATATAGACATTATATATAGATATTATATCAGACATTGTTATAGGCATTATATATAGGCATTATATATAGACATTATATATAGCATTGTATATGGATATTACGTATAGACACTGTATATAGACATTGTATGTAGACATTGTGTATAGATATTATATGTAGACATTGTATATAGATATCAGGTATAGATTTTGTATATAGACATTGTATGTATACATTGTGTATAGACATTATATGTAGACATTGTATATAATATATAGATATAATATGTAGACATTATATATAGATGTATATGCAGATTGTATATAGATATTATGTATAGACATTGTATATACACATTGTATATAGATATTACATATAGACATATATAGATACTGTATATAGACACTATATAGATACTATATGTAGGCATCATATATAGATAGTATAATAGACATTGCATGTAGACATTATATAGAGATGTTTTATGTGCATGTGTGTGTATAAGTGTACATATACACATACACACATGGACATCATATATCCACATCGTATATAGATGTTTGTGTGTGTGTGTGCAGTGTGTGCTCACTCTCATGTGCTTACAGACACACTAAAAACTGTGGGGTGTTTTATATCTACCCATAAATTGGGGCTCATCTTTCTGGAGACGTAGGTGGAAGATTCATAGATGTGTTTACCTAGGGGACATGAGACCTTTGCTGGCTGGTGGCCTGCACCCCCATGTGTGGACACGACACCGACCCCGGCCCTGTGGAGCTCACGTTGCTTATGAAGGGTACGCTGTGTCCCAGCTTCTTGGAGCCTGGAGCCCACCCGATAGGCCCTGGCTGTTTCGTCCGCTTGCCCGATGGGGTAAGGAGATTCTCCTTCCTGTGACCTTACAGTGTTCACGGGGCTCCCGGTCTGCAGCCACTCTTGGTCCCTCGTCCCCACGAGGTCTCTGCAGGGCATTTTCCTGCCCATGTCTGGGTGACCTTTGCTGCAAAGTTGGAGATTGACAGATGAGATTGACAAAGGTCTGGAGAGATCCGAACTGGATCTTTAAAGACCCGTCACCACATACAGCCCCATCCTGAGGTCCTGGGAGTCAGGACTCCAACATGTAAATTTGGGGGACACAGTTCAGCCCATCACACCTTGGTTTGCTCGTCCGGATGGGGGGAGGATAGAGTATCTTTTCTCATCACGACAGCCACACTCCTTCATGACGAGCACAGAAACAACACGAAACAGAAGGTAAATGTGGGGTACAGTTTCAGACACCGTGTGATTTGTCATCTAAACTGGGCCACTCGGGGGGCTGTTACTGGTTTTGAGGGGGCAGACGTGGACCTGGTCATGGGGATGGTCTCCTTGCGGACGCTCCCTCCGCCTGGAGAGGCACAAAGATTCTGTATCTGCTTCCCGCCTTTGTCCCTCTGCTGGTCCATTTTGGGGAGAAATGGTGCGTTTGGCTCAGAAGTTATGTAAATGGTTTATAGCTCATTAGCAAGGAAAACAGCACTATGTAAAGAGCATGTCTTAATATTGTTCAGTATTTGTCAAAAGCAAGATTTTTGATAACTATTTGGGGTTTCCACACAAAGATGCATCAGCCTCGATTCAACTGGGCTCTTATTTGGGGTAATTTGGGTTGTTTCACACGCATCCTGGCAGGTAAAATGTTTGCTTTCGGAGAGACATCTCGAAGTAAAATGTCTGGATAAAAGGCATAAACGTGTAAAAGGCCCGATTCATAGAGTCAAATGGCTTTCCAGGAAGGCAGTACTAATTTATTTTTCTACCAATGTGTTATGATGTTATGAGGCCAGCATTCAGTTTTATTTTACAAGAAAAAAATTCGCTCTGCACATTTAACAGTTTTAAAATGGTGTCCATTGTTTTGACTCACATCCTTTTATTTTTAGGAGTGAACATTTTTTTCCGTGTTTATTGGCCATGTGTGTATCTCTTCTGTGAATTAGTTAGGATGGTTGCTTATTTGTCTACTCTGTCTGGGGGTGGGGTAGTAGTTTTTAGGACCACGAACTTCAGACTCAGGCAGACCTAAGTTTTGAATCTTAAACCACAGTTTACTAGTCTATGACTCTGGCTTGTTTCATTAATTTCTTTAATTCTCAGTTTCCCAATCTGTAGCAAATTGCCTACAGTTTTTATGATATTTAAATTACAGATCATATGTGAAGTGTGTGGCAGAAAATTTTAATGCACAGAAAGCATTCAGTAAGTAATCATTCTTATTGATTTGTAAGAGCTTTTTATATATTAAGGACAAAAGCCCTTTATCATTAGTATATGTTACAAATGCTTGTCAGCCTCTTTTATGCTATTTAATATTGTTTGTAATTTTTAGACATAAAGAGTTTTAACTGTGCATATAGTCAAATTGATCAATTTTTCCTGTGTGATTTGTTCTATTGTTTTTATTCCTGGAAAGTCCTTTTCTATGGAGACATTTAACATTCATCTACACTTTTAGATTTTATGGTTTAATTTTTATTTTTGACACTTTAATACACCTGGAATTAATTGTGGTTTTTGATTTGAGGTGAGGTTCTGACTCATTTCTTTCCCAAATAATTAGCAAACTTTCCTAACACTATTTGTTGAGTAATCCTTTCTTTGTTGGTTTTTAATAATTTATTTATCGTATGTGTTCAAAATACTTGGATCTCTTTTGAAAGGCCTATCTGGTTTTCTCCCATCTGTTAATTCTTATTCTAATTCCATACTGCCTTAATTATCGTAGCTTTAAAATAAAATGTGTGTTACTCTTTGAAAGGGTAACTCTTTCATCATTGATCTGACATTATAAAAAAAAAAAAGATTTGTTAGCATTCTTACAAATTTATTTTCCAGATGAGCTTCAGATTTATTTTGCCAAAGTTGTAAAAAATCTATTTGGATTTAATGGGAACCACATTAAATTTAAACATTAATTATTAAAGAATTGATGTCTTTATGCTGTTTCGACTCCCTGTGCAGGAACAAAGCGTGTCTGTGCATTTGCTCATGTTTTCTTTTTTTCCTCTCTCAATAAAATTTGTTTTCTTCCTTTGTATGGACTCCACACTGACCTGGTGGCGGGTATTTGTAAACATTTTATATTTCTGTTGCACTGTGCATGGAGCCAATTTCTTTGCTACTTTCTAACTAGTCAATGTTACTATACAGAAAGCTGTTGAGCTTCGGATATTTATTTTGTATCAAACTCTCTTGCCACATCTGCTTTCAGTTCTAAACGTTTTTACGATTCATTCCCTTGGGGTTTTATTAGTGATCTGTCATTCTCATTTGGAAATGATGTGTTTGCTTCTTCCAATAAACTCCTATAATGTATTCCTATTTCCCACTGTATTGCACTGATGACCTCTCAGGACACTGTTTAATGACAGTGGGAAGAAATCTAACAAAAGATGTGCAAGACCTTTACGGGAAAAATTATAAGGCCAGGTGTTGGCTGGGCTGCATCCTCATCTGCCGGCTTGACTGGGCAGAATTGGCTTCCAGGTCGTTCGAGAGCTCATCTCCCTGTGGTGATGGGGCTGAGACCCCCAGTTGCTTGCAGGAGGCCTCCCCCAGCCCCCTGCTATGTGACCGGCTCCCCATGTGGGAGGAAAATACCACAGGCAACAGCCATCCCCACTGCCGTGGTCTCTTGGCTCCAAGCACGTCTCCCCGTGCACTCGGGTGGGGCTCTGCGGGGGTGTCACTGTGGGTGTGTCCACACCACACCGGGATTGTCCTCTTCCTGGTCATCATGGAAATGCATGCACACCACATCAACTGAGAGGATGCTGAGTCAGTTGGTGCAATCTGTTCGCTCGACAGAACCCTCCTGGGTCCAGGTCCACGATGCAGCTTGTATTCCTGACGTGCTAAGGGCTGCTTTTCACATCTATTGGGATGCTTTCTCCCCCGCTCACGTGTCTCATAGGTTCAGTGTTGTCATCCAGGTTATGCTAACGTTATAACGGGAAGGGGTGCCTCCATGTGTTGGCATGGCCCCGGAATTTCCTGCCTCCACAGTGGATGAAGACACACCCCCCTAAGGATACGTGTCACTGAGGCCTTTTTTCACACTGCTACTCAATGTGCTGGGAAGGATTTCTCTGGGGCCCAGCTGTCCCTGTCCCTGGGGTGGGGAGCGATTTCTGCCTGGCTCTGAGGGGGCCCACGAGCAGACCAGTTTCCTCCCTCAAAAAGGGTGGCTGGCCCTTTCACTGCAGATTTTCAAGAGCAGAAACTGCCGGCGCCTCCTGCGGGAGAGACCCCAAGTGCTGAGAATCATGTTGGTGAGGGTCTGTAATCCTATAAAATTAAGTGATAAAGAGATATACTGCTATGGTCTGAGTGTCTGTGATCCCCCAGAAATTCAGATGCTGAATCGTAACCCCAGTGGGATGGTATGAGGAGGTGGGGTCTCGGGGGGGTGATGAGGTCGTGAGGGTGGAGCCCCCATAGTGGGATCAGTGTCCTTACAAAAGAGACCCCAGGGGCCGGCCCTGTGGGCTAGTGGTTGGGTTCGGTGTGCTCCACTTCTGTGGCCTTGGTTTGCGGGTTCGGATCCTGGGCGCAGACCTACACCGCTAGTCAGCCGTGCTGTGGCGGGACCCACGTACAAAGTAGAGGAAGATGGGCGCAGATATTAGCTCAGGGCTAATCTTCCTCACCAAAAAATAAAAAAAAAGAAGAGACCCCAGCATCCCTGCTGTTTTCTGCTGTATGTATTTCTACATTGTATCTGATGATAAAGAAACAGACAAAAATTCATCTGAAACACTTGTATCATTTTTTAAACTGAGACTTAATTGCTACATGACATTCTATTAGTTCAGGCAACAGAAAGGTTTGATATATGGATATGCAGCGAAATGCTCACCACAAGTCTAGTTAACAGGCATCGCCACCCATAGTTACGTTTTTTTTTTCCCCTTTTTTCCTTGCAATGAGCACAGACTAAGACACATACTATCTTGCATTGAGCCCTTCAAGGTGCAGATCCTGAGACAAGGATTTGGATGCAAGTAGCTTATCCCAGAGGTGGTCTCAGGAAGCACCATGTGGACGGGGAGTAAGAGGATAGCCAGTCACGCTGCCTGGAGGAGGAGGTGCCACTGGTGGGCATTGGGACTCAGTGCCACCAGGACCTTCCGAGATGTGGAACAGGCTTAGGACTGTGCCACTGAAGAGCAAGGGAGGTGGGGGGTTTCTCTACCTGCTTGTGCCCCTCGCCGGTGAGGGTCATTTCTAAAGCATCCATTCCTGCTGCTGTGCTTGTTTTAAAGGATGGGATAGTCCTGAGTTATTGAAACCACCGCTTCTCAAACTTGGGTGTGCATCAGGTGTGACCAGAGGGAGGCCTCCACCCCCACAATGTCTGACTCAATGGGTCTAAGGAGGTGTGATGGGCTGAACTGTGTCCCCCAAATTTACATGTTGGAGTCCTGACTCCCAGGACCTCAGGATGGGGCTGTATGTGGTGACGGGTCTTTAAAGAGGTGATGAAGGTGAAATGAGGTCACTAGGGAGGGTCCTGATCCCATAGGACTGGTGTCCTTATGAGAAGAGGAGATGAGGACACAGACACACACAGAGGGACGACCCTGTGAGGACATGGGGAGAAGACGGCATCTACACACCAGGAGAGAGGCCTCGGGAGGAACCAGCCCTGTGACACCTGGATCCCGGACGTCCAGCCTCCAGGACTGTGGGACCATAACTGTCTATTGTTTAAGCCGCCCCATTTGCAGTATTTTCTTATGGCAGCCCAAGCAAACTAATACAGATGGGGTTTAAGAATTTGCATCTCTAACAAGCTCCCAGGAGGTGCTGACGCTGCTCCTCCAGGGACCACCCCCTGAGAACCAGTGGTTCAAATGATTCCAATAAGAGATGGAAAGTTCGACAATGCATTTTAGGTTGTTAGCATAATTTAGAACACAAACCTTGATGAAAATACTATGAAAAAGCAAATGTTTGTCCAATTCCCATGTGAATGCTGTGGTGCAAATCATAGATAAAATATTAGCAAATGGAATTCATGCGCCGACTCTCCAGGTAGGAAATACTGAGTTGTCCTTTCCAAAGGGCAGCACCCGGCCTGGGACCCAATAGAGCAGGAGGTCAGTGATGTGGTAGGAAGATCCAGAAATCCATCTATGGTGGGAAAACCAGGTGTTCGATGCTCCCTCCGCTATGATGCCAGGAAGTCTCCAGTGGAGACAAGGGGCATTGTGACATCCCTAATTAATTATGAGAATGGGAGACAGGCTGGAGGCAGAATGGAGAAGAGAGGCAGACCCACAGGTGGGGACAGACAAGGCAGGAGGAGTTAGAAGCGGACACCTCTCAGTAGTGTCCACTCGTGTTTTGCATAAATATCTGAGATGCGGGGACACCCAAGCGAGGAGTGGGTTTCTGATGAGTTCCCCCTGGGGTGGGGGGCAGTTCGGTACGGGCTCAACTCTGCTTTTGAGGGTCCTGCTGTCCGATCTGGGGTCTTCCCCTAGATGCTCGCTTGTCTTCCTTGCATCTCTCAGCCTCTTAACGTCACCATGCAATTTAGCATCCCTTGTCATCCTCCATCCAACTACCTAGGCTCTTTTCTCTTCACTCTTTTTTTTTCATATTTCAGTCTTTCTCAAACTTGAGCACACGACAGAGTCACACAAGGGTTTTATTAAAATGCAGCCAATGTGTTTCTGATATGGCAGGTGTCGGGGAGACATGACCCATTGATGTGTTTATTTTGGGTTTTCAATCAAGCAGGATGTCCCCCTGTCTTGTCATGGTGTCCCCTGAGCCCAGGACAGCTTGGGGACGACGGGTCGGAGGAAAGCATCCTGCGCCGGTTACCCAAACATCGAGGTTTACACCCATGTTTGTTATCCATTTCTTTGATCGTTTTAGGTCTTCATGGTTAAAACTCTCAGTCCGCGATGTGATGGAGATAGACGGGTGGGCTGTCTTGGTGGACTGTCTGGTTGTGTGAAGTGTTTTGAACCACTCAGATGCTGCAAAGCGTGAGTAACTATTATCGTTTTCCCCATAAGGAGCACAATACATGTGCATGGAAATGAGATGTTTTCCCTGTCGGGTAATTTGGGGCGTGTTTCCTGGGAGGTATGTTAAGTCACAACAAAACCCATTTCCCGAGTGACGGCTACGGAATTTTTTTTTTTGCAGAACCTGCAAAATCCTTGCAATGACGTCGCCCCCACAACAGGGCCAGTAACCAGTCAGGTGTCCCCAGTTGCGGGCTCTGACGTGATCAGTGTCCCCAGGTGCGGGCTCTGACGTGGTCAGTGTCCCCAGTTGCGGGCTCTGACGTGGTCAGTGTCCCCAGTAAGGAAATAACAGGCCATATCCACCTGGTACGTGCTCACCTGAGGGACAAACATGGTTTATAATGAGGATGTCCCCAAGTAGCACGAGGCTGCTGCACACGGGCCACAGTGTGTCAGCTGGTGATTGCTGCGTAACAACCACCAAACGTAGTAGATTGAAACCACGGCCATTTATTGAGCTCAATGTGGACAGTTCGTGTGGTCTCAGCTGGGCAGACCTTCTGATCTTGGTTGACTTCCCTCAGGGAACTACCATATGGGGACACCGGGGGGGGGGGCGAGGGGGGGCTGATCTGGGATGGCTCATCTCTGCTCTGTGTACTCTTTTGTCCTGAGCGGGCCCACCTGGACTTGTCCACACGGTGGGTGGACGGGGTTTCGAGACATAGAGACAAGGGGCACAGGGCCTCTTGAGTCCCGGCTCAGAGCTGCCCCACGGCCACTTCTGCTGCATTCTGGGCCGGACGAGTCATGTGGCCCCACCTGGGTCCAAGGGGCCGGAAGGCACAGTTGACAATTCGGTGGAGTTGTTGCCAAATCACTTTGCAGAGTGTGTGGGAACGGGGGGGTGGCCGTGTTCGTGGTTCATCATCAAACTCCCACAACGGTAGCACAGGAGGCAGCTCTGGGGTCTAGAAGACCCTCCCCTGGAGACTCTGGAGGGAGCGCGGCCCTGCGACCCCTTCATCTCAGACGTCTGGTCTCCAGGACGGGGGAGGGTGAACTCCTGTGGTTCCGAACCCATTTTGTGCTAATCTGTTACGGTCCCCGTTGCAGCAATGGCGGGCTGCTTCTCCACGTCGCCCACCACGCTGGGGGCTCCATGACGTCCGGAGAGCCTAGCCTCCCTCGTTACAGAGGAGTGGGGGCCTTCCCCTCGCAGCAGCTCACATTTTCCTTCCGGGGAGCGGCTGAGCCCTGGATCCTGGCGGCCACCACCATCATCTCCACGTGGAGGAGCATGGTGACCGTCCCGTGACCATAGCACGTGTCCCTGGGAGCAGACACGGAAACGCGTGGCCCCGGTTGCTGCTGTCCGAGGGGGAAGCCAAGACTGGAGGAGATGGGAGGAGGGAGGTGTCCCAGACGTGGACGTGGAGACCACCCCGTAGTGACAGGCCCCCTTCAGCCAGTGAGAGTCGACTTTCTGTGACTCGCCATGAAAACCACAGGGATTCTGCAACCGGGGACAGTCAGCACCGGCTGGAAGCAGAGATGGATCCTGTGCATTTGGGGAGGACATTTTCCACGTCATTTAATTACCCATCTCAAGCTTGGAGAAGGAGTTGAATCCTCACATGGACAGCGTTTCTTGAGAGTCTGATGGCGTGTGGAGTGGACGCTGACTCTGAATCGAGCCTCTGAGTTTAAATTCCAGGACCCACCCTCACTGGGCCACTCCTTATAATTGATAAAACTTCGGCAAAATCAGATTTTTGTCTGATAATTCCTGACTCCTAGGATGGGGGGCGAGGATCCAGAGAAAATGTGGTAAACCGACGGACCATCACTTTTCGTCTGGCACGGATGATGCTTTTGAAATCTTGGATTATTTGCCCACATTTTAAAAATTGGGCCGTTTGCCATGAAAATCTAAGTCTCGGCTTCCTTAAGAAACTTGGAAGAGGTGGTGATCCTGTGGTTCCTGCTGGGTTCGCCCTGGACTGGATGTCAGCTGTGGCTCTAGAGAGAACGCACAATGTCCATTTCACCACGGTCCCCACCACTCCCTAATGGCTCTCTCACCTCAAGTCTGGCTCGCACACTTATCCTGCCTACCTATGCAGCAGGCATTTAAGTTTGGGACTCTTGACTTAGAGAAATAAGTCCTATTAAATGTTTACTTCCAGAGCGTTCAACAAATATTCGTTCTACATCAGCTAAAGCATTTTTAGGAGTAAGAGATGGTGCCGCCTATATGCATCGCAGACGCCGAGACTGGGGCTGCTCCAGGTGCAAGCAAGCGCTCCGATTTGATGTGTTTGAGTGGCAGGTGGACGTCCGGGTTGAGCCCGTCTGCACGTGAGGGGAGCAGCCGGCATTGGTGTTGATGGCCACCATCCACACGCAGGTGCTAACTGAGCCCCCGGGAGCAGGTGACCCGGACGCTCGCCAAGTTTCCTTCAGACATTTCTTTAAATGGAAAATATGATTTAGGAGATGTAAAAAAAGGCCGACAGAGTCCCAGGGCTTTAGCAGCCGGGCCGGGAGGATGGAGGCGGGAGGAGGAAAATGCAAGTCCTTTTCCGAGCCAGCCAGACCTGAAACCCTGGGAGAGATGATCCGTGAACACCAACTCCCCCGTCCATTCCACATGTGGCATGTGCATTTGACAGACAGACGATCTGTCTTTGGAAAAGAGTTTCTGACAGTGCAGCTTGTGGATAATGGCTCATGAGGCATGGAAGCAGGATGTGTGGGGCTGGCTGCCCGAGGTCCCTCATTGTGGGTGGCTGCCTCTGGCTTGGGTGCAGGTCTGGGTGCAGTCCCATCTTGCAGAAACAGGACACGTGTTGGTTCCTTCAGAGGGGTGCCTGCCTTTGTGGGAATCTTCATCACCAAAGGAAGAAATAATAAGGGATTTTTCAAGATGCCTTGGAGGATTCAGAAAAAACAGGATGGCAACTTGGCGTTTTATATAATCAGTGATAATTGAGAGACTGTCACCTATGCCTGGATGCACGGAGCAGAGGGAGGATGGGAGGTGGCGTTTCAGCAAGGGGAGGGGGAGAATCGGCTTGGCCTCTCGGGGGAAGGAAACAGGGAGCACAGAAAGATAACTGAAGGAAAGGAAAAAAGGAGAGCCTGAAGCTACCCCTACACACGTGCATGCATGCACACAGGCACACACCCATGGTCACATGCACACACACGTACACACCCATGGTCACATGCGCACACCCATGGTCATAAGCACACACATGCACACACACATGTTCATATGCACATAGGCACATATGCATGCACATGCACACTCATAGTCATACACACTCATATGCAAAAGCAGTTATGTGTGCATATTTATGCAAGCCCACACACATGCACACACAGGCACAAGGAGGCACACACACACAAACTCACACAGCCATACACATACCCATGTTCACACACATAATTGTACCTGCAGAGGCATGCAAGCATCCATGCACACATACACAGTCACACACATTCAAATATGCCCCCACACACAACTGCCTGTAAACATGCACACACATTCACACAACTGTGCACATGGAGCCACATATTCAGATACACACGAGCACAGCCTCACGAATGCACTTGCATGCACAAAGGTGCACACACAGGCATTACACTTATATGCTCATCTCCACAAAATCACTAATGCAAGTATGCACACTGCACCCTCCCACACAAGCATGCTGACATGCACACACTCACATGTGCCTGCAGGCACACACATGCACACACACAGGCTCATGCACACATATGAGGCACACAAGGCAGAAACGTGCACCCACATGCATATATTAACACACCCACAGATAGACACATCCCTGTGAGCGTGCACATGTGCATGCACACACAAAGATGCACGTGGACGTAGACGAGCCTGTGCTTGCCCAGCCCAGCCCGGATGGAGGCCCCTGCAGGGCACAGACAGCCCTCTCTGTGAGAGAGACTTTACCAAGTTCACTGATGCCTTAAGCTTATCTTTGGGGTGAAAAGAGGAAGTCACAGCAAGATTTCAGAGTCTTTACTGCAAACAAAAAGAAGGTAAAATTAAAAAATGAGTCTCCCCATTTGCTTGTAGGGACCCAGAGGCACATTAATTGGGATCTGAGTCATCATTTCCACCATAATTAAAAAAGAGCTCAATGCAAAGTCCCGGTGAGGGTGGAGGGAGCCTTCATGGCCCCATGGAAAGAGTGTGTCCTTTGCAACCAGACTGAAGGGGTGTGAGTCCCATTACATTACTTCCCAGCTGTGGACTCGGGAGGTGAATGCTCTGACCTTGGGCTCCTCCTTGGTGAAAGGCAATGTTCTGAGATGAAGGGGACAGGAACATGCAGGAGCTGTGCAGGGTCTGTCCTGTCACCCAGTCAGATCATACTGTGGTTCATTGTTGGCCAGCGGGTCCAGCACCTAGGTGGATGCCTGGCATTGGTGATTCCCTGTTTTGATGCCAGGAGGGGGGCTGGAGAACAGCCTGTAGACCAGCCTGGCTCATCCTGAATGTGGGCAGGGGCCGCACGCCTGAGGAAGGGGCTGGAGGGGGACCCCGGGTGGGAGTGGGGGCTGTATGGGGGGGTCCCTGGCTGGCCACACTTTTGTCCCTCAGTCCCACACTTTTTGACCCTCATCTTTTGTCCCATCAGCCCCCTGGGGCTGGTTGGCACAGGGAAACCATGTGGGAACACTTGGCATCTGGGGAGATGCTGTGGAGATGGCAGTGGTTTGGTGAGAACTCACTCAAGTGCACACATTCATGCACACACATGGACACACATGTACACTCGGATGGCCACACAAATGCACACATGATGCACAGGGGTACACACTGGCTCACACTGTGTATAATGGACATGCACAACATGACACACCCATGCACATGCACCCATGCACACAATACACTCACCATCACACATCACAAACATGCATGCACATGGGTACACACTTGCTCTCAGCCACATATAATAGACATGCACACACATGCACACACTAGCCCATGTGCATGCACACATGCACACAATACACTCAGACCATCACACATCACAGACAAGCATGAAGATGGGTACACACTTGCTCACAGCCACATATACTAGACATGCACACCCATGTACACACTCACTGATGTGCATGCACCCAGGCATGCACATACATTCTCATCATCACATATGTACAATAATGCATGCACTGGGTACACACTTGCTCACACCATATATAATGGACATGCACACACCATGTGCATGCACGCACATACACTCACACCATCACACAGATGTAAACATGCATACACATGGGTACACACTTGCTCACAGCCACATATAATAGACACACACATGCACACACACCCACATGCATGCACCCACGCACACACATACACTCACACCATTAGATATGTAAACATGCATACACATGTGTACAGACTTGCTCACAGCCATGTATAATAGACACTCACATGCACACACTCACCCATGTGCATGCACACATGCACCCACACACACACATACACTCATACCATCATACATGCGCAACCATTCATACACATGAGTATACTCTTCCTCACAGACACATATACTAGACATGCACACACATGTGCACACTCACCATGCGCATGCACACATGCACTCACACTGTCACACACAATCATGCACACACACATGAGCCTTCCTCCTAGCCTCATATAACACACATGTGCACACTTATCCACATGCATGCCCACTCGTGCACACACAACATGCATACACACACACCAACCCACACAGGCCCCTGCACAGGTGGGATGAGCAGGGAGACTGGGAGGCACTCCAGCGCTGAGGCCCGGTGACACCGTGAGGAGCAGGGGGCAGGGATGAAGTTGGGGGCTGGCTGCTGACCCACACGTGCAGCAGTGGAGGAAGGGGCAGAGGAAGCCCCAGTGTCTGGCCTTGCAGGTGCATGTCCATGGCACAGCTTTTGGGTCTCAGCCCAGGAGAGGTCTGGGCTGGAGAGGGTGACGTGGGTGTCAGCTCGGTTCAGCAGCACTAGTGTGAGGAAGGGAAGGGACCCCGCCAGGAGAGGGGAATGTAGGGAAGAGCATGGAGAGAGGCCAAGGAGGTCTGCCAGGGAGCGGGAGGAGCATCTGGAGAGGGAGAACAGAGCCTGGAGAGGGAGCCCGGAGATCAAGGGGACAGGCCCATGGGGGGCAGGGGACCAGATGATGTCACAGCAGAAACCCCCTCACCTCCACCCCTGGTCCATCTGACCCGCCTCAGAATCAGCTCAGGGCAAGTGTTCTGGGCCCCCCAGGTGCTCTAGGTGACTCCCCCCTCATCCACAGGAAGGTCTTCATGGAGCACCCCCTCCATCCTGACGGGTCACACAGGGGTCCCCCACCGTCCCCGTGCATCCTAGCGCACAGCACATGAAGGCTCAGGGGACCGGGGGATTGGACCTGCTCCCGGGAGCTCAGCATCTGCACGCCGGGGGTGTGAGGGTGGATACGCTGTTCCAGGCACAGGGGCTGGGCCCAGGGTGGAGAAATGGGGGCTCCTGGGGGCCGAGCTACAAAATTCCTATTTGACAGATGAGTAGAAATACAGTTTTATAGATATGCCATTACACACAGATAATTACCAAGAAAAGAGCATATGTTTGTAGGAAAATTGCAATCCTGTTTTGGGGTGGACGGGGGAGGGGGCCCATCTGGATACGGGGTTGTCAACCATCCCCGGATCACAGCTTGGAGCCACCCTGAGAAGGGGTATGGGCTTGATTGACAAAGGACAATCAGGAATTGATGGCTGGGCCCCCGTCCCTCATCATTCTGGAAACTTCTGTCCTGGAGGACACTCAGTCTTCCTGCTGGGCCCTCTGCCCTCATCATTCTGGAAAATTCTTTCCTGGCGGATGCTCAGTCTTACTGCTGGGCCCCCGTCCCTCATCATTCTGGAAACTTTTGTCCTGGCGGACGCTCAGTCTTCCTGCTGGGCCCTCTGCCCTCATCATTCTGGAAACTTCTTTCCTGGCGGACGCTCAGTCTTCCTGCTGGGCCCCCGTCCCTCATCTTTCTGGAAACTTCTGTCCTGGAGGACACTCAGTCTTCACTGCTGGGCCCTCTGCCCTCATCATTCTGGAAACTTCTCTCCTGGAGGACGCTCAGTCTTCCTGCTGGGCCCTCTGCCCTCATCATTCTGGAAACTTCTGGAGGACGCTCAGTCTTCACTGCTGGGCCCTCTGCCCTCATCATTCTGGAAACTTCTCTCCTGGAGCACGCTCAGTCTTCCTGCTGGGCCGTCTGCCCTCATCTTTCTGGAACCTTCTTATACCGTCTTTCCATCCTCGCAACCCATAGAGGAAAATAAGCTTTTTTATAAAAGCTCCACGTTTTGTCAAGGGCTGTAAATCCTATTTCTCCTTTCTTCCCAGGATGCAAGCTGGGGACACCTTGTCCACATTAGGACAGTGAAGCCTCCTGCAAATAATTGCATTATCACGGGACGTCTTTCCTCCATGGGGTAGAATTTAGAAATTCTCCCTGAGGTGGAAATTTAGTGGTCCGATTATCTGCAGACAGAAGTTCGAGTCCATCTCAGACTCGTCTTGGGAGATCTAAGCCTCTGCCCTTTAATGATCTCTCAGAGGCCATATATTCATGTTAATTAGGTTTTCAATGACAGATGTATGTGCTTTTTAAAAAAGAGGGTGGCGGACACTGTGGGTTCTGTGGCATTAAAATTAGGGGAACGGGGAAGTTCCTTTCCAGGTCCGATATTTTCTCGGTTCTGTTGGGTAGTTGAAAAATGCTTTGCCCGTGATCCCATCCCACACACGGAAATGCCCCTTTTCACTAAATCCTGCAGCACTCGGGCACGTTGAAAATCCTACAGTCGTGATTTTAATGATCACCCGTCATTTTCTTCACTGGGAAGGATTTCACAGCTGCGCGGACTGATCGACGAGCCCTGGAATCGCAGGGCGCCGGGGGCCAGTAGGCGAGAACCTTAAAGATTTCAGACGTGGGGATGCTGTGAGCTGGGGGGCCGCCCTGAGCATTGCACCCAGCGATGACAACTTGACTTAGCTCTTCCACGTTTTAGAAACAAATCTCACGTCTGGGAACTTTCCATGCCGTTTCTGTTATCCCAACTAATCCAGCTATTGATTTACCAGGAATGGTAATTAGGGGGAAATGACTGCCCGAGGAAGATGGGCAATTAACATGCAGGCCGTTCTGAGGGCCGGGAGGCCACCCCCTCTCCCCACCCCAACCCCCTCGGTTGTTTTCCATCATCTTACAAATCCTCTGATAGAAAGTTTGGGCTTTTTCGTGGCAGAGCTGGTAATAATAAGCCATCTGGCTTCCTTGAACATGAAAGATTAAAACGATATACAGTAAGAAGCCTTCCCATTCACTTGCTAATGTCTCCGGTGGAGAGAGCTGTCTTTGGAGGAAAGGAAATGAAAAGACCTCCTGCCAGGGATGGCCCCGAGCAGGAGCCTGGCACGTGCACTGAGCAATTTTCCCAATGTGAGCCGGGCTGTCCTGATGCCCTTCCAGCTAATCTGTGTCCGTCCATCGGTCGGTTCTGCTTCATTTCAGAGGCCAACCAGCCAGCAGGAGAGACAAGGCCACCGTCCCTTCTCTCCTCTGCATGTCCGTCCAGTCGTGATGTGGAAAGTCGTTCTTGATGCAACGTGGGCGATAATGGGAGACGACGGGTTGTGCACAACGGCCCCATTTTTCCTCAAAAGTGAACGCCCCAGGATGTCTCCAGAACTTGCACAGGCTGCAGTAAAATCAACGTGATGGACAGTGGTTTATTCCCAGCAACTCCCTTTGAGATGGGCGGCTTATTATTCTTGCTGAGATAATAAATAGTACTTGGGGTCGTGGAGGTCCGCGTGCATGCAACACCCGTCCCTATTGTATGTATGGGGTGGGATGTGGTGGTGACAGGTTCCCGCTCTGTAATGCACACGGAGGGGCATGCCACTGGGGCCGGGTGCCCAGCTGGGAGGAGGAAGACGGGACCCCGTGTGGAAACCACAGCTGACATTTGAGCTTGGGTGGTATGTAAACTATTTGAGTAGCAGCTAACCAGGTATGTCGACAATTCCACGTAAGTGAAGCCAGAGATGTTTATTATCTGTCCCCGCAGAGGTGCCCGGTCCCCGGCGACTTTCTATGGACTCATTATTTGGTTCTCCGTTCCATCTGAAGCCAATCTCCAACCTCCTCTAGTTAAGGACCGAGTCCCTCCCAGGACCGACTTCTCAAATATCCAAAACGCAGGGAGATACGATATTTCTGTCTCCAGGGTGACAGAGTCCGACAGTCACAGAAGGGCAGATGTGGCCAGAGTTGGGGGTTCTCAAAACGGTGGAGAGTTGGGCTCAAAAATGTTACATCCCATCCTGTTCTTTTCCCACAGGGTTTCAGACCTACGTCGTTCCAGAAAGAACTCGTCCCGTGAAACAGAATTTGTTGGTTTTTTTTAAATAGTTTGCTTCTGAGGACTGGATTCTGGGTAGAGTGATGGAGACAAGATGGCACTCCACGTGACGTCAGATGTGTGTGTTTTGTCAGTGGCAATCATTCTTCGTAACAGTGGCTCCTGACAGATGCTACCCCTGGTCCAGAATGTCCACACGTGGCCTCAGAAGCCTGGCCTGTGTCCAGCGCTGTGGACAGAGGTGATGGCCCGACCCCCACGTGTTTCACACCAACAGCCCTTGACTCCTCAACTCAAAGAATGCTTGTCTCTTGGTGCCCATCTTGTTTGGTGAAATGCCACGATGGTTGAATATTGGGCCCCGGTTGTCTGTGGACCTGTCATGTGTTGGGCAGAGGGACACAGAAAGCCAGAATCCTTCCTTCTCATCTGCGTCCTGGTCACCTGTCACGTCCTCCGAGCATTGGCCACCTGGGTTGTGAGGTCCGACCACCTCGCTGAGCAGGGAGGGGCCTGGTGTCTGTGTTTTGTGTCAGACAGGAGCGGAGTTTCGTTTCTCTGTCGATTGAGTGAATCCACCTGGTTTTGGGGCTGGGCTACAATTCAGGGAAAGCAGTTATTTGTTGGAAACGCACGTACTGGATTTTTTGGGAGAAAGCTCCTTGTTCAAGGACAGCATCTCCATAGTTGGAATAACGCCTCGCAGTAGCCCAGGTGTGGAGATAAACTAAGTATCCGTTGACGGGTGAACGGATAAAGAAGTGTGAGATATACACATGTGTGTGCATATATATAAACTAAAATGTATCCTTTACAAACTGTAAAATGTTTCTATAACTAAAGAGGGTCCACTTCGCCCTGTGCCGACCCATCTGAAGGTCCAGCAGGAGAGTGGATAGTCAGTGACCAGGGTCCACCTCGCCCTGTGCTGACCCATCTGAGAGTCCAGCAGGAGAGTGGACAGTCAGTGACCAGGGTCCACCTCGCCCTGTGCTGACCCATCTGAGAGTCCAGCAGGAGAGTGGACAGTCGGTCACCAGGCTCCACCTTGCCCTGTGCTGACCCATCTGAAGGTCCAGCAGGAGAGTGGACAGTCGGTCACCAGGCTCCACCTTGCCCTGTGCTGACCCATCTGAAGGTCCAGCAGGAGAGTGGACAGTCGGTGACCAGGGTCCACCTCGCCCTGTGCTGACCCATCTGAGAGTCCAGCAGGAGAGTGGACAGTCGGTCACCAGGCTCCACCTTGCCCTGTGCTGACCCATCTGAAGGTCCAGCAGGAGAGTGGATAGTCGGTGACCAGGGTCCACCTTGCCCTATGCTGACCCATCTGAGAGTCCAGCAGGAGAGTGGACAGTCAGTGACCAGGGTCCACCTCGCCCTGTGCTGACCCATCTGAGAGTCCAGCAGGAGAGTGGACAGTCGGTCACCAGGCTCCACCTTGCCCTGTGCTGACCCATCTGAAGGTCCAGCAGGAGAGTGGATAGTCGGTGACCAGGGTCCACCTTGCCCTATGCTGACCCATCTGAGAGTCCAGCAGGAGAGTGGACAGTCAGTGACCAGGGTCCACCTCGCCCTGTGCTGACCCATCTGAGAGTCCAGCAGGAGAGTGGACAGTCGGTCACCAGGCTCCACCTTGCCCTGTGCTGACCCATCTGAAGGTCCAGCAGGAGAGTGGACAGTCGGTCACCAGGCTCCACCTTGCCCTGTGCTGACCCATCTGAAGGTCCAGTGGAGAGTCTTCAGTGATAGCACATCAAAAATTAGGGTTCCCTCTGTCAGTGTCCCCCCACCGTCCCTTCCCACTGAGGATGACATCCACCTTGGCATTTCACCTGACGTCTGCTGACCTGTCCTGGCTGCCCCTTGCAGAGCAGTGGGGAGGGAGCTCAGGTGAACTGCTGGACCCCGTGTCCTGAGCCACAGGAGACATGGAGACCCGGGTGGCTGTGTCCTCGTCGCAGAGACGGGTCATCCCACTGAACGCGGGGGGGTGAGTGGATGAGGATGGAAGCCTGGAGTCGGGGTCAGTCTGACACTCTCCCGTTGGCTGGTTGGCTGGGCAGTGGGGATGGTCAGATCCTGCTGCTCCTGGCGGAGGTGAACGAGGGGCTGTGAGCCGGTCGAGGAGAAAGGTGGATTTGGACATCGATGTTCCTGGGGCAAGTGTGGACCTGCCAGGACAGTGGTCAGTGGGCGGTCCCTTAGTCAGCTGGGGCTGTTGTAACAAATACCCCAGAACGGGGGGCTTAAACAACAGACACATCTCTCCCAGTTCTGGAGGCTGGAAGATGAAGGTGCCGACACAGGTGTGTTCTGGTGGGGACCCTCCTCCTGGGTTCCAGAGCCCCCTCCTCACCGCATCCACCTGGTGCAGCGAGAGCTCTGGTCTCGTCCTCCTCTTACAAGGACACAATCCCATCATGGGGCCCCACCCTGATGACCTCATGTAACCCCAATCACCCCCAAAGATGGCACCTCCTAACCCCATCCCATTGGGGGTCATGACTTCCACATGAGAATTTTGGGTGGGACCCAAAGATTCAATCTATTATGGACAAAGGGAGGTGGCTGGCTTTGCCAAGACTCAAGGCCGCCCGTGGAATCGGCACAGCTGGAGCCAGACGGGTGCTGTCATGGTGGTTCTTGCACACAATCCCCCTGCACACACACACACACATGCACACACACACACACACACACAGGCAAAGCTTAGAAACAAAGCAATCACACAACTTCATTTACGAGCAGGCAGTGTGGTGCATTCCCGACGAGGTTTTGGACACTCCGTGTATTAACCAGGGTCCTGGAAGGTGAGCGAGGACATGCTCAGAACAGGTGTTTGGAGGGACGTGTACAGACGGGCCCCTCACGCAGGTGTGGGCAGGGGACCCTCAGAGTGACGGGCAGCGCTAGAGCCGGGGCCACCGCTGGCCTGCGGGTGCACCTGCAGGAGCTGCCTCGGGGACCCTGCAAGGCCACCGGACAGGAGTGCAGGCTCTCACTGGAGGCCACGTGGCTCGCCAAGCGTGAGCTGTGGGATAGAGACGCAGACGCCAGAGTTTGCAGGGGGAATAAGGGGCCACAAATGCACCCCCAGGAGTGCAGATGCCTCGGGGAACGGGGGACGGCAAGGCCACGGGTGGTCCCCTGGATTGTCCAGGAGGAACGCATCCTCTGAGCCCATCTCCAACTTCTCACCTCCAGAACCTTCAGAGAACGAATTTGCGCTATTTTAAGCTGCCCCGTTTGACTTTGTTACAGCCACTGTAGGAAACTCACGCAGGTTTTCAAATCTCTGTCTCCCGACGTCAAGACTCATCTTTTTCCTCGAAACCCACTACTTTAGAAGACCAGGAAGGAACCGAGAAGGTTGTCATCAGAATCTCATCGGCCACAACTAAGAAAATACGAAACGGAGCCTACGTCCGTTTTCATCGTCCCCGGAAACAAAACCAGGCTGCCCCCGGTGTGCTTCCGAGAGCGCTGGGGAACCTGTCCCGATTTCCATCGCTTTCCGTTTTCTTAGCTCCCGTGACCATTCCGGGCTTGTGCATCATCCACGCCACTTGGGGACGTCACTCCTGTCGTCATCGGGAATGAATGCAAGGCATAGGGCGAATCGCGGGGGACGTGTGCGAGTGTCTGCAAGGGTGGCTGTGTCCCTCGTCGCACTCTGACTTTGCCACCTGCGTGGAGGATGTTGGACGCCAGCGCTTCCCGGGTGTGGGGTGTTTAAGGCTGCTCACGGGCTCAGGAGCTCACGGGAGGTCTGTGAGATTGTGAGACTCCACAGGGGGACTAATTTTGTTTTTCACCGTGGGTTGTGGGAAGTGTCTTGCTCTGCAGGGGCTGTCGTAACACAGTGTCACAGACGGGGCGGCTGAAACGGCACACTTATGGGTCACAGTCCTGGAGGCTGGACGTCCGGGATCAGGGCACCGGAATGGTCTGGTTCTGGTGAGGGCCATCTTCTCGGCTTGCAGATGGCCACCTGCTGGCTGTGTCCTCTTCTGATAAGGGCACCAATTCCATCCTGCGGGCCCCACCCTCATGACCTCATCTAACCCCAGTCACCTCCCAAATCCCATCCCAAATCATCTCCTCATCCCATCCCACTGGGGCTCAGGGCTTCCTCATATGGATTTGGGGGGACACACAGTCCATCACAGTAGGAGAAGTCTGACGGGACGGTGGTGCACAAGCCAGGGGCTCCCTCACCTCTCGTCATCTCTGACCACCTCCCACATATGGGTTGTTGGCTGCCTGCTCCCCCCGTCCCCTCCCAATCAGCAACCTCTGCCACCGCCACCCAGCGCGGGTATGAGAGTGGTTCAGAGGAGGTGACCAGCCGCCATGCATCGACTGACCCAGCAAGACCTCGAGTGTCCTTGAGGGTCTGCAGATGCTTGTGAGAATCCCATTCCACGCACAGAAGAAACGCCACAGCGGGTTCAGAGAGACCCCGAGGGAGAAGGGAAAAAGCGTTCTTCCTACTTTTTGAACAAGGAATCCACATTTTCAAGTCTTCTCCTGAAAGTAACACAGCCGGTCTTTTGTTCTTTTAACAAAAGCGAGGTCTTACTGCCACATCTTCCTGATCTGATTTCCTCGCAGGCCAGGTGCGGAGATCAGACTGTGTGGTCTGGGGCCTTTTTCCTCTCAAACGCTGGGCTTCAGGAAGGGGAGGATCCAGCCAAGGAGGTCAAATGGCAGCCCGCTTCTTCTGCGAAGGGCCAGATGGTACATATTTTCAGTATTGCGGGTCATACGGCCTCTGTTGCAACCACTCGACTCTGCTGATAGCCCCAAAGCAGCCACAGGTGGTATGCAAATGAATGGGCGTGGCCGAGTACCAATAAAACTTTATTTACAAAAGCAGACAAAGGCCCGAATTCAGCCCACGGGGACTACTGATCTAAATCCTTGTGCAGCAAAGTGGGGTTCCTGGGTGAGCAGCCTCCCAGCCACCTGGGACCTGCCTGGAAATGCAGACCCTCAGCTACCACCACCCCACACTGACCGGACCCAGTGACCCAGAATCTGCATTTGAGCCAGATCTCGGGTGGTTTGTAAATGTATCTGAGTTTGAGAAGCATTTCTGTTGTTGATGCACACAACCCCCACCACACTTCCCTGCTATGAATCCCCGTCCTCTGGGATACACACAGGCCGTGGGGTGCCAGTGATGTTTAACAACAGGCTCTCTGGGGGAAATTCCCTGATTTATGCTTTTGCCAATTTAGGTGGTGTAAATCGTTCTGCCACCTCTGAATTCCAGCTACGGGGGTGAGGTTGCTTAACATGGAGAAGGTGAGAGATGGGTACACTCAGCCCTCAAGAGCCCGTTTGCACAGGTCCGGCATGCACACCACTGCGTCGGGCATTGTAACCGACCTCAGACCTTTGGTTGTGAGGAAGGATTGCATGCTAGTGGGTACGGGATTCTCAAGGTCATTCAAAGGCATTGCCTTCCATCCTTCACTGCAGCAAGCATATGGCTGAGCTGGGCACACGCAGGCATGTTTTGATGTGAAGCGTAGTTCCTGAAAAGTAACGTGGAGGTGGGGAGGGAGGCGTGGGGATGGGAGGGCAGCCCAGGGGTGCACACCTGCATGCACTGAGGGACGGGTGCTGTCCTGGACACGGGGACGGGCGTAAAGGGAAGAGCAGAGGGCCACCCACGTGGTGCTCGATGCACCTCCATGGTCCACCCTTTGCTACAAATTGCAACAATTTGCAACATTTTTGCAACAGCAGAAACCATCCAGCTTGCGTTTCTTACAATCTCTCCCAACTGACAACCATTTTAGAGAAATTGCGTTATTTCCTAAAGCCAGTCTATGGGCCAGACTGCACGTCCGTCCCTGTAAAAGCTGCCCGCTCACCTGGACAGGTGAATCTTGGGTTTGGGTTCCACCTCTGTGAGCTCTTTCTGGGGAAATGTCAGGTGTTTCCTTCGGTGTCCTGTCCCAGAACGTGAGAACATCTTGGCTCGATTAGTGGCAACAGTGAAGATCTCGGCTGACGTACCTGTGGCGGGATCCATCAGGTCATGTCAGCATCTCCAGGGGAGATGCAGAAGGTATCCCAAAGCAGGTGTCAAGGGTCCCTGCTCCCCAGGCCTTGCTCCGGACTGGGGAGACGGGTATAAACGAGTCCCGATGTGGCTTTCTGAGACCTCCAGCCAGGGGAGCAGTCTGTAAGTGCCTGACAGAGAGAGAATCTCATTATCTAAACAGCTGTACATCCCAATTATTCCACAGGCCGTAAATCCACTCTAAAATATGCATGCTTAAAAATAAAAAAACCCCAAAGTCTCTGATCATTTGGGTCTTATGTAGACCCCTAAACCCAGACCCTCAGGATCGCTCTTATCATTGGCATTTTCCATGGCTCGCTTTAGCGCTGACAGCAATTTCAGGAAATTTCCATCTCCCCTTCTCTGCAACTCAGTAAGCCATGTCTGACCCAAGCATGAGACGTGAGGGAGCCGTTCAAAGGGGAGCCTTCTGTGGAGGGCGGGCAGGGATGCATGAGGCGAGGCGCCTGGCCGCTAATGAAGGGTGTGTGCATGCACGGGGCAGCCGGTGCTCAAAACGCGCCCTCGGAAAACGCCGGGTGCTCCTGAGCAACCGGGGCCGGGTGTGCAAGGCTGGATCTGGGTGTCCCTTTGATTTCCACGTCCCAGAGACTGACAGGAAGAAGGTGCGTCCCCAGACCTCGGGTGTCACGCGTGTTGCATGGATTTCATCTTCTGCGAGGCTCGGTTCGCTTTTAGACTTTTCCCGTCACTCTGTGGCTTTTCAGCAAGGAAAAATGCAAATGAGCAGAGATTTTAACAAGGCCAGCCCTGGGAGGAAGTGACCCTGGTGGGTCTCAGCTCCAGGCTGGGGCGTGGCCAAGCCGTCACACGCGGGGAATGGCTTGCACGGGAGCCTGGGCCTTCTGTTTCATCAGCGCCCACTGTGCGGGACACAAGCGGCCTAATGAGCCCAGATCAATCCGGCCGGTGGAAGCTGTGATATGTGACATTGGTTGCCACTCGGTGGGTGCACACCCCCGCCCCCGCCCCCTCCCTCAAAAACAAATAAATAAAGCATCTGCCCACCCGGCCCAAAGGGGACGCGTTGGCTGCTGCGCCTGGCATTTAACTGTCACCGCGGCTGGGCTTTCGAAGCTGTTTAAATTCCTCTCGTACTTGGCTGTCTCGTGTTTCGCAGAACGAGGTGCATCCGAGTTGGAGAGGGTGGAAAAACGGGCAGAAGGTGGATGGGGGATAAACAGCACGGGAAGTTTTTCCCCTTTTCTCTCTTTGGCCATTCCCCGCGTGGAGATCAAAGTCCTGTTTCAGCCCTAATTAGGGAACGCGGAGGCGAGATGCGGGGCCTTCTGGCACGGAGCGGGGCCTCCGAGGATGCCGCGGAAATCTCCCCCAGATTTAAATAATTAATATGACACCTTGAGCTCCGAATGGGAAAATTAAAAAAAAAAAACAAAAAACAAAAAAACGCGCAGAAAAGAAACGAGAGTCCAGCGTTGGAGTTTCCAACAATGCCCCGGCCAGCGTTCCTGGTGGGGGAACATTCGGGCCCCTTTGTCATGCTAAGGGGGCCCTTTGTTGGCACTGGGTCCCTGGCAGGGCCCGGCCCTGAGGAAGGAGGCTCTGACGGGAGCAGGGTCTGTGTCTCGCCAAGCCGAGGACGGTCATTTAATGGCTTTTAATCCCCTTAATCCGAGCAAGAATGGCGATCCCCTGGTGCAAATCTGTCCCCAAAGCCCCACGGAGCCAGCGCCTGGCTGGCCTCAGAGAACCGGGGAGAGGCCGCCGTCCTTTCTGTGAGCCCAGCTTTGTGCTCTGTGTCCTTGCTGCTTCCCCGACCAGCAAAATAGAACTGAAATCTGATGTGTCGCTGGTGGAGCACAGCCCCAGCTCCTCTCCGGCCCCTCCTCGTGTCCCTGCCAAGCCCCAAGTGCTGGTGAGGGAATGAAATCCTCTGTTGGGTCTGCAGGCAGATTAGTTCTAAACGGTTGAGTCCGTGCTATCTCAGCCTTTCTGTGGCGTCTGTTATGACTTCATAACGCCGGATGGCTCCCTTCCCCGTGCAGCGATGTGAAGAGGGCCCACGGGCCTTCTTTGAGAACTCGGTACAAAAGTAGAGCAATATTAAAAAGGCCCGAACTCAGTCCATGTCATCAGGGCATGGGGCTGCATGCCACAGGGCCACCAGGCTGGGTTTTCCGGGGTGCCAGCAGAGGTGCTTGATGAGGGATCCTATTTATGCCTCATTTCCTGTCTGAACAGTGATGCTGGGGAGAGAGGAGAGGACATTGGGGACATGAAATAGGATGCTCCTCGGGAGCGCAAGGGAGGGGGTCAGTGAGGGAGGAGGTGGTGCCAGGCGTGTGTGATGGGGAAGCTGGGTTGTGTGAGTGCCCTGTGTGTGTCCTGAGACGCTGTGATTTCCACTCTCGGCTCCCTCACAGGTGTCCGTGCTACAGGATCACGTGTGCAGGGGCCTGTTGTTCCCCAAAGTAATGATGGCCCTGTGCAGGAAACAGTCACGATGTCCACAGAGGGGATTTGGGTCTCATCTGGGGGTGGATGTGTGGGCACACACACATAGATGCACGTGATACATACACACAGACACACCTAGAAACACACATGGACACACGGACACAGATACACAACACACATACAGACACATAGACACACACATGGACACACACACAGAGATAGATACACAACACACACAGACACACAAATGGACACACAGCACAGAGAGACACACAGATACACAACACACACAGAGACATGCAGACACAGACATACACAGACACACAACATACACGTAGACACAGACACACACAGACACACACGGACACCCAACGCACACAGAGACACACAGACACACACAACACACAGACACACGTAAACACCCAACAGATACATACGCACATCCCAGACACATGGACAGGCACACACAGACACACACAAAAACCCGACATACACAGAGACACACAGGCACACAACACAGACACACAACACACACACTCTACCTACACCCTACACACACAACATACACACAACACTAAACAGAGACACACACCACACACACAGACTTACCATGCACAACACACACATACTACATACTATACACGTTATACACACACATAGGACACGGACACACAAGACACAACAACACCTCCCAGACACTACATGCACAATCTCCACATACAACACATAATAACACACACACTACGTGCACACATTATACACAGGGAGACACACAATGCACCCCCCCAGATTCTGTTAGGGTCATTCGCTTCCATCCATTTCTTGGTGTCATCTCAAGTGTGTTAGTGTCTACACTGGACTTGCTCCCCACAATGCATGGCACCAAGTCAGTGAACACGTGATTCCATGGACATGATTTTCATCGTGGGAGGAGGACAGCCCCACCCCGTGGAAACCAGTGTTCACTTGACAGTCGAGTCTCAAAATGCAGCCGGGGCCGGCCCCCGGCGGGTCAGTGCTCTGTGGGTTTGCTCCTCTTTGGGAGGGACGGCTTCGCACAGAGTGGGGGCTGCAGGTGGAGCCGCCCGCTGGGCTCGGCCCCAGGAGATGCGGGGGCCGTGATGACCGGCGTAATCACAGCCTGTTAACAGCTGCTCCAAGATGTGTAGGCAGCTTTCTGCATGGCTGCCCACGAAAGCCAGAGGGACAGTGAGGATGCTGGACCCGGGTGGAGGAGGACATTAAAGGTGGGAGAAGAGGGCGGGCTGATGGGTGTAGGAAGGGTGTGGGCGGATCCCCTGTGGCTACCACCCACTCCTGACTCTTCCGTGGGTGCAGTTGAGAAGAGGCGGATCTGGGGTCCCTCGACCAGGGGTGGTTCTCGTCATTTTGTGCTCAGTTCCCAGCTCACTCAGGCTCAGGGTTTCTTAGAGGTCAGCTGGGCATCGGCTTTAGGACATCCACACTGGCCCTTTAGAGGCTGGTGGTCCCCGGACCCCCTGCTTTGAGGCTGGAAGGCTCAGAAACTCACCAGTGGGAATCCTGTGTCCATGCCATGTCTCGAGACTGTTTGACACCCTCCTAGAGTGTCCTCCTTGGTGGGACCATCCCGGGATGCAGAATTGAGAAAAGGAGGTGTTCCTAACAAGGAGAGAGCAAGCCAGGTGGGGGTCCCGGGTCTAACCAGTCTCGTGGATGCCAGGGTTGGGGGGGACAAGGTGGGAGAGAGCAAGGACTTCTTGGTTACAGAGAATGGCGAGGGACATGCAGAAACACGGATGGCAGACCTGGAGTGGGCCACTTACGGAGGTGACCCCACCTGGAGGGAGAGGCAATAGGACGGATGAAACTCGGTCCAGACAGGCATGTCCACCTCTTTCTGGGTCAGCATCGTCCTGAGGCCACCAATCTGCTGGCCCTGGCTGGTTTCCCGGAGAGGGAGGGCTCTGCCACCCCCCAGTCCAGGGGGTACCTGGAGGCACTACTGATTCATCCCTGTAGCTCATTGACCCCCCAACCACCTACTGAGTGTCACCTGAACATCACTCAGCTGGATTCCTCTCTCCATGGACACTTCTGCCCCCAGACCACCTGATGCTCAGGGGCGTCCTCCCTCATCTTCCCCTCCCTCTGGTCCATTCTGCCCCCTGTGAGCAGCAAAGTGTCCCATCCACAAACAGGAACCCTCTCCCCTAATCAAACCACTTCAAGGGCTTTCCATTGCCCCCAGGCGAGTCCCATACGTCATAGATGTTCCATCAAGAGCCACCTGGCTAGTCCTGCAGCCATCTCACCCTGTCAGTGGTGGTCAGAGTAATGGCCCCCAAAGACGTCCACCTCCTAATCCCCGTGTGATAGAATAATGTCCCCAAAGATGTCCACGTCCTGATCCCCGTGTGGTAGACAGAATAATGTCCCCCAAGACGTCCACGTCCTAATCGCCGTGTGGTAGACAGAATAATGTCCCCAAAGACGTCCACGTCCTAATCCCCGTGTGGTAGAATAATGTCCCCAAAGATGTCCACGTCCTGATCCCATGTGGTAGACAGAATAATGTCCCCAAAGATGTCCACGTCCTAATCCCCGTGTGGTAGAAAGAATAATGTCCCCAAAGATGTCCACATTCTAATCCCCGTGTGGTAGACAGAATAATGTCCCCAAAGATGTCCACATCCTAATCCCCGTGTGGTAGACAGAATAATGTCCCCAAAGATGTCCACATCCTAATCCCCGTGTGGTAGACAGAATAGTGTCCCCATCCTAATCCCCATGTGGTGGACAGAATAATGTCCCCAAAGATGTCCACATCCTAATCCCCATGTGGTAGACAGAATAGTGTCCCCAAAGACGTCCACGTCCTAATCCCCATGTGGTAGACAGAATAATGTCCCCAAAGATGTCCATGTCCTAATCCCCGTGTGGTAGACAGAATAATGTCCCCAAAGATGTCCACGTCCTAATCCCAGTGTGGTAGACAGAATAGTGTCCCCAAAGTGTCCACGTCCTGATCCCATGTGGTAGACAGAAAAATGTCCCCAAAGATGTCCACATCCTAATCCTCAGAACCTGTGATGTATTACCTTATATGGCAAATGGGACTTTGTAGATGCGATTCATTTATGGGTTTTGAGATGGAGAGATCCTTCTGGATTATCCCGGTGGGGCCTACATGCGATCCCAAGAGTTCTTATAAGAGTAAGGCAGTGGAAGCTTTTACTAAAACAAAACCACCGAAAAGATGGATAAAAATTCCAACGAGGTGGCACTAAATAGACAACAGAGGAACACTTGCCTAAGGTCTGAGCTGGAACAAGAAGGCAGCCTCCACTGGGCACATGCATTCGAGTGACTAGAACTTTTCTCTGCTCTGTGCATATCCTCGAATGGCAGCAAAGGCACCATGAGTATTGATTTGGGGGTTATCCACACATTTTAGCTAGTAGGCGAATTTGCAAATGAGGATAATGAGGATGGACTGTGCCCCCGAAGACCGCCAAGCCCCCATGAAGACGTGTTCTTGGGAGAATAGAACTTGCTCCCACATGTGCACACGTGTCTGACTTTGCCGTGAGTGACAATGTGGGTCCAGGTGGGCGGGATCAGAGTCAAGCCACGTGTGCGTGTCCACCGCGTCCATGCGTGTCCTGGGGGCTACGCCTGCTGCATCAATTGAGCTGCAACTCTCCCAGCTGACCCCATGGCTTTGCCCAGCAGGTGGAAGCCTGCTGATCTCTGGCTTCTCCATCCTGAATGTCCTCCAGGGCTTGGCTGGACACACTCAGCCCGGAAAACAGCCACGCAATGCATTGGAGTTGGGTGTTCCAAGCTCACTGCCAACCGGGGTGTTTTTTGAGGGAAGGGGCTGCCTTTTACTGCAGGGACGAATGGGTGCAGCCCTTTGGGTGGTGGACAAATGGGGGCAGCAGGCAGCGCTTCCTTCTGGTGTTGGCCCTCTTCCCCATCCGAAGATGGAGAATCACTACAGCAGGATTGATGGTTCACTCATTGGCTCTTCCAATTCCCCAGCCAGGGTTTTCTCCACGACATTGAAGTGCAGGTTGGCCTGTATGAGGAGGATTCCGGGGTGGGTAAGACAGGGTCCGTGTGTCATGGAGATTCTACAAGACAAACCTGTGATGGACAAGTGCCCGCAGAGTGCTGGCAGCCAGCGGCAGGGGGATGGTGGGCAGCCCAGATGGGACGGGAACTTCTCAAGGTGGGTCTCGGTGACATCACAAGGAATATATATTTGGTCTCTGCCTCCAGTTCCTGGCCTGGAGGTCTTAAATCCCTTGGAATTTCCTGGATGATAGGAGCATGTTTTGTCCTATTGAGGTGACTCCTGGATGGCTCCTGGGCGGGGCTGGCCACCAGCAAGACCACGCCATGTTTAGGAGCTTAGAACTTTCACATGCAACCCCATCGTCAAGGGAAGAGAGAGGGGCTGGAGATCGCAATAAAAGACCAATAATTACAGCCCTGTCCTTGAGACAATTGGCCTTGTCCCAGAGGAGCAGCTGGACACCCCAAGTCCTGGGTAGCTGCCCTCCGTGGGGTCCCAGAGGGGGCTTCTCCAGCCCCTCCATCACCTCCAGCTCTCCCGATTCCTCTGCTCCGGGTATCTCCCAGCGGCTCTAGTTACGAGTCCTCAGAGGTGACATCTGGCAACAGTGGGGTCAACTCATGAAACGGCCCCATCTACTTTCATTGCCAAAGCTCTTACGTCGTCATGGATGGCTTAGACGAGGGGTCAGCAAACTACAGCCCAAGGGCAAATCTCGCCTCCCATTTGCTGTTTGTGTGCAGCCTGCAAGGGAAGAATGGGTTTTATGTTTCTGAGTGGTTGGAAAAAAAGAATCAAAAGTAGAGCGATATTTCGTGGCAAGTGAAGATTATATGAAATTCAAATTTTGGTGTCCATAAAGTTTTATTGGAAGCACCAAGGCCATTCCTTTGTGTATCACGTACAGGTGCTTTCGAGCATCAACAGCAGACCTGAGGGGTCGCTGCAAAGATAGTTGCTCCCCGGCCATTTATAGGAAATGTTTGCCGTTCGTTGGTTTAGACAGCTGGGTACGCCTCTCAACTCTGCCCACACAGCATGGATTTTGGTAGAGTCCTTGCTGAGCTCAGGACAGACTGTAGGTCAATCCAGCGGTCTAGGGCCCCGGCTACCTGGAATTATTCCGGGCGGGAACTTTTCACAGACGTGCTGACGGCAAAACGCAAGTGGTGGGTCCACGTCACGGTTTGGAGACCTTCAGGATGAACGTCGTGGAGATAAGACCGTGACACCAGTCAAAGGCTGCCTCGGCCGCGGGAAAGAGGTCCTTCGACGAAGCTGCTAAGAATGTGAGGGTCGGCGTCTTCGGGAAACCAAACACAAGGACAAGTTAAAGAAACGACCCACGAGGCGGGGGTAAAGGTTGAAAGGAACAACATGCACGACTCCCAAGTTGTAAAACTGTACGATGCCAAGGAAAGAATGAGACTCCCTTGTGTCAGATAAAAGGTAAACAGAAATGCTGTTTTTTTGACAAGATAAGATGGATGGATGGCCAAGACCACAGCTGAATAGACGGGGTAGCTTCTTTCCATTAATGTGCGTTGGACTAGCCCCCAGGTGCACCAGAGACGGGAGTTCTGAGGGTGAGCTGGCTGGAAAGCTACCGGCTTCCATCAGAACTTTAGTCTTCTCTTCCTCTGAAGTGACTTGAGAAATAGGACGATACGTTTGGGGTGAAGGAAGTTCAGTGTAGGAGTGTGGTCCTGGCAGACGGCATACCCGGGTTTAGGGTTAGGGCTTGGGGGAGAGTTAAATTAGGGAAACATTAGGATGGGGGAGCAGGACTGGGGAGGGGACACTGCCCATCGGGAGCTGTGGATGTGTGCAGGCGACCTCGGGCATGCCAGACGGTGCCAGGCCGGGAAGACTACCCCAGCCCCTCTCTCCTGCCTTCCAGCCTCCCACGGGAGCCTCCTGCTGGCTGAACCCACCATGAGGCGAGGGCAAGGGCACCCGTGAATGGGGACCTTGTAGACCAGCCTCGTGGGGGACAGAGAAACAGGAGGCAGGGGAGCGAGGGTTTCAGGGGCGAATGGAGTCTGCAGCATATTCCGTCTTCCTGGAAACGGGGGCAGAGAACTCGAGAACTCCTCAAATTCCTGTTGACCTCAGAGTGTGTTGCTTAATCAAGGTATTGATTCAAGTGTATTGCTTCACTCAAGCTATTGAGAGAAGAACTAGGGGTGGGCGTCTCCTGCCCAGGGCTCTGTCATCCTTCTGTGTCACATCCACTGGAGTTGTAAGGGTTTTGTTAAGTGGAAGGTGGGTGTTGGTTTCGCCCTCTGAGTCACTTCTACTGGAGTCCTAAGAGTTTGGTCATTGGAAGCTGGAAGGGATGCATGTTGGGTCACCTTGTGCCATCGTTCTACTGGAGTCCTGAGGGTTTGGTCATTGGGAGCTGGAAGGGACACATGTTGGGTCCACCCTCTGCCATCGTTCTACTAGAGTCCTGAGGGTTTGCTCACTGGAAGCTGGAAGGGATGCATGTTGGGTCACCCTGTGCCATCGTTCTACTGGAGTCCTGAGGGTTTGCTCACTGGAAGCTGGAAGGGATGCATGTTGGGTCACCCTGTGCCATCGTTCTACTGGAGTCCTGAGGGTTTGGTCACTGGAATCTGGAAGGGGACACATGTTGGGTCCACCCTCTGCCATCGTTCTACTAGAGTCCTGAGGGTTTGCTCACTGGAAGCTGGAAGGGATGCATGTTGGGTCACCCTGTGCCATCGTTCTACTGGAGTCCTGAGGGTTTGCTCACTGGAAGCTGGAAGGGACGCATGTTGGGTCACCCTCTGCCATTGTTCTACTGGAGTCCTGAGAGTTTGCTCGTTGGAAGCTGGAAAGGGACACGTTGGGTCACCCTCTACCATCATTCCACTGCAGTCCTGAGGGTTTGCTCAATCGAAGTTGGAAGGGGATGGATATTAGAATATGGTTCCCTCTTCCTTCTGAGGACAGTTGGGTATGGAGAAGGCACCCTCTTCCAAAGATCGTGTGCTCCAGCAGCCCCTGGGGACATCTTGGGGCCTGGGAGCATGCACCTTGGCTTAGGGACTCTGGAGAAATTGGGAACACAGACCATGCAGCCATGGACAGGAATAAAGAGCAGTGCTCCGAGCTCATTGATCGCCGTTTTTTTTGTTTGTTTGTTTGAAATGCGTGTGAATGACGGTCTTCTTTCCCCCTCTGCTCTTCTGACCTTTCAAAAGTGGGCATGACGCAACCAGAAGTGGTTCCTGTCATCCCCCAGCCCCGGGAGGGAGCTGTGTCCCTGGTGCTGTGGTCACTCACTAGTTAGCAGCTTGAAGCACAGGCTGGAGAAGACTCACTTTGCAGCTAAATTGTGCTGAATGTCAGAAAAGCATCTCATTAAATTATCTTGGTGTTACCCTTCATGAGCGTTACTTTGCTCCTTGAAATCGCTTTTTATTCCAATTATAGGTTTTTATGGAGAAATTGTTTGATAATCTAATAATATTTGCTTCTCCCCTTCCTCTGAGGGTGATTATGAATGTTTAATAAGACACCAAAGTTGGAGAGGCGTTGTGAGCTTCTCCAACGAGAGGTGCTCCATAAATTAATAATAGGGATAAATTATGCAACCGTATTGTGTAAAAAAGGGAAAAAAAATCAATCAGGATGCTTTCGATGTCCGCCAATCTATTTTATATTCCGGGTTTTAGAGGTAATTAATTAAGTTACACCCTGTATTAATAAAACAAACATGTCAGCTTTTTTAATTTTAATTTTTAGTGCACAAAACATTCATGGAGTTCCCATGGGAATATCCCCCACGCTCTGATTGAAATGTGGCATTTCCCGATGAAACTCAAAATTTTGAGATGAGGGAAGTTGGTGATTGTTCCAAGAATCAGAGGTGCCCAGCCTGGGAGAACCTGAAGAGCTTCAGAAAATGCCACAAAAGACGCCTTGGTTTTCAGTGTTGGCTGCATGGGGAGGCGTGACGCCACCTATGCCCCCAACAGCCCCCAGCCAAGGAGGACGCTGGCATGCCTGTCCCTCATCTGTCCTTTGTCCCTCAAGCCCCACATCCATCATGGAGTTGGGGAGCAAGGGAGGAGAGCAGAAACCAGCCCCCCACCCCCCGCCTTACTCACTGCAGCACTTTGGGCAGGAGGAGAAATATGCCATGTGTTCAGTCAGCCATGTTTCCCTGAAGTGTCACAAACTTTTTGTGAAGAGTCTTTTGGGGTTGGGATGTGGGTGGCTGATGTGCCACATCAGTCAAAGCCAATCATATGTACCCATTCCTTTGCCCCTCTGTGTCTACCCAGTTCCTGCCTTTGTATGTGGCTGTGATGGCTGGATGAGCAGCAGCCACTCTGCAACCTCGAGGCAGCATGTGGTGAACCCGGGTTTTGGACGACGTCCAGCGGAGGCGGCTGCCTGTGGACTTCTTGTGTGTGAGGATGTCGATTCCTGTTCCCATAAGACCTGTTGGTCAGAGGTGTGTTGTTTTATTTGTAAGAAAATTCTGTTTCCTTCAAAAGAAGGTTTTGAATTAAAGGAGAGAGAGAGAGAGAGTTCAGATCAGATTTTAAAATATATCATGCTTAAGATCACCAACATAGAGGTGGGCACATGTCCAAATCCTGTTAGTGTTTTTTCTAAGCAACTTTTAAATCTTTATCAATCGACACTAAGATATCTTTTTTTTCCAAGACAAACTACAATTTTAGCCGCCCCCCACCCCGAATTCTCCCGTGTCCTCTCTCTGCTCCGACCTCTAACTATCTTGTGCTCTGCAAAAGCAAAAACCTTCAATTAAAGCCTTTACAGAGAATCTGGGCTGCAGATTTCTGCTGCGCTTGAGGAAAAGTGAGCGTGGATGGCCTGGAAAAACGGCGCGTTGCTCTTGCCTTGTGGCTTCTGAACTGCCCACTCAGATTCCATAACTGCTTAAATAGCAGATTCCCCTACTGCACGTACACTGTGGTTCAGTTCACAAAAATTCCAGAAGGCCTGGAGCAGACGGAATATCTAGGTTCTCGTTCTGTCCCTTGATATTTTAGTGGGGGGAGGACTTTGTGAGCCTCTCAGAGTTTGTGTGTGTGTGTATCTCTGTATCTATATCTGTCTACCATTTGTGTATCCATGTATCTACGTATCTAGAACTATATCTACCTACCTATCTATCTACCTACCTACCTATCTATTTGTCTGTCTGTCTGTCTATCTAGCTATCTATCATCTAAAATCTATCTAATCTCCTGTATCTATTTATCATCTATCTATTAATCATCTATTATCTATCTATCTATGTATCTATCTATCTATCAACCTACCTACCTATTTATCTATCTATCATCTGCCTATCTGTTATCTATCTATCTCTATCTCATTTATCTATCTATGTATCTATCATCTATCTATCATGCATTCATCTATCTGTCTGTCATTTATCTATCATTTTCTCTCTATTATCTATCTATCATCTATTACGTATCTATCTATCCTCTATCATCTATCTATCTACCTACCTATCTATCTATCTATCTATCATCTAAAATCTATCTAATCTCCTGTATCTATTTATCATCTATCTATTATTTATCATCTATTATCTATCTATGTATCTACCTACCCACCTACCTATGAATCCATTATCACGTATCTGTCTATCATCTATCTATTCTTTATCTATTATCTGTCTATTCCACTCAATTTACCCAGCAATATGTGACTGACATCTTCCCACCTCCTTGCATTTACTTCCGTGATGTGATTTCACACAAGGCATGGGTTTCCAGCAAGGAGAACGCAGCACTCACTACATGTTGTAGAATGAATAAACAAATGATCCCGCATACACAGGTGACAGAATTCACCTGCTCCCCTGTTCTTGGACATTGAGATTCATCCCAGGTTCTGTCCCTGCGAGGGGACCTGGGCCACCGGCCTCTCTTTGGAGCCAATGAGCAGACTTTCGGCTGAGCTGTGCCAGGAACGTCTTCTTAAACCCGGTGCCCTCAAAATGTCTCTTCCTCAGACACGGAGGGATTATTTTCTGACACATCATGTCACCCAGCTGGCACACTTTCCTTTTCACAAAAATCTGTCACTTTTCCTCAGTTATCCTTGCAAGAGGGAAGTATTCTTTTAATAGCAGTGGTCATCAGTCACCTGCAGAGTTCCTCCACTCTCTGCTCTTTCTGTAAACATTGCACACCTTAAGATGCTTCAGTAAATCTTATTTTGCACCCCTGAATAAAAATATTACAGTTCAGAATGTTTATTGTCAGCAAATAAAGTACAGAAGAGCTTCTTCTGCCTCATTGTCCCTGTGGATTCCCGGTGGAAGTTACCCTTGCCCACCACTGCCTCTCCAATTGTTACTCCAGTTAACCTAAGAGACCCACGTCTTGAAACTCCATTGACCTTCCAGCAAATTCCAAATTGCTCTTCCAGGAATTTAGTGTTTCTAAGAGGACTCACGTTGAAGGGGGAAATGCTTTGAGTTTTGCATGGGGTAGAAGTGAGCACATCCCAAATGCCAACACGCTAGTGGGATGGGGACCCTGGGACTTGGGGTGTGCCGGTGCCCCCAGCTTGCACTCTGAACGTGCATCCTGGAAGGATGGTGTAGGGGAGGAGAAGTCTTTTCCTCTGCCCTTCTTAAGTTCCCCAGCAGGGGCCCGTGAGTGACACTGGACAAAGATGGACCAACAAGAGAAAGACGACCTGATGTGTGTTAACACATATGTAACACATGGGAGGGCCCAGAGAGGAGAACCCATAGGGCTGGTTAGAACGGGTTTAACTACCAATGAAAGAAAGAGACTTGGGGCTTCTGGACGGGAGACGCAATTTATGGGAAGGGGACCAGGACGGGATGGTGAATGAGGGTATTTAGTAGGGTTTGTTATGCAGACTCAAGTCTGCACCTTCTGCATTGACAAGCATTGTGAAGAGGCCTCCTTTTCCAGGTGTGGGAGAGGGAGACGTCTTGACAGATGGACATTTCCTCCAAAAATGTGAATTTCCTTTACAGAAGGGACACTTGTGCCATGTTCTTAGAGCGTTACCTGAGCCTGCTGGTCCTCAGTGGCCTTTAGCTCAAAATAATCGACAGATCAAAGAGGCATATTTTGGGGGTGGCATGTGTACCCCTCAATGGGCATCATGGGCAACACCATGACGGGTGTCTGCCTCTCTCAAGACCCCAAGAAGTCTTCTAGGGGCAGAAGGCTCCTCTAAGAGCAGGGCAGGGTGTCTGGGGTAGAGATAAATGCAAATTAAAATTAAGAGGCTTGATCCTTCCTGTTGAAAATAAGTAGAGAGATGTCCCTCTCCATCTCTTTGTTCTTTCGGAATTTCTCTCTCTATTCTTTTCAAATGTTTGTGAATCCTCTGGCCAGTCCCACAGCTCAGGAATGTGTCCTCCAGGACCCGGGAGCATCTCTCTGAAACGTGATCATCGAGGAAGAGAATGCCCATCTCCCACTTTCCTGGGAGGAGGTGGCCTGGCTGGCCGGCTGACGCCCCATTGCAAACCTACCCAAGATAATGGGTTGTAGTCACTTAGCTCTGTACAAGTGTCACTTGGCTCTGTACAAGAGTGAGGTTCTCTCCTTCTTGGCAATCTCTCGCCGGGCTGCCTGTGATTTTGCGTCCTTATTCGATGACAAGACTGTTATCTTTCTCTTCTACCTTCATGGGGAGGTTTTCTGGGTTGGGAGGAGATTTTGTCTTTGATCATATCTCCCCAACACTGTCTCTTCCAAGACCTTGGAAAGCCTTCCGGAAAGAGAAGACCCCAGAGGCTCCCCCAAGACTTGAGCAGGAGGTTCCAGAAGCAAAGACCCCAGAAAGCCCTTCCCAAGGCCTTGGAAGCTCCTCCAAGATCTGGACAGAAGGTCTCCACCAAGACCCCGAGAAGCACTGCAGATGCAGACAATCATCGAGCCCTTGGGTAATGATTCTGAAATACACGTTAGGATTAGAAAACGTGGCGGGACAGGAGGATTTTTGAATCGGAGACTCAGAGAGTCTTGGGACAAAAACTAGCCTCTAGTGCTTTCCTTTGAGGAGCTCTGGGTCTTGCAGGCAGTTTCTGGAATGAACAGTCAAGTTCTTTGCAACTTCTTCGGTTGTGTTGATGAAGACAGTGGGAGGGCAAAGTCGCGAGGATGTAGAACAAAGCCCGTGTGGGTCAGGCTCCTTAGCACCTGCCAGAACTGTCCAGGAACAACCTCAGGAGGAAACTCGGAACCCAACACAGGAATACTGCACAAAATGTCACCTCGTTTATTCTGAGCACAGGGACCTCTCTGACAGTCCTCTTTGGTCATTTGTCCCATTCATTGCAATAACTAAGGCCAGACTTGCTCTGAAAGACATAGGGAAAGTGGTGGCCCCTGGGATCACTGGGCTTGGAGAAGAAGCCTCAAGGGCTTCTGCCAGGGTCTTGGTGGACAAGGGTCTTGGTGGACAAGGGTCTTGGTGGGCGGAGTCTAGGTGATCCAGGGTCTTGGTGGACAGGGTCTTGGTGGGCAGAGTCTGGGTGATCCAGGGTCTTGGTGGACAGGGTCTTGGTGGGTAGAGTCTTGGTGGGTGGAGCCTTGGTAGATAAGAGTCTTGGTGGACAAAGGGTCTTGGTGGGTGGGGTCTTGGTGAGCCGGGGTCTTGGTGGACAAAAGGTCTTGATGGGGCAGTGTTTTGGTGGACAAGTGTCTAGGTAATCCAGGGTCTTGGTGGACAAAGGGTCTTGGTGGGTGGAGTCTGGGTGATCCAGGGTCTTGGTGGACAGGATCTTGGTGGATAGAGTCTTGGTGGACAAAGGTCTTGGCAAGCCTCAGTTTTGGTGGGTGGGGCCTTGGTGCACATGTTGACTTGAGAGGGAATAGCTCAGTATAACCAACTAGTTATCTTGGTGTACCCCATTCCATACCAAAGACGACATCAATTTTCTCTCAAATGTAGCGTTTCTGAGGTGTTCACTCCCTGCTACGGACTGCATGTTTGTGTCCCCCCAAATTCATATTGAAACCTAACCCCAAAATTGATGGTGTTGGGAGGTTGTGCCTTTGGGATGTGATGAGGGCATGAGGGTGGAGCTCACATGAATGGGATTAGTGTCCTTATAAAGGAGACCCCAGAGGACTCCCCCGCTCCTTCTGCCTGTGAGGACACAGCGAGAAGACAGCACCTATGAACCAGGAAGCGGGTCTTCACCAGACACTAGATCTGCTGGTGTCTTGATCTTGGACTTCCAGCCTCCTGAACTTGAGAAATAAATGACTGTTGTTTAAGCCCCCTCGTCCCAGTTTTTTTGTTATGGAAGCAGAACAGACTAAGACACCACCATTGCCGCCATCTTTGCGTTGAAGTGAAAATCTCCAGTGGGTCCCAAGCCGGGCACCGGGGGCCTGCTAGGGAAGCCAGCCCCAGGGTGCCCAGAACTGCCCATGAAGACATGATAATGTTTTCCTTCAGTCAAGGAAAAAGATATTCTTACGGTCAACCTTGTGTGAAGATTCCATCTTCCTTCTCCCTCCATGCATGGACGTCCAGGTCGTGAAGCTGCCCATAATTCTTGGATTTCCCCAAACGTTCTGTTTTAATTAGTGGGAATTAATTAGAATTCATGCTCTACAGGTGTACTCTGCTGAAACGGGTGCCTCTTTATGAGTTTTCTTTGAAGATGCTCTGCCCTCCCCTCTTTGGAACATTTCTAACATGTTTTGATCAAAACAGAACAGACCACATTTTCGACAGTCCCTTTATTGTAGATGGTCAAAATGAAGCTTGTAGTTTTCTAAGAACGGGGTCTGCCCTCACCTCACACAGTCACCTTAAAAAATATAGATCAGATCGTGACGTTCCTTTGCTTAAATGCCCTGAAAGACTTCTGAAAGGACGGAGAAAAAGAATCCAGATTCCCTCCCTGAGGTTCCTACAAGATCTGGGCTTCATCTACTCCTATGATCTCAACGCCAATGTGCTGCTTCGATGCTTGCTTGCTGGTCCTCAAATACCCTCAACTGTTTCCTGCTTCAGGAGGCTTCACACTGGCTGTTCCCTCTGCCTGGAATGCTGTTCCCTGACTCTTCACTCCTCCCTCAGCCATCAGCTCAACCATCACCCCACCATAACCACGTGGTCATGTGTGGACCACCCATCCCAGGTTCTTTCTCTCCTAGCTCCTGATGTGTTTTCCTCAGGGAGCTCACTCTGATGGGAAATTATCCTAATTATTTGCTTGTTGCTAGTCTTTGGGGAGGCTGGAGAGCAGGCGAGGGTGACTCTGATGACCTATGGGGAGGATGGAAGGCAGGAGAGTGGGCATGGGGACCCCTGAGGAAGGCCCTTCTGGAACATTTCCTGCCTGCATTGGGATCTCCTGGAGGGCTTCCTGCAACACGTTCCTGGAACCCGCCAGGGACTCCTAATCAGTGGGTCTGGGATGGGGTCTGCCATGGACTGCGCTCTGAGGAGAGCTGGTTTGGGGTAGTTTGTGCTGGAGGCCGTGTGCTTTCCTTCACCAGGAACCTTCCTCCATCCTCAAAACCAGCAATGCAGCACCTTCCCACCTCTCTCTGACTCTCCTGCCTCCCTTTTATGAGGGCCCTGTGATTGCCTTGGACCCGCCAGATAATCCAGGATCATCTCCCTACCAAAGGCCTTTAATTTAATCACATGTGTGAAGCTCCCTTTTTCCTGTAAGGTGAAATATTTAGAGGGGATTAGGACATGGACATCTTTGGGGACATTGTTCTGTCTACCACATGGGGATTAGGATGTGGACATCTTTGGAGACATTATTCTGTCTATCACACGTGGATCAGGATGTGGACATCTTTGGGGACATTATTCTGTCTACCACATGGGATTAGGATGTGGACATCTTTGGGGACATTGTTCTGTCTACCACATGGGGATCAGGATGTGGACATCTTTGGGGACATTGTTCTGTCTACCACATGGGGATCAGGATGTGGACATCTTTGGGGACATTGTTCTGTCTACCACATGGGGATCAGGATGTGGACATCTTTGGGGACATTATTCTGTCTGCCACACAGGGATTAGGACCTGGACATCTTTGGGGACATTATTCTGTCTACCACATGGGGATCAGGACGTGGACATCTTTGGGGACATTATTCTCTCTACCACACAGGGATTAGGATGTGGACATCTTTGGGGACATTATTCTGTCTACCACACGGGGATCAGGATGTGGACATCTTTGGGGACATTATTCTGTCTACCACACGTGGATCAGGATGTGGACATCTTTGGGGACATTATTCTGCCCACCACACGGGGATTAGGATGTGGGCATCTTTGGGGACATTATTCTGTCTGCCACACGGGGATTAGGACCTGGACATCTTTGGGGACATTATTCTGTCTACCACACGGGGATTAGCACGTGGACATCTTTGGGGACATTATTCTGTCTGCCACACAGGGATTAGGACGTGGACATCTTTGGGGACATTATTCTCTCTACCACACAGGGATTAGGATGTGGACATCTTTGGGGACATTATTCTGTCCACCACATGGGGATTAGGACGTGGGCATCTTTGGGGACATTATTCTGTCTACCACATGGGGATTAGGATGTGGACATCATCTGTTTCCTCCTTTCGTGTCCTCTGCCCCAGGTATCCCTGCCCTGTCTTCTCCCCTTTCCATCTGCCCTCAGTTGGACCCTCAAGGACATATTTTTACAGTGCAGACCTCACCATGTCACCCTCCACTTAAACTTCTCCATCATCTCCTCATCTCCTAACTCCCTGGAATGACAGCCACACATTAGAGTTTCCTCAAGGTCTTACCTGTGCCCCCTGCCCCAGGGAGCCTGTCACATTGACCCCACTGACCATTGCTCCACATTCTTCCACGTCTCCGTCTTAGACCTGGAACCCCTTCCCACATCCCCGCCTGGGCTGTCCCCATATATCCTGCCTGGGCATGGCCCATCTGGGTGAGTACCTCCTTCTCCTGCCCCAGGGCACTGAGCCCACCTCTGAGGCAGCTCTTTCCATTCTCTGCTGCCGCGCGGCTCCGTTCTGCATCTACCCTGCTCAGCTGTGAGCTACGAGGGTGGGGATCTCGTCTTGCTCACGTGCCCAACCTCTCTCTTCCTCTCTCCGCTTACTCAACATTCATCCCCAAAGCACTGGGCTCCCGGGGGGAAAATCAGACCCATAGCCTATGCTGGAAGTGCTCCCGATATACAGACACAGCCCCGCCAGCAGCTGCAAGGAAGCGGGGGGCTGTCACTCTTTCTGCAGGTGGACTCGCGGAAGAAGCCCCGGCTCTGGTGGTCGAGGGTGCTAAGCAGAGGGCACGGTGTTGAGAAGGATGCTGAGGTGAGGAAGCGGGCGGCACGCCTGAGATACAGAGTGGAATGGGGAAGCATATTAGTCAGTAATTGGTGGTGTTTGTGGAGTGTTTGCCCCGGGACAGGCATGCTCTGCAGCACTGTACAGGTATCAATTAATCTGACCATCACACTGCATTGGGAGGTTGGTACTGCTGTTGTTCTTGCTACTGACCAAGGCACAGAGAGGTCAGGGACCTTCCCTGAGGTCACTCAGCTGCTATGTGGGGGCATCGGGATTTGAACCCATCCCGTTCGAGTCCAAAACCACCCTCTTGACCACCCTGTGGGGCTGGCGGAGGCCTGGGAGGGACTCGGGTCCCTGGGGGAGGAGGTCTGCACTCTACGCAGCCTAGATTTGGTCCCGTGGTCCAGCGGAAACACTGCAGTCTTCAAGCGGGGCTGGGTCTTGGTCCGACCGGTGTTTGATGCTGAGATAGTTGGTGGTGAGATGAGGACGGGGGAGGGAAGGCATGCTGCTGGGGCCTCCTGTGGCCAGAGACTGGGTGTGGCACCTGCCAGGTGTCACCGTGGTGATTCTCACAATAGTCACAGCTCTTACCGTTCCTTATGAGAGATGAGGGAGGAGGGCCTGGGACGGTGGGATGCTAAGCCGTCAGCTCTGCTCTTGGGGTGCTGGTTGGAAGACCCCATTCTATTGGTCTAAGACAGGGCGTCTCCATGGGGATGGACTCCAGGGCCGTTTCACAGGAGCCTCATGAAAATCCCTTGGCTGATGAGCATTGGGTCCACCCCTTTGCACCGTCTTCTCCCTCCAAATGGCATGTTTGGTTCTGCAGACTCTCCGTGAACATTTGCAAGTTCTCAGACCCCACATGGGCATCTGCACTCTACCAGCATGGGCTGTCGCCCCTGGGGGTCCTGGTCCTATTTTGGTTGTTTTCATTCCCTTTGTGAGCTTGAGTGACATCCTGGGCTTCTTGCCTCCCTGGGCTTCTGTCTTCAATGCATGTGAGCAAAGAAGAAAAGCTGGAAGTTGATGTTCTGAGCATTCATCTCAAGAACATGGAAAAAAGACAATATTGGGGAGAAGAGAAAAAAAAATATGTTCAAAACAGACACATGATAAAATCTGCAAAACGCAATGTTGGTCCTTTGAAAACACTAGTAAGACTGACAACTTCTGGTAAAACTGATTGATTTAAAGAAGAAGGGACTTCATCAAAGTGGACGCATGCAGGATTTGTCCTTCCATGACTGCTTATTTCACTGAGTGTCATGTCCGCCAGCTTCATGTGTGTTGTGACAAAAGGTAGGATTTCCTTCCTTTTTGAGGGTGTGTGCATAGGTCAAACTTGTGAAATTGTGTACATTAGACATGGGCAGTTTTTACTGTATATCAATTATACACCAATAAAGCTGTTAAAAGAAAAGGCACAGATAAAAAGACACATGCAGATTTCAAAGATGCCATAAATTAAAAATATAATAGATTGTTAGGAACAAGCCCATGTCAATACGTTTGAAAATGTAAATTAAATGGACACACATTCTTAGAAAAATAAAACTCACCAAAACTGACTTAAGAAGAAATAAAAGACCTGAGTTATCGTTTCATCATGAAATCAGTTGAATATGTCATTCATCATAATTATTCTCTGAGAGCCCACTTCTGGCCTCGGCAGCTTTGCTAGCAAATTCTACCAAACATGTAAGAAAAAATAATTCCAATCTTCCAATCAATGTGATATTCCAATGAATGCAAATTCTTCCATAAAAGAGAAAAGGAGAGGGGACTTGAGAATTAATTTTATGAGGCCAGCATGACCTTGATTCCAAGCACAATATAAGAGATGAAAATTATGGGTCAATCTCACTTCCGAGCATGTATGCAAAAAGCCTTACAAAATGAGGCTCAAGCAAAGGCATCGTTTCGTAAAAATAAGAATTCACTGTGACTGGGTGGGTTTGACCCCAGGAATGCAAGGATGGTTTCATTCGGAAACCAAGCAACGTAATTCGCCAGAGAAAAGGACAAAACTCATGTCTTAGATGCAGAAAAAGTGTTTGATAACATGAAGAGAATGGGGTCCCAGTTCAGAGATAGACAGACAGATGAATGCAAGAGAATAAAACGCCTTGGACACTGGGACATGCTGAAAAATAGTTTGGCATTGTCTGATTGTCACATCCCATGACCCGGCATCCACTCCCAGGTAGATTCCCCGGAGACACCCACACAGGCAGGTGTGTCAGGACCTGTGTTTATGACCCCTTATAGTGCATTGTTCATGACTCCCCCAAACATTCCTGCACACGAGAATGCATAAATGCATTGTGATACATTCCCATAATGCAATGCCATGCAACAATGAAAATACACACAGTGTGAAATAATAAGATTACATATTTGTGTATATTTTCTGCCCCATTCCTGCTAACATTTGGTCTCTGTGTCTGGTTCCTGACACCCAGCTCCTAAATCCCTTGGAATTTCCTGGGGGAGAGGAGCATCTTGTCCAAAGAGGTGACTCTCGGTGGCTCCTGGATGGGACTGGTCACAAGAAAGACCACGTCATGACTAGAAACCTGGAGCTTTCCACCCCACCCCACCCTCTGGGGAAGGAGAGAGGTTGGAGGTTAAGTTCATGATCCATCATGACAACGTGGTGAAGCCCCACAAAAATCCCTGAAGTATTGGGTTTGGAAAGCTTCCGGGTTGGTGAACGCATCCACGTGCCAACAGGGTGGAGCACCCCAAGTCCACGGGGACAGAATCTCCCGCACTTGGGAGCCTTCCAGACCTCGCCCTACGTGTCTCTTCATCTGGCTATTCACCTGAATCCTTTGTCTGGTCATTTATTATATAATAACCTGATGTTTACTTCCCCGAGTTCTATGAGCTGTTCTAGCAAATTATTGAACCCAGGGAGGGGGTCGTGGGAGCCCCCTGAACCTATGGCGGGTTGATCAGAACTGAATTGAGTGGGAGAACAGCCATCTGGTGCTGAAGAAGTGGTCAGCATGGGAAAGAGCCCACACAAATGGTGTCACAAGTGTTGTGAGTCGAGAAAAACACAGAGAGTTTTTCCCAGTCTCACAGCAACAAGAATGAACCCTGAAACCACGATTTCCAGCCCATTACACGAGTCCCGAGAGAACACACGCAGTGTGCTTCCATCGATGGGACATTCCACAACAGGCAAAATGAAACTATGATTTTTAGGAATGTGTGTTTCAGTGTTAAAATTATTATTAGTTAATTTTTTTACTAAGGTCATAATGGTTATAACATTGTATAATTTCAGGTGTAGATTATTATGTATCAGTTTCTGTATAGACTGCAACGTGCTCACCACCAATAGTCTAGTTTTTATCTGTCACCATACGTATGTGCCACTTTATGCCTTTCACTGGTCCCACCCCCTTCCCTCTGGGAACCACTAATCTGTTCTTCTGATCTGTGTGTTTGTTTATCTTCCACATATGAGTGAAATCACACAGTGCTTGTCTTTCTATGTCTGGCTTATTTCATTCAACAATATACCCTCAAGTTACATCCATGTTGTCTCAAATGGGACAATTTTGTCTTTTTTATGGCTGAGTAGTATTCCATTGTCTATATATACCATATCTTCTTTATCCAGTCATCTGTTGATGGGCACTTGGGGTGCTTCCACATATTAGCTGATGTGAATAATGCTGCAGTGAACATAGGGGTGCATAAGTCTCTTTGGATTGTTGATTTCAAGTTCTTCTGATAAATACCCGGTAGTGGGCTGGCTGGATTGTATGGTATTTCTATTTTTAATTTTTTGAGAGATCGCCACCCTGTTTTCCATAGCAGCTGCACCAGTTTGCACTCCCACCAGCAGTGTATGAGGGTTCCATTTTTAACAAGACAAAACATAAAATGATTGTTTTTAAACAAGAAAGTGAAGACCCCAACTGTCAGTGTGGTAATTACCTATCGCGGGGGAGAAGGAGCACGTGGCTCTTGGAAGGGAGCTGGTGGGGAAGGGCTCCTGGGGATGAGAATGCTCATTCTTGACACATGGATCGAGGAAGGAACTTTCTCTACTCCCGTGCGTTTCTGCATTTGCTTCACCAGCACAGGAGCCCAATGACTCCACTGTTGTTTTCAGCTTCTCTTTCTTCACCAACAGTTGCATGTGGACGTGATGGGGGATTCACCATGGGTGGTGGGTCACCCCTGGACAACAGTCCTAAGAACCCCGTGCCATCAAGATAGCAGCTTGGGGTGCACATTACGGATGCCATTGGCAGCATCAAAGGATTCATTCCTTTTTAAACTCAACGCCTGGACCATCTCGTGTGTGTGTGTGTGTGTCAGAGACGGTCCATTCGTACCACACCTTTCAAGACGACTTTCCAGCCGTGTTCTGTGATTGGAAAAAACTTAGAAAGCTTCTAGGAGAGGGGTCCCATATGATCCAGCCCACACGCCTCCCCCACTTTTTTTCTAAAGCCGGCCTGGCTGTGACCTCCGGTAACCTGACATTCTTTGCACGGAACATCTGATATTAAAGCCGATTGCTTTCATGCCCACTTAAGTGGTCTCACATGTTTCTCTCTGTCCGGCCCCTGCCCGGGTGAGCGAATTCGCACTTTATCACCGCCGGAGATTCAGCGTCCCGTGCACACGGACCCTTGCGTGTGGAAACCAGGACAGCATTTGTGCTGTGAGAGGTCTTTGTGTTAGGTTGTTAGGCAGCCTGGACACACACGCATACGCACGTGTTTTCATGCACGGGTTTCGCCTGGGGTTGTTGGGTGTTTTCCTTGACGACGTTGGCTGATAGGAAGCAGAGACGGTCAGCTGAGATGGGCCAGCTCCTGCCCTTGTGCACACAAGGCGTTTCAGGGCCCCCAGGCGGGAAGAAAGGGGCCAGTGTCTGCCCCGGTTGACGGGGCATTAGAAACTCATTTTTCTTCAGGAACACGGTGCTCGGGCCTCCTAGGGCCCTTCAAGCAATCGATACTTCGGGGAGACGCGTCCGTGGGCCGGGGCTTTTTGGCAAAAAAGCTTATCTCAGTGTGGCTGTGATTTATGAGGAGTGTTTGGAGGTCTTCTGTGTGGCCCCGCAATTCTTCCTGGAGCCACCGCATGTGTTTTCTTGAACCCGAGGTGAATGGACGTTATTCAGAGTGTGTTTTCAGTCTTTTTTTTTTTTTTTTTTGTATTCATTAAAAAAGTTCTCCAAGCTCTGGTGTGCAGGAGTCTTTTGTTTCCATTGTGTTTTCCACCGCTCTGCAATGATTCTGTGGGACGATTCCCATCCACTGTAGCCACGCTTGGGCAACTGGATGTCGAGAAGCTGAAATTAATAAAAATATGAAGGCAGGGACTGACGTGGGACGCCGAGATCTTACCTTACTGCCAGAGGAAGTTCAAGTGCACATCCATCTGTAACCACCATCACCCCACGAGATCAAAGTCCTTTGACACCCCAGAGTACCCGACAGCCCTTCGAATGGAGTAAAGCCGCATGACATTGTACTTGCTGATGGACCGACACTTTTGAATTTCTCTGTGGTTTGCTGAAAACAGTCGAGGGCCGGTATCTGGAGGGAATGAGGCCAAATTCACGCACGATTGGGTTCTGCCGTGGCAGCCACGGGAGCAGAGAGGATGTCTGCCCCGTGTCTTCGCTGATCTGGAATGCTGATGGGTTTAAGGCTTTTCTCCCAGACGTTTAGGAGCGATTTAAGGCAATGCATGTGATAGCCCCGGCTGGATGGAAATATGGGAGGTTTTATCCTAAGTTAGCTATTAGTGTACTAATTTTAAAAAAGATCATATACAAAAAAGCACGACTGCACGGCCTAGTGAAAATCAGGTAAAGAATGAAAAAATCAACTGAGTCAGGGGTTTGCAGGGAGGGATGGAGAGAGGGGTGAACAGACAAAACAAGATTCTTAGGACAAGGACAATAATACTGCATATCTCGGGACTGTTGCATAAAGGCATCATACCATTTATAACCTGTAGGAATTAGCTTTTGTCCCCTCAGTATAACCCTCTGGAGATTTATCCCACTTATGGGATCGACAGTTATGTTTCTTTTATTGTGAGTAATATTCCAAATGCTAAGCATTTTATAACAACAACCAGCAAGCCCCCATCAGCCTCGTCCACCCCGAATACCCTTTGCAGATGCTGCACCTGTTCCCGGGGCTGCGTGCCTCTGTGTTGACATGGGCACAGAGCTGTCGCTAATACGTGGGTCTGTTTGGGAGGATGGGGATCCTGCGTGTGCATACTCCCAGGTCCTGGCCCGCCACCCTACCGTGGGCACAAAACAGTCTTCACGTCCTCGGTCACCTTTTGCTCAAGGTGGATTTGTGTCCACTGGTGGGGCTGTGACCACTTCTCTGGTGTGGCTTTCTGTTCTCCCTGCAGCTAACTGCTTCCCTCTCCCCAAGTTCATTCTTGATGCAGTTGCTCTGCTTTCTCCCTGAACGCCCCCTCTGAACGTCATTTTCCACACGGCCATGCAAAATCCTGACCTGTGTCCTCCCTCCTTCTGTTCCAGGTGCAGTTTCTCACGTCTGCAGGTCCACAGGTGAGCCTCCCTCGGCCTCCAGGCTGGGCGGGCCCCCTGTGTCTCCCTGTTCTGTCTTCCTCCCTTGTTTGGCTGGAGCACATTCTGCAGGAGCTTTCTCGGAAAGGAAGTTTCCTGTTTGGCTTGGTTTTGCTTTTTTTCGTTGTTGTTTTTTTTTTTTTGAGAATGACAAACACAAAACAAAATTGAGCTTCCATAAAGAGGGACTTTATTCAAAAGGATTCTTGCAGTCCGGAGGGTGGGGCATTGCAAGCATTTTAAAGAAAGGAGAAAAGAGTTTTTCTCTTATAGGGAGAGTACACAAGTCCAGAAGGAGCTGGGGGTGGGGGGCGGGATGAGCATGTGGGGTGATCCCACGTGGATCAGGGAGGTTCCCCAAACGGTCACCTGTTCTCAGGAGGGGCTGTTTACAGAGTGACCGTTCTGCATTCCAAGGCTGGCTTAAGCTCAGGGGTGGGCAACATGCAAAGACCTGAGGAGGAAAGGAGCTGATCCAGGGTGGGTGACAGGCATCAGTTCCCCTTGAGCTGTGGGGAAGAGCAGATCAGCTCATCGTTTACGAGACAAAGAGGGGAATTTTGGGGGTCCGTGACTGGCTTGTCCTAGATCAACGGGGGGTATCCTGAGTCTTATCTGAGTGACAAGGGGATGGAGTTCTCTGCAGGAAGCCGTTTCCTGGAGCACAAAGGCTGAGGGCAAATTCTTAGCCATCGCTGTTTGCAGGAGCACAGGCCCGGGTAGAGTTCAGCAAAGTCAAGAACGTGTGTTTTTGTTTTTTTCTGACTTCCCTCCTGCCATTGGCCACTTCTGGGCTCTGTCCTCCCGGCTGGACTCATCCTCCAATGTCACTAGATGCCTGGAAGGTGTAAGAAGTTTCCCGGAAGATCTGGGGTGTCAGCACATCCTGCTCTGGGGATGAGGCCTGGCCTCTTCTCTGGGGAGCTCCCCAGCGGGGGGACCAAGTGGTTTCTTGGAAAGTAGAGGAGTAATAAGTGACCACAAGCCAGGGGCTTAAACCAAAGGAATTCATCCTCCCCCGTCCTGGAGACCAGACGTCTGAGATGAAGGGGTCACAGGGCCGTGCTCCCTCCGGAGGCTCCAGGGGAGGGTCCTTCCTGCCTCTTCCAGCTTCTGGGGCTCCAGGCGTCCCTGGGCTGGTGGCCGCCTCCCTCCATCTCTGCCTCCATCTCCACGTGGCTCCTCCTCTGTGTCTCCTCTTCTGTCTCTGATCAGGTCATTGTCATTGGACTTAGGGCCCCCTCATCCGGGATGACCTCCTCTCCATCCCTCACTAATCACATCTGCAAACACCCTGTTTCCATATAAGGTCACATTCTGAGGTCCTGGGGGGGGTAGGTAGGATTGAACATATCTTTGGGGGGCCACCATTCATCCCAGAGAGAGCCTCCAGTGTCTTTGGTGGGGGCGGCAGGTGCCTGACACCCCATGTCCTCATTGCCCCCTGGCTCGGGGTGGCTGAGGTCTCACCACTGCAAATGTGCACTTGCTTCTGCACCCTCTTCGTGGTGGGGGTGTCTCTCCCTGCCTTTGGGGCCTGGGGTCTGAGGGCCCCTGCTCCTCCCTTTTCCATTCACAACAACCCCTGGAGTGGACAAGCTCCCTGTGTGTCCAGTGGCCACAGACAGTTCACTGCTGCCCCCCCATCCTGGCTCTGCACCCACCCGCCTCCCTAGGTCCCTCTTCCAATGGGCAGACCCCTCTGCCAGCTTGGGCTCCCAGCCTGCTGAGCCCACTGCCTCCACTGCCCACGTCGCACCTTCCCAAAATATGGCCATGGCTCCATTTGGGCATTTTTATTCTCGTGGTTCTCCTCGTTCTGCCGGACCTGTCTTCTAATTCCTTCTTCCCATCTCACTGGGATCGGGGTAGGGGCAGGGTCCACCCTACATCCATGCAGCCAGGTTTAGCTGACATCTCCTCTGTTCACCCTTGTGGGAATGTCTCCTCTCTGCTCACAGGTGGGGGGACTGGCGTGTGGCTCGGGGCACCAGCTCCCATGATAATGTGTCTGTTTATAATCAGAAAGTTAGTATATAAAGCAATCAGCAAGTAAAGACCAGTGGAGACAAAATGAATAGAAGTTGAGTCCTCAAAAGTGTAGACACGGAATCACCATATGACCCAGAATTCCACTCCTGTGTGTACACCCAAAAGAACTGAAAAGAGAGACTCAAACACATGTACACACGTGTTCACAGCAGAGTGATTCACGGTAGCGAAAAGGTGGAAACAACCCAAGTGTCCATTGATGGATGAATGGATAAACAGTGTGGGGTCCATCCACACAGTGGAATATTACTCAGCCATGAAAAGGAGTGAAGCACTGACACACGTTACAACATGGATGGATCTTGAAACCAGGATGCTCAGTGAGAGAAGCCAGACCCAAAAAAAGGACATGAAGTGTGTGATTCCATTGATATGAAATGTCCAGAACAGGCAAATCCACAGACAGAAAGGGGATTCTGGTTGTCAGGGGTTGGGGGATGGGGATGCAGAGTGATTGCTCATGGGGTCTCCTTTTGGGGCAGATGAGAATGTTCTGGACCCAGATAGAAATGATGGTTGCACAACATTGTGAAACTCCTAACCACGATTCAAACGTATACTGTAAATGGGTGAGTGGTATGGAGTGTGAATTCTATCTCAATAGAGCTGAGAATCAAATAAAAATAAGAACGTTCGCCTTGGAGCCAGGCCCCAGGCCTCACTGTTTGGATCCTCAGTCAGCTCTGGAATCTGGGTAACTGTGGGGTCTCGTCCTCATGCCAGGTGGTGTAGACAGGGCCCTGAAGGCATGCAGGAGACACTGCAGCATGTGAGGATTCCTGGAACTGGGCATCCCTGTCCATGACTAATTCCAAGGGGAGGGTAATGCACCAAAAGTTTAGTCGAATCCCAACCCAGGGACGAGGCTTCCTGCAAGGCAATCTCTGAAGCTGGCATTTCTGCAAACTAGGTGGACGCACTTATGAGAAACCAAACCCACTTACGGAAAAGCATCGTCTGTACATTTACAAGGGAGAAGGCACAATCTTTGATCAGAGGGCATCATGTTTTCCTTTCAAAAACCTGACTGTGACCCAGTGCCTCGCATGGAGGGGAGCGAGGGCCGGTGGGAGAAAGACAGAGATGTGTTTGTGGTTCGTCCGGGTGGCAACCTTTTGTTTTCTCCATAATCCATCATGCGGACCTGACAGGTCGGCAGGGGCGTGTTTGAGCCCCTGTTTATCTGACAGCTTCATGCATCAAAAAGTAGCGAGTAGCAGGAGATCAAAGTGCACGACTGGCTGTCGGTTCGCGAGGTAGGCAAGCCATTTGTGTCTCTATTGGGAGGTGACAGTTCCTTGTAACCAGTGTTGGGCTGGGGGCTGGTGTGCAGAGGGCAGCAGAGATGGGGGCTCAGTGTCTTGCCTTTCCCAGGGCTGCAGGAGTGCCTCATCCCAGGGTCCCTTTCCCTGACATTGGGTCCTTTTGTGCACAAGGGCATGTGCCACTGGCCTCTCCTCTGAGCTGTGAACAGGGACATGCACCACCGGGCTCTCCTCGGAGCTGTGTACAGGGGCATGCACCACCGGGCTCTCCTCAGAGCTGTGAACAGGGACATGCACCACCGGGCTCTCCTCGGAGCTGTGTACTGGGACATGCACCACCGGCCTCTCCTCGGAGCTGTGAACAGGGACATGCACCACCGGGCTCTCCTCAGAGCTGTGAACAGGGACATGCACCACCGGGCTCTCCTCGGAGCTGTGTACTGGGACATGCACCACCGGGCTCTCCTCGGAGCTGTGTACAGGGGCATGCACCACCGGGCTCTCCTCGGAGCTGTGTACTGGGACATGCACCACCGGGCTCTCCTCAGAGCTGTGAACAGGGACATGCACCACCGGGCTCTCCTCGGAGCTGTGAACAGGGACATGCACCACCGGGCTCTCCTCGGAGCTGTGTACTGGGACATGCACCACCGGCCTCTCCTCGGAGCTGTGAACAGGGACATGCACCACCGGGCTCTCCTCGGAGCTGTGTACAGGGGCATGCACCACCGGGCAGGCCTCGCACCGGCCCAGCGCGGCACACACATGCTTTCATAATCCCGACTTCTGTGTAATATCTGTGGAGGAGACAGAGCCAGCCCCTTTGCACAATGGAATATTGTCCATCTGGCGTGGGCCAGATTCTGTGACTCGCTGTGATGGATTGCAGGTTTACCCACAACCCGACCCCAGCTCATGGGGCAATGCCTGCGTCTTCTTATGAAAGACGCCTAACATGAAAGGGAGGGAGGGGGAAGATGATCGAGGGAAAGAAAGCTAACATGCAGGGAGGTGGGGAGAGGAATTCCGACGTTCCATTCCATTAAGTTCAGGACGAGCCTGCGGGTGGAGAGACCGTTTCCCCCAGAGAGTTCGGAGATGAGATGGAGATGCCACTGCCTGCACGTTGGCAAATCTTGGAAACGTCTCCAAGACACCCCCATTCACCGGGGTGTCCTTAGAAGCTCACGATAATAAACTGTAGATGTTTTGAGGTGCCTGGAGTTTAATGAAGCAAATAAGGGGGGAAGTCATCCAAAAAAGGAAGCCTGTTACTTTTAGGATTTCTGTTTTTTCTCACCATGAGGTTGGAGGAAGAGGTCCATGTCTTCTGCAGTTTGCACTCCACAGATACGTTTATTTCTAAGCACTTCAGAAACAGCACACAGTCATAAAATCCGGACCACAAGGAGATGTGCAGGTGGGGTTCTGTGAGGCATAGTCACAGCGGGTTTTTCCGAAAGAAATGGGAAATGTTGAAATTGCCTCAACGTCCAGGGTGCATCACCCAGCCTGTTGTTTCAGGTCTCAGAAAGGAGAGACGGGGTGGGGAGGGGGGTCTGTCCATCCAGCAACTTGTTCCGTACAGATGTTGGGAGAACTGGGGGTGGGTTTGGGAAAAAGAGTTTCCTGCGGGGGGCATGTGAATGTTCCCGGGGTGGTTGGGACATCCAAAAAGAAGCATCCTTAAGGCAAGCCCTCTTCTTGGGGTAATTTTTGTTAACGAAAGTCTAGAAGGAATTTTTGAGGCTTTTCAAAGCCCTTCATAACTCTTTTTAGTAAACTGAGATGCACGTAGTGGTTTTTCTAGGCTGCTGTCCAGGAAGGGCAGTTTCCTAGAGAGGCATCGATTCCACAACATCCCCCGTGGATGGGCGACATCTATATCCTCCTCTCCATGGGGCTGTGGTCTTCAGACGCCTTCCGATGCCCCAGTCTGGTGTTTAATCTCATAGTTTACCCTCCTGTCTCCCCGCATCCATCCACTATGACCGCCCCTTATGATAAACCCTCGACAAAAGACAGGATGGGGGAAGACGACCCTCCTCTTCTCTGGCTTCATTTACTCCAGTTTCCATAGCCAAACCTGTCGGTTTCAGCAGCTCTCTGCCTCGTAGGGGCGAGTCCTCCCTTTAACTTTAGTATCTCTCTTTGAAGCTGCGTGCTTAGTCCTAATTTTGCTTCGTGGGTCGGGTTTGATCTGTGAGGTGGGAAGATGCCTCTTCCCCGGGGGCCGGCCGATGCTCCCACCTCCAGTTTTTGAGCGGCCACGTTCCGAGGGTCTTTGCTGAGACAAGCATTCTATTAAAGGTCCACCGCTGTGAGAGTAATTCCGGGGCTGTTTTTTGATTTCTTCTAGGCGGTGTTTTTATCCTGCCACCTGGCACCACGGTGGCTGCTTTTCAACTCTGAGTTGCCTGGAACAGTCTGAAGTGTCCTCCCAGTTGAGTCTGGAAGTGGTGGGATTTTGGTCAGTCGGCTCTGTGTGGAGCCTGGAGGGGAGGCTGGGTCTGTGCTCCCCAGGGCTCTGTCCAGGTGTATAAGTTGTGCACTGGGACCGGCTCGCGTTTGCATAGCAATCAGGGGGATTTGCATGCGGCCACTGGAAAAATCCCCGAGCACCAGCTGAAGGGAGATTTAATAAGAGTCCTCTGGGAGTGGGGGCAGAGAGCTCCAGGGGAAGACGTGGGGAGCAGCTGTGTCCAGCTCCTGGGAGGGCAGAGATGAAAATTAAGTTAAAAAAATAGCTGTGAAGTGTACTGGAGCAGGAGGAACGTTGGTACGATCCAAGGGGCGGTCCTTTGAGGAGAGGGGTCCCGGGCGGCCGGGTGGTGTCATGTCATATATCATCTAGATGAGTTATATATATACATATAAATGAGTTAAAAATATAAATAGTAAATTTATTTATTTAAGTTATATTCAATACACTTGTTTATAGAAAAACAATAAATCCATACACAATAAATAACTCTTTTGAAACACATTTCCAAGTAAGTTGTCTCTAGGACGCTTTGCCCCACAATATCTCAGTGCTCAGATTATCAAAATAAGTCTATGCTCATTATTCACTCTCATTTCCACCCATAGGAAGGTTAATGTGTCGTAACTCCCTCCCATCGTGGGACATCAAGTCGTCCTCCCAGTGTCACAGGTTATGTTGGCTTGTGACGTCTCCACGGTCTCGAGCTGACACCTGAACTTTTCTCGTTTTAGGAGCATTGACGGTCTGAAGTGCCCGGGCTGGTTGCTTGTCGAAGGTCTGGATTCTGGATTTGTCTGATGGCTCTGTGGCACTGTTGTTTGACCGGCATCTCCATCGCTGTGTTTCTTGGGAATGGAGGTCGGGTCTGAGCACTTGACACTATGGTGAGATCATTCTGTCCAGGAGAAGCCGTGGGTGGTCCCACTGTTGGTCGTGGGAGTGTTGGTCAGTGGGAGCTGGGCGATGACAGCTGGGTCTCCCCATTGAAAAGGAGTGTTTCTCCAATTTTTGACAAACAAGGAACATGATGGTGATATTCTGGCCCCTGGGAATTGCTGCCCCCAACAACACTTGGTTGTGGCATCCCCCCACTGTCCTTGCCTGAATCGACGTTTCATTGGGATTGGAAGACGGCTGTTTGCAATTCTGCTTCTTTTATATTGCTGGGCTGGCATCCTTCTCTGAACAAGAGTCCCCCAGCCACAAATCGAGTGCGGATGGATTAAGTCCTCAGAGGGCAGAATGAATGTGTCATCCTTTCCCTTCAATTTTCCGACTAAGGAGGGATGGTAGCTGTCTCCAGTGGGGACACACTTTTCCCTCTTCTCTTTCTGAAGGTCATGAGGGATTCAAGCCTTTGTTTTTTTAAACTGTTTCAGTGAGTTATAATCAGATGCAAACATTGCTCTTTCTCTGTCGGAGGCCCACCGTGTCCCCCGTCGGCTGGCGGGGCCTCTACGAGCCGTCTCCTCTGCCCTGACACAGGTCCATTTGTCTTGGGTCCCTTGCTTCCAGGCACCGCAATCTCCAGGTTCATCCTGAATTTTCCTTCACTCAACCCTGGAAGGGTCCGTTTCTCCAAGAAGCTCTGGTTCCCCTCAGCGGGAAAATGTATTTAGAAATATGAGCATTTATAATGTGCGGGGAAGTGTGATTTTTTGCAACTATTTAAACTTCAGATAAAATTATCTCAGATGTCAACTTAAGAAACACATGGTGGGATACAACAGGTGGTGTTCCTTCAGACGTACCGAAGGTCTTGCTTCGATCAGGGGTGCGAAGAATGACCAGGTCGGAGGGGGAGGGAGGAGCGGGAGGTCCCATGCTGTTTGGAGCGTTGACACAGCCCCAACGTGCACAGAGCTCAGAAGAGCCCGTGATGGGTTTAAAACACAGCTTTGATTTGTAAAACCATCCCTTACCTCTGTGTCTTCATCCTGAAGGAATATTTGCTTTATGTGGAAGCTCTGTTAGAACTTACTGGAAAAGTGTGAGTCATCGATGGGCAAGAAAAGTCAAGTCATCTCTTTGTGGTTCTCGTTCCTTCATTGATTATTTATTCATTCATTGAAAATATATTATTGGTGACCTACTGTGTGCCAGGCTCTGTGGGAAATGCTGGGCAGAGAGGCTAAGTTCTTCATCTGCTATTTGGGGGCTCCCAGCTCAGTACTAGGGATGTTTGAGACTGGGTGATTCTCTGGCATGGGGCGTCCTGTGCCCTGTAGGGTGTTGAGCAGCATCCCTGGTCTCCACCCACCAGGTGCCAGTAACAGCCCCTCCCCCAGTATGACAACCAAAAATGTCTCCAGTCATTGTCAGGTGTCCTCTGGGGGACAGAATCACCCCCAGTTGGGAACCATTTTTGTAAACAGATAGATACATAGATAGATGATAGATAGGTAGACAGATAGGTAGGTAGATAGATAGGTGATAGATAGATAGAAGATCGATAGAATAGATGATTGATACATAGATAGATAGATAGATATGATAGGTGATAAGTCTCACACTAGGTCAGGTTTTCTCAACCTTACACGACTGACACTCAGAGATGGATGACTCTCTGTGGTGGGGCGTCCTGTGCACTGTGGGATGTTGAGAAGCATCCCTGGTTTCCACCCACCAGAGGCCAGGAGACCACCCTCCTCCCCAGCTGTGACAATCAAAAGTGACATCTCTCCCTGTGGCCATACAATGTTGATCTGGACAATTTTCTGCTGGGTTTCCTCATTTTTTATAAGACTTTATGAAGAAGGGCAAATAGGAAGTTTCCTGAATAAGTTAAAAATAGTGTTACCATGTGACCCAGCAATTCCACAGCTAGGTATATAGCCCAAACAGTTAAAAACAGGTGTTGAAATAAGTACTTGTTCACACGTGTTCATAGTAGCACTATCCATGACAGCCAAAAGGTGGAAACAACCCAAGAGCCCATCAATGGACAAATGCATAAACAGAATGTGGTCCATCCATACAAGGGAATAATACTCAGCCATGAAAAGGAGTGAAGCACTGACACAGGCTACAATGTAGATGATCCTTGAACACATGATGCTCAGTGAGAGAACCAGACACGAAAGGACACATAGTGTGTGACTCCATTTATAAGAAATCTCCAGAACAGGCAAATCCATAGACAAAGCAAGTGGATTCGTGGTTGTCAGGGTCTGGGAGAGGGGGGTGGGGAGTGACTGCTCATGGATACAGGGTCTCCTTTTGGGGTGTTGAGAAAGTTCTAGAACTAGCTAGAGGTAGTGGTTGCACAAAATTGTCAATGTGCTACATGCCATTGAACTGTTCACTTCAACATGGTGGGTTTTGTGTTAGGTAAATCTCACATCAAAAGAACGAGGTTTTGAAAAATAAGGGCAAATAGCATCCTGACGACATTTGCAGGTGAAGCTGGATTTCTGGGTGCCGCGAACGCCAATGAAAAGCCGAGAGACCCAACCAGGGGGGTTAGAAACGTGGTCTAAAAATATCAAAAAAGGCCACTACACGGATCGCCGATGTGAAATGCCGAGCATGCGGGGCAGGGGAGATTTGGAAGCTGTGCCGCTGAGGAAGACACAGCGTGCTTGTTCACGGGGGGCAAGTGGGGCTCTGCCATGCCCTGAAATTGTGCAAGGAGGACCCACGTGGCACAGACAAGAGATTGGAGAGGCTCAGGGACAGCCCCAGCTGCACGCTGTTTTCTGTTGAAGAAGTTCAGATGTGGACTAATTGGACAGATTCCGGAGAAGAATAATGAAAGTCGTCAGGGAGATGGGGGATGCATTACAAGGAGCCATGAAAGGCTTTTGATACATAGGGATGGCAGAGTCGCTACTGGGGGTCCTCACGCAGCCTATGTGTACTCGAAGCACAGAAAGACCACGGAGAGCAGAGAATTATTTAGCAGAGCACGAGGAGTCATAATTAGGAGGATTGGGATACAATGAAGAAAAGGAAATTGTAGGACTGACTATCGGGGAGACGTGCTCAGACAGAGTGCATCTCAAGAGAAATGATGGAAACCCATCGTACACAGTTTGACAACATAAAACGCAAGAGCGTGTTTTACAGAGAGACAATCTCTCTTGCATCTTGGGAGAGGTTTGGAAGTTTCCAAGCCATCCCCATCTCTCACGCTTTGATCCGGTAATTTTATCTTTTCCGAGACTGGCGTGAAATAAATGACGTACACGAACGTCCAAGCTGGTGGGTCGGTGAAGAATTTGGTTTTCTAGTTGCGTGGTGAAATGCTTGCAATGGTGGGCTTCTCGGCTGCAATCAGAAGACAATCCAAACTGATGTGGTTTTGAAGGACAGTCATGAGGTTGAGTAGATTTAGGGACTTTCTGCTCTTCCCCTCTCTGCCTCCTTCACCTCCACCCCAGTTTACACTTTCGCATCACCGTGTTCCATTTGTTGGCCAAAATGCAAGAGCAGCTTCCAGAGATTCAGGCCCAACAGCCTGCACCCAGACAATTTAGGCCGTTCTTTGGGTTGGTGACCACGAGAATGGCCAACATTTGGAATGCTCCATGATGATAAGGTAAGACTTTCCCTGGATGTCTACCCTGGCATCGTACTCCAGAGGGGAGCTGCCCCGTGGATGGGAAGGAACCATGTCAAGATCCACGAAACCTCCCTCCCAGCAAACTGGGCGAATTTGCAGGGAAGGGAAGCAATTTAGAACCCTGAGGTTTAGCAAAACCTGGGAGGCGAAGAACCAGACGTGTTGCTTTTAAATGGTGCAGCTAAATTATAATTATATTTCCTCCTGCGTTTCCCAAAGAAAGCTTTTGTAACAGGACCTACCTTGGCGTCCCACTATTATAAATCTTCTGATGTAGACGCATGCCAGTGATGGGAGGGGTAGCCCTCCAGATTTGTGGGTGGGAAGCCAACTCTGGCCGGGGCCACTGTACCAATGGCTCCATATTTATGACGCGTGGGTGCTGGAGGAAGCACAGAGTCTGTCCCGACTCTGGCCCTGTGATTATTCAGCGTGCTGTGGGTTCCTTCATTGCTTTTCTTTAATTTATCTCCCGGCAAATGGAAACTAAACGCATTCCTTAAAACTAATACACTTTGTGCCAAGAAAACGAATGGGGGCGCCCCAAGGCAGCACTAATTACTTGGGTGATTTGTGGCATCCCTCACTCCTAACAGTTTTGTGCGTGAGGAGCGTTAAAAATGAAAACACGAAAGGGGAGCCACCCGCCATCCTGGTCGGGCACAGCTCGCAGGAAAGGATGGGCGCTCCCAGCCGTGTGGTCATCCCGCTCTGTCCACATCCCCAGGCGGGAGGGAGTCGGGCCGCTGTCCGGCCTCAGCGCCCTCCTGTCTGGGCTGGGAACCCACCGGAAGGGCTGGGCTGCCCAAGGACGCAGAGTTGTGCCCTGTGTGTTTTGCAAACCAGCCCTGCCGAGGGTGGGTCTTGTGCCCGGGCGTCCCATGATGCTTTTCTCGGGCAACCGCTAGGAACATTCCTGTCTTAATTTTGTGGCGGCGCATACTTTCCAGCCAAAGGCCTTTGAGTTCAGCTCAACGGTTTCCATCCCGATGCCCCTTCCCTCCAGAGGTGGGTTTGGGGGGCACGGTCTGCCCAATGGGTCTGGGACGCATGGACCGTTCTTCCAGGTTCATCTGTATCTTAAGTGTTTGCCATTCAGGACCCGCTGGGGGGAGGCCAGGAGGAGACGACGGGGCAGAGCGAGGGCCCAACGCCTCTAAGGAGTTATTTAAAGAATGTTTTAAAACCAAACCGTTGGCTTGGACGGACGCAAACCAGGATGTTCCCACCCACACCCACAGCCTGCGTTGGCCCCCGTCTTAAACCTGTGAGACGGGACATAACCCCAAGGTCTGAGACGGGAAAGCCCAAGAAGCCCAGGAAGCCATAACTGCAAAATAAAAATCCAGTCCCAGATCAAGCAGAAGCGAGTACGTCATGGGACGTCCCCAAAGTGGTCCCAAATCTTGAGTTGGACCCTGTCCACGGCTTCTGATTTCAGCATCGGCGAGCCCTTGTGGACACCATCGGTCACGTCAGAACTCAAATCCGAGAGGGTACACGGGTTGGAGTTCTGAGCTACTTTGGAAAGGGGAGAGCTCTGTCTACATCGATTTAGGGATCTCTGTGAAGTCTCGTTCGAGCCCACAGGAATGGATATCAACTCTCCTCCTAGGAGGTGGGGTTGTGTGTGGGTCACGGAGCCGGGACAGTGAAAACTTTCTTTATATCCCCCTGCATGTTTGCCTGGTTCAAATATGATTTAAAACACAACAAAGCAAGAGAAGAAAAGAAATCCCATAAACCTCTGCCAGTAGAAGGGAGGTATTTCTGAGCGACTAGAGACTTTTCTCCTGGTTTTTCTGAAACATGATCTGGAATTCTCTGGCAGCTTCTTTGAGTTGGAATAACATGTAAAAAACTTAAGTCCGGGCTAGGTCTGAAGACTGCTGTTGAAAATATAAGAGAAAGAAAATAAAAATAAACAATAAAGATAATCATTTTCAAGGAAGGGGGAGCAAAAATAATGAGAACATAGAAGTGGAAGCAAAAGAAGGTATTTTGAAGTTCTTTTGAGGACAGTGTTGCTGGATGTTAGCTGGATAATGTTTAGCTTCAGATCGACCCAGCTCTTTCTACAGAACACATAGTTGGCAACGGGGTTCACATAAATTTCGGGGTGACCACGGGGATGGGTGCAAACAGCTCATGGTGCGTCCCCGACTTATCGTTTTGCCACACCCAGCGTTGCTCGGGCAATTCTGTAGCCAACGGATTTCGGGTGTAAAAGCTTCTTTTAAACCCAAGACTCCCTCTCTTTGCATGTATGCTGGTTGTCCCCACTCTGTCTCACGTGCTTTTGTGAGAATGAAAACACTTTCTCTTGTACCCCAAGGTGTTTTGTTTTAAATTACCGCGTGCCGTTTCACACAGGGTGAAAGTGAAGTTTCCGTGCCAAATCGTATTTAAAATGGCAGATGAAAAGCTGCACCAACCGAGTCCCACTCGACGTGGAGGCTCATGTCCAACATCCCTTTCATCCTGTAGAACTGCTTTTCGCTGTCAGTGCCATCTGGGTGGCAAAAATGTCATTGCTGTTGTTGGCGACTCTCTCTCTGTTGATGGGGATGAGCGATGGGGAATCATGAGTGTGGAGGAGCCTTAGGAAGAGGTGGCGCCGTGGGCGTCTGGGATGCCATGGGGATCTGAAGCAAGGTGGGCGGGGTCAGAAATTTGGGGGTCCCTCCCACTGAGGTCTCAGCTCAGCCTCTGAGGTCTTCGCCCTCATCCCCCACACACCCAGTGGGGACATTTCTGTAATTTTCAACCACAGGTTGTACAGATGCAACAAACAATGGGCCGTCTTCTCTGCGGATTATTTTGCCCATGACGTGAACCACTCGGAACATTCTAGAAGGTGGCTGACAAGTCTCTCCCAGCTTACAAATGCCCTGCGGTTCTTCAAAGATGCTTGAAACAACATTATCGGTGCGACCAGCACTTTATCTGATGCCAAAAAAAGTAATTTCTAATAATGGCAAGAATGACTAATTTCTAGTTACACAAATCTTGGTCAATACGGAATACTAATAAATGATTTCTAGTTAAGAATCCTGGTAATGACCTCAAGTCCCACTCATGGTTAACATTTTGTATTACGGAATGCTGGTTAATGATGTCCAGTAACAGTAACAGTAAATAATTTGTAATGACCATCCCAGCAAATGATGTCACAAAGTGGATATTCTTCAGGGTGCAGACTGAAGGCTGGAGACGTGGTCTTAGTGATTTATCATTTGGGCGTCTCCAAGGTGCGTGTCCTGGGTAGGATGCTGTGTCCTGTTTGCTGGGTTCACACCTCTGGCCTTCTTTAGTTGCCGGAAGAAGCTGGGAGGAGGCCAGGCCTGGGGTGCCCGGGTCCAGGTCCGAATTCCAGAGGCCCGTCTCCTCCGTGATGGGTGGTCACACATCCTGGGCCGTGGGACCCTGATGGGACAGCACAGGTGGCAGCCTGGCACACAGGTGGTGCCTTCCCCACCTCATCCACACGTGGCTTGGCTTGATCTGATGTAGAAGCCAGAAGGCCAAAATCGAGAGATTTTATGTGGGGGGTGGGAGAGAAAGGACATCCCTAAAAGTTGTCCCAGCAAAGGAATCCAGGGGTCAGGATTCACAGTGAATTCTCCCAGAAAGATGTCCATATGCGTGTCCTGGGGTGGCCATAACAGGTGACCACAGACTGGGGGGCTTAAAGTAACAGGAATCGACTCTGTCACAGTCCTGGAGACCAGATGTCTCACATCAACTTCTGGGGACCAGGATGCGGACGTGTATCTTAGCCTGTTGGGGCTGTTATAACAGAATCCTGCAGACTGGGGGGCTTAGGAACAACAGAGATTTATTTCTCCCAGTTCTGCAGGCTGGACGTCCAAGATCAGAGTGTCTTGTCCAAGATTCGGTGTCTGGTGAGAACCTGCTTCTTGGGTCATAGAGGGCGTCTTCTCGCTGTGTCCTCACGTGGCAGAAGGGGTGAGGGGGCTCTCTGGGGTCTCTTTATGAGGGCACTAACCCTATCCATGGGGGCTCCACCCTCACGACCTAATCACCCCACAAAGGCCCCTCCTCCTCATACAATCCCACTGAGGGATAGGTCTCACCATCTGAACTGGGGGGGACCCCATCATTTGATCCATTGTTCCACCCTTGTAGAGTCATTCTGCCGACCACCTGGGGATGAGGACCCGAATATCTTTGACGTTATTATTCAGCATAATATCGTCATCTACAAGACGTGGGAGACGATAGAAGATAAGTTATAGGAAAGGCGTTTGGCACTGTCTCCAAGTTATTGAATCGTTAGAACTGTCACTATTTCTAAGGGCTGTTGCATCTGGTAAGAATAATTAGTAGCGACTGTCACAGCTGGGAATTAATCGTAACAACCATAATGATGGTCATCTAGACCCTGATGTGGTGTATCTAGCCCCATGAGGAAAGAACAGACGCGATTGTGTGAGGACATCTATGTGCAAAGAGGGACAGGATGGGGGAAGGAAGGTTTCCACACCTGTGCCCCTGGACGACCTGCTTCCAAGACAGGTGTGGGGCAGGGAGCGTCTGCCACCAGGTGTGAAGGGCATTGTAACCTAATTAATGCTGTGCTGCCTGGGGTCTGACGGACAGGCCTGGTTGGGTATTATTTGGAAATAGGGTGTTTGCAGATGTGATTAGTGAAGGATGGAGAGGAGGTCATCCTGGAGGAGGGGGCCCTACATCCAATGACAGTGTCCTGATCAGAGACAGAAGAGGAGACACAGACACAGAGGAGGAGCCACGTGGAGACGGAGGCAGAGATGGAGGGAGGTGGCCACCAGCCCAGGGACGCCTGGAGCCCCAGAAGCTGGAAGAGGCAGGAAGGACCCTCCCCTGGAGCCTCCCGAGGGAGTGCAGCCCTGCGACCCCTTCATCTCGGACGTCTGGTCTCCAGGACAGGGGGAGGGTGAATGTCTGTGGTTTAACCCATGAAGTCTGTGGTCATTTGTTATGGCCACCCCAGGACACTCGTGCACCGTGGAGGTGAGGGGAGGTCACAGGCCTTGGGAGGCCTCCGTTAGCAGGATGAGGGACACACAGCTGTAGAATGGACATCAGGGCCCTACTTTGCAAAGAAGAATTCATGGAGAACCTCCAGTCTCTGGGGGCTTTGGGGAGACCAAGACGGGCCCTTAGGTCAGGGGACGACTATTACCTGGATACCTTTCTTGGGGAAACCTTAGAGGAGAGGAGAGTGAAGACACCTGTGGCTGGGAGCAGGGCAGAGTCCCTTGCACATTTGCGATTGGGCTCACCTCGATCCAGGAGGGAAGTCACTCATGGGGACAGAAAGAAGGGGGCAGTGTAGGGTGTCTTGGGACAACACACTGGCTTGGGGTTTCCTCTCTCAGTTCCTGGTGACAGAAGCAGGACAGGTGCCACCATGCAAGGTGGGGCGGCCCTGGTGCAGCTGAGTCCACACAGCAGGGCCCCGGGTGTGGGGTGACTGGGAAGGTGTGGAGACCCAGACGTGCCCCGTCATCTGTGTATTACTGTGGTCAAATCGCCCCTCCCTTGTCCAAAAACCCAGTCTGGTTCCATAAGTCTTCGTCAACAGTCCATTTGGCTCTTGTTTGGGGTCACCCTGGAATTTTCGCTAAGCCGCCCTTCAGAAATATGCCCGGAAGACCAACCAGGGTCACAGCCACGTCCCAGGTGGTGGCAATATATCCTAACTGCAGGCAAAATATTAGAGAAAATAAACAGCTTTTTTTTTTTAGACTGGCATACAAGCAGCACTGTTGATTAACAACAACAACAAAAAAAAAAAAATAAAGGAGAGAAAAAAGGAGAAAGAAAAATTCAAGCACAGTTTCACCACCCGGAGATGACCATTGCTCACGTCTGGGGTGGGCAGCACCATATGTGTGATGCATATAAAGTGGAAACATACACATGTATACGAATAAACACACATTTATGTGCAGGACGGGAATGCACGGCAGGTGTGTCTACTCACCTGCTTCTGTGATAATGGACGTGCATGTCTCTCCTTGTCAGATTCATACACCTTGATTGTCGCTTGTTGATAGAAGCATCTGGTATACCTCAAGGTCGCAGAGAGAAGGATGCTGTCTGGTTTCCCGGTTCTGCGTCCCCATCCTGTTTCAGTGTCTGGGGAGGAACTTGCACTCGTGCATATGCTTATCGGGTAGGAGAGCCCTCCTTTATGTAACCAGCCTCCTCCGGGATAAAGAAGTTCATCCGTAGAAACGCTCCCACCAACCTTCCCTGACCTGCCCGCGTACAGATGGGGTCACCACGGCCGAGTGGGTCCTTTCCGGGGGCATTCAATGCAATCCTAACACCCCTGGGGATGATCGTTCTTTCAAATCCCCACACATGGGATGGAGAAAAGTCGTATTTTGCGTTTCTGTCCATAGTAGAGATTGGAGACGGTTACATGGCAATTATGTTTGAAAGCCGGCGTTTGAATGTTGGATTTTGGGAACCTGGATGAGAAAATGTGTGTCAGTTTCAGGGTGATGTGTCGCCGTTCAAAAGCCGGCATCTTGTAATTGGATTTATTTTATTTTTTTTAAATTACTTTATTGAGATCATAATGGTTTATAAGACTGTGTAATTTCAGGTGTAGATTATTACGTATCAGTTTCTGTGTAGACTGCATGGTGCTCACCACCAATAGTCTAGTTTTTATCCATCACCATACACATGTGCCCCTTCACCCCTTATGCCCACTTCCCACCCCCTTTCCCTCTGGTAACCGAAATCTGTTCTCTTTCTCTATGTGTTAGTTTATCTTCCACATATGAGTGAAATCATGTGGTGTTTGTCTTACTCTGTCTTCCTTATTTCCCTTAGCACAATGCCCTCAAGGTCCATCCATGTTGTTGCAAATGGGATGATTTTGTCTTTTTTATGGCTGAGTAGTATTCCATTGTGTATGTATACACCACATCTTCTTTATCCAATCATCAGTCGATGGGACACTTGGGTTGCTTCCACATCTTGACTACTGTGAATAATGCTGCAGTGGACATGGGGGTGCATAAGTCTCTTTGAATGGTTGATTTCAAGTTCTTTGGATAAATACACAGAAGTGGAATAGCTGGACCACATGGTAGTTCTACTTTTAATTTTTGGGACTTCTTCATACTGTTTTCCATAGTAGATTGTGTTTATCTGAGAAGGGGCCGTGGTGAGCTGTGATCTGCTCCCTCAGCCCCACACTCCAAGGTCGACATGACCAAAGTGGGCTGTTGACGGTGCCAGGAACTTTTCTGCGTTGATATTGCAACAGGGCAAAGATTTTACTTTTCTATGAAAAGCGGCTTTTTGCGTAGAGATCCGTCCCCCAACCAGGTGTGCAGTCCTCCGAAAAGGATCAGTCTTTTTCCTGCCCAAACAGCTGGGGCAAACAGGAACATTCCATCCACGTTAGCCCCGTGCCATCTTCTGGATTTTTTTTCTTTTTTTTTTTTTTTTTTGCATTTAGCAGAACACTCAGGCCTGTCTTGGGGCTAATGAGAAATATCTGCGAACCGACCGCTTCTGGCTTGTTTGCAGGGACAGACGGTTTTCCACAGGCTCTGGAAACCCAACCATTCTGATCCAGCAACACTTGGATGAGTCAGGTCAAAACCAGTCAGACACACCTGGATTCCACTTACTTCTCGGCACACGGGTTGAAAAGCCTCTGGAAAGCTTGCTTGCTTTCTTCCTTTTCTCCTGCCTAACCTGAAACACTTGAGCGACGGTCGGCGGTGTTTTGATAAACCACAGAGGCCGTCGGCCGCCCCGGGTGTGAAAAATGAAAGACGCAGGCGCTGCCCGCCGGCCAGCGGGGAGAAGGAGGTACGGGTTTTGATGTGGTTGGTGAGGAACTTGGTATCTGGGTACCTCGGGGACGGGAGGTGGAGAAACCTTCACAGACTGAGTGGGATGGAAGAGAAAGGTGTCCACGCGGCCTGGGGTGCTGTCTGGGGGGCCCTGGACCTGGGAGGGAGTCCAGACAGCCTGCCCCTTGCAGGTGACCTGAGCTTGCAAACCTGCCTGCTCATCAGCAGAGCGTAGCCGCTCGGACATCCCGGTGTCCCGGGCCCGGCCGCATGTCTGCCACCTTCCTGCTTAGAATGGAGAGCTGGGGGGGCCTGAGGAGTTCGGGCCGCCCTGGGGTACCCACAGGACACCGCGTGGGGCGACCGGCACCCCGACCATGAACGGGCCAGCCGAGAGCAGGCAAGAGCTCTCAGAGGATTCTAGCAAAGCTGGATCCCATCGCTCGGCATCCACATTTCTGTCTCTTTCTTTCCGGGATGGAGAAGGGGACGGTGTCGCCGCAGCTGAATGAATGCAAGACGAGAAGTAAGAAGTGAGATGTGTCACCCATTAGGTAAACGTGTCATCTCTGTTTCTGTCAATAAGAATTACAGGCGGGCGTCTTCTCCTGGCGGAGCCCGCCGTTTCCAGCCAGAAGAGGGGAGAGGGGCTCCTCGCCTGTCGAGAGGCCGCCAGATGCTGGCGGAGACTGGGGCGGGCGACTCTCACGGGGCCTGCTAATCATGCTTGGCACCGGCTGTCAGGAAGACGGGCTGGGAGCGGAGATGAGGTGGCCCACGATGGAGACAAATGGGGTCCTCATCTCCCAAGGAAGGGGGCATCGCCGGCCGGCCTGGGAGGTGGCAGGGTCCCCGTGGGAAAGGTGGACCGTCCAAGGTGGGTGGGGGCCGTGACCGAGGGCCACGTGTTCTCGCCTCGCGGAGCTCCCAGTTTTACCAGGGGTCTTTGCGTCCGGGGGAGAAGAGGGGGGGTTTTGTGACTATAAAGACTGGACCTCGCCCCAAAAGAGCTGTGGCTTTGCCCAGGACTTCCGGAAGGTCTAAATCCTTTGACGTCACGCCTGATACAAATGTCTTCGTCTGAGGGTGTTTGGGGTCCCGTCATAGAACACCCCAGCCTGGGGGGCTGAGAAGCCACGTTTATTTCTCATGGCTCTGGAGGATGGACGTCCACGATCAACACCCTGGCAGATTGGTGTCCCGTGAGAACTCTTCCCGCTTCATAGACGCCCTTGTTTCCCTGTGTCCTCACGTGGTGGATGGGGCCAGGGGTCTCTCTGGGGTCTGTGTTATAAGGACACTAATCCCATCCCTGGGGGCTCCACCCTTACGACCTGGTCACCCCCCAAAGGACCCACCTCCCAACACCATCGCATTGGGGTTAGGACTGCAACCTGTGAATTTGGGGGGACACACATTCAGGCCAGAGTAGTCTTTGTGTGCCTGGGGGGGGGTCTTGGGTCATGCTGGATTGTCTCACAACATCTTGTGGGGTGAAGGATGGTCACTCTGGATGGTCAGTGTGGGGGACGGCCATGCCAGGTAGCAACGATGTGATTTAGGGAGGGGGACTTTGGGTCATGCGGCAGGAGGAGAGCTGGGAGGTCAACTATGTGGGCAATCAATTGATCAATTGACCGATCAATCAATGATTGATCAACTGATCAGTCATGCATACAAATGGAGACCCCATAGAAACGCTGAATGTTGAAGCTCAGCCGGGGTTCCCTGGTCGGCAGTCTCCCGGGAATTGCACATCCATGCTGGAGAGTTCTCCCGACTCCCTGGGGTAGGACGTCCAGGGTGCGAGTTCATATTCATGTCTCAGGATGTGGCTGTGTCCTTCCTCTGCTAAAACACGCTGTTTCACAACGACATCCAAATCCTCAGCTGGGTACTCAAGACCCCCTGGAGCCCTGCCTCAGTTTCCCCCACAACACCCTCCACCTGGGCCCTGGTGTAACAGACAGCTTGCTCCTTACGGAAGAGACCCCGCTTGCTCTGCCTCCTTCCAGAACGGCCTCCACGCCCCCGTACCTCCTTCCACCATCACTCGTACCCTCCGGTCTACCATTCCCCTCCCCGTTATCAGGGCTGGTGCTGATGGGGCTTATTTTAGAGTCACTGTTTTTGGAGCCCTTTCCTCCACTCTTGTAGGACGACAAGCTACTTGGCAACACGTCCCGTGTCACATTTCAATTTCGTGATTCCTACGTCGCCCGTCGTGATTTCTTGCACACAGTGCTTGCTCAATAAGTGTTTGATGGACATTCGTTGACAAATCCCACCCGTCCCCTTCACCCCCACGTTGATGAAACATCTTGGTTGATGTATTTCCCGTCTGTAGACCCACCGCCTTCTTCCCGCCTGCCTGGCTACCTCACAAGTCTTGGCTCCCTCTCCACGACCTTTGGAGAGCATCCCGCCTGGAGAGGGGCCAGAGGAAGGCTCGCCCTCCCGGGACTTCAGAGGGCGTGTCTTATCAGCGGCTTATCTGATGCTTTTCTTACAAGATTAATTTCCGCATATGAGCTTTGGTTCTCCGAGACCGTAAGCTCTTAGAGGACAGAGTCTGTGCCTCATTTTCCCAGGTGTCCCTCGTGGCACCAAACCCCTCTCCCTCCTCTGCACCGTCGACGTCTGTGCATGGCTGGCTCATTGCCACAGCCCATCTTCTCAAGGTGGGGCCAAGCATACCTCATCGAGGATCGAGAGAGAGACACTTGTTTGGGAATGGGGAGACTCTCGTTCAATCCTAGTTTGAGGATCGGCCAAATTCAGAGGCAAGGTGCCTCTGAAAAAATAATTGCAGGCAGCCTGTTTGGGAAGAACCTTTAAAGGTTTACGGTGCCTTAAAGTGGGTGCCGTAAAATAAATGAGACTCTTCAGCATTATTCACAACGGACAAAAGGTGGAAGCAACCCAAGAGTCCATCGATGGAAGAATGGATGAACAGAATGTGGTGCATTCACACAATGGAAAATTATTCAGCCATAAAAAAGGAAGGAAATTCTGACACGTGTTACCATGTGGATGGACCTTGAGGGGATATTATGCTGAGTGAAATAATGCAGACATAAACTGTGTGATTCCATTTATACGGGGTCCTTTGAGTCAGCAAATTTGTAGAGACGGAAAGTAGATGTTGGGTGTCAGGGGCTGGGGGACGGGGATGGGGAGTTAGTGTTTAGTGGGGACAGAGTTTCAGTTTGGGAAGATGGAAAGTTCTGGAGATGGATGGTGGGGATGGTGCACTGTTCAGAGGGGCCCAGTGCCCCTGTGGAAGTTTCTTCAGGGTGAAGCCCCCATCTCCATTCAGGGTGAGACCCCAGGGAGACAGTCCCAGCCCCCACCTTGTAGAAGGATGTCTGTGGGGAAACAAAATCCACTGGACTCCAGACTTCCTAACAAGGGTGCTCAGTGGTGGATAACCACAGAACAAAAAGGATTTTACCCTAAAATTGTGAAATAGGCAAGGAGGAATTTGAAAAACCCACCAAACATCTACATGTTGAATTTTTGAACAAGTTCATGGAGGTATAATTTACATACCAGGAAATTCACTCCTTTTAAGTGTACACTTTGGTGCCTTTTTAGTAAGTTTGCAAAGTTGTGCAACCATCACCACAATCTAATTCTGGAACATTTCCATCACCCCCAGAAAAGAAACCACATACTTATTTATAGTCATTTTCCTGACCTCCGTCCCAGACCCCCAACCCTTAGCAACCAGTAAGCTACTTTCTGTCTCTATAGGTTTCTCTTTTCTGGACAATTCATATAAATGGAATCATGCACCATGTGGCCTTTTGGGACTGGCTTTCTTTCACTTAACACAATGTTTTTGAGGTGCATTTAGTCATCTGCTGAGCGTCATGCCTTCAAGGTTCATGCACACTGTAGTATCTGTTCCTTCATTCCTTTTCATGGCTGAGTAATATTCCACTGTGTGGATGGACCACATTCTGTTTATCCATTTACATGTTGATGGACAGTTGTGTTGTTTCCACTTTTTGGCTACTATAAACAGTGCTGCTATGAACATTTACATCCCAGTCTTTGTGCAAATGTATGTTTTCATTTCTCTTGAGTAGATAGTGAGGGGTGGGACAGCTCTTGTATGTTCAACTTTTTTAGAAACTGCCGACACGTTTTCCCAAGTGGCTCCACCATTTGACATTCCCACCGACAGTGTCCAAGAGTTCCTGTTTCTCCACATCCTCACAAATCCTTGATAATATCTTTAAAAAAAAATTAGAGCCATTCTTGTGGTGTGAAGTATATCTTCTGGTCTGAATTTCCCTGGTGACCAATGGTGTTGAGTCTGAATGTCAAAATCTGAATAGTTCTGAAGCAGAGGCCAACGTCCTTTCATCGTATAGGTTTTTGGAGCAGACTTTGGGATTTAAATGATTCAAGTCAAGTGGTTTCTTGTATGGCTTTTTCCCCCCAGGGAACTGCTTGCTCCCCTACCCCCACCACAAAATGTAAGGGAGCTCGTGAATGACATGGATTCCAGGTATGAACGAATAGTCCAGTGTGGTTTTATCATCTTAATCTTCTTGATAGCAAGGACCACTTGCTGCACTCGGTGGCTCTCCCTGCCCCCTCCTACCTGGATTACTAATGTCCCTGGTGGCAAATGTCTTTGGTCACCGCTCTTAGTTTCATTGGCACAGTCGAGAGGACCGAGATGCCTGATCGAAGGCGCTCTGATTTTCTCAACTGTGCTAACCAGCCGTTCATAATGTCCACAGATGTCTACGAGACGTGCGTCTCCTGGGATTAAATGCCCCACGTGTGTCGTACAAGAGACAAGAGTGTTTCTCCCCGCTGCCAGAGCCCGCCCAGATCAGTCAATTAATTAGGCTGCTTTCACTCGTGTCAGAGTTTATTTTCTGCTTACATAGAGGTTTCTCTGGCTGCACCAGCTGATCCGTTTCCGGAACAAATTTCAACCGTCCCTATTTATTTCCTCAGGCAAAGAAAATAGAAGGTTCTTGTGAGAAAATACTTACCCTACTTATAATGACAAATAAGCAAGGAGAATGTTCTGCTGTTTAAAAATTCCCTGTATGACAAAACACACATTTGGACTTTGTAGGATTTAAAAATAGATGGCCCTATCTCTCCATAGACAAGGACGTGTGCAATTCTTGGGTGATGCTAAAGAAATTTGGGAAGGAATCCTAGCCTTCAAAAAATCAGTTAGTCTAATAATACAAACATAATCTAAACATGCAGACATGATTATTTCTTACATGTCCATTCGTCCAGTATCCACCCATCCGTCCATCCACACACTCCCCCATCCATCCATCTGGTATGTATCCATCCATCCACCCACCCATCTACCCATCCACCCATCCACCTATCCGTCCGTCCATCCACCCATCTACCCATCCACTGATCTGCTTATCCATCTTTCTGTCCATCCATTCACCCACCCATCCCTCTTTCCATTCACCCATATACCTACTCACCATCCTTCCATTCATCTTCTCACACAATCATTCTTCTTTCTTTCCTTCCCCCCTTCCTTCCTTCCTTCCACCTATCTACCCATCCACCCATCTACTCATCCATCTTTTTATCCATCCGTCTATCCATCCATCCATCCATCCATCCATCCATCCATCCATCCATCCACCCACCCATCCACTAACCCATCCATTCATCCACACACTCACCCAACCACCCATCCACACACTCATCCATCCATCCGTTCATCCATCCATCTATGCTTCCTTCTGTCCATCCAGTCCTGACTTGTGGGTAAGAGAATCTGGCAGGCTCGGCAGTGTCAATGGGACTGAAAGTAGGAAGAGGACACAGTCACCTACCAGAGTCATCCCATATTCCCTCCAAAGCCCTGGGATGACCCCACCCTCCCACCTGACGATCGATCTTCACTCTTCGGTTCTGTCCAAACCTGTGATTCACAGTGCTTGGGTGTGGAAAGACATTGAACTAAAAATGTATAAGATGCAGGTGAATGAATAAAAGTTTACATCTCCACAAGAAACAACTGGTAAGTCTAAGATGTATTCATCAGAGTGACAGAGTAAGATTCATGTTTGAAAGATGTTTCTCCTCCACCTCTCCTTCTTCCAGGAAGCCTTCCATGGTTGCTCTGGTCCTGCTTGCCAAGACCAGAGTTGGGGTCTGTTGGCTCGAGAGCTGGTGCTTTGAGCATTTCAGTCTCCCAGCTGTTTACACAGTGGACGGCTAATGCCGTAACGGTTTTCACAGCATATTCTGCTCCAGCAGCTGGGATTAGGAATCACGCTTCCTGCTTTGGTGTGTTGCCTTGGTTCCCCACCTTCTCTCCTGCACACACACACACACACACACACACACATGAGGAAATGTTGCAAATTGTTTATATAGACTCTGCAGGAAATTCAAATTAGGTCCTGCGTTCTGAAGTTCAAATATTGAGAACCGGGACAGACAGTAATGGCATCTCGTACGTACGTATTTATTTGCACCCTATTGTGTGCTTCCCGAGATGGCTTGCTGTCTCCCATGAAGAAAGCAAATGAAGATGTGTATGTATATTTGCGTGTTTACACACATCCTTCTCTACATGCAAGTATGCATGTCTATGTACATGCCTGTATATATGCACGTGTCTTCCTATACAAATATGTGTCTGTGCATATGTTCATACATATGTTGTGTGTATATATATGTGCACACATCTGTATATGTGTACATATGTTTCTACATGCATATTTCTCTATATATACATGTATGCATGTGTATATACATAGAAACACTCCTCTCTATATGTAAATATCTATATATGCATATATGCCTGGATATGTATTCTGTCTGAGTAGTTTTTATATATGCAGTGTTTTTAGGGTATAAAAGTCTATCTGGGAAGAGGCCGTGTGTGTCCAGCACCAGGCCCACGAGATTACCCCGACAAGCAGTCCTGGGCCCCCATCTGTGATTTCACAGGTCAGGACAGAGGGCTCCAAGATGGAACGAGGAGGCCCCAGCTCACTTCTGGCCCCAGAATTCATGCATCCACCTCTTGGTACCCTTGTGGGATTTCCTTCTCCCAGCCTGGGGGACAGCTTGGGTCTTCTACTGAGCATCTTCCACATCTTTCGTGTCTGAAAATTTAATTCGGTGAATGCAGAAAGTGCTATGCAGTTCTGGGGGTGCAGGTCTTTCTGGGGATGGCACATGGCCTTCTCTAATGGCAGTCGCTGGGTCTGTGTATGACCCCCTTTCTTTTGCTGAGGGGCGGGGAGCCGAGCCCCGAGGGTCGAGACCGTGCCTGATTCACTCGCTCAGCTCCTGACCCGGCACAAATTAGACCATCATCACTTGTTTAGAAATGCATGGCTTGTGAATGTGCAAGTGGGGGTCGTCTTTGACTTAGATTCCGAGAGAAGGTAGCCCTTCGGTTGGTGATATTTTTACAGGTGGCATTTGGAATCACTGCGGAATTATGAGTTATTAACTCTTTCGAAGACAATGGGAAAGTAACATATATCGAGTGTCGGACGCTTTCGATATTTGGTATCAGTGTTTCAAAACGAACCGGGCCACAGGGCTGCAGGTGGCCGAGATCATTTTCGGGCCATGTAGATGTGGCCTGATGTGATATGGTTTTAAAACAGGTTACTGGGGTGAAACGCACATAACGTACAACTAACCACTTTAAAGTGAATGGTTCAGTGCATTTAGCACATCCACAATGCTGTGCAACCATCATTTCTATTGGGTTCCAGAACATTTTCATCAGCCCCAAGGAGACCCTGTGCCCAAGAAGCAATCAGCCCCCATTCCTCCTCTCCCTGACCCTGGCAACCACTAATCCACTTTCTGTCTCTGCAGATTCACCTCTTCAGGACATTTGATATAAATCGAATCCCACAGTCGGTGGCCTTTTCTGTCTGGCTTCTCTCACTGAGCATGACGTGTTCAAGGTTCATCCACGTTGTAGCATATTTCACTGCTCCACTCCTTTTCACAGCCTAGTAATATTCCCCTGTGTGGATGGGCCACATTCTGCTTATCCATTCATCCATCAGTGGACATTCAGATACGATTTTGATACAATTTTGACAAACAGTGAGAAAGATACTCGCTCTTCTGTCCTTCTCCGATGGCTCTGATTTTTCAAGCAGAAACACTCAGTTTGGTGCACGTATATCTTTACCCACCTCTCACCTTTTGCAGCATAAACAAGCAAGCTCTGGGCCGGCATGGTATGCACACGACGCTTCACGACATCATTGTGCTTATTTCCCTTTATTCCCCAGTTTCTGTTTTCTTTGTGGCCCATGAAGATGGCTCTGCAGACGACTTAATATAAAGTTGCCTCTTAGAATAAATTTATTTGAATATAGAAATGAGTCCGCTTTAGCAGAAATACTCGGTCAACAAAAGTACAGAGGGTCCCGGGATGTGGCAAGAAGTCATAAGGTTGGCATGCATGAGCAGACTGTGAGAAACTCTGCATTTGATCATTTCAGCCTCAGAACAAACCTGTAACAGATTCTGAGCCGTGAGTCCTGCTTCTCATCGGCCAGTCTCCAGATGACGAGATGGGGGTCGGAGACGACACAATCCCTACAGCTCACCCCTGTCAGACGGTGAGCCCTTCAGCTTTACCCTCAGTGCCACGTGACCTCGCCAGAGGGCATTTAACTTATTTTTGAGTTATTGCCGCCCCCCCCAAATGCATACAATCGAGGTCTCAATCTTTATTTCATGTGACGGTTCATTTTATGTGTGAATACGGCCAGGCCACCACACAGATATCTGTCCACATGTTGTTCTAGACGTTTCTGTAAAGTTATTTTTTTCAGATGGGACTAACGTTGAAATCAGTACACTTTGAGTCAAGGAGATTGCCCTCCATAATGTGGGTGGGCCTTGTCTAATCAGTTGAAGGCCTCAAGAGAAGAAAGACCGAGCTTCCCGGGGGAAGAGGGAATTCCAACTCCAGGTAGTCTTCGGATGTTCGGTCTCACCCTGCTGGTCTACCCGACAGGTTGTTTTCTTTTTTTGGACTTGCTGGGCCCTACAATCATGTAAGTCAACTATTTATAATAAATCTCTTTCTTTACATACAGACTTATACACCTCCCATCGGTTCTGTTTCTCTGGACAATCCTGACGGATCCACCTCCCTGCCACAGAGCTCAGCCACGTTGCTTCTAGCTGGGAAATTTAAGAAAGCAGCCGTGCATCTAACATGGAGAGACAGAAATTCCCCAAAACTGAAACTCGTTGGCAGGAACCTGGCCTTAGATACGGATTTTATACACGCTCTGCCAGAATCCAGACCCAAAACCCAGAGTCCAAAAATCTGGCTCCGAAGCCACTGGATGCCCCAGCTTTCTCATCAGCAGCACGGAGTTGACCCTCGCTCAGATGGTCCTCAAACCTGCCACACTTTTGGGGCTCGATCGCCGTGGAGGAAACAGCTTGCTTCAACGCTGGGTGTTGCCGCGGGTGGGCTCTGCAGGCAGAGATCACACTGACAGCCTGGGGTCCGTGAAACGTGCAGGAGATGCTGTTTCCACACCAGCCTGCATCTGGGCACAGAAAGAGGAGCACTGTTGTGCCGGTGAAGCCATGTTAGAACATTGACATCCTCGCCTGGACGTTACGTATAATTTTCCCCACTGCCTCCGGGTTCCGGCTGAGGTCTGACGGGCAGCCTGAGCTGTGGTCTCTGAGCCAAGGCCACGTCCCATTTGCAGACACCCCTTCTGTGCTTCTCCAAGTCACCGTGGCTGCATTTTTCCTGACTGGCTTTTGCGGACCAGGGCAAGCTGAGGTGCTCGGTGGCTGAGCCGGCAAGGTGCTGAGAATTTGCGCCTTGGTCCTCTGCATCTCGAATTTTAATGAAAGTTTGGACGCTCCGGACTCTCAAATGACCTGGATGTCAGAGCATGAAGGAGAGGTCTGGGAAGGGCAGAGATTTCTCCGGGATGGATTTTCCCTCTGCCACCCCCCAATCTGGGCACAAAACGGCGCACACTGTTGGAAGAAGCCAGAAGTACTTGTGAAGCTGGTCCCCTCGATTCTTCTGATGCTTCAGGGGATCCAGGGGAAAAACCTTGATGGAAAAAAAGAGCTGCTTCCACTCTTCTCCCCCGCCCCCCAATAACCTTGTTAGCCACATCAACTTTAAGTCGCCTTGGGCCAAAAGTTACGTTTCTCATTAATATACATCAGCCCTCCCTGGTTTTCTCCGTGACTGTTGTCTCCGATTGCACACTCTACGCGCTGCTTTCTGCCCCTTTTGTTGCTTCATCCAGTCCTTATGAATCTAAGGAGCAACTGTCACTTCTCGTTACGGGAACTAAATGTACGAGAATTGATGGGGCTTTCTACCTAATGCTGTTACCCGATCTGGGTTTGTTTATTTAATGAAGAAAACGTCAGATTGCATCTCCCGTCTCCTGATGTCGGGACCCTTGACAGCTGCTGGTGGCAGATTTCCCGAAACGGGGGTGCTGGTTTAACTAATTTCATTTGCATGCTATCCAAAACTAAAAGCAAACGAACAAGCTCCTCTGATGGAATACATTATCTAAATTTGTGGGGGGTTTTTTTTTTTAAGTACATGTCCCGAGTGTCATGCGGCACTGGGAGGTGGATGCAGGCAGGACTCATTCTGACTCGGTGACTGGATTCCTTTTAGATGCAAGATGATAATCTTCCCTGTGAGATGTGAGCTTCCCCAATGAGATACATAATCGCCCTTCTCATGCGTTGCCAATTTCAGGGAAGAAGATGGTAGCCAGGGCCAGAAGCTTGCTTTGCAAAAGTGACAACTTGTCACTTGCAGAGCCATCCACTCTGAAGCCACTTCATAATGATAAAGGGCATACATGGCTCAAACCCTTGAGTCATGAGGTGGCAGCATGCCCATCAGGGGCTGCATGCATCACATGTCCAGGCTTTCCAGGACTAGAGGCTCCAGCCCCCTTTGGATCTGCCACCTTGGGGCTGGTCGCTGGGAGAAAGGTGGATGGAGGATGGATGGAGGGATGGATAGAGGGTGCATGGAGGGATGTATGGAAGGTGGATGGAGGATGGATGGAGAATGCATAGAGACTGGATGGAGGGATGGATGGAGGGATGGAAGGAGGGTGGATGGATGGATGGATGGATGGATGGAGAATGGATGGAGGGTGGATGGAGGATGGATGGAGGGTGGATGGAGGGTGGATGGAGGGATGATGGAGGATGGATGGAGGGTGGATGGAGGATGGATGGAGGATGGATGGAGGGTGGATGGAGGGATGGATGGAGGGATGGAAGGAGGGTGGATGGATGGATGGATGGATGGATGGAGAATGGATGGAGGGTGGATGGAGGATGGATGGAGGATGGATGGGGGCATGGAAGGAGGGTGGATGGAGGATGGATGGAGGGATGGATGGAGGGTGGATGGAGGGTGGATGGAGCATGGATGGAGGGATGGATGGAGGGTGGATGGAGGGTGGATGGAGCGTGGATGGAGGGTGGATGGACGGTGGATGGAGGGTGGATGGAGGGATGGGTGGAGGATGCATGGAGGGTGGATGGAGGATGGATGGAGGGTGGATGGAGGATGGATGGAGGATGGATGGAGGGTGGATGGAGGGATGGATGGAGGGTGGATGGAGCATGGATGGAGGGTGGATGGAGGGATGATGGAGGGTGGATGGAGCGTGGATGGAGGGTGGATGGAGGGATGGATGGAGGGTGGATGGAGGGTGGATGGAGGGTGGATGGAGCATGGATGGAGGGATGGATGGAGGGTGGATGGAGGGTGGATGGAGGGTGGATGGAGCATGGATGGAGGGTGGATGGAGGGATGGATGGAGGGTGGATGGAGGGTGGATGGAGGGTGGATAGAGGGATGATGGAGCGTGGATGGAGGGTGGATGGAGCATGGATGGAGGGTGGATGTAGGGATGGATGGAGGGTGGATGTAGGGATGGAAGGAGGGTGGATGGAGGGATCGATGGAGGGTGGATGGAGGATGGATGGAGGGATGGAAGGAGGGTGGATGGAGGGATCGATGGAGGGTGGATGGAGGGTGGATGGAGGGTGGATGGAGGATGGATGGAGGGTGGATGGAGGATGGATGGAGGATGGATGGAGGGATGGATGGAGGGTGGATGGAGGGATGGATGGAGGGTGGATGGAGGGTGGATGGAGCATGGATGGAGGGATGGATGGAGGGTGGATGGAGGGTGGATGGAGGGTGGATGGAGCATGGATGGAGGGTGGATGGAGGGATGGATGGAGGGTGGATGGAGGGTGGATGGAGCATGGATAGAGGGTGGATGGAGGGATCGATGGAGGGTGGATGGAGGATGGATGGAGGGATGGATGGAGGGTGGATGGAGGGTGGATGGAGCATGGATGGAGGGATGGATGGAGGGTGGATGGAGGGATGGAAGGAGGGTGGATGGAGGGATCGATGGAGGGTGGATGGAAGATGGATGGAGGATGGATGGAGGGATGGATGGAGGGTGGATGGAGCATGGATGGAGGGATGGATAGAGGGTAGATGGACGGTGGATGGACGGTGGATGGAGCATGGATGGAGGGATGATGGAGGGTGGATGGAGGATGGATAGAGGGTGGATGGAGGATGGATGGAGGGATGGATGGAGGGTGGATGGAGGGATGGATGGAGGGTGGATGGAGGGTGGATGGAGCATGGATGGAGGGTGGATGGAGGGATGGATGGAGGGTGGATGGAGGGTGGATGGAGCATGGATGGAGGGTGGATGGAGGGATCGATGGAGGGTGGATGGAGGATGGATGGAGCATGGATGGAGGGATGATGGAGGATGGATGGAGGATGGATGGAGGGATGGATGGAGGGTGGATGGAGGGTGGATGGAGGGTGGATGGAGGGATGGATGGAGGGTGGATGGAGGGATCGATGGAGGGTGGATGGAGGGTGGATGGAGGGATGGAAGGAGGGTGGATGGAGGGATCGATGGAGGGTGGATGGAGGATGGACGGAGGATGGATGGAGGGATGGATGGAGGGTGGATGGAGGGTGGATGGAGGGTGGATGGAGCATGGATGGAGGGATGGATAGAGGGTAGATGGACGGTGGATGGACGGTGGATGGAGCATGGATGGAGGGATGATGGAGGATGGATGGAGGATGGATGGAGGGATGGATGGAGGGTGGATGGAGGGTGGATGGAGGGTGGATGGAGGGTGGATGGAGCATGGATGGAGGGATGGATAGAGGGTAGATGGACGGTGGATGGACGGTGGATGGAGCATTGATGGAGGGATGATGGAGGGTGGATGGAGGATGGATGGAGGGATGGGTGGAGGATGCATGGAGGGATGGATGGAGGGTGGATGGAGGGTGGATGGAGGATGGATGGAGGGTGGATGGAGGGTCAGTGGAGGGATGGATGGAGGGTGGATGGAGGGTGGATGGAGGGTGGATGGAGAATGGACAGAGGGTGGATGGAGGGTGGATGGAGGGTGGATGGAGGGATGGATGGAGGATGGATGGAGGGATGGATGGAGGGTGGATGGAGGGTGGATGGAGGGTGGATGGAGCATGGATGGAGGGATGGATAGAGGGTAGATGGACGGTGGATGGACGGTGGATGGAGCATTGATGGAGGGATGATGGAGGGTGGATGGAGGATGGATGGAGGGATGGGTGGAGGATGCATGGAGGGATGGATGGAGGGTGGATGGAGGGTGGATGGAGGATTGTTGGAGGATGGATGGAGGGTGGATGGAGGGTCAGTGGAGGGATGGATGGAGGGTGGATGGAGGGTGGATGGAGGGTGGATGGAGAATGGACAGAGGGTGGATGGAGGGTGGATGGAGGGTGGATGGAGGGATGGATGGAGGATGGATGGAGGGATGGAGGGAGGGTGGATGGAGGATGGAGGGAGGATGGATGGAGGGATGGAGGGAGGATGGATGGAGGGATGGATGGAGGGTGGATGGAGGGTGGATGGAGAATGGACGGAGGGTGGATGGAGGGTGGATGGAGGATTGTTGGAGGATGGATGGAGGGTGGATGGAGGGTCAGTGGAGGGATGGATGGAGGGTGGATGGAGGGTGGATGGAGGGTGGATGGAGAATGGACAGAGGGTGGATGGAGGGTGGATGGAGGGTGGATGGAGGGATGGATGGAGGATGGAGGGAGGGATGGAGGGAGGGTGGATGGAGGATGGAGGGAGGATGGATGGAGGGATGGAGGGAGGGTGGATGGAGGATGGAGGGGGGATGGATGGAGGGATGGAGGGAGGGTGGATGGAGGGTGGATGGAGGATGGATGGAGGGTGGATGGAGGGTGGATGGAGGGTGGATGGAGGATGGATGGAGGGATGGAGGGAGGGTGGATGGAGGGTGGATGGAGGATGGATGGAGGGAGGGTGGAGGGTGGATGGAGAATGGACGGAAGGTGGATGGAGGGTGGATGGAGGGTGGATGGAGGATGGATGGAGGATGGATGGAGGGTGGATGGAGGGTGGATGGAGGATGGATGGAGGGATGGAGGGAGGGTGGATGGAGGGTGGATGGAGGATGGATGGAGGGAGGGTGGAGGGTGGATGGAGGATGGATGGAGGATGGATGGAGGGATGGATGGAGGGAGGGTGGAGGGTGGATGGAGAATGGACGGAGGGTGGATGGAGGGTGGATGGAGGATTGTTGGAGGATGGATGGAGGGTGGATGGAGGGTGCATGGAGGGACAGATGGAGGTTTTATGGAGGATGGGCTTCCCGGGGCTCCATCAAAGGCGGGCAGGAAGCGTTCTCGCCTGGCACCCTGTTTAGGGTACGTTCTGCACCGTGACGAAGAGCACAGCCCGCGTTCCCAGACCGCAGAGACAACACAATCCGTGTGCGGGTGACATGACAGCGCGGGGCTCTGAAGCGGGCGGCAGAAGACCCAGTTGCGAGAGCGTCTGGCAATTAAAAATAATTGGGCAGCAGGTTTCGCTCGGCTCTTCCAAGAACGCGGCCCCGGTATAATGATGTTTCATTAGACATGCTGAAAGCTGGGTGCTCCTTATGGCCGTGGCAATTAAGGAGGATCATAGGGGGAAGAAAGAGGAACATGAAAAACACCCCGGCTGAGATTAGCATCGCATTTAACGGCCACTTCATTAGCTAATTGATTTCTTATTAGTTACAGGGAGCAGCCCCGGTTCGAGGCCGTGCGCGCGTAATTAGCGGCGTTTACACAATTAGCCGCTAGCTCATTTCGCAGCCCAGCGTTCTCCGGATCGACCGGGGCCGCGTTGCTGTGGGCCATTCGACTCACTTTATTTTATTTTTCTTGCTAATATTGGCTTAACGTTCAAATCAGAAATTCTCTTCCCCCGGGGGCCTCACCGTGTTTAATGACGAGGCCTTGAACACACAGAGGAACGCAACGTCGTCTGGGCCGCGTCCTTCTCTCCTTCCTTCATTTAAAGATTCTCTCTTGGGTCTCGTAAAGCCGATACCCTTCCCTCATGGAAAAAGTCTCTGGATGGTTTTGTTCCCCCCCGTCCCCATCAAACGTTACTATTATGATTGTGTCTTGCAGCTGGCGGACGGAACGGCTGTGAGCTCGACCACACGCATCTATTTGCTGGTGTTCTGAGGACGTGCCGAGGGGTCTGGCTGGAATCGGCATTTCGGATGCTGCCTTCTCTTCCTACAACGTTGAGACGCGCTGGGTGGAAAACTGGCCGCTGAGAAGCTGTTCAGAGCTCAGCAAAGGTTCCCTGGCGGGCACCCGACGGTGTTTTCAAACGACTTCTGAGGCCTAGGGCAGGGGGAAGGCTGGGTTTCGGGGAGGCCCCTGGATGTGGCGGATGTAAGGACGCCTTTTACTGTCCGATGTTTCGCAGGGAGACTCAGGCCTGGGGGCTTCGGCAGGGACAGACGACGCTGTTGATGGAGAGGGTAGAATTTCAAGTCACTCAGGGCCAGTCTGGCTTAGTGTGACTGTTGCCTCCTGTTCTGGGCTGAATGTGTCCCCAAAATTCACATGTTGGAGTCCTGACCCCCCAGGACCGCAGAACGTGGCTGTATGTGGAGACGGGTCTTTAAAGAGGTGATGAAGGTAAAATGAGGTCACTAGGGAGGGTCCTGATCCAACATGACTGGTGTCCTTATGAGAAGAGGCGATGAGGACACAGACATGCACAGAGGGACGACCCTGTGAGGACACGGGGAGAAGACGGCGTCTACACACCCAGGAGAGAGGCCTCGGGAGGAACCAGCCCTGTGACACCTGGATCCCGGACGTCCAGCCTCCAGGACTGTGGGACCATAACTGTCTATTGTTTAAGCCGCCCAGCCTTTATTATGGCAGCTCCAGGAAACCCATACACCTCTCCTTGCTCCAGTGATCACAGTTCTGCCAAAGATGACCAGCGTCTGCCCCCAGGCCCCTCCACACGTGGAACCCTCCTTCCCCCGGACCCGGGATATGGGTGCCTCCAGGTGGAACCCCCGGGCCTGCAGCCTGTGGCCTGACACCTTGCCCAGGCCCTGGCTGTAGGGGGTCTCCTAGGACGGCCATAACAAGTTACAACCAAATAGGAGCTTAAAAAAACAGCAATTCCCCCTCCCCCGTCCTGGAGACCAGACGTCTGAGATGAAGGGGTCGCAGGGCCGCGCTCCCTCCGGAGGCTCCAGGGGAGGGTCCTTCCTGCCTCTTCCAGCGTCTGGGGCTCCAGGCGTCCCTGGGCTGGTGGCCGCCTCCCTCCATCTCTGCCTCCGTCTCCACGTGGCTCCTCCTCTGTGTCTGTGTCTCCTCTTCTGTCTCTGATCAGGACACTGTCATTGGATGTAGGGCTCCCTCATCTGGGACGACCTCCTCTCCATCCTTCACTCATCACATCTGCAGAGACCCTGTTTCCACATAACTTCCCATTCACAGCTTCCAGTGGGCATATCTTTTAGGGGACCACAGTTCAACCCACGACCTCTGCCTCCCTGCACCTGTGGCCCCACCTGAGGAATGGGGGTCACACTGCTGCCTGTAGGCATGTGGCCAGGACGACAAGAGTTCACGAACACAGGCAGCAGGCACACAGCTTCACTGTCATGAAGGAGCAAGATGCTGTCTGTGCCATCTTTGCCCCAAAGGGCGGTGGCTTTTGTGCCCCATCTGCCTGCCGAAGAACTCAGCACAGAGCCCCTCAGCGCCAAGAAACGTGCAGGAAGAATGCATTAGCAGACCCACTGTTCCAAAATGTTTTTCTTGAATAAAGGTGCTATTTATTTATTTGTTTTTTTTTTTTTTTTTTTTTTTTTTTTTACCATCTTAACCATTTTCAAGTGCACGGTTCAGGGGCAGCAAGTACATTCACATTGTTGTGAAACCCTCCCCACCATCCGTCTCCAGAACTCTTTCCATTTTGTAAAACTGAAGCTCTGTCCCCATTAAACACCAACTCCCCATCGCCTCCCCCAGCCCCTGGCTCCCACCATCTACTTTCTGTCTCTATGAATCTGACTCCTGTAGGGACCTCCTACAAGTGGAGTCATGCAGAATTTGTCCTTTTGTGACTGCCTTATTTCACTGAGAATCATGTCCTCGATGTTTATCCATGTTGTAGCATGTGCTGGAATTTCTTTCCTTTTCATGGCTGAATAATATTCCACTCTATGAATGGACCACATTCTGTTTATCCATTCGTCTATCCCTGGACGCTCAGGTTAGTTCCACCTTTTTGGAGATGGAGAACAATGCTGCTGTGAACACAGGTGCACAAATTCCAAATATCTTTAAGTTACTCAGTTGTAAGAAATTGTATCTTGAACTCTTTCACAGAGGCCATCCTCCCAGCAGAAATACCTCCTATTTTACCTGGTAGATAAAAATAACATCTGTTAGATAAATCCTACTGAATTTATGTGTATTTTATGGGAGCTAAATCTAAGATGGTGGCAGCTCCTCTACATTGAAGAAGAACGACTTGGGTCGAGGATTAAAGACAGTTCAGAATTGTCCATGAAGTTTCCGGAGCTGGGCAGACCCCATGTGGGAATGACCCAGCCACTTGATGGCTGAGTGACCGTGAGAAAATACCTCCTTTTCTCATCTGGGAAACAAGGACAATATCTCCCTTGGGGGGTCACTGGAGGATTTAGCTGGCTTCTGGTCTTGCACTCAGCTGGAGTTTGGAAAACAATCATTAACCCATGGCCGTGTCCACTATTCAGACAGACACGAGGCTTCACCTTGGAGAGACGAGACTTTGAATCTCTCGGTAGGTATTGGGCCGAGTTGCTGGTTGCCAGGGGAGAGGGGTGGTTTGACCTACACACGCTGAATGAGCAATGATGGTGCGATTCCAAGGACTGGCCCTGGGAGACAAGGTGGAGGGACAGTGGGGGTGGTGAGGTCTTCCCTCCATCTTCCTTAGATGCCCTGAGATGCAGATGGATATTCTGCTGTGCCATAGAGCTGTGAGCGTCTTCCTCTTCTCTCCATCACACATCAGATTCTGAACCATCCCAGGATCCCCGGAAAATGTACACAAAACCACAGATCTTGAGGATGGAGAACCACTGCTTTTCACTCCACTCCATGCCAATCTACCAATCACGTTCGTCTAACCCGGAGGTGCTAAATCCCTCAGCATCATTCTGGGAAATTATTTAGTAATGCTCATAGTAAGGCAGCTGGTAAATGAAATTACCAGTTGAAATGACCAATTTTCCATTCGTCAATCGCTTATCCTGGATGCAAGACTGTCTAGTTTGTTATAGGCGTCATCTTGTTTACATTCTTAGGGAAACAATGCCACAAAAAATCAAGAGTTAATTCCCTCTCTCATGACACAGGTGTTGAACAGGACATTATTGTTCAAAAATGTTTATTTCCTCTCTCCCCACTGCACCTCTCTGGGTGGAGTACACGTTTCTGCTTGAAATGTGCTGGCACCATTGGGTTGCCCTCTTGCATCTCTGCCATTGCTGTGAGGACAGCTTTCCTGAACAGCTGTTGCCCCCTCAGCCTGGGACCCAGAATGAGCTTAGGTGAAGCACAGCTGAACCCAACTGGATCAAGAAGCACGGCTGCCTAGTCATGCCCAGCTGTGATCAGCCAACTAAAGTTGCGTCAGCAAGAATGAAGGTTCATTCTTTAACGCCTCTGCTAAGGGACGTTTTGTTACGCAGCAAGAGCTGACTCCTACAAGCTAGTTTGGGAGGCTCTGTGATAGACAACTTGGCCGAATGCAAAAACGTAAAATTCTAACCCTACCCTCATGGGATTTGAAATCAGTAGGAGAACTAAGATATGCACATAAATTAATAAGACTGAGCCACACGAAATTGCTAACGCTTGACCACTTCTAACCTATGAAAACAGCAACTTCATGTCATTGGACCTAACATTATTTTTAAGAAATAGATCCACAGGGAACACGTGAAATATCTCCATCTTGTACACATGAAAGTTTGATGCTTTCACATCTGCTTTTATGTTTTGTTGGGATGGACCAGAACAGCATTTAACTTAGGGGCTAATTTGTCCAACCTGTTGACACAATGCCCTCCCTCATGTCTGTATTTGCCAGGGAAAAACCAATGAAGAACTACAGTATAAATGTTATCAGTTTAACCATAGGATTATGGAATTTAAAACTTGAAGCAACTTGGGAAATTATCTGGTCCACCTGATCTTTCATGTTACATATAAAGAGATACCTACAAGGAGACTAAGTACCTGCTTAAGTCAGAAAAGCAGACTTCAGATAAGTCAGGGCTGGAATTCAGACCCACAACGGGCATTCTACCACAAGTCTCAGCAAAAACACCGACTAGTATCACATAGGGAAATGCAGGATCGATAAAATGGAATTTTATAAAGCAATTCACAGCACTTTGCTAAAATTCACTATAATAAAAATTTAACTCATTTTATTAAATAGAAATAACGCCAGTCTTAGTGATTGAATAGCAGGTATGATAGAATATTGTAAAAATATGCTTGCTTTCAATGCTCAGAATATTAAACACTTCCAAAGTTTTGATGAATGGTGTTTGAGTATGTAATATGCTTATTTGATAGACAATTATAATCAATCCCATGTTTTTAGATGTAAAAAAATGCTTCTAAACTACTGAAAGTCCCGCTGTCTTAGTAATTCCGACTTCTCCTCTGAAATCTTTATGCTTTTAATTTACTCAGAGTCCTTTCTTAATAGCTAACACTAAGATAAATTTCAGCTCAAATTTTGAATTTATGAGATTCTAATTAATGAGGTTTTGTTGAAGCAACATCTTGTTCCTGGGGTAATTTTAATGTCATCGTCATCCGTTATCTTGGTCGTCCAATAGTCCAAACAAAACGAAGTTTAATTTATTTCTATCAAGGAAAACACACACACACGACAGATTCATTGAGGGGGCAGAAATAAAGTCATTCTCTTATCCGTCTCGGGGCGTTGATCCATCAAGGACCACATCTATCTGTAAAGAAAATAAATCAGGCTGGTGCTGCTCCAGATTTTGCCCCCCGAGGCAGAACCACAGGAGGCCTCCTCTGGCCGCGTCCCCTCCCAGAGGAGAAGACAGAGTTTTCAGATGATGACCTCAGGCCCTCTCTCCCCCAGCCATTCCCTACAGACCCCCTAACGGGAGAAGACAACACTTACCCCATTCATGGCTCGGCTCCTGGCTTTCTTTGGGCTTTCGGCTTTTAATTCATTGGATTGAAAAATGGCATAAAGCAAGAAGACAGACTGTGGCAATGACACATAGGATGAACTTGTAGAAACAAGGCTTAAATAATGATTTTAAGATAGGGTCAATTCCTTATTATCAGGGGTCCATCCATCCATCCATCTATACATCCACCATCTGTCCACCCATCCGTAGAGAAAGAAAAATAATTTTCCCATGACCCTTCTGAGTTCTTGGATGGGACCTCCGTAATAAAAGACAGATTTGCAAAATTTCATTAACATGTATACGTTGTGTATACATGGGAGATATCCAGGGAAAAATGAGTAAGTCAAAGCAGTGGCTTAGAGCTCCTGCTTATGTAGTGTCTTCAACAAAGAACCATATATTTGTGGAGAAATGGCAGGATGAACGAAAGCAGTTTTAGGCTTCCAAGGTTGGCAAACCGTGGAACGCAAACTGATGGTAGACAAAGGCTACTTAGTAAACTTTGTTATGTAGATTCTTCTGGGGCAATCTCCAGGCTGATAGGGTCCAACGTTGTCACTGATGATTAACTTTTGTCCTCCCTGGTAGAGAGGGGAGGAGGGACACCTTGAAAATGTATGTTCTGTTTTTAGGCAAATGGGGAGGGTAGGGAGCTTCTCTTAGTATCTGCTTCTTCTCAATTGCCTTCAGCTCAAAATAATCCTTATGCCAAAGTGGGATATTTTCAGGTGGCCTATCTGCTGCCGTTCACATCCATCTATCCATTCTTCCTTCTTTCCTTCCTTCTATCCATCCATCCATGCTCCCTTCACCTATCATCCATCCATCATTGATCCATTCACCATCCATCCATCCATTCATCAATCCATCATTGAGCCAATCATCCATGCATCCATCCATCATTGATCCATTCATCATCCTTCCATGCATTCATCCGTCCATCTACTCATTCATCCAACCATCGATTCATTCATCCATCCATCATTAATCCATTCATCCATGCATCCATCATCAATCCACCCACCCATCCATCCATCCCTGCATCCACCATCCATCCACCCACCCACAAGTACCTCTTTCATCCAGCACCTTGCCAGTCATTGGGAATGACAACAAGAGTCCCGTCTTGTGTTCCCTTCGGGTAAACTTATAATCTAATTTGGGACTTGGGCATAGACGTAAGTAGAGCAAAACACTGGTCTGGGGCAGAGGGAAGGTGTTGAACCCATAGAAGAGGGGAGTTTAGGACATCAGAGGATGGGCACTAGGTTCACACAGACCTGGGTTATTTCCCCCATCTCTTCTTGTAACTTGACGTTGGGAGAATTAGTTATCTAATAGCTGAGAGTCCATCACCCCATTTACGCAGTTGTCAGAGTTTTGCAGAGGAAAAAGAGATTCCCAGTTAAATTCAAACTTCAGGTAAGTTACAAATAGTTTTTTGGTATAAGTCTGTCCCAAATACTGCATGTTTTTGTATTTTATCTGGTGACCCTATTCATCTGTAAAATGGGGATCAGAAGACCTAATCTGTAAGGTTATTGTGAAAATTAAATGAGATTAACTTTGAAAACTGCCTCCCCTTTGGGGATTCCACTGCACACATATTTGGTCCACAGTTCACAGACGCCCTGTTAACTTCTTAAGTCATTTTTCGGTCTGTGTTTCATTTTGAATCATGTCCAGTTCATTGTTTTCACATTAACTAATCTTTTCTTCTGTAATATCTAATCTGTCTTCAATCCCATCCAGTGTATTTTTTTCATCTCAGCCACTGTAGTTTTCCTGTGTAGAAGTCTGATTTCAGCCTTTTTTGTATCTTCTATGTCTGTGCTTAACGTGTTAAGTCTTTCCTCCAGCTTTTTGAACAAATTGAATACAGTTATAAGAACTGTTTTCACGTCCTTGTTTTCTAAATCTAACCTCTTTGTCAATTCTGGGTCAGTTTGAATGAGCTGATTTTTCTCCTTATGATGGGTCATATTGTTTTTCTACTTTTCACGCCTGGTAATTTTGGATTAAATGCCAGGCATTTTCAGCTTTCCCTCTTTGGGTGCTGGATGATTTTGTATTCCTGTAAGTATTTTTGAGGTTTGTTTTGGGAGGCCGTTAAGTCACTTGGACACCATTTGATCCTGTCAGGTCCTGTTTTTCTGTTTTGTTGGGTTGGAACAGAGCAGGATCTAGCTTAGGGGCTAATTTGTCCAACCAAGTGAGGCAACATCGTTCTCATTTCCCACCCAGCGCCCCATGAAGTGTTGGGTTTTCCAATCTGGGAGATGGGAACAAGAACTTTTGGGGTCTGTGTGTGTGCGGGTCACTGTTCCCACTATTTTTTTCCCCTCGGTTCTTTCCCTGACCTCGGACAGTTTCCTCCCAGTCATGTGTGGATCTACTCTCCGGTGACTTCTCAAGGTCGACCAGAAGGCAGATCTCCATGCTTCTCTCTCCGTGTGGCTTTCTCCTTTCTGGTTCTCTGTTGTGTGGACTCTTGCTGCCTTGGTTTCCCCAGATTCTCATCTCCGTCTCTGCAGCTCAGGGAGCCTCCCAGTTACCCCTGGGGTTCCCTCTCTTGTGCTGTCACCTGGAAAATCTCTCAAGACTGTGACCGGGGGCAGCCATGGGGCAGTCCTCACTCGTTTCCCATTTCTCAACCATAACTGCCTTTCATGCCCAATGTCCAGTATCTTCAAAAACCATTGTTTCATACACTTTGTCCCCTTTCTTAGCTGTGTCAGAGGAGAATACATATGGTCCCTGTGATTCCATCTTGGTCAGCAGCAGAAGCTGGCATCTTTTTTGAAAATCCATCTTTGTAGTATTTAAAAACTCTTCTTTAAAAAGCCAACATTTTATAGAGGATATTGTTTAAGGACTACCTAATATATGCCAGGATTTTGTTTATATTATTCCTCATCCTTCACACCCACTTTGTCAGATAAATATTGCGTCTGTTAGGAATAAAAAGAGTGATGCTCAGACATAATAAATGACGTGTCTAGAGTCACACTAGCCAATAAACCCTTCAGCCTGGTTTAGTCTTGAGGCTTTCTGAGGTTAAACATCCTTTCACTGCACCGTTGGTTTACCTGCATAGGAATTCTTTAAGCATTCTTATTTAAAATGTAGATTCCCCTGGGGTTGGAATGGGGTCGTACGGCTATAAAGGGACGGCATGGGGGAAATTCGGGGTAAGGGTGAAGGAACTCTTCTGTATACTGAGTGTGACAGAGTTTACATATATATAAATATATGTTAAAATTCACACAACTGCAGGGGCCGGCCCTGTAGTGTAGCACTTAAGTTCACGTGCTCTACTTTGGTGGCCCAGGGTTCATGGATTTGGATCCTGGGCGCTGAGCTACACACCCCTCATCAAGCCATGCCATGGCGGCGTCCCATACACAAAATAGAGGAAGATTGGCACAGATATTAGCTCAGGGCTAATCTTCCTCAGCAAAAAGAAGAAGATTGGAAGCGGATGTTAGCCCAGGGCTGATCTTCCTCACCAAAAAAAAAAAAAAAAAATCACATAACTGCACAACACATAGACACAAAGTCTGTTTTACATTATGATAATATAAAATGCCATTTTTTAGGTTAAAAAATGCAGATTCCCAAGTCTACAATCACTGGAGATGAGACCAGAGAATCCTTATTCTAAACATCATCCCACATGATGGATAAAGATCCTTAGAAGGTAATCATACCTCATTCTGCACTTGTCAGAGGGTGCATGTCTACCAAGTCTTACTTATGGAATCTCTCCAGCTACCTTCATTCTCCCCATCTCCAGTGGAAGATTCACAATTTGACTTTCTGAATCAACTTCTCCAGAACTCCCCTCCCTCTGCCCTTGCTTCTCTGCCCTGTGGGATTTGATCAAAAGAGGTTCTTTCGAGGTTTCGCCATGTGGCAGCGTTCTTATGAAAAGAACACGTTTCAAGTCAAATAAATAAACCATTGTGTATCACGGCGGTCCAGATCCCTGCTTAGTTTTACAAAGCTCCTATAAATCCGCACCTCCGAGCGTGTCTTCGGGCATTTTCTTTCTACAGCTGGTTGGAGGTGTACAGGAGAAACTGAAAGCAGAGGGAGGAAGAAGGTCAGGCGAGGAGACAGAAGAATGGATGTCAGAGCAGAGTGACACAGAGCCTGTGTCTGTACCATGGGAGAACCTGGGGAAAATGAATATTTCTCTCAATTACTCTGACACCTTAAATAATGTGTCAGCTGCAGCACTATTGACATTTGGGGCTGGATGACTCTCTGTGGTGGGCGTCCTGTGCACTGTGGGGTGTGGAGCAGCATCCCTGGTCTCCATCCACCAGAGGCCAGGAGCATCGCCCCTCCAGTTGTGATGACCAGAAATGCCTCAAGGTATTGCTGTGTGCCCCCTGGGGGGCAATTGTTCCCCATTATAAACCACTGTGGTACAGAGATAGATAGTCAGATAGATAGACAGATGGATAGATAGATAGATAATAGATAGATAGATGATAGTTAGATAAATAGATGATAGATAGATATAGATAGATATAGGTATAGATAAGTAGGTAGAAATAGATTAGATAGATATTTAGGTAGGTAGGTAGGTAGATAGATATACAGATAGAAATAGATATAGATAGATAAATGATAGAAAGAAAAATAGATACAGATAGATAATAGATATTGATATAGACAAATGATAGATATAGGTTGATAAATAGATGATAGATAATAGATATAAATAGATGACTGATTCATTGATAGATTGATCGATAGATGCTAGATGATAGATAGATATAGGTAGAAATAGATATAGATAGATAGGTAACACATAGATGTAGGTATAGATAGATAGATAACAGATAGATGTAGGTATAGATAGATAGATAGAGATATACATAGACAGATGATAGATACATAGAGAGATAGAAATAGATACAAATAGATAGCTAATAGATAATAGATACAGGTATGGACAAGTGATAGATGTAGATAGATTGATAAATAGAAGATAGATCCATAGATAATACATAGAAATAGATGATAGACTAATCGATAGAGAGAGAGAGATAGATGAATGATGGATGATAGGTGATAGATAGATGACTAGATAGCTAGGCAGACACACAAAGTGTCTCGTGCTAGGTCAGGGTCTCTCAGACTCAGCACTATGGACATTCGGGGCTGGGCTGTTCTCTGTGGTGGGCCATCCTGTGCCCTGTGGGGTGTTGACCATCATCCGTGATGTCCACCAACCGGATGCCAGTGGTATCTACCCCACCCTGAGTCCTGACAATCAAAAATGTCTCCAAGTGTCCTCTGGGGGGCAAAATCACCCCTGGTTGAGAACAACCACTCTAAGACATGTGGGTTTAGGGGGCAAATAGACACAGCATGCATATCGCACCAGCTTTTGTCTTCACGCTCGGCACCTTATCGACAGAACCACGTATTACTGGATGTAGTTGTCTAGAAATTCCAATTTACAAAGATCCTCTTTTCTTCTATTTTTAAAGCTGTCATCGTGGAGAGGTTCACTGTGACGGTGACTTGTGTTAATCCCCTTGCAGCCGGGGAACGTCAATGTGTTTTAAACCCGGATCCACGTATCATCATGTGGCCCACATCTTTCACCCACGGTTGACTCTGCTCCCACGGAAGCTCTCCACCACTGTGACGGTTTCCTCCCTGCACAGGCAAGAAAGATGAGAGGTGCTCAGGAGGGGCGCTCCATCCCTGCCGCGGGCAAGGTCCTGCTGGAGTTTCTGGACCAGAGTTCAGGCCGCTGCAGGCTTTGTGGGAAATCGGAAGACAGTTGCCTCCATGGGGAACTTCTCCCCTTCCCATACTGAGCAAACACATATGCCCCGGGAAGAGGCCTCGAAACCACAGTGAGCTTCTTGCATTTGTCTGTGCTCTCAACTGCGGGAAGCACTCCCACTTCCATTATTGCATTTGCCGTTCCAGCTCTTCAATTTGCAAATCCCCAAGGAGGAGCCACTGGTTGTCAACAATGGAGTGAGGGTCAGCAGACTTCCCCTCCCTTTTCCTTGCCTTTGAGTTCCAGTCCAGACACCCTCTGCCTCCAACGTTCCCTGGTTCTCTGGCTCTGTGAAACCACAAACAGACTCCAACAGCCGTGCCTGGGGACTCGCATTGGATGACAACATCTGCTGATTCAACATGGCACCACTGCCACCCCCCCCAACATTTGGCCTCCAAGATCTTCTCTTGTTGCTGCAAGGATGGCTGCCACCATTGGCTCCTACAGTCCAAGGATGTCCCAATAGCATCAGTCACATTCCATCCATCCAAAGACAGGTTCTCACCAAAGAGCTTTGAAAAAGCCATTGTCCCACAATTGGGGGTGCTCAAACTCTGCCGCTTGGGAGTCCCTGAGGGAGGTAACTCATAGCACCTGTGTAGGTCTGTAAGGCTGCACAGCTGCTGGACTGTCTCCTGGATGGCTGGCTGGATGGGGGGGGCTGTGGATGGATAGGGGGATGGATGGCTGGCTGGCTGGCTGCATGGTTGGAGGTATAGGTAGATGGATGGATGGATAGGTGGATGGGTGGATGGATGGATGGATGGGTGGATGCGGGTATGGATGGATGGGTGGATGGGTGGATGGGTGGATGGATGGATGGGTGGATGGGTGGATGGGTGGAGGGATGGATGGGTGGATGGGTGTATGTATGAATGGATGGATGAGGGGATTGATGGATGGGAGGATGGATGGGGGGATGGATGGATGGATGATGGATGGATGGATGGGGGATGGATGGATAGGTGGATGGATGGATGGATGATGGATGTACGGATGGGTAGGTGGATGGGTAGATGGATGGATGGGTGGATGGGTGGATGATGGATGGATGGATGGATGGATGGGTGGTTGTGTGGGTGGATGAGTGAATGCACGCATGCGTAGGTAGGTGAGTGGGTGGATGGATAGATAAATACGCACAAACATTCTTTAATAAACATGATTTTTACTTTATGCAGTCTTGTCTTCTCTTTGTCCTCTTGTTGCCTTCAAAGACAACCTATTGATTTTCAAATACTCAAGAAATTACTTTAATAAGACATTCACTGTGTAAACAGAATAGACACATTCTGAGTAAAGTCAAAGGCCTCATTAAGAACTCCGCTCACATCTCATCCGCTCCCCAGAGATAAGTATCATTGTCACTCTGTGTACGGCCTTCTAGAACTGTGTACATTTAGACACGTTCGGACCTGTTGTGGGGTCTGTGTGTGATTTGTTAAAACATGAACAGTATCCAATGGTATGGTTGTATGCAGGTTTCTAAAGTTGCTTTTTCACTAAATCTGTCTTGGAGATATTCCCCCACAGCACACAGAGTCCCACCTCATGCATTTCATCTGCTGCGGATTTGACAGCAATCTGATGCACGGATCCATCACTTCCCCATTGGGTGGACGATTAGTTCCGTCCAGATGTCTGCCACCATGCACAAGGCTGCAGCAAGCATCCTCAGTGAGCCTCCTGGTACCCAGCTGGGGTAGTTTCTCCAGCCGAGACACCCAGACGTGGAACCGCCTGGTCACGAAGAAATGTGCATTTAATTGTCATCGACAGAGCTAAGCTGCCCTCCAATGCGTGGATCCGAATAGTGGAATGTGTTTCCGTAATCCTTACAAGAAAACCCACAGGGAACTTTGAGAGCACTGGGAACACCACCAGCGATAATAATCATGTCTCCACTGCCTACAAGACTCCCCAGCTCTACCCTTGCTGAGTCTGTGCTCGTGCAGCCACATTGACATCCACGAGCGTCTTTCTCTGCCTGGTTTGGTTGTGTTTGCCCAAGAGCGGGTGTTCACCAACAGAGACTCCAAGCACAGAGCTGAAAATAGCAACGGCACCCGTCCGGGGGTGAACGAAAGGCATTCTCTGCAATTTCTTGTTTTGCGATTCGTAGGCATGCCCGTTGCTAGTGATCCTAGAATGAAGAAAGCCCGAATACAGGATGACAGGACATATGCAACGACGGTTCACACGAGGATTGTTCGTGTTCTGTCATGAGCGTGTTTGGTGCAGTTTGGGAATGCACAGAGTCAACTGTTAGGACATCCACTTCTGGGTGCCTTTACATCTACCAGTGGGAACTAAATTGGGATTTTTGTGGATGAGAGCCATCTCGCTCGACAACACGAGTAGCTGGGCTGCAATCATCTTTTGTTTCATTTCAGTAAAGTTGACTGAATTGCACAAAAGCTTGTTCTAGGGTCCCACCCCACCGAGGCATTTTGGTGACGGTGGGCAATCTCTCAGCCACGTGCATGACATCTGACATGTGTGGAAGAATCGCAGAAGTCAGAGTGTAAATTTGGGGGTTTCCTCTTCATCCTGTGGGAGTCCCTTGCCCGTCATGAAATTCGTGTCTGAGATAGACCCGGTCCACAAGCCTCCTGACATAGTGATGGCCAAGGAGGGTGGGAGACAGCTCCCCAGCCCCTCTGGATGTGCTCAGGAGAAAACCAGCCCAGAAGGACACGTTGCAAAACGGACGATGCCCAAGACTAACAGGGAGGGACACCACGATGAAGCATAGGGCGAAAATTAAATTAATCCTTGGGTTCTCTTAAGAAACTACAGGAACACCCATTCTGCTCCTGCATTTGGGTGCTCCCCCCAAACAAAGGGGCACATCCTATCAGAACTTTCCAAGCCACAATCGAGGAGGAGGAAAACGATGCTGAAAAAAAAAGTTTGGCACCAGAAGCACAGCCAGCAAAACGATGGAGGGAAAAGTATTTCAATGTGAGCGGAAATGCCAAACTTTAGACGGATGGGTCACAGGGCAGTGGATGTGCAGACATCAAAAGTGGACAGGAGCCGGCAACTCAGGCTTGATGCCCAAGGACCTTGAGTCATGCCTTCTTGGGACCACGGTCCACTGCCCTCTCAGGACGTGTCAGTGAGGCCCCACGCTTCTCCGCGGAGACGGTTCTATCAGCGGGGGCTCTACTTCTCAGATGGCGACCCCGTCCTTCCGCTTTCCCGCGTCGTCCCACATTCCCCGCACGTTCATCAGAGGATGGACGACCCTTGCTGTTCGGTTGAGCAGAGGAAAAAAATAATTTATTAAGCTGGAAAGATCTGACAGCTCTCAGAATTCCAAAGCTCATATTTGACTTGTGGCGTTTTTTTTTTTACAAGTGCTAACACTTAGTGTGAAACATTTTTAATATGACAAGAAAACGAATGTCAGAGATTGAATACTTTACGAGCCGGGTGAGCTCCTTTTTTTTTTCAGTGCGTGGGATTTTTATTAATAGATTTTTTCCCCCTCAAAACGATTTCTGGGTCTCATCATGAGTCTTCGTGCTTGGGGGATTCTCTTGAGTTTCTCGTTGGCGTTTTGAGGAAGACGAGAACCAATTTGGGGCTGTCAGAGATGTGCTGGCTTGCTGGGGATCTTCAGAACGGGATGTCTGCAGTCTACCAGAGCGGAGCGGAGCGTACCTGTGGGTCCCGCAGACATGAATGGGAATTATGCATGCTCACCCACGGGAGGACAAATCCCGCTGTCTTTAAGGGTCTGCCAGCAACACGCGCACTTAATTGATGATCCACCATGTCATGTCACAGCCCGGGTGAGTGACACGCCGGTGCGAAAGAGAGCGAGATGTGTCTGTCACTTCCCTGACAGCCTGGCACGTTCCACCAAACGCCACGGGTCCTGCTGCATAATGGAGCTCTGCGACAGCCAAGTGGCGTCCCTTTGGTGTAAACGGGAAACAAAACGTCTGGGAAATCCCTTCTGGAAAGGAAGACTTGATACGTTGGGTCTCGCCATGTCGGCAGAAAACTGCTGCAGGATCAGCACTAGGATGGGTGCCCGCCTGCGGGGAACACCTCCGTTTGAATTCTCTGGAATCCCCAATGGCCCACGCGGCTTTGGGGAGCATCCTGGAGGCAGACAGGTGGCCCAGAAGGATGAGAAAGGATCCAGCTGGATCCGAGAGGCAGTGAGTCAACCGGGGCTGGTTGCCGTGGACACCAGGTGTACAAAGCATGGCTTCTCCCAACAGCGTGGCCATCCCCGTCCAACCTGATTTCCTGCCAAGAGATGTCCTAAAGCGTCAGTCCCCAGCCGTCTTCTCCCAGGTCTGCAGCAGATTCCTGGCTCGCACCTGTGTGTCCTCAGAGCTTTCTTGGGTCTGCGTCTGTCTCCACGTCAGCCCTCTGACCTTGGGCATTGTATTAATTTGTGAGGGCCACAGCCTGGGTGACGTAAACAACCAACATACATTGGTTTCTCACCGTCCTGGGGGCCGGAAGTCTGAGATCAAGGTGTGAGCAATGGAGCCTTGCTGATGATCCTCGATGGAACGCGCCCAATGCACCTTCTCTTTCCTGTCTGGGGGGGGGGGACCAGAAGGATCCGGAAGGGGAAAGGCCTTCGCTGATGACATGTGAGCAGCCAGCCACCTAATGGCTCTCAAGGTAGGTCTTCTCTCCAGGTCACAGCTGAATTCAGTGAGTGTGAGGAATGGCCAGTGACACGGCCAAAGCCGGGGCATCAGCGATGAGTGGAGGTGGGCTGGCTCCAAACCCATCCCCTCAACAGCAGCATCAAGGAATGTTGGCAACATGGTGGCCTCGCTAACTGGAAGATGGCAACTGGATCTCCTTACAAAATACTAATAACAGTGCTAAAGAAGGGCCCTGCGGTTGAGTGGATGTTGCAGGACGGGGGCAGTGGGGTGGGAGCAGGCCCTTCCTCCTCGTGACCTTGGTCTCCCCGAGGACTCACCGGGGGCCGTGTCTGAGATTCTGACCTTCTCTGGTCTTTGGTGCTGGTGCTGGCGATGCTGAGTTTCCGAGGTTACTATCATGTTTTCACAGGTCCCGACATAAAACATGCGTTTGGAGATAAATGTGGTTTGAATCACCCTTTTCTTCCCCCAGAAGAAGGTCAGGAGGGTCCCGTCGAAGGAACTCATCAGGGGACCTGTTCAGTGTTCAGAGCTGGCTGGAGGGGCCCGGAGATGACTCACCGCTCGTTAGCGGAGGGGCCGGGCATCGGCTCGACACTGAACAGGTGCTCCCCGGGGAGGGACGTGGGGCGGGGGGCAAGGGGGGAGCAGAGGGTTCGTATCAGGGCCGCAAGGCAAGCACGTGGAGAAGTGTGTGGACGGGGGCCCCTCTCTACACAAAGATATTCTGGGTTGGAGGGTGTTGGCGGTGGTGAGCATCTGGTCCCCAAAGTCAGACGGGAGAGTCTGACTTCTGGTTGGTTTGTGAGCGAGGTGAATATTTCCAGCAGCTTTTGTGAATGTAGGTACCACGTGATGTGACCAAATGGTTAAGTTTTACAGCGTTCGGGATGGAGAGAGAGAGAGAGATGGATAGGTAGGGTAGTAGATAGATAGATAGACAGACCGATAGATGAGACATGGATAGATAGATAGATAGACAGATGATAGATAGATGAGAGATGCATAGATAGATAGACAGATAGATGATAGATAGATAATAGACAGATGATAGATAGATATATGGATAGATAATAGATGCATATAGATGATAGATATAGATGATAAGTGATAGATGGATAGATGGATAAACGGATAGATAGATAGATGATAGATATATAGGTAGATGATGGATAGATAGATAGATACATAGATTGATAGATAGAGATAGAGATAGAGAGACCTGTAGATGATAGATAGGTAGGTAAATGAGAGATGATAGTTTAGACAGATAGATACGATGGATAGACAGATGATAGATAAATAGATAATAATAGATAGGTGATAAACACATAGATAATAGATAGATAGATGATAGATACATAGATTGATAGATATAGATAGATAGACCTGTGGATGACAGATAGATACGTAGATGGGAGATGATAGATAGATGATAGATTAAGTAGATATGGACGGATGGAGGAAGAACAGGAAAGAGAGATATTTTGATTCATTAAACAGCAGGAGAAAAAAACACGTGTAAAACACTTTTGCAGCATCAAGAATAGAAAAAACACCCCGTGCACGTGTGTGTGTGTGTGTGTGTATGCGCACACGGGGTGGGGGGAGGGAGGGGGACATTAATTCATTAAGCGGCAGAGGGACAACGCGCCCAGCGGATGAGGTCACGCTACAAGCTTGAAAGACGGTGAGTCATGCACGAGTCGAGAGGTCACTTTCTCCGTGTTTGGAATCCAGGTATTGATTTTCATGCACGTTACTTTGAATACGATCATTTAATTTCAACGTCAACTGCGTTTTTCAGGAGACAGTTTCTTGGACCACGCCGAGGGAGGCTGTCTGACGAATTGCATTATTGGGCGATTTGTGAGGATGCTGGAAGCATCCAGAACATCTGCTGGGACAAGGCCTTCCTCCGGTTTGTGACGGTCCTTGGGTTCACAGAACCGGGGCCCCTGCGGACCTCTCAGTGGTTGTCCTGTCTGCCTATGAAGAAGTCGGCTCTCAGCGCTGCCCTTCCCAATATCCCCTCACCCATTCGTGGTCCTTTCTGGAACGGGGAGCTGGTTCTTGCTCTAAGACCCTCCATCTCCGTGACTGTTTGCCCCCCTCCCTGGAGAGAAGGACGAGGACGCCTGCAGATGGAATCCACCTGGCTGTGGGGGGGGGGGTCCGGGTACCAGGTGGGAGGGCGTTAGGTGAGGCGGTGGAGCGAGGAGCCCCAGGGGACGCCGACCCCAGGCTCAATGCGGGTCAGTGACGGGCGTTTTCACGATGGCCAACATCTCACAGTCTCAGCTTCGCTGAAACGGCAGACGGCGTGCGGGCTCCTATGTGAACTTGCACACTCCTCACGGGTGAGACAAGTGGGGACGACAGGGAGAGGGATGGAGGCTTGGCAGCCTCCCAGGGGTCAGCAGGCTCTGCCCCAGTGGCCACAGGGACGTGAGATGGGGAGTGAACTGGAGAGTGGGCTTCGGGACTGGAGAGTGAACCCAGGAGGCAGGCTGGAGTGAGTGAATCCTCTTGGCAACACACTATTGGACTCACTGCCTAAGTCCTAAGCACTGGACTAAGAGGACTGACACCTATGTCCCATCTCGGTGTCCGTGACCCTGGGCAACCCTGCCGCCCCATCACCTCCTTCCCTCAACTCCTCTCCTCTCCATCACCCATCCAATCCTAGCCATGGCGGCCTCTCCGCTCGTCCTTGCACAATCCACGCAGATTCATGCCTCAGGGCCTTTGAATGGGCTGTGGTCCTACCTGGAGCCCTTAGCCTGGTTATCTGCCCGGTCCACATGTCTCCTCCTGGCCCCCATACTCAGTCAGAACTCCCTCCGCCTACCAGCAAGCACGCCTGGTCCTGCTGACTCTGCGCCACTTAATTTGTAATTATTTTATTGAGGTGGTATTGGTTTATAACATTGTGTAATTTCAGGTGTAGATTATTATGTATCAGTTTCTATGTAGACAGCATCATGGCTCACCACCAATACTCTAGTTTTTATCCATCACCCTATACAGGTGCCCCTGTACCCCTTATGTGCCCCCCTTCCCCTCTGGTAACCACCAATCTGTTCTCTTTGTCCACGTGTTAGTTTATCTTCCACATATGAGTGAAATCATGTGGTGTTTGTATTTCTCTGTCTGGCTTATTTCACTTAACATCATACCCCCCAGGTCCATCTATGTTGTTGCAAGTGGGACAATTTTGTCTTTTTTCATGGCTGAGTAGTATTCCATTGTATGTATGTACCACATCTTCTTTATCCAATCATCAGTCGAGGGACACTTGGGTTGCTTCCACGTCCTGGCTATTGTGAATAATGCTGCAGTGAACAATGGGGTGCATAAGCCTCTATGAATTGTTGATTTCAGGTTCTTTGGATAAATAGCCGGTAGTGGGATAGCTGGGTCATATAATATTTGTATTTTTAATTTTTTGAGAAATCTCCATACCATTTGCCATAACTGTGCCCCTTATTTTGCTTCTTCTGGATGCACTCCATAATCTGGGGGTTTGTTGCTCATTCTCCCTCTCCACGCTCTCACCAGAAGGTGAGCTCCTGGTGGGCAGAAACCCCGGTCTTTTTGCTCAGACTCGTCTAAATGCCTAGACGGGTCTCTGGGTCGTAGTAGGTGCTGGATAAATGCTGGTTGAATGTTTGAGCCCGGATGCCCCGGAAAGAGCCCTCTCGAGGGGCTCAGCCATCCCAGGATGACTCACCTTCAGGATGAGCCACCCAGGGGAACGGGGACGGAGTGCTGACCGCCATCCCCGGGAACCGCTCCAGGACACGTCCCCGGGATGAGTCACTTCCCAAAGCTACAGGAGGGCAGAGATGAGCCCTGGGGTGGGGGGGGGACGACATGGTTGCCCTCTCCTAAGAGGAGTGTAGACCTCATTCGTGAGTTCTGCCGACTTCAGCCTTTCCGCATTTCCCCTCACGGACACGGTCGCCTTGCTCGTGTGGATCCAGAGTCTAAGTGTCTTCGTCCCGTCCTGGGATAAGTCAAGACTGACCTCTGTGGGACCCTGAGTCTCCCTGTAGTGAGAGGTCAGGAGGCCTGTCTTTGGCCATTTCGAAGGAGAGAATGGACGCAGCTCTTGGCCCGATGCATCGCTGGACCCTTCTTTTCCGATGTGTGAGCTTCCTGGGGCGGCCACAACAGATGACCCCAAACTGGGGGCTTAAACCCCAGGAATTCACCCTCCCCCGTCCTGGAGACCAGACGTCCGAGATGAAGGGGTCGCAGGGCCGCGCTCCCTCCGGAGGCTCCAGGGGAGGGTCCTTCCTGCTCTTCCAGCTTCTGGGGCTCCAGGCGTCCCTGGGCTGGTGGCCGCCTCCCTCCATCTCTGCCTCCGTCTCCACGTGGCTCCTCCTCTGTGTCTGTGTCTCCTCGTCTGTCTCTGATCAGGACACTGTCATTGGATGTAGGGCCCCCTCCTCCAGGATGACCCCATCTCCATCCTTCACTAATCACATCTGCAAACACCCTGTTTCCACATAAGGTCCATTCCCAGGTCTTAGGGGTTAGAATGTGGACATGTCTTTTCGGGGGGCCACAATTCAATCCACAACACCCTGCAACAACAAATACTTGCACCCGAGATTCTCACTGCTCTGTTCTCTCCAGTTCTCAACAAAGACCTCTCCGGGGGCCTCATTGTGTGAGCCACTGGCCGGAGCATAGGACATCCATCTATTTTCCCTGGTCAATGGGGAGAACTAGCAGCATCCTGGGGGTGTCCAGGGTCACCCTAAGAACCAACAGGTCAGGGGCAGGGTGCAGAGGCAAAGGGGCCCCAAGCCAGCCCCCCTGCAATAGTTGTACATTCTGGGCTTCTATGAAGATTCAATGAAAGGACTCACTCATTCATTCACAAGGTGTCCAGAGCTTGTCCAGGGACACCACGAGACGCAGGGACTCTTGAGCTGATGGTTTCTCCGTGCTCATAAGATAAACAGAGACCGCAGGCTCTGGGGATGCACAGGAATTCCTGATTCCGCCTCCGGAGAGAAATCTGATGAAGGAGACTTTGCGGGGGCCTGAACAGCAGCCCCCCACATCATCCCTTCTTCGATGTGCCTTTGGGTACCACACACACTGGACGTGGCCAGCGGAGCTCCAGGAGTCAGGAAGGACGTCCCCAAGAGGATGGAGACGGCGGAGCCTCGAGGAAGGAGGGCCGGTGGGAGTACCGGGCTGGGGGTTTCAGGGAAAGACGGGGGTCTCTGAGTGTATGTGGAATTTGGGGTTAACTGGACTACGACTGGGGAGGTCAGCTGAAGGGGGAGCAAGAGATGAGGGCTCAGAGGCCCGCGGGAGCTTCTGGCCACATCCTGGGGAGCCAGGATCAGCCAATGCTCACCCAGGCACAGTACAATGCCATCGGGGCGCGGCAGTGGACAAGACGGGGTTGTTTCTGCCGTGAACCCATATGCTGGGGGCTCTCGAATGGGCAAGTCTGCCCCCAGGAGACGCCTGACGAGGTCTGGAGTCACTCTGGCTTCTCACGATGGGGAGGGGATGCTACTGGCCCCTGGTGGACGGAGACCAGGGATGCTCGTCTGCCCCACATCAGACAATGGTCCAGCCCTGAACGTGAAGGGTGCCAAGGCTGAGATGCTCTAAGCCGTAACTGCTCTGACGATGATGTTCTCAGCCGTGATGGACACCTTGCAGGACACGTTAGGGGAATTAGGAGCAACATCGGGCTGGGTATCTGCTGTCACCCATGGATGACAAAATGGGACCCGAGCGGAGAGCAGCCTTTTGGACGGGGGTGTCCCAAGACTGGGGGCAGATACAGGGGACAGCTTGACAGGTGTGCCTGGAGCATGGGGTCCACGGCCGGATGAGGCCACGGCGGACGGCAGCCATCAGACCAGACAGAGCCCGGGAGCGTCTCTGTGTACAGCAATGGGGGGCGGTCAGCAGGGAGGGACAACAAGGTCACACTCCACATTAAAAAAGACTTCCCTGCATTTCCTTCTGTGGATTTCCCCCAAACCCATCACCCCAGTGTAACCAAGAGAAAGGCATCAGGCCCCCATAGAGGGGCATCCTATAAAATTCCTTCAAAACCCTCAAAGTCACCAGAGATGAGGGAAGTCTGGGAAACTGTCACAGCCAAGAGGAGCCTGTGGTGATGTGATGACACAAGGCCACGTGATACCCTGGGTGGGACAGGAAAAGGACATTTGGGGACAAATGTGGACATCGGGATACAATATGGACTTTAGTCCCTGACAATGTATCCATGTTGGTTTATCAATTATGACAAGCGCCCTACACTCATGTACAAGGTTATTGATCGTGGACGTGGCGTGGGGTGTATGGGGACTTTGCACCGTGTCTGCAATTCTTCTGTAAACTGAACCTTTTTGACAACAAAAAGTCTGCTTTTAAAAGTCCCGCGGCGATCTCTTGTGGGATTCGGTGTTCATGGTCTGTCCGACGAGGTCAGCCACTCCTCCAATTTTACTCAAAGCCAACAATTGACGGCGAGCTGGCCTGCAAAGTGATCCGTCCCCTTGTCCCGGGCTGATTCCCTTTCTCGGTGTCGGGGGACCTTGTCCAGAAGGATTTAGCAAATCCTTGAATTTTTAGCTGTCTGTTTTTCACTCAAAGGTACCTTGTTTAATGTCACCACAATGGTTCGAGGAAAGCAAAATGTGGGTGTCAGTGAATCTTGACTCAGTTGTGTGGACTGAATGATGTTCACCCCCAAATTCATTTGTTGATGCTGTGACCCTTTATGGGGGGAATGGTGTTTGGAGGTTGGCTTTTGGGGGTGACTGGGGTCAGCTGAGGTCATTAGGGTCGGCCCTGATGTAATAGGACTGGCGTCCTTGTAAGAAGAGGAGATGAGGACACAGACACGCACAGAGGGACAACCCTGTGAGGACACGGGGAGAAGACGGCGTCTACACACCAGGAGAGGGGCCTCGGGAGGAACCAGCCCTGTGACACCTGGATCCCGGACGTCCAGCCTCCAGGACTGTGGGACCATAAATGTCTGTTGTTTAAGCCGCACGTTGACCCAAATTGGTCCAATAGGAAATCGGGGGTCATTCATTCCAGCTGGAATTGGTGCCCACCTGCATGACTTTGGGGGCTCAAACCTAGTTTGGTCAACAGGGGCGGGGAAGAGAGAGAGACATACAGGTTTAGAAGGAAGGCGACTTGAATTCTCGGCACACGCTTGGAAATTAACTGTATTATCTGCAGGATGTTTTGTTGAATAGCATCGATGATGGATATAAAGGATCGTGCCTGTCATTTTGAAAGTCATTTATGTCCCACAGAAGTAGGCACTTTTCTCTACAGGCCTTTGGGATCCAGAAAAACACCACACTCTCCACAAACTGGATCCAAGATAAATCCTGTCGAGATGACCATTCACGAGGGAAAGGCCGACTGGAGTAACGTTTCCAGCGGGAAACTGCCCCGATTCCATCGACTTTGAGCGTGAAACAGACGGAGTCCCCAGGAAGGCATACAAGTGAGTTTTCTTTCTTTCTGCTGTTTTTTAAATTTTCTGAGCAGAAAGTCATGATGGAAAGAAAAACGGCATTTCCACGTTTTTTAGGAGAAAGCACATTTCATCCTCCGGGAGGTCATTTCTACGCACGTCCTCCACGGTGCACGGACGTTTTCCAGCCAACGATGGTGCCTTGAAGAACCGTGTGTCGTGTGGTTTGTGCACATAAATTCTGTGGATCGAGGCTCACGTCCGTGCACGGGGCCTTGTGTCCTGTTTATCAGCGAGATACGGGTGTCGCGTCAATATGTGTGCATGGATGGCGTGCAGACGTGGCTTCGGTGTCAATCTGTGCGTGAAGCAGAAGGAGAGAAAGGGGAAAAGGACAAACACATTGTTTCTGTGTCTGAGTCACAATTTTAAAGGAGAAGGAGGAAGGAGGGGGAGGAGGGGGGAGGATGGAAACCAGGTCCTGTTACCCCGACTCATGATAATTATAACATCATGAGTCTTTCCTGAGAAATGTGAAAATGTGTCTCTCCTTCCCCAAAGACACTCTCCAGCAGCACCTGTGAGCGACCACAGCCCACCACCAGCCAGATGTCTCCCGGCCCACCTCCCGTCCCACCCGGGCAACCCCGGGGCCCCTCGGGGATGCGCAGCCCTAATGAGCTCCAGTCCCACCCTGAGACCTTGCCCCAGCTCCATCCCTCCTCCCGGGGGCCCTGCCCGCTCCCTCCACCCCCCACCCCCTCCCCAGAATCCCAGCGCGGGGTCACCTCTGCATCCTTGTATGGGGTTGGGTCTCTCTGATAATAGGGGGGCCGTGCATTCCGTGGAGGGGGACCCCTCCATCCGTGGGACTGCCTCCAATCCGGCCGAGCCCCCCTAATTGGAGGGCAGACACCTGGCTTCGTCCCCGGGACCCCTGTCTCCTGTTATTAGTGCTTCCGGGCCGAGGGACCGGCTCTCCAGGGCCTCCAATTGGGGAGGGCGGCACGCTGCACAAGTGGACACTGTCCGATCTGATTTCTCTTCCTCTCCCAATGCGGGACGTGACCCTGTTTGGGAATGCTGATTTTTGGATTTTTGCAGGCGAGTCTGCCCCAGATACAATTTTCTCTGACATGAAGAATACATTGACAACCAAATACTGTTTTTTTTTTTTTTTAAGTGTGCTTAATAAGATCCATGCCTTTAAGAGGAACGAACACCTCTTTTGGAACAGGCCAGAAGCAGGGCAGAATCTGACAAATAGGTTTGTGGTTTGCAGTAAAATGACCAAAAATGACGTGGTATTCATGGCATTGAACTGGCACTTTTTCTACCTCATGCCCGTTGTTATCGTTTGCCCTTTGTGGGCGAGATATTTAGCAAGGATGCTACCCCAAGGGGGACCAATGTCCCCGTCTGCTCAGGTCTGAGGGGTCTCCTGGGGGACAGAACTTCCAGAGCCCAAAGTGGGGCATCCCAGGTCACCCCAAGTGTCAGATGATGGCAGCTCCCGGGGGCTCGTGGCCCGTGAAACCCTGCCCATGTTTGCATTTCTCAAAGTGGCTTTGTGTTATTTCTTTGGTTTTTGTGTTTTTTTAATAGATTTTTTTTTTGAGCTGCTTTAAGTTTATGAAAACACTGAGGGGAAAGTATAGAAAGTTCCCACGTACCCTCTCGACCACCCTCCGGCACACAGTGTCCCCTGGTATTACCATTGTTCGTGGGTGTGATACACTGTTGCCAAGAGGAGCCGATGTGGATACATCGTTATTAACTGAAGTCTACAGTTTCCATGAGGCATCATCCTCTGTTGTACATTTTATGGGTTTAGACAAATGTATAGTGTCGTGTATCCACCATGATGCTCTCGCACACAGTAGTTTCACTTCCCTAAAATCCTCTGTGCACCACCTATTTATCCCTCTTCTCCTAACTTCTGGCAACCAGTGATCATTTTACTGTCTCCCAAACTTTACTTTCTTAACTGATGGGAAATTTACATGCTATATAATTCACCAGTTTAAAATGTACAATGTGCATCTTGGACATTCACAGTGCAGTACAACCTGTCTGACTCCGGAACATTCTCGTCATCCCAAATGGAAACCTCGGCCCCGTGAGCAGGCATGCCCTATCCCCGTCCTCCAGCCCCCGGCACCAATAATCTGCTTTCTGTCTCTGTAGATTTGCCTGTTGTGGGTTCCCGACGTGTTTTCACCATGAAGTTGTGCACTGACAATGCTGCAGAGGCCGAGAGAGAGGGCTGTGTGCCTTTCTGTGCATCTTCAGATGCAAAATTGGGCAGAAGTCTCAGCTTTTGTTGGGTCCTGCAGCCAGGAAAGTGTGACGGTCCGGGGGTCCCCAAGGGTGACGGGGTTTCCACCGTGTGTCCTGAGAAAGGATCTGTTAGGACGGAGAGGAATGTTAACTGGCCACCGTGGAGAGGCCATTCGGAGCCGGGCAGCTGCTGCAGGCAGAACCTGGCCTGGGCCCTGGACCAGACTGGGGTGCTCGTCCTGGCCCCACGACGGACGCACCCGGGAGCTGGCCCCATGCATGCAGGCGGCGCCACAGCATTGCATTCCTATGCGTGCTTGAGAATCGATTCTGACACATTTCTCATAATGTGCCCCTTCCCCTCTTGTTCCGGTAGAAGCATGGTCAGCCTTGTGTGTTTTTCCTGCATCGGCAAATGAAAGCTCATCCTTTGCAAACACGGCGGAGAATCTACGCACAGCCGGGAAGATATGGAAACAGGTTCGACAGAGAAAGACGATGCCTTTGGTGTTTATTTATGGGCCGTGCATAAATAACAGTCAACCACAATTAACCAAATACGGTTTATAATAGTCAATCCAGAGCGGCGAGAAGCAGATTGTCTGAGCCCAGACTCTGGTCTAAGTTGCAGAGGGATTTTCATCCCTTTAGTGTAAATTGGCCACGAGAGGTCAAGCAGAAATATAGACCCTGTGTATTTTGCCGTCTTTCTTTAGACTTAGAGGCGGGGATCCATCCAGCCTGAGCTCTGTGGTTCCTTCAGGCATCGGAGGAGGTTATGGGGGCAGGAAAAGAGAAAATCGTTTCTGTTCTCACCACTTTCTCCCCCCTAGTTTCCTCCTCAGCGGAATTTCTCTTTTCGGTTGTAGCTTTCCAAGACGGTGAAGACAGAACTGTGCTTTTGGCAGTCGAACTCCGCCCCTCCCTCCAAAAGAAACAACAATCTTCAGAAAAAAGTCAGTGTGTGAAGAATCTACCCACCTCCCATCACTCAAGAATCAACCCAGAAATGTGTCATTAGGAGACGCCCCCAGGATTTGAGGTGAGTCTGCTCCCCACTTCCTTCCTGTGGACTCGAGTTTTCATTTTTTAAATCGTCCCTTGGACGTGTAGTTCATTTTTTAAATGCAGCCTCACAGACTCGACAGAAAGAGGTTGCATGCAAATTGATGAAAAAGTGGATTTTTTAAAAAGCAAAAATGTGTCGGATGATTCCACTCAAGGTTACCGCGTTTCTGTTGCAATGTCTTCCCCCAACCCAGGGAATTGCAAAGTCCATGATGTCTTCACCCCAAGTCCTGAGACTTCCTCTTCAGGTCCCTCCTGGTTATGGGGTGGAATCTGGATTTCTCGTCTTTGCTCCCTGCATGGAGGACCTTGCTTCAGTGCTGGATGCTGAGAGCTGTCAGGAAGGGGGGACAGTCCTCTTTCAGGGAGATGAAGCCATCCCAATGGAAGGATCTTTCATCCCACCACCTGAGCGGCCCGTGACGTGGCCTCCGTTGCATTTGCGTGCACAGAGTGGGTCCCACGACTCAGCAGGAATAGATGGGACTTGCCTCCTCTGTGGCAAGAAGTCTGAGAAGACCCTCCTTCAGGACGTTTTAGGGGCTTGTGTGTGCTTTTTGCATGAACATACCCCAACCTCCAGGCCCACCACCTTCCCCATGAGCAGCTGCCTGCATGGACGTCCCCGGGTGGTGTCTCCTCCCTGTCGCTTCCTGCCTACTGCTGCATCACACCTCCTGACTCAGAGGGACAGCCCTGTCCCTTGGGGCCGGTCGAGCCACACACCTGCAACCTGACACACCAGAGCCACTGTCCTTGCAGTTCTGTGGCTGGGGTTTAGGGCAACCGGCATCCTAACGAGGCCCAGGTGTCAGGGGAACGTATAGGATGGGCTGCCACAGCTTCCACTTCTGTGGATTCTGGATGCTCCAGCTTCGCCTGCACAGCCACATTTAGGAAATGTTATTCTGTAAGCGAGGAAAGCCACGCAGTGTAGACCTGATGGGATGAAAAGTGAACTCACGTGCATTTCCATCCTCTAGGCCTGCGTCTGTCTGCCACGAATGGTGTGTGGTCCACTCCATGGCACAGATGGGAGAAGCCGTCATGAATGGTGTGGGAGTGTCCCCACCCACAGGATACTCGAGAAGCATCCGGGCCGCGTCCAGCTGTGGAGGGAAAGCCTTCCTCATGGAGGGATGTCCACAAACAGAGAAGCTAGGAGAAGCCACGTAAAGACCGTGGTCATTCCTTCGTGGATGAGTTTGTGGCTCCCGTGCACCTGGTTCGAACGCATAATTTCAGAAAAGAGAACTTTGAGGGAAAGTCTAAAATCACTTTATGAAAGTGTATTTACACAGACATTCATAAAACCAGACAGCTTAGTGACCCTTTGCTTTTGCTGTGTGTTGCTGATGTCCACCTAGAAAAACTACGGGAAAGCAGAGGACACGTGCACATGAGGGTCCACGGGAGTGTCGCGAGTGCAAGATTCATGAATTGGCGGGCGGGTTTGGAGACATCATTTGGATGAACGACATTCGCTTTATTTTCTCTGTTTTTCTGTTGAAGGAGAATGGAGTTGTCTTCAGGAAGGCGTGTTAGCTGGGCCTGGGCATCAGGAAGGGTCTGCGTGGAATGTCTTGGGGTCACGCATATTTCTCACGACCCAGTATATGCGGAAGTCAACACAAGTGCACGGAAGGTGGGTTTTAGGGTTTATTTCATACGATCACCTCAGAGGAAGGAGCCCATTTGACTTCGTGTAAAGGTCACTATTGTGGGTGAATTGGGTCCCCTCCACAGAAGCAGATATGTCCATGGCCTAACTTCAGGTAACAGTGAGCGTGGCCTCATGTGGAAACAGGGTCTTTGCAGATGTGACTAGCGAAGGATGGAGAGGAGATCATCCTGGAGGAGGGGGCCCTAAACCCAATGACAGTGTCCTGATCAGAGACAGAAGAGGAGACACAGACACAGAGGAGGAGCCACGTGGAGACGGAGGCAGAGATGGAGGGAGGCGGCCACCAGCCCAGGGAGGCCCGGAGCCCCAGAAGCTGGAAGAGCAGGAAGGACCCTCCCCTGGAGCCTCGGGAGGGAGCGCGGCCCTGCGACCCCTTCACCTCAGATGTCTCGTCTCCAGGACGGAGGGAGGATGAATCCCTTTGGTTTTAAGTTACTGGTTTGTGACAATGTGTTACGGCCGCCCCAGGACACTCATCCAGGGGCACACAGACCAATCACGCATTCCCTTTTCGCACTGAAATTGCATTCTTGTACAATTAGGGAATCAGAGAGTTAGTTCCCGTCCCCAGTCCTACGTCAAGAGGGACAGCGTAACTGAACAGTTGTGTGGTTTTGAAGAAGTGATTTCGCTGCATTGGGCCATGTGTTTGCTGGATCTCTCCTATTCTTGTCACCGTTTTAGGGGTTTATAGTCACCAGTTGCTGGACTGGGGGTCTCCATGGTGCCTCCAGTCCCCCCAAAAACCACAGGTCAGCAGGATGAGCATGGGGGACAGCTTAGCAGATGAGGAAAGCTTGGAGGTCCTGCCGTCTGTGCAGAGAGAGACCGAAGGGTGTCCATTGGGATGTGGAGGAGAATGAGCTAAACATCCCACTGGAGTGGGGGCCAATTGACGGTTCAGTTCAGAAGAGGAGAAGAAGGAGGTGGGGAGAGAGGAAGACATTTTATGTGTAGACAAGTGTGGGTGTGTATGTGTGCATTTTCCCTGAAAAGGAATCACACTAAACACACCATCATTCAAATTAATTTTGCCACTGAACTATGCTCCCTGGACATCTTTCCACCCCACTGCTTCTAGTCTACCATATCCTTGTTCTTGGCTGCATAGTATTCCACATCACAAACAAATCGCCAGGTTTAGCCCAATCCTCTATAGATGGACAGGAAGCTACTTCTGATTTTTCAGCATTGCCATCAGGGTGCTGTCGACGTCCTAGTCCATCAGGCGTCTGGACGTGTGTCCCTGCAGACGAGCACCTGCAGAAGGAGGAGCAGGGAGGTGGCTGGATCAAACAGCCCAGGTGCTGTAACTCTTGACATATTTGTCCTCCAGGGAGGCTGTGCCAACTTACGCCGATGTCAACACTGCAGTAGAGGTCGAGTTCCCCAGACCCCTCGGCCGTCACCAGTTATCAACCTGCACCGTCCCTGCCCATCTGGAAAGCAAAAAGTGACCTTTCTTCTGGTGCTAGTGTCTAAGTTGTATTTCCCAACTTTGAGCTTCTCTTTCATGGTTTTAACAAACACGTGTGCTTCTTTTTCTTAAAACTGTTCTCACCTTTTGTCGCTATTTTTGACCTGATTTTTCCTCCCTGAAAGTGTAGGAATTTTTTGCATATTAAGAAAATTAGCCCTTTCTCTGTGTGTCTCGCACATCCTTTTCCCACATGACGGATAGCCTTTTTATTTTGTTATGGAGGGTTTTTTATACAGAAGCATTAAATGTTTATGCAGCAAAACCTACCGATGTTTTCCGTTATGGCTGCTGGGTTTTGTGCCATCTTGAGAAAGCCTTGAACTATTCATTTTATGACACAAAATTACTAAATTCTTATACATATTTACATATGTACATTTTTATACATATTTTTGTCATTTATGATACAAAAATTACTAAATTCTTATACATTATGTATATATATTATACATACTAAATTCTTATACATATTCTTATGCTAAATTCTTATACACTATATATACATACTAAATTCTTATACATGTGCTAAATTCTTATACAGATTTTCTCTGTTTCTGCAGCCACATCCTAGCTCTTGCATTAATACAGTAGGGCACCTGTATATCATATCTTACTAATAGATGGATCTGTCATGTTATTTTTCTTCTTTTGTCAGGAGCGTGCTGGCTATGTTTGCACACTTGATTTCTCAAATGACCTTTAGAATAATTTTTTTCTGCCTTGAAAATTAATTTTCCTGGAGATACTGAGTTTATAAATGGTTTTAGGGAAACTAGCTATTATCTTTTTATCTGGGAAGGAGACCTGTCTTTTTTAGTTCATTGCATCTTGCTTGCTGAGCATCTTGCTTTCAATGCATCTCCCCACTTCGTGCATCCGTAAAGTAGCAATGCCTGGGCCAGCCTGTAGGAATGCCCGCAGAGCAAGACTGTTCAGGTGGGCACAGGTGTATCTGTGTATAAGAGCCCCCGGTGGTCCCATTACGTGCACAGATTCCCACTCTCCCCTCGTTGTCTCCAGGCTGAGAGACACAAATTTGTGCGACACCGCGAAATCACAAAACTTGAAACTGTGACCTTCAATTGTTTGCTCCAGACTTGCATTTTGAACATAGGATGCCGACATTCATGGAACGCACCCTGGCGTTTGGAATTCTGTTCTCTTCAGCCTCCTTATAAGTTTTCAGGTGACAACAGTGTGAATCAGCCACCAAAGGGTCAGGTCTCCAAAGCCTAACACCGAATACCGTGCAAAGTGGGCACAATAAACAGAAAAATCTGCTGTCATTTCTTCAGGGATCTTGCTAAAATAAAAAGCATCCACAAAGACCCCCAAAGCATCATCGATATTCAAGCTTTGTGTCCATCATAGCAGAAACTCTCAAGTTGGGCAATTGTTGAAAGGCAGAAGAAACAGCATTCTCTAAATGTTTTTTGCATCAGCAGCATCTTGCTTTCAGGACCCAAAAGACACCGGATGGACACTTTCCGTTTGGGAGCATTTGTGTTACATACAGTAAAGTCTGCTTAAAACATTTCTCAGGCGTCCCATTGTTCCATTGTGGCGAAAAACCAGTACACCTGAAAACACTTGACTCTACAAAACTGTTTAATTACACTTGTGGCTTTTTGTTTTAATATCAAAATGGATATACTCCATGGGAACAAGTAAAAATGAACATGGGGGGAGAGTTTCATTCGAAACGTGAATATACGTGTCTGTTCTCATTATTTTCTCACATCATTTATGTGGGGGAAGATTATTTAAAAGGAATTCTCTTTTTTTTCTTCTCCTCAATGTCTAGCACACCCCTTCATGGAATAACTCGTCTCCGTCTGCAGAGTGGAAATATTAATTTTGTCGTCTAAGCGTTTCTAAATTCTCATGCATCCTGGGTCCACTTGCATGGAGAGAAAGATTGTAGCAAATGGGTTACATGGGGCTGCAACATTTTTAGCTAATGTAACAAAACATGCAACCATCTATGCAATTGATACAATGTAACAAATTTGGCAGAAGCAACTAGGGATGGTGCTTACGTTCAAACGGGGTGTCAATGGGTCCAAGCCGGGGAGCTCAGACAGTCCAGGTGGCCCCCGCATCCTCAGCTGCCTCTCCCTCATCGTGGGTCGCTGACCTCTAATCGGAGAGCCCCCCGCCCGTCCCACCCTTTGGCAGTCGCTAAGGACCTGATTATCTGGAAATTTATGGGGATCCGCAACGCCTGGCCTTCCCCTCCCGATAATGTTTCCTGACACATTTCAGGAGACGCGGCTGATGTGCGAGGCATTATGTACGCGGGGCCGGCTGCACGCGGGCGATGAGCCGGCAGACGGTCCATCGGAGACCTCTGGCTGGAGAGACGTGCGCCAGGAAAGCGGTTTCCATGGCAACGTGCCCCTCAGCTGTCGTCAGACTAGGAAAAATAGTTTTATGATGATTTCAAGGAAGTTTCTTTTCTCCCTCTCTCTCTCTTTTTTTTTTTTTTTGACCTTTTTGTGTCCGAATTGTGTGGTGTGGGTCTTTCGTGGACTCATCTGTAAATGGAATGTGTCTTTGTATCTGTACATGTAGACAAACACACATATGTATGAACCCAAAAATGCTTCACGGGTTGAGCATGGAGCCAGGATTGGGGGAAAGTGGGATGTGGTCCTTTAACAGAAGAGTCTGAAGAAGGTGAGGTGCAGGATGAAAAGGGAGATGTGTTTGCACCCCAAAGGCCACATTGTGGGGGCATCTTCCTCGTATCTCCCCTGCTGGATTGAGGAATGTCTGCGAGTGCCTCGTGCCGAGCGGTCCCCAGACCCCTGCCCCTTCCCTGCCTCTCCAGGACGCTGTAGAAATGGGACACAGATGCACCTGGGTCTGTGTTAGGGAACCAGGGATAGCCCCGTGCGACCCTTCATTGCCTCTGTCTTTCCTGAAGAGTCTGGTCGCTGGGGGAAAAAAAAAGAGAAAACCTGTCTGACACGAGTGTGAAATTCATTAGTGATGCTGTTCACCTGTAACGGAGGCAGGGTGACAGGTAATTCCGAGGCTTGATTTTCTTTCTCCCAATCCCTCTGACTAGGGTCCTGGAGGTGCCTCCACATTTGTGCCAGACTGGAGACATTTTGGAAATGATCGCTCCTCCACAAACCGCTGGGTGCTGCTGAGATTGGGGCCGAGGGGGAGAGGGCTCCCGGGTCTCGATGGGCTTGGGTGATCTGGGGGCTGGGAGGGCCATAGGGAGCCTGTCCTCGGACATGGCAGCCCAGTTCCTGTGTCCCTCACCTCGGGGTGCATGGATTCCTGAAACGGGGACCAACTTTCTTTCTGCCAAAGGAATAATGTCCCCCCCTGCCCATCCCCATGGCTATCCTTAAAAACACTGGCTATTGCATTTTTGCAGAAGATTTAAATAGTTCCACTCAATGTTTGTAAGCCAAGTGGAGACACCGGCTGAGCCACCATTGATGAGAAGGTGAATCTGTGCAAATGTGGGGGAAGTCTTTTGTCAGAATTGATTGGCACTCTTAAAAAGTTCCGGATTCAATGCAGAAATTTCATATCTATGACTCTGCCCTAAAGAAAAATGTAAGGCACAGAACTGAGAGTCCAGGGAGAGACCCATTTGGGCACTTAGTCTCTGTTAAGCAAGAATACCGTTGCTAATTGGGGGAGGATAGTGTAGACTGATAGATGGTGCTGGCTGGACTGTCCACTTATTCGTGTGTATGGGGAGGCGGGGGTTCAATTAAGACAGGTCACTCCTTCAAATCACACACAAAGATTCCAAATGGAAGACAAATTATAAGGTGGACAAACCCACATAGCTCATTGAAGAGCATACCAAATAACATCTTTATCATTTTAGAAGGAAAATCCCTTTCTGAGCGACCAAGGAGAGTGACAGATTTGACTACAGAGAATAAGTTAAAGATATCACAACAAACCACAGTACACACAAAATTGAAAGGAAAGCAACACACAGAGAGAAAATATTAGCATTGCCTAAAACATAATGGCTTAACAACCATAATAAATAAAGAGTATCTATGAAGCAATAAGAAAAAGCCAAACAACTCAATGGAAAAGTGGGCAAAGGATGTCACTCATTTATTCCACAAATATTTTTTGAGCATCTACCGTGTGCCGTGGGTCACAACATGGACCAAAATAGACAAACATCCCCCCCCACATGGAGTCTCCATAAGCAATAAATAAGTAACTTCCATAACAGTGGGAGGTTAGAGCGTCTTGTTGCTCGATAAGAAATAGAGGGGGCAGGGAAAGTCAGGGAAGGTTTGAACTGCCGCCAGGGAGGAAATGCACCATCAAACAAGAAAGAAATGCATTTTGCCTTTAAGGTTCGCAAAATGTAGAATGATTCCAAAATCGTGGGCTGGCTCAGGTGGGGGGACTTTCACGCTCTGATGCTGCTAATCGGCCAAGCTGGGGAAGTCCGGTATGCGGTCATCTGCGAGATGGAAGACCGTCCCCAGACATTGCCACCTGCAGGTGGTTTATTCTGGGTCGGAATCAGCACTTGTTTTCTCCTTTTATATCGGTCTTTAGCAAAAACCCACACGGTTACTATAATATCTGTGTCACCAGAGGTAGATACTAGAGCTCTGAAGGTAAAATGCACTTTGTGTATTTTTCGTTTTTTAGCAGAGAACTTTCCGTAAACCCTGTCTGGTGGAGAAAAGCCCTTCCGTGTAGCATCATTTCATATGCATGCAATGCCGTTCACCCAGTTCCCCCCGTCGGTCCAAGACAAGCCCGTACTGTAATATGTCCCAACGTCGGCCCTCAACCCCGGAGGAATGTCCACCCTGATAAATTCAACGACCCGTCCACTGCAGCTATGATGATGCTTTTTAACTAGATCTGGACCCTCAGAAATATCTGGCACTCCGTTTCCTCCGCCAAGTGTGAAGGGCTGTATTTCTGTAGGATTCCACCTGGTTCTCAAATTGCTCCTGCAGCTGTTTAAGGATGCCTTTTGCAAGAGCCCAATGAGCAAATGCGGAATATGGTGAAATAAATACTACAAAACAGAAGCTCCCCTTTTTTGCCAGTTCACAGAGGAAACGTGTGTGGGTCCCGGAGACGGACACTGTAGGTGGACGTGAGGATGATGGCTAAAACCTCATATAAAGCCATTTTGTGTCCCAACTACAAACATAAATAAATTTTTTTTTAAAGATGCTGGGATTGGGGGCTGGCCCAGTGGTGTAGCGGTTGTTTGCATGCTCCACTTTGGAGTTTGGGGTTGGGGCCCTGGGGTTTGGATCCCGGGCCCAGACTGACGCACCACTTATCAAGCCATGCTGTGGCGGCATCCCACATAAAGTAGAGGAAGATGGGCATGGATGTTAGCCCAGGGCCAGTCTTCCTCGGCAAAAAGAGGAGGATTGGCAATGGATGTTAGCTCAGGGCTGGTCTTCCTCACCAAAAAAAAAAAAAAAAAAAAAAATGGTGCTAGGATTAAACAGAAAGATAAGAATTCTTGGGATGTAAATGAATTCTTGGAGGTGGATTTCAAGATTGGCCATTTTCTCCCCAAGATGTGCCTTGGTTGAAGGATCCTGGCTTTTACTGTAAGATTTGAACATTTTTATCCTTTGAATTCTGTTTGTATTCTGGATCTTCCTAGTTTCAGTCCCTTTTCAGGGCTGATAAACCCTGAAATAGGGAGAATTTCTCTGCTCTTGCCCTTAAAAAGTTGCACACAATTGTTTTCTATAGAAGGAGAAACCGGTGGAGTATTTCTGGGAACGCCAGAGATGCACCTTTCTGTGGAAGGAGTAATACTGACGATTTTCTTGAAAGATGCAATGGCCTTCTCTCTGAACCCTGGTCCCACGAGGCAAAGATTAAGTTCCTTCATTTTCTTCTGAGAGAACTACCTGAACGTTCCGAATCTAAAACGTGCAAGCTTTTTGGGGAAAGTGGCTCCCAATCGAACACCGGTCTCTCCCTCTCTACCCCGACCCTTGAAGCCCATTTTAAGTTTCTCTGGTGACCCAGCTGCCCGACTGGAAACTAGTTAATCGCCCCCAGTGGACTCGATGTTTCCCGGGAATTACGGCTCATCGAGATTTCATTGGAATTGTAAACTCATCTCCCCAGCCGGATCTGCAACTCCCGGGAGAGCTCAGGTCAGGGAAAATCCGTGAATTACAGAAAAACTCTGCTGTCGTTTCTCCCCGGTGCAAGCACAGAGAGACCCGTGTCCAAGGATCGCGGGGCATGAAATAGCCTTTCAGAGGGCGGAGGGTGTTTTATTCTGTAAAGTGTGCCGTGGAGAATATTCAGAAAGAGTTAAAACGACGCAGTGAGAGGAGATGGGGCGTACAGCACTGGGCCATTAAAAATCAAAACGCTGGAGGCAGTGGGCGCCCCGTTCCCGGACTTTGGACATCTTCTGTGCGCCTGACAGAGACCCGGCTCAATTACCTCCGGGGCAGAGGGTGAGCCATATTTCTGCAATTCTGCTTTTTTAATTGATAGGTAAAGCTTTGTTGGAGATGATAGAATAAGGCCAAATCTTCCTCACCGGACTGCTTCTGTTAACGCCCGGGATCTCTCTGTGTTCTCCTAAATTAAAAGGGGAAAGTAAGGCTACATAGTGGGTGATTCTGTTCATGTGGAATGTCCAAAACTGGCAAATCTATAGAGACAGAAAGTGGATCAGCGGCCGATTAGGACTGGACGGGGGGTGGGCAGGAATAGGGATTTCTTTTGGGGTGATAAGAATCTTCCCCAAATCAACTGTGATGATGGCCTGTGCAACTCTGTGAATATACTAAATCCAGAGAACTGAACCCTTTAAAGGGGTGAATTGTGTGGTATGTGAAGGATACCCCTGGAAAGCTGATTTTAAAAAAGAGACAGAGGGCATGAAATACAAATAATAATAACCAATTTACCCATTTTAAAAAAGATGAGATTAAAACTAAGGACTAAGATGTGAAAGAAGATTCAGGAAGTCTTGACTCTCTATCATTTTTAATATATTTTCATCAACATGCCGTGTTGCACGGGGGCTGCACCGTGGGACCGCTGTGGGCCCCCACTGGTTTTCAAATATCCAAACATCTTTGCATATTTTGCGGGATGCCTGTTGTTAAGAAGGGGAGTGTCCAACTAGTCACTTCCTCAAAATGTGCTTCTCCCATTCCCACGCCATGTCCACTTGCATTTTCTTAGTAACAACGAGGTATGAAATGTTAACTGCTGTCAGCGTAACTCACGGATGGACAGCATATCCAGATTTTATCGTGGTTGGGTTTTTTTGTCCTAATTATAACTGTTAGCCTCCCTGCCCCGCCCCAGTCCCCATGGACTCACAGCCAGGTGCTAAGGAGAAATTTTCATCTCCCTTTTCTCCTGTTGGCGAAACCCACTGGAAGGACCATTTGCCTTTGAAAGTGAGAAAGGTACAATGGAGAACAGAGCCATTCCACCCAAGATGCTTGGGTGTTCTGTGGTTGGAAGAAGTCACACAAATTTCCTAGAATAAATTCCTAAAAATATCAGGTGGATGGAACCGCTATGTCCCACTCACCTGGTCAAAGACTCCCCTGCATGGATGAGCCTGTCCAGAATCCGGAAAAACGTTGGGCATGCTTCCCAAGAACAGCCTGAAAATGGAGATTTCATTCTTGGGACCAAATGAAGAAAGTGGAACTTTTGATTGAGGGAAAATTATACAGAGTAGAAGAAAAGAGTGCGTTTTCCTGACATTGGTTCCACGCGTCCTATGGTGTTTATACTTATTTGGTGGCTTCTGGGCAAAAGTGGGTGCACACTATCCATATAGGGAGCTGTTGGCTGGCTTTGTTCAAATGTGATTGAGATGCTCTTGGTCATCTGTGCGTTCAAAAATTTGATCTTGGGTTTCAATATTACCACCTCATTCGTCGATCATTCTTGTCTATTTCAATCTTGATAATCAATTCTCATTGTGAATGTATCCTTAAATATGTGTCTTTGCACCCACATTTTATTTTAAATCTATCTAGATTATAAGTCTAAAGATAATGAGGGGTGTGTCCCAGCTGACGGTGGTTTAGGATTGAAAACCTCTTACCCTCTTAGAAGAACACTCTCAAAGACGAGAGGAATGAGTGGACTGGAGATTCCCATGGTGACTTATGGGGCCAGTCCCAGAATCCTTGTTGCAAAGATGAAATGGAGATGCTTAATTTCACAGTTGGGGTCTTTAGGTGCTGTTTTTGACTTTAATTCTCAAAACTTGGCTTCCTAGCCCAAGAAGGATGCTGAGACTGGGATGGGAAGGTTGGTACCAGCATCAGGCAGAAGACATAAAATTTGCAAATATTCAGAGGAGTTTAAAGATAAGGTAATAAGTATGAATATAAACCAACGACAATCTCACTCTCTGTTCTGGGCTAAATTGTGTCCCTTCCAAACCCATATGTTGGAGTCCTGACTCCCAGGACCTCAGAATGTGGCTGTATGTGGAGATGGGTCTTTAAAGAGGTGATGAAGGTAGAATGACATCACTAGGGTGGGTCCTGATCCACTAGGACTGGTGTCCTTATGAGAAGAGGAGATGAGGACACAGACACGCACAGAGGGACGACCCTGTGAGGACACGGGGAGGAGACGGCGTCTACACGCCAAGGAGAGAGGCCTCAGGAGGAACCAGCCCTGCACACACCTGGATCTCAGATTTCCACCCTCTAGGACTGGGAGACATAAATGTCTGCTGTTTGAGCCCCCTGGTCTGTGATCGTCTGTTATGGCAGCCCTAGAAAATTAATACACTACACCTGAGGTTAACTGGACAGTCACTCTGGAATTATAAATATTTTGACATTTTCTTCCACTTTTATAAACTGGGGTTGGTTCTATGGTGGGCAACCTCACTCCCTGACCTATAGTCACGTTTTCATCTAATTGGGATGAACAATGTGGAAAGGCAATTGCTCAGAAGGAAGGCGGGATGTGATCCCCCATGGAAGCATTCACAAGGCCGGGAGAGGCTAAGAGGGTGGCCAGGGAGAGGTGGGGCTGGGATTTGAGTGGACACTGTCCAGCATCCATGCTCCGAGCTGAGGTACCTCTCAGAGACAGAGGCAGATGGACCCCAGTGACCCTCGCTTACAGCAACAGCCCACTTCTCCACAGAAACAATGGAAGCCCACAATGGGTGGAACAGATCTGCAATGGACTGAGGGAAAACTCTGCTGACCTGCAAGGAAAGAGCTGGCAGAACTCTCTCTCAAATACAGGGGTGACGGAGGGACCTTTTTAGATAAACGCCGAGCAAGTTCACTACCCAACACTGTCACTCGAGGATCTTTTAAGGAATATACTTTAAGAAGAAGGAAAATAACCAGAAGGAAGTTTTGATGCGTAAAAGGGGATGGTGAGTAAAGAAAATGGCAAACAGGTTGATAAAACCAGAAAAGCAATAATCAATAAGAAAACCATAAGAAAAAACAATAAAATAAGAAAAATGGTAAAAACAATAATGCATTGAACAGTAATAATCAGCATATCAATTTAGTGGGGGTAAAAAATATAAATCAGGTCCTTCATTTAAAAAATTAATCAGGGGCTGGCCTGGTGGCGTAGTGGTGAAGTTCGCATGCTCCACTATGGTGGCCCGGGGTTCACAGGTTCAGATCCCAGGCATGGACCTACGCCTCTCATCAAGCCGTGCTGTGACAGGGTCCCGCATACAAAATAGAGGAAGATGGGCACAGACGTTAGCTCAGGGACCGTCTTCATCAGCAAAAAGAGGAAAAGTTGCACAGGTTTTAGCTCAGGGCCAATCTTCCTCACCAAAAAAAAAAAAAAGAAATTAATCAGGATCTGCTCTCAAGACTTGAGAACTCTCAAGCCATTAATTGAAACATTCTGAAGTGAATGATGAAAAGGATGACAGGTGTCCATCAATTTATCCTGCAAGTTTCAATCTGGCTGAACTTGGGCAATGCTTCTGGCTGGTGCAAAGACTGGATCAGCTGGAAGTTGCTTATGAACGTGAAGTTAGAACCAGAAAAACTAGAAAGTCTCAGACGACCTGTATCCATCCTATAGGATGCGGATGGTCTTTCTGCAGGAAAATGACTTTTAATAGCACGAAGGGGGGCTCACAGACGCTCAGGAAGGTTGCAGGAGCCAAGTCAGGGGCCCCTGTGAGTGTGATGGGCCCAGAGAGTCCCGGAAATTGGTGCTTTTATTACAACAGTCCCAGAGCTACAAAACTGAAGTCTGGGTGGTGGAACTCAGATCTGGTGGCCACGCTCACCACCACAGAGAGAAAAGGTCCTTGGGTTCTCTGTCAGTGTCCTGGGGTGGCCATAACAGAGCACCACCAACTATATGGCTTAAAACAATAGAAGTTTATCCTCTCACCATCCTGGGGACCAGACGTCCGAGATGAAGGGGTCGCAGGGCCACGCTCCCTCCGGAGGCTCCAGGGGAGTGTCCTTCCTGCCTCTTCCAGCGTCTGGGGCTCCAGGCGTCCCTGGGCTGGTGGCCGCCTCCCTCCATCTCTGCCTCCGTCTCCACGTGGCTCCTCCTCTGTGTCTGTGTCTCCTCTTCTGTCTCTGATCAGGACACTGTCATTGGATGTAGGGCCCCCTCCTCCAGGATGACCCAATCTCCATCCTTCACTAATCACATCCGCAAAGACCCTGTTTCCAAATAAGGTCCCACTCACAGGTTTGGGTGGACATATATTTTGGAAAGCCACCATTCAACCTACTCCTGGCTCTGACTCCCATTGCTGCCAATCCCCAAGCGAGTTCTGTCCAGGATCCTGGCATCAAATGACTTTGAACAACGTAGTTTCCATCTTCCTGCTCCTTCACAAGAGGAAATTATGGAGGGGGGTGGAGATGGAAGCTCAGTGCCAGCAGACAGTGTCACTGCAGCCCCCCAACCTGCTCCTCTTTTCTCACCAGACCCATCTTACATCTGGAGGAGAAGAGGATGGAGGGTTAGAGTGTGGGGTTCAATTCCTGTGCTTTCCACTCACCTGTGGTGTGACCAAGTGACTTGGCGTCTCCAAGCTGAGTTTTGGTTACATCCTCTGTAAAACGGAGATTATAATGGCACCGATTTCGTAAGGTGACAATAAGGATTAAATGGAACCCTGCAGGAAAGAGCTTGCATATCCCTGGGTCGTGACAGGTGTTGGGTAAAAGGCACGTTGTTACGAATTACCATGGTGATGATAAGTCCATGGTGCAGGCTCAGGTCTTTGAGGTGCATTCTGTGCTTCTTGATTAGATTGGAACGTTTTGGTAGATCTTGGTTCCTTCGATGACATGGAGGTGAGAGAAGCCTCCTTGGGGATGAAATTCATCTTTGAGTCTCTAGTATCGGGTTAAGCATCCTGCTCTCAGCGGCATCGAAACCATAAGCACAGGGCAGAGCACGCGGGACCACAGTGGAGATCCACACAGTTTCTCAAGACATCCATCCACATGGTCTTGTGAGGCTTAACCAACGGCTGCTTCCATGAGCTCCAGCTGGACCCCCACCTCGCTCCCAACGGCTTTCACCAGAGTTGGGTTGTCCCTTCTGTGACGAGGTTAAAGGACACCCCTCTGACTCTCATGTCCCCCGCCAACCTCACTCTAGAGAAAGCAAGTTGCCATGTTGTAAGCTGCCCCACGGAGAAGCTCACGAGGCAAAGAGGTGATACCTCTGGCCGATGCCACGTGTGTGACTTTGGAAGTGCACCCATCCCCGGTTGAACCTTTGGATGAGGCCGTGGGCCCTGCTGATACTGTGGTTGCAACCTGTGAAAAATCCTGCGCCAGAGGCAGCCAGCCGAGCGATGCCTGAGTTCCTGAGCCACAGAAACTGTGAGACAACGAAGCTGTGTTGTAAGCCACTAAGTTTTGGGGTCACTCGTTACATAGTAATTGGTGACTAACACGGTCCTCTTGGAAGCTGATTTCCACCTCCATCACCCCCATCATTCCAGAAATTGTTGTTTGAGCATTGCTTACGTGCCATGGGGCGTTGGTCAGCTGAACTTCATGCCCTCTGTTGGCCACGGCATGGCCAGCAGCCCTGAGTGTTTGGGACTTCTCCTCTGCCTCCCCACTCTACACTGTTGGTGGCCTTCTTAGTCCAGACCATTGGATTCATGCTGCAAACCCTAACAATACCTCTTACGCTGGACCAGCGTCTCCGTGCACAGCTTGTTGATGGTTCCCCTTCGGGGATCGTCTCCAGAACCTCCTTCACCTGGGCGTTGTTGCCCCAAGGGCTGATGTGGACTGAATGTGTGTGTCCCCCAAAATTCATATGTGGAAGCCCTATCCCCCAATGGCATGGTATGAGGAGGTGGGGCCCTTGGGAGGTGATTGGGGTTAGATGAGGTCATGAGGGGGGTGCCCCATGATGGGACTCACCTCCTTATGAGAGGAGGAGGAGACCAGAGCTCCCTCTCTCTCCAGCATGCCAAGACACAGCAAGAAGTTGGCCATCTGCAACCCAGGAAGAGAGTCCTAACCGGGAGCTGAATCAGCCGGCACTTTGATCTTGGACGTCCAGTCTCCAGAACTGTGAGACATACACGTCTGATGTTTAAGTCCCCTGACTTGTGGTATTTTGTTAGGATAACCCAAGTCGACCAAGACAATGACTCAGGCTGGGCGAACACTGAAATCTGTTAGTTTGCTCGGACACCAAGCGGGTGGCACCAATAGGAATGTATCATGTCACAATTCTGGAGACCAGAAGTCTGAGATCCACGTGTGGGAGGAGTTGGTTCCTTCTGGAGGCTCTGAGAGAACATCTCTTCCACGCCTCTCTCCTCGATCTTGGGGGCTTGCTGGTAATCCTTGGTGTTCCCTGAAGATGCATGACTCCAAGCTCAGTCTTCATGTTCTCATGACCTTCTCCCTGTGGACGCCATCTGGAAGAAGAGAGACACCCTCTTTCTTTCTGAAAACTCCCGTCTATGCACTTGCTCAGAAGTTGTTCTTTCGAGCCCCATCTTCTGTCCCTTTGGGCACCAAGCATCCTTCGCCACTTGGAAGGGAGCCCTCTCCTGCTTTTCCAGTTCTGCCCCTGCGGCCACGTCGACCACCAGCATCCTGCAAAGCTCTCGTCATGTCGTCAGCCCGGCAGCATCGTCTTTCCTATGACAGGAAGATGAAAAACATCATGAAGAGGTGGCTTATGTTGTTAGGAAAGGGAGCCCACCTTTTTGCTTCATTGGCAAACGTTTTTTCTGGGTCCTCATGAGAACCCCCCAAAATATTCAAGGAGGAGGCCCCTCAGACCCTGCTCTTCTCTTTCTTTGTTGAAGGCACGCCTTTCCGGAAGAGATAACAGGTGAGCTTCGAGACCCTTCCTGTCACCCACAGCCTCTGATCCCTTATTTCCTTTAATTTGGATAAATGGGTATTGGCTGAGGGTCAGCATAGATTTTTCCGTTATTTAAATAACGTTTCTCCTGATTTCCCCGGGATCATTAAATGCTTCAACTGTCAGGTGGAATGGTTCACAAACCCAAGACAACAGGAGCCGTCGGCACCCTGCTTGAAGCTGTGTCTCTTTCCCTCCCGTCTATCACCCCTGAAATGTTTGGGGTGTCAGTCGAGGGAGCCTGTGAACTCTGTCTCACGCAAATGGATTTTAAATTTTACGGATGTTTCTGGTGCTAAAAGGAACGGGGGCGTGCAACTAAGAGGAAAAAAAAAATGACAAATTAAGGATCCACTCTATTTTCGTCTCATTTACAGTACGTTTCCCCAGAGGTTGTAGGCTGGTTAAATTTAACTAGTTTTCAGGCAGCCGTGTCTGCGGGCGCTGGGCACTGCTGCTCATTCCTGCGAGCACTCGGTTCTGCATCTTTTCGGGACTGATAATAGGGTCGATGTAGTTTCTTTGGCTGTGACTCAATACGGGTTCTTGGAACGTTTTGGGGGGACCTGGGTCCTGCAGGCTGGGGTATTCTGTGCAAATGACTGGACCCACCCAGAAGGTCGACCTGGGCACGGGCTACAGCAGCAGGGCCCCGTGCTGAGAGCACAGCTCCTTCGTAAAGGATAAAACAGCTTTGTCCGAGCCACACTCCACATCCAGAGCCTGGAAGTTCCCTCCACGGTCCCCCCACCAATCCCCGGGAGCTAATAATTGCCTAATTAATAGCATGAAGTTAGAAAAGCTATTCATGCTTGCAAATAAGCCAGTGCACAGGATCCCGGGGTCCCGGGGACTTGCTGGGAGGCCCTAAATATGAGCTCATGTTGGGGTGTGATTGTGCACAGGTGAGCCGGGAGAGGCCCCCGAAAGCCGCTTCTGGACAAAACCGTGAATCCTGCAAGCACCAGCCCAGGTGTTATCTGTGGGCAGATGTTCAAATTCATGAAGAAAGCCAGGTCTCTAAATATTTGCACACATTTTTATCTACGAATGTTTAAAAGGCAGGGGTGCAAGCATTTTTAAAAATGTGCACACCATGAGGCACCTCCGTGGGATGGAAATTTGTTTTGTTTGAGTTTACATGTACTTTTCAGAGCCCCCGAAGAGGACCCAGTGTTCTTTTTCTGAGGCATCCTCGGTTTTTCCGGGAGGCACACAGCTGCTGTCCGTCTGGAGAATTACATGCAAGGCGGTCCGTGTTCATGAACTCTGGGCCTGCTCCCCATGTCCCCCAGGGACCCAAGGATGTGTCCCTTTAAAGAGAATTTTAAAATGCACACTTAAGGTGTCACGATCCTTTTTTGTTTCACCGATGATGAGTTTTAAAGTGTGTTTTTTTTTTTTTTTAAAGAGAAACGTGTAGAAGATTTCAGGGTGCGCTATGACGGGCAGTTGTGTAATAAACTGTGTGCATTTCCATGCACAAACTTATGCTAACCAGTCATTGGCATGTTTCACAGACAACTGTTGGAGACTTGCATGGGGTTAGGAAAGCTTCTAAAACAACCCCTCGGATTCAGCATCTGATAAAGCAAACCATTTGGCAGCAAGTGAACAGCTTAGAGCGTAGGGAAACGGTCAGGTAATGCTCAAGTGAAATATCTGTAGTGACTCCTCAGTGGTCAGGATGCCCAAAGATAACTATCCTCTGAGCTGAATTATTGGATGCTCTCTCTGCAGTTCTGCCTGGGTCCTGGGAAGGCTGCTGTTTTGGAAGCCAAAACGGTGTTTGCATGTCCTCTTTCTGAGCCTTTGGGGAAAACACCCAAGAACCGGCTTTAGCAAGTTCCTTTCTTTCTGGCGACTCCTTTCTCCGTGGCCGTCCCCGTTTGCAGGTCTCGAAAGTCAAGAAAGTGCTGTGGATCTGGACAAGTCTGATTTATGGCCAAGGACAGCCGTCAGCATCCTGCACAATCGAGGAGTCCCTTATCGCCCCCCTGCATCATGCGATGAACGGGGAGCATTTATGTCACGAAGGTGCCACCGGTTTCTCCATCCATAAACTGTCACCATGCATGTTACCAAGGTGCATGGGAATCATGTCGGAGCCACACGACGTCTGCCAGAGAGTCACGAAATGAAGGGGAAAAATTAGAGCAATTATCCACTTTAACGAGACCGCAGCCATTGTGTTGTCATTCACGAGGTACATAATTCGGAGCCGGAGTTTTCTGCCTGTGGCATTTTTTTTTTTTAAACAGGATTTCACATGCAAACAAAAATAGATTCCTCTTAAAATGATTGTTTGGGAGGTTTTCGGTGTGGGAGGCAGGAGAAAGGAGGTTTTCAAATGGGGGGTGGAGAAGCCACACGGTTTCAACTTTCCCTGCTTCAGAGTCTAATCGCTTTTCTTTCAGAATTCCCCGATGCAGTTTATCTACGGAAAACCCTGCTTTTGCAGAGAGCTAGCCAGGCATCCTACAGCATCTTTCCTATTTCCACAGCCCCCTCTCATCCCTGCTGTCCCACCTAGGAGGCCAGCAGGGTGCACCCCAAAAAGCCAGGGAGGGGCGGAGGACACGCATCTGCATTCCAGGCTGGTTCCACCTCTCCTGGGTGCGTCTCTCTGGCTCGAGGTACTTAACTAGCAGGAGCTTCCTTTTTCTCTTCTGTAAAGTGAAGATAATTATATGGACCCTTTGGGGTTGTTCTGAGGAATTGAGATAATGTATATAAAGCTCCAAGGAGTGTGCCCGAGACAGAGGATGTGCTCAAGAAGCTATGGGTATTGTGACTTCTGGTTATAATAATAAGCATGCATGATGCTATTGGGTAGGCTGTGTGCAAAGATGATGCTCGGTGGGGGAGATTGGGGCCTCCCCAGAGGACATTTGGTCCTGGCTGGAGACTGTTGCTGTCACCACTGGGGAGGGAGCTACTGGCCTCTGGTGGGTGGGGACCAGGGAGGATGCACCACGCTCTACAGTGCACAGGATGCCCCACCACAGAGAGTGGCCCAGGCCCCATGTTAATAATGCTTTTGCATGAGAGACTATCATGTCTACCTATTGCCTATCATCTTTCTATCTATCATATCTATCTATCTATCTATCTATCATCTATATCGTATATTATCTATCCATCTATCTATCATCTATCTATCATCTCTCTATCTATCTTCATTGATCCATCTGCCTGCCCAAACATCCATCAACCTGTCCGCCCATCATCTCACTCTCTGTCTATTTCTCATAGTGATTCAAAACTGGAGATGATTTTGCCCTTCCCCAGGGGACAAGTGTCAATGTGTGCAGACATTCTTGGTTGTCACAATTGGCGGGGAAGGAGGGGTGCTCCAGGCATCTTGCAGGTGGAGATCAGGGCTGCTGCAAACACCCCATGTTGCACAGAATGGCTCCACAGAATGGAATGGTCTGGCCCCGCAAGCCAACAGTGCCGAGCTTGAGAAACGCCGTGTGGCCTACGGATGACTTAAGTAGACACACTGAAGATGTAAGTAGAACCGCGAGTGTGTTGTGGTTCTTTGTCCCCTCTGTCAGGAAAGGACATCTAGATGGAAGGGAAGAGTGGTTCACTACTGGTGCGGAAGAAAGGACTTCAGGTGGAATCTCACTCCATCACTAAACTGTAGTTGTTGGCATCTCCAAGGCGGTCCATCTGTTCCCTGCGACAGGGCTTACTCAAGATCCCAAACTTTTCAACTCAGCTAAAACCAAAGCAATTTCAAGGAATCTGGAAACAGGGGTGTAAAAACACATGAGGCTTTTTCTCCCAGAAGGTGGTGAGATTTGATTTGAGGGGATGGTTCTGTGAACATGGTAAATCGACAGAGCTCATGGAAACTCAGAAGTTCTCAGATGCTTCTCGTCCAGGAGAGGACCTCAGACAGCTCTTTATTTCCCCTCAGCTGCTCAGTCACTCTGCTGACCACAGGCGATGACCTTCAGGGTGGCTTTCTGGTGGCTTTAAAAATAGGAAAAGGCTCGAGGCCAAGCCCATGTGTCCAAAGCACCTGTTGCTTGTAGCGCGAGCCGTTTTTGACTTGGTTACATCATCGATCAAGGGGCCAAAGCAAGACGGTTGTGTGGACCAACAGGAGAAAGGACAGTAAGGATCCTTTTGTAAGTAGAGAGTTCTCAAGGTGTATTCTTTATCATCCAGACCCCCAGAATCGCACCCATTTTCACATATTATAACCTGAAATGTCACCGAGTCATAGAGGGTGTCCCACCAGGATCACTGACTCTCGCCTCCCGTGTGTGTAGATGGGGGTGTCTGCTCCCCTCCAGCTTGGTGGCATTTGGCTTCAGGACCAGCCTTCCGGTCTTCTCCAAAAGAGAAAAAAATCATTCCTGCCTCTCTCGCCTAAAGTTTATGCAACCCGCACGCTTTTCCTCTTGCAATAGGTGGTGTTTAATTTTCATGGAGACAGGATGCTCTTGAGCTGAGGGTCTCCTGTGCATGGCTCGATGGGGGATGAGGTTGTAGCAGGCATCGGAAGAGGATTTGCAAAATGGTCTGCTGGTGGTGGGGACACAGGAAGAGATAATACAAGACTGGTAAAAGAGCTTCAGAACGTTGGATATAGAAGGGGAAAAAAGTGGGAAAAAATGTATACCTGAAACCCACTTTTTTCCATTCTCTTGCATATTCTTGTACAAACTTCCCTAGAGCTCACAGAAGGAATCCCAGGCACGTTAGAAGGATTTGATTCAGGAAATCCCCTCATTTTCCTGTATCTGTTAAGATATTCATAGGGTTTTGGCCTTTTATTCTATTAACATGTGGATTATACTGTTGACTCTCAAATTTCATCAACCTTGACTTCTGGGATAAACTCCTCTTGGTGATAATGTGCTATCCTTTTCATACAGCTATATTTGGGGTGAAATTTGCTAATATTTTGTGGAAGATTTCCACATCTGTGTTCATGGAAGATACTGGAGTCTAACTTCCTTTACTTATATCTTTGGTGTTGGTATCAGATAATGCGAGCCTCATAGAATGACTTCAGAAGTGCTCCCTCCCTCATTATTGCTGAAAGCGTTCGAGAAGGATCGGTCATTTTTCCTCAGGTGTGTGCTGGAATTCACTACGTAGTCTGGGCCTGGAGATTTCTTGGTGGTCAGGCTATTAATTACAACCCCAGTTTCTTTAGAATATATATAGGACTCTTCTTGTTTTCTATTTTTTCTTGTGTTAGCTTTCATAGTTTACGTCTTTCGAGGAATTTGTATCATCTGAGTTGTTGAGTTCATTAGGATAAAGTTGTTGGTAATATCCCCTTGTTATTGTTGAAATGTGGATCTACAACTTTCCTCCTCCCTAAGTCACATTCTTCCAGAACCTTCCTCTCTTGGTTTCTCTCTGAACTCGCAGACCAGTCCCTGTCAGGTTCCTTTCCTCTGCCACATCCTGACCCTCCTCCCATCCTATGGTTAGAGTGACCCAGGGTCAGTCGATGGACCTCTGCTCTTCTCTACACACATCCGTGACTCCAGCCCAATGGCTTTCTCTGAGCGATTCCCACATGAATCAGGTTCTCTAGCTATAGTCTCTTCCTGAGCCCAGACTCACCAATCCAACTGACCACTCAACAGCTCAGAGGTCCAGTCGATAGTACAAATTACACAAACCCAACACAGGCAACAGCTGGCCCACTTCCAAGTCTTCCCTTCACGTTCTCCACCATTTTGGAAAATGACGTCCATTCTTCTCTTTCTTCCGTGCCTCCCTTTCAACATGTCAGCGCGTCCCATTGGTTCTACCTCCAGAAGACACTCCACGCTCGACTGAGTCCCACCACCTCACCTGCTCCGGATGACTCTGTGCCACCGTCATGAGTCACCAGGACGTCAGCAGTACATCCTGGCTTGTGGTCCCCCTCCCTCCACCCCAGCTCCCCTCCCATGTATTCTCCATGCAGCAACCGGGGGGGGGGGCGGGCAGTTGAAACACAAGCCAGACCTCTCACCCCACGTCTTCCATGGGTCTCCTCCTGCTCAGTCAGGTCTGAAGTCCACCTCTTGTAAGACCCTTTGCAGCTGGCTCTCCGGCCTGGCACCCTCTTAGCTCCATTCTGCTCGGCCGCTCCTGCTAGTTCTCAGGGTGACAGATTTATGTCATGGCCTCCTATCCCTGTCCTTCTTTCCTCTGCTTGGAATGTCCTTTCCCCACATGGTCCATCACCTGCTTCCTCACGTCTTCAAGTTTCTGCTCCAAATGGCACATTCCCTGACCTCTCTTTGTAAACAGCTCCTCCAACCTTATCTCTCTCTGATTCCCAGCCTCTCGGCACTTCTTTGCACATGAAATTACATCCAATTTGTAAATTCATGTATCTGCTTATTGTCTGTGCTCTCCCACAACTCATGAGCTGCAGGAGAAAGGGCAAGGAGTCCGATGGGCCACATTGACCACGTTCAACGTTCAGATAAATGCATCTATTAGTTTGCTGTTGCAGCTGTCACAAAAGATCAGCCACGTCACGGCTTCATACGGCACCCATTCATTACCTCACGCTTGTGTCGGGTCAGAAGTCCAGGCACGAGGTGGGTGTCTGGGCTGTGTCCTCTGCACAGGGCCTCCCAAGACCAAAATCAAGGCGCTGAGCAGAGTTGGCTTTTCTCGGGGGCTCTGAGGAAGAACTGATTTCCATGCTCATTCAGGTTGTTGGCTAAACCCGGTTCCTCGGGGTTGTAGGACTGACATCTCGTTTCCCGGCTGGCTGCTGGCCAGGGCCTGCCTTTGCTCCTCGGGGCCTGCCCACACTCCTTGTCACACCTTCCCTGGGGCCCCCTCCAGCAACGGCTGGCAGAGTCCCTGTCACACTTGGAATGCCTCTGACTTCTCCTTCTGCCTCATTGCTCTGACTCCCGCCGGAGAACGTTCTCTGCTTTTTAGGTATTAAAATCAGATGGGACCATCTGTCTAATCCAGGATTGTCACCCCATTTTAAGGTTGGAAACCTCAAGGACACCTGCAAAGTCCTTTTTGCCTTCTAAGGGAACACAGGCGCCAGGGATGAGGGTGTGGACATCTGTGCCTACCACAGTGCCCCATGAGCACCTGGTACAACTCAAGGAATCCATGAAATGGGTCGTTTCATTGAAGTCTTCGTCCAGTGGGCAGCCCTGAAGCAACTGGGGGGTAGTGGTCACTTGGAAGCTGCCTTCTCTCCTCTCCAGATGGATTTCTCCCCAACTCCAGGAGATGGGATCATTCTAACCCATGTGAGCCGAGCTGGAGAGGAAGGGTCTTACTTGTGCCACAGTAGAAGGCGTACAATGGAAACTGGAGTGGTGTCCAGACGACTGATTGTCCATCCACCCCCACGCTGTCAGCTGCAAAGAGGTAAGTGGTGGCTGTGGGCTGGTGTGGCATCCCTAGATCTCTTGGTGAGGGAGGAGACTGCCCTGGGTTGTGAGCTCTAGTCTTTCTTTCCCGGGCTGTTCTGGTGGCACCTCGGGGGACGCCCTAAGCGACCCCTTCCTCTCTGTACCTGTATGCACACAGAACAGCCTCTCCAATGCCAGGAAGACAGAGTCCCAGAATCACACCAACAGGGGGGACCTCAAATGACCACATCCAGCCTGACTGCACCCTGAAGCCACGGCGACCTGGGGTCTAGACAGGTGCCCCAAATCACCCCACTCCTCATCCCTTGAGAGTCCTTCCTCAAGTCCAACCCTGAAAGCTGCCTTTTTAATCCTCATGCAAACACCACACCTCCTGGGAAGCACAGGGCATTTCAGAATTGTGGGCTTTTTCCCTGCCCACATTCCTCCAGTGGCTTGGAATCTCTTTGCCTCGTCTGAAATCTCCACCCTCCCACCCTCAGAGGACAGCTTAAGGAGGAGGAGGCGGCCCAGGAGGGTGTGAGTCAGCCTCAAGAGTTGTCTGAAGTCAGGTGTGCAGGGGCCTGCCTTGGAGCCCAGGGATGCCACATAGAGGTGGGCGAATGAATGAATGCATGAATGAATGAAGTGAACCCAGGGCGTGCCCTTTACTGCCACAGAGGGAAGGTGGGCTCCTCACACACCCCAGGCCTTCCTGGCTGGGAAGAATCGCCCAAGTCAGTTATGGATCCAGTTGCCCCTTCTCTCAGGCCCCAGGTCCCCCAGCCGGTGGGAGGCAGCAGGACCGGAGCTCAGGCCTGCGCATGCCCAAATGGCCCTGTGGCTTCTTCTGCCCAAGGGGCGAAGCCCCGCATCTGTCCTGATCCTGAACAGGACAGTGACCCCTCCCCTCTGGCCCCTCCGGCCCACACCGCGCTGCCCCTGGTGGAGAGGCCGTGCTCCCTTCCTCCAACCCTGCGCCCCCCCTCCCGGTGTGCGTCCCCCTGCCCCGTGCGCGCCCCCTCTCCTGAGCCCCCTCCCCCCCGCGCCCCCTCCCTCCCCTGCGCCCCTTTCACCCCCCTCCCCGCGTCCCGGGTGCCCCCCTTACCCCCGCCGCACCCCCGGAGCGCGCATGCGCTGGAGGCAGGAGTGGGGGTTGTGCTGAGCGCCAAGGTGGGCTCCTGGCGGGTGTCCAGCGGGTCGCGCTCAGCCCTCTCGCCCCAAGCTTCGCCTCAGGCCAGGAGGCTGAGCTGCGGGTGGAAAGGCCGAGGCTGGAGCCCGGCGCCTCCCTCCCCCCTCGCCCCGGGGCCCCTCCCCCGCAGTCTGGCCCGGCCTGCACCTCTGCTCTCCAATTATCCGGGCGGGCCGGACCCCCCAGCCCCCTAAATCTCTGCCCCTCCCGCTGCTCTGGCCTCGAGGCGCCCTCCCCCGGCTTCCCTGCGACGGGACCCAGCCGTGCAGACTGGGGGGCACACCCCTGGACGCCCCCCAGGCAACCTTGGGCGGTCAGCGCAGGCGCCTCATGAGCGGGTGGGGTGAGTGGGCCCTGGAGAGAGGCAGCGAAGGCCCCCTTCCCACCCGGGCCCTGATGAGCTATAAGCACCGCCCGTCCGGGGATGGGCGAGCCCTGGGTGGTGGCCCACGACCCGGGAAAGCGGGTCCAGATGTCTGACAGTGAACTGGGGGGCCAGGGTGTGCGTGGGAAGAAGACCTCGTCACCCCCATAGGCCCCGATCCTGGCGTGCCCGGGGAGGCCGCTCAGGGACCCCAGGGGCACGGGGCCTTCCGATGGGTACCTTGGGCCCCAAGCAGTCTTGGGGGGCCCTAGTGCCCCGATGCTCACGTGCCCGGACGAGCTGTCTTTCTGGAATGTGCCGTTGGCACATAAACTTGGGCCTGCTTCCCGAGGGGAAGTTCGGTTCCAGGGCAGCCTCTGGAAGCGGAGGATTGCGGGGGGGGGGGGCGGGGGGCTGATGGGGGCGTTTCTTCTGCACAAATTGGCCAATTAATTAATGTCTGCTTCCTAGAGGGTGGAAGTTCCTTTCCTGGAATATTTTTCTAAAGACATCGCATCTGGAACGCAAACGCGAATGGGGAAAAGTCTGCCGGAGCGCAGGGGCCGCCCGGTGTCTCGGTTCCGCCCGCATAACAGTTAGCCTTCCTCGGAGTGGGGGGCGACCACAGTTTGTCGAAACGACCCCTTGCAAACTTTGGGCAGGTGGACTTGGTCCGGCTGCCGCCGGGAGCCTTGTGGGCCGGCGCTGGGCACACCGAGAGAAGTGTCATGTTCCCAGGCGCCCGGGGACGCTGGCCCGAGCCCGGAAGGGAAGCAGCGCACGGGTCCGGGTCCAGCACGGCCCGCGGGGACAGCGCCCTGTGCGCACCGCTTGCGCCACGGGAGGCCTGGGACCAACTGTCCCCGCCAGGCCCAGCGGGTGCGAGTGGATTTCTGCCGAAGCTTCCGACCCAGGGGCCGCTGTCTCCCCAAGAAAAGTGTGCTCGCTGGCTGTGGGCTTGAGAGGGATTCGTGCCTTTCCTCTGCATTTTGAAATTGGAGAGAAAAGGCAAGAAATTTGGAGCCCCTTTCGGAGCGAGCTGTTTCCACAGGCCTCGCTGACTCGTGCGTGAAATGGGAAGGCCAATTCGGGGTGGGGGGCGCGGGAGGGAAGGAGACAGGACTCGCTCTTCCCGTGTCCTCTGCTGAGGCCCTGCGCCAGGAACGAGAATGGAGATCAAAACACACCCCTCAGATTTATTCCTCGGAACATTAATTACCGCAGCAACGGCTCCCTGCGAGGGTTTAATATATTCGTGGCGAAGCAGAACCGCCCATTGTTTGCTTAAGGAGGTGTCCAGAAAACGACCCTCTTTGGCTGCTCTTCGTGGTAAAGTGTTTTGCTCCCTGAAAAAATAATGTTTTTCTTCAATAAAACATAAAGGTCCCGTGATTAAATCGGAAAGGAAAGAGTTTTAATGTCCACCATATGTGGCGAAGTACGTGGAGCCGGGGGAAAAAAAAAAAAAGAGAGAGAGGAGAAAATTCCACAGAAAGCAAACAGCATTCCCTCCTATGAAATGTATTGTGAAAAATGCATGTTTGCATCGAGGGCGATTTTAGAAGTCCCTTCACATAAATCCTGGGATTTGTAGGCAAAGTGAGATGAAATGAAAAAAAAAAAAAAAAAGAAAAGAAAAGAAAACAACAAATCCTTCAGTTACTGGGCGGACCCTCAGAAGCACAGAGGCAGCCTACCCTCTAGAGGGGAGAGGGAGCCAATCTGGCCCCATCGCGCCCTTTATTAATATTATAGATGTCGAATTTGTCGACAGGATCAATGCGGTCCATTCACAGGCTGGATTAAGAGAGCCCGCTGTACTGAAAATCTATTAGCCTCGCATTTGAAACACGGATGTTTGGGTCAATCAATAAACGCCATAGGAGGGAAGGCAAATGCAGGTTTCTAAATTTAAAAGGGGGAGGAAGGAAGGGGAAAAAAAGGAACCCGTCTATGAAATGTGTTAAGACATCTGTAAAACCCTACACCTCCGATCGATACTTATAAATATTTAATGTGTGGGGAGGGGTTGGTTATTGTGAAAAAGGCTCGCTCTTCGGTGAAAACAATTAACACCCCCTCCGTTCTCCTGATTAATAGAAATTGTCTTTCGAATTGCGTGCTGAGAAAGTGGGCCTGGCTGAAGGGACAGTCCTTGAAACATACTTCCCAAGTTTCACGGGAACCCAGGATGAGCCTCAGGGGCGTGACTTGACAGGTGGTGGGGACCAGGCCCTGGGACCCTCCAGGAGGGGTGGAGGCCCCAGACGGCTACAAATGGTACTCTGCAATTAAGAACTGGGGCATGAAACTTGATGTAAAGTAAATACACTTGGATCAGGAGAAGCCTCATTTTTACTGGGCTAAAAGTGAAAAACCCAAGCCTTACCTTTTAGGAATTAAATAAACCAAACATTAAATATTTGAATATTCATTGCTTCCTTTCCCTTGGCATTGAAGAGAGAGAGAGAGAAAAAGAGAGAGCCATTGGCAGCAGAGTCCATTCATTAAAATTTACCTAATGCACATACAGAAAGTCAGATTATTTTATGAAATTTAAAAAAAATCATTGTGCCTTTCCTCAAGCCATCCTAAGCCGGCCCCTGGGGTCTGTCTCCCACACGGCATGCCCCAGAAAAGGCTGGTTGGGACACGGGACTGCTGGTTGCCAGGGTCAGCTGTGTCCACAGCCTCTCTTACTACGTTTCCTGGGGACTCTGGGCTGGACTGGAGGGCCTGGACATCCAAATTTCACGAGTGTGCCTTCCAGACCGAGGTCCCGGGGCACAGACAACAGCCAAGGTCTTCCGGCTCATTTCTTTTCTGCAGTTGGGGAAAGGACAGAGGAGAGAAGAAACCCCATTATCGCCAGCACCGCAAGGCCCTGCCTGCTCTGATGGCTCCAGCCAGGAGAACGTGGCAGGCAGAGGCCGGCTCTGACCATTTCTGCCACCCCTGACCGGTGTGTCTAGCTGGGCTGGGAGCCCGCCAGGCTGGCCTGAAGGAGTCCAGCTGAAGTAAACTCGGGGTGGGGGGCGCACCTACAGCCCAGTCTTGTGCTGTCTGCGGCCTGGGCCTGGGTGGGCATTGGTGGAATTCAGGGAGGGTCAGCCTGAGCTGGAATGAGAGGTCCCAGGTACAGGTGAGCAGCGTGGGGGCGCAGAAAGCCCCCCACCTCCGGGGTGGTGCTGGCCTCCTGGGATGGACATCCAGCGGGTGGGCTGCAGAACCACACTCCCTGGTAGTGGGGATGCTCACTTCTCCCCAGAACCGGGGGGCTGGGGTGCACTTGGGCCAACACAGGTACCAGCATGCCTCCAAGCTCCAGGAGCCAAGGGCTTTATTTAAAAGATTCTGGAACCTCGTCCCCACTGCCTGGGGCCCTGTCTTCATCCGGAGTACAAGGTCTCCTGGCATTTTAATTTGGTTTAATTGCATCTTGCGTTCTCCTCTCTTTCCAGTTGGACCATAAACAGGTGAGCGAGTCGGTCAGGCATCCAGGACTGGGGCAGCCTGTGTCTGCCCGGGGGATTCTGGGCAGCGGGGTGCACGGTGACGCCCGGAAGTGAATCCACCACCAGCGTGAACTCCAGGGGTGTGTGCCGAGCACTTGGTGACATATCAAAGTTGGAACTTCCCTTTACTTCCAGAAACCAGATCCCCTCTTTGGCTGTCTCCCCCCACCCCTATCCTCAGCTGATGTTTTTTAGGAGGGAGGTGTACTTTGGTTTCTCTCCACAAACTTTCCCAAAATCCATGTTCTTTTTAAGAGTGGGCAGAATACCTTGGAGGCACATTCTCACAAGATGTGTCAAGATTTTAAAATGCTGTCCTTTCTCTCTCCCTGGTACTTCTTGGTGGGGAAAGCAGCCGCAGGGGCTCAAACAAGCGCCCCTTATGCGGAGGCCCCCTGGCCAGCCTGGGAGGGTCCACGCTGTCCCCTCCCACCTGCCGGAAATGTCAACGTAACATTTCATAAAATGCACCCACCCCGTGGCTCTTGAATTAGCAGAAATATGGGTAGAAAAAGTCCCTGCCTAGGCAAAAATATGAGGAATGGCTGTAATAGGAGGCATTTGGTGTCTCTGTCTTGAAAGGGGAATTAAGAAGTCTCGTGTGCTCCGGCCAGGGAAGGGAGGGCATCCAGGGGACACGCACACTCCTTGTCCCCAAAAGTCACTTTGCTCATTGCCAAGAGAAAGTTTGATTTTGCAAAAAAGGGATCTGCTTCCTTAGCCAACAGCTCTTAGAAAAGAGGAGGCCTTGGAGATGGAGGAAAGACTGGTGGGTGGACCCCGCCTCATTTAGGACGTGGGTTATTTCGAAACCATTGGTCTACTTCAACCATCAAAATTGGGGGCCGGCTGTGGAAGGAGGGGGTTTCCTTGTCTAGCAGGCTCAAGGGTCTTGGCTGTCAAGAATCCCCAATTGGGGAGGCTCCTGGAGGTGGCCAGACCCTGCTCCAGGCAGTGGGCAGTGTTCCCTCTTGGGCAGGGGGTGGGGTCTAAGGTCCGAGGTGGGGGCAGCCATGCATGGGGGCCTGGGCTGGGAGCCTGGGAAGGAACCTCATGCCTAGCTGGCCCTATATGACCCCCAAGGAAGGGTGAGTTCCTGGGGTGGCAGGGGAGGGCCAGGAAGGGTGCCGGGAGGGGTCGGCAGGCAGCAGCTTGTGGGCGACCCTGGACACCTGCCCTCCCCACCTGAGGCTGTAGGAACAGCAAGATGGGGAGAAGGTGAGGAGAGGAAAAGTTACCCCACCTCTGGGGACCTGGGAAAGTTGCTCAGGCCCAGAGCATCCTCCCGCAGACCTGCTCTCTCTCTCCCTCCCCAATCGCTCCTCTCTGCCCATCACTCTGCAGTCTCCTGTAAGACGTGCGTTCAGCTGCCGTCGGGGGTCCCCAGACCCAGTTGGGGCAGAAGATGCGCCCCGTTGTGTGTCAGGGGTGGCGAGGGGGGCTCGCCCTGGGCCAGGACCGTCAACTCTGGGGCCGCCACGCGCCAGTACCCCGCGCGTCCTGCGCACCCGGCTGGCTCGGGGCGCGCGCCCCCGGCGTCTCCCCCCGCCGACCCGCGAGGCGGCTGCGTGCATAATGCATGAGGGGCTATTTGTAATTCTGTGTGATATCTGCGCGCCTCCGCTTTGATTAGAGGGCCGCCGTGACAAAGACCTGTTTGTCAAGTTTCACCGCTTCTTCGCCTTTCGCTTTTGAAGTCCGGAGGAGGCTGGCGACCCCCAAATCCCCCAGCGCCGCACGCCGGGCAGAGCAGCCCGGAGACTGCGCTGAAAAGCGCCGGCCGACGCAGCGCTCCCGGAGCAGGAAGGGTGGAGGGCGGAGAGGATAGGAGGAGAAATGGGGGAGAGAGATGGAGAGAGGGAGGGAGGGAGGGATGGTGGATGGAGAGATGGAGGATGGAGGGAGAGAGGGAGGGAAGGAGAGGAGGAGAGAGGGGGGAAGGAAGAAAGGAAAGGAGGAAAGGAGAGGGAAAGAGCTTGTCTGTTTCAACTCCAATTCCCTCCTCCCCGACCCCCGCCTCTGGGGTAGGACACCCCCTCCCCGCAGGTCGAGGCACCCCCGCGTGAACCGCACCCGGGCCCCGCGGATTCCGGCGAAATCGTTCACTTTCCTTCGGGCCGAAGGAGGCAGCCGTCCGTCTCCGCCGCGCCGGCGCCCGCGCTGGACCGAACGCTGGGTACCACCGAGGGTGGCCCCGTTCCCGAGGTCCGAGTCACAAACGCTTCGGACTTAAGAAAACGCAAAACCACCTCCTCCACAACCCACAACACCCCCTACCCCACCCCCCCAAAAGCCTTGTCCCCACTCCAGCGGTGGGAGGGGGAGAGGGGGAGAGAGCGCAGAAAAAAGAGGGGCAAGGAGAAAAGTCAACTTTATTTGCGGACGGAATGTTGCAGAGAGGATGCCACTTCTGGCTTCCGGGATTGTAAAACGCATTTCGCGTCGTAATGGGGAAAAGTGGCTCCTCCTGAACACGTTGGAGAGGGGAGAGTGGGAAGGAGCTAGTCAGCGAAACCGTAGCCCAGCCAAAAAATATGTGTATATTTTCCCCCAAATAAACATCCCGGCCACCATGTTGACAGCACGCCTCTAAAGAGCGCAGCGCGGGCCCGGCCGAGCGGGATCTGACGCGTGCCCAAGTGACCGCTGTTTACCAACCAGTTCTCCCAGGGACCCGCGGGCTTCCGCGCATCTGGACCCCCGCGCGCTGCGGATGCTCGTGGCCCCGCAGCGTCTCCGTCCCCGGTCTCTGGGCGCCGGGGCTCCGAGCTCTGCGAGCCGCCTTTCCCCGCCGCCGCCGCCGCCGAGGTTCCGGCGCCCACGTTCTAGACGCCTTCCTCTTACTTTGGGGGGCCTCCAGCTGTGCCCCAAACAGGCCGCGCGCACCCGCTGCGCCCGCTCGCTCCGCGGGTCTAGCCGGCGATCCAACCGCGTCTCCAAGTCAGAGTCGATTTTCCTCCGCGATGGCGCGTCCCCGCCGCCCGGGTCCCCTCGGTCTCTGCGCCCTGGCTCGCACTGGACGCGTCCTGCTAAGATCCATTCCAGGCGCGGGGCGGTGCTCCTCCCGGAGCCCGCCGGCGGGGACCTCCTGACGACGCCTAAACTCCTCCTCGAGTTTCGTTTCCGCCAGCCATTGAGAGAATGCGGATACCTGTTTGGGGCGCTGGCGCCTGCGCCCGCCCGCGCGCGCGCGCGCTCTCTCCCTCTCGCTTCCCAAATCTGATCTTTACCTCTCCACACCGTGGTGCACAGACGCCCAACAGTGATGAAATGAAAAGAAAGCCAATTGCCGGACTGGAGGTGGGGGAGAGATAGCGTCTCTGCGTGCGCCCGCCGCCGAGCCGGGAGCCGTAATTGCTGCAGACAGCGAGCGCTGGGGGTTGGGCCGAGGTAGCCGTGTATAAATAGTGAGATCTCAAATTGAAGGCATAAATAACAGCAGGAGGGACCTACCCTCACACGGACCGTCCTCTCCGCGCGGGGAGGCGTGCGGACCACAGCCCGGCTCCCAGCCAGCCCCGCCTGAGCCCCGCGGACCCCCGCAGCCCCGGGCAGCCATGGAGGAGCTCACGGCTTTTGTATCCAAATCTTTTGACCAGAAAAACAAGGAGAGCGGCGGCGGCGGCGGCGGCGGCGGCAAGAAGGATTCGATCACGTACAGGGAAGTTTTGGAGAGCGGACTGGCGCGCTCCCGGGAGCTGGGGAGCTCAGAATCCAGCCTCCAGGACATTACGGAGGGCAGCGGCCACTGTCCGGTGCATTTGTTTAAGGACCACGTGGAGAACGACAAGGACAAACTGAAGGAGTTCGGCACCGGGAGGGCTTCGGAAGGTAAGTTCGCGGGGCGCAGGTTGAGGGCCCCTCCCGGGGTCGGCGTTTCCTCGCGCCCTGGAGCCTGCGCGCCGCCTGCTCCTCGCTCCGCGCGCGGAGAGGCCCCGGGCGCCGCGGCTCGTTCTCAGTGCGACCCCGACTCTGAATTTCCAGCCACGGCTCGGATGGAAAGGCCCCGGGAATCCATCGTCAGTCTTTTCGTAAGAAACCAAGGAAGAGGAGAAGCGCGGAGACAGGGAAGGAGGGAGGGAGGCAGGGGAGCCGAGGATGGCCAGGGGCTGGGGCCGCGCGCGGCCGCGGACTCGCTTCCCGGGCGTTGGCACTGGGCGCCGCGACGGGAACTCGCCCGGGTTGGGGTCGATCCGGGAGGGATGTGCCTGCAACCCGGGGTCGGCTACAGGGTTGCTGAGTGCGCGCCTGTCTGCCTGCCAGTCCCTCTTATACCTCCTCCCACGCGCGGCGAGGAGAGAGCCACACACCTCTCCCAGCGCCCACAGCCTGCCGGCTTCCCCAGCTAGAACTGGGTCGCGCTGAGGACGCGCTGGCCGGTGGTCCGGGAGGTGACGCGCGCAGGGGCCTCTTCCGCCTCCGAACCTCCCCGCGCTGTTTCCTCTAAGGGAAAACTTTCTCCCTTGAACCTTGAGACCTGATCTTGGCTGACGCGGGCCTGTAAATTAAAACCACTTGCGTGCCCGCAGGTGGCCTGGGTCTGGACGCGGCGTGAAGGCCCGGGGAAGCCGGTGGCCAGGCGCACGCGGCCTCCCTGCCCCAGGCTGCTCAGAGCGCAGCCGGCCCCGATGCGGGCAAACCGCGTCTGGGGGCCTCCTTCCCGAAACCTCCGCGGAGGTTCGCCCTGGGTAGGAAGCAGGGTAGAAAAAGGCAGGTTTAGAAGGGCTTCCCCGGCTAGGCAGGGGTGGTCCCAAGCGAGGACTCTTTGTACAAACAGGGCGACTGACAGCAATAAATCAGAGGACTAAAATTGGCTAGATTTCTCAGGGGGCACCCTTTGAAATGGCTGTGATGTCTATTTTTCATTACAAAGAGAGAAAAGAGAAAGGCTTGCCATTTCTCTCCAAGGGTCCTGTTGCACTGATTGTCAGCGTGGAGAGAGGTCAGGCCATCTCCCCAGGACTCGGGTTTCTCCAGGGAAAACCACGCGCCCTGCTCTTCTGGACCCGACACTTTGGGGCTGGAGTTTTGGTGGAAATGGCCTTGAAGGAGGACCCAGACACCCTTCTGAGGCCTTGACCTTGTGGAATCAGAAAGTTGGCAGAGGGTTAGAAATAAGCCTCTGGCCACAGGCAGCAGGGGTAGCCTGGGCCGGGCCTGCCGTACCTCGGGGTTCGCCGGTCAGCGGGGCCTCCCTCACACCTGGCTCTAATTCGTACAAAGACAGTTTGCTTTGATGGAGCGTGACTCTCCCCGGCTGCCACTTCAGACCTATATTTAATTTTGGAGGTTTGCAGCACCCAGTGGCTGACCTCTGGTGTTCCCGACCCTTTCCTAGGGACTGAGCCATCTTCTCCTGCCTACCCAGCTCACCCTGGACAGCCAAGGCGGTGCAACCCCAGACAAGAGCAAAGTACAGTCGAGGCCTTTCAAAAGTGACATGCAGATGAGCCTGGACCAGGAGCAAAGGAGGAAGGAGGAGACAGATATACCCACAGCTGCACCTTCCCCCTGGGCTGGGTGTGCACACTCCCTGGGGAGGGCTGAGCCCCAGGCTGGCATCTGCAGGATGGGAGTAAACTGGAGGTGCGAGAGACCCTCGGGTCCCGGAGAAACCCGGAGATCTGGGGCACCCGGGCAGCCTGTCCCGCTGAGCCAAGCCCGGAAGCCTGCGGGCCTCGCAAAGCCTGCCTCGGGGGCTCTTAAGGACTTTGAAGCCTGGCTTTGCAGCTGGGGTCAGTCCCTGGGGTTCAGACCTGAGACACAGCAAGGAGGAAGGAAGAGGGGACCGCCTCTGGGAAAGGATTCACTGTTAGGGAGAAATAGGGTGTTCCTGGAGACGCATTGTTTTCAGGGGGCGAAAGGGGATTTAAAATGCAAGTTGGAGATAAGTGCCCGCTGCTCAGGGGCCTCGAGCGGGGACTTTCGGGCAGACCCAGGATTTGGCTACTGGTGTCCACCTCAGAGACCCTGGCGGCGAGGGGCAGGGTGTCAAATTTCCCCCTTGCCCCTCGGATGCTTTGGATCGTCTTCCTCTGAAAGTTTCTGGGCGTACTACGAAGGGGCCCTCTCCCTGCTTTCTGACTGTTTCAAAAGTGGTGGAACCCAAGGCTCTTTGGAATGAGTCTCCAGCCTCTTCTCCTTGACACGGAGGGGACAGCTAATTGGGGCACAAAGGTGCTCTTTGCCTGCACCCGGTGAGCCCTACCATGGGAAGAAAAAGCACAGGGTAACAGGATTCCTGGAGGTCCAGTTCCTACCGGCCCTGGGTTCTGGATGCCTTTTATTTTAAATCTCTGAGCTTGGTGATGCGCTGCATTTTCTGGAGATGGGAAGGAGAGGTTTCTGGGTTAGAATCTCCTAAATTGTGACCTTTTAATGCCCGATGCTCAACCACATCCTCCTCCCCCAGCAAATACAGACGCGCTCGTAATTTTTGGAGGTAAGAAAGCCCCACTCTTGGCTTCCTGGTAGGGCGCGTGCCCGACCGCGCGTGAATGTGTGCGAGAGCCGGACAAACCGGGAAACCGAAGAATCGTGCTCCCCGGTGCACCCTCGGGCGCCCTGGCGCGCGTTAAGATACCGCTTTGCTTTCTTGGTCAGAAAGGGACCAGCGTGGGGGCCGCGCGCCCACCTCCACGGCGTCCGGAGGGAGGCTCCGGCCCGGCTGGCTCGGCCCCGTCCTGCTGCGCTGCAGCCGACGGCAGCGGCTCTGCTGGGCCTGGACCCCAGCCTGGCCCCGGCCCACCCCGCTGGGGACCCGACACTTGCGCGACTCTGCCCAAGCTTCTTTGACTTAAAAATAATATTTCACACCCCACTCCCTTTCAAAAAAAAAAAAAAAGGTTAGGCTATGTCAATATGTCAACAGACGCGAAGTGGAAAATTGAGCAAACTCTTCTGTTCCGACATTAGGCCAAGAAACACCGCGCCGCCAATGCCCGAGTTATTACCAAACAGCGTGTCTTCCCCTGGAGTTAGTTTTATCAACTTGACACGGGCCTTGCGTCAGCGCGCACTGGTGGCAAAGGCCCCCTTTCCATCGCAGGCACGCGCTTGGGTTTTTCCACGTCGCCGCGCAAAAGCGTCCGCCGCAGGCCGCCTTGTTCGGGCGCAGGCCCCGCGGGCCGGGGGAGGCGGGAGCTGGCGGAGGGACTCGGGGAGCCCCGGACGGGCGACTGGGGTTCTCAGCGCTGTGCCCTCGGCCCCCGCCCCCGCAGGTATTTACGAGTGCAAGGAGAAGCGCGAGGACGTGAAGTCGGAGGACGAGGACGGCCAGACCAAGCTGAAGCAGCGGCGCAGCCGCACCAACTTCACGCTGGAGCAGCTGAACGAGCTGGAGCGACTGTTCGACGAGACGCACTACCCGGACGCCTTCATGCGCGAGGAGCTCAGCCAGCGCCTGGGACTCTCCGAGGCGCGCGTGCAGGTAGGACCCCGGCCTGGCGCCGCCACCCGGCCCAGGGCGCACTCGGAGCGCGCCACCTCGGCCTGCCCTTCCAGGAGCGCGGGGAGACTGGGGGGAGCGGGGGGAGCGCGCTGGAACCAGGCCTTTTGGAGATGCCCGGGGGGCCTCGCGTGTCTGGGCGCACGGTTCGCACGAGGGGCACGTGCCTGGCCTCGCCGGCTCCCCCTCCGCCTCCAGGTTGTCGGGAATGTGGATCACTCTTTTTGTTTTCTTTCAGCGTTTCGCTTCTCCTCCCCTTCGCCCCTCCTCAGTCTTCCCCCTCCTTGCCAGCCCCCTCCCTCCACTCCAGGGAGCGGAGAGGCAGGGAGGGGAGGCCAGGGGCGAGGGTGAGGGGAGTCTCGCTCGCACGCTGGGCATCTTGATGAGGGCGGCTCCCGCCCGCGCGGGGCCGGATTATCCCGGGCGCGGAGGGCTCGGGGCGGGGGGCTCGGGCGCATGAATTGGTGATGCCCCATCTGGCGCGCCAGCGTCTGCGGGCGCCCTGGGCGTGCGCAGCATGTGCGCGGAGGGGACGCTCTGACAGGCCTTTCTCCCGCATTGCAACCGTTGAGTTCAACGTATTAATTTATTTCTGGGGGAGAATGGCAGAGATGCGCTTCCAAGTCGCTTCCTGCGGGTCCCGCAGACCCCGCCGCCTGGGAGGTCGGGCCTGGAAGCTCGGCCTTGGTTCCCACGGTTCTGAGCAGGACAGCGGGGCCGTGGAGGAGCAGGAAGAGTGGTCAGAATCCCCGGGCTCTGGGGACTGGTTTTAAAAAAACGGAATTAATATTGCCAACCGGGGAGGGGGCCGTGAACAAGCGAGCGCTTTGAAGGAGCCGGTTTCTCATGGGTTGTAGGGTCAACGCGTTCAAACACGGCTCTCCCCAGACTTTATTGATGACGCGAAAATACAAATGTGTTTTACGAATATTTTCAATTTGAAAAAAAGTATCAATTTTTGGTCCCAAGCCTCTTCCATCTTTCCGTGTCGCTGCAGTCAAAAAGCTGACTTAGGATAAAACGCAGCAGTCTGGCTGTCCTCCAAGGTGGCATTGGTTCCCAGAACCGTCCGCAGATGAGGGTGGAGCAGGCTCTGGGACCCTCTCCCCGGGCGACTCCGTTTGGGCGTCTGTGTCCACAGCAGCGAGGGGAGGGGGCTGTCCTCGGAGGGTGGCAGTCCCTCGCCGGCCTCCCTTCTCTGGGAAGATGGATTGGGCTGCACCATCTAAATTAATGAAAAGATTGAACTTTTGCTGAAGGGGACATCAACTTTTATGTCATCTCGCAGTGTCTTTCTGCCTGGGATCTGTAATATCTCCCACGCCTTGATGTACTGTTTCTATAAAAATAAATTACTTGTAATTTAATTTCACACTATTTCTTTCAGTAGTCTATTACTGGATAGCACCTTAGCGGCAAGGACCGGGGTTGGCAGGAGACTGGTTCCCGGGTGCCTGCCCATCTTGCCACGGCCCTAAACTAAAATGGGGGAGAAGCCAGTGGCTATCGATTCGGCAGGGGAATTAAAATTTAACGACCGTAAATAATAATACAAATAAACATGAGACGAGAATAGGAGAAATGATTTCCTACCGGCCACAGGGCAAAGAGTCGCCTGACAGAGAGCAGAGGGCAGAAAGCACTCATAAAAATCAATTAGTGGTAACGTGACCCTCGTCCTGGGGTGTCACCAGGGCTGGTGGAGGAAGAAAGAGGAGGCCAGAGCGAACCAGACTTTAATCCCGTCTCCGAATTGTTTGGCAATCCGCGTCGGTACAGCCCGTCCCGTGTTGTTCGAGGATAGAGTTTCAATTGAGTGTGGAAATTTGCTGTAAATAAATTGAGAATCCTATGGAAGCTGGTCCTTATTAACCTTTTATTTTTAGTATCATCCTGAAGCTTATACCACCCAGCTGTCAGGGTTATAATCGAAAGTTATGAGACCACGGTGAGGAGCAGGCCGTAATTTAATTACAACAAATATCTTTGGGTTTATGGCGCAGAGCTAAATTAAATGTCATTATTCACTGTCTGTAATGGAAATCAGAAGGAAATCAGATTAGGGCGTTTGTGAAAGAAATCGGTGACTGGTCCTTAATGAAGAAGTGACTGTCTAAAGCAGTGTACTGCGCTTTAGTTAGCATATTCGGGACTAATTGGAATTGACCGTGAATCACCCCAAGACTGATTTACGATCGCTTAACGCGGCGGCTAATTCATCACTTTTATTCTTCATAATCGTATTTTTTTTCCCCTTCCCCCCCGCGCGGAAGGGAAAGTGAGCTTGGCTTTCCAGATGTAAATAGGATTCTGGTTTTGAAAAATGCCCTTCCAGGGGGCAGAGTTGGATCGCGCGCGCGCGCGCGCGCGCCCGCGTCTGGCGCTGCTCTCCAGAGAAGTGGGGACCGGACCCCAGGGAGAGAGGGGCGCCCAGAACGCATCTGAAAGGGGTCCAGCCCCACCTAGGGTGGGGGGGTTGGCACAGAGGGGTGTGGGAGGAGGAGGGATGTGAGGAAGGCTTTGGAAATGGAAGAAACATTTGTGAATTATAGCTTGGAGGTGGTGGCAAGGCGAATGGATGATTTGGGAATTACTTTTCTGGGGAACAGGATTAAACTTTTTCCAGGCTTCCTGCTGCCTCGCGGGATGAGCTTTCGAACGTTCTGGAAAGGCAATTGCGACAGGCAGGCGGATGGCTCAGCTCGTGGGTTGAAAGCCATCTCTTAAAACTTCAGATTTCTTAGATCCAGGCTGCGTCCAACCTCCCCGGGTTTGCTGAGGTTTCTCCGTGCGGGGCGGGGGTCCGGGCGGCCCCAGGCCCTGCGCTTGGAGCGGGGCACCCTGAGCGCACAGTCCCCCAGCTTCCCGAGCAGAGTGGCGGAGGGAAGGCTTTCTCGGGGTGGGTTATTTTGCGTGGTCGGGGACCGCCATCGCGGCTATAGGGGCCGGGAGCTTGGAAGGAAAGGTGCCCGGAAAACCCAATGAGGGAAAATTAAGTGACCAAGAACCTGGAGGGAGGAGGGCTCCAGATTTCGTCAGCCCTGGTGTTCAAGGACCAGGGCTGTGGGGGGGGGGGCGGGGGGGGGGCGGGGGTGGCGTGTGAGCGTGGGAAGCGGGGTGGGGGCTTTGGGGGGCGGGCTTTTGCACCCAAATCTTGGCGTCAGGCCTGTGAAGCTAGTTGGGTTGGGCCAGGATCCCAGCACCCTTTCTCGCCGAACCTCTTGACACGGTGCCCCTGAATTGGACGTCCTTAGAAAGGCTGAGCGCCCACAGTGCAAAGCCTGCGTTATTGGGATGCGCCCTGTCTTCACGGATCCAGGCCGTTCACGACTCTGTAATGTTAACTGGGACCCTGCAGGCTTCGAAGGAGGGCGCGCAGGACACGGAATTTTCAGGACTCAGGGCGCCCGGAGCTTGATTGGGGAGGAGGCCGCATTTAGACCTCTTTATCCACCCGTGCGACACCTCCCCTTCCTTGGCCGCCTAAAGTCCAGAAGTGGGAGGTCAGGTTTTCCCAGGAGGTGGCAGGGCGGAGGGGGGGCAGGCCCACACAGAGTGTTGGAAAGTTCTGGAGGCCGCCTCCGCCATTCCAGCACCTAATTCTTCACGTTAAATATATGGATGTTGAGGCTTCTGTGTCACTTGGGGCGCCGGGAAAGGCCAAGAAGTGAGTGACAGGTCCCAGCTCCTGTTCACCAGTTACGCAGGGCTGGTGTGTGGGGGAGGGGAGGGAAGCGAGCAGGGGGGCGGGAGGGAGCTCCACGGGGCCACGGTCCCTCCTGAGGCCGCGCCCCAGGCGCCTGGGGCAGGCACGCACAGTCTAGCGCGTCGGGGGGAGGAAGCCCTCGCTCTCGTGGTCCATCTGGCTCACCCGGCTGCGCGTGTCTGTCTGCTCCGTCCCCAGGTTTGGTTCCAGAACCGGAGAGCCAAATGCCGGAAGCAAGAGAACCAGATGCATAAAGGTGGGTGCGGGGGCGGGGGGAGGAGCTGGGGGGCGCAGGCCTAGGCACGCAGAGGGGCGGCGTTTCACGGCTCTTGTCTTTCCTTGCAGGGGTGATCCTGGGCACCGCCAGCCACCTGGACGCGTGCAGGGTGGCGCCCTACGTGAACATGGGCGCCCTGCGGATGCCTTTCCAACAGGTAGCTCGTTTTTCTTCCTCCTGAAGCGCGCGGGGGCCGCCGACTCCCCCGCCCCCGCGGCCCCTCCCGCCCCCCGCGGAAGAAAGGAGGCCGCTTTTACAAGGGCGCATTTATAGACCCGCTGGCACATATTAAATTCACGCTGTAAAACTCCGAGTCACCTTTGGGAGGGCCAGGACATAAACCCAAGCACGATTTTACAAACTCGGAAGGAGAAAACATCCCACCCACCCAGGAACCGCCCACCCACTGGCCACATGGAGCCCAGTATGTGTGTGGGGGGGGGGACGCCGGCGCTGCCACCCCCTGCCCCTGCTGTGCCGAGGGCTAGGGGTCACTGCGCCCCTCCTGGACCTGGGCCTCGCCGGCACCTCAGAGTTGGGAGCATCTGGCCCAGCTCCGAGCAGAGTCGCGAGGGCCCAGCGCACGGGGTGCCCGGCGTGGACATAGGGCAGCCAGAGAGTCAGAAAACAGCGGTGAGGTCCAAGCGTCCCAACAGGACCACGATGGGGTGGATGGAGGGAGCTGCGTGGCTGGAGGCCCCGAGCCCCCGAGAGCGCAAGGCCCACGTGCGCCCTGTTTCCCCCCAGCGCAGAAGGGGCCGCAGTGTAGGGGGTGGGAGCGCATAAGCTGGCGATGCAGGGGGCCCTGGGCACCCTGGAGGCGTGCACACCACACACAGTTTTGCTCCAATGGGGAGACCCGCGTTCCTCTTTGAACCCGTGTTTGCTGAAGGGCGGGAGGTCGCGTGGGTCTGGCCCTGGCCTCGGGGTTCAGCTAGGGTGTGGGGCGTGGGGGGTATAAATAGACACCTGGGAGATGAGCTGGGGCTCGAGCCGCGTGCTCTCAGACTCAGGTGCCCAAGGCAGGAAGGGTGTCCAGGGCGGCCCGTGCGTGGGGGAGGGGTCTGCTCCCCCCTCGCTTCGACCCCACCCATCGCCCCCTGAGCTTGGGCCCACCTTCCACTCCTTGCAACATCTTCCCCAGCGCAGGGCGGCCCCTCCGCATCACAGGACCTGCTGCCCCAACCTGGCAGGGGGGTGAGCCATTAGGGCTCGCTGAAAGTAGGCCATGGGAGCCGGAAGATTCGGTTGTGCCCCGCGCAGATTCAGGGACTCGGTGTCCCTGGGAGGCGGTGTGGGGGGAGGCCCCAGCCAAAGTCTGGACCCTGAGTCGGGACGCATCAGAGGGTCAGAGAACCTGGGGCTCTGTTGAGGACGGGGTGTTAGCTGTAGACGCCTCGGTATTCGCGAGGACATGGGGGTGGGCGCCGCCAGGGAGGGTGGGCGCGGATTCCCCAGCTCTGACACGGTCCAAAGCTGCCAGTGACCCTCCGGACACGGACAGCTCCAGCCCCCTGGCGCGAGGAGGACATTGGGGTGGTGCTCCCCGGGGTGGGGGTAGGGGTGCTGTCTCCACGTTGGAGGAGACGCCCTTGAGGTCCGTCGGGGAGGGAAAGCCCCCTCTGCGCCGCGTCCTAACCGTGCCGGGTCTGCCCTCGCAGGTCCAGGCGCAGCTGCAGCTGGAAGGCGTGGCTCACGCACATCCGCACCTGCACCCGCACCTGGCGGCGCACGCGCCCTACCTGATGTTCCCGCCGCCGCCCTTCGGGCTGCCCATCGCGTCGCTGGCCGAGTCGGCCTCGGCCGCCGCCGTCGTGGCCGCCGCCGCCAAGAGCAACAGCAAAAACTCCAGCATCGCCGACCTGCGGCTGAAGGCGCGCAAGCACGCCGAGGCCTTGGGGCTCTGACCCGCCGCCCGGCCCCGCGCCCGGCCCGGCCCCGCCACCCCGCCCGCGCTGCGTCCTGCACTCGACCCCTCCGCGCCCACGACGGCCGCACCGACGCCCCGGAGCGAGGGCGCCGGTCCTGGCGCAGCGGCCTCCCCGTCCCGGGCAGCCCGGGGGCCCACGGCAGGCCTGGGGAGGGGCCTTCCCGGGACCGCACGACCCCGCCAGACCCCCGCGGAACTGTGAGGAAGAGAAAGCAGGCGACGGTCAGATCACGCAAGTCAGCTCTCCGCCGCGGTGTCCGTGCGTCCTGGGAGCCGCGCCAAGTGGAGCCCCACGCGCGAGCGCGCGCACCGCGTCCTCCTCTGCTGCGGGCGTCTCTCCCCTGTGCATGCGGCCTCCTGCACACCTTTAGAAGATCAGGGTCTATTTAAAAAAAGATCTGGGGGTGGTCTCCGCTGAAGATGCCAATTGCCAACGATTTTATTCACTGCCATGAACTTGCTTTCTTTCGAGGAGCTGCAGGACCCGTGTGGATTTCAGTGTGGACTTTCTCGCCTCCCGGGCAGGGGCCGTGTTCTCCTCGCCCGCCCCCGCCCCCAGAGGCAGCAATAACGAGACGCATCTGACGACCTCGCCAAACTGGCGGCGGTGGTGGTGGTGCTGGGCTGGGGCTGGGTGGGACCCTAATCTCCCACGTCGTGACCGTTCTGGGGACCTGACTTATGGGCACGGCCTTCAAGCGCATGGTTGGCCTCAAGACAGCACCGAGTTTAGGATTCCTTGTGCCATAGAACAGGCGACTTTATAACGTTTCTGGTATTTGATTCCCGAGTTGACATTTTTTGCTGTTTTACAGAATTCAGATGCAAATAACTTGCATAGAGACACAGGGGCACGTGTGTGCGTGGTTTTAAGGTAAATACTGATGCAGCATTAACTTTAGTGAAATGCAATTAAGTGCAGTAAAGTGCAATACTGTATATATTATAGATTTAAAAAAAATTAGACGTGCACTCTTGACCCGTCAGCTTCGGACTTCTAAGGGCATTACCTCCTCTTGCATGCTGCGGGCCTGGCCGGCGGGGGCCCCTCGCCAAAATGATGGGGGTGGAGAGTGCTCTGGATGGGGTGGAAGTCAGATGTGTGGCATGTGACAGAGCGGTCTGGGGTGCCAGGGTGTGGGGTCGGTGGCTGAGCTGTTTCCGGGAAGGGGAGGGCTTGGGGAAAGTCCTCCGGGCAGCAAGCTTTCGGATAATGTTTTGTAGCAGTAGGCACTTCCAACTTTTCTCTTTTCCTTTTTTTTCTCTTTCCCGGTGGTTCCTCTAATTGTGTCAACATCAAATGACAATTTATCTTAGCAGCTGGCATGGGGTGGGAAGGTCGCTGGAAAAGATGTAACCAAAGTGTTTGGGCTCCCACGTTGGGCACCTGAATTTTAGGGGATGTGCTTGGCATGTGCCAGATGGGATTTGGGGGAGCAAAGCGGTACCCGGCTTGTGCATCTCAAAGGTATGCCTGCATTTCTGCCTCAGTCACCTGGGGCTGCCCAGATGGAAGCCGTCCGTCTTAACTGCCCGTCCAGCCGGCGTTTGCTGAAGTGCAACTGCTCACTCTGTTTCCAAAAGAGATTTCGATTGTTCCAGATTTGGCATTGCCGATTTTTTCCCCTTACCCCTGATTTTGGTACATTTCTCCAAGAAAATAATTTTCCTTCCTGTCAGGGAGCATTGTCTGCCTTTTCACGGAGCTGAAACGTGGGTACATTGGGACATGTCTCATTGGTATCATTTGAAACTCTTTATACGAATCAGAAGCCCCCTTCCACATTTTTTTTTTTTTTTTTACTTTTGAAATTTTAGGAAGGCTCCAGAATGATGGAGAGAGATGGAGAAAGCAAGTCAGTATTTTTAAATCCCTCACAACTGTTTTTTCAGACGTTAATGGCGTTATGGAGTTGGCCTCATCCGTGAAGTTTGGCTTTTAAACAGCTGTGAATTAAAAAAGAAGGTTCTATGTGTCAGCTGAAACTTTGCTTTCAATGGAAACAAAATGCATTTCGAATCTTTTAGAACTAGCTTCATTCACCCTGAAATGTAATGCTTGGCAAAAGTTGGAGGTCAAAGGGGTCCATCCCCATTTTTCTCGAAAAGGTTGATAATAATTTTTATCTCAGTGTAGTCCTCTGTTGCTGCCCCCTCCCCCAACTTAAAACCCCTCTCCACGTGAGCAGAAAGGCATGAATCTGGTCCTGGCAGGAGCTGGGGTTTAAAAATAGAGCTGCCTGCTGTCGGTTGGCAGGGCTGGGAGGCTGGGGGCACAAGGCTTGCTGGATGGGGGGACCCCTCATTCTTGCTTTTGTTGCAAAGGGAGCCAGGTGTAACGCTCACGGATGGGACCCCCAGAACAGAGCAAACCTAGTGCATCGTGTGGGTGGCAGGGCTGTGGAGACGGGCTGGCCTGGCTTCTCCTCCCGAAGCAAAGTCGGGGTGACACTCTGCAGGCCGTTGAGCATGGAGTGCATCTCTCAGCCTCTTTCTCCCAGAAATTCCAGGATAGATGCAGACAAGGATGGCAACCCGAGTTGTGGTCAGCTCTGGCCATCCCAGCTCTTTGCTTCACCGCCTTTTAGGCCGTTGGGAGAGTGTTGGGTGCAGAGAATGCTCTGAATGTGCCGTTTGCCGGTCTTGGCTTCCTGGGGACTGATCCTGGAGCGGGGGCACCCCTTCCTCTTCGCATGCACATCGGCTGTGGGAATGGCACGTTTTCCCACAGGCCATCAGAAATTCAATTTATGGGGCCTGTGTATTTTGGCCGTTGTGGGTGCGTCCTGCCCAAAACAAGATCCTTTTCAGAGTCGTCCGTGTTCCTTCCAAATAGCATGTTGGCGGGCAAGCTGGCCAAGTGAGAAATACCACCTAGAAAGCAAACTGGACAGGATTTCATTTGAACGGCATCGGACGCACAGTTTTTGTGTGTGGACGTGTTACGTGAGCGTTGGTGTGTGCGTTCGGACACGCCGGCCGAGCTGAGGGCCGGTTTTCTTGTCCACGAAGCTTGGGGCGCCGGCCGCCAGAATGCATTGAGCCCCGGAATGCTTTTTCTTTTTCCAAAACCTCAGCCAAAGAGGACATTTAGGATGAGAATCGCCAGGTGTAGCAAAATCCTGTTCTGAATTCAGTTTATTTCCAACGTTCTTATCAGTGTACCTTTTTCTTCCTTCTGTTGTGTGGCTATGAAACAGCAAGAGATCATCTCCTTGGGGAGCCCCTTCGAGGCCCTGGGTCTTGTAAGTGGATTGGCTTTGTTAGGTGAAGGTTCCAGCTCAGGCACACTTTGGGATGCTCTGCTACTCAGATTTGCTAAGGTTCAGAAGAACTCGCCTTCTGGAGGGCACAGGGAAGTCCTTCTGTTGTCGGTTTTGAGAAGACCCCAGGACTGTGGCTTTCTTCGCTAGGACGGAACCAACAGGCAGGCCACACGGGGTTCCTGGATGATTTAGGCGAAAACCAAGCACGCGTGTTTTCAGAGTTGCAAAGAGCATCCTGTAACTGGGTTGGCGTCCCCCTCCAGGAAGGGGGGCCTTCTGAGCCTCGGATGTCCCCCTGGTGGAGGTGACCTCCCCGTCTCCTTCCCATTGGAGCTGGGCACCCTGGCTGCCCCCTGTCCTGGGAGCTTGAATTTTAGCTGTGGGCTCATCTGTGTCATTGGCCACGAACGTCTGTGGTCCATGCATTATGGGGACGTGTGGATGTTTAAATAGAAACCTGTAGGTTCGCAGTCTGAGCTCACGGCCACCCCCCCCACCCCGGTCAAGATTGAAGGTAAACCCCAGCCTTCTCTGCTGCCACCCCTGGCTTTCATTCTGAACTTCTACTATTTCCCGAAGTTCAAGGGGCACCCCAGCCCCTTCTGCTTGGCGTTTCCACCCAGGCACAGAGGACGCGATATAGGCTGATGATGATGATGAAAATTTGTCAAGGCACTTTGCTCCACTTTCCCCCATGTTTGGGAGGTTGGGGCCGGGGAGGGCTTTTCGGTTGACGAGTTTGACATTTAAAAAAAAAAAAAAACTGGTGCCTAATTTATTAAAAAAAAAAAAAAACTAGCTTAGGAAGATGCTGATGTTTCAATCCACGTGAAGACTTGATGCAATTTATAAATGTTTTACTGAAATCTGATATTTAACGAGAAGCCCGTCGAAGGAATGTACAAAAATACCGAGTTTCGACGCCGTGAGACGCGCTATTTATTGAAAGGTGACGGTTTCACAGCCGCGGCCCCCGATGTCCGTAGAGATGCCGTCAGGGAGAGGCGAGGTTTTCTGCTTCTCGATCGTGGATGTATGTGGATGTGTTATTTATTTTTTTTTTCCTTTCGGTTGAAAGTTCGTAAATATGTGCTATTTTAATTATGTGGAGTGTAAATTTGACATCGCTTGGCATTTATTTTTATATTTTTTAAGCCTGTTGCTTTTTGTTTTCCTCCCTCCTTCCCCCCCATCCCCTCAATTTACGAGCAGCCGGCGTGATTTACGACACGGCGACAGTGTTTGGGTTGTGCGTACAAGGTGTGTCTGGACCGGCAGACGTTTTTCAGGGATCGCTCATATGAAAAGAGATCACACAACTTTCCCCACACCCGCGGTCTCCACCTTCGTCCCCCCCCTCCGGTATTGTGGGGAGAAAAACACGCTGGAGGTTTTTCTGGCCGTGCCCGCGGGCTCCCCACACGAAACACCCTTCTGTCCTGATCCCCTTACAAAGTGTATTTTGTCAAACCGTATAGTATGAATGTACATCTTGTAAAACGGAGATATAAATAAACTTATAAATATTTGTATTCAAGTGTTGAAAAAATTCTCTCCTCGCTCCCCTCCCTCCCCTGCCCCCAAGGTGACCCATTGGAGAGCCGTCCGCCATGGCGGAAAATAGAGGGTCGTGTGCCGACACTGAGGTGCGCGTGGCACCGGGCACCCCATGGGTTTTCAGGACCCCTGACTTCTCCCCTAGGAACATCCCCTGATGATAGTGCACCTTCCATCTCGGTCCATGTTCTCCCAGAACCTGGGGAAAAGAAGAGAAAAATCCCCATGACGCATCCAGTCACAGGTTTGGGATAAAGCTCGAGCATTTGTCACCGAGCTCTTTGGTTTCTGGTTTTAAATGTTCATTTTCTTTCTTTCTGTTTTTTTTTTTTTTTTTTGGACAGTGTATGGATTCTCCACATTGGCGTTGCCACGATGGTGGAGTCATTTTGGGGAAAAAAATGGAATAAATGGGAAAAAATTGACTTTTAAAAGCGAGAACATTTTTTGGCCCGGGGTCTTTATCTCCGTAGGTGAAGGAAAGTTAATGAGCCGAGGGAGCCCCTCTGACCAAGTCCCAGCTTTGATGGAAACCACATGTGGGGAGAAAATGCAGGCGGGCGTGGGATGGAGGGAGCCACCCAGGGAGGTGGGCTGTGCAGTTGGGGGGCTGGGGGCCCTTCATTCATGGGGGGTCAACCCGTGACAGGTGTGCATTTCCAACATTGCCAGGTGCCCGAGGACGCGTTGATGCATTCCTATGGGGTCCTCTCCTCTTCATGGTCTTAGTCCTTGAAACCCTCAAATCTCAGGGAAGGGGTTTTAAGGACGTGACTCTGTGCTGAGCATCTGGTGTGAGATTTCTTTTTCTTTCGTGGTTCCTGTGCCACAAAAGTGGTCCACGCCAGGAGCTTGCAAGCCTGTTTGTGTCCCACAGGACAAAAGAAAGTGGTATTAGCTCGATGTGCAATCAGGGGACCAGAGTCATTGATAGGAGGCCGTGTCCTTCCAGGCCTGAGTGACCTCTGGCATGTGAGTCCCTGGCCTCCGGAGAGGTCTGTCCTTTTGGGGCAAATGCAGGCAACTTTCCTACTTGTGGCCTCCCTCTGTGGCCTCCATGAAAATGTAACTGGCACAGTTACTTTATGGTTAATGTAACCACAAGTGTCCAGCTGTGCTCAGCAAGTCTGTTCATATTATTTAACATTGTTTAAAAGATCCTTTCCCTTCGAAACAGTCGCTGACTGTTGCCAATTGTAACTCATCCGTTGCAAAAAAAAAAAAAAAAAGGCCAGTGTCCACGGCTGTCTCTTAAAGACATTCAACGCTCAGACCTCCATTTCTTTCTGATTTTTCTGTGGCTTGTGCTGCAGACTTCCGTTGGACTAGAACACAGGGTTTTCTTTTTCTTTTTAAATTATCTTAAGCTGCACATGTTTGGGAAGAAGGGGGCTGGAAGTTTTTAGAGGATTGTTTTGTACACCAGTTCTCCAAACCCTAAACGGAACACGGGCGCACGTCGACTTTGCCTCCTGCGGACGTGTTTTCCGTGTCCAGGTTTCCGAGGCTTCTGCTGGGTTGTCTGACTTTCATATTTATTAAAAGGAAGCGTAGGGATTGAGCGAGAAATGCAGAGAAAGCAAAACCACAAGCTGGCCGGCACACGCGTTCCACAGACACACGGAGATGCACTCTGCACAATGATTGTTCCCCGAGCAATAGTTGGGGAAAATAAAGTTGTTTTACGTGTCACAAGTGTGTCTATATTCAAAACGAGATGGAGCCAAGGAACACGGTGCTGGTCGTCCATGCAGGCGAAGTCTGGTTGTCACATCCCACTTCTAGGGAGTTTCCAAGGATGACTTGATTTCTTTTGTTTAAACATGGAGATTCATGGAATAAAGAGAAATGCAGATGTACACTGCCAAATCTTCTGACTTGCACATAAACATGCAGGTTTTTTCTTTTTCCGGTTGCTGGAAAAGTTGTGAGGTTTTGTCAGTATCTTGGTATATCTCAGTTCCGTAAAATCACGGAGAATTAGCTTAAAATTGTAAAATGTTCCAACTTCTCCTACTTCCGTAAGGGTTTCAGGATTAAATCTGCAGTTGTCTTTGCAGGGACTCGGGACAAAACACGGACACAATAAGCGCGTGTTGTAAAGTCTGCTCCTGCACCAGCTCATTTATTAACAGGTACCTTTTTTCTTTGGGGCGTCAGGGTTATCCGGTGACAAAGAGGCGAAAGGAAGCGGGCTTGAGAGATCCATCTCCGTTCTTCTTGCAACGTGAAAAGGGCAACGATTCCATCTGTCGCTGTTTCGACAGCCACAGTGTGTTTGCCGTATTTTGTGAAAATGCACCACAAAAAGACGTGCTGAGAATGGGGACTGGCAATTGGCATTCAGACGTGAGAGAGCCTTGCAAGCAGAGAGCGGGGTAACTGTGCGCACCCAGCAGACCCGTTAAGACCGCGGGTGGGTTTTCTACCTGGAGGTGGGGTTGCGCTTCTGAGCCCCGTGGAGGAGCACTGGTACCTGTAATTCCAGGGCGGATTGGGGCCCTCATCTGTCGAGATGGGGCCTCCAGACCTGGCCCCGGCTCTGACCCTCATCCCAGATTCTTGGGATCAGGGTTCGTCTCTAGGAGCAGGACGTGCATTTACAGGGACCTGCCGCTGCGGTGGGCAAATGGTCCCCATCCTAAGACCAGGAAAGCCACGCATAATGCATCATAGGTTCCTTCAAGAAAGAGTGTATTTTTTTCCAGGTGGAATAAAAAGATATAGTGCATTCTATGCTGACGATGATTTATGGCGTACCTGCTAGTCACAGATTCTACACTGAGACGCTGTAGTCCAACGAAGCCCCAGACACACTCCTTCCCCACTGACCTGCAACCCATGCAAAAAGGTAATATATGGTTGGGGAAGGGTTTAACCATTGTTGGAAGAAATACAATATTGCACACACACACACACACACACACACACACAGTCTCGGGGTAGACAAATGCAACCCATTCATGTCGTTGTGTATTCAGGGAGTTAAGTGGAGGGCGACCACACGTTTTGGTTGATCGATTTGACCGGTAGAGTTGGTAGACGGAAACGCCTTTGAAAGGCCGTCCATGTACTGGCCACACCAACACCTTGGAAAGTTCCAGCTCGTCCAGGTGGTCTCCTCGGCAGGGATCAAGGCAGAACTCTAAACTCTGAAGATGGGGTCTGCCTGCAGAGATCAAGAAGTTATAATCGAGGAAAAGTGAGAAGAAGCCAGTTGAATGCATTTAATGCCGTAATGGAGTGTTAGTATTGTTTGTGATAGGGGTTAGGATCACGGTAAACTGTCTTCATAAAGGACTGTATGCTGACTTTTAGTTTTTCTGTCCCTTTTTGTAATTATGCAGCTTGAATGTGTGTGTGTGTTTGGCTGAAACAGGAACAATCTTCCTCGAAATCTAGACGGGGTAACCTACTGCACCCCAGGCTGTGTGGTACCAAGTTTATGGGACCACGGTCCGCTGTGTGGTCCACCACTGACGGAAATGTGGTGATGTGGTTCGGGACTGAACGTGCTTGTTCGTGGCACGTGGATGCTCACGATGGCTCCTTCCGCCCCCTCCAACCGCTGGGAGGAAGACGGGGGGAGACGCTTGCTGATCCCCAACCTCCCACCCCAGCCGTCTCCCAGGCAACCCTTGATTTTAGAGGCAGGGAAAAGCCACTCTGGTGACTTCTCCACCACCCGGTGTCTGAAGTGATGGGATCCCCTTACACAATGGAAACACAGGAGTATCTAAGAATGCGCTGGTGGGGCGGACTCGTGCACTCCTCTCTGTGTATTTCAGACAATATCTGATAGTCACCGTCATTCCCCAGGGGAACCGGAAAGTGGGTCATTTCTGCACCCTGAACGAGGATGAGGGAACAATCCCGTGGAGGAGCACAGCAGAGAGAGAGCAGGAGGGAAGAATCCCTCGCTCCCTGGCTGGCGTGGGGTGGGTGGGGCCACGGAAAAGGATGTGCCTTCTCAGTGCAGCAGGTCTGGTCTGCGTGTGACACGATCGCGGGCACGTTGGCGTCTCCATCATTTTCTGCAGCTCACAGGGGCTCGTGCGGGCAGGTTTGTGGTGCTGCAAACAGAATATCTAAGTAATTGTTCGTACTGATGTAGGGTAGATCTGCGACCTTTTCTAGATGCTCTTGACAAGCATCCTCCGATACGGAAGGTGAAATCGGCAGTCACATAGATGTTTGTTGCTTGGGTCTTATGAAACTACGCAGAACGAGACCATTTCACTCAGAATTGAGATGTCACACTGGCCAAGCCGTACGACCAACACCAATGGCTGCATTTACGCCCAGGCACTATGCTCCCCATTTCTTCTTCTCTTGTGACATGGATACGAGCAGAATGCACCTGAAGTGAAGCTGAGATTGTGTCCTGTGGCTCATTTGAAACAGAACCAGGGCTGCTTTCCACCCGGACACTGTGTGGGTTTCCTGGGGATGCCACGAAGTGACCTAAAGCTCAGTGGAGTCAAACCCCAGGAATTCACCCTCCCCGTCCTGGAGACCAGACATCCGAGATGAAGGGGTCGCAGGGCCGCGCTCCCTCCCGAGGCTCCAGGGGAGGGTCCTTCCTGCTCTTCCAGCGTCTGGGGCTCCAGGCGTCCCTGGGCTGGTGGCCGCCTCCCTCCATCTCTGCCTCTGTCTCCACGTGGCTCCTCCTCTGTGTCTGTGTCTCCTCTTCTGTCTCTGATCAGGACACTGTCATTAGATGTAGGGCCCCCTCCTCCAGGATGACCCCATCTCCATCCTCCACTAAGCACATCTGCAAAGACCCTGTTTCCACATAACTGTCATGCTTACAGGTTCCAGGCATTAGAACCCATATCTTTGAGGACCGTTCCTCAGGCAAGCACGGCCGCCTCCTGTCTTGGGTGCGTGTGGATGACCCTGGGTCACGAAGGTTTGTTATCCCTTCGGGGCCCCTTCGTTCTGACCTGGGCTGAGCATTGAGGAGGTGGAGGGGAAGAAAGGAGGAGGCACATCACCTCTGAGATTTGTCTCCTGGATCTAAACGTGGGAGACGAGGCTGAGAGACATGATTAGCCGGCGAGGGTTTGCACGGCAGGGAAATTCCTCAACTGAACCCTAATGGCCAGCAAACTTGCTAGGATTCTGACTGCTTATCAGGGACGGACAGAATCTCCAGTCAGTCCCCACCAAGAGTTGGACATCTCGCTTTACAACGTACGTGCTCATTTCTGCTTAATAGATAATTCAAAGGAATCCATAGAAAGACAAGCTGTGTCCCTAGTACGTTATTTCCTCGGAGAACAAATTTCAAAACAAAAGCTTTCTCGGAGGGCAGGGCCCTTGTTGTGTCTGGGGCTCCTAAATATAGATTTTTCCAAATGCATGTCCACAGGGGGAAAAGGCTGGGTGTTTATTTTCAGTGTCCGGCAGGCAGAGGGACACAGCCTGGGGCCGACCCCCTGACATTTGGGTCCTGAGATAAGAGCTTCCTGACATGTGGTGCTGACACAAGGGTTGGGTCTGTCTGGGCGTTTAACCTTCATCTGTCCTCAAATGGCACCACCCTGCTTTCACTTTATGGAGGATCCTGTTTCTGGATGTGGATGGGGAAACCCGAGAGGTGTTTTCTGGGTTATTTGAGAACTCAGTGCCAAAGTGTACTAGAGACCTAATTAATGATGCTCTCAGGTGGAAAGGCTTGCATTATCTTTTAAAACTTTTTTTAAATGTATTTTTTAAATATAATGCATAATATATTTCAACATATTTCACAGACCCTAAAATTCCCCTAAATTAAGATAATTCACATACCCTAAAATTCACCCTTTTAAAGTGGATAATTCAGTGGTTTTTAGTATATTTACAATGTTGTGCAACTTTTACTACTCTCAAATTCCAGGACATTTTTATCCCCCCAAAAAGGAAAACTCTGTACCCATTAACAGTCATTCCCCAATCCTCCCACTGTCTTTATGTCTTATCAACCACAAATCTACTTTCTATCTCAATAGATTTCCCTATTCTGGGTATTTAATATAAATGGAACCACACATAATGAGGCCTTTTGATTCTGGCTTGCTTCATTGAGCATATACTTTCAAGCTTCATCTGTATTGTAACACGTGGATCAGTACTACACACCTTTTTCATTGCTGAATAATATTCCATTATATGGATAGACCACATTCTGCTTATCCATTCACCAGTTCATGGACATTTGGGTAGTCTTCACTTTTTAGCTACTATGAATAATGCTTCTATGTACAATTTGTGTGTGTGTGTGTGGATGTATGTTTTTAATTCTCTTGGGTATACACCTAGGAGTGGAATTGCTGGGTCATATGCTAACTCTATGTCAAACTTTTTGAGGAACTGCTAAACTGTGTTCCAAAGTGACTCACCATTCTGCATTCCCACAAGCAATGTATGAGTCTTCCAATTTCTCTACATCTTTAACAACACTCGTTATTTTGATTATAGTTATCCTAGTGATGTGATGTGATATCTCATTGGGGGTTTGATTGTCATTTCTCTACGAATTCTGATGCTGAGTGTGTTTTCATATGCTTCCTGACAACTTGCACATCTTCTATGGAGAAATGTCTGTGCAAACCCTTTCTCCAGTTTTTAATTGGGTTATTTGCCTTTTTATTGTTGAATTGTTTCCAGTTTTTAATTGGGTTATTTGCCTTTTTATTGTTGAATTGTTATCATTCTTTATTCTGGACATAAGACCCATATTCGATATATGACTTGCAAATATCATTTTCCATTCTGTGTGTTGTGTTTTCCCTTTCTTGGTCATGTCTGTTGACGCACAAAAGGCCTTGCTTTGGATGAAATCCAAACTGGCCTATTTTTTTCTTTGGTTGCTTGTGCTTTTGGTGTCAGAGCTAAAAAACCATTGTCTAATTTGAGGTCCTGAAGATGCACACCTGTATTTTACTCTGAGTTTTAGTTCTTACATTTTGGTCTTTGGTCCATTTTGGGTTAAATTTTGTAAATCGTGTGATTCTTTATTCTTTTCCATGTGGATACACAGTTGTCCCAGCACCAGTGAATTGTCTTGGCCCCCTTTTTGAAAATCAATTGACCATAAAGATATAGGTTTAGATTTGGACTCTCAATTCTGTCCCATTGCTCTCACTATGTTGTGTGCCCAAACCACAGCCTCAATTGCTATAACTTTGTGTTATGTTCCGAAATGGAAAAGTGTGAGTACTCCAACACAAGTCTTCTTCTTTTTCAAGATCGTCGGCTATTATGAGTCCCTTACGTTTGCATGTGCATTTTAGTCACAAAACGCGTTGATGCACTGGTGTTTAAATCTGACCCCCACACACAGATTTCATAAGATAGAAGTATAAAAGAAGACTAAATGGAAGGAAAAGCGAGGCAGATGAAGTGCGGGATTTACGGGCGAATGTTGTGTGGATTAAAGTAAAACAACAGATGTGAAAAAGCTGCTGTGCACCACCTGAGGATGTTTGAGATTGCATTTGAAGTGATTACGTTTGCTGAGTCTGCACCCACGTGTTGGCTCTGCAGGTTGCGTGTGTGAATCACGTGTTTAGAAACATGGGTCATCCTGAGGGAATGCACTCTTCCTCTGGGTGATGGGGAGACCGTGAGCTGGTGAAGGAATGCCTGGTGGTGTGGTTAGGATGGTGAGGCACGGATGGGGTGAAATTAAGAAGGTGGAGAGATGGGAGGAGAAAAAAGTGGAGACACAGGAGGAGAAAAAGAGAGAGACAGACAGAGAGCGATGGAGAGAGAGAGATGGAGAGAGAGATGGAGAGAGATGAGAGAGATGAAGAGAGAGATACAGAGAGAGATGGAAACAGATGGAGACAGAGATGGAGAGAAAGATGGAGAGATAGAGAGATGGAGAGAGAGAGAGAGAGAGAGAGAGAGAGAGAGAGATTGAGAGAGAGAGAAAGAGAGGAGAGAGAGAGATGGAGGACAAAGAGGAGGAGGAGGATGCAACGAACAAGAGAAACAACAATGATGGAAAAACAATCACTCTGAACCTTACCCTTGTAGGCAACCATCTGTTTCAATATTTCCAGATTTTTCCAGGCTTTGAACATCATTTCTCCATAGTTACAATAATACTTTATGCCATTTTGCACTTTTCTTTTCCCACACAGCCCATAAGCCTGAGGGAGGGCACGTTAATTTATATTAAGAAGTATGACTGCCAGATTGACGCGACTCCTTGTGCCGGCCAACGTAAACACGAGTTCTTTCACGAGGGAAGTCCAGTGGGTGAAAAAAAAGCCAATTTCAGAAGATTGCTTAATGCCAGTGGAAAATCGAGTTAAGTGGGTTCCCACCCAGGTGGAGGGAGCGGGATGGTGGTGGCGGCTCGCGGTGTGGATTCTGGAATAGCCACAGGAAAGAGTTACTGTTATTATTTTCCGACTGATTGACATCTTCTAGACAAGTGCAAATTTAGGATGAATTTGGACAGAAATTGTTGCAACCGGTTGCAACGGTGTTCGCCAACGTCCTCTGCATGGAGTAGCATTCATTGTATTTGCTTCTAAACTTCAGGGACACAGGCTGATCCTGAAAGGTACATCCCACTGTCCCATGGATCTTCCAGCCTCATGACATGTTGCAGGGTCTTGTAAGATTACCCAAGCTCATAACCTACCCACGACCCCATAGTCTGTGGGTCTAGGCTGGTGCTCACTCCATCAGGGATGAATTCATTTTCAAAAGTGTGGCCAAGTGCCCCTGGTTCTTCCCATGCCCACGTGCCTATTTCAAATGCACCAGTTCGTTGCCATAACCAGGGGTTGCGCTACATGGAAAACACTTGGCCAACTTCTACGGGAGGAACACAATGGAGACGATGAGGTTTCCAACTATTGTGGGTTGAGTGGTGTCCCCCCAAAAGATATGTCCACGTCCTGACCCCTGGTACCTGGGAATGGGACTTTGTTTGCAAAAAGGGTCTTTGCAGATATGATTAGTGAAGGATGGAGAGGAGGTCATCCTGGAGGAGGGGGCCCTACATCCCATGACAGTGTCCTGATCAGAGACAGAAGAGGAGACACAGACACAGAGGAGGAGCCACGTGGAAACGGGGGCAGAGATGGAGGGGGGCTGCCACCAGCCCAGGGATGCCTGGAGCCCCAGACGCTGGAAGAGGCAGGAAGGACCCTCCCCTGGAGCCTCCGGAGGGAGCACGGCCCTGCGACCCCTTCATCTCGGACGTCTAGTCTCCAGGACTGAGGGGAGAAATCTCTGCTGCCTTCAGCCATCCAGTTTGCACCCCAGGACACCCTACACGGACCTCGGGGTTTGGAAAGTCGGAAGGGCTGCTTTTCCGGCTGGGCTCCTGTGGGGTCCAGGCTTCTCCATGGGTGACAGTCTTGGGAGGGGGACGGTGCAGAACTCATAGGAGGTCCTGGGGATCAGCAGCCAGAACACACAACCCAGGAAAACATTGGCGTTGTGGGTTTCTTTTGGAGGAACAGGCCTGCTGCTAACGCATTGTGATTCCAAAAGCGGATAGCGGCTGAGACCAGAACACTGGAAAACTCTCTTCACCCAGCAGATGGAAGGATGGACTGGTCCCCTTCTGGGCCCATCTCTGGCCTCTTACTGTTTTCAAAGGTTTTTGGTTGAAAAGAATTCCAAGCTCACTTTTTCCCCCAAGTAGTTTTCCGTCTTAATTTTTGAAATTGTATGAATTTAAGGTGGAGACTTAATCCTCAGAATTTCGAGACTTTGATATCGGTCCCTCCAAACGACACTGTATAAGAAGACTTCTGACGGTCAAGACATTGGGGGCGTCTTTGAAAGTGGCTCTTGGCCAGGAGCAGCCAGCAGAGCCGGAACCTCCCAAGGAGTTTCGAGGTGCAAAGTCAGAGCCCACGTTTCTCGGTGGATTTAGACGTGGTCTTAGCCCTGCTGGTTTCCCTGGAAACTGGGAGGTCCTATGTCGCCAAGACCACACGGAACTGAAAATCAAAGAGTCTGATGGAATTTCACGACTCGAAACCGATGCTGTGCGTGTGAGTGAATCCTCCGCTTGGCTGCCTCTTCTGTTCCGTCCTCGGGCAACAGCGAATTTGGATGCCATGGAACAGATTTTGCTTCTGCGCTGCCTCGTTTCTGGTTCAGACGTGGGGGTTCACATCATCTCTTTGCTGATATGACCACGAAGCAATCCAGCTGAGGGGTGTTTAGGCAACACTGGAGATTGGGCTTAAATCCGGGAAATCGAGGATGCTTACCGTGAAGAACAAACATAGGAATGGATGCGGGCAGGCCGGTGGGCCAGCTCTGCGGAGGTCAAGATGGTTGGGCATTGGGCGCAGGGTCGGGAATGTCCCCAGTGGCCAGCTTGGTGGCGTGGCGAATGCTTTTGTGATGGACTGAATGTCCCCAAAACCCGTATGTGGAAGGCCTGACTCCCAGTGGGATGGTGTTTGGAGATGGGAGGTGATTGGGGTAGACGAGGTCCTGTGGGTGGGGCCCGCATGATGGAATGGTGTCCTGTAAGAAGAGAGAGAGGCCAGAGCTCTCTCTGCCATGTGGGGACATCGGAGATGGTGGCCATTTGCAAGCCAGGAAGAGACTTGTCACCAAGACCAGAACTGACAGAAATATACCTTTGTGGTTTAAGTCCCCCAGGATGGGGTATTTTTGCTCTGGCTCCCTGGGCTGACTAAGACCCCTTTGAGAATGGAGCACTGGAGCAGGCGGGTGACTCCGGAATGGGTTTTTGCCCTCTGCACCTTTCCGCAGGGTGTGATGTCACTTACAAGGGTCTCCGAGGTTGACAACATGGTGCCCTGGGCTGGAAGGGTGTGGATGTGGCATGGGAGTGGACCGTCTGTCCGTGGAGCCAGGAAATAAGGGATGGGATGCAGCACGTCCCTCCTGTGGAGGATGCAGGATGGAGGGAGAGGCCGGGCTGGCCTCTTGAACACATTCTTAACTGATGCCAAGGGGAGCATGCACACACACACGGGTCATTGCAACATCAAGGGACCCTGTGCTGGGTGGGGGTATCGTGCTCTGGGCATGCTGGGAGGGGCTGACAGTGGTGATGGGGCTGGGGGAGGAGGAGCAGAGGGAGGAGGGGCAGTAGCCACAAAATCTTCCCAGAGGTCTGAGTGTGAGAAGATGGCAGGATGAACAGGAACTTTCTGGAAGACAAAGGCCATGGAGGGGATTCTCGGATGAGGGAGCAGCACAGAAAACGGGCCGGGTGTTGGAGCTCTTGTCAGAGTTCTCTGGAGAAACAACCAATAGGCTCACGGGATCGTGGGGCTGCCCCAAATTTGCAAGAAGCAGAACCAATTGGCTCACACAATTGTGGGGTTGTCCCAAATTTGCAGGGCAGGAGTGCAGGCTGACTGACGCTGCAGCCTTGACGCAGGATTCCTTCATCTCCAGGAAACGGCTCTTTTGCTCCTAAGGCCTTCACCTGATTAGACGAGGCCCACCCACACCGTGGCGGGGCGTCCGCTTTCCTTCAAGTCAACTGGTTGTGGACGTTAGCCACACACACAAAGTACATTCGCAGCGGCCCCTAGAGGAGTATTTGGTTGAATAACCACAGACTCGCCCAGACACAAGGACACAAAGTAACCATCCCGGAGCTGAAAGCAGATGGGTGTGGCTGACACCGAGGGTCCACGTGACGGGTGGTGGGAGGGGAGCCCAAAGGATGGGCAGGTGCCTGTACACCATGCTGCGGAATTTGGGCCGCATCCCCAGGTCAGTACCGGAAAACAATAGCATCCCTGATGTGCCCGGCAAAGCTCATTACTGCTTTCTCAGCTAAAGACGTTCCCAGCTGGTATGATGGCACCAGGGCTTTCTGGATTCAGGAAACGGAGCTGCAGAAAGGTGGAGGGAGCATGAGCATCCCACAGGTAAGAAGAGAGTCTTGGCTGCTTGGCGGCCACATTTGGGCCAAGCAAAGACTTGGTGTTTCCCTCGATCTGGAGTGCTCAGTTGAGCAGCGAGGGTCTCCTCCAGCACCGAGATTCTCCGAATTGCTTTCCGTCTGTGTTGCTCCTGGACATGAAGGCCCCCGCAGACTAGGATCGTACGTCTCAGGGAGGGAATAGTCCCCCCAGATCATCTCCTCGGTGTTGCACCTTTGGGCACAGAGTTAACGAACTTATGGTTCCGCAGATCAGGTAACCGGGACCAGAAGGTGCGTGGGTTTTCCAGCAAGGAGTAGAACAGAGAAGAGAGATGCAGCACCAGATTCTCTCAGCATGGGGTTCCTCTGTATCTGCGGGCAGCCCTGTGTCGGGTTTGCCTGCAATCGGAACATGTGTGGATTCTGATGTCCCCTCCTCCAGGTGTGGACCCAGCCAGGGCTCAACGCTTCTCCTCTGCGGCTCAGGGGGAAACGGCCGAACATTCCCTGTGGGACTGTCGGGAGGATTCAGCGGGGTGGCATCCGGGAAGCACTTAGCGGAATGCCCAGATCATCACAGGGTGCCGGGCGTGAGATTTCCTCTCCCTCCGTGGGTCCTTGGCCCGTGCAAGGTGCTCAGGTGTGCAGAGCGGGTAGAGGGGTCCTTCTGTGGTGCCTGGGTTCGAAGGATGCTGGGGGCCATCGTCGGCAGTCACAGAGCACGTGCCTGGGCGGAGAAGCCCCCGGAATTCTGGGTTCCCTGAGAGGAATCTTCCAGGCCTTCCTCCAAATCTCCATAGTGACCATGTGCCTCCACTGGTCTTGGCTCAGCTCACAGGGGACGGGCATCTTCCTCTCAGGGCAGCCCATTTCCAAGAGATTCTGCCACTGGGTGCATCCTAGCAGGGTGGACAGAGGGGGTGAGAACTCACATACCTGAGTCTCTACGATGGGGCAGGGACTGTGTGTAAGAGGGACAATTGTGTCCCCAAAAGGGTAGATTCAAGTGCTGACCCTCAGGACCAGTGAATGGGACCTTATTTAAAAACAGGGTGTTTGCAGATGTGATTAGTGAAGGATGGAGAGGAGGTCGTCCTGGAGGAGGGGGACCTACATCCAATGACAGTGTCCTGATCAGAGACAGAAGAGGACACACAGACACAGAGGAGGAGCCACGTGGAGACGGGGGCAGAGATGGAGGGAGGCGGCCACCAGCCCAGGGACGCCTGGAGCCCCAGAAGCTGGAAGAGCAGGAAGGACCCTCCCCTGGAGCCTCGGGAAGGAGCGCGGCCCTGCGACCCCTTCATCTCGGACGTCTGGTCTCCAGGACTGGGGAAGGGTGAATTGCTGTTGCTTGAAGCCCCTGGTTTGTGGTCCTTTGTCACGGCCACCACAGGACGCTCACACCCCCATCAGTGGCCTCTCCATAAGGAGAGAGTTTGGAGGACAAACACTCTGGGGTTCTTGTTTCCTCATTGTTCCCTCCCCGTCTCATTTCTCACTGACCTGCTGAAACTTCCTGGGACCCCCCCCCCAACAACTCCCCCGGCCAGGCATCCTTGTTCAGGGTCTGCTGCTGGGACGCAGCTCAGATGACAGACAGACAAATACATAACTAGGTAACGGGTGCGTATGGGACAATGTTCTCCAGGTGCAAGAGGATAAATGGCGAAGGTGGTCCTTCACATCCCCATCTCCCAGACAGAACTCAGCCCCGTCCAGAGGCAAGCAGACCCTAAGCTTCCAGAAGCTTCCATTTGCATCTGTTTCCTCACTCACCCACAGCGGCAAGCTCTTGGTTCCAAGCTTCCCAGAATAAGTGATGAGCCATATTCGTAATGCGTTCTCAGACACGGCTACAGAACTTGCGGGACCTGGAGTAAAATGAAAACGTGAGGTTCCGTCTTCAAAAATGATTAGGAATTTCAGGACCATGTGGGGTCCTGTGCGCAGTTTGCAAACACACTTCTGTCTTGTTGTTCTTGACTCTGCGTTTAACATCTTCCACCTCCAGGTGGTTTAGAATGGACACGTCTGAAATTGCCGTTTGGAGCTAATTGTTTTTACAAGACTGAAGAGTAATAATTAATAACTCCTGCAGTTTATTGGGTGCTTACGGGAGACGGGTCGCTGTGCCATATCTGTGTCTAGATGTAGATTTAGAAGTCGTACCTAAGAAGAGATGGGACATGGTTAAAATGCAGATTTTAAGATAAATTTCGCCGTGACGTGGTGCCCTGTTCAATGCACGGGCTTCTCGCTGATAAATCTTTCCCGGGTATTTATATTCATTTATTTGTATTTGGTCTTCGATGCAGACACCCTGCTGTTGTTTCAGCATTTGGCGGAATGCTAAAAAAGGTGGCCCGCTCCTCTTTCTGCAGCAGAAAGAACTCACACGATAACATGTAATTACTAACACAAATGAAGTGTGCTTCTGTGGCATCAAAGGAATCCATGCCATTCTGCCCAATATTCAGCCAGCCCCGGATTTCTATCTGTTATTATTTCTGCAAAGGCTGCTGCCTCTGCTGCAGAGGGCTGCAGATCAAAGGATGTGCAGAGAATTATCACGCCCCACGTGGATCTCCTCCGGTGCCCACGGACGTGGACTCAGGGAAGAGCCACAGAAGGCTGTGCTCTTGCAAAAGGAAGGGACGCAGTGCTGATAAAAATGTCGGGGAGGCTGAGGTCTTGCCGCGGGGTGTGTTATCTGGGTTTTGGAGAGGGCTTTGCAGAGCCTGGGGCTTGCCACGGGACCACGTGGTCTACAAATCCCCAGTCCAGGAGCCACGTGGTCAAGAATGCAGTGGAGGAGTGCAAAGCATTCTGCAGGTCTGTCCCAAAATCTCCGAGGGCCTCCCGTGACCTGGTTTCATCTCTCCCTCGGATTTGTGCCGTCTCCACCCATGGCCACGTGATCCTTTTCTTAATTTTCTTCCCCTCTCTCTTCCTTCCCTCCTTCTCTCTCTCTTTGTCTAATTGTTTGCTAAAAATGCTTTTCTGGGATCTTTTAGATTCATTACACTGTAAAATTGGAGACAATCGTAGATTCACCCACCGTTGTAAGAAGATGCACCAAGAGATCCCGTGTGCCCATTGCTGGGTTTCGCCAGATGGCACCATCTTGGAAAATGATAGGGTAAGGTGACCACTGGGATTTTGATGCTGGTGTGTGTGTTTAGTTCTATGCAGTTTTACAACCCGTGTGGACCTGTGGATCCACCAGCACAGTCAGGATACCGGACATGCCCATCAGCACCAGGATCCCTCAAGGCGACCTTTTATAACCACACCCACCGCCCTGCAGCATCACTGTCATCCCTACCCGCTGCCCTCGGACGTCGGAGCTTCTGGTCTTTGGAGTCAGACGGAACGACACCATCGGCTCTCCTGGGTCCACCAGCACGACAGATGGTAGGACTTCTCAGGCTCCACAAGCCCATGAGCCAGTCCCTAGAATGCATCTCCTCTTGCGTGTATGTCCATATATCCTATCGCTTCTGGTTCTCTGGACTAATCCAGTTATATTCAATAAAAAGTCCTTTCTAACCATGAATTTTTCAAGCATCTATGAACATGCAGCAATCAGCATGGAGAGCGATGGTTCTGTTTTGGGTGGGGAGTGACGTGGACTCCAGGTCATGTAGAAGGTCCACGTGGATGGCTTTAGCCTGCAGCCCCTCCAGACGTCAACATCTCTGTCCTCAATCGTACTGTGGGGACAGACTCTCCGGTGTGGCTCCTGGGTAATCAAAGTCACTCATCACGCGGGGCATCCCGAGGGCTCAGGGGTGGCCTCCCAGGACCGGGGGGCCAAGCCCAGCCCTCTCTTTGGGCAAAGTAAATCCTTTACTGCTCAGGGTCTATTATAACAAGTGCCCCCCCATAGCCAGTGGGGTCCACATTCAATTCCAAAATGGCACCCCTGGCTAAAGCGTCAACACAACTCTGTAGTTAGCGATGCTGATTGGAGATGCTGGGCAACGAGCCCGACCCCAAACGAGCACAATTTGTCGTTGGAGCCGTGATGGGGGGCGTCCGGGAGGATGCACCAGACCCCAGGGTTTCCGGGGGCTTCTTCCTCCCCAAACACTAATTCAGAAGCAATGACCAGCACAGAATCCCAGACCCTCCTTCCAGAGAGGACTCGACTCGTCGCCTACACTGGTGCAGGGACCACCCCCGGCCCCCAGCATTCTTCCCTAGGAGGCACCAGGGCACGGCTCCCCATCGGAGGCTGCGGGACCAGCAGGAAGATGCAGGGCGTCCCTGTGTATCCCTCCTTTGCCTCAACGTCATCCACATCCACCCGCATCGGCCCAGCGAGGCACCCCTGGGGGTCACAGCCGGCTTTTCTGCTCTATTTCTTGGGCGTTTTGGCCGCACGTCTTTTGAAGATTTATTTCAGTTGAGTAAAATTCACGTGACGTAAAATTCACCGTGCACCATCTTAAAGTGAACAATTCGGGGGCATTTAATACATTTCCAAGGTTGTGCAAACTTATGTTCCTGAACATTTCCCTCTCCGCTCAAGGAGATCCATCCCCATCGAGCAGACCCCCCTCATCCTCCCTGCAGGCTGCACATCTTGGATGCCCCCTGGGTCCCTCGGAGCCACCTCCATCCTTCGTTTGGCTCCACGGGGCCCTTGGCGGGCGATGCTGGGCAGTGGGTTTGCTTTTGGCAAATACAAAGATGATAAAACTTGCAAGGTGCACATCCATTTGTCTTATGCACCGTGATTAGCTGTGGTGATTGTTTCTCACTGCAGATTCCCTCCCGGTGCACAGGGACGCCGTCCCCTCCAGTCCGGGTGCTCTCCGGGGGCTCGGTCATCACCATGTCGGTCCGTCCATACCCGGGGTTACAAAATGGTGATGGATGGCTGAATCGGGCTGCCACGCTTCTGGCCTCTGAATCCATGGGATTCGGTTAGGAAGCCCCAGGAACTCCTTTCCCCCTCAAATCCTCTCCTGACGGGCAGCACGTGCTGTGGTTTTTTCTAAGGGTGACGGATGACGCCATCACATGGCAGGTCTCCTGCCAGTCGCTTTCGGTGCTCGTAAACCTGCCATTTGATCTCATGATAGAGCAAGGATTCCACGGCATCGTCGTGTTTTATTTGAACAAAGCGAGGTACGGGTGGATGAGGTGCCGTGTGCCACCACGGTGAGAGTTGGAACTCAGAATTACTCCACGCCCGCTCGACAGCATCTTTCTTGCGTGAACCACGGGAACAGATCTCTGGAAGGTGCCTGGGTCCATCTCCAGTTCTGCCCCAGCTCACTTCCCCGACATCCTCTCCCACCACGTTCTCCCTTTTTAAGTCTTTTTTGCAGCACCGGCTGCTCTTGTTAGCGCAGGAAGTGTCCAGCCTCAGGAATTCCTTGCTGGCCGTTCCCTCTGTCCTCGATGCCCTTCCTGCGGACGTCCTAGAGGTCCCCATCCTTCAAGTCTGCTCCAACGTCAGGTTCACAGCAAGGGCTCCTCCAACCCTCAGATTCGGGTTGCAACCCGTCCCCCACTTTCCCCGTCCCTCACCCTCCTTCGCTTTTCCCCATGGCGTCGGTCAAATCTTAACAGCGTGTCACTTACTCATTTTTATCTGTTATCTGTCTCCCCGTCTCCTACCTGGAACGGGAGTTCTTAGGGCCTGGGCCGTGGTCCTGGGCACGTTGTCTGTGCTCCATAAACGTTTGTTGAATGAATGAGATAAGGATGAGCGTGATCCTTCAGTCCCGACCGCGGGCCATCATGTGGTAGACCTGGCGGCCCCGGGGGGGCTGTCCTCCACCCCAGGCCTGGTGCCCGGCCGGTGGACCACAGTCTCTGGGGGTCACAGTCGGGACCCAGGCCCCTGGCCGTGCCGGTCTGCACCCCTGTCTTCCTGCCCAGGTGCCCCATTCGGAGGCCTCTTTACAGGGGTCCCAGCCCTTCCCCGGGCGCCCCTTGTTGAGACCTCCTTATGGGGGAAGAGGGGTCCCTGAAGACCCTCCTGCAATGACTGAGCACCCAGCACCTTTCCATCCGAGCCCCCCGGCTCCTCCCCCAGACCCAGGTCCCTGAAACAGCAGGAGCCTTTGGTTTGGGGGCCCCCTCGGCAGTGAGATGACCCCCCATTTGTCACATCCACCCAGGCCCTCACCCGGCACCATCTCACAGGGGACGACGGAGCAGGGGGCTCCGGCACCTTCTCTCTGCCTCTCGCTGACGCTGCAGCAGGAAGCGACGGAGGGCTCGGCCGTGTCTCTCTTTGTTCCCCTGATCTTAATCGGCTGCTCTGATGCCTGGCAGCTCAGCCGAGCTCCTGCAGAAGCCGCCACCACGTCCCCTGCAGCCCTGGGACGTGACCACTGTCTACATGTCTCCAAGAGTGTTCTCCACAAGCCCCAGTTCTCCCGTCTGTCCTGCCGCCCACGTGATGTTTGGAACGGTGCAGGGAGCAACGCTCTGGGTTCTCCGGGGTTTGGTCAGGACCCCAGGGGTACCCGGACCTCAGTCCCACCCCGTGGGATCTGCCCACCTCTTGTGTGATGGCAGCCCCCATTCTCCGTATGTCACCATCGTCTTGGCACAATCATCTACACACAGCATCCTTCAAGGCTAGGGAGCGGCTGTGGGTGAGGCCAGCAGAGATCTGGGTGCAGCAGCTTGCAGAACAGTGTCTGTGCCGTCTTTGCACGGGTCACCACTGGCTGCAGACCCCCGACTCCTGGAGAGCTGGGGTCCACTCCTTGCCTCGCACTGGCTCCCAGCAGGTCCCTTGTACCACCTCCTCCCCTGAGACTTGACAGGCTGGGCTGGGTGGGGGTCTCACCATGGGGTCCCCTGGGGTGCTATCAACCAGGCTCCACATGCCCCACCTGGACAATTGGACCTGGGATTGGGACATGCATGAGTGATGTTGGACCTTGGAGAGGCCGAGGACCCCACACTGAGCACCCAGCATTGAGAACTCAGCATTTGGCACCCAGCACTGAGCATCCAGCACTCAGCACCCAGCACTCAGCACCCAGCATTGAGCACTCAGCATTCAGCACCCAGCTCTGAGCACCCAGCATTGAGCACCCAGCAATTAGCAGCCAGCATTGAGCAGCCAGCATTTGGCATCCAGTACTGAGCATCCTGCATTGAGCACCCAGCACTGAGCACCCAGCATCTAGCAGCCAGCATTGAGAACCCAGCATTTGGCACCCAGCACTGAGCATCCTGCATTGAGCACCCAGCACTGAGCACCCAGCATTCAGAACCCAGAATCTAGCAGCCAGCATTGAGAACCCAGCATTTGGCACCCAGCACTGAGCATCCTGCATTGAGCACCCAGCACTGAGCACCCAGCATTGAGAACCCAGCACTGACCACCCAGCATCTAGCAGCCAGCACTGAGCACCAGCACTAAGCTCAGCACTAAGCACCCAGCACTCAGCACTGTGGCAGCTCAGGCCCCAGTCCTTAAAGCTGTGTAGATCTCAGCCATCGGGCAGAGTGATGGGGAACAGATGTGGACAAGGCAGGGAGGGTGTGCCTTTGCTGGCCAGGGTAATGGGGACTGGAGCCTCCCTCACTCACCTTGAGCCAGTCTGGAAGCTTTCACAGTGGGCTTCCCCTTCTAGAGGCCCAGGTGGTGAGACTGCTGACACCTTCCACCTGCCAGGTGGGGAACCACTGCTTGTTTGTATGTGGAGACAGGTCTTTAAAGAGGTGATGAAGGTAAAATGAGGTCACTAGGGTGGGTCCTGACCCAAGAGGACTGGTGTCCTTGTAAGAAGAGGAGAGGACACAGACACACACAGAGGGACGACCATGTGAGGACACGGCCAGAAGACGGCGTCTACACACCAAGGAGAGAGGCCTCAGGAGGAACCAGCCTTGTGACACCTGGATCCTGGACGTCCAGCCCCCAGGACTGTGGGACCATACATGTCCAATGTTTAAGCCACCTCTCTGGGGCCCCTTGTTATGGCAGCCTGAGCAACTAATACGTGTACACAGTTACATATGATACATATTGCTATATTACTATATGATACATCTTATATAATGTAATAATATACATAATGAATAAATAGTATAAGTACTGATAATACGTTAGGGGGAAAATCTTGCATTTAAACATTTTTTTAGCTCTATTCTGGCCACAGCATGAAGAATGCCAACATTCCCCGATGGTGCCCACACTTGTGCTTTGGGGAACTGATCGTTGAGGCAAAAATCAGATATTCCTTCCCCTTGAATTATTATTGCAATTGTTATAATTTTTCACTTTCTCTGCCCTGAATAGCTTTCTCTTTTCCCTGACAGTGTTGATGTGGCTTTTAAGAGACGTGTGCTCACAATGTGTTTTTTTTTCTCACTTTGCAACTAGTCTTAGTATTTTAGAATGACTTTATATATTTTTTTTTCCACGTTTTGTCCCTTGAGATATATTGATTTTATATATATATGTATATTTTCCATGTTTTGTCCCTTGACATTTGCCAGTTGATTCTGAATGCAAGGGAAGTTGGATGGATCCCAGTCTGGGCTGGCGGTCAAGGCTGTGGACGGACAAGGCGGGTGTGCCTACGACTGGGGGGCTTTCTCTGGTGTGATTTGCAAGACTCTGGGTGGGTGTACCCCTTGAAAATAACATCGGAGTCAGAGAAGCTCTCTTGAAAATACGGTTCCCTCCAGTTACGTCCAGAACGTGGGTGTGATTTCCAACCATCCTCAGGCACATATTTCTAAGAGACATGGGAGCCTGGGCTGCATTCGGACGACAGGTGTTCAAAGTGTCCACTGCCACGGTGGTAAGCAGCCAGCCCAGCCACTGAGGGGACGTTTGCATTTTCATTGTGGGGATGCCGGGGGGAGGACATGCCCCTCCACTGGGGCTGATTCCCCTCCTGAAGCCAAAGAGAAGAGACTCTGCAGGAGACGAGGGAGCAGGGGGCACACCATACACTGGGGTCACTTAACAGTGGCCCAGTTTTCCCCAGATTCTCCTGATTTTAACGGGTAAGTCCCATCTTGTAGAATCCCATCGGTCCTGGGCACACCAGGATGGTTGGTCACCCTCCTGGTGGTTTTCTCAATGCATCTGAAAATGGGGAACTTTGTAAAAATAAACAAAATGTGCCTGACTGGATAAGCAAGACTCAGCTGAGAAAACCTTATGTCACGTCTGAATATTTGGGCCACATATTACTTCTGGTATCTACGATTTTATACACTTTAGATGTCAGCAGACGTTTCTAGATTAACAAATAAATTATTACCAGTTTATATTAATTCAACTTTTTAAATTTGAATTTTCTAATTCTAACTTTCTAATTTCTATATTGATATTATTGAAATGTTTATCATGAAAATTTCTAATTTTCAAAATTCTATATACAGTTTCAGATCTCAAGGGCTACATATTTCATATTTGACCCAGTAGACACAGTCACTGTGTAAGCAGCAATAATGAGACATTGATATACAAGTGTCCAGTTATTTTCTTTTAGTATTTCCCATTTCACGCACCCTATCGAATACGCCAATTACATAATGCTGGGCCGTTATTTTTATTTGTCCTGATGGAACAAACAAAGACTTTTCTTTCACCTCCGAGTTTCATTTACACAAATGCACGCTGACCGCTTTAGAAAAACGTGTTACTGATGGAGCCGGTGCAAATTGATCGAAACTCTTGACGGCAGTGTCTTGGATTTCTGCATCCCACGATCGGCTGCTTTATCTTCCACTGGACGCTCCCAACCAGCAGCGATTCTGCACCCGAACAAACCCATGTTCGACTCCTCCAATTTAAGCATCACCTCGTGCCATTTGAGGACAGAACTACGATTTGGGAGGATCTGTTGGACCCTCCGAGTCACCAGCTCCCACTATGACATTCATTTAGCATCTTTGTTTCTCAAAGGACGATGTCGTGAACTAGCGTCTGGAAGCCCGGGGGCTGGAATGAGGGCTGTGTTGGCTCGTTGGTTCCTTCCTTGGTCCATTTGGCGGGCATGTGTCGAGTGACTGCTCTGTTGCAGGTGGTGAGCCAGGTATGGGGTGAAGATGACCTGCCCTCCAGGTGTGCACAGCCCCCCTGGGAAGACAGGATGTGACAAGCACTGTGAGCACACAATGGGACAGCTGGGGAAAAACAGGGTTCCACGGGGGTCGGCCAGGCATAATCAGCGGGGATGCAGTCCCGCCAACACCAGGGCATGGTCAGTGTTCTTGTTGGGCTGATGCACAACGGAATGGCCTGTGTTGGGAGTGCGTGAAAGTCAGTCTTCTACCAAAGGCAGAGTCTGCTTCATGGACAAAGGCACATGCAGATAAAGGAGATTTTGGGGATCCGGGAATCAAGGTGTCATCCGGGGTAGCGTGCACACTCCACAGGGTGCAAACTGTGGGCAGAGTCGGAAACTCTGGCTCACTTTTCAGCCAGGAGGCTGAGGTCCTGGCGAAGGGCGGGACAGGGAGACGGGGAGATGGGGAGACTGAGGGAGGCAGGAGATGGCGTGGGGGCCACGGGGACATGTGCCTGTTTCCTGCCCTCGCTTCAAAGGGGGCTCCCCCCTCCGGTGTTATTTTCCTTCCCGTCCCTGTCCCTTTGTTGTTGGCTTTGGATTCCAGGGTGTACCCGGAGCGAACCTGCGTGCAAAGTTGATATTAAAACCACAGAGGCTAATGCCAGGGAAAACACACGCCCCTCTCGGCTTCAGAGGGAAAAGGATTTCATAAGCGTCGCCATTCTTTTGTAATAAAGATTCATTAAATAACGGTTATAAGGGATGAAGCTGGAGAAGAAAGGAAAACACGCCAGCCGGGGGGTTTCTCTGAACTTTCCCGTCCGTGTGCAAAGCAAACATCGGCCGTGCCTGGAGCCGTCCCCCAACCCCCAGGAGAAAGAGAAAAAAGCCGCGGGCCACCCTTTTCCAGAAGCAGGTCACGGTGCAGGGAATGCTTACCTGTTCGGATCCCAGGAGGGCAAAGGAGTCGATCCCCGTTTTGCTGGACGGGGCACATTGTGTGGACTGGCCGTGTGGATGTCCTTCACCCGTTTATGGACACGCAGCCCCTTGTTTGCCCGATGCCACCCACATCTGAAACTTTAAGGACACCTCTTTATGCTTCATAACACGTTTTGTGAAACTGGAGAGCATCGTCCTGGAAAATCACGGACCTCCCGGGGTCTTAGGGGGGACGTCTGCAGGGACGGGTCAGCGTGTCTCATTCCCGGCTTCCCGGACAGTCATGCGACATCCGCCGAGCAAGAAGCGATGTGGAGAGAAGTCCAACAGCTCGTTGCTTGAAGGAAGGGCTGCCGCCGACACCAGCCCGGGGTGCATTTAGAAGGAGGCAGTGGTTGGAGGAAGAGAGAAACACGTAGCTGGAGCACTCGGTCTCCAGGACTGTGTTAGTTGAGCTCTGAGTGTGTTTTCTTGGGCACGCCCGAAGGGTTTGCATATAGAAATCTTTGCAATCTTTATTGGGGCGAAATGCACACGACCTAAGATGCACCTTTTAAAGGAAAGGACTCGGGGGCACGTGGTGCCTTCACACTGCCTTGCAGACGCCCCGTTTCTCTGGCTCTAGAACATTTTCATTGCTCCCAATGGAGAGCCTGTTCTTATTTGCTTGGAAATCTTTTGTTTCACCTTAAGCTTCCAGTTGTCGACAATTCTTGTCTGAAATACCGTGGAAAGGTAGCGTTTAGGGGACACTTACTTATCCGTATATGGAAACGAACTGACTACATAAAAATCGTCCATGGTCCCCACCTTGCTCCGACTGGTGGGGGAACAGGTGAAGACAGCAGGTGGCCACCGCGAGGGAAGCCACAGGGTGTGGACAGGTGTGTGCAGGTGGCCTTGCGGGTGTGGGTGTGGTCAGAAATCAGTGGGATGCAGGGCGGGGCATTGCGGGCGACCCCATTCAGACTTGCATCTGGCTGGGCTCCCAGCACCCTAAGTCGCACGTGTGCCTCCCTTAGTGTCCTCAACGGAGCATCTTCCTGTCTTGACTGCATGGGGGGCTCCACGGGCAATGTGGAGATGTCCGCTTGTCCCCAAATCCCTTCTGCAGAGAAGCCCATTGAATCTGCCGTGGGGCTGAGCTTCCCATGTGACGCCCAAGTGTCCATGGCGAAGGAAGCTCCCAGACGCTAGACATGAATGCTCTCTGTCTCGTCCTCCCGGGTGGATGGTGGTGTGGATCCCAGAGGCCGCTGGTGGGGAACAGGAGGCTGGCAGGTCCTACGGGGACAGGTCTTCACTGCAGACACCCAGAGAGCGTGGCTGCCTGTGGGTGGGGGACGAGGGACCGTGTAGTTCCCAGTGCACAGGGATGGAGGCAACATGGGTATTCAGGAGGCGGGTCATCGGTCGTTATGGATGGTAGTCTTTGTGACAGCAGGGACCCCAAATCATTTCCTTCTTTTTCCCCCAAGACCGGGCTTTATGCCTAACGCATGATGGGTGCACCATGGATGTGTCCCAAATGTGCATTGGAAGAAAGACGGGCGTGTTGGCTTGTCTGTGGTCTGGGCTCATGGACAGGGGTCCTTGTATTTATAACCATGTGATCATATAAAAAACCTCTGTGGGTTCCTGACAACACAGGTGTTGTCATCTTTGACCCGATGCAAGATAACCCCGTGTACGAACCTCCAGTCCTGGCCCCCGGGGGCGCAGCCGCTTGCTTAGCAATTGCCACCCTTCTGCTCACGCCCACTGCACGCAAAAAGTGCCAGAGTAACGGGGGTCACTGAAAATCAATACCGTAATAACAGGGCCCCACGCTTCCTCCTTGTTTGCTTCCCTTGATGGCCAATTACAGACAATTTACTAAAGTTGACAACTTGTGGCAAAATGAATCGTGTTAATAGTGTCGGTGGCACGAGGGCCCATCTGTCTTGGAGGGTCTTCCTCGGAACAGAGGTCTGAGTGCACGATGGCTAATGGGATCATCACTCATCCGGGGACAGCCGGAATGTGAGGGTTACCACCAGCGAGTGGCACAGCTCCACGGATGGCTTGCCTCCCGGGGAGGGAGGATGGGGAGCTCTCTTACGATGCACCTGGTCCCTGAACTCCCATACCTGAGCCAGCCGTCCAAGGAGCAGGTGGTGTTTGCACACACCTTCATGAGAGATGCAGATACCATTAGCCAATTGCACTATCTTCTGCTTAAAATGCTTTGCGTGTGTGTACACATCTAATGCCATGCACCTGTGTGGACATCAGTAGACGCCCTGCACCTGTGTAGACATCTGTAGATGCCCTGCAAGCGTGTAGGCATCTGTAAAGTCTATGCACCTGTGTAGACATCTGTAGATGCCCTGCACCTGTGTAGACATCTCTAGATGCTCTGCAAGTGTGTAGTCCTCTGTAGAGTCTATGCAGGTTGTAGACATCTGTAGATGCCCTGCATGTGTGTGGACATGTGCAGATGCCCTGCACCTGTGTAGACATCTCTAGACACCTGCACCTGTGTAGACATCTCTAGATGCTCTGCAAGTGTGTAGTCCTCTGTAGAGTCTATGCAGGTGTGTGGACATCTGTAGATGGTCTGCAAGTGTATAGACATGCATAGAGGCTATGTGTGTCTGTAGACATCTGTAGATGCTCTACACGTGTGTGGACATCTGCAGGTGCTTTGCAACTGTGTAGGCATCTGTAACACCCTGAATGCATGTAGACATCTGTGGACATCCTGCATGTATGTAGACATCTGTGCATGCCTTGGGCATGCCTAGACATCTGTAGTTGGCCTGCACGTGCATAGACACCTGTAGGTGCCCTGCATGTGTGTAGACAAATGACAATGTTCTGCATATGTGTAGACACATATAGATACTCTGCCCATGTGTAGACATGTAGGTACTCTGCATGTGTGTAATTCTGTAATTTATCCTAAAAGCACATTGTCGGGTGGATGGAGGGAGGCATCTGAAAGATGCAGACCTTGGGGCACTGGAGGTGAAGTGACTTATTTGGGGGGATGCGATGGACAAAGAGAAGAAACCAGCACTCCAGGAGCGTGTGGAGGTCGGCCCTGTGCAGGGGGGAGCACCCTTTGTGGGGTGGCATCCTCCTGCCGTCACGTGGCCTCTGGCTAAAGGCTTCATGAGGTTCTTTGGTTTCACTGCACTGGACCCGCCCACTGGACCATCTCCTCTCTCCACGCCCATCGCCTCCCCCTCCCCCTTCTAACAGCAGCCGTGGGCAGAGGGAAGAGGTGACAGGGGTCAGGAGGGAAGACTTGGAGATGCAGGCATCAAGGACATAAATGGTGGAGCAAGGCCCCTGGCGAGATGGGGGATGCATTTTCTCCTTGGATAAACCTTCACAGCTGAGCAGGGGGCGGACCGTCTGTTTAGCTCTAGAAGGAGACTCATTGTTCCCGGGACCCACAGGGACCAATGACAGGTGATTAAGAGGACGGCTGTGTAATTGCATGGGGTCCACTGGCATCAGGGGCAGGGATGGGTGGCCGTGCTCACCAGGGATCCAGAGGAAGAGAGCCAGTGGGCAATAGATCCAGAGATTTATTCTGACGAACCAGCTTATGCCATTGTGGCGGCTGCAGAGTCCCATGATCTGTTGTCTGCAAGCTGGAGACCCGGAAGAGTCAGTTGTGTGAACCACTCTGAGTCCAGAAGCCTGAGAATTGGGGGAACCAAGGGTGTAAGTTCCAGTCCAAAGGCAGGAGAAAATGAGAGGAGATGCCCCAGCTTAAGGCATGAGGCAGGAAAAAAGAGGGGAGATGTCCTCCTTCTTCAGCTTTTTGTGCTACTCAGGCCTTCGACTGATTATGTGAGGCCCACCTACAATGGGGAGGGCAATCTGTTTTACTCAGGCCTTCAACTGTTTAGACAAGGCCCACCCACACCAGGGAGAGCAATCTGCTTTACTCAGGCCTTCAACTGATTAGATGAAGCCCACACACACTGGGGAATGCAATCTGCTCTATTCAGTCCACTGATCCACTTGCTAATCTCACCCAGAAACATCTTCACAGACCCACCCACAAATAATGTTGAATCCGGGCACCTCGTAGCCAGTCAGGCTGACACAGAATTAACCATCACAGTGGCAGAACTCGTGGGCAGGTACTGCCAGGTGTCATTTTCCAGGACTCCGGGGTATGTGACTGGTCGGGGAGGACGGTGGGGTCAGCAGACATCACGTGGGGCAAGGAGTTCAGAGGCAGAAGCCAGTGGAGCAGGTGATGGAGAACAGATTTTTTTTTTTTAAACCGGAAACGAGTCCTTTGTCCTGGATACAATCTTCAGTTTCACCTATTCCCAGGAAACACCTTGAGGCAGTGATTTGTGGTCCTGGAGCCCTGGGAATCACCCCATGTGCTTTTATTTGTACTATGACCCCAAAGGGAGAGTCGGCCAGATTTAGGCTGTCACTGCTCTGGTTCCTGGAATTCATATGTTGAATCATAACCCCCAACGGGATGGCACTGGGAGGGGGGGCCTATGGGAGGTGACAGGTCATGAGGGTGGAACCCCCATAAATGGGATTAGTGTCCTTGTAAAAGACACCCCATGGAGCTCCCTCGCCCTGTCCACCATGTGACATATTAACTGACCTCCACGGTGCACCCTTGACTTGTGGTTCTCATGTGCCTTCAGCTTCCACCAACATCCCAGAAGACAGAAGCACAGACTTGCTTCTGCACCTGTGCACAGGTGAGTGCAGGGTCAGCATCCCGCAGGTGAACCCCCAGATGAGCAGGGCCTGCATTAGCGTCCTGGGGCGGCCATAACAGAGGACCACAGACTGGGCGGCTTACAACAGCCTGAGTCCCTTCTGCTGTGACCTGGGTTGTGTGCAAACTCACATATGGACATCCTGACCCCCGTGTGATGGGGTTTGGAGAATGGACGTTTCTGGAAGTCGTTATGGTTGAACGAGGTGGTAAGCGTGGCCCTCTGATCGGATAGATGTAGGGTCCTTGCAAGAAGGGGAAGACAGACCAGAGCTGTCTTCTGTCCGTGCATGCAGGGAAGAGGGCGAGAGAGGACCGTGGAGAAGGTGGTGTCTGCGGCCACGAGAAGTGTCCTCAGGTTGAATCCCACTGAAGGCGCCTTGATCTTGGACTTCCGGTCTCCAGAACCGGGGGTATAAGTTGTTGTTTAAGCCACCCCCCTTCCGTGGTTTCTGTTACGGTGGCCTCTTCTGGCGTCACGTGGCTCTGATTGGTCCATGGCTCGTGATGCATCACCCCAATCCTTGCTTTGGTGTTCATCAGGGCTTCCCCTTGTGGGAGTGTCTGGGTCCAAATGTCCCTCTTCCTATGAGGACACCTGTCATTGGATTCAGGGCCCCCTATTCCACTACGACCTCCTCTCGACTAATCACATCTGCAAAGGCCCTCTTTCCAAATAAGGTCCCATTCCTTGTTCCTGAGGGTCAGCACTTGAATATATCTTTTGGGGGGGGACACAATGGTCCCCATTACCAGCTCTTAGGCGGTAGCACTGGGAGAAAGCGTGTCTCTGCCAGGAACAGACGTGCTGCCGGTATCTGCTCACGGGCTGGGTGTCTTCCCCTTTTTGCCATGGCTGCCGGGAAACCGAGGGACCAAAAGTCGTCACGTGGACGTATGGACCTCGAGTGTGACCTCCATTCTTATTTCACGATTCCATTTTACGTGTCTTTGTCACAAGCTGTCTCCGGTTTTGGGGAAGACAAGTTGTGAATGAATGAGACTTGAAAAGACAGAAGGAAGGAGGAAGTGTCCAGATCGTGGGCAGGAAGGGGATCTGCGAGGCGTTATGGGGCTGGGGAGGATGCTCCAGGGAGCCGGCCGCTGTACGGTCCCGAGAAATCCAGTCGCCTGCAAGGGGAGCCACCTGCTCATCCACGGTCCTCTGTGATCTTTTCCGCATGGTCTTCCATCACACTCGGGGTGGATTACCCACAAGGGGGCTGTCCCCAGTCAACACCCTGGCTTTGTGCAGGGCCACGGTCCCCAGCCTCTTTCCTGGGGAAGCCCTTCCCCTACAAGCCCGGGAGGCATGTGGAAAACTCTCTGCATCGTGAAAGGAGAACTCTGCTCCATTGAGCCGGCCGTGGGCCGTGTAACCGGGGAAGGATGTTTTTTATGGTCAAGGCGGCTAAAATATGGCCAGATGATACCTTTCCAGGGTGGATTGAAGAGGAAAGCAGAGCCTTGGTGAGCAATCCCAGAGGCACACTTTCTTCTGGGGGCCAGTGTGGGCGAGTGGCTCTCCTCGGCATCTGACCACTGTTTGTGTCTTTCAGACGGTGTGTCCAGTATGGGCAAACTCCGGCCGCCCCTCAGTGGGTCATCTGGTCTCTTAATGAGTTCCCTGATGAGCAGACGCGGGAAGCATGGGGAATTTGATCTTGTGATGCCTGACGCCCCGCTGGTGTGATGGCAGCCACTCTGGGGCCAGTACCCAGTTCCCGGCTGTGGGATGGGAAAGAGAAATGAGACCAAGAGGCATTTGAAGAGCAGGACGTAAAAGCAGGACACAAGGTGGTTTTAATAAAAGGCCAGCAACACGAGAGGATGCCCAATTTCGGGCTGGACACTGGTGCTCAGGGGGCACAAATGGCCTTCTTGTGGGGACGGTCGATGGCCTGAGGGTCGAGAGGGATGAGCTGCACCTCCCAGGCAGAGAGAGGCGGAGGGTGGCTGAGGCCGAGAAGAGGATGTGCAAGTGATGTTCTGGGAATGAGGACCCCCAAGGGGAACTGGGCTGGGGACACACGTGGCCACGGGCTCAGTGGGAAGGACTGTGATTCTGGGCCTGTCTGGGGGGGACACTGAGTCCCAGGGCAGCCTCACCGCTGGTCCAGCCAGACCCCCTGGTCAAATATCCCCAGGAGGGACCTTCTCACATCTGGCCCAGAATGCATGGACAGCTGTGAGACACCCGGGGACAGGAGGCAAGTCACTCGGGCATTGGTCCTCTAGCCACGTTATGTATCTCTTCAGAGAGCATCCCCAGGACCCCTCCCTGTCCCTTCTGTACCATGGAGGGCCTGTTGCCTGTCACTCTCAGAAGTTCTTTATGCCCCAATTAAACAAGGAACACTTCTCAGCGGTAAAGAAGATATTCCCAGGATGCACCGAGCCAGCAAAGGGGGACCTCGGTGTGCAACCCCCAGGAATGGCATTCTGCCGACAACCGGAAAGAGCGTGCCGGCAGAATCTCCCCAAGAGCCTCCAGATGAGCCGACCGTGTGAGGCCCTAAGAGGACCCCGTTGAGCCACGCTGCCCCGCAGCTGCCGGGAGACGGTCAGCGGGTGTGACTTTAAGTCACGAATTTGTGGCAGTTTGTTGCACAACAGCCGGAAACCCATCCAGATGGTCTCCCACCGTCTGGTGCCATTCATCCCTGGGACACATCGGGGACGTGGAGGCTCCCTCGATGCCCATCGGCACGGCCGGCATGGACACCCCTGGGTGCCCACCCGGAGTGCCCCTGAAAGCCAGCCGTTCCCGTGGGAAGCTGGGCTCAGACCCCACTGGGGAAACAGGAGGGACGTGGGCATTGCGCCGGGACAGAAGGGAGCCACACGTTGGGGGTTGGTGCTGAGCTACGGCGCCGTGTTTTGGGACGTGTTAGTGGACCACTCCGGACGCCATGGATGGGGTGAGACTGGGGGCCGAGCGTGGCTTTCCAGGACCAGGCTGGACTGTCAGGGCTGTTTCAGGGAGGCGATGAAGGGAGCCCGTGCCGGCCATGCTGGTGGATCGAGGTTGGTTTGCAAAGGGAACAGGCAGAGGGGGGCCAAGAGGGTGACGCTCAGGGCAGCCCAGGACCAGGGAGAGCAGAGCAATGTTAAGGGACACAAGTCCTCCCTGTGCTGGGTTCTGGCACAGAGGATGCTGGAGACTTGCACACTCCCTGTCCCGGAGCCCGTGCACCTCTCCTCTGCCCTGTCTGGGTCTGTTCCACGCACACGAGGACCGTGTTGGCGAGAGAGCTGGGGATGTGTGTGCACATTCACGAGGAGAGTCTGGGAGACCGTCAGATCCGCGGGTGAAGAGGGATCCGAACTCACGTTTCCAGAGGTGAAATGTCGGTGCATCGGAAGCTGGCCGCCGGCCGCGGGAGGACCGTAAACTGAGCGTCTGGCGGCAGGACCGGCCTCAAACATGATAAACAGTCAGCTCAGCCGTTTTAAACAGCCGTCTCCCTTCTCCTCCGGGGAATGTGGGGTCGACAGCGGAGGGGGACAAATACACAGCTGTCAGTCTGCATTAGGGGCCCCTGGGTTTGGCTGCCCAGTTTTCTAGCTCGCCGATTGCCACTTAACAGGGTGTCATTGTTTCCAGCTAATATTTCCTGCTTCCTTCCAAAGCATGAGAGTGTGTGCATGTCTGGGACCCTGCGTTCGGCATCCCTGCAACACCACGGCATTTATGCCTTGCAAGGTGGGGAGGTACAAGCTGCCCCCGGAGCCCCCAGAGACAGGACCCTCCATGTGCATTCGCTCAGGGTGGCTTGCAAAGCGATGCATGAATACACTTCCAAAGGGGTGTGATGGGGGATGTGTCCATCCAGGGAACATGCGTTTGCAAGCTTTCGAAGTCTCCAAATGGGGGTTGAGGGGGAGCATGCAGACCTGGGTTGATGCGGGGGGCATGGTTCATGGATCTGGCTGGGACAGAGAAATGGGACAGGTCAGTCCAGCTGGAGGAGGGACAATGTGGATCAGGCTCAGCTGCATGCCCTCCTCTCGTTAATGCAGGCATGGTCTTAGTCCACTTGGGCTGATATAACAGAATATCATAGATGGGGTGGCTTAAATAATGGACATTTATTTCTCTGGGTTCTGGAGGCTGGAAGTCCAGGGTCAAGGTGCTGGCAGATTTGGGTCTGGTGAGAGCCAAATTTGTGGTTCATAGACGGTATCTTCTTGCTGTGTCCTCACATGGTGGACGGGATGAGGGAGCTCTCTGGGGTCTCTGTTATAAAATCCCATTCATGGAGGCTTCACCCTCAAGACCTGATCACCTCCCAAAGCCCCCACCTCCTAATGCCATGACCTCGGAGATCAGGATTTCACATATGAATTTGGGGGACACACACATCAGTCCATTGCAAGCACTTTTCTTTCTTACCATGCATGTGGGTAGCAGGGATGGCTCCATAATTTGTGGGGCTTGATGCACACAGAAAATGGAGGACCCCCTGGTCCAGAGCTATTGAGAGTTTCAAGATGGTGACCACAGAGCATTTACCCAGGTATAGGATCCTCCCAGATGCATGGATTGCAACTCGAGAACCTGGCCCTGGAGGGGAGATGGGTGGGTCTTGATGAAATGTTTCCGGTTCGTGTTTTGTAGTTAAATCTCAGAAAGTATCAGTGTCTGGCTGATGTGGAGACACCAGGGAGAGACACAGGGGGAGAGAGATGGAGACAGAGATGGAGAGATGGACAGAGATGGAGAGAGAGAGGTGGAAAGAGATGGAGACAGAGAGGTGGAGAGAGTGATGGAGAGAGAAGGAGAGAGAGACAGAGATGGGGGAGTGATGGAGAGAGAAGGAGAGAGAGACAGAGATGGGGGAGAGATGGAGAGAGAGAGACAGAGACACAGAGAGATGCAGAGACGGAGAGCCCAAGTTCCGTCTGGAGCAGCCTGTCAGAAGCAAGTGGGAACTACTGCGAAATCTCTGGGATCCCAAGGAAACAGGTGGATTGAAAATTGTCCCCAGCTTAACTGTGATGCTGGGAGCAACGGTAGCTCATGAGTCAGGACTCCTCAGGGGAGATCAGGACACTGACCAGGCCGAGGGCGGTGGGCGGAAGGGGGAAAGCAAAGCGCTTCCTTTGTAGGACGGTGCGAGGTCACAGCCTTCAGCCAAGTGCACTGGATTTCTGGTTCAGTGACAGTGACAGCTTGGATTCTTCCAAGAGAAATGCTAACGTGCACTCAGACGAGGCCCGGGAGGACACGGCTGCCCTGCTGGGTTACCATGCGGGTCCTTGGGGGTCCCTGCACGTTTCCTGCTGATTTGGGTAAGAGCCACAAAGCACGATGGGCTTTTCTTCACAGGCACATCCTCACATGGTCCCAGAAGCTTGGCTCCCGATGGTCACTGCTTCTGGAGCAGAAACACTTTGCATCTTTCCTCTGTCAGAAAAGCACAGACTGACCATTGCTTGGATACATTGGAGCTGGAGAAGGAAGACTGGACTCATGGAGGTGGTCATTGCGGGTGCATTCAACGTGTGTACGATGGACAGTTTGCTTCTGAGTCACCAGGATCCCTCAGTTTGGGGAGAAAACCGGAAAACCCAAGTGACCGTGCCAACACTTCCTGCTCCAAATATCAGAGACGAGGACCAATGGCCACGTGTGGCTGGCTTCTGTCAGATTCTTCCTTGTCAGCCAACATAGTAATGAAAACCATTTTTTTCTTGTGGAGCCTCTCATATGTGGTCAGGGGGGTTTGGGGGCATTCAGAAACAAGGGCTTCTCCGGGCAGGGAATTTGGGGCTCTTCGCTGGAAATGACCTCTTGGAAGAGGCCTGGCTGCTGACGTCCTCCTGGGCTGGGACAGAGCAGCGCAGCAGTTCTTAATGTGGACGCTTTCCCCACATCCACGCACGTCACAAATATTTACTGAGAACATACGAGGTATCAAGGGTCGCGCTCGGCTGCAGGGAGCTCTGTGCACAGCAGAGTCCCAGCGGTCCCTACTCTTGGGAACTCGTGGTCCCCGGGGGTCAGAGGGCGGGAGGCAGAGGGGTTATCTGAGAGTTTCAGGTCAGACAAGGACAGGCCGACCACAGCAGGGCCAGCAATCAGAGAGGTGGGGGTGCCTGGATGTGGTGCAGCAGGGTGTTCTGAGATACGAACCCTCCGGGGGAGGCCGGGAGATGGTGATGGAGAGGTTACGGCCACGTTGGTTGCAGCGAGGAGGTGGACTTTGTCCTGGGGACCACAGGAAGCCGAGAGAGACGGGATGAGATCAGATGTATATTTGGGAAGATTGTTCGGGATCCGGCATAGATCTTTAGCTTTGGGGGGGCACATGTAGGGGGAGGGAGACGCACCCGGAGGGTGACAGTTGGTGCCGGATCCGGTGGGGTGCTTGGAGGCGGCAGGACTGGAGAGCCGTGCATAGATCGGCTATGATGGTGCTGGGGTGGCGAACTTTGGTGTCTTTGCGTTTCTGGGTGTGGGCTCTTATGACAAAATCCCTGTGCAAATTAGAGCCGATGGATTTGTTTGGGGTCGAGCATTGCTGCAGGGTCCTTCTGGGGTTGGAGCAAAGGGCTTCCTGCCATCCTTCCTATGCAATTTATGGTAAAACCCACACACGCTCCTAAAGCTGCTGCGAGGTACCCTGTCCCGTGACGGCCCCAGAAAAGGGGCATTCGGTTGGGGGGAAACAACGCTCCAGGCCCATTTTCTCCTAGAATGGCCCACGGTGGGCACGGCTATGGCGTTCCTGTTGCAAAGCAGACCCCCCAGACCCCGATGCTAAGACACCCTCGGGACATTTTTTTTTTATTATTATTTTGACATAGGTTGTAAATTTTTTCTTACCCCCGGTTCTGTTCCACTCTGGATTTGATTAATTACCGAGGTGTTTGGAAACGCGCTCTCCCGCGGGCAATTGATTTACAAAGTGTGTACACGCCGCTCCTTCCACGACTGTAAATTCACACCGGAGGGAGTCCTTGGAACAAGAGCGCTGGGTCCTCCCTGCTTGAAAACAGGTTTTAGGGAAAGCCGTCACGTCGGGGGAGGTTTTCTTCTTGTGAGGGTGTGGGGCGCACCGTCTCCACGTCCTGGTGGAAATCCTGCCCCTGGTTTCAATACACGACACTTTTTTTGGGGATGCTGTGGACTCTCGGTTCAGGCTGGAAATAGGTGATAAGAACTTGCTGCGTTTTGGAGGTTTGGTGATGAAAATTGGTAATGCTTTCTCGGAGCAGAGGCATGGAGACCTTTGGCGGTGGCTGGCGCCCTGGCAGCATCTCTGAGCCACTGCAGATGAATTCCTTTGGGAGCATGAGGGAGTTTCTCTGGCCGTTTCCCCCCTGACGGTTCACTCCCCAGGATGAGGCTGTTAAGACTCGGTGAGCATGGTGTTCAGCCAAGAACGGATCTTCTCCCCCACCATGTAACAAGGTCCACTAATGAAATGAGTGTTGTTCAGAGGCTTGGCTTTGTAATGCTTCTGGAAAACAAGACAGAAGGAGCAATTCTCTTAGCGAATGTACTGCACGCAATGGTGGCATGCTGCTTATGAAGTTTAATTTTGTGATACTTCATGAGGTGTAAGAGCTGCTGCTCTTTTTGGGGGAGAATGGATGTAAAGGCTCGTGATAAGATGGAAAGGGTCCCCCTAAATATTGCTTTTCCTGCTGAACTGTAGCTGGAATCCTATGAAATCTGCATGCTGTCTAAACTCTGTGGAATTACAGCACTTCTTTTCAATGTAAAAAAAATTTATGATTGTGGGTCTATGAAGTATTGCGTGAACACACTTTCACTTAATTGACATTTCATTCAATAGGATGTGGCGCCAATGCCGTCTGAGCAAATCTGTCAATGTTTGGGGGTTGTGGGATTCAGAAACATGGCAGATTGCAGCCACTTTAAGCATTTTGGCATATTTATCTGTTTTTTTGAAAATGGAAATAACAAAATTGGAAAATTGGAGCTTTAGTTTCATAGGAGGATATGGCCAGTTACAGAGAAAATAAATTGATGGCTTCCTTTCAGCTCTTTTATTTTAGAATGAACAAATGTTTATACTTCCTTTATCAAATTGCAAAACACGTACAAGGTGCCATGAATTTATGGGGCCGAGTTGTAAAGGGGATGCTTTAAATGTTGCATTCTCTTTATTCTTATGGTTTTAAATTACTGTTAAAAAGACCGTCCGTTGGGGACATGCACGAGGAGTCATGGGCTGCGGCTTCATTGGAAACTGCATCACGCGGAGTCTGCATCACTTTGTTGGTAATATTTCCATCCTGGATACGTTGCAGGACTTCAGAAAGCGTGGAGAACTTTCCCAACATTGTTGGGAAACACGTTTTTTATCAGTTGGCATTCCTCCTTCTGCTGTTGGGAATAACTGATGGGCAGGTGTTCACGGGGTCACCCGAGTAGCCAACCGGCCCAGTCTGCATTTCCACGAGGAGAGAGGTGAGAACTGGCTTAGTAGGAAAAGCAAGAGTGTATCTACGGGGTGTGGTGGGGTTCTTTCTTCAACTCCAGATCCCCACCTGTGATGCTAAAGGCTCCAGAGAAAACAATGATTTCTGGAGACCTTCAAAGAATACGCCTGGGAACGAGGTGCCCGATATCCATTTTCTGCGTCACTCCACTTAAAAATGAAGAGAAATGTATCAGAGTGCATGCTGAATTCGAGCTGTGAAATCATACACACCGCCACCTTGCATGATGACCTTGGGAGAAATAGGGCCCTGGGCATTGTTAGGAGTTCTAGTAAGTCTGTGATGCTGGGAATGGCAAATCCTACTCCTTTCCTTAACACACAGTTATTGGGAATTTATTCTATGTCGGGAATGGTCTACAAGTCAGGCATTTTTACAGTCAGAATTATTTCCCTTTACTTAAAAGAATACTAGTAGACTTTATTTTTTAAAGCAGTTTGAGATTTATGGAAAAAATGAGTGGAAAGCAGAGTTCCATGTACTGTCTCTCCCGCAACTTTCACTTTTCTTCATTATTAACATCTTGTATCAGATGGTATTTTTGTTACAATGTTAAGATCTTGTCTTAGGTGGGACATTTGTTACAGTGTTAACATTTTGTATCAGGTGATAAACACTTGTTACAATTGATCAGCCGACACTGACACATTGTTATTGACTAAGGTCCACAGTTTCCATTGAGGTTCATCTCGGTGCACTACATTCTATGTGTGTTGATAAATCAATGATGGCATGTACCCACCATGACAGTGTCACACGGAACAGTTCCACTCTCCTAAAAACCCACGTCTTCATCGTGGTTGGAAATGTGAGTCTTTGAAACATTATTTTTTGGGTCTTTTTGAAGAACTCTATGACTCACTTAAATTATTCAGTTGATTAAAAAACACCTTATTTAAAAACAAATACAAATGTGGGTGTGTGGGTTTGTATCTGTGTGTCTTTATTCACATGGGATTTTCCCATTTTGCCCATAGTTAGAAGACAGAATCCTACAAACTACTGAGACGAGGGGTCAGGAAACTGAACCCCAAGGGGTGAGAGGGTGTAATGACATTTGGTGGGTCCATTGTTTTGCATAAATGTCACCTATTTTTCTTCTTCAGCACCAGTTAGCACTTAATGAATTAAAAGAAAGTGAATGATTAGGCAGTGAGTCATATACGGGGTCATCCATGTTGCCTCTGGATGGAACCACAGAAGTGGTTTCTAACTGTCTTAGGGTAGTGTCTTCTTTCTTCCTTCTCCCACACTGTGTATTTTGCAGAGCAATGGGCTTGTGGGATAATTGGCTTCTGGCATTCCTAACCGCCTTTATGGCTCACCAGGAGTTGGGGCATTTGGAGATGGCAATTGAACAATTTATGGATCTGCTGTTTCATTATCCTTTACCATGACCTTTAATTACCTTATAATAGATGGTTTGATTCTGGGAATGGAAGAAAGCTTTCCATTTGCCAAATCATGTAACCAAATCATTTCCTGTTTCACAAGAGTGGATAACAGGGCTTGGGGGTGGGGTGGGGTGCAGAAAAGGGAGTGTTGAGGTCCCATCCTCGACCGAAAGGTGAAGACATCCAGTCTGTTTCCAGTAACCTGCCAGTCATCACTTTTCAAGGCCACGACTTTCTCCATTTCCCATTTCTCTCGGTAAATTTGCACTCAGCCCTCTGTGCTGGAATGAAGCTTTCTCTCAGACCCCATTGAAGAGTGAAGGTGTGAGACCCATTTTCCAGGGTAGAATTGCTTCCTCTCCTCTTCCTTCCTCCGGGATTGACCCTTGCAAACCTCGCTTACATAGACGTCCTCCTGGACATCAGCACACGTGGACTCAGCTTATCTGACTCGACTTACCCTTCTGGTCACCGCCCTGTTGTAACTGGTGGGTCCTTGTTGGGCATCAGACGGGCTGTCTTTGGGTGGATGGAGGAGAGGAGGCTGAAGTCCAGTTTTCGGGGCCCGGTGCACAGGATTTGGGGTGCAGAGTGGCTCTAGGTCTCCAGATGGTGGGGTGGGGTAAGATGGGGTCCAGAGAGTCTGTTTGCATCGATCATGATTTCTCTGGAAGGGGCTGGGCATCTCCAGGTGGACATCAGAGCCCCATGGGCCGGGTCTGGCTCTGGCTCCACATTCTGTGAACCATCCTACACGGGGAGGTCATTTTCTCATCTGTGAAAACGTGAAGACAATCTGCTCCTCGTCAGGTGAGTGTACGTGTTTGATAAAATGAGGTCAGTGACCATCCTTGCTCACGGTGGGCTTGTTGGTCCATTTCTCCTTCTTTCACTTATAAAACTGCAAGAAGATGCAGAAGAAGGGGACAAAACGACCCTCCATGGGGTGACGCCAAACCCTTGTAAGACTGTCACATCCTATTTATCTTGTCTGGGCAGAGTCTCACGGCTCTTGGGATGTATGATTCCAGGGTTCAATGTCATCAGACTTTGGGATCAATTAAGGGGCTTTCATCTGTCTCAGCAAATTTAACTGAACTATTTTTTTTTTTTTTTTTTGGTGACGATGATTGTCCCTGAGTGAACATCTGTGCCCATCTTCCTCTATGTTGTATGTAGGACGCCACCACAGCAGGGCTTGATGAGCGGTGTGTAGGTCGGCACCCGGGATCCGAACCCACGAACCCTGGGCTGCCGAAGCGGAGTGTTTGAACTTAACCACTAAGCCACCGGGCCGGCTCCTTAACTGAACATTTTGCACACGAGGGACACCATGTCTTTGCAAGTGGAGGTGGGTTTTCACAAAGTGTCCTAGGGTGTCCCCAAAAGGAGGGCCGATTGGTGTAAGGTGGGAACATCAATGGGTTGCTTTCTGGGTTTCCCCTCTGGAGCCCTTGAGGTGAGCCGATGAAATGGCCAAGGGACCCCGATTTCTCATAGATGCCCAGGGGGTGTGGTGCAGAGCCCCCAGGTGGCTTGGGGGGCCCAGGAGAGAAGGAGGGAAGCCCCCAGTGTGGGCACAGCCAGTAGAGGGTCTCAGAACCTGGACGGAGCATATGGAGGGTTTCGTGCAGAAATGAGCCCTCCAAGCCCTGAACTTGCCTGATGTGAACACCTCACCCAGCATTCCCCTCCGGCTGCCCCACCATTTCCAACCGAGAGAGAGAATTCCCCCTCATCATTTTGAGTCACATATGTGAGCTAGATTTTCATGCATGACCAGATCTTTTTTTTTTTTTTCCTGGAATCTCTTTTTCCCTGTGTGTCCAGGTGCCACATCCAACTGCTACAGGACACTCTCCGAGGATGTTCTCATGTGCCAGCGTGGAAAGAAACCTCGTCAATTAGCACCTGACAGATTTCCCAGCAGCCTCGCCACCCTCCAGGACTTGTGGGGGTCTCGGGTAGACACACGTGCTGCGAGGACCTTGCTCGCGTTGATTAAAAACGACGGCTAATAATGGCGAGAGGATGCTTACCGCCCGAGACCGTGTGTGCCTGATTTCCAGAGGGTCAAGAGCTCATTAATCTTCCCGCACACTTACAGCTCGGTGCCAGTTCACCTCTAAAAGGACACGGTTTGATGAGGGCAGATGTAAATTGTCTCTGCCATACGGCAGCCCCCCTCGCCCCCAGACGCATGAGAGAGCTGGATGAAGATGAAGCCGAATTTAGGATTTATTGCAATTTTGCAATCAGAGGCAGTGCCATGGAAATCAAATTTCGGGGGGGGGTTATGGTCTGTTAATGATCTGATTCTTCAACCCTGTAGCAGAGACAATGGTTGTCTGTCAAAATCCGTGCCATCCTTTCTCTTGAGCACAAGGTGAGACTATGATTTGTAGCTTCCCTTTGGGTTGGGTTGGGTCCTGCAGCTGAGTTCTTGACTATAGAGCAGGCATGGAAGGGACAGTGGCCCCTTCTGTATCTTCTGCACGTGCACTGCCCTGCTGACCGGCTGGGGTCCTTGGGGATCCAGTTGCAAGCACGGGGACTGTGAGAAGACTCTGCAGAACCTGGTGGAGCCAGCAGCCTGGGTCCCTGAGTGACCACATGGAGCAGAGCCGCCTGCCACCATGGACAGCTCCCTTGGGTCCCTGAGAGATGGAGAGAAATATGCTTCTGGTTCTTTCTGAATCTCTGTCATGGTAACTCAACCTTCCCCAGCGGTTATGTGCTCTATTCTTGAGATGGAATGCAAACCCGGGTCTTCTGAGTCCATGTCCCTCAGCAGACGGGACGGAGGAATGGCTTCTGCTGCATCCACCGACATGATTGGGTCTTGGCCTTTCTGTAGGGAAAAGGGTCTTTTCAAGCCAGAGCTTAATGGAATGACAGGCTGTGGTTCTGAGATTTAACAACCATGATCATCTTCCAGGTGAGGACCGGTCACTCAGAAGAAATATATAAGGTTCCTTGGATTGGAAAGTCCCACAGTTCATGGTCAATTTAATGTCCTTTGTGCCTTGTAGTGTCTCAGCTTATTGGCGGCCCAATGATGGTGTGTTGACTGAAGAAGTGAGTGAAAGAATGAATGCATGAATTAATGAATGAGTCGTGCAGCCATCTCCCTTGGCTGTAGCAGCGGCCGATACAGTGCTGAGCGGATGCCCAGTTTCCAACTCCCAGTGAGTTTCTCTGGTGTGATGAGACCACGGTGGTTCTACCTGTGATGGAAGAATTGAACCACCCACCTCCACAGTCTTTCTCTGGAAGCTTCTTCGTGCAGGAAACGGTCGTGGGGCTTGGCTTCTGGAAGAAAAGTGGTTTGTGGAGCATTGATTCTGTGGAGCAAACTGCATAGATGGAGCTTATGTGCTCTGGGGCGCACAGCCTGTGCCCAGCTGTCTGGTACCTGCCCTGAGATGATTGACAGGTGAATCATGGCTTGGAGTGCTGGAGCCCCATAGAGAAGGGGGTGCAGGGTGGGCTCTGGATGGGCTGGTTTGCGTTTGAAAGGGGTGACTTGCTCCCTATGTCTAGGAATTGGCCAACCCCACAGGCCTTCCGGGGTCAGCGAGACCCCAAGATGTCAAAGCGTCAGAAAATGGAAAAAGCATGACTAATACACTCTATTTCCAAGTCAGGACATTTTCTGAGACACCGGGGGTTCGGACTTGAACACATCTTTTCTTGGGGAGGCCACAGGTCGACTCGTTCCATGCTGTGTGAGTGCAAGGGGGAGATGCAGACCACTGGTCACGTCGCCCCGGGGCTGGGAGCACAGATGCTGGCAGCACCGGTGGGGGCCGGGAATTCTCCTTCTCTGGAGATGGAGCGAGCAAGAGACCCTCACTGCGGACACACACACGGCTCTGATGGAGGTCCCAGCTCCCTCTGCCAGCATCCTTCTGCTTGACCGTCCCACCAGCCCCCGCCCCGCTCCCCACCCCAAATCTGGAGGATCACCCTATTATCTTTCCAGGAATGGAGGACCGTCTTCCAAGTCCGTGATTTCAACCATCCCCACCGAGCCTCTCTGCTCACTCCGCTCGTGGAAATATTCGGCAAGCGGCCGGCACACGATGTTATTCAAAACCCGCAAAGCCAGAGGAAGGAAAAATGCAAAAAAAAAAAAAAAAAAAAGGAGTTGACAAATGCTGCTGGGACCTTTTTCCCCGCGTTATACACTCCGAACGTGAGGCGCCCACGGTAAATTCTGAGAAGCGATCTGGGGCCTAACGTCGTTTCTCAGGGGCTCGCTCGCCCCGGGGCTGTGAGTTACTGAGCTGTGAATATTCTACGAGGGATGATTTGCCGTAAATCGTGTCAAACTGCAAATGTTTCATAATCAGAATATGTCCGGTGTTGGGGGGCCAGGTGGAAACTTGGTTTTCAACTGCCTTCGAGATTGAGCACCCAAATGGGGTGGCATAGGAGCTGATGGGAAAACATCAAGTCCACGTCCCTCGGCCCCCCGACCCATAGGGACAGGCCATGCTCCTACGAATGAGGCGATGAGAAGCATTTGATGTTCTCATTTGTAACTGGAAAAGCTGCAGAAAAGGGTAATTTACAGACAGCTGTGTTGTCAACAGCGCCCGTGCTTTGCGAGGAGCATCCTTCACTCCTTCTGGTCAGTGGTCCCTCAGGAAGGAGGAGGATGCAGGTACTTGCGTGAGGGGTAGGTGAAGGCAGCTGAAGCCGGGGTCAGAACACCTGATGCCCCTCTGAGCACCTCTCGAGGTCGGGTTAATGATGCTCGGTGCATCACCCGAGTCCCATTGGCACGATGGGATGATGGTGCCTTTCCCACCCGTGCCTGGGGCTTTGAGAAGATGCCGCGGGAGACCCGCACAGAGGCCGCCAAACGCCACAAGGTGTTGGCTGTCACCTGTCTATATGGGGGTCCGACAGTGGGAAGCACTGCGGATCAACTTGGCTGGGCCATGGGACCCGGATATTTGGTCAGACACCAGTCTACCTGCTGCTGTGAAGGCATTTGTTAGATGACACTAACATTTAAGTTGGCCGACTTTGGGTAAAGCAGATTGCCCTCCACAATGTGGTGGGCCTCGTCCAATCAGTCGAAGGCTTTAAGAGAAAACAGATTGACCTCCCCCGAGGAAGAGGGAATTCTGCCTCCGGGTGGTCTTCGGACTTGAGGGGGGTCTTCCCTGGCATTTTTGGACTTGCCAGCCTTGGCCTTTGTGTGAGACAATTCCTCATAGTAAATCTGTCCCTCTCCCTTTCTGTCTCCATCTGTGTGTCCATTCGTCCACACCCTACTGTTGTGCGGCTCTGGGAAACCCCGACTTGCGCATCCTGTCTGCCTCCACCCTCAGCCTCGTCGCCTCTGAAACAGAAGGAAAGAAAAGACACCGTATCTGGCCTGCGTCTCCTCCATGAAGCTCGAGTCTGTGGCCATCGTCCACAGAAGGAGAGGGTGGATCTCTCGCCGTACGAGGCTTGTTTTTATCACCCCGCACCCCAATCCCCCTCCAGGAGCAGCATCGGGTCCTGGCTCCCCATCTACACCCTCTCTGCCACATCTGCCCACGTTCTTGACCTCCTCTCCCTCCACCCTCTCAGGCCTCGGTTTCCCCCCGTGTAATTTGTGGACCATGGTGGTTTCTGCACGTGGCTGTTTAGAGGGGCACGGATGGTCCAGAATGTCTGCGTTCAAATGCAAACTCTGCTACTTACCTTAGGAGAGGCCTTCACAAGGCAGCTCCTCTCCCCGTGCCTCAGTTTCCCCATATGCGAAATTGAGCCCTTATCAAGACTGAGTGAGTTCGTGCCGGGAGAATGTGCAGATCGGCTCCTCAGGGTTGGCTACTGTGCTTATCGTTTCTGAAACGACTGGTTCGAGGGAGCCAGTGTCATCTTACTTTGGAGATGAGAGGTGCTCAGAGAGGTTGTGCATCTCACGGGGAGACACACAGCCAGGAGGTGGTTGAGTTCAGATTTCCATCCACACCTCTCGTCGATGGCAGGCTGCAGCGGTGGGCTCTTTCACAGAGGACAGATGGGACTGGGTGCGGCTTTAACCCCACAGCCCGCTGGCCCACCCCGTGGAGCATTCCCACACAACAGACCCCTTGGACGGGGCGGAGAGCTTGAGAACCAACCATCCTGGAGGTGCTGGACGTGGTGTGTGAATCCACGTGGCAGCAGTGTCCTAACAACGAGGGACGCTGGGGGTGGGCCATTTCTCGTTTCAAGGGCGTCCCGAAGACGGGTGTCTCTGTGATGGTGTCTGGCTGACTCCACAGAAGGTTGGTCGGTTCCCAAAGCTCTGGGTCCCGTGACGTTCTCCAGCCAGAAGGGTCCTTCCACCGTGGACCGTCTGCGGGATCGCATCGTGCTCCGCTGGGAAAGGGAGCCGGGGATGGAGGAAGGGGGGCCGGATGCTCCCCTCCCTCTTCCTGTCCCCACTTCTCCTGCCCTTGTGCCGAGAACAAGGGAGAACATGGGGCGGCCTCTCTCACCAAAGCCAGTGAAGAGCCATCGGGTGTTCCTGCCGGCAAACAGGTTTTTAGGGTGAGTTGAGGGCGCCTTTCAGGAAATCGAGTCTGGGACGTCTTCCCCTTTGGATGGCGAATGGCTCCACCACCCTCGGTCCCCTTGGGATGTCCCTGATGTGCTGGGGTGACTGTTTCAGGGTCGATCATCAGTCTTTGTGACCCGATGTGACACCACACATAATGCGTTGTGGTTTTAACGTCTTCACGGCTGCATAGTACTCGGCGGGGTGTGTGGTTTACGGCTGCGAACTCATCCGAGGGTGAGTGGATTCAGCTCCATCTTCACGTGGAAGAGTCAGTCTTGTCCTTCGAAAGAGAGGGTTCGTCTCCCCGTCAGCCCAGGAGCGTGTGTTGTGTCCGCGCATGTGTGTGTTGTGTGTGTCCTTGCATCCTGTGCTTCTGCCCGTCCCCAGCCATGGAAGCTGTTGGCTCTTCCCCACACAAGGAGCAGGTGGCTGGGGGATTGTCCAGGAGGCAAAACAGGAAAGATCACACCTTATGCACACTGAGACCCGAGGGCAAAGAAAGTCTTTAAGAGAAAGCTCATCCAGATTGACCCACATTGTAGCCGTGTGAGAACTTCATTCCTGTTCATGGCTGCATAATATTCCATTGTATGGATGGACCACATTTTGTTTACCTATTCATCCTCTGATGGACACTTGGGCTGGTTCCACTTTTTGGTGGTTGTGAATACTGCTGCTATGAATGTGCGTGTGCAACTCTCTGTCTGAACACCTGTCTTCAATTTGGGGGGGTGTATACCCAGATGCGCAACAGGCAGTAACTGCTTCACAGGCACACTCTCCCTTTGGGGAGATGAAAACATCTTGGAACTAGATAGATGCGGTGCTTGCACCACGTGATGAATGGACTATATGCCACCGAATTGTCCACTTGAAAATGGTGAATGGTCAGTTTCAAGTTGTGTGAATTTTACGTCACTTAAAAGGGAAACAGCCCATCCATGAGCATTCCCTCCAGAACAGCAGTTGTCCCCGCACGTCACAGAATCAGGGACAGAATTAACTCCCACCAGGCTGTGTGTGGGTTTTAGAGATGTATGTAAATCCGCTTTTAAATCTCCTCTGCCTCAAAGGATCTGCTCGTTTTCGTCGGCAAATCATTGGTAATTGTATTTCCTAGTTTGTATAATTTTTTAAAGAACTGTTTGCCATTGGGGTGGCGCGATACAGGGTCCCGTTTGTCTTCTGTTAACTAGTGTCATCCGATACTTCTGCTTGCTGAGGGATGATAATGAAGGAGGAGGAACCATCACTTTGGGGTCTTGAGGGCCCACCAGGGGCGCCGGTAAAGGGAACAGAAATGCAACCTGGTTTCGATGTTCATTGAGTGTCTGACCCCATGGGCATTGTTTCTAACCTGAAATTATAGGAGGACAGGGTGCCCCAAGGCAAGACCTCCTCGCCCCGTCTCCCCGCTGTCAATTCCAAGCCCCCAAATTGTAGGACAGAGGATGACGGATGAAAGAACCACCCTAGGAACTAAACGGAAAAAAGGGAGGACACAATTTGGAGAGAGACGGGTTGCTCCTTGTTGGAAATCACTGCGTGGAGGGGCAGTGACGTCACTGTGGAGGCTCCTGGTGGCCCTGGGACACACCGACGTCACCAATTCAACCAGGATCCGCCACCCGCGGCTCCTAAGAAATCCACGATGGTTTCCGCTTCATGACGCGGAGTTTAGAGGCTGCCCTTATCAGCGTGAATCGTGAAAATGACGTCTAGTCTTCCACACGCCTGTGACGCGGGGCGATAAGAATGATTTTAAGTGCACAAGACAAGTGTCAACAGGCTTTCCAAGAAAATAAGGACCAAGAGCGATGTTTGGAAGGGCAGAGTCTGCTGGGTTTGATAAAATGTCGTTTCCAAGGAGGAAAAGCTTAGGCACGTGGCAAGGTGGGGGGCCACACCCTCCTCGGCCCTCAGACTCGAAATGTGGGGAAAGGGATGTAGCGACGGACAGCGGGCAGAATGGCGTTGGCCCCATGGCCATTCCAAACACCATCGGGGCTCAGGGTCCATTCTGCACAGTGATGAGCGTCCACGGGAAGGTGCTGACCGTAACGGAGGAGAAGACATTTGTAAATCATGGAACTTGAGAACAAGGAAGGGAATTACAAATAAAGAATCACAAAGAGGGGCTGGCCCAGTGGCGTGGCGGTTGGGTTCACGCGCTCCAGTGCGGCCGCCTGGGGTCCACAGGTTCGGATCCCGGGTGTGGACAGACGCACCTTGTCAGCCATGCTGTGGCGGCGTCCCATATAAAGTAGAGGAAGATGGGCACGGATGTTAGCTCATGGCCAATCTTCTTCACACACAAAAAATTACAAAACATGCTGACAAATGGAAGGTTGGACATGAGACGGTGAGAGAAATGACGGGTCATCTCAGGGGCCGGCGAGACTTGAGAAAGAGTCCTGCGTCTTTCCCTCTTTGTGTATGTTTTCAAGAAAAGGTGAGAACTGAAAACATGAGAAAAGGAGGTAACAGAGGAGAAAATCAGAGCTGAAGACTTTGGCGCATAAGGAGCAATTCTCGGACAAAGGGGGTCAAACAGCATTTAAATACGATGATTTGCAAAGAGGCCAATGGCGGTCAGCCACTGGGGGAGGTTATCCAGGTGGCCCAGGAATTGGTGGGAAGTGGCCGGAATGGAGACAGAGTTCCCCAAATAAAGGAAAATGTGGGAGAGCTCAGGAATCAGGGTGAGTCACGAGATACCTCGGGAGACCCCCCAAGAAAGGAGGGCTGTCTTAGTCTATAACAAAATGCCATAAACCGGGGAGACTTAAAACAATAGGCGACCATGGTGGCCAGGGGTCAGTGGAGCTTCCAGACTGGACAGACCACGAACAAGGACCTGGCCTCACACTTCCGAAAAATTTGACCATGAAAACCCTACGAATAGCAGCACAGCATCATCAGACGGAGCGAGGGAGGGGGAGAGGACGGCCGAAAAGGACCGAGCAGGGTTCCCTGTGCCGTCCACAGGGGAGCAAGGAGTCAGAATCCACTCTATGGCACTGACGACAGATCCCATCCGTGGGGGCTCCACCCTCACGACCTAATCATCTCCCGATGTACTGACACCATCGCACTGGAGGTGACAATTCAACATATGCCTTTTGGGGGGACACACACGTGTCATCCAGAGCAGGAGGTTTGACGAACATGGTGGGTGTCACCCCACAGGTAGACCTTCCCAAAGGTGACACCGTTGATGAAGGAGCAGGAAGCAGAAGAATGGAGGGAAGGGTGTGCCTGGTCCCCTGCTGTCAGAGTCGATGCACGTGGGTGTCGGGGCACCGGGAACGGAGGAACGCCCCATCTCTGTGAGGCTGCGAGGACCCGTTCCCATCTCCGACTTTCTCTTTGCATGTGGGTGCAGACGGCTGAACTGCGGGCACGGGGCGTCTCGGAGGAGCCGTGCGGAAACAGTAAGAAAAGAAAGCTCTCCTGTTCCAGCCCCGTTGATTTCTGCAGCCTCCGAAGCCCGTGTCCAAACCGACACTTTGGTTTCCATCTCTGTTTCTCTGTCGCATCGGGCCTGCTGGTCCCTTGTGTTCCTAAGGTGTAAATTCAGCCGGATGGAAGATGCTGGAAATCGGCATCCATTTGCACAGCCTCCTCGGGGGTGACTGATGACATTCGGCAAATGGCTGAGTCTACAGAACATGTGTTTCCCATTGAGTGACAATGGTAGAGTTTTGTTTGCACTCATAAACAATGAATTCTTTTCCCCGACATCTCGAGGCACCAGGGTCTGAAGGAGGCCGTGCCGGTGTGGGCCGGGGTGGGCTCCCCCGTGCAGGCCTCAGCCCTGACGGGGATGGAGGACACGGGAGAGGAGCAGAGGGGGCGGGGAGGGACGGGGCGTGCGATCCCGTGCGTGCAGATGGGAGCCGGCTCGGTTGTCTTCAGCTAATGGCGGGCAAATGGCATTTATGGCCCTAATTTACACGGCGTTAATCGTCAGAGAGTTCGGGTAAATCACTGTAATATGAAGATTTATGTCCTGTGGGCCAAGGACTCATTTCCATAAAGCATTTGCAGAATCCGTCCTGTGCTCTGACGAAGTGGTAAGTAGGTGCCCCTGCGGCCCCCGACCCCCGAGGCCCCCCCACACTGGATGAGCTCGCTGGCTCTTCCCCCCTCCCTCCATCCTTCCTCCCTTCCTTCCTCCTTCCTCCATCCCTCCCTTCCTTCTTCTTCCTTCCTTCCTTTCGTCCTCCCTCCCTTCCTTCCTTCTTCCTTCCTTCCTTTCATCCTCCCTCCCTTCCTTCCTCCCTCCCTTCCTCCCTCCCTCCCTTCCTTCCTCCTTCCTCCCTCCCTCCCTTCCTTCCTTTCGTCCTCCCTCCCTTCCTTCCTCCTTTCTCCCTCCCTTCCTTCCTTCCTCCCTTCCTCCTTCCCCCACTCCCTCCATCCCTTCCTTCCTTCCTCCCTCCCTCCATCCTTCCTCCCTTCCTCCCTCCCTCCCTCCCTCCCTTCCTTCCTCCTTCCTCCCTCCCTCCCTTCCTTCTTCTTCCTTCCTTCCTTTTGTCCTCCCTCCCTTCCTTCCTTCTTCCTTCCTTCCTTTCATCCTCCCTTCCTCCCTCCCTCCCTTCCTTCCTCCTTCCTCCCTCCCTCCCTTCCTTCCTTTCGTCCTCCCTCCCTTCCTTCCTTTCATCCTCCCTCCCTTCCTTCCTTCCTTCCTTCCTTCCTCCCTCCCTTCCTCCCTCCCTCCCTTCCTTCCTCCTTCCTCCCTCCCTCCCTTCCTTCTTCCTTCCTTCCTTTCATCCTCCCTCCCTTCCTTCCTTCCTTCCTTCCTTCCTTCCTCCCTCCCTTCCTCCCTCCCTCCCTTCCTTCCTCCTTTCTCCCTCCCTTCCTTCCTTCCTTCCTCCCTTCCTCCTTCCCCCACTCCCTCCATCCCTTCCTTCCTTCCTCCCTCCCTCCCTCCCTTCCTTCTTCTTCCTCCCTTCCCCTCCCTCCATCCTTCCTTCCTTCCTTCCTCCCTTCCCCTCCCTCCATCCTTCCTTCCTTCCTTCCTCCCTTCCCCTCCCTCCATCCTTCCTTCCTTCCTTCCTCCTTCCCCCACTCCCTCCATCCTTCCTTCCTTCCTCCCTCCATCTCTTCCTTCCTCCTTTCTCCCTCCATCCTTCCTTCCTTCCTCCCTCCCTCCATCCCTTCCTTCCTTCCCCCACTCCCTTCATCCTTCCTTCCTTCCCCCACTCCCTTCATCCTTCCTTCCTTCCTCCCTCCCTCCATCCTTCCTTCCTTCCTCCCTCCCTCCATCCCTTCCTTCCTTCCCCCACTCCCTTCATCCTTCCTTCCTTCCTCCCTCCCTCCATCCCTTCCTTCCTCCTTTCTCCCTTCCATCCTTCCTTCTCCTTCCTTCCTTCCTTCCTCCCTTCCTCCCTCCCTTCCTTCCTCCTTTCTCCCTCCCTCCATCCCTTCCTTCCTTCCTCCCTCCCTCCATCCTTCCTTCCTCCTTTCTCCCTTCCTTCCTTCCTTCCTTTCATCCTTCCTCCCTTCCTTCCTTCTTCCTTCTTTCCTTTCTTCCTCTTTCCTCCTTCCTTCCTCCCTTCCATCCTCCCTTCCTCCTCCCTCCCTTCCTTCCCTCCTTCCTCCTTCCCTCCTGGAAATGAAATTGCAGAAGGTGATGGGCATAAGAGGGATCATGAGGGGGACGCAGGACTTCCCTGGCCATCTTTGGCCCCACGGGCAGCCGCTTCCTCCAGGTCCCCAGCCCTCCCATGGGTTTCCAGTGAATCCAGTGAGGAGGTGGCACGGGAAGGACAGGTGTCTTCTGTCACCACACTGAGAAGCAGAGGCGGCCCTGTAGCAGGTCTCCAATGTCCCCGTGTCAGCAGCTTTGACGTCTCACCTGCTTGGGATGGTGCTTCCTGGACCAAGAGCGGTGAGTGGACGCTTACTGAGCACCAACCACGTGCTGGGCATCTGAAGAACCGGGGGGCCATCCTCACAGCCTCAGGGGCTACAACAGTGGGAGAGGTGGACATTCTCACCCCCATGAGAGGACGTGAAGGAAAGGATGTGGAGGAACAGTGTGTGTCTCCGAAACAGACGGTGGATGCTAAGACCAGCCCAGGGTGTGGCTGATGGGGACGCCACCCTGCCCAGAATTGAGTGGGATCTGGGACAACACTCAGTTTGTCCATCACTGGCATCTCGGGGATCCCGGGGCACAGAGTCTGTTCCAGATTGTCAACATGGGAGTTGACTGCAAAGGGGTTTGTGTAGAAATGGGGATGGACGGGCACCTCTCTCGGTGGAGATGTAGGGAAAGTAGATTCTGGAAGGACCCGGAGTGAAGAGCACGCATTTGAGGAAATTAATGCAAACCACACGTGTCAGATGGTGGGCCATGCGTCACCAGCCAACTCCCAAGAAGGAAACCCAGGTGTGTCCATCTTGAAGACGTCAGGGGTTGCGGTCACCCTTCCTGACTCCCGTCACCAACTGGTTCGTACCCTCCTCCCGAGAAATGGCGGGTCCAACATTGCCCGCGAAATGCCCGTGGTTACATAGCTCAGTTTTTCTGGTCGAGCTTCCCGTTATGAAAAATGACCTTAAGGTGATGACGAGGAACCAGTCCTGGGATGCACATGGTTGGAGGAGGCTGGCAAAGGGTTTTCAGATGGATGCCTGTCTTATGAACATCCTCTTTCACTGCCTCTGGCGATTGCATAACGTCTTTCCTTCATCGAGTCCTTATGTCCTCTTTTTGCTGAAGACAAACGCAGTATATTTTAAGGACAAACCCAACCCAAGAGGTCTTCCAAACGCCCAACGGGGAGGTGGTTGTGTTGCCAAGGCCAAGCTCCGAGAAGTGTTATTTCTTTCCAAGGAAACTCACAATTAGAAATAGAGAGGTTGAAGTTGCAAGAAAACCCCACAGATTGGAAAGACCTTTTACAAGAGCCGGCAGATAAAAGCCTATTTCCAAAAAAATCCCCAAACCAGAACTCTCCCGTGGAATAAGAGATTTCCTTTCAACAAGCGGGTTGCTCAAACCACAGCAGAAAATGACAGGGCAGTTACGACAGGGGTGGACATAAAAGAACTTAGACTCGTGGAAAATCCACTTTTCATAAGTCCCCCAGCCATCCTCAGGCCTTTGTCCTAAAACCAGCGATTTTGTTCATCACGGGACGTTATCAAAAATGTGCTGTCTTCCAGCTGTTTCACACTGTGCGTTTCTGGTGCAAGAGTTACTCGAGGCACCTCTTTTAAAAACCTTTTCTTGGCAGGGACAGGGGAAAATCCATGTCGTTCTAGTGTGTCCCGTTAGAACAACCCTGAGAACTTTGCAAAGTTTGTCCGATGCCAAGATTTCTCGCTCTCCACGTCACGTCTGTGTTTTTCCGATAAACCCAAACCAGGCTTGAGATGTGTAGGAAACGTGAGACATGAAGTTAATTTGAATTGGCTTTAACTGTCGCGACATTTGGAAGAGGCGTTCCGAGAAGTCAGTAGGAATTGGAGATCGGGTACCACCGTGGGCCAGGATGCTCGGCTCGGGGGCTCTTGGTGAGCAAGATCTGTTTTCCCCCGTTCAGTAAATGTTAAGCACAAAATCCTTTTGGGGGAATGTCTTAGTCACCTTGGGGTGCCGTCACAGAACGCCACCGTCTGGATGGCTTATGAACAACAGGCATTTACTCCTCCCGGTTCTGGAGGCTGGACGTCCAGGATCAAGATGTCGGCAGACGTGGTGTCTGGGGAGGACCCTCTGGTTCATAGACAGTGTTTCCTCACTGTGTCCTCATGTGGTGGAAGGGACGAGGGTGCTCTCTGGGGTGTCCTTTATAAAGGCACAAATCCCATCCATGGGGGTTCCACCCTCATGACCTCATCACCCCCCAAAGATGCCCCTCCTAACCCACCCCATTGGGCATCGGGCTTCAACATATGGATTCTGGGGGGAGACACACATTCCGATCATAAGAGTGTAGAATGTTTGCAAACATTCACCTCCACTCTGTAGAACCCACACCAGATCTTCTCAATAGTGCGATCACATTGGCTATAAAACCAAACAGTGATTTGAAAGGAAAGAACTTGACAAAACCCCACACTGTATTGCATGTCCATTTCTTTTCGAAAAGACGGTAAAATTTCAGAAATGTTCAGAGAAAGTGGTGCCTGAGAAGCAAGGACACACGGTGGGTGGTGTGTTGACCGCCATTGAACGTCGTTCTTCTCCATTTGAGGGGGTGTGAGCCAGTAGGGTCAGCAAGGGGTCGATGACTCTCGTTGTCGTGCAGAGGGTGGGAGGCCAGGAGGACGTGGCGTGGGTCCCCGTCCACACTGTGATGCTTCCTCCATTGTGGTCTTGTACCTGCAGGGCAGGTGACCTGTGCCGGCTGGTTTTGGTGCCTTGGTGGGGGACGGGGTTGTCCATTGCCGTCATTGTGTAGGTGGGAAATATGAGTGACCACTAAGGTGTCACCCTAAATAGCCATGCATGGTACCCAGACACCCACGTCAGAGAGCTGCATGTACAAACCCAATCCAATGTGCTCCTGGGGATGCCGGGAGGGACAGAGAAATCTCAAGGGGGGCTTCCCTAAAAGCCACCCCCAGCACCTGTTGCATTGGTTAGTGTCATATCTCCCCAACATACATGTGATTCTGTGGACTGAATGTATGTGCCCCCCAATAATTCACATGGGGAAGCCTGACCCCCGATGGGATGATGTGAGGATATGGGATGTTTGGGAGGGGATGAGGTCATGAGGGTATGGCCCTCAGGATGGGATTTTGCCCCTTAGAAGAAGACACACCCCTCCACCACATGAGGACACAGAGAAGAGTTGCAAAGAGGCTGAAACAGAAGTGACCGGGCTTCAGGTAGGGTGTGCTCAAGGGGGCAGATTTGCATTGAGACTGAAGGAGGGAAAGATGACCAGATCTGGAGGTGGAGCATCCAGAGGAGAAGCACATGCAAAGGACCTGGGGTAGGAAGGCGCTGGAGTGGCTGGCGTGGCATAGGGGACAGTGGAGGTGGGTGGGGTCAGAGGGCCAGCATGGACAGTGGGGGCTCATTTGAGGGGAGATGTGGGAACTGCTTTTGGGGCATATGCTGCATTCGTCACTTCTCTTCTTTCTAGCAGGAGCAAGCCCAGGCCACATCCCACACATGGGCAAAACCGAGGCCCGAGAAAAATTTCCATGATCAGAGTGAGGATTTTTTTTTTTTAAGGTAAAGCCAGCTTAAATTTGGGGCACCACCCTCGCCGTAAGTGGACACGTCCTTTCGGCATGGTTGAACACGTAGGAAGCGGTGCCCTAAATATTAATTTATATTCCTTCTGCAGGCCGCGGTGGGGGAGAAAAAATGTGTAGATTCCCGGCATTTAGAACGGAAGGTGCGTTTAATAAGATGGAGCCGTTCCGGGCTGGCTCTTCTGGGAGGAGCGAGCGACGATGTAGCTGCGTTGCTAATGACTCGGAGAGAGCCGGCCGCGGTGTCACCGTCGCGTAGATTAAATTAAGGTAGCAAGTCACGCCTGCAGGAATCGAGGATCATTTTTTTATGCTGTTTACACATGACGGGGTCCCAGGGGACCACTTATTGGGGGTTATAAATGCACGAGGCACCGTGTGTAAACGGGGATGATGGGAGCATCTCTGAGCAGACGGGGATTAATTGATTTATAATGGAATATGCACGGGCAAGCCAGGAGACCGTCCTGCACATCAGGGGACAGAATCAAACGCGACTTTCCTACGGCTCATTCTGTCCTTTGCTTTTATAACAGGGACCGAGGCCCATGGGGTCCCTGGGGAATGGCCATTTCGGTGGATAATAATTCCTGTCCTTGTATGTAAAAATGTGCTTCGAAATTTCCATTTAGATATTCAGTTGTTCCTCTCTCATGCAAGTAGGTAATTTTTTGGAATTAAAAAGAGGGGACAGTTCTAAATAGATGTGACCCAGAAAAAGAATTCAGATTACTTACTGATTTGTCTGTGTTCGAGTTTCCTGATTGTTGAAGTGGATGACAGAGGTACATGGAATTCTCGTTCCAGGTCATAGATATATCATGGGTAATAGATAGAGAGATGGTAGATAGATGATAGATAGATAGGTAGATGATAGGTAGATAGATGGTAGGTAGATACATGATATACACATAGATAGATAAGAGACAGAGAGATACATAATAGGTAGATAGATGATAGATAGGTAGATGGTAGATACATAGATAGATGATGGGTAATAGATAGATAGGTGATAGATAATAGATAGATACATAATAGGTAGGTAGGTTGATAGATGATAGATAGGTACATAGATAATAGATACATAGATAGATGATACATAATAGACAGGTGATATATAGATAGTAGATAGTAAATAGATACATACATAGGTGATAGATAATAGATAGATTATAGATAGATGATAGATACATGATGGATAGATGTTAGATATGATGGGTAGATAGATGACAGATCGATAGACTGACAGATATTAGATAGACGATAAGATGATAGATATAGATGTACACATAGATATGGATATAGATATCTCCGAGAGAAAGAGAGAGACAGATTTTATGAAGATTTTATATATATACATATACATTTCCGAGACAGAGAGCTTTATTTTAAGGAATCGGCTCATGGAATTGTGGAAGCAGGCAAGTCCAGAATCTGGAGGCTACAGACCCAGGGAAGAACTGAATTTATAAGTCAAGTCCGAAGGCCGTCTGCTGGCAGAATCGTCTCTTCCTTGAGAGATCCCAGTACTTTGTTCTATTCTGGCCTTCAACTGATTAGACGAGGCCCACACATACCACGGAGAGCAGTCTGCTTTACCCAAAGCCCACCAATTTCAATGGTAATCTCACGCAGAAACGCCCTCACAGAAACATCCAGAATAATGCTTAGGCACATATCTCGGCACCATGGCCCAGCTATGTAGACACATGAAATAACCAGCACACGGGGGGAGTTGATAATGCACCACACAACCAGTAAAGTGGACTGTCTGGGCTGATAAAAAGCAGAGCATAGGATTATAAAGAGCATGAGCTTGTGGTAGCCTTTCTGAGAAGGGGATATTTGTCTGTGGTCATGAGTGCATGTGGCCTGTGGGAACAACCCACAAGGCTGTGTTATTGCTGTTGGCTTGACCTAAGTGCTCTGTGATGCTTTCAGTCTCCCTGAGTGTCTGGGGGATCCTCCCTCCTCATCCCTGGATGGACCGGGGGCTCCTCTCTCCTCATCCCTGGATGGACCGGGGGCTCCTCCTTCCTCCCTGGATGGACCGGGGGCTCCTCCCTCCTCATCCCTGGATGGACCGGGGGCTCCTCCCTCCTCCCTGGATGGACCGGGGGCTCCTCTCTCCTCATCCCTGGATGGACCGGGGGCTCCTCCCTCCTCCCTGGATGGACCGGGGGCTCCTCCCTCCTCCTCCCTGGATGGACCGGGGGCTCCTCTCTCCTCATCCCTGGATGGACCGGGGGCTCCTCCCTCCTCCCTGGATGGACCGGGGGCTCCTCCCTCCTCATCCCTGGATGGACCGGGGGCTCCTCTCTCCTCCTCCCTGGATGGACCGGGGGCTCCTGTCTCCTCATCCCTGGATGGACTGGGGGCTCCTCTCTCCTCATCCCTGGATGGACCGGGGGCTCCTCCCTCATCCCTGGATGGACCGGGGGCTCCTCCCTCCTCATCACTGGATGGACCGGGGGCTCCTCTCTCCTCCTCCCTGGATGGACCGGGGGCTCCTGTCTCCTCATCCCTGGATGGACTGGGGGCTCCTCTCTCCTCATCCCTGGATGGACCGGGGGCTCCTCCCTCATCCCTGGATGGACCGGGGGCTCCTCCCTCCTCGCTGGATGGACCGGGGGCTCCTCCCTCCTCATCCCTGGATGGACCGGGGGCCCCTCCTCCTCCCTGGATGGACCGGGGGCTCCTCTCTCCTCCCTGGATGGACCGGGGGCTCCTCTCTCCTCATCCCTGGGTGGACCGGGGGCTCCTCCCTCCTCCTCCCTGGATGGACCGGGGGCTCCTCCCTCCTCCCTGGATGGACTGGGGGCTCCTCCCTCCTCCTCCCTGGATGGACCGGGGGCTCCTCCCTCCTCATCCCTGGATGGGCCGGGAGCTCCTCCCTCCTCCCTCCTCCCTGGATGGACCGGGGGCTCCTCCCTCCTCCTCCCTGGATGGACCGGCTGCTCCTTCCTCCTCCTCCCTGGATGGACCGGGGGCTCCTCCCTCCTCATCCCTGGATGGACCGGGGGCTCCTCCCTCCTCATCCCTGGATGGACTGGGGGCTCCTGTCTCCTCCTCCCTGGATGGACCGGGGGCTCCTCCCTCATCCCTGGATGGACCGGGGGCTCCTCTCTCCTCCTCCCTGGATGGACCGGGGGCTCCTGTCTCCTCATCCCTGGATGGACTGGGGGCTCCTCTCTCCTCATCCCTGGATGGACTGGGGGCTCCTCTCTCCTCATCCCTGGATGGACCGGGGGCTCCTCCCTCATCCCTGGATGGACCGGGGGCTCCTCTCTCCTCATCCCTGGATGGACCGGGGGCTCCTGTCTCCTCATCCCTGGATGGACCGGGGGCTCCTCCCTCATCCCTGGATGGACCGGGGGCTCCTCTCTCCTCCTCCCTGGATGGACCGGGGGCTCCTGTCTCCTCATCCCTGGATGGACTGGGGGCTCCTCTCTCCTCATCCCTGGATGGACTGGGGGCTCCTCTCTCCTCATCCCTGGATGGACTGGGGGCTCCTCTCTCCTCATCCCTGGATGGACCGGGGGCTCCTCCCTCATCCCTGGATGGACCGGGGGCTCCTCTCTCCTCATCCCTGGATGGACCGGGGGCTCCTGTCTCCTCCTCCCTGGATGGACTGGGGGCTCCTCTCTCCTCATCCCTGGATGGACCGGGGGCTCCTCCCTCCTCCCTGGATGGACCGGGGGCTCCTGTCTCCTCATCCCTGGATGGACTGGGGGCTCCTCTCTCCTCATCCCTGGATGGACCGGGGGCTCCTCCCTCATCCCTGGGTGGACCGGGGGCTCCTCCCTCCTCCTCCCTGGATGGACCGGGGGCTCCTCCCTCCTCCCTGGATGGACTGGGGGCTCCTCCCTCCTCCCTGGATGGACTGGGGGCTCCTGTCTCCCCATCCCTGGATGGGCCGGGGGCTCCTCCCTCCTCATCCCTGGATGGGCCGGGGGCTCCTCCCTCCTCCCTCCTCCCTGGATGGACCGGGGGCTCCTCCCTCCTCCTCCCTGGATGGACCGGCTGCTCCTTCCTCCTCCTCCCTGGATGGACCGGGGGCTCCTCCCTCCTCATCCCTGGATGGACCGGGGGCTCCTCCCTCCTCATCCCTGGATGGACCGGGGGCTCCTCCCTCCTCATCCCTGGATGGACCGGCTGCTCCTTCCTCCTCCTCCCTGGATGGACCGGGGGCTCCTCCCTCCTCATCCCTGGATGGACCGGGGGCTCCTCCCTCCTCATCCCTGGATGGACCGGGGGCTCCTCCCTCCTCCCTCCTCCCTGGATGGACCGGGGGCTCCTCCCTCCTCCTCCCTGGATGGACCGGCTGCTCCTTCCTCCTCCTCCCTGGATGGACCGGGGGCTCCTCCCTCCTCATCCCTGGATGGGCCGGGGGCTCCTCCCTCCTCCCTCCTCCCTGGATGGGCCGGGGGCTCCTCCCTCCTCCTCCCTGGATGGACCGGCTGCTCCTTCCTCCTCCTCCCTGGATGGACCGGGGGCTCCTCCCTCCTCCTCCCTGGATGGACCGGGGGCTCCTCCCTCCTCATCCCTGGATGGACCGGGGGCTCCTGTCTCCTCCTCCCTGGATGGACCGGGGGCTCCTCCCTCCTCCTCCCTGGATGGGCCGGGGGCTCCTCCCTCCTCCTCCCTGGATGGACCGGGGGCTCCTCCCTCCTCATCCCTGGATGGACCGGGGGCTCCTGTCTCCTCCTCCCTGGATGGACCGGGGGCTCCTTCCTGGCAGACTCACTTCTACTTTCCTCTAAAGTATCCCTTGTCTTTTAGGCTTTTACTTCTCTCTAAATAGACAAACGAGGTTGCTGGAGGAGTCCTCACCAGTTCTGCCTGCTGGGAAGCATGCGTCTTGACCAGGGTCTCTTCCTGGTCCATCCTGCATCCCCCGGGCCCTGTATGACGGCGTCTGACCCGGAGCTCAGTCCACGCCCACGGAGAGAGGTGGCAATTATGAGACGCAGGTGCTGGCGGCCACGTGGCCCTGTGTTTGTGCAGCCGAGCATTTTGTGCGATTGCTGCGTGCTCTGTTTTCCAGCTGTGTCCATCCTGACGAACGATGCCCCCGAAGACAGGCCACAGGGCAGGCATGTTGCTGTGTTTGTGTCCGTCTGCTGAGCGCAGGATGGGTTCTGTAGGACGGTTGCCAATGAACCAACGATGTTATCTTCAGCAAGCTCTAACTCTGCTTCCCCTGCTGAATTTCCTCGCCGAGTTTGTTGCTTCCGGGTAAGTCCCTGCATTATTTTGCGTTCCATGTCTTATGTGATCGTAGGATTTGGGAAATGATTGACTTTGCACGGTTACACAATTAGATGGAACGGGCTAACGCCGATGCCTAAGCATTGAAACCGCCCACTTTCTTCGTGGCAAGTAGATCAAAATGCTTCTGACACGTGGATTATATTTACCTTGAAAATGAAAGAAAACACAATTAAAAAAAAAAAAAAACGGTTTCACCAAGACCAAAATGTTTGAAAAAGTAGTTACATATATATATATATTTTTTGCTAAACCGCAAACATCACCCAACGTGGCTCCCCTCTGTGAGTTCTGTGTGTTCCCGGCCGACAAAATCCCGGGAACGCGTTTTCACAAGTTTGCTCACAATAGCTGCCGTGGCTCTGGGAGTCCCATCACTTCTCCCAGAGAAATGGGATCTGAAATACCAACATTTCAGGGTCTGTTCATTTAACAATTTGCAGTTAGCTTTGGCCCAGACCAACCTAGCTCGTTATGTGTGTTCAGTTTGTGTCTCTTTGTGCTTCTCGACTACTCCATCCCCAAAGCTTCAGATTCCTTCCTGGTGGGAAAAATTAAGTCTTTGTGGGCAGCTGTGTGCGTGAGATGAATGTGTCACAGCCGGGCGTCCTATGACCTCAATGGGAGAGGCTTGAAGCGACATTTCCGGGGCATCTAAGTGAGCGCAGTCCCCTGGCGTCAAGTCACCCCAGAGCTGCAGGAGGTACCACGGGGGGCTGCACCGAGTGCCGGGTTTATTCGCTGGAGATGTCAGGCCCGTGGTGACGTCTCCTGGACTTGGTTTCCTCGTCTGTACATTGGGCAGTGGTCCTGTTCCAGTTCCAGAGTCCTTGCACTAAATGGGACCCAGCAGGCGTCGTGTGGGGTCACACTGGAGAGAGTGGGACATCCTTCCTCCTCATTCCGTCCTCCCTTCACCATAGTGGCTCAGGGATGTTGACATGGGCAACTAAGCTGGCTCAAAACAGTTTGGAACTTTCTTCACTTTTTAAGAACAGTCTGTAGGGCCACTTTTCGGTCACCTGCAGTATTCTGGCTTGGACGCTGTCTTAGCTGTCTACACTGTGGGACAAATCAGCCCAAAGGAAGTGGCTTGAAGCAACGACTCGTATTTTCTCAGTGTCACGGTGGGTCAGGATCTGAGTGCAGCCTCGTGGGGACCTCTGTCTCGGGGTCTGTGATAGGCTGCAGGGGGGGGGGGTTGGCCGGGGCTGTGGTCATCTCAGAGATCCACTGGTGGAGGGTCCATGGCCAAGCTCACTCACAAGTTTCTTGGTAGGATTCGGCTCTTTGTGGGCTGTTGGGTTCAGATCTTCTGTTCCTTGAGGGTGTTGGCCAGACACCGTCCGTGGAGTCCTTCTCAGTGGACCCAAAGAACTGCCCAGCTGACCTGGAGACTTGTGAGTGATAATAAACGGTTGCTAAACCACTGAGTTTGGGGTCAGCTTGTTACACGGCAATAGCTAACTGATACACTATTATGGTTGTGGATTATCCTTCTCTCTGCCCAACGATGATGCTTCAGGACGTTTTCCACTTCCCGGGCAATGATCACCCAAATGGAAAACCCATCGAGGTCGAGTGCTTGAGGGCCTTCTCGGGACCCCTCATCTCCAGCTTTCAATTTATGCGTTTAGAGCGTCGGGATCATCCTTCAGAGCAACTCAGACCTGGATTCTCTCAAAGTTCTGAGACGGCTTTTGTAGGATAAGAACATCTTAGACAGATTAAAGTGTTTTTCTTAAAAGACTGTGATGATGGACAATGGTCATCGTGTCTACGTTTTACTTGTACGGAAACTAGAGAAAAGTTAAAATGTTACAGGTTAAAAAATAGTAGCCACCTGTTCAATCTGTACGCTCGATATAATTTCCTTTTTTAAATTATTTGTACGTTTGTGTTGTTGATCATAGACAGTCAATGTATGGGAAAAGACACCTGATTAGCCTGTTTTTTCTTTCTTTTCCTCCTAACATTACAGGAAGTGATAGAAGACAATTGGGTGTCCTGAAACAGAAGAGATTTGAACAGAAGTCTCTAATTTCTTTTGTTTTGGTTTTTTTCCACAATTCACCACCCCCAGAAGGAGGGACAGCACCAGCTGCCCTCAGACCCGAGAGTTCCAGATGGGGGCAGCCATTCTTCTTTCTCACCCCACATTTTACCTAACCCGAGCTCAAGGTTATTCCGCCCGTCGGAGAATGACCACAGTGGGCATGTGGGACCCGCGAGGTAACAGCAGCAGATGGTGTTGATTTCCAGGCACTGTTGACATATTAAGGCTCTAAATATGGAGCTGAGAAGTACAACGACCCCACAGCAACCTCCATTCCTGGATTCCATCACCAGCCTCCAAGAGCAGGGACCGTGGTGCCGTGTCTCCGCTTGGTCACAGTGTGGTGCTTGGCCACAGTTTGGTGTGATGGGGAGGCGCACCTTCCTGGAGCATCCTCATTGGGAAGGTGGAAGAGGATAATCCACAGTCGTAATAATGTAACAGTTAGCTATTGCTGCGTAACAAGCGTCTCCCAAAACCCAATGGCTTCACAACCAGTTATTATCGCTCACAAGGCTTCAGGTCAACTGGGCAGTTCTTCAAGTCCACTGAGAAGGTCCCCACGGATGGTGTCTGGTCAACACCAGTGAGGAATGGAAGCCCCAAACCCAACAGCCCAAGAGGAACCGAATCCTTCTGGCAACTCGGAGTGAGCTTGGAGATGGACTCAGCCCTTTCTGCACCTTGGAGTTATGGACCCAATGTTGGTGTCCCCCCAAACTCATATGTGGGAATCCTAACCCCCAAGACGGTGAGAAGGTGGAAGCTTTGGGGGCGATTAGGTCATGAGGAGGGAGCCCCCATGAAGGGGATTAGCGTCCTCATGAGAAAGCTGGCTTCCTCTCTCTCTCCCCAACACGTGAGGACACAACAAGATGGCAGCCATCGGCAAACCAGGAAGAGACTCTCCCCAAGAACCAGACAATGCTGGACCTCATCTCGGACGTCCAGCCTCCAGGACTTGAGAAATAAATGTCTGTTTCTTTTTCTTTTCTTTTCTTTTTTTTTTTGTGAGGAAGACCAGCCCTGAGCTAACATCCGTTGCTAATCTTCCTCTTTTTGCTGAGGAAGACTGGCCTTGGGCTAACATCTGTGCCCATCTTCCTCTACTTTATATGGGACGCCGCCACGGTATGGCTGACAAGCAGTGTGTCGGCAGGCGCCCGGGATCCGAACCCGCGAACCCCGGGCTGCCAAGCACGAACTAAACCGCTGCGCCACCGGGCGGCCCCTAAATGTCTGTTTCTTATGTCCTCCCCCCGTCCACGGTATGTTTGTTATCGCAGCCCGAGCGGCTGAGACAGCTGGACGTGCTTGCGTTTGAGGACGATGAGATACTTGGTCATGACCTAAAGCGCCATCAAGCCCCAGGTGGACGAGGTAAGACAAACAGCATGGAAACTTCTCCATTTCCCAGGATGCATCAAGCAGTTAGCCAGACAGGTGGGACGGTCTAAATGCCAGAAGCTTCTATTGCATTCGGGGTCCCATTTAAGCCCATATGTGTGTTCTGTTGACACCGACGTGGTCTACACTTGGTCTTGGCAGATGTGTGCCTGGTCTTCAATGGTCGAGGTCCAGAGGGGGAGAGTTGGGGACAGTAGAGTTGGGGACAGTAGTCGTGCTGCTGCTTGTTAAACTCATGTGGCTTGTGCCCCGCAAAAAACCCCACAAAAAACAACTTGGTTATCTGATCTCTGTGACACGTTTCATTGGAATTCAACCCAGAGGACGTCGAAAAGTCTCATTGACCACTCTGGATTCAAGATGGCGGACGCAATGTGGGGCGTCTTGTCTCATGGTCCCTGTTCCACGTTCTTCTCTTTATTCCACAAACCCTTTTGAAGTGGTTGACTTCTTTTGACCCACTGGACCATACTACTGGATATTTTCGCCGAAATCTTATTTTTTTTGGAAGTATGTAGAATTATAGCTTTTTCCCCCCAGTAGAGGAGCAGGGAACTGCTTCGACAACCCCTTTTGGTGGTCTTGGTGGTGTGTTCTGCGTGGATGTTTTTTTATCTTCCAGGAGCGCTGTTTCTGGGAGGGGACAGGTGTAAGGCGACCACGTTGTCTCTTGAATACCAGCTTCCGAGTGAATGCCACTTGGGTCCCCAGCCAGTATCTCCATGAAGATGCGGATTCCACCTCGTCAGCCTCACGTCCCCTCGTGAACAGAATTCCGAGACCGTCGAGAAGTGACGATGTCGTGATCCTCCGGGAGGAAAACCATGCAGCCTGGGGGAGGTCAGAAAAATAAAATTCTGACCCCTGTTTCCTCCAGGACGTATTTGGCCGATGCGACTGGCCAGATGGCCGAGAGGACGGCGAGTGTCAAAAGTCACAGTGTTCCCTCGTTCTTTTCTTCTTTGCAGCTGTCAAGGGCTCAGGCCTCTTTGCCATGTTAGCAGAACAACAAAGGGGACGTCCTGGCCGGGTACCAACCTTGCAACTGCGAGGCCAGCGGCCACTGCCCAGTGTCGTCACTGGGGGCCACTCAGAATGACCGATCCCCAACCCGAACAACGGCCGTCATACACCCCGCTGAGTTATCACGAGCCCAGAATAAGTGGGAAGCCACATGGTGGCCGCCTGTCAGTCAGCGTGGACGTGACCCCAACAGCCCTCTCCGTGGAGTGGACTCACGGTCCTGAAATGTCCCATCTGCTGTGATTTCTGCAGAGAAACGTCTCCCTTTTGGATCGAGAGAAGGCGATTTTGATTGTCACGGGGCTGGCGTCGGGGGGACGTCTTCAAACAGTATAATCGTCGTCCCGGAGAGCTGGGACCACCTCCTCCCTGTGTGTCTGTGAATGACAAATCAATTCCATCTTTTTCTTCCTGGTGGCCTCTGGGGACGTCGATTGTAAAGGGAAATAAGAGAGATAGGGAGCAGCGTGTGGCTCACTTGGGGGAATATTGGCTTTTTTTTACCGATGTTGATTTTTCTCTGGAGAAAGCGTGAGTTGGGGGGAAGGGGCGGCGTCCCCACGGACACGTCGGCGTCGTGGCCTGAGCTGTGGTCCCCGGGATGGTCCTGGTGTGGTTTGCCCGCGAGGTGTGTGGCGTCCGGGATTTCTGCACCATCCCGTGTGGATGCTAGGACGGGGCAGCAATTATTGCAGCCGAGCAGGGAGCTGTCAGAACGGCCTCGGGGTCAGAGCGAGGTCGGTCACTCCAGGTGGCCGGCCGACGCCTGGGCGTGGAAAGGACGCAGCGTGGGGTCAGCTGAGGTGTGTTTGCGGGACGGGGATCTCGTGGGAGAGACGGACAGGTTCACACCGTTTGTCATAAATCTGCTCTAGTCTAAGCTGCGACGTGCACAGACGGAATTCTCTTCCTGGGAAAACGATGACCAAACAGTCCCGAGTCGTGTGGAGACGGTGCTTCCGCCTCCTCTGTCTGGGACGCTGACTGCAGAGACGCAATCAGCCCCACGTAATTCGTGTGTATACAGCTTTTCCCCCGTTTTACAAAACGCAGATGAAATTCACATAGCGGAAATTTACCCGTTTTAAACTAACGTTTCAGAGGCATTGAGCACCTGCACAACATTGTGTAACGGACACCTCTGTCCAGTTCTAAAACGTTTCCATCACCCCGAAAGGAGACCCAGTCGCCATTAAATAGTTCTCCCCAGCCCCTTGTCCCAGGCCCTTGCTAGTCCACTTTCTGTCTCTGAATTCACCTATTCAGGGCATTTTATATAAAAGGAATCACACACTATGTGGCCTTTTGTGTCTGGTTCTCTCACTGAGCATCGTGTCCACAAGGTCCAGCCACGTCGTAGCCTGTGTCAGAGCTTCACTCCTGTTCATGGCTGAGTAATATTCCCCTGTGTGGACAGACCAGGTTCTCTCCATCCGTTCATCCATCGGTGGGCACCTGGGTTGTTCTCACCTTTTGGCGGCTGTGAACACGCAGGTACAGGCTTTGTTCGAGTCCCCGTTGTCAGTTTTGGGGGTAAGTACCCAGCAGTGGGACTGCTGGGTCGGGTGGTAACTGCGTTTAGCTTCCCGTGATTATAGGTCCATGTGGAAGGAAGACGCCCGGGTAGGAAGTGTGATTTTCTGGAGTGTCTGGCTCTGTGGCAGGTCCAAGACTAGAAGGAGCGGGTCTTCTCGACATTCTAGGAGACGGGAGGGTCACAGGAGCACCCCACCGCAGGGACACCTCGATGCTGCCATTTCGGGGAGCGACAGTATCTTCCAAGAGTGGTGGCCTCTCCCTTGAGCCCCGACCTGCACGTTGGCCATGGGGCTCGGACAGTAGGACCACACCTCCTGTCTCCCTTCCTCCTCCTGGGACTCCGAGATCACAGGACGGGAACCGGCGTTGGCCTCTGACGCAGGAGCCGGGGGTCAGCGAGGTGCCCTGGGTGCCCCCGGGGCTGGAGAGGAAGTCAGGGCACAGCCACCTTGTGGTTTTAACCTCCTCCTTTTTCCAAATGGTGCTCGAATCCAGTCTTCAGCCCTGTTCAGAAGCTGCAAACACTTCTCAGCGCCCCCCAGGCCCTGCCACCTCCCCCACTCTAATAATTGCTCACCCCCCGCAGGGGGTTGGGGGGGGCAAAGAAACTGCCTTTGGGGAACCGTGCACACCCCCTTTGATGGAGGCATTGATATCTGTTGTGCTGAGCCTTCTGTAGGGGAACAAACACTCTTCCTCTACCCTCTTATGTTCAGTACCTGGGGCCTACAAATCAAGCAAATAAAAGACAGACTAACAGGAGAAAAGGTTTACAGAATATGCACACAGGGACCTCATGCAAAAGGGATTGAAGACCCAAAGATGCGGTAAAACTGTGGGCTCATGTACCGTTTTAACAAACAGCAATAGTTTGTGGGGACATCACTAGACAAAGGCAACGGGGTTTGGGCGTCTAGGGGCAGCCAATTGTAGGGAGGTAGCTATATGGGAAACCAATGGAAGTTAACGCTAATTTAGTGAGGTTTGTTATGCAGACTCAAGTGGGCGCCTTCTCCACTAAGAGTCCTGAGGGGGATGCCTCTCCAGGTGGAAATTTATGCCCCGCTTTTAGGCAGAAGGGGGGATGGTGCCGAACTTTCGTGCATCGGCTGCTTCTCAGTTGCTTCCGCTCGAAATAATCCTCAGGCCTGGGTGGCGAATTTTGGGGTGGCATGCTCTGCTCCCCGTCACTTCTTGCTGGAAGGGGCACCATAGTGACCACCTGCCTCTTGCACATGTAGGACCACGAGGGGCCCTCGTTTTGGGGAGGGGGCAGCACTGTTTGCCTTGGCCAAGACTGGGTCCCCTCTTGGGACCAGAGGAGATGCACTGACCTCGTCCATGGAGGCAGCAGCTGGAGGGGGGCTGGGCAGGGGCGATGGGGGTGGGAACCCCACAGGGACCCAGGGCCACTGAGTCCCCAAGCTTCCTACGACCAGAGCATCTCTGAGGGGTTTGCTCTCAGGACAGCGGGGTTTGCTGGCAGGAAGGGCACGGCCCCACACGGGAGAGAGCCCGCATCGTCCGCGTCCTGAGCCTGGTCAGTGCCCGGGGGCTGATGGACGCAGCGAGGGGTGATGCTGCCCCCCGATCCGTCTCTGGGGCTGCGCGGGAGGCTGACAGCTTCCCAGTGGACACGTCTGCAGGGTCAGCCTGGCCGGCGGGCGGGATGGGGTTGTGGGGGGTCTGGACCTCAGGATTCTTCCCTCAGCTGCTTTTTGGGTGGAAATCCTCGTCTTTGCACAAGAGCTGCTGTGGGAAAAGGGAGGAAGGACGAGGACCTTTAGTGGAACGGCCAGCCTGGGAGACGCTGATTCTCTGAGGTGTCAGGGGCCGGAGTGACAGAGAAGGTGGGGGCGAGGGAACCCCGAGACGCTGGGGTTGAGAGGACGGGATGTGGGCGTTCATGAAAGGGGAGGAGCGGAGCTGACCACAGAGTGACCGGGACCCCTCATATCCGGGCCCAGAGGACGGTGCAGACGGTGGACGTGGGTCGTCCCACAGGACTGACCACAGAGTGACCGGGACCCCTCATATCCGGGCCCAGAGGACGGTGCAGACAGTGGACGTGGGTCGTCCCACAGCACTGACCACAGAGTGACCGGGACCCCTCATATCCGGGCCCAGAGGACGGTGCAGACAGTGGACATGGGTCGTCCCTACACCACTGACCACAGAGTGACCAGGACCCCCTCATATCCGGGCCCAGAGGACGGTGCAGACAGTGGACGTGGGTCGTCCCACAGGACTGACCAGAGTGACCGGGACCCCTCATATCCGGGCCCAGAGGACGGTGCAGACAGTGGACATGGGTCGTCCCTACACCACTGACCACAGAGTGACCAGGACCCCCTCATATCCGGGCCCAGAGGACGGTGCAGACAGTGGACGTGGGTCGTCCCTACACCACTGACCACAGAGTGACCAGGACCCCCTCATATCTGGGCCCAGAGGACGGTGCAGACAGTGGACGTGGGTCGTCCCACAGGACTGACCACAGAGTGACCGGGACCCCTCATATCTGGGCCCAGAGGACGGTGCAGACAGTGGATGTGGGTTGTCCCTACAGAACTGACCACAGAGTGACCGGGACCCCTCATATCTGGGCCCAGAGGACGGTGCAGACAGTGGATGTGGGTCGTCCCACAGGACTGAGCACAGAGTGACCGGGACCCCTCATATCCGGGCCCAAAGGATGGTCCAGACAGTGGATGTGGGTCGTCCCACAGGACTGACCACAGAGTGACCGGGACCCCTCATATCTGGGCCCAGAGGACGGTGCAGACAGTGGACGTGGGTCGTCCCTACAGAACTGACCACAGAGTGACCGGGACCCCCTCATATCTGGGCCCAGAGGACGGTGCAGACAGTGGACGTGGGTCGTCCCACAGGACTGACCACAGAGTGACCGGGACCCCTCATATCTGGGCCCAGAGGACGGTGCAGACAGTGGATGTGGGTCGTCCCTACAGAACTGACCACAGAGTGACCGGGACCCCTCATATCTGGGCCCAGAGGACGGTGCAGACAGTGGATGTGGGTCGTCCCACAGGACTGAGCACAGAGTGACTGGGACCCCTCATATCCAGGCCCAGAGGACGGTCCAGACAGTGGACGTGGGTGTGCTCCCTGCACAGTGGACGTGGGTCGTCCCACAGGACTGACCACAGAGTGACCGGGACCCCTCATATCCGGGCCCAGAGGACGGTGCAGACAGTGGACGTGGGTCGTCCCTACAGAACTGACCACAGAGTGACCGGGACCCCCTCATATCTGGGCCCAGAGGACGGTGCAGACAGTGGACGTGGGTGTGCTCCCTGCACAGTGGACGTGGGTCGTCCCACAGGACTGACCACAGAGTGACCGGGACCCCTCATATCCAGGCCCAGAGGACGGTGCAGACAGTGGACGTGGGTCGTCCCTACAGAACTGACCACAGAGTGACCGGGACCCCCTCATATCTGGGCCCAGAGGACGGTGCAGACAGTGGACGTGGGTCGTCCCTACAGAACTGACCACAGAGTGACTGGGACCCCTCATATCTGGGCCCAGAGGATGGTGCAGACAGTGGATGTGGGTCGTCCCACAGGACTGAGCACAGAGTGACCGGGACCCCTCATATCCAGGCCCAGAGGACGGTCCAGACAGTGGACGTGGGTGTGCACCCTGCACAGTGGACGTGGGTCGTCCCACAGGACTGACCACAGAGTGACCGGGACCCCTCATATCTGGGCCCAGAGGACGGTGCAGACAGTGGACGTGGGTCGTCCCTACAGAACTGACCACAGAGTGACCGGGACCCCTCATATCCGGGCCCAGAGGACGGTCCTGCTCATTGTGGACCAGACATGACTCCATGGGGCCCCTCTTCCACCCATGACTGGGACCCGCCTGTGTGCACACGGCCTCCTCGTGGTATCCAGTAGGCGCTGACTGTGTGTTTGCCCGGCAGAGTTTCATCCTATATTTTAAAACACGTTTTAGTGAGTTAAAATCCACACATTATACAATTCATCCTTTTAAAGTGCAAGACTGAGGGGCATGTGGCAGGTTCACCATATTGTGCAGCCACCACCTCAGTCTTGTTCCAGAACATTGTCATCTCCCCAAAGGACGCCCCATTCCCATCAGTACTCAGTCCCCAGTCCTGTCCTTCAGCCCCCGACAACCACGAATCCACCTTCTGTGCGTGGATTTGTCTGTTCTGGACGTTTCGTATCAATGGAGTCACGTGCTGCGTGGCCTCTGATGTCTGGTTGTGTCACTGAGCATCGCGTCCTCAAGCTCCATCCCCACTGTAGCTCTGTCAGGGCTCCACTCCTTCTTCATGGCTGTATAATATTCCACCGTATGGATGGACCATACCTGGTGCATCCATTCGCCCACCGATGGACATTTGGGCTGATCTTATCTCCTCTCACCACCATCCTAACAGCCAAAACGGCTCCGGCCGCCTCTCTCTGGCCACCCTGGAGCAGGAAATGTCGGGAGCCTGTCAAGAAAATCCCCACCCACGTGGACGCTTATGCTCAACTGGTCACAGGGGCCCATTTGGCCCTAAGAAGCAAGAATCATACAACATCCCCGACACACTCACAATATGGCTCTGTGCATTTCTCATTGTGGGGGCTACAGCCTGTGTCCCCAAACAATGGGGCTTCCACGCCGGGGCCTCCCCCTGGGTTACTCGGCCAAACAGAGCCATCCCCCCGACCCCCTAATTCACAGGGTGAAGGGACTCTCTCTGCGCGTCCCGGGCTCCCCTCCCGCACCTTCCTGCTCCTGTCCCCGGGCAGGACGAACCCTTGTCTGTGCCTCCGGGGGCCCCACGGCCCCAGGTCCCTCCGAGGCGGATAAGAAAACCGACCAGAGAGGTAACAAATTGCAGCTGAAGCAGATCCCCGTCGCCTGTTTTCAAACGACCCTCTTTCTGGGGACTCACGGCCCCGTGACATGAAAAGGAAGACGGGCCTTTGAAAGCCGGGGTTATGCTAATGACGGGGCTCATGTAAGATGCATGGGGGCGTCTGCCTCAGGGACACGGCGCCCTAATTACTCCCGAGACCCCAGTCCCGGCGGATGCGCGCCGACCCTTCCCATCGTGGCCTGATTACTAGGAGACGGTTGAGCACAAAATTACTTTCATCTGCGGGAACACGTGCCGGGACGGGGACGAGGGCCGTGCCGTCCCCACAGCTGGCCGCCTGGCTGCAGAAGGCTGGAGTCGTGCCCGACCGATTGCAAAGTGCTTTTCCCGGCGATTCACTCTGTCGGAGACAGAGGGGGGCTGGCCGCCCTGCAAGTGGACACGTTTACGAGGATGCACGAGGGACAGGAGCTGGCCCTCCTGAGCACCTGGGTCATGGCTGCGTCTGGCCCTGCCATCCTGGGGTGTCCCAGGGCCGGGGGGACCCTCTTGGAGACCCGGCCGCCTGCCTGCCTGCTGGGGACTCCTTCTTTGATCCGGCTGGTTTGTCTCGTCCGGGCGCAAACGTCTTAATGATGGTTTTGCATCTGTCTGTGTGTTGCTTCCCTTTCAAGAGACTCCGACCGGTCCGAACGGGAGAGACGGTCACCAGGGAGACGGGCCCCCATGGGTCCACGGGGAGGGAGACTCGCCCAGGAGGTGAGGGTGGCATGTGGTCCCTGAGCCATGGACACAGGTCCCAGGGCATGGGTGCATTCCAGGAGGTGCACCCACCTTCATTCACCGCATCCTTGGAGCTGGGGAGCGGTCCACGCCGACCTGGGGGGATGCAGGAGATGCGGGTCAGGCTGGACACACGTCACCGGTCAGCAAGGTGGTTGCAAACCTGCCCCACGGTCTGGCTATTCCAGGATTAGGGCAGCGACGGGCGCTGGTTCCGGGACCGGGTCGTGGGCACATTGGGATTCGTCCACTTTGTTCGGAGGTGGACACAAAGTGGGCTGGACTGGGCAGCGTGCTCGCAGTCTGGCATTTGCTTCAGGCCGCCTGAGTGTCCGGCAGCGTCCGCACACGTCCGAATGTGCGGTGTTCTGTCTGACCCCCTGTGTCCCTAGGGAGCACCCTTGCTGGTCTTGAGCCCCGGCCCTGCTCCCGTCTCCTGCTGAGAAACCCCATGGGTGGCTGACACCGGAGACCACTCAGCGGGCATCCATGCCACGGGGACCGGGAACGTGGGCCACCCCCCGGGGACCCCTCTGCCATCCCCTCTTGTCCAAGCTTTCCCACGTCTGCCGCCCTGGAGCATCTTGAACTCACCCCACCTGCAGCCTTCGCTTCACCGTGCCCACCTCCTGGAGTGCTGTCCCCACTGATCCCTCCATCCTCAGCTCCTCAGCCCCCAGGAGCGTGGAGAGCCCCCTGTGGGCTGAGGCCTCTCCCACGGGGGTCCCTGAACACACTCGCCCACAGAGCTTGCGCCTCGAGGTACCCGTGTGTAGACGTGCTCCACCGAGACGCCATCCCTGGTGTCTGACGGGTACTCTCGGGGTCCCTGTCTTAGGAGATACTCGGGACACGGCCCGGCTGATGGCGGCTCTCCGCTCCTCTGGCAGGTGCCCGGCAGGCTCGTCGTCATGCACCAGAACCCACCGGGGCTCCTCTCCGGGGCCGGCACCTCATGAGGGTCGGCCCACCACCAAAGGGGCCGCCTCTGACACACGTGTCCCGGGATCCACCAGTCTCCCTGACGTTGGAATTTATGTCCCCGGCTCCTACCTGGGTGTGCTCCGTGGATGTTCTTCAAGGGAAGGCTGTGGGGTGGCAGACAGGGGAGGAGATGCAGGGGGACGTCACACATGATGGCTTGAGAAAGCCCCCCGGCCACGGGGAACCAGGCAGCAGCTGAGACCGGGACCTCCGGGAACAGGAGAGCACGTCAGCATCCTCCTGTGGCCGTGGGGGCCGGGCTCCACCCCGAACACGCTTCCCGGGACTGCCCCGTCCACTGTCTTCTCTCTCCCCTCTCGCCGACATGCATGGAAGAGTAGCCCCCTGGACACTAGGCGATGTGATTCCGGGGGGCGTGGGAGCACAGGGGACACGTGTCTGCACGTGACACATTCTGCCTCGCCACCGGGGCCCCATCGCTAACAGTTTAATCCTCTGACAGACTCGAGGAGCCCTGTCCGCAGGAGTCAGCGTGCACTCCACGTGTTTTGCAAACCAGAGCGTCTCCTGGGCGCCCCCTAATAAAGAAGAAGGAAGCAGACCCAGTGGTTAACTCAGTGCTCTCTGTCCCCTTCGTTCGTAGCTGAGATGCGTCATGACACCGTTTCCCTGTCAGCGTCCCCGAGGCAGGTCCCCGAGCCGGGAGCCTGGCTGGGGAAATCGATGGAGGGGAAGGTGGTTAAAAATCCCGGACACGGATGCAGAGGCCGCAGGACCATGGGGCAGAAGGTGCTCAAAACGCAGCAAGGAGATCCCACAGGACTCTAGATCTCGGGCTGCGTGCGGGGGGCTGTGTGTAAAGTCAGACGTCGTGGACCCAGTTCCCGCCGGGGTTCAGCAGACGTCAGATGGACAGACGGGCGGGAAGATGGGAGGTGTGCCCACCGGAAGCACGTGGCCGCCATCCTGGGCGATCCTGAGATGAAGTCTGTGTGTCGCCCTGACCGGCCACGGGGTGCCAGGAGCGAACGTGATCCCGGGCGTGTCTGTGAGGGTGTCTCTGGGTAGATCAGCGTTTGAATCGGTGGACAGAGGAAAGCGGATTGCCCTCCCCGGTGTGGGTGGGCCTCGTCAAATCAATTGAGGGCCTCAGTAAAGCAAATTGTCTGTCTCAGCTCAGGTGGGCCTCATCTAATCAGTTGAGGGCCCAAGTAAAGCGGATTGTCCTCCCCCATGTGGGCAGGCTTCATCTAATCAGTTGAAGGGCCTGAGGAAAGCACATTACCCTCCCCAGTGTGGGTGGGCCCTCTCTAATCAGTTGAGGGCCCGAGTAAAGCAGATTGTTCTCCTCCGTGTGACCAGTGCTAGTCTAATCAGTTGAAGAGACTGAGTAAGGGAGGTTACCCTCCCCAGTGTGGGTGGGCCCTGTCTAATTAGTTGAGGGCATGAGTAAGCCGGAATGCCCACCTTGGTGTGGGTGGACCTCATCTAATCAGTCAAAGGCACTAGTAAAGCTAACTGCCCTCCCCAGTGTGGGTGGGGCTTGTCTAATCAGTCGAAGGGCCTAGTAAAGCTGACTGCCCTCCCCAGTGTGGGTGGGCCTCGTCTAATCGGTTGAGAGCCTGAATAGAACAAGAGGTGGAGGAAGGAGGAATTTGTCCCCCCTTTGTTCCCGCCTGCTTGAGCCGGGACATCTCATCTCATCCTCTCCCGCCTTCACCCCAGCACTTACGGCGCAGGCTGTCCCGGGTCTTCAGCTCGCGATGGCTGATGGTGGGACTTCTCCGCTCCCGTAGTCCCATGAGCCCATTCCTCTCCAGAAATCAACGTTTCTCTGTGTGTCTCTCAAGCGCCCGACATCCACGTGTGGGCGGTGGCTGCCCCACCGGGTGGCAGAGGCCTGACGGAACCGCATCCCCTCCCAGGTGAAGCATCGTCAAAATAAACACGGACGATTTAGTTAACGTCCCTGTCCTCCGCGACGGGGTGTCCACTTTCGTGGGGGAAGCAGAGATAGTGAACCGTTGGTCCAGGAAGTGGAGTCACGAGACGTGACTCCTTCTTACAGAATGAGGCACAGGGTTCCTTAGCCATCAAGTGCCACCTGTGCATTTTACATAGTGAAAAAAATAGTCGATTCTCACTTTTCCCTTCCTAAAAGTATTGCACGCTTTCTAAGAAAATCAGCAAACGGTGAAAGGAAGGGACAAATGACTCTGCATTTCGGCCACCTCACATTTGGGGTGCCCTTCTTTCAGCCTTTCTTTTTTCTGCATGTCACTTTAGAAGTTTTTTTTTTTTTTTATGTATAAGAATGCCATTTCCGCACCAATTTGGGAAACACGTGCCTTGGAACAGCGAGGTGACACGGGAGGAACGGTCAGCCCAGGGGCATCTGTCCACTCACCTGGTTGTGCTCCCTCCCCCTCGGGAGTGAGACGGAACGGGGGTTGGGGCCGAGGGCTCCAGGCGGGGGCGAAGGCACTGAGGGGAGGGTGTGGGTTCCAGCAGCGGCCAGCGGTGTGGGTTCTGCAGGAACAGGGCGGGAGATGCCCATGGGGTGGACAGCGCCTCCGGTGTGGGGTGGGGAGCGGGGTTCTCTTTTGTGTGAGGTGGGAGGTGGGGGTGTTCGGGCAGAGGATGGGGGGACAGAGGCGTCATTCATGGCTGCCGTGTGGAGGACAGCTCGGAGGAGGCGACACGCCAGCCCACCTCAGTCCTCCAGGTGTGATGGGTGCCGGCTGGCACATGGCGGGGGAAGGATGGAGCTGGATCATATATTCGTGCTTCCCTCCCCTTTGGCTGCACACGTAACATCCCCCAGATCCTGAAATCTCCCCTCTAAGTGGAGGCTGTTTGCTCCGGGGTCTACGTGGTGCATCCTCAGAGACGGGGACGCACGCTGCACTGCTTGTCTTCAGTTGGCGGCCCTTTTGGCTGCAAGCAACCGAGAAAGATGCTCTGGTTTTCTGCAGCAAAAAGGATATAGCCCGGAAAGTTCTGGGCTTCCCAGACTTGGAGGTATGTGAGGGGGTGTGTCTGGGGTTGAATAGCGTCCCCCTCAAAAGAATTCAAGTCCACCCGCAACCTCAGAACGGGGCCTTATTTGCAAACGAGGTCTTTGCAGATGTGATTAGTGGAGGATGGAGAGGAGGTCGTCCCGGAGGAGGGGGCCCTACATCCAATGACAGTGTCCTGATCAGAGACAGAAGAGACACAGACACAGAGGAGGAGCCACGTGGAGACGGAGGCAGAGATGGAGGGAGGCGGCCACCAGCCCAGGGACGCCTGGAGCCCCAGACGCTGGAAGAGCAGGAAGGACCCTCCCCTGGAGCCTCGGGAGGGAGCGTGGCTCCTGCTTCTGGGACAACGGGGCAGAGAGCAGAGCAAGGCCAAGCTCGGGGGAATCTCCGCCCCATCGTGGTGCTGACGCTGCAAAGATTGTGTGAGGTTTGCTCGCGGGGACACAGTGGGGTTGGTGGTGCTCTGTGCCCGCTGTCTGTGGGATCACAGCTCAGTGCCTCTCCCCATGTGGTGGATCAGGTGCTGTGGGAGGCAGCATAGTGTCCCCAAGGATGTCCCCATCCTAATACCCATGTGAAAGACACAATAGTGTCCCCAAAGATGTCCATGTCCTAATCCCCGTGTGGTAGACAGAACAATGTCCCCAAAGATGTCCACGTCCTAATCCCATGTGGTAGACAGAACAATGTCCCCAAAGATGTCCACATCCTAATCCCCATGTGGTGGACAGAATAATGTCCCCAAACATGTCCATGTCCTAATCCCGTGTGGTAGACAGAACAATGTCCCCAAAGACGTTCACGTCCTCATCCCCAGAAGCAGCGGACACTTCAGGTTACACAGAAAAGCTGCAGATGGAGTTGAACCTGCTCCTAATATCGGGAACTTGACCCTAATATCGGGATGTGGTCCTGGATTCGCCTGTGCGCATGGGGTCGTTACGGTGCCCTTGGAAGTGGCCGAGGCAGCGGGAAGAGTCAGGGTCCGAGAGGTGGTGGGAGGAAGAATCGACGTCCCCTCCTGGCCTTGCAGATGGATGAAGGGGCCGCGAGCCCGGAAATACCGGCGCTTCTAGAAGCTGCCAAAGGGAAGGCATTAATCGTCCCAGAGCGTCCGGTTGGAACCAGCCCTGCGACACCTTGAAGGTGCCTGGGGAGACCCGTTTCTGGCTTCTTCCTCCAGACCCGTGATCCAATAAATCTGTTGTTTCAAGAAACCAAATTTGTGGAAATTCTTGCAGCAGCACAGGAAGCTGATACAGGGGAGCCACGGGTCTATCTTCTGATGTCTCGTGACGTCTTGTGATGGCTGAGGGTCCCATCAGCCGGGGACTTATGTCCCCTCAAAATTCATGGTGGATCTTGACCCCCAGGACCTCAGAACGTGGCTGTATGTGGAGACGGGTCTTTAAAGAGGGGATGAAGGTGAAATGAGGTCACTAGGGAGGGTCCTGATCCCATAGGACTGGTGTCCTTATGAGAAGAGGCGATGAGGACACAGACACACACAGACGGACGACCCTGTGAGGACACGGGGAGAAGACGGCGTCTACGCGCCCAGGAGAGAGGCCTCGGGACGAACCAGCCCGGTGACACCTGCATCCCGGACATCCAGCCCCCAGGACTGGGAAATAAATGTTTGTTGTCCACGCCGCTCGCAGCGTGGAGTTTAGCCATGGAAACCCGAGCTGGTGACACGTGCAGGAACAATGACCCACACACGGGAGGTGGGGTGATGGAGCGTCCACATGCTCCCCTCGGCCAGCCCGTGGGGGCCACTCTCCAGGTCCACCTGACCAGGGCCACGTGCAGTGTCCACTGTCCTTCATCACACTCGTGTGTCCCCTTGGTGACACACTTACAAATCCTCTACACCATGATGCTTTGGGGGACATCAGAACATTCCGGGCAAACTCAGCTGTGCCAAATGATCAAGGAGAAGTTTCCAAGAAAGAATCAAAATATCAGGGGGGTTTCTAGCCTTAATTTTTCACGTGGTGACTCTGTGCAAACAGGAATTGCAACCTCCATGGCTGGAGAGGTGACGTGGGTGGGTGAGGTGACAAAAGCCCGTGGCTCGCAACGTCCTGCACACACACGTCCACTTACGTGGTGGTACCCGTGCTCATAAGTCCACTCTTTGGAGAAAATGTGTTTTCCAGAGACGCGCCCCTTAGGACTGCCCTGTCGTGGCCGTGTGAGACCGAAACATTATTTTTTAAAATGATTTTACTTTTTTTTTTTTACAGTCGGTTTTCGTTCACAGCAAAATGGAGGGGCACGTGCAAAGACGAGGAGGGAAACGTTTTGGCGATGATCCCCACCGTGTCTCTGGTCACAGGGTCTAAGCCGCCAACCTCGAGTTTCCTGTGACGGTTTGTAGCGTCTAAAATGGTCAGCGTCTGGAATTAACTGGGCTCAGTTATAGGGACCCCACATGTCATCCCAGGAACGCGGCATCATTTATCGTTCCTGGATTTTGTGGTGAAACGGGGTCAGCGGTGGGATTTTTAGCACAGAACGCTGACACACATCACGTGACTGCGTTGGTCGTGACGGTAACAGAGAACTCCCGGATCTGAGTTGTTTTAAAAAACGAGGTCTCTCCGAACCAGAAAAAAGGAAACAAAAGTGGTGACTTTGTTTAGGGGAAATAAGCACAGGTGCTTTCAGACTGAGAAGCGTTTGCTGAAATCCTATCCTGAGAAGACGCAGAATTAGTGCCGACGGCTGGGGGAATGCAGGGTGGAAGCAGAGATGGGGGGTCAGAGGCAGAGTTTTGGGGTGGCCCACAGGTGGGTTCCGCCCTGCAGTAGATGTGATGTGCGCGGTGGGTGCTGCAAACACGGTCTGTAAATCAGGGCTCAGCAAACCGTGGCCTCCGGGCCAATCCGGCCCCCTGCCTGTTGTTTCTGATAAAGTTTTATTGGCACACACACATGCCCTTTGTTGACATGCAGCCTGTGGCTGCTGTCCTGCCACCTGGGACGGCTGAGTAGTTAACAGACACCGTGTGGACCACAAAGCTGCAAATACGGCCTGTCTGGCCCCGACTCAAAAAGTTTGCCCGTGTCCGCTCTAAACGGAGTTTTAGGAATGCTTCACGTGAGTAAGCGACCCTGGGTTTGTTTCTTTGTTAAAAGGGCAGTGTGTCCCTGTGGGGCAGTGAACACGTCCCCCAACCAGAGGGGACAGAGTTGCTCTGTTGCTTGGAAACCTGAGCTGACCCATCTCCAGCCCCTGCAGGGAGGGCCCTTGGCAGGACAAAGGCGTGTGGCAGGGAGGGCGGGAACTCCTGGGGGCGCCTTTGTGATGCTGACGGGCTGGGAGCTGTGGGGTATGGCTGAGGGGCTGCGGGCTTGAGTGCTGGTGGGGGACAGGTCTCAGGTGGCTGCTGAGGCCACGGCCAGGCTGCGCCCCCCCGCAGGGTGTCCCAAACTGCTCTCTCGGACACGAACCCTGGCCCCTGCACCCCCAGTTCACAGCTGGTCCTGGAATTTTTCGTTTTTGACTTATTTGAAATAGGTCGCATTTGCTGCTGTTTGGAGCAGCAATCACTCACAATCTGGGCTACTTTTTTCCCCCAACTCTTTTTAAAAATCGGGGTAAAATACATATAATGTAAATTTTGCCATTTTTACCATTTTTAAGTACACAGTTCAGGGGCATAGGTTCATTCATGTTGTACCACCATCACCACCACTTTCTGTTTCTGAAACTTTTGCAGCAGCCCAAACAGAAACTCTATGTCCACTCAGCGGTCACTCCCCATCCCCCTCCCGCCAGCCCCTGGCAACCTCTAATCCACTTTTTCTCTGTGGATTTCCTGTTCTGGACATTTCCTGTAAATGGAATCACACGCTGTGTGTCCTTTCGTGTCTGGTTCTCTCACTGAGCATCATGTGTTCAAGGCTCATCCATGTTGTAGTATGTGTCCGTGCTTCACCCTTTTTCATGGCTGAGTAATATTCCACCCTGTGGATGGGCCACATTCTGTTGATCTTTTCATCCATCAATGGATGTTTAGGCAATTTCCACCTTTTGATTATTGTGCCTAGGGCTGCTGTGAACACAGGTGTACACATGTCCGTTTGGGCCCCTCTGTTTAATTATTTCATGTTTATACCCAGGAGTGGAATTGCTGTGTCCTGTGGCTGTTCCATGTTTAACTTTTTGAGGTCCCACCAGACTGCTGTCCACACCAAGTGACATTACCACAAGGGTTCCCATTTCTCCACATCTTCCCCAACACTTGTTATTTTCCATTTTTTAAAATTATAGCTATCCTAGTGGGTGTGGATGATTTCTCACCGTGGTTTTGATTTGCAATTCCTTAAGGACAAATTATGTTCAGCTTCTTTTTGTGTCCTTATCGGCCATTTCTACATCTTTTTTTGAGAAACCTGTTCAGATCCTTTGCCCATTTTTAAATTGGAGTATTTGTCATTTTAGTGTTGAATTGTAGGAGTTGTTTATATATTCTGGACACTAAACCCTTTCAGATAGATGACTTGCAAATATTTTCTCCCATTTCGTGGGTTTGTTTTTCACATTTTTTCATTATTTTCATTCTTGGTATAGGGCCCTTTGATGCACAAATGTCTTAAATTTTAAGAAAATCCGATTTATCTATATTTTCTTTTGTTGTCTGGGATTTTGCTGTCGTGTTTCAATGGGTTGCTGAAACTTCAGCTATTACATCTGCAGACGTCTTGGGAACAGATTTCTTCAGGGACCCAGGAGAGGTGCAGGGGTGGGGGGACCACACGTCTGGGGACAGGACAGGACAGGGAGGTGGACCACACGTCTGGGGACAGGACAGGACAGGGAGGTGGACCACATGTTCTGCAGACAGGACAGGAGAGGACCGAGTTTGGTCTCTGGTCACTCCCATTGGGCTAGCACGAGGGTAAGGAGCCCCTGTCCAGCGACCCCTGTAAACCTCCAGAATGCATTCATCCGTCGTGGAAAATTCTGTGGAGTAAATGGACAGCAGCCTTTGTTCTTCATTTTTGAGAGAAATGGTAAACTTAAACCCTGTGCAAAGTCATGTAACGTTTTGCTCAAACCAGGTGCATAGGAAGGAACAGACCTTCCCCACAGCATCCTTCTCCGTTGTCGTCCCCTGGGGCGGGCCATGGACACCGGACACGACGTCGGTCAATGGCGGCTCCACGGGTCAGCGGGTTTTGGATTCGTGGCCGTCTCTGGTCCTGGCTTCCCGGTGGCAGTGACCCCCCGGGCACAGGGCAGCTCGGACACCGTGAATGGGCTAAAGCATCAGTATTTAATGTAAAGTGTGGACTCGGGGCAGCGGGGTACACATGGACGTGGATGGCGGACTAGAACAGAGAAGGCCCATTGGCTTGGACACACGGGTCTTCTTCTCTGGGGGACAGTGCAGACGTCCCTCAAAGTGGGCACAGATGCTCTCCCACTCCCGACCGAGGACACGCCAGCATCGCCGAGAGCCCCGTGTGACCCGCGTCCACCACTCGAACAACAAATAATATCTTATTATTATTCACGGTCACCAAGTCAGCCCGTTAATTTTTAGTGTCGATCCCTCTTGTGGTGGGAAACCATACGGGATGCATCGGCGATGTCCGGAAACACAAATACTGAAGTCACGGGCATCGACGTCTTTCCTCCTCGACTTTCTGGATTGTCCCCTCCGGAATGCAAAATATGGCATTTTCTCTCTTTTTTTGAAAAATCTCACCATTTCCGGGAAAACGAGGGAAGGGACACAGCTGGGTTATGTTGGATGGGCGTCGAGGAGTGACACTTCTGGGCGCTCCCGGGCGCCAGCGAGGTTGGTGGATACGGCGTTTTCTGCAATCTTACGAACCCGAGAAAACGTCGTGTTTTTTTTCCTATTCCTTTCAAAATCAAATTACGACGTGTCATTCCATAAAACGTTTTTGTGAGGCTAATAAAAATGAGACCCTCGCAGCCTCGACAATTAAGCCACCGCGTCCTCGGATACGGTTTACGGGTTCCCTTTCATGTCAGCCTTGACTATATATATTTTTTCTTTTAAAAAAGACCCATTATTTATTAACAGCCCTCGATGTTTTAAAGGTTTCTTTTTCTCGTGCAGAGAGAGAGAAAATCATTTGCCTTTTAATGGGGTGTCGGATTTGTTCTCCAAACCTTCTAAAAGGTTATCGTTGTTACACGTGGACGAGCGGTTTCTCCGGAATCAATGAAAAGTCTGTTTCCAGGGTAATTCATGGCTGGCCCCGTGGAAAACTTACTTTCGCCGTTTTGCAAAGTGGAGGGGCGGGGAGCTCACCCCGCAGTTAACTGCTTTCACATGGAGGGAGAGGCCGGGGGTGCTGCTCTCACGTCCTAAATAACCCGCCAGGCGTCCAGGGCGTCTTGGCAGGACCACGGAGGTCAGAGGTCACCAGGGTGTCCCGTCCAATTAGATGAGTCATAAACCCGTGGGCAATTAGCAATCCACTGGCCCGGCGCCTGGGCCCAACACCGAGAGGGACGGGGACTGGCCTATTGGACGCTGCTGACCGAGTTTTGTCCACGGCTGGCAGTGAAGATGGACAGCTGGGGTTGTTGGACGCGGTCGGGGAGCAACCAGCCGGTCCGAGGGGACCATCTCTGAAACTCTGTTGCATCCTGGCCACCGAGGGGCAGGCTGCGTTCTCCATGGAAGACGCTTGACAGCAGACGTGAGTTGGGGGACAGCAGAAGGGAGCAATCGGCTAAGAGCCTCGCCAGCATCTCTGTTGCTCTGGGGGCACCTGGCTGTGCCCCCAGCTGTGTGACCCGGACCCTACGATCTGGGAGCGCAGGGCTGTGCTGGTCGCTGCTGGACGGAGCCCCGGGCCGCCCGGCGACTGGATTACTCCACGTCTGTTTGGGGAGGGAGGGAGCGGGGCCTTTATGACGTGACCGAGTCCCCGTGAGGTCCGGCTCCCTCGGGGGGGGGGAGAGGGAGGGTCCCCTGCTCCTGTCTCAGGACTCGGGTGGACCGGAGGGAACCATGGAGGCCAGTGTAGAGCCGCGGGCCCAAAGGCTCTGACCGTGCCCGGGACGCCGGTGTGGGTGGGACTGGTCTCCTGTTCCAGGGTGGACGTGTCCCTTTATCCCTCCAGTGCAGATGGGGCCACCACCCCAATCTCTACTGTGTGACCCCCAGACGTGACCTCCGATTCCAGTCCCTATCCAATGACCCCAGAACGGACCTGCAACCCAATCTTCACCCTCTGACCCCACAAATGACCTCTGACCCTGATCCCCACCGTGTAATGCCGGATGTAACCTTCAACCCAACCCCTGCCCATGACCACTAGATGTGACCTCTGACCCCAATCCCTATGCTCTGACCTCATAAATGACCTCTGACCCTGACCCCACCCCATGACTCCAGATGTGACCTCTGACTCCAGTCCCCACCCTGATCCCCCAGACACCTTCTGTCCCCAATCCCAATTCTGACCCCCACATGTGACCTCAGACCCTAATCCCCACCCTGTGACCCCCATAAAGGACGTTTCTCTCCAAACTGCACCCTATGACCCTCACAAATGACCTCTGAGCCTGATCTCCACCTTGTGATTCCAAATGTGACCTCCGTCTCTGCCTTGTGACCTCCAGCCATGACTTCTGACCTTGATCCCCACTCTGTGGTTTCAAGACACGCCCTCTAACACCAATCCTTGTCCTCTCATCTTCCAACGTGGCCTCTGCCCTTGATGTCACCTTGACCCCCATGTGACCTCTGTGTGCAAGCCCTACCCCCTACGCAACTACCCCATATGGACCTCTGTCCCCCGTCCTCCCTGTATGACCTGAGGGCAGGGTTGGCTCCTACTGACGGCTGTGATGGAGAGTGTGTCCCAGGCCTCTCTTCCAGCCTTCCGCGATTCAATGACTTCACAGGGGAGCGTGTGAGGGGTCTGTGTGCACCTGCATCAGGGTCCTGGGGCGGCTGTAACAACTCACTCCACGCTGGAGGGCTCAAACCCCAGGAATTCACCCTCCCCGTCCTGGGGACCAGACATCCGAGATGAAGGGGTCGCAGGGCCGCGCTCCCTCCCGAGGCTCCAGGGGAGGGTCCTTCCTGCTCTTCCAGCTTCTGGGGCTCCAGGCGTCCCTGGGCTGGTGGCCGCCTCCCTCCGTCTCTGCCTCCGTCTCCACGTGGCTCCTCCTCTGTGTCTGTGTCTCCTCTTCTGTCTCTGATCAGGACACTGTCATTGGATGTAGGGTCCCCTCCTCCAGGATGACCCCATCTCCATCCTTCACTAATCAAATCTGCAAAGACCCTGTTTTTTAATAAGGTGCATTCACAAATTCTAGGGCTTACGACTTCAACACACCTACTTTGGGATCATGATGGAACCCAGAACACTCTTGTTTATGTATTATACACAACGGAAGAAGGCACAGTAATGGACTGACTTCATGACTGACTCAGCTGTATTGTTTTCTACTGATTGATGGTGATCGTGGCCAAATGGGACGATATGTCACAGTTCCACCTGTGTCAGAAGGACACGGTCTTCTTACCAAGTGAACATTATGGAGTGATTTTCTTGTCTTTTTGCTGTATTCATGAGATGATCTATATTCCATTTTTTCTTCTGCACCAACTTTGTATGATCTTTGCTTAAATAAACTTTCATCAAAAGACTAATGAAGAAAAAGTTTAAAAAATAGATTAATCACCAAATAATTGTGTTCAGAGTGTGTCCAACTATGGAAAATCAGGACATTAGCAGAGAAGAACATATTTCAATATTTATGAAGCAATTTCTCTATAATTAAGAAGAGTTCTGTAATAGGTTTTTACTGTTGTCGTTCTTTTGAATCTTAATCCATAAATTGTTATCAAATCATTAAAAGAAAAATGTATCACCCCAACGTGACTACCTTTGCTTTGATGAGCCCAGTGGTATACCAGTTGTTTTAGGTTTTTGGATCATGTTGGAGGATAAATAAATGCTATTAGAAGTTTTTGACTAATTATAAGTCTGAAAATAGAGCTGGAAAAGGAGAGAGGCAAACGAGAGGGACGTGTCCAGATGATGAAATAAGATGAGCGTCTGCATGTTGTCAACTTGGTGGTTCATCAGGGAAGAGGCGTCTCTGTGCTGGAGACATCCCAAGGACAGTACGTTGAGGGTCCAGACGGCTCGACTCGGTCAGGAAGGGAGGCCCTCCCCCCATCAGGGTGGAGAGCTGTGTCTCTCACCAGGGTGGAGTGAATCGGGAGGCTGAAGATTCCCGGGGAAGGGGGATGCATCTGTTGGCCATGCGTCCCTGCTTCCCAGGCCAAGTTCTCCCAGGTAGGGGCCACCATCTCCATCTCCACACAGGGGCCAATGTGGGGCTTCTCCCAGGGGTCCCCAGTACGAAGCACAGTAGGGTTCTTCAGAGAAACAGAACCAATAGGAAGGAGGTATAGACATATAAATGATAGGTGAGTGATAGGGAGGTGATAGATAGATAAATAGATAGATAGACAGATAGATGGATAGATAGTTATAGATAGATGATAGATAAATAGACGATAGATACATAATACGTACATACATACATACATGAGATGGATAGATGATAGAGAGTTACATGATAGATAAATAGATATATAATAGACAGATAGATGATAGATAGATATAGCTAGGGACATAGATAGATATAGGTATAGATACATAGATGATAGATAGGTTGATAGATAGATGATATATAGGTAGATGATAGATGATAAATAGTTACGTGATGATAGATAGATGATAGATAGATAAATGATATATAGGTAGATGAGAGATAGATGATAGATAAATAGGTAGACAGATAGACAATTATAGATAGATGATAGATACATGATAGAAAGATAGATACATGACAGATAGAGAGATGATAGATAGATATAGATAGATAGATAAATATAGGTATAGATAGATGATAGATAGGTAGGTTGATAGATTGGTAGATGGATAGATAGGGAGAGAGAGAGAGATGATAGATAGAGATAGAGATTTGTTATAAGGAATTGGCTCATGCAGTTGGGAGGCTGAGTAGTCCTCTGCCATCCACAAGCTGGAGACCTAGGAAGGCTGGTAATGTAGTTCGGTCCGAGTCCAAAGGCCTGAGAACCAGGAGACCTGGTGATGTAAGTTCCAGTCTAAGGCAGGAGAAGACCAATGTCCCTGCCCAATTAGTCAGTCAGGGAAGGGACTAAATCGCCCTTCCTCTGCCTTTTTGATCTATTCAGGCCTTCAACTGATTAGGCGAGGCCCACGCACACTGGGGAGGGCTATCTGCTCTACTCAGTCCACTGATTCAGCTGCTAATCTCATCCAGAAACACCCTCACAGACACACCCAGAATGATGTTTAGCAAACATCCGGGCAGCCCGTGGCCCAATCAAGTTGACACATACAATGGACCCTCCCACACCCCAGCAGCACCCAGGGCCACGTTCCCCACCCCCTGCTCAATTTTTGCTGGGGTCCCCTCAAACCTCAACAAATGTCCTCTTGGGGCAGTTTTGTCTGAGCTTCGGTTTGGCCCTTCAGCGACTCTCACAGCCGTTACCCTGACAACACGGGATTCCTGCAGGATGATCGGGGACTGGGGAGGGGAGGCTGAGCTGGGCTGGCAGCAAGCGAGGCCGAGGCAGAGGAGGGAGGACACGGAGATCCACGTCGGGACGAGCCGTCTCCCTCGGTCAGTGTTGAAATAGAAAGCCTGCAGTGTTACAAGAACCCTTGGTCTAAACTACACATGTGACTGTCTTGTGCATGTCTGGATGACATGAGCCTGGTTCTGTATGATGTGTCCTGGGTCTGAAACATCTGTCACAGGAGGTGGGTAATGAGGTGCGTGTCCTCACGTGGGTGGGGACCTCCTGCCCCTGGTAGCGCCCCTCATCTCATCTCGACAGACACCCGTAATGAGGGCTAACGAGCTGCCCTCCCATTGTCCACCGTGGCAGGAGGCTGTGGAGGGGGCGCCGGTGGTGCTCACAGCAGTGATGTGGGCTCAGAAAATTGCAGTAAGTGGCTCGCATGTCGTGTCTGGTCAGGAGAAGCCGACAGCATTGGAGAAGGAGCAGATCACGGCCGGACGACGGCCATCCTCAGTGCCACACGTGCATCCACCTGTCACTCCCTACGAGGAGGGCGACTCCGGACGACGGATTCTTCTGAAGCTCACCAGGCGATGCTGGTGAGCAGGCACGTTCAAGAACCACCGGGTTGACCTCGCTGTGGGAAGAACGGTCCACACCCCAGCAGCACCATTGTGTGCAGGATCTGGTCCGAGTGTCTGCATCTTTGCCCTGCCCCAGACCTGCCAATCACCTGTATGAACAAGGTCCCAGGCGAGTGTGCACGACAGTTTGGCTCGACGGATACTGATGCTTAAGGAAGCCGCCTGAAACCTTAGAATGGGAGACGGAATCCTGGAGACACAGAGAAGGGTAGATGAGAAAGGGGTGTCCTCCTTCTGCCGGGCACGCCCCCACGAATCTGGGGTGCACGGCCATCGATAACGCTCTTGCAGCAATACCCAACCATGAGTGTGTTGAAGCCAAGGACCTTGTGAGATCCAGCTGCTACCCAGCCTGGGCACGTGGCTGATGACCACCAGTTCGCTGAATGCATCGGCTCCCGATGACATCTCCAGGCATCTGTTAAGTGCATGGAATTCTGGACAGGCTGCCGCACGTGGTGCATCATGTGTGCCTGCTGCTGTAATAAAATGCCACTGATTGGGCGGCTTATGAATGACAGACATTTATTTCTCATGGATCTGGAGGCTGGATGTCCAAAGTCAAGGTGTCTTGTCCAAGATTTGGTGTCTGGTGAGAACTTTTCCTGGGTCATAGATGATGTCTTCTCTCTGTGTCCTCACGTGGTGGACGGGATGAGGGAGCTCTCTGGGGTCTCTGTTATAAGGACATTAATCCCATTCCTGGGGTCTCACCGTCATAACCTAATTCCCCCCCAAAGGCCCCACCTCCTGATACCAACACGTTGGCCTTGGGGGACCATCCCAGAAGGCTGGACTTAGGAACTCCAGAAAGAGAGCAGAGAGGAATGAATTCCAAGGCTCTTCAGCATCTCTCCGTCCCGGAGCAGGATCTGGATTCCATAGGGTGACATTATGTCAGCTCAGCTGGGACCACAGGCGCATCTCCACGTGGACCCCCAACAGATGGCAGAAATGGAGAAGCGGCATTTACCCCAAGGGGGGTCACTATGCCGTCGGGAGGATGGACGATGGACACACAACGGTTTTCTCCCACCATGGTCGGGGCATCTACGAGGGGCTTGGGACCCCTTGGGTCCTTAGTGAAATGCAGATACGGGGCAGGAAGGCAGGAACAGAGAGACCAGAGGGTGGGTGAGGGTGTCCAGTCTTCCTCCGCTTTTATGGGGCGCCGTCAAGAGCTCTTTGCCCCGCGCTGCTGATTTCATTCCTTTCTGGTTCCGATCCAGCCGGCTCCCCCGCGTCATTGAATCACAGGACTCACCGTGCCCTCCACCCGCTCAGCCTTCCGGGACGTCCTCTTCATCCGATTCCCGTCTGTTGAAAACCACACGTGGCGTCCCACAGTCTAGACACCACATGGGACTGACAGCATGCACGGGCATCCGAGAAGCCGCGCTGTCCCGGGATGCACCCCTGTATGGGATTTCCAACTGAGAAGCTGAGGATGGACACGGGTGGGCGTGGGGCCTGCGTGTCGGGACGCCGCTCCCACGAATAGCCCGACGGCGGTGAGGGGTGACCGTCTGCACCCGTCTCGGGTCTTCGGAGGCAGCAAGTAAATTGTTTCCCCTGATGTGGGTTTTATTCAGTGAACATTAATAAGGAGAAGGAGACATTGCAGATGGTGCGCTCTGAAGCCATAACCCAATTTAAAGGAAAAAACCCAAAACAACAAAAAATGCGAGACATCGGTTTTAGAGTAGAGAGATGGAGGAAGAAGGATGGACAGGGAAGGACAGACAGAGATAAAGGATGATCAGGTAGAGAATGTCAGGGACACGGTGGGAAGGCAGTCGAGGACCTCCCAGACATGCTCGATGGAAAAGGGACGCACGGTGGCTGCAGCCCCCGAGTTCACGAGAAGTGGCTAAGAGATGTGTCAGGGCAGGCGTCCGAGGATTTGATCTGCGGGGAGATTGAATTAGGCAGAGGATTAGAGGCGAGACCATTTGAATGCTTGCCCTTGTGAAAACAAATGTCAGGTAGGCGTTCATTAGACCTGTCACCAGCCCGCCCGTTATTCCGGTGCAAATTATACTGATAGCAAAGGAGGACGCAGCATTGCACCTTGTCTTGTTGGGAGAAGGGCGTGATCCCAGGGGCTGATTTTCCAGGCAAGGGGGCGGGGGCATGGCTGTTGGATTTCACCTGCCAACGTGTCCTTCCTTCCCTCCGCACACAGACACGCGCACATGCGTGCACAGACCGTGTGCATATGCGTAGAGGAACCACACACCCATTTCTGCTTTGCTTCATCTTCCCCCAAGCTCGGTCTTCACCAGCCACGTAAACATGGTTTAGCCCCGTTTAGTCCTAAAGTGAATGTTTGCATCCACGTTGGGACGGAGACTGCGTTTTTAAGTGTTTCCCAGAACTCTGAGGTTCTGGGGTGTGGAAAGTTAAGATATTGCCCCAGGTAAAAAGGCAAGGACTGTGCATAGGAGGGTCACTTTTGTGTTTACACAATAAAAGGGTATATTGTAGGGGGCTGAATGGTGACCCCCCCAAAGATAAGTCCACCTCATATCTCTGGAGCCTCAGAATGGGACCTTGTTTGGAAAGAGGGTCTTTGCAGATGTGATTAGTGGAGGATGGAGAGGAGGTCGTCCTGGACGAGGGGGCCCTAAATCCAATGACAGTGTCCTGATCAGAGACAGAAGAGGAGACACAGACACAGAGGAGGAGCCACGTGGAGACGGAGGCAGAGATGGAGGGAGGCGGCCACCAGCCCAGGGACACCTGGAGCCCCAGAAGCTGGAAGAGGACAAGGCATGAAGGAACCCCGTTTTACTGTGCACCCATTCATGCCTTCAGAACCACGTGCCATGCACATGGTTCTCCGTTAAAAGCACGAACGAATACCAGACACCCCACAGATGCCGTTTCACGATTGCAGCCACGAGGATATTGAGAACCGAGTTACCTACACCAATGGGTTTAGAGGGATTGGAGGGGCGTAGAACTCCTGTGTGAGATCCCCATTATCAAGTCCTCCATGGGGCCGTGCTGACATCTAGGGTGTGTATCTCATGCATGCCTCCCAGCTCAGCCTGGAATCCCAGACTCCCAGAACTTAACGGCGGGCTGAGACCCCGGGGTCCCCTATGGAGACCCCGCCATTGGAGCGATGAGGGGATCCAGGAAATGTGCACGTGCAGGGGCATTTTTCATCCTCCTCCCCATGACCGGGAATTCAGAACAAAAGGGTCCACTGTAGCTTTCGGCTGGGGGAGGCAGGGAGACGAGGCAGAGCGTCCCAGAAGGGGCCACGTGGGGATTCCGGGCACGGAGGTGCATGCCTCTTTTCACACGGCTGCACTCCTGGAGCACCGGGCTGTCAATCACTGCCTGTCCCCCAACAGTTGTTGGAGAGGTCTGCGGTGACACATGGCTTTATCTTAATACACATCAGCTGCACGGGCGGGGCTGGCGGGGCCGTATGGGCTCTGTGGGGTCCGCAGCTGAGGCTATTTGGGTAAGTCTCTTGACGAAACAGAATGAAACCTGGAAACAGCACAAGAGGGATTCTGGTGCATTTTCATTGCTGCTGTGACGTGCCGAACGGTCTGATGGAGAAAATTCCCCTTTCTGACATCCCCTTTGCTGAGGTGTGGATGAGGACGTGGAGGGGTTTTCACATTGGGACCACCTGATGAGGACAAGATGAGTCAGTGACACAGTCAGGGACATGGAAAAGGTCAGGGTCCAGGCTGTCAGAAGCAATGCGGGGTGCCCAGGGACATTTGAAGTTTAGACAAATAATGGAGTTTTTTTTTTAGTGTAATTATGTCCCAGATATTGCAAAGGCCATAATTATATGAAAAAATGGTTATTATTTGTTTGTCTGAAATTCAAATGTTAAGTGGGCGTCCTGTATTTTTATTTGATAAACATGGCAATCCTAATCAATCAGGCTTTTTTATTCTTAGGACCTGGACACCTAGGACCTCCAGCCTTGCACCTGCCAGTCACAACTTTGGGTGAACTGGCACAGTGGATGGTAGGGGTTTTCCATCTATGTCTGCCTGTCTGTCTATCTATCTACCCATCCACCAATCTATCAATTATCTATCGATCCATCATCTATATATTTATCTATCATCTTTATCTATCTACCCATCCATCCATCAATCATCTATTTATCTATACATAATCTGTCTTTCTGTATAATCTATCTCTATCTCTCCACCTCTCCATCTATCTATCATCTATCTTTAGCTATCATCTATCTATTATCTATCTATCTATCTACATATCTATCTGTCTGTCTATCATCTCTTTATCTATCAATCATGTATCTATCTATCATTCATCTATCATCTATCTTTCTTTCTCTATCATCTATCTCTATCTATCCATCATCTATCTATCTATCTATCTATCTATCTATATCTATCCATTCATCCATCTACATCTATGTATTACATATGTATGTATGTATCTATCTATCCATGCATCGATCTGTCAATCATCTATCTATATATCATCTATCTTTGCCTATCTATCATCTATCATCTATGTATCTATGTATCTATCATCTATTTGTGTATTATCTATCTATCCATCTATCTATTTATCTATCTATCTGTCATCTCTCTCTCTCTTTGATTGTGGTACAATACACATAACAAAATTGACCACTTTAACTACTTTAAATTGCACAATTCCGGGGGATTGAGCCCATTCACAATCCTGTGCAACCACCATCACTATCTAGTTCCAGAACTTTCTCATTTGATTGCAATGAACAGACCCCAAGTTATGCTGCCCTAAGCAAGAGGGGAACATTAGCTGCAAGAGTTTGAGGCTGAGGACAGGCTGGGACTCTGGGTGGTGGCCAGAGCCATGCCTGGAAAGCCCCCTGTCTGTCTCATGTCCCTTCTCCGGGTCTTCATTGCTCACACGTCCACCTCCTCTCGATGGACCTGCCATGTGATTGCTCATATCCATGTGTCTGTGTCCATCTTCCCTCTCTCTCTTTCTCGGTCGACCAGCCGGCCGCTGTGGGTGGGGAGGATGGAGAGTTGGGGGCGTCCTTGGCAGTGGTTCAGGCACGTCTGAAGGTGCCCCCTGTGGAAGTGGTTTCCACACCAAGAGCCCCTAGCCTTGATGCCGCTCCCTCACATGCAGACTCCCCCGGCGTCACCTCGGAGACCCCGGTCCATGAGTACTCATGTGGGAACAGGGGTCTATATTAAAGACATCATCCCCAGGTGATCCGTGTACATGGCCAGATTAAGAACTGTGTGTGTCCACACCCAAGAGCAAGTCTCCCGTGTTATTGATAAAATATGAGAGGGTAAGGGTGAAGACAGGGTCACGGCATTTTGCCGTATGTGCATGGGGGTGGATAAAGGGAAATGGAGTCGACACCCTGCACCCCAGTGTCAGCCCCCGTGGGGTCTCTTCTAGGATCAGCCTGTTTCTCCAGCTTTGGAAGTCAGAGATGATGATCGAGGAGCGATGGCATCTTGGGGCTGGGACGCTTGGCTTTCTGGTCAGGTTCCATCTGTTCCCAGCGAGGCTGCTCCGGTGGTGTCAGCTCATGTCTCCAGGGCACATGGGGACTGTAGTTCTGTCACTTACTGGCTCCACCCCTGGCACGTCCAACTGTTCCTCTTCACTCTCGTCAACTGTGAGATGAAGATGGTGATGGCTGCCTCCCAGAGGCGTTGACCAGATTGGATGTAAGGGACTTACAGGAAACCTAGCACATGGGAAGTGACTGAAACAGAGAAGTCATGGTTCCTTTTGGCCCTAAAATGTAGGTTGGGCAATATAAATATTTTATTATTATTTTATTGAGGTCACCCTGGTTTATAACATTGTATAATTTCAGGTGTACATTATTATAATCAGTTTTTGTATGGGCTGCATCATGCTCACCACTAACAATCTAGTTTTTACCTGTCACCATATATATGTGCCCCTTTACCCCTTGCACCACACCACCTTCCCCTCTGGTAACCACTAATCTGTTCTCTTTATCTATGTGTTAGTTTATCTTCCACATATGAGTGAAATCATATGGCGTTTGTCTTTCTCTGTCTGGCTAATTTTGCTTAACATAACACCCTCAAGGTCCATCTATGTTGTTACAAATGGGACAATTTTGTCTTTTTTATGGCTGAGTAGTATTCCATTGTGTATACGTACCACATCTTCTTTATCCCTTCATCCATTGATGGGCATCTGAGTTGCTTCCACATCTTGGGTATTGTGAATAATGCTGCAATGAACACGGGGGTGCATAAGTCTCTGAATTGTTGATTTCAAGTTCTTTGGATAAATACTCAGTAGTGGGATAGCTGGATCATAAGGTATTTCTATTTTTAGTTTTTTGAGAAATCTCCATACTGTTTTCCATAGTGGCTGCACCAGTTTGCATTCATGCTGGGAATTATTTTGTGTTCCCGCCTACACCGTGAGCTCGTTAGAGGTCAGAATGGTGTTTCTATTCCCATCTGGCTTGTAGACGCCAGCCCATCTTGGGTCTTTCATGAAGACTTGTTGAATGAATGAGGAAGGAGACAGTTTGCTCTCCAGCTTTCACCCAGTGGTGTTCCAGAAAAGTCCATTGCTTCTCCCAACAATTCATTCATGATTCACTGAAGACGAGAGAAAACGAGAATCATGGTGTGGGGTTTTCTCACCACCAAAGAACATCCACCTCTCGTGGTTTTCACCCACCTGTGGTGAGGAGACGGCCCTGGATGGTGGTACCACCTCTGGGATAGCTAATTTCTCAGGTTTTCTTCATCTTCTCTGTGCCGGGCTTTAATTATATGGAGGAGGCAAGGGACCTTGGCTGGTGGGACCTGACACCCCACGGGGTGCTGGGCTCCCAATTTGCACGACAGTTCAATAAAGTGGAAACGGAACTTACATCCAGAAAGGGCGTCTCAAGCTCCTGGCTCCATGAATTGTCACAAACGAAGCACACCTGTGCCACCAGCTCCCAGAGCAGAGCTTGGTGACATCTCTGTTTTCACAGATGAGCAGTCGTGGAGACTTCAAGGACTCTCCCCAAATCTCATGTCGGCTGGGCTGGGTTCTCTGATCGTGTGACTTCATTGCTTACTTTTTTTTGTGTGTGTGTATTTAGGATGACTTTTGGCAAGGATAAGGTGTGCCTGACTGGAGGTGGACATGGCCCTTGAAGAAGGAGAGTCCGCCGATGTTGGGTCACGTGGACTCACTGGGGGACGTCCCCAGATGGGTGTGTGGGACCTTCCCAGCCAACGGCCGGGGCTCCAGGTTCCTAGTTCCTGCTTCTGCCCCCAGTTCATAAATCAGCATGTGGACGAGAGACCCGTGGTTAATTTTCCGCAGCTCGCGCCGCGTGTTGGAGCCCATAAACCGCGGGAAGTCTCGGGCTGTGAATTTCTCGATACTGACAAGTCCAGCAGCTGAGAAATCGTAATTATAAGTTACAAGTGTCTTAGGGGTTGTTCTTCTGACATAAAACTAATTTCATGTTTTTATTCATAACGCGGGCGAGATGAGAGGCAGGAGCCTGCTCTGGAGGGGGCTCCCGGAGACATCACAGGCCCCGTCTCCGAGCCGTAATGAGAGGAGACGGCAGGCGTCGTGGTCTGCACCTGCCTCACGGCCTTGAGGAGTTTCTGACAGCCCCGTGGGCTGTGCCCCTGCTTTCCCAGACAGTGGGCCAGTGAGGAAGTGACCAACTGGGAGCTAACCAGCAAGTGACCCCATTTGTTTCCAGAGCCGTTAACTCACGGTATCAAGGGCTGAGGCCTCTTGGAGTGTCCTGGGGTGGCCATAAGGAATGAACCCAGACAGGGGGGCTTAAAACCACAGGGATCCACCCTTCCCTGAGTCCTGGAGACCAGACGTCTGAGAGGAAGGTGTCGCAGGGCCGCACTCCCTCCGGAGGCTCCCGGGGAGGGTCCTTCCTGCCTCTTCCAGCTTCTGGGGCTCCAGGCGTCCCTGGGCTGGTGGCCGCCTCCCTCCATCTCTGCCTCCGTCTCCACGTGGCTCCTCCTCTGTGTCTGTGTGTCCTCTTCTGTCTCTGATCAGGACACTGTCATTGGATGTAGGGCCCCCCATCCAGGACGACCTCCTCTCCATCCTTCACTAATCACATCTGCAAAGACCCCGTTTGCAAATAAGGCCCCGTTCACAAATACTGGGGGTCCGGACTTGAATATATCTTTGGAGGGGGCACCATTCAGCCTATCACAGGCCCGAGATGCATGCTGAACTTTCTAAAGGAAAACGAGCTGGTCTTCCTGTCCACCCAGATGCGTCTGCCCTCCTGGTTCACTCTTGCAGAGCAGCAAAGCAGGGGTGTTTTCAACTCAACTCTGCCCACCTCCAGCTCAGCAGAGGTTTTCTCTTGCAGTTAAAGAGGAGAAAGGATATTTGGGGAAAAGAAAGAAACAGAGCATGCAGTGCAGAAGATTGGCCAGAGTTTTAATCTCTGTCCCGACTTGAATATCTGCTGGACGTGAGGCTGAGTAACTACAGGGTGTATAACATGGAGGGAAGAAAATACGGGCAGAGCGAGTGGTGCTGATGTCGTCTCACAGGTCACAGGATGGCGGGTGCCGTGAAAGTCACCAAGTTAGGAAAACGAGGACATTGCTCTTGGTTCCGTCACAGATTTGCTCTGTAACTGGGAAATCCTTTGCTGTAATCTCTTTCAAGTGAGGGATTGGCAGCGAACAAGGAAAGAGAGGTTAAAAGCACAAGGCAAAGTCACCACGTACCCACCCACGAGCCTAAAATGAAAAACACAGACATTGCTGTGTGCTGACCAGGCTTTGGGGCAAGTGGAACTCTCCAGAGCTGACGGAGAGACAGTAGGTTGGTCTGACCATTTTGGGAAACGGTGGGTGTGCATCTAGTAAAGTTGGGCATGTCCATGATCCATGCCCTGTGAATTCTGCTCTTTCCCAGCAGAGAGGCATGCACAGAGGCCCCCAAAATGTGTGCGAGAATGTTCATAGGAGTATAATTTGTACCAGCCCAAACCCGGAACCCACTCCAATGTCAACAGTAGAATGGAGAAAGAGATGGGGGTGTATTCACACAATGGAATATTACGCAGCACTGAGAATGTGCACAATGGATGACATTCACAACGGAGATTTGCATGCATGCATCTCACAAACTGGGTTGAAAACAGAGGAAGCTAGGTGCAAAAGACTGCATGCCGAATGGTTCCAGTTTTGCAACGTTCAAAAGCAGCCAACACGCGTCTACAGTGTTGGAAGTCAGGAGAGGGGTTAGCTTACGGAGGGATGCTGACCGGATGGGGCGTGTGTCCTGGTCCCGTCTGTCTCTAGACTGCGTGTTGTTACACAGGCGTGCTTACTTTGTGACATCTCCTTGGGATGGACGTGTGTGATGTGGTCACTGTTCTGGATGCATGTTAAACCTCCATGGAGAAGCTGATCTAACATCGAGGGCTTCTTGCTTTCCTCCTGGTCCTGACGTCTAGGATTCCCTCAAGTCCACGTAGGAGTGAAGCTTGGACACCCGGACTCAAGGGGACCCTCCATCCTAGTTGCTATGGATCAGATGTATCACTTCGTGGTTTCAGTTCTTGGATGCCTTCCATGCCATGTCCACATTTAATACCAGATGGAAAAAGTCAACGTCAATGTGAATTATTGTTTGGAGGGCTTTTCTCCAAGTCGGCATGGAAATTCCATTTCCACAAATCTGCGAAGTAGGGTACATTCAATAGAGACGGGTGGTGGTGGAGGGGGGATGTTGCAGACCCTGCTAGGACTTGTTCCCTGGATACACTCAACTCTGCAGACACTGGGAAATGTTGCCCCTACGAGTACCCATGGCTCTCCGTTTGAAGGCTTCCCGTGGCTTGCTCAGCCGTCATGGATGGTTGTGTCCGCTCGCTTCAGGAGAAGAAAGGGACATTTCCTGGAGGTTCCTTGCTGTCCTCTGGAATTGCTGGAGCCCCCGGGGCAAAGATGGCGGCCACTTCATCTTTGGAAGATCCGTGAAATCTCCCCAACCAGGTCGTCAGACGCCAGGTGTGAAACTGCTGTCTTAGAAAAACCCTGTGGGGTGGGGACGGGAGTGGGGACTGACGTGACCCTCTATGTCTGGAGAGGGGGCCCAGAGCTTCCATGCTTGATCTATTTACAAATTCGGACAAGGGCCAGTTGACCAGGTGAGAGGAGGAAGTTCAGAGGAGCTGGCAACATCGGGGGCAGGAAAATGGGCTGGTTCCTGGACTGTAGGCACCAGATGAAATATTCCATTTTGTCATGTCTGCCATACTTACCAAGCATTTTTCCAGTTGATATGGAAAACAGCACAGCATCCACATCAGTCGGTCCCCATCAGAAGACGTGCCGTCTGTGGCGCTTTAAAATAACGGAGGATATTTGCATTACAAAGGCATTTAGACACTTCAAGCGGAAAAAGGTGAAGGAGCGACCCAACAGACCCTTGTTTCTACAGGTAAACATCGGAGGTGGGATTACCGCCGTCACCAGAGGAGTCTCCATCAAAAATTGAGCAGATAGCCTGGTGTCTTGCAAAGCCTGCAAGACTTGGGTGAAAGTCAAAGCAATACTTTGTGGCTTGGGAAGGTAGAGGAGGAAGAGGAAACTGAAAAAAAATGTTAATCTGTTTTCCACGGGGTGGCCAGTCCAGACCTGAGATGTGTTCCTCCAAAACGCGTCTCGGTTCCTCCAAAAAGACAGAACATCAATGTGCAGAATTCTCCTCTGACAAAGCAGAGGCTGCTTTGCTGACATTGCTCGGATCCCGTGAAATTCAGAATATATCCACGTCGGCACTGGCTGTTAAGACTCCTCATTCCCTCAGAAAGTGGCCCTGCCTGTTTGACCCGCATGGCAGGACTCCAATCAGAAAAGATAAGAGCATGTTTAATTGATCAGCCGGCGTCTGCACGGCGCTTTGAAGGTGAGAAGCGTAAGATTATTCTAATGATGAAGAAGGAGCTGTGATCTTCGGAGAAATCCTGCTCTCCTCCGAGCTGGTTTTCCAATTTGGTCCAGTCTACTGCTGGGGTGGACGCGTGACTGAGCCCGGCCGGGGGTCCTCCCCTAGGCTGCTCAGTGGGAAGTGCCTTAGATATCCCAACGTGGAGAGCCATCCCCGCAGGTGTAGGGCCAAGCACGGCCACGGAGAGAACGGGGTCATTGCCCATGCTGCTAGTGGGAGGACATATTCAATATGGCGCCCGCAGGTGCATGTTGGCTGGCCATCGCCCTTTCCCTGGGACCTGGTGACCGACTTCTCTTAAGGGCGGATGTGTGGCCTCTCCAGGGCAGCTCCTGTGGGGAACTGCCCACCTCCTGGGGCAGCTTGCGCTCTCCCAGATGTTCTGTAAGTTTCCTGTTTCCATTCAACATGCATTATGCCAGACTGCAATCATTTCTTCATCTTCCTCCCCACCAGATCGTAGGCACTCTGAGAGGGGTTACTATGCTTTTTATTTTTGTTTCTGTACTTGTCAGACTTTATTATGTAGGGCAGTTTTCGGTTTACAGAAAAATGGAGCAGAATATACAGAATGCCCCCTACCCCCCAAAGTTTCTGCTATTATTAACATCGTGGATGAATGTGGTACATTAGTGACGCTTGATGTACCAATATTGCTACCTTAGTATTAACTAAAGCTCGTAGCTTGCATTTGGGTTCACATAGTCTGTATTAGGGTTCACGTAGTCTGCATTAGGGTTCATGCAGTTTGCATTAGGGAGCATCTTGCTGTTGTGCATTCTATAAGTTTTGACAGATGCATAATGTCATGTATCCATCATTTTGGTGTTGTACAGAGTGGTTCCATACAGAATGGTTTCTCTGCCCTATAAATCCCTTGCATCCCACCTAGTTACCCACTCCACCTGTGTTTTCTCTTCTCTGCATCACCAGCATACTGTTTGATCCATATGCAATCAATTCACTGATCAATCGATCAATAATGAGGGAATGAATGAGAGCAGATACTAAACGTTCGTGTGCTGCTCACCTTCAGGGGTCCCTCTAGACCCACTGCCACCTTCTCTGTCCTGGTCTGTGGCAGGGGCTGGCCTCTAGGGGGAGCATGCTCAGGGCTCCTGCTCCCCCAGCTTTGGTTGCCGTTGGCCATCAAGGAGCCCCAGAGAAGATGGCGGGGAGGGAGGAGCTGCCTGCCATCTGGGGACTGGCTTCCCTGGCTAGCTCCCTGCAGGGCGGCCAGGGGGCTGACCTCTCCTTTCCCTCCTCTCCGTGGCGTCTCCAGACTCTCTCCCTCCAGCTCCTGGAAACCCACTCCTCAGCCGTTGTTTCCAGTCTGAGATGCAATCAGTTTCCCGGGATACCGGGGGCACCGTTGGGCTCCGGTCAGTGAGAAGATGGAGTCTGTTGCATCTTCCTTGAACATCACATCCCGAGAACCTTCTCGTGCTCCTTGCAGCAAGAGCTCCACGGTGAGAGACCTGAAATGCAGGCCCCATATTAGGTGCTGCCTTGACATCTGGGGAAACTGGGAGGGCCCCAGTGTCCTACCCGTGAGATCCCCTCCCCACTCTGCTCCCATGGAGGAGGCCCCCACCCAAGCACCCCAGCTTGTCTTGGGGACCAGGCATGTGCCTGCTTCTCCCTGATTCCTGGGTTTCCGTTCCTCGCCGGCCCACGGGATTTTCCAAACAAGCCTCCTGCGGGAACCAGGGGCCACCGTACACTCTTGTTGCTGCAAAGCCTGCCCCCCAACATCTCTGGGGGCTCACTCCGCTCTCTTGTGGGGCTCTGCGTGACCTGGGGTGTCCTTCCTCTTGGCCGTGAGCTTCTGTGACTGATAAATGGCTGTCGACCTCATCTCCCCAAACCCGGGTCCTGTGTGTCCAACCAAACCCGAAATCCTAGGGTGGGAATCCCCCCATCACCAGCAGAATGAGTGGGATCCCGTCAGAACAGCCTGCCCCCCGGAAGGGTAAATTGTGGGGAAGGGCAGGACGGAGAGGGTTTGGGGCTGCTGCTCCATGTTGAAGTTCTTACTTTCCACCTGGAGCCGGCAAGATGAGGGAGGGCAGTCTGGGCAAGGGTCCAGGGAACTGGGCTGTGGACCATCAGAGATGCTAGCTGGGCCCCCTGCCCGAATCCTCCCCATACAATGCTCACGGCATGGTGCTTGTAAACCTGGTGGTGCTGAGATTTTTTTTTAAAAAAAGAAATCCAATGTAAAGATCTCTTTGGGGCACTTTGGGACTGTGGGTTGCATATGCACCTGAGAATAGTTCCAAGCTACAAAGGGATGAAATCTCACCGAGAAGAGACCCCGTCATCACCGTCAGACTCTGGGCAGAAACAGGGGGCTGTGTTTTAATGCAAAATTAAAGGCAAATGTGTTTTAATGCAAATTTAACACAAAGGGACGGCCCCTGGCTCTCCCTCCTTCCCAAACCTCCGTGGTCAGTCATGCTGCCTGGCCGAGGACACGGGCTTTGCAAGGGACCGATGATAGGATGAGGGGAAAAGCCAGCGCGTCCTACATCCCGACCAGTGGTGCCTCGCCGATCCATAAAACAATTAGCAACGAATTAACGATGTGGCTGCACTGCCGTATTTCTGATTAACGTATAAATAATTTAACGGAGTATTTCTTTCGTCTCCGGAGCGTCTGCCATTATTTACTGGCCTCATCGGAACAGCTGCAGGTTTTTTGCCGGATAAAAGGTCCCCCGGTCCGTCTGAGGGGCTGGTGGATTTTCACGCTCTTCAGGGAGAACAGGGGCAGCTCTTAAGCAGCCCATTAGCATCATCCATTGTGATATATCATCGTAGGAAAGTTCATCCGTGCGAGTGAATGGGACCCGGGAACGGCTTTGAGGGTTTTATGGTACAATAACTATCCATTTGATAAGCAATTATAAAGATCTTTGGAGAGATGGAGAGTGAACGCAATGAGGGGGGAGGATGGGAGAGATAAGGGTCCGACTTCAACTGACTGTGCTCATCCAGTTCCGTGTGTTGTGAGACCTGCGTGGCCCCGGGAATAGGGGTGATTACCTAGAAGCTAGGGACTTAATGCATGGAGTCATGAGGTGGGGCAAAGGATGGGGGTCCCCTCGTCATGAAGGATGACCCTGCTCTTCTCCATCCTGCCCATCAGTGTCTATATGTACACATACAGTCGTCCCCCTCATCACGACGTTTTGGTCAACAACGGACCACAGAGATGATGGTGGTCCCAAAAGATTAGTAGCACAGAGCCTAGGTGTGTCGTACGCTCTACCACCTAGGTTCATGCAGGTACGCTCCACCATGTTCACACAATGACGAAATCACCTAAGGATGCATTTCTCAGGACGCATCCCCGTCGTGAAGTGACTCGTGACTGTGTATAAAATTTTCCCCTATAACTATTTTATGTGCACGATTCTCCGGCTTAAAATCCAATCACAATGCTGTGTAGCCAGCACCACTATCTATTTTCAAAGCTCTTTATTCACCCCACATAGAAGCCCTGTCCCCATTAAACAGTCACACCCTACTCCCCTCCCCCAGCCTTTGGGAACCACCATTCTACTTTCTGTCTCTATGAGTTTGACTCCTCTAGGGAACCTATAGAAGTGGAATCACACAGGATTTGTCCTGATGTGTCTGGCTTATGTCACTGAGCATCATGTCCTCAAGGTTCATCCACGTTGTAGCATGTGTCAGTGCTTCACTCCTTTTCATGGCTGAGTAATATTCCACTTTCTGGATGGACCAGTTTGTGTTTATCCATTCATCCATCAATGGACACTTGGGTTGTTTCCACCTTTTGGCCATTGTGAATAATGCTGCTATGAACATGGGTGTACAAACTTCTGTTTGAATCTCGGTTTTCAATTCTTCAGGTATTGACCTAGGAGAAGAATTGCTCAGTCACATGGCAATTTCTATGTTTAGTGTTTGGAGGGTGGACCATCAGCTTTTAATTATCTGTGCTAATCAAAGGCAGGAATGCCAGGAATAACTGAGATGTTTCAGAAAAGTCTAGAAACTTCATGAATACTAAAAAATGTACTGCATCAACCTAAAAAAAGGTAAATTGAAAAATAGAGAAGAGTGGGTTTCCAGTTCTTAGACTTTTCTCTTATTCACTGTGGGGGGGGGGCGTGTAAAATGGGCAAAATCTGAGTGTGAGAGAGAAAGAGTTTTGGAAAAGTCCTGAGATGGCAAAGTTGGCTCTAAGAATGAACCCTAGTGACCTCTTCCAGCACATGTGCATCCTGCAGAGGCAGAGAACCTCCAAAATCCTGATCATCTTGGGGTCCCCAACTTCCCTCCACATAGAAGCCTTCATATTATTGACCTCGGGTCCTAAATTCTGGTGGGGTTGAAGGCTTGTCATTGGGATATACATTCCATTCTGGGCTCCATGTGACTATGTCATGTACCTGCCCCTAAATATCCCCCCAATGAATCCCTCTGTTTCCCCAATCTTACTCTCGTTTGATTCTGTCTTGTAAAAATGAGTGTGACACCACCCAGCAATCGTGCTCCTTGTTTTTTACCCAAAGGAGTTGAAGAAATGTCCACACAAAAGTGTGCACACAGATGTTTATAGCAGCTTTATTCATAATTGCCAAAACTTGGAAGCAACTGAGACATCCTTCAGGAGGTCAATGGATAAGTAAAGTGTGGTCCATCCAGACAATGGAATATTATTCAGCACTAAAAAGGAAGGAGCTATCAAGCCATGAAAAGATGGAGGAATCTTAAATGCATATCCCAAGAGAAAGAAGCCAATCTGAAAAGGCTACATATTGTACGATTCCAACTCAATGCCATTCTGGAAAAGACAAAACTATGGAGGCAGTAAAGAGTGCTTTCTGGGGGTTAGCAGGGAGGGAGGGATCAATAGATGGAGCACAGAGGGCTTTTAGGGCAGTGAAAGTATTCTGTATGATGCTATAATGGTGGATACAAGCCATCATCCGTTTGTCCAAACCCATAGAATGCCTAACACCAAGAGTGAAACTTAATTTAAACTATGGACTCTGGGTGGCGATAATGTGGCCATGTAGCTTCATCCTCTGTAGCAGATGTCCCATCTGGTGGGAGATGTTGATATTGGGGGAGGCTACGCATGTGTGGGGGCAGGGGGTATACGGGAAATCTCTGTACCTTCCTCTCCATTTTGCCCTGAACCTAAAAGTGCTCTAAAAAATAAAGTCTATTTTTTCACAAGAAAGACTGTGACAAATGGTTCCCGTCTCTTCCCCTCTGTAGTTCAGAACAAATTGACACTTAAAAGCCCAGGGGTCGAATGCATGGGGAAAAAAAATATCTGAGCTTTTTTGTTTTCCACTGATAAAGCTGAATTGTACTCCCTGGCACGGATCTGAGAAGAGTGAAGGGTCCTTATGGTTCCTGCCAAGTGGTCCTTACTCCTAATAAGGAAAAAGCCAAGGAAGACACGGTAGCTGCCCCTCGGAGGGGCACACAGTGGAGCTGGTCCTTCTTGGGGGCAGCAACGGAGCCATGGGGGAAACCTCCGTCCTCATGCATGGAGGAACATGGGGAAGGCCACCCCCGGCAGAGCTTCACGAGAGGCTGCACTGTGCTCCCACCTGAGAGCGGAGCTGTCCCATCTGTCTGTGTTTCTCGAGCTGACTCCTTTCTACAAATCAGTCTGTGGGGCTCGGGGGGAGCAGGGGGCTGACTGAACACAGCCTGGGGGTCTTGCTGTTTCTGTTGTTGACACAGTACGAAGACGTGGCTTGGAGAAGTCCCGTGCATCGCCCTGTCCCAAGTGGGTCCATGCAAGTGGTCAGCCCGTCCTGAGGTTAGCGTTCAAGGTGCCCAGATCCAGCTCAAGTTTTCTGGCCACACAGGTCTGTGCATCTGTGTGTGCATGAGCTGGGGGGTTTGCACAAACACCGCCGTCCCGAAGGCTCCAAATCCGTTACCTGTCCACTGAATCCGCGTTTCAGGAATATCCAGCTGACCTGCGGCAGAGCCGTCAAGCGTGGCCCCAATGGCCTGAGTTGAACTCCTATCCTCCCCATGGCTACCTGAGCAACCCCAGCGTGTTACCCAACAGCCCCATGACTCAGTTTCCCCAACTGCAGTTAGAAGAAGGATGGTCATGAGACTCCAATAAAAGAAAAACAGGCCTGGCGCCATAGTGCCTGCTCCTGTGTGTGTGTGTGTGGGAGGGCTGTTGGGGCCCCTCCTGCTCAGTTGGTGGGGAAGGGTCTTCATCATCTCTGAGCAAAATCAGGAGCCTCGAGAGCAGTTGTGGGTGAAGGAGGAAGGAGAGGGGAAACCGTTCCCCTGTGGGCCCCAGGGTGGATCTCCAGCATCAGGGAGGTGTGCCCCGTGGCGGCATCTCAGCTGGACCCCCTGTCCACGTCCCCATGCAGACAGTGGGGGCCTAGCAGGCTGTGGGACATGCCCTGGGTGCACACGGAGCCCTGGACTAGCATCCCGCCTCCGACTCCTAACGCAGCTGGTGTAGTCCCTGAACCCACAGGACCCCCAGCACACAAACCCTAAAACAGGAGACTGTCCTTTGTGGCCATGGCTGCCCAGAGCTGACCGTACAAGGGGACGTGCAGGCTGGTGGGTCAGGCTGGCCCTGCTGGATGAGAGGGGGTTCCTCCGGCAACGTGGGTCCCCCGGTCCCCAGGCTGGACGCCCCTGCATCTTTGTTTGGTTTTAGGCATGCAGATGAGCTGGTGAATTAAGACAGAAAGTCATTAGTGAACCATCGGCCCCCCTGGGGACTGGAGGAGCAGGGGGGAGCTGCCTGGCTGGGTCCTCAAGGCAACCTGGTGGCGAAGCCTCGTGCCTCCATCTGTCACCACCGCACCTCCAGACAGGACCCCAGGCAGGTGGGGGGGGGCTCCTGGAGGACATAAATTAAGATGATGAGAAAAAGGACACGATTTAAATAGAGGCAGGGCTGGGGAGACCAGAGCGGGGAGGCGGTCAGCGGCCCCCTTCGCTCCGGGGACAACAGGTAGCATGCTGAAGCCCTCTCTGTCATCTCCTCCCATCGGGTGATTTTATGCATTGTGTCCCCACCCGGTGATGGATGCTTGGGGGCTCATTTCTTGGAGACATAACGATTTTCCCCATCCCTCCCAAGTCTCTGCCACCATGGGCCCGGCCCGGCGAGGACAACTTTCTCTGTGGCTGATTTACATTTCAATCTGGGCCTCATGAATGTAAAACCTGCACTGCAAATTAATAACAGGGAGACCATGGGGTCGCCCGGTGGTGGAGGGGGACACGGCGACGCATCCCCCCCAGGCCCGGCCCGGCATTGTGTGTGGCCGGCGTCTCATTTATCGGCCGCGGTGAATGACATTACAGAGAAAAGGCCTATCTGGAGTGACACAAATTTATTTCGGTCCCCGGTGCTGCAGTATATTTTCATAGAATCAGGGGCTATTTGTCTGGGGACAATTTAGTTTCCATGAAAAATTTAAATGGTTTCTGTGGAGAGAGTGGAGTGAAATTTAATTTGTTTCTCATTTGCTACAGCAGGTATGAAAAGGAGAAGGATGGCGTGTCTGATGGGCTGGAATTGGTGCTGTCCCCCTGCCCGATTCCCCAAGGCCGGGGCCTCGGTCCCACAGACGGGGACCGTGGGGAGGCCTGCCCGGTTGTTGTCCTTCTTCACCGCCGCCCCCTCCTCGGAGGACCAGTAACCTTAAACCAACTTACAGCAAACCTTTGGGGAGGCTGCCAATCATGCAGAAAACAACGTTTCCATCGATCCCCTGTCTTCATGATTTATGACTTCATTTTAGGGTAATTGAGAATTAGTGGAAAGATTAACAAGACTCAACACCCAGCCTGGGTTCGGGCGTTAAGCACGGCAATTTGTCAAGATTGGATGTCGGGTGCCTTTGGACTTACGCGGGGTCCCCCTCTAATTGAATTTGGGGAGGACGCGGAAATTAATTTGACGTGGGGAGGTTCCGAGTGGGGATCGGGGAGGGGGCTGGGGTGTCCGCCCTCATCTCCCTGCCCCGGTCCCAGGTCTGCCTTCAAGGGCAGGGCGGGGGTTATCGATCCTGGATCAGTCCTATTGCAGCCGCCCAAGGACCGGATTCTGGAAATGCGATTTCTTTGGCCGATGACGAATATTACCGCTCATGCTGTCTGACGGCATCAAGATGAAGTTTTGAAAATTTACTTCTTTGCAGCAGACGAACCAAACGTCTAAAGTCGACAGTCACAATCGAATTATGGAATTGACTCCAGTGGGCTGTTTACGGGGTAATTTGCTACGGGGTGGGGGAATGAGAGGGCTAAGTGGCCGGTGCATGCAGGGAGGTGTGGCTGCACTGGGAGGTCAGGGGGTGGGGGTGGAAAGGGGGAGATTCGGGGACCTCTGAGGCTCCAAGGGCTTTCTCTGGGCTGGAGCAGTTTCTCTCAATCCTCTGAGAGTTCCTGTCTCCTGATTTGCATATGTAAGGCCTGGATCGTCAACAAGGGTCTTTTTGCATTTGAACAGAGAAGCAGAACTGCAAAGTGCATGTTACCTCCGGGCTTCTCCATGGGGACTATTTTACAGATGACCCAGGTTCCGTGTCTTGGGGTCAGTGCGTGTCTGATCATTCTGGCTTTCTTTTTTCTGTCCCAAATTTGCACTAGATTCTGTTAGAAGGCCAAAATCAATGAACAGAGAGTAGAGCCCCACCTCCCAGGGCCCCCCAACTGTGTGTCCCCTAGAAAGGAGGAAATGAGGGGCCTCAGCCTGCTCCCTTCCCCCCCCAGTCAGGTTTTAACAGTCGGGGAGTCTTCACCCTCTGATGGGGGTTAAATCCCTGGAGGAAATTTAGACGGGATGCTGAGCGAGGAATCTGAGGACACTCCCCTTTCTGGAGAGCCACTGGCTGACTTCGGCTTTGCAAATGCGATGGGGTTGAGGGTGATGGCCCCACTGTGCGGGGGGGTAGTCACACACATACACACAGTCATACACACATTTATACATATGTTCACATGCTTATACATACATGCATACACATGAACACAAACGTATACACACATTTGTATGCATGCATACAGCAGTACATGCATCCACACATTTGTACATATATGTATATACATGAGCACACACATACATATATGTATATACACACATTTATACACACTTATACCCATATACATACATCCACATGCTTATACATACATACACACTTACAAATGCATTTACTCAGTTATACATACATGTATAGACATGAATACACACTTTTACATGCACTCACATTCTTAAACATACACATAAACACCCGAACACACATATTAATGCATACATGCAGTATATATACACGTATACATATGAATACACACTGATAGAAACATCCACACACTCATACACACACATTTCTACACACTCATAGTCATACATCCACATGCTTATACACATAGGTATAGACATGAATACATACTTTTACATTCACCCATATGGTTGTACACACACGTACACATGAACACACATACATACACATGCTCATACATACATACACATGTGAAAACACGCACTTACACATGCATCCGTACATACATACACGTATACACAGGAACACACACTTATACATGCACCCACATGCTTATACATACACGTATATCCCTGAACATGCATATTCATGCATCCATGCACACATGCAAACATGTATACACGACGGCACATTTACACATACATCCACATGCTTATACACACACATTTGTGCATACACTTGTACATACACACATGTTTATACACTCATTTATAAACATGAATACGCACAGTTACACGTGCACCCACAAGGTTACGCATACACGTATGCACATGCACACATGTATATACTCCTGTGTATATACTCTCCACATACACCATGCCAAGTGGGACAAGTGTTCCAACAGTGCACAGAGTGGCGTTTGCATCTTCTGCTCCGTGTCATCCCGGTATGTCCCCACCCTCCTCCGGCACCCGCAGGCAGCCATGCGGGGTCCCGGAGACCCGGTGCCTGGAGCTTTATCCATGTGTCCCCTGCAGTCCAGCCCCAAGTGGAAACCAAACCCCTCAGGCTCTCTGGGCCCCTCTGGGTTAGTGCTCAGAGGGTCGGGGCACATTCTCACTTATCCAGCTGTGCTTCTCTTCCAGGACACGTCACCAAGTCTCCAGGTGTGTTTGCACCCCTCACCTTCATGGTCAGATCCAGGTGGACACAGCTGTGCTCGTGGACCCCTGGCTTGTCCAACATCAATGCCTGCGACTTCTCCAGCCGGGCGGCGTCTCTCTCCTGGTCCATCAGTGAATGCACGAATCCAAAGGGCGTCCACCCTCCTACTGGCTTCCGCAGATGAGGTCCTGGGAGTCAGGCCTGAGCGGGCGAGCGTTCTCCTTCCTGTGCTCTGTCACCTGAGCTCGGCCCCTCTCTGCTTGGCTGCGTCTGCACGGAGCCACCTGCCCCCATTCCCGCCTGCTCAGACCAACAGGGCAGGGCCAGCGACGCTGATTAGCAATGAAGTCAGAGCTGGCCACTCCCTGGCTTATCGTCCTCCACCGTCCCTGCTCCTTCTGGGCACCCAGGTCCCAGCTGACCTGTCCTGCCTCCAGGGGTTTTTTTCCCACCTGGTCAACCCAAAGAGGGCTCTCCACCCCATAACCGCCTTTTAATTTGCATCCGGCACACCTGCAGTCTTTCTTGCTTGGGTGTCTGTTATGGGTTTACCCCGATGGAGGGCGCGCTCCGGGACACGAGGTCACGGCAGTGGATGCAGCAGGCAGGGCAGCACCTGTGCACAGCAGATGCCCCCTCAACGCTCACTGGGTAAGCTGGCGAGTGCATGGCTTCCTGCTTCCTGCATCCCCAGGTAGACTCAGGGGTCCTATGTCCCCAAACCCAGCAGATGTCAGGAGAACAAAGATGATGGCGTGTCACCTGCTCGCCTCTGGTGAGGGGATTCTTGTGATGCCTTGTGGGAAGAGAAGGGAACCCCACGTCCCAGGTTCCCAATGCACCCTTGCTGCGCTCAGAGCTTTATGGAGATGGGTGGTCCCGGGAGACCCCCGACTCTCCATAACTTCAAGTCCCTCATCGCTCCCACTTTGAGGAGGGTGAACAGGGGACAGAAGGTACGTCTCGCCAGGAATGGGGTCTGGGCAGCTCCCAGACGCCCCCAGAATCATCTCCTCCCTCCCACCCACTGACGACGGGAGCAGAATGACAAGGAATCGAAATTGCCGCCTCTGGTGCTGGCTAGCCGGTCCCCAGGGAACGTTCATGCTATATTTCAAAGCCAGGAGGCAACCCGAGCTCCGAAGTTTGTTTTGTATTTATTTGATTTTTATTTCTATTTGAGTAAAGTTTACGTTGCACTCGTGTTGGCTGAAAAGATGGTTTTCCCCATCATAGTCAGCGCTGGATTGTTCCAGGGCAGTCCCCAGGGTGGCTGACTCCACCCGCAAAGACTGGGGGACCCCAAGACCACCGTCAGGTTTGCTAATTCAGCGTCAGGACTCGCAGAAGTCACTGGGAGCTGTGATTGTCACGGTTATGGTGCGTTACGGGGGAAAGATGCAGATTCAGATGAGCCAGGGGAAGAGGTGCATGGAGCGTCCAGCATCTTGTCCTCTCCCAGGACAGGGTTAATGGCCACCCAGGGAAGCCCTCCGAGCCTTGATGGGCGGGGTCTTTATTGGGGCTCCATCACAGAAGCTCAATGCCCCCCACCCTTTATTGCATTGTCTCCACCTGCCTGGTCCAAGGCCCCCAGGTCCACAAAGCCACTCCCAGGGGGCAGAGCATTTCGAGGGCTCGGAGGTGACTTTCCAGGAGCTGAGGGCAGAGGCCCAGACCAAACGTGGCCCCCGCACCAGCAGAATCTCCAGGGGCTGAACCTGACGTCTTCCCCTTTACCAGGGCAGCCGAGTCCCTCCCCCTCGTCCCTTGACAGGTGACTGATGCCTCTGCACAGAGATGCCTGCAAAGATGTCATGTCCATCCTGTCCTGTGAGTGTCCGGCGGGGACCTGCACCCCGGCACGACCGTGAGGCAGGACGAGATACGATTTCTCCCTGGCAGCCACTGTATCCGGTGCTCATTTATTTTATCACCGGAAAACCTGTCCTTCACCCTGTAATACGATTTGCACAATCCGATTAGCCATGTGCATATTGCGCGTACGAGTCTTTTATCGCATTTGAGGGGGCCGTCGCCACTAATGCGATCCAGGAGGGGCGCTAACGGGATGTGGGAGTCGCTAACATGATAATCCGGAAGAGCCGGGCCGGGCTGTTGCCTCCCCGTCCTGTCCCGTGGCTCGTGGGATGCACGAATCAAGCAGAGCTGCTGAACGCCAGAGACAGGGCATCAGAGAAATCCGATGGGATGAAAGAAGACCCAGGACTCTGCTTCCTGGGTGCGTTAGGTTGAATTGTGTCTCCCGCCACAAAAAAAGATGTGTCCACATTCTAACCCCTGGAGCCTGCAAATGGAAAGAGTCTTAGTTGGAAATAGAGTCCTTGCAGATGTGGTGAAGCACTAACAAATAATTAATTGAAAAGGAGTCAGGAAAAGAGAGGGAAAAGAACAAAGGAAAACAGAGAAAACTAGCAAACAAGTAGCAAAATGGTAGAATTAAACCCAACCAAGTTAATAATTACATTACATGTAAATGGTCTAAACACTCGAACGAACAGAAAAGGTTGTCAGACTAGATTTAAAAAAATACCCCACAGTATGCTGTCTACAAGAAAGGTACTTTAGGGGCCGGCCCGGTGGCATAGCGGTTAAGTTCATGGGCTCTGCCTCAGTGGCCCAAAGTTTGCAGGTTTTGATCCCGTGCGCAGACCGATGCACTCCTTGTCAGCCACGCTGTGGCGGCGTCCCATATAAAGTAGAGGAAGATGGGCACGGATGTTAGCTCAGGGCTGGTCTTCCTCACAAAAACAAAGGTACTTTAAGTATAGTTTAAATTAAAATAATAGGAAAGCATATTTTAAGGAAACTCTAATTATGTGAAACCTGAAATGGCTTTGTTAATATAACACAAAGTAAACTTCAGGGCAAAGAGTATTTCCAGGGATAAAAAGGGACCTTTCCAAATGATAAAATGGCCAATTCATCCTAATATGTATGCTCCTAATAAAAAAGTTTCAAAATACATAAGGCATAACATAACCTCCCTCTAGAACTGATAAGACAAATAGACAGAAAACAGTAAGAGTACAGAGGACCGGACCAAAACTATCAACCAATTTGACCTTATTGATATCGATGGAACAGTCCAATCAATAATGGCAGAATGCATATTTTTATCTGTTACACATGGAAGATTCATTAAAATAGACCATCTGCTGGGATGTGGAATACGTCCTGGTACATTTGAAAAGATTTAGATTCCTCACAGTATACTCTCTGACTGCAACAGGATTAAATTTGAGATCAATAAAAAAGCAATCTGGAAAATACCAAACATGTACAAACGAAACAACACTTCTAAATTATCACATGGGTCATAGAAGAAATCACAAGGAAACTTAGAAAATGTTTTGAACTAAATGAAAACAAAAACAACAAAAAAATGTGAGATACAGCTACAGCAGTCCTTAGACGGAAATCGATAAATTAAATGTTTATGGTAGAAAAGAAGAATAGTTTAAATTCAGTAATCTGAATTTCCATATTAAGAAGTTAGAGAAAGAAGAGGAAATTAACTTTAAGAGAAATAAAACCTAAAACAAAATCCCTTAAATAAAAAAGACAATAAAAATCAATGAAAAAGAGAATGGAAAACCTATGTAGGTAGTCTAGAAAACCAAAAGCTGATTCTGTGCAAAAAACAACACAATTGAAAAACCTCGAGCTGAACTAATCAGGGAAAAAAAAGAAAGGAAAAAAATCACCAATTTTAGGAATGAAATAGGGCACAATGTTGCAGATCCTGTAGATACTGAAAGAATAATAAGGGGGCAGTTTGAACAAATTTATGCCAATACATTCAACAATATAGGACAAGAACAAACTTCTTGATGGACGCAAGTTAACAACTGTGATATGAGAAATAGAAACCCTGAATAACCCTATGATTATTAAGGAATAAGATGTATAAGGAATAGAAGATATAATGAAAAACCTTCCCACCAAGAAAGCATCAGACACAGATTACTTTGCCGGCAAATTCTATCAGATATTTAAGGAAGAAATCTTATCAATGTGCACAAACTTTCCGAGAAGAAAAAGAGGGAAACATTTTCTGACTCATTTTATGACGCCAGCACTATCCCAATATGAGAATCAGGAAAAGACATTAGAAGTAAATTAGAGGCCAATGTCCCTTATAAACGGAGACTCCAAATTCCTTCACAGAATACTAGCAAATCAGATCCAGCCATATATAAACCTGGTAATACCTCCTGAGCCAAGAGGAATGCAAGCTTGTTTTAACCATTGATATAATTCACCCTATTAACAGAAAACTGGTGATCTTCTCAACAGAAGCAGAAAACAAGTTTTGACAAAATTTAACACCCATTTGGGATTAAAAACTCAGGAAAGTAGGAATGGGAGAAAACTTCCTTACCCTGAGGATAGAAATCTATGAAAATCCTTGAGCTAATTCAGACTCAATGGTAAAAGACTAACCACTTCTTAAGACTTGAACAGCTCACTTCCTGCCAGTGGTCAGCGATCCTAGAATACCCACGGGCCTGAAGTGACCCCAAAGGCAGCAGTAGCCTCTGCCCCAGGACGCGAGGGCAGACGAAGAGAGGAACCGGGAGAGGAGTCCAGGTAACGCTGGCACCTGGGGCGTGGGGACCCCGTCCCAGACCTCCTCCATCTCTTGTTGTTGGGTGTGGCCACGTGAGAGCACCTCAGTGAAACGGGGCAGAAGCAATGCGTGGTCCCTCCAGTTCTGACCATGAACACTGCTGTATGGTGCCCCTGCAGACTCCTCCAGGGACGTGCAATGCGATGATGCCAGGATCGGGGTCATTGAATATGTGGGGCAGACCACCTCTTATGGGCTGAATAAGTGTCCCCCTAAATTCATGCCGGAGTCCTAACGCCCAGGACCTCAGAATGGGACCTTATGTGGAAACAGGGTCTCTGCAGATGTGATGAGTGAAGGATGGAGAGGAGGTCATCCCGGATGAGGGGTCCTACATCCAATGACAGTGTCCTGATCAGAGACAGAAGAGACACAGACACAGAGGAGGAGCCACGTGGAGACGGAGGCAGAGATGGAGGGAGGCGGCCACCAGCCCAGGGACGCCTGGAGCCCCAGACGCTGGAAGAGGCAGGAAGGACCCTCCCCTGGAGCCTCCGGAGGGAGCGCGGCCCTGCGACCCCTTCATCTCAGACGTCTGGTCTCCAGGACGGGGGAGGGTGAATTCCTGGGGTTTAAGCCCCTAGTTTGTATGATTTATGGTGATAGCTCTAGGAAATCAGTGCACTCGGTTAGCACATCTGTTTCCACTGGAAATCCCTGGAGATGCTCTGCCATCCTCAGGTCAAGTCTGACCTCTGTGTTCTTAGTCCAGGGAGGACAGAACCACGCAGGTAGTGTCCACCGGCTGCCCATGAGCATCTTGTCTCTGCCCGTCCCAGGATCCAGGGGCAGATGGACAGCCCAGTAGTTAAACGTGTCTCTGCTTCTCTTCCAGCATCTCAGGCCCCAGGGAGCCCCAAAGCATGATGCTCTGAGTCCCACCCACTCCTGTGACGGACAAGTCTCTCCTCCAATCAGCTGGGACACGGTTGCCTGGTAACCCACTTCCTTTGCGAACCCAAGAATTCTGGGATTCTGGACCAAGCCCTCCATGAATGAATGAATGGCTGCCTTCATCTCTGGTCTCCAGGATTTACTTTTCAGAGCCCTCCAAACCCAGGGAGCCTCCACCCTCTGTTGGCCACGGTCACTGAGATGGCCAGATGGATGGCCAGTGGGGCCCTGGCACGGTCTCCAGAGAGCTGTACCTCAAATGCTGTGTTGTACACCTTGGTCCCTGTCTTAGAGGGTACACAGTCCTCGACACCTGTAACCTGACCCCAGACCTTAGTTCTGTCACGTCATCCACGCAGGTCCCTGCTGTCGACCGCCATCTTGCAGAACGCATCATGGTGTAGACTGGCTGTTGACTTCCACTGACTGTCGACAAGCCAGGAGACCCTCTCAACTCAGAGATCTGGCCAGCCCTTGTGTCCAGCCCACCACGGTCCTGGGAGTCATCACTGGTGCCAGGACCTTCATGTGGACACTACAGCTTCTTGGAGTTGGGGTGTCACCTCGCCCATCCCTCCCACACCGGAAGGGGGTCTCTCCCTGCCTTTCCTGACCAGGAAGCAGCTCTGCCTCCATGATGGTTACCAGCTAACATGGTGAGATGGTTACTGTCCTGTGTCACATGGCTGGGTCATAGGGTGCACAGATATTTGGTCAAACGCTAGTCTAGGTATGTCTGTGAGGGTGTTTTTGGATGAGTTTAACGTTTAAATGGATACACTGAGTAGAGCAGATTGCCCTCCCTAACGTGGGTGGGCCTCACCAAATCAGTTGAAGGCCTTAAATAAGTGATATTCCTCTGAATAAAGGAGGATTCCTTTTGGGTCACTGCCTTTGAGGTGGGACATTGGCTTTCTTCTGCATCCAGACTCAAACTGAAACTTTGGCTCTTCCTGGGTCTCAACCCTGCTGGCCTTCAGACTGGAACTCACACCATTGGCTCTCCTGGATCTCCAGCTTGCTGACTGCAGATCTTGGGACTTGTCAGGCTCTGTAATCCCATGAGCCAATTCCTTATAATAAATCTCTGTCATCTATCTATCTATCTATCATCTATCTATCTATCTATCTATTTATCTCTGTATCAACTATCTGTCTATCATCTATCTATCTCCCATTTGTCTGTCTATCTATCAACTATCTATCTATCTACTATCTATCTGTCTATCCACCTACCTCTCTCTATCATCTATCTATCTATCTATCTATCTATCTATCTACCTACCTACCTGTCTCTATCATCTATCTATCTATCTACTCTCTATCTATCTACCTACCTCTCTCTCTATCATCATCTATCTGTCTATTATCTATCTATCTATCATCTTTCTATTGTGTTGGTTCTGTTTGTCTGCAATTCCTGAGTAATACTCAGGGCAACAGGGTTTGAACCATTTCCAATTCCTTGATTATACCGGGGAAGATTCTAGAACAGTGCTGTCCAATAGAACGTTCCAGGATGACGGAAATGTTCTATATCTCCTCTGTGGATATGGATGTGAAATGTGACTAGTACAACAGAGAAGCAGAATTTGTGTTTTTTCATCTACCACTTATTTACTTATTTGTATACGTACAGTTTCTGTGTTGTTAACTTCTACGCCCATAAGGGGCCCACTTACCGGGTAGAGGATGGTGTCTAAATATAATTTCCTTTTTGTCTTTGGTCTTACAGATTCTGGCCAAAACACCGTTTCCCACAGCTACTTGGGTCAGCTCCTTCTCCCTCACTCCCTTGAGCGAGAGTATGTGTTATATTTGCAACAGCCAGATTTATTTGTCACCGTCTGCATTCTATCCCGGGATCCCCCAACATGTTAGGTAATTTTCATAAAGTTTGCTTTAGTTAAAATTCACTCCTTGTGATGGATAGCTCTGTGGTTTCTGATGCCTGCCTGGAACCACGTACCTACCACCTGGTGCACACAGAACAGTCCCTTTGTGCCCAACACCTCCTCCTCTCCCAACACCTCAAAACTACTCACCTGTTTTCCATCCCTGTAGTTTGACCTTTTCCAGAGTGCCATGGAATCATGCAATCTGGAGCTTCTTTCACTTGGAAAAATGCATTTAATCTTAATCGCTGTTGTTGCATGGATTAAGCGCACATTTGTACTTTGTTTCTGGGTAGTATTCCATGGACGTACCATCACTTGTCCATCCATTCTTCTGCGGAAGGACGTCTTTGGTGCTTCCACTTTTGGGCTAGTATGAATGCAGTTTCCTAGGCTGTCAATAAATTATCACAAACCGGGTGGCTTAAAACCACAGGAATTCACCCTTCAGGGGAGGGTCCTTCCTGCCTCTCCATCCTTCACTTAATACATCTGCAAAGACCCTATTTCCAAATAAGGTGCACTCACAGGTTCTGTGACTTATTTTTATGTGAATGTTTGAAAGACACCTTTCAGCACAAACAGCCATGATTTCGAGGAGCCCCAGAAGCACCCACGACTTAGCCAGTTTCCTGACCAGCAGATTTCTGTTCCACACCCCGAGACTCATCCACGTGGAAGGAAAATCACAGGCCGGTTGATGTAAAACCTTGATATACATCTAATGCATAGAGTTCATTAAGCCAGGATTTAAATTTTGTTTTAAAGAATTTACTGCCTGTTTTCAGGCACTTACAGTGAATACCCAATATTACATTGAATTTGTCTTTAAAAGTGTAGTAATTTAGGCAAGAGTGATCCCATAAGTAGCAAACGGAGAGCTGGGTTTCTGCTTTAATTTGCTGTTTCCGGGTGGGTGCAGGAACACTGGGAGATGTGGATTGAATGGTGCCCCACGTCCTCCCCAAAATAAAGATCTGTCCACCCGGAACCCAGGAATGGGAGCTTATTTGGAAACAGGGTCTTTGCAGATGTGATTAGTGAAGGATGGAGATGGGGTCATCCTGGATGACGTGGCCCTAAACCCAATGACAGTGTCCTGATCAGAGACAGAAGAGGAGACACAGACACAGAGGAGGAGCCACGTGGAGACGGAGGCAGAGATGGAGGGAGGCGGCCACCAGCCCAGGGACGCCTGGAGCCCCAGAAGCTGGAAGAGGCAGGAAGGACCCTCCCCGGGAGCCTCCGGAGGGAGCACGGCCCTGCGACCCCTTCATCTCGGACGTCTGGTGCCCAGGACGGGGGATGTTGAATTCCTGGTGTTTTAAGCCCAATCCACCTGGTTTGGGGTCATTGTTGTGGCCGGCCCAGGACACTCATACATGGGGATCGGGTGGGTACAGGCCTGGAAGGCTGGAGCTGAGACCCCAGGCGGGAAGCCACATCCTCGCTGGGCGCCCCTGATGGGCCACCACATGCACGGTGCCCTTTACTCGGGATTTACTCGGGACAGCACCTGCAGAGAGTAGAAAACCAGGAGAACCAGCGTCCAGGCTAACTTGACCGTCCGGCGTGGAAGTCTCTCCAGGGGTCACCCCAAATGTGTTTTGTTAGGACAAGCAAATGCACGGGTCTCCAGCAAGTGTTTGCTCCCGGAGGCCTGCAGCCCGATCATCCGTGCCGCTTCATCGAGACTCATTTCCTCCCTCATTCGGGGTCCAGAACAAGCCCCCTCTGCAGGGCTCCCGGGTCTGCAAGACAAATGTTCTGCTTCCCCGCCGGAGGAAAAAAAAAAAGCCAGAACTGCTTTTCTTGCCTTAAATAAAAAAGTGCTTATTCCCATGAATGTGGGGTAAAGTCATTATCCTCGCACCTCTATTTGGGGCCCCGGATGAGCCGAGAACGTCTCTTAAGAATCACAATAAATCCAGCCCAGGAGGATGAATTCCTCCAAAATGAAATTGAGTCCTCAGCTGCTTTTCATTACGGGCTCTCGACAAATAAATGGTGTTTCCGTTTGTTATTTATGCGCGGGCGGAGGGTAATGGCTGTAATGATTAATACCGAATTTCTGAATTTATTCTAAAAAGACGCTTCATAAATATTGAACAGCGCTGTTATCTGCAGGTAGCTCCATTCATTTTATTAAAATGGAAATTCAGAAATCATCAATAAAAGGATATTGTGCGTTTCGAGACGGCCCCGGAGAGCGAAGGGGAAGATGGTTTTTCTAACCGGCCGCCATCCGCTCCCCAAGGAAGGATGCACGTTGGGGGAATTTGACCCAACCCTGGGTGGACCCGGGTGTTTTGGGGAATGGATCTGTCAGCAACTGGATCCATAAGTGGATTCGAACAGTGATATTCAGCCCAAATTAAATACGGGCTTTAATTTTCCGTTGAGAAGGAAGAGCCTGCAAGTATTGATAATGGGTCTTCCCACCCAGACCCGATCTGTAGGTTATGAATTTGGGGACGTCCCTAGGACGAGGTCAGAGGCCTCTACAAACAAAATCTTGCTAATCCCAACACATCGGCCAAGGTGATTTTTGCCCCCAGGTGCCTGGGAGGAATGTTCCGGAAGGCTTCCAGTCATGGCGGTTCCCAGATTACACCGTCTGACTTGGTGACTTGCCAGGTTTCTGGGGCCAGGCCTCGGGCTGTGGCAGAGCAAACCCAAGTCCACGGATTCCGACGGAGGAGACGTGAAGGACGCAAGTGTGGGTTCCCCTGAAGTTCACAGTTAAGCACATATGGAGCACCGACTGGATTCCACAGTCTCAGTGGTGGACCCCGGAGTTCATCTCAAGCTGCTTCCACCCTCCAGGATCCCCTAGTGTTGTCAAGAAAGGAAAGTGATGATGTTCTCTTCAGGGGTCTTTCCAGGGTTTCTGGGTCCTCCAGCCCAAGATAGGGGAGACGCAAAGGGAGCTCCCCTTTCCCCCAGCTCAACATTCAAGGCTCCTCCAAGATGGCCCCAGGAGACGATATCCAGCCTTGACTTTTGTCAGTGTGCTCTGCTCCAGCCACACCATTCTCTATAGTGTCCTCCAGACAAAGGGCCGTGTTGCAGAGGTTTCCGGAAAGCAGCCAGGGCTGGTACAGCGTCACGCGGCTGGCAAGGTGGGGAGCACTTACCACCCCAGGCAGGACGGAGCCAGAGGAGGGAGAGGTTACTGGAGTGCAGAGAGCTCAGTGGACTGCATCCTGATCTGAGCCAGAGGGAGGTGCGGGAATTCATACCCAGCCCCGTTCCCCCTCCTTGCTCCAGCTTCCCGCCACGGTCCCACGGGCGAAGTGCCACCAGAAGCTGGCGGACCAGGGAACCCGTTGGTGCAGCAATGGAGAGCAGCTCCCTGGGCACGTGGCCAGGTGGAAGACGGCAGAGAGCGGGCACAGGGGGCAGGTGGGAATGTTCAGCGCAACCTACGTGACGTCACCCACCGTGGCGTAGAAAGAGCACGAGAGCGAAGAAGCAGTGGATTCCTCTACGTGGGCGGAACTGGGTGCAGAAATGGAGAGGAGGAGGCTGTGTCCGTAAAAGGGTGTCAAGATGGAGCATGGCCGCTGCCCTGGATGGAGCACTAACCACCTGGGTGACCTTGAACTGGGGCTCTGGTCGCTGGCTCCCCAAGGAGCCCCCCCTCCCAGGGTTGGTGGGAGAAATGTCAAAAGACCCAAAGGAGAGTTTTAACATCTAAAACGTCTCATATTTGAAATTCTAGTTCTTTCTCTCTCTCTCTGGACAGCGTCAGGAGGAGCCCCCATCAACATGTGCTGGAAGGAGGTGGAGAAGTTGGCACCCTTGTGCGCCACTGGCGGGAATGTAAAATGGTGCAGACGCCATGGGAAACAATGAGGAGATTCCTCAAAACATTCAACACAGAATTGTTATATGATCCAGCAATCCCACTTCTGGGTGCATATCCCAAAGAATTAGAAGCAGGATCTCGAAGACATATTTGCACGCCCCTGTTCCTAGTGGCGTCGTTCACAATCGCCAAGACGTGGAAGCAACCCACGTGTCTACCGACGCATGAATGGATGAACAGAATGTGGTCCGTCTATATGATGGAATACTACTCAGTCTAAAAAACAGGGACATTCTGACATGTTGCGACATGGATGAACCTTCAGGACATACACAATGTAGACTGTAAAAAGCCAGACACAAAAGACAAATACCGTGTGATTCCATTTACATGAGGTCCCTACAGGAGTCCCATCCACAGAGACAGGAAGCAGATGGTGGGGCCGGGGGCTAGGGGAGGGGATGGGGAGTGAGTGTTTCATGGGGTCAGAGTTTCAGTTTGGGAAGATGAGAAAGTTCTGGAGGTGGACGCAGGGGATGGTTGCACAACAACGGGAATGGACTTAATGCCACCGCACTGTGCACCTGAAGTGGTTAAGACAGAAATGAGCTGTCAAGACAGGAAAAGATGTGGGGGAACCTCAAGTGCATATCATTCAATGGAAGGAGCCAATCTGAAAAGGCTGAATCCTGTTGTGATTCCAAATCTATGACATTCTGGAAAAGGCAGGACCGTGGAGACTGTACACAGATCCCTGGTTGCCAGTCGGAGGGGAGGGAGGGACGACTCGGTGGAGCACACAGGACTTTTAGGGCAGGGAGACTATTCTGCGTACTGTAATGGCAGATGCGTGCCTTCATGCATTTGTCTAAACCCATAGAATGTGCACCACCAACAGTGAACCCTCATGGGATCCATGGATTCTGGGTGGGGATGATGCGTCAATGTAGGTTCACAGATTGCAACAAATGTATCTCTCTGGTGGGGGATGTTACTAATGGGGGAGGCTGTGCATGTGCGAGGGCAGGGAGCTTACGGGAAATCTCTGTACCTTCCCCTCAATTGCATTATAAACCTAAAATTGCTCTAAAATATAAGTCTTAAAAAATAGCTAAAAATGGTGAAGATGGTCAATTTTACGTTATGGATATTTTATCACAGTTTTTTAAAAAGTACACTGGTACTTCAATTGCTTACAACCTTCTGTCGGACGTGGCCGGCTCCGATCCGGCCACACGGGAGAAGGGCCCCCTGCAATGTGGGGGTGACAATGGGACCATGCTGTGAAGGACGTGTGCTGTGCGTCCCCATGCCAGCTGGGGCTGGGTTATGCCACATCATGGATGGAATTGTCTGACAGTGGGTTACAAGGTGCAAATGCACATGGGCTCCCGAATCGCTTCCTCCTCTGGGGAGAATGACTTCATCTCATTCCATTTTCCAAAGAATGAAGACTGTTGCCCCTTTCTTGCGTCTACAGATTCAGCACGAGGCAGGGAGAAGATGGCGGCTGATGGGAAAGCTTTGAAGCCTGCCTGAGGTAGATTACGGGATCTTGGGTGACGTCGCCTCTGATTTGAGTTGGCAGATCATGTCCTTCCCCCATTATGTCACTTGTGAAAGCCCCCAATTCCAGACCAAGGACGGGTGATGGGACTCCTGGTGGATGCATGATTTTGGTTGAGAATGATGGTGGGACCTACAATTTGCAGACTAAGGGTTTCAGGGCCAGTGTGCATGGGCTGCCTTGTGTGGATTTACAGGTAACGATGCAGACATGCAGTTGGTCCCTGGAAACCCTGGGGGACAGAGGCACAGCTGTCCTGAGCTGGCACAGAAAAGTGACAGCAAAGAGAGAAAAAAATCGCAAATGGCGGCTCCATGGGACCAGGGAAAGTCTAACAAGCTGCATATCTTTCCCTTTAGATTTCAAAGAGAAAATCAGAGGAAGAGAAGCTTCTTTGCAAAGAGGACACATTGTGTTTTAGGATGCAGTCCGCAAAGTCTGGCCAGAATGTATGGGAGATAGCTAGAGAAGTGAGGAAGTCGACCATCCCACGTGCCGTTTATGACATGGTCGGGGTGGGCATTGACGAGAAACCAGAAAGAAGAGTCGTACCCTGGAGAAGAAGTGTTTCCTGGCCTGGCGGGAGTTAAAGCAGGTAACAACCCTCTTAATGCGGAAGGAGAAAGTGATTTTCTGTTTAAAAAATATCCTGGGGGAAGCGGGGAGAAGTAGGCGTTGTCATAGACTGGAGGGTTTTATTGAGTCAGAAAATCAATAAATACAGGCTACGGGCTGGAGACGGGATGAGTTATTAGAATACAGTCGAGATTCCCTGGAAAGAATCTCCTGGATGCGGGAAATGAGATTAGAGCGGAGGGCTGCCCCTGGATACGAGTGTCTGGTAAGCTCTCTGTGTGTACGTTAATTAACGTGGCCCAATGCCTCTGCTTCCTGAAGAGTCGTGCTTCTTAACATCGTTTTCGGGGATTCTACATTTTTTGAGGACCGCAACCTCTCCCCTTATAGCTGCAGGGGAATAATATTTATTCACATGCATATTTTTTCCAAAGTAACTTATGGATGTGAAATTCACATAATGTAGAATTAACCGTTTTTAAGCATAAATTTCAGTGGCATTTAGCACATGGTGATTGTGCAACCACCACCTCTGTCTAGTTCCAGGACAGCCTCGTCACCCCAAAAGGAGACCCTGTATCCATGAGCATGCACTCCCCATCCCCCTCTCCCAGCCCCTGGCAACTGATAATCCACTTTCTGCCCATGGATTTGCTTGTTCTGGACATTTCACATAAATGGAATCACATATTCTGTGGTCTTTTGTGTCCACCTTCTCTCACTGAGCATCATGTGTTCAAGGTTCATCCACGTTGTAGCGTGTGTCAGTGCTTCACTCCTGTTCATGGCTGAGTAATATTCCACTGTGTGGATGGACCCCATTTTGCTTATCCACTCATCCTTTGATGTACATTTGAGCTGTTTTGACCTGTGGCTGTAGGGAATGGTGCTGCTCTGAACACAGGTGTACAAATTTTACTTGAGTCCCTGCTTTTAATTTGTTTGGGTGTCTACGTAGGTGTGAGATTGCTGGGTCCTACGGAAATTCCATGTTTCACTGTTTGAGGAACCTACAGCTGGATCTTTGACTGTTGCCTTTACAAGGGTATGCACAGGTCTCTATTTCATCCATGATTTTGCCAACCTCTCCACCATGACTGGGGGCAGAGACAGGTGACCGAATGACCAAATGACCAGATGGGGTGGAGGGGGAGGACAGTGATGGAGAAAAGGGGAAGCTCTGGTGCGTCCAGGGGAAGCTCCCAGCACCCCTCATTGAAGCGGGGTGCTGGCCGTGCCCCCCACAGCCTTCTCCGAGCCGACGTTGCCAACAGAGCAGGACAATGTCTCAGAGGCAGTCGCCGGGAGGGAAGGAAAGTCAAAATTTTCACCACGCCGTAAAATTCGCAAGTATGTTTTCTTTTGTGCCGTTATTCCCTCCTCGGCGCCAACGCTGAAGTCTCCCGGGCTCCCGGTGTTTTACTTAATTGCCCAAATAACAACGTTTCCCGTGCAGACAGTTTCCCTTTCCAGTTGCTGTTGACCCCCCGGGGGGGACAGATGTTTGCTCTGAGCCGGGAACTGCTGCAGCCGCCGGGTCCCCTGCAGGAATCCACGTCACTTGCGTGATGCAGCCCAGGTCACCACGAAGCATCTCCGTGTGGTTTTCAAGCCCTGTGGTCAGACATGGAAGGACTAAGCGTGAGGGTGAAGAGGAGACTCGGGTGTTGACCGCTGAAACATTACCGACGGTTTCCCCGGAGTGAGACAGAGGGTCCGGGATGCCGGGGGTCTCCCGGGGAAACCGGGGGTCTGGATGTTCTCAGTGTAGCATGAATAGTGGTCACTATCGGAGAGACGCTGACGAAGAGTTGATGGCCAATGTCTGGACGACGACTGAGTTGAGTGTTGGAGTTACTGTCTGTTGACATCTCCCCGTTTCCCTGTCTGCACTTTTAATGCCCCAAAGTGGACATGAAGACCCCCCTTGTCCCCATGCACAAGGGCCTGTCTTTGCACGCACGCCTGGAAACGGTCCACGCCGTCCTTGCGTTTGTGCACAGGAACTCCCAGAATGATGGCGTGCTTTGACTGCAATGGAAATTGGGGAACCTAGGAAAATTGAGGTGGCCGAGGGAGGCTAACAAGGCAGCAGGACGGAAGGGAGGGACCGGGGGGGGGGTTAAGAACACACTTGAAATATCATTTTCCTTCTAGATGTAGCAGGATGGGAGCTCAAGGGACCGGGAACGCCTTGGTGGCCAAGTCGTCCCTCCCAAGAGGTGGCTCTCCTCCGTCTTGTTATGTGACTTTCGTGCTGGATGTGAGGTGTCATCTCTAACGATAATAAATGGGGGAGCAGAATTCACCCACTTCTGATGGCAAATCAGCTCAGGGTCCATGAGACTGTGATGCACCAAGCACGGGGTTGAGACCTGTGGGTTGGAACCCAGTTTGCCAGCTGTGTCTGCACCGTTGGAGAAGTTAGTTAACGTCTCCGGGTCTCAGCTTCCAAATATGCCGAATGGGACAATGGCACCTCCCTCCGGGGATTGTATGCGCATTCAGGAGACAATGGGACTGCAAACACGTGGGACTGAGGAGATGCTCTGCACAGATATAAACCAGTGTCGGGTTTCAGAAACTCTTCTCCCCCCGAGAGTCCCACGGCACCATTGAACACACAATATGTGGATGGAGTCAGTGAGATCTTCACGTCGGTTCCATCTGTTTTTTCACGGAACGTAATTTTTGGCAACTTCTCTTGCAAAGCACCCCCGAGGGGTTCGGGCTGCAGTACATGGGGTCACCTTGAAGAACTGTCATGGGGTGAGGGAGGTCTCCCCACACCTGTCCAAGGACTGACAAGGATGAGCGGACGGAAGGTTCCACCTTGCTTAGAAAAAGAATGGATGCCATGTGGAGCCTGCGGTGGAAGCAGAGTTAGGAGATGGGGGACCTTGTGTCCCATTGCCTGGAACTTGGAGCTCCTGCACCATCAGCCGCCGTGGAGTCCCTGGGAGCTGGGGGGGCCTCTGTGTCAACCTGCATCTTCTCTCTTGTCCCATCAGAGTAGATACTCGAGGACGTGGGTCTGGGACTCGCACTGCCTTCTGCATCTCTCCTTGGTTCTGAACTCCACGGGCAGAGCCGTCCATGCTCACGGGGGTCTTCCAGCCCCTGGGGACATTGTGGCCACCCCAGCTTCGCTCTCTCCAGACGACGCCCTGGCCCGGAGGGAGGGGACACTCCCTCCCTGTGTGTCTTCCCGTGGTCTCGGTCTCCTTAGCCGTGAAAGGAAGGGCATCTTGCCTCTGTTCCTTCCACATCTTAACTTTTCCTCGAGTGTCCCCAGCCTGAGCTGGGATGCAGCCGCCTTGGGGGGATCTGCAGGTCTCCCAGCAACAGAGACGCATCTCGAGCTTGCAGAGGGGGTCAGCAATCGGGAGTTGCAGCTGCCCCTTCCCTCCACTGCCCCATCCCTCTTGGGGCTTAACCTTCCACATTTTTTTCACCAATACTGTTTTCTCGTTTCTCTGACGTCCTCAAGTTCTGCCTCGCCCCCGTTTCTGAAGCACGGAAAGGTGAAGCCCATTGCCACTTGCAAACCCCCTGCAACTTCCTTCTTGAGATGATGAAGGAAGAAACTCCTTGACCCGTGACCCCCGGGGCCCAGTGACTCTCCTGTCTCTCCTCCTAGAAAACTAAACCAAACTGACCCCTGACAGCTCACCATCGCCCGGGTGCTGTGCATCTCTGTTGACCCATCGGGCGGGTATCCTCGTCCCTCTGTCCGTCCATCATCCAAGTCACAGCTATTTATGAGATGCCTGCGTGGTGCAGGGCTCCGTTTGGGAGGCGAGGGGAGCAGACAGTGCATTCACTGTCTCTCCAGAGAGAGAGACAGCCGGGGAAGCAACAGGTGATGACGAAGGGTAGGGTGCAGTGAGGGATGAGTTGGACTTGTCACGTGAGCCTACACACAGAGCACGCTGCCAACAGGTGGCGGCCTTGGAAGCCTCGTCTGGCAGCTTGGGCTCCACTGGGCAGGTGACGGGGAGTGTGGACGAAGTTTCTGCAGAGCAGACGCGGTCCTGTGTGTGCATTGGAAGGACGGTTCCGGTGGGTGAAATGGGAGCCAGTAAAAGGGAAGTCCAGACGCGATGAAGAGGGCCAATGGGATGGTGGGAGAGGAGGAAAGGAGCTGGGTGCTTGTTACCATGGCTCTCGTTTTTGCATTTGCTTCAAAAATCATCTCAAAGGCCGAGGCAAGTCAGAGATGTGCCAAGGGACCCCCGTGTGCCCCTCAAAGAGGGCGGATTGCACAGACCTTCAGGGACGTCCTTGGTGTAAGAGGGAATATCTCACGAGGCTGGTATTCTGGTGTCGGAGACGTGATAAATAGATGCCTTTTGGGCCATTCCATTTCGTGAAGATATCCACCGCGATGCTCGGTGAAAGCAGCCCCGAGTGGAGACGGCGTGGGACGCTGGGTCCAGACGACCCTCCACGTCACAGGCATCTCCCACAGAACCTTCCCAAGGCGTGTGTGGTCCCAGCTTTACACACGTTCAGATTCTCTTTGGGTTTCATCCGCGGTTTCAGAAAGGACACGGGACTTGATCTGTCTTTGGTGTGTGGACTCGACGTTTTACCCAGAGGCTGAAGTGGGGGCATTCCATGGGAATGGATTTGGGGGGTATAGTCGATTGAATGGTGCTCCGCCCTCCAACCAAGAGGATACGTCTGTGTTAGCCCCTGGAGCCTGGGAATGGATCTTGTTTGGAAACAGGGTGTTTGCAGATGTGATTAGTGAAGGATGGAGAGGAGGTCGTCCTGGATGAGGGGCCCCTACACCCCATGACAGTGTCCTGATCAGAGACAGAAGAGGAGACACAGACACAGAGGAGGAGCCACGTGGAGACGGAGGCAGAGATGGAGGGAGGCGGCCACCAGCCCAGGGACGCCTGGAGCCCCAGAAGCTGGAAGAGGAGGAAGGACCCTCCCCTGGAGCCTCCGGAGGGAGCACGGCCCTGAGACCCCTTCATCTCGGACGTCTGGTCCCCAGGACACGGGAGGGTGAACTCCTGTGGTTCTAAGCCCCCTAGTCTGTGTTCATTGGTTACCACCGTCCTAGGACGCTCACACAGCGGGTATTTTTAAACGCAGAACCGTCTCACAGGGGTCCGTCAGCTCCCCCCCCATTCCACTTGAGCTGCACGTGGGCTGTGTCCCTCCGTGGTCCACGTAACGCGTCATGACGTGACACATTCTGTACGCCTAGTGATGAAGGTTCACCAAACATTTGCAGTTTGGCTGAATTTGGGGCACGAGTTCCCGTTCTCTTTACAGCCCGTGTGGACAAGGTAGGGACCATCTCCCCGTGTTTTCCTGCTCCCCGACGGGTAAACAGGGAGGAGCCGACGGACCCGTGGGGACCGCCAGGCCTGGAATCCGTATGGGGCCACGGGGAGCTGATGGTATGCATTTTCTTACGACCGTCTTTCCACGTCGGGTGTCTAAAGGATAATTGTTTGCACGTGCGAGCCTCGTGCCCACACGTCTCGTGGTTTGAAACCGTGGCCGTGCTGTGTAATAACTCATCTCCAGGGACGCGCGCCGATGATGCAGAGCGAGGAGCTCAGCTCTCCGCCGTCTCCATGGTCCCCACATCCTGCACTGAAGAGGCAGCCCTGCCTGGCGACATTTCCCCATCACGCCCATCCATGTGTCCATTGAAAGATCCCAAAAACACGTGTCAATGAGCCATATCATTGGCTCACACTTAAAAGGCCATTTTAATTAACCATCTTGTCTTCGCTCCCCACGACAAGGAAAGCAGGGGAGACGCTGTCTCCAAGTGTTAGCGAGCTGTCCATTAAATGTGCCCGTATCCTGTGGAGGCGGAAAACTTTCAGAAAGGAGAGCGGGGAAGATGTATCCTTTTGTCGTCGGCGGTGTATCGGAATTCCAGACAAGTGGAATTGAGTCACGCCGACAGGCTCTCTCTGAGTAACTTTTCTTGGGGGGCATTCAGGCTTCTCATGAGAAAGACCCCATCACGCGGAACACGGTGTCCCATAGCCCCAGACAAAGAAAACCTTTTACAAACCTCCCGTGTCTAATTTTGTTTTAGAAAATTAGATCCTCGGAATTTTGCATGAGATAACTGTATTACCGGGATGCAATTTGGTCCGGGTTTGTGGGTCACGCACAGGCGGCTCCTTAATAAAAAGTGTCAGTTAAAATGAAAATACAGCTTGGGTAATTAAATTTAATTGGATCTTGTCACTTTAAATCCTCTTCGTTTTCGGGGGTTTCCGAGGAATTGCAGCTTCTGGTTTGCTAATTTCTTTATTGCAAGCTGCTGCCTCTAACCTGACCCTCCTCTAATAAACTGAGACCTCGCGTTGGCAGGGGCCCTGAACCGGGAAGGCAATGAGCAGACAAAGAGAAGGGGCTGACTCGGGCCGCCGAGGGAGGGCTGCACTGGGGGATACAGTTACCTGCGGGGTACGGACTTTTGCTCCCACCTGGAAGAGAGTAGTTGTTACTATTGCGTTGAGAATCGCTCGCGGTTCTGCAAAAAGACACTGTGTGTGGGTGGAACAGGAGTGATTTCCAGCCTGCGGGAAACAAAGTATCCACAGATGCTCACTGTCTACACTGTAGCCACCACGGAGCAGAGCGACCTGCTCTGAGCCGCAGACATGGGGGTGTGTGAGTTTCCTACGACTCCTGTAACAAGTCAGGACCAACTTGGTGGCTGAAAACCACACGGATTTATTCTGTATTTGTTATGTTAAGGTGCCTGAGGCCAGAACTCCTGAATCAGTTCTGCTGGGCTCAAGTCGAGGTGTGGCCAGGACTGCTTCCTTCGGGAGGCTTCAGGGGAGAATCCGTTTCCTTGGCTTTTCCAGTTTCTAGAGGCACCTGCATTGTCTCCATCTCAAGATCTTTAACTTGATCACATCTTCAAAGGGTCCTTTGGCCACACAGTCACGGGTTCTGGGGATTAGGACCTGGATGTCTTTGAGGGCCATTTTTCAGGTGACCACAGATAGTATAGGGATTCCAGCAAATATGGGTAAACTGCTGTGTGAAGTCTGTGGGAGATGCAAACTAAAGTCATCATCCACTAGGCAGACAAGTCCTGGCTGCTGCCTTGCACATTGGCTACATCGTCTGCTGACCCTGCATGCCACCTCGTAGGACTCGTTCTTTTGGGCCCACAGGGTTTTCATTTCCTTGTGACAGCTTCCCAGGTCCAGTGTCCAAAATCAAGAAAGCTCCAGCAATGGAGGAAAGATTGAGGCATATATCATGGCCCTGGAACCATCGAAATTCAAAGGGTTTGCAAGACCCCTTAGGAGAATTTGAAGCGGCTGGCCAAACCTCATGTGATTCCTCTGAAGCAGAAGCTACGTCAGTTCACAGGTCTCCTCTCCCCACCAGAGGTTGCCATTTATTGTGCAGATGACTCCCGCTGAAGAGCCCACCGAGGCCTGAGCTGGAGGCTTGCTGGCCGGGTGCTCTCCTGAACTCATTTTAACAGCATGAGACGGACGCTCTGCAGCCTCACTTTTCACGTTCCACATGCGAATCATTTGTCTTTCCAGTTTTTCCCGTGAGAGGGGACTTTCATCTGACTCCTACGTTTCGACTGGGAGAGTACAAGGGAGAGGCGGTGTTAATTCAAACTGATTTTTGCATCGATTTGTTTTGGGAATGGCTTCATAAATGTGAGGCTGACCGTTACCCCGTTGTTATCTCAAAGGACCCAGCGTGGGGTTCTCCTCGGGGGTTCCAGGGAAGTCTTGTTTCTGAGGGTCACCACACTGACAGTGAAGTGACAGCGAGGAAGGGGGCTGATGGTGGCTGTGCGGGCTCCCCACCTGGTCCACAGGTGCTGGGATGGTGGCCTAGGGGCTGGGGATGCCCCCTCCTCTTCCGTTCCTGGTCGTCTCTTCTTCCTCGACTGGATGTGTCTCGATTCTCCAGAGAAGGGTCAACTCAGCTGGTCCTCCTCCCGGGGAAGGGATGGAGCCTCCACGAGCCACACCTGCCTTCTGCACAGGTGAGGCGTGTCCTGTGCAGGTCGCCCTGGGCTTAGACTTGTTCCCGATCTTGTGGTTCTCAGCATCTCACGCTCCCACGTCCACCACAGTCTTTGGTGGAGCCAAGGGTCACGAATGACGGACCTTGCGTGGCTCTGACCGAGAAACCCTGTCACGGCAGAAAGACGCACGGATGGTGGTGGGGGACGCGGCTGTTTTATGCCACTGTTTGTGCAGCCATAGACGAGGGTCCAACATGGAGGGTCTTTGGGATCGGAGAACCGGAGATTTTACAGTGAGACGCGGTGTTTTTTCTGGATGGAGGTGGATGAAGACGGTGTCTCTGTGAAGTGTACGTGGATGCTGAGGACGGTGGCCTCGGCCACTGGACCTGTTATACAGGGAAACACGAGCAGGTCTCAAAAGGCCCGCATGGTTATTGCTGTCTTCTCATGTTTGGACTTGTGAGGGTGCATTCAGTGTGACTGAGGCACAGGTGTGGACGGTGATGACTAGGTCTGGGGCTTGACGGCCGGGCAGCCCGAGGGGTTAACAGGGTGCTTCTGCCTGTGCCGACGTGGGCTGAGGCCAGGATGAGCCGGCAGAGTGCTGCATGCAGAGACTTGGTTTAGGGTCAGGTGGTGACCTGTGACATCTCTGGTCTGGGGTCAGGTGGTGACCCTGACATATGTCTGCTCTAGGGTCAGGGTAGTGACCCTGAGATATCTCTGCTCTAGGGTCAGGTGGTGACCTGTGACATCTCTGGTCTAGGGTCAGGGTGGTGACCCTGAGACGTCTCTGGTCTAGGGTCAGGGTGGTGACCCTGAGACATCTCTGGTCTAGAGTCAGGGTGGTGACCCTGTGACATCTCTGGTCTAGGGTCAGGGTGGTGACCCTGAGACGTCTCTGGTCTAGAGTCAGGGTGGTGACCCTGTGACATCTCTGGTCTAGGGTCAAGGTGGTGACCTGAGATGTCTCTGGCCTAGGGTCAGGGTGGTGACCCTGTGACATCTCCGCTCTAGGGTTAGGGTGGTGACCTGAGATGTGTCTGGTCTAGGGTCAGGGTGGTGACCCTGAGACATCTCTGGTCTAGGGTCAAGGTGGTGATCCTGAGACATCTCTGGTCCGGGTCAGGGTGGTGACCCTGAGATATCCCTGGTCCGGGTCAGGGTGGTGACCCTGAGACATCTCTGGTCTAGGGTCAGGGTGGTGACCCTGAGACATCTCTGGTCTAGGGTCAGGGTGGTGACCCTGAGACATCTCTGGTCTAGGGTCAGGGTGGTGACCCTGAGATATCTCTGGTCTAGGGTCAGCCTCGTGACCCTGAGACATCTCTGGTCTGGGTCAGGGTGGTAACCCTGAGATATCCCTGGTCTAGGGTCAGGGTGGTGACCCTGAGATATCTCTGGTCTAGGGTCAGCCTCGTGACCCTGAGACATCTCTGGTCTGGGTCAGGGTGGTGACCCTGAGATATCCCTGGTCTAGGGTCAGGGTGGTGACCCTGAGACATCTCTGGTCTAGGGTCAGGGTGGTGACCCTGAGACATCTCTGGTCTAGGGTCAGGGTGGTGACCCTGAGACATCTCTGGTCTAGGGTCAGGGTGGTGACCTGAGATGTCTCTGGCCTAGGGTCAGGGTGGTGACCTTGTGACATCTCCGCTCTAGGGTCAGGGTGGTGACCTGAGATGTGTCTGGTCTAGGGTCAGGGTGGTGACCCTGTGACATCTCCGCTCTAGGGTTAGGGTGGTGACCTGAGATGTGTCTGGTCCGGGTCAGGGTGGTGACCCTGAGATATCCCTGGTCTAGGGTCAGCCTCGTGACCCTGAGGTCTCTGGTCTTTGGATGAAGTTGGGTGACCTTGAGTTTTCTGTGATCCGAGGTTCGGTATGGGCGTTCCCTTTGTCTGTGTGCAGGCTTGTGTGTTTCCCGTCTCCAGCTGGGGGGGCAGAGGTGGTCCCAGTCACCCTGGTGGCTCCCCTACTTTACGGAAACCCCACTCTCTTGACTATCCTTGGATGTCTTAGGTCTCGGATTTGGCTCAGCTCTCTAAGGTCCACTTGTCCTCCAGCTGGGACAGAGAGTCAGCAGATGGAGACTCCCATCTGAGGAGTATCCCGTCTTCATGTCCACGATGTCCCATTGGTCAGCCACACTCCTGGGCACCTCCCCTTGAATCCGGAGCCCAGAAGAACAGCTAGAGGACCCGAAGGGTGGGAGCTTCTGGGTGCAGGGACAGCAACTTGGACTCCATATTGGGTGCATGCTCTTATTGTTTGTAGAGAGGTGAGGAAGAACTTGGATCTGCATTAAAATACTCCTTCTGGACATCTGATGGAGACAGAGGGTCTCATCATGAAGCATGTCTGGGTCTTTCTGAGATTCACCGTTTGCACGAGGACATGGCGACATCTCATAGCTAGTTGCAGTGACGTACAGTCTACTGCTGAGATTCTGCCTGCGTGTCCCTCTCTCCCTTTCCTGTAGATTCACAGCTACCTACTCAGGTGTTTTTGACAGCCTGGCGTCGCGTGGCTCACGCACACCCTCCTAATTTATGGAGGGTCTCAGCTCTAATCTTGCGTGTTTTCCTCCTGTATCCTAAATTATCAATCATTTTAATGACATGTAGAAAAAAAAAACGTGCAAATCGTAGATGACATTCTCGTCACCTATTTTAGTATAATTTCCTAAATCAAACACCCAAATGAAGCTCATACAAAAGTATGCCTAGTGAGAAATTACAGAAAAATCCTGAGGACAACAAATGGGACACCGATAGACTTATCAGATGGTTAATATTATACAGACGACTTTGTCTTCCCATCGAAGCATGAGCTGGCTTTTGAACCTGGGTCTGCGTAACCGGAAGCATCGCTGGAATCTTCAACACAGCTAACACCACCTGCTCATTAAGTCCCAGGACTGAGTTGCGGGTTCCTGGGACCATTGCAGTCTCTATGCTTCCACACGTTGATGCTCCCGAGTTGATAGTGCTTGCTCAAAGGTGGCGTCACGTGTAGGATTGTGTCCTCCTGGAGGATGTGTTGATGTCTTAACTCTGGGTACCTGTGAACGTGACCTTATTTGGAAAATGGATCTTTGCAGATGTAGTTAAAGTAGCGACATTAAGGTGGGACCTAATCCTGGAAGACTGGTGTCCTTACAAGAAGAGGAGAATGGACACAGAGGGAAGACAGCCTTGTGAAGACAGAGGCAAGATTGCAACGAGGCAGCCACAAGCCAAGGACACCACAGATGGATGACAGACACCAGAAGCTGGAAGAGAGGCTTGGACCCGATGTTTCCTCAGAGCTTCCAGAAGGAACCAACCCTACCAACACCTCGATCTCGGGCGTCTCGTCCAAGACGGTGATTTCTGTCGCTGAATTGTAGGTTTCTGCATGTTCGTAAGGCAATTTCAGCATTAGTGAGATGAACTTGGTGTCTGTGAAGAACGCCCAGCCGCTGTCTCCCGGACAACACACTGTGAAGTAGCCACAAACCCTTACGACGTAGCATCAGCTCCCGGCACCCGCGACTGCCCCAGCCCACATCCCCAAACCAAACTCACACCTCGGGGACCAACATTTCAAGTTTTGTGGCAGCACTGCATACGTTGGACGACCAGATTCACCTGAGCTCCAGGGGAACAGAGGAGCCCTTGTTTTAAATGTTTAGGCTCACAAGATGACATATTGCTTGGGAGACAGAGGATGCGTGGCTGTTGATGAAAATCTCTCCCTGGAAGAAAAAGTCTTTTGCAAATCGGGGTGTCATAAATGCTAGACCTGCTATTTGTTTGGACCAGTTTTATTCTCTATTTACCAAAGGCTCACTGGGGGACTTCATCCCCTTTGCCCCAAGAAGTGATGTCTTTGGGATTTCTTGTGGAGGTCATATATTAGTGCTGTGAGCCATAAGTAGAGAGGGGTGCCCCCCTGCCTTTTGGGGGCATGCACACAGACACACATGCTCTCTCTCTCTCACCAGCTCTTCACTTGACACCCCCCCAATGCCCTGCCCACACATGACCCGAGGGTCCCATACATGCTCACGTGTACATTCAGCCTTCTGGTCAACCCTCCAATATGTGCCTCTTCAACATCTTTGCTCTCCTTTGCTGTGGCCCCGTCCACAAACTACAGGGCTTCTAATGTCCTGGCCACGGTGATATCCCAGGACTCTTTGAGGGGCAGGGCATTCTTTTGGGGTACACAGAAGAAAGAGCACAGCAAGGCAGTGGTGAGGGTCTAGAGAGAGAGCCCACTGGCATTCCCTGCACCCTCTGCTCCCTCCCACTGATGATCCCACATGGGCAACCACTGGGGGTCTGGGCAGGGGCCACACCCAGCACCACCTGCCCCTCGGTCCCTGGGGGATTTCAGTGCAACGGCAATGGTGTGGGCTGCACTTTGTGCAACATGGAGCATCAACCATCGGAACTTGACACACAGTGATATCAAGAGCTAAGTGTAGAGTTTTCTGTGGGTTGTGCTCTTGCAAAAGCTTGCGTTGGATGGCAGCCCCAGCTGGGAGATTCCCCTCATGCTCACATTGGCCTAATTGGGTTTGTGCCAAGCCCTCGCTATGTGGGAGCTGATGAAGATGGTGTCTGGGCCTCTCAGGCTCCACTGAGCCCTGGAGCAGGGGAGATGGGAGGAAAAGGGTGGGCAACCCACTGTCTACCCCCAATGAGGAGTGAGAAAGTGGGAGTGTAGTTCTGATCCTAGAGAAGATGAAGACAAAACTAGCAATGAGTGGAGAGGTAGGAGGAGGGAGAGGAGGCACCAAGGAGGCAGAGGTTGGAGTTTGTGGAAGCAAAGGATGGGGGCCAGGAAAGGCATCAGGAGGGAGCGAGCATCGCAGGAAAGGACCCCCAAGTGGGGCACAGTGCTGAGAAGTGGTCACAGGTGTTGGTGGCATTGCAGTCTGGCCTCGGAGGGCCCACATCTCTGGAGCCAGGCTCTAGGACATTCCTGATGAGCTAGGTGGAGATCCACGCACCTGGTGGAATTCAGGAGCTGTGGCCCTTTCCTCCTCTGATACCGGCTGTCACGGGGGACCCGACTGGTTGGATTCATTTCCCAGGGCTGCTTTAACAAAGTACCACAAACTGGGTGGTTTAGAAGAGGAGAAATTTATTGTCTCCCAGTTCTGGAGACCAAAAGTCCAAATTCAAGGTGTTGGCAGGACTGGTTCCTTCTGGGGACTCTGGGAGAAAGTTTCAGGTCTCTCTCCCACTTCTGGGGGCTGTCAGCCATCCTTGGCGTTCCTTGGGCTGTAGATACGTCACTCCTATCTCTGCTTCCGTCTTCACATGGTGTTCTCCTCCACCTTTCTCTTATAAGAACACCGTCGCTGGATTTAGAGCCCACCCTACTCCAGGATGACTTGACCTTAACTTGATCATCTGCAAAGACCCTATTTCCAAATGGCATCAGCTTCCCGGGTCCTGGGAGTTGGGACTTCAACATATGTTTTTGGGGGGACACAATTCAACCCACAGCACTGGGTACCTTGTTCTTCAATATGGTGAGAGAAGCCCGAGTTTCAGAGAATCCCTCATGTCCTCCCAGCCAAGAAGGTCAAACTCGCTCCTGTGTTGATCGGCCCAAGGTCTCACATGCCTTCACTCAAAAGTCCTCTCCAAGGTCATTAGGGTGGGCTGCTCACTCATCAGAGTTGTTCTCAGGAGACTGGCCAGTGGAGGGCAGGGAATTCCAGGCAGCTGGGGTATATTTGAGAAGCATCGGAATTATGACTGATTCCATTGTAGTATCAAATGAGCAGAGACCTACCAAAAATGCATGCTGTAGTGTGGGAGATGGTGTTCCAAAGATCCATTTGGGTAAAAAGCGGGGTTATCCTACTGGGAACTCATTGACTTGGCTATTGGAGAGGAGAGCTCATTGCCAAGGGTGCATGGACCCTCAAGCACTTTCTTCCAGAACGTTCCGTGGTCACAAGGTGCTTCTGAGCACTTATCCCCTGTCGTCTTAGGCGGCAAGATGTCCTCTATCATAGTGGTTGGTTAGAGCCCACGTTTCGGAAATGGTTTTAACCCACTAGCTCCCGTGTCTTCAGACATCTGGTTCACGCTTTCTTCAACTTGTCTCCAACCACATTCAAGGAATTAAAATAAAGTCTTGAAATGAGCCAAGGAGAATATCGAGCATGACTGCGGCCATTGCACTGACATCTTTCTTATTTTCTTCCTCCAGATTTAGATGAAGCTAAAGTGAAAGGAACTGGCAAGATTAAGGATGTTCTTGAAGACACGAGAAAATAAGACTTACCTGTGCCGAGGAGCATTTTCATAGCTTTTTGTTCGTGGTTAGTCTGTGTGTGTGAAGTTGACACCATGGAGGGTGTTTCTGGAGCAGACGCTGGCTACTGTGTAGACCATCCAGGAGGGATAGGGGCCACCTTGTGGAAATCCTGGCCTCAGTCCTTGGGTAGAGTCAATTGATTACAACAGCTAATCCTGGAGAGGACCGGGATCCAGGATCTGCCAAGAGCTGGGAATTAATGAGAGGGAGGGAGAGAGAGAGAGAGAGGAAGAGGGAGAGAGAAATGGAGGAGAGAGAGGGAGAGACATATCTTGAGGGACCTTGAGAGAGAGAGTGAGGCAGAGGGAGTGAGAAGGGAGAAAGAAGGAGAGAAGAATGGAGGGAGGGAGAGAGAAGGAGGGAGGGGAAGAGAGGAGGAGACACGGACACAGACACCTTCATACTAATTCCTTGAATCACCCCCACAACATGCATTCTTCTACAGCTGAGAAGCTTTCTGGGGACGGATCTTAAGAGCATCCACTAGGATCTCACCTGCCGGGTGGTCCAACAAGCGGTAATTGTTTTCCCAGGAGTGTGGTGTCTGCTGATGCTGGGGAGGAAAGCGTGAGTTTTATCCTCCTTCCTCTCTAAGGAGGTTCCTTTGCAAATTGTCCTTGGGGAAGAAAGTTCACTTCTGGCTCTTTGGAATATTTCTGCATCCCAAGGGAAATGTGTATCTCAATGTAACAGTGAGTCCATCTGAGACGCTTCTCAAATGGGGCATTTCTATCATGTTTCGTCATTGGGGGTGGAGAAGCTGGCTACGGAGGCAGTTGGGGGACAAGACACACGTCGGTCCGTGAAATCTGGTCCTGGTTGGGTCAAGGAGAGTTCAGCAATTTACTGCGATAGGTTGGAGAATACCTACTCTATCTTAATGAACACCCTTCGATTTAGGGCCCCTGTAAAGAAATTTTCCAGATGCAAAACCTAGATGTGGTGGATATAAGTGGTAGAAAATGACCAAGGAGAGAAACAGTGCAAAAATCGTTTGGGACCAGCATTGATTGAAATACAGCCATGCGGAGTATCATGACATTTTGCTCCATGATGGACCACATATACGACGGTGGTCCCATACGTCAGTACCATGCAGCCCAGGTGTGTAGGAGGCAACGAGTTGTGTAAGCACACTCTACGATGTTTGCACAACGACAAAATCGCCCAACGACACATCTCTCAGAATATATCCCCGTCGTTAAGCAACGCATGACTATAAAATCTACCTTAACCCATCCTTAGCAATCTTTATGAGATACAAACACTACATAGTTCTGACGAACTGGGATGGGGTTAGGATATAAATCCACGTGAATTGGTGAAGCCTGTGAAGTATCAGTTCAGACGTCCACTTGCTGCCAGAGCCATTTCCAAGCAAATACAGGGATGAAAACTCAACCAACAGCTCTTCTCTGCTGAGCCACTTGATAAACTAGACTTTGATCAAAAGATAAAAGCACATTGAAATTGTTATATTTGGCAGGTGAAACGTGGTGGCTCAGTGTGGCTGAACTACTCTCGTGTGTCCTAATTATTGATTTCTTTAGAAGACACTGCCTATCCCACTGTGCACTTATTTGCAGAGAGCAATGGGTCAACTTGACTCAACTTCTGGTGTGGGCTGGTCCAACAGATGGATGGAGTTCTGCTGTTGAAGGGAGGGAGTGTCCCCAGATAAGGCTGTGACTGGGCTCTCAGAGCTGAGATGAAATCTGAGATGTCATGAAGACCGACTGGAGGAGTTGAGTAAGTGAAGAGGGATGGGGGAGTTCCACGCGATACCCCGGTGAGATGGAGAACGTGCGTGACCTTCATTGACCAGAGACCACTGACTGCCAGGAAGAATGCACAGAGGGGCCCACGGAGGAACCTCTCAGGGTCTTCTTCTGCCCTGACCCTTCCCCTGAATTCTAGACCACCCTCTTCCAGCTGATTATGGGTTTTCCCGTTCTGAGGACTTGCTACATGAGAGCTGATCCTGCCATCTTGGTTGGCCAGTATGGGAGGCAGAAACATGGTCCCTTAAAGATATCCTCGTCCCATCCCTAGAACCAGTGAGCGTTAACTTAATGGCAAAAAGGGGTCTTTGCAGACACGATGCATCAAGAATCTTGAGATAGATGTTAATCTGTCTATTATTGACATCCCTGTGTTTTCATATGGATTTCAGGAATTGAGTAATTTTAGAAGCATTACTTTAGAAACACAGAGTTGTCACAGTGAACATCTTGTGGGTTTTTATTTAAAGCAGAAGGTGGAGGAGTTTACAGTGAAGGGGGAGGACTGTGGAGTTGGGTCTGTAGGTTACTAATCAGACGTCCGCTGGTGGGCTGGTCGGCCCCCCCAATGGGTCTCAACTTCCTTATCTGTGAAATGGGGGCAATACATGCGGGGATGCTGTGAGGTGTAAAGAAAACCAGGTGTGTGGGAGACGGAGACCAGCGTCAGGCATAGGGTGAACGCTCAGGAAGCGTGGCTATTACTTCTATTGTTGGGCAGTGTCCTGGGGTGGCCACAACAAGTGACCACAAACTGGGGGCTTAAAAGAACAGGGGTTCACCCTCCCCCGTCCTGGAGACCAGACGTCTGAGATGAAGGGGTCGCAGGGCCGCGCTCCCTCCCGAGGCTCCAGGGGAGGGTCCTTCCTGCTCTTCCAGCTTCTGGGGCTCCAGGCGTCCCTGGGCTGGTGGCCGCCTCCCTCCATCTCTGCCTCCGTCTCCACGTGGCTCCTCCTCTGTGTCTGTGTCTCCTCTTCTGTCTCTGATCAGGACACTGTCCTTGGATTTAGGGCCCCCTCATCCAGGATGACCCCATCTCCATCCTTCACTAATCACATCTGCAAAGACCCTGTTTCCAAATAAGTTTCTATTCTGAGGTTTGGCATGGATGTGAAGTTTGGGGACACTCTTCACCCCAGTAAGGCAGTACCGGCCGGTTCTCATTGTGTAGAGGGTTTCCCTCTGCTGGAGGAGATGCAGAGACTGAAAGAGCAGATTCTTCTGCACTGATGGACTGTGACAAACTGACCACCCCTGACTGGTTGTGGTTCCTTCAGCCTCTGATGACCTAAAACAAGAGAGTTTGACAAGAACCCGGAAGAAGCTTCCAGCCCTATGATTCTATGAACATCCCACAATTTTTTAAACATAGAATTCCTGTATGATCCAGCAATTCCACTGCTAGGTGTAGACCCAAGAGAACTGAAAACAGGCACTAGGACACTTATAGGTGAATGTTCACAGCAGTGCTATTTCCATTCACAGTAGCCAAAAAGTGGACACAGCCCAAGTGTCCATTGATAGAAGAGTGAATAAACAGAATGTGGTTCATCCACATGGTGGAATATTACGCAGCCATGAAAAGGAGCGAAGCACCGACACATACTACAACGTGGATGGACCTTGAACACATGATGCTCAGTGAGAGAACCAGATACGAAAGGACACACAGTGTGTGATTCCACTGATAGGAAATGTCCAGAACAGGGAAATCCATAGACAGAAAGTGGACTAGTGGTTGTCAGGGGCTGGGGACATGGAGAATGGCATGACTCCTTGGGGTGATGGAAATGTTTTAGAACTAGATAGAGGTGTCGGTTGCACAGTCCTGTGTATTCATTAAATGTCACTAATAGTAAATTTTATGTTATGTGTATTTTACCAAAATAAAAAAAAAGTTTAAAAATGTCTATTACAATGGGAATATTGAAAATTCTATAGAAAGACCTCATAGCCACCCCCACCCCGTATCCAATGTCTATGAGATATGCTTGCTATGTCTTCTCTGCCCTCTCTCCTTCCACTGGTGCCTCTGTCCCAGTTGGAGTGTGCTGTGCGGTCACTCCCTACATCCTGAGCCCCCATGGGGTGTCCTCCACGCCCCAGCCACATGGCTCGCCACATGGCCAGTCCCACCGCATGGAGCCTCTCACACCCTTGGGCTTGGGGTCGTCTCCACACACTGCAGGGAGATTTCGGGTTCCACCATTTGATATTTCTCTAACCCGAAGCTCCTCTTGAAAGAGAGAGAGAGAGCTTCTTAAGACGTATCACGGGGCAGAATGTCTTTGAAAGGTGTCATATTTCATCAGTTACAGCCACTGAATTATTCACGAGGAGTTCTGCATGCTTTGCTGGCACGACTTGCTCACCTGTGTAGACGGGGGGGAAATGGGAGGGTCCCTTCTCCCCGTGGTGAGGAGTGGTCTTAGGGACTTAGACCAGTTGGGCGGAGGGGTGGTGCACTGTCCCTGTCTATATTGTCTGGATAATTGTCTTCTAGGTTGGACCTTGTGATGGACGGCTCCCCCAGCGGTACTGCACTGGCCTCTGTCATAGGAACCATCCCCGGAAAAACTGGTGTGACCAGGACCTTTGAGGACAAATGCCACCAGACGTGCATTGGGGTTTGTCCCTATAAATAGCCAGGCAAGACTATTAATGTGTGCTGTTGCCCAGTTCGGTGACCAGTTTCTTGGCCACTGGGGTGCACGCAGGGTATGACATTCTTGCTTTAAAATGGAATCAACGTCCCCCTCTCTTCCAAATACAAAGTGGGGGGTGGTGTTCCTTTTGGATCCAAATCCATAAATCATCCCGCTGCAGATTAAACTTCTAGCAGACATCGCCCTGGCTCACCCTGGTACCCGATTGCATATATGCATGCATTCCGGATGCCGGGGCGGCCGCCCTCGCGAGACGGAAAGCCCCTCCTTCGATCTGAGCTCCAATCTGATCTGGTAGCAGCAGCAGCCGCTGCCCTACCCCATTCCCATTCAATCCATTACTCCGCTCCCTTCTCCGCTCCTCATCACGCTGACTTCTAATTTGACAATGACAAAGGGCTCCGCGGCGATTTTAAATTTCATAATTTTAATCTGTCAAGCCTGACATTTAATTAGTGCCCTTTCTAACCCGGAGCCGTGCGCGCCGAGGGCCGCCGTTGGCTCCCCGGCAGAAATTTTCCCCCCTCCCACCCCCCTTCCCGTGAAGAGCGGATTAATAAATATGTGCATGACTGCCAGGTGTAAGACAATAAGCCCACGAGGGTCTATTAGCCCCAGATCGAGACGGATGAGGTTAATCATATTTTAAACTGTGGCTTTATTGCATTAGCAGCGATTAAGCTGGGGCGTGGCCCCCGTGCGAGAGGTTCACTGGAAACATGAAGTAGGAAGTCTGGGGTGCAGAGTCTCCTGTGAACGGTCATCCAAGCACCATGGTCGAGAGCATCCTGCAGGACCCGGGGGGGCTGGGTTATCGTTCCTGGGCTTTGCAAACAAGGGGAGGCAAGCGGGGTTCCCTAAGTGGTCAGAGGGCTCTGGATGGTGATGGGGCGAGTTGCATGTGGCTGAGCTGGTCCTTTGGCATCCAGGGGGCGAGTAGGGGTCTCTGGAGAAAGCCTCCCTCCACAGGCTTTCATGCTGGTGCCATCCCAGAAGAGCTTGCCCATCCGGACCCCGTGGCATGACCTGACAGCCCCCATCCTCATTTAGGTCCAAGCTCATTTCTTTTCTCACTCCACGGCTAAGTGGTTTCTTGTGGGCACATCAGCAGGGCAAATGTTTCGATCGAAACTCTACCAAAACTTCTTAGAGCAGAAAGAGTCAATGCCACAGCATCTTGCAAAGACCGTCCAGCGAGTCTGGGTAGTGGATGTCTTGGTGGGCGGCTCCCCGCTGAATTCGAGACCATGGGGGTTGGGCGTGGGCTGGTGGAGACTCCTGTTGCCGTTTACCTGTCATGTTCCTCGTCTTCCTCCCGATTCCGTAGAAGCCTATATGACTCTGTGCAGGTGGATGCTGCACACGACCTTCATTTCCCGAAGCACGTTGCTTCGAGATGCGTGTCCTCCTGGAGAGGTCTGAGGGCCTCTGGATGCTGCAAAGTATGAGCTTCCCCGGCCAACGAGAGCAGGGCCGTGGAAGGGTTCTTACCTCTTCTCAGGCGAGCTTCCTTCTTTGGGACTTTGGGAATCCATTCCAGAGGCTGGAATGGGGTCCCCCTACTCTTCAGCTCCCATCCATTCATTCCACAAAGGGAGCGATTCCCGGATCACTTGGGATGGATGGAGGAGAGCCCACCTGTGGTCTTGGTGGCCTTGCAATGCTGGGAGCCGGGCAGGTGAGTGGGGAGAATAGCAGATGTCTTCATGGAGGGTTTGCATGAAGATGGGTGGGAGCCCTGGGTGGGGTGGGGCCAGGGAAGGCAGCATTGAGGCTGACGTGGAAAGGACCAAGGATGCCTGCCCAGTGGAGGAGGAGCTGGAATGTACAGAGTCACATGCATTCTGGTAAACAGGAGGAGCCAGTTCTCGTGAGAGCCGAAGCCGGGGTGGGGGGCAGACATCCTCGGTGGATGCTCCCACTTGCTCCCAGCATCTGTTCTCCATCCTTCCTTCCTAAGATGATTCAGAGAACAGCTTTTATTCGGAGCTTTGCCTAGAGGTACATTGGATTATAATCGGCTGCAATTATGATGACATGAGGGGACGGCTGAGAAAAATTTTTGATTGGGGGTGATGAAATATTCTGGAACTAGACACGGGGTGGTTGCACAACTCTGTGAATGTGCTAAATGCTCGCCAAATTGTGCCCCTGAGATGCTTAAAATGGTAATTTCTGTCTCATGTGTATTTTACCATATTTTTAAAGAGTGGAGCATTATTCTGATGCTTCGTCACTCATATGAACACAACGACACCCTGTTTGAAAACCCCATCTTCCCTATGGAATTTGGCGGGACCTCAAACGGACATCTGGTCTACCGCGACTTTCCACTTGGGACATGATAAGGGCTGTGTCACCACGTCGAGTGCCATCGAACAGCTTGGCCACTCTCTGGACACAAGATCTTCTGGTTTCAAGAGAGTTGGTGATCCTGGTGGTTTCCATGCTGTGCTTGCACCCACCCCTCCTCATATCTCATGCAACCTGACAGGTTGCTTCTTGGTCTGTTCATGCATTGCTTTTTCAAGTAACAGCTCACGTTAAGAAGTTTCCGAATGAAAAAATGTAAGGACCACGGGATAAGCCGATGTCTAAAGCCCTTCCCAGCTCAAAAGTTCTGTGGGGCTGGGGTCCTCGGCGAGTCCACACCACACTCAACATCCCTCATGGGGTAGATGCCCTGAGCTGTGTCTGATCTTACGTCTCTTACCCGGGTGCAAGGTCCCTGTATCCTCTGTTTGTCTCCTCTGGGATGCAATTGGTCTGCAGCCTCTTGCGTGCACATCGCTCCAGACACACTTTGACGTATCGCTAGAAAGAAAGGAAGAAGTTTCGATGGCTGAGTCCCTTGCAAAATGGCACGAATCGCTTTGTTGAGGCGGAACTTACCGGCTCGAGGATGTTGGGCACATTATTAACGTTTGTGAACGTCCATTGTGAAATTAGTGTAATCGTATCTATTTGCAGCGTTGCCGGGAAGACTGAAGATGACCGTGTGGCTCTCCCGGCACCCGGTAGAACTAGTCAATGGTGATTGTTAGTACAAGGGTGATGCATCGTGGAAGAAAGCCTGGGCTTTGCAAGGAGAAATGGGGCTTTGCATCCTGGGGTTACCAGGTACTAGTCATTCGATTTGGGGCTTCTTAACTTTCCTTAGCCCACTTCCCCACCCGTAAAGTGGCCAACTTGTCTCTGCTTTGAAAGGTGCTTGTACATACTACATGAATGAGAAGACGGAGGCAAGAGCCCAGGACCTTGCATGGGCGGTGTAGGGCATCCAATGTGATAATTATTGACAATTTCTTCGAAACTTGGGTTTGATGGAGTCAAAGGAAGCATCCTCATAAAATGATGCCTCGTATTTATTTAGCAGCTCTCTCTGAGCCCCAATGCTTTGTGCCCACGGAACAAAGAAGGAGTGTAGGTACAAAGCGTGCATCTTGGAGACTTGTTAAATGATATCGAGGTGGGCTTCGGGATGCACATCTGTTACCAGGGATACAGCAAAGCCGAGTTCCTCGGTGTCCAGTGTCAGGAAACAATTAGAGAATCGGAAAACTGCATAAGCAAAGATATTCAGAGGAGCGTCTTTCTCATTACGAGAACTGCAGTGACGACGTCCTTCCATCAGAATTATTGTACCGTCTGCTCCTCCTGCCCCCGTCAACCTCTGTGGTATGTGGACGAATTCCGTGAAGTTTTACAGAGGGATTGTCTTGGATCCGGAGGAAGTGCACAGGGTGGCACAGGTGTCAGCTGCGAAGGTTATTTGGGCCGCTGGGCTCTGCTCTTTGGTTTCACCCAGTTGCAAAGTCACAGATGGAGCCCACAGCCTTCAAGGCCCTTTGGAGGGAAGCCGGCTTTTCAAACTCTGGGATACGTCCTGGCTGGCCTCTCGCACCATGCTATGTGTGGAGAGGCATTTAATAAATCTTATTTGATGATGATGATTTTCTAAGGCAGCGGGTTCCCCTCCCCAGGGATCTGTGAAGACAGTTTAATTGCTACTTAGCAGACTCACATTACGCATATTACATTGGGGGTTTTGTGGCTCCGTGGGCACCGCCAGTAGGAAATACAGGTGCTTTTCCACGATTCAGACCCTGCAGAGGAATGCCCCAAGTTAGGGATTCACAGTCACTCCATTAGTAGGATCACAACACATCCCTTAATTCGCCTTTTAAAGCAAGATATTCAGAGGCAAAGAAAAGAGGGACAATGACACCATCCCTATTGCTTTTGGTTGAAGGTGAATCCTTTGTTTCCCCAAAATGATGCAAAGTTGAGGAGCAGGGAGTCCCAGAATGCCTGCACCACCTCCTCTAGTTTCCAGGGGAGCTGGAATAAACCCAACTTGTAATTCCTTTACTAGCTGTTTTTTACAAATATTTCTAGATTTAGTTTGCTAATATTTTGTATCAAAGTTTTCCTCTTTGTCCTTAAATGAGATTGGCCTGTAATTTTGCTTTCTAATAATTCCCTGCCCGGATTTGGCCTCATAAGAATGAGTTCAGGAAGTCTTCCCTCTCGTCGCAGATGCTGGAAGAGTTTGTGTAACGCCGACATTTTTTGTGCCTTAAGTTATTGCTTCCATTTACCAGCAAAGATATCTGAACCTTGCAATTTCCTTGTGGGAAGATGTTAAATTATAGTGTGATGTCTTTAGTTCATGTTTTTATTTCTAAGAACTTGTCCATTTTATCTAACTTTTAAATTTTGGCATAAATTTGTTTATAATATCCTTATTTTTAAAAATATATAGAGGATTGACAGGCATATCTTCTCCCAGTAGTGCCATTTACCATCTTTTCTCATCTTTTATTTTTTCTTGACAAGTCTCGCCAGGCGTATATAATTTTTATTAGTCTTTTCATGTAACCAGTGTTGGTCCTGTTGACTTTCTCTGTGTGATGTCCATTATTTAATTCACTAATTTCTGTTATTTCTTTGGGTTTGATGATTTTTGTAATTGCTGGAGATGGATTCTTAAGTCACTGATTTTCAGCCTTTCTTCCTTTTTTATAAAAGAATTCAAAAGCTGTAAATCCCCCCCCCAAAACTCTGCTTAAGCCACCCCTAAGCTTTGATGCATCGTATTTTTATTACCGTTCAGGTCAAAATATGTTCTAGTCTTTGTTTTGATTTCCTCTTTGACTCATGGGTTATTTGGAAGTACAGCCCTTAACCTTCAGACTTATGGGATTTTCTACTCATCGTTTTGTTATTTTCTTTCCAGTTAATTGCACTGGGGTCAGAGAATGTACTTTGTATGATTTCAATCTCTGATGTTGGTAGAAATTTGTTTAAATGGCCCAGTAAATGGTTAAATCTTGTAAATGTTTTACGGGTGCTTGAAAAGAGTAAATATTCTGCTGTCCTTGGGGATAGAGTTCTAAATCGACTCCCCAGGCAAAAATCAGTCAGAGTACAAGATTTGAACAAAATTAATATCTTGTAACAGACTTGGGCTTATTATTTAAATAAGTATGTGTGATGTAACTTTTTTCTTTGAATCATATAAAACTTTTTTGATTTGCAAACTGGAAAAAAAAATCTTAAACCTATGCTGAGTTTTACAGACTTGTTCTATGTACCACTAAGAAAGTACGTTAAAATGTCTGAAATTGTGGATTTGTTTACTCCACATCTACCGATTTTTGCTTTATGTATTTCGAAGCTTTGTTATTCGATGCATACAAGTTTATAATTGTTTTATATTCCTGGTGAAGGGAGACTTTGATGATGAAAAAGTTTTTCTATTTCTCATTTATTTATTTTTATTAAGTTCTACTTTGATGGTCATATAACCTCACTAGTTTTTTTTTCTTTGGTTAGTATTTGCATAGTATGGTCAGTTCTCATTAGTCACAGTAGTTATATTCTATAAAGTCCCCAGGAACAATGAAATAGTGGACACAGAATCATCACCCCTATGGGAAATACAGGGTGGGGATCCTGTGAGCCTCGGGTCATGACATTTTCATCAGTTGATCAAATCATAACCTTATTTTATGTGTGTTTCTCTTTCAAGAACCTTCCTGAATGTATACTGTTGGCTCGCTAACTTTGAACTCAGGGCCAACAGCACTGGGAAGGTGTATTTTCTCCATAAGGTGCATCGCAGCCTTTTTGTGCTTGGGAGTACTAGACAGCTTCTCATCACTCAGCTAGAGGGCCATTTTAAAAGCAAAATCACCCACAAAAAGCACAAAGACGCAAAAAATAAGGCACGAAATAGACCAAGAAAAAGAAACTTGTTTGCAGCTCCAGAGCTGACAGAAGAAGGCAGAGCTTTTCATTGTTCAACCTCAGTGGGGAACGTGCATGTTGGGTGACTCACATTTTCCCCTATCCTGCACATGTCTACAAATAAATGTGAAAGTGTTGTGTGTATCAGTTTTGAAGGTACAGATATATTTTAGCAAGTAGGCGAATTGGCAAATACAGAGTCTGCAAACAGTGAGAATGGACTATATATGCTCTCCATCTCCTCATTCCCACACTTCCCTAATATTTTAGATGTGTCCGTTTTAGGCGGCATGTAAGTGCTTTGTTTCAAGCCGGTTTGACGATCTCCATTCTTTTTTTAATTGGAGCATTTTGCCAGTTTACATTTCATATAATGATTGACATGTCTGGCGTTGAAATCCATCTTCTTACTCACTAGCAAAAATGCACAAGCACTGAAGGATGGAGCAGAAGAGATGTGGTTTAGCAATGGGGTGTATGAAGAACACGGACCGGTGTGATTGGGGGGATACTTAATGTGTGTTTGTGTACATGTGTGTGCACGTGTGTGCAAGACACGTGGCCATGTTTTATGCACATGTGAACACACATGAGAGATGCGGGTGTGGCTACGTGTGTGTGTGAGAGAGATGAGCATATGTCTGTGCACGTGTGACAGGTGTGTGCACACACGTGTGTGCCGTGCGATGGTTGCCGGGAATTCTAATGTGGCCTCAGATGTGAAACGTGCTCCTCTTTCCTCCTGAGATGGTCGGGCACCATCTGGAGAACTTGCCTTGCAGTGGCACCCAATGATGCTCAACTAGAAGGTGACCTGGACCGTGAGACAGTGATGGGGACACTCCTAGAATCTGCTGCATTGTGAGAATGAGAGCACTGGAGACATTCAGCCCAAAGAATACAAACTTCCCAGGCAAGGAGAAATCGAGGAAGGAAGTGATGTTTGCCTACAAATATTTGAAAGCCTGCCATGCGCAAGAGCCATTCGACCTGGCTTCATCGTCCAACAGACTGGATGAGGAAGCAGGCACCCAGGAGACCCATTTCGGGTCCACACGATGGAAGGAGGGATGTCTCAAGGCCAGAGCTGTCCGGGGGCGGAATGGCTCCTTCACAAGGGGGTGAGTTTTCCGTCCCTGGAGGTATCCAAGTGCAGCCTGGCCTCCCACTCAGGGAAACAGAGCTCAGGCTGAACTTGGAGACCCCACGGTCCCTCCTAAATCTCGGGGCCCTTGGGAAGTCAGTTTGCTGCTGTGCATGCCAGGCCTGTCTCTGCACTTTCCGGGATGCCAAATGAATCATCTTGAAATTGAAAATGCCTCCGTGCGTCTTTTCGGGCCGCAGAACGTCTCCAGTGGAAAGAAAAGCCTCGTCATCGCAGGCAGAACTTGGCAAATCCCTCGTCCTGTGAATGAGCGTGCAATACCGTCCCAGTCTCCGGCCTCACATTATACATAATTTGTCCCCAAAGGGAGTAGAACGGTTTGTAACAACACCAGAAACACCCATCCTCGCCGTCCAATTGCAGTCCAAAAAGATCCTGAAAGACTGGATTGTCTTCTCGTATGATAAATTCAGAAGTTCAGTCCAGAATAATCAAGCTTTTTTTTTTTTTTTTTTTGCAAGTCTGCATTTATTCTGGGAACGTCCCAGGGGTCTTAAATTCCGACTGCAAAGCCGGGGCTCGTTTCGAACTTGGCAGGATGCTGTCGAATGTGCAACGGCCAAGCGAAAGGAGGCTCTGAGATAATTTCCCACAATCGACGGCTCAGTGCAATTTGCAGAAGGGGAGGGAGGCCCTTCACATTCCACCGACGGTCAAGGAAGGGTAAGAGCGAGTGCCAGGTGGGGAACACATCCTGGGTTTGTTTTTTTTTTCCCCCCCAAGAGTCAGTCAAGAGGGGTTTAGGAAGGAGTTGAGATTTTAGGAGACATCACCCACGTCTGTGTCTCCGTCCGTCCTTGCACTGCTGGGCTTGTTGTCCCCAATTATGGTCGCTTCCACCTCCCCGAGTTGAGACCAGGGCAATCCGAGAACTTGGCCAGGGACGTGCTAAGGGGAGTTTGCAAGGGAAGCGAGGGGATGTCGTATGCACCACGTCTTCTGTTTCGCGGATTCCGACCCTTGGCCACCTGGGACCTCGCTGACCCTGGAGGGAACGAGCGTTAAGTTGACACCACTGATGCTGGGCCATGTGAAAGCACACGGGGGTCAACGCCTTCCTACTCTGATGTGAGGCCCATCCTCCTTTCTTTCCAAGGCAACATGACGATGCTGACCGGGGGTTCTGTCCAACCGTACGTTGTCTCGAGTTGGCTTTGTCGTCTTTCATTTCAAAGGTCCGGTTTGATGCAGGCATCCTCCCCTTTCCAAGTGAAATAGAGATGCAATAATTACCTTCCTTGGTGTCTGTAGAAACAGACCCGGGTATTCCACCTGAAATGGTGAGCTAGTGTGTGAAAGGGGTGGTGCATTCATTTCCCCGGGGCTTCCAGAACAAAGCACCTCAAACTGGGCAGGTGAAAACAGAAGCGTGTTGTCTCGTGGATGCAGAGGCCATGAGTCTGAAACCACGGTGTGGGCAGGGCTGGTTCCTTCCGGAAGCGCTGAGGGACTATCTGTTCTGTGCCTCTCTCTTGGCTCCTGGGCCCCCCCCCAATCCCCGGGGTCCCTGAGCTTGTGGCTGGTCACTCTGGTCTCCACCTCCACTTTCACGTGATGTCCTTCTGGTGCTCAGGCCTGTGTCCAGATTTCTCCTCTGACAAGGACACGAGGCATCTTGGCTTAGGGTCCACCCTGCTCCAGTACAACCTCGTCTCAAGTCATCACTTCTGCAAAGACCCTGTTCCCGACTCAGGTCCCCTTCTGAGGTCCTGGGGCTAGAAGATCAACACACGAATTTTGGGAGAGCACGAGTCAACCCGAAGCGGGCGGTGATACGTGGAAATAGAGGGCAATGACGCCGTTCCACCCAAACAGGGGCAGTGACAGTAAAGGCAGACGTGCACGGGGGCTCACGCAGTGTCCGAAGTTGGTCTGAACATCTTGTGAAGCGTCTTCAAGACGGACCCCAACTGGGTGGAATGAGCAGCGTGCATCTCACAGAAATAGGAGGACAGAGAGGACTGGGTGGCAGAAAGCTAGGTCTCAGTGGAAATGTGCAAATCTTTGCGGATGCGCATGTCGTAGGCACCCGGGACCTGGGAGGTGCAGTAAGGACTTGGATGCGGGTGCCTGACCCTCAGCGTCATCGAGAACTGCTGGAAGGATTAATTCAGGACTTACATGGCTGCAGCCCCGAGGAATGGGGGACGTGAGAGGATGTCAGGGGCCACGGGGGTGGCAGTGAAGGATTGGGGTCCTTGGAGGGCAGGGGTGTGGGCTGTGGTCCATGGGGTGCGAGGAGCCTGGACTGGGGAGGGGGCTGCCTTACGCGTCTCCTCCCTCCTCGTGCAACATCGGGTCCTCGGGTGCCTGCAGCAAGGGGCGGTTCAGAGCTGCTGCTGCGGCTTTTTTTTAAACTTCAGCGTCATTGAGGAATAATTGATGTATAAAATAGTAAGGCATTTACCATACACATCGTGGGGATTTGATAGTCGGACACACTTTGAAAGCATTCCTCCCGTCTAGTTCATTAATGAGCACATCCACCACCTCTTGTATGATTTCTCTTTTCTTCTTCCTTTTTTGGTGGGAGCCTTTAAGTTCTCCTCTCTTAGCAAGTGTCAAATACACAACACAGCGGCATCAACTATGGTCACCGTGTTTTCCTGTAGATCCTGAGACTGTACTCATCTGACAGCTGCAAGTTTGTATCCTGCGACCAACCTCTCCCTGTTTCCGCCCCCCGCCCCCAGCTTCTTCCTGGTGCTCAGTTTCATTGTACTTTGTGGTAACACACAAGTGTGCATCCTGCACCTTGCGTTAATGTGCAGGGGTGCACACACGCCTCAGAAGGGAGGGTGTATTCTTGCTGCTATGTTATTATATATACACATATGTTTGTGTATCTGCCTGTCTGTTACCTCTATATAGTTTATATATGTATATGTGTGTATCTATTTTATTTAGATTTTAAATCTATCAACGTAGATTTATTTACACCAGGTTATACACACACACATTTACGGAAATATATGTACATATGTACCTTTTGTATACATATGTTCATTTGTATAGATATACATGCGTGTCAATGTAGATACGTATATATGCTTATGTATCCATGTCTATTTATTATATACATATTGTATGTGTATATGTATCTATACCTATTTTATTTAGATTTTAGATCTATGTATATAGATTTATTTATATAGACTATTTATATGATTTCCACATATATGGCTATCTATGTTTTGCATACATATATGTATATTTTTATACATATATATTTATATAGATTCATATATGTTAATGTCTCCATTTATTGTCTATTCTGTACACATACTTTATACATGTATATGAGTGTATCTCTTTATACCTATTTTATTTACATTTTAGATCTATTAATAAACATTTGTTTATATAGATTATCTATTTATATAGATTTCATATTTATAATATATGAAAAAATATACACACATATTTTGCATGTATATGTATACAGACGTCTTTACATATATGTATACATGTTTGTATATATATGTGTATATATACAAACATATCTGTATATATACACATATATATCTTTTGTATGCCTATATGTATATGTATACACACAGACATCTTTGTATATATACATATATATCTTTTGTATACATATGTTTATTTGTATAGATACATATGTATCTTTATATAGACACATATATATGCTTATGTATCTACATCTATTTTGTATATATATTTTATATATGTATATGTGTGTATCTATATTTATTTAGATTGTAAGTTATTTATATAGATTTATTCATACAGATTATCTTTTTATATGGATTTTCACATATATGCATATATATCCATGTTTTGTATACATATATGTAGATTTTATATATGTACTTGTTTATATAGATTCATATATGTTTATCTATGTGATTTTATACACATACTTTATATATGTATGTGTGTGCATCTATTTATACTTATTTATTTAGATTTTAGATCTATTAATACAGATTTATTTATATCGATTTTCTACTTATATAGATTTCACATATATTAGATATGAAAAAAATATAACATAAATCTTTTGTATGTATATATATTTACACACGTCTTTATGTATATATGTCATTTTTACGCACACACACATATATATATACATACACATCTTTATATATACACATATGTATCTTTTGTATGTACATGTATCTATATACACACATAGCTTTTTACATATTTATATATTCTTTTAAATATACACAAACATATCTGGAAATAGAGTTCAGTTTAAAGTTAAGAGATGATGCATGGAAGCTGTTTTAGAAGAAACCTGAGCCACAATTTTTTTCTTTCTTCTCTCTTGTGTTTAAATAACAGTGTCTTTCAATAGATATTTTTGAAAACGCGTGGTTGGTATCACTCGTATTAAACGTCGAGTTTTGAGGGAAGGTGACGTGTTTTCTCTAGAATCCCTTGTCCCTCCATGCCTTATCCTTGCTCGTGTTTGATGAATATTACCGAGAGAGAACGAGCTCCTCAGCAAGATGGTTATTACCGTGTGTTTTTGCAGCTTGCTAATTTTAAGTAACTAGAGAGCTCATTTATAATGACCTGCCCCGGTAGGAAGGAGTGAGGATTTGTCATGCCGCGCTCTTTCCACGGCGTGTCTGCATTTTTAAAATACAAGTCTAACCGAGATCTCCATAAGGCATCTGAAAAATGTCTTAATGTGTATAAACCCTTAATTTCCCCATGGTCGGGCAGCTCAAAAATAGATGAATGGATTTCTGAAACTTTCCCAGAAAATCCCTCTTGGGCTAAAACTAACATTCGGTGCAGAAAATAATGAGTAATCATAAAAAAACTGAAAGAAGGGGCTTACAGTAAAATTATAATTTCAGCCTGAAGAATAGCCTTGTTATAATAACATGAAAGTCACATTTCGGGGAGCTTTTAGAAATCGAATCGGGGGGTGTTGGGACTCAAAATCATCCTTGCGATTTCCAGCGCAAATCTGAGGCAGGCCGTCCTAGATTAATAAGAATCTGGACGCCTATTTTTGGCAGGAAAATGGTATCATTAGAGGTGTTTATTAAAAAAAAATAAATAAACTTTTATTAGAGACAGGTATCCGAGCCTCTAAATTATCAAAAGAGTCATAGTTTTATACGAGGATGCCTTCCTTGCCTAGTTTCATCAAGAAAAATTAATATTACTGCCTCCCTTGAACTTCCAGCTGTCTGGAGTGACGTGGCTCTTTATTTTAGCTCCAAAAGAGTCAGATTTGGCTGCTGTCGGTAATCAGAAACCAAGAATGAGAATCTGAATGTGGAGGAAAATGTGGCACAGGAAATAAATTCATCTGTTACATATATTTTGAAAGTTGAAAAATGAACTGTTTTGGACAAAAAAGAAACATCAGAGAGGGAAAATGGCAGATTTCTTTTTTCCTCCTGGAAATTTCTTCTTATGTAGACTTAAAAACAAATGGAAAGAAACAAGGAGAATTTAAAAAAAAAATAGTAATAAACATACTCAGAGTCCGTTTGGAACGTGAAACCCGGCTAAACAGAGTAACAAATTGGGTAGCTGAGATCTTTCTATTTGGTTTCAATTTTGTTGATGAAATCACCAGAATCCTTTTCATGCTTAAAAAATTACGCTGGGTTACCGGTCTTCAGTTTCGATTAGCTCATGCAAAATGAAAAAATCAGATGCACGGATACACCTTTTAAGGTTTAATATTTCAAACATGCAGCCACATTTGCCCCCACCTTTCCTTGTGGGATGGAGCTTGTATTCGTCTCTCTGTCCGCCTCCCTTTCTCGTTAATCTTTTTTCCATCTCCACTCTGCTGGAATCTTCTTTCTTGTTGGCTCCCAGATTTCTTATCCTCTTCCAAGTAATTCTATACGCTGGACGGGTGAGGTTAAAAATGGCGAGTTCCTCCTGTGGCCGCAGAGAACACCATCTATATTAGTTTTCTCTTTGTTTCTTTGGCCAAGTCGACGATTTCTCCGAAATATTTTTATTATTATTAAACATGAATCTTTAAATATTTGAATCACCCCCAGGAGTGTGTATTTCATTTTGGAAATGGTGCCTGTGTTTTCCATCAATCCTCTCAGTTTCTTATTTTTTTCTCTTTCCGCCCACTGCTTCAGCCAAAACCCCTGTCTCGGTTTAGAAATCCAGATCTCGCCCTCTCTGTGGCTTGACGTGACGTCTTGAGCTTTAGTCCTACACCTCCAGTTGTACTGGGTACATGCACCTCGGGACCTGTGGCTCCCTGTTACAGGAAGCACAGGCTTCCTGGGACTTTTCTCTCCCTCAGGTAACAAGAAACCTGAGGGGAGGTTGCACAGGGCTGGTGCAGAGGCTCAAAGCTGTAAGACAGATGTCTCCGGAATTCTTTCCTCATGGGTCATCACAAAATGGCTACTGTAGCTCCTGCCATCATGTCTACATGCCAAGGGGTAAGAATAAGGAAAAGCACCAGGAAAAGGGCAAAATAGGGGAAAGACATCAAGGGACATTATTCCTCTTTTACAGAACGTGTCTGAAAGCCCCACCCAACAATGGTTGCTGTTTCCCACTGACCTGAACTACCTCAATTGGTCACCCCTGTGTGACAGGGAGACTGAAAAGTAAAAGAAAAATATATGGTAGGTCGCTGGGCATCCTGCAAATCCTACAGAATGGGAGTTGTGGAGTGAGCAAAAGGGGAGACAGGATACAGAGGGTAGAGTTTCCTCAATCTCCATGCTCCATCGACAATCGCATCCCCCTGTTTCTTACATCCATGTAATATCCACACACATTCAATACACGTCTTCTGAGCATCAACTACACTGGTTGGCTGTTGCGGCCAGGAATCTGGAGCTTATGGGGGTGGTCAAGGGCTGGTCCAGCAGAGGGGCCAGCTGCCCTGCCCCGTGGGTGACCAAGCCCCGTGTCTGTGCTGAGCTGGGAGCCGGGGGCAGAGTGGGGACACCCATTTTTCTCCTCTTAGAGAATGTCCAGTCCTGGGATGCACAGCAGTTACGACATCCAGGTGACCAGGTCGGCCGGACCCTGTGGTCAGCCGGCTGTCCAGTCCCACGCCTGGCATGGTGATTGCAAGACACAAATGAGATGATTCCAGAGCTGGCAGTGGGGGATGCAGAGACACATGGGCGTAAATTGTTTCACTCTGACCAGGGGACGATGCTGGTGGTGGCCTCAGTGACAGAGTCACGTGCATTGTCCCGTTGTTCCTCCTGATGCTGGCCCTTTGCCTTTGAGTCCACGGGGTCCAGAGAGGGTGGGCAGCTTCCCAGGATGCTCACGAGGGGGTGTCGGGGAAGTCAAAGATGCACAGAGCTTGGGTCCTTGTGTCAAGGCTCAGAGGGACATGCAGCCAGCAACAGGACGATGTGACAGGACAACAAGTCACAAGGCATTGACGTGAAGTCCCATGGCGGGCGGGAGGTGCTGTCTACACGTCCCGACGGGCTGAGAGCCGACCCCAAATCCGGATGACTGTCCGGTGTCCCACGAAGGTCGGCTCCTGCTGGTGCCAGCCGCACGTCGAGCTCTGAGTGAGCTACCGCTGCGTGTGGAGGGCGCTGGGTCTGCCGGCCACCCTCCTCCTCCCAATGCCTCGAGCTTAACTCCATCCAGGTGCGCGAGAGCTTGCTCCATGTGGAGGTGGGACTCTTTGGGGTCAGGGAGGTCTCAACGCAGCCCTGATCTCCACCCGCCGCCAACCCCCCTCTGTTGGGTTCAACCCTCACCCGTGTGTCTTCACCACGGTGGAGTCGGTGCCTGGGAGTTTGGAGCCAACTCCTCAGCACGTTTGGGGTTGACACTGCTATTTGGCTCCATGGTTTTCCAGTGACTTGACTGTGCTTCGTGATTCCCGTGAGGACCATCCCTAACTCAGCAGCTCCAGCAGGGGGGACCCCACCAAACTGTTCCTGATTGGAGACATATTGCAATCATCTCTCCTTCTTCTTCCTCTTTCTCTTCTCCTCCTCCTCCTTCTCCTCCACCTTCTCCGTCTCCTCCTCCTCCTCCTTCTCCTATATCTTCTTCTTCCTCTTCTTTCTACTTCTTCCTCTTTCTCTTTTTCTACCTCTTTTTCTTCCTCTTCCTCTTCTTCTACTTCCTCCTCCTTCTCCTTTTCACTGGAAATATTTGCTGCTTTTCCATCAGCTACAGCTGGTATAATCAAATACAGACATTGAGGTGGCACCTAATTTAAATATTTAAAATAGTTCATTGAAAGGTTATCTACAATGCAATATGTTAAGCCTAATGGTCAAAAGAATGCCACTTTTTCTTTCAAGAAAAGAGTACTTAAAGGCATAATCAAATATGAGCAGCCACTTGGATCCATTTAGACTCATTTGGGCACTTCCAGATGATTTTGTGGGCGTACTGTCAAGTGTTGAAAAATCAATGCACTATTTTTAGGAATAATGGTGAGGTAAACAAGGGGAGAGATGCATTTCAGAGTTAATTCTGAAATTAAAACGACATGCTCATCAGACACCATGATAGAGCTTTAAAAGACTACTTTTATTTTTAAACATAAAGATTGTTCATTTGGGGAATATCTTTGCTCTCTAATTAAATGTTCAATAATTTACAGAGAAGTAAGTTTTGTATCCTGCACACATTAATGGTCCCATGCATCTCGCTCCCAAGGCTCAAATTTGCAGTGGTCTCGGCAGAAAAGAAACAGCTCACCATTTGAACAGAATTTAGAGCATTTTCTAAAAGTTCAGAGACCCCCTGTCTTTTCATCCTTTTTTCTGTCAGCAGAGCCGACGATGACAACATGAGAATGTAAAAGCATTAATGCAACACTGGATTCATTATTCTTACCTTCTAAGATTTAGGAGTAAAACTAAGAACATTGTAACCGCAATGAAGAAAATCCACCTTGAAAGTCATTCTGTTTTGGATTTCCATCACCATGGCCGATACCGTGAAGAAACATTACAGGAAATGTGGCACCGTAAGAAGCAGGGGCCAGTTATGCCCCCTAAGGAACAAGGGCACTGGAAAATGCCAACCTTTACTTCCGCCACAGCCGTCCATCCTAAAAGGGTGGAAACACCTGTAGGGCTTAAAATTCACTCCAATGTCTTTATTCTTGAATTTGCAGATCCTGAATGAAATGCCTAAGAATAAGTCTCTTTTTCTCCCCTCTCCAAGAGCATTTCGTACCGTCACTGGAAATCCTGAAATGAGTTGAATTGTGGAGTTTTTAGTTTTACCTACACAGATCCACCTACTGGCATTTGCTCTCATTTGGTCGTTTCAAGCATGTTGTATAGATGGAATTGTGCATGTGTAGGCTCTTGGGATTGGCTCTTTCACCCAACACAACTTTCTGGAAATTCATCTGAGTTGCTGTGTGTATCAATAATTTGCTCTCTTTTAGGACACAGTAGGATTCCATGGAATGGATGTACCACATTTTGCGTATCCATTCACCCATTGAAAGACAATTTGGGTTGTTTCCACGGTGGGACCATTATGATATAAAGCTGCTGTAAACATTTGTGTACAAGTTTCTGTCTGAAGGTATGTCTTTATTTTTTTTTCTTGGATAAATGCCCAGGAGTGCAAGTGCTGGGTCATATGAAAGTTGCATATTTATATATGTAAGAAATTGCCCCACTGTTTTCCAGATGGTTTCCACATTTTTGCATCGCCCCCAGCAGCGTATGACTGATGAACTTGCTGTGTGTCTTCACCAGCATTGGACGTTGTCACAATTTTGCATTTGAGCCATTCTGACAGGCGTGTCGTGATGTCTCATTTTGGTTTTGATTCGAATTTCCCTGATGAATAATCATGTTGAACATTGTCTGTACTGTTCAGTTTTGAGAATTCTTTGTATAGTATAGCTACTCGTCCTTTGTTGGTATGTGGCTTGCAAATATTTCCTCCCTCTCTGTAACTTTCTTTCCATCCCTTTAACAGAGGATTTTCATGAATTCCAATTGGCCGTTTTTACCTTTTATGGATCATGCTTTTGCTGTCAAGTCTAAGAACTATTTGCCCAGCCCCACGTCCCAAACATTTTGTCCTATGTGTTATTTTTCCTAGAACATTTACAGTTTTACCTTTAAGACCATAACACATTTTGAGTTAAATTTTGTATCAAGTGTGAGACCTAGTTTGAAGGTTTTTTTTTTTTTTTTGCTTGTCTTGGCTTTTTTTTTTTTTTTTTTTTTTGTCTATGGGTGTCCAGTTGATTACAACCATTTGTTTTGTTTCTTCATTGATTTTATTTGTTTATTTTTTTTGGTGAGGAAGATTGCCCCTGAGCTAACATCTGTGCCAATCTTCCTCTGTTTTGTATGTGGGTCATGGCCACAGCGTGGCTTGATGAGCGGTTTGTAGGTCTGCCCCTGGGATCCGAACCCACACACCCCTGGTACCAAAGCGGAGTGTGAGAACTCAGCCACTATGCCAGCAGCCTGGCCACTCCACTGAACTGATTTTCCTCCTTCATCAGAGATCTCTTGGATATATTTGCGTGAGTGCATTGCTGGGTTATCTGTCCCACTGCATTGACCGATGTGTTCATCTCTCCACCAATATCACACAGCCTTGATGCTGTAGCTGTTTGATGCCTTAAAATTGTATAGGTTGATTCTTGTCACACGACTTCTAGTTCATTGTCCATGAACCCACCGTCTTCACATCCACTGAGAACAGCACAGCCCCATGGGTGTCCACGGAGGAAGGAGATTTCACCTGACCTCTCGTTCATGTCCATGACCCCACCCTCATCACGTCCACTAGGGGCAGCACAGCCCCGTGGGTGTCCACGGAGGATGGAGATTTCACACGACCTCTCGTTCATGTCCATGACCCCACCCTCATCACATCCACTAGGGGCAGCACAACCACGTGGGTGTCCACTGACGATGGAGATTTCAGACCTCAGGTTGCTCTCTCCTGTGACGATGGAAATACAAAATGAGGTTTACCAGCGTTGTCCATTCCCGGTGAGATTCTTTTCCTCGTTTATTGATATCCACCTTCTCATTGTGTCCTCGTACAGTGGAGAAAGAGAGGAAGCTCTGCTGTCTCTTCTTATAGGGATACTAATCTATTGTGGGGACCCTGCCCTCATGACCTCATCTAACCCTAATCACCTCCCAAAGGCCCACCCCCTAATACCATCCCACTTGGGGTTAGAGCTTCCACATATGAATTTGGGAGAACGCACAGCTTCAGTCCATAGCACTTGGGATGGCTTTCACCTAGATTCATAGGGTCCCAAGTTAATGCTGGGGACATGAGCAAGACTTGGAAAGTTTTCCTTGTAGCCTCTGCACATGGTCTCCCAATGGCTCCTTGGGCAAGCCATGCTTCCTGCTAATGTCAGAATCTCCAACAGCCTGGAGAAGCTGGTTCTCTCTTTAAACTTTATTTGCAGAGTGGAGACAAGAAAGCCCCTGGAGGCAGGAGAATGATGGTGACCCTTCTTTCCGTGCCCAGAGCCCCATGCACCTGCATTGTAATTATTTTTCCATTAAGAAGTCAGCCCAAGGAGTGAGCAGGGGCACTGGGTCTGAAGATTACCTGCCTCCTGTGATGCTGTTACACTGGAAGAGCTGGACCACTCCCCAGATGGGTGCAAAGCTGAGTGCATGGCCGGGGGCAGGAGGAATCTCTTGGACTCTTTTTTATTCTACTTGTCATACACACAGCAAGACTTAAAAATAGCGTTTGCATCCGCAATGCTCCCATCTGTCTTCCTGAGAGATTCCAAATTTCCCCAAACTGTTGCAGAGAAGTGGATTAAAACTCCAGCCATCAATTCTGCCCTGGGCACCGTAGCTCACCGCGATGTTCTTGCGGGAAGGACTCAGCAGAACTAATCAGCCATGGAAAGATGCTCCTTAAAAATCACAGATGCATTTCCCTTGCACGTGTTTCCAGGGGCCCCTCGCTGGCCCACTGGGTATGCCTCCCATTTTCCATAATTTTCCTTTAAGTCTCAATATGCTTCAATTGGGTTAAGGAAAATAATCAATGTTCTTAATACAGTGTTTACTTGTAATATTTTCAGTGGGCTGTGAGCTAGGTTCCCCGAGATGAAAGATGATTTTAAAAATTGCTAAAGGTAATGATTTTTTATAGCTTAATTTAGATTATATTGAAAATTATGAGAGGGGGGGAAAAAAACCCAAACCCGGAACCTCCGCCACCTTATTAAACATCTCCGCGTTTCTGCAATTTAAACACTACACTCCGTCATATATTTTGCGTATTCATATTTCAACAACAAGCATTAATAACATGGTAATATCTTTATTTGCATAACGTGGCTTTAATATACCACGGGGAGCTGGAAGCAACGTTCGCTCAATAATTATTTCCGTTAGGGAGAGCAGATTTTGGAAAAGGGGACGGCGTTTCCTCCCGTGTGGAAATCTTTCTCCTCTCGGGCCCCTGCCTTTGGTGAACAAGTGGAAGATGTTGATACAAAGTAACACAGTTTGAAGTGGTGTGTCCCATTTGTAACCAGCTTCTGGGGATGGTTGTCTGTCCTGCTGGGATCCAGCTGTATCAGCAAGCTAGGTCGGGAGCGAGCGCATTAACAATCCCAGTTGCATCTCCTCCTTCTTCTGCACGGAAAGTGTGCAGGACGACAGGCGGCTCCCGACAACGGGAGCAGAAGAAGGTTCCCGCCTTGGGTGGGTCCTCCAGGTGAGGGGGTCCAGGGACTTGGGCCAACCTGGGGGAAGCCTGTTTCCTGCTGCTTCGCCAAGGAGGGAGGAAATCGTGTTTGGGGGCTGCTTTGCAGGGAATAAATGCCTGTCTTGTAAAACTAAGACCGGCTATATGATTTAAGAGACCCCATGCAGAGTGAAAACGTGGGACCCTTGCTCGAAAACGATGCAGGATTTCAGGACGGCGGAGCGTCACAGGGAATCCCTTCCGGGTGCAGAGCCCCGTGCACCAGAGGTGGAGATGCCGACGGGAACGGGGCGGGGGGCTCTCCGTGCTGGGTGGGGAGGAAGCTCTGAAAGATGGAAGCAGATGTCCAGCTGATAAGATTCAACGGGGCTGGGAGGATGTTCAGCCATCTGGGTGTTTGTGATTCTACAGGGCAGCCCCAAATGTGAACACCACTGATGTGGGACCCCATGGGCTTCCTGGGCGAGGGGACCAGAGACAATGGGCAGACCTTCCAAGGTTGGCGCCCCTGCTGGCTAACTTGGGGCTCTTTTAGGGGCCAAACACCCTGCTTCTGTAGGAGGGAGCCCCATCCTCGGCTGGCACCATCCCTGGGGCCCAACAGAGTCAGCCCCCGCCCCAGAAGTTCTCCGTTTCTCCTCCGCTTTGGGGTCAAACTCCGTGGGTTCCCTCCCACACTGCCAAGGAGGCATAATGCATCCTCCAGTCCAGCTTTGTGCTTTTTTAAAGCATCCGAGCTATGTCCGTCTTTTACAAGGTGACTTTGTGACGCACTTGCAGGCCCCCTCTGCTGGTCGGGACGTGGGTTGTTTTCCTTACTGGGATACAACCTTCCAGAATGCAGAAGGAAGAGACATGTCTTGTACGACTGCTGCTCACTGACAGGCAACTTGCTACGGCCTTCAGAGCGATGGACAGTGCTTCTCAGTCCTTGCAGACCCTGGCCGAATGTCCCGGACTTTACCCACGTACGGGGAACGGGCCAGCCAGGGAGCTGGGCTACGTTTTCGTGGTGAATGAGGGACGAGGGTTTCCAGGGAGCACCGGCAGAAAGCACAGGCCATGTGGACGGGCCGTGTCCAGTTCTGAGGACGGCGGGCAGATGGACACAGCGTGGGGGTGGCCCCCCAGCCTCGGTGTCACCTCTGGACTTCTTGTTTAAAATGTTCAGTGAGGTCATCGAGGCCTATTTCAAATGTACGTACGTGTGAGTGTGTGTCTCCCAGCTAATAACAAATTCTAGCTGTGATTTAAGGTATAAACAACTCTTAAAAGCAAAAAAAAAAAAAAAAAAAAAAAAAAAAAAAAGTCGTGTTTCTTTAATATTCCAGAAATCTGAATATCTTACAGAAACAGACAAACCTGTTCTTCAATGAAATGCATTTGGTGAAAATGAGGAATTCAGGCCGCTAGCTACTTAAACACGGGCTTTTACATTTTATTTTCATTTGCAATATTTTTCGTTTGTTGCGTTCACCACGTGTTGGTTTCCTGGGCAGAAATGTTTCACCAAAGAGTGAATTCTTCTAAAAACGCCATCCGTGTAGAATGATGAATGCCCCCCCCACCATCGGGGGACAGTAGGAGCCGCCAGGCCCAGTGTGGATGCAAAGATTCCCTAATTTTGAAACCGTAACAGTCTAGAGGGTACCCCCTCCTGGTCCCCTGCCCAGGACGTGGGGACATTTCTGAGGCGTTTGCACGAGGTCCCCGCTTCTGTCTGGGAACTGGGCTCTGCAGACTCTGGGTTTGTGGTTTTGACCAACTACAATGCTCTGCAGGATACTTGCGCCTGCTGAACTGGAGAATAGGAACAGGGAGGTGCTCCTGGGGAAAGGCGTTCATCCCCGCTTCTCAGCCTGCGTTTGGGCTTGGCTTGTTACTTTCGAAGAGGAGGTTATGGTCTGTCTCTGTTTCCGAAGTTTTGGGATTTTCACGGGATTTCCTGAGAGAATCCCCAGCTCCTCCTCTTAGTGGTTGAAATATATCTAGATCTATATCATATCTGCATCTGTATCTATACCATATCTATCTATAGCTATGTCTATATCATATCTATATGTATATCTATCTATAGCATATCCATATCTATCCCTACATCTATATCTATGATTGCATCTATATGTAACTTTAGATCTATATCTACAACTATATATATCTTATTATATCTATGTCATATCTATAACTATATCTATATCTGTATCAATATCTGTAACTATATATTTATATATCTATATCTATAAAAATATATCTGTATCATATGTATCTATAGCTATATCTATATCATATCTATATTTATATCTATCTATAGCATATCCATATCTATCCCTATATCTACATCTGTGATTGCATCTATATCTAACTTTATATCTATATCTACAACTATATATATCTTATTACATCTATGTCATATCTATAACTATATCTATATACCTATATCATATTCATATCTGTATCAATATCTGTAACTATATATTTATATATCTATATCTATAAAAATATATCTATATCATATGTATCTATAGCTATATCTATATCATATCTATATTTATATCTATCTATGTCATATCCATATCTATCCCTATATGTATATCTGTAATTGTATCTATATCTAACTTTATCTATATCTATAACTATATATATATCTTATTATATCTATGTCAAATGTATAACTATCTCTATATCTTATCTATATACCTATATTGTATCCATATCTACATCTATATCATATCCATATCTATATCTGTATCAATATCTATAACTATATATTTATATATATCTATATATCTGTATCTATAATGATATATCTATATCATATCTATACGTACCTCTATCACTATTTCTGTATATCATCTATACCGATCTCTCTCTGTATCTATATCTGCACTTCTATCTGTATCTATAGCATGTGTACGTATGTCAAATTTGCATATCCCTATATTAAATTTGCATATCTTTATATTTACACAAAATATGAATATATATTACATATTTTTAGAAGTTAAACATCTATAGCAACACACGATTTTTAAGAATAACTTTGATCCGATGATTACCTATTAAAAAGAAAAGCTATTTCTAAAAACGACAGAGGCTGGTTGAGGACGATCAGTTCTACAGCTTCAGCATCTCGGCCCGAGTGCCTGTCTCGTTTTCCAAATGCTCTCTTCTTCTTCCTCCGTCCACTGGTCATCCCGGTCAGTGACCCCAGGCCGGCCTCACTGCTCTGCTGGGCCCTGTCCCCGCTGACCAGCCTCCTGTCCTCCTGCAGGGCTGCGGGTCCCTCCCGGGACTCTCGCCAAGTTTCTGTTCTGGGAACTTCAGAGACGTTCAAACTCAGCCACCTGGATGTAGCTTGGTCCACCCCGATGATTCTCTTCTGCCTCCAGGGGGCCGGGATGAACTGGAAAACGGCCATCCTTGACGTTAACGGGGAACGATAACCGAGCTGAGTTCAGTATCCACTTCCACTCGTGTCTAAATGGTTGCAAATCCTGAATTGGTTTCTGCTCCGGGTGTCGGGGACACCAGGCAGGAACCGACCCCTCACGGGCTGCACACGGGGGGCTGATTGGCGAGGTGGACCCAGAACATCCCAAGCCCCGCAGACACCCGTCTGCATTCTGGTCCCCACACACCCTAGGACACAGCCGTGACCAGCCCTCTGGGTTGTATCCTTTTTCCATTGCATCCTCTTGATTGATTTTTCCTTTTCTTCTTGTCTCTCTCTTTACATAGTTCCATTCCTCTAGAGTTTCAGGTTATTTTTTTTTAACTGTGAGGAATCAATCTCAATCATTTAACATATGTACTTTCATAGATTCAGATCTCACCAGAACGCTAAAATCAGTTTATTTTGTAGTAAAATTTCCTGGGCTTCCCGTTGCCAGAAGAGACATTATTTCTTTTTACACCAAACAGTGAGGTGTAGAAATGTGTCCTGGACCCTCCGCCCGCTATCTAAGGGTGAGCACCCCGCGGACAGGAGAGGTCCAGCTTGGGGAAGGACAGAGCGGATCAGAACGCTCTGAATCTCATTTCCATCGGGTTCTATATCTCTGTTTCACAGGAAACACTGTCTTTCTAAGTGTCCAAAGATACGTAATCATAAATGCAGAAAAACCCAGCGCGAGCTATCCACCGGAGCGGGAGGTCAGCTCGGACAGGGCCATCTGACGCTGCTCAAGTGGAAAAGAAATGTCTGGAGTCCAGCGACCCGGGGATCAAAGATTGCAGACAGCCTCGCCCTGCGCTGAAGAGGCACGAGCACCGGCCGTGGACGGGCGGGCGCGGGCAGGTCGCTGTGTGTCCCGCCGCCTCCCCATCCTCTCGACCACGAAGCTGGAAACGCTCTTCCACGATCCCCCACGCATGCGCGACTTTGCCCGAATACCCAAAGATTTTTAAAAATGGGCCTGTTTTTAAAAACCCTCTCTGGAATACTTCCGAGGCTGAGGTGGAACCCTCTCCCGAGCCTGTGGCCTGAGACCTTGGGGTGATCAAAACACACATGTGGTCAGCAGGCTCCTTACGAACACGGGAGCCCGGTCCTCCAAGAACAACCTGGTTTGTGTTTCCTTTTTGGGAGAATTTCCGAATTTTGAGCACCTTGTTTGTTGTGTGGATGTCTCCCTGAGAAACTTAATGTTCCCTCAACTTAGAAACGTCCTCCTTTGTCTACGCGGGCAGTCAAATACTCACTGAGCCACTGAGGCCATTGCTTTAAAAAAAAAATTGGTGCCAAATGCGTTGTCCCTGAGGTTGCTGTTCGGGGGCATGCACAGGGTCATGAGCCAACTTGGCCAATTTTGTCCCAAGAACTCAGAGCCCTTTCTGGCGGGTCCCAGAACAGGTCCAGTGTCATTATGGCCTAGAAATGAATGAGTAAACGTATGTGTCCAACGCATCTCATTTCCCCCTGGCTGAGGCAGGATTCTTCCTCGCCTGCTATTTTTCTCCACAAGGAGGAAAAAAAAAAAAACAAACCCCAATAAACTCCCGTACACCAGAGGTCGGAGGCGATGTTTTCCTAGGAAGGTGGGGTGGTAATGACAATGAAGCAGGGGCCAATTTCCATTTCAGGTTAGATGTTACTTCCACGGGGGCGGTGCAAAGGGGAGCCAGGAGGGGAAAGGGTCCCACGAGAAGCAGAGGGGTGGCAGAAGGTGAGCCTGGATGCAGAATTGTCCCCCACCCCCAAGCCCAGCACCTGGGTTGCCCCCCAGAACTTGCAAAGAGGAGACAGGCTCCCCGCACCTCCCTTTTCATTGAAATGCACATCCCGCCTTCTGTACTTTCTGCAGATGTCTCCCCCGGCACCCCCTCGCTGGCTCCACCAGCAGCATCCTCAATGTCTCCGAATTTGCATCCCCGGGCCTCATCCCGAATTCGCCCAGCGCGATTCAATCTCTTTCTCCCAGCGGTCCCATTAATATTTTAATTTAATCAGAATTTCTTGAACTCGCTTGCCATCCCGCGTAACCCAGTTACCTGTCAGCCTCCATCCGCTTGTCATATTACAAGGGACTGTCCCCTGCATCTCATCTGCTTTAAAGGATTTCCGTGGGGCGGCGGTCTATAAATCATCGCGGAGTCGCCCTGACGCGGGAAGGCTTCCGTGGATAAACAGATCACGCTTATTTGACATCAGGCGGCCGCGAACTTTGCTTTATCAACTTCCCATTGATTCCCGCGCTCCAAGAGGTCAAAAAAATGTTCTCCTTTACATAGGAAAACATTATTAATGTAAGTGCTGTGTGCAGGCATCTGTCGGGGAAACCTTCCTGCCCTCCACGGCGAGCCACCTTGGAAAAGGGGCGCACGTGTTTCCACTGGGCTCCTTCTGGACTTTGAAATGATTCGTGCATTTCCCGAAGGCTTGCTTTGCTCCCTCTCCTAGCAAAAGTGAAATTAGGTGAATACTAAGAAAGTTGGCATTCCAGAAGAGGCCACGTGAGGGTTTGGAAAGGGACCGTGGAGAAGATGCAAGGAAGGTGGCATCGGGGGTCACATGAGGGGACTCGCATCCTGGTGCACTGTCCTAAGGGATTCGGACAAGTTCTGGGGACACACACCAGCACATGCGCATGCACATGCACACACACACACACATACTAGCAGATGCACATACGTACCAGCACGTGGGCACAGACGGCACCACACACACACACAACAGCACACACATGTCCATCTCTGATGGCTCAGAAGATGCAGACAGAACCCCCATGCCCTTCCCTCAGGTCTGGGAATTTGCAGCTGACGTGACCAATGACCATCAACAGGCAAATTACAGCCACAAGTGACCCAGGTCCACGGAAATGTCCAACCAGCCTGAGATCTTCTCCCACGTTCCAGTTCAAAGTCGAGGGGCTGTGCGCAGAGCAGACTTGCTTCCCTATAGCCCTGCAGACAGAGTTTTCCCAAAGAGAAGCATCTGCTAGGACAGCAAACACACCAAGAAATGCTTGTGAGGACCAAAGATGGACAAAGTCCTCGTGTTCTGACCCACTGCTCCTCGGTGCCAGAAGGCTTTTGGGAAGACGCAAAAAATACGACTAGTGAGTGGGGAGGAGGATTCCCAGGGAGTGTATTTTTACATAAAATATTGAATTGTGATGCCCGCCATGGAGCCGATTGTCTCCCAAAGGGGACTTTCTCCAACTCTTGTTCCTGATTTGCTATCTGTGTGAACCTCCCACTTTGGAAAACGAGCTAAAACAGCGTTATCTGTGTGAAATGCCCAGCATACAGTCAGAGGTGTGTTAAGATTTTGTAATAGCTCCCGTGGTCATATGAAAATGGACACAGATGTACCCGTGCGTTTACTCAACTGCTCGGAAATGAAAGTGAGCAGAGCAATTAGACCACGGCGGACCAGAAAACAGCCGGTTATCTGGACACGAATATCAAAAGAAAGGAGCCGTATCTTTGAAGGGTACTGGTTGTTCTGCCAGCTGATGCTGCACGGGGAGGGAGTCAAGTTAAACGTCAACGGCTGTCAAATGAAAAAGTCCCATTTCTTAAATGCGTTTTGTAAAATCAGGTACCTGCTCGGTGCAGGGAACGTTCGTCTGAATTTTGCAAACTCTGGATTTTTAATATGACCCGCACCTGTTTTTGCAATCTGGATTAAGGGGTTTTTTGGGCTATAATTCACCGTCGTTTCTGAATACCGAGGCAGAAAGTGGTTGGGGTTGGGGGGGGAGTGCAAATGAGCGAGAATTCAGCGAGAATTGGGAATCGACACTTAATTCTTAATGAAGGATCGACACGGTTTGGGGTGGAACATTGCATGGAGGAAGAAGGAGGTGGAGAAAATCCGAGTGGGTTTTCTGAACGTGAGGAGGTTTTGCCAGATTTTCCAAAGCTTAACTGAAGCCCGAGCTATAAATTATAACTTGCAGCGGAGAAGCTGGGCTTAAATGTGTTTCTAAGGAGGGACTTTGCCATCTGCAAGTACATTTCAAGGGTCTCCCAGGAGCCGCTGGAAACCGACTGCTACACCATTTATTCACGGTGACTCAGAAAGGACACGCAACCGTGTGCAAGCCGTCACATTATTTGGGGAGATGACGCCATAACAGGCATCGAAAATAACAATGATGCTGTATTTCACCAAAGAGTCTTAGCACCTTTTTCTAGAAACGATTTTAGAATGAAAGCCTTTGAGGTCAATATTCTGGAGCATTCCCCTGACATTTCAAAAGAGTTCATGTCCGAGTTCCTTGTGGCATTTGGAAACGGGTCTTGGGGAAGCGGCACTCGATTCTTTCTCCTGGTTGGTAAAAACACGTGTTGGAATTGACATAGAAATTCACGTCCATCCTTAAAAATGATAATCCAAAGCTTTTTGAATTAAAGAAAATGCATCCTAGACTATGCAATTGGAATAGATGGAGATAAATTTCTTTCCTCAGCTTGTTTGGGGAATAACAAGTTTAAATGTTCTAAATTTTGCATTCCTGCTCTTTGAAGCATTTTTGTAGCTTTTAGGAGGGTGTTTGCACCTGGGTGTGGGGAGGGTCCCCTAGTGTGGGGATGGGGGCCGAGGCCCTGTGGATGATGGCGGGATCTGACCCAGCCTGGCTGAGGCTGGACCGTCCATCGGACATTGATCGCCATCCGTTGGGAAGAACACTTCCACTGCAGACTCTGGGTGTGTGGCATATTAACCTGCCTTCTGACCACGAAAAATAAAAACTATACGGAGGGTAAATATCAATTAATTTAGAAGCGGGGATGAAGATGCCTCTTGCATTTCCGATGGGAAAAGAGACTGTTTATTTACTCACAATACTGACTTTTTATTTCATTTTTATTCCCACGGTCCTAATGGCATGAATTTCTCAGGGAAAACCTGACATTGCCATCACGGATTATTGATAAAATAATTATCCCATGTACGTCTCAGGCCACGTTTGCATCTGAAAGAGAGTTTTGACGCAAGCAGGGCGCACGTGATAATGACGATCTGTCCCGAGAATGCAAAACTGTAACTTTTAATGATGAAACGTCTGATTTCTGCACAGACAAGTGGGAAGTAATTTAATTAGCCTGCGTTTGTTGGTACGGGGCCAGGAAGCGGGGCTGGACCCTGAGCTCCAAGGAGGGGCCGGCCTCCAGGAGCGGAGTGTGTATCAGAAAACAGACCCCCGAGTGTTTCAGGCAGGTGTTGGCCCTTGAGGGATGCCCAGTGGTTACGAGGTACCGTGACCATCCTTCATCCTGAAAATAAAAGTGGCCTTTATTTTTTCAGAAAAAGGAAGAGAAACAGTGAGATAAAGAGTCTAATTCTCCCCTAAACACCTGGGGCGGTGCCAGTCACACACTAAAAAATGGACAGAGAGGCTGTTTCTCATTTATGTGGATTTTGGGGTGCATTGCACAGTTTGGGGGACCCCAGTGTCCACGCTTCCGGACAGTGTCATCTCCTTGGGTTTACACAGGCACAACACAGAGCAAACCCAGCTTGCTCTGGCCCCTTTAGGCAAATCTAAAATGTCTGGGTCATTCTTTGCCTGAAATCCCATAAGGGCCCCCCACCATGGGACCCCATAAGAGGACAGTCCTGACCCTGCTTGAGTGTTTTTCTATCCGGGGGAACCCTGAGTTTCTCCTCTCTCTGTATCTGAAATCTCACGTATGTTTGTTCCCAGAATGATGAAAAAAAAAAAGAAATTTTGCATTGATGAAAGAAACAAGAAAGTGAATGAAATAACATCTTTCTTCCTGCAAAATCAACCCCGAGGAAGTCACCCCTAATTCTCTTTTCCCCCCGTCATAAATGTGGGGCAGGGATTCATTCAGTTCCGCACTGTCCTGCCCCATCTTTCATGCTGCAAAACACAGGGCTTGATGGAGAGCATCGTGTTGGGGTGTCAGACACGCAAGTAGCTGTGTCGTCCCCCATTGTGACAGAGAGAAAAAAACTCCCCTTCTCTTCTCCAGCCTGGCGGGAGGAACCACGTCCCCACCGGCACGGGAGGGTCCCCTTGAGTGGGCACAGCAGCAAGATCATCCACCTGCGGGGACCCTTCCTCGCTGAGATGCCCTGAGCTGCCAGACAGAATACAGGATGCCCGGGTGGGTCTGAACTTCAGATAAACAGCAAAAACATTTTTAGTATATATTTGTCTCCAGGATGCCCAGCTAAATTCAAATTTCAGATTTAAAAGGAAAAAAAAATTTTTTTTAGTGCAAATATGTCTCAAATATGCCTGGGCTATGCTTACACTAAAAAAAAAATTCATTGTTTAGCTGAGATTGAATCTGAAGTGGGCGTGCCGTGTTTTTCATTGCAAAGTCTGGCAGCTCCACCCCCTGCCCCTGGAAAAAGAGAGACACGTCATTGTCTTCCCATCAAAGGTGCCCAGAGGTGGCTGAGGGGTCCCCACAATGCACATCCGATCAGACACCTGCGCCCACCCTGGAGGATGCCTCCCAGCAGGTGGGGCTTCTTACTCACGTGCTCTGACCTTGAGCTGATCCGGGGGCGATCTGCCTCCATGCAGATAATGGATTTAAGCCTCGGCCTCTCACACTCAAGGGCTGTTCCAGGACCTGGGAGGGGCCCATGAGGTGCTTTCACAGAGTCACCTGTTTCTGTGAAATTTGCACGAGCTGTTTCCCTGGATGCTGGAGAAGAGGTGAAGACCGCAGCCTTTCTCGTTCAGTGTCCCCTCTGTGATGGGCGATGTCCTCTCGACAGATCTATTTTCTCAATATTGCACGCCTTTTCCTCAGTCAATTCCCTCCAAATGCAAAACCTCCAGCCCTCATATAACCTGCATTTTCCCCAGGGCGAGGATCCGAGGGTCCCGTCAGAACTTGCAAAGAAACTTGGTCTGTAAACAGCCCAGGGAGGTTGCTCATCGCAGAAGGCCATCCCTTGCCGGCAGGGAATATTCCAGAACCGTGCTTTGCAACCCAGCTGAAAACAATGTCAGAGGAAGCAACAGTTTCACGTTCAAGACATCGATTCAGTAGTCTGGGAGTAGGGATGGAGAACCCAATCGTAAAGAGGGCCAACATTCGGGGGGCGGGGAGTGGGGTGATTTGGTCCCTGGAACATGGGTTGCAATCAAGAAATCCTAAAAACCAGCAGGTCCTCGGACACTAGTTGTTCAGATATTCCCCAGGTGTCTAAGCCATATTTCATCCCGTTTCTCTGCTCTTTCCATGTTTATGTGGATGCTCGGCTAATTCACAAAACTTACAAAAGAAATCCGCAACCACAAAGTGGGATCAGTCATACCTGCTTGAGGTTCCGACCACACACAGCCATAAGTATCTGCGTAATCGAGCCCCAGCAACCACGGGCATAGCATAGACCCCGCTGGACACCGAGAGCTCCCTCACCAAGGAAAATCGGTTCCGTAACATCTCCAGTGCGAGATGCAGGATTCCAGGTGCAAGATGTGATCTCGTGTTGCATTGCACACAGAGAGATTTTCCAGCCTCTGCAGAAGGCCCCCGGGTTTCTCTGTTCACGGGGTGGGGAGGTAGCAACATTGTGCCTTATTGCTCCAGGAGCATTTAGACTCTTTCCAGAAAGCCCGCTACCAAGAACAGCTGCCACGGTGAGTGGAAGGAAGCTACTGTATCACTTTTGAAATCATGCAAAATGCTTTTTGGTAACTGTGTGTCGTGGAAACGTCGACTGGATGGTCCACCACAAAGCTTGCTTCTGACGCTCTGTGGCCGCTGGGAGCACTCCTTCTTCAGCGGCTAAACCAAAATTTACTTTTGCATCGCGGGCAGGGTCCCAGACTCAGCCCCGCTCCAAAGTGTCACCTGTAAACTGCAGGTGCTGAACGCCCACAGTTGAGAAAGATTTCAGCTTGCAGCCCCAGGTGGGAGCTGATACCCCTTTTATTTCTATGTGAGCAAGCTGTCGCAGAAGACAATGATGTCGTGTGTTTTGCAACACTTGTTGTCAGATATTTCACGGATTTTTACATCCAATTAGCCACCTCCGTATGACCCGCGTCTCTGATGATTATTTATTAGATCGTGACTGTGGTTTGGACGGCGGTAGCTTCTCTCTCTTTTCACGGATCCAGCGAACATTTTTCTGAGTTCCAGTCCGAGCCCGGCAGATGTGTGTCTCGAGTCGAAATGGAAAACCTCTATAGTAAATCTACATTTTATGTTTTTTTCTTTAATGATTTTTTTAAGGCAGTGAAGAGAAAGAATAGAGCAAGCAATGATGGAAACTCTGGTTTCTTTTTCTCTTTTTGAGTTTCTCATTCGTCGGTGTGGCCCGAAAACCAAAGGAAGTGAAGCCCGATGAAGCTGAAAAAGCCTGTTATTCAGAGTCGATGTTTTTGCCTTTCGGTTCATGCCCAACGAGACGCTTATGTTGTCTCCCGCGTGGTGTTGCCAGCGACGTAATCTGGTGACATCGGAATCTAGCAGCAAGGGAAAGTATCGAGAAAGAGGGGAAAATGAGTCTGGAAACGGGATTGCTGGTGTCGACTGGAGACGGGGACATGAACGGGGTTTTCTGCAGGGTATGGTGTGTTCCGGCAAACTTGGCCGGGCTTTTCTTGGTGCCTCCGTGATGTTTCCCCAGGTGGACGGCAGCGAAATCTGGGGACGACTTTCCTCTAGAGGGAGATCCACAAGCATCCAGGGATGGCGTCTGCATCCTGGGGCTCCCCCACCGCCCTGGGGCTGGAGGCCTCTGCTCCTTGTCCGTCTGAGGAACGGGAATCAATTTCTGAGCTTCATTTGGAGACTGTGCGTGCAGAACCAGGAGCCCACCTCACCCCTGAGCTCTAACGGAGAGGCAAGAATTTGGGGCTCCGTGACGGGGTGCAGACAGGACAGGAGCACCCACGCTCGGCCACATTTCCAGTGCACAGATTAACCCGGACCCTCGCCGGGCTCCTTAAAAACCCAGGTCACGAAAAATACGGGAAACCAACACTTTGCAGGGCGTGTGGGGTGTGAGTAACGCAGCCTCGGCCGCAGGCAGCTCCATCACCTGCCAGCTACAGGCAACTTTCAGGAAGGACGTCTGACCCTTCCTGGGGACTCGAGCAATCACGGTGATGGATGTTCTGCTCCGGGAGCAAGACTCCACGCTCTCCTGTCATGCCGAGAGGCCGCGTGGTCTCCCCCCGCCCGGTTGAAGCTGGGACGGTATTGCACAAGGAAAACGTCCGGGAGAGAAAATTGGTTTCAGCAGTTCTGGGCGCCATTTGAATATTAAAGAGGGTCGATGCTGCATGGACTTGCACCCATCTTCCTCTGGGAGGTTGAGACCGACTCCTTCCCAGCAGACGGTCTGCTGCCGGGGGCTCGGAAGGATGAGTTTTAGGGGTCGGGGAGAACACCCGCATGTGCACGCAGATGCATTCATCCACACACGCGTGCACATGCGTGCACACCACTGCGTTGCCCCAACCATCGCATGCCTCATTTTTTTTTTTTTTTTGTGAGGAAGACCAGCCCTGAGCTAACATCTGTAGCTAATCCTCCTATTTTTTTTTGCTGAGGAAGACTGGCCCTGGGCTAACATCCGTGCCCATCTTCCTCCACTTTATATGGGACCCCGCCACGGCATGGCTGACAAGCAGTGCATCGGTGGGCGCCCGGGATCCGAACCGGCGAACCCCGGGCTGCCAAGCGCGAACTAAACTGCTGCGCCACCGGGCTGGCCCGCATGCCTCATTTTAATGTCAATCTTTTGCTCTTTCAGAACTGAAATGTCAATGTGACATGAGGACTAAGTGCACAGTCCATTCCCTTTGACTAAACGTTTGAAGGAAAAGCATGGGCATGCTTAAGTAGAAGAGGGAAACACCATTTTGGGCCATATTTTCATAGCTTCTGTCACGGTTTGGTTCCCACCTCCCCGGGGGAAAATAACTTGAAGGTTGTTCTTGTTGCTATAATTGCTTCAGCTCACTCTCCCCCTCGGTGGGTCTGTGGTGCCAAGGAAAGTCACTTTGGGAGGCAATTGGGGTTTTTAGCGAGGCACGGGACCAGAGGAGGTGCGTGTGCACAGGGGGCTGTCTGAACACACCCACGGGCTCCCTGTCATCGGCTCACCCCAGGATGAAGGGGCCTAATGAGCCCCCGGGTTTTACTGCCCGCCATTAAAGAGCTGAGTCAGCGTGTGCAAATGTTGTAAAACAGCCAGGCACCTGGGAGGCCCTGGACTTTGCACAAACCTGAATGCTGTTCGGTGTCACAGACCTGCCCCCTTCCCGGCACGTCCGGGCCCACCCGGGAGATGCATTCGGACGCCTCAACGGTCCCCTCCGATCTGGACTGTGTGCAAGAGGGGCCCCTTCTTCATGGAAGTCACACAGAACCCCAGCAAAATCAACTGGGCCTTTCCCCGGGGCCTCCCCGAATTTATTATTCAGCACGGTTGCTGCACATTAGAAAATGGACCAATTTGTAAAGATGTGTTGATCATCAGATGCCGCTCGGGCCAATGGGAAGATTACTGGGGTGCACACTGGCAAGGTGGCATCTTGGGAAAGCGATGATGTCTTCATGCGGGGACCCACGTGGACACCCGGCGGCCGACACTCGGTCCAGACTTCACGGCTGTCCCTTCTCCAGCTGCAACATTCGCGTGCGGGTAGGTGGTCAGCGAAGCAGGCAAACACTACGACTCTGACACAAATGATACGTGTAAATTATCGGCAAGCTCAAGGAAGGGCAATTTGACTTTTTATGAGCTTGTAACAACGTCCCCAGAGACGACTGCGTGAATTTCAGGGGATCATGCATTTTCATGGCCTTGGCACGGGCTGGAAGGTGCCGATTTGGGTTTTGAATCTCCCTGCTCGGAAAGAAGAACCATTTGGGTATTTTTTTTTAATGATTTTTGCATGAAATATGGATATTCTGATGTTCGCTGAGAAGTCTTCAGGGAGTGGGTGGCCAGGCGTTTGGGCACGTAATTTAGGCTCTCCTGCTCTCGGGAACCGTGCATGTCCAGTGTTGGGGCTGGATCGTCTATGTGAAAGCTATGTGTGCCTATGTGACTGTCTGCTCACCGCTGACGATGGTTTACAGAACTAGCACAATCTGGAGGTGAGTCCGGTTTATTCTCGGACGAGAGGCATGAGCCAGGGTGCTTGGCTGCCAGCACCCTCTCTCCAGCCAGAGATAAGGACCCTGGGTGGACGGCTGGGCGAGTGGACTCCACTTCCACCTAGAACTGTGCTTGCTGTGTTCACCGAGAACTTGCATTTCCAATCCAATTGATTGGAAAACGGGACACTTGGGGAACGGGAGGAGCTGCCCACTTGGAGGACGTGTCTTGAGGCAGTGGACACTGACCTTTGGATGTTGGATGTGCTCCGTGGGGCGGTGAGGGTGAAGCTGCCCGAGGATTGAGGATTGAGGATTAGTACTTTGAAGGATGGAAACCTTGAGATGTTGGGTTGTTTCCTGGGGTGTCCTGAACAAAATGCCACAAAGTGGGGGACTTAGAACCACAGGGATTCACCCTCCCCCGTCCTGGAGACCAGACGTCCGAGATGAAGGGGTCACAGGGCCGCGCTTCCTCCGGAGGCTCCAGGGGAGGGTCCTTCCTGCTCTTCCAGCTTCTGGGGCTCCAGGCGTCCCTGGGCTGGTGGCCGCCTCCCTCCATCTCTGCCTCCGTCTCCACGTGGCTCCTCCTCTGTGTCTGTGTCTCCTTTTCTGTCTCTGATCAGGACACTGTCATTGGATGTAGGGCCCCCTCATCCAGGATGACCCCATCTCCATCCTTCACTAATCTCACCTGCAAAGACCCTGTTTCCTAATAAGGTCCATTCCCAGGTGCGCACGGTTAGGATGTGCATGGATCTTTCTAGAGAACTTGATTCAACCCACAACAGATGTGTCACTGAAGGAAACTTCTGATCTTTTTTAAGTGAAGTGGATGGCAATATTTTCAGGTCATTCTTCTTCTTTTTTTTTACAGTATTGAGCAGGGAAAGACTTGACGCTGGAATGAGAAATCCCAGGCTGGGTGGCCATATTGAGATGGACGTTTGGACCAGCAGGGTGGTGGAGCTGGGGTGGGGGAGGATGTGCTCAAAAAACAGGATGGGGTATGTCCAAAGGTGGAAGCAACCAACGAAGAAAATTCCGATGGCCGAGCTGGAGCAATTTGAACATCAAAATACAGCCGTGTGTCGCTTAAGATAGGGACATCTTCTGAGAAATGCATATGTCATTTTTTCCTGTTTCTACTAAGAGGCATCCATTCCAAGATTGCAATGAATAAACAATAATGCTTTGTCCTCGGATGGAGCTTTTGAGGTTTTGAAGGGTGTTCTTTGGGGTCGTTGTGTTATTTCTGCATGAGGATGGACTTGTTGCAGGAAGGAGGGGGGAATCAGCGTTTCTGACTCCTGTTTTTAGCAAAAGAAGCGTCCGTGAAAGTTCCCCGTGCCTCCCTGTGGAGGACTTGGCACAGTTCTCCAAGGAGATGTAGGGGGTCAAACCTCTTTCCAGCTGGTTCCATGATCTCTTGGAGACGGTGAGGGAGCAGCGTGTACCTTCTGGGTGGAGACCACCTGGGGCAGCCTCTCCAGCAGCCCCGTGGATGGAGGGAAAGACAGGAGGACCTGGACGGGGCCTTGGGGGGTTGGGGACATCCCCGACCATGCAGTTGACTTGTCATGGAACACGGAGGTCTCCCTTTCCTCTGGAATAATGCCCTGGGTCAGGAAATGCAGCAGGCAACTTCTTAACTCCCCGTCTGCAATGTCATCCCGTCACAAGTGACCAGATACGGGGCCGAGAAATTAGCTCTTCCACTAAGGTCCATAGATGCGCTGTCTCCCCTTGGGTCTGGAGCTACAAATATAAGCCCATAATTCCACAATGGAGGATTCCCATTGAGCATAAAGTTTTCCGTGCATGTGTGTGTGTGTTGAAGTAAAATCCCTCAGAAGGTTTGGCCCTCTGGTTCCGATGCTCGATGCAAGAGGTCAGGGATGGCCGATTATCTTGGTAATGGAGCTAACTGCTTATTCTGGAAAAGCCAGTCCCCAGACCCAATGCTTTCTTCTAATATTCTGAGCAATGTGGTTAAAATAGCCCACAGGTGTTGCTTCCATTGTGTGGATATGCATGCAGGTTGAGGATAGAACGAATTCTATCCTTTGTTTCACTTTCCACCACCTTCAACCACGGGTTTTAGAAGTTTCCCACCATTGAAAGCAAACTCATCCAAGACATGAACGCAGCGAGTCCCCGGGGTCTCCCTAGACTCTTCAGTCCCAAGAATTATCTGTTTGAACGTCAAAGTTGGTGTCATCGTCACACGCTCCAGTCCTGGTTAAAGACCATTGGTGATTGTTCAGAATGTTTTTGGTGTTTTCTGGCTAAAAATAAAATGCAGTTGTGTGAACATCTCCATCGTGTTGACGGGTGTTGTTGACCGGCGTCCGTGGTAACATTACAGAGGATGAAGGATGAGCAGACCCTTGAGTTTCTGAGGTCACAACATATGTGCTGTCTTCACTTTGGGTTTGCGCTGGGCGCTAGGATGATTAAGGCGAAGATGACACCCTGGGAGGGACCCCCGATTTGCACCCGTTATGAGAAATGACCAAAACAACCACGTTGGAGCAAGTAACACTCTCTAAATATTTGGAATCTCTCCAGAGGAAAGGAGTTCTGCGTCTTTGTTTTTTTCCCTCTCTCTGCCCCCAAAGGAACAGAAGTAGCACCGGGAGGATGGAATAGAGACGAACATGAGGTTGGTTCTGTGTGTAGACATCTTCGCAGGACGTTTCCTTTCCAGCAATGGAGCAGATGCTCAGCTATCCCGTGGATCCTAGAATGGTGTCATTTTTATTTTTATCGCACACTTATCTCTGATTGCAATTATGTCTCCTTAAACCCTAACCTCCCTGGGAGGCTGGAAACCCGTGCGTCTGTTCCACGTGGTTCATCCCTAAACCCACAGCTGTGGATTCGGCTTCTTTCGGATGGAAGCCGCAACTTCTCTGTTGGGAGAACTCAAGATAAAGGACAGTGGTGATCGAGTCCCAGCTGAGAGGGTCCCGGGACATCTCGATCGTTCGGAGAAGGGAAATGCACCCTCGGACAGACTACGTTACAAATGCACTTGTTTGCACAATCTTGGACTGGTTTGCTAAGGGCACATCCCTTTTCCTGCACCTACTTCCCAAACTCCCTGTAGCATTCGGTGCTTTTCAAACGCCCCCCCCCCCATGCAACTCAGAACAACCAGAGAGGGGATCTCTTTGCAAGTCCTCCGTGTCTGGGAGGAACCCACTCCGGTCACCAGCTTCTCGAGCTGCTCAAGTTTGCTCGCGGGAGACCTTTTTTCAAAAAGTTACACTTTTCCTCCCCGCTGTCATTAGCTGGCGCTTGAAAGGGCAATAATTCTAATTGTCGTTCCTGTGGGGCGCGCGCAGCCCCGTCTCGACCTTGCTCCCCGTGCCAAAGAAAATGCTGGATTACATTCTGTTTTCTTCATTTTCATTTTCCTGCCCACTTAACAAAATTATATTCAATGAGCTGTGGGAGAAATCCACATCAACGGGCCGTGAAATGCAATTTCTGGTATATATTCAGGAAGGGGGAGAGGAAAAAAAAAAAACCCCTACATTTTCTCTCATTTCTGTCAGAATCAATCAAGTTGTACGAAACAGAACATAATCTCTTAGAAGGAGAACGAGGCCTTTCCGGCGGACTCAGCTTCCTCCTCGTGGTAACATGCACATATTTAAGAGGTCTCCATTTCGGGCTTTTTTAATCATGCCTAATTAGTTTTTTCTTAATCACCCACACAAGTAAGACTCTCGCCTGCATAATTTATGACATCGAGGGGCCGGTGTCAGAAATCAAATGTTGTAAATTAAAAATAACAAGTTTGAGACGAGTGATTCAATTAAAACCCTAGAAAACATTGGATTATGCATAATTGAGAGCTTGTAGCGGGAGACGCGTGTCACGCCTGTCAGCCTGGATGGGAAGATTGGATTGGGGCTGTCAGGAGTGTTTAAATCAACCCAGTAAAAAAATTGGAAAACAAAGCTGATATTTATTATTAACTTCCAGTGTTCAAAAATAACAGCAAGGCGTCTGTAAATTGAATGCTTAGATGACAAGGCTTTATTTCGAGGGGACGTTCCCAGCTCCCGAGGCTGGGCTGGCCCAGTGGTAGGGTCCCACGGTGGCAATCGAGGACACCCCACTACAGGCAGTGCCGACGGAAGGGGGGGCCGTGCAGAACAGGACAGACCACAAGGATCCCATCTAGGTCCTCCATCACCCATCCCTGTGATTTCCCTTAATCATCATGGAGACCTCTCCACGCACTACAGGTCCAAAAATCTCACACCCAGCATCGTGGTTTCTGCAGAAATGTCCGAGTTTTCACACGACTCGTCTGGGCACGGAGTTACAAGGGTCTGGGTCACGTTGCAGCTTCCCAGAATGCACGTGGAAAGGCAGAGAATAAACCGGAACCTTCTGGAAGAGCAGAGGTTCTTGGTGAGCATGTGGATGGCCAGAGGGGCGTGGGGAGTGTCCCCATGAAGAATAGGTCCTGGTGCCCCGAGGGAGAGGGGAAGACCGGAATTCTCCCCTCCCGAGAGCACTCTGGATGGGCGCAGAATGGTGGAGTCAGGTTCTGGAAGGGGAAGATGCTCCCTTCCTGGGTTGGGAGCCGAGGGCGGTAGAAATCGTGTGACCAGGGACACGGAGGGGACAGGTACATCCTTCAGTCTAGCTTCCCGGTAGGTGAGGACATGCAGGGTCCTATCAGGCAAGGGCACCCTCCAGGAGTCATTTACATTCCCTAAGCTTCTCCCAGGGACTCTCTAAAGAGCCCGTGCGTGCACAGGACAATGTCACCCCGGGCCACCCAGCTTGACTAGGAAGGACCCAGAAGCACACGGTTCCTGCAAACAGCTGTCCAGTCAGCAAGGGCCCACCCCACGGCTGCAGGCACAGAGGACACGGGACACAAGCTCTGATCTGCCACTCACAGCGGGGGCTCTGGGCCAGCCTCGGTTTCCTCTTCAGTGAACTGGCTGAGCGGTGCCTAACTCATCGGGGTTGGAGGATACCTGGGTTCAGACAGGACTCAGAGCAGAGCCCAGACCCTCTTTTGCTGTTGACCTCTGTCCATGACTGTTCAGAAGGGGTTCCTGTGGGGCTTCCGAATGGGCGGACACCGTGTTCCTATAAGGGTTTGGGTTTTGAGGGCGTGACAGTGGAGCATCCCAGTGCTCACCTGTCGACCTGCCCCGTGCCTGCCTTGACCGTGGGCGGGAAGTGCCATTTGCAGGCGGGTAGACCTTGGACCTAGTCTCAGCTTCCCCACCACCCGGAACTCTGTTCATAGTTACAGAGCTCCTGGAATGGTCAGCACCAGACAAGACCAATGGGATCCACATAGTTTTCAGAGGGAGACTGTAAATCCACAAGAAATGTACAGAAGTGGCTCTGGGTAGAATTAAGCACCAGGAAGGGTACGCAGGGCTGTAGAGAATCCCCGGGTAAATATCATTGTGTCCTTATATCTTCTTTTGTTTCTCTCAACAATATTTTGTAGTTGTCTCACTAGACATCTTGATATCTCTGTTAGATTTTTTCTTAAATATTAGATTTGTATGCTACTGCAAATGGTATGGGTTTACGAAATTAATTCTATGTTGCCAGGATATATGACCACAAAACATTTTTTAGTGGATTTCTGTATTCAATGACCTTGCTAAACTGGCTTATTAATTCTAATCGTTTATCTGTCATTTTTTAATGTTTATATATACGTTTGTGATATGTATGAGTAGTGATGACTTTATTTCTTCTTTTCTGATGGACTGATTTTTATAACTGTACAGGACCTCCAATAACATAAATGGAACTGGGGTGAGCAACGTCCTTGTCTGGCTATTTATCTCACAGGGAAGGCTTCCAGCATTTCGACTTGAAGTGTGGTGATTGGTATAAATCTTTTGTAAATATCTCTTATCAGATTAAGGAAAGTCTGTTATATGTCTAGTTTGCTAAAGTATGGATCGATTGACTCACTTTTTTATATCAGGAGTGAATGCCGATTTTATCAATTTTTTATGCATTTATTGAGATAATTATACAATTTTTCAATTTTATTCTGTTAACGTGATGATTTGCACTATTAAACCATCTTCATTCCTAGAATAATCTGACTTGGCATCATCTAATCTTTTTTATATCACTAATATTTTGTGTATTATTTCTGTATCTATGTTCACAAGAGAGATTAGCCCATGATTTTTTTCCCTAGGTTTCAGTGTAAGGTGTGTTCACTTCGGTGTCTACCAGCAACATAAAATGAGTTGTGACTGCTTCCTCTTTTCTCAATCTCTGGACTATTTTAAGAAATAGTAGCATTATTTCTTTCTTAGATATTTGGTAGAATTTATAGGTAAACACTTTTGGGCCTACATTTCCTTGGATAAATGTGTTTATTTACGAATTCAATCCTTTTGTGGTTATAAGATTGTTTATATTTTCTATTTCTTTGGGTGTCAGTATTGGTAAATTGCGTATTTTTAGAAATGTGTTCATTCTAGTGACAGTTTCAAGTTTATGGGGAAAAAGTTGTTCATAATGTTCTCTTATGAAATTTTAAATGTTTTTAGGATCTGTAGAAATTTCTAATTTTTTATCCCTGACATTACTTCCTTCCACTTTCTCTGATTTGCTTGATCAATATTATCAGAGACTTTTTCCCCGTGTTCTTGGTCTTTTGACTGTGATAGTCCATATTACATATTTGTTTTCCTTTTGATTAATTCTGATCTCCTTTTTATGATTTAATTCCTACTAATTTCTGTGCATTTTTGCTGTTCTTTTCCTAATTTCTTGAGAAGGTTGTTTTGCCCATTGATACTTTTCAGATCTTTTCTAGTTGCCTTTAGATTGTATATTTTACACTCTGCATGGTTTTATTTTCATTATCTTTCTGTTTATAGTATTTTCCAACATCTGCTATAACCCACGGGTTATTTACAAATTTAATTTCCAAGCATATGGACATTTTTTAGTAATTATATATACAGATGTAGATATAGATATAGATGATACAGAAATAGATATATAGTTATATAGATATAGATACAGTTATAGATATGAATATAGATATAGTTACAGATATGGATATACTTATAGACATAGATATAGATGTACTTATAGATATAGTTATGGATGTAGTTATAGATACTGATATAGATATGATATAGTTATACATATATAGAGATATAGAGATGGATATAGAGATGCATATAGATATGATATAGATATAGTCATAGATACAGACATAGAAATGATATAGTTATATATATATAGATATAGATACAGATATAGTTATAGATATAGATATAGAAATGATATATAGATATAGTTATAGACATAGATATAGTTACAGATATAGATATAGATATGGTATAGTTATAGATAAAGATATATATAGAGAGATGGATATAGGTATGATATAGATATAGATGCAGATACAGAAATGATATCATTATAAAGATTTAGTTATAGATATGGAAATAGACACACATGTAGTTATAGATATGGATATAGATATAGATTGACCAAGTTATAGTGTGTTTTCTACTTGTCCCTAAAAGTTTTATGTTTTTTGTTTCTTTTGGAGTGTTTGAGGTTTTAATTCTTTATTATAATTGCTCTCTGTGCCACCACCATTAACTTGGAAGTCATACATCCTTCTGCTAGTCCAGTAGGGTTATCCTCGATGTTACAACACAACCCTTGAGTTTTCAAAGTCTAATCTTAATGCCTTCGCTTTTTCTCCAGACAATGTAAACACCTTAGGACACTAACCTTCATTTACTTCTTCCTATTTACAGACCATTGTTGTCGTGCTTTTTAAGTCTTTTTACATCTTAACCTACTTGAGACCTTATTGTGTTATAAGGTCAATATCCATTTAGAATACCCGCATTATTTGGCATTTTCATCACCCCGTGATGAAAACTCACTTCATTCCTTCACAAAATTAAATCTTCTCTTGGGGTCCTTTCTCTTCCGCTTTACGGGCTCTCTTTATGATTTTCCCTCTGGTGCAGGTCTGCTGGTGGCATATCTTCTCGATTTTTGTTTCTGATAATGTCTTGCTTCAACCCCTTGGGAAATCTATGTTAGGATTCTCTTTATTGATCCCATATTGCCTCATGTTCGTCAAAAGAAACTGTGAACTGAAGACAGTGCTCTTAGTCCTGAAGGGACAGACCTTCTGAAGAGAAGCTGAGCAACAGTGACACGCTGTCCTGGGATCAGCTGTGTTTTTATGTTCTATGGGTGCTGGTCAAGCCCTAAGTAAGAGGTCCTCCACCTCCCAGCTGACACTCTGGTGATGATGGGGGTGGGGAGAGAAAACGAGGGAGAGAAAGAGACACAGGCGGGGGAAGGAGGGATGCAGAGAGAGAGAGAGGGAGAGGGAGATGGAGACACAGAGACATAGAGAGAGATAGAGAGAGGGAGAGATAGAGATGGAGATTGATAGACAGAGAGAGAGAAAAACGACTGAGGAGATAGAGTTGGAGATAGAGAGACAGAGACAGAGGTGGGAGGAAGGAGGGATGGAGAGAAAGAGAGAGAGGGGGAGACAGAGATGGAGAGAGAGAGATAGAGACAGAGAGAGGGAGAGATAGAGATAGAGGGAGAGACAGACAGAGAGAGAGATAGAGATGGACATTGATAGACAGAGAGAGAGAGAAAAAGGGGTGAGGAGATAGAGATGGAGATAGAGAGACACAGACAGAGGTGGGAGGAAGGAGAGATGGAAAGAGAGGCAGAGAGAGGGAGAGAGAGACAGAGAGAAGGAGAGATAGAGATAGACAGAGGGAGATGGAGAGAGAGATACAGAGCCAAAGAGAGGTGGGGAGAAGGAAGGATGGACAGAGAGAGAGAGAGGGAGATGGAGAGGAATGGAGAAATAGAGATGGATATAGAGAGACAGAAAGAGATAGAGATAGAGAGAGAGGTGGGGGGAAGGAGCAATGGAGAGAGGTAGACAGAGAGAGGGAGAGATAGAGAGACAGATAAAGACAGAGACAGAGAGGGGTAGAGAGATAGAGAGAGGTGGGGAGAAGAAGGCATGGAGAGACAGACAGAGACTGGGACAGACAAACAGGGGTGAAGAGACAGTAGAGAGAGAGACAGACAGGAGAGAGAGAGAGGAGGAGAGAGAGGTGGGGAGAAGGAGGGGTGGAGAGAGAGACAGGGGGAGGCAGAGAGATAGAGAGATGGAGGGAGAGACACAGAGACACAGTAGACAGAGAGGAGAGAGAGAGAGAGAGGGAGAGAGGTGGGGGAAGGAAGGATAGCCAGAGAGACAGAGAGAGAGAGGTGAGGAGACAGTAGAGAGAGTCAGGGAGAAGAGGGAGAGAGGGGAGGGAGAGAGATGGAGAGAGACCGAGAGAAAGGGGAGAGCTGGTCGCCTCTGGCCACAGATGCCGTCGCCACCAGTAGCCCCGGCCCAAACGCACAGGTAGGGGCGGTGAGACCCCCACCGAAGGTGCAGCCTGAATGTGAGCAGGTGTGTCCAGGGGGAAGGTGAGAAGGTGGCAGTGTGGGCACAGACCCGTGAGTACAGCCTCCTGCAGAGAACAGGGCACGACCTCAGTGGGGCGTCAGGAGCCTGAAGATTGGAAGGTCCCATTAGGAATGCTCATCTCTGGGGAGTGTCGAGTCTTGGGGTCCCGGGGTCCCGGCTGGCCACGAGCACCCTCTGCAGTTTCTTATCTCACAGGGAGCCTGCAGTGTGGACGGGAATCCACACGCCTTCCAAACCTTCCACAACTCAGCACCCTCCTCCCAATAACAACAATGACCTTAGACGAGGGGGGGCGATTCCCAGCCCCCTTGGATGACCGACAAAGGAGATTTTAGCAGACGGTTTCATGGCGTGTAAACCCTTCCCCGCCCTTCCAAAAGCAGACCCCGTTAAAATATTTCAAACCAACCCACATGTCATGGAGACCCCCGTCAAGCCTCCTGTGCTTTTTTCTCCCCCCGCCTCTCCGTTTCTGTTTCATCTTCCTTTGATGTGTTATGATGCGAAGTTTCTTCTCGGAAATCCTCGTGTTTCCTCTTTCGGAAAATCAAAGCCGGAGACGTGTTCAATTGCGAGGGAATCTCAGATTTCCCCTCAGCCGGGAACAGGGAGCCTTGCGTCGTCGGGGAAGGCGGGGAGAGAAAGCAAAACGAGGTCGACAAGAAAAGTGTCCGCAATTTCTGCTGTCCGTGAAATCGAGGTGTTTCAGGCTGAAAGGTTGGACGGCGACATGCGAGGCTGCCTTCAAACGGAAAGCTGTTTTATGGGGCTGGAAATTGCCTGCACACTGCAGCCAGGACAATCTTCGTTTCCCGGCCGGGATGAAGGAAGGCCGACATGCCTGCGGGGTCTTCCAAGTGGGGCAGATAGAGATAGAAAAAGGTCACGATTTTAGCAATGGGCAATTAAGATCCCCGCTTTCCCCAAAGACTTAGATTCGAGTCTACCCCAGAGGGTCTTTCCAGGGGCCCAAGGAAACCCATAGGTCTTAATGTGTCAGGGAACTCTCTGTAATTTCTATGAAGAATTTCAGACTGTTTTGAGAAGGACCCCAAAATGCCTCAGAATGGGAGCTTATTTGGAAATAAGGTTGCTGCAGAAGTAATTAGGGAAGTTAAGAGGAGGTCTTTAGGGTAGGCCCTAATCTGATGGCTGGCGTCCTTAAGAAAAAGAGAAATTTGCAGACAGACGTGTGTCTGGAGAAGAATCACGGGAGGAGATAGAAGCGAAAGGTGAGCATCCACCAGCCAAGCAGGAGGGGTTCGAGCAAATCCTTCCCTTGTGGCCCTCGGAAGGAACCAGCCCTGCCCACACCTTGGTTTTGGACTTCTGGTCTCCAGAACTGGGAGAGGATAAATTCGCGTGGCTTATATGACAACTCTCAGTGGTGTGATCAGCCTTTGGGGGATGACTTCGCGTCAAGCAACAAAAGCTGGGTTGGTAAATCTATCCATTTTGTAAGCCAGGATGCTCATTTGGAACAACAGGTTCTTAGTCTCCAGACTGAAGCCCGCTTTCCTTCCAGGCCTCACCCCTGCCTCCCCAGGGAGATTCTCCCCATCAGTGAAGCTGGCCGGTGATGACAGCACGTTGTGACCTTGGGGTGTGTTGGGGGGTGTTCTAAGCTCATGGTGGGGAAGATCCAATGATTCGAGATGGCTGGTTTCCAACTGCTTGGACAAAGTTTGTAGGGTCTGGAGGATGGGGGTGCTGGACTAGAAGGGTGCTCTACCGTCTATAAGACCTGGGTCCTGGGACCATGTCCAGTGGCCTCCCAGGCCAACCTTGGCCATCATGGGTGAAATGTAGATGCAGCTACCTCCGTTCGTCTACCAGAATCGTCCCAGCATGCACACACGCTCCCACAGACCACGTATACATACACCGTGGAAAGTTTTGAGAGGCAGTGCCCACTCTCAGCTGTAAAATAAGATTGATGAGCCGTCTCGGAACACAGCAGAGTGCAGACTAGTGAGTCTGCACAGAACTCTGAGCCATTCCTTGGACCAGCCTGTTGACGTCAGGCAGGTGGCATCTCGATCATTGGGGTTACCTACCCCAAAAGCACGCGGAGGCCTCTTCTGCTGTCCTACCAGGCTGACACTGCAAACGTCCTTCTTTCCGTTGGGTCTGTGTGTGTGTGTGTGTGTGCACACGTGTGTCCTTGGTGATCGACGGCAACGTGTAGTGTAAATGCACTTATGAATAACGGAGAGCGTGTTCACTTAAAAAATTTTCATTTGCTTGAAGATATTGACTTGCCACCCAGCCTTCTTTTCTGGCGTCTAAAGAAACACAATCCCCTTGACATTTTCGTTTGTGAAGAATGCAATGCCCGTCACAAATTCTTTTCTTCTTAACAGTTAGCTGTGAAAGCATCTGTGGCTGCTGATTGGATTTCTGGATGAGTGTGCGGTGGCCCAGACAGGTGTGCAGATCGCTCATCATTGCAGGGCCACGCAGGCTGAATGCTCAGATCCCCTCGTGAAGAAGCCTGTCTTGGTCCAGCCCAGGTGTCCCCATGAGGGACCAATGACACACTGCTGTATTTGTTTCTGGAGACTGTTTTACAAAAATCACAAACCAGGTGGCTTAACGCAAAAGAAATCTATCCTCCCCCGTCCTGGGGACCAGACATCCGAGATGAAGGGGTCGCAGGGCCGCGCTCCCTCCAGAGGCTCCAGGGGAGGGTCCTTCCTGCTCTTCCAGCGTCTGGGGCTCCAGGCGTCCCTGGGCTGGTGGCCGCCTCCCTCCGTCTCTGCCTCCGTCTCCACGTGGCTCCTCCTCTGTGTCTGTGTCTCCTCTTCTGTCTCTGATCAGGACACTGTCATTGGTTTTAGGGCCCCCTCCTCCAGGATGACCCCATCTCCATCCTTCACTAATCATATCTGCAAAGACCCTGTTTCCAAATAAGTTCCCATTCCCAGGTTCTGACGGAACATGAATTTTTTTGGGTGGGGACACTAATCAGCATGTACACGTTGTCTACATTTTACACATCTGTTGGATATGTTGGGTAACACATCCGTGTATGTGTCTGTAAGTCGTGATGCCCACCCGAGTTATCAAATTAAGAAGCCGTTGGCTCTTTGCTGGGCTCTCCCGGTGCTGTCCTGGGAAGATGTTCCTGGGACAGTTCTGTGCCAGGGTAGGCACCCCTTTTCCATGCAAGAGCTTGATAGAAAGGATGGAGAGTGGAGTGGACATTCCACCACAGGACGTAGTGTCAGAAAACCCCTTCTCCTGACATAAACACGTTCTCAGGACGTGATCCTTTTAGAGATGTCCTGAGATAATGTACACGCATCAGTACCATGGAACATTAGATAATTGCTTAGATGCACAGGTTCCTAAATCTAAAACTATGCCAACTACAGCGGCGTAGGGAATTCCCAAAATACACCATCAGAAAAACTTCAAAGCAGATAACTCTTCCCACCGACAACTAGAACAGTGTTAATTAGCAACAATGCTCTTTAATCTATAAATAATAAAGTGATCACAGAGTTCCCCAGAGAGGTGTGAAAAGAAAAAAAGCACACACACATCATTTCACAGACCGAGGTCAACGCTCGAGACTGAATCTAGTCATTCCCTTGAAATCCGCTTTGGCGTTCGACAGAAAGAGCCCATTTCTGAAGGGAAAGAAGGTTCCCCACATCTTAAGGAAGTCACTTTCACCTGTAAATAGACCATCGGTGGTGAGACCCAGGTAAGTTGTTGAGGTCTTCAGCCACGGGATTCTAGCAGGTGCCGAGACACCTCGCTATCAGACCAGCCAGAGAAAACTACTTTGAATTCATGAAACATCTGAAAAAGTGCATTTTTAGAGAGAAAAAAATGCTCATTTTAGGCACGTGCAACCATTGGAACTAATAACTAGTAAAGACTTACAGGTAGCATGTCTGCAAAATATGTGACAGTACGCGTGAATAATCAGCGCATTCCTTCTCAGTGCTTTTACTGTCTTCTCACTGCAAATGCTTTTCTTCTGGAAAACGGTCCACGTGTTAATCCGCTGAGAAAACATCTTGTGTTTTTCCATAGAGCAAAGGGAAAATTCCATCTAGCCCTTTCTGAGCAATTCCTAAATCTGAGTGCGAGTTCTCGAGGTTAGCGACACCGACATTTTTTGAAGGAACCCTCCTGGAGGTGACGTTTGGGGATGTCCAGGGTCCCCTTTCTGGAAAGTCATCAAATGCTAACCTGCAGGCGGATTCTGTCATGATTGGCAAGCTCTCGTGCGTGTCAGAAACGCAGAGATTAGGCATTTTAGAACACGGTTTCCAAATTATTTCAATCTGTTGCAATAAATGAACAGAAGGCAGATAATGTCTTATAATAATTCACGACCATCCTCGCTCATCCATCGTCCACGTAAACCGATATTGACTCTTTTCCCTTCACATTCTTTGCCTTCTCTGACTCAAAGATGGTCTCTTTCCCACAGTGAGTTTTTTGAGACAGGAAATTGCGTGGTTACAATTTTCCTTGAGGGAGTCTTCCAGCCGCAGTCCACAGCTGACATGGTCACTGTGAGGTGTCTAGAATACAATGGTGTGACTGACACAGTGGGCGTTTTGAGTAGCCAGTCCCCTTCTCATCTGAGAATCCCTCAGTGGACGTGCTTGTTACAGCAGCCACGGATAATCTCAGAGCTGCCTGTTACACCCTCTTGTGCTTTGACACTTATGGAGTCTCTGGCATCTTCAGGTTGCCCCAGCGTCTTGTCCCTGAGCCTGGCCTGGGTCTTCCTTACTCTGTGTAACCCCTAAAGTCCCTAACCCAGGGAGCCACTCGAGGAGAGAAAGGGGGAGTCATGGACCGAACCCCTCCACCGCGGTTTGGCTTTGAGCCCTTCCTGTCAATGGGAGGGAGCAAAGAGGTAGAGTCTGGTCATTCTTAAGCTAGATTGGGGTTCACTGTGCCCCCACAGGGGACATTTGGCCATGTCTGGAGACATTTTTGGTTGTGATCACAGAGGGAAGGGGGCTGTTGGCTTTTAGTGGATGGAGACCAGGGATGACGCTCAACAACCTACAATGGATGGGACTATCCACACAACAAAGAACTATCCCAGCCTATTATGGACTGAATGTTTGTGTCCCCCCCAAATGCATATGTTGAAGCCCCATTCCCCTATGGGAAGGGATTTGGAAGTGGGATCCCTGGGAGGTGATTAGGGTTCGATGAGGTCATGATGAAGGAGCTCCACCATGGGACCAGTGTCCTTATAAGAAGAGACCAGAGCCTTTCCTCTCTTTCTCTCTCCCTCCACCCTATGGGACACAGCGAGAATGTACACATCAGAGCATCCTCCCAGAACCCAACCACGCTGGCACCCTGATCTCAGACGTCCAGCCTCCAGGACTTAGAGAAATCACAGTCTGTTGTATAAGTCACCCAGTCTGTGGTATTTGGTTGCAGCAGCGTGAGCTGACTCCAACACACCCCACATGTTAATGGAGCTCAAGTGAAGATCTCCAGAGCTAGACTCTCCTGTAGGCTCTCTTGGGGGTGACGAAGGCTTGGGACAGCTACAGGGCAGAGACACAGGCTGAGACATACCCTCCTTGAAAAACATCAAACAGCCAATAGGATAGGGCCAGGAGCTTGTGGATAGGAAGCGGAGAATCCCCAAGGCACCCCATTATGCTCTCAGAGCCCTAGGTAGGGTTAATGGAAGAGTAGAAAAACCCAGATTCCAGAACACAGGCTGGCACCACTCAGCAGGCAAAGATGCCCACCAACCCAGTGACTCTGAGGCTGGAGGACACGCAGACTGGGTATAAAACTGATGGATGGGGTGTCGTGAACGCAAACCACCGCCTGGTGGCTCAATGAAGGAGCAAGCTTTGTCCCTTCAAATTCCCTTCTCGTAGCTAGCGTGCGATCACTAACCTCGATCTCTCTTCTTTCCAAATATGAATAATAATAGCAATGATTAGTAATAGTTGTGCTTCACTGTTAGAGATGCATACGAGGGGTTAAAGGAAACCGTGGATGTCAGGGTCACAGGAGGGGCTTCAAACGGGGTCAGAGGAAGGAAAGACCCATGCGGTCGGCTCTGAGACATCATCTCTTTCAACTTACAAATTTCGTGCCCTATTTTCCTAACTTGACGTTGTGTGTGGGGCTGTGCATCTTCACAGGACTTTCAAAGCCACTCATTAAAATAGGGGAGAGGGCTGTCCGTCTGTCCCAGGTGGATGTTCTATTCTGGGGTGTGTGGACTCTTGAAGGACACTGATGCATGAGGGTGCAGTTGGACCCCTCCATCCGGACCTCATCTCCCATTCCTTCGGGTGCTCCTTCCTGAGAGCGAGAAACGGGGGACACGGGGAGGAGAGGGACCTGTGCTGCCTTTTGCGTCCCGCCACCGGAGAGCTGTTCACTGTGAGGCTTTCCGTCACTTGAATTTCGAGGGCAAATAGATGCATTTGAGGAAATAAATCATATCCTCATTGTCACACGTCCAGTTTGGGTCGCAAGACAGGAGTTTACATAAGAAATGGTTGATAATAGCCTGAAACTGTCACTGATTAATAAGCATTTTCACCTGTGGATTTCAGTGAGAGACTCCTTAAATTAATTGAAGAGGCTTGAGGTTGGGAAAGAGCGTTTAATGGCTTCAGAAGGCTTTTATTTTCTATCAACATTCTCCATCAGACATATTATAGCACGTTTGCGTCTGCAAACACCCACTCCTTATGCCATAAAGATTAAGCCCTCTTAAGGCATTTGCATGTGGCAGGGTGGGGAGCGAAGATGCTTCCTCTCCTCATCACGGAGCAGAAGCGGGAGCATGCGCCATCCATCACTGTCCCGCGTGGGAAGACCCCGGAATGAGTCCCGCCTTCGTGAGGAAGCTGCTGGAAAGCTCGAGTCAGTAACGGACGGCAAATATGGATGGTAGCAGGGCTGGATGCGTGAGGGTCCGTGTTTCCACGTGGGCAAGACTCTGTGTCAAATTCAAGACTCGTCCGTTCGCCCTTGTGATCTGATTGCTGGCTTTCCGACCGTCTTGGTGTCTTGGTATTTGCAGGTTCACCGTGAGCCAGGATGACTTCATGGGTGGGGTGAGAGTCAGGGGGCGATTGTGGGGGATCAGCATTGGCCACCCCAAAATGTGTCCCTTTGGCTTGATTATTTTTAAGAACAAAAGACTCAGGGAGAGTCGTTGACCTTCCTCCAACTGCCTACAAGAATTTGAGATAGAAGGCCTCTTCCAGGAAGGAGCTAACACCATCGCTAACTCTAGTATAACATGAACTAGGTGTGGTGGACAGGGAGGAACCTAGAAACGACCATTTGATCAAAGTCCTCTCTGTCTCTCATTGTCCCTACAAGGCATGCCCAACATTTATTTACCAAACATCTGTTTTTCCATCTCCATGTGAATTGCCTTCCTCCCCTTTGAAGTCCCAAACCACTACCCCCAACATCCTCCCTCATCTTTAGCTAAAGGTGGTATGTGAGGTGGTGGCTCCCACTATTTTGGGGAGTTACTCAGTTTTCCTGGGTTTCTCCCGTGTATACATGTTATTTAACTTTGATTTTCTCCTCTTATTCTGTCCCATGTCAATCTACCAGCCAGACGGACCTAGAGGGTAGAGAAATATTCTTCCTCCCCTGCAGTACAGATAGGCGGGAAGAGATGGACATGGTAACAATGTGTGTTCAGAGTGCAGGGGTCCACATGACCAGAAGTACATGCAGCAAAGCTGCGTTTCATCCCACCAGCCCCCACAACCCCCTTACTGTTCTGTATCCCTTCACTCCATCTGTCACACTGTAGCAAACTGTATATCCTACCTTCTCCTGTTGTTTCTCACTAAAACGCAAGATCAATCACTGCAGGGACGTTTGCCTGTTTTATTCACTTTTGTCTGTTTTATTTGCTCCCCCGAGCGCCTAGAGCAGCATCTGAAATGCAAAGCCTGCTGTGGGTGTAAGACCATGGTGGCCCGAGCACAAGGTTCTGCAAGGCCCTCGGGAGGGATGTTGTTGAAAAGGAAAGATGGGGTCAGACCACAGAAGGCCTGGAATGCCATACTGAAAAATTTAGGATTTATACTTGAGACTAAGGGTGGAAAATATGTTTTGTGTTGTGGTTGCTGACTACAGCAGTGAGAGTCACTGCGGACTGTAATGAGAGGTCCCATCTGATCCCACCGGCCCAATGTCTGTGTGGGGTTAAAGATGCTTGAAGTTGCTTCCTTTGCTCCCAGATTTTGCCATCTTTGCTCTAGGTAGAGGAGAGACATGGGGGATTTTTGAGTAAGGTGTGGGGAGGCGAAAGTGATGTCGTATGGAGACTTTTCCAGGGAGGGGAGACTTACGTGGGAGAGACTGGGAGGGAAACCCTCGGGGAGATGAAAGCATTAGTCCAGCCAGGAAGTGCTTAGGGCCAGGAAACCATGCTTAGCCTGAGCTGCCGCTACTGATGTAAGAAAAACAGCCCCAGGGTCTTGTGAAAGCTTCACTTACTCCTTTCCAAGAAATAAGACTGTTTATTTTACAAACGCAAAGGGTAAGCACATTAATTCTGAGGCCACTTTGCAAGGCCATATAGTAACTGTGACAGGAAAATGGCAATTCGGCTAAAAAGTTTCTACATACTAGGCAAATTGTTAGGTTCAGGGGTTTGCGGATGAACTGGACACAAGAGTCAACTGGGGTTTGGTTTAACAGATCATGATGGAAACAAACAAATAATAAGGATTTAAGTGAGATGGAAGTTTATTTCTCTCTGACATGATAGGAAGCCAGAGTGAGGACTCCAGGGCTGTTACGGAGAGCCAAGAGGTCAGGGGTCCTCTGTGTTGTTGCTCCACCATTCTCAACATGTGATTTTCTCAGGGTCCAACCTAGCTGCAACAACTCCAGCCCTCGTGCCTGCATTCCAGCCATCAGGAAAAAGGGAGAGAAGGGCTCCTCCTTACTCTTTTAGACTTTTATCTGCCTAAGATATTTCCATGAGCCCAAACTTCGTCACATGGCCACACATGGCTTCAAGGGAGTCCAGGAAAGATAATTCCACCACATGAGGATGGATCAGGGGCTTCTCAGGGAGCCCCTGAGAGTCCCTGTCACCCTTTCACCTCCGTGTGCTCCAAACTGGACTTTCTCACTGCAAACAGATTCCTTCAAGAGGCAGGTTGAGGAAAATTGGCTTCTGCAGCTCTGGGCTTACACAGTCTGAGCTTCTCCCTCGCTCTCTTGGTGTTTGCTGATTAAATTCCAGGGAAGGGCTGCCTCGCCTGACGTGTACCGTACGTCCACACCTGGGACAATCTCTATGTTTGAGAAAGATGCTCGAGGCAGGTTTCCTGGAGAGGATGGCATTTTCTGTGAAACTTTAGAAGATGAACCAGATTTGGAGATAACTCGCAGAGGGGCGGGCAAGGTCAGAAAGCTAAGAAAGTGATGATGGAGGCAGAGATGGGGGTGTTGGATGTGGCAGTGTGAGGGACAGCTGGGGAGCCCAGACCTTTCTACGCGTGAGTTTATGAAAGATCTGGAACGCCACAGTAAGATGCCTGAATTGTTCCCTGCAGACAACGGAGAATCCCCAACATTTGGTGACGGGTCACGTCAACACTGTACAATCATTAGCTTGGGACCCATGCACGGGATGGATGACAAGAGATGGAACAGGAGGGGGGAGCCTGGGGGCTGTGGCCTGGGATGACGGTGATGATGGAGGCTTGGAACCTGGACCGTCACGACCTAATCCATTTCCAAAGACCCCACGTTTGAAGCCATCACTTTGAGGGTGAGGGCTTCAGTGCATGAATTTGGGGGAACACAAACATTCGGACCGTAGCAGGAAGAAACTCATTTAGATGAGGTCATGAGGCTGGGATCCTCTTGATGGGATTGGTGTCCTTATAAGAAGAAGAACCAACCAGAGTTCTCTCTCTCTCCATTGTGTGAGGACACAGCATGAAGACGGCCATCTATGAACCAAGATGGCGGCCCCTCACCAGACGCGGAATCTGCCAGCTCCTTGATCTTGCACATCCAGCCTCCAGAAGTGTAAGACAAACATGTCTGCTGTTTAAGACCTGCAGTCTATGGTATTCTGTTATGGGGGCCAGAGCTGACTAAGAGAGCCCCATACACACTCACCCTTCACCCTACTCAAAACCGTCCAATGACTTCACATCACAGAATAAAGTTCAACTACCTCACTGTGGCTTCTGGGTCCCTCTGTCTTGACCACTCGATCCTTTCCAAGCTTGCCCCCTTGTCTCCCTATTCCTCTGTGGGCTGTGCTGCTGCTGATCCCATCTCCATGGGGTCCCCACCCAGCTGAGCTCAATCCTGTGCAAGCTTCTTGCATGGTCCTGCATGGATGAGTGTCCTCTGGCTGCCACAACAGATGACCACACTCTTAGTGACTGAAAACAGCACACATCTGTTCTCGTAGGGTCGTGGAGGTCAGAAGTCCAACATAGGTCTCACGGGGCTAAAATTAAGGTGTCTGCAGGACTGGTTCCTCCTGGAGGGTCTGGGGGAAAATCTGTTGCTTTGTGTTTTCCAGCTTCTAGAGGGGCCGCATTCCTGGACATGTGGCCCCTTCTTTCCACTTCAAAGCCAAGGGTGCAGCATCTTCCCACCCGTTTCTGACTCTGACCCTCCTGCCCCCCTGTTATGAGGACCCTTGTGGTGACACTGAGATCAGCCGGATAATTTGCAAGAATCCCTCCACCTAAAGGTCCTAAACTTCATCACATCTGCAAAGTCCTTTTTGCCCAGGAGGTAACATATTCACAGGTTCAGGGATTAGGACGTGGATGACTTTGAGGGCCATTGTTCTGTCTACCACACGGGGATTAGGACGTGGACGTCTCTGGGGACACTATTCTCTCTACCACACGGGGATTAGGACGTGGATGACTTTGAGGGCCATTGTTCTGTCTACCACACGGGGATTAGGACGTGGACGTCTCTGGGGACATTATTCTGTCTACCACACGGGGATTAGGACGTGGACATCTTTGGGGCCATTGTTCTGTCCACCACAGTCCTTACACATGGAATTCTCCTGAGACATCCCCTTGCCTCCTTTCTTCCTGTTGTTGATACATTGGCTCCAGCCTCCCCACCAGGCAGCACCCTGACCAATTGCCCGTGAAAACCCTCAGGCCCCATTCTCTACTTTTTCATTATTTGTCCTTTAGCATGTGGAAACTCCAGGGCACAGTCTTTGCCCTTCTTATTTATTGCTGTATCTCCAGTTTGCAAGGCAGGTCCTTATACATTACGTTTTCAATAAACGATTAAATTTATATAAGATGACTTTCTTCTTATTGAAACCTTTGTTATATAATTTCAAGATTGCTATATCACATCACAGTCCACACAGTAGATCCTTGTCACTTTTGAACAATAAATCTGTAAAATAATTGAATGTTGCAGATGGTGCATGAAGAGTAAAACTGCCCTTCCAACCAAGATTTTGGAGACTTTTTAAAAAAAATGCTTTGGTTGTGATGAAATCCCCCTTAAGCTATTCAGATAGCCACAGATGATGGGAAAGGAGATCATTTGCAAGTCTCTTAACAAACCCCCGGTGAATAGCGACCCAGCTCTGCAAAATAGCAAAGGAATATAATTCACCTTGTTCTTTGCGTGAAGAAAATAAATATGGCAAGTGGGGTCTGCCTCCGAGGAGGGAAGCCCAGTTTGCTTTGCATCTGAAAAACCAAGGAGCTGTGTTTCTCTCGGAGTGCATGACATGTTGAAAAACCATAATCACAACTCTTTCCAGGATCATAGGTTATGAATGCATTTCAACAGTCGGGTCCTCTAAGCAAACATCCACGTGAGCATGGATTTTTCCTGATGGAACTGTGAAATCATCTTACGATGTTATGTTGGGGGATGTGTCAACGTTTCAGGCTGGTAAGACAACCTCAAGTTGCTTGTCACCCTGCACTTTCTCAATACTGCAGCTATTCTGATGGTTCTTTTTAGTAAAGCGGGTGCTTACCCGTCATAAGGGTAGTTGATTGGAAAAGCAGTCTACTCCACAAATATGAGAAGGGGTGATCTGTAAGGCTGCATGCTCACTCGCAAGATGACCTCCGGCTCCCAAAGAGGAAACCCACTCCTCTCTGAGCCTGCTTGCTTTCCCCGCATTCCTGTGAAATGTATTATTTCTCACCTCCCCCATGGACCCAGGAGGGTCAAGATCTTCCCTTTTCCCTGCTCTTTAAATAAAACAATGTGAGAAACTGCCCTACGGGTGGTTCCAAGCATCTGTAGGGTGAAGGGACAACATTCCTCGCCTTTGGCAACAGTGGGAGAGAAAGAAAACACGGCCCGCACCGTCAGCTATCTAGAACAAGCCCGAGCTTCCTGCGTGCGAGGTGGACCCACAACTCCGGGGGCAGTCAGGACTTCATCCCGTGTCCTTCTAGAAACCTGCGACGAGGCTGTGTGACTGCTTATATCAGCATCAACATATCCCCGGGAAGGACACAAGCAATGACGATTTTGAATCAAATGCTTTCCCAATAGGTGGGACTGGAAACGTGAAAACGCTTTAATTCTTCGATAATTTAATGGTTTACATCTGGGGCTCTTTGCGCGGCCGATGGCTGGTTCACATTTTGCTTCCAAGAAGTGTTTGCAGGCTGTGTCTTGTCTCATCATGATTTAAATGCTGAAAATAAATGTTGTCCTCTTGAGGGTCCATATGCTCATCACCTAGAGTCTGGGACAGCTGCCTCTTCGTTAATCGCATTTGTCTGCCTCCAGAAGTAATTGACAAATGAGCACATCTCTAAACCATCAAGGGATTTGCCTTTACTTTTAACACTTAAGCTAATTTTTAGGAAGTGAGTAATCAGTTCTTCCCCCACAATGGTACGCATTTTGAAGGACTTCTAGGATAGGGGTCTCTTGCAAAAAGCACTGATGTAAATGAAACCACTCCCTCCATACACACTTGGGGTCTTGGCATTATGTACAGGTCATGGGTGTGGACGGGGGATTTAGTTGAGGGGCTGATACTGATTCCAATACTGACGCTGATGCTGATGTGGATGTGGATGCGGATGTGGGTGCTGATGCTGATGTGGGTGCTGGTGCTGGTGCTGGTGCTGGTGCTGATGCTGACACTGGTGCTGATGTGGATGTGGATGCGGATGTGGGTGCTGATGCTGATGTGGGTGCTGGTGCTGGTGCTGGTGCTGATGCTGATGCTGATGTGGATGTGGATACAGGTGTGGGTGCTGGTGCTGATGCTGACACTGATGCTGATGTGGATGTGGATACAGATGTGGACGCTGGTGCTGATGCTGACACTGATGCTGATGTGGATGTGGATACAGATGTGGACGCTGGTGCTGATGTGGATGTGGATACAGATGTGGACGCTGGTGCTGATGCTGACGCTGGTGCTGATGTGGATGTGGATACAGGTGTGGACGCTGGTGCTGATGTGGATGTGGATACAGATGTGGACGCTGGTGCTGGTGCTGATGCTGATGCTGATGTGGATGTGGATACAGGTGTGGGTGCTGGTGCTGATGCTGACACTGATGCTGATGTGGATGTGGATACAGATGTGGACGCTGGTGCTGATGCTGATGCTGGTGCTGATGCTGATGTGGATGCTGATGTGGATGTGGATACAGATGTGGACGCTGATGCTGATGCTGACACTGATGCTGATGCTGATGTGGATGTGGATACAGGTGTGGGTGCTGGTGCTGGTGCTGATGCTGACGCTGGTGCTGATGTGGATGTGGATACAGGTGTGGACGCTGGTGCTGGTGCTGGTGCTGATGCTGATGCTGATGTGGATGTGGATACAGATGTGGACGCTGGTGCTGGTGCTGATGCTGATGCTGATGTGGATGTGGATGTGGATACAGGTGTGGGTGCTGGTGCTGGTGCTGATGCTGACGCTGGTGCTGATGTGGATGTGGATACAGGTGTGGACGCTGGTGCTGGTGCTGGTGCTGATGCTGATGCTGATGTGGATGTGGATACAGATGTGGACGCTGGTGCTGGTGCTGATGCTGATGCTGATGTGGATGTGGATGTGGATACAGGTGTGGGTGCTGGTGCTGGTGCTGATGCTGATGCTGATGTGGATGTGGATACAGATGTGGACGCTGGTGCTGGTGCTGGTATTGATGCTGATGTGGATGTGGATACAGATGTGGACGCTGGTGCTGGTGCTGGTATTGATGCTGCTGTTGATACTGATACTGATGCACCCCTTTGTACCGCCAATCCAGCCAAAATATGGAAACACCCCAAAGTGTCCATGGAGCTGTGAATGGATAAACACTGTGTGGCTGATGCATACAAGTAGGATGTTACTCAGTCTCAAAAGGAGGAAATCCTGCTTTTTCCCATGTCTAACTGTTCCAGCAGGAGCTGGACTCCTTTGTGTTTATTCTGACGTGGACACTCACACAGTCATCCTGATGAGGACGTGGATGCGGATACGGATGCTGTGAGTGTTAGGATGGAATTTGTCTCACTCCGGACAGTGGACAGTTGACCCCGTGAAGTCTCTCTGAGCTCAACCTTTAATTCAACTGACTTTCGTGGCAATGGAAATGCTGCGTGCCTATGTCACCTAAATCATTGTAGAGGAGAGAGAGAAAGACAGCTAGAAGCACAGCAGACAGGCTGTGTGCGCCCAAGAAGCAGTGGTGGTTGTCTGGGGAGCTACTGCTCCGCCACGCCCCTGCTCCGTGGAGCACAAGCCACATCCTTGGTTTCTCATCGTCATCGGATTCCTCAGGGCAGCTCCTTCTAAAATAAGCCACCACATTTTGCTGTTGATTCTCACAAATGGACGAATTTGTAAGATAACCCACGCAGCCTGTTTTGTCCTAAGCAATTTCACATAAATTAACTCATTTCTTCCCCTTGCAGCTGTGTGTGTGATGGACAGTAAGAAAACAGCAGACGGAGCCTTAGGGCGGCCACAGCCGTTGAGGTTTCCCCTACTTAATCAAATTTACTTAGGAAAGAGTGACTTTGGTCAGATCTAAGAAGTAGACACATTTTCAGAGTTGAGTCTTTTATCAAATGCTGTTGCAGGAACAGATCGTCCCAGGACGGGTGTCTCTGGTCTTAGGGTGATTCTTGGAAGACTTTCCAAAGGGAAGATTGTCATGGGTTCTGGGGATTTTGTGTCTGTTGAAAGTTCACCTTGGGGTTTCATTCTTTTTCCATATTTGACTCAGATTTCTTTTTACCCCAAAAGTCTTGCCAAAATAATCCTCTGGGGATACACCAGCATGTCCTCACTTGGGGGAGGGAGATGGTGGAAAAAGATCCCTTTCTTCCTGAGTAAAAGGTAGCTGTGAATTTGGCATCAGACTGTGATTTTTTTTTCAATTTTGGTAAAATACACATAATGTAAAATTCACCATTTAAACCAAAGTGAACTATCTAGTGGCATTTCATACATTCACAATGTTACACAACCACCACCTCTGTCTAGTTCCAGAACATTTTCATCCCCCCAGAAGGAGACCCCATTTCCTATAAGCACCCCAGTCCTTGGCAACCATTAATCTGTTTTTTTCTAAGTTGCTATGGATTTGTCTGTTCTGGACATTTTGTACAAAAGGAGTCAAACACTATGTGGCCTTTTGGGTCTGGCTCCTTTCTCTATCCTCTCCTTTAGTTTTTCAAGTCACAGGTTGTAAACCCAGCTCTCCATTCTCAGAAGATTCCAGAAGGTTCTAGGCTTGTGACCTGGAGAGGGTGTCCCCCACCTGGTGTCGAAGGAGCAAGACATGTTATCATAATCCAAAAATTAAAAAGAGAGCTTCTGCTTTTCACAGGACTATGCTTTTTCTGTGAAAATGTCTTAGCTCCATATATGATTAAATGAAGCAATTGCTCATCGCTTCTGACAATATTCCATGAAAACAGCTACTTTTAAAATTGTTGTTTTTCTTTTTCTGCGTCATTGATTTCCTAAGAAGGGTCAACTTGGATCTCTTCATTGAATAAACGAATTGTGTGCACCTCTCTCTCTCTTTTTAAGAAACTCAATATTTTTAGCTTTAGAAACTCAAAAAGTTCATAAATAACCTAAGGTGTTTTTCTGGGTTAGCCCTGGGAGCGATGGGCCCACCCGGCAGTGGCTCATTTTTCTCTCCCAGTTTGTTCTGCAGACGGGCACAAACTTTTACAGACGACTTGCTGCAAATTTGCCCAGCTGGTCAGCACTGGACAGAGGGGTGGACCCCGCTCTCCGAGCCCACAGTGCAGGGCATCTTCCAAGACCCACCCAGCCCCGTCCACTGAGTGATCCAGGGATGAGGGGCCATCTTTACTTTGAGGGCGGGGCGGGACCGAGCTGGGACATCAAATCGCAGACGCCCCCCGACAGCATCGTCCACTCTCTTGTAACTGGCCCACGGTGCTGCTTTGGGATTATCCTAAAACATCAGGCACGTGCTCCACTCCCACAAACCCAATGCCCTCCCCCCCTTCCTCCTCCTCCTCCTTCTGGGGGAAACACATGTGGGCAAAGCACCTCCCGGCCCCCAGCAATTGCAGAGTGAGCAATTTCCGAGCTTGCAATTATAAGGGACTAAAGTGCGCCAGCTCCCCGAAGCCTCGTTCTGATGCCTGCAGCCCACCCGTAATTGCATCCAGACCGTAACCTCGGTGTGGCCTGTGTCCCGGCGGTAACCCTGGGCCCCCGCGTGGGGCTCCGACATATGGGACGGTTTTCCAGGCTGATTGCCGGGACCTGATTAAGGGAAGTTATGTAGTGTCTTGTTAAGGCATTCCAACAGCTGCTCTGAGAGGGATTCCCAGGGAACCGTTCTCTGCCGGCTCTCATTCCGCATGAAAGCGTCGCGACGAGGGTTTCGGAGAGGCGAGTGGGGAGAGGGGAAATTGCAGTTTGGCAAAGAATCTTCACGGTCTCCAGAAAGGAGGGGAGCTGGAGGAGAAGAGATGGAGGAGGGGAGACCCCCCTCCCGGTCCGTCCCCCACGCCTCAACTCATCAGGAGGACGTCCCCCGTTCGTGCAGGTGTCCGCAGGTGGAAACCCACACAGGTGGTTCTTAGCCTGGGTCGGGTTAGCCAAGCTCTCTGGCAGTGAGATGCATTTAGAAAACACACCTTTCGTGGAAAGAGCCGGGAGGTGGGGAGCATTGCAAACTCTAAATTCTAAAGGAGAATTTGCTTGGCGTTTCTGTAACACAGAGCCAGGGGTCATCCCAAAGGATGCTTTCTGCCGTGCCATTGGGCCTGGGGATGCAGGCCCGTGTGACGGCCCTACAAACCCCACCCTCCAGCTGACCCTCGTATGCATGCCGAGATACAGTTTCCAAAGTGTGGAAGACGTGCGGCCAACTGACCAGCTCTCGAGGGCCACCCTGAGTTTTCCGTCCGTGTTTTATTCATGACATGTCTTTCAAAGGGGTGGATTTTGGAAACTGTAAGTTGCATCAGACGCTGCAAATCGACTCAGAGCCTGTTTGGAGAAGGGTCTCGTGCAAGTGTCTTGGGGTGGCTGTCACAAAGTACAGCAGATGGGGTGAGTTAAACCACAGAATTGTATTCTCTTGTGGTTCCAGAGGCTGGAAATCCAAGATCAAGGTGTCTGCAGGGCTGGTTCCTTCTGGAAAGTCCAAAGGAGAATCTGTTCCACATTTGGTGGCTGCCTGCAACCCTTGGCGTTTCTTGGCTGGTGGCTGCCTCCCTCCCATCTCTGCCTCCGTCTTCTCCTCTCTGCATGTCTGTGTCCAAATTTCCCCTTTTTATAAGGACTGCAGGCATATGGGATCAGGGCCCACTGTAAGGACCTCATTTTCACTTGATCCCCTCTGCAAAGACCCTGTCTCCACATACAGCCCCATCTTGAGGTCCTGGGGTGGAGACTTCAGCATATGAACACGGGGGGATATTATCCAACGGTGTCCGGCTGCAGAAGAGAAATGCAAGCAGATGCTCCATCAACCCCTCGTCTGTCCCCAGCGACAGGGAGCAGTTATAGGGTTGTGATGCTGCAGGAGGATCTGGACCTTCATTAGGGGACGCTGAGCAGATGCCAGCCTTCGAGGATCTGACAAGAGTGGCGCAAGGCTCTCGTGGAAGGGACAGAGGGGGGCTGTTCTGCTACAAATGAAAGGCAGAAGCCTCTTCTGTGGGTTTGGGTCTCTCTCTTCTCCCGCCAGTGGCGACCTTGCTAAGGAAGATGCAGGGAAGCAGAGGAAGGTGAGCTGTATGGAAGCTCGGAGGCTCCCATCCCCGTTCCTGAGAACAGGACCGGGTGCGGGTCCTCGGGGCGGTGGGTCTCCTGCGTGTCGCTGGGTCGGGGGCAGATCTTCGCCTCGGTGACTTTGGTCCAGAGGGGAGACTCTTCGGGACACCAAGCATCTCTGCTAGGGTCTCCATCATGCATGGCTGATAGTAAAGAAAGAGTTACAAGTTTCTGAAAACATTCTCTGTCTCATTTCGGGCTGGTTTCCCTGGATTGTCAACCCCGGTGGGTTTTGTCCTTGAGATTTAAAAACTCAGTGTTTTGAGAGAAAGACACAGTGGTCTTCTCTTTTAGGACACTGGGACTTTTCCGGATTGTAAAAGAATGCTTCTGCAAAGATCTCGGGGTACTTTGCAGCTTTTGGGATGCGGAATAGGTTTTTTTCCTTAAGTGAAGGTGGGTTTTCTGAGGGACGATGGCGCAGGATGGAAGACATGCCTTTCTTCTGGACAGATGTCAGCATTCTCTTGGCATTGACGGAGGTGCTAGTTTCTGAGACCTCAAATGTGCCAGGAGGCACCGAAATCAGAGCAGACTCTGTTGAGACGGGTGGAAAAAAATGCACCTTGGGTCCACCAAAGATCTCTCCGGAAATCTCACCACTCACACATCAGGTGATTCACAGGTCTTTACATCATTTCACTGATTCATTCGTTCATAGCCATGTGGTGGCACTTGTGTATCTGTCTACATAGATGAGGCTGTGCTGTGTAACAAACAGCCCCCAAACCCCAGGGACTTAGAATAACAAAGTGTGTTTCTTGCTCATGTCCATGCACATTGCAGGTCTGCTGTGGGTGATGCTCCTTCAGAACCAGGAGGGACAGAGCTACCACAATCTGGACATCAGCTACAGAGAGCTTGCACGGTCTTTCTTGTCTGCCAATTAGATCTTCCATGGTACATGGCACACACTTCCCTTCTGCAAGCAACATGTTGGCCAGAACTATCCCTTGGCCTCATGCAGCCCTCTCGTGGGCTTGGAATGAGGAGGGCCCCTCATCACGTGCCTGGGAAGGTGCAGAACAGCAGGAAGGATGAGCATGCACAGGGGCAGTGGTCCAGCCCCCAGCTGGGATGCACGGGGGAACCACACATGAGCCATGTGGAAGGTTGAAATCAGGGACCTGAGGTGTTCCCAACACATGGGTATTTGTTAAGGTCACTGAAAAGAGGTTTTAGGCACCTGTAAGAGTCACGAGATGACATGACCCTTTTAGCCTCCAACCCTAGGATGTGTTAGATTAAGGTAACCAGAAGTCAAGAAGCTGTTTGCAGAGAAACAGGGACCTATGGGATTATTCTGATCTGAACAAATGCACTCACTTTGTACAGAATTATATTTAATTTTGATTTTTTCTATTGTGGTAAAATACATCATGAAATTATATGCTATAAAATATAAAATCTACCATATGGTATATAAAAGGTACCATAAAATTTAACACTTTAACTATTTTTAAGTGTATAATTCAGTGGAATTGAGTCCGTTCACCCTGTGGTGCCACCTTGTCCACCATCCATCTCTAGAACTTTCTCATCTTCCCAAACTGAAGCTTTGTCCCCATTAAACACTAACTCCCCACCCCCAGCCCCCAGCCCCTGGCACCCACCATCTACTTTCTGTCTCTATGATTTGACTCCTCTAGGGACCTCATATAAATGGAATCCTACAGGATTTGTGTTTTGTGTCTGGCTTATTTCACTGAGCACCATGTCCTCAAGGTCCATGCATGTTGTACCGTGTAACAGAATTTCTTTCCTTTTCATGGCTGAATAATATTCCATTGTATGGATGGATCACATTTTGTTTATCCATTCATCTGTCAATGAACATTTAGGTTGATTCCATGTCTTGCCTATTGCAAATAATGCTGCTGTGAACATGGGTGTGCAAATAAACATTTGAGTCCCTGATCACAATTCTTTTGGGTATATACCCAGAAGTAAGACTGCTGGATCCTATAGTAACTCTATGTTTAAGTTTTTTGAGGAACCTCTGTACTCTTTTCCCAAGCGGCTGCACCATTTTACCTTCCCACCAGCAGTGCACAAATGTTCCAATTTCTCCACATCCTCGTCAAGGTTATTATTTTGTTTCTGATAATAGCCTTCTTAATGGGTGTGAGGTGACATGTCATTGTGGTTTTCACTTGCATTTCCCTGGTGACTAATGATACTGAGCATGCTTTCCTGTGCTTATTGGTCATTTGTGCATCTCCTTTGAAGAAACGTCTGTTCAAGTCCCTCGCCCCTTGTTGGATCAGGTTGTTTGTTTTTTGTCGTTGAGTTGTAGGAGTTCTTAAATATTCTGGATCTGAATCCTCTATCAAACAATGACTTTTGAAGTGTGTTATCTTACTTTGAAGTCATGCGTAAGAATCGACACCGATTCACCCAGGTGGGATGTGTCAAAGCTGAAGTTGGGACTCAATGGGTCTGACTCGATGGTGCATATCTTCTCCCATCACATCTGAAATTATCGAGACGACAGCACGTTCGTGGCTACAGAGAAATGATGTGGTTGTTTCTCCACCGAGAAACTGGTGTGTATGTAGGGCTTTCATGTTCAAATTCAGCTTGATTCCCCAGAAGGCCGTGAGAGGCTGGCAATTTAAGGAAGAGAAAGGAGAACTTCATTGGCCTCGGGAGACTGTCCAAGGCTATTTGGAGGACACCCTGTGAAGCTGAGAGAATTGCAACTTCTAATTCTAAAACTGAGGGTCATTCAGTCATATGCGTCTCTACCCCGAATCTCCTATCTGTTCCTGTTCCATGAAAGCTCTAACATGTAGAAGGACACGAATGTCCATCCCATTCCACAAAAATACAAGTCAGATGCCATCTGTGACTGTTGTGGGCACCTTGCTGGCCATGTGGCTCCCCTCGGGCACGTGCAAGAGGAGTGACCGGTAGTTGGAGCCCCCGTGGGTTTCGGCATCACAAGCTGTGACAGCTATTAATTGGGGCTGGTGGATTCCCAGGAAGCTTGGCAAGTCATAAGCAGCTGATTCATCCCTCATCGTCCATGAAGCAAACCAAGCTTTCCAAATCCTATTTTCAAAGATTAGCATGTTTACTCAAAGAAAACTTAAAGCCACAGCAGAAAGGGTCTGCAAATACTTCCAGGCGTGGTCGCATTCATGGGTTTTCACACACAATTCAGAGCTTATCTTCCAAAGATGTGTGTGCTTCAAGTCTTGCACAAAATCACGTGGCCCTGTGAGTCTGGGGTATGAATGAGATGATTATGATGGGGGGTGATGGGGGGCAGGCAGGAAGAGCAGAGTCCCCGGCCAGATCCTTAATGGAGGCATGAAGCCAGAGGGAGGAGCGGTCTTCTCCGAATTCCAGCCTGACATCGGGGTTGGAAAGAGCTTGACGTGGGGGGTGGGAAGAGCCAGAGGGACCATTTTAGGACCTACATGTGGGCTAAGAGCATCTGGTAAAGAGCCCACCTTTGCTACAAGCAGAGTGAGATTTAATAATTGCCTAGTTAAGGACCTTCAACCAAATTATATAGGACGGACAGCAGCTTTTGGGGACGTCAAGATCCACATTCTGGGGAGGTTTGCCATGTTGGAAAATCAAGAAGTGTCGACAAATGCATGGCTTTGGGTTTGCAGATCAAGGCTCCATGTGGGAAAATTTCAAGGGCAAGTTTTCTCTCTTGGTGACCCGGTCAATATCAATGGCCAATATACATTGACACGAACTGCTCATGTGAATTGACAATGATGTCCATACAAACGGAAAATAACTTTTTCTCATTGATATTCCCATCCCTGTGCATCCATAACGTGGTTGACGTAGTAGAAATTCTAGTGTATTCATCCACTATTTTAAATATCTGTATCCCAACATCCAATGCAGTCTCCCCAATGGGGTGGGGCTGCTCTCAGGATTCAACTTTCAGGATGCAGAATATCGGCGACACCTTGAAAGGTGATGCTGGACTTTCACCTTCTCGTTTCCAGGTTAAATGTACTGTGGGCGCAGTTCAGCTCTGTGACAGGTGCGTAGATAACACACAAAGAGGGGATCTTGCAGTCAGATATTTTAAAGGACCTCATCAGCTTTATAAGCTTATAACCTTGTCATGGACGTGGGGGACTGTGATATCCCAGATTCTGTTTTTTGTGGTGACAGAACCTCTGATTTTCAGCTGGGCACGTGGGTCCCCAGAAGGAAGGCTGCATCGTCTACTTCCCTTAAAGGGATGGGGGTGGGGGTTCTCCTTCTTCCCCTTCCTTATTTTTTCCCAGCTGCAATGTGAACAGTCTGCCTGTTGACGAATCTCCCGGACCACAGGGAGACCTTGGATCAGCAGTCCGACACGGTTGATTGAAAAGTGGCCGCCTTCATCCCCCTCCCTGTGACCACCCCCTCCCACGTGGACTCTGGGCTCAGCCCTGTGACTGGCTCTGGCCAGGGGTCTGAAAATAAATGTGAAACAAGTGCAAATGGAAAAGGTGCTTGTGTACTGCATCCTGCTGCTCTTTGCGTCCCCAAGACCTCTGGGGGGAGAAGCCCGAGCTATGGGGATGAGACACCTGTGGAGCTGAGGCAGCAGGTCCACTGGGCATGGGAGGGAGGCCGTCCTAGATCATCCTGTCCTGATAGGTAGGTAGAGAGATGATAGATAGAGAGATAGATAATAGAGAGATGATACATAGATAGATAGATGATGGGTAGACAGACAGACAGATAGATAAATAGATGATAGATAGATAGATAAATAAATGATAGATATGATACCTATAATAGACAGATATAGATAGATAGATAGATAATATATAGATAGATGATATATAGATAGGTAGGTGATAGAAAAATGATAGACAGATAGATAGATAAATAGATGATAGATAGATGATAGTTGATTGATAAACAATGATAGATATAATAGATAGATAGATACATAATATATAGATAGATGATAGATAGACAGAAAAAAGATAGATAGATAGATATTAGGTAGATAGATAAATAGATGATGGATACATATGGAGGTATGATAGATACAGGTAGGTAGATACATGATAGATAAGTACACAGATGATAAATGATTGACAGATAGACTAGAGCCGCTCAGCCAGCCCAGAATCAGGAGAAGTTAGTAAACACCTCTCATCTTAAGCTGCAAAGCTTTGGGGGTGTCTTGTCATTCAGCTGGCAGATGCAGGTTATTAAATGAGACAAATGCTGCATCCTTGTTGACAAACGTTGGGTAGAGTCCTTGCTTTCTTGTGACACCTGGGGCAGCTGCATTGGGCCACTAAGGGCACATCGTTCTTTGGTCCGTCTCCTCCATACGGAGGAAGGCGGGCTCTTCTCAGTGTGTCCCCAAACCCCGAAACCCTCAGCATCCCCCGCCCTACAAGGTATTGAATTTATCTAAACCTGATCTACACAGAGAGAAGAGGCAGGAGGCAGTTCAGTGCAAAACCGAGATGTGGGAGAAATCAGTAATACTACAGTGGAAAATGACCTGAGGGTGCAAAGCTCCATGGTCTCCCGAGTGTGCGCCCCTCTGGGCTCCTGTATGGAAGCATCATCCCCTGGGCTCCCAGGGCAGGTGCCTGCAGAAAGCCAGAACCCCTGTTTCCTTCATAAATTAGCGTGTTAATTGCATGCACGGGGCTGTCTATTAGAGACATACAAGAGAGACAGCCCCAGCTGGGATTTCCAGGGATCCCATCCCAGGCATCTTTAGGACAACAGCTTTCACACCCTTTTTAAATGCACTCCTAAAAGGAGCAGTTACAGCCCTTGTAACATCTGCAGCTGAGATCTACATGAAGCACAGCTCTCTCCACCGCCTGGGGCGGGATCATGTTGCAAAATGTCCCCGTTGCTGCAACACCGCTGATCAGGCGCCACGTAGGAGACCCCGGACCACTTGGCTACTTTTCGTTGCCTTTTTTTTTTTTTAAATAAGCCTCTGTGCAAAAATAAACTCAGAAATTCTTGTGTCACAGACAGAATCTGTTCCCAATTTCTTGTCCAAACAATGAAAAATATACAAGTGCATTTTCAGAGTGACTCTCTCTGACCTTTTCAAAGGGGTGCGGCCCCGTGCTCGGAGGCTGACGCTTTCTGGACGTTTGATCTGAAGTGGACGCCACCTGTTTCTACAGCTCGCCGGGGAGCGTTTGACCGCTCTCCCCAAAGTGGGGCTTGGAAAACTGACATCCAAGAAGACTGTAGATCTAAGCTTAGGAAAACAGACATTCAAGGATTTTTGAAGTGTTTAAATGACTTCTGCTAATTTGATGGTGTTGACTATAGAGATAATCAGTACCAAATTGAAAGGGGAGATTAGACGATTAGATATATTCCCCAAACTCTTATAAAAACAATTGTGTGTGTGTGTGTGTGTGTGTGTGTGTGTGAAAGGAGAGAAGAGGCAGAGAGATATTATAGATGCACATAGATATAAATTAGATTAGATAGGAGATAGATAGATATTGATAGAGATGATACATGATAAATGACAGACAAATAGACAGATAGATAGATACAGATGAGAGATAGATGATTGACAGATAGATAGGAGAGATCAATGGATGTGAGAGATAGATGATAGTAAAAAGATGATACATAAACACATAGATAAATTAATAGATAAATAGATAGATAGATGTAGAAAAATAAATGGGTGATGGTTGGATGGATGGATGGATGGATGGATGGATGGAGAGATAAACAAGATAGATGATTGATAGGTATATCGATAGACAAGACAGATAGATGGATAGGTAGGTAGGTAGATAGATGATACCTAGATAGATAGATGAATTGATAGATAGGTGATAGATGATAGATAGAAGGATGGATAGATAGACAGACAGACAGATAGACAGATAGGTAGATAGATAGATAGACAGACAGACAGACAGATAGATAGATAGATGATAGACAGATAGATGATAGACAGATAGATAGATGATAGATAGTTGGGAGAGAGAGAGATAAATCTTCTCTAGACTGCCTACGATGTTTGTTATTTTATGGGAAATGACTCTAAGGGCCTTTCTGTCTTCTGCTGCTGCTTATTCTGAAAACAGTCTGAAGTTTTGACCTTTCAGGGACAACAGGGCATGGCAGGTGTGGGTCACCAGTTTCTCCTTCTCCCACTGGCTGGTGGGGAGAGCTGAGGCTGGGGCTTTATGATAAACGTCCAACTGCCCGGGTTGGGCTCCAAAGCATACATCCACGTCCAAGTTCCTGGAAACCTTGAATGTGACCTTGTTTGGAAAATGAGTCTTGAAGTCAAGGATCTCAATATAAAGTGGTCCTGGACGAGGGGGCCCTGAATCCAGTGACAGTGTCCTGATCAGAGACAGAAGAGGAGACACAGACGCAGAGGAGGAGCCACGTGGAGACGGAGGCAGAGATGGAGGGAGGCGGCCACCAGCCCAGGGACGCCTGGAGCCCCAGAAGCTGGAAGAGCAGGAAGGACCCTCCCCTGGAGCCTCCGGAGGGAGCGCGGCCCTGAGACCCCTTCGTCTCAGACGTCTGGTCTCCGGGACTGAGAGAAGATGAATTCCTGGGGTTCTAAGGCCCCAGTTGGTGGTCATTTGTTACAGCCGCCCCAGGAGACTCATACACCAGCTATTTTCAACATTGCTGGGGTGGGGACAGCTGTCAAAATCCCACATTCCTTCACCTGTCTGTGAAAATCCTGATCCAGGGCATCCAGTTTGGGGCCCGGGAACTCCCTCCAGCCCCTGAAGTCTGCAGGGGACCCTTGGAGAAACACTGCAGGGGAGGCCAGCACCTCAGCTGTGGGGTCCGGGGCTGCAGAGACCGGGAAAGAGCAGGAAGGCACATGAGGCTGTGGTTTCTCTGACACCTGTGGGTCAGACCCCACGTCGGTCACTTCTGCTGGAGCCAGCCTCTTTCCCTAGCGAGGGGTCCAGGAAGATCACAGAGCGTGTGACTGACCCTCCGCTCCTGGAGGGCTTGAGGCCGCTGGTTTGGGATCCTGTCGGCTGCCCTTCGTCTGGTGGACCAGAGGGATCATCTGCTTGGTGGGTGAAGCGGTTCTCGTGTGGTTTCACGGGGCCAACACTCCTTCCACAAACCAAGCACCCTTGTGGGAGCATAAGGGTCTGGACCCAGGACCCCACAGGTGTGGGGGAGACCCCCAGGGGGGCTGAGCCTGGCCAGGTGTGCCCCAAATGTGCACCACAGCCAGCAGGCGTTCCTATTCATGGAACCACATCTTCCGCACGTGGGACAGTGATGGCACAGGGAACGTCCACCAGCCTGGGACCATGTTCCGTGACCTGGCATTGGACCCAGGAGCGTCTTCAAAATGCATTGGCTGCAATTCCCTCCTCTCAGAAACTCGGCGACCAGCTAGTGGACACGATCACAATGGTTTGGGGTGAATTCTCACGTTCTTATTCATGACTGATGTTCTGAAACCACGCTTACCGCCAGCTGATACATTTGATTTCCGAAACGCTCAGAATGAATCCCGAGCCCTGCAGTTGGCTCATTGGCGCTTACGGGGGGCCCGTGGGGGACCCTCCTGGCATCCCTGACCAGGCCCACAGCCTCGAAATGCAAAACGCAGTCCCCAATGCCCCTTGGGATGGGCGGAAGGCTCTGGAAGTCTCTGGCTCCTCCTCGAAGGAGCCATGGATTCGAATCCTGGTGGAAAATAAAGTTGTTGATGCGATGGTGATCAACCGATGGGCTTCTCCCCGTGATAAATTTAAGCAAATCGAATGTAATTGCCTCAGTTGAATTCAGAGCAAGTCCTGGCCCGACATTCCACGGCAGCGTTCCGCTGGCTCGGGGGGGGGGGGGATTCGGGGTCCATGGCATCATCTGCACGGTTTGCACATACTTACACAGTTTGTCATAATTCTGTCTGTGCTGTCTGGAGGCTGGAGGATTTGTCTCCAGCCTCCCTGTGAAGTTGAGGATGCAAGAATTGCATGCTGGACGTGCCATGCATGTGTCTGTGCACGGGTGTGTGTGTGCATGCGTGTGCGTGTGTGCATGGGTGTATGTGTGTGCATGTGTGTGTGTCTGTGGGGGTGGGGAGTGGGGCTGTGCTGGGCAGATGATGCAAGTCGCTGCATAGAATTGGAGAAGCTGTATCACGACTGAAGGGTGCAATGGAGCCAGCAGTTCCCAGAACAGATGCAGAGACACCTGTGTTGTCCCTCAGCCGCTGCAGACACCTGTCTACAGGTGTGGCTCCCGAGGTTCCCCCACGGATGTGTTTACACATACAGCCACGGGGTGTCCGATTTCATCCCTTTCGACCTCAACAGTGTCCCCCCGGCCGGGCCGTCAATGATGGCATAAGGCTGGTGATCAGAAGGCCAATGGACAGGAATCCGGGGGCCTGTTGTGGGAAGCCGACAGGTGCTGTTCAGGTAACCAGAGCCATGGAAACGAGGTCACAGGGCAAAACCCAGGATTCCCAGGCAGACGCGAATTTCAGAGAAAAAAGGGAGAACGTTTCAGTATAAGTACATCCCATGTGATATGAGATGTTTGCCTTAAACCCAAGCTTGACTGGGCTTTCTGCACGTCTAAGCGCTGTCTCCAGACACCTGGAAAGAAAGTAACAATTTGCAAATCGTTTACCCCCCATGTTGCAACTTAAGCAAAGAAATCGTATACATGGTATGTATTCCCTGCAGAGGTTACCGGGTAGCGGGAGTTAGTTACATGATGGCAGCCGGACTGTGGTTGAGATGCGGGTTCAGACAGGGATGACGGGGGACGCAGACGGGGTTAGGTTGAACCAGGAGAGCCCCGTGCACAAGTGGGCCAATTTCAAGCAGGTCTGCTGTGCTGTCTTGCGGGGCCACTCACGGCCGGCCCATCGCAATGGAAAGCTCAGAATACCTTTGTGAACTCGCTGTAGAAGAGTGCATAAAACCAGATGAGGCATGACGGAATTAAAGTCTTTGAGTCGGAGGCCGGCCGTGGCACGGAGCCAGCCTCGAGGCAGCCGGCCGGGCCCACAGACCACGGTTCCAATTAGATCCCGGGATGACCTCATGAGCAGGGTATGGCCCGAATATTAAAAATTCCTGGAGCAAATGAAAGGAGGCTGGTATCGGGGCAGGGAAGTGATGCAAACATGTTTCATTTTATTTCAACACTCGCCCGGCCGGCGGAATGGTAGGAGAGGAAATTGCCGGGTCCCGGCTCTGTGTTGTACTGAATGGCAGACAGATTTACAACACATGGAAAAAACAATTAGGACGGGGGCTCCGCCGACTACAAAGGGGGGAATAAATTCCCGTAATGAGACGGGAAAAGCACAGGGCAGGAAGGAGCTGTGAGCTGGCGTCCAGAGACCGAAACGTGAAAAAGCCACAGGTCGTCGTGAGCTGCCCTCGGCCACAGATGGCCTGCAGATTCCTCCCGCCCCCGATTCTGCGATGCTGGGTACGTCTTTCTTTTTATGGGACTCTGCCCGGTCCGCCTGTCTCCAAGAATCCAGGCCAGTAATGTCGCTAGAACACACAGGGATTTAAGGCCTGTTGACTGAAAAACCATAAGTAGTGAGCTGGACACTGAGAACTGGACAATGGAGGTGAGAGGCTGGGTGTCTTGAGGGGCAGTTGGGGTGAACAGGGCAGATGTGTTTGCTCTCAAGGGGCAGTGCCTCTAAAATGCACAGCTCCCCATAGAAGTGCATTGCAAAACAGATGCAAGGGGAATATTACTCAGCCATGAAAAGGAACGAAGCACTGACACAGCTGCAACACAGATGAACCTTGATCACACGACGCTCGGTGAGAGACGCCCAACACAAAAGGCCACGTAGTGTGTGATTCCTTTTCTATGAAATGTCCAGAACAGGAAAATCCATAGACAGAAATTGGATTATTGGTGCCAGGGGCTGGGGAGGAGGATGGGAGTGAGTGCTCTTGGGTGCAGGGGTTCCTTTGGGGTGATGAGAATGTTCTGGAAGTGGATGCAGGTGCTGGTTGCACAACGTTGGGATTGTGGTAAATGCCTCTCAGTTGCACACTTGAAAATGGTCAGTTTTATGTGAATTTCATCTCAGCTTTTACAAAGTGCAGGAAGCGGGGTCCTTTGCGACCTGGCTGCTGGGGAGCTGAGTTAGGGCCTTGGGTAGCCAGCCCCATTGACAAGAGGGGGTCTTGGGGCTTTGCTGGTACTGACCAGCTGGGGTCGGCAAGGTCAGAGGCCACAGACCTGACCTCTGGCCAGTGGAGAACTCCACCCCATTAGACTGGAATGAACTCTGGACGTTTGTCCCGGGTCTCTGGTAGCAAGGGGTCCTGGGCGGGGAAACGTGGGTCCCTGGTTGGAGTATGCCACCTCCAGGAGGACGATTGGAACAGAAGACACTCCACTGGCCAAGTGTCAGTATCTGTTATGGGTGGGAGGCCGCTCCAGTAGTCTTGCAGGAAATTGAGTTTATTTCTGGAGTTGGGCTCACCTTTTAATGTTTATTCTGCAAAAGTGGTGCCTAAGGAGGGCCACAGATCATCGTAGATGGTGTCCCTCACAGTCAATTTTCATTGTTTCCAGAAATATCTCATAGCCCCCAACACAGGCTTTGGATTTGGGGGGCCCTGTTTGCACCCCCAAGATCAAGAAATGAATGCCGGATTTACAACGCTTCATCGGTCGACTGTGCCATCTTGAAAGTCATCCAGAAAGTGGTGAAAAATAAGAAACGAGTCTGTGTTTTGATAGACAGTTTTTAAAGTTAATATTTTGTATTATGGTACTATACATATATATATATATATACACATTTATATATAACATAAAGTTTGCCATTTTAATCACTTTTAAGTGTGCAATTCAGTGTTGCACAATTTTAAGGAATTGTACCTGCTTGGTGCAAAAATTCCTTTTTTTTCTTTTCATTTCTTCTTCCATCCCAGGCGCTGGGGTGGGCCTGTGGCTTGGCCTCCATCCGTTCAAATGTTGCTTGGAACTTATCTGCAGAGGCTAAGAGCATGAGGCAGCGGGGGCTGGTTGGAATCCTTTTCTTCATGAGTGGGGTCAGGTACCCCAACTTGCAGGGCAGACGTGGGCCTGAGACTCTGGATAAGTTGCTGTGTGAGCCCAGGGCTGGTGGGGCAGACGTGGCTTGTGGGGGTTCCCAGCAGCCGGGTCCCCCCTGGGCAATGTGCAGATCCCCCCTCTCATGCATCAGCCTCCAAGCTTGGTGCACGAGCAGGTCCCTGCAGGCGGGACGCGAGCTTTCGAATGTTCTCCAACAAATTCCTTCTCTGCACGGACCAGCTGGGGCAGATCTGCGTGGCTCCCAGGTCCGGGCGCCAACAGATGCACTGCAGCCGGGCTCCCCTTCCAGGCCGCCGGGCAGGTGAGGATGGGAGAGCCACGTGCACTGGGGTGCTCACCTGTGTGTGAGGCCGGGGGACGGCTCGGGGCACAAGGAGCTGGGTTTCCAGGATGTGGGAATTCATCTGATCACTGCCCCGTTGACAGCCTCCCGTGCACACATCCGTGACTGTCTGGGTTTGAATAAATGCAGTTTCTAAATGAAGAAGCGTGCTCGAATGTCAACAGAATTCAGAGGTTAGAGTTGGAAGCCGGCACAGGGATGGCCCGGTGCAGATGCTTCTTTTTAGAGATGGGGAGACCGAGGTTGGCCGGCCTCTCCAGGACTCGCTGAGCGTGCCCGCTGCAGAGCTCAGCTGTAACCACTGTGCACCGCGGTTTCTCCTCCAGGGGGATCCGTTTTCCGGGCTTTTACACCCACATGAACGGCTGCTGCTTCATTTAGACCATGTGACCCTGAGAACTGGGGGCGCGTGGTCTCCAAGACCACCCTTACTTCTGACACCAGTTGCAAACGCAGGGGTCCCCCAGACCCGCCTTGGGCACAGTCACATACTAGCAGGACTCACGGAAGTTGCTGAAACGTCTTATTCTCACTTACGGTTTATTTCAGGGGAAGGACACAGACTACAGTCAGCAGAGGGAGGAGGTGCGTGGGGCAGCGTCCAGGGGGGACCTGTTCATCTGGTGTGAACATCCAGGTGTCCCTCCCAGAGGGGTCGTAAAGGCACTTACTCCTCCCAGCAATGACATGGGACAATATACATGGGACGTGGCCCCTCCAGGAGGCTCACCAGAGTCGAGATGTTCAGACATTTTACTGGTGGGCGGTCACATGGACATGGCTGACCACTGTGTGGTCGACCTTAGTCTCCAGCCCCTCCAGAGGCCCAGCTGAGAACACGCGTCCCCGATGCTGGCACCCCAGATCACATTGTAGCAGAGACTGATACAGGGCCAAGACCACACCTGTCTTTGGGGGGATTAATTGTTCACTGCACACCTCCCTCTGGAGCTGTTGCCACCTCTGACGTGTAGGTCCACTGCAGGGATTCCACATGGTGGAGCCAAAGTGGCGGCTCCCACAGCCAACCTCGGGGCCAGAGTCAGTGCATGCCGTCGGCACCTGTGCGAGTCGTGGGTCTCCAGGGAATAAGAATCAACTGGACATAGATATAGATGGTATTGATATAGATACGTAGATGATAGATACATAGATAGATAAACACACAGAAGATCGACAGGTAGATGAGGATGCATATAGATAGAAGATAAATGATAGATACATAGATAAATAGATACATGATAGATATAGGTACATAATTCTGGACAGATATAGATAGGTGATACATAGGTAGATAGAAAAATGACACATAGATGATAGATTGATAGATAGATGATAGAGATAGGTGATAGATAAATAGATAAATGATAGAATATAGATAGATAATAGATAAATGATAGACGATTGATAGGTAGATATAGACAGATAAGTGGTAGATAGATAATAATAGATAGATTTAGATAGGTGATAGATGGATGGATGGATAGACAGACAGACAAATGATAGGTACATAGATAATAGATACATGATAGATAGGTAGGTAGATAAAGAGACAGATAATAGATAGATGATTGATAGGTAGATATAGATAATGATAGATATAGACAGATAAATGATAGATGATAGATAATAATAGAGAGATATAGATAGGTGATAGATGATAAATAGATAGATAGAGATTTATTAAACGAATTGGCTCACACAATTATGGAGACAAAGAAATTGCCTGATCTGCCATCTGCAAGCTGGAGACCCAGGAAAGTCGGTGATCGTTTGAAGGCCCAGGAGCTGGAGAGCCAAGGGCAGGAGAAGACAGATGTCCCAGGTCAAACGGTCAGACAGAGAGTGAATTGTCCCTTCCTCCATCTTTCTGTTCTAGTCAGACCCTCGACTGATTAGACGAGGCCCACCCACACTGGGGAGGGCCATCTGCTTCACTCACGCTAACAATTCATGTGCTAATCTCATCCAGAGACGTCCTCAGAGACACAGCCGGAATCCTGTTTACCCAGATTGGTGGCATCCCTCAGCCCAGTCACATTGACACCTAGATGGCCCATCACAGCAGTTCTGACCCAGGAGTGGGTCTTTCCCTTCCCCTCCTTCTTGCTTGTTCCCTGGCCTCTCCACCTGGCATCTCAGGTTTATCTGAAGACAACGTGGTCAGACAGGTCTTGAGGCAGAAGGCAGTGACCACGTGCTGACCAGGATCCAAGGGCAGCTGGGCGATAGCCCAGTTCTGCTTGTCCCCGTTTTGGGGTGGAGGTCCACACTCACTCACTCATTCACCCCTGATGCCTTGTCCTCCAGCTGTCCTCCCGCCTCTGCCTCCGTCTCCACGTGGCTCCTCCTCTGTGTCTGTGTCTCCTCTTCTGTCTCTGATCAGGACACTGTCATTGGATGTAGGGCCCCCTCATCCAGGACGACCCCATCTCCATCCTTCACTAATCACGTCTGTAGAGACCCTATTTCCACGTAAGCTCTTGTTCCTGGGTTCCCGGTGGACACATCTTTGGGAAGGCCACCATCCCACCAACTGGATGTGCTTTGGCCCGAGGACTCACTGTTGGACACTCCTGGGTCACCATGTCCCTGGGAGTCACTCTGATTTGGGATCTGCTCATCACACCCGTCTGATCCCTGGGCTGTGGTCCTGGGCCGTCCCTGTGTCTCTGGTCTGGTGTCCAGCCTGGCCTGGTTCTTTCCGGGGCCCCGCCCCTCCTGCTGGGGCACAGGACCTGGGGTCCCACCCACCGAGGGTGAGTCTGCCCATGCCACACGGCGGGAAGTGGGGCTGCAGAGAACTGGGGTGAATGGTGTACGTCCTTCAGAACGCCTCATGTCAGCATCCGGGGCTGGGGGGTGGGGGGGAATCTGCAGTTATGTCTCTTAATGTATGAGAACTTTCTAGAAAAAGGCAGAGAAGTTTCCAGAAGAGACATTTGTAGACTTAGCGGGGTGGTAGGTATGATCGAGGAGACACCATCGCTTAAGCATCTCAGAGCAACTTCATGAACCAGATTTCTTGATTGTGTTAAAATATACAAATTTTGCCATTTTAACCTTTTTTTAAGTGTACTACTCAGTGTCATTAAGTCCATTCACAATGTTGTGTAACCATCACTGCCATCTGTTGCCAAAATGTCTTTGTCATCCTGAAGAGAATGTCTGTCCCCATCAGCAGTCACTACCTGTTGCCCTTTCCTGGCCCCTGACAACCACTAATCCACTTTCTGTCTGTGGATTTGCTTGTTCTGGAAGTTTCATCTCGATACATGTCCGTTTGTGTCTGGCTTCTCTCACTGGGCATCATGTATACAACTTTCATCCATGTTCACTCCTGTTCATGGCTGAGTAATATTCCAGTGCATGGATGCGTCACATTCTGTCTATCTGTGCATCTGTCGATGGACGCTTGGGCTGTTCCCACCTGTCGGGGATGGTGAACCGGGCTGCTGTGAACAAGCGTGTACAAATACTTGTTTTAGTCCCCGTTTTCATTTTCTTTGGATGGAACTTGTTACAGGAAAAACTATTCGGATGCTTGTTGAAAATGTAAGGAAGATTGTATGGCGATCGGCATCTACACCATCTCCACACGCAGGAGAGATCGGGCTCCACTCTGGATACACCAGACATTGGGGATTTGTAGTCAACGGGCAGATGGCGGGGTCGGTGGGTGGGACATTACTAAGAGGACACGTCAGTAGGAGGGGATTTTGGATTAACGGAATTAGCAGGATTTGGGCTCAAACCGGGCCTGGCAGGTGGAAGACACGGACGAGGCCAGCTTGGGAAGATGACTTAGAAGAGCTTGTCTGGAGTTTGGGGAAGGAGAGAGTCTGTCACGTCCAGCAGTGGGGTTTCCGGGTCAGACGGTAACACCACGTCTAACATTTTGGGGACCCGCCACACTCTTCCACAGCGTCGCCCATTCCCAGCAACAACATCCAGGAGTTCTAGCATCGCCACACCCTCACCAACACTTATTTGCCTCCTTTTAAAAAAATTATACCCACTTTTACCCACACATTTGGCACACGAGGAAAGCTTGTTGAGTGAACACGTGACTGACTTCCAGGTGTCGCTTTCAACGTTTATGATGCAAATGTCCAAATCTGGGGTCAGAGACAAGGGTGCAATGAAGCCCCAGACGCCCGTCGCCCAGTGATCGACGTCTCGTGATCTGTTTCAGTTCGTGCTTGTGCTGTTTTAAGGCAAATTCCGGACATTACATCGTTTTACCTGTAATTACTTGAAGATGTCACTCTAACACATGAGACGTCTTTTAATTCACAACCGCAATTCCGTACCGAGCCTTGGAGAGTACAAGACGCCCCAAAGAGACCCTGCGCAGATCTGCCCATCCGAAGGAATCCAAGATGAATCTGTACAGTCGGCTCGTCCCACTCAGCATCTGAAGTTGCCCCGTCACATTGGGTCGACGACTCTCCAATCTCTGTTTTTGAAAAAATGGGAAGTATTGAGGCGAATTTTGGATAACACAAAATTAGCCATTTTAAAATGAACAATTCCGTGCATCTAGCACATTTGCTGCGTTCTGCAACCACCGTCTCTAGTTTCAAAATATTTCTATCACATGAAGTAAGACCTGTACCCTTTAGCCATCCCTCCCGCCAGCCCCAGATAACCACTAATTTGCTTTCTGCCCCTATGGACTTAGCTATTAGGGACATTTTATATACATGGAGTCACACACTATGTGGTCTTTTGTTTCTGGCATCTCTCACTAAGCATCATGTCCTCCAGATCCACCCACGTTGTACCAAATGTCAGGACTTCACTCCTTTTCGTGGCTGTATAATATTCCACTGTATGAACAGACCACATTCTGTTTATCTGTTCATGCATTGATGGACTGAGTATCTTTTAAACCCCTTCCTGTCCCATGTGGTCTGTTAGTTCTGAGGAAACCTTGTCCCTGTGCTGTGGCTTTTCCTACAAGCCGATGGGGTTTATTGAATTCATGGAATGCATTTCTCCGTTGCTCCCATCACCTGCAAGCTGGGGGTGGGATATGGAAGGCTGATGGAATTCAGGTTTAATGCTTTGCACGTTGCATCGCATCACAGGAGCACGGCGTCTGGGGTCAGTCCGCTCTTTGCGATGTCATCGTAAACTGGAGCATTATCATCAATGGTCGATGTGTCCGGCCGACCCACCCCCCGTCAAGTTCCCCATCCCTGCTTTTCCGTGAACGATTTAACCATCCACGAAAGATCATCACTCAGATCTGTCTTTCGTCGCGGTTCCGAATGGGGGCTTTTACAATTCCACAATTTCTTCTGCGTTGACGAGCCGGAATTCTCCTGCCGAAAGAGAGCATTCCCTCATCGCACGTGTGGCTGCTCAGAAATACACGTTGCCCGGGGAGAGCGAAAGCCTTAAAAACAATTTTTTTGGCCTTTCTAAACTCAGTTTTTGGAAAACCAGCTCAGCGCTCTGATTCCCTGCAAGGGTAACAGTGAGTCTGTCTCTCTGTGTTTCTGTGTTTACAGCAAAAGTCAGAGATATAGGATATTTGATGGGTTTCCTTCCATTCCTACAACATAACCTCAGTGTTAGGTCCCAGTTCCCCTCCTTTCAGATCAGAGGGGCCCTTCCAGTGGCCCCAATATCCTTTCCACCGGATATGATTGGTGTGCGATGGCTTTTGTGCTCTCTGGTGACACAAGACGTCCCCGATGCGTCTCATGCATTTTTTACCCAGACCTGGAGGCGTCCTCCCAAGAAGCATCCAGAAACCAAAACGGCTTTTTGAATGAAGAAACTCGTAAAGATATTAACAACTATTATTTGCTTTATCCATTTATACAGAATATATGATTTGCGATGCACCATATATGTAATATACAGTGGTATACGAGCCATGTTAAAATTTTTAAAAATTGTATCATACATGATAGCATATAGATCGTGTTTAAAAATTGTTTTTAATTGGGGGATATTTCTAATAAAAAGATAACAGTCGCCCCCAAGGGTTTCCCCTGATGGTCGTTGTAGTCTCGCCCGTGTGTTGTAATTCACTCCAGGTCTAGTCTGGACTGGATGCCACGCAGGAATACAATTTGCTGCATTGAAACCACATTTACGACGTCCATCCGTCCCCCGTGCCTCCGGGTCTGAGGGAGTTAACGCTCTCGGATGTTTGCGATGACCATTTTATTACCAACGCTCCGTGCAAGGCCCATTATCATAAAATTGAAAAATCCCCGTCTTCCCCTCCACGTGGAGAGAGCTTTCAGACGTGAGCAGTCCTGATGCTGATGGCCGGTAATTACCGTGGGGCCGCCTCGCGCGCCCAGGATTAAAAATAAAAATTAAAGTAACGAGGCATCCGCTGGATTTAAGGAACTCTCGCTGTACTTAATTTGCGTCTGTGTTGAATTATTTAAATCTCCTCTGCCAGCCTCCGCCCACCCGTTTGTGTTTGTAAGATGTCAGGAAAGGGACCGGGGTTCGTCCTTCTTAGGAGAGCGTGCAGAGGGGAGCTGCTGCTTAAGAATGCACTTTTTTATGAGGATAAAGCTGTTTTTGTGCTAAGCATGTTTGCATGCACCCAAAGAACGTGCAAGATAGGGATCCAGAATTGATTGATTGTTTGTGCTGTTGGTTTTCTTGCAATTGCTGAGTTTCTCCTAGAAAAACTTTTCTCCTGGGAACAGGGCATGGATCCGACCTTCACGATGTAATAATCTTCCAGCACGCAATCTACATACGAAGGCGTGTGTCCGCACAGCCCAGATAAGCGTGTTATGACTGACATGCTACTGCATACGTCCAAGCTGCCGGTGCATCGAGAGCATCTCTTTTCTGGCTCTGTTTTCTAGGCGCGACCAGGTGGCCAACCCGGAAAGGCTACCTTCAGAAACGTCAAGTGCCTAAGACAGGGCTTTTTCACTTCATTCCAGCCAAGAGAACCCGTCGCCCGACTCCCAGTGCATAGTTCTACCATACAACAAGAGCGTCGTGTGCAGTTGGGAATGGAGAGGGGGACGGCCATGGTGGTGTCCTGAGTTTCTCATTCATCGGCTGGATTAAGAGCAATTTAGGAGCTCAGGTGGCGCCTGTCACTCGGGCGAGCCCTTTGGGGTCCCTAAAAGCAAAGTGTTGAAATGCACGGCTCAGGATACGCCGTGTTGAAACAGAGTTCATTTAACACCAAGTGCATCGGAGTTAACGGATTTTTCTTTCAACACAGAATCCCACTAACAGCGTTGGGGGGAGTCGAAAGAGAGGCAGAGGGCAGAAAATCCAGCCCAAATGACTCAGCGGAGGCCGGACGCCCGAGAAGAGCTGAACTCGCCTGCTCTTCCCTCCACACCTGCCTGTGCCTGTCCCCACGTCTCTGCACCGGTTCGAATCCGTGAGGCTTCCTTTTACCCACATCCCAAAAAGACGAGAAGCAGCTTGCATATAAGATGCGTCGGTAGTCAATGACGGGCACGGAAACTTGTGCTGGTTGAAAGCTGATGGCTTGGTTTCTTAGATATGACACCAAAAACACAAGCGACACCAAAGACATGGATCGACTGGACTCAAAATTAAAAAGTTTTGTGCATCAGACAGTGTCATCGAGGAAGCAAAAATACAGCCCACGGACTGGGGGAAGATATTTGCAAATAGTTTATCAGATGAGGGTCGAGCGTCTGGGGTATATTAAAGGACTCTTACAAAACAGTAATAGAAAGACAGACAACCCAATTAATGTTAATTATTACTATTGATATTAATTAATAGTCAAAGGACTTAGATATTTCTTCAAAGATATACACGTGGCCAATGAGCGTGAAAAGACGCTCGGTATTACTCATCTCCAGAGAAATGCAAATCAAAACCACCTCACACCCATGCTGTTGGCTACAATTGTTTTTAAGAAAAGGGAACACGTGTTGGCGACTTTGTGGAGAAATTGCTCCTACGTTGCTAGTGAGAGTGGAACATGGTTCAGCTACCGTGGAAAACAGTATGTGGTGCTTTAAAAACTTAAACATGGAATTAGCATATGATCCAGCAAGCCTACCCCTGGGTATAGACCCAAGAGAATTAAAAACAGGGACTTGAACAGATACTTGTTCATAGCAGCACAGTTCACAGTCACCAAAAGGTGGAAACAACCCAAGTGCCCATCAATGGGTGAACGGATAAACAGAATGGGGTCCATCCACACAGCGGAATATTACACAGCCATGAAAAGGAGTGAAGCACTGACACAGCTACAATGTGGATGGACCTTGAACACATGATGCTCAGTGAGAGAACCAGACACAAAAGGCCACATAGTGTGTGATTCCACTGATAAGAAATGTCCAGAACAGGCAGATCCACAGACAGAAAGTGGATTAGTGGTTGTCAGGGGCTGGGGGAGGGAGATGAGGAGTGAGTGCTCATGGGTGCAGGGTCTCCTTTTGGGAGGATCAGAATGTGCTGGAAGTAGACAGAGGTGATGGTTACACAACACTGTGAATGTGCTAAAAGCCACTGAATTTTGCCTCAAAATAAAAAACCATATTGCAAGTCCAAGTGTCAGCAGTTTTCGTGTAACAGGCACCGATATTCCGACTCTCCCAGATGATAAAAAAATGAAGCTCACATCTTCGAGGGTTGCTCCCTGCTCTGAATTTCCGGCCGTTCTGATTTATCAACCTTAAATAGGACTCTCGATTCTCGGCCACAAACGGCAAAATTAAGCACTTTTCTTTATCTTCCCTGCTCACCTCCCCATGTGCTTTTTCTGTTAATATTACAATTATTTGAGAGGTAAGTACATGACATTAAGTATCACACTTAAATGTCTATTTTAAACAGGTGTATCAACTCACCAGTCTTGTAAAATTGGTGTTTCTGTCCCTCTTTCCATCACTTGGTCACCCCCTCCCCGGATCCCAGGTGAAACCTCAATAAATCATTATAATGTTCCGTCTCCTCTGCGACCACAGAACTGTCTGTTCTTGACGTGTGTGTCGGTTCTCCACGGTGAAACCCAATCACGGCCATTAGTCGTGTGATCACTTACTGGGTTTACACTGTGGAAATAAGGTCGTAGAGAGAAAATGAAACCCTAGACGTTAAAAAAAAAAAAAAAAACAGTACAGGGTTTGATTTTGCAAACTCTGGATAACCTTAGAGACACAACTGGTTTTTTGGATGTTTTTCCAGCCCAACCCGTAAGATGCTTCAGTTCTGAACTTTCACGTGGTTTTCTTCTCCATGTCGACCGTGGTTTTCTATGTAAGCTTTTTCCTCTATTTCCATCTATGGTATTTTAGAAGGTTTTCATCTTATTCCTCAGGTATTTCTAGGACCTGGGCAGCAGTTATAGAGGTGTAAATGGCACGATTCTTCCAGTTCACAAATTACTGCAAACAAGAGTTGGTGAATCAGGGTAGACATTCCATTCCCCACACAACCCAGTATTTTTAAAGCCAGACCATCCGGGATTTGCACATTTGGGTTTTTCAGATTAATTGGCTTTAAAACCTTTAAAATGACGTGCAACTGTAGATTGAATGTATATCTAAATAGGGAATCTTATTTGCTGGATCTTTCAAACTTTCCGGCTAGTCTGTGCCCCCAGGAAGTGAATTTGATTCAATATTTCAAGTTCCCGTAGCATCAAAAGGAGCAATAGAGATTTCTGATTTCAGCTCAACATTCAATACGACCTCATGATTAACCAAAACTCTAACTAGCGGAGACATTTCATTCCAAGCGTAAGCCGCTTTTTCCAACTAGAGGGGCAAGTTCAGTACAGATAACCAATCAAGACGCACATCTCAGATATTTTTAGGGACAGGCAATACGAGACAATTGCGCTGGCTTTTCGTGTCTCAAAAAAAAAATTCATACTCAAGATCAGGATAGGGGTGTGCTGCAAAATGGGAAGACAGGTCCCTTGTTGGAAAAATTATCAAGGATTTCGAGTCACTAGACTTGACGGCAGCACGCTAAACCCGGCTTGGAGCCCTTCTGACGATGCAGCTCTGCGCAACTTGGTGGATGGCATGTCCGTGAAGCTGGCCCTGCCCAAGACGGGCCACGAACTATACTTATTCCTCAGTCTCTTGATCTTCGAGTGGGAGAAAACTTTCGGCCGATCCATGAGCGACTTTCATCCTTCCACATTTTCCCTCCGGACTGAGACGTTGGCAAAAAACGATGCACTTTTCTTACTGAAATCTTGTGCCAAAGATACGTAACAATAAGTGGATGAAGAGCCACGTTCGCTAGATCCCGGGCAAGCGGCCGTAAAGGAAATGGTCTCGAAAGCTCGGTTCCTAAAACACGGTGTGGGAAAGTGAGGGACTCGATTTGCTGTTCTGCGACTTAAAACCCAGGAGTCCTCCATGAGCTCCGGCGCAGTGTTGTGGAAATCACAGCCGGGTGATTTGGCTCACAAATTTGACGTTGAGCCAGCATGAGCTGAATACCTAGTTTTCCCCTTTTTACTGAACTAAGTTCACGTAACATAAAACTGATCCCTTTCAAGCGTGCAATTCAGTGGCATTTAGCATATTCATAAGGTTGTGCAACCGCCGTCTCTAGCAAGTTCCAGAATATTTCTTCACCTTTGAAGGAAAGCCTGTACCCATTAGACAGTCATTCCCTCCTCCCCTTCTCCTCCCAGCTCATGGAAACCACCAATCTGCTTTCTATCTCCATTGATTTTCTTCTTCTGGGCATTTCGTATAAATGGAATCATGCAATAGTTGTCTTTGTGTGTCTGGCTTCTCTCACTGGGCATCACGTTTTCGATCACGTTGTAGCACATGTCAGTGTTTCGCTCCTTTTCGTGGCTGTATAATACTCCACTGGGTGGGTGGACCACATTCTTTTATCCACTCATCCATTGATAGATGCTTGAGCTGCTTCCACTTTTTGGTGATTGTGAATCTTGCTGCTACGAACATATACATTACACCTTTTTGTTTGAACACCTGTTTTCAATTCTTTCAAGTCTATACCTAGGAGTGGAATTGCTGGGTCATATGGCAATTCCATGTTGAACTTTTCTGGGGAACCGCCAGACTGTTTTCCACTGTGGATGCACCATTTTACATTTCCACCAGCAACACACAAGGGTTCCAATTTTTCTACATCCTCGCCAACAGTTCTTATTCTCCTTTTTTTTTTTAAATGATAGCCTACCTCATTTGTCCCGTTAGTCTTTCCTCTACATGAAGGAGGAAACCAAACCTCAAAGAAGCTTCCGGAGTCACTCAAGACCACACTGCTGGTGGCAGAAACCATGGTCTAAGCTCCAGTCGCCTCATTTGTAAATTAAGGATTGAAAATAGGATCGGATGGGGTGCCCCTCAACATCGAGCATTATTTAACTTACTTATGTAGGTTAAACACCGTATGGAAGAGTCAGTGGTCATGTGGAAGCTCCAAAACAGAGTTGAGACAGGCAGCTGTCACCCACGCGGTGCTTCACCTTGTGGGGCCAACTCAATCTACTTGGCATCTCCATGTCGTTCAGACTGGAAGGTCCCAAGAAAGGTCACAAGGAGGCAACGGCAGAACAAGAGTCCGCGTTGAGTCATGTCTTAGGAGGGGCCTCTACCTCCCAGACAAATAGCACATTCGTGCCAGCCTCTGGGCCCATTCCCCGTGGGCCAGCCACGTGGGAAGATGACGTTGCATGGCCCCAGAAGAGATGGTGATGGGACTTGGTGCATGGAGGCAGCAGCCTTCTGGAGTGACCTTCCATCCATCACCTGGACCACTGACTGCTCCTTTGATGACCAGGGCACACTCTGCCATGGACCTTGGTTGAATGGGGTCTCTACGCTCTGCCTCTGAGACCCTCCACCTCCCTCGGTCCTTGCAACCACACCTGGGGCTTGAGCATCCTTTCTCCACGTGTGTCGAGACCATTCAGTAGGTTACTCTCAAGTCACCAGGTTCAAGGTTGTCCTAACTATCCAAGGGGACATCACCATCAGTCCGTGCTCTGACCCAATATGACGTGACTTTGGACCTTGCCAGAGGGCAGTCTTGTTTCTCTTTTTCGTGCCTCTGTGACGAGGTCTTTCTCTGTGGTCACCATGCTGAGATTCCCAACATGGCGCCCCATGTCCACAAAAGACCACGGCAGCCAGCTGGAAAGTCTTCACGAAATCCAGTAGCTTTTGGTCCACATGCTGGACGGCTGGACAGACTGGGCATCTTGCTAACTTAGCTGGCTTTCTCCTGGCCTGACTCGCCTCTCTGCATCTCCACACTCGTTTGACCCAACAAAACCCAAGTTGACAAATTATTAACTTTACCCCGTTGAGGCTGTGCTTGGCTTTTCATTGTGTTCCCTGCTGGGTTTCCATTCTTCTTCTCCATTTATTTCTTATTGACCCGTTGGTAAGGAGTCATAAGGTACCTGGTTATTTTCTGTCTGCCGCCGAGTCGCAACAACCTTCAAACACGCTTTTAGGACTTCCTTCATCCAAACAATCTCAACGGGGTCGTCCACGGTTTAGCTGGGGAGAAGAGTTCCCCTGCGTAGCATTCCACTGCCTTTTTCTTTCTTTTTTGATGTGATTTCAGAGAGCTTTTCTCATGTTATGAGTGTGTTCACAAAGCTGTGCACAGGCATTTGACCCCAAGTGGACGGATGAACTGTTCACATGGTGTAAAGCCGGGGGGTGGGGAGAAATGTGAAAACAGGACCATTGCAACGGGGTTTGAATAAAAGATGACAGTGGAATGAATTTAGAACCGTAAGAAATGCAGTCCACTCAGGGTCTCCAAGGACTTGTGTGAACATTTGGGGCAGGGGGTGCAGAACCGATTAGCATTTTCTGAGCTCGAGTTTGAATTTTATTCTCCAACAGTGTCCCGGTGTCAGGGCGAACGTTTCCAGGGTGAGGTTTGCATTAATTAAACGTTGCCTGAGAAATCCTTCATCTGGCTGCAATTGACTTGTAGGTCTACCAGCCCCGCTGAATGTGACCCTAAGAACGTGATGGGTTGTAGAAATCAGAGCGTGGGGGGGAGACTGGGGGACACGCTCTTCAAAGAAAACATTTGTGCCTGTCACTTCTGAGGGGAGAAAAGTCTGCCTTCTCTTGGGAAGTCGATGGGGCTCTGTGACTCAGTTTACCTTTCAAGAGGGGACAACACAGCCTTAAATAACGGCCACCTGAGAACCAGGAACCCATCTGGAACATCTGTATGGGATTGGGGTTGGGTTTTCCAGGAGGGAGACTCTGAGAAAGGGGTGAGCTACCAATATGTCCAGCAACCGGGGGGAGGAGTGGCTTGACCCTGAGGGGACTTATGGAGTGACACATCTCGGCGCCCTCTCCTGTCCACCCTTCACTGGGACCCAGTGCTTCACGGAGAAAGTGAATGCCATCTGGGGCAAGTTCTCCAAGATTCTAGCTGGTCTCGAATTCCTTGAACATCCACCTCGCCCGGTGCCCAGGAGCACACGAAGACCCATTTCCTGAAAAGTAGATAATTCTCTGCTGCAGATAACACGGGGCTCCCCTCAGCCCCAAATGACACTGCGTCTGATCGTTTTTCAAAAGGCCATGGTGTGCTCATTCTACTTTCAGAAAATATCTATCTATCGTCTATCATTTACTTATCCTTCTCTCTCTCTCTGTCCCCTATCTACCTATCTATCATCTATTTATCTATCAATCATTTATCTATCAGCTGTCTATCTATCATGTATCTATCTCTCTATCTATCATCTATCTAATTTACCAATAATCTATCCATCATCTCTCTATCTACCATCTGTCATTTATCCATCCATCTCTATCTCTATCTATCTATCTATCTATCTATCTATCTATCTATCTATCTATCTATCATGTATCTGTTTACCTATCACTCATGTATCTATTATCTATCTCTCTATCATCTATCTAACTAATTTATCAATCATCTATTGTCTATCTATCACCTATCATCCATCATATCTATCATGTATCTATCATCTATCATCATTTACCATCTATTATCTATCTACCTACATTTAAATTGTTTTTCGTGTGCTACTAGCCACGTCCCATGACCTTTTCCAGAAACTCAAGGAACCTTTCAGCCTACCGTGTTTAGAGCGCATACTGCTCGTCACCCTTCCTGTGGCAGCACCCACAGACTCGACTCTGTTTGTAGGACGCACCATTGGAGAGAAGGCACCAGGGGCAGAGAGAACCAACACCTTGGCCCCCCATCACCCACTCATGGCGCCCCATCGTGACGCTGCCCTACTAACATGGCACTGCGAGTCATGGGAGCTGGTAAAGAGATCCCAGTCCACGCGTCTGCCTCGGTGCCTTTGGGCAACAACGGTTCCATCCATTGGGGTCTTGTTTGAAATACCCAGATTCTGCCACCGGCAAACCAAAAACTGCAATTCAATAGTGTTCAGACACGTTTCAGCATCTTAGGAGACGCAGTCGGGGGGTGGATACAATTGTGAAGAGCAACCGATGAAAGAGTGGGTGTCTCGGAACGCCCTAGATTGTACGTTCGTGTTTCAGGTGGGACAATGCGTTGTGCTGAGCGTCTTGGCTGCCCAGAAAAGAATCACAAACCCTTCCTATCGAGTTTCCATGAAATGCAAACGCCCATTCAATGGATAGAGGGGACTCAGTCAGTACAACACTGAGGGCCTCTCATTTAAGTGTATCTGCTCACAAACCCACAGCCTCACGGGTGCGATTCAGAGTTTGCCTCAAATTCCCTGAAACTTTCCCCCAATCTGGCCTGAAAGGTTTCCCATCTCGAGGGATGGCTTAGAGCCTATAGGATTTGAGGATGGTGCTAACAGTCTCCTAGACACTCCATCTCCTGTTCTCATCAATCTTGCATTCAGCTCGGTTGTTATTTTTCTAATTCGCCTCCAGATTCTTCATATTTATTGCTCCGTGGAAAGCAAGACATACTTTGCTGGAAAAGAGGACGCTGGCTTCATTTCACGTAGCATTCTGTGTTCCTCTTCCCGCGGATTCTTTCCCGGGTTCCCAAGCAGATATATTTTCTGAAATATGTAAACCGTGCATTGGGAACATTGATGAGCACTTACGGCTTAGCAGTTAATCAATGCATTTAAGATCAGCTCTTATGGGCTGAAAGATACAATGTAATAAACGACTGTGGGTTGATTAAATAGTGGGACTCAGCCGAGGCATTTAATCAGCCTCCGGAGCGGAGCACCCGTGGTTATTGCACTTGTGTGACAAGCCGTAAAACGAAACATAGAAAATATACTGGATGGAAAGTAATAAGAGTGTAATCAAAATGTATCTATTTTACACACAAGACGTATTCACGGAAAATAACTCCAGACGGCTACATTGTGTGTCCGTGCGGCACGCGCTGGCGTCTCGGTTGCCAAGGGAAGATTTTTCCGGATGATGTAAGATGAAGACAACTTTTACTGAACTAACATCAGACACAAGAGCTAAGGCTAGAGACGGTCCCAGTGGTGAGTTGAGGTGAGTGAGGGTCATCGCTGTGGATGTGGACCGTGACTCCGTCTTCATGGCCACCACCACCACCAACTGTGTCAAAACAACAACCTAGAGAGATTTGTTTTGCAAAAATAATGAATGATATGGTGCTGGTGGCACAATTTGCCTTATTGGTCCAAATCTTCAATCTCCTGTATTACTGATTGCATGAATTTCCTGCATCTGCTGTAAAAAATGACCATAAACTAAGTGGCTTAAAACTGCAGGAATTCATCCTCCCCCGTCCTGGGGACCAGACATCTGAGATGAAGGGGTTGCAGGGCCGCGCTCCCTCCAGAGGCTCCAGGGGAGGGTCCTTTCTGCCTCTTCCAGCTTCTGGGGCTCCAGGCGTCCCTGGGCTGGTGGCCGCCTCCCTCCATCTCTGCCTCCGTCTCCACGTGGCTCCTCCTCTGTGTCTGTGTCTCCTCTTCTGTCTCTGATCAGGACACTGTCATTGGATGTAGGGCCCCCTCATCCAGGGCGACATCCTCTCCATCCTTCACTAATCACATCTGCAAAGACTGTCTTTCCAAATAAGATCCCATTCACAGATTCAGGGGTTCATACATGAACATACTTCTTTGGGGGGCCACCAATCAACCCATTATATTGATAGACATGTCGCCCCTGGCCATGAGATGATGCGCTTGGCAGTGTAATTTGTTTTGGCCCGTCCCTGGACATAAGACAGAGACTTGAACTACATCGGGCTTGCCCTTTCCTGTCTCTGCATCGCTGTGAGCAGAACCTACCCGGGGGTACTTACTGCACCTTCAGTCTGGGCCACACGAGGAGACAGGAGCAGTTGTGTGCAGGTGTGAGGAATAAGAGAGATGCATGGGGCAGACCTGAGCCAACGTCCTCCCTGCACTGTGGACTCTGGAGCCCACAGTCTGTGGTCCAGCGTGGCCCAGCTGCACTGCAGCTGACCCACAATGTACGAGAAAAAATGGGCGCTGAGTTTTGGGGTGCTTTGCCACACGGCATTTTGGTGGCAATAGCTATTACACTGGTTATGTCCAAGAAGCCCCCAGAGTGGGTCTATACGAGGACAGATGGTGTCCGGGGGAGTTTGTGTATTCTAAGTTTCACATGGGGTCCGAGATCAAGACTTAGGGCTTTATCTTGTTGTCCAAAGTCGTTCTGAGTGCTCTCCTATAGTGCGATGGACTGAATCGTGTCCCCCTGCAAATCCCTACGTGGAAGCTCTAACTCCGGTAGGAGTTAATTTGGAGATAAGGCATTTAGGAGGTAATTAAGGTTTAATGAGGTTGTAAGCTGGGGTCCTAACACAACAGGATTGGCCACCTTATAAGAAGAGGAAGCGAGATCTCTCTCGGCACCCGTGCACGGAGGAGAGGTCGTCTGCAAGCCAGGAAGAGGGGTCTCGCCGGAACCACGTCTGCCGGCACCTGGATCTCAGATTCCAGCCTCCAGGACGGTGAGAAACGAATGTCTGTTGTTTAGGGCCCCTGGTCTGTGGGGTTTTGTTAAACCGGCCCGAGATGACTCACTTTGGTTCAGATTCGGGTGGAGAAGGACGAAGCTCAGCGTTTCCACCCATCTCAACGCAGCTTTGCAAAGTGTCCCGTGCTGCTGGCTGTCTGTTGGGGTCGACGTCCCAAAGGTGACATGGGAGAGCTCATTTCTCCAAATGCAGCTCACCCCATCGAGGAGACGCTGCTCACAGACCTCATGACGGTGCCTCGTGTCGCGAACGTGGTCCAAACCGCCGGGCGTTCAGAAGCGCGGCTGATGAAGAACACATCCCGGCCAACATTCCTCCTTCATTAGGCCCTGTCCGTGCCACAATAGTGATTTGTATGACAATCAGGGAGCAGTGCCCCCCAACGTCCTTAAAATGATTGCATGTGTTCCGTGGCAATATTTCCATAAATGCGAAACACGTGAGGGCAATTAGACCCTCGTCCGTAACTTCTCAATTACCATTCCCCTAACGGGCTTTCTATTCCAACTCGGGATTTGTGAGACATGCTTGAAGCTGTGGGGCAATTTGGGAACAAAATAGAGCCCTTCTTTCTGAGCTGGAGGGGCCGGGGAGGGGACGGGGTTCCGGGCGGCTCTGGCGGCTGACGCGAGCTCTGTGCTTCCAGGGCTGTCTCAGAAGCCCTCCTTCCACAGGGTCCAGGGTGAAAGCTGGCGTCTGATGTCATGTCCTTGCAGGATAACCCCTCCCATGGACAATCTACACCCTACAGAGTCTACACAGATGACCCCTGTGCACACAGAGAGGTGACAGACTGCAGAGGGAGATCAGAGAGAAGGCTCATCCCCCCCACCATGACACATAGAGACTCAACCCACATTCATGACTGAATTATGCAAAAGGAAGATTAGGGGGGAACCTGGGGTTTTTCTCTTAGATGCCCACATAGAGAGTGGAGCCACTCTGCAGAGTAGGAAAAATGGAAAACTCCAGGTTTTGGTACAAAGGGGTGGGTTTCATTGGACTGTCACCCAAGGAAACACATCCAAGCAATGGGCGGGTGTGGCGGGCTGGGCTGGTGGGATTCGGAAGCGGATGATTCCAGGCGGATCCTATCAGACGCATTCACCACCTGCAGATGCAAAGTTGAGGATGAAGCGAGGTGACCCTCGAGGACTAAGAACCACATCCCCCTGCGAGGGCGGAAGCTGGAGAGACATCTGAAGCGGGGAATGACGGAGAAGTCGGTGCAGGGGGAACAACCGAACAGCGGTGTGATTTAGAGCAAGCTTTTTATGATCTTTGGGGGGCAGATACGACGGAAATGGGGCACAAGGGGAGTCACCCAAAGATCGTCACCGTTTTTCGGCAGTAGGATGCTCAGGACGGTTTGTGAGGATCCCAGAGTTGACACAAAGATGTGCAGGAGACATTTGGAAAGAGGAATTGTTACTAATTAGAGAGATACAGGCATTAGAGGAAGCGGCGCCCTTCAAATATTTCAGGTCAAACAGTAGTCTATGCTTTAGACAGTTTTATCTGAAAACCCAGGTTTTAAAATCTCTGCTATCTGATGCACCGCTGAATATGCATCTAAAGTAGACATGCGAGGGCTTGTGCTATTGAGACAGCGTGTACGGGATTCCCCCCAAGTTTTTATATTAGACTGGGATAGAGACATTTATGAGACAGTCTCCCCCACATAAGAGATTAAAGGACGAATTGAAATGAGCAGCACAGACTTCCCTCAACAAGGTTGCGTGAAAAGATGGATGTAATCGCAAATAAGGGATTTATGAGGCACCGTCACGAAGCTCATTCGTGTAGGACGGTCAGGGCGACAGGAATATCTCACCAAAGCGGAGATGGAAGGACGATGTTGGCTTTCTCCTTGTGTCCAGTCCATGTTGTGCATCTCTGGCCTCCATCTGTCTGTCCGGGGACCAGGTGGGAGCTCTGTCCAAGAGGGAAGGGGGACACAGGTCTGCTGGATCTTCCTTCTCCCCATTAGAACTCCAGATGTCTTTGTCCTTCGAGGATCAGAAGTGGCGGACACCAGCGATGTATCTCAATCTCCCAGTCTCAAGGGACACCAACCAGTCACATCAGATTCAAAATGACACCAGTCCTAGCAAGGAAAGTAGCTCACAGCCTTAGGCCCGTCCCAGCTCATCGCTTCATTCACAGCCCAGCTCTCGGGGGTGTCGTGTAGGATTCAGCGGAAGTCTTATCACTGTAGAAACGCGAGTCGAGGTGGCGTGTCAGCCATCCACTTCCCAGTTTCCCCAAGGCCATGAGGCTTCTCAGAGAAAACACTCAGTCCCAAACCATCCGCCGTTTTGTCTTTCAAAATGAAGAAAGACCACCCAGGACGATGTCAAATATCCTGGGTTTATACTGTGGGGTGGAATCACATCTGTCTCTCTTTTAAGGGATGGACACACAGCTGATGCCCCTCTGGGCATCTCCCTGTCACACCACCTTCCCAGACGTGACCTCTCCCCTACCTTGGGATGTACCCTCACGGTACATGCTGGTTGATGGGTCATAACACGAAGTATTGCTTTGGGAGGGTTCAGAAATTCACATGGATGAGAAAGAAGCCAATCTGAAAAGTCTCCATCCTGTGGGATTCCCACCTGATGACATTCTGGAAAAGGCAAGACTATGGAAAAAAGAAAAAAACAGTGATTGTGAGAGGTTACGGGAGGAGAGATGAATGGGTGGGGCACAGAGGATTTTTAGGGCAGTGAAACTATTCTGTAGGATGCTACAATGGTGGATACATGTCATTATACACTTGTCCAAACCCATAGAATGTACAACAGCAAGAGTGAGCCCCAGTGGAAAGTATGGATGTTACTTAATAATAATTATGTATCAATATTGGCTCATCAATTATAACAAATGTGCCACAAAAATACACATTGTATCCATTGGGTGTATAAATGCGTTGGGCAACAAGCTTTCCTCACTCCTCTTTTTCTAGCTTTCTCCGTGCTGGTACGTGTAAATTCAGTGCACTTATTTTAACTGCTATAAAGTACTGCATTATGTAAATCTGACACACTTTCTGTATTCCTCTGTTGGTGTCATTTAGTTTTATTCATTCGATTTGGCTGGTGCTGAGAATACTGAAAAGATATTTCTTGACAAGTTTCCTTATGCACCTGGGTGAGAAAACCCCTATGTATTTCTTTATCCAGGAGGAAGGGTAATTTCTCTCTAAAGCAGCGAGCGTTTTCAAGACGCTTGTCCTCTGCGCCCACGTGGGAGTCCAACACCCCCCCCCAACCCCAAGACCAGGATTTGATTCTGCTCTCTGTCGTGACCTGCCAAGTTCCAGACTTTTCCGTCTCCCCTGGCCCAGTTTCGAATTCCTTCTTTGTTTCCAGCACATGGAAATCTCTTTGACTTTTAGCTTCACGACATGTTTTTTAAATTGTGGTAAAATATAGATAACATAAAATTGACAATCTTAACTATTTTTAAGCACACGGTTTAGTGGCATCAAGTCCATTCACATTGCTGTGCAACCATCCCCACCATCCGTCTCTAGAACTTCCCATATTCCCAAACTGAAACTCTGTCCCCATTAAACACTAACTCCCCATCCCCGTCCCCCAGCCCCTGACACCCACCATCTACTTTCTGTCCCTGTGAATCTGACTCCTCCAGGGACCTCATATAAGTGTGATCATGCAATATTTGTCATTTTGTGACCGGCTTATGTCACTTAGCATAATGTCCTCAGGGTTCATCCATGTTGGAGCAGGTGTCAGAATGTCCTTCCTTTCAAGCTACATATTTTAAAATTCCATGATTCTCTTTTCCCAGCATTTCTGTGTATTGGCAATGGGGGCAGATGACATTTAAGTCCTATACTCTTTAATTATTATTGGGTCCAAACTCTCCAGGACTAAGCTCTAGAAAGAATCCTTTCCAAAATAGTGGAAAAACATAATTTAGAGCACGTCGCCTATGGAGAAAGAGAGGGACATGGGAAAACGTTCCAACGCGTGGAGTTTGTCTATTAACCGAAAATGTGTGGAATATCTGGGAAGGGCCAGGACTCTGATTCACACTGGCAACAGACAGATGGACAAATAGATACGGGACGCAGGCACTTTATGAATAGAATCATACGCCGGGGGGAGATGGACAAAACAAGACATGAACAAAACCGTACACACTGAGCAGTGATGGTTCCATGACGGCAATGAGCCAGGAAAGGTGGGAAGGGGCTGGCCGCGTGAGGACCGGAAGCAAGCATGTTCCAGGCAGTGGAACAGCGCACACTAAGACCTTGAGGTGGGAGGGGGCTCAGAGCATTGACGGAATCGGAGGAGGACGTGGCCCTGATGCCCGTGACGGGGAGATGTTGGTGAGGACGGCCAGTGCCAGAAAACATACGCCCTGTGGTCAGTGTAAGGAATTTCGGCTGCACGTAACACACGGGAAGATTAAATGAGCAGGGTGAAGTTTTCAAAAACAGGTGGCTCTGCTGCCACCAAGAAAAAGATTTTGTGGTAGACCCGATCCAGAATGATTTGGGGACATTCTCAGCTGCCCGCTTGCCTTGCCATTGTTTTTCCCTCGGGGAATGTACTGGAGGAGAAAGAATTGTTTGCATGGAGTCAACATTTAAATGCACTGAGCCCGGGGTCCTAAGAGTTACACTCAGTGCCACACGCCTTGTTGACTAAGTCAAGTGGGCATCCACTAAAGGGCTGAGGGCAGAAGCGTTTACGTGTCCTCATTCGTGTTTAGGGCGATGACGCTGGCAGGCGAGAGAGGCTAAGAGAGAATCGAGAGTGAGGAGGGGATGTAGAGGGATGCTTGGCCCTCCGGAGGGGATGATGGTGGCCGAGACTGGGGTGTGCCAGCTGGAGGCCAGTGGAGAGGATTGAGCAATGGTCTGATGAGGGGTGTAGGAAGGGAAAACCAGCTAGGAGGGGTCCCAGGATTCCAGCCCACACACGTACGGGCACGGTGGCTCTTTATGGAGGTGCCTGGGAAGAAAAAGAGGGGAGAGATGAAGACCAAGGACTCCGTCCAGGACAGCTTAAATGTGTCTCCAAAACGCACAAGGAGCTGAATCCTGAGAATGGATCCCATCGCCCTGGGTTCATTCTAAACTCCTTTTTTTAGAACTAGGCACCCCTGCCTAGAATCTAAACGCCCCCCCAAAATTATCCATGGCCATTCCGGGTTGCACAAATCTTTGTAAAGTTAGGACTTGGATCCATCTTCAGAGAAAGGAAACCGAAACCTCGCTCCTCTATCAGGCATGTTTCTTACGGAAAGAACGATCCGCATATTTGCATATAATATCCTAAACGAGAACCATGTGCTCGTAATAAGGCCGAAACAAGATGCAATTCACATAAAGGAGAATATCCCTTTATTAAAAAATGGTGGCATGAAGCTTTGCGTGTGTGGATGTTTTCACACGCTTCCCAAACTTGTTGCTTGAAACAGTTGATACTTTTTTGCAGACATTAAAACCCAGCACATTAATTTTCTCTCCCTGTAAGCCTTCTGGCCGGTTATAGACAAGCTCTCGGGGCCGACACACGAGTAAATCCACTTACGCTCACAATGTGGGTATTTCTCCTTTCTGTAATACGCCGTGTGGCATTGACACTATTGATCTGATGTTATTAGATATATTAAAACTCCAAAACTACTTGTGAAAATGTAATAATTCTGGGAGTTTTCAGAAACTTAAGACCACGAAAAAAAGAATCACCCGTAACTGAACATTTGGCAGAATTTAATTCTACGTTATGAATAAAATCGTCTCTCGTTCCCCCAGAAAAGCTTGCAGAAATATCTGCGGGTTTCCAGCGACGGGCGATAAATACCACCGGGAAGATCATTCCTAGAAGCAGAAATTAAAGGGACAGTATGGTCTTTGGGATTAAATTTCTTCTGGAAAATTAGTGCTCCAGGAAATCTTTGAAATCTCCCCAAAGGGTTGATTGATCCATATGCTGACAGTTACCTTCACGAGACGTAAAGTTACTGTGGCATGAAGAAAGAGGAAAATTGGACCGGGAAAACATTTTAAATTATGACAATTATATCCGTCCGTCACAAATTAAGAGGAAATGAGAAACCCCTCAAAATGGAGCAGGGGGAGGGAACGAAAATCAGTTCCTGCTTTTACCCTTTTTCCCTCACTTTCAAACTTCAGTGTGCAGAGTGTTAGGGCTTTAAAAAGCCAAATTGAATACAATCCAATTAGGGTTAATTTGATCTGTCATTTGTGGCTCAGTGTGGTGTCCTAGGGGCAGGTTTATGAACCTGGCGAGGGCACACAAATTAGCCTAAATGACGTTGTGTTTTGTGTAACCATTTAAACAGCAACTTTTTCAATGAGATTAAGGTTTATGAACGTGTAAATGGTTAGTGGTGGGTTCCACATGGCCAGCAGCGGCCTGTGTCCAGAGACAGACGTGTTCTTAACACACTCAGACAAGGGGGTCTGGATGCAAACTGTACAGCTTTTCCAGGAGAGCCAAAGGGGGCTGGCCCAGAGCCCTCGGGTGGCCTCCGAGTTGGGGGAGGGAGAGATTCATCTTTACATCATCCCTCTTTATCTCCATCCTCTCCTGTCCTGGGGTCTTCTGCCCTCCTGCCCTTCCCAAGCTGCTCAAGGACCCATCAATATGACCCCATGCTCTGGAACCATGCTGAAGAGTTCTGTTCAAATCAACAAACACATGTTGTCATCCATCCACCCATCCATTCACCCAACCATCCATCCATCCATCCAACATCCATCCATCCATCCATCCATCCATCCATCCATCCATCCATCCATTCACCCAACCATCCATCCATCCATCCAAACATCCATCCATCCATCCATCTATCCATCCATCCATCCATCCATCCATCCATACATCCATCCATCCATTCACCCAACCATCCATCCATCCATCCAACATCCATCCATCCATCCATCCATCCATCCATCCATCCATCCATCCATCCACCCAACCATCCATCTGTCCATCTGTTTATTCATCTGTTTGTCCATCTATCCATCTACCTACCCATCCACTAATCCGTCATCCATCCACCTACTCAGCCATCCACTATCTATCTGTCCCTCCATCCATCCACCACTCACCCATTCATCCATCCATTGCTTAGTCTGTCCATCCATCCATCCACCCACCCATCCATCATTCATCCACCCATCCAGTCATCCATCATCTTTGCATCCAGTCATCCACCCATCCATCCACCTACCTACCAATTCATTCACTCATCCATCCACCCACCCATCCATCCATCCATTCATCCATCCATCCATCCACCCATCCACCCACCAATCTGTCCCTCCATCCACCTATCTATTCACCTACCCAACAGTACATCCATGTGGTCATCTGTCCATCCATCTATCCATCTACCTACCCATTCACTCACCTACCCATCATTCCATCTGCTAAGCTGTCTATCCATCTAACCATCCATCCATCCATCCATCCATCCATCCATCCATCCATCCATCCATCTACCTACCCATTCTCCCATTCATACATACATCTCTTCATCTGTCCATCCCTCCATTCACCCATGCATCCTCCCATCCATCCATCCATCCTTTGCTCACTGAGAGATGAGGGAAACATCTTCTTCTTCCTTGTGGATAGCTCAACATCCCCTGGGGAGAGACAGGCATCCTGATATGGAAGCATGCAGGCCAAATAGGTGATGTAAAGAGAGACTTGGGTCCCAGAGGGACATCCACAGAGGCCCTATGGAAAATGGAGAATCATTAGACCGTTTTCTAACTTGGGCAACTAAACAAGGAAAGTTAACCAAGTCATGGTGACACTGTGCATGTGAGTGGGGGGCAATCTGGACCGTGATTGTTTTTAGTCCCAGGTTGCATAGAAATAACTTCTACAACATACCCACTTGTAAACAGGGAAGTCCCTCTGGGTGTCCATTATGAAATCCCCATCAGCGAGGCAATATTTGGAATTTTGCAAGATGCATTTAAAATGACCCTAGGGAAACCACTCAAGCATCCAGAAAATGGTTGCCTCCTTTCTTTAAATTCAGGTTTTCTTTGCCCACAGTGAGGATTCTGTAGCTTCAAATTCTTCTGCAGACCCTACAGGAAGATGGCGCCAGTCGCTGGCTTCTCCAGCCAGGGGCTCCCTCTGTAGGCTGGGTCAACAAACCTGTTTTCTCCCTCTCGGCTTTCTGCAGAGGGGAGGCTGGGGCGCAGACAGCTGGGACATCTGCCTCACGTGTACGGTGAGTGGGAAGGAAGAGGGACGTCTTCAGGACAGAGTGGTGAGCATCATGTGGCATCTTCACTCCTCTGAAGACATGCTTCATCCTTGGCTGTCCTTCTCCTTTCTCTTAGGGGAACCTGTACGTATGGAGGTCGTCCCCTCCCCTGACAGCCCAGGGCTGCCGACCAGCTCACATTTGTCCCTCCTGCATCTCCTTTCCCTGCCTTCCGTCCTGCTTCACCCCGACCTGCGTCGTATTTTCATGCCTTTTTCGAGGAATTTAAGAGGTCTCCTGCTTTCACATCCTCTGTCTCCGGGATTAAACTCTGATGCCCCTTTGAGCTCTTAATGAAACCACAGCACGACAGTGGATCCGTATCAGAGGTCTGAGACCCTTCCCTGCACGTCTTCTCAACCTGACACTAAATCATTAACAATCCTTCTGTCCCGCTTGAGTTTTTAGACAGTCGCTGGATAATGATTCTCGGTTTCCTGCCTTTTCCCGGGTTCTTGATGAGACAGTTCTCGTGGGCTCTGTCAGGTCCTGACGGAACTCAGCCACCCTTGGTTCATGGTCCCCAGTCCTCACTCAGTGTATTTTTCTCATCGTGAAATAAATTAATTTACTTGACAGGATTCCAGGTGAACAATCCCAGATGTGTGGCTGGTGATGGAAGAACTCATTTAACCAAAGGCTCGATGCAATAACCTAAACGGAGCTGGATTTAAACTAGGGCTTAGTTCTTCCATTTGAAAACGAGCGGTGCTCATCATTCCTACAGGGAAGTAAGCCGGAGCTGCCAGCCGCAAGGTTTAAAAATAACACTCACTCAGGCGGGTCTGACCGGGGGGTGGGTCTAGGCTGTTCATGGCATTCTGTCCTGCTCCCATCCAGCTCCCATCCCGTCTCTGAGGCTTTTCCTGTCCACGGGGAAGCCCTACTCAGTGGAACAGGAGGGAGCCAGGTGCCTCCATGGAGACACCCTTCGAAGAGCGAGCTGCAGAGAGAAAGGTTGTCAACACACATGCCTTACAAACCACTCTTGCTCGGTCCATAATCCAGGTGCTTTTTTAAAATTTTAGAAGCCGTCCTATCTTGATCAGTCTTGTCACATTTGTGATCGGCTGTGTGTCTGTTTAAACATATAGAATTTCTTTGGAAGGGGATTAGTCAACACCCTTCCATCCCAATGTCTCTGAAATGAGGATGCACTCCTCCCTGGTGGAAGATGTTGATGGGCCACATCTAATCAGCTGAGGTGGGTGGGCTTCATCTGATCAGTTGAGGCTGGTGGGCCTCAATTAATCGGTTAAGGTGGGTGCACCACATCTAATCAGTTGAGATGGGTGGGCAGCATCTCATCAGTTGGGGTGGGTGGGCCACAGCTCATCAGTTGAGGTGAGTGGGCTTCATTTAGTCAGTTAAGGTGAGGGGGCCTCACCTAATCAGTTAGGTGGTTAGGCCACATCTAATCAGTGGAGGTCAGTGGGTTGCATCTAATTAGTTGTGGTGGGTGGGCCTAGTCAAATCAGTTGAGGGCATGAATAGAACCAAAAGGTGAATTCCCTTTCTCTGCTTGGGCTGGGACGTCCCTCTTCTCCCGCCCTCTGGGCTTTGGACCTGGACCAAGTTACACCCTGGGCTCTCCTGGGTCTGCAGGAGAGGCAGATGGTGGAACTTGTCAGCCTCCGTCTTCACGTGAGCCATTCACTATCAGACATCTCCCGTCATAACATCTCTGTACATCCTACTGATTGTGTTTCTCTGCAGAACCCTGACTGACACATTTGACGTCTGAGGAATTTAAAGTAACGCATTCCCGTCGATGCTCAGACCTCTGTGTGAATATTCTGGGTGAGTCTCACAAGGATGAGGGACTCCAGCAATGTGGAGATACGTTTCTATGAGGCACGTTCGGCCCCTTCCAGCCTGCCTGGAGAAGGTGGCTCCTTAAAGAGCAGAGCTGTTTCCCGACCTTCCCATTTCTGTAACCTGAGAAATTCCGGTATATTTATATGCCGTGGATTTCCGGGGGCTGAGCTGTGTCTATTTGCACATGATTTCTGCACTCTTTAGGGGGCACTGCAGTTGACAATGTCCCAATGCCCCCGTTTTTGTTCGCAGCATGTGTGAGATGGACCGTTCTCCTTTACTTAGTTTTTAAAACAAATCCCACTCAATGCAATGCAATGCTTTTTGCAGAAAGGCTCTCATTTTTTTTTCAGTTTGACTCGTCTTAATGAGGTGGAATATACAAAGCCATTTTCAAACATGCCCTTTTAATTGAGAGAAAACCAACCACAATCAGGCTCTGCTGATAGTTGAGTCTATTTAGCTTCTTCCTCCATAAACTCGGCTGAAAATATATTTCATTCAGATGCGTATGTGTGTGGGGTTTTTTTTTCTCTCCATGCCTCAGAAATATGTAGAGTGACAATGAAGCCACATGAAAATTAATCTCGTGTATGAAATATTTTCTCCGTGCTGCTGGGATACGGTCCTGGGCTCTGCTGAGTGTGGCCCGGCCTGCTGGCCGCATAATGAGCCTGCTGTGGGGACCCATCCATTCTCACGTTATTTCTCCATGCACCCAATACGTGCACAGGAGAGATCAACAGCGTGAATTAAACCTTTCCTTGGAGGTGCTCTGGTCTTTTTTCCACCATGGGCCAATAAATTGATTGTCGGACATTCGTTTCCCTGCAAAATGCCGGTGCTTCCCTTCAAAATAAAAATGCAGGCATGGGTTAGCAGAAGGGCATTTTTATCATTCTTTGAAGATGTGGGCACAGAGAACAATCTATAAAAGAGATTCCAGCGACCGTGTTTTTCTGATTGTCTACAAGAAATGAGCAATTTGCTCATGCAAACTTTTCTTATTCCTACATATACATATATATATATATATGTTGGTGATTGTTGTTTTGGTATTGTTTTTGCTGAATTGAGACTCTATGGATGCAAACCCAAAATCATTTCATGTAACCTTAATTAACTTTAACCCGCGCTATAAATATTAGGATTCCTTACGACATTAGGAGGGTGTGTTTTCACTTTCTTTCCTTAAACAATGCCTGCTCTCGGCTCTGCTACAATTTGGACTTGATTAGTTGAAAATTGCCTGGAAACATTTTGAATTAAATTAAAATAGCAACTGTCACTTCCTCTTCACGTGTTGCTCCTTACGACCTCGCATTTCTAGTTGTAGATTTTCCCCCGAATAAATTAGAAGGATTGTCAGCATTGTCGATAAAAATTGTACCAAAAAATGAATTGCAGGATGAAGATCATTTACTGTTTTTGGTTTAATTTTAGGAACTAAAGGGAGAGAAGAGTAGCATGCAGCTGCTGCAGATGTTTCCGTCTTGTCATAGGTTCTGACATGAGTGTGAATGTGAGTGTGTGTGTGGACATGCATCTGTGTGAATGTGAACATGAAAGCACGCATGTATGCAACTTTATGCATGTGCGTGTGAGTGTGAATGTGGATGCATGTGGGAGTGTGAACATGTATGTGCACAGGCATGTGGGTGTGTGTTACGTGGGTGTGCGAACATGCATGTATGTGAGACTGTGGGCTACACACGTGTGAGTGTGCAAACATGTGTGTATGTTAGTGTGAGTGTGTGTGAGCATGCATGTATGTGAGACTGGGCTACACACGGGTGAGTGTGCAGACATGTGTGTGTTAGTGTGTGAGCATGCAGGTGTGTGAGTGTGTGTGAGCATGCATGTACGTGAGACTGTGGGCTACACACGTGTGTGTGCAAACATGCATGTATGTTAGTGTGCGAGCATGCAGGTATGTGAGTGTGTGTGAACATGCATGTATGTGAGACTGTGGGCTACACACATGTGAGTGTGCAAACATGCGTGTATGTTAGTGTGTGAGCATGCAGGTGTGTGAGTGTGTGTGAACATGCATGTATGCGAGTGTGTGAATGTGCATGCATGTGAGTGTGTAAATATGCATGTCTATTAGTGTGTGGGCATGCACATATGTGGGTGTGTGGACATGCATGTATGTGAGTGTGTGAACATGCATTGTGTGAATGTGTGGGCATGCACACAAGTGTGTGGACATGCATGTATGTGAGTGTGTGAATGTGCACGTGTGTGAGTGTGTAAATATGCATGTCTGTGAGTGTGTGGGTGTGCACATATGTGGGTGTGTGGCATGCATGTGCAGGGTGGCTGTGGACATGCATGTACACTAGCGTGTGCATTGTAAGTGTGTGTGTGTGTGTGTGTGTGCGCGCATTGGGGCGGAGGGAAGGAGAATTGGGCAAAGCTCCATCCCAGCCTCTATGTCCCATCTATGGGTCTATTCCCTGCTGGATGCAGGTCCTTAGGTGTTCCTCTCTCTGGGGTGAACACAGGTAGCCCTTGTCAGGCATCACCAACTGGCCTCCAGAGCGAGGAGAACACAGTTTGGAGGGAAACAAAGCAAGCTCACGTTTTTCTGGTGGTTGCCACCTGAGCCTAAATTGTGTGGGACAGCAGACCCTTGGGTAGAATTAAAATATATGTGGATGCATGGCTCACTTTTCCATACAGAAACACAGAGGGATGCTCCTGCAGCTTGCAGACACAGCACTTTGTACCTGCAACTGTCCCAAGGCTTTGTGGAGCCTGCGTCTGGGCATTCTTCCCCATGCACCCAGCGTGAGAGTCTACACTCTGACACCAAGCAGTGATATTTTCCTCCTAAATCTGTCTCCAGCCAGCTCTTGCCAGAGAATGTCTCCTGGACTCTTGCAACTTGGTGATCTTGGGAGGATTTTTTCAATGGTCGGCTTCTGCCTTTCCACGGCCAGCTCACTACTTGGCCCTCTAAAGTGGCATCATCGGGATTTTCGTGAAGTCGTACGACAAAAGCTCCTTGTAAATGTGTTTCTTGGTACATCTAGACGTTGGGTTATGAAGGTGAAGCTCGTTCATTTTGGAGATGCTTTAGAAGGAAGGCTTGTCGTTACTGACATTCTTGGTTGGGGTCAGTGGGTGTGTTTTTGTGGAACCTGAGTTGAGAACGTCGTGAATGGGGAAGGATTAAGGGGTGAAGAGCGTGAGGGTTAGGACAGCCTGCAGACCTGCAGAACGTGCACTTACTCCTGCTGAGTGTTGTCCTCACACAGAGTGGAATATAGAGGAATGATCGGGTCAGATCCGCCATGTTGGATGACGTGTTGAGTTAAGCTCTCCCACCATGGGGGACCAATCACGCTGCCCAACTCCTTGTTGGATGAATGATTGGGTCAATCCAGTCCATAATGGATGACCAAATGGGTCTACACTGGATGACCCCAGTTGCATATCAACAACCAGGTGAGAAAATTACAGCCAAAAAGTCCAGGCGGGCCATCGAAGAGTCTGTTTACCAAACTGATGGTACAACCATCCAGATTCCAGTTCTCCTTGGTTTTGCAGAAGCAGCTCTGCAAGGACCTGGGAAGGACACAAGAGCATGAGATTGTCAGCCCTCTCGGTGCGGGGCAGTTGCCGATGTAGCTCATTTGAGGAGTCGGCTTGGTTTTCTGCAAAGGGCTCCATTTTGCTGTGAGGTCCGGGGGCATCAACCTTCTCTCTCGGGTGTTACAGGCGCAGCTGGCTGCATCTTGTGAGCTGAGAGGGAGCATGGGGCAGAGTGTTGTCTGCAAGGAGACAACCACCCTTCCACGTCTTCACAAGAACTCAAAGCCGCCAGCCTTCCAATGCCCCATTCTGCGAGCAAACTATGATGCCTTTTCAAGAGCAAGCGCCCCATCAATTGTAGAAAGTACGCATTTCTTAACCATTTAGCCTCTGTAAAATTGTGCTACTATTTTTATTAGATTCCTGTTTTGTTTTTTCCTTTTTCTTTCTTTCTTTTGAGTCCCTAAGCCCATTTCCGCCCCTTATGTCTGCATTATGGGCTGATTTTGCATAATATGGTGATCGTTAGAAATTCATACCTCTGTTACAGCAGAACTCACACCACCGTTTCCTTAGATTTCTGTCCTCATGCAGTTTGAGCGTTTTCTGTCCTCTCCGTGCTCACAGGAGAGGCAAGAATGATGGTGTTGCAGATTATTCCAAATCAGTCAACTATAGACGGAGTATTTTAAAGTCACACCAATTCCAAGTGGAGCTTATGGCACAGGAGCATCCTTGGTATGAGTTGCTGTCTCCCGAGATACGCTCTCCTTTGTTCCGTCCACGGGCACGCTCAGCCGCCATCACAGAGATACAGAAGCAGGATTGGGAAGCAGTTGTTTAAAACGTTGTTTTCACCTCTTTCCCCACGTTCACTCTGCTGCTGACTGACCAGGTGACTGCAAGCCATTCAGGGACCAGGACATTCACCTGGAAGGTGCGTGGTTGGGGCAGACGACCCGGAGGTCACTTCCATGAATGACCTTGGGTGGTTCCAAGGGCGTTGTGAGCAGCGGTACATCTGCGGTTCTGTCCACCAGCAGAGGGCACAGATGACCCACAGGGAGGTCCCTTCAAAGTCCCTTTTGAGGTTCCTCTCCCTCTTCCTCTCCGGCAAAGACCAGGTGGGACTTACGACAAGAGCAGGTACCGTGGATGAGGATCACGTACGCGAGGAAATGAGTCCTAGCACGGGATGGGGGGGAGGTCGCATGGATGTTTCCAGAGCATGAGCTCTTGGCTGTGTCTTGGGGCGGTTGGTTCCATGGTGGGATTTCGGGGAGGCCTTTGAAGGACGATTCATTGTTCCCTCCAAGGGTGGGCGAGCCCCTGGGTGTGGAGAGAGGGTGGACAGGACGTTTTGGTTTGGTGTCTCCCTCTCTCCTTCCTCCCTGGCATCTCGTTTCTCAACAGCCCTCTTCTGCGCAGTTCCGTGATGACCGTGAGCCATGGATGGCAAGTTTATGAACATCTTGACTAAGTTCAAAAAGAGGATGGATGGATGACATCGGCTTTTGGAACTTATAATAAAAGGCTTACTCCAAAATATGATGGAACTATTCCTTTTCCAACATCCCCTGATACAAGACACTTTAATGATTATTTTTATAGACCCTGATTGAGATCACAACTCTGCCCCATATTTAAAATTTCTCAAATATAATTTCTACTTAGATTTCTGTTAAGATTACAGCAAGCCCATAGAACTTGCGATATGGATGATTGCTTAGGGTACCCCACCTGCACTGGGTACCACACCTGCACAGGGTACCCCACCTGTACAGGGTACCCCACCTGCATAGGGTACCCCACCTGCATGGGATACCCCACCTATACAGGTTACCCCACCTGCATGGGGTACCCCACCTATACAGGTTACCCCACCTGCACAGGATACCCCACGTGTACACAGTACCCATCTGCATAGGGTACCCCACCTATTGTTCATCCAGCTTCCACAAACCACACAATTCTCATATTGTCACCCTTTTTAAAAACACGTTATGTGGTATTGGTTCCATACCATCCTAGATGCCAGCATCCCAAACATAAATTTAAAGTTTAAGGAAGCGGTCCTGAATTGAGGACAGTATAAAAGACTGTGAGATGCAATTAGCTGGTTAGAGAATTGCTGGTGTCCCTCCGTGCGTTATCGGGACGCGCCGTGTGGTCAGAGCTCAAGCTGCCCCCGAGGGTGCAAGGACGGCCCTGTCTGCCCCCGGCGGGGAGTCCCGGGGGCCGAGCCGCAGATCCCCGACCTCCGTGCTGAGGGACTCGAGTGCACCTGTCTGAGGGTTTTTAGCTCTGTTTAAGATGATTTTCCAGTTAGAAAAAGCTGACATTCCGCGTTGGCCCTGCGTGATGAGTGGGTCTCGGTTTTCCGTACGACTTTTCTCCTCTGTGTCTCCGTTGCTCCATAAACAAGGCCGAATAAGAGGAGGGAGAAAGGATGATTTCTGTTCTGGGGGGGCGCATTGCTTGCTCCTTAATTGATGAAGAAAGTGGGTCGCTGACTTGCCTGTGTATCTTTTTTACATAATAGGTTGGCTTCTAATGGCTCCTCGAGAACAATTTCTAAAAATCGGGTAATTGCCGAACTTCCTGCCCTACCTCTTTTTTCGAGGATGCCGGTTTTTTTTCAAAGTCTGACCTACTCTCTTTTTCCCGGCTTCCTTTCGTTGATTGAAAGAGAGGTGCTTTTTAAGGTGATAGATATCACCCAGTTGTGTCAGGACACATATTGTTAACGAAGTATAATTGATGTTCATGGATATTAAAGAATCTGTGCTGGGTTTTCTTTGTAACAATCGTGATGCTCTTTGGATGGCCACAAACCTCGCCCACCGGTCAGGGGGTTCAGAGAGCTGGCCCAGAGCAATGGGGTTTTGCTTCCATTTTTGGTCAAGGAAAATGGGGTTCAAAGATGCCACGGTCATGGGCTGGTGTTTCAAGCCAGAATTTAATGATTTGTGGGTAGGCGGTGAGTTTTCTAAAGCTGCTGTAGCAAATGATCACAGATTGGGGGGCTTTTGGCAGGAATTCATCCTCCCCCGTCCCGGAGACCAGACATCTGAGATGAAGGGGTCGCAGGGCCGCGCTCCCTCCCGAGGCTCCAGGGGAGGGTCCTTCCTGCTCTTCCAGCTTCCGGGGCTCCTGGCGTCCCTGGGCTGGTGGCCGCCTCCCTCCATCTCTGCCTCCGTCTCCACGTGGCTCCTCCTCTGTGTCTGTGTCTCCTCTTCTGTCTCTGATCAGGACACTGTCACTGGATGTAGGGTCCCCTCATCCGGGATGACCCCATCTGCATCCATCACTTCATCACAGCTGCAAACACCCTGTTTCCAAATAAGGCCCCATTGACAGATTCCAGGTGGGCATGACCTTTGGGGCACCGTTCAGCCCAGGACAGGTGAGAAGCAGATTTGGGACAACGTGGGACCTCCAGGGACATTTGCACGGTTGGTAATGCATCTAGACATGAGTCTCTCTCAAGGGGACGTCACGTGGAGCCCCGTGAACACCCACTCGGTGCCCACTGAGCTGGGGTCAGAGTGAACTTTCTGGCAGCCAGGAAAATATAGGTGATGCCCAATTATTCCTTATCTTCTATGTGTCAATTAGAGACTCGAGTGTCCGCTTCATCCCCAGGCTTCTGTGATTGCATCCGATTTGGGAGACAAACAAGCAGGGAGTGTAAACTGTGCTCTGGATGGGGGGCCCTTCCTGCCGTCCCTCTCAACCAGCAACTCTGCAAAAAGTGTTGCAAAGCAGAATTTCCAAAAAGCACCAAACAAAACAAATTTTCCCTTGCACTGGGAAGGGCAGCTCACGTCTGGGTCCGACTGTCCAGGGTGAATCAGGAGCATCGGTCCATCTCGGATAAACACCCCTCATCGATCTCCCGTCGGTGAAGATGCACGGCCACTATCCGCGGTTCCACTTCCCAGCTGGACCCCGAGGACAGTCACCTCCCCGTGGGTCTCCGCGTGAAAAAAAAAAATGACGTTTTCTAAATACGACTAACATTAAGGTGCCCGGTGGCTGAAAAAGAAACGTCCTCCTTTCTCTTTTATTTTTTCTTATATTACTTTGCAAGATGTCACAGATTCCATCTGATTTTGATTTTCAAATGTTCTTTTTAAAAGAATCCCGACTCCTTTTACCAACTGGAGGACAAACACCGTGTTCCGATAAAGGATGAAATAACGGTGAGCTTTCGGTCGGACTCCAGGAAGGGTTTTTAGTTAGACGTGTCTGCCACGCACGAGCTCACGGCTGTTTCTCCAGCGCCCGCTGGGTACCGAGACCCAGAATGCAGCGACCAGCGGCCCGACATTTCCCAGAACCGGTGAGAAGCTACAAATAGAGGAAACGGGGGATGTTGCAACATGAGACCACCATGGCTGCACCCCGTTTCTTATAAAGCATCTTTGCACATTTTCTTAACTTGCACGGTGCACACGAGCTGTTTGCAATGGGTGTCTAAGCATTGCAAAGTGAATTAGCTGCAAAAAATGATGCAATTGCTGGGAGTTAAGCTGACACAGAAGGGGGGCCACTTGCCTCTGGCCGTGGGGGGCCGTGCGGGGGGCCGCCTGGAAGCTGACCTGTGTGGGGTCCCCCCTGGTCCTGCCAGCCCTGGAATCGACCCATGGGTGGTGGTGGGAAGGGCTGGCCGCCGAGAGCGTGGGGCTGCGTTGGACGCGACCCAGCTGCCACTCAGAGCGGGCGCCCCCCGTTCGGCGTAAGTAATGGCTCCTGAGCGCCTATTACCCTGTTTTATGGGGCTGCCGGGCACAACCCGTAAATCTCAGGTGTCGCCCCCGGCTGCAGTGATTCTGCGTTTTCCCTTCCCTCTCCTCCCCGGTGCCCCAGCGACTTTCCTCCATCGCCGTCCCTGCAAGACGTGGGACGGCGAAGGGCCCGTTTGCAGGGCGTGCGGTGCTCCTTGGTTGCACGGGTGGTGAACTGCGTGGGGGCCAAGCCTCCGGGGAACGTGAGTTTCAACAGCCCTCAAAGAAATGAGGCTTTTCTTGCCAAGTCATGAGAATCCTATAAAAACAAGCTCGCTGAAGTCAACCTGGGTTCCAGGCAGGACCGTAACCTTTTCACCGGCACGGGATCATTTGCCGGCCCACCTGGGTGGCTGGCGGCTAGAAAGGAGGGGGGACCCAGAAGGAGGCCCCATTGCTGATTTTCTCAGGCACCCAGAGCGTGTTTGGGACACGGATGGTCACGTGGAAACTTGTCCGTGTGCGTTCCCAGCAGCATTATTCAGAATAGTCGAAAGGTGGGAGCAACCCAAGTGTTCAGAGATGGACAAATGGGTCAACAGAATGCGGCCCATCCACACGGTGGAATATTATACAGCCATGAAAAGGAGGGAGGCACTGACACACACTATAATGTCGATGAACCTTGAAACATGATGCTCAGGGAGAGAAGCCAGACAGAAAAGGACGCACCGTGTGTGATCCCATTTATACCAAATGTCCAGAACAGGCAAATCCATAGACAGAAAGTGGATTAGTGGTTGTCAGGGGCTGGGAGAGGGGGATGGTGGGTGAGTGCTCGTGGGAAGGGGTCTCCCTTTGGGATGATGAGAATGTTCAGGAGGCAGACACAGGGGGTGGTTGTGCGACCTCGTGCCTGTGCCAAATGCCACTGCATGGCGAACTTTAAAAGGGCCGACTTTGTGTTATGTACGTTGTGTCTCAATTAAACAAACAGAAAGGTATTTTGGAGTCCCCGCAGGGCAGCTGGTGGCAGGCGACGGGCTGGGGTCATTTCTTGAACACAGAGACTTGCCTCCTGACGAGCTGCCAGCCTGCTGGGACATCAGGAAGAGGGAATGACAGTGAGCATGAAGGGGCACCCAGGAACGGGGTAACCAGAAGAAGCCGCGTTCTACACGTGAGTGGAAAGCGGAGAAAGACTGGTGCATCGTAAATGAGAGACGTTCTCACGTGAAGGGTCTTGGGAAGAGGGAGGAAGGCAGAGAGACACAGAGTGAAGCGTCAACAGCAAAAGTCAACGGCGTTCTCCCGCCCGGTGTGTTTCTGAAGCCCGAAATAGGAACTGGGAGTGCCAGACAGGACTCGAGACATTAGCGGTTTCCATCCTCTCGTGTTTCAGGTGGGGACTCTGAGATCTGTGGAGTTTGCAGACTTTCACACTTCCAACCTCCCTAAGGTATTTGGAAAAAAAGGTGTTCAAAAAAAAGCTTGCATATAAACATTCACAGCAGCATTATTCACACTAGCCCAGAAAGGTGGAGACAGGTGCTGTCCGGCTTCGGGTAGAGTTGCTGCAGCTGTCTTGCTCCCACGAGGGGAGAGCTGTTTGAAAACCAGCATTCCTGAGGAGTCGAGCAGACAGAGATGGGGAGGGAAGAAAGCATGCACCTGCAGCCTGTGATCTAGCCTCTCCTGAAGCCAGTGCCACTGAATTTTGCATAACATAAGTCAACGCCTTCCCTTTTGCTTTAACCGATTAAAGTTGGGCTATCTTTGGGAGGTGACTTAGAAAGTTCTAACTGATATCCATCCCGTCGTCTTTCCTTCTCCAGAGTTTCTCACACCCACAAACCCTACAAGAATGGGGCTCTCGCTTCTGATCAGGCCCATATTTCGTGACACCTAACTAAGCCCCAGGTTCAGATGAAATTTTTGAAAAGGCATTTGTGGATACAGGGAACCCCATCCCCGGACAGGGACTTGTGTATAATTTCACACCAAGAAGGCTGCCTAGCTGCATCTCTGCATAAAAAAGAAAGAAAATGAAACCTGTAGACATTTTTATATCATTCCAATTAAACTAATTAGGAAAAGTGAAGAAGTCTGTAGGTTTATCATGTGGGCCTGATTTGGCCAAAAAAACCCATAAAATCTAGGGGCTGGCCTGGTGGCATAGTGGTTTAGTTCGCACGCTCTGGTTCAGTGGCCCAGGGTTCGCAGGTTCGGATCCCGGGCGTGGATACGCACTGCTCCTCAAGCCATGCCGTGGAGGCGTCCCACCTATAAAATAGAGGAAGATGGGCACAGATGTTAGCTCAGAGCCAATCTTCCTCAGCAAAAAAAAAAAAAAAAAACTACATTGCTGAAATTCCAAAAGTGGGAAATATGTTAAATTTCCATCCTTTCACTGGTGATTCAATCTGAAAAGGTAAAGGGGACGTTCATCCGAGAGCCCCCCCAAAACACACTTTTGTGGAAGAAAGCAGAGTTTCATCTCTTTTGTGAATTGGGTTTGTGGGTGTGCACGCATGTGTGTGCAGAATTAAATCCTCAAATGCATTCAGAAATAAGAAACATAGATGGTGGAGGATTAAGGGAGAACGTTTTTAAATATAATCACTTAAACCCCCACACGTATTTCCACGTGCGTGAAGCCGGGCGCAGGAGAGCCGGCTTGTCAAAGCATGCGGGCGGCTGTTTCTCTCTGTTTGTGGTTGTGAGGCCGGAGGCGCCAGCTGGGGACTTGCAAGGATTTCCGAGCCCCCTGGTTTTATTTCATTTCATTTTATTCTTTTGCGGCTGCCTTTGACGCGGGGCGCACACAGCCAGCCCCGCAGCCTTGCAAAGAAAGGACCAATTCATGGGGAAACTGCAGGCTGGCCCTCCCGGCTGGGACCCTCATTAACACCCCCCCCAAACTGTGGCCATCTCTATTTTCGGTTTGCTAAACGGCAAATAAAACTTTACAGCAAGCGGTCCGGCGGGTGAGTGGCAGCCAGTGGGCATGACAGTCGCCACCCAGCGCAGACGCCTCGGATGTGGGCGAGGATGCTGCATGGAGACACGGGCTGGGGCATGGCGCCTGGGGCCGGCCAGCCCCCCCCCGCCGTGTCTGCAGTGACTGATGTAACTACAACACCTGTTTGTGTCAGGACCCTCCCCAAAGGACGTGCAATTAATAGAGCGGGTGTCAAACGCCGATGACCCAGGTAATGAGGACGTGTAACCATGAGACAGATGCTCCATTGCAAGTCTGATCTCCCTGAGGGGACTGGAGTGGGGTGGCCCGGCCATTGGTGTCCCTTTTCCTGCTTCTGAGATGTGTCCCAGATCTGAACTCTCCATTTCTGGGGACGGTTCAAGTGGAGCTGCATCCCAGGATGCACTCTGGGGTCCGTGCACACAGGGTTGTGCAAGCTTCTAACATCTCCATGGTCCTGGGTTCCCTCCATGCCCCAGGTCCCCCGTGCTGCATTTATTAAGACCCTTGGGGTTTGCCTGCCTGCTGCCCATCGGCGATTCCAAGAGGGGGTGCACGGCCCTTCCAAACGGAGAGGCACAGCCGGCCAACCAGGCAGGAGCATTTTCCTAAGTAGGTGCCACTTGGAAGCCCATTGAAACGTAAAGACTCATTATCCAGCTTCCACCTTATTGGGATTTTTGCCGAGAGAGAAGCCCGGAGTTTCTCTAAGAGCCGGGGACGCTCTGGTTCTCTTGCGCTCCCCTGGGGGAGCAATCTTAAAAAAAATCTCCCTGCCTGTTTTTCCAGCGGCGAGCGCCTGCCATCGCATGACGTTTCACTTGGGGAGGGGGGCGGGGATTGCACCCTGCGGCTCGGAGAGAAATTGGTGCCGGTTGTCTCCCGAATCCCAGGCTTAAAAACACCTGACACGCTGACATTCTCACCGTTAAGTGGAACCGACGGGGGCGCCTCAACGGGAGGACGCGGTGATGGAGCCTGGCAGGGATCACCCGGGCAGCCTGATGGGAAGTGATGACTCACAGGGCTGGGAGACAATTGGGTTTCAGGTCTGACGAGCCAAGGGAGGAAGCCGCTCAGAGAACTTCTGTTCCCCTCATTTCCAGCTCCGTCATCTTGGAAACGGATGGCAAATTGCTTAAACCCCCCAAAATACGGCGGGATGAAAGCCTCCTTATTATACGGAGTTTGGATACAACTTGGAAAATCCTAATGGGCCCGGTGATGGGTTTCAGATGTGGGTCTTTGTTGGGGCCAAAATGCCCGGAGAGGGATGAAGGCCAATGGCTGGTGTCACTGACCTTGCCAATGATGCTTCTCTCTTTCCCCCTCTCTCTCTTTTTGCCCCCAAGAATCTGGTTGCGTTAATGAGAGACTCTGACCAGAGCGCACGGTGCTGACCGTCCACGTCTGGGACACGTGGAGAAATCCGGGCTCAGCCGGAGCAAGGGGGAGCTGGCGGCATCTGAGGGCTGCCCGTGGCCCGGGCACAAATGGTTTCTGACAAGTCGGAGCTGAATTCCCAGGGCACAGACGCGACCGGCCCTCCACCCCTCCAGATTGTTAAATGGCCCAAAATAGGCTGTTTAATATCTGAGCACTCGGGAGCCCCGGAGGAGGCTGGTGCGGGGGCCACTGCGGGCTCCCCACCAGGTGAGGTGGCGGCGATGACAGCCGCGGCTGACCACGGAGACGGCCGCCCTGTGTCGCGTCCAAGGGTGACCTTGAAAACCGTGTAGGAAGAAATTAACGGAAGGATTTAGGGGGCTTACCTGGCAGGCCTGTCATCCTATTTCCGGATAGACAGTCAATAAATAAAGGGAGAGATTAAATATGGGCCTTTCAGTACCCAGAACTGTTGACACAAGTGAGGAATTGGATGTGGGAATGGCGAGTCAGATGACCGAACGCTCGGTGAGGACTCCTTGAGGTGACAAGGAGGCAGGGTCCTTGCAGGAGAAGCCACCCAACCACGAGGACTTGAGTCCAAAGAGGAGTCTGGAAGGAGCCCACTGCCCTCCGTCGTGAGTACCTGAACCTACAGGAGAAATCCCCATTGGCCTCCATCTGGAGTACCTACAGCTGATACTAGAAATGTCGATGGTCCTCCAACTTGAGTACCTGCATCCTATAGTAGAAATGCCCAGGGTCCTCCATCTGGGGTACCTGCAGCTACAGTAGAAATGTCGATGGTCCTCAATCTCGAGTGCCTGCACCTACAATAGACATCCCCATGGTCCTCAATCTCAATTGCCTGCACCTACAGTAGAAATGTCAATGATCCTCCTTCTGGGGTACCTGCACCTACAGTAGAAATGCCCATGGCCCTCCACCTGGGGTACCTGCACCTACAGTAGAAATGCCCCTGGTCCTCCATCTGGGGTACCTGCACCTACAGTAGAAATGCCCCTGGTCCTCCATCTGGGGTACCTGCACCTACAGTAGAAATGCCCCTTGTCCTCCATCTGGGGTACCTGCATCCTACAGTGGAAATGCCCATGGCCCTCCACCTGGGGTACCTGCAGCTACAGTAGAAATGTCGATGGTCCTCCATCTGGGGTATCTGCACCTACAATAGACATCCCCATGGTCCTCAATCTCAAGTGCCTGCACCTACAGTAGAAATGTCAATGATCCTCCTTCTGGGGTACCTGCATCCTACAGTAGAAATGCCCATGGTCCTCCATCTGGGGTACCTGCACCTACAGTAGAAATGCCCATGGCCCTCCACCTGGGGTACCTGCACCTACAGTAGAAATGTCCCTGGTCCTCCACCTGGGGTACCTGCACCTACAGTAGAAATGCCCATGGCCCTCCATCTGGGGTACCTGCACCTACAGTAGAAATGCCCCTGGTCCTCCACCTGGGGTACCTGCACCTACAGTAGAAATGCCCATGGCCCTCCACCTGGGGTACCTGCAGCTACAGTAGAAATGTCGATGGTCCTCCATCTGGGGTATCTGCACCTACAATAGACATCCCCATGGTCCTCAATCTCGAGTGCCTGCACCTACAGTAGAAATGCCCATGGTCCTCCATCTGGGGTACCTGCATCCTACAGTAGAAATGCCCATGGCCCTCCACCTGGGGTACCTGCAGCTACAGTAGAAATGTCGATGGTCCTCCATCTGGGGTATCTGCACCTACAATAGACATCCCCATGGTCCTCAATCTCGAGTGCCTGCACCTACAGTGGAAATATCCATGGTCCTCCATCTTCGGGACCTGCACCCTACAGTGGAATTCCCCATTGTCACCATTGCTTCCCACTGTTGACTGGGAGAAGAGTATTTAAAGGTTCTGGTAGATCCACTTTCTACTTAACCTTGGGTTTCTGCAGTTTCTGAACTTTTATTTGGGGTGACTTCTCTGGAAATGCCTGTGGATAAGCGTCACGGCCAGGAACGCTGCTCTCCCACCCCCTTCCCAGGAACACGCCAGCAGGACATCCCTCACTTCCCAGCACTTGGCTTGCAATGAGTCCCCAGTTTCCTGGGATGATGGCGTCCCTGTCACCCCCACTCTGGGCCATATGCTGGGGACCCCTCTGCTTTCCTGGTGTCGTCTGGGCCCCCCAGCCCCTGCCAGAGGAAACACCTGTACCAGTCGAGCTGGGGCCGAGCTCTGCCCAGCTGCCTCCGTCCCTCCCTGCTCGGGCTCTGAGGTCATCTCGGCCGACAGGTGTTTTCCCTCAGAATGGCCTCTTGTCTGAATCCAGCCCAGGAATCCCAGGGCCGAGGGGCCAGAGGTCAAACGCAGCCGCGAGCTGTCCCCCGGGGGCCGGGGCGTACCAGGTGTTTAATATTATCAGAGCTCATTTGCCGAAACGATGATGGAGTGTTCTCCGCGGCCCCAAATAAATTTAACGAGAGTGCCTTTCAAAGCCCGCCTATTAGGGAGTCTGCTCAATAGACGGGCCGGTTAACGGTAATTCGAGGAGGCAGGTGGACCCTCTCCGAAAGGGAACACATGCGCTCTCCGCCGCCTGGCCCCATTTGTGGTAATTTCGGGGTCTCATTTCCATTTGTGAGAAAGATAACTACTTACATATGGAAGCAATAAATAAGAGAAGTCATTAAAATTTCTCTAATTTAGAAAGAAAAAAAAATCTTAATGAAGTAATATCTTTGCCAGGGCAGGCAGAAATGTAAATTAGACATTGGAAGGAAACCTATTAAAGGCATTGCTAGGTTGCTGGTCTTTTCTTTTCTTTTTTTTTTAATCTAATGAATTTATGAATTGTTGGTTGTTGGGTCACAGACTTTGTTAATTTCCTACGCGCTGGGCTCGGCAGGGAGGGGGGCGTCGCGTAGGAACCACGAATGGTAAGTCCATTAGTGGGGTCTCACTAATCGGAACACAAATCTCCATACCGACGGCCTGATATTAAGAAGCGTGTATTAATTATTTAAAGTCGGGGGTTTTTCCGACATCTGTCCGTTGTCATCATTGTGTTTCATTTCTCTACCCGCTTCTCCTCGCGGGACGTACGCACAGAGCACGAGAGTCACTGAGAAATGTCCAGGATGGTGGTTTCAGGTCACAGAGAAATGCTGAACAGAACAGAAACCTGATTTTGGGGTCCCCAGGTGGCTGCCCGATAAGGGGAGATGTATTTCTCCCAAGCCCCTGGGGATCCCATGGAGGTTGGCGAGGTTGTTTGGCTGAACTGGCAGGAGGCTGCCGAGTTTTGGGGGAACAAGGAAGCTCCTGGACCCCAAGCCGCCTGTCTTCTGCATCCCTCACTGCAACCAGCTCGGGCAGGACTCTGATGTCTGAAAGTGTCCGGTCATCGTGGGGTTGGTGGTGCTTGTCACTGCAGCCACCTCCGACAATGACAAGCAGGTGTGTTCCAGAGCCCAGTGACTCCACTGACCTCCCAGAGATGACTGTAGCTGGCAGCCCCAGCAGTGGAATGAGCTGTGTGCCGCTGGCTCTCTCCTTCTTTGGGGCCCTCACTGACCTGTCATCCAGCCACTGCACAGTCGATCCATCGTCCAGTCACTGCACAGTCCACCCATCGTCCAGTCACTGTACATTCCCCCCATCGTCCCATCACTGCACGGTCCACCCATCGTCCAGCCACTGTACGGTCCCCCCATCATCCAGCCACTGCACAGTCCACCCATCGTCCCATCACTGCATGGTCCACCCATCGTCCAGCCACTGCACGGTCCACCCATCGTCCCGTCAGTGCACGGTCCACTCATTGTCCAGCCACTGCATGGTCCACCCATCGTCCAGTCAGTGCACGGTCCACCCATCGTCCAGCCACTGTACGGTCACCCCATCGTCCCGTCACTGCACGGTCCACCCATCGTCCAGCCACTGCACGGTCAACCCATCGTCCAGCCACTGCACGGTCCACCCATCGTACCGTCACTGCATGGTCCACCCATCGTCCAGCCACTGCACGGTCCACCCATCGTCCCGTCACTGCACGGTCCACCCATCGTCCAGCCACTGCACGGTCCCCCCATCGTCCAGTCAGTGCGCATGAGTAACCCAGGTGAAAGCTTTCCACTGAAAGGTCCTCCTGAGAATAAGAAGGTGCTGTGGTGTTAGAAATGGCCATGGGCTGAATTGTGTCCCCTCCAAATCACACGTTGCAGCCCTGACCCCCAGGACCTCAGAATGTGGCTGTGTTTGGAGATGGGTCTTTAGAGAGGGGATGAAGGTAAAATGACGTCACTAGAGTGGGTCCTGATCCAGTAGGACCGGTGTCCTTGTAAGAAGAAGAGATGAGGACACAGACACGCACAGAGGGACAACCCTGTGAGGACATGGGGAGAAGACGGCATCTACACACCAAGGAGAGAGGCCTCAGGGGGAACCAGCCCTGCACACACCTGGATCCCAGACGTCCAGCCTCCAGGACTGTGGGACCATAAATGTCTGTTGTCTACACCACCCACTCTGGGGTATTTGTGATAACAGCCCCAGGAAAGTCCTACGCTCACATACCAGCCTCTCTCCAAGGTCCTTCAGAGTGGTTTCCCTTTGGCCAATATGAAAAAGGGATGGATACGTTACAGAAACGCTGGTCCTAAAAATGGTGTCTATTTCTCTGCTCGCTTCCTCTTGGCAATCCTGGTGGGAGGTGTCAGTGATCAAATAGTGTCTGGACAGGGAAACGGGGTCAGGTCTACCCTGGAGAGAAGGTATGTGCAGGTCTGAGAGGAGGCAGTCAGGCTGCCCAACCCCTCACTGGTTTTGGTTCCAGTGAAATCCTGTTAAAATGATTAAGAGCCATATCTGATGATAAACATGGTCACAAAAGGGACACCTATGGTCTGGAGGTCAAGGGGGACCCTCTGGGCTGACCTGGCTTGGAGAGGCAGGGCCACCAATTCATCCTGGCTTGCTTGGGAATTTCCCTGTTTTAAATCTGGCAATCCTGCATCCCAGGAGCCCCGTCAGCCCCAGGCAAACTGGGACAGTGGTCAATCTATGGAGACTGCCCAGAAAATTAGCAGCTGACCATGTCAGGGAGGTGCTGGCCTGGGCCACCTCTGGTCCCCTCCAGCTTCAGCCATGCCCTCCCCGCTGGGCGGCTGACCAGGGGGCAGCTATGAGCATCTCCTACCTCTCCCCTTTGTAAACCCTCAGTGTGTTGGAGATCCCACTGGCTCCCACTGGAACAGGCTCGTCACGATGGGCTGTCACCTGTCACGGTGGCACAGAATCTCCCGGGAGAATGAGCCGGTCATGCCACATAGCAACAGCATTGAATGGCCACGTTGGCCCCCCAATCCTCGCTGAGAGCCAGTCTGTGGCTGGACTTCCAATGATTTAATCTGAGAAATGAGCTCCTTGCACAGTGGGGGCCTCCCTGAACATCTAGCGGTTCAATGGGAGACTGGGAGGTCACTAACACCTGTGTACAGGGGAGGATTCTTCCCCAACAGCTATATGTCTACAAAAACGGGTGTCGAAAGGGACTTGCAAAGTGAGTTCTTCATCCTGAGAACATTCCACACCAGCAAGCCAGCATGGGGATGCGATGGTGGAAGGGGGAGGTTGATGTGATGCTCTCTGAAGATGGAGACAGCGGCCGTGGGTCCGGGACCGGCAGCTGCCCTGCATCACAGAGTTAGTAGAGGAGATGGCGGGGTTCCCAGTGAGCTTTGGGGACCCACGATCTTCATTGCTGAACTTCCCAGGATCTCAATGCCTCCTGATGGGTGGGGGAAAAGCCACCTCTTATTATTTTCCTCTTTGTCTTACAACAGCCACAAGGCGAGGACGCCTGCCATTTTTTTCTTCTCTTTTTTACTTACCTTAATTTAAACCCCCAGAGATTTGAAAGCAGGATTGCAGTGAGATGTCTGTGCCCCACCCCATGTGCAGATAATTACCAGGATATGGAAACAACCCAAGTGTCCACTGATGGATGAATAGAAAAAGAAAACGTGGTCCATCCATACAGTGGAATATTATTCAGCCTTGAAAAAGAAGGAAATTCTGCTGCATGCAACAATGTGGGTGGACCAATGGGATACTATGTGGACTGAGATAAGTCGGTCACAGAAGGATAAAAGATGCTGCATGAATCCACGTCTTTGAAGCATCTGAAGTTGTTGGACTCAGAGAAGAGAGGAGAATGCCCGTCACTGCTTCTGGGGCTTCCTTTTGGCAAAGAAGGGCAGGTCTCCAGGTGAAACGGGAGCATCTGTCCTTCTCCACTGTGGTTCGGTCAAGTTCTTTGCCAGGATAGGAAGAACCAAATGGCTGTCCACCTCTTCCTCTACATCCAGACAGATCTATGAAGCCTCCCCCCCGCCCCCCGGCTGAGCCTTGCTCTGTGAAACAACAGAGAGGGACACGGCAGCTCTGAGCTCTGTCTTCTCTGCTCCGAGGAAATGCTAGCGTGTTCTCCGTGCAATTGTTGAAGTTGGAGTCCCGATTTAGGGAGCCCCTGGCTTTGGATGCCAGCCTGTCCTGGGTGGAGCTGCAACGCCATCTCTCACGCTGGGCTCTGCAGACTTTACCCAACGTGTGTGGCTCGTGTGCCCGAATGCGTGTCACCACGTAAGTGCACGCAAAGTATTGTCAGAGGACAGCAGTCCCCGGCCATGTGAGCGTGTCTTCCAACTGCAAAGAGGGGGGCCCCTGAAAATACCCGGGAAGCGAGCTTTCTTGCAAGAACGATGTGGGCTCTTGCCGGGCGATCATGGCCGGTTGCAAAGGGAGGTTTTCCCCAGCGCTCCGGGATGTGACTCGGGGCTGGAGAATGTCCTCCGCTAGGAAAGGAAAAACTAGCACGGAGCCGCTGGCGACTTTTGGGAAGGAGGAAGGAGGAGGTGCCCGGAGAGGCGGGGGTGGAAAAATCCACCACAGACTGTTGTCGATTTTATGTCCTGACCGCAGTGGGTGTAAATGGAAATACTTGGGTGGGTTTGTATGAATTAAAACATTTATAGAGCCCTGGGCTGCTGTTACCTCTTAGGCGTCTTATTAAAGGACGGTTAGTGTAAACATCGAGGTTGTAAACCTGCTGGACCCCAGCACCAATTAAAATAATAAAAAACAAGGAGCAGCCACAGAGCGAAGGGTGTTTGGCAGAGATTCCTGGAGGTGGAGGGAGGGGAGGGGAGACCTGGCTCGTTGAAGGGGCAGGGTGTGGGCTGGAAGGAGGAGAGAGTGAGCTGGCTTCTGTATAAGGAAAAGAGTGTCTGACGGGGGAGTTTTCAGGGCTGGGATGGAGCCGCAAATCTGGGAGAGCCTTTGGGTGCAACCCGGGGACAATCTTAAATCTTTTGGAAAGCAAGAAATTGATGCTGTGGACCAGCTGTATGGATTGTATGTGGTGCACTGGGGCTGTCCCCACACCCCTGCTGGAGCAGCAGAGGGGGATGGAGACATGGGGCTGTCCCCACACCCCTGCTGGACCAGGAGAGGGGGATGGAGTCCTGGGGCTGTCCCCCCAGTCCATCCTGCTGGACCAGGAGAGGGGGATGGAGACATGGGGCTGTCCCCACACCCCTGCTGGAGCAGGAGAGGGGCATGGAGTCATGGGGCTGTCCCCCCAGTCCGTCCTGCTGGAGCAGGAGAGGGGGATGGAGACATGGGGTTGTCCCCACACCCTTGCTGGACCAGGAGAGGGGGATGGAGAAGGTGGGGCTGTCCCCCCAGTCTGTCCTGCTGGACCAGGAGAGGGGGATAGAGACATGGGGCTGTCCCCACACCCTTGCTGGACCAGGAGAGGGGGATGGAGAAGGTGGGGCTGTCCCCCCAGTCTGTCCTGCTGGACCAGGAGAGGGGGATGGAGACATGGGGCTGTCCCCACACCCCTGCTGGACCAGGAGAGGGGGATGGAGAAGGTGGGGCTGTCCCCCCAGTCTGTCCTGCTGGACCAGGAGAGGGGGATGGAGACATGGGGCTGTCCCCACACCCCTGCTGGACCAGGAGAGGGGGATGGAGAAGGTGGGGCTGTCCCCCCAGTCTGTCCTGCTGGACCAGGAGAGGGGGATGGAGACATGGGGCTGTCCCTGTACCCCTGGTATACCGGGGGCTGGGCGTGGAGGGGTCACCAAGGCTCCTGACGTCCCTGGTGGTCAAATTCTTCTGACCTCTCCACTCAAAGAGAGGTAGAGCGTGCTCTGGGAATGGTGTTGGTCTGAGTCCTAGAGGGACACCCAGGTCCTCCTCTCCTTGGCTGGTCCCTTCAGAGGTGTGTGTCTACCACTTCACATGAGGGATGAACAGCAGCCCTCATCCCACCCTGCCTTCCCGCTCACCTCCCTCCCTTACAACCCAGCTGCCAGTCCACCCTATTTCACCTCTTCAATTCCCACTGGCCTACAACCAACTCCCCACCTCATCAACTGCCATCTTCCCATCCCTCACCTCTCCTTCCTCCTCATCTCCCCTCACCTCCCTTACATCCCACTTCCCTCTCCATCATCCCACACCTCCTCAACCACAGACACCCTGTATCCATACCCCAAACTCAAAACTGACCCTTCCCGGGCTCTGCCTACCCCACCACTGCATCACTCTCTCTTCTTCCTCACTACCTTCTCTCCATCACCCCTTCATTCGCCTCCCTCCATCCCTGCCTCTCTCATCTCCCGCCCCTCCTTGGGTTCCAAGATTCAACCATTCCTTCCCAGGGAGGTCCGACCTTGGGATCCTCTCTACCATCATTTTTGGAGGCTAAGGTGACCACAGAATTCTCAGGGAGAATGGAGGACCTTGCCCATAGAAATTATAGACCATTAACTGTAGAAAAATGGGCTGCAGGTGGTCCGAGATGCCCATGTTGAGGAGAAGTGGAGGAAACTCTGAGGGCAACATGTGGGTGCATCAGAGTTCACCCCAGTCTGTGTTGGGGGCCCCAGACCTGGGCTCCCAGATTCTAGGTGCCCCATTGAGGGCGCCATATGCATTTGAGATGCTGCCTGGGGGAGCCTGTGAGGGGGCCGGGCTGCCCCAGATTTGGAAACCCCTGCTAAGTGTAACTGACAGGGCAGCCAGGTGGAACTCCCGGAAACTTCCGGGCAAGGCTTGTTTTAGTAGGCAGGGCCACCCTGGCTTGCTCTGGGGTCAAGGCAACATCTTAAAACCATTTTCTGCTGTCAGCTGCCTGCCACGCTCTCTTCCAAGAGCTCCCTCGGTTTCGAAGGCATGACTACTTTGCCGAAAGGTTAATCCATGTGTTTTGCATTCGATTGCTGTTGAGCGGTGGGTTGGCATATATTTTTCTTCGGGTTGATGTCCATCTTAGCAGATTAGAGGAGCTGGCTGAGTTCTGACAAACGTAGGCAGGGTTTTCGGGGCTAAGTGTTGAAGCCTACGTATGTCTGATGTTATAGGAACACAGCGGGTGCGTTGTCTGGTATGAGGGAGCAGAGAGGGCTCTCCTTGTACCTTCCATAAGGCAGTGTCCTCCAGCTGAGCCCCCACCCCGTGCCTGGCTGGGTACCCACCTTCAAACCCCACAAAAGCAGGACCTCAGCAGGGGTGGGGCCACGGCCAAGAGTTAGACCCTGTCTAACGCTTGCATCCAAGATGCAGCGTCCAAGGGGGTTCAAGCACCTTGGAGCACAAGGGTAACCCGCTCCAGGCCCTGGTGGGACATCAGATGAATTTCTTGTTTCAAGAGGAGCATGTTTTTCCTTATAGAAACCGCATCTTATGTAATAAGACCAAACACGCCCCTAGTGAGCTGAGCTGCTTCACCTTTTCCTTTATTTTCTGAAACAACTTGGGTAGTTACAGGAATGGCTGTTGTCCACCAAGGTTCGGTAGAACTTTCTCCTAAAAATAGCCATTGAGTTTCTGGGTTTTGGGGGAAGACGCGTTTTTTTTTCTTGCAATTTACACGTCTTTAAATTTTGCCATTGGTTTTGGCGTTTCTAGATCTCCTTGGACCGATTTGGCAGAATCCGTATTTCTGGGAAATTGTAGCATTTTGCGAGGAATGTTCTTACAGCCGTGCGTTTCTAAATATTGCTTTCATAGGGTCCCACAGACAATTTCTCGCTATCTTCCAAGTCTAAGTAATTACTGGGTTTTTTTATGATTCTGTTTTTAATGCAAAGGTTATTTGGTTCCATTTGCAGATATTTGGGATTTTTAAACTCTCTTCTACCGAGTTCAGAAATCTTGGTCTATATGATGTGGATCCTTTAAAATAGATTGAGTTTCATTTTGTGGTTCAAGGCCTTGTCTATGCTTGATGATGTTTCAGGGAAGCATGGACAGAATGGGCGTTTTCCATTTCATATGTGTGTGTGTCTATGTGCTTTAAGTTCTGCAGATTAGTCTATTTTTTTCATCTGCTGGATCGAACACTTTCTGTCAGGGGATGCGTTCCTTTCCTAGGACAAATATTCAAATTTTTCTATAGTGCCCAATAGTTCTGTGCATTTCTGCTTGATCTATATTCAGGCTGTATTGTGGCAAAATCTATGATTAAGTGAAGAATCTCGAGAAGATGTCATCCTGGATGAGGGGGGCCCTAAACCCAATGACAGTGTCCTGATCAGAGACAGAAGAGGAGACACAGACACAGAGGAGGAGCCACGTGGAGACGGAGGCAGAGATGGAGGGAGGCGGCCACCAGCCCAGGGACGCCTGGAGCCCCAGAAGCTGGAAGAGGCAGGAAGGACCCTCCCGTAGGACTGAGTTTAAAGTTGACGTGTGTAAACCCACATGGGTGGCAGGTCAGAGCTGCCAAAAGTCAGTTCCCTACTCCAGATTCATTTCGGTGCCCATTCATCAGTCTCTTTTCCTGTTCTTTTATTAGCTTTCAACATCCTGAGGTTCCCTCTATGTTCACGAACTTACAATATTTGAAGCAAAGTCACTGTGTCTACTGTCTACTGTGTCTATGCATGCACGTATATATGTGTGTGTGTATATGTGTATGCATCTCTCTATATATGTGTTTTTGTACATATGGAATCAATATCCAAACTAGAAATAGCGTCAAGCCCTAGAAAGCTGATGGTCAGGAAAGCAGAGGAGCAGACTAGCATATCGAAGACGGAAATCAAGTCAAAGATCAATCCATCTGTTATGAGGGAAGGCAGGGAGATCTCGAAGCCCCTGGGATGCTTTTCTTTATTGCATTAATTATTGGGTTCCATGCACTTCTGAAGGACGAGTGAGAAAAGCTCGGAGGTCGTAAATTGAGTGAGATCACTCGCCGCGAAGACGTGCACAAGTGGAGTCCACATGTGTTGCATCCCATGCTCGCCGGTGCACGTGGGGGCAAACAGGGCCGTGTGGGAGCTTAAGCATCCATGCAGGTGTGCTTATTGCGATGGCATGTATAAACGGCATGGTCTGCCCGTCCCCCCAGGGGGCCACCAAATGGTACCTCTCTTTTGGAGGCTGTCTTTGCATTGTGTGTCACTCTGAGTCTGGAACGACTGTGCACTTGAATTCAACAGTGTGACGTGACGGGTCTAGTTATGGAACCAGAGTCGACTGGATCCAGTGCCCATATTTGGGCCATGTCGGGGAGAAGGTCGTTGGATGGGAGGAGAGGCGTGGCTCGGTGCACGGTGGGCGTGGATGGGTCTCAAGTACCTGGCCGGAATTGTCCTCCTGTATGTGGAACACCCAGCTCGGTACTTGCTGAGTTTCATACGGAACAGGACCGAATTCCCCCAAACCAGGGCTGCGGGAAGCAGATGACTCGAGGATTGGCGTCTGGTTCACGTCAAGGAGCCAGGCAACACAGAGGAAGAGAGAACGGGGGAGAAGAGGATTGGGGTGCACAGAGGACCTCGGTGAGGGGAAGACCTAGTACATGGGTGGGTGGGAAGATCTCCAGGGCATTTTCACAAGTCTCTGACAGAGAGAAACGAAGCATCTGATGTTTTAAGGCATGAGCATGGCAACGCAACTCACATCGAGAGAGACACTTCCCAGCAAGACAGAACCATAATCTCGAGATGCCCAGTGATGGCGACTGAAAGTGGCTGCCATATTGAAACAGTCCAATGAAGAGGTTGCCTGGGATTGAGATGGGGCGAAGGGAAAGATGTAACTGGAGAGTTTGCTACAAAGAAAGGGGCTACTCATTGATCCACGGTGTTTGCTGAGCATCTGTGCTCAGCACTGGGTTGCAAGGACACCAATGACCTTTGTCCTCCTAGAGCTGGTAATGTGTTGGGTCAACAGGAGACAGTTTAGTAAACAGACCATTGCAGTAGGATGTGAGCCAAGCGGGACATGTCACGTCCACCACTAAAATCAACCCATCGACCAAGGGTGGTTCAAATCCTTGCAAGTTTTGGGAGGACTTACACCCGATCTACGGGGTGGGATGTGTGGGGAGATTCCACCGCATCTGACAATGGATAAGGGGCTCTGTTGACAAGACTTTTCCCTGCGAGGATTATTAATAAGGAACAGAGAAGCTGTTAACCCAGAACCAGGTTTCACACTAGCGTCCCTAGTAATAAAAACCCCACAACACTGCCTGGTCCTTTGATTCCATCTGAGTGTTCAGTTCCTGGCAGATGCTGACTTCTGTGCAGGACTTCATGCTTTCCATCCTTGGTTCTTTCCCGAGAAACAAAAGATAAAGTCTTCCACATGCGTCCTCCTCCTCCTTCAAATCCGATTATGTTAAATTCCACTTTTAACCATTTCTCGCTTTAGAGCAAAGCAGATTTCTATTGATACCGAAAGCTGCTGGCTATGCCAATTGAGGAAATTCATTCTGTGACCCAGCTGAGGTCCGGGGAAATATGATGGCTGGAAGATGAGGTTTGTCCTCCTCAGAATCTGTGGGATAACTATTGTGTTCTGACCTTAGCAATTATCCCCTGTGAGTTAGCTTCCTAGGGCGGCCATGACAAAGCACATTATGGACCCCAAACACAATGACAGTGTCCTGATGAGAGACAGAAGAGGAGACACACACACAGAGGAGGAGCCACGTGGAGACGGAGGCAGAGACGGAGGGAGGCGGCCACCAGCCCAGGGACACCTGGAGCCCCAGAAGCTGGAAGAGGCAGGAAGGACCCTCCCCTGGAGCCTCCGGAGGGAGCGCGGCCCTGCGACCCCTTCATCTTGGACGTCTGGTCTCCAAGATGGGGGAGGATCAGTTTCTGTGGTTTCAAGTCCTCTAATCTGTGGTCATTTGTTCCGGCCGCCCCAGGACAGGCATACAGTTCATCCTTTGAAGACCATCCACGCGGAAAACGCCTTCACTGCCCAAAGCAACCAGCTTTCCATACAGAAAACACTCTCCGTTGCTGGAGAGCTCTTGGACCGTTTCGTTAAATATTAGCAGATTCATCAGACGGGTTGCCGGCCCCGCAGCGGGGCTGGGAGGGAGCCGAGGAGACGCGGCCATACAAGAGCATGATGACAAGGGAAGACGTCGGTCAACAGGTGTGCGCATTTCGGTTCCCGAGCCGTGGGTAGGTTCCGACTCATCCCGTGACAGGAACCAAAAAGCGTCTGAGAACTTTGAGGGCGTTCCCTGGAGAAAGGCACTCAACCTCAACTGGATCCGCTCTTTCTCTGCGTCTCGTGCTGCGTCTGAAGTGGCCGACTCGATGTGTATTTCTTCCCGTGCGAGGGGTTATGATAGAGAGAGGTTCTGGCGGGCTCTTTGGGAAAGTGTCATTTTTCCACGTAAGTTCAGACTGTCTTCTTCTCCTGGACAACTCAAGCAGGAAAGATGTCCGAATGGCTTTTGGCAAGAGCTCTGTGGTGCGGACGAGGAAATCTTGTTTGTGAGAGGTGCGTTGAATGGGTAAATGGTCAGGTTCTCAGTGTTGCTCGGAAATATCCAAACGTCACCCCCGGAAGACATGATGAAGATGCTTACCAAGACTACTCACGGGTCTTGACCTCGAGAAAGTGGTCTGCTCTCTGCCTTCCCATGGGTCTATAGAGAAGGACACGCCGTCTCTACTGAGGGGAGGCACAAGACCCCCGTTCACACAGGCAGCCCACTGCCCTTCACCCCTTTGCCAGGGGTGGTTCTCCCATTTGAGCCTTCTTGTGGGAGATAAGACATACCGGGGGGGTTTCAGGTTCCCCAAAACACATGCGTTCTGCATCTTTCCTCCGTGCCTGTCTTGCTTTTCTGACTCTCCCCACCTGTTGCATTTCTTTCTCACCTGCATCCCACTTGAACCCTTTTCAAAATCTCTCCTGTGTCTACTTTCAGTGGCCATGAGGCAGCTGCAGCATCTCCCTTCCAGGCCGAGGTTCTTTGTGGAGTTGGATAAAGGATATTTGAATCACCTCCCACCCTTCTCTTCTCATTTCCGAATAACCCCACTCCCGCGAGTCCATTCTTTCAGAGCCCACTTTCCATGGCTTTAGTTACCTCTGTGAAGTCGTTTCCCAATGTCTCCGACTGTTTCTTACTTTTCTTCAGTGATGGAGCCCGTAAGCAGAAGCAATAAATTCCCTCTGATGGCTTTTGATGAACGTTTCCATGAAGCCAGGGGCATCCATCTAAGGAAGATCAACAAACCCTTTAAAAATTGGTGACATCGGAGACAGAGGCTGTGCCCTGAACATACGGTATCCGTTTCTCTAAGCACGTGACTTTGTTTTAGAATTACCTGCAACGGGTCTCCAAACCCATCCCCATGGTCTTCGTGATTCTCTTGAGTCATGGGGTTTATGAGCTTATCCATGAGGTTCATCAATGGGGTTCATTCGCAATGTTGTGTGTGAAGCATAACTGTGTAGACTGTGTGCAAAATGGCGGCCATAGTTTCCCTCCTGGGTCAGGTCTGACTAGAAAAGTGTTCTACATCAGGGTCTCTGTCATCTATGCTGGGAGCCCTTACCCCACCACCAAGGAGGGCTTTCCTTCTAGAGGCTACAAGAACCACTCAGACCGCCCACTGACACCCGAGAAAAAACAAATGCTCCTTGTTTTCAGCCATTGAGTTCAGGGCCATTTGTTACACAGCAAATGCTGGCTATTACATACACTTGAGACCCAATGTCTTGAATTCAATGCTCATAATGTAAAAAAAAAATCGACTGAGCTGGATCCTAGCCATGAATGGCATGCAAGAAAATTTGCCTCTACAGATAGGCTGTCAAGAAACTGGATATTTTGAATCCATGACGTGATTGTGGCTACGCTGGACGTAGAAATAGAATCCTAACTAGTGACTGGAGTCCCCACTGAATCTGTTCATTCACTCAAGGTCTTTGCATTCCATTTCGGCAGTGATTCTTTTCCGAGACAATACCTTATGCTCTGTTTCTTTTTTAATGTCACTTATATCGGCTAATATGCAAATACATAAATATTCAGTCGGGGGATATAGATAAATAAGATCTGAACCTTAATATAAAGTGGTTTTTTAAAGTCTATCGTTGATTAAAGACTCTATTTACTGGAATTTTATAAATCCCCCCAGTGTGCTATAAATTAATAATTTGCTGTATTTATTTGTGTGCTGTCGATGTAACTCCGTCAATTATTAATGAATACATTTATTGCATATAAATAATAAAATTTCTGTCTCCTAACACGACCAATGCTTCCCGTTAATATTCTGGGAATAGCATATGAATAATTAAATAAAGGTAGAGTAAGTAACGGTATTGAGACTGGCAAGCATTTTTTTTTTTATTCAAACACTTCAAAGCAACGTCTACAAAGACGAGAGTGGATTCAGTCCTGGGAGCACGGGAAATTATATCCTTATGCTCTGGACAGATTGAAGGATACTTGGGGGTTGGCCACAGACTCTCGCAGCGTGGACTTGCACAATGTTTCTGCCGTTGAGATGCGGTGAAAACGACAAGCACTTATTGACCGTCTGCTCCATGCCAGACCCCGACAGGTGCACCCCACTTTGAGTTCATGGCCACCGGTCAAGGAGGTGCCATTACCCTCAAAACCAGACCCATTCCCTGTGACCCAGCAAATCCACGTCTGGGTGTATTCCCAGAAGAATTGAAAGCAGCGTCTTGAGGGGATAAGTGTACCATGCTCACGGCAGTGTTATGCACAACCACCAAAAGGTGGAAGCAACCCAAGTGTGCATCAGTGGATTTATGGATAAGTAAATTGTGTCTATGCATGCAACAGAATATTATTCACCCATGAAAAAGCAAGGTGTTCTGACATGTGCTGCACCGTGGATGGACGTTGGGGACATTATGCTCAGTGAAATTAGGCAGACACAAATGGACAAATTCTGTATGATTCCACTCACAGGATGTCCCCAGAGTAGTCAAATTAATAGGAACAGAAAGTAGAATGGTGAGTGCCAGGAGCTGGGGGAGGGGACGGGGAGTTAGTTTTTAATGTGGACAGAGTCTCAGTTTGGGAAGATGAGAAAGTTCTGGAGACGGATGGTGGGGATTGTTGCACAACAGTGTGAATGGACTTGATGCCACTGAACGGGGTTAAAAGGTGGGGGAAAAAACGGACCCATCTCGTGTAGAGGGTCCCGTCCATTCTGTCCCATAAAGCTGCTGCACAGAACTTCAATTGTAGGATCCCAAATGCGAGGCTTGTGTGTGGCATTTCATTGGCACGGGAGGTTGTGGAGCGAAAGGGAATTCCCACCGTTTCCCTGCAGACCCCCCCAGGGGTCCCAGACACTCCCAGTTTGCACACTCCCCCATCCTCGTACAGGTACACACCCGTCTTCTCGATCCCAACCCTTTCATGCTGCCGACTTGGATTCCTCCTTGCTTTTTCCACTTGATCATTTCCCCTATTAGTTCAGAGACACCCCGCTTTTCTTAACAGTTGCCTACGATTCTGTGACACGGGTCGTGCCATTATTTTTCAAAGCCGGCCCCTCATCCGTGGACCTCTACCTTTTTCCGTTGTCTTGCATTACAGTCCTTTCATGACAATCCCCGTGTGTATGTTACAGTCTTACCGGCGTATCTGTAAAACATCAAATCCGTAAGCATTTCATCGTGGCCTGCTTTGTTTTGTCTTCGCGGGATTTGGAACGTTTGCATTCTGCTTCGAGTTCTGGTTGGATTACATGTCCATGTGGATTCTTGGGGCTGGGAGCTTCCCTTGGTAGAGGGCCACTCTGCCTTGTGGTCCAGGCTGCCCTGGACCATCAGCACGGTGCAGGGACCATCCAGGCTCCCGTCGTGGGATCCGGTGGCGTCTGCCCCCTCAGTCTCCAGGAGACAGATTCACGGAGCAGGTTATGTCCTGGAGACCAGCCCAGGGCGATGGTGATGGAGAGAGGGGTCCCTTCTTCTGTGCAGACAGGAGGAGCCTGGGAGATCTCCCTGGTGGGCCAGGGGACACCCACGTGAGACATGCATAAATGTTTCCTTTGCCCTTAGGGATCCTTGTCATCTAGATGAGGATACCTGTGTCCTCGTCTGCTCTCCCCCCAGAGTTCACAACCGTCGTGGGGATGAAGGATGCTGAGCGGGCTGGACCAGGGGGATACTCGCGTTAGGGAATTTGCTGGTGATCCACTGAGACATCAGCCCCTCTGCCTTCTCGTCCACGGGGACAGTGCCCCCTCCTGACGGGACCAGCTTCCTCCAGGGACCAAGGAGTCCAGGGATGGCCAATAGAAAGAGGGATGGAGAGATTTTAAGTTAGTGGTCCTGCCCTGGGCACCCGCTGGCACCCAGCATCGGGTTGGGTGTTGCAGCGAATGTGGCTCAAATCTAGCCGGGATACAGGCTGGTACCCAGAGCACCATCTGCTCTTCTTGGCACCAGCTTCCCGGCACCGTGAGGTCTGTGTGGACACAGGACGCCCTCCCCACGGAGAAGATGCCCCCTTCCGCATGCTCCACGGGGCGCTTGCACGTTTGCATCTGTTGCTCTTGCTTTTCCACCCAGTCACCCTGAAAACTCGTGGACCCCTGGGACTCGGCGTCATTTGTCCCTGCATCCTGGGAGTCTGCATCCACATCGTTGATCAAGGCACTAGGTCTCGTGCAGGAAAGGGAGCAATTTCAGAGGACAGTGCCGTGCCCCCCAGGCCGCCAGGAGAGGGAGGAATCCCCCGTTTCTGTCCCCACATGAGCCGCTGGGTGAGGCGGGTCTGGTCCTCAAAGCTCTCAGGCAGGCGTGTGCCTGGTCACCCAAGGGGTGGAGGCCTCCCCCCGTGAGCCGGGCCGCAGCTTTGTGATCCCCCAGGGGGCTGTGATCCTCCAGGAAGGTGTCACTCTGCAGGGAGGCACAGGGTCCCAGACATGCCACTGGCCAGGGCGCTCTGACTGTCGAGGGCCAGGTAGGCCGAGGGGTCTGCTGGAGGCTGGCGCAGTCGGAGACTCCACCACAGACACACACACACAAGGGGTGACACACCACATACACACACGCACAGACACACCACACACATGCCACACACTCATACAATGTACATGACATGTCATACACCCTACACACACAACACATACATGTGCACACACTCATATGACATACACATGTCATACACCATGCACAGACACACACCACACACCACACACCACATACACACACGCACACACACCACACACTCATATGACGTACACAACATGCCATACACAGACACACAACACACACACCACACACATGCCACACACTCATATGATGTACATGACATGTCATACACCACACACAGGCACACAGCACACCACACACACACCACATACAAACACGCATAGACATGCCACACACATACGATGTACATGGCATGTCATATAAAACACAGGGACACACACCACATACATGTGCACACACTCATACAACATACATATGTCATACACCACGCACAGACACACACCACATACCACATACACTCATGCACACACACCACATGCACACATACACATCACATACTCGCATGCACACACACACACCACACACATGCCACACACTCATATGACATACACAACATGCCATACACCATACACAGGCACACCACATACACACACACAGGCACACCACACACATGCCACACACTCATACAACGTACATGAAATGTCATACACCACACACAGACACACAACACATGCACACACACACACAACACACCACATACGCACACCACATACATGCACATACACACACACCTCATGTATTCCACACACTCATACAATGTACACATCATACACCATACACAGACACACACCACACATACACACCACATACACACACATACAGGCACAGCACACACATGCCACACACTCATACAACGTACATGAAATGTCATACACCACACACAGACACACAACACATGCACACACACACACAACACACCACATACGCACACCACATACATGCACATACACACACACCTCATGTATTCCACACACTCATACAATGTACACATCATACACCATACACAGACACACACCACACATACACACCACATACACACACATACAGGCACAGCACACACATGCCACACACTCATACAACGTACATGAAATGTCATACACCACACACAGACACACAACACATGCACACACACCACACATCACATACATGCACACACACCACACACAAGCCACACACTCATACAATATACATGGCATGTCATGCACACATGCAGCACATACACACACCACATACATGCAATACACTCATATAACATACACAGCACATCAAGTACCACACACATCCACAACACACCACACATCCGCAAACAACGCACACCACACACACACAGCACACATGCTGGCATGCAGCACACACCATACATACATCACACACCACATACACACGTGCAACATACATCCACACAGACTTGAACAACCCACACAAACACACTCAACACACACACCACACACAAGACACAGACAACACACAATACACACGTGCACAACACACACCACACAGACACACACACATCACATACACAGAACACACACTCCACACACACACAGTTACACTAAGGGGACCGACTGGTGGAGTTAAGGGGCAGCCCTGTGAGACTTTGGGCCACGCTGGGGACGGTGGGTGCATGTCACCCTCCAGTCAGAGGTTGTGGCTGCTCTTGATCACAGGGGCCACCTGCTCTCCCAGGAGTCCTTGGCGCCCATCTTTGGGGGACAGTGGTGGCCCCCAGACCTGCTCCGACCGCCAGCTCCTCTACTCCGCACACACACTTGCGGGAGGAATGTGCTCCATTCCCCACGCTTTGTCACAGCTGGGACACGGGTTTGCATTGTCATCGGTGACACGGGGCCTCCTCGTTGGGGGCTGGTCTGCACACAGACTAACTCCCTTATATCAACCATGTATATCCACACGCTCCCCAGACCCTCCCGCGTCCTGCGATGTTGCTGTTGTGTCTCTTCCCACTGCGGGGTCCCTGTTATTTAGGGCGAGCACCTTGGCCGTCGGTGGAAACCGGAGGATCTGACATACCTGGGGCTCGAGAGACGTATCAAGGTTTCCCAGGGAGTGAATTCCGAGGGCTGACGTGGGGGCGCCCAGCTCCACGCACCACTGTTGTGCGTCACTGTGACAGGAGAGAGAATTCAGCTCTGGAGCTGCAGAAGGAGGTGAAACTCTTCTTTTTTGTGGAGAAGACAGTGTTTACTCTCCATTGTGGGTTGAATCATTTTCCCCCAAAAAGTGTGTGTCCACTCAGAACCTCAGAACGGGCCCTTATTTGGAAACGGGGTCTTTGCAGATGTGATGAGTGAAGGATGGAGAGGAGGTCATCCTGGATGAGGGGCCCTACATCCAATGACAGTGTCCTGACCAGAGACAGAAGAGGAGACACAGACACAGAGGAGGAGCCACGTGGAGACGGAGGCAGAGATGGAGGGAGGCGGCCACCAGCCCAGGGACACCCGGAGCCCCCATCATTTTCGGCCGATGCTGTTTGCGTATTTTGGGGAGTCATCAGTCACAAGTATGTGCATGAACACATCACAATGACGGCTTACCTTCTCCTGGGGCCCTGGCCGGCGTCCACATGTTGGCACTTAGATGATGTGACCGTCTACTTCCTGCCTCTGTCCTGCAGAGTCTCTCCTTCTCCCCATTGGGGCTGTCATTTTCCTAAGTTCTGTGCCCCGCTACAGACTCTGCTCCAATACCCGCTCTTTTTAGGAAGTCTTCCCCGACTCTCCAGGCAGAGGGTGGCAAGCAGGTCCCATATCTCATGCTAAGTCAGCCCGTTGGAAACGGCTACCCTGAGCAATGTGTTAAGAAGGATTCTGAGGCTTTGTCTGGCTAGGAGGGAGGAACCCTGAGATCTGCCGCAGGTGTGGAATGGGAAGGTCACAATGAGGGGCCCCTGTTGTCTGTCCCCTACAGTCCTGTAGAAACCCTAAAATGCCTGGCCCTGCTGTGTCACTCAGCCATGGATTCGTGTGCAAGTTTCAAACAGGCTCGTGCGGAAACCAGCAGGGCAGGCGGCAAGGTGACTTCATATGTGGAAGCCGGCCCCGTAGTTCTCAGCCTGGAATTTAGTGGAGAGGCTCTCATTTTCCTGATGAGCCAACTCCCCCATTCAACTTTTGGTTCTGTTTACCAAGTAAATTTTATTGTGAATTTTTAGTTATTGAGGTGATATTCCTGGGACATACAATAACCGTTTCAGAGTGTACAATCCAGGGGCGTTTAGCGCATTCCGGATATTGTGTGACCAACACCACTATCTACTCACAGATCATTTTCATCACCCTCAAAGCAATCCTGGTACCCATAAGATTTCTCAAAAAATTAAAAATAGAAATACCACACAATCCAGCTATCCCTCTACTGGGTATTTATCCAAACAACCTGAAATCAACAATCTGTAGAGGGTTATGCACCCCTGTGTTCACTGCAGCATTATTCACAATAGTCAAGATGTGGAAGCAACCCAAGTGCCCATCAACAGACGAATGGATAAAGAAGTTGTGGTATGTATATGCAACGGAATACTACTCAGCCATGAAAAAGATGACATCGTCCCATTTGCAACAACATGGATGGACCTGGAGGGTATGATGTTAAGTGAAATAAGCCAGACAGAGAAAGACAAACACTGTACGATTTCACTCACGTGTGTAAGATAAACGCACAGACAAAGAGAACAGATTCGTGGTTACCAGGGGCAAGGGGGGTCGGGAGGCTGTGCACAGGGGTAAAGGGGCACATGTGTATGGTGATGGACAAATAATAACATACAACTGAAATTTCACGATGTAATAAAGCATTATGACCTCAATTAAACAACCACAAAAAAGAAATCCCGGCGTCGCTTAAGCAGTCATTTCTTATTGTCCCCTCCCTGCAGGACGTGGCGATCACCGATCTGCTCTCTGCCTCTGTGGTCAGTCGAAGCTTGTATGGGACGCTCTTCATTCTCAAGTGAGACATAACCCACTTTGCAAGCAGCCGAGCGTGTTGACGTGCAAAGTACGTGGTATTTGTCTTTTCCTGAAAATATTAGAGAGAAATGTGGGTGTGAAGGGGAAGCGTCAACATCACTTCAGGTGTGCTTCAGACGGGTGTCGGGAGACGTCCCGTTAATGCGAGTTTGTGTGGCGACCTCAGATTGCGCCTACGTAAGAAGCCCCAAATCCCGAAACCGATGGACGGAGGTGGAGTAACTGTATTGTTTTTCTTGGCTCAGACCTAATTCTGCACAAGGAAGCGTCGTCTTCCTTCCTCCCTTCCTTCCATCCTTCCTCCCTCTCTTCCTTCCTTCTCTTCTTCCCTCTTTCTTCCCTTCCATCCTTGTTTCCTTCCTTCCTTCCTCCCTCCCTCCCTTCCCTTTTCCTTCCTTCTTTCCTCCCTTCCTTCCATCCTTCCTCTTTTCCTTCCTTTTTCCCTTCCTCTCTCCTTCCTCCCATCCTTCCTCCTTCCCTCCTCCTTTCCTTCCTCCCTCCTACCTTCCTGCCTGTCTCCTACCTTTCCTGCCTGTCTCCTTCCCTCCTTCCTCCCTCCTTTCTCTCTTCCTTTCACGTCATTCCCTGCAAATTGGTTCTGTTATTGATTTGTTTGTGTCCCTTTGGGCAGAAAGGAAACACGCTACGTGCCGAGTTTATAAATCTATCTTCGGTATCAACCGAAAATTGAAACGGCATGGTCGAAAATGAGATAAACGACGTGCTGGAGACGTCGGTGGCGGAGAGCAGATAAGTCTGGGGGAGCCGTTTGAGGGGAAATGGAGCCAAATGTCCAAAGAAAAAAAGAAACACCCAAAATGTGATCCTTATCGTGATTTAAGCTTATCGGACGGATTGGGGAGAAAGCTATGAGATACATCAAGCTTAATTCGGTGTTTACATGATTTTCGTGATTTGTACATTGTTCGTAATGGGATAACATAAAGAAACGTAGAAAAGATAAGAGGAGACTTTATGGTTCTGAAGGGAGAGCACGTTTGCGATGTTCGACATGCAAACGTTTCCTTTTGTGTTTGAAAACGGTCTTTTGCAAACAGGGCAAATATCTTAGCTCCATAAGGCTGGCAATGGGACTCAAGACTCTTGGATAATCTCGTGTTCAGCTATTTAGGAAGACTGGTGCAAGTCTGGCACCTCCTCTCTTACGAGGCATTCTGGAATTCATTGCACTTTAAGTGCTGTCTGCTGTGATTCCAGCACTTTAAAGATTACGATAAAGGAGCTTGCATTGCTTGCAGGTAATTAGGATTCTTTAGGATGAAAGGATTTTTAATTACAAGGGATCTAAACGGGATCAAGCAAGTGTGAAGTCCGTTGAAGCAGATATGCAACTCCCCGTAGTGACGTGGGCACCAGCTCTCTGCGGCCCGGACTTTTATTGTCCAGTCCGGGGCTGAGAGCTTGTCACAATGGTCACCCCTCTGAGATGCCTCTGAGTCTCTGCTCCCCTTCCGTCCCCGGTGATGCAGAGCCCCCACGCACCCCATTGCTTGGATGGGAACACTGAGGCCTGGGCCCCGATGTGTCACTCCTCGGTGGAGCCCTGTGTGGGATGCCCTAATCCAGAATCCGGTCCCGCTGGGCCTTGCGTGATGCATTCATGCAGTAGTGAAGTCAGGAGCCGTCACAATCCACTTGAGTCACCAAGCCCTTGACCCGTCCCTTGTGCGTAAGAGCAGTTATGTGGCACGTGGCTGACTCTCCTTTCAGGATCTAGAGTCGGATGCTCCTGGGGGGCCGAATCTTCCAAGCTCTGGGGGCCTACGACACAAGGGCAGCCCTCCAGGGGTTTCTGAGGTTAATGATCTCAACCCTTTTCTCCCTCCAGGATGCTGCAGACAATGCACAAACGGATGTGCGTGGCATGTGCCGATAAAACTTTATTTACAAACACAGGCAGTGGGCCAGGCTTGGTCCCAATGCTGTCGCTGGTCCAGTTCTGTTATTGGCCACTAAGTCCTACGTAAGTGCCCTAAAAGAGTCTTACCTTAAAAAAATGTTGAGATGAAATTCATGTCAAATAAAATTAACCATCTTACAGTGTTTAATTCAGTGGCATTTAGCACATTCAAAATATTGTGCAACCACCATCTCTATCTAGTTTCAGAACATTCTCATTGCTCTAAAAGGAGACCCAATACCCAGTAAGCAGTCCCTCCCATCCCCCTCCCTCCAGCCCTGGCAACCACTAACCCACTTTCTGTCCGTGGATTTGCCTGTTTTGGGCATTTCCTATAAAAGGAATCACACACTCTGTGTCCTTTTGTGTCTGGTTTCTCTCACTGAGCATCATGTGTTCAAGGTCCATCCACATTGTAGTGTGTGTTGCTGCTCTACTCCTGTTCATGGCTGTGTAATATTCCACCATATGGTTGGACCACATCATATTTTTAAATTTATTTCTTGATGGAACTAAATGCTTTTGACCATGGAATGGTTTCCACAGACCCTGGTGAGAGAAACAGTCTAAAAATCTCGGGACCAGCTCATATTTTCACTTCAGGATAACAGAAAACAGGATGCCAAGAACTAATGCAAGCTACAAGGACTTTTCCTGGGAAAAATCCTTTTGGTTGCTGTGTTGTTGGCACAAGGTTTCCTGGCCTTTAGATGATTGAAGAAAAGAAATAGATGTCTCCACCTGAGGCCACTGATGGAGTGCTGGTCAGGGGAGGGCCCTGTACAAACAGGACACAGATGGCCTGCATTTTCTAACTGACCACGCAGCACCTTGTGATCTGTCCACCTTGTGAAACCCTTTTAAGACAGAGGACTTGCTCGCCTACATCCTACTGCAATGGTCTGAGCGAGTTTAATTCTTCAACCCTCCTTCCCAAAGAGGGGACTGACAATTATCTATTAGCCAACACTAAAATTAAGGAAGTTGGAATGTTCACAGTGGATCCCAGAAGTCTTTCTTGCTATGATTGGTACATTTCCCACAGTCCTTTCCCCTCCTGTGCTAAATGCACTCATTTCCCCCAGAGGGAATGGGTGGATTACTTGTGATCACACACAAGGCATTTTAGTATTTGAAGCAGATCAGGGCACGTGACATGAGCGTTTCACTCTTATCCGTGTTGACAGAAACAGCTCTGCCGAAACTAGCTCTGTTTGCTTCCAGAGTTGATCAATAGATGTGTTATCACAGAGTCTATTGGCTCTCTGTCCCAGAGAATTTTTTCAGTGACCTGTGGCGGGAGGTGGCTGCTCCCGGGTTTTGTGCAAAGACTGGTTGGAATAGATGAGTGGTTCTCACGGGGTGCTGTGCAGGGACAATTCTGCCTCCAGGGGACACGTAGCAATGTCTGGAGACATTTTTGGTTGTTGCAATGGAGGTGGGGGGTGCTTCTGGAATTACAGGGCACAGGACGCCCCACCACAGAGAATCATCCAGCCCCAAATGTCAGTATGTGAGGTTGAGAGACCCTGACCTAGCATGATTCTGTCTCCATCTGTCATCTATCTATCATCTATCCATATCATCTATCATCTATCTATCTATCATCTATCTGTCTATCTATCTATGTATCCATCCACCTATCTATCACCTATCATCTATTCTTCTATGCATCATTCTACATAATCTGCCAGCCTATTATTCATCTTTCATCTATGTAATCTATCTATCATCTATATTTATATCTATCTATCATCTATCTACGTGTCTATTATCTAACTACATATCCATTTATCCATTCCTCCATCTATCATCTCTATCTATCTATCTATCTATTCATCCGTCCGTCTATCCATCTGTCTATAATGCATCTACCTGTCAATCATCTATCATCTATCTAACTAGCTATCACCTATGACACTGGTTTACAACTGGAGGGACTTTGCCCCCAGGGGAGACTTTGCAATGTCTGCAGACATTCCTGGTTGTCACAGCTGGAGGGGGAAGAATTCTCCTGGCACCTCATGGGTGGAGACCAGAGATGCTGCTCAACAGCCCCCAGTGCCCAGGACGGCCCCCCACAGAGAATGGTCTAGCCCCAAATGTCAGTAGTGCTGAAGTTGAAAAACCCTAAAATAGAGAAATCATTTGCCTCCTGCTATAGATTTGACAGCTCTCCGAAAGGGTCCTTTCCTCCCCTCTCTGATTTTTGGCTGTCAGCCTTCCCCTCGGTATAATCTTGTGATTAACAACCAAGAAGCACTCAGAACTAAAGCTCCCTGGTCTGTCTTCAGGGGAAACATTAAAGGAGAAACAATCACGTTGGTCATTTGGTCGGTTCCCTGACCAAATGGAGCATGCAGGATTTCTCTCTGGCTTCAGGCAGACACTGTGGCTGCCCCCGGGGCCAGGAGTCATTGTGAGAAAGACAAAGAGATGAAGGGGACCCTGCAGAGACCAGCTGTGCAGGGGGTCCAGGCCTTTGTGCAAAGTCTTTCGTATTCAAATCTGCCTCCTTTTCCCTGGGCTCCGGCCTCCCCAAACACACCAGCTCCTTGGATCTGCGGCGTGGAGAGCTGCTGCCAGCCTGCTGGGTGCAGGTCAGACCCAGGGTGGCCTTTCAGGCCAGTCTACTTTCCAGGCAGGAACCCCAAGAATGTCTGCTTGGGAGCAATTACCTTGGTGGATTTCTCACTCCACGTCCAATGACCTTTTAATGTGTTGAATCAGATGCTCTTATATCAATGGTGCAATTTGAGTGCATCCTGTCTGAATTGCTTCCTGGGTTTCTTAAGCAGCATTTTGCAAAGATGCATTGAAGGACAGGCAGCCAGGGACCCAGGCGGGGCAAATCCCACTGCACAATCCCTTTTCTTGGTGATGGAGGAAGTCAGCAGCCCAGGGGGTGACTGACAGCCCAGATGCAGGCAACAGCCCGCACTCTCTGACTGTGTGCTTTGCAGATATTATTGATTTCGTGGGGCAAATCCCTGACTCCAAAATAAATTAGGCAAAATCAGAATCCTTTGATTGTCATTAGCTCTAAACGCTGTCTTTTCTTTCCTCCCTCGCCAAACTGCAGCTGAGGCTATTTAAATGGCCCTTCAAAGAATTCCAATTACCTTGGTGCATTTGTTTCATCATCTCCAACCACACTATCTGAAGGATGTTGCAGCTCGTCGCAGATGCCGTTGCAATGAAACGCATGTAGCCCAGATTCCAGCGTGCAACCCTTTGAAAATCTGCCCGTTAATGGAAAAAAAAAAAAAACATTAAATGCTCCACCATCCTTAGGAGTATTTGTCATCTCTGCAAATCAAAACACGGGCTCATTACCTGAGAGGGCTCTGATATCTAGACGCTTTAATTGCGCAAAGAGCGTTGTGATTCTGACCTTATTCACATCCCCGATGTTGAATTTAGGACCCGGGGCCAGAAGGCTCATAAAATAACAGGGTTTATGGTGCCTGTTTAGGGGAACTGCGTGAATGAAGACTGGAGGTCAGGCTTGTGTTAGCCGTGAAGATGTGTGAACCGCGTGGGACGGTGGGATGCGGGATGCTCATTGGGTTGTCCAATTCAATGCGTATTTAGTGAGTGTCTACTATGTAATGGGCATTGAGGGAAGCATCATAAAAATATGACCTCAAAGCTCTGGATGGGGTCTCCACTGATGCACTCATTCTCAACCTGGCCACTTGGTGGTGATGGCGTTCAGGATACGGTACCCCCAAATATGGCACCTTGGTATGTTGACTATTTTAAGGTCAAGGAGTTGAGAAAATGGCAGAAGGAGGAAGCTCACTCTGACCTTCACCCCACTTTTGTCCCTTGAAACAGGTCATCAGACCCTCAGGTGAGAGATGCCCTTCCCATGCCCAGAGCAGAGGAGCATCCTTAGCTCCAAGACAGGGGACATGAGAAGAAGTCATGCATGGAAGACACTGGGAGACAGAAAATGCAGTTCACCAATGCTCTTGTTTGTGGCCGCCATATTTATTGGTTGTGATGAGATGGAACATTCTATGGTTGGGAGGTTGGCTGTCAGCAGGAAACACAGGTGCACTTAGCTCAGGTAGAGAGCAGCACAGTACACTCTGAGTGGAGGTGGGCTAGCACGCCCTTTGGGAATGGTGTGCCATCTTGGGTGGTGGCAAGGTGGCTACTTGACGTTGAGTAAGGTTGGAGGACTAAATGGGGCCGGACAACTGAGATTTGAGTCAGTGATAGTTGTATGGTGGGTCTGGCAGGCAAGCCAGCCTTGTGCAGACCAATAACATCATCAAAGCTGTCTTTGTGAGGTATGTGGGATAGATGAGACCAACATGGTATCAGGGAGAGGGAGTTAGGAAGGGGCCATTATCGGGAGACAGTGTGATTGTGAGCAGACTAGAAATGGGGTGACATCTGAAAAAGCACTTGTACAAGGGGATATAGGATGGACTTCTTCAACATCCTTCAAGTGAAAACACTGGAAGAGTTCACAGTGATGGAAGGAACCAGACAAGGAAGTCTGCTATCGAATCGTTTAAGATCCTTTGGCGGTTTTCAGGTAATGCGACGAGGCAAAAGACAAATATGAGGTCTAATATTTGGACAGTAGACAAAATTATGATTATTGTTGGTGAAATTTTTGTATTCTAGACAGCAAGGAAATAAATAGTAATAATAAATAATTATGAGATCCAAGAAGGGATTTTGTTGAGGATGGATGAGACGAAAATAGATAACCAGAAACCAGTCGCTGGTCAAACTATTCTGAAAAAATAACGCAAATAGGAAAAAATGCACATTCCATGGAAATACAAAATGTAAAACATATAGGAATATAATGCCATGGTTGCAACAAAATATGAAATGCCTAGAAATGAACTTTATAAGAAACGTAGTAGGGGTATTGGAAAAGAAAGCCATAAAGTTTCATTGATGCCCATAAAAGGATACTTAAGTGGAGAAGCATGTTGCCTCCTGAATATAAAGGGTTAATATTGTAAATATGTCAATGTTTCCCAAATTAAAATATGGGCTTTATCCCTCCAGGAATTTTTTTTTTACGTTTGGAAATAATAGAGCGATTCCAAAATGTTTCCGTAGGAATAAATTGGTGACAACTTCCAAGCCATTTCTGAAGAGGAGTGGAGAGGGATTGTGCATTAGCAGACAATAAAACCCTTTATAAAGACACAAGAAATGAGGAACTGGCCTGGGAATAGACAGATCATTGACAATGAAGAAATGCACCGAGAGTTTACGATGTGACAAAGGCTGTTTTCCTAAATCATTCCGTAAAAAAATCCAAGACTTCTGTGTGTCACAAAATATACACAAAATTAAAGGGAACATGAGGAAACATGTGGAAAATACATTATACACCCAAAACATCATTAATACATAAAGGGCTGTTTCAAATCAAAGATAACGTTCCCCCACTGAAAAAGCCAAAGGGCAGGAGACAAATGGCCAATAATGAAAAGAAAATGTTCGACTTCAGTCAATGTTATGGAAGTATTTTCTTTAAAACAAGGAGACCCCATTTGAGTCTTGTGAACCGGTCCTTTTCCACCACGATGGAACTACCAGAATGTGTGCATTCTTTGTGGAAGAAGGTATGTAATTAGGAAGGTCTTTGGGGAAAGCATTCGGTTGACAAACGAGAAGTCTTAAAAATGTCCCCCCACTTTGATTCAAGAATTGCATCTCTACGAAGAAGTCAAAATACCATCAACAAAAACAACAATGAAATTGTGTGAAGATCGGTATTCAAAGAGTGTCTCTCTTTGAGGGGAGAAAGCTATGGATGACTTGGGAAAATCTTCTTGGCATTTTTATCCTGTACTTTTGACATCCCATACTGGGAATGTATGTAAAAAGTTGAGTTAAAAAGGTGACAAAGGATACTTTTAAAAGGAGACATGAGTTTGGATGTAGAAGCTTGGTTGACCCAGTCATGAATGACTTTGACAACGGATGGGACATGAGCCAATAGGAAGGATGAGGCCATGTTGGAGAATGAGGCCCGGGAGAATGGTGGTCCCCATACCAGGAAGAGGCCAACGTGGGTAGAAGATGTGGAGATAAAGTTCTGGCGAGACTCCAGATGGGATTATCCAGAGGGCAGTTGGACATGAAGGACTAGCACCAGAGACAGCAAATTCGAATCCATCTGGCTGCATCCCTCTAGAGCAATGGCCAGCATTACGATGATGGCTTCCTCGCCCCATCCTTCTAGGACGACAGAAGTGCCAGCAGCAGCAGCAGAAGAGCATATTTCAAGGTTAACAGCAAATGCATCTCAGATGCCCCGGAGGAGGGGGCCCCTAGTCTTGTTCCGGGTGCAATAAAGTACATGAGAGCTGGCATTTGAGCTTCTGCCATGGATGGAAGCTCTTGTTTGGAGGGCTTTCATGGGCTGGCGGGAGAAAAGATGGATCCCACAAGCTCCTGTTGATGGTGAAGACGTGTTCCACTCACGGTGCTCGAGGACAATTCCATGCGTGTGCAACTTTCAAGGTGTCAGAATTGCAGGGGGAGAGAAAAACATGAGAACAACTGAGGAGACCAAGAAACCACGGGGAAAGGAGAATGGAAGGAGGGACCTTCCACCAGACTTGCTGGAAGGAGAGGCATCAAGGAGCGTTTGCTTCTTTCATCACCACCAGAAGCCCCATGCAGCCTCCAACGGACACTGTTTTGGGACACATGTATAGGATATTCCTATCTATATGATTATGGATATTTCATAGTTACACCACTTGAATAAACCATTAAGTGTGCCTCAATGAAGCCCTCAAACGAGTGATTTTGGAAGAGATTGGAGGGAAGTGAATGAAACTTCATGCAAGTACTTTTCCTTGTCCAGGTGGGCTTCCTGCCATATTGTGTCCATGGAGATGGCATCTGGGGACCTCAGGACACTGCCAGATTCTCGACGTGTCCCATGAAAGATCTGTTCTGTTTTGCTTTTTAGTTGGTTGTGCTGTGCCAAGGAGGAATAAATGCAATTAAAATAAAAACAACGCCCTGACACATTTCTGGAGGCAGTTTTTGGAATTTCAGCGGTGACGTTGGTGTGGACCATAAACATGAAATTTGTGTGTGCTTGGCTTCCTGCCTGTAATTACCTATCAAAAGGCTCAGAGTTTAAGTGAAATTCTTTATGAAGCAAGAAATGGCATAATAGTAGAATCTGGCTTGCTTTGCATCCTCTCGCCCCCCAAACGTGCGTGGGATGGAGATCCATTTTTGCACTTCCAGGACGTACAAGCATGTGGAGTCCAGGCATGGTGGATGTTTTAATTCCACCTAAATTTTTTTCATTATGAATTTTCTTACTAGAATGTTTCCTTTCTCCTCTTGTGCTCAAGGAGAGGTACCCATGACCACTCAGGAGGCGTGGAAAGAGGCAAGAGGAAGACTTGCCTTTCAGAATTCCCTGACTTGACCTCCTGTGGTCCGAGAGACTGGGTTGGATGCTTCCAGCTCAGTGGTAGAGGGACCACAAATAATTGGTAATTATCAGCATGTCTCAACAAGCATGTCATCCCACCTCAGAAGTCAAAGTTCTACGGGGGATACACAATCCCTGGATTTTTGCCTTCTTATGTTCTAAATTCTTCCAGGAAACCTTTAATCACCAGGGATCCGTTCCAAGAATGTCTGTATCTATTCTAGCCACCAGGAAGCTTATTGTTTTTGTATCCTGTGATTTCCTCTGAGTGGACGTGTTCATGTTCTCAAATTTCTCCTCGTGTTCCAGAGACTTTGGGTTGCGTACTTGATGAACAAGTTCAATGGGCAGAATTGACTCACTCGGACAGTGACATTCGTCTCTGGACTTTGAGAGCCGGGAAATGAACACTGTGCAGAAGTCAGCCATCACCGACGTTTTTCAAAGGGTAGCCGATGGTCTGGCAAATCAATATAATTCTAATGGATGTTTCTGTCTGCTCTACAAATAAGGCGGAACATGTGTTCCAAATTTTTTTTCCCTCTTTTCCTCTGTATGTAATTTTTAAACTCTATCTTTCTTTTTTTTTTTTCTTCTTGGCTTAGTTGTTGAGACAGAGCTAAATCAAACTAATTCTAAAGAAGTACAAATTCCGGGTTAATAGGAATCTGTGCTTGTTAAGATAAAGACTGTGCAACATCTGGTCTTGATTTGCAGGGAGCTCTTTGCAGAGGGCTGTGCTCCGGGGCAGCTCGGCTATGGATGCCATCTGGTGTAGCCCGTGGCGAGTGGAGCCGATGCAGGGATGGCGTGAATGTGAGCCACAGGTCTCAGGGAAGACTCTGGGTATCGCTCCCTTTTAGGGTCACTTAATCTATTTTGCACACACTGTTGTTTCCCAGCTCACATCTTGCAAGACGTTGCCCAGCTTGAATGCATATGGCGTCCTTTCAGGAAACTCTATTACATCCAAGAGATCCTTCTTCAATTTATCCCCAAGTATTTCCTGGTGTTTCCAGGGAGCTATGAGAAGCTGCCTACGTGTATCAATCTCCCTTCAGGTGCATCGTTTCAGGAAACAGTGCTGGATTTTGGGACCCAGCCTCCATCAGCCTCCGTTTTCCCCATGGTCAAGTCAATGAGCGGAGGATGCTTCTAAAATTCTCCAGCTGTAATGATCCAGTGAGCTCATTAATAGAGAGCGAGGGTCTCCTAACTCAGTCGCTTATCAAGTGTAAATTGAAATCTTTAAGAGTCTGAGCTCGTTCATTAGAAAAGCGGGCGACGTCGCTGACCGTTCCAGAGACAACATGATAGATTGCCCAACAAGCAATTAATAGGTTCATAAGTTATCTGATGAATCGATTTTTAGGCTGGACTCTGTCCATTACTTAAGCCATCAAGATATCTGATTAGGATCGACTGTTCAATGTCAAATGAATTCCGATGGACCCTCAATGCAGATGGAGTAACTGGTCCATGGACACCAGCCACACCAGCCCATGTGGATGTCCACTCTTAACCTTTGTGATTGCTCCAGGTTAATTTTTCTGGCCAGTACACTTTCCAGGTTGGCGGTCATTCACAGGGCTGGGGTGAGGCAAGTAAGGCACTTGCCTGGGGTACAAAATTTAGCAGGCCCCAAGAACTCAAATCATCAGGACAAATAATATTTTAGTGCAAAAATTTTAAACAGTCAAAGCAAATGCATAGAAAAGTCCATCATGAGCAATTATCGACATTTTTGACAAAGACAGAATGTTAAGCAGAGCCCTGTTGGAGCTTGAGGCGGAGGAAAAGTCCTGACCTTCCCTTTTTTAAAGACAAGGGAAGGGAGTCCCTCCCTCAGTTCATTGCATCCCACTCCTGGTGGTGTATTTGACCCATAAATATCTCACTCACGTCCTCCAGGATCACAGTGAAATGATTCCTATTTTCGAAGCATATTCTCTGGCTTTCTTTTCTTTTTTGAAACACATGAAAAGATTTTTAATATAGTTCTCAGGGAAAACAAACAGGTCATTAAGCTGTAAATTGTTTTTCATTGTGGCAAGGACACGTAACATGAGTTCTACACTCAACAAATTTTTAAGTGTAGTATACGGTATTATTATTAACTATAGGCACAATGTTGGACAGCAGATGTCTAGAAATTATCCATCCTGAATAGTTGAGACTTTATGGCCATGGATTAGCAACTCCCCGTTCCCCACTCTTCCCAGCCCCTGACAACCACCATTCTACTGTCTGATTCTATGCGTTTGACTGTTTTAGATTCTTCATAGAAGTGGAATCAGTATTTGTCACTCTCTGACAGGCTGATTTCACTTAGCACGATACCCTCAAGGTTCATTCTTGTTGGTGGATATGATAGATTGTTTCCTTTTTAAGGCTGAGTCATATTCCAACGTATGTATCACACCTGGCGGAGGGCTCATGCAAATGAAGCCGTTCTTTCCCCTGACCCCCTTTAAAAACAGTCTGAGGATTTGGCTTCACCATCTTACTCTTCCAATGAGCTGGCTGCATTCTTCAGAGCTGAGAGGCAAGCTTGAGGCACGGAAGGTGGCATCTGAAGGCATCCGTGTGGAGACAGCCATCTACTTGCCCATGTGATGTGAATGGGGTATACCAGATGTCCGATTTCCATCACCTGTCTACATCACTGGTACTGAATCCTTTTCCCTTGGAGACACAGAAGACAGAAGAGCTGAGGGTGTTGGTGGAACATCACCAGGCCCTCAATCTTCCTCAGCTCATCTCCTGAATGCAGCGTCTTTCTATCCACAGGCACTTCCTTCAACCCTTGAGAATTTTTCATTATTTAACACTATCTCCTGTGTCCTCCCAACTTTTGCAGCAGATCTGGCCATCTGCTGTGACGTCAGGGGACAAGGAGATGTGGGTCTCCACCCAGTGTCTCTCTGTCCCATTGCTGAGTGTCCCAGAGCTAAGTGTGGACAGGATGAGGTCACCTGAGGATGCCCCTTTGACAACCCTGGACTCTGAGGGTGGCCGAAGTATTAGCTGTCGGTCCAGATGCTCATGGGCTCAGCAGGATGAAAGTGCAGAGGGTGATAAAGAGGAATTCCAGGACGTGGCCACTGCTCTCAGTAGGATGGGATCTCCTACGATGCAAGACGAGCAAGAAAGAGGCATGAAACATGGACCCATGTCCTTGGTCCTTCAGCCAACCCATCTCCTGCTTCACCAATTGCTCCCATCTAGTGACCTTTAGAAACACTGAACTGGGTCAGGTCCTGTCTCTTGTTAAAACACGTCAGTTGCGCCCATTGAACTCTACATAAAACCCTCATCTGTCACCTTGGCCAATGCCCTCTGACCCCTACCCCTGCCTGGCATGGTCCGGCATCGCTCTCTCCTTGTCTTTGCCCCCCCCTGGGACACTGGTCCTCCTTCCAGTTCCTCATGGAAGCCAAGCTCCAGCCACCTTTGTGCCTGATGCTTGGTCTGCTTGTCCCTAGTGCTGACATGGCCAGCTCCCACCTGTCCTTCTGGTCTCAACTTCACCGGCCCCCCTCATCTAAAGGACTTGTAGATCATAAGTCCCACTCCCTGCTGCCCCACTGTTCGTTCCCACCACACGTGGCTTCCTTCCATAGTAGATGTGTTTGCCTGTTGGGGGGTATTGTCCCTCTGGTCTGCAGGACCCTGGAGGGCAGGAGCTGGTTTTCACTCACTCTGTGTTGTGTCTGTAGTGGATTACATTGTGTCCCCTGAAAAGATGTGTGAAAATCCTGATCCCCGGTAGCAGCGAATGGGACCTTATTTGGAAATACAGTCTTTGCAGATGTGATGAGTGAAGGATGGAGAGGAGGTCATCCTGGATGAGGGGGGCCCTACATCCAATGACAGTGTCCTGATCAGAGACAGAAGAGGAGACACACACACAGAGGAGGAGCCACGTGGAGACGGAGGCAGAGACGGGAGGGAGGCGGCCACCAGCCCAGGGATGCCTGGAGCCCCAGACACTGGAAGAGGCAGGAAGGACCCTCCCCTGGAGCCTCCGGAGGGAGCACGGCCCTGCGACCCCTTCACCTCAGACCTCTGGGCTCCAGTATGGGGGAGGGTGAATCCCTGGGGTTTAAGCCCCCCAGTGTGGGGTCGTTTGTTACGGCCGCCCCAGGAAGCTCCTACACCTGGATTCAAATCCCAGCTCTGCTACATCCTAGCTGTGAACTTATGGCTAAGTCACCCATTTCTCTCAAGTCTCAGTCTCCCCATTAGAAAAGTGGGAATGCCTGTCTGGCAGAATTGCAACGAGGACGGTAAAATCAGATATTTTTCTGTCTCGTTTTCGACTGAGCCATTAAGACAAAAAAAAGCACCAGACTCCCAATGTCCCTTGATGTGGGAAATAATTCTACACTGAGTTTGAAGGTTGAGAGGTCAGAATACACGTTTGGGTGGTGAGAGCGTCTACGTTTATATCCTAATCCATTTGGCTCCCGACTTCAGAGCGTGGGGCAATGTGTAGATGTTGAACTGTCACCACAGGCTTTCGGTTCGAAGCTTTGTATTTCTTAGAATGGAAACTCTTTAAGCCAGAATATTTATTTTCTAAGTATCTTTATCTTGCATCTTCACGTCAGATTTCATTAGAAAAAAAGTGTTCCATGGATTTTAAACAAAAACACTCGAAAGCCATTGACGAAATCCATTCTACACAGGAGGAAACAGAAGCTCTGAAGGTGGAGAGAGGACTGTCACCATGGACCCAGGAAAGGGGCTGTGACTGTTCTAGAATGCTCACTTTCCAGCGTGGTCTGCATCAAGGAGGCAGGCATCCTCAGGGGTGTAAGATACGCTCATGGTGATGATGGTGATGGTGATGCTGGTGATGAGAGTGTCATGATGATTATAAAGCCGGTCAGTGTTAATATAAGCCCCGTGACGCCCCGCTGTGCACACCATCTTAAAAGGAACTGGTGCATTCACCTGCCACAGTCTGTTGCCAGTCTCCCAGCCCAAACGTGACCTCCATTTCTTGGGGGGGAAAGCCTAAGGTGCATTTGCGAGCTCTTCGTAGTTCATAGGAAGGCTGCAGGGTCCTTCTTAAAACCCAAGACTGTTTCCAACCCGCTTGTGAGCCTGGGTCATTTTTACATCTTGAGACAAACATCCGTGTGCTTTTAAAACTGCATTTTGGGCATTACAAAGTCACAGTCCCCAGTCAGACAGTCGGTGCGGGTAGAAAAATGAAACCGAAGAGAATGACCCCAGAAGGGCAATCTGGAGTCATTTGAAAGGGAAATGGAGTCAACAGGAAATGAGCATGGATTTAATGAAGTAGAGGTAAATAATTACACCATTCATCTTCGGACGTTCAATCACAGGACCGGGAACCACTGAGGGAGAGAGACAGGGAGAGAGAGGGAGCTGGGGAAGGAGAGCGAGACGGAAACTCAGGATGTGCTAACTTCTAAAAGTTTCCCTCGGCTCCTGTACGCCCAACAAGATTATTGAAATCTCAGTTCCCCGACAGCTTTGCGAAATGCGTGGGGTTGATCAATGCAGCTAAATCCCGTTCCCACGATTCTGTTGCTCCTAGAAGTTCAAACAGAACCCGGTGCGATTTCTCTCACCTTATTGGATTGTCTGGTGCTCTTGTGTTATTTCCAGTCATACTAGGCTGCTTTTCTAGGTGTGGATTTTCAGTCTTTACTTCTGCGTCTCGATCTCTGCAGTTTTCTGTGTTTTTATGACTTGTTTTGTTCTCTCTCTTTGGTCTTCTTCTTTGGGGGCTTCTGTCATAACTACGTGGACCTTATTTGCTTGTTTTCCATATCTATCATTTCTTCTTTCGTCTTCTCCATCTCGTTCTTCATTGCGTTTTGACTTTTTTTTCCCTTTTCACTCTCTATGTCTCTTAAGGCATCGTCTGCTCTGCTTGTTTGCCCTTGTGCTTCCTCTAGGTTTATCTTCGTTTTTGAAAATGTTTATATTATTTCAAGTTCTTTTCTGAGTTCAGAAAACTCAGTTATTGCAGGTGCATAACGTTTTAGGTATCATTTCCTCGATGTGTCTCAGCTCGTTTTCATCATCCCTCATTGTCTGTAGGGATTATATCTATCTCCTATTTTCATTTATCTTATAGAAAAAAAAACACTTTGCATGGAATTTGGCCTCAACCATTTTTATTATTTGAAATTCATTTCTCTGAACTCCCACGAGGAAGTGTGGTTCTGGGACCTTTTTCTAACACGATGTCTCTAGAGCTTCAGACAGTAGGAAGGGTTCTCTTTGGAAAGATCCTGCTTCCATTTTTCTATCTATCTCACTCTTTTTTTTTTATTGTGGTAAAATGTATATAACATACTATGCACCATTTTAACCAGTTTTCAGTGTACAATTCGGTGGGGTGAAGTATACCCACAACATGAATGAGACTGTCCCATCATTACCTCCATCAGCTTCCAGAACCTTTTCATCCCCCCAAAAGGAGACCCCACACCCACCAGCAGTCACTCCCCATCCATTTATACAAAATGCCCTCCATCATGTTTATGTGGACCTTTTTTCACCTGTGTGTCTATTATCTCTGAACTCTTCAATTTGGATTCTGTCTCAAGAAGCTGGGTGCAATGTACTTTCATCCTGGAAGGGAAGTCTGACAGGTTTGGGGCTCCCGGCTGCCCCAGACCCCTCAACAATCTACCACAGACCTTTTATCTCACCCAGTGTGGGTCATGTGACCCTTCAGATTTCATTGGGATGGCTTCTTATATTGTGACAAAATAGATGTGGATAAAATTTACCATCCTAACCATTCTTAAGTGCGTAGGTCAGTGGCATGAAGTACATTCACATTGTTGTGCAACCATCCCCACCGTCCATCTCCAGAACTTGCCAAACTGACACTCTGTCCCCATGAAACACCAACTCTCCATCCCCCTCTCCCAGCCCCTGGACCCACCATTCTACTTTCTGTCTCTACGAATTTGACTCTTCTAGGGACCTCCTATAAATGGAATCACACAGTATTTGTCCTTTTGTGTCTGGTTGATTTCACTGAGCATCATGTCCTCAAGGTTCATCCATGTTGTAGCAGGTGTCAGAATGTCACTCCTTTTCAAGGCTGAATAATATTCCATTGTGTGGATGGACCACATTTTCTTTATCCATTCATCCATCCATGGACACTTGTGTTGTTTCCACCTTTTGGCTACTGTAGATAATGCTACTATGAACATGCAAATGCAAGTATACTCTGTCTGTTTTTGTGGGAAAATTTGGGGACATTAAAAAATATGCTTCCACAATGCAAAAAAAAAAAAAAAAGAAAGCAGTGTAGGAGACATTATGATATAATTATGTGCATAGCCATTAACTGTGTTCACAGGACAAAGACTAGAAGAAACACCACAGGGAGTGATTATCGCAGTGAGGTAGAAATAGAGATGGCATAACTTGCTCCTTAAACTTTCTTGTGTTGACCAATATTTCTCTAAGAAGCAGAATCAGAAAAATAAAAGCATTTTAAATAAGATAATATCTGACTGTGACTTCAAGAGGAGGCATCAACCATGTTACACAATTTTGTTTCTATCAGAACCTGAAACAATGGGGATTTATTTTATTTCCTCCCAGTACCTCTGTCTACATAGGATATTTACCTTTGCAAAATAAATCTTGTGTCTTTGGTACCAGGGAAATACATTTTTCGAATCACCCAAACTCTATTTAAATTTTTAAAAATGCCCAAGGGGCAGAGAGGCGAGGTCCCCCTGTTGGAGGGATGGCGGGGAAATTTGAGCTATGTCTGCTGTGTCCACACGGGGTCATTTTTCAGGAGCAATCCGTCCAGACTCGTGCTCTCTGTGCTATCAGCTCCCCTCGGTTCTCTGTACTTTGGGTCGTCTTCCTGTTTCCTGCAGACCTGTGGACTGACCCCACCTGGATAATCCTTTCTGGAGGGTCTTTTCCAAAGCCTTTGATCTCCTCTGGAGCGATTCAAGTGACCCAGTCAATTTGGATGTGTCTGTCTGCAGCGGGAGAGGGTCAAGGCCACAATCTGTGCAGGATTCACATTCCCACATCACCACACATGCTCAGGTCGGGCGAAACCCCGAGGCTGTGCTTCCCCGGGCAACCCCACCTGTCAGAAGCTGATGTCTCATCCTCAGATGAGGCATGGTCCACCACTTCACACACAGGAAGAACTCCACTCTTGGTCCTAATTCCAAATAACGGCGACTGATGTGCTCTCCGAGGCTGCCTTTGCCGGGGCGTTACCGAGCCTAATAACCACGGCAATATGTCCCGACACCTGTGATAACTTGAGACCGCCAGGCAGGAATTGGCCGGGCTGATCAAAAACGTCCTCCCAAGGCAAACATGGAAATTAATTTTTAAGAAATGGGTTCTAATTCCAAAGTAAAAGACCATTTTGGAAATACAACAGCTTTCAGGGAAAAGACTGTCTTTTGCTCAATGTATGTACTTCGATTACAAAGACATAATTGCATGTTTTAAATAACTGAAGGAAACTCATAAAGGGCTGGTAGGAAAACGCTTTTGTCTGCGAGAGATACATGTGTAAAGTTTCCAGGGATGATACCTACAGGGGAGGGAAAAGAAGAAGATGGGGATCCCCAGGCTGGGGGACCCAGACATTCTCTGCGTGCGTTGCATTCTGTGCCACTTCCCCCAAACCCTGTGGATTCCTGATTTTAAATTCCACACCTTTCCCGGGGAGGTTCAATCTGCATCCCCGTCACTGTCATGGGACTGTATAGGAAATGCACTCCCTTTTGAACTTATAATTGTCTTTCCTTGTATATTCACACCTGAATTTTGAAATGCTAATTGATTTCACTGTTGCCTGATTATTGTTCTATTCTTATTGAAAAGATTGAAGCATTCCAGAGATGTGTGACTCGGGCACAAAGATATTTTAAGAGGGGTAGTATCTCCTTCAGACTCACAGCATTTAGGTCTTGTCCCTGAGTGCATGCCCCGCACAGAGATGTGTCAGTCCTCGTGTGGATGCTCTTAGTGCCACCCCTTAGCCCATTTACATCACAGCCATTTTCATCTTAAGCCAATATGACTGTTGCTGCATAAATTTGATTTCATGGGGATGTCTTTTCAAAGGGAGCCTTAAACTTTCGAGAACTCTAAGACACTTCTATATGCTCGAGTCTCGTAGAGTCTGCCTGGTGACAAGGGGGAAGATCCCCACTCCTGTGGGAATGCTTAGATGCCGAGGGGAGGTGCTCGCACCCCCAGAAAGGGGCATTAGCAGATTTCCTGCAGGCGGTCAAGAGAAGTCTCAGAACGGGACACGGACTTGCATTCCTCTGAGGCATGAGGCGGATGTGAGATCCTGGGGTGGATTCTGGCCAGGGCTGGGACGTGGTAAGCCAGAGCCGCGTGTTGGGTGCCCGGCTGAGTCTGCACAAATGCTGGAAGGACCAGGACTTGCACTGACTTCGGCCAATGGGAAGAGGAGAGGGGGATGGTTTAGTGCTTGCGATGGCACCAATTAACGTCTCCAACAGCCCGGCTGTGAGGTAGGTAGAGCGGTGGGCGGTCCAGCCGCGTTGGCAGTTTTCACGTGGACCACGGAGACACGGAGGTGCTCCACCAAGGCCACACAGCAAGTGTGCTGGAAAGGCCATAAAACGCAGGAATCCGCCAATCCCCATCCCCTACTTTGGCAACGGGGTTTTATTAAGATGACTAAGCGCCCCGCTGGTGTGCATGGGAAACGTGTTGAAATAGGAGCACTCGGTCTTTGACTTAATGGTTTAATTATGTGGCTCAGGATTTGCACAGCAAAGTAACCTGCGTGTGTGGTTTCTTCTGAGCTGTCTTCATCCCCTCCTTTCTGAATACAACAGGACGATTGACAGGGAGGTGAATCTAAATGATGGGTCAATGCAAATGGCAGAGTCCACCCCGGGGGCAGAAGAGAAGGTCAGTCTTGGAAATCAGTCTTGGCGTAAGCTTAGGAGTCAGGACCTACAACAGGACGAGTCAATGACGTTTACTCTGTCCTTATTTCCGTCCCGCTTGTTGGAGAATCACGGCAGGTCACGGGGTTCCAGGAATTTTGAATAGAAATCAAGCCAGTTATATGACCTGTCCGGGACCCAGAGTATTTCTCCTATTGGAGTCTCCCATTCAAAACACAACAGATACGTCATAAAAGTAATTTACTATTGCTCGCGGCCAGCCCGAGCTTTCTCCAAAGACGCTGACCGCGACAGCCTACGCTTACGGGATGAAAGTTGACACGACGGACAGTCTTGTGTGGAGAATTTGGAGGTTACATATCTGTGTGCTTTTACCATTTTTTTTTTAACCATCGGGCTCACGGTGGAATGTGAGTCTTTGAAGCCTGTTGGATCTACTTTTTATGAGATGGAATGTTTTATATTGAAAGTTAGAGAGCGGGGAAGGAGTCCCAGTGGGTACTTGGAAGTAGACGAACGTGGTCATAAAAGACTTGATTTTTCTCAGCCAGAAATTGCTAAAACTGTGATTCGGGTTCACGCAAAGGAACCCCAGAGGCGGGCAAGATTACAGTGTCGTCCACGGCTTCCCGTCCCTGAAGGGCACAGATACCCAAAGCCAGTGGCAGACACTGAACACCCCTCAGCCTTTCGCACCAGGGATGGATTCGATCGCACCAGGGATGGATCGACCACCCTGATGGTAGATTCAAAACATTGTGGACAAGGAAAGACCCCAGGAAATTACAGAGTCCGAGTCCCATGTTTCACAGATGCAGAAACTAAAGCTCAGAGAGAGCATGTGGCTTCCCAAGGTCACACAGCCAATGGGTCAATGTTTTTATTATTCCCACCTCCAACCCTGCACTATTTTAGGACATTATACATTCTAAACCTGTTTGGGTTCTTTGGCCCTTTGGGAATTTGCATGAAAAAAAATGCCTTCTTGCTCATAAGCAGATGGCAGAGCAAACACAGGTGTTGCACACACTTCTTTTGCGGGCAAGAAGCCAGTCTGAGAATGGTCATAACAGTCTGGATCTGGGAGGTCCGGGGGCCGTTGCCTGGTGGTATCTGGCGTCTTCTGTTTCTCCAGGGGGAGGTGGGCTGCTCCTCCATGGATGAGCAGTCTCCACGATGGGGAATGTCCACCGTGCTCCATCCCTTAGCCTGCCCAACATCACCATATGCAATTCTTACCCTATTCATGTGCATAAAATAAAAGAAAAGGAAATTGCCCCATCTAAAAACCTAACATAATGTAAGCATGCTTCACACACCTTAAAAAAATGCCCATCCCATTCTCAAAAGGATTCAGCCTCAAGTCTCCCCAGCATGGCACCAGGTCCACGCCCACGGTCTTAGATCAACGTCCATCTCTCCTCCAGTCCCGTTACGATCCCATCTCGGTATCCATCTTCAGTTAGGGCCTAACCTGTGTGGTTCATCATCACCAACACCCATGATATTAGAGGAGGGGGGGAAGTGGGATATGCATGGTAGGCGGGATCCCTGGCTTGGTTCTTCCGGGGACTCGCCGTGGCCGATGGGAAGTGGGCAGAAGGGACAGTGCATCAGGAATGAGCCTTGCCCGTGGGAGAAACTGAGCTGTCCTCTTGGTTGTCTTTCTCTTCTGCCCTCAACCCACAAAGAGCATCCCTGGGCCAGCTCACCTGCCCAGGAGGAAGAGGAGAGAACGGGGGAGCTCCCTTCTGCCCACTCACCAGCAGCATGAAGCAAGGATGCTGCACCTGCCCACACACTCAAGAGCGAGAAATGGATGCCTGTGGTTCTGCCGTCCACTGGTTCTGCCGACCCCTGGGCTTCTGCAGGTCTCTCTCAGGAGACTGGACCAGTAGGGAGCTGCAGATGCAACTGGGGGGGGGGGGGAGAAAAGCAAGCTGCAACATTCCTGCAAATGCTCTCCCACACTGTTCACCACCTGCCCCACGTTCCCTCGACGTAAGTCTCGGCCAACTGCACGGGGACCGCCTGGTTGTCCGTTCCTACACCTGCCCGTGGACCCGACAAAGTGGGTGTGATGTTGTAACTATATCACAATAAGAAATATATATTTGGTCTTCGTCCCCGGTTCCTGGCATAGAGCTCCTAAAACCTTTGAGACGTCCTGACTGATGGGGGTGAGAGGGGCATCTGTTGTTCAGAAGAAGCTCCTTTCCACCATAGCTGAGTTTATGCTAAGGAGGTGACACCTGGAGGATGGGGCTGGTTGTCTGAGGAACCAACCTTGTGGTCAGAGGGTTGGAGCTTTCACCCCCACCCCTGACCTCCAAGGAGGGGAGATGGGATGAGGATTGGGTTCAATCACCAATGGCTGACGATTTGATCAATCATGCCCACATAATGGGAGCTCCATAAAAACCCTCCAGAAGAGGTTGGGAGAGCTTCTGGTTGATAAAAACTTGGAGGAGCCAGGAGGATGGTGCCCAGAGAGGGCAGGGGATCTCCACACACACACCCCCACACCTGGCCCTGTGCATCTCTGCCATCTGGCTGCCCCTGAGTTGCATTCTTTATAATAAATGGTAATAGTAAGTAAAGTGCTTTCCCGAGTTCTTGACTCATTCTAGGAAATTATCAGACCCAAGGAGAGGGTCATGGGAACCCCCGATTTACAGCCGGTCGGTCAGAAGTGACAACCTGAGGTCTGAAGTTGGAGCAGTCTTGTGGGACTGAGCCCCCAGCCTGCAGGGTCTGCACTGACTCCGGGCAGTGGGCGTCAGAATTGAGTTAAACTGTAGGACACCCAGTCGGTGTCCACCGAGAGTTGGAGAATTGCGTCAACTCGGGGGAAAACCCATATTTGGTGCCAGAGGTGGTGTGTGCAAAGAAGAAGCAGTGGTGGATTGTTCATGAGGAGCTGGAAGACGTCATTGTCCATGTCAAGGGCACCTTCTGGAGTTGCCCCATGGAGATGGATGGCCCTGGGTAAGATGAACTGTGGTTGTTCCGTGAGAGAGAATAGGTCTTCACACAGCTTCTCGGTGTAGCTTCACCTGCAGGAGAACCTGCGTCTGAACTTGGCGTGAGGATTAGATGAAACCAGGCAGGCGAGAGTGGAGGTAAGGCATATGGCTCTACTGACTTTGTGATTTGCTTCCTTGCCTGTCAAATGGGGAAAGTAATGGAACCCCTTCTGTAGGGCTGCAGAAGATAGAAGGAGGTGCTGCATGTGATGTCCCAAGAGCAGGGACGTGGCTCAATAAATGGGAAGAAGATGTTGGAGGTGAGTGGGTCTTCTGTTCTCTCACCCTTGGACACGGTGAGCCCTGAACTCTGGCCCCCACATCCTGGGGTCCAGCAGGGAAGATGCAAGTCTTCATGGCTGCAGGCTCAGTTTGTGGACAGCTTGCTCATAGCCGTAAAGTGGGAACATGGAGGAGAAAGAGACAGACCCTTTGGTGGTCAGAGTCAAGAACCTTTGTTGAGTCTTCATGGTGGGACTCAAAGAGGAAGGCCTGAGATTTGCCCCCCAAGGAGCTCAGAACCTCCACTGAATTTTCCATCTAGACTCGAAGGGAATAGCTTCAGATTTGCAGCGAAGGAGCTCAGAGTCAAGAACCTCCACTGAATTCTCCATCTGAGACTCAAAAAGAATGGTCTCAGATTTGCAGCCCAAGGAGCTCAGTCAAGAACCTCCACTGAATTCTCCATCTGAGACTCAAAAAGAATGGTCTCAGATTTGCAGCCCAAGGAGCTCAGTCAAGAACCTCCACTGAATTCTCCATGTAGACGCAAAGGAAATATCTTGACACTTGCAGCCCAAGGAGCTCACAGGCAGCACACCAAGCTTAGGAATTTGTACACATCAATGGTGCCCTTTAGTTGACCGTGATTCTGCATCTCCACTGTAGGCCATGACCGCACTGCACCTGGTTCATCTTATTTACCATAGTGGACTTGCCATGGCCAACATACTTTTGCAGTGGATGTCCCAACTTATTTCTGACTTGGGGAGTGGGAATGAGAGGGAGGACGGTGGTGCTGGGGGAGGTGATGCCGGTGGTGGTGGTGGTCCTTCATCTATCTTGTAAGGACCTGAGCCAGGAAATCATCTGGGAGGGGTATTCATGCTTCCTTGGACATCTGCCCACTCTTGGTGGAGACTGTGGCCATCTCTTCTTAATTCTCCAACTGTGACTGTACTGCAGGGAACATCCTAATCAGAGAGGCAAAGGATTGAGTGTCCAGTAAACGAGAATGACCAGGAGACACCAGCTTCCATGCCCTCGTGTGTTTCCATTGCTCTCCAGGCAGACGTGGGAGCTGCAGTTCTGACTGCAGGGACGTACATGGATTCGCAAGGTTGTGATGGAATTCCCAGGGATGAATCTATCCCATTGGCATGGACACCTCACCAGTCTTTTTATTTATTAAAATCATAGATGGATTTAAAAAGAAGCCACACACGCAACTCAGATTGTCATTCTGGGTTGACACAGGTAAATCCCATCTAAGAATTTGGGGTTGCATGAGTCTGCTCAGGCTGCCCTAACAAAGCAGCACAGATTGGGGTGGGGCTTAAACAACAGTCATTTAATTCTCCAGCCCTGGAGGTTAGAATCTGAGATCCAGGTGTGGGCAGGGCTGCTTCCTCCTGAGGCCTCTCTCCTTGGTGTGTAGATGCCATCTTCTCCCCGTGTCCTCACAGGGTCGTCCCTCTGTGCGTGTCTGTGTCCTCATCTCCTCTTCTTGCAAGGACACCAGTCCTATGGGATCAGGACCCACCCTAGTGACCTCATTTTACCTTCACCACCTCTTTAAAGACCCGTCTCCAAATACAACCACATTCTGAGGTCTTGGGGGTCAAGACTCCAACATATGAATTTGGGGGACCCAATTCAGCCCATAGCAGGGGTGTTTCATGTCCTGCTTTTCCTGGCAAACTCAGAAGCACAGCCAGAGAGAGAGCGATCGCTCGGCATCATGTTTCGAGAGCTCCGTGGTGGCTGACTTGTCACACTGACCACTCCGGAGCTCTGTTATTGCCGGAAACAAATAGACCTATAATTCCTTCCACACCATACTACTCGAGACTGTTCACTTTGGAGATGAAAATCAAACAATAACTGGCAGGTCTGGGGGTACGGCTCCCCTAGGATCTCCACAGCGGACTGAATTAGCACGATCCTGTGATCACCAAATGGACGGTCTTGGCGGGACGGGCGGCTGGTATGATCAAACAGGGCCTCTGCCGGCGTTGACAGGTGAGGCGCGGCGTGGCCCGGGCGCCTCTCGGGGACCCTACATCAGCAGCAGGAGGGGTGGAGCAGCGCTGGGCTCCCTGCGTTCCGAGGTGGTTACCAGGGAAACCAGAGGAGATGCTCAGACACCCGGGGACCGAGCTCTCCGAACGCACGTGGAAGCCCATATTAATCAGGGGATGCAGGGCTGCTGGCCGCCTGGCTGGACCGAGGCAGGCAGACCTGCTGTCTGCGATGTGCCTGGTGACGGCCCGTCACAGCTGACATCTGCCCGGATTGCCATCGTGAACCAGGACCTCGCCACTCAAGGAAGGGAATTGATTTCTGTTTGGAGGGACTCCAATTTTAATGGCTTTCTGATCTTTCAGAAAACACAGTGTTTCTGACTCACAGTTTGAGGCTTTGAAGGAGGAGCGTTGGAGGCTCGATCCCACAGAGCTGTCATCTCGCAGCATCTTATTATTCTCTGCCCGGACTCACTCCCGGGAGGACACCCCTTGCTGCTTGGCTCCGCCCCTCCTTGGGACTCCTCGTAGAAGGCAGCAGAACATCTGTCTCTGTTCTCATGTTTCCCCCAATTCTCAGCGTCCATGCCTCTGCTTTGGGAGCTTCCTCCTAACGCTCTTTCTCTCCCAGGTGATGAGGCAAAGGGTAGACGGTAGAACCGGAAGCATGTCTGCTCGGCACCATGTCGATCCCCCATCTGCTGCAGGAGAAAATGCTTTTTGTGACACCCAACCAGTTGTGTCATCTGGGGAGCCGTGGTTTCCTCAACCCCCGAGCGTCTCCGTCCAAATTCTCCTGAAGCATATCTCCCCCCTGTTTGATGCAGTTAATTTGGGGAAAAGAAGAGCTCTCGACGTCTGGTTGCATGGGGTCATGTGATGGTTAATTTTCTGTGTCATCTTGACCCGGTTGAGGGATGCCCAGACGCCCAGGTGAGTGTTACACTTGGGCGCATCTGTGAAGCTGTCTCTTTAAAGAGGTTAGCACTTGAATCTGTAGACTGAGTAAACAAGATGGCCCTCGTTGATGTGGGTGGGCCTCATCCAATCAGGTGATGGTCTGAATAGAACACAGAGGAGGAGGAGGGACGAATTCTCTCTCTGCTTGAGCTGGGACATCCATCTTCTCCTGCCCTCGGATATCGGCCCTCCTGCTGCTCAGGCCTTCAGGTTTGGACTGGAACGTACACCATCATCTCTCCTGGGTCTCTAGCTTGCAGACTTGGACTTCTCATCTTAAAACATATGAGCCAATCTCTCATAATAAAGCTCTTTCTAGAAATCCATCTCCCTATCTATTTGTATATCTCCGTCTCTGTCCTATTGGTTCTGTTTCTCTGGAGAACCCTGACTCACACAGGTTGGTTCCATTATTTGAGAGTCAGCTCCATCACTGTCCACATACAAAGGCAATTGAGGTTGAGACTTTGAGGGCCAGTGCCCCTTCCATCATCCCCCGTGACTCCGTTCACCTCTCAGCACGAGAATGTTCAGGTTCCCTCACCCAGGGTTGAGTTGGTCTGGGGATGAGCATCCTTCAACCTACAGCCTGGTTGGCCGAGCTCCTGTCAGGCGTGTGGCTGGGACTTTGTCCCACGTACTTAAATTTAGAGACTTCACAACTGTCATCCTATATCCTTGCAAATTTACTTATTCATTTATTGCATTTGCAGGGTGTTCGAATCTCTCGGTGTCAACCTCCCCAGGTTGGCACCTACTGGCGGGAATGGATAGAATAGAAGTCACCAGAAGACCACTGTTAATGGGGCAGATCCGTGGACCATGGTGATAGCTACACGATGGCCCCACAGAGGCAGAACACACGTTGACCCAGCTGGGGAACAAAGACGGCCCTTGTGGATCCCCACTCCTTCCCTCATCCTTACCATTGACCTTCTCCATAGAACAGACAGTGGAAGAAATGGACAACCCTTCAAATGCCTCCTTCTCCTCTTCAGGCAAGGAGAGCATTTCCTGGAAATGATCATGACTGTGCATTTGAACCATCTAGACCCAAGACATTTTAGGAAGGAAATAGGGGGCGATGTAGTTCTTATGGAGATCAGACAGACCACATGGTCTCCACGGAGGTCAACCAAGGATAGCTAAAACGCAGAGCCTGTTGGAGAGCTGTTGAAATGACACATCCATTCCCTAAAGCATCCATATGGAGAAGTCATGTAAACTTACAATTTGGAAAGAGGAGTATAACGCTTTCTTCCTCTTTCCCTGCCAGTTAGCCAGACACCCCTCCTCCTTACATGAGGGTCTCCCACAGCAGATTGCCTTTCACAACTTTTCTGAGACATTTAGAACGTCGATAGTAACTGCCAATTTGTTCTGCAAATAGCAGACCCTAGACCCGAAAGGAGCAGTCCTTCCCTTGTCCACCAAGACCATCCTCGGGGGAGGCCCCAAAACCTAAAGGACTTTTGGGGCATTTTGATGGCTCTGCTATTTTTCTTCTTCCAATGTTCTAATTGTTTTTATAGGAACTCATTGTGTCTGAACTTGCTTTCTTTTGTTGCAGTATAATATCTAAAGACTGTAAAGTGCGCAAACCATAAGTTCTTACAAATGTGTCCTCCCTTGTAAACATCTTTCAGATCAAGAAATCGAACATGGTTAGCACCTCAGAAATCCCCTTATGTCCATCGTAGGCAGTACGGCCAGTCCCAAATAGCCTTGGCTCTCCTGTGTACCTCGGTAGATCCTTCCACCCCATCTTGGTTCTTCAGGTAAATGGGAATGGGCAGTGTGTGGTCTTTTGTACCTGGATTCCTCACTCATCAATATATCTGCAATAATCAGTAATTATCCACATTGTGTCATGTGGCCGTAGGTCATTCTTCATTGATGTCTAGTATTCCATTATATGAAAGCACTAATACGCATTTACCAGTTACCATGGATAGACAATTAGGTTTCCCCAGCTGGGCATGATGAATCGAGATGCTACAAGCAACGTGGCGCCTGGGTCTCAGTGCACTCAGATCTGATGGGCCCACGTCTCGGAAGGGAATGGTGGGGTCATCACTTGAGTGAATATTCAATGTCAGTAGACACTGCCTGAAGGTTTTCCAGTACGCTTGTACAAATTTCCTCTCTTGCCAGCAACGGTTGCAAATTCCATTTTCCCCGCATCCTTCCCATCACCTGATACCACCGTTTTTGGTTTGTTTGTTTTTTTCCACCTTGGTTAAGCTTTTCATCAACATGAGACAGGTGTGCCAAAATGCCTACTGATCATAATTATACAACTCAGTAAGCTTTAGTTCCTCCTTTTATTAGACACGTTTCTCTGGATTTTTCTCTTCCCTCTTGAGTTGCATGCTCAATCACTCTACAGCTTTCCATGTTCTTCTGCCAACGATGCGTGATGTCCGCGGGACAAAATTCACGGGGAGCAGGTTCCTGTGTGAAACGTGATGAGAAGGTGTGTGTGGGCGGCCCCATGTGTCAGTTTCTGGTGGGAAATATGGAGTCTCTGAGGACTCTTCAGTTTCCGACAATCTGAGCACATGTAGGGTTCTACGTGGGGGACAGGGGAGTGGATGGTGGTTGGGGGGCCTCATACCTTCCAGGGTGTTGGTTCCACGTGGGGCTGCCTCTAATTACCCAGGATAATCTACAGGCAGAGGCGCCATGGAGCGCTCCGAGGTCTGGTAATCTATGGAGATGTAGGCTAATTACTTAATCGCTTGCATTTGTAAATCACATTATTGGAAAAGAAATTACTCTGGTGATCAAATTACAGATATTTATCTGCTAATAGCCCTGATTAACTGGTAATGTTAATCTGTCATCTTGAAAGCTAGTATTAACAGCATCAATCTCCCCAGAAAATAAACAGTTTATAGGAAATAAAACTTGGGTCTATTTAAAGTGTGGGACGTAGAGATGCTGGATGCAGGGTGTTGTAGGGTTGAGTTCCGTTGGCCCATTAACGCTTCATGGGTCACAAAATGCCCCTTGGGCGAGAACAGGGGGCGCCGTGCTCCATTTGACCGGCGTGGAGAAGGTACGTGAAAACTCCTAGGAATAATTTGTTACCAGAAAGTTCCAAAGACTCCAGAAAACAGGTCCCCCAAGGAACACCCTCAATGTTGACTTGGAATCTTCTCAATAAAAAGCATCATCTGAAATTCCAAGAAAGGAAGAGTTTCTTTACTCAGCTTGTACCTGGAGGATGTCACTGGTTTCCACTTTAGCCAAATAAATACTCTTCTCTTTAATGAGTGTTGATTGACAGCAAGGGAAGAGTGATGAGGTAGAAAGTTGGAACGTCAAGACCTTCATTTCCGATTGCAGGGAAGACCATCGCGGGATACGACATTCCCAACGAACTTTGCCGAGCTGCATGCCGTTGTATGAATAATTGCCTGGACAAAGGCGGCCGTTTTCAGAGAAGCTGCTTAAATATCCCTCCTGCTTCCCGGGATGCCCAGGGGCTCTGGGGTCTTGGGGACACTCACTGGACGTGGGGACAGCTGCATCAGTGGAGTTGGTCTTCTATGGCGTGACCCAGAGCCCAGCTGAGCTCTGTGCAATGCCCAGACGTGACCCAAAGTCGTATTTCATCGACGCACCTGGTATTTTTTTTCCTTCTTATTTCCCACCCCCCCCCCAGCTTTACTGAGGTATAATCAACAGAGAAAAATTGTGTATAGTTAAGATGCACAACGTGATGATTTGATCTACGTATGTTGTGCAATGATCATCACAATCAAGCTAATCAACACACCCATCGCCTCCCATGGTGACCATTGAGGGGAAGAACATTTCAGATCCGCTCTCTTAGCAAGTTTCAAGTATTCGACAGAGTCTTGTAGACTACAGTCACCGTGCTGTGCATTACATCCCCGGGGCTCACTCATCTTGTAAAACTGGAAGTTTGCACCCTTTGACCAACATCACTCATTTCCCCCTCCCAGAAACAGGAGTTTGGCTATTTTTGATTCCACTTACAAGCGAGGTCATGCAGAATTTGTCCTTCTGTGTCTGGCTTATTTCACATATGTGATGCCCTCCAGGTTCATCCAGGTTGTCACAAGTGGTAGGATTCTTTTTTCTTTTTTATGGCTGAATAATATTCCATTATATATATTCCAATATATATATGTATATGTAGAGAGAGAGAGAGAAAAGTATATACAAAAATATAGAGAGAATGTAGAGTATTTAATATAGAATATATATATATACAGAATGTATATATAGAGATAGCATATATATAGAATATTCAGATAGAATATATAAATATTATATATAAGTTGTGTGTCTGTGTGTGTGTATGTGTATATATATATATATATATATACACCACATTTTCTTTATCCACACCTTGGTTGACAGACACTTAGATTGTGGACACATCTGGTTTCATAAACAATTATTTTTTTTAAAAATGACAAGAGATCTGGCTAACAAATAGAAAGGCACCACTGAAGTGTGGAGGCCACCCCCTGTCCTCTTTGGCTGCATTTCCTACAACAAATGCTACTTCAAATCGAGGCCTGACGTCAATCAACACGATCAGGTCATGTTCCTTTCCCACCAGCAGCTGCATATCTAGAAGATGATGCAAAGGTTTTCATGCATGTCCTCAAGGAAGGCTGTACGGGACATTCCCTGCAGGGCGGTTGTAAGGCCTGGAATTTGGAAACAATGATCACGGTTCATGGTTTGTTTTCACACTTGGGTAGTTGACTCACAGAAACGGGTCCAAGGGGACACCCAGGGACCCGTCTCAATACAAGTCATTGGCCGTATCTCCTGGGTTGTGACCCATTCAGGAGAGTTCCCCACAAAAGCTATGGTTTCCTTTCCAGCTGCCTCCTCCCCTTGGAGCCCACACCTGAGAGGAGGATGAATAGAGAATTTCCCACCAGTCTGTGCTGTGCCAGACAGCACCTGTCGGGAGAAGGGAATATTCCGTGTTCCTCCTTAGTGTTTCGTCTTCTCTCTAGGATACTGGCAGGGTGAGAGGGATGGAATAAAGGCTATCTGAGTCAGCTTCATAAAAATGGGCGTCTTTCAAAACCTGTCGCTTCTTGCAGCCTCTTCCAAAGACTGAAGGCAGGGAAGCAGTGAAGGCAGCAGACAGGCGGTGAACACATTGCCAGGCTGTGTGAGTGGGAACACGTTAGAAACCATACGATATGGGTCCCTGTAAGTCATTAAGGTGTCCCCAAGTGTTGCAGGTTGAGTTGTGGTCCAGAACCTCAGGATGGGACCTTACTTGGAAAGAGGGTCTTTGCAGATGTGATTAGTGAAGAATGGAGGGGAGGTCATCCTGGATGAAGGGCCCTACATCCAATGACAGTGTCCTGATCAGAGACAGAAGAGGAGGCACAGACACAGAGGAGGAGCCACATGGAGACGGAGGCAGAGACGGAGGGAGGCGGCCACCAGCCCAGGGACGCCTGGAGCCCCAGAAGCTGGAAGAGGCAGGAAGGACCCTCCCCTGGAGCCTCCGGAGGGAGCGTGGCCCTGCGACCCCTTCATCTCGGACGTCTGGTCCCCAGGACTGAGAGGGTGAATCCCCATTTTTTTAAGCCCCTTGGTTTGTGGTCCTTTGTGACAGCTGCCCCAGGAAGTGAATACTCCTGGTCACAAACATTTCCATTTGGAATCAGCAGGCTGTTACCACGTGGCTAACACCATCCATTGAACATTTGGGTTCTAATTATCAGGGAAACAAAAGGATACACCCCAAAGCATTGGGCCTGCCACTCCCCCACCCACAGAACTGATGAAACGCACCTGCTCTCCTCCAGCGACCGCCTTTACAAAGCTCGGCGTTGGGCACGTGGTGTAGGACCAGAGGAAAAGCGCCATTATCTTTTCAATGGCTCTGAGTGAAGGACGCTGCTTCCAAACACTCAAAATACCAGGTTGCCTGAAACATCACTTTTTCCTGAAGCGCTTATTAGAGGAGGTTCACGTCTTCCCAATTTCTCTCTGACCTCTTCCTCACCTCCACTTTTCTTTCCTCCTTCCCCCCCTGTGTTCCCATTTCCAGGCTCACAACCTCTTGGATAAGGACGGTCAAGACCTTCTTGGATTCACTCATTGATTCTCGTGGATACCGTTTCCCACATAAGGTGTCCAGGTGTGTTAAGATCTGCGGGAGCTACAGAATTTCCCTGCTGTGTTGTGAATATATAAGTGTTCATTCGTTGGGAAACAAGCCAGCTTTGGAATCCACAATGCCATAAGTGGGGTCTATGAGGTCAGGCTATTGACTGAATGTAGGCTTGACAAGCTCCATATTATTGTTATTATAAAACATCGTAATGTTTTAACTTGCCTGTGTGCCAAGGCGGGGAATTCACAGAATATAGGGAAACCTTCATGATGTATTAGACGGTCTTGAAAAATGAAGTAGACTTCCAAAGTCCTCAACAGTTGAACTGTAGGTTTTCTCTGTGGATAAATTTGCTCTCACACGTCTGAAGTGCCTCCTGGAGCCAGAATCAGCCCAGTTGAGAGCGGCGGCTCTGGAGAAAAATTGGATCGCTGTTGACACAAATTGTACCTTGTCCCCACTCCCTGCGTTGTTACCTTTCACAATATCACCCACACTTGGTTCACATTCTGGACAACCTGTCTCGTTCAAATGTGAAGCTCTTTCTTCTTTTCTGTGAATTTCTTCCCGATGGCTTTCTCCAATACCCGTTCCCAACGTGGTCCTCGTCACTGACTTTGTGAACTGGAGTGACAGCTCTGTGGATTTCCGAGTCATGCGTCTCTCCGATAATTGGGTAATTGTTCATTTTATTCCCAAACATCCATTAAATTCAATGGCAACCACAAGGGACATTAAACATACCAAGTTTTAAACATTAATAATTCCACTTTGGGTCACTTTTCCTTGGTTTTTACTAAAGCGGTGGAAAATTTCAAGGCGTCGGCTGGAATGTTCTCAGTCCGGGCTTGGAGAGGATCATTTTCCCATTGCCCGAAGATGTTCCGACACCTCAGGTCCAGACAAATTAGTTTTCACCGTTTTCCCCTGATATCTGGTAAATTTGTTAACTCATTTTCTTTAATCACCTCAACTTTCCATTCTATCTCGCAACTTTCTAAACGGGTCCCATTGCATCGGCGGTGTTTCCTTAGAGGAAGTCATTTCGCTTTGATTAAGTCGTAAGTTTTCATCCCTCTCCTCTCTCTAAGTACCCGATACTCTGAAGCACATTTTTCAACCCATTTCCGCAACATGCCCAAAGTGGTCACCAAGGTCTTCTGATCAATGAGTGCTAACATTTCACACTCAATCCAAAAAAAAATCAGCCTAAGTAAAAATTCAGAGTGTGTGTTTAATGAATCATTCATGCTTCTCCAGATTCGCACGTGAAGGAGAAAGGGAAAATGTGCAGAACTTAGGGCTCTGGTCACAGATGCATCTGGATGTTACGACGCTTTTCGAGGACTCTGGACCTTTTTGTAAAGTCAGCAGGGATTCTCCTGGACACTGGGGAGCATATTCCCTGGTGGTTCCTGACGCCCTGACGGAGACAAACCACGTTCCCGTGTAGAGTCAGAAGGTCCCGTCTCCGCACACTACACATCCAGAATTCACGGAGACAGCATTTGTCTGACTCAACCCAACACCAGGGTCAGAGTCTTTTCTTCCAACACTGAGCTGTGACACTGTTACCACCTCTGGGTTGTGTGCAAGGAAGCCATATTGCAGAAGAGACTTCAGATTTAAGAGAACTGCACAGAATTTGTGCTCTAAATGCAACCCACTTAGTTGGAAATTCTTATTCTGCAAGGGGAGCACTCCCACAATTTGCTGTAAGAACAGATTCAGAATGGGTGTGGTTTTCGTCCTTCCCCAATGGGTATTAATGGTACCACCAAGGGCTTAGAACAGAGGCGGGCTCATACTCTAACCAAATGGGTTGAACAGCAGACGCTTCGGGGCTGTCTGGGGAAATCAACCTCCAGGCGGGAGAAGGTGCTGGAACTCCTAATGTCTCCAGTTTGGGTTGTCTCCTCAAGACCGTGGCTGCAGAACTCCTGCATCCTGATCTTCTTGGTCTTCCCTGCCCACGCCACATCCCATCCACGGGGCATCCCTTGTCTTGTGGCCACATTGCTCCAGTCTCCACCTCCGTCTTCACATGGCCATCTTCTCCAAGTATCTCTCACACTGTCTTCCCTTTGTGCGTATCTGTGTCTAAATTTCTCATAAGGACACTAGTCACATTGGATTAGGAGCCATCTTCCCTTGATCACATCCACAAAGACCCTATTTCCAAATAAGGTCACAGTTACAAGTACCGAGGGTAAGGACTTCCACATACCTCTTTCAAGGACACAATTGAACCCACAACATGTTGTCCAGTAGAACTCTCTGTGAGGAGGAAAGTGTTCTATTCTGCACTGACCAATATGGCAGCCATTGGGCACATGTGGCTAAGGGCGACTGGGGAATTGTTGAATTTAATTAATTGTAACTAATTTTCATGTAAAACACCACATATGGCTCCTAAGCATAAAAATGTGGCTGGAGTAACTGAGGAATTGAATGTTTAATTTAATTAATTTCAATTAATTTACAGTTAAAAGCCACCTGTGCCCAGTGGCTGCCATATTGGATGGTGCCGTTCTGGGGAATTTCTAAGTGATGTGGGTACTGGAAATGAAGCTGACAGGAATCATTCTTTTATTCAGTCAGAAAGCATTTATTGAGTGCCTACTCTGTGCCGGGCCCTGCAGCTGTGACCAGCAGTGTCCCCGTGGAGGTGACATTGTCACATGTAGACAGACCATAGAGCAACAGATATCTCATAGATCTGGGATGATAAGTACCCCAGAGGAAAACCCAGCCAGGTGAGCTAGACAGGAGTGCGGGGAGGGGATGGGCATGTAGCTATGTTATTAGGGTGTTTGGTGGTGGCCCTTGCGGACATTAGAGATGGCGAGTACTTTGGAGGAAGCAGTAACCCCCAGTGGTTAGAAGTGCAGGGTCCAGAGCCAAATGCCAGCTCCTGTTACTGAACCTCTGTGTGCCTCAGTTTCTCTGTCTGGTAATGACAGAACTTGTTGTGAGGATTAGATGAGCTAATGGGACAGAGGATTTAGGGTGGAACCTAGTACTTGCTCAGCAAATACCAGCCACGATCTTCCCTATGAATAATTTGATTTTCTGGGTCCTCTTCAGGGGACCTAGGTTTAGGGTTAGGATTCACAGGGATTACCTTTTCTTGCTGGAGCCTGATGAGGGGACACTCACTGAAAGAGTGAGCTGGAGTGACCAGGGGTGGCCTGTGGTTGGTGCTGATCAGGCTGAGAATTTGGAGGACAGCAAAGGACACAGGACTTGAAGTGGGTGATGGTGCTGGCAAGTAACTGTGTCTGTCTCCCCTTAAATTATTTGCTTGGTGAACTATTGTGAGCCCGTATCTGTGTGTATCATAAGTACATGGTTATCATTGTGTTGTCACTTTATGACTGTAGTAGACAGAATAATGTCCCCAAAGACCTCCACAACCTAATCCCCATGCGGTGGACAGAATAATGACCCCAAAGATGTCCACATCCTAATCCCCGTGCAGTGAACAGAATAATGTCCCCAAAGATGTCGACGTCCATGTCCACGTCCTAATCCCCATGTGGTAGACAGAATAATGTCCCCAAAGATGTCCACGTCCTAATCCCCGTGCAGTAGACAGAATAATGACCCCAAAGATGTCCACATCCTAATCCCCGTGTGGTGGACAGAATAATGTCCCCAAAGATGTCCACGTCCTAATCCCCGTGCAGTAGACAGAATAATGACCCCAAAGATGTCCACGTCCTAATCCCCGTGTGGTGGACAGAATAATGTCCCCAAAGATGTCCACGTCCTAATCCCCGTGCAGTAGACAGAATAATGACCCCAAAGATGTCCACGTCCTAATCCCCGTGTGGTGGACAGAATAATGTCCCCAAAGATGTCCACGTCCTAATCCCCATGTGGTAGACAGAATAATGTCCCCAAAGATGTCCACGTCCTAATCCCTGTGCAGTAGACAGAATAATGACCCCAAAGATGTCCACATCCTAATCCCCATTTGGTAGAATAATTTCCTCAAAGATGTCCACGTCCTAATCCCCGTGTGGTGGACAGAATAATGGCCCCAAAGATGTCCACGTCCTAATCCCCATGCAGTAGACAGAATAATGACCCCAAAGACGTCCACATCCTAATCCCTGAAACTTGTGAATGTTTCTTATATGGTGTTGTAAACTAAATGTCTGTGTCACCCCAAAAACTTACATGTTGAATCCCTACCCCCATTGGGTTAGTGTTAGAAGATGGGCCTTTGGGGGGTGATCAGGTCACGAGGTTGGATCCCTCGTGGATGGGATGAGTGCCCTGATGAAGAGACCCCAGACAGCTTCCTCAGCCCTTCCCCCACGTGAGCACAGTGAGAAGACGCCGTCTATGACCCAGGAAGACGGTCCTCACTGGACACAGGATCTGCCAGCATCTTCATCTTCGATGTCCAGCCTCCAGAACTGTGAGGAATCAATGTCTGTTGTTTATAAGCCACTCGGTCCGTGGTATTCTGTTATCGCAGTCAAAGTGACTAAGACACGTGGCCAAAGGGACTTTGTAGATGTGATAGTTAATGATTTCGAGATGGGGATATGATCCTGGATTATCCGGATGAACCCTAAATGTAACCATAAGTGTCCGTATAAGACAGCGACTGGGGGGTCAGATTTTGAGAAGATGTGAGGAGAGATGCAGAAGTCAGACCCAGAGACGGGAAGACGCTATGCTGCTGGCTTTGCAGATGGAGGAAGGACCCATGAGCCCCGGAATGAGATGCCTCCAGAACCTGGAAAAGGTGAAGAAGTGGATTGTCCCCCGGAGCCTGCAGAAGGAACCAGCCCTGGCCACATCTTGGTCCTACCCAGGGAGATCTGTGTGGGACTTCTGACCTGCAGAACTATAAGAGCACAGATTTGTGCTGTCTGAAGCCACCAAGTTAGTGGCCGTTTATTACAGCCGCCTCAGGACACTCATTCACTGGTGAGCTCACAAACATAGCTTTTGGGAGCAAACAGCTGTGCTGGGTCAACCCGTGACCCTGCATTCAGATCCTGGCTCAGCAGCCAGAACAAACGCCCTGTGTCTCCCTCCCTTGATTCTACACCGAATTATAAAGTCAGACAAAATCTAGAAAGTGTCAGTGGCCTGCACACCAGCTGCTCTATAAGACCCTTTAGACAGTCCATTAAAACCTCAACATATCCTCATAATAGCAATGGTGAGAAGCCATGAATATTAGTGGATGTGGTTGACATGAAGAAATCTTCACAGACATCAGAAGAAAGTGCAGCTAACTATTCCCCACAGAGCAACCATTTATTGTGCATCCATGTTTACTAAATAATTAGCCTCCATCTTGAAAACCGTAGCAAGCACATTGTGTCAGAAGCACAAGAAGGCTTCTCAAATGGTTGTAATGTGTATTTTGATTGGTGTTGCACAGCGGATTTCGAAATGCACTCTTTGTATTATGCACGAATGTGACATATTTTAATTAGTAAAGTGGAATGGTTTTTAATGAGTTCAAAAACATCTTGGAAATCCCAGCTGTGCAGTGGTGGACAATTCTGGCCCATGTCCAACTTGGGGGGTGCTGAGATAGAAGCTTTGACTCTTCTTGGACCTTGTCACTAGGACTCAGGCCCCCCGGTGGCCCCTCCTTCATCAGCCTTCACCACCTCTGATTAACTCAGCAAAGGGATATGATGTATGCTGTGATTTGTTATCCCTGAATCGACACCTGTCTGCCCTTGGAGGGGCCGGGGTGTTTTCAGATGTCACGTTGACTTAAATGAACTTCACCAAAATGCACGGAAACCAGCCAGCTGTCAGATCCGACCTAATAATCATGTGGGCTTCAGATGGGAGCAGAGGCACATCACCACTACATGAAACAGTTGTCAAAGAGCCGGTCTAAACAGCTCTTTTCCATTTTTTCTCTTTGAAGGAAAGATGAGCTCTTAGACACTCTTCCATCTGCAAGGAGATTGTGGGGTGAAAGGGAATAGGATGTGTAGAAATGTTTCTGTGGCGATAAACACACGGATGGTCACGGATACTGCAGACTCTTAGGGTTTAGAGGGGTGAGTGCCTTGGCTATGGACGCAAGAATCCCTCATCTTTAAGGTTTCATGGAGGGATGGAGACACCATGACTTCCCCCGAACCCTCTGGGATCTCATTTGCTGGCCTGAGCCCCCAAGTAGGAAACACCAACAAAGAGACACTTGGCCACCAGACAAGCTCTTTTTCATCAGCCTTCAAGATGCATTTCCATGGCTACCGGGCTCTATGTGTGATAGCAAAGAAGATTGCCTCTAGATTTATCTCCATATCCTAAATAAATCACCTTCTGACACTGACCCCTAGGGGGCCCAGAGCCTGTTAGATATCAGCACCCTGACCCCCAGCCTTCACGTCCCTGGTCTCCATGCTGGGCACATGGCTGAATGTTGAGTGAGGCGGGAGGCGCTCCTGGTGTCCTTGGGAGAAATGGGCCCAGGAGGGGACTGGTGCTGGCCAGCGTCCAGGAGCACTTTCCTGATGCCACACTGGGGCTGCAGCTCAGGTCCATTTACCAGGCCTGTGGCTGAGGACTGTGTCCTTGAGAGCTTTGAAAACAGATCAGTGCCCACCCTGGGAGCCCCAAGGAGGGTGCACTGGGTTGAATGGTGGCCCCCAAAAGATATGTGCATGTTCTGAACCCTGGGACCTGGGAATGGGACCTTGTTTGGAAAAAGAGTCTTTGTGGATGTATTAAGGGGAGGATCTGGAGAAGAGATCATCCTGGATGAGGGAGGCCCTACATCCAATGAGAGTGTCCTGATCAGAGACAGAAGAGGAGACACAGACACAGAGGAGGAGCCACGTGGAGACGGAGACAGAGATGGAGGGAGGCAGCCACCAGCCCAGGGACGCCTGGAGCCCCAGAAGCTGGAAGAGGCAGGATGGACCCTCCCCTGGAGCCTCGGGAGGGAGCGCGGCCCTGCGACCCCTTCATCTCAGATGTCTGGTCTCCAGGACGGGGGAGGGTGAATTCCTGGGGTTTCAATCCCCCTGGTTTGGAGGGATGTGTTAATGCCACCCCAGATCATTCATACAGATGCAAAACCCAGTGATGCTGGGGTTGAAACCCCATAGGACAAACCCCAAATGAACCTTGTAATGAGGGTAGTGGAAAGCAGTTGGCAGAGAGCGATGCTTTTGGCCTTAAATGTCAACATACGTTGACAACAATGTTTAAAACTCCATCAGCCACCCAGAGTTAATTTACAGATACTGCAGCCAGGGGCAGCACAGTGGCACTGAAGAATGAATGTGACATAATGGACTTGGAGAAAGGATGCTGTGCCTCTGCCTCCCACTTTCTCCCATCAAGTGAGAGTGGGTCAGCATCAGTATGCCCCCCAATTCACCTTGGGGTGTGAGTTCAGCTGGGCTGACAGACTTGGGCATGTGATCTTGTCAGGATGGAGAGTTTCTCTTCTGCTACAGAATTATCGTGGCTGGCGGGGGGCGGGAGTCCTTCTGGCCATTTATAACCATCTGCTGCAACATCCAGCCTCCAGCTTCATGTGAATCTGTGCCCCGGTGAGCCACAGGTCTTGATGGGAGAGGGAATTCTTATAGGAGCCAAAATAAGGGTTGTCTTCATCAAAGAAGAGCCATCGCCGAGGGCCTGGGCAGAGAGCGAGCTTGGTGCACACACTGTGAAGAGGGATCAAAGGTGTTTTTGCCTGTGTGATGGAAGCAAGCCTGTGTCCACAGAACCTCAAATTACCCAAGAGAACAAAGTCCTGTGGTTTCCTGTGTTCTCTGCCCTTTTGCCCAGAACATCTCCGAGGCCATTTGAGGAGCTGTGTCTTCATGAAGGAAATGCCACCAGAGTGATGGGGGTTGGTGCTCTTTCTTGTGGTCCAGGGAGAGCTGTGTTCATGGCAACGTGACCTTGAGTTACTCATAACCACACCACAGAGGCTTTTCCCCATTGACAAAGTCCTAGAATGTTCTGTCTTACTTTGCGGGCTGTAAAATATTTTACAAGAGGGTGAATGTTGGGAAATTGTGAAATAAATCTCCATAGAGGATTCCCTTGACTGTCCATTGGATGATCCATAAATGGTGGCAGAAAGAGGTGATGAAGTAGAGATTTAGAATCCTGGGTCTCTGGTACGGGGAAATATCAGTGGTGAAAATAATGTCACAAACGCAACTCACAATGTATAGACACAAGTTACCTCCTGCAGTAGTCACTGTCCTTGGAGAAGGGATGATGGAGACTTGTAAATGTGAAGAGACCATTGGAAGATATGCAAAGAAGACATCATGAGCCATGGTACCAATCCCAAGAAATGATGAGCCCCATAGATGGTGGAATTAGGACATCTGTTCCTCCTCTTCCTTCTCCTCCTGGTTCTTCCTCCTCCTCCACCTCCTCACCATCATCAAAGTCCTCAGTTCCACGCTTGGCCCATGAGGGTCAGCAAAGGCAGCCCTATGACTCCATCCTGGAGGCTGCAAAGAAAACGCAACCAGCTTTCTTGAAACCCAAAGTTGACTTTGGCTTACACTGTAGACTTCCTGTGTTGGCTGGTTCACAGCAACCCTTTACAAGCCCAATTAGACATTTGGAGAAATTGAGGAATAAAGACCATACCCTCTTCCAATCCATGTTCAGAGATGTCCGGTGGGCGCTGTCAGTCACCCACGAAATAGATGCTCTTTCTTCACAAATCTTTCATTTTCATTCTGAAGTTTGAGCAGACTTCATGTTCTGCACGGCATCGACAAAAGATCTTCTTTTTGCATGCCAAGCGCCCCTCCATTCTCTAGATGCTTGAGCCAAATTGCTGTAGCGCGTTCATCTGTCATTTCTTTAGATTTCCACAGCTCCTTCACTCTCAGCTGCACATTTTCCCCCGTACTTGTTCATGCATCGTGTTGTTGAGTGCATCCACAGGCATGGACTCTGTCCTAGCCCGTGAATTCTTTAGAGGCTGAGATCTTCCATTTATTTTTGTTTATTAAAGTATTTTTGCTCACCTCTTTGCATTGCAATCAGTAAAAAAAAAATTAGAACATTGTTGTAAATTTGATAATTTAGAAACAGATGAATGTGTTCATTCACAAGGTATCAAGCAGATTCATGGCCGGGAACTCTGTTAACATTGAGTGGACCAAGAGATGCTTTCCTGTCTTCGTGGAGATTACAGTCTTTGGAGGGTATCCAACAATACACAGATGACCACACAAATATGGATGTGACTTTTTCTTGTGTCCAAGGTATCCAGAACAGGACAGATGTGGGTGGCCACCAGACAGATCAGCCTTTAAGTCGTGCTCACACTGGGTGTCCAAAGGATCCTGCAGTGGCTCTGTACTCTTCCCACTGGGTGTGTCTCTCCCCAGACTCCCTCCCTGTCGTCCCACTCACCCCTCTGCTTCCTCTGCCCCCATCCCATGGCTGTCAGACCAGGAGTGTTGGTCTTGGAGAACGTTGGTCTACTCCGACCGGAGGTGGTGGAATGCAGGCACTTCTGCTCCCTGGAAGGATAGTTGTAGCTTTGCCAGATTCCTTAGACTTCCACGTCTCCAAAATAATTGTCCATTGCTCTTGTAATATTAACCATGTTTCCGCAGTTCAGGGGTCCCCAAGATCACCTTCAGGTTCAACAATTTGGTAAAAAGACTCAGAGAATTCAGAAAAGCTGTTGTACTCGTGGTTGTGGTTTATCACAGTGAACAGATGCTGATGAAAACCAGCAGAGGCTACAAGTGCGTACGATGAGGTCCAGGAGAGACCAGTCCTGCGCTTCCAGGTGTCGTCTCCCAGTGGAGTCGCAGACAGAGCTCAATTCCACCAGATACGATGTGTGACATTATGCATGGGGTATTGTCAACAGGGAAGTTCTCCTGGGCTTGGTGTGCAGAGTTCTTGTTGGGGGTCAGTTAAGTAGGCATGGATGACCACCCATGTGGCTGACCTTAGTCTCCAGCACCTCCGGCAGTTAGGCTGATTCAGCATGGCACAGGGCCCACACCCTAAATCACGTTGTTAGCATAAATTACCAGCTAAGCAAAGACACACTCATCAGGCAATGCCCAGAGGAGACCTCCGAGAAGCCAGTCTTCATGCAAAGTAAATCCTTCATTGCACTGCCCCTCCAGCAGAGTGATGTTGCAATATGTTAACTGCTCAAAGAGCATCCCATTTATGCATTTGCATGTTACAGATCTGTGCTGTTCACCGCATTGGTGAGGGAGGGCTGCCCCACCCTAAAGAGTATGAGACGGCCAACTCATGCTCAATGCCAGTCCTGGATGGATGAGGTGGACAAGAGTGAGTTGGTCACACTTACTCACAGTTGGGGAGGAGGACTGTGCATGTCATGTAGGGGTGCAATCGGGAGCAGAGGGAACCAGCAGGGGCTGTGGGAGGCAGGCTTCATCGTAACAAGAGGGTGGGTGCCCCCGGATCCCACCACAGGATGTGATGGACTTGTCTAAGTAATTTTGCAGGCTGGTAGGGAGGTGAAACCTGTTAAGCTGAGGACCAGGCTGGGGTGTATCTGGCCTGACTGATGGAGGAACTAGCCAAGTGGGGAGTGTTTCCTACTGGAAAGGGAGCTAAATTCTTGGTTAGATCTCTGAGCTTCTCTGAGCCTCCAAGATGTGAAGTTTAGACCTTACAATGCAATAGTTCCTTCCCTCTAGCAGCGAGTAGGTCAGAAACCCTACGCTGCCCGAGTCTCTCCACTGATGCTAAATAGCATCAAGACAAACAACCGAGATGCTGATCTTATATAGAGGGTGGACAGTGGAAGGCATTCTGGAGAAGGCAACCAGTCAGCGGAGGTTGTGGGCACATCTTTGGCCGTGAGGAGGGAGGTCCTGAGAGGTGCCGACCGACATCCAGCATGGCTGGGATGCAACGCGGGGTGAGAAGCTGCGGAAAGGAAACCGTGTGGCCCCTGTGGGCCTGAGCAGCACTTTGGTCTTCTGAGAGCAATGGGGAGCTGTTGTGTGGTCTTGAGCCCCTGGACAACATGGCCAGAAGGGCCTCTGGCATTGGTCTGAATGCGGTTTGGGGAATGGATTGGTGGGTCAGAACGGATGCAGGGACACGAGTTGTGAAGCTGGTAAGGCCACCGGGACACGAATCGTGGGTGGTGCACCCAACTGTTGGTCAACCCTGAGCTTCTTTCTCTACGAAGAGATCAGAGATGACGTCTGCGGTGGACAAGGGTGCACAGCAGGCCCTCGCGGAGATGAGCGGCTTTCAGCGTCGCAACCTCAGCAGCCAGTTCTGACGACGGTGCCGGGGCAGAGCCGGGCATCGCTGGCCCGTCCGATTCTCTGGCTCGGGCCAGAAAGAAACATCTCAGATTGGTCCTGAGAATTCCACAAGTCCTGGAAACAGCTCGGGGACGAGGAGCAAGAAGAACCTCTGTGGGTGTTGTTGGCTCAAATGTCTGCACGCTGAACTCTTCCAGGATGGCTGGGCTGCAGCGTCCATCCCGGGAAGGGGGCCAGCTGAAGGGTCTTTAGCTGCTCAGTGGTGTGAGTGAGGTGGCTGCGTTTGCTCTGAGCCTTCGGGTTCCCGTGACTAGTGGGTGGCTCTGAGGACCAGGGTGCATGCTGTCCTTCTGCTTCTCCCTGTGCTGAGCCTGCAGATGTGCGTGCTGAGAAGGCTTCCCTGCAACAAGACATCCCCGCTCCCTACTTCTCCCGCCCTGTGCTCGGCTCGGCCATTATCTGAACAATTTCCAAACGGCCACCTTATTCCCGGGCTGGTCTCGGGGATCACTAAGTCCTTCCCACCTGTCCACAAGGAGGAGGCAAGCTTGATTCTCGGGGTCTCGCTCAGACCTCGATCCTGTGCATCTCGGATGCACGTGTCTCCCCACGGCCTTCCTCTCTCGGCGTTTCAAGTCGGGCTGGTGACGTGGCTCCGGGGAGGGCCAGCGTGGCCTTCTGTTCTGTGCACCACCCCGATCAGCAGGTGCTTTTCACACCGTAATGGCATCCTTGTGACCCTCTCGTTCTCTGCATCCATGTGTGCGGCTTCATCAGCCCCCCAAAGCTGTGCCCCAATTTCCCGACTCCTCTCCGCCCCCGTGGGAAGCATCGCTCACCCCTCGGGCCCTTGAAATTAGCCATTCGTCCAATCTCTGTGTGTTTTTTTACACCGGGTCTCTTTCCAACAGGTTTCTCTTCCATGAGCCCCAAAACTCATCCCATGAAGGAAATAGAAGCCGAGACTATGCAGAGGGAAGAGACTGGGGACAAGAGCCGGGCAGGGAGGGAGGGGGGTGGGCTCCGTCTTGGCAAGCTGTGAGGCCGGCTACTGGAGCCAAGTGACCTGGGGGTTTCGGGCAGCTCTGCCAAGCCGGCCGAGGCTCCCCGGGGCCGTCCTGGAGCCTCCCTGAGGCCGAGCCTGGGAGGTCTGAAGGGGGAAGACCACAGGCTCTTGTTTCACTGGCCCCTTGGAACGGCTCACCCCACGGCCTCTTAGCTCTCCAGGAAGATTTCACACCTTTTTTGGAGCCCAAACTCAGCCGCCCGTCTGAGAAGGCAGCTGCACCCCTAAGAATTCGTGTGGGTCTCTCTAATCAGCTTTCCTGTTCTGCAGTTGAAGAGTAAGAAGATGAGGATGAGGCCACGGGCCACAGGACCCCACCTGCGTGGACCTGGGCCGGGGTGGGGGCGACCGTGGATGAGACTCAGAAGCAGGAAACGGGGCAGTGAGGCAGCAACACCAGAGTGGACGTGGGGGCCAAGGGGCCAGGTGGGTAGCTTTTCACTGGAGATTCAGAACATGAAACCCCACTGGGAGGTTTCCGTCGAGACCTCTGAGGTTGGCAGCCTGTAGAGGAATTCCGTCGTGGCAGACCCAAAAGTGAGAACACCCGGTGAAAATGCACTTAAATCCGGGGACCGGAATGGTGGCCGTGCACGCAGGATCTCCTGCAATCTCACTGTCACTCTTCGTGGGCACTTCACTGATGAGGTTTTGGCTATGGGGCCGCCCGCGTGGTAATTGTTTGCACGAGAGCCGAGCTGGAACGTGGCACCCTGAGGTCGTGTTGCTGTCCTGTTGATAACCATCCCCGCTTCTCCATCCTTCTGAGAGCTTTGAGCCATGGGGAACAAGGTCCACCAAGACTTGTCTTGGTTTTGCCTTGAAAACCCTGGAGATGGGGGGGTCTCTTGGACCCCAAAGGTTGAGCGGGCCAGGAGGGGGGCAGATGCGAGTTGTGAGTCCTTTTAATGCAGAGATTCTTCACTGATGAAGAATCAAAGGGAAAAGTCAAAACTAAGATGGATCAGAAGAGCATGCATTAATTAACGTCTGATGTGATTTCGAGGTTTTATGTAAAGTAACCACCACCGGCCAGAGGGGTCCACACAGTGGATGCAACACATGAGTGTGCAAAGGGGCACCGTGTACATTCACCTTTGGTTCAAGACGTCCATTCCCCTCTCCCGCCATGTTGGAGCATGGGCTGCCAACAGCTCAGACCTCTGTCCGCACCCGGCAATGAGGCCTTGTCCGACACTCCTGGTCACTGGTGGCAGACAGTGTGATGACAGCTTCTGGAGGGGTCTACCAGCCCCCCGTGAACACTCACATATGGTGGGACTCCACTGGCCTCTTCCGCATCCGGGGACGTCATGAACACAAGGATGATGAAATCCCACGGTCTTCCTGGATGTTCCCTGTGCACCATCCGAGGACATGGGAAAACTGAGGTGACCAGCTCCCCATTGAAGACCAAGAGACTGTCCCAGGGCCCCCTTGTCCTATGGCTTGTGGAGACCCACATCTCCTCCAGCAGGGGCCCAGCACGAAGTCACCCTCTGGGTCGTGTGTGACATTGAACGCTCACCCCCAGGAGACAGGTGAGGTCACAGCCCCATTGGGAGGCAGTAGGATGCTGAGACTTGAGATGGGGTCACCTAGTCTGTGCCCTTGAGAACAGTGACCCCCTAGGTGTCCCTGCACCAGCGCCCCTGAGGGTTGGGTCTCCGTGAATGGATGCATTGACCTGCATGATGACCCAAGCCCACCACCCTCAGCATCTCCGTCCTTTCTCCACCTGCCCTCCAGATCAACAACTCGGGTTATACCTCAACATAGCTTGATCCAGAAAGTGCCTGGTCTGCTGGGGACACAAAGGGATGAACCCCCTGGGATTCCAGGATGCAGCCCACCTGTTCCAGGAGGGGATGCATGAGGAGTGATGCTGAAGATGCTGGGTCGTAGGGTCCAGACTGTGCAGGTGTATTCATGTGGGTTGTAGGATTTAGCACCAAGCCAGGGCCGAGACGTGTGCTGGTGCCTGCTGAGTCAGCTGTATGAAGCTTGGGGGAAGTATGCCCGGGGATAGGTTGGTCACATGGGCTGGCCGTCCACCCCAGCAGGGCATAGATTCATATTTCCTGCATGGACATTTATTCCGGATATGCCAGCCAACACCACCGTCCAAGGTTTTACCGCATGTGAGCCAAGGGACTCGGCAAAGCTGGGCATGGGACCGAGAGAACCCCTCACAGAGAGCTGGGGAGTGGTGAGGGACACCTGGCCAGGAAGGCCACTGTCTGCAGCACGGAGAAGCTGCCGGCCCCGTTGAGGGAAAAGAAGGCTTTCAAAAGGTGGGACAGAGGTGTCTGCCTGGAGCTGATGCTAAACCATCGTTGCTGTGGTCCCCTGCAGAGAGAAAATGCAATCAGGAGCATTCGGTATCTAAAGAAAACTTTAAACTTTATTAGTAGGGAATTAAATAAAATGTTAAAGAATAGAGGTACATTCCATACCTCTAGAGTCTTATAATGGGGAGATTTTAATTCAGCACTAACATGTGCATGCAACGCCTCAGGGTTAAAATCTCAAAAGGGTTGTTCTGTGCATATCGTTGGGGGTTGGGGACCAACAATAAGAAAGAGTAATTTTAGAGCTGACTGGGGACAATAACCACACAACACAATGATCCAAAGCTGCTCAAAACGGAGGAAAAGAGGAAGCATTTTGATGCATCTTAAAATCTGTCATAAACATTTGGTGCTTCAAACCGTGTGGTGCAAACTCCAGAGGAAGAAATTTTAGCAAAGCTAGAGAACAACTGAAAAATGAGTCCCTCCCTTTTTTTCGGGAGCTCACGTGAAGGAAGTTTGATCGCTTTGTGGAGGCAGGATTTTCCTTCCCCTAACCGTTTCCTGCCACCTGCTCTGAGGGCTGGTTTCTTTCTGTCTCCACCGCTCATGCAGGATATGTGGACGATTTGGACGTTTAGAAGTCTTCTCTGGTCTAAGGTGAAACCCCATATTCTATGCACTTGAAAGCATTTCCCCTGTTGTCCCCATAGGGCAGCTTCAGGCCAGCAAAATGGAAATGGAGCTGCCATCAGCCGCTTCTGACTCCCTTTCTCCCATCCGTCCAGCTGCCTGTGGTCCTTGTCACCATGCTGGGCTGGGGGTGGGTGGACGGGGGAGCCACTGGTGGAGCAGAGCAGTTGGTGCTCTTTCCTGAAAATTTCCTTGCGTTTAAAATTACAGTGTGAAGCAAAGCGCAAACTGCAAGATTGCATGTTTTTGCTGGGTAAGTGGAAATATTAGTTCACGCGTCAAGTTTTTTACTGAATAGCATTCATATCTCGAAAGGTGACATTTATTCTTCTTTCAAATTCTTAAATTTTTTTTGGTAGAGTGTGCCACTTTTTCAACCGTTTTCTTGTGTTAAAATTCACGTAGCATAACGCTGACCCTCTTAACCATTTTAAGTGTGTAGTCCGGGGGCATTAAGTGCATTCACGTTGTTGTGCAACCATCCACACCATCTGTCTCCAGAACTTTCCGTCGTCCTAAACTGAAACTCTGTCCCCATTAAACTCTAACTCCCCATCCCCTCCCCTAGCCCCTGGCACCACCACTGCCTTCTGTCTCTGTGGATTTGCCTCCTTCGGGACCTCCTACAAGTGGAATCCTACACTATTTGTCCTTTTGTGTCTGACTCCCTGAGCATCATGTCCCCAAGGTCCCCAAGATTGCATGTGTTGGAAAACATCCTGCATCTCCTCCTTTGCAGCCTGGAAACAGGTGGGCTGGAGCCTGAAGCCAGGGGTCTCTGTCCCCCAGCACGTCCTGCAGGTGAGTCCTCACTCTCACCTGGGGGTCGTGAGGGACCAGAGGTTGTGTTAGCAGCTGTGATGCTTCATGGGCAATTCTGAGAAAATGAGAAGCGTCGCCTCCAACACGAGGACAGAGAAGCAATTGTGCGAGTTTGCAAATGTCTTTGTAAAAACCTGTTTATCACACTGTCTTCAGAGCACTGGACTATTCAAACTGTCCTCGATATTGATGCTCGATTAACTAAATCCTTCAGGCTCGTAATAGAGGACCGTGCAGCCAGCAAGAATAACGCACGGATCATGCTATTTTCCCAAACATGTTCTGGGAAATCTCAACCCCAAGGGCAATCTTTGTGGGATGATTCCGCGGGTACCCTTAGGAATCATATGAACTGCCACCTGTCTGCACGGGCACAAGGGTCCCCGAGAAGCCCCAAGGTGGGACGTCCTGCCCAGCCTGTTACCTCCAGCCTTCCTCAAACCATTTGTTCAAAGACACAGTTGTTTCTGATTTTAGTACTCTCCCCTGTGACATCTATTTACAATTCTTGACGGTTCCTGAAACACGTTTTAGGAGACACTGCTGCTTGAGAATAAAACATAGCAAAATGGTCAGAGTACATCGTTTAGTTTAAAAATCAGATTGCAAAACGATGTGAGGATCGCATGTCGTTTACATAAGTAAGGTCGTTCATCTGAAACAAGCAACTGTGGTGAGTTAAATGGTGTCTAGTGGTTAAGATTCGGCGCTCTCCCTGGTGTCTGGGTTTGCTTCCCGTCAGGGAACCACACAAACCATCTGTTGGTTGTCATTCTGTGGTGGATGCGTGTTGCTGTGATGCTGAAAGCTGTGTCACTGGGATTTCAAATACCAGCAGGGTCACCCATAGTGAACAGGTGTCAGCGGAGCTTCCAGACTAAAACAGACCAGTGAGAAGGACCTGGCCACCCACTTCCAGAAAAACTGGCCACAAAAACCCTGTGAACAGCAGCAGAGCATTATCTGATAGAGCCGTGGAAGATGAGGGGACGGAGCAAAAAGACCGGGCAGGGTTCCCTCTGCTGTCCACAGGGGCGCTGGGAGTCGGAATCTACTCGATGGCACAAACAACCAGTGAGTTAAATGGTGTTCCCGCAAAGTCAGGTCCACTGGAACCTGTGAATGGGACCTCGTTTGGAAAAAGTATCTTTGCAGATGTAGTTAAGTCCTGGTGAGCTTAGAAAGAAAGTGTATTTTCCATTTGCTGGGAGCATTTAAGTTGGGATTTTAATTCTGCTGTTCACGTCTCGTGAACGTTCCTGAATTTTTTGTCTCCTTAAACTATTACTTAGAAAGTGAGGTGTGCAGGAACCTCTTGCCATGACAGCAGATTTGTGGATTTTTCCCCGCTTTGGAAGTTTGTTCTTTATGTATATAAGGCTGTGTTACTAAGTATCAAATGGGTGTAGAATTTTTACTAAGTATTGAATGGGCGTAGAATGGTTACTAAGTAGCGAATGGGTGTAGAATTGTATAGAAGATGTAACAATTGTAACAATTTCCTAATTGAAATGTTTATAGTTACATTTTGACTTTATCTCTTGGCATCCGTCTTTTCTTTAAAACATCTATATTTTCTCATTTGAATGAAGCAACTCCCAGATTTTTCTGGTTGGTGTTTGTTCGGTATTAGCCATTCTGCCTTTTTATTCTCAATTTTTCTGTGTCTCTATGTTTTAGGTGGTCATCTTGTGAACAGCATCGACCTGGATTGTTCTTGGTTTCTTTTTAATCCAGTCTCAGATGGAGAGTTAAGTCCATTTACAGTGGTATATTTTGATTTTTTTTTCTGCATTTGTATTCTGCACTCCATAATGTTTCTACTTTTTCTCATTTTTTGCTGTCTTTTGGTTTAATTGGATCCTCTCCCCCTTTAATAGTTTGGAAGTAATCTCTCTCTTTTTCCACTTTTGGCAGCTGCTCTAAAAACTCTAACATTCGTATTTAACGTAACAGGTTATACAGTTAGTGATTATCGTCATCAGCCTCCAGGACATCACTCCCCGGGACAATTTAACACCAATCTCTCCCCTGACTTGCACACTCATCCTGAAGTTTCATGGGAAGTCAGGTGGGAGGCGAGAGAATCTCGAGGTTTTCACAGAAAATGGGTTTTCCCCACTAAAATACCTCAACATGTCACCTGAAATTGTCTTTTGACACTTTGAGACTTTGTAGTTTAAAATCTCTCCGATGAAGTGCGTTTCCTCTTCTAGGCTAAAAAATGTATTAATCCAGCAATCACATTCCATGGTACTTACCCCAAAGTGTGGAAGACTTATGTCTACACAAAAACCTGCATGTGGACATTTACAGCAGCTTTATTCATCATTGCCCAAACTTGGAAGCAACCAGGATATCCTTCAGTAGGTGGATGGATAAGTAAACTGTGATCCATCCAGACAATGGAATATTATTCAGCACTAAAAAGGAATGAGCTGTCAAGCCACAAAAAGACACCGAGGAACCGTAAATGCATATGACTAAGTGCAAGAAGCCCATCTGAGAAGTCTACATCCTGGTGATTCCAACCCTGTCATGTTCTGGAAAAGGCAGAACGATAGAGAAAGTAAGAAGATCACAGATTGCTGAGGGTAGGGGGCAGGGAAGGGACGACCAAGAGGAGCACAGAGGATTTTTAAGGCAGAGAAACTACACTGTATGATATTATAATGATGGACACATGTCATTACACTTTTATCCAAACCCACAGAATGTCCAACACCAAGAATGAACCCTAATGTAAACTATGGGCTTTGGGTGATGATGATGTGTCTGTGTAGGGTCATCAATTCCAACAAATGTCCCCTCCGATGGAGATGTTGATAACAGGGGAGGCTGTGCATGTGTGAGGGCCTGGGGTATATGGGAAATCTCTGTACCTTCCCCTCCATTTTGCTGTGAACCCAAAACTGCTCTAAAAATGAAAGTCTTAATTTAAAAAAAATTATCCACTTAGACGATTTCCTACTAACTCAACTTTGGTTCTAACTCGCTAAATTTATTCCCTTACCTGTTTTATCAATCCCTAAAATGCCTTTAATTATTTTGTTAGTTAAATGGCTGTGTTCTTTTATATATACACACATATATATAAAGGTTGTGTGTTTTGAGATATATGACATGTATGAATATATAATTTAATACACAGTACACTATACATTCGTACATTGATATATGTTAATTGATATAACACATATATTTATGTATTTTTATATTTTTTGTATATATTATTTGTATATATAGTATGTGATAAAAGAATGTATAATTTTTAAATGTCTTAAGTTAAATTTTCCCATCAATCAGCAACATTAAGCTAATCTCTCCATTCTTCATTTGAGATTCCTATGCTAAAGAACTTTTTTGTAAGGGGGTCTACACTGAAGTTTTCAGAAACCAAACCCCAACAAACTTCTCTCAAGGAAGCACGGGGTCCTCTCAAGGGAACTTTTCTCAACAGCACGCTGTGGCTCACTTTCGTGCCATAGTGGAATCAAGCAAGTCACAGCCACGTAGAACTGTCTACGATGACAGGAATGTTCTAAATCTGCAGCAGTATGGCGGCCCCTAGCCATGGGTCGTCTTGAACACCCGAAAGTGGCTTACGAGATGGTGGACCTGAAGTTTTAATATCATTTCATTGTCATTCCTTTTAATTTAACATACTATAATCTAAATAGCCCCCTGTGGCTGGTGACTACCGTACTGGATTGTCCCCACCTGGGTTACTCAAACATCACAGTGTTAATGACTGACACCCGCGTATTTCTTTTCTGGGACAAACTGTAATCACGTACGTTACTTTTTGTTTTGAGTCTCAAGCAAAGCTTTGGGAAAGTCACTGCCACATGCGTCTTGCAAGAGGAAACCAAGGCTCACAGATATGCGATGATTTGCGGAGAGGAGAACAGGATTATACAACATGATGGTTCAGGTTGGAGCCTAGGACTGTCCAGCGGGGTGAGTGTGGGCTGCCAGCCACACCCCTATAAGAATTCCTCCTGGGGGGACATCCCATTTGGCTTGCGAGGTTTGGGGTTACAGACAAACGGTGTGAACGACAGAGAGCTGGACGCTCCCGTGAGTTCTTCTTGCCCAGATTAACGTCGGCCAACTTGGAGATGACCAGGGAAGCCAGAACAAAGCCCACGGTGGGCCCAGAGCAGAGAAAATGAAGACTTAAGACGGGCCGATGTGGGAATTCACGTGGCCGGCCAGAACGCCCTGCCAATGCGGAAATGACACGGCTCCCAAGACTTAGCCAGGAAGAGGAGGGAAATTCGAGACATCAGTTCAGCAACTGCCTCTTCTCCCATGCATTGAATAATAAGGGCAAAAACGTGTTTACAGTACAAAAGTGGACACTAACGAACTGATGACTGAGATTTGGTGAGAAATGAAAGGAAGGAGGGACAAGAGTGAGAGGAGATACTAAGGTGACACGTGTTCCACAGGGACATAATACCTGAGGTTGCAAGACGCACAGGCCCGAGGGTACTCTGTGACATTTACAATGGGAAGATCACAGTAGAAGAAAAATATCCAGCTTTTCTGCACGTAAGAGGAACTGCTCACAAAAAAGAAAGAGCAGACAATGGGAATTGTTTTAACTGTGAGAAAATAATATGACAATTTTCATGGAAAAGTTGTGTCCCATCAATAGACGTCAAGGGATTATTTCATTGGTCGAAAAAAAAAAAAAAGACCTGTGTGTCTGTGTAGACAGATGCAGGTGTGAATAAAGGAGGTGTGTGTGAATGTTGGTGGTTTCTTCCTCCCCTAAAAGCTAACTTTTTCTTTTAAAACTGGGGTAAAATTCACATAATATGAAACTTACCATCTTAACCATTTCAAGTGCACAATGCAGTGGCATGTGGTCCATTCACCATGTTGTGCAACCATCTCTTCCATCAGGTTCCAGAACATTCTCACCACCCCAAAAGGAACCCTGTACCAATGCCAACCACTCCCCATTCTCCATCTCCCCAGGAAGCTTCCGGAAGGTGGAGACCTTGTGTATTTTTCCTCCACAACAGCCATTCTCCTGTCCTCTTAACAAGATGTCCCCCCTCTTCCTCCTTAATAAAACCGGATTTGGTTTTCCTCCCAGGAGAGGAGCCCATTTCCTAGTGGTTGAGCTTGACAGTTGGGGAAGTGTGTGAGAAAGACAACTGAGGAACATGGAGGAAACTCCTTTCAGCCCAGGCCCTTCCTTCCCGTTAAAAATTCCATCTTGGGGGCATGATGTCGGGAGCCGAAGCAGCCACTTTGTGATGACGAGGCCAGACACCAGCAACATGAGAGGATGGTGTTGCCTGTGCTCACCCTTCCGTTCTTCAGGGGGATTCACTCAGTTTCATCACCTGCGTTTCCCTCCGCTCCATGGGGTTTTGACAGGAGAAGGAAGCAGTCACACTTCAGGTCCCCGAGATTTCTCCCAGCCTTTTGTGGTGATGCAACAGTGCATCCGTGGTCAGTGGAGAAGTGTTGCTCCCCAACTGGAGGAGCGGGTCTGACTCAGTCCGCGGGACTGGGCTCTGGACTATGCCAGGGGATGTACTTTTTCTCGTGGGACATGGGTCTGGCACTTTGCATCTCTATGCATCGTGGGAACTGTCTGTCTCGAGAGAGGTCCATGCATGCAGATATTGGCTCCATCGGATTGCTTTTAAGATTTCAACTTGAAACCTCCTATTCAACAGCAGCATCTCTGTGCATGAGTTCCTCCCAGCTCAAGGCACAACAAGGCATTGCAAACACCCTCCGTTATTTCTCTGCAGCCAAAGCAGAGAGGCCGGTCTTAGGTTTTATTACGTGGCCCGTAAATTACCTTTTCATACGTGGCTGCAGTGCTGACACGGCACACGCATTCTTTTCTTTCCAGTTTCTGTAGCTCAGATCCCTTTCCCAGTCATCCAGCTGTCGGCTACCCACTTAAGCAGCGCCTTCGAAATCCTCTTAAGTCCTGACGCATCCGTCGTGGGATCCTGCGACGTGGTCTGTCTCCAGCCATGCCTTCGACGGCTGCTGTCTCCCGCCGGCCCGTGGACCTCCCTCTGCCTGCAGCCCGTGTGTTATAATCATTTCAAACTCGAGATCCGTTCCAGCGGCCCCGTTGTCTCTCCGGCCTGAGTCGCTGCTCCTAACACTCTCCGATGCATTTACGCCGGATTCTCAACGGCATGCTTCCTCCAGAATTCTTGGCGGCTCGACGATCTCTTTCCTTCTCCCTCGTGTGTTCTGCCCTCTGTTTTACATGTGTTGGAATTCAGACCTGTTAGCAGGAATTCCATTTTACAGAGATGCAGACAGAAGTCATAAAGGTGGCGGTTGCTTTGTGAATGAAAAAAAGGGAGAGATGAAGACTTTTCAAAGATCTAGCCGTGTCCTGACATTTTAAAAACACAATTGTTGCACGTTGTTTTTTTTAAAAACTCTGCAATTCTTATAAGTGCATTTAAGTATTTAACAAATTTCTGTTTTGAACCTTTCAAACCGACTTTCTATTTATTGGGATTGGTATATATTTTCTTCTAGGTTGTGCATTCTCTTCTCTCTGCCCCTTAGTCTAAGGCTTAGGAATCTGTAATCAATGGATCTGAGATCAATCACAATCAAACATCAATGTCCTGTTTTCCTGTGTATTTGGTTCTAAGAGTCTTATGCTCCTGTCTGCACAGAATCCTTCTCTGCTGTGTGTTCCTTGCACCAAATCAAAATATCCGGTCTCAACGCCCGTGTTGGGACCAGTCATTTTTCTGACGCTGCTTTTCAGTGTTGTACGTGGATTCCGTGTTTCTAGGATAAACTGTCAAGCGAGTCTCATGAATTCGCTGCCCCCAGACCCACACAACCACGCAGAGAACACACACTTGATGCACGTCCACGCAGGCATATATATCCATTTTTAAACACATGAAATAAATCATAATGCGTTCATCCAAACTTTCTCCGAGGGGGAGGGGATTTTGAGGCCATAAAGATTGTCAGTTAGATGGGAGGAGAAACGGATGTGGGAACAAAATGCAGGATGTGAGGAGAACAGGTGTGTCCAAGGGACGGCCAAGAGGTAACAGGTCAGTGGGAAGACCCTGACCCACAGGGTAACCCAAAGGCCTGGGTCATGCTGTGTCCTGGGGTGAATGGTGTCCCCCAAAACTCATGTCCACCTGGAACCTGTGAATGGATGTTATTTGGAAACAGGGTCTTTGCAGACGTATTTAAGTGAGGAATCTGAGATGAGATCATCTGGATGAGGGTGGCCCTGAATCCAATGACAGTGTCCTGATCAGAGACAGAAGAGGAGACACAGACACAGAGGAGGAGCCACGTGGAGACGGAGGCAGAGATGGAGGGAGGCGGCCACCAGCCCAGGGACGCCTGGAGCCCCAGAAGCTGGAAGAGCAGGAAGGACCCTCCCCTGGAGCCTCCGGAGGGAGTGCGGCCCTGCGACCCCTTCATCTCGGACGTCTGGGCTCCAGGACGGGGAGGGTGAATTCCTGGGGTTTAAGCCCCTAGTTTGTGGCCACGTGTTACAGCCGCCCCAGGACAGTCATAAAAGCTGGGTCTCCCTGCATTCTGTCACCCACTTCTAGGCTCTAAAGAGTCCCCTTTGGGTGGTGCATCTATGTCACCCTAATAGCCTGTGAACATGCACGGCCTGAGGGAATTTTTTCCACCTGGGTCGGAGGGCGCCATATGCAATTTTGCCATTGGGTTGACTCGTTGGTGGGTGATATGGAAGGGCATGCGTCCTTCATTAGTGGACAACTACTGGGTCGTAAGGTGAGAAGCCAACAGACACGGACAATCTGGGGCCACGTGGGAAGATGCAGGATGAGGGACGATCTTGAGTGTGAAGGGCAGTAAAGACAGAAAGACTTGGGGAGGCGGGGCAGCGAAGCTGGGCATTTGGACAGGGCACTGGATGGCGGCAGAGATTCTCGTCCTCGTGAAATCGCATCTGGGGTCTGGGGTCTGACGGCAACCTCGGCCTGTGTGAGCGCCAGGGGAAGGAAGCGGTGCCAGCAGGGCATTTCCTGCCGTTGCTCTATTTGTGCAAAATGTCCGGAACAGGCAAAGCCACAGACACAGAATGTGGATTCGTGGTTCCGGGGCTGGGGCAGGGGGATGGGGAGTGACTGTTCGTGGGGACGGGGTCTCTTTTTGGGGCGATGACAATATTGTGGAACTGGACAGACGTGGTGTTTGCACAACCATGCAAACGTACGAAACGCCACTGAATTATGCACTTAAAAATGGTTAATAGGGTGCATACTAGTGCTTGTGTCTTTCACCGCCATTAGAAAAAAAAAAGGGGGGGGGGCAGCCAGAGAGAGTCAGGAGAAGCCGACAGTCAAGAAATCCTTTGTGAATTGTGCATTTCTACTTTCGAAACGTAAGGAAGAGGCACGACAGCTGTGGAGACACTGGCCACCAATCCCGGAGTTCTGAGTGCACGCTGCCCTTCTTGCAAGTCGACCTAGAACGGCAGCTCTTTTCTTCTTTTTGTGGCACGCAAAATACGAGCCCAAACCGGCCGCAGTTGCCCCTTATAAAGTGCGGTCGACCGAGTCCACCTGGACCGCAATTTTTATTTGCTTACTCGCACGCCCAGGAGGATTCATGCGGCCGTGCGTTCTGGGGGCTCTGGCATGATTTTGGTGCCGGGCGGTGGTTCCTAGAGAAATCTCGATTTGCGAAAGGAAAGGATAGAAACAGCGGGAAATCGCTGGCATAGGGCACGTCTGGCCGGGATTAACGGAGAGTTGCCAGATATTTTGGAATCGCAGGGTTTTGCCCCGAGAAGGGAGGTGGTGGCAGAACTTTCGGCACACGGAGAACCTCTCCTGGGTGTCCTTTCCCTGGAGTCTGCCGCACCCACACCCAGTGGGATTTGGCAGATGCTCTGAGGGTGAAATTTAACCACCAGAAAGAAATAAACCAATCCAAGAGACTTTTGCATTTCTTCCACAGACCTTTGCCTAAAATACTAACATATTTGTATTTATACTTAATATATTAAGTATAAATTAAGTGTTGATTTAGTATAATTAAGTTAATTAAGTATAAATTGTTAAGTGTAGCTTGAGGTTCTCTCGACCCTGTGTGGTACATTCACCGTCTCCCCATAAAGTCTGTCTTTCTGACGGGGCTGCAGGTGGCCTCTCCCTTCTTCAAAGGGAATCACGCACCCCCCACCCCACCAAGCTGAAAGTTCACCTGGAACTAAGGTTCAGGTGGACGACGGGCCCTCACGTGGGTTGTGTACCAGGGATGGAGATCAGGACCAGAGGGGACAGCAAAATGCAAGGGGAAGAGCTCAGCCTGATTTCTGCAGGACGATCAACATGAGCCAGGAGGGGTCAGAGGAGTGGGATTTTGCAGGGTGCATAGGAGTTTGCCAGGCAGCCTTGGGGAGGAGAGTTCCTGCAGAGGGAGCCACATTTGCAAATGCCTGGAGGTGGATGTGGGGATCTTTAGTGGCAGCAGCAAGGGGGATGCAAAGGGCAGAGGTGCTCAGGGTCCCTGGGCAAGACAGGGTCTTGGGCTAAAAGCAAGAGATTTTGTGAAGTCAGCATGAAAAGAACATGTTTCCATTTCTCCTAACAAAGCAGGTGCCCTGGAAGACTGAGCGCATTTTTGTTGTTTTAATTAGTCCTCCGGGTCTGGGAACTGGAGACAGGACCCTCGGGCCATCAGGGCTGGTTTCTGCGTTCACTTTTATCTTACACGTCTTACATTTAGATTTTAGTTATTTTTACTGCTCCAATACAACCTTGGAGTTTCCTATTTCAGAGTTTACTTTTAGCCTGTGAACTCACCACTGATGTGAAACTAGGACACGATGATTTGAAAACCCATTGCATTGTCCCCCATCCAGCCATGTGTGTCCCCCCCAAGCCACCCCCCAAAGTGACGCCCACCTGGATTCTGGCATCCTTCATTTCTTCTGTTTCTGTTTGTTACATAGTTTCATTGCTTGTCTCTCTTTTAATTGTCTCTAAATTTATGAACAGGCTATATCATGTCCTACAAAATTGTTTGGAACTAGTTTTGGGAACTTTTCCACTGAAAACACTCCTGTGAAGATTCCCCCCGTACTGCACTGCTGAAACCTTTTCATTTTTACTGGCTGTATGATATGCCACCAGGTGGAAATTCCACCACCGATGGGCTCATCCTCCTGCCTACACACAGTCGATCATTTCCAGACTGTTGCTATTTTAGAACAGGGCTGCTGTGAACATTTTTAGACCGGGTTCCTCGTGGGCAAATGAGATGCCCTTTCCAGACCAATTTGATTGGCAAAAGCAAAAAAATGCAGAAGTCTGACTTTGGGAAAAATTGGAGATGGTGACAGGAACGGGCTCCCCCACTCACTGCAGGGAGCGATGCATGTGGTGCCGCCATATTGGAAAACCACTTGGTCTCCCCTGGTGGAGTCAGTGGCACCTCCTTCCCAGGGTGGCAGTCGTTGCACAGGTGTACCCCCAAGAAGGACCCAGCCTCCGTTTTAGGTGAACTGAGCCGGGCTCTCCCAGACTCGCTAGGTGGTTTCAGGGACCTGATTAAGTCATTTCCTCCGTTCCACCTCTTTCCCGCCAAGGGGAATAGGGCTTAATTCACAGGCATTTTTGCAAGAGTTTTAAATTCTTTATTGGGGGCTTGTAAATGTTTTATGTAATGGCCCTCAACTGGGAGAACACTATAAATGTGAGCTAGGACAGGTTTCATGGCATCGTAGGCTGCTGGGGCGAGGGCAGACTGGAGAGTGGATGGGATCCAGCCTCTTCTCATATGGGGGTCAAGACGTCACAGGGCACGTGTCCTTGGGACCCCGTCTGGTTCATGTTGGTGGCGGACGAGGGCAAGCTTGGCCGCCCAGATGGGGATTTTTGTATTGAGATGAATTTTTTCTTTGGACGCCCACTCTTGGTGACATTGGGTGACACATGGTGACATCTGTAAAGAGCTCCCCATCACATGACACTCTATCCAGCCACCTTTATCTCCTATACTCTGTTCCTTCTTTAAGCTCATTGATTTTTCCCTTTTTCCTGCTTTTATTGAGACATAATTGACAAACACCATTGTGTAAGCTTAGGTGTTAAACAACGGGATGGTTTGATGTGCGTATATATAGTGAAAGGAGGACCACAATGGGGCTAGTTAACACCCGCAACATCTCACATACTTATCTTTGTCAGATAAAAGGTTAATATCCAGGATATATAAGGAACTCGTACAACCCAGCAAAAAAACTAAGAACCTGATTTAAAAATGGGCAGAGGACTTGAATGGGGATTTTTCCAAAGGAGACATACAAATGGCCAACATCTCTCATCACCAGGGAAACGCAAATCAATCCACAGTGAGATGTCACCTCGCACCTGTCAGGACGGCCACCATCAAAAAGCAAGAGGTAACAAGTGTTGGCGAGGATGTGGAGGAAGGAAAAGCCTTGTGCACTGTTGGTGGGCATGGAAATGGGTGCAGCCACCACGGAAAAGAGGATGCAGGTGCCTCAGAAACTTAAAAATGGAGCTGACATAAGCTCATTGACGTCTGCACTTCTCCTCGGAATTTGCAACACGCCCAGTTTCCCAGGGTCATTTGGAAACTGTGTGTTTAACGTATTTTATTGTTCACGTGGAAATGCTCTTCTGAGGGCTGTCGTGGTCTGCCACCACGTCAAAGGGAGCCCCGCAGGCTAACGGGCAATTTCTCTTCGTTTTCCCTGAGTTGCATTGATTTTAAAAATCAGGCTTTGTTGCTTTCCAGGGAATGGACAAAGCGGGGGCTTTGTTCCAAATCCCTTCTAGAAACATTATAGGAAAATACAAATCATAAGGGGCATGTTCCAAACAAAGGATCCAAGTTGTCTCACTGACCACATCTCTTCCCACAACCTTGGTCCCCTCCTCCCGTGAAGCTAGCCTCTTCTCTGTCCCCTGCATCTGTCTTGTGTATCCAGCCTGTGTCTTCCCCGTGCTGTTCCTCCTGCTTGCAATGCCCTTCCCGCTGACCTGTCTGTGCACCACGCCCACTTCCCATCACATCCCATCACCTAAGTGACGCTTTTCTTGACCCCAGAGCCCACACACTTGTATTTAAATCTCCACTCTGTCTCGTCTCAGAGGCGCAACCCAGGGCAAGCACATAGTTCCCTCGAATCTCCTTCCTTTTCTCTAGTCTGTAAAATAGGACTGATAAAAGAAAAACACAAGTCCTGGAACGTTTATGAAAATACAATGCCATGGTCTTTTCTACCCGTGGTGCTGGATACTCAAAGCCAAAAAAAATGAACCTCAATCTTTACCTTGAACCAGACCCAAAACTAACTCAAAATGGGTCACACACCTAAATGTATAAACTGAAACTATAGAACTGAGAAGAAAGGAGGGAAGAAAGTATGTGAGACTCTGGGATAGGCAAAGATTTTTCAGATCGTGATTTAAAAGGGGGATCAATTCTACTTTATCAGAAATGAAACTTTGGCTTTCGAAAGCCACCTTTAAGGAAATGAAAAGGGAGAAATCACAGTCTGGGAGAAAGTATTTGCAACACGTAAGTCTGATGAGAGATTCGTACCCAGCATTACAACGTCATGACAAATATCTCAGTTTTAAAAAGAAAAAAGGCAAGCGACGTGAGCAGAGTCTTCATCAGAGAAGGTATACGGATGGCAAATGAGCAGATGAAAAGATGGTCAACATCATCATTCAGTAAGAAAGTGCACATTAAAACCACAACGAGATGCCACTACACATCCAACAGTATATTATGTATCTGATGATATGATAAATGTGTAACAAAGAATATATTATGTGTAAATAATAATAAATACAAAGTATACACCTAACGCTAATAATGGCTACAACTGAACACATTGACAACAGCAAGTGCTGCCGAGGATGTGGAGTAACTAGAACCGCCGTCCTTTGCTGGGTGGACGTGCAAAATGGTGCAGCCACTTTGGAAAACAGTTTGACGGGTTCTCATAAGGTCAGACACACGCCACACGATCCGGCTGTTCCTCTGCTCGGTTTTCACCGCCAGATATTTACCCGAGAGGAAAGGGACTCCATGTCCATACAATGACTCAGACACGAAGATTTGTAGCCGCTTGATTTATAATAGCTGAAAAGTGGAACCAGCTTAAATGGCCATCAACAGGGGAACGGACCCTACTCAGCAATAAAAAGGAATCAACTATTTGTGCATGCAAAAACATGGATGAATTACAGAATAATTATGCTGAGTGGAAGAAACCAGATAAGAAAAAGAATATGCATGATGTTTGATTCCATTTATATAAAATTTTAGAAAATACAAACTAATGTGGAGTGACAGATGGCACGTTGGTGGTGCCTGTGTTGGAGGCATTGACTGCAAAGAGGAATAAGGAAATTTGAGGTGTGTGGGGAGTAAAAATATCCTGCATCTTGATAGTGTAATGATTGCACACTATACGTATTCATCAAAAAGGACTCATCGCACACTTCAAATGGGTACAGTTTGTTGCAGATAATTTCTATTGCAACAAAGTGGGTCAAAAGTTTTTAAATGCAGCGAGCTCGGGGTCCGTTGGGAGCACTGTGCTGAATGCAATCTTTTTCTTGCATAAACTCTGTCTCTGTGTAGAGCTCGGAGCTGCCTGCCACATGCATTTTCCCGGCCACGACATCCTCATGCATAGTTTTTGCAACAGCCGATTCCTGAAAGAGCTGACCTGCCCTCCCTCATCGGATCCCCCTGGCATAAAATCCTAGAACTCAGCTAAGATCCAGGGGCCAAGGATCAGCAAAAAACAAGCACCTCCAGCTTCTTACTCTTTTACTTTTCAAGTGGATTCAGATCCTGCAGACGGAATTTCCTTTGACACGTGCCCTCAGCCTCCCTTCCCTGCAGGTGCAAGCCGTGACCTCCAGCCTGTGACCTTTGCACTAACGAGGTGGTTGTGCCCGGGATGCAAAACCAGCCCAGAGCTGCACACGCCGAGAAGACAACAAGAAACTTGAGGTTTATTATTTCCTTTCAAATAATCTGAGCCTGCTTCCTGCCCCGCCACGTTCCCACCTGAACGCATTTTGTATAATTTATCTCTGTGTTGCGTGTTCTTTCTGGGGGTCCCGAGCGTTCGTTAGGATGCATGCCTTCTGTCGACGAGGAGTGCACGGGCCCCGGACACGAATTCTTGATGAGATGCATATATGCATGGGTTGGACGAACGAATTCGCGGGGAGTTCCTGAAACATAGGCAAAGACGCCGATTGGTTGGGAACGGGGACCTGTCACGACCTTTGGGTCATTTAGGGGAAGCACGAGGAGCCACTCTTGTCATTATGGAACATTCTACATTTTAGAAATATTTTCTAATTGAACGCCTGCCTCGTTAGGACCGCCAGGCATTTCGGAACCCCAAAGGATAACATTATCGGCGAAAAAACAAATCTCCCTTCATCCTCTGCCGCCCACCTGCCCGTCCCCCACAGGTAACCATCATTCCTACCACTTCTGTTTCTTTCTGAGCAGGTAGGAATGTCATGCATGGTTTTACTGCGTACACACTCTTTTTGAGCGTATATTTTTAATGTAGCCTGGGGATTTTCCACATCAGTATGAAACGAACTTGCTCGTTTTTAAAAGGGGGACACGGGAGCAATGGTGGGGATGGATCACGATGCAAATAATGGGTCAGGTGATCACTGACGTTTAGAGGTTTGTCGATACTTTGCTTTTGCGATGGTGGCGTGGGCATTGGCGTGCCGCACGTGGGAAAGCGCGTTGCGGGGACATACCCACCGGGTGGATTTGCGGGGCAAAGAGACATGCAGTGTAGTTTTCAAGGATCCCATGGAAAGGCGCCCGTGGGAGGTGGCCCTTTGCACTCCCTCCAGCTAGCAGAGCCACAAACGACCCCGCATCCCCCACAGCCTCACCTCCAGAGAATGCAACCTATCTCGTCCTTTTTTCAGATATTTGCAGACATGAGTCTGTGACTTGGCTATGTAGGATTAAGCTCCTTATGAGCTAATACTAGGAGAAAAAAAATAAAACAGTGGATATGGAATGACACATGAAGCTTTCAATACCTCCCTCCCAGGAAAGCAGAATTTCCAGAGGGGAAGGCTCCTAATTCTGCTGGCAAAGGGACCCGGGTCACAGCAACAGTGGACTCTGATAGGAAAACCCGACCTCGGCTTGGTTTGCCGTGAACAGAGGCTCCTAAGTAGGAAGAAGCGTAGGGTTTGCAGAAGGCTGCACATCCTCATAAGGATGCAGTTTATTGTCTTTTATTTCAGTGGTGCAAAAGCTCATTATGGAAACATTGTTGTGCAATCAATCTTCGGCGTTTACGTCGTTCTGATACATGGAACGTGATTCTCTGTGTGTTAAAAAAAAGTAGGCTGATTATGGGAAATTTCAGCCACAAGCACCATCAGGGAGGACGGTGCCCTGGGACCCCCCAGAACCCATCTCTAGCTTCAACATGACATCATTCACCACCCTTGTCCCGTGGTCCCCACCTGAATTTTTCGGTGTAATTTGCATTTCCAGGAATTATGTCATGAGCTAGGGGAGCATCTTTCCACATGTTTAATCACGGGCAAGTCCTTTTCCATGAACGGTCAGTTGACACCCTGTGTCCATCTCCTGTTGAGTTTTTCTGCCAGTAGAAAAACACGCACTTCTGTCTGGTGACATCTAGGACATTTTTGCGTGTTAGGAAATATCTTTCTCCATTTGGCATTTGTCTGTGAACAGAGGGCTGGTTAAATAAATGTCCACTCCACCTGGCCAGGAGCTATTTCTCTTTACGTATGTTCAGTTACTCCGTTCAAGTCTCCAGATATGTTTTAATTATTTTTTTTTTCAGATAGGTGGCCAACATTTTTGTATGTTCTGGGATGTTTATTTTTGACAATCCTTTTGGTTATTCATAAACAATATGGAATTGAGCTCTCGGTGGGTTCTGGCTGGGATGGCAGGTGACGTCTCACGCTCCCATGCATCATCTCAGGCAGGGAAAAGGGGCACAAACCGTTGTGGAGTTTTTTTAGGTAAAACTCACAAAGCGTAAAATTCACCATTTTAACCTTTGAGAAGAGGACAAGTCAGGGGCATTTAGCACATTCACACTGTTCTGCAACCATCGCCACTGTTTGGCTCCGGAACATTTTTGTCCCCCCGAAAGGAGACCCTGTCCCCATCAGCAGTCACTTCCTGTTCCCGCTCCCCCAGCCCCTGACAACCTTGAATGCACTTTCCATCTGTGGATCTGCCTGTTCTGGACATTTCGTGTATGTGAAATCACACACTACGTGTCCTTTCATGTCTGGCATCTCTCTCTGAGCATCATGTGTTCAAGGTTCACCCACGTTGTAGCCTGTATCAGTGCTTCACTCCTGTTCATGGCCACATAATATTCCACTATGGATGGACCACATTCTCTTCATCTGTTCATCCATCAGTGGGCACTTGGGTTATTTCCACCTTCTGCTACTGTGAATTATGCTGCTGTGCACATTCAAGTATCTGTTTGCAACCCGGTTTTCAATTCTTTTGAGTACATACCTAGGGGTGGAATTCCTGGGTCATAGAGTCATTCTGTATTTAACTTTTTGAGGAACTGGCCAGCCACAAACCCTTCTAGAAAGAGGAGTAGACAGGAGGTGGAATTTCAAACAGCAAATTACACAATGGTGTTGACAGTGGTGGGTCTGTCTGCGTCATGGTTCAATGAGAATGTGGCAAAACTCACCTCTGCAAAGAACAGGTGCAATCACAGTCCAGTGTCCACTCCGGTACATTCCAGGGGCAGTGTCCCCAAGGAGAGGTTCACCATCCATGTTGTGTTATTCACCCCAAAGCCACTTCCATGTTTAACACCCTCCTTAGCTCCCTTCTGGCTGAGATGGGTGTTGGAGGTGTCAAGACAGCTCGACCCCTGAGTTGGGTCATCTTGGGATAGGGAGACTTAGGTTTTGCTGAGTTCTTTCCCCCCGGGGTTCAAAGAGTAAATGATTATGGTGGAAGAGAGAAAGCTTGGGTACCCAACCCCTGACACCTGACCTCTGACTTCCTGAGGCAGCACAAGGGTGAGACAGAGTGGAGCCCCCACAAAACCTGTTTCACCATTTCCTCCCTTAACCTTGAACCAGCCCTGCCTGCAGTCCACCTCTCAGTACTCACCAATGGGGGAAGCCATCAGATTCAGGACCTTCTCTATATGTTTGCTCAGGGAGAGGGGAAAGCAGCACATTAAGTGGAGGAATCTTGAAAACATTTGCTCAGTGAGAGAAGCCAGACGCAAAAAGCCACATAGTGCATGATTCCACCTATATGAAATGTCCAGAATAGGCAAATCCATAGACAGAAAGCGGATTAGTGGTTGTCGGGGGCTGGGGAGGGGGATGGGGAGGGACCGTTAATGGGTATGGGGTATCCCTTTGGGGGAATTCATGTTCTGGAACCAGAAAGAGGAGGTAGCTGCGCAACATTGTAAATGTGCTGCATGTCACTGAATTGTACCCTAAAATGGCTAATTTTATCTGATGTACATTTCACTTTGATTAAATAAAAATAGGAGGATGTAACATCCTCTGGATTTATTTGTCACGCCCACAGGGCTCTCCCTTGTGAAGGGGATGAAGGGACAGTGACGACACAAGGTTGCAGGTGACCCACGTCCCCTGGTTATGAGGACAGAGCAGGGACCAAGAAGGGCCGAGAAAGAACAGAGTCTGACATCAACGGGGCTTTGAAACAGAGACCCAAAGCCAACCGCTATGGAGCCCGGCCATGTCAGAAATCCACGGTGTTTGGAAACTATGGGAAGACAGACATTCAAGAAGAAAGTCCTGCTTCAAACCCTGAAGATGGCAAATACTCGATGGGGACGTGTGTGCACCCATCACGATATCCATAATTAAAGGGCCAAAGAAACAACGCGGAGCTGAAAACCACGCAGAACGCAGGCTGAGTGGACTCGTCTGGACACCAAGGCTAAAAACCGGACCCGAATTCCAGACTGCCCCCACGCTGGGAAGGAACAGTGCCCTGAAGAAGTCGTCGAGATTTCGACACCTGTCACACTGGGTCTGAGTCTTCACGGCCGGAGAGGGAGACGGTCTCCAGGGAGTTGTCTGGAGGGTCAGCCTGGGACGCTGATGGAGTGAGGTCGGGGGGGTCCTTCTGAGAAATGGAGGCTGCACCTGGAGGGGGGGGTGCCCGAGGTCTCGGGGCCTCTGAGTCTGAGTTTTACTCACTCCAGTCATTTTCAGAACACGTGGAGAAGACGTCCAAATGCAGGTGAGCTGGGAGTGGGCTGGGTCAGAAGGAAGTTGGGGTTCAATTCGTTTCTTGGGATGATTGTACCATGTGGGGCTTCAAACCACAGGAATTCATCCCCCCCCCCCGTCCTGGGGACCAGACGTCCGACATGAAGGGGTTGCAGGGCCGCGCTCCCTCCGGAGGCTCCAGGGGAGGGTCCTGCCTGCCTCTTCCAGCTTCTGGGGCTCCAGGCGTCCCTGGGCTGGTGGCCGCCTCCCTCCATCTCTGCCTCCGTCTCCACGTGGCTCCTCCTCTGTGTCTGTGTCTCCTCTTCTGTCTCTGATCAGGACACTGTCATTGGATGTAGGGCCCCCTCCTCCAGGATGACCTCCTCTCCATCCTTCACTAATCACATCTGCAAGACCCTGTTTCCACGTAAGGTCTAATTCACCAGTTCTGGGTGGACGTGAACTTGGGGGGATACTCTTCAACCCAGAAGTGGAGTCCTGAAGAGTTACTTCCACCATCTCCATCGGCCTCAGCTGCTCTGGTCTCCCAAAGACCCTAAGGGTGCTGACCAGAAGAAGGGTGGTCTTTCCCACCACCAATGCTGGGGCTTTACCTTTCCCCAGGTGTGCACACCTGGTGGCTGGACGATGCATAGAGATGCGGCCACCACCCTCACTTCCCACACCCAGGCCTCTCTTTGTCCCTAGCATCCCACTTATCGCCCCATCCATCCTGACCACTTGCTCCAGGGGAAAAGTGCAGATGGGACAAGAGTGGCCACAGTGCAGCAGGAAGGAAGAGGGTGCCCCAGGAAGGAAGGTGGGTGACCTTCACATGGAGCCATGTGAATCCTTTCGATGCCCCTCCTGGGAGCTGTGCCCCTGTTTCCTCTCCTCCACCACCCTTCATTTCTCAGTTTTCTGCAATATGATTGAGCTTTTTCCTGCACCAGGAGTTCTGGGAATGCTTTCCTGCTAGATCTTTGCATGGCTGCCACCTTCTCGTCATTGAGTTCATCCCTCAGCGAAACCTGCAATGATTCAGTTCACTCACTGGGGACAGCTGCCATCTGACCAATGCCACCACCCCTGTGACTGGAAGCAGAGGGGCAGTGAGACCAGAATTGCACCTGCCTCTTCCCATGATGTAGAGTCGCCCTGTGCACCAGCTGGGATGGCTAGAGTCAAAAAGAACAAGCTAATAAGCAAGCAGAGAAGGAAAAAGAACAGGTGTTGGTGAGGAAGCGGAGAAATTGGAACCCTCATGCATTGCTGGTGGGAACGTATAATGTCGTCTTCACTGCAGTTCCTAAAATGTTAAACATGGAATTACCACGTGGCCAACAATTCCACTGTTAGGGATGCACCTAAAAAAGTGAAAACAGGGATTCAAACAAAAACTTGTACACACATGTTCATAGCAGCAAGACTCACAATAGTCAAAAGGTGGAAACAGCCCAAATGTCCCTTCATGGATGAATGAATAAATAAGACTGTGGTCCATCCATACAGTGGAATATTACTCAGTCGTGAAAAGGAGCGAAGCACTCACATGCTACAATGTGGATAAACTTTGAAAACATGATGCTGAGTGAGAGAAGCCAGACACAAAAGGCCACATACTGTGTGATTCCTTTTACAGGAAATGTCCAGAACAGGCAAATCCACATGGAAAGAAAGTAGATTAGTGGTTGTCTGGGGCTAGAGAGAGGGGGAATGGGAAGTGACTGCTCATGGATATGAGATCTCTTTTTGGGTGATGTGAATGTTCTGGAACTAGATAGAGGTGTGGTTGCACAAAATTGTGAATGCGCTGGATGCCGATGAATTGTGCACTTTGAAATGGTGAATTGCATGTTATGTGGATTTTACCAGAATAATGTAAAACGTCCCTGGTTCCTGGGTGGCACTGCTGAGGTCACTCTAATGGACACCACTGTTGGGGCACAGGATTGTCTGTGGCTCCCGGACACCATCAGGGCACCTCTCTGCCCTTCTGACATCTGGATGGTCCCTGGAGTCGACTCACTGACCCCCACCCATATGGGGGCTCCATGGGGAAATCAATGCCCCAGATGTCCCTCCTTTGCATCCTGGGTCCCCGTCTGGTCTTAGCAGGTGAGGGACAGTCACTGGCCATGCCCAGGTCTTTCCTTCTTGGGGACCCCACTGTCTGCCCCCTACCCCCCTCATCCTCAGCATAACCTTTCACCATCTGCACACAGACTCCTTCTCATTCCAGGAAACTTTCATCTTTCTGTGGTTCTGAAGTGATGCAGCCTGATGGGGTCTTGAGGGAGACCAAAGGGGCCACAGAACATGGGGTAGAAGTGAGACGGGGTGAGGACGGTAGTTGGGAATCAGACTCCCTCCCAGCAAACCTGGTTACAGGTTCATGTTGGAGAAGGGGAAAGTGAGGCTGGAGCGGAGACAGTGATTTTTCACAAAGGAATCCTGAGGGCCACGGAGTGGGGTTTCCTTCTCTTTCCTCCAGCCTGGTGCTCTCTTGAAGGCATGCTCAGTGAGCCCCTCTGGGCCCCCAAATCTGGACCTACAAGTTGGCCTCCTGTTATAGTCAATACACATTTTAGGCTTGACGAATGTGAGGGGGAGGGGGTGAGAGGCAGCCGTTTCCTGCGTTTCTCTTTCCACCATCTTTGCAGGGGATGGGGGGTGTTCTGCTCTGAGGCAGGAGGAACAGGGAATAAACTATTCCTGTTTTCTTGTAATCCCCACTCTAAGCAGATTTAATGGCCCTGTTATTGCTGAGCAAAATTGGGTCCTTATGAAACAAGTTACAAAGTGCCTTTGTGGGGCCCGTTTTGCAATAATAAGAAAAAGGGTTTAGGTCCTGTTGGGCCATCTGCTCCTTATTAGCACGTTGCCTGAGTGGGGCTGCCTCTCCAAGCACGGGGTTCTGTTTTCATTAAACACCTAGCCTAGCGGGGCCGTATTTTTTTTTTTTAACGTTCAAGCGGAATGTAGAACTTGAATTGCAAATAACCTCCAAGAGGAGACAAGAGACGTGGACTTCCAAATTCCTGTCCCACACAATCCTGTCATCTCTGCACAGTCACTCTCGTCGTGGGGTGGAGCATAAAGAGAGAAGAGCTGTATTTTAACATTTAGCCTGGCAGGTGCAATGTGTATGGTCCTACAGGTAATGGAAATAGGGCCAAATTTTAACCGAGAAAAGAGTGCATGAGGGTGAGAAAGGGGAGCTGGAGGAATGGAAGGGAAGTGGGAAGAGAAGATGACACGAATAGAAAATGCTGCCTCCTGACTATCTGTCCTCACCTTAGACTCACATGCAACTCCCTTCAGTAGAATATGCAGCCTGCACATCTTTTTCTTTTCTGGTACACTAAAATGCAAGAGCAAATATAATGACAGCCGGCACAACAAATAACTATGGCAGGATGGTCGTGCACAGTTGTGTTTTTACCAATCAGCAAAATGTTGACACTGGGGATGCAGCTGTGAGCTGGTTTAGAGCTTCTTGCTTCTTCCCATCGAGTGTGTAGAGGGCAGCTTTGCACACAAAATTCCATCTGTCTGTCAGCTACACCCGTGACACACCTTCAAGAGTTCGGCTGCCTGTCTGACTCTCCCATTCTAGTTATAGAAAATTTCACCAAAAATGGAATTACAAACCTCATGATGTTGCAAATTACCCTGAAAACTGTGTGAATGGCAATGCACTCGGAGGGCTTTGGTGCTGATAATTCCTCTTTAGTGAATCTGAGAGTCTTGACGGTTTTGCACGTAATTGGGTCGAGGACGGAGGCTGCATTTTGGGGGGCACTTGGAGCCTGGGGCTGTGGGTCTGCGGGCTCAGGGGCCCTGGATTCTGAGGCAGGGGCAGCGTGACCCCATGCTGGACTGTTCACAGATGGAGGAGAGAGATTTTGAGACTTGCAGCCATGCCTCAGAGCCACCTCACCCAGGATAACAATTCTGATTTTGTTTTATTGTGATTGTCTGGGTGCAATTAGTTTATTTGGGAAGTGTTTCCAGGAGGGTCTGAGAAGGAGGGGGGAGAAGAGACGGGGACAGGACGAACAACTATAATAAGTATGTTTGTGAGCAAGTTTCCTCTGTGGGCAATGGGGTCAGGTCCTGGTGGGCCCTTCAAGAGAGTGTCCAGAGCCCGGCTGCTTTCCAGCCCTGGTTTGACGGACTCTCTGGATCCAGCAACGAGAGAGCCTTCTGTCACTTTTATCAAACACACCTGTGTCCCTCGTTAGGTGCCAGGCATGTCCTCAGATCTCTGCAGGAATTGACTCATTTGATCCAACCACAGCCGTACAGAGTCAGCACCATCTTGAGTCACACAAATCTCAGATTTGAAAGTTGAGTGACTTGCCCAAGGATCCAGTCAGCCTGGCCCCCAAGAAGGCATCCTAACTGGTCTCAGGCTAAATCCACCTGCCCGTGGGGTCTGCTCTGTGCCTGTGGCTGGGGTCGCAGATGTTGGGCTGGGAAGTGAAGATCCGTGCATCCTTCTAGAGAAAGGAAGATGGTACCTGCAGGTGGAAGTTCTGGGCTCATGCATGGCCTTCAAGGACAGGCACCATTTGGCCATATTGGTTCCAGCCACCTCTCTTTCTTCTTCTTCCCTCCCCACCCCACTGGCTGCTGGCTCCTCCCAGGGTTCACTGGATTGCCTTTGTTTTTCTGGACTGTTCCAGGATCCCTTCCTCCTTCTCCATCAAGCCCCATGCTGTTCCTTCCACCAGGTCCCTCAGCCTTTGCCTTCTGCCCCGCTGTGCTGAGGTTAATCTCCCTTGACTTGAGGTTTCCTTGAGGTTCATCTTGGTTGATTTCCTTGAGGTCGATCCTCCTTGGCTGTCATGCCTGTCCCCTGTGCCGTGAGCACGGGAGAGGAGGAGGAGGGTAAAGAAGAGAAGTGAGTGAGGCCAGGCACCTCATCGTTCACAGCATCACATCGAGCAAACCCATAGGAGATGCCTGGAGGGGAGAGAGAAAAGCCCACAAAGCAAATCTATCAGCTGAACTAGGGCCCTGTGCTCAGGAAGTGGGAGGAGAGGAGGGAAATCATCCTTAGCACAAGTCTATCCTGTAAGTCTTTGGGATGGACATGCTAAAGCCGTTATCACTTGTCCATCTGATGCGCAAATGCAACTAGGTGTCCTGGATTTCAGGTGACAACCATCGGACTGAGGAACCTCTGAAGTTGACATGGGATGGCAGGACACACCCTCCTTGGGCCTCCTCCTCCCCTATGTGGGGTGGGGGGCATCGGCTCTGTTCTCCTTAGAATCTGCAAGGGCTGGGTCCACCTGGGCTGGGCTTGTTTATATAGATCTGTGATTGCTTCTTACCTCCAGCATGTCAGGGCTGGGTAAAGCCCGTTGTGCAAATGAGGACGGGACCATGCCTGGGGCCTGGGCATTCATTCCTGCCTGCACAGTGATGACCACACAGGAAGGGCCAGGAGGAGAACCAGGAGGGAGATAAAGACCCTCAGGGGCTCCACCATCATTTTCTGGGAGAAGACCACCTGTAGAGACCCACCTGTCCAAATGGAGATGCGTTTGCATGCTGGACATGTGGCTTCCCCATGAAGATTTCCTGGGGTTTGGGGGACACTTTGCAAACAATTACAGGGCTGAGTAATGATTCTCGCGACCAAACGCAATTGCAGAGGTTCATCCATGGGACACAGAAGGGCCCACGGCTGTGTTTTCAGCACGTTTACAAACGAATGCAGAGAGTAGGCAGTGCGCTCTGAGCTGGGGGTTGTGCAAAGCCACGTGAGAGGCCACCTCGGTGAAGATGTTCCCGGGGGGCTGCATGCTCTGCAGCCAGGAGACAGAGCAGCTGCAATCCCTTCCCCACGGGCTGCAGGGCCCAGGACTGGGGAGGGAGGAGGGGTCCGACTTCAAACTCTGCCAAATTGCCTTGTGGCTGCTTGCAAATCCCTCTTAGAATTGGCAAACCCTTTAATCAAGTGGCTTTAGTTATTTGAATGAAATATTTTGGGAGTTTGCATTTTTTTCCAATTATTTTATTGAAATCATAAAGGTCTATAACATTGTATAATTTTGGTTGTACATTATTATTTATCAGTTCTGTATGGACTACATTATGCTCAACACCAGAAGTCTGATTTTTATCCATCGCCATACATATGTGCTCCTTTACCCCTTTCATCCTCCCCCCATCCCCTTTCCTCTCTGGTAACCACTAACCTGTTCTCTTTACCCATGTGTTAGTTTATCTTCCACATATGAGTGAAATCATATGGTGTTTATCTCCATCTTCCTGGCTTATTTCGCTTAATATAATACCCTCAAGGTCCATCCATGTTGTTGCAAATGGGACGGGTTTGTCCTTTTTTATGGCTGAGTAATATTCCATTGTATATATATACCACATCTTCTTATTTTTGTTTCCAATAACATGGCCACATGTCCACATGGAGGGAAGGGAAGGGACGTGACAGCAGGCGGTGGGTGGCGGGACAATGGTCTTCCACGAACCATAGTCCATCCCTGTCTCTCATGTTCATTGCATTCCTACCTAGGTTCTGGGATGGGCTGAGATGCAGGAAATCAAATAATGTGCTTATATTTGGGGGTTTTGATGCTCACTGTCTATACATTGACACTTTGATTTTACAGATGAGAAAATTGAGGAATGAAGATTTTTTCCAAGAAATGTCATATGTTTCCAGTCAATGCCTAGAACAGAGAATTTTGCTGTTTGCATGTAAGTATGTGTATTTATGTTGTATTTAGGGAGATAATGCATATATTATATGCATACCCAGAGACATCTATCTGTATATGCGTATATAAGATATATATAAATAGAGAGAGAGAGACTATATAGAGAATATATACATATACATATATAAAGGTATAGTTATATATAAACATATATAGGTATAGCTAACACATATCTTTATATGCATTTATGTAAAGATATAAAGTTATTTATACACATAACTGCTTGTGCATATATAAAGATGTCGATATCATTAAAGCTACTTTCTGCTTGCAATGAGTAAACTCTACCTTTGAATTTCTCTCAGTTCTGCTTGATTCATCTATTGAACCCAGATCTGTGTCTTCCACATCTAGTGGATCCTATCAAAGACCCAAGATCTATGAAATTATGTTCAAATTTCATACAGATCACCTATCAAGGGAACTAAACCTCAGCCAATATTTGTCTGTAATCACAGCTAAAATTGTGACATACACCCTGTAGCGTTGTGCTAGGATGGTTGTAACCAAGGACGCCAGTCAGGGCAGCTTAGACAGCAGACGTTTATGGTCCCACAGTCCTGGAGGCTGGAATCTGAGATCCAGGTGTGGGCAGGGCTGGTTCCTCCCAAGGCCTCTCTCCTGGGTGTGTAGACGCTGTCTTCTCCCCGTGTCCTCACAGGTTTATCCCTCTGTGTGTGTCTGTGTCCTCATCTCCTCTTCTTAGGACACCAGTCCTATGGGATCAGGACCCACCCTAGTGACCTCATTTTACCTCCATCCCCTCTTTAAAGACCCATCTCCAAACACAGCCCCATCCTGAGGTCCTGGGGGTGAGGGCTGCAACATACAACTTTGGGGGACACAGCTCAGCCTATGACTAATGCCTCTAAAAAAAACGAAGGATGTGGAAGAACGAGACGTAAACAGGCTTGAAACGCTGATTGGATCTTGTCTTTCTTTGCACTGTTGGATTTTCGGTCTCAAATGGTCGCTCCCAGCAAACACGTGCTGGGGATTTGCTACATGAGTCGGGGAAGGAGGTCGACTTAGGGAGGCAAGAAACCCCTCGTCCACAAAGTCACGTGAGTGCATTTGGGGAGCAGTAGGGCATATTTATCGCAGATGCAGCACGAGCATCACAGTGCACGTCTATAAAGACTGGAGCTCACCAGGGCTGCAGGTGGATCAGAAGGGAAGGTTCTGGGGTCATGCTGTTTGGGGGTCAGTGGGGATATGGGAGGGGCAGGTCAGTATTTTGGGTTAGTGGGTTAAGTGGGGAGATGTTGTTGAATGGGGTGAGGATTTGCAATGCAAGTTGGAATCAGAGAGAATAGACTCCAAAATGATGCTGCTGGAGGAAGGGGCAGAGGGTGGATGGGCAGATTGGGAAGGGGGTGGTGGTCATGGAGGAGCTGTAAGGACAAGGCCGGGGCCTCGGCTGTGACAGTGGGAAGGCTGGGGGCAGGGATGCTCCATGCTCACAGGATGGCCATCTGCAGGCTCCAGCAGGGAGCTGGCCGGGTACCATGTCAGTGGTGTCACCCCGTGGGTGAGTCTCGGGGAAGCCGGGATTCACCATGAGAGGAGACCACACAAGGTGTGTGAAGTGGAAAGTGGGGTCCACCAGGGCGTCCTTGGGGAGCAGCTACAGTAAGGACCTGGGTCCTGAGGGAAGAAAGGACCCCACAGACACACTTGTCAAAGATGGGCTGCAGTCTGGGCAGGGATACCAGCCTCCACGGGGAGAGGCGCTGGCCATCCAGGGTCCAGGATCCTGGCTCCCATGGGGGAGGGCCTGCGGCCCATCTCCACATGGCTCCAGTGGTGTCTACTCTGAACTGGACTGTAGGGGTATGTCCACCCCAGACCAAGGACTCCACATGTGTGCTTATATATGCACACGTGTGTGTACACATATATGTAAGTACATATATATGGTGTGTGTCTATACAAGCATTTAGAGTATATATACTTACACACATATATCAATATGCCATATACATCTATATGGTACACACACATATATAAATACAGATATGTAAATATATGATGTATATGTATGATGCAGATATATCTATGCATTCACATATATAAATATGCCATCTGTATATACACCTATGCATGTTATGGTATGTGTGTATGTATATGTATATGCATGTATACATACATATAAATATATATGTATATACATAGGTGGTGTGTGCATATACACACATATAGAGTGTAAACACACACTCATATATCAATATACCATATGCATGTATATATGGTACACACACATATATACAAATATATGATGCATATGTATGATGTGTATATATGTATATGAATTCACATACATAAATATGTTATCTGTATATATGCCTATGCATATTATGATATGTGTATATATATGTATATGTATGCATACATACCTATGTAAATATATGATGCATATGTACTATATATATGAATTCACATATACATATATGGTATCTGTATATACAGCTATGCATGTTATGATGTGTGTGCATATATATGTATATGTGTGTATATACATATAAATATATATGTATATACCTAGATGGTAGGTGCATATACACACCTATGGAGTGTATATAGACACACATATATCAGTATACCATACACATCTATATATGGTACACACACATATATAAAGATATATATATGATGCATATGTATGATGTGTATATGTATGCATCCACATATATATAAACATACCATCTCTATATATTTACCTCTGTATATTATATATATATGTGTGTGTGTCTGCACACAGTATGTGCACATACACACAAATAGAGTGTATATATATGTGCAATATGTATATATATATTGTGCGGACATCACAGAGTGTACTTACACAAATCTAGATGGTATAGCCTATTACACACTTAGGCAGTATAGTACTAATCTTGTGGGACCAACATTGCATATGCGGTTGATCATTGACCAAAATGTCATTATGTGGTGTGTGACTGCATATGGTATATGTATATGTTCTATATATGTGTACAGGTCATATTATATATATATATGTAAATCTTTATACATATAATTTAAATGTATATGTGTTATATATATACACACACATGCGTATATACACTACATAAACACACCCACACAAACATGTATAGGGTCTTCATACACACATATAAACATGGGTGTTCAATGTGAGACATTTTTAACTCCCCATGAGAAAGTCTGGCTCTGTCCACACGTTGATTCCACCAGAAGGCAGGTCGGGCGTGAAGACGTTGGTCATCGTCTTGCTTCTGGAGATATACACGTCTGAGGGGCACCGAGGTCCAGACTGGGCATGCCCACCAGGAAACCCTACTTGATCAAGGGTTCTCGTCCCATTTTTAAAGCAGTTGTTAAGGAAAACTGGGTTTCCTACGCTTGGCTGTGTTTCCTCCAGACCCCGGTTACCAAGGTCAGAATTGGTACTCTGCCTGTGCTAACGGAGACAGAGAAATTAGCAAGAGCCCGTGGCACAGGAGCCACTGGCCAAGGTTGGGGCTTTCTGCTTTGACAGTGTCCAAAGTCCTGCTGTTTATCATGCAAAGTGTGATGGACCATCCCATCGGAAGGATGGAGACAGCCCGGCTCCGTCTTCTTGGATCAGACACATTTGTGTTCACTGTGAAAAATTAGCAGGAGATCTCAAGTGATTCCCTGGACCGTGGCTGTCCCCCCTCCAGCATCCAGCATCGTGCCCAGGACATGGTGCACACTTGATAAATGTCCGTCGGGTGTTGTGGAGTGTGTAATGGAGTTTGCATCGCACAAGTGCTTTCTAACTCTTGGGCGGGATCAAGGTGGGCTTTTGACAGATACAGCAGCGACAGACGTGACAGCATTGGAGGTATTGATAAATACGTGTGTTTAATTAAGACAGACAAAGAGTGACGGATGCTGATGTCCGTTGATTTCTGAGGAACAGAATCCACGCACCTTCGTTCCCACCGTACCCGGATTTGAAGACATTCCTCGTCCCACCGCCCTTGATGTCATCCACTCTCTACCCCTCTTTGCAGGCAATCACCGTGTGCGTCTGGGCAATTATTCCCGTTGATGGGCTCCCATCCTAGACTCTCATCTCCCGAGTGTCCGTCCGGGTGCCCGATGGGAAAGTCAGCGTGCAGCCGTGAATATACAGAAACGCCGTCTGTACCTCATCGTCCTACCGGGAGTCGATCTCACAGGTAAGTGGATGCAGAAATTTTAAAATGCACCGATGGTTCTCGATACCTGAGTTGCCACGGGCGCTGTTCCCCGTGGACCGCCGGAGTGCTGAATAAATAAGGCACATTTCCACGGCGACCGGCCGGGCGTGTGTGTCATCCTCGCCCGGCGGTGAGCGGACGCCCAGCATCCTTCAGACAGGGGCGCATAAGTATGCAGAAGCTTCAGTGCATCCTCGCCCTGACACACATTTACCCTGACACCTATTATATTTACCCACACACAGATCTCCTTTTTCATTATAATAGGAATTTGGAGGCGACGGGCTACTCCGCTGTTGAATATTAAGGGATCAGAGCCGACATGGGGGGGGTGTGTGACAATTTGCGGGGTGACCTGTTCTGGTTCCTTCTTTACCCGGATTCCTGTGACACGGGGTAATTGAATCGATGGTGCTCTCCCTTAGTTATCGGGGTCCTGGAATGAGGCAAATGGGTGTTTTTTATGAGGTGGTTCGTGCTTAACGTTTGAGAAGTGTATTTTTTCACGCACTCCTTTTTATTTAAATGAAATCATTTTAAAGTCGAGAGTGGAAATGCTCTAAAACATGCAGATGGGGTGGTTATCTCTCCATCGACATAGAGTGTCTTCATAACCATGATTTCAGACTTTTTTTGGACGTTGCCTACTGTCTTCTTGTTCTAAGAGCTCAGTCATCAACCCCTCGTCTTCCCTCATATGTCTTTCCCCCAAATTTACATCACTATTGTGATATTGGGATAGAATAAGAAATACGTATTTGGACTTTGTCCCGGTTTGTGGCACAGAGGGCCTAAAACATTTGGAAGGTCCTGAGTTGGGGGGGGGGTGAGCGGGGCATCTCGTGTTATTTATAAGAAGCCCCTTTCGGTCTTACCTGAGTTTATGCTAATGAGGTGACACCTGCAGGACGGGCTGGTTATCTGATGAACTGACCACGTGGTCAGAGGGTTGGAACTTCCAGCCCCACCCCTGACCTCCAAGGAGGGGATGTGGGACGAGGGTTGAGTTCAATCACCAATGGCCAATGATTTGATCAATCGTGCCCACATCATGGAGACCCCATAAACACCTTCCAGGGAGAAGGTTGGTGTTGGCACCTTGCGATCTGTGTCTGAAGTTGGGGGGGCCGTCTTGCGCAACCGAGCCCGGAAGCTGTGGCATCTGCACTACCTCTGGGCGGTCACTGTGGGACCTGAGTTGAATTGTGGGACACCTGGTCAGTGTCTATTGAGAAATGGAAAATTGCCGGGTGTGGAAAACCCCCACATCTGGGGTCAGAAGCGTTGTGAGCGGTAATCGAGAGGAAACCGTCCATGGTTGTATTCTTTCTAATGACTCATTTATCTACTACCAAACATTGTAGTTCCAATCACCGGACTTTTTGATATGCCCTAATTTTAAGATACAGCAAGGACTATGCATGTGTATGTGCCCGTTGACCCAGCGATGCTGTTTCCAGGAGCTCACCACCAGGAAGGAAGCAGAATGGTATGTGTTGAAAGTTTGTATAAGCCAGGGTGACTTAGAAACATCCAACAATCCAAACTCTTTGCCACTGTCGGCATCTGCGCACCAGCCATGCACGGACTCACGTGGATTGCAGGGGCCGCGGGTGAGCATCCACGTGAGGGCTCCCCAAAAAGTCAAACACGGACAGTCAATGTGACCCAGCAGTTCTGCTCCCAGCTGTGTGCCTGAGAGAGTCGAAACAGGTGCTCAAACAGAAATTCGCACTGATCCGCTCACCAGAGCGTCATTCACGGTGACTGGTGATTTGAATTGGATGCTTCAACTTGACTGGGCCATGAGGGTGCCCAGGTGATTGGCTAAATGTTATTTCTGGGTGTGTCTGCAACGGTGATTCCAGAAGAGATTAGCATTTGAATTGTGGGACTGAGTCAAGCAGATGGCCCTCCCCAGTGCAGGTGGGCTGCATCTAATCAGTTGAATGTCTAAATAGAACAAGAAGGCAGAGCAAGGGAGAGGAAATTCTCACTCTCTCCTCTCTCTGCCTGGCTGATGAGCTAAGATATTGGTCTTCTCCTGCCTTTGGACTCAGACTGGAACTTACACCTTCAGCCCTCCTGGGTCTCCAGCTTGCATATGGCAGATCACAGGACTTGTCAGTCTCCACAGTTGTACGAGCCAATTCCTTACAATAAATCTCTCTCTCTCTATGTATGTGTATATATAAAGGGGTTATGCATATATGTTTATACATAAATATTTATGAATTTATTTACATATGTAAATAAATCTCATATAAAATTCTGAATCTCTTTATAATATATAATTTGTTATATATTTTATATATTATGCATATTACATAAAGTATAAATGTATTTATAATTATTATATAATTTATATATATATAATTTCCTATTTTATATATATCTACATATGTATGTAAAATCTCCTATTGGTTCTCTTTCTCTGGAGAACCCTAACTAATACATTTACCAATGTAAATGTAGGCAAAGGTGGACATAACCCAAATGCCCATCAACACATGAATGGTGGGTGAATGGATAAATAGAATGGGGTTCATCCACGCAGTGGAATATTACTCAGCCCTGAACAGGAATGAAGCACTGACACACAGCTACAACGTGGATGACCCTTGAGGACGTGATGCTCAGTGAGAGAACCAGACACAAAAATCCACATAGTGTGTGATTCCATCTATATGAAACGTCCAGAACGGACAAATCCACAGACAGAAAGCCGATTAGTGGTTGACAGGGGCTCGGGGAGGAGCAATGGGGAGTGACTGCTCATGGGGATGGGGCTTCTTTTTGGGGGGATGAGAAAGTCCTGGAAATAATGGTAACAGTTGGAAACATTGTGAATGTGCTAAATGCCATTGAAATGTGCACTTCCGAAGGGTTATGTGCTATGTGGATTCTGCCTCAATAAAGAATAAACATAATATGAATCGGTGCCAACACAGACTAGGATATAAGAAATCTAAAACTAAACATGCACCCGCCCCTCAGGAAAGCCTGCTTCCTGACTCCCCAGATCGGGGGTGTCCTTCTCTCCAGGGGAAGAAAGATGGCTTCCCCTGCATGCCTTGAACGTACACATCTTCCCCCCCGCTGACATCCCTGTGGCTGCAAATTGTAGGTCCTTCCTTTTCTGGTGAGTCACGGAAAATCTTACGCTGAACCCAGTTCAAGGTGGGGGTTCAGACAGATGGACAAAAGTGATGTCGGATTTCAGAGTCGCATACCAGACTTTCATGGGGTGACCCCCTTACCTGCCCCGGCTGACCACGGGGGCTCTTGTCCCCTCAGATGTTGTGGGTTTTCCCCGGGAGCTGAGATGGAAGGGGAGGTTTCAGGCAGAGATAAGCCCGTTCTTTCCCTTTTCTTCACTCCAAGGAGCCTTTCAGGCTGGGCTTTGTATGAATGAAGCGAAGGCTTTCAAACCTGTGCCCCGGGTGTTTGTGAAAGACAGGCTCTGGGAGGGAGCTTTCCCACTGATGCGGGAGCCGGCTTTGAAAGACTTCCTCAGCCCGCTGCTTCCATGGAAGCGCAGACGTGGCGTTCTGGAGAGTGGAGATCAAATGTCCGGGAATGCTAAGGTCTCGCGGAGAAGAGACCTCGCCCCCTCCCTCCTGGGAGGATGGCTGGAGCGTCTTTGAAGGGAGAGGCGCGTGGTACTAAATGTGCTCTGACTCCTGGGCTGGAGAAGATCAGGCAAGCCGGGGGCGGGGGGTGGCTTTCATCCTTCAGGACAAGGGCGATCCTACAGGGCCAGCGGACAGGAGCGCTTTGCAATGTGAGTTCTGCCTTCCGGGGTCTTCCATCTGCATTCTAAGCAGAATGCAGAGTCAGAAAGGTGGGCTCCTTTGCCATCATCCAGCCAGACCCCCGGGTCCCCGTGGACTCTGAGAAACACGGTCGGCTTCTCTGGAACTCTCACGTGGTCGTAATGACTGCTGGGGATCGAGACCCCCCGGACGTTCTTTACCAGCCCGGAGACAGAACGGGATGATTCGGGCGTTTCTGGAAGTCACATTCAGCTGCCTTGTTCTATGACGTTTCATGTAAGAAAAGAAAATCAAGTCTTGTTGATGTTAAGTGAATGTGTTGGGCGAAGGTTCGGCTGAGGAAATCTATAACGGGGCACCGGGTTCGTGGGAGGGGATGCGTCCTGATCGTGCAAGGCTGTTGGTTCTGGCTTTTGGGTTCAAGTAGAGTGAGGTTCTGGGATCGGGTGTCAACGGTGTTGGCTCCAGCTTGAAACAGCCAGGATGCTGGTTCACTACTCACTTGTGTTTTTTCTTTGGCGTCTTTTCAATCAATGCTGAAAACATTGGGGTGGAGATGGAGCCGTAGTGATTGCCCAGAGATGTCCCCACGTCCACGAGGGAGCCAGAAGTGGACAGCTCTGGATCGCTCAGGGAAGACGGGCCGTCCTTGGGGGAGGGAGGAAGGACAGGTGTGCCCCCGTCAATACCCGTTGCTGTGGGGCATCTGCTCACTCGATGAAACCATGTTGCACGCCTGCCAAGAACATCTTAAAAAGAGGGTAAACAGGTAAGTAAGCCAAAAATAATTGGCACAGTCTGTTGACCTTCTGTTTCTCAAGAGGCAGACTTTCGGTTCTCAATTTAAGACCTTGGTGGAATAACTCATCACAAAATAAATGTCAAATGAGTTACAATGGCCACTGCAAAGCAAGCAACCAACAGAAAATCACAAGTGTGGGTGAGGTTGTGGAGAAATTGAAACCTGTACACCGTTGGTGGGAATGTAAAGTGTCACAGCCTCTGCGGAAAACAGTATGGCGGTTCCTCAAAGAATTAAAAATAGAATTACCATATGACCCAACAATTTCACTTCTGGGGATACACCCAAAAGAACTGAAAGTAGGGTCTTGAAAAGGTATTTGCACACCTATGTTCACAGCAGCATTATTCACAGTAGCGAAGAGGTGGAAGCAACCCAAGTGCCCATCAATGGATGAATGGATAAAGAAGATGTGGTCCATCCACATAATGGAATATTACTCGGCCATGAAAAGGAGGGACATTCTGACACATGGAAGAACCTTGAGGACATTATGCTCAGTAAAATAACCCAGTCACAAAAGGACAAATAATGTGTGATTCCTCTCATAGAGGGTTCCTAAGTGAGTCAAGTTCATAGAGACAAGGTAGATGGTGCATGCCAGGGGATGGGGAGTTGGTGTTTAATGAGGACAGAGTTTCAGTTTGGGAAGATGGAAAGTTCTGGAGATGGATGGTGGGGATGGTTGCCCAACATGTGAATGTACTTAATGTTGCTGAACTGCACTTAAAAATGGTTAAGAGGGTAAGTTTTATGTTGTTTTTATTAACCACAACTAAAAATTTTTTAAGTGTGCAATGAAAGTCAAAGAGTGTGGGGAAATGGTTACATCCAACCACCCCTGGGCACGGCTTGGATGAGCCCAGGGCACACTATGGTGTTTGCCCTGTACTCAGTTCCCTTTACCTCTGCCCGCCAGTTACTCGATTTGGGTCATCTGGAAACGCACACTGTGCTCTCCCTGAGGAATTGGTACATGTCCCTCTTCTGGGCTGGGTGTTCTTTTTCCATAGTGCCATAAAACGTTAGGGAACTTCATTCCCAATGTTTTTATGAGCGGTATTGGAGTTTTACGAGCGACCCACATCCTTCCCGACACGACTCTCACAGAATGTGTTTCTGCTACGGAAAACTGTCCTCTGCTTCCATTTTCTTTTCTTGACGTTAATTTACTTGATGTTCAAAAGTACGCCTCCGACTCAGGGTTGTTTCCGGTTCCATTTGAATTTTGCCTTGAGGCGTCGCGGGATACCCGGGGCTGTTCCTGGGGTGCCAGAAGCACGTGACAGCCGCAGCACAGTGGGAGAAGAGTAGAAAGGGAAAGGGGTGCCTCTTGCCAAGCCCTCCAGATGCGTAAACCTCGGAGGAGCTGAGAAGGGGTGATGGGCTTCTTGGTGCACTTGGAGGAAGTCCTTTGGGGAGCCTGAGGTATTCCTATGAGCCAAAGAAGAACTGTTGACCTATATTGTGCTGCAGTGAATAGGTGCAGTTTCCAGGAGGGGTCTGGGAAAGGCACTACAGGGCTAGGACCCGAAGAGTGGGGATCTACAGACCTGGGAGTCATAGGGCTTGAATCTATATGGTTGAATCCACAGGATTGGGATTCATAGGCCTGGGACCCATAGGAGTGAGAGCCATAGAGTTGGGATCCATAGGTCTGAAGCCCGTACACTGGGAATCTACTGAGCTGGGATTCATAGGGTTGGAATCTATACAGTTGTATCTATAAGACTGGGATTCATAGGGTTGGGACCCATAGAACTGAGGTACAAAGAATTGGAATCTATAGAGTTGGGATCCATAGAGTTGGGATCCGTAGAGTTGGGATCCGCAGAGTTGGGATCTGTAGAGTTGGGATCTGTAGAGTTGGGATCCATAGAGTTGGGATGTATGGGGATGGGACCCATTGTGTTGGGATCCATAGAGCTGAGATCCAAAGGGTTCGATTCATAAGCCAGCATCTATAGGAGTAGGATCATTAAGGTTTCAGCCCTCCTTGGGACCCATAGGATTGAGTATATGGCATCGGATCCATAGTGTTAGATCCAAAGGGTCGGATAACCTGCCAACACATTCGGAATGACAGATTTTTCAAGAGCTTCCTTCTGAAGAGAATGATCAACCTGCTTTCTGAGCTCTACTTTTAGACACCATCCCACACACCGTGGCCCCGTGCAGGACACTCTTCCTAAATTACCAATGACCTCACTGTTGCCAAACATCAATGACATTTTTGGCATCCTATCAAAAGGACCAATCTCAGGCTTTATCTTTCTTGACCTTTCCAGTCACTCATTCCATAAATCTTCACACATCCAATGACCTTCTGTGGAGCAGGAGTCATTCTAGGTCCTTGGGTGGACCCACGAGTGAATCAACAGTCCTTGCTAAGTGGATGTTGCATCAGGATTTACAGAAATGAATAAGAAAATCACAGTGTAAAAATATTCATTGATCACCATGTCCCAGGCATCCTTCTAGGATCTTGTGTGTATTCGTGAACTAATCAACAATCCTTGCTGAGCTGGCATTCTGGCCACTATGACAGAAATGGATACAGAGAGTGTGTCTTCAGTTAGAAAGCAATGTGGCCCGTGGAGAAATAAATGGAGGAGGGGGCAGGTCAAGAGCGTCGGGGCGGGAAGGGGGTACACACTTCAGATGGGGCCATCAGGACAGGCTTCCCTGGGAAGGTGATATTTCAGCAAAGACTTGAAGTAGATGAAGGAATGAGCCACAGATCTGGGGTGATGGTGCACCTGGTGGGGGGCATAGCCAGGGCAAAGGCCCCAAGGCAGGAGTGTGTCTGGAATGTTCAAGAGTCGGCATGGAGGGTGGAGCAGGTGAGGCTAGATGAGGGAAGAGAAGAGGGGTGGGAGATGAGGTCAGAGGAGCAGCGAGGAATCTGGTTATGGGACTAGAACTCTGTCTCCCAGAGCCTGCAGAGGGAGCAGTACGCACCCCACCTACACTCTGGCATCCTCATCTGTCCATCTCATTCCACCTCGCCCACCCACAGAGGCCCAGGGCCAGCTGTGTCCTGAGACCAGAACCCCAGGTCTGCTCCTTCCTCTGGTTGGCAGGCTGAGTTCCCTTGTACAGAGGGTTGAATTCTCCCTTCTGTTTCTCCAGCCGGGTCACTTCCCCTGGGAGCAATAAGGGGAGTCATGCTCTATGAGGACATGGGGGAGAGGGCACCAAGCAGTGACTCCCCTTCTCCAAGGACAAGGTTGAAGCAGGGAACAGAGCCAGGGTCTGGAGACTGGGCCTACCCTCTCCACTCTGTGAGGCCAGATCCCCAAAGGCATACGGAGAGACCAAGTGGATTTTAGTAAAGATCCAGTTTCCCTATAGCCCCCTCCTACCTCCTGTACCCTCTGGGATGTCTGATTGTTCTTCGCTTGATGCAATTTTTTGTCTATCCCCCTGCCCTGGAATGTGAGCTCCGAGAAGGCAGGGGCTGGAATATTGTCTCTGTGCCTGGAGTATGCTTGATACACAGAAGATGCCCAGTAAATGTGTGTAGTATGGCTGGATGAATGGATGGGTGGTGGGTGGTGGCTGGATGGATGATAGATGGATGGAAGGATGGATGGATGGATGGATGCATGGATGGATCAATGAGTGGATGGATGGAAGGGTAGTGCATGGGTAGATGGATGGATGGATAGATGGGTGCATGGTTGGTGAATGAATGATGGATGGATGGATAAGTGGGTGAGTAGATGGATGGATGGATGGATAGATGAATGGGTGGTGGGTGAATGGATGACGGATGGATGGGTGGCTGGATGGACAGGTGGATAGGTGCCCGGGTGGGCAAATGGATGGATGGATGGATGGATGGATAAGTGGGTGGGTAGATGGATGGGTGTGTGTGTAGATGAATCTGTTCCTTGCCTTCTCCAGCTGCAAGCTGTGCACATCCCTTGGGTGTGGCCCCTTCCTCCATCTTCAAAGCCAACAGCATGACATCTTCTCTCTCTAACCGTGACCTCTGCTCCTATCATCCTCTCTCCTTCTCTGACTCTGATTCTCCTGCTTTCTCTCATGACGCCCTTCATGATTGCATTTAGGTCCCACCCAGATGTTCCAGGATCATCTCCCCATCTCATGATCCTTCAATTAATCCCATCAGTCAAGTCCCTTTTGTCATGTAAGGTAACATATTCAAAGGTTCTGGGGATTAGGATGTGAACATCTTTGGGGGCCACTATTATACCTTCCACAGAGGAAGTTCTTTTAATGCAAACTTTTAAATATAACATCCAAGCGGGAGGGGTAAGAGAGAACAATGGAGAAATCCTAGCCATAGCCAATGGGGTTTTGTCGCAGTGCTGTGGACTGGATGGTTGTGTCCCCCAAAATCCACATGGGAAAGCCCTCATCTCCAGTGAGGTGGTATTAGGAGGTGATGCCTTTGGGAGGTGATGAGGGTTAGACGAGGTGACGAGGGTGGGGCCGCCATGATGGGATCAGTGTCCTTATGAGAAGGGAAGATACCAGCTCACTCTCTCTCTCTCACGTGAGGACGCAGTGAGAAGACGGCCGTGTATAAACCAGGAAGACAGCTTTCTCCAGAACCCAACCGTGATGGTACCTTGACCCCGGACTTCCAGCCTCCAGAACTGTGAGGACTAAATGCCTGCTATTTAAGCCCCCAAATCTGGGGTATTTTGTTACCGCAGCCCAAGCGGACAGAAACACTCCGTTTGCAGAAGAAAAGCCAGACGACGTGCTTCCCAGCGTGGAGCCTGGCATGAAAGTGGGATCAAGCCATTCCATTCCCAACGTCATCCACCTAGACCCACGTCCGTGTCTGGGGGCCTCTGGATAACATGGCATAAATGCCCTTAAATCATCAGAGGCGGAGAGGCAGGGTGTGGCTCACGTCACAGGATCAGCTTCATAACAGCCTGGGAGACTGTTCATCGACTGGGACACGTGTTCATTCGTCGACATTCAGTCAATCGTTGATGAGGACGCTGAACCTTTGCCACCGGGAGTGTAGACCACTGCCACAATGACGATGACCCCTCTCAGCCTTCCGAAGGAACACCTCGTGTGGCATCTCTCTGTCACCGAGGTGTCGCTTCCCTGCGGGTTTCCGTGAACTCAGAGAGCTTTAACAGGAGCAATTACACAGACCAGCAGGCGACAGAGCCGAGGAGCCGTCCCTGGAGGAGTGGGGGGCGAGGGGAGCGCCCGTGTCTGTCAGGGGCTCGATGAAGACAGCTTGTCCCCCGCCAGGCTGGGTTAACGAGGCCGGGAGCACAGGGTGACAATGGCGTGCAACCAGACAGGAGGCCAGAGATTTCCTGTCTCCGAAAAGTCAAGACAAAATAAATTGACCTCTGCATCGAAATGTGTCCAGTTGGTGCTCACCGGGAGCATTTTTTTTTTTTTTTTTTTGTAAGATGCCCGAGCCACGAACCATTACGGCGTCCATCGAAATCCAGACACCCGGCGTCTCATTATCGAGGTCCCTGTCATGTCGTGTACAGAAGATGGAGGATGTGGCAGAAGGGGTCTCGGGCGGGGGGCACGGGCCACCCTCCCGTGTGTGGTCAGGACGCCACAGCATGGTGAGTACGGATGTTGGATCTGATGGGGGCGTCCTAAGATCCTGACGCCTTCATCCTGACACGCTCGCGGGGAGTCGGATGGAGACAGTCCGCGTGCAAGTGGACTGGGGGACAGCGGGGGCCAGGCGGGGGTGGGCTCCGAGGACGGCTCTCCTGACATCATTTTGCTACCCCTTCGGAGCGTCGGGGAGCACGTTGCTTCCGCGCCGCCCTAACGTGGGTAAATGCCAACTTGTCATCCCCATCAGAGTCAAGCAACTGGAGGAGAAGGTACCTTTTGAACGCTACCCCAAGAGTCAATTAAAATACAGTGAGGCTGACATCTGCAGAATACGGGATGATCAAAGAGAAAAATGCCCATACAGCTTCTGACATAAAAACAGCGTGTTTGGTGGCAGGCTGACACAGTGTAACAGGTCAGGTAATTATGAGAAAATCTATGATATATGTGTTGCAATTGCTTATCTTGTTCCTATTATCACAGCCATCAAACACACCGGCGGGCTCGCTTTCTGCTGGATCCCGGAGCCGGTGACATCCTCGTGATGCAGACGCAGATGGCCTCTCCCGCACGGCTGCATTAATTTGACAGCAAATAGGTAATCGCAGTGACCGGCTTGTTTAAATATATATTTTTTTAATTGCCACGGGACGGGGCATTTAGCACTTCTGGGAACAGCTGGGAGAGCGCTCGGTGGTCTTGTCAGCCGTGCATCCGTCCTCCCACCGCACCCGCGTGCGCACGGACGTGCGTGCACAGGGGCTGGGAAGCTGGTTGATGCTGCACGTGGTGACTGCACGTGCATGCGGACGTTTTGCTGCTGTTTTATCATTTGCATGGTAATTACTCTGCAGAAAGCCATTTTTTTCCTCTCCCTCCGACCCCGCCACCGAAGCCGAACACGTGCATTAACTATCATGATGAAGGAATTCTCCCATGTTTGGCCTCGATGTGTTTATTAAATTAATGAAGGATGTGACAGATGGATCTGGGTGCTCGGGGTGCAGCCGGGCAAAAGCCACGGGTGTATTTCAGCCGGCTGGGTATTTGCTGCCGTGCCCGAGTCGTAATTGGTTTACTGGATTCTCCGTTGTGCACGCCGGCTCCGTCCGCCCTCTCTAAAGCAAACTAATTACAGCTTTTTACATTAAATCCTAATAGATTTCAATTCATCTCCTCTGAATCATCACGATGATTATGGTAATAAATTAGGCACAGACACACCATTCGTCAAAACGTTGCGGGTTTGGCATCGTAGCGGCACGACAGGACGCGTGCTGGCTAAGTACGTGATAATTGTCACACGGATGTGTTTGCTGGGATGGTCCCTCTGTGTGTGCGTGTGTCAGCAAATGTGTGATTCGTTCTGAAAGTCTGCAACTATTTCCTACGCACGAGGGGTCAAATCAAAGCAAGGGGTTTTCAGAAATAATGATTTTGTCCCCAGCCTCCTATTTTCTCCTGTTCGTTTTCGGAGACTGTCTGCTGCGCACGGAAACATCTTGCCCACACAAATATGCATCACCCGTATCTGCTTTGCTGACAGAAGAGAGCATTGCAGTCCATTTCTAGGACCGGCGCCTTCTGTTCCATTTTAATGGCCTCCCATTATGCCAGCAGAGGAGGAAGGAGCCTGCCTTCCATGCCCTTAATCAGGGAGGCCGCCCCCCAACTCCGTCCCCGCGTCCCTGAGCATACCCACTCCCGGACACACTTCAATGGCCCAGACAGGCGTCCCGGCTTTATTTGTCACACCGTGCAGGAGCAGACTGTCATGTGTGGACTGCCTGTGAAGTGCGTGGCTGCTTCTGATATAAATTGCAACAGGACCGATGGTCCCAGATTTTCAGAGTTTCGACAGGACACTTCTTTCTTCCTTTCTTTCTTTTTTTTTTAAGTAACTACAGGACACTTTCAAACTTGCTTTGCAAACTCTGGATGTGATGGCTCATACAGTTTAGACCCCTATTTGTGCAGAAACTAGCAGACGGGCGAAATGCAATGCAATGCCGGGGTACGATTTTCATCTGGCTTCTTTCCGGGTGAGGGGGTTTCTGTCTTCTTTAGCTCATTAGGATGCGACGCTTTCTTTTAAATCTTACTTTTGCATTTTTTTCTTGTCCTTCTTGGGTCCATAAGCATTTCAAAGCAATTATTTTTATGTCGCTGCACACGGCTGTGGAGGACATGATAAAAACTGTGCTTGTTCCATACGAAAATTCCCCTGAAATGTTAAGTACTCACTATTTAGAGCAGGGGTGGGAAAACTTTTCTGTAAAAGGTAAGATAGCAAATATTTTAGGCTTCCTGGGCCTTACCGTCTCTGGAACAACTACAAAAGTCTACCGTTTTAGCACAAAAGCCACCATAGACAATACACAAATAAATGAACACATTTGTGTTCTAATAAAACTTTATTTACAAAATCAAGTTGGGGGCCAGATTTGGCCCGCACATCCTAATTTGCTGATTTTAATGACTGAAGTGGCTTAAACACAGTAATTAATCTACCTGCATATTCTGGAGGAAATTGACTTCTCTAAATTTTTTCCTACATTTACTTTTGGAGTCATCCAGATCAGCTAAAATAGGATCTAGGGCTCCTATTTCCTCAAGTATTCATTATCCCATGATGATTAAGCCCTATAATGAATAAGCAAGTATGGTCTCAACTAGGAATTCTTCCTCAGCATCTTTCTCAACACAACATGCCCAGGAACCTTCTGTCCGTTGATTGGAGCAAAGTTATCTTCTGTCTTTTTTAATTCAATCAACTTTAATAGAAAGCAAAAAAGAGGAAAGAAAAACATTCACTTATTTGCTGTCTTGACTTGCGTGAACCTCGAAGATTTGATGTCTAACCTTGCAATATATATTTTTTCTTTCTCCGATGATATTCTTATACGAACCATGAGCCACTCTTGGAAATGCGTATCCAGTCTAAACCCCAGTGCCATTACAGACGAGCTTTCTACAAGCCCTAAGCTGGTGGCCTGTGGTTCTGCTCAGTTTGCGTCATTAGTCCTAGAAAATGTCAACCGGCTGTGGGGTCACGATGTTGCCCACGTCACCTTGACATTTTACCGGAAGCTCCACATTCTGAGACAACAAGGGGGTGTGGGCATCCGAGTTCTGATTTCAGATGCTATTTTGTGGCACAATCAAAGAAGAAGAAATATCGTGTGTGGGGGGCTGGACATGTGTGATACACTGATGTGGGAATTGTAGAGAAGGGAGGCCCACACACAAAAATATTGTTTCTTCCACAAAGTCAGAAAGTTCCCAGTTCTGCATCGATGGGGATGGGGAAGCAGCTGAGAGAGAGGAGAGAGGGTCCATGCGAGGCCAGTACCACCTAACCCATCTGTGCTGGGTGCAGGGCGCGTGTGGGATAAGGGAGACTCTGGGTACAAAGTGCCTTGCAAACAGTAAGCAGTAACTCGATGCATGTGTCAATGTCAGCAACTGATAGATCCGTGAGACCCTATCAAGAACACACAGAACTTCCTCCTCAAGAGATCTGGGAGGCGTTCAGATCTGTCTCGTGCCTTTGTGAAAAGGAAGGCGCAAAGCCGTTCCAACAGCGATTCAGTTTCCACCTCCCAGAGCTCTCCGGGACCCCCTTTCTGATGCCCAGAATCTGTCTAAATTTGAGGTGCCTGGCCGTCTGGCCCTGGACTCATGGGGACATGTCCACAAGTGGCAGGCTCCCTCCAGCCCGGATGCCCTCCTCGCTTTGCTGAAGGACAGTCAAGTTTGCTTCCACGGTTCTGTCGGGCCCGTGCTCCTCTCTCTGCAGCAGCAGTGGAGGTGGGAGATGTGGCTTACCTCATCTCTCTCTCCTTTCCTCCTTCCTCCTTCCTCCTTCCTTTTTTCCTGACTTCTCCCTTCTGTCACGCCCTTCTTTCCTGTCTTCATTCTCCCTGAGATATTAAGTAGATGGATAGATAGATATTATACATGATAGATAGGTGATAAATGACAGATAGATGCATAGATGATAGATACATAGATGGTAGATAGATAGATAGATGGATAGATAGATAGACAGATTGATACATGACACAGTTAGATACATAGATGGATAGAGAGAGCGATAGATTGTAGCTAGATAGATAGATGATATATAGATGACTGATAGATATACAGATAGGCGATAGATAGATAGATAGTAGATTGACAGATGATAGATAGATAGTTGCCTGATTGATAAAGACAGATAGGTGATAGATACATAGATAGATAGACAGATGATAGATGGATATATAGATACATAGATAGATAGATGACTGATAGTTATAGACAGGCGATAGATAGTAAATTGATACATGATAGATAGATCATAGATAGATGACTGATAGATAAAGACAGATAGGTGATAGATACATACACAGATAGATGATAGGTAGGTGATAGATACATAGATATAGATAGATAGATGATTGATAGATGATAGATAGATAGACAGATGATAGATAGATAGATCAATAAGTGGAATGGATGAAGGTGAATGGAGACATGGAGGTGAGACTTTTTAATCTAAGTTGTTTCACAGCAGCCTTTGGATCCTGCCTACACCACAATCCTATAAGCACAAGAGCTGAGCAGAAGCCAGCTGTGGAGGACACTGGCCAGGGGCTGGGATTGGCTGAGCTGACCCCGCCACTGGGGTCCACCTGGGAGGTCTCCTCACTGGGCAGGCAGGCTGTCCCACTCGTGGGATAGGGCAGCGATGACAACCTGCCGCCCCAGCCCTGTCATTTAGGGGCAGGTCTGAGGTGTATGACCCTTCAATGAACCCTGTCACAGATATAAAAGAGGGACGTGCTAGTCTAACACACACCTCATCATTCAGTACCAGCAGAGTGCACCGCAAGCTCCCTGGGTGATCCTTCCTGAGAATTCTGAAAGTGTTTTACCCTAAGAAAGTCACCCCAGTCCCTCTCTGCCTGGGATGCTATTGGCTGAATAGCCCTCCTGCACCCCTGGGACCACCAGACTTGCATGCTATCTTCTCCCCTTTCTCTTTCTTGCTGTGTGAAAGGTGGGCATGGTGGCTGGAGCTCCAGCAGCCATCATGAGCTCTGAGGTGATGCCAGAAATGGAAGCCTCACGGAGGGGCTGGGTCCTGGGAGGACCGCACCAGCCCTGGTCTGGCTTCTGAAAGCCATTCACAGCATGAGATGCAAGGGCCTTTCTGGTTTTAGCTGCTGGCTTTCTTGTTTCTATCATTTAGAGTTGAGCGTAGTGGTTGGTAATGCAAAGGCAGAGCTGAACAGATATTCTGCTGGTGGCCAGAGTAGGCCTGTGTTGTCCCTTTTCCGTCATGAAGAAGGTATTTTTCATTCTATGTGTCCTGGGGGATGGGGTCTCTGCACACACACACTCACACACCTAGTCTCAGCCTGTGGTAGTTTGCTCGGGCTGCAACAAAGGACCCCAGACAGGGTGGTTTAAACCACAGACATTTATGGTCCCACAATCCTGGAGGCTGGACGTCCAGGATCCAGGTGTCACAGGGCTGGTTCCTCCTGAGGCCTCTCTCCTGGGTGTGTAGACGCCATCTTCTCCCCGTGTCCTCACATGCTCGTCCCTCTGTGCGTGTCTGTGTCCTCATCTCCTCTTCTCACAAGGACACCAGTCCTATGGGATCAGGACCCACCCTAGTGACCTCATTTTACCTTCATCACCTCTTTAAAGACCCGTCTCCACATACAGCCCCATCCTGAGGTCCTGGGGGTCAAGACTCCAACACGTGAATTTGGGGGACACAATTCAGCCCATAACACAGACATACACATACCATCTGTATTGTACATCTTAGAAAAGTTAAACTTTCTGCACCTCAGCTCCATCCTCTATTAAAGAATGGCAATGACATCTCCTTGGCAGGATGGCGGTGAGCATTCGACAAGATAATATGTTTGTGAAACATGAATCTAAAAGCGGGTGCCTCCTGAAAACTCCAGGATGTCACTCCTTCCCCCCAAAATATGAGGTCGTCTGGGGGATATTTAATGAACAACACCCCGGAAGGGTCGTGATTCACATCATGCTTGGTGCGTGGACACACGTGGACCTGTTTTTACTTCTCTGGTTTGGGGTCAGTGTATTCTGAGGGGTGGATTGGTTGATCAATCAATTGATTTATGGATTGATCAATTGATTGATTGCTCAGGTGGCTGATTCGATCGGTCCCAGGAGGCCCCACTGTAATGGCGGGTCACGCTACTGTGAAAAGATGAACTGGATTGAAGCCCGCACTGCCCCTCCTTTTATTACAGCATAAGAAAGATCCCAACACCCCAAGTTGAGATGGCCACTGTGGTGGACACCCCACCAGGCCCAGAGTCTGGGAGGTCAACTTGCTTCTCCACATGGAGGCAGTACAGACGGCCACCAGGTTCCAGGGCTCAGTGTTACCCCGGGAGGAGAGTATGCGCTACCTCCAGGGGAAGGGACTTGCTGAGATCAAGGTCTGAGATGAAGGGGTCGCAGGGCCGCGCTCCCTCCGGAGGCTCCAGGGGAGGGTCCTTCCTCCTCTTCCAGCTTCTGGGGCTCCGGGCGTCCCTGGGCTGGTGGCCGCCTCCCTCCATCTCTGCCTCCGTCTCCACGTGGCTCCTCCTCTGTGTCTGTGTCTCCTCTTCTGTCTCTGATCAGGACACTGTCATTGGATGTAGGGCCCCCTCATCCGGGATGACCTCCTCTCCATCCTCCACTAATCACATCTGCAAAGACCCTGTTTCCAGATAAGATCCCATTCTGAGGTTCTGGGACCTGGACATACTTTGGGGGGGTCCCCACTGAACCCATGACACCGTGTATGCAGATCGACTCAAGAAGCAGAAAGAAGGACAGAAGGGAGAGGGAGCAGAAAGGACACCTTATCTCTGGTTAGCCAGAATAATGGCTCATTTAATTACTGTCACCTTATCTAAATTTTCTAAATATTCCCACGAGCGTGCATCGTGACTGTCAGGAGACTTAAGAAGAAATTCCTTGCTATTTGTAAAGAAACTGTGTGAAAATGAACAGGATCTTGGGAATTAAATAAAAGACATCCGTGCCAATGAAGAAACTCTAAAGACCCTACAAATGGGGGAAAGTGGAATTCTCCAGCATCTTTTTCGGGCAGCAGGGCCGATGCTGGGCTCATGGGTCCTTTCTGGGGCTTCATTTGGGGGGTTAAGGAGGCCCCCAAGCCTGTTCCTCGTTGGCATCACTGTTTCACGTGGAGGGGGAGATACTTGTCATTTTGGGGCGTACTGGATAAAACAGATCAGAGATAGGCAGACCAGGACACCACGGAGCAACGTGCAAACATTCGTGCAAATGGTGTGAATTTCAGGGGGCATAAGCATTGTGATGGGGAGGCAGGTCGCACCCGCAGAGTTTGGAGCCGCCCCACAAGGCCCAGGCGGGCTGAGCGCTGTCAGGGCTCCGGGGCGGGCGTCCACGGCCCCACTCCTTATCTGTCTCACTGTTGGGAAGTTCAGGTTACAGCCCCTCCTGGAGCGGGCAGCCTGTCCCCTGGCCTTCTGTCACATGTCACACACATGGGGGGCATCCATCTGTCCTGATGGCAGCCAGCAGTCGGTGAGAGGCCCCAAATGAGCGGGGGAGACAATTTGCCCAGAGACGGCTCGGGGATCCTTCAGCCGCTGGTGGGGAATGAGCCTGTCAGCTGGTGTCTGCTGTAATTGCTTCCCCTGGCAGGGCCTGCTGGCCAGACTCCTGCAGGACGGTGCTGCTTGGCTCAGCTCTGACAGGACCGGCTGTGACGGGGGGGGGTCACAGGGGCAGAGGGTGGTGTGAGGTGGGGAGGGGGCCAAGGGTGAGGGAGAAGGAGGAGGGGAATGAAGGGGAGAAGGGGGATGAAGAGGAGGAGGAGGGAGAGGAGGATGCAGGAGGAGGGGAGGGGGAGGGGAGACACAGGAGAAGGGGATGGAGAGGAGGAGGAGGGAGAGGAGGATGCAGGAGGAGGGGAGGGGGAGGGGAGACACAGGAGAAGGGGATGGAGAGGAGGAGGAGGGAGAGGAGGATGCAGGAGGAGGGGAGGGGGAGGGGAATGAAGGGGAGAAGGGGATGGAGAGGAGGAGGAGGGAGAGGAGGATGAAGGAGGAGGGGAGGGGGAGGGGAGACACAGGAGAAGGGGATGGAGAGGAGAAGGAGGGAGAGGAGGATGCAGGAGGAGGGGAGGGGGAGGGGAGACACAGGAGAAGGGGATGGAGAGGAGGAGGAGGGAGAGGAGGATGAAGGAGGAGGGGAGGGGGAGGGGAGACACAGGAGAAGGGGATGGAGAGGAGGAGGAGGGAGAGGAGGATGAAGGAGGAGGGGAGGGGGAGAGGGAGAAGCAGGAGGAGGGGATAAAGAGGAGGAGGAGGGAGAGGAGGATGCAGGAGGAGGGGAGGGGGAGGGGACAAACAGGAGAAGGGGATGGAGAGGAGGAGGGGATAAGGATGGAGAGGAGGATGCAGGAGGAGGGGAGGGGAGACACAGGAGAAGGGGATGGAGAGGAGGAGGGGATAAGGATGGAGAGGAGGATGCAGGAGGAGGGGGAGGGGAGACACAGGAGAAGGGGATGGAGGGCGGGAGGAGGGGGAGGGGGAGGGGGAGAAGCAGGAGGAGAGGATGGAGGGGAGGGAGAAGAGGACACTTGTTTGGAGAAAGCCAGTGAGACCAAGTGGGGATGCAGACTCTAGACGTCAGGGCAGAAGTCAAATTGCTGTCTCTGTTCCCTCAGACGGAACCAGAAGGCCGTGTGGCCATTTGAACTCTTTGCCTCCCAAGAAAGAGAGAGACAGGTGGAGAGAGGTGTGTATATGTGTTGTATGTTCTACAGTGTCCGTAGAGTGGGAGAGAGTGAGGGATACCTCTGTTGTATATGCATGCGTATTTGTATGTGTGTGTAGACTGTTGTCTGTGTCATCCACATGTAGACACATACATGTGTTTGCACGTGCATGCTGATAGAAAGGAATATACACACAGATTATATGTGCATATACTTTATATATACACATACATCTATTATATATGCACAGATGTAGATGATGGGTACATATATAAACATATAGAGATTTTCATACATAGAAGTATATACCTGTATATCTAAAGATGTTGTGTATCGATATATGTCACATATATATTTATATGTCACAGTCACACATCACTAAATGATGGGGACATGTTCTGAGAAACATGTTGTCAGGCAATGTCCTCGTTGTGTGAACACCATAGATGCCCTTACACAAACCTACATGGGACAGCCTCCTCCACACCTAGGCTGTGTGATACTCATCTTATGGGACTACTGTCGACCATGCTGTCCATCATTGGCCGCAATGTCACGATGCAGTGCGTGACTGTGCACATACACAACATACGTGTATTGTGGATGCGGAGACGGTGCATATGTGGTGTATGCATGTATAATAAATATGTGCATGGAAGGATTTTACATGCACGTTGTATATGTATGTAACACATATGTATGTGCAAGAGGATATTATGTACATGTGTTGGTTGATACAGAAAAATTGTGTACATATATTATATACACACGCACACGTATTTATGGGTTTTTTTGTTTGGCTGTTTTTTTTGTGTCGGAAGGCTAGCCCTGAGCTAACATCCATCGTCAATCCTCCTCTTTTTGCTGAGGAAGACTGGCCCTGGGCCAACATCCGTGCCCATCTTCCTCCACTTTATATGGGACGCTGCCACAGCATGGCTGACAGGCAGTGCGTAGGTCGGCACCCGGGATCTGAACCTGCGAAACCCTGGCTGCCAAAGTGGAGGACGTGAACCTAACCACTATGCCACCAGGCCGGCCCCTGTATTTTACGTATGTATATGTTCGAATATAATATACAGATCTACCCACAGACATACACAGTGCGTATACACATTTATGGATGCATATATATAAATTTGTATACATTTAGGTATTTATATGTGTATATAGAGTGTAATGTATTTGTTATATAAACATACACACATAATATACGGGGGTTGTAGAGAAGAGAGAGACAGGGGGAGGGACGGCGGGGAGGGGGAGGGAGAAGGAAACCATTCAGACCCAGCCGTCCCCCCAGGCGACACCATTATTGCACCATATTTCTTCTCATTTCCAGGTCTGAGCGCCACACCCGTTGTCCGTTGCACAGAGACAGCTCAGATCTACACAAGGTGATCTCAGGTCCTTACTGGAGGACCACAGGGCTCTGTGGTGAAGAGCACAGCTCTCCCCTCCCGCGTTGCTCCCGTGAGGTAGGGCGTGAGCTGGGCTGCAGCCTGGGGGACCCGGGTTCCGATTCCAGCCCCCAGCACTTTTCTTCCTTCTTGGAGACACTGCTTCCTTGTCTCAAAATGAGAAGCAAGTTGTCGGGAGGTGGGGGCAGGTGTTGGACTCCTTCCCGTTGGCGTGGCAGGGGGAGAAGGGTTACCCTCAGCAAGGAGGGAAGCCAGCATGGCCCCAAGGATGGGTGGGCAGGGGAAGCAGGAGGGGGACCCCATGAGCCACCCAGGGCATGCTCCCTCTCTTCCCAGTAAGTGGACAGAGCCATTGCAGGCTCTTCACCGTCATAAAACCCACACCCTCGAAGGAGCTCGTAAACGCCCCAAGGACGTTGGCCAAGAGTTACTTTATAAAGTTGGTTGAGTTTGTAAAACGTGTGTCTAATGGACCCAAGAAAGGGTAGTTGCAATAAGGTGTAATTGTTTACAAAATCACCGTTTCTCAGAGGTTGGTGTGGGCACAAGTGCCCTGGGCGTCTTGCTAAAATGCAGATTGCGATGCCCAGGTCTGGGTGGGGCCGAGAGTCGGCATGGCTCACGGGCTCCCCAGTAATGCCAGGGTCCCCAGTGCAGGACAACACCTGCGGGGGAACCTGGGGCCCCCCATGCGGGGCCACACTGGAGCATCTCGGACTCACAGGAGGTGCTGAGCCAGTGGGGGCCAGGGTAACCGCCCAATGGGGTCCAAGGAGCCTTCTACAATCATCCACACTTCTTCAGTTCTCTCCAAACCTGCTGGGGCTCCCCCGCCCGCTGGATCACGTTTGCATCCTCTTGTTTATTTTCATCTTTAGATTATTTCCTGCCGGGAGGCTGGCTTTTAAGCCACACTCCTCTGTGACTTCGGCATCATCATTCCCATGTCACCAGTGCGGTTATTACCATGACATCCACGAGGACTCAGGTCACCACGCGAGGGAGGACGCTCCAAGACCGCAGCCATCCGACTGCCCCCCTCCCGCCTCCCGTGCTGGGGTTCCGGGAAAGAGAGGGGACATTGATGGGCACCCATGGTGAGGTTGTCCTCTTCCAAGCTGCCCTCAGCCTCGCAAATGTGTCACAACCAGGTGTAACTTGGTGACAAGGAACATGTTTCAAAAGGAAGAATGGAGGGACGTCCTGATGCCCACACGGTGTTTTAAACAACCACTTCTGGACATTAATCATACCCAAACAGATACTGCTTTTTGGAGAAAAACCCATTGGAAATTTAAGACTGATGTTTTCCTGTGTCGTCTGGGTTTGTTTTTCTTTTCAATTTTATGCTAATCAAATTTTAGCAGTGTGTCGTCACATAAGCATCCTATAGAGGTACAATGAACATCTATATTTGAAATAATGGTTCTGAGATCAGAAATTTGAAGTTTGACACAGATGAACAGTGAACACCAAAAAGGCAGGGCTCACATCAATTTTCTGGGCTCTAACTGAAATGCAAAAGTAAACACACAATTTGAATAACAGGTGTGATAAAAGGACTTGTTGACCCATTATGAATATAACATTTCCAAGGATATCGGGGAAAAAAAACAATGCGAGTGACAAGAAGACAGTTAATTTCCTCGGATCCTGACGTTCTCAAGTGAGAATTGCTGGAACTGGGCCAAAGATACAGGTCTGTGAATCGTGACACCCACCTGGGCTGGGTGTGCGTAAAGCAGGGCCAACGGTCGTGATGCTCACCTGGGCTGGGTGTGGATGGAGCAGGACCATGGTCATGATGCTCACCTGGGCCGGGTATGGATGGAGCAGGGCCTGTGGTCGTGATGCTCACCTGGGACAAGTGTGGATGGAGCAGGACCATGGTCATGATGCTCACCTGGGCTGGGTGTGGATGGAGCAGGACCCATGATCCGTGATGCTCACCTGGGCCGGGTGTGGATGGAGCAGGACCTGTGGTCGTGATGCTCACCTGGGACAAGTGTGGATGGAGCAGGACACATGATCCGTGATGCTCACCTGGGCCAGGTTTGGATGGAGCAGGACCCGTGGTCGTAATGCTCACCTGGGTCAGGTGTGGATGGAGCAGGACCCGTGGTCGTGGTGCTCACCTGGGCCGGGTGTGGATGGAGCAGGACACATGGTCACGATGCTCACCTGGGCCGGGTGTGGATGGAGCAGGACCCATGATGCTCACCTGGGACAAGTGTGGATGGAGCAGGACCCGTGGTCATGATGCTCACCTGGGCCGGGTGTGGATGGATCAGGACCCATGATCCGTGATGCTCACCTGGGCCGAGTGTGGATGGAGCAGGACCCGTGGTCGTGGTGCTCACCTGGGCCGGGTGTGGATGGACCAGGACCCGTGGTTGTGATGCTCACCTGGGCCGGGTGTGGATGGAGCAGGACCATGGTCATGATGCTCACCTGGGCCGGGTGTGGATGGAGCAGGGCCTGTGGTCGTGATGCTCACCTGGGCCGGGCGTGGATGGAGCAGGGCCCGTGGTCATGATGCTCACCTGGGCCGGGCGTGGATGGAGCAGGGCCCGTGGTCATGATGCTCACCTGGGCCGGGCATGGATGGAGCAGGACCCGTGGTCGTGATGCTCACCTGGGCCGGGTGTGGATGGATCAGGACCCGTGGTCATGATGCTCACCTGGGCTGGGTGTGGATGGAGCAGGACCATGGTCATGATGCTCACCTGGGCCGGGTGTGGATGGAGCAGGACCCGTGGTCGTGATGCTCACCTGGGCCGGGTGTGGATGGAGCAGGACCCGTGGTCACGATGCTCACCTGGGCCGGGTGTGGATGGAGCAGGACCATGGTCACGATGCTCACCTGGGCCGGGTGTGGATGGAGCAGGACCCGTGGTCGTGATGCTCACCTGGGCCGGGCGTGGATGGAGCAGGACCCGTGGTCGTGATGCTCACCTGGGCCGGGCGTGGATGGAGCAGGGCCCGTGGTCGTGATGCTCACCTGGGCCGGGTGTGGATGGAGCAGGACCCGTGGTCGTGATGCTCACCTGGGCCGGGTGTGGATGGAGCAGGACCCGTGGTCACGATGCTCACCTGGGCCGGGTGTGGATGGAGCAGGACCCGTGGTCGTGATGCTCACCTGGGCCGGGTGTGGATGGAGCAGGACCCGTGGTCGTGACGCTCACCTGGGCCGGGTGTGGATGGATCAGGACCCGTGGTCCATGATGCTCACCTGGGCCGGGTGTGGATGGAGCAGGGCCCGTGGTCGTGGTGCTCACCTGGGCCGGGTGTGGATGGAGCAGGACCCGTGGTCGTGATACTCACCTGGGCCGGGTGTGGATGGAGCAGGGCCCGTGGTCCATGATGCTCACCTGGGCCGGGTGTGGATGGAGCAGGACCCGTGGTCGTGATGCTCACCTGGGCCGGGTGTGGATGGAGCAGGACCCATGGTCACAATGCTCACCTGGGCCGGCTGTGGATGGAGCAGGACCATGGTCACAATGCTCACCTGGGCCGGGTGTGGATGGGGCAGGACCATGGTCACAATGCTCACCTGGGCCAGGTGTGGATGGAGCAGGACCATGGTCACAATGCTCACCTGGGCCGGGTGTGGATGGAGCAGGACCATGGTCACAATGCTCACCTGGGTCAGGTGTGGATGGAGCAGGACCATGGTCATGATGCTCACCTGGGCCAGGTGTGGATGAACCAGGGCCTGTGGTGCTCACCTGGCTAGGGCTTGCTGCTGCTTGAACAGACACTCACAGGGAGGTGTGTGCACAGAGCTGGACCAGGGTGAGTGTGACTCTGACCACTGACTTGAGGACACGACTAGGAGAGAACAGTGTGTATCGGGAGCCCAGACAATGAATATCACACACCCCAGAGAAACCCCCTCAGATCAGAAGCAGGAACCAAGGAATATTAAACGCGTCCCTCCAATTAACTGCTGGAAACAGCTAACTGCAGGGGCTCAAATTAGTGGGCTGTAAAATAGAACAATAGCCCATTTCGCCTTATAGGGAACTAAATTACTCGTTTCTCCCCACAAACTATATACGTGGATTATACCCATTAATTTTTTTTTCTCTTTTTATATAACGGAAGGTCTAGAAATGAGGGTAAAAAAAACCCTTCAGGCCCCAGGCCCAGCTTAAAATTAAGTGAATTCTCTTCATTGTAACCACTTTTCCCCTAATTTGCAAGGGTGTAATGGCCCATCAGCCTTAGCAGTAACTTAAACCTTCCCGCGTGGGTTAATGCATATCTGCTGTGGTGCAGCCGGCTCAGCGGAAAGGTGAAGGGATTAAATGGTGGCTGTCCCTAGATTCGTCCGTGGGGCCCCGGCAGGTGTGGAAATCGCTCTGCACCTGTTTCCTCGTTGGTGACGTAGCCAGGACAGCAGGACCTACTCGCAAAGACGGCAGAATCCATCCACCATCCACCGGAAACATTCAGAACGAACCAGATGCCCGGTACAGCTGAATCTTGTTATGACGCGGTGCTCCCAGACTTGACTAGGTAAATTCCACCACAAAATGGGAACCATTTCTCCTACAGGAGCTCACCTTGTAGGAATTCATGGGGAAGGCGTCTGCAGAGCGATTCCCGTGGATACCCAACCGTTTTCCCCCGTCTGTCTTGCTTGTCTGCTCCGAGACGTGCCTTCGTGCACAGTTTAGCATTCCCGGATCTCTCCGGTGTCCAGCACGGAAGGCCCACCACCGTTTAACTGGCAGCACTGTCCATTTTCTCTTGAGGGTGGGGCATGAAATCAAGGCCCGTCTTTCAATACATGGGGTTTTGGAGTCGATGGAGCGCGCTATCCGTACGCTGAGATGGGAGAGGGGTCTTGGAGAATGGGTATCTCGGCTCTTTCAGGGGGAGTGTTCAGTTCACAAGAATCGTGTGTCCATCGTGTATCCTACAGGGGGAATGATGGTGGATGCAGAAGTTTGAGGATGGAATGAGATTTTTCCCCACGCACCGGAGGCTCTTGTGCTCCAGGAAGGTGAGACCCAACCTGAGCGTGCAGGCAGGTTGCTCCCTCCGGGGAAAACTGTGTGCAGCCCTCCACTGTCCACTTAGAGCCGTGTGGTTTGGTTTCTTATTATTTTTTCCCACTTGGCTCTGCATTTATTTGAACAGGAATGTACAGCCAGGAGTTTCTGCTCCCTTTTCCTGGGGGGTGGATGGAGGGAAGGACGGGCTGGGCAGGATGCCCAGGAGACAGGACCTGGGGCAGGTGTGGCTCCTGGTGCTCACCGGTTGGGTCCAGGGTCCTGACAGCACTGGGGTGGGGAGTCCTTGCCCCGGTCGATTCTGTGCAATTAGAGGGGGGCAGAGAGCAGACCCAGGGCATCCTTGGACCTGTGCGGCTCAAGTCAACCTTTGTGAGTCTAACCTCAAATGTTTGAGAAAACATGTGGCGTGTAAATTGCGCCACAATAAAGATGATTTACAGTAAGTCTGGTGGCAAATGGATTAGTCTTCTATCACCTCTCCCTCTCTCTCTCTCCATCTCTGTCTCTCCATGTCTTTCTCCATCTCTCTCTCTGTCTCTCTCTCTGCCTTTCTCTCTCTCCATCTCTCTTTCTGTGTTTCTCTCTCTCTCCATCTCCATCCCCATCTCTCTCTCTCCATCTCTCTCTCCATCTCTCTCATCTCTCTCTCCATCTCTCTCTCCATCTCTCTCTCCATCTCTCTCTCCATCTCTCTCTCCATGTCTCTCTCCATCTCTCCATCTCTCTCTCCATCTCTATCTCTCTCTCTCCATCTTTCTCTCCACCTCTCTCTCTCCGTGTCTCTCTCCCCCTCTCTCTCCTAGTCATCAGTATACCCAGGTGCTTCCCTGAAGGGAGCAAGTCTGAAAGGCAGATACAGTTCTTTGGAAAGAAGAAATTTGGACCTGGGGGCTAAGGGTCCCACTCAGTTCTAACTTCCTGGCACGTCCTGGACATGTCACTTGCCCAGCGCCCATCACAACCTCAGTCCCCATGAAGGGACAATAGCTGGGCAGGGGGTGAGGTGTGGCCAGCACCCACGAGATGCTTCAGTTTTGTGGTTGTGTCACCTGCATCTTGGCCCATCATCCAGGTCTACCTGTAATGTATAGTTCATGCGTACTTGGTAATATAGAGTTATTGGCATAGGTGTACATAGATTAGATGTCCATCCAGATGTAGAAGCACACAGACAATATGGGGATAAGTGTAGCTTTACATGGGTGAGATGGAGATGTAGACGTACATATAGATATAGTTTTACATGTAGTTATACATACAAATATAGTTATAGATATGGTTATAGATATAATTATACATACAAATATAGTTATAGATATGATATAGATACAGTTATAGATATAGATATGATATAGATATAGATATGGTTATAGAAATGGTTATAGATACAGATATGGTTATAGATATAGTTATACATACAAATATAGTTATAGATATGATATAGATATAGATACAGTTATAGATATAGATATGATATAGATATGGTTATAGAAATGGTTATAGATACAGATATGGTTATAGATATAGTTATACATACAAATATAGTTATAGATATGATATAGATATGGTTATAGATATAGATATATAGTTATAGAAATAGATATAGATACAGTTACGAATATAGTTACAGAAATTATAGATATGGTTATAGATATACTTATAAATATAGTTATAGATACAGATATGGTTATAGATATAGATGTAATTATAGATATTGATATACAGTTATAGATGTGATACAGATATACATATAGTTATAAATACAGACATAGATATGATTTGGATATAGATATAGATATAGATACGGACATATAGATATAGATATAGATGTGATGTAGATATGGATATGACATAGAAATAGATGTACATACAGATATAGATATGATACAGATATACAGATATGGATACAGTTATAAACAGAGATATAGTTATAGATAGACATAGAATTACATAGATGTAGTTAGATCATCTATCTACATCTATATCATACCTCTATAGCTATAGATGACATATAGATACAAACATATAGATATCAGTGAGATTCACGGTGCACTTATAGACACAGGGCTTGTGTGTCGAGTAGACAGGGATTCCTACGAAGCCGTAAGGAAAATGCAGACGACCCCACAGCCAACAGGCCCAGCACAAACAGGCCATGTACAAAAGGAGGACGTTGGCCGCCAGTGGGCTCATGAACACATCCTCCCGTGGCCGCGTTCTGGGCGTTGGGAATGGAAACCTCGGGTAGCTGGCAGAGCGCCCGTCCGCCCGCCAGAACGCTGGCGCTGAAACCGAGGAGGGCGTCTGTGGACGCTGCGCTGTGCCTTTTGCTGTTTATCTGTTAATCTACCTCGATGGGGACACGAGCCAACAGGCTCTCCCTGGAAACCACCGGGCACCAGAAGAGGCTGCAGGCCAGAGGATCCCACACGCCAGCCCTGGTCTGACGGGGAGGCCCCAGGGCCCTCCAGACTCGCCGTCACAGTCAGTGGGTTTCCACTCCTTTTAGCCTTGGAACCTGAATCGGGTGCCAGGACGGCCGTAAATGAGCACACACTGGGTGGTTTGCATAAAATACATTCATCCTCCCCCGTCGTGGGGACCAGACGTCTGAGATGAAGAGGTCACAGGGCCGCGCTCCCTCCAGAGGCTCCAGGGGAGGGTCCTTCCTGCTCTTCCAGCTTCTGGGGCTCCAGGCGTCCCTGGGCTGGTGGCCGCCTCCCTCCATCTCTGCCTCTGTCTCCACGTGGCTCCTCCTCTGTGTCTGTGTCTCCTCTTCTGTCTCTGATCAGGACACTGTCATTGGATGTAGGGCCCCCTCATCCAGGATGACCCCATCTCCATCCTTCACTAATCACATCTGCAGAGACCCTATTTCCAAACACCATCCCGTTCTGAGGTCCTGGGGGTCAGGATGTCACATGTAAATGTGGAGAAGATTGTTCACAGCATCACAGATCCTTTGCCCGGAGCCCCAGGCTGCATCGTCGATAAAGATGGAAATGCTATTTGGAGCGGGTGGTCTCAGGCTGCAGAGCTGGGATTCTCCCTGACTTCTTGCCCCATCCAGGGGCCACAGAAAAGGGATGCTGGGACCCCCCCTCAGAGCTAAGACTCCCAGGATGCTTACAAGGCAGAGGTGCTGTGATTCGATGAGAAGGACCACTGTGTCCACTTGCACAGCCTTTGAGAAACCGCTCCAACCTGCGCTTCCTTACAACGTGCTTCCAGGAAAAGGAACTTGAGGCCAGTGGTCATCTGCCTGTTTGGGGCCGGGACAGGAGTGTCCACTAGAGCCACGGCACAGTAGATGGCTTTTACAGAAATCCCCTCGCTTGCCTCCATTCAACACCACAAGACGCCTGTCGCCCGTTACACGCGGGGAAACCCAGTGGCACGAATTAAGGCGTCAGTAACTTTTGCGTACACGATCTGTTGAATAAATAGCATCTGGTCTGTTGAATAAATGAATTGACGTCAGCTTTCAAAACAATGTCTGAAGCCAGCCTGTTCCCGTCGATTTGCATAAGCGGTAAAGACGCAGCCGTCCTCTCCGAACACTGCAACCGAGGGAAAAGCAGGGGCAGCCCCCACGCCTGGCTGTCTTCAAGCTGCGCCCCCCAGGAAGGCTCCGGAAAACGTGTCATTTTCTTCAACCCACGAAGGTGTAAATGTCCGAGGGACCTGATCCTTGCTTGGGGGCGTGTCTCAGGCTGGGGTCACAAGAAAATTTCACCTGACTGTAGATTTCAACCCTCAACCGTCAGCAGCAAGAATGTGAATTAGGGACCTCCTGCGGGCTCTCTGTGTTACAGCCCAGAGACGGTGTCGTTTGCCCAAATGTCTGCAACAAACAGTGGCTCTTGGGTCTTCTCCATCTGCGCTCCCTGTTCTTCTTCGATGGCGGGATGGGCCGCTTGGATTTGTTTTGAGCTGGGGTGACCCAGCGTGACTTGAGGCATGAGCTGGCTTATGGCAACGAACCTCTATTTGGTTTAGGGGCACTAGGATCCCCTGTCCTTTTGTGGGAAATCAGCCCGACTCTAGGTGCACGTGGAGGAACAGCCTATTTGCACGTTTCTGAAGTGTGGTCTTCGCCGGCCCCGGCTGTAAGGCTGCCAGGGTGCCACGGAGTGCGACGGGGCGGGCAGCCCCCAAATGGGACCGTCCAGGCTCCAGCAGGCTGACCTGCTCCAGGAGCGGCCATACAGGGGCGATGCTCACGAAGGAGGACCCCAGGAAAGCTGAGACCCTTCAGGGGTCCAGGGAAAGAGGGAAGCTCAGGTGTGGGCGTGTGCACGCTGGTGTGTACACGCGTGTGTGTGCATGTGCATGCATGCATGTGTGCACGTGGGTGCGTGCTATTTTCCCCTCCATCGTGCAGAATGGGGGCAAGGTTAGATGAGAAAACTTCAATTAAGCCTCTAAAAGGACCATCTGCCTAATGGCGACTGGGGTTTCGTGTAAACAAAACGCCCGGGCTGGTTACAAACAAATGATCTTATCTATTGTATTGTGTTACAAATTAAAATTAGATTAAGCCACCTACGTGGTACCTCGGCTGCATCTTCAATTTCTCGGGCAGGCTGAGCCGCGCGCGGTGCAGGCCCGCCCCGCCTGGACGAGCCCTCATTATGTCTGCAGCCGCATTACTTACCGCGCGCAGCATAATCAAAGCCTGGGGGTACGTATTAATTATCCTTTTGAATACTGATGAAATTTTAAAAAGATCTCCTTTAGGCTGCCATCATCAGCAGATGAAACAAACGCGCACACAGCTTGCACACGGAGACTCACATGTGTTTTTACATCTGTTCGGGATATTTCAATTTGAAGCTCAACAAGCAGAGCCTGGGATTAAAGGAGAGGATGGGGAGAGAGAGAGAGAGGGAAAATAATGTCCCACAGTCACACACAGGTCCCACCCTGGGCCGTGGAGTGGGGAGGAAAATGAGTCTGCCTCCTGGAAGATGCTCCATGAATTCATTGTGCCCCTGTCGTGACGGGGATGCCAACGCGGGAATCCACGCATGCAACATGTAAGGGCGTCGGGACGGGGAGTCCACCTGTTACCTCCAGCTCCAGCTTCTCTTCTTGAGCATGCAGCCTGCACCGGAGCCCCCGAAGGTTTTGCAGGATGAACTTCCAGATTTGCAGAGGCCCTCTAATCTAGTTTGAGTTAGAACTCAGCTATAGGGGAGAAGAACGAGGAGGGTCCCATGCAGGCAAGGGTTTGGGTGATGAGGAAGGGGTCTTTGGAAGTCGAGGGGGTATTTCATGGAGTTCTCTCCGCTGGGGTGGAGGTTGGTCATGGTGCAACTGGACGCTGGGAACACGGAACTGTTCCTTTTTGTTTGCATGGATGGCCCTGCATTAAACCCCAAGGCTTACGAGCACCAGTTTGGTTTGAATTCCCTGTTTAAAGCAGTACAGAGGGGGTTGTGAAATGCCCACCCCAGAGAGTTCCCTTGAAGGCTCTTTCCAGAATTGAAATGTAATCAAAGCCATTTGAACTGTGCAAGAAAGAGTGTTTGAAATGGTATGGCACTCAACACAACTGAGCTAACATCCGTGCCCATCTTCCTCCATTTTGTATATGGGACGCCGCCACAGTGTGGGTTGATGAGCGAAGTGTAGGTCCGTACCCGGGATCCAAACCCATGAACCCTGGGCCACCGAAGCAGAGGGTACAAACTTAACCAGTATGCCACCTGGTCGGCCCCCTGAGTGTCACTTTTTTAAATCTCTGCACCTATTTAGCTGGACAATTGGAAATGAAAGGGTTCCTCAATTGAGAGGATAACCATGGATCAAAATGGGGTGAACACGGTCAAATAGAGTGAAATAAATTAAAGGAAAATAGTATGGTTTGACTGATGGATGGCAGTCCTACAGATTTTGCAAAATTAGATGCTCCTAAGAGCAGAATCGCCGAATTCAGAACGCGAGGTGAGCTCCACTCCACGGGTCTCCTCTGTGTTGGTGATCAACGGGCATTTTCGCCCACTTTGGGTGAAAGGCAATTGGTATGTCCTCACAGAGGGATCTGGTGGAAACATGGCCCCATGTGCATGAGCCTTTCCAGCCCATCCTACACATAGGATCCATGTCACCAGAGCATCATGACTTGTCCTTCACTCTGTCCTCCAATGGGAAGAATCTATAATCATGGTTTCTAGCTGGAGCTGGCTGACGTCTCCAGATGGATGGGCTTCCTAATACAGGGCACGGTGTCTCTTGTAACCAAACTAGAAGGTGGTTCACCCCAGGGCAACTCTCAAAATACCATCAACTGTGTCTCTGTTATGGGTTGAGTTGTGTCATCCAAAAAGATATGTTGAAGTTCCAACCCCCAGCACCTGTGAATGGGACCTTATTTGGAAATAGGGTCTTTGCAGATGTAAACAAGTTAAGATGAGTTCATTAGGGTGACTTATGTCCTTATAAAAAAAGGAGAAGAGACACAGAGGGAAGACAGCCAAGTGACAATGGAGGCAGAGATGGGAGGGAGGCAACCACCAGCCCAGGGACGCCTGGAGCCCCAGAAGCTGGAAGAGGCAGGAAGGACCCTCCCCTGGAGCCTCCGGAGGGAGCGCGGCCTTGTGACGCCTTCATCTCGGATGTCTGGTCTCCAGGACTGGGGAGGGTGAATTCCTGTGGTTCTAAGACACCCAGTTGTGGCCACTTATTATGGCAGCCCCAGGACACTTATAGGATCCAAAAAGACTTTGGGAGGAGTGGAGAGAGGTGTGTTGATTCTCAAGGGTTGAACCCTGAAAACTTGCAGCACAGTGAATGCTGTATCCACCCAAGCAGGCGTGTTCACTTGAACTTCCCGGGTGGGCTCCCAGCTCCCACAAGAGGTGTGTGTGTGGACAGGCATCCCGCCAGAGACACATCGAACTAAAGCAACAGGACTGTCTGGGAAACTGAGGCTACATCTTGGGACTATGACCTACCATCCACCCAGAGTCAGAATAGCAAAGAGCAAGCATGACCTTGGAGATGGTGGGAATCTGTTTTCTGCACCTCAGTGCGAATTTGCAGCTGGAGAACCACGGGTTGGAGTCCTCGTGCCTTCAAATGTCGAACCTAAGTTTGCTTTGCATAGAGGAGTACTGGTCCTAACCCATCACCTTTGCAGACGAGGAAACTAGGAAGAGAATACGTGGGTTTCAGTAAGAAGGAATGCATTAATAATTAGACTAGAGGTTTTAAAAACAAGCCCATTATAATGTTTACATTGGGGACCTCATGGGTTCTAACCGGCTTATTTTGCTCTATGCAACCTAATAGATTGCACAAAAAAATAAAATCTAGCATGAGGTGGAATCTGAGTCCTCTCTTGAGTCCGCACACATTTATTTGTCTTTGGAAATGTTCCTGATTGAGTATATCTCTTTTGGCGGGTTCACACTAGGCATGACTTTATCGTATTTTTCGAGCACCAGTGTTCTTTTTTCCTCCAATTATCCAGAATCTGTTCCACTGGATGGTATGAATATTCTTAACCGTCTTGGATTTCGTGCTGTCATGATTCCTGCCTTCCCCACTCAGCCGTAGCCTCCACCAGAGCTGGGACCCTGACTGAGCTGGCTCACAGATGTGTGCTCACGTCTGGTGCTCAGCTGGTGAATAAAGGGGTGGACACGTCACGGGTGTGAATGGGAAGACTTTGGAGAGAAATACACACATCTATCTTCTTCTGAAGCACCGCTCATCTGAGATGCTCCAAGGTGCCCTGTGGGTAGAGTCAAGGATTGCTTGTGGTGGGACGCCAGACAAAGATGGAACTGGGCAGAAACAAGCAGACCATGATGAAGGGACAAAGGATAAACCTAGTGGTGATGCTCAATCTCTATCCCTTGGGTTCAGTATAGTCCTGGGATATCTGAATCAGCTGTGAATTATTCTAGGCTAAGAATTTCAGACACGGGGGAGTCAGTGTATAATCTACCCCATTTCCACCCATCAAGTGGACAGAGGGCTCACCGTCTATCAGGGTGACCCCAGGACTGAGCTCAATCAAGGGCACAGAGTGGACACAACCTACCAGGGTAGACTCAACCCGACTCAACCAACTGGACACAGTCTCCCGGTGAAGTTCAAGAACTGACCACAACCAAAGAGTCCAGTGGTCACAGTCTGCAAGGCTGACCCAGAACTGATCACAGCCAGGAGAACAGAAACGATGCAGCCTCCCGGGGTGAACCCAGACTGACTCAACCGACTAGACACAGCCTCTCAGGTTGGTCTCAGAACTGACGCCCCAGTTAGGGGACACAACAGACAAGCCTCTCAGGGTCGTCCCACAGCTGACCCCAACCAAGTGGACCCAATGGATGGAGCTTCCCATTGTGGTCCCAGAGCAAACCCCAACCAAGTGGACCCAGTGGGCACAGCTCCTTAGGGTGGTCCCACAGCTGACCCCAACCAAATAGACCCAATGGACATGGCTCCACAGGGTAGTCCTACAGCTGACCCCAATCAAATGGACCAATGGGTACAGCTTCTCACAGTTGTCCCAGAGCTGACCTTAACCAAGTGGACCCAATAGACACACCTGCTAGGGTCATCTCACAGCTGACTCCACTCCCCACTTGTCATTGTTTGGAATGCTTCTTGGCTAGGGAAGCTTGTTGAAGGAATCCCCTACACTTGGAGTCTTAACTTGGGTTTGCAGATTCCCCAGGGCATCATGAATACCTTGCAGTTATAGGGAAAATTTTATGTGTCTTTCTAAGGGAAGATCCATCACTTTCCTAAGATTCTTAGAAGGTTCTAAACCTAATGAAGGTTGAGATTCCCTGCTACTGGAATCTCAGAGAATTTAGAAAAAGAGACTCCCACAATGGAGAACGGAGGTGCCTTTGATTCTAAACCCGTCCCTTGGCTGACGCAGCGAGTCAGTGGTCTGGCCCTACTAGTGCCTCAATGGCCATTTCCATGGCCCTCCAGTGACACAGCGTTCTCATCAAGTGACCCAGGACACAGAATTCCAGACAATGGTGCCCTCTTCCATTCTTCAAAATGGCGGCCCCTGTGGGAAAACACTCCTGGTCCCCATGCTGTGATCATCAACTCCTCCTGTTTGAAAAGCCGTTGAAATTCACTCTGATGATCCCTTGAAATGACCAAATTTATTTGTTTAGACTGCCTTGATTTTTTTTTTTAATTCTGTCTTTTGCTTCCAGGCTGAAATTTTATGCCTGGTTCCAGCCTACAGCGAATTTGAACAGCTGAGTTATAAGCCCCTAAAAATAGGGTTCTGCAGCCAAAGTGCTGACACCACTTTATCTCCTCAGGAATGAAGGTGGCACCACTCTAATTAAAAGCACATGGAGTGCTTTATCTTTGACTAACCTAAATACCTATCAGGTTAACTCAAAATAAAGTTCCTCCACATTACGGAGGGCTGTGGGACATAGAAAGCTTGTTCTTTCCCTGCAACAAAAATGGATTATCCAATTCAGATGATGGGTGAAGAAAAGTGAGGTTGTCTAGGCCTTTCAAAACGACACTAATAAAATATTCTTTGAAAACTCGCGGTGACTGGTCAACAGATGGGGGAACGTGCTCGGCTGAACCTGTGCAGAAATGGCTGTGTTGATTTGTCTGACTCCATTCAAACACACTTGAGTCTTGAAAGAGGTTTCGGCCGTGCCGTTTGATGGCAATTGTAGCTGTTAATACTTAAATTGGATATTAGGTAATAAAAATAAACATTTCTCGTCCTCTGTCTCTTCTTTAAGCATCTTGCCTATTTTTTTTTTTTCTTTCCTGGATTTGATCTTGCATTTTAGCCTTCAGCTTGGAAAGAAGAGAGCATCTGGTATGATTTTTCATTTTCATTTTTGCTTAATAACATTTTCTTCTCGGATTTCGTTGGATGCCTTGATAAAAGGCCTCCTGCTTTATAAGTTAGCTTTTATGACTTCCCTTCGCCGTGGTTGCCGCGTCGGGTCCGAGGTGTTCTTTTTCCTTTCTTTCTTTTTTTTTCGTCTCGGCTTTAGTCTGGCTTCTCTCTTTACTCCTTGTTTCCAGCACACTGTTAGAAAAAGAGGTTTTTCTAAGATGGGAAAACAAGGAGGGTTTGGGTTTTTCTTTGTGCAGGTGAGTTTGTCCAGGGAAGTTCTCTGTGGATGCTGTTGGTGTGCATATGAAGGATAGGTGAACTGTAAGAAGGGGTATTGAGAGATGAAGAGAAGAGAGATAGATGAAAATTATGGCTTTAACACAGAGGAAGCAGAAAGAGGAGAAACAGTAATCAATGGGCTGCCTTTAGAGATGCACAGGTTTTCATCATTATCATCATCATCACAACAACAGCATCTGGACTATCCATGCAAAGTTTGAGCAGATCCTTAAATTCCTGTGCAGCTTTTCAAGTTTCAAAGTGGAGTGTCCCAAGACCCCCTTCCAAGGAGCGCTGCTGTTTCTATAGCTGAATACTCACCCCCAGGAGCTCTGACCCCTTCCTCATCCAAACTTCTGCCACCAGTCACCATTAAGAACTGCCCATGGGTGCTGCCATCTGAGCCTGGGGGTCCTAGCTAAGTGTCCCCTGTCTACACAGTGATGGAAATGTAATTAGTTTTGGAAGTTTTCCACATTTTACAGTTTTTGCATCCAAAAATCTCAGAACTTCAGGAAATCGATGACGTGGCAGGTTGTGAAGCTAGGGCACGGGAAAAATGCCTAAACAGTTTTGATTTCACTGTAAACAACATGGTCGTGCCCTTGCTGTCAGAGCCAGGATCACAGACCCTAGACACGGGTGCATATTCCAGACAGAGCCAGACTCTGCAGGCTGGTCAGAAACGGAATGTGTGTTCGTCTTATGCCCTCTGCTGGGGGAATATGAAGCTTCTCTCTCCTGCCTTCAGATCCCTGTATACTGGAGCCTCTCGAGGGGACATTGGTTGCAAAAGATTCAGTTGCATTCCTTAGGATAGCCCACAGGGCTAGAAAAACCCAGGTACAGATTAACCCTGAAATTCCACCTGAGGTCAGGATCTGCTGAGAAGGGAGAGATATACCATGGGGTCCGTTGGTTGCAATACTGTGAAATTGCTTACCACAAGGGCACCAAAAGAGAGAAGGGGTCCATGCAGGGGGAGACAGTGGTGCTCAGAGCTAACTCCAGCATGGCCAGCAAACCCCATATCTCCTAGCCAACGAGCCCCAAGCCTCTATCATCCCAACCCTGGTTAGTAAGTGGATGGGGGTTACATTGGTTTCGTAGAGCTGCTGCAAGAAGAACTACAGACTTGGTAGTTTCGACAACACAAATTTATCATCTTGCAGTTTTCGAGGCGAGAAGTCTCCCTGGACTAAAATCTAGAGGTCCACAGGGCTGCGTTCCTTCTGGAGGCTCCAGGGTAGAATCTGTCCCCTTGACTTTTCCAGCTTCTGGAAGGTGCTCGTGGTCACGACCCCTTCATCCATCTTCAAAAACATCACTCCAATCACTGCTCCTGTCATCACTTCTCCTTCTCTGACTCTGATCCTTCCACCTCCCTCTTCTAAGGACCCTTGTGATGACACTGGGCCCATCCGGACAATCCAGGGTCATGGCCCATCTCAGGATCGTTAATTTAATCATACCTGCAAAGTCCCTTGAGACACAGAGGTAGCATTCATAAATTCTAGGGGTTAGGATGTAGACATTTTTGGGGACATTGTTCTGTCTACCACACAGGGATTAGGACATGGACATCATTGGGGACATTATTCTGTCTACCACATGGGGATTAGGACGTGGACATCATTGGGGACATTATTCTGTCTACCACACTGGGATTAGGACGTGGACATCTTTGGGGACACTATTCTGTCTACCACACGGGGATTAGGATGTGGACATCTTTGGGGACACTATTCTGTCTACAACACGGGGATTAGGATGTGGGCATCTTTGGGGTCATTATTCTGTCTACCACATGGGGATTAGGATGTGGACATCTTTGGGGACATTACTCTGTCTACCACACGGGGATTAGGATGTGGGCATCTTTGGGGTCATTATTCTGTCTACCACATGGGGATTAGGACGTGGACATCTTTGGGGACACTATTCTGTCTACAACACGGGGATTAGGATGTGGGCATCTTTGGGGTCATTATTCTGTCTACCACATGGGGATTAGGACGTGGACATCTTTGGGGACATTACTCTGTCTACCACACGGGGATTAGGACGTGGACATCTTTGGGGACATTACTCTGTCTACCACACGGGGATTAGGACGTGGACATCTTTGGGGACATTACTCTGTCTACCACACGGGGATTAGGATGTAGACATCTTGGGGGACATTATTCTGTCTACCACATGGGGATTAGGATGTGGACATCTTTGGGGAACATTATCCTGCCCACCACATACACCTCTGAACTGAGAACCAACACCAGCCACCATGCACCAGACCAATTGCCAAGATGACCCAGGAATTTAAGGATCTGCTCAAACTTTGTGTGCATAGCCAAGATGCTGTTGTTGTGATGATGATGATAATGACCCAGACCTTCCCATCACCCAGGACTCACCTTCAAGGAGCCTCGAGACACCAGACAGTCAAGGTAGACACACCCTAGAAGTGACTGAATCAAAGCGGCCAGTCTGGAAAGACCCAAGAGTGTAGTTGAGGTGGGAGCAGGGTGAGGAGGGTCCCGATGGACTGAGCAGGCATCGAGCCCAATCTACTCCTGCTCACGCCTCTCACCAGAGTCAGAGCGAGTCTCCAGAAGATTCCAAGCTTCTGCTTCCTTCCCCTAATCATTTTGCACAGCCCTGCCCCACTCCTCCAAGACCACGCCATTCCCTTCCCAATGGGCTGACCTCTCTGGGACGCAGGCCGTGGTGTGCACATGCACACGTGTACGTTCTAACCAACACGCTATGAACACTTAAAAACCGTGCCAGGAAGAGCGGCAGGTGTAACCCGAGGTGGACTCACGCCCCCTCCCGAGCCCAACACGGTCCTCCTAGGGGACAGACAAGGCACAGGATGACACCCCCAGATTTCAAAGAATGCCCACAAGCAAGTAAGGGTGATTCTGGGGCTGCTGGGGCCACGACACTATGGGGTAGAACGATCTTCACCCCCCTGCACGTCTCCCGAATTCCACTGGACCAGAGGGATGGCGAAATGGCAGGAAATCCCACCAGAATGCCACCCCAAACAGCCAGCAGAGGTAGAATAGCCACTCTGAGCAGAAATCTCCATCCTTGGCGTGTGGCGTTAGGCCTGAGAGACAAGGGACATTGGGAAGAAAAGCCCTCGCTTCTGATTTTGATCATTTTTATAAGTTTCAGTTGAGTTCATGTTCTGGGCTGGGGGTGGGGGGAGGGTTAGGGTTCAATTTCCTTTTCTTTCATGGACTTGTAATTAGAAATCTGGAGTTAGCAAAAGGACAGAGGAAATAAACCTAAGGGAGCCCCGGTTGAAACGGCTCCAGAGGAAGGCAATTCTTTCTCTTTTGCGGTGTATCGGGTGTAAGTGATACCCACACTTAATCGGGGGGACCCCAGCTTCCCTGCAAGTGCAGGGGGCTCCCCAGCGCCCGACACACATGGCGTGCATACGCTGGAGAGGATTCGAAACCCGCCTGCGCTCGGGGTCCTGCTTCTCCTCTCTGGTCTGACAGCCACCTATTTAGAGTGTGTGACCGCCGGAGAGAAAGAAAAGCACCACTGTTCTGATCTCATATTGTATATCACAGGCTGGTCCTCGCGTTTTAAAAGGTAGTAAAAATATCAGGACTATCATGTGAGTCCCCCACCCTCAGCATCACAAGGCTTGGGTTCCCTTGAAGAGATGGGGTGCAGACAACCGCACTGTTGTGGAAATACCCCTTCTCCAGGTGGCACCAGACACAAGGTCCTTTGTGGGTGAGGGCATCCCTGGGAGCTTTGGCCAGGCCATTTGCTGGTCTACTCACAGATCATGGGGGACACACACAGCTCACAGTGGTCAAGTGACCTTGCATGGATGGTGGTTCTGTCATCTGACGATTTATTTAAACTTTTGGGAGTGGATAGATCAATAGATACATACATATGTGCATACATTTAGAAAGATACATGGATAGATGATGGATGGATAGATAGGTAGATAGATACATACATACATAGATGATGGATAGGTAGATTCGATAGGTAGGTAGATAGATAGATAGATAGATAGATAGATAGATAGATAGATAGATAGATAGATAGATAGATAGATGATAGATGATAGATAGATAGATAGATTAAAGATACATAAATGGATGATAGATGGATGGATAGATAGACAAGATACATGACAGATAGGGAGAGAGAGAAAAAGAGAAAGATACATAAATGGATGATGGATGGATGGATAGATAGACAAGATAGATGATTAGGTAGATAGATACATCAATAGATACATAGATGATAGACTTAGATATAGATATATGTGTTTATACATATATATGATAGTTATGCACACATCATATACATTATATACGTTATATATCATACATATTATAAAGTTACCATGTATATATGCACATGCATATATGCACATATATGAGTATATATACTAAACTTTATAATGTTTAAGCTTGATATATATGTATATGTATGTATGTGAGCATAAAGTTTAGTATATATATATTATATATTAGCCCTGGCTGACATAGGCCACAGCACTCTTTTTGGGAGACCAACAAGTAGCTCATGAACGAGAGGCCTGACCAGACATTGTCCTGGAATGGAGCAGAGCCAGGTAGCCCTGCTTGATGGACAGGTCTCCTGCCATGTCCCTCTCTGTCAGCGACCCGGGGTTCACACCTCAGGTGGGAGCATCCCTTTGGCTGGGGATGGGGCTTGTGGGAATCAAGGCTGGTTCTGGGGAGCATGGACCCCTCTCAGTACAAACCATTCCAGAGGTCCTGCCCCCTAGGGAAAGGGGGGACCGTCCTGTAGTGCAGTGGAACGGATGCTGAGCAGGGAGCGCAAATGTCAAGAGTGTGTTCAGTGCTGTGTTTGTGGGTTCATCTGCTCATCCCGTCAGGCTGTCGCTCACTCTATTAAGATTGGATCAAAACACCGGGAGAGAAGACGGCACCACCTGAGGTACCCAGCCTCTGGTACACAGAAGGCACTTAATAAACGTTGACTGAACGCACACCCTCCCTGGGCCAGCACCTCCGGCATCTCCTCCACAAGGCGAGATGCTCCCAGGACCAGGGACAAGGTCCCGACCTGGTGGAATTCCTCCGTGGAATGCCTCCATGTTTCCATCTCTCCCACCTCACCCTCATCTTTGGGGACCCCCGGCAAGGGATATACAGGATCCCATCACACTGCCAAATGCAAGAATTCGGACTGATCACCTTCACATCCCCAGCTCCTGGCGTAATTCCTGGTGGAGACAAGGGCCTTCATAAATGTTTTTATCCACAGACTTGACTTTTTATGTAACTTGAAATGGTAATGTATAAGTGTGTATCAGACATTTCAGGGACTATGGTCTCCTGCAAACATGCGAAACGCCAGTAAGTTATGCAATTCTTTTTTTAATTATGATGAAATCTGCACTTAGGTTACCCCGAGACAACATGGGCCGGAATAATTGAGAGACCAAGCGTGTGGACGTGAGTCAGACCACCCAGTTTCGACTGTTTGGCCTCCACAGTTCACAAGCTGTTGCCTTGGGCAAGTTTCCAGGCATTCCAGCTCCTATTTCCTCACCCACAACCATGGAATACTGGTAGCGCCCTCCTGGTAGAGGCGTGGCGAGGATTAGATGAAAACGTGCATGGAAGACTGCCTGGTGGTGGAGATGGACTTGGGAAACCTAAGCCTGAGATGTTGGGGGGATGCTAGAATCAGAATTGTGTATTTGGGATGCCCGAAGAGTGGTCCTTGGAGGGATAGACGTCATAGAACTGAGGACATGTTGCACACAGAATTGTGTGTTTGGGATTCTCCAGAATTGGTCCCTAGTGGAGGTGGACTTCAAAGACCTGCTTTTGAGGTGGTGGGGTGATGTGCTGCCCAGATTCTGTTCCTGGGTCCCCCAGGAGTCATGTCTGGTGGAGGTGGACATGATGGACCTGCATCTGACATGTGGAAGTGATATGGTACCCGGATTCTGTCCCTGGAGTCCCCCAGGAGTCATGTCTGGTGGAGGTGGACATGATGGACCTGCATCTGAGATGTGAAAGGGATATGGTACCCAGATTCTGTCCCTGGGTCCCCCAGGAGAGATGCCTGTTGAAGGTGGACATCATGGACCTGCATCTGAGACGTGGAAGTGATATGGTCCCCAGATTCTGTCCCTGGGTCCCCCAGGAGTGATGTCTGGTGGAGGTGGACATCATGGACCTGCATCTGAGACGTGAAAGGGATATGGTACCCAGATTCTGTCCCTGGGTCCCCCAGGAGTGATGTCTGGTGGAGGTGGACATGATGGACCTGCATCTGAGACGTGGAAGTGATATGGTACCCAGATTCTGTCCCTGGATCCCCCAGGAGTGATGTCTGGTGGAGGTGGACATCATGGACCTGCATCTGAGACGTGGAAGTGATATGGTACCCAGATTCTGTCCCTGGGTCCCCCAGGAGTGATGTCTGGTGGAGGTGGACATGATGGACCTGCATCTGAGACGTGAAAGGGATATGGTACCCAGATTCTGTCCCTGGGTCCCCCAGGAGTCATGTCTGGTGGAGGTGGACATCATGGACCTGCATCTGAGACGTGGAAGTGATATGGTACCCAGATTCTGTCCCTGGGTCCCCCAGGAGTGATGTCTGGTGGAGGTGGACATGATGGACCTGCATCTGAGACGTGGAAGTGATATGGTACCCAGATTCTGTCCCTGGGTCCCCCAGGAGTGATGTCTGGTGGAGGTGGACATCATGGACCTGCATCTGACGTGTGGAAGTGATATGGTCCCCAGATTCTGTCCCTGGGTCCCCCAGGAGTGATGTCTGGTGGAGGTGGACATGATGGACCTGCATCTGAGATGTGGAAGTGATATGGTACCCAGATTCTGTCCCTGGGTCCCCCAGGAGTGATGTCTGGTGGAGGTGGACATGATGGACCTGCATCTGAGACGTGGAAGTGATATGGTACCCAGATTCTGTCCCTGGGTCCCCCAGGAGTGATGTCTGGTGGAGGTGGACATCATGGACCTGCATCTGACGTGTGGAAGTGATATAGTCCCCAGATTCTGTCCCTGGGTCCCCCAGGAGTGATGTCTGGTGGAGGTGGACATCATGGACCTGCATCTGAGACGTGGAAGTGATATGGTCCCCAGATTCTGTCCCTGGGTCCCCCAGGAGTGATGTCTGGTGGAGGTGGACATCATGGACCTGCATCTGAGACGTGGAAGTGATATGGTCCCCAGATTCTGTCCCTGGGTCCCCCAGGAGTGATGTCTGGTGGAGGTGGACATCATGGACCTGCATCTGAGACGTGGAAGTGATATGGTCCCCAGATTCTGTCCCTGGGTCCTCCAGGAGTCATGTCTAGTGGAGGTGGACGTCATGAACCTGCATCCAAGATGTGGAAAAGATACTGTACCCAGATCCTGTATTTAGGATCACTCATTTGTGTTCAATGATATGCAATCAAGACATAGTTCTGAATCTTGCTATTTGTGTGACCTTGATTTAAAGAATCTTTTAACCATTCCCCTTTCATATAATATAAAAAAATGTATTCCTCCTTCCTCTTCATTTTGTGGGAACAACTGAATGACAGCCATTGAAAGTAACTGAATCGCATACACGTCCACTATTTTAATTTATTGTAAATTACTTTACACAATTCCGTGTATTTGGTCTACGGAGGCACACACAGGCACAAATAAAACCGGTCCCAAGCTTTGAAAATCAACAGCGTTTTGAGTTAAAGTACTGTTTTACCTGGAAGCACTCAACTGTTTCATTGACTCTTGGGATCTGGGATTCCTTTTGAAGGTAACGGCAACAATTATCTGCGTTTCATAAATATGGAATTACCCTCTAATACTCCCGGTTATTAAGTGGGATATGGCTTTTAAATGTAAGTGTTAGTCGTTGCGATCCCTTGCTGAAAGAATTAAGTCAGTTTCCAGGAGGCAGGGACATTGCTTTGATGTCTCCCCGTGGAGAACCACACGCTGAGCGTCTACCCTTTTGTTTGCAGTTGGAAAAGGGTTGGGACGACGCGAGGCCTCGTGGGTCTTGCACTCCGTGGGCTGCTTCCTCTGCGGAGCTGGTCTGGGAAATAAAATCTTTATGGATGAGGTGGGAAAAGAACACAGGGAAGCTGTCCAAGTCTCAGAGGGAGATGGGTAGATCTTTTTTCTTCCTCTTCAGAGGATGGGAAGATGGGGGGACCCTGAGACTCATGGTGAGTGGGCGATACTGGGTCATGTTGCTTCAGGTGCCTGATGCCGGCTGCCCATGTTGTATTCTCAGACGTGGGAAGAAACTGGCCTCTGTGGTAGGCAGAGTAATGTCCCCAAAGATGTCCACGTCCCAATCCCCACGTGGTGGACCGAATAGTGTCCCCAAAGATGTCCATGTCCCAATCCCCGTGTAGTCGACAGAGTAATGTCCCCAAAGACGTCCATGTCCCAATCCCCGTGTGGTGGACAGAATAATGTCCCCAAAGACGCCCACGTCCCAATCCCCGTGTGGTGGACAGAATAATGTCCCCAAAGACGCCCACGTCCCAATCCCCGTGTGGTGGACAGAATAATGTCCCCAAAGATGCCCACGTCCCAATCCCCGTGTGGTGGACAGAATAATGTCCCCAAAGACGCCCACGTCCCAATCCCCGTGTGGTGGACAGAATAATGTCCCCAAAGACGTCCACGTCCCAATCCCTGTGTGGTGGACAGAACAGTGTCCCCAAAGATGTCCACATCTTAATCCCCGTGTGATAGACAGAATAATGCCCCCAAGATGTCCACATCCTAATACCCAGAACCTGTAAATATGTTTCCTTACCTGGCAAAAGGGACATTTCAGATGTGGTCAAGTTAAGGATCTTGAGATGGGGGATGATCCTGGGTCATCCAGGTCAACCCGATGTCATCACAAGGGCCCTTCTAGGAGGGAGGAAGGAGGGTCAGAGCCAGAGAAGATGAGAAGGATGCAGACGTTGAAGTACCACCGTTCCTGAAGGGCCACATGACGAGGAACGCAGACGGCCTCTAAAAATTGGGACAAACAAGGAAACGAATCCTCCCAGACCTCCCAAGGAGCCCGCCCTGCTGACATGTTGATTCTAGCCCTGTTAAGTCCCATTTTGGACAACTGACCTCGAGAACTGTAGGATACTCAAGCTGTGTTGCCTCAAACCACTTAACCTGTGGTCATTTGTTCCAGCAGCCACAGGAGACACACACGGCCTCTTTCATCTTCTTCACCATCTCTCTCCTCTCCTGTGAGTCGGCAGGAACACCCCGAGATTTTAGCATACCCACAGAACCTCTCCATCCCAAACCTGAGCCGTGTTCCCCAGAGCCGTGTCTCCAAGGTGGAGCCTGTCTCTTGCGGGTTTCCTCGTCCCCCTGCTCCGACGAGGCTGGGGACACAATCCCACCTGTCGGACACTTGAAGCATACGCGTGCTCATAGATGGCGGCTCTGAGCCTTGAAGACCAGCTGCATTTGTCCTGAAGAGAGCATTTGCCTGGACGCTCTCAAGGACTTCGTAGACCCTTGGAATCTGGGATTCTTTTAGAAGACAACATCAACCACGACCTGTGTTTCGTAAATAAGGACTCGCCCTCGAAAATGCCCAGTTATTATCCCAATACACTCACGGACTCTGCCCAGCTGGCCGAGCCAAGACGGGCTCCTGAGATTATGGGAGTAATGGTGAGTGCCCAGGTACGATGGACCCCAAATGCTGCCGGTGGTCACGCTCAGGCCACATCTCCCTCCCCGGGACAGCCAGCCTCCCTCTGCCCAGCTGACCCCTTTGTGTGCTTCATCCCATCCAGGCTCCACCTGCTTCTCCACAGACCCGTGTCCTCACCTGTGATAAGTCCACGACCTTGGGCGGAATTAAAAGTCATCAATCTGATGAACCCATGAAAAGCAGTAAGATATATTGGAGGTCTGAGGAAACCACTTGGTTTAAAACTAGTTCAGCCTGACCCTGTCTTTCCAGAAAAGCCTGAGGTGACCCATCGAGCATGCACTGTCCATCTGCTTTAAATATTCACTATATGCCAACGCCAGGAATGACGCCCTTAACCATAGGGATGTTGCCTCCCCCATATCAGCATTTCTTTAAAGATGAGCATTTCTTCCCAGAAACTAAACATTAATTGTTGACCTTATTTAACTCGTCTCGTGACCACTGACCTGCTGACCTCCTGTGGTAGCAAAGCGTCTCGTGACAGTAGTAAAACAAATATTCCTGTCATACGTGACGGACGCTCTTTGTTCCAAGATGGTTATAGACCCACTGTGTACACCCCGCTTCTTCAGAGAACGACCTTCCTTGGTGGCAAAGTTCTCCTGGGCTGTTCTCCCCAAATCTGGCTCGTAATAAACTCACATCAACTCTGATGTGTAGACTGATTGTGGATTATTTGCATCAACAAATCTCATTCCCATCCAACCATTGGCACCTGGCATGAGGACAGCCCAAGGTGCTGAACTCTGTCTACTCTTGGCGTGGTGACCCCAAACTTCCGACCCTCCAATCACGGAAGCCCAACCTCATGTTCCTGGCTGCGTCTGCTCCATCCCACCTATGAGCCAACCTCCTCCGATTCCCAGCCGTCTTCCAGGGCCCCCAAACTTCCCAATTTCCTTCTCAGATGGATTCTTCTGCCATCGACATTTACAAAAGATGCCCCTGGCGTGCGTCCCTTTGGCCCAACTACAGAATACCACATTACGGAGACCTCATTAGACAACAGAGGGCGATATTTTAGAAAGCCAGATTTCACGTTCGGAATCAGGTACGGGTCGACCCAGCCACAGCATTTGCACGCGCGACAATTTACCTCCCACACTCCTCCCTTGTTCGCTAGCAAGTCGACTTGCTGTGGGTGGTAGATGCATTGCTTTTCATCGATTTCATATTTTTCATAAGACCACACTTCATTACTCATGTGCTCGCGTTTGAAATCGCGACGCTCCATGAACTCGAATGACAGCGTCGACGCGATGAGCACCTGTGGGTGTCTGTTGTCTTCTTCTTCCCGTTTGAAAATAAAGGGTTGGCAAACTTTGTGAAAAGTTGGAAGTTTGGAAAGGAAAGACCTCGGCGTGCACAGCTGGGAGGGTGTCTTGTTTCTGCCTTGGAGGGATGGGAAGGAAGGACCGTGGTGCTCAATGGCTGGTGGTGTTCCGTGCAGGGAGCGACCCAACCCTGCAGAGAACTCCAACAGGGATGCGATCCTGTCTGCTTCCTGCAGATGAGCAAGCGTGGCTGAGGGACCAGCACGGCAGGGAGATGTCAGAGCCGGGATGCCATCTCGGGGCCACCAACCTGCCAAGCCACATGCCTGCAAAGGGGCGGGTGAACTTTCGGGATCTTGACAACCTTGTGGGAGGTGAATGTAAGTGTTGGGTTGAATTATGCACGTGACAGATAGATGCCACCCATCCGCACATCCTTTGCTACGCTGAAGGGCGATGCCTGGTGTATTTTTCTACATTCTCGGGAGATCATTTCTCCCAAAAGTAGAAAAAAGAAAGATAAGCCTGGACTTGAATCTTTTCCTCTGAATGGACGTTAGCAAAGATTGTTTTTTATTTTCTTTCTTTTACTGGACAGTGAGCAGCGTATAAATTTGCTCGGGCTGACATAACAAAGGACCACCAATGGGTGACTTAAACAACAGACATTTATGTCTCCAGTCCTGGAGGGTGGACGTCCGGGATCCAGGTGTCAGAGGGCTGGTTCCTCCTGAGGCCTCTCTCCTTGGCGTGTAGACGTCGTCTTCTCCCCGTGTCCTCACAGGGCCGTCCCTCTGTGTGTGTCTGTGTCCTCCTCTCCTTTCCTTATGAGGACACCAGTCCTATACGATTAGGGTCCACCTTAGTGACCTCATTTTACCTTCATCACCTCCTTAAAGACCCATGTCCAAATACAGCCCCATCCTGAGGTCCTGGGGATCAGGACTCCAACACGTGAATTTGGGGGACACGGTTCAGCACATAACAACCAGCACCTGTTGCATCTCCGTAATTTTAACCCTACACCCCCGCGTCTCATCACCACCGCTGACCTGGCCAGCATGCACCATGGGGATCCTGATGCAACAATTCCTGAATCCCACTAGAACGTTCCCTCCACTGCTCCAGCCACATCCTCACCTCCCTCACCCCCTCCCCATGCAGATGAAGTCCCGAGCTCCTGCAAAATCCTTGCCTTGTTCCCCGTCCGTCCACCACTCTCTCTCGGCAAAACCTCTACCCGGTTAAACCCCACCTATCCCCACACCAGTGCGGCCGACGGCATCAGAAGAGGTGCACCCGGCCCGGGTGACTGGTCTTCTGTGAGATTGATGGCTGTGAGCCAGACCAGGTCTTGGACCCACGTCATCCCCACATCTTCACCCCTGGCTGATACTGTTGCTTCCTCTTCTCTGAGAAATCTGAGCCCCCACGTGCCCACCCGTGAACTTCTGCCTCCACCGTCCCCACACCATGGGTGAACCACCCACACTCCTGTCCACACCCACCCTCCTTAGACACCGGGCCCTCCACGCTTCCCCCGTAAGCAAGCCCCCGTAGTAGTCTGGGCTCTCCAGACAAATGGAGCCATTAGGAGATGGATATAGATATAGACAAAGATATGATACAGATATAGAGATGACATAGATATAGATAGATATAGATATGATATAGATATAGATATAGATATAGATATGGTATAGATACAGTTACACATATAGATGTAGATATAATTATACATATAGATATAGTTAGACATAGTTGATACAGATATAGTTATAGATATGATATAGACATAGATATGGATATACTTATAAATGTAGATGTAGATGTAATTATACATATAGATATTGATGTGATATGATATAGATATAGTTATAGATGTAGATATAGATTTACATACGGTTATAGATATATATATAATATAGATATAGATATGATATACATATAGATACAATTGCAGATATAGTTATGAATATGGATATGGATATAGATAAGGATAGATATAGAGGTAGTCATAGATATAGATGATATAGATATAGATATGGATATAGACACAGTTAGATATAGATATAGTTACAGATATAGTTTATAGATATGGATATAGATATAGATGTATATAGAGATCTCCTATTGGTTATAAGTAGTGGGTGCACATGATTATGGATGGAAAGGTCCAAGAGATGCAGCTGGTAAGCTGGACATCCAGGAGAGCTGATGGTATAAGCTCCATTCCAAAGGGCAGGAGAAAACGGATGTCCCAGCTTAAAGACCATCAGGCAGAGAGAGTCAATAATTCTCCTCTCTTCTGCCTTTTTGTTCTGTTCAGGCCTTCAACTGATTAGATGTGGCCCACCCACACTGGGGAGGGCAATCTGCTTTACCCAGCCCACCGATTCAAGTGCTAATCTCATCCAGACACACCCAGCATCGTGTTTGACCAAACATCTGGGCACCGGCTGGCCCAGTCAGGGTGACGTATGCAGTGACCCCTCGCACCCACTGTCCATCGGTCTCTGCTCTGGACTGCATTCTCCCCACCAGTGGAGAAACATGCTGCTATTTTTCCCGTGAAGCAAACCTCCTTCTGATCTCCTCCCCCACCGGGCACCCCGCTTGTCTTTGCTCCTCCCTCCAGCAAAGGAGACTCCCCTTTATGTAGCTCACGTCCCACCAGCTGCAGCTGACCCCTTCCGTCCTCTCTCATGCCCATCCCTGCACACACACGGCTCTTATTAAGACCCCCGATAACACCTCGTGACAATTCCCTTCTGGACATATTAGCAAAGTGGACGCAGCGGTCACGCCCTCCTCCTGGGTCACTTGTGTTCCAGAGTTCCACTGCCTTTCTGTTCTCATCCCACCTCTCCAACCACACCTGCTCAGCCTTCTGGAACATTCTTCCCCAGGTGTCCGGCCACACAGCACCTGGGTCCTTCTCCCTATTTCACAAGCAAACAGCTCACGAACCCTGCCCCGCAACTTTCTCCCTTTTCAATACACCCTATAATTTGCTGATTTATCAGGGGGGCAGTTAATCTCCCCTACAAGGGTCTAAGTTTCACGAAAACGAGAGTCTTTGTTCTGCTCACGCCCGACGCACGATGGGGACACGACACACGATCATTGAATGAATGAGGGAGGTTGTCAGTGCTCCCGGGCACCGTCTTCTAAGCTCGGGGAAGAGGGTGACCCCTCTCTCTCGTGTAGTTCCTACAACCGGTCTCCAGGCTCCCACTGTAACGTCCCTTCACCGTCTGGCTTTGTTTCCAGGGCAGCTGATGTGTTGGCCCGTCCCGTGCCCGACTCTTTCAGCCGGTTAAAATGCGTCGGCTCCTAATGGGACACAGAGCGTTCTGCGCCCGGCGGGGGCCCTTCTGGGGTCTTGTTAGCATCAGCCTGCAGAGCCGGGGTCTGATGAGGTGCTAATAGGATACAGCGGAGGCAGAAGAGCCCCCCGACATTTTTGTGTCACGTTTGGGTAATATACGGCCCTCATCTGCTGGACTTTCATGTGGCACACGGGCAGGAGTGCGTGTCGGCCCCCGGACCCCCCTCCCCAGCTGGAGCCTTTGAACATCTCTGGCTGATTTCCTGAACACCGTGCCCATCGGGGTTGCCCACGCTCTGGGCCCCAGAGAGGAAGGCCGCCTGACTGCTTGCCTTTGAAGTCCCCGTCTTGCTTGTTCTGGATTTTTTTTCCTTCGCTTTCTCTCGGGTCTGGATTTTAAGAGAAGCTACAGAAACGTTTCGGGGAGGATGGGTGTCGTTTCTGGGCACAGAGGCCAGGATCTCGCACGGCGAGGGGAGTGGGGAAGCCGTCCTCTGCAAGATGGGGGCCCCACCTGACTCGTGTGAATTATTCCGGAAATGGGCACAGAAGGATAGTTTTGTGGGAGATCTGAATACGCCAGTCCATGTGTTCCTGTGGTGTGGACCCGTGTCCCGTCCGTTCATGACCTCTGTAGGGTTTCCTTGTTGGGACAGACAAGGAGGTGGACACGTAGGTAGACAGGGCAGAGTCTCCCAAATGATCTGCAACGGCCCCAGTGGAAAATGGCTTTAATCCCCAAATTCTGCCAAACCTTCTGTGCACGAAATATTAGGCCCTTCAACACTGAAATGGGTGTCTGAGCACCAGAACCAAACCTCCCCCTGTGACAGGTACATTCTGATATTTTTTTAATAAAATTAATTTATTCGATTGCACTGCTTTTTGTAAAAATTGTGGTAAAATACACATCATATAAAATTTACTGTCTTAATCATTTTAAGTGCACAGTTCAGTGACATTAAGCACATTTACATTGTTGTGCAACCATCACCACTGTCCATGCCCAGAACTCTTTTCATCTTCCCAAATAGAAACTCTGCCCCCATTAAACAACATCTCTCCGTCCTCTTTGCTCAGTCCCCAGCACCCACCATCTACTTTCTGTCTCTGTGGATCTGACTTCTCTAGGGACCTCATCGAAGTGCATTCACAGCGTATGTGTCCTTGTGTGACTGGCTTATTTCACTGAGCATCATGTCCTCAAGGTTCGTCCACATTGTAGCAGGAGTGAGAATGTCTTTCTTTTTCATGGCTGAATAATATTCCATTGTATGCATGGACCACATCTTCTTTATCCACTCATCCACTGATGGACACTTGGGTTGCTTCCATATCTTGGCTACTGTGAATAATGCTTCTGTGAACATGGGTGTGCAAATACCTGTTCAAGTCCCTGCTTTCAATTCTTTTGGGTCTACACCCAGAGGTAGAATTGCTGGATTGTGTCATAAGTCTAGGTTCACTATTTTGAGGAACCACCATACTGTTTTCCACAGCACTTTCTGGCATTCCTGTGCTTTGTTAGATTCCTTCCTTGGCACCCTAAGAGCAAATCCTTGGGTGAGCGAAACAGAAGACACAGCAGGTCACGAAAAAGGAGACGTATGTACATTTACGAAACAGAATGTCAAAATGCAGGGACATGGTGTGAGCCAAATTGTAACCCCCTTCAACTGGCAAAGGGAGTTATTGCATTTATTCATGATGGAAATGGGAACAAAGAGAATGTACATATCCTTTAGTCTATGGTTTGTATTTGAGAAGAAAGCTGTGTGCAGATGTGGTATTTCTGTCTAGAGAGTTTCCTCCAACTGGAAATAGAACTGACCGTACGAAAGGTGTGGGCCGCGGGTCTTCAGTAAGTGGGTGACACTCCCTTCTTTGGGGCAAGGAGGAATCCGGGAATTCTCCCAATATTGTGTCAAAGATGTTCTGCACATGAGTCTGGACCCCCCTCCCCCAACGCTGGGCATCTACCCATGCGACCGAGATCGACCCCGAAGAGAAATTAATATTCTCCAATAACGTTTTTCTCCTCTGGGCATTCGGAAGAAATGGCATTTGTAGAGAGGATGTGACATTTTATCCAGGCTCATAAGTACAACGGGAACTTTGTCAGCTGGTTGGTGACCTACTGGGACAGTCCAAGGGCCCCTTGGGCAAATTCCCTCTGTTTTTCTCATTGTGTCTGAATTAGTGGAATCGGGGTCGTTGTGATGACCAACTGTGGTAGGTGCCTGGGGCGGCCGTAACAAATGACCCCAAGCTGGGTGAGTTGAAACCACAAGAATTCACCGTCCCCCGTCCTGGAGACCAGACGTCCGAGGTGAAGGGGTTGCAGGGCCGCGCTCCCTCCCGAGGCTCTAGGGGAGGTCCTTCCTGCTCTTCCAGCGTCTGGGGCTCCAGGCGTCCCTGGGCTGGTGGCCGCCTCCCTCCATCTCTGCCTCCGTCTCCACGTGGCTCCTCCTCTGTGTCTGTGTCTCCTCTTCTGTCTCTGATCAGGACACTGTCATTGGATGTAGGGCCCCCTCCTTCAGGATGACCTCCTCTCCATCCTTCACTAATCACATCTGCAAAGTGTTTCCAAATAAGTTCCCACTCTGAGGTTCCATTTCTGCACAGCTTTTTGAGGGACACTATTGAACCCACTAAATTTCCCACAAAGGTCAGTTACCAGCAAGATATATCTTCCAAGTCCTCAGGTGGCCCCCACATGCCAGAATTCCCTGACTCCCTTACGTTTGGTGAAGGATCAGGATTCAAAAGACAGGAGACTATTGATCAGTCATTCACAAATGACCCCTGGGGTTGTGGGAAATGCTTCTCATTGAGGAAACACTTGCATCTGCTGAATCCCAGTGACTTCAGGGCTGAAAAGAGGGGCCACGTGTTTTCTGTCGATGCCCAAGGTCCATTCCCGGAGACCTTGGCAAAGGCTCGACGATATTCCTTTGGGATGAATCGTAGGATGAACTGCATTTCCTAAGACCAAGCGCTGCAGGATTGGGGTGCGGGAGGATCCCTGGAGCAAAGCCAGTTGAGCAACATCTTGGCCGCTGTTGAGCAAGACGAATGGTTGTATAAACCCCCAAGTGTGGAAAGAAACCCAGGAGAGGTTTCGGCAGCGGCCCCTCTCGGGGAAGCCGTCTCTCCTCCGACTCAGCCTACTTCCGCTGAGCTGGACGACATCCTCTGCTTCCCCTCCAGCTGCTGTTTCCCGGCCCCTCCTGTGCTCACGTCTGATTCCACAGCAGAAAATAGGATCTGACTCCACCCGAGGGGGGTGTTTTTCAACACCTGTCTTTTGAAAAGGCAAAATGCAACCACATTTTCCTGGAGGACATACAGTATTTCTAGCAAAGCAGACATCCCTACATGTTCTTTTGGAGATTCTGCAAAAGCGGCTGATTCCGTGCGCTGTTATTTAGGCTCCCATTTTGGGTTATTCTCCTGGTTTCCGGCATCTGATCACGGGACACAGGGACGATGACCGCAGAGTTTGAATCTTAACGTGCAGGATGATAATCTGGGGACATGGGATCGAGTATTGTTACGTCTGCCCTTTCGATATTTAACATTCACGATTTTCTCTCTTTTTTTTTGTTGTTGTTGAGGAACGTCAAGCTGGTTTCAAATGCCCTTGTTCGTGTGCAAACGTCACACCTTTGAGACGGTTCGAGAAGAGATACGTATGCAACTGTAAATAAAATTTCCCAGAGCTTTGTAGCCATAGGGGAACACCCAGAAATGGGCTTGAAATGGGGGACAGGCATGTGGTTTTGAAGACGGCCTTGGCTAAGCTTTTGGGGGCTCGGTCGAGTAAGATGACATGTTAGCTGAGCTCGGAGATACGCAGTCACTATATACAGAACCATTTTCTTCTGAGGGCTGAGTTAATGCATTCGTTCATATTTACCTCGGACTTTCCGACGTGCGTGTTAAGACCCATTTAAAGAAAGCTTCTTGAGTGACCGGGAGAAAAGACGCCGTCCCTCGGCTCAGCACAGAAAACTCAGAGATTCGTCAATCCAGAGATTTGTGGTGCCAGAATCTGGGGCTGCAGACACATGCCACTCCGGGGGTGCATTTCTTCCTGCCCCAGCAAAGGTCTAAAGTGGACGCCATGCGCTGTGTCACCGTGGCCGAAAGAGCCGCCGAGCTGAACAAACGGGACTCGGGGACCCCCCTGAAGGAAGCCCCGTCTTGGAAGGGCTGCGGTGATCCTGGGCCCCGAATGTCCCCAGGGACCCCAGCCTGGTCCATCAGCAGGTGTGGGGGCTGGCACGATGCAGCAACCGGGGAATCCGTGGGAGCAGCCACATCGTCACGATGAGGGCGATTTTCACTTCGGAAGGTCCGAGGGACGGGGTGCGATGACGCCAGGAAGGAAAATTTGAAAGCAGCCTCTTCCCACGTCAGAAACTCTACGTGCAAAGTGAGCTCCTGTCCCCTTCGCTCTTGGGGGGAAGCGTGGGGGGCCCGCTGTCTGTCTCCCCTCCACCCGTCACCGATTCCCAGGGTTTCCACCAAAACACCAAACATCCTTGACAATTATGTCCCGAGTGGGCCGATGCGTGTGGTTTGGGCAGTTAAGAAACCCCCAGCCCCATGTCACGTACTTTGTTTTGTGAGGTTTGGCTACACTTTGGAAGTCTCTTCTTTTCTAATTCTTCTCCCGCTTCCAGACGAGGGGACGGTTATGTGGAGACCAGCAGCACCCCGAAGCTTGCTCCTGCACCCGAAGCCCCCAGGGTCCCCCGGAATCCCCACACCAGCCTTCCACGAAGCACCGGAACCGAGACGGGAAAATGGTCGTGGAATCTCGGACCACCGTGGGCGGAGCTGCAGGTGGAATCATTTCTGTCCGTCGAGAGAGGGATGGCTGCCCAGGCGAGGGGTTCTGATCTCTTCCAGCTTCCTGGCCCCCCATGAACCGTCCTGAGGCCAGGTCCTCCCACTGTGAGAAGGGTCCCCAGCAGGATGAAGGGGGACCCAAGGTGCCCACAGCTCACCCCTCCCATCGCCATCCCATGGATTAGACCCCCTCTCTCCTGCCCTGTTTCTTCTCACTTTCCCATCAATGGCTCCTGGAAATGTCCCCATACAAACCCCCAGCCCCCCGAGTCCTTCCTGGGGTCTGCTTCTGAGGGACCCAACTGGAGACACTGCTGGAGTGGAAGAAGGTCATAAGACTGTCCTTGGGGACAAGACCCCCGGCCCCGGAGCCTTGTGGGAGAAGGTGCATGGATGTTCTTGACCACCTGTCTGAGGAGGATGGATGGGGGTGAGCGGGGACAGGGTCCCCCACGTCCAGGGACCTGGGACGGCTCTGGGTACACATGTGGCTTCTCCTGGGACGTCCATGTGCTCCATGGATGTGGGGACTTGTGGGGGCAAAGCTGGGGAATCTGCACAGAGAAGACGTGAGTTCAGGCCCAGCTCTGCCCGTGGATATGTCCCTCCCTCTCCCTGGGGGCCCATGAACCGGCTGTAAAGTGGACTTGCAACCCCTGGGAGCGTGTTGACGGTGGCTATTGAGCGAATTCAGATGGTGAGGTCCCCGCCCGCTGGGTGTATTTGTGTTCTGACAAATGACCACAGACTGGGATCTTCAAGCACAGGAATTCACCCTCCCCCGTCCTGGAGACCAGACGTCCGAGATGAGGGGTCGCAGGGCCGCGCTCCCTCCGGAGGCTCCAGGGGAGGGTCCTTCCTGCTCTTCCAGCTTCTGGGGCTCCGGGCGTCCCTGGGCTGGTGGCCGCCTCCCTCCATCTCTGCCTCCATCTCCACGTGGCTCCTCCTCTGTGTCTGTGTCTCCTTTTCTGTCTCTGATCAGGACACTGTCATTGGATGTAGGGCCCCCTCCTCCAGGACGACCTCCTCTCCATCCTTCGCTAATCACATCTGCAAAGATCCTGTTTCCACATAAGGTCCATTCACAGGTTGTGGGTGGACATACCCTTTGGGGGGCACCATTCAACCCACCACACTGGTCTTTCTCTTAAAAGATGGATGTGGCTCCCATCTGGTCTGTGAAAAGGTCCCCATATCTTGAGGACGGACGGGAGCCAGGGCTCAGACCAGTATGTAGGTGAGTGTTTTCCGTGACTTCGAGTAGAGACACGCCTGGCCCCACTTGGAGACCCCTGCAGGCCACCAGCTGGTGTCCTCGTGACACCCGGAGCCTCTGTTGCCCCCCTGGGGGAAGAGGTTTGGACCAGGAAACCCACACTGTCCCAAGAGCCTACATCCAAAGGGCATGTGAGAGACACGAATCATTGACATGAACAGGTGCAGAAGACATTTTTATTAAAACCACAGGAACTTTCCCAGTTTTTCAGTATCCTAAACATATTCAAGACACAAGAAATTCGTCTCTGGAGACCATTCCGCTCCAACAATTGAGTTAGTAATTATTGAAATACAATATCAAGACACTGAATTGCAATTCTCATTGGAGTGGGTTATACGTCCTCGAATGACTATTTACAGCCTAGCGGTATCTAGATGATGAAAGATTCATCGTTGAAGAATGCATAAAGACAGTTGTGGAAGATATGACCCTTGCAACTCTTCCCAAGAGAATGCAAAAGTGGGCACACCGTGAAATTGTTAATAAAATTAGGATGGAAGACGGGGAACCCACATTCATTCCGACAGGTACAGAATGTCGGAAATAGCTCAGCGTCCAATTATCTGGCAAAGCCGTGTGCTGTGTGGCCTGGCGACCCCCCACGTGCTGGGGAGACGTCCGTGGGACGATGGACCACATGGTTGTCCTTCTTGTTTTCTGGGCCAAACCAGGGACAGTGGGATTCTTCTTCCTCATAAGCAGGGTGTAGAGCTGCTCTGTTTTATGGGGGATCAACGCCGAACCTAAAACAGGACGTTCGTACATGAGGGAAAATCTATCACAAAGCCCTCTGATGGGTGCAAGGTCACCTAAAAACCCAGCGCCTCTGGCCAGACCACACCAGGGTGCTCTGCCCAGAATCAACAAGCAGAGAATCACGTCCGGTCTACCAGCTCTCCTTTTGGGAAAAGGTTGACAGTGGGTCCCAGTTTTGGGGTACATCCCAATGATTGGGTCACTCTTGGGTTGACTTGGACCGAGTTCCTAGTTTTTCAAGGATGCCCGAGTTCTCACGAGCCACCGTGAGGACAGAAGTTTCAGGGACAGGGAAGAAGAAAGGTGTGTTGGCCATTGGATGGTCAAGGGAATGTTCGTACGTTCATGCGGATGATTTCCCGAGTGAGGAAAGAAGTTTCTCGTACAGCTTCAAAGGGACGATGAGGAATCTCCCACACGACATCTCCTTGGAAAGGAAGCCGTGCTTCTAACAGAAAGGTTGCCCCACATCCTGAACATGTGCCCAAGTAACCAGCAAATAGGATGCTCCCTTGAAAGTTCAATTTGCTCCCATCACTTCAAATGACGCCGAAGCTCTGGCTGCTTGGCAACCCATGCCTGCTTTTGTGTTCCCAGAATTTCCACTGGGAATTTGTGCCAAATGAACAAACATGCACTTTGGGGACTTTCTGGAGGAGTGACGCCCAACTGCCCTGCTCTATCGCCACCCGTCCTGAGCCCTCCATGCCCGGACACTTGGTCTATTCACGTTCTCCCAACTGGTCTATGTTTTTGAAGACGTCCCTCCATCTGCTTAATTTGTAATTCACTGACATTTGTAAATGTTTTGCGACTTCGAGAAGGTGCAATGCAGCATAGGTGGGGTCTGGCTGCTATGAATGAACACAGAGTGTTTTCTAGAAGAATCTGTGCTGGGACAATGAGGACATGAGCCTGCAACACTCTCTTTTCTGCATATCCCTTCATGGTCCACTTGGATCACCTTGGACCATTTCACGGGCTCCACTCCCCTAAGCTGCCCACTGATGGATGATGCCAGACAAAGGAGCTCTGGCCTTCCTGTTGCAAAGGATGAGCCAAGGCCCCCTTGCTCCTGCCAGTAGCCGTTGACCCCAAGTAAACGTCTGTGGAGATGCTGGCTGGTTGCAGCTCATTGCTCAGTCAGTCCTGAGGCCTTGTGGTTGGTCAGTGGTCAGCCCTACTGTGTTAGTTGAGGTTCTCCGGGGAAACAGAATGAAGAGGAGATAGATAGGTAGATAGATAGATACATAGACAGATAATAGATAGATGATAGAGAGAGAGAGATAGATGATTGATGATCGATACATAGGTGATAGATAGATAGATGATTGATAGATTAATAGATGATTGATAGATGATTAATAGATAGATGATAGATAGATAGATAGATGATAGATAAATAATAGATGATAGAGAGATAGATAAATGATTGGTAGATGATTGATATGTAGATGACAGATAGATAGATGACTGATACATTGATAGATAAAAGATAGATGATTGATAGATAAATGATAGATAGGTAGATGATAGATATATAGACGATTGATGATAGATACATAGATGATTGATAGATATATGATTGACAGATACATGATAGAAAGATAGATGACTGATAGATAAATGATAAATAGATAGACTAGGTGATGATGATAGATAGATGATTAATAGACAGATGATAGACATATGATAGATTGATAGATTATAGAGAAATGGATGATCAACAGATGATAGATAGATAGATAGATGGATACATAGATAGATAGATGATAGATGGATAATAGATGATAGATGATTGGTATGTAGATAGATAGATGATAGATAGAAGGATAGATAGATGGATGGATAGATGGATAGATATGATTTAGTATAGGCATTGGCTCACATGATAATGGAGTCTGAGAAGTCCGACCAGGTGCCATCTGCAAGCCAGAGGCCAAAGAGGGCTGGTGGTGTAGATCGAAGCTGGGAGCAGATGGTGTAGATTCCAGTCTGACTCTGAAGGCCTGGGAACCAGGAGCACTGAGGTCAGGGAACGATCAAGGTCCAAGCTCAAACATTCAGGCAGAGAGAGGGAGTTCCTCCACCTTTTGTTCTACTCAGGCCGTCAACCGATTAGACAAGGCCCACCCACATTGGAAACGGCAATCTTCTTTCTCCAGTCCTCTGATTCAAATGATCATCTTATCCAGAAGCACCCTCACAGACACACCCAGAGTAATGTTTAACCAGATATCTGGATACCCGTGACTCAATCAAGTTGACACATAAAATTAATCACCACACCCACTGACCATGAAGAAGAATGCTCGGCCCGGGGTCTCTACTGGAGAGAGATGGTGTTTGAGTTTCCTGGGGCGGCCGTAACAAATGACCACAAACCCAGTGGCTTAGAACCACAGGAGTTCATCCTCCCCCGTCCTGGGGACCAGACGTCCGAGATGAAGGGGTCGCAGGGCCGCGCTCCCTCCGGAGGCTCCAGGGGAGGGTCCTTCCTGCTCTTCCAGCTTCTGGGGCTCCAGGCGTCCCTGGGCTGGTGGCCGCCTCCCTCCATCTCTGCCTCCGTCTCCACGTGGCTCCTCCTCTGTGTCTGTGTCTCCTCGTCTGTCTCTGATCAGGACACTGTCGTTGCATGTAGGGCCCCTCCTCCAGGATGACCCCATCTCCATCCTTCACTAATCGCAGCTGCAAGACCCTCTTTCCAAACAAGTTCCGATTCAGAGCTTCTGGGTGGACACATGTCTCCAGGGCCACCATTCAACCCGGTTCCGATGGCAAGGATGCAGAACAAAGAATAAATCCGCTGCCGATTCTCGGCCTCCTCTGGGAAAAACCCTTCTGAGGGTTTTGACTTCTGAGCAGGATAAATCGCCTGGACTTGGTCAGCATGAAGGGGAAGGTTGTTTGTCTACTTGTCAAGATTGTGTAAATATGTCCTTACTCAAAATGTCAGCTTTACCTCCCATCAGAAACTTTTAACTGACACCACGAAATTGCTTGAAGGTGACAAAATAAGGAAGGAAGGAAACGTTTCCACAAACAGCTGGAAGTAGAGGTAGAAGCCCAGGGACCCGGTCGGACCCCGTAAGATGGAGAGTCGGGTTCCGTTCTTTCCCGAAATGTTGGTTTTGGCCGTCGCTCTGATCCGTTTCCTTTTCACTCGCAACTGGAAATAACAGTGCTTGTGTCCGGAAGTCGACACACCGTTTCCTTCTTGCGAGATTTCCGACGGTTCTGGCTCTTTGGTGGCCCCGGTTCTGAAGACCCCTGGTGGCTCTGGTGAGAAAAATCAGCAGCCGCGCTCCGAAAGCGTGAGCGTGTCAATCTGAAACGTGAAGGGCTTTAGAGGTCGGAGCCGGACGTTGGTAAGATATGAGACATTTATTTCGCACCGCTGGAGCGATGGGTCACATCCTCGCATCAACCTGACAAGGAATTGCGGGCACGGTTGAAGGGTTTCAGGATGACAGGCTGGGGTGTTTTGGAAAATTACCTTGGGGTGCCTGTTGTCCTTGCTGGTCTCTCAAGTCACTTGACCACAGACTGGAGTCCCAGCTTCAAGGTCATTTGTGCAGAGAGGTTGTCCCCACCTCCCACCTACTCCCACCTGAGTCAGTGTGTTTCCTGCGGCTGCTGTAAAAACTGACCCCACGTTAGTGGATTAAAGCAACAGACATTTATTGTCTTGCAGCTGTGCTAAAAGCGAGCTGGTGGCAGAGCTGCACTCCTTCTGCAATGTCTGTCTGATCGAAAATCTGTTTCTTTGTGTTTTCCAGCTTCTGGAAGATGCCCGCAGTCTGTGACTCATGGCCCCTTCCACGTCCTCAAGGGCAGGGGCTGCATCACTTCGTCCCTGCCTCTGTCACCACATCTTCTTCTCGGACTCTGACGTCTCCCGCCTCCCGCTTAGAAGGACCCTGTGATGACATTGGGCCAACTCATCCCAGGATCCAGGGCCATCTCAACCCAGGATCTGTGATCACATCTACATCGTTGCCTTTTCCATGTGTGGTGAAACATTGAAGGGTTCCAGGGATGAAGACTCAGACAATTGGGGGACATTGTTCTGTCTACCACACGGGGATTAGGACGTGGACATCTTTGGGTATGTTATTCTCTCTACCACACGGGGATCAGGACGTGGACACCTTTGGGGACGTTATTCTGTCTACCACACGGGGACTAGGACGTGGACATCTTTGGGGACATTGTTCTGTCTACTACACGGGGATTAGGACGTGGACATCTTTGGGGACATTATTCTGTCTAGCACATGGGGATTAGGACGTGGACATCTTTGGGGACATTGTTCTGTCTACCACACGGGGATCAGGACATGGACATCTTTGGGGACACTATTCTGTCCACCACATGGGGATTAGGATGTGGACATCTTTGGGGACACTATTCTGTCTCCCACACGGTGATTAGGACGTGGACACCTGGGGTGACCATGTGCAGCCCCCCACTCTTAGTTTCCTCTGCCCCCGGCTCCCAGACACTCCTGTCCATCTTCCTCTGGTTCTTTGCTGTCGAGCAGCATCTGTCCCTGTGCACCGGGCTGCAGGTTCTGCTGGCACCACGTTCTTCCTTTGATCTCTTCTTGTTTCCCCTCAGCCCCACTCCCGTGCCTCAGTGCATATGTGCCCGGTGTTTTCAGGAGAGAATTAGCCAGGGGCCCACCTCTGAACGACGCCCTTCAGGTGCTCCCTGGGGCAGTGAGTCCTGACTTTGGGGAGGAAACTTGCCCCTCCTTTCTTACCTCCCCATCACGTTGAGCCCCCACCCGTTTCCCAGGGCCCGGGAATGTCAGCGTCACCCCCCGACCCCGTCTTCTTTGTCAAGCTCACCTCCTTTATTCCAACCTTAAGAAGTTGCTCACTGACCCGTACTTTCCTTCCATAACAAGCAGGGTTTATGTTCTCCCCTCGTCCCATGCAAATGGCATGTTTCCCGTAAGCCTCTACGGGGAGAGGAGCATTTTCCCTCATTTTTAACCTGCTAGGCCTTTTCCTCCCTTCCCTCTGCCCCTCCGCTGTCTGGGAGCGATGTACTTCATGGGGGTGACTGGCAAGGCGGGTACAATGGGATATTTCACTGGGGTCCCCGTGGCAATGGGCATAACGGATGCCAGAGAGAATGCACGTTTACGTGACAATCGTGGAGAGTTCAGTGGAGCCAACTCTGTTCCTAACGCGAGTGGTGACGGTTCTCTTCAAAAGCTCAGTGCTTTGAAGGCTGGGTGCCCGCACCAGGACGACACAGAGAGAAGTTGCCCTCACTCACGGGTGCTGACTGCTCAGACCGGCTCGTGCCGGATGGGCCAGAATGTCCCCGCAGACACTGTTGGCATTTGTTCCTGGACCACTGGAGCCGTCCCGTGCATTGTAAGATGTTGCTTAGCAACCGTGCCGTCCACCCACCAGATGCCAGCAGGACCCCTCTCCCACCTCCGGTTGGGACAACTGAAAATGTCCCCACACAGTGCCCAATCTTCCCTGGAGGCAGAGTCATTCCCAATTGTGAACCACTGTCTAGACAGATAGTGATAGATACATAGATAGATAGATAGATAGATGATAGATAGATACATGATAAATAGATAGATGATGATAGATTGATAGATCAATCAATAGATGATAGATACATGATAGATACATGATAGATCGATCAATAGATGATAGACAGATAGATAGATGGATTGATAGATACAGTTAGATACATAGATGGATAGAGAGAGCGATAGATTGTAGATAGATAGATAGATGATATATAGATGACTGATAGATATAGACAGATAGGTGATAGATGCCTAAATAGATAGACAGATGATAGATGGATAGATACATAGATACATAGATAGATAGATGATAGATCGATAGATGATAGATAGATAGATAGATAGATGATATATAGATAGATGACTGATAGTTATAGACAGGTGATAGATACATAGATGAGAGATGACTGATAGATAGATAGTTAGATAGACGATAGATAGAAACAGAAGCTCTCATTAATTCAGCATTTCTCAGCCCCGGCACTGCGGACATGTGGGGCTGGACCCGTCTCTGTGGTGGGCGTCCCGTGCACTGTAGGGTGTGGAGCAGCATCCCTGGTCTCCACCCTCCAGAGGCCAGAAGCGTCCTCCACCCAGCAGCCATGACAACGGAAAATGTCTCCAGACATTGCCAAGTGTCCCCTGAGGGCAGAATGACCCCCATTTGAGCACCCCTGTTCTGGAGGATTCTCCGATGTGGATGTGGGAGGCCAGACCCCACCCTGGCGTCGCCCTATTACTGCAAAAACGATTCCTCAGTGGGAGATACTTTGCAGCCGAGAATATTCTGTAGCCTTTGCAGCCGTGAGCGAGAGAAAGACACAGCTCCTCCTGGCTTCTGAGTCCAAAATCAGGTTTTTGCCCCAAGAAAACACGACCCAGCGGTTGGCCCCTCAACCACAGCGAGACTGAGTCCATCTCTGCTTCCCGATGTCCATCTGGGAAATAATTCTCTCCCCGACACGGTCCAGTCCGTATGCCCAGGGCGAATTTCCCACTTAACAGATCACCCATCTCCCAGGATTCGTAGACAAGTCAGGTCTGACCAGAACCCGTGAAAGAAAGCATCTCTTTCACTAATATTCTCCAAACTTCGCTTTTTTTAACGTTAAAAAAAAGCGAACCATTTATTTATTTTCTCCCCCAAACAATAAACTATTTAGCCAGTGCTGTCTTGGCTTCTCAGCTCGGTGGTCAAGTCATTAATTATGAAGGCTGGCCGGCTGCTAAAGGCCGGTCCTGGCTGGTCCCGTTCCGGGGGCAGAGGCCGGCAACAGTGGGGGCTTGTCCGGCGGCCGGGGGAGGGCGGGGGCCCCTAAAAGGGCTACTGTGGCCGCAGGGAGGAGGGCGGGGGACAGGGGCCGCCTGGGCATGACTGTGCTCTCTTTCTGTGCCTCTGGAGGAGGGAGCTGGCTGTGGCTAGCGGAGAGTGTGGATTTTGTGCAAACGGATGCTGAGCTGGACCGGCGTCCTGCCTTGACTTTTCCTGGGTGCACGCCTTGGAGCTTCAAGGGCTGGGACAGGAGGGTCCTGCCTCCTTGAGAAGCTCCCGGCCCCCAGATCTTCCCCATCCCTGCAGCCTGATCAATGCACATCAAAAATCATTTAATAACGTTTCCAATCTCTGTTTCCTTCCCTCTGCTCCCAGCTTTTCCACGCTGCAAAAGGGGAGTGAGCCTGGCGGCCCAGGGAGACAGCCACGGGGGCCCAGTTGCACCCTCCCCGTGCACAGCATGGGACGCCGTGCCCCCTGGAGAACGAGGGGTGCACCACATTTCTTGGGGGAATCGATTCACGCTCAGTTGCACAGAGAGGCCTTTGGTGCAAAAGGAACAAGGGACACAGGTCAAGGACGTGCATGAAGTTACATCGCGGGGTCGTGGGCGAGACTCCGCGGGCATGCTGGGTGTGGGAAGAAACGTGGAGGGAGGCTGTGTCCTTGTTTCTTATCTGTCCCCTCCCAGGGTTCTGTGTCCATCTGGACTTCCGGAGAGTGACCAGGCCGATGTCCCCTTCAGCCACTCCCCACGTGTCCATGCCTTTGCTCTTTTCATCTTCATATCGTGGAAAACCTACGTCCTGTCTGCAAGAAACTAAACACCCTTCAGCAGATTTCCAAAGATGCCGTCTCGTTTCAGAGGGAGTACACTGGGAGCCCGTCTTGCATATTCTGAAAGCGAATTCTATTGACATGATGACGAAATAGCTTATTCTTGTGAAATAATAACCAATAATGAAATAATAAATAGCGAGGTGTTTAATTCACTCAAAACTCGAATTGCACCCCGAAACCTTCTTCCTAAAGACAGCTACGTCCGTGCCACCATCTTTCCTGACTATAATTTGGACATATTGGAGACCCTACCAGCCACCTAGATCCCGTGGAAATTGTCCTTCCTGGAGATGCTTCTTCATGACTGAAAAAAAAAAAGACTTTAAAAAAAAATTGTTTCACGGGTAAAGAGTTTCATTTTGGGATGATGGGGACGGATGGAGGTGACGGTTCCCCAGCAATGTGAATGTGCTAAATGCCACAGAACTGCGTGCTTACATGTGATTGAGATGGTAAATTTTATGCTGTGTGTATTTTACCACAATAATAAAAAAAGACTGTTACATGCAGAAGTTCACTTGATTCTTTCCTTTTCCATTGACTTCCATTGTAATATCCCTCGCTATAAAACGAGCCTCCCCCGAATGAGCGTTGCCCTCGAGGTGTAATAAAATCCTACTTAAGAATAATATAAACCATCCTTTTTCCGGTGAGAATTTCGCATTTTGAGGAATTTGGACTGGAGTCTTCACGTCAGGCGCTGTTTAGATGGAAAACCTGGATGGACGGGGCCGGCCCGTAGGAATTTAGCTGGTTCTGTTTTGAGTTTTGACAAAGCCCCATTATCTCGAGAAAAAATGGTCCCCGCTTGGGTATCGGGATCCCCTTGACCCGAGCATCCCCCAGATCCTACCACGGTCCCTCACCTGCTCCCCGCATGGCCTCGTCCTCGTCAGCACACATGGGGCACTCAGGGGCTTTCTTAAAATGCTCAGAAAAAAGCAACTTTCGCACGTAAACGGGCCAAAAGAGAAACAAATGCCGAGATATTAAAAACGCAACCCCGTCGTTTTTCACCGGAGCCCTCAACAAAGGAACTCGAAAATACTAGGAGAAAATCTGTAACATTTTAACTGGAAATAGTTTGGGCATTAAGAAATTATATAATCATAAATCCCACCTATAGAGTTTGACCATTAATGAGTTTCACCTGTCTGGGGTAAATTACTCCAGACCCCCAATTTCAGAACTCGGGCCATAAAATCTCAAACTCGACCCCCGGCTATTTGGTTCAACAACACGTAATTGTGCCGTGTGGTTTTTTTCAAGTGGGAAAACAAGGGGGGCTTTGAATGATGGAGGGAGGCAGAAAAGGTGACATTTCATTTTACATGATTTTTCATAATATTTTTTATGAGGCTTGATCCAGTTGCAAATGGGATCCTTCTTGGAAAATTCTTAACGGGTCCTATTTGCGTGGATTATCGAAAGCCCCAAAGTGCACGCTCAGCAGAGGGGAGACCCGCTGGTCGTGTCACACGCGGCCCCCCGCGGTTCTCTGCCGGGGGTGGAATGACAGTTTTCCCGATTCTGGGCTTCCATCAGCAGGGAAGGAGGGCATGGTGGAGGGTCCCTGAGGGTCAGGGAGCTGGACAAATGGCCCGATGAAGGATTTTGACCCTGGGCTGCTCTTGTTGGGTTTGAGCTGACGGTGGTCCCCGTAAAGGTGCCCGTCTGAATTCTGCTGACAAACCGGTGCACGCCCCACGCCTGCCTTGGGCCGGTCTGACGGACCACCCTGCAGCGTCAAACTTCTCCTAATTGTGGCAGCTGATGGTGGCAGTGGGCTCACCTCCTACGTCCACTGGGGACAGCCCGGGCCGAGCAGAGCCCACTGCCCACCTGCCACTCAGAGCTGGTGGCCCGGTTGCCTGGACGCCCTCCTGGCCGAGGGAACTGGGAAGGGAGCAGGGAGAGGTCACCCGGGCAGAGGGCAGTGTAAGGATGTGCCCATACGGCACACATGCACGGGGCCGCCCTTCATGCGCTCCAGGATTCCCTCCACCTCTTCCAACTGCATCCTTCTTAAAACAAGCTGGACGCAAGTCCCCCACCACCACCGCCACCACGGGAAACCCAGGCAAGCAGATTGCAAAACGATCCGGGGCATTTTCCAGCTGTGGGGGGGCGCTGCTCCTCACGGCCATCATCTTCTCTCCTGGGGAGGCAGCCGCCTCGTCCGCACGACCCTTTCTGAACGACTTAATTACAAACAAGGAGGATGCTAATCCGGCTGTAGGCTCATTTTGAACCCGACTTTTAGAATGACTGTCATGTTGCGAGGGCTCGGGCACATCTTTAGAGGGAATTGCCAAGTTGCAACTTCTTTGGGTCCATTGAGAATCCCGTCTTCCCTGCCCTGATGCTGAGCTGCCCAGAGATTTGCTCCTGTCATCTGTCCCTGGGTCGTCGGCTGCTGGAAAAGTCACATCCTAATGGTCTATCTTGAGGAAGAAAAGTGGATTCATTTGGGATGAAAGGATTACCCCTCGGCTCTTGCTCCGTGGTCCGTATTTCTCCCCGTGGAGTTTGGGGGTCGGAGGCGTGCAGAATGGGCGCCCAGCGGACACTTTTCTTAACATTTGTTGCTGGAACGTACAGGTTCTCAGAAGCCGCGGGGACCTGCTGCCACCCAGTGGCGTCGGCGGGCGCGGCCCGAGTCGCCAGGCGGAGGGGAAACTCCGATCTCAACCCGGCTTGTGAAATGGAAAGGATTCCACTGGGTCCTGCACCGTATCCCAAATACAGAGAAACTCCCGGAGTCCTTGCATTTCTGCACATTCTCTCCGTGTCTTCACCTCCTGCAAAATGTTGTTGACTGACTGAGTGTATTTTGTAGAAGTTTAAGTGGAGATTTCTGTGTCAGGGGTCAAGAGGAGAGGACTCAGGCCTCCAGGCCTGGCAGCTTTCGGATATAAAGAGGCCAGACCATAGCAATTTAAATCTCGCCAAGGTCACATGCTGAGGGACAGTTTCTTGTCTGCAAGAACAAAAGCTGTGTGGATGGCCAGCAGGGCCTGTCTCTTTAAGAAGGTAATGTGGATTTTCCACCCCATCAGAGGGAGGTTATAAATTTGGATCTTCATTAACCCATCCCCTTGGGGCTGGACATTGCCTTTGCACATCTGGCCAACTCGGCCCCTGTCCTTAATAACTTGCAAAATCTTGTAGCCAGTCCCACCACACAGCCTGCAATGTGGTAAACGGTGCCCGGGGATGCACTCACCTGTGTGGGATGACAGGGCTGGTGTGATTGTGTCAAGTGAGAAAAACTTCCACTCCAGCCAGTGGAAAAAATCAAATTATCTCTGCGCATCCTTTCCCTTTCCAGAAAGGAGTCCACCTGTCCAGGTGTGGAAGCACCTGGGTCTGTGCCCACCGCAGACGGGTGCTCTGTGCAGGATTTCAGGTGAGAATGAAAAATGTTGTGGAATGAGTGGGTAGAGACAGCTCAGAAATGTTTCCCTTTTTCCCTGCCTTTTTGGTTTGAGAACAAAACCTGAGCATCCTGCCTTTTACGCACAGTTGGATGAATATGTCAATGGAAATAACCCACAGCCAATCTATAACTCAAAATTGGGGTGAGTTTATCATGAGCCAAATTTGAGGACCATGTAGCCCAGGGCTTTCCTTCCCCAAGGAAGGAAGGGCACCAAAGAAGTGGGGTGTACAGAGTCGTTATATACCATCAAAGAGCATATGTCACATATGAATGCAATGTCCTTTTTACAGTAGTCATGAGATTGCCCTGTCATCACAGCCTTTGATGGGCAGAGCAGGTAGCAGGTCTGCTGTCTCGAGCTGGGTGGTCACAGGATGAGCACAGCAATCAAATTCTAGCCTAGGGAGAAATGCTTATGCTTAAGGAAATGCCACTGTGGGGGAAGTTGCATCCTTATCTTAAGGGCATTTGTTCTTGTCTCTGGGACGTGGTAAATGTTTAAAGCAGATATACAATGCATGTTCAAAGGCCAGTCAGGCCCTTTTGTAAAAATAAGGTCAGGCTGAATTAGTTTTACACCAAATGGCTTCCTCCCATACTCCAATATATCCTATTGCTTGCTATTTATTTATCAAATATATTCCATTCTTAAACTCTCGTTGCAATTAAGTCTTTAACATTTGATTCAGAGTTCCACAGACGTGACTAATTTTTAAACTGTCATTCAAACGTCTGTCTTCCCGAGACAGTGTTTTGCAAGACCCGTGCTTGCCTGACAGAGAGAGGAGGATGCACGCAACTTTCTTAGGGGGCTCCTTAAATCCCACATAATCCTGCGTTGTTCTGTGTGTGTGCTTCCCTGTTAGGAATGGTAACAGGAAACCCGAGAATGCCAGCCTCTAGAAGAAGCATTGTGTTTGTTCTGCAACCAGACACGGGCTGATTTAGGGCCGGATGCGGCTGGTCGCCCCTCGTGGCTCCCCCAAGAGCAGGCAGGTGGCTGCACAGAGGTGTCCCACGTTTCCAGACCTTAGGAATCTGCTTTGGGGTTCACACTGCAACGTAGGCCTTGTTTCTCCAAGCCTGGGGGTGCAGAGTCCAAATGCATTGAAATGGTTTACTGTTTAAATGAATTTAATCACGAGAAATGATGTCGGGCGTGCGTGTTTGAAAACGCCAGGCAGGAAAACCGAGTCTGGAGCGATTGTTAAGTTTGACGCAGGCCTCCTTTCAGGAAGTGCTGTTTTTCTTTAAAAGCGAGAACACTATTTTATCTGTCAGGGGGAAGTTCGCACGCCGTATTTCTTCTTTCGTAGGCTGTGAAACAGGGGTGTTTCTCCTCTCTCCTTTCTTCAGACGTGGGATCCTGCCATCTGGTTATTCTCTGGGCACTGGACATTCTTTGAGGCCCGTGAGGGTTGATTGACAGCTGTGTGGATGCCAGTGAGGGTTCAGCTTAGAGACGCTGGTTACAGAATCACGATGGATCCCTGCTAAATGGGACTTGCAATGCTCGCCCTTTTCCGGAGGCAGAAAACTCTTTGCTATTTTATAAGAAAGCCTTGTATTAAATAGAGAAAAGGGAAAGTGAGAGTCATACCTGTAGACATGAGCGGAGAAAATAAAATCAGTGTGTGTCTGTTCTGGGAAGGGCCGCGATATTTGTGAATGGGTTTATTTTGAGTTTGCAGGGAATGGAAGAGCCGAAACAGTGTTAATCTTGGCAACATGCACTCTGTCCTTAGAAGGTAATTTTTTAATCTTATGTTATACTATTTTTATATGATATTTTTTCTATATTATGTAGTTTTACCACCTGGAGGCTGCTTTAGGAAGGCAAATGCATTTCTTTGCAATGCAGGCCTTATTACAGGTAAAATTAAGTGCTTTAATGAACTCAAGAACTGATGTAGAATTACGGAGACTGGATGCAGAAAGTGGGCACACGCCCCCAACTGTGGACGTGCAGACAGAGGAGAGTGGACAGGCAGAACTGCTTCCCTTGCTGTGTAATCGGAGCTCAGTCACCCAGACTGAGCATCTGAGCATGTTCTTCCTGCACCTCTCTGCCCATCTCGAGGCCCGGAGACACCTCTCTGACATGGGAGCCAATTCTGCATCAACGATGCCAACTTTCAGGTGCTATGCTATCCTTGCAGAAATTACCTAATTCAGACTTTGCAAAGCACAGTAACCATAGACCTTTGTTAGGACTATAGACACAACTATGTAACTGTAGAAATTGATAGTAAATAAAATGTATCTAATCCCATGCACTGAGGTGGAAATGAACAGTGGAATAAAATGTATCTCATTTTGTGGTAGAAGTGAATGGTAGGATACAAAGCATCCAATCTTACACACTTGGGTAGAAATGACTAGTAGAATACAGTGTATCTCATTCTATGCAATTAGATGGACATAAATGGTGGAATTAAATATATCTAACCCTATGCAGTTAGATAGAAATGAACAGTGGAATAAAAAGTGTCTAATTTAATGGTAGAAATTAATGGTGGGATACAGTGTATCCAATCTTACATACTTGGGTAGAAATGACTAGTAGCATATAATGTATCTCATTCTATGCAATTAGATGGACATAAATGGTAGAATTAAACATATCTAACCTTATGCACTTTGATAGAAATGAACAGTGGGATAAAATGTATCTCATTTTGTGGTAGAAGTGAATGGTAGGATACAATGTATCCAATCGTACATACTTGGGTAAAAATGACTAGTAGAATACAATGTATCTCATTCTATGCAATTAGATGGACATAAATGGTAGAATTAAATATATCTAACCCTATGCACTTAGGTAGAAATGAATAGTAGAACACAATCTATCTAATCTTATGCATTTAAGTAGAAATAGATGGTAGAGTTAAAAATATCTAGTCCGATGCACTTAGGTAGAAATGCATAGTAGAACGAACATGCCTAATCTTGTACACATATTTGGCTAGGCAAATACCACGTGAGTGGTCCAGCTCAGACTTTCTTTCCTAAGATGAGGGAGTCTTTTGTATAAATGACAAAGCTTTTACATCAACTCTGACACCTTCATTCTCATCCCCAGAATCGAGCCGACTCACAAAATAGTCTTCTTGACTCTTTATAAAGAGACATTTCAAATCTCAGCCCTCGGCTGGCGGCCCTGGGTGTCCTGCACGTGTTTCCACCTCCGGATTGTTGGGAAATTCAGTGTGTGAGATGCTGCGAGGGTCCCAGGATCTGTGTGGGGACAGCGTGTGTTTGGATCACAAAACCCTGGTTTGCAAATTTCCTGTCATCACTTTTGAACACCGAAACAAAGATTAAAGAGGAGGATGACAGCTGCTGCCCTCCGCAGCATTATTTCCCACCACTAAAGCACACGAGAAGATTCTCGTCAGGCAAGCTCAGAGGAGACGACCAGTCGGGGCGACAACAGCTGCCCATATGGGGAGACGAGGAGGGGAGTGAACGCAGGTGTGTGCCCTTGCAGGCAGGCCCGGGTGTGCTCGACAGGTGTCTCTCCTTTCAGGAATGCACTTCATTCACAATATATATTGTGCCCCGCAAGCACCCAGCGTTGCACAGGAGTCAGGAAAATGCACCCCCTGCCCCAAAAGGAAGTTGTATCTGAAGGCAGCAGACGGGACCAGGCGCAGCAAGGAAGGAGGGATGATGCACAGAGCCTTTGACTCACAGGAGCATCCAAACGAACACCTTTCAGTGGAGACGGGGGAGGCGGCATCCACACATGCAGGAATCCAGCGTGCCCCCGGCTGGACTGCAGACACCCCGGATACGCTAAGAATCTGGCGAAAAGAAATGAGCAGTGCAAACTGTGCGGGGCAGAAAGAAATGCTTTGCACATGTGGCAGCCCGCCCCGGGGCCAGAGAGCTAAGAAAACGAGGGCTGTGCTCCACCGCACCCCTGGGATCGGGGGTCAAGTGGTGGGCTGGTGTAGAAGGTCACATCTGGGACCAGGACAGAGAAACGGGCCCTCCCCTCCGAGGGGGTGGGGAGTGGGGCGGGCGCTGGGTCAGGAAGCAGGGAAATAGGCCGCCCCCCGGGGGGAGTAAACCAGCAGGGGTTACGAGGTTACAATGCAGGGCACAGCTCCGGAATGGTCCGGCAGGGCTGCACCCGATCGAGCATCACGTGCTCAGCCTCGGATCGTGGGCTGCGTGTGTGGGTCTGACACAGGTGTGGTGTCACGTGGGCCATGTTCAAATTCCACTCGGCATCCACGAGCATTTGTTGTCACGTCGAACCCTCTCTTCTTTCTTCGTCCCACGCCATTGACGGGGAGAGAGGACGTCCCTGAACGTGGAGCAGCCTCTTGGTGAGGGGCTGAGCTTGTCCCCTCTCGTGGGGACACCTCTCTTCCCGGGGACGGAGGGCGTGTAGATGAGGATGAGAATGCCCGAGAGGAACTGTTAGAGCTGTCTTTTGACAGCCGTGGTTGCAGATAAATTGTCTGATCGATATAACTGTGCATGTCATGATAATGCGTTAATTAATGCATAATATGCATTACTGTGTTGATGGTGAAGGGGCCCCAAACTAGCCACTGTGGCATAGAAGTTATTTTGACCTGAAGGCATTTAGGTTTCCCAAAATTCCTTATCTGCCTGAAAGCAGACTCTCCCCCCAAAAATCCCGAGTCATAAACCGACTCCCCAGTAGCAATTCGAATCTTTTCCGGGAGATGAGGTGTCAGCACCACACCCAGATAGACACGGTTGCAAAAATATCCTATCTCCCATCTCTGCTCCTAAGGGCCCCCTTATCTTTCCAAAGAGACATTTGCTTTTCCATAAGTGTCCTTTTTCTCCCCCTTCTAAGAAGTTATTTTTTCTCCCAAAAGTGCCCTCTTCCTCTCCTCATCCCCTATTATGATGATATATAAGCCTCGAATTCTATGTGCCTCCTTGAGTCCCATTTCTCTGTAAACTCCTGTGCATATGTGTGTAATCAAATCTGTTTCATTCTCTTGTGAACCTGTCCTTTGTCAGTTTAACTTGCATGCCTCATGGACAGAACTTAAGAGGGTAGAGGAAAAGTTGTTCCTCCCTGACAATATTAATAGAGGGAAAGGTAATACAGAGTGAGATTTCTTGAAGTCACGTTCATTGTGCTGCTGAGACTGGAGACGCACGACTGGCTGCCCCTTGCATGTATTTAGGAAAGGGCCCCCGGGTTGCTGGTGGCGGACAGCAGTGTGGGAGGGGCGCTGACAGGTGAACTGGGAAGCCACTTGACTCTTGACCCTGGACGCCCCCGGATCCTCCCATCTGAATGCCACACTTGCCAGATGACTGGTTATGGCTTGACTGTGCCCGTTGCCTGGCGTGTGGAGAGAGAAAATTCCTCCAGGCCAAGGCGAGGTGTCTCTGTAAACCAAGGGATCCCCGTAGGGGGTGTGTACTTCAGGTCTGTGTGAGCGGGGCCATTGTGAGCTGGGCCTTAAGGGATAGTTTGGCCTTGGGAATTCTGGTGAAATCAGATTTCGGACTCTGTCAGGTTGGGGGGAGCAGTTCCACTCCTGGGGTGAATCCAGCTAAGGAAACCCACCCAGGAGGCCCCGGGCAGCCCTGCAGAGGACATTAGTCACACCAGCATTCATTCCAACAACAGAGAGAGCGCATGCTTGGGGGAAAAAAAGGAGAATCCTGTTATGCAACCGAGATGGAGAGAACGGACTGGGGAGAAATTCAGACAGCTGGTCTACCCCAGATGAACGGATGCCAGCCCAGGGTCAGGGAAATTGTGGGGTCTTAGGAGGGATGTCGGGTGTGATCTGTGGTGTCTGACAGTGGAAGTGAATCGAGAATCCCACATCAGGCTCAGCTGTTGGTGGTAAAGATGATTGCAAACACTTCCAACTAGTTGAACGACTAACCAACCGTGGTGGGAAGGTGACCCTCTGACTTAAGGCTTATGTGCAATGATCCCATCCTCTGTGTGTGATAAGCTGTCTTGACTCAGTTGGATAACCACGCAGAATCCTTAAGACATAAAAATCTTGAGCAAAGAGATCAAAATGTAAGGGTGTAGGGGGGTGGAAGATGGGTATGGCTTTTTTTATTTGTTCATAGATTTCTATACTTTTCCATTTTCCCAAGGCTTTTTAAAAGACCCACTTTGTTCAGGTGAGAAAGGAAATCAGCCGCTGAGAAGAAATACGTGTGTTTCATTTGCACTGCAGGGAAAAAAAAAAAACTATTGCTTTCCCGTTTTAGGTGCTCGGTAAGCAAAGCTGGATTTGGAACTGGGAAAGTGTGATAAAACCAGCACGACAATGAAACTTGAAGCATAAACTACGAAACTAACCGCTGTGAGTTCTTCAAAAATGTCAATATCGTGGTTTGTTCTGTGACTGGCTTATGTCACTTGGCATAATGCCCCCCAGGTCCAGCCATGTTGTCGTGCACAGCAGGATTCCCTTTTTTGCAAAGGCTGAATCATATTCTATTGTACGTGTGGACCACATTTCCTTTACCCATCCGTCCACTGATGCACATTTTGGCTGTTTCCATGTCTCGGTTCTTGCACATAATGCTGTTATGAACGTGGGCGTGCTTTCGATTCTTTTGGATAAATACCCAGAAATGGGATAGCTGGGTCGTATGGTATTTCTATTTTTAATTCTTTGAGGAATCTCCATGCTGTTTTCCATAGAGGCTGCACCAGTTTGCACTCCCACCAGCAGTGTATGAGGGTCCCCTTCTCTCCACACCCCCTCCAACACTTGTTGTCTTCTTATATACATACATATCAGCCATCCTAATGGGTGTGAGGTGATGCTCACTGTGGTTTTGATTTGCATCTCCCTGACAATTAGCGATGTTGAGCGTATTTTCACGTAGCTGTTGGCCATCTGGAAGTCTCCTTTGCAAACACCACGCAATTCCACTTATCTGTGGTATCTGAAAGAGGCAAATTCACAGAATTGAAGGGTGGAATGGTGGTTGCCAGGGGCTGGGTGGAGGAGGAAGCGAGGAGTGGCAATCGATGGATCTGAAGTTTCACTTATGCAAGATGAAAACGTTCCAGAGATCCTCGGTACAAACTGTCCCCGCGGTTAGCAGTGCCGTACGGTACTCCCTCAACTGATGATTGGTTAAAGAAGATGTGGTATATACATACAACGGAATACTACTCAGCCATAAGAAAAGACACAATTGTCCCATTTGCAACAACATGGAAGGACCTAGAGGGTATTATGTTAAGTGAAATAAGCCAGAGAGAGAAGGACAGACACTGCATGAACTCACTCATATATGGAATATAAGTGAACACACGGACAGAGAGAACTGATTGGTGGTTACCAAGGGGAAGGGGGATGGGGGGTGGGCACAAGGGGTGAAGGGATGCATCCACATGGTGACGGACAAACAAAAATGTACAACTAAAACCCCACAGTGTTATAAACTATTAAGACATCAATTAAAAAATGGTAAAAAAAAAAATTTCATTCAGACGGTAGATCTCCTGTTAAGTGTTCTTGTCACAACATAATATAGTGAATCAACTTTTTTAAGATGCCAGGGTGGACAAAAGCAAACAGAACTGAGGAATTCTGCCAGAAGAAAGGAGACTAAAGAGATGGACAAACTCAACATGCGACCTTGGGGTGCATTGTGGCCAGGGGATTAAAAAAAACGCTCTAAGAAACATTATTAGGACAACGGGTAGAATTTGAAGAACTTCTGTAGTGTTATGTCAGTGTTCAATTTCCTAATTTGGAAATCGGGGCCGATTACATAAGAAGGCCTTGATCTTAGGAAACAGCCACCAGAGGAAACAAGTATAATGCATGCGACTTATCTTTAAAGATTCAGAAAAAAGGCCGTGCCTATAGTTACGTTTCTCAACCTTTTCTAGAAATTTTTCCAGCCTTCTTGAGATAAAATTGACATACAGCATTCTGTAAATTGAAGGCGTGCAACCTGCTGATCTGATGTAAGTATATATTGTGAAATGTATTTCATATCGGCCACCACGATGAGGTGAGTTAACCGATCCATCACCTTAGATAGCGCCCTTGTGTCTGTGTGAGGGGGGAGAACCTTGAAGATCTTTGTTAGCAACTTGCAAGTCCACAACACAGTGTGTTAACCACGGTCACCACGCCGGACATCACATCCCCAGAGCTTCCTCATCTTCTAACCAGACGTTGGTCCCTTGACCAGCATCTCCCCCTCTCCCCCACCGCCTGGGTGGTGACAACCATGCTACCCTCTGCTTCTGGTGATTGTTTTTTTAGATGCCACGTATAAGTGAGATCATATAGTATTTATCTTTCTTTGTGTGAGTTATTTTCCTTAGCATAATGTCCTCAAGGTCCATCCATGTTGTCGCAAATGGCAGGATTTCCCTGTTTTTATGACTGAATGATATTCCATTGTGTATATATATATATATATTTATATATAGTATATATATATAATATATTGTACATATATATTGTATATATACATTGTATATATATCGTATACATTGTATATGTGTATACGATATATATGTATACATATATACATACATATATGTATACTGTATATATATATATATATATATATATATATATACACACACCACATCTTTACCCAATCATCCATTGATGGACCCTTAGGTTGCTTCTGTTTCTTTGCTATTGGGAATAATGTTGCAATGAACGCATGGGTGCAGATATCTCTTCAAGGTCATGTTTTCATGTTCTTTGGATAAATACCCAGTAGTGAGATAGCTGGATCGTATGGTATTTCTATTTTTATTTTTTTGAGAAATCTCCACTGGTTTCCATAGCGGCTGCACCAGTTTGCACTCCCACCAGCAGTGAATGAGGGTCCCCTTCTCTCCACATCCTCTCCAACACTTGTAGTTTCCTGTCTTGTTGATTATAGCCCTTCTGACAGGTGTGAGGTGACATCTTATTGTAGTTTTGATTTGCATTGCCCCTCATAATCCGTGATGTGGAACATCTTTTCATGTGCCTCATGGCCATCTGTGTGTCTTCTTTGGAAAAATGTCTGTTCTGATCCTCTGCCCATTTTTCAATCGAATTATTTGGTTTTTTTCTTACTGAGTTGCAGGATTTCCTTACATATTTTGCATGTTAACCCCTTATCAGACATGTGGTTTGCAAATATTTTCTCCCATTCTATAGACAACCATTTTTTTAACTGTCGCTCTCCACGAGGAGGTCTTTTTGATTTTTTTCTTAATTACCCCCATGTATATACTACATAATTATGTAATGTGTGTAGGTGTGTTTCACATACACAAAAAGGGTAAAAACTTTCAACATCCCAATAACTATTTTCCCCCTGTCGAGAAGGAAAAATTTTCTTCTGTCCTTCTAGGTTCTTTGCCTGGTCTGAGAATTAAATTGAGACAGACACAGGAGAAAATCACATTTAATTTTGCATGTGCGGGGGTCCCTTAAGAAAAATGGGACCCCCTAGGTGGCATGCAATTGAGGCTTCTCCACCGTCCTGAGCTGAGGAGGGGGCAGGTGTCCGGGCTTCAAAGGGGAGGAAGACGATGCACAGGAAGAAGACGGGAGCAAAGTTCTTGTGTTCTTCGTAGATCTCACTGGCGATAGTTCTCTTCCTGGAACAGGCCCTTTATCTACATTTTTAAAGCAGTTGAGGGGGAGGGGAAAGTTCTTCCTGAGTGTTTTGTTTCTTAACAATCGTCGGCCTCAAATAATCTTCATGTCAAAGAGATGCATTTCGGGGTGGCAAATTCTGCTCCCCGACACCCCTTTGGGGGACTGTGTCACCCCTGTTGAAATGCATGACAGATGATAGATGATTGATGGATAGATAGATAGATAGATAGATGATAGATAGATGATAGGTAGGTAGGTAGGTAGATAGATAGATGATAGATAGATGGATAGATAGACAGACAGGTAGATGATAGATGATAGATACATAGATAGACACGTAGATGATAGATAGATGATAGACAGGTATACATGTATATATTTATACATATATCTGTGCACATGTGTACACAATTACATACTTATGCAAGTATATGTATAATGTATGATATGCAGCCATAAGCTGCATCACGTTTTGGTCCACAATGGACCACACATGTGACCGTGGTCCAGCCAGATCGGTACCACACAGCCAAGGTGTGTAGGAGGCTAGACCATCTAGGTTTGTGTAATGACCCTCTGTGATGTTCACACAACAACGAAATCATCTAATGATGTGTTTTTCAGGATGCGTCCCCATCGTTCAGTGATGCACGAGTGTGTTTTTGTATATGTGTGCGTGCCTGTCGGGGAGGAAACAGTTTTCCTGGACCCTCGGAGGGTCTCTCGCTGGGTCTGAAATTTCAACCGACAGAGGCAGATGAACAGGAGAAAATCATGCACGTTTATTTAGCGCAAGTTTTCTGTGACACGGGAGCCTTCGTAAGGAGATGAAGACCTGAGGACACAGACTGGAGGATTTCGTGCCGGCTTGGATGGAAACTGGGCAGCCGTGGAGGAACATGACAGGTTTGATAGGATGGGGTTCGTGCAGGAAACTGGGGGGAATTTAGCAAAGTCTGTCTGTTAGGATTCTTCTCGTGTCCCCCTGTCTCAATATAAGGATGCTCCTCTCCTCCAGGTACAGGGAGGGCGTCTCTCACAGGAGGGTCTGAAGACCTGTCTCAGGGGAGAAGGGCGGGGTGAAGGTCAAAGAGATCTTCCTGCTTCTGCCGTTTTCTCCAACTCCTTCAGCTTAAAATATCCAAAATGCCTCATTTGGGGGTAATGTGTCCTCAATCCCACCATATATATCATTTATCTCTATCTCTATCTATAATCTATCATCTATCTATCTATGTATCTATCTATGTATCTATTTATCTATCATCTATCATCTCTCTATCTATCATCTATCTATCTATCCATCTACAAATCCATCCACCTGTTAGTCATCTATCTATCCATCTATCCATCACCTATTGTTCTACCCATCCATCTAACCATCCATCCATTCATCATATCTATCTATCCATCTATCTATCTACCTATCTATCTATATCATCTCCATCCACTCATTCATCATGTTTATCATCTGTCCATTTATACATCCATCTATTAATCATTTACCTATCATCTATCACCTATCTATCTTCTGTCTATCTATGTATCTATCTATCATCTATGCATCTATCTCCATCTATCATTCATATTTATTTGTCTGTCATCTATCTATCCATTTACTCATCCATCCATGTATTAATCATCTATATCTATCTATATATCTATCTGTCTACCTATGATCGATCTGTCTATCCATCAGTGTATCTATAATCTATGTATATCCATCCATCCATCCATCATCTCTATGTATCTATCTATGTATCTATCCATTTCTCTATGTATCTGTCATCTATATTCATCCATCCATCCATCCATCCGTCCACCATCTCTATCTATCTGTCTATCTATCTATTTTTCCATCCATCTATCTATCTATCCAGAGAGGGACATAGAACACTAATACGAAAAATGCTAACACATTGGTAAATCCAAGTGACCAACATATGAGAGTTCTCGTACTATTCTTGCTACTTTTCTGCAAGTTAGACATTATTCCAAAATAAAAGGTTTTTTTAGCACAACATCTGCATCATCTTTTTGACCTTCTCTCTAATTCTCTGTGGACTGAGGGTCTCCCAAACTGCTTCTTCAACATCTAGAGTCATGTCTAATGATGTCGGAGCAAGCAGGCATTACACCATTATATCTTAAACAGACAACCCCTGACGTGTGGAATAGTGTGGGCCCGTGGTCTGGGCATGAGGGACTCTGCCCAGTGGCCGTCCACCCTCGCTGGTCCCTCGGGCAGCCTGGGATCGATTAGAAATGCCCTTGCCACCTCGACGCCAATTGGAAACCCCAGTATCGTGTCCTGGTCTGTCATAAAACCGGCTCTTCTCGGTCTGCAGCTGTGCAATCGATGTTCAGACCAGAAATTAAGTTATGTCGGGCTGTCCTCAGCCCCCGGTGCAGGCTGACCAGATGCTGTCCCCGCGGGTACGAGCTGACCCTCCCTGCGCCTGGCCACCTACATCCTGACCCGCTACTTTCTCCCGGTCATGACCCCCCAGGGCTGAAAATGGGCGTCTTCTGTGTTCGCGATTGTCTTAGGAACTCTCAAGGATTTTAGAATGCACGTTCTCTCCAAGGACACGAAAGCATTTACGACGATTGACCATGAAAACATTGAGAAGACAGCCCTCCAAAATGTGCAGCTTTGGTGCGTTTATTATTTTGAGCTGAAGCCACTTGAAAACTCGCAGATGCAGAGAAGTCTCTTCAGAATTATCTGCCTAATGTTCCCCAAAAGGAACCCAGTCGTCATCGATCCCTTCACGGGAGTGTCATCCACCTGGAAGTCTGACTCCTGTCAGAGGACAGGACACTAGATGTCGACCCCACACCAGACAGACCTTGTCACAAACTGTCACACCTCCCGTCTGTTGTTCTAAGGGTCCAGCCTGTTTCCTAAAATCATTGACTCTCCCCTGTGGGTCCCACATCTCCCTCCTGCTCCCCTATGAAGACGGTAGATAAGGTCTCAAATCTCGCTGCTTTTTTGGAATAGTCACATTTTTTTCTGTGGTGCCCCCAGGCACATAATGTTAATAAATTTGTATACATTTTCTCCTGTTATTCTGCTTGTTGTCACTTTATTTCATTGACCCGGCTTCAGAACCCAGGAGGGCAGAGGAAACATCTTCCGTCCCCCACAACCGTGTACGGGGTCGTACAGTGGGTCTCACTGATCCTTAAAGGCTAAAATGGAATACAGCGTATCCTCTGGAAATGGTCAAGTTATAGTCGAAAGCAATCACAAAAAGATAACTCGAAAATCCCCTCGTGTGTGGACATTTAAAAATATCCATCTAAGTTCAGAGGATAAAGGAGAAATCACAATGGAGATGTTCTTTTAAACTGTTTTTAAATTAAATGACCAGAGTGGTCTCTTTCAAAAGCTGCGGGTTGGGGGGAAAGCAGGACTTGGGGAAATTTTGTGGCATTAACTGCCCGGATTGTTAAAGCAAGAAGGTCAAAGCATCAATGAGCTGACCATCCACCTCGAGAAGTTGAAAAAAAAAAAAACAGTAAAATAAATTCTAAGAATGTATTACGAAGGAAATAGTGAAGAGGAAAAAAATACAACCAAAACGAAAATTTTGTTCTTCAAGAAAAGTAACAAAATTGATAAACCCCTAAGGAGACCCACAGGGAAAAGGAGAAAAAAGAAATAGCTGATATCAGAAAAGTAAACAAAGAGAAATAGAAACCAAGATGTGAGCATTCGAATTGAACAAGAAAACGATCGTTATAGCAGATAAAGAATTATGTGTCTAGGAAACCCCAAATAACCCAAAGATCAATAAATTCCTAATTGTTCATTTGGCAAGGGCCGCATACAAAAATCAACAAACAAAAATCGCCGGTTTCTATGCACCAGCAAGAAAAAAAATCTTTGAAACGTTAAAGAGCTGATGCTATTTATGATAGCATAAAATCAAGGACTCCAGGAAAAAATCCAGCCAAAGGGGCGAGAAACTTAGGACAGGGCAAGTTTCAAAAAGTTAACTGAGACTGAAACGAAGGGAAAGACAGTATCCCGTGCTTGCAGGTTCAGATGCTCAGGGTTTTAAAGGGTTGATTCCCTGCACTTTCACGTGGAGATCCTGCTAATTCCAATCAGAATTTCCGCAGCTTTTTCTGCTGCATTTGACAAGCTGTTTATCGAGGTGTACCGCCGTGCAAAAGGGCCCAGGAGAGCCATGCATGCTCGAAAGGGGAGACAGGGGAGGAGGGAAAAGAATAAGACAGTCGATGCCCCGTTGATTGTAAAGCTCGAATAATTAAGAGGCCACGATGAAGAATTTGGAATGAAACGACGGAGAGTGAGAGTCCACGACAGATTCGTGGGGTATGGACATGATATGGCAGGAGGGGGCACTGGAGTCACGGGGGGACGGAGGCCTTGGAATGAATGACGGGCGTCCCACCTCCCACCGAACACAGAACGGTCGCCACGTGGGTTATAAACCTCGGTGTGCATGGCAAACCATCAATGGTAAACCCCGGGAAAGAGAGATTTTTGCATGTAAGTATGCAAATTACTAAAAATAAGGAAAGAAAAAGGATGGATGGAGTTCTGCCCAGTAGGAGGGCTCCAGGGACCAGGACACGGGCGAGCAAAAAAACTCAGTTCCTGCCCCAATTTTCCCCAAGACCGTCCCGGATGTTTCCATTGTCTTTATGATGCTTTTCTTGCTTCCCTGGTGAACAGCAGCCCCGTGCCATCCTCTGTGTCTGTTTTTGCAGCATCGTTTTCTGTTTAATATTTTTGTATGTTTTCCGATCATTTTGGTATTAGAATTATTTTACTCTCTTTGGGGCATTATTTGGCTCAGTTTTAGCACACGTGGCCTTTCGCAATGATCCTCTGTCCCCGCTGTCCCCTCCAGGCTCCCTGGTGGCTGTCACTTAATCCCCAGGAGGCAGGAAGCTGGCTGCCCCTCCCTCCTCCTCCGGGCCAACGGTCAGTCGACCCTGCTTCCTGCAGAGGGGAAAACAGGTCCGCAGAAAGGCTGCTTTTTCTTTTTTTAAGAAACTCCAAATACGTTGGGCCGGATCTGTGAAGATTAAAGACACTTACACATTTTGGCAAATGCTTGGCTTCCCCTTCTTGCCTCCCCGCTCCATCTGTGCACCCCGTGAGGACCCGCTCTGAACCCCAGAGGCTGCGTGAAGATTATTTTAAGCTGAAGACATTTGAGATTCAACAGATGCTGACAGAAGTCTTGTCAGAGCTTCCCTTATCGGACCAAAAGCAGGAACTTGTGGGAAAGAAGCCTCCATAAATTCCTCCTTACGCCAATCAACTCCCAGAACTCAGAAGGCCATAAAACCTCCCCCAATTCCCGTCTCCAGGGGAGTTTATGGCCCCGAGGGAGACAGAGAGACTGCTCGTCTCTGCATAGACACACACCATCACAGACTTTCTTAAGTCTTGTTTGTTCTTGGAAAACCCACTTATCTTTCCAAAAAGTCACTCGTTTTCCTGTAGATGTCCTCACCTATTAAGACGGCACAGAAGCCCCAAATTCTAACCACCACTTTCAGTTATTCACGAGGGGACCAGAATACAGCACCCGAAAAATGTGCTTCTTTGGTCCATGAATTATTTTGAGCTAAAGGCCACTGAGAACCAGTGGACTCAGAAAATGCTCTAATAACAGGGCACAAGTTTTCCTTTTGTAAAGAAAGTGTACATTTGTAGAGGAAATGCCTATTTGTCCTGGAAGGGGAGGCCTCTTGACAACTCTTGTCAATAGAGAAGGCGATGACTTGAGTCTGCAAAAGAAACCCTACTAAACACCCTTGTTCACCATGCTTTCCTGGTCGCCTTCCCATAACATCCTCCCTTGCCCAGATGCCCCAAAATGTCTTTCCCTCTGTTTACTGTAAAATGGTGTATAAGCCCATTCTAACTACCCCTTGCAGTTACTCATCTCTCGGTGCTCCCATATGTAAGCATGATGCCATGCTAGTAAACTTCTGTTTGTTTTTTTCTTTTTAATCTGTCTTTGGATAATTTTATTTATAGGGCTCCACCCAGAGAACCAAAGCTGGGCAGAGGAAATTTTTTTCTCCCTACCCTCACCACGGAATTCTGTATTTATGCACATTGCATGTATAAATCAACTCTGTTTTTTTTTCCCTTGTTAATCTGCTTTTTGTTAGTTTAATTGACAGGCCCCAGGCACTGAATTTAAAAGGGAAAATTTTTCCCCTGCTACAGTTCAAACCTCACTTTAGAACTATCATCACATAAAAATTTCTCTCAAGAACCAGTTGGAAGCAGAGAATGCTGCAGCCGTTCAGTCCTCCTTGAGACCAGACTTGGGGGCATTGTCCCAAACACTTCATCTGCTCCATGTGCCCAACTGGCTTTAGGTGTAGCTGACATACTGAGAATGTTCCTGAGGCAGCAGGAGGCTCCCTAGTGGGGACTTTACTGGAAGCAGAGCAGCTGACCAGAGCCTATACACACTGGGAGCCGGGAGCCTGGATCCCTGGGGGACTGTTAGGTGGCCACGTCTTTATGATTTCATCCCTCACCAGTGGCTGCCATGCCTGGCTGGGGTGCTGTGTATTGACTTGAAAGCTCTTTCTTCACGTGCCCCTGGGTGGTGCCAGCTTCACGCCACCGTGAGCTGTGGCCGTTCCTTCTCCAGTCTTTCCCCACGGAGCCCCACCTCCCTATGAACGCTGGGGTCTGTCAACGGGTTAACACGGCGGGTGAGGGCCCAGGTGTGGGTTCTCGTGTCCCTGTGCCTGACGGATGAGAGGTGTTATGGGGCTCCTGGGGATATTGCTGCTGTTTGGAGCATCTTGCAAGGTTTTCCAGTACAGCCACTGTCTTGATTTCCTGGGGCGGCCACAACAAAGGACCACAAACCGGGGGGCTTCAAACCCCAGGAATTCACCCTCCCCCATCCTGGAGGCCAGACGTCCGAGATGAAGGGGTCGCAGGGCCGCGCTCCCTCCGGAGGCTCCAGGGGAGGGTCCTTCCTGCCTCTTCCACCTTCTGGGGCTCCAGGCGTCCCTGGGCTGGTGGCCGCCTCCCTCCATCTCTGCCTCCGTCTCCACGTGGCTCCTCCTCTGTGTCTGTGTCTCCTCTTCTGTCTCTGATCAGGACACTGTCATTGGGTTTAGGGCTCCCTCCTCCAGGATGACCTCCTCTCCATCCTCCACTAATCACATCTGCAAAGACCCTGTTTCCACTTAAGCTCCCATTCTGAGCTTCTGCGTGGACGTGAATTTTGGGGGACACTGAACGCACTAAGCCCCTGAAGTATCTCATCAGATGCTCCATCTTGCTCCTTGTGTGTCATCACAACAGTCTCTACCATCCCCGTTTTCCTGAAGCAAAGCTATGCTCAGAAGGTGAGTGTGTTTAGCTGAAATCTCCAGCTGGGGGAAGCAGGGGAGACGTGGTTCTTATTTAATAAATATAATACAGTAATTTAATTTAGTAAATTTATAAATTAAATTCAATAAATATAATACTTAATAAATATAAACAGCAAAATAAATAACCAAAAACCGTTACTGGGGATGCCTTAGCAAGAACTATTCAGTACATCATGAAATACTATTTAAAACTTATTTAATGAATTTAATAAATATAAATACCAAAATAAGTTGCCAACAATGTTTAATAAGTATTTAATTTATTAAATAAATATAAATAGCAAAATAAGTAACCATTACTGGGGATGCCTTAGCAGGAACTATTCAGTGCATAATAAAGTAATATGTAATACGTATTTAATAAATTTAATAACTATAAATAACCAAAAATATTTAATAAATATTTAATTTATTGAATAAATATAAACAGCAAAATAACCAAAAGCCATTACTGGGCATGCCTTAGCAAGAACTATTCAGCACATAATGAAGTAATATTTAATACATATTTAATAAATTTAATAACTATAAATAACAAAATAAATAACCAAAAATATTTAATAAATATTTAATTTATTGAATAAATATAAACAGCAAAATAACCAAAAGCCATTACAGGGCATGCGTTAGCAAGAACTATTCAGTGCATAAGGAACTAATATTTAATATGTATTTAATAAATTTAATAACTATAAATAACAAACTAAACAAGAAAGTTTAATAAATATTTAATTTATTGAATCAATATAAATAGCAAAATAACCAAACGGCATTAGTGGGTGTGCCTTAGCAAGAACTATTCAGTGTCAGTGCATAATGAAGTGGCTGAAATAGGAAAAAGAAAATAAAAATGGAAAGTGGAATTGCTGGCGAATCACGCCCCAGTCACCGTAGAGTGGAGAGATATTCCGACGCTTTCCTTTCTGTCCATGGTAGTATGGAAGGTGAATCCCTGTCAAAAATGCATTCAGAACAGGATTTTGGAAAAATTCAGCAAACGGTTCTAAAGACACAGTGAGAAATAGGCGAAGAGGATGCTTCCAGCACGTTCTGAACCAGGAGAGGCGGGCGGGTGGAAGGCGGGTCTGCCTCAGTGACGAATTCGTGGAAATTCAAAGCCACAGTTTCGAGTCTGTGAAGGAGGTTCCGGCGGGTCAGAACAGAAATACATCCAGAGACACAAAGGGGGCACCTGGTCCAGAGGGCGTCCGGCGTCCATGGAGAAGATGTCATTCAATAGACAGTTTCGTCTGATTCTTTGGGCATTTAGGAAAATTCTAATTTTACTTTACCCGACACCCAAAAAGTAAATCACAGATCCATGAAAGACTCACAATTTTCACTGCAGTGTACATAAACCAGAAACCTGCAGGAAACACTGAATATTTCGGAAATCTACAAATATGCTCATTATTTCTAGGTTTAGAGCCAGTGGAAGATAAAACCAACGGGGAAAAATGATCCGGGCGTGTCTGCATTCATGTCGCATCTGTCTGCACGTCCAAAAATCAGCATCAACGTAATGGAATGGCCAAACTGGTAAAATCTGTGCCACAATCAAGAGACACACAGTTAATCATGGCACGAAGCTCACCACTTTAAATGCCTGAACGCCAATATGTTAAGCAAAGAAAAAAAATGTAAACAGTGAATAAATATTTGAAAAATCAATCTGAACCACCTAGCCAGAAAAACACAGACTAAATCGTCCAAGAAATGCCATTGTCCACTTTTGGAGTCATTTTTTAGCAGAGAGTCCCCAGCCCTGGTGAGGGCTCTTCCACGCAGAGCTGGGAGGCAGGAGGGTGAATCAGATCTGAATTTTGGGAAGCAAGTTGGCGATATAAATTGGAGAAAGTCTGAAATAAATACAACTATTTAACAAACATGTTTATTCAGTCAAATGTGGATGGTAGACACATTAGAAACCATTTTAGTGCCCAGCAATTAGGGGATAGAGAAGTCAGATGTCTCAAAATATGTCCCTAAGAATGGAGATTTCAGCACACTTTGATATAAATGTCACCCCAAACGGGGTCTCCTGGGTAAAATAAACTTGAACCATCTCTGAAATGCAAGACTTCTCAGAGCCTTTCAATGCTGATTTGAACTTTGAAGCTTCAAGAGGCGATTAAAGTATATAATGTCTATCAAAATTGTTTGATCCGGCTCCATCACACCATTTTTTGGATGTTTTCTTGGAACCCCCTTGGGAAACTCTCAGCTTACTCAATAAGACGCACAAAGGGGAGGTTTGTAATGTTGGTACCCCCTTTACTCTATCAGAGGTCAAGGAACCTCCTGCATCCCCTGGGAGGCAGGGCTGGTCGTGTGACCTGTGCTGGCCAATCACAGCCCCCGGGCCCTGCCGCAGAGCTGGGTCCAGGGGTTGGCCCAGAGCAGAGCTCCTCTGTGAGGGTGGATAGCTGGACACGGGGACAGCGTCTCTGCCCTGGTGAAACTGGCAGTGGTGGCCATGGGGACCTTGAATGCTGGTGGCTGCCTTTCCTGTCCTGTGAAAGAGGCAGCTCTGAGACTAAGGTCAGCAAAGAGGTTAACAGGGGCGAGAGATGAGGAGAAAACTTGTGCATAGGGTGGACCAGCTTGCTGTGATTATGTGAGCCCCAATAGATGGATGATTGATTGACTGATCGACTTATAGATAGATCATACATACAAACATACATGATAGATGCACACTTGGTGTGACGGATAGATAAATAAATAGTGTTGATAGATAGATAGATAGATAGATAGATGATAGATAGATAAAGTGGATAGATAGATAGATGGTAAATAGATAGATGATAGACAGACAGACCAATAGATAGATAGATATGGATGATACATAAAATATATCAGATGAAAGATTCATAAATATAGATAGATGTATACATATAGATAAATGATCGATTGATAGGTTGACATAGATGATAGGTAAGATAGATGAGATACACAAATGATAGATACAGAAATATATAGATACATAGAAATAGATCAATGATTGACAAATTGATATAGATGATAGATAAGATAAATGAGCTATACATGCAATAGCCACATAGACACATAGATATAGATTGATGATACACAAACAGATGATAGATGAATAGATAGATAGATAGATGATAGATAGACAGATGATTGATAGACATGGATATAGATAAAAATACAGATATAACAGAGATAGAGATATGTAAATTCAGGTTAGGTCTCGCTCCCTGGAACCATGAAATCTGACAAATACATGCGGTTGTTAAAACTACTTTTACGAATCACACTTTTTAAAACATGGAGCAACGTGTCTTTCACGCTTAAAAGGAAAAAAGGCCGTCTTGAAAACCATAAGCACAATATCATCGAAACCATGTTAAAATAAAAAAAACTTTCTAAAGTACAGGTCTGGCTTTGCTGGTTCATGTTTCTCGGAATTGAAACGAGCATACACTGCTTCTACAGTCCTCACAGAAGAAGGTGCACAGACGGAGAGAAATCCACGTGCCGTGCGTGGGCATCGTATGCTCAGCGCTGAGCTGAGAAGAAGGTAGAGAATTCACGACCTTCCACGGGTTCCAGGGGCGATGCTTACAGCCCAGAAGCAACCAGAATGCAGTAGCGGATCCACAGGAGTTTCACTTTTGGGGAGATAGCAAACCCCGCTGTCTGACTTTATAAAGACAGGCTGTTTGTGGATAAATATGTGGAGTGGGGCGTGGAGGTGAACGGGCACGGGGGTCCACAAGCTGGAGGGAAGGCGGACCTCTCCCCGTTCTGCGTCTCCACCCAGCACATTTCCATTCAGCAGACATTTGAGGGGGTTCTTCTGTCATCCTTGCAAAAGGGGCCTCTCACTCCTGCTCTTGACCTCTTCTGGGATGGACCACAGGCTGGGTCCCACCTGTCGGGAGGCACTCCCCAAATCAAGAGAGGAGGTCATGGTAACGTGGGAAGCAGAATCCTGGCCAGAGCGGGAAACGTGGATCCGCCGTCCCGGGGGCAGAGAGGACGGGAAACTCATGCCCACGTCCAAATTCAAACTCGTGCCCAGGAGGGCGGGGAGTGGGGGAAAGCCGAGCACACAGGCACCCACGCCCCACGGTCTGGAGTGCACGTTTAGGAGACGAAACGAAACCCCAGGAGGTGATGACGGGGGTTAATGGGTTTTCCACATGGAGAACGTCCACAAGTTCTTAGCTTCTATTTCTTCTCTTGCCGTTTGGTGCTTCTGATGTCGGCCACCTGTGACATCCCACTGTCCCCGGAGAGGTGGGTTGGGGGCAGGGATGAGCGAAGAGATGAATTGATCCACAATGACGTGGCTGATGGTGCCGGGTGAACCTCAAGTTCTTCTGCTCGTTCTTCATAGTGGGGACTCCTCGTTGGTCCCATAGCTGTTCTCATCATCTTCCATCCTGAGGGAATTTCCAGCTGGGTCTACAACGTCCTGTATGGGTAGCGGTTTGCAGGGGACAGAGGAGTGACAATGAGACGGCAGCAGCAGGAGATGGCTTCCTCCTGGCCATGATGCTGTGGGGTGGAGCTACCTTCTTCCCCGTGGAGACGGGAGGATCTACAAGACGGAAGGAGCCTGGGGGTCCACACAGCAGAGCAGCCTTTTGCTCCAGTCTGCCTACATTCAGAGAGTCACGTAAGAGAGAAAGAGACATGGCTCTGTGTCACCGCCTTCTGTTTGTGGGGCTTCCGGGGTCACGGTAGGGTGGACAGATGGTGTAGGGATGACGTGGAAATGGTCCACTTTTACACACCTCATTTTGGAACAGACACACACATGTGCTTCTTCTGCTCACAGCCCATCGACCAGAAACGTGGGACGAGGGAACCTGGGAAAGGCCAGCAGCATGTAGGGTGCATGGGGTGTACCGTGCTGCCTCAGTGGGGAAGCTGCCCACCACCATCTGTAGTCATTGGCTCTGGGGCTCCTCATCCCTCTGTCCCTCCCCAAGACATTCCCTGTATCTGGAGGAGCTGGACCCAGGAGACCAACACAGAGATAGATGGTCAGGCCAATGTTACAATGAGTCAACCCAGTCATGAAGGTTAATCTCCTGGGTCAACTTGGCTGGGCCACAGGGAGCCGAGATATTTGGGACAACGCCATTCTGGGTGTGCCTGCAAGGGTGTTTGTGGATGAGATAACATTTGCATCGGTAGACCTTGGGTAAAGCACATGGCTCTCCTCAATGTGGGTGGGCCTCATCCAATCAGTTGAAGGCATGAGTAGAACAAAAAGATCGGCCCCGCCTGAGCAAGAGAGAATTCTCGAGCAGATGGTGTTTGGACTTCGTCGGTGACATCGGCTCTTCCTGGGTCTCCAGCCTGCTCTCTACCCTGCAGGTTTTGGACTTGCCAGGTTCCATTATAGTGTGAGCCAATGCCTCATAATAAATTTGTTTCTCTCTGTATATACACACATCCTGTTGGTTCTATTTCTCCCGAGAATCAGGACTAACACATTTGTTTCTGCTCACATAATAGTCTAACACAGGTGCTCCTGCTTGGCCAGTGGCTCTCCTCCACGTGGTGACCCGGGATCCATCCATCATGGAGCTCCACTGTCCCCAGAGCCTTCAGTCCTCTGCATGCAAGCTGGGAGGGAGGCACACATGCATCCTTGCTGTGTCACCCAGGAAGCCACATTCACCGTTTCGGCTCACCCCTCGATGAGCATGTGGCCACACCTGGGTGCAAGGGGAGTGGCTGGCAGCAGCTCCCATGGACAAATCCATGCCGTGGAGGGAGGAGTGTGGATTTGGACGGGCAGCAAACTGTCTTTGCCACCCAGACCAAAAGTCGACCACCCCGCCCTCTCCATTTCTGCCCCATGGACCTCAAACCTACCTGGAATGGAGGAGGGAGAAGCTAAGAACTGGGTGGAAAGCAGAGCGTTAGCAGCCAGCATCACCATGGAGTTATGGAATCCACTCGGCATGTCATTCAGGGGCAGGAAAGCGAGATGTAAGGCCCACATTTGTGCTTGAAAACTGGAAAACATAAAACATTTGAATGCTTGGGTTCCATGAAGACAATGATGCTGCAGCAAATGGGTGCATGGGACTCGACACTCCAACTGGGATTTTCCTTCACTTTTTCTCCCCTATGGTGGTATTTAAGTGTCCAGGAGCTGACTTGGGTGTTGGCATGAGCTAACTTCTGTCCCTACAGATACCTTGGACGTGGGACAATGTGGTCACAACATGAAGATCTGCAAAGTTTGCTACAGAAAAGGTGTCTGATGCACCGTGGTATTAAAGGAATATTTTCCCTTCCTGGCTGAGGACATGGGAGGATTCTGCACAGAGTGTCATGTCGCCCTTGTGCTTTATTGCTATAAAGATAAAAGGAAAGTCAGCATCTTCTTTGAAAATCTGGAGTGTGGGCTGGGTTGGAGGCCTGGAGGCTGGGGGTCCATGCTCCCCATCACTTGTGCATGGAAGAAAATGGTCGAGCCCGGGAAACGTTGCTCCACGTGGGATTAATCTGTTGCTTGAGCCCTTTGGAAAGAGGGAAACTAGAAGCTCCTGCTTCCCCCAGGCCACCTGAAGGAGAAGATAAGGGGACATTTGACAAACTAGACCTTTCTCCCAACCCTAATCCCCAGTGCAACTAGGCCCCTCTTCTTAGTCTCCCTTACACTCTGAAGCATCGTTATGCAGCTCACGAGTGTATGATGAAACCTCTGATGTTGTCGCCCACACAGGAAAATGCGACAGGGACAGAAAGGTTGCAACAAACCAGCAAAACCAAAAGTGTTGTTACTTTCAGATAATGTGATTGTCTACATAGAAGATGCACGAGGTCCGCAGACCAACGGGTAGCAAATCTGCTGTAGAAAAGCAACAAGTAATTAGACATTTGTGAAAGCAGATCCACTTTTAAAGGTTCACAAAAGTAATAAAGTGTCCAGGAGGAAATTTAATGAAAGATGTGCAAATCCTTTATTGAGGAAATTATATGTTTTTCCAGAAGGGCAGAAAAGATGTACACAAGTGGAAAGAAATACCCTGTCTATAAATGGAGAGGGTCGTGGATTCATTTAATGAATTTCTAGGGACATCCGAATGGAAGCTCCCTGGGATGTAGATTCATTTAATGTTTCCTGGGACATCTAAATGGAGTTTCCCTGCGATCCTGAAGCTCATATAAAAGAAAAAAAAAAACCAAGACATCTTTGAAGAAGAAGAAAAGAGGGAATGACAGAGATTTGGCCTACTGAATATTAATATACAAAGCTAAAGTGATTTTAATCGTGAAGGATTGGGGGTCACGAACTGATAAATATGCCAACAGAACAGAAACGCATCCCTATGTAAGTGGGAGTTCTGTCCATGGGAGAAATGGCATTGCCACACGGCAGAAAAAGGACAGATACTTCAGTTGATGGAGGTGGACAATTGGCTATCCATAAGGAAAGAAAGAAATGAAATGAAGTGTCTGTGATGGGGTAATCTTGGCCCCTGCGGCCTTCTGGCCCTGATGCCCCACGCATGGATATGTTGCATCACTTGGCAAAGACTTTGCAGATGTAATTACGGTGCCCACTCAATTGTGTTGAAGGGAGGGAGACAGTGGTAAACAATGTCATCACTTGAGCCCTTAAAAGCACAAGAGGAAGGTGGGGAGCTTCAAAGCAGGAGAAGGACCTGAATTCTGCCAACACCCTAAATGACTCTGGAAGTGGATTCTTCCCCGTAACCTCCAGAGAGGAAGGCACCCTTGATTTCAGCCATGTGAACAGACCCACAGTTCTGCAACGCTGTGCCTGTGCACCCCCGGAATCATCAGATGCAAAACGTATCGTGTTTGGTGCTGATACATTTGTGACAATTTGTTATGCAGCCATAGCTAGCTGATACAGTCCCTCACTTACAGTTGACACAGAAATATCTAGATAGAATCAACTCATGCTTATCAACAGGAAATTATGATAAATGTGGGGGGGGATAAGAAGCTATTTATGGTGTTGGGATAGGGAAAGATTGCTTAAACAAGACTAGAGAATGTAAAAAAGTATTCTATTACACATGAACAAGTGTAGGGACCTCAATGTAGGTTGTCAGTCAACACCGTCCAGATTTTACATTTGACAGAATCCAGAGAAGCCCGTGACCGGCCAGAATTCCTAAGATGTGAGTGAGCACGAGACGTCCACTGTCTGCATGAAAAACTCAGCCTTCCTAGGATACCTTTACAGCCTGTTTTTCCTCCGAGGGGTTTCAGAGGCCAACGCTCGCACAGAAATGATGCACAAATTAAAAAGTCCTTGACCTCGGCTGAAATGAGGTTCCCGCATCCCCTATTTCCAGTCTGATAGGCGGTGACCACCCAGATGTGAAACCCGGGCAGGGAGCCGAGGAAAATTGGAAATTCCCTCCTGACGGAGCGCTCGCTCTCGCCAGCCTGGGGAGGTCAACGGAGGAAGGAGCCACCCCGCTCTCGACAAATAGGGAAATAGGAAGTCGCTTGCCGGGTCGTGATAAAATTTAAGTGTTTGCCAGAGCGCACACACACAATGATCTGGGGTTTTTAGACCGTGCATATGCAAGGGCATGTGTGGAGCTTGATTTTGCGTCTAAGAACTTTGTAAAAAGCAATTTGACTTAAGACTTGGGGCCGCTCCATCGGTGACGCTCAGCACCTCTTAAATTTGTGGGGTTTCTGGCAGGCCAAGAGAAGTATAATGTGCAACCTTTAAATATTCATCTTAGGGGATCTTTTTTAATTGAAGAAAACATGAAAATGTAGAAGGGGCAAAGCTAACAAAACACAGACGTTTTTACGACGTATTTTTCCAAAATAACCAGAGGCACCTCGCCAGGCCTGTCCAACGTCTGGACGTTTCTTTCCCACTAAAAATCTAATTGCTTCTCGTGCGTAATTTAAGCCCCCACAGAAAGAATCGTCCGCTCCCGGCCTCGCGGGTGATGGGCTATGACGACATGTGCTTCCAAACGCAGACAGAGCTTTTCATTAAAATGAGGACTGATGTGTCTGGGGGGTTTCTGAGCATATGTTTTTATGGCTAACTTCTGGACACACGTAAATGCCGAACAACTGTAATTTGAGCACGGCGTATACATCGTGAAACTGCTTTCTGTGGATTCTGGGCTTTAGCTAATGAAGGAAGTTAATGAGGGTGATGGGGGTCAGCACTGGGGAAAGGAATTAAACATGTGGAAAGATGGGGCGCTGGGATGAATGCAGAGGTTTGGGACTGGAATTGGGGTTTTATCAGTGGGTGAGCTTCCCGGCGTGGTGGTAAGAAAATACTGCAAACTGGGTGGTTGAAACAATAGAAATTCACCCTCCCCCGTCCTGGGGACCAGACGTCCGAGATGAAGGGGTCGCAGGGCCGCGCTCCCTCCGGAGGCTCCAGGGGAGGGTCCTTCCTGCTCTTCCAGCTTCTGGGGCTCCAGGCGTCCCTGGGCTGGTGGCCGCCTCCCTCCATCTCTGCCTCCGTCTCCACGTGGCTCCTCCTCTGTGTCTGTGTCTCCTCTTCTGTCTCTGATCAGGACACTGTCATGGGATTCAGGGCCACCGTCACCCAGGATGACGTCCTCTCCATCCTTCACTAATCTCATCTGCAAGACCCTGTTTCCAAATAGGGTCCCATTTGGAGGTACTAACGATTTAGTGCTTCAACATATCTTTTTTGGGGCCACAATTTAATCCTTAACAATTGATATGAAATCCTCATTTTAACATAGAGACACACGGCTAAGTTGTAAATAAATAATATAAAAGTATATTGCAATTAAATTATATATATTTACATTAAACATAAAATTTAACTATAAATTATGTGAACTATACACCCACAAGTATTTAAATTATATATGTGTATATATATGTGTGTGTGTGTGTGTATAGTATACACACATTATACGTATATATAATACATTATATTACACACACATTATATGTATGTATAATACATTAAATTATATAGTTATGTGTATGTGTGTGTATACATATATACACACACATACAGACATACACATTTTTCCCCCTAGCTCTGCTTTTCTAGACGTCCTAGAAGCACTGACATTCCATTTCCACTCATGGGAATCAAGTTCTAGGAGAAAAATCTGATTCCAGGACTGGGACAGAGAAAGGATGCGGTGAACCTGAGGGCGTGAGCATCTTTCTCGGCCAGAACGTCAGGGAGGTCTCCGGGGACGACACGGCTGGGCGGGAAGGCTGCAGGAGCCAGCTCTGGACACATTCGAGCATGAAAATAAGCCATCATCGCCCTTTTTGATAGTTTTTGAATAAAATAAGCGCTCATGAGTTTTCATGATATAGCAAATCAATGAATAAATAAATGGGGGAAAAGTCAAGCTGTTTCCAATGGCAGAATTTCAGTGATTCATGCAGAAGGGATGGACTTGGAAAAGCATCAATTAGTGGGTGAAATTCCATGACAAACAGGATGCTTCCACAAGCCCAAAGCATCTTACCCACCAAACTGCTCACTATTTACAAAGCGGGGATGGTGACTTGACGGTGGAGAAACCGGGCAAGTGGCACTTCACCTACTGACCAGAGTTAACATCCTGAATAAGAAAAGGAACGGACGTCACATGTGTCTCCGTGGGGTCCCTTGAGAAAGACACCTCGCCCCATGCTCTTCCCGCCCAAACTCTAAGTTTGAATTAATCTACTGAATCGAACAAACGAGTGGATCTAATCGAGAGAAAACATCACACACACCCAAACGGAAGCGCTTTCTCCAAAATAACGGCCCGAGCTCTGCAAAATCATCCCGATGAAGAGAGACAGAGAAATCACTGCGGTTTATAGGAGAGAAGATCAGAATTCATCATCTCAGATTAGATCTCAGGCTGCGGAAAAAATAGTCATAAAGGATGCTCTTGGGACCGTGGAAGAAATTTGAGGATGGATTAGATGAGAGATTGTATCGATGCTAAATTTCCTGATTTTAATAATCGTACTGTGAATGCACAGGAGAGGTCCTTTTCTTGAGAAATCTGTAGTGAAGCATCAAGGGGCGGAAGGGCATCACATCTGCAACGTATTCTGAAATGAATGGTTTGGAAAAAGCAATATGAATATGGGTAAGTAAAGAGATACAGATGCAGACAGAGGATAATGCAACAGTTGAGGGGGTCCTTGTCCTGTTCTTGCAACATTGTATAAGTTTTAAAATACATTGAAATAATATGTTACAGTGTAAGGTAAGTGTAAGGTTAAAAATTTGTTAAAAGAGCGGAAGATTTAGTTTCACAAGGCATTTCCTGTAGCAAAATTTGGACAAAGTTTGGCCATTTTGTTTCTGGTGCTGAGAGTCTAATTTCGGAGACGACGTTGGCAGAACACGGGGCATATGCTGGACAATATGAGATGCCCTGTCATTGTGAAATCGGGGGCACCCCACAACAGCCTATGCACCCCAGGAGTGGGCCTGGGACACGCAAGGGCCTGCAATCACTGACAGCTGTGAAGGGAATCAGAATGTGCTGCCCCAGATTATGCCACTTTGGCATGAAGATTATTTTGAGCTGAAGGCAACTGAGAAAGAACGGATGCAGAAAGACGCCTTCTCGGAACTCCCTTATCTGACAAAAAGGAAAATGAGGCTGCCACAAATTCCCCCTTCAGGGCAGACCTACCCCAGAAGGGAGAATTCAAATAAAATGGACCCCCATTCCCTTCTGGGTGGAGGTTTAAGGCCCCAAGGGAGAAGGAAAGACCGCTCATACCTGATTAGACAAACATCATCACAAACTTTATTTCTCCTTTGTTGTCCTAAAAACCCATTTGTCTTTAATAACAAAACCTATTTGTTCTTCCCGTAAAAGCCTTTTCCACCACAAAGTTAGATATACAAGCCTGTCTCTAATTTCAGCTCATGAGTGAATCAGCTCCTGTATGCACACAAACAAACCTTTTTCTCCTCTTAATCTGTGTCCTCAGTTTAATTCGCACACCCCCCAGAACTAAACTTAAGAGGGTAGAGAAAGGTTTTCACTGAACTTAAGAGGGCGGAGGAAGGTTTTTACTGAACTTGAGAGGATGGAGGAAGGTTTTTCTGCACTATGACTACAGCGGACATGGCGTTTTTGAGACAAAACAAGTTCCGTTGTTCCTTGTTCGAAACACACTCATTAGCTGCTTCAGATTTTAGCGTAGTTCTCCAAATGCAATCTGTTTAATTAACAAAACTTGTAGACTTTTAAAAATAAACGGGTAAGTCCTATGAGGAAATATCTGCAGCCTCCATTTGCTTCTTTGTTTCCCCAACAGATAAAAATTTTATTGGAAAAGGATCCCTTATTTCTATATTTAATCTACCCTATTTCCAGTAGACTCCAGTTTTCTCAGATGCCAGGCTCATTACTGGAACAAAAAGTGCCATTGACGTTTCATATCAATGGGATCACACACTATGTGGACTTTTGTGCGTGGCTTCTGCCACTGAGCATCATGCTTTCAAGGTCCATCCACGTTGTAGCCCGTGTCAGTGCTCCACTCTTGTTCATGGCTGAGTAATATTCCCTTATGTGGATGGATCACACTCTGTTTATCCATTCATCCATCCGTGGACACCTGGGCTGTTTCCACTTTTTGGCAATTTATGAACAACACTGCTATAAACGTGGGTGTGCAAGTGTTTGTGTCAACGTGTTTTCATTTTTCTTGGTAAATACCTCGGAGTGGAATTGCTGGATCATGTAGCAATTCTTTGTTTCACTGTTTGAGAACCATCAAACGGTTTTCCACAGGGGCTGCACCATCATTTTCCCACCAGCCATGTGTGAGGGTTCCATTACCTTCACATCCTCAGCAACGCTTGTTATTTTCCAGGTTTTCAAACAAAATGATTATTATGGGCGTCCTCGTGGGCGTGACGTGGTGTCTCGCTGTGGTTTTGATTTGCATGTATTTGCACAGAACAGGCAAATCCACAGAGACGAGGGCGGATTTGTCGTTCTCAGGGGCATGGGGAGGGGGGATGGGGAGTGACTGCTGAGAATGTTCTGGAAGTAGATAGTGTTGATGACTGTGCAATATCGTGGATGTACGAAATGCCTCGAATTTTACCCCTTAAAATAGTGAATTTTACATTGCATGAATTTCACCTCCTTTTTTAAAAAAAAATAAAAGCCAAACGCCCCACCGTTGGCCTGTCTGAAGGTGCCCCTTCTCTCACTGAGCCTGTGCGGGGCTGAGTCAGTATGTGTGACGAGGTCCTCTTCTTGGAAGATCTTTCTGGTTTCTTTGAAAAGAGGCGAATAAACAAGACGCCTCACGCCCTCTGTTGTATCCTCTGTGTGGAGCACGGGTGTGTGTCCAACAGCTCGGCAGCCGCAGAGAGATGCAGGCTGCGCCCCCTGTCGGTCCACGGCCATGAGGTGTGGGGCGGTGGGGGCCCGGGGTGGGAGGGCATCTTTCGGACCCCGGGCCAAAGGGGCTTTCTGGGAAGTGACACGTCGCTGCCCGGGTTTATCGTGTCAACTGATGCATCTGGAATCCTGTCTTTGCACACTTTTCCGGGGCCCAGGTCCCATCTGACACAAAGTCCACAAAGTTAGAGAAAGACGTTTAAGGAGCAGGAACTGCCGGGGCTGCAGGTTGCTGGGTGACCGGCCTACAAATGTTCACACCCCGGTTGTTACCGATGGATGTCCCGTTTCCAGGGGGACACAGAGGGCCAGCTGGGGCCCACGCCCCTAAAGGGTGAGGGTAGCCTTCTGTATAGGTTTCCCGGGGCGGCCGTAACAGATGACCACAAACCAGGGGGCTTAAAACCACAGGAATTCACCCTCCCGCGTCCTGGAGACCAGACGTCCGAGATGAAGGGGTCGCAGGGCCGCGCTCCCTCCGGAGGCTCCAGGGGAGGGTCCTTCCTGCTCTTCCAGCTTCTGGGGCTCCAGGCGTCCCTGGGCTGGTGGCCGCCTCCCTCCATCTCTGCCTCCGTCTCCACGTGGCTCCTCCTCTGTGTCTGTGTCTCCTCTTCTGTCTCTGATCAGGACACTCTCATTGGATGTAGGGCCCCCTCCTCCAGGATGACCTCATCTCCATCCTCCACTAATCACATCTGCAAGACCCTGTTTCCACATAAGATCCCGTTCTCAGACACTGGGTAGATATGAATTTTGGGGGACACCATTCACCTCCACATTGAATAAGAACCCTGTAAATACCTTCTCAGCAAAAAACTGGCACATTTCTTCTGCTCTGTATCATGACAGTTAATTCGTGTGTCTTTCCAAAACTCTCATGTATGTCCAATAATCTCTAAACAGTAGGGTCTTTAAAAACTATTTTGGGGTCACTAACTGTTGGACACACTGATGAAAAGTATGGGCCTTCTCCGTAGAAAAATGGATGTGGGAACTGGTCCACAATGTCATCATAAGAGTTATGGGCTTCGTGCCCTTGAGGCCGATAGTGACCACTGATGGACCGGTGTCCTCATCTGCAGGGCAGACAGGAGGCACCCTCATCCGGCTTCTGGGCTTTGACCCCAGGGAGGTCACAGTCTCAGTTTCCTCCCCGCCTCTGTGGGGTGCGGCCGGCAGAACTGGCTGCACACAGCAGGGGACAGAGGGAGCGCAGAGCACAAGGAACGGTGGACACTGTTCCCTGGTCCCCTAGGAGGACGCAGAAGCCAGCCGAGGGACAGGGGCCAGGAGGCCAGTGATGCCCGTGCACGACACAGGGAGGGACTCTGCTGCAGCATCAGGACCAGAGGGTGGCCATGTCGGCAGGGGTCCCCACGGAAGGGAGGCGACCTCAGAACCAGGTGCACGGGTGGACACGCCCCCAGATACTAGTGTGGACGGGTGCACAAGGGCCGGGCTCCCGACGCTGGACCAGGGTGCCCCCTGAGCCCGGCCGGCGAGCTTTGCCACCTCCCCCAGGCGAAGGTGTGAGAAGGGACGACCCACAGGAGCCACCCCAGGGAACCCGAGAAACCGCGCCCAGTCAGAACTGAACCTGATGTCGTCTTTCTGCCCTCGACTGAAAGGAGGTGAAGGAAGGTAAATCTGAGCTGCAGAGAAGCAAATGTCTTCGAATTTGGTCCCCCGAGCGTGGGCCGAGTTTTTTGTGTCTGATGCAAGACGAGGGGACGGAGAAGCACACGGCAATTTGTGGGGGACGTGCGCCTCTTCTGCCCCCTCTGGGTTCCACCCTCCCAGCATCTCAGTGTTCACCAACCAGAAGCTCTGCAAACCCCTTGATTTAGGGGTTTTTTATGGAGGTTCCATTACGTGGGCGTGATTGATGAAATCATTGGCGGTGGGTGATTAATTCAAACTGCAGCCCCTCTCCCTTCCCCGTGGTCAGGGATGGGCCTGAAGGCTCCAACCTTCTTAACACATGGGGTTTGCAACCAGCCCACGTGATCCTGAAGCCATCCAGGGGCCCATGGGTCACTTGGGGGGATTGAAGGGGACTTATTAGGAATAACAATGCTCCTCCCATCTCACCTCCCAGGACATTGCAAGGTTTAAGGAGCTCTGTGTCAGGAACCCAGGATCAATGATGAAGGCCAAATAGTTCTTTCTTTTTGTTTTCATCTATTTCTCCCACTTCCCATCCTCCGCCTCCGGCAACCACCAATCTGTTCTTTGTAGCTACGAGTTTGTTTGGTTTTCTTTAGTTTCCACGTATAAGTGAGAATCACGCAGTATTTTTCTTTCTCTATCTGACTTATTCCACTTTGCAAAGTGACGTCAAGGTCCATCCATGGTGTTGCAAATGGCTGGATTTCCTTCTTTATCGTGGCTGACTAGTACTCCATTGTGTGCATGTAGATATAGACCACATCTTTTTTATCCATAACTGGATTTCCTTGCTTTTCATGGCTGACTAATAGTCCATTAAATATATATATATATATATATACACCACATCTTCTTTATCCATAACAAGATTTCCTTTTTTCATGGCTGACTAATATTCCATTAAATATGTATACACCACATCTTCTTTATCCGTAACAGGGTTTCCTTCTTTTTCATGGCTGACTAATGTTCCATTATATATTATATATATATATATATATATATATATATATATATATATACTGCATCTTCTTTATCTGTTAGACTGTTTCTTTCTTTTTCATGGCTGAATAGTATTCTGTGGTATATATAGAGCACATCTTATCCATTTATATGTCAATGGACACTTCGGTTGTTTCCATGTCTTGGTTATTGTAAATAGTGCAGCAACGTATGTGGAGGTGCAGATGTCTCTTCAAGAAAGATTGTGCTTCCTTCAGATGAATCTTCAGAAGCAGGATTGCTGGACCGTGTGGCATATTTCTGATGATATCACAGCATCACATCCCCTTCCACATTCTGTCCATCAACATCACCAAAGCCCCGATGATAGGCCTGGACTGTTGAAGCCACAGCATCATCCAACGTGAACTGATCTTGTTCCACCCCAGTCCGCGGCTGCCATCCACATGGACAAAATGAACCAAAAGAAATGTTATTAAGACTACGTACACAGCAAAGGCCTCCAGAACTGTGGGACCATAAATATCTGTGGTTAAAGCTTTGTTACGGCTGTGGCCTGAGCCGCCTCCTACAGCATCTGTCCCTCACAGTGACGATTCTGGGGCCAACTTACATCCCGAGTCCCCAGTTTCCTGTCCAATAAAACCCACACGCAGGCTACTGTCAGGAACAGGTAAGGCTTACCCCATTTGTGGAACTAGGCTCTGGAAAACTCCATTTGGATTCCTGATTAAAAGCTTCCCCTGAAGCAGGAGAGAAGCTGTGCCCACTGGGGACACACAGACAGGGGGTTCCAGCTGACCCCCATTTCCACGCTCCAGGGGCACTCCGCCGGCTTCGGGTCCCCAGGAGATGAAGGGCTGGGTCCCTGGTGTCTGCTGGCCACCAGCTCCCGAGAACGGAGCTTCAGTTGCCAAGTGGCCAAGAGCGGCCTTCCGGGATCCAGGGGGCAGGTGTGCTCCATGCCCGTCCTTCTTGGAGTGCGGTCCCCACACCGGCAGCATCAGCATCCCCCAGGAGTTTGCAGAAAGGCAAACACCCAGACCCCAGATGCCCCTGCTGATCAGAACTCCGTGTGGGGTGTGCACAAGCCTTCTGGTGGGTTCCGCTCCCCGGGTGCGAGGGCCCCCACTTTACGCCAGAGCAGGTGGGGAGAGGAGAAATTTCAGATGAGTCAGCTGGTGCTGGCAGCCTGGAAGCTCCTTTTCTTACTCTTTATGGGCTTTTGGAGGCTTTGCAATTCCATGTTCTGGGAGGAGGACCCGGGTTAATAACCCTTACGTCAATAAGAACATTGGGAGGTTTCCATTTCCACTAAATTGAGGCAAAGTGAGGTACAACATGGGGTGATTTTATTTGCATTTCTGAGCTATTATAAAGTCTAAGTTAGCACATATTGTATTGCAAACATATTCCAGGGTGCACGTGATACATAATAATGTGCATAATATACATAATACACAATATGTGTCACAATCGGTATAATGCGTATATTTGTGTCGAACTGGATACAACGTAACGGATTCCACATCTTTCATCATGTCGACCAGTTGAGTTTAACTCTGTAGCATCCTTGGGACAAAGAGAAATATTATTAATTCTGTAGCATCCTTGGGACATAGAGAAATATTTTCTTTTATAAGCTTGAGCCTCTTCATCTGATGAGAGATGTTGATATGGAGGGAGTTATTCCCCCCGATAGGAATCGCAGAAGGTTTGTTTCAGCCTGAATATGAGTCTCTTTCGTATTCAATTTGCAAACCCACGCTTCCGTTGACCCAGTACATGAGGCACTGTGGCCTGGAACAGCAAGAACACACCCCTTCCCCAACACAGGGCCACCTGTGTCCATCAATGACCACAAACAGGGGGCTTGAACAACGGAAATTGATTCCCTCACAGTCCCAGAGGGTCCGGGGGACGATCCTTCCTGACTCTTCCAGCTTCGGGCGCTGCCTTTGTTTCAAACCACCTGTTCTGGGTGATTTGTTGCTGCAGCCCCAGGAAAGCCACACAGGGCATTGACAGAGATGGGGGCTAGCGCTCTACAGTTTGTGTCCTGGATCAAACTTGATCAGGCTCCCTCTATCAGGCTCCCCTGAGCTCCTTCTCAATGAGACCTGATTTGGGGGGCTTCTGTGTTCATCTCTGCATTGTCCAGTGTTTGCAAGAACCCTGCTGTGGTTTAACCAGAGTCTTCCATCCCCCATATGTGGTCACCACGGTATCAGATTGGATTCTTCATCCCCATCCCCACCCCCAGGTGACATCTGGTCACCCCAGCTGCCTTCAGCCACAATCCCCACTGACACCTGCCGTTCTTCTTAGTAATTTCCCATCTGCCGACCCCCACCTGCTCCTCGGCTGTAAACCCCACTCGACCCCGGTTCGGTACCGAGGTCTCTGTTCCCCTAGCACAATGTGCATGAATGTCATCCATTTTTGCTGCTCTTGTGACCGTCCGGCTCTGGACTTTCCTAATGCATCTGGCTGAGACTGCAGAATTCACCGTCCGGCCGTCCATGCCTGTGCACGGGGCAGAAGGGGATCCGAGTGCTGGACCCAGCTCCCATTGCAACTTGGAGGGGCTGGTGCGCAGTGGGTGAGCCGTGGTCTTCCTCCAGCCGCCGAAGGCCACGGAAACCACGAAGCAGTGAGCACAGGGCCGTGCATTTTTGCAAAGGCGTTGAGTGTGTGCGTGTGCACGTGGGAGTGAGTGTGCAGACCCGTCACTCATGCATGAAAGCCCACCCTCGCTTCCTCTGGGGGGACTGTCCTGATGCAGAAGCCAGGCTTGTCCTCTGCCACGAACACAACCCCCTGCACCCCCCTCCCCGGAATTGCAGGTTTCGTGAATATTTGCTCAAAGCCCGTTTTTCCTAATAGAATACGCGTCGTCAGTGCCGGAAGCAAAAGAAGCTCTGAGCCTGTGAATCCCAGGCCTGCGGGCTCTAGGGCGGCGATGCCCCATTAAACATCGGGGCCGACAGGCAGACGTTCTTCTGTTCTGTATTCGCACACACCTCCCTTCCCATATAAGCAGGTGCTAAAGGTGGCGTCTGCACAAGTGGTTTCTTGGGGGAACAGGACGTGGCTCTTCATGCACAAGCGAGGAGGCGTCCCCACTTCCCTAAGAGTCTCCTGCAGGAGCAGAAACGCCTCTTGGGTTTCTCGCTCCACTGGGCATCGCCCCTTCGAGGTCCCGCACGTGCGCAGTCGTGATATTTGTGGGAACAGGGGCAGAGCGTGAGTGCAGATGCACACGCACGTGCTCCCTGGGAGCTCACACCTGTTTACATTTCTTACCTTCTCCTCTTCTTTTGATTAAATGGCAGCTGCTCTGGGTTGATTGTGTCCCCCCCAAAATCCATATGGTGGAGTCCTGACCCCCAGGACCTCAGGACGGGGCTGTATTAGGAGACGGGTCTTTAAAGAGGTGATGAAGGTGAAATGAGATCACTAGGGTGGGTCCTGATCCAATAGGACTGGTGTCCTTGTGAGAAGAGGAGATGGGGACACAGATGCACAGAGGGACTGTGACACCATAAATGTCTGCTGTTTGAGCCACCTCATCTGGGGTCCTTTGTTATGGCGGCCTCAGCTGACTGATACACCAGCCAATTAAGCAAAGAGATGAATCAATAGGTAGCAATGAGGTAGATCAATGACTAGATGAGCAGATTTGTCACATCTCAGCCAAGGTGTCAGCACAGAATCAGGGGGATACAGCCTAGAAAAGAGGAAACGGGGCGCCCAGGAGAAGGGACACCGTGCATCGCCGGCTTCCCCATGGACGCAGTTGCTCGTCCTGCATTTCCACTCACGGTCCTCGGGTTAAAGCTTGGTGTTGCGAACGCACGTGAGGGTTTATTTCCCGCCTTAAATAAGGAGGTTGTTGACACAGCAGACCCCACGCCCGTGCACACATCAGGTCTGGACGCCCGGGGTGGTGAGGACATGCCGTCCGGGGCTGAGCTGGGGACCGTGGATGACCAGGCGGCGAGCACGTCACGGACAGTTAAGGTCCATGTCCCAGAATCTCGTCAAATGGGCCGCTCGATGCATCGGCTGAAACGCCATGCTCAGAAGCGGTGAGAAACGGGGAGACGTTTGCAGAAAAAGTCAGGAAGTGGCAGAATCTGGAAGTTCACCCCTCACCAGGCGCTGGACGGTCCAGGTCCTTCATTTCAAGGGCGGCCCTTCCGAGACCGCTGACCACAGGGCATTTGCAAATACGTCGGGTTGCTGACCACGTCCAAAATGCACTTAGGGTGACGGCTCATGGTCACCGTTTTCCTAAATTATTCACTACCAGGGACAGAATGCATTCCACCCAAACCCACTGTGCTGGAATGTGACAATCTAAAAGCCCGGAAACGAGGGCCGGGGCCAGAGAGTCAGCCTCAGGGAACTGCCCGCTGTGGGGACCCTGCCTCCACCCGCTGACCCCGCAGGATTCCTCCAGGGCCCGGCAGCACCTCTGAAAGCGAGCACGGGCCTGGCTCCACATTGCAAAACCTGCATCCTAAGCACACAGGAAGATTCGCTGTTTCGTCTCAAGAATACGAACAGAACGGGTTTTCAGGTCTAAAAAGGGGCGAGAATCTTTCTGCCTTCCAGTCTCCCAGAGGGCGGCCCACGAGGTGGGAAGCGATCGGTAATAAGTGTTTTCCTTGTGTGCCACCTTGGTGGAGGGGTTTTCGGGGGAGGGAGGAGATTTTTTTTCCAATTTAAAACTTAATTGAATATTTCCCCAAACACACACGCAGGCTGGGCGTCCAAGCGTGTCTGATCAAAGGTCTCTTATGACACCCTGCAGAGAAGCTGAAGATAAACTCGGGGTCAGCCCGAAGAAGCAAGACCTCAGGAATCTAGAAACAGCCTGTATGAAGCCCGAGGGGGTAAAATTACTAATGGTTCCACGTCCACACGGACACCAACAATCTGCTTACATCTCACAAGAACTCTCGTGCCAGCTCTTTCTTTTTTCTCTTTATTTCCATGAAAAGATAAACATACACATACTCAACGGTGGGGTGTTTCAGGTGACCGTTGGTAAACGTGAATCTCATACGTGCAGAGTGATGTCACGAGTGTGGACTCGGGGGGAGAAACCGAGTATCCCGGAAAATGCCCCCATTGTTGCAAAGTGAGTCCCCCTTTCAGAATAAGAGCTGGGCAGTTGGGGGGGCATTTGTAAAGCAGGATTCCTTTCCTGCCCCGGAGCACGGCACCTCGCTCGCCTGGTCCACGTGTCGGGTGAAAAGAGCCGAGTGGTAATGATGCGTGGGCAGGAGGGAAGGTGGTCTCGGGACACCTGGGTCGTCCTTGGGATTTATGCGGAAACATTGACCATGAAGAGATGTGACCCGAGAGCCAGGACCGCCCCAGCACACTGTCTCCCACCAAAAATGAATCCGCCATCAGTCCCTGAAGAGTGATGTTGATGGGATGAGAGCTGATGCAGGGGATGCACTGGTTGGGCGGTTGGGGTCTTCGGTGACCCCAGACACCAGCATCTGGAGTGTTCCCTTTATGGCGGTATCGAGTCCCCGAGATGTTCCCCTCTGTCCTATAGCATCAACATAGCCCCGGATGCTGCCTTTTGAGTTTGCACCCCTTCATAACATCATGTAAGAGTTGTCAGTCATCACAAATGTGAAGTCCGCGAGAGAGATGACCTCGCCGCTGTGGGGAAGCCGGCGAGGCAGCTGGCCGGGGTCTCCGGCCGCCCCTTCCTCCCCCGTCTGTGTCACTGTGGGTGTCTCAGCCTCGGCCTTGGCCGACTGGACCACCAGGGCCTCCTCCAGGAAACACTCCTGCTCCCCGTCCTCCGTCTTATTCAGGGGGGCCACGTTCTGGGTGTCCTTGATCCACTCCTGCAGGAATGAGACACAGTCACTCACACCCTAGGAACCCAGTGGGGCAGGCCCCTCGGGGCCCATGCAAGGACCCCCTGGCCAAGTCCGCACAGGCGCCCCCGGGCGAGCATCCCGGCAGCGGGGCAGCCTCCCTCCGACGGGAACACCATTCCCAACGGGACAGAACAGCCCTCTCGTTTGCCATCTTTGCACTAAGTCCATCCAGGAGTAGGGACTCTGGGGGACTCTGTCCCGGGGACACAGGGACTCGCCTCCCTTCCCCGTGGCTTCTCCCTCCCCCGGCCCAGCCTCCTTCACTTCCTTCTTCGAGCTCCAAGTATTGAAACACAGCGGCTTCTCCTGTCCCGACAAGTCTGCTTTAACTCCTCACCCTCCCTCAAAGGGGATCAGGATGCGCTGTCCTCACAGAAGTCACTTTGGCATCAGGATTATTTTGAGCGGAAGGCGGTTAAGAAACAGCAAATAGAGAGGCGCTCCCTGCAGTCCCCCTTTCTGCCTAAAAGCAGGGCATAAGTGTCCCTTGTGTAAAGAAAATGGACGTTTCTAATGTGCCCCCCTCTTTCTTCTAACTCCAGAGAAAACCCCCATCACCTGACAGGACTTGAGTCCACATAACGAACCGTACTAAGCGACCCTGATTTATCACGAATTCCCTAGTCGACTTCCCACCTGTTTTCCTTCATCTGGTCTCTTCTCCACATTTATGACTCTTGGGTCAAGTGGCAAATAAGCCCCTATAAGCCCCAAATAAGGGTCTAATTGTCCCTTTGGGGCTTTCACTTCTTTTCTGTGAGCACCTCCCCTCTCATGAGTATGAAATAAACCGTTTCTCCTGTGAATCTGTCTTTTTCAGCTGTTGTTTGTCCGTTTAATTCACAGGTTCCAGTCACTGAATTCAAGAGGGTAGAAGAAATTTTTTTCCCGTTTTTTTCCTCATTTATACCTAAGTCCCTTTGAGACTCACCATGCTCCTGAAGAAGGTTGAACGGGGTACCTACCTCCCAGAGTAAAGACCCGTCCACGTCCTAACCCCTAGAAGCTATGAATGAGAACATTTTTTTGGAAACAGGGTCTTTGCAGATGTGATTAGTGAAGGATGGAGATCGGGTCATCCTGGAGGAGGGGGCCCTAAATCCAATGACAGTGTCCTGATCAGAGACAGAAGAGGAGACACAGACACAGGGGAGGAGCCACGTGGAGACGGAGGCAGAGATGGAGGGAGGCGGCCACCAGCCCAGGGACGTCTGGAGCCCCAGAAGCTGGAAGAGGCAGGAAGGACCCTCCCCTGGAGCCTCGGGAGGGAGCGCGGCCCTGCGACCCCTTCACCTAGGACGTCTGGTCTCCAGGACGGGGAGGGTGAATTCCTGGGGTTCTAAGACACTCAGTTAGGGGCAGCCCCAGAAAACAAGCACAACTCTGCTCCCTGCGTCCTGTAAAATGCACAGCTGGGTCTGCACCGTCTGGTGCGCTCCGGGGGGCCGTGGCCCCCTCATCCCTCACCGGCTCACACCCGGCCCCCCGCCAGCACTGATCGAACGCGTGATGAACGAGCAGAAACTCCTGAAAGCGGAAGCGGACGGTCTGTTCTCAGCCCTGCAGAGGGAGCACGGTAAGAACACGACTTCCTGACGAGATGACAAGGCGATTAGGCTGGAAAATCCCGCCGGGGCGCCGCTCTCGGGGGCCAATTTCAAGATAAGCTCCCCCTTGAGACCCCTGGATCCTCTCGGTCTGACGGTGAAGGATGAAAAGCTGCTGCTTTCCCATCAGAAACGGCCGGCGGGTGGTGACAGAGGCAGCGGGAATCAGCGTGGGTTGTAAGATCGGTGCATCGGGGAGACGTCAGAGGGTGACAAAGCCACCCGGTTGGGAGGCACAGGAGAATGACAGTTACCTGGAAGTTACCTTGGTGCAACTCGAAGAGCCCGGGGAAGGTGAATTTGGGATCGGGCACGCTGGGCATGAGCACTTTCTTGACTCTGCAAAGGACACAGAGATTCTGGTCAGACAAGGCTGTGGACGTGCACGGGGCCCGGACCCCTATGAGGGGCCGAGGACGCCTGCAGATTTCCACCTCGGAGACTCAGTGCCCGAGTGGAATGGTGCCCTTAATTTTAAGGCGTGTGCCCGACTCAACCTTCCTGGATATCCTGCACCCAGGGTCCACGTGAAGCCCCCCACCAGAAGTGTGATGTTAGGTGCACAGAGCACATTGCTGTGCAATATGGATTCACGTTGCGTATGGCTTGTTATTTCCATTTTGTTGATGTAATAAAAATATTACATTAATAAACATAAGCCTTTTACCCTGTTCGTCTGTCTATGGTCAGTTTAATTCACAAGATCCCAAGCACTGAACCTAAGAGGTTCTAATCTAATACGATCTGAATGCAATAGGGCTGGTGTCTTGTAAAAAGAAGAGATTAGGACACAGACACACTGAATTGTGTCCCCCCACCCCACAATTCATAGGTTGAACCCGTACCCCCCACTGTAAGGCTATTTGGAGATTGGGCCTTTGGGGAGGTAATTAACATCAAATGAGTCATAAATGTGGTGACCAGGAGAGGCCACCCCAAAATATGGCACTTTGGGATATAATCTGGAGCTGAAAATAATTGAGAAACAGCACACGCGGGCGCTCTCTGCCCTCCCCCATCTGCACAAGGACTCTTATCACCAGAGACGGCACCGAGATGATTCTGCAGACAGCCCTTATCTACTACGGTTTCCTTCAGACACTTTCTACTCACCTTCCCACAGTTCACACCCGTAAATGTCCAAACCCCCGTTTCCTCTGTCTAATCACTTCTCCACGACGCATCACCCCTTTTTAGGGTGCTATAGAAGCCCCCCAGATGAACTGCGTCTTGAGGTTTTCAGTCTCTTCCTGTGAATCCCTTGTGCATGTAAAAATATCGCATCAATAATGAAACGTATGCCTTTTCTCCGGTTAATCTGTCTTTGGTCGGTTTAATTCACGGGCCCCCTGGGAGTGAACCTCAGTGGTTCTAATCTAACAGGATCTTAATGCAATAGGGCTGGTGTCCCCATAAGGAGAGGAGATGAGGACACAGACACGCATAAAAACTCGGATTTCAGCTCCCTATCAGACATGTCACCCGTCGACACCCTCCTCTGATGGTTCACCTCCTCCCTAGTGGAGACCCACAACGGCGGCATCTGTCCGAGCTGGGACAAGAGATAAGACAAGACGGGAGGGGTCAGGGGAGACTGGCAGGAGCCAAAGGAAGCATCCTCGGCCGTACGGTGCTGTGGGGGTGCCACCTCTGAAGCTGTGTGACCCAGCCCGGGTCGGACCCAGCGTGAGCGCTCCAGAACGCGGTCCATCTCTCTCCTCGCATCCCTGCAGCCGTTGCTATGGAAACCTCATCCTTAGAAACAAAGATGGCGGCCCCAACCCCGGGCATCGGCACCTTCAACCATCGCCAACGGCCAAACGCCTGGGCGCCGTTCAGTTTAAATCAAGAGGAAAGGGAGACGGTTCAACGGTTGCACGGCAGGTTAACGAAGAAAAGTGTGTAATATAATATTTTTGAAAAGCTCTCTACGGCCCCAAAGAATTTTGTGTTGCTGTGTCTACAACTGGATGGAAAACCTAGACAAGTTTTCTTGTGCTGTTCCCACTTCACTCCTCAAAATGCCCGGTTTCGTTGGTCTCACTAAACCTTAAAATGTGTTTCCAGCACCTGTCCCTCTAATGCAACAGGAGGCCCCGCTCAATGGGGTCTATGTTTGGAGCAAGCTAATGCTCCAGTAGGGATTATTCATCTGGTCTGCTGTCCCCAGGAGAATATTTCTCCATGAATTCTCCAGATTCCCCAATAATCTTTGGCGTTATTTTCCTTTCAACTTTCTTGTAATGTGGCGTTGGCCATGTGAACACTGGGGTGGGGAGAGATGCTCTACTAGATGACCGTGTCTGATGATGCTCCCTTCTTTCTGCTGCGTGGACGTGCTGGAACCCAAGCCCTCCACCCGCGTGGGTGATGATACCGCCGGGAGTCGTCCTTACCTCTGTAGTTTCCATAAAGACACCAGGAGGAGGGACACCATCAGGAAGGTGACCAGGCCGGAAATTAGAATGAATTTGGGGAAAAGCTTTTTCTCCTGGCATGAGTCTAAAGCAAAAGAGAAAGATTGCTGTAAGTTTTCCACGTGATGCCCGGTCACGCTCCACCTGCACCTTTTTCTTTCCTTGATGCATGTCGCTGTTGGCAAGTGTTGATTTTGGTGGGAAATATCCTGGAAAGGGAGATGGTGTGTGCACACACGCACGTGTGGGACAGCCAGGCGGGAGGTGGTGTAGACTCAACACACTGCCCTACGCGCCTGTGCTGTCAAGGGCGACGGGGGTATTGGAGACGGCTGTTGCCTCTCATCTATCTATCAATCATCTATCTATCTACCTATCTATCTATCATCTACCTATCTATCAATCATCTATCTATCATCTATCATCTATATATCTATCATATCTATCATCTATGTATCTATCATCTATCATCTATCTATCCACCTGTCTATCTATCATCTATCTATCATCTATGTATCATATCTTTCTACCTATCATGTATCTATCCACCCAACATCTGTCTGTCATCTATATATCTATCATCTGTCATTTATCTATCTATCATCTATCACCTATCTATCTAATATCTATGTCTCTATCTATCATCTATCTATATCTACCTATCTATAATCTATCAATCATCTGTCTGTCTATATATCTATCATCTATCTATAATCTATATATTTATTTATATGTATCAGTTATCTATGTTTATCATCAATTTATCTATTTATATATCCATCTATCCGCCTATCTATCTATATCTTTCTGCCTATAATCTATCTATCCACCTGTATCGTCTATCTGTCTGTTATCTATATATCTATCTATCATATATCTATCATTTATCTGTCTTAAATATCATCTATCACCTATCTATCTATAGCTATATATCTATCATCTATCAATCTATTGTGTATCTAGCTCTCTATCTACCTATCTATCTATCATCTATCATCTATTTATTTATTTGAATCATGTATCACTTATGTATCTATCCTTTATCTCCCTGTCCTCTATTATCTATGTATCTATGTATCTATCTATCTATCTATACATATTCTCTATCTATCCATCCATCTATCATCTATGTATCTCTCTATCTCTCTATGTACCTATTTATCTATTATCTATAGATAGATAGATTATAGATTATAGACATAATATAGAGATATCTATATTTGTATATTTATTTGTATCATCTTTCACTTATCTATGTATTTACATATCTGTCTATACATCTGTAGCTCTATTGTGGTGACAACATTCACAAATGGCAGTTGTTGTGTCTCGTGCTGAGTTAACACACAAGGAATGAAAAGCCGCCCGCCGAGGAAGGCTGCCTGGAGAGGGAAGTAAGGAGAGGAACGGCGGCCAGGTCGTCTGTGTGTCCAGGGGCCCCGTGCCGCCCTCCCCCGGAGGAGCAGGTGCCGGCCCCCGACCCCGCGCGATGCCCCGCGATGAGCGTTACCTCGCCGCGCTCCGCTCTGCTGGTGGGTCACGTCTGACCAGTCGCTGGGGTAAGTGTCGGACCCGTAGGTGGACTCCATGGTTTTCACTCTGGCCCGGAAGAAGTAACACTTGTCAGCATCCACGCCCTGTATCGTAACATTGCAGGTTCTCCCCTCCTCGGACTGGAGGAAAAAGCAAACAGGCCGTCGGTGACTCGACCGAGACTCGTCATCTTCACGCTGGGGGCTCACGAGATGCCTGCGTTCAGGCGTTCGCACTCTTTCTACTCGCTCTGTCTGCCCCGATCTTTATCCTCGAAACAACAACGGCAGAAGCAGACACGGCAGCACGTCTACCCTCCAAGAAGAAAGGCATCTTTTGTGATGAATACGACTACAGGTGCTTTCGAGGAATTACTTATTGACGAGCTCTTCCTTTAAAAAAAGCCGTGGGTAGACCGCATCGTGCTCACCCCCAAGAGTCTAATTTGTATCTGTCACCATGTATATGTACACCTGAAATTGCACGGTGGTGTAAACCATTATGACTTCAAAAAAATAACTGAAAAAAAAGTCATGATTTTTGTGACTATAAAAGTAATGCATGCTTCCTTCTGAGACTTTAGAAAACACACAGACACGTACACACAAGGGCAAAATAAGAAACTTAAAAACCTTTGTTCTTCTAGCTGCAAGATGTAATCAGCATTAAGAAATTGGTGCTGTTTCTTGGCCTCCAGGAGCACTCACACAGCATGGTGTTTTACTGGACACCTGCTTCTTATCATGAAAGATTCTTTAAAAAGTGAATGAATGCAAGCTGGTGCAGCCCCCATGGAAAACAGTATGGAGATGTGTCAAAAATTAAAAATAGAAATACCTTATAACCCAGTATCCCATACTGGGTATTTATGCAAAGAATGTGAAATCAACCACACAGAGAGACTTGTGCACCCCTATGTTCATTGCAGCATTGTTCACAGTAGTCAAGATGTGGAAGCAACCCAAATGCCCATTGACTGATGATTGGATAAAGAAGATGTGGTGTATGTATATACAGTGGAATACTACTCAGCCATGAAAAAGAGAAAATCATCCCATTTGTGACAACAGGGATGGACCTCAAGGATATTAGGTAAAGTAAAATAAGCCAGAGAGAGAAAAACAAACACTACATGATTTCACTCATATGTGGAAGATAAACTAACACACACAGAGAGAGAGCAGATTGGTGGTTCCCAGAGGGGAAGGGGGTGGGGGGCATAAGGGGTAAAGGGGCACATATGTATGGTGATGGATTAAAAACTAGACTATTGGTGGTGAGCACGGTGCAGTCTGTACAGAAACGGAAATACGGTGATGTACACCTGAAATTTACAGTGTTGTAAGCCCATATGACCTCTATAACATATATTTTTTTTGAAGACAAAAAAAAATTAAAAACACCTTTTGATGGCTCAGGTATTTTATTGGATCAATGTGCCGTAATTCCATTGTATGGCGTACAGGTTGTCCCCCATTCTTTGTATTTCTCTTAGATGACGCTTCAGTAGACGTCTTTGTGCATAAGACGTCATGCACATTCGTATTTCCTTAGGATCGATGCCTTAGAAGGGAATCAGTAGGTCAGAACTAGGACCATGGATAAGCTCTTGAAGTTTGTGATGCCCCACGTCACTGAACAGCATCACATTTTATTATTGCCGTGCTGTTGAGGCAAACTCTAGTATCCATTTAATGCTTTCGTTTGCATTTCTTGGGTGAGCACTGGCTGATTCTGTTTTACTGGGTTCGACCCTATGTCAGTCTTTCCCTTTTCTGGTAGGTCCCCCCACCGCCAGTGCTTCTGTTACATACACCTGCCTTACGATAGTTCATCCTCAGTTTTACTCTTATTGCTGTGCAGTCATGTCCCACACAATGAGGTTTCGGCCAATGAGGGGCCATATAGATGACAGTGGTCCCATAAAATTAGCACCAAAGGGCCTGAGTGTGTCGTAGGCTACACCCTCTAGGTTTGTGTAAATCCACTCTGTGTGTTGCACAATGACAAAATCGCCTAATGATGTATTTCTCAGGACGTGCCCCCGTCGTTAATCCACATGGGACCGTATTGCATTGCACCATTTCCAAATTTTAGGGTGCCTCACACTGACAATGCTTCAGCCCTGATTCTCTGTCCAACCATCTCTAGAGCATCTGTTTTGCTAAAAATCCTCTCTCCCTTTTCTTCGTCCTCCTTGGATGGACTGTAAAGTGCGCAAGTCAAGCAACAGTGCAAACGAGCCCACCATATGTATTCCCGTGGCTGGAACGCACACATTTGCCCTAAGTTATACCCTGAGACTCCAACGTCCAGGAGACGCACTCCAGGACAAGGCACTTGTTCTTGGGTCTGGCGATACACGAGCGCAGGACGTAGGAGGGAAAGGGAAAATGCAATGTCTTCTGGTGGCTTTCTTAGCTCACTTCCAGACTTTCCTCATTTCACTGCTCCGAACCCCGCTGTTACCTGACCTCAGTGTCCTTTGGGCACAGATGCAGCACGGTGTCCGAAAACGGAGCCAAACAGCCACTGTCTCAGTGACGTTGTTCATGAACAGAAATATAATCACAGATCAACGTGGCGGTCGACGTGGGCGCTCAGCAGTTGCAGACCAATCGTGTGCTTTTCCTCTGGGATCCCCGTGTTGTCTTCGAACAATCACAAGGAAACATATGCAGGAAAGACCAGTGTGGGGGAAGGTGGCCCCACTGCACTGTCTAATGACAGAAGAGCCATCAGCCTAGGGTTGGGTCGTTGTTATGGGTTAAATTGTGACCCCCCGATAAAGATATGTTGAAATCCTAACCCCTGGAACCTGTGAATGTGACCTCATTGGGAGAAAGAGTCTTTGTGGATGTAATTAGGTTCAGATGAGGTCACTACGGTGGACCAGTAATCCAGTGACAGGCGTCCTCATAAGATGAGGAGAAGTGACACAGATGCAGATGCACACAGAGAGGAGAAGACCGTGTGAACATACAGACACAGAGACGAGAAGACCATGGGAAGACGAACACAGAGCTTGGATGGGGTGACGTGGCCACAAGCCAGGGAACAGCAGTCATTTCTAGAAGCCACCGGAAGCTGAGAGGGAGGCATGGAATAGATTGTCCCCTGGAAACTCCAGAAAGAACCAACCCTGCTGACTGGTGGATTTTCGACTTCTGGCCTCCAGAACTGGGAAAGAATACCTGTCTGTTGTGTTAAGCCCCTCAGTTTGTGGTATTTTGTTAGGGCAGCCCCAGGAATCTCACACAGTTGTGTAGCTGTGAAGGGTAATATGTCCATGAAGGGTAATTAGATGCATCATCTAATTTGAAGGACAAATGATAGAGCCCATGTCTCTGTTGGGTAGTGTGACCAATACCTGCAAACTAAGCTTGAAACCAAACACCCAAGTCTTATATCTTGTTGGACTTAGCTGGTGTGAGTGACATCCCTGTCACACGATGACCTCAATGTGTGGATGGGTATTATTTCTCCTGATCCAGCATGCTAGCTTTTAAGAGCCCAGCCCTCATCCTCCATCATGTCCAGCAGGAGAAAAACCTTCCTGACCACCCCATGGAAAAGAGTGATCCTGCTTCTGCCCTTCCTCCCCTGAATCTCCATCTCCTTCCTTCAAGGTGCTCACCCCTGCTCTACCCATTGCGAATGTATCTGTTTATGGTTCATCTCCTCCTGCAGAACAGATGCTCCACGAGGCAGGGATTCCTGTCTGTCCGTTGAGGGATCTCCTTGCTGTCTCTACGGATGTGCCTGGTCTGGACACCAGTGAATGGAGTTCTACCACCCGCAAGTAAGAGGAACTTTGACCCGGAGCTTACGCCACACGGTGCTCAATGCTTTTCATTGTGTTACCACTTTTCATCCCCGTGTTGTTCTGAGCTGCTGTCATTACCTCCTCAGTGCCTGGGGTGTAGTAGTCACTCGACAAATGTGAACGGACGTTGAAGTTGAAGGAAGCTGAAGGAAGCCCCTTCTGACACCTGTAGGCACAGCAGACGTCGAGTGTCCTGGGCCGAGATGCCTGGGGAGACTCAACCCACCTTCTCTCCCTCTCCTCCCTGAGTGGTGCCGTGCGATATGGTCCTTCTGGTCGACCTCCTTGTCTGAGTCGCCAGAGCTCAATGGACACAGCGCACTCCCAGAATTGTGGAATCATCGACGCCTGAGATTGGAAGGGAGCTCAATGCTCTGGGATCCTAACAAGTCCAGTCCTAGACCTTAACCTTTCGGAGAGCCCCTACAACCCAACTTTAGACTTTCCTTGGGCACTTCCAGGAAGGGGCACCCTGCTGTATGTGATTCCAGGTGATTCCACCTGCTCTCTGCAGACTTTGCCCATTGACCTCAGTTCTACTCTTGTGAAGAGTTTAATCCTTAAGTTTACGTGACAGACTTTTACTTATTGGAAGATAGCGATGAGCCCCAGGTCATTGATAGTCACATAATTTTAATTTGTTCCGTAGACTGTGCTCACATACACAGAACTGGAAAGTATACCCATGTATCTAAAGGGCATAAAAGAGAAGTGGATGGTACACAGTGTGGTTGCCCAATGAGTGGGCATGATGGTGGTGAATTTTATGTGTCCACTTGGCTGGGCCTGGTTTCCACTTCTTCAGTCAAATACCGGTCTGGACGTCACCATGAAGGCATTTTGTAGGTGTGACTAGCATTTCTAATCAGTTAACTTTGTCACTCCATAATGTGGGTGAGCCTCGTCCAATCAGTTGAAGGCACTGAGAGGACAGACTGGAGCTTCCTGGAGAAGAAGGAATTAGGCCTCCAAACGGTAACATAGAAACCCCACCTGCGTGTCCAGCCTGCTGGCCTGAAACTGGCCAGTTCCTACAATTACACGAGAAATTCCTTAGAATAAACTTCAGGATCTGTGTCTCTCCACGTCTCCCCAAAACTAGCATCTGGAGGCTACTCATTCGCCCTTGTCCTGAGCAGACGCCACCCCACTCACCTGCCACTCGGTGTCAAAGGTGCTCTTGAACTGGATTTCATAGAGGAGATCGTTGTGGGGCAGATCGGAACATGTCACCGTCACGGCCTCCCGGTGCCACCAGAAGTGCAAATCTTTCGGGGAGTCGGGTTTCACTAAGATGGAGAAACAGCAGAATGATTGCCTCCTTTACAAAGGTGAACATTCCACATCTGTGAAATCGTAGCGGTCTCTTTGCCTAGAGTCATTTTGTTCTCCCTGTATCAATCCCTCTTTCAATACCTTATGGGATTCAGGGTTTATGTGTCCTTATCTTACATTTGTAGCAGAGGTTTCAGCCAGAGCTCCAAGGATGTGTAGGTGTGTCATGGAAGGAACTCCTTGAAATTGTGTGAAAAATTCCTGTGTATCTGTTATGGGAAGAGTTGTGTCCCCCCAAAAACGACATGTTGAAGTTCTAGCCCCCAGGACCTCAGAATGTGACTGCATTTAGAAATAGGATCATTACAGATGTAATTATTTGAGGTAAGGTGAGGTTGTACTGGACTAGGCCAGACCGTAAACCCAGTGACAGTGTCCTGATCAGAGACAGAAGAGGAGACACAGACGCAGAGGAGGAGCCACGTGGAGATGGAGGCAGAGATGGAGGGAGGCGGCCACCAGCCCAGGGACGCCGGGAGCCCCAGACGCTGGAAGAGGCAGGAACAGATTCTCCCTCAGAAGTTCCAGGTGGAACCAGCCAAACCAACACTTCATTTTGGACTTCTGGTCTCCGGGACCGTGAGACAATGCGTGTCCGTTATTTTAAGGCACTCAGTTTCTGGGAATTTGTTGTGGCAGCCCTAGCAAGCTAACACTGTCTATGGGTGATTTAATGAGTAGGGGGTCCATAGGTCTCTTCAGATTCTGAGATGGACCTGTGACACCCCACCCCTCAAGAAAAAAAGAACCACTACCTTACAGAAATCTAGAAAAAAGAATACATACTTTGGAGGGAGGGCTTCACTACATCTATGTGGTGTTTCCTAAGCCAAGATGGACAACCAACCATCATGGCATTTAAGACAAACCAGTGGGGCATGGGGGAAGGTCCGAGGGTGTTTCTCTCTTCCTCTGTTGGAGGGAAGAGCATCTGCTGCATCTTTGGCTCATCCTCTCAAATCACAGCCTTCACAGGGTCATCTGGTCTCCCCCACCCCGTGAGGGTGCATCCCTGCCCAGCGTGTGTCGAGATGGAACTTTCTGGAAGGCCGGTCTCTTCCGTGTTGGCATAGGAAAGGGGCATTCAGCTCTAGAGGTGAATGGGCAATGAGCTCTTTTTGGCACTTACGGTAAGAGCTGATCCATTGACTCTTGGTCAGAAGAGGCTGTGTTCCATTTCGGATGGAAAAATACAGAATTCCATCGTCTTCTGCCTCCAGGACGCACCCAGTAGTATGACCTTGTTGAAGAATGTAGTTGGGGCATTCGCTGTCCCTCTCATTGCTCCTTAATCTGTGGTTAGAAATATTCAGCTGTAGATGATCTTTGAAAATAACATCTTAACATGTCTACTGGACATTCCTTTGCTCCACATGTCTGCCACAGGCTCACATTGGCTACTTTCTTCACTCATTTCAGTGATTCCCCCTCACAACTACAGCAAGGCCTGTCCAAACAGAAAAGATCCCCTGCCTCAAATGTTTAAAGCCCTTGAATGCCTTCCACAGCAGGTTGAAATGTGACCCTCCAAAAGGCACATCCATATATTCATATCTGGTACCTGGGAATGAGGCCTTATGTGGAAACAGGGTCTTTGCAGATGTGATTAGTGAAGGATGGAGATGGGGTCATCCTGGAGGAGGGGGCCCTACATCCAATGACAGTGTCCTGATCAGAGACAGACGAGGAGACACAGACACAGAGGAGGAGCCACGTGGAGACGGAGGCAGAGATGGAGGGAGGCGGCCACCAGCCCAGGGACGCCTGGAGCCCCAGAAGCTGGAAGAGCAGGAAGGACCCTCCCCTGGAGCCTCCGGAGGGGGCGCGGCCCTGCGACCCCTTCATCTCGGACGTCTGGGCTCCAGGACGGGGGAGGATGGATTTCCATTGTTCTATGCTGCCCAGTCTGTGGTACTTTGTTATGGCCACCCCAGGACACTCATACAGGGGAAGTCTGACCTGCAGAGTAAGCAAGCCCCTGATTTAAGGAGTCCCTTGGTAGGGATGTACCAAGATTGGGTATCTCTCTGACGGTCCCCTGCAATATTAACAAGAAGCTGACTACCCAGCCTGAAACCAGCTTATGTTCCATCCTTCAGACCTCAAACCCAAGCAGTGAGTGGATCAAGAATTATTCCCTTCAAGAATGAAGGCACTGTTGCTCACACTGGTCAACTGACTTATCTATGTGACCACCCAGAAAATCCAGCACTATTTTTCTTCACTGACTCTTCACTTACAAATAGATTCATCATAAAATTTCCCTCTTCTGTATGCTTTCTCGTTTATCTCATGGGTGATCAACCTACAAAGAATTGACCACACATTGCTTACTCGTGTTCACAGAATTGAGATGAAATTCGTTGGAAAAACCCTGCCTCCCACATTTATCCTCATGACTTTGAGGATGTGAGGCAAGGCAAATAAGCCCATAAGAGGGAGACACATTTTTGGAAGGTGGCCCCTAACTTGGTGTGAAAACTCTCAGCATGTCAATCTTTGCCGTGACTGCCCAGCAGATAATATTTTGAGGCAACAGAGCTCCAGTAAAAGATAGACACAGAGACCCTGCAGACAGCCCTGGGTGAAGAAGGCACTTTGCGAATGTCCTGCCAAGAATCTAGGTGGTTTCGAGTGTGACCCGGTCATCGTTTAGTTAGATTTGCGGAACTGTGGTTTGGGGTTGTGGTGAAGACTGAGGCGGCAACAGAACACACACGTTCACACTTGCACATTTTGACTCTCCACACCTTCACTTTCCGGCCCTCCCCACCGCTGATGTCTCAGAAGTAGAAACATCTCAGCACAGGGCAGGGTTTCCCCTCCCCGAGGGCACCTACTTGTAGAGGAAAGTCAAGTTAGTCCCCGAGTATCCACTTGCGTTCCACGTAACCTGCACAGTTTCGAAGTTAAAGTTGATGATCTGAAGCTGCAATGGTCCTCCTGGGTCAGAAGAGACAAACAGAGGATAGTTTGAGGCAATGCAGAAAAGAGTTTGGAATTTGTAAAATGGTGTCAGCCCTCCTGTTGTAAGAACGATACTGCTTTAAAGGGACAGATGAAACCAGGATTTTCACAAACAAGCCCATCATTAATAATGCCAGTAAGAGCTACAGGATATACCAAGGTTGTTCGGGTCAACTACCCCGAGACACACAGACAGCAGCAAGATTACAGCTGCCTTTCTTCTCCTGTTTGCAAGATGTAATGACCCTCAGTTAGTGCAAGGAGCAGTGAGTGCTGACCGTGTGTCCGAAGACACCATCTTTTGTGGGCACATAGAGAGGCAATCGACACTGTCCCCCATCCACCAAACTCACTGTCTTATTCAGAACCCCACACATGACAGCTTAAGGAAATGCTCAAGGACAAATGAGTCCTTAGTCTTTGCCTTAAAAGTTACTTAGGCTTCAGTCGGTTTGATTTTGGCAGAGGTCTGGATTAGTCATTCTCAAAGTAGTGAATGAGTGTATTCTAGGATTAAGCAAATAAGTGATGGTATTGTGGATAATGAAAGGTGGGTTTCCAATTGTCAGAGGGAGTTGCAAATTTGGAAATATGGAAGGCTAGAATGAACTCTGTGGTGTTGGATTAGAAGTGAAAGTATCAAGATAGAGATAGATAAATAGGTAGATGATAGATAGATAGACAGACAGATGATAGGTAGGTAGATAGATGATAGATAGATAGATACAGATAGATAGATGATAGATAATTGATGGATGGATGGATAGATAGATAGATTGATGGATAGATTGTTGATGGATGGATAGATAGATTGATGGATGGATGGACAGAAGGATGAATACACGAATAGATAGATAGATAGATAGATAGATAGATAGATAGATAGATAGATAGATAGATAGATAGATAAAGATAGAGATGGATGGATGGTTGGACGGATGGATAGATGGACAAATGGATGGATGGATGGATGGATGGATGGGTGGGTGGGTGAGTGGATGCATGAATAGATGGACAAATAGATGGATGGATGGTTGGATGGATGGATGGAAGGATGGAAACATTTCTAGGACCCACCAGGAGGTGGGTGAGAAGGAGGTGAACAGACACATGTCCACAAATGCTGAGAAGGTGGGGCTGGGCGCCCCTGGGTCAGGGACTCACACTTCACTTTCAGTGCTGGGTCCAGCCCCCATCCCCTGGGGTAGGAGGCAAGTACATGTCCTGGCTCCAGCTGTGTTTGTTCAGCCCCTCTGGGAGGTCTCAAGGCTGGATGACTTGGCCTGCTGTGTAGTCATGGAGTCACACCCCATCTCATGGTCCAGAATTAACCATGTCCCCCCATCACAGCCCCTCAGCAATCCGAATTCAACCCATTTTCCAAAACCCTTCTTATAGTTCACTAATGCCTTTCTCAAGATGTGCAACCAATATTCTCTTTCCTTTTTCTGATCCCACTGACCATTGACTGTCTACACTGTGGACAGAAAGAAGGACCACTGGAAGGAGAACAAGGAGAGACTGTTTATCAGAGCTTGCTGTAGCAAGGGAGTCGGCCATCATCACCTGCATTTGGCAAAGGCTCCGTGGAAGGCAGGGGAAGTGGGAGAGCTTATTGGTGGGACAAAATGGAAGGTTCAGGTGTGTCCTGCTGGAGGATGTTGGCACAAGGGATGCTGGGGTTGGCTAACTAAAAGCAGGATGTCCTATCTGATTGGTTAGAGGAGAATATTGGACTTTCTCTGCTTGGCCCTAAGTTGGAAGCAGGGACAGAAATTAGGGAAGTTGTCGGTCATTAATCAAGGGGTTGGTTTCCCGGGCCGGTGGCTGCAGGTGGTGGGTCAGACTTGTATTCTTGTAGGTGGTCTGGTCATTGTGTGTATATTCCCTCTCTCAGTTCCCTGCATTTTGGCAATCTGCCTGCGATTAGCCGACACTCTATCGACTCCTCTTTCTACTGTTCTCAGCCAGTTTCCATGATGTATTTATCTTTTTCCAACCTGGTTGGCATCCCTGAGTCACCCACCGTGCCCAACTCTGCACTGAGCACATAGAAAGATGTTCAGAAGAGATGCACTGAATTGGGAGGGAAAGGAAAATAGAGGAGAAATTGAACCGTCTGTGAAAGATCCCAGTGTGGGGATCTTCTGAAAATCGAGGCTAGAAAGAGGAATATAAACATTCTTTGAGTGGCTAAGGGAGTCCTTCTACACGCCCAAGGTGTACGGAACACTTCTGTTCCATGCCGGCAATCATTCCTGACATAACTGACCACCAACAGATGCTCTTGACCCCCGGCCTCCTGCAGTGGGGAGCAGACATATTGAGGAGGATGTTGTAGCTTCTCAAAATCCCTGACCTTCGGAAGAGGAACTTGGGTCCATCTCTTATGGGGAACGCCTGCCTGGCTCTGAAAGGGGAGGGAGGTTTGCAGCTCAGTCCTCACCCAACATTGTGTCAGGTCTTTGGACCCCCTCCCGTGGAAGTGTCTCATTGATCAAGTCAGACACCGTGGTTTTCCAGCAGGAACGGAGAAGTGTTTGTGTGGTTCAAAGTCTCCCCGACGGGATGACTCAGCTGCAGGCACAGAAAGTACATTGCTCCCACTCGGAGAGGAGAAAGAGAAGAAGGTCACCCATCTCTGTTTCTTCTTTGCTAAATGTCCACACGATGGACTTGGCCGTTCCCGCCGAGCCTAAGTGAGGGGTGTGATGGGATCCTCACCACGGGGGTGGACAAGACGTCTCTGACATGGATGTGAGGGAAGACAGGGAGGGCTCCCCACTGATCCTATGAAACACTTTCTGGCGGCACGGTGATGCTCTTGAAGTGCATTCTTCTCACAGTTGGACCTCAAATCAGGTTCAAGAGGAGCCAGCCTTTTGCAAGGGATCGGATGCCATTTGCAAAACAGAAAGGCAGCATTTGCTTGCCCATTTTGGCTTCACCCCTGCCCTGTGCCTTAAAAATGAGAGACTTAATTCTCCCTTGAAAACAAAGGAAGGGAGGCCTCCCCTCGCCTTTCTTAGAGCTTTCACTTTAGCAAACTGGTACGATCTTTCCCCGTCTCTTTGAAACACGTGTAAATCCTTTGAAAAGTTAATGAGCCTTTTGACAGATTTGGGACCCAGGAGTATTTTTCTCAAGGACCTGGGAACCAACTCTTTGAAATGCAAATATCAAAGGAGGTGGTGCCCCCATCTTCCCATTTCTACGACAGGGTGCGAGTCTGGCTTCAAGTGCAGAACCACCTCCTGTCGTAAAGATAGAAGTTTATTTTGCTTTTGGATAAAGCCAACGGGCTGGCAGAGATGGTCACTCCAATTAGCCGGTGACTAGGAAGGACTGTGTGTGACAAATGGTGCTGGGAAGTCCTGCCACTTCAGAACGTGCGTGATGGGCTGCATCCACTTAACTCCATAAAAGGGTGTCTGTCTTGGCCACCTCTTTGGTGGATGGCAAGAGACGCAAATCCCATCCTGGTTTAATGCTTATGCAGTAATAACGTTGTTTTCCTCTCTCTTCCACCTTTGTGGAGAAGACTTCTGGGTTGACGAGAGATTTTGGTCTTCATTTTATTCCTCCAACAGCATCAGAAACACACCCATCTCTCCAGGAACCACCCACCCTCCTGGGCCCTCGGGTTGTCAGTTATTTGCATTCCTGGTGGCACCATTTCCACCAAAATCCGCCCCCCCTCAGGGAGACCCCCCATACCCACCCCAGGAATGCTGTGGGGAGCTGTTGTACCATTGCAAAGATAAGCAACTTAAAAAGATAAATACCGTGTGATTCCACTCATATGAGGTCCCCAGAGAGGTCAGATTCACAGAGACAGAAAGTAGGAGCTGGGGGAGGGGATGGGGAGTGAGTGTTTAACGGGGACAGAGCTTCCGCGTGGAAAGATGAGAAAGTTCTGGAAGTGGACGGTGGGGCTGGTTACACAACAATGTGAATGTCTCCAAGACCATGAACTGTACTCTTAAAAGTGGTTAGCATGGTGCATTTTCTGTAATGTGTATTTTACCATAATTTTCTAAAAGATCAGCAATTTTATTTCGCTTTTCAAAAATTGCATTGGAAAACAACTTTAAGACACCTTTCAAAGTAGTTCTTCTTGCTGTAGACTTGGGAACAATGGCATTAAGATGTGGCTGAGATGGACTGAACTGCTTTGTTTAGATTTCTGATCACAGATCATGCAGGCGATATCTGGGGAGAAATCTAAAACTCCCGTCTTTGGATAAATAGAATGTGGTACAGTGGAATATTACTCAGCCATGAAAAGGAGTGGAGCACTGACACATGATACAGCATGGATGGACCTTGAAAACTTGCTGCTCGGTGAGAGAAGCCAGACACAAAAGGACAAATACTGTACAATCCGTTTATAGGAAGTGTTCAGAACAGGCAAATCCACAGAGTGATAGGGACAAAGTGGATTAGTGGTTGCCAGAGGCTGACGGTGGAGGAATGGGGAGTGACTGCTGGTGGGTACAGGGTCTCCTTTTGGGGTGATGAAAATGTCTTAAAATGGACCATGGTGATGGTTGCACATATCTGCGAATATACCAAAAAACATTGAATTGTACTCTTTAAATGGGTGAGTTATATGATATGTGAATTACTTCCCAACAGAACTGTTACCCAAAACGTCATCTCCACGCTGCCCACCTCGCTTCAGCTTCCGTGGACTTCTCCCCACTTCCAATGGAGACTTTCTCCTCTAACCCCGACGAGCAGCGACGAGCAGCGACCCCAGGGACAGGGTTTCGACACAGCGGCTGCTGCCACCAACGCCTCCACACAGATGTGAAACCCCTGGGGCTTTTGTCAAGCTGCCTTTCATTCTGTAACTCCTTTTTTTTTTCTTTTCTCAGAAAAACACAAAGGCTTGCAGGAAATCTGGAGATGAACAGATTTGCAAACGCTGGGGCTCCGATATGCAGAAGCAGCCTTCAAATGCCAAGAATTTCCTTCCCAATTTAGCACATGCCTCCCAGTTTCGTAAAAAATACGGAGACAATGTGATTAATGAATGGCAAGAATTTTTGCTCTATCGAGCTGGGGTATACTAAGGGATTTTGCGCCTGAATACTGTTGGGTATTTCTGGGCGTGATGCATGAGGTCGGATCAAAGCAGTGGGCCACAAGGAAAACCGCAGAATGGACAAGTTAGGTGATGTCACGTAAAATCCTCACATCCTTGCCCATCTGCTCGGAATAAGGCACATTCAGTAGCCTTGGTGATGACAACCTTAGCAAGGGTCAGAAATGTCCCCTGGGGGCAGTGACAGCCTGATCCCCTCTCCGGGTCCCCCCACCAAGTCTCCAAAGCAGGCAAGTGCACAGGGGGTGCATGTTGGGACCCCATCATCGCCTCACACACAGGAGGTCCCCTCGAGCTTCCCCACCTGCAAGCCCGTTCCGTGTCCACTTAGCACCGTCCAGACCACAGACCGGGGAGCCTTCCCCCGCCCCAGGAACACCTTTTAGGGCCACCAGGAATTGTGACTTCTCCCCTCCATGCCTCCGGCCCTAACCCAAGCCTGAATCCCCACTCCATTCGGGGTGAGCGTCTGGCTCAGCTGCAAACATTTTGCCACGTTTGCCTACCTACAGGGCGTTAGGAAACGTGTAACGTGTCCTCCCTTAACCGTCTTCTATCTTGAGTCCCGTGGGTCTGGCTGGCCCTCAGCTCCCCTCCATCCATCTCCATCCCCGATCGTCCCTGTTCCTCGATTCTGCCCCCACCCCGCTCTGTATCAGCCTGTCACCCTCATCTCTGTGCCCCCCATGTCGCGAAGCACGATTCTTGCACACACAGCCCCACGGCTGGTCACGGAAACGGCCCCGTGGATTGGCTGAAGGTTGGTCTGTGTGGTTGGGGGGGACGGCCTTCCCCCCATCATTCCTCAGCCTTTCACGAGCCCCCGTCCCCCCGCGCGCACACCAGCTCTCTGTCCTCCTCACTTCCCCTCCTTCCTAATTTGGCACCGTCGATTCGTGGACACGTTTTGGGCGAATGAGCACCCTCGTTATACCCCGTCAGAAACCTAAATCTGCCTCTGATGGAAATAGTATCTGAAAGCAAAATTGAGTCTTTATGTCTGAAACCGTCGGTTAGAAATCGGTCCATTCGGCGGAGGGGCCCCTGCGCATCTATGGGTCCCGGGCTCCTGCCATCGACGGCCGTGACCACCGGGTGGTTGGGTCCCGGCGGATTAAAGACGGGGGACGCCCCAGGGCGAGGGCACCATGGGGGACCTGTCCTCAGGCTGTGCCCCCCGGGAACCTGGTTCTTAGTGCACAATAGTTTTCACACCCCTAAAGACCTCGGGGGAGAGAAAATTGCAAGCAAACCACAAAAGCGTTTCCTAAAGAAAGCAAGCTTCGCTGTTTTCTTAGAAGTTACTAGAGAGACTCCACCGTCCATCCAGAGACATGCTGATGCACGCTTCTGCCTCTGAACAGGCTTCTAGCGGGTCAGAATCCTGAATGGCACTTTTCTTAATTAAGCTCCACACCAGGGGCAGGGGTGGGGGGTCAGGAGTAAGAAATGGATCTGGAGGAACCGCCTGGAATCCGTGGCCGGCACACGGGGAGCTCAAATTACAGCAGAATCCCTCATCGCTCGGCCGTATGTTGCAGGCAGACAGGCGGCCGTATCTGAGGATGTGAAAACGGACCGGCGGTGTTGCACGGAGCTCGGGAGTCACTTTGGTGCCAGAGCAGCTCCAGCCCCGGGGAGAGCCCCGTGCAGGCTCCCTCAGGCCCCTCGCTGCATCAGCTAGAAATGCAATTTGCAATCCCCAGGTTGCAGCCAAGGGGGTCACTGGGGACCCTTCCCAACCAGGTAGGCAAGACACAGGCTCAGAATCGGAAAATCAAGTGTGGGGTGATGCATGGGCACGGTGCAGAAAGCTAGATGTCCCGAAAGTGCCATCATTAGATCCCACCTGTGCCCCCCATGAGCCAGAAAGTCAAATCAGAGCCGCCTGGTGCCAGACCCGCCCCATAGTCCCCCGGCGCTGGAGTCTCCCGTCTGCGTCCTGCTGTCACATTCTCACAAAGCTGCTAATGTGAGGACGCAGCCCGGCAATAAATTTCTGGAAATTCCCCTGGATCCAGGCCGTAAGGACGGACACAAGGGTATGCTCATAATCATTCTCAGAAGGCACGGACGGGGGAGTCAAGGGGGACCCCACGCACGGACGCTCCGAGGCTCATCTCGGGGAAGCCCTGGTCTTCTTCGGAAATACTGTGGTGACACAACCTCACCGCAGGAAGGTAAATATTAAATTAAACCAGAGCCGTCTGTGAAAGCAGAAAGAACAATGAAGCTGCCCAGATTGCCAATACAGCAGACAAGGAACGTTTTACGATTATTTTTTTCCATCCGAGACTGATCCTGAACTCCACCAAGAGGGGACCCTTTTGCAACCGGTGAACCCAGGTGGGTAGAGGACTCAGAAGTCTGTGCAAGCTCATTGTAGCTTTTGTTGCAAAAGAGACCCCCCAAAATCCCCAAAGGAGTGGATATTAAAATAAAGGACATGTTACCCCCACACGTGGCCGCATCTCCAAGCACGGCTTACCGGATCCCGTGTCCCCTGGAGAGATCCAGTCCCCCAGGAGAAGGATGGCCGTGGCCGCCCAGGGTGGGAAGGCTGTCCTCATGCTGAGAGAGGGGGAGAAAGTCAGCAGAAACGTCGTAGCCGCCGAGAGATCTCGGTTCATGACTAATGTGCAGAGGTCACCCCATTTATAAAAGGCGGAAGAGAAACTGAGGAAATGAGCACAGGAAGCAGAGAGTCATGCTTTACTTTAAAAGATGATTCATTAAAAAAAAATGCAGGGTCACCTTTGCATCCTCTCGTGGGTCCTGGGGATGGGGAACACGTGGGCAAAGCGAGGTCCCAGGGCTTCTGCACCCGTGGTGTCTCTGAGGTCTCCTGGACGGCCGAGGCGGGCTGGTCATCTGGAGGTGGACAGGTTTGAGCCCCGTCCCGGCCGTCTCAAGCCAGGTGGGACTGAGCAAGGTGTCCCTAAGGGACACAGTTTGGGGACTTTCAGAGCCCAGCTGCAGAATTGTGTTTTCAGACCTTGCCAGAGAGACTTGTGGGTGGTTTTTGCTCGAAGGCAGGAAGCCCAAGTTGACCATCAGTGGGCTTGTGTCCACCACTTCTGCCTGCGAGTGGGCTCCCAGGAGTGGGTGCCCAGTGACGTTGACTGACAACAGTGACAGCTGTACACGGACACGTCATGGCAACAAAGCACTTGCACACACATCTGCTTAGAGAACATGAAAGCCATGGGAGGTGGGCAAAGAAACACGAATAACTCCACTTTAGAGTTAAAAACAGAGTTTGTGAGAAGCTGAGCGTGAGCTGGTCAGATCGATTACTAGGTGTGACTGACACAGGTCTTCTTGGACGCAGACTGGGGAATCCTTCCTCCGCGGACATCCTCGTGCAGGTCAGAAGTCCAAGACCGGACTCCCTGGGCTGTAATCCAGGTGTTGGTCAGGGTGCGTTGCTGCTGGCAGTTCTAGGGGAGAATCTGCTTTCTTGTCTTTCCAGCTTCTAGAAGCTGCCGGTGTCCGTTGGCTCATGGTTACACGTCACTTGAACGTCTGCTTCTACCGTCACGTCTTTCTCTGACTCGGAGCCTCCTGTTTCCCTCTTATAAATAAGGACCTTTGTGCCCACCTGGATAACCCGGGGTCATCTCCCCATCTCAGCATCCTTAATCACATCTGCAAAAGCTCTTCTGCATGTGAGGTGACATTTTCATAGGCTCTAGGCATTAAGATGTGGACATCTTTGGCGACACCATTGTGTCTACCGTATGGGGATTAGGATGTGGACATATTTGGGACATTATTCTGTCTACCACACAGGGATTAGGACGTGGACATCTTTGGGCACATTATTCTGTCTACCGTATGGGGATTAGGATGTGGACATCTTTGGGGACCTTATTCTGTCTACCACACAGGGATTAGGACACAGAAAGGCTCGTGTGATAGCTAGATAGATGATACATAAGTAGATAGATGATAGGTGGATAAATAAATAAATACATACATACATATATACATACCTGGATGATAGATAGATAATAGATACACATATACATACACACATAGATGATGAATAAGTAGACAGACAGAAGATAGTAAGAGAGAGACACAGAATTTCTCACGCTAATGCAGGTTTCTCAACCTTGAAACTGCGGACATGTGGGTCCGGACCATGCTCTGTGGTGGGGCGTCCTGTGCACTGTGGGGTGTGGAGCAGCATCCCTGGTCCCCACCCATCAGAGGCCAGGAGCACCCCCTCCAGTTGTGACAACCAAAATGTCTCCAGACTTGTCCCCACGTCCCCTTGGGGGAGAGAGTCATCCCTTATCCTCGCCCCACCTCTGCCTCCCTCCTCCCTGCTGCCCAGGGAAGCTGGAGCTTCTGGCTGTTCTCCTGAGGGGCCTGGCCCTGCAGGAACTGCTCATCTCCAGGTTTTTTCATACAAAAGAGAGGTACCAGCAGGTAACACAGGGAGAAAGGGCCGGAGAGGCCCATTTGAGGTCAGAGAAGACGGCCAAGCCTCACTTTGGCTCTTCTGAAAATTAGGAATGGTGATTTGGCGGGATGAGTACTTTATGGGAACAGAAACACGTGTGGTTCTTGAAAATGGGTTATCATGGCTATTCAGATCAAAGAAACGACAGGGCGTTTGCCCTTTGGGAGGACCGAAGAAGCCCCATGAGGTGTGCACGATGTAAAGGACCCTCGTAAAGGATGAGTCCTCCCCACTTTCCACTGCCCCTCATGCTGAAACGCAGAGGGAAGGTCATGGACCCAGAAAGGTGACACAGTGGGAACAGCATGACCGCTGGGGCTGGGCCACCTGGATGAACCGCCACTTCAGCTCTTCCCCATTCTGGCCCTCATCTTTACGTGGGAACAAAATGGGGGGAATTAGGGACAAAATGGGCCGGCCAGCACTGCCCTCCCTTCTGGACCCCAGAAGGGAAAGCGATTCCACGTGAATTCTGAAGGCCATCCTCGTCTGTCGTGGAGATGACACACAACCAGCAGTTCTACCTCCTTTTCTCTGTCGTCTCCACTCAAAACCACAAACCCACTTTGTGTGGTTCTTATTTCACAACACAGCACACGTCCAATGAGTCAGCAAAAAGGCAGAAGTTGTAAAATGTCAGCTCCAGTGTCGTGACAATGCCACTGCCTCTCGAAGAAGAATGCTCGCTTGTGTCTCTCGTCTATGACGTTGCACTCGTCCCGCATGTAGGTATTCTTTCGGTGATCTGTTGATGTGTCACAAGTCACCCCAAAACGTACTGGTGTGAATGGACAGCCCGTTGTGATCTCTCCTGCTTCTGAGGGTTGAGGGATTCAGCTGCCCCACCTGGTGTCAGATGGAGTTGGGGGCTACTGTAGGCTTGATGGAGTGGGAATGTTCTAGATGGCTCATTCACACACGTGGCTGGGCTGAATGTTGGCCAAGAGTTTGACTGGGGTACCTGGAGGCTTGATGGAGTGGGAACGTTCTAGATGGCTCCCTCACACACCTGGCAGGTGGGCTATCAGCTGAGCGCTTGACTGGAACCTTCAGCAACAGGGACACTTGATTGGATGGAATGTTCTAGATGGCCCGCTCACACCCATCACTTCCACCACCTTGGATCGGCCAACGCAAGTCTTGGGCCAGCCCAGACTCAAGAGGAGAGAAACAGAGCTCCACCTGTCCTTGGGAGTCGCTGTAAAGAAGTCACACCCATCTTGGTTCCCCCACAATGGTGATCTCTTTCTAAAAAGGTTTAGCGCTACTTCCGAAAGAGACGCTTAACTTGTGACATTGACTCAAGACGAGGTGTGTCCCTCACAATGGCAATCCCTCTAGAGCCCTTTAGGCGGCACCAGTCTTAAGTGTCCAGGCTCCTTCTGTATTTAATTGTGCCCGAATGCACAGGGTGAGGAGCTCTCTTATCTTTTCCCCGCCCGGTTCTGTCCCTAAATCCTCCCCGCACGCTGGATGCAACCGTGAAAAGGCACAGGGGCAGCTGTACATCACGAGCGGTGCGGTTCGCTGTCACATCCGTCTCTGAGCAAAGGCCGGTCAGTGTTTGTTCTCGCCATGGGAACAGTTGCATAACAGAAGGATTTCCCCACCCCAGCAGAGGGCACGGCACTCGAAGCTACGAATCTCGCACAGCCGCGTTTTTATAGCACAGAGCAATGTGGAAGGCCCTTCACTGATTCACTTGTTTGGATCGAGACTGGAAGATGGGCGGTGCTGCAGGATCTGGTCCAGAACCTTCTGGGGTGGAGGGAGAGTTGGCTTCAGAGGGCGGATGCGGGGAGTTGGGGGTTGCACATGTCTCGACCTGGGAGAAGGGAGCTTCGTCCACACGCGGTTGGGTTATGGACGTGCCTGTTCACTTGTCTTTCCAAGGACCAGCCAGCAGGGACCACAGGCGTGGGGCGTGGACTGTGCACAAGGCTGACGTCACGAGCCGAAGGAAACACAGCTGCTTAACTGCATGGTCTTTTCTTGGCCAAACAATTACGACACGGAGCACGGGGGACTGCCTCTGCTGAGTAACGTTCCCTAAATAAACAACCGAATCCTAGAAATGAGAATTGAAGCGGAGTTGATGCTCTTGTCCTCCCCGCCAGCTTCCCGTCTTCCCCGCGCCACCCACCCACCCCAACCCACCCTTGCTTCTCACAGACGTACCAAGAAGGGGTAGACTTGCTGGCCAACGTCCTGGGCAAAAAATGAAAGGACTGGATCAGTTCTCCCAGATTTCTAGGCTCATGAAATACAATGTGACTGAGGAAAAGCTCTTCATTGGTGATGTGAGAAACTCTCGTAAGTGAAGTTACAAATTCAATAATAGCTAATAAATGAGTAAATAAATAAATAAAAGGTGTAATGATGCTTGACGTAGTAGGGTTCTGTCAGTCTAGGTCTACACCCCCCGGGAGCATGGTGTCCACTCTGTGCCTGACACACAGGAAGTGTATAATGCAGTAAGTTGACAGAAGGAATATAATGGATAAATGAATGAATATATGGATGAATGGATGGATGGATGGATGGATGAATGGATGAGTGGATGGATGGATGCATGGGTGAATGAGTTGGTGGATGGACGGATAGATAGATGGATGCATGAAAGAATGCATGGATGGATGGATGGATTGGTGGATAGATGGGTGAACAGATGGATAAAGAGGTGGGTGGGTAGATGGATGTGTGGATGGGTTGGTGGATGGATGGATGGGTGCGTGAATGGGTTGGTGGGCAGATAGATAGATAGATGGATAAAAAAATACATGGATGGATGAAAGAAAGGATGGATGGATGGATGGAAGGACGGATGGATGGATCCACGGATAGATGGATGGATGCATGCATGCATGGATAGATGGATGGATGGAAGCATGGAAGAATCACCCAGTGTTAGTTTTGGAAGATCCCTGGAGGATGTTATGGGTTTAATTCCCCCACCCCCCAAAAAAAGGTTGAAGTCCTAACACCCAGTACCTGTGACTATGACCTTGTTTGTTAATAGGGTCTTTCCAGATGATCAAGTTAAGAAGAGATCATTTGAGTGGGCCCCACCCAATCCAATATGACTTGTGTCCTCACAAAAAGGGGAACGTGGATGTGTAGACCAACACGTACAGAGGGAGGACCACGTGAGGACACAGCGAGAAGACAGTCATCTACAAGGTCAGGAGCACCAGAGGCTCCCGGAACCAGAAGGGGGGGTGGGAGGGATCCACCCTCTCAGCTCTCCAAAGGAACCAACTCTGCCAGCACCTTGATTTTGGGTTTCTGGCCTCCAGAACCATGAAACAACAAATCTCGACAGTTTTAAGCCACCCAGTCTATGGTACTTTGTCACGGCAGCCCCGGAAAACACACACAGGTGTCATCCCAAGTCTTCTAAAGGGCAGCAAGCTGGCTATGGACAGAACAGCCCCTTCCATTTCCAAACGGCCGTGATGGACAGAAAGTCCACCTGTCCCCCTGCCCCAGCCTGTCCTCCGACCACACAGAAAAGCCATCTCCATGTGACCCCTTCAGATATCTGAGGGTGACAAATACAACCTGTTTTCCAGGTTAAATGAACCTCATTCTTTCATGAACTGAAGACTCTCCAGTAGCCTGATGGGCCTCTTCTCAGAGTCCCCTCAGATTCAAACTGGCGGGCCACCCTCCACAGACTTCATTCATGTGGTAGAGCCGTCATTCAAAAAGGGGAATAAATCCATGAGAGAGAGGAGAACTGGAGGGGCAATAAGTAATGGAAGACAGAGTTCTGCAGATTTCTGGACTGTGGAAGAGGATTGGTGCTGAAGGGGATGGAGAATTCTAAGTGGAGGAAGATGAACCTGCAGAGAAAGGGAAAAAAAACACGTTTTCCTCTACCCCTTTAGGTTCAGTACCTGAGGCCCTGCAAATTAAAGTGACAAAAGACAGATTAACAGGAGAAAAGAAAGGAGAGTTTACACCCGTAGGAGAAACCCAGTGATGAGTAACTCCAATGGGTGGTTGGAATTAGAATTTATATACCTAACTTAGTAGGTAATCAGGAGGTGGAGAAATGGCACTTAGGGAAAATAAATGTCTTTTTGGAAAGATAAATGGGTTTTCAGGAGAACAAACAGGAGATAACAAACAGGATAAATGTCTATGATGCTGTTTGTCTCTACAGATATGAGTGGTGTTTCCATCTCCTTCTGGGCCGTAACCCACCAGACAAGGAATTTGGGGTAGTTTTTATTGCCTTCTGTCTTCTGGGAGTAGATCCCCCCCGAGGGGGAGTTTATGGGGCCTTATTTACCGGAAGTTGCTGCTTTTACTCAGAGAGCTCCAAGAAGGATTTTTTTCTGCATCCATTGAATATCAGATGTCTTCAGCTTAAAATAATCTTCATACCAGAGTGGCATTTTGTGGGGTGGCATATTCTGATCCCGTTCACAGCCCTGAGCTTGCTGAGTAAAATGCTTGCCTTTGAGGAGGGGGTCTGGGTGTGGAGAGGTGCCTGGCAAGATGCAGGATCTTTTCTTTGGGATTCTGTCTAGATTTGGGGTTCTAAGGCTTGCATGGGATTTGGAGCACCCCTCCAGGGATGGTGACCGGCCACCCCAGTTTGCCTGAAACTGAGGGTTTTCACAGCATCTTTCAGTGATAAAACCTGGGGACTCTGCTCGGCAGGAAGGAGCTGGCCACCCCACGTCCATGGCTGGTAAAGCTCCTCGGTGAAGTTTGGTGGGATGTCGTCCCTCTGTCCGTGACCCCCAGGAGTGTGCTCTGTGGGATCACGATTTCCTTCTTAGCCTCTTAACTTCGTCTGTCATAGGCTCAGAGACCACATAACATCTCTGCCACGTGGGCACAAGGCTTCGGGGTGTCATGAAGAAGTGGGGGTCATTGGGGCACCTTGAGGGTACTCACTGGCCAGCCCTCTTCCCAAGGTACCAAATAAGTCCTGTGTTGATGGAGCCGTGCCAAGGATGGGGCGAGGCCAGCCCCTAACTTCCTGGGCATCGCTGGCCCTGCATGCCATCTTTGTAGGATTTTTTGTGTTCTTCCCAAAGGGATGGCTCATTGATGGTGGAATAGAGGATGAGCTGGACCGTCTGAGAGGACCTCCACCTGGTCTGTGCTCTTGGGGAGGGATCTGTACCTTCTCAGGCACGGAGACCTCCAAAAAGAGATTAGTTTACCCATAACAAGGAGTGAAGCTCTGACACAGGCGACAACATGGGTGAACCTTGAAAACATGATTCTGGGTAAAGAAGTCAGGCACCAAAGAATCAATACTGTATGAGTCCATTTACATGAAATGTCCAGAATAAGCAAATCCATGGAGACCCAGAGTGGACCAGTGGTTGCCAGGGGCTGGGGGAGGAGATGGGGAGTGACTGTTAATGGGAACAGGGTCTCCTTTGGGGTGGTGGGAATGTTCTGGGACTAGATAGATGAGGTGTTTGCACAACATTGTGAATGTGCTAAATGCCACTGGATCGTATGCCTTAAAATGGTGTTTTTAATGTGGATTTCAGCTCAATTTAAAAAAAAATAACATTGTACTTAAGTATGATGTGCCCATGCTAAAGTGCCCAGGTCCTAAGGGAGCAGATGGACGAACGTCACAGTTGGAAGGCACCCTGGGATCCAGAACGGGGGTGAACAACTGCAATATGGCCGCTTCCCCACACGCCGGGACCGATCCGCTATTTCATCCCCACACCCAGTCGGCAGGGGTTCTCCTGGGGACCCCTGAGCAGCCCTGAAATACGTGACATTTTTCAAAAGCTTGGTCCCAGACGGACCTGGGAAACTCTCAACAAACATCATTAAAAATGATAATAATTAAATACTTCGGTCAATGTCGTCCCTTCTCCTCCTCGTCACGTGTTCCCACTCCCCTCGGTTACAATCTGCGCCCACGGTTGTAACTCACAGGAGAGTAATTTGTAGACACCGCGGAGGAGCATGAAGACAAGTGGGGGGGGGGCGGAGAAAGTCTGCAGAAGTGGCTTTTAAAAAAATAGACTTTATTTTTAGAGCAGTTTTACATTTACAGCAAAGTGCGTGGGAAAGTACAGGGAGTTCCCGTAGTGGCCGAGTCCCTCCCCCCCACAGAGTTCCCCTATTGTTAACATCTTGCTTCCATGTGCTACATGTGTTACAACTGATGAACTGATATTGATACATTGTTAATACATTAATGAGTATCAATGTATCATTAATGTGATGTTATTGATACACGGGTACATTGTTGCTAACTACATAGTAATTGTTTACATTGTGGTTCTCTCTTGGTGTTGGACATTCTATGGGTTTGGACAAATGTCTAATGTCATGTATGCACCGTCATATAGCATACAGAGTAGTTTCACTGCCCTAAAATCCTCTGTGCTCCACGCAATCATCCCTCCCTCCCCTCATCCCTTGACAGCCACAGATATTTTTACTGTCTTTATAGTCTTGCCTTTTCCAGAATGTTGTAGAGTCAAAATCCTATAGGATGTAGCTTTTTCAGAGTGGCTTCTTTGACTTGGTCATAAGCATTTAAGGTTTCTCCATGTCTTTTTGTGGCTTGATAGCTCATTTCTTTTTAGCACTGAATAATATTCCATCGTGATAAATAAATGAAAAGCAATAGGATATATTGGAGCATATGAGGAAGCCATTTGGTATAAAACTAATTTGGCCTGACCTTGTTTTTCCAAAAGGGCCTGACATGGCCTGTTGAGCATGCATTGTCCATCTGCTTTGACATTTATTTTGTCCCAAAGACAAGACTGATGCCCTTAAAGATAGGGATGTAGCTTCCCCCCACATCAGCATTTCCTTAAGGATAAGCATCTCTTCCTGGGAACCAAGCATTAATTACCAGCCTGCTGTGCTTCCCCTGTGACCACTGACCTGCTGTGTTTACTGATCTACTGTGCCAGCTAATCATCTTGGGACAATTGTAAAAGGGACATTCCTATCATATGTGATACATGTTTTTTGTTCCAAGATGGCATATAGCCACTCTGTACACCCCACTTCTCTGGTGCCCTGCCTTAAATCCATCCATGAGCTTCTCCGGCCTCTGGGCAAGCATGCAAAGGAGGCTGCCTGTGTCCTGGAGGGGTGACCAGCTCTGGGATCAGCAGCTGAAAAGGTCATCAATGCGGGAAATGCGAGCTTCTCTGCGGACCCAGGCTTCCCTCCTGGGAGCCTCCCCAAGACCCTGGAGGAATGTTCTCAGGTCCTTCTTTGATCTTCCTTCACCGTCCTCCAACCAGCCTCACACCTAGGAAATAACCAGACAGTCATTTACACTTGAGTGAGAATTTAACCCACTCCAGCCACCTTCTCTCCCCAAGGCAAGGACCTTCAGAAACAAGTCTTTAGGTGGGAAATAAGAACTTTACTCACCTTGCGGGTGTTTGTGTGTCAGTGAGCAGGTAGAGCAGGCCAGGGTGTCTCAGCCTCTGGTGTGATGGGCATTTGGGGCCACGTCATTCTTTGTCAGGGGGCTGCCCTTCACATGTAGGGTCCGAGTAAAATCACTCATCTCCATCCACTACATTCCAACAGGACCCCCTCCCAGTGTGGCAACCAAAAATGTCTGCAGACATTGCCAATTGCCCCCAGAAGGGGAGGAGAATCGCCCATGGTTGCTAACCACTGCTATAGATAGATGATAGACAGACAGATAGTTAGTTAGATAGATAGATAGATAGATAGATGATAGACAGGCAGATAGATAGATGATAGGTAGATAGATAGATAAATAGATAGATGATAGACAGGCAGATAGATAGATGATAGGTAGATAGATAGATGATAGACAGACAGATAGATAGATGATAGGTAGATAGATAGATAGATGAAACATAGATAGATCAATCGATAGATGATAGATAGACAGACAGATAGATGATAGGTAGATAGATAGATGATACATAGATAGATCGATCGATAGATGATAGACAGATAGATAGATGCTAGGTAGGTAGGTAGATAGATAGATAGATAGATAGATAGATAGATAGATAGATAGATAGATAGAAAGAAAGATAGATAGATTGGTGAATTCTGTCTTGCAAGGCAGGTTCTCTCAACCTCACATACTAACATCTGAGGCGGGACCATCCTCTGTGGTGGGGCGTCCTGTGCACTGTAGGGTGTGGAGCAGCATCCCTGGTCTCCACCCACCAGATGCCAGTAGCTCCCCACACTTGTGACAACCAAAGATGTCCCCAGACAATGTCAAGTGTCCCCTGGTCTGTGGGATAGGTACTGAACCACTTGGGTACAGGGCAGGACAGACATGCTGGGGTCAGGGACCAGTGACTTCAGAAGCATCTTGATCATACACGTGGCTGGCATCCACAGCCAGTTCAATTTAAGTAAAGCGGATCCCCCTCCATAATGTGGGTGGGCCTCATCTAATCAGGGGAAGGCCTCAATTGCAAAAACAGGTTTCCAGATACAGAAACCAACTCTGCCTCAAGACTGCAGCACAGAAATCCTGCCCAAGTGTCCTGCCTGCCGGCCTGCCATACAAATTTTAGACTCAGCAGCTTCCACAAGTGCATGCACCAATTTCTTAAATCTCTGAACACATAAATATATGTATGAATATATATGTACACACATACAATTCTCTTTATTCACAGGTTATGTATTTGCGAGTTTGTCTACTTGCTGAAACAGCTTTTGGGGGCTCCGGGCGTCCCTGGGCTGGTGGCCGCCTCCCTCCATCTCTGCCTCCGTCTCCACGTGGCTCCTCCTCTGTGTCTGTGTCTCCTCTTCTGTCTCTGATCATTACCGTGAAAATGTCCCGGGGAAGAGAAGAAGAACCAATGGCTTGTTTGCTCGAGCGAGTTTGGGTGTCTCATCCCTCCTCCTTGGGGAGCACAAATCATCCACCAGTCGGGAGCCATTGGTCCACAAATCCAGGGACATTGTGCAGTGAAAGGATGCTCACGCACGCCTGGGGGTGAGCAGCTTCAGAAAGCAAGGGCCAAGGGAATACGGAGGTTGTATCTGCAGGTGACACACCCTCGTCTGACGGAGTGATCGACTCTGTGAATTAGCAAAATGAAGGGATTAGCCAACCCGATCTGCTCATTCAGGAGAATCCTGGAGGATGCGACGTGGCAGTGCCATCAACAACGTGCCCACCGGATGCGGTGACAGCAACACGTGGGTCATGATTTCCACGCCGTCTTAGCGTGCAGGGAGGAAAGAATTCACCTTTGTTCAGCTTTAAAATATCCCATTGAGTTACAAGTACGTTTTCTTTCTCCATAGGGTCCCACAATCCCACTCCTCTGTATGGACACAAAAGAACTGAAATTAGGAGCTCCAACAGATATTTGCACACCCGTGGTCATACCAGTGTCATCCACAATCGCCAAGAGGAGGAAACAACCTAAGCGTCCATCGACAGATGGTGGATAAAGAAAATGTGGTCCGTCCACACAGGGGAATATTACTCAGCCAGGAAAAGGAAGGAGATTTTGTCACAGGGTCCAACCTGGATGAACCTCAAGGACACGATGCTGAGTGAAATAAGCCAGACATGAAAGACAAATCCTGTAGGATTCCACTTACATGAAGAACTTGGAGGAGTCAATTCATAGAGATGGAAAATAGGAGGTGGGTCCCAGGGGCTGGGGAACAGGGATGGGGCGTCCGTGTTTCATGGGGACAGACTTTCAGTTTGGGAAGACGACAAACTTCTGGAGGGGGTGGTGGGGATGGTTGCCCAACAACGTGAATATACTTAACGCCCCTGAACTGTGCAATTAAAAATGGTGAAAATGGTAACTTTTATGTGATGTCTATTTTATCACAACTAAAAATATATATTTTTAAAGAATATTTTCTTCCCCTGAAATATAGAGATTCTTTCCAAGGGAGGACCAAAAATTGGAAGGAAGGCCACCAACAGTGAGAAAACCCACTACCCCTTCTAAAAGTCGCCGAAGAAGGAGAGAGGTGAGTTTACCGGGAAGCGCGTGGGTCCCGGGACGCATGGTCAAGCGTTGAGTGAAATTGGCCCGAGTGAGTCATTTAGCCACACTGACCCTCAGGCTCTTTCCACTCCCACTTTCCTCTGTCCCGCTTCCCCTTTGTGGCGAATGCCTTCGGAGTGGCCAGGGGCCTTTGGGGATCGGCTGTAGGGGAGCTGGGCTGGGGACGTGTTGTGTGTGGTGTCTGTGGGATGTGTCACGGGCTTTGCAGTCATGGCCACATCTAGCTCGGCGGTCGGCCGCTGGCCTTCATGACTGTGTGGGTGTCTCCTGGAAATATCCCCATCGCCCAGGTCCTGACTCACTGGAGCATGACAGGAGGGCCAGGGGTCAGTGGAGGGACCCCACTGTGAGCCCCTCTTGGGGCACACGGCGCCTGACCATGTGTGAGGACTAGAATGGAGCCGGAGAGGGTCTGTGGAAAACCGTGCCGAGCGGCTGGCCCGTCAAAGGTTCTGGTCACTTTGGGATATTGGGGACATCCATCTGCGTTTCAAAATGTGTCACCAGTTGTCCTTTGTCTTCCCGTTCCAAACACACATTGGCTTTCCTATCCAATGTTGGCTACTTTCCCTCGAGATGCCCCCTGCCCTCCTCCTAGACATTTCAGGCCCCACGGAACCTGGGTCTCCTCGCAAAGGGACGAAGTTTCAGACTCCTTTTCCCAGGAAAGCACATCTTTTCTTCACTATTGCTTTGGTACATATGGGGGGGCTTCCTTCTCCCCGAGAGATGGGCGGGGTATTCCTTGGCTGCCCTGAGGGATTAGCAGGTTCCCAGCAGGGATGGAGACGGGTGCTCCATCTTCACATTCACTTTATTAGCATCAGAAGCAGGAGGAAGGGAAAGATTATAAGCCCTTCTTTCCACAGACCGAGGGACACACTTTAGAATTGGAATACGTCTTAATTTTAATTCTTCTAAGGGATTGAAATCGCAGCCCAGGATGCGGGAACTGTAAAATAAATCTGTCAGTCTCCTGACGTTGAAATTCTTTATCTTGAAAACTGATAGTTGATCAAAAACATTGCCCTCCCGGGAATTGTCCCCCCGGAGGCTGAGTTATTGCAACCTGCTTCGTAACCTTCCGAATTACGTACTGAGCTTAACCTGCCGGCTCAGAAAGGACTTTCCAAAGTCCCCAAGCAGCCCCATGAACGTGTGCCGTCCTGCTTTGGAGGACCCGGGGTGGTCCCGGGACTGTTTGCAGGACGAGGGCGGCTGCAAGCTTCCTTCAGCCTCCTTCAAGACGCTGGCCCAGGTGCATTTGAGCAACAGAGCTGGGAATCACTCAGTGGCCACTACTAACCTAGCTTAAGCACCTAGGAAGGCTGCAAAAATTATCCTCAGACAACGTTATGCTCTGATTCCTTAACCCGGAGACCTGCGGGGTTTCTGTCACCTCAAGGGCTGTGCAATTATGCGCTGAGACCGGACAGCTCGGCCTTTGCATTTCAAGATTGTGCCTGCAGAGACCAAATAAAGGGGAAAACTGGGGCAGTGATATTCTTCATTCCTGCTGGCGTCTTTCTCCCGCTCACCCCAAATGCCTGGAACCCTAACAGCAATATCCTCCACACGGGTTCTGTTATCCAGACTCCCCAGGTCGCTTCTGCATTTCGTTTAAATGTAAAGACGTGGGGTGGAAGTGAAGTAAAGTTCTTGGGTGCTCTTCGGCTGGGTGCACCAGAATAATCCTGTATGTGTGTATCTGAAAAAGCGAGGCACGGATGCTCCTGGGATTTGCCCGCTTTTACGATTATTACTATTTGTGCAAAGAAAGCCATCCTTGACATTCTCCATCAACGCTTTGTCCCAAAACTCAGCGAAGTGTCACCACCATCCACAAAATCCACAGCAGCCCTCGAGGAACAGGACTCCCCGTTGATAATCCGTCACCACCGAGGATCCCAAAACGATAGGGAGAGTGAATCTCAACAGACACGTCCACGACACGGGAACCTGTGCTCGACTTTGGTGGCAAAGAAATCGAGATAAAACATGCTTTAAAAAGAAGCTGAGGGGGGCCGCCTGGTGGCGCAGCGGTTTAGTCCGCGCTTGGCAGCCTGGGGTTCGCGGGGTCGGATCCCGGGCGCCCGCCGACGCACTGCCTGTCAGCCATGCCGTGGCGGCGTCCCATATAAAGTGGAGGAAGATGGGCACGGATGTTAGCCCAGGGCCAGTCTTCCTCAGCAAAAAGAGGAGGATTGGCAACGGATGTTGGCTCAGGGCTGGTCTTCCCCACAAAAAAAAAAAAAAAAGAAGCTGGGGCAGGAGATGGGAGAAAGAGGGTTTAGGATTGGGGGAAGTAACGGGGATAATGGCGAAGGAAGTAGAACTCCTGAAACTCCGAGGTGCATATGGTCCACGTGGACGGAGAGTCTGGGGAAAAGGCAGGTGCCACGTGGAGGAGCCCCGTGGGGCAGAGACGCTGCGTTTCTCACCTGCCACGAGGTGGTGCTGATGCTGCTGGTCCAAGGACCTTGAAAAATGAGGACATGGTTCACGGGAAGGATGAAGGGCAAGTCCTCTTCTCCTGGGATGTCCGTTGTCTTGAATGGGGGTCTCCAAACTCAGTTCACACCACAGCACCTGCTGGAAAGTACAGTGGTCGTCGGGAGCACGCCCAGCCCCAGAGCCCCAGGGCCTTGTAAGAACTTCGGAATAAATGTTTGATGGCGGAGACTTGTGCTCAAGCAGAGAGCCGTGCACCTGAGAGAGAGACGTCACAGGGAAGCGAGGACCCTGTGATTGACCCTGAGCTGCTGACCAGGGAGCTTCACTGACCCACAGGCCTGTGCCACGAAGACTCCATCCTGCCCGTCCTGCAGTATCAGTGAGCGTCCCAGACTGGGTGAGGGATGGGGATTTGGGGTGAGTGGGGTCTCTTGGCTGAGGGATGGAGATTTGAGGTGAGTGGGGTCTCTGGGGTGAGTGATGGAGATTTGAGGTGAGTGGGGTCTCTGGGGTGAGTGATGGAGATTTGGGGTGAGTGGGGTCTCTGGATGATTGATGGAGATTTGGGGTGAGTGAGGTCTCTGGGGTGAGGAATGGAGATTTGAGGTGAGTGGGGTCTCTGGGGTGAGTGATGGAGATTTGAGGTGAGTGGGGTCTCTGGGGTGAGTGATGGAGATTTGGGGTGAGTGGGGTCTCTGGATGATTGATGGAGATTTGGGGTGAGTGAGGTCTCTGGGGTGAGGAATGGAGATTTGAGGTGAGTGGGGTCTCTGGGGTGAGTGATGGAGATTTGAGGTGAGTGGGGTCTCTGGGGTGAGTGACGGAGATTTGGGGTAAGTGGGGGTCTCTTCGGTGAGGGATGGAGATTTGGGGTGAGTGGGGTCTCTGGATGATTGATGGAAATTTGGGGTGAGTGAGGTCTCTGGTTGAGGGATGGAGATTTGAGGTGAGTGGGGGTCTCTGGGGTGAGTGATGGAGATTTGGGGTGAGTTGGGTCTCTGGGGTGACAGATGGAGATTTGGGGTGAGTGGGGTCTCTGGGTGACTGATGGAGATTTGGGGTGAGTGGGGTCTCTGGGGTGAGGGATGGAGATTTGAGGTGAGTGGGGTCTCTTGGGTGAGGGATGGAGATTTGAGGTGAGTGGGGTCTCTGGGGTGAGTGACGGAGATTTGGGGTGAGTGTGGGTCTCTGCAGTGAATGATGGAGACTTGGGGTGAGTAGGGTCTCTGGGATGAGTGGTGGAGATTCGGGGTTTGTGGGGGTCTCTGGGGTGAGTCTGGGAATCATCCGAAATCCGATTACCCATCAACAACCTCGTGACAGACCAAGGTGGGGGAGGGGCAGCAAAGTGCAAGGATGCCAAAAAGTGCATTTCCTCTGTACAGTTCTAACTCAACAAAATTTACCTTTACCTGCTCGTCCTTCTGAGATAAGACTCCAAAACAGAAAAAAAGGGGAGTTTGTCCCAACCACCAGGCCTCGTAGCTACGTGATCAAAGGGCACAGCATGGGCCGGGTGGGAAGCGCCCTGGGGGAGCAGCCACGGCAGGTCAGGGGACCCTCCCCGCCAACACGACGTGGGTACTTTCAGAGCACGGGCCGTGGGGATCTTGCCTCTGATCACCGCGCATACTGACCAGGGAGGCTTTCTGAAAGGAGAGCAAGGCCCCCCGGCCTCCTTCCCGCACCCCACTTCTCTCTACGGGTGAAGACTGTCCTAGGAGCAGAAGCAGAGCAGAGCCCTCGGGCTGTGGAGGGAGTTTCCCGCTGCAGCAGCAACAATGGAGATAACCCCGGGAGATAAGGATGCTAATCTCCTTCTTCAGTAAAAAGGAAACAGAAGCTTACTGAGCCTGTTCTGCAACCACCGAAAAAAAAATGTAAGTGTTTGTGCCGCTGGCTCACACACCCTCCAGCCCGGATGGGGGGCTGGGGCCCCCTGTGGAAGGAGAGATGCAAAAAGGAAAGGAATCCTCCTGGGTGGGTCCTGCCTGCCTCTCCTGGGCTCCAGATTTGGGTCGGAGTGTCTCTCTGTATCCTCAGGTTGTCGCAAACATGCCAGCGTCCTCCGGGCAGGTTCTGGCTAAAGTTTGGTACCTGAGAGCCGAATGGCCAATTTCTCTCCTGTGCTTGCATCACACGGCAACCCCAGAAGGAGCGTGTGCATGGCAGGGAGCATACGGGGAAGCTTCCGGTCCAGCGTGACACCTCGCGCCCCGGTGGCCGCTCTCCTGTAACAAGGGGAAAGCATTCCAACCCCCAAGGGCTTGCGCGGCTCACATCGTATCCACGACGTGGAAGGGGGTCAACGTGGCAGCCGAATTCGGGTTCGCGGGACAGCCTGGCCGGAGACCTTCTTTGCGGGAATGAGTTCCCGAGTGCTGTGACGCTGCAACTGTTTCCAGGAGGCTGGAGGGCCCTCTCAAAGCTCCTCAGAGCCCAGCTCGCCTGGTCTGGATTTTTCAGAGATTGCTACTGACCCCTAGTGACCAAAAGTTCTAATCAAGGCCGGCCCCCAGGACAGGATGCAGGACCCAGCTCCTGGGCCTGCGGTTCAGGAGCTCCGTGCACAGACAGACTGTCCTGGGTCCTGCCCAGAAGCACCCGATGGCAAAGGGCCTTCTACAGCCGGGTCAAAAGGTGGAGGACACACCAGGATGCCTCCCTCAGTGGCCGGACACAGGGTCCTCGCTGCTCTGACCAACGTCCCTGTGCGAGTGGAATTGCATTCTCCAAAAATATTTGTTGCAATTTGAACCCCTGATACCTGTAAACGAGGCCTTATTAGGCAACAGGGTCTTTGCAGGTGTGATTAGTGAAGGATGGAGATGGGGTCACCCTGGATGAGGGGGCCCTACATCCAATGACAGTGTCCTGATCAGAGACAGAAGAGACACAGACACAGAGGAGGAGCCACGTGGAGAGGGAGGCAGAGATGGAGGGAGGCGGCCACCAGCCCAGGGACGCCTGGAGCCCCAGAAGCTGGAAGAGGAGGAAGGACCCTGGTCTCCAGAACCAAGAGAGGGTACATTTCTGTAGTTTTAAGCCATCGGGTTTGTGGTCATTTGTCATAAAAGTCCCCAGAAACTGCTAAAATCCCTGAACTGAGAAATCAACTTTACCTCCCAATGCCTCCTCCTGGAAACCCTGGCCAGCAGGTGGCAGTAGAGTCCCCAGGAAGAAACCGATTCTCCTAATGCGAGTTTTGAGTTGAGATCCAGCTATTTTGGTAAATAAGAAAAGCGGCAGAGACCAGGTTATCTTGCACCCACAGGCACTTGAAACAAAGATTCTCCAGCTGCAGTGAAAGACCCCAGGGAAGGCACCATCCCCCACAATCTGAACCCCAAAAATGAGAGAGCTGGGAGTGCTTCCAATTGATCCCCATCAACTCTTAGGGATCTGACATTCGCCTGTCTGGACCTTCTTGAATTTTCTTTTTCTTTCCAGTGTTTCCTGCCTCTGGGGGCCAAAGACACCTTCAATTGGAAATGCAAAGCTCTCAACAGGGAGTGTCGGGGCCCACGGCGGGAAGGCTCTGGGATCCCGTGGGCAACGTCCCTCCAGCAGGGGCCCACGGTGACCAGCGTGGTGTTGACCGGTGGACCTGCCCCCAAACTTCACCCTTAACCCCTCACCCCTCATCCATGCAGACCCCAGTGGCCCCACGAGAGTAGGGGTGTCATTAGAAACAGACCAGCCAATAAAATCCCAATTCTCAGCCTCCTCCTTGAAGAGTCGAGAGGTGAGATGAGATGTTTCAAAAGATGCAAATAAACAACTCCGCGTTTTCACGGCCCCCCAGACTACGGAATCCTTTCCAAATTTGGAGGTCAGCAAGGAGGAAGTTGGGAGAGAAAGAATCAGCCGGGTGGCCCTGGGGTCTGAGCGGTCCATCATTGAGTTGACGGGTGAGGAGGGAACCCCGACTTTCCTCATGGGTCTGGAGACGTAGGGGTGGAGGGAACTCGTGTGCCCTCCCCTGGACGGCTGAGGCTGGCGGACGCATTCTTCGCCCGAATTTCATCAACCTGGAGGAAGGGCCGACCCTCCTGTAACTAGTGACTCTCAAAAATCCTGTTTCCAGAAGGTCATGGTCACAAGTACCAGAGGTTAGGATTGTAACGTATCTTTTGGAAGACGCTATTCAACCCACAACAGGGGACATTGGTCACAGCAGCGAGGACACTGTGCCCGGCCACCAAAGCATCCTGGTGTGTCCTCCCCCTCCTGACCCAGGTGTAGAAGGCCCTTTGCCATCGGGTGCTTCTGGGCAGGACCCAGGACGGTCTGTCTCTGCAGGGAGCTCATGAACCACAGGCCCAGGAGCTGGGCCCTGCATCCTGTCCTCGGGGACATGACGTGGGCAGAGGTTTTGGTCACCAGGGGTCAGTAGCAATCTCTGAAATGCCAGTCCAGGTGCAGTCAGCTGGAAAGAGAAATGGAAGCTTGAAGGAGGGTCACATGGAGATGTGTCCCCAGGACCGTCCTTCCTGGAGGGTCACATGGAGGTCTAGGGGACCTGGTGGGACAGGACAGGACAGGACTGAGATGTGTCCCCAGGACTGTCCTTCCTGAATGGTCACATGGAGGTCTAGGGACCTGGTGGGACAGGACAGGACTGACATGTGTCCCCAGGACTGTCCTTCCTGGAGGGTCACATGGAGGTCTAGGGACCTGGTGGGACAGGACAGGACTGAGATGTGTCCCCAGGACTGAGATGTGTCCCTCCTGGAGGGTCGCATGGAGGTCTAGGGACCTGGTGGGACAGGACAGGACTGAGAGGTGCTTTCCCAGCTCTCAGGGTTTGGGAAGTTGGAGAAAGCCCTGAAATGGGTTTATTGTTTTCGGGTCAGGACTTAACCTCTAGCTACAGGAACGTAATGAGACTACACTTCCCATTAGGTGTCCTGGGCGGTGGGTGACAGAATTTCCTTCTGTTTCCACATTTCTGACTGTGTGGCCAGCGTCCACTTCCAGGGTCCAGGCCAGGAATGTCATCCTTTTCTTATCTCTCTTCTTTCCAAACTGCATTCTGCATTATTTTAACTCTATTCTCCCACGAAAGTTGATTCATTTTCTCTTTCTTTCAAGTTTTGCTAAGATTTTCCAGTTCCTCCTCTAAACTGTGGCAGAAGATGCAAAAGAAGAATCCTGCCTTTTTCAGAACAGATCTGAACGTGTGTCCACTGACCTAACATTCTTGCAAATTTTTTTTCTCATGATGGAAGAAAGTCATGAAACAAAGTGAGAGTCCGGGGACCTTAGAGAAGGAAGGCATCACCTGTCACCCGGCTATCTGCTCATCACTAACCGGGCTTTAGAAACATGCGGAAAACTCTAAGTCTGTCCCCACGGAGCCTCAAGCCTACTTGGAAGGTGAAACTTTATAGGAGAAGAAATCAGGTCCTAGGATGCGTCCCTGAGGAGACATCTCTGCTGAAGGAACAAGCAGGGTCCCCCAGTGGACTTGGCACCATAGATGATGGAGGCAATGTGACCATGATTAAGGTGCTCCAGACACTTCCGCTCCAACTCGGCCACGAAAGGCAAAGGAGGATTCTGTCGGCGGCTGACAAAGTAAAACACACCGGGGGCTTAAAACGACAAAACCTTGTGCTCTCTGTCCTGGAGACCAGACGTCTGAGGTGAAGGGGTCGCAGGGCCGCGCTCCCTCCCGAGGCTCCAGGGGAGGGTCCTTCCTGCTCTTCCAGCTTCTGGGGCTCCAGACGTCCCTGGGCTGGTGGCCGCCTCCCTCCATCTCTGCCTCCGTCTCCACGTGGCTCCTCCTCTGTGTCTGTGTCTCCTCTTCTGTCTCTGATCAGGACACTGTCATTGGATTTAGGGCCCCCTCCTCCAGGATGACCGCCTCTCCATCCTTCACTTAATCACAAGGATAGAGGGAGAGCGTCTCCCAATTCTTTGGTCCGGGATGCTCCAAAGGACATGCTCCTTCTTCCTCCCATTCGTCCTTGTTTGCCAGATGCTGGAGACTCTCCCAACCACAGCATCCACGTGGCCTGGCCTGCACAGCCAGACTCCTCCTGGTCCTGGGGGCGGACAGAGGACCCCTGTCACAGTAGATGTGCCCAAGCAAGCAACACGCCAACCTCGCTCTGGACTGCAGACCCCACATCCAAACACGGATGAGGCCGGGCAGGTACGGAGGAGGGGACTGTGGGCAGCGGGAGCTCAAGGCTGTCAGGTCCGGGCAGGGCCATCCCCACGGGAAATCCTGATGTGGAATCTCGCCGTGTCGCTGTGGGGGATCAGAACCGGCCACCCCAAAATGTGTCTCTTTGCCTTGGTTATTTTCCAGAACAAAAGCCTCTGAAAGAAACTTTGACCTTTCCCCCTTCACTGCCTAAAAGAATTGAAGATAGAAGGTCTGTCCCCAGGACAGGCCATCACCGTAGACAACTCAGAATATGGGAAGGATCCTTGCTAAGCCTATTCTTATCAAAGTTCTATCGACCAAACTTGCTTTTCTTTCTCCGTGTGAATTGGCTTCCTCCCCTTTGAAGCCCCAAACCACCACCCCCAACATCCTCCTCTGTCTTTAGCTGAAGACGGTATTTAAGGTGTGGCTTTGGCCACTTTGGAAAATTACTCAGTTTCCCACGTCTCTCTCATGTGTACATGTTATAAAGCTTTGTTTGATTTTCTCCTGCTATTCTGTCTCATGTCAATTTAATTCTTAGGCCAGCCAGGAGGACCCAGAGAGGGCAGAGGAAGTATCTTCCTCCCCCCATCAGCAAACACCCTCCTGCAGCCGTCGCTGGAGGTGTCTTGGTGTCGCCTCTTTTCCTTTCCGGGACCGGGCTCCAGGGACCTTAGAATACGTATTTATATCCATCCTCCTTCAAGGAGATACCGTACTGCCCCCTTACGCACGGTTTCACTGTCCGAGGTTTCGGTTACTCGTGGTCGATAGCCGTCGGAAAATATCAAATGGAAAATTCCAGACATGCAATATGTACGTTTTAAGTTGGGTGTGTTCTGAGCAGTGTGATGAAATCCCGCACCATCCCGCTCTGTCCCACCCAGGACGTGACTCATCCCTTTGTCCAACGGATCCACACGGTGTACACGACCAGCTCCTTAGTCCCTTAGTAGCCATCTGGGTTCTCAGAGCGAGTGTTGGGGGATTGCAGTGCTTGTGTTCAAGTCGCCCTTATTTGGGGCCTGTTAATAACGGCCCCAAAGCACAGGAGTCGTCCTGCTGGCCGTTGGGATATTCCAGAGAGAAGCCGTCAAGTGCTTCCTTTAAGGGAAAAGGTGAAAGTTCTCAACTTAATGAGGAAAGAAAAAAAATCATATGCTGAGGTTGCTAAGATCTACAGCAACTTTTACAGCAGTATATTGTTGTAATTGTTCTATTTGATTATTAGTTACTGTGGTTAATCTCTTACTGTGCTTAATTTATAAATTAAACTTTATCATAGAGATGTATGTAAAAGAAAAAGTATAGTACATACAGGGTTCGGGACTATCCAAGTTTCAGACATCCGCTGGGGTTCTTGGAATGTATCCCCTGCGGATAAGGGGAGACTATCATCTATGAATACATATTTGTGTGATAATACAATGAAATATATGTGTTACATAAAAGTACATATTGTACATATTGCATAAACAATGTAATACATAAAATATACAATATATACTGCATTAATGTATACATTATATATATTACATAAATATACATGTATTGTACATAAAATATATACATATAATATTATAAACATTTATGAATAAAATAAAATAATATAAATAAATATTTATAAACAATATACTATAATTTATATAACATTATAAATAAATATATTTTATGTAATATTATAAATAAAATGTAATATTATAATTGTATTTATAATATTATATTTTATATAAAATTATGAATAAAAGTGTGTTTGGCAGTGCGTGTGTATTCAAATCACTACAGAGAGTGACTCTGCTATTTACTTCAAATCCCTACTCACCAGGAAAATAGGAAAACACTTGGCCGGTGACCACTGGGATTATTTCTCTTTCGGCCCCAATGACTCTCTTGTGACCTTTTCACCATCTCAGATCTATATCTGCTCTTCGTTGTTACATCAACACCAAAATGTCGTTTTCACATGTCAGGAGTTTTCATAGAGTTTGCAGACTTTTGTCCAAAGATACAACAGCAAGGAGCCATCTGATGGGCAGACGTCCGAGTGGAGCAGAGGTTGTGGCCGAGATGGTGGTTGGTCACGTCCCTGGTGTCCCCGGTGCCCGGAGGGGCCGACCGGAGACACTGAGGGCAGACGGGCAAGAAAGAATCTCTACCCCATCCTACCCCCAAACGCCTCTTGGTTGATGGATCAAGTAAGGAGCTTCTCATCGCTTAGTACACCCTCCCAACATGTGACAAGCGCCGGGCTGCCCATGACGAGAAGGAGGCAGGTTGGTCACTGGAAGTGCGTCCTGCACGGGGCGTCCACGCACCCCTCAGGACCAGCCACGAAAACCCTTCTGAACCCCAGGTGGGAACAGAGCCAACACAGACGCTTGGAGGCTGACGTGTCCACGGAAGAAATGCACAGCTTATGGACTGTCTTAGTCCATTTGGGCTGCCATAATAAAATACCGTAGATGGGGGGCTTAAACAACAGACGCTTATTTCTCCCAGTCCTGGAGGCCGGAGGTCCGAGATGCAGGCACCAGCACGGGCGGATTCGGGTCAAGCACTGATGCCTGGTTTACAGACGGCCGTTTCCCCACCGTGTCCTCACCTGGTGCAGAGAGAGCTCTGCTCTCTTCCTCTTCTTGTAAGGACACTAATCCACCATGGGGGCCCCACCCTCACCACCTCATCTAACCCCAATCGCCTCCCAGAGGCCCCACCTCCTAATGCACCCCATTGGGAGTCAGAGCTCCACACGTGAATTGGGGGGGACACACACGTTGGGTCCATAACACTAATCGTGCACCTTGGAAGTCATGAAGAGAAGGGGCGTGTCTTCCTCTGTAGGCAACAGGTCAGTTAGGCATCGTGCTCCCTTTTGTAAATTCTCCGAGACTGAAAGGCTGTCCCCACCTCTCGCTTCCCTGGGCAGCGTCAAGACAAGGAATTCCTCGGGCACCTGAGTGATGAGAAATGCAGCCCAGCCTTCATGTTCCTCTGAAGACACCCCTGAACCTCGTCCCTCCTGACTCTGAGAACAATCCCCCCCGGGAGACGGGGCGGCCACACGCCTCCCCGGGAACACCTAAGGCCCCTCTGCAGTCAGGAAGTTGGGACATCAGACTATTTGGAAATGAGTCTCAAAGTCTCTGCTTCTATTTCTTGGAAAAGAGATGTGACACTCGCCAGGGCTACATGCTCCCCAGAAAGCCTGCTCAGGTCCCGCTTCTGAGGAGCCATTGTCCCTGTCTCTGCCTTTCTCGGGAAGAGTGACTAGGACGGCCCCACCTGTCTGCTATGGCGAGAGGAGAGTCTGGGAGGAAGGAAAAGTGTCACCTTGGGGAAAGGGGTGGGCGTCAGCAGAAAGGGCAAGCAAGTATGGTCAGCAAGAGCCAGGGCGGGGCCTTCTCAGCATCAGCACCGTGGACATTTGGGGCTGCATCGTGTTCTGACGTGGGGCGTCCTGTGCACTGCAGGACGGGGAGCAGCATCTCTGGTCTCCACCCACCGGAGGCCAGGAGCACCCCATCTCCCCCACCTCTAGTGCTGACGATCAAAAATGTCACCAGTCATTGCCAAGTGTCCCCTGGGGCAAAATTATCCCTGCCTTTGAACCACTGCCATATAGATGGATAATAGATAGATAGATGGATAGATAGATGATACATAGATTAGAGATATGTAGATTGATAGATGATAGATTATAGATATGTAGACAGATTGATACGTAGATAGATAGATAATAGATAGGTGATACATAAATATATATTATAGATAGATACATAGGTAATAAATAGATGATAGATCAATTCATGATAGATAGATATAGATGATAGATAGATAGATAGTAGATACATATAGATGGAAGAATAGACACATAGATAGATGATAGATAGAGATTCCTAGATGATGGATAGATAGGTACAGATAGATTACAGATATATAGATAGATAAATAGGTAGATAGATAGGTAGATACATATGTAGATAGATGATTATAGATGTATAGCTAGATGGACAGATAGGTAGATAGATATATGATAGATAATAGATAGATGATACATAGACCAATAAAAGCTAGATCAGTACAAGATAGATAGATATAAATGATATAGACAGATATAGATAGATGAATAGATGTATAGATGGAAGATATATAGATGGATAGATGATAGATAAATGTTAGGTAGATAGATAATAGATAGAGAGATAGATGATAGATAGATATGATTGACAGAGTTTAATCTCTCATGCTAGGTCAGGGTCTCTCAGCCCCGGCACTGCGGACATGTGGGGCTGGACCCGTCTCTGTGGTGGGCGTCCTGTGCACTGTGGGGTGTGGAGCAGCAACCCTGGTCTCCACCCTCCAGTTTCAGGTCACACGCCCCACTCTAGTGTAACAACTAAAAATGTCCCCAGACATCACCAAGCATGCTCTGGGTGGGGAAGAGCAAAATCCCCCGAGCTGAGAACCACTGGTCTGGGGCACGTCCGCAAAACAGTCCAAACAGAGCCTTCTGTGGGGGGACAACGGGGATCCCCGTGCGAAGTCTGGTGTGGTTTTAATCCCGCAGGAAGTGGGGTTTAAAGAGGAAAAGGAAACAGGAAGGTGCATCCTCATGGCTCCGCTGTTAGGATGAGCGTCTGTGTGTCACCGAGTGGGCTTTCGACACGGGGAAGGAGATATTCCTCGAAGCACAAGCCATGCACATAGTGGAGGAGGCGGGCGTGCACACTCGCTGTGAATGCACCACGAGCGGCGTCTGTTCACTGAGAAAGTGCCAGACATGACTCCTGGGCAGACTTTCCGTGCTGCGGGGACATGAAGAGGAGACGGGACCGACACAAGGTCCCACTGCACTGCCCGGCCCCTCATCATGAGCCGTGTTCTTATAAGGGAGAAAGCGGGCTCGGACGGCGTCCTCACAGCCAGGCTGCAGGGTGGAGCTGGCTGCAAACCCAGGAATCACCCCCACTTCCCTATTTGTTGGTTGGTGTCCGGGGAACCACTACTGTGAATAATGTCAGTAATCACTGTCACGACACGGACGTCACACTGTTTAATATTTTAATTAATATCCCTTTTGAGTTTGATGCACCAAACCTGCATCAGAAGTAGCCACTTTTGGAAAAGAATTCAATGCACCCTGAGGCTATCCACATTGGTCCAGCCTGAGAGTGACTGACACTTTGTGAATGCTCCTGCGACTTTCTTGAATATCCTCGCATTTTGTTTATGCGTAGACCACCCCGCACCCCAATCAGGATGTCCTTGAAAGGGAGCGTGCATTCTGTCTTCCTTTCATCGTGACACACACAGAAAGACAAACGTTTTCTCCTCAGGAAAAGAAAAACGGGAAGTGAATGTTTCATTGTTTTTCATCCGCATTTACAATGTTTCGAATGTGGAAAATGATACAACAGTCTCGCAACAACTCCTGCTGGGATTTTGCACGAGTGAATCTGTCCCACAACTCTGTTCATTCCTTGTTCATTTGTCTTTATTCATTCAGCAAAGAGGTGCACAGTGTCACGTGCCACCCACATGCTAGCCGCTGCCGCTACGACTGAAATTCCCCGTCCTGGCGTGGGCGACCAGACAGTCCGTCATGAAACTAAGTTTCGCAAAACAGATTATATAGAAGACAAAGGTTTTAGGTGCCGGCGGGGGGGGTGGGGGGGAATGAGCAGGTGCAGGGCCTCCGGACAGGGGTGTGGGGTGTAAATTAACCAGGGTGGTGAGTGCTGGTCTCCTTCAAAACAGAAAGATGCTGAGTGAAGACCCCGCACGCAGGAGGAACAGCCAGTGCAAATCGGGTGACTTTGCAGAGTAAAAACAGTCAACAAACCAGGAATAGGAGGGGACGTCGTCAATCCCTTAGACGGCGTGCACGGAACACCCACAGCTCACATCCTACTCAGTGGTGCAAGTCCGCAAGCTTTGCCCCTGAGATTGGGAACAAGACAAGGGTGTCTGCTCTAGCCCCTGACATTCAACATCGTGCCGTGGGTTCAAGCCGGAGCAATTACGCAAAAGTAAAAAAATTTTTAATTAAAAAAAAACTATAGATCATAAAAGAGAAGTAAAACTGTGTCGATTTGCAGATGACTTAAATAGACAAAATCTTAAGAATTCTACTCAAAAATGATTGGAACTAATAAGGTGTTCAGCCTGGTTGTAGGGCAGAATATCAACACAGTTGCAGTGGGCAATCCAAAAGTGGAATTAGGAAAACATGTCCAGGGGCCGGCCCGGTGGTGCAGCGGTTAAGTTCGTACACTCCGCTTCAGCGGCCCGGGGTTTGCAGGTTCAGATCCCGGGCGCCTGCCGACACACTGCTTGTCAGCCACACTGTGGCGGGTCCCATATAAAGTAGAGGAAGATGGGCACAGATGTTAGCCCAGGGCCAGTCTTCCTCAGCAAGAAAAAAGAAAGAAAGAACACATGTCTATTGACAATAGCATCAAAAAGCGTAAAATATATAGGGATAAGGTTAACAAAAGGGATGCAAGACGTGTACACGGAGAACATTGCAGAGAGAAAGTAAAGAAGATTTAAATAATTATTTAAATATTTAAATAATTTAAATATTTAAAAAAATTTAAATAATTTAAACATCCTGCCTTCGATTGGAAGTCTTAATCTTACCATGGCAATATCTCCCAAGTGTTGGGATTGGCCTTTAGATTCAGTGCAACCCCTATTAAAACCCAGGCAGCCTTTTTTGCAGAAATTGACAAGCAGGTCCTAAAATTCCTATGGACGTGCAAGGGGTCTAGAGTAGCCAAAACGATCTTGAAAAAGAAAGAAAAGTTGGAGACTCACACTTCCTAATTTCAAAACTCACCACAAAGCTGCAGTAACAGAGAGGATGGTTCAGACCATTACCTTATGGTTCTGACATAAGGATAGACAGAGATCGAGGGAATGGAATTGAGAGTCCAGACATAGACCTGAGCACTGAGGGTCAACTGGTTTTCAACAAGGGTCCAAGGCAATTCAACGGGGAAAGAATAGTCTCGACAAATGGCACAACTGGAAATCCACACTCAAAAAAATGAATTTGTTCCCCTACCTCATATCATGTACAAAAATTAACTCAAAATGGATCAAAGATCTAAACACAAGAGGTACAAGTATAAAACGGTCAAAAAAAAAATCAAAGGAGTAAATCTTTGTAATCTTGAATTAGGCGATGGTTTCTTAGATGTGACCCCCAAAGTAGGTGATAATCAATAAATCGGGCTGCACCAAAATTAAAAACTTTTGTGCATCAGAGGACACCATCAAGAAAGTGGAAAGGCAACCCACAGAAAGGGAGAAAATATTTGCAAATCATATATCTGATGAGGGGTTTTATCCAGAATATGTAAACACTTACAATTCAACAATAAGAGGACGAATGCCTCAATGGAAAAATAGGCAAAAGATTTGAAAAGACGTTTCTCCAAAGAAGATGTACAAATGGACAATAAGTACAGGAAAACATGCTCAGCATCATTAGTTACGAGGGAAATGCAAATTGAAACCACGATGAGATACCACTTCACACCCACTAGGATGGCTATAATTAACAACAAAAAAAGGGAAAATGATGTGTTGGCGAGAATGTGGAGAAATTGGAATCTGATACACTGCTGGTGGGAATGTAAACTGGAAAACAGCTTTGGAAAGCAGTCTGGCAGTTTCTGAAAAAGTTAAATATAGAGTTACCATATAACCCAGCAATTCTACTCCTAGGCATATGCCCAAGAGAAATGAAAACATGCGTCCACACAAAAACTTGTGCACACATTTCATAGCAGCCTTATTCACAACAGCCAGAAGGTAGACACAAGCCAAATGCCCCTCAATGGATGAAAGGATAAACAGAATGTGGTTGTCCACACAGTGGACTATTACTCAGCCAGGAAAAGGAGTGAAACACTGACACATACTACAATGTAGATGCTGCCTTGAGGGCATGATGCTGAGTGAGAGAAGAAAAAGGACAAATATCGTATGATCCCCTGTATATGAAATGTCCAGGAGAGGCAAATCCATAGAGACAGAAAATAGATTGGTGGTTGCTGGGAGCAGGGGTCAGGGGTGAACAGGAAATGAGTACAAATGGTATTTCTTTTGGGGGTGATGAAATGTTATAAAATTAGAGAGTGGTAGATGGTTGCACAACTCTTTAAATAGACTAAAACGCGCTAAATTGTGTATTTTAATAGGGTGGGTGTTGTGGCATGTGAATTATATGTCAATAGGCTGTTATTAAAATGTAGTCAATGGAGGTAGGGACAGGAGGCCAGCAGGGGCATTCTGGGTGCTGTCAACGTCCTGCTTTTTGATCCGGGTGCTGACCACAAAGGTGTGTTCGGTTGGTGACAACGCATGGTGGTGGACATTTATTATTTGTGCATTTTTCTGTATGTTAACTACGCCTCCATAAAAATGTGGGTAAAAGTGTTTTTATCCATAATAGCATACAGTTTGTTAGTTTGTTTTAAATTTTTAAATACATTGTATCAAAACGTATGTCCCCTTTCGCAATTTTTTTAACCACATAGTGTATTGTATATACAAAATAGTATATACAAAATAGTATATTTTGTTTTCAGTTGGCCAGATGAATGGTCCATTCATTGAAACTGCCCCATAATGCACCACTATGTGTCTGCGTCAGAGCATTTTAACTATTTCCAAATTGTTGGTATTTTTAAGACTGCTGTAGGTTCTTGGGCCTGTCTGCCTGTGTTCGTATCTGAGTCTCAAGAAAAGTATGGAGAAGTGGTGCTCAACTGTCAGAGACGGGCATCTTCTCGGCTTTGCTGAATTTTCCTCCAAAGGAGATGTCACCCACATTCTTGTTCATGTTACCAGACTCTAAATTCTCATCAGTCTGATAGCTGCCTGAAGGCATTTCATTGTCATTTAAATTTCTCTTCTCCATTGGAGTTCACACCTTTTGTGTTTACTGCCCATTCGGAGGACTCTTCTAAAATGTGCCTGTTTGATAAATGTTTTTCTTTTGTGTTCTTTTTCTTCTTCTTATTGACTTGCATTAGTTCTTTTCTGTGTGTGCGCATGTGCGTGTCTACCCCGTGTTACGTGCTATGCAAGAACAGTCCCCGAGTAAGTGGCTTTTTCTTCTCATTGGTTGATAGTGTCTTTGTTTAAACAAATCTCTTATATTGAAATGAAACATGTCAGTCTCTTTCTTTGTGGTTCGTGTTTTTTTGCATCTTGATAAACAAATGCAAATCTTTACTACAGTAAAGATATTTTCCTGCAATTTCTTTCTTGGCCTTTTATACTTCCATAAGGATTTTAGAACCAATTTGTTGAGATTTGAGAAAAATCCTGTTAGTATTTTGAAATTATACTGTGTGAATTGACTGGGGGAAAATCATCAGCCTTATATATTGTGTCCTACTATTCGATGACGTGGTATAATGTTCCACCGATTTGCACCTTCTTTTATGTGCTCCCATATATTTTTATAATTTTGGCTATGAAATCCGTGTGTACTTTTTTCAGTGCGTTCCTAGACAATTTATACATTTTGGTGCAATTAGGAATAGGATTTTTTCTTTTTTAATTCTTCCTTTGTTGTCAGCCTGGTCACAGCGAGGCAGAATCACTATTACTTATTGTGTATCGATCTTATATCAAACAGGTTGCCTGATATATTTTATTGTTTGGGACTTTTCTACATAAACAGTCATACTGCCTGCAGATCACAATAATTCTCCCCCTTTCGGCCACTATTTATTTTCTCTTTTGTGCGGGCCCAGACCTCAGACACGTGAGGAACAGAATTGGCTTCTTGCTGACCAACATTTCACTATGATGTGCATGTCACAGTGTGACAAGGTGACACGAAATGTCACAATCGACGTTGCTTTTGAGTTTATTTAAAATATGGCTTTCTCTCCAAAGTGTCCATTGTTATTTATTTCACCTTTTAATCTGTTGGCTTTCTAAGGAAGAAAAAAAAGGTTTCCCATGGAATTCTGAAAAAATCCTGAATATTAAGACTATTTAAACAACTGAAGCTGTCAAACTCCTGAAGAATTAGAATTTCATCCTTCCATAAATATAGAAAGGGGGTTTTGGAGGAGGAGGTCAACGGGGTTTTCTGTCCACGTGGACGTGGGTGGTTTGCTGAGCTGGCTGGAACATGATGCATAATCATCTCAACCGTGATCGACTTAGCCAGCCATCCGACGGCCTGTGCCCTTGGCCAGAATTGGGGAAATCGTGGGAGGGGCTGTGCCCACCTGCCCTCTGTCACATGTCACTTGGCACATCCTAGCCAATTAGGCAACATGCGTTGTCTCCATTAATTAGGAAAAGCGGATCCACTACCTGGAATGAGAGCAAAGTCGCCCCTTTATTGCTGGAGAGGCAGGCTGATGGGAACCCTATTGGAAGGAAGCATTGTTTGAAGAGTTATAAACATTAGAAGTGTGGGATATTAGTCAGAGTTGTCCGGAAAAACAGGATAGGCAGATGGGGACTCATAGGTTTCTCTTGGAATAAACCCAACCCACACCCCAATTCCTCAGAAGCAGCTCTTCACCGAATAGTTCCCAGGAAGATGACAGCCATCCCAGGAATCCTCTAGCAGCCTCTGTTTTCATGAACTGGGACCCCTCGCCTGTGGGAGGAAGGAGGTTCCTGGTGGTCAATGGGATTGCTGACTGCACCCCAGGAATGGGGTCGTTACAACCGGATCTGTTACTAGTCAAATGGTGACTAGTGGGATCATCTCCAATGGGAGACCTAGAGGTGAGTCATAAATTGATTGATGAAAAGCAAATTCCCACCTCCACATTGTCTATTCCCACTTAAAAGTGAAAGAAAACAGCACAGAGCAAATATCCAAAAGCACAGATTCTGGTCCTGGGTGATCCAGCTATAGCAAAGACCTTGCACCCCCCTGGAAAGGTCTTGATTCTTCAAGAAGCTGGATGATGGGTGGAGAACATGGTGTCCGCCGGGTGGAGCCCCTGGTTTCTGCCGGGTGGAGACCCTGCTGTCTGCTCAGTGGAGACCCTGGTGTCTCCTGGGTGGAGACCCTGCTGTCCGCTGGGTGGAGACCCTGCTGTCCGCTCGGTGGAGACCCTGGTGTCCCCTCGGTGGAGACCCTGGTGTCCGCTGGGTGAAGACCCTGCTGTCTGCTCGGTGGAGACCCTGTTGTCTGCTGGGTGGAGACCCTGGTGTCCCCTGGGTGGAGACCCTGGTGTCAGCCGGGTGGAGCCCCTGGTTTCTGCCAGGTGGAGACCCTGCTGTCCGCTCGGTGGAGACCCTGCTGTCTGCTCGGTGGAGACTCTGCTGTCCGCTGGGTGGAGACCCTGCTGTCTGCTCAGTGGAGACCCTGGTGTCCCCTGGGTGGAGACCCTGCTGTCTGCTCGGTGGAGACCCTGCTGTCTGCTCGGTGGAGACCCTGGTGTCTGCTCGGTGGAGACCCTGGTGTCCGCTGGGTGGAGACCCTGGTGTCTGCTCGGTGGAGACCCTGGTGTCCACTGTGTGGAGACCCTGCTGTCTGCTCGGTGGAGACCCTGCTCTCTGCTGGGTGGAGACCCTGGTGTCTCCTGGGTGGAGACCCCCGTGTCTGCTGGGTGGAGACCCTCGTGTCTCCTGGGTGGAGACCCTGGTGTCCGCTGGGTGGAGAACCTGGTGTCTCCTGGGTGGAGACCCTGCTGTCTGCTCTGTGGAGACCCTGCTGTCTGCTCGGTGGAGACCTTGGTGTCTCCTGGGTGAAGACCCTGGTGTCTCCTGGGTGGAGACCCTCGTGTCCACTGGGTGGAGACCCTCGTGTCTCCTGGGTGGAGACCCTCGTGTCTGCTGGGTGGAGGCCGTCGTGTCTCCTGGGTGGAGACCCTCGTGTCCGCTGGGTGGAGACCCTGGTGTCCGCTGGGTGGAGACCCTCGTGTCTCCTGGGTGGAGACCCTGCTGTCTGCTCGGTGGAGACCCTGGTGTCTGCTCGGTGGAGACCCTGGTGTCTGCTCGGTGGAGACCCTGCTGTCTGCTGGGTGGAGAACCTGGTGTCCCCTGGGTGGAGACCCTGGTGTCTCCTGGGTGGAGAACCTGGTGTCCCATGGGTGGAGACCCTGGTGTCTGCCGGGTGGAGACCCTGGTTTCTGCTGGGTGGAGACCCTCGTGTCCCCTGGGTGGAGAACCTGGGCAGATTTTTCACCTGTGCTTTGGGGAGCACGACCTTTCACAGCTGAGAACACGGACAGGAGCCACTCACAGCTCAGGTCAACAAAGAGGAACAAGTTCAGGGGACAAAGCCCTGACGCCCTCACCTTCAGCACGGAGAGCAGGTCGGTGACCCACTGCCTGTCCTAAAGCCTTCGCACCTGATCCGTAGAACTTGCAGAAGAACAAACTTCAAAGATGATTTATTGGGCAACGGTGGTAAAATGCTCTTGCCTTGGACCACGTCCCAGTAGTGGAAATACGTTCTGGTGCAGGATACTCTGGTCGTGTGGGCTAAGGCGGCTCCCCACCTCCCCATGTTTTCCCACCCAGACGCTCCTCATTTGCAGTTGACCCCAAATGTCAACTTCTAGTGGTAATAATGAAGAGGGACACCTTTTATTTTAAGACGGATTCTGCCTTCCAACTGTCACTCCACTTGAGCCGACGTTGATAAGACATCCATTTTGCTACAAAACACTGATTAGACTAATTTCTGGATGCCTGTCCTAAGGTAGCAGGTTAATTTATATTCTCATCCCCCCGCTAAGTGGCCTGTGACCACCCTGTGACCCTCTCTCTACGTGGTCTCGCTCCCCCCACTGTCATGGTCACCTACGTCCCTCCTTCCCCTCAAGGTGGGAGAATTTGGGGAATCTGCGAACTTTAGGGGGCCCTTCTGTCACGAGCTTCTGGCCCCTTGCCACCCACCAGCTGACACCTGCTCCTGCCCGTAAGAAAAGGAGGTTCAGGAACCACGGCTGTCATCGGTGGAGGGCACTTCAGGTCATGCGAACGGGAAGCCCCTGCCCGGCCCCTCGGTGTAAAGGGGGAAGCTGGGATTCCCGGCCAGCACCGGGAGACGAGGCAGGGAACCTCACTCCTTCCAGCCAGTGCCGCCGTGGTTCCACATTTTCAATCAAGGAGACATGTCGCCCTCCCCACGTCCACAGGCCAGGTGGACACCTCCAGGGTAGGAAGCAGCCCACAGGGTTGAGAGTCGTCTCACAGCTCAGTCCTCTGAACAAATCACTCTGCGTCCCTTTCTGGGCTTCGCACTGGAGGTTCAGGAAAGATGGGCATCGTTTCTGGAAAGGCAGCGGGGGGCACGAGTAAAGGAATGCTCAGTGTCCAAGGGCGATGCGCAACTGATGGGAAGAAACGATGAAGGGGCGGCAACCCAGTTGTGGGGCCGTGGGTGCTGCTCACAGAGGCTGGGGAAGAGCACGTGACCAGAGACCTCTGCTTCCTGTGAGGATGGCGTCATGGGACCCACTTGACCCTCCCGACTCAAACAACCCAAAACAGGAAAAATACATGTTGGTTTCTTGGGGCTCCATTAACAGAGTGCTCCAAGTGGGGGGCTTACAATCCCAGGAGTTCACCCTCCCCCGTCCCGGAGACCAGACGTCCGAGATGAAGGGGTCGCAGGGCCGCGCTCCCTCCGGAGGCTCCAGGGGAGGGTCCTTCCTGCTCTTCCAGCTTCTGGGGCTCCGGGTGTCCCTGGGCTGGTGGCCGCCTCCCTCCATCTCTGCCTCCGTCTCCACGTGGCTCCTCCTCTGTGTCTGTGTCTCCTCTTCTGTCTCTGATCAGGACACTGTCATTGGATGTAGGGCCCCTCCTCCAGGATGACCTCCTCTCCATCCTTCACTAATCACATCTGCAAAGACCTTGTTTCCAAATAAGATCCCATTCTGAGGATCCGGTTGGATGCAAATCTGGGGGGGACACCATTCAACTCCAACACAAAACAATGATTTCAAAGTCGGTGGCATTAATGCAACACAGGACAGTGACCCCAAGAGATGGGAAGCCGGCCAGGCCGCCCTGTGACTGCCCAACTGAGGGGTGGGAAGGGCCTAGAAGAGGACGGGGGTGGGGAAGATGCCAAGGAAACTTCTGTTGGTGCACAAAACGCTTGCTTTCCAGAAGATGGAGTTGCGTTCCCAGGTCAACACACACGTCCAACTTAGCCAATTACAGAGTTTCAATATGCGCAGTTGATAGACGTCATTACATATGTCGTAAAACTTCCCACACAGCAAAACGGACACTTTTGAGGAGTTTTGCCATTTTCATTGAATGGACCCCCACCACGTCTTGCAGTAAGAAGGAATAATCTCCCACTTGTCAATGAAGAGACTAAGGTCAGAGTGGACCCCTCATTCATTGAGATCATACAGTCCATCAGGGAGGGGTGGACACTTAACCAGGTGGGGCCAGGCTGTGGCCACATCCATAACTCCCCACCTTCTGGGTGAGGCAGCCACCTCCCTGGGGTTCACGGAGACAGACAGAAATAGAAACCTTGGGATTCCTGAGCTGGGATTTTAACACCCACTATCGTCCTAATATCATTGCAGATGGAAGCACAGCCTGATCCTGTTCTCTGGGACATTTCACATCTGGCCTTTGCCCTGCTGTTCCACCTGTCAAATGCTGTTCCCCAGACTCAGTATTCAGCAGTGCTCCTGGACAAGACCCCGGCCCGTCCTGTCCTGTCTCTGGCTTCACGGGGATCCCAGCTTCCGAGGTCCTCACCTCTTGTGTGTGAACGAGCGTGTGGACAATGAAAGTACAAACTGTCCTTCGGGGTTTGCTACAGGAGAGAACCGTCGCACGTGTTGACGCAGCGGGAGTGGTCCTGGGTGCAGCTCCCGGGTAAGATATAGGCTCCCCGTCAAATCTGAGATTCAGAGAAGCAACACACCATTTCTAGCGTCAGTATTCCCAAATATGGCAAGAGGGCTCCTTAAGCCGGAAAAGTGATGCATTGTTGGTCTGAATTCAGATGAACGGACGTCGTGTATTTTTGCGGGTCTGTTGAGCAGTGGGGTATGTTATACGTCACATCCGGGAAACCTAGTCCTGGCCGACTTTGTGGCTGAGAAGCCGTCCCCATAACGGGCATCACGGTAAGAGAGTCGCATCAAATTTGGAGGAAAATGGGAGATGCAGCATTTTCTTGGAAAGCGGTTCCCCCCACGTTGTTTTTTAAATCTTTCTTTCTTTTCTTTTCTTTTTTTGACAGAGATTGGCCCTGTGCTAACATCTGCTGCCAACCTTCCTCTTTTTCTTTTTATTTCTCCCCAAAGGCCCAGTCCATAGTTGTATCTCCTAGTTGTAGGTCCTTCTAGGTCTTCTGTGTGGTTTGCGGCCTCAGCATGGCTTGACTCGTGGTGAGTAGGTCTGTGCCCGGGATCTGAATTGGCAAACCCCGGGCCGCCAAAGTGGAGCACGCAAACTTAACCGCTGCACCACCACAGCTTTGTGAACAGAGACCTCAAAGGGACATTTAGGATTCTCCCATGGGATGTATTCACGGTGTCTCTCTGACATTGTTCTGAGTAATTCCTCAACAATGGTTTATCAAGTGCTTTCTGCTCAAAACCATCACTTGTCACTTCTTACTCTATTATCCGCTTTTGGTGGGCTTCTATAAAGTGTTTGTGGACCTGCAAACACAAGCACACGTCCGTCATTTCTTTGTACGCATAGGGGATCGCTCATTTCATTCTGTCCTATTCTTGGCTTCCTTTTTGCCCCCTTAAAAATAGATTGTAGAGAGAGTTTCTGCACACCACTATGGATGTAACCCATTCCTTGTGACAGCGGCATCGGATGCATCGAGCGAATAGAATGAAATCGTTAGCCTTCCCTTTCCTAACGGACTTTCAAATTGTTCCAGTTCCGTTACTGTGATGAGCAAAGTAGCAGAAAGCACCTCGAAACACAGAACCTTGTGGACACACGCGGGTGCAACTCGTGACAAATTTAAGTTGTGAGACATGTTGCCAAGTTCCCCCCTGGAAAGTGTGTGCCCATCTACATTGTGTCCGACCATGCAGGATCACTTTCCTAGCTTTACCAAACTTTGAGGTAGTTTTTTCTGTTCTAAGAAAATACAGCTATTTTATGTGTGTGTGTGTGTGTGTGTGTGTGTGTGTGTGTGTATGAATACATGTATATGTATATATGTGTGTATATATGTATATAAAATAGAGATACTTTGTGTGCCTCAAGGGCAGCTGGAAACCATCTCACTGCCCTCCAGAAGCCAGCCTGGACACACCCAGAGAAGGGCAGGGCTGGGGATTCCTATACCAATGAGAACCCAGAGCTTTGATCGAGCCATGCCTGCAATCCGCCCACTTTGGACATGAGATTGTTTAACGAAGTTTGAGCCTCACTAACCCAGGATGGCACTCTAAGCCCTCCATGACTCAGCCCCTGTTGTATTACTCAGTTTCCGTAGGACCACTCAATCCCACTCTGAGGTATATACCCCAAGAGAAGTGAAAACTTATATCCACACAAAACTTGTATGAGCCTTTTCACACTATTCACAACGGCCGAAAGATGGAAACAACCCAAGAGCCCGTCAATGGATGAATGGATCAACAGAATGTGGTCCACACATACAATGGAATATTACTCAGCCATGAACAGGGGTGAAGCACTGACACACACTACAATGTGCATGAACCTTGAACACATGATGCTCAGTGAGAGAACCAGACACAAAAGGCCACATAGTGTGCGATTCCATTGATGTGAAATGTCCAGAACAGGCAAATCTGTAGAGTCAGAAAGCAAATGAGTGGTTGCCGGGGTCTGGAGGGGGCTATGGTGGGGATAGGGATGTGAGACCTAGGGGTACAGTGTTTCTTTTTGACGTGCTAAGAATGTTCTATGATTGATGGTGGTGATGGTGTCACATATCTGTGAATACACCACAACCGCTGGATTGCACACTTGAGATGGGTGACGTGTGTGGTATGTGAACTGCGGCACCCAGAAACACGCGTTCTCTCCTGCTCACGCTGTTCTGGCTTCCTGGAGCACCCTCCTCCCTTCTGCTTCCGTATGCTCACCCCCCACCAGACCCCAACACTGTGATTCAGCTCAGGGGCTCCCCGGCCAGTCTAGGCAGCTGCATTTCCACACAAACACACACATGTGGCTGTCTCTGCTGCAGGAGCTCCTGAAGGGGTACAGAGTGGTACTTAAGGAACAGCATCTTAAGGATGAGCTCTCTGAACTGGTTCTGAGGTTTCTGGAAGTAGGTGAGATTTAAGGGCACTAATGACTGTATGTCCAGTGGTAAAGAGAGCACTGGTAGCCCATGGTGTGATGTGGCAATAGAGATACACGATACCACCATTGGATACTCCGAACCAAATATTCTAAGAAAGAATTCTGCCTCCAGACCACCTTCAGACTTGAGCTGCCACACCAGCTCTTCCCTAAGTCTCCAGCCGCAAAATTTGGACTTTCCAGTCTCCACAATCACGTGAACCAATTCCTTAAGATAAATTCTCTCTACACACAGACACATCCTATTGGTTCTGTTTCCCTGGAGAACCCTGACTAATACAGATTTCAGACCAATCTGGTTGTCCTAGCATTTGGCCCAGAGTGTGAGACATAGAAGTCCCCAAGTAAGAGCTTTGTTTGTTTAGAATGATGCTGTATCATCACCATCATCATCATCACCATCATCACTACTATCATCATCATCACCACCACCATCATCATCACTGTCATCAGCATTATAATCATCACCATAACCATCACCATCATCATCACCACCACCATCATCATCATCACCACCACCATCATCATCACCACCATCACCATCATCATCATCACCATCACCATCGCCATCATCATCATCACCATCAACATCACCACCATCATCACCATCAACATCATCATCATCACCACCACCATCATCATCACTGTCATCAGCATTATAATCATCACCATAACCATCACCATCATCATCATCATCACCATCACCATCATCATCACCACCACCATCATCATCAACATCACCACCGTCATCACCATCAACATCATCATCATCACCGGCATCACCATCATCATCATCACCGCCATCACCATCATCATCATCACCATCATCACCACCATCACCATCATCATCATCATCACCATCACCATCATCATCACCACCACCATCATCATCAACATCACCACCGTCATCACCATCAACATCATCATCATCACCGGCATCACCATCATCATCATCACCGCCATCACCATCATCATCATCACCATCATCACCACCATCACCATCATCATCATCATCACCATCACCATCATCATCACCACCACCATCATCATCAACATCACCACCGTCATCACCATCAACATCATCATCATCACCGGCATCACCATCATCATCATCACCGCCATCACCATCATCATCATCACCATCATCACCACCATCACCATCATCATCATCATCACCATCACCATCGCCATCATCATCATCACCATCAACATCACCACCATCATCACCATCAACATCATCATCATCACCACCACCATCATCATCACTGTCATCACCATTATAATCATCACCATAACCATCACCATCATCATCATCATCACCATCACCATCATCATCATCACCACCACCATCATCACCATCAACATCATCATCATCACCGGCATCACCATCATCATCATCACCATCATCACCACCATCACCATCATCATCATCATCACCATCATCACCACCATCACCATCATCATCATCATCACCATCACCATCATCACCACCATCACCATCATCATCATCATCACCATCACCATCATCACCACCATCACCATCATCACCACCATCACCATCACCATCATCACCACCATCACCATCAACATCACCATCATCACCATCATCATCACCATCATCACCATCATCACCATCACCATCACCATCACCATCACCATCATCATCACCATCATCACCACCATCACCATCACCATCACCATCATCACCACCATCATCACCACCATCATCATCACCATCATCACCACCACCACCATCACCACCATCACCATCATCATCACCATCATCATCACCATCATCATCACCATCACCACCACTATCATCACTGCCATCTATAACACCGTCATCACTGAAAGATGGATGGATTCTTTATCAAGTCTGTTAGGGAGACTGTCTTATTTTTCTGTTTAAGGAAAGGAGACCATTTGGGAGGTCTGGGTTTTTCCCCAAGTTTCTTTCCCCACACACTGTATCCCATAGATGGAAGAGGAGGCTATAAAGTGGAGTTGAGAGTCTAGAAATGAGGCATTGCCACACAGTGGAGCTGAAGCTGCCGTCCAAGTCTCTGTTTACATTTTCCAGCCACTTATGAGCTCCTCAGAGTGAGTGACGGGCGCAGACATCCCTCTCGTCCAGCAATGCCAGCCATGGTGACTCGCCACCAGGCCGTGAGGGACATCCAACCCACCGCACCCACGTGGCTGGAGTGACAGTGGGGAGGCGGGCCGGAGCTGTAGGGAACAATTCAACCTTTCCTTCATTGCAAGTTCCTGGAAGACCACGGTGTGGCCATCTACTTCCACGTTTAATTCTCAGAATGTGAGGTACAGCAGAGGTTGAACTTAACATTTAACAAAGGTTAAAGATTATTATGTCAGTAAAAAGTCCAAGTCCCAAAGAGGGAAAGTAGAAAAGAGAGTACGTAATACATTTTGTTAAAGTTACAGAGAGTCCAACCCCAGCAGCCTCGTGTGTTGGGGGTCACTGTGGTTGACCCAGCTCCCATTCCCCCTCCCCAACCCTCCACGGTCCCCCCAGGCAGTCCCAGCAGGACCGTGGCAAGCTGCCCGAGGCCAAGCTGGGTATCCCTCACTCTCTTACCCTTGGCCACACCCTGGTGGGGCTCTGAGCAGATCTGAAGAGACCAAAGCAAGATCAGCTGAAGAAAAGATGGAAACCAAGGGCCCTCAAGAAGCATCACACTGTCATTTGCTCAGACCATTAGTATTAAGCTTCTTCTGTGTGTCGTGCCAGACGTGGTGGCCTGCATGATGTTCAATAGATATTGTGTCGAGGTCCCTGAGACCACCCTGGGGGTCAGTGATTCACCAGATGGACCCACAGAACTCAGCAAAGCTGTGACACTCATGGTTCTGGTTTAATACAGTGAAAGGATACAGATTAAAATCAGCACAGGGATGAGAGGCGTGGGGCAGGGTCCAGGAGACCTGAGACATGAGCTTCCAGGTGTCCTCTCCTCATGGAGCTGTGGACAGCGCTTACCTCTCCCAGCAATGATGTGTGACAACATGCATGGAGAATCTTCAACCAGACGGGGTCACCAAGCCTTGGTGTCTGGGGGTCAGTCACATAGCACGGAGGGCCCACCTGGCTTATCTGAGTTATTCAGTCACCAGCCTCTCCAGATATGCTAAGACCCAACGCTCCAGGCAAACAAAGACACTCCTATCAGGCAGGACATTTCAAGGGCTGTCAGGTGACCTCCCAGGAGCTGGTCAAGGGCCAGACCTTTCTTTGGAATGGGCAGAGTGTGGACAACCCAGGCATGCTGAGTTAATTCTGACCACACAGGTGTGTTGTGGGATTTTTCATGCTGCAGAGACTGAAATGGTGTAAGACTCGGGGACATGCCTCCCACCAGCAAAGAAACTCAGGCGAACATCCACTGCTCGGTTCTTCAAATCTCTGCCTTGAGTCTGACCCTATATCCGGCTCCTTGGAGGACGCACCCAGTTCCTGGATCCTCCAGAAAACCACTCAAATATGGCAACGCTGAACGTGGCGTCTCCTCCCTGACGCTCCATGCCCTTTGCCAGCTCCTCCTATTTCTCCAGGTCTGATAAGGCATCAACGTTCCCGCATTTTCTCAGCCCTGAAGCTCCAGTTAGCACGGGAACCTCCATCTCCCTCCATGCCCAGCATCTGGTCATAGTTCGTCCTGGCCATTCTGCGTGCACCTCGTTGTCCACAGCCGTCTTCTCCTGTCTGGCCGTTCCTGTGCCCCTCAGCTGCCCGAGGCTGCTCATGAGGGGGGGGGTGTCTGGCAGTCATATTAACACTGCCATCAGGACTGATGCACTCAACCGGAGCTGGCCCACCGCAGCCCACGGCTGCTGTCGGGTGGCCTTCAAGCCCAGCCCTGATCTGTGGCTCTCTTCTCACAGGAATGTGCCCACCACTCCCTGTGCTGCCCAGGTGCTCATGAGCAGCAGCCCCTCCCTTAATCCCACCGGGAGGGAGCACTGTCTCCACGGTCCAGGCGAACCCTGCCCCCTCCCTAGCCCACTCTTGCCCATCTCCTCATGCAAAGGCCCCTCCCTGGGGATATCCAGTCCCGAGTTTGGGTCCCCAGTCCCCATGGCCCTTCTGCTCAGCGTCATCTTACTGTGAGCTGCTAACCTTCTTCCTACTCAGTCTGGTGGGGTTTAAATCCCTGGGATCCTCAGTGAAGGTCTGACGAAATGAATCGGACAGAACTGGCTAGATGTTGAAAGTGAGGAGGGAGGTAGGCACCGTTAACGACAAGAAGACCCACCTTGGTGCCCATTCTGAGGAACCTCAGTGAGCCATCTGGTTGACTTCTTAGAGAAGATAACCTTCTCTGCGTGGATGCTGAAAGTGAGCAGAGACACAAGGAGACCCACCCTGGTGCCCATTCTGAGCACACTTGGGGGGCCACCTGGTTGACCTCTTAGGGAAGACAACCTCTCTACATGGATGCTGAGGAGAAGCAGCTCCTTCGGGAACAGGGACCACGAGGCATATTCTGTCCAGCCGCCTTCCACATTCGCTGTCATTACAGTTCCGACGTCAGCTTCCATTTCACGGGCATTTCGCACTGTGCTTTGCCTGAGCACCAAATGGCTTGCGTCTTAACACATCTCTTCTGTGCTTGGGTTTTCCCAGGACTTTCTAGACAGCACACGGGGTGTGTGTGTGTGTGTTTCACAGTCAAGCTGTCCAATGGGACTCTCTTGAGAGCAGAGGCTGGAAGCCGATGAACTCACCGATGACTTATGGGTTTCCCAATTCTATGCAATGAGGAAACACTACAGGAAGGGGGAGGGAATTAAGGAGAAAAGGGAAGGTTCCGGGTTGAAATGTCTCTGCAGTGCAATCAGTGTGCTCACTCTGACAAGGGAGAGAGGTGTCAGAGAGACCGGCCAGATGTCAGAGCGTCAGGAAACAGAGCGAAGGAGAGCAGACTGACAGAGGCTAGCCCGGTGCGGTGGGGTAAGCTGGTCCCCTTTATTCTCGTCCCCTTTCTCCTCAAATGTGTCGAGTCACCTCTGTGCATTTTTCTGCTTCTGTGGCTGCTGCAAAGGGGCTCACGTTCCAGGTCAGTGAGGACCTGAGGGTGGGAAATGGGAGTCGCTGAAGGAAGGATGCCCAACTGACGGAGGTCACTGGGTGCAGCGTTTAAGGTCTGAATTAGCCCCGGGAATTAGCCAGATTGCATTTGGAGCTGGCTGGGTTCCCCATGCAAGCCTGGACATGTGACAAATGGAAGCCAATTTGGACTCGCTCCAAAGGCTTGGATGCATTAGGTGTGTGCGTGCGTGGTCATCCATGAGGGGATGGTGGTCCCCAGATCCCAGATAGATATTTCGCTGACAATTACTCTGTCTCGAAGCTGCTTGCAAACAAGTGCAGAGGCAGCAGCCAGCCTGGGTTACAGGTGTCGTTGGGGACCGTGGCGTTTCATGCTGTGTGTTGCCAGGAGCACAGAGGCTGCAACCCCCAGTTGGCAGCGAGGTCGAAACCCAAGTTCATCTGAGGGTTGCCCACAGACCGGCAGCAGCTGGGTCTCAGATCCCACCCAGACCCGCAGAGTCGGGGTCAGCATTCGAGTGGCCTTCCAGGTGTTTCTCGTGTGCGTGGAATCTGAGCAAGGCTGCTCTGGTGGACGGCGCCGAGCATCTTCATTGCAGCTGACGTCTCTATAAAGGTCAAGTCTGTAAAAGGAGAAGGAAGAGCCGGTGTGGTAACCACCAAAAGGAGAAGAGAAAGTGGGTAGGCAGTGCATCCCAAAGAGTGAAATGTGGTATGATCTTCCATTTAGATGAAGCAGCCAGAACGGGCAATTCCATGGAAACAGAAGGCAGATTGGGGGTTTCCAGGGGTTGGGAGGCAGACGGGGAGAGACCACTGAATGGATTCTGGGTCTCCTTCTGGGAGAAGAAAATGTTCTGGAGTCAGATAGACGTGATGGTTGCATGACATTGCAAATGTGCTAAATGCCGCTGGATTGTGCACTATAAAAGGGTGAATTTTGTGCCATGTGAATTTTGCCATAACTTAAAAATTATCGAGGCAAAACAGATGAAATAAAGCAATGAGATCTCCCTGGACTACAGTTTTCTGGCCACTTTGTGAGGATACAAGGAGCTGCCCCATAGGACGGGTGTGAGAGCTACATGAGGGACACACACAACGTGCCCAGCTTGGCACAGCCGGGAGCTCGGTAAATCACAGCCTGGATTATTTCACGCTGTGCCCAAATTCTCTCCGGAGGGTTTTTCACAATGTTTGGCAAGAGCCCTCTGACATGACCAACCGTTTATTTAAAACAGCAACCCTGGCATAGACCACTGCGCATGTCACCGTCATGTCAAGCCACTCTGGGACATTGGATAAACTTGGGTTATTTTGTTTTAAGTCAAGTTTACAGAAGTTGATGGTTTTGTTCCATCACGATGAGCAAGAAGAAGCAAGTGGGAGTTGAGCGCAGAGGAAGCAGAATGGGGAAGTGTCTGGCCGAGGGCAGATTTCTGGGCGGTATTTGGGGGTGTCACATTCCCCCTAAGGGGGTACACATCCATGGGCATCTGCAGGTCCGTCCACAAAGCAGGTGCAATGGGAGGTTCTTAGAAGGAGACACGTGGACCCAAGAAGCTTGAGGGGCAAATGGAAAGATGGGGACGGCAGCAGCTGCAGCCACAGAGAACTACGCTGCCTCAGAATGGGCCCCCTTCCTGCATCCCCCGTCCTCATCCAGGGCAGCTCAGCTCGAAGGGCAAAGACACTTGGACAAATTGCAGATGTGAAAAGCAGGACAGAGGAGAGGCAAGACTAGCAAAGGGGAACTGTGCATTGGCCAAGAGGCAGGAAGGACCCGCCCCTGGAGCCTCGGAGGGAGTGTGGCCCTGTGACCCCTTCATCTGAAACGTCTAGTCTCCAGAGCTGGGAGAGGATACACATCTGTTGTTTTAAGCCCCCAGTGTGGGGTGCTTTGTAAGGGCAGCCCCAGGAGGATCATACGCACGGACCTGGGGAGAAGGACACCGAGAGAAAAACACAATGGTCCCCAAACCCTAATGGCCAGCAGAGGGGATCAGCCACACAGAACTGGGGTTCTCCACCTGTTGGGATGGTCTGGGGAGCTCCATCTGCATGTGGGGCTCAGGCACCCCCCAGATCGATGCACCGTGGAGGTCCCCCCAGTGCAGAGAAGCCCCGACAAGACCTGGAGGAAGGCTGAGTGGAGCTCAGCGCCCCCAGATCGATGCAGTGTGGAGGCACCGCCAGTGCAGAGAAGCCCTGACAAGACCTGGAGGAAGGCTGAGTGGAGCTCAGCGCCCCCAGATCAATGCAGCGTGGAGGTCCCCCCAGTGCAGAGAAGCCCCGACAAGCCCTGGAGGAAGGCTGAGTGGAGCTCAGCGCCCCCAGATCAATGCAGCGTGGAGGTCCTCCCAGTGCAGAGAAGCCCCGACAAGCCCTGGAGGAAGGCTGAGTGGAGCTCAGGCACCCCCCAGATCAATGCAGCGTGGAGGTCCCCCCAGTGCAGAGAAGCCCCGACAAGCCCTGGAGGAAGGCTGAGTGGAGCTCAGCGCCCCCAGATCAATGCAGCGTGGAGGTCCTCCCAGTGCAGAGAAGCCCCGACAAGCCCTGGAGGAAGGCTGAGTGGAGCTCAGGCACCCCCCAGATCAATGCAGCGTGGAGGTCCCCCCAGTGCAGAGAAGCCCCGACAAGCCCTGGAGGAAGGCTGAGTGGAGCTCAGCGCCCCCAGATCGATGCAGCGTGGAGGTCCCCCCAGTGCAGAGAAGCCCCGACAAGCCCTGGAGGAAGGCTGAGTGGAGCTCAGCGCCCCCAGATCGATGCAGTGTGGAGGTCCCCCCAGTGCAGAGAAGCCCCGACAAGACCTGGAGGAAGGCTGAGTGGAGCTCAGCGCCCCCAGATCGATGCAGTGTGGAGGTCCCCCCAGTGCAGAGAAGCCCCGACAAGCCCTGGAGGAAGGCTGAGTGGAGCTCAGCGCCCCCAGATCGATGCAGCGTGGAGGCACCCCCAGTGCAGAGAAGCCCTGACAAGCCCTGGAGGAAGGCTGAGTGGAGCTCAGCGCCCCCAGATCGATGCAGCGTGGAGGCCTCCCCAGTGCAGAGAAGCCCTGACAAGACCTGGAGGAAGGCTGAGTGGAGCTCAGGCACCCCCCAGATCGATGCAGCGTGGAGGCACCCCCAGTGCAGAGAAGCCCCGACAAGCCCTGGAGGAAGGCTGAGTGGAGCTCAGCGCCCCCAGATCGATGCAGTGTGGAGGCACCCCCAGTGCAGAGAAGCCCTGACAAGACCTGGAGGAAGGCTGAGTGGAGCTCAGCGCCCCCAGATCGATGCAGCGTGGAGGCACCCCCAGTGCAGAGAAGCCCCGACAAGCCCTGGAGGAAGGCTGAGTGGAGCTCAGCGCCCCCAGATCGATGCAGTGTGGAGGCACCCCCAGTGCAGAGAAGCCCTGACAAGACCTGGAGGAAGGCTGAGTGGAGCTCAGCGCCCCCAGATCGATGCAGCGTGGAGGTCCCCCCAGTGCAGAGAAGCCCCGACAAGCCCTGGAGGAAGGCTGAGTGGAGCTCAGCGCCCCCAGATCAATGCAGCGTGGAGGCACCCCCAGTGCAGAGAAGCCCTGACAAGACCTGGAGGAAGGCTGAGTGGAGCTCAGCGCCCCCAGATCAATGCAGCGTGGAGGCACCCCCAGTGCAGAGAAGCCCCGACAAGCCCTGAAGGAAGGCCATGTGGGGCGGGGTCCAGCTGCAGGTGGAGGAAGCGGGCAGTTCCTCATCGCGGAGGATGTGAGATGGGCGGGAGGAGGGAAGTTGGAATGGGCCGGTGCGTGGTTTTTATTTTCCCTCTGATAGTGAGCGAGGGTCAACGTTGGGGGGATGGGCTCAGGAGGTCGGGAGGCGGGAATCCGAGGCTGGGCGGTGCTGCCCAGGTGCCCTCCGGCACAGGGACGCGCACCTGAAGAGAGGAGATGGATTGTCCACCGTTGGGCTGAAGGTCCGGGGGGAGAAAGGACTTTGGGGATTTAGACGAGCCAGTCGACCCTGCACTAGACAGGGTGGGAGGGAAAGGAGGCAGGTGGGTGGGGAAAGAGAGGAGAATCCATGGAAAAAGGTGCAGGGAGGTCTGAGAAGAGGTGGCTGGGGAGTGAGGTGAGGGGTGGCCGGGGGTGTGAAGAGGGTCAGCAGGCTGGGACCCCGTGGGACCATCGTGAACAGGTCTCTGAGAGGGGGCAGCCCAAGGGGATTGGGCATGTCAGGTGGGAGTAAGGTGAGGGGAGGGCCTTTGCCCACGGAGATAGCTCCCGTAGACACCCACATCACCCAAGGTGACACAGGCAAAGGGCTTTCAGCCAGGAGTGGATCCCGCAGAGAACAAGGGCTGTGACTCAGAGGTCTCTCGGGGAGTCGTTAGATGGTGGACGGTCCTGGAGGTGGGCCGGGGGCCTGGACAGAGGGTGGAGGAGCCCCCTCAGTGGGGCTGGCGATGGAGCCTGAATAGGCTGAACTGGACACACGGGAGACGGGGAAGCTGTGACTTCAGGCGGGAGCTGAGCGTCAGCCAAGACCAGTGGAGGGAGGACGAGGGTCCGAGAAGGCAGGCGGCAGCAGTGAGGACGGGGAGATGGAGGTCTGAGGGGCAGGGGTGGTGGGCGTGGTGGCTGGGGCCTCCAAACAGGAGACACAAGACAGGATTAAGTGGGGAAGGAATTGATGAGGGAGATGCCTCCGAGGGAGGAAGGAGGGAAAGAGGGAAGGAAGGAAGGAGGAAAGGAATCAGGTAGGGAAGGATGGAGGGAGGAGGAGGGAGGGAAGAAAGGAGGGAAAAAGGAGGGAAGGAAGGAAGGAAAGAGGGAAGCAAGCAGGAAGGGAAGGAGGGAAGAGGGGGGAAGGAAGGAAGGAAGGAAGGAGGAAGGAGGGAAGGAAGGAAGGAAGGAAATTTGTGTTCACCTGTCACTGAAGCACCAAGGCAACTCATACACCAAGAGATGAGAGAGGAAGGAGGGAAGGAAGGAAGGAAAGAGGGAAGGAAGCAGGAAGGGAAGCAGGGAGGAGGGGGGAAGGAAGGAGGAAGGAGGGAAGGAAGGAAGGAAGGAAATTTGTGTTCACCTGTCACTGAAGCACCAAGGCAACTCATACACCAAGAGATGAGAGAGGAAGGAGGGAAGGAAGGAAGGAAAGAGGGAAGGAAGCAGGAAGGGAAGCAGGGAGGAGGGGGGAAGGAAGGAAGGAAATTTACGGTCACTCATTACCGCAGCCCCGAGGAAACTCATACACCCAGAAAAGAAAGGCGGTGTTCAGATGGATAGACTGCAGAAAGCCAAAGAAATTCCAGAAACCATGATGATGCGCAACAAGACAGAGAGAGGAACGCCAGAGAAAGATAAAGCACTCAAAGGACGAGGTTACTGGGGATCACAGGAGATGAGGAGCGAGCCGAGAGGGACTAAAGGGAAGACAAGGCTGGAAATGTTTAGGGACAGAAATCCACACAAGCCACGAGAAAAGAATCAACACAACCAAAAATACCATCGGGGAAATGGGGGGGCAGACCCCAAGTTGCCACCCCAAAGCCAGTCTAAGGACCTGGTGTTCTCCATTCAGCGTGTCTCAGTCTGAAAGAAGCACTTTGCTCTTGTACGTTAACGTTTTAAAAACATTTTAATTGACGTTGTTTTTAGAGCAGTTTTAGGTTTACAGAAAAACTGAGTGGAAAGTACAGGGGATTTCTCTATGCCCACTTCCTCTTGCACACCGTTTCCCCTATTATTCATGTCTTTTGTCGGTGGGGAGCATTCTCTGTCATGGATGAGCCAGTGTTGACGCCCTATTATTGAGTAAAGTCCACAGTTTGCGTTGGGGTTGGCTCTCGGTGTTGGACGTTCTACGGGTTTGGACAAATGCATGATGACGTGTATTCACCCTTACAGGATCATGCAGACAAGTTTTGCTGCCCTAAAAGCCTCTGGGCTGCATCTATTCCTGCCTTCTTGCCCCCAAACTTTGACAACAACTGCTCTTTCTACGGTCTCCATAGTCTTGCCTTTTCCAGAATGTCCCAGAGTTGCAATTACACATTACGTAATCTTTTCAGATTGCCTTCTTTCACTTAGTGATGTGCACTCACGTTTCTTTCATGTCTCTCCGTGTACTAGCTTCTTTTACTTTCCTCTCTCTTCTTTTTTTTTTTTACTTACCCTTTTTAATTGTTGCAAGACTCACGTTTAAAAAGAGCTCAAAAGTCATTCATATAATGGAAACCCGGTGCATCATTTCTTGTTGCATTCCCCCCAAATCCACTCCGATTATTAAGAGAGTCAGAGCAGTGAGAAATTGATAAAAGTGGCTGCAGTTGACCCCAGAGCATCTTAAAATCACTGAGGAGTCAGCCGGGGCTTCAAGGCTCAACTGAGTGATGAGTCAGACAGGCTGGAGACGAAGCTGATGCTATGATTTATAGGACAGATTCATGGGGCGGTGGTAATTCCCCAGCCACACCGTGTGGGAGAGAGACTTTTGCAGCCTTTCTCTCGGGAAGTTGATTCTGGAGAAAAGAGAAGCCGGCGGGTGGGTTCCTGGTTTGTCGGTCACACGAGCTCTGGTGTGGGTGGTCAGCCGAGGCCGTTCTCTGGAAGTGGAATTGGGAATCAGAGTCACTGAAAAATGAGACCTTAGCCTGGGGAAGGGCATGGGGAGTCTGCGTTCCACCCCAGAACTGGGGCACAGACGGAAGGACATGTCCTTGAGGCCAGGCGTGTGGGCCAGACAATAATTCACAGTCCAGCAGCCTGGGCTCAACTCCGACTGCCCGTCTCCTCTGTTCTTGGGTGTGTTCGTGCCTCTCAAGTGAGTACCCATCCTAGACTCTGCTCCAAGCCCCAGGGAGTGGATCTCGGTACCTGTGGTGAGCTTGATAATGTCCCCAAAGATATCCACGTCCTAATCCCCATGTGGTGGACAGAATAATGTCCCCAAAGATGCCCACGTCCTGATCCCCATGTGGTAGATGGAATAATGTCCCCAAAGATGTCCACGTCCTAATCCCCATGTGGTAGAGGGAATAATGTCCCCAAAGATGTCCACGTCCTGATCCCCGTGTGGGAGACAGAATAATGTCCCCAAAGATGTCCACGTCCTAATCCCCGTGTGGTAGACGGAATAATGTCCCCAAAGATGTCCACGTCCTAATCCCCATGTGGTAGAGGGAATAATGTCCCCAGAGATGTCCACGTCCTAATCCCCATATGGTAGAGGGAATAATCTCCCCAAAGATGTCCACGTCCTGATCCCCGTGTGGTAGAGAGAACAATGTCCCCAAAGACGTCCATGTCCTGATCCCCACGTGGTAGACAGAACAATGTCCCCAAAGACATCCACGTCCTGATCCCCATGTGGGAGACAGAACAAAGTCCCCAAAGGTGTCCAGGTCCTAATCCCCGTGTGGTAGACAGAATAGTGACCCCCCTGCATGTCTACATCCTGATCCCAGAACCTGTGGATTCGTCTCCTTGCATGCCATAGGGACTTTGCAGACACGATTAAGTTAAGGACATTGGGATGGGGGGTGACCCTGGATTATCTGGCTGAGCTCATCACAAGGGAGAAGCAGGAGAGTTAGAGACAATGATGTGACAGCCGACACAGAGCTTGGAGAGATGCACTTTGCAGATGGAGGAAGGGAACATGCACCCGGGAATGAGGGGCCCCCAGAAGCTGGAAGAGACAAGGAAACAGATTCCCCCCCTGGAGCCCCCAAAGGAGCCCGTCCTGCCTACATCTTGATTTTAGCCCAAAGGACCCTGGTTGGACTTCTGTCCTCCAGGACTCTACGAGAATAAATTTGCGGTTTAAGCCACTAGTTGGTAGGAATTTGTTACAGCAGCACGAGCACACTGACACTTTCTTTGGGGGCAGAAGGAGGAAACACTTCCCAGTTCTGACTCTGTGAAGGGCCGTGCAGCCACACGAAGCCCGGACCCCACAGCGTCACCCCACTCATCTGACATTCTGTCTCTCTTGCTCCCTATTTGCCAACACCCCCCCCACTGGGTGAGAGTAATCGAGCGTGAGGAGTAAGATCGTCAGAGATAAGCAATCTCCTAGCGTAAAGACAAGGTTATTATACACATCCTTATGTATTATTTATACAATAGTTCATATTTCCATAAAAATAAATTGTTTCTGGATGATTCATATTATATTATATAAATTCATATGAAATTTTATATAAAAATGTATATTATATAAATTGAGAGATATTTTATAAATAATGCATAAGGAAGTTATATAATAATTTATATATGCATTTTATACTTAATTATATAAATTAATTATGAATTATAATTATACATAATATATAATTATATACTAAATAAATAATGTAATATATAATAAATATATATTATTATTTATTGTAATTATGTATTATTACATATATATTACAATTACATATATATGTAATTACATGTATAATACATATATATTATAATTATGCATTGTATAAAATATAATTATATATAATTACATATTATACATAATAAAATATAATTATATATTATATTGTATTATATTATTATTTTACTTTATTTATTATATTATATTATTTATGTATATTATATAATGTAATTATAATTATAAAAATGATAATTATAATTTACAATTATATATAATTAATATATACAAATTATAATTCACTATTTACAATATACATTATATATTTATATTACAATATACATTATATATATTTACAATTATATTATTAATAGAAATTAATGTACACAAATTATATAACTTGTATATGTATGTATATATATGTGTGTATACATGGCTTATATTTCCTTTACATATTACCTCCCAAACCGTCCCACCCGCAGTAGCAGCTCTGGGGGCTGGGCCTGCTTTAGCACAGTCCGCTGTGCAGAGTTTTTCCACCCCATCTGTAAACCGTGGATCCGGGGCACTGAAAGCCCACATGTTGGGGATGGGTTTGCTGGGGGTGGAGGAAGAACTGTGGTGGGGCGCTACAGTCTTGGGGTAGAGAAGCAGGAAGCCGATTGGAATAGGAGACTGATGGACACCCAGTCCTCACAGAGGCCGTGACTGAGGAGAGGAGGGGGGTCCCAGGCACAAGGCAGGCCTTCCTCAACAAAACTAATGGCAGAAGAGGGACCCGTGTCACTCAGTGCAGCCCCCCGTGTAAGCCCGTCCCAGACAGGTGAGGGGTTTACCGGGGGTGCTGGAGAGTTAGGTCGAGGGCGTATCCAAGTACACTGCATGGAGAGACCCCCACCTCCATGGGTTGTGGTGTTTGGGTGTTGGGGAGTCAGTCTTGGGTCTCCCCAGACACACTGCATGAGAACAACCCCATCTATGGGCACAGGTGTTGAGAATTTGGGTCAAGAGTTGCCCCAAAGAGCACTGCATGGAGGGACTCCCACCCACGGGCTGTGGTGTGAGGATATTGGGGAGTTAGGTCCTAAACACAGGGCACAGAGGGACCCCCATCCATGGGCTCTGATCTACCATGTTGGACAGCCATGGTTTGGGGTCTCCACAACACACTGTGTGGTAGACAGAATAATGTCCTCAAAGATGTCCCCATCCTAATCCCCAGGTGGTAGACAGAATAATGTCCCCAAAGATGTCCCCATCCTAATCCCCATGTGGTAGACAGAATAACATCTACACTGCATGCAGGGACCCCATCTTCCAGTGCAGTGGGTGGCAGTTCAGTACCTTTGACCAGGGAATTATTGATCCTGGTTACAGAGAGAGATGAAGTCAGGCTGTGTAGACAACCCACTCAAGGGATACAGAGAGTGACAGGGAAGCCTGGACCCCATGTCCCTGCTGCAGGTAAGGCTGTTGGTTCTGGGGCCGCCTGTGAGGCCGACTAGAACCTGCAGACCCTCTGCAGCCAACAGGGACCCCAGGCTGGGCAGGTCACCATGCTGACCATCGCCCCGGGGATGGTCCTGTGATTTTTCCCCAGACCATCTCCCCGGGGAAACATCACTGGTCTCCCTGCCAAGAAGTCCCATGAAAGCCAGTTTCTTCTCCCTCCAGGTCTTCCCCGTCCCACGGGCAGCCCCATGGGTCCCCTGGTGACGGCCATTCTGCTCTCCGTGCTGCTGGACCCAGCATTCCTCCTGACCCAGGACGACCAGGGTAAGTGTGTGAACGTGCTTGACCCCTTTCTGCTCTCCCGTTTACACGACACATCCCGACACCTGGGTCCAATTTCATTGTATCCATGTGCGTGGCGGTCAGCTGGCCAGCAGCATCACATGTCACATTGCGCTCACCCCTTCTGGTGATGTTAATGTCTTTCCACCCATTCTGCAGACGGGAAAACTGAGGCTTAGAAACTTCCACCGTTTGACCTAAAGACCGTCAGCAAGGGGTGGGGCTGGGATCAGGATCCAAATCAGCCCGATGGCAAAGAATTTCTTGCCCCCTCTCCGAAGGCGCTTTTAACCAACCTGTTGAGGGCAGACATGTTATTGTTTATTGGGCGAAATGGAGGCCAGGGAATAGAGAGGGGAAGCAACATTCTGGAAGTCACAGAGCTAGTGAGTGGCAGAGCTGCAACTCAAACCCACATGTGTGTTTCTGAAAGTGGCACTGATTTGAAAACACGGACGGCGTAAACACCCTCGTCTTTGCCCCCCGCCCCAGAAACTGGATTCATTGCTGGTGGAGACAGCTGTCTCCCTGCCCTGCACACAAAGGGGCTGTGAGAGACTTGATGCAGTTGCGCACGGTCTGTGAGTCCAGACCGGCCCTTCGCTTGTGGGTTGGACTCCTCTCGCTCTGGGGTCCCCGGGTCCAGGGATGTGCCGGAGTTGGCTGGTACCAGGGAGGAGATGTCATTTGGGTGGATCGGTGTCATCAGATTTCTGTGCACCACTCAAGACTCTCTGGGTTGGGTCTGAAGTCGACGGCACAAGTGGCTTTGACAGAACCCAGGGGCTAAGACGGAAGGACCAAGGTCCCTGGATCCCTTGGAGAGGGGTTGGTTGTTCGTCTTAGAAGTGGCATGAGATTGGAAAGGAGGAGAAGCCTGCAGGAGGCCACGGGGGGTGCCAGGGAAGCAGGAGGGTCAAGAAATTCAGGGGTCTGATTTACTTTTCGGTCCTGGAGACCTGGAGAGAGATGGTCCCCGGGAGGGGCCGTGGCACCAGGGTTAGGGGACAATGTGAGCACAAGGCACCAAGCACAGGGGCCGCGTGGGGTGAGACACTGAATGTGCAAATGGACAATGGCCGGGCCATCTATAAAAGTAGAACTCTGACCCACCACGTGCAGCAGCCTGCAGCCGCCCGTCAGGGCACAGCCAAGCGTCCCCTCCTGTCCACTCTGACATCCTCGGTCCTCTACCTGCCCTGAGTCTCTACCAGGTCCCAGTGATGGCGGCCGGCTTCCAGAGTGCAGCGTGCCCTGAATGACTGACCTCTGCTTGTTCTTGCTTCGTTGATCTTTATTTCCATGGTAGACATCTCCGCATGGAGAAAGGGCAAGGATGCCTGGGTGGGAAGGAGAGATGGAAAAGGGAGGAGATTCTGAGGATGTGCCAATGTCCTGGGCGTGCCTGGGTGACAGGGGAAGGGGGCCAGCGAGTCCCAGCCCTCATCTTGGCTTGGGACACGTGGGGTGTGCCGGTTGGGGAGACCGGAGACGGGTCGTTTCTGAATCCAGTGGCCGCGTCTTTCAGGTCTTCCAACCGTGGAAGCGGTCCCCAGTCTCAACATGAAGTTCGACCCCAGGAGAATGGAACTGAGCTGGGACTGCAAAGAAAACACCACCTACGTCGAATGTGTGATGATTCACAGGGACGAAGGACCGATTTCGTTAAAGGTAAGATGGATGTGGTATGGCGTTGCTCTCCTTTGCCGGCTCTCATCAAGTTAGAAACAAGACTGCAGGGACAAATGAGAAACCCGTGGGTGGCACCGGGACGTGTGTAGGAGCCACGGCTCTCGGTGCACCAGGGAAGTGCTGGCCCATTTCCGAGATGTGTCCAGTGGCCGGATTCCCTGGGGCCCTGAGGAGCTCCCTGGAGATACCTAAAATTATCCTCAAAGGAAAAGGAGTGTAGCAGGTAGCCCAAAGCTGCTGTGAGGTCAGACCCAGCAGAGGCTACGGGGGGCCGAGAGGAGGTGGGACCCTCGGGGATGCTCGGCCACCCGAGGAAGGGGATGTAGAGCAGGCTGGCAGGAGGGGGACGGCAGGGATATATCACAACCGGCTACCCGAATGCTCCCAGGCTTTCCAGACATGACTTTCAGAGGGATGAAATGTCCAACAACAGCGGTCAGGGGGAAAACGTGTGGTTTATTCTGTCGCTTTCAAACCTCTGAACCCCTTGGGGGGGTGTTGCTTAAGGGAACCACCCACCCACTTGCGTGGGATGGCAGCCTTTTGCTCGGTGGATCCATCAGAAATCATCCCCGTGGTAGACTTAATCCTGAGAAAGAAATCGCATCAGCCCTGACTTTTCAGTGGAAACAAAGTCAACAAAGTGACTTGGATACAATGTCAATGGGAAGCTTGTGTGAGCAGGAGATAGGACAAGAAAACTCAGTAACGCAGAAGACGGTGTGTTGAGCTCCATACAGTTTAAAGTCATGGGGGATCTCGCTACTCAAAACTTGGAGCTTGTTGGAAATTCAGAATCTCAGGCCCCATCTGGCATTCACTGGACCGGAATCTACGTTTTAGCAAGATCCCCGGAGACCGAGGGCACATGAAAATGTGAGCTGTTGGGGCCAGCCTGGAGGCACAGTGGTTAAGTCTGCGTGCTCCCCTTCATTAGTCTGGGGTTTGTGGGTTCATCTCCTGGGCGTGGACCTACTCCTCTCATCAGCCATGCTGTGGCAGCATCCCATATACAAAATAGAGGAAGATGGGCACAGATGTTAGCTCAGGGACAATCTTCCTCGCCAAAAAAAAAAAAAAAAAAGTGAGGGGGCCGCCCGGTGTCACAGCGGTTTAGTCCGTGCTTGGCAGCACGGGGTTTGCAGGTTTGGATCCCGGACGCCCGCCGACGCACCGCTTGTCAGTCATGCCGTGGCGGCATCCCATATAAAGTAGAGGAAGGTGGCACGGATATTAGCCCAGGGCCAATCTTCCTCAGCAAAAAAGAGGAGGATTAGCAACGGATGTTAGCTCAGGGCTGGTCTTCCTCACACACACACACACAAAAAAGTGAGCTCTATTCGGACCTTCTAAATGCGGCTATAGGCTATCGAGTGGAGGTCCCCCCTACATGTTGGCATGCAGGCATCCATCCCAAGAAGGTACATGGGGGAGATTTCCCGAAAAGAGACGGACAGCGTCACGGGGTCGGTGTAAGAGCAAACAACATCTAAGGAAAGAAGATTGTTTCCTAATCTGCTGGCTGCTTCTGTCTTTTTAGCCCAAGAAGAAAGAATGTCACTGTGCCTTTCAGGACTATTCTCTCCACAAGGGAGTCACGCTCGAGGTTAAAGTAAAGACCAACCAGAAACAGATTTCAGAGAAACTGGTCTACACGAACCCAGGTGGGGAAAACGGCACAGTGATCCTTCTGCAACCCATTAGCTTCAAAGTAGATCCTCCCTTTTGTTCACCGTTATTGAGACGTCACTGACACGTAGGAATTTTATATATGTAAAGTGTGTAGCTTGATGTAAATTGATATACATCGTGAGATGACCACCACAATCAGCTGTTAATGTACACAGCTGTCATGTCATCATGTCACATAGCTGTCATTTTCTTTCCTTTTTCGTGGTCACACCTGCAGATCCCACCTTGATACCTAATCTCTTAGTGCATTTCAAGAGAACAGTACGCCATTGTTAACTACAGTTACCGGGCCGCACATTAGATCTCCGAGATTTCATTAGATCTTGCAAAACTGGACGTTTCTGCCCTTTGACCAACATCTCCCCACTTCCCTCTTCCCTCAGCCCCTGCCCACCACCACTCTACTCTCCGTGTCTAGAGTTTGACTATTTTAGATTCTGCATATAAGTGAGATGATACAGTATTTGTTTTTCCCCATGTGACATGTTTCACTTAGCATAATGCCCTCCAGGTTCATTCATATTGTCCCAAATGGCAGGACTTCCTGCTTTTTTATGGGTGAATAATATTCCATTGTATATATATACCACATTTTCTTTATCCACTCATCCACTGATGGACACTCAGGTTGTTTCCATATCTTGGCTATTGTGACTAATGTAGCCGTGAACGTGGGGGGTGCAGATATCTCTTTGAGATCCTGATTTCATTTCCTTGGGATAAATACTCAGAAGCAGACTTGCCAGGTCGTATGTAGTCCTATTCTGAATATTTTGAGGAACCTCCATACTGTTGTCCATATTAGCTGCACAATTTACATTCCCACCAACAGTGCAGTGCATAAGAGTTTCCTTTTCTCCACATCCTCACCCACACTTGTTATATCTTGTCTTTTTGAGGATAGCCATTCTGACAGGTGTGAGGTGGTATCTCCTTGTGGTTTTCATTTGCATTTCCCCAATAATTGGTGATACTGAGCACCTTTTCATGTACCTGTTGGCCATCGGGATATCTTCTTTGGAAAAATGTCTATTCAGATCCTTTGCCTATTTTTAATCAGATTATTTGGGGGAGGGTTGTTTATCTTTTGGATGTTAACCCCTTATTAGACATACACGGTTTGCAAATATTTTCTTCCATTCTGTAGGGTGCCTTTTCCCTCTGCTAACTGTTTCTTTTGCCATGCAGAAGCTTTTTAGTTTGATGCAATCCCACTTGTCTATTTTTGCTTTTGTTGCCTGTGCTTTTGGCATCATGTCCAAGAAAATCATTGCCAAGACCAGCATCAAGAGGCTTTTTCCCTGTTTTCTTCTAGGAGTTTTATAATTTCAGGTCTTGTGTTTAAGTCTTTAATCCATTTTGACTTGATTTCTGGATATGGTGTGAGGTAAGGATCGGATTTTATTCTTCTGCATGTGGATGTCCAGTTTCCCAACCATCATTTGGTGAAGAGACAATCATTTCTGCATCATGTGTTCTTGGCACCCTTGTCGAAGATCAATTGACTGTAAATGTGTGGATTTATTTCTGGGCTCTCTAATCTGTTTCATTTATCTCTGTGGATATTTTTTTGCCAGTACCATACTGTTTTGATTACTATAGCTTTGTAATGTATTTTGAGATCAGGAAATATGATGCTTCTAGCTTTGTTCTTCTTGCTCAAAATTGCTTTGGCTATTTGGAGTCTTTTCTGGTTCCATATGAATTTTAGGGTTGTTTTTTCTATCTCTGTAAAAAATGCCATTGGGATTTTGATGGGGATTGCATTGATCTATAGATTACTCTGAGTAATATGGACATTTTAGCAATATTAATTCTTCCAATCTGTGAACATGGGATGTCTTTCCATTTATCTGAGTGTTCTTTAATTTCCTTCATCAGTGTTTTATAATATTCAGTGTACAAGTTCTTTCACATCTTTGGTTAAGTTTATTCCTAAGTATTTTATTCTTTTTGCTACTATTGTGAATGGAATTGTTTTCTTAATTTCCTTTTAGGATAGTTCGTTATTAGCGTATAGAAACACCGCTGATTGTTGTATGCTGATTTTGCATCCTGCAACTTTACAGAATTTGTTGATTATGTTGTTGAAAAATTGTTGACAATGTTTTTGGTTTGTTGGTTCAGTCTTTAGGGTTTTCTACGTACACGATCATATCATCTGCAAACAGAGAGCATTTTACTTCTTCCTTTTCAATTTGGATGCCTTTATTTCTTTTTCTTGTCTAATTGCTGTGGCTAAGGCTTCCAGGACTATGCTGAATAGAAGTGACGAGAGTGGGCACCTTTCCATTGTATAGGATCTTAGAGGAAAAGCTTTCAGTTTTTCTCCATTGAGTATGATGTTAGATGCAGGCTTTTCATATTTGGCATTTATTGTGTTGAGGTGTCTTCCTTCTATGCCTATTTTACTGAGTGTTTTTATTGTGAATGGATGTGAATTTTGTGAAATGCTTTTTCTGCATCTATTGAGATGATCATGGGGTTTTTCTCTTTCGTTCTGTTAATGTGGTGTGCCCCATGGATTGATTCGCAGATGTAGAATCATCCTTGCATCCCAGGGACAAATTCCACTTGCGTATGGCATAGAATCCTTTTAATGTGCTAGTAATCCTTTATGTTCTAATAATGTGCCTTTCATCCTTTTAAAGTGCTAGATTTGGTTTGCTAGTATTTTGTAGAGGATTTTTGCATCTACTTTTATTAGGGACATTGCCTGTAATTTTCTTTTCTTGTGTCTTTATCTGTCTTTGGTATCAGGGTGACACTGGTCTCATAAAATGAGTTTGGAGGTGTTCCCTCTCCTCTTCTGTGTTTTGGAAGAATTTAATAAGGATTGGTATCAATTCTTCTTTGAATCTTTGTAGACATTCAAACCACGAAGCCATCTGGTCTGACCCCTTTTAATCTTCAAGTGCAAATTATTTTGTTTCTGCCTCTTCCCAGGTGCAGAGGGCACAGCCGCCCAAAACTTCTCCTGTTTTATCTACAATGTGCATTTCATGAACTGCACTTGGGCGAAGGGCCAAGCGGCCCCCGACGACGTCCAATACTTTTTGTATATGCGAGACTCAAAGTAAGTGTGGACCTCACGGAGGCAACCCTGAGAAATACCTTGAAGAAGACACAGTGTCCTGATTGCTCTCTGAACACTTTGGAATCTTACAGGAGAAGAAGGGAAAGAGAATGTCCTCGTTACGTAGAAGACATGGGAACCCATGTGGGATGTCACCTCGAAGACCTCTCGGGATTAACTTTCCACAGTTACTTCCTGGTTAATGGGACCAGCCGAGGAACGGGTGTCCAGTTCTTTGATTCGATTTTGTGGTTAAAGAAAATAGGTGAGAACAATGACCTGAGGTTTAGCCGCTGTGTAATATGTCAAACGGAACTTGCATGAAATCTGCATCAGGTTCCTGGGGGTGCAGTCACAAATGATGTCAGACCTACTCTCTCACAATCCGCACACCAGACATCTGAGACGAAGGGGTCGCAGGGCCGCGCTCCCTCCCGAGGCTCCAGGGGAGGGTCCTTCCTGCTCTTCCAGCTTCTGGGGCTCCAGGTGTCCCTGGGCTGGTGGCCGCCTCCCTCCCTCTCTGCCTCCATCTCCACGTGGCTCCTCCTCTGTGTCTGTGTCTCCTCTTGTCTCTGATCAGGACACTGTCATTGGGTTTAGGGCCCCCTCCTCCAGGATGACCTCATCTCCACCCTTCACTAATCACATCTGCAAAGACCCTGTTTCCAAATAAGATCCCCTTCTGAGGTTCTGGGTGGGCGTGAATTTAGGGGGGACACCATTCAACCCAATACAAGCATAATAATAGAACCTACTTATTTTAGGGTTTGCCAGGATGAGGGATGCTTCCTTTTTGTATGTGTCTTCTGGTCATATGGAAGGATGTGGTCACACACCCGGGACAGAGCCCAACTAAAGACTCTCCTTTTATTCTGAATTGAAGGCAGTGACATATGACTGCGCGGGTGGCCCCCTGAGGAAGTGAGGGCCCATCCAACACCCCTACAGCACAGCCTGGGGATTTGCCCACAGCCCCGCGAAGCCCCCCCAGGATAGAAGGATGGTGGTTCTGACATGGGGGTGGGGGATGGTAGCCTTTATGGACCTCCCCCATACGGTAGCAGGCACAGCTTTCTCTTGCCTTATTTGGGGGGTACAGTGAAATGTCTCCCCAAATTAGAGAGACAGCTGCCCCAGCTGAGCGAGCCAGCAGATTCTAGACCAGGTCCTGCGAGTGGGACGTGGGGGTTCCCAGGTTGCTTGCTTCTCCTCCGTGGGTGCAGAAGCAAACTTGCATTCAGAACAGGCACAGCCACCTAGTAGGAAGTTCTTTAGGAATTCGTAAGTCCTGTGGCCCATCCCACCCACTCCCCGAGGAGAGAGGGACTGTTTTAGTCTGTTGAAGATTTCATGGGGAAGATGGGGTGGGAGGTTTCATAGGAAAATTCAGCAAATGCCAACTTGTTTGGTTAACCTTCAAAGGGAATGGGCGCTCCACATCCAGACTCACCGCTTGGGGGAGGTCCTGTGTGTACCCAGCCAGGTGGCCGGTGCTGGCCTAGCCTGTCTGCTCCCATGAGCTTGCTGCAAGCTCCTCACTGCAGGGCAAACCTCTCCCTGGACCCTAATCTGGCCGCCCCTTCCTTCCCGCGGAACCCCTGTCTTTCTTCCTCTCGCGTTTCTAACATTTTCCTTTAACCCAAGAAATCCAAACATTACTTCCAAAAATGCAATCCTGTGATGTTGTGATTTATAAGAAGAAATATGTTTGGTCTTAATCTCTGTTCCTGGCTCAGAGCTCCTAAAACCCCTGGAATTTCCTGTGAGGAGAGCCACAAAGGCATCTTTCTTATGTTAATCAGGACACAGCGGAAGCCCCAGAGGATGGGGGCTGTTGCCAGGGGAACCAACCAGGAGATGACAGGGTTGAAACTTTCAGTCCCACCTCTGGCCTCGGGGAGGGGAGAGGAATGGAGATCCAGCTCAATCACCAACGGCCATGATTTAATCAATCCTGTCTATGTAATGAAGCCTCTAGAAAAACCCAAAAGGACGGCGTTCAGAGAGCTCCTGGGTGGGCGAACATATGGAGATTCGGGGACAGTGGCGCCTGGAGAGGCCATGGAAGCTCTGCCCCCTTTTCCCAAACCTTGCCCTCTGCATCTCTTCCATCTGGCTGTCCCTGAATTATATCCTTTTATGATAAGCCAGTGATCTAGTAAGTAAGATGTTTCCCTGACTTCTGTGAGCTGCTAGTAAATTAATCGAACTCAAGGAGGGATCCTGGGAACCTCCCATCTATACTCCATTGGTCAGAAGCAAAGGTGACAACCCGGACTTGGAATGGGCGTCTGAAGTGGGGGACAGTCTCGTGGGTTGGAGCCCTTCACCTGTGGGATCTGATGCCATCTCCAGGTAGACAGCATCAGAATTTAGTTAAATTGTGGGACGCTCAGCTGGTGTCACAGAACCACTTGGTGGCGTGGGGACCAAAGACCCACGCACCAGAATTAGCTGCGGAATCCTAAATCCATGTCACAACAATGAGCCAGACGGGTTATGTCCCTTCCATTGCTCTGAGCTTGGAAACCCATTGTGCATTTCCCAGCGATGGTGCATCTCAGCTTGAGAAATAAGTGTGATCAGATGTACCCAGTGGGGATGTCGATTCCATATGATTTATTGTCCCAAGAGAAACTTCACAGGACCAAGTTGTCCAAACGTACCTTAGAAGGTTCCAATTAAGGCATTGTGTCCGTGTTTAGGATGGAAGGTATGCCCGTTAAAATGGAATTGGATACAGACCTCCCATCCCATTTATTTCTAAAACCCGTGGTAGGTGCGTCGCATGTGGATATCCACTCACGAAGCATGCTGGACATCCTTAGTCTTTTCAGACCTGCGTCGACAGCCCCATCGGAAAATATGTCTTCGGCTGACCCCATATGAACCCTGTCCCCCAAGTCAGTGTCTTTCCCTCCTTCCCTGATTTTGGGTTCCCTGGCCTCTCCCCACAGCCTCCCAGACGGTCATGTGTGCACACAACATGTGAGCTCACACAAGTGCAGCCTCCTCTATCTCTCCTTAGACTCCAGAACCGTCCGAGAGAGTCCAAACACCGCCGCCCATCTTAGGACACTGGGAATTCACTTCTTTTGGGTGTGTGTGAGCTCTTTCTCTTCTTTCCAGTGCCCTGCCCCGGGCGGGCCTCTCCAGCATGGTCCCATATGCCGAGCGCTGTCTTCTCCTGTGAAGCAGGTTTTCTCTTTCTACTTGCAGGCTCGCGGATCCTATAGGATGGTCCTGGCTTCTTCAGGCTAAAAATGTCTCAAATGAGTCTGTCTCCTGCCCTTCAAACCCATTGCTGCCTCCCGGCCCGGGTCTCCCTGAATCTAAACTTCTCCTCCTCTGTGCACAGCAGCCTGTCGGTCATCTTCCCCCCGAGGCCAATGCTCAGACCCACCCATGCCTCCTGGTGACCTCCGGGGCACCGTCAACGACAGGCTGGCAGATCTGGGCGTCACCTCTTCGGCCCAGCAGAAGCACACTGCATCAGGGGTGGGTCCTGGGTTCTCATTGCAGAGAGATACAGCCCACCCAGCAACATCACCGTGCACTGCAACAGGTCACACTGCCTCATCCGGTGGGAAAAGTCCAGGAGTCGACAAGGCCTGAGCAACAGGGAGTTCCAGTACCAGCTGGACATCCAGAGACAGGTGAGTGCACGCCGCTCCTAATGGGCAGCAACTCCCAGGAGTCACTGTGGAGGCCCAGGTCAGGTGACGGGGGCTGAGAATGGGTGACACAACTTGGATGGACGCAGGGGGCAGACTGGTGGAGAGAGGTGTCCTTGACCGGAAGGTCACTATGACAGTCAATGCAAATAAGGAGGCCACAGACACACTTGGACCCAGGAACGCCTTCAGGGAAGGTGGAGACATGGAAGCGATGCAGGAAAGGGGGGACATTCTGTTATAACCCCACCTGGACCCAGTATGGAAAAAGTAGAAGTCTCTACTCCACGTCCGCCTGGACCCAGTGTAGACAGGGAGGACCCTCTGCCCCAGGTCCACCTGGACTCAGTGTAGACAAGGAGGAGACCTCTGCCCCATGTACACCTGGACCCAGTGTAGACAGGGAGGAGGAGATCTCTGCCCCCTGTCCACCTGGACCCAGTGTAGACAAGGAGGAGACCTCTGCCCCATGTCCACCTGGACCCAGTGTAGACAAGGAGGAGACCTCTGCCCCATGTACACCTGGACCCAGTGTAGACAGGGAGGACCCTCTGCCCCATGTCCACCTGGACCCAGTGTAGACAGTGAGGAGATCTCTGCCCCAAGTCCACCTGGACCCAGTGTAGACAGTGAGGAGATCTCTGCCCCAGGTCCACCTGGACCCAGTGTAGACAAGGAGGACCCTCTGCCCCATGTCCACCTGGACCCAGTGTAGACAGGGAGGAGATCTCTGCCCCACGTCCACCTGGACCCAGTGTAGACAGGGGGGAGGAGATCTCTGCCCCATGTCCACCTGAACCCGGTGTAGACAGGGAGGAGGCCTCTCCTCTGTGTCGACCTGGACCCAGTGTAGACAGGGAGGACCCTCTGCCCCATGTCCACCTGGACCCAGTGTAGAAAGTGAGGAGATCTCTGCCCCATGTCCACCTGGACCCAATGTAGACAGGGAGGAGGAGATCTCTGCCCCATGTCCACCTGGACCTAGTGTAGACAAGGAGACGTCTGCCCCATGTCCACCTGGACCCAGTGTTGACAGGGAGGAGTCCTCTGCCCCAGGTCCACCTGGACCCAGTGTAGATAGGGAGGACCCTCTGCCTCATGTCCACCTGGACTCAGTGTAGACAAGGAGGAGGAGATCTCTGCCCCATGTCCACCTGGACCAGTGTAGACAGGGAGGACCCTCTGCCCCATGTCCACCTGGACCCAGTGTCGAGAAGGAGGACCCTCCCTGTGTCCACCTGAATTCAGTTTGTCAAGGAAGCGTGCCTGTCTGCTCCTTGGCCCCCTGGACTCTCATTGGGATGTGTCCCCAGCTGGGGTTCTAGGAGCGACATGATCAGGGAGCATCCCCCTTTCTGTGGGCCAGTTCCGGGCCTCTCCGTGCGGTGGATTCCAGGGTGAGGATGGACAGACGGAGCTCAGCCCTTCACTTCTCCATGACTGTTTGTCCACCCCTGACTGCACCCCAAGGTCAGAATGGATAACACTTGCGAAACACCCTCAGAACGGGGAAGAGTAAACCTTCTCTTTTTTTTCCAGAGCAGCCCACAACACGGTGACCCTCAGCTGGTGAGTTAGCACCCCTTCCCCAAATGTCCCCGTGCAGCTGAGCCACACAACATTTGTCAAATGGGCACCCACACAATGCAAAGGTGGCCCCGGGGGTGGCCAGGATGGGGATGGGGCTTAAATCAGAGGATGGAGGTTCCCTAGGGCACCGTCCAGTCAATGATGAAGGGGAACTCCCAACGGTCCCCGCTGGTGGAGTCTCATGTCAGCCCACTTGTCATGTCTCGTTCGTTGAAATTAGGTACATTCATATATCCTATCAACCTTCAGATTCTGTTCCTCTTCCATCCGTGTTTGCCAAGAAAATATTCCCTTGAGTGTTAAGATGATCTCTTCCTTCAAAATAGCTCTCGAGGTAGATCATCGAAGTACTTTTTGATGGTATTTTCCAAGTCTCAGCACCACTGTGACCTCAGTAACCTCTTCTGCCCAGTGAGGAATTTGAACTCAGTTATGTCACTGTCCCTTGCAGGTGTATGCATCTGTGGGTCTCTTCGTCTCAGTTGTAGCTGGTGAATAATTTCTGCGTCTGTATTTACGATCCCGGGAGCCCCAGGAGGGGTCATTTGGTGAACAGATTAGTCACTCGTTGTCCTTATTCACTTAAGCATCCCTGCAAAGTCTTCCTTATGTAAAGACATATGTTAATTTTATCAAGCGTGGATTTCCAGGCAGTGCTCACCTTCTGCCCCACGAGGAAATGGGTTTTCTTGGGTAGCACAATCCCCCTTTGCGTGCCACAACTTTCACACGTCGATGGGGGGAGCATGCCTTTAAACCTTTCATCCACTTCAGTTTGCAATTTGAAAGACACCCCCGCTCTGTCTTTTCTCAGCACAGGTGACAGCTCTCTAACTTTCCGTTTTCTCCAAAGATCGAGGTGTCGGGGGATGCAGAAAATAAGTACAACTTTCTGAGTCCGGAGCCCAGAGCTAAGCATACTGTGAGGATAAGAACGGCGGACGCCCGGGATCCACAGTGGAGCCACTGGAGCCAGCCCGTCGAGTTCGGTACGTGGTCTGAGAGCATCGCCCGAGACGTGGCGGCCCCGGGATTTATCTCTGAGCCCCTCCAGGAGGCTCAGAAACAGAGGGGCTCCTGCACCTTTGTTCCCCTGGTGCTCAGACAAGGCTCACCAGCTACTTTCTCAACACCCAAAGGAAGGGAGAAACCCTACAGACTTCCTGAGTCCCCGCCCCGCCGGGAAACCGTCAGTCACTCCCGGTCACAGAAACAGTCAGCACTCCTGGCCCCTGGTTGGGATAAAGCTGACGTGAAAACTGGGACTGTTTCCTCCTAATCGGATGAGAGCTGTTCCAGGAACTAAACTACCCACAGATTCCTCCCTCCGACTTTTATCATTTGGCAAGAATTTAATGGTGTGGACTTAAAGGTGATCTGGTAGTTAAGAAATCTGCATTTCCGCACCCCGCAGCCCTCGAACCGTTAAGGGGTTTTAGCGAGCATTGCTGTGCATAGCTTTTTTCCTGATTCAAGATCGATGAATCAGGCTCGACACTGTTATAAAATGTATAACTTTATATAACAGTGTAGAATTTATATGAAATATATATTGAGCAGTGTTGCATAAGCTGAAATATGTAACCAATTTGCAATCTTGCATTTGGCAGCTATGACACCAAAAGCAGGAATAACAAAAAAAATAAACAGGTAGACTGGACTTTATCAAAATTAAAAACTATTGTGCATCCACACACACTCTCAAGGCAGTGAAAAGAACCCACACAATGGGAGGAAAAGTTTGCAGATCATATGTCTGATAAGGGCCAAGTATCCACAATATATAAATTCCTCTGAGAAATCAATAACAAGAACACCAACAACGCAATTTAAAAGTGGATTTGAAAAAAAATGAACAGATATTTCCAGGTATACACATCTAAACATCCACGAGAGTCCTTTTAGGTTGGCTCAACCTCTGGAATAAGCGCTTTTTCCAATTAACACATTATTTTTTTGATAGCACTCATTCTATCTGTTCATATTGAAAGAAACTCAAAACGGCAGGCACCCAGTTTGGTTACGATCGTCCGGATAGAATTAGGTTTCTTTATGGGAATTTTCAGTAGGAACAGATAAAATGTGCCCCATGGTAAACATAACACGTCAATTGCCAAAAGTGTCTATTGCAGTTAGTAAGGAAAACGGAAAGCTTTATAATAGGTGGGAGCCGACTTTGTTTAAAACCGTGTGCCTGGAAATGCGCATGCTTTCTGGGGGTCCATTTTTAAGTTGGCTTGTCGAGTTCTAAGAGGACTTTATAGGTTTTGGTGGTTGGGTCTCCTGAATATAGTTTCGCGAAGGTTTCAGGTCCTCTACCCCAGACGTGCCTTCTGCTCTGGGCATTTTCCCGAGCCGGGAGCTAACGAAGAAATGAGCCGGCCATGTGTGGACAACTCATCGCAGGGATCCCTGGTGTGTCCCTCTCTCTCCCCAGGCTCCGAGGAACCCAAAGCCACCTTTGTGCACGTGTACCTCCTGGTGGTCCTGGGGACCCTGGTCTGCGCCCTCCTCCTCGGCTGCCTTTTTAAGAGGTAACCCCGGGAATAGGTTGTGCTCACCTTTGCAGATGGGCAGGACGGACGGAGAGGCTTCTTCCAGTGTCAGGCCGTCTGCGTCACAAGGAGAAAGATGACCCCATCTGCCCGGACGCCACACATCTGTCTGGACACTGCCCCTGTCAGAGCTCAGCTGTGCTCACAGAGGACATGGCTTTGGCCTCTCGGACCTTCCTATTGCTGAATGCCCGCTCCTGGGATTCATTTTGCCCCACTACGTGTTACTGAGCCTTTGGGGTCCAACCAAGCCCACCCCATTTCCGGGAGCTCTCCTGGGATCCCAGCCGCCTCCGAGCAGCCGAGCATCCCTGCCGGCCTCCTACAATCAACCCGTCCACAGGCCCCCGTGCTGGCAGCTCCTGCGTCTTCTCAGTTGCACGAGCTCAGCACAGGCAGGGTCTCCGGAGGGGCCCGTCACACGTACTTTGGGATGAAGATGCACAGGTCGAATGATTAATCCTCACTTGCACACGTACTGCATGACATGCTTTGCAAGCCACGGAGAGATTTTGCAGCTGGCCACCCTCCTGCAGGATGTGGGGACCCTGTGGGCGTCCGCCGGTGGTCCCCGCCCCGATGCCCCTGCGCTGGTTGGGCATCCTGTGTTCATTTTCTTCCGGAATGACGGGCGTGGCTAATTGCACGGGGATGTGCCATCCAGACAAGGGGAGAACGCTGCCCTGCTGGCTGAATCTGACGGCGCCTGCCCACTGTTCCCAAGGGACGCTGCACCCGGGAGCAAAGAGGAACAGGGGCGGCCCCGCCACCCACCGCAGGAATGGGGACAGAGTGAGTGCCCTACACCGGAAAGTCATCTTTAAGAAAGGCTCTGAGTTTCCGGTGGTGGCTGGAGCAAATGACCACAAACCGGATGACTTAAAACAACAGACGTTCATGCTGTCTTGGTTCTGGAGACCAGACGTCCGAGAGGAAGGGGTCGCAGGGCCGCGCTCCCTCCCGAGGCTCCAGGGGAGGGTCCTTCCTGCTCTTCCAGCGTCTGGGGCTCCGGGCGTCCCTGGGCTGGTGGCCGCCTCCCTCCATCTCTGCCTCCGTCTCCACGTGGCTCCTCCTCTGTGTCTGTGTCTCCTCGTCTGTCTCTGATCAGGACACTGTCATTTGATGTAGGGCCCCCTCATCCGGGATGACCTCCTCTCCATCCCTCACTAATCACATCTGCAAAGACCCTGTTTCCAGATAAGATCGCCTTCCGAGGTACCAGGGTTTAGACCCTGAATACGTCTTTTGGGTCACCGTTCAGCTCAGCATGAACACCTCGTGGTGACGTCACAGAACTGGACGTGCTTTCCCTGTGGTCGGAAAGAAAGTAAACGTCCACTTGAAAATGCATCAAGATGCTTTGAAGGAGCAAAATGTGCTGGTTAAGTAATTGCACTAAAAATAAGTGACATGGACAGAAATCTGCCAAATGAGAGACCACGCTCTTGGAGGTTGGATGGGAGTGGGAGGGACATTCGCCTCAGGAGCCCCCCAGCCCGTTAATACCAGGGACCCTGGCCTCCCCCGAGCTGCCCGTGAGTGACCGCATCCTCTCCTCCCATCCCTGTGCTCAAGTGGCTGAGAGGAGGTTCTAGAAGGACGCTCATGGGCATCACTCTGTGTTCCCACAGTGTCTCCTGTTTTCTCAGTGACCTGAGCTTTGAGTGGGTCCTTCTGTGACCCTTAAATGAAACTGTTCTGAAGCCATGAGCCCAGACGCCCCTCAGGTGGCACGAGAAACTGCATTTTGGTGCAAGAAGGAAATGGGGCATCGAGGCATTTTCTTCACCCTTTTCTTGTCCCCCCAGGTTCCTCAGGAAGTCCAGTTTCTTCCAGCCCATTCCACGGATCAAAGATAAATTGAATGACAGCCCTCAAACCAACACCCAGGTGCATACGGGGGGTAGAGGGCTGAGCCAGGAGGGGGCAGCAACCCTGGGAGTGTCCCATAATCTCCCCCATGTCCGCCTGAGGGCACCACAGCATCCTCACGGGATGTGGCTGGAATCCTGTGTCCCACTCGGTGGCCTCCTAGGGTTGGGGGTTAGGGTTGTCTCTGTGAACGATGTCTGGGGAAATTGGGGGCAGGAAGGAAAGAAGAAGGAGGAGGAGGAGAGGAAAGATGGAGAGAGAGACACAGAGTAGGGGATCTGAAGCGACCTCGGGGGTGAGTGCCCACACAAGGTGAAGAAGGACAAGGGACAGGGTGACGTCTGCTTCTGAGACCCCTTTGTGGGCACTCATGAGGTCTTAGTCTCCCTGGGAAAGGGAGGAGCCATCTCCTGCTTCATTCGCTTCCGAGCTCCATCCTGCCCCAGGACCTTTGCACCTGTCGTACCCTATGCTCGATGGGTCCCACAAGCCCTCCCCACGGGCAGTCCTGCTCATTCTTCAGCTGCAAGGTCGCACATGTAGATGTGTCTCAGATCTGTATCTGTCACCCCCCATGACCAGCCGTCCACAGCCCGTGGGGCTCCCGAAAATCTGACACCCTGTCCTTTTTCCCTCAGATCATCTGGGAGAAATTGACTCCAGGTGCAGGAAAAGCTGACAATGAAGACATCTTAACTGTAGAAGAGGTCACAGAAGCCCCGGCGAGCGGGTGAAGGTCGCAGATGCCTCCACCCCCGACACATTCCAGAAGATGTCTTGCTTTTTTAAATTGTTTTGAGCATTTATAGAGCTTTTTTTTTTTTTTTTTACTTTAAAAACATGTGATTTTTGCAAAGATGTCTGTTTCAGAGGGATTGTTCAATGCCCTTCAAACCTGCCCACCCAATGCGCCTGTCTCTTTTGAGGACCCTGTCGGTGACATTGAGTTCACCGGGGTCATCCAGGACCTTCTCCCATCTCAAGATCCTTACCTTGACCACATCTGCAAAGTCCCTTTTGCCATGTAAGGAGACATTCACGGGTTCCAAGGATTAGGATGTGGACATCTTTAGGGGACCATTATTCAGTCTAACACATGGGGATTAGGATGAGGACATCTTTGGGGACATTATTTCGTCTACCACAGGGGGATTATGATGTGGACATCTTTGGGGACACTATTCTGTCCACCACACGGGGATTAGGACATGGGCATCTTTGGGGACACTATTCTGTCTACCATGTGGGGATTGGGACATGGGCATCTTTGGGGACATTATTCTGTCCACCACACGGGGATTGGGACATGGACATCTTTGGGGACATTATTCTGTCCACCACACGGGGATTGGGACATGGACATCTTTGGGGACATTATTCTGTCCACCACACGGGGATTGGGACATGGACATCTTTGGGGACATTATTCTGTCCACCACATGGGGATTAGGATGTGGACATCTTTGGGGACATTATTCAGTCTGCCACACGGGGATCAGGACATGGACATCTTTGGGGACATTATTCTGTCCACCACACGGGAATTAGGACGTGGACATCTTTGGGGACATTATTCTGTCCACCACACGGGGATTGGGACATGGACATCTTTGGGGACATTATTCTGTCCACCACACGGGGATTAGGACGTGGACATCTTTGGGGACATTATTCTGTCCACCACACGGGGATTGGGACATGGACATCTTTGGGGACATTATTCTGTCCACCACACGGGGATTAGGACGTGGACATCTTTGGGGACATTATTCTGTCTACCACACGGGGATTAGGACGTGGACACCTTTGGGGACATTATTCAGTCTACCACACGGGGATTAGGATGTGGACGTCTTTGGGGTCATTATTCTGTGTCCCACGCACAGTAACAGACACCACCACTGCAGATGCTTAACTGTCAAACACAATGCAGGCTGACGGGCCTTGAAGAGCCGGGGTGTAACAACCCTAAGGGACTCCCGAGGAAGGAAGGCTCACCACAACATGGGGTTTGGGGTGAATATGACCTTGAGATCCACGTTTGAGACATTTCCTTTTGTCTTCCCCACGTCTCTCCCACAAACACTAACTGTGTGCACACATCTGTTCTTGGGGGAGTTTAGGGGCAGGGCAGAGAGCAGGTTTCTGGAGCCTTCTCCTCCTGACCTGTATGTCCAGGGGCCAAATCCTAGGGAGGAGAAGCATCCAGGCTCCTGGGAGGGAGCATCTGAGATGCATCGAGGGAGAGGAGGAATGGAGAGTCCCCAGGCCAGCAAGGGACGAGGGTGGAAGCTGTCCAAGGGGTATCGCAGGGAGCAGGTCCCCCTCCCAGTGGGACTGCCGTGTGCCTGGGCGTGGAACCGCTGGACAGAACCGTCCCAGCCAGCAGAGACCCCGCGCCTACACGAGGCTCAGAAGCCGAGGTCCTGGGGCTGGAGGAGCACGCGGGGACCTGGGTCTGAGGATGCCCCCGTCCCTGTAAAGGCTGCAGATGGCAGCCCCCATCCATGTCCCTGGTGCATGGGGAGCCTCCACGTAGGACGGTGGGGACAGTGGGCTTCAATGATGGGTGGGAGGGACCTTCCATCCAACTGTTTCGCAGCAGAGGAACAGAGAGGGAGGTGCCGTCCCTTGCACCCCCTTCATGGAGAGCGTCTCCCCAATCCTCTCTGTCGACCTCGTCCTCCGCCCGCCCAGCCCGCGTCTCCCTCCTGGTCAGCGGGCCGAGCAGGGGTGGGAGCGATTTCCCAAGAAGAGGCTCAAATCGACTCTGGACCGAGATCTTGGAGGGAAATGACAGAGGGAAACCTCCAGGCCCTCCGCCGACTCAGAGGTTGAGGTGGCGAATAGGGACGACTTTGACGTGTCCTCACTGAGACAAGAACGTGTCACTGGGGGGGTGGACGCCCCCATGGCAAGGTGGGAGGCTCCAGCACGTGCTGGGCGCGATGGGACGTCTCAGGCGCCCACGGGAGGGTCCTTGCAAAACACGGCTCCCGTCGGCGTTGGGTCTGTGGACGAGGGGAAGGCCACGGAGGAGGGCTTCGTGGAGTCACCGGGGTGAGCCACCTCTGATGGGCCTCAGACCTCAGACTGTGCATCCGACCGACCCGCCGTGGACGCCCCCACCCCTTCCCCCATCCCCCGCCGTGGGCGTCTCTCCCGTCGGGCCGGTCCTGAGCGCATCCTTCATAACAAACCGTCAGATCTAATAAAGTCCTGGCCCGAGTTCTGCAAGTCGTTCAATAAGCGGTCAACCCCGAGGTGGGGGGGGGGGGGTCGTGGAAGCCCCGAGTGACAGGCGCTCGGACAGAAGCTGGGGCGGCCCCGGGACTCGCAGGCGGCGTCCGATGTGGGGGTCTGGAGGCGTGGAGCGCCGGTGGCGGGTGTTGGAAAACAGCTCAGAATACAACACACGCAAATGGGAAAATGTGTCACGCGGTGCACAGGGCATTTTCTGCATTTCTGCTGCAGGTCGATAAAAAAATGAGGAATTACACCGGACGGCCCAAGCGCCCCTGTATCCCTCCGCGGCCCCCATGAGCATCCTGTCTCCTCCTCTCCAGCAGAAGGGAGTCTCCTGCCCCTGCTGTTCGTCCAGCAGCAGCTGCACCGCGCAGGTGCACGCCTTGTCGCCCGATCTCTGGCCACCAGAGGCTCGGCGTGGAGCTTCCGGGCGTGACTTGCCGGTGGCGCCCGTGTGCTCGCGCGGGGAGACGGCCGCTGCAGAGGCAGGGTCTCCGGAAGTCGCTGACCACGCACGGGGTTGCCCAACAGGATGGGAGGCACAGCCGGGGGTGGGGCGGTCGGCCTCCACGAGGAGCAGCGGGGACCAACCGGCTCCCCGGGGACGGGCGGAGACCCAGCTGGTGCGTCCCCTTGCCCCCTCTTGGGGCAACGTTCCAGATGGCGTAATTCCTGCCTGGTCGCACCTTGGTTGCTACTAGAGGGTGGTTTCACCCATTCGTCAGATGTCTACTGGGTCCCGTGTATGCACCGGGCTCTGTGCTCGCGTCTCAAGGAGCCACAGGAGGATCGGTTGGGGGAGGCAGAGAACAATTCCTGCTCCAACATAGCTTCCTCCTGGTGCGATGAAGAAGGCGTGAGGGATGCGGTCCACGGCCAGAGGGGAGAGCGGGGGCGTGCGGGATTTAGGACGAGGCTGTCACAGAAGGATGACCCCGAGGAGAGCCGTGGGGAGGGACACAGCGAGCCGTGCGCCGTCGGAGCACTGTAAGGCGAGTCCTGCGGATGATCCCGTTTCGGCGTGAACACTTTCCGTGTGGCTCTAAAGGAAGAAGTCGGCGTCACCACACGCCCTCCTCTGTCACGCACGGGTTAGCCGTCAGGCGTGACTGACTCCCTCACAGCTTGGCGCAGACTCCTCGGGGTCAGCCTACCTTCTCGTTGTCCCGTGCGTCTCCGATGCGTCTTTTTACACCTGGCCTGTTTGCATCAGCGGCCTCACGTTGCATTTGGTTCGCGCATCTCAGATCTCGTCGATCGGTAGCAGTTTCCACGCCCCGCCCTCCCGTTGTTATTCCTGTGCCGTCTGTTCCACGAAGACACCCGGTCATGGGTCCAGGATTTGGCAAATGGCAGGTGTTGTTTGACCGCAGTGTTCTGTCTGCGTTTCCTGTGTCGGAGCTTGGACATTCAACTCCATCTCCTTTTTGCAAGAGCGCGTCGTACGTGATGCTGGAGCTTCGGGTCCTGCAGCATCAGGAGGCGCGGGACGTCCGCAAGCTCCACCTGTGCGGACGCCACAGGCTCGGGAGGTGTCGGCCCAGCGAACCCGCCTTTACAAGATCTTCATTCAAGAGTTTCCCTCGGCTGCCATGGGCGAGGGTGGCCTGGGTCCAAAATGTGGAGGGGGGGGGCGCAACATGGAGGTTTCTTATGCTAGCGTTTCCTCTGCAGGATGAGCTGCTGGCTGCAACTTCCCCATCGCTTCACTCTCTGCTCACTGTGAAATGTAGGAAGGGCAGAACAGACGCTGTCTCTGTCTATTCAACATCTGGGTAGATGATAGATAAATGGATAGATGATGGATACTGAGATAGATAGATAGATGATACATAGATGGATGATAGATAGATAAATAGATGGATAGATGATAGATAGAAAATTGATAGATGAGATAGGTAGATGATAGGTAGATAGAGAGATAATAGATAGATATAGATAGATAAATGGGTATATAGATAAATGGATACATAGACCTGACAGATGATAGATAAGGTAGAGATCGATAAATATATAGATATGGATAGGTAGATAAAGGGAGATACATACGGAGAAATGTGTATTTGGAGAAATGTATATGTGGAGGTATAGATATGGAGGTAGGTGCTTAGGTAGGTAGATAGATTGATTTCAAGGAAATGGTTCATCTGATGGTGGGCTGGTGAGTCTGAAATCTGCAGGGCAGGGGGACAGGCTGGAATCTCAGGCGGGAGATGACGCTGCAGCCTTGAGGCAGAATCCTTTCTTCTCTGGGAAACCTCAGTGGCTGCTCTTAAGACCTTCACCTGATTGGACGAGGCCCACCCACAGTATGACGTGTCATCCCTTTGCTTCATGTCTGCTGAGTGTGGACTGGAGTCCCACCGAGACAACCCCTTCACAGCCGCCCCCAGGTGAGTGTTTCATTGGATAACTGGGGGCTGTCGCCTGGCCAAGTGGACACACAAACTGACCACCACAGAAACATTTAGTGTGGGCACGCTCTGGGACATGTCCTCAAATGGGGTTAGTCGTGCAGCCTTCTGTGGATTCCCCGTGCTCATCCCAAATAACGCCCTGCAGACCAGCTGTCGGCCCATGGAGACTAAGAGGGGAGGACAGGACCTCCGTGCAGTGGGGGTATGACTGGCAGCATCAGGGACACTTGCTGGAGTGACAAGGAAAAACGAACTGGACGGTATGAAAGGAACGTTCCTTCTACTTGGAAATTTTGCCCTGCAGTGGCCTAGACGAGGAAAAACATCTTATGAGCAGAAAAAAAAAATCTGGAAATTGCTCTTCAATGGCAAACAATGGGATCAGGACCATCTAAATGACATTGTGAAATAGCTACATTTTATTTTTAGACTTCTCGCTTTCTGTTCCCCTTTTTTTCTCCGTTCCACCTCCCATGCCTCTCCCTCCCCCTCTGACCCTTAACATCTATTCAATATTGACGTCCTGCATTCACGAGCAGATCAGATATCACCCATGAACACTTTAGTATGAATTTGCAACAACCTTCCCAGAACTGATTGCGTTTTCTTCTTCGGTGTAGGTGTTGATGGTTTTGGTCCGGTTAAAGGAGTTTAAATTCAGAGGGTGGAGGTGCTGGAGATGGGTTTTTTTTGGTTCAGTGGACATTTTTTAGTGACCCCATGAGAAAGACCTACTGGTTAAGTTCTCGTCTGGAAGATCAGGCACCGACACATCCGATTCCCTCTCTGACTGCTTGTTGGATTTCTGCAGAGCCCCGTCCCTGGGTCGCTAAGGTGAAGTCCCCCAATTATCAAGGGGTCGTAGGTCGAGCATGGCCCAGATCCGCCCTCCTCCGGGGGCTCCACACAGAAATCATTTTAACCAAAAGCACACAAACTCGTACAAGGTGAGGACGCTTGAGCCGAATGAACCTGTGTGTTCTGACCACGTGGGTTACAAGTTACCTGTCCGCACAGGTGTACGAGACGTCCGTCCTGCCCATCGTCAGGAATGACCCTCACCCTCGGCTGTCTGGGGAAGTGGACACAGGCTGACTGCACCCCCAGGGGAAGCGGGGGGACGGAGGAAACCGCAGGAAGCTGCAACCGGCGACGAGAGAGAGGGCTGTGGCCCCAGAGACCGGAAGTGTGGAGAGGCCAGATGGGGTCCAGGAGAAGGAGTCAGCGGTCAGCGGAATAGAGACCCCGGGACCCCACTCCAAACTGGGTCCCAGGAAAGGACCCTGAGAGGTCCCATCCTGGTCCTGGGTGCCCCCCCACAGGGTGCCCGGGAGCTCTGGGGTCAGCGGGCCACCTGGGTGGGTGTTCTGTCCCCCAGGTGAGTCCAGGACGAGGATCTTCGTGTCCCGCATCCTGGAATGGGGCGGTAAGGTGTGAGGAACGGCCACAGCTGGGCGGGTCAGATGGAACAGAGGGGCGTCCTCTGCTTTTAGCTGCAAAAGAGTGTGGACGGCGTCACCGACACCCCTTGCCCAGGGTCTTCAGGGGGGGCTGGGGAGTGAACGGTCTGGGGAGGTGTCCGTGCACGCCGCGTTTGCACTAGGACCCCCGGGCACACATAGAGCAGCCCCTCTCTGCCACCTCTTCCAGCCCTGTCCCTCTCAACCCTGTGGGGGGACAGGTGGTTCCCCCCAGGGCCAGCCACTTCCTAGAGGGAGCAGAGGGGCCCCTTTCCAATGCAAATTAACCACTGGAGATCCACGCCCCTCCTCTGTGTCTGCGTCTCCTCTTCTGTCTCTGCTCAGGACACTGTCATTGGATGTAAGGCCCCCTCCTCCAGGACGACCTCCTCTCCATCCTTCACTAATCACATCTGCAAAGACCCTATTTCCAAATGAGGTCCGGTTCCTGGGTACCGGGGGTCAGGACGTGGACTTCCAGAATCAGGCCCCAGAGGGATTTGGCCCAGGGACCCCAGTATGCGCCCGTCTTTGGGAAGAAGGCCAGCAAGTGAGGCGCGTCAGGGCAGGTACGAATTAAAATTAAGAAAAATCCGCTTTAACTCTCCCTGGTGCCATGTTAAGGCGGGCGTCTACGGGAGCCTGGCTCCGGGCTGCAAACTCTTAACATAAAGGCGGAGACATTCCTTTTTTCTCTGAATTGAGGCAATCCGCTAACGCAGGCGGGTTTGGGACGAGCCGTGTGCGACCTCTGGTGCCGTCACAGGCTCCGGCTTGAAGCCTCGTCCTTTTCCATCCTGAGACGGTGCACAGACGGAGCACGGTGTCCCCGCCTGGCGGCCCGACACGGTGAGCTTCCTCCTGTCTTTGCAATTTCTTGTGCGGCTGCCCGTGACGTGCATCGAATTCTGGCTTCATGCTTCTCCAATAATAAAACTGTGCTCTTTCTCTCTTGTCACTGGCGGGAGGTTTTGTGGGTTGGCAATCCTCTCTGGCGATGAGTGCAGACAAGGAAGGCAGCTCCCCGGGTGCAAGTGTGGGGTCGGCCGGTCACAGCTGTGTGACCTTGGGCAACCTGCTCACCCTCTCTGTGCCTCCCATCAATATCGAGATTGAAAGAGCTCTTGCTCTGGGGTTGGGGGTGGGAATTCCAGGGTCTGGGAGCCCACAAGGTCTTTGAAGGGAGCGTGCAGCTGGGGGTGAGGAGGGGAGGAGGTTGTGCAGAAACCACTAGGAAATTCCTGTCGGTTTAATTGTGTCTCCACTGGGATGGGAGGGGCCGGGATGGAGTCAGAAGGAGCTTGTCATAGCGGTGATTTTCCTCGAGACCTAAGGATGCAGTTTCCGGCTCACCCCAACACCTCGATTCTCCTGTAGGCTGGACGGGGAGCCCTTCTCCCCGGGGTGGACACGCCCTCGTGCTGGACGGAGGCCACTCCAGGGAGGAGAGTCCCGGGGGTCTCCAGGGGTCAAAGCGGTGCCGGCACCCGGCTTTTTGCATAAACCTGGCGTCACCCCACACAGGGACCCGGGGCTCGAGCCCGACCACACAAGACCTTCTGGGACATCCCCCTTGTGGGGACGGGTGACCAAGCCCTCCCCACCGGCCAGCTCGAATTGTCAAGTCCAGCCCGGCCGCCGGGACCGAGTCCCCCTCCTCCTCCAGCCGCATGCATTGCCCACGAGTCATAAAACACCCTACAAGTCACAAACCCCGTAAAACCTCATTATGAAGGGCCCGTCTTTCTGCAGAAATGGCCGTTTTCACACCGTATTCAGGTTTTAAAGATGACGGGGGGCTGGACGTCCTCCCTGTCCCCCGCGGCAGCCAGACTTTGGTCTGTTGTATAGGCTGAGGGATCCGGAAAAGAAAAAGAGAGAAAACTGGGTTCTGCCATTTCGGAGTCCTGGGCGAGGACGGGGACACAGTTCTGCGGGACGGCGTCCCCGAGGATGCACGACACGCTGCGCTCGTCCAGAGTGGACCCGGCCCGGCGCGAAGCCGACGTCAGCTGTGGGTTCCAGTGGACCGTCACGTGGCGGTGTGGGCGCGTCCGCCGTCGTCAATGTCCTTCCTCGATGTGGCGTGTCCGTAGGAGGGGAAACGGGAGGGGGCGGTGGGGACGGTCCGTTCCGTGTACATTCTGCTCAGCGTTTCTGTAAACCTGAAACTGCTGGAGAAAGCGTCTATTAACACGAATCATCATGAAGTCCCGGGAGGGAGAGGTTGGGTGAAAAACAGAACATAAAGCGTACTGGGCTCTTCTGAAGGAGTCTGTCCGCAGACTCTCTCTTTGCGGTTGTTCAACCCGGGACGGAAGAGAGAGGAGTGACAGGTCCCCTGTGGACGGAGCTCAGGCTGACGGGGCGCCTCCAGCTGGCGTTAGAGACGCTCCCGGCTCTCCCAGGCTCTCTCCATCTCTCTCTGCATCTCTCTCTCCATCTCTCTCTCTTGATCTCTCTCCATCTCTCTCCCCATCTCTCATCTCTCTCTCCATCTCTCTCTCTGCATCTCTCTCCCCATCTCTCATCTCTCTCTCCATCTCTCTCCATCTCTCTCTCTTGATCTCTCTCTGCATCTCTCTCTCCATCTCTCTCTCTTGATCTCTCTCCATCTCTCTCCCCATCTCTCATCTCTCTCTCCATCTCTCTCTCCATCTCTCTCTCTTGATCTCTCTCCATCTCTCTCCCCATCTCTCATCTCTCTCTCCATCTCTCTCTCCATCTCTCTCTCTTGATCTCTCTCTGCATCTCTCTCTCCATCTCTCTCCCCATCTCTCATCTCTCTCTCTCCATCTCTCTCTCCATCTCTCTCCATCTCTCTCTCTTGATCTCTCTCTGCATCTCTCTCTCCATCTCTCATCTCTCTCTCTCCATCTCTCTCTCTTGATCTCTCTCTCCATCTCTCTCTCTTGATCTCTCTCCATCTCTCTCCCCATCTCTCATCTCTCTCTCCATCTCTCTCCATCTCTCTCTCTCCATCTCTCTCTCCATCTCTCTCTGCATCTCTCTCTCCATCTCTCTCTGCATCTCTCTCTCCATCTCTCTCTCTTGATCTCTCTCCATCTCTCTCCCCATCTCTCATCTCTCTCTCCATCTCTCTCTCTTGATCTCTCTCCATCTCTCTCCCCATCTCTCATCTCTCTCTCCATCTCTCTCTCTCCATCTCTCTCTCTTGATCTCTCTCTGCATCTCTCTCTCCATCTCTCTCCCCATCTCTCATCTCTCTCTCTCCAGCTCTCTCTCCATCTCTTTCTCTTGATCTCTCTCTCCATCTCTCTCTCCATCTCTCTCTCTGCATCTCTCTCTCTTGATCTCTCTCCATCTCTCTCCCCATCTCTCATCTCTCTCTCCATCTCTATCTCTCCATCTCTCTCCATCCTCCTCTCTCTCCCCCTCTATTTGTCGAGTCCCCAGCAGGCAGTCAAGAAGGACTCCCGACTCTTGCCCACTGCTTGCTGCTCTCCCCTCCCCCCGTGTGGGAGGAGAGCCAGCTGACCTGTTGGACCTGAGGGTCTTGGGGTCCCTCCCTCACACTGAGTCACCTGACACAGGGGACAGCCCCCACATTTAGTGACACCTGCTACCTTGGAGGCCTAGACTGGGGACCCCGGTCCTTCCCTGTTGTCTGTGCGGGTTCAAAGACGGAAACAGGATGTGGCCAAGCTGACTCACCATCCCCGTGTCTCAACCGCCCTCTCGCCTTCCTCTGATGCGTCACCCCCACCCCCCCGTCAGGACCCGCCATCCAGGATGCCCTCGGCTCTTCCCACACCGGAGCTTCGGGACAGCCGGGGCGGACGGAGGGACAGAGCCCTCGGGTCCCCGGACACCCAGCCAGCCCCTGGGGTGGGCACCAAGCTGGTAACACAGCTCATGGGGCCTCCCTGAGCTCACTCCCTGCACCCCCAAAGCAACCCTAAAAGGGAGGAGCAGCCCAGAAGATGCTGCACAGGATGACACAGGGTACACGAGGACTGTGACCTTCTCCCCAGTCCTGGGGGTCACAGAAGCTTCAACCAAGTGCCAGGACAGAGGCATCTCTAGACATCCACATGCCTCCCAATTCAGTGTCTCCTGGGGTCAACAACTCAGAGCTCTTTTGGAAAATCCTCTGAGCCTCCTCATGTGGGGGCATCCCCCCCAGTTAGTGACACCTGCCGTATGATTGACACGTGATTTGCATACAGTGAAAAGCACCCATTCTAAGTCACAGTGAGTTTTAGGAAATCTATAAACCTGCATAAACAGCACAATATGCAACAATTCCACCGGCACGTCAGATGCCCCCTCCCCAGAGTGTCAGATAAATGGAACCACACGGTGTGAGTTCTTCTGAGCCTGGGTTTATTTTTCACCTCGGTGTGTCTTTGTGATTCGTCCCCATCCTGGTGTCTGTGGGTCGCTCGGTGTTGTTATGGGTAGGAGTATGCCAGCCCATACATATATCAATTTCTAGGTCCGTTTTCCTGTGGATGGGCATTTCCAGTCTGGAAGCTGCTATGTAACGTTCAGGTTCAAGTCTTCCTGTGGACGGAGATCTTCCTTTCTCTTGGATAAAGACCTAAGACGAAATTCCTGGGCCCTATAAGAAAGGCAGATCTGACCTTGTAAGAAACTGCCTGCTTCCTGCTCTGTCTTCCTCTGGATCCACATGCGGGAGTCCTAGCCCCCGGGGGATGGTGTTTGGAGGAGACGGGGCCTTTGGGAGGTGATTCAGGGTAGACGAGGTCACGGGGGTGGGGCCCCCATGATGAGATTACAGTCCCTATGGACTTTCTCTGCCTCTATCTCCACCATATGGGGACCCATTGAGAAGGTGCCCATCTATAAGCCAGGAAGAGGGTCCTCACCTGAGTCCGACCCTGGTGGTACCTTGATCTCGGACATCCAGCCTCCAGAACCATGAGAAATAATATCCATTGTTTAAGCCGCCCGGTCTGTGGGATTTTGTTATGGCAGCCAGAGATGAATGTATTTTGAAACTGTGTGGCTGTCCTATTTTAGATCCACAGACAGTGTATGAGAGTTCTAGCATCCACATCCTCACCAAACACTTATTATTGTAATCACAACCTCCCCCCGTGTGTTTCAATACATCTGTGAGATGTCTTAGAATGTCCTTAGATATCAGCACATCTCCACGTAAAAAAATAGTGAGACCACGCAACTGAATGGCAAAAAAACAAGCAACCTGATAAAAAAATGGGCAGAGGATATGAACACACATTTTTCAAAGGAAGATAGACAAATGGCCAACAGGCACATGAAAAGATGTTCAACATCACTCATGATCAGGGAAATGCAAATCAAAATTACGTTAAGATATCACCTCACACCTGTTAGATTGGCCATAATCACCAAGACAAAAAATAACAAGTGTTGGAGAGGATGTGGAGAGAAGGGAACCCTCATACACTCCTGGTGGGAGTGCAAACTGGTGCAGCCACTATGGAAAACAGTATGGAGAGTCCTCAAAAGATTAAAAATATAAATACCATATGACCCAGCTAGCCCACTGCTGGGTGTTTATCCAAAGAACCTGAAATCAACAATTTAAAGAGACTTATGCACCCCTATACTCACTGCAGCATTATTCACAATAGCCAAGATGTGGAAGCAACCCAAGTACCCATTGACTGATAATTGGATAAAGAAGATGTGGTATGTATATACAATGGAATACTACTCAGCCAAAAAAAAAAAAAGACAAAATCGTCCCATTTGCAGAAACATGGATGCACCTTGAGGGTACTATGTTAAGCAAAACAAGCCAGACAGAGAAAGACTTACATCATATGATTTCATTCATATGTGGAAGATAAATACATGGATAAGGAGAACAGATTAGTGGTTACCAGAGGGGAAGGGGTGGGGGCTAGGAGAAAGGAGTGAAGGGGCACGTATATACGATGACTGACATACAATAATGTACAGCTGAAATTTCACAATGTTACAAACTATTATGAACTCAATAAAATAATTTAAAAAAAAACTAGTGAGGCCGAAGAGTCCTGTTAGTAGTAGTTTTCAACTTAAAAGGAGAAATGATGTCTCTGCTAGATGGTACAGTCCTATTTGCTCCTCCATCCCTGGGAATTCTGTTGCAACTTTTGAGGTTTAATTTATAACAGTCACATTTTCAAATTCTGTAACATGTATGGAGTTAAATTATAAAAACACTGTAACCTCTTCTCCCAAATATCTTGTTACACATTCAGTGTTCTTATACATTGTGTCTAAAATGTGTGAAGATTGTACCCACGTAACAAATTTTGCTTCCATCGATCTCTCATGAATGCACAGATTTGACAAGACATTTTTGTGATCATCAGGAGGTTTAATGTTTTTCGGGAGCTTTATTGAGGCATCATAGACATACAGTGAACTGCACACGGTTAAAACGCGACCTGTGATGAGTTTGGGCTCATGTCGACACCTGAGAAACCGACACCTCGGTCCAGATGGTGAGCACCTCCACCACCCCGTGAATTTCTGGGTGCCCCTGTGGAGCCCCCACATTCCCGCATCCCCAGGCAACCTTATCATTTTTAAAGCATCAGCTAATTTATCAAAAACTGTATGTTCCACATCTACATTTGCCGGGAAGAAAAAAACCTTCTTTTTTGCACTTTTATGAGTTATTTTCTTTTTTGCCCCACATGGCGTAACTCATTATGAAGATAACGAGGATTTCTGTCTGCGGAATGACTAGGAAATCTGCTGATCACATTGTGAGGTTGTGTTTTTCTGTTTTTGGACACAAATCATGTGGTATTTCCAGGTGTCTTTGCACATTTTAACAGTACTAGGTCTCAACTGAAAGAACATTATCAGAAATAACACTGCGAGGTGTATCATATCCATGGGGCCTTTGCACACTTAGGAACATGCATTTTAAATAATTAATAGTTATTAGAGTCATGATAATTTCAATAATTAAGTTATTAGAGTCATAATAATTTAAATAATTAATAGTTATTAGAATCATTATAACAATGTTAGATAATTAATAATTATTAGAATCATAATAATTTGAAATAATTAATAATTACTAGAATAGTTATATTGTTAAATAAATAATTATTAGAATCATAATAATTTTAAATAATTAATAATTGTTAGGATCATTTTAGGTATTTTAAATAATTACTGGACTCATTACAATAATGTTAAATAATTAATAATTATTGGAATCATAATGATTTTAAATGATTAATAATTATTGGAATCGTTATACTAATTTTAAATAATAAGAATCATTATAAAAATGTTCAATAATTATTGAAACTGTTATAGTAATTTTAAATAATTAAAAATTATTAGAATCCTTATACTAACTTTAAATAATTAATCATTATTAGAATCCTTATACTAATTTTAAATAATTAATCATTATTAGAATCCTTATACTAATTTTAAATAATTAGCCATCATTAGAATCATTATAGTAATTTCACATAATGAGGTAATTCTGAAGTCTTGAACTTTTTCCACTCTTTCTGGAAAGCAGACCAGAAGCAAGTTGAAGCTGGACGCTGAGCCAACATCTCCCTCCTTGTGTCACTGTGGGCTCTTTCTGGGCACCATCGGAACTAGAGCCAATTCTGCATTTTCTGTGGCGTCATTTTTTCTAAGAATGTCACAGCTTCTGTGGTTCCCCAAAATGCATCACTCCACGAATGCCCTTTTGAAAAAAACGCTCCCTGAAAACTTATGACCAAAACCCCGCTAGAGTCTCAACCGTTTTGCTGCCAGGGAGGAAACCGGCTCTGCTTTTCTCTTTAAAAGGATCTGCCAATGATGCCAAAATAAAAGTCTACGCATTGTCCTGTGCTAGCAGTTACACGAGTTCCTGGGGAGCTTGAAGGTCAGCTGGGCTGGCCGTGTCACTGGCCAAGGGTGCTTTGGTCACGTCTACTGTCCTTATGGTCCCAAATCTCTATCCTTCTAGCTGTGTACCAGGCATCAGGCCTCCATCCCAACCAGCTGGTTCCAAGTTGTCTTCTCATTTGGCCAGCGATGATGGATGGGCCTCCACCCTTCTTCCTCCTCCCTGCCATCATGGCAGCCAGAGGGAATTCTGGGGAGGTGAAACTACCTTATGGGACCCCCCCCGTGCAGACTCTGGGTCACGCTCAAAAAGACCACAGCCTGCACCATCCACCGTGGTCTACACTCTGGACTTCTTACTGTCGTCTCCATCCCTCTGTTCTAGAACCTTCTAGACCCCACACCCAGAGGTCATCCATGCCTCTAGGCTTTTGCACCCCACGTCTCCTGTCCCCCGGAATCTTCCACGGGCTCCCTCACGTCATCGACGCTGCTGCTCACCCATCCCCTCCCCGGCCAGACCTCCTCAGAGCATCCTAACGGGGCTACCGCCATGCACCTCTGCTCCCTCTCGTCCCCCATTGCTGCCCGACTCGTCTTTGTTGAGCATCACCACCAAACGTGACAATTTTCTCCATTTTCATCATCCTTCACGCTGTGATGTCAACCCCCTGAGAGGGAGGGCTTTGTCACCCCTTTCTTTTTCTCTCCTCGGTCACCAGTGCCTCGGACAACGCCAGACACGCGTAGATCTGCAATCAATGTCTCTGGAATTTATAAATTAACGCACTGACAGAGGAATCCAGAGCCCCGGTCTAGTTCCCGCCTGCTGATTCAGCTCTGCAGCCGTCTGCATGGAGGTCTTACCTCCCCGCTCTTGGGGATCTCGCTGGAGAGGCCGCCGTATTGAACCCAGAGTCATGAGGTGCTGCCCCTCCCGGGACAAAGCAAAGAGAGACACACCCCCCACCATCAGCCCTCCAGTTCCCCTAGAAACCTCCCACTTTGTTCCGCATTCGAGAGTGAGAGATTCACCGGCTCTCAAAGTATACAGGTGGAGTCTAATGGGTGCACAATGGCTGGGAATCATATGAAACGATAACCCGTTTCCTATCCAGGGCATAGCTTGGACCTCGTAGACCCAACAGCCCGCTAATGCCCTTGGCCGAGCAATTCTAGGACATCCACGTCACAACACGTTTATTTTTAGCCAGAAGCTCCCCTCACTTGGCATCTGGAATGTCTGTCGTCTACACCACATGATCAAATGGTCTTTGACGAGAGCCAAGAAGGAGCTAAGTATATCTCACAAGGAGAGAACCAGAGGCGCCATTTTTGTGGGAGTAGAAACCCAGTGAGGGGTCGTCACCATCCGAGGAGACTTAGCAACTGTTTCCCAAGTTCTCCCGCGGATCCCTCCATCCAGGTGCCAGGGGATCGTGTTCTCGCGGAAGAAGGAAGGTCGGGCTCCCACACCGAGAAGGACCCTTTCCGTCCAAGGACCAGCTGTGTGAGCCCGTCATTAGGAAAAGGTGGCTCAGGGGAGCCTCGAGGACGTGGACCAGGATGGGAATCGGGCACAACGTCCTGGAGAACTCGAGAAGGAAGCACCCGCCCCTGGGTGGAGAGGAGGGTGAGTCAGCACTGAGATGGGGGCAGGAAAGATCCAGAACGTGGAACACAGGACCGAGACCCTTGTCGCCCAGAGTGGTCAGAGAGATGCTGCTGCAGAAAGAGGAACCCCGGCACGTCGATAAAACGGGGGCAGGCTCCGTGCTGGAGACGGACAACGGGCCTGGTTAGAACATTTCCTGTCTGTCAAGATGATAACACTGGCCTGGTCACGCATCAGACAGGAAGACTCGGCTGATATAGGACGGGGCGTTTCTCGAGGCGCTGAGCTAGAGAGGAATTCTTGAAGAGAGAGAGACATAGGAGAGTCTCCACACTCCAGAGAGAGGGGACAGCCTTATCAGGGCCTTGATTCTGCCGGCTGCCCCCAGGACAGGGGACCTCAGTTCCGTGCTGTCTCCCGACAGCAGCCACCACCGCCGAGCATCCCTAAGCACCAGCTGGGCAAGACGGGGCTGGAACACTCCGAGAGAGATGTATGGGGCTGGCCGACCGGTAGGTTGACTTTTCCTCCAACTTTAGGGCAGTTAGTTTGCATGATCCCATGACGGCACATATTTGTGATGGAGGGAAAAGCAGTTCCAGCTCGGTGCAACCCTGCCGGGTAAAGGCGGGAGAGGGGGATTGGAATGAACGCTGCTGGGGCCTCGGGAAGCGTTTCCCCAAAGGTGGCTTTGGGGAAAGCCATGCTTCTGTATTGTTTTATGGAACGTGAAGGAGGTAAGTCAGGGTGGACACAGTCGGGGCATCTACGTCCTTCTGCGCTTTCTTATCAATCCCTGAGCTATTTCCTTTTGGGCTTTTTACGCTGAAATGCATCGAGGGTGGGTGCGGGATGTTGACGTGCACGCTACGGATCCCAGGGGCCAGGTGGGGACGCAGGCTCTGATGGGCAGGTCTGCACGAGCCAGACAAGCTGCCCTTCCCCAGAAAGGGTGTGGGGTGTCACCCGGGAAAGACAGAACTGATGCCGCATGAACTAACTCCACGCTGAGGAAGACGCGGCCGTGACGTGCAGCCGCCAGTGACGGGCGAGCCCTCCAGCTGTCCCTTAATCCCGTATTTAAACCTCAGATCCTTAGATCTCTGACCTCAAACCGTGGAAGCGAAGGGTTAAGGGGAAAAGCAAGAAAAGGGGCCACAGGTGCCCCAAATAAACTTGCATTTTAAACACAGAAAACGTGCACTTTTGCTGGAAAGTATAGGTGCGATTGGTGGCCGGCGCCTGTGTATCTGGGTAGAGCACCGAAGGGTGGGGACGTGTCTTCGGGGACCACAAGGAAGAAAGGACACTGATGCCAGGATTAAGAGTCAACTGAGGAAATCCCATTTAAATAGGTTGTAATATTTGGGGGCACGAAGGATGCTGCGGTTACTTCCAGAAGCATCCTGATGGCTGAGCAATACCCGCTGAGACGTTTGTGGGTGAAACGTGAACTGAGGGTCTCACTCAAAGTCACCGAGGAGGGAGGAGGGTGGGCCAAGATGGACAGACACAGACTGGGGTGACGCTCTGATGGTCAGAGAGAACACAGGGGCTCCCCCGTCCCCACGCACCCTGCGACAGTGCGGGGGATCAAATGCACCACGTCAGGAGCTCGCAGAGGGGGCGGCTGATTCCTGGCAGGTCCCCCTGGGGTGTTGACGTCTGAGGGGGTGGTTCTGATTCTGTCCACACCGTCGGATGCCCCTGAGATGATGGGGGAGCATCAGAGCCTTCCCTGGCTGGTCCACACTGTGGCCTCTTCCCAGGGTGGTACCCATGTGACCCCCTCCTGTGGTCCATTCTATCACATCTCCATCACGTTCCTTTTGGGAGGGACCTTGGGTCCGTGCTCTGTCAGCCGTCACCCCCTTGACCACCCACTATTAGGCCTTAGAAACCCTGCTGCTCCCAGCAACCCCAGGGCCACGAGAGGCTCCGCTGACTGCCCCCCGTCTGCCCGACACCCCACAGGGTCACACCCACCCTCTGCTCCCCCGTAGCATCATCAGGCTCCTCCTCCAGGGTCCAGACAGCAATCCCCACCCTGGCTCCCCTAATACATCAGACAGAGGTGTGCGTCAATCAGTCTCCCTGGGACTTAGGATGCGGTTGCGGGTGACGGGCGGCTGCCCTCGGCCTCTCCCACAGCATCAGCATCCATTGCTGTTCTGGCAACTCTGGTGCAGGAGTCGGCTCGGGCCACCGCCGTAAAAAAGGACCCCAGATGGGGGGGCTTCAACAAGACATTTATGTCTCCAGTCCTGGGGGCTGGACGTCCGGGATGCAGGTGTCACAGGGCTGGTTCCTCCTGAGGCCTCTCTCCTGGGCGTGTGGACGCCGTCTCCTCCCCGTGTCCTCACATGCTCGTCCCTCTGTGTGTGTCTGTGTCCTCATCTCTTCTCATAAGGACACCAGTCATGTTGGATCAAGACCCTCCCTAGTGACCTCATTTCACCTTCATCACCTCTTTAGAGACCTGTTTCCAAATACAGCCACATTCTGAAGTCCTGGGGCTCAGGGCTCCAACATGTGAACTTGGGGGGATGCACTTCAGTCCACAGCACCCCCGTGTCCCCGGAGGATGGAGACACCCACCCCATGGCTCTCAGGTCCCCTCCGCTTGGCGGTCGGCCCAGACCACAGCTGTTGATGCTGAAAATGACACTTCTCCCAAAGCCATGTCCTCTCCGGAGCTTCAGACGTCCATGGAGAACGGCCGGTGTGGATTCAGTTCCTCGTTCCCTCTGAGTTTCTCAAACAGCCACCCCGAAGCTCTTCACCCCGACCCAGCTCAGAGCCTGCCCCCCGAGGGTCCGCTCGCTCGGCCAGGCCGTGTCTGCGGCTCTGCCGGCCCTGGACGTGCGTGTTCCTGAGAACAGAGCCTCGGGCCATCGGGTCATCGCCTCTTCCTCCTTCTTGGGAGAAGTTTCAGCAGTGACTGTCTTCATGGGGGTCCCAGCCGTTCAGAACCCTGCAAGGACCCCAGAGTGGCTGGAGGGCGTGTGCCATCTCCCACGGTCGAGTTCCCGTTCCGTGAGAAGGGGCCTAGCGGGAGCAGGGGGGAGGTCCGTCCGGAGGAGGCCGAGAGGGAGCACGGGGGAGGTCCGCCCGGAGGAGCCGAGAGGGAGCAGAGGGGGGAGGTCTGCCCGGAGGAGGCCCGAGAGGGTGCAGGGAGGAGGTCTGCCCGGAGGGGCCGAGCGGGAGCAGGGAGGAGGTCTGCCCGGAGGAGGCTCGAGAGGGTGCAGGGAGGAGGTCTGCCCGGAGGGGCCGAGCGGGAGCAGGGGGGAGGTCTGCCCGGAGGGGCCGAGCGGGAGCAGGGAGGAGGTCCGCCCGGAGGGGCCGAGCGGGAGCAGGGAGGAGGTCTGCCCGGAGGAGGCTCGAGAGGGAGCAGGGAGGAGGTCCGCCCGGAGGGGCCGAGCGGGAGCAGGGAGGAGGTCTGCCCGGAGGGGCCGAGCGGGAGCAGGGGGGAGGTCTGCCCGGAGGGGCCGAGCGGGAGCAGGGAGGAGGTCCGCCCGGAGGAGTCTGAGCGGGAGCAGAGGGGAGGTCTGCCCGGAGGAGGCCGAGCGGGAGCAGGGGGGAGGTCTGCCCGGAGGGGCCGAGCGGGAGCAGGGAGGAGGTCTGCCCGGAGGGGGCCGAGCGGGAGCAGAGGGGAGGTCTGCCCGGAGGAGGCCGAGCGGGAGCAGGGGGGAGGTCTGCCCGGAGGGGCCGAGCGGGAGCAGGGAGGAGGTCTGCCCGGAGGGGCCGAGCGGGAGCAGGGAGGAGGTCTGCCCGGAGGAGGCCCGAGAGGGTGCAGGGAGGAGGTCTCCCCGGAGGAGGCCGAGCGGGAGCAGAGGGGAGGTCTGCCCGGAGGAGGCCGAGCGGGAGCAGGGGGGAGGTCTGCCCGGAGGGGCCGAGCGGGAGCAGGGAGGAGGTCTGCCCGGAGGAGGCCGAGCGGGAGCAGGGAGGAGGTCTGCCCGGAGGGGCCGAGCGGGAGCAGGGAGGAGGTCTGCCCGGAGGGGCCGAGCGGGAGCAGGGGGGAGGTCTGCCCGGAGGGGCCGAGCGGGAGCAGGGGGGAGGTCTGCCCGGAGGAGGTCTGCCCGGAGGGGCCGAGCGGGAGCAGGGAGGAGGTCTGCCCGGAGGAGGCCGAGCGGGAGCAGGGGGGAGGTCCGCCCGGAGGAGGCCGAGCGGGAGCAGGGAGGAGGTCTGCCCGGAGGAGGCCGACCCGCGTGAGAGCAAAGCTGACCATCTTGCAGGGCGGGGAGCACAGGAGGGCGGCCCCCCGGAGGACAGGCAGGAAGCTGGGAGCCGGGAGGCAGATGAGACGGATGGTCCGCACAGGCAGACGCCCCTCAGCTGCCCCTGACACCGATGTCTGGGGGGCTGGGCCAGGTCAGAGCCCGTCCCCAACGCCGCTCCTCTTGCCCAGGGAGCCCCTGCGTGCTGAGCTGAGGAGCCCGAGGCCCTGGGGTGCTGAGGTCTGCGTCCCTTCCCTGCCTCTCCATGTCCTGGTCCCTCCTCGGCCACAGCGGGTCGGCCTTGAAGGGCCCCAGAACGTGCTGCCCGAATGTGCCTCCTTGGCATTTGGATTATTTTGAGCTAAAGGCCACTGAGAAGGAGCAGAAGCTCTTTCCCTCTCCCTAAAAGTAGAGTATCTGAATTTCCCTCGTTTTGTAAAGGAAATTTACATTAATAAAGGAAGTTTCCATTTGGAAAGATGTCTCTGTACCAGGAAGAGAGCCACTCCCAGAGACTTATCACCTGAGAGACCCTTATCTGCGTAACAAGACAACCCTATAGACCAGACGTTTCCTCCTTTCCCCTTCCTATAAATGCCTTCTCCCACCCAAAAGCCAGAAACCCCTTTTCCTTTCTTCAGCGTAAGGTGGTGTTTGAGCCTCCATTATCTGTCAGCCTCCTTGAGCCATATGTTTCTCTGTGAACTCAGGCGGGTGTGTATGTAACTAGAGCTAGTTTTCCTGTTAATCTGCCTTGGATCAATTTAATTTGCGGGTGCCAGGCACTAAATCTAAGAGGGTAGAGGGAAGAGGTTTTTTTTTTCCTCCCCTACAACCTCTGCCCTTTGACTCTCCCTTTCCCCGGCCTCCTCCCTGGGTCCGGCTTATGTAGGACGACTTCTCCCGCACTGATGAGACACAGAGCAGAAAGGAGCTCACCTGGCTCCCCCAGGTAGAGATATGTTTGTCCGTCGTCACATGAGGTTGGCAGCTGTGTCCCAAAAGGAACGAAGTGCGACCATGCCGTGAGGGTCTGTGCGCCCCGAGCCTCTGGCGGCCTCCCGGCTGGAATCGGCTCTTTCTACAAAGTTGTTCCATCCTTGGCTGGGTGGCCTGCAGCCTCGCTCCTGGTGACCTCCGTGCAGCCAGCAAGGTCGTCCCCGTCTCTTCGTGTCCAGCCCTTGCTGACCTGCAGGGTCGCGAAGCTGGTAGAAAACGTCTGCCCCAAGGATCTAAACTCTGCCCGTTTAATCCGGAAACACAAAAAGAGCATCCATCAGAATATTCCAGAACCTCTCACTGCCTTTCCTTTTGCTGCCTCGGTTTCCCCCCGGCGAGGCGAGCGTTCGGAATCAGTGACTCTGGACTCCACTGTCCTGTCCTGGAATGCGGGAGCCGAGGAGGGGATCTCAGCCACTTCTCATGCAGAGAGAGGGGCAGATGCTTCCGGAAGGAGGGGCGAGCGAGAGGACGCGATGTCCCCTCCTGAGGAAGAGGAGGCTGGGCTGTCTCCCGGCCTCTGTGTCTGGAAGGAGCAGCTCCTGTTCCGTGCGGGGCAGGATGTCCACCCGGTCCGACTGGGGTGACCAGCAGGCGACAGACCCTTGACCTTCCACCCCGGCAGGGTCCGTCCAGGGCGATGCAGGCCAGACCTCCCACCCTCCTGATCCTGAGAATTAGGGTTGGTCCCTTGTCCAAGGGTCTTCCCGTGCGGCTGCCACCTCCTCGCCCCGTCCACTCCCCAAACAGTGTCTGGCCAAGGTCACTCATGACCTCCCTTGGGAATCCACGGGCCTCTCAGCGCCTGCACCTGGCCTCTCAGCGGCTTCATCCAGGTGGCAGTCCGGCCTCACGTGGCTCCCTTCCCCTCGGCTTCTAAGCACAGCCACCTCCCTGGCTCCTCTAGATCACCCTCAAGATGGCTTCCAGGCCACACTCACCACACGGACACGGAGGCAGGTGACCTCCCTCGGCCCCTGTCCTTCCCCTCGAGTGATGCTGGGAGTGTCCCTACCTGCGGGACCTCGTAAGTAGAGGCAAACGGCAGGCCAGACGCTGTCGCCTCCTACCCCAAAGTGGTTGCTGTGGGCCGGCATCTTCATCACACGTCCCTTCTCGTTTTCACTGGGGGCCTCAGCTCTCCCGCCCCTCGGCCGCCACTTACAAGAGGGTCAGCTTAAAGTCATCTTGCTGGCAGCTCTGGGGGTCCGAGTGGGTCCCCACATATGCGTCTCAGGAGCAGGCACGTGGACCGGGGATGGCCGGCGATGGTGGGCTGGGGAAAAACAAGGAGGAGCCCCGAAAATGTGTCTTTAATCCCAGTTTGCTGAAAATCGTGTGTTTAGTTGGTCTGTGGTCTGGAGGGGGCTTCAAGAAGGTTTAAGAGGGGACCTGATCTCGCCAGGTGACCCTGGGGACGTGGGAGCAGACGGTGGCCGCACGCTGTGCTCTGACGGGAATTTGCAGACCAAATGGGCCTACAGGGAGCACATACTGGCCCTTCAGCATTTTGAGGGGCTGATTTCCGGGGGCGGGGGGGGGGGGCGTGCCGAGGAGAGAGGGCTCCTGCGTGGCTGGAATCTGACCTCTGACCTGGGGTGTCCCCTTTCCCGTTTAGGTCCGGCTGTGGGGCTGGGGCATGGCAGCCCTGTTGGATCTCATCAGCCTCCTGGTGCTCCTGACCCACGCGGGCTGTGGAGACCCACAGCAGGGTAGGTGCAGGCACAAGCTCGAGCATCGGGGTCTGCGGGTTGTGGGGTGGCCACCCCCTAACGCTCGATGGGGACACAAGTTCCCCGGGCCTGGAGCACCCCTCACCCCCTTGTCCTTGCAAGCAGACGGGGTGTCCTTGCAAATCAGGTGGATGCGTGTGTCCACCGGCAGAATCGGGGGCTCAGAGGATCGGTCCCACGACTCGAGTCCCAGACCCCAAATCCAGCAGGGGTGTCACACCTTCTGCCCGTGCGGGAGGAAAGTCAGTGAAGGCAAGATTTCCTGCCACCCCGGGAAACCTCCCCAGGAGGGTACAAGAGATGGGAAATCCCCTTACTGATTACGCACGACAGCGCAACGGGATGTCCATCACGGGCCGCCCGCGACAGAGGTTGCCCGGACGGGAAGACTTGTCCCCTCGTCACAGAGCTGAGCGGGGGCCGCCCGCCGCCTGGGTGGCTTTGCAACCTGGAGCCGGGAGCCCGCGGGAGTGAGACCCTCGTCCTCCCCGGGGCCCGGGGGACGGACGTGCGTTCTCTGGTTTGATGAACGCCTGTCAGAGAGATGCTCCGGGGTCCTGGGTGGGCAGCCTGGCCAGACGCGGAGTTAGCCGTGTGTCTGTGTTTGAAAAGGGCAGAGAGAGAGATTCTAGAAGCAAAGGTGGGGGTGGGGGGTGGGATTCTCTTCCGTTTCCTTTCAACGGGGACAATTAACCTCTTATTTTTAATTTGCGTTTCTTCTCGTCTGCGGCTGGACTTTCCGTCCACGCCCCGTGTCGCCTGCTCAGTCCCCATCCCAGCTCAGAGGGGACACTCTCCCCTCCTCCATCCCACGTGCCTGGAAGACGGAGCTGCTCTGTTAAGTCAGCCTGCAATGGCCCACTTTGAGTTCCAATTTCTCCACATCCTCCCCCAAAATTATTTTCTGTTTTTTTGTTAACTTTAAGATTACAGCAAATGTCACGGGGACAAAGGGGCATCTCCTCGTGGCTTTAACTGGCGTTTTCCTAAAGGCGAAGGTGCCGAGCATCTTTCCGGGTGCTTGTAAACGCCACCGAATTGTTCGCGTGAAAACGGTTAATTTTGTTATGTGAATTCGGGCTCAATAAAGAAGGAACCGGGGGTGGGGGGTCCCCGACTCTGGCTAAGTATTTGTTTTTAATTACAGGGCAGGAGAATATATCTCCTGTTATAAACATGAAGTTCGATTCAAGGAAAAAAATGTTAACCTGGAATTACAGGAGAAATGTGACCCAGCAAGAATGCAGCATACACACCCCACCTAACTGTTCCACCTGGAACACCCCACAGGTGCGTGCTCACCGCTCATGCCTTGTGGCTTTGCTCCTTGTGAATCTTGAATTTCCCTGTGAGTTGCCTCTTGAGTCTCCTCCTTGCACTAGATTCCCACTCCTACTGCTGTTGTCGGGGAGGAAAAAACATGTCGTCTATCTTCTTAGGTTCAGTGCAAGGGGGAGTGCAAATTAAACTGAGAAAAGACAGATGAACAGAGAAAAGCCAAAAAAAAAAAAAAGTTTTTTAACACGCCTCATGCATGCCCATACGTACACTCAGTGATGAGCATCTCAAAGGGATGATGGAAACGTGGGCTCATATAGCATCTTAACAGGAGAACAATCAATTCGTACAGAAGTGACACCACAAAGGAAAAAGGCTTTGAGCTTTGAAGGGTGGCAAACTGTGGGAAGGTAAATATACGGGGGTTCCCATTGTTGATGGAAGGTGAGGGCTAGTTTTGGCAAGATTTGTTCTCTGGATTCCTCTGGTGCCATCTCCAGGCTGACATCTGCCGGTGTCTGTGGACAGTAACTTCCAGACGGGGGGAAACTTGACGAGTTTATGTCCTGCTTTTAGGCAAGTGGAGGAGGGCAGGGAGGTTGTCCTGGATGGGCTTCTGCTCAATTGCCCTTCAGCACGAATCATCCTTATGCCAGAGTGGCAGCTTTTGAGGGTGACATAGTCTGCACCCTTCACGCCTTACATATGAGAAAATGTGCATCAACAGGATGATGTTTTATGGCCCCAAAAGGCAGGTGGCAAGGAGGAGGACGTCCGCGTAGGGGGCTCACGGAGACCCAGTTGGGGGCGCCATTACGCATCCGTGTTTTGAAACTTTTAAAATTATGAAAAAGATAGGAATATATTCTTCATCTGCTTAAATCCTTACAATCCACTTCGTAGAGAATAATGTCTGAATCCCCAAGGTGGCTGACAGTTCCCTTAAGTGATGTCCAGCCTCCCGTCCTTCCTCCCCACCAGGCCCCTCCAAGCTCCAGCCCCAGGTGAGGCTGCCACCTGCTGCCAGCCAGAGGGAATGGCTGCAATGGGGGACACATGTCCCTGCTGACCAAGACTTTTGAAGTGGCCCCTACCTGGGTGGCCTCTTGTCTCCCGGTCTGGACAGGGAGCTGGTGAAAATACAGCTGTGGAGCCGAGGGGGCTCCGTGCCATGAGGAGGAGAAGGCAGGGCCATGGTGCAGACATGGGGACGAGGGGGTGTGGGGCCAAGGGAGGTGGGGGATGAGGAGGTCCCACTGGTGCCCTGCAAAGCTGGCTCCTTTCCGGTTCTTGGAGTGATGAGCTGCCCGTGTCCACTCAGGAGTTCCCTTTCCTTCCTGAGCCCACTGGACAGAAACGGGCAGATGAAGCCATTGCAATATGGCACCAATGTGGCCCCAAATGGACCCCCTTCCATCCCTGGTCAGCTGTGAGTGGACAAATGAAGTGATTCCAACATGGCACCAATGTGGCCCCAAATGGACCCACTTCCATCCCTGGTCAGCTGTGCATGGAGAAATGCAACCATTCCAACACGGCACCAATGTGGCCCCAAATGGACCCCCTTCCATCCCTGGTCAGCTGTGAGTGGACAAATGCAGCCATTCCAATATGGCGCTATTTGATTACTTTGATGCATTTTACAATCTTTTTGCGGTTTCCCCGCAAAAATGATGCCTCTGGAATTTTTGCTGGAAACATGTTAGATCCAGCAATGAACTAAATAGTGTCTCGTCTTCAGTGTTTTTGCGAAAATCGTGGATCCCTCTGCCTTGTTTCAGACTGATTCTGTCTCCCCGTCAACTTGCTCCTGTTGTCGGTCATTTGTAGGCGTTTTAGGGCTTCTTGTCGCTGTCGACCTTAATATATTTTTTCAATTTTATCTCTGTTCACTGTTGATGGGGGAGAGCTGCTGATTTTACGATGTCTGTGCCCAGCGGTTTCTGTAATGTCCTATACATGTGAATATTTGCGGGCAGCGTTTCTCAGGCACAGAATTGGCACATTCTTGAATGCTTTCTTTCGATATCTTTTGAGATTATCAGATTTTTCCTCATTGACCTCATTGTTGAGCTATTACATTATTCCATTTTCCTATGTTGTTTTACATACAGAAACTCTGGACCATCTTAGCAGATTTTGAACAACAACGTTGAACTCGGTTCGTGAGGATGACATTTCGGGTTCTACCGTAGTTTTAAGCGAGACTGTCCCTTTTTCTGGAGGTCACCTCGGTGGTGTGACATGGGAGCTCTGCGGCCGCATAGAGTCGAGTCTGTTCGTAGTTTCTGTGGACGACTGCGCTCGGCTGTGTGTTTTCTTCTGGGTCGTGGATCTCTGGTCCGGGGTTCGTTTCCTCCCTCCTGCTCTCGGAGTTATTTCGAGGGTTTTCTCCTGGAGAAAATTTTAAAAAGCAAGTTCTTTTGACAAGGAGAGGTTCTAATTTTTTTAGTTAAATGACTGCCTCAGTGGCCCTTCCATCTGGCTTCCTAGGAAAAGCCCTTCATGGCCGAGCCTCCTCCTGGGGCCACGGATCTCCGCCTTCTCCCGAGATTTAATTAGGGGAAACGGTAATGTTACGTTTTTTAAGTCGTTGGTGTTGCTTTTCGCTTAGGGGGCAGCTGGTTTTCTGTGGCCTCAGACGGCGTCCCCGTGGCATTTGTGTTCGGGCGCGGATTTGGGTTTTCCGGGAGCCAACGCAGGGGGACGCCAGCTTCCCTCTGCAGGGAGGACGCGAGATGCACGGGTTCTGTTAACCGTCAAAGCTCTAATGACCGGTGATCCGTCACCGGCCCCCCGGAGGATGGGCTGGGGACAAGGGTGGAGTCACCCAGGTCCCCCGTGCTGTCACCGGCTCCTTCCAGCCCGTGCATGTCTCCCTGTGGGGCGTCCATCTCCCTGTCCCCCCGGGAACCTGGCCCACCTCTTGCTTTCGGGAGGTCCCTGGTGGCATCCCCTAAGCCACACGTCGTGCGGGCTGTCCCCTTTAGGGATGTGGGAGTCTTTCTTCATAGATAGTGACGGGATCCACTGACATTGGCAGCCGCGGGCTGTGCATCCTTCCTCCTCCAGCTTTTGCACCCTCTCTGTGTTCACTGAACAATTTCCGGGGTGCTTCTCCCCCGTGACTCCTGTTAAGGGATCCTTCCCCTCGTTTGCGGGTTTTTCCGTAGGTTTGGCACATGGACCACATTTTTTAAGGCTGCTCCCATTTCCCCCACTTTGTAACCTGAAGAAATCTGAAACCAGATCGTGACTCCCGTCAGGGGACTCCGTTCTGACCGGCCACCAACGGGAGTGGACGCCACCTCGACCCCCATGCCTGGGGCCGCCCTCCACCCCGCCGTCTGGGATCCCAGACACGGGACGTGGTCGTGACACTTTTACTTTTGCACATAGCGTGTTTTTTCTGTTTCTCATCATTTTTCAATTTCGTCCTCAATTGTGTCCCCACGTGTGGGGTCCATAGGGGGCGCTTGGCTTGGGGTGGGGTTGGCGGCTGCCGATGCCTCTTCCTCTAATTCCTCCTTTCGTCCCAATCCAGGTAGGGACTTCGGGGAAAGATACTGAGGGGAAATATAATTAAAAATAAAATGTCCCACTGAGCCACGAAAAGGCGTGGACCCTGCCACGGCCACGATGTGGATGGACCGTAACACGCGATGCGCAGGGGGGGAGTCGGACAAAAAGGCCACGACCGTGTGATTCCACTGTTGGGAAAGATCCAGAACAGGCAAATCCGCACACGGAAAGTGGATTATCGGTGCCCGGGGCTGCGGGGGGTGGGGGGTGGCACTGATTGCTGACGGGGACACGGTCCCCTTTGTGGGGAATGAGAAAGTTCTGGAAATCGAGGGAATAGTCCCACAATATTTTGACCGTGTTCGATGCCACTGAGTCGGACCCTTAGAAAAGACGAAAATGGCAAATTTTACGTTGTGTCCATTTGACTGCAGCAAAAATAATTGAAATGGAAAAGAAAAAAATTTAACTTACAACAGACAGAGCAATAAATAAATACATGTTTGCGTAAAGAAATAAAACAAAATCTGCTGCCAACCCGGAAACCTCCCCCCGGAGACACAACAGGTAGAACACGTTTTATGGTCAAGAAGCAGGAACTCGGAACGTGATGTCCGTCCCCGGCAGCCGCCGTGAGAAGCAGAGACGGGGAGAAGCACAGTTTTTTTATGGCCGGGCGGATGCCGTATATGGGCGGGCGGACGCTGCCCCTTGCACACGCTGGGTTGTGTCCGGAGGAAAAAGGAAGCAGCTCCGGCGTTTTCCACAAACAGCGTCAACTGTTAGAGCAAAACCCCAGAGACGGGAGTCAGGACCCCCTCCTGATCTCCGGCCCCAAGGCGGACGGTCCCGGCTGCCCAACTGGCAGGACGTCCTGCAGCTTTTCAGGACGTTTGCATCCTTTCCGGGGAGACCCAGCCAGCCTCACAGTTGCAGGTTTTCGCGAGGGACGCTCGTGGGAAAGGGGGCGTCCTTTCCCCTTTGGGCACCAGAAAAAAATGTCTTTCGTGTTTTCGATTTGTGTTCACACCCACGATGCACATTTGGGACGTTTCTCGAGCCCTCACGGCCAAAGAAGGGCCATTTCTCCTCATCGGGGTCATGAACACGCCCGGCTGCGTTTCCACTTCTTTCGAGACGTTTTCCCCCTGAAAAGTCTGCAGGAGCTGCTCCCCCGTGACTGCCTCCTGTTTGGTGTTTTAAAGCCGCCCATCGGCCTGATTCTGAGGCAAATCACGGATTTTCCCCACCTGGATGTTGTAAGGAATTCTCTGTTATCTTCGTAGTTTGTCGTGTTCCTGTTCGAAGCAGCTCCCTCCTTCCTTGTTTCAAAAGTTAGATTTTCTTCTGTTTTAGGATTTCAAAGCGACTTTTTGTTTCTTCTTCTTCTGCAGCAAAAATCGTTTCCACGAGAAGGCGCTCCTATAGAAATGGAAATGGAATGTGCTCTATTTCTGTGTCTGGGGCAAATCCCCCTGTTCTTCCCCGCGGCCGAAGCGTTTCCCAGATTCCCTACTTTAGCCCGTTTCCTCAAGCGTGAACGAGGGGGACACCCCAGCCTGGTGTGTTCGGGGACGGGCACGGAGCGAGGGCGGCTGTGACTTTCCCACTGTCGCTGGAACCTTCCAGATCCTCTTCCAGAAGTTAAGCTGGAGGCCAGATTCCTGCCTGCAGGCCTGGCTGGAGTCTGCACTGGCCTTGTGTTCCCCTCGTGGTCCCCGTCCCACCAGGTCCCTGCTGACCCTTGTAGGGGAAACATCATTTAAAACAAACTCTCCCACCAACCCACAAAGCCACCCAACAAAGGTGCAAGAGAAAGGACACAGTTTTATGACGAAATGAACATGTAACCTGTGGGAATCCACCAAAGGGCCACCCAAATGAGGACACACAAAGCTGTTTATTCAGAATTGGCTGTCGCAAGGGGGTCGGCCACCGTCACTCGCACGTGGCAGAGCCCCAGAGGCAGGCAGAGGAGTGGGAAAGCTGCATACCGGTGTAAGGGAGGAAAAACACTTCCTGTACACTGTTCAGTTTGTGCAGGGGCCCTGCAAATTAAACAGACCAGAGACAGAGGAACCGGAGAAAAGGTGTCCAAATTTTATACGGTGTTAAAAATTGTATGTGGTTGGGGCGGGACCTTCCTAGAACGAAGAGAACCACCCCAAAGACGCAGTTAGGAGTGAGAGTTTATACACCATTTTAAATAAAGAGCAACAAATGGTGGAGATGTGACAAGACACAGGAAAGGGAGGTTTTGCTTCCCAAGAGCAGCAAATTGTGGGAAATTAAATGTGTGGGAGAAAGTATCAGAAGATACGGATTATTTTAGTAGCTTTTTTACTGCAGGTCCATCTTGCTGCCGACTCTCTATTCCGTTGGCCATAAAACATCCCAGAAAGGGGATTGGGGTCCGTCCTCCTTTCTCACAAGTTTCTGCCTTTAGTGAGACAAGGGAAGGTCCAGGAGGGCGTCTTTCTGCGTCTGTCGACTCGCAATTGCTTTTTAGCTGAGAATCGTCTTCACGGCAAGCGGGAAAGGAGGACGAAACGAGGGAGATTGTCGCTTGATGGTCGAGTCGCGGCCACCGCGGGCCGGCTGTTACCGGGGCTGTTGCCAGCTTTGGGATTGCTGTGGAGACGGCGTTGTGGCTTCCAGGGCAGGCTGCTCGCCGCGGGCGGGTCGCTGCAGGCTGTGGGTCCGAGTTCTGTGTCGATCGACGGCCCGGCCACCGCCCGTTGGTGTCTTCAGTCTCCGCTGCCACCACGCGGTGCGCGTCCGGGGCGGTCAGCCTGGGGATCGCAGGGACAGAGGGAATCATTTCTTTCTTTTTTCCTCTTTTTTCTTTTACTGAGGTCACACAGGTTTATCACTTGGTGTGGTTTCAGGTGTAGATTGTTGTGTATCAGCTTCTGTGTAGCCTGCATTGTGTCCACCCCCAACAGTCCAGTTTTTATCCGTCACCACATGTGCCCCTTGACCCCTCATATCCCCCCACCCCCTTCCCCTTGGTAACCACCAATCAGTTCTCTCTGTCCGTGTGTTCACTTATATTCCACATATGAGTGAGTTAACGCAGTGTCTGTCCTTCTCTCTCTGGCTTATTTCACTTAACATAATACCCTCTAGGTCCATCCATGTTGTTGCAAATGGGACAATTGTGTCTTTTTCATGGCTGAGTAGTATTCCATTGTATGTATATACCACATCTTCTTTATCCAATCACCAGTCGAGGGACGCTTGGGTGCTGTCCCGTCTTGGCCATAGTGAATGATGCCGCAGTGACCACGGGCTGCATACGCCTCCTGGGATGGTTGATTTCTCGTGAGAAACAAGGAATCTTACCCGTTTCTGTGGCCCCGTGCGGACGACCCGCCGCGTTCACGAGCCCGAGATGAAGTCTCTAACTTTCTCGCGTCTTCGGGACCCAAGAGGAGGTGGTGCTGCAATTAGGAGTCGTGACGGCTGAGGTCAGGCCCGCCTCCTCCCGGGACGTCCCCTAGGAAGAGGGCGCGATCGTCCCTGGTGACCCTGGGTGGCAGAGGTGCTCCCGTTCCGGGAGGACAGGCAGCTGGCGTGTGGGGCGGCCCAGAGGCCTGTGGGGTGTTCTGTCGCACACAGCGTGGGGGGCTGTGAACCCGGGCAGCTGGGAGGCGAGGGGTCGAGGGTGAGGTCTGGGGCGCCCGGTGCCGAGCCCGGGCCCGGCTTCGCTGTGGGGCTGTCACGGGGAGAGCGAGAGAGTGAACATGCTCAGCCCAGCTCCTCCCAGTGGTGCAGATGGGGCCGCTGTCGACCGAGCGTGTGCGTCCCCCCAAGTTCACGAGGCGATGAACCCGCAATGGGATGCTGCGAGGAGGGGATCGGCTCATGGGGGCCGTCATGACCCCCCCTGAGTTCTGTGCTGGGGGCCTGTAAATTAAACTGGGAAAAGACGGATAAATGGATTAGTGCCTTATAACAGAGACCCCAGAGAGCCCCCTGGCCCCGTCCAGCACGTGAGGACGCAGCGGGAAGACGTCGTCTCTGAACCAGGAAGCAGGTCCCCACCAGACGCAGAATCAGCCGGAACCTTGATCTCGGACGTCCAGCCTCCAGACCCGAGAGAGAGAAGTGTCTGTTGTCCACAGCCCCCCTGACAGGACTCAGACAGCAGAGTCTCCCCTTCTCTCTAGCTCCCCCTTCTGGGCTGCTACCCCGCAGGGCCCCTGCCGCCTCGCTCCTTCGCCTCTTTCCCGGGTATTTCAGGGTGGTCAGCCCGAAGACGCAGAACTAGGCCCAGCGACCCCGCCAGGGCTCCTTCTCCACATCCCTGTTCAGATGCACCCCCTGGGGGTCTCAGTAGACGCAGGTGCCGGTTCAGCGGGTCTGGGGGGTCAAGAAAATGTCAAGAAAGACTTTATTCAAGACGATTGCAATAGGTCAGAGGATCGAACTTGAGTCTGAACTCAACAGGGGCAGCTGGGACTTACGGCCAACGGGCAGGGGGAAGGAGTTCGCTGGAAAACGCCCGAGGGGAACTGGGTTAGGTATTGGAGGGCAGGCAAAAACGTTTTCCTCTACCCTCTTAAGCTCTGTGATGGAGACCTGCCAGTTAAACTGGCCAAAGGCAGATGAGCAAGAGAAAAGTCACCGATTTTGTGTTTGATGTTACACTTTGCACCTACAGGGAGGCCTTCCTAGAACAATAACGGTGCAAAGAAGCAGCTAGAACCACTTCGGGTACTTATGCCCCATTCTTTGGGGGCTTGGCGACCATTTCTAAGAAAGAACGATGAATTTGTAGAGAAGCGAGACAACAGAGGAAAGGAGGTCTCGGATTTTAGGGGTTGCAAAGTGGGGAAAGGTGAATATTCAGGGAAACCAATGGAACATAAGGGTTTGTTATACAGATTCCTCTCGGTGCCGGTTCCAGGCGGGCGAGTCTAGAATTTTCTCTGATGATAAGATCCGTTGTACCCTTCCCAGCACACAAGAGCGGAGACGGGACGCCTCCATAGAGGGAAATTTAAGCCCCGCTTTCGGGCAGCGATGAGGAGGGCGGATGGCTTCTGTGCATGTCGCTGTTTCTCCGTCACCTCTGTGCCCCGGTGGCCTCTTTTGGGGTCACACTGTCTGGTCCCGTGTAGCATCCAGGTGGGGGGATTCTCAACAATCGGACTGGGAGGATCATTTGCCAAAACTGGGTTCTCCAGGTCAAGGGCAAACAGAGTTCTCCGAGGAGCCCAGGTTGAGTTTGATCAAGGTGGGGTCCCGGCCGGGGACCCCCTGGCGGGACTGTCACAGGGTGGAGTGGGTCTGAGGGGGTTAATTGGTCCTTCGTTGTGTGTCCCCAGGTCCAGGGCAACGACACCTACTTCTGCGAGTTTCCCAACTGCGTGCTGCACAGGGGGGCCACCCTGACCCTGAACGTGACGGCCAACGGGGCCGCGTTCCAGGAGGTCCTGGCCATCCGTAACTCAGGTGATGTCCCCTCCCCTTCTCCGCCACGACCACCATCAACGTCCCCAATGTCCGGGACGCCCGCGGCCGCGGTGCCGGGCCTGAGGATGTGGCCCATCTCCCCAGGCAGGGAAGGTTCCGGGGCCGTGAATTTCTCCTGCCTCATCTATGACGTCCGCTTCCTGAACTGTAGCTGGACTCCCGGCCCGGCCGCCCCGGCCGACGTCCAGTACCACCTGTACTGGTGGGCGTCCAGGTGGGTGACCGCACTGCTGGAGCACCCCACACCTGCCTGCGGATCGCAGACTCTGAGGATGACCTGGTCCCACGTCTCCTCGGGGACCCGGAGCATCTCTCTGGAATGTCCCAAAAATCCAGAAAAAAAGGCTCATCCTCCAGCCCCCCATGTGGAGGATGGTGGGGACTCAGCTGCCTCCTGACCCCAAATCCCAAACCCTCGTCCGTCCCGAAGAGATGAGGGAGTGAGCGATGTTTTTCCGGGAGCGTGAAAGAGATGGTACCCACTTGGGTCCCCAAAAGGGTGGGATTCTCCCCATTGTCACTGTCTCAGGGAACGCTGGTTCCATGCATTCGATGATAAAATCGTCCCCTTTTGCTCATCCCTTTTCAGGGGGTTTTCTGGGTCGTGGGAGGTTCTGTTTCTGGCGACGTCTCCCCAACGGGACGCACACGCCGGGCTTCATCCCTTTTGGACGTTGCAGGCACGAGCGAGAGGCGGAATGCCCCCACTACGTGGTTGACTCCACGGGGACACACGTGGGCTGCCACGTGGATGACCTAGGGGAGCCCACGCGGTCGGATAATTACTTCTTCCTGGTGAACGGGACCAGCAACGAAACAGCCATCCCGTTCTTGGACTTCACGCCGTTTAGAGCCGTCCCGATGGGTAAGAGGATTTCACGCCGGGCTTAGAAATGTGAGGGAAGAAAAAGTTTTCCTCTACCCTCTTAGGTTCAGTGACTGGGACTTGCGACTTAAACTCACAAAGGCTAGATGAACAGGAGAAAAGCATACAAATTTAATTTTCATTTTTCATTTTTATATGCATGGGGGGTTGCTCCATAGAAAAGAATTGAAAACTCCCAAAGAAACGGTTAGACTCAGGGACTTAGGTACCATTTTAACAAAGCGCAATAAATTGTGAAGTGACTAGATTAAAAAAAGGCCGGGGGGATTGAGCTTGTAGGGGTGGTGAATATGTGGGGAAACTAATGGAAGATAAGGGTTATTTTATGCAGATCCATCTTGGTGCAGAGTTTCCATCCTCTTCCTGGCCAGAGAGGGGCTTCAGGGCAGTGTTTATTTCTCAGAAGTTTCTGCTTTTAGTCCGAAAACGGAAAGCCTCTTTCTGCACCTGTGGATCCTCGATTGCTTTCAACTCAAAATAACCCATACACCAAAGTGTCATATTCGGGGGTGACCTTCGATCCCTGGCGGGAACAGAGGAGGGCACTTCCGTGCGACACTGGGGGGCGTTTTTGACAGTGACATCCCAAACAGGAGCACAAAAGTGCGAGAACACGGCTCTCCAGTGACCACGTAAAGGGCACTTGTTTGCAATCTGAGGGCTGAGACGAGGCAAATTTGCAAATACGGGGTCTGTGAAGGACAGAAATCGAGTGCTTGTCCCAAGTGGCAAATGCACCTTTTCCCAGTGGACCTGTGTCCAGCCACGAGGCAGGGGACGGTCCGGATGCCCAGAAAGGGATTCTGTTTGTGCTGTGACCCTGGACTCTGGGAGAAGGAGTAAGGTCACAGATGGCCCTGCTCCCGTGGTCCCCTGGGGACGCTCCGATCCTGAGCAGGGGCGACCATGCGTCCCAATGTCATTTGCATTCTTGCGTCTGGGGACAGGGTGTCTGGAAGCCATCCTTCTGCCGGACATGCCGTCCTCATGGTGTCTGGATCTGGACCAAGTGTCGGGGCTGGGCGCTTGAGTGGCTTCAGTGTGACAAGACGTGAACCCATTTTGCGGGGTCCCTGTCGGTGCTGGCTGAAGCCCCCAGCATCGCAGGGTGTCCCAGAGGGGTGACGGGTGAAGGGGGAGGATGCTCCTGGCCGTGGGAGTCTCCACCTTGGGGACCAGGAATTCTGCCACATGGAGGCAGGGGGTGGTCCCTGCCTGACCCCCACGGGGGTCACATGCGCCATAGAGTGGACATCCTGAGGTACACGCTCAGCTGGCCTGTGGTCTCGCTTTGTAGACTGGTGTCCTTTTTCTCTTTCCCGTGAGAAAAAGGAAAATCAGACAAGTGACCCTGAAAGGCATCCTGTGAGGTGTCACCAAAGACACGCCTGTGCTTTTCAGCTTGGTAACTCGTTGCACCATTTGCATCTTTTTTTAGAAAAGTATAACCCGCCAGCGAACGTCACACTCGAGTACAACGGCTCGCATCACATCATCCGGTGGGACAATCCCAAGACGAGGTTTGACCTTCCCAGTCACATGCTGTGCTACGAACTGGACATTCAGAGAGAGGTCAGTGGGACACTGTTTCGTGGGGCCCGGGGTCCTGGAAATGACACCTGTGTTTGATTCTAATGCTGTCAGACGGAGCTCCGATGTTGGGGGTTTGGATCCCTTTGGGGATCATTTCTATTCGGTGTGAGGTAGGGATCGGACATCACTCTTTTATGTGGAAACCCACTTTCCCAGCAGCATTTGTGGGAAAGACTCTTCTTTCCCCCTTGAGTGGTCTCAGTGTCCCTGTTGAAAATTATTTGGCCACAAACGTAGGGCTTATTTCTGGGCTCTCGGTTCTATTCTGTTGGTTAAATGTCTGTCTTTATGCCATTTCTACACTGTTTTGGTGACGGCAGCTTTGTCATAAGTTTTAAATTGGGAAACGTGAGACGCCTCCAGCTCTTTTCTTCTTTTTCCAGACCATTCTGGCTATTTGTGGGTCCTTGTGAGTCCAAATGAATTTTTGGATTCACCTGAGCAATTCTGCAAAAAAAATAAAAACAAAAAAAATAGAAGGTCATTGGCTTTTTGATAGAGATTGCGTGGAATCCGTCAATCAACTTGGAGAGTGTCACTGTCTTAACATTTGAAGACTTCTCGTCCATGAACACGGGGCGTCTTTCCGCTTCTTTACATTTTCTTTCACCACGTTTTTAGTTTGCAGTGGACCAATCTTGCATTTCTTCAATGCAATGTATTCCTAAGTATTTTATTGTTTTTGATGTGGTTGCAATTGAAATGGTTTTCTTAATTTTATTTTTGGGTTGTTCAATTGCTAGCCCTTCATGATTTTTTTTCTTTCTTTTAAGTAGACTTTGTCTGTTAGCGTCATTTAGGTTTACAACAACATGGAGAGGAAGGAACAGAGATTTCCCATATGCTCCAGCCCCTGTCCTGGCTCAGCCTCCCCCGTTGTCAACATCCCCACCAGATGGTCCATTTGTGACAATTATGAACCTGCATGGACACGTCGTCATTACCCAGAGTCCACAGTTTATACTGGGGTTTCGTTCTTGGTGCTGGATGTTTTGTGGGTTTGGACAAGTGTGTAAGGACGTGTCTCCACCGTCCCAGCCTCCTGTAGAATACTTTCTCTGCCCTAACATCCTCTGAGCTCCACCCGTTCATCCCTCCCTCCCCCAACCCCTCACAGCCACTGATTTTATCCATTTGTCACTGTCTCCATTATTTACCTTTTCCAGAATACCATCGAGTTGGAGTCACACAGGATGTAGCCCCTTTCATTCATTCTTGAAACAAAATCTGAAAATGGGCTGGGAAAAGCTAGCTCAGGAAATGTCCACTGTACCTTCCCTGAACTTTCAATCCACCCACATCCGCCCCCACATCTCTCCCCATCCCTCGCCCCACTTAGGTTACCCGAGCTTTAGGACCCTCAGATCTGGACTTGGCCCCAACTCCCAGCGGTCCAATGACGTCTCCATTTCCCCACGGCTGAGGGCCTCGACCCGTCCCCCCCAAGCCCGAGTGAGGGGCAGACATGAAACTGGACCCCACGTCTTCATCCTCGTCCTTGTCACTGACTGTCCCATGCGGCTGTTTCCCCCATGCCCCAGCTGTGGGGATCCTGACCCAAGCACCCCAGACCCCAGGGCCTTTTCGCATTCTGCTGGGTCCGCCTCCATCCCCGAGGGGTGGGTCCCTCTCCGTATTCAGGCCCATTCTGACCATCGTATCCAAAATCCCGCCAGCCCTGCCAATCTCTCCCCGTGGTAAAGGTGTCATTTCCTTCCTGGCACTGATCTGGGATTGTCGCTACCAAAAATGTTCCTGCTCGTAGAGTTTAATTCCTTGGCCGTCTGCGTCTCACCTCCAGGAGGCGACCTCCCTCAGAGAGGGATCCTGTCATTAAACCCCTGGGTACAATAGGGCCTCGCAGAGAGCGGGGTCTCAGTAAATATATGCTCAGCGAGTGAACGTTAAACATATCCGTGCACGGCCCGCCGGGCAGTCGCAACCCCAAGAGTCACGCCGTCCTCCCCACAGGACGCCTCCCAAGCCCTGGCATCTGGTGCCCTAAGTCCCTCTCCAAATGGTCCACTTGCCTCCCCCACGTCTCCTCAGCCCCAGCTTCTGCCTGGTTCCTCTCTGCAGGCCCCCTTGGCCATTTCACCACAATTTGGGGCATTCTTGAGGGCTCCGCAGGTGACCCCCATGCCCAGCCCAGGTGTGAACACGCAGCAACAGGGGTCTCTTAAACCTGCAATGAGGTCGTGTCCCTCCCCACTGCAAACCCTTCCGAGGGGTTGGGTCTGGGGCTTGGATTCACATCAGGGCCCTAGATGTGGCTCCCAAGGACCTGCAGGGGCTGGGCCTGCCCCCTGGCAGCCTCCTCCCCAGTGTTCATGCAGGTGACCTCAGACAGGGGATGACACAGGTGATGATACAGGTGACCTCACACAGGTGATGATACAGGTGACCTCACACAGGTGATGACACAGGTGATGACACAGGTGACCTCAGACAGGCAATGACACAGGTGACCTCAGATGGGTGACCTCAGATGGGTGATGACCCAGGTGACCTCAGACGGGATGACACAGGTGACCTGACCCAGGCGACCTCAGACATGTGGCTTCACATGTAACCTTACAGGTCACACAGGTCACTCTGGCAGGTGACCTCAGGCAGGTGACCATGAGTCAGCGGCTCCTCTGAGCCACCTTCATTCTGCCCCGCATGTCGTCACATAGCCACTTCCCGGCTTTCCCGGTGCCCCCCTCCCATCTGCCCTGCCTCACACATGCGTTCAGCACATACACGTTGGAGGAAGACTGCGCGTCCCTGAGACGTGGCCTCCTTACTAGGCATTTGAAAGTTCACGGATGGGGGACAAAACGCTGTTGCGCCCTCTGCCTTCTCCTTCACTCATTAACATCCCCAGAGCAAATCCTGCAGCCAGAAGAAAACTCGCAGGAAGGGAATTTTGTGTTGGGGAGGAAAAACTTCTCCTCTAGACTCTTAGATTATGTCCCTGAGAGTATGCAAACTAAATCAATGAATGACAGATTAACAGGAGATAAAAAGCAAAGTTTATTCATATGCCTTCATATGGGAATTCACAAAAGATGTGACTCCTTAAACAGCTAAAGTTAGAGAGTCATCCACCCAATTTAATAGGGAAAAGGGAAGAGAGAAAAGACTTCTATGGGAAGAACAGATGGACTTCTTTAGGAAAGACAAATGGCTTTCTAGAACTAACAAGAAATAAGAAATTTGTGATGATTTTTTTATGCAGGTACAGGTGGTGTTTTTGGGTCTTTTTCATGGCCATAAGATTCCCATAGACATGGAATTTATGGTAATTCCACTCTCAGCCTGCTTCCCGTGAGTGAGGGCTTTCTGAAGAGGGAATTTATGGCTTTCCTCATTCCCAGAGGTTTTCTGCCTTTAGGCAGATAAGGGAACCTTCGAGAAGCTTCTTTCCACATCTCTGGAATCCCAGATATCTTCGGCATAAAATAATCTCCATACCAATTCCCAGTGGGTTCCGTCTTTGCACATAACGCGGAAAACAGCCACTTACGTGTTTCTTTTGCTGTCTTTCCACAGGGCAGCTCCTATAAGAGAGACCCCGTAAGTATTTCTTGTTTGTCTATGTGCTGGGGCCGCAGACGCTGTGAGTTCAGCCCTCACCACAGAGCAGCTTGGATCTTAGGTGGAGAAACTGTGTTTTCTTGAAAGCCTCTGACTTGGCTCAAACAGTCAGTCATCATCCTTCCCGGGGTCCAGGCAACATCCTTCTTCCAAACGCAGCCCCTTGGACCTTTTCAGTTCAAACTGTAGTGAGTCGAATAGCGTCCCCCCAAATTCACGTCCCTTGGAGCCTCAGAATGTGGCCTTGTTGAGAAATAGGGTCTTTGCAGGTGTGATTAGTGAAGGATGGAGATGGGGTCGTCCTGGATGAGGGGGCCCTAAACCCAGTGACATTGTCCTGATCAGAGACAGAAGAGGAGACGCAGACGCCTGTCAGGCTCTCTGACCCGTCACCTGGGGACCTGCGGGTCCCACCTGCATCCAGCAGATGCTGACGCTGCTGGAGAGATGCTGCCCCCTGGACCACACTCGCCGTGGCCCGGGGAAGTGGAAAGAGGGTCGGGAGCCGTCCGAAGGGACCTCTGGAGGCTGGCTTTGGGGACATACATGCCCTCTCTGATGACGTCCGGGCTTCGTACAACCCGCACGCCCGGCCCCCCACTCCCGTCTTCCCGGGCCGGCAGGTCCCCGGGCTCACGCCGGCCGCTCGGGTGGCTGCACCGGGGCCGTTGTGGCTGGAGTGGGACAATGCAGGCGGGACCGACATCTTCGCTGGACGGTCACAGCGGCTTCTCTTCTCTTCCCGAGGTTTTCCAACCCGGACGCGGTGACAATGAGTACGTGATGCCCGGTTCTGCGGTGACCGCGGAGGACACCTTCCGGGGGAGGGTCAAGTACAAGTACGGGGACATCTGGAGCGAGTGGAACCCCACGCGGAAATTCAGTGAGTGCCCGGGTCCCGGGATGTCATCCCCCCGGGCTAGGCCGGGGCGCCCCGACTTCTGTCCCCACGTGGGCGTCCTCTGCCCACCCTCCTGGGGGCCCCGTCGGCCTGTCCTCCTTTGCGGGGCAGGGAGGGGCCATCGCCAAGGGAGGGGTCTGCACATGTGCCAGTTCCCGTCCCCCCAGAAGCGGCTCTGGCTGGAAGAGCAATGGGGGGCCCTGTAAGAGCAGGGTTTGTGGGGTCCCGGGGGTCCCTGATGCAGCACCCCAACACGCCTGCCTCATAGAATCAGCAGGAAACCCACAAGGGTGGGAACCACCACTGCCTCCATCCAGGGGTCCCTTGGGACCCATTTGGGGCCGACCTCTAGGTATGCACCTGCTGGATGCATGAAAGCCACACAGGCTGGGCCCCCACCTGGGAGGGGCCACCGACTCCACGCGGGAGCCTCGTTCCCTCCAGGCAGGGGGTCCGTGGCTCGCAGAAGTGGTCCAAACCACAGGCTTTGTGAGTCGAGTCAGAGTCCCCAAAAGAAAGCCTCCTGTGCAATAATCATCGTCACAATAAAACACGGGCTCCCACCCTTGGCTTTTCACCATGACGCGCTCATTCCTTTGGCTATGCAGCGTGGGGTTGAAAGTCAGCGTACGCTGAGAAAGAAGGTGTTGTATCAGCTGTGCCTCGTGGAAATGTATCCGAGGGGTCTTCTCTTGTGGTGGGAGGAAGAGAAGACGGGGACCCTGGGGACGGATGGGGTGGGGGTGACTGTAGGGCCCGAGGAAGGGTACATGCTTCTCTGCCGACGTTCCCACCTCCCTCGGGTCCCGGTGCCTGGACGACCTCTCCTCGTCCGCCCCGGCCCTGCTTCCCTGTCCGGTCCCCCTCGAGAACGGGCTGGGCGGGGCCGACGTGTCCGAGCCGACCCCCGGGTCCCCTCTGACCCCCTGCTCCTCTTCTCCAGCAGTCCCCCCAGAGCAGGACTCCGCCAGCGCCCTCGTGGCCCTGGTCGGGCTGGTGGGCGGGACGGTGGCTTTGCTGGTCGTGGTCCTGATGTTCCTCTGCAAAAGGTAACCCCCCGAAGTCGGGAGCCGGGAGGCAGATTCCGGGGTGCCTGGGTCTGGGGGAGGGGAATGGGAGCGACCGCTGACGGGGACGGGGTCTGGTGCTGCATCACGGGTGCCACATGTGTCCCCGTGGCCACACGTGTTCTCTGCTGGACGAAGGGCGGAAACGACGTCAGCTTCCCCGCTTTCCGAATACTGTGCATTCACTACGTCGTGCCCGGAGAATGCACTTTAAAGTGAGGATCTTTGCAAATCAGATGCAAAGGCAGGCGTGTCTGCGGAGAGTCCGGCCGTGTCTGGACGACGGGCTCTGAGCTTGCACCAGGGCGCGGCGCCCGGGACCCCAGCATTGCCCGGAGCATGCTCCCCGGGTGCACAATCTGGGATCCTCCCGTGTGCACACGTCGGGGATTGCCCCTGGTTCCGTGGACCCCTTGGCTCAGCTGGGACGTGACACAGCCGTGCGTGGTGCTCGCATCCACCACACGGGGTTGGTAGTCGGCGCCTCTGACCGCCTCCCAGGGCCGGTTTCTCAGCCTGTGAGACCCCGTGGCGGGGAGGGGGGCCGGTCCTGGCCGTGGCCATGGGTTCGTGCCCCTCGAATCTGTCTGCGGATCCGGGGCTGTGTCCTCCGTGCCTGGTGGCCTCGTTACACACGTGCATGACCTGGACGACGTCACATACACGTCTGCCCCATCCCCGGGGGGTGTCGGAGCCACGGGGTCCCTAGGAACCCGGCACGGGGCTGTGGGCACGTGGATGGGACGAGGGGCGTCCCACGTCCAAGACAGACTTCCCCAGACCGTTCGATACGGAGGGACCAAAACCAGAGGGTCCTGGGGTGTCTGGAGAGTCTTGGGGTGCTTGGAGAGTCTGGTGGTATTTGGAGAGGTTTTGGTGCTGAAAATTTCCGGGGGCCTCGTGCGGGCACTTGGGGAGCCCTGTGACAATTTGAGCAGTCCCGGGGCCCCTGAAGAGACGCCAGTCCTTGGGGGCCCCTGTAGGCATTGGGAGGGTTGGGGTGTCAGGAGGGTCCTGGGGCCCCTCCAGCCCCCCGCCTGCCCCCGCCGAGCAGAGAGCAGCGGCCTTCCTTCCGGAAGCTGCCGGGCTGAGCAGGGAGGACCCGGCCCAGCTCTGGGCGGGTCTGGCTCTGACTTTCGGCTCTGGCTGTGCCGTCTCCGGCGGGCCGGCTCCAGCCCCAGATGTGGGGGCCGGGGTCTCTGCGCTGGATCAGCACGCCTTCTCCCATCTCGGCTGTCCACCTGGGAGCCAGTGTGGCCTCGGCGGCCGGCCCGGCAGACAGGGTAAGGCTGACCGAGGTATCAGCTCCATCGAGGGTGACCCGGGGGCGCACACCTGGTCCTCACCCCACCTGGTGATGCAGGAAAGCAGCTTCCGGCCTCCGCCTCCCTCCAGGGGGGCAGCGTGTCTGATGCTGGCCGGGCCGAGTGCCAACCTGGCCGTTTCTCTCGCTCTGGACCAGGCACCCAGCTCGCTCGCCTGCCCATCCCGTTCTCTCTCTCTGGCCAGGTTGTCCCTGAGGCAGAAGCTGTTCCCTCCCATCCCGCAGGTGAAGATGGAAAGAGGTGGTTCCTTCCTGCACAACCTGGAGGTGAGTGCGTCCCCCTGTGGCCTCGGACAAGTGCGGCCCCGGTGCATTTAGAGGCGTCCGTGGGCAGGGGTCTCCTCTGCCCCCCAAAGTCTGCCCGGCCCTTCCAGGGCCAGCCCCCGGCATGGAGGCAACGGGCGAGTGGTGGGCTTCCTCCCGGGGGGAGGGAGAGGGGACCACGGCCATGCAGCCATCTGTGCCACCAACGTCCGTCCATCTGGGCACTGGGGGAACCTGAAGTACGTGGCGTAGGAAAGCATCTGCCCCCAGAGCGAAGGCCGAGCCAGGCGTCACCTCCTTCCTCTCTGGGAAGGCCTGGCTGCTCCTTGGATTTTGGGGTCTCCTTTCCAGAGCATCCTGGGGACCCTGACAGCCTCATCTTAGATCCTTAACCCGTGACATCTGCAAAGACGCTGTTTGCAAATAAGCTGCATCCTGGGGTTCTGGTGGACGTGCAATTTTTGGGGAGGGCCACCGGTCAACCCGAGACGGTCGTTTCTGTGGGGGCAGCCAGGCTCCCTCCTGCCCGTGGTTGGTTGGGGGACCCTCCCTGCCCCTTCTGAGCCCCCCCGTGCTCCCCCGTGATGAAGCAGGGATGCCCCCAAATTGGGGCTCTGGTTCTGGGCTGGAAGCCGTTCCCCCTGCTCCCCTGGGCTCCCATGGAGGCCTGTCTGCCCTCGCAGCAGAGTTTAGGGTTCGTGGACAAAGTTGAGGCATGGCCGTGGTTTGTGGGGGGCGCCGATGTCTCCATGTTTGATGGGGAGACGTTGGTGAGTGACTAGACGAGCCGGCCTTCCAGGGTCCCAGCCAAAGCCCACGAACTGCACCACACGGGTGACCCCCTGATTCCTCCGAGGTCCCCCTGCTTAAATGTGGGGTCCAGGAAACACTGCTTCTGTGAGAGCCAAGAGCAGCTAGAAGGCGGAATGAGGGTCCTTATTTCACAACGGGTGTGAATGGACCCCCATACCTCCCAGGTGGACATGTGGGTGGGCTGCTTCAGACAAATGTTAGGTAGATAGATGATAGACAGATGATAGATGATAGATGATAGATGATAGATAGATAATCACCAAGCGTCCCCTGGGTGGGGGAAAGCAGTTGAGAACCGCTGGTCTGGGGCATGAGCAAAACAGTCTAATCGGAGCCTTCTATGGTGCGTTGTTTTCTTGTTTTAAATGGCATTATTGGGGTATAATTCACATGCCATACAATTCACACATTAAAAATGCACAATTCTGGGGCATTTGGCACATTCGCAATGCTGTGCAACCACCACCTCTGTCTGGTTCCAGCACATTCTCATCACCCCAAAGGAATCTCTGTACCCATGAGCAGTCCCTCCCCATCCCCCTCCCCAGACCCTGGCACCGTGAATCCACTTTCTTTCTACGGATTTGCCTGTTCTGGACATTTCATACAGATGGAATCATACACTATGTGGCATTTTGTGGCCAGTTTCTCTCACTGAGCGTCGTGTGGTCAAGGTTCATCCACACTGTAGCCTGTGTCAGTGCTTCACTCCTGTTCATGGCTGCATAATATTCCACTGTGTGGATGGTCTACATCTACTTATCCCTTCATCCATGGATGGGCACTTGGGTTGCTTCCACCTTCTGGCCGACATGAATCGGGTTATTGTTCCCCGCTGTCTTCTTGATGGGGGACACCGAGACTCAAGTGGGTGGTCTCGATTCTGCTCTGTCTTCTCTCTCTTAGACGGCCTGGGACGGGGGCTCCCAGGAACCCGAGGACGTCCTCACGGTGGAGGAAATGCGGTCGTTTGTGCGTGAACCAGCCGAGACTGTGGGCTCAGCACCGCCCCCCGACGATGCCACACATGTCACTTCTGTGCACAGTTTCCTCGATTCGTGAAAGGTTTGGGACGTGGCTTCCAGTGCTGTCAACTAACGCCAGCCCCATGGCTTCTTTGTCTGCTCGCTTCTGAGTCCGCGGGGCCACACATAGTTACAAAGTTTCCCTCGTGACCAGCACTTTCAAGATCTACTCTCAGCAACTTTCAAAGGTGCCATACAGTGTTGCTAACTGTAGCCACCGTGCTGGTGCATGACGCCCCCAGGACCTTTTTTTCTTGTATAACCAGAGGTTTGTCCCTTTTGACCACCTCCGCCCGTTTTGCTCCCTCCCCACCCGCTGTCTGTGACAACCATCTCTTCTCTGTATTTATGTCTTCTTTTTAAAATTGTCGTATTGCGGTCATGTTGGCTTATAACGTGGTGTAAATTCCAGCGTGCATTATTCTGTGTCCGTTTCTGTGTGGGCTGCGTCGTGGTCACCCCCATCGTCCAGTGTTTATCTGTCACCATGTGCCTGTGCCCCTTTGCCCCTCTCGCCCTCCCACTGCTTTGACAAGAGCCGTCTGCACGGCGCGGTCGGGGTGGGAGGCGACCGGTCCCATCGGTGTGAAAAGCCGGGCAGAGGTTGGGGTGTGCACGGAGCCACCACCCCCACATCCACGGGTGCCACGCCGCTGCCCCGGGGGCTGTTTTTCTGCACGGCCGGATGCTGGACCCGCCACCAGAAACCCAAGATCCAGCAAAGACAGCACAGTCTGCAGGTGGGGGAGCCGTGATGCATGCAGCAAAGATGTACATCCACCTCTCATCATGGGGCACCATCCGTCACACATAAAATAAACGAGAACCACCTGCACGCTTGTCCACAGGTGTGCTTTAAAATCGGGGCATAGGCGATGCAGAAATGGTAAAAGGAGACGGGGATTTCTCGTGGTGCAAGGGAGAGAGATGCACGGTGTCAATCTTGCAAAATGGAAACGGTGTAGGGCGGCACACGGGGTGAGTGCCCTACAGGTGAAATGGCGTGTGTGTGCACACGTGGGCATACACGCGTACACAGGGAATCTGACACCGGGCTGTCGGGGTGGTCATCTCCAAACTTGAGGGCTTTTTAAGGATTGTGTGTTGGAAGCAAAAAAAACATCCCATTTTTACAGTGAAAGTAAACTAGTATGTGGGGAAAAGAATAAAGGGTAAGAGGCAAAATTTAACACGGAAAATGCTCACCATTGACGTGGCCGGGCGTGAGTTCTACCCGGTGCGTGCAAACCGCCCAGGGGTGCTGGCGTTCTCCGGGACGCCTCGTTTTTTCTGTGCTTTTCCGATTTTTTCCGAATTGCCTAAAACGCACGTGCATTTCTCTCCTTCCGGCTGGTTTTGTACGAATCCCCATTGGTATCGAACAAACTTGGTTCACGAGAGTCTTTCTCCTCAAAGATCCCGCACGGTCGGCGCCGAGGAGGCCGTGGCCGGGGGAGATTTTAGAAGCAGAAGACAGCGCGTGGGAGGGTGGGCGTCCCTAGAAGTGGAGGCTCCCGCCTGTGGGTTCCGGCGAGAGGACGGGGTCTGGTTCCTCGTGGCAGTGTATTTACACGGCACCACTTTGGACCTCGGATGCAGGGTCCCAGGAGCGGAGGGGAAACCCCATCCCGGGGGAGCAGGTATTTCCGTGCCCATGTCCCAGGGGGGAGCCTGAGCGTCTGCAATATCGAGGGCTTTGGTCCAATTCTGTCACCTGACAAGTGGGGGGACGGGAAGGAGGGTGAGCTGTGCGGGATGCCCCATCCTCGGCTCTGTTAGGGTTCGGGGGGCGGGTGGGCCCTGGGGAGGAACAGGAGGGTGCCCACCTGCCCCGTGCATGCGCCTGTCCCAGCAGGGGTCTGGAAGCTTCTGGAATGGCCTCCTTTCTGCACCCACTGGCCCCTACTTCCAGCCCGCCGTCTGGCCGTCTACACGGTCATCAGCTTCACAGAGCCGCAAGCTGCGCAGCCGGGAGTCCGGGTGAGCTCCCCCTGCCCCAGGTGGTCAGGGCTCAGCCCAGCCAGACACCAACCCGGGAGGACGTTTGGACAGCCGCCTGCTCCCCGTCTTACGTTGACTGAGTCTTGTGGAAATCCCAACCACAAAACACTTGTCCATCAGCTGCATTTACCGCGTAGGGTTTAGGGACAGCCCCATAAATAAGGGCACAGCCACACGAGGGAATATTATGCAGCTATAAAAAATGCACACAATTTGTGCTGTTCTCAGAGGTGGGAGATGGAAACCCGTGTCCGGGGTTCTCGAAACCCACTACAGATTCTGTTAAACCCCCCTCCAGACGATCCTGGGGGGCAGTCTCAATGTTGTCCCCTGACCTTTTCCCGTGGAAAGAAGACTCGGAACTTCCTTCTGTCTCTCGTTGTCTCAGGAAAATGGATATAGTGTGACATTTCCCATGAGTGGCATTTAGCACATTCACAGTGGTGTGCAAGCATCATCTCTGCCTGAGTCCAGCACATTCTCATCACCCCACAAGGAGACCCGTACCCACCAGCAGTCACTCCCCATTCCCTCCCTCAGCCCCTGGCAACCACTAGTCTACTTTCTGTCTGTGGATTTGCCTGTTCTGGACATTTCCTATCAATGGAATTGCACACTCTGTGTCCTTTTGTGTCTGGCATCTGTCACTGAGCATCATGTGTTCAAGGTCCGTCCATGCTGTAGCTGTGTCAGTGCTTCACTCTTCTTCATGGCTGAGTAATATTCCATTATGTGGATGGACCCCATTCTGCTTGTCCATTCATCCACTGATGGACATTCGGATGCTTTCTACCTTCTCTTTCTCTCTCTATCTCTTGCTGTTTCTCTGTCTCTGTCTGTCTCTCAGATAGAGTTTTAAGGATGAGCCAAGAAATTGAGGGAAAGGATGGCAAACAGACCCATGAGGTGGGGGATGTCAGGCACCCTCACGGCCCCAGACAAGGGACAAGGACGTCAGCCCTTCCTGCTCCACTTTCAGCCATCGGCCCCCCGCTCCGAGTACGTGGGACCCCCGGATGCGATCAGAACTCAGAGCTGTGAAGACACAGGCGTTTCACAAGAGGCAATGGTTGCTGATAAGGAAGATTTTAGTTTCAACATTTCCACGTTTTGGGTTTGGGGCAGAAGTCAGATAAAGAGGACCTGAGAGTCAGCGTGTTTCGAAAGACTTCCCGGGCACCCAGAACGGGAAAAGGACAAGGTTCCCCGAGTGACAGAGACGCCCGCCATCGCGGTGGCCTGCCGAGCCCAGGACCTGAGGTCCCCGGTGGCGTAACCCGACAAGCCGCCTGGTTGCGACGCCGTCGGTGACAACCGGAAAGGGGCTGACGTGGCATCGAGGTCACGGAGGCGGGCGTGGGCCCTCTGTGCACACAAGATAGGTTTCTCGTGCAAACAGCAGCTGCGCAGGGTCCGAGGATGAGCGTGATCCGGGGGCAGCTCCCGATTCACAGGCACGGATTTAAACAAGAAATCGGAGAGTGGGACGTCGGCCCAAGGCCGTGTTGGCCGTCCCCAATGGACAGGTCAACTGTGTGCACCGGAGTGATGGAGACCCCACCGGACAGCCGAGTCCTGTTTCCTGGGACTGGGGTCAGGGACCTGGAGTGGGGGCGGGGGCTGAGCGGGGAGACATGGGAGAAGGAAAAGGAAGAGTTATTATTATACGGGGTTCCCGGGGCTGCAGCAATGAAGGTCCCCACACTGGGGTCTTAGAACCCTAGGAGTCCACCCTCCCCCGTCCTGGAGACCAGACGTCAGAGATGAAGGGGTCGCAGGGCCGCGCTCCCTCCGGAGGCTCCAGGGGAGGGTCCTTCCTGCTCTTCCAGCGTCTGGGGCTCCGGGCGTCCCTGGGCTGGTGGCCGCCTCCCTCCATCTCTGCCTCCGTCTCCACGTGGCTCCTCCTCTGTGTCTGTGTCTCCTCGTCTGTCTCTGATCAGGACACTGTCATTGGATGTAGTGCCCCCTCCTCCAGGATGACCTCCTCTCCATCCTTCACTAATCACATCAGCAAAGACCCTGTTTGCAAATAAGTTCCCATTCTGAGGTTCCAAGGGACGTGAATTTGGGGGGGGCCACCACTCACCCCAGGACAGTTAAACAAAATGGTGGAAAGGATTCACGTCCCCAGTCCAGCGAGCCGGTGAAGAGCACACGCCCGTCTTCCCGCAGGCTGAGGCCGCCTGGGCGACCGAACGGGTCTGCTGGGTTCCTGGAGGAAGCGGGGGTTGGCAGTCTTAGAGCGAGGAGCGTCCTCCCCGGGCCCCGGGGGTGAGGGGCGGGCAGAGGGCAAGGCCAGATGTGTTTTCGCTGGAAAAGTTCACCAGGGAAGCCCGTCATCTCAGGGGAATCCCACAAGCGGTTATGGGGTCATGGACACCAGGCCTGCCCGACCCAGAGGGCGAGGCCAGCCTCCTGCCAGGAAAACTTCCGGAAACGCCTGGGGGTGGGTGTGACCGCAGAGCCCACGGAGAGGCGGGACTGTGTGTCCTCCCTAGGCCCCTGGGCCTGGGAAATAAGGGACCCCTGGACATTGAGTCCCAGGTTTCGCTGCTGCTGGGAGCCCCCAAGGCAGAGGCCAGAGTAGCTGGACTTGCAAGACCAACCTGCTTGCCTCTGAGCTGCAGAGACATCAGCGGCTGGGACACATTTGAAGTCCCCGTGGGTGGGGACCAGACTGCATCCTGTTTAATCCATCCCTGGATGTGCACAGAGGATGCGCTGGGACGTCTGCAAACTGCAATTGGGGAGGGTGCAAGACACTGGTCAGCTCAGTAATGGCCCCCGATGTGTCCACACCCTAATCCCCAGGACCGGGGAGTGGGTTATGTGAGACAGCTGAGGGGACTCTGCACATGAGATTAGTAAAGGATCTCGAGATGGGGTCACCCTGGTTTAGGGTGGTGCCATCTGCATAGGAGCCCACCTCTGACAGCTGTGCTGGCCCTGACCAAGGGTGTCAGTGGTGTGGGGGGAGGATCCCGCCGGCCCCATCCTCCTCGCAGACCTGGCCTGTCCCCGAGTGAGCGAGCCGTGTCTCCAGGGGCTCTGTGCGCAGGTGCAACGTGCCGGGTGGAAAGGGCCCCATTCTGGGTCTGTCCCTCAGCCCATCGTAAGGAGCATTCTCTGAAAGCGGGGGACCGAGGACCCCCATCTCTGCCCTCTCCCAAAACCCTTCCGGATCGGCTGCCTCTCCCAGGACGCAGCCCCCCATCTGCAAAATTAAGGACTGGGGGCAGGATTCAAGGAGACAATAGCCTGGGAGGAGGGGGCTCTCCCTGTAGGTTGGTTGTTAATAAGGGTCGTGAATGGGGGGCTTCAGGCAGCCCTCGGAGACAGGAGAGGCCACAGCAGTGAGAGGTGACAGGAAACCCTACAGGGGTCGGGAAGGTCCAAGAACCCAGCGGGGCAGAAAACTCCCTGGGGAAGGATGGGGTCTTGCAGGGAAGACGGTGTCAGGCATCTTTTGGAGAAGAAAGGGATCTCGGTGGTCAGAATCCCCCCAGGGGAGTGGGGTGCCCACTGTGAGCCCTGACTCGGGAGATGGGTTATGAGGGCCAGCTCTGAGGACGTGGTTTGTGATCCCAGGACCGGGGGTCTCGGGGGCCGGCCCCTGCCTCCCTCCCTCCAGGTAAAGGAGTGAAGGGCAGGCTGGGACGACCTGGCCCCTCCTCCTGCAATGGGGCCGAGGTGCCCCCGGTCAGGAAGTGGGGGCCCATGCCCATGGCGGGATGCTGAGAGGGGGCATTGGACACCTCCAGAGAGGGTTGGGGTCAGGCCCCCTCATCCAGCAGAGGGAACCCCCTCCCAGAGGCGGCAGCCCCCAAACCCCTCAGGCCCAGGGCCCCCGCAGTTGGGGGGGACTCTCCATGCCCATCTCCTCCTGCCTTGACCGAGGACGCAAACACGCCCCGGACGGGAGGGGAGGCGAGAGGACGGGAGGAGAAGCCCCCAGGAGCCGCCCACGCTGGACCACACGGGTGCACATCCCCCTTCAAGAGGAAGATTCCAAGCCACGGGGGTGCTGGACCGGACATCGCGTGTCTGAGCTGAGAGCGTGCAGCAAGTCGGACACATCCCAGCTCGGGCTGACCAGGCTCCCCAGAAAGATGGGAAAGACTTAAGAGCCGCCCGTGGGGACCGGGGGCCGTGGGTCTCGGTTCTGGCTCTCTGCTTAGAGATGAAATTCACCTGGGAAGCATGTCAGAGGCCGAGACCCAGCACGGCTGGGGTCACGGTGTGGGCCACCACCTCTGGACATCGCTGTCCCTCCTGGAACCCCACAGGAGCTGGCGTCCGCAGAAGGGCTGGTGGCTTCTCCAGGGTCCCTCGGCTACTGGGTGGTGGAGAAGGGACCCAACCCAGGAATCCTTACACCTGAGTCCCGGCCATTCCACGCACATCCAACACTCATCGCTGGAGTTAGGATAAAAATATCAGAACCAACCACGTTTGGATGACCTCCATCTATGCTCCAAATAATGCTTACTCTGTTGCTTCTACGTTTCTCAGTTTTAGGCATTTACTGTTGATTCCGCCGTGGAAGATGTAGACAGTTTCTTTCATCCCCACCCACCACCTCCCAAAAAGCCCACCCCAAGGCACACGTGATGGCCTCCATCCTCCCCAGTGTACTGCCGCCATATTGGTGGATGGTTCAATCTTGACGATTTTCCCAACAATTACCACGTAGACACGATTCACAGCTGCCAGCTGGTTCCCTTTCCTCCCGCCACATTCAGACCCATTTGGCGGTCTATAATTTTCATCCCCTTGGAGAAATTTCTCCTGGAGTTTTTTTGGATCTGTTGCCATCTGGACTGGTTGCTGTCCATGCCTGGAGTGGACAGCTGGCTTCCCAGGAACTGTGACCGACGTTCTTTCCCTTCTCTGTTGGTTGGACCCCTGGTTCTGTGTCTTCCTTTTCTCTTGGTTTGTAGTTTTCCAGCCTTCAGGAGCTTCCTGAGAAAGGATGGTTGGAAGGTCAACGTTTTGAGACCATGGTCACCTGACCATGTCTGTGATCAGGTACCAAGTTTAGCCTGGTATAGAATTGTAGGGTACAAGTCTTGTATCTATTTTTCTTCCCAGATTTTTTTTCAGGCATTGTGTTGTCACATCCAATGTTGCTTTTCTCTCTGGAAGGTTCTGGAATCTTCTGCTTGTCCATCACGTTCTGGAGGAGCATGCGGATGTGGTCTCATTTCATCACGATGCCCAGTGATCCACGACCCCCTCTGTCGGGAACTCATGTCGTCCGGCGCTGAGAAATGTTCTGATGGAATTAGTGGAGGTCCCTCCAGTCCATCCTCTCATTATCTCTTTCTGGAACCCCTATTATTTGAACGTGGGATGGGCCAGACCTGTTCTATCATTTTCTTGCCATTTGCATTTTCTGGGTTTCTTTTACTCAATACTTCATAGGAGCTTTTCTCCACTTTATCTTTCAATGCATCAGTGAGTTTTATCATTGTAACAACCAAATTGTTCATTTCTTTTTGTTTTCTTCATACGCCTTTTCCCCCTAGGATCCTGTGATGTTTTGGGGAGTATTAATAATTTTTGAAAAGTTTTCAACTATGTGATTCATCTCTTTCCACCAGGTTGATTCCCACACCCCAGCCCCGTTTGTTTGTTCGTTTTGGGTTCAGTGTTCTGACGGCTGGTCGATTTGGGTTGTCAGTTCTCATTCAAGCACGAGGGACAGAACAGGTGACGGGGAAGCTTGGACTGCGCAGGTGGGGACCGGACACGGATTCTGCAGAGAGGACTTTTTCGTCTGCAGAGCGGGGGGTATTCTGGGATCCAGTGGAGGAAGGGGGTCCCGGTGTTTCCATGCATATGTGCCTAATGGCCTGCCCTCTCCGAGACCCTGTCCAGAGACCCTCCAGAGAACAAACTTCGAGTCCCCTTCCAGGGTCCAGCTGGCACTCGCTGGGCTATGGTGTGGGGTGGACCCAGGGGCACAGATGTGTGACCAGTGGTCTGTAGTTTGTCCCCCCTCACCCCCACCTCTGGATTCCTGGGGCCTCCAGTTTCCATCCTTTTGTGCTGCACACTTGGGGGGGCTTCTCCGCTGACCCCACAGCCAGTTAGGAATCAACTTTCTCGGGTCTGCTGAGCTCATTAACAGGCTCCTTCAGTCTTCCAGCCCCCGTGATGCTTTTCTGTTGTCACCTCTTTTTTGGGGGTCTTTTAGGGGGAAAAAGGAATCATGAAAGAGGGAGAAACCAGACCCCTGACCCATCTGGTGGTGTTGGGGAGTCAGGGGGAGGCCACGTCTACACCCCGCAGCTCGAGCTGACTTACTTCTCCGGTTCTGCCCACACGTCCCTTATCACAGAGTCCCAAGCGGTGGGAGGAGCTGGTGTGTCGTAACCGGGGGGCAACCTCTGGGGGTCAGTTTGGCCTCCTTATCTCTCGACGGCCCCCACTTCTGCCCAAGGAGCCTGTCTCCTCTGATCGCATCTCTAGTTCCTCTTTGTCCCCTCCCGTCCTCTGTCCCCAGCCTTCTCCCTCTGGCCCACGCTCCGTGACCCACACACCTTGAGCTGTGCACCTGCCCCGTGGGGCGTCCCCGAGGTGGTTGGAAACGCGCCCCCCCCGGACGTGTGCATCAGAATCTGCATGTTACCTCCATCCCCAGAACATTGGGGTGCACGTTGCCCTGGAAGGGGTCCACCCAGGCCCAGCTTGCTGCTGCGGGTCCCAGACCAAGAGGGACCAGTAGGCAAGGGCTGTGCCAGTGGCCGTTGCATTCCCTACACCACACGTTTCGGAATTGCCTGAATTCTTAAGATGTGGAGGAGGGAGGAGGAGAGCGGTCTGGTCCTTCCTTTGGGGGGAGAGCAGCTTTCATCTCCAAACGGGGCTGGCCAGCCAGCTAGACAGATGGGCCGACATAGGAGTCTCCTGGGGCAGCTGTAATAAATGACCCCACACTGGGGGGCTTAAACCCCAGGAGTTCATGCTCCCCCGTCCTGGAGACCAGACGTCCGAGAGGAAGGGGTCGCAGGGCCGCGCTCCCTCCGGAGGCTCCCGGGGAGGGTCCTTCCTGCTCTTCCAGCATCTGGGGTTCCAGACGTCCCTGGGCTGGTGGCCGCCTCCTTCCATCTCTGACCCCTTGTCCACGTGGCTGTGTTCTCCTGTGGGTCTCTATGTCCCCATGATCATCTTCTAATAAGGACACCAGTCCCGTCGGACGTATGGGCCACCCCATTCCAGCGCGACTCCTTGTTAACTTAACCAACGACACCTTTGACAGCCATGTTTCCAAATAAATTGGCCCGCTGAGAATCCAGGCGGACATCACTTTGGGGGCACGATGGGGAGACACAATCCAACGCACAGAGGAGCCAGCCTCAGGGGAGAAGCCTGCAGGGAAGGGTGGGGTGGGGCTTGAACTTGGGAGCGATGGCCAGAAGGGTCGCAGAGGTGGCCACTCCACCGTGACGGCCGGGGATGGCCAGGCGGGGGTGAGCGAGGGGACGTAACAGATTTTGGCTGCAAAGGAAAGCAGAGGGCCGACTGGTGGACGCCACGGCAAGGGTGGACTCGACCCCAGGAGCACTGGGCAGCCGCCGGATCGGGGACACGGGGTCACCTTCCCGCCCCGGAGGGCGTGAGGGGTCTTTCCGATGGGACCGCGAGGGAAGACGGGCAGGCGCCGTTCACGCCTCCAAGCTTAATTAACTGCACCAGGAAGTTGCCCAAGCCGGTGTGAATGGTGAAGGCGATTAGGATGATGACAAAGGGGAACAGGCAGAGAAAAAGGAGAATAGAAAAACACAGTTTTCAGAAGAAGAACGTCTGTTGCAGGGAGAGCTCGCAGCTGTTCCCGTTCTGCTGACCCCAAATGCTCAGCCACAGACAGAACCAGAGGGAGGGAGGGGGCCCCGACCGGGTCACACGCCCCACCCTCATTGGGTCTGATTTTCAGGGGTGGGGCCCCACCCGGAGGCTATAAAAGAGCCGAATTGGGAAAAACAACCTTCGGTTTCTGTCTGGGGAGCCTTCCTCCAGCACAGCTGACAAGCGACGTCCGTCGAGCAGGGAGCCCGGAGGAGGGGTTTCCAGGACGGCTGGGGGAGAGCCGGGGCGGGGGCTGCCTCCGTCCCGCTGGACGTCGGTCTGCGTCCCAGGTAAGACCCCGCTCGCTCGGTCTCCGGGTGAGACAAGGGAGAGAAGGCGGGCGGCGGGGGCTGCAGCCCCGGCGGGACCCCCCGCGTCTGAACGTGGCTGGTTCCAGCCGAGAGGCACCGTCTGTGGGCGACCCCTCGGCGGAGTCAGAGTTTATGCGGGAGGACGATGCTCCATGTGTCACACGTAACTGTGACGGTGATGTAAGCATTGCTGCAGGCTGACATGGGAACAGGCTGGGCGAGCTGAGTTCAAGAGAAGCAGCACAGAAATGTCTTTTCGACACTTTCCCCCCCTTTTGAAAGCGACTCCTGGAAGATGTAAACAGGCACACGAGGTTTCAGGGCTGTTTCTGTTGGAGGGCGCTGGCCCAGGCCGGGCTGAGGGGTTTGTCCCCGACGCCCAGTGCGGCCTGCCCGGGACCCCAAGGTCCGTGGCTCTCAAAGCCCTAACTCAGATGGACTCAGATGGCCATGAAGGGTTTGTTAAAGCAGAGACCCTTCATGGCAGCACAAGTCACAGTCGCCAAAAGGTGGACATAGCCATCAGTGGGTGGGTGGACAGACAGACTGGGGTCCATCCATAGAGTGGAGTATTACTCAGCCATGAACAGGAGTGGAGCTCTGACACAGCTACATTGTGGATGGACCTTGAACACATGATGCTCGTGGAGAGAACCAGACACAAAAGGACACAGAGTGGGTGACCCCATTGACAGGAAATGACCAGAACAGGCAAATCCACAGACAGAAAGTAGATTAGTGGTGGCCAGGGGCTGGGGGAGGGGGAGGGGGAATGACAGCTGACGGTCTTCTTTTGGGGTGATAAGAATGTTCTGGAACCAGATAGAGGTGACGGTTGCTCAACATGGTGAGTGTGCTAAATGCCGCCCAGTCGTGCATTTTAAAAGGGTGAATTTTATCGGATGTGAATTTCACCTTAACAAAAATATTAACTAATAAATAAATGTGTAAAAACGCAGCCCCCTGGCCCCCCCCCAAGATTCCTGCTGGGACCAATGTCCTCCAGGTGATGATGCCGATGGGGAGGCCAAGGACCACATTTGGGGCTCCCTGCGACAGGGAGCTCACCGCCTGGCCCTCCCCACTGGGCTGGTCATGGGCTCCCCCAGAATGGGGGCTCCAGACCCCGGGACATTCAACAGGCCATCACTGCCCGCCCCGTCGGACCCTCTGGCACGTCCTTTGATTCTCAGTGTCCCACTAACCACAGCGTCCCCCACTGTCGCTGGCGGAGAGAGGAGCTCACGTCCCCTCCCCTGAGGCCGCAGGGCCCTGAGCCCCATTCCTTCTTATTTGGCCCCTTCTCTGCTCACCCCGGCCCCATCCCCACCTCCAGGGGCCCGGCGTTCTCCAGGTCTACCCATTTCTTTCATAATTTGGAGAACAGCCAGATACGATGATGCGGTTAAAGGATTTGGGTCTTCAAGGGATGTGAACCTCTTCGAGCAGGGAAAGATGCCTTCTGGGGTCGGCGTCACTATGCTGGAGCCATCTGTGTGTGTAGGAGCTTGATTCACCAGAGCAGAAGCCAGGAGCAGACGCCCACTGCTCCCGGGACACCACGGGGGCCGCTGGGCCTGTCTTCCTTAAGTCCCAGCCCATTCCTGTCCTGCGTGTGTTTAGAATTCTGACTCCTTTCTCGTTACGGATTCATTGCTTTGAACTTTTATAAATATTGCCCTAAAACGTTATTTGTTGTGATGATGCGTTGGGGCACCCCCTTCAACTTTGTGTTCAATGTGTCACTCGCGTCACCCTACTCCCTGTATTACAAGTGGATCACAAGACACCTGTCCCCAGATGTGCCCAATGGGTAGCCAATTCTGGGTCTTACCCATCCTCCGCTCCTAGAAAGGGGTCTCTGGGGCTTGCCCCCCGGGCTCAGCGAGAAGCATTGTGGGTGTCAGCATCTTCTGCCAGGTTTGTGTAAAGTTGGCACTTCTTGGGGACAAGCGTCCACCCCATTGTTGAGATGCAAAGTCTGGGAGCCTCAGGACTGGGTGGGGGGTCAGGTGAGACCCCCCAGTGGACTCTGGGTTGGGTCCCATGATGGGGGCTGGGAATGCCCTGAATGAGAGGAGGAGGGTCTGTGGCCTTGGTCTTCCATTCCAGCCAAGCTTCTCCACATGGGATGGCTTGGAGGGGGTGCATTTTGTGCCCAGAAAGCCTGAGCGCCTGGTGAAGGGGTGGCCCCCAAGGCAGGCGAGGGTCTGAGGCCCTGCTGTGGGGTTGTCTGCTCGTGTGGCAGCCCCGAGCCGGCCCCCAAGGCAAAGGATGACTCAGGGTGGGGAGGAATGGGGGTTCATCAGGAGACCCCCTCGCTGATGGCCCCGGTGGGTCGGTGAGGGTCCAGGAGGGCCAGCCTGCACAGGGACCTTCAGCCTGGCTGGGACATTGGGACAGTGCAGGGTTCAGTTCCTGTAACTCGGTCTGTTCAGGAAACTCGGTCTATGTTGATTTTAGGCTTTTAATTAAACTTCCTTCCACTGCTTTGTGATCGAGGCGTTTCCCGGCGCTCTGCATGGAGCATGCTTTCCCGGTTTCTGGATGAGGCTGGAGCCAAGAGTGTACTCAAACCCGGGGGCGGGAGCTCTTTCAACACGGGCTGACAGACACACACTGATGCACACACATGCGCACACACACAGAGACATGCACCTGTGCACACATGCACACACATGTGTGCCTGTATGTCTGCACGCACGCAGAGCGTACACAGGCATACGCATATGTGTGCACACACAGACATGCACACATGTGTTCACACACATGTATATGCACATGTGCACATGCAAGCACACACAGACATGCACTTGTGCACACATGCATAGACACACATGCAGGCACACACATACACGTGCATATGCATGTGTGCACACACAAGCACACAGATGTGCACTTGTGTGCGCACATACATATTTATGTGCACAAGCAAGCACACATGCACACAGAGACATGCACTTGTGCACACATGCATACAGACACACACGCAAGCACATACATACACACGCACATGTGTGCACACAGCATTCACTTGTGCACATGCATACACGTGTGCACACAGCCACACATATGAACACATGCCCACATGCAGGCACATACACATGCATGCACATGCACACGTGTGCACACACAGAGCATGCACTTGTGCACATGCATACACATGTGCATGCCGACACATATGCACACATCCCTCCTCCCTCCTCCACCCCCAGAGCCACAACCCCCATGGTAACGCTCCCTTCTCTTCCAGCAGGCACCTCCCTCCTGCAGGAGCCGCCTTCTCCATGGCCTTCCTGTGGCTCACGGTGTTTCTGACGCCCGTCTTCTGCCTGCTGATGACAGACCAGGGTAGGCACCCAGGGAACACCATGTACGGTCTGTGGGTCTGTGGAGGTGTGTTGTTTTTCAGTTACACTGTTTATTGTGAGGTCACCGTAGATTCTTACACAGCCGTAACAGATCATTCAGCAACACGGATCATGTCGCAAAACTAATATAGTGTCACAGCCGGGATTCTGAGGTGGATACAGTCAAGATGCCAGGGGTTTCAATGTAGCTCGGGCATGGGGACCCAGCGCATCCCTTTGCCCAGGATTGTTATTTTGGCAGGAAATTGTGTCTGACGTGTATCCTTGTATGCCTGGGCGGGGTCACTGGAAAGACCGTGGTTATGGGCTGAATTGCGTCCTCACCAAATCCGTACATTGAAGTCCTAACCTCCAGAACCCATGAATGTGACTTATTTGGAAATAGGGTCTCTGCAGATGTGATTAAGTTCAGACGAGTTGCGTCGTTTCTGAGCCCACACAAAATCCCATCGGAGCTGCGGAGCACCAAGCTGTCTCTGAGCCAGGAAATGGCACTTTGGGCGTGTTTTCAGATGACCGCGGCCACCCCGATGGGCAACGCGTTCCTCCGTGGCCAACAACGGAGGCCACCATCTGTGCCCAGTCTGAGAGAGGAGGCAGGCTTTGAGCTCCCGTTCGGGACCCTTCCAAGCTCCTGGGCACGTTTACACGTCTTGCTCTCCCCGGGGGGATAAATGTGCCCTTTTAATCTCCTAGAGTGAAGGAGACATTCTTTTTAAACCCGAAAGCCAACATGTGTTCGAGGCAACAAGTCCGTCCTGTTTCTGTCACTTGCACGACGGAGGTGGACGGACGGGGCCGATTAGGGTCTCCTCGCTTTGCACGAAAGTCACACCACATTCAGTCGTCCCGACGAGGAAGGATGAAACGATTTAATACATGGTAATGAGATTCAAGAGAACCATTAATGAGTTGGAAAATGCTGATGAAGATCTCCGAGCTGTCCATGCCCACGTCTGGCTGTCAGCGTCCAGCTGACCTCTGGTGACAGGTGCGGCCGATGGACGTGGGGCAGAGGCTATCGGGTGGAGGGGGGCAGCTGGCTGTTGGAGGAGAGTCCCCAGGAGGTGGGAAACCCAGGGAAGCCCTCGGCTCTGTGGGCACAGAGATGTGACATTACCCGGGGACCCAGCAGTGAGCGCACCCAAGGGGGAGTGGAAAGAGCAGGATGCCAGTGAGATGAAAGGAAATACGGTGCCCGCCAGGCCGTTCGCGCCGACCTCAGGACTGTGCGTGGAAGCCTGTCCCATCAGGAGGTTTCTGGGTCAGCAGTGCACCCGAGAGAGGGTCCAACTGGATGATCTTCACGGCAGCCTGACATCGGGGTCCCACAATATGCAGACGGGGACGGAGGACTTGCAGCCTGCTCCGAGCTACCCGCCCATCCCCGAAGCTCTCTCGTAACCCATTAGTTCATTCGTTCCTCAGATCGTGGTGGAATTCAGCTGTTTTGGAGGGGGGGCGGGGAGGGATGTATCAGTGTCCTGGGGCTGTTCTCTTTGTCAGCTCGGACGGCCACCACAAAATACCAACTTAAATGACAGACACTTATTTCCCCCTGTCCTGGAGACCAGACGTCCGAGGTGAAGGGGTCACAGGGCCGCGCTCCCTCCCGAGGCTCCAGGGGAGGGTCCTTCCTGCTCTTCCAGCTTCTGGGGCTCCAGGCGTCCCTGGGCTGGTGGCCGCCTCCCTCCATCTCTGCTTCCGTCTCCACGTGGCTCCTCCTCTGTGTCTGTGTCTCTTCTGTCTCTGATCAGGACACTGTCATTGGATGTAGGACCCCTCATCCGGGATGACCTCCTCTCCATCCTTCACTCATCACATCTGCAGAGACCCTGTTTCCACATAAGGTCCCATTCTGAGGTCCTGGGCGTTAGCACTCCGGCATGAATTTAGGGGGACACTTATTCAGCCCATAAGAGGTGGTCTGCCCCACATATTCAATGACCCCGATCCTGGCATCATCGCATTGCACGTCCCTGGAGGAGTCTGCAGGGGCACCATACAGCAGTGTTCATGGTCAGAACTGGAGGGACCACGCATTGCTTCTGCCCCGTTTCACTGAGGTGCTCTCACGTGGCCACACCCAACAACAAGAGATGGAGGAGGTCTGGGACGGGGTCCCCACGCCCCAGGTGCCAGCGTTACCTGGACTCCTCTCCCGGTTCCTCTCTTCGTCTGCCCTCGCGTCCTGGGGCAGAGGCTACTGCTGCCTTTGGGGTCACTTCAGGCCCGTGGGTATTCTAGGATCGCTGACCACTGGCAGGAAGTGAGCTGTTCAAGTCTTAAGAAGTGATTAGTCTTTTACCATTGAGTCTGAATTAGCTCAAGGATTTTCATAGATTTCTATCCTCAGGGTAAGGAAGTTTTCTCCCATTCCTACTTTCCTGAGTTTTTAATCCCAAATGGGTGTTAAATTTTGTCAAAACTTGTTTTCTGCTTCTGTTGAGAAGATCACCAGTTTTCTGTTAATAGGGTGAATTATATCAATGGTTAAAACAAGCTTGCATTCCTCTTGGCTCAGGAGGTATTACCAGGTTTATATATGGCTGGATCTGATTTGCTAGTATTCTGTGAAGGAATTTGGAGTCTCCGTTTATAATGGACATTGGCCTCTAGTTTACTTCTAATGTCTTTTCCTGATTCTCATATTGAGATAGTGCTGGCGTCATAAAATGAGTCAGAAAATGTTTCCCTCTTTTTCTTCTCTGAAAGTTTGTGCACATTGATAAGATTTCTTCCTTAAATATCTGATAGAATTTGCCGGCAAAGTAACCTGTGTCTGATGCTTTCTTGGTGGGAAGGTTTTTCATTACATCTTCTATTCCTTATACATCTTATTCCTTAATAATCATAGGGTTATTCAGGGTTTCTATTTCTCATGTCACAGTTGTTAACTTGCGTCCATCAAGAAGTTTGTTCTTGTCCTATATTGTTGAATGTATTGGCATAAATTTGTTCAAACTGCCCCCTTATTATTCTTTCAATATCTATAGGATCTGAAACATTGTGCCCTATTTCATTCCTAAAATTGGTGATTTTTTTTCCTTTCTTTTTTTTTCCTGATTAGTTCAGCTCGAGGTTTTTCAATTGTGTTGTTTTTTGCACAGAATCAGCTTTTGGTTTTCTAGACTACCTACATAGGTTTTCCATTCTCTTTTTCATTGATTTTTATTGTCTTTATTATTTAAGGGATTTTGTTTTAGGTTTTATTTCTCTTAAAGTTAATTTCCTCTTCTTTCTCTAACTTCTTAATATGGAAACTCAGATTACTGAATTTAAACTATTCTTCTTTTCTACCATAAACATTTAATTTATCGATTTCACTGCTGTAGCTGTCATCTCACATTTTTTTGTTGTTTTTGTTTTCATTTAGTTCAAAACATTTTCTAAGTTTCCTTGTGATTTCTTCTATGACCCATGTGATAATTTAGAAGTGTTGTTTCGTTTGTACATGTTTGGTATTTTCCAGATTGCTTTTTTATTGATCTCAAATTTAATCCTGTTGCAGTCAGAGAGTATACTGTGAGGAATCTAAATCTTTTCAAATGTACCAGGACATATTCCACATCCCAGCAGATGGTCTATTTTAATGAACCTTCCATGTGTAACAGATAAAAATATGCATTCTGCCATTATTGATTGGACTGTTCCATCGATATCAATAAGGTAAAATTGGTTGATAGTTTTGGTCCGGTCCTCTGTACTCTTACTGTTTTCTGTCTATTTGTCTTATCAGTTCTAGAGGGAGGTTATGTTATGCCTTATGTATTTTGAAACTTTTTTATTAGGAGCATACATATTAGGATGAATTGGCCATTTTATCATTTGGAAAGGTCCCTTTTTATCCCTGGAAATACTCTTTGCCCTGAAGTTTACTTTGTGTTATATTAACAAAGCCATTTCAGGTTTCACATAATTAGAGTTTCCTTAAAATATGCTTTCCTATTATTTTAATTTAAACTATACTTAAAGTACCTTTGTTTTTGTGAGGAAGACCAGCCCTGAGCTAACATCCATTGCCAATCCTCCTCTTTTTGCTGAGGAAGACTGGCCCTGGGCTGACATCCATGCCCAGCTTCCTCTATTTTATATGGGACGCCACCACGGCATGGCTGAGAAGGAGTGCGTTGGTCTGCGCCCGGGATCCGAACCTGCAAACCTTGGGCCACTGAGGCAGAGCCCATGAACCTAACCGCTATGCCACCGGGCCGGCCCCTAAAGTACCCTTCTTGTAGACAGCATACTGTGGGGTATTTTTTTAAATCTAGTCTGACAACCTTTTCTGTTCGTTCGAGTGTTTAGACCATTTACATGTAATGTAATTATTAACTTGGTTGGGTTTAATTCTACCATTTTGCTACTTGTTTGCTAGTTTTCTCTGTTTTCCTTTGTTCTTTTCCCTCTCTTTTCCTGACTCCTTTTCAATTAATTATTTGTTAGTGCTCAACTTTTTTCCTCCATTGGCTTTTTTGCTATACGTTTTTGTTTCATGGATTTTACGGTTCCTCTGAGTCTAAGATACACACCATTAATTGATCACATACTATCTTCAAACATTATTCTACTTTGCACATGACGTAGGAACCTTGAAACAGTATAGTTTTATTTCTCATCTCAGCCCTTACGCTCTGTCACACGTTTTACTTCCAGACATCGTATAAAGCCCACAATACACTGTGATTATTTTTATTTTAAGCAATCATCTTTTATAGACATTAAAAATGAGAAAACATTATGTTCACCCACATATTTACTATTTTCGGGACACTCCCTGTGCATTCCTGTTTACTTTCCTCTCCCATTTCTTTGCATAGATCTGAGTTTCCATCTGGTGTTATTTTCCTTCAGCTGGAACAGCCTCCTTTGACATTTCTTATAGACCTGGTTTTCTGGCAAAAAATTCTTTCAGTTTTCGTTCATCTATAACCAGCTTTATTTCACCTTCCACTATTGCTAGATAGAGAATGCTGGGTTGACAGGGGGTTTTGTACTGGTTGTTTTTCTTTCAGCATTTAGAGATGTCATTCTCTTATCTTCTGTTTTCCATTGTTTCTGATGAGAAATCAGTGGTAATTCTTATCTTTGTTCTGTAATGTGTACTATGTGTTTTTTCTTCTGGTTGTTTTTAAGATTTTCTTTATGTCCTTTTTTTTTTTTCCTGCTTAATCTGATTATGACCTGTTTTGGAGCTTCTGTTTGTTTTTTTATTGGTACCTGTCTGTGTGTGTGTGTGTGTGTGTCTGTCTGCCTGTCTGTCTTGTGTAGGGTTTTTGAGCTTCTTGAATCCATAGGTTAATAATTTCATTAAGTTTGGAAGATTTTCAGCCATTGTTTCTTCAGATATTTTTCTGACCCACTTGGACTCCAAATAATGAAATGCTACACCACTTTGTATTGTCAAAGAAGTCACCAAGGCTCCCATTTCTCAGCCTTTTTTTCTGGGGGTTTCAGCGTGGGCACTGCTGTGTCTCCAAGTTCACTGAGCTTTTCTTCTTCAGTGTCTCATCCGCTTTTAAGCCCATCCGGTGAACGTTTCATTTCAGATGTTATATGTTCTACCTCTAGAAGTTCTATTTGTTCACTGTATTGTGTTTATTTTTTCCTTTAAGTCCTCGAACATATCTCTAATGGCACTTGTAACATCCTTGTCTGTCAATGTCACCATCTGTCCCTTATGAGCCTATTTCTATGGACTAATGTTTCTTTGTGGTTACAGGACACACAGTCCTGCTTCTCCGTATGTCTAGTAATTTGTTACTGGGTACTGGACATTGTAAATGCTAGGTTGGTGAGAGTCCGCTTGTTTGTCTTCCTTTAAAGGCATTGACTTTTGTTTTGGAAGGCTATTATTTTATTGGCAGATCACCTTGTTTCAGAGCTTTTTCTGGGTGAGTCTGGAGTCGCCTTTAGCTAGGGCTAGGCTCTCCCTAACACAAAGACATGATTCTTCTGGGGCCTCTACCAACTGCCCTGGGTGTTGAGCATGGAGTCTCCGCCCTGTCTGGTGGGAACTCGAATGTCTCCCGTCGCCACATAAACACTCAGGATGGCTCAGCTTACGTCCCAAGTCATTTCTTCCCGGTAGTTTTCAGAGTCCCGCACTGCCTCTTATCCAGGGCTGGAAAGGAGTTGATTTATGTCTTTTGCCCAGTTTGGCAGTTGCTTATGATGAGACATAAATCTGAGACTAGTCACTTTATCACGACAAGAAGAGTACTTCCACCACCTGTAGTTTTTAAAAGTGCCCCATAATAGAGAACACTACGTCCATCTTCCTTCCAAACAGTGGAGGATTGTGAGTATACTGCAGGAAAAAAATCTTGCACATGTTGGCATTGATTTTATTGTGTCTGTCTTTACAGATTTTCTTTTTCTCTTTTTTATTCAAGTTTTTAATTTGTGAGCACAACCATAATTGGGTGGAGAATAAGCACTCTGAAAGGGCATAGGTGCACTTTCTTGAATAATAGATGACAGAAAACTCCCTTTTTATGTCATTTTACAGCATATATACATATATTTTTTATTATTTATATAAATATGGTATTTATAAAAATAAACTAAAATATAATATTTTTATTATTTATATATAGTATTTATAAAAATAAACTAAAATATAATATTTTTATTATTTATATATAGTATTTATAAAAATAAACTAAAATATATTTTTATTATTTATATATAGTATTTATAAAAATAAACTAAAATATATTTTTATTATTTATATATAGTATTTATAAAAATAAACTAAAATATAATATTTTTATTATTTATATATAGTATTTATAAAAATAAACTAAAATATAATAAAAATATGCTAAAAGTGATATTTACTAATGCCTCACTCATATCTGTTTTAATATGTAGTGTTGTTTTTCACAGAAGCAAATGTAAATTTTGAGGCATAAGAGTCCATTAAAAATTACATGTTCAACTTATAAGAAATTTCCCTGGATGAGCTTTTTCAGGAATCAGTTAGGTCAGGAGAAAATAATGCCAGAAACCAGGATATTTATATGGTTTGGTCTTGCTTATCCAGCTAAGATTACTGATCTTGGTAACTCATCGTGGGACTTCCAGGTTATAAACTGTATACAAGTTTATAAACAGGCATTTCCTCTCAGCGCTTGGAACAGGGGTCATAGACAAAACCTGAAAAGTATCTGATGGACCTTTATAGCTTTGAGTTATTGGCTAAAGGTGACCGAGTAGCACCTTCCACATTGTAAATAAGTCATTGATACAATACGCTGACACCTGTGATCTGCTTCTACGTTGACACAGCGGCACAAAATCATGTGCTCTGGTTCCATTTCGAAACTTAATCAAATGTCCGTCCTCTGGGAGATTCCCCAACACTATTAGAATTGCCCAAACAGCCAGTAAACTAGGTAAGAAAATGAATATCATCATGTAATTATTTTGCCTCATATTTCATGAAGTAGAGCAAACAATATATTATGTTATTGAAATTTGCAAACCATTGCAAAATCTCAGTGTGGATAGGAGACTTCAAGCCAGAATTTGTTCTCGGCGAGAGGAACGTTCTATGAGATACCTGGTTACGAAAGGTGAATTCCACATACACAGGGATGGCCGGAGGGGTAGGCTTTTCTGACTCCTTTTTCCCATCATTGGGAGGGTGAGCTCGTGCGATCAATAAGGCAGTATTGGTTCACGGCCTCTGCCAGCTCCCGGGAATCCCTCATCTGTGTAGACCTCCAGTTCCCAAGGATATAGGCTAAGTCGGTGGGAGAAAGATGTTGCCATCGGGACGCTGGTTTCAGCACTTGTGTGTCTCCCCTGACTCTAACCCATAAACCTTTCAGATCCAAACTCACCGATTAAGAACTTAAGGATGGAGCCGAGAAGTCAAAGATTGACCTGGGACCTCAATGGAAACGTGACTGAAATTCACTGTTTCCAAAATTCAGATTATCCCAGAAAGGTAAACCACATTCGCTGTACGTTGCATGCTAGACGTTTCCAACTGTCTCCAACTATTCACAAATCAAAGTGTCTTGTGAGGTGGAAGCATCCGTTGCTTCCTTGAGGATAAAGCTGGTCTCCTCGAATCACTCTTGATTTAACACACCCCAAAACACCGCCCCGGATTCGTCTGCTGGGGCTGCCAGAGCGAAGAACGCCAGAGTGGGTGTCTTAAATCACAGGGATTTATTCCTGGAGGCTGGAAGTCCAAGAACAATGGTTGGTTCCTCCCGAGGCCTCTCTCCTGGGCGTGTAGACACCGTCTTCTCCCTGTGTCCTCACATGCTCGTCCCTCTGTGTGTGTCTGTGTCCTCCTCTCCTCTTCTCAGGACACCTGTCCTATTGGATCAGGACCCACCCTAGTGACCTCATTTTACCTTCATCACCTCTTTAAGGGCCCTATTTCCAAATTACAGTCACACTGGATGTTAGGATTTCAACATACAAATTTTGGGGGGGCACAATCCAGTCCATGACAAACCCCAATGGGATTTTCATGGAGCTTGGCAAGTTGACTCTACACTCTATCTGGAATAACAGATGCTGAGGAAGAACCAAGAGATTTTGATAAAGAAGGCTAGTGATCAGGACTGGCCCTCCCACATATCAACACGTGCCGAGAAGCTTCAATCATCCAAAGTGTGGTGTTGGCCTAAGAATGGACAAAGGGAGCCCTCACACACTGCTGGGGGGACTGCAAACTGGTGCCGCCACTAGGGGAAACAGTATGGAGATTCCTCAAAAAATTAAAAATAGAAATACCTTATGACCCAGCTATCCCACTACTAGGTATTTATCCAAAGAATTTGAAATCAACAATCCAAAGAGTTTTTTTCCCCCCTTATGTTCATTGTAGCATTATTCACAACAGCCAAGATGCGGAAGCAGCCCAAGTGTCCATCAACTGATGAATGGATAGAGAAGATATGGTATGTGTACACAATGGAATACTACTCAGCCATAAAAAAGACAAAATCATGTTATTTGTGACAACATGGATGGACCTTGAGGGTATGATGTTAAGTGAAATAAGCCAGACAGAGAAAGACAAACACTGTATGATTTCACTCATATGTGGAAGATAAACTAACACAAGGACAGAGAGAACAGATTGGTGGTTACCAGAGGGGAAGGTGGTAGGGGGTGGGCACAAGGGGTGAAGGGGCACATGTGTATGTTGGTGGATAAAAACTAGACTATTGGTGGTGAGCACAATGCAGTCTATACAGAAACTGATATATAGTGATGGACACCTGAAATTACACTGTTATAAACCAATATGACCTCAATAAAACAACGGGAAAAAAGAAAGGATGGACAATTGTGTTTCAGGAATTTCAGGCTACAGTCCAGAAACAGGCATTTGGGGGAACTGTCTATGTCATTCGGATAATATTTCAAGTCAGTAGGGAGATGAGGGACTATTAATAAATGGGGCCAGCACCATTTCCAAAAGGACTAAAATTAAATTGGATTCCTATGTCACCCCATCCGTCAATGTAAATCAAAAACATTGAAGACCTAGATAGTTTTCCAACTGTTGAAGAAGTAGAAGAAAATACACAGGATTGTTTCAAAACGTTGGACCCCCTTGCAGTTCCCTCGTCGGCTGCATCCCCATCCTGAAGTGGTGGGCGTCACAGTTAGCTCCCGGCAGGACAGGGACCACCCAGGTCTCAAGGTGGCTCCCAAGAGACATCACTTTCACCGTCTTCAACCCAATTCTGTTGTTTATCTCCGTGTCTCTGTGTGAGGGGTCAGTATCACCAATTCTTGACCCTTTCAGTGTAGGCAACATTTGTGGATGTCCTACGGATCATGTTCTCACCTGTTCCCATCCTCCAATCTCTCTCCCTCAATAAACAAATCGTTAGTTTCTCATTTGTGACGCGCGTCACCACCGAGCCGTGTGGTTAACTATGGATACTTTTCCTTTCCTGCACGAATGTTTGTTTCTCCTGAATGTAATAGTTTCCTTTTTGTGAATGGTCTTTGTCTGTTTGCCCAGTTTTTCTTACATCAATCACACTGTAACGTCACTCTCTTGGTCAAATGGGTACGTACCCTCTGAAAACATTAAGACGTCCCGCAAAATCTGCCCTAGAACCGTTGGGTCTCTCTGATTTGGACTGGTGTCCCCAGCGATGTCCATCCACGAAGGCCACCATGCTCGGGCTGACAGGTGGTCTTAGACACAGTGCCCCTCAGAGGCAAGGCAGGAAGGGACAACACCTGTGTGCCCCACAGTTTGTCATTCTAAACTTTCCTTTAGATAAATTTCCAGGGCTGAATTTCTGGGACAAAAGACAGGGAATATGTGGATGTCTGTTAACAGGAGTTACCTGAGAAAGTTCTATATTGGCCCCCAGAACGAACAAGTGTGCACATTTTCCCAGGTTTCAGGTGCATTGTTCAATGTGCACCTACAACCGGTCTGGCTGAATCCGTTGTGGACGTGATTCGGTCTATACAGCTCCTCTCTATAAATGAAGATGTCTGCCCATGAATTCACCCAGGTCTCGGTGTCGCTCTGTATTTATGCCGATTTCTTGTATAATCTAAGTACTAACTTTGAATACGTCATGATTCAGATCAATTTTTTCCATCATGTTTTCCTTTCATCTTTGTTCCATGGAGGTTTCAATTTTTTTAAATCATTTTTCCATGGGAATTCCTTTATCATTTTATCCTTAGAAAAGTATCGTCTCTCTATAGGAACTCTATTATTTCTCCATATTTCTTCATAAATGGAATTATTTCTCTACACATTTTTCCATGGTTTCTTTTTTAATTAATAAACTTCATCTTTTGGAGCAGTTTTAGGTTCATGGCAAAATAGAGAGGAAGATACAGAGATTGCTCGTCTGCCTCTGCCCCCACGCATGCACAGCTTCCCCCATTATCAACGTCCCCACCAGACGCTCTGTTTCTCGTAACTGATGACCTACACTGGCACATCATCTTTACCAGACTCCATAGTTCACATGAGGGTTCAGGCTTGGCTGCTACGTTCTGTGGGTTTTGACAAATGCATAACCACATATTTCATACAGACTAGTTTCACTGCCCTAAAAAATTCCCATGCTCTGCCTCTTTGTCCCTCCCTCCCTCGACCAACCCCTGCAAACCACTGACTTATTCACTGTCGCCAGTTTGTCGAAAGCCTCAAAACAAGTTGCTGGGATTTTGACAGGGATTGCATTCAATGTATAGACCCAAGTGGCAAGAACTATAGGGGTTTTTTTTAATTCAATTATTTTATTGAGGTCATATTGCTTTATAACATTGTGTGATTTCAGCTGTCCATTATTATATTTCAGTTTCTGTATAGAATGCATCATGCTCTCCACCAATAGTCTAGTTTTTGTCTGTCACCATTCTCATGTGCCCCTTTACCCCTTATATCCCCCCACCCCCTTCCCCTCTGGTAACCACCAATCTGTTCTCTTTGTCTGTGTGTTAGTTTATCTTCCACATATGAGTGAAATCATGTGGTGTTTTTCTTTCTCTCTCTGGCTTCTTTCACTTAACATCATACCCTCCAGGTCCATCCACATTGTTGCAAATGGGACGATTTTGTCTTTTTTATGGCTGAGTAGTATTCCATTGTATATATACATATATATACACCACATCTTCTTTATCCAATCATTAATTGAGGGACACTTGGGTTGCTTCCACTTCTTGGCTATAGTGAATAATGCTGCAGTGAACATAGGCGTGCATAGATCTCTTGGATGGTTGATTTCACAGAACTATAGTTTTTAAAAAAATCTAAATATTATCAATGTCAGACTAGGTCTGTTCCCCAAGCAACTAATAAATGACCCTATCTATCTTAGGCAAGAAACAACCGCTATTGCCAGTTTCACGCACTTCCCTCATGCACAGCGGTAAACTACACGGTCAGCGTAACCAAAGGCCAGCAGTTCTCTGCGTCGATTCAGTACCCCCAGCAAGGTGAGGGGACCCTGCTCTTTCTGGTTTTCCTTTGGTGTCAAGCACCCGTCCGTGTGCTGAGAACCAAACTCATTACTGTTCACTTGGATCTCCGGGACGTACGCCAGGAGGGAAAGAGAGAGGCAGAGAGTCAGGTGCAGTGTGGTCTTGCTGCCGTGACCGTCTTGACATGACATCACTGTCGAAATGGAGGACAGATCGGGGGTTGGAGGGGTGGGGGCGGGAGGGGAGCGGGTGCAGTTGTAAAAGGATGGGGATCCACACGGGGCATCCTCCCGGGGATAGAAAGTCCCGCATCTTGAGCGTCTGAGTGTCAGCACCCTGGCTGGGATATGGTCCTACAGCTTTGCGAGGCGCCATCACTGGGGACGTTGGGTAAAGGGGACTCGGGATGTCTCTGCGTTGTGTCCTACAACGGCGAGTGAATTCACGAGCATCTCCTTCGTGAGTGACCCTGAAAGGGGTCTCCTTTTTCTTTCCTCTTCTTTGCAAGCCCAGAGGGGAACCCCGGGGCGGCTCCTGAAAACCTGCAGTGCTGGGTTCACGACGTGGACTCCCTGACGTGCACCTGGGCAGTGGGCAGCGAGGCCCCCGGCGACGTCCAGTACCGCCTCTACATGGAGGACAGGGGGTAGGTGTGGCCTCGGGCGCGGGCGGGCGGGCTTCCCGGGCTCGGGGGCCGATGGGTCACTCCCGGACGTGCCTCCTCGCTGCAGGACCTACAAGCAGTGGGAGTGTCCACGCTATGCAGCGGACGAGCGGGGGACGCACGTCCAGTGTCACTTCGATGATGTGTCCAGGTTATCTGAAGGGTTCTATCGGTTCCTGGTGAACGGCACCAGCCGGGCCTCCAGAATCCCTTGCTCTGAAATTTTCAAGGGATTATCAGAAATTGGTGAGTGAGGCTTGGGGACACTCCCTTCACGTCCCCAACCTCGGCTTTGGGGTGCAGCTGTCTCAGCTCGGGCTGCTGTAACAAAATACCCGAGATGGGTGGCGGCGGAAATGACAGACACCCTCGTGACCTCGTTTCACCCCGATCACCTCCCCAAGGCCCCAACTCCTCACACCACCCCGTTGGGGGTCAGGATTTCCACATATGAATTTGGGGGAACATGCATAATCAGCTCATAGCAACTTCTATGTGTTCGTGGGGCCTAAGGAAGTCCCCTGCTTGCTTCTAGAACATTTCCATCACTCATATACCAGAGGCTGGGGGAGCCCGTCCCAAGGCCCTGTGTTCACCCGCCGACTGGATTTTGTAACACATAACCCATCTTAGGAAACTATGTTGCTATTATTTTCTTTAACTAGACCGTCCCCCAGATTGTGACAGCTTCAAGCCCCACGAAATCCGGGCCCACTCCAGCCGGTCCACACGGAGTGAGGAAGCTCACGGCCGGCCAGCGACATGCACTGAGAGGCCGGTGCAAAGGAAAATCATGGGGCCTTTCCCTTGGCCTGTGGTCTCCCCTCTGGAGCTGACTCGCCGTGTTTCACGCGCATCAGTGTGAAGCTGAGCTCCCTCAGACACGGGGTGCTCCCTGGCGATGCAGACCCACACTTTTGGGGCCCTTCTGCCACTCAGTGCAGGCTCCGACCCTGGCTCCCCGGCCTCCACGCCCCGGCTCCCAGCAGGGGTGGGGCTGCGGCAGTCACCGGGGCAGCGGGTGTCCGAGAGCCCACAGGGGAGGTGGCACCACACGTGGGCCGAGGCTCCAGGCCCCCAGTGCAGACCCCATTATTCCATCGGGCTTCACATAACGAAACACAAGTTCAAAGATACCTGTTGTGTGTCACGCTGTGTCCCTCCAAAAGGGTCTGTGCACATCCTGGCCCTGGCGAATGCAGCCTTAAGTGGAAATGGGGTCTTTGCGGATGTGATAGGGTGGGTCCTAATCCAATATGATGGGTGTCCTTATAAGAAGAAAAGGAGAGACACAGAGGCTGACACACAGAGAGAGGAGCCATGGGAAGATGCAGACGGAGATCTGGGTGATGCGACCACAGCCCAGGAGGCCCAAGGATGGCCAGCAGCCACCAGAAACTGGGGGAGAGGCCTGGAACACATTCTCCCCTAGAGTCCTCTGAAGGAACCTACCCTTCCCACACCTTGATTTCAGACTTCCAGCCTCCAGAGGGACAGAGAATACGTTTCTATTGTTCAAGCCACCAGCGTGTGGTACTTCGTGCCCGGGGAGATTAATGTGACAACGTTGTAAACAATTTCAAGATGGTGCCAGGACAGCGTTAACCCAAGTGTGGGGCCTGTGCAAGGACATTGGTCACACACACCTCTGTGTGTGGCCAAGCCAGGGACGGCCGTGGAGGGGTGGGTTGATGAAGAGTAGGACAGGTGTTGCCCATTGACACCGGGGAAGTGGGCCCTGGGGTTGGTTAGCTCCCAACTGCTGCCATAACGAATGACCACACGCTTGGGGGCTTAAACCCCAGGAATTCACCCTCCCCCGTCCTGGAGACCAGACGTCTGAGATGAAGGGGTCGCAGGGCCGCGCTCCCTCCGGAGGCTCCAGGGGAGGGTCCTTCCTGCCTCTTCCAGCTTCTGGGGCTCCAGGCGTCCCTGGGCTGGTGGCCGCCTCCCTCCGTCTCTGCCTCCGTCTCCACGTGGCTCCTCCTCTGTGTCTGTGCCTCCTCTTCTGTCTCTGATCAGGACACTGTCATTGGATGTAGGGCCCCCCCATCCGGGACGACCTCCTCTCCATCCTTCACTAATCACATCTGCAAAGACCCTGTTTCCAACTAAGGTCCATTCCCAGGCTCCAGGGATTTGACACAGACGTGCCTTTTGGGGTGTCCCTCTCTTTCCAGTCTCCCCTCTCTGCTCCCAACCAGGCCGGGGAGAACCCCAGACGCTGGGGGTCGTACGGCAGACAATGGCAACAGATGGCCAGGGACTGGACCGCTGCAGGGAGGAGGGAGGGGAGCCCGTTCTGAGAGTATTTCCTGGGGTGGAACTGCGGATCACCTCTGTGGATGCTGCACAGGCAGAGGCAGGGCCTGCAGGTGAATCTCCAGCAGGAATCTGGGGAGGCTGGGTGCAGGATGATGCCATTGATGGAGACAAAATGGGAGAGAGGAGGAGGGAGAGGAGGAGGACAGAGGGACTAGGGAGAAGGAGAAAGGAGGAAGAAAAGGAGGAGGGGGAGGAGGGGGAGAAGCGGGAGGAGGAGGGAGGAGGAGGAGGAGGAGGAGGGGAGAGAAAGGAAGAGGGAGGAGGGGGAGGAGGCTGGGAGGAGGAGGGAGAAGGTGGGAGGAGGCAGGAGGGAGATGGAGGAGGAAGGGGAGAGGGAGGAGGGGATGGGGGAGGAAAGGGAGGAGGGGACGGGGGAGGAGAGGGAGGAGGGGACGGGGGAACCCAGAGCTGGGAATCACCCCATAGAGAGCTTGGACTTCCTGCAGGGTCCAGGAGAGAGTCCGAGCAGGCAGGTGGGGACACAGGGCTGGGCTCCTGGTGGGTCAGGTCTGCGAGTGCACAGGGGGATGTGGTCCCACAGGAAGCTGATGGAGCCTGGGAGTCAGGGGAGGGAGAACCCGAGGGAGGGTGAGGGCAGAGCCCTGGAGCAGCACAGGGAAGTGGGGGCAGGAGGGTCCTGGGAGGAGCTGGCTTCGGCTTCAGCGGGGGGGGGGGGGGGGGGGGGGGGGGGGGGGGGGGGCGCGTGCTGCTGGCAGAGGCGGTCCGTGCACACAGACCTTCTCCCTCTGCTGGAGAAAATTGGAATCAGGGGCACTGGAACTGGCAAGAGGGGAAAGAAGGAGCATTCTTCTGGGAGATGTAAGCTGCAGAGACCCACAAAAACCTTTGCAGAAGGATCTCAGGGTGGGTGGGGCAGTGCCTGAGAGCTAGTCCCAAGGCTGAATCAAGCTAACAATCCCAGCATATTTTTTTTTATTAATTGAGGTTGTATTGGCTTATAACACTGTGTAATTTCAGGTGTACATTATTATTTATCAGTTCCTGTATAGATTGCATCGGGCTCACCACCAATAGTCCAGTCTTTATCTGTCACCATACATATGTGCCCCTTTATCCCTCTCGCCCTCCCCAAACTCCCTTTCCCTCTGGTAACCACGAATCTGCTCTCTTTGTCCCTGTGTGTATCTTCCGTATATGAGTGAAGTCATACGGTGTTTGTCTTCCTCTGTCCGGCTTATTTCGCTTAACATCATACCCTCAAGGTCCATCCATGTTGTTGCAAATGGGACGATTTTGTCTTTTTTATGGCCGAGTAATATTCCATTGTGTACATATACCACATATTCTTTATCCAATCATCAGTTGATGGCCACTTGGGTTGCTTTCACATCTTGGCTGTTGTGAACAATGCTTCAATGAACATGGGGGTGTGTAAGTCTCTTTGGATAGTTGATTTCAAGTTCTTTGGATAAACATCCAGTAGTAGGATAGCTGGGGCGTATGGTATTTCTATTTTTAATTTTTTGAGAAATCTCCATACTGTTTTCCATAGCGGCTGCACCAGTTTGTCCTCTCACCAGCAGTGAGTGAGGGTTCCCTTCTCTCCACACCTTCTGCAGCACTTGCAATTTCTCGTCTTGTTAATTATAGCCATTCCGACAGGAGTGAGGTGAGATCTCATTGTAGTTTTGATTTGCATTCCCCTGACGATTAGTGACGTGGAACATCTTTTCATGTGCCTGCCTCCCAACGTATTTTTGCCCCGTGTCTATCTGTTGATATTTTCCCTATTCTTCGACCTTTGAATGACATTTCCCTCTCTTTTTTCCCTTGAACTTGTAGGAGGCCTATTTTAAAAATATGTCCAGAAAAAAAAAGTTGATTTGCTTTACTCATACAAGTGCCTTTTTTCTCCTCCCCTAGAGAGATTAAGCCCACCCAACATCACCGGATGGTGTAATAAATCCTATGCCGTCATGGAGTGGAAAATGTCAAGCCACTTCACTCTAAGATTTAACTATGAGCTTCAAATACAAAAGGTAAAAGCTTCTCCCAGCTGGTGTCCCGTGGTCTTTAGAATCTGTGCTCTGGGGCTTTGGGGCAGATAAGACACAAAATATAAAGTGTAAAAACATTTAGCTTCAGCAAAAGTAAAAACGTTGGGGATTTGAAAGACGCAGGTAAAATGGAGCAGGCAAGTGACAGAACGGAGGAAACTTGCATCCGTGTCTGTCAAACGACTTATGTTCAGTAGGATAAGGGAGTGTTACAAGTCAGTGCTCAGAAGACAAACACCCCATAAAAAAATGGGCGAGGGGGGCTGGTCCGGTGGAGCAGCGGTTAAGTTCGCGAGTTCCGCTTTGGCGGCCCGGGGCTCGCCGGTTCGGATCCTGGGCGCGGACCTACTCACCGCTCATCGATCCGTGCTGAGCCCACATCCCACAGAGAAGAGCTACAACTCTACAACTGTGATGCACAACTACCTACTGGGGCTCTGGGGAGAGAAAAGGGAAAGAGGAAGATTGGCAACAGACGTTAGCGCAGGGCCAGTCTCCGTCAAAAAAAAAAAAAAAATGGGCAAAAGGTTTAAACAGACACCTCCCCAGAGCAGATGTATGAATGAGCAAGAAGCAGACGAGAAGACGGTCAGCATCATCAGGCATCAGAGACGACGCAAGCCCAAACCACAAGGACAGGTACTTCACGCCCGCGTTGTTGAGTGCTGACAAGTGGATCGCGACTGCCAGCGCCCCTGTGCACGGCAGAGGGAACCCTGCCGGCTCTTTCTGCTCCGTCCTCTCCCCCTCCCTCGCTCTACCAGAGGATGCTCCACCGCTATTCACAGGGTTTTCGTGGCCAGTTTTTTCGGAAGTGGGTGGCCAGGTCCTTCTTCCTAGTCTGTCTAGTCTGGAAGCTCCACTGACACCTGTCCACCAGGAGTGACCCTACTGGCATTTGAGATCCCGGTGGCAGAGCTCTCAGCATCACAGCCACACGCAGCCGCCACAATATGACAACCGGCAGACGGGTGGTGTGGTTCCCTGACCGGGAAACGAACCTGGGCTGCAGTGGTGACCACTAGACCCCCAGGGCTGGCTTCACACCCGTTCCACTGGCTAAAATGAGAAACACTGGCCAGACCCAGGGTGGGTGAGGCTATGAGTCGATGGGAAGCCCCGTACACTGCTGGTGGGCATTTAAACTGGTGCAGCCGCGTTGGAAAAGGCTTTGAAACTATCTTACAGAGCCAGCCATTCCCTTGCTAGTTCTGGACCCAGGAAGACATAAGCCCACCAAAGCCGGGTACCCGAATGTTCACAGCAGCTATGCTTGCAATACTCAAAAACGGGAAACTACCCAACCGAAGGGATGAACAAAACGTGTCCCTACAGTGGAATCCTACTCAGCAATGAACATCAACCAGATGCAAGATCCACATGGGATGATCCCAGTTATATAAAAGCATAGAAAGTCCAGAATGATCTATGGGGACAGACGTGTGGTCTGCGGCAGGCGGTAGGGGAGGACGGCATTGCAGGGGGGCACAAGGAAATTTGGGGGTGACGGACACGTTCCCTCCCTTGAGTGCTGTGGTGGTTTCCCGTGCACACATTTGTCAAAGCTCACCAAACTGTGTGTTTGAAATGTGCAGTTTGCTCTACACAATTCATGCCCAAATGAAGTTATTATAAAAAGTGACCAAGACTGTTGGAGCTCATCGCCTTTCTATGCAATTATGTACTTGTATTTATTTACTATTTTATTTATCTATGTCATACATTTATTATCGACATTCAGTTATGATTACTTTACACTCAGTTTTTCTGTAAACCTAAAACTACCCCCCCAAAATTAAAGTCTGTAGGTTAAAAGAAAACAACCAAGTATTTTTGAGCTAATTGATATTCTAAACTTAATTACTTATTTATACTTATTTTATTTTTTTATATAGCTTTACTCAATCTTTCTATAAACCTAAAACTACTCAAAAAATCTATTAATTAAAAAAAGACCAAGTATTTTGGAGTTAATCAATGTTTATCAATTTTTTAATTATATATTTATTATTTTTACTTATCTATTGGTGAATATTTGCTTATTATTTGTACTCAGTTGCTGATTACTTAATTCTCAATTTCTCTATAAACCTAAAGTGCTCAAAAAAATTAAAGTCTGTAAATTAAAAGAAAATGACCAAATTTTTTGAGTTAATTGGTATTTTATATTTAATTACTTATATTTATTCATTATGTCCATTTATTTATTTATGTGTTATTTATACTCAATTACTGCTTTTGCTAAATTTCTTCTGTAAACCGAAACTACTGCAAAAAATCAAGTGTATTAATTTTTTAAAAGACCAACTATTTTTAAGGTAATTGGTATTTTATACTTGATTATTTACTTATACTTATTATTTCTCTTTAGTTATTGGTGTATTATTTTTATTTATTATTTATACTCAACTGGTGATTATGCTATTTCTGTAAACCTAAAATACTCAAAAAAAAAAATAAGGTCTATTATTTTTTATAAAAAGAAAGACCAGGTATTTTTTAACCAACATTTATATTCAATTATCTATTTATACTTATTATTTTTACTTATTTATGTCATATATTTATTATTTATGCTCAATTACTGATTATCTTATGCTCCATTTTTCTGTAAACCCCAAACTGCCGAAACAAGCTCTACTGATTTTTTTAAAAGTCACCTATTTTTGAGTGAATCAGTATTTTATAGGGCTTTATTTTGGGGAGGTGAATACCACACAAACTCCTTTCTCACTCTATGTGACTGAAGGGTGCAGCCATTGCTGTAGCCAGAGGTGGAGTCATAGCCCAGCTTCAAGTCAGGCTGCAGCTCCCTGCACCGTCATGCACCCATCCCATGGGGCAGAAGCTGCCTGTGGCTCCTATGGGCACATCCCAGAGGCACCCTGGGAAGACAGTGGGTCTTGTTGGTCAATGGGCCCCTACAAAGCCCCCGCCCCTGTTTCTGCAGTCCCACAGGAGAGGCCACTTCTTAAGGTGCTCTTTGCTACTAAGCTCATGGTTTGGCACCCCATTGCTGCCCAGGGCATCCTGAAGCCCCCGCTGCATCACTGGGCCCCCTGGAGAAAATCAGGGGGGCGGGGGACTTTTTTCAGGGGCAGGAGCAGGCACCCACTTTTTATTTTTGTCTTCCAGGGCACGGATCCTGCCTACACATTGAACGTGAGTGTCCCCTATTCTCCCTGAATGTGGCAGGTAGTTTATTCTTATTATGTCCAGCAGTGCCCATGTGCCAGATTCTGCACGTGGGTGTCACTCACCCTTACAGCAACCTTGAAAAGCTGGTATTGAGCGTCTCTGAGATGAGATTCCCAAGGGGATAGACTCAGAGGCTACTGCCTGCCTGGTGCTGCCCAAAGAGGTTCAGCCACGTGCCCCCAAATTCCTTAGACTGGGCCAGGCACCCGAATTCAGTGGGAGTCACCAAACCATGTGGCGTAACCAGCAGAGGCAAATGTTTCCACATAGGTGGTCCACGCATCAGACAAGCATCTCAGAACTGCCAGCAACAGACCCCACTCTCTCCCTCTCCATCTTTCTCTGTCTCTCCCTCCCTCCCTCCCTCTCTCCTCTCTTAATCTCTTTCTCATACTCTCTCTCTCCCTCCTCTCCTCTTTTTCTCTCTCTCTCCCTCTCTCTCCTCTCCTATTCTCTCTTCCTGCCTCCGTCTCCAAGTGGCTCCTCCTCTGTGTCTCCTCTTCTGTCTCAGATCAGGACACTGTCATTGGGTCTAGGCCCCCCTCATCCAGGATGACCCCATCTCCACCCTTCAGTTCGTCACAACTGCAAAGACCCTGTTTCCAACTAAGGTCCCCTTCTGATGCAGTGAAGGTTAGGGCTCCCACATATGAATTTGGGGGGGACCCACTCAACCCATTACAGGGCCTCATCCTTCCTTCCCCACTGACTGGGAATGGCCTTTTCTTATTTGCTCCTAAACTACAGGTCTTGGAAAAGACGTCCTTCGTGCTCCACAACCCGGGAACCTACACCGTGCAGATAAGAGCCCACGGTTTCTACACCGACACGGTGAGCGAGTGGAGTGCCCCCGAAAGCTTTGGTGAGTGGGGCGCCCTGTCATCTCTCCTCGTGTGTGTTGACTGCACCTCACCAAGGAAGCACATGGCCCCACGCCTGCAGGCCGCTGGGATGTGCTTTTCAGGCTGCTCCTCCGTGTCCCGCCACCAAAGGACAGGGGACGAGGCTCCACCCACTTCCATGTCCCCAGAGAGGGCTCTGAAGAAAACCGGTGATCCTGCACCTTGCGCTTACCCCAAAGGACAGCGGAGGGTGGAGGGAACAAGACCGTCCCCATAAGAGCTGCCCAGGCCTTGTGATAACAGAGCCTTGGGCCATGGGGTCCTTCTCTTCTGTCCAGTCACCCTTGGCATGGGCTCCATGCCTGGTGAGAAGGATGTCCCCAGGATAAGAGCTGCCGTTTCTCTCTGAGCTGTTCTGAAACCACGTAACTGGGACCCTCCTCCCGGCTCCAGGAATGTCAAATTCTGCAGGTGGCACAGCAGGAAACCTTGGTCACCAGGCTAATGGCCTCTGCATGCACGTCCTGGGGCGGCTGTAACAAAGGACCCCACACTGGGGGGCTTAAAATACAGAGATTTATGCTCCCTGTCCTGGAGACCAGACGTCTGAGATGAAGGGGTCGCAGGGCCGCGCTCCCTCCCGAGGCTCCAGGGGAGGGTCCTTCCTGCTCTTCCAGCTTCTGGGGCTCCAGACGTCCCTGGGCTGGTGGCCGCCTCCCTCCATCTCTGCCTCCGTCTCCACGTGGCTCCTCCTCTGTGTCTGTGTCTCCTCTTCTGTCTCTCATCAGGACCCTGTCATTGGGTTTAGGGCCCCCTCACCCAGATGACCTCATCTTAACTTGATTTCACCTGCAAAGACCCTCTGTTCTGGGCTGAATTGTGTCCCCCCAAAATTCACATGTTGGAGTCCGGACCCCCAGGACCTCAGGATGTGGCTGTATGTGGAGACGGGTCTTTAAAGAGGTGATGAAGGTAAAATGAGGTCACTAGGGTGGGTTCTGATCCAATGGGACTGGTGTCCTGAGAAGAGGCGATGAGGACACAGACACACACAGAGGGACGAGCATGTGAGGAAACGGGGAGACAGTGTCTACACGCCCAGGAGAGAGGCCTCGGGAGAAACCAGCCCTGTGACACCTGGATCCTGGACGTCCAGCCTCCAAAACTGTGGGACCATAAATGTCTGGGGTTTAAGGGCCCCATTGGTGGTCCTTGGTTATGGCAGCTCCAGGAAACTCATACACTGTCTTTCCAAATAATGCATCAGGGGTCAGGACATGGACGTGACTTTTGCGGGGACACATTTTAGCTCATAACAGCATGGAAGCTATCTGCCCCTTCCCTGTTCTGCATGCTGGGACACCAGCCCCCGCTGCAGGGAGTGACCTGGGCAGGATGAAGCTTGCTCTGTAGGCCTGTCCAGTTGCCAACTCCATGGTCCATCAAGGGACCCTCCGCGAGCTGCAGCCATTGCTCTGGCTGCCGAGACCAGTCCCCACATGATGTCACCAACAGCACCCTGGTGTGGTGGCTCCCAGTGTCTGCCACGCCCACGCTGCCCCCAGCACTTTTCTCCCTTTGCACGTGGAGGGGACAGTGGCCACGCCAGAGAGAGGGGATGGCAGCCTGTAGGGAAAGTAGAGTCAGATCTGGTAGGCAAGGCTGGAGGAAGACTGTGTCCTGCCAGCTTAAGGAGCAGGCAGGGCCAGCACTAAATGTATGGGGGCGCCCGAAACTCCGCCATCAAGATAAGTCGTTGGACGCAACATTTTAAAAGATCCAAATTAATGCCAAAAAAAAAAAAAAAAAACCCACAAGGAATAAAATGCCCAAATTTGCCTTCTCCTAGTCCCAGCCCTGCTGACAGATATCATCCAAGGCCCCCCACTCCACCCCCTGCATGTGGTGGGAAGGAAGTATCAAGCACGGCCCCCAGATGCAAACACTTGGGTGACTGGAGAGGCGTGGACGGCTGGAAGGAAGAGTGAGGGCCGGCAAGGGGCCCCCGGGGCACACGCGCAAGTGGCCGAGAGAGGGCGCTATGCTGGCCTCGTGGTTGAGTGTCCCAGAGTTGGGTGGATTCACGTAATCCCAGTGGCCGCTGCAGACGAGCAGTGTGCCTGGGTCACAGTCACACGGTAGTGTATGCGAGCCCCCTGGGCTGGACCCCAGGGTCCTCCCTCCGGCCAGGCTCCACGCGCCCCTCAGACGAGTGGACGGCCCTCTGAGCAGACGATCCAATGGGACGTTCAGGTTCGTCTGCTCTTGCTAATACAGAAGGCGCGAGAGGAGGGGACCTTTCTTTGCTGACCCTTGTGTTACTTAGGGATCTCTGGAGAGACAGAACCAAGAGGATGTGTGCACACATCTCTATCTATCCATCTATCCATGCGTCATCTGTCCATCTCTCTATCCTGTATTTATCTGTCTATGGATCTATCTCTATCATCTATCCATCTATCATGTATTCATCTATCTATATCTATCATCTATCTATTGATCTTCTATCTATTGATCCATCTATCTACCCATCTTCCATCTGTCTATCCATCCATCACATCTATCTTCTATCTATGTATCTATCTACCTGTCATCTATCCATCTATCATGTATCTCTCTCTTTCTCTCTCATCTATCATCTATCTATCATCTAGCTATCTACCTATCTATCTATCTAGAGACAGGAAGAGGGAGAGAGATGTGCTGTAAAGAATTGGCTTATGCAATTGCGGAGGCTGGCAAGTCCAAAATCTACAGGGTAAACCAGGCAGCTGGAGACCCAGGGAGGAGCTGATGTTGCAGCTCGAGTCCCAAGGCCACCTGGAGGCAGAATTCCTTCTTCCTTGGGGGATCTCAGTCTTCTCTCTTGAGGCCTTCAACTGATTAGATGAGGCCCACCCACACTTACAGAGGGCAATCTGCTTTGTTCAACGTCTACTGATTTAATATTAATCTCATCTTAAAAAAATACCTTCATATTGACATCTAACTGGTGTTTGACCAAATATCTAGGTACTGTGGTTGAGCCAAGTTGACACATGAAATTATAGATAGAGAGATAAATTGCTTGGGTTGCCATAACAAAATACCATAGACTGGGTGGCTTAAACGACAGAAGTTTGTTATCTCCCAGTTCTGGAGGCTAGAAGTCTGAGATTAAGGGGTCAGCCGCTGTTCCTTCTGGAGGCTGTGGGAACATCTGCTCCCGGCCTCTCTCCCCGCTGCTGGGGGCTGCAGGCCCTCTGAGTCAGAGCTGGGTTACTTGTAAGTTGTGTGACCCACGGTTCTCCCGGCTCCCTGGAGCTCTGTGGGCTCTCGTGATTCCCACAGGCCTGGTCTGCGGTACCGCAAACCGCGATCCATTCCCCGCAGACCCTAGCGAGAGACGTCACTGAGACAGGTCCGAGGGGCAGGCAGAACCTTCTCCAGGTACACAGGCTGCACAGCCAGCTCCCTGCAATGTGCCTTTTGGGGTTTTGCCTGCCCTCTGGCGGGCCTGGGGGTCTGGGGCAGGGGTGGGTGCAGAATGAGGTCCCCTTTGCCTCCTCCTCCCCTTCCCTTTTGGGAACGGCTGCCAGGCTGCCTGGCCCTCAGGCCGGTCTCGCCTATGGGGTTGCAGACGCCTTCAAAACTGTGCATTTTCTCAGGTTCCACGGACAGCTGGGAATCCTCTTCCTTTCCATTCTGCACTCCCCTGCTGGACTCAGTTTCCCCTCACGTTCCCCCGCCCCCGCAGCTAGGCTCTGCGCCCCTGCCCAAGCTGTTCCAGCCAGCTGCCTGTCCCGCTCCACAGCAGAGAGCTCACCATCGCCAAAAACGTCATTAAGATAAATCTTTAAATGCCATAGATTTCTTTTAAAAAAACGAAATTAATGCAAAAAGTCCAGGATGAACACAGTATGAAATTCAAGCACTGAGGCGGTGGCGCACCCACGCTGGGGCAGTGGAGGGGAGCGAGGTGGTCACTTTCCTGCAGGACAGACGGCCTCCCAGGGCCGCCCCTCCAGCTGGGCCGGGCTGGCGGACCATTTGCGGGGAGGGGAGCTGGGCCTTTTGAAAACCCTGCCGTGTGCGGGTGTCCTGCGCACTGGCCAGACCAGAGGGCGCTCCCCCAGAGGCCGCTCGACTGCAAGTGTCCCTCCCTCGGTGGTCGGTCGGGGGGACATCGGGCTTTTGGCGAGGGCCGCTCCCCGTGGGAGGGGTTCCCGCGGGGGATCAGTGCGCAGGTGGCCGCTGTCCCCAGCTGGACGGTGCTCTGCGTGCCGGCCACCACCCCATCCCGGGCCCCTGAGGAAGCGCCCTCTGCTTGATGAATCTGCCACCCCGGGACCCCCGGGACCGGCCCGACGCGTCCCCTCTGCTCCTCTCCCCTAGTGTGTGACCGGGAGGAGGAGGGCACACGCCTCCGCGTCTGGCTGACCGCTCTGCTGACCGCACTGGGCACGCTGTTGGCTCTGGGGGTCCTGCTGCTCGTCTGCAGAAGGTGAGCGCCCCATGGCCCCAGGTCGCGCGGTGGTTTTCTGGGGCACGCCCCACCCTGGGGTTCCCACCCAGACGGCCGCTGCCCCTCCATCCCACTGTACGTGCCCCTCGGTCTCAGCTGCTGGGACTGGCGCCCGCCCGTCGGGGGCCTCCAGGTGTCCCAAAGGTCTTGCTAAAGCATGAGCCTGGTTCCCACCACCTGGTCCCGGCTGCTCACTGGGGACCAGGACGCCAGGTCCCCAGTGCTGCATCCTGGGGGCCCCTCCCTCCCCGAACCGCGAGCCCAAGTCGGGGGGCTGCAACCTGCTTGTCCCCACCCATCCCCACTTTTGTTCCGTCACACCTTACCTAGACCCCCCAGCCCCCAAAATCCTTCAGGACCCTTCCCCACTCAGAGGGCAGCAGGCCGACAGCCTCATCGTGGCCTTTCCCAGCCCACCACAGCTGCTGTTGCTGGGGGCCCGTTCCCCATGCCCCGTGCTCAGCCTAATTGGTGAGCCGGGCGCAGGCCCCGCCCTGGCCTTGCGATCTTTCCCCGCTGGTCACCTGGTGGCCCTGGACTCTGGTTCCAGTCCTGGGCTGTCTGCTGGCTTCACCCCACCCTCCTAGCCCCTTCAGGCTAGCCGCCGTGCCGAGGGGCTCCGTTTTAAAAGTGGGTGGACCAGCTGCCTGCAGGTGGGGGAGCACCCGTCGGGAGGGGAGGTTCCCATGGCGACAGAAGGTGGGGGGCTGCCCCTGTCTTTCCAGGGTCTCTGGCAGGGGCCCGGGTGAGGTGCAGATGACTCACAAGGAGTGTCAGCTCCTGCTAAGGCTATGAGAACTCGCTCGTGCATGTCCTGGCCTTGCAGGCCAGGCACTGGAGACCCCCCTGGAGGGGGGTCGAGTCCCCACTCCCTCCCGCAGACACCGCATCTCCCATCGCCCCCACGTGGCTGGTCCTGGTTTCAGAGGGTGAATGCCTGTCTTCTCCCAGGTTCTCGGTGATGCAGAAGCTCTTTCCCCCCATCCCTCACGTGAAGGACCCCATCAGTGACAACCTAGACAACAAACTAGTACGTGGTGGCTTCCGCCAGGGGGCGGGTCTGGGCACAAGATGGCTGCAGCCCAGCCCAGGGAGCCGGCCGCTTGTCTGCTGGCCCTGGTGGGTGGCGGGCACGGCGCCCAGCCTGTGACCAGGGGGTGGTCCCCCGAGGTGCTGGCCCAGGCGGGCGGGGCCAGGAGCCCCCATGAGCTGCGCAGTGCCTAGGTCGGGCGGGTTCTGGGCCAGCCCGGCCCCTGAGGGTGCGCCTGCCCCGTCCGCGGCTCTGTGTGACTCACCAGCCCCTGCTCTCCCTCCCCACAGATGGTGTGGGAGCCCGGCAGAGCCAGCCGGGAGGAGTGTCCAGTGGCCCAGGTGCAGGTTCTGGGAGAAACATGAAGCTGGAGGCCAGGCCGTGTTCTCGGGGGGCCGGCCAGCCGCCCGCACAGCCTGGTCGTGGTTGGACGGATGGACGTTGTGACCGAGAAGAGTGGTGACCCCAGTGCGGTTTATATGGAGCTGCCACTACGAAAAAAGAACAAACCATTGTGCTCGTTTCCTAAATAAAAGGCTTTTTCACCCACTCCCTGGCCCCCGGAGGTGGGATCCAGCCAGTCACCCTAAGGCCAACCCAAGACCCCCAGGACCCTCTTTGTGGCTTTCTGAGATTGCCCGTTCCCAGGGTCCCGTTAACACACCAGCTGGATATGCTCGCTGTCTACTTCCATCTTGGATTCTGTTATACGTTCTCCGGCTGCATTTCCTCTTGGTAAGCACCTTCAACCCCTTATGTAACCAGGACACGGTGACAGCCCTGGTGAGCTCCGTGGGCGACCCCAGGCAGTGCACACAGGAGATCGGGCGCTGGTGGGGGCAGGAAGGGGGTGCCCTGGTGGCGGGGCCTCCGTGTGGGGGCGGCTGTGCGTCCGGAGACGGAAATGGTGGAAGGCGGGGGACCCTGCTGTCTGCCGACCGGGCAGCACATGAGGGCTGCGGGCCCCAGGGCGTTAGTTCCCGACACTGAGCACCCCCCACCAGAGCTGCTGGAAGACAGCCACCCGCCGACACCCACCCGCAGGAGAAAGCACGTTGATGTGGACACTTCCCGTCCCATGGGGACCTGGTCCCCGGAGGCGGGCTTCCCTGGAAACGCTGTCCTGGCCCCTGAACTCTGATTTTTTGGCTTGCTTACCTTCTTCCCGTCCCAAGTTCCTACAGTGCAGAAATCAGCCTGAGGTGCAACTGCTGACTTTGCCGACTCTGGCGAAAGCGAGAAGACAATGAGGTGCACAATGCCCGGCGGGCGGGTGGTACCGGTGGACGAGGATTTAGTGAACTGCTTATTAACCGGTGCCCTACTTACCTAGCTGAATGGACCGTTCTCAACCAGGCTGAACACACGGGGTGAACGGATGTCCCAGTTCTGAACCCAGCACAGCTCCAGGGAGGACACACAGACGGCGCCCGGGTTCGAAGCTAGTCCACCCCAAACGCAGGGGCTCAGGCGGGTTGGAAGCCCAGGGTCCCCGATGAGGTTCCTTCATGGAGCCGGGCAGGACCCACGTGGGGGTGACAGCGGGCGGTCCCATCTTGTCCCCCATTACCCTGCAGGAGCCATGAGACCTTGGGCAACGCCTGCTTGAATTTCTTCACCTCTCATGTAACCCTCGTTTCACGAACCAGGATTTGGAATCTGTGAGGACGAGATCTGCCTTCCCAGGCCAGGATTTCTGATGCCCACGTGGGCAGGGCTGGTCTTTCCATCCCAATTCACCCACCCAAGAAGCAGAAGAGAGCGGGATCCAAGTTCAGCTCTGGGGAGACTGTCTTTTTCCTGCAACAATCAATGTTTGTGCACATAAATAGCTCCACGTGATGGACGCCAACTGGCCCGGGGACTGGGTGGTGGGCTCCCCCGCGGAAGCGTGCCCACCTAGCGGTGAACGGTCACGGACAGCCCAGGGCAGGCGTGGACCACGGGATGCACAGCCACTGCCACTTCTGGGCTATTCGGTGGGTTAATGCTCCAACAGTGGATGGAGTGGGCCCCAGAAGCTTGGTGTAGAAGGGAACTTCAGAGAGGAGAGGCCCCGTTTGCTGAGATTGCCCCCTAGGGAAGCTCAGATGTCCCACGGTCCCCGGCTTTTGTTCCTCTGCACCCACTGGCCACCTGGGGACAGGCCGGGCTGCAGCGAAGGCCTTGCTTCAACCCCGCCTCTTTGCAGCTGCCCCCTCAACCCCAGTTGCTCACACCCCACGAGGCCGCCTGGTTCCAAAACAGACCAGCACACAGGGTCTCTGCGTCCCATTTTTATTGGTTTGCAGCAGAATGCCCAACACAGAACATAATCGCAAATAGTTGGCTGTGCAAAAAATAGTGCTTAAGTACAAATGGGAGACACGATTCCTTCTTAAATAAATACTTAAACACGAGGCGGGTCCTACAAGCACCTGGACTCTGGGGCCGTGTTTGGAGCTGCCTCGCCTGGACCCACGAAGACGGCGGGATTCCCCTCCCCCCGCAATCAAGACATGGAATCAGGTGCCAATGGGCGTGATCACAATGGGTCCTGGCTGGAGCCTCCCCCGGCCCTTTAACTCATGATCTGGCCGGGGTAAGGACAGTGGAATTTCTCGAAGGTCAGTGGTCCATAATAGGAATTCTACGTGAGGCTCTTGGTCCCATGTCCGGCGGGGTGGCACCTAGATGACCTTCTTCAGCTCGTCGTACAGGACCAGCACGAAGGCGCCCCCCATGCCCCTGAGCACATTGGACCAGGCGCCCTTGAAGAAGGCCTTGCCCCCCTCGTCCTTGAAGATCTTCCGCCAACAGTCGACGGTCCCCTTGTACATGATGTCGGCTGCGGGGGAGAGGAGTGGGGGTCACTGGGAGGCTCTTTGGGAAACAGGCACGAGGCCGACCACAAAAGACATGTTGTGAACGCTAAACCCTGGATGCCACCATGTGGGCAAGCCGGAGTTTTGGCCGCAGGGGAAAGGAGCTCTGGACACCCAGCGCCCCAGGCTCACCGCCCCGCTGGGCCAGCTGTTGGGGGGTGGGGATGAAACACACACAACTCCTCCACCGAACCCACCTCCACCCCCTGGGTCCACACAGGGCCCGTGGACGCCCTACAGAGACGAGGTTAAGGGAGGCAGTGAGCAATGGATTCAGTGTCACCCAGAAAAAGCACAGTCGTTGATCAAGACCCCCTCTAAAACCCAGCTACGCTAAGACAAAATCTCACCCTGATCCTCTGAAAACCCCATCTAACGGTTCCACACCCCTAAGTGCTGAGACAACAAGGCCCTTTGAGAAGCACTCGCACTTGCTCTCCCCCCAGTCCCGACCCCGTGACCAGAGCCGGGATGAGGTACCTCCTTTGCGCCCCGACTGCATCATCATCCGCCGCCGCACAGTGTCGAAGGGATAGGAGACCACGCCGGCCACGGCCGTCACGGTCTGGGCGATCATCCAGCTCACCACGATGTGGGTGTTCTTGGGGTCGGGGAGCATGCCTGCGGGGGGGAGGGCGTGGGCGGGTCACCTCCAGCGTTAGGCCGCACAGCTGCACTCTGCGGCCCGGGACCAGGACAGCCCCACCGGCTCCACGTGGAGCTCCCGGTACCGGGTGACACGAAAGGTCAGGACGCGGTGGGCTCAGAGGCCCGGCGCGGGGAAGCCGCCTGCTAGCTACAGCGGGACAGGCCCCGGGGCCAGCCGAGCACCCGGAAGTGGCCTCTCCAGAGCAAGGGATGGACGGGCCTCGGGTAGAGGACACGTCACGGCTGAAGCTGCTCTCCTGTAACCGTGCCAGCAGGCCCGGGCCCCGGCCATTGGGGTGGCTTCCTTCCAGAAGCTGAAATGTGCCCCCTCAAAAATTCACGCTGAATTCCCAAACCCCAAAAACGAAACTATTTAGAAATACGGCTTTTAAAAAAACGATTAAACTACACAGATATCATAAAGATGAATCTCAATCTAACACAACAGTTACTCTTACAACAAAAACTACACACAGAGAAACACCAAACACGTACGTGCAAAAAAACCACCACAGGAGAAAATGGGGAGGAGGCGGCGTCTACACGCCAAGGAGAGAGGCCTCAGGAGGAACCAGCCCTGTGACACCTGATCTCAGATTCCAGCCTCCAGGACTGTGGAGCCACAATGTCTGTTGCCCAAGCCCCCCAGCCCCCACCGGCCTGCGGCACCTTGTCAGCAGCCCCGGGAGAACACGCTTACCTTTGGCCGTGTCGTACACGCCAAAGTAGGCGGCCCGGTAGATGATGATGCCCTGCACGGAGACGTTGAAGCCCTGGTACAGGCCCCGGACGCCGTCAGACTTGGTGATCTTCACCAGACAGTCTCCCAGGCCCTTGAACTCCCGCTCTGTGGCCGACTTCCCAACGTCGGCCGCCAGGCGGGTCCGGGCGAAATCCAGGGGGTAGACGAAGCAGAGAGAGGTGGCTCCGGCCGCCCCCCCGGAGGCCAGGTTGCCGGCGAAATACCTCCAGAACTGCGTGTGCTTGTCCACGCCGCCCAAGAAGATCTGCTTGTACTTATCCTTGAAGGCGAAGTTGAGAGCTTGAGTGGGGAAGTAGCGAATCACGTTGGCCAGGTTGCCCCTCCAGAAGGACAGCACGCCCTGCTCCCTGGGGATGCGCACGATGCAGTCCACGATGCCCTTGTACTGCTTGTCGGCCGCGATCTGCTTACTGGCATGCTGCACCTGAAGGGACGATGGGGACGGGGGTGTCACACAGGGACTTCGGTCAAATAGCCACAATTACCCCACTGAAGGTGTGTCCTAGGAAAAGTAGGTCGCGCAGGTGCCCTTTAAGCTGCCTCGACAGCTCACACCCAGAAAAACCCTTTCTTTTAAGTCACTACCTGTTTATCGCTGCAACAGTGTTGCAAACACTCTTGGCAACAATGTTGCTACTCGTGCGATTCATTCGTAACAACTCGCAACGTTTGTAACAACACACAAAAGTGGCTGAACCGATTCGGAATAACATGGAGTGTAAACGGGGGTCAAGGACCGACGTCCAACACCAAAAGGCGTCAGCGGGATCCCAGCGGCCCGCCCCAGGTCACGGCCCAGCCACCGCGGGACCCGTCCACGCGGCCACCCCGCGCGCATGCGCCCTTTGTCAGCACCGCAGCATGCCGTCGCGGAATGCGCGTGCGCGCCCGCAGCCCCGCTCCCGCGACGCCCGCTCGGCCCGCCCCCGGAAGCCGGCGGCGCGCGGACAAAGCGGCGCGACTCCCCACTTCCGGTGCCCGCCCGCAGCCGGCCCCGCTGCCCGCCCGGCCCGCTTCCCCCACGGCCGGCCCCTGGCCCGGCCGTCCGCCGACCGCCCGCACCTGCAGCAGCAGTTTGACCCGCTCGATCGGGGCCACGGCAGTCTTGGAGATGGCGGCGGCGATGCCCCCGGCCAGGAAGTCCTTGGCGAAGGAGATGGCCTGTTCCGTCATGGTGGCGGAGCGCGCGGCGCAGCGGGCAGAGAGCGGAGCGGGGACGCGGAGAGCTGAAGGGTGAGCGCCGCTGGCTCAGCCCTGCCGCCGCCGGGACCGAAAAGACGGGGCGGCCAGCGCGCAGCCGCTAAGGTTCCGAGGCCCCGCCCCTGCCCCCGCCCGCCGCGCCCATTGGCTGCGTCGCGCGCCGGCGCCCCGCCCCTTCCCGCGTCCCGCGCCCCCGCGGGCTGCCGGGAGCCGCGCCGCGCCCCACACCGCGCGCTCGCGCGTGGCGCTCATTGGCCGGGCGGCCGCCGACGCCCCGCCTCTTCCGCGCGCCGCGCCACGAGGCATGTCGGGAGCCGGGCCCTGCCCATGCGCCGTGCGGGCCGAGGGTTCGGCGGCCGCTGTGACCTTGTGAAGGTCATGTCGGGGCCCGGGCGAGTGTGACGGACGGCGACAGCGGGTAGGGGAGGCCGGGGGACCTCCGGGCTGGACCCGCGGAACCCCGGACCCCGGTCGCGACCCCCGGGCAGTCCCCGCGGACCCCGACCGCGACCCTCTGACCTCCGACCCCGAGCCCCACCTCGCCCCCCCAGACACGCCCCCGCAGCCCGGCTCTCCGGGGCGTGCTCGCCCCCTGCCCGGGAGACCCCTGCCACTGTCGTGTCCGTCCGCGGGGCTTGCACGAGACCCCGGAAGACCGCACCCCGCCGCGGGGGCCCGCGAACCCTGACCCCGTGACTTGACTGCGGGGCCACTCGGGCGCCGCTGTCCCGCGTCACGCCCCCCCGTCCCGGCGCCTTCCTCGGGCCTGCACCCTGGCCCGCTGGCTGCAGCCCCCAGGTCTCCCCGCCAGCCCGGCGCTGCGCCGGGGGCTCCGAGGGGCAGGAGCGTGTGCTGCCCGTCACATGCTCGCGCTCACAGGCATGCACCCACGCTTATGCACATGCACACGCTTGCACACGTGCACATGCACGCGCGCACACGCACAGGGAAGCTCCTGGGACCGAGGTGTTCTGAAATGTTGCAGACTCTGCACAAGTGGTAACAGTGTCACTTGGTGAGTCGTCAGAAACTGAACAGTGCAAGCAGCTCCACGGTCGAAAAAAGATCTTTAGTAGCAACTCGCGAGCGAGGAGCCTATTTCTTTTTTTTCTCTCTGGTTTTTTGTCTTTTTTTTCCTTCCCTTTTTTTTCTCTGCTCCTCCCACTTCTTTTTGGTTTTCTGTATCCCCACCAGCAGGTGACCCGCCGTGGCACTGCGTGAATGGGTGGGTCGATGCCTGCGAAGCGCCCAGCAGAGCCTGGGGCACCCAGAGCCTGCCATTTACCTCTCCCCAGTGTCCTTGAGCGCGCCTCCTTGCGTCCTGCCTTGACCTCCAGGGAGCAGCAGGGGAAGGGTGGTGCCTGGGGCTGCCCAGGTGCACAGGCTGCTGCAGCTGCAGGGGGAGGGGTGTCAGGGTCTGGCCTTGGGGGGATTGCTGTGGGGAGGGCCTTAGAGGTTTTGGCACATTCTTGAGGCTTCAGCGGGACAGGGGGCGGAGGAGGTCCCTGGAGTCTCCCAGCCGCAGCCCCCATGGGACTCGAGTGGAGCACAGATGGCGGCCGTGGGGTCTGTGAGCATGCTATGTATGCTCAGGGGGCCGTGTCTCACAGGAGAAAAGCATCTCTCTCATTGTTTCATTTGTCTTCAGGATCAACGTCCTTGGGCCGGGAGGGACCCTGGTGAGGATTGTCACAGGGCCAGCAGGGGCCGGCCAGCCGAGGCTGCTTGTTCAGGATCCAGCTGGTTGGCGCTTGCTCAGGCTGGGGCTCCAGGTGACGCCCTGGAACCGGGTGGTTCTGTTTTAGAGCCTGTGTCACCGGAGACTGGAACATTCCTCCCATGCTGGTGGGGCCTTAAATCTCTGAGACAGCCACTCCCCTCCCCCAGGTGCAGGGACGTCCGTCTGTCTGCTCCACCTGCATTCCCAGCCTTCGCCCCAGCGGTCAGCTCACTAGGCTGGCTGTAGGTTTCTCTGAGCCCCGCGGGTCCTTGGCCGCCTGGGCCTGGTGCCCAGAACGTGCTCGGGTAATGCTGCTGGAATGAATAAGCGAATGAAAGAATGAATGAGGTCTCTTCGTCGTTGATAACTGGGGTTCAGAAAGTGTTTTTCCATAGAAAGCGTTGCACGTGGGCATCAGACATCTCACATGTGTGGGGGTGGGTGGGTGACATGACCCCCATGCTCCACTCGGGCTGACCGGGACGGCAGCGGGGCCGTGCACGCCGGGAGCCGAGACCTCCACGTACCCGGGACCGGAGAGCCCAGGTAGACGGCGCACCTGCACCTGGAGAGGGAGAGGATGCTGAGAGGCGGGGTGAGTGCGGAGAGGAGCGGGAGAGGGTGTCCGCCGAGGGTTGAGTTCCAAGACCCAAGCAGGAGGGAGACAGGCCTGTCCTCCAGCCCTCGGTGGCCCCCCAAGGACTCGGACAGAGTTAGAGATGAGCTGGGGCCAGACAGCAGGTGTTCTGATCCCAGAGCAACTGAGAAACTGGGGGGGGGGGGGGTGATGTAAAACACTGGGGGTTTTAGCTCCTGGCTCGGGGTGACTCATCGAGGTGATGAGGTGGGATTTAGGGGGGAACGTGCTGGGAGCCAGGCCCTGGGGAGTCCGTCCCGGACTCCACACGCAGTCCCGTCTGCTCTGCATTATGTAACGTGGTCTAGGGGGGGCTCAGGAGGCTGAACGGGGAGGGCGCCAGATGGGGACCCACGGGAGACCTTGTAGGGGCAGGGGAGGGGCCGGGGCCCTGTGGACTCGGGTTTGTTGTTCTACTTCCTTCCCCCATCCCTGCTGCTCCAGGGGGCCGGTTTTACTCAGTGAGGTGTCCGGACTGTCGTGTATGCAGTGGGCGCTCAAAAATCTGCCGAATGAATGAAAATGAGTGAATTCTGCCTGTAGGGTGGGGGTCAGGTCAGGCTGCCTTGTCTGGAATTCTAACCTTGAAATCCTCTTGCTTCCTAAAGAATAAACATCCTGTAAAGACAGGCCCTTGTGTGCACCCACATCCGTGTACTTTCTCTCCCAAGCTCCCCTAAAAACACGGTTTTTGCGTGTTGGCCCTAACGAACGGGAAGACAGGCTGTACAAGACGCGTATTTTCTGGTCTCCTTCATTTTTTCGATTCAAGAAGTCCAGCACAGGGGCCGCCCGGTGGCGCAGCGGTTTAGTTCGCGCTTGGCAGCCCGGGGTTTGCGGGTTCGGATCCCGGGCGCCCGCCGACGCACTGCCCATCAGCCACGCCGTGGCGGCATCCCATATAAAGTAGAGGAAGATGGGCACGGATGTTAGCCCAGGGCCAGTCTTCCTCAGCAAAAAGAGGAGGATTGGCAACGGATGTTAGCTCAGGGCTGGTCTTCCTCACAAAAAAGAAGTCCAGCAGACACAGGGAGAGCGGGTGGTCTGGGGACCCCACGGACTGGTCGTCAGCTTCCATGAGTGTCATCGGGCCCTCCCTTGCCAGCCTGGGGTCTCCCTCGGGTGGGTGGGTCCCATTTGTGGCTGTGGGACCTCGGGGTCGGCCACTCCTGGGGTCCCAGGGTCAGGCCCTGCCTGCACAGCCATGCTGCGCCCAGCCCGCCCGGGTCCCTGCGTCCAGGGCCGGCGGGGGAGCTGGCGCCTCTGGTTAGAGGCACAAATTGGGTGACCTTGAGATGGATGCTTAGCTGCTTCTAAGAAACCCGGTGACCTTGAGACAGCACCCGGGCACCCTGAGGGGTTGCAAACCAGGTGCGCTACATCCCTTGAACCCCAGTTGGTGTTCCCACCGGGGACGCCCCACGTTTCTCCTCAGCCCGGCTGAAAAAAAAAGGCCACAGGGGCGCCCGAGGGACTCGGCCTGTTCCCGTAGGACGGGAAGGAAGCTGACCGCGGTGGCCAAGGTGACCGGGTCAGTGTCACCCAGTGCAGCAGCCGTGCACCAGCCCAGGTTGGGGGCGGGCGGGGGCACCCCCACGGTCGGCTCAGCCCCTCTGTGACCACAGTTTCATGTCCTGCCTCCTCTGTCCCAGCCTCCTAGGGAGGCACTGTTTGTGCTTTTTAAAAAAAATTTGGAGTCCATCCAAAATTATGTATTTGTGTATATACATGTATGTAACAATATATAGTTTGTAATAGTATAAAAATTACAATAGTTACCCAGTTATAATAGTATGTAAATTATACATAAATTATAAATTAAAAATACTTGTGCATTTATACATAAACATGTAATTTATATGTTGCTTACTTAAAATATATTACACACGGAAACTTAATTTATATAAACGTGTCTGTATTTGTAAGTTCTCTGCGTGTGTAACAACCTGTGGGGGTCTTAGCTGGACGGCGTGACTGAGCTGTCATACCCTCGGGGGGGCCTCTTGTAAGGTGACCCCCATCTGACAGGCGGGCATTTTTTCTAGTAATTTGTCTTGTATAGAATTTATTTCAGAAACTGTTTCTAATAGTAACAATGTTTCCTGATGATAATTGTGTATCTAAATAGCAAGCTATACGTTGCCACATACTTACAACGTACAGAATTCTCTGTACGCGGGTGCACGCGTGTGCTCCCGTAAGAAAACAGGTAAGTTACTGGAACATAAAGCGGCCGTGCGCCTCCCAGGTAATCTGGGGACACCTGCGGTGAACACTTGTCTCCACCCGATCCGCCGCCCGCGGGAGCCACCTGCTGGCTGGACACGGGGTTGAAGCGTCCGGCGGGAGACGGGGAGGCCGCTGTCGGATCCACAGGCTGCCCCCCCCACCCGTCTACCAGCCTTCCCGCCTTTCTCGGGGCTTCTGGCCGCGCCCCCCCACCTCTGGCACCCATTCTAAGTGCGTTTGTCCCCGACTCATAGCGGCCGTGTGCCCTCCCCTGTCCCCCCGAGAGCCAGGGCCCACCTTCAGACCCCAGAAATGAGCGCGCACAGAGGGGCGCGTCTGGCTGCTTTAATCTGCTCAGACCCGGCACGTTCGGGCGTCCCTCCAGGAAGCGCGTCCCCTGAGGGGCAGCGTCGGGGACAGCCCCCCGGGAGGACGTCGCTGTGACCCCGGCTGGGTCCTCAGGGGGCGGCCCTGGTGCCCAGGACGAGCAGCTGGTCCCCCGCGCGCGCCTCCCGCACGTCCCGGAAGCCGTGTCGCTGCAGCAGGCGCCGGGGCTCCGCCAGGCTCCTCGCCCCGCCTGGGGGCCGCAGCAGCCGGTCCAGGGCCTGCCGCAGGCCGCCCCGGGCCGCCTGCCCCGCCTCGTCCACCGCCGCGTCCGCCAGGCCCTCCTCATCCACCAGCAGGAGGCCGTCGCCTGAGGGCAGAAGCAGAGCAGAGCTGAGGCGGGTCCCCAGGGGATGGCACAGCCAGTGCTTAGAGGGGGGCGGGAGGTCAGAATCGTGGGGAGAGGCTGAAGGCGGTCCCCACCAGCCTGGGGACCCAGAGAGAGAGAGACACAGAAGGAGAGATGGACAGACAAAGGGACAAACAGAAAAGGAAACAGAAAGGGAGAAAGACGGGCAGACAGAAACAAACAGTGAGATAGACGGAGACACAGATGCAGAGAGAGACGAGAGAGAAGGAGACACAACAGAGGCAGAAAAGGACGGAGAAATAGGGAGACAGAGACACAGAGACAGAAGAGAGACAGAAGGAGAGATAAAGAGACAGAGATGGAGAGAGGAGGAGACAAAGGTAGAGACAGAGAGAGACGAGAGAGAGAGAGAGAGGCGTGGAGAGAGTGAGAGCGAGCGAGAGAGAGACGAGAGAGAGAGAGAGAGAGAGAGAGAGAGAGAGAGAGAGAGAGAGAGAGACAGGCGTGGAGAGAGGCGGAGACGGAGGAGGAGGGGGAGGCAGACACAGAACCTCAGGAGGGAGCCGGGGGCGCCTGGTCCGCGCGGGTGCTGCCGGGCTCCACGGAGGGAACACAGTGTGCAAACGTGAGGAATGCTGATGGCTGGACGGGGCCACCGCCACCACCCCCAGGATGCCCTTGGGGGCCTCGCCTTCACTGTGGAAATCGGACAAGCAACTCCCCCTCCAGGGGGAGCGGCTCGGAGCAGGTCAGCACCAGCCCCGCCAGGCCGGGAACAGCTGGGTGGCCGGTGGGGAAGGTCCACGTGAGAGGACGGAAAACAGAAAGCATGACCGTGTGTGCACACCTATGTCTCACAAGCACACGTGCAGCATGGAGAAGCCACCGGAAGACGGGACCCCGGGGATGGAGGGGGGGCAGGAGGGGGCTGAGGCTGCCTTTTTCCTTTCGTTGTGAACTGGGGAGACCCACGGAGAAACCGCAGAGGAGACGGTGACACCCGAGCCGTGATTTCACAGTGACAGTAATTGAGTGACTGTTGGTGCATCTTCTCATCTTTGCTGCAGGCAGTGAAGGGAAGAAGCCGTGAGCAGAACTGGAAACGGCCTGTGCTCGCTCCGTGCACCATTAATGTTTCTGTTTTTCAAAGTTAATACGTACACGGGGTTACCTCGACGGGCTCTAGTAGGCTTATTCATATTAAATGACGCCACTTTCAACTTCACCTGAGACCCCCCCAGCCCCCCGGGTGCAGGTAACCCCTGAGCCCAGCAGTGGGGCCAGAAGCCCTGCTTCCTGGGGTCTGCCCCTTTCTGTGGGGTGACCTCCTTCCAGGGCCAACTGCAAGCCAACACTTGGTGGCATTCCAGAAAATCGGACAGGCGGGTCAAAGCTCCGACAACCCCCCCCAAACCCTTCACCACTTAACCGTGGCTTAGAACCAGCTCTCCCGACGTCAGTGACGGTCTCTGGACTGTCCTCCCCAGTCGGTGGGGATTCGGGTCTGTTACGGCCGCAGCCCCGCCGTCCCCGGAGACGCCACCATGCGGTCATTCCTTCCTTATCAGCTTTGTTACAGCGATTACGGGCTGGGCTCTGTTGCGGGGCTGGGGAGGCAACGGGGAGCAGACAGGGAGGGTCCGGCCCTCCTGGGGCTGCCTGCTTGTGGCGGGGACCCCGAATGTCCCAGTGACAGAAAAACCTGCATCTCACAGATAGCATGTTTGTCCTGTGGGGACTGTCACAAATGACCCCACACTGGGGGTCTTGAAACCACAGGAATCCATCTTCGCCCGTCCTGAAAACCAGAAGTCTAAGAGGAAGGGGTCGCAGGGCCGCGCTCCCTCCGGAGGCTCCAGGGGAGGGTCCTTCCTGCTCTTCCAGCTTCTGGGGCTCCAGGCGTCCCTGGGCTGGTGGCCGCCTCCCTCCATCTCTGCCTCCGTCTCCACGTGGCTCCTCCTCTGTGTCTGTGTCTCCTCTTCTGTCTCTGATCAGGACACTGTCATTGGATGTAGGGCCCCTCCTCTAGGACGACCTCCTCTCCATCCTTCACTAATCACATCTGCAAAGACCCTGTTTCCACATAGGGTCCCATTCTGAGGTTCCGGGCGGATGTGCAGTTGGGCCGACCCTCTTCATCCCGCCACATGGACCAACGAGGGTGACTTAACTACGCGGTCCTTCTTGGCACTGAAATTTGCACACGTGAAGGATTTGCCTCATTTTCCACAAAGGTCTGCTTAACATTTTCCCAGATGCTCCAGCAGATTCGTCAGCGCTGCGCGATCCTGCTCCCCACTCTCCGTGGACGGACGACGTCACTCGCCTGCACACCCTCGGCGTCTGCCCCCCGGCCTCGCCCTCCCGCCCCACCTTGGGAGCCCCTCACGTTGTCCTCTGAGGGGAGGAGCCCTGGCTCCCGGTCTGTCTTCGTTTCGCTCCAGCACGTCTCCAGAAGCTTTCTAAGAAACGGGGGTGTCGGGACGCGCTCCTGAGTCCGTCAGCCTCTGCGGACTCTCTTTCCTGTGCAGATGGCACGGGGATGCAGGAACCCGCGGAAATCCCTTTCCCCCGTGGGCCGACAGCGTGGCTCTGCAGCTCTCGGGCTCCGTCGCTGGTTCCGGGGACCCCTGTGCGTTTCTGGTGCCCATTCCTGATGCGTGACTCGGTGTCCACCGTCCTGAAGTGCAGGCTTGTCCCTGGGCCCCCAGGATCCTGAAACGTCGGCTTTGCTCCGAGTACAGACCGACGTGCGCCTGCACCTTCTCTGGGCGTCACCGTTCGTGGCTGCTCTGCTCCCCTGGGCGTCCTGTGAGTCCTGGCTGTGTCTTCACCGGGGAGAACCTGGGGCTCGGCGGCTGCTGGCACCTCTTGGGCCCAGGAGACACCCCATGTCGGCAAAGTGGACCCCACTATGTTCTCCGGTCCCTTGTGTCCCTCCCCGGGCCCTGCACCTGAGCTGGGAGCCTTGGATAAGCCAGACACACCCTGCCCGGCTTGCAGGGGATCAGACCGCTGTAGAGGGGCTTGGTGTGGGTGGCGGGTGTGCTGGTGACCTGCACGGGTCACCTCAGCCGGGCCACGGTGCCCAGATATGCGGTGAGGCATTATTCTGGGTGTGTCCATGAGGGTGTTTTCAGATGAGGTTAACACTGAGATGGGTGGACTCTGAGTGGAGCAGATGGACCTCCATCATGTGGGTGAGCCTCGCCCAATCAGTCGAAGGCCTCAGGAGAGAAAGGACATGTGGTTCCCCGAGGAAGAGGGACTTCTTCCTCCAGGCGGCTTTCGACTCCAGCTGTGACGTACCTCTTCCCTGGGTCTCCAGCCTGGACGTGTCCACCTGCACCATCGCACGGGCCAATCCCTCATAACTGTCTCTCCTGTTGGTCTCATCCTGCTGGTCTGCCATCTGGAGCCGGGATCAGTGCCGGTGGGTGGGGGTGACGCAGGTCTTTGTGTCCAGATCTTCGCCTTGTCGCGCCTGCCGACCCGAGCCTCTTGGGCTGACGAGGCATCCAGGGTGTCTTCCCCGTGGTGCACCATCTGGGAACGTCACTCGTGTCCCCTAACTGCTCGGGGCACAGCCACCATTGCTCCGTGTGCTTTCCTCCTTCCAGAAAGCGGCTGTCCGCGAACTGTTTCCTGTTCCGTCAAGGCACAGAGGAGGCGGGCGTGTCTTTTGCCACTGGAACGTTGGGGGCCTGGGCAGGGACCCAGCAGCTCGGATGTCCAGGCTGCAGGTCGGCCCCGACCACGTGGAGGCGGCCCGGGGACCACACACCAGCCGGGGGGTCGGTCGGAGAAGAAGGGAGAGCTGGTGCCCGGGGGGCCAAGGGAGGGACACGGCTGGGGCGTCCAGGAGGAGGCGTGTGGAGCGGGAGAGCCCAGAGGTGGTCGCGGGCTCTGCGGGGCCAGGACGGTGGGACTCAGGGGGCCCTCGAGACCACAGGTCGGGGTCCAGCCGCTAAATGTCCAGACGCTTGTGCCGCCGGCTGAGAACCAAGTCCCTTTCAAAGGAGACGGGAAACTGAGAGGGAGGGTTAGGGGGGCGACTTGCTGTCTCTATAAACTTGACTCTTTTTTTGGTTTATTTAAATGAAAAGTGTGTTTTAAAAGAGGAAAGTGGACGGCACGGTCTCACCTGGTCTGCAGGCACCCGAGATTCGGCTGAGCAACGCGTGCACCTTGTCGTCCGGCCACTCGTGCAGGACGCGGGAGAGGATGTAGAGATCGGCTTCCGGCAGGCGGTCTCGGAAAAAGTCACCTGGTTGGAAAAAAAGTGGAAGAAACCGTCAGGGACACAGGAACGGGTCGTCCACCTGACGGAAACGGATGTGGCACGCTCCAGAATCGCTGAAGCAGACACGCTGCTGGTCGTGGGCAGAACCATGTCCCCAAAGAGATACATTCAAGTCCTGACCCCGGGACCTGCGAATGGGCTTATTAGGAAACAGGGTCTTTGCAGATGTGATTAGTGAAGGATGGAAAGGAGGTCGTCCTGGAGGAGGGGGCCCTAAACCCAATGACAGTGTCCTGATCAGAGACAGAAGAGGAGACACAGACACAGAGGAGGAGCCACGTGGAGACGGAGGCAGAGATGGAGGGAGGCGGCCACCAGCCCAGGGACGTCTGGAGCCCCAGAAGCTGGAAGAGCAGGAAGGACCCTCCCCTGGAGCCTCCGGAGGGAGCGCAGCCCTGCGACACCTTCCTCTTAGACTTCTGGTTTCCAGGACGGGGGAGGGTGAACCCCTGGGGTGTTTAGTCCCGCAGTGTGTGGTCATCTGCCGTGGCTGCCCCGGGACACCAGCGCCCCTAGTCAATGCACGTCTGGACCTGTGGACGCAGGTTTTTGCTCAGATCCCCGCTTCGTGCCACAGCGGACAGGAGGCAGCTCGCAGATATGCACACGACACAAAGGGGAAAGGAAGGAGCGAGAACACTGGGATCTGGTGTGCAGGGAGAGCCAGGGTGGGGGGTCAGGACGGGGCGGGACGTGCCGACAGACGTCCCCACGGGTCGGGGGGCAGCTGCAGGGAGAACGCGCCGTGGGGACTTTCCTTGCTTTTTAACGTAGTGTTCGTGCTGCCCCGGATATGGCAAATCGACAGCAGGGCCTCCTGGTGTCTCCCCGCCGGGAAGATGCAGGACGGGTCCCGGGCGGCCGGAACAAGGACCACGGCCGGACTCGGACAGCGGACGGGGACTTCCTCCCGCCCTGAACCGGGAATCTGGGACCGGGGTGTCGGCCGATCTGGCTCCCGGTGCGGGCGCCTTCCCGGCCTGCGGACCCGCCCTGTGACCGTGTCGTCCATGGTGGAGACGCCCCGGTGACGCTCCTCGTCTTGTAAGGCCACAGTGCTACTGCGCGAGGGCCACACCCCATGGTTCACCTAACCTTCGTCCTCTCCAGACACGGTCACGCTGGGGTTCAGGGCTTCAGCACGTGAATGCCGGGGACACAGCACCATGGCTGCCCCCGTGTTTCTTCAACTAGAGACACAGGAAGGGGTCCCGGGGCTGGAGGGGTTGGACCCCCTGGCACACCTGCCCGGTGCTGACAAGTTACAGGACGGTACGAGTGTCCTTCACTCCGTCCCGTATTCCTGGCGCCACCTGGGAGTCCCTTCTCGTGTCTAACCCGTGTCGTCCTGCTGTAGCTCTTGTGCCTCGGTCAGTCGGTCGGTCGCAGACACCTGTGGGTGGCCGGCTCGGCCGTTCCGCTCCACAGCCGCCCTCCCACTCGGACTGCTCCCCACGCCGCTAACCTCGCGCTCCGCTCTCGGGATCTGGAGACGCACATCCGCGTGGGCAAAGATGCACGCACACACAGACACACACACACAGACACACACACACAGACACAGACACACACAGACAGACACACGCACACAGACACAGACAGACACACACACACAGAGAGACACACAGACACATACAGACACACACACACTCAGACACACAGGCACACACAGACACACTCACAGGCACACACACAGGCACAGACACACACACAGACACACAGGCACGGACACACACACACAGGCACAGACACACAGGCACAGAGAGACACACAGACACATACAGACACACACACACACTCAGACACACAGACACATACAGACACACAGGCACAGAGAGACACACACACAGATACATAGACACACACACAGACACACACACAGGCACAGACACACACATGTAGACAGACACAGGCACAGACACACATGCAGACACACACACATGCAGACACACAGGCACAGACACACACACACATGCAGACACACACACATGCAGACACACAGACACACACCGACACACACAGGCACAGACACACACACAGGTACAGACACACAGGCACAGACACACACGTAGACAGACACACAGGCACAGACACACATGCAGACACACATACATGCAGACACACAGGCACAGACACACACACACATGCAGACACACACACATGCAGATACACAGACACACACAGGCACAGACACACACACAGGTACAGACACACAGGCACCGACACACACATGCAGACACACACACATGCAGACACACAGACACACACAGGCAGACACACACACAAGCACAGACACACACATGCAGACACACAGACACACACATGCAGACACACACACAGACACACACACATGCAGACAGGCAGACACACACACAAGCACAGACACACACATGCAGACACACAGACACACACAGGCACAGACACACACACATACAGACACACACAAACACACTCAGACACACACAGACAGACACACAGGCACAGAGAGACACAGACACACACACATACAGACACACACTCAGACACACACAGGCACAGAGACACACACGCAGGCATAGACACAAACACACACACATACAGACACACACACATACACAGGCACGGAGACACACAGGCATAGACACACATACAGACACACACACAGATACACAGACACACACACATGCAGACACTCACAGGCACAGACACACAGGTACAGACACACACACAGGCACACACATGCACAGAGACACGCTGGCACAGACACACACATGCAGACACACTCAGACACACACAGGCACAGACACACAGGCACAGACACACATACATATGCAGACACACAGACACACAGGCACAGACACACACACACATGCAGACACACACATACATGGGCACAGACACACACACGTGCAGACACTCACAGACACACATGGGCACAGACACACACACACATGGAGACAGACACTCACAGACACACATGGGCACAGACACACACACATGCAGACACACACACACATGGGCACAGACACACACACGTGCAGACACTCACAGACACACATGGGCACAGACACACACACACATGGAGACACACACTCACAGACACACATGGGCACAGACACACACACATGCAGACACACAGACACACACGGGCACAGACACACACATGCAGACACACAGACACACATGGGCACAGACACACACACATGCAGACACACAGACACACACGGGCACAGACACACACACATGCAGACACACACACTCACAGACACACACGGGCACAGACACACACACATGCAGACACACACACCCTCACAGACACACACACGGGCCTGCTCTATAAGGCACCAGTGAGGCCGGCCGAACGTTGACTCCTGGTGGAGACGGGGGAGTGGTCACCTGGCAGGAAGCTGATCCGCTCCGTCCCTGCTCCGTCGGGCTGGAAACACGCCACCTGCTCTATGACCTCTGGGAGGTCGAACACGGTCACCGTGAGCTGCGGGTACTCCCGGACGAGCGCGTGGGCCAGGGCGCCCGTGCAGCCTGCGGGATGCAAACACAGACGCTGGGGCCCAAGCCTCCCGGGGCTTGCGACACCCTTGGCGAGCCCCCAGAGTTGAACTTTGTTCAAGAATGCGGCGTTGAGGCCAGTGCCGTGGAATAAAGCCGGCCGGTGTCTGGCGTAGGCCTTGGCCTCCCAGAGTCGGGACCTCACGAGCTGGTGCTGGCCCAGGGCAGGTGAGCGGGGGGCGGCTGCAGACTCACTGGGGAACCCTTAGACCGAAGCAGTAGGGGGCTGTGCTCTTCCCTTCTCGCTGAACAAATGCAGGTGTGATGGCTGGCGCCACAGCAGCCACGCTGGGCCACCAGGGGAAGGGTGTGCAGAGAGAATGGGGAAATGCAAGCTCATGGGTCAGAAGTCCCCCTGGGACTCTGATCCCAGTACATCTCTTGGGCAGACGTCTGCTCCTCCTGTGTGTGCTGTCCTGGGGTGAGAACGGGGCTGGGGTGGGGCGGAGGGTAACTGGGGCAGAGTCAGACCTGCTGAGAGTGGGAGAGAGGGACTCTGGGTCCTCTCCTCCACTAAGCAGCCACCAGGGAGGGCCATCCCCAGGACCCCATAGCAGTTCAGAATATGCACCCTGGCCACATTTGGGTCCTTCGGTGCCTTGTGCAGAGATAAACCCGTCTCGTGCGTCCTATTAGCAGGTCAGGTGCCCACGACTTAATTCAAGAAAACAAACGCTTGGAGCATTTGCACCCGGTTGCTGGCGGGGGTCTACGCACCTCCCAGGTCGCAGGCAGAGGTGAACCGGGACAGGTCGAAGGCCATGGCCACCTGGCGTGCGGTCAGCTTGGCGAGGCCGTGCACGGCCCGCACGAGCCCCAGCTTCGCCTCCTTGCCGTGGCCGCAGGAGTCCTGAAACAGGAGAGGGGCTAGGAGACCCACACCGCACCCTGGCCGTCCCGGCCGCCCGCGCTGACACCGGGCAGGCGTGTCCGAGGATGGGGAGCTCGCGGGGCTGGCGGGGTGGCGAGCGTTAGGGCAGTGTAGGCTGCAGAGGGGGCTGGGGCAGGGCTGCGTGCAGCTGGGGGTCAGCAGTCCCCCCTGGCCTTTCCCCGCACGATGGACGGGGGCCTGAGCGTCTCCAAAACCCTCAGCTTCAGGCTCGGGGGCCCATGCTCAGCTGGCCACAGGCGCCCACGGCCCGCGAGGGCAGTCCCCTCCTGGCCTGGGCCTCCGCCCCAGCCGTCCTCGACCCCACGGCACGCTGTCCTGCAGCTGGTCTGAGCCGCCCGCCAGCTGGAGCGCCGGCTCGGCTCCGCCTGCCCACCTCTTATGACACTGGCCTTTCCTCCTCCCTCTCGGCCGCGAGGCTGTGACAGCACCTGCCTGTGCTCCGTGACCCCCGGGGGCCGTCTCGAGGTCTCCGATTCTGTCTCTCCCTCTCTGTGTCTCTCTCGACGTCCGTTTCTGTGTCACTCTGTCTCTGCGTCTCTGACTCTTTCATCTCTGTGTCTCTGTCTCTGTGACGGTCTGAAAGCCTGTGTCCCCCAGATTCTTATGTTGAAGCCCAACCCCCATTGCGCTGGTGTTAGGAGGCGGGGCCTTTGGGAGGTGATGAGGGCATGAGGGTGGAGCCCCCATGGATGGGCTTAGTGTCCTTGTAAGACAGACCCCAGAGAGCCCCCGATTCCCTGCCCCACGTGAGGACACAGTCTGCGAACCACCAAGAGCTCTCACCAGACACCCCGTCTGCCGGAGCCTTCATCACGGACGCCCGCCCCCCGGGACAGGGGGACATAACTGCTGCTCACACGCCACTGGCTCTGTGCCATCCTGTATGGCCGCCCCAACGCACTAAGACAGACGGTCTCTGTGTCATGTCTCTCCGCGTCTGATCTCTGTGTCTCTCTGTCTCTGTCTCTGTCTCTCTGACTCTGTCTCACTCTGTCTCTGATCTCCATCTCTGTGTCCATCTCTGTCTCCGTCTCTCTCGGCCTCTGATCTCTCTCCCTCCCTGTCTCTTTCTGTCTCTGCCTCTCTCTCTATCTCCCTGTCTCTGGATTTTGTTATGGCCGCCCCAACAGACTAAGGACTGTCTCTATTTCATGTCTCTCTGTGTCTCATCTCTGTTTCTCTCTCTATATATATATCTGTCTCTCTGTCTCTTGGATCTGTCTCTCTGACTCTGTCTCTGTATTTGTCTCTCTCTCCTCTGATCTGTTTCCATCTCTGTCTCTGTCTCTCTCTGTTTCTCTGACTGTCTCAGCCTCTGATCTGTCTCTATCTCTCTGTGTCTGTCTCTCTCCACCTCTGATCTCTGTCTCTAAGTCTCTGACTCTGTCTCTGATCTCTCTCTCCCTATCTCTGTCTCTGTCCCTCTCTGTCTCTGTCTCCGTCTGTCTCTGTCTCTGTCTCTCTCTGTCTCTGTCTCTGTCTCCATGTATCTGACCCTCCCCTACACGTGACAGGGGCCCACACCCAGCAGGGCTCACTTCTGCATCACGCACAGACCCAACTTGACGCCTCACGTGAGGTCGGCCCTCAGCAAACGCAGCCAGGAACAAGCCAGCCGACACCTGTGCCCACCCCGAAGCCCCCGTGAGGCACCGCCCTGCAGACCCCCCTCCCGCTGCCTGAATAGGGCCCGAGGGGACCCACAGCGTGTCAACGCCAAGAGACTCTCGCTGGAGCGAGGGCTCGGGGGGGATGTGCTGCAGGACGACGCGTGCACACCGCGGTCCAGTGAGCAATGTCTGATCCGTGTGACCCCGTGCAGGAGCGCCCATGCGTTAATTCTATGTAACCCATTGGACCCCATCCTACGAGAATTCTCCTTTCGAGCTCTGCCACCGAAAATGCCCAGGCCCCTTTAGTCACCGGAGCCGTGACCAGCCAGCATCCCCCCGCCGTACCTCCGGCCCAAACTGGATACCCGGGGTCAAGAAGGCAGATGCTCGGTGGTTCTCTGCGAGGTTCCCGTCATCCCGCAGGCCGGAGACGGATTCCGCGCCCACGGGGCCTTTACGAAAACGCACACATGTCGTGAACAGGAAGGGTACCTGGGACAGGTGTCCGGCCTCCTGCCCCCGAGCCGCATGGTGGGGGTCCACTCCGTCTCGGACAGCAGACTCCAGGCGTGAGAAGACATCCCAGGCGTGCTCGTTCTGGTGCCCGATGAAGCCGTGCAGGGAATACTCAGCGTCCGACACCAGGTGGAGGTTGGCCGACTCTGTGTTGCTGTAACCTGAAAGGACGGGGCGTCGTGGGGTCTCTGGCCCGGGACGCCGGGGCTGACCCCACATCAGGGGAGGCCGCTGCTCAGCACCGTCAACACGCAAACACAAACATCGTCCGTCTGACTAGTGCAAACCGTACGGGGACGTGGCCCGCACCCAGCAAAGGTGTCAGCTGACGTAAGTGGTTCCCAAACGGGCTGATACTCACAAATGTGGTTCCCCCAAGACCCCTGGGATGGCCACTTGACCGCCCCCCAGCCCCCAGTTCCTGACGCCAACGCTAGGCTAGGTGTTGCTGTGCAGGTGTTTCATAGACGTGGTCGGCACCTGGCGACTTTAAGTAAAGGAGGCGACACTCAGGATGAGGGTGGGCCACATCTAATCAGTTGAAGGTCTTAAAAGCAGACGTGGGATTTTGCGGGAGAAGGAATTCTGCCTCAAGGGTGCAGTGTCAGTGTCTAGTGAGTTTTCAGACGTGCCAGCCCCACGACTGCACAGCCAACTCCTTGCAATGAATCTCCTAGCGTGTATCCTACGGGTCCTGTTTCGCTGCAGAGCCCTCACTGGCACGGGGCCTTCCTCTCTCTCCACACTTCACACTTAGGCTGTCCACAGGACCCGACCCCCAGGACACCCCCACCTGCAGAATCAGAGGCTGGGGGCGGCCCCACACAACTCCGCGCACTAGACCTCGTGAAACACAGCACTGTGCCCATTTGGATGACCCAACGGTCTACTTCAGAGGCCCAGTGAAGGCAGGAGTCCCCCATGCAGATGCAGGAACTGCTCCTAGGCTTCAGGTGGAGACCCGTGAACGGCGGCTGCCAAAATGAGTCACGAAGCGCTCCTAGGGTACCGGAGATTACGGGTCTGGACATCAGAGCCTTTCTCCTTGTTCAGCTAGTGTTTCCAGTAGAGGAGAACCTTATTAAAATGCTCTGGCTGTGGGGGACGCTCTGTGTTCCACGGCCCAAGTGCTAAGGGTGTATTTCTATGCTCCCGTGTGAAGGGCAGCTCTGGGGGCCTCTGCCAGCACCCGCTGTCCTCTTCATCACAGAAGCAAGGACGCCTCTCCTGCCCTGGGGTCGTCTGTCCCCTGAGCGTCCCAAGCTGCTCAGGGACCATGCGTGGTGCCCTCTGCTGTGACACCAGCTGCAGGGTTCTGCTCCGTTCAGCAACACAGGTTGTCATCCATCTGTCCCTCCGTCATCTAGCTATGTGTCTATCATCTATCTCTCTATCTACCAACTATCTATCCATCTATCTATCATCTCTGTATCCATCTATCCATCCATGCATGCATCCCATCTATTATCTACTTATATCTATCTGTCTACCTGCCATCTACTTATCTATTAGTTATCTATCATCTATCTATTTAACTATCATCTATATCTATCATCTATGTATCCGTCTATGTATCCATCCATCCATCCATTTCATCTATCATCTACTTATATGTATCTATCTGCTTATCTATTAGTTATCTATCCATCTATGTATCATCTATGCATCCATCCATCCATCTATATATCTACATTATCTATCTCTATTATTTATCCACTGCCTACCTACCTACCTACCTATCTACCTATCATCCATGCACCCAACTTGCCTGCCCACACATCCAACTATCTATATCTTCCATTATCTATCTATCTACTATCTATCCACTCATCACCTGTCTATCATGTATTATGTATCATCCTTCTATCTATCTATCTATCTATCTATCTATCTATCTATCTATCTGTCATCCACCCACCTGCCCACCCATTCATCCATCCATATCGTCCAACACCTGTCTATCTACTATCTGTCCACTCATCATTGTCTATTATCAGTCTACATCTATCTAAGTACATCCATTCATCCCTACATCTCATCTGTCCGTCTCTGTGAATAAATAAGTCACCGTAAGCCACCATCCACAGTGTGCACACACACGTGCTGTGGTTGTGTTTCTCTGGTCAAGCCGGCCTGACACAGCGCGTCTGAGACCAGAGCCCGCACGAAGTCACTCTCCTCACACGTACACGACCGCCTCTGCCTCCTTTCCCTCATCCGTCCCTGCTTCTCACGCTCTGGGAGCAGCCGTGCTCCGAGGGCAGAGGGACGGCTGGCCGGGCGCCCCCGCCGCCTTGGCCCGGAGGCCACCTTCCCCTGTGACTTGCTTCCACCCGCAAAGGTTCCCGGCGGACGCCCCGGTAGTCCCTGACCTCTGTCCGTCTTCTCCAGTAACCCCAGGGCCACGCACACGTCCAGCAGCCGTCCCGTCCCACACACGGAGGCGTCGATTTTCCTGGCAATGTCCGCAGCCGTCAGGGGGCCTTCGTCTTTGAGGAAATCAAACACCTTCAGCTTGCAAGCCGTGAACAGGGCCTGTCCGAGAAACAAGGACAAGGAGACTTATGACGGGGCTTATCGAGTACGTTTTACTCCCCCGGACTCGAAAGATGGAGGTCGGAACCGTCAAAAGTATTTAACTCGTCAACTAGACCTTCTTCTCCAGGGAGCAGGGGGTTTGCACAAGGAAAGACCAAATCAGTGAATACCAAGCACAAAAACGGTCCCACGGGAGAAAAACCGGTGTGCCACTGCCACGGGCCGACGGTGTCCCCCAAGGTTATATGTTGAAGCCCTGGGTCCCGGGACCTCAGAATGGGGCCGTAACTGGAGACAGAGGCCCGTCCCCTACCCTGCTCGGGACACACGCCCTCAGGTCACATCTATGACCCTCGTTCAGGTTGTCACCTCATAACACAAAAGCCCTTGGTGACAACCGGGGCCCTTTGGTGAAGGGCCCGACGCCGAGTTGCATCGAGAACACCGTGATCCACCTGGCAGGTGGCGTGTGCTCAGACTCCACGCGTTCCCTTGGCTTGGCCGGCGCACCTGGGCGCTGGGACACCTTTGTAATGTGACCTGGGTAAGAGCTGGGCAGATGGAGAGGTAGGGAGGTAGATAGATAAATGACAGACAGATGATAGATAGATAGATGTTAGATCTATGATAGATAGATAATAGATATACAGATAGATAGACACGACAGATGATAGATTGATTATAGATGATAGGTAGACAATAGATATATTAGAGATAGGCAATAGATAGACGATAGACAGATAATAGATATAGAGATGGATGATAGATAATAGATAGATATATGAGAGATAGATGATAAATAGATACACAACAGACGATACATAGATGATAGACAACAGACAACACAAAAATGATAGATAGATGATAGATAGGTACATGACACATACATAATAGATGATAGATATGTAGTTAGATAGATGATAGGATGGATAGATAAATTATAGATACTTAAGATGGTACACAGATGATAGATGATAGATAGTTGAAGGAAGATGGACAGATGACGTGGGAACCACAGTATAGCTCGATGCACTGCAGGAGCGCTGTTTTCATTTTTATTTTTAGGTAAAGCAGAGAATTTGAGGTCTGACACAGCACATCTGGCTTCCTTTCCTAATCACGAGATCCTGTTTCCTGATGAGCAGGTAACAGGGAGGGGGCGTGGGGGAGGGGTGGTCCCCAGTCCCACAGCCTCAGCCCCCCACGTGCAGCATCCCAGGTCTCCGCCAGCCCCCACCCAGCACAGGTGACTGTGCAGGACGGACAGCACAGGCTGCGGCCACGGGAGCCTGCTGCCTCCAGGGCACGCCCCGCTGGGCCTGCTGCTTCCCGCTCCGCCAGGGACTCCCTCTGGGCAGAACACAGCCCCGAGGCCACAGGGATATGAGCACACAGACGCTGACCCTGTCTGCCATCTGAGAAGCTGGTGACCTGCTGACATAGTCCAGCTGCCGCCCGGGCTGCAGGGCTGCAGGCGCTCCAGGGCCGCCGCACAGTCAGAGTTCCGGCCCCTCATCCCTTGGCCCGGAAAGGCCACTGAGGGACCCACTGTGGTCCCACGCTGGGGTCATGGCAGTGCCGGTCACCTGCAAACACCCAAGGAGCCTCCTCCCAGGTCAGGCACTGAGCACAGTCCCCAGAGGGGGCCTCACACAGGGGAGTGCGTGTCCCAGGAAATCCGGGCCGACCGGTCACCCTCTGCGGATCCCAGGAGCCGCGTTCTCAGCCGAGCCATTTAGTGGTGGCAGAAAATCAGCAGGATGCTGTGGTGGCCCCAAAAGATATGCTAAAGTCTTGACCCCGGGACCTGGGAATGGATTTTATATGGAAACAGGGTCTTTGCAGACGTGATTAGTGGAGGATGGAGATGGGGTCATCCTGGAGGAGGGGGCACTACATCCAATGACAGTGTCCTGATCAGAGACAGAAGAGACACAGACACAGAGGAGGAGCCACGTGGAGACGGAGGCAGAGATGGAGGGAGGCGGCCACCAGCCCAGGGACGCCTGGAGCCCCAGACGCTGGGAGAGCAGGAAGGACCCTCCCCTGGAGCCTCGGGAGGGAGCGCGGCCCTGCGACCCCTTCATCTCAGACGTCTGGTCTCCAGGACGGGGAGGGTGGATTCCCGTGGTTTTAAGCCCCCGGCGTGGGGTCACGTTCCGGCCGCCCCAGGACTCGGCACAGGTACCTTCGATGCCTTGAAGCCGTCGATGACCTCCAGCAGGCCCGCGGGGAAGGGCGGCGGGCTCTCCCCGTCCCATGCGGCCGCGGCCCGCGTGCGTTCTGCGCGCGCCTCTGCTCCGCCGCCACCGCGGCCGTCTGGGCCGCCCCCTTCCGCGGCGCTCGGGCTTTGGAAGGTGTCCACGGCCGGGGGGGAGTCGCGCTTGCCCCGCGGCAGGTCCTCGCGGCGCGGGGGGTAGTAGAGCTCCGCAAGCTTCTTGCAGAAGCGGTTCAGCGGGAAGCCCACGACGTTGAGATAGTCTCCACGCACGTACTCCACCAGCATGCCGCCCAGCGCCTGGATCCCGTAGCCGCCGGCCTTGTCCCTGGGCGGGGTGGGGGGGAGACGGTAAGAGATCACGGGACACACCACGGGTCCTCGGGGCGGAAGAACACGGCCCGTGCTTCTGTGTGACTCCCATCGGACGCGGGGACTAGAGGGGACCCCGCGATGTGCACCCCGGGGTGCTTTGTAGGGAGGGGTCGGGCTCCAGGCTAAAGTGGGACGTGATCCTTCAGTCCCGACCGCGGGCCATCACGCGGTGGACCTGGCGGCCCAGGGGGGGCTGCCCTCCACCCCAGGCCTGGTGCCCGGCCGGTGGACCAGGGTCGTTGGGAGTCACAGTCGGGATCCAGGCCCCCGGCTGTGCCGGTCTGCACCCCTGCCCTCCTGCCCAGGTGCCCCACTGGGAGGCCTCTTTATGGGGGTCTCCAGCCCAGACCTTCCCCGGGCGCCCCTTGTTGAGACCTCCTTATGGGGGGAAGAGGGGTCCCTGAAGACCCTCCTGCAATGACTGAGCACCCAGCACCTTTCCATCCGAGCCCCCTCTCCTCCCCCAGACCCGGGTCCCTGAAACAGCAGGAGCCTTTGGTTTGGGGCCCCCTTGGCAGCGAGGTGACCCCCCATTTGTCACATCCGCCCAGGCCCTCGCCTGGCACTGTCCTACAGGGGACGACGGAGCAGGGGGCTCCGGCACCTTCTCTCTGCCTCTCGCTGACGCTGCAACAGGAAGCGACGGAGGGCTCGGCCGTGTCTCTCTTTGGGTTCGTCGCCTCCATCGGCCGCCCGACACCATCATCACAGCAGCTCTGCCCAGAGCCCGGCCCCGCTGCCCGCTGCCCGCCACCAGGGCTGTCAACTGGGCCCCTGTACTGCCCACCTGAGCCTGGCCCCCTCGTAAATGGCACAATGACACCCCATCATGAATGGAACGGCTGTGTCCCCCAGTATTCCCAGGGTGAGACCTCACTGTCTGTGGGATGGGATGAGGAGGTGGGGTCTTTGGGGGTGACTGGGGTTAGATGGGGTCCTGAGGGTGAGGCCCCCTGATGCATTAGTGTCCTTGTGAGAAGAGGAGGAGAGCAGAGCTCTCTGCTCCAGGTGAGGACACAGCGGGAAGGCGGCCGTCCACGAACCTGGAAGAGGGTCCCCAGCGGGAACCCAATCTGCTGGCACCTGGGTCTGATGCCAGCCTCCAGGACTGGGAGACGTAAGTGTCTGATGTCTAAGCCCCCCAGGCTGTGGTGCTCTGTTAGGGCAGCCCCAGCAGACGAAGAGACCCCCGACTTCAGGGTCCCATCAGCGTCACCAACACGGGAGACGCTGACACCAGCGGGGTCCACGGCACACACCCCTCATTACACGCACCGGGGCCGCACGTGTGGCGGGAGAGGCCCTGTGGGGGTGGAAGGCACGGCCCAGCAGGTCCGTCCCCCTCGCTCTGCTTGTCCCTCTGCCTCCGAGTGTCTTACAACCACGGTTCATCTGTCACACGAATGTCCCCCCGGGGGACCGATCCCTCAGCCTTCTGGGGAGTCCTGTGCAGGCTCCTGCCCTAGTCCTGAAGATCCCCAGGGCCCTCTGCGTGGCCAGAATCTCTCACCGTCCGGTCGTGGCCTCGAGGGCGGGACATCACACCGTTGGGTGCACCTAGCTGACCCCCACCTTCAGACACGACCTGTGCAGCCCGAGACCCTGAGCTGGGCCCCCAGCCTGACCCTCCACGGAGCCGCAGATCCACACCCCCTGCCTGCCGCACACAGCCGTGCAAACCGCCCCCCCCGTCTGAACGGCTGCTCCGCGCCCCTTCCTGATGCGGGTGGGCAGCTCCGTGGTGCTCCCCGTCGCTGAGGCCAACAGCCAGGGAGCCCCGGGGCGTCTTCCTTCCATTCCACCCTCGTCCACCCCTGTAGCTGACTCCTCCCGCTTCACCCGGGAACATCCCAAACCTCACTCCTACCCCCTCTCCGCGGCACGAGCCCCCTGTGTGGAGCTGTGGGCTGTGGTCGCACCCAGGTGGCCGCTGTGCGGCCGGCATCCTCCCAAACCAACATCAGGTCAGGTCTGACCTCTGTCCGGAGCCAGCAGGGCCCCCCAAGACACACAGAGTAACAGGCACACCCCTGGCCAGAACCCGTGGACCGCCTGTCCCCTTCCTCCATCTGCGGGGCCACGGCGGCTTCCCTGGCTCCTCCCACATGCCGGGCACGGCCTCCCCACCGAGGCCCTTTGCCCCTGCCACTCCAAACGGGGGCCCTGCTGGCTGCCCTGCTCCCTCCGCCCCACTCACCCGCCTCTTTGTTCCCACCCCCGTCTGTGGCCTTCCCCATTACCAGCTCCTTCTCTCCACGTGGCCCACACGTGGTTTCTATCTTTCTGACCTCGCCCCACTGGCACACACGCTCTCTGGGGTAGAGATTCGCTGAAGGGGACCTGGCCCCCAGGAGCAGGCTGGACACACCAGCGCTCAGAGCCAGCCACGGTCGGAGCGTGTCTTCCGGCGGACGTGGGACAGGACACGGTCATTCACCGAGGCCGAGCGGGTCTGAGCAGAGCCTGGCTGCCCGGGGCTCGCTGAGCAGCACAGATCAACGGGCTTCTGTCTGCACTGTGAGTCGCTGAGGGCCGGTCCCTGCTGACCGGTGGGGAGTCTAGTTCCGTCCCCGAACAGAAGACCCTCGGTTCTCAACAGATTAACGCAGGAGGCTGTGCCGCTGCCTCCATTTTCCCTCAACAGAGCCTCTCCTGTGCCCCGAGAAACCCATGCCCACCTGGAACCCAGGGATGGGACCTTATCTGGAAACGGGGGCATCTGCGCTCACGTTCCCCGGGTGCCATTGGCGCCCGGCCCCACGTGATGACCCTGAGCCACGTCATGAGGAAACACATGAGGCGGGTCCCCAAGCCATCATCAGACATGTGAGGGAGGCCACCGGCTGGGCCCCGGGAGCGGGCCCAGCACAGGTGGACAACGGGCTGCCTGGCCGAGCCACAACAGCTGACCCTGTGTCCCGAGGTTGAGGATGATTGCTACCTGTGGCCGGCACCCTTTGGGGTGGCCGGATTGGGCTCACAGTGACCTCTGCCCTCCAGAGAGAGAGCCAGGGTCAAAGCAGAGTCACCCCCGGCCGCCACGCCGGCTCCCCAAATGTGCCACCATCCCAGGAGCGGGTGTGGCACCCGGGTAGACCCCGGCACCTTATCATCATCCCAGGGAATCCTCAGAAGCATCTTTTAAGCCCCGTGCTGCTGGGACAGCAGGGCATCGAGCGGACCGTCGGGAGTTCGGTCCCTGAACAGTGGCGGAGGGGCCTCCCCCGAGTCTCCCGCGGGCGGGGCGCGGGACGGCGTCTCCCGAGAGTCTCACATGGGCTCCCCGCTGTCGATGTACTCCCACAGCAGCTCCTCCGACAGCTGCGAGAACTTCACCCTCGTCTCCTCGTAGAACTCAGAGACGTCGGTGTCCAGCTGGCCATCTGGAAGGACAGAAGCCCGTGCTGAGGACACACGGCCGGCGTGTGGCCATGGGGTCCCCGGGTTTGCGTCTCAGCATTTAGGGGGGTTTCCTGAGCTTTGTGTGCAATTTACGTATTGGTCATTAATGGGGGGGAGTTCATTTTAGACAAGGGAGAAAGAGAAAGGAAAGAATAAAAAAGAAGCTAATAAAATGAGCAGGAGAAAAAGCCGGAGCCTGCAGACCTGGAGGAGGCGGGGCCTCTGCTTTTCTGGGGTCAACATGAAGTCTTTGCTTGTGGGGTTGGAAAAGCCCCGAGCACAGAACAGCAACCATGCACAGGGGTCACTTGGAAGAGTCCCCCAGACCAGCTGTCCTGGGGCAAATGGTACCCCCAAAATTCATGTCCCTTGGGATCTGTGAACGGGGCCTCATTTGGAAACAGGTCTTTGCAGATGTGATTAGTGAAGGATGGAGAGGAGGTCGTCCTGGAGGAGGGGGCCCTACATCCAATGACAGTGTCCTGATCAGAGACAGACGAGGAGACACAGACACAGAGGAGGAGCCACGTGGAGACGGAGGCAGAGACGGAGGGAGGTGGCCACCAGCCCAGGGACGCCTGGAGCCCCAGAAGCTGGAAGAGCAGGAAGGACCCTCCCCTGGAGCCTCGGGAGGGAGCGCGGCCCTGCGACCCCTTCAGCTCGGACGTCTGGGCTCCAGGACGGGGGAGGGTGAACCCCTGGGGTTTAAGCCCCCAGTTTGTGGTCAGTTGTTACGATGGCCCCAGGACTCTCACACCCCAGCCCAGTGTTAAAGGTTCCGAGCCAACAGGAGAGACATGAAAGAGAAGTGGGAGCTGAAGGGTCCCACGGAATCTCTCTGTCCGGCAAGTGCTTTCTCTCCCAAGGGCCCCCGGGCTGAAGTCCAAGACGGCTGGAGAGGGTCCAGGTGCCCCCGTCACTGACCGGCTGCCCTGGGGCCTCCCATCGGGGGATGCTGTGGGGGGGGGGGCCAGGGGCTCTAACTCTGCCTCAGGGTGCTTCCCCGACCTAAAACCCCTGCAAAGCAGCCTATGAAGTTACTCCTCAGGGATTTCGCGCCTTTTTCCAGAATTTTTTTGTCATGGCATAACTTACAGACTGCACTGCGGGCAACCTCCCCCGCCTTCCGGACCGAAAGGTCTCAGGAAACATCGTGCGGGTCGCTGGACACGTTCTAGGACTGACACCCGCGTCTCGGCCGCCCGGATGCTGCACCCCGGCACCACCTCCCTTGGGCGCCCAGGGGTGAACCCCACAACTCCCATGGGGACCCCGAGTCTCCTGGGAAGGACCGGGGGAAAGGGCTCATTGGGAGCGACGGCGGAGCTCCCTACGAGGACGCAGGTCCCCGAGAGCGCCCGGCTCCCCCGGGCGACCCTGACCCCAGGAGGCGGTGGGGCGGCCGCGGTACCTCGGCAGAAGCAGTGGACGATGGCCACGCCCGTGAACACGCTGTGTTCCGTCCCGTTCAACCTGCAAGACACGGCCCGCGCGACAGGGCTCAGGCGCCCGCCAGAACAGTGGAGATCAACGGGGCGACCCCCACGGGACGGCCCGAGTCCCGCTCCCGGTCTGCTTGCCGGCCTCTCCCTCGAGCGCCCTCCTCCCTGTGGCCGTGCTGGGCCCCCGGACAGCCGGGAAGCCGGGTGTGGGGGGCCGAGCAGGATGGGGAGGGAGCCGAGGAGCAGGTCATGGACACCTGGCCCCGCGTGAGCAATATGACTGTGGGGTGAACAACGCTTAGGTCCGTCCCAGGGCGCCGGCCCATCCTCGGATCTTACCCCGCAGGGGCTGCGGCCCGTCCACCCCGCCCCGCGGCTCTGTCGGCCGCTTCCCAGGAGGCCGATCGCCGGGCACCCACCTGGAGAGCATCCTGTAGGCGTCCTGCTTGTCGACTGGCTTCTCCAGGATCAGCCCCCCCACCGTCTGCGAGAGAATCGGGAGGGAGACGGTCGTCTCCACGCCCTGCGCTGGGGATGCAAAAGCCGCCCGTCCACTCCGGAGACTCTCACTTTTTTTTTTTTTTAATTTGAGGTGAGATTCACACCACACAAAAGTCACCACCTTAGAGTAAATGGTCCCGGGGTGTTTGGTGCATTCACAACACTGCACAACTACCGCTTCTATCTAGCTCCAGAACGTTTTCGTCATCCTGGAACCCTCGGCACCCATTAAGCAGTTTTCCCTCCCAAACCCCCCTGACCTCCGCTAATTCACCTCCTGTCTCTGTGGATTTTCCTGTTCTGGACATTTCCTATCAGTGGAATCACACACTCTGTGTCCTTTCGTGTCTGGTTCTCTCACTGAGCATCATGTGTTCAAGGTTCATCCATGTTGTAGCTGTGTCAGTGCTTCACCCCTGTTCACGGCTGAGTAATATTCCACTGTGTGGATGGACCCCATTCTGTTTATCCTTTCATCCATCCATGGACACTTGGGCTGTTTCTGCCCTTTGGGCTATTGTGGACACTGCTGCTATGAACACGTGTGTACAAGATTTTGATTGAATGCCTGTTTTCAATTCTTTTGGATACATACCTAAGAGTAGACACTACTATTACCATAACAAAGGACCACAGACAGTGTGGCTTAAACAACAGACATTTATGGTCTCACTGTCCTGGAGGCTAGAAGTCTGAGATGCAGGTGTCACAGGGCTGGTTCCTCCCAAGGCCTCTCTCCTGGGTGTGTAGACGCCGTCTTCTCCCTGTGTCCTCACAGGGTTGTCCCTCTGTGTGTGTCTGTGTCCTCTCCTCTTCTTACAAGGACACCAGTCCTCTTGGATCAGGACCCACCCTACTGACCTCATTTTACCTTCATCACCTCTTTAAAGAGCCATTTCCACATACAGCCCCATCCTGAGGTCCTGGGGGTCAGGACTCTGACATGTGAATTTGGGGGACACGGTTCAGCCCCCTGCAGTGGAACTGCTGAGTCATACAGGGATCCTATAGTCAGCCCTTTGAGAACCTGCGTTGCTCACTTTTTAACTTCCAGGTAGAAACGCCCTTAACCACTAACTGGAGACCATGTCTACTTGTGGCCCGCGTGCATGCAGGTCTGTCCCATCGACCTGGGCTACACGCGAACAGACGGCACAGGAGGGCAAGCGGACCCCGGGACAGCCCCATCCGGTGTTCTCTGACCCCAGACTGTTTCACTGTTCACGTGGGTGGCCCCTCGTCTGGAGACTGCTGGTGGCACACCGGCATCGAGGCCCAGTGTCCCCAGGGTGTGGCGTCCCGTCCGGCCAGCTGCAGGCTTGGATGGAGGGCCATCGCCAGTGTGGCAGAGCTGCGGTGAGGGCCGGTCCGCGTGACCTCCCATGGCAGGGCACAAGGCTCTGTGGACAAAACCCCCGTCTCGGGTAAAACTGTGTCCCCCGAAAGATACGTGCAGGTCCTAGCCCGCAGCCCTGTGAACAAGACATTCTTTGGCAATAGAGTCTTTGCAGCTGTAATAAAATTTAAGGTGAGGTCGTACTGGAGTCGGTGGGCCCCAATCCATTATGACAGGGGTCCCTATAAGAAGAGGGAAAGTGGGACACAGACACACACAGAGGGACGACCACGTGAAGACGGGAGGGATGCGGCCACACGCCAAGGGACACGGAGGGTGGACAGCAGGCCTCCAGAAGCCGGGAGAGGCCTGGGACGGTGCTCCCCTGGAGTCTCCGGAAGGAAGCAGCCCGGCCCACACCTTGACTTCAGTCTCCAAGCACACGCAGACCAAACCGGAGGCCAGGAAGGGGACTCACCACGATAGTGTCCGCTCCGATGACAACGTCAGGCGTCCGGAGGTCTTTCTGCAAGAAATCCAAGCTCAGATTTAGAAATGGCGACCCCGTGTGTCTGACGCAAACGTCTACGCGTTGCAACAGGTGTCAAACGGCATCACTGGTACGGAGCCAGTCTTACTTTGAAAAGCAAGATCTGGGTGTCTTCCGTGTCCCAAGCTGGGACATGAGTGTCACCCCAAGACGCTCATCTGAAATCTGTGTACAACCTTGAACTTCAGGTGCACCGTAATACTAACCTTTTCACTGCCCCAAATCAAGTAATCGATATTCATTTATTTATACCAACACTTATAGCATTAACTAGCATACATTTAGTATATGAACTGCAATAGGATATTATTATTATGATGATGATTATTTTGTGTGTGTGAGGAAGACCAGCCCTGAGCTAACATCCGTTGCCAATCCTCCCCTTTTTGCTGAGGAAGACTGGCCCTGGGCTAACATCCGTGCCCATCTTCCTCCACTTTATATGGGACGCCGCCACAGCATGGCTGACAAGCAGTGTGTCGGCGGGCACCTGGGATCCGAGCCAGCGAACCCTGGGCTGCCAAGCGCGAACTAAACCGCTGCGCCAGTGGGCTGGCCCCAATAGGATATTATCTTTGATGTTCATGCCATCAAGTGGCTACAACTCCCAGGGCCCCTGTGGACGGCAGAGGGAACCCTGCCCGGGCTTTCTGCTCCGTCCTCTCCCTTCCCTCGCTCTATGAGACGATGCTCCACTGCTGTTCACAGGGTTTTCATGCCCAGTTTCTTCGAAAGTGGGTGGCCAGGTCCTTCTTCCTAGTCTGTCTAGTCTGGAAGCTCCGCTGACACCTGTCCACCATGGGTGACCCTGACGGTATTTGAAATCCTGGTGGCAGAGCTCTCAGCATCACAGCAACACGCAGCCACCACAGTGTGACAACTGACGGACGGGGGGTGTGGGTCCCTGACCGGGACATGAAGTCGGGATGCGGCGGTGAGGGCGCTGATCTTAACCACTAGACGCCCAGGGCTGGCGTCGGATGTTATTGTAACACACGGTGATAGATAAGCTACATTAATTCTATATCGCAAATGACACTAGTGTATCAACTACAAGAGTATATTACATAGTAACACATAGGAACAGCTAAGTTAAGTCTATCTCCTAAATGATACTATTATACTCATTACAGTAGTGTACTTTATAGCAACACCTAGTGATAGATAAGCTACATTAATTCTAGATCATAAATGATACATATTAATTACAATAGTATATTACATAGTAACAAACGAGCTGTATTAATTCCTTGTGGTAAACGATACTGTGACGTTAACTGTGATACTGTTACACGGTAACAGAGTCATAGATGCACGTTGTTACATAAAGGACACTATTATGGAACTGCGAGCGGGCACTACAGAGTGACGCTCGGCAACAGGTGAGCCACAGCAACCGCATACTGTAAACTGCAAACGGCATCTATTTACGACGTGGAAATCTGGAAGCTGGACGCCCCGTCAGAGCGAGAGAACCTGCGGCAGCAGGCGCGGAGCCCTTGCCTGGTGCATCCTGCTGGCCACCTCCAGGGCCTTCTGCTTGGCCGTTTCGACGGCGTAGGCGTGAGGGGTGGGGAAGGAGGCTTTCTGGAGCGTCTCTTTGAACCTGGAAGGGACCACCTCGAACCTGAGACCCTGGAACAGGAGAAAAGGGAGGCTGGGGGTTTCTCGGAAGAGCCCGAGGACGCGGAGGAGAATGTGCGAGATTTACAGCGACTGGCCTTCCCCAGTGCACCCCCTCCTGGACGTCCATCTATTCACTGGACCTTCACCCCGGCCGGCTCCTGGTCGGGGGTGGGGGACTGGGGGGACTGGCCGGGCCGCTCAACCTAGTGGGGAGACATTGGCACCTGCGGCAGCCACATCGAGGCCCCCAGGGTGGTGTTGATTGGGGTGCTGGGGCCCACAGCTCTGGGGTCCGAAGGGCTCCCAGGGTGTCCCAAAGGGCAGTGCTTCCCCCCCCACCACGGTAGTCAAACAACTGAAAATATACCGTCTGCAGGAAATGTAATAAAAATGCCACAAACAGCTCTCTGAGGGGAAAAGTGTTTCACTTGCCCCTAACATCATGAGCAGGTAGCACAGCCCGGGGGAGGCCAGTCATGGAGACGGTGACAACCCCGATTTGGGGGGAGACAGGAATCGTGGCCTTGACTACAGAGGTAAAGCTCTCCATCCAGACGGGCGCCCCCATCTGACTCATTGTCCCTCCCCCACCTCTCTAAGAAGCTCCCCTCTATCATGGACCCCCCGACACACCCCCACTTCTCCCTGGACCTGCCTGTGAGTCTCCATCAGTTCTGCAGACCCAGCCCTCCTGCTGGAGGAACTGACAGCACCCCTCATGCTGTACCCCCCTCCCCTCCACCCGGTCCAGACAGGCCCTCCTCCACTCCCTACCTCCCACCAGCCCCCCACCAGAAAATAACCCCCAGACAGCACAACCCCCCAGACAGCACAGTCCCCCAGACAGCACAGTCCCCCAGACAGCACAGATGCCCCCAGACAGCACAACCCCCCCAACAGCAGAGCCCCCACCAGAAAACAACCCCCAGACAGCACAGCCCCCCAAGACAGCACAGTCCCCCGCAGACAGCACAGCCCCCCCAGACGGCACGGCACCCCACCAGACAGCATGGACCCCCCAGACAGCATGGCCCCCTAAGAGAGTACAGCCGCCCCAGACAGCACAGCCCTCCCAGACGGCACGGCACCCCACCAGACAGCACGGACCCCCCAGAGAGCAAAGCCTCCCGGACAGCACCCCTCACTGTACCTACCCCACCCTGGCCCCTTCCCCCCACCCCAGGCAGAGCCTCCCGGATGCTGTCCCTCCTCCCATCTCCAGCACCCCAGCCCCCGAGATGGCGCCCCCACCATGCCGGGTCCCTCCACTCTGTACCTGTCCTCTCTGGCAGTCGCAGCTCCAGGAAGGACCCAGCTCAGATCTGGCCTTGGCCTGGCAGCCCTGCACACCTCGGCCAGCAGGTCACTGGGTCACTAGGCCCTGGCCCCTAGATCACATAGACTCGTCCTTCCTCAGCCCACAGCCCTGCACCCAGGTCACGAGGGTCTCCCCTCCTCACTGGGACTTCGCCCACACACCCCAGCCCTAGTCACTGGGCCTCCCAGTCACTAGAACCCTCTGGTCACTAGGCCCCCACTGGCAGACCCCAGCCCCCAGTCACTGGGGCCCTGGGGCCCCTGGTCATTAGACCTATGGGCATTGGGCCCCGGCGTATGGACCCCGCCCCCAGTCACTAGGCGCCCCTGGTAACTAGGCTCCCTGGTCACTGTGCCTCTGGTCACAGGGCCTCAGGTCACAGGGCCTACCGGTCACTAGTAACCCTGGTCACAGGGCTCCCTGGTCACTAGGCCCTCCAAGTCATTAGGTCTCCCAGTCACTAGGCCCTCCAGGTCAACAGGCCCCCCTGGACACTAGGCCCCCAGCTCACTAGGTCCCCAGTCACTAGGCCCGCCAGGTCACTAGGCCCCCTGGACACTAGGTTCCCCAGTCACTAGGGCCCCTGGACACTAGGTCCCGCATGCCACTGGGTCCCTGAGTCACTAGGCCTTCCAGGTCAAGAGGATCCCTAGTCACTAGCTCCTCTAGACACTAGGCCCCCTGGTCACTAGGCCCCCAGGTCACTAGGCCCCCCGGTCACTAGGCCCCCAGGTCACTAGGTCCCCCAGTCACTAGGCTGCCCAGGTCACTAGGCCCCCCAGTCACTAGGCCCCTGGTCACTAGGCTCCCTGGATTCTAGGCCTCCAGCTCACTAGGCCCCCCGGTCACTAGGCCCCCGGTCACTAGGCTCCCTGGATTCTAGGCCTCCAGGTCACCAGGTCCCCCAGTCACTAGGCTGCCCAGGTCACTAGGCCCCCCAGTCACTAGGCCCCCGGTCACTAGGCTCCCTGGATTCTAGGCCTCCAGGTCACTAGGTCCCCCAGTCACTAGGCTGCCCAGGTCACTAGGCCCCCCGTCACTAGGCCCCCGGTCACTAGGCTCCCTGGGTTCTAGGCCTCCAGGTAACTAGGCTCCCCGGTCACTAGGCCCTGCAGACACCAGGCGCCCTGGTCCCCAGGTCCCTGGTCACTAGGTTCCCTGGACTCTAGGCCCCTTGGTCACTAGGCCCCCAGGTCACTAGGCCCTCCGGTCACTAGGCCCCCCGGTCACTAGGCCCCCGGTCACTAGGCTCCCTGGATTCTAGGCCTCCAGCTCACTAGGCCCCCCGGTCACTAGGCCCTGAGGTCACTAGGCGCCCAGGGCAGTAGGCCCCCAGGTCACTAGGCTCCCTGGACTCTAAGCCCCGGTCACTAGGCCTCGCAGACCCTGGTCACCAGGCCCCGCTGCAGGCCCCGGCCGTGGCCCGTCCCGGACACTCACCGCGTGGCTGAGGATCTCCTGGCGGCGCGGGGAGGCGCTGGCCAGCACCACGCGCTTGTGCAGCAGCTTCCCGATCACCGGGCACAGCACCATGGCGCCGCCGGGCCCCGCGCCCCGCTCGCGGCGCCGCAGATGGGCCGACCCCGCGGGTGCGGAGCCCCGCCCCGCCCCGCACCAGGCCCCGCCCGGCCCGCCAGAGGCCCCGCCCCTCTCCGCACCAGGCCCCGCCCCGCCCCGCACCAGGCCCCGCCCCTCTCCGCACCAGGCCCCGCCCGCCCCGCCCGAGGCCCCGTCTCCGCTCCGGACGAGGCCCCGCCCCTCCGCACGAGGCCCCGCCCAACCCGAGGCCCGGCCCTGCCCCTCTCCACATGAGGCCCCGCCCCGACCCGGATGAAGCTCCGCCCCACGTCCTTCCGGGCACCGCTTCCGCGCTAGCCGCGCCCGAAGCTCCGCCCCCACCGAAGCCCCGCCCCCCGGCCCGTCCGGAGGCAGGGTGGGCGCGCGCTAGGGTTGCGTGCGGGGATCTCCGCTGGGGATGTGGGCAGGGGGCAGGGCCCCAGAACCCAGGCGCCCCCGGCTCCGGTGGGAGCTGTGAGTGTGGGAAGGGGGAGGGGAGGGTACCCATGAGCGCGGTGGGGGACGGAGACGGGGGTCCCCGCGGGCGCGGTCGGGGACGGAGATGGGGTTCCCGCGGGCGCGGTAGGGGGGCGGAGGTTGGGGGGGTCCCCCGTGGGCATGATTGGGAGGGAGACGGGGGTCCCCGCAGGCGCGGTGGGGGGAAGATCTAGGTCCCCGCGGGCGCGGTCGGGGACGGAGATGGGGTCCCCGCGGGCGCGGTAGGGGGGCGGAGATGGGGTCCCCGCGGGCGCGGAAGGGAACGGAGATGGGGTCCCCGCGGGCGCGGTGGGGGACGGAGGTTGGGGCTCCCCTGTGGGCATGGTTGGGAGGGAGACGGGGGTCCCTGCGGGCACGGTGGGGGGGCGAGATGGGTGTCCCCGCGGCGCTGTATGGGGGAGACGGGCGGGTCCCCGTGAGCGCGGTGGGGGTATACGGGGGTTGGTTCCTCGCGGGCGCGGTCTGGGGGAGATGGGGATTGGGGGGTCACTGGGGGCGAGGTTGGGGGCTCAGATGGGATCCCCCCGTGGGCGCGATGGGCGGCGGAGATAGAGTGAGAGAGAAAGAGAGATGGATAGAAGATAAATGCTAGACAAAGAAGCGCTCACGCTAAGGCAGAGCTTCTCAGCCCCAGCGGTGGTGACCCTTGGGGCCAGATCAGGCGTTTTTGTGGGGCTGCCCTGCGCTTTGCAGGATATGTAGCAGCAGTTCTGATTTCTGTCCACTAGATGGCAGTCAGTACCTTCCCTCCAAGGTGAGACACCAAAAATGTCTCCCAGACGTCGTGTGTCCCTTGGCTGAGAACCACAGTGATAGGCGATAGATGATAGATAGATAGATAGATAGATAGATAGATAGATAGATAGATAGATAGATAGATAGATAGATAGATAGATAGATAGATAGATAGATATAGATAGATAGATAGATGATAGATAGATAGATAGATGATAGATAGATAGATAGATAGATGATAGATATAGATAGATAGATAGATAGATAGATAGATAGATAGATAGATGATAGATATAGATAGATGAATGATAGATGTGTGGATAGATAGATGATAGGTAGGTATACTGATAGGTAGATAGATGATAGATAGATATGATTGATGGATGGATGATAGATGGATGGATAGATGATAGACAGATGCATAGATAGATGATAGATAGATATGATTGATGGATGGATAATAGATAGGTATGATTGGTAGATAGATATTAATCTCTCATGCTAATTCTGGGTTTCTCAGCCTCACCATTCCTGACATGTGGGGCTGGACCATTCTCCAATGTGGGGCGTCCTGTGCAGTGTAGGGTGTGGAGCAGCATCCCTGGTCCCCACCCACCAGAGGCCAGGAGCACCCCCTCCAGTTGTGACAACCAAAATGTCCCCAGACTAATACATATATACGAACAGAAACATGCGTATGTGCATATACATGTGCGTGTGTCTGTACATGTACAGTGTACATGTATATGTGCATCAACGTCGCATACTATTATATGTTTTGAGGGCATTGTTACCTCCCTCTTTTTTCTTAACCTTCTGAGCTGGGAGATCCCCACAAGGCATAGTCCTTCAAACCAGGTTTTGATGCCTGTAGACTGGGCGGTGATGCAGATACTGGGACCTGGAGGTCAGCGCTGGTCTCACTGGTCCCTCACGGAGCGGGGCCCACAATGGAGGCTGCAGGCCCAGGAGCCAGCTCCCCGAGTCCCAAGCCCCCGAGCCCCGGAGCCGTCAGCCTTGGCAGATCTCAAAGGGCCCCGTTGTGCAGCCCTGCTGCCTCCCCACAGAGGGATGTGAACCGAGAGGGCAGGACGCAGGTGCCCCGACCCCTCCTCCACCATCCCATCCCTGTCTACCCAGCCCACAGGCCCCCCTCTTGGTTAGTCCCACCCGAGGGGTGGCCATCCACCAGCCAGTCTCTCAGCGGTGAGTTCCGATTCGCTGTCTGGCCTCACCCGGGACTGCCTGCCCCAAAACATCCCCTGTAATTCGGGAATCATTTCCCAATTGGTCGAGTTTGCATTTCCCACGAATGTTAGAAATAAACATCCTCGTCATGATTTCTAAGTCGAGGCACCTGAGGGACACTTAAAGCTCAATTACAAGGTCTTTATAATTGAATCGTCTCCTCTGGGTGATGCCAACGTACGTTTGGCTGGAAATGTCAGGATGACCGCGTTAAGGGCCGATTTTCGCTGTGTGCACCAGAAGTGGCGTCCAACCGCCCTCCTGCCAGCCGTGTCTGAGGGCACCCCGCTCATTTCTCCGCTGCCGCCAGTGGGGTCCCTTCACTGTTATCGGGACGCGGGAAACAGAGGAGGGATTTCAAAGGCAAACCTGGAACTCATTTATTGAAGGATCGACACCTTTGAGAATCCATCCCTCTGACATTGTAGCATAAATTCCCCGAAAGCATTCTACCGGGTCGACTCCCCCCAGGTCTCCAGAGCGAGTCCCAAAGACTCCTATTTACTGCTATGCACGAGCCAGTCATTTATTTAAAAAAACATATGGATGGTCGATTGTGCAATAGTTTTAGGTTTACAGGGAGGTTGCAAAAATAGTACAGAGCTTCCATCCACGGTCACATCCTTTCCCGTCATGTTAACATCCCGCGTCACGCAGTCCGTTGGTCTCAACCAAGAGCCAATATCAGTCCATCACGAGGGAAGTAAGTGTCTGCAGACCGTGTTCGGGTCTCACCACTTTTCCCAACGCTCTTCCGGGATCCGGTTATCCTGGATCTCATTTTCCTTACGAGGACATCGTCCTCTTGAGGATGGCAGATGAGGAGCGGACAGGCCGCCTGGCGTTTCGATCTGCTGTTTACTTCCCATCTAGGAAGCGCTGCGGGACCGGGCAGGGGTTGTAACGGCACTAAAGAATCCCGTCGTCATTACGGAATCCCGCAGACTTCCAGAGACAGATCAGAAATGTTTTAAAAAGCCGAGGTCACAAGTTGAGCCGTTCTGAACCTGAATGACATCTACTTTGCTCCAACGACTAGGACGTGGTTGAGTCTGGGTCAATCTCGGACTCTTTTCCTTGGCCGTCTCCTCCAGAGAGAGGGACAATTTGAGAATGAAGACACGTTGGGGGCAAGACATGATAGAAATAGGGTTTTTGGTGCCATGTCTGTTTCAGGTCAAATTTCTCTTTGATCCTTTTGGGATGGAGGTGAAAATCTGGCTAACATAGGGCTGTTGCAAGCCTGTCTATAGGTTTTCACGTAAAAACTGCCAGAATGATTAGGGAATGAGATCCCCTGGTGAAGGACACACAGAGGTGGTCACCCAGTCACTGGAGCAGGAAGGAAAGCATAGGAGTTGATGCTACACCGAGGATGAACCCCGAAAACATCGTGGTGGGCAAGAGCCAGCACATACAGCACCCCGTGTGTCCTGTGATTGCATTTATGTCACATGAACAGAACAGACAAATCTATGCAAAGCAGAGTGTGGTGCCTGGGCTAGCCGTGTTAAGGGGCCCCGGGCATCTTTTGGAGCGGGGTGGAAATGTTCTAAAGCGGCATCATGGTGATTCTAGAACATCTCTGCAAATGTCCTCAAAGCCATTGAACCGTCCACTTAAAATGGGTAAACTTTGTGGTATGTAAATCATGCCTCAGTAAAGCTGTTATGTGGATGGACCTTGACGACATTCTGCTGAGCAACATAAGCCAGTCACGAAAGAACGAATGCCGTCTACTTCTAGAGGGACCGAGAGGAGTCAGATTCACAGAGACAGAAAGTGGAATGGTGGGTGCCAGGGGCTGGGGGAGGCGGAGTGCAGAGGTGTCTAATGGGGACAGAGATTCCATTTGACAAGATGAGGTGTTCTGCAGATGGATGGTGGGGACGGCTGCACAAGACCATGCATGTATTTGCTACCACTGAGCTGTGCGTTAAAAATGGTCAAGATGGGGGCCGGCCCAGTGGCGTAGCGGCTAAATTCATGCGGTCCGCTTCGGCAGCCTGGCGTCCACAGGTTTGGATCCCAGGTGCGGACCCACACATCACTTGTCAAGCCGTGCCGTGGTGGCATCCCATATAAAGTAGGGGAAGATGGGCACGGATGTTAGCCCAGGGCCAGTCTTCCTCAGCAAAAAGAGGAGGATTGGCAACAGATGTGAGCCCAGGGCTAATCTTCCCCCCACCCCCCACAAAATGGTTAAGATGGTAAATTTTATGTTGTGTGTATTTTACAATAAAAAAAATTGGAAGAAGAAGACACAAGAATAGCTGGCACAGGGCATTTGCTTCTTCCTTACTCTGCCTTTCTGAGTGGAGACGGTTTCCAGCACTCAAGGATACAGTTTGCAGAAATCAAATGTCTTCATCTGACATTTGCCAGTACACCCCATTTCTTTTATATATTTTCAAATATGCTCAATGTGAAGAGAAAGATACAATGTAACAGGTTCCCTTCACCAGTTTCAACCATTATGGGGATCGACATTCTGCCATTTTTCTTTCATCCAGTCCTCCTAAATATGCATGCATGCACACATACACGTGTATGTACACATGTAGTGGTATGTGGAGATGTACGCATGTGTGTGCACGTGTGCACACATGCACGTGTCTATGTAATGCACGTATGCCTGGGTATGTGACTGCACGCACATGCATGTGTATGCATGATGCGCGAGTGTTCGTGTGTATGCACACATGCACGGGTACATGCATGCATGGAATGCATGCACATGCGTGCATCTATGTGTACATGTGTGCACATGCATGGTTGTATGCACACATGTGTGTATGTGTGCATGCATCTGCTCTAGGATTGTACAGCAAACATGAAACATTGTATCATCCCACCCATGACTATCTGCATACATACCTTTAACAGATTAGCATTCCTTTTTAACAAAGCCACAGCCCCATCTTCCCACCCATCAAATCCATGATGTCACCGTGTAGCCAGTATCCACGCCCCACTGGTCCGATTCATGCCGCGTCCTCAGAGGTACCCTGCTTCTGCCTTCGATTGAGAGTCTTGTCACTGAAGTCCCGGGGGCCCACGGGAGGATAACGTGTCAGTTCCAGCGTGCGGTGGGAGGGGTGTTTGGAATGCAGGGGTCTCAGAAGTCAGAGGGAGAAACGCTTGCCCTCCCCCCCGGGGACAGTTAGGAGCGTCACCGAGGGTCTTGTTTCTCCGAGGGCCCCCCTCTCTCCACATCCCGCCAAGAGCTGAAGCACAGTATCGCACTCTGTTTTATGTGTCTACAAATACGAACGTTATCCAGTTACGGGATGCTCAATTGGAGCACAGGTTAAGTTTCTGGGGGAAACACACACACACAATGTTATTGAAATGCTGACACCGGACCGAGGCCAGTTGTGCCACGTCGGGTTAGAGGACGGACCCCTACGGACAGGCCGACTGTCCCCTGGAGATGCAACTTCTGGATTGAAATTCCCAGCAATGCCCAGGACCCTGGTGGATCCCCCCATAACGTCAGTGGCATCGGGGCCCCCTCCACGCAGAGCTCACGGACAAGCAGCCGAGCGGCTGCACGCCCCACTAGTGGTGACGACGGTAACCGACGCGGGGCGCCTTCGGTAACCCGAGGGCTGAGGGCTGTGACACTCTGGGAGGAGGATGTTATGCAGACGGCCCGGTTCAAGGTGTGAGGCTTCTTCACAGAGCGGGGGGAAGGCACGCTGTGCGGTGGTTTGAGGTTTTTCACAGCTGGTCTGCATCAGAGGCAGGAGGCCCACGCCCAGGACTCGGGGGGCGGGGGGCGGGCAGCGTCTCGCTGGCTCAGCGTTTCCCGCGACATCGCTTTCTAGGGTTCGGCCTCGGGACAGCCGGGAAGAGCAGAGGGTGTCACGGCTTCCATGCAGAATCCGGGTCCCCGAGGCCGGCCCGTTCTGTGTCACCTCTGCCCACTGATTGGTGTCCTTGCTCGGCTAGGGCTCCGGGTGTCGCTCCAGAAGGGTCCTTATGGTGGCTGTCCGCTGCCTGCAAACACGGGGACATTCAGTTCTGTTGTGGACTGCAGACTCCGGAGGAAGGGACGGGGTCCACAGTTTATGGACCTAGCTCTGGGGTCCACAGCACAGAAGAGGAAGCAAGAGGCAAACCCCGAATGAGAAAACCACCGATGCTCGTCCGGCCGGGCCCTACATGCTCCTCAGAGGAGCAGTCCGTGGGAAGGACGCTGCCCAGTGTCCGTCACGGAGAGTGCTCAGCTCTGAGGACCTGGGAGCCGGTGGCTGGGCAGTCCGGGAGGGGTTCACGCCCTCTCTGTGCAGCACAGCTGTAGGAGCTCCAGCTTTGGGCCTCCAGAGATAATAGCATTTGCTCGTCCTCTTGGCTTGCCCATTCCAGTATTAACATCGGGATGAAGGTGTAAAAGCCATCGACGCTGGAAATGTCTGGTTTCGGCGCGTGCCGCCTGTGGCCGAGAGGGGCGGAGATGTCTGGGATTCTCTGGGGGCCCGGTGCACGGCGTTCACGCTGGGAGTCACCCCGGAGGCATTTGCACATCTTCTCTTTCCAAGAGCCCTCGCCTGACACAGGCGTGGCTGCACCGTCACGCCCAGGGGTTGGGCCCCACGAAGCAGGGCCCCCCGGGGATTGGCGCCAGGCACGGTGGACCTCCCGCAATCACCCACCCGGGGCCAGCACTGTCTATCTGCTGGCGTCACAGCCACGGAATTTCGGCAAGGCTCAAAGGTGTGTGCAGGTGTCCTGGGGCGGCCGTAACAAATTCCCACACGCTGAGTGGCTTAAAACCCCAGGAACTCACCGTCCCCCGTCCAGACGTCTGAGACGAAGGGGTCGCAGGGCCGCGCTCCCTCCGGAGGCTCCAGGGGAGGGTCCTTCCTGCCTCTTCCAGCGTCTGGGGCTCCAGGCGTCCCTGGGCTGGTGGCCGCCTCCCTCCGTCTCTGCCTCCGTCTCCACGTGACTCCTCCTCTGTGTCTGTGTCTCCTCTTCTGTCTCTGGTCAGGACACTGTCATTGGATTTAGGGCCACCCTGGTCTGGCAGGTCACATTCTGAGGTGCCAAGTGGACATGGATTTGGGGGGACACTTTATTCCAGCACAAATGTGCCTGTTTTTCTTCCAGAGCAACAATGGCAGGAAGCAGGTGCTCCCAGAGGCCCTGAATGGCAGCTCACAATCTCCATCAGCATCTCGGACCCACGGTGGGGAGGCCTCCCTGGAGGTCCCCAAGCCCCCGGCCTGCTGAACCCCTGCCCAGCTCTTGCCTTGCAGGCTCCAGCGCTGTCCCCTTCCCAAAGGGCCTGAAACCAACACCGTGCATCCTCTTGTGATTCGCAGAGCATCAGAAACTTTGCTGTTCCGGGCGAATCCCCGGCTCCCGGGGACCCGCTGTTTTGGCATCCTGGACCGTCCAGGGGTGGGGGCCCCTCGTCTTCCTGAAGCAGCAAGGTATTGGGGCTGGGACAGGTGCATCCTGGGTGCGGGAAGAGACAGGGATGTCCCCACCCATGTGCCCACTGAGGGCTCGGCCGCTGACACTCCCGGGAGGCTTGTGTGGCTAGTGATCTTGCCAGGTGCCTGGTCCCCAAAGGGTGTTGTGGGTCAGGCCAGGTGCACACCCATGTGGGAGCGACCCCAGAGCCTACAGTGGCCCGGGGCTGGGGCAGGAGACAGGAATGGGCCTGAAGGAAGCCCCTGCACCCCTAAACATCTCGGGGAGCCCATCAGGGTTGTGGACACCCATCGTCCATCACACACCTCGGCTTTCGCAGCTTCTCATCCACTGGAGGGGCCTGACCCACGCATCCCGCACGCCCGTCGCATCTGGGGGTCTCCGCTTGGGACATTTAAGTCGAACACGCGCCCCGAGGGGCCAGAGTGACTGGCCACTCCGGAAGCCCCCGTGGTTGGCTCCTGGGGGGACCTGGTGACGTGGGAGCGGGGGATCCCTGAGCTCTCAGAGCATGAGGCCGAAGGGGCCTGTCCACACTCGCCTGGCCGCATCTGAGCACCCAGAGTGACCCATGATGAGAAGGGCCTCAGCTCTGGGCGCGCCCGGCTGGGCCGCAGAAGGTGTGTGGTCATTGTAGACCCGGGAGCCATGGAGAACAGGGCAGGCGGACGGCCCGGGCATGGTGTCGGGGGCCGCGGGGGACACCGCAGGGCGGGCTGGCCCTCCCACGCTGTGCCACCGCCTCCCAGAATCCCACAGTGCCAGCCCGTCCCTCCGTCTGCTCGGACCCTCCGCGGGGGATGCCAGGAAGGAAGGGAGGGGTCCGCCGCCCCGTCCCGGGTCGGGGGGCGCCCGGCTCAGAGCAGACTCTCCTGCCTCTTGAGGCAGGGCTGGCCGGCCCCCTCGGGCCCGTCGGCGTGGCCGCTGGCCGTGGAGCGTGCCGACAGCGTCCGGGCCGAGAAGAGGCTCTCGCGGCGGGCGTCCAAGCTGTCGGCCGGCAGGCGCCCGTAGCCCAGGTAGTCCCGCAGGCGGAGCTGGAACTCCCGGGAGGCGAAGTAGTAGACAAAGGGGTCCAGGCAGTTGTTGAGGCAGCTGAGGCAGAGCGTGAGCTTGTAGACGTGGTAGTAGCTGCGGCCAAAGAAGAGGCGGCTGACCATGTGCACCAGCAGCACGAAGTTGTTGGGCGCAAAGCAGGTGACGAAGGCCAGGAGCACGACGGCGGCCAGGCAGACCGCGCGGCGCCGCTGACCCCGGCCGTGGGGGTCGGGGGTGCGCAGGAGCTTGAGGATGGTGGCCGTGTAGCAGGCCACGGTGACCACGAAGGGGATGAGGAAGAGGACGATGAAGAGCGTGAAGAGGAAGATGGCCCACATGGCCACGCTGGGCAGCATCGTGGACTTGAGCACGTCGAAGCAGGTCACGATGCCCAGCGCCTCCACCGCGTAGGTGAGGTCGGTCCGGGCCAGCGGGGACAGGGCGGCCAGCAGCAGCAGCCACATGGCCACGCAGGCGGCCACGGCGTAGCGGCGTCGGCGCCAGCGGGCGGAGGCGAGGGGGTAGACGACGCCCAGGAAGCGCTCCACGCTGATGCACGTCATGGTGAGGATGGAGGAGTACATGTTGGCGTAGAAGGCCACGGTGACCGTGTTGCAGAGCAGCTCGCCGAACACCCAGTGGTGGCCGTTGCAGTGGTAGTAGATCTGGAAGGGCAGCACGCTGGCCAGCGTCAGGTCGGTCACACTCAGGTTGATCATGAAGATGACCGAGGGCGACTTGGGCCCGATGTGGCGGCACAGCACCCACAGCGAGAAGAGGTTGCCCGGGATGCTGACCAGCGCCACGAGCGAGTAGACCACGGGCAGGGCCACGGCGATGGTGGGGTCCTGCAGCATCAGGATGGTGGCGTTGTCCGGCCGTGTGAGGTTCATGTCCATCATAGCGGAGACACCGGGCCGCACGCCCACCACCGCTGGGGGCTCACGGGCGGATCTGGAAGACAACGGGCACAGGGGTGAGGCGGGCCGCGGACGGGTCCTCGTCCGTGGCCGCGGTGGGCTGCCCCCTCCGTTCCCCTCCCACTTCCTCTCGCCCTCTCGTTCTCCCACGAGATCGCAGGCCTAACACGCTGCATCCTGACACGCTGCCTCGCACACAAAACAGACGAGCACCATCTTCTCCTCAACGGCCCGGAAACATGGGTGGGCTTGGACACGGGGCCGGGCCCATGGGGCCCCGGGTCAGCGCACAGCTGGCCCTTCCTCGGCAACTTCCTTGCCGTGATTGGGAAGCACAGGGAGTGTGCTGCGAGCCCCGCCGCGGTGGCCTCCACATTGGGGCCATGAGGATGCGGGAAGTGCAACAGAGTTACGAGGTTCCGCAGTTACCGAGTGACGACCCCGGCAAGCAACTGTGTTTCCAGCGACACAGTTTCTCTCAGACTGCTCGGACCCCAGTTTCCTCATTTGGGCAAAGTGAAGTTGGGGTCCCCCCCGACCAGAGCCGGCCTGGGTATGACTGGCTGGCCTCCTCGACCACACGGGGGCACTGTGCTGCTGACATGGCAGTGCCCGCACGTCCGTGACCCATGTGTCACCCCGTGCCTGGTTTCCCGCCTTCTGTTGCTCATAACACCTCAGCACCCCGACACCACGGCTCCGCTCACTTCTACACCTGGGACCCCGATCCCAGAGTGCTCACTGGGGGCCGCTCATTAGGGGCAACGATATGCAAGCCCCTGAGACAGCATCCCCGTGTCCTCCCTCCCCCACAGGCAGGCTTTTCAGTGATGGCTGTGGATCCCCACAAAATTCCCTGTCATCTTGAGCATCACCCCGTAGCCCAAGCAGGACGGGAAGACAGGAAAGGGGGGCTTGGAGGGGGGCTGGTGACATGTTTCCAACGTCCGGAGGGTCAGAGCCCCTGCCCAGGCCCTGCTGGGGGCTCCTACGGGGCATTACCCAGACCACAGACAGGGCTCTGCTCTGTTCCCAGCAGCCCCACGGGTGCCTCCCCCGGGGTGCTCCAGGACATTTAAGTCTTGGACATCACACTTTGGGGATCCTGACGCTCCTCCTGGAAGACCACTCCTCTGACCAACCCCAGCAGAAGCTCCGAAAAGAGGGAGGGAAGAGCATGTCCTTGGGTGGGGCCGATTCCACCTGGGTTGGTGGCCGATGTGGCCACACGGCTCGGCCATGGCCCCCAGTTATCTAGTCGGACACACGTGCAGGGGCGGCTGTGAAGGTGTTGTACGTGTGACTCAAGTGCACAACCAGCTGCCTCGAAGTAAAGGAGATGTGGTGGGTCTCGTCTAATCAGGGGACGGTCTGAACAGCAAACACTGAGGTTTCCAGGAAAAGAAGGAATTCTGTTTCAGGATGGCAGCGTCAGCTCCCACCTGAGATGTGAGACTGCTGGCCTGTCCTGCAGATTGCAGACTCAGCCCCAGAGCTGTGCAAGCCAATTCTTTGAAATAAATTTTTCTATATATGTATGTTTTATGTTTATATACGTGCATATATATGCATGTGTGTTTGTATACATATGTAGACACGTATATCCTATTGCACATCTATCCTATTGTATATATTTGTATGTGTGTGTGTATATATACACACATACATCCTATTGTGCATTCATTCTGCTGCACACGTATGCACACGTATCCTAGTGCATATATGTATGTGTATACGTAACACATATATATATCCTATCACACATATCTATCCTATCTATCATCTATCATTATCAATCATCTGTCACCTATCTATCTATCATCTACCTATCCATCTATCATCTATCTATCCATCTACCTATCTATCCATCTATCTATCATCTATTATCTATCTATCTTCTATCTATCTCTACCTATCTATCTATCCATCTATCATTTATCTATCTATCTATCATCTATCTATCTATAATCTACCTATCTATCTATCATCTACCTGTCTATTTATCATCTATCTATCTATCATCTATCTATCTATCATCTATCTATCTATCTATCTATCTATCATCTATCCATCTGTCTATCATCTATCTATCCATCTATCTATCACCTATCTATCTATCTATCTATCACCTATCTATCTATCTATCATCTATTATCTATCTATCATCTATCTATCATCTACCTACCTATCTATCATTTATCTATCTACCTATCTATCACCTATCTATCTATCATGTACCTATCTATCTATCATCTATCTATCTATCCATCTATCTATCATCTATCATCTATCTATCCATGTATTGATCTATCATCTACCTATCCATCGATCTATCATCTATCTATCTATCATCTCTCTCTCCGTCCATCCTGTGTTTCTGTTTCTTTGGAGAACCCTCACCGATACAGTGATGATGTCCTGCCAAGGGGCCTCATGGGGCTGGAGGGACGATGACTAGATGTCCCTCATGTCTATGCTGACTCCCATGTTAAGAGACAGGGACAGCCAGGCGTGCCCCTCACAGGTTCCCCCAGGGCCGCATATTCACAGGGTCCCAGCTCCCACCCTGACCTCCCTCCCGGGTCTGTGCAGACGCCAGCTGCCCCTTGCCAGCACAGAGGGGCCCGTTCCTGGGGGACGGGGACTCCTCTGATGGCGCCTTTCTCCCGAGGACTCCACTTGCCTCGCAGAGCCTTCCCGGGACCCGGGCAGCCAGGGTCCTGCGTGACGCCCCCCTTTCCCCTGTCCTTCCCTCACATCGAGGTCACCATCTCTGCTTCCACACGGGCGTTTTCTCCAATAAAATGCCTTCATGGTTGATCGCGTTTGGGCACCTTGGAGCAACAGCGATGGACACGGGAGAGGAGAGAGGACTTCTCGGTAGCCGGCCATCTTAACCCTTGAAGAGAGTCACCATCCATGAGCAGATGCTTTCTGAACGGGACCTGGCACCTTTCCCCACCTTAGCTGTGTCCCTATTTGCAGGAGGGACCCCGCACACGGAGAGGCGCCTGGCCCAGGGGCACGGTGTCGGGGGTCTGGCCCGAGGCTCTGCTGCCCGGCCGCCCCGGGGCCTTGGGCGTATGTCCCTCTGATGGGCAGACTGGGAGCTTCCCGCTGGTCCGGGAGATAAGGAACACGGGCCTCGAGCCGGAGACCCCACGAACCTCGGCGGGAACGCAGCGGGAGACCCTGGAAACCCACCGGACGTGGGCGCCGCGGGACCGTTTCACAGGCCGACAAAGCACCCCGGGAGCACCAGCACGGATGTCCCACCGCTGTTATCCCGGGGGCTCCGTGGAACAATCCGGAAAACAGAAACCCAGCGGAGACAGTGGGCTCTGAGCCGTCTCCTCCCGCTCCTGAAACCGAAGCCTTGCACCCGTGAACTTCTGCTTTTTCTGCGGATCTTGGAGCCCCGGCTCTTCCTTCCCCACGGAGAAGTCTGGGAATCCGGCGCCCGGCTCCAGACCGCCCGTCCTGCAGACCACCCGGGACAGAAGAGACCCCCGGGTGTCCGCCTGGAGCCTCCTGCCTGCGGGGAACGTCGGGTCCAGGTTTCACTTTCTTTGCGGTTTGTTGTGTAAATGCAACATAAGGCGGCTCACAAAGCAATGCTTGTGTTTTTTGTTTGCAACTATTTCATTGAGGTCACATTGGTTTATAACATTGTGTAATTTCAGGTGTAGATTATTATGTATCAGTTTCTGCATAGACTGCATCGTGCTCACCACCAATTGTCCAGTTTTTATCCATCACCACACACATGTGCCCCTTTATCCCTCATGCCCCTTCCCCAAATCTTTCCCCTCTAGTAACCACTAATCTGCTCTCCTTATCTGTTTGTTTATCTTCCACATATGAGTGAAATCATGTGGTCTTTGTCTTTCTCTGTCTGGCTTATTTTGTTTAATATCATACCCTCAAGTTCCTTCCATGTTGTTGCCAAATGGGACAATTTTGTCTTTTTTATGGCTGAGTAATATTCCATTGTATATATATATACCACATCTTCTTTATCCAATCATCCATAGAAGGGCACTTGGGTTGCTTGTCTTGGCTGTTGTCATTATTGCTGCAGTGAACACAGGGGTGCATAAGTCTCTCTGAATTGTTGATTTCCTGTTCTTTGGATAAATACCCAGGAATGGGATAGCTGGATCATAAGGTATTTCTATTCTTAATTTTTTGAGGAATCTCCATGCTGTTTTCCACAGTGGCTGCACCAGTTTGCACTCCCACCAGCAGTGAATGAGAGTTCCCTTCTCTCCACATCCTCTCCAACACTTGCAATTTCTCGTCTTGTTAATTTTAGCCATGTTGACGGGTGTGCGGTGACATCTCATTGTAGTTTTGATTTGCATTTCCCTGATGATTAGTGACGTTCATCATCTTTTCACGTGCCTGTTGGCCTTCTGTCTACCTTCTTTGGAAAAATGTCTTTAACAGTCTGGAGTTTCCTTTTGTGCTTCGCCTCGTCTTTCCTGTATCGACCCGGATGAAACCTGACTTCTCTTTCTTGGAATGCTGGGGGAAAGAGCCTTCACATTTAAACTAGGGAAAAAAGGATGTGATGCATCTTTTCTGGATTTCAAAGATGGCGGCCGTGTTGGGCGGCCTGAGCTGGAGTCAACGGGGTGGGACGTTTAGTGGGGGCTCATGGACACATCTTTAGGGTGCTTGAAGGGACGTTAGGTGGGATGTTGCAATGAGGATGCACCTAGCACTCCATGGTCATTTATGGGGCCGTCTGCAAGCCAGGAAGAGGGTCCTCCCCAGAACCCAATCCTGCTGGCCCCTTGATCTTGGACTTCCGCCCTCCAGGACCATGAGAAATCAATGTCTGTTGTTCAAGCCGCCCCGTCTGTGGTGTTTGTTATAGCAGCCGGAGCTGACCAAGGCAGTCATTTTACTGATGGCCTCAGGCTGTCACCGGAGGTATGGGTCATGCTGTGAGGCCACGTGAGACAGTGTGATCATATAAGTCATTGTAACCCACCTGTATTCCCTGCACAGCAGCTCACGGAGACCCCAATCCTTTCCAAGATCCCTGCTGTCCTGCCGGGAGGTAGTGAGGCAACCATAATGTTCACGTTTCACAGATGAGATGGAAGTTCCAACAGGGACGAGGGGGGAGCTGGGGTTTGGAAGGACCCAGGCTGCTTTACACTGGGCTTCACTGTCTCGTAATCTCTTGACGTTCTCATGGACAGTGAACCTCAGTATAATTATACTGATGGCTTCAGGCCGTCTCTGCAGAGTGAGGTCAGAACAGCAGACCCCAGGGCGCTCATAGCTGCACGGGGCAAAAATGCAAAGAATTTACTGCGAAATCCCGCCTGGTCTCTGCAGCCCACGGCACCGTCCATGTCAGGGTGGACGCCGTACCAGCCGTTGAGGTCTGGATTCTGCACGGCAGGCCCTGGAGCCCCTACACCGGCTCTTAGGCGGCTCTGAGAAGTTCTCCTGTGTCCTCGGTCTATGTGCACTGGGCTGGGCAGTTTCCTTCCGGCTGTGTTCGCCCGGAGAAGCAGTGTCCCCGCACTTGTGTGGGGCTCAGAAACCGGAGGCGCGAGCTTCTGGAAGGAGCACGGAGACTAGAAGTCGGGGGGGTCTGAGGAGCCCGTGGAAGGAAGCTCTGGGACGCAGGTCGGGGGTGCTGCGGCCTGTTTTTCTCACCTCGCTTCTTGCTCGAGATCCGGTTGTGCATTATTGCTCTGCTGTCTTGCAGGTGGCCGAAGCTGTTGCTTCGCCATCCGATGACGAATGTGCAAGATGCCGGGCCTCCTGAAATCAGGGAGTGGGGCCCGGGGCCCAGCTGGGCATCTGATGGCCGTGTCGTGGCACGGGCCTCACATCCAGCTCGTGGCCCAGCTCGGACGGAAGCCCCAGGGATGCCCTCTGCTCCCAGAGCCGTGCCCACTGCCACCTGACCCGCTCCAAGGGCAGGTGGCCTGGGCGTTGGCCCTTTAGTCACAGGGGCGTCGTTCCTGGAACATCTCTTAGCAGGAAACACGCGGTCCGGGTACCCGAGAGGCTGGCACACGGGCTTGAAAGCATATCTCGGTCTTGACTCACATCTCAGCCCGTCCTGACTGGGGTTTCTTCCTCCAGAGAAGCCTTACCATCTGTTGCAAGCATCTGCAGAAAGAGCTTCCTCAAACCAATTTAAAAATGGCCTCGAGTTTCGCTTTGACTGTGAAAGTTTCTGCTCTGCTGGCGCCCACCCAGGTGCGCGTCTTACGGTTACCTGGGGGCCGGACTTGACCCCCCTGGGACATCTCAGTCCATCCTGCGCTGCAGGAGCCAAAGGGACTCAGTGCTGCAGAGCCCTGCACGGGAGACAGAGGTGCTGATGATGCACGGGGTACAGAAAGCAAGAGAGGCCACTCTGTGCTCTGGGGATGTGTCCCTCTTGGTGGTCAGGGTCCATAAAGGACGAACAGAACCGGAGACGGAAAAACGATTCCCCTGAAATGGACGGTGAAGTGGGCTGCAGACACCAGGGCAGGATTTCGCGGTAAATTCTTTGCATTTCTGCCCCGTGCAGCTACGACTGCCCTGGGGTCTGCCGTTCTGACCTCCAGGTGGGCACTTCTGAAGAATTTGACTGCCACGCGCTGTTGAAAGTCCGCCGGGACGTGCCGAGCAGGTGGGGGAAGGAGTGAGTGGTTGCAAAAGCTGTGTGGCTGTCGGGAGGCCCCACCGTGTGTCTGCAGCCTCGAGGCCACCCCCTCCCTGCTGGCCCCCCGGGTTCCATCTCGGGATCCGGCAGGCAGCCCCCTCCACCCGCGTGCGGCCTCGTGGTGTCTGGCCCCCGCCCCCGGAGGCTGCCGAGCGCCACGGATGATTAATAAAGAAATCACTTCTAACAGACGGCGGCTTCGCCGAAACATGGGTGCTTGTGGTTTGGAGCTGGAGCAGGCCCCGGGCGGCACGGTGGAAATTTTATGAAATGGGCACAAACGGTTGCTCTGGGGGAACCGCCAGGCGCTGGGCAGGCAGAGGTGGCTCTTGCAAAAGGGACGGGCGGCCGGGTGCCCAGTGTCAGAGGACCAACGGCCATAGGGGCCCAGAGGCTGCGGGCAGGAGGGCCTGACTTCCTGTGCCCCGCGGGAGGGTGCACGCGGGTCTGAGAGCGAGTCCGGCACATTCTCTCCTGTCGAGGGCTACCGTGCGCCCCCTCCTCCCTCGTCTCTCTCCTTTTTTCTTAACAGCCTTATTGAGATGTAATTTACATACCATAAAGTTCACCCGTCTAAAGTGTACAATTCAGTGGTTTTTAATAGAGTCACAGATGTGCAGCCATCCCCGTAATGCGATCCCCGGACATTTTCATCACCCCTAAGAGAACTCCTGGACACCCCAGCTGCCACCGCCCCCATTCGTCCCCCTCCCCAGCCCATACTGATCAATTTTAAAATCGAGTTAAAATTCATGCATCACAAAGTTAACTGTTTCAAAATGCACAATTCAGGGGCATCTAGCACATGCACCATGTTGTGCAAGCATCTTTTGTATTTATTTGTAGAAAATTTTCTTCTCCCCAAAAGGAGGCCCTGTTCCCACTGAGTCACTCCCCATCCCCCTTTCCAGCCCCTACAACCTCTAATCCACTTCCTGTCTCTGCGGATTTGCCTGTTCTGGACATTTCTTATCAAGGCAATCACACACTATGTGGCCTTTGGGGTCTGGCATCTCTCACTGAGCATCATGTTTTCAAGGCTCATCCATGTTGTAGCCCGTGTGGGTGTTTCACTCCTGTTCATGGCTGCATAATATTCCACCATGTGGATGGACCACATCCATTTATCCATCGATGAATATTTGCATTGTTTCTGATTTTTGGCCACTCTGAATAATGCTGCTTATCTCATGTCCACGCATCTGAAGGGTCATGATGGTGAATATGGTGGTCTTCCAGTCTTGGTCGAGGTGGGTCTTGTGTTATGTTCTTTCAACAACAACAACCCCTGTTTCCCAGGTGCTGGGGGCCCTCCTAGGGGCTCACAGGGGGGACAAGAGGGTCCCGTCCCCGGGAAGGCAGGAGCCAGCCCTGTGCAGTGTGGGTTCCTTGGGTTTTGTACCACCCAGTTTGGGCTGCATTGTTATGGCAGCCCTTGAGACTCAGACCAGCCCGAAGCTCCCCAGTGCTACTGCTTAGGGCACCCGGTGATGTCAGAGGATCCAAATGGCTGGCGCCTTTTATCCCGTAGGAGATCATTTAGTCAATCAGCACACACAGGCTGAGCTCTCAGCATCTCTGCCAAGCCCAGACCCGGCTGTTTCCCTCGCACCTGGGACAGCTCACGTCCTATGGGCGTTGTTCAACAGACTCCCGATGATGGACGGGACTGCAGTGAGCAGACCGGCTGCCCGATGCAGCAAACACTGGTGCATTGGAGCATTGGGGAGCGCTGGGTGTGGGGTCCCCTCCTGAACCCTCAGTGTCCTCATCTGTCACATCGGGATATCGACTCTTATCCTCGGAGGGTTGCTGTGATACGGAGCACCCCAGTGACGCTGAAGTGCTTTGTAAACTGTGGTGTGCACTATAAATATTAGCTAGGTCAGTAACCGGACGAGTGTCCTGGGGCAGTCTTAACAAATGGCCACAAACTGGGGGTTTAAACCCCAGCAATTCACCCTCCCCCGTCCTGGAGACCAGACGTCTGAGATGAAGGGGTCGCAGGGCCGCGCTCCCTCCCGAGGCTCCAGGGGAGGGTCCTTCCTGCTCTTCCAGCTTCTGGGGCTCCAGGCGTCCCTGGGCTGGTGGCCGCCCCCCTCCATCTCTGCCTCCGTCTCCACGTGGCTCCTCCTCTGTGTCTGTGTTTCCTCTTCCATCTCTGATCAGGACACTGTCATTGGATGTAGGGCCCCCTCATCCAGGGCGACATCCTCTCCATCCTTCACTAATCACATCTGTAAAGACCCTATTGCCCAACAAATTACAGTCACGGGTTCTGGGCACCCGGATGTGGCCGTCTTTTGGGGGCCACCCTTCCGCCCACTGCACGTGTCAAGGAGGAGAATATTCCTGAGCTCTTTGGAGCGTGTTCTGGGCCCCCATCTTCAACCGACAGACAGGACAAGTGTGTGGAGTATTAGCAGCCATCAGGGGTGACATCTCCTCGGGCCCCACGTTGACGCCGCCTGCGTGACATCGATCCCCCCGACCCGACACCCTCCCTGCAGCCAGCTGCTGCTGACCCTAAACATCCCCCAGGACAAGGCTTCCAGCTTCTGCTGCGTCCCCACCGGCGCTGAGGGACGCGGATGGACTGAGACCCCCTGGATGTCCAGCCTGCAGAGGTGGAGGCTGCACGACGCTGCTTTGGAATCTGACTGTGACACCCGGAAACGCTGGCCACGGGCACGCTGTGCGCCCCCACCACCAGCCTAGCAGACCTGGGAGGCCCCATTCTTGTCCCCGGCCCAAGGACGCAGCTGATGCTGTGGTGCGGCCCTGGAGAGGATGCTGCCTGGGGTTTTCTGGTCGACCGTGAAAAACTCACAAAAGACACAGGAAATCGTGTGGTTGTCATGGGCTGAACGGTGTCCCCCCGCCCCCCAGCTTACATGTTGACGTTCTAACTCCCCGGATCTCACAATGCATCCTCAGTTAGAAATCGGGTCTTTGTACATGCAATTCGTGATGGAGATGAGGTCCGATGGCATGGAGTGGCACCTGAACCCCCTATGTCTGGGGTCCTGATGCAAAGGGGCAATTTGGACCTAGACACACACACGGGGAGAACGCTATGTGAAGACGGAGGCTGAGGTCGGGGTGATGTGTCTCCCGGACGAGGACTGTGGCAGCCCCCAGACGCTGGGAGAGAGCACGCACCAGATTCTCCTCAAGACCCTCCAGAAGGAACCGCCCGTGCCCACGCCCTGATCTCAGACTTCTGGTCTCCAGAATCCCGAGAGGACACATGTCTGTTGTCGGTGCACATCTGTTACGACAGCCCCAGGAAGCTCACGCACGAGGAAAGAGAGGAAGAGGGTGGGCGACGGACGCCATAAAGTCAAAGACATGATGGGCGCTGTGATCAGGCACAATACAAGACAGGGGAGAAGCTCCAAGAAAAGATGAAGCGTGAAAGGATGAGGGGGTGGGAATAACAGAATGAGAGGAAGAGGGAGCCAGCGGGCTTGGAACCGCACGGAAGAGAAGAACTGAAATACTTAAAGATGTAGAATTTGCATTATGAGCAAGAATAACAAAGTGTATCCGTGGGGCAGGTGCATACATTGTGACAGGCTTTGCAGAAGCCCAGGGTGGATGGCCACAGGAAACCGTCTCCTCGTCAGCCACCGTGGAGTCGCACGCAGCAACTGAAGAAAGGCTGCAGGTTCTGCTCAGGTCTCCTCCCGACGGTGGGCCAGGTGCGTCGGCGCTCCAGAACGCCGGGGGATCCAAGGGCTGGGGGACAACCCCATGTCCCGGACTCAGCACCCATGCCAGCCCTGGTGGGGAGAGGGCGCAGGCGTACGCCTGGTGGCAGACCCACAGTGGCCTTGAGGAGAGCTCAGCGTTGGGCCAACGCACATTACTGGGGTGGATGGGATTTGAATGATGTGGTCCCACGGGCACCATCGAGACACCCAGACTTGTTTGAGCAAGAGTCTTGGGTGTTGATTCAGAAGCAGGACAGGTCACCTAGATGGGTGAGAGGCATTGGAGGGGTGACCTAGCCCAGGGGATCTTCCCCAGGAAACTTCGCCATCCTCCCCGGAGGATACTTGGTGATGTCTGGGGGCATTTTGTGTCACAACTAGAGTAGAGGACACTCCTGGCCTCTGGAGGGTGGAGACCAGGGATGCTGCTCCACACCCCACAGTGCACAGGACGCCCCACCACAGAGACGGGTCCAGCCCCACATGTCCGCAGTGCCGGGGCTGACAGATCTGCCTTCCATGAGACACTCTGTCTATTGCTGTCATCTGTTTGTCTTTTTATCTATCATCTATCTATCTACAATCTGTCTATCATCTATCTGTCTGTCTTTCTATCTACCTATCTATCTATAATCTATCTACCTACCTATCATCATTATCTGTCTATTTCTATATCATCTATCTATTTATCCATCCATTCATTTATCTATCTCTATCATCTACCTCTCTCTCATCTATCAATCTATGTATCTATTATCTATGCATCTATCTGTGTATCATCTCTCATTTACCTATATCTATCTATCTATATATTTCTATCATCTATCTATCTATCTATGATCTGTCTACCTACCTATCATCTATCTACCTATCAATCTGTCATTATCTATCTCTATATCATCTGTCTATCCATCCATCCATTTATCTATCTCTATCATCTACCTCTCTCTCATCCATCAATCTATCTACCTATCTATTATCTATGCATCTATCTATCATTTATCTATAATCTATCCATCTCTCTCTCTATTATCTATGCTTCTTTCTATCATCTATCATTTGTCTATATCTATCTATCTATATCTATCAAATTTCTATCACCATTATCTATCTATCTCTATATCATCTGTCTATCCATCAATCCATTCATTCGTCTATATCTATCATCTACCCCTCTCTCATCTATCATCTATGTATTATGCATCTATCTGTCTATATCTATGCATCTACCTATTTGTCTGACTATCTATCTATGTATCTATCATCTGTCTATTACCTATGTATCTATCTACCCACCCATCTATCTATGTACCTACCTGTGTATGGTGCTGGTTAAGAACTAGGGACGACTGTGTCCCCTATTTCGCACTGTGGTGATCCCGTGTTGAGGTCAGTGGCATCCGTCCCCTTGAGGTCAGTGGCGTTTGTTCTCCTTCGATACTGTGTGGGCTGTCGTGGGTCCTGCCCCTTCTTCCCCCTCTTCCCCCTGCACATGATTCCCTCCACCTGCTGTTCACCTTTCAGTTTTCCTCGTGCTGTGTCACAATACCTTAGCATTTTATATCTTTACGTCACGAACTCTTTCCCATTGTGTCTTCTGTACTTTATCCCTTGCCTAGGAGCACCTTGTCCACCCCATACCTATAACATCTTCCCCTCCCTCTTTCTGACATGACTTCACAATTTTTACTTTCATCCTCACACTGTTTCCCGGGCTGTATTGTCCTTGTTCTTCGTGTGCTGTCACACGCAGGGGTTGTCACCATGCCTGCTCTTGGCAGAGGCTGTGTCTGCTGGGCGCACGCGTGATGGGATCCAAGAAAACAGAACGTAAGATCAGAAACCCTCGGAAGCCAGTGGTACCTGAGAGACCCCTGAGCTCGCTCACCCCTCAGAGCCTGACTGTCCCCCCACTGGTGCTATGAGCCCCACCTTAGGGTGCTGTGGCTTGTGTGGGGCACAGGGGACACCCTCAATCCCGACACCTCCTTCCTAGAGGTGGATGTCGACCAACGGATTCAAGAGTTTCTAGCGAGAGGGAAAGATCCAGAAGAGCCACCACAATATTGAAGGAGAAGAACAATGTCAGAGGCTGACAGGACAGACTTCAAGACTTCCTATAAACCCACAGGAATCAAGACGGTGTGTATTGGGGAAAGAACAGACAAACCGATCAATGGAACAGAATAGAAAGCCCAGAAACAGGCCCCCAAATACAGTCAACTGGTCTCTGACAGAGAAGCAAAGGCAATTCAATGGAGCAGATATGGTTTCTTCAACAAATGGGGCTGGAATAACTGGGCACCCACATGCAAAAAAACCCCAAAAATGAATCTAGACACAGACCTTACACCCTTCGCCAAAATTAACTATAAACGGACTGCAGACCTAAATGTCAAATGGAAAACTGTAAACCTCCTCCACGGTAACGTAGGAGAAAATCTATGTGACCTTGGGGTCAGGAGGCGTTTTTACACACCAGGGCGGTGGCGGGACCCGTGAAAGAAAGAACGGATGGGCTGGACCTCGTTCAAACTGACAGCTTCCGCTCTGCGAAAGGCACTGTCAAGAGAGTGAGAAGACAAGCCACAGGCAGGAGAAAATAGCCGCAAAAGACACATCCGAGAAACAGCAGCGTCTGAAACATATAAACGAGTCTGGAGACTCAACAGCAGGAACACAAATGGGAGAGAGAGCCGAACAGACGCGTCAGCGAGGAAGCCCGACGGCTGGCCAAGGAGCCGATGAAAAGATGCTCCCCCTCGCAGGTCGTCGGGAAAATGCAAATTAACGCAGCGATGAGCTCCCAGCAGACACGCTGGGATCGGGATGAGTGACACGTAGAAATACCGCCAACACCAAACGTCCGAGGAGGATGTGCAACAGGAGTTCTCCTTCACCGCGGGGCCGGAGAGGGGGTCCTGGAGCCCTGGGTGGCCCCTGATCCCTTTGGGGCTGCAGCCACGTTTTCTGTCCGTGCAGCACGGTGCCGCGCGCCCTGCTGCCTGTCTTTGCAGACCCGAGGCGCCCCTTGCCGCTGCACGGCCCCTGGGTGAACGGTCGGTTCTACCCACTTCAAAGTGAGGACAGAGCGGCAGCGAGCGGGGCGGCAGGTGGGCGATGGGGGATGGAGCACCTGTCCATGCACATTCTGCAGAAGCCTCAGATCTGGGGGCACGAAGTCTCCCCGCTAAGCACAAAGGCATCCGCCGCCCTCTTATCTCTCTCCCTTCGTTTATTCTCTTCTCGATTGCACAACCGAAGCACGCCGTGGATTCCGAGTGATTTGCATGCAGTTGTGCGTCTGCACATGCACGTCAGTTGTGTAGATTTTGATCTCCCCCTCCGCATACAGGCTCTCTGCCTTCTCTATCTTTCTCCCCGAGAAGGGCAGCCCCCGACGGGCTTCCTAACCCGTCAGACACCAGATTCTGCAGAAAGCAAAAAGCCCCCTGCTTTCTCTTTGCATTACAATGGGGTTTTTTTTGTTTGTTCTCCATTGTCAAGCTGCACCCCCATGCACACGTTCCTCTCTGCGGTGTTGTCTGAATCGCGGCTGCAGAGCCGGCCTTTGTCTGCGAGGCAGGAAGCCGGTCTACGTGGACGCATGCATTAACTTGAAGCGGCCGGGCTGTGAAAAAAACAGCTCGAGGTGGCCTGGGGGGTGGGGGCCTGCTGGGAAATAGCAGTTTGCGAGTGGCACAAGGTGTGAGAACGGGGCACTTGGTTTTACCGGGGCTGGACCAGAAGGCCAACGGTGTTGGGGAGGTGGAGAGATCTGCTTAACAGATGGGTGGAGAGAGAGGGGAAGGTGTATGCGCCCCACTTGCTGACAGCTGTTCTGTATCTCAACCTAGTCACTTAAATGTCTTCTCCAGGTGAACATATGTTGACTTGCCATGGAATGCTTTAACTGTAATTGCGTTAATTCTACCCATCCCATTTCTAACCATGTGTCAAGCAAAGCCACCAGGAGACAACAGCCCAAGGAACGTTTGAGAAGGAGCCAACGCATGCCAACCATGTCACTCTCGCCCGAACCAACGGAAACCCCAGTGACCGGAGCCCTTGGGTGGGATACGCCGTCGGGTTGCACACTTTCCAGATACTGTTTGAACCTGTGCCTTGTTAAAGTGAAAAGCTGGCCGACGTGCCAACGAAAACAGACATACATGCATCCCTTTGTGACATTAGGAAGCGCTCAGGCGCCGGGAAAGGGTATTTTGAAAGACCGCACCATAAGGAGCCCTCTTGGGCACCCCGCAGCCATCAGGCGTGAAACTGGCAGACGCACCTCCCACCTGGTTCCACTCCCCCCACACCCTGGCTCGGGTGTAGAAGGTCAGAGGTGGGGGGTTTTCTGGACTGGGCACACCGCACGCCAAAACCAAGGAGGGTCCCCGGCCGATTGGAGACGGCCCAGAACGAGGGTCTCCAACCAGGAATGCATCCCCTGTAGAGAGGGCAGGACGACCCACGGGGCACAAGAACAGTTTAGGAATTGCATTTACGTTTCTGTTCTTCATCTGACACATAAAGAGAGACATTGCCTTTGCTCATATTTAGTAGAAGCATTGACTGTCCACCGCGTGTCTGGTTAAGACAAGAAATGGACATACGTGTTTTGGGATGTGTGCTCAAATGTTTAACCCGACGGGAGGGGCGGGTCTGGAGGAGAGTCATCCTGAAAGGTGGAGCGTTTGAAGAGGTGAGGGATGTGCCGTCTTTGGGAGGGAATCCTCAAGTCCCAACGGAATTGGGATGTGGGGTCGGAGAGAGACAGTTCAGGGTCAGAGAAATGGCCGATTCCAGGGCTGGGTCAGGGGGCCGCCCATGAGCCTCGGGTTTCTTACTGGATCAGAGAGTAAGGATGGAGGAGACACATCACAAGGACACTGGAGCCAGCTTGATAGAATGGAAATTTGTCAATGGTTACGTCAGTCCCCCAGGGCTGTGGAAACAATTACTCCAAACTGGGGGCTTAAACCCCAGGAATTCACCCTCCCCGTCCGGGAGACCAGACGTCCGAGAGGAAGGGGTCGCAGGGCCGCGCTCCCTCCGGAGGCTCCAGGGGAGGGTCCTTCCTGCTCTTCCAGCGTCTGGGGCTCCAGGCGTCCCTGGGCTGGTGGCCGCCTCCTCCATCTCTGCCTCCGTCTCCACGTGGCTCCTCCTCTGTGTCTGTGTCTCCTCTTCTGTCTCTGATCAGGACACTGTCACTGGATGTAGGGCCCCCTCATCCAGGATGACCCCATCTCCATCCCTCACTAATCACATCTGCAGAGACCCTGTTTCCAAATAGAGTCCCATTGCACGTACTAGGGGTGGGGCTTGTTCATCTCTTTTTAAGGGACACAACTCAATCCACTACAACATGCAGCTATGGTAATGATCAGATTGCACAACACCCGTCTATGGCTCCTGGATCCGGGGGAGATTCTGATGAGGAGAAGGCTGTATGCATGGTCTTCAGGTGTCCCCACAGGTGTCTTGTGAGTGGCAAAAGACACAGTTGTAACTGCTAAGTGGAGAAATCGCAAACACCTCCATTGGGTGATCAAAATTAGCATCATGTGTGAAGGGTGTCCCAACACCAGGTGCCTCCAGGTGGGATACCTGGAGAAGGACCCAGCATCCTCACCTGGGCACTGCTCTTGTTGAGAATGCACACCTGGATGTGATAATGGGGAAGTGTCGGACACAACCCAAGGGAAAAAGATGCCACTAAGAAAATGGCGATGTCATAAAAGACAAAGAAAGGCTGGCCCCTGTGCTGGACGGAGTTGAAGCTCTCTGCCTAGGACATTATTGGGTCCACCCACAAAAGTGGAGTATGGACGGCTCATTGGATGAAACTATTGTGTCAGTGTTGATGTACCCAGCAGACGACTGTGCTGTGGTTTTCCAGGAGGATTCCCTGTGGATGCGGAGGCCACGGGGGGGCCCTTAGAGTTAAAGGACCACGCTGCATGCAACTCCTTATGGTCCAGAGAAAGATGGGCTGTTGTAAAAGATTATATATATGTTCATATGTGTGTATAGATCAATAGAGAGATGATAGATGATTGATAGAGGATAAGATTAGATAGATAAGTCAATAGATAGATGATAGATACAGTTGGATAGATGGATGAATGGATAGATAGTGGGTGTATGAGTAAGTAGGTGGATGGGTGGATAGACAGATAGATGGGTAGATAGCTAGGTAGGTAGGTAGATAGATAGCCTATATTAATGGGTGGAAAAGTTAAGCACATTTGCCTCAAATATTTCCCCCTTTGTGTCTCATTTCAACGTACAATTTGTCATCTTATGTAAGAAAGACTTCCCTTGTTAACTGAGCCTGATCTGCCCCGAGCCCCTCATCAGTGGTTAAAAATTATATGAAATTAGATGTTTACTGTTTCATCAAAAAAAAAAGTGACATCAAATGAATGGAAGAAAAACTGAGGGCGGTGACTCGGGGGTGGGGTGAGTGGAAAATCCCCTAAATAGACCCATTGACATTTATTTTCCACGTGAAAGAGATTGCCTGCCCCACGGTGCACCCAGGGGGGCAGCATGGCCTGGTGGTGGGGAGCCCAGACCGGGTCGGGGGGAGGGGGGATCATATGAGTGTCCTATGGCTACTTGAACATATGACCACAAGCTGGAGGCTTAAAACACTGGAAACATTCTCTCCCAGTTCTGGAGGCCAGAAGTCCAAGATCAAGGTGTCGGCAGGGCTGGTTCCTTCTGAAGGAAGTTTCATTTAATGAGTGAGGTCTTTTAAAAAAGTAAGATGATAAATTGTGCATTGAAATGAGGCATCAAGGGGGAAGTATTTGATGCAAATGCGCTTAACCTTTTCACCCGTCTGTCTAGACTATCCATCCGTCTATCCAACTATTCACCTATCCATCTATGTCTACCCATATCTACCTACCTACCTATCTATCTATCCATCCATCCATCCATCTATCCTTCCATCCGTCTATCTATCTATCTATCTATCGTCTATCTATGTATCCATTCGTCCATCTATCCATCTTTGTCTATCGAACTAATATTGTCCTCTGTCTAGACTTTCCAGCCTCTGCCTCCATCTCCACGTGGCTCCTCCTCTGTGTGTGTGTCTCCTCTTCTGTCTCTGATCAGGACACGGTCATTGGATGTAGGGCCCCCTCCTCCAGGACGACCTCCTCTCCATCCTTCACTAATCACATCTGCAAAGACACTATTCCCAAATAAGGTTCCATTCTGAGATTCCGGGTGGACGTGGATTTTGAGGGCATTTTGGGGGAATACTGTCAACCCAAAACAGGGGTGATGATGACCCAAAAGACCGTTCTAAGACCTAAATGGGCTCATCCACACACATTGATTTTATAGTCCCTCAAAGGAGAAAGTACTTATACTTAGTACATTTCAATAAAAGTCTGGGATCTGGGGCTGAGAGCCAGGTTGGACCTATGTGAAGCCCAACTATTCCAGGAATGAAGCGGTGGCCCCAAATGTTGTGGGCAGCCTGGAGGCACCCTCTGAACAAGGACTGAGTCACCCTGTCCCTTTCAATCCCTGACTGTTTACAAACTGCCTCTTGGAAACAGTTTGGCGATTCCTCAGTTAGTAAACATAGAGTTATCATGTGACCCAGCAATTCTGCTTCTAGCCGTAAGCCCAAGAGAAATGAAAAGGTACGTCCACACAGAAACACAGACATGCATCTACATGGCAGCATTGTTCACAACAACCAACAGGTGGAAACAACCCAAGTGTCCAATGATGGATGAATGGATAAACAGAATGTGGTCCTTGCACACAGTGGAATATTACTATGCCACGAAAAGGAGTGAAATGCTGACACAGGCTACAACGTGGATGGATCTTGAAAACACGATGCTCAAAAGTGAGAGAAGCCAGACACAAAAGGACACACGGTGTGTGATTCCATTGATATGAAATGTCCAAAATAGGTGAATCCATTGAGACAGAAAGTGGATTAGTGTTTGCCAGGGGCTGGGGGAGGGGGATGGGAAGCAACTGCTCCTGGGTGCAGAGTCTCCTTTTGGGAAGATGAAAATGTGCTGAAAGCAGAAAGAGGTGATGGTTGCACAGCATTGTAAATGTGGTAAATGCCACTGAATTTTAAAGGGTTAATTACAAGTTGTGAGAATTATATCTCAGTACAAAAAAATGCCCCGTGAATCGCAGGGAAAAGCCTGAAGACACGTCTGTTTGACTTCCCCGTGTGTCAGGAGGCCCTTTCCTCCGCGCCCTCCCGGCTCCCTGCTCGCCCCACGTTCTGCGACCTACATCCCTTTATTCTGGTCTCCTGACCCCTCAGGTCACTGCCGGGTGTCTGCAGCCGGCCGCCCACATCTTCTCGTCTGTGGTCACCGCGGCCGATTTAATCTCAGGCGGGACCTGAGCGAAGAGGAAGGGGGCAGCCCCGGCCATCTTCGCCGATTACATAATGCTTTCGTCCGGGAAGCCGCTGTTACTGGGCCCAAGGTTCCCAGGGGGCTTCTATTGTCCTCATTTCCTTCTATTCCAAGGCCACTGATGTTTTCCTTCCTGGCACTGAGTCCTGGGCATGACGTGGGAGGCTTCAGGCCAAGGGTTCCTTGAGCTGCCAAGAGGGCATCCCCCATTCCTGGAGCACGCATCCTGTTAAATATTTGCAAACGTTTTCTCTCCTCCTTAAGACACACCTTACGAATGGGGAAACCGAGGCACAGAGGGCTTACGGAACTTGCCTGGCTCGTGAAAGGTGTATTTGGGACCCAGGCCCAGAGTTTTCTGGCCAGAGATAGAAGTGGCTCAGGCCCGGTGCAATAATCTGTGAGCCACACAGGCCGGTGTCTCTGAGCCCCACTCCCTGCACGGTGTCCAGTTGTGTGTCTTCCTGTCTGCTCTCCCAGCAGGGATTTCTGGGGCCACACTGAGTGCTGGGAGTTCCCTCAGGAGGATAAGGGGCCCTGCCTGAGACCCCGGTCTGCGCCCACCTCTCATCAGTCAAGGTTTCCGCTAAGCAGGAAACTGTCCTCACTGGACACCATTCACCTTGATCAGTCAGGTGGTTCACACTTGCTCTCTGGAGGGCGTGCACAGCGGGCGTGGGGACAGGTCAAGATGCAGGGACAGAAAAGGCCAAGGGTGTCAGCAGGGTCCCCATGTCCAGGGCTGGACAGTCGAGCCCCCAGGGAGCCCCTCAGCCTGCCTGGGTCGTGACCTGTGGAAGCAGAATGGCCCGGCCCCGCCCACAGCCGTGGTTCCGCTCCAAACAACTCTAGTGGAGCAATGACCGCAATCTGTGCAAAAAGCCGGTGAATCCAAGTCTGGGACGGACTTTCCCTGGCTCGGGCTCAGGCACAGAGGATGTGCTGGTCACCTCGTTCTCGGACTTCCTGCCCTTGGACAGGCTGTATGCTCAGGCCTGTGGGACCACCTCCCCCATGTCTCCCACCGTGTCGCTGCTGTTTCCCCCCCAACGCAGCCCCTCACCCCTCGGCACCGGCACAGATGTGGGGGATGCCTGCCCACCTTCCTCCCCTTCCCCCCGTGGCAGGCCTCACCCCAGACCTCTCCCAGCACCTGTGGGCATCCACAATGCATTGCACCACACTTGCTGGCTCAGGTCTAGGTACGGACCCTCCTCTCCAGGCCAGGCCAGGTCACACACAACTCTCAATCTGCTGTCCTGAGTTTAGAGCTGGACACGCAGGACGGTCTCGATAAATGCAGAGTGGAGGATAAGTGAATGAACGAATGACATGTGATGGCGTCCATATATATGGAATGAATGAATGGGTGGATGGATGAATGAATGAATGACACATAGGACAGTCTCCATAAATGCAGAATGAATGAGTGGAAGACCACAGGGTGTTCCCCCTAAATGTGGAGTAAGTGAATGAATGGATGAGTGGATGAATGAATGACACAAGGATGCTCTCTACCGATGCGGAATGGATGAATGGATGACGCATGGATGCATGAACACAAGGAAGGGGGCAGTGTGCATTTGCGTCCCGCTGCCCTCCTGTGACTTTGGCCGAGTTAACCAGCTGCCCGCTGCCGTCCCCCCGCCACAGTGGAACCTGGCATCCAGCCCCCTACCATCCCCCCACTGCAGGGGAACCTGGTGTCCAGCCCCTGCTGTCCCCCTGCTGCAGGAGAACCTGACGTCCAGTCCCCTGCCATCCAGTCCCCTGCCATTCCCCCGCTGCAGGGGAACCTGGCGTTCAGCCCCTGCTGTCTCCCCACTGCAGGAGAATCTGGTGTCCAGCTCCCCCCTGCCGTCCCCCCACTGCAGGAGAACCTGGTGTCCAGCCCCCTACCGTCCCCCCACTGCAGGGGAAGCTGGTGTCCAGCCCCTGCCATCCCCCCGCTGCAGGGGAACCTGGCAACCCGTCCCTGCCGTCCCCCTCTGCAGGAGAACCTGGCTTCCAGTCCCTGCCGTCCCCCGCTGCAGGGGAACCTGGCATCCAGTCCCTGCCGTCCCCCCGCTGCAGGAGAACCTGGCGTCCAGTCCCTGCCGTCCCCCCGCTGCAGGAGAACCTGGCGTCCAGTCCCTACCGTCCCCCCGCTGCAGGGGAACCTGCCCCCAGGACTCTGGCCCTCTCTGGATATGGATCTTCGTCAAGTTCCTCAGTTTCCTCATCAGTAAAACAGAAATGACGGTAACAGCTCCTTCGAATGTGCCCGAACGAGCGTTTTCTCCGGCAACCCCAGCCATCGCCAGTGGCCCCCACTAAAGTCCCACGATTCTTTGCAGCCTCCCTGTTCTCTCCGAGTGGCCCGCAGACACTTGTAGGACTTGGGTGTGCCCAGGTTAACACAATCCCCTCCCCCAGGTGAGCTGAGCACATTCCCCCGGATGAAACAGCGTCTTTAAACGGAGACGCGCGGCCCCTTGCCTGGGTCCACCCTGCCTCCCGGGAGATCTTGGGGGGACTCGGTCCTGCCGGCCCCCCTTGGGTCCCGGGACTTACGGTGGCTGCCGGGGGGGCCGCGGTGGTCCTGCGTGAGCTGGCCTCGTGCGGCCTGTGCGAGCCGGGCGGCGGGGACCCTCACCCTGCTGCAGAGGAGGGGATCCGCTTCAGACGGGAACAGGGGCCTGGGGACAGCTCGTCGCTCTCCCGGGGACCCCACTGTCTGTTCCCCAGCCAGACCTGTGACTGGCGCGGTCCCCAACCCTCCAGGGACCCCGCGGGCTGCCGGTAACGGTAACCTGTCATCTGCAGATTTAATTAAACGCGCAAAGATTATGAAACACGGAGCCGAGGACAGACCCACAATGGATGAAAAGGTTCCTCTTTTTCTTGGTGGGCCTCCCGGGGGGGCGGAGAAGGTCACTGCAGGGGATTTTGCATTGTTTTTTAAAAACATGCTTTTTAAAACATAATTTCCACCTTAATATGTTAAGGGATAACTTCAAGAGGGTTAGTTTATAATGAAGGAATGTCATACGTTTAAGCGTAGCCTCCTTTGAATATATTTAATATTATTTTACTTTTCAAATTCATTTTAAATCCTATCTTAATATTAACTAGAAGCTTACTCACTGGAGGGTGATAAGGGTCCTGTTTCTTCTCAAGTAAGCAGCTGGGTGGTTATATATTTTCTGACGTTTTCCCCTGTTGTGACTTGACTTGTGTCCCCCAAAATTTGTATGTTGGAGCCCTGACCCCCAGGGCCTCAGGATGGGTTGTGTGGAGATGCGTCTTTAAAGAGGTGATGAAGGTAAAATGAGGTCACTAGGGAGGGTCCTGATCCAACATGACTGGTGTCCTGAGAAGAGGAGATGAGAACACAGACATGCACAGAGGGACGACCATGTGAGGACACGGGGAGAAGACGGCGTCTACACCCCCAGGAGAGAGGCCTCAGGCGGAACCAGCCCTGTGACACCTGGATCTCGGATTCCAGCCTCCAGGACTGGGAGACATAAATGTCTGTTGTTTAAGCTGCCCCGTGTGGGGTTCTTGGTTATTTCAGCCCCGAGCTGACTAAGACGCCCCCGACCACAGGGAAACTTGGGGACAAGTAGGTGACAGACTGAGATTTTTTCAAGAGAAGCGTGCTTGTTGGAAACAATTGCAGATGTTGCAGAAATACGTGACAGGTGAAAGGAAACTTCCTTGCAGTGAGCTTGTCCCCACGAAAGACCCTTGAAGACCGTCCTGCGGGCAATTTGCCTCGCCTTCTGCTTCCCCGCCTGGGTTTTAAGTGGAGATGTGACAATACAGGGTTGGGAAATGCTAATTAGAAGCAATTCCTGGCCTCAGTGTCCGGGAGCCAGCTCAGAGGGTCTGCGTGGCCGTGCCCGCCCCCCACCCCGGGCGTCATCGATCGTCACAACGGGACTGATGTCACCCCCTGCCCACCCGAGAGTTGTCCCCTCTCTGATCCACCTGGCATGCAGCCCTCCCCAAAGTTCCAAATCCCACCTCCTGGGGCCTTTGTGCCCCTTCCCACGAGGACCGGGCTGGGAAGGAGGGGTCTGGGCCCCGATGGACTCGGGAGCAGCTGCCTGGGGCTGCGTGGATGAACCAGAACCTGCGTTTCGTGGACAGCCAGGACGGGGAGCAATCTTGAGCATGGCTGCCCTTGAGGATTTGTCATGTGAGCATTTTAGGAACCAAGTGGTTGGGAAGCCAGGCCCCCCGGGGGGAGAGCCATCTTTCAAATAATGGCGTGCTCATCGTCGTTTCCGATTTTAAAAGTGGGACATTCCCATCGCAAAACACGGGGGGGATTCCAGCCGGAAGAGGGGCCAGCGTGTTCGCCTCCTGCGGCTGCTGGAACACAGCAGCACAGATCCAGAGGGTCGGGGTCATCTTGCAGCCGGTCAGAGGTCAGAGGTCCCACACCGGGTCACCCCGGGCTCCCATTGAGGTGTCGGCAGGGTGGTTCCTTCCGGGGGCTCCGGGGGAGCATCTGTTTCTTTGCATTTTTTCCAGCCTGCATTCCTCGTCCCATGGCCCGTTCCTTCGCCTGCAAAGCCAGTCGCATAGCATCCTCCCTCCCCTTCGATTCTCTCTATTCTGCTTCCCGCGTCCACATTTAAGGATCCTTATATTGCTTAGGGCGCACCTAGACCACCCAGGGTCACCTGCCCATCTCAAGCCGTCTTCATCCCATCCGCCTCCTCAGCTCCCCCTCTGCCAAGTCACAAAAGATATTCACAGGTTCTGGGGATGACATGTGGACATTCTGGGGGATGTTCTGTCTGCCACGGGCAGGCGCCACGCTGGGTTAATTTCTAGGTTCCCGAAGCTAACGGGATCCCAAGCTGTAATCATCGTTCACCGACTGCGTGGACAGACGGGTGGGTGGATAGAGGATGGAACTGTGATGCCAGTGAGGGTGGGGGGGTCAAGGTGCCTGGGGAAGGGTCGGGGGTCAGGAACGTCCCCTGAGGCTGGCAGCCCACGCTTCCCGCGTCTACCCGGGATTTTGAGAGACCCCAGTGAGGACGAGGAGGAAGCATCCAGTGGGCGCAGGACAGCAGGAGGAGGCAGCAGAGTGGCCAGCATGGGGCATGGGTGGGAGTCTCGTGGGTGGAGAGAGACAGGGCACAGGGAGGGGACAGGCCTGAGGGATGTTGGGGGCCTGGGAGGCTGCTTGGGCTTCTCTTGCTTTCCCTGAAGTCTGTAGGGCCAGAGATGGGGTTTGTGGTTCTGCACAAGGAGCCCAGTGGGTGGGCAGGACAAACAGCTTACTCAGGACTCAGTCTGTTGACAGTTTCTTCACTGATTCATCGTCGATGGACATTTGGGTGGTTTCCACGTCTTGGCTATTGTGACTAATGCTGCTGTGACCACGTGGGTGTGGCTATCTCTTCAAGGTTTTGATTTCAATTATTTGCGGAATATGCCAGAACTGGGATCACTGGATCATACGGTAGTTCTATTTTTCATCATTTGAGGAATGGATGGACAAAATGTGGCCCATCCGGATGACGGAATATTACTCAGCCATGAAAAAGAAGCAACGCCGTGGATGAGCCTTGAGGACGTGATGCTCAGTGACATAAGCCAGTTACAGAAGGACAAATCCTGTAGGATTCCACTTCTATGAGGTCCCTAGAGGAGTCAGATTCGTAGAGATGGAAAGACGGTGGGGGCCAGGGGCTGGGGGAGCCGGTGGGGAGTCAGCGTTTAATGGGGACAGAGTTTCAGTTTGGGAAGATGAATGAGGTCTGGAGACGGGTGGACCACACAGTGCCCACAGATAACAATACTGTACTGTGCGCTAAAAAATTGTTGAGAAGGTCGATCTCGTGTTAAGCGTTCTTACCACAAAAATTAAAAAAAAGAGTAGGATGGGATGAATAGGATAGGATAAGATAAGGTAAGGTCAGATAAAATAAAATAAAATGAAACTATTCACCCTTGGGGGAAGAAAAGGGAATTTCTGCGTCAATCCCAGGGCAATCTTCTGGCTTTGCTGTGGTCAGCGGGATAACAGGACGTGGCCCACAGGCACAGATGTGGTCTTCTCCGGCCAGAGCCTGCCCTCCAGATGGAGATGATCCTGGGTTTCCCCGATGGAATCTCGGGGTCCCCAGAAGGGTGGGAGGGAGGCAGGAGGGACACAACCTAGACGCTGGTTTCCCGTTTAGGCGCATCTGGGAACCTCTGGGTCACACCAGGTCACAGAGAGCCCCTGGGTCATCAGCAGGAGGCGCTTGGTGGGCTGGGGGCCGCCCTCTCCCCCGCCCTTCCCCGTCCCCCTCACATGCTCGGCTCCCTCCCAGGGTGACGGCGAGGACGCCGTCAGGTGTGTGTCCGAGCCCCCGGCCACCCTGTGCCACCTGCCTGGACGCCGCCTGGTTCGACAGCGGGCAGGTCAGTCCGCCCCGGAGGCCAGCGTGGCTCTCAGCGGCGGCCGCCCACTGGCTGGGTTTTCGGGGAAGCAGGGGCTTCCCGGGAGGAGGGACTTTTGGGGCCAGACCAGGAGAGTCCCCAGCAGCCACTGGGATGAGCCGGTCACCCCTCTGGGTGTCGGCCGCCCCGCAGACGGGCGTGCGAGCCACACGCCCGCAGGGAGGGAAGTGATCCCGTCCACAGCCGGCCGTGCTTCAGGCTGCCCTCCGGCGTGGGGAGGCGAGTCTCGGTTCTGTCCTGCGGGAGCTGGGGATTTTCAACCCTGACCTTTCAGCGGGCCACGGGGCTGTGCTCGGACCCCACATGACAGCGTGAGACCGTCCTCTACGTGTCCTGGGGCCGCCCGGAGCGTCCTTGCCCCTTCCCCAGGGTATGGCTGCAGGGTGGGCATTGGGGGGGCCCCATCTTCTCAGACACCTTGTCAGGGGATGGACCACCAGTCCTGTGTCCGGCCAGCAAACGGCGGAAATGTCAGACCCGTGTGGGGAGCTCTGCAGATCTTTGCCTATCCGGAAGCTTCTGTGGGGTTCATTTTCCCATTTGGAGGTAAATCCATTTTGGGGCTCGTGACGGGTGGAACTACGTCACGAGAGTCAACCGCAAACAGAGCGGATTTATTTATCCTGATTCTTAGTGGCCCCCCTCCTCCCTCCCCCTCTTCCAACACGGCGTTTGTGTTGGTCACAATCAGCAGGGGGACGGGCCCTGCTGGGGGCCAGTTCCTCTTTCTAGTCGCTCTCAGGGGACCCGCCTGCTTCCCCCACACGTGCCCCGCTGGAGGGCTCTCTGCCTGCTGCCACGCCCACCCCCTCGTCCCCAGGCCGGGTGTCCCTGTTGTGGGACAGCCCTCTCCCCAGCTGGCCCTACAGGAATGAGGCCACGCTTACAGCGTCCACCCAGAAAATCCTGAGGGGTGGCCCCAAAACGATGTGTCCACATTCTGACTCCCAGAGCCTGCAAATGGGACCTTATTTGCAAATAGAGTCTTTGTAGATGTGATAAGTGAAGGATGGAGAGGAGGTCATCCTGGAGGAGGGGGCCCTACATCCAATGACAGTGTCCTGATCAGAGACAGAAGAGGAGACACAGACACAGAGGAGGAGCCACGTGGAGACGGAGGCAGACATGGAGGGAGGCGGCCACCAGCCCAGGGATGCCTGGAGCCCCAGAAGCTGGAAGAGCAGGCAGGAAGAACCCTCCCCTGGAGCCTCTGGAGGGAGCGCGGCCCTGCGACCCCCTTCACCTCAGACGTCTGGTCTCCAGGACGGAGGGAGGGTGAATTCCTGCGGTTTTAAGCCCCCAGTCTGGGGTCCTTTGTGACAACAGCCACAGGGAACGAGCAGAAATGGCTTCCCCTGTGCACCTGTAAAAGAATTTCAACTTTCACAGCGAATATTTTAAGTTTTAAAAGAGGCAAACAATTTCCCACGGACCGTGAACATGACTGTTTTAAAATACAACTGCCAGGTGACCATTTGGACGGTATCCAGTGGATTCTGCCCGCACTGGTTCTATATCCTCCATCACCCATTTGAGTGACCCACGAAGGAAGTCTTTTTCAAGCTCGGGGCATTTAGCGTTCTTCCTTTCCCTCCTTGAACTTGCATTTCGTTTTCACAGATTCTCATCCTCGCATGACAAAGACTGATGTTTGAAAGTCTTTCTTCAGCCCATTCAAGTCACGGTGACAAAAATAGGCATACACACTGAATTTAAATGTTTCAGTTCCTGTACCAGCAGGCCCCGTGTGCTGAAACGTTTCTTCTGATTAAGTCGTCAATGTGATCAAAATTGACCAAAGCAGCATCAATAAATTACGCACTTTGGTACCCAACCGTCAAACATAAAAGTAAACAATGTCTTGGACGTGACTTTTCCAGTGAGCGAATCGTGGTCACGATTTTCCTGCACATTTGACAAGAGGGGACAGCGTGTTGTTGTGGCCAGCACGTTGTTTTCGATTTCGTTTTTCGGCATCGAATCTAGCGCGCACCTTACAGCGACCTCCAGGATGAGGACTCAGTGCACCTGGAGCAGACACGCCAGGATGGTTCCAATACATGGTGGCTAACTCACGGATCAACACGCGGCAGATGGGAAGGAAATCGCGCCCAAGTTCCCTCTGTGGGATTCACCCACGCGTCTTGAAAATAGCGGGAATGGGTCCCACCGTGTTGGAAAGGATCGGCACCAACTCTTTGACCATGTTGAGGGTGGACGAGGGGAGCACGATAAGCTGAAAAACGTCGGTGAGGCCACCACGCCGCCGAACTCGGAGCCTCCCCTGCACCGGGGGCCGAGCACCCCCTCGACCGTCAACATGTGCCTTCGGGGTGGGGGGCGTGGGACCCTATGGGTTTGGGTTGAATATTAAGAGAGTGGGCATCCCCTTTGTTTGGGGCCACTGGAGAGACGTGTCATAGTAGGATTTATCCCGAGAGAGAGCTTGCTTTCTGGAATTCTAGAACTTTCTAGGACTTGCATTTCAACTGCAGAGGGTCTGAACGTTGATTGGAAAACAACCTATTTTAGTTGTCACGAGTTGCATGGGGTGATGGTAAGACTTTCAAACACAGATCTATGTGACACTAGGGCCCTCTCGTACTGCAGACGATCTGAACGTCGATTGTTGTCAAGCCAAGCTTGCGAGGGGACCCCTGGCACCCCAGTTTGAAGATCCCCTCTGCCCTCAACCTTCCTGCAGGGAGAGGGAAGGGATACTCCAGGACCCAAGAGGAGGTGGCGGTGTGCAAAAGCAGTCCTCGGTGAAATTGCTCCGATTTGTACACGATCGTAAATGCGTGTGGAAATGTTAAACCACCTCAGGAGGGAGCGTGGACTTTCTGCATTTTTCAGAAGGGAATCTGGGTCACAGGAGGTGGAATAACTCAGCTCAGAGCCTCAGGGACTCGCGTGCAGCTGGACAGTCCGGGACTGACATCCATCCTGCTGCATTTCATGTTGCAATCGGGATGACCACGCCAGCTTCGAAGGAACAGCTTTACTACTTACTGAAAAGCGTGATGACTTAAGTCATTATTGCACTAAGCACAAGGAGAACACTAGAATAAAGAGAATTAACCTTTGGGCTTGGATCTCAGAAAGGTTTCAAGCCTTGTTTGTTATTTTTTCTTTGTGGCTTTAATGGGTGTAGACGGGAGGCAGGCATTTCAGAATTACACAGTGTGTGGGGCAAGCATACGTTATTTTCTGAGGGTGTGACATGAAGCAGGGTGGTGACCGTACCCACGGAGAGCCTAGGCGTGAGTCACTTTGCAACTTTTCACTGTAAAGAGTGGGTGTTTGTCAGGCGTGTGCTATCAGCCAGCGTTTAACAAATGCATCGTATTTAACCCTCCAAATGACCCCATGATGGAGACCCCGTTCTTGTGGATTTTCCTCTGGTGCACATTTGTTTTCTGTTCCGCTGATCTCTGCTCTTCATCTGCGTCATTTCCGTCCTTCTACTTTCTTTGGGTTTGATCTACAAAGAGAAACTCTTTCTAGATTCCTGGGATGGAATCTTGTGCCACGGACCTGCATCTTTTCTTCTTTTCTAGTGAATGCATCCAAGGCCACGAATTTGCCTGTGTTGGCTGCTTTGGGTTCAGCCCACATGTTTTGATTCATTGTGTCTTCATTATCACATGTGGCAGTTTCCTGTGGCTGCTGTAACAAAGTATCACACGCTGAAAACAACAGAAATTGATTCTCTCACACTTCTGGAGGCTGGCTTCACCGGCTAAAAGTCAAGGTGTGGTCAGGGCTGGTTCCTTCTGGACGTTTCCTTGTCTTTTCAAGATTCTAGAGGCTGCATTCCTTGCCTTGTAATCCCTTCCTCCATCTTTGAAGTCAGCATAGTAGCATCCTCTCTCCTCTTTAATTCTCTTATTTTGTAACATCGTGAAATATCTTTGTGTCTGTTCCTCTGTCATCACCTCTTCACCTCTGACTCTGACCCTCCCACCTCCCTCTTATAAGGATCCTTCTGAGGACATTAAGGCAACCTGGATCATCCAGAATCATCTCCCATCTCAAGATCCTTAATCACATCTGCAAAGTCCCCTTTGCCACCTCAGGTCACATATTCACAGGATTAAGGCTGGACATCTTTGGGGGTTATTATCCTGCCGACTCCATCATTCATTAAGAGTCTTTTCTGTGTTTTCATCATGAGTCCTTCTTTGGCCCAGGGGTGATTTGGAAAAGTCCAGCAGTCGAAGACTCTTTAGTCATCTTTTAGTTACTGGTTTCCAGCTGAATTCCGCTGGGGTCAGAGAAGGTACCCCGAATGATCCAGTCCTTTGGCATGGAAGAGGCTGGCTGCAGACCCAGCAGATGTGCCATTTGGCTACTGGGTAGAGATTGTCATTATACCCTTGGGGTCCAGAGCCTAGATAAGGACATTTTGGGTGGCCTCAGCCCGGGGTCTGTCTACGCAGTCTCCTTGTGGCCTCTGACCCCTGGGTACCCGGTTTAATAGTTGATGGAGGGGACGACTGTGCAGGACGGTGCGTGTCCATCTGTTCCAGAGGAGGCTCCATCTGAAAGTGGCCGTGCATGTGAGAAGGCCCTCCCGAGGGCCGTCCCCAGACCACACTCAATCACAGAGGCCAGCGAGGGTGTCTGCAGACAGGAGGTGCCCCCGGCAGGCGACGGTGTCCGCCTCTACTCTGTGGTCACCATTTCTGAGATATGGCAGGTTAGGACGAGAAGCAGAGAAGAACACCAAAGTGACTAGAATCTTAATGCTGACGAGAAACTTGCCTCGTCCGTTTGGGTTTCCCAGGGCTGCCCTAATGAAGCACCACAGACTGGGGGCCTTGAACAGCAGACATTGATGGTCCCACAGTCCTGGAGGCTGGAATCTGAGATCCAGGTGTCACAGGGCTGTTTCCTCCCGAGGCCTCTCTCCTGGGCGTGTAGACGCCGTCGTCTCCCCGTGTCCTCACATGCTCGTCCCTCTGTGCGTGTCTGTGTCCTCATCTCCTCTTCTCACAAGGACACCAGTTCTGTGGGATCAGGACCCTCCCTAATGACCTCATTTCACCTTCATCACCTCCTTAAAGACCCGTCTCCACATACAGCCACATCCTGAGGTCCTGGAGGTCAGGGGTTCCCCATGTGAATTTTGTGGGTCCACAAGTCAGCCCGTAACACACTCCCACATCTACATCGATGATCTTCTGGCATTCACACCTCTACGCGGTTCCTCAGTAACTAGAGACCTGGTGACTCAGTTGGTTTCCTACATAACGAACGACATAAAACTTCCCCACAAGGGCCTCGCCGTTGATCTGCACTTCAGGCTGTTAACCACTGGACCCGTGTCGTCCTCACACGTGAAATCTCATGCCCGACCTCCCACAACCAACAGGCAGGGCCTCTCGGAGGAGAAGGGCTGGGTTTCCGGGGTGATGGGGAGGCCGGAGAGCTGATCTTGCAAAACTGATAAGATCATGGGAAGCAGATGTTCATCTTTCTGTGAGGAGAGCGCCCAGGATCCCACCACGGGCCTTCCCTTTCATCTTCGGATCTTAATGACCGTGCATCCCACCCGCTTGATGGATTTCATAACGTACGCCAAGGCGAGGGTTCGTACGTCGAGCGCCCTGTCCTGACACATCTGACAAGTCTGAGGACACAACTAAAGATGTCGCTTTGGCCTCTGAGCACGAAGTTGAGAGAATTATCAGTTAGCTTAAGACCAAAAAAAAACGGGGCGGGGGGGATTTGCAAATAAAGGGGTTGTCATTCTTTCTCATTTCTACCACTGGGTATGATTTGTTGAGCATTGTATTTGTTCATCGTTTCCACCCTAAACTTTGTAACAGAAAAGTGTGTTCATGGATATTAAACAAAGTAACTTTGTTTCCTTCTTGAAGCGTGTTTCCTGTACATATATCAAATCGTCGTGTAAACCAAAGTAACTTTGTTTCCTTCTTAAAGCATGTTCCCTGTACATACATCAAATCGTCGTGTTGTACCCCGTGGACTTGTACAGGATTATATGTCAATCATATCCCAAAATGGGGGGAAAAAAGAAATGAAAAGATACGCCCCCACAAGAGTTGTACAAGAAAACAGAACATGCATCCCTCACGTCCTACCCCCTCTAAGAGGAGCTGGGAGGTGTGTTGTGCAGAAAGCAGCTCACCTCCTTAGTGAAAAGGAGGCCCTTTGGATGAATGTGGGGGTGCCGCCTGCCCTAGGTTCCCGAGGACCCTTGAGAGAGACCCTCTCTGTCGCCGTCATGGTGACCAGAAGCTCAGCCACATCTCCGTGGTTCAGAGAGTCACGAGGATTAGAGAGGGGAGCCCTCAACGTTTCCATGTCCTGCACAAGTGTGGTCTCCTGGGGCGTGGGCAGCCCCTGTGACTGCCCACAGCCACACCAGAGTACTCGGGGGCAGCTGAATGGAGAGCCGGGGGCACGGTCTGGGGAGTGACCGGCCAGTCACAATAACCCCGGTGGACATTGGATTGGGAGGCTGATGGAGGACACTGCAGAGACTCGGGGGGCTGATCGGGCCCTGGGATTAGGGTAAGCCCAAATGAGAGGCAGGACCAGCCCTGAGCATGATCCAGGGACCAGGCATGGGCCAGGCAGGTTGCTACCAAACTGTGATGTGACTTTCGTGTATCCAGTTGGCTGGGCCACAGTATCCAGATAGGTGGTTAGACACCAGCCTGGATGCTGCTGTGAAGGTATTTTTCGGGTGAGATTAACATTTAAATCAGTGGGCTTTGAGTAAAGCAGATGACCCGCTGCGATGTGAGTGGGCCTTGTCCAATCAGTTGAAGGACTTTAGAGAAAACATTATGACCTCCCCCAAGGAGGAGGGAATTGTCTCCAGATGGCCTTTGGACTTGAGCTGCAACATGAACTCTTCCCCGGGTCTCCAGCCGGCTGGTCTACCCTGCAGAATTGGGACTTGACAGCCCCCACAATCATGTGAGCCAATTCCTTAAGTAAATGTCTCTCTGTCTGTCTCTATATCTGTCTGTCTGTCTATCTATCCATCCATCTATCTATCTACTATATTTATCTATCCTCTATTGATAGATATAGATATATGCATCCATCTATATCTATATCTATATCTATATCTATATCTATATCTATATCTATATCTATAATCTCCTTTTGGTTCTTGATTTAGTCAGCATTCTCCAGAAAAAAAGAACCAATGGGAGGAAAATATATATAAAATAAAGAATTGGCTCATATAATCCTGGAGGGTGAGAAGTCCCGTTATCTGCTGTCTGCAAGCTGGAGACCCAGGACAGCTGATGTAAGTTCCAGTCTAAGGGCCAGAGAAGACCGATGTCCCAGCTCAAAGACAGTCAGGCCCAGAGAGCAAATTTTCCCTTATCCCACATCTTGTTCTACTCATGCCTTCAACTGATTGGATGAGACCCACCCACATGGAGGAGGGCAATCTGCTTTACCCAGTCTATGGATTCAAATGCTAATCTCGTCCAGAAGCACCCTCATGGAAACATCCAGAATAGTGTTTAACCAGATATCTGGGCACCTCGTGGCCCAGCCTAGTTGGCACATAAAATTAACCACCACAGTCTATTTCTTTGGGGAACCATGACTTGTACACATGCCCTCAGAGAAGTAAGACCCTCGATGACATTCTTAGTTGTCCCCAGGGTGGAGGGTGAGCTTGTTTCTCCCTCTGACCTCTAAGACCCCTGCATTCCAAGGACACCTCCCATTGCATGTTGGACGCGACACGTTATCCTCCCATGGGCCCCTGGAACTTCAATGACAAGATTCCCAATCGGCGGCAGTCAGGTTATGTCTGAGCACATGGCGGGTATGGGGGTGGTGGAACGTGGATGGCGGATGGGGTGACATCAAGACGCAATTTTGCTGGAAGTGGCAGAGACTCAGGGGGCCCCAGGAGCCAGACAAGGTTGGAGAGACGGAGTCTCTTGGCTTTCAAATCAGAGGCCATGTGGACCACAGGACCCCTGTCTCACTACCATGAGGCCACTGGAGACCCCTCCTTGTGTGCAACCCACCACCCACCTCTGAGCAGAGCCAGGAGGTCCAAAAAGAGGAGAGAAGGGGGCAGGAATCCTGGATGGGGGTGCTAGGCATATTTTAGAGACCTCCATGGATCATCTTGACTCACTGGACGGGACTCTGCCCCCTGAGTCTTGGGGAAAATAACCCCCACGTCTCATTGGCCAGGAGGTTGTGTGAGAAAATTGGGGGCCTTGCCAAGTCTTTATACTGGAAAACCATCACTGAACTAAAAGTTAATGTTTCTTAATTTACAAGGCCCTGGAGCGGCACTAGAGCCATTGCATGGATTGCTAAACTGAGGCTCAGGGGAGCTGAGCGCATCCCCTCCAGAGTGAAGAGAAGGCCCCCAACCGCCCGGCTGACTCCCATTGTGCTGTCGTTCAACGTCACCTCGTCCCACGGGTCGACACCTCCTGTGTCCACGTAGCCCGGAACTTACCGGAGCCCGTCTATTAGCACAGCATCCCTGCGACGAGGGGGAGAAACATGATTTCTCTTGTTTGACAGAAGAGGAAATTGAGGTTACGCCATTAGGTCACCGCATGGCCGTGGTCAGACGCACAGCCTGGAAGGAGCAAACCCACGTCGGGCCCCCCACACACACCCTTCCTCACGGCGAGCAGGGACCAGGCACGGCCCACGTCGGGGTCCTGCAGGCGGCCCCGTGGGCCTCACCACCCACCTGGGACGGGAGGGCGTGCCTGACTTGCTCTCATCGCGGAGCCCCAAACAGACGCCCTGTGGGTTTGGGGGAAGAACCGAGGGCCGGCCTCGGTGGGAAGACGTCAGATTTGATACGACCTACGCTGATTTTCTGGTCAATGTTACGGGGTGTTCCCTGACACTACAAGAAGCCCCAGCATCCCTCAGAGGTGTGCGCGGTCAGCCGACAAGATGTGGCTGATGAGGCCATTTAACCAGGGTGAGTGTGGCCAAGGCCTTTCCACGGGGGCGATTGGGTCCCCCACAAGACACTTGGCAACGTCTGGAGACATTTTCCGTTGTCATGGCTGCTGGGTGGAGGACGCTTCTGGCCTCTGGAGGGTGGAGACCAGGGATGCCGCTCCACACCCCACAGTGCACGGGACGCCCACCACAGAGGGTGGTCCGGCCCCACATGTCCGCAGTGCCGGGGCTGAGACGCCCTGCCTCAGCCGAGGGACTCTCTTCCTTTCACCGTCTGTCAGTTTATCTACGTATCCATCATCCATCCATCCAGTGATCCATTACCTATCCACGCTTCCGTTCATTCGTCCACCCATCCATCATCCATCCGTCCACCCATCCATCCATTATCTATGTATCTGTCTATCTATCTGTCGATAATCTATCAATCTTCCTGTCCGTCAATTCACCCATCCTTCTGTCCATCTATCTATTCATCCGTCAACCATGCATCTATCCATCTATTTATCATTTCTCTACCTATCATCATCTGTCCATCTATCATCAATATGTCTATCTTCTATCTATCCATTCATTCATCCATTTATCTATTCATTCCTCTATCTATCATTATCTATTATCCATCTATCATCTATCTACAATCTATCTATCTACCATCTATCTATCTATCTATTTACCATCTAGCTATCCGTCTATCATCTATCTATGTATCTGTCTATCTATTATCTATCTATCTATCTATCATCTATCTATCTACCTACCTATCTACTATGTATCTATCTACCATCTATCACCTATCTGCTTATCTACTATTTATCTATCATCTATCTATCTATCTACCTATCTATCATCATCTATCTATCATCTATCTATCTATCTATCTATCTATCTATCTATCTATCTATCTATCTATCTATCTATCATCTATCTATCTATCTATCATCTATCTATCTATCTATCATCTATCTATCTATCTACCTACCTATTATGTATCTGTCTATCTGTCTATCTATCATCTGTCGTCTATCACGGCGGTTCCTAACTGGGGATGACTCACCCACCCAGAAGGGCACTTGGCGATGTCCGGAAGCATTTTGATTATCGTGACTCAGGGGAGGGTTCTCCTGGCCTCTGGTGGGTGGAGATCGGGGATGCTGCTCAACACCCTACAGGGCACAGGACGCCACACACCAGAGCGTCATCTGGCCCCAAATGTTCACAGTGCTGAGGACAAGAAACCCCGCCTAGGTCATAATCCCCTGGATTCGACACAACGTACTCTTGATTTTCCGTGACAACAGCCCAGCGTCCATCCCTCGACATCACGGATGGTCAGCCGATGAGATGGAGTCAATGTTGCTGTCTCACCAGGTGGGCGTCCGTGAGCGGTGGGTGGATAGATCCCCTGAGTGTGGTCACTGGACCTTGGGCGGGCCATCTCCAGAGGGAGGGCAGGGGTAGCTGGGGTCCCATCTTTGTTATGGCCCCGGACGTTGTAGGGCCCTCGTGATTTGTCTGTGGTCACTGCAATTCGCGCCAAGTGTAGGAAGAGAGCTGTCTCGAGTCCACTCCACTTGCCCGTTACCCTTGCAGATGACTTACGCGATGACGGTGGCATGGGGCATTAATGTGGGGCTCCCTCCACGTCCCCACGGCACCGAGCGTTCCCGGGAAGAAGCGCAAGGAGCGTTGTCTGGGATGAAAGGGAGAGGAGGGCAGCAGGACCTGGAACAACCTCGGTGAGATGCAGAGACTCTGATACATGGGGGAAACTGAGGCACAGAGGGACAAAGGGACTCCGAAGGTCACCTGTGTATGTTGGATCCTGTGTGCCCCTCCAGCCTCCCTCCCGGTCCCTTGGCCAGGGCCCATCACAGCAGATAAATGAGCAAACATGAGAAGCACATAGAGGCCAGCTGGCGGTCACACAGCTCGTAGTGACCCCATAGTGGGTGGCTTATACCACAGGAGTTCACCCTCCCCCGTCCTGGAGACCAGACGTCCGAGATGAAGGGGTCGCAGGGCCGTGCTCCCTCCGGAGCCTGCAGGGGAGGGTCCTTCCTGCTCTTCCAGCGTCTGGGGCTCCAGGCGTCCCTGGGCTGGTGGCCGCCTCCCTCCATCTCTGCCTCCGTCTCCACGTGGCTCCTCCTCTGTGTCTGTGTCTCCTCGTCTGTCTCTGATCAGGACACTGTCATTGGATGTAGGGCCCCTCATCCGGGACGACCTCCTCTCCATCGTTCACTAATCTGATCTGCAAACACCCTGTTTCCATATAAGGTCCTGTTCCTGGGTTCTGGGGGTTAGTACATGGACATGTATTTGGGGGGGCACCATTCAACCCCCTATAGCGGGGTCAGAACTTGTTCCTCTTTTCCCAGGACTGTCCCCATTTTACCTCCCAAAGTCCTGCCTCCCGGGAGCCCCCTGCCTCCGGGCAAATGGAGACGGCTGGTCACCCCACACCTGACAGTTGGACAGGAAGCCCCAGCGTCTTTAACCCACAGGTCAAGCAGGGCAGCAGCGGCCACAGTCTGTGGACACCTGGCGTCTTCGCCCCTCCCCAAGCAGTGACCACGGAGGTCACAGCAAACCAGGAAGCGGGCTCTCTCCAGACACAGAATCTGCCGGAACCTTGATCTTAGATGTCCAAACTCTAGAACTGTGGAAATAAATGTCTGCTTTTTAAGCCACCCAGTCTACGGCATTCTGTCATATCAGCCCAGGTCGACTAGGACATCCCCCCACCTCCTCATTAGCCCTCCCCTTGGCAACCAGCAACCCACTTTCTGTCTCTGTGAATTTGCCAATTGCGGGCATGTCACGTAAATGGAATCACACACTCTGTGTCCTCTTGTGTCTGGCTTCTGTCAGGCAGCATCGTGTGCTCACGGTCCATCCACGTTGCAGTGTGTGTCAGTGCTTCACTCCTTTTTCATGGCTGAGTAATATTCCACCGTGTGGATGGGCCAGTTTTGGTTTACCTGTTCATCGGTTGGTGGGCTCTCGGGTTGTTTCCACCTTCCGGCGGACGTGAATCATGCTGTGATGAATGTGGGTGTGCAAGTATCTGTTTGAGTCCCTGTTCTGAAGTCTCTTGGGGATGCACCTAAGAGTGAATTTGCCAGGTCATACGGTCACTCCGTGCTCGTGTGGGGACCTGTCCAGGGGCCATCAGGTGTTGCACGGTGGGCCATGTCCCGTTGTGAAGTGGGCTCCTGTACACGCACACACCGGAGGAAGTGGTCACAAAGTCAGGGGAAGGCACAGAGACCCCCCCGGGTGCTGGGTGGGTGGCGAGGAGGTGGGGTGGGGCACTCGGGTGAGGAGACTGGTGTCAGGCTGGGGCTGGTGGGCGTGAAGCTGGACATTCAGGGTGGCAGGGGCCTCCGAGGAGAATCCCTGACCAGGCCATGCAGACGTCACCTCTCCCACGGAGGAGGGCACTGGGCGGGGCACTTGGGAGCCACTCAGCCCCTGCCCCACCCCAGTGCCCTACGGGAAACCCCCGGCCCGCGGCCTGGCCGATGTTCCATCCCCCAGAGTCTCGGGACCAAGTAAGAGGCACTAAGCAGGTTGTCTGGGGCTCTGAGCAAAATGGAAACTCCTGTCAGTGGGAGAAGAGGATCTGGGGCTAATGCGTGGGTGGGGCTGGAGCACAGGCCACACCCTCCGGGTTGGGGTCATTCTGGCCGGCACACACGGCCCGTGAACGCTCCCGGGGAAGAGTGTGCTCAGCCGTCACTGTGACCCAAATGAGGTCCCAGAATGGTGGGTAATGAGGCCAAAATCTTTGGCATGTGTCCCCAATAATCTATCTGGCCCCCAAAAGCCTCTTTGGTCCCCCAATAATATCTCTGGTCCTCAATATTCTCTCTGATCCCAAAAATTTTTGCTGGAACCCCAGTAAACTTTCCGGTCTTCCCAAAATCTCTCTGGTCCCCAAAACTCTCTGATCCCCAATAATTTCTATGGTCCCCCAATAATCTGTTTCTCAAAATTTTCTCTCATATCCCAGCAAACTTTCTGGTCTCCCAAAAGTCTTTGTGGTCCCTCATTATTTCTCCGGTCCTTCAATAGTCTCTTCATTCCACAAAATTTTCTCTGGTACCCCAAGAAACTTTCTGGTCCCCCAAACTCTCTCTGGTCCCCCATAATTTTTCTGGTCCCCAATCATCTCTTTGTTCCCCCAAATTTTCTCTGGTACCCCAATAATCTTTCTGGTCTTCTGCAAAATCTTTCTGGTCCCTAAAAACTCTCTCTGATCCCCAATAATTTCTATGGTCCCCCAATAATCTGTTTCCCAAAATTTTCTCTGATACTCCAATAAACTTTCTGGTCTCCCAAAAGTCTCTCTGGTCCCCAAAAGTCTCTCTGGCCCCTCATAATTTCTCCAGTCCCCCAATAGTCTCTTCATTCCCCCAAATTTTCTCTGATCCCCCAAACTCTCTCTGGTTCCCAATAATTTCTATGGTCCCCCAATAATCTTTCCCAAAATTTTCTGTGGTACCCCAATCACCTTTCTGGTCCCCCAAAGTCTCTCTGGTCCCCAGAACTCTCTCTGGCTCCCCATCATTTCTCTGGTCCCCAATGATCCCTTTGTTCCCTAAATTTTCTCTGGAACCCCGATCATCTCCTGATTCCCAGTAGTCTCTCTGATCCTCAACAATCTCTCTGGCCCCCCTCATCTGTCCCATGTGGTTCATTTTCAGCAGCAGCCGTGTGCACAGATCCTGACGTTTTTCTCACAGAGCAGGCAGCACAGCACCAGGTCGTGAAGAATCCCGTCCTGGAGCCAAGCCTCGGGGGGGATGCTGTGCCGGGGGCCGCACCAAGCGGGCTGCCCACAGCCCCACATGCAGAAACCCAGCCTGTGCATCGTGTGCAAGGCTGTTTGGAAACAGCCAGGGTGGTGTTTACTCAGAAGGAGTTGAGCCTGGTGAAGGAAATGGGCCAGGGACAGGTACCTTGTGGTGGAGATTTCTGGAACGCCCCTTCCCCCGTTTCCTGTGAGGGTGACTCAGAACCTGCAGGACCGAGTGTGGCTTGCAGCGCGTCCTGCAGAGACCGTTTATAGCCTGGGATGAGGAAGTAAGACCCGGGGCATCGGACGGTTATGTTTTTCCTCTCTTTTTTTAAAACTGAGATAAAAACGCGCCCTCTTAAAGGGAATGATTCAGTGTCATTTGGTGCATTCGCCATGTTAAGCAATCGCGTCTAGTTCTAGCATATTTCCATCACCCCCGCACGGATGGGTACGTCGCTTTAAATACAGTGCTCAGATGGGTCAGAATCCCCACGCGTGCAGCAATAATAATAAATGACAATAGCAGCCATAAGAGCAGGCAGTGTAGACCACTGACTGGCCTGGTGGCCTTGGGAAAGTTGCTTTTCCTCTCCGTGCCTCAGTTTCCCCGTGTGTAAACTGACGTTGAAAACTTTGTCAGGGAGCCATGTGAGTTTTATGACTTGATCTGAGTTAAGCACCTAGAACTGGGAATCCCGTGTAATTTGGGATACACCCCACTAAGAATGACATTTGTCAGGCCCTTGATATCGAACAGCATTGAACAAATGCATCGTATTCAGCCCTCAAAATGACCCCGTGAGGTGGATACTATTCTTGTGGATTTTCCTCTAGTGCACCCTTGTATTCTGTTCCACCAGTTGCTGCCCTTCAGCATTTCCGTCCTGCTACTTTCTTTGGGTTTGGTCCAGAACAAGAAACTCTTTCCAGATTCCTGAGATGGAATCTCGGGCAGCAGACCTGCAACTTTTCTTCTTTTCCAACAAATGCGCTCAAAGCTACGAATTTGCCTGTGTTGGCCGCTTGGGTTTCACCCCGCACATTTTGACTTGTTGTGTCTTCGTGATAATGATAATTTGTGTCTGTTTCCCGTAGTTGCTGCAACAAAGTGTCGCAGACGAGTTCTGTTTGGAGCTTCCGGTGATCTCCTCCTGGCGGGTTGGTTGATGCCTCCCTGGAGGTCCCAGCAGGGAAGGGAAGACCCCCGGCTTTGGCCACATGCTCCCCAGAGCTGGAATTCACTTCAGCGCCACGTGGAGCCACGTGGGAGTCTGCGGCAAGGGAAAAATGAGCCCCCTATATATCTGCTTTGACGTATTTTAACAATTCATTTCCCCCAGAATGTTAAAGCGGGAGAAGTAGATTTTGAAAATATTATTGATGCATTTGCTCCCCCGAACACCAGAAAAGTGGACGTATTGTAAATTCTACTTTGAGTATCAATAAACTATTGAAACGTAACAGGATGCCATGAGCTTCAACACATGTACTTTTGCATGTTTCAATGTCCTCCCGACTGTTTAATGTTCTCACAAAAATCCACCATTGAAAAAATTCATAAGTAGATGTGTGGCTGGAAGCACCGTTTTTCCTTTGCCCTCACTCTCCCACTGTTCTCTGTGCCACACTGTTCTTTTCTTCAGATTTTAATGTTTGGCTCATCATGAGATTTTTGCATTAATTGGCACTTGTTAGAGCATTGCATTAAATAGTATTCATTGACTTATCTGTTCTGGACATTTCATACACGTGGAAAAATCACACACGGTGTGACCTTTGGTGTCTGGCTTCTTTCACTGAGCATCATGTTTTCAAGGTTCATCCACACTGTAGTGTGTGTCATTTCTTCCTTTTGGAGCTGAAAACACTTGCAGGTCGGTGGCTGCCGGGGGCTGCGGGGAGGAGAATGGGGAGTGGCTGGTGGGTACGGGGTTTCCCTTGGAGGTGACGAAATGTCTTGGAACTGGATAGAGGTGGTGGTTGCAAAACGTGGAGAATGGGCTAAATTCCGTTAGATTGTATTTATAATAGTGACTTTTGTGTGGTGTGAATTTCTCCTCAGTACCTTGCAGAAATGAAGACGACAGTATTTAGTTTGATGTTTGGCGTCTGAGTGTCTCATACACTTGACCTTAATCCCAGTCCTGCTTCATGTCCTCATCTGCAACACGGTGACAGCGCAGTGTTGGATCTTGCACGATCCAGGAGAGCACCCGGAAGAGCGCCTTGGGCACACAGCAGGCTTGCACATGAGCTAGTTGTCTTCCCCCATCCCCTCGGCAGAGTGGAGACACGGGGGACCCCATTCAGGTCCTCAAGGAGGCAGTGAGCCAGGGGGGGCAGCTTCACTTCCCAGCAGCCCTGCGGGGGGTATCCGTGACCCAGTGAGGGACTGGGGGTGAGCAGTGGTGGGGGGCACCTGAGCAGGGACCCCAGGTCTCCACCCACCCAGACCCTCTTTCCTCCTCTGATTAGGATGAAAAGTGCATGGTTTTGTGGAGAATGTGTTTGAGGGGTGTTGTGACTCCCGAGAAGATATGTTGAAGTCCTAATACCCAGTACCTGTGAATGTGGCCTTATTCGGAAGTAGGGTCTTTGAAGATGTCAATTAAGATGAGGCCATTAGGACGGGCCCTAATCCAGCATGATTGATGTCCTTATAAGAAGAGAAGATACACAGAGAGAAACAGAAACATACAAACAGGAGAGCCCACGTGGAGACGGAGGCAGAGATGGAGGGAGGCGGCCACCAGCCCAGGGACACCTGGAGCCCCAGAAGCTGGAAGAGGAGGAAGGACCCTCCCCTGGAGCCTCCAGAGGGAGCGCGGCCCTGCGACCCCTTCATCGTGGACTTCCAGCCTCCAGAATGTGAAAGGATAAGAGTCCGCTGTGTTAAGCCACCCGGTTCGTGGTAATTTGTTCTGACAGCCTTAGAAAAGTAATTTGGGGGAATTAACTGTGAACAAGCCTCCTTTATTGTTTCATACATCTGTTCCTTCATCATCCATCCAACCATCCACCCACCCACCTACCCTCCCACCCATCTACCCACACCCCCATCCAACCACCCATCCTTCCATACATCCCTCCATCCATCCATCCATCCATCCACTCATCCATCTATCCATCCCTCCATTCACCCATCCTTCCATCCACCCATCCCTCCATCCATCCATCCATCCATCCACCCATCCATCCATCCATCCATCCATCCACACATCCATCTATCCATCCCTCCATTCACCCGTCCTTCCATCCACCCATCCCTCCATCCATCCATCCATCCATCCACCCATCCATCCAACCATCCATCCACACATCCATCCATCAATGCCCCCACCCGTCCAACCACCCATCCTTCCATCCACCCCTCCATTCGCCTATCCTTCCATCCACCCACCCACCCATTCATCCATCCATCCTTCCTTCCAGCAAATGGTTACCGAGCCCATGGTAATTTCTTCTAGTCTGTCATCTACAAGGTCGTGGCATATGCAGGCACCCTGCCCATTCATTCCCTGTGGCCGTGACTGAGGGTTTATCTCCATTCTATCCCATGTGCCTGCTGACCTGTCCCTGTCCTCAGTGCAGGGGTTGCCTTGCCGCGTTCCACCCCCAGCACACGTGCAGGTCAGATAAACACCTGAAGACCCAACGCCTCCCCCCGGGGGCACTCGGAGGAGGCTTCACGTCCTGGCGGATGGGCCACGTCAGCAGCAGCGAGCGACCCAGCCAGCCGGGAGCCGTGTTTCGTAATCCACACACTTCCTCCATCCCCTCTGTAGCGTGGGATATGACAAAAGAGTCTTCCTATCGTTCCCGTTTTATTAGTAGAAACGCCATTTGTTGGAGCCAGCGTTTGGTTCTCAGGCAGATAATCTTGCGCCAGAGGATGACAGACACACACCGCGGGGCCGTCATGTGGGGATGGGGGGTGGGGAGTAAATCCTGGCCCATTTCCCCCCCAGATGTGGCCTGCAAGGGGCATATCTGCTTATCCTATTCACATCTGTGCCCTCTAACTGTGCCTTTTAGCCTTTGACTATTTATTATAGGAACAAGAGCGTGCAGCAAAAGGTTGAAAAATGGAAGGGAGTGACCCAGAATGCCCTGATCCGGGCTGGTCCTTTCCCAGAGACCGGGGGGATGTGACACAGTCCTGCTTCTCCTCCCAGCCCTGCAGGTGCACTGTCCCTTGCTCCTTCTGGTCCCCCCCAGCAGTTCTGAACTGCGAGTGATTCTGCCCCACAGAGGACACTTGGTGATGTCTGGGGACAGTTCTGTGTGTCACAACTGGAGGGGGTTCTACTGGCCTCTGGTGGGTGGGGACCAGGGATGCTGCCCCACACCCTGCAGTGAACAGGACGCCCCACCACAGAGAGTGGTCCAGCCCCACATGTCCGCAGACCAGAGGCTGAGAAACTCTGATCTAGAATGAAAGAGTCTGCGTCTGTCTGTCAGTCTATCTATCTACCTATCTATCTATCATCTATCTATGTATGTATCTATCTCTCAATCATTTATCTATCTTTCTATCTATCTATCCATCTACCTATCTATCTACGTCTCAATCATCTATCTACCATCTGTCTATCATCTACCTACCTACCTCTCTCTCTCAATCATCTATCATCTATCTATCTATCTATCTATCATCTATCTATCCATCTATATATCAATCATCTATCTATCATCTCTCTACATATCTATTACATCATATCTATGTATCATATATCTACCTATCTATCTCTCAATTATCTATCTATCTATATCTATCATATATCTACCTATCTCTCAATCATCTATCTGTCATCTATCTCTCAATCATCTATCTATTATCTATCTATCATCTATCCATTTATATATCAATCATCTATCTATCATCTCTCTCTATATCTATCTATCCATCTATCTATCTATCAATCATCTCTATATATCTAATTTATTTATCATGTATCTATAATGTATCTATCTATCGCAGTGGTTCATGACCGGGGTGACTTTGTCCCTCTCCCCAGGAGACATTGGACAATGTCTGGGGATATTTTTCATTGTCCAAACTTGGGGGCAGAGGTTGCCGGTGGCATCTGGTGGGTGGAGATGACAGAATTAACCCCGTTTATTACATTAACCCACTAGTGCCACGCCAGAGGGGCTGTCCCCGACCCTGTGTATTTGACGCTCTATTCTGCCCCCAGACCCCTCCTGCCCCTCTGTTCCCACCACCCCCTCTCCATCAGGGCTTGCACGCTCATACTGTCCCCCATAAACAACAGCCAGGTCCCCCCATGACTCCTTAAAGCCCAGGGTCCCCATTCTCAGCCCAACTCCCGCTCACAACCCTCCCTGGGGGTCCAGCCAGAACAGCTTCTGCACAAAGTCAGCATCTTGCACAAACACAGCCCAGCCCAGCCCCTGCTGCCTTTCACGACATCCCTTCTGCCACGGCTCTACTCCTACGTGGCCCTGGCAAGTGCCACCTCTTCCAGGAAGCCCTCCTGGATTTCTTCCCACCTGGAACCTTCGTGGCCTGGCCGCCAACTCTGCACAACACTATTTTGTCTTCCCGTTCTCCAGAAGCGCTCAGCACCGAGCCCAGCAAGCAGCGACTTGTCTAACCCTCGAAACAATGGGATGGCCGGAGGGCAGCAGGGCACCGGGTTAAGCAACAGGGCCCTAGGGGCGGAAAGTCTGGTTCCAGATTCCCGCTCGGCCCCTCTGTGGCTCCGTGTGTTTGGGCGACTGCTTTTCCCTCTTCCAGCCTCAGTCTCCCCATCTGGAAGGTGGGGATGAGGAGGGTGTGGTTAGGATCGAATGGGATGGTCCGCAGACAGGGTGCACATTGGTGTATACAGTTGGTGCATGAAATGCGTTGGGTCACAGTGTCCCTCCACCCAGTGCTGTTGCCCTGGCGCTTTGCGCCCCTTTGACAGAGCAACCCAAGATGGGAAGGGCCAGCTTCTGGCCTGAAGGAGGGCACAGAGGACAGTCTGCCCCCTCAGCCCTGGCCGTATCCCCCACAGCAGGACATCGGCATGAAAGTGGTGGACGCAGCACCCAAAGTCACGAAGTGGACGCAGTCCCCCGAGTTCTCAGCACAGACGTGGCCCCCCAGGCTCCCAGCACAAACGTGGCCCCCCAGGCTCCCAGCACAGGCGTGGCCCCCCGAGCTCCCAACACAGACATGGGTCCCTGAGTTCTCAGCACTGACATGGCCCCCCGAGCTCCCAGCACAGACGTGGCTCCCTGAGTTCTCAGCACAGACGTGGCCCCCAAAGCTCCCAGCACAGACATGGCCCCCTGAGCTCCCAGCACAGACGTGGCCCCCCGAGTTCTCAGCACAGCTCAGAAGCACACACAGCCACCAAACCCACTGCTTTCTCTAAAGGAGGCAGACCTCACGTCCATCCATCCACTGGTCCAGCTGGTGCAGCAGTGGGCACACAGGTGCAGAACTGCCCCTGGGGGGTGGTTCTCAGCACCCTGCAATGTCCTGGGGGACTCCATCCTGCACAGTGGCCTGTGCACATCCACAGGGTCACATTCCCTGCTGCATTGCACCGGCCCTGGGGAGGGGCCAGGAGTGTCTATGGCAGGTGAGGGTCATCTCCCGGGGGCCCTGGACAAATGTCCTCGCTCGGGGAGTCAGAATGAGGTGCCAAGTGAGCATTGGGGTCCCCATATCCTGCCCATCCGCCTGCTGCCTCCAGGGACAGAAGACAAGATGTGAGAGGGAAGCCCACACCCAATGTGGCTCTGCCAGCCGGGGGGTCACGCCCCAGGAGGAGGCAGATGGGGGTGCTGGGTGCACGAGAAGCAGCACCGGGGACAGAGGGGTCACCTGCCCAGGCAAGGGCATCTCCAGGTGGGTGCGTGTGGGTCCGTATCCACCATCACCGGCCACCCCATCACCAGCCCATTGCCTCCTCCCCTGTTCCCTACGGTGAAGAGAGAGACCTCGGGTGTGGTCGGGTGGGGGTCCCAGGTGAGCCTCCCTCGGTGAGCGAGGCGAAGCAGGGATATTTCATATGTCACGCAAGACAACAGCAGAGTCTGGGGGGTTCCCCCTGTGCTCCCGACTCATCTCTCTGCCTGGGTCTCCTTTGTCTTCCCGGATGGGGGGTCACCAAGATTTGGTGGGCAGCGTCCTGGGGGCACAGCCCTTCCCTCCACCAACGTTGGCAATACCCAAACGAAAACACCATGCTGACGGCATGGAAACATCTTAGAAAAAATGTACACCCGTGTTCCCCCCGACATGCACAATTCGAGTAGGAAATGCACATTCTCGAACCACATTCTGAAGACTGGCTTGTTTCTGCCGGGTGTCCCCGCCAGTCAGGGCTGCTTGTGACCACACACCCTGAACATGAAAGGACAGAGAAAACCTCTCTTCGGTTTGGAAACAGCAGAGGCGCTCTGTAGTTTCTCTTCCCTCCAGCGTGACCCGCAACCACTGCAGACGACCTTGTTTGTACGGCCGGCCGGGAATTCCCAAACCAGCCCCGCGGCCGGCACGTGGGTCCCGGTTTTGGGCGGGTTTGCAAGGGCACCGAGAAATGGGTTTCTGAGTGAACGGGTGCCAAGGAGCTCAGCTGAGGACCCGCCGGGCACCTAGCAGCCCCGCTCTGGGCTCGGGGGTCCCCGTGCACCTGCCATAGGACGGGGGCTGACCCGTGCACAGGTGCGTCTTACCAACTGGCTGAGTTTTGGAAGGACAGGGTCTCGTTGGCTCGGAAATCTGAGCGTTGCCCTGCTGGGGCGCTCTGCAAAATCTTTCTGGGGGTTTTCCTCGTTCGGTCTGCACCACCGAGAGGAACACACATACAATCCCCCTCTGGCCCCGTAGGAGTCTCCACAGTCCGACCCTCCCTTAGTCCTGACAACGCACGTAAATAGGAAAAGAGCAGAGAACTCACCTGTGGCCAGGAGACCAGGGTCTGCAGACGAAGGGGTCAGAGCCGCTGTGTGCCCGGTCTCAGGACGCCACCACGGGTGCAAGCCCGTGTCACCAAACGGTCCTGTCCCAGTGGCCGGTCCGTGTCTCCGGCTCGTGGCGAGGGGGCCTGGTACGGCCCGGCCCCCGTCCCCAGATGCAAATTCTTCAAGGTCCACCTCCCAGCCGGCAGCCACCGTTGCAGGCAGGGTAGGTGGAGAGGAAACCCGTTTTGAAATTTCCTGTGTAACTGTCTTGTTTGGCGCTCCGTTATCCACGGCCAAACCCGCCGGGGTCCGCCTCCTGGCGGAGCTCACCGGTGCCTCCCTGGGGGCACCAGCCCCAGAGCCTCCGACCTTGGCACCACCTCCGGCCTGCGGCTCCGGGGACGGTCTTCTGCGTGGAGAAACGCCTGAGAACGAGGCGAGGAGGAAGGACCGCTGTCCTGATGTTGGGCCAGGGTGTGCTGAAGTTGCATTCCCAGACAGAAGAGATTCCTCCTTTTTTCTTTTTTTCATTAAAAAAAAAACTGAAAAAAAATGCTAACAGGACATATTTGCTTTCACATTCTAAAGCTGTGCGCCTTGCGACCTCTTTTGGTGTACAGCCAGAAGGTGTCGGGCGGGGAGGACCCACGTCCCCGGGACCGCCTGCAGGGGCTCCAGGAATCTGCTCTGCGTCCCACAAGGACCCGTTGGGGTCCACGGCGCCCGGGACCGGGTCGGGCTCCAGGGCAGCTGGGGAGCAACGTGCATCGAATTGCACAGGTGCACAAGGAGCTAAAATGAACTGACAGACGCGTGTGCTGCGGGAGAGGAGGGCTGGCGGCGCGGGGAGGGTACCACGGAGCAGCAACCTCGAGGCTCCGGCAGCCTCGGTTACACAGGAGGACAGTCCGTTCTCGGGACTCGCGCGGGTCACGGCCTGTCACGTTGGCGGGATGGTGAATTAGTGCATTCTGGGCCGCTCTTCCAGGGGAGTCCAGGGTCACCCATCTGTGTACATTGTATGGACTCCATGTTAATGTTTACTATTACGTACGCAATAGTATTATAATATATATTATATGTCTGTATATATACATTATGTATAATTACATACAATGTATATACAATTATATATACATTGTATATAATATTATACGTATAATATATGTATATTAATATAATATATACTATGTTTACATATTAATGTATCTAACATTTATCTATCAGTCATCTATTTGCATTTTATGGACTCTATATATTTATATCTGCCTATCATTTATCTAGCATCTTTATTATCTATCGTCTATGTCTATGTATCTATCTATCTATCTCTATCTGTCATGTATCTATCATCTATCTATCTGTCTATCTATTTAACCTTCTATCTATCTATCATGTATCATCTACTTATCATCTATCTATCATCTACCTATCCATCTATCTATCTATGCCTGTATCTATCTATCTATATCCATCTATCTATCTATCATCTATCTACCATCTATCTATCCATCTATCTAGCATCTATCTATCTATCTATCCATGCATCTATCATCTATTTATCCTTCCATCATCTATCTCCCTGTCCACCATCTCTTCATCATCGATCTATCATCCGCCTCTGTCCATCCACCCACGTGTGTATGGATATGACACTTCCGTAGACCGTGCTGCTCCTACACTGAAAGTTCACAGCTAGAGACAGAGGTGTCGGCCCCGCAGAGGCGACGTGGCCCTGGGACTCTGCAGGAGGTCCGGGCAGATCCCTCCTGCGACAGTGTCGGTGGTGACATTCAGGAGTCCAGGCTGCGGGGCCCAGATCCCTCTGGCTTCAAGGTGTCCCACCCTATTGCATCAAGCATCATTGGGGAGAATGAAACTAAGTCACAGGAGGCACAGTGCATAAGCCCAACCCACAGACCAACAGACCTTGTCTGCAGATCAGTCCATCATACCCTCCTGTATTCTCCAAGCTGCCGTGTTGATGTCCATGACACACACATCCTGACGTTAGAAAAGGATCTGATTGGAGCCTGTATTGGTTTTCCAGGACTGATGTAACAAATGACCCCAAACACGGAGGCTTAAACCCCAGGAACTCACCCTCCTCCGTCCTGGAGACCAGATGTCCGGGATGAAGGGGTCGCAGGGCCGCGCTCCCTCCCGAGGCTCCAGGGGAGGGTCCTTCCTGCCTCTTCCAGCTTCTGGGGCTCCAGGCGTCCCTGGGCTGGTGGCCGCCTCCCTCCATCTCTGCCTCCGTCTCCACGTTGCCATCCCCGTGTCCTCACATGCTCGTCCCTCTGTGCGTGTCTGTGTCGTCAACACCTCTCATAAGGACACCCATCCTATTGGATCAGGACCCACCCTACTGACCTCGTTTAACCTTCACTGCCTCTGTAAAGACCCATCTCCACATACAGCCCCGTTCTGAGGTCCTGGGGGTCAGGACTTCAGCATATGGATTTGCAGGGGACACAATTCAGCTCATCACCCAAGATGTTCAAAAGCTCCCCGTGTGACTTTGTGTGTGGTTTGCATTTTGAAAACTATCCTTCCCTATTCAGACCTGGGGACTCCAACATAACTTTTTTGGAGGGGACACAGTTAGACCCCTGACGGGGCCGACTCACTCATTTCAGGACAGATTCGAGGTGACCTGAGGGACCAGGGGCAAGTGGTAGCTGGCATCTGAGGCTGACATCAGAAAAGCATTACGAGGCTCCCGCAAAAGGGGTTCCGGTTTGAGGGACTTGCATGGGGTGTCTGGCGGGGGAACGGGGCGTCCCCACCTCCAGGCTGCCGTGCGTGGGAAAGGGAGCATATTTGGCCAGGTTCCTGTCTGTGGATGTCACTGTCATCACCCGGAACGTGGCAGAAAGGACGGAGACCCTCCCCGAGCACACGATCCCATGAGGAGCAATCCCTACAGGAGACGTTTCGGGGACCCTGTTATTACCCTGAATGACAGGAATGGTTGAAGGCAGCGACACAAGTCGGGAGCGGGAACCAGCTGGTCCAGGAGCTGGCAGAAGGTGACACTTATCTATAGGATGCTGCGCCTAAGAGATACAGGATACTGAGAGATTAACCTTCCCATCACCTTCCTTAGCAGACGAGGGGGACGTCCTCGTATCTGCTGTCCCGTCACCTCCAAAGCGGGCAGGTTCGAGCAGCCAGTGATAAAACAAACACACACCAAGAGTGAAGAGTGTTCAAAATGATGGGGTGAATACCCCTTTGCCTGGTCAACCTTTAATGATCAGAGTCCGAATGGGCTGCATGGGCTGCAGGAAAGCAGCCAGAGGCGATACGTAACCGAACGTGTTTCGATAAAACTTTATTTACAAAAGCAACGTGAGGGCCGGATCGGGCTCTCAGGCCGAATTTGCCGATCCCTGTTCTGTGGCCCCACGCGCGTGGCCGATCTCCTGTGGAGCAGCGAGGACCCCGGGCACAGGCGGCACCCGGGGTGGTTGACCTACGGCCATTTCTGAACCCCGAGTTCCCCTGTGCTGTGTGTGCGCGCCTTGCTGGGCAACAGACTCCTCCGCTTCATCGGGTCTGGAAGGTGTCTGCTGCCCCGAAATCGTCAAACTCGGCCGCTGAGGAAGCAGCTGGGCTCAGGTCAACCGACCTCCCGCGTTGGGGTTTCTTGGGGCTGGCTGTAAGGAGGGGACAGGGAACAGGATGTCCCAGAGGCACTGGGGAGCTGGGCCTGATTCTGACGGAGCAAGAGAGCTCTGCAGGTCCCAGAGGAAGACAAGGACTGAAATAGAAGCTCCAGCCCCGAAACTGCCCTGGGAAACGGGGCCGCACGCTGCCAGAGCGCCCTTTAAGGTCTGCTCTGGACGCACAGGTTCCTGGGCTGTTGACCGCTGCCCTCCCAGGGCGCCCAGCGAGGGATAAAGAGTCCGGACGTCCTGGGGCTGCGGCCTGGCTGAGACCCGCCGGCCCCCACGTCTGCTTCCTTCCAACCTCATAGTTCCCTTCTCCTGACTAATCCCACCCCAAGACCCCGAACCCCAGCGGGCATTGGCACATCCTCTGTGGGGTGCTCGTGTTGGCTCTGTGGCTCTGCTTGCCTGCCGACAGACAGCCAGGATAATTTACTCGTGTCCCTGCCTGTCCCCAGCATGCAGACCCGCAGAAGTAGGGGCGCTGGTCTGCCCGTCCCGGCACCTCGAAGGCCCCCCGTGGACAGTGGAGGAGGGACGCGTGGCCTGGACAGGGATGGGAGGGCGGCCGTGCTCATGTGGGGGGCAGTTCCCTGGATGGGGGCGCTGGTCTTGCTCTGGCGGCTGGGACGGAGTCCCCCGGAGCGCGCGGTCCTTCGAGGGGATGGTTCAGTCTGGAAGGACCGAGGGGTCCCGTTGACCACCGTGGCCCTGCCCGGAGGGCGTCCACTGGTGGGGCTTGGCAAACGAGATTCAGGGCTGCTCCTCTCGGACACACGGCCGTCCGACACATGGACGCGTTGGTGGTGTGTGTGTTGGGGGCGGGTAAGGGTTCCGTGTGTGGACAGGTGCAGGCTACACCTGCGGGCTTATGCGTGAGATGTGGCTGTGGCAGTGGTCTCTCATTCATTCATTCATTCATTCCTTCTCTCCCTCAGTCAGTAAACACGTGTTCACTGAGTCCCCACAGGTGCCCCAGACACGCTGGGATATGGTCCCAGTTTAGGGCCAGGTGCCTACCATCCCACGAGGCTGGGAAGGGGGGGTTGTTCCCGCCGCCGAGGTGAAGGGAGCGTCTTGGGTGAAGATGGATGGGGACGGAGAGGGACGGTCCACGCAGAGCTGCAGGTGTGGTGTTTTCGTGGCTGGGGGGAGGGGAGGGGCTGGAGGACGTGTCAGTGACCCCGCGGACAGGGAGGTGTCCCAGGGTTAGAAGGGGCCTGGCCGGCCCTCGGAGGGGTCAGGGGCGTGCCAGGAGCAGCTTGCCGAGGGAGATATTGTGGCAGGGCTGCAGTGTGGCCACGTTGTGTGGTCAGGATCCTGCGTGAGTTTCCCGTAGTGGCCGTGACCAGGAGCCACACGTGTCACGGCTTAAAGGAACACACATTTATTCTCCCCTGGTTCTGGAGATCCGAGTCTGGAAGGGGTCAGCAGGGCTGGTTCCTCAGGGGAGAATCTGCTTCTTGGCATTTCCAGCTTCCACTTCCACCTGCATCCCGTGGCCCGTGGCCTCCTCCCCCATCCTCAAACCCTCCCTCTCTGACCCAGAGCCTCCTGCTCCCTCTTATCAGGACCCTGGTGATGTCCTGGGGGTCACCCCTGGTCCAGGATCATTCTCATCTCAAGATTCTTACCCCAATCACATCTGCAAAGTCTTTTTGCCACGGAAAGTGACATATTCACAGGTTCCAAGGATTAGGACATGGACATCTTTGGGGACATTATTCTGTCTACCACATGGGGATAAGGATGGGGACATCTTTGGGGACATTATGCTACCACATGGGGATTAGGACGTGGATGTCTTTGGGGACATTATTCTGTCCACCACATGGGGATCAGGACGTGGACATCTTTGGGGACATTATTCTGTCCACCAGACGGGGATTAGGATGTGGGCGTCTTTGGGGACATTATTCTGTCTACCACACGGGATTAGGACATGGACATCTTTGGGGACATTATTCTGTCCACCACACGGGGATTAGGATGGGAACATCTTTGGGGACATTATTCTGTCCACCACACAGGGATTAGGATGGGGACATCTTTGCGGACATTATTCTGTCCACCACATGGGGATCAGGACGTGGACATCTTTGGGGACATTATGCTACCACATGGGGATTAGGATGTGGACATCTTTGGGGACATTATTCTGTCCACAACATGGGGATCAGGACGTGGACATCTTTGGGGACATTATTCTGCCTACCAGACGGGGATTAGGATGGGGACATCTTTGGGGACATTATGCTACCACATGGGGATTAGGATGTGGATGTCTTTGGGGACATTCTTCAGTGTGGCATGGACCCCACCGCACCCCCAGCTGTGAGCGGCCGCAGCGTCAGTGGGCTGGCACATGAGTCAGGTCAGGACTTCAGTCCTTTGTAGGAGGGTCAGCGGCTGGATTCAGCCATGGAACGGCTTGGTTCCTGGGACTTTGTTGTCAGCCCCACTTAGGTAGAAATGCACTGCAGGTGACAAGGCCTGTACCCCAGGGACCTCAAGCCTCTCGTAGAGGACAGATCTTTCAATGACCGGGGTCCCAGTGAAAGGGCAGGGACCCGTTGTCCTCATGTGCACAGAGCCCCCAAGGTGCCTTCTGAAAGGCGAGATCGTCTCTGGACGTGTACTGTGCCCCAGATCCTAAATGGAGGCAGAGGGATACCTTTTTCTGAGCAATTGGGAGGGGCCTTCACATCCAGATGCAGGACTCTGTGAGAGCTGGAGAAAGACGTCTCTTGACACAAACAGTGATTCATTAAGAAGGCTTTGGGCATCTAGTGATGACAAGCAGGAGACTTTTTTTCTTGACTTAATAAGAAATCCAGAGATGAGCCCTCCAGGGTGGGGTTGACAGCTCCAGGATGTCATCAAGGACCCCGTCTTTTTTAATCTTTCTCTCCCTCCCTACTTAGTATCTTAACATCGTCAGCTTGGTTGCCTCAGAGCCCAAAGTGGCTGCCACAGCACCAGGCATCACGTGTGCATCTAGGGCAGGAGAAAGAAAGGAGCTCTGTCAGCTTGCTCTCCTCTGAGTCTGCAGGAAAGCAGCATCTTCCTCAGCATCCCTGTGGCCGACTTTCTTTTACATCACATTGGTCAGCACGGGCTTCTATTGACCTCCAGTGGCCAGGAGTGTCGGGACGGTGACTGTCCATCACAGGAGAGTGGGGCTGGGTGCAAGCAGCAGTGGTCAGACCGGGCATTTCTTAGAGCACAGGGGCGGTGAGTGGGTCTGTTGGGCGTGGACACCAGACCGAGGGGACTGACCGTCCACAGTGCATGGGCTTCTTCTGCGCATTTGATTCTCCACGAGGCAGACGAGTGACCGTTTCCCCCAGGTCGCCAGAGGCTGCCGCCTCACCTTGCCCGCTGTCTTGGGGCACTTGGAGGAGGAGACAATAATTATAGAGATTGCATGGCTGTGGTCAGAGCTTTCCGGACACTTCCAGGACACACGCACAAGGTCATCTGTCCCTGATGGCAGCATGCTCCGCTCAGCTGACCGCTCCTCCTGGAGGCTGCACGGGGGTCTCTGTTCTCACGCCACACAGTCTTGTCCAGTACGATAACCTGTGGCTTGTTTCTGGGAAATATCGTTTATTGAGGAAAAGTGTGGTGGCTGAACGGTGGTCCCCAAAAGATATGCCCACGTCGTCATCCCTGGAGCCTGGGAATGGACGTTATTTGGAAACAGGGTCTTTGCAGATGTGATTAGTGGAGGATGGAGAGGAGGTCGTCCCGGATGAGGGGGCCCTAAATCCAATGACAGTGTCCTGATCAGAGACAGAAGAGGAGACACAGACACAGAGGAGGAGCCACGTGGAGACGGAGGCAGAGATGGAGGGAGGCGGCCACCAGCCCAGGGACGCCTGGAGCCCCAGAAGCTGGAAGAGGCAGGAAGGACCCTCCCCTGGAGCCTCGGGAGGGAGTGCGGCCCTGCGACCCCTTCGTCTCGGACGTCTGGTGTCCAGGATGGGGGAGGGTGAATCCCTGCAGTTTGAAGGCCCCCGCATGGGGCGTTGTGTCACGGCCACCCCGGGACCCTCCTGCAGAGGGGCCGCCCAGGATGCTGGCCTGGGCGCCAGATTGTGGGGTGGTTTCTCACCGTCTCGGCACCCCACCCCTCCCCACCAGCCCGTGTGAAAGCCAGGCTTCCTGGGCATCTTGTTGTTCAGACGCAGAGGGTGAGACCGGGGGGGCCTGGAGACCCCGCAGACATCTGCACCTTCCCGAGGCTTCCCGCCCGCGGTGGCTGGCGGCCGGGGCGTGCCAAGGGCCTGCGGCCTTCCTCCCCTCTCCTCAGAGGCCAGGCAGGTGAGGGGCGGTGGGGAGGAGCGTGGGGCGGGTGGTGCAGACTCAGACCCTGGGCAGCTGGGTCTTTTGTCGCCTCCTTTGGCCTGGTTGTGGGGACCGGGATCCTGGGCCCCTGCGTCGGGGAGTCAGGGCTGGCCTCTGTCAGAGCCGGTGGGTGGACGCGGACGGCCAGGCAGAGCCCCCTTCAGAGCCCAGGAACCAGAGCTGAGGAGGAGCCCAGGGGACCGCGGGGACGAGGGTCTTGTCCTGGGCGTGCCCTTGTGACTGTGTGTGTCTAGAGGTGACATTCACACCACATGGAACTGGCCCTTTTAAAGTGCACAACTCAGAGGCATTCAGCACATCCACAGTGTGGTCCAACCACCAGCTCTATCTGGTTCCAGAATATTCTCCTCACCCCAAAGGAGACCTATATCCATTAAGCAGTCACTCCTCACCCCCTTCCGCAGCCCCAGGCACCAACGAGCGACTTTCTGTCTGTGGATTTGCCGGTTCTGGAAATTTTATATAAAAGGAATCGCACACTATGTGTCCTTTCGTGTCTGGTTCTCTCACTGAGCATCATGTGTTCAAGGTTCATCCATGTTGTAGCTGTGTCAGTGCTTCACTCCTGTTCATGGCTGCATAATATTCCACTGTGTGGACGGCCCCCATTCTGTTTATCCGATCGTCCATCAGTGGACACTCGGGCTGTTTCCACCTTCCAGCTCTCGTGAAAAGTGCCATGAACGTGCATGTAGGAGTTTTTTGTTTCAATATCTTTTTTTCGATTCTGGGCATATACCCAGAAGTGAAATTGCTGGGTCATAGGGCAACTCTATGTTTAACTTTTTGAGGAACTGCCAAGTTGTTTTCCCAAGAAATTGTTTCCCCAAAGTGGCTGCCCCGTTTTGGATTCCCACCCCCCCTCCACCCGCCCGTGGGTTCCGATTGCTTCACATCTTCGCCCTGCTTCTTGGTTGGCACAGGCGGCCCCCAGGCCCGGCTGCAGTGTAGACAGGGTGCGGGCTCTGGGACGTTCACATGCTCCATGGGAAGTGGCTCCTCGATTCCCAGGGGTGGCGACAGAGAGGGGAAGAATAAGGATGGATGGCACCGACCCCATTGGACACATCTGCACACCGCCTGCTGGATCCACTCTTGTTGATCTTGATATTCTAGGGCCTTCCATCGGGGGGATGCGCCCCCTCCCGTCCCCAACATGAGGAGGTCACAGACCCAGAAGCAGGACGCTCTGGACACCCTGGGGCCAGGACTCCCGGCGGGGCCCTTGGGTGGAAACGATCTCACGTCCCTCAAGGAAGAAAGGACCCGTGGGCAGCACTTCCCGCCCAGAGAGCGGATCTCCAATCTGCTGTTCACACTCCTCTGTCCACGCCGGTCAAGAGCCGACGGAGAACCCGCTTGACCACTGCGCCCCTGTGGACTCGCTCCCGAGCTCGAGGCACGTACAGTTTGTCCTCACGGTTCGCGGATTCTGTATTTGCGGATTCACGGACTCTCGAGAACGTACTGACCACCGTCAGATCAGTCCTCGCGCGATTTCTGGGATTTGCCGACACGCGCAGAGCAGTGAAAGATTTGAATCTCCCGCCTGCGCGTTCCCGGAGGAGGTGGAAGGACGTGACACTGTGCCTTCTCGTTTCAGCTCGGACTGTCCACGAGCGTCCTCTTTGAGGTTTATGTAGTGGCCGTGTTTTTGCATTTTCGTGCTTTCCGGTGGTGATCCCGCTGTTTCAAATGCCCCCCCCCCCCCACCAAGCTTAGGGCTGAAGGGCTGGCTAGTGTTTCTAAGCACAAAAAGGCTGCCACGTGCCGTATGGAGAAAACCCGCGTGTGCGATGAGCTCCCTGCAGGCGTGAATCATGTTGTTGGCAGTGAGTGAGTCAGTCCAACGTGAGTGACGCACAGAATAGGTTCAATCAGAGTTTTTAAGCAGAAACACACGTAAAACACGTGGACGGATGACAACGTGGTGACCAGAAGCGCAAGGAGCCTAACCCTGCGTTTCACCCGGGGGCGGTGGTTCAGTTTTTACAAATTCAGAGTTTGCCGTGAGTTCCTGCAACACACCGACCGCGAATAAGGAGCATCGGCTGTGTGTGAGGCCTGTCCAGACCCAGACCAGCGTGGACGAGCTCTGACACATCCCGAGGTACCGCCTCCTCCGGGCAGTGGGTCCCACGTAAACACACGTGATTTTGGAAGCGCGGGCACCTGCCCGCCTCCCTGTTCTGTGTGAAGGATGTGCTGTCTACGGAAATACGGAGAACAAGAAGCCGGGTCGTCCCCGGCCTCCGTCCCACAAGGTGTGGGAGCGTGGAAGAAGGCCTGGACATGAAAACAAGAAGCCGTGCGTTTTGTGGGCACCTCCTCATGCTCGCGGGAGGGAGCGAGCGGTGATGGAGACGCCGACGGTGGAAGGGACCGACGCCCTGTCTTCCCTGCTCACGAGGCCCTTTGACACCCAGTCGTGGGAGGAGAGGACTCGGCTCCCCGTGCGGATCCGGCTGTTGAAAACCACCCGAGGGGGACCCGATGGCGGTGCGGGGGCCAGCCCAGCCGTGCCCGCCCCGGACCCCAAGACACGTCCACTTGGGACCTTTCCAACAGGTGGAGAGTCTGCTCTCCATCCCCGCACAGTGGGGGCCCAGTGGGCACCCCGAGCACACGGGGGGGAATCAAGATGCCCACAGTTCCTCGCCCGTGCCGTAAAGACGGGACCGACGGGCCGGGCCGGATCCCCGTGCCCTGCAAACGTATCCTGGTCGATGTCACCTTTTGGAGCAAATGTGACCCCGAGAGGTGGCGATGCCAGGCCCCGGGATGGGCTTGTGCTAGAGCCTTCTTCACCTTGTCAGGAAGCTGCTCTCGGGGCCCGTCACCTCCTTCCCCCTCTGCAGCCCGGGGCGGACCTGTTGTTACTGAGAAGCCAGCAAACACACGGGAAAAGGAAGCGACACACCCTGCCCTCCAGGACCGCAGGGCCCTATCTGGGCCACTCCATCTGGGGACCGCTGTTTCCCTCCAGAGGTGGGCGCTGACGAAAGCTCGAGAAAACAAGGTCATGGGTGCTGGGGGCCCAGGAGGACGGTTTCGCTTCCCCTGAGACCCGGCTGGAGGCCAGGCTGCGGGGTCCTGGTGGGTAAGGAGCGCTCCAACATCGGGAGCAATCAGAAAAGGCACGTGTCCCCGTGAACTGCAATGCAGGAGGTGCTGACTTTCTGTTTTCTGCGAAATCTGTGCAGAAGAGGGGTGATGCAGGATGTGCCCAGCATCGTTATTCACAACAGACAAAAGGTGGAAGCCACACAAGCGTCCATCGGTGGATGAATAAATAAACAGAATGTGGTCCATCTGTACAGTGGAATATTACGTGGCCATGAAAAGGAGTGGAGCACTGACACAGGCTACAACGTGGATGAACCTTGAACACGTCATGCTCAGTGAGAGAACCAGACGCGAAAGGCCACAGAGTGTGTGATTCCATTTACATAAAATGTCAAGAACAGGCAGATCCACACACAGAACGTAGATAAGTGGGTGCCAGGGGTGGGAGAGGGAGATGGAGGGTGACTGATTAATGGGGATGGGTCTCCTTTTTGGGGGGCTGGAATGTGCTGGAACTAAATAGAGGTGACTCAATGTGCTAAATGCGTCTGACTTGTATGTTTTAAAAGGGTGCATTGTATGTTTTGTGAATTTCACCTCAATTTTTTAAAAAAAGAGAATAAGACAGATTCGCCTCCGTCCATAGAAGTGTCGGCTCCACTAGGGCTGGAGATTGTCCCGCTGGGTCCCCGGGGCGTGTGCCGAGACCCCAGACTGTGCTCGTGCGCTGTTGGGGCCCGGGGACTATCTGATGCTGGAAGAGGGTCCCCTTGTTGACAGGGTTACCCCAGGAGGAAGACCAGATGGTGCACAGATATTGAGACTCTACATGTGGTTCTCTGAATCCAAAAACAAAACCCAAAACTGACTCAGAGTGTGGAATAAACAGTGCACATTTGATTTTTCTCAGGAAGTGCCCGCTCCCCTCCCCACTTCTTGTTTCTAAGGCCTCGTTGGGGTGAGTTCCCTGGGACGGTTTGTGAAATGGGGACAAATGAGCCTAAAACTGAAAACTGGACGCACGAGGCCCAGCCAAACGTCACTGGGCCGTTGGGATCTCTCTGGGCTTCCAGCCCAGGACGCAGGCCCGTGAGAGGGGGGATAGTCCATTCCCGCTTGGTCTCCTGGCCCGGGCTCTGCAGACCCCAATTTCTCTCCGTGCACAAAGGGCTTGCAAGCTTGCACATTTTAAATGCCCGGGTGTGTGTGGCTTCTGGGGCAGCTGTCACAACTGACCACAAACTGGGCAGCTGAAAACCACATGCATTGCATCCTCCCCCCCGCATCCTGGGAACCAGATGTCCGAGATGAAGGGGTCGCAGGGCCGCGCTCCCTCCCGAGGCTCCAGGGGAGGGTCCTTCCTGCTCTTCCAGCTTCTGGGGCTCCAGGCGTCCCTGGGCTGGTGGCCGCCTCCCTCCATCTCTGCCTCCGTCTCCACGTGGCTCCTCCTCTGTGTCTGTGTCTCCTCTTCTGTCTCTGGTCAGGACACTGTCATTGCGTTTAGGGCCCCCTCGTCCAGGACGACCTTTTCTCCATCCTTCACTAATCACATCTGCAAAGACCCTGTTTCCACATATGGTCCCATTCCTGGGTTCCAGGGGTCAGCACTTGAATGCGTCTTTATTGGGGCATATTTTAGCCCCCGACACTAGGGTTGTGGCTGTCCAGACATCGGCGCTGGTGGTCACAGCTGAGAACCAGCGTGTCCCGGCCACAGATCTGGCCACTCTCGCCGCTGACAGTGACCGTGTGTGGGGTCCGGAGCCGTGAGCTGGTGGACGTAGGACTGGGCTGCCCAAGTCGGGCTCGCTGAGCGATGTTGTCCAAAGAGACGTGGGGAATGGGACCGAGGGGGAAGGTCTGCCCGGAGACCAGGTTCACCAGTCCCCTGCAGCAGCCTGTCCTCACCAAGGGGTGCCGTCCCCATTTCTTCTCTACAAGGAGCATGAGGTTTTGGGGGCTGATAGAGGAAAAAGATTGGAGCCCGAGAGACGGTAACACAACAAGCTTTACTGGGCGGCGGTTGGACCGGGATGCAGGAAGGGGGGCGTCCTTGCAGCCTGAGACCGTCCAGAAGCTCAGCGTGGAGCCAGACCCACGCTCCAGCAATTTAATTGGACAAACAGTATTTTCCCAGCCTTATTCAGTATGACTGACAACACTGTATCTGTGTGTATTTAAGGTGTACAATGTAATGTTTTGAAATATGAATACATTGTGACATGAGCATCCCAATCAAGCTATCACACACTCCACATGTCACATAGTTACCATTTTGTGTGTGGTGACAACATTTCAGATCCACTCTCTCAGCAACTGTCAAGTATACGATACAATCTTGTCACCTAGAGTCTCTGTGCTGGACATTACAGCCCCAGGACTTACCCGTCTGATAACTGGAATTTGTCCCCTTTGACCAGCATCTCCCCACCCCCCCAGCCCCTGGCAGCTACCATTCTACTCTCTGCTTTTGTGAGTCTGTTTTAAATTCCACAAATATGTGGGATCGTGCAGTATTTGTCTTTCTGTGTCTGGTTTATGTCACTTAACATAATGTCCTCCAAGTCCATCCACATTGTTGCAAATGGCAGGATTTCCTTCTTTTTCAAGGCTGAGTAATATTTCGTTGTATGTATACACCACATTTTCTTTATCCATTCGTCCATCCATGGACACTTGGGTTGTTTCCACGTCTTGGCTATCGGACGGCATTATGGATGCATGTTTTCCTGGCGGGATATGAAACATTGAATGACACTTATGTGCCCCAAGGTAAACACATGCTGTTCACATGCAGACATACACATACACACACGTACACACACACTCTCCTTGGTGGAAACGAAGCAGTGTGTTGTGCAGCAGTCTGGCGGGAAGGTCTGTCCTGGATTTTGGGTCCAGTCCTGGGGGCCGCGAGAGAAGCTCTGAGCAGCGCATGTCTGTGATACCCTGGCTGATCGCTGGCAGCGGCATCTCCACACACTCACGGGGACTGGGTTATTTGCTATTTTTCCTCCTGAAGCACATCAGGCTTTGATTCAGTTGGATGACAAGCGACCGTTTGGATCCCGCATTATTTTAAATAACGTCAAATAGGGCCTGACCCGGTGGCACACTGGTTAGGTCCGTGCACTCCACTTTGGTGGCCCAGGGTTCACACGTTTGGATCCCGGGCACGGACTTACTCACAGCTCATCAGGCCACACTGTGGCAGCATCCCACGTACAAAATAGAGGAAGACGGGCACGGATGTTAGCTCAGGGCCAATCTTCCTCAGCAAAAAAAAAAAAAAAGTAAAAACTCCCAAACCCCTACCATCATTGTAAACCTGCCCGTCTGTTCGAGTCCACTATTCCTGTGGGGCTAAGTGGTGTCTGCAAACTGTTCTGAGGTTTTGGGAGAACGCCAGAGGCTCCTTTGTGACCTGGTTTTCGCCCCTGGGGAGTGGGGTGTAAGCTGCCTCTTGACCCGTCTGCAGTGACTGTGGCCCGTGGTCGATGTAAAAACAGCATTCTACACTATAAAACTCTAGAGACTTTGAGAAAATGAGGGCTGGGTGCGTTGCGTGATTGCTGTCTGTAGAGAGACGTGGCACGTGTTTATGACGGAAGGGAGAAAGCAGAGAGGGAGGAAGCCGGCCCGCAGCCTCCGTGAGGTGGGCTGCAGTAGAAATCCACGCTCCTAAAACCCTCCGTGAATGGGATTTCTGTGCAGCCCGCCCCGGAACAACAATTTCTCACCTTGGGTAGCATTCCTCCGCTCGAGAATGGACACTTCCTGGGGTCTCCCACACACGGGCACGAGTTGAAGTGTCAAATGTCCTGACCACGGACACAGGGGCTTGGGCTGGAGCCGGGAGGAGCCTGGGGAGAGGCAGAGGGACTGGAAAAGGAGGAAGGAAAGTTACGGGGCCCCTGTGGCAGAACAGTGGGGAGAGGGATGCCTCGGCCGCCAGTTTGCTGACCCCCTTGAGAAGTGACGAGGACCCAAGAATTTGGGTCCCCCCCCCGCCTTTGATCCCAGGATTCCTTACCCTGCGTCCACTCTTGTCTTGGTTGGAAATGAAGTCAATCATTATGTCCTGCTAGCATGTTAGTGAATAAGGACTCTAGGAACGACCGTCAACGCCAAAGGAATGAATCTCTAATGTGGAATTCCAGATGGTGTGGCAGCAGCACAAGGGGTGAAGACGTGGGACGACATGGCTGGGGGTGGGCTCTCTCCTCTCACTGCAGTTGTCCCAACGTAGCCCTGGTGCTCCCACCATTGCAGTAGCCTCTTAAACATACAGCGTCCTTAGGTAGGCCACACGGAAGGTGGAACACAGACACGACTAGCGTGCTGTGGGGCCAGGCGGGAAGGGGTCATGATATACGAACAGAATTGTTTCTGCTCACTTTACCCCATTTCTAAAAGGCAGCCATGTGCTCACGCATCCTGTTAAAACCCCGCAGGCAGAGAGAGCACTCCCCACCCCCGAGTGTGGGCTGCGTGGCGTGACTTCCTTCCAAAGAGCGGGGCGTGCCGCGGGGGCACATGGCAACCTTGCGGTGGAGACAGCTGACACACACGCCCCAGCCAGGTGAGCAGCCCGCCATCACGGCCATGGACCACGTTGGTGGCACGCACCCCGGATAAGACACGGTGAGACAGGCGCCTTATCTCTGTGGTCTTCTCCCCCAAACCCGCAGCCGCGGTCTCCCCGTGAGAAGGACGTCGGACAAATCCTCATAGAGACGCGTCCCACAGAGGCCGGGGGCGGCATTCCTCAAAACGGTCCAAGTCATCAAAACAGGGAAAGTCGGAGATGCTGTCACAGCCCACAGGAGCCCGAGGGGACGTGACAACGAAGTGTCCTGGGGCCACACAAGGACTTTAGCAAAAAACTGAGGCAACATGAAAAAGATACAGACTAGCTAATAACCGTGTATCAGTATTGGCCCATTAATGGTAACAATGCCTCAGACCAGGGTAAGATGCGAATAATGGGAAAAGTGGGCGCAGGAAGGTATATGGGAGCTGTCTGTGCTGGCTCTGCGTTCTCCCTGCTCACCCTCCATCATTCCAGAACTCCTAAGCATGGGTGTCCAGTAGTGGGGTCCCCTCTGTGCCCCCAAGGGCGGTGCCGAGCACTATCGGGTGGCTGGGGTGCCGTGTTGCCCTCCCAAGGGGCCGTCTCCCTGACCTTCTCCTTCCCTCAAGACCTCAGCTCCCCGGGCTCACCTGCAGGGCAGGGGCCACGGGGTCTCCCCTGGATGGTGGCTCAGCTTGTGGTGCTTAACAGGTTAATCTTGAGGCACCCTGGGGGTTACGGGCCCACCCACAGAGAGCTCCCACCCCCGTGTGGTTTGGGGTTTTCCTCTGGGGTCGGAGCTGGGCCACCCCACGTCTAATCCCCTCTCGTCAAGGCAAAGACAGGGCTGCTCAGAGCGAGGGCCCCCCCTTCCCTCCTCCTCAGACTCCCCCGTTCTTGGCAGCTCAGAGACTTGGCAAAGAAGCTTGTCTGTGTGTTTCTCCATCCATCCATATATCCATCCATCCGACCATCCATCCACCCATCCACATATCCATCCACCCATCCATCCATCCATCCATATATCCATCTACCCAGCCATATATCCATCTATCCAACCATCCATCCACCCATCCATATATCCATCTATCCGACCATCCATCCACCCATCCATATATCCATCCACCCATCCATCCATCCATCCATATATCCATCTACCCAGCCATATATCCATCCATCCAACCATCCATCCACCCATCCATATATCCATCTATCCGACCATCCATCCACCCATCCATATATCCATCCACCCATCCATCCATCCATCCATATATCCATCTACCCAGCCATATATCCATCCATCCAACCATCCATCCACCCATCCATATATCCATCTATCCGACCATCCATCCACCCATCCATATATCCATCCACCCATCCATCCATCCATCCATATATCCATCTACCCATCCATATATCCATCCACCCATCCATCCATCCATCCATCCATATATCCATCTACCCAGCCATATATCCATCCACCCATCCATCCATCCATCCATATATCCATCTACCCATCCATATATCCATCCACCCATCCATCCATCCATCCATATATCCATCTACCCAGCCATATATCCATCCATCCAACCATCCATCCACCCATCCATATATCCATCCATCCATCCGACCATCCATCCACCCACCCATCCATCCATCCATCCATCCATCCATCCATATATCCATCCACCCATCCATATATCCATCCACCCATCCATCCATCCATCCATATATCCATCTATCCAGCCATATATCCATCCATCCAACCATCCATCCACCCATCCATATATCCATCCATCTATCCGACCATCCATCCACCCATCCATCCATCCATCCATCCATCCATCCATCCATCCATCCACCCATCCATCCATCCATCCATATATCCATCTACCCATCCATATATCCATCCACCCATCCATCCATCCATCCATCCATATATCCATCCATCCATCATCTATCAATCCTCTATCTATCTATCAATCATCGACCTATCTATCATCTATCTATCTATCAATTTATCATCTATCTATCATATGTATCTATGTAATCTATCTTTCTATCTACCATCTATCCATCATCTATATCTATTATCTATCATCTAGCTATCCATCTATCATCTATGTATGTATGTATATATCTATCGATCTATCTATCTACCTATTGTCTATCATCTCTCTATCTATGTGTCTGTCTAACAATTTTTCATCTATATATCATCTCTACCTATCTAATCTATCATCTATCTTTCTATCATCTTTTTCTCTATCTATTTCTCTATCATCTGTCTCTCTGTGTATCGTCTATGTACTATTATTAATTACTTACGGTAGTAGTTTACATCAAGGGTGGTTCTGCCTCCCAGGGGACATTGGACAATGTCTGGAGACGTTTCTGGATGCCACAATGGGAGGGGACGCTCCTGGCCTCTGGTGGGTGGAGACCAGCGTTGCTTGTCCACACCCCACAGTGCACAGGACGCCCCACCACAGAGAGTGGTCCAGCCCCACATGTCTGTAGTGTTGAGATCGAGAGACCTGCACTGAGAGAAGGAATGTGGCCACGCTGTCCCTCTGGGGTCTGTCTCTTGCTGACCCCTCCCTTCTTTGCGAGATGCTCAGACGCTGTGATGTTATTCTCTTCATCTTCGTAAGTAAAGAATGAATGGAGGAAGATGTTGGAGGCCAGTGGGGCAGAGAAACCGATGGAGGCAGATACGTGGGAGGGCTCTGAGCCCCTGGCGGCCCCTCTGTCCTCTGACCCAGCACGGATCGCCACTGTGAGGCCCTGCCCTGGTGGCACCTCACTCCTGGGGGGTCACGCTTCACTTACACCCTGGGAGCAGCTTCTACCACGGAGCATCTCCTGGCATTCACACACCCCAGGGAGGGCACTCACCATCCCGTTTGCAGGGAAGCTGTGAGCAACGTCCCCAGGCCCCCAGATGCCATGTGGACAGGAAGCCCAGGGCACTGACGATCCTTCTATTTAGGAATCAACAGACTCACGGTGCCCGTTGTACTGGGGGCAGTTCTTGTGTACAGTCACCCTGTTGAGCGGGAGAAGGATGTTTAGTTCGCAGGATATAGTCCAGTTTCCCTGGATGCGTTGAGGGTTTGCGAGTGAGGAGACCCTGCGGGTGTCTGGTGGGGTGGGGGGAGTGAGCAAGGATGCAGATGTCCAGGGAGAGGCATTTGGGGTTGATCCTGAGGGCGGATCTGCAATGGAGGGGGCAGCGACTGAGTCAGGAACACTGGGTGGCAGTGTATAAGCCAGGCTGGCTGGCACTCCCACCCTGTTTCCCGCCACCTGCAAAACAGCATACACTTAAAAATATAGATTAGGAGATAATTCAATAATAGTGGGATGATGGGCTGGGTGGCAAAGGAATCTTTCAAAGGTGGGTGCACACCCGGTGAAGTGGGCTCCTGTCTCCCATCACCAGATTCCGTGGCCAGCCGACCCCATCCGGGACGTCCACAGGGCCGAAAACATCCTCGAGACAACCTTTCTGAATCGGGAAAAGTCTCAGGGACTATCTCTGCTATTAAAAAAAAACAAAACAAAACAAAACAAAAAACGAATGAGCCATTCTGCATCCTTTTATGTCATCAAAATGAAAGGAAGTACGAGGACGTGTGCATTAATCGCATATCCCAAAGTCGTGATTAAATATCTGTTGTATGGCAGGAGAAGTTGTGTCAAGTTTCGGTTTGTGGCATTTCCCAAGTACCTTTTGGAGCGACGCAGGAAAATCGCGACTCTTTCAAGTGCTACTTGCGACTTCCGAGGGTTCTTGCGGTAATGACGTTTTCCCAAAATGGTTTTCTTTGCCTCCCCGGGGAATCTCCGTCACGTCTTTATTTCCTATTCTGGTTCTTTTCCTCTTGATAACCTTTTCTTCTGATTTTAATAAGAATCCCCACTGGAGAAAATTGGGGGTGCGACGGGAACTCCAAGAACCCCGCGAATCCCACAGCTTCAAGTCTTTGCGGTTGCGGTCGAAAGTGTTACAGTGTTTCATCCTCTCTGTTTGTGATGCTGCACTTGCTTGAATTATTTTCACTCGTCATTTCGGTGTTGCAAATATCAACTTTTCCCTGGCGACAGTTGCATTTGCAGCAAAGAAATAACTGTATCGAATCCTTTTTATTTCTAGTTCATTATTTTGAAAGCGGAATCCTCTGGAGCTCCATGAGATGACAATTTCCGCGGGTCACAGCCGTGCGCTCTACCTCCCGTGCACAGGGTGGCTACAATCTGGCTTTCTGAAGCCAGATTCTCTGTGTCTTTAGACATTTTCCGTCTTTTATTTCAAAGTCAGTGTGTTCTATATGGTACTTTTAAAATGTACTGTATTCCTGTTAATACATATTAACTAACATGTATAATGTTAATGTATATTTTTATATATTGTGCATTGAAAATGTTTTTTATTAAACTTTTAATTTTTATTTTTGCTGAGGAAGACTAGCCCTGTGCTACCATCTGTTGCCAATTCTCCTCTTTTTTGCTGAGGAAGATTGGCCCTGAGTTAACGTCTGTGCCCATCTGCCTCTACTTTGTATATGGGACGCCGCCACAGCATGGCTTGCTAAGCGGTGAGTAGGTCCACGTCTGGGATCCAAGCCTATGAACCCCGGGCCGTCGAAGCAGAGTGTGCAAACTTAAGCACTGCTCCACTGGGCTGGCCCCTAACCTTTTAATTTTTAATAGTTCACTGCCAATTATTTTGTATCATAACCTCCCCATTTTTAAATTCTAGATTTTGATTCAGCTCTCGTTTGGCTGGAGTTCGTTTCACGTGATTATTTTTTCCAACCAGGGAACAGAAGGGGCGTGTTTTGAATCTCGCGTACCCGATATTAGACACCTCCAAGATGACACATTTTCCAGCATGGGATTTGGGGTGGAAAACTTTTTCCTGTCAAAACTACGTAGACCTGTAGCTTCAGGTCTTTGGAGGTTTGCATGTGGACCCCTCACTCTTAGACAAGAGGGGGGATTTCCGACAGCTGGTCTTCCGTTCCTGTGGCAGATCGACTGTAGAAGGAGGGATGGCCTATAGGGTCTCTGGTCATTCTGAGCAAAATCCACGCAGCCTGCGGGGGCGTTTCCCAGGTCTCAGCTCTTCCCGAGTGTCTGCATCTTTCAGAGGGTGGTCTCTGCTCACAGGGAGCTAGGAGGTGAGATTGGCAGGGCAGAGGTGCCTGCGAACCCCCCGTGGATGCTAAACAGGACAACACCAAAGATGGGCCCTCTGCTCCAACAGCAGAAACGATTGGGGGTGTCCTCCCACCTCCCTACAGCACCTTCCTCTAGCACACCCCCTGCCCCAATCTGAGGTTGGACCTTTAGCACATGTGCCGATGGCACCAGGCTGGATCCTGGATTCAGACGCCTGGTTTGAGGTGGGTCAACCCGACTTCTAGACAGAGACAGAGATTTATTGTAAGGAATTGAGTCATGCCATTGGAGAGGTGTGTGTCCCAAATCTGCAGGGTGGACCCCCGGCTGGAGACCCGGGGGAGACTTTCAGTTTGAGTCCAGAAGGCCGTCTGCTAGCAGAATTCCCTCTTGCTCGGGGGACGTCAGAGTTTCTACTCAGCAGTCCTTCAACTGATTGGACCAGGCCCACCCAACCTACTTCACTGGAAGTCCGTGAATTTAAATATTACTCTCATCCAAAGAGTAACCTCACAGAAACATCCACAATGATGCTTGGCCACATATCTGGGTACTGTGGCCCAGCCCAGTGGACACACATGTTTTAGTTATTGTGAATAATGCTGTAAGGAACATGGGAGTACAGATATGTCTTCGAGTCCCTGCTCTCTATTCTTTGCATATATGCTCAGAAGTGGAATTGCTGGATCATAGAGTGGGTCTATGTTGAATGTTTTGAGGAAGCTTCACACTGTTTCCCACAGTGGCTGCACCGTTTCACATTCCCACCAAGAGGGCACAAGAGTTCCAACTTCTCCACATCCTCGTCGACACTTGTTGTTTTCCATTTTTTTGACGGTGGCCATCCTCACGGGCGTGAGGTGAGGATGTGTTGTTTTATAGGAGCAGTAAATGAGCCCGCTCCTTCGGGGCGGTTGTAAGCTTGGTAACCAGCGTGGTCCCCACATCTTGCCTCTGCTCTTCGTTGACAGAGGAGGAAGCTGAGATGCCAGGGGGTCTGTGCCTTGTCTGAGGTCACATGCCAGCACGTGGCAGAGTGGACACTTGAACCATGCGGTCTGGAGCAGCCTGAGCTCCAGGTTGAGCTCCCTGTCTGCGTCCCCAGTCTCTGTGTAAGATGCAGGATGCTCAGGTGCTCCTGGAACATCCAGGCCCACTGGGGCAGCCCACAGATCCCGGTGTGACATTTCTCCAGCTGCCCAGGACAGGAAGGAGACACATTGAATACCAGGGAGCTGGTCGGTTTATGCAGAGACCCGGGCGCGGAGGTCCTGGCTCTGGTGGATGCTGAGCCCCTCCCGGTTAGAAGGAGGGAAGGGGGACGTGGAAGCCAACACCCTTTCCGGTTCTAAACGTCCCAGGAATTTTGCACGTCAGTCTTGTCACTGTGGCCGCACGATGCCTGGTGAGTGATGAGGTAAAATGGAACCGAAAGAAGGCAGGAAATGAACAGCCAGCCGCACCTCCCCTCTCACTGTGGTGGAGTTGAACACCCACGGAAGCCCCACCTCTGACCAAAGCTGGTGTCACAACAGCTCCTCTGAATGTTGGGCACCTGGAGTCCTGCGGGACTGGGTGACTGATATGTGCTGGCAACCCAGCTACCAGGGCAAAACAGAAAACAGAAACACTAGACGAAAGTTTCTCTATGTTTGTTGATTGCATCTCCTTGGGGAGGTGATAAAAATATGTGCCCTAGACTCAGTAATCAACATAATGAGGATCATGTCATACAATATTTAAAAACAATAAAAGTTGATGCAAAACTCCATGACGAACAGCACGTTACCATTTTAAATAAGGACAGGACCAGTGAGATAGAGTTAATTAAACATTATGAGAGGTTGATGGTTGCTTGGTCAAGAGCAGTTGTCGAACTTGTCGAACTTCTCTCAATTGAAAACGAGATGGGTGAAGAAGGAGAGTTTGAGAATATTTTTGATGAGAATGCTTCCATTAAAGTCAAAAGAGTGGAAATATAAAAGGGATGGGTGGGTAGGTGGACGGATCGATGGATGGATGGATGGGCGGATGGGTGGATGGATGGATGAGTGAATGGATAGGTGGGTGGAGGGAGGATGGAAGGATGGATGGGTGGATGGATGGATGGGTGGATGGATGGATGGATGGATGAGTGGATGAATAGATGCATGGATGGATGGGTGGATGGATGGATGGATGGATGGATGGATGAGTGGATGAATAGATGCATGGATGGATGGGTGGATGGATGGATGAGTGAGAGGATTGGTGGATGGATCAGTGAGTGGATGGATAGGTAGGTGGATGGATGTGTGGATGGATGGGTGGAGAGATAGATGGATGAGTGAGTGGATGGATGGGTGGATGGATGGTTGGTTGGATGGATGAGTAAGTGGATCGATGGGTGGGTGGATGACTAGATGGATGTAAAGACAGATGGACAGATGGATGGAGAGGACAAAGGTAGCCAGTGCTCCGATACTGAGTCCTAGTTCAGTTAACTGGTCACTGGGATTCTCAATCCTTGCAACACTTCCCTCCCACTTCAGGGCCCAGCTTTAGGAGGCAAGCCCCAGTCCCTGAGGACAAGGCCTTCACTCACTGACCTCTTAGGACTGGGCCTTGCCCGTAAGTCTCTCTGGCAGGCCTCGTTTGTTGGGGGCCTCCAGGTGGGGACCGCTGTCCTGGGCCTCCTTCCACAGTCACCTGCCACTGGAATCTTCCAGATGGCCCATCCCTGCACAGTTTGCTCTGGAGGCTCTGTTCCTCCCTGGTTCAGCTCATCTGGCCCGGCACCTTACTGTCTATCCTGAATGATATCTCAGTGACCCCAAAGAGAAAAGCAAAGGCCAGCACACTGAGTGAGAAATGTGAGGACGTCATTTCTCTCAAGGGAGGGACACTTCTGCATTTCAGTTTTGCGTCCTTATCTCCTGTTTTGAGGCCGCCCGTTATCTGATCTTCACAGGATCTGATTTTCTACTCTTCACATAGGAAATAATACCTACCCCCGGTGGCATATCTCTTTGAAACATGGCTTATGTGTCAACATTTAATTACCTCCTGGAACCTGCATCATACAAACCACTGTTTTCAATGCAAAATGTCCCTAAATTGCATAGCATGAACCTCAGTGGCCATCACAGATAAATCGCAGTGGTACTAGATGCTTTCCTATGCACGCTATTTGATTCTCGCGATCTTAGCATGAAGAGGACTGGACACAGATCATCTTTCCTTGCAACCTCACCCAGGCCATTTCCAGTGGCTGGGGTGGCCCCTCTCTCCCGTCGACCACCCCTGAGGCATCTGTATCTCCAAACCACAGTTCTATGATGACTACCGTGCAGTGCGGTGGAGGAAAGTGAAAGGGAGGGTGGGATAAAGGACCCCAAGAGAACCATGAGTGATATGTTTCTCTCCAAAGACCTACAGAGGTGAGGCTGCCACAATTTATTTAAAAAGAAAATCCCAGTGCTAACGGTGCAGATTTGGGGCAAAGGAGCGTGGAGGTTTAAGGAATGTTATTGAGAGGATTTAAGGAATGTTGTTGAGAAATGCTGGAGAAGGCACAGAAGCATGAAGACACCCGACCCATGTCTACACAACGAGAACAAACCACACTGCAAATGTAGTTGGTCTTGACCGGATGGAGGAAGGCATCAGATGCTCAGCTGCAGGGAGCACGGTGTTTCTCTCTATGATCGCGTGACAGGCCACGCGGGCCAGGGGAAGCTGGAGATGAAATCGATCGTAACCCAGCGAGATGCAACCACAGCCACCGCCTGGATGCCGAGAGCTGGTGGTACGGTTCAGCCTCTCCTAGCCCCACCGCGATGCTGTTCTCTTGGGGAGCCCATGCGAGGTTTCTGTGATCTCTCTCGTGGAAAGTCCTGTAAGCACATCCAGCCACTTCTCACTCCCGTGCCCTGGGTAGATGCAGGGGACAATGCTGCTCTGCACCAAGGGGCCAGGCTCCCCTCAACTTCCTTCAACAAGCCCTGCAGGACCCGCCCTTAGAGCCCCCGCTGTGTTCTCCTGAGGGGCCTCCGCCCTTGCCTGGCTTCATATCACCTTTTGCATCTTCCTTCAAAGCACTTACCATAAGCCGTGCTTTGTTTTTGTATAGTGAAGGATTAATCTCACCCAAAGAGAGTTCTGGCATTGTCCTCCACTCCTGCGAGGTGATCTCCATGCCCCTGCACTGTCCTGCATGGTGGATGTGTCTTTGTTGGCCTGGGGGCTTTGGCCCCTGGACAGTTGAATGATGTGATTTATGATGGGGGCTTTGGGACATGCCATATCAGTTCCAACCTCCAGGAGAGGATGGAGACTCAAGATATTGTCTTGAACCTCTAGAAGGGGCTGGGAACTAAAAGTCAGACATGTGGACAATATGTGATTGAGTACCAATAAAAACTGGACACCAAGGCTCAAGTGAGTTTCTCTGGTTGGCAGTATTCCATGCATATTGTTATATAACGATGCTGGCATAGATGGATGGATGGATGGATGGATGGATGGTTGGGTGGATGGATAATTGAATTTGTGGATGGATGGATGTATGGATAAATTGGTGGGTGGGTGGATGGATGCATGGATGGATAGATGAATTGGTGGATATATGGATAAGTGGATGGATGGATGGATGGATGAATGGATGGATGGATGGATGATTGGATGAATGGATAGGTGAATTGGTGGATAGATGGATAGATGGATAATGCATGGAAGGATGAATGGATGGTTGGATGGATGGATGAATGGATGGATAGATGGATAAGCGGATGGATGGATGGATGAATGGATGGTTGGATGGATGGATGGATGAATGGATGGTTGGATGGATGGGTAGATGAATTGATGGATGGATGGAGAGGTGGGTGGATGGAAGGGTGGATAGATGGATGCATGGATGGATAGATGAATTGGTGGATAGATGGATAATGGATGGGTGGTTGGATGGATGGATGGATGGATGGATAGATGAGTTGGGGGATAGATAGATGGACTGATGGATTGTACAGTTTCTTCTCCTTCTGTCCCAGTGCTGTGGCTCCTTTGTCATGGTTTTTCTTGCTCCTGCACTCACCCTGGGCTCTTGACCTTACTGGACAACCCCATCAACACTTCAGGTGCCTCCAAGCCAACGTCAGCCCAACTGGACTTATCTGCCTCCTTCCTACCCCAAACTGCACATTCTCCTGATTGGTTTTCCTCTCAGAGTTCACATCACGGCCTCACCCAGTAGCTAGAGCCTGGGCCTTCAGAGTCATTCTTATGCCCCACCCCCAACCCCTGCAATTCAACGGGACACCCTTGATTTAGCCCCAAGTCCTTTATCCCACCCTCATCCTCCTTTCTCCATCCTCTACAGTGCTGCAGCTCCCCCGCCCCAAAGTGCTGGTCCCACACTCTGAAATGACCATTGACTGCCACAGCATCACCACAGTGGGGTTGTAACACGTCCACAAGGCGCCATCTTCACGTAACACTGCTTCCTTTGGGGTGAGGACATCTAAGCCTGAGTCAGCATAGGGGTGTACTATAATGCCTTACTCAGCACCTACATTCGTGCGTTGGGGCTGTTTCCACTTTCAGGTCTCATAATGAATGCTGCCAGAAGCATTGATTGCACATACACCTCTTATACTTGCTAGGAATACATATATGTATGATATATATGCATGCTATATGTGTGCATATCCGTGTTGCTACACACACACATATATTGTATATACACATATATATGCAATATAACTTGCACATAGACCTTTGTATATTTGTGGGAAGTAACTCTACAGGATGAATTACCAGCAGTGGGAGTGCTGAGTCAAAGAGAATGTGGGCACATTAAAATTGGTAATGAATAAACCTTGTTGAATTTCCTTTAGAGAATCAGGCTACTCAACACCCCCAATACCAGCACAAGAGAGAATGCACTTCCTGCACTGTCTCCAGCTCATGGTGTGACCACTTCAAAGACAACATAACGCCCTTTTCTTCTTATCTGGCTGCTTAGGGCTAGACAGGCATGTGTGGCATTCAAAGTTCTGGGAGAGATAAAGAATTATCAAATGAGAGAATGAGTTGCATAGGGTGGATTTCACAAATAGGGTAACGTTCATGGGAAACTGCCGGGCTGATGTCTCTGCTGAGGACGGTTGATGGATTAACGATCCTCAAGGTCTTGGTTTCATGACCAGATCGGAGGATTAATACCACTGACCTCCCTCCAGTGTTCATTAGGGTGGTGGGTGCGCCACCTGGTGGAAAAGAGTTGTTTTTGAATAAAGGCTTGAGAGGCTTGGATTTATGAGGTAGATGGATGGAGGGAGGGTAGGTTAGAAGGGTAGGTAGATTGATGGGTGGATGAGAGGTGGGTGACTGGGTGGATGGGAGGATGAGTAGACAGATGGGTTGATGGATGATGGATGGGTAGATGGATGAATGGGTGGATGGAGAGACAGATGGATGGGAAGTGGCTAGAGGATAGATGGAGGGATGGGTGGGTGGGTGGATGAATGGACAGAGAGATGGATGAGTGGATGTGTGGAGAGACAGATGAATAGGTGGATGGATGCATGAGTGGATGAATGGGTGGATGGATGGGTAGATGGATGGGTGGGTGGGTGGGTGGATGGGCGGACAGGTGGTTGGATGGGTGGATGATGGATGGATGGATGGATGCATGAGCAGATGAATGGATAGATGCATGGATGAATGGATGGGTGAATAGATGGATAGGCAGCTGGATGGATGGACAGACTGATGGGTAAGAGGGTGGATACAGGGATGAATGGATGGATACATAGCTGGATGGGTAGATAACCAGGTACATAGGTAGGTAGATAGATAGATAGATAGATAGATAGATAGATAGATGATAGATAGATGATAGATAGATAGATAGATGATAGATAGATAGATAGATGATAGATAGATAATAGAAAGATAGATAGATGATAGAGAGATAGATGATAGATAGACAGATGATAGATAGATAGATAGATACATAGATGATGGATAGACAGATAGGTGGATGCATGCATACATATATGCATGCATTTAGAGATCCACATACTTACATCCCCAGGCAGTTTTCTTGCAGGAATAGATTAACAGGATCTCTGAATCCGGGTCAAAGTGAGAGGAATGCTGACACAGCAGGGGAAGGTGTCTAGCCTGGAGGGAAGTGTTTAAATCCAGAAGGAAGGCAGAATCGGAGTGGGTCTGGGTTCAGAAACAAGCACCCAGTTTGCTGGCCTCAGTTCTTGGGGTGTCTCGTTGAACGCCTACATCTAGCACGGACCGGGGTACCTCTGCATCAGCCGTAATTCGTTACACTAAGACAAGGTCAGAGTGTAGTATGGGGGGCTCCAATCCAAACGTGACTGGTGTCCTGAGAGGAAGAGGAGAGACACAGGGACAGGCACACACAGAGGGAAGGCGGTCACGTGAAGATGGAGGCAGAGATTGGAGTGATGCATCTACAAGCGAACGAGCACCAACGATTGCCAGGAAACCACCAGAAGCCAGGAGGGAGGCACGGAACAGAACCTTCCCAAAGGAACCCACCCTGCCCACACCTCGATTTCAGACTTCTGGACCCCAGAACCGGGAGAGGATACATTTCTGTTGTTTAAGCCACTCAGTTTGTGGTGTCGTGTTACAGATGCCCCAGGAAACTAACCCAGTGATGAGGACAAAGTTGCCGCGTAGTTCAGCACAGAAAGTGAATCGTTTTCTCTGTGGGATAAAGAGGCATACTTTTCTGTGGTTAATGAGGGTTTAGGATCCAGGTGTTCATTCCAGATGCATCAGTTATATCTCGCCGTGTAACAAGCGAGTACAAACTTCGTGTCAGTGAAAAACACACAGTTATCTCAGAGTTTCCGTACATCAGGAGGCCAGGGATGGGCCACCTGGGTCCTCCGCTCAAGGGCTCACCAGGCTACAATCAAGGTGTCAGCCAGGGGTGGGGTCTCATTGGAGGTTCGGGGCTGTCTTCCAAGCTCACTGGTTGTTGGAAGAACTCCATTCCTTGTGTTGGAGCCTGGAGGCCGCCATCTCCCAGCACCCGATCCCTGCCAAATGGTTTTCTCCACGAGGCGGTCTGCTTCCCCGAGGCAACCAGGCTGTGTCTCTGCTGCTTCGAGTCTCTCTGACTTCTTAACGGTGACTTCTACACCTGATTAGGCCAGGCCCACCCAGAATCATCTCCCTTTTGACTGGCTTGAATCGACTGATTAGGGACTGCAACGAAAACTACGAAATTCTTTCACCTTCCCCCTATATTCCCTGGGAGTAAGATCTCATCATATTCCCAGTCCCCCTCCACACTCAACGAGAGTGATTTATACAGCCACGCACACATGACATCAGGACAAAAGATCAGGGATGCAGATCATCGGGAACTTTGCTTTTTCTATTTCTGAGGTGTATCCAGAGGAGGGATATCTTGCTCAAAAATTTAAAAGGATTTTCCTCTCACATTTCACAAATTATTACAATCATCCCTTAGGCTCGCTGGTTCCAAAGGAGTGAGTATCTCACTTCTTAATTTGGTTTACAGATGCTTCCAGAGCAGAGCGGAAAAACCGTTTCCAAATGAACAGTTCCCAGGAAAGAGAAACACACCATCGACACGCAAGCGGCCTTTGGGAGACTGGTTTTAAAGAGAACACCAAACACCTCTGTGTCCCCAAGACGAAGGAGAAATTAAATGAATGCAGCAAAGATGCATACCCCACTGAGAAGCCTGCCTGGGTCCAAAGAGGGGTCCCCCTACTTGCGGGGACCCCGGAGCCTCCATTTCCCCCTCGTGGACACAGTATTAATGGGACAATGTGACTCCCCCAGAGCAGACACCCAGACTACAGCCAGGAGCCACTTTCCTTCTAAGACTCCACATGACATCAGGGTCCCCTCACCCACCCTCGCCCCCTCTGAAGCAAAAGCTGTGGCACCCGGTGCTGAACAACGGAGGGTCTGTGTTCTTCTGCGACACTGGCTTTTCAGTGTGGGGACTCACAGCCTATTTGGGGCATCAGAAGCCCGTGCCCTGTGCAGCGTCCGGCTCCACGTGGGAGTAGAGTTTGTTAATTTGTAACTATGTTTTACAATCATGTACATTACTTTATCATGTATAAAAATACATAATTTATAGAATTATATGACAATATATTATACGAAATATACTGCACAGAATACGTGAAATATATTGTCATATGGTTATATTTGAAATCTAGATATTAAAGTTACTTAAAAATAATACAGTATATAAAAAACATAACAGCGAACATATCATTTATACCTTATTGGCATATATTATTAAAAGTAAATAGACATTATATAAAAACGTAAAAAACAAATATAAAAGTGTTATAGGGTTATGTTTATGTTATGTGTTTATATACACCTACACAACCACTCTACGGAAATAAATAAAAGTGATTTAAATATTAATAAATAATTAGATAATGAATGCAGAATTTATAATTAACTCATATGGTCATATATGATGTACAACTGTAACAAGTGAGGCCCGAACAGCCGGCCCCACCGCCGTCCGTCTTAAGCCCAGCACCGCGCACTCCACCCCCAGGTGCGGCCTCTGCCCGGCCCCGGCACAGGTGGCGGCGTGGGGGCGGGGCGGCATTGCGCAGGCGCAGTGCACAGCGAGGACCGACCCGCCCCCACCCCCGTGTCTCCGGAAGTCCCGCCCCCGGGGGCGGGGCAGGGCCGGGAGGAGAAACCGGGGGCCGCCGCGCGGCGCTTCCGCGGGCCCGGGCGCCGGAAGCGGAAGTGCGTCACAGGGGCGGGCGGCAGCGGGTCGCGTCGGTGGCGCCTCCGGCGGACGGTGGGGCGCCGGGCGGGGAGGCCGAGCCTGCGGGGTCCGGGGGACGCGGGAGCTGGGCCAGCGCGGCGGCCGGGACGCAGGCGGAGCCCCGCGCCGGTGAGCGCCGCGCCGCCAGCAGGGCCGCGGTCTGGGGGCGCTCGGGGCTGGGGACCTGGCGGACGGAGGCCGCGGCCTGGAGGCCGGGTCCTCGGGGGACCGGAGTCTGGGGGCCGCGGCCTGGGTTCTCGGGGGACCGGAGTCTGGGGGCCGCGGCCTGGGTTCTTGGGGGACAAGGAGTCTGGGGGCCTCGGCCTGGAGGCCGGGTTCTTGGGGTGACCAAGAGGCTGGGGGCCGCGGCCTGGGTTCTCGGGGGACCGGGAGTCTGGGGGCCGCGGCCTGGGTTCTCGGGGGACCGGAGTCTGGGGGCCGCGGCCTGGGTTCTTGGGGGACCGGGAGTCTGGGGGCCGCGGCCTGGAGGCCTGGGTTCTTGGGGGCTCCGGGATCTGGGGGTCCTGGGCAAGGGTCTTGGGTCTAGGGGGCCGGGGCTGGGCGACTTGGGTCTGCGGGGGCCTGGAGGACTGGGTTTTTGGGGGGACCAGAATCTGTGGGGGCCTGGTGACCTAGAGGTCTGGGGGCCTGAGTGTGTGGGGGACGGGTATCAGGGGCCTGGGGGTCTTGAGCGTGGTTTGGAGAGGCTGGGGGGCGAGGGGCAGGGGGTACTGGGGGCTAGGGACACTGAGGGTCAGAGTCTGTGGGGAGCTGGGGGTGCCAGGTCCCGAGGGGCTGGCAGAGGTGCCGGGGCGGCTGGAGACATCAACCATGCCAGGGAGGAGGAGGTCTGGGGGCTGTTCCAGAAGGGTCCGGGCAGTAGGGGGCAGAGGTAACAGGATCTGTACTGGGGGGCTGGGAGTACCGAGGGTGATGGGGGGTGTATGGGGGTACCGACGTGACAGTGGGGTGGCCTGGGAGGATGAGGAGGCCGGAGCTGGGGGCCAGAGGCAGCTGGAGGGGGCACAGGAACTAGAGGGGAGAGGGGGCTTGGGGTACCAGGGGCAGCCGAGGCGCTGGAGCATTACTGGGGGGAGAGGGGGAGCCAGGTGAGCCGGGAAGCTGGGGATACCAGGGTTCCTGGACGGAGATGGGCTGCCTGGTCTCTGACTCAGGCTCCCATGCAGCCCTTGGGGTCCTGGGGGACGTCTCTGGTCTTAACCCAGGCCTGAGCCCTTCTCTTGTGCCCCAGACCCACTAAAGTAGGTCTTCAGTCCCGCTTGGACCGTCCAGCCCTGGGGCCCCTCTCCGGGCTGGGCCTCCTTGGCCCGGCGAGAACCCTCTGAGCTGAGCTGGTGGGTGGGCGGCGGGGCACAGCCACCTGTATTGTCTGCGTTTCTGTGGGTCAAGCTCCGCTGGAGCCTGGCTTTCCGGAAGCACAGACCTGTCCGACCAGTAGGGAAGACCTGCCTTGGAGAAGATGGGGGCAGGGAGAGGGTGTAGACGCACTCCAGGCCCCAAGCTTTGGAAAGGTCCGTGCACTTTCCACTCTAAGTTGGGCAAAGAGGATATGTCTGCCCGTAGCGGAGATATTCAAGTTGACGATTCTCGATTGTTTTTTCAGCCTGAAACTCCCTCCCCGTGTCATCAGTGCAAACACAAGGCTGCCTCCTCCACAAACCCTCCCAGACCACAGAGCTGGGCTCTTTCCGGGCCGTCCCTTCTCAGGGACTTGTCTGCACCTTCCGGTGGAGCTGGGTGTTTCTGGCTTGCCTCTCCCTGCTCCACCAGGGCTAGGGAGCCAGCCGAGCTCAGCCCGGCGCTGGGAGAGCCGCTTCTAGGTATTGGGGTGGGTTAGCGGGTGATGGAGGCTTGAGCGCTAAACTGTTAGAAGAGTTTTGTTCCAGTTTTTTTTCCACTTTAGTGGAATCTGATGATTAAAAAAAAAAAAGAAAAAGCCAACATCTCAGGTGATCTTTTAGCGAGGTGGGGACCAATTTCCCTGACATGGCAGAGAAGCGAACTTGTTCCGTCCCTCCGGGCCTGATGTGCTGGCCGGCACGGGGACTCCAAGTTCCGGCGCCCGGCCCTGACCGTCTGTGTTCGCGTTTCAGGCCCAACGCCCCGGCTATGGCCGCGGCTACCATAGTCCACGACACGTCCGAGGCGGTGGAGCTCTGCCCTGCATACGGCCTCTACCTGAAGCCCATCACCAAGATGACCATCAGCGTGGCCCTCCCGCAGCTGAAGCAGCCGGGCAAGTCCATCTCCAACTGGGAGGTGATGGAGAGGCTGAAGGGCATGGTGCACAACCACCAGTTCTCCACCCTGCGCATCTCCAAGAGCACCATGGACTTCATCCGGTTCGAGGGCGAGGTGGAGAACAAGAGTCTGGTCAAGTCCTTCCTGGCCTGCCTGGACGGCAAGACCATCAAACTCAGCGGCTTCTCCGACATCCTCAAGGTGCGCGCTGCCGAGTTCAAGATCGACTTCCCCACCCGCCACGACTGGGACTCCTTCTTCCGCGACGCGAAGGACATGAACGAGACGTTGCCGGGCGAGCGGCCGGACACCATCCACCTGGAGGGGCTGCCCTGCAAGTGGTTCGCGCTGAAGGAGTCGGGCTCCGAGAAGCCCAGCGAGGAGGTGCTGGTCAAGGTGTTCGAGAAGTTCGGGGAGATCCGGAACGTGGACATCCCCATGCTGGACCCCTACCGGGAGGAGATGACCGGCCGCAACTTCCACACCTTCAGTTTCGGGGGGCACTTGAACTTCGAGGCGTACGTCCAGTACCGCGAGTACGTGGGTTTCATCCAGGCCATGAGCGCCCTGCGCGGCATGAAGCTCATGTACAAGGGAGACGATGGCAAGGCCGTGGCCTGCAACATCAAGGTGAGACCCGGCCCCCCGCGTGCGGCGCGGCCGCCGCGCTCCGGCCTGTCTTGGGGTCGGGGGAAGGTCCCCCGTCGATACAGTTACAACAGGCCTGTGTTGAGGAGGATTTCGGAGGCAGAGAAGAGCAAGCAACCCCCACTTGGGCTTTTAGAAAACCCGTATCTTAAGGAAAACACGGGGGAGCGAAACACGTTGAGACGGTTGAGATGGTGACCGTGAGCAGTGCTCTGAAAGGAGGTGTAACTGCCCGAGCCCAGGGGACTTGCTGCCTCTGGGACGTCCCTTCAGACGGGGGAGGGCAGGTTTTCTTACGGTGTTGCCTTCCCAGTGACAGACCAGCCTGGTAGCGGAGCCGGGGTGAGGGGCCGTCCGACAGGTTGCACAGGCCCTGTGACAGCCGGCTCGGTGGCGTCGGTCAAAGGGAATGGTGGGACGCCAGCTCGCACAAGGGGAGAGTGGTCTTGGGGGGGTGACGTTCTTCTTTGTAATAAGTGGTGAAGGCGACTCCGTGTCGGTTCCTACGCCCCGGTGAATCGGGGCCTCGTTGCAGGAGCTCGGTCTGCGGTTCAGACGGGTCTGCGGGATCCGAGCGGGGCGCCTTCCGGTGGCTCGTCTCCTCCGAGGGGACGGGGTTCCGCGCGTCTGCGAGAGCCCGCCTCGCGTGGGCGATGCTCCCTCGTGTGTAATGGGTGCTCCCAGGTAACTGCGCCCTCTCTTGCTCCTCCAGGTTTCTTTCGATTCGACCAAGCACCTGAGCGATGCCTCCATCAAGAAACGGCAGCTGGAGAGACAGAAACTTCAGGAGCTGGAACGGCAGAGGGAAGAACAGAAGCGCCGGGAGAAGGAGGCGGAGGAGAGGCAGAGAGCCGAGGAGAGGTATTTCCCGTGAAAGCGCCGCCGTCAGAGTCACTGCCCGACACCGACGCGTGTGTGCGCGCGTGTGGGGCTGCTGGGGACACAGCGGAAGGCGTGCGTGTCCCACCCGTCTCCCCGACTCACGTCTTGCATGTGCCGGCCCCTGCCACGTGCCTGGACCGCGCCGTCCCTCGGCGCCGCCTCCCGCGGGCGCCGTGTGCGTCCTGGCCTGAGAAGCAGAGCGTCTCGGCTGTTGTGTGATTTTGCGTTTCGGTTGAGGCTCCACTAACAAAGGGAAGTAGAGAACCGAAGGAGTTGGCGGATTCTGATAAAAAGCACTTTCCTCTGAGAGGCCTTGTGATAATTCCCGTGATCTCTCACTGCCGTTCCGACGTCACAGGGCAAGCTCAGGTCATGATCTTCCCCCTTTCCTCTTTTGTTTTTGTGTTGTAGGTAATTGAACCAACGATGTTACCTAAGTTTGAGGCAAGAGGAGAAATTGTCCGTATTCCACCAGTACTGCTGTACTGGTGGCATCTCTTGCCAGCATTTTCCAGGGACATTTCCTTTGCGGCTGTGTTTTGCTGACTGTTGGGTCTTGGACGTGATGGACTTGGCTGGATTCATCCCTGAGCACTCTTCCTGTTTGTCTCTGTGTTGAGCTGACTTCCCTCCTGTCCGGTCTCATTTGGCTTTCCATTCTTCACCGGTGTCCGTGACGCAGGTGCAAAGATGTGTCTGCGTTCAGCTCTTTCCATCTTTGCACCAGAGCCCAGTTCCAGGGTGGTGGTTCTGGACCGCGTGTGTCATTCTTTTTTTGTGTGTGTGAGGAAGACCAGCCCTGAGCTAACATCCGTTGCTAATCCTCCTCTTTTTGCTGAGGAAGACCGGCCCTGGGCTAACATCCGTGCTCATCTTCCTCTACTTTATGTGGGACGCCACCACGGCCTGGCTGACAAGCAGTGCGTCGGTGGGCGCCCGGGATCCGAATCTGCAAATCCCGGGCTGCCAAAGCGTGACCTAAACTGCTGCACCACTGAGCCTGCCCCCCGTGCGTGTCATTCTTGGTCTCCCCTCCCCCCCAATGCTCCTCTGAGGAGACTTGGCTTGCTGCCCCAGGAGGTGGGAGGGCGGGCGGGCGGTGTGTGAGGGCCTGGGTCGGGTGGGGGACACTCCATCAGCCGTCAGGAGCCTTGGAGCGAGGCTGCAGGGGTGCACAGAGGAGAATGTGGGGAGCTGGGGAGGCAGCACTGGTTGGGGGCAGCCTGAGTTTTATGCTGGGTGAAAGTCCTAGGGGCAGCTTGCTGTCCTTGGCAGAAGCAGGAAAGGCAGGGGCGGGAGCCTGTTGGAGACACACGTTGGTCCTACAGCGAGCAGACCAACCCAGCCCTTGTCCCTACGGGCCTGGTCCTCGCCCTTCCAGCATCGGCCGTGACGTGCACACCCTGAGCTGTTGTCCTACAGGAGTGTCCCCACAGCCTTTCTGAAAGCAGCTCTGAGCACTGCTTAAAAGGAGCAGTTTCCTTGACCTTCGTGGTATGAAAAACGGCCTTTGGGAACAGACAGCTCTGTCTGTGTGGGCCGGACGACAGAGGACATCCCAGGGAGGTGTGGGGGAGGATTCCCAGACAGGGGCGGTGCCTCTGCTGTGGTCACCGGGTGGCTGGAAGGGGTCAGTGGGGCAGGGGGGTGGTGCCGAGGGCCCGCTCGGGGGTGGCCTGCTACCCCTTTCTCGCCTGGGTCTGTGGGCCAGGCCCAGGGGAGCCCCAGCGTGTTCTTCGTCGCGGGCGAGTGTGTTCGCGTGGGTGGTTCAGTTCTAACGAGGAGTAGGGCGTACCTGGCAGTGTCACGTTCTCGGAGATGACCAGCCTGGGGCTTTAGCTCCGCTTGCGTGTAGAGCCGTGGTCACTTGCTGGGCTCTCGAGGCTGTTGTGACCTGCAGCTGTGGCAGCTCGTGGGGCCTGACCCCTGATGTCGTAGAACCTTCTGGTGGCGGCCCTCAGTGGAGGCCGTCAAGCTTGTCATTGGTTGTCATTGGTTTCCACTGGGAGGGTCGAGGGCCTGCCCCTCCTCCTCCTGGACCTCCAGGGGCGTTTGATCCTTGTTTCATTGTCCCCGTGCTCCGGCCTGTTTGTTACGTCTCTGGGGGCCTGGTGTCACCGTGGCCAATTTTGCTGTTTTCCGAAGCTGGTCCACGTCCTGCCCGGGCTTCAGAGCTCTCCCCTTCGTGTCTCCCCCCCGCGCACAGCGGCTTCAGCGTCTCTGCTGCGTCCGCCCGTCAGTTATTTAGTGAGTTTTAAAGCAAAGGGCGTCTGCGGGTGTGCTGCGGGAACCTGCCCGCGGTTGGTTCTTGCAGAGTGCCCTGCAGGGTCCTCGTCTCTCCTGGTTGTCCCCGGCTCCTCATGGCAGGGATCTGGCACCCCCAAGAAAAAATACCCTCAGGATCTAAGCTGTTGGGCGTGGTGTGGATTTGTTTTAAAGAAAGGTCGTAATCTCCGAATCGTTTTCATTTGGCGATCTCACAGGATGTCCATGAGACGGGACGTGGCGTCGGGGACCCCTTGATGGGAGGACACACCCCAGACCGAACCGTCCTCGCTTTTCTGTCCCTGTGGGTTTGCCTTTTCTAGAATTTCATGTGAAAGGGATTGCACAGGATTTAGTCTTCTGTGTGTGATCTGTACCTTGGCATCATGCTTCCGGAACCTTCCTTGTGACTGTGCATATTCGTGTTTTATTCCTCCTCATGGTTCCTGTGATGCCGCATGGCCTTTTTGTGAAAGCCCCGGGGAGGGGGACGTGTGAGCATTACTGGCACATTTTAGAAGTTGTTCTTTCCTGAGCAGAAAGCTGTCTCGAGGGGCCTCTGCTCGCTGCCCGGTCGTGCCTGAGGGCCAGCGTGCCGGTGTTGGCGGAGTGTCTGGTGATGCTGCCGTCAGCCGTCCAGAGTTCCCTCCTGAGCTGGGCTTGTTCTCCCTCTGGCTCGTGGCTCTCTCTTTGGGGGCTGGGAGGGCTGCGGGTCGGGCTGCCCGGTTTGCTGCTGATGCCAGTGCCCCCAGCCTGTGGTCAGCCTTCCCACCTGTGGGTGGCGTGTCTCGCTCAGAACTAGACTTTCATGCCCTCCCTCTCTTCACGGTTTCAGGTTTGGGATCACACTTAGCAAGAGTCTCCCTCGAAAGAGTACGGAAATCCTCACCCTCGTGTACATCTGCTACTTCTCGGGTTCCTGGGATTCGACTGGGATTGATTTTGGGATAAAGAGTTAAAATGATTCTTCACGTGAACATCACCCTGATACCTTCTTTCCCCCACTTGCTTCAACGCCGCCTCTGTCGCACACGGAGCGTCCCCCCGCGGCACCTCGCCTCTGCCTAACGGAGCCCTCGTATGTTTTGCGCAGGAAACAGAAGGAGCTGGAAGAGTTGGAGAGAGAGAGAAAGCGAGAGGAGAAGCTCCGCAAGCGGGAGCAGAAGCAAAGGGACCGCGAGTTCCGGCGGAATCAGAAGAAGCTGGAGAAGCTGCAGGCGGAGGAGCAGAAGAAGCTGCAGGAGAAGATCAGGCTGGAAGAGCGGAAGCTGCTGCTGGCACAGCGCAACCTGCAGTCCATCCGGCTGGTCGCGGAGCTGCTGAGCAGAGCCAAGGTACCCGCGGGCGGGCGCGCTCCTCCCGCGGCTCGGGCGCCACTGCCTCCCGCTCCGGCTGCCGTCTGTGCGTTCCTCTGAAACGGGGCCGGCGTCCCGGCTCCCCTTTCCCTCCCCTGCGACCATGGCAGAGAGCAATAAGTGTTCATACCGAGGGGACACCATCCTGTGGTGGTTTGTAGGGTCCTGCGTCGCTCCAGATTTTAGAGCTGTGCTTTCCTCTTCAGAAGCTGGTAGAAGTTGGAATTAGCATCACCTGAGATCAGGCCTCCTGTGCGCTGGCCCGGCAGCCTTGGGGTGGCTGGGGCGGAGGGCCACCATTTCCCCTGGAGTGAGGGAGTGGCAGAGGTCACCCGCACCCTGTGGCTCTCCCCCTGCTGGGGACACGCTCCCCAGGCCCCGGTCAGGTCAGCCGGCCTTGCTCTGACTCCTCCAGGCCAGCGTCTGGGGTGGGTGGAGGTGTCTGGTTGGCACAGTGGGCACCTGCGGTGGGCCCAGGGAACCCAGGACGTTCCCAGAGCCTGGCTGGGCCCGCGTACCTACTCCGCCGCTGTGGATTTCACGGGTCTCAGGCGGAGCCGTGCCCCCGACCCTCTTGGTGCCGGGAGCCTCCTCGTTCCCCTCCCTCCCGGCTCCTCCCGGAGGCCTGACCGGTAACTCCCGCGAGGCGGGGGCACGTGGATGGACCTCGCCGGGCGCTCCTTGTGCTCAGGTGGGCCGCGTGCCCCCGTGGAGTCAGGCGCGGGGCGACCCCATAACCTGTTGTCTAATTACAGTTGTGATAAGTCCCCGGGAAGGAGCGTGGCAGGTGCGCTGAGACGTGTGGCCGCTCAGCTCTTGTCTCATGGTGAATATTGAAGACACTAACCCAGGCTAGGCCCAGCACGTCCCGTGGCGGTGGCCACGGCCGCGTGTCTGCGTCGTAAGCTCAGCTCCCCGTAGCTGGTGACTGCTTGTACCCTAACAGCAGGCCCCCGTCTGCCACCCAGAGGGGCCCGGGCCCCGCCCGAAATGCCCGCACCGGGGCCGGCCACGTAGCTTCGCCACGGGGTTTCCTTCTGGCTCGGGCGCGTGGTGGCCCGGGCACGCTCGGGACGGGCGGGCCGCGCTCCGGCCAGGCTGTCTGTCCAGCACCCACTGGCCACGGGGCATTGAAAACCCCAGCGCCTCCTGGGAGCGTTCAGGTAGGCTCCGAGACGCAGCTCAGGTGCGTTGCCCTCTGTCCCGCAGGCGGTGAAGCTGCAGGAGCAGGAGCAGAAGGAGGAGACGCTGCGACTGCAGCAGCTGGAAGAGCGGCGGCGGCTCCAGGAGGCCGAGCTGCGGCGGGTGGAGGAGGAGAAGGAGCGCGCCCTGGGGCTGCAGCGCAAGGAGAAGGAGCTGCGCGAGCGGCTGCTCAGCATCTTGCTGAGCAAGAAGGGGGGTGGCCCCCACGCGCACGAGGAGCTGGGCCTGTCCCACGCGGACCTGCTGCAGCCCGTCCTCGATATCCTGCAGACCGTGTCAGCCGGCTGCGCCAGCGCCACCTCTCCGCCTCCCCTCACGGGCCCGCCGCCTCCCAACGCCGCCAAGGAGACCCCGCCCCGCCCGGAGACCGACGGCGCTCCCAGAAACGTGAACGGGAGCGTCGCCGAGGAGGCCCAGGCCCAGGAGGGTCAGAATTCCCGCCTCGCTGCCCTGGACGAAGGCTCGCCCGACAAGAGGTGCCCCAGCGTCCTCTCCTGCATTCCCGACAACAACCAGCAGCCCAAGGGTGCGCCCGCCGCCTGTGACCAGAACGCGCCCAGAAAGGACGTCCACTCTGAGCAAGACAAGTGCAACCGAGAGCCCAGCAGGGGCCGCGGCCGTGCCAGCGGGGACCGGAGTGGCGATGACAGACACAAGCGGGAGAGGAGCCGGCCGCGGCGGGCCAGCAGCCGTGAGGACGGGAGGCAGCCGCGAAAGGAGCGGCGGGCCCACAAGAAGCACTCGCACCAGGACGACAGCCCCCACCGGCGGAGCGCCAGCCCCGACCATGGCCGGTCGCGGAGGTCCCACAGCAGAGACCGGAGCGGCAGGAGGGAGAGGAGCCGAGAACGCAGGGGTGGCTCTGGGAGGAAACGCAGCCGCCACCGCCGCAGCGAGAGGTCGCCGTCGGGGTCCCCCAGCCGGCACCGCAGCGCCTGGAACAGGTAATGCAGGGCGGGCCCCCGTGCCGCCGTCCAGGGAAGGTCAGGACCGAGGAGAGTCCTGGCTCCTCTCCTGCTCGCCGCCTCCGCGGATCCAGCGTCCCAGGAGCTGCCCCGCGGGTAGGAGAGGGCAGCGCGTCCGAAGGCTCCTCTCATGGACGACTGGCGGCCCCTTGGCTGAAACGCGTCATCAGTCGCTAGCTTTAGTTTTCCTTCAAAACTTGATCCGATAGCTTTAATGTCACCAATCCTCTCTAAATCAGGAAAAACGCCCAGAACGCAGCTGTGAGCATTGCAGACCCACCACGTGCCCGCGGGCAGAGCAGAATTCCTGTGGGCGCCCAGTGATGCCCCCCGTGCACTGACTTGATGGGAGATGCCTTCCCCGTCATTGGGGACGAGTCATCAAGTGTGGACAGCCACAGTCCCGCGGGCACTGGAAAGAAAATGCGTTGTCCTGTGGGTCTATTTTTCCTTTTTCTTTTTTGTAAATTGAAGTGGTTGGGAAGCGCGGTTTGAGTGGGATGCCCAAACAGCAAAGTGACCGTGGCATCTTAAGACACGGGTGGAGAAGGTGCAAGTCCTCTAAGATTGGGGCTCCGACGTGCTGTCTGGACCAGGGGGAGAGCCAGAGGGCCGTCTGATGCTCCTGAACTTCAGAGACGTTCGCTTCTTACAAATTCAAGTCAGGAAGCATAAGAAAGGTTGGTCAAAAGCTTTGGTTTCTAGTCCAGGTTAGTGTGTGTGATTTTTTTAAGAAGCTGTTTTGCTAAATTATTTTTACTTGGAACGTTTCAAACAGATTTCAGGCTGCAAACTTATTCAATTTTATAATCGTTTGCTTCTCCAAGTGAAGCCCAGAAATACTTAAGAAGAGTTGTAACGTTCATGTTAGGAGAGATGGTGTTTATTCCAGTTTGCATTTTTATGGTGAAATAAAATCCTTTTCCAATGAACTGACACTTGCCATATTTCTGGAGATTTTTTTGTCGTTTTTAGGGTTTTTGGTAAACGTCACTCAGCTGAGCCTACTGTAGTGTATTTGAAGCTGATAGAAATGATTTGTAGTGATGCATTTCATGGTGCTGTCGATATTGTAAGATAACCCCCCAGAGGAGAATTATGGGTCCTAAGAGGCATTCGCCTTTTTTTTTTTTTTTACTGAGAACATGAAATTTAACGAATTCATAAAAGCAAGCTTTTTAGATCTAAAGAACCATTTTTAAAAAGAAAAAGAAAAAAGTGTTTTTTTTCCCCCACCTAAAATTGTGGGGGCAGGTAGGAGCTGGTACCCCTGCTGTGACCTCAGACTGTAATCATCCCTCCCCGTGTGTTTAATTAAAACACAGATTTCTTGGCATATAGAGGGCTCAGTCATGTGCCTGCTCCACCCCAGCTCACGTCACTGTCAGACACTGTTGGGCACACCAGACCCGCAGCTTTCTTTCTCTGGGACAGCTTTTGTCCTGTCTGTCACCAGGTGAGGTGTGGGTGCAAGGTATGCTTACACGCCCAGGATAGGAAACAGCCACTTGGAAATCCTGTGCAGCCATGTTGGGGTCCCTGAACCTCAGCACTGAGTGTTTGCCTCATCGGTGACTCTGACAATGTCCCGGGTCCAGGTGCCAAGCTGGGCGCTCAGGATGTGGTGCTGGATAAGAGAGGGCTCCCTGAATCCTGGGGTTCTCAAAGGAGCAGATATGGGAATGAGGAGAGGGCCAAGTGGTAGCCAGGTTGGGGAGGTCATGGAGTTCACTGTGAGGTCAGGGAGGTCTCTGTGAGGTCAGAGGAGGGTCAGGGTCTCTGTGTGGTCAGGGGAGGTCTCTGTGAGGGGGCGTCTCGGAGGTCAGGGGAGGGTCTCTGAGGTGAGGGAGATCTCTGTGAGGTCAGGGGAGGTCTGTGAGGTCAGGGGAGGGTCTCTGAGGTGAAGGAGGTCTCTGAGGTGATGGATGTCTCTGAGGTCAGGCGAGGTCTCTGTGAGGTCGGGGAGGTCTCTGAGGTCAAATAGGTCTCTGAGGTGATGGAGGTCTCTGTGAGATCAGAGGAGGTCTCTGTGAGGTGAGGGAGGTCTCTGAGGTGAGGGAGGGTCTCTGAGGTGAGGGAGGTCTCTGAGATCAGAGGAGGTCTTTGTGACGACATGGGAGGTCTCTGAGGTCAGGGGAGGTCTCTGAGGTGAGGGAGGTCTCTGAGGTGAAGGAGGTCTCAGGTGATGGAGGTCTCTGTGAGATCAGAGGAGGTCTCTGTGAGGTGAGGGACGTCTCTGAGTTGAGGGAGGTCTCTGTGAGATCAGAGGAGGCTCTGTGAGATCAGAGGAGGTCTGTGTGAGGTGAGGGACGTCTCTGAGGTGAGGGAGGTCTCAGGTGATGGAGGTCTCTGTGAGATCAGAGGAGGCTCTGTGAGGTCAGGAGAGGTCTCTGAGGTGAGGCAGGGTCTCTGAGATCAGAGGTGGCCTCTGTGAGGTGAGGGACGTCTCTGAGGTTGGGGAGGTCTCTGAGGTCAGGGGCGGGTCTTTCTGAGGTGATGGATGTCTCTGAGGTCAGGGGAGAGTGTGAGGTCAGAAGAGGTCTGCATTCAGGGGAGGTCTCTGTGAGGTCAGGGGATTCCTCCCTGGGGCTGACTGACAGTGTTCCAGGCAGATGTCTCCAACGGGAATGAAGACGCCGTGTTCGAGGTTCAGGAAGAAGTCAGTGTGGCCAGGGAGGCGCAGCAGGGAAGGGTGCAGCCAGAAGAGCTGTGGGAGAGGGAGGCAGGGACCGGGTCACGTAGATCAGGCTTCACTGCCAGCCTGGCAAGAAGAGGTAGGACGGCTTTAAGCTGGGAGTGACGTGATGCAATTGTGGAGAGAGAACAGGGAGGGGAGGGGCTTGTGTCCACAGGGGTGCACCTGGGACATGCTGGTGGACTGCGCTGGGGGTTGGGGAGAGAGGAGGCAACGGCAAAACTGGGGTGCGTGTGGCCTTGTGGGTGCATTGGATGTGTGTGGGGTGGTGCTAGGAAAGCTGGAGAATGCCACCCCTGGGCCTAGAGAATGGGGTATCGTGGAAGAGATTCAGGAATGTGAATTGGAAACACTCCATCCATCTTCCTGTATGTTTAATCTCCAGAACGGCTGAGCCGCAACATGGGAGGCGGAGTGGTAGCAGCACTGGGGCTGTTCCAGATACCCTTGCTGATCCTCTGCCTGCTGGATCTATTGGTTACTGAAAAAGAGGTGGTGGTGAAGTCTCCAACCATGACAGTGGCTGCATCCCCTTCTCCTTGCCGTCCTATCAGTTTCTGCCTTTTGTATTTTGTTGCCCAGTTATTGGTTGCATACGAGTTAAGGATTGTTATGTCTTCTTGGGGAACTGACTCCTTGGGCATTTGCGATGCCCTTCTTTGCCCGTGATAATTTTCTTTGTGCTGAAGTCTATTCAGCGATAAATGAGGAGGAAAGGAATCTGAGGGAAAGAGGTGTCCCTTACGGTTCGTGGTCTAGTCTCCTAGATGGGCACACACAACATCAAAGGGCGTGAGGAAAAAGTGTGGTTGCATGAGGTGTTGGTGTTCTAAAAAGTGTGGTTGCATGAGGTATTGGTATTCTTTCTCTTCAGGCCCAGTCCTGCAATGGGGAGGGATAAAGGACAGTGCTACTCTGTGGTGACATAGCGGTTACCTTTAGAGGCACTGGGACAACACGATTAAGAATGTGGATCCAGGAGCCAGAGAGCCTGATTTTGGACTGTTTGCCCAAACAGCCCCTTGTGTGGTGGGAGGTGTGAGGGCAGTGATTAGAGTGGGGATCAAGTAAAGAGCACCCACACTGCCTCTGTGGGAGCCTGGTCGTTCAGGCTCATCTTCCCAGGCTCGAGACCCTGGACATCTTCATGAGTTAGGACGGGATTTTCCAGGTTATCTGTTCCTTCGTTTATTTTCTAAAACTTCTCTTGTTTTCTCTAGGGGTGATTAGCAATAAATAATGGCTAACAAGTGAGGATGGAGATGAATTGAGGCACGTTTGTTACCGATTAGCTTTTATCTTTACAAACGAACCAAGATTTTTCTCCCCTTGTGGCCTGTGAATCGAGAATACATGTATTGAAGAAATGAAAGGTCTGAACACGTGTTGAGTTGCTGATGCCCCATGTCTTCAGTTGGGACTTGGTGTCCCTCCACCTCTTTGCCCAGAAACACTCCCCGTATTGAGTGTGGCCTATGTCATTGCCATCTCCCAGCTGTTGTCTGCAAACTTGCCCTGGATTTAGGTCCCAGCGCGGACAGGCTGAGGCACCACTTCCTTTGGCTGTGCTCTGAGGGATGTTCTCTAGACTCGAGGGCGTGGGGGTCCCCATGCTCTGCTCCCTGAGATGGCAAAGACTCTAGGGTCCCGGGGTCACCCAGAAAGGTGGGTCTGGGGTGACACGGTGACAACAGCTTCTCCCGTTGGGGCAGTGTTCCATCCTTCGCTTTCAATGGAATGGAGGAAGGACCACGTGGAGTCTGCCACCAAAGGGAAAAGATGCCGTGCAGTCCGAGCTTCCCTTTCCACCTCCCCTTCATGTGAACGGGGTTTCCCAGACGTAAAGAAAGACGGAACACGGTTCCTGCTGCACCGTCATGGGAGGAAGCCCCTCCATCCCGTTCAGAGATGCATTTCTGATAGAACTTCACTTAATACGTAACATTTGCAATGTGTGTGAATGTAGACACCTGCTCGTATCTCATAGTTAAATTTTTTTGAACATATAAAACCTGATGTTGGCAGTAAAAAAATTAATATACAACTTCAATTGATAAATTTACAATCTTTTCCAGTTTTGTTGAGGTATAGCTGATATATAACTATAGTTTCGGTGTACAACATCGTGATTTGATGCAAGTAGATACTGGAAAGTGATCACCACAATCAGTCAAGTTAACATCATCCCTTCAATTTATACATTTTTATTTCAGAAGTGTGATCAGGTAAATTTGTAAGCACGAAAATACAGCAGGGGCTCCTGGTGGGGAAGGGAGTTGAAATACGAACACAAGCAGAAAAAGAAACAATATAATATTAGCCACTGTTAATTTGTGCATTATTTTATTTTATTTAATTAATTTATTTTTTTGTGTGAGGAAGACCAGCCCTGAGCTAACATCCATTGCCAATTTCCCTCTTTTTGCTGAGGAAGACTGGCCCTGGGCTGACATCCGTGCCCATCTTCCTCTACTTTATATGGGACGCCGCCACGGCATGGCTGACAAGCAGTGCATTGGCCGGCACCCGGGATCTGAACCCGCGAACCCCGGGCTGCCAAGCACGAACTAAACTGCTGCACCACCGGGTGGCCCCTGTGCATTTTTTTTGAAATGGATGAATATGGTTATTAAATTGCTATGATTTTAGGTTCTATCAGACACAGTCTAAAGAAAGCAACAAACTTTTTACAAAAATGTCTAGTATATGCCGAGAATTCATGGCTTGTGTTCTTTGCGAAATTTTAGATGATATATAAAAAACGTGTAGGGAGTCTCTGGAGGACCTGTGGACGGTGGCCTGGTTTCAGACCCGCAGGTGCTCCAGAATCACCTGGGGGTGAGATTAGAACGCAGGATCCCACTGGGCAGGTCTAGGGGGCAGGTGGAGCATCTCTAACAGGTGGTTGCCCGGCAATGCTGATGCTGCTATGGGGGGGAGATGCTGTGTACTCCAGCTGTGGAGCATCCTTTCCAGCCCCTCCCACCTGCAGCACCGCCCTCCTCCCGCAGCTCTCCCTGCTTTCTGCCTGGCTGGGAAAGGAAAAGCGATCCCAGGAGAGGCCCCCGCCACACTGCCCATGTGCAGACAGGGTGCCTGAGGGCCCCCGATTTGCAGCAGGCCCTTCCCATCAGCCTGCAGTGCTGACAGGCTACCACCTGCGTCCTGAGCGCTGTAGATGGCTCCCACACCCCCTTCAGCTCCAGTCCCATCTCTGTTCCCGTTCACTGAACACCTGCGGGGAGGCCTCTTCACTGCTCCCCCAATCAGGCATGGGCCCCCATGCTCCCATCACCCCCACCGCTCCATCAGAACGGCTTCTGCCCACATTCTGTAGACTGCCTATCTGTGTCCCCCCAAAATCCGTATGTGGAATCCTCACCCCCAGTGTGGTGGTGTTAGGAGGTGGGGCCTTTGGGAGGGGATCAGGTCTCATGAATGGGATCAGTGCACTTACAACAGACCCCAGAGAGCTCCCTTGTCCCTTCCCCCATGTGAGGACACAGTGAGAAGATGCCATCTATGAACCAGGAAGAGCCCTCTCACCAGACACGGATCTGCCAGCACCCTGCTCTCAGACTTCCAGCCCCCAGAACTGGGAGAAGTAAATGTCTATTGTTAATAAGCCCCCAGACTATGGTGCTCTGTTATGGCAGCCCGAGCTAAGACATCAGATGATTTTCAAGTACATCTGGACTTAACCCTTCTCCAATGACATCCCCTTTTGCTCAAGGATGAAGCAAATAATAAAAAAAAAAAAAGAGTTGCTTGATCTGGCAGTTTGTAGCACACACTGACTAGAATGGCAATAATAAGAATAATAGGAAAATAACCAGTGTTAATGAGGACGGAGAGAAATTGGAACCTCGTGCACTGTTGTGGGGATGTGACATCACAGCCACTGTGGAAACCAGTCTGGCAGTTCCTCAAAAAGTTCAGCGTAGAATGACCATATGACCCAGCAATTCCACTCCTGGGTGTGTACCCAAAGAATTGAAAACGGGTGGGCAAGCAAACACTCGTACACCCGTAGTCACAGCAGCATAATTCACGATAATCATAAAGGTGGAAGCAATACAAATACCCACCAGTGGATGAATGGGTAAATAGAATGGGGTCCGTCCATACAGTGGAATATTACTCGGCCATGAAGAGGAGTGAAGCACTGACACAGGCTATATCCTGAGGACATGATGTTCAGTGAGAGAACCAGACACGAAAGGCCACATGGTGAGTGATTGCATTGATATGAAATGTCCAGAACAGGCACATCTATAGAGAGAGAAAGTAGATGAGAGTTGCCCAGGAGCTGGGGCAGGGGGATGGGGAGGGACTGCTCATGGGCATGGGTCTCCTTTGGGGTGATGAGAACGTGCTGGAAGCAGAAAGAGGTGGTGGTTGACAACATTGTGAATGTGCTAAATGCCACTGACTTCTTCGCTTTAAAGTGGATAAAATGGTAAGTTTTATTTTATGTGTATTTTAGCCTCGTCCAATTAAAACCTCAGTGTGTTGTGTTCTGGATTTTTCTTTAATTTCCTCTTTCCTGGGTTCTCGAGGTTACAGGTCGAACTCCCTGGATGCCTCTGTGTATGAAGAGGTTTGGAGGCATCGTTTGGTTCAGGGACTGGAGTGTGAGAGAGCTCCCAAGACGTGCGGCCAGCCCAGCCCTTCTCCGGGTGCTAGGGAGGAGCTGAGGATGACCTGGGCCCCTGCCCGCCACGTGTCTTCCTCCCGTGGCTCCGGTGCATGTGGCTCCCGGCCAGAGAGGGCTCGCTCTTCTCTCCCTTCGCTCTGCTCTTGCCTTTCCGGCTCACCTCTCCTCCATACACTGCCTCGGGACTTCATGACCCTCAGACCCACCCACTGGAAGATGCAGCCTGTCAAGTGTTGACCTCTACGAAAGGTGGACGTGGCCATCGATCCATGATGCACCATTCACGGTAAGAAATCAGTGTCGGTTTCCTAGGGCAGATGTGATAAATGACCACACGCTGGTGGCTTAAACCCCAGGATTCCACCCTCCCCGTCCTGGAGACCAGACGTCTGAGATGAAGGGGTCGCAGGGCCGCGCTCCCTCCCGAGGCTCCAGGGGAGGGTCCTTCCTGCTCTTCCAGCGTCTGGGGCTCCAGGCGTCCCTGGGCTGGTGGCCGCCTCCCTCCATCTCTGCCTCCGTCTCCACGTGGCTCCTCCTCTGTGTCTGTGTCTCCTCTTCTGTCTCTGATCAGGACACTGTCATTGGATGTAGGGCCCCCTCGTCCAGGACGCCCTCCTCTCCATCCTTCACTAATCACATCTGCAAAGACCCTGTTTCCACATAAGGTGCATTCCTGGGTTCCAGGAATTTTAGGGGGGCACTTTTCAACCCAGCACCACATCCCGATTTCAGAGATGTTAAGATGTAAGTTAATAAGTAAATGTGCATTTGAGAAATGGATGCGTTTATCCTCCCCTAATGACTGGACCATGTTCATTCCCTCTCGCTAGACCTGTGATTCTCCCTCCCGTTTGCCCTTTGGCCACCCCGGGAGTGTCTGAGAAATTCTGGAGCTCGAGTGTGCGAGTCAGGGGGTCCAGGCCGGGCCAGGTGTAGGGGTTTCAACGCCCCCTGCCCGGGTGGTGCCCACGTGCATGCGAGGTTGACGGTGCTTCCAGATGAGGATGGCCTTGTCCCCTCTCTTCCCTCAAATCCCACGGTGGGGCCAGAGGCTCGAGAAACATAGCCACCGTGCGGGTGACTCTCGTGAACTAGACGTCTTCGTGGTCAAGCGATGAAAACCACAGGTGACGAAATTCACCCCTGCATCCCGTCCACCTTTTCACGAGACGCGCAGTCGACTCACGGATGAACTCTGGGGACGTCTGACCGTAAACCTCCCTTTACGTTCTCCAGGCAGCAGGGAGGAGTGGGGCCTCATTGTCTGCCCCCCGCGTATGTCTCAGGTCTCGGGGGTGTGGGGACCCCAGGAAGCCGATGCAGAGGGCCAGGCTGCAGATGGCATCAGGCTGTGCATTTCGATGCAGCCCGAGGTGCGGTCCTCGGAGGCTGGTTTCGTTTCCTTGTTCCTGTTTCCATAGATGCTTTTTTCTTTAAAAACAGCCTCACGGGGGGAGGCACTGCGTGACCGAGGGCAGGGGTTTTATGGTAAATTTCTATGTTTTCCTTTTAAGTTTTCCTGTGAACCTAAAGCTGTTCTAAAAAATAAATTTGTAAAACAACAGCCTCATTGGGATGTAATCCACATACCGTAGAATCCACCCTGGGAAAGTGTACAGTTCAGCCTTTTTTGGATATTCAGAGTCGTGCAAGCACCTCTCCGTCTCATTTGGGAACATTTTTGCCTCCCCCAAAAGAAACCCATTCGCTAGTTTCCTTTTTGAGGGAGCCTTGTGCCCATCAATACTTTTGTGCTGTAAACCCAGCCGATGAGGATCTCTTCTGTCTGTACACATCTCATTTTTCTGGCCAGAAACGGGGACCCTTGGGGGTTGGCTGGGCAGCATCGATTCTGTTCCAACCCACCGCTCTGCCCGGCCAGATGGCTTGCGATTCTCACTCGCTCTAACTTTAAATTACTATTATTATTTTTTTTAGCAGTTTTTAAGACTCGGCCACTGCAAGGGTGAGTCCGAGGTCGGTACCCTGAATTTCCTCCATCCGGCTCTGATCTCTCACCGCTGTGTCTGAGCCCTTCTCAACACGCAATCTCATTCCTAAAGTAATCGCCTTAAGTGAAGATCCGGGGGGAGCCCGCTCGCTGGGGATTTGCCCGTCCTGAGAAGGGCAGCTTGCGGTTTAATCAAGCAAATGTCGCTCAATCCTCCTTTGGGTGGGTCCCAAGGATCCCTCGTCGCCCCCGCCTTCAGGTTATGTCCCCGGTCCTCTGTGAGCACGTAATCTCTGGGTACCTCGTATTCCATGTCGCCCACCCTACCACAAAGAGAACACGACTTGTCACCTAGGGGGTGTTGGGTTGACCTGTCAACATCCACCCTGGACCCTCCCTCCCTGTCGGCCGCCCGTGGCCCCGCTGGTGGGCAGCACTGGTGAATCCTGTCCCCCCACTGTCTCGGCTCCACAACAATCTGGCTCTCGCCCCGCCAGCCCCAGCACTTAGGCTGTGATCTCGGAGGTCCCCAATGCCCCTCAGAGCTGGACCGCTGCCTGTTTCTGCTGGACGTCCCCAGGGTGGACGTGCCACTCCTTGGTCAGTTCCTTCCGTTTCCACTCGGCTCATGGAGCCTCAGGAATTGACATCTCTCTCTCGGAAATTGTGGCATCTGGGAGGACGAGGTTCTGTCCCCTCCCACAAAATCATGTGGATTAATAAACAGCTGAAGTACGGGTCCAGGGGGCAGTGTCTTGGTGACATACGGGCTCTTGTTGGGTATGACCCAGAAGGAAGCTCTGGGGAGACGGGTCCTGGAGGGAATGGAGGCAGGGACAGACCTTGGCTCTTCTCTTCCCTCCCCCATGTCCTGGGATGTGGCCCCTATTACCCACCACCTGGGCTGGTCCCGATGTCCCTGGAAGTGAAGGAAAGAATGGAGAGAGGAAAATGAACACGGGGACCATGTTCCACAGGAACATGTGAGCAACACCTCTCACTAACGTCCTGACGGCAGATGTTTAGCTGCAGCAAAAAAAAAATGCGATTGAAAATAATTTTAGAGCCCAAGTCCACAAAATGATTTGGGAGGATTTTGCTGGCTATGGAGGCCAAAGAAGGCGTCATTTCAGATAGCGCATTAGAGGTCCTGAGGCAAAAATGTCAGCTGAGCGCTCTTCTCTTTGCTGTGGGGTCAGTTGTGTCCCCTCAAAAGGTATGTCCATGTCCTGACCCCTGGGAAGGGGATCTTATTTGGAAACAGGGTCTTTGCAGATGTGATAAGTGAAGGATGGAGAGGAGGTCGTCCCGGATGAGGGGGCCCTACATCCCATGACAGTGTCCTGATCAGAGACAGAAGAGGAGACACAGACACAGAGGAGGAGCCACGTGGAGACGGAGGCAGAGATGGAGGGAGGCGGCCACCAGCCCAGGGACGCCTGGAGCCCCAGACGCTGGAAGAGGCAGGAAGGACCCTCCCCTGGAGCCTCGGGAGGGAGCGCGGCCCTGCGACCCCTTCATCTCGGACGTCTGGGCTCCAGGACGGGGGAGGGGGAATTCCTGCTATAAGTCCCTCAGTTTGGGGTCATTTGTTACAGAGACCCCTCAATCCATAAAATGACTCAGTAGTAGTGACTGCTGAGCATATTGGCTGTGGCTCAGATCCACAGCCCGTGGGGGTGGGGATGTAGGCTATTTCAGGGCGCCGTGCATGCTGGGGACAGGAGGGAGCTGCAAGCCAGGGAGTAGCCATAAGCTTTCTCATCCCCTTAATAAGGCTAATAGGATTTTCTAGCATGATCCTTCTTCGGCTCCCTACCAGGTCTCCAGCAAGGAGCTTCTGGCAGCAGCACTGGGCGGCTGGCGGTCCCCCAGCTTGCTAACAGACCCGCAGTCCCCAAAGTGCGACAACTTGGGGACCCTCCACGCCAGGCCGACGTGGAAGAGAATGAGCGCCCCAGAGGATCAGGCGTACGGTCTCCTGAACACGTACTCAAATGGCTTCATGGTCTCCCAGGTGGGAAGCGGGGAGGACGCTCCACTGGGCACGCTGGGATCCCATTGATGGCAGCCGGGGAGGAGGATGGGAGTGACCGCTTAATGGGGTTTCCTTTGGGGGTGATGAGAATGTTCTGGAACTCGACAGAGGTGGTGGTTGCACAACGTTGTGAATGCACCAAATGCCACTGAATGGCTTAGTCTAAAGCGGTTGATGGTGAATCTCATGCTATGTGAGTTTTATGTCAATAAAAAAATAGAGGCAAGTTAGAGTGAGATTTTATATTCCAAAGGTACGTCGGGGTCAGGTCTGTAGAATGAGGACATTAGCCGTGGGTGGTGGGTGGCCTTTAGCAGGACACAGGTGGGCAGCGTTGGAAATCCAGTGGATTCCGATGCCCCATGTCGGGTCCCAGCGTTGACCGTCTCCATGTGCGAAGGGGTAGGGATGCGGGTGGATGCTGAGCGTTCCCGGCTTGCTTTATGGGGTGAGGGTGGCTTCTCTCGTGGGATGGTGGGATTGCTCCCGACTTTTTTGAGTGAACCTCCGATTTTGAGAACCCACAGCTACACAACCACCAGGCAGAGAGATGCCCAAAGAATGGCCGTGGGCGGGGCGTGAGGGTCCCGACGACAAGGCTGGGGTGATCTGTGCAGGCAGTGGTGGGTCAGGCCCCCCCGGCTTGGTGGAGCAGTGTTACGTGTTGACGGTATTTCGAGGTTCATGCAACAGCGATAAGGGGACGTGAAGGTGTGGGTGGCTTCTCTTGGTCGCAAAGTCAGGGTCCTGAAGACTGATGTGTGCCGACTTCATACTGAGAGGGGGCGCCAAGATTCAGGCAGCGGCTACCGGAAATTGAAGTGAAATGTCTTCCCCGTGCAAGTTGGTGGATCCCCCGAATTCCATCTGGAGACCCCAAGGGTCAGGGATCCCTATTTTAGGGCCGTTGACATACGGAAAAGGAGCATCCTTCTACAGAAGACACAGGGATTTGCTGCCTTTGCTTGAAACAAAAGTGACGTAGCTGTGCTCCCATCATGTCCCCAGCCCGCTGGGGCGGCTTGCTGTTGGTTCACAGTGGTGTTGGGTGGGTTAGAAATCGTGAGAGGAAATTACTTCGGTACACATGATGCCATGTCCTGGAATTGTCACGAGTTTAAGAAAACAAGAGCTAATCCAACGGGAGTAGAATAAAACTTAATATGACCTTCACAGAAGAAGCAGTCAATGCTGCCTCAGTAGGAAAAAATTTAGTAAAATCTTAGTTTGGGAGCTAATACAACGTGAATAGAAGGAGTTAATACACCCTCAATAGAATAACAACTCATAGAACCTGGACAAGCGTTTATGCAATCTTAATAGCGTAGGAGTTGACGTAGCCTAACAAACACAAGAACTGATAAATCTCAACAAGAGTTAATAGAACCGTAGTAGAACTTTATAGATAAAACTTTATCAATAAACTCAATACGACTTTAATACAGTGGTTCTCAAACAGGGACTTGGCCCCCAGGGGGCACTTGGCAATATCTGGGGACATTGCTGGTTGTCATTCCTGGGATACGGGGATGCTCCTGGCCTCTGGTGGGTGGAGACCAGGGATGCCACTCCACATCCTACAGGGCACAGGACGCCCCACCACAGAGAGTGGTCCAGCCCCACATGTCAGTAGTGCTGAGGCTGACAAACACCAACTTCCACAGTTAAGTCAAGGCAGGTCTTATTTTTAGTTATGTCCACGTGCTGTTGAAACAACGCCGATCCTAGATATGGAGTAAGTCCTGCGGGAGACGCGTGGCCACAAGAACCCATCTTCCCGTGGGACGTTTATGGAGCCATCTCATGACCAATATTCAGCAAGGTCACCTGACACTCGGCACCCAGGCAGAACTGTGTGCAAGAGAAAAAAGGCATTGATGACGTATTAATTGTTTATACTGTATGTATTATTTGAAGGCATTACCCGTTAACTTCTTTAGACAGAGAGATGAAAAGAAGAAAAAAACCAACCAATTTTAAGACTCTAATGCCACGGCGTGGGAACACCACTGACATCTTAAAAAAAAAAGGGGGGGGTGGGAATAGATATATTTCCAGCTTGGAAAATGGAAACACTGTAGCAGAAAGTGCTCTCTGCCTCCCCTTCCCGGACTTTCTGTCCCCGGGGAATCACTGTTCATAGTGAGAGACCAAGAATAGGATTCTGAAAACTCACATGGTTGTGTGTGTCCCTCAGTTGTTCGTCTGGCCTTCTCTTTGCAGACTATAGATTTCCTTCTGGAAGGCTTTATTTCCCAGAACAATTTCAGAGGGATGCTGTTTTGGGCACGACGGGAGGTTTAGTGAAGATGCACAGGGCAGGATGGATGCTGTGGAAACCCGGACCTGTTCAGGCTCCTCCTCTCTTTGCTCCCCCCTGGCTAGCCAGCTGGTGAAGGGCCCTGTGGGACCCTGTGTCTATGGTGGCAGCCCCCACTGAGCTACGGCCCTCACTTCCCTGGGGACCAATCCATCCAGTAGGTGGTGTTGCCCCTGGACAGCTGGTCAACCCCAAGGTGGGACTGTCCTTAGCACTTGGAGTAGAAGGAACAGATGCTCCCTGGGTGCATGGTGGAAGAAAACATGAAATTGTAATAAAATAGGCATAACATCAAATTTACTGTCTTAACCATTTTTAAGTGTACACTTCAGTGGCATTAAGGACATTCACATTGTTGTGCAACCATCACCACCATCCATCTCCAGAACTCTTCATCTTCCCAAACTGAAAGTCTGTCCGCATTAAACAGTGCCTCCCCATCCCCTCTCCTAGCCCCTGGCCCCCACCCTCTACCTTCTGTCTCTCTGTTGACTCCTAGAGGGACCTGATAGAAGTGGAATCATATAGTATCTGTCCTTTTGTGACTGCCTTATTTCACTGAGCATAATGTCCTCAGGGTTCATCCATGTTGTAGCTGGTGTCAGAATTTCCTTCCTCTTCAAGGCTGAATAATATTCCATTGTATGGATGGACCACACTTTGTTTGTCCGTGCATCCATCAGTGGACACTTGGGTTGCTTCCACCTTTTGACTATTGTGAATAATGCTTCAATGAACACGGGTGTACAAATATCTGTTCGAGTCCCTACATTCAATTCTTTTGGGTCTGCACCCACAAGTGGAATTTCTGTGGTCGTTCTGTGTGTAATTTTTTGAGGCACCGCATACCACTTCTCACAGCAGCGCAGCGTCGTTTGCAAATGCGTCCCACGCGCCCCGTGGCGGGTGCTTCTGTGAGTGTGGTTCCTAGGAGAACGAAAGCCGGCTTTTGTTTCTGCCATCGCTCCGAGGTTCTCTTTGCCGCCTGCGAGCTGGGAGTGTTTGACCTTCTGGCTGAGGCCCCGGCGCCCCTGGACTCGGCTGCGGTGGCTGCACGTCTGGGCACCAGCTCCCGTGGGACGGAGCTCCTGCTGGACGCCTGTGTGTCCCTGAAGCTGCTTCGAGTGGAAACGAGGAGAGGAGAAGGTAAGCACGCTTGACATTTTGGAGGAGGCGTTCTCGATGTGCCCTCTCAGCACACGTGCCCTGTAAACGGCCACAGAATGAGCATCTTCAGCTTTGTGGCGACATGGTCTCTGCAGCAGCTGCCCATCAAAGCAGCCAGAGACGTTATGTAAACAAATGGGCGTGGCTGGCTTCCAATAAAACTTTATTGACAAACACAGACCAGGGGCCAGATTCAGCTCCCAGGCTATAGTTTGCTGACCTGTGTTCCAGAGGTTTCCACATGCTGCTGTGCCATTGGTACCCCGATGCAGTATCTAATGAACAAGACAAAAATGTGAAAAAACATGGAGAGGGAGTAATTTTCCGTCAAGCTAGATTCATTATAAAAATTTTTTTATTGTAAAAAATTAAATCAGAGGGTTGCCATGCATCATGAGATTCTTCTTATTTGGGCTTGGAGGCAGCTTTTCTCTTGTGGACTGGGGTGATGGGAGTCTTTTTCCTTTGAATGTCCTTAGTCTGCATAATTCAAAATTGTCCACCGTATGTTGATACTTCGGATCAGTTTTAGAATCTCGTCGATCCGTGAGATTGCAGCGGCTGGAAACCTTTGCTTGAGCCAGTGCACACAGGAACGGGCGTGTGTGGCCGCCTGTGGCAATGGTGTGGTCGGCTGTGGCAACGGTGGGGGGTGGCCTTTGTGCTTGCTGCAAGGATTTGAGTACCCATTGGGATTCTGGGGTGCAAAGATTGGAGAGGGCTTAACTCGAGCAGGAAGGTGTCATTTGGGTGATGACAGGTCTGATAGCCGGCTCGGAAACCCACGGGGTGGCAGGCTGCGAGGGAGCAGAAACACCAGCAGCCACACCCCTCCTGGAGTGGCTGCCCCAGGCGCCCGGCCCATGCTGACACCCCGGCCAGGAGACATCCCACACTGGGGGCTGCTGCAGGAGCCTGTGGCCACGCAAACTGCCAGTCGTCCCTCCTGTTTTTTCTCAGCGGCTCTGCTCCCCGAGTCCTGGGGCCGGCTGGCGGTTGGGGCGCTGGAAAGCATCCACAGGGTCGCTGGGCCCGGGTCCTGAGAGGAAGCCTTTGCTTCCTGCTGACGCTCAGCCCGGGCCACTGAGGAGATCAAGTGTGCCTCGGCTTGGAGGCAGCGTGACCGGAGAGCGTACCCCAACTTGTGCTCCGGGTTCCGTCCACGTGAGTGACCGAGGGGCATTCGGCCGGTGTGGACAAGTCGTTCAGACATAATGGATGGATAGGACCTTCTTCATGAGCGGGGCAAGCCGTGCTCCCTGTTCTAAGAGGGAGGCAAAGTGGACCACCCCAGGAACGGGAGCACCGTGGAATCTGTGCACAACCACGGGGCCTCCGTGGGAACCGGGTCCCGCAGAGAGGAGAGAGGTGTATGGGCTTGGGGAACTGGAGTAGCCTTTCGGAGAGATGGCTCTGAGCTGCCCAGGTGCATCCTCCTGGTCGGGACGAGGCTCCCCCGGTGGAGGTGGTGGAATGGGGGCACCTGCTGTTCAGGGTCTGCAGGTTATGGGCTGTGACCCTCCCACAAACGGTTGTGAAGACGATGACATTCTCCCAGGCTGGGGCCGCCTGCCACTCAGCTGAGCTCTGCAGAAAAGTGGCCCTTCCTCCTCCATCTTGGTTTCTCTTCATAACCAGGGCGTCACCCCATTTGTCTATTTTTGAACAAGTTGTTATTTCCAAGTCCACAGAGTAATATAGGGTGTCTCTGAGGCTCATTTGCCCTTTCCACCTGCTCCACCAGACATCCCGATGGGATCTGCTGTAACGGAACCCAACAGGTGCACCGGCTGCCCCCCGGTCACCCCGCTCCTCCAGGAGAGGCCCCCGGCTGCTCCCAGGCGAGGATTGTGTTTCGATCACGATGCCGCTAATGCTGGTGACGGCATGCGGCAACGACTTGAAATGCAACTTATTTCTTTCTGTTCTTTTGGTTTGTTTTCAGCTTTCTATGGAAACACAGAGTTGTCCAGCACCTACCTGGCCAGGGCCAGCCCCACGTCCCAGTGCAACATGATGCTGTACCTGGCCAGGACCACCTACCTGTGTTGGGGCCACCTGGCTGAGGCTGTGAGGTGGGCGTGGCGCCGATGGAGCTCCCCGGGGGCTGGTTTCAGGGTGTCCGAGGACTCAAAATGCCAGGTTTCTCATAGAACCAAACACAACACCACTAGGTTTGGAAATCCGGAGCAGAGGTGTGACACCACCTGGTGTCTACTGACAGAATTCACTTAATCTCAATCTGTCGTGATAAGACCTCCCTGTGGTTCAGTGGTCTCCAGGGGAGTGTGGAGTGTGCGAGTGGACAGGGAAAGCAGGGGAGACGGTTCAGAACAAAACAGATGCTGCCCTCATTGCAGTGGTTTGCTCCACGCTGGGTCTCTCAGCCCCGGCACTGCGGACATGTGGGGCTGGGCCACTCTCTGTGGTGGGGCGTCCTGTGCCTTGTGGGGTGTGGAGCAGCATCCCTGGTCTCCACCACAAGACGCTAGTAGCTCCCTCCACTCCAGTTGTGACAATAAAGAGTGTCCCCTGGGGGTAGAATCACCTGCAATTGGGAACCACTGAGGTAGACAGACAGAGAGAAAGAGAGATGATAGATAGATAGATAGGTAGGTAGGTAGATAGATGATAGGTAGATGCTAGATAGATAGATGATGGGTATTGGTGAATCATAGATAGATGATAGATACATGACAGGTAGATGATATATAGATAAATATTGATAGATGACAGAAATAGATGATAAATAGATAGGTGATAGGTATTGATAGATAAACCATAGAGAGATAAAAGATAGATAGATAGATAGATGATAGGTAGATGATATATAGATAAATATTGATAGATGACAGAAATAGATGATAGATAGGTGATAGGTATTGATAGATAAACCATAGATAGATAAAAGATAGATAGATAGATAGATGATAGGTAGATGATATATAGATAAATATTGATAGATGACAGAAATAGATGATAAATAGATAGGTGATAGGTATTGATAGATAAACCATAGATAGATAAAAGCTAGATAGAGGATAGATAGATAGATAGATAGATAGATGATAGGTAGATGATAGGTAGATATTGATAGATAGATGGTAGAGATAGATGATAAATAGATAGATGAGAGAGAAAGTGTGTCTCCTGCTCAGGTCCAGCGTCTCTCAACCTCACATACTGACATGTGGGGCTGGACCCGTCTCTGTGGTGGGGTGTCCTGTGCACTGTGGGGTGTGGAGCAGCATCCCTGCTCTCCACCCACCAGAGGCGGACAGCACCCTCCCCCGCCAGTGGTGACAAGCAAAAATGTCCCCAGATACTGACAGATGTCCCCGGGGGGGACAGAATCACCTTCAGTTGAGAACCACCGCTCCACATTTTCTTTCTTCCTTGTATTGACCTAAACCACATCTTGAGTTTAGCTGTGAAAAACCTGGGACCCAGTTGTAACCTTTATTATGGCAAAGACACAACTCGTCATATTCATGCTTATAATCATTATTGGACTTCATACTTATATTCCAAAATTGCACACATGGGAGACTCACCTCCAGTGAGTGTGTCCAGGTGGCTCAGGGGTGGAGCTGTCCTGGGGAGGGCTGGGGACTGGTGTGCAAAGTAGCTGAGGGAAGAGCCTGAAACTTGGTGCCCTGAGGACTCCTGGTAACTTTTTGAAGGAGACCAGGCTTCAGGGGTCTCGTGTCAAAACCAGACACGTTTTCCTGCTGAGGAAACTCCTCTTTCCTCCCTTTGGGTGTCCCCTCTCTCCTCCTCCTTCTGTCTGTGGAGTCTTCTGTCACCACAGAGCCAAGGCTGCCAACTCAAATGCCGGTGGTGGCACAGCAGGTAAACCAGGGCTGCATATGAGAGACAAGAGGGTAGAGTGGGGACCATGGCAAAATGAGGGTGTGTGCTGTCTGAAGGGGTGGCCTCTGTCAGCTCCGGCCGGTTGTGCCCATGTGGCGATGGTGCCACTGCTGCTACAGCTTCTGATTTTTGAGTGTTAGAAGAAGCATGATGTCTAGATTTTAATGACATCTCCCAACTTTTTGAAACTGGAACTCCTTCAGTTAAAAAAAAAAATTGAGAGGACAAAGCCAGTGCATCGTGAGCTGGAGACACCCTGGGGCTGCCCATTGGGTCTCTGCCCATGGATACAAATAACAGATGACCCCCCAGTTCTCTGGAGGTCTAGCTGGACCCTCTGGAGTCCTTCCCAGTGACTTCACTCCCTCTCCCATTTGCAGAAGGAACCTAGATTTAGAGCAGTGGGGACTAAGCAGTTCTCACTTCTGCCCTGTGCTTTCACATGAGGCTGCCTCACGTGGATTATCTGGGTCCCACACGTAAACATCGATTCCTCCTTTGTGTGTTTTTCATGCTCTCATCATCACAGTCTCCTGAGGGTCAGGTGGAAAAGAGATGCCCCATGTGACTGGAGGCCAAGCAATCTAATATCCGTGAGAGGAGTGGGGGCTGGTTTTGGTCGTGCCAGAGGCTAGAACCAGGGTGGAAGGGGGACAAGCTATAGGGGGACAGTTAACCTCCACACCAGGAAGCTGTCCAAGGTGGGACAGGGTGCCCAGGGTGCCAATCGTTCACCCCTCTACGGGGGAGAGGAAGTAGCTGCAGGTAGACCAGTCAGCCCTCAAGCTGTGGGTAGACCAGTCCCTTCAGCTGCAGGTAGACCAGTTGTTCCTCCAGCTGCAGGTAGATCAATTGTCCATGCAGCTCTGGGTAGACCAGTTGTCCCCTCAGCTGTGGTAGACCAGTCGTCCCTCTGGCTGTGGGTAGACCAGTCCCTTCAGCTGCAGGTAGCCCAGTTGTTTCTCCAGCTGCAGGTAGACCAGTTGTCCCTTCAGCTGCAGGTAGACTAGTCATCCCTCCAGCTGCAGGTAGACCAGTCATCCCTCCAGTCGTGGGTAGACCAGTTGTCCCTTCAGCTGTGGTAGACCAGTCATCTCTCTGGCTGTGGGTGGACCAGTTGCCCCTCTGGCTGTGGGTAGACCAGTCCCTTCAGCTGCAGGTAGACCAGTTGTTCCTCCAGCTGCAGGTAGACCAGTTGTCCATTCAGCTCTGGGTAGACCACCTGTCCCTTCAGCTGCAAGTAGACTAGTCATCCCTCCAGCTATGGGTAGACCAGTCATCCCTCTAGCTGTAGGTAGACCAGTCGTCCCTCTGGCCACAAGGAATTTCCTATCCCCACAAGCTAGGTGGTGAGTTGTTCTGGACCTCCACAACACCTAACTGCACATCCTTTGCACGCTTTCTTTAGATTGTCATTACATTTTGCTCCTTCCTTGCTCATGTCAGAGAGCTGTGCCACATGGGGACTCTTGGTTACACACTAGGAAAACACTTGTGAGTGTGTTTGGTTGCGCAACTATTTCCTGCTTGTTTCAACTATGATCTAAGGGGAGGATCTGTAGGCATGAACTGATGTTCAATGCATGTCTAAGAGCCTGAGTGACAGCCCTCCTCCCTGTTTCCAGAGAAGGGAAGAACCAGTACCTGAAGGCATTTGGTGTTTCCTCCGAAGAGCTCTTTACGGCCATCTACAGGTAATGCCAAGCACCGACGCCCGGGGGACCGGGCTTACTTTTAAACTACTTACAGGGCTCAATAAATGTGTCCAAGTAGAGCAAAACAGAAGAGGGTGCATATTTAAGATTTAAAAAAAGATTTTGCTGTTCTGATGTTTGTGTGGATCCGTTTCCTGACTGAATGGAAATGTGCTCTTCCCTTCGAGGAACTCTACACAAACCCAACATTTAAGTGGAAAAATGAGGCGCAGGTTTTGATTTGGCCAGAGTTACCCAGGGAATACCTCAGTTCTTTGTTCTTCTTTCTATGCCTGGACGCAAATCTGGCGTTTGCCTGGAGCTCTGGGATAGAAATTCTGAGATGGGGATGAATGGATGGCTATTGCCGGTGTTTCTAGCTGACTGACGGGTGGCGTAGGACAAGGGGAAAGGATGGGGAAGGTGGTGAAGTTCCCCTCCTCTCCCCTCTCTCCCCTCCCCTCAATTTCTTCTCTCCTCCACTCCTCTCCCTCTCTTCCTACACTGAGACCAAACCCATATAGCTGGCTCCAGAGAGGGGACAGGAGAGAGGGAACCAAGAGGATCAGGCAGAGAAAGAGCCCACACACCCACAGATCTGTCCAGCTCTTCCATCCATCGTCCTTGGCTTCTCCTCACCTCTGCCCTCTTCCAAGACCCCTCCTTCCCCCATCGTCTCTTCCCTGCCTCCCCGAATTCCCACCATCTGCAGCCCTTGCCCCAGGGTGTGTAGACTTCCTCTGGGACTTGCAAAGTAGACCAGGTGATCTTGCACTCACCCATGTGGGGTGGGAGGCACATTCTTTTGTCTTTTTAAATTATTTTATGGAGGTCATTTTGGCTTATAACATTGTGTAATTTCAGGTGTACATTATTATATTTCAGTTTCTGTATAGACTGCATCGTGTTCACCACCAAAAGTCTAGTTTTTATCTGTCACCATACATATGTGCCTTTTTATCCCTTTCACCCTTCCTCACCCCGTTCCCCTCTGGTAACCACTAACCTGTTCTCCTTATCTGTGTGTTTGTTTATCTTCCACATATGAGTGAAATCGTACAGTGTTTGTCTTTCTCTGTCTGGCTTATTTCACTTAACATCATACCCTCAAGGTCCATTCATGTTGTCACAAATGGGATGATTTTGTCTTTTTTATGGCTGACTAGTATTCCAGTGTGTGTGTGTGTGTGTGTGTGTGTGTGTGTGTGTGTGTGTGTGTACATGTGTATGTACACACACACCACATCTTCTTTATCCATTCATCCATTGATGGGTTGCTTCCATGTTCTTCATTGCCCTTGTTAGAAAGCGTCTGAACTCCTCTTCTGATGGAAATGGACTCCCGGAGTGGCCCCCAGAGAGAATGATAATTAATTCCAACCATATTAAGGTCCCCTGGAGCTGGGTATATGCTGGTGGCTGACCGAGCGTTCCTGCCATCCCAAATCATAAACTTCTACAGCAGCATAGGTTCAGGCTTACAGACGTGCCTGGGGGACACGGCTCTTGGCTCAGCAGAGGGTCACCTGTGTCATTGTTTATGATGACCACACTGGAGTTGGCATGATTTTGACCAGCGTGGTTTCGCGTGCCAGGTCCGAGGGTGAGCGGCTGCAGTTCATGCGAGGTCTGCAGGACGTCTGGAGTGTCCACGGGAGGAGTGTGTTGGCTGCCTTCGACCTGTCTTCATTCCCTCTCATCTGCGACCTCGGTGGTGAGCATCGCCCCAGCCGTGGGAGCTGTGTTTCAAATTCTGTGTGTGGGGGTGTGTTAACCCTAGTTTTAACAGTGCCCCGTAGGCTAATGAAGGAAGGAAATGGAAATCCCATTTAGAGCAGTGGAGAAAGTCTTCCTTCCACATCCTGAAGGCTGTTGTGGTCCCAGCTCCTCACCAGACGGAGCCAACTAGCCATGGCTGAAAGGAGGAGAGGGTTGCACAGAGCCGTGGCTGCCTACAGGTTCTTGTCTGCCTGCCACCTTCTGTGTCCATTTCCAGGCTGTTCTGGGGCCCTGGCCAAGGAGTGCGTTTCCCTGTACCCTGGGTGTCAGGTCACCGTTTTTGACATCCTGGAAGTGGTCCAGACAGCAAAGAAGCATTTCCCATTCCTGGAGGAAGAACGGATCAGCTTCCAGGAAGGTGGGTTTTCCATGTGCTGTCTGTGTCCACGGGGAAATAGATGCATCCCAGGGGGTCTGGAGATGCTCGATGCTTATGACCAATGATGGATGTTCAGTGTGGCCTCCTCGACCCTCCAGATAGCCCCCTCAACTTAGAATTATCATTCGTGATGGATGGAAAGCTGGGTAAAGTATAGTTTTCTTACAGTTAATTCTTTCTTGTGTAGTGGATTGGATTGAGCAGTGTTCCCTCAAAATTTGTGTCCACCCAGAATTTGTGAATGGGACCTTGTTGGGAAATCGGGTCTTTGCAGATTTGATTAGTGAAGGATGGAGATGGGGTCGTCGTGGATGAGGGGGCCCTACATCCAGTGACAGTGTCCTGATCAGAGACAGAAGAGACACAGAGGAGGAGCCACGTGGAGACGGAGGCAGAGATGGAGGGAGGCGGCCACCAGCCCAGGGACGCCTGGAGCCCCAGAAGCTGGAAGAGCAGGAAGGACCCTCCCCTGGAGCCTCCGGAGGGAGCGCGGCCCTGCGACCCCTTCATCTCGGACGTCTGGCCTCCAGGATGGGTGGAGATTAAATTCTTGTTGTTTAAGCCACCAAGTTTGTGGTCATTTGTTGTGGCTGCCCCAGGACACTCGTGCAGAAATCCAAAACATTTACGAATGGCGGTATATGGAGTGGGTTGAAGGCAGCCTCAAAGGACAATTGCTGAATCAGACGATTTAGGAGACTCTGCCATTCTGGGGCCCAGAGACCCCGGCAACTTTGCCGAGAGCTGGGATGGGACTTCCTCTTGCCTTGGAGACATGGCGTCCGGCTCCCCATGACGTTCCCTCTGTCAGGAATTGTGGCCTCAGTTCCTTTTCTCTGCTGGCTCGGAACAAAACACCAGCTGGGGCTGTGGGACATTCCGTTCGTAGTTCCCTTATGAATTCACTGCTGCTTTTTCATCAGCTCCGTTGTTCACAGCATCTCACGGGACATCGGCCACCACCGTCGCATTGGGGGGCCTGGGGAGAAGGGCCTCCCGAAATGTTTCCTGATGCGGGCGAGGAGTCATCTCCTTTTGAAATGCTCTGGATCTGACAGGCTGGGATGGGGTTAGGTGAAGGCAGTGGGTCACGGAGGGAAAGGTAGTGGAAGCTGCGGGTGTGTTCTGCTCCATTTTCTGGTCTGGGTTGTCTCCCTCGCAGGCTGGACGCAAACAGATGACCCTACGAAATTGGCGACCCGTGTCTTTCTCCGTCGGGTGGGAGAAAATCCTTTCTCCTGCCCTATCTCGTGCGGGAACGTGTGTGGGCGGGCTCCATATTCCCCAGAGCCTAAGCACAGGGAGAGAGGGCAGACTGGCCACACGTCATGCAACACACGTGCCCAAATTCCTGTGAATTTGCAGAATGTGGTCAACAGACCTGCTGAGTTAACCCTGTACCGCTCAGGGCTGTCCAAGATCTGTTTCAAAATCGGTACTTACTTTGCAGGAAAAAGGATAGGCGAGTCGAGTGTTGGACACCACCTGTGCGAGGGTCTCTCTTGGGCATTTCTCTTCAGTCAGGAAAATACGTGTTGACTGGGGGTTCAGTTCAACCCATCACCCAGGAGCTGCTGACCGATTGCCCGGGGCCTCCTGAAATTCGTGGCTTAGGGCTGCTTAACGAGCTGTTGACACAAGACCTTGGAAAGTAAAATAAAGATAAAACCAGTTTCCAGATGCGATGGAGCGAGGGGCCCCAGACGTCGTCCACGATTTTCTTACCTTCTTGGAGGGTTCTTTTTGCTCAGGGCTGGGTGTGCTGGTCACCAGCTGGGGTACCCACGGACCACCCAGGTGACCTTTCCGTGCGGGGTGCTGGGTGAGTAAAGCGGGACTGAGTGGCAGGCTGACCCAGGGGCACCTGCCCTGTGTTGCAGGCGATTTCTTTAAGGACCCCCTCCCAGAGGCGGATCTCTACATCCTGGCCCGGGTTCTGCACGACTGGACCGACGAGAAGTGCTCACAGCTGCTGGCGAGAATCCGTGGGGCGTGCAGGCCAGGTAGGGGGCGGGGCTGCATGTCCCCGGGTGTTTGTGGGTCAATCCAGGGCGTGGTGGCCGCGGGGAGGGCAGCTCTGCCTCCCACGTCCTTAAAGGGGCTGTACCCCTCGTCTGGTTGGACCCCATGTGGCCCGGGGAGGCGACGGCTACTCACACACACGCGTGTCATCACTTGCACAGAGCCGGCCAGTGCCCCAGGGCCATCCTTGCGCACTGGAGCTCCAAGGGACAAGGGACGTCAGGTCCGGGTCTATTGTGCACACGGTGACGGAGGATGCCCAGGGCGGTGGACAGCTGGCGGCTGGGGGCATGCAAAGGGGACAGGGAGCAGGGACGCAGCGGGTCGTCGGGCTTGGGGTCCCCTGCTCACGCACCCCCTCTCCCCGTCCCAGGAGGTGGCGTCCTGGTGGTCGAAGGCCTGCTGGACACAGACGGGCGGGGCCCTCTGACCATGCAGCTCTGCTCGCTGAACATGCTTGTGCAGACGGAGGGCCGGGAGCGCACGGCCGCCCAGTACTGTGCGCTGCTGGCCGCCGCCGGCTTCTGCCACATGCACTGCCGGGCCACGCGGGGCCTGTACCACGCTGTCCTCGCCAGGGCCTGACCGCTGTGGCTGCCCCGGGTGTTCCGGCCCTCCAGTCCGTCTCCATCTAGTCGAGGTTACGTCGTTCTTACTTTAAGTCTTTCTGTTTTATTAGTTTTTATTTTAATTAATTCTATTTTACTTTAATTTATTTTTTATTTTAGTTTATTATATTTTAATTCATTTTATTTTTATTTGTTGTATTTTTGTTTTAATTCATTTTATTTTTTATTTTCATTCTTTTGTTAATTTAATTTATTTTTAAATTTATTTCATTTAATTTTTATTTTATTTTAATTTATCTTTTATTTTAATTCATTTTATTTTATTATTGGAATTTATTTTATTTTTCATTTGAATTTTATTTCAACTTATTTTACTGTTAATTTATTTTTTATTTTAACTTATTTCATTTTATTTTTTAATTTCTTTTGTATTTTAATTCATTTTACTTTTTGTTTTAATTTATTTTTATTTTCATTTATTTTTTAAATTAATTTAATTTAATTTATTTTATTTTCTATTTTAATTTGTCTTATTTTGTATTTTAACTCATTTTGTTTTTATTTTAATTAATTTTATTTAACTGTGTTATTTAATTTTAATTTTAATTTATTTTATTTTGGACTTTAACTCATTTATTTTAATTAATTTTATTTCTAATTTTTAATTTTCATTTATTTTATTTTTAGTTTATTTTACTTTATTTTATATTTTAATTTATGTTTTATTTGATTTTACTTTCCCCCCAGCTTTATTGAGATATACCTGACAAACAAAAGTAGTGTGCATTTAAGGTGTACAGTGTGATGATTTGAAACATGTTCACACCGTGAGGTGATCACCACAATCCACTGTTCACAGTTCCATCATCTCACAGAGCTCCATTTTCTTTCTTTTATTTTTTGTGGTGAGAGCCGCTAAGATCTCCTCCCTTAGGGAATTTCAAGGATACAGTACAGTGTGATGAACTAGCTTCACCGCTGCAACCCCAGAACTTACTCCTCTTGTAGCTGGAGGTTGGGACCCCTGGAGCAACCTCTCCCGTCTCCCCACCCGCAGCCCCCGGCCACCGCTCTCTGCTCTGCTTCTGCGAGTTCCACGTTTTCAGATTTCGTCTTTATTTTTAGACGTGGCCGCCGCATTTCACAGCTCCGCTTGGGGCAGCGTGGGCCCTGAGTCCAGCTCTGCCGCTGACCATGTGCGGAGCCCTCTCTGTGCAGAAGATGGGGCCCTGGGGTCCACCTCCCAGTGTCTGTTAGAAGCCACCCCCAGCATGGTGCCCTGGCACAAAGGGGCGTGTCCGTCAATGATGGCGGACGTTGTGGTTGAAACTCGTGCTGACACAGCCTTGGCCACACCGTCCAGGTGGTCTCCTTGAGCTCTGTGGCTTATCGGTGATGCCATTTGAGTGGTGAGGAGGGTCAGGTTGGGAGAGTCTGTCCATCTGTCTGTCTTATTACTGGTCTGTGCTCATGTCTCTTCATAGAGCCACTGCTGGGGACTGAATGTGTGTCCCCAAATTCATATGTTGAAGCCCTAACCCTCAGTGTGATGGGATTAGGAGTCGGGGCCTCTGGCCCGGGGAAGGAAGGAGGGCTGGAGGGGCAGGTACCTCCGTCCTTGTCACAGGGTCAGAAGTGGTCCAGGGTGATTCTTCGGATGTTGGGGCTCCAGTGGGTCCCCCGTTCCCCATCCACGTGGTGCACGTGGCCACTTGGCACCGTGTCCATCTTCGTCCTGTCTTCCTTGGTGGCTGGGGACCCTGTGAGAAGCCGTCAGGAGGCTCCATCCGTGCTTTGGGGATGGACATCCCATGAGCTGGACTGAGGACCATGTCATCACTCCCACTGTCCTGTGCGTCCACCCACCATGGAACCACGGGGCCCACCCACATAATCCAGAATGATCCTCCCAGCACAGGATGCTTGAGTTGACCACATCTGCAAGACTAAAGTAACATATTCACACCTTCCAGGGACTAGCACGTGGACATCTTTGGGACATTATTCTGTCTACCACACGGGCGTTAGGATGTGGACATCTTTGGGGACGTTATTCTGTCCACCACATGGGATTAGGACGTGGACATCTTTGGGGACATTATTCTGTCTACCACATGGGATTAGGACGTGGACATCTTTGGGGACATTATTCTGTCTACCACATGGGATTAGGACGTGGACATCTTTGGGGACATTATTCTGTCTACCACACGGGGATTAGGACATGGATATCTTTGGTGACACTATTCTATCTACCACATGGGGACTAGGACGTGGACATCTTTGGGGACATTATTCTGTCTACCACACAGGGATTAGGACGTGGACATCTTTGGGGACCCAGCTGACCACAGGCCTGCTGTGACCTCTCTCCCTGGTGTGAGCATTTCCTCAGATGAGCACCTTTCTCATTGCTCTCCTGCCCCCGCCCCCTCTGTCCCTCACTGTGAAATGGGCTGGCCCCATGTTTAGATATGTTGGGACCATCCTTGCCACATCCCCGACACCCACATTTCCTGACCAGAGGGCCCCCCGTGTCTATTGAGGGGGCCTCACTATTGCTAACCCCACTGGGGCTGGAGCCGTGTCTTCATGTCAATAATTTTAGAGCAATTTCTGGCCACTGAGCTCCCTCCATAGGGCCATTATCCTGCCACATCTGTAAAGGGAAACAAATTGATTACAACGTCTGGGATGGCACACGGCTTTCCTTGTGTTGTGGTAGAAACATGTGAACGCCTGTTGCTAGGGTGTATGACCCCCCCAAAGACCCCTCAATGTGAAGGTCCTCCTGGCTTGATGGGGCAGGAATTCTCTCCCCGTGACGATCACTAGGGGGGCAGGCCGTGTGTATACACACGGGCGCAGTGAACACCCCTTGTGGGTTCCCAGCATTTGTTTCTTTCTTCATTCTCGAGTTACTGCAGCAGTCAGGGACACGTGTTTTCTTGTTTTTTTTTTTTGACAAATTTGAATTGTGTTATTCTAGACTTTAGGATGAAATGGCAATTATTTAGTTTTATTTTTATAGAGAGATAATTGACACCTCACATCATATTAGTTCCAGGTGCACGTACAATAATTGATATTTGCATGTCTTGTGAAAAGATCACAATACATCTAGTTCATATCCATCATCATACGTAGTTACAAATCTTTTTATTCTTGTGACGAGAACTTTTAAGATCTAATCTGTTAGCAACTTTCAAGTATACAATGAGGTGGTGTTAACTACAGTCACCGTACTCTACGTTACATGCCCGGCACTTTTCCATTTTATAACTGGAAATTTGCACCTTTGACCATGTCACCCATTTTACCTACTCCCCGTCCCCACCTCTGGCCGCCACCAATCTGTTCTCCGTATCTATGACCTCAGTTTTTTGTTTTTTGTTTTTTGACTCCACATATAAATGAGATCGTGCGGTATTTGTCTTTCTCTGTCTGACTTATTTCACTTAGCAGGAGAATGGCAGTTTATTTTAATTCTTTTTTCTTGTGGGAAAATATACACAGCGTAAAGTTTACCATCTGCACCATTTGTAAGTGCGCAGCCCAGTGCCGCTAAGCACATTCCCACTTTTGTGCAACCATCACCACCATCCACCCACGGGCCTTTCTCATCTTCCCAAATGGAAATTCGTAACTCATAGGACATCCCCCTCCTCCCGGCCCCTGGCACCCACCACTCTACTTCCTCTCTCCGTGAAGTCACCTATTCTAGATCAAATTGCAGTATTTTAATCATGGTTGTGTGTATTTCCCCCCAAATTGTCACAGCTGTGATCACCCCTCAAGAGGCTGCATGTCAGGGGTGAGCGTCCCTGGATTTGAGGGCCTTCTTGGGCACCAGGTGTAGGGTGTTCTGCCCTGAATCCAGGTGCCGAGTGGCCTGGACAAGGAACTTCCCACCGAGGACATTTGCGACGCTGTGGTCCTGGCCAGAGAAGTGAGAAATCTAGACACCGATGGCCCCCAAACTAGCACATCTCGTGGCTTTTAGGGAATCAAGATGTGCCGCTCAGGACCTCAAGGTGGCCTCGTTAAAGTGTGTTGTGGTGCAAGTGCAGGCAGCCTGCCTACAGGCAAAATCCTCCCCGGGCGCAGCCACGCCTGGGAGGCGAGCAGGGGAGAGCCTGGCGCTGGGGCGCTGGAGTGGGGGTGCTGCTGGCATCTGGTGGGTGCACACCAGGGGTGCTGCCCACACCCTGCAGTGCACGGGACTCCCCACCCCAGAGAATGGTCCCGCCGCAGATGTCCACGGTGCCAAGGTCAAGAGACCCGGGGCAGGTGAAGACGTGGCCACACTGCAGCTTCACGGATGCTCACGGCTGTGAAGACAAGGCTGGCTTTTGGGGATGTGCTTATCTCTTCAGAGTCCACCCGAGCTGAGGGCTCTGGGGTGGGTCCAGGTCTCCTCCTCGGGGTAGGGGGATGAGCAGTTATTAGAAGGTGGACAGAGAGACGATGGTGCAAAACCAGCTCCTGGTCAGAGCATGTCTGCTCCCCAGCGCTGGTCCAGCTCGGGGGGCCAAATTCATTTCAGGACAGCCCAGAGCCTTGGGAGGACCGGGAGGGAAATCCTGTTGCCACGGCGACGCGTGGACCACCTGGGGCAGGGACGGGATGGCCGTCTGCCAGCAGATGGCGCTGTGGGGCAGTTTATGGAAGCCAGCTCCGTCGGGTCCCTGGATGGAGAGGAAGCACCCCCATTTATGCCTCTACCCCCGTGAATGTTAGCTCCCTCGAATACAAGTGCAAAGCCCAAAAGTGTCTGTTCATCCTTTTCCCCTGTCGAGGGCGAGCGCAAATGAAGAGGCACAATTCTCCCTGCTGTGTCCAAGGAAAGAGACCCCCTCCCACCTCCACTTGTTAGAGCATTTACTTTCGCAAGTTTCCAGGTGCGTGGACATCTTTTTAAACAAGTCCCACGGCGTGGACACGTGTCCTCCAGGACCTGGGAGCGTCCCTGAAGTGGGATGCTCAAGGAAGAAGGGGCCCGTGTCCCCGTTTCGTGGGAGGAGACGAGCCTCAGTGGCTCCCGTATTGCTCACTGTCTCAGAGGACCTTCGAACGAGGGGGGAACGGGGGACGATGGAGACCTTGTCCCTCAACACCTGGATTCCGTGGTGGTTGGAGCGAATGAGGTTTCAGCAGAGCATCTAGTTAAGGACCTTTGCCAGGATTGGGGCTCATTCGAGGTGCGGGACGGTTCCGTCCCGCAGGAGATTGTGGTCAGATCTTCTCCGGCTGGGGTCCGAGCTTCTCCTTCTCCTGGCTTCTCTGCTTCCTCCCTCTGAGCGCGGGTTTCCTCTCTGCTGGCCGAGAGACTTAACGAGTCAGTCTGGACAGGAGGAGCCACCGGCCCGCGTCTGGCTTTCAAATGCCCGTGTGGGGCACGCCACCAGACGGCAAGGTTGTCACTGCTTTTCTAGTTTCACACTCAGGATCTCAGGCAGCGTCCCGGGTGCCGTGCTGCACGAGCTGCAGACACAGAGCAGGGGACAGGCAGCGTGACGCCAGGGGGCTGGTCAGCCACACAGAAGCCCGTGCTTCCCTCAATTGCACACCCCGTGCTTTTCTTGATGGGAACAGGGCCTCCCCTGGGGGTGATGGGAATGTGCTGAAGTAGATGCAGGTGATGGTTGCACAACATTGCAGATGCACAAAGTGCTGCTGAGTCGTGCAACCAAAAATGGTCAGTTTTGTGTTATGTGGATTTTGCTGCAATAATAACAGAAAACAGAGAAGGGACGATGCCTCAGGTCACAAAGCCCCGTGTCTGGACCGTACCCATTCCACCTGCCTCCGTTCTCATCATCGCTCTTCCCCAGGGTCAGGGTCCCCCCCCTCCTGACAAACCGTCAGGACCCAGGCTTGCCGCCTGGGGTGAACCTCGTCATGTCCTGAATCCCGCCGGAACCTGGCAGCCGCGCTGCGCACCGAGTCCCCACGTCTCTGCAGCAGCCTGGGTGCAGCGATGGCTCCCCTGAGCATTTGCAAAGCCCGAAGGAAAGGGTCAAGCAGTGGCTCACACAGCACCCTAGACCACAAGGACCCGTGGACGTCCAGGCCGGCTGGGCAGAGGTGGGAACGTGGCCTGGCCCGTCTTTGGGGAGCCTGAGTCACGGGACAAGGACGGGCTCCTTATGAAGGAATTCATGCTAGCACTGATTTAAACAATGCTTATACAGCGCATGCAAAACGGGGTTGGACGGTCAGAAACGCCCTTGTCAGAAACCACGGGGAGGCAGAAATGTGAGTCCTCGGCAGAGTGTGGACGTGTGTCCTGGTCTGAGGTCGATTCCCGCGGAGCCCGTGTCCCCAAACCATAGAGGCCGGGGGTCCTTCATCTAGGACTCCAGAGCACTCGCTGTCTGCTATGCTGCTCCCCCTTCTCAAGGCCGTGCTGTCCCCTTCGACGAGGCAGGACTAATTTCCACCCCGAGTGGCGCCCACGGTTAACGAGATTGCAGAGTCCGCCGTGGGCCTCGCCCAAGACCTGGTATAAAGATGTAAACACAAGGCTCTCCCGGCGGGGCCCCGCGTTCACACCAGAAGCCCGCCCCCCGTCGACAGGTTTCCTGTCCTGATGAAGAATTTGTGTGGTCCACCATGACATCGAAGCCCCGGGCTGCTTCCCTGCACTTGGCAGGCGTAGACGCCTGGCAAGTCTGGTCTCTCAGAATAGGTTTTTCTAACTAAGTGGTGTGTGTGCATGTGTGTGTGTGTGTGCATATGTGTGTGTGTTTGCATATCTATATTTGCATGTGTCTTTGTATATGTGTGTATCTGTGCACACATCTGTCTTTGTATACATGCATATTTGTGAATACATCTTTGTATAGGTGTATATTTATGTATCTGTGTTGTATACATATTTGTGAATGTGTCTGTCTTTGTATATGTGTGTATTTGTGAATGCATGCATGTTTTTATGTGTGTGTATTTGTGTATGCATGTATGTTGTATATGTGTGTATTGGTGAATGCATGCATGTTGTATATGTGTGTATCTGTGTATGCATGTGTGTTGTATATGTGTGTATTGGTGAACTCATGTGTGTATGTGTATGTATTTGTGTATGCATGTGTGTTTATGAATGTATGCATCTTCGTATATGTGTGTATTTGTGTATGCATGCATGTTGTATGTGTTTGTGTTTGTGAATTCATGTGTCTTTGTGTAGGTGTGCATTTGTGAATGTGTGCATGTTAGTATATGTGTGTTTGTGTATGCATGTGTCTTTGTATACGTGTGTATTTGTGAATGTGTGCATTTTTGTATATGTGTGTATTTGTGTATGTATGTGTTTTTGTATATGTGTATGTGACTTTTTTGTGTATGGTGCCTGTGTTTGTGCATGCATATTTGAGTCTGTGTGTTTGTGTATGCATGTGTATTTGTGTATGAAATTGTGTATGTGTGCACATGTGTTTGTGTGCATATGTGTGCGAACACGTGTTTGTGCATGGACATGCAGGCACGTGTGTGTTTTTGTACGTGTGTTTGTGTATATACTCCTGTGTGTGCATACATGCACATGTGTGTGCACGTGTGTGTGTACATGCTTGTGTGTATATGTATGTGGGCACACCTGCAGGTCCTCTCCGTCTGCTCCCAGAGGAGACTTGGTGGGCACGAGCCTGCTGTGTCCGGCCCTCGCTGGAGCCCCGGCATGTGGGAGGGGAGAGAGGCCAGTGTCTGTGGTGTGGAGAAGCACAGACCTTCCTCCGGACGTCTGTGTCCCCCCAAGCTCTGCCCCCGGCCTGTGACCCTGACCTCTCGGGGGTCCTCACAGCTCAGGTCGGTGGTCAGCTGTGACACACAGCTCTACTGTAAGAACCAGAGATTGGCCCACCCTGGGTTACCGTGCCCGGCTGCCCGGGGCTGTGACAATACCTTGCAGGCCGGACCCATCATGTCAGGGACCCCGCCTCTCCACAACCCTTTGCCTGGCACCACACTCCCTCCCACCACCCCATTTACAGATGGGAAGGGATCCCGGAGAGCCCCCTCAAAGCCAGGAAGCCCAGACGCTGACCATGTACCTGACCGCCACACCAGGTCCCTGGAGCTGAGCTCCGTGGGGGCGTTCGTCATCCGATAAGATTTTAGAAGTTTGCACATTGTCCTCCCAGAGCTTCACGATATATGTCAGCACAGACTCATCGCTCCCCAAACTTGTTTGAGCAAGGAACCTTTCAATGCTTCAAGATAATTTCCGGTGAAAACAACCCGAATCCAGCCAGGCTGCGACTTCCTGGGTTTGCATCGAGAAGGATCCATCAGCCCAGCTCTGCTGCTCTGTGCCCTGTATGACTCACACCTGCTTGGCTCCATAACTGGCTTCCAGGGGGCTCAGCCAATAGGAGGCAGAGGCAGGAGAGAAGATGGCGGGAAGAGGGAGGGTCTGGCGTGTTTCTTCCTCAGCTGCTGGGTGGCCAGGGTTTGCCTGGGTTCTTCTCCCTAAGCCGAGCCTCTTGGAACTGCACCCTCTCTTGCTCTTTGAGACCTGAGGGTGCATCGTTCTCCAATGGGGATTTCAGCCGAGCCCACCCTGTTGGACTGTCCCGTGCACGCTCCCCAAGACTCTGACCCACACAGGAAGGAATCAAGCAGCCGCTTAAATACCAGGCTGTCTGGTGGATGTTTTGACTTTATCAGAACTTCAAACAGCCATCATCAGCCAGACAACATCTTGGTACAGCTTATTTTTTATTTTCTGATGTGATTCCTTAGCTCAAGAAATATGAAGTTGTATGATGGGGTTTTTTAAAAGAAAAATAATAAGTGATCATGATGCTAATAGAAGTGAGTGGTTACAAAAGTAGCTAGCTTTGGAAAAGTAGAAGCTCTAATTGGTTAAAAAAATTGGCCGTTCATAGTAAGACCATTTCCCAGACACCTGCCCCTCCCACCCAAGTCATTGGGCTACCAGTGAAAGGAAACCTAATTTAATATAGGAGGTTTGGATTGGGAAAATATCCTGCAAAATTCCTCATCAGCCATCCATTAGGATGGCTTCTTCAGAAAACCCCAGAAAGTAACAAGTGTTGGGGAGGGCGTGGGGAAACTGGAACCTTGTGCACTGGTGGTGGGAATGGAAAGTGGTGCAGCCACTGTGGAAAACAGTATGAGGTTCCTCAAGAAATTAAACAGAGAATCACCGTGTGATCCACCAATTCCACGTCTGGGTATACACCCCAAAGAATCGAAATCAGGGTCTCAAAGAGATGCTTGTACACCCATGATCATAACAGCATCAGTCACAGTAGCCAAAGGTGGACGCAACCCAAGTGTCCATGGATGGATGAATGGAGAAACAAAGTGTGGTCCATCCATATAATGGAATATTATTCAGCCATGAAAAGGAAGGACATTCTGACACCTGCTATAACATGGGTGACTCTTGAGGACATGATGCTCAGTGAAATAAGCCAGACACCAAAGGACAAATCCTATATGATTCCATTTCTAGGAGATCCCTAGAGGAGTCAGATTCATAGAGACAGAAAGTAGATGGAGGGATCCAGGGGCTGGGGTATGGGGATGGGGACTTACTGTTTAATGGGGACAGAGTTTCACTTTGGGAAGATAAAAAGTTCTGGAGACGGATGGTGGGGATGGTGGCACAACAATGTGAATGGACTGGATGCCACTGAACTGTGCACTTAAAAATGATTAAAGTCTTAAATTTTGTTGTGCATATTTTACCATAATTAAAACAAATCCGCTCTAAAGAAGTGCAGGTGCAATGACCCAGGTGGGAGATGGAAACCAGCTGGTGGGTGATCGATGGAGGGAGAGAAAAGAGAACAGGGGACGGACAGTTCTGGCTTCTGGGCTGAGCGGAGTGACCAGTCGCTGGCCAGTCGGGGTGCCTTTTGCCCTCCCCCTGTGCGTGGAAGTTAGGATTCCTGCTACTTGATTCAGGAAGACATCAGGAGGGTGGAAGGCGGGAGTGGGGATAGGCGAGCCCATGTGACCTCTGGTCTTGTCCCCTCCCTAACACAGTGAGGTCTGCGAATGGGGATGGGAAGTGCATGTCCTGGGGCAGAGCACGCCCACTCACCTCTCTCTGTAAGAGGGGGCCTAGGAGAGGAGGAGGGGCCGTAGACACGGGTAGCTGGGGGTCACTGTGCTGGGCAACGGGGAGCCACTGTGATGTCCTCCTGAACAGCTCAGCCCCTAACAGAACTGAAGACAGGTGGGCCTGGCCACAGCAGGTGAGGTGGGCCGAGACCTGCGCAGGTGGGATGGCAGGGCATGGGGGACACACCTGTTGTTTCCAGGAGGCCCCCTCCCTGCGGATGTGAGCAGGTGTGAGTGGGCAGTTGTCACGGTGGCCAGGAGGGGGCGCTCTGGGCCCGTCGTCTCCTCCACCTGCTGGTCGACCAGACGTCTCTGTGTAGAAATTCATCATGGAGGGAAGGCTTGGACTGCTTCCTTTGGGAACAGATGTCGCTTTAGCGAGACCTGCCATTTTGGCAGCCAGCGTCGATGCTGAGGATTTACAACCCAAATTAGCCAGGATGATACTTCCATCCCCCCCAGCCCTTGGCTTCCGTGTCCTGACCGTAGAGCTGACTGTTTATCTTGGATTCTTGGGCGAGATGGCTTCCAGAGAATTCGTTAGGCAGGGTTGAGTCTGTGCCCACGGAAGCCCCACCGGGGGGTCCAGCAGAGGATGGGACACAGAGCCGGCTCCTCGGTCCACCTTGGTCGTTGGAAAGCTGTCACCTGTGTCTTGGCCCTGCAGCCCCTCGTCTTGCGATGGGAGGATTTCCCATCACCTTGGTGGTGGGTGGGTCAGTGGTCCACCCTGACCCGTGGAATCCACCTCTGGGACTCAGAGCGATTCCATAACGTGGGCGGTGGGTGCCGGAAGGTGGACCTGTCACCGTCAGGCTCAGAACGAGGTCGCCCCTCGGGGGCACCCAACGCGACGAGGCCCGAGCGGCCCTTCCAGGGGTGCTGATGGTGCAGTTTAGAGGGGTCAGCGTCGTCCGAGAGACGGGGACGTCAGGATGGAAGCGCAGACGGTGGGAGGCAGCGGGCAATGGCCAGGCATGACTCGCTCTTGCAGGCAGGGGTCGCTCAATCGGGGTCCCCGTCCACAGAGCCCGTGTGGGGGAAAGTGTCGTGTGGGGGTGCCAGGCTGACGGCAGCACCTCCAGCCGTGAACAGGAGGTTTCGATATGCGTGTGAATTCTTTCCCGGTGCCTTTGTGCCGGTGGAATTTAATGTCAACCAGATGCAGCGGAGGCACCTGCTTTCCCAGGATTCCAGGCCAGAATTGGCTCCCCGGATGCTCACGCTTGATGTGCAATTTCTAATAATTAACCCGTTGACTTCTGTGGAGACTGAAGCAGGGGATTAGCATATGTGTTGCACGTATATCTTTATATATGTTTACGCATAATCATGGAAAACGTAATATCTGTCCATACATGATCGTGTAACATATATAATTGATGCAGGTGTGCGTCTGTGTATATCTCTGTATGTATGTTCACGGCCAGACGTGTGTCTGTGTCTGTGTGTGACCGTCTGTGTGTGACGACTGAATATTTGTCTCTGCGTAACCTGAAAGTAACTGGACCAAATGGAAAAGCCACAGAGGCTGGAGGCAGGGCCGCACCGAGAATCCCTGAAGACCAGAGGAGACGCACTCTGCCCTGGGGCCGGCCGTCTGGTTTCCACTTCTTGCCTCTGTTGACTAACCGTAGGCGCGTCTGTGGGTGATGAGAGAAGTCAGCCAAATGCGTCATGAAAACGGCAGTTATCATTCTCGTGTTTGCTGCCCCTTTTTGCTAACTCTGTGGGCTGTCGGTAAATAGAGGCACCCTATGAGCTCTGAAATACGTATTGACATATACAGTCTCAGGAAGCAGGTTTCACCCTTGGAATGATAGGATTATCTAATAATAATAATAGGAAAAGCACTAACAGTGCTCTGTGCTGGCCGCTGTCTTGGTGCTTTCCATATTGACAGATTCATGGCTTTCAACCTCCCCTGAGGGAGGCATCCTTATCCCCACTTTACAGATGGGGAAACTGAGGCCCAGAGCATCATCGACTTGCTGGAAGGGAGCAGCAGAGCTGAGCTTTGAGCCCAGGGGTGGTGGTGGTGCTGGGGTCTGGGGTCTGACCGTCGTATACCACCAGACATCCCCCGATTTCTATGTAGAAGAGGGACGAACAACGTGTAGACTGTTTCAAGAGAAACGTCCTGTGCCTTGGTTTCTCCCAATCAAGATAGGCCAGGCTCCGTATCTGCATTTGAGGTTAGCTCCAATGGGGAGAGCGGATGCTTTGTGGGGTGAGCGTCCTAGGGCCAAGAGAGGGAATCCCATGTTTTATGTAACATCTACGGGACCCTAAGTCATGATGTCAAGTGTATATTCAAAGTCGATCAAAGGCGAGGGAGAGATTTAGTGTTTAGGTTTCATCGAGTTGATACAGTTTCAGAAGGGTGGCTTGTAAAGAGATACAGTTTAACAACGTGGAATATTGCCAGCCTTCCACTGAGAATACATAGTCGAAACGTGTTTTCAAACGTCGTTTTCCAAGAAGTAAAGGAAGGTCGATGCTCCCCTGGAGAAAGAATAGGTGAGGCACGGACGTGAGGGGTCCCCATCTCCACCTTGAAAATCAGGCCAGCCCGCCGCAATGCTTCAGGGGGAGGCTGAGTCCCCCACTGCTTCAAGGAGTGATGGCCGAGGAGAGAAAACCCCAGGAGCACGTGGCCTCGGTCCAGACTCGGAGAAGGCATTTCTGGCAAGGAAACATCTGGGTGGGCAATGGGGCCAGGCACGTGGAGGGGTGCCCGGCATTCCCACCCAGGCTGCCTCCTGCCTGTGCCTACAGTGGGGCCTGGCTGCGGGCGATGACCAGGTACACACAGCTGCCTGGCCCAGCTGTGGCCTCAGGAGACAGGACATGAGGGGATGTCATGCCCAGTTCTAGTATAAAGTAGATAAAGTTTAGCTACTTAATGAAAGAAATGAAAATCCCATTTTGGAAGAACATATTTTTTTCCTTTATAATTTAAAATGAAAATTGAGGTTTATCAGTACAAGTTAGGGAAAAGATACTAATTAAAAAATTGCACCCCCTGGAGATAACCACCAATTATTGTTGGTGTATTTCTTTACGAGGCACCGAGTTAAAAAAATAGAATGATTATGTCTCTTTATTATTTTCTGACGGCCTTTTCCCCACATTCTGAAAATTTTTCCTTAAACACATGATTTTTAATGGCTGCATAAAGATATTTAATCATTTCCCTTTTTGTAGGATGTTTAGGTTATTTCTGATTTTTCACTAATATAAATAACTCACTGATGTCCACACTCATCCATCCATCCAACCAACCTGTCATTCATTTATCCATCCATCCATCCACCCACTCACATCCATCCATCCATCCAACCATTAATCCATCCATCCACCTTACTCACCCACTCATCCATCCATCCAACCATTCACTCACCCACCTGTCCATCCATCCAAGCATCCATCCATCCATCCATCCATCCACACATCCATCCAACCATTAATCCATCCATCCACCTACTCACCCACTCATCCATCCATCTAACCATCCATTCACCCACCCACCCATCCATCCAGCCATCCACCCATCCATCCATCCATCCATCCATCCATCCATCCATCCATCCATCCATCCATCCATGCATCCATCCACCTATCCATCCATCCATTCATCCATCCATCCATCCATCCATCCATCCACCCATCCATCCATCCATCCATCCAGTAAACCAGTTAGCCAGACTCCAGGCTGGACCTCAGAGAGAGGATGTGCCAACCTCAGATGAGGTCCCTGGGATGGCCAGGGAATAGACTATTCATCCTACAGGTACATAATCCCACAGACTGTGCTGGTTCTGGAAAGCCACCAACAGTGGGACTGGTTCGCTCCTCATGGGATCGACGAATCCCTCTAAAGAACTAATTTTCAACTCAGATTTGAGGGTCAAAGGGCTTTTTAAGACTCATGTATCTGGACAAACTTCCACCCAGAAGGATTCTGTCAGTCATGTCAGAGGGACCATTCCATGGACTCATCCACCAGTAACCCCAGTTAAAAACTTTAGTCTTCATTTGCATGTCTTCCATTACAAGTGAAGTTGATTCTTTATGGGATTATCAGTCCTAAGTATTTTTTTTTTTTTTGGCTGAATTTCCAGTTCACAGTCTTTGCTTTTGCTTCTGATGGCCGTGTGAGCCTCTTCTGGTGAATATGTTTCATTAAAATAATCTACTTTGCCCTATTTTTTTCAATCCTTTTGGCTGTTATTGCTTTATGTTACTTTATGCTTTTTGGAATAAGAGTTAACAGATTATTTATTTTTCTGGTTATGAAAGTAAAGCTCATTCTAAGAAATTTGGAGAACTGGGGAGGTCTTCATAAAAATATAGGATATGTATTCCCCCACCTCTAAGAAGCCACTGTGTCTGTCTGTGGGATGCTTTCATAACCTCGGTGTGGCTTGCTCATGCCGACCTTTGGGTTTTGGCTTAAATGTTGCCTCCCAAGGTGGTCCTGTCTCTGTGCAGCTGTCTTCTCTGGCCCCCAGGCAACTCTCCTCCTCCTCCTCTTTCATCTCCATCATTTATCACTTGGGGTGCATGCAGCGTCACTGGACTTGCCCTGCATCATTTATCACTTGGGCTGCATGCAGCGTCACTGGACTTGCCCTGCATCATTTATCACTTGGGCTGCATGCAGCGTCACTGGACTTGCCCTGCATCATTTATCACTTGGGCTGCATGCAGCGTCACTGGACAGCCCTGTACCGTGAATCAGGCTGCACCAAGAGAAAGCCACATCCTTGGACCACAGCGTGCTGGCCGCTGCTAAGACTTGCCTTTCCTGAGGTGCATTTCCGTGCCCTGAGAACCCGCAGGCTGCCTGCCTCCAGGGGCTGGAGCTGACGCCCGCAAGATGCTCTTGCTCCTCCTGTTTGAAATGCATCTGAAAGACGCTCCCACGTTGTGCCAGGAAGCCACTGGCTTGAGGTGACAGTCCCCATTCCCTAGGGCTCCTGGAATAATAGACCTTCCGTTCGTGAGAAACGAGTGTCTCGGTGAAATAACACAGTGGCTTCAAAATACAAAAGTAAGATGTTCACTCTGGAAAATGTCAAAATTTAAAGAGAGGAATAAAGAATAAAAAAATCGCGAGTAATCCCACACACGGGGGTCATTGCTGTTGGCATCAAATGTCCTTTCGAGGCATTTGATCTGTCGTGTATGAGGGTGGACTTGAGCCGGAAGAACTGGGTTTTAGTCTTGGTGCAAAGACTGGTCTATTTGCATTTGTGCAAATTGTTTGTTGGCGTGCTTCGCCCATTTCCAATTCATAATTTTCATAAGTTTCTGGTGGATTTGTAAAAGGCTTCTTAAAGACCTAAACTCCCTTCATGTCACATGTTTTAAAGCTAACCCCCAGTTTATAATCCGACAAACCCAAACCATCCGACCTTTCTTTAAAGTCTCTGCCTTTGCTCACTGTGTTTAGAAAGGCGTTCTCTTTATAGAATTTTAAAAGTAGGTCCCTATGTCTTCTTTTAGGACATTCTTTCACGTTTTACACTTAAAAAAATGTGTGGGGTTACTGTGTGGAATTGACGGTGGGGGACGCACCGTTGTCCAACACCGTCCATTTCATAACTTCTCATTTCTCCTTGGATTTGAAATGCCTCCTTAATTTTGTACCAGAAACCTACGTGAACAGAGTGGAAATATCCCACATGTGTCCGTGATATGTTTCCAACCAGTTTATCTGGTGGGATAAATGTAGGCGAGTAGCTGGAAACATGTTGAGGGAAAATCGTCATGAAGGGAGAGCTTGCGCATCCAGATATTAAAACATAGTTTCGGAAAAATACAGAATCTTCCATCGAGGGCTGGCTCTGTTTTTCGGTGTTTGTTGAAATCTCGCAGTACACGTGTTTCGTTTTCTCCCTAAAGTCTCCCACATTTATTAAGGCATTGGTATTGCATCACGTTGCATGAATCCGTGCACTGCAAAATTCGGATGCATGTGGTGGGGGTGGCACCCGGGCCTCGCCATTTACAGACGTCCCTATCCTGTTCCAGCTGAGGATGCTCACGTTCTCTCCGCTCTCGTGACCAAGGACCAGAGAAGAGATGACGCTGAGCAGAGGGATGGTGCACTATCTTTTGCTTCCCGTCTTAAGCGATTGCTGCAACATCAAAGCAGAAGCAAAAGTTTCTAACGGCTGTTGGCCACTAAAGTGGCAGAAAATGCCGCAATTATTTTGATGATGAGTGGGGTGTTTTGCACCCGCTCCCACGTCCTGGGTCTGTGGGTCTGCCGGGTGCCACCACGAGTCACGGCCAGCTGCATCTCGCAACGCACCCGCGTGCATGGCAACCCAACGCGATTTTGACGGACACGCGCGTCGCTCGCTCGTTTTTCTTCTGGAGATTGTAAGGAGGCAGGGGCATGCAGACTTCGGCTGTCGGGCGGTTACGCTTGTGCTTTTTTGAGTCCCGAGTTGGAGGCGTTGTCTACGCAGCAAAACAAAATCGTCTTGGGCTCTGGAGCCAGGAAGACTTGAGGTTTCCGGCTGACTGCGGTTTGGGGCAGAATTGGCTTTTCTTGTCTCTCTGAGCCTCTGCTTCCCTGTGTCCGGTTGGGGCAACTCCAGGTGCAGGGTGCTGTCTGCTACCAGAGCCAGCGGGCAGTCCATTGGGACTCTCTCGGCCGGGAGTCCTGTGGGCTCTTGAGGTCGACTGTGTTATACTTTCCCGGTGATGAGCTGTGGGACGGAGACTGGAGGTCAGAGCATGGAAATGTGTCCACACAGACCCCGTGCCCTCTGTCCCCTGGTCCCGAAACGGCACGTGTTGGGCATGCACATACACGCCCACACCCAGACACACACGAAACTCAAACACCACACGCACGCACATGCCTGCATAAACTGACACACACATGTTCGTTCTTCATGGAAGACGGAAATGAGGGCCCATCCTGTGGTGCTTTCGAAGCTAGAATTCCACTTTAGCAAGTTCTGTGCCGACAGCCTGCACGTCCACAGCAGGTGTTGGTGGCGGGGGCGCTGGTGTGGGGGATCCGCATGTGCACCCGCTGTCTTCTTGGCTCCATCATCAGCGTTGATGGGGCCCAGCTTCTCTCCAGGGAGCCCAGCGCTCGAACCTGGTTCCCCGTCCTCAGGGGAACCCATTAAGGACAAACCAATGTCCCCCACCCCGAATCTCTTATTAGCTCCTCGTGAACTTGTCATGCAGATCTTTTTTAAGGAAACCAAATCTTCCCATGGATTGTCCTCACACCGGGACTTGCAATATTCGATCTCCTTAAAGTGACGCTTCTGTGTGGAGGTGTGACGGACAGGCAGTAAAAATTGGGAATCCCTCCAGGGCCTGTGTAAAAAGGGCAGCTCTCCATACATCTTCCGACTTTGGAAAGTTGGTGCTTTTTTTTTTTTTTTTTGGTGAGGAAGATTCGCCCCGAGCTAACATCTATTGTCAATCTTCCTCCTTTTCTTTTTCTTCTTTTCCCCCCTCAAAGCCCCAGTTCATAGTTCTGCTTAGTTGTAAGGTTTGCTTTTTTTCAACACTAAGGAAAAGTGGCGGTCAAGTTAAAAAAAGTCTATTCAAATAACACGAATACAGCCAATAAAAAACATCTATTCAAATAACACAAATACTGTCAGTAACATCCAAGCTGCCCATTTGAGAAAGCTTCCAGTTACTCTTTCCAATGTTGCTCCCGAAACCTATTTCTTCCCCCAAAGCTGTATCTAAAAATCGGGGAATAATTTGAAAGGTTGGAAAAAGAATCCTACAGAATAGCATCTTCAAAAGTGAGTGTGTTTTGTGGTGTCATTGGAGGAGTAAGGGCCCGACTGTCGTCAGTTTTCAATGTTCCCACGAGTTTCTCAGTCAGAATCCTGGCCACGTCGGTGGGTTAATTCTGTCTCGTCGGAACATGGGAGTTCAAAAAAGAACCCACCGTGGTAACCATTTCACAATAAATGTAAGCCAAACCATCATTGCGTATGCCTTAAACTTACACAGTGATGTGTGTCAATTATTTCTCAATAAAACTGGAAAAAAAGAACTTTTTAAGAAATAAAACTTTTCTGAGACCACAAAGAAGAAAAGAAAAGAAAAAAAAAAAAAAAAACCCCAAAGTTGCTACATGCAAGGAAGAACAAGATGAGTGAATCTCCAAATAATGATGCTGATTGGAAGGAGCCAGAACAGAGAAGCACACACTATATGACAGCATTTATGGAAAATTCAAGTTTCTAGAAATTCCATTCATGGAAAGTTCTAGAAAAATCCTGAGTGGTGTAGTGACGGAATGCAGGTCAGTGGTCGCCTGAGGCTGGAGAGCGGGTGGGGAGGAAACTTTTGGGCGCGATGTTTATTGTGTTTATCGTGGTTGGTCCCTTCATGGGACGTTTCCTGGTGGACCGCCACGCAGTGTCCAGGGAGGGCAGGTCGTGACATTTGCTGACCGTTGGTGGGAGAGATGAAAGCAGAGGGAAAGGTCGTGTTTGTGTAATTGAGCCTCTGTGAGCAGGAGGGTGGCGAGGCTGCCTTTGATCCCTGCGGGGGATCAATTGACACCGGAATCCTGACCTTTGATTAAACAGCCACAGCCTTCTCTGGCGCCCTGGCTCCCCTTTCGTGTGGCTGACGTCTCTGTTTATTGTCAAGAACGTGAACGAGGCTTCCCGGGCAGAGCAGGTGAGGCTGCGCCCGGTCAGCCCTGGTTTCGCCTTGAGATCCTCGAAGACGCACATCGCAGCCGCACCCCACCTAACTGGCCCGCGTCCGTGCTCCGTGCTTGGAATGAGCAAGCGAGTTCACACCGCCCTCTTTCTGGCCTGACCCCTCCCGGAGGCTTCTCGTTCTGTTCCCCATTGTCCTCCCGGCCTTTCCATGTCAGCATCGTTAGCTATAACTCATCCGTCCTCTTCCGGCTTCTCATTCCCACCTATCTGTGTGTTTCCTTTTAAAAGTCTTCCTGATGAAGAGTGCGTGTACTCGGGTGCCCAGACGTGTTTATTGTGGCCAAAGACCCAACGCTGGGAAGGCTTGAAACAGGAAAGCATGTTTTGCGGATTCAAGGTTGTTGGCTTTCTTTAGAGCAGTTTTAATTGTGGACATCTGGGGCTGGACTATTCTCTGTGGTGGGGTGTCCTGTGCACTGTGGGGTGTGGAGCAGCATCCTTGGTCTCCACCCACCAGAGGCCAGGAGCACCCTTCACCCAATGTGACAACCAGAAATGTCCCCAGAGTCTGTACAATGTCTCCTGGTGGGTAAACCACTCCCAGTGTAAACCACTGCCATATATTGATAGATGATAGATAAAAACTTAGATAGATGAGTGACTGATTGATGGAGGATAGATGGATAGATAGATGATAGATTGATAATAGATATATACATACATAGATGATAGTCACATAGAAAAAAAGATATACATAGATAGGTATAGATGAAAGATAAAGGATAGGATTAGATCTAGATCTATCTATGCATCCACCCATCCATCTATCCATACATCCATCCATCTATCATCTATGTATCTATCTGTCTATCATCTATGTATCTATCCATCCATCCATCATCTATCTGTCTATCATCTATCTATCCATCCTCCTATCATCTATCTGTCATCTGTCTACCTATCCATTCTTCCATCCATCCCTCCATCCATCTATCATCTGTCTATCCATCCATTCACCCATCCACCTATCATCTATCTATTCATTCATCCACCCATCTATCCATCTATCTACCTTGCTGATCTTTGCTCTGTATCCATTCACTGTAATAAACGATAACCATGAGTCCAACTCTATGCTGGACCTGAGTCCTCGTAGTGAATCATCAAACTTAGGGGTGTCTCGGGGACCCCTGATGCAGTGTCCAATTCCAGATCCGATTCTGAGCATCTGTATGAGGTGGGGGAGGACTTGAGAGTCCAGACGACCTGCCCCAGGTCAGGGAGGTCATGAGGGGTGGAGGCGGGGCCTGCTTCTACCCTTCTGGGCTCATAAGCCTCATAGCGCACCTGCATGGTTCCTGCTAGTCCACCTGTTTATTTCAAGAGCCTGCAGACACACAATGTCAAACTCAAGCCTACCTTCTCCGTGTTGTGACTGCAATTGTGCTAGTTCAGGTTTTCTCCCATTTTTTAAACTTCAAAGCCTGCCCATTTCATCCTCTTCAGTGTTTCTGTTTGAACTATCCCATCTCTGCTGCAATTTTTACTCCTGAATAAGCAAGTTTATTTATATCCTGGAATCCTGAGGCATATTATTTGGAAAAGGGAATTGACTACTTCCAAAATGGGTGTGGGGATTTAGAAAAGTAAGCTAAAGTGGATATCTTGGTTAAACGGAGGTTTCATGGACTCGTGGGCTTATGAATTTCAGGAGTAAATAAATTCAGATGCAGGCGCGTTCCTTAGGCTAATTTCTGTCCTGGGTCACTGAAGGAAGTGATGTCCACCTTGTGTGCTGACGGTTTGGGCTGTTGTAGATAGAGTAAGAACTCCTGGTTCATCAGTTGATTCTGTGGTTAAAGTATGGCAATAAGAGGGGGTGCTAGGTTGAATGGTGGCCCCCCCCAAATATGTGTCCACATCCTGACCTCCAGAACCTGTGAATGGACCTCATTTGGAAACAGGGTTTTTGCAGATCTATGAAGTGAATGATGGAGAGGAGGTCGTCCTGGACGAGGGGGCCCTAAACCCAATGACACTGTCCTGATCAGAGACAGACGAGGAGACACAGACACAGAGGAGGAGCCACGTGGAGACGGAGGCAGAGATGGAGGGAGGCGGCCACCAGCCCAGGGACGCCTGGAGCCCCAGAAGCTGGAAGAGCAGGAAGGACCCTCCCCTGGAGCCTCCGGAGGGAGCGCGGCCCTGCGACCCCTTCATCTCGGACGTCTGGTCTCCAGGACGGGGGAGGGTGGCTTCCTGGGGTTTAAGCCCCCTGTCGGTTAAGGAAGCCCCAGGAATCTAATACAGGGAATGGATTTCCATGGTAGATTTCCTCCCCACCATCTGTTATATTCTGCAGAACCTCCCCCACCATCAGGTCCCAGCCCACCAAGGAGCTATATGGGGTGTACAACGTCTCCTTGGTCCTGGGACAGGAAACTCCATATATAATATGACTATGTGTTTGGTGTAGACTAGAAAATCCGACAGGTGTCATCTAACATGGCTAACTTGTGGACGTGCACGTCTAGTGTTTCTCAACATGTCTTGAAAGCCACAACAGAGGAGTTTCTGATAACGGGTGCCTGTTTCGGGAGGAAGGACCCAGCAGAGCTGCCGTTGGATGAGCGGATGTGGAGGGAGGAGGTGGAGCAGATGACCGGCTCCCCCCGGTGGCCATGTGGGTGCAAGCCTTGAAGGCTGGCGAGAGTCATTGGTGGGGGAACATTCTGGAACATTCTGGAACATTCCAGAACACCGTCACCTTCTTTTCCTGAGCTCGATCTTCACGTCACCAGCCTCCATTTCATTTCAAAGCATTTGGGATTTCTTCCACGTGGACATCATGGCCCATGACGATTTTTAGAACCACTCTTGGGGGTTGTTACTTCTCCAGGGATTTTCGGGCTGACAAAGACTGGAGGGAGCGTGTTTTCTTTCCTTTCTCAGGAACGATGAGCATATCGCACTTGAGGATGCAGAGCCTTTATCTTGCTCCCTCTGTGGATTCGATGCTTCCCCAGGGACGATGGGGGCCCCCAAGGAGGGATAGAAGGGTTTGTCGTCGTCACTTCAGTCTTGCCAAGAAATCTGGTCTAGATTTCAGAAACATCAGAGGACAAATAAATCAGAAGGGATAAAATTGTTTGGTCTGGGCGTGCTTATTTAGTAGGAAGAAAATCATTCATTCCCGTATGGACGCCAGCCAGAATGCTCCTAATTCCCTGCCAAATGCGACCCCTCCGTCACTTCCTCATAGAGAGCAGTTTTCAGGATTCTAAGGATTTCTGTGGAGTGGAGAAAGTAAGAAGTCGCTCCAGGAGTTGATGCCATCGGTATTCGTTTCCACAGGCTGTGTCTGTCGGATGAGAATGTTTCCTTTTGGATCCGCGTGACGTCTTCAGTGTTTGTCCCGGTGAGCGGGACATTTTCCCATCGAAGCACTCGGGTGAAACGGCATCTTTCCATTGGGTAGCGATTTATTGCAGACGAGAATTTGGAACAGGCTGCAGACATGGGAAGGACGGGGGTTTCTGTGGCTCCGTGCTGTCTGGGTACAGTGTCCATTTCAGATGCTCGCGGATGCCACCCCCCGGAGATAGGAGGGTGTAAGCACGTGGACATGTCCGTGCAGGCTGATGCTTCCAAGACGAGGAACTCAGCTGCACCAGAGCCACGAGCTCTCCTCCAGGGCTGGGCCTGGGGAGAGACCAGGAGTGTCCACTCTGTGCTTTCCCACTCCACAGGGCTGCTACTCCTGGCCATCTGCTGCGATGGTTAATCTTATGTGTCAACTGAATTTTATGTATCAACGTGTGCCTAGCTATCTGGTTAGGCATTATTCTGGGCGTGTCTGTGAGGGTGTTTCTGGATGAGATGAACATTTAAATCAGTGGACTGAATAAAGCAGATTGTCCTCCCCAGTGTGGGTGGGCCTCGCCTAATCAATTGAAGGCCTGAAGAGCACAAAAAAAAAGTGGAGGAAGAAAGAATATATCACTACTATCTTTATATATCTGTATCTCTCTATCTACCTTCTGTCTATCTACCATCTGTCATCTATCAATATATCTATTATCTTTCTATATATCTATTTATCTATCATATCTATTTATCTACCTACCTACCTATCATCTACCAATCTATGTATCTATGTATCTATCTACTATCTTTCTATATATCTGTTTGCCTATCGATCATATCTATCTACCTACCTATCTATCTACTATCTACCATCTATCAATGTATGTATGTATCTATTATCTTTCTATATATCTGTTTATATATCTATCTATCATATCTATTGATCTATGTATCGGTCTATCTACCTATCATCTATCTATCATTATCTATGTATCTATCTATTGTCTCTATCCACCTATCTATTGATCTATCATCTATCATTATGTATCATCTATTATCTATTTATCTATCTACCTATCACCTATCTGTCACTTATCTATCATCAATCTATCTTATCTATCTATCTACCTTCTATCCATCCCCACATCCTGTTGGCTCTGTGTCTCTGGAGAACCTCCTGACACAGCTGGAAGGGAACTGGGATGGGAAGAGAGGGGTGTGTGTGGGTCGGGCTGGGAATGGGGACACGAGCCTCGTCCTGCAGGATGATGGAGGTGAGGAGGATGTGCTCTCCTTGCAGAGCCGCCTCCAGGGTGAGGAGAGAAGGGACAGTCGGGCCCTGGAGGAGCGGTGTTGGTAGGAGGACGGAAGGCAGACCCACGGTCAGGGAGTGGGTAGGACTGTCTGGGGGAGGAGGGAGAGGTGAGAAGGCACAGAACAGAATCTGAGAAAGACGTGAGCAGAGTGTCCAGACGTTCAGGAGCTGCTCCACGGGGCCCGAAGCAGCAGCTTCCTAGGGTTTGCCCCTCGCTCCTGCAGCTTTGCACCGACCCAGGAGTCTCAGAACCGTTGTCCTTTCATCCGAGCGTCACAGAAGGCACAGAGAGCTCTTAGGGAAGTGGGACTTTCTTTTCCCCAGTGTTTGAATCCTGTCCCATTGCTTGGGGGAACCACATAGATTTAGGTAAAAAGTTATGCATCAGGGTCTCGCACGATATTTTTCATTCTCATTTCAATTTTATATTGTTCATGATATGTAAATTATACATTACATAATATACATAATGTGATATATAATTTGCATATAAATTATACACAAATGTATAAAATATATTATATATTATTATATTATGCTCATTTTTTATTACATACTATATTGTATAATATATGATATATTGTATGTAATAATATATTGTATAAAATAATATGATATAATAATATATGGTTAGATAAATACATACAATTGCAATCTATAAAATAATATTAATTGATATAAATTAAAATGGAATATATTTTATATTATAATTGTATGTGATTATATAACCATAAAATGGTTATTATAATATATATGATTATATAACCATATACAATCATAATATTTTATGCATATTATTATGTACAATACAATATATTATATATCAATTCTATACACAGTATATATTGTATTTATATTTACAAGATACTTATAATGTACAATTTTATTATACATACAATATATCATATCATATAATTATGATTGTAATTATAACCATATGATCATATACAATCATACACAATTATAATATATAATATGAATTAATATAAATTAAATATAAATATATTATATTACAATATGGTTATATAATCATATGCAATAATAATATATAATTATAATGCAATATTATGTAAAATAATATATCAATTATATATACTGTATATTGTATATTATATATAATATAGTTATATTGTATGTATGTATTATATATACAATATAATATATCACATCGTATAATTATGGTTATGATTATAACCACATAATTATATACAATTATAATTTATAATGATTTTATGATTATGTAACCATATATAATCATATATAATTATAGATGTGTAATTGTAATTACATATAATTATAATATATAAGGAACATATTATCATTTTATATTATCTTTTATATACAGTAGATATCATAGTTTATAAATATACAATTTGTATTTATAATTTACGTATAATAGTTTTTATCATTGTAAACTCAGTTTGCCTACCTGATAAAAGGATTATTTTCGGCTTTCAGGAAAGCAATTCCGTGTGAAAACATTCTTTGCAGTATAGAGGCACACTACAGGGTGAAAGAGTCCCCCATAATGCTTTTTTTTGTTCCTTTTAATTGGAGAATAACTGACATGCAAGATCCTCTGGTTTCAGGCACACTTCATCGGGATCTGACATTTATATACATTATGAAGTGTCACCATGACCAGCCCCGTTACCGTCTGTCACCACACATGTTGTTCCCGTGCTACGAGTCTGTTCCCCATGCTGTGCCTTACATCCCCGTGACGTTTCCAGGGGTAGTCGTGGAATTGCAATGCCTGGGAGTAGATGTGCAGGGCTGGTGCTTTGCTTCATCTCACACTCGTCCTACAAGGGCTCCTTCGGCCCGAGCACATTTTGCCCGTCTTCATTACCTCAATTCCTTTCAAGTGTCTCCACGGGCGGAAGTGGATGCCGTTGGTTTAATATCTCCTCCGGCCTCTGACTCTCCTCGGGGGTGCTCACAGGCCGCGAGCCCAGCGGCCTGGCTGGGAACACATCTGCAGATGGGATTTTTCCGTGTGGTCTCCTCGGCCTCTCCTGACCTCCAGGGTGGGATGTGCAGACCCGGCCCCCTCGCCGGGGCTTGCTCTTCTGCTTTTGTTCCTTGTGGAAACCTGCAGCTTGCAGGGAGGAGGGAATCCGTGCATTTGGTGCAAAGGGATGCATGTCCTCCGGGGACGTCGGGCAGGCCACGCCGTGGGCGTTCGGAGCCCTCCCAAATCATGCAAGTTACCCTCGTCCAGGGACGCTTGTCCCCCAACTTCCAAGGCCACGGTGGGGTCAGATCCAGAACAGGCTGGAGGAGCCGTCCTTTGCACTGACCATCGGACACCCTCCCATACAAGGTGCCAGAGTGTGGCATCTCACCCACAAACCCTCGAACAGGGGAATTACATGCATTTGTCTGCCCTCGCTACACCGCGCCTCGGACGGCAGTCCACCAGGTGAACCAGCACGTTCCGGCAGGCCCGCAGTGTCTGGGTTCAACCCCAAGTCCTGCAGGGGCCCTGTCCCCCAGAGGCTGCGAGCCGGGCATCTACTCCAAATGCCTGGTCCCCTAGGAGTGGAGGGACGGGGGCCGGCGGGATCTGCATCCATCTTCGAAATCCAGCACCGAGCCCCATATCGCTCTGAATTTGAGCCCCGCTGGGTTCTGTTCTTATTCTTGTTTGTTCCAGCTTTTCTGCTCTGCAGACGCTTGCAGAACTCTGCAGGAGAAAGACCCAGTGCTGGACCATCTAAGAGATGCGTCTGCTGTCTGTGCTGGGTCGCTCTCTCATGCTCCGGGTCCCTGAGCATCAAGAGTTCCATTTAGGGGAGAGAAATACGGACAGGAAAAACACACACCCTTTTTCTTTTTCTTTCCAAATTTCAGAAATATCTTCTGCCATTCCCCGCTCGTGTGCGGACCAAAGCAGCACCCAGGATGAACACTCTTCCACTCCCCGTCTGTTTTCGCCGCCAGCATGCTGCCTCCCGACGGCTGCAGCCAATGCACGCAGCTCTGGATGTGCGCCGACACGATTTTTCAACTCTGGACTGAGCGAGTTTTCCTCGTCGATATTTGCGAGGTCCTTCGGTGGCCGGCCTTCGAGCTGAGAGCACGGTGTTCTCCTAACGTGTGGGGATCTTTGCTGGAAGCTGATCAAGCCTGAGAACGAGGTGGGGCGTGGAGGGATCGAGCGAGAAGACGCGCAAAGAGGAGGGAGGGTTTATCGCCCCTCGGGTCAAACAGAGAACCTATCGGAGAGATTCCGAGAGGGAGCATTTTCCAAAAGGCTGGAGGGACTTCCTGCGTGGGGCCCAACTGAATTGTCCTGCAGCTGTAATCCTCTTTTCATCTATTTGTTTTTTATCTTTTCATTTTAAGAGCTGAGTCTTCAGAAGTGCTGATGTTTTGGGACTTCAGGCTGCCTGTGTTTGTACGCGGATACCCTTTTAGTCAAAACACCTCTTGTTGTGAAGGGGACCCTGAAGTATGTCACTTTGGCATAAGGATTATTTTGGGCTGGAGGCACTTAAGAAGCAGCAAATGCAGAAAGAGCTGTTTGCCCTCCCCCATCTGCCTAATTTCCCTTCGTGAAGATGTCCCCTGCCCCATCCCGAACCAGGAGGAGCCGTCCTCGTCACGGGAAACAGAACGTTGGCACTGAGATGCGTCTGCACAAACAAGCCTTACTAAAGTAACCCTCATCTGCCCTTTGTTTCCCCCAATCTGTGTCTTCCCACAATTTACCACTCCCAGAAGCGCAAACCCCTTTTTCTTTGTCTTGTCACTTCTCCGCAAACTTATTACCGTTTGTTTAAATGGTATATAAGCCCCCGGGCCTAACAACATGTTTGAGGTTTTTAGTTTTCTGTAAGCCCCCCATGTGTCTGAAATAAACATTTTTTTCTTGTTAATCTGTCTTTCGTCAGTTTAATTCACATGTTCCAGGAACAGAACATAAGAGGGTAGAGGAAAGGTTTTTTCCTCCCCTGCAATTGGTTTGTAGGGCTTGTAGGTGAATGAAGTGTCTGTCAGTTAATTGTCTTTCATGAAATCGTGTGTCCCCCCCGACTCACTTGGCATGTTGCCCCACAGCCTGGAGAGAACCGTCATGACAGGATGCATCAGCTCTGAGGTTGAGCTAGACCTGAGAGAGCAGGTTCTGCCACAGCCCCGCATCGCCAGGAAGCACCTGGCAGGCTTGGAAGTCCCTCTTATCTCACACCCGGGCCCAGTCACTGAGGGAGGGTGGGGGCCCCAGCAATTACTCGTGTCAGGTGTGCTCAGGGACGTGGGGGCTGCGGAGGGGGAAGGGGGGTGGTCCCTGTTGCTGTCTGTATCCGTATTTATGTGTGTATGCAGGTGCCTGTGTTTATGTGTGTATGTGGCTGTGCCTATGTGTTCTGTGTGTCCATGTGTGTCCATGCATCTGTGTGTCTGTTCATATGTCTGTGTGTGTCCATGTGTGTGCATGCATCTGTGTGTCTGTGTGTCTGTGTGTGCATACATCTCTGCATGCCTGTTCATATGTCTGTGTGTGTCCACGCATCTGTGTATGTCTGTGAGTGTTGACGTGTGTGCATGCATCTCTGTGTGTCTGTTCATATGCCTGTGTATCTATGTGTGTCTACATGTGTGCCTGCATCTGTGTGTCTGTTTATGTCTGCGTGTCCATGTGTGTGCATGCATCTGTGTGTCTGTGTGTCTGTGTGTGCATACATCTCTGCATGCCTGTTCATATGTATGTGTGTGTCCACGCATCTGTGTGTATGTCTGTGAGTGTTGACATGTGTGCATGCATCTCTGTGTGTCTGTTCATATGCCTGTGTATCTATGTGTGTCTACATGTGTGCCTGCATCTGTGTGTCTGTTTATGTCTGTGTGTCCATGCATCTGTGTGTGTCTGTTTATATGTCTGTGTGTGTCTGTGTGTGCATGCATCTGTGTGTGTCTGTGTGTGTCCATGCACCTGTGTGTCTTTATACATCTGTGTGTGTCTACATGTGTGCCTGCATCTGTGTGTCTGTTTATATGTCTGTGTGTCCATGTGCATGCAAGCATCTGTGTGTCTGTTTATATGTCTGTGTGTGTGTATGCATGCATCTGTGTGTGTGCCTGTGTGTGTCCATGCCTCTGTGTGTCTTTATATGTCTGTGTGTCCATGTGTGTGCATGCATCTGTGTGTGTCTGTCTGTGTGTCTGTGCACGTCCCTGTGAGCTCACTCCAGGACATGCACTGCGACTTTCTGTCATCTCCCCTGCACCCCACACACCTGTGTTGCCCGCGATGGCCGTCTCTCTGTGACCAGGAAGGTCGGTGCCATAAAGCTTGACTTCTGGGCAATTGTGCATTTACTCCAGGTCTGTCAGCTGTGTTTCCACCCCTTAGGGTGTTCATTTTCCAAAGACTCTGATCATACACATCGCTTAGGTGGCTGAGCCATGACAGAGATGAATTACGGTGATGTTAGCACAATGGTCTCAGCTCCTAAGAGACGAAGACACCCTGTGAACAGAGCCTGCAGGGAGAATTTACGAGTGTCGGAAAGCCCGCTGAGGGTCCCGAGTTTTGCATATTCTTTTTATGGCCCTGCAACTATTCTGTCGTCCCTGAAGAATTTATGCTTGTGGACAGCCATGAGATGGTAAAGTGTCGCAAACCGAAGATTGTGCCCCTCTCAAGGAGAAGTTTTATTCTGTTGGTTAATAGAGCCGAGAAAAGAGAACACGAAGATACCGAATTAAAATATTAACCGTGCACTCATTCTATTTATTACAAGCTACACTTAAGTTTATATGCTTTAAGAAAAGTGCTCCTTCATTCAATTTCATTCTCACCGTGTATTAAATAAAAGCTGCCAATGTTTTATTGAAACCTAAAACCTGCACATCTTTATAGAAATATACACAATCCTAATGTTGGAAATGAAGTGATTGGTTCGTCCATTAGTAGGATGGGTCGTTTCTGTGGAGCCTGTGGCTTACTCTATAAGAGTTTTAGTATTTGGGATCATGACTTATTGGGTAACTTTTATTCTCTGTGTTTTGGCTCATTGTGGGTAGACGAAGGTTACCAGTAATTAATGATTGTCAAGGTTAATCAGTAGCTAAAAGGTCGCTGCCATATAACCAGCTCGTGGAAGGAAGAATCTCTAAGTCAGAACATTAGAACTCTTTCTAACATCTAGGAATTCTGCAGGTTTTCTTCTACTTTCCTCTGGCATATATTTCTTTGGTCATTTCAGTTAAAAATGGAAGAAAGATCAAACATCTGTGTTTCAATTTTTATTTTGGAAGTTCAAAATATTCTTCTCATAGAAGCAAAATTAATCCATTTATATTTAATTTTATAAATGATTCACTTAGTGTCATGTCTGATACACGATTTTCTATATTTTGTATATATATAAGAAAAGAAGTTTAGAAGTGCATTGCTCCACAGAATTCAATGAAAGAAGACCTGGTTCTGAGGGTGCTCTTTAAATTTTGACTAGAGGAGATATTTTGAGGCTTTTTAAAAGAAGATCTCAGGGAAATGACTCCCTGGGTTTGACTACATAGCAAAGATCAATAAATTTCCGTATGCCTTTCAGTGAATTGGAAGAGAATAACTACTGTATGCGGCAGGCAGAATAATGCCCTCTCTCCCCCCAAAAAGATGTCCACATTCTGATCCTTGGAACGTGTGGCTGTGTTATATTCCGTGGGAAACAGCAATTAAGGCTGCAGGTGGAGTTCAGGTTGCTCATCAGCTGATCTTAAAATGAGGAGAGGATCCTGGGTTATCCAGGTGGACCCAATGGAATCACAAGGGTCCTTAAACGTGGAAGAGGGAGGTGGAAGAGACAGAACCCGAGAGGAGGCAGCTCTGGCTGATTCCACCGGCCATTGCTGGCTTTGTAGGTGGAGGACGAGGCCGTGAACCAAGGGAAGTTTGCACCCTCCAGAAAAGGCGAGAAAACAGATTCTCCCCTGCAGCCTCCAGAAGGAACCAAGTCTGTGACCCTTGACTTCAGCCCCATAAGAGTCATCTCAGACTCTGGACTTCTATTATGGTAAGAGGGTACACTGTGTTGTTTGAAGCCACTGGGTTTGTGGTCATTGGATACAGCAGCCCCTGAGACCCCCTTTGACATGGAAATGATCCCAAAGACCCTCAAAAGAGCAATTCTCCAAAGGCAAGTGGTGTAGGGTTGGCTACCGGCCACACACAGGTCTCCCCTCGGATGTGGGGTTGCTGATGCAGCCTGGAGCCTTTGCGGCCACTGATGCACTTATGCTCTGAGTGCTGGCCGCTGACCGCTCCCAGCTGCTCCCTCCCCATAGACTTGCCCTCGGCCGCTGGGACCTGCTTCACCTGGAGATGCCTGGGCACGAAAGCAACTCCTGATTAGAGGCAGCCCACCACCAGTGACGACCCCAGCAGTGCAAATACGGGGACCCTGTGATGCTCCACGCTCCAGAGAACCCCATGGTCTTCCTCAAAGACCCTCCTCTCGGCCCCATCCTACATCTCTCACTGCTCTCCTTCCTGGGGGCGCTCCCTGAATGCAGCACTTCCACGAGGACCCTCCTCTCGAGAGCTCTCCGGGGCTCGGTGCCCTTGGAAGGGTCCATTATATTAACAGTGACTGTTTATACGTTGCAACTGCTTCTAGGGAATTTGAGCTAACACAACTCCCTTAGGGGTCCTAGGGGGGCTTTGGAAAGGGGGCTTTATTCCTTCCAGGCAGCTACACCTGCGGGATGAGGGAACCCCCAAATATATGGACATGACATGCGTTTTAGGATTTTCAGCATCGTCTTGAGATGTAGAAAGCCATACTGGGTACGTCGTCTTCCAACGGCTGAAAATGAGAGGCAAATGGACCATCTTGAAGACAGCTCGGAGGGACCAGGATCCTCGAGAACTGTCGGCAGAAATTTGGGGAAACTGTGTCTGTAGAAAGCAGGACTTGTAATTAATGAGCTTGGACATGCAGCTCAGGAGGCCTGGGAGCAGAATGTGGATGGTGCCCGGTTTCTTCTAGCTCCTTGAAATAAAGAGCCAGAGGAGAGAGGGAATCGAGGGAGGACGGGGCAGAAGCGGAAGGAACCAGGACCGGATGATGGCGAAAACTCCCAGCCTCTCCAGATGGCGGAAGAGGCCGGAATTCAGAGTGTTCTTGAAAGCGTGACCTTCAGGAAAAGCCGAGCATGTGGCAGGAAGACCTTTCGCTAAAAGCTCAGAAATATCAAAAGGTCAGGGGATTTAGCCACACAAACGGCTCTTGGGGGAGTGAACGGGAACCTCTCAGATCCGTCCATCAAAGCAGGGGCCTCCGGAGGGGAGAGGGGAGGATTCAGGGCAGCTGTCCACACTCACTGTGCCCAGGGCTCTCTTGTCTGCAGCTCCGCTCAGTGGTGGCTTGCTGCTGTGTCCCCACAGCTCGGGCGGGGCTCTCCCCCCAGGCCACAGGCAGGGATGTCTCAGGGTACCTAGTCTGTTTCCCGTCTCCCAGAGGTCAGTGTCCTGCATCGGCTAATGTCCACCACCAGGAGAAGTGTGTCTTCCTAAGTTTGTCCACTTTGTCAGCTGTTTCAGGGACCAAGTCCCAACCTGGTCGTCTGGGAAGTCTTCACCAGAGGAGAAGTCCCTCCAAATGGTTTGAAATCTGCATTTCTATTAATCAAAACTTTGATATATGTGTGTGTGTGTATATATGTGTGTGTGAAATGCACATACACATTACACATACATATAAACACATACGCACACACAATACATGTATATATGGTATATGTGCATGTGTATATTATGGTATATTTATATGTGCACATACATGTATGTATATGCATGTGTTTGTGTGTATACAATAACACACATACAAATACATGTATGCACACATATATCACATGTATGTATATTATGGTATATTTATATGTGTATGTCCATGAATGTATATACATGTGTTTGTGTGTGTATATACATAAACACACCTATACAAGTACATATATATGCGCACACATATATGGTATGTGTGCATATATATATTATGGTATATTTACATGTGTATGTATATACACGCATACATGTGTGTACATGCATATATTACATGTATGCAATATAAGTATATTATGTATAACACATATAAAGCAATTTATACATCATGGGATCAGCCACTGTCCGTTTATTTTATTGAGGTCATAATAGTTTATAACATTGTAAAATTTCCGTTGTACATTATTATTTGTCAGCCACCATATACATGTGCCCCTTCACCCCTTGTGTCCACCCCCAAAGCCCCTTCCACTCTGGTAACCACTAATCTGTTCTCTCTGTCTGTGTGTTAGTTTATATTACACATGTGAGTGAAATCATGTGATGTTTGTCTTTCTCTGTCTAGCTTATTTCGCTTAACATCATACCCTCCAGGTTCATCCGTGTTGCTGTGAATGGGACCATTTTCTCTTTTTCATGGCTGAGTGGTATTCCATTGTGTATATATATATATATATATATATACCACATCTTCTTTATCCAGTCATCAGTTGATGGGTGCTTGGGGTGCTTCTACTTCTTGGCTGTAGTGAAAAATGCTGCACAGGGGTGCATAAGTCTCTTTGGATGGTTGATTTCATGTTCTTTGCATAAATACCCAGTAGTGGGATAGCTGGATCATAAGGTATTTCTATCTTTAATTTTTTGTGGAATCTCCATACTGTTTTCCATAGAGTCTGCACCAGTTTGCATTCCCACCAGCAGTGAATTAGTGTTCCTGTCTCTCCACAACCTTGCCAACATTTGTTATTTTTTGTACCGGTGATTTTTTTAACATATAAATGAATGTATTTTATTCATTAATGATAGTCTTATAATATTCTGATTAATAGTATCATTACTATGAAGATGAACACTGTAGTAATTTATTACTAATGTAGCTAATACATATTATCATATTATTGGTATAGTACCAGTACAATGGATAGCATCGTATTGTTAATAATATAGTTAAATATACAAAGTGTGTCTGAGGGCCACAGGGCTGGGGGAGGTGGGTGCCAGCGGACGCCAGCCCCGCCTACGTCCCTTGCATGGTCAGTTTGTCAACCTGGTACGGTCGTCCCCCTCCGCCGAGCATCCACACAAACTTCCATCCCTACCTGTCACTTAGGTATCAGCATCCATTCCTGGAGCTTCAGAGTCAACACCTGTGATGTCACATGTCAGCTGGGGTCTGTTGTGTGTGGCCCCGACCTCATCAAGATGCTCTTTGGTGAGTGTGGGGTTGTGGGCACATGTGAGGAGGTCAGACCTTTGCCGAGTGGACCGGGGTGTTAACATCGAGGGGAGCCCATTCCCGGGGCAGCCCTGGCTGGATGCAGACAGCACAGGCAGAGAAGCATCACCACTGTGCAGCCCTGGGGGGACGGGATGTCCTATCCCTGCACATCCTTTGTCCCCGTTGATGTCTGCAGGTGACCTGGCGTCCACAGACAAAATGCCAGGTGACCTGCCTTAGCCAACTGTCACTTTGACGAGGTGTGTGTCCGAGGTCGTATTTCACAAGTGTCACCCCGGCTCTCTGAGGGGGCAGTTCTGCCCCTTAAGGTGTGGTCCATCCAGTGCATGTGGCCTGTCTTATCCATTTACCTGTATCCTTGTCCACCGTGGCAATGCAATAAGGACCATGGGCATGTTGGGGGCAGCCAACGACACCTGCATGTGGGACTGGGTGGATGTTGCTGGTTTTACTGCCTGGTTTTGCTGTCCTTCTGGAGGGAGATCTGGGCAGAGGGCGGGGGGGATTCTGACAGGGAGCTGGGGCAGTGCTGGGAACAGAAAGGACCAGGATTCTTCCGGAGGGTCAGGCGTGGGCTTGCTCTGAGCTTCGTTCAAAACTCTGGGGATGCCAAGGGTACTTGGGGAAGTGTGTGATGTGGGTAGGGAATCAAAGGGGGTACGGGCCTCATGCACTTGGCGTGTATGAGATCTTGCATCCCCAAACTTCAGCCCTGTGGGTCCTGGGGACCTCTGTGTTAATACATCATCTGTTATGTCGCCTAAATGTCTCACACCCAACGTGTGTCTGAAATGGGTCTCACCCCCCGGGAAAGGGAAAGGAGCAAAGCATTTTTCTGTGCTCGGGGCTAAAACTAAGTCACAGCTGCTTACCGAGCCTCAGGGCCCAAATGGTTCAACACCTGCCCACTTATACTTGGCCCCTGGGGGCTACCACGCTGTGCAGTTAACTGTTCTCCAAATTTCTTCTGTCGTCCATAAAACTCCAGGTGGAATATTTTATTCTAATGAAACATGCTGCAAAGGACCCTTAGATATTTCTGTTTCCTCCACCTTCCAAAGAGAACAATTGCATCAAAAGGAAAAAGCAAAAATATTTACTGGTTAGGGTTCCCTGCATGTGTCACAAATGCTTACCGCAGGGAGATGAAGATGGATGCAATTCAGTTGCCTTTTGTTATAAATCAAATGTTTCCACTGCAAAAAAAAGAAAGAAACATAAACTGTTCACATTGTGTTAGTTTATCAGCTCACTCTACAAAGCAACATTGTTACCAAGAGCGTGCTTCCCCGTAATTTCTCAGGTTGGCCTTGATTTGTGCCGTTAAAATGCAGATCCCCTTTACGCGCACGCTTTACGGTTATTATTCCAAATTGACGTTCCTGGAAGGGGCTCTCGGCTGGAATGAAAGGAGGCACAGGTGAGCGTATGGGAATTGTTGTGAGTGCATCCTCCTTCCTTCAAGGTCATCTCAATGTCACAGACCTTATATGGATACAAGCGCACTTCTACCTCAGCCCCCCCATTGCGCCAAAGGAAGGAAAATAGGATTCTCTACTTTCCTCCATGGTGTCAGCAAATCCTTATGCCAAAGCCCTAAGAGAAAAGAAAGACCCTTTTTCCCATGCGAGGTGCCCATCTGGCTCTGCTCCATCCTCTGCTGTGCTGGCTCAGGCATGCCATCTTCCTCCAGGAGCTTGTTCGATGGATAATTTATCCTGAAACCCCTGGGCAGGGGCAGTAACCCAGAGGGATGCTCTGGGACGGAGCCAGCAGGGCAGACACGAGCCTTGCCCCCCCCCCCGGATACAGGGGGGCTCCTGCTCGCAGCCCCCTAAAACCATCAGAAGTGTTTGCCTCAGAGAAAAAGAAAGACGAAGCCAGCCCATCATCTGCGTTCTGTTTCAGCTGGTAATTCTCCACGAACTACGAGCTCTTTATTCTAATTTCTAGGAACGTGCATAAATACGTTTATCTCAAAGAAGCAACTTAAGTATTTTGGGGGGAACTTATTCAGGATATGTCTGGGAAGTTCAAAAAGGAAGGAAATGTCTAATTTCTTTAAAAATTGAAAAAAGACATGTTTTGAATTATTTGGAATCATTTTTTAAAATCCATTCCTGGTGTTTTGATATAAAAATAAATGAAATGCTCCAGTAATGGGTGAATTGAGTATGCAAAATATCACACCATGAAATTCAAATATAGTCAAATAAGTGAAAATGATTTCAAATTTATTCCCTCTTCTCAGTGCTAAACATGGGGTAGGAATGACTTTGCAGAAAGGGTAGTGTTTTAGGGAAACTCTCTGGATTCGGTGGCCCCTAGACAGATGTTGGAATTATTCAGTTGCCAAAAATGATTTCAAGATTTTGTGGCGGGAAGAATGACGTCCCCCGCCCCAGAGATGTCCACGTGTCCAATCCCCAGAACTTGGGAATCAAGGACTTTGCAGAAGTGATCGAGTTAAGGATCCTGAAATGGGAGATGACCGTGCACTATCTGGGTGAACGCCCGTGTCATCACAAGGGACTTTATAAGAGGGAGGCAGGAGGATCAGAGTGAGAGAAGGAGACGGTGTGAGGATGGAAGCAGACGTGGAGTGATTCCATCACTGGGCTTGAACAGGGAGGGAGGGGCAGGAGCCACGGGGGGCTGCAGCCTCTAGACACTAAAAGGTCCAGGAACGGATTCTCCCCTGAAGCCTCCAGAAGGAACCAGCTCTGCCCCCGCCTGGACTTCAGCCCAGGGAGACCCCTGTCAGACTTCTGACGTCCACAAATGTGTGGATAACACACACGTGTCTTTTAAGCCACTAAGTTTGTGGTCATGGGGTGCAGCAGCTGCAGGAAACTCGTACAGATATATGGAAAAATAGGGGCCCGTGGAAAACTTGGGTAAATGGACGAAAGAAAGAAATCCGAGAACATTTCCAGAAAAATGGCCTTTAAAATGCGCCCCCTTCCCCAGTCCTGGAGACCAGACGTCCGAGAGGAAGGGGTCGCAGGGCTGTGCTCCCTCCAGAGGCTCCAGGGGAGGGTCCTTCCTGCTCTTCCAGCGTCTGGGGCTCCAGGCGTCCCTGGGCTGGTGGCCGCCTCCCTCCATCTCTGCCTCCGTCTCCACGTGGCTCCTCCTCTGTGTCTGTGTTTCCTCTTCTGTCTCTGATCAGGACACTGTCATTGGATGTAGGGCCCCCTTATCCGGGACGACCTCCTCTCCATCCTCCACTAATCACATCTGCAAAGACCCTCTTTCCAAGGAAGGTCCCATTCCCATGTTGGGGGTTAGGATGTGGGCTTGTTTTTTGGGGGCCACCACTCGACCCCTATGCTCAGGAAAGACCAGACAAAAGTCACTTCTCTCAAGTTCTCAGACAGACGCCTTCCTTCCCCGGAGGCGACACTTTGATATCTGCAAATGATTGACAGCAGAAATCCCCGCCCACTCCTGGGGAGCACTTCCTTTCCCTGGCAATTCCCTGCTCACCGGCTGTGCTCGGAGCAGATGTTGCTGTTCTATCAGAGACTGACCAATGCTGGGTCCATGTTGCATTTTGGGGACCACTGAGCAGGGCTGATGGACAGCGATGGCTTGGGGACAAGTTCAGTGTTTGTTCATAAAACAGTTAACCTTCGGGAGTCCGTGATTATAGCTACATTTTCGTGCGTGCTTACTGTGTGTCTGGAACTCTGCTCGGCATTCTGCTTAAATCCTTGTGTGATTGTCACAAAAACTCGGGAAGGCTCACTGTCCCTTTTATAAGTGGGTGGGGATTGCCTCTCCCTTCCGACGATGCAGATATCCCAGATAGTTGCCTCTCCAGCCATGTTGCCCACACTCGGAGTCTCCCTTAACTCCTTCTAAAGGTGTGGGACACTGGAAGAGAAATGGGGCTGGTGGGAGACGGTCACTGAGGACAACGGGTTATAGGGCAAGAGGAGAGGAGCAGAAACAGCTCTGCACATTTCAGGGGTTTGCCGAAGGGACATGCTTTCATTGTGGGGCTCCTGGGGGCTGCCTGCTGCCTGCTATGGTCTGAATTGTGTCCCCCAAAGTGATACGTTGAAGTCCTGACCCCCAGGACCTCAGAATGTGGCTGTATTTGGAGATGGGTCTTTAGAGAGGGGAAGAAGGTAAAATGGGGTCATTAGGGTGGGTCCTGATCCAAGAGGACTGGTGTCCTTGTGAGAAGAGGCGATGAGGACACAGACACACACAGAGGGACGACCATGTGAGGACACGGGGAGAAGAGAGCGTCTACACGCCAAGGAGAGAGGCCTCGGGAGGAACCAGCCCTGTGACACCTGGATCCCGGACGTCCAGCCTCCAGGACTGGAGAAATAAATGTCTGTTGTTTGAGCCACCCAGTCTGCAGTATTTTGTTAGGATGTCCCCCAGAAAACAAATAGCAGTCCTTTAAAGCCTCGTTCCTATGCGCAGTTGGAGATCTCGGGGGTCCAATTGGAAATCAGGACCCCAATATTTTTAGACTCCCATTTAAATGAAGATGGGGGCTGTGCTAATTTGCAGGGACCCTATCCTTCCATCCCTTATATGAACGTCATTCTCAACCACCGCTCTTTAAGCTCAGATCCATTTTGCGACGGGGGATATACACGGTGTGAGGCATTTTTACGAGGCTGGCTTAATTAAAAATTCACGTCCCCACGACCGTTTTAATATAAGAGCATTAAGATAAGGGGCATTAAAATGTGCAACATCTTGGGATTTTGAGGAGGCATGTTCTGCTGTGCTGTTGACATGTGTTCTGTTGAGCTATTGTTTTTTTTTTTTTATCGCAGAAGCGTGATGGGGAACTGTTTTGGAACATGATATTACCTTGGATTTTACATCGTAGGCAGAGTGGACTGTTTTTATTCCCCCAAACCCCTTAAAAGCTGGCGATTGAATTTTCAAGCCCTGTCCTGGTGCCAAGCCGTCCTAGAAAATTCTGGATCAAGAGCCTGCTATTTTCTGCTGGCATTTTCCCTCTATCATGCTGGATTCATCCCAGGAGCTTCTGTTTTTGACTTTCTGCTAATAGGATATAGCGAGGAATAGGGTATTGCTTATTTTTTGGTTTTCTTCTTGCAGGAGATTCTATAATCACTTATAAATACGGCTGCCCCGGCTGAGGACAATCATGCTTTCCCACTGCACAGACCCCAGGCACTGCCATGAGGCATGAATTTGAACGGAAATAAGATGTACTGAGTCCTGTCTGAAGCTCACGGAGCTGCCTCCTGGTCCCCTACATCTCTTGTGCCCTCTCTCTCTCCCCCTGAGACTGGTGATGTTCCAGGCCTGGGCTGCTCCATCACCCAGGTCCTGGCCTTCGGATGACATGGTGTGGAGCCGCCATTGGTGGGCAGGTGGCATGGAAGAGAAACATTTCAGTTGCACATGAGCCGCTGAGATTTCAGGGCTGTTTGTTACAGCAGCATCTCTGACTCTGCTGACCGATACACTCATCGACAGTTCACTTCCCACCGGCTTGTTTTGCTCAGCTGTCTGTTAACAGGATGACGGTGCCCCTCTTGGGCAGAAATACTCACCAAGAAGATGGACCCTTGCTCTCCATTGCTGTGTCTACCTTGCATTCCTTGGCGCAGGGGCGAGCCTAACCATTTACTGCTCACATCAAGGATATGCATGTAAAGAGGCGACAGCTCTATTTCATCCAGTGATTCCCGAGGTGGTCTGGAAGCAGAGTGCACAAAAGGGAGCAGATGCCCCAATGAGGCAATTCTCAAAGACGTGTTTGCTGGGTGTGTGTGTGGGTGACCGTGTGTGAGTCTAATGAGATGAGAGAGACACTAGAGCTGAAAACTGTGGGACATGAGGGTCCCCCAAAGGATTCCAGGTGGAAAGCATCCCACAAGGGATCCGGGCTCTTGCCTCATGAGCTCAAACGCATCTGCTTTGGAGGGGGTGGGATTAAGCGCTCATTCCAAGATGCTTTCATGCTGGCTGTTTTTTTTTTTTTTTTTAATGGAGGTCACATTGGTTTATAATGTGGTGTAACTTCACGTGGAGATTATTATGTATCAGTTTCTGTATAGACTGCACCGTGCTCACCACCAATTGTCTAGTTTTTATCCATCACCATATACATGTGCCCCTTTACCCCTTATGCCCATCCCCCACCTCCTTCCCCTCTGATAACCACCAATCTGTTCTCTTTATCCATCTGTTTCTTCATCTTCCACATATGAGTGAAATCATGTGGTGTTTGTCTTTCTCTCTCTGGCTTATTTCACTTAGCATAATACCCTCTAGGTTGTCACAAATGGCATGATTTTGTCTTTTTTCATGGCTGAGTAGTATTCCGTTGTATATATATATATATATATATATATATATATACCACATCTTCTTTATCCCTTCATCTGTTGATGGCACCTGGGTTGCTTCCATTTCTTGGCTATGGTGAATAATGCTGTGACGAACATAGGCTTGCATAAGCCTATTTGTATTGAAGATTTTCTGATGGAAGGTTGAGCAGGTGTGGTGGGAAAAGGGAGGAAGTTCCCAGGGACAGCCACCAGGGGGCAGGCCTCTGCTGGTCGCTATGGTGACAGGTCTCCATGGCTGGGCCTGATGTTGCAAAACGTAGGGAGAAGGGAAGCCACAGAATACAGAGTGAGAGGAGGCAAGGACAGCCCCAAAGGCTGTCCACCCCACGGTTTTGTCCAGCATTATTCTGAGTTGCTGATTTCCTTTGTGGTTAGAACATCTCGGATATCAGAGGCAGCTGGATTTTACAGTTCAGAGTAGCCAGGGGAACTGGTGGCTGAGCCTTTTCTCCTTAATAAGTAAAATAATCACAGGGGTAGCTGACATTTACCCAGCTCTTGCAGTGTCTAAAGGGCCATCCCAAGAGTTTTCCTTAGGGGCATGGACTTGTTTAATTTTACAGCCTCCCCACAAGGGGTACACATTATTAAACAAAGCTGTTCTCCAAACTGAGGTCTGGAGAGTTCCTGGACTGCAGGGAGGGAAGGAACTGGGCTGACCAACATTCTTGCTTCTGCTTTGTCAGTGGCAATTAAACAGGCATCTAGCTGGTGCATCATCAGCCCAGTTTTTCCTGGTGTCGCTTTAATGCTGATAGTAGGTCCTGTGTTTGCAGCCTTTGGAATAGATTGTGTTGCACAAGCCTAGAGTGACCATCTCCCAGGCAGGCAGCACAAACTTTCAGAGCCGCCCTGGGGAGCTCAGACAGCTCGGCTGATCGCGTTTACCTCCTGGAAATGTCAGATTTGGAGGGTCAGCGCATTCGTCAGGGGGAGCTACGTGTCTCCGTGCCCCATCCCAACGTGCAGCCACGCTTGTCTTCTGCTCTCCTGAAGGTCTCGGAGAGCCGCGCCCTGGTCCAAGCATCACCCCTTTGTGTCAGCAGACGGGCTGCCTTCCCAAGTCAGGGAGGGACCCGGCTTTTGGTGATGTGTTGACCCTATGCAGCCCGGGGAGAATCTGGGCCTCACCAAATGTTAAGGTTCCAGCAGACGGAAGCCTCAAATTTCATTCTCAATAGTGTCTTAGTGATGACTTTAGGCAAAAGTTACATGTTGAAACATGTGACGGGTATAAATTTAGTGACTCCGTGCAGGTTGAACAGTGACTTCTGCTACAGCAGTTTTGGGGGGCAAGCCTGAAACGTGTGTCCACACAGGCTACATCGGAGTATAGAATTTCCCAACTCCGACTCCAGATGTGATTTGTTTTGTTTTGCCTCGGTGATAAATGCTGTTTTTGGCTTTGTAAGAGAGAGAACAGGCTGGAGGCAGACCGTGAGTGGCATTGGGTGGGTGGGTGGTGGTGGGAGGAAAATGGGCCTCTGTCTTTGGCTGCCTGCAAGCCCAGGTCATCGTGTCTTTCCCCAGGTGGATCCAGCAGAGATGCTGGAGGAAACACGGCTTCTGTGGGCTCTCTTCCCAGGATAACGTAGGTACCAGATGAACTATTACTGTGCGTGCAAGTGTAGAAAGCAGGGCTGGGGGCAAGGCTCCTTGCTCGGGAGATCACGGTGGCCTCTGGTTTCATTTGTTTAGTTGCCCAGTAGGGTCATCTTATCCTTGGCTGCAGAAGTTGTCCTTCCTTTGTCGGGCAAACCAACGATAACCCATCGGCGGGGGGTGCCTGGCGAGCTCCTCTATAACTTGTTATCAGCACACAGCACGTGCAGAAAAAGTTCTTAGGTCCTTAGAGCGTGTAAGGGATTTGTGGGGAATATGGGAAATAAGATCCCATCTCGGGGTTTGCTTTTTGGAGCACTTACACGAACATACCAATTTTTTTTCTAAGTTCTATGGTGCATAGGGGTGCAATCGATAGAAAGGAGTATGAATTTTCAATGTAGACTTGGAAAGGAGAAATGATGGATCACAGACATGCACCTCGGGTTTGTGGCCAGTGCCTTCTACGGAGATGCCAGCCCCACTGGAGAGAATTGACCAGGAGAGGAAGCAAGGGGTCCCCCTGCCCATGGTCACATTTGCAGCAGCCTGAGACCCCTCCTGTCCCCCCGATGTCATGTGTTCTAACAGAAGCTCAGATAAACTTGCAAGGATCAGTATCTGATGGAAATCTATTTTGACATGAGTAGCGAATGTCAAAACTTCCCGGGGTCATTCGTGGTCATCGTCAAATTCTATCAGGGCCGTCTGCAGAGAGCTGGGGGCTCTCTATGGGTGAGCAATCCAGCAGAAGCATGCAAAGGGGGGAAATAAAACCCACTGTGGTGTATTGGGACCCTTGCAGAGGTCTGTCGGTGTAGCATTGAGCTGAAGCTGTTTTCTGCACGCTCCTGGCTTTAGCTCTGTGGTTTGGCTCACTTCCACAAAGCTCTCCAGATCTGATGCTTGGCTGAGTGCCGTGTCTCTCTGTAGCAGGCGTTGGCTGCAGAGACGCACGCAGGGGTCAACAGCCGGACTTGGGCAGCACAAGGAGAGACGGCAATGGTCGAGAGCCACGTTCGATTCGTCCAATTTCATGTTCGTTAGAATGATTGGCACACTAGAATTTTAAAAAATTGGTGTGTGAGTCCGGGTGCTTCAAAAAGGAGGCGCCAACATGGGGTCAACTGTGTAACAGGCACACCGGGGGTCAGTGTGGTGAGGGTGAATGGGGAGGAGGTTGTGGGGTCTGGGGCGCCGTGTAACCATAACATGAAGATGTGTTGGAAATGGAAAATGATGGATCGGAAATGCTCACCTTGGAGACGGGCCAATTCTGCAGTGTGGCTCTCAGAGCAAGTTGGCAGGGCTGCCAGGCAGTCCTGCAGCCAAAGGTCAGAGGGTCCTGCTTCTCCCAGGCGTGGACCTGCCTTGACATCCCTGTGGAGCCGGTCATGGGTTAGGGGGCAGCCGTGGGAGGTGTGACCGCTGGGGACAGTCCATGGACAGGATTCCGAGCCCCAGCTGGGCGGCCCGTGATGCCCCCACTGTCTGAGACCCAGGAGGAATCTTCTAGGGCCACCACACTATCACATTTTTTTTCTTTCGAAATAACTCTTTTTCTTCTTTTGCTAAAAAAAAAAATGCTTCCCCCCACGTCTGACTTCAGCCACCGACACTCCACAGAAGAATCAGAAACATTCAATGTGTTTGTGAGAAGCTGGGGGACATGCCAGATAATCAGAGAAATGCAACGTTTAAAGAGAGACCACATTCACCTACATTTGGGGAACATGCAAAGAAGACTGATAATACTGCAGGGTTCAAGGGAATTGAGGAAAAGAATTTTCCGACACAAGACTAAGGTCTTAGATCCATTAGGAAAAAGTGCTGAAGCACACTGGGCATTTTTTTCAGTGAAATTAGAAATGCACAAGTCTGTTTAAGCAGCCATTCTGTTTCTAGCAGTCTGGCCCCCAGCTCGCACGCACAAGGAAGATTATGTGAAGGGAGTTGGCTGCAAAAAGTATTTATCTGCAAATCACTGGAAACAAGTCAAGGTCCTGTTTATGGGTGCCGATTACGAATCCTATCTGGTTCTTGGTTGCAGGTGACAGAAATAGTGTCTAGCTAAATAAGGGGTCAAATCATCATGTATGAGGCAATGAGTGAGAATTTGGAGGTTAGTAAGGGTCCCACCTTGTCCTAGATAAGCGGGTGACATCCTTGAGTTTTATCTGGGTCATTCCGGGAATGGGGGTTCTTTGCAGAAAGCCACTTCCCAGAACACAGAATGGAGGCGGATGTCCCAATCTTCATGTTTCTGGGACCACAGGGCTCAGGCAAAGTTCAACATGTCTGCAGCAAGACGCCGATGTCATTAAAGAACAGAAAATGATGCAGAAGTTTTTTCTCTAGAATAAAGTCACCAGAAATTTCAAACCTTGCAGAGCTGACAAATATTCCCAGGCATCACAGAATCTGGAAAGGTATCGTTTTTATTCATTAACCGCCTGACACCCTTGCATTTTCCCTGCAATTTATGGAGCGACACTCTTGGGTGTGATCTTCCCACGAAGATGAATTTTTCTCGTCTATCCAGGTGCTGGAAAGATGATCCAGTCTATTCCAGCTGATCACGTGTTATTTATTCTTTACAAATAATAAACGATATTTGTCATCTATGCTCGAGGATTTGCAACCGTCTCTTTGAACATCACGATTCCTGTGGATCATATCATGGAACTGTCTTGGGATTCTTGTCACCCATGGGAAAGTCTCCATCCACTTTCTCTTATAGAAGAACTGCAGGATTTCAGAACATTTCTTTTTTGTTTTTTTGTTTTTCTCACACAGTAAGTCATCTCAAACCACTCTGAACTGACGGCGCTCATTAACCCGTTTGCTCTTGACATTCTCCGTGCAGCAGCGTTTTGTACATCTCACATTATGTACGTGGACGTCGGCAATTTGTGCTCCATCAGCAAGACATGGGAGCCTTTTCCCAATGTCCTCATACGACCCGTTTTTCACTTAGCAGATCATCAAACAACCCAAGGGACTATTGACGACGTGTGTGTTCAAAATGATCCTTCCTGGACGTGAATTGCTCCTGTGGGTATGACCGGAGCAATTCCCCTTACAGTTTGCTTATCGATGCCAGGGCAATTTTGTTGGACTTTCTGGCTCATCTTTCTCTCTTTTCTTTCATCTTCCTTTCTTTTTTTTTTAAACTGAATTTGCTCTCGGTTCTTGGGTAAATAAATCTCAAGTTGTTAAAAGAACATTCCTCCCCGATGTACAAATCAGAAGTCTCATTTGTCACTGGCTTTATCGACTTGTTTACAAAGGTCTTTGCAAGCTGAGCTAAAATGACCTGTTTCCAACTCAACTTTCTCTTAGCTGGACCCCCGACATGCCCACAGCCATGTTTTTGGTCCTTTCCTAAAACGCATGCCCGGGTGACCCCGTTAGCAGGACCCCCTTCCCCCACCTGGGTCTTAGATCGTGGTGGGAGGAGAGGGATGGTCTCCGAGGAGGATCTACAGGGGGAATGGGAAACCAGGAAGCTTCGCCGGTTCCAGAGGTCACGACCCACCTGTTTTGTTGCCCCTTCCTAATTTCTGGGTCTGGTGTTGGGCTCCCGCCCGCCAACAGCCCGAGAAACTCGCCTCCATGAACTTGCTCACTGCCACCTCAGTCTCGGTCCCTCTGGCCATATGACCTTTGAAAGCACTGGGCAGAGACTTAAGAGACGAGGGTCTCTGAGGATGAAGGGGGTAAAGGGACCCACCTGTGCTGCAGTTCTGAAATCTCGAAAATCGAAGGTTTGCTCCACATCAGAGCAGGTCGCTGACTGTGACCCATTCTCTGTGTTTGCTCAGCGTCTGGACCTCATCCTATTTGGGGCGACCTTCCCCATGAGGCTGAGACCCCCTCCCTGTAAGGATGGCAAAGGCTTACTTTTCCACCGTCCTCTGCAGCTAGAGCAGAGAGGGGGCCTGCCGTGGGTTGAGTTGTGTCCCCTCTAAAGATTTGTGCACGTCCTGGCCCCGGAAATGTGGGAATGTCCCACAGTCTGTTATTAGGAAACAGGGTGTTTGCAGATGTGATTAGTGAAGGATGGAGATGGGGTCATCCTGGATGAGGGGGCCCTACATCCGATGACAGTGTCCTGATCAGAGACAGAAGAGGAGACACAGATACAGAGGAGGAGCCACGTGGAGACGGAGGCAGAGATGGAGGGAGGCGGCCACCAGCCCAGGGATGCCTGGAGCCCCAGAAGCTGGAAGAGCAGGAAGGACCCTCCCCTGGAGCCTCCGGAGGGAGCGCGGCCCTGCGACCCCTTCATCTCGGACGTCTGGTCCCCAGGACGGGGGAGGGTGAATTCCTGGGGTTTGAGCCCAGTTTACACTGGTTTATACCTCTCAAGTGACCGAGCACCTTACCCAGAGGCTGGTAAGGTGCTGAAGAAACGGGAACCAACCAGTGACCAAATCTGCCAACCTGGCTCTGCGTGATGAAGGTAAGTCTCGATTTGTCTTCTCATAAATGTGGTGCTTTGGTCTCTGTAGACCTGAGGACAAATGCCTGTGTTTCTCTGTATCACCCGTCTCTCTTCTCCTCGGCTGACCCGGTGCTCCAACAAGGCTCATCTCCCCGGCAGAGTCATAATGCTTCGATGCCATTTAACATCTGTGGACTTACTTTATTCACTTATGAAATTACTTTAAAATCACAAAATTAAACAGGATCTTCTGTTTGGGCTGGCCTAGTCAGAGCAGCAAGGAACAGCCTGTTCCCATACGTCACGGCAGCCAAGGAAATCCGACCGGAGCCCGTCAATTTAAGGGAAGCCTGAGTTCCTGAATGATCCAGAAAATGTCCTTTCCAGTCACTATGTGTCTCAAGGGAAAAAGCAGCAAAACAAAACTGTTGAGGGAGTCTCACCCTGATGTGATTCTAGTTGCATTTGCCAAAATCCTGCACTATCGGGAATGTAGGGCAGGCTGCAGGTTACATAAATTATCCGGGATGGGGACCGTCTCTCCTGAAGGGCAGGACGACAGAGGAGGCATCTAAGAGGAGGAAGCATTCATTCCCGGAGGCAGCCCAGCATGGGTGCTTCTGTAGAACGTGGGTTCCTAGGATGTCAAAGATGGACAGACCAGGGGCATCGCCCGGGAAACCAGAGCTGGGTGTCTGACCCCAGTTGGCTGTGCTCCATGGTGGCGTGAGAAGGGACATCGTGCGGAAGGAGCAGCCCCATGAGACCACACTTGGTCCTGGGGTCTTGCTTCTCTGGACATGGCTGTAAGTGGGGCAGGACGCTCACGGCTGAGGCTGTGCCGGATGCGTGGTGTTGCATGAGTACACGAAAGGGTAAGTCAACAGACTTGGGTTGCTCACGCCCTGGACATTCCCCAGAAGGACTTGTTTTCACGACTGGCCCTTGACTGGCTCCTGGAAACGGAGACCTTGGACTGTTGTGACTTGCGGGGTCTCGAGCCATGCTGTCCCAGATTTCCAAGGCATTGTGGGCTCATGATGTGATTTATGGCGAGCACCTGCTTTCCTGGGGGAGGCTCGAGCGTCGGTAACCGAGGCCAGTAACACAGATGTTGTTTGTCCACGTGACAGACCCCCCCCCCCCCAGCAAATACCTGGTCTCCCAGGGTCAGGGGGTCGTCCATGGTCGTCACCCCTTTGCACGTGCTGTCACATCATTGCTGGAGGAATGAAGCGTGTTGTGTGTGACCCCACTGAAGGCTTGTGTCTGCTTTCCTCTGGACCTGACCTCGTGCACTTCCCTTTGGCGGATTTTGCATCCTATCCCTGTAATGAGCCATGGCCGCGAGTATAACAACTCCTGGGTCTTATGAGTCCTTCCAGTGAACCATCAACCCTGAGGATGGGCTTGGGGACCCCCAACATAATGGGATAATCTGACCTTGAGTCAGATCAGAGAAACTGCACAAAGAGACAAAGGACACAACCTTCTGTGCCCCCAGAAAAGCCAGGGCCGGGAGTCTTTAAGGTGTTCCAGGAAAGGAACTAGATTTAAATTGCTGTTTCTCCAAGAAACAGGTCAACACAACGGACATCTTTGAGAGGATCGGCGGTTTGCCCTGTGTTAATGTTAAGTGATCCCATTGAATTGTGATTAAATACTGCATGTTTTGTTGGGCGAGGGAAAAAATTGAAATCCAGGTAGTTTTCAGTGGCTTTCCCAAAGATGGACACACTGTCTCGGCAGCTGACTGTCATTCACTCTGTATTCATTTTGACATCCAACCAACGTGGGTTGAGCCCTTCCCATGAGCTGGACGTTGTCCTACGTGCTTGGGACACAGGGAACACGGGGACAGGTATCCTCTTGGGACTTACGTTTCAGGGTGGGGGAAGAGATAACAAGCCAAGAGGTAAATGTGAAAATATATAGTGTGTCGAAAATACAATGAAGGAAAAATGTAGAATAAGAAGGATTGGGACTGGTGGGTGGTGATGGTATATCAGTTCTCAAGGACTGTCAACCAGTTATCACACACTGGAATTTATTCTCTCCTAGTCTGGAGCCCAGATATCTGGGATGAAGGGGTCCGAGGGCCGCGCTCCCTCTGGAGGCTCCAGGGGAGGGTCCTTCCTGCCTCTTCCAGCCCAGAGAGGCCTTACATCCTAATCGTCAAATATGGCAGTGAGTCAAAAACTCGCAGGAGTCTAAGGGCCTTTGGGGTGGGACCTTGTAGACTTCTACTATGAATTCACATTCATACTGGGCTTCGTCCTTAACACTGAGTCCACACGTACACAAGTCATGGAATGGTCTCTGGGCAGAGTATCCCCTTGGACCACCCAGAGAGACTGTCGTGGCTCCATCGGGAGACAGAGGGAGGGACTGGGAACGTAAGCTCGCGCTCTGGAATTCCGTGTTTACGCACGCACCACTAAGTGCCAGCGCATTTCGTGATGGGACGGAGAAGCATCCACCCCGAGGCTGGCCCTGGCCCGGCGTCCTTGCAGGCTGGGCGTGAAATGCCACCTCCGGAGAGACCGACGGGAAGCAGAAGACTGCAAACAGTCGGAAAGGTCGCCGAGTCCACACTCGTGCGGTTAGCCGACCACCAGAGGCAGGATGACTTTTTGAGCAGAGAGTTTTCCAAAAAGAGAAACGGTCTCTGCAGATGTTGACCTGTATGGTTCCTTGGGATGGGGCCATGGATGGAACAGCCGTGGTCCCCAAGGAGGGGTGACATGCAGAAGACCAAGGGCCAGGCTGACTTCAGGAGGGGCTCCTTCTTTGAGTCTGGGTAGCCACGCAAAGTGGTGGTTACCACCTTGGTGGCCTCGTTTAACATAGGAACGGCGCTGGCCCCGATAATTCGGGTCAACGGCAGTGACCTCTGATTTTCCTGAAGAGCATATGATGTCAAACAAGCTGTTGGACCTGCGCCAAAGGCTTCAACTTCTTCGAGCCTTGATTTCTCCCCTGTAAAATGGGAATGGATAAGGACTCCTTCTTGCCTGCTGAACAGTTCCAACGAGGCAGAGTTTTCACCAGCTTTCTCGATGTGCACGCGCTTCATCAGTATGAGCTGGACATCACACGACTCGATCTCTGACTTTGACACTTGTATTACAAATTGAAATGCACGTTTGGGCTCTTCCTTAACAGGTCGTTTGAAAGTGAACGACACCATTTGTCAAAATTAGCCGCAATTATCTATTTGCCATAAGAGAAGTGAAAGGCAAGTCTTCAGAAATTTCCCAGCTGTTTGCACAGAGTGTTTTGTAAAACTGTTTCCGTGTCCTGCGCTGTGTTTGTCTGCATAAAAGTGACGGAGGAATTAGAAAAAGAAAGTAAAATGAAAACCCTGGAGACACCTGTGTTCAGAAGATAAGAACTCTGTGCTAGCTCTGGACGCATAATCGTCATCGTGATCCTCATTTAAATAAAAACAGCTAGCTAAGCAGCTTATCTGCATTGAAATTCCTGAGATCTTCATTCATTCTTGGCATTTGGCTGAAAAAGGAGTAAGTTTATCTCCTTCTTTCCCCAAAGGGTAGCCCAGGATTAAGTGGCTAGATCCATGGCATGCAAACATAATGAGAGCCCGTTATTTTGGGAGTGAGGGACTTCATTCTGACTGGATGTCACTATTTCCTTTTACCGGCAATAGGAGCAAACCTTGGCTCCTTGGAGGAGGACTTTCTTCTCCCTTAGGTCTCAGGTATGTTTCAAACAGGTGGATGCACCGAGCAATTCTTCTCAAAGCTTTGCTTTGTTTCCAAGTTGCTCAAAAAGCCCCAGTCTTCATTTCATCCGCCGTCGGTCCCATCCCCGTTTCAGAGGCGCCAGATCTCATTTTACGAGGCTGGGTGCTGGGATGACAGGGACAGACTCGAGCCAGCTGTTGATGTGAATACGGGGATATGCCTGCAGTTAGGCTCCCCCACCACCAGGAGGCGCCATGTGCCTGGCTGCCCTTCCGGGTTGACATGCAAAGAAGGACGGGTACGGGGCTAAGAATTGAGCACGATTTTCAACGTGGAAGCCTTGTGGAAATTGCTAGCAAACCTCAAGCGGTATTAAACGGGTTGCACAGGAGTGTCTGATGTTAAAACATTGTCTGAAACAATGCACCGAGAGCTGCTGCTTGTGGTAACCCTTCTGTCTTGCTCACCCGCTCTCGCACACTTTGAGCACAGGGGTTAGGGTTTTCTTTATTTTTAAATTGTGGCAAAAGACAGATAATACAGCATCTACCATTAGTGATATTTAGAACATTCACAGTGTTGTACACTATCTACTTCCAGCACGTTTTCATCACCAGATGGAAACCTTGTACCCATCAAACCATCATTTCCAATTCCCTCCTCCTCCATCCTCCCGCAACTGCTGTGCTTTCTATCTCTATGGATTTACCCATTTTTGGATACTTTATATAAATGGGATCAGATGCTTTTGTGCCTGGCTCCTTTCACTGAGCATCGTGTTTTCAAGGTTCATCCACGTTGGAGCATGTGTCAGTGCTTCCTTCCTGTTCATGGCTGTATAATATTCCATTGCATGGATGGACCACATGGTGTTTATCCTTTCATCCCTTGGTGGACACCTGGCTTGCTTCCCCCTTTTGGCTGTTGTGAATGGTGCTGCTGTGAACATTCATGCACATATTTTTGTTTGAAAACTTGTTTTCATTTCTGTTCAGTGTATCTGCAGGAGTGGAATTGCAGGTCACGTGTTTAACTTATTGAGGGGCTGCCAAAGTGTTTGCCACATTGGCTGCACCGTTGGACATTCACACCGGCAGCTGTATGAGAGTCCCCATCTCTCCAGACCCTTGCCAGCTTGTTACTTTCCATTTTGGGGGACTATCGCCATCCTAGTGGGTGTGGGGGTTAGAGATTTGATATGGCGAGGCCATCACAGACCAGCTTTCTGAGTTTCTGATTCATCGCTTGGGCTGTTGAGGGCATGCTGTCTCCTCCTCCTCATCCCTCTTATTCTGGGCACAGCCGTGCGGTCCCTGGAGTCGTCCCTGGGCACCCTTCTCCTTCCCATGTATTTGGGACACTTATGTGCTCTTGAATTCGTTGTGACTTTCCACATGGCCTGCCCTCTGGGGACCCGCTCAAATGTCCACCCAAGACCCACCACCTCCCCCACACGGCTCATTCCTCAAATACTCTGATTTCTGGTGTCCCGAGAAGGGAAATACTCCGGTGACACCAGTTTTCATTAAGTTGAAAACCACAGCGGACAGCATAATGGGTGACTTCTCCATGGGACTTCAGTGCCTCCGCTAAAACATCCACCCCGTAGTGGTGGAATTTTGGGGGGGAACCTGCCTGGGTCTGGAGGGCTTGGTGGCCCCCCCAGATCTCATCAGAGGAGAGAGCCCCATGAATTCGTCTACACACGAGGGTGGATCAGCCGTGTTGGCCAGGCTCCCCTGTGGGGAACTGGGTGTCTGGACCGATGTTTTGATTCCTTTTGGTTGAGGACAGTTTCCACTTGGGACTCTGGGGGTGGCACAAAGGTGAACAAGACCCCAGCTGGTCCAGAGGAGGACACAGGCGAGAAAAGTCTCCAGTTGGTGGTCAGTGGAGCCCAAACCCAGAGCTGGGAAATGCGTCCAGCCGGCGGGGGATCGGGGACTGTTTCTGCACAGACCAGAACCTCCTGCTCCGGGGGATGCTTGGGTGGGGACTTCCCTGCATTTGGGACTTACAGAACTGTTCAGTAACTAAATTCACTTTAAGTCCAAGCACGTGCACAGAGGCCCTGGGAGAATGAACCGAATCAAACGGAGGGCTTGATGGGACCCCCAGGCCCGGGCGGTGATCCCCTTTGTCGCTGACCAGGGCAGCGCTGGCTCCTTAATTGGATTGATAGGCACAAGAAGGAGCCTGCGCCCTGAACCCACTCCTGTCTTCAGATGGTCTGGACCCCCAGGATCTGACCTGACGCAGGGGCTCCCTCCTCCTGTGTCCACACTGGCTGGGGAGATGCTGCTGGCAGTATGGAGTCAGGCGGCTCTGGAGTCGGTATTTCTGAAACAGTCTTGTAGCGCCTTCTGTGTTCAGGGGCAAATACAGTTTTTCTATGCACATATTTTCTAAGATTAATGTGAATGTTTACCAAGGAATGGTGTGTGTGGGGGTGTGTGTGAATATGTAGATATATAGATAGAGAGAAATGATAGATACATAGATAGATATAGATTAGATGATAGATAGACAGATGATAGATGATAGATAGATAGGATGGATAGATACCTGATAGAAAGATAGAGAGAGAAAGAGATAGATAGATGATAGATAGATAAAGATAGATAGATACTAAATAGATAGATATAGAAGATAAAAAGATAGATGCATGATATAGATAGATAGGTGATAGATTAACAGATGATAGATTGATAGATGATAGAGACATAGATGATAGATAGATAGAAGACATATGATAGATAGATATAGATATAGATGGATAGGTGGATGGATAGCTAGATGGCTGCCTAGATAGATATAGATAGATAGATAGATAGATAGATAGATAGATAGATAGATAGATGATAGATAGATAGGTGATAGGTTGGATAGATAGATGATAGATACAAAGATACATAGATTATCTCTCTATATGTATACATCTTAGTGTATATGGCTCTCTGTTTATAGACGATATAGATAGATAGATATGTGCGTGTGGGGGGTTATATATACACACATGCAGTGAGTGAGAGAGAGAAAACTGGAAAATACTGTTCCTAATCCGAGCATGCAGCCTCATGACTTTTTCTTAAGGCAAATGAAAGAGAATTGCCTGCAAACGCCACGGTGCTTTCTCTGTGACTATAACTCTGTCTTCAGGAAGGTGTGGAAACTGCCATAATGCATTCCGTTTCCTCGTTTCCAGTAATACCCATGAGCAAGACAATTTCTCCAAGATCTGGGAATCCTGAGAGCTTATGTTTAGTGGATTTGACGCTGTATGGGCCGTACCTATGGCTCCCCCACTCTCGTTTTCTGTCTTTGGACATAAATCATTTGTGTATATAAAACTTGTAAGATGTAGGCTAATGCTTACCTCACACGTACAGGCCTTTTTCCTTTATTTAAAAGTATATGGGTTCAGAATTGACGATGAAACAGATTTGCAGGCACGTGGGACATTCAAAGGGAAGTTTTCCAGTGGCCATTTCTGTTTAAAATCGTTAAAAACCGCAGGGATTTCACACCCGGCATCTTACATCCAGCAGAGGGGCTCACACACACGCATCAGCAACAGAGACACAGAATCGCTCTGTTACAGCGTTTACTCGGACGTGAAAAATACATAATTTTTTCATTTAAACCTTCAAGGTCTTAAACACCTGGCTTATTCATACCGGGGCATAATTCAAGTTATTTTTTCCATTTATGAAGGTTCTCGCTCAGAGCAACTGATATTTCTTTCCTATTATCATGCAAAACTGGTTTTCAAAAGCTTTTCATCAGCGTATTAAATAGATACTTATTTCTCTCCCCCCCTTAATACCTTCAAAGGTGTTTGAAAGAGTCATGGATACATTTTAATCTTTTTAATGATAGTTTTGCACAGAGCATCATTACATGACCGGGTTCATTTATTTTTAAACCTATCAGAACTTCCTCTTTTGTAACTTTGTAGGGTGATTGCTTTCTATCAGAATCCCTTCTCTGAAATGCACAGTGAGTTCAAGATGCTCACCCCTTCAGCCCCGGAGGGGCTCAAGTCCAAAGAACATTTGTCTGTCTGAAATGTTTAATTAAATCTCCTGATCTCTGCTTTCTCTCAAGTCGGGTTTATGGCAGTATGGTAAAATGCACCGATGTTTAGATACACAGTCCTGTGAGTTTTGATAACAAATGTGTCCAGTGGTGTAACCATCACCAGCCTCAAAATCTACACTCCGTCCCAACCCCCAGTTCCCGGTGACCACGGATCTGATTTCACACCCTATATGTTCAGTCCCGACAGTTATGCCTTTTGTAGGATGTCATATAAATGTGGTCCTGCAATCTGTCCCCTCTCATGTCTGGCTTCTTCCACGTAGCCTAAGGCATCTGAGATGCGTGCGCGTCATAGGATGTGTCTGTGGGCGCCTCTTTCCTTTCCGTTGTAGGATTCCATCATGTGGATCCAGCACGCTTTGTTCACGTGGGTCGTTTCTACTTTGGGGTGGTTCTGAATAATGCAGTCATCGCACATGTGTTTACGTGGACGGATGGTTTCCATTCTCTTGATGTATGTGTGTGTGTGTCATAGTGTCTTACAGTTTTGACTTCATTTTCTCCGTGACTAATGGGACCGATGGGGTTCAGGACGTGCCACCCCGAAATATGGCACCTTGGCCCACTGAAAATCTTCAGCTTGAGTTTGAGAACACGGCACAAAAAGGAAGGTCGCTCTGACCTTCTTCCCAAGAGCAGGAGGGAAATCTCCCCAGGGAGCGGTCCCCGCCCCGTGCCAGGAAGAAGGGAGGCATCCCCGTCACCAGAGAGGAGGATTGAGAGCTGAGAAGGCTGTGTAAACACACCTCATTACTTCTTCCTTGTTTACTATCCTCAGCACAAACCCCTTGGTCTTGTCAAGTCTTCACAAATTTATTGTTCCTTTGTCGACAAGGGATAAACGCTTCCTGCTGCTCTGGTCACCTCTCTGAGCCTCGTGTCTGGGTGGGGCTCCCGTACGTAATTACATTTGCCTTTCTCCTATACATCTGTCTTTTTATTATAGGGAGGGGTGTCTCAGCCAAGAACCTAGAAGGGTAGAGGGAAGGATGTTTTTCCTCCCCTACAATATCGAGCATCTTTTCGTGAGCTTATGTGCCATCTTTACGTGACTCTCTTCTGGGGTGAAGTGGTGAAGTACATGTTCAACTCTTCTACCCATTTAAAAGAAATTTTGTTGTTTTGTTATCATCACATTATGAGAGTTTTGTATATAGTCAAGTCTGTTAGCATTCATAGACTGATATATTATGTCTATTATATATAAACATATATCCAGATGAAGAGATTATAAAGTGAATATATGGATTATATACATCTATATGTATGAATACATTATACAATGGATCCGTAGATAGATAGATAGATAGATAGATAGATAGATAGATAGATAGATAGATAGATAGATAGATAGATAGATAAATGAAATAGATGATTGATAGATTAGTAGATAGATGATAGATGGGTAGATAGATGAGATACATAAATAGATAGATTGATAGATGATGGATAGATATGTAAAATCAGGTCTGTGTTTAAACAAATTTTCTTTTTCTCAATCTGGGGCATGTCTTTTTATTTTCTTCACAGTGTCTTTCAAGAGTAGAAGATTTTTATTCTGCTGGAGTCTGAAGTTTCATTGTTTTTTTCTTTTACGGACCATACTTTTTATATCTTATCTAATAAGTCTTTGCCTAACCCAATGTCACAAAAGTTTTCTCTTGTTTTTTTTTTTTTCTCCTGTATAGGTTTTATATAGTTAGGATATACAAATTGGTCTTTTGAGTGAATTTTAAGGGTGTGAGGTATAGAGTAATGTTCCCAGTTTTGCATATGTGTGCCTCAGTGGTCTAAGCCATTTGTTAACAAGACTACGATTCCTCAGTTGAATTACCTTGGTGCCCTTGTTGAAAATCAACTTACCATATAACTACGGTTGAGTTTTAGATGCTCTGCTCTCTTCAATGGATTCGTGTCCATCCTTTGGTTGGTCCCACATGGTTTCCATTACGGTGGCTTTATACAAGTCTTGACATCAGGTCGAGTGAATTCTCCAACTCGGTTCTTCTTTCATACAACCATTTGGCTATTCTAAATCCTTTGAGTTTCCATCTTAATTTTAGAGCCAGTTTATCTGTTTCTCCAACAATATCTCTGGGACTTTGTGTTTGTATTGACTATATGGATTATTTGGAGAGAAAATCGACATCTTAACAATATTGGCTTTTCCAATCCACCAACATGGTAGGTCTTTCCATAGATTTGTTTTCTTTTTTTTAAATCAGTGTCTTACGCAATTATAATTTACACATACTATTTTAGATTTCACACTAAATTTTCATATTTATTATGCTATTATAAATGGTGTTTAAAAGTTTTCCTAATTGTTTGTTGATAGTATATAAAAAATACAATGGACTTTTGTAAATTGATCTTGTTTAGTCATCTACTCTTGCTAAGCCCTCATATTACTTTTATTTGTTTTTCTCTGGGGACTTTTAGACTTTTTATGTAGACATTTTTTTAATAAGGAAAGTAGAAGGTAGGAAATAAAAAAGAGCATAAATCAATGAAATTGAAAACAAAAAAAGCAATAGAGATAATAGATTGAACCCAAATTGGTTCAATTTCTTCTTTGCTAATCTGTCTGCATTTTCTGTCTTTTTGTCTCCTAATTGCACTGGCTGGGATGTCCAGTGTGATGTTGCATAAGCTGTGAGAAGGGGCTCCCTTGTCCGTGATTCTATCAGGAAAACATTCAGTGTTTCTCCACTAAGCGTAACAACTGTCAGTTTTTGTTGATGCCCGTTATAAGGTGGAGGAAGTTTTCTCTACGTCCAGTGTGAGGATTTTTCTTTAAACTAAATGCATGTTGACATTTGCCAAATGTCTTTTCTGCATCTACCGAGGTCATAGGCTTTTCATTTTTTGTTCTGTTGTCGTGGTGAATTACCTTGATTCACTTCAAATGTTGAACCACCGCTCCGTTTCTGGGAAACAATCCTTCCTCCTTCCACCCTCGGTCATGAAGATGATTCTGTTTTCACTGATAGTTTCAATTTGCTAACATCTTTTGAAGCCAGCCTTACACTGATTACCAAAAAGACCCCAAAATAGATTAAGACATTACTAGAAAATAAAACTTTTGGCAAAAATTTCTCATCAGCAAAAATGCCAAAATCCTTAGCATATGAGTTGAGAAGGACTTCCTCCAATTTTATTTCCTGGAAGTGTTTGTACAGAATGGAGATTTTTTTTTTCCTCGTCAAATATTTGGTCAACATTGCATGTGAAGCCATCTGGGCTTGAAGTTTTCAAGTATTTAACTACAAATTTAATTACTTGAGTAGATATACGACAGTTAAAGTTATTCATTTATTCTGGAGCAAACATAGGCAATTTGTGTCTTTGAAGGAATTTGGCTGAATAATCTACGTAGTCGAGATGGTTAACATGAATTTCTTTATAACGCCTTCTTATTCATCTTTAATCCAATCGATAGTGTATTAGTGATGTCTCACCTCCTCCATTTCTGATGTGGTTATTTATTTTCTCGATCAGTTTGGCTAGAGGTTTGTAAATTTTATTGAGAAGTGAGAGAACCAGCTTTTGTTCAGTTGATCATCTCTGTTGCTTTTCTGTCTTCAATTTCATTGCTTGATGCTCTTTATTATTTCCTTCCTTTTGCTTGCTTGGGATTTTTTATCCCATTTCTTTATCTGATTTTTTAAGATCAGAGCACAAAATATTGATTCAAATATTTTTTCCTAATGTGTGCATTAAATGTTGCATTAAATCCTCCTTAAACACTGCTTAAGCTGCATCCCACCAATTTTGTCATGTTATGTCTATATTTTCATCCAATTCAAGATATTTTCAGATTTTTCTTGTCCCTCCTCTGTGGCCCATGGATTATCTTGAAGTGTGCTGTTTAATTTACCAATATTTGGGGGTTTTACTGATAGCTTTCTGTTATCAATTTCCAGTTTACTTCCGTAGCAGTCAGAGAACACACATCACAAAATTCTACTTCTTTAAGATGTGTTGGATTTTGTTTTACGGCTCAGCAGTGGTCAACCTTGGCGAATGTTTCACGGGCCCTTGAAAAGAACGTCTATTCTGCCTTCATTGGGTGCCATGTCTTATAAATATCAGTTAGGTCAAATTGGTTGACAGGCTTGTCACGGAAGCGATGGATCAGATGTGCACGTCGCAATACAGCAGCTTTTTGGAGCACAGCTCTTTGTGAAAGGAGAGGGAAAGAGAAACCGATTGAGATGGAGACCATGATCCTTTTCCTGGACCTTAAAAGCCTCACGCCTGTTAAAGAGCACAGCTCAGTTTGAAAGAACGCCAAGAAGAAACGCGCAGGAGACCCACTGGAGTGTCAACCCATCGGTGCGGGTGGAGAACGGGTTGGGACAAGAAGATTGGCCTGAAGACATGAAAGAAGAGGATGGCTTTCCACAAAACAGTGATGCTAGAAGCACATGGTCAACTCCGTCTAAATGGAGATTCCCACACCCATCAGAGGAGGCCTCCTCTCTGTGGAATTTGTGGGGCAAGTGTCAAGGGAGGAATATAGAACACAGGTCTTCCCAGATATTTTTGTGTTTAGAAATTCCTCTTCTTTTTGCCTCCCCCCCACCCGAGCATGACGCGGGTCTAGTCTGTTGGGCGCTGACGTGACATCCGCCTTCTAGAACAGGAACGTATGATGAAAGTTTACTCACATCAAAGGGATACCCTCCCACGCACCTGTAACGTGTGATCTGAAGAACATACAGCTGAACTAGGCGTGGCCACGGGTCAATGTTTGTTAGATCTGCGTGGTGAGCGTGTCGAGGTCTTCATCCATCTCTGTTCCCTTCTGAGTCTTTAGTTTCTATGCCAGTGAATTCAGCTGGTTGACCTGCATCACCCTTTTAAGACTGGATGTAATTTTGGGGGGGGGGGGCTAAAATATTTCAAACTAATAATTACATGTCAACAGATTGGTATTTCCTATTTCATGAAAGCAACATGTGCAAAGTCTTTTGATCCTAGGAGTATGTGGTGTCTGCTATGGGGAATTACATCCCCCCCCCAAATTCGTATGTGGAAGCAATAATCTCCAAGGGGGCTGTATATGGAGGTGGGGCTTTTAAGAGATAATTAAGGTTAATTGAGGTCATAAGGATGGGACTCATTCAGTAGGACTGGTGTCCTTATAAGAAGAGGAAGAGATCTCTCTCTCTGCACGTGCACAGAGGAAAGGCCGTATTAGGACAAACTGGCCATCTGCAAGCCAGGAAGAGGGCTTTCCCCGGAAACTGAACCCTGCTGACACTTTGTTCTCAGACTTCCAGCCTCCAGAACCGGGAGAAATAAATGTCTGTTGTAGAAGCCACCCAGTTTATGGTATTTTGTTATGACGGTCCAAACAGACTAGTTCAGTGTCTTTAAGAGGCATGTAAAACAATGTTTACTCACAGACTTTAGGGAAATGCCTTTTCTTGCAATTTCCTGAAAAAGCGGCTGGGGAGGGGGGTGTCCCCATTTCGAACCCAGAACCCCGTGTGACTCGAAGATGTGCAACCGAGCCACAGCTGGGGGCGCTGGCTCCGTGTCACAGGAAACTCGAGGAACAGGCTTAAAACGTGAGGAAACACCCCTTCAGGTAAAACTGCGACATTTCACCGTTTTCGTTTCCCCGGTCAGCGTGTTTATAAATATGAGCTTTCAAGTTTCGGGGAAAGGGAAGGGTCCCGACGTTTAAGCCAAGAGAGGAAAGCGTGAGATGCCTCTCGTCCTCCTGGAAGATAAAAGCATTTCCCGTGGTTTTGGTCAAACTTAGCTTCCCCTAAACACGTTGCTTCAGGTGGCTTTTCGGTGTCTGTGCTCGTAACTGAGGTCTGTTGCCTGGTGTCTAAAATCGAATGAATATTCTCTCGCGGCCTCGAGAGCCCGCCGCCTGCCCCACTTCTTGCATGGGTTCGGGACGCGGCATGAAACGCACCTTACCGTCACTTCACGGGTTCCCGACAGTCCCGAAACAGGTTTCCACCATTTAGAGACTCAGCTACGTCTCATTTCTTATCGGCTCCAGGGTGTCAAACAATTTTCTTCACTGGGCTCATAAATCCGTGTCTGCTTTCCTTGGAGAGCAGCCAGAGAAATGAGCACGGTGCAGAGCTGGTCCTGAGTCTGCTTTCCTTAAGATCTATGATCCCTTGGGGGGATAACTCGCTCATCCTAATGCATCCCCACTTAGGAGAAGAATTTCCGAATCTCGAAGGAAAATCTAACACGTATGTTGGGGAGGAGATTCCAATTCGGACCTCAGATTCCTGCGTCTCTAGGCTCACCTTCCTTCCCTACTTCAATATATGTGAACTGAAGGCGGGAAAATCAGATGCCAGGGGCTAACTCGAGACTTGTGAATAAGCTTGCTCACGCCGTCTTATGCTATGTTCTGAGAATGAAAGCTGGGGGGACCTTCCGACACATCTAGTTCAAGCCCTCTGTGTGGTTTTCCAGGGTCTCTATATTTTCAGGCCATGTCTTCCCACCCCGGCTCCCCCCTACCAAGGAGGTACAATGAAGTGCCAGCATAAACACATTGGTCTGAGCCAGTAGTTCTCAATCTGAGGTGATTCTGCACCCCGGGGGACACGTGGCGATGTTCGGGGACATTTTTGGTTGTCACAACTCAGCGTGGAGGGTGCTCCTGTCATCTGGTGGGTGGAGACCAGGGATGTGGCTCAACATGCTACACAGGTGCACGGGATGGGCCCCCTAGAGCATAGAGTGAGCCGGCTCTAAACGTCAGCTGTGCTGAGGAGGAGAAACTCCGGGGCAAACAGTGGGCTGATGACTCAGGCTGGACCAGAGATCTTCAGGGGATTTTTCTTAGTGGGGTTTGTATCAGTCAGGGTTGTACACACACACATACACTCATGTATATAATATATAAATATATACACATCGTTTATATTGATACAGTATATAACATAATTTGTATATTACTGTATATATTGCAACTTATTTTTTTAAATTGCAATCTATTTGACATGCAACATTGTATAAATTTAAGGTGTACCACGTGATGATTTGATACACTTACAGATTATATGATCGCCACTGTAGCAATAGTTAGCATCTCTATCACGTTACATAATTACCGTTTCGTTGTTGTGGTGGGAACAATGAAGATCTAGGCTCTCACCAAGCTGACTATAATACAGTGTTGTTGTCTATATTCACTGCACTGTGATAAGAGATTTATTTCAAAGATCTGTGTCGTGCAATGGCAGGGCTGGCCGGTCTGAACATCTTCAGGGCAGGTGGGCAGGCTGGAAGTTCAGGCAGGGGCTGATGCTTCAGTCTTGAGGCAGAATTCCTTTTTCCTCCGGGAAACCTCCGTCTTGGCTCTGAACACCTCCAACTGATTGGGCGAGGCCCACCCAGCCCGTGTAGGGTCGTCTCCTTTACTTGAAGTCAGCTGGTTGTAGATGTTAATCACATGAACAAAATACCTCCAACCGCAACACCTAGACTAGCACTGGGTTAAACAACTGGGGATTGTAGTTTAGATAAGTGGACACATAGAGGGGACCGGCTCTTTTCTTCCTGGTAACAGAACGTTAACCAGGAGCTGGACACAGAGCAGCTGTGTCCTCTTGATGGGTAGGGTGCAATTGCTTCAGTGGATGGAGCCAACTCACAGGAAGAAACAGCTTTGGGGGTGGAGAGAGCCTGGCCACCAGCCACCCCTAAGAACACTTTGTCACACTCTGCCCTCTAGCCATTTGGCTGTGGAAGCCAACTGCTATCTCTGGGCACAATTCATGTCCTCCCAGAACCTCAGAATGGGACCTTCTTTGGAAATAGGGTCTCTGCAGATGTAATCAAGTTAAGATGAGGTCCCACTGGACTGATGACAGTGTCCTGATCAGAGACAGAAGAGGAGACACACACACAGAGGAGGAGCCATGTGGAGACGGAGGCAGAGATGGAGGGAGGCGGCCACCAGCCCAGGGACGCCTGGAGCCCCAGAAGCTGGAAGAGGCAGGAAGGACGCTCCCCTGGAGCCTCCGGAGGGAGCGCGGCCCTGCGACCCCTTCATCTCAGACGTCTGGTCTCCAGGACGGGGGCGGGGGGGGGGGATGAATTCCTGTCTCCGGAGTCTGCCTGGAATCTAAAGACAAGAATTTGAGAACAACTGTCAAGTTTTAGGAGCTCAGCTGGGGGTAGGGCTGTGGGTCCTCTCACCCACAGCTTGTGTTCACTTCTAAAGGGAAGCTTTTATGTAGTGGGGTTTCTCCCCCTCAGCACTGTGGAATTTGAGGCAGGGTGAATCTTTGGAATGGGGGTGGACCTGTGCACTGTAGGATGGTGAGCATCCCTCCCCACTGCAAGCTGTGGTAAATGTCTCCGGGCATTGCCAAGCGTCCCTTGGGGAATAGAATCACCCCATTGAGGACTGTTGGTCTATAGCAAAGACCAGACATTTATTTGTACCCTTGTTCCCACCAGCTGCCCGGTGCACATTCACAGCAGATCTGCTGAAGAAAAGAGAGCAAGCAAATCAGGGCAAATGCAGACACACTTAGTTATCTGGGAATTAGGCAAAGATCCAGGGTATTAGCCGGGCCGTTAGAATATTCCTGAGTATAAATGACATGTCTCTCATTAGAACCAATCATGTCACTGCAGAGCTTGCAAAGAGCCTCATCTAATTCTTTTAAAGTCGAGAAGTTTAAACTTGAAGAGGTTCCCTGATTCAACACACTGTCCCCCCAGCCACCTGCAGGACCGGGGCCAGAATTTGTGATCAACTCTCAGACCAGCAGAGTTTTGACACACATTTTTCCCTCTTTTTTTGAGGAAGAGTGGCCCTGAGCTAACATCCACGCCCATCTTTCTCTGTTTTGTATATGGGATGCCACCACGGCATGGCTCGATGAATGGCGTGTAGGTCTGCACCTGGGATCTGAACCCGTGAACCCCGGGCCACCGAAGTGGAGCGTGCAAACTCAGCCAATACACCACTGGGCTGGCCCCTGTGCTGGGTTTTTAATGGGGCCCCTAACAGGTGTGACCACGTTTTGGTGTCCACTTCTGTTTTTATTATGGAATCAATAGGGCTTTTGTTACAACACATTCTGCCTATGTTTTGCGGTCTGTAAGGAGAGGAGTCTGTCGCGACTGGTTTATGAGACTGGACCTGAGTGGAGTCGACCGAATGAGCTGCAGGAGGACTGTCACGCACGTGGACTCTCCCGTGGACACCACGTCCACGTGACGTGGATCTCCTCGGATTGGGGAGGGAGCAAGGCGGCATTTCCCTTGCTCGCCTTCCCGCCCTGAGTCCAACGCACCTTCCTGGGGGGTGCCAGTGCCTCTCAGAACCACCTGGAAAACCGCTGCTGCGGGGGTAGCCTGATGCAAAAGGCATCCATTGCCCAAGGACGCCTGATCAGGAAGTCATAGGAACAGGAGAGGACAGAGGTTCCCTAATTTCCTGGGCTCGTGGTACTCTTCCCACCTCCGTTATTTTTTCATGGCTCCCGTAGGCCAAGGGAAATACCCGACATCCCATTAATCCATTAGCTGGGCCCCAAATGGTATAACAGCGCCTGACAGATTGTGCCGTGTTTCCCCTAAACATTAAAACAACCCACGGCATCGCTGTGGGTTCCCTGCGGCACCCCCTGGGGTGCCTCGACACAGAGTTTAGGAACTGCAGGATTAGGGAACCCCGGTTTATTTGCACCCACAGGCCTGTGGACGGATGTAACGTGTTTCCTGCCCTGCCTTACGATCCCCCAGTGGACCTGGTTTAGGGCCTCGGAGGAATCCCAAGACGTGTGTAATGGGGTGCCTCTGTTCCTCTGTGGGTCTCTTTCCATGAGGATGGAACAGTTCCCATCTCAGGACTTGGAAGTCTGCAGCGAGATCGTGGGGGCCGGCCCTCGCATTCTTGATGAAGGAATCTTTCCTTCGAGGTTGGCCAGGTTCCAGAGACCTGCGTCCTGCGGGTGAGGGCTGACCCCTTCCAGAGCATGGTCCTTGCAGCCAAGAAGTCCATGGGAATGTGCAGCTCGGGGATCTTTCCAGGGGAGGGGCGCTGGGCCCGAGCTCTCCTCCTTGCAGTCATGTCTGAGGTTGGCCATCAGGTCCATAAAACAGGGTGGTGAAGAGGCCACGATGGTGAATGCCGATGGAGTAAACGTGTGTGCCAGCGTCCCACCAGACCAGCACTCAGCACGCAGGCTGCCCGTGCCTTCCCCCATCCCGTCCAGACGTGACCAATCAACTGCACAAGTCCCTTCCTGTGGAGCCCGGAGGCCACTGCTGGTGGCTCCTCTCCGCTCGGGGATGCAGACGACTTTCGTCCACGGAAGGTGCTGGCCGGTGAGTGGGAACTGATTTCAGATTCCTGGTCTGGATGAAAATGTGCGTGTGCCCGGGGCACCTTGAGGGGGAGAAGTCTGAGCTCTAAGGGTGGGTTTTTCCTGGAGTGATGCCCAGGGGGAGACCCAGGAAAGGTTTAGGCGGCCTCCCCAGAACCTGATACCATAGGCTGCCTGGCTCTACTTGCACCATCTCCAAAAAGGCAGGGCAAAATTTCAGGGACAGCACAAGGTCACCAACAGGGATGGGACGGGCCTCAGATCCTGCCCCCTGGAGCCCTGGTTTGTGAAGCCCATCACTTGGCGTTCAGCTCTGCAGCAAAGGAACCCTGCAACCTGGGCCCGGGACCCCAGGGAGGGCGGTGTGGCCCTGCCTCTCCATCAGCTGCTCTCTAACTAAATCCGTGCAGCCCCCTTCACCACCGCTCAGTCGAAAACAGCTCGTGAATCAGGCCCCCAGTGGCCCTCTCTCCCACCACCCAGCTTCTGCCACCCTCCCGACGGCTTCCCATTTGCAACAACCCAAGGAGATGGGTGGCGGATGGATGACCTCAGTGCTGGGCTGCATGTGGACCCCTCCGAGCTGCACAGATGAGAGAGCCCCCTCTCTGAGCAGCGTGGGTGAGTCCCTCTACCTGGTCTTTGTGGACGTGCTCATCTGCATTTTTTCAATTATGGGAAAATCCATCAGGGAACCCAGAGAGATTTAAAGAATTAACAAACCTAGACACAGGCAGAGCAGGACCTGGCGGGGAATCATAGTGTTCGGATGAGCCGTGCAATTAATACGTTTCTCATCAAGCTGTGCTGCAAAAGGGAACGATGATGTCACTTGTCTGTCACCGGCTGGACTGAAATAGTTTATCTGCATGTCAAATGGCATTGCAGGAAAATTAAATTTAAGAAAGTTCACTCTGACTTTGGATTATTAAATAACATCAAGTGGATGGCCCTACACTGATGAAAACAGATAAAAAGAAGTGAGATGGAAAGAATTGGAAGCAGAGTCGCGAAGAGGTATTTGCACACCTGTATTCACTGCAGCATTATTTACAGGAGCCAAGAGACGGAAGCAACCCAAGTGTCCATCAACGGATGAATGGATAAAGAAGATGTGGTGCATCCATGTAATGGAATATTAGTTAGCCTTGAAAAGGAAGGCAATTCTGACACTTGTGACAAAGTGGATGAACCTTGAGGACACGATGCTCAGTGAAGTAAGCCAGACACACAGGGACAAATACTGTGTGATTCCACTTGTAGGATGTCCCTAAAAGCGTCAGATTCATAGAGACAGAAAGTAGATGGGGGGTGCCAGGGGCTGGAGGAGGGGATGTGGAGTTGGTGTTTAATGGGGACCGAGTTTCAGTTTGGGAAGATGGAAAGTTCTGGAGATGGACAGTGGGGATGGTTGCACAGCAATGTGAGTGCTCCAGGACAGGGTGTGACTGGCCTGTCTGAATGTATTTCCATGGACCAGCACGGATAAGCAGGCGCTGTGTCCCGTCCCTGTGATGAAGACGGTTATTTGGCGAGGGGACCTTATCCGTGGAGCAGAGTGGGGAGGAGAATTTGTGGTTTGAGGCAATGGAGACCTCCTGATTATATCACATGTCAAGACAGCACAAAACATTGGGCCTTGATTTTCCATTTCCCGCCCCAACGCCCCAGTGGGCTCAAGCACAGATGGTCAGGGTGCGAATCAGGGAGAATGTGGTGTGAATGGAAGGAGGGGGCCATTCCAGGAGATCGCGAACACAAGACACAAGACACTGGGTGAGCCATTGATGCTGGAGGAAGTGAAAGACCTGGGTCAACGATGATGGGTCCACCACTCAACGGATGAAACAGAGAAAGTGGAATACATCGGCTACTGCGGTCAGGGAGAGATGTGCTTGTCGGGCACAGCCTCCCCATGCACAGCAGAGCAGAGGAGTGATCTTCTAATGGGGTGGATTCTCAGAGGGGAAAAGAGGTCGACATCATCTGTCCAAGCTGGTTATTTGGTGAGACTGTTGGCGTTGGGTTGGTCCTCGGAGGGGGGTGCATTAAATTAAGTTTATTCTCAATTGGCTGGCCTTTTGAAGAGAGAGCTGGACCTGGTAGGTTAGCTGACAAGGCATGCTCTTGAAACAAGTTGTTGATTATCAATTAAACAGGTTTTAAACCCATTCTGGTGGCTATTTGTTGCCATGGCTACGGAGCAATCCATCTTCTCCTAAATTTGTGGGACCTGTTGATTCTTGCTTGGAAAGCTAGTAGCTTGGGAAATAGGATGGATGGCAATGTTGATGGAGAGAGAGAAGGCAGGAAAGATAACAGGCTGGGAGGTCTTCAGTTTTGAGTTGGTTGGATTTAAGATGTTTCTGGAACATCCAGACAGGAAGATCTATGGAGCAGCCCCTGGAACGTTGGATTTAAAAGCAGTTGGCAAACTGAGTTTGAATTGGGATATTCCAAGACCCGTGGACACAGTGAGAACATTTTTAAAGGAAAAATGAAATCTATAAAATAAAGAAAAAATAATGGAGAGGCAAAGGAAAAGGAAGGCATGAAAGAAACAGATGTCGGGAGACAATGCAGGACGAGCAGAGACACGGAAGTAAAAAGGGGAAAGAGTTTTTGGACACAAGCGGTGATGAGCAGAGCTGTTGAGGGCTGGGGAGCGTCGACACTGGAAAGGAAGTAAAAATGGAAGCCCAGCTCTGCAATGAGGTGATTTCGTAACGATGAGTTTTGCAAAGACATGAGGATTGAAGTTGTGGCGTAGACGGAAAGCGGTGGATGTTGAGCTATGAAGCAACAGCATTGAGCATGAACTACTCTTTTAAAAATGCTGCAATAAAGAGAAGGAGGAGGAGAGGATGGACTCTTGAAGGGGCAGGAAAGTCAAAAAGAAACAGCCAGGGAGAACATTACAAATGGCGGCCAACCTTTGTGGAGCACGCATGACTTCTAGGCACGAGTCTACGTCCTTTCTAGCTGTGAACACGTCTCTTCCTCACACCCAGTCCATGAGGGAGACACCATGGCTATTCCCACCTGGAGATGAGAAAACCAAAGCACAGAGAGGTGAAGGAACATGTCCCAGGTGGCAGAGCCGGGATTTGACCAACGTGGGTTCAGGTTCTCAATCGATACGTTGGATTGGAAACCAAGAGATTGAACATCAAGCTTCCACACCCGTTCCCTCCCGAGCTTGCGTCTGGACACGATGGGAGGGGATGCTCGCCTTGGTTCAGATTTCCCCAGAAGCAGATCCTGAGACGGGGATCCTATCGGAGTAATTTGTGAGGAAGGGGATTCCAGGAGCCAGGGAGGAGTGGGGAAGGGAGGCGGGATAGAGAAACGCTGATAAGGATGCATGAGACAGACACCGCGTGGGCAATGACACAGGAGGCAGTTTGGGATCCGGTGCAAGTGTGCGTCCCAGCCTCCTCCCCACAAAGGGGAGGGGGATCGGTGTTGACTCGGTTCCCCAGTTCTCTGCTCAAGCAGGCTCCTGGACCAGAGAAAGCCCTCAGGCGAGGTAAGCCCGGGGGATGTGGGCAGAGGGATGCAGGTGTGGTACCAAGACCTCCTCTCTGGATGCTGTTGGGAACAGAGAGAAGAGGAATTGTCTTTGTGGGGAATGGGCTCACTCCTCCATTAAGGCAGGAAGGGATAAGTCACGATGAAAATAGATTAGGCATATGTGAGGGGAAGGGGAGGAAGTTTAGGGAACGTTTTCCTCTGGGAAACAGGAGGTGATCGTGTGTGCAGGAAAGAGATGAACAGTGGGAATGTAGGAAGTCTTCCTCGGGGGCACAGTGAATGACGGCTCGTCGGTTCTGCCATGTGCTCTGGCCACAAGCCCCCAGATCAGTCAGACTCCCTTTTCTCTTGCACACCCCACCCAATGCATCAGCCAATCCTTTGTGCAAAGTATGTACATAATCTGAGCATTTCTCACCATTCCTGTTACCTCCATCCTGTGTGGAGTCACCCATGCAATGTCCATTCAGCAGATGTCTCTGCATCCACTCATGTTGTGAGTACCAGTCTGGAGAGGGGAGGTCGTGCTGTCGGAGCAAACAGCACCAATGTCTTAGTGGCGCAAAGCAACAGAGTCTTATTCCTTGTTCATGCCCCATGTCCACTGAGGGGTGTCGGCTGGGCGCTCTGCTCCCTGTCATCGCCACTGTCCAAGACACGCTGGCACAGCAGTGGTGGGTCAGAACGTGAGGAAAGGAGAAAGAGTGTCGTGGAGGGCCTTGCCTTAACATTTGAAGGCTCTACCTCAAAAGCGATGCACGTCATTTCCCCTCACAAGCTGTCACTCAGAACTCAAGCCGTGAGTCCATCCAACCAGAAATGGATGGGAATGGACAGTCCTCACATATTTCCAGGCGAGGGACAAGAGCGGCGCCTTCACAAAGCATCATTAGATGAATGAAATTAGGTGGAGTCAGACCTGTGCCTGTCATAGAGGAACTATTTATAGTAGCGACAATCAATGCTGTTGTTATTACAGTTTTCTAGAGCAAGACACCGATGATAACCTTGACTCATCCAAACTTGTAGTAGGCAAAGGGTGTTAGATATTTAAGGAAGATTTCTGCTGAAAAGCGTTGTGGTGAAAATACACGATTAGGTTTTGGTGATCTCTAAAAGATTTATCTAGCGGAATTGAAATTTTGCCCTAAACTTGGGAGCAGGTAAATCACTCTATAATACTATAAGTGTCACCACAAACAATCTAAAGACTCTCTTTTTGTCGGCTTCCATATTAGTGTCATTCAACTGACTTGCTGCAATATAAACATTTGTCAAGTCCTGATTTCACCTCCTCTCCTGTCCTCCCACACAGTAACTTAGAAGCACCTTGCACGTTCACGGGCATGCATGCAGTTTCTCCCGTCTCTCTTGCACACACACACGCACACACCAGATGTGCACACACACTGTCTTCCTCATCGATGTCTGTTCTTCTAGCTCCCTCCCTGGGATGGTAATGCTGCCCCTTGAATAATTTAACTGAGCTCCTTAAAATAACCTAGACAACCGAGGTGCTTAGGGGCTCGCGGGGAGCCCTTAAAACAACCACAAACCCTCGTTATCCGCAACTGCGATGAAATCACCGAGCCCGGGGTCAGCTCCTTGTTGAGCTGGTGCAATGATCTGTCCTTATTAAAAGGACTCGTGGCCAAAAAAAAAAAAAAAAAAACCCCACCTCTCAAAGTAGCCTCACCCTGTAGGTGGGGGCTTCGGATCTGTGCTATTTCGAGATATTTTGTGCAGCCTGTCGGGGTCATCCTACGTGTTTTCATTTGTGTGTTGAGTTCATCGGGCGGTTTTGCATCTAAGAGAGAGGCTCCACCTTAGTCGTGGGGTTTACTGGTTGTGTTCACGCATGTAGGAAGTCCACAGAAGCAGGGTGACCGGCTGCAGGGAAACATGGACTGGGGGGCCCTCAAATGGGCTCCAAGACCCGTCTAGGAGGTGGCAGTGGGCACTTGGTGCTCTGCTGTGTTGCTCATGCTGAGCTTGACTCCCCACTCTGTGCAAGTTGTTTCGACTGCTCTGCCCTCCACTTGCCATAAGCATCACAGGGCCCCCCCCCCGGTGGCCTCTCCTTGTACGGGCCCATCGTTGCCTCAGTGGCCTTTCTCCACCTTGGAGCTTCTGGCCTCCCTGGACGTCCTGAGGCTCTCGAGAGTTCTTAGTCGATGCTATAGACTGAATGTGTGTGTCCCCCCCAAATCCGTCTATGGAAGTCCTAGCCCCCAATGTGATGGTATGAGGAGGTGGGGCCTTTGGGGGGTCATGTGGGTGGAGCCCCCATGGATGGGATTAGTGCCCTTATAACACAGACCCCAGGGAGCTCCACTGCCCCGTCCACCATGTGAGGACACAGACAGAAGATGCCACCTATGAACCAGAGAGTCCTCCCCAGATACCAGACCTGCCGACGTCTTGATCTTGGACGTCCAGCCTCCAGAACCGGAGAAATGTGTCCCTTGCTTGTAAGACACGCAGTCTACGGTGTTCTGTGACGGCAGCCTCCACCGACTAAGACAGTCCAGCATTTTCAAAACGGCGAATCCAGCGGGCTCTGCGCGCCACATTGGGCCACGCCACCGGCCACTGGCGACTGGACGGATTGGCTTCCTTGAGCTCAAGTGCCCTCACCTGCAGGCCGGTCAATGGGGAGGTGCGGACAAATGGATCAGATGCAGCTGCTCTTCCCGGGGGGATGCGGGGGCGTGGGCACAATGGGTTTCGTGGCCCAGCTGGGACATACGCCCTACTGTTGGCCACGTGAGGCGTTTCTCTCTGTAGTCATCGGGAGTTTGGGAAGTTTTCGGAATGGCCACCAATAAACTGAATTTCCTGAAGAGATTGCACAATCTTAAGTCCACCTGCTCAGCCGTGGACAGATATGTACAGCTGCGGAAAGAGGAAGCAGACGTGTTTCCCAATTTTGAACCTTGGGTGGTGGGGAAAGTGGGGTCACTCACCAGCCGAGTCACCTTGGGAAAGTCACTTAACCTCTCCGTGCCTCGGTTTCCTCGTCTGTAAAGTGGGAGTGTTAGCTGTACATACCACGTGGGGTAGTCCGGGGGGTTCAATGAGTGAATGCGTGTGAAGTAGTTGGATCTCAGTTAAGTACTAGCTACTTGTCACGACGACGTGTGGATTACATGCTTTTCCCCTAAATCCTCCACCTGGAAAGATTAATGCAGGACGGTGGGGACATTCAGTTACAGGGCTCGGCACTCAATTTTTCTCCAGAACCATGAGAAATAAATTACTGGGGTTTAAGCCACCACGTCTGTGGTGTTTTCTTATGGTGGCCCTAATACACTGAGCTCCAGGGAGCAGGTGACGTGGCAACGGCTCTCTCTTCCGATTTGGATTCTGTTCTCCCTGGAGCACCACACTCCTTGGACACCCGCTGTGGGTTTCCTACAACATCCCCCCTCCCTGACCATATATGATTTGATGTATGTTTGAATACGTCAGCACGCCCCGAGGGTGTTGGGGCATCTCCCTTCCAGCCCAGAAGACATTTCAAACCCGGATAAACCCCTAATTAAAAGAGGCAAAGGTGTTGCTCCCTTGGCCCCGGCACTGGGGGACCTAATGATCTTTAGACGCCACGTTGCACTGCACACATCGATCAAACGCGTATGTATTCGCCTGGACCAATTGGCGGGATCTTAGTGACATCTTGAAATGACACCGTGGCCATTCACAGAAGAGAGGACAGAGCTGCACGGTGCTGGTGGCCACCGGCACCCCGGTGTCACTAATTATAGCATTCTCCTTTCTCAGTCTTCCGGGACTTCCGGCGAATCGCAGAAGAAATGATGCAGATTCACACTATGTGGAGGTGTGATTGTCTTGCCGGCAGTGCACCCAGGTCCCTGGCAGAAATCCCTTGTTTTTATCTCAGTGTTTCCGTCATCCCTCCAGGAGCTGGCCTCTTACATTCTGGATTGCCTTGGGTGTCTGTATTTAAACGCCTGGGCTCCCGTCTTCTCAAACTACTGACTTTTATGTACATAGATTCTTTCTCCTTGGATTTACCCATTTTGGGTTCAAAGTCTTGGCTTTCTCGGCGGGGAGCGTGCAAAGACATTCATGGGCTGGTGCTATTTTATTTGGATTCTGTGGTTACAGCAGAGCTGTGAATCCTCCAGGTGTGACCCCTGGTCTGTCACTCCTGGGTGATCCTTCTCAACTCTGGCTGCACCTAAGAATACCCCGTGGGCTTTAAAAAATACTGACACGGGGCCACTCACAGAGACTCAGATTTATTTGGTCCGAGGTGTGCAACAGGAGTGCTAAGGTGTCCCCAGGGACGGTGAAGTGCGGAGGGCGTGAGAACCACCGAGTTAGGTGGGCATTTCTCGCATTACACTTTCTCTCTAGTGTTTCGGGGGCTGCCCACAGGAACCCCCAGGATCCCCCAGGAATAAGGAACTTGATTTCCCGAGCTCCAGTCCCCCTGGCTCAAGGGGGCCTCCAATAAGGGTCTGTCTCAGTCCTCTCTGCAAATACATCACAAGCCAAGAGGCATCGATTCTCACTTGACCCGTGACCTGCTGCCCTGGTTTGTCATCTTCCCAAAGCCTTTGCTCCCATCCCTAGCGAGGGGAGTTTTCCGATCTCTCGAGAATGCACTGAAGCCTGAACGGACTAAGAGGCTGTTTCCACACATTTGTTCATCCAAGTCCGTTTGCCCAGAGGCCACCACGAAATGCTCAGTTCTGCACTTCGGGAATCCCCACCTGCAGAGACTCAGCAAGGAAAAGGACAAGAGGGAGAGTGGACGGGACGGTTTCTGCAGGTCAATCCTGCCACAGCGTTCTGCAGTCTCCTGCTGTATCATATGTGTAAATCAGAATACTGTTCATGAGATAGAGCATTTATATATATCACACGTGACATACGGAATAGACAGGCATGCAACATTCCTACCTTGCATATAGATATATTGTATTACATGGTGTCTTATCTATAATAGTTACAATATTATACATTGTAATATGTGTATAACATTGTAACATATATTATATAATGCATGATATATGTTTGAAAATGTCACAGTGCAATTTGTGGGAAACAGAATTTCCCACCTTGCAATATAGACAGATGTGTATTCTGTGCTATATCATATTGTCTACAGTAGCTACACTATCATCAGAATGTATGCATAATATATATAATATATGACATTATGTATATAATACATGACATATAGTCATGCGCCACACCACGACATTTCGGTCAATGATGGACCACAAATATGACAGTGGTCCCATAAGATGAGTACCATAGAGCCTAGATGTATAGTGGGCGAGACCATCTAGGTTTGTGTAAATTTACTCTGTGATGTTCGCACAATGATGTAATCACGTAACAACGCATTTCTCAGAACGAGTCCCTGTCATTAAGTGACACATGAGTAGGGTAATACTATAATTATTCTATATAATAGAATAATAAGAATATATAATTGTGCAATTTGGTCACAAAGGGTTTTCCCACTTTACGTATAGATATACCTATATTCTATTATATAGTCCTTCATCTGTAATAGTTATGATAGTATAGAGAGGGCTAGGATGGAAAAGTGCTTGGTGTTGAGTCCAAGGGGAGAAAAGGATATTCAAGGTCTCCCCTCTTCCCCCCGATAAGGTGGTCTGGGCAGAGACACCCGGAAAGTGCAGCAGCCAAGGGCCCCCCGTAAAGAGATGTCTGAATGGAGGCGCCTGTGGTCACCCTGGGGGGCTGAGTCCTTGCCTGCCGCTCCCCCCAGAGTCTGCAGTGCACCGGCCCTGTGCCAAGTCTGTTGTGGGGACTTGGGGGCAGCTTTCCCCTTGAGACCTGCCAGATAAAGCTTTGCAATTGTCTGTGGTCAGGTGTGAAGGACCACACGCAGGGTTTGACCAGGAGCTGACTCCCCGGAAGGTGCATCCAGAGGTGTGGCTGGGGATGGGGCAACGGCCAGGGAGCTGCAGGCGGGGCGCACCATGTGGGGACCCCAATCCCCGCCGCCCACCCCCAGTGATGGAGAGCGATGTGTGAAAATAAACGGAAGGTGTAAGCTGCAGGGTGCATGCAGGAAGAGACTGTTGTCGACGGACGCACGGGAGACACAGAGGAAATTTTCAGTGATGGAGTCAATTAGCGCCTTAGTTGGGGTTCCCCAAGAAGCAGACCTGGATGTTGGGAAGGTGAAAAATAACTCTGAAAAGACCCTTCTGGCTAAGAATGTTGGGAACATTGGCAAACTGGCTCTGTGGAAATTGTCACAGCCGTTTGGGTGAGCAACCGGCATTACAGTTTGACGGCAATTCCATCTCGAGGATTTCTTTTTTCCTAAGAATAAACGTTGAAAATCAGGCTTGAGCTAGAAGACTGTGTTGCCACATCGTCTATAAATGCACAAAACTGGAAAGCAGCTGCAGGTGCAAGGATTGGGACTGGGTTCAGTATGGGGGGGCTTTTCCATGGGGGACAGAGGGAGAAGAGTGGACCATCCAGGTCATCGCCATGGAGAGATGGTCTCTGCACATTTTCAAGTGCAAAGGATGCCACTGGTGAGAGAAGACTGTGAATCTGATGACGCTGTCTGTGTGGGGAGCTGTGTACACGGATGTGAAAAGCCCAGTAAAGAAATGTGCCAAACTCTGAGCCGTGGTTATCTGTGGCAAAGGAGAAAAATGCCAAGGGTCTCCAGCTTCTACTTGATAAAGATTTGCATTGTTTCGTATATATATATATTTTTTAGTTTCCTGGGGCTGCTCTACCAGTAGCCACAGAAATTTATTCTGCCCCAGTTCTGGAGGCCAGAAATCCAAAATCAAGGTGTGGGTAGGGGTGGTCCTTCTGGAGGCAATGAGAGAGCATCTGCTGCCTGTCCTTCTCGAGCTTCTGGGGGTGCCGGCCATCCTTGGCGTTCCTTGACTGGCAGACGCATCGCTCCAATCTCTGCCTCTGTTGTCATATCGATTTCTTGCCTCTGTGTCTCCAAATTTCCCTTTTCTTATAAGGCCACCTCTCACTGGATTTAAAGCCCACCCTCATCCAGGATGACCTTGTCGGGGATGAGAATTTGCTACCCCAAAATGTGTCTCTTTGGCTTGATTATTTTTAAGAAAAAAAGACTCAGGAAGAAACTGTGACCTTCCCCCTACCTGCCTAAAAGAATTTAAGATAGAAGGCCTGTCCCAGGATGGGCTGTCACCATGGATAACTCTGGGTATGTGTGGTAGACTGGGAGGGTCCCCGAGCCCATTTTTATCAAAGTTCTCTCTTGGGTCCCGTTGCCTATAGACGGCCCAGCAAACATTTATTTACCAAACATTTGCTTTTCCATCTCTGTGTGAATTGTCTTCCTCCCCTTTGAAGTCCCAAACCAACCCCCCAAGATCCTCCTTTGTCTTTAACTGAAGATGGTATTTAAGGTGGTGGCTTTGGCCATTTTCGCGAGTTACTCAGTCTTCCTGGGTTTCTCCCATGTATACATGTTATTAAATGTGTTTGATTCTCTCCCATTATTCTGTCTCATGCCAATGTAATTCTTAGACCAAACAGAAGGACCTAGAGGGTAGAGGAATAGTTCTTCCACCCCTGCAACCTCATCTTAATTAATTACATCTGAAAAGACCCTATTTCCAAAATAAGGTCCCATTCTGAGTTTTCGGGTGGACATGCATTTTGCGGGGACACTATTCAACCCACTACACATAACTGAAAATTATACGTGTGTTGCTTTATTGGCAAACCCAATGTGATTTCCGTTCTGAGAACCAACGTGAATTCTTACGGTCTCGGAAGACTTCTTAAAATCCAGTTTCACAAAGCTGGCGTGATAGAGTCTGCCCGTGCTCCCGGGCCTTCAGGATCAAAGTCTGATTTGTTTTCTCTCCTAGGCAATGGTGATTTGACTAAACGGGGGTTTGGGGGCGGTGGACTGGGTGTGTCCAAGGCCAGCAGCAGAACGTGGACTATTTCACATGTTCTTTCTCGTGGTTTCAGAGGCATCTGATGGACTAAGGACTCTGCAGACCATATGCTGGAGGCAAGCCGAGAAGGCTTAAGAGTAAATACGCGCCAACGTGGGCTGAAACGGCCGCTCCGGGAGCTGTAAATGGAGCAGTCCCCAGGACAGGGCCTTCCTTTCCTGTCAATGACCTCTGTGAAGATGGAGCCAGCCCACAGTGACCTCCTCGAGCGTCAGCTCAGCAACCGTCTGCAGACCGCAGGCTGGGCATTTTCTCCGACCCGTATGCCCAGCCTGTTCTGTGCCCTTAGTGGGGCATTAAGCATGGCGCTATCGGATGTTGCAAAAAGTGCCACCGCTTTGAACCCACGATGCTCGGTGGAAGAAGCCTGTCACCAAAGACCACCTCTCCTGCGGGTTAGGACATCAACAAGTGCATGCTGGAGGACAGTTCAGCCCCACAATGGCTGTTGGCTAAGTTTTGCCTTTTCTCAAGCTTCTCACTGGCAGTCACCCCTCTGTAGCTCTTAGTATTTATTTTGCACTAAATTGCAGAAGAGTGGCTGTTTCCCCTCGATGAGTGACAGAAACAGAGTTTCTGAGTATACAACGACTCTGGACCTGGGAGTGAAAGTTGCACAAACCGTGTTTCTACGGCTGCGGTAAATGGCGTGAGGACCTCCCGGGAGTCTTGGGGCATGAAGCAAATTTGATTGGCACCTGCAGATGGAGGCTCGGACCGACTTCTCGGCATTTTGTGTCTGATCTACAGGGATTATAAAGTTATTGAAAAGCTTTAAAATCAACAGTCTCTGTTGACTTGGCATTATTTCAGTGTTTTCTTTTATTGCAAAAGGATGCACGGGTTTCATATTACAACGTTACTTTTAATTTCTTCATTTTGGCACGCTGAGCCAGAAAGAGAGAGAGAAGGATCATTGCACAGTGTTCTCGGTAAAGAACAAACATTATGAGACAATTCATTCAGCCTCTGGTAAGACATTATCTTAAAATGGTAATTTCCGATTGGAAATTTTCACTCACGTGACACTCAAGAGATGTAGGGGGATGTGGGACCAGTCAAGGGCTACTGCAGCACAGAATCGGGGTTGGGGCAGGGAGGTATGTCTACGCTCCCTACAGTCAGGAGTGGAAAACCACAATATGTAAAAAAGATGCTAAATATTTATAAGATGGTGTTCCAGGACGTTTATGTGCAAAAACTCCTAAATTTTTACAGACTTTGCCTCTTCTCATTATGTTACTTTTCAGGAAGGTCCCTCCTAGAGGGACCTAAAATATGATATGAAAACTCCGATGGTGCCAATGATGACACTTTTAGGAAATTATCAGGAAAAGATGGCTATGGGGTGGTTTCCGGATCTCCATCTTGTTATGGGCTGAATTGTGTCCCCCCAAATCCACACGTTGAAGTCCTAACCCCCTGGTACCTGAGAATGTGAATTTATCTGCAAAAATAGGGTCGTTGCAGTTGTAACTAATTATGCAGGATGAGGTCATATTGTAGGAGGGTGTCTCCCTAGTCCAACACGATGGGTGTCCTTATAAAAAGGGGAAATTTGGACACAGACAGGCACAGAGGGAAAATGCCATGTGAAGACGGGAGGGAGGTGGCCACCAGCCCAGGGACGCCTGGAGCCCCAGAAGCTGGAAGAGCAGGAAGGACCCTCCCCTGGAGCCTCTGGAGGGAGTGCGGCCCTGTGACCCCCTCGTCTCAGACGTCTCTCCAGGATAGGGGAGGGTGAATTCCTGGGGTTTAAGCCTCTCAGATGGTGGTGCTTTGTTATGGCCGCCCCAGAAATCTAATCCACTCCACTCAAAGGTCTTTCTGTGTTTCATTCCCGCACCCGAGAATTGGAACTGAGCTGTGGATGAGCTAGTTCGTGGTGTACAGCTGTTCGTCCAAGCATCGTCTTTCGTGGCCGTGTGGATATGGCGTGTCTCTCCATGTGCATTCCTCCTGGGTGGCTCGTCCATGTTTTACAGCCCTGCTCTCCAAAAACCTGAGGGTCGTTTAAACTGAATTGCAATAAGATCCCAGAGAGAGAGAAACAGGGACTGGGGGAAAAATGAAGCTCGTAAGACACTGATGTGGTCTCAGTGGATCAACCTCCCTTGTAGCCACACCTTCCTCCTGCCTGCTGAGAGTTTGGGGTCGGCTTGGTAGGACCATATGGAAAACAACACCATTTCGACGTCCTACCTCTCTGAGGGAGGGGAAGGAGGCCCGCAAAGGAATGTTCCATGCCGTTGAAGCCAGGAGTGACTTTTTTCACTCCCAAGATATTGCTCAAAGTAATGACATTTATCCATCCATCTGCATTTGTACTGTTAGGGCTCAGAGAGAAAAGAATCTTGTCACCATTTGTAACCCCCCCGGCTTTAAGGAATCAAACTGTCCGTCACCATTTTAAGGTTTTAGGTTTAGACGTCAGCCCTTGAGAAATTCAGCTTCATCGTCCACATTTTCTCTGCTTCCTTCAACGTGAAGGCACGAGAAAGAAATAAAATAGATGTGAGAGTCTGAGGGAACGTTACAAGATCCTCGGTCACTTGCACATGGAAAGGGGACGCATTTCAACAGCACGATCTCAACTTTCTTTGACAGAAACTTTATTATCTGGCAGATGCATTTCCACCAGAGTGACTCTTTCTGCTGTGCGTGAAGAGACTCACTTTTTCTCACTCTAGGAGATGAACCACACACACAGATTCCACGGAATGGGGAGCAGAGTGAATCGTCACGGTGTTCCTGTCTTCTGATCCTGTTCTTTGTGAAGCCAGAAGCTTCCAGACCACAGAGAACCTGGGGGTGGTTCATGGTGGTGTTCAGCAATATGGCATCAGAGGTGAAGATGAGGTCTTAGAGGCTTGCTCATCTCAAGTGCCCCCGAGTATTTCCTCTGGTATAGACGCATATGTCGACCTGTAATGTGACCTCATCTGGAGAAAGGGTCTTTTGCAGATGCAAATTCTGCTTAGACCATGACACCGACAGGGAAGAGGAGACGCTGACTAATTGGCTAGCCTTTGACGTGGGTCCTTTTCCGATGTCTGGGTGAGGGTGGACATCGGGGGCCAGCTGAGTCCTGGATTGGGCAGGAGAGCGTGAAACTGCTTTGCAAGGTCTCGGGGAGGTAGGGTCTATCATTGGTCCATTCCCATCCCCCAGCGCGGGATAAACTCATTTGCCGCAGTGAAGGTTGAAAGGATAATAAAGACCTTCTTTTGACCCTGTTGAAAGTCAGCGTGGCGGAGATAAATTAAGAAGAAAGGAGATGGATGCCACCTGGATGGAGATGGAGCAAGGAAGCGTGGGAGGGGGACCACCTTGTGGCCCCTTGTCATTCACGTTGGTGAAAGAGGCCACTTGGTCACCCAAGCTGTTCGCACTGCACAAGGGCTGTGAGAGGCAGCACAGAGGCATTTTGGCTGGGAGACGCCAAGGAAGGAAGTGGGTGGCTGCTGTCTGCTGGGATGACAGGGGAAGGATGATGTGAGCAATGCACAGATGTGGCCGTCCTCGCTAAGATAGTTTTTTTAAACTTGTCCCTCCGTGGCCACTGTGAAGGAAAGCCAGCCTGCAAACGGATGGTAAGATCCGCGTGCATTTCCCAGGGCAGCAGAAGCATTTAAGCCCTGGCTGGTGTGAGCAGTGTTGGCCATGCTGCGGCTGGCACACGCTGGGGGCTGTAACGTGTTGGAGTGAATTTTAGAAGCCGGCGGTCAAAAGCTATATTGAATTGTGCCAACTGGCGATGGAAAATCTCAACTCGTCATGCACGTCATTCTCCTGAGGCAACAGTTCCTGGGGTAGCTGGTGCCCGTGTCCCCCGGTTTAATTTAAAATGTCACCGGAGGGAATTGTCAGAATCTCTTCCCCTGGAGGCTTCAAGGAATGGGAGAGAAACCATCTGTCTGCATCATTTAGGTGCTAATTAGCCGATGCAGTTCATCTTCCACTGCAAACCAGGTGGAAACGTGTTGTTTTTCTTATGATGTACAAGTGGAGGGTTAGGAAAAAGAAATCCACCAAAAGGCAGACTTTTATATCTTTTGCCTACGGTTTCCCACTCAGGTAAGAAATGCCCTCATCTACGGAATTATATTTTTTTAATGACGACACTTTCTATGAGATGCAGCACGGTGCAGAAAAGGCTTCAGAAACGTGGTCATGAAAATGAAACAGCATGCGAAATAATAACAGAAGAAGTCTATACACGTTTCATCTGTTTTGGGCAAGCTTTGTCTCACTCATTTGACCATAAGGCCATGGGATGGAAGCGTTTTTTAAATTTAACTGTGTGCTATTTACAACAATTCTATTAGTAAGTGTCAAAACGTGTTGGCATAAATACAGGTTGTAAGAAAAAGGGTACAGAATGTGATGAAAAGTTGCAAGTGAGGAAGAAAAATACAAAAATAGTGGCTGAAGCCCTGTCTGATTGCTAGATGCAAGCACAAAATGACAGAGCATGGATGCATCAGCAAACGGGGAGTCAAGCGTCCTTCCTCTCTCCCTAAAGCCAGCAACCCAACAGAGAAGGTTCCAGGGAAGAAATATCCTAGACTCTCCTTTGTCCCATCCTCGCATCTCCCGGCAGTGCCTTCCATCATCTGAACTCACCTGGAAGTCAGAGGACCAGACATCCTGGGAGATGCAGTCCATGTCCATCAGCCTCTTGGGGCACAGAACAAGGAAGAAAAAGATGGAGGTGGGATATGAAGGGGTAAATGGAAAATAAGTCCCTTCTCCCCAGGCTTGAGGTTATAAAGTGTGGTAGATTGCATGAGTCACTCACAATTTCTTCTTCCCTCACTCAACCTTCATGGGAGGACCACATGTCCCTACTCCACAGACTTTGCATCTCATTTGCTTTAACTGATGGTGGGTCAGCAGAAATGCTGCACGCAGAGATGTGCTTACATGGTTTGGTTTGCCCTCTGTCCATCTACATTCCACCATTAGAAAAATATACCCGGGAGAAGCACTGGCTCCAGAATAATGAGACCACGTGGAGCAGATGTTAATCTAAGCTGACACACTGGGTTCAGATTCACCTGGAGGAGCCCAGCCTTGGTCAGCCCAATGTTAGCTGACCCATAGACCCACAGGTGTGAAAAATAACATTTGGTATTATAGGGCATTGAGATTTGGAATTGTTTGTTATGCAGCATAACTTAAGTTGTAGCTGACTGACACAAAAAACAAGCATCTTCTAGGATGGAGAAAGGTTCTCAGTATGATCTCTTTCTTTTAGGAAAATCTGCAGCAAATTGTCTAGATTTTTTCATATTTTCTGGGGGGGGGGTGTCAAGAGTCCGCGAGCCAGTTTCTATCTTTCTTTTCTTTGTAAATTTGCATGTGATGATGGGTATCTCACCTTGAAATTTCAAATCTAGTGCATCATGGTGCTGACTGGACAATGAAATTTTAGCATTCTGTTACAAAAGGTGTCTGGATGGATGGGATAGGAATGGGGGTGTGTGCGAGGTATATAAAGCCAAGAAGCATCCCTTCCCCTTCCCCTCACCAGTCTTTACAACTGTGAAGCTGGAATGTATCTTTCACATTGATGCTTTGGCTCTTTCTTTATGTATGTACATCTCTATAAAAATATATTCTAAAATATATTTCCCAAAGAATCCACAACTATGGAATTCCATTCTTGTATATACTGACGTGATGTCACAAATGATAATTCAAAATCGTTTTGCCGTTCCTAAAACTGTCACTACAACTCCCCCGCCTTCCAAATGCCTATCTGACAAATTACATTTTTATCTGCTGAAAGAAAAACAGACTAAATTTACCATCACATCCATTTTCCTGTGGCAAATTTGAGGCATTTGTGTCTCCTTAACTGACGACAATTTTCCGACTCTAGAACTCAGTTCTTTTCCAAAATGATGTTTTTCCTACTGAAGCCAAACTTCCGCTAATTAAAACCAAACAAGTGGCTTCACTGAGTTGCTGACACAATCAAAGCTGTGCCTGCAACCCTGTTTGTGTTTGACTTTGTGGATATTTAGATGAAAAAATGAGAAGTTTCAGAAATGAACCTCGTCACGTGCGCTTGTAATTAAGCTCCGAAGAAACACATCCGTCAATCAGATTTAGACCCAAATGCCTTCAAAGAATTCAATTAGAGATGCATTTGGAAACGTTGATTTCGTAAATGCAGAAATCTCTGTTTTGCGATGCCTCTGCAAGAAAAGGAAAGTGAATGATTTCAGGAATATTGCTGGGTAGTGGACGAAACACTAAGGACAATGAAGCCCCATGTTTTGGTAGACTAGGCATTGCTGGTTGTCTTGGAATCAATGCACACCCCCTTCTTACGAGATCTCTGATGAGATCATCCTTTCTCTGATCTCCTCCTCTGAGCCCATCCCCCAGGACACCTGCCTCCACCTGCCCTCCTCCAGGGCTGGTCCCTTGGCCGAGATTGGTCCAGGAAAGGGCATGCAACCCAACCGACACTGTCCAAAAATAGGAGAGAGGATTTCTCCTGGGAGCGTGGTTTCTGGGGAAAGTGTTTTCCCTCCTCAGTGAAGACTAGAGGACAAGATGGTCTGTCTTTTTCCCTTCAACATGGTGGCATCTGGAAGCTTGCCTCCTAGATTCTGGCTCACGCAGTAGGACTTCCTGAGAGGTGTTCCTGGAGAGGATCAGGTTTGGGAAGGGATCGGGGGAGGTGTTTAGACATGACTGACACTCATCCAGGAGACTCACCCAATCTTCCTGAACTGTTGAGAAGATGTTGGACATGCACAGAGGGAGAGCCGAGAGACAGTCAGACAGAGACACCCAGTGGAGCGTCGTTGGCATGGGGTAGCCGTGAGCAAAGACGAGATTGCCTAGTGAAGCAGACAGTAAGGAGGATGTAGGGCTGATTGTGAGAACATGAAGATAATTGAAAGCCACATAGAGGAACCTGGGTCGTCCAGAAAGACCAACAAGGAGAGACCAAAGACAGAGACAGAAAATCAGGAGGAGAAGCATCTCAGAAGAAGGTGGTCATGAGGTGTCCTGAATTCTGCCGAGGACTCAAGTCAGAGGGGTGCAGAAAAGCGGAACTTGCTCATCAGGGGAAAAGAGAAAGTTTAGTGGACAGAGAGGGTGTATCGGTTTGCTATGCCGCGTAACAAATGACAGCAAATCAAGTTACAAGTGGGCACCGTGATCTCATCTGGGACTTGGGGTCCTCCTCGAAGCTCGCTGGCTGGTGGCAGAATTCAGTTCCTTCCCAGCCTTTCCACATGGCTCCCTCCATCCTCAAAGCCAGCACCAGCAAGGCGAGACCTTCTCACGCTTCGAATCTTGGACTTCCTCTTCTGCACACCGTAGGTCAAAAGCTCTGATTTGGGGATCTCGTGTGATGGCATGGGGTCGACCAGGATGACTCCCGTAGGTGAGGTCTGCAGAGTAGGGACTTTAATTCCATTTGCAAAGCCCCCTTTGCCATGCAATGTACGTATTTGCAGTGTGACTCTAGGAGGTGAAGTTCTGGGGGTAAAATGCTGCCTGATATGTAGGAAAGTGGATACAGGAAGGAGTTAAGTGGGAGGTGGGGCTATAAAGACAGCTGAGAAGAAGAGGAAGAAGATGGGGAGATTGATGGAAAGGAAAGCAGGCGGAAGTTTTTTGTTTTCCTTTTTTGTCTAGAGATTCTCCATTTCACTGAACCCGCACCCAGTGCCCCAGTCGGGGATGGCCAGCGAAGTATTACAGCTGATGTGCAAATCTTACTGGGAGAGGACGTGCAGGGTGATGGGTGACCTCAAGAGTTCTGAAATGAGCCTGACTGGGGTGTAATCCGGCTCCACCACCTTGTAGCTGGAGGGCCTTGGGAAAGTGACTTAACCTCTCTGTGCCCCAGAGTCTCAATATGTAAATGACAACAGGGATTGGAGATGCCTCTTTGGGTTTTTGACAGACTGAAATGAGTTGTTATATATATAAACAACTACAACGGTGTCTGGTGTATGGCAAGTGGGTCAGGCAACGTGAGCTACTGCTTCCATGAGATTAATAATAATGATAATAATATTACTCCCATGATGATGATGATGAAAATAATGATAACATACTGCTCCCATGGCTTCTAATAATACTGTTACCATGATGACAATAATAATATTACTCCAACGATGATGATGATGAAAATAATAATAATATGCTGCTCCCATGACTTGTAATAATAATAATACTGTTACCAGATGATAATAATATTGCTATCATAATACTAATGCTACTGTGATGATAATAATAATAATATTGCCACCATAGTGATAATGAAAATAATAATATTGCTACCATGATGATGAAAAGAATAATAATAATATACTGCTACCATGAGTCATAATAATAATAATAGTACTGTTGCCATGAGGATAATAATAATAATAATAATGCTACCACAATACAAATAATAATACCACTATTTTAATGATAATAATACCTATTATTTAATTTTTAAAAATCATTTTATAATAGTTACATATTTTTATTTATTACTTATATGATAATAAATGTAAATAACTTTCAATGTTACATAAATAATATTCATTTGTAACAAGTAAAACAGATATTATGCCGTTAATAGTTTGTGTTAACATAATTAATAATTATTAACGATCAGTGTATGCAGGAGCAGGTAGCCAGTCGTTCGGAGACTGTGGAGAGAGGCAGGAGGGCTGGTAATGACACTGGGGAGAGGGTCAGTGTGACAGTGTGTGTGTGAGTGTGTTAACTGTGTGTGTGTGCCTGTGTGTAGCATTGGGGGTGGGTTAAGTAGACCGGGGTCCCACGTCTGCCACCACGAGGAAGAATCTTAGCCACAGGTCGGGCTGTCACTGCCCAGCCAACGTCTCAAGGACTCGTAGGACGTGGTAATCTGCCTCCACAACCGAGTGTCAAAGGGAAGGGTGACGTGTGCAGGCTTCCGGTGTTTTCCGTGCTGCGCCGACTGCTCACGCTTCTCCCTCCCGGGCTGAGGCATGGCAGCCTGTTGGTGCTGGTGGCCAGTTCCCGCTGCTGAGACTGGGCCATCTGTGGAGAGTCTTGGGTTAGTCAGGACCCGGCGAGGAGGAGGCTGGGAGTCAGCATTGGAGAAGACTGGAGAAGGGGTTTGAACATCGGGGGAGTGGGGGTGGGACAACAGCATGGTGAGCCAGCCGTGAGTGTGTCTGGCATTGTCCAAGGTCAGGGAGCTTTGCACAAGCGGACAGCTCCTGTGTTCTCCCACCCTGAGCTCGGCCAGCCAGGTCCACGCTGGAGTGCCCACCGCCCAGCTGAGCGTCACTCTGTCTGTGCACCGTCGGCTGTCTGTGAGGTCCCTTCGTGGGCTGGTGACTGGATGTGCACTGCCTATGGGTGGCCCAGCATGAGAACGCCCAGGATGTCCGTGCCCTGGGGGTTGGTTAAGTCTCAGCCAAGCTGCCCTGTGTGCATTCTACCTGCCTCGACCACCTGCACAATTTGCAAGGGAGGAGGGGGTGTCGAAGGCTGCATCTCCTGGGCACCGGTGTGCCTCTGCATGAGCATATTGTGGCCAGATCACTGTGAGTCCTGCAGGGATGGTAGATCGTGCAAGGGGGCTCGTGGGAGATGTCCCTGCTGTGTTTTTATAGCTGTCGCTTAATGCACAAAAATAGTCCACTTTCTGATATTTTGCTCTCACTAAAAATGTTGTTTCTGAAGCTGTAGCTTAATCACCAGAAACCAATATCGAAACCACTTAAAAATATAACGAAGTGACTTCTAGTGCTGGCCACTAGAGCCTCTTTCTTCAAGTGGTTACACCAAGAAACATTGAACAAGGTACAAAAGGCAATAGTCTGAGGATGCTGGGTTGGGTGGAAAGTCAAAAGTTGAAGAATGACTGCGTTGGGTTGAATAAGGTCTCCCCGCAAATCCGTGTCCATCTGGAATCTCTGGATGTGACGATATTTGGAAACGGGGTCTTTGTAGATGTCATTGGTCAAGATGAGGTCATGCCGGAGTAGGGTGGGCCTGAATCCAATGACTGGTGTCCTTTTAAGAGGAGGAGAGGAGACAGATGAGGCGAAGGCCTTGTGATGGCAGAGGCAGGGATTGGAGCCATGCAGCCACTGTCAAGGAACGCCAAGGGTGGATCACAGACGCCAGGAGCTGGGCTAGAAGATTGGAACAGATGCTCCCTCGGAGCCCCCAGAAGGAACCAACCCTGCCCACACCTTGATCTCAGACCTCTGTCTTCAGAACTGAAAGAACCTATTTCCATTGTTTAAGCTGCACATGTTGTGGTACTTGGTGATGGCAGCAGTAGGAGCCTAATACCATGAGCGATAATGTGGCAATGAATTTCCAGGCATTTCTTTTTTCCTTTCTCTCCTGGCTTTCACCCAAGGATGGGCAGAACTTGGAAAGTGGGCAGCAGGCACAGGAATCAAGAAGTCGGAGAGAAACCAACCGCTCTGAGCAGACAAGTGGAAGAAGGGAAGCTGTGAGCCAGAGCGGACGGGGAGATTCCGACTTTTCAATCTCTTTTTCCTCTTCTGGCCCACCCCCAAGGCCAGCTCCAGTCGAGGCATTACATGGCCAAGGTGACAGTGTCATAGACACACAAAACCCCAAGTGGAGCCCCAATTCTGGATAAAAACAAACCAGGAAAAGGAGGCTTCTATGGTGTGAAGAGTATGGGGACCCCATTATTTTTCTTTCTCTCTTTTCTGAAGCCACTTTGATATTCAGTGTATATGGTGTAACTATGCTAATTAAAGGACAAAGATTGTCAATCGGATAAAAATCAAGACCCAGTGGTATGCCACCTGGAAGTAACCCACTTTAAATAGAAAGATATCAACAAATGTAATGTAAAAGGATGGACAAAGCTATGCTGTGTAAGCGCTAATCAAAAGAAAGCTGGAGCGGCTAGATTAATAATCAGACTAACGAATCTTCAGAACAAGGAAAAGTACCCGGGATACAGGAAGAAATTACATAATGATGAGCGAGTATATTTGTCAAGAAGTCATAAAAATGCTAATTGTGTATGCACCTGAAAACAGATTCAATGCGCAAGAAGCAAGCAGAGACAGGATAAGAAGAAGAAATAAGCAGATAATAATTGGACATTTCCACACGCCTCTCTCCATAATCAATAGAATAAATAAATAGGAAATGGACAAGACTATCAATGACCTGGTTGACATTTATAGAGCCATCCACACAATGGCAGAGACATATGCATTTCAAGGACACGTGGAATGTTCAAGACAGATTATATGCTGGCCCATAAAACCCACCTTAAATGACGTTACAGATTTTAACTTTCACAAAATGTGTGCTCTGACCAAAACAGAGTTGACCTTGAAATCGGTCATTGAAAGCTTGAAAATGACCAATTATTTGTAAATTAAATAACACTCTTTGAAATAACCATGGGCCAAAAATAAATTCTTAAGGGAAATTAGAAAATAATTGGAACTCAATGGAAAAAAGTAAACATTTTGGACACTCGGCTAAAGCAGTACTTCAAGAGAAATTTTCAGCGTTAAATGCTTATATTAGAAGAAAAAAGAAAGTTCTCAAATCAGTCATCTAAGGTTCTACCTTAAGAAATTTGAAAAAGGAGAGCAAATTAAATACAAAGCAATCAGAAAGAAGGAAATAATGAGGATGAGGGAGCGCATTGAAATCAAAAAAGAAAAGGCAATAGAGATAAGGAATGAAGCCAAAACCCAGTTGTTTGAAAACGTCAACAAAACTGATAAGCTTCGAGCCAGGTTGACCCAGAAAAACAAGAGATGATAGATAGATAGATAGATAGATAGATAGATAGATAGATAGATAGATAGATAAAGTGGATGACAGATAGATAGATAAAGTGGATAATAAATAGATGAATAGATTGATAGATTGATAGATAGATGATAGATGATAGAGAGAGAGGGAGGGAGAGAAAGAGGGACGGGGAGAGAGAGAGAGGGCAGAATAAAAATATCAGGAAAGAACAAGGGAGCATCATTACAGACCTGACAGACATTAAAAGAATAATAAGAAAATAATACGAAAAAAATCTATGTCCATAAATTCAACAGTTTACATGAAATGGAGCCATTCCTCACATACTACCAAAACTCACTCGAGAAGATATAGAACATGCACTGTCCCATTTTATTAAATAAACTGAATTTTTAGTTAAAAACATTTAAAAAGGAAAACTCCAGGCCCAGATGGTTCTACTGGCAAACTCTCTCGTACATTTCATGGAGAAATAACACCAGTTCTACAAGATGTCTTCAAGAAAGGGAAGAGGATGAAACACTTGACAACCCATTTTGTGCTGCCAGACTTAACCTGGACACAGAAATGAAGACATTGACAGAAAAGTGAACTACAGATGGATGTCCTTTGTAGACAGAGATGCGAAAATCCTCCACAAAGTATGAGCCAATCCAATCTAGACATATGTAATGAGGCTGACAGATCCTGACCAAGTGTGGTTTAGAGTGGGCACTCAGGGCTCCTTCAACATTTGAAAATCAGTCAACGTACTTCACCCTAATCCCCGGTGGAAGAGGAAAAACCCATACGGTCATCTTGATAAATGCAGAAGAAGCCGTTGACAGAATTCAACATCCATTCGTGACCTTTCAGCAAGCGGGGAACTGGAGGGGTCTTCCTCCTGGACAGACTGATGCTTTTCCTGCAAGATCTGGAACTGGGAAAAGATGCCCGTTCTCACGGGTCCAATTCCACATTGCAGGGGAAGTCCTACCAGCGCCGTGAGACGATTAGAGACAAAAACAAAAAGTACACACCCCCAAAAAGTATGCACAGAAGTAGAAATAAAATGGCACGGATGACTGTGCAACAGGTGCCACCGAAGCGTAGTCAGTACAAGCAAAATTAAAATCGTATGTGTGGGGCCGCCACCTGCCCCTCCGTCTCCTGGACGTAGTCACGACTTCCCCCGAGCTTTGGGTTCTTCCCCTACACGGGAGCCCTCGATTAGATGACCTGTACGGAATTGTCCCGTCTGTGATTCTACGTCTTGAAATAACAGATCTCTAAACCGAGAGCCAATCGCAAAGCAGGAGAAGGCGGCCGTGGGAGGGGGGACTTCAACTCCGATTTCAAACTTAGGTTTAAAATTGGCATCCACCCCAAGCTCAGATCCTGGCGCCATTTCTTTTATTTCCTGCTAAATTGGAGCCAATTTAGGACCTAACCACACTGTTAGGTTTTCTGCGAGAAAACTATTAACGATGCTGCCGAGCACAAATTGAATCCTGACGGCGAGGAGCCTTGCTTTTCTATCCGTGGTCTGAAATGCCACTTGTCGAGAAAGAAAGACAACTTTGGCTGTTACTCCAAAAAGTCGATGGGACGTCAAGCAACCACTGGCGAGGAGCTGCCACTGGTTCAACTATTGGAAAGGATAAACTGTCTTGAAAATCTGCGGTGATGTGACGTCGCCCAATTCAATAGCCCTGGTCATGATAAAGAATGAAAACGCCTTTAGGGTTGGCAGCTCGTTGCCTCTTGAAGGGTGATGATTTTGGAGGTTGGGGTCCTGTGCAGGGGAGGCGGGTGCATACGATGGGTGAGCAAGACTCTAAAAGGTCAATCACGTTCTAACCAACACAAAGTGGCTTTTCTTCCAAGAGGGAAGAAATTACTGGTAAAACGCCCAGACCAGCATCTCATTTCCGCACGCTGCCAGAAGGACTGCTGATCTTTAGAATGTCGCTGTGGGCAGATCTTGGAAACACAGGAGGTGTCGTGGCTGGGCACGACAGAGAAAACAATCTACAAGAGCGATGTTGGCGATTTAAAAAATCGTTGTGTGTTCTTGGGGCCATCGGCATTAAGCGTGCTTGCAGCCGCTGGTTCTGGGCTGTTTTGGTTTGTGCTGGTGGTTTCAGTTGCTGGAATTTTATGAGGCTCCAAAGTTACATCTATTTCCACCTCCTCTTGAGCCAGTGAAGATAAAGGAGTCGGAGATTTAAAGAAATCGTTCAGGCGATGCTGGGGGGTGGGGCTTGCCCGTCTGGACCCCAGGATTAGACAGCCCCAGTCATCGGTGAGCAGATCCCACAGGGGTGCAAAGATTGGGGGATGAGGTCCCCTTGTCCAGATCCTCCTCCAGAACTCCCCATCAGATAAGCCCCTTCCGCTCTGAGGTCAGAGAGCAGCCGTCCCCTCTTCACCCCCTAGGCTGCCTGGAGGAAGGTCGCCAAGAGGGACGGAGAGAAAAGAAAAAGGACGGACACATTTCAAGATGCTGCTGTCTCACTGATGTCGGATGAGCTGAGATTCGTCTGCATCTTTGCTGTCAAAGATTCAAATTCAAGCTAAGTGGGGACGGAGATTCCTCATTTGAGATGGGGTTGGTGCAAGCTGCATTGCTCATTCAGAGATGTGTCCTCTCAGTGTCTTAGTCCATTCGGGCTGCTGTCACAGAATACCGTAGGCTGGGGGGCTTATAAACAAGAGACATTTATTCCTCCCAGCTCTGGAGGATGGAAGTCCAAGACCAAGGTGCCGGCAGTCTGGACGTCTGGTGAGAGCCCGATTGGTGCTTCATAGACTGTGTCCTCACGTGGAGGGAGGGATGAGGGAGCTCTCTGGGGTCTCTTTTATAAGGACATTAATCCCATTCATGGGGACTCCACCCTCATGACCCGATCACCTCCCACAGGCCCCACCTCCTAATACCATTGCATGGGGGTTCAGATTCAACATATGAATTTGGGGGGAACACTAACCTTCAGTCTATGGCTCCCTCCTTTGTCAATTTTAAGCTGCTGGGCAGACGTGACAAGCGGTCAGCGGTGTTGTAATTCCCGCCGATGCTTCTCTGTTCTCTGACTTCCGAGCAAGCCAGGAAGCACAACTTTAAATGCCCATCCGTATAGGAAATGAAACGGTTTACATTTTCCTCTAAGGAGTGGTTGATCGTTATAGAAATGGCCGGTGATTTTCACAATCAGTACAATTAGATTCATGCAAATATCAGTCCATGGCATAGCGGGAAAAAAGACGTATTTTCAATCGGGCAGTTTTCTTCATTGTATTTTAACCTGTGTCTTTCTTGGATTTTCTGAGCAAAAGGAACCCATATCCTATAGTGTGACAGGATGCAGTGGTGCAAAATCGACTGCAGTAGTGGAATTACACACACAAAGTGTTTGCTGATTGCATTTTTCTCTCTCAACCTCTTCATCCGATGAGGACCCAATTAACAAAACACGCAATCAGGGGATGATGTGGAGTGCCAGCATGATTCCAGCCTCTATGTTTCTTGGTTTCCCTTTGTGGCAAACTCCTTCTCTACTCATTCAGTCATAGTGCAGAATCCACATCCCCGTCATTTCTGGTTATTTGTACATTTGCACATACCGTGCACACTCCAAAATATTTTTAATGGAAAGCTTTGAATAACCCTTACTTTTCAACTTACCCAACACCAGGAGAGGGTGCCTGTCTTCAAGACAGAAGCCGAATATGTTTTGGTTTTCATTTGCCATCCATCCAGGATTTCTTTGCTGGGGATCCGGGGGTGGTCCTGCAGGATGACACAGAGGAGGGTGGAACGGTGGAATGATGTGTGGCTCTTCCCTGCCCCAGAATTTCCTGTGTAGTTTCATTAACTTGGTGGAAGAATTCTAAATGTCCAGAGCATCTGACCAAAACTGTAAAATCTACGGTGTTCACACAACCCACTGTTTGAAATGCAGCTCACATAGGGTGTAGGTTGAAAAGCACAAAATCTAGCCTGACCCAAAATACCTCCTTGGACTTTTTGTCTTTGTGCTTGAAATGCATCTTGCGGGGTTTATACAAGGCAAGGTGTGTCTTTAATAGAGTTAGGGAAGTCTGGTGGGCAAGCAAGAGATATATCAGACAGCTCACCAGACTCGAGGATTCGTTTGTACGAATAAAGTATTGTCTCCTACCAGAGAGACGAGAGCTGGCACGGTGATTTCCAAACCTCCACATGCGCATGCATTTTCTGAAATGGAGAGTCTGACCCAGTCGGTCTGGGGAGCCTGAAAGTCTGGAATCCTCATAAGGTACTGATGATGCGATGCTGCTGTTCCAGGGACCACACCTGGAACAGCATTGACAGGCTGAGGAGAAGGGGTCTCTACGGAGGCATGGGGAGCTATCTGAGCTGGGAATGCAGTTCTGGGGGAGGCCACCAACAGCCAGGGGGCAACGCTGATGATGTCAAACCCTCCATTGGGGGCCTACAGGTCAGGACTTGAGGAACAGAGCTGAAGGACTGGTCCAAACTGGGAGATGATGCCCGTGTCCAGGGGAGAGACCAAGGTCGGTGTCTGAGCAATGGGTCAGAGGATGCCCACAGTCCAGATGAGCTAATAACGGGGTCGTGGTTGAGACAGATGGCTAGGTCAGGAGGAGGGAGAAGATAGTAGATGAACTGGAACCAGAAACAGTCAGAGTTTAGCATCTGCAAGTCCTTGACGCCCTGTACCAGCCCACCATGCTCCATGGATGGTGTGGTCCATGCCTCCTACCACCTCAGCCGCTGTAGGTGGTCCAGGAATTGGATGTGGGACTCAGTAGGAGGAAAACACAAGGTCTACGGGGGTGGCTGAATGAGAAGAACCTTCAGGATTCCAGGAGAAGATGACATGGTGGACCAGGTCTCCAAGCAAATGGGTGGAAGAGGCTTGGACAGTCGGTGGAGGCTGTCTGGTCCTTCACAGCCTGAGCAGAAAGAACATGGAAACCTGGTCAGCTGAAGGGAGCCCAGTTGAGAGCTGGTCTTCACATGAAAGGGGAAGCCAGTGGGCCACCCCCGACACCCTTTGGAGCCTCGTATGGATGCTCAGGCATCACCAAGACAGATATGGGCCAAATCCTGTTTAATGAACTCCCCACAACTTGCCTGGACCTAGAATTCCGAGGCAGCAATGATTGTTGTAAAGTTCATGGACACTGGTGAAGGCTGGGGAGTTCAACTGAAATATGGTGGAATCTGAATTAGAGTAGACGAGTTGCCCCAAAGTCTTTGATAGAATCCGTCATCCAGTAGCTCATGTCGGTCATCAGCCATCTCAACCGCTCATCACCATCCCTACGTGTCTTCATGAGTTTCCGCTGGTCACGAGGTCAGTCAATACATGGGTCACTTGTGCAGCCACCCAGTCCAGATGAAGCGTTGGTGGCATGATGGATTTTCCAATGAGAAATGCGAGTTGAACGTTCCTGAGAAATGTCTCAGAGTCTGGGTGCAGAGGAGATTTTTGTTGAGCTCAACCTGAGTATCCAAGAATATCTGAGAATCCATCCCATTGTCTGAACACACAAGGATGTGACTGGGAAGGTCAGAGGCAAAATGCAAGAGGAAAGCCAGTGGCCTTCGATTTGTAAGGGAGTAATCGGCTTGTCAGGCACGGTCCTTGCCCCAAGCAAACTATTTGAAAATGATTATTCTTGATCTTGCAGGCTATATATTCTGCTCGGTTGGAGTGTTTTCTGCCAAACACAGAAAGTTGTGCTTATGGTAGCAGCTCGAGAATCGTCCTACGGTATATTTGAAAAGTATTGATCAAGAGTTTGCGTCTTCCCTTTTACCATTTGTCCAAGAATGTAATTAATAAAATTTTCGAACATAACATAAAGTAATTGTTGCATTTGGCAGATTCATTAAGACTTTAAAAAGGCTTGGAAAGCAGATTTAATGCCTCAAGAAGCAATATAAAAGAAAGAGTAATCGTTTTATTATATCCAGACCAAAATATTTTACTGGGGATGGTCAGCATTGCAACATACATTATGTTCTGTTTACAGCCATAAATATCAGATTATACAGAGCATGCACTCAGAAATACGAACCCCTGAAGATTTGTGGATGGCAGGAACAGCCAAAGGAGATTTAAGACCTTTTGATAAATTATCTTAATGTTCCACTCCTGTCTCCTCAGGCCAAGCGATTTTTCATTTTCCCTTCAGAACAGTTTCGCTGACGTTCTTTCCGTTTTGGCATTTCAACCTTCCTAGAAGGTAAAACAAAACAAATTTTAAAAAGCTCCCATTCAACTTGGTAAAGTTGCTTAAAAATAAAACAATGTTTTTGAAAGTCATATATTTGATAAAGGACCTGTGCCTAGAATATACAAAGAACTCTTGCAACTCGATAATAAAAAAGCAAATAGCCCAATTTTTAAAAATGGGCAAAGGATGTGACAAGATATGGCTCCAAAGATGTACAAATGACCAATGAGCACATGAAAAGATGCTCAAGGTCACAAGTCACTTGGGAAATGCAGATCAAAACCACAGTGAGATGATGCTTCACACCTAGAGGGATGGCTCGAATCAAAAAGTCAGATTATAACAAGTGTTGGCGAGGATGTTGGTGATAAGCAGCACCCTCACACACTGCTGGTGGGGGATGTAAAAGGGTGCAGCCACTTTGGAAAAGAGTCTGGCAGTTCCTGAAAATGTTGAGCATAGAATTTTCATATGATCCAGCCATAACACCCCTAGGTATATACCCAGGAGAAAGAATAGCATATGTCCATGCAAAAATTTGTACCCAGATGTTCACAGCAGCATTATTCACACTCGCTGAAAAGTGGAAACAACCCAAGTGTCCATCGATGGATGAATGGATGACCAGAATGTGATCCATCTGTACAGTGGAATATTATACAGTCATGTAAAGGAGTGAAGCACTGACACACACTACAATGTGGATGAACTTTGAACACATGATGCTCGGTGAGAGAAGCCAGACACAAAAGGACACATAGTGTGTGATTCCATTTATAAGAAATGTCCAGAACAGGCAGATCCATGTAGACAGAAAGCAGAGGAGTGGTTGACAGGAGCTGAGGGGCAAAGAGGATTATGGGGTCACAGCTAAGGGGTATAGTGTTTGTTTTGGGGATGGTGAAAATGTTGAAAGACTTCCTGTGGCGATGGTTGCACGACTTTGTGAATACACTAAAAGCCATTGAATCGAACATTTGAAGTGGGTTAATTGGGCAGGAAGTGAATTGCATCTCAATAAAGCTATTAAAAATAGGGGGCCCGCCCGGTGGCGCAGCGGTTTCGTCCGCGCTTGGCAGCCCAGGGTTCGCGAGTTCTGATCCCGGGCGCCCGCCAACGCACTGCCTGTCAGCCATGCTGTGGCGGCGTCCCATATAAAGTGGAGGAAGATGGGCACGATGTTAGCTCAGGGCCAGTCTTCCTCAGCAAAAAGAGGAGGATTGGCAACGGATGTTAGCTCAGGGCTGGTCTTCCCCACACAAAAAAATAAATAAATAAAAATAAAATAAAATAGAACAAAATTTGCATTTTAAGCAGCAGATCCCTTCTGCCTTCTGGTTTCCCCACAGTGAAAGTCTGGCCATCAGAGAATCATGAATGATCATCCATGCTCACCTCTCCCCTAGGAAGGTGCGAGATGACCGTGTCCCTCATCTTCCAGGCAGAGACCCGCAATGGCAGAGCAAGGCTCCCACATGGGGTTCTGGGGGATTTGGGTCCGATGGCTGAACTGTGCTCAGAGTTAGAATGGAAATGGTGAGGTACGTGTAGAAGGATGCCATATCCGACCTTCCGAATGGAAGATCTTCTGTTTCTCCTGACCGTCTACGTGCACGGGGAAAGGAGGCAGACGTGTTGAAGTTGTGAACCCCGGTGCATGTGGGTGTGAGCATCCTGGGGAATCGGGTCTTGGCAGGGCAGCTGTGGCCCCACGTCCACCTGTTCTCTGTGCTCTCTGGGTCCCCTCCACGCTGGCACGGAGTCATTTCCACATCAGTGGCTCTCTGCTGCTCCCCGAGCCCTCTTCTCCACCGACCAGGCCTCCTTACGATGCTCCCGGTTTGGGGAGACAGCTGTCTCAGGCTGGGCTCTGCTGCTGAGAAGAGGCCTCTGGAGAGGACCCCAGGCCCTGCGGCCGACTGTGACCTGTTTCTTGCTGCATCCTATTACAGCCCTTTGCCCTGGGGCTGACGGGGTTGCAGCCACCTCTGAGCCCATCCAAACACACATGGGGCCTTTGCCCGACTGGAAATCTCTCTCTCGGCAGTACATCCTGCAGCTGCTTTGGAAAAGTCAGAAACAACAATGGTGGAGAGCCCCATGACCCGTTAAAATCTCTCAGCGCTGGGCTGCTCCTTCGTGTGTTGCAATGCACGGAACTCACGTCCAGTGTAGTCAGTGTCCCAGTTCTCTTTCAAACGTGTGCCATGTGGCCTTCTTTTTGCATTCGATGCCCTCTGAGTCCCTTATGCTTCCATTCCCGCGATGGGGCCGCCAGTACATCCCAAATGCAATCCCGGTGGAAGCCTGGCAGTTGGGGGTGCTTCCTTTTACCTCCCCTGTGTTAGAACCGATCGTCCTTCCCTCTCAGTTTCAAACAGTTCTGTTCACGGACCTCCAATCACATCCCTCGGAGGGCTTATCCTTCCAAAGATGAACACGATGAAAAGTCAGCATTAAAAATGGTAAAAGCTAGACTATTGGTGGTGAATACGATGCAGTCTATACAGAAACTGAAATATAATAATGGACACCTGAAATTTACACAATTTCAAAAGCCAATATGACTTCAATAAAAATTTAAAAAATAAAGTAAATATTAAAAAATGGTGCTAGAACGATGACAAAAAAAAAATGGAGATTTCGGGGCTCCACACCATGCCTGTGGGATGAGAAATTGGACTCTGTAGGCGTGGGGCCTCAGAACCTGGATTTGGGACTGCAGGAAAGTTCATGAGTTGGATATTTCCTAAAGTCTGGGCACTGTGGCCAGAGCTGCTTTTCTGCAAAAGGTTGTGATCCTGAAAATTCAGAAGATGGAGCCCGGGAGTCTGGTGGGAAAGCAGGATGTGACTTTGGACTCTTGGAGCAGATATATGGCCGTGTGGTTTGGTATGTCTGTGAATTTGGGTGAAAACAAATTGGTGTGTGTTGCCCACAAGCTTTCCCGATTGTGACGATCCCTGGACCATCCCGGGGTGGTCTGAGGGTCCCACGAGTTACCTTGGGCAGCTGGGGTCCTTGGCGACCAACAGCACCATTTGGACCAGAAAATCTATAGGTTTTCCTCTTCAGAAGGTGTGCTTTCATTCTATGGGGTCAACAGAGTACATAATTAGCATTCCAAAGGAAGACATCCACCTTGACAATGTAGAAGTCTACCCCAGTCCTGTGACTCTAGAAAACAGAAATGATTAAGCCATCCTCCCACCTTCTGTATTCAGAAAAATGGCTCCCTGCCCCGTGGGGTTTAAGGAAGAACCCCTGGCCCCGTAGGATTTAAGGAAGAGTCACCACTGCTTCTTGCTTATCTAGGACAGGGCCAGACCAAGACCCTCCAAATTCATATTTTTGTCTCATCAGCGTTGAGCTGAGCTGTTGTGTCCCCACCAATCAACAGGAACAAAATACTTACCACCCAAAATTCAGTTCAGCTTCTCTCCTTCCCTCGGGCCCTTGAATTTTAACTTGCCCTTGAGGTTTCATAAGGTCAGCACATGGAATAGCCCCCTTATTGGCCCCTCGTGAGAATCGATTGACCATGGGAAGACGGTCCATCTTTGATGAGTTGTCCATCACCCCACCCCCTCCCCAACACCTGCTTCTTCCAAGTCTTGCTCATTCCTCCCTATGAAACAGGAACCCCTTCCTCCTGACCCGTAGATGCTTGTGGATCCGTGGCTGGAGCCTTTCCCTATTGCGATGATCTTTTAAACACATGTTCCCCTTAGTCTAGCCTGGCGTTGCTTTTATGTGATGGTCTCATCCGGACAGCTGGACCTTGAACAGCTGTGCAGCTGAGGAGTCATCAATAATGCATAAAGAGTGGAAGATTTAGGTGTGCGCCTTTCCCACGGCACCTATGCAAACAGTCACAGGGTCTTCTTCTCCGGCTAGTGACACTGAGGGGCCGAGGACTCAGGTCCTGGGAGAATATGGTACCCAGATGCCCTGGGAGGAAGAGAGTCCTCCAAAACTTCATGTCCACTGAGAACCTCAGAATGTGACTTTGTTCAGAAACAGGGTCTTTGCAGATGAAATTAGGGAGTTTATGGCGAGGTCATCCAGGGGGAGGGTGGGTTCTAAATCTTATGACTGGTGTCCTTGCAAGAAGAGGAGATCAGGACCAGACATGCACAGAAGGAAGAGGGTGTGACGATGGAGGCAGAGACTGGAGTGATGTATCTGGAAGCCAAGTAGCATCGAGGACGGCCAGCAGCCCCCAGAAGCTGGACAGAGACCTTGAACTGATTCTCTCTCGGAACCTCCAGAAGGAGCCAACCCTGCCGACATCTTGATTTCCCACTTCTGGTCTCCAGAACCAGGGGAGCACACGTTTCTGTTGTTTAACCCACCCGGTGTGTGGCCGTCTGTTACGGCCACCCCAGGACGCGGATCCAGGTGTGATGTCCCCGTGGGCTCTCATCACGCAGCACGCCCTGCCCGCGTCAGCGTTCGGGGGAGCCTGATTTCACGCAAAGAGCATCCAGTGTGAGTGATTTAATGCAACGACCTCACGTCCTTCCAGACAGCGCCCTTCATCATTTCATTCTACTCCGGTTTTATCTCCTCTCACGGTCTGCATCTTATGTCTCATTCTTTTGGCCCCATCTCTTGTGAGAAATGCCTCGCAATGTTGGAAGCACGCTGCCCATGGCTGATAGGGGAGAGAAGTCGAGGGAATGTTTATCAGCACTGCCAAACCTCTCCCGCTGAAGAGTAGCCAGAGAAATCACCATTTCTCTCTGTTCTCTGGGGAAAACACTGCCTTCCTCTGCCAGACGCACAGTCACCGCGGTTGGATGTTGGCTATTCAGACACACTGGTCCAGGATGTTTACCCTCCATCATCCTCATACATCCTTCCCTCTACAGAGCGGGCTGTGCATTTGTGTAGCAGGACACAGTGTATCAGGTGCTTTCAAATCTGTTTCCTCACTTAATTCTCTCCAGATACTGGAAGGTAGGAAGGTCCTACGAATATCCCATTTTATTAAACGTGGGAACTCTGATGAATAAGGGAGTGGGGTTTTATACCCAGACCTTCTGTCCCCCTTAGTCAACAAGTGGTCCCTCGACCTGGCTGTGCATTGGATTCACTCCACACACCCCACAAAAATACACATTCCTGGACCCTGTCCTCTGAGGGGGTCACTCTGTTAGACATGTGGTCCACAGTATTTTCCTCCAGTTCTTGTGATGATTCTAATGCCAGCCCCACAGAGAGGTATTCGGGGAACAGCGTACTGGAATTCTGCACAGAGATTATTTGTAATTGTGTCATGACCCGTGTGGGTTAAAAAGGGTCTCTTGCCCATGATCCCCTTCCTGGAAGAAAGAATGCAAGAGCCGTTCATTATGCACGTGCACTATGCCAAGAAACAAACCGAATGTTGCAATTGGTAGAGCTGACTGTTTATTTGTGTGTCTCGGGACACATCAATGGTGATTTCAGGAGTCAGCCTTGGGGGTGACTTATCTCCTGCTGAGTCCCCTACAGATAAAGTGTCACGGTCGATATACACACCACAAGCCCCACTGGCCACGTTGTCCAGGATGGGTGACAAGACACTGGCACCTCTTTTCAACATGCAGTTGTGCAAGATCCTTTATCATCAGCAGGATGCAATGGCAAGAATTTGAGTGTCTTTGGATAGACGGCTGCGGTGGATTTTTAGGGCATTCCTGCAGAGCCACATTCCATCCCATTTGGCCTCTTGGAGAGAAGGGAGCCATACACCCTTGCTCTTTCAAATAGGGACAGCTGGTGGAAAAGAAACAGCAATTAAGATTCCAGCGACCGTCTCCCCTACTTCCCGCCTGAATTGCATGTGGGATGGAGCCAGACAGAACGTGAAAACCAAGACTCTTGGACTCACCCGGCCCCATCTTTCCATGTAAGTCCAGGCCGCTGTCACTCATGGATGTGTGACAAATCCCTGGAGGATATGCGTTGAATTCCTAATGGATTGCACAATCGTCGATGCAAGGTGGGAATTGTGGCTAACTATCACGTGGATCTTCAGATATGTTTTCTAATTACTGCAATCAAGTGTCTTCGGACACCTCGACGTGAGGGGAAATTATGATGTTTTAGCTCAGTCGCTTTGCAATCTGTGCTGTTTTGGGAAGTAACTTAGTTTTTTAAAAATGAAAGTATATTCCTGGCAGAGTAGCGAGAATTAATATTTTCCTGGTAGATATGCCATAAGCTATGTGGCTTTTTGCTGAATATGCTAAACAGTGTGTCTCCTTTGCCCTTGAAGAAAGAGTGGACGTTTTTACAAACAGACTTTAATTTTTCCCATTCCTTCTTTGAATAGATTTATCTTTGCCTCTGCTCTTTGGCTCCCTCCCGCCATCTTTTTTTTTTTTTTTTTTTTCTCACAGATATGACGCTGCACTCTCCATTTCATCCTTGCTTTTCCTCCTTGCAATTTATCCCCCAGATCTGCTCTTTGCTTTGCAGATCAGGGCCGTCCCCCTCTGCCGGCTGCATCTCAAGATTTCCCCGGTTTCTGTTTTCATTGGTGCGACGTGGACGAAAACATCGTCGTCCAGATTCGCCGCCCCTCATTTCTGTTCAGGGAAATGCCACTTCCCTCTCCGATACCTTTTTCTCTGCGGGTCAGACTTGCAGAGAAGAAAGAGCGAGTTGGCTCAAAAATGGAACGTGCGTTCAACATTTCGTGTCTGCAGCAAAACCGTGTTAATTACCGTTCGTAATGCCACCCGGTGGGGCTGGCTGAATCACCCCATTTGCCCCATTATTAACCAAAGCATCACTTATTTTTTGCCTGGCGTGACAACGAAAGAGACGGCAGGGTTTTAACATCAAAGGAGTAAGTGACACAGTTAATGGGATACAGGCTAACGGAGCTAAAATCGGGCACAGAAGAGTTCATTCCAGTGGAACGCAGCGTCTGCTTTGTTTTATAATGATGATAACAGATCAGAAGGAAACAGGAAGAGAAACAGTTGTCAAAAATCACCAGGCAGAGCTTGCCACTGGAATAACAAGCCCCTATTCTGTGTGGGGCTAGCTGGGCAGAAACACGTCCATCTCGTTTCCGGGGCAGGAGGCTCCCTCAGAGGCATCGGTGATGCTGACAGAGAGCCATAGGAAGTCTTACTCGGGGCTTTTCATGCCCGTGGATCTCTTTACGCTTCCTGGCTTATACAACATCTCCAGACGATCGTGTGTCCCTCTTGGCAGAATGTTGGACCTCAGCTGTCCACCTGGAGAGTTCCTCGTTGAAGAAACATGTTTAAAAAAAAAATAGCAGATGATTTCATTCTGGAATGCTGGACCCAGGAAAGGGTCTCAGAAGTCTCATGAATCGTCGGAAATTTCGTGCAAAACTTTTTTACAAAAATGATGCCAATTCTCCAGGCATAGGTTGGTTTCCACTTAGGGATAAAGGCTGTTTACCGGTAATCTGTTATTAAAGTGTAGTGCACAGGAAGTAAGTGATCATATTCCTAGGGTTTTACTAAAGATTCTGATTCATTATTTTACTTACAAGTTGGGCTGCAAAGTGGTAGCTGGCAATGCCGCTGACCTTCAGCTGGGCCGGCAGACCAGCAGCTCGCTGGAATTCCCGTAATTTTGGGAAGGTGGCTTTGTCACCAGGGCATCATGGGTATTGTATACAGTTGGTTAAGTGTTCTATTGTGGATGCTATTTCCTTTTGGTTATAGATCACAGCTGGTTTAGCTTCATCGTTACCAATTTAGCCTGCTGCATGGTATTGGGTTAGCAATAATGTAAGTTGTGAATATTTGTATCATCCCTTTTGGGCCAAAGGATGCAAACGTTTTTCAACTCAAATATAAATTGCAAAAACGTGACCTTTGCAAAGTATTGCTTGGGGGGGGCGGGTGTACTTGTCCAAATAGATTATATTGTATCTCCTGGTGGTTTTAAATTTTATCACACAATTCAATTTTTCAAACTTGAATCTCATTTGACTATTCACTGACCATGCGTTGAAATGTACTGGTATATTCCACAAATTGTTATACGGGGCTGGCAGGCATACTGATCGCTATAATTTGTAAAACTGTTTCTTTGTAAAACTGTGATGTATTAGTTTGCTCAGGCTGCCCTAACAAAGGACCACAGACTGGGGGGCTCAAACAACAGACATTTATTTCTCCAGTTCTGGGGGCTGGACGTCTGGGATCCAGGTGTCACAGGGCTGGTTCCTCCCGAGGCCTCTCTCCTTGGTGTGCAGACATCATCTTCTCCCCGTGTCCTCACATGGTCGTGCCTCTGTGCGTGTCTGTGTTCTCATCTCCTCTTCTCAGGACACCAGTCCTCTTGGATTAGGACCCTAGTGACCTCATTTTACCTTCATCACCTCTTTAAAGACCTGTCTCCAAATACAGCCCCATTCTGCAGTCCTGGGGGTTAGGATTCCAACATATGAATTTGGGGGGACAGAGTTCACCCCCTAACACGTGAATGAATGATTTAACATGACCAGTTACAATCACACCCTTGTGTGTGTATCCACAGCCCCCCTTACTGTTACTGTGCCCACTTTTCAATTGGGGGTGCATTCTCCCTCATGTGCATTCACAGTGCACCTGAATTTATTCTGCACCCACATTTTATAGCCTGCGCCAAAGGCCTTACCAAAATCCCCACACAGTGACGCCTGACACGTTAATTTTTCCTCCTAATCTGGTATTTCTATTAGAAAAGCCGTTCCATTCATCTGCCTGATTTGCTTCCCATGAGTCTGTGTTTCCGTCTCCCCATGATTTGGTTATTCCCTGGTTAGTCATCGATTATGCAGGTGCTGACGGGAAAGAGGAACTTCCCGGCATCGAGGCCACGTTCCCTGACCAGCTAAGCCAGACTTACCTCATTACATCCTTTATTACAGTCATTCTTTTTGTTAAATCCCTACATCTCACGATTCAAAACTAATTAACAGTGGATGGTTTATGCCTTTTCCTTATTTTTTTATTCATATGTAATTTATTTGTGAGTATCTTCACCTTTGAAAAACGTAATATTATATAATGAAAGGCCATGTTCCCTGTGTCCATCCAGCTTCTGGATCTAGTAGGAAGTGCTATTTTGAATGTTGTGTGTGTGTGTGTACAAACTGTGTGTGTGTACAATTATGTATGTATGTATATACACACTGTGCATATATATAAATAATTTAAAATACATGTATCCAACCTATATATATACATTTTATATATATTTGTGTACATGTGAGATTATATATATACTGTGTGTATCTACAAATAATTTTAAATACATATATCCAACTATATATGTACATTTTATATATATTTGCCTACATGTGAAATTACATATATACTGTGTATATATAAATAATTTTAAATATATATCCAACTATATATGTACATTTTATATATATTTGTGTACATGTGAGATATATATAGTGTATATATATATAAATAATTTTAAATATATATCCAAACTATATTTATGTACACATTTTATGTATATTTCTGTACATGTGAGATATATGTATATATACTGTTGTATATATAATTTTAAATATATATCCAACTATATGTATATATACATTATATAAATACTTGTGTATATGTGAGAGAGAGATATATACTGTGTGTATATAAATAATTTGAAATATATATCCAAACTATACATATTTTATATATATTTGCATACATGTGAGATACATATATACATAGTGTGTATATAAAGAATTTAAAATATATACCCAAATTATATATATAGATTTTATATATATTTGTGTACATGTGATATATGTATACAGTGTGTATATCTATAAATCATTTCAAATATATATTCAAACAATACATATACACATTTTATATATATTGTGTACATGTGAGATGTTTATATATATATATACACACATATATATACACTGTGGGCATATATAAACAATTTTAAATATATATATCCAACTATATATATATATACATTTTACATATATTTGTGTACATGTGAGATATATGTATGTATATATTAAATCATTTGTAGGTACTCATAACAATATTTAGTTTTTGTGAGATTTGCACCTCAATTGCATCACACCAAACAGGTGTTTTGCAACTTGAATTTTTTACCCCATAATATATTTGCCGTCTCAATGGGTGGCTGGATGTTGCCACGTTCTGTTCTGCCATCTGTCACTCTTCACACATTTCACTTTCACAAAGGTGCATGCATTCCAGTGAGAACTTTTTCCGTCATCCTCGTGAAGCTTCACTTTGAGCGATATAGAACTGTTTCTCACCCCAAATCATGCCCTGCATCCGTGTTGCTTCTCCAGTGGGATTTTGATTAGTCCTTGCTTGATATTTCTGTGTTTATCCTTTTGTTAACCATTTTGTGTCATTTGGTTTTAGGTACATATTATATAGACAGAATATAGTCAGATTTTATGTATGTATGTAGTCAGCATCATTAAACTTAATTTGAGCTTTTTTTCTTTAATTACATGGCTTAAATGAATTCCTATTTGGTCTGACATGCTACACTTGTTTGCATTTTATTGTTTTTTTATTTACTAGGATCTTTGTTTTAATTTCTTTTAATTCTGTTAGATGCATCAAATTCTTGTTTCCATCTCTCTCCCTCTTGGGTTTGGTATCTGTGCATTGTATGTCTCCCCGTTAGTGTTTACTCTTAATTTTTGATACACTACTTCAACTTTATTCCCTCCACGGCTGGTGGGCAACTCAAGCTCTTGTCTTATGTCCCGCACGGTGATGGAGGGGCCGGGGGCAGGTGCCCAGTCCGCCACCACCTTCTGAACTCACTTTGATGAAGTCGCAGAATTCAGCCCCTGAGGATGAATCTCAACTTGGGCTAAAGCAAAAACAAAAGCTAAAAGAGAAGAATCAGCCAACGATCTTATTTGTTCAATTGCGGGGGACGTGGATTCTGTGGGTGTCTTCCACCACACCGTGTCTGTCTGCGTGTTTCTCCTTAATGGTAAGACCACAGGTCCTCATCAGCACTGTGGGATTGTGCTGGTGTCCCGTGGCTGTCTTTCCGCCACGCCCCCCAGTTCAGCGTCTGCTTTCTGCTTGGTGCTAATCTTGAAACGTCACGATGGACACAGCCAACGAAAGTCGGGTCCTCTGCGATGATTTTACACGCTCGTGCAGGAAGACATGCAATGAGCACAGAAAGGAGCAATGTTGCAATTCGTCAGATGGTGCTAAAGGACTGTGGGCTGCAGGGGCAGAGCTGGAGAAGGTCCCTCTGTCTGTGTAGACGTGACAAGCACACCCCAAAGCTGGTTCCTTCCCTGCACCTGGGGACATCCAACAGAACATCGTGGCTGCGCCCGTCTGACCATCAGGAACCAGAACAACCCCAGAATCAAGCTTGGGTCCCCATAGACCCACATCTAGATGCATCCAGAGCTTGGATGGGAATGGAAACTGCACCACTGACCTCACGTTACCCCACAGAATATTTATTTCTTCCTTCAAAGCTCAGGAGGAAATCAGAAGGGCCATTTCTCTAACGTGGAGCAGAGGAGGGAAAATGCTTGCCACATCTGTGTCATGAATGGCGAGGCCACTTTCCCAGGAGATCCATATGCAATGCTGGGAAGAGTGGATGCAACCAAGGCAGGAAAGCCCTGCTGGTGTTTCACAGCAAGGTGACTGCCCCTTCCCCACTGAGGAACCCAGGGCCACTCTGTGGTCACCCTCCTGCTGTGTCACCATCAGCAACTGCCACCATGGAGACAGAAGGGGCAGCCTGTTGTGTTCATTCCCTGTTGCCGCCATGATAAATGGCCACAAATTTGGTGGCTATAACAACAGGAATCCACTGTCTCCCAGTCCTGGAGACCAGACATCTGGGATGAAGATGTCTCAGGGCCACGCTCCCTCCGGAGGCTCCAGGGGAGGGTCCTTTTTGCCTCTTCCAGCTTTTGGGGGCTGCCCCAAATCTTTGGCGTTCCCTGGCTTGTAGATGCATCACTCCGATCTCTGCCTCGTCTTCTCACGGTGTTCTCCCTGTGTCTTCTGTGTCCAAATTTCCTCTGCTTGGGACACCAGTCATTGAATTAGGTTCACCCTAATCCAATCTGACCTCAGGTTAACTTGATTCCATCTGCAAAGACCTTCTTTCCAAATGAGGTCATACTCCTGGTCCCAGGGGCTGGGATGTGGACATATCTTTTTTTGTGGGACACCATTTAGCCCAGAACACTGGGGTTTATCATGATTCCTCACCTCTTCGGCACCCCGCAGGGCCGTGCATACTGCTGTTGACTGATGAAGGCATGCTTTTGAAGGAGAATCTTGCAGAAAAGTGTGAGTCGGACAGTGGGAGCGGATGGAGACCCCGGAGAAGCTGGAATGCAAACACATCTAGCCATCGCCTCCTCCCGGGGCCCAGCTCAGAAGATGGGGAGGGCGGATGCCTTCTCTGCCCGGGGACAGCTCATGCTTTCCGTCTAGGAACATGAAGCAGGCACCGACTGTGTGTCGGGCACCGTGCAGGTCCTCAGGATGCAGGAGTGAGCAGAGTCGGTGCACAGGCTGAGAAGAGAGATGACTGCAGAGGGATGGACACCTTGGGGGAGGCATGGAATGTAGGGGCGCAGGGTGTCTTGGGCATCATAGAGTGCCAAATTGACCTAATCATCTAGAGGGAGAAGGTAGCACAAGGATTAATACCAAACAGGTGTCTGCTCTTCTCATCATCTCTTCATGTCTTAGCTGTGCTTCAAGAATACCCAGTCCTCCCTACATCCCTGGTTCCCATGCTCCTTCTATAGCAGAGCCTGGGGCCCCAGAGCAAACCACCCATCTATAGATTATCAGCAACCTAGGTGCTCAGAGACGTCAAGGCTGGTCTTCCCAACCTTCCCCCATCACAGCCTAAAAAGCCAACACCCAGCTATGGACATGACCTCCTTGAGGTTGGAAGGCCAGCAGGTGGGGGAGGCCAGAACGACAACCAGGTGGTGTGACTCCTGGGATGGCCGATACTCCTCAGACACAGCAGCATCTCCAGGACACATCTGCTCCTGTCTTGTGCCCCAGCACGTCGGTCTACTGTACCAAGGTCCTTGTCTCTTTGGCCTGCCCATGCTCCCTTCTGTCCATTCCTTCCTCAATGGCTCAGGGCTGTGAGTCCCTGGGACAAGGGTCGGGATGGGGTCTCCCGCTACATTTTCTCTCTGGTCAGAATCGTGTCATGTTGATGGTGCAAACTGATAGCATGGCTTACTTTTAGTCCATTTACAAACGGCTCTGGTGAACGTGCTTGTGTTATTATAAAAATGGACCATCCCGATTGAAAAGCGTGCTGCGTAAATGGCATTCTGCAGAATTTTATTATGGAAGAAAGTGACTTGGAAAAGCATGTACTTCTATCACTCAGTGGCAGCAACAATGAAACAAATAGCCTGATCAAAAAATGGGCAAAAGACTTGACCAGATATTTCTCCAAAGAAGACATGCAAATGGAAACCGCACTGAAATGTCACCTCATACCTGTTAGGTTGGACATTATTGGAAAAATAAAACAAAAAGCCCAGGAAATGAGTGTTGGCGACTATGTGGATAAATTGGATCCTTGTGCACTGTTGGTGGGAATGTAAATCAGTGCAGCCGCTGGGGAAAACAATACCGGAGCTTCCTCAAAAAAAAATTAAAAATAGAATTATCATATGATCCAGCAATTCCACTTCCGAGCATTTACCCAGAAGAACTGAAAGCAGGGTCTTGGAGAGATATGTGCACTGCCACGTTCATAGCTGCATTATTCACAACAGCCAAAAGATGGAACAATGCAAGTGTCCATCGACGAATGAATGGATAAACAGAATGTGGTGTATACACACGGTGGAATATTATTCGGTCTTGAAAAGGGAGGTAATTCTGACACCTGCTACAACTTGGGTGAACCTTGAGGACGTGATGCTCAGTGAAATAAGCCAGACACAAAAGGACAAATCCTGTAGGATTCCACTTGTAGGAGGTCCTAGAAGAGTCAGAGTTAGAGAGACAGGAAGTAGATGGTGGGTGCCAGGATCTGGGGAGGGGGGTGGGGAGATGTTGTTTAATGGGGACAGAGTTTCCATTTGGAAAGATGAGAAAGTTGTGGAGCTCATGCACAGCAGTGGGCACAGAGTTAACAGTAGTGCACTATACACTTACAGATTGATGAGGTAGATTTCACGTTATATAAAAGAGCGTCTAGTGCATTCCTTCCTCACCTGTCATGTTACAAATGAAGAAACAGAGACTTGGAGAGGGGAAGGGACGAATTACCCTTAGGTACGTGGGCATAAAATAGAAACACCATGACGTTTCTATTCCATTCATTTGACTTTTCAAAATTCTCTGCCTCATGCTAGGGCAAATGATGCTTCGATGAAACAGTCATTCAAATTATCCGAAACTATTTCAAACAGTGACACACTAGGGAAAGACAGTTCTATTTACTTTCGACATTGGCACCGATGCATTTTCCCAACAGAATAATGGGATAGGACTAAACTCAGAATGCTCGTGTCAAAGTCAATTTTGCTAAGCCGCAGAAACAAGCGCCCTGGGAAGAGTTAATTAATTTGGACTCACGATCTTCCGGTCCGTGTATTTTGGCCCATTCGGTTTCCATGTTTGGTTCTCCGTCGGAAAGCACTGAAGACAAGAAAAATCACCAAGTTAGAACACACGTTTGGAGATGGAGAAAGAACACGCGATTCTGATGGCTGTACTTTCAACAGAAGCTTTAGGAAACCGGCCCACGCGGGGGAGTCTCGGGTGGTCTGTCCTTCCTGTGCAGACATCTTTATTTCCTCTCAGGAGGCCGGATGGCAGGTGCGGTAGATGAAAATGAGCACAGCAGTTGTGCAGCACATCCACGGGAAAAGCCAAGAACTGTAGAGAAACGCACACGGTGGGGGAGCAACAGGTCCTCTGGGTTGGTGCTTCCATGGCGGGAGGCCACCTCATCGTAAGGGGAAGATTTGGGTTCCGAACTGTGAGCTGGCGGTCCCTGATGCTGCTCTGTTTTAGAGATGCCCAGCGTAGGATGCTGCTGGGAAGGACCGAGCCCTTGAATCCACTGGTACCACTGGTGGTCTAAGCGGCTGCCGTCCAATCTCGGTGACACAGGCTCTATGTCTTGAGTGAGAAGAGACGGAATAGATTCAGGTGACAGTCAGGAAATTAAATCAGCCACGTTCTCCTTGGGCAAGGACACAGCAATCCTCGGCTGTAGCAGAAATGCAGAAATCCATCCTACTGCCCAATGGATTTGGCCAAAACCTGACAGTCTGGGACACCAGACCAACTGTATGTTCTATCATGTGTGTTCTCCTGCAGAATCTATGACAAGGTGGGGAGGTTCCCTCCTTGGAGAAAGTGGGACCAGCTGAGGATGGGATATATTAGAATAAATGAACTGCTTTAATGATGGCAATACAAGATACCTGAAACCAGGAGCTCTGGGGTAAATGAGATGTTTAGAGTGCGTTCATATATTTATCCATTCTTCAGGAACTATTCTGCCTTTGGGACACTAGTGACATTATTTGCATTTAGGGAAAGTGTGCATGTGTAACAGTGCATTTCTGTGTTAAGAGAGGAAATTTAAACTCATGCAATTGTTGATTCTACTAAAATTTCAAAGATCATTTGATTCATTTAGGAAATAAAATGTATTGCATGTCATTGCCTGTTTGGTGTGTTGACATTAAAAGCACATTTTTATCAGCAGTCATTAAGTGCCTTCTAAATTAAATTAGTGTTTACTCTTTTTTTTAAAACTATTTCTAGATTAATAATATGTGGTTGGAGTAAAAAAATGATAGTTCAAATAGAGCCCAAGGCTGCTCATATGAGAATTAAAAGTTTGTCCCAAGACACATCTCTCATCCCACAACCGCACCCCTGAAAGATAAGACGTGCTCACAGATTTGGGTGTGTCTTTGCAGAAATTGCCCATGTGTATGCATTTCACATTAAATACACTGTCCTTATGCTCAAACACGTTGGTCAGTCAATTCCAAAGTTTCCGGTCCATCTGGGATTTTCCAGCACAAGTCATGTAGGTGTGGAGGGTGGCATCTCCTGGAGCTGGTGTGCAAGTGCGTTTCTGGGGTGCAGAGCTGGGGGTCGACCTGTTTGTTGACAGACTGTGTGGACATAGCTTTGCACATTTATTCTCAGGTTCTTGTCCAAGTTTACACTCCTGCCAGAAGCATGTGGAACCTGCATTTCTCCACGTCAAACCAACAGATGGTGTAGTGACTTAACTTTTGCTAATCTTACAGTGTACCAATCTTATTGTTAATTGGTATAATCTTAGCTCACGTTCCATCATGCCAATAGGCTACAAGATGCGCATTTCATTTCAGCTTTCACTCGAGTTTCTCCGAGGCTTAGCATCTCTTCAAATGAGCATGAGTGGTTTTGTTAGCTGTTGCAAATTGCCTTTGCAGGACCCATGGCACGAAGGAACACTCTCCCAAAGAGCGAATGACATTGCCCATTTCCCCACGTCTTCACCAGCACGGGGCACAGCCAAACTGTGAGCTTTGGCAATCTGATAAGTGAAACATAGCATTTCATTGTTTTCATCGGTATTTCTTCAGTGATGAATGAAATTGGGAATCTTGTCCAATATTTGTAAGATTGGAACATTTTGAGGCAGCTTCTTTTGCTTAAAAAAAAAGTTAATGCTTCACCTTAGTAGGTACCCCACTATGAACAATTGATACTTGGAAATATCTATGGCACAGTGTTCTCTTTCCTTGAATTCTTCCTTCCTTCCCTCCTCTCTCCTCCTTCCTTCCTTTCTTGCATATAATGAGCATTATTTTGCCTCACCATGTCCAAATATGGGCAAAGATCCACATCAAGAAAATAGCACTGAATTAATGCAAACAATTAAAATAACTTTAGTGAACAATACTATATTATAAACTTGAAAGTTGTTGCTAAGAGACTAGGTCCTAAATGTTCTCACCACAAAAAGAAATGCTAATTATGGGAGGTGACAGAGGGGTTGACTCACCCTATTGCAATAACCATTTCACAATATATGTGTGTATCAAACCATCACAATGTAATGTGACAAATATATACATGTGACAGATATACATGTGACGTAGAGATAGTTGTCATATAACATGACATACAATGTTATATGTCATAACATAGCATTGTCAGTATGAGTGGCATATAACATGACATTATAATTGACATAATATGACACATATGGAGTATATATAACATACATAACATGTAGATCTATGACATACTTTGTCATAACATGTAATTGTTATGATTGACATATAACATGGCATTGTAATTGATGTATAACACGACCTGTAATATAACCTATATTGTATGTCATAACATACTACATGTCACCACATATAATTGTCATTATAACTGACATATAACATAGCATATAATATGTCATAACATATAATTGACATACAACATAATGTAGGTACTTAAACTGACATGATGTTATATGTCAATTATATCTCAATCAAGCTGGAAAAAATAAAATTTTGATATTTAAAACAAACAAAAGACAAATGAATATGTCTCTGGCATGAAGCACTGGTAGGGACAAAAAAGGCCGATCTTATTTTCCTGCAAAGCATCTTAGTTCCTTGTGTGTCTGAAACTCTGGGTGGTGTCACCCCTTCAAACACACCAACCCCCAGTGCTCTGCTCTTGGACTGTCCCAGCTCTAGGCGAGTGTCTGGGCCATGGGCTACGTGAAAATATCCCAGAGGAAAGCCATCATCTGGGTTTTATTTCCTCCGACAAGTCATTTATTTTTAGTGGAGTGGCTTTCTGTCTGAATCCTTGTTTTAGAAGAGAAATTGTGTTTTAGCTTCTTTGATGCTGCGGTAACAACCCCAGGTTTTCTTGAGAAATCAGCCGTCTGTGAAAGTCTTGTTCAATTCTTTGACACGCCTAGTGGAGGGAGGAGGGGGAGATCATGACAACTTGTAGAACACTTTGATGGGAAATTAACTATGACATGAATTATGTCAATGGATTTGGGTGTAGTTCCCATCTCTGTCCCCCATTGGCCACGTGTGGTCGGCAGAATCACGGTCCCCGGAGATGTCCACGTCCTAATTCCCATATCGCAGAACGTGTGCGTATGTCACCTTACATCACAAAAGGGGATTACGTTTGCAAGGGAATTAAGGTCGGGAGTGAGCTGACCTTAAGATGCAGATGGTCCTGGATTATCCAGGTGGGCTGACCTCCAGCACTGTGTGGTAATAAATGTGCATTGTTTAAGCATTAACTGTGTGCGAATTTGTTACAGCTGCCGCTGGAAAGGAACACACCGTATAAACGGCCCATTAAATCGTAACTCAGGTCTGTCCTGCTGCTCTGAAACACCCCAGGCTACCCATACGTTGCACAGAAAGAGCCATTTATTAAGAGGCAAGTAGTGCTTTTAGCAATAATGACTCTACAGAGGAGAGCCTAGGAGGAATTTCCAACGCACATGTAAATGTTCTTTTCAAAGGATTTGATGATCCGTGAAAACCATTCAGAGGTCTCTCTGCACAGGTTCATATACAGGCGGGTGGCCGCATCAACACGCCCTCAAAGGTGACACAGAAGGTCTAGCCCTTGCCAGCAAATACCTACTCAATTGCCTTAGGTCTTCTCTCATTTCATTAGTCTTTTTCATCCCTCCTTCATTTCTGTTTTCCTTCTTTTTTAAATTGAGGTTGAAGAAATAATGCCAACTTCCAGTTTTACTGGGGCAAAGGAATGCTTAGGATTTGAAACTGTCTAAAAACTTTTTTATTGTAGTAAAGTATGCAAAACACAAAGGTTGCCATTTTAGCCATTTTTAAGTGTTTAGTGGCATTAAGTACATTCACATTGTTGTGCAACCCTCCCCACCACCCGTCTCCAGAACTCTTTCCATTTTGTAAAAGTGAAACTCTGTCCCCATTAAACACTAACTCCCCATTCCCCTCCCCCAGCCCCTGGCACCCACCACTCTACTTTCTGACTCTATGGATTTGTGTATTCTGGACCTTTCCTATAAATGGAGTTATACAATATGTGGCCTTTTGTATTTGGCTTATTTCACTTAATATAATGTCCTCAGGGTTCATCCATGTTGTAGCCTATGTCAGAATTTCCTTCCTTTTTAGGGCTAAATAATATTCCACTGTATAGAGGGGCCACATTTTGTGTATCCATTCATCCATCAGTAGACACTTGGATTGCTCCCACATTTTGGCCACTGTGAATAATGCTGCTATGAACATGGGTGTGCAAATATCTGTATGAGAGTCTGTTTTCAATTCTTTGGGGTATATACCCAGTCATGGAATTGCTGGATCACATGGTAATTCTATGTTTAATTTTTTGAGGAACCTCCATACTGTATTCTATAGTATTGGCACCATTTTACATACCCACCAGCAGTGCAAAAGGGTTCCAACTTCTCTACATTGTCCTTGTTTTTTTCTGTGTTTGCTTTTCTTTTATGGCCATCCTAGTGGGTGTGAAGTGGTTTCTCCTCGTGGCTTTGATTTGCATTTCTCTAATGATCCGTGCTGTTGAGCGTCTTTTCACGTGCTTACTGGCCATTTGCACATCTTCTTGGGAGAAGTGTCAATTCATGTCTTTTGCTCATCTTTAAACTTAGGTTGTTTGCTTTTTGCTGTCGTTGTTGAGAAACATTTTTTTAGCAGCTGGGAAAGAAATGAGAATGTGTGACATTCCTAGCGGCCTCCCAAATCCTACAGGATACCCGGCCGGCTGTGTGAGGAAGCTCGTTGCTTCCCAGGCCGACCTGCGGGGGGCACCCTTGTCCTGGGGACTGTCCATCCTGGAGGTCTCTGCTTCAAGGACCGGGCTGGGGAATTCCAGGAGCATCTTCCACCCACAGTGGCTTCCTGATAAAGAGGGGAAAGAAGAAGAAAAGGCCTGTTTGCTGCCAGCACGATGAAAATACAAATATCTCGACTCGTCAGACTGAAAACCCAGACCTCCAAGAAAGGAACCATGAACGTCTGCTGCCCAGGCTATTATGACCGGTTAAATTGTGTAGACTGGGACTGGGGTCTGCCCCCAGGATGAGCAAGGTGCGTTCCTACAATGTTGGAACCAGGCATTCTGGCAAAGAGGACACCCCCTTTGTATCTCTGAGTTTGCTCTCTCAACCTGGAGACCCATGGGCAAAACAGAAATGCTTCCAACTAGATTTCCACTGGGGTTGTTTTCCTTCATGCAAACATCGAGAAAAGTATTTGTGAGCCTTCGAAAGCCAGATTTTAAGTGTTGTCCAAATCATCTTATTGGGAGGGCGGTTCTGGCCATTGTCATCGCAATGAACAACTTAACGTACATTGATGGGTCCTTCTGGAAGATTACACGAGGAAGCGTTTGCACTAAGGAACACAAATTCGACTGAACGGCAGCGGCAAGATGATCGAGCATGAGAACTGAGTGCAGAGGAAGCGTGGAGAGTCTGGCCGAGGCAAACGGGGCTGTCCAAGACATTTCACGGCGGACACAGCATTCCATTCCAAAGGGATCAATACATTCCGGGAAGACCGGTAAACGCAGTTCTGGATGACTGGGCGCTCGTTGGCCTGGTTGGGATTTGAACTGATAAACAAACAGATACAAAAATGAGGAAGAATGCGACTATCCCAGCTCAGCTTTGCGGGAGCCTTGAATTTCCATCGAGATTCTTGGAGATGTAATTCCGTGAGACGTGCAACGGAAATTTTGGCCCAATCTGCCTGTGGTTGGCTGAGTTTAGAGCGCTATTCAGCCAAGAATCGACCCATCAATCTTTTAACTACACGTGGATGTGGTGTTCTCTACGAGAGGTGGATACCTGTGAAGGAGACTTACTCATTTTGGGGTCCCTCGAAACTACAAATGACGCGTGCGTTGGAAATTCACGCCGGGTTCTTCTGCTTAGCATTGTGCATTTCCAAACACACGATCTGCCTTACATCTGAACCGTTTTATGAACGCCCCCCCCCCCCACATTTTGTTCCAGTTCAGAATTCTCATATTGAGGTTCCGTGTGCATACAGCCATCTTCCCGTCCGTCATCGCTTTCTCTGTTTACCTTTCTTATTCAATCTGTTGCTTGTGTCACTGTGCCTGGGAGACCACACACAAGAGAGCAGTTTGAAATCACAGATAACCAGGCGACTTTCTTCATGAAACCGACATAGAGAGCGTACGAGGCGTGCCAAATTCACCCGGAATGAAGGGGTGTTTTTGTTCTCTGTGGCAATGTGTGAGCAGGTCGTGAACCGCTACACGAGGTGGAATACACACTCCTGCGTGGACGAGAGTCAACCCCAGGACAGAAGAGCTCGGCAGGGTGTGGGCAGTCACTCCTTTATCTGTGACGGGCTGAGAGCTGACTAGGCAGCTCTGGTGAGGAGACAACCCCATTGAGAGCCTCTCTTACCTGCAGGGACGTTTCATTCCCAACCTCTTGCAAGACGTGGTTTCCAACTGGGCTGACACCTGAAAGACTGTACGCGCTGGAGGGTTGTGAATGTTTGCCTCGTTGCCCCGTGAAAGAGAACCCGTCTTGCAAGGGTGCAATGTCCCCTGGACCCACAAAGCCTAAAATCAAAGTTGATCATGGATGGCAGCCGGAGGCCGGATGCTCTGCTGGAGAATTCACATGGCTTGATACCTCATTCATTCTATAGGGTTGTTCTGTGGATGGCATTCGACGGGTGGGTGTTGTGTCAGCTAAAGCATGTAGAAACCGTGGGATGTTCATTTTACTGGTTGTTAAACCAACAGGAGACATGCACAGTGACACCTGGGACATCCTGTTCACGTCATCCTGTTCACGAGAGCCGGCCGAACACCTGAGCAGCAGGTAACAGAAATCAGAGCCCAGCGCCCCACGGTGGGAACCCTGGGAAGGCTAAGAGACATGCTCGCATCTCCGTAGGTGACCCGGTTTCACCACCAAATAAAAAAAAAACATTTTTGCAGCTCAGAAGTGCTGGCTGGGGGTGATGCTCTTCTTATAGTTCGAGGAGCCCCCTTGAAAATTCTCAAGAACCTGCTCTGAGCATGGATGGAGATGGACACTGATAATGGTGCTTGTGCTCTGATTAGTGGGCGATGAACTTCTGGCCTGACCATTTTCCCAAAGAGGCAATTCCGCTTCCGCTTGCTTCCTCTCCATTCCCCGCACGACCTCCTTTGCCCTCTCCACGCAGAGAAAAGAGAATTAGCGAATTACGTGGAAATTTCACAGACTTGGGGAGGCAGGAGGGGAAGCAGCCACAATGTATTATTCTTTGGGGTTTTGCATTAGAGAAAGACTGTTCTTGTGCTTCCCAGCACCTGGCTGTGCAGGTTTTCAAGGGTCCGGAGAGCTACGGCTTTTAAGGGACCCCTGAGGGATGGTGAGGTTATTCAACCACACTTTTCAGCCTGCTTCTCTCACCGCGGGAAGCTTCAGTTGCCTGCAAAGCAATCTCGCTGAATGTGAACAGCCCAATTCCCAGGGCACCCAGCACTGGCAGAAAGGCTGGCAGGATGGGTCGCGGCCGCAAGGAAACGTTAATTAAAATTCATCTTCAATGTCCGGATCTCTCCTTGCCTCCCGTGGTCCCACACAGGCACTTTTAATAGGGCATGGTTTTATTGTCCCACCCATGGGACTCATGTGACAGCGTAGTTTAATCAAGGGCAACGCCGTGTCTCCACTGGGCGTGAGGAGCGGGTGATAGAATGTTCCAGAGTTGTGGAGAGAGGATGGGCTCCAGCATCCGACAGAGTTGAATCCCGACGTTGGCTCTGCTGCTCACTAGCTGGACCGTCTTCTTGGAGATGCCCAACAGCCCCAATCCTCAGTGTTCTCATCTGTGGAATGGAGCTAAGGGTTATTCACTGGAGACTTGTGTTGGGGATTAGAAGCACGGGTATATCAGAGGAGAACTACCATAACCAAGGATAAATGGTCTTTATTAGAACGGAGCACGATGATGTCCAGGGGAATCAAAATTCATCTTTATCATATCCATTGATGGGGCTCCTTGAACCCCCTGCCCCTTCGATTCCCCTCGAAAGCTCGGTTCTGGGTTTGGTTGCAAATGTGGGGCTGTGGGCACCTTGGGTGGTTTCCACAATCTGCCATCGTGACAGCCGATTGCTAATGCTTGCAGCGTTGAACACAATTCCTTGCAATCTGCAGCCCCACGACGAAAAAGACCAGCATCTTCACAGCTTCCAGAACTTACAAGAGGTTATCGGAATCGCAAAGCAGTTGGGCAGGGAATGTTTTTAAAAATCGGCACGCATGCGTTGTAGATGAACAACCATTCCAATGATCTCTTTTAATTCGTGCACATCAAAAACCGGGGAACACAGTGAGCTTTGCCGTCTGGTATGTTTTTTTGTAGAAAAATGGATGGCGGGGGGGAAACGATCAGAGCCATTTCTGCAGGTTTATACTTGAATGTGTGTGTTTTGCAATGGCACCAACCTACCAAAAGTTTGCTGATTGAACATTCGTGCTTTGCCATCACCGTCATCCTCCTTGTCATGTCTGAGCAGGGGGAGCGTGGTGGAGGGATGCCACTGTAGGGCTGGGCACCAGGCAACCTCAGCGTGAATCCTCATGGAGTCTCTCCCTAATTTGGGCAAGTTCTTTAAATTCTCTGAGCCCCAATGACTTCACTTGTTTCATGATATGAGAAAACTAAGAATGACAGTGATAGGATTATGATAACTACACATACACGAGGGTAACTACACGCATGCACGGGGGGTGTGTGTGTAGTTTTAAATGCTCCACGTGTCACGACATAAACCCATCAAGATGACTTTGCTTCCTCCCTTGATTTGGTTTCACCCCACACAGTTCCATATGCATGGATTGCAGTCACTGCAGATGAGCTAAATGACACTGGTGTCCAGATCTCAGTGACCACGGTATATTCCTGGGAATAATTGCACGCACTGCTATTTCAATGTAAAGGTAGACCTTCTTCCATCCACGGTAGTGGTTTTCCATTGGTTTTTTCCACAAGGTGGCTGCTATCCCTCATAAGCCCTTGTCTTCTCCACTGTCACCCCCCCCACTCCCTGTCATCTCCCCTCAGAACCACCATGGTGGTCTCCTAAGAGGGTTCCCACATTGTCGCCCCTCTCATCTGTTCTCCACAGAGCAGCCTGCACACGCCTTCTTGTTTATATCCACCCTTTCTCCACCCAGCTCCACAACTCGGTTGGGTCACAGCGCCCGGATATGTGGTCAAACATTAGTCTAGATGTTTCTGCGAAGGTGTTGATGGATGAAATGAACATTTACATTGGTGGATTTTGAGTAAAGCAGATTGCCCTCCATAAAGGGTGGGCCTCATCCAATCAGTTGAAGGCCCGAGTAGAACAAAGGACTGACCTCCCTCAGATGAGAGGGAATTCTGTAGCAGATGGGCTTTGGATTTGAACCTGGATCATCTCCTTCCTGGGTCTCCAGCCTGCCAGTCCACAACTGCAATTCCTTAAATACATACACACCCTATTGGTTCTGTTTCTCGGGGGAATCCTGACTAATGCAATAGTTTAGGCATAAATATTAAAACAATTTCTCACACACAACCCAATTGCCCTGTCATTCTGAGTCTTTGTTTAGTAATTACTGATGTGCAAATGTATTTGTAATTATCCTGTTCTGCTTTTTAATTTAACATGGATTCATGAAGTGCTTATGTATGACTTTCTCCATTTGTTTTGATGGCAGCGTAGTATTCTAACAAGAACATGCACTTTATCAAAACTTCCGTGTCAGATATTTTGTGCTCCTTCTCCATACCTAATTTTTAGCTCTTATAAAGTGGTGCTGAGGTAGCCATCTTTGTGCTTCCCTTCTTCCCACGTCTGTATTATTTATTTAGAATAAACCCTGATTAACAGGACTTGTGGGTCACACTGTGTGGACATTTTGAATTTTCTTGATACCCAAATACGTTTGTTTCTTCTTTTTCTACCCCTAAGAACCAGGCTGTGGCTTTGGAACTTGAGGTGCTGGATTAAATCAGAGGACACCCGTTAAATTTTAATTTTATATAAACAACTATTTTTTTTAGTGTAAGTATGTACCAAATAGCGCACGACAAACACTAAATGATATTTTAGCATAAGCATGTCCCATGCAATCCTTGAGACAAATAGTTTATTTAGTATAAGTATGTCCCATGCTATAATTGGACATACTTATACTACAAAAATTTTGTTGTTTGTGTGAAATTCAGATTTAACCAGGAGTCCGGTGTGTTTATTTGCTAAAGCTGGCAACTGTATTTGAAACATTTGTCTCAGAGTTGCAACCATCTATAAAGGTGATTGATCGATCGAGGAATCCACTGGACCAGTGAAGCTGGTGAGGGAGAGAGAGAAGGGAAGGATCAGATCTCGGGGGTCGCCTCCCTCGGGGAGGGGAGGAAGAGGACCCAGAGATGGAAGAAAAGAATGAGCAGCTGATTTTTAAGAAGTGATTCGTTTTCCAGGGGAGAGTCAAGAGGTTACAGAGCTCTGGGAACCGATGCACGGAAGTGGTGATTGGCATGGAGGGTGGGGGTCTGGAATAATGGGGAGAACTCGGGTTGCAGGGAGCGGGGGGGGTGAGCATCACTTCTTTGCCGAGAGTTTGGGGGCCCAGGAAGGAGCGAGGCGGGCAGCCTGAGGGGACATGGGGCGTCCTGTTTTCTCATTCCATTTCAGAGAGGACTGGGAAGGGCCAATTGTATCGTCCAGACCTGATTGGGAAATAGTGAAAATAAGATCCTAAAGAGCTCACTTCCACTCACTCAGTTCTGAAGATGTATTTTAAGAAACGGACCCGCGTTTTCTCAAAGAGGTATGAATAAGTGTGTTCACCCCAGACTTAATGGGAACAAGCTAGATATCCAACAATAAGACATCAGTTAAATAAATCATTGTATGGAATGTATTACATATTATTCATATATAATGTACAATATACAAATATGTTATATACTCATTTATATATAATATTTACTATATATGGTATCTAGTATGTAATTGATATATAATTTTAACAATATACAATACAACATACAATACAACAATATATGTAATTTGTAACACATAAAATTGTATAATATGCATTTCATATATATTATATTTTACAACTATAGACAATATATTATACACATTACATGTTATATGCAATGTGTAATTACACATATTATATATTATAAATTCTGTATTAATTTTTATTTAATAATATATAGTATGTAAAATTTATGCACAATATATTACATATTATGTTACAAATTAAAAATCACATATTTCATATTGTTAATTATATGTTATATGTCATGATATATGCTATATGTTCTAGGTTATACATTGTGCATTATATATTGTATATGTTATATGTATCACATTTATTTTATATTATATTTACTTATAATATTTACAATATTTACAAAGTGTATATCTAAGATAAATATAAATAATATTATAATGCGTGTATGTATAGAGCTAAATAAATATAAATAATATATATTATTGTGCATTATATAGTAATTACTATATTATATATAATATATACTATGGGAGAGTGCAGACATGAAATATCACTGTCTTAAAGACTGCTTTCTTTAAGCCTGAAGACCGTGTGTTTTTCCAAATTCTCGCTCATTATAAAAGCACCTCATGACAAAGGAAATTAAAATGCACTAGTAGGGTCGTATGAAAAAGAAATAGGAGTTTCTCAATTCAACAACCAGTTCATAAACTTCATTGTCACTTCCATACCTACTGGCTCTGTCCAGACTGCTGGCTCTGTCTATCATCTATCAATCTATCTACCTCATCTATCATCCATCTATCTATCTATCATTTATCTATCATCTATCTATTGATCTATCGATCTATCATCTATCTATCTGTCATCTATGTATCTATCTATTTATTATCCATCTATCCATCTATGTATTTTGCAGGATTTATGTTCATGCTTCTCAAAGCCCTCCATTGATTACCCTCTGTGGACACTCTGGTGTTTAGGGGGGGATGAGCCAGCGGGAGGATATCAACCCTCCTTCCTTCCACACCATGCTGTGGATTAACTGAGATTCCTAGCCTGTATTCCTTACCAGGAGAAAGGGTTCTGGAAAAGAGAAGAGATTATTACTGGCACCAAGTTCCCACAGATCCTGATTTCCAAGTAAAGGCTTGTGATCTGGCTAAGTACCCTATGAGCTATCCATGGATCCCCATGTGCTGAAATAATTACTGTACGGCCCCAGTGAGGGAAGGGGCAGATTGCTAAGTAGACCCCATATCCTACGGGGAACAGCACTACAGGACTCTCACATCCTTACAGTTTCATTCTGGGTCCAGAAATGGTCCTGACAAACTTGCACACCACTGTACCCTGGAGCATTTGGGTCCATTAATTCCAGATCTCTTTGCTCCAAAATTCGGAATCTGATCACAAATCCTTCACACCTCAGTTTGCTGGACTGGCAGAGCCGTAATAAGCATGCTCATTCACACCCTCCCGGGGTCCATTTTTGGATTGTCCCCAGCCTGCGATCTGGATCGATAGTATCACAATCTGGGTTTCCCAAGTTAAGACTCACAAGCAGCATCTTGTGAAATCCAGTCAGAATAACAAGCTCACAGTAAGAGTTACTGTAGGTCTAAAGAGTTGGTTTCTCCCGTGGCCCGTATTCATGTCAGGATAATTACGTGGTCATCCCAGATGTTGCTCAGGAGGGGCGACCACGTCCGGTGAGCTGTGACACATCATCGAGGCGGTTGTTTTTCTCCTTGCTACAATTGCACATTCCCAATGAGTCACCGGGATTGTGCACATCTCGCAAGAGGCTCTGAGGCTGGCAGAAAGCAGTGCTTGCGATGGACACGGATTAATCCTTGACCAATTAAAGGATGTCGGCATTGCCCTGAGGTCTCCATGTGGCGTCGCTTACTGCGTGCAACTCCCGTGATTCCCTTGAGGAGATATTAAAGAATCAGTGTCATTGCTGGGTTTCTTCCCCCCTGAATGTTTGAGACTGTGATTTATAGGATTTGAACATAAAAATGAGACTTGATTTGGGGAGGACACTAATCATTTAATTATCTTGCGGTATTCACTCATGCGCCCCTGACTGGCTGCGTTGGCTTTTAAATTATGTTTGTTTTTCAATGATTATTGGGAGACGAATGATTTGTTCTAAATGGGTAATTGCTTTAATATTTTTTAGAGATTCTCCGATAGAAATCGCTGGCTGTTTCTCTAAAATGATCGCTATCTTTCTTGACTCATTCGAGCTCCCCCGGGAAGCTGTCTGGTCTTCTCCAGGGGACTCGGGATATAGGAGCTGTCAGCAACTTGCTGTCTCCGTGACAGAGACTAAAATCTGGATGAACATTCACAGCCCTCGATGGTCCCATGGGTCCAGTCTCCGTCACTAACCACTTTCCAGGAGACCTCCCAAACCTGGGTGCATGCCCACCACCCTACACAGACACACACATAGCGAGACACACAGACACACACACAGACACCCACACACGTTTACAGACACAGACACACATACAGACATTCACACACAGACACATCGACACACAAATATACACAGACACATGGACACACACAGACACATAGACACACACACATTCATAGACACAAACACACAGACACATCAACACACACAAATACACACAGACACATACACACACAGACACATAGGCACACACACATTCATGGATACAGACACACAGACATATCAACACACACAAATACAGACACACGGACACACATTCATACGCACAGACACATTGGCACACACAAATACACACAGACACATAGACACACACACCTTCATAGACACAGACACATCAACACACACAAATACACACACAAATGCACACAGACACATGGACACACACAGACACATAGATACACACGTGATCATAGACAGACACATCGACACACACATAGACATATAGACAGACATTCACAGACACAGACACATAGACACACACACAGACACAGACACACACAGACACACACATGCAAAGACACACACACAGTGCCTAAGTTCTACAGAAGCTGGAAATCACCCTTGTCTTCTATTTAACAAGGTAACGAACTGAACATGATTTCTGTGTGTTCTCTCCTTCTTTACACGAAAAGACAATTGGCAGTTAACAACACATGTGCAAATACATATGTTTTATATGATTCTCACCACTTTGGGTATATAATATACATACTTGAGTATATACGATATATATGCTTGGGTATATATTATATATATATATTTGGGCATATATATATAACACATGTGTAATACATATTTTTACATAAAATATATTTTTTATAAATAATATATTTAAATATATATGTATAATATTTATATATTAAAATATATATGTATGATTTATATATGATGGTTATTATAACACTGTATTAGTTGCTCAGGCTGCCTCAACAAAGGACCCCAGACAGGGTGGCTTGGACAACAGACATTGATGGTCCCACAGTCCTGGAGGCTGGACGTCCAGGATCCAGGTGTGGGCAGGGCTGGTTCCTCCTGAGGCCTCTCTCCTGGGCGTGTAGATGCCGTCTCCTCCCCGTGTCCTCACATGCTCGTCCCTCTGTGCGTGTCTGTGTCCTCATCTCTTCTCACAAGGCCACCAGTCCTATGGGATCACGACCCACCCTCCTGACCAAGACCCATCTCCATATACAGCCCCATTCTGAGGTCCTGGGGGTCAGGACTCCAACATGTGAATTTTACGGGGACATAATTCAGCCCAGAATGCTCACATCTTCCAGACAAAGCACGAGCTTCCTAGGAGACGAACGGCTCCCACAAGGGCACACAAAGGCAGTAGGCATGCACGCAGAAGCACAGCTGACCAGCTCCAAGGTCACTGTCTTTCTCTTGGGCTGGAGAAGCTCCCGGTTCAGCTGCCTCCTGCACGACCGCAGAGGTTTGCCTGTTGGATGTGCAAATTGCGTTCACATCGTAGAAAGTCCACAAGGATATGGAGGACGTTGGATTGGAATGAAAAACCCCTGCCTGGGCTCCTCCTTACATCAGTCTCAGCTCTCTTGCAATTCGCCCAGTGGGCTCGGCCATGCATCCACTCACCTGTTCCGTAATTATGTATCGGGCGCCTGCCTAGGTAGATGGAGGAGATCCAGAGGTGACTAAAGGAGGCAGTTCAGAAGCCCACACTCAGGATGAAGGGGATGGATGCCTTCACCTGAGCCTGTATATACTGAGATGAAATAAAACCACATGCTCTACGCAAGGGCATAAATCATTGAGACTTAAATATCTGCTTCAGAGGGATAAAGGGGCTATGTGTCCAGCAAAATCAGACGATAATTGATAAATAGGCTATGTACAATGTCCCCGGTTCCTCGGCCACAATGCATCTGAATCCATGCATTGTGTTCTGAACACCTAGACCTCAGCAGCCCTGTGTTGTTGGCAAGGAGACGTGAACCTTGGACAGATACAGATTCTCATCTGACCTCTGACATGTCAACCTCCTCCAGCAGGTTCTCCCGGAGCACCTGACGGAGCCACGTGGGAGCAGGAGATCGAGATACAGGGGTGAGCAAAATAGAATTGACTCCTGCCCTCACGGAATTTACAGTCTCCCGGGGAGATGCACATTGAACAGTCGTGCAAATCAGTGCATTAAAATAGAGATCTTTCTCCCTACATTGTCTACCTCTAATCTGTCCTATTCATCAAATCCTCACAGATAGTCATTTCCATCAGAGTGTTGGCTACCCATCTCTTCAACACCGTTGGATTCTGTATGAGTTTCCTGTGGCTGCTCCAGCAAAATATCACAAACTTAGTGGATTAAATCAACACAGATTTACTGTCTTACAGTTCTAAACGTCAGAACTCTAAGGTCAAGGTGTGGGCAGGGCTGGTTCCTTCTGGACACTCCAGGGAGGAATCAATTCCTTGCCTTTTCCAGATTCCAGGGGCACCTGCATCCCTTGGTTTGTGGTCCCTTCCTCCATCTTCAGGGACAGCTGTTTAGCATCTTGTAATCAGGTATTCTTCTGACTTCCTCTTATAAGGTCATTTGTGAGTATGTTGGGAGCACCTGGAAAATCCAGGGTCATCGCCCCAGCTCAAGAACTTTAACTTGATCACGTCTGCAAAGTGCCCTTTGCTATGTAGGTCACAGAATCACGGGGTCTGGGGATTAGGACATGGACATCTTTGGGGACATTATTCTGTCTACCACATGGGGATTAGGTCGTGGAAATCTTTAGGGACATTATTCTGTCTACCACACGGGGATTAGGACGTGGACACCTTTAGGGACATTATTCTGTCTACCACACGGGGATTAGGATGTGGACATCTTTGGGGACACTATTCTGTCCACCACACAGGGATTAGGACGTGGACATCTTTAGGGACATTATTCTGTCTACCACACGGGGACTGGGGTGTGGACATCTTTGGGGGCCATTATTCTATCACATGTGGATTAGGATGTGGACATCTCTGGGGGCCATTATTCTGTCTACGACACGTGGATTAGGACATCGACATCTTTGGGGCCATTATTCTGTCTGCCACCTGGGGATTGGGACATGGACATCTTTGGGGACATTATTCTATCCACCATACAGGGATTAGGACATGGACATCTTTGGGGACATTATTCAGCTGGCCACAGCTTCACAATCCACGGTGACCATCTTAGCACTCATGCCTCATGCTGTCACATGCACTCGCTCAGCTCTTGACTCCTGGACACCTCAGTAGATTCCCCAAAGCTTCTTCATTTCTTACACTGTTTTTATTGTATCGTTAAAGAATACATCCACCAAAAGTCAAGTGGTTTGCAGAGCAATGTACATCCGCAGATTCTCATTTCTTTGATCAGGGAGGGAATAATTAAGTTGACAAATCCAGGAAGAGAGCGTGCTGGATATTCTGCATCTTCCCACCCTCCTTCCCTCTCCACCCTGGCCTTTGCCCTACAGAGCCCACCCCATGGGCCGCCCTGGTCAGTGGTTTCCTTTTGGGTCCAGGCAGGGAGAGAAGCGTCAGGAAGAGAGAGATGTGAGGGCGATGGAGGCGAGAGTCTGTCCACCCTCAGCCCCCATTGGCAGGTCACCGCAGCACCTCCAGCCAAGACCACTGCCCCTTCATGTGGCAGCCCCTCCTGCAGCCACTGCTGCCCCTCGGCATCACCCACGTCCTGCCCTTGACTGCTCAGAGCTACGGGATTGACCAGCCCTGGGCGCCTCTCCATCTGGGTGCTCCCCTAACCCTGCCCAGTTGTCCTCATCAAATGGCCCTCGGTTTTCCCACTCAAGTGGCTCCCCGCTGGTCTTCGTCTGGGACAGGCACAGGGAGCGCCATGTGTAAGTTAGGGAGCAGCCCCCAGAAGGAACGGAAGAGTAAATGGTTAAACGCTGGGCGTAGGGCGGGGATGGAGGGAATGGGTGGGGCCCTTCCTCTTACTTGATATTCCGTCCAACTCTTTGATTATACTTTTACCTGTGCATGCTTTGGTTGGATAAAAATGAAGAAAATGGTTTAAAAGTGGCAAAAGTTGATTTTAAAATGATAAAGAAGGAAAAAAGATTTAAAAATTATAAATGATAAAAATGAGTTTAAAATAATAAGAATGATTTTTAAATGATTAAAATGATCTAAAAGTGACAAAAATGATAAAAATGATTTACAAGTGATAAAAATAATACAAAACGGTTTTAAATGATAGAAATGATTTAAAAGTGACAAAAAATGATTTAAAAATAATAAAAATGATTTTAAAATAATGATAGAAAATTATTTTAAAATAACAATGATAAAAATGATTTAAAAGTGATAAAAATTATTTAAAATGATAAAAATTGATTTCAAAATGATAAAAAATTATTTAGAAACTATAAAAGCGATAAAAATGGCAAAAATGATTTAAAAATGACAAAATGACTTAAACATAAAAATGATTTTTAAATGATAAAAATGATTCAAAAATTACAAAAATAATATTTCAAATTGTAAAAATGATTTAAAAGTGATAAAATGATAAGAAACGAGTTAAAAGTGATAAAGAATAATAAAAATGATTTAAGGGGCTGGCCTGGTGGTGTAGCGGTTAAGTTTGCACACTTCACTTCAGCAGCCTGGGGTTCACAGGATCAGATCTTAGGCTTGGACCTACACACTGCTCATCAAGCCAGCTGTGGTGGTGTCCTACATACAAAACAGATGAAGATGGGTATGGATGTTAGCTCAAAGCTAATCTTCCTCAGCAAAAAGAGGAGGATTGGCAACAGATGTTAGCTCAGGGCCAATCTTCCTCACCAAAAACAAGATTTAAAAATGATAACAAATGTTAAAAAATGATTTAAAGGTGATAAAATAATAAAAATGATTTAACAATGATAAAATGAATTTAAAATGATTAAATTATATATATTATCTATATGTGTTATATATTAATGTTCATATTGATAGTGATAGTGACATTTATGTAATAAGGAAGCAATTACAGAGTGAACCCCAACAAAAAGAGTACACCCCCACAAAATCAAGACTAGTAGAGTTTCCTTCTAGCTCTTCCAGCTGTACCTGCACAAGGGAAAACCAGAAAGGGCCATTACCAGGACTAATTCACTCAAGGGAGAAAGTTAACACTTTTATTAACTAAGTGTACTTTTCTTATAAGTCCCGAGTGATGGAGTTTGATGTGACAAAGAGAGAGGAGGCAGATGATGAGGCCAGTGAGCACCACGGGCGGTTGGAGCTCAACTGCTCCGGAAAACCTGGTGCTGGTGTAGAGCATGTGTGAGCGAGCTGGGCGAGGGGGTTGGGGTATTCATACACCACCTCCCATCAGGTGATGGAGGCTGTGGATTCCCCAAACTTCCAGCCTGCCTCTGCGGCACCCGGGTGGACTTTAGGGACCAGAGGAAGCCTCGTCGCCGAAGGCAGGCTCTACCTGTTGAGAGTCAGGCTCACGGGCATGGCACCGGCACCCTTAGCTTAGAGAAATTAAGCACTGTGCAAACACAGGGTAATTCTGCAGCTAGCAGGATTCTCAGCCTTGTTGGGAAAGGTTCCCATTCGGAAACGGAATGAGGTAGAGAACAGCGATGCCCCTGGTGAGCTTTCTGTGACATTCCCCCACATTGATCTCAACCCATGTTGCTACAGATTTATTCCCCTCAAAATCCGTATGTTGCAGCCCTGACTCCCAGCATGCGTGCGTTTGGAGGGAAGAAGTAATTAAGGTGAAATGAAGTCATAAGTGTGGGGCCCTGATCCAGTGGGATTCCTATCCTCCTAAGAGGGGATACCAGCTCTCTCTCTCTCCTCCACGTGGGGACACAGCAAGAGGAGGTGCCCATCTACAAGCCAGGAGAAGAGCTGCCACCAGGAACCAGATCTGCCAGCATCTTGACCCTGGACTGGCAGCCTCCAGAACTCTGAGAAATAAATTGTCATTGTTTAAGCCACCGGGGTCTACGGTATTTGTTACAGCAGCTTGGGCTGTATACTAATGTATACTAATACGCATGTTTTCACGTGTTACAGTCACAAAGGCTATTGAAAACTCAGAGGTACTTAGGGAGGAAAAGAAGGGTCGTGCTGATTGATGGCAGACCACTCAGTGATATTAATTTAATATTGAGGTTATGTTGAAAATGCTATTTTATGAGTTGTATCAGTTTTCTCTTAGAATCAGAGCATTTGTTAAATTCGCCCAGAGTGCTCACCATCCAGCCCTGAAATTTCTCTGCTTCGGTGTCTCACTTATCATACAATAAACCTCTTCACACACACGTGCACACACACGTAAATACAAGAACACGCATACACACATGCACAAACACACAAACATCTTGCAATACGTTCTTGTAAAACTATTTCTTTAAAGGACCGCAAGATGCCTGCTGGAATTTTTTCAGTAGCATTTTCTGACCTATTTTTCCCTTAATCCTATTTTCTTTGCATTGGATTAAATCCTTGCTCTCTGTAAGACATATTTCAATATTTCACATAAACAAAACAGATGTCTCTTTTTGCTAAATACAGAGCGGGTTTTGCTCACGGCATAGTTAGAAGTCAGCCCACAGCCAGCTCTGCATGCTTTTCCAACACGCCCTCCTGTCCTGCTGGAACGTCAATGGCTGGATTCTCCTTGTGAGTTTCTTAGATATCTTTTACATGAACTTCTTACCACTGAGAGCTTAGTTTACCCAATAATACCAGTCTGCCCTTTCTCAGAACTCCAGGGATTCATTCTGGACCCCAAGTAGCCCGTGGAACAGCTTGGAATCAATCAAGAAGACTCTTCCCTCTGACAGGAGCCACCATTAAGCCCCAAACTTCACTGCCTCCGATAACGGGCATCTCTGTGTGTCATAAAAACAACCCTCAGACGATGGACTTATTCCTAGGATCGGGAGTTCTTGCAATAATGCCCTGCTGGGTTTGGGCTGACCACTCCATTGCCAGGTGGGCTGATGACAGCTTAGCACTCACTTTTCCAGGGAGCTTTGAGGAATGATGGTCTGAAAGCTTTTATAATTCATTTAGCGGTGATGATCAATGTGAGATGAGAGTTAAAAAAAAAACACCACCCGCCAAAGATCTCCTTTCTTTGCTGGCTCGACCTGAGCCAGAGATGGAAAATGTGTGACGCTGGATTTTAGAATGACATTGGATTTTTTAAAATACTTTTTAATGGCTCTCTCAGACATCCCTTATGATGAGCCAGTGCTTTCTAAAGAGATGCTTATCCACGGTGTTTTCACCTGGTGCAACTGGATAGTTTTCATTCAGGTCTGTCCTTGAAGGTCACTGTCTTTATCCTTTCCAGCAGGGATTAAAAGCAAATCAGATTATGGAGATGGCTGCGCTGCCTTCAGAGGGGATGGAGCGTTTAGAGTGTGTGCAGATATGGGGGATATTTGCAGGGTACGTGGAGCTTGAATGCTGCGTCAGGATTAGGTTTGGCTGGCACAGAAACCCCGAAACAATAGCGCCTGAAAACAACAGAAGTTACTGTCTCACATAAAGCAACCCTGAGGTACATGGCCCAGGGCTGGTGTGGTGGCTTTGTGTCAGACAGTCCTCAGAATCCAGGCTTCTTGCATCTCCCTGCTCCTCCACCTTACTTATGCCCCTGTCCTCATGGTCCAGGAGGACGGTTCCCACATTCCAGGAAGCAAGTGGGAAGAAGGCAAGAAGAGGAGGAGGGCAAAGGGCAAGGCATGTTTGTCTTTGAAGGAAGGTGCCTAGCACGTGGTAGCCGTGTCTGGTTTCTAGTATATGGTAGCAGTAGTAGGCAGAGAGAGGAAAAAGCTTTACCTTGGGAGGAACTGGGTACCAGTGATGGTGTCATTAATTATTAGCTCTGTGACCTTGGGCAAGTCTCGACTTCTGTGAAGCTTAGTTTCCTCTCCTGTAACATGGCAATGGTGGCGATGGCGATGGTGATGACGGTGATGATGGTGTTGATGAATATGGTGATAATGGTGATGGTGGTGGTGATAGTGATAATGGTGATGATGAAAATGATGATGGTGTGGGTTATGGTGGTGATGATGATGATTATGGTGATGATGGTGATAAAGATGATTATGATGGTGATGGTGATAATGATTACGGTGATGATGACAGTGGTGATTATGGTGATGATGATGGAGATAGTGATGGTGGTGATGATGATGATGGTGTTGGTGATGGTGATGAAGATGGTGATGGTGATGATGACGGTGATGGTGATGGTGATGAAGATGGTGATGGTGATGATGACGGTGATGGTGATGATGGTGATGGTAGTGATGATTATTGTGGTGGTGATGATGATGCTTATGGTGATGATGGTGATGGTGATGATGATGATGGTGATGATTATGGTGGTGGTGATGATGGTAGTGATGATGATGATGGTTATGGTGATGACAGTGATGGTGATGAAGATTTTGTTGATGATGGTAATGATGTGGCCTGTCTCAGGACTGCCACGAGAGACAAATGAGTTAAACTATACAATCCCCTGAAAATTATATTGTGTTATACCAACGATCTTAGTTGTATTGGTGACCCTTCTGTGACAAAAACGTTTATTCTCCTGAAGGCTCTCATTGCAGAACAACCAACTTCAATTAATTAGAAAGGAATTATTTATTATTTATGTTTGTGTATGTATGTATTTCTCTATCAGGATCGATGCACATGAATATATGTCCATTGAATTTTATAATAAAGACAGAAATTTAAAAACACTACTCAGGAAGACAAATGCATTTTATTTTCCCAAACTTGTCTTCACATTAGGCAGACTTGGTGCAATTTTGTACTGTATCCTGATCATTGGCTGCATATGTTCATCACACCTTGGATGAGAAATACTAATTTCTGTCTCCCCGGTGCCTGACTCAGTGTCTAACACCTACAAGGTGCTCCATGAAAGCCTTGCGTTGAATTAAATCCTGCAACACTGTTAATGAGCCAGATCGAGGTGATGGGTGTGGGGGAGAGCTGGATACAGCAAAGTGAAGGAAAGAGAAGAAACAGAACAATCAAGAAAGGGATACATGAGGTAGATAAAGATCAGAGAAATAGCCTCAGCAAGGACAAGAGAAGCCCACACAGCCACTCAGTTTGTCTGGATGTATTCACACAATTCACCAGCAGGTCCCTGATCTGCCTGGTTCTCACCACGCCACCTCTGTCCCCAGTCTGGTCCAAGCTGCCATCATCTCTCCCTGGACCACTGCAATAGCCTGTACCTGCCCCCCTTCTACTCTCAACATCCCCTCCTGCATCATAATCTCTTCTCAACACAGCAGTCAGAGTGAGCCTTTTCGTACCTGGGTCAGGTGTCTCAATTTGCTTGTCCCAGAAGCAGACCCTGGGGATTGAACACAGGGAGGACCAGGGGAGTGGGGAGATGCTACTAAGAAGCAAAAAGGATGACTTATCGAGCCAGCTCCACAGAGGGTGACTGGAGCTTAATTCCATGGTGATGCTCTGGGAAAAAGCATAAAACACCCTCCTGGGAATTATCGTGGCCGAGAGGTGAGGGACCTGGGGTCTTTATACCCCCAGTTCATCAGTAACCAGTGGGTATGTGTGACTTTCCTGGACTTCCATCTTGCCACTCAAATGGGCACTAAGGGTTCCAGCAACCAGAGGATAGCCCTCCAACAAAGAGGCAGGGCTCGCTGTGGAAGGCACGTCCTTGTTCATGGAAATACAAGGAATTCCAAAGAAGGTGTGGGTGAACCACCCATGGGATCTGCTCCCTCAGAGCAAAGCCTTCAGTGGCTCCCATTTTGCTCAGAATCAAGCCCAAAGTCTGAGTAAGATAACAGGACCTGTCCCATCCCTGTGATCTCTGATCTCAACGCCCAGCCCTCCTCCATAAAACGGTCACTGTGCGTCGTCCAGCTGTGCTGTCCCATCGCCGTTCTACCATCTACACCATTCTGCTCCTGGCTTGGGCACAGCTGTCCTGTCCCCCTCACCTCATCCAGGTCTCCGGGCAAAGTGTCACCCATCATGGAAGACTGCTCTGGCCACAATGCTGCAACGGCACCTGTGGACACTGTCTCTTCTCCTCACTCTTCCTCAGAGCATCACTACCCTGTTGTGAAACACAGTGTGCTTCACCTACTTGCATCTTCATTCATTGTCTGCTTCTCTCACTGGGATGGACCCTGGGGGCAGGAACCACACCCGGCTTGGGGCTGGAACCAGAAAGGTGGCCAGCACATGGAAGCCCTTGGTGGATAAATACTTGTTGAATTAATGCATGAAGAGGTAGAACCAACGAAGTGAGGAAGGGAAGGTCTGTGAGTCCTCAGATGGAGTTGATCCTGCCGTGCGCCATCTTTGATTTGGAGGCAGATGGGTTTAGACTCTGCATGTCCATAATGGTTGTCATCAGGCGACGGCACAAGATGACTTTGGCATCTTCCAGGTAGGAGGAAAAGCTCTACTCTCACCCAGCAGAGGGACCTTGACTCAATCCCTTATTTACTCTCTCTAAACTTAACTTCCTTTACCTGTGAAATGGGCGCTGCACCGTTCCTTCCTCAACAGAGTGTTGTGAGAGTTTAACACATCAGTTGAAACTCAGTGAGCCCTTAATCCATACTGGCTCTTGTTTCGAGTCAACCTCATTCTGCTGCCCATCGCTAACCTTCTCAGTGACTTGCCACAAGGAAGGGGCTGGGAGAATAATTTTCTCATGCCGCTTTCCAAGAGGAACATGAGAGATCAAGCACGGGACACACAAAGCAGCCGGAGAGTGTGCCCGCTGCAGGGGATGAGGGCTTCTCTCCCTGCTCTGTGTGCTGAATAACACGCAGGAACTTTTGGGTGTGGGTCCCGTTGGATTCAGTCAAGCGCCTCTCTCTTTCCTTAGCTTCTCAGTAGTTAACATACAAGGAGTCAGGCAGCTCTGGAGCCATCAAAAGTCACAGCACAATCTCCCACCAGATGTGAGGCCCTGGGGTGGTTTTCCTTACGTGCTTGTCAACCACACCAGAAACTCTTCTGAAGCAAACCTGCCATAACATCCTTCAAAGCTAGACAGTTCCCAGTAAATACACATATATGTGTATACGGTCACACTCTGTATGATGACTTTTTTCATATTTCTCATTGCAAGCATTTTAATCACCAAGCTAACCTCTATCATGCAACTGTGCTAGTAATTACTTGATATTTCCTTCTTCTAAGACATTTAGGTTGGGTGTTTGTTTCCTGGGGCTGCAGTAACAAAATACCCCAAACTGAGTGGCTGAAAACAACAGGAATTTATTCTCATTTTTGGAGAGAGCCTTACAGTCATATATATATATATGCACACATATATATGTATATATTGTAATACATACGTGATATAATTGTAATATACTGTATAAGTGTCATACAGACAATTGTAATACATATGCAATATATGTATATATTGTTACAATATATACATTTTAATTGTAACTGTAATAATATATGCATACATACATATATACACATATATACATGTATATATTGTAACAATATATACATTGTAATTGTGACTGTAACACTATATACATATATACATATATTACATATATTACAATATATATGTATATACATATATTATACATATGTGTATATGTATAATATATATATACACTTTGTGCTCATAAAATAATAGCTAATATAATTATCATGTGCTCATTATAGATTCTGGAGAAGTATAAATTGGGATACATTTCAAGACTCTTCAAGTCATCGACACCCGGTATACAGGCTCAGAGCTCTGGGGATTGGCCATGGCCTGGTCCACATAAAAATACATGGATTTCCATGCAGCACACCAAATTCTGATTGCATTATTTTTCCTTCTTTAAATTTGATCCTGGGCCTGTGCAATCAGCCTTTCCTTCAGTTTCTCCATTCCTTGCATTGCCTTCAAGACTAATGCACTGAGATCGTTCTGCAAAAGCAGGAAGGGAAAACAGGGTACGCATACTATGGGCCCTTTGGTTGGTTCTAAACAATGAGTAGTTAACGCAGTTGAGGGGGTAGCTGGGCATAATGAATGGTTGTGTGTGCCTGGACTTTAAGAGCACTTAGGAGTCTATTTATTTAAGTCGTGTCTCCATCCTGGCTGGTTTGCTAACTGCCTCTTCATTCTGCAACATGACAGCACTTAATAGGGGTGAGTATTTTTGCTGAAGCCTTGGGATCTGCACATGCTGGCCATCATGTTATCTCACGTTGTTGATGAGTGGTGCTTCTTGCCTGATTACACAAAGACAACAACCCAGAAGATGCCCTGGGTGGCCACATCCTTCCAGTGCACCTGGCCTCTTGGGCAACACCTTGCTTGGGTGATACTCCAAGAATTACAGAAGCGCAGGTAGAAAGGCCCCACAGAGGCCAGAAATCACAAAACCTATTCATGCCCCATTCAGCCCGGTCGGTCATGGATTGCAAAGGGTGAAAGTCTATCCACTGATGCTCAGAGTGTGGTCCACAGACCAGCAGCACGCACCTCACCTGGGAGCTTGTTACAAACGCAGGAATCTCAGCCCCGCCCCAGACCTGCTGAATCACAATCTGCATTTTCACAAGATCCCCAGGGAATCGTGTGCAACTGAAGTCTGAGAAGCCTCATGCGGTCTCCGATATCTTGCACTGGTTCTGCAAAAATGTACATGGAGAAAAAATATTCTTCACCACGAAAAGCACCAGGGTACCGTTGTGTTTTTCCGACTTTGTGAGGAAGGCTGTCTGTGGGTGCCTTAGGATAAAGAATAGGCGGTGATGTTCGTACCTTCAAGCAACTATAAAATGCCAGGTCAATGAGGCAAGAAGACACGGGAATTTCACCAATGCAGGCATTTTGCTTGGCAAGTACCATCTGCTCAATGAGGCTTAGCCCTGGCAGCTGTGGATGCACAGCAATGAAGTTTCTGACTGAGAGGTGCTAGAGCCCATCACTGGCTTCTGCCCCCAGCCAAGTCTCCTGTCAATCATTTTGTCACGGTATTTCCCTAAATGAGGAGTAGATCTGTGATTTTTTTTTTTTTTTTTTTTGTGGGGAAGACCCGCCCTGAGCTAACATCTGTTGCTAATCCTCCTCTTTTTGCTGAGGAAGACTGGCCCTGGGCTAACATCGTGCCCATCTTCCTCCACTTTATATGGGACGCCGCCACGGCATGGCTGACAGGCAGTGCATTGGTAGGTGCCCAGGATCCGAACCCGCGAACCCCGGGCTGCCAAGTGTGAACTAAACCACTGCGCCACTGGGCCGGCCCCTAGATCTGTGATGTTTGATTCTTCATGTCAACTTGCCTGAGCCCCAGTGCCCAGATCTGTGGTCAAACATGATTCTGGATGTTTCTGTGAAGGTGGTTTTTTTTTTGGATGATCTCAACATTTAAATCAGTGGACTTTGAGTAAGGCAGATTGCCCTCCCCAGTGTGGGTGGGCCACATCTAATCAGTTGAAGGCCTTAAGAGCATAAAGACTGAGATGTCCCAAAGAAGAAGGAATTCTGTCAGCAGACGGCCTCTGGACTTCAGCTCCAACCTCAGCTGTCTCCTGGGTCTCCAGCCTGCTGGTGTACCCTGGAGATATTGGACTTGCCAGCTCCCGCTACTGCATGGCCAGCTCCTTAAAACAAATTTCTCTCTCCTGTTGGTTCTGCTTCTCCGGAGAACTCTCACTAATACAAGATCTGAGACCCCGTAGGGCTGATCTTACGACAGTGCAACAGAGAGGGTGACAGGTGATCGACTGTAAGGATGACACCCAGGGTGTCTCCCGGGTGTAGACAGGAACTTTATGATTGTCACTCAATATTGTAAGACTAAATGACTTTCACTCAAATTTCCTCTCTCTTCTCGGAGCTGTTCCTCCTCCATGTCCTGCGCCCTCCACCCCCACCCCTTCCCTGAATATTTGCCTCCAACCAGCCCGAACTTTTTCAGTTCCTGGGGAGAGTAGCCTGTTGCTCAACATGGACCCTCTATAACCCTCCGCCTCGTGGCTGGCTACTTTCTCTTTCTCCTTAGGTGATACTTAGATGTCATTTTCTCTGAAGAGCATTTCCTGACCTTGCCCTTCAAAGAGCCTCAAAACACCCTGTATCTGTAAACATGTTGACCATTATCTCAAACTTAAAAATCCATTTATTGATAAGTCACTTTTCTAGAATTAAACAAAAAAAAAACACAGAACAAAATAAATCCACCCAGGATTCACTGGCCGCGGCAGGGTAGGAAAAAGTCTAGACGGAATGCCTGTAAATGTTTTCACTTATACCTGATGTCTGAGCTTCCTCACTTCCTCCAGGGTCCCATTTTTCTCACCTAGTAGAGGGAAAAGAAGCTGGGGAGAAGATCTGTGGGGGGGGTTAATTTTATGTTTCAACTTGACCAGCCACGGGGTGCGCAGATATTTGGTTAAACGTTATTCTGGGTGTGCGATACCTAAAGGAATGTTGCTTCCATCCCAGGGGGCTGTGGGCAGGGGTCCGAGGCAAAGAAAGAGAAAGAGTTACTTTTAAAACGGTTCTGAATGCAAGAACGTGGCCCTTTGGTGACGTGCAAAACACATGGTTGTTTTCTTAACATCCCCACTTCTGCTATATCTGAAAAAGAAAATAAATGGGGAAAGTTCTGTATCATAAATATTTCAAAATGTGCTCAGACAAATTGTGCATTTAGTAGTTTGCAAAGTGTATTAGTGTGTGTGTGTCTGCACATATACATATGTGTGTGTATATATAAGGTGGGTGTATATATGTGTGGGGGCATGTATGTTTATGTATGTACTTGTGTCTTTTACACACTTAAGCACACACATCAACCAACGATTGCAGGCACAATGTAAATGCATAAATCCGAGCCCGACAGTCATTGAGATGTAACTGGAGTTGAAGGTGTTCAGATGTGGTCATGTTACCACATGGGTCATTGACCCACTCTGGACTCTGGTTTTTTCTGTCTGACAATGGAGTTCCCCAAAGTCCCTGCCGGCTCTCACCACCTGTCATCCTGGTGGAAAACCAGAGACCAGATTTAAGTCATGAGCGATCTGCAAGAGGAAGATGCAACTCCCTCCGGAATTGGTGCCAGAGAAAACACACGGTCAAGCCAACCAAACCTTGATGAGAGAAGACGAGGCGTGCCAGGGGAAATGACGAGGATGGCACATGCTCTGGGGAGAGCAGCACATCAAGGAGGTGGGGGTAAGTGACTGAGCTGCTTGCACACATCACTCCTCTTCAGGACTCCCATTGGTCTTCAGTTTACAAGAAGAGATGTGATGGCAGAGACGGGGGTGACAGCCACGATGTTGCAATTCACCCCAAGGTTGCAAACCTCCCCAGGGCTCCCTTACGGCAGCTGCCGCGGGCACGTTTGTATGATCCATCCAGGCTTGAAGAAAAGGAATTCAAAGACGCACTGAGATCCCACTTGCACCAGAGTCCACTCCAGATGAGGAACAGCTTTCTTGTGAGCGTCGCCTGCCTCTCGAGACGGGGAGAGGAACCGAGTTTGGCGGGAACACGCCATCTGTTTCACCTTCTTCTCGACGTTCTTTACAGAACTTGGATTCAAAGATCTCTTTCCTGGCTAACAGAAACTCTAGACCTTTCTCCTGGAAAAATTGCAAATGTAGACACACACGTGTCATCCATCGTCTTGAAGGTGCACATCTTTTGAGGCTGTTTCTTGACCTACCTCTCCCCAGATGTCCATGGACCTCACATTCAAACTGCAGTGCTGGAGGATTTTTGAGGACAAGGAGAAGGCCTCCTTTTTTTTTTTCTGGAAAGTGCCTTTTTATTCCTTATATCTCCTAAGTCTGGCAAAGCACAGGAGATACAGACAGTAAGAGCTGAGACGTTGCCATCTCCCAGCTGTGGGAGCTCGGGCAGGACATGCAGCCTCTCGGAGGACGTGATGAGCCACACGTAGAGAAACTGCAAGGATTGGATGAGTTCATGTGTGGGAGGTACCCACACGGCACCTGGCCCTTAGCACGGGTGACATTCGGGACAGTTGTGACTGCTGTTACCACTGCTACAACTACTAATATTACAACAGTTACTATGACTACAACTATGACTATTACTGCTACAACTACAGTGACTGCAACTACTACTATTATTACAACTACTACTACTACTGCTGCTACCATGATTGCTACTGCTATGACTATTGTTACTGCAGCAAGTAGTGCTGCTACAATTATTACCACAATTACTGCAATTACTACTACCATTACTACTACTATTACAACTGCTGCTACAATGATTGCTACTGCTACAACTATTGTTACTGTAGCAAGTACTGATGCTACAATTACTACTACAGTTACTGCAATTACTACTACCATTACTACTACTATTACAATTGCTGCTACAATGATTGCTACTGCTACAACTACTGTTACTGCAGCAAGTAGTGATACTACAATTACTACTACAGTTACTGCAATTACTACTACTATTACTACTACTACTATTACAACTGCTGCTACGATGATTGCTACTGCTGCAGCTATTGTTACTGCAGCAAGTAGTGCTGCTACAACAATGACTACCACAATGACTGCAATTACTACTACTATTACTACTATTACAACTGTTGCTACAATGATTGCTACTGCTATGACTATTGTTACTGCAGCAAGTAGTGCTGCTACAACAATTACTACTATAGTTACTGCAATTACTACTACTACTATTACAATGCTGCTACGATGATTGCTACGGCTATGACTATTGTTACTGCAGCAAGTAGTGCTGCTACAACAATTACTACTACAGTTACCGCAATTACTACTACTACTATTACTACTACTACTATTACAACTGTTGCTACAATGATTGCTACTGCTACAACTACTGTTACTGCAGCAAGTAGTGATACTACAACAATTACTACTACAGTTACTGCAATTACTACTACTACTATTACTACTACTACTATTACAACTGTTGCTACAATGATTGCTACTGCTACAACTACTGTTACTGCAGCAAGTAGTGATACTACAATTACTACTACAGTTACTGCAATTACTACTACTATTACTACTACTACTATTACAACTGCTGCTACAATGATTGCTACTGCTACAACTATTGTTACTGTAGCAAGTAGTGATGCTACAATTACTACTACAGTTACTGCAATTACTACTACCATTACAATGCTGCTACAATGATTGCTACTGCTACGACTATTGTTACTGCAGCAAGTAGTGCTGCTACAACAATTACTACTACAGTTACTGCAATTACTACTACTACTATTACAATGCTGCTACAATGATTGCTACTGCAACGACTATTGTTACTGCAGCAAGTAGTGCTGCTACAACAATTAGTACCACAATGACTGCAATTACTACTACTATTACTACTACTACTACTGCTACAGTGATTGCTACTGCTACAACTATTGTTACTGCAGCAAGTAGTGCTGCTACAACCGTTACTACTACAATTACAGCAATTACTCCTACTTCTCTTACTACTACTACTACTATTGAAACTGCTGCTACAGTGATTGCTACTGCTGCAACTATTGTTACTGCAGCAAGTAGTGCTGCTACAACAATTGCTACTATAGTTACTGCAATTACTACTACTACTATTACAATGCTGCTACGATGATTGCTACTGCTACGACTATTGTTACTGCAGCAAGTAGTGCTGCTACAACAATTATTACTACTACTACTATTACTACTATAGCTACTACAACAGTTACTAATACTAGTAACTATTACAACTACTGCTGCCATTAAAGAAAAACCAGAGTGGAAGGGTAGTTACAGTGGTAAAAACAGATTTCATTCAGGACTACTGAAATCAGGAAAAAGAGACCTTGGTATAGGATTGGGTTCAACTCCAAATCCAGGGTGGGCAAGTGGGATTGATAGCCAAGGAGCAGGGTAGGGGTCAGTGGATGGGAAATTACTCAGAGGAACATCGGGGTCAGGGGTTCTGGCTAAACCCACCGACCAGGACTTGTGTTGAAGGCAGCCCAGGTGATCATACATCACCTGGGGTGGGGATGGGGGATGAGGATCCTGACCAGATATCGTGGTGACCAGATATGAAGGGTGACCCTATATGGAGAGTCAGGGGTTCTTGTTAAAGAGACTGAGCAGGTTCTTGCTGAAACTGGACATTGCAGAGACGAACACAGAAGTCCCAAAGCCAGGTCCAGTTGAGAAGGAATGCCGGAGAGCCTGAGAGAGTCTGGCCGAGGAGGGACTCTTTGTCACGGCTACAGCTACCACAATTATAGCTCCTGCTGTGATGACATTACTGCTAACTACTACTCCTACTTCCCAGTGGAAGATCTCAGAGTCAGATATCAGTGATGTAAGCACCTCGGCCGCTACACACAGTTCTGTGTAGCCTCATCCCCGGGCATTTGCGAGCAGAAGCCAGATGAATCTCTGGAAGATATTCTGGGTACAATAATGTCCACCCTCAAAGGAAGGTCCTTCCGCCTCTAAAATTCTAGACTTTGTGGGTTTTCCAATACATTGTGACTGTGTTTTGGGATTAACTATGAACCCCAACACCTAATTTCTGTTTTCTGTCCCTGTCTGGATTTGCATCCAGACTCTTCCACGTTTGCTAACTGTGTGACCTGCGGATGCTTACTCAAGCCCTCTGCCACAATTTTCTCCTTTAAAAGTATCGCCCATGAGAGGCTGTGGTGGAGATGGAGCAAGTTAAGACATGCGGTGTGCTCCAAGCAGGTCTGGGCAGAGAGTAAACCCTGAAGAACTCGGTTGGGTATTAGCTCTCATCCTGTTCTTATTTTGTGTCTGACCCTCATTTATAATTTATTGATGGTGCATGTCCAGCAAAGCTTTCATGGACAGACTGAACTGCTCCCCAACCCAGCTAAGGCTCAGAACCAAGTGGACTTTAGGTGGCCCTGCCATACTGTTCCCCGCTCCTGGGTCTGAGTCCTAGATGGACCCAGGAGAGCACATCTTAAGAAACTTACCAGTTCAATCTGTCTCTGAGGACCCACCAGAGAGGTTGCTGAAGATGATCAACAGAGCAGGGGATCCCGTATCACATCCCCGTAAACATCTGTAGGGCGAGGTCCACATTAAGAATCTCATTTCCCAATATGCCAACAAATTGGACAACCTAGAAGAAATGGATAAATTCTTAGACTCATACAACCTCCAAAAACTGAATCAAGAAGAAATAGAGAATCTGAACAGACCAATCACAAGTAAAGAGATTGAAACAGTAATCAGAAACCTCCCCCAAAATAAAAGTCCAAGACCAGATGGCTTCCCCTGTGAATTTTGCCATACATTCAAAGAAAATTTAATGCCTACCCTTCTCAAACTTTTCCAAAATATAGAGGAAGATGGAATACTTCCCAACACATTCTATGAGGCCAACATCACCCTGATCCCAAAGCCAGACAAGGACAGTACAAAGAAGGAAAACTACAGGCCAATATCGCTGATGAACATAGACGCAAAAATCCTCAACAAAATATTGGCAAACCGAATACAGCAATACATCAAAAAGATCATACACCACGATCAAGTGGGATTTATACCAGGGACACAGGGATGGTTCAACATCCGCAAATCAATCAACGTGATACACCACATTAACAAAATGAAGAATAAAAACCACATGATCATCTCAATCGATGCAGAGAAGGCATTCGACAAGATCCAATATCTATTTATGATAAAAATTCTCAACAAAATGGGTATAGAAGGAAAGTACCTCATCATAATAAAGGCCATATATGACAAAACCACAGCCAACATCATACTTAATGGTGAAAAACTGAAAGCCATTCCTTTGAGGACAGGAACAAGACAAGGGTGCCCACTCTCACCGCTCTTATTCAACATAGTACTGGAGGTTTGGGCCAGAGCAATTAGGCAAGAAAAGGGAATAAAAGGTATCCAAATTGGAAAGGCAGAAGTGAAACTCTCCCTGCTTGTGAATGACATGATTCTATATATAGAAAACCCTAAAGAATCCACCAGAAAACTTAGAAATAATCAACAACTACAGCAAAGTTTCAGGGTACAAAATCAACTTACAAAAATTGGTTGCATTTCTATACACTAATAACAAACTAGCAGAAAGAGAAGTCAAGAATACAATCCCATTTACAATCACAACAAAAAGAATAAAATATCTAGGAATAAATTTAACCAAGGAGGTGAAAGACCTATACAGTGAAAACTATAGGACATTATTGAAAGAAATTGAACAAGACACAAAGAAATGGAAAGACAGTCCATGCTCATGGATTGCAAGAATAAACATAGTTGAAATGTCCATACTACATAAAGCAATCTACAGATTCAACATAATCCCAATCAGAATTGCAATGACATTCTTCATGGAAACAGAACAAAGAATCCTAAAATTTACATGGAACAACAAATGACCCAGAATAGCCAAAGCAATCCTGAGAAAAAAGAACAAAACTGGAGGCATCACAACCCCTGATTTCAAAATATACTATAGAGCTATACTAATCAAAACAGCATGGTACTGATATAAAAACAGACACACAGATCAATGGAACAGAATTGAAAGCCCAGAAATAAAACCACACACCTATGGACAGCTAATATTCAACAAAGGAGCCAAGAACATACAATGGAGCAAGGGAAATCTCTTCAATAAACGGTCTTGAGAAAACTGGACAGCTATATGCAAAAGAATAAAAGCAGACCATTATCTTACACATACACAAAAATTAACTCAAAATGGATTCAAGACTTGAAAGTAAGACCTGAAACCATAAAACTTCTAGAAGAAAATATAGGCAGTACACTCTTTAACATCAGTCTTAGCAGCAGTTTTTCAAATGTCATGCCTATTCAGGCAAGGGAAACAAAAGAAAAAAATAAACAAATGGGACTACATCAGACTAAAAATCTTCTGCAAAGCAAAGGAGACCATCAACAAAATAAAAAGACAAGCCAGCAACTGGGAGAAAATATTTGCAAATCATATATCTGACAAGTGGTTAATCTCCATAATATATAAAGAACTCATACAACTCAACAACAATAAAACAAACAACCAGATCAAAAAATGGGCAGAGGATATGACCAGACATTTTTCCAGTGAAGATATACAGATGGCCAACGGGCACATGAAACGATGTTCAACATCACTAATCATCAGGGAAATGGAATCAAAACTACCATGAGATATCACCTTACTCCTATTGGAATGGCCATAATCACCAAGACAAAAAATAAATGTTGGAGAGGATATGGAGAGAAGGGAACCTTCATACACTGTTGGTGGGAGTGCAAACTGGCGCAGCCACTATGGAAAACAGTATGGAAATTTCTCAAAAAATTAAAAATATAAATACCATAGGATCCAGCTATCCCACTACTGGGTATTTATCCAAAGAACTTGAAATCAACAATTCTAAGAAATTGATACACCCCTGTGTTCATTGCAGTATTATCATTCACAATAGCCAAGACATGGAAGCAACCCAACTGCCCATCAATGATGAATGAATAAAGATGTGGCATGTATATACAATGGAACACTACTCAGCTACAAAAAATACAAAATCATCCCATTTGTAACAACAAGGATGGATCTTGAGTTCATTATGCTAAGCAAAATAAGCCAGACAAAGACAAATACCATATGATTTCACTCATATGTGGAAGATAAACACACAGATAAAGAGAACAGATTGGTGGTTACCAGAGGGGAAGGTGGTGGGGGGAGGGTGAAAGGGGTAAAAGGGCACATGTATATGGTGATGGATAAAAACTAGACTATTGGTGGTGAGCAGGATGCAGCCTGTAGAGAAAGTGATAAATAATAATGTACACCTGAACTTACACAACGTTATAAACCATTATGACCTCAATAAAATAATTGAAAGAAAAGAGAAGAAAGAAAAAATTTAATTATTTAATAATCTCCTTTTCCACTAAGTAGCTTATGGAATGTGCATCTCATTTACTCACACACTCATATGCACCACAACCCGATTCTCCGATGCTCCGTGAGCAGGGATGGCACGGGACTCAGTCTCTGTGGATTGGCATCACCCCTATTCCACTTTCTACCTATTAAATAGTGTCCTCCATAAAGGAAAGGGACTATGCTGACCTTCTGAAATTATAAGAGAGAAGACATTTCAGCACAGCCGTGGACGCCTGATTCCTAGAATATCCCGCCTCAGATAGGTCTCTTTCCCAAACAAATGTGATTTTTGGTAGCACGTGGCAATTGAAGGCATTTTAGCAAATACTTGAACTCTTAAAAAGATTTGCAGTTCTAAATTTTAATGTGGGAAGGCTTTTCCCACCCTCGAAGGAGCACTAATCTACAGGGGAAAGTATCAAATGAACTAAAATCAACTAATATTGTTTTTGTCCCTCAGAGAAGGAATATGCAAATTATCTAGTAATAAAGTCAGAAAATCCCATTAAAGGTATTTTGGTCGAGTTCCACAGCTTGGTAGATTTGGAGACAAGGATGAGCTGGCTGCTCTCTGAATTTAGCAAAACATTTGAGAATCATAGTCTGTTTTGCTTTTGGTTTTTGATGTTTTTTGAAGTGTGGATTAAGAATGAAACCCTCTTTACATTGTCTGCCTGCCCGGGATGCAATAATCAACCATGACCAAAACGGCTTAATTTAGGGGATAAATCTATTTCACTGCAGGATTTATTCATTTACTTAGAAAGGGGATTCCTGTCCATCACGTGACTTTGCAGCCCTGCACGATGCCTGAGCGAAATAGGATTAATTGTATTAACTACATTGAAAATGGCTTTAATAATATTTTGGGAGAAATAGATAATTCTACAATATCTTCACTGCAGAATTCTTAAGAATGATTCTTTTTCTCCATCAATGCTTCGCCATCCAACATGGTGGTGTCATTTCTTGTGGCTCAGATGAAATGAAGTCCCGCCAGTATTGGCTTTTCTGCTATTTTTATCTCCCCAGGAATACCTGTACAGCTTTATTTTTATCTTGTTTGATGATTCTGCCAGAATACGTGTAGAACTGGTTCTCTTTTCAATTTTCACTGAGAATTCAGCATGTTGTCATTTTTCTATTTCTTAGGCTTACAATGCTTATCTTCTCTCATTTCTATAATTATTGCTTCTGATCCATCTATCCCATATTCCTTTGGAGGAAATCCTGTCTTACAAGTTGGGTTTGGAAAATCTTCTCAATTTTTCTACATTTACCTTTTTTTTTTCCTAGCATTTTATGCTTTCCTCTGCATGCTGGAAACACTTTCTCCTTGTTGGTTTTCTATTTGACCAGAATTTGATTTCTCACAGCGAAAACTCCCTGTATTCGTATTTTAAACTTGGCAGTTGTTTTTCTATTTTGTGCAGACCATTTTATCTCAGTTTTTTTACTTCTTAGGATCGAATATTCCAATTTCCTCTGAATCTTGTATCTTAGGAATCATATATATATATATACACACATATATATATTTAACTAAAATCAGTTCCTCCTTTTTCAATAACTCTGGTTTGTGTTCTGTATGGTTTTATGCTTAGTGACATGTCCAGCTAACCTCTGTCCACGTTTTTGGTATAGGAGTGTACCCCATGACCTGCTTTTCAGGGATGACATTGATTTCTCCAGGTTTGAACACCCTATTAATCGTTTTAATGGGAGTTTGGACATGAAGGGGGAAGTCACATTCTTAACAAGAATTTGCCCTAGGAGGGAGCCTTGAGGGACAGGCAGAAACTCAGCGGGACAAGACGGTGGAAGACGTCATACCTTTGGCAGAAACGGGAAGTAGGTGAGAGCAGTCACTCCTCTCATACATCCAAGGAACTTTGACTGATCATCCCTAAGGTGCAGGTCCTGGGAGGTGCAGATGGCCTCCCACTGGACACACTTTCTGCTCCCGAGGAACATATATTGCAACAGGAGAGACAGATGGTGGGCAGGAATAGAAATGAATGACTCAAGAAGGTGATGTGGATCTTGAGGAAGTAAGCAGACGATGGGAGAGGTCCCTGTGAATGGAAAAATCAGGGGAAGTCTGTCTGAGGAGGTGACATTCATCTTCAGCCTTCCAAGAAAGAATGGACCCCCCAGGGAGGGAGAATTTGAGGCCAGAAAGGACTGGGTGGTTTCAAACACCAGAGAGAAGCTTGGGGTGCCTGAAACGAGGAGGGCAAGTGAGAAAGAGGGTGAGATGGAGAGCTTGAGGCACGAGCAGATCACACCGGGTCTTGTAGGGTCTGCTGCGGGGATGGTGAGTTGTTTAGAGGCTGTGGTATGGGAGTGAGGCCTTGCAGTTGGAGGCATGGCTGCTTCATCTGCGATGCTGCTTGGGTAATGAGTTGGAGAATGGTAAGAAGGGGTGAGGGAGAACAATGAAGGGACTACGACCGTGGTCCAGGTTGATGATGGTGGCTGGGTCTGGGTTGGTGGCAGCCGTGATGGGGAGATTTGGACAGATTGAAAGTATGCACCATGAATAGAGCTGGAAAAGCCTGAAAATGTACTGCATATGGGGGAGGAGGAGAAGGAAGAATCAAGCATCTAGTCCAGGATTCTGTTGAGCAAGTGGATGATGCTATTTACAACCATGAGGAAGACTCAGTGCTAGGGACTGAATTGTGTCCCCACAAATTCATATGTGGATGCCCTAACCCCCAGTGGAGTGGTAGGAGGAGGTGGGGCGTTTGGGAGGGAATGAGGGTTAGATGAGGTCATGAGGGTGGGGCCCCCATGATGGGATTGTGTCCTTATCAGAAGAGACAACACAGAGCTTGCAGCCTATCTTTCTCTCTCCCCCAAGGGAGGACACAGGAAGATGGTGACCACCTGCAAGCCAGAAGAGAGCCCTTGCCAGAGCCCAACTCTACTGGCACCTTGATATCAGAGCTCCATCCTCCAGCTCTGTGAGAAATAAATTTATTTTGTTTAAGCCACCCAGGCTATGGTGTTTTGTTATGGCAAGTAGAAGACATCTGGTCCCATCCCAAAGGTCCTTGACATTTGGTCCTGTCCAAAACGTCCATGAGCATATTTGGTCCATGCCAAATGGTTTTGGACAGGACCAAATATCAAGGACCTTTTGTCATGGGCCAAATGTCTTATGGACGTTTTGGACAGAGCCAAATGTCCTGTACGGATTAAGGCAGCCCGACTGACCAAGACACTGAGTGTGGTGGACTATTGTTGTTTTTGCCTGTTCCAAAGGCAGTCAGCTTGCCTTCCTTTGGGGGGAGCGACCCCGTTTCTCTCTGCAAAGACTTCTCTCATCCATAATAAAGCTGGTCGTGCAAGATTCACAGTCGGGTTGCTCAAGCATTCTGACCACTTGTTCTCCCAACTAAGTTTGCCTAAATCTATGAAAATAATCCCATTGGTGCGTTGGTGACAAGAAGGCACTTACTGCTTGATGCTTCTCTTATTATAACCAGAGACGGGGAAGGACGAGGGCCAACCCTGGACGTGAACCAACGGGAGGATGATTCACCAGCAGACCCCGCCTGGTGGGGAGGTGGGAGACTGGTTGAAGATGCCTAATTGCCCTCTGGGTTCATCCTTCGAACCACCTGCATCTAAAGTGTCATATTCGAATGTCAAAGAGTCAACCACCAGGACCCACCTGGGAAGTCATCGTCCCTTATCCTAAAGAGTTACACTTCATTCATGGACAGAAACAGATGGTCTCAGTGGGGCTCTGAATAATTTTTTTCCAGCCCCGTGAGATTCATGCATTATACAGGTGGGAGAAATAATTATCTCTTGGCATTAACCTGTCGTCTCGTTATATCGTTTAGATGCACTTGTACGTGGTGCGTGATCCAGACAGATTTGCGTGCGAAGCATGTCGGAAGCTGCACCTACGGGCTCTTTGGTTGAAATTCCCTTGAGTAGAGTAGATTGTGCTTGATATCTCGATCAGTTGTTAGGATCTGTATTGCCTTCCCAGGGCTGCTGTAACAAGATACCAAACTGGGTGTCTTGAAATAACAAGAATTTATTCCCTCCGCTCTGGAGAGCAGAAATCTGAGATCCAGGTGTTGGAGGCTTAGTTCCTTCTGGAAGCTCAGAGGGAGAATCTGTTTCAGTCTCTCTTCCAGCTTCCAATGGTTTCCCAGCGGTCTTTGGCGTTCCTTGACTTCTGGACGCATCCAGTCTCTGCGTCCATCTCACACCCTGTTCTCCATATGGCCTTCTTATAAGAACGCTACTCCTACTGGATACTACCCTCATCTGATCTCAACTAATTTCATCTGCAAGACCCTATTTCCAAATAAGGTCACATTCTGAGGTTCTGGGTGGATGTGAATTTGGGGGGAACACCCTTCAACCTAGTGTTATAATGCCCTTAGCTCACACGTCTGCCCTTTTCTCTTTTTTTCTCTGTATTTGATTCTTTCAATTCCCGCGGAGGTGGAAAGAGACTTCCAGAGTGGACCGCGAGAAGAAGTAACAGCGAGTAAATGTCCTGGTTTCTCCAGGCTGAGGGAGAACTGTTTCCCATTTTCCCCTCAGCACAAGTGGAGGGTCCATCACATTCTCCTCTGTGCTCTGAATTCCTGCGAAGATGATGTGTCCTGAATTCAAGGAGGGCCTGTAAATCAGAAGCAATGGCTCTTGCTGGGCCACTGTCATTGGACCCAGAAAGTTCTGCTCTGGCTGCACACAATAAGATGACCCAGAAGATGGTAGCAACCTTCTGAGTGATTTGGAGTAGAAACCCAAATCAGACATGCTGGCATTTCACCGTCTCATATTTTCCTTTAGCTAATAAACCTTAGGGGCTAAAACAACACACAGATGCGTTATTTCACAGCGGCTGTGGGTGAGGATTCCACGGGTGAGTCAGTGGCGTCCTCTGCTCAGGGTCTCAAAAAGATGCAATCAATCAGGGAATCGGCCGAGGATGCGTTCCCATCTGAAGACTGAGGTTCTCTTCCAAGTTCATTCTTGTAGTTGGCGGAATTCACCTTCTTTCAAAGGGCTCCTCTGATTAGGTCAGGCCCACCCGGAATAATCTCCCTTTGATGAACTCAGAATTAACTGATTACTAACATCGTCATGGGCGTGCCATCCGTCAGGCTCTCGGGTCCTGATTGCACTCCAGGCCAGGGGATTATACAGGGTCAGTGCACTAGGGGACAGAAATCTCGAGGCCACTCCAGAATCCTGCTTACCACAGCTCTTTCCCACCCAGTCTGTGCCTCTGGGATCCCAGCGTGCCTCCCAGTAGGCACACCTGATCAATTTCTCATCAATTTCTGTGAGATGTCCAGATCTACTCACAGACACACCTTGGTGTATAAGGGGATTTGCTGGACTTGATGCTGAGGCAAGGTTGCAAGAAGCAATCACATCTTCACGAAATTGGATTTCTCTCCTTTGAAAAGGCACACATAAGTCTTTTTTTCGAGAGTCGGACTTCTCAAGATATCCCTTAAGACACAACGCAAGTCTGTTCTTGGTTTTAAAAAGCACATCCTTCCCCTCCCCCTGTGTGAGCTGTCTCAAGCGTTCCTTTTCCTGTCTATTCTTGACCATCTGCCCGGTCCTGCCTCTTTCCCTAGGACACCGTGTTCCAACTCTGGGGCTCTTTGTCCTCAATTTACTGGAGCTGAAAGAGAGATAATCAATCCATTTGACTGATTGACACAACGCAATCCTTCATTTACCCACCACGGTTTTGCAGACTCAATGGGGTTGAGTCTAAGGTGGCTTGGCTGTCTTCTGTCCGCCCCTGGCCGTCCTCGCAGAAGCTGTGACAGAACAATTCAAGGCTGCCTTTCCTACCTTCTACCTGGAGGGACTAACTAGTACATTATGAAGAGCCCTGCACAGCTTTATTGGGCCTCCTTGAGTCCTTCTTAAAAACAATTTGTGGTAAAATGCTCGTAACACAAAATTGACCATTTAAACCATTTAAAAATATATTGTTCAGTGGTATTAAATACATTCAGATTGTTGTGCAACCATCCCCACCATCCGTCTCCAGACTTTGTCCTCTTCCCAAACTGAAACTCTGTCCCCATTAAACACTAAGCTCCCATCCCCTCCCCCAGCCCCTGGCCCCATCATCTACTCTCTTTCTCTATGGCTTTGAGTCCTCTAGGGACCTCATATAAGTGGAATCATAGAGTATTTGTCTTTTTGTGTCTGGCTTATTCCTCCCAGCATAAAGTCCTCAAGGTCCATCCACCTTGAAGCACGTGTCAGAATGACTCTCATTTTTTAAGACTGAATAATCTTCCATTGTATGGAGGGACCACCATTTTTCTTATCCACCCATCTGTCGATGGACACTTGGGTTGCTTCCACATTTTAGCTGTTGTGAATACTGCTGCTGTTATGCCTTCAAGACCTCCTTTCAATTCCAGAAGTGGAATTGCTGGATCCTACGGTAATCCCATTTTTAATTTTTGAGGCTGTGCCATACTGTTTTCCACAGCAGCTGCACCATTTTACATCCCCACCAGCAGTGTACAAGGGTACAATTTTCTCTACATCCTTGTCAACACTTAGTATTGTCTAGTTTCTTTTATAGTAGTCATCCTAACGGGTATGCCCAATTCCTTTTCATTCTTATTTTTTCTTGTGTAAAACTTTTTTCAGCATTGCTCATACAACCTAGAATCTGCTCTGATCAGGAATCTAAACTGTTACCTTCTTTGATCTCCTCATATCTACTCAACATCTACCATTACAGTCCATACAGCCATTAACCCCAAATTCATACAGAACCCCTGGATATCTCCCAGGACGAGGTTAGAATTAGTATTGAGAAGTATGCGTTTGGGTGTTTGCCTGGGGTCAGGGGATCTGAGATCTGAGAATTTGGGGCGGACATAATGGTGCCCATTGATTGCACCTGACATTTCCCAGCATGCCTAGCAGGCCACATGACCGGTCCTGGTCCAAGGTTGTGTGTGTGTGAGGAGTGTGTAGCCCACAGGTGACTCTCTGGCGTCTTTCTCCTGCCATGTTGACTAAGGAGGGCAGCATTTTAGACAGTGAAGCCATCATTAGGTTGGATCCCCGAGTCACCACATGGAACAGATGGATGGGGATAGAGGAACCTTGGTTGGGCTAAGCCTCTGAGATTCGGGGCTTACAGTACAGCCTGGCCTCCTCTTACCCCATTAAGGGGAAGAAGACAGAGCTCTGGTGAATTTGCTCGACGTGCTGCCCCCCTTGAGAACAAGTCTGTGAACCTAATGGAACTCAGGGATGGGAAAATCACACCAGTGAGTTCAAACCGAAATTCTCCCCAGTCGACCCCGAAAATGTGAACCTCCCTGACTGCCACACAGAGCGAGCAGTCTCAAGGGCTGTCACCTGATTTTTCAGAGAAAGTTAATCATTTTGTACCCTCTCCATAAAGCAGAATAAATTACAGTGGATTTGCAAGTCAACGGGGTTGATGCTCCTTGGGAATTTCCATTTGCGTGGCGTGTGTGGCAGGCAGTTCCCAAAATTCAAGTCCTCTCCTACTCTCAGTTTCTTTCCATCTTATTTCTGTATTTGAGTCCTTATTTTTTTCGATTTCTGACTTAAACGTGAGGGTCCCATTGGCATTCTTTACTGACCCAAGATTGGATCACTGGAAACCAGAACACATGGCTACTCCTTCCAGTTGGATTCTTCCACCGTCCGATGACAGGATAATAAATCTCAACCGAGGACTGAGATCTGGATGGAACAGCATTTGGGATACCACAGGAAAACACCCTTCATGACACGCTGGAGTTTTGATACTGAGTTGTAAAACCCACTGGAGAAGTAACCACAGAATCTCTCATAAAATTAATTCTAGCTAAATCCAATCTTTAATAAAATGTGCCTGCTTTCCACAGCTGGAAATGGATTCTTCCCTTTGCCTTTGCTCATGGTTTTTAAATTTATAAATTTGCCTACTCTTACTATCATTTTTCTATTTATTTTGGCTATAGTTTGAAGTTCAAAATGAGAGTCAAAGAAAATTGGTTCTAGGAGGGGAGGACCGATGGAAAATTCTGGATCCTGACATGCATCTCTCTCACCAGGAGGAGGAGACATTGCTAGCTGGTTTTTCATTTGAAAATCAGAAATCATCATATTTCTGAGCAAATTGGAACAGATTAGCATGCCTCCATAGGTCAAAACTATGAAAAGTGGAAGCATTTATTAAAGCTTGAAGACCTTGTCATAATTCCGAGCACGCCTCTCGCGAGTTAAAAGGCACAATTCCAGATCTTTAAGCTAAAATTTCTGAAAGAGTGACCTTTTCTTTTCCAAATAATATACTACCAATGGAACATTTTGGGAGTGTGCCTCAATAGCCAAAGTTGACAGGAAATGCCAAGCTCGTTGATTAATGGTAACAACCAAAATGGGGTTTCCAGCCTCAACAAGGTACGGGAGTTTTCGGTGTGGATTTAATTATCTGGACACAAGCCCAGTCCCCTTGTCTCTCTCTTGTGCCCAGACAGGAAAGCTGGCCCTCGGCGGGGGCTTCTTCCTCCTGAGAAACCAGCAGCATGGAGGTTTCTGATGACAACTCTCTAGTTCTGTCCTGGGGGTGTGCAAAGTCAGGGCCATTTGCTGCACAGCTCCAGAAAAATCAACTTTGTGTCTGCCACCTCGTTTACAACTGAACGGTGCACTGAATTGCCTATTGGAAGTTCTCCGAGGGTGAATTTGGGGCAGGCACACACTCACGCAGAGAATTTTAAAGGAAATTAGATAAAAGGGGAGGGCCCTTAAGAGCTATAGATGGTTCTCGGAAACACGGAATCTGATTTGCAAGGCTTGGGGAGCCACTCAGAGGAGCCAGTTTTGCATCAAGAGTGCTGAGTATCCTGTACCAACAAAGAACATCTGAATTCACCTATCAGGAGCACGAATGTGAAGTGTCCTCCAGAGAATCAGTGAAATCCCAGAAACCATCTGAAAAATCGTGTAACTTCATTGAGCTCTCTCTACACTCTCGGGGAGCTGGAAACCAGCTAAGAGTACAGCTTGCATCTTTCCGTAAGATGTAACATTGAGTTGATTTGTTAGCACAATTCAGACTAGTTGTTTGATTAGGACAGTTTAACCAGAACTCAGAACTCCGACCATAAAGCAAAATCTCTCTATGCAATCTGGATAGTTGCTGAGTTTTTTTAAGGGAGTCGCGTATGCCCAAAGTCTCTGTATGATCAGACAAACGGTTTGCAAATCTTGTCTTCCGTTCTGTAGGGATGGAGAAAATGTTATTGGGACGGGTTTCTTCGCTGTGCAGAAGCTTTTCAGTGGGATGCAACCCACTGGTCTATTTTTGTTTCTCTTGCCTGTGCTCTTGGCGTCATATCTACGGAATCGTTGCTGAGGCCAGAGTCAGCAAGGTCTTCCGCCATGTTTTCTTCTAGGAGTTTTATGGTTTCCGACGTTGTGTTTTAAGTCTTGAACGCACTTTGAGTTAATTTTTGTGTATGGTGTGAGAGAAGGGTCCAATGTCATTCTCTTGGATGTGGATGTCCAGTTTTCCCAAGACCATTGGTTGACGAGACAGACCCTTTCCACGTTGTGTGGTCTTGGCACCCTCACGGAAGACTGGTTGACTATATGAGCATGATCCAGGACTGAGTAATTGCTAGATCATTTTCCTGTGGCCCAGATACATCTAGGGCCAGAGTGCCAGAAACTTCTGCATGGTCCTTGAACCCTTGTCCATGCCTGAACTAAGTTCTGTCCCCACACCTTCCACAATTCCCCTTTCCTGTCTGGCCCCGGGAATCCCAGGTAAACAGCCTAATTTGGCTCCCATCCACTCCTTCACCATCCACATTCATCTATTCCTGTAGTCCTGGTCCTGTCTCCTTAATGCCAACCCCTTCTCCCCCTCTGCCCCATCACCACCCTAATCCAAGCTTTCCTGGAGCCCATGACTGGTCTCCCCGCTCTCTGCTTGCCCCCATCTAATCCATTCTCCATGAGACCACCAGGGTGGTCGCCCCACCCCCTGAGAATCCCCTCCTCTTAAAAAACATTTTGAAAGGAAACAAAATAACATACTCTTAAAATCTCCCTAGTTGGTTCAACTTTTAAAATTGTATTCACAGGTAATTTCCTCCATCCCACAGGGATTCCTAAAGAATCAGCTTTTAAATTGTGCCTCAGGAGTGATGACTTTTCTTAAACCCTTTGTGAAATGAGACGGGATGTCAGTCTAAACAGAGAGAGAGGACAGAGATGGAGTCCCCATATCAGGAGGTCGGACCCAGAAATCTCCACAATTAATCCCACCCAGCTGGGTTCACGTCACCCAGACTTCAACATCCTTGGAATGAACCCACAGGCTCAGAACCAAGTGAATCTTTCTTTCTCCCAGAAACCCACGGAGTTTCCCTCCACACCCGCCTATTTTCTCGCATGTCGACCCCGCCTGTAAGATGCCCCGGCATTTGCAGGGTCCTCCTCCTTGATAACCAGGCACGGATCTGCACGTTTAAGTGCCGCTTTGTCAGGGGACCATTATCTCCTGATAATGTCAGCTTGCGGGTTCCCTCCCCGGATGCCCCAAAGGTCTGTCTATTTCAGAGCACCACGCTCACTCGCAGGGATGAATCTCCCGGTGCTAACCGCGTCGGCAACACTAACCTGCAATTAAGTCGGAATCGGCCGCTCTGGTGGGCATCCTGCAGCCTCGGAAATGGCCTGGGAATCTCCCGTGTATTTTGCACACGACTCTCGACTGAGTGGGGAGGCTGTCTGTGCGTGTCACCCCCGAGGAAGAAACCGCCTGTGGAAGAGGGCGGACGAGGAACGCGCCTTCCAGCCCACGGAGAGAAGACACACGTGTTGCGTGACTGAACTTAGCCTGTGCTCTGATGTCATGCAAGCTTGATATTTCCCATTAAAATAGCTCGGCCCTGGTGACCTGAAGCCACAGGACACTCTCCAGGTGCAGCGGTCTGTAGGAGCTGGACGTTTGTTTTGCACAGATAACCTGTGAATTGACCTGCGGCCTGTTGAGGGCACCTTGCCGAGCCGGTGAAGCGTTTTCCCAGGCTGTGTGTATCTGTGTTTCTCAATGTGCGTAATTATGACGAAGAAGAGGCACCAGGCAGTCACTGGAGGTGATGCTCCCAAGGAATCTCGGGAATGGACAGGTGTTCCTGGTGACTTGGGAATGGTCAGGTGCACTGGGTGACTTAAGAGTGGCCAGGTGCGCCAGGTGACTTGGGAATGGTCAGGTGCACTGGGTGACTTAAGAGTGGCCAGGTGCGCCAGGTGACTTGGGAACCGCCAGGTACACCAGGTGAGTTGGGAACGACTGGGTGCAGTGACTGACTTGGGATGACCAGGTGCGCCAGGTGACTTGGGAACTGCCAGGTACACCAGGTGAGTTGGGAACGACCGGGTGCAGTGACTGACTTGGGATGCCCAGGTGTGCCAGGTATTAGAAATGTTAAGAAAACATTTGGTGATACTTCAGCAAGCCCTTTGGCCAATGCCCATTCCTCAATCAGCTGTCATTTCTTAGGGTTTTTATCTTCTTATCTCATTGTGCAGAGTCCAGATTCCTCCTCATCAGTTGCACTAATGTGCGAGTCTCTCCCTCTCTCTTTTCCTCCCCTGCCTCTCTTCTCTCTCCTTCATACACCTATGCAGACATACAGACAGACACGCACACACAGATGCACACAGATTATTGTCTTTTACTGATTCCTTTTTTCACCCTTATGTCTCTAGTACCTAGAGGTTGGGATATATAGTAGATACTATAAATATTTCCTGAATGAATGAATGGCTAGTTGAGAGGACTGGCTTTGCAGTCCCAAAGACCTGGATGTGAATTCAGCCTCTGTCAGTCACTGCACTGGTGACCTTGACAAAATCACCTGGCCACCCTGGGTTTCCATTTCCTCACTTAAAAGGACGGTGACAATATTACCCCACGGGGCTGTTGTGGAGTACCGACTGAGAACACAGCCCACCACTCGGGAACACCCAGAGAACGGCAAATATTGTTAGGACGGGGCAGTTGGGAGAAGCCAGAAAGGCGGCGTGTTGGGCCTAAAAAATCATCTGGAGACGCCAGGCAGAAATCTGTAGCCACAGACAGAACGTTTCCCAAGAGGAGTGGGCATCACCTCTTCTGGAGGCCTCGAAATCAGAGACCCACCAATTACCCGCACAGTTAATTCAGGGTTTTGGGGAAATGAGTGGGTGCTGGGAAGCCGGGCTGTGTGAAGTCACCACGGGGTGGGCTGTCACGTGGGCGACTCCCAGCGCAGGTGGCTTTTATGCACAGGCTGAGGCAGGAGAAGGAAAAGTGCCCGTGTCTGGGGTTCTCGGGCGCCTCTCGGAGACCCGGACCACATGGGAAGCTCATCCTCTCACGTCCACGCGGGTCGAGGAGGAGGAGAGGGTCAGCCGTCACGCCTGTCATTTTGCATCCGGTCAACATGCCCTGCCTTCACCACCTCTCCAAAGTCCCAATGGTCATGGCAAATAAACTTGTATCAAGGGAATAAATAACTGAATAAATCTATCAACTGAATAAAGAATTGAAGAAAACTGCTCTGTCCCACCTTGTCGAATCTCGGCGCCCCCATGAGGATGGCGATCCCGCAGAGCTTCCTCATAGCACAGATGCTGGAAGATGCGTGTGAATGGGACAGGAATGGTCCAGGCGTGTGACTCCTCGTGGACGGCCGCGCCAGGTGGCATTCTGCCCTGAACTCGCTCCGATATGATGGTGGAGTGTTGAGTATGCATGCAGCTCTGTGGGAGATTTGGGGAGGAAAATGAATCAGGAAAAGAAACCCGCGGGGTCTGCTGCGCAGGTGTTGGTGTCAGAGCTGCAGGGAGCAGACACCTGCAGCGGAGGGAACACAGATGGGGATTAACGGGATAGCCACCCGGTAGGGTCTGCAGAGAGAGCCATGGCTGACAGTATCCTTGTCCGACCCATGTTTAGGTTCGTCCTCCATCCCTTCCTCCAGACGCAAGCCACAGATCTGAAAGTGCATGGAGTTCTCTTCCAAGCCTAAGCAGCATCCTTATCTGGGACAGGACAGCTGTGACGAATCCCCTGGAGGATGAAATGAAGCCATGCTTCTCAGTGGACCTGCCCTGAGGTCCCAGCCCTGCAGCTTCCTGCCCTCCCCGCTGGCTCCCTCCTGCTCCGCCAGGAGGCACAAGATCCTTACCTCAGGCTCTGCTTTAGGGGGTCCCCGCCCAAGACACGGGCTCAGAGAGGGAGACCAGTTTCCTCCCACTGTGGGGGCCAGAGTCAGCCTGCGGACACAGCATTTGAGGAGGAGCATGTCCATGCAGTCTTGGGGCTGATGGTGAAGGAGGTCAGCGTGAGCCATCAAATAGTGGCACAGTCCTCCCGGGTTCCACTCACCTGTCACAGGTGACAGCCACAGGACAGAGAGACCTGCCAATAGAGCTGATGACTGACAAGATCGGTGGTAGCCAAGGGCTTGGGGGGAGGGGAGGAGGGATAAATGGGTGGAGCACAGAGGACTTTTTTTAAAGACTTTTTTTTTTTTGGAGCAGTTTTAGGGTCAGGGCAAAATTAAGGGGAAGGTACAGAGATTTCCCATATACCCCAGGCCCCCACACATGCACAGCCTTCCCCATTATCAACATCCCCACCAGATCATACATTTGTTACAAGTGATGAACCCACAAGGACACATCATATTCATCCCAAATCCATAGTTTCCATGAGGGTTCTCTCTTTGTGTTGGAAGTTCTGTGGGTTTAGACAAATGTATAATGGCATGTATCCACCATTATGGTGTCATACGGTCTATTAGGGCAGCAAAACTATTCAGTTTGATATTTTAATGATGGATACACGTCATGATACATTTGTTCAAACCCAGAGAATGTGCAACTCGAAGAGAGAACCGCCATGCAAACCGTGGACATCAGTTAATAACAATGTATCAATCCTGGCTCGTGAGTTGTAACAAAAGCACCCCCACTGATACGAATGTGAGCACAGCAAACCATGCCCGGGAGGGTATGCGTGAGAGAGCGAGGGAACTCTCTGTGCTCTCTGCTCAATTTCTCTGTCAATCTAAAAGTGCACTACAAAAATAAGTCTGTTCATTGTAAAAAAGAAGGATTGCTGAAATCTATGAGTCTCACGAAAGACAGAAACAGGGAGCTGCCCCTGGGTTGGAGACACAGGTGGATGCATATAAAGTCTGAAGAAGGAATAGGTCTTCACAAGACTTAGGGGACGGTGGAGGAGAGCTGGGTGCCAGGAAACTAAGTCTTGTGCAGTCAGGTCTGCTCCGGTGACAGGACGGTGCTGGCGAGCAGGCAGGCTGGGCAGCAGTCGGGCTGCAGAAATAGGGGCACGGGGGTTTCCTGGAGCCAGAGCCCGGAAGGCAAAGGCGTGAATTCCAGCACTGAAGCTGCTTCGTCGCCTCTCCCATCTCTTTCCTGCACCTGTAAAGATCCAGGAGAGAGATGGCAATGGGGCGGCCTCTCTGGTGCAGCCTGGTAGCTTGGGGGTCCGCAGATCTGTGTTCAGAAGGATTCCGAGGCAGCATCCAGTCTCGGCCGGAGGGAGCTGGATGTGAGAAGGCCTGGGGCAGCACCCTGGGTGTGTCTGCTTCCACTCTCAAGCTCCTCTCGGGGGTCCCTTTGGTCCCCACGCAGCACAAGCCAAACCCCAGGTCACAGATCAATTTTCTCCACCGTGCATTTGCACCTACAGAATTTAACTCACTGAAAAGAGTAATAAAACCAGTCACCCAGGTGGCCCTGGGAACTCCACAGATATGAGATGACATGTTTGCACGTACGTAAAAACAAGCAGATGACTCGGTCGCAGGTGGCGTGTGAATCTCCGGTGAATCACCTTTCTGGATGGAGAGGACAGAGCATTGCCTTGTCCCCAACAGAAAATGTTCATGAAGGAAAATCAGAATTAAATGTCACTGCAGAGGGGACTCAGACATTCAAGAGCCCGGGGTTTTGATGCCGTGAAAGGGTCTCCTGCTGACGGAGGCGTAATTACAGCCGGGGGAGGCCGGACCCTGGCGCCCGCCTGCATTTGTTAATTCTTACTTGTCAGAATCACGGTTCCCTTAGTGGCCAAAAGGCTGAGCCGAGGAGAGCTCGGAGGCGGAGGATTCATCGCAATCACTGTCATTGATCGAATGCATCCTCCCCTCCGGGGCTGCCTCTCATTGTCTCTAGTCTTTGAGACCCCGCCGCGAGGAAGAAATAATGTCGTCCACTCGCCAAGAGTGTGGAAGCGGGAGGATCTGCCCGCGTCCCACGGCTGGGTTCTTTCCTCTGAGCCATGAGGCTATTCTCAGACCCGCCCGGCCAGGCAGGTGTTGGGGAAGGGACAGGAGGGAGCAGAAGGGGACCTGCGAGGTGCTGCAGCTCTGACCACAGCCCCTGGCATCTCTGCGGCCGGCAGGCTGGCCTGGTGGTGCCCTGGTCTGTGGGTGCAGGTCAGTGTGGGGCATCGGGAAGCAGGCGAACGGGAAGGCGTGTGTGACCAGGTGACTTAGGGAGGGGAGGGGAGCAAGGCTCCAAGGAATAAGGGGCAGAGATTCAGGAAAAGCTGGCGGCCATCTCCAAGAATATGTGGCCAGTGGATACCCCCAAGGTGGCCACTGGGGGCACTTGGAGAATGGGGAAGACCGGGCGCATTTACAGGCTCCAAGAAGGCAGAGATGGGGACGTTGGAGTCAGCATGTCAGGCAAGGCATGGTGGTTGAATTGGGGTCTCCTGTTGGAGGCAGAATTGACAGGGTTGGCTCGATGGGTCAGTGCACCCGCTTGACCTCAGGGACCTTGGGCTCATCACGGCTGAATCCATGCTATGGTATAGAGCTGGGGGAAATGGCTCATCTGGGAATATGGGCGCATCTCCCTTCCCAGTTAAGGGTTGCAAGGTCAGAGGCAGGGTCAGGGTGACCAGCCGTCCTGTTTGCCAAGGACTTGTGCAATTTTAGCCCTACATGTCCCGCCTCTCTGGAGCCAGCAAAGTGGGACGGTTGGCCACCCCGCTGGACAGTGAGTAGCTGAGCCGTGGCTCCCTAATGGGAACCTAAGAGGATCCCAGGACGTGTGTGGACCTTGGAGCATGTGGGGTGATCTGGGCATCTCAGGGCCTCGTGGCTCATCATGCCTCTCTCCCATGTGCCCCTAGAAAGGCTCTTCAGGTATAAGCATCAGAGACAGGCTCTGCACAATGTATGGGAAGAATGATCTGGAAGATACAGGACAGAGCAGGGAATTGAAGGGAAAGCTGAGAAGTCAAGTCTCAGGGGATGGGACGCAACGTGGCTGCAGGGATGGAGATGCTGTGATGGATGGGGGCCCGTAGGTCTCCACCGCCTGCCCTTCCTGGAGTCCTGTGTTCAAGGTAGACGTTTCAGAACAAAAGTGGGGGGAGAGAGAGAGACGGAAGGTCGGAGACAGCCAGAGGCAGAGAGAGAGAGAGAGCGAAGGAGAGATCGATATACACACACAGAGACAGAGAGAGGACAGAGACAGGAAGAGACAGTCAGAGAGAGAGAGAGACAGAGAGAGAGAAGAGGGGAGAAGGAGAGGGGGAGAGAGAGAGAGGTCAAGCAGATGAACGAACCACACCAACCAAATCGTGTTGATTGGCCCCCAAACGGAGCCCTGAATTTGTCCACTTCTCTCTGTCTGGACCACCACCGCCCGCCCTCCGGCCTCCCCTTTCCTCCCTCCCCTGTCCATCTTCCGCTCTGTGAGTAGAGACCTCATTGACTTAGATTATCCCCTCGAGTTGATGGCTTTGATGACGTCCTACTGCTCTGAATTGCCACCTGGATCCCCGGGGAGCCCTTCGAGGTCCTGGGCCACCAGCCCGGGCATCTCTCTCCCACTGCATCCCATGCCATCGGCCGTCACTCACCGTGACCTCCATCTGCGTGTTTGTAGCCGCAACACGCCCGCTGGGGTTCTCCCTCCCGCTCCGCACATCTCCCCACGCTGTCGATGGGCACGGTTCTCTCCGTACATGTCAGCTTAAACTTAAACGTCACGTCCTCAGAGAAACCTTCTCGAACCTTCCCTCCTACCGAACCAAGATTCCCTTTCTGTAAGATTTAATATTTGTTGAGCAGTGACTACGTAAAGCCGCTCAACTGAACAGGTTTTATCTGTGAACTCCATTGGATGACACCCTGGTGGGGCAGGTTCTGTTTGGAACAGAAGGACAACAGGCACAGGATGGTAAAGAACCTGCCCAGGGTCACACAGCCGCTCCCCGGCAGAGCTGGTCTCTCTGACGCCACTGTCCGATCATCTCTCAGACACTCACTGACTTCTGCGTTGAGGCCCATCACCCTTTGTAATCATTTTAATCTCTGCGCGGGAGGCGGGGAGGCGTGTCTCCGTCAGAACTGAATCCCCAGCCCGTGGACGTCGTCAAGTGAGGGAGGTGGGGTGGGTGGATGAACGAATGGACAAAGGAGTGAATGAAGAGATGCGTCGACGACAACGGGCTTTGGGAAGATGCAACGGGAATGCCAGCTTGGGGTGCTGGGGCCGCGTTTTGCCCTCAACGAGGTGGGACGGGGCCCGTGGCTCCCTTGCAGACATCAACTTGAGTTTCTCAAGGTGGACACCCAAGAACGGCATTGCTTGTCCCAGGGTCGATAAGGACTCAGGTTGACCAGGTCCAGCCGGCGGACGAATGTCCACCCCCCAGCTGTGTGTGCGCTCTGGTTGACCCACATATCCTCACCAACCCTCGGCACTACCACACCTCTTCATTTCGCCAGCTTGGCCGGAGTACCAAAGTTTTGCATTCTGCTTGTCCTTTCGATTTCCACGATTGTTAACGAAGTCACACATTTTTATGTTGATTTTTACAGGCATCCTTTATCATGCGAAGTAAATCAGCACCTCTTTTTATTTTGCAAAACAAAAAATCAATAAAGGGTGCTGCATTTTATCCAAAGTTTTGTCCTCGATTGAGGAGATGGTCTGGTTTTTTTTCTCCTTTAATCTGTGAATAGAGTGGAATATTAATTGGTTACAAAAGTGTTCGGCCAACTTTGCCTCCCTGGGATGCACCTAACTTGTCCCTGATGTTTAACTTTCTGCAGAGGCCTGCATTCAGGTTGTTAAAAATTATATATGCTTTATACACGATGATGAATAAAGTTTGGAGGTGATACTTCAAGGCTTGGCAAACATCCTGCTTCTCCTTAAAGTTTCACTGGCTAATTTTGGGATTCATTGGTGGATCTTGCCTGCAGCAATTTTTACTGTGTTTTTCTATGTCCCTCATTCCTGTTACATTTATTATTTGAAATTCTTATGTAAAAAAGATTTGTGTCTTCTCCCCCATTTATATACTTTGTCATTTATTTATATCTGTAATAATGGATATATTATCCATTATTATGTGGATAATATCCACTTGTGAATATTTATCTTATTCTTCGAGTTATTAGCCAACACTATTGTTATTTATTCTCTTCAAAGTGTTCCAGTTTTGGCCATTGGGACCTATTTCAGATGGGCACACGTGCATTTTGGACATGCCTCATCCTGGATTTTATTTTTTAAAACACTTTCTGGCACCAAAAGATGCTCCAGGTTGATCTTGCCCCAGATCTAGAATCTGCCATTTTTCGAAGGATCCCTGGTCCCTTTCATTGGAGCGATTCATTGCTTTGAATATTTTTTGTTAATTTTTAATATTAATTGTTGTGTCTTTTCTTTCTTTTTTATTTTTAATTCTGAAGTTATTGCAAATTCACGGGAAGTTGCAACAGCTTTCCCCAATGATTTCATCTTAGGTAACTATTCCATTTTTTTCATCCTGCCTGGTCCGCTCCGCCGTTTCTTATCCCCAGCATTTTATAATAAGCTTGAATTTTATGTATTTATTTAAACACGAAACCTGGTCCTTTTGGGGTCCAGGTCCAGAATTCCGGGATCTGAAGTTCCAGTGGGGTTTTGTGATGTTGCCTGGGGGTTTTTGTTATTTGCTTCTTTTCTCTCGTGACGATTTGTTTTCTGAATGTTTATTTCTCTTTCAAATGAGCTGCCTGATTTCTTTGTCGTTTTGGCTGTGGGAATTCCTAATGTTGGGATACAGCATTCCTGATTCCAACATTCCTGATTTCTCGGGCATGCCTGGGGGCATGTTAGCCTTTACTTGGATGTGTTCAGAGCAAACATATCGTCTCAAGGGTGATTTTGCGTGGCTTTTTTTGGTGGGCATATTGATACTTATTGTTCAACTTTTTTTTTTTCCCTTGAGCAAGATTGTCCCTGAGCTAACATCTGTGCCAACCTTCCTCTATTTCGTATGTGGGACACCGTCACAGCACGGCCTGATGAGCAGTGTGTAGGTCCGCGCTCGGGATCTGAACCCGTGAACCCCAGGCCACCAAAGTGGAGCCTGCGAACTTAACCACTACGCCCCCGGGCTGGCCCCAGATCAGGAGTTCTGTGGGACGTTCCAGAGCTCAGAAGCCCTTGACAGCCCAGTGGATGCCTGAGCTACAATCGCACGAGTATGAAGCCCCGTCGTCCAGCAAATTCTCTGTGGAATCGTGTCTCATCCTCCACTTCGTTTCAATCGTCTGCCCTCGCTGCCTCTTGCTTCCCCTTAAATTTCAAACTACACACTTACGGTGAGCTACGAAATGCACCGATTTGTAATCAGGACATAATGATTATAAAAAGGGTTGAAACTCTGGACAAAGGTGCCACGTCCCCTGGTCTCCTGGGTGAAGAGAAAACGGCGGTGCGAGGGCCGGGCTGAGATGAATCCCACACAGACGCACGTCTGCCGTCTCCTGCAACGGCCTGAACAGGACTCTGGGGTCCTGGAGCGGCTTGCCTTTCGAATCTGATACGCTGCCACATTTCGTCTGGTGGCAAATGACAATGGCATCTTGCTGAGTGGAAACGTGAGAGGGAAGGTCAGGAAGCAGGTGTTTGCAATGAGGATGTGTATGTGCCAGGGATGCCGGTGGAAATTTCCTCCTGTGGAACAGCAAGTGTGAACGTGGGATGACTCAGTCATTATCACGGGGGGAGACGAGGGTCTCTGGGAGAACGGGAAGGGCCGGGGGGACAGCCGGGGGGGCATCCATCACAACGAGAGCCCGTGGTGCGAGGATTACAGCCCTGCAGTGCCAGGTGCTCCTTTTCCTGCTGTGGACTTCTATTATTCCACCATCGATCACCTCCGCCCAGTTCTGGGTCCTCTGTGGGCGTTTGGAGGAGTAATTAAAAATAATCAGCCGTCTCTGCCCTGAATGAATTTAAGGCTTTGCAGGATGGCAGAAGAAGAGAAGCATGGGAGAATACGCATTTTACTATCAACCAGACAAAGTAAGATTTCAGAGCAGAGACCTACAGACAAAAGGAGCACTTTAGTCCTAATCCCAGATGCCTTCACAAAATTTAACTTTGTCCAACGAATGAATGAATGAATGAATGAATGAATCTGGCCAGAGGAAGCACGGGTTTCAAGGAAAAATGGTGTGCTAAGATCTGGGAAGACAGTGATAGAAGAAATTTGCTGTCACCGAAGCAGGATGGAATTCACCCACTGCACATGTAAAAGGTCAAAGTGGAAACACAGATTGTAAATCTGCATCCTGATTGCGGAGAAGAGAAACGGGCAGGCAATATCGTGAATGGTCACACTGCAGTTGGGAGAGGACGGAGCTGAGTGGGTCCCGGTGCTCGAAGATGAAGTTAAATTGTGTGCTGCTGTTTCAACTCACCCAAACCAGCATGCGTGCATCGGGCCAGGACGCTGTGAACTGCTCCAATCTTTGGGGTCCCTTTGCACCTGCTCATAAATACTTATTGCATGCCCATCATATACTATGCATTGTTCTACGGTCTGGAGGTGGAAATATGAGTAAAGATGATTCTACTAATCATCTTGTTGGGGAGGCCAACATGCCCACAATTAGAATGCACCATGGTGCATAAAGCAAAGGACCCAAGCCCAGGTCGCAGAGCAATTGACAAGAGACTGACAGATGTGACCTGGGGAGTCAGGGCAGACTTTGGGGAGGACGTGACTTCCCAGCCAGGTTTGAAAACACGAGGAGGACTTCTCCAGAAAGACAGCGTGGGTAGAGAGACCCGGGAGAAGGCCCCTTTGGAGCTCTGCAAGCATCGGGGTGTAGACTGGATGATGGAGGGATGTAGGTTGGGAACGAGGGTGGAGACGTAGGGAGGTAGGGCATCACGGTACGCCTCTCTGACCCGCGTTGTGAGGTCTTCTGTGCCTTCAAATTGTGTTTTTAGAAAGATGCCATCAAATGGTTTTGAAACTGGGGGCTTGTAGGGGACGGGAGAGAAAAGCCAGCTCGGCAGGTATTGGAATGGTGCAAGTGGCGTATGTGGCAGAGACAGACCAACGCAGCAGCAGCAGTGTGATAAGGGATCGGGAGGGAAGTGTGTGGACTCGAGGTGCGCTTGGGATGCAGAATCTATAATTCTTGGGGGATGACTGGTGATGCAGATAAAGGAGAACTGCAGATCTCCAAATGAGGCCTCTAGGGGGATGGGTGCTTCATCGACCAAGATCAGGAATGCGGGGGGGGGTGGGGGTGGATGGAGATTTGGAAATGGGGTTGAGGACCATCTCCAGGTGAACTGTGACTATCTGAGTAGGAGACACCTCAGCAGCAGCCAGAGAGGACACAAACGTGTTGGTTGGTTTTCTGTGTAGGGGATTCCAGGGATAATGGGGGCACGTAGGCCACAGGAGGTATTTAAAACCATGAAGATGAGAGTGGGGGAAAGGAGAAGAGAATAGGGCCAGACCCAGGACTCAGTAACCCCAAACCCAAAAGGTCAGGTGGAGAAAGAGGTCAAGAAAGAGGTTGCCAGTGCACAAAACGTTAAACATGGAGTTACTCTACGACCCAGCAATTCAACTCCTAAGTATATACCCCAAAGGATGGGAAACAGGTGTTGAACCAAAACTTGTACATGAATGTTCACAGCAGCCCTATTCACAGTAGCCAAAAGGTGGAAACAATCCATGTCCGTGGATGGATGAACAGATAAATAAAATGTGGCCCATTCACACAATGGAATATTACTGAGCCATGAACAGGGGTGAAGCACTGGCACAGGCTACAACATGGATGAACCTTGAAAACATGATGCTCAGTGAGAGAACCAGACACAAAAGGCCACCTAGTGTGTGATTCCATTTATATGAAATGTCTAGAATAAGTAAATCTGTAGAGATAAAAAAAGCACTGGTTTTCAGGGTTAGGAGGAAAGGGAATGGGGACTGACGGCTTAATGGGTACAGGGTTTCCTTTTGGGGTGACGGAAATGTTCTGCCACCAGATAGAGGTGACAGTTGCATGACATTGTGAATGTGGTAAATGGCACTGAATTGCGCATTTTATTATTTTTTTTATATTATGAGAATCTCACCCCAACCAGGAAAAAAGAAGAAACAAAGAAATATCGGTGAGGTGGAGGAGAAACAGGGCAGCCATGGAAGCGAAGGAACCGTGTTTTAAAGTGAGCGTCACCGACGCCACAAGGGGGTTAAGAAGACACAATTGCTCTTTCTCTTTGGCGACAGTGACGTCAGATTTATGGTCGCTCTGGAAATTTCACTGGGTACGCACCACCATGGGGATCAATCCCCAAGGAGCTTTTTAGATCTGGTTCAAGTTAGTCGTACGAGCGGTTTAGCTCAGAGGTAAATATGGTCTAAATACGGGGGTTTCATAGGAACACGGATGGAGATGTGACCAATTCTGCTAACGATGTCAGAACAGCCTTCACAGAGGGGCAGCATTTGACTTGGGGTGTGTATTCGTTTCCTGGGGTTGTCGTGACACAACCCCACAAACTGGAGGGCTCAAAACAACAGAGAGGTATTCTCTCTCGGTTCTGGAGACCAGACGTCTGAAATCAGGGTGTGGGCAGCATCAGTCCCTTCTGGAAACTCTAGGGGAGAATGTGCTCCAGGCCTCTCTCCCAGCGTCTGGGGGCTGCCAGCCATCCTTGGCGTCTCCTGGCTTGTCACCGCATCACTCCCACGTCTGCTTCCTTCTTCACATCAACTTCCCACTGTGTCTGTGTCATGTGGTCGTCGCTCTGTGTGTGTTCATCTCTGTGCCTTTTCTCTTCTTCTCGGAGGACAGCAGTCATCTTAAATTGGGACCCACCCCGATGACCTCAACGGATCTTGACTACATCTGCAAGACCCTCTTTCCAAACAAGGTCGCATTCACCGGAAGCTGGGTTTAGATCTTCGACATCATTTTGGAGAGGGGGACACAATGCAACCCACAGCAGGGTGCGAGGCATATTAAGAATCTGGAGAGTTGACAACAGGAGAAAAGGCATTTGTGCATCAGGGAACGGCATGAACAAAGTCAGTGCATTCTGCAGGGGGAACAGGCTCAGAGAAGGAAGTAGATTGAATGACAGCAGCATCAGCGGCCAGAGGCAGAGGGATGGGAAGAGGAAGCTTGTACAGGACAAACAACGCTGGACCAACCAGATCCAGGTCCTCGAGTGGCTTCTTGTTTCCTGGTGAATAAAGAATCCCTCCTGTGGTGTAAAAGCCCAGCATCTCTTTTCCCCATTGCTCACAAGGATTTACGTGGTTTTCAGCCGGCTTGCTTAACTGCCTCAGACCATCTGGAGGTAATCAAAATAGAGGGATGGAGTCATTATTAAAGCTGGCAGGACCATTAACCGTGGTGGCATCTGTTGAATTCTGCATGGTTTATGGCTGTGGGGTCCACAAACATTACACCCCAGCACTCCAGAAATCTGGGGAATTGCTAAGTGAGCCATGGAGACAGAGGAGGCACAAAAGGAACAAAGAGAATGTTGGAGACCCAGCCAGCCCCGGGCAGACCAGTGAAGGAGGCAAAGCTCACCCCTATATCTTCAGACCCTACAGGATGACGTGGGTGTTTTTTCTCAGTCCCCTTCCCAGCCCCCTAGATCCATGCAGTAGGATCAAAAGCTGATGGATTGGATCTTATTGAAATGCCAATCTCCCTAGTTTCTAGATTATTCCTCTGGAGATTCACACTTGCTGAGATACACTGTAGCAGCTATCACCGAATGGAGACACATATATACACAGACACACTCACACATATGTGCATATATATGCACTGAGTCTTTGTATTTTTATCAGATGCTATGTTACAATTGTCCATCTGTTACATCGACTCCTAAAGTGTAGCCATTCTGGCACGTCTATGGAAAGTCAGTGGTGCGTAACAAGCATGCCCAGGGTACCAAGATTTTCCGGTCTTCATTTGGTTCTTTCATTTCTTCATTTGGTTGTTTATGCCTTTTTATATTTCAAGCTAATAGTGCAAGTTATCCAAACATGCCCTTCTGCCCACAGAGCCTGTACATTTATTTTACCATTGTACCATAGCTCTAAGGAAAAGTTTTATTAGTCCCTCTGCACGCATTGAAAATGTTGGATCACGGACAACATTTACAGTGGCTTTCTAACCAAATCGGTGAAATGCATTTTGGATGTTGATAAGCAGACCATACAGTTCTTCAGCAGGACGTGATGTTTTGGGGCTGCATCTGATGATGTGTGTATTCATCAAGAATTTTTGAGTTTTTCTGGGTCATATGTCACACCCATCCCAGCATAAAAGGCAGTGCTGGACCAGACTCTACACACCGATCCCGGCCATGTTTAGCCAGGTAAACTTGAAAATATACTTCCTTGTTTTCATCCACCATTCTGTTATCCATAAAATGAAGAGGTTGAACTCTGTCTTGCTTCTGTTTTTTTCAGATCTGACACTCTATACTTCTTTCCCCTCCTCATCCAACATGTCTCCTCTTCTCTCCTTTATTCCCGATAAAACGGCATTGCATTCTTGTTACATGCTGGTCATCAGGACTTCTCAAGCTTAAATGTGCCTGTGAATCACCTGGAGGTACTGCTAAAACGTGGATTCTGACTGAATAATTCAGGGGTGGGGCCCGACATTCTGCATTTCTAACATGTTTCTAAATGATGAGACGCTGCTAATCTGAGCATCACACTCCCAGTACAAAGGTGGTAGATGACATGATGCTAGATTAACTCTGTCTTTGTGGGTAAAATAGCTTTTAAAGACCAAAACACGTTCACATGATGGGCAGCTTTGATTACTGGAAAACAATGCAATAATATTGCAATTGTGTAAAAGGAAATGCCATTAAAATTACAGATTTTTTTTTTCCGTTTTAAAAATCCTAGGTAGTATAAATATTCTAGAAGATGAATAAAATACAGGTCATGTCGCACCTCAACACACTCAAAGCATGAGTCAGATTCTCTTGGTTGTCATGACATAGTCCAAAGTGGTTAGACTCGGAATTCTTTTTGATAAATATTTTTTTAGGCAAGACACTTGATTTCTTCTAGAAAAGCCTTAATTTTTACATAGTGCCTTCTTTCTAAGGCTGTGAGACTAAAACTTGCCTATACACTGGAATCCTTTGTGGACTGCCAACAAACTTCTCTGCCTGGATTTCATGTCAAGAAATGTTTATTTAATGGACTGAGGAGAGGACCTGAGAATCATGGTTTTTGAAAGCTCTTTAGGTGGTTCAAAAGTGTGCAGCCAATGTTCAGAATGTCTACTTTATGGGATCAAGTGAAAGAATAAAACTCTTCTTGGGGGTCATTCCACAAAAACCAGAGTCCAGACTTTTTCCTTTTTGAGAGAGTTGCTCTATCTGGAAGCAAGAATTAACGTAACCAGTGTATGAGGGTTCCGTTTTCTCCACGTCCCCTCCAACATTTGCTATTTCTTGTCTTGTTATAATAGCCATTCTGACGGGTGTGAGGTGATATCTCAGTGTAGTTTTGATTTGCATTTCCCTGATGATTAGGGATGTTGAACATCTTTTCATGTGCCCGTTGGCCATCTGTATATCTTCTTTCAAAAAATGTCTGTTCAGATCCTCTGCCCATTTTTTTGATGGGATTGTTCATTTTTGTTATTGTTGAGTTATATGAGTTCTTTATATATTTTGGAAATTAACCCCCCAAGTGTCCATCAATGGATGAATGGATAAAGAAGATGTGGTGTATATATATATATATATATAATGGAATATTACTCAGCCATAAAAAAGGACAAAATTGTGCTATTTGAGAGAACATGGATGGACTGTGAAGGTATTATGTTCAGGAAATAAGTCAGACAGAGAAAGACAAACACTGTATAATTTCATTTATATGTGGAAGATAAACAAACACATGGACAAAGAGAATAGATTAGTGGTCACCAGAGGGGAAGAGGGTGGGGAGGAGGGTGACAGGGGTAAAGGGGCACATATGGATGGTGACGGATAAAAAGTAGACTATTGGTGGTGAGCACAATCCAGTCTACACGGAAATATAATAAGGAAAAAAAAGAAGACTACATGGATAGCTAGAGATATATAGATGGAAAATTTTTAATAAAAATTGGATTATACATGCCATTTTAATAGACAGTATAAATAAAAAAAAGAATTAACATAATCAAATGGCTTTGCCCACAAAGAATGACTACACCAAATCAAGTTGTTCATCCAGCTGACTGCTGATGGGTCTGGTTATCTGCCAAGTCTCGAGAGTAGAGGGTTGCAAGTCACAGACCTTGGTCTCAAGAAACTCACCTTTGAGGGGTGGAAGAAGACGAACAAATAAGCAATGGAGATCATCTCTATGACAAAGTGCCAGGAGAGGGGGAATCAGAGCCACTGGGAGGAAAATGTATCAAAGCTGGATCGGGGTGTGTGGGACTGGGAGGGGGCGGTGAGAGGGTGTTTCACGTGGGAGAGAAGAGTCTGCAAAGGGCTGCTTCTTAAAGGATGTTGAGCTGGTCCAAGCAGATGGAGCGGGGGTGAGCGTGAAGGGGACAAACGCAGAAACAAGCCCATGATGTCGGGCAAAGGTCCAAATGCGTGGAACATGGGAGTGTGCTCCCATTGCATTGTATTTTGGCTTGGAAAAAGGGACTGTGGTTGCAAAAAGATTAAGCTCAAAGATTTTAAGTCCTGGCGAGGCAATGAGAAGCACATTCATATTCAGCAAGAATAAATGTTCTGATTTTACTTGATTTCGCATAAATACGAGGGCAAATGTTACCAGCACGACTTAACCACTGTTGATGTTGACCTTGATCACCTGGCTGAGGTAGTTTTCTCAGATTTCTCTCCTTTTTGCAAGGTGTATTCTTTGGGATGACATTTGTTATGGACAGCCCAGACTTAGAGAGTAGGAATTTATGCTTAGGGCGTGGAATCTCTACATAAATTATCTACTGTTCTCCTGCATGGGAGATCTACTTATTCTCCCCAATGTATCTAGTCAATCACATATTTATATCAGCATGGATTGATGGATATTTATTTTATACTTTGGGTTATGATCCAACACTACTTTCTGTCTTCCGTTGCTCAAAAAATAAAGCATTAATTCTATCTTGCAAAACCCCACTGCTCTTTCTGTGAAATCTGTGTTCTCCATCTTTGCAGGGCAGCACTGCGATGAAAAAAAGAGTTTTTCACAGTTTGGCTTCTACTCAGTGTTCGGTATTCAAAACATGACGTGAAATTATTTGTTAATTATACCTCAATAAAGATGGGAAAAATAAAACACGATGTGACAAACTCAGTTTCTGAGAACACATCTGATAAATATTATTACAATGGAAGGTTTCCAAGGCTAAAGGTTAAGATCAGACTCCAAGAATATTGGTAATAAAACACAAAGCGATAATATAAATATCTCCAAGACATTTAAAAATAGCTATTGACATATCTACCCATTATGAGGGAAAAATAAATAAGAATAAAAACGCTTTTCTAAGCCTTCTGGGTAGACCAGAAGTCCCGGTCCTGACCTTTCTCTGATGGCTGAATTTCCATTATCGTGAAAGGAGGCGATGGCCTCAGGAGACTGTGTCCAACCACCGATTTACCCAGGAATGAGTCATTTTACGACTAATCTTTTAACGAGCCAGAAAAGATCCTCTAAGGATAAGATTGGAATTTATCATTTATGTCAATAGGAAGTTATGGCTTTAATGTGTAGTAGAACTCCTTAGTTTAAAAAGAAAAAAAGTCTCCTTTCTATAAAAGGGATGGAAAATGCATTTCACAGGGGAAGCATCGACACCCTTTCATTGTATTTAGCATCAATCAGAACAGAGAGATGCAAAGGGGGTAGGTCAATGTGGGGACAGGGCAGGGAAGGAGGTGGCTCTGCAGGGACACAGCCCCGGGTCAGCACATTAACCATGGGAAGACGCTTATCATTGGGGCTTCCCATTCCTTACCCGGAAGTCAGAGGGTTCTCGAAATGGTCTCTACAGTGTCCCCCAAACCCTCCTGTTCCAGGTTTTTATAAGTGGGTACCACTGCACAGAGCCTGCAGTGAGTCCTCCTGGCCACCAGAGGCGCTCTCCAGACAGGACTTCCTTCTTCCCAGGGCAGAATCTCTGGTGGTTGGAGGGTATTTTCTGGGTTCCCTGTAATTCTTTCTTCATCAGCTCTCACACATCTTTGTCTTTAATCTTTGAATGACCGGTTCTGCTGCTCCTTAAAAATTTGGACCTTGGGGCTTTCATTTTTTCTCTCTTCCTTCTCTTTTCCCCTTCTAAGAGGTTATTCCATGCTCCAAAACATCAGCTTTCAGTGGGTCGAACAGATGCCCCCAAACTACATTTCCTGCACTGATTTCTTGTCTTTCTCTAACTATTAGAGGATGTTTTTGTTAGGTGTCTCTCCTTTCTCAAAATTTCATCATGCCCCAAATCAGGGATGGTAGCTGTATGAGTGTCCTGGGGGGCTGTAACAAAGGACCCCACACTGGGGGCCTTCAAACCACAGGAATTCATCCTCCCCCGTCCTGGGGACCAGACGTCTGAGATGAAGGGGTCGCAGGGCCACGCTCCCTCCGGAGGCTCCAGGGGAGGGTCCTTCCTGCCTCTCCCAGCTTCTGGGGCTCCAGGCGTCCCTGGGCTGGTGGCTGCCTCCCTCCATCTCTGCCTCCGTCTCCACGTGGCTCCTCCTCTGTGTCTGTGTCTCCTCTTCTGTCTCTGATCAGGTCATTGTCATTGGATGTAGGGCCCCCCTCGTCCAGGATGACTTCATCTCCATTCTTCACTTAATCACATCTGCAAAGACCCTGTTTCCAAATAAAGTCCCCTTCAGAGGTTCTGAGCGTTAGGAAATGGATATGTCTTTTTGGAGGCCACTGTTCAACCCAGTATATTAGATGTATTTTGCCACCTCTTCCATATGGGCAGTGAGCACTCAGAATGGATTCCACCATATGGCCAGAGCCATCCTTGAAACCCCTTACCCTGTCAGGGTTTCCCCTGCATCATGCAGAGGTCCATAGGGTCCAGGAAGGGTCCAGAGCATGGTGGTGACACATAAGGGGGCAAGGTCTTGGGGAAGGGACTGTCTGCAACTAATCCAGCATTTGTTCCATATTTTAACAAATGGAAAAGATGTACTGGTATCTGCCAGCTAAAGAGCAGCCCTGCCAAAATGTCTTCTTTCTCCCCTAAGCAGACCCTCTTCCCAGCCAAGCGTGTTCTTAATGACACAATTATTTTTTCAATGTGTCAGGCAAAAAAAACCCAAGGTGGTCTCCTGCCTGTTGTGTCTTCATCTTTCCCTCCATCACAGGTGTCCTGTCCTCTTCCTTCCTACCTGCTCACCTGTCCTGGTCCTGGTTGCCCAACACCAGAATTCTGCCTCAGTTTCCCAGCTGCTCTGTGGGACTCTTAAGACCCTCCTGTCTGAGGCTCTCATCCTGCTTGACCAACTGGATTTCCGCTGCTTTCTAACATCTCTCTTTTGGTGAACTAGTTGTTGACACGCATGCCTTGATAAATTGTAAAAGGCCACCACCATCCACTGCTTTCCACAGATTTCCAAGTCTTGGTCAACAGGCATCTATATGAACAATAATAGAGAGAAAAAGGAAGTTTTTCATGTCAGAGTGTCAAAAGCCTGGAGTGACATTATATTCATCAGTGGTCATCACGGCATGGACCAGTCTAGACCAAAGCCTTGTCTGAGTAGATAAAGGTCACTGAGCCCAGCCAAAGACGCGCTCGGCCACTACATCAGAGGTCACCGAAAAACAAACGAAAACAAAAAAGCCCCCAACACCTGATATTCTGTGTATTCAGATATCCCAAGTCCGATCAACTCTAATTCTACAATTTTAATATGGACCAAATCAGAAAACGACACAGAAACTGATATTTTAAAAAATCCTTAATTGAGTCACAGAATTGGAAGGAAACACCAACGTGTATTCCTTAACTTGGTCCCCCAGTCAATGTATTAATGAATACGTATTTATCCCTGGACACTGGACTGGTTATGGTCAACGAACAAGATAGAAATTCAATCTCTGGGGTTAAGAAGTTCACAATTCTGAGAGCAACGTGTAGTTCATTTCCCAATTTCAAGGAAACGTGGTTGACCTCATTTCAGACGGTTGGTTCCCACGGGGGTTCGTATTGCGAGGATTTTGTAAACTTGTAAACTCCTTCTGGTCTTATTTCCTAGGGTTAGCGGTAACTGGGAACAAATACGAAACAAAGATCCTTATGTGATTTGACCGTTTGAAAACTGAATGCAATAAAGATAAAAACGGAGAAGGACATCAGTGACCTTTTTCTGGTAATTACATATTTAGTGATTTGTGACTCACGAAAGGGATAATGTAGTGTCGTGAGAAAGATCCTAGGTTTAGTTAAAGAACACGGTGCCCCTTTATATATTACACTCGAGGCTCGAATGTCTGATAATATCCTTGTATGTGAAGAGCTAACACCACAAGCTCAGAATTGGGGTTCTCTCTTTGCTTTTATTGGGAAGAGTATTTATTTGTTAGACAAGCTGTGTTCTCGGATCTTAACTAGAGATGTTGGTGTTTTCAGAATTCCTGGCTGCAGGAGTTCCAATGGGCAGAAGTCAATCCACATTAGGAAATAATGTTTATTTTCCAGAGGGACTTTTCTGCGGGGAGACAGGCCGGGTTGCCCTTCCACCTTTGCATCATTCCTTATTAGAAAGTCGTTGATTCTGATATTCCCATTTGATGATGCGGGGGAAGAAGACATGTCAGCCATCTACTCTGCCATTGCCTGTAAGCATCACTTATGTCTTCTGTACATAAGCTTTCCTGACATTTTCTCTCTAGAAAACACCCGTGCATCTTTGTTCTTCTGAAGGGAATTCAGAAGCAAAAGGTCGACACTGGCATCACCAAACTTCGTCCCTTTTTTTTAAAAGTTAGACTGGTTTCCCATGCATCTCTGTGGCGTCTTCGTTTCCATCAAAAAGCAGCGATGTGGAAACGCCTTCCCTTCTGCACAGTTCACTGGAGACACGTCGAGACCAGCGGCTGACATTTCCAGCTTTGCTCACGTTTGTGAGGGAAGGAGTAAACCGATAAAGAATTCAAGGGCGGCAGGCTACGAACGTGGGATCTGAAACTCGGAGACAAAGAAGGTGGGCATGCGGTGAAATTCGCAAAACCCAGTCTGAGCAGATCCGATCCTTCTCCGAAAAATCACCAAGTGCGTGACAGCAACTAAAACAGAGAAAGGATTATCTTTAGGAGATGAGCCTTTCAAACCATCTTGTACACGATAAACGCAGAGAAAAAGAGTTTTTAAAAATCGGGGTAAGTTTCATTGCAGGCATGATTTTGATGCCAACTTGGGAAATGCACAGCACGGGTGACAAATTTGGATCACGGTCACTGCCTGCACCTGTGTCACCAGGACACAGAACTAAATACTTTCTCTTCTGTCTCAAAACTCAAAACACTGCACAAGCTTTCTCCCCGCGGGGAGGGAACGATGACAGCTGAAATTATGGGTTTTTGCGTCCCCGGTGTTGGGCTTTATTTTTGCTTCTGGGAAACAAGAAATAGGCGTGCATAAATTAACCCGAAGATCTGTTGGAGCTGATAATTAGCCACGGTTGCTGTCGAAAGCATGGGCTGGGAGTGTGTGTCACAGAATATACCATTTTCTCTTGATCTGGCGCAGAAAATACGTCACCTCAGATGCACCTGCATTGTTGTGTCAATCATAATGAGAACCAAAAAAAAAAAAAAAAAAAAACCCCAAAAGCAAAGATAATAGGAGGTGCATGTCGATTAGAAATCCAGATGTGTGCATGTCCTCAGTGCCACCTCCCTCCTTTGCAGTCTCTGGGTTGTGAGGGTGCACCCCTTACCCCCAATCCCTCTTTAAATAAAAGGAACCTAAAATGGGTGTGAAAATGATTTCACCTACGTCGGCAAGCACTTCTCAGCTATGCTCTAAGCCAATCACCCTAGCTACGCGTTTCATTTAAAATTGATAAGAAAATGCATCTGTCACACAGATTAGAAATGTACAAAGCAAAAGCACGTACTTCTCCTTTTCCGTTTATTTTTTTTTTAAGGAGAGGTGATACCAGGAATACGCACGCACACCTTGCAAATGGGGACAAGAGTGAACTTGAGAAATAGTTTGAAATAATTGGGCTCTATCCTACCTTTACAGGTCTGGGGACTGTGGTCTCTCTGGTGGCCAATGGCCATTAGGACTGGCTTCCAAAGGAGGCCACCCCCCATTAGGTGACGGGAGACTTGAGGTGGATGAAGGGGCCCCGTGAATGCCGTCTGTCTACACACAGACCAGCCAGGTGTGTAAGTCAGCGTTGTCAACGGAAACAGTGTGTGTGGGTATAGGGAGAGAGAGAGAGATTTATTTTAGGAAATTAGCCCACGTAATCGTGGGGACTGGCAAATCTGAAATCTGTAGGGCAGGCTGGCAGGATGGAAACTCAGGCAGAATTTCTATGTTATGGTCTCGAGGCAGAATTCCGTCTTTTCTGGGCAACCTGTTTTTGCTCTTAAGACCGTCAACTGATTGGATGAGGCCCACCCACATTGACAAAGTGATCTGTTACACTTGCAGTCAATTGACTGTAGACGTTAGCCACATCTACCCCTAGAGGAGGGTCTGCTTGAAGAATTAGGCACCACCACGTACCCCAATAGAAACATCGAATTTAACCATCATGCCAGGGCTGGGCTGCTTCCATCCACGTGAGAGATGGAGGCCAGCTGGGGCCTCTGTGGAGGTCTGTGAGGGTCAGCCCGGGACAGCAAAACAGAGGGAGTGTGAGGCCAACCCACCAAGAGGGCAGGGCTCTCTCTGTGGGTCCTGGTCTGTGTCCTGGGGACGTCGTCCATATTCCACTGGACGAGCGGAATCCACAAGGCTGAGGGTCCCTGCGCCACACTGGGCATCGTCACCTCAGAGCCAGGGATGGCCTTGGGGGTCCACCCCACCCAACCCTCCCCACGTTGAAGACAGGAGCCCGAGATGCAGAGACGCCAAGCTGCTCCCCAAGGTCACGCTGGCTCGAGACGGCACCGACACCCTCAGGGAGGGCTTAGTCCTTTGCAAGGTGCTGGAACTTATGCCCACCTCACCCTTTAACGGTGACCCACAGTTTCTTGAGAAAGAGTTCTTTCCGTTTAGATTTTCAAGTGCGTCAGTGTGAGGGTTAATTTTATGCGTCAACTTGGCGGGGCCTCGGGGTGTCCCGCTATCTGGTTAAGTGTTATTTCTGGGCGTGTCTGTGAGGGTGTTTCTGGATGAGATGAGCACTTGAATCGGTGGACTGTGTAAAGCGGATGGCCTTCCCCAGTGTGGGTGGGCCTCATCTAATCAGTTGAAGGCCTGACTTGAACAAAAAGGCAGAAGAAGGAAGAATTCACTCTCTCTGCCTCACTGATACAGCTGGGACATTGGTCTTCTCCTGCCCTTGGACTAGAACTTATATCACGGGCTCTCCGGCTCTCAGGCCTTCGAATGTCACCATTGGCTTTCCTGGGTCTCCAGCCTGCAAATGGCAGATTGTGGTACTTTTCGGCCTCCATAATCATGTGAAACTGATAATAACATTTTAATATATATCTCTATCTATTTATCTATCTATCTATCATCTATCTATCCATACATCTATCTAACTCATCTACCTATCTATCTATCTATCTATCTATCTATCTATCTATCTATCTATCTATCTATCTATCTATCTGTCTATCATCTATCTATCTATCTATCTACCTATCTATCTATCTATCTATCTATCTATCTATCTTATGTATCTGTCTGTCTCTCTGTCTACCTACCTACCTACCTACCTACCTATCTATCTACTTGTCTGTCTGTCTGTCTATCTATCTATTCTGTCTATCTCTCCATCTCGCTCTCTCTCTCTCTCTCTATATATATATAGCTCTCCAACTGGTTCTATGTCTCTGGAGAACTCTGACTAATACAATTAGCATCATGTTTTATGATTTTAGCTGGTTTTTATACATTATAATTTTCATTTAGATTTTCAAGTTCATTTGCATTTTTCCTTACAATTTCACTGGATTAAACACTTGTAAATATGACTCAAACTTATGCTAAAAAATGGAAAAGAAAGCAAACAACAGGAAATGCTGAAGTGCAGAGTAAAGAAAGCATTCCTTCTGCTCTGCTGCCCAACACGAGTTGTGCTCCTGGAAAGTCACTGTCACTCTGTAACCATGTGTATCCTTCCAGAACGCCCAATGCATACACAAGGATATCCCAGTACATAAACATATGTAACTTGAAGGGAAACTGGAATCATCTTTTACATATTATCCTTAAACTCAATTTGTTTCACTTAAAATGTATTTTGAACACTTTACAATTGGTGACCAATACATTGACCCTATTTTAAAAGATCTCAGGTTATTTCTACCTGTATTTGGACAGCTATTTATTTGACCATGTCCTTATTGGTAGACATCTAAGTTGTTCCTAATTTGCTATTTTAAGCAATGCTGTAATGAACATCTTTGCACAGGGAGCTCTGCACAGTTGATCAATTGATCAGATAGATCTTTACGATAAATTCTCAGACCTGAACTGTCCAGGGACGTGCATATTATAATTTGGTGGATATCATCAAATCACCCTCCCCAAAAGTTGCAATAGTCTACAGTTCCTGATTTCCCACATTCTCATCAAATAGCATCTAACATTTTAATCTTTGCCACAGTCGTCAATATAAACGGTATCTCCTCGTTATATTCATTTGCTTTTTTTTTTTTTTTTAATAAATGAGCTTGGAAAATGGTGCTTAGGTACATCTTTCTTTCCTTCTCTGAACTGCCTCTTCACATATTTGGCACATTTTTTTGAGTTTTCAGAGGATTCTTTCATTTACTCTGTTTATTATTGTGCTCATTATGTTTAAAGACATATCATCTACAGATTATGATAGGTTTATCTCTCCTTTTCCAAAACTCAGACCTCTTACAGCATCAGATCTTTAAAACCTTAGGGATGGTTGAGGTCCGATTTTCTGAGATCCAGGGTCTGCACTTACAAACACAGGGGAAGTTACTTGACCTCTCTCTGCGTCTATTTTCCGACCTGTGAAATGGGTTAATGATCACGTTTCCTTTCTAAGTTTAGCATGAGGTTTAAACAAAGCCATAAATATAATGTGCTCAGAGTAAGTGCAGGCATGTGTTAACTGGTCGACTGTGTCAGAAGTTACAAAAGCCATTTGTCCCCTGGGGGGCCACAGGGTACCTGGAACAATATTAATCCATCAGAGTGAAGTGATAAACCATCCTTGTCTTCTTTGTGATCCCAACAGCATGTTTCCAGGTGCACGATCATTTAGCATGATATTTGTACTTGCAAACAGACGCAAACGTGTGTATATAAATAGATGTCATGTTAAGAACAGGTTTTCTATTCTTATTTTGTTAATAGTTCTTATCAGAAACGATGGTTCAATTTTATCCAATTGGCGTCAGATATCTAGTCACTGTTTTATTTTTGAGCTATTTATAGGGTGCATTGCATGAATTATTATATAATTATATTATATATAATATTATATATTATATAATTCTTAACTAACCCATCCTGACATTCCTAAAATTAACCTCACTTACTTTTTTCCTTTCTTATCATTGGTTTATTTATATATGAAAATTTATATAATATATATTATATAAATAAATATTTATAACATATTGTTAAATAAATATTTATAATAATAATACATAATATAATAATTATAATATACAGTGATTATGATATATTACTGTTACATTATAATTAATACATAATATGTTAATAATAAAATATACAATATAATATACTAAATATATAATGTAATATATTACATTAATGTAATATATTACATTGTATGTGATACATAATGTATGTAATACATAATGTAATGTAATATATTACATAATATACAATTAATATATATTCATAAAATATATAAATAAATATATATATTTTATTGAGGTCACATTGGTTATAACATTATGTAAATTTCAGCTGTCCATCAAACCTGTCTTTTTCATGTGTATTATCCTTTTGATGAGGTGGATGATGCTATTTGCTTAATCAATTTTCACATTATGTGCAGTAAATTCATATAAGTTTGGAGTCTCTTTTTCTGTGCTTTTAAAATCAAATTTTAGCATGATTCTGATGAAGGTCTCGCAAATTATGTGAAAGTGTTCCCTCTCATTGCAGGCTCTGAGCAATATAAATACCCTGAGAATTTTTGAAGGTTTCAGAGAACTTAGTTGAGAATTCGATGAGCTTGAACATTTTTATGCAGACGTAGCTCTTGTTCAATTTCTTCATTGACACGGATTTACTGGTATCTGCTTTGTTTTTCTAAATTTTGGCAATGCATATGTTTCCTCCAATGGTCCCTTTTATTCTGCTTTTCAAGTGCATTTGCATAAACCATTGCAAGTCACGCCGAACTTATGATTAGCATACCATTTTCAAGTCTCTTTTGGGTAAGTGCACTTTATTTTTCTTTTCATTTTGCTTTCCAGTGGTCTATCTGAATTTTTTTTTCAGAAACTAGGTCTCTGCTAGATTGCGTCCACTGATTAAAAATATTTATTGAGCATCTGTCTTCCACTATGCAATGCTCTAGAAGGGGGACACAAAGCAATGAACACAATAGTTAAATCCCCTACTGGATGGAGCTTAGCAGCAGGCAAGTACTAGAACAAATGTGTGTGTGTGCATGTGTAGGAAATACGTAACATGGAAGGTCATCATTTTTGCTGTTAGTGCTGTGGACTGGATCCCAGATCCTAGTGACCCCGTGTACAGCAGAGTGAAACCCTGCTTGGTCTTTCTGCTCCGTCCTCTCCCCTTCCTGCTGTATCAGACAATGCTCTACTGCTATTCATGGGGTTTTCACAGCCACTTTTTTCAGAAGTGGGTGGCCAGGTCCTTCTTCCTACTCTGTCTAGTCTGAAGGCTCCACTGACACCTGTCTACCAGGGGTGACCCTGCTGGCATTTGAAGTCCTGGTGGCACAGCTTTCAGCATCACAGCAACACACAGCCACAGTATGACAACTGACAGACGGGGGGGTGTGGGTCCCTGACTGGGAAATGAACCCTGGCGGCGGAGGTGAGAGCACCGAATCATAACCACTAGACCCCCAGGGCTGGCTAAGGTCATCATACATGCTATGAAATTCTGGTAAATAGGATAAATGAGTAGAGAGTGATGGAGAAGATGAGAACAGCCTCTATGACAAGGTGACACTTGAGCATAGAGAGAGCAGAAAAACCAAGTGATGCTCCTGTGTGGGCGTTGTAAGTTCTAGCAGAGGGAACAGGCAGTGCAAAGGCCCTGAGGTGGGTCTGCAATCCCATGACAGCAAGGAGGTCGATGTGTCCGAATTGGAGGGTGCAAAATAAATAGTGATGGGTCTGGAGATCAGAGAGGTAGGTTGTGTCTAATCACCGAGGGCCCTATAGGCTTTGGGAAAAAGTTTGGATTTTATATGATCAGTAAAATGCTTACCATCTCTGCTCTTTATCTATGTTCTCACTTATTAAATTCCTCCCTTATCAACTCAGAAATTTCATTTTCTTGCTTCTCTGAGATTTATGTTTCTCTTTATAAACGTCTCAACCTAAAGCTTAATTCATTATTTACAAAGTAAACTCATTCCAAAAAAGTCAATTTTTCCCCCAAGAGTAACTTTAGCCATATCTCCCAAAGTTCTGAAATGGTGATTACCTTGTTTTAACTTCCTTTTTTCTTACCCAAAGACATTTAAGAGAGTTTTGAAATTCCAGTTGGATGGCAGTTTTTCTTTGTTAATATTTTACTATTCAACTCTATGACATTATGGCCAAAAATATGGTTGATTATATTTACATTATTTGGAATTAATGTTTTCCTTTTTAGCTAATACATGGTTTAAAAATGTAATATATTTTTTGTGGGTATGGATTTGCCTATACTTCCAGTAGTTTTTCCTTCTGTTACATAATTTAAATTCTTATTCTCCTCTTGTCTTCTTGATCTGTCATGGTTAAGTCTTTTAATATGAGTTCTATTTCTGGTGACACAGAAGATTAGGTTATTTGACCCAACACTCCTGCTGAAACAAATTGAAGATGCCAGATGAACACATTTGTAAAGCATCTTATTAAAAGCATCACAACGCTGATGGGATGGCAGGACATCGTCAGGCCACAATCTCAGGGAAAGCAGACAAGCGGAGAAGTAAATATGCAGGGGCCCCAGAGTCACCTCCTCCCACAGCATGCTTGGTGCATTTCTGATGTCCTCTCGCATCCCCAGAAAGAGAAGACAAAGGTTTTACGTCCTTGTCAAGGTGGGGAGAGTCGAATGGGGGGTTTTCCTCCACTAGGCTGTGACCCCAAAGTTCTACAACAGTGGTTCTCAAAGTGTGGTACGGGGAACCTTGGGGGCTTCCCTGAGTCAGAACTATTTTCATAATAATACTGAGATAATATCTGTCTTTTTCACTTTCATTCTCTTGCAAGTGTCTGGTGGAATTTTCTAGAGGTTATGTGATGGGTGGTAACAGAGCAGATTGAGTGCAGAAGCAGATGTGAGAATCCAGTTGTCCGCTATTCTGTCAGATGTTACAGAGATCTGCAAAAATGTGCAACCATGCTATTCTTATCAGTAATATTCTCACATTAGTGAGAATACAATACACATAACATATTGTATTATACAATAAGAATAGAATATATGTAACATAATATATATGCATCATATAACAAGAATATAAGATACTCTTCATTTAAGAAGAATATATTATTTGTGTTAACATGTAATGGGTTTTTTTGTCATTACTTTTAAATGTATCCATCAACAGGTGTGTAAAAATCCTCTCCATTTTAATTGCTAATACAGTAAATATCAATTGATATACACCACATGGACAAAAAGCGACTTGGGGTCCTTAATCAATATTATTTAGAGTAGAATGAGGTCCTTAACCTGATGAGCTTGAGAACCACTGACTATGTTCTCAGTACAAGAGTGGACAAGATGCAAACACAGCTGCCACCTCTAGGGTTCTGAGGGAAGAGATGCTTGGCACTAAGTTAATCAGACAAAGGGAAGTTTTTGAGAATGACTAACCATCCACCTGCCCTCCTGCAGATTAGCAGGATAAATTCACAGCATTTAGGTGGTACTATCCCTCCCCCCAAATTCCAAACTATGAATTTGGTCAAAATGGTCCTGAATTGATAGGTGTCTGGGAAAACTGATGAAATTTCAAATATAATCAATGGCATGGCAAGGGTCCCAACCCATCAGAATAAGAAGTAGCATCATTCTATCATTGTTTCAGCCCCACAGAGACACCCAGAAGAAGAAAACACATATGCACCTTCCTTCTAGGCACAAGGAAAACGAGCAGCTCAGATGTAAAGATTATGAAACCCATAAGGACTTTGGTCACTGTCAGCAAGACCCAGTGGGCATTAGACACAGCACAAACAGAGCCACAGAGATTTCAGAGGTTTGAATCGCTGGATACAGATTATAGCGCAACCTATACGAAGAAATAAAAGCAAGGTTGATTTGCAAAAGACCAAATGGGACTTCTAGAAATGAAAAGTACAGACGCTGAAATTTAAAACTCAGTGGACAGGGTTAAAAGCAGACAAGACAGAACTGAAGAGAGAATTAGTGAATTGGAAAACTAAATTCTCCAGAAGTACTAGGAGACATAGAAATGAAAAATGTGAAACAGATGTTCAGAAGCACTGAAGACACAAGGAGAAGAGCTAACAGATGTTAAGAGTTCCGGAAATACAGGAGAGTGACCCAACAAGAATATGCGAAGAGATGATGGTTGAGACTCAACCAGCATCAAAAAAGCCAGCAATCTACAAGTATAGGAAATAAAATTAATCCCAAGAAGAATAAAAATAAATATATGCATACATATACCTCATATGAAATTTCAGAGCACTACAGAAAAAGAGACAATCTTGAAAGCAGCCAGAGAATAAAAAATAAAGTATTTTCAAAAGCTTGATGGTGAGACTTAAAATGGACATCTACAAATATACATTGAAAGCCAGAAGTATAAGAAGAGAGAAGAATACAAGAATCGAAGTGTTGAAAGGAAACAGATCCCAGAGAAAACATCTTTCAAAAATGGGGCTGAAATAAATACAGTTGCAAAAATAATAACCTAGGAACATTTTCATGAGCAGACCATCACTGAAGAAAAATTTAAAGACTGTGCATTATGAAAATCAAAGCTAACCCATTTGGAAAGTGTGAGAATGGAATAAGAAATGGAGAAATCAGAAAATGGTAAGTATGTAGGTCAAATATTGAAGGTATAAAACAATATTACTCCTGTCTTGTGGAGTTATAGGGTCTGGTGATGAGATGAGGAGCCATCTCTGAAATCAGTGCTTAGCAAAGAAAAGTTCCCATGGAAAACATTTTAAAATAATTTTTTAAATGTACAGATTTTATACAAGTAATGTCATATTTCATATTATTAATGTGTTGAGTGTTGATAAACTGACATATCCTATCCCAGGGGTCAGAAAAATGGTGATCCTTTATTACCACATATTTCCATCTTGTGTGCTCTCTCTCTCTCATACACACACACACACACACACACACAAGATAACAGACACAGACGCCCCTGGAAACTGAAGTGTTTTTCCACTTACCGTTGACTTAGCGATGGACTTGTCAAATTCAGCATGCTTCATTTCCTTTCAGATTGGTAGCAGGCTGCCAATCGATGTTAAAAGCCACCTAGTGGAAAGGTGACCCGGGAAGATAGACACATTGTATATGACAAAGAGGAAATCGTGGCTGCAAAGGATGGGACTTCAAAAGTGAATGATGGGATTCGAATACTCCCTCTGTTGGCTCACTCACTGGTTAGTTTATTTAAAGGATTAAGACTAATAAGGGATCAACATCATTGATCCACTCTCATATGGCATGCTTATGGCTCAATTATTTTTTTTTTCATCTACAATGCTTTTGTTTTTTAACTTGGGAGATACAGTCTGAAGGTCCACCCTCACCTCACAATGTCAGCCTTACACAATTCACGTTCCTGTATGTATAGGGAAGACAAGAACCCCCATTTCACAACAGTGGGTGCTCAGACACATGGAACCCAGCCCTGAGTCTCAACATTAATGAAGGGAAATTCATGAGAGCAATTTTGCACATTCCTTGAATCATTTTTAATCACCCAGGATAACTGTGTCTGGGAAGATGAAAAATGTTCAACTTCCTTCTCTGAAAACTTAATTTTTTAAGGACATTCAACACTTCTCTTGAATGAATCATTTCTTAGCAGAACTATCTCTTCACGTGGGGAGAAATTTCTGTTCTGGGAGTGATTTTCACGTCAAATTATATATTCCCATTTCATTTAGACTGATATCTTCCCAGTTAAACCTTTAGAAAAATAATATGAACTGATGGTAAAATGCGTAAAAGGGGGTGAATCCTGATGTTGACTTCTTTCACTTCTTTGGAAAATAATAGTAAAGTCATCATCACTTTATTAATTCACTCAGTACTTATTGGACATTGACGCCATGTCAGACAAGAGGGTATAGACTGACCGGAGCAGAGAAACGAGTAATTCCTGGTCCCTTTTCTGAAGGAGCCTACAGTCTACAGGCAAAAATAAGACTTCTACGGGAATAATGTCGCTCAAGGTAGCGGGGTTTCAGTGTGACAAGAGACGTGCAGGTTGGATTTATGTTCTGATGTAGGGACCTCTTGCTGTATTTCTCATCTCTGGTGGGTCAGCAGAAGGACTGGACAAGAATCAGGCAAGCAAAGCATCCAGGATGCAACATTTGAGTCTCCCTCTCAGACTTATACCAAGGCAGAGTTTGTACCTAAGTGTGTCTCCTCAAATACGTCTAGGAGCCCTGACTAGTAGAACTTATCTGTAGACAAGTATGTTCCATCTACAAGAACCTACTAGTTAGACTACAAATGCCTAACACAGTGCTCACCATACCCATAGACTCTATTTTTATTTTTATTTTTTTTGCTAAGCTATCTCGGTTGCTTCTTTCCTAATTTGATGCTCTGTCTCTCTCTCTCACCTACACACACACAAACATGCACACGCTCAACAATACTGCCCAGTTATTGGTCTATGGTTCCTTAACGGTTGCCCAGTGGTGCTCAAAAAAAACGTTAGCACTCGAGGCACAATTTTATTCATTACAAAATTCTAAGCAGACACCCTGGGAGAAGCATTGGTCATTTCCCATGATGACTAAAATGGATTCTGATATTTGCCTTACACCATGGTTAATAGGATAAAAAAGAAAGATTTTGCATGAAAATCCCAAAGTAAAGTGTGCATGATCTTATTTTCTGAGTGATATAAGCCCCATAGCTTAGGAAAAGGCATCATTATCATTATCGCCACCATCATCATCATCACCATCACTGTCATCATCACCATCACCACCATCATCATCACCATCATCATCATCACTGTGATCATCACCATCACCATCACCATCATCATCACCATCATCACCATCACCACCAACACCATCATCATCACCATCACTGTCATCATCACCATCACTGTCATCATCATCACCATAACCACCATCATCATCACCACCATCACCATCATCATCACCATCATCACCATCACCACCAACACCATCATCATCACCATCACTGTCATCATCATCACCATCACCACCATCATCATCACCATCACCACCATCATCATCAGCATCAGCATCACCATCATCACCATCACCACCATCACCATCATCACCACCACCACCATCACCATCATCATCATCATCACTGTGATCATCATCACCATCACTGTCATCATCATCACCATCACCACCATCATCATCACCACCATCACCATCATCATCACCATCACCACCAACACCATCATCATCACCATCACTGTCATCATCACCATCACTGTCATCATAATCACCATCACCACCATCATCATCACCATCACTGTCACCATCATCACCATCACCACCATCACCATCATCACCATCACCATCATCACCACCATCACCATCACCACCATCACCATCATCACCAACAGCATCATCATCACCATTACCATCACCATCACCATCATCAGCATCAGCATCACCAGCTGCCACTTGGGCCTCTCAGAGAACAATCTGTCCAGGAAGGACCTTCTCCCTCTCTTCTTTATCCCAGAGAGACAGTGGTCCGACTGATGTTTTCCTCTGGGCTGTGGAGCATCCCCCACGGCCCAGAAACAACTAAAAGTGATGATCGAACCTCCTTGTGAGACAGCATCTAAGTGGCCTTATGACAAATTGGTCTGGTTTGAGCATCCTAAGTGATTTTCAGTGCAGTATCCGTTCCTGTACACTCATTTGTTGTGCTGTCACTTTATGGTTCCTTGGGAATAAATTATTGAAAACTGAACTGAATGTTGCTCTTTCTCTCCTTTAAATTCCCTTCAACAAGTATTGGTTTTTTTCTGGAGGAACTTGCTGTCCTGAACGTGTGCAGGCATAGAAATGTTCATTTCTGTTACTTCGCCCTTCTTGGAAAAACAACAGGACTAAGGATGGGCCATCTGGAAACTAAAACGCTGACTTGGCCCCATCAACTAATTTTGAAACAGTGGCTTTAGATGTGTGGCATGCATCTGTGAGACTGAACTTAGATATAAGTCAGAGAAGGGATCCAACAATGCTGTGCCAGAGAAATACACTAGGAAAAAGAGTTGAAGAAGGAAATTAAAAACTGGTCTTTATTTAGATCAGACATGGTTGCATCTGACTGGACCAAAGACACAAGTCTTTTCATGGCCACAGCTGATGCCACACCTGGATCCTGTGGAGGAGAAACAGAAAAGCAAAGATGCCAAATTAGTCAATTAGTTCTGAGCTGCTGTGGCTGATGGTTGCTTTTTGGCCCCATTAACGAGGACTGGCAGTGTACACTTAGCAAAGTTAGAGCTTGAGACCTAAACCTTCATGAATCTGAAAGGACAGCCCAGCCGACAGCTGTGACTCAACCAGGCCAGCCTGGGACTCCACAGGTTCAAATAATTGTTCAAGCAGATGGATGCCACCAGGCTGCCAAGGTGACATGGCCAGGTGTCTGTGTAGGTGAATGGAGCCTAGTAAGGGAAAGCCAGGCAGGAAAACTTTGGAAATTAAAGCAGGGAGACTTTTGCCATGCGGATGAGCCATCCATCCATGCTCCCATCCATCCACCCACTCAGCCATCCACCCACTCAGCCATCCATCCATTCATTCATCCATCCACTCATCCATTCACGATCCATCCATCCACCCATCCATCCATTCATCCAGCCAGCCAGCCAGCCAGCCATTCACCTATCCACGTCCCCCATCCATTCACCATCCATCCACCCATCCATTCATCCATTCAACCACCCATCCATTCAACATTCACGCATGATGTGTCAGGAACTTCCTCAGCCTTGGGGACACAAAGGCATAAAAATATGGTCCAGTCAAGAGAAATCCAGTCTCCCAGTCACCAATGAGGCTCCAGGAAAACTTGGAGACACAGGAAAGAGAGATGAGCTTGGGCTCAATCACTCAGATGCAGCAATCTCTTACTTTAAAAGACTAATGGACCACAAAGGGCAGTGTGCACTATGATGTAAGGCTCAACTCAGCATCCAGCGATCAGCACCAAGGCACTCCTTTCTCAGGGAAATTAGAGCAGGGACATAATTCTACCCTCTCCACGAAGGTGCTGGTACAAGGAGGGCTTTCTCCATGGTTTCTTCAGCTTTAATGCTCCCTTGCTCGAGTCCACATTGATCTAGGAACTGACATGGAAATGAGCCTCTTAGTGGAGATGCAGGGAGGGGGTGGTGAAGGACTCTTTGGGTGAAGATAAGGGCAGGGATAAGGAAAAGGAAACCCAAGGGTGAATGTTAAAAATAAAATGAAGGTGAGGTGGACCTACAGGAGAGGCTGGAATAGGTGTAGCATCTGCACTGGCGAGGGGCAGAGAAGATGATCCAAGGCAGAGGGAATTTTGAAAGCAGACGGCAACAATTACTCATGAGGGTCTTGTTTAAGGAACAAGATGGAACCTGAGTAGCTGCAAGACACATGGCAGGTCATGGTGGATGGGTGACTTGGGGAAACCTGAGGGCAGAAGGCCTTGGAGAGGTGACCAAGAGCTTTGGCTTGTAGGCAACGAGAGGCTGGAGGAGGCGTGGGGAGTGGAAGATTGCTCTCCTGCATCACCTGGATTCCAGTGGGAAGAGACTGGAAGCAGAGAAACAAGTTAGGAGATCACTGCTATAACTGAGCTTCAGAAATAAGGGCTCACCGTAGGAGGGAGACAACAGAGAAACAAAAATGCAAGAGATTTTGAAAGAGGGTGAGTGAGGCAAGGGAATAAGATGTTTAAGCAAGTTTCAAAGCAACTCCCTCTGAATGGGTCGTGGTGGGTTCTTATTGTTTTCACTGTCCTTCTAAGATAGAATAAACTGATAGAAGACGTGGGCAACAGAGGGAGGTGCCAATGTTATAATTAAAATAATTGTGTGAACAAGAGAGAGGTGCTTTACTGAGACAATGAGATTTATCCATAAAGATGAGTTTGGGGGAAATGCAGACTTTTAAAGGAAAGTGACCCATCGCAATCCAACCTCACAGACTATGACAAAGCCTGCAATTGGGCTACAGAAAGCAGTCAACTAACTTTGACTAGTGTAGTTTTAATTTAGTTATGTAGCAAAAAGAATAAAAAAAGCATCTCTCTAGTATAATGTCCCAAAGTGTGAGGCAAACTCAACCAGCAAGCTGTGCAGAGGGTCTGTGGCATCAGCATATGGGGACTCCAGCGCAAACATGGGTTTTGACTTCTACTGAAGGAAAAGGCACCTTAAAGGGTATGTGACCTGTTAGGATGCAATCTCGGTGATCTAACGCCCTCTGGGTTAACAGAGCAACCAACATCCGCCATCTTGGAATACCGGTAGAGTCGGAAAACTGGAGCCAGGTGCCCAGCTTTCTTTGCCCATAAATGGTTAAGTGCAGGCAAAGGAGGCTGGTGACCTGGTTCTGACAGAGCAGTGAGAGTCTGGAAAGACTTTCTTTCGGTCTGGGAAAACAAGAGAGAAATAGCTTCTACAGTCTGCTCAGGATTAGATGTTCCAGATGGGGGCATCTGTGTGGCGTCCTTCCCCTCCAGAACTTGACAGTACAAGAAATAAGGCTGCCTGAGAATTAAGACGGTGAAATCCATGCTCATGTCCCCAGTGGAGCAATCAGTCATCTGTTGAATGCAAACCAAGAGTCTGTCTATACCTGTTTAATTGAAGATTTGGGGAACGCCCAAAACTCCAATTAAGATGACCTGGCTGTGATCTCCTGGAGGCAGATGGAAACCGTCTGTGATTTAATAAGTGGGAATCCAGTTAAGCATATTATTCTGGGCAGGTAGAGAGGCTCTGCTAATGAGAAGAGAAACGGGCAGCCTCCATCAACATTGCCCATAATGTTCAGTGGAACAATGAGATATTCATAGGACGGATGTTAATAAGTGGTGTATATAACTCAAAATCCTCAGAGGATGTTATTATATATAATATATAATAATATATATAATATCATACACCTTGTTATAGTAAAATATAAGAATCTTAAAGAAATATGTTTATGTGTGTATATGTATTGGGGTGTGTGTGTATAATCTATTTCTATGTTTGAGTAGGTTGCACGTGTTAATGCTTGGGGTCACACAGTCAGTAGGTTTCTATAGTCACAGCTCTAAAACACTAATATTCACCGTCAGCTCCTAAGGAGAGGAAGTCTAGCAAGAAATGCCTCTTCGACCTTTATAGGTGGAGTCTTTTGATATGTGCCAGCCATCTCTCCAATTTAGCATTCTGTGGAATGTATTTTGGGACAATCTGGCATAGAACACAGAAAGGAGACCCCCAAAGACTATCCCTTGGCAGTGTCCATCTGTCTCTGACCATGGGGTACACACCTGGGCCAAAGGATGCCCAAACTTGTGGCAGAGTCTCTTCTGTTGCCCACTCAAGTCCCTTCTCCCCTTCCCCCACGGTAATGGGAGTGTTAGGTAGACACCTGGTTGCCTAAACTGTGGCTCATTGGCCGTCTTCCCTTGAAACGGGTGTGGCCAGGAACCAGTTCTGGACCATACAATAGTTCTCAACTCTCTTCTTCACCCTGTTCATATCTTCCTCTAGGTTGGAGCAGAAGCATGAGGACAAGCACTGAGCAGCCATTTTGGACCAGGAGGTGACCTTGGGACTAGAAGCCACACATCACAAGTATAGCAAGAAAAAGGAACTTGGGATCTTGACTGAAGAAGTAACACTGACCCTGAATTTTAGGGAAAAGGAAAGAAAACTATTTTCTTGTGGAAGCCACTGTTATTTTGGGTTTTCTGTCATTCACAGCCAAAGTCAGTGCTAACTAGTCCAAGAGTCTATGCTTGCTTGGTGGTAAGCAAGACCCCTTAGTAAGGCTAGAACTGTCCAGTTGTATCTGGATTATGCCACTCAGTCCTGCTCAGCTTCTATTGACACCGACTTCTCTTCTGGTCCTATCTGAGCCCCCCGTGTGGATCTGCCTACCTGGAGAGAGTGTGGCCACCCTGGCCTGATCGGTGTAGTATTTCTCACACCCAACTGAAGAATAGCATATGGTTTAGAAGTTGGTCCATTGTAAGCTGGGATACCGTGAACTGATCCCTAGAGTGGTCTTACTAACCCTAGTTTCTGAGCCCCTAAAACTGATGGCCAGAAGTTGATTTCTGATGCATTTATCCAGGTGAACATCTGCAGGTTTCCTGGCTAGGAAGCACCAGAGATTTCATGCTATTGGATTGTTCCTTCTGGCTGAGCTCTTACTGAGCTTCCAGATATGACATTTAATTTCAGTGTGGTTTGAATCAAATGGACTTACTAACCAGAACAGTGGTATTCCCCATCAGGTCTGGAAACGTGGAGGGCAAAGCAAATGATGATGATAATGATGATAAATAAGTGCAGACTGGTACGTATTGACCTTGAAGTGACAATTTCAATCCAAGTTGGTATTTACAGAACTTAAGAAGACCTTTAAAAAGTCTTAAGGAGAGTCCACGGCTAGAGATACCATTTTGAGAGTCATGTACAGGGTAGAATTAGAGGATCGAGACTCTGAAGCCAAATCCATTCTTCATGACAAAATTTTTCACCATAAATTGAGTTGATAATTCTGGAGACCTCAGTAAGAGTCAGATTTGGCTATAAGTGGGTAACATGAGTTGGGTACTCTGATTATCTCAATCTACAGACACAAACGGGAAGATCAGAGGACGAAAAGACATGTCCAAGGTCGCAAAGAGAGTTTGGGGAGATTTGAACACAAATCCTGACCGTCTCAGGATGTGAACATAAGGATTTCAAGTGCAAAAGTCCACACTAGTCATGGGGCCAAGAGGAGGGAGAAGGAGGAATCCTGGCCTTCAGAGGAAGGACAGAGAAAGAGCAGGAGGAGAGACACTAAGAGACCACGAGGCAGGGAAGAAGTGGGTCCCAAGATCGAGCAGAATCATGGCAGCCCAGATCGGGAGGTGTGAAAGGACGGAGAAGCCAAAGGATAGAATGCCCAAGGGAGATGGAGTGGATATGGGAGGAAGCACATCAGAGGAGCCATCGGATACGCACGCTTGTGAGTAGAAGTCATCAAGGGCCAACTGCAATGGATTGCGTTGGGCTGGGATGGCATGGAAATGGAACTATGAGTCTCGTAAAGAAGAGTACTGTTTTCACTGGTCAGTGAACTGCAACTTTACAGGTGGTTTTGGTGTAGAGATTGAGAAGACAGGCTGGCCCATTAGAATTATTAGGTCATCGTATGAATTTCCAAGGGAGGTCTTAGGTTTCATCTCCTGGGTCTTGTGTTGGTTTTAGAGAGTGAGACGCTCCCTTCCAGCTCTGTCTTGCATTCGATCCTACAACGAAGCTAGAGACATTCATGAGAGAGCCCATGCACAGGAGCTTCTTACAAAAAGTGAGTGGCAGAAGACGAGCTTGCTCTGATTTTGCTCTGCCAAAAATCTGACAAACAGCCTACTGTCAATGACTTCTCACGGGTCTCTCGTTGCTTTCTGAAGGCTTATTTTAGCTTTGGGGGAAGTCTACTTATCCCAAAACAAATGATTGCAGTGGGCTGCTGTAAAGGAAAGAGAGCCACATAATTCAATGGGAGATTGTGCATGAGAATGAGGCTTAGAATGCTGGCCATGAGTACAACTACTAAATTGCTTTAGAAAATACCAAAGGAGCTAAGCTACCGTGGCCTTTCACGATGGAGAGGAAAGAAAATGCGGCACGCTCTTGCTCTTAGAAACCGCAAAAGGGGATTAGATTCCTAAACCGTGTCAGGCAGAGTCAGAAGTGCAGGGTCCTCCTTGGGTTTTAGGAATCTTGTCCCCGTCACACGGATTTGTTTTCTGGCAACGAAGAGTTGAGTGCAACTCTATACGAGATATCTGCCCTTATTTCTTTTTTCAGTTTATTTTTTTCAACAGCAGACTCCATCCAGGAGGAGATGGACTCGGCGAGGTGAATGTCTGCAACCACCGAACCTTTCAAGCTTCTGTCCTACTTTGAAATTTTTAAGATTTAGATGCAAACACTCAAGTGACACCCTTGGATACTGAAATTTCGTGAGATCTAGTCCCAGCCAGAAATTCATATTTTATATCAGCCATGCCTCTAATGATACACTCTTAAATCATTTTGGAAAAACATTTCAAGCTGTATAGTCTAATTCTCAAACTGGGAGATAGCCAGAGAGACAGGTAGACACCCAATTAAGTGACAATTTTTCTTCCTCATTCCACAGTCAGAATCACATAGCTGTATATTTTTTTTTCAGGGTGCTCTATCATATAAACATTCCTTTTTTTCCTGAGCACTTTATAACTGCTCTCTCCAAGTCCTGAGTCCCCACATGAATATGTCTATCTTATTCTCACCAATTATCATAAAATCTGAATCTTGTGGATGCATTCCTAGAGGCTTACATCACTCCATCTTAACCAATTTTTTTTCATCATTGTTGGGATTAGATGGTGATACATCTGATGGGGCCACTAGTCATTTGGGGACAGAGTAATCCCATGGCATAAGTAGATAGTGTCGAAAAGCCAGCATGGCCCATCTCTCCATTGATTTTGGTGGATGGATTTTGATAAACCATTCAAAGTCCAGTAAAGCAAGTACGTATGAGCGAGTATATGTCATGCTCTATCATCCAGCATCCTGACGAGAAACCACATAACATTTCTGTTGACATATGGTTGTCTCTTGTTTCTCCAACACTCAAGGAGAATTTCTCTAGAAACAGAGAATTTGGAGCACTTTCAGTCTTCTAAATGGAAACCCCAACCTGAGCCATCAGAGAGAGTCCTAGAGTAAGCTATCTAAATACAAATGGGGGGTGGTTTATGACCCATCTCTCAAATTCTTTTTTATTTGTGTCTCTTTTCTTACCCATCAGCATGTGACAGAGCAAAGTCTTCCGAGCTGGGTGAAATGAAGGCTTCCGGTGGCAAACACAAAATGTCAGAGTCACTCAGTATCCTCCGATAACCCCAAGAAAAGGTGATCAATATTCATCAGCCACACAGTTCAGCTGCCAGGGATTCTTAATGGACTGAGGATGTCAGCCTGCCTGTAGCCAAGTCCTGTCACAAACCAGAGGGCGGGACCTGAAGGAGGAACACTTATCCGATCTGGCAGGAGACCATTGAGGAGGTTCAAATCAACCTTGGACCACTCACAGGAAGAATTAATTGCTTGTGACTGCTAGATTTCTGCCAGTAGCAGAGGTTCATTACCACAGAGGACACACGATGCTCTGAGCCAGTTCATTCCCTCCATGGACGTTTATTTAGCACTTTCCACATGCAAGAAAAGTTACGTGAGAAGGACTAAAACCTCATCCTCCTTCTCAAGGGGTTTACATTCGTGAATGAATCATAAAACATGGGTGGGTAAAGAACACGTGTCTGATGCCTGTAACAGAAGTATTAGAAAGGGGGTGGCATTTCAGGAAGAAGACTAATTGATGTGGGGTCAAGAGAGTCTTCAGAGGGAAAAAATTGTGTTGGTTTCTTGAAGGTGCTGAGACAAACTTCTACAAACTGGGTGCCTTCAAACAATAAGAATATATTCTCACTGTTCGGAGGACAGAAGTCCGAGACGAAGGTGTGGGCAGGGTTGGTTCCTTCTGAGGGCTGTGAGGGAGAATCTGTCCCGTGTTTCTTTCCCAGCTTCTGGGTCTTTGCTGGTAATCCTTGGCCTTCCTGGGCTTTTGGCAGCATCATTCCAATCTCTGCCTGTATCTGCACACGATCTTCTGTGTGTTTGTCTTCTCTTCTAAGGATATGAGTCATTGGATGTAGACTCTACCCTAATCCAAGATGACCTTAACTTGGGACTCTTAACTGCATCTGCAAAGACCCTTTTCTGAAATAAGGCTACAACTCCCAGACACCGGGCGTTAGGATGTAGACATATCTCTTGGAGGAACTACAATTCAACTCACCACAGGGCTTGAGCAGAGGAGGAAGTGAAAGAGGAAAGCAAAAGAAGCATGGAAATCCATAAAAATCATGAATCCTTTCAACTCCCCTTAAAGGAATTTGAGAGAAATATGGCATCTTGGGCATCCCTATGTTATCTAGAAGGTTCCTGTATCAAGCATTCTAAGATTCTCATGGCTTGAAGTGCGTCCAAGACTTTTGACTCTGTTCATTACTGGAGTAGGACCAGAATCCTAAAACCTGGATCAAGTAGGGTCGACAGCATCCCCATGTCAAAATGAGTCATTAGCAAGGCCAAGGATGTGACTCTCTTTTAGGATCACAGATGAAAAGTCTATCTAGAAAGTGCCATTAAGATGCCAAATGAAGAGTTGGCATGCTTTTTGATATTTCCATCCAGTCAGATTTCTGCCTGGTTTACTTCTCTCTCCTCCTAACTCATCAGGGCAACTAGTCCTGTGGGTCCTTCCTCTCCTGTTCTCCTTCTAGTTCTTTCTTTTCATTTCTGCGAACACCAGTCATAACTATGCCTAGTTAAGGGTGTTGGGATTCTCAATTTGCTTTTTTCCCCTCGGTCCTGAGCTTCTTGAGTGTCTCATGGAATGGGCTGATGCTGATTACTTTTTGTATCTCAGCTCCAAGTAGGTAAAGGTTGAAGGATTCCACACCGGGAAAGCAATCCAGCCACGATCTAGTTGACCCCCATTCACTGCACGGATGGAGAAATGCCTGTCATGAAGCTGACTCCACTTTGAGGAAACTATTTTGATCTTGAAAATGAAAATGCTGTTGAACAGTCTGAGGCAGGGGAATGTGGCAGGAGGTGTGAATGAACAGGGCTGGGCAGCTGCCCTGGGTGCAGACAAGTGGGAGGTCAGAGATGCCAACCTTAGACGTGACAAATGGCTTCCATCACCCAGTGGAATTTGTGACTTCCCAAATTACCCAACGTTGGGTACTCCCACTGTCTCTGTTGGCTTTGTCCCCTGAGAATGAGCTGTGCTGGGTGGGGAAGAACACAGTAATGAAGGATGTACTGGTTCCCATCTCTCTCTCTCTCTCTCCCCTTTTCTCCAGGTTTTGGATATTTTTCTGCTTCAACTTACCCGGTGGCTTCACTCTCTTCTCCTCATGCCGCCACAATATGGCGCCTTCTGAGATGTTGGCAGACACAAGGTGACCCCTGCAAATAAACTGATGATATCAGCTTCTTATGTGCTTGACCAACACCCAGAGCATGAAGCACATCCCCTTCCTTACCACTGGCCTGGCTCATAACTTCATGTCCTGGTGCAAATCAACCAAGGTCATGGCTATGAAGCCACTGGGTGGGTGAGCCATGGATGGGACATCACCACAAAGAGGTGAGACTTGTTGGATTTGTTCCTGTACCTCCTCTCTCCCTGTTCATGCAAGCCAGATAAGATCCACCTCTGCAGGACCCATCCCGTACCTGGGGTTTCCACCTATGCGTCACCCATCTGGCAAAGGAAAGCTGCTTAATGATGTTTAATTACATGGTCCTACAACTCAACACCAACAAGGAAACAGATGCTGGAATGGCTCACGGCACTGTTTGTCTGTAACTCTTGGAGGACAGCTGTTCCATGGAAGGACTGCGCAATCTCCCTTCAACATTCCCGGAGTCTAAGATACGCTTCTGCATGCAAACAACCCTGGCCCTCCGAGGCAGTTGACTCATCATTAGGCAAGATCCCTTGTGAGCAGGGTGATGGCTTCTTTGACATCATCAACTGGGACTCGGAAAGTGCACAACCCATGCAGCTCAGAAAGGAGGAGTTTACATCTCGCCGGCTAGCCGGCCGGAAATGGCAGAAACAAACGCTTTACACAATTATAGTTTGGAGGTGATTTCCAAACACTACTTTTTCAAGGAAACAAGCTCTGAAACCTTGTTGAGAAGGTATCCTGTCTGTGGCTCATGTGTATTTTCAAATGTTCAGAGAACAGAAGGATCTCCATGCAGATTCTCAGTGCAGACCCATTTGGCATAGAAAGGGAATGTTCCGGTTGGACACATGCATTGAAGATAATATTTAGCCATTTGGTCACGAGGCTGATAAGGCCCAGGGAGTATGTCACCTCCTCTTGAGAACAAACAGGGGCCACAGCATCTCATGCAAAGACGTCTATGTCTGCATCCACCATCGTGGAACCCAAACCATGGCTCCCTGCCCTGGGGGTTGGCAGTGTGGCAAGGGCAGCTTATTATCTTTATTTATATATATTTCTTTCTCTTTTGAGCATAAGGGAGGCTCTGAGGCCATCTGACCCAAGAAGCTGACCCCATGGGGAGTGTACTGGGTTGAATAATCTCCCCCAAATTCACATCCACCTGAAACCTTATTTGCAAACAGGGTCTTTGCAGATGATCAAGTCATACTAGATCAGGATGAGCTCTAAATGCAAGGACGAGTGCCCTTACCAGAAGAGGAGACAGAGATGCAGAGGAGAAGCCACGTGCAGATGGAAGCAGAGACGGGAGGGAGGCGGCCACCAGCCCAGGGGCGCCTGGAGCCCCAGAAGCTGGAAGAGGCAGGAAGGACGCTCCCCTGGAGCCTCCAAAGAGAGCGTGGCCCTGCGACCCCTTCATCTCGGACGTCTGGTCTCCAGGACGGGGGGAGGGTGAATTTCTGTGGTTTCAGTCACCAAGTGTGTGGTCATTTGTTATGACAGCCCCAGGAAACCACGATAGGAATTTTCCACTGGAGCGAATACCATGGACTGGCACTGAAGCCGAGCAACGTGAGACAGAGTCAGGACAAAGCAGGACCTTGGAGAAGGGAGGACGGGGAGCTGAGTCAGGATAGGACAGACTGAGACCTGGGGCACAGGTGCAGCGCCCTGCCCGATGTGCTGGGGTGTCCTTGTTACATCCTGCTTCTCTGAGGCTTGGGGTCAGGCAGCCCAGAGGGTCCCTGGAGGTCTGACAAACTTTCTAACCTCCTGATAACCCCCATCTCCAAAGGGAATCCCCCTGGGGCTGAATGTGCTTCTTCCAAGAGGAAGATGTAGAAGATACTAGGATATTTTATGAGAAATATTTCCCTTTCAAGCAGAGGACTTGAGTCAGTAAAACAGAAGAAGTTTCGTAGAGAAAAGATCATCACCAGGTGTATGAGTTGCCCATTGTTGCTGTAACAAATAAAATAAGCATAACTTGGGGGGCTTTTACAGCAGAATCTATCCTCTCCCCATCCTGGAGACCAGAAGTGTGAGATGAAGGGGTCGCAGGGCCGCGTTCCCTCCGGAGGCTCCAGGGGAGGGTCCTTCCTGCCTCTTCCAGCTTCTGGGGCTCCTGGCGTCCCTGGGCTGGTGGCCGCCCCCCTCCATCTCTGCTTCCGTCTCCACGTGGCTCCTCTTCTGTGTCTGTGTCTCCTCTTCTGTCTCTGATCAGGACACTGTCATTGGATTTAGGGCCACCGTCACCCAGGACGACCTCCTCTCCATCCTTCACTAATCACATCTGGAAAGTCCTCGTCACCATGTAAGTTCACATTCATGGGTTCCAGGGATTAGAACCTGATATCTTGGGGGGTTGTTATTCAGCCACCACACTTGGCAGAGAACATCTCCCTTGGGGCTGGCCTTCTTCTTCCTGCCATGTGACACTGGGCAGAAATCCTTCTCTTTTGAACAAGTTGCTATGCGAGACCAAGGACATCATCATTAACAATCAGAAAGATTCATTATCATCTGGACTTGGTTTCCCTGGCATTCTTCTGAGCAGATAGTGAGCATCTATGGGAAGAGACAGCAGAAGGAAAGCTTCCATTGCTGTGTGTATTTTGTGAGTCTGGTCATCTCTTCAGATGGCCAGAAAGCAAGGCATGCGGGGTTGTAGTAACATCAAGATTTATAGAAGTGAAAAGTTTCCAAAAAACCACTTTGACAGATGAGTATCACATTAGGGAACAACACGTCTTCTTTTATAGAGAGTGGCCAGAACTTAGGAAGGAAGATTCCCATGTAATTTGAGATTTTGAACATATTGCAAAAGAGAAAAAGAAAGAGGAAAATCTACACGGTCTCAACCAGGGAATGATCCAGTCAAGATATTCCATCTTTATGCTTTCCAGTAATTAGAATCCAAGTGTTTCTTCTGCACGAGTAAAGCCATATGTGTATGAGGGGCTGTCTCCACAAAGGATGCATAAGACAGGGCTTGCTAGGCAGTAGAGTCTTTTTCAAAGCACAAACCCATATGTTCCTGGAAGACTGCGTTTTCCCACAGCTTGGTATGTCTGGGGAGCTCCACTGCCCCTCCCAAACATCTCCTTGGAAGACACTAGGGATCCTTTAGTGTCCTTAAACATAGGGAAGTTCCTATAGTAACTACATTCCTAGTTGCTATATTTCTGATGCTTTGACATCTTGGGGTCTTGCTGACCCTGGAGGAACTGCCCCTCCCTGGACTAGCCAATTCCTAGAGAGAGCAAATGATTCACCCAGGAGCACACCTTTCAAATGCAAACTATGCAATGCAGAGCGCACAACCCAACCCCCTCCTCTATGGGGCTCTCATACTCCAGGTCACTATCCACCTGTCGTAATCTGCCAGGACCAGGTACCAGACAATAGGGGCACCCCCTGTGACTCAGAGCCGACTGAAATGATTCAAATTAGCCAATTCTAAGCCTGCTCACCCTGCTTCACCTGATTCTTACTGCAGAAACCACCAGAAAGGTATTCCCTCTCCCTCTGCCTCCTGACCAAGCGTGGTGCTTCCCCGTGTGGTCCTGCGTGACATGGTGTGCCCCCTTCTCTTAGGAACTGTGAAGCACCAACTATCTCTTTTTCCCCCCATCTTTACTGAGGCATAATTGACAGATAAAAACTGTATATATTTAAGGTGTATGACTTAATGTTTTGATACACATATATATTATGAAATAATCACCACAACCAAACTCGTTGACATATGTTCATCATTTCCATAGTTACTGATTTCTTTGTTTGTGGTGAGAACACTTCCGATCAACCCTCTTAGCAAATTTCAAGCATAAAATACAGTATAGTCGTCTGTCCCTTAATGATGGGGACAGGTTCTGAGAAATGTGTTGTTAGGTGATGTTGTCATGTGAACGTCACAGAGTGTACTCACACAAACCTAGATGGTCTAGCCTGCTACACACCTAGGCTGTATGGTACTAATCTTATGGGATGACCATCATCTATGACATCTGCTGTTGACCGAAATGTCATTATGTGGTGCAGACTGTATTGTTAACCATATCCCCATTGCTGTAGATCTCATGTACAAACCATCTTCTCAAAGAAGCTGTCTCCTGATTTTTTTGGCCTTATTATACCTGAAGAATAATAAAACCTTTATTTTAAAACAGTTCCCTGCCCTGGAATTTCTGGTGGGAGCATTATGAAGTTGTCTGATGCAGACATCACTCTGCTTATCACATCGCGTGTCATTTGCCATCACGATTGATCTCGGGAGCCATCTGCTCCTAGCAGCCACAGATGTCAGTCATTCTCAACCATGCTGAGAAACTGAACTCCTTTCGTACATCAAAAAATTCATACCTCCCCACGTGCTTGCAGTATATCATCGCGGTCTTAGAATGAGGAGATAGAAAGCGCCAAAAGAAGCTATTACTCATTTAGTCATAATTAATGATATATTTCTGTTTTATTTCAAAAACATTGACTATGCATTCATAGTTGACACATATTATTCATCAGTATTATCTGTTCTCTGGGCAGCTCTTGGTGTGGATACACAAGGATCTACAGCCCCTTGCAGTGATGTCTCTGACTCTCCCCTGCTCACCAGTTCCCACCATGGACCTACACCCCTCCCACTGTGGACCCTTCTGCTGCACATCGTCTCCCTCCCTCACCTCCTCCAACTGCACGCAGTGCCGAGGATGCTCTTGGCCACACCAGGTATGAGTTTGAAAATGTGGCATGCTCATCTCTGAGTGTTGGAACTAGACCACTCAGGAAATCCTTCCGTGGAGTGCTGGTCTGGGAAACCTGCCATCTGTTATTGAAAGGGGCCATCCATCCCAATAACTCAGCATCATCTATCCATGTCTGCTAATTACACCTGGCCAAGGCTTCCAGGTTGGGCTGTGGTCGCATCCTTGTGCCTTGGACTCAGGCAGGTGTTGGCTCACCTGACTGCAATTCGTTGAGCAAAAATAAATGTTTATGAGACGCCAACTAAATACAGGATGCTGAGGGTACGCCAGAGAAATGGGACCTGCCTTAAAGAGCTTGGTCTGCATGGACAGAGTCATGAATGTTATGGGCTGAATTGTGTCCCCCTCAAAATTCATGGGTTGACATCCTAACCCCTAGACCTCAGAATGTGGCTGTATTAGGAGATGGGTCTTTAAAGAGGTGACGAAGGTAAAATGAGGTCATTAGGGTGGGCCCTGATCCAATAGGACTAGTGTTCTTGTAAGAAGAGGAGATGAGGACACAGACACGCACAGAGGGACGACCCTGGGAGGACACGGGGAGAAGATGGCATCTACACACGAAGGAAAGAGGACACAGGGGGAACCAGCCCTGCCCACGTCTTGATCTCAGACTTCCAGCCTCCAGGACTGTGAGAAATCAATGTCTGTTGTTTAAGCTGCCCAGCCTGTGGTCTTTTGTTATGGTGATGTTACCAAACTCATACACCAATCAAGAGCTACAAGGCAAGAAGCACCAGGTACTACGGCCAAACAGAGGAAAGAGAAAGTGTTACACGTGTTCAGGCAGAGGAAACATCATTTGTACCATGCTTAGGAATTTTGCCTTTTCATGGAGTGGAAGCCTTAAGCCTTCTCTTCCTTATTGTGCAACAATGGAGCTTCCACTAGGACCCCCAGACCAGCTCCTCTGCTCCTTTGCGCTTTACAGACCCCTCCTGAAGAGGAGCCCACAGCTCATCTTCAAGGCCAAAGATGAAGAAGTCTATATTCATTGACCACACGGTATGTGTAGACGGGTCATGGCCTCCCGCCCCTCTCCCTCTTGTCTGCTTGGCCTCCACATGGTGATCAGCCTGGGAGGGACCTCAGTGATCCAGCCTGGGTGGAGAAGGCAGATGGACCCTGATGGGTCTCCAGCTCAGAGTGGTGGCAGAGAGAGGCCTCCCGTTGGCTCCAGGTACCAGTCAGTCCAGGCTCCCACGTAGATCATAGTAGTGGCCATCCATAAGCCATTCAACTACAGAGGACAAAAGTCATCGGCATGTTGGGGGCAAGGGAGAATGGGGAGTGTCCCCCGGTGGGGACAGAGTTTCAGTGTGCAAGATGAAAAGAGTTCTGGAGATGGACAGTCATGATGGCTGCACAACAATGTGAATGTATCCAATTCTACGGAACTGTATACTTAAAAATCGTTAGGATGGTAAATTTTATGTTATGTTACCACAATTTAAAACAAATAATAACAAGAAAAATAAAAAAAAGTCATCGATAGGTTCCAAGTCCAAATGGCGAGAGGAAGGCATTGAAGATGGTTCCGGGCCAGCCTGGAGAAATAGCTGCTTCCATCTCAAGCCTGGCATTGCTTCTCGAATCTCCTATGTATTTGCCAAGATTTCACAAAGCTAAGACAGAGCCTTGACACACATAGGACAGCGTGTACAGCAAAAGCTTATTATGCAAATTTACACTCTTGGTTTCCATTGGGCGCCATCTTGCAGTATGACCTTCCAGGGATGGATTACATCCAGCGTACGATGATGGAGGATGGAGAAAATCACACGTCCGGCTTGTGTTTTCTGGGTGGTAAGGCAGAGCCCATGCATATGGAATGTCTTCAAGGCTGCCTTCATTTCATAACAATAAATAGCCTTTTACAAAGACTTGCTGCGCAGAAGTGTTGTGCTGTGCACAACATGCCTTTCTCTCTGTGACCTTCAGCCACATGAGTATTATCATGTCCATTTTATGTCCAGCTGAGTTTGTATTTAAACTCAAGAATGTCTCCTTCTGCAATGTCTGTGTTCAACTGCTCAGCAGAGCTGTGTGGCTGGGCTACAGGGAGAATTAAATTAGCATGTGGATCCAAACAATGAATGAAGGGCACATTTCCTCTGCCTCTTTTTTCAAAGTGTCTGTCGCCTGAGGGCTGCTTGCTTAGGAAATGAGCTTTAAAGGCACCTGTTAAGGACAGATAGAGCTGTTGGAGGGAAGGATACCGTTCAGCAGAGTCAGCCCCGTGGTCCTGGTCCCCTCCTAATGAATGCGGGTGTTAGAGCTCAGACAGCAGAAGCCCCAGGCAGTGGATCAAGCAGCCATAAACCTAATGTTCTGCTGTGTGCAGTTAGAATTTCTGGAGCACATTCTGCTCTTTCAGCCGCTGCCTCAGATGGAAGGCGGTGCTGTCAGCTGCATGGTTTTTGAATATAGAACAGGACAAAATAGTTTTACGTGACGCTTTCCAGCATGTCCTACCGGGATTCTTTCTCAGGGTGATCTTCCATGATGCTGAAATCTGAGCTAGTCAATGGCAGCTTAAGTGTCTCCACCCATTGGCTCACGTGGTGATGATGATTGTGTTGATGATGGTGATGGTGGGGATGATGGTGGTGATGGTGGTGACCACTATGGTGTTGATAATGCTGGTGATCATGACGGTGGTGGTGATCATGATGGTGGTGGTGATGGTGGTGTTGATGATGGTGGTGATGATGATGGTGGTAATGATGATGGTGTTGATGGTGGTGGTGATGATGATGATGATGGTGATCATGATGGTGGTGGCGACCATGATGGTGTTGAAAATGGTGGTGATCAAGGTGGTGTTGATGATGGTGGTGGTGGTGATGGTGATGATAATGATGGTGTTGATGATGGTGGTGATCATGATGGTGGTGGTGACCATGATGGTGTTGATAATGGTGGCGATCATGATGGTGTTGATGATGGTGGTGGTCAAGGTGGTGTTGATGATGGTGGTGGTGATGGTGATGATAATGATGGTGCTGATGACAGTATTGATGATGGTGATGATGATGACAATGGCTGCCAACAGATTTGGATCAGTTACTACATCTGTGATTCTCACAGACCTAAGTGTTCTGTACCCTTTATTTCATAAAATTTTTTGTTTTCAATAAGACTGAGCTTGGTCATTCTACTTAATTCTGCATATGGTATCCCATGGGCACTCATGATTTTTCAACTCTGATTTGTTCCTTTTCCTATAGTCTGATAACTTTCTCTGTGTATGATTACTACCTAAAAACATGTAATTATTATATTTGTGGTTCACTCTCCCCTGCTAGTCTAAGCACAGTTAGTGCAAGGATCTTTGGCTGTTTTGTTGCTGGGTGTTTCCCAAGCAGCACATGTTAGGGGCTCAACAAACTCTTGATGACTCAAATCTTCAAGAAACTCCTACTAAGTGATAAAGTTCTAGTTCCCCTTTATGAGATGAGGAAATAGAATTACAAAGAAGTGGTGATGCTCAAAATGCGGTATAAGAATTGGAACCCAAGCCATCAGCAATCTTGGTGTCTCGACAACATTTGTCTCTGCAGCTTGTGGACCACAAGACTCAGTGGCCATAGTGGCTTGGGGATTAACACACTTTTCACCCACATTTCAGGGTTACCTACATATCAGACACCAAATATTAAGCTGCATTCTCTAGATTCCCCTAATATAGGAACGTCAAAGATAACTTAGGATGGCTACTCAGATGTGCTCCCATGAGATGTGGACAAGGATCAAGGTAGAAGCCATGTCTCTATGGCAACCATGGAGGTGTTTCATTTTCTAGGCCAAAAAAATGCCAATAAGCATTTGAAAAGATGTTTGACATCATTCGTCATTAGGGAAATGCAAATAAAACCTGCAGTGAGATACCACTTCGCACACACACCAGAATGGCTTTGATAAGAAGATAGATCACAGGTGTTGGTGTGGATGTGGACAAACGAGAACCTTCATATGTTGCTGGTACCAATGTAAAATAATGCAGCCACTTTGGAAAATAGTCCGGCTGTTCCTCAAAAAGTTAAACACAGAATGAGCATGGGACCCAGCAATTCCACTCCTAGGTGTATACCTCAAAGAATTGAAAACTGGTGCTCGAACAAAAACTTGTGTGTGGATAGTCACAGCAGCATTATTCAAAATAGCCAAAAGGTGGAAACAGCCCAAGTGTCCATCAGTGGAAGAATGGATAAACAGAACGTGGTCCATCCATACAATGGAATATTATACAGCCATGAAGGAGAACAAAGTAGACACGTGATACAAGATAAAATGAATGAATCTTGAAAATACGATGCTCAGTGAAAGAAACCAGTCACAAAAGACCACATATTGCATTATTCCATCTATGTGAAATGTCCAGGCTAAGCAAAAATATTTTAAAAATATATCCTGTAGTAAATTTCTTCTAACTTAACTCTAGCTCAAATGGATCCAGTTCCCCACAACTGAGCACTGGCCTATACACTTTTTCCTTTCAATTCTCTGTAATGTGCAGTAATGAAGGCTCATGGATGGAAGACTTTGACTGGACAAAATAATCTCCCCAGAAGGTCTCCAACCCTATAAACAAATATCCCCCATGAAGCCTACACTTAAAACACATTCAACTAAGCAAATGGGTAAACATCTTATAATGTTATCAGACTGTTGATTTCATTTATGAAATATAAATCTAGGAGCCATGATTATTTATGTTGTGTTACAAATAAAATTAGTTTCCCCACAAGAATATAAAATTTATTTATCTCCTAACCAAGGGTGGAGATGAGCAATTTCAGTAAACGTCAGGGCCCTCTGAATAGACAGAAGTAGAATACATTTCTGTTCAGAGACGTCTAGTTATTTTGTCTCATCACAGGAATGAAACCCTCTGCTTGGAAACAGACTGTCAGGAAACTTCACCAGAGCCCACAGCTGTCAGCATATTTATTAGATCTCTGCTGTTTTCCCAGGAGCAGTTCTGTTCAATGCATTTCCAAAAGTTTTCAAGAGTCTGTTGGCACAACGAGATGCCATCCATCTTCTTTAAATAGAATGTCATCTGATTTTCTTGAAAACGGGTAATACTGGGTAACGACAAAAAATTTTAAACTTCCTTTTTAAAATAAAAACAGGGATTAAGCAAGCCTTTTGCAGAGTCAGAAATTACTTCAGAAATTCTCCATTTAATCACCACAGTAAGCAGAAAGGGATTTTTTTAAAAGCAAACCAACTACCCCGACACTCTAAACCGAATCCCATTGGGATATCAGACGCGTCTGCTGTCTGGGTGGAGAGCATTCTTCAGTCCTTGGAGCTGCCAGGAGAAACGTACTACCAAGGCATTGCTCTCTGTTGGGAACCATGCCTATTTAGGAAAATAATGGATGTGCAGAGAAAGGCAAGAGCAACCAAGGGTAGATTGGAGAGGTACAGACCCATGAAGTAGGAAGAGTGGGTCCCAACCAGCGGCTTCAACATCCTAGCAGAGGGCCATGGCGTTCTCATAAGAAATTTGCAAAATCACAAGGTGATTGTGTGTTTGTGTGTGTCTCACACATACATACGGTTTCCCACGTATATGAAAATTCTGCTGAAGGGAATCAAGAGACTGTTACTGTAGGCATTTGACTGAACACAGTAGCTGTGGTCATTCATCACTGGCTTCGTGAACATACCGTCTTTGTGTCTCCATCCCTGAAAATATTGGAACTGATAAGTGTATGTCGATGTGAATTTACCACTTTAGAAAACGATCCACCATTACTTGACTACCTCATTCAGCTTTCCTTCCCTCCCCAACACAACGGAGAAATGCAGCAAGGAGGAAAAAAGAAGATGAGTTTTCTGAAACGCTGGTTTGACCTTGTCACTGTCTTATTCAAGAGCACGTTGGTTCCTCCCCATTATCTGCAGAATGAATGCAACTTCTCCGTCCAATACCCAATCTGACAGCCTTCTACTTCTTCAAACGGAACTTCAAGAGCTCCGCCAAACGAATCATCACTTCGTCCAACCCTGTCAAGACCCCGGGCGTGGCTGTGGGCCACTTTCCTTCAAGTCCACATGGCTGGTCAATGGCAGAGCTGGATTCAAATCTGGGTCTGCTAGACTCCTAACCTGGGCTTCTACCAACAAGGCTCTCTTCCTGGGGACTTTTCTTCAGGAGGCCCCACCCTGCATTACTTAAAACATACAAAAGCACTGCCTCATCCAATATTATACACACACACACACACACACACACACACACACACACACAAACCAATATATATTGGTTTCCAAGGGCAATCATAAATTACTATGAACTGGGGGCTTAAAACCACAGGAATTCATCCTCCCCCGTCCTGGAGATCAGACGTCTGAGATGAAGGGGTCGCAGGGCCACGCTCCCTCCGGAGGCTCCAGGGGAGGGTCCTTCCTGCCTCTTCCAGCGTCTGGGGCTCCAGGCGTCCCTGGGCTGGTGGCCGCCTCCCTCCATCTCTGCCTCCGTCTCCACGTGGCTCCTCCTCTGTGTCTGTGTCTCCTCTTCTGTCTGATCAGGACACTGTCATTGCGTTTAGGGCCCCCTCGTCCAGGATGACCTCCTCTCCATCCTTCACTTCATAGATCTGCAAAGACCCTGTTTCCAAATAAGGTCACATTCACTAGTACCAGCAGTTACAATACGGACTTATTTTTGGGGGGGATACAAATAAAATCACTACTACACACACACACACACAGCATAATATGTATATTGGATAATGCACTATATGCATATTCACACACACTTTTTTGCTGAAGACGTTTTTGGAAACACCTTACATCAATTAGTTTTCAGAAGAATTAACTGGGTATCTGGATCTTTACATTTGAACTATATGTGTACGGATGCATGCGAGTGTCATAAATAATAGAGTAGTTTACTTGCACTGAACATAATTCTACCTTTTATAGAAATTTAATAAAACGCTTGCTAATTTTAGTTTTGCAATTTTATTTTCACATTTTGGAGGAAATAAGACTTTTTCAGGCCTCAAGTATTTATCACAATCCCAAGCACTCTGCAGTGCAACCCAATTTTTTTACCCCAGGGCAGATACACTCATAAAGTGTGATGGTTAATTTTCTGTGTTAAATTGCCTAGGCTGTGACATCCAGGTTTTCAGTCTAACCCTAGTCTAGGTGTGGTTGTAAAGAATATATTTTGTAGATGAGATTAACATTTAAATCAGTGGACTTTAAGTCAAGCCGATCACCCCCTCTAATGTGAGAGAGCCTTGTCTAATCAGTTGAAGGCCTTAAGAGAAAAAGACTGAGATGTCCCAAGGAAAAAGGGATTCTGTCAACAGATGGACTTCAGACCGGAACTACAGCATCAACTCTTCCCTGGGTCTCCAGCTGGGTGGTCTACCCTGCAGATTGTGGACTTGCCAGCCCTCAAAATCACGTCAGCCAATTCCTTAAAATAAATGTTCTTCTGTCCCTGTCTTTCTCTTTCTACCTATCTATCCATCTATCTATCTGTCATCTATCTATCTACCTATCTATCATCTATCAATCTATCTATCTATCTGTCATACCTGTCTATCATCTATCTATCTGTGTATCCATCTATGTATCATCTATCTATCTATCTATCTATCATCTATCTGTCTATCATCTATCTCTCTATTGATCTATCATCTACCTATCATCTATCTATGTATCATCTATTTATCATCTGCCTATCATCTGTCTATCATCTCTCTCTCTCTCTCTATCTATCATCTGTCTGTCTATCATCTATCTATCTGTCTATCATCTATCTATGTATCCATCTATCTAGCTATATATTATCTATCTATCATCTGTCTATCTATCTATCTATCATCTATCATCTATCTGTCTATCATTTATCTATCTATCTACTATCTATCATTTATCGATCTGTCTATGTATTCTTTGGAGAACTTTGACTGATACAGGAAATAATAGTAAGGCAGACTTGGGTAGATGGACAAGGCTGCGTCCATCCACAGGCCATGAGCTCTGGGGTTCTGCCCCACCCCCCAGCCCTGCCCACTGACCAAGTCCGCCACAGCCATTAGGAGCCATGGCGGAGCCTCTGCTGGGTGGTGTGGGCCAAGGTCTCCACGCTTCACTGTGGGCCACTGTGGGCCAGAGATGGTGCCTGTACTGGTCTATAAAGCAAGTCTCTGCTTCTCCTGCTCTCTCCCTCATTCTTACTAGGAGAGGCGGCCCTCCCTGCCTTTCTCTCCTCCGCTTGGGGGAGGGGGGCCGAGGAAGGGGCAACGAGGGACTGAAGCAGAACTGGAAGCAGGGAATCAACTAATGGATTAGTATAATGATCGCACACCAGCTGTCGGATGTGCCTCGGGGCCAGACCTTCTCCTATTGAAGATCAATGGAGCAAAATCCATTTCCACTGACCCCAGAGGAGCTCATCTCCCCAGGGACCCAGGGAGTAACACGCCTGACCCCCTGTCCCCAAATCGCCCCCTCCCTGCTTCTCACAAGCTTCCTGGGATAATCCATTATGGCTTAAAAACTTTAACCTGTGAGTAAAGGGAAAAAATAAAGATGACAAAGTACCAGTGTTGAGCTCTTAAAGTAGAAAAAGAAATAAGTCCGTAAAATCTAAAGGCAAATGCATTTTTCTCTCTGAGCGGACTTCCCTCTGCTGGGACACTGGAGGGACAAGGCACAGTGGGTAGAGGTGGTCTATGGAGTGAGTCTTTATTAAGTCTCCTGCACATAACAGGATGTAGGAAGAAGTTCATGTAGGGCTGAACCAGAGAACACTGGCAAGGGGGCGAGAGATACGGGACTCGGGAAAGGTGGCCACAACGGATGCTCTGGCCATCCCACAGGGAGTTCTGGCACTGGGGCAGGTTGAATGGCTGAGTGCAGGGAGCCAGGCCTTCCACCACTCAGGGATGCAGGCTGCCCCCACCCCACCTGAGCAGGTGAGACCTCTCGCAAGGCAGCCCCCTGAGGCCGAGGGAAGCTCCCGGTTTGGGGAAGCTCAGGTCAGAGTCTGCAGTGGCCAATGCTGTCTGCAGGTGCGAGAAAGAGCAGCTCAATCCCACAGTACGGGATTGGGAATCTGAGCACATGCACAAAAGCAGATGTCTGCAAACTATGGCAGGTGGGCCAAATCTGGCCCACGCCCTGCTTTTGTCAATAAAGTTTTATTGGCACACAGCTTGGTCCATGCATTTACAGATCGCCCATGGCTGCTTTCGTGAAACAAGGGCACACCGGAATTGTTGCAACAGAGACTTCCTGGCCTGCAAAGCCTAAAATACTTCGGATCTGGCCCTTTCACAAAGAGTTTACTGACCTCTAACGTTCAGCACTTAAAAATTGTCCCAAAGTTCCTTTTAAGGAAAATATAAAGCTGTTCAGTTCATAATATCTCATCTCTACTCTGTGAAGCTTTTAAAGACTAATAAGGAACAAAAAATAACATCGTTAATGATAATTAAAACATTGCATCCAAAAGGTCAGGTGTTTTTGTGGTTGCTTTGGGAAAAAAATGCTGAGAATTTCAACTTCATAACACGCCAAGCCCTGATTTAATTTTTATCATTGCCATGAAGGGCATCATGAGTGATTATCATTTAAAAAAAAATCAGGTGACGTGAGTTATGTCCAAAGTGTTGTATGTGATCGTGTGCAAACAACCCACGTTTCTCATCTGTAAAGTGGGTAGAATTAAGTCTTCCTCATAAAATGCTCATGCATATCGAGTAAGAACATACGTGCAAGGGTTGACCACAATTTCAGGCACAGATCGGACACATGACTGACGGCGGCTCTTGATCTGAAAATGTAATTTTCTTCCCAGATGATGGGGCTCTGGCTGCTCCATTTTACAAAAACGGCATAAAATGCAGGCGCAGCAATACTGTCGTGCGGGAAAAACACCTCCCAAAACGGCCTACGCAATGACGAAAGCAATTATTCCTATCATTTCCAAACACGTCGAAATACGACGACGTGAGCCAGTGACATAAAATGTGATTTGCACCCAAGATAGGATTTTATCTTTCTCTTCTCTCCTTGTCCCTCTCCTTTCAGTTTTTAGCAAGATTTCTTCCGTCTCTTTTATGCCAGGTTTGGGTTGTGTGCTGGGTAGTGGGGACGATGAAATATTTGTCTTCCAAGGCAGTAAACAAAATTAGGGGTGAGAATGTGCATGTTGGTGCTCCATCAGCAGCATTCAGTGGTGATGAGGTCATAACAGTGGGGCTTTGGACTCTGCAATCACGTCTGCTGGAAACAGGTGCACATGTTTTATGCCACACATGTTGCAGCTGCTGGTACCAGAGCAGGGTTGAGACCGACGCCGTGGAAGGATGAAGCCACGTAGAAAACTTGGCAAGTAACACACTCAGCCCTCTTCTCAGTCTCGATTCACCACCATCCACCCTGAATGAACCCAGTGGCTTTTAATTCCCAGGTTGACAGCAAATTGTATTTTGGAAACCTGGAGAGAGGGTCCTTTTGGGATTCCTAAGCTCAGCGCAAACGTCCCTTTATAGCAGCTTCCTGTCACATGCACAGCTGCTCTCGGCCCTTCGCCGTCCACTCCTTCTCCAGCAAAGACAGCTTCCCTCCGAGATTTCCGGAAAGCCTCCTTGGAGAACATCTTCTTCTCCAATCCCAACCTCTCAGCCAAACTCCTGTCCCGTGTTTGCAGCTGGGCGACTGGACAGCGTTGGTGGGTCCAAATCACATTTTCTACCCTTTTCAGCTGTGATTCTCTCAATCTCTGAGGTGGATTCCAGAGCTGTCTCCATCTGCACCTGGATGCGACCCTTCCCTGCTTTGCACCCTCTTCCCTCATCTGTGCGTTCAACTAGCTCATCCACTAGGGGACCTCCTTGTGTCTGGGTCTCAGCCTTTCTCTTCTTGGCAGCTGTTTTCTCCACAGCCTCTCACACTCAGCCACTCACACTCAGGCACATCATTCACACATGCATGCACACATGTGAACTTAAATGCAGACATGCGTTGCACACATGCACAGAGGCATTAACACACTTGTGCACACTTTCACACATGCACACACACATTCACGCATGTAAATGTACATGCAGCACACACATACATTTACACACATTCATGCATGTGTGCACACACGTGCAGAAAAATGCATGCATGCATTCCTCTCATGCACATATACATTTACACATGCACAGTCGTGTATACACTTGTGCACACACATTCATAAATGGATGTACATATACACAATCATATGTACACACATTCATACATGCACACACATATACCCTCATGTGCACACATATGCACGCACGTGTGGACATAAACACCTACAAGTAGTACACATATGGCCAGGGCATGCACACACTTTCACATGTGCCTGCACAAACATGCACACATATGTACACACGCATGCAAGCACATTTACACACCCGAAGCACCTTGAGATGCTTATAATATCAAGTAAAGACCGGGTGTTCACATTTCAATGGTCCCTTCAAATTCAGTAATTCCACAATAAAAGCCACCTTGTTTTGTCCAAACCAGCGCCTCCCTTCCAACTTCTGCTGTCAGGGGTACCTCTGTTCTCTTAGGGTGTGGTTTGAGGCAAAGAGCCCTCTTTCAACTTCACAGGAAGCTCTCTGGATTCTTCACCAATGGCTGTCCCTCCCATAGAACCTGCCTTCCATCCTTTCCTGGTCTCTTTAGGCTCAGCCCCATCAACTGGCCCCCTTCCTTCCCTTCCACTGCAAATGCCCCTTGTTACCTCGATTCCCAGATGCTACGGCTGATGGAGAAAGAAGCCTTTTTAACCCAAGTCACATCATTCTTCTGGACTTCTCCTCACTACACTCCAGTGACACGAGCCTCCTTTGCTTCTGGAATCAGCAATCCAACCCCTGCCTCAGGGCCTTTGCATGTCCCGTTCTCCATAAATGGAGCACTCTGCCCCCAGATATGGGTATGACCCACTCCCTGCCATCAGGGTGCTCTGTGCTTAAATGTCACTCTTCTTTGACACTCTATCAACTCTCTCTGTCTGCTTCTATCCCTCACTTTACTTCATTTTTCTCCTGGGTTCTCATCATTCTCTGACGATGTTCTTGTCTATATCCATATTCAGATCCATATCTACGTGTATTTACGTCTACATCTCTATAGACACACACTCATATCCAAACCCATTTCTATGTCTATATCCATGCCAACATCTACAGCTTTATCCTACATCCATATCCCATTTCTATACCTACATCCATATCCATTTCCACTTCTACATCAGCATCTACACGTGTCTATGCCCATATCCATATTCCTAACTCTAGCTTTATCCATACCCATTTCTATTTTTCTCTCTCTCTATATATATTTCCTTGTCCATTGTCTGTCTGTCCCTCTCTGCTTCATATTTCAGTCACAGCTGTATATCCAGTGCAACTGGATATATCTGGCACATAGCAACACTCAACTAATATTTCCTGAAAGACTAAGTCAATAAGTAAATTCATAGACCCTCTCAAAAAAACTCCGTAGATTATATAGAGTCTCAATCTCTTTGTTGACCACAAACCCAAACCTCTTTTCAATTAGATCTCACTATTTCTCATAACAAAATGGAAGACATTAGGTTTGGAGAGGGAGAATTTAGTGGGAATCAGTGGCTATATTTAGGATCTCTGGTTTTCCTTGTGTGACTTTAGGGTTTAAATTGTCAAACCCGGGCAAATGCATTAAATGTCTTTGGGGAGACTGCATTTTATTCACCTCTAGTTTCTCACTCTCTACACGATTCCAGCCCCTCACTCTTCTTTGGGGTTTCTTTGTGTAGGAGACTGTCTATGGATGTTCCCCAGCGGAAAGCAAAATGCTTAACAGCCCCTCATCCCCACTCAATTTCTTTAGAGTATCTTGTGGCTGTCTACCACAGGAGGTCGTGGCCAAACAGTCCCTCTGTGGGATAAATTTTCTTCCCTTTAGGATGGAGGAAATCTCACTTGACGATTCCACTTGGGGCATGTGGAATTCAGAGGCCACCCTCCTTCAGACCCAGGAGTAAAGTAAGCACTCCCCATTCTCTACGTCAGCCTCAATTCCAGAAACGCCCTCCTTTAAACCCAGATTGCCTGAAAAATCAAGACAGGTGGGGTCAAGACAAGCAGGCACCTCTCCCATACGGTCTGTGCTCTGGGGACGGAGCAGGCGGTGGCCTGTATTCTCAGTTAAGGGGTGCTGGACACCCCCAAGTCCTCTAGATCATCTGCGGTATCGATGTGTACAAGGATGCTTCATCCCCCTAATGCTGCCCCGATGCTAGGGATATGCTCTTTCTGCGGGGATTCAGGAGACAGAATCAAACCCCTATGAGCGGTGCCTCCGGTCGTGGGGATGGGAAGGATGAAGCTGGCGTCTGCTGGAACATGACCAGAATGCCCACAGAGCCTCCAGCGTGGACCGGGTGCAGAGACGGGGCTCAGCACTGAGGTACAGGCAGGGGAGTGTGTGTGCATGTGTGCTGGGGTCAGGGGAACTGCTTGTGATGGTTTTTACATAGAAAGGATAGCTTGTTCTAGAGCAGTGTTTCTCGGCTACGGGTGATTTCTCCTCCCACCAGGGGACATTTGGCGATATCTGAAGACATTTCTACGTGTCACAACTGGGGGACGCGCTACTGGCATCTGTGGGTGGAGACCAGGGATACTGCTCAACACCCTACAGTGCACAGATGGTCCCCACCACAGAGGATGGTCCGTTAGTGCTGAGGTTGAGAAGCTCTGCCTTAGCATGACTCTATCCATCTATCATCTGTCTATCTATCATCTACCTATGTATCATCTATCTGCTATCTATCTCTCTATTTATGCATCATCTCATCATCTCTCTATCTCCATCTATCTATCAGTCATCTAGCTATCTGTCATCTCTCTCTCTCTCTATCCATGTAATCTATCTCCCTATCATCTATCTACCTAATCTATCTTCTATCTCTCATCTATCTTCAATCTGTCATCCATGTATCTATCATCTGTCTATCTATTATCTATCTATCTACCTAACTCTCTCTCTCTCTCTCTATCTCCATCTACCTATCAATCATCTATCTATCTATGGCATACTTTGCAATCGAGGAAGATTCTGCCCCCAGGGTACACCTGGCAATATCTGGAGGAATTTTTGGTTGTCACAGTTAAGGAGATGGGTCTACTGGCCTCTGGTGGGTGGAGCCCAGGGATGCTGCTCCACACCCCACAGTGCACAGGACGCCCCACCACAGAGAATGGTCCAGCCTCAAACGTCAGTAATGCTGGGGCTGAGAAGCCCTGGTCTGGAAGATGAAGGCAACTTAAGAGACGGAATTTCTAATGCAAAAACAGCAGGTTGGGGGAACATCCCCCCTGAAGTTCCAGCTCTAGCACGGAATAGTCTCTGAATTGGCCTTTGTGCCTCAATGCTGAACTTAGAATCGCCACGACCTTGCAGTCACTCAGCTCTCTGGGGAAGGTGTTGTTCCCGGGCAAGTGGGGCCCCAGCGGACGTCTCATCGAGCAGCACTTCTTGCAAGATCCTGACTTTTACAAAAAATCAAAGATTTAAAAATTCGTCTTGTGGACGGCCTCAGAATGTAAGAAATCTCTTGCTTCCTGGCTTCGAGAGAGGAAGGTCCGAGAGAGACGTCTTGAGGCTCCCCCATCCCACCCAGGATGGATGTCCTTATACAAGAGATCCTATGCAGAAAATCAGGCAATGCAGGCAGGGGGTGGATAGGTGCTATAAATCCACAGGTGCACGCCTTTATTGAGAGCAGCCACATGAAAATTGTACTGTTTTATTTCATTTTAAGGGCAGGCAGCTCTTTTTCCTTTTCACTCCAGTTGATCAATCATATTGACAAATGCACAGATCCACAGTGACTTGCAGAATTTCCAGAGGACAGAGCTCATGTCTCCACTTAGGCAGCCAGCTCGGGGCATCAATTACAGGACAGCCGCGGGGCCAGGGCTGTGATCGCAGGCTGCGCGTCTGTGCCCTTGGCCCGGGGCTAAACCCCAGCAGCGGGCACTTTGAAGTAAGAAATGATGTCTCCCTGTGAAAGTAACTAAATTAATTTCCAAGGGACTGGCGGAAATTGCGGTGCAGCTGATATTAAATGGGAAGGGATTTGAAGTAGAGAAGGATGGAGGAAGAGAGTGGATCCTGTTGCGGAGAGAGGGAGACCATGTCAGCAGGAGAGGAAAAGAGAGAAGACAAAGAAGGCTGGGCGCAAAGACCAGGTGTCACCTGCATCCTCCTTTGCTCTAACTGAATGAAAGATGCTCTTGCATTTTGGTGGTGTGATTGATTGCAATGCTGCACCCTATGAAGGGGAAGGGAAAGCTCAAAAAATCATAAGAAATGTCCAATGTAACGAGAGATTTGCATTCGATTCTCCATTCTCAGCATGAATGACATGATAGCTGAGTTCTTGGGGGGGTGTATCAGCTTCCTGCAGCTGCTGTAAGGAATGACCCCTAACGTAGTGGCTCAAAACAGCACAAACTTATTGTCTTACAATTCCAGAGGTCAGACGTCGGAAACGGGTCTCACTGGGCTAAAATTAAGGTGGCAGCAGGGATGGTTCCTTCCAGAAGCTCCAGGGGAGAATCTAGGTTCCTGCCTCTTCCAGCTTCTGGAGCTGGATTCTTTGCATCCCGTGGCTCGTGGCTCCTTCCTCCCAAACCAGCAGGGTAGCATCTTCAAATCTCTGCCTTTGTCATCATGATGTCTTCTGTCTCTCTAAGCTCCTGCTTCCCCCTTGTCAAGACTCGTATGATTATACGCAGGTCTGTCTGGCTAACCCAGGCTCATCTGCCCATCTCAAGATCCTTTACTTAATCACATCTGCACAGTTCCCTCCGGCCATGTAAGAGGACCTATTCAGAGGTTCCAGAATTAGGATGTGGACATCTTTGGGAGACCGTTATTGAGCCAACCACAGGAGGGAAAACACATCTGAAGAGGAAGTGGTGTTGGTGGATTCTGGAATGAAGATGAAAAGAACCTTCCAGAACACACTCCTTGGCTCTCCCTCCGGTTGATCTATGGTTTACGCTGTCAAACTACGATTTTCAAAAACTTAAAAACATGACTCTCCAACAAATACATTGTGAGTTTGTGTCAAGGATTTTTTTAAAACTCATTCATGAGGGAAGTTGCAGAGTGGTTCAACATAGGCTGGAGGGGTTGGTAAAATCGTAGTCAGAAAAGTCAGACACGAGGCAGGATAATGTCCTATGAGGCAGTAAGCCCATAACGTTCAGGTTGTCTTTTCCCAGGCAGACATCACCTACAACTTATGCATCTTCTGCAAGTAACCGTGCAACTGGATACAGTTGGGTCCCTCATCCATAACCAATAGTAATTCATGGAAGGTTACAACTGTAGAGGATCAAGTGCCCCCAGGAGACATGCAAATGGCCAACGAGACCATGAAAAGATGCTCACCGTCACTAATCGTCGCAGAAATGCAGACCAAGAGCACTGTGAGATATCACCTCACATCTGTCAGGAAGGTCATTATTAACAAGACAAGAGATGATAAATGTTGGCGAGGATGTGGAGAAAAAGGAACCCTTGTACACTGCTTGGTGGGAATGCACACTGGTGCAGCCACTATGGAAAACAGTACGGAGATTCCTCAAAAAATTAAAAATGGAACTACCATATGATTCAGCTAGTCCACTTCTGGGTATTTATCCAAAGAACATGAAAACACTAATGTGGAAAGATATATGCACTTCTATGCTCATTGCAGCATTATTCACAGGAGCCAAAAGATGCAAACAACCCAAGTGTCCATCAACAGGTGAATGGTTAAGCAAAATGTGGTCCATCCATACAATGGAATATTACTTGGCCTGAAAAAGGAGGGAGATTCTGACACTTGCTACAATACGGATGAACATGGAGGACATGATGCTCAGTGAAGTAAGCCAGTCACAGAAGGGCAAATCCTGAATGACTCCACTTGTAGGAGGTCCCTAGAGGAGTCAGATTCATAGAGACAGAAAGTAGATGGTGGGGGCCAGGGGATGGGGGAGGGGGATGGGGAGTGAGTGTTTAATGGGAACAGAGTTTCAGTTTGGGAAGATGAAGAGTTCTGGAGACGGACGGTGGGGATGGTTGCACAACGGTGTGAATGGACTTGGTGCCACTAAGCTGTACACTTAAAAATGGTTACGATGGTAAGTTTTATGTGTATTTTACCACAATTAAATATTTTTTAGAAAATTTAAAAAGACTTCTGGGTGAAAAATGTGTTACTCCAGAGAGAGCATGCAAAATCAGTCATAGGGTTAGGAAAAAAACATGATGGGTGCTATCTATATTGATTTTCACGGCATCCCTTTAAAACGTTTATTTTCAGTGAAATCCGTGTCCATAGGCGTGCACTGGGGAACAGGTAAAGTGCTTTGCTGATGGGCTGGCATCAACCTGAGAGCAAACACCCAGCGTCTCTCTCCCCCGGGGGCCCAGAGGTCCGGATCTGAGCTGGAAGTGCCACCGAGAAATCGCGATGGCAGAAAGGCCAAGCGTGTAATTGCCGCCTGGTGCTCCACAAATTCTTGCCTGGATGGGCTTAACTCTCTAATCACTGTCCTTGGGGTGGGGATGGTATCGGTTCCGTACAGATGTGCATCTGAGAGCCAGGTGCGTGGTCCAAACATGCAGCTATCAGGTGTGGGGGCGAGGGATGGGGTTGGGATGCACGCCCACCAGCTTCTCCCCAGCATCCCAGACCCTTCACCCTATAAGGGGAGCACGCAGCCTGGGACACCTCTCCTGCAAAGTCAGCAGCAGTGCTCAGGGTCTCTTGGGATCTCAGCGGATTTTTGTTTTTGGCTTTTTTGGCCTGGAGCAGTGATAACTCATTTGGAATTTTAATGGGCCCTGCAGCTTTGCAATTCTAAGATCTAGCACAGAGAGCTTTAAATGTTTTGAACGGTTTAGTATTTTCGGTAGCCCAGTAGTTCCCCAAAGGGTGCAATTCTGACCCTCAGGGGACACTTGGCAATGTCTGGGGACACTTTTGGTTGTCACAATGAGAGGGTGGGTCGCTACTGGCCTCTGGTGGGTGGAGACCAGGAATGCTGCTCCACACCCCACAGGGTATAGGATGCCCCACCACAGAGAGTCATCCAGCCCCAAATGTCAGCAGTGCTGAGTCTGAGGGACCCTGAAAAAGCATGAGAGATTAATATCCATCATCTATCTATCTATCTATCTATCTATCTATAATATATCTCTATCATCTATCATCTTTCATCTATCTCATCTACTATCTTTTATCTATCATCATCATTATCTATGTGCCTACCTATCATCTACCTATCTCATCCATCTATCTATCTATTTTCTATCTATCTATCTATCTATCTATCTATCTATCTATCTATCTATCTATCTATCATCCAGCTATCTGTCTATCTATCTACCTACCTATCCACCATCTAGCTAGCTACTCTAGTTAACTGTTATCTATCTATCATCTATGGCAGTGGTTTGAAACCAGAGACAATTTACTCCCCTAGCATCACTTGGATGTCTGGAGACATCTCTGGATGCCACAACTGGAGGGGGTGCTTCTGGAGTCTGCAGGGTGGAGACCAGGGATCCTGCTCAACACCCTCCAGAGCACAGGACGCCCACCACAGAGAGTGGTCCAGCCCCAGATATCAATCCTGCCCAGGTGAAGAGTACCTGGAGTAGTCGTGAATATCATCCCATATAAGTTATGCATTTTTAGACATAATGTGAAAAACCCAAGGTCTAGGCATCTGGTCACTTGCTTCTGTTTACTGGCTTTGTCATAACCTCACGTTGGTGATTTATAAACTACTGGGACTCGTCCATTCTCTGCCTTGGCACATCAGAGCTCCATCCACCACTTTCCTGGCAGAGAGTTGTCATTTGTACTGCCTGGCAATGCTTTCGGTCATTTTTGTCGGGGAATAATTTTGCATCTATAAGTTAACCCAGAGCCATTTTTTTCCTAATACCCAAGGCACACCCCGAAAACAAATCCCATACTCTTGGCAGCTTCTCGAGCTCCATTAATCACCCAGGACTGTTTTATAACTCCCTCCAGCCCCCGGAAGGGCACGCCATCATTTACGCCACGCCTCTAAGGTCCCTCGAATCCTAGCAGATCGATTGCCGTATTTCACTCTGCACTGGGGCTCATAAAAACTTCCGTGGAAAGAATTTCAAAGACTTGCAGAAAATTACGAAGCCAAATTGGATCCGTTCATTTCCATTTTGAAGGTTGCTGGAACTCTTGGTATTTTTCTCCCTTTTCCCTTCAAAGATAAGAAGCTGGAGTTCTCAGTCAAAGCAGGACTTTTGCTACAAGGGAGCATTAAAACCTGCTTGACTTTGCCAACGATGCCTGAAGGTCAAAGGAAAGAAAGGGAGCTGCCTGCAGCCATTTGTATTCAGATCTGCCCCCAGGAACTTGGACGCTAACCCGGTGGTTGGGGAGGAGGGTCTGCTTTCCACCAGGGGCACGGTTGGGGTCAGACTGCTCATATGTTACCCTTTGTGAATGTGAAAGGATGAAATCAGGACCATTGCAAGGCACGTAAGACGTTGAAGAAGGGAGTTATGCTTTTCTTCCTGGGTCCTTGACTCTATATACAAATGAACAATTTGACATATTACAGGTCTTCATGTTTGAAGGGCAAGATAAGCCTCCACTGAGCATATCTTGAAAGCCCTGTTTGCAGCACCAAGCGTGGAAACGTCACACGTGGACACATTGGCCGTAGGGTCCAGGGGGCATGACCTGGGAGCCCATGGGGGCGGGGGGCAGAACACCTTCGCCGTTTGTCTTTCCCTAGAATATGAGGGTGGGAATGCCTCATCTGAACGTTGCACAGGGGGCTAAATGAGATGATGTTGGAAATATCCCGGAATGAAATGGGCACTTCCGGGGTGGAAGCCATGTCTCCATCTTATTACCCAACCTTTTTTGGAAGGGAAACTAATACCTGTATTAATTATTTTTGATCAGATTGAATCAAAAAATAAATGAACTTGAGGGCTGGCCAATCTCTACACCAGGATATAATATCCAAATAGCCCACCGTGGGGCTGATTGCCCCCTGAACGTTGAGCACTTAGCTGAGGCGGATGGGAGTTGAGAGCAATTCCTGTTCTGGGAAACTGAGGGTGATCCCCATGGCTCGTTAGAATCCATAATCGTACGATGCCAATGCTATAATCCTCAGCCTAGACTTCTCTGAAAACATGGTCGTCCAGCCCCATTGGAAATCACGGCTCAGAAAAGATGTCCCAAGGGGACGATTCTTGATGCAATCTGTGCATAAAGGAAAAATGAAAATGGAGATTCCACACAGACTCCTTCTGTCCCGTTGGTCAGTGTGGTCCAGTCGGAAGCAACAGCCATGAGCACCTGGCATGTGGCGTGGAAAGAAAAGAGAAGGTGTGTGCATTGGGGTGCTTTGTATCCTTTTCACAACAAATATATTACTTTATTGAAGTGAGATTCATGTAACATAAAATTAACCATTTAAAGTGCATAATTCAGTGGCACTTAGCACATTCACAATGTTGTGTAACCCTCCCTTCTATCTAGTTCCAGAACATTCTCATTGCCCCCCAAAGAAACCCCATACCCATCAGCAGTCACTCCCCATTCCCCTTCCCCTCAACCCCTGGCAACCATTAATCCACTTTCTGTCTCTTTGGATTTAACTCTTCTGGATAATTTGTTGAAAGGGAATCCTACAACATGTGAGCTTTTGTGTCTGACTTCTTTCACTTATGATGTTTTTGAGGTTTGTCTATAGTATAGCATGCACTGGTATGTCATTTCTTTTTCATGGCCAAATAATATTCCATTGTATGGATGCACGATAACACATTTTTAAAACCCCCTTTACTCTCCTAAAATGAAATCATAGATACTATCACCTATAGACAAATGTAAAGTAGCCACATAATGCAATTTATAATAAAGTGATAGGCATTTCAACATATCAATGCTTGGACCTCCCCCACCCCGTGGAGAGGATAAAGAGGAAAAGAGATAAAATGCTTGCTTCTATATGTTGGATCCCCAAGAAGGTGTCGGCTACTAATGGAGGTGGCCCCAGGCATGTTGTGCTGGTAACTCAAACACCATGAACTGACACCCGCATTTCCCCAAATGATGAACAGTCGAACCAAGAACAATCCTCTCTTTACTAAGGCAGTGGTTACACGCCTGGAAAATTCAATCTCTTGCATTTATGTGTAAACAGAGTTAGGTGCTAGGCTCAGGTTGATTATAAACAGGTTTTTCACCTCCACGGACATCTGGCCAGACACTGAGAAGTCATGTGGTATGTGGGAGCGTTGGACCCTGGGTCACACTGTCCTGTGCTTTGCGGCAAGTCTAACATGCTGACGTCACCCTGCTAAACACCAGAGGGAGGTCCACTCGGGGTGCTCCTCCCCACGTGTTCACGCATGCCCCCTAGACAATCACCACCCTTGAAAACCACGGGGACATTGGGAAGGGCAGCTGGACCATCAGATGCACATGATTTGGACTGAACCCTCAATGGCAGCACGACTCACATAGGAAAGATCCTTTGCAGATTTAAAACCCTTTTAGATGCAACCTCTCATCTGAGTCTTATAACCATATAGGGACCCATTGAGCAGAACGGGACTTTCTCTGCTCAAGCTATACAGCTGGCAATAGACATTTCACCATGCATATGTGCACCTTAAATACATACAATGCTTATTTGTCAGTTATACCTCAATAAAGCCAGAAAAATTAAGTGAAGCTTCCTCCCTAGAAAAAATGGTCTTAGTTATCATGTGATGGTTTTCCCAGGATATTTTGAATGAAAACTTTCCACCGCACCCACACACCTAGCGCATGGTGGACCAGAAGTACCGCGGGGTCTTTGAAGGACTACACACATAGGTTCTGGGTGAACTAGAGCAAATGTATTTTTTAATGCATTACTGAACCCAAGATAGTAAACTTATTATTTTTAATTCTATGTACTTGGGAATTTTAAAATACCTTTTTAAGTAACCCAGGTGCTCAAGAGGAAAAATGAAAATGAGGACGGCAGTAGATATCTCTGAGGTGTGGACCAAGTGGCAGGGGAGAAATGAGTAATACAGGATGCTATGGGTAGAAATATGAAAAGTGAAAAATAAATGGTATGCATCAAGTCAGGAAGTGAGATAATACCTCCCAGAACGAAGGCAACGAATTATAAGGAAAAAAAAGAGAAGAAATGTATGCACTCGCTACAACCCCATAAATTAGCAATAAATGCAAAGATTGGTGAAGGTGTATTCCTGAACCCAAGAAGGTGCTTCATTGGGAGAATTCCCTAGCCTTTTACTACCTACAGATGTTCCCCCTCTGCCCTCTCAGGGTACGTGTTGGAAAGCTAAAATTTAGGTCCAACCCCCAGGATACTGGTATCCAGATGACAGAAAATACAACTCCAGTGAATTTCTCCACTTAAACGACAAATTAAATGACTACAGAGCTTGGATGCAAAACCATGGATGGTATCTATTTATCCCTGAGTATTCCTCAAACAGAAAGCATAGGTCGTGCTGTCCTCTCAACAAACTGGGTGTAGACAGGGTGCATGTTAGGATCATCATTCGAGGGACAGATGAAAAGTCAGAAAGACAGAGATCTAAGGCTTAATGATGGTGCCCAGTGAGAGACTTGACACATCACAAGACGAGCAAATGGGAAATGGACATGGTGCGTGAGTCATGGTGGGACGTGGTGCTCCCTGACCCGCGGGTCAACCCAAGAAGCTTCCCCATCCAGCCTCGCCCATCTGTCCTGCCTTTGAGGGAGCCAAGTGTCCCGTATACGGTTTCATTTCCTAATAGCCAAGGTGAGAGGTACCCATTCCACCTGCTCATGCACAGATACCCTCAAAATCCAGTTAATGTCTAGACAGAGGGAGCTTAAACCGTCGTGTCCTCCACAGACCAGCCTTTGCAGAACTCACTCTTTCCCGTTAAAAAGGAAACGTGGGTATGTTATCACATACAGTAGCAGCCCCAGGTTCCAGGAACTAGGACCTGATATCTTTGGGGTCCATTCATCAGCCCACCACAGACCTCAACTCCTTTAGGACAGGAGATCTGTCCCACTAAATTCTGAGTTCCCCTGTCTCCCCAGAGCCCGACTGGGTAGGAATAGTTAACACATATTTGCTGAATGAATGAGTGAGTGAATGAATGAAGTGGTCCCTCGCATTGCTGAACCAGAACAGACCTCATTGCTGCCACATTGAGGGAACAAAAGAGCAACTTGACTGAGAAACACAAGCATCAGGGGTCCAACTATTGAATCAAGTCTTGTCCAGGGATGGAAAGTCATCCGTCCCAGTGCACGGAGGCCCTTCCGGATCCCCCAACACCAGCGACAGTCTCAAACCCCGGATCCCCAGTGTCCACCGAGCCACGGACTCAGCCTTACTCACCCGATGATCCACGTGATTTCTCCAGCTGCTGGGAAGTGTCTCTGAGCTCCAAGGAATCTTACGATCAGGTGTCGGCGTGTTCTCTGTCTCCCGTGGAGGAACGGTGAGGTAAGGGCTGGCATGCAACAAGGAGGTGCAATCTGGGGTCAGGGTCCTGCGAGATTCAAATTGCTCTGGGAGCCGGCCTTCTCAGCCCAGGGACCGAGGCATCTGTCAGGTGCCAGTAAGCTGTTCTCTCAGCAATGGGGGACATCAGCGTGGGCAGGACTCATCCTGCCACCCCATCCTGAGCCCGTCCTTGGGAATCACCTCTGTGATGATGGAAGAGAAGCTGGCACTTGCGTAAGACGACCTCAAGGGGTAACGGGGTCTTTGATGATGTGCAAAAGCTCCAAGATTGGCATCCTCCTAGAATTCAAGATCCTGCTTTTCGGTGCATAGTCCTGGTTGTTCAGAAGTAACGGACGAGGCACGTCTCAATCTTGGTTTAGTGTAGGAAGTAATTCTAGTTCCAAAACATATTAGTCTGGGCTCTAGGGCTTAGCAGAACATCTGAGCAGCTCTTGGAGGTGCCAGCGCCCGGGGCTGGAAGCCGCCATCTGCATTTGCCTGCATGGAATGTGGCTGAACATGAGGACAGCTTGAGGGGCACATATAAATGCTGATGCCCAGAGGAATTCACTCCAGAATTCCGTTGAGAGTAGAGATGAGCATCATTTGTTTTCAGAGGCTTCCCCAGCGAGCAGCCAAAACCCACCAGCCGTACCGGACCTTGGGGGAGATCTTACGCATCTCCGTCCACATGCAGCCTTGTCTCGAGTTCTCCCCCAGCCAAGAAAAGCGCCATGGCTCAGAGACAGGAGACGGAAAGAGAATCCAATACCGGTTTTCTCAAACCTGAGCAGCGACATTCCTTCACGTGGTGTTAAGTGGCCATTCCATGGCACTCCATTCCAGAAGGATGGCTGATTATTAAATTGCTAAACAGCACCGCGCCATCCATCTCCGAACAACCAAGCAGCACCTTCTAAAGCAGCGGTCCCCGCGTCCAGTGTGAATCCCGCACTGGAAGAGCTGCTGGCCGCGATCCCAATGCACGGATGTGCTAGGAGCCGACGTCCGTGGAATTTTGTCAGTTGACGGAATGGACAGTGAGACGGCCAATGGTCACCGGTCTTGAAATTCAGGGTGCAGTCCGGCAGGACACGCATGGTATCGTTTTGATCGCGTTTCAAATGGCTCAGCTCTCCATGTTGGAATTTGAGAATGCAATACCCGTTGTCAGAGATGGGTGGGTCAAGAAGGGTGGGCCTTCACGCCAAGGCAAGTGTCCACTAAACCGTCCAAACTGTTCAGAGGCATCAGAAACTGTATCCCTGTAACATATGACTACAAATCTGCTGGTGGCTTCAAACAACAGGAATTTATCCTCTCTTCGTTCTGGAGACCAGAAGTCTGAAACCAAGGTGTGGGCAGGGCCAGCTCCTCTGGGGTCTCGAGGAGACGACCCCTCCTTATGTCTTCCAGCTTCTGGGGGCTCCAAGCCTCCCTTGGCTTGTGGCCACATCCCTCCCATCTCAGGCTGTGTGATCACAGCACTTCCTCCTATTCTGTACTGCAATCTCCCTCTGCCTGTTTCTGATAAGGAGACTTGTGATTACACTGGGTCTACCTGGAGAATTCAGGATCATCTCCTTATCTTAAGATCTTAATCATACCTGCAACGATTCTTTTTTCAAAGAGTATCACATTCACAGATTCCGGGGGTTGGGAGGTGGACGTATGTTTTGGGGGGCCACCATTCAACTCCTATAGAAGCCAACTGGATGGACCCCCAAGGACTCTCCTGCCACTCTCCACCTCCAGGGCATAGAGGTGGCCTTCATGCTACTGGAGGATGAGCTGCCTGTACCTCAAGACACAGGGGCATCCGTAAGGAAACTATTTGTTCAGGAAGGCCCTGACGAACTGTGATTGGCACAGAAGTCTAGGACAGCATTTGGCATTCAATATGATTGTTATCATATTAGTGTCATGGTTTCAGGAATCATCAAAGTCTTGTAGATGTCTCCAAGAGAGCTCACGCCATATTAACAGAAAATAGACAGGATGGGGCAGAGACAAGGAGAGAGGTTACATGAGGGCAGTGATTGGGTAGTGGATATGAGGCTACCTGTCTTGGACGAATGCCCTAAGAAAAGGTGACCACTGTCCAACCCACACACCCCGCTCAGTGGAATCCCATGGTGAGGGGTGTCCAGCCCCTGTCCTTGTCCCTGTCCTACAGAATCCCATGGTGTGTGGTGTCCACCCCCTGTCCTTGTTCCTGCTCTACAGAATCCCACATTGAGTGATGTCCAGACCCTTGTTCTTGTCCCTGTCCTACAGAATCCCATGTCAAGTGGTGTCCACCCCCTGTCCTTGTCCCTATCCTACAGATTCCCATGTCAAGTGGTGTCCACCCCCTGTCCTTGTCCCTATCCTACAGATTCCCATGGTGAGTGATGTCCAGGCTCCTGTTCCAGTCCCTGTCCTACAGAATCACATGAAGAGTGATGTTTAGGGCCTGTCCTTGTCCCTGTCCTACAGAATCCCATGGTGAGTGGCATCCACCCCCTGTCCTTGTCCCTGTCCTACAGAATCCCATGGTGAGTGGCATCCACCCCTGTCCTTGTCCCTGTCCTACAGAATCCCATGGTGAGTGGCGTCCACCCCCGTCCTTGTCCCTGTCCTACAGAATCCCATGGTGAGGGGTGTCCACCCCCTTTCCTTGTCCCTATCCTACAGATTCCCATGGTGAGTGATGTCCAGGCTCCTGTTCCAGTCCTTGTCCTACAGAGTCACATGAAGAGTGATGTTTAGGGCCTGTCCTTGTCCCTGTCCTACAGAATCCCACATTGAGTGATGTCCACACTCTGACCTTGTCCCCGTCCTACAGATTCCCACGTCGAGTGGTGTCCACCCCTTGTCCTTGTCCTTGTTGTACAGAATCCCATGGTGAGCGGTGTCCAGACCCCTGTCCTTGTCCCTGTCCTATAGAATCCCACGGTGATCATCGTTCAGGCCCCTGTCCTCGTCCTTGTCTTACAGAATCCCATGGTGAGTGGTATCTAGACCCCTGTCCTTGCCCTTTTCCTACAGAATCCCATGGTGATTCACTGTCTAGGCCCCTGTCCTTGTCCCTGTCCTACAGAATCCCCTACAAGTCTGGTAATACATCTCCATCACCCACGGGCCTAGAGCTCAAGAGAATGGCTCTGAGGGCTGCAGTCAGCGCCCATGGACCATTCATCTCTAAAGATGGCGGAGTGGAGGGTGGGGCAGTCACATGAGCCTTCATCAACAGACCAAGGAAGCATCAAGTGTCTTCCTTTCTGGGACACGTGAATCAACGTTGGGTCTTGAGTTGAATGAGTGGGAGAACGAAAGTGTCCAGGAGACCCCCAAAACCACCACTGCCCCTAAGTCCCGTGCTCCTAGAATGTGTTCACCTCACCTGGCATGGATCTACCCAAGCCTGCTTGTCCGCTCTGTGCTAAGCAAGGAAGAGTGCACACCTGGGTGGCAGGATTTAATTGTTCACGGCCCCTGTGACAATTTGGCACTTTGGGATCACAAGACTTATGGCTGAGGACCACCTGCTCCGGGTTACACTCAATGTTCCGTTTGCTACTTGACTTCCCCCAAAGGCAGGACAGCCAACAGGAGACTTTCGGGGACAGAGCCCTGAGGGCAGGTGGGCATGAAAAATGCTCACAGGGGATCCTTCACAGACCGGCGAGAGGTGGGCTGAGCACAAAGTCTTCCCGAGGTGGCAGCTATCCCAAGAAGACGCCCTCGGTCACGTCCGGGATGCCGGTCAGCTGGCAACTTCTGGCCCACAGTTGCCGTTGAAGGTCCAGGTCGTACGTGACCGCGAGCGACTTGACCTCTTTCTCGTTGTAAAGGTAGCGGCCGCCCGCTCCTTCCAGGGCCGGGGTGACCGCTGTGTAGATAGAGGTCCAGGCTCCTTCATCCGGCGTCTGCGGGGAGACGGAAAGAAGGTCAGCTGCGTCAGCTTTCAGAGCAGAGCATGGGACGCTCAGAGGACACACACGCTGTCCTCTGAGACAGGACAGGTTCACTGCCTGGGTGGATACGCTTGACCCAGAAAGGCAGGGTGGGCAACCTGGCCCGGCCAGAGCGCCACGGCTGTTGGGTTACTTTTCTACACACGTGGACAGGAATGGATGCCCACGCGGGTTGTCTTTCCGCGTTGGGGTAATCCATTTCCCTAGGCAGACGCGTATGAAAATCCCCGAGGTGAATTTGCACTTCAACAACTCTTTATGAAACCGCAATGCCGATGAATGGGCAGACATGTGCTCAGGCTCTGTGTTTAATAAACAACATTCAGCAATCAGATGAGACAGCAGAAAGGATCTTGGTTACGACGCAGCCAGGCAAGTTACAACGGGGGACTGGAGCCTGCACGGGCTACGATCACAGGCTCAGGGGAAAAGCCAAGTTCAGAGAGAAGCTAGAGATGCAGAGATTTGCGAACGCGGGGGCTTTGGTCTGGCCGAAGGCAGCAACGTTGGAACACAACACACCCTGTGTTTCTGGGTTGGGAGTTGGCCCTGGGGCGCGGTCAGTGGGACAGAAGAACCAGTGGGCACCTGAGATGCAGCTGGGCAGCTCAAGGGATTAGAGATTGTGGGAACCGATGGGCTCTCAAGGCAACAATTCAATATCCAGAAACCAACATAGATCCCTCTTAGCTTCTTATCATCATGACAACAACTTTTCGGGAGCTTATCTCTTGTAATAAACGTTTGGAAATCCGCTCAAGTCACCCAACCTTGGACCTCCTCGTGTGCCTCTAAAACTCTAAGACTTTGGGGAACACATCCAGGCCAGGGGACAACCTAACGGTCACGTTTTCTCGATGCAAACGTGCTCAACGGGGGCATACTGGCAATCGTCATGACAAATGTCACCCAGGCATTGATGCTCAGGCTAAAGAAAGTTAGAAAGAGAAGTGTCAGCAAAGCGGTCTTTAATCCGCAGCACCAGCTGACTGGCATAGAAGCTGCAATTTTAAGGCACCATCAGTAAGAAAACCAACTCTTCTGCATCCAATCTTCCGTCAATGGTGGGTGCCGACCTTCCAAAAACATTCAACATGACCGAGACGGGAAACTGTTGATGGTGGCTCCGGTAGAGTCTTCCTCTGACATTACTGGGTCCCACAGTCAAGGAAACGAGATTCTGCTGCCCTACAGTGAAAGATATGGATTGATGTGGAGACCCTGAAGCATCTGGGGATCTCCTATGAAGAGCTTGAGGGTTTGGGAACGAGTCTGGAGAGGGGAACATGTATTACTGGAAATGCCATGGGTTGGGGTCGGGTTGGAAGGGGTGGACATGGGGGAGAGGAGAGCACGGAGAGGGGATGAGGTGGTGAAGGGGAACCCGTTCCTCTAGGAATGTCCTTTAACTTCCCTGTCGGAATGCATTTCTCCATAGAGGATTCAATTAGCTTTTCTTAAAAAACGGATATATCATGGACAGAGAACGTTGTGTAAGTTTTGGGTGTAAAACATGTTGATTTGTTACGCGAATATATTCAGCTTAATAGGGATTTTGTCAGCTTATTTTGGTTGTAGTTGCCAATTTTTTGTTTAAGTAATCTTTCCCATCTTCCCCAAAAGGCTAATTCCTGTAGACGGATTAGTGTTGAACCAATGCTTTTTCATGTCTCAATTCTTTGTCTACGTGTCCTTTTCAGATGTATTAAATAAACAAAAAGTCCATAAAAAAGGGATTCTTTTACTTTGAACAGGAGACATCTCCCACAACTCACGTAGGCTGTCAGTCACTTTTACGGAAATGAACACTGAATTTAGTTGTCTTCCTGGGGCAGTGGCTATGACCAGTGTCCAATTTCCACCCCAACGGTGGGCATACTGCAACTCGATTCTAAAGCTGCCTAACCGGAATTAGCAAAGCCTCTGTGTGTTTAGGGCTTCAACCTTGCTCAACTGCCCTCACTCAAGATGCCAGCGCACATCTCCAGGGTCCCCAGGTGCCCCACACTTATGACCCACTTACTATAGATTATGGGGTCCCTACGACCCCTTCAGTTTTGACCGATGATTTGCGAGAAAGACTCACAGAACTCAAGAAAGTGCTATACGTTTTTTTTTCCCTTGAGGTCACGTTGGTTTATAACGTTGTGTAAGTGCCTATCAACATATGAATGGATAAAGAGGATGTGGTATATATATATATACAGTGGAATACTACTCAGCCATGAAAAAGATGAAATTGTGCCATGTGCAACAATATGGATGGACATTGCAGGTATGATGCTAATTGAAATAGGTCACACAGTGATTCCAGTTTTATTATAAAGAATAGAGACCAGGAAGACACAAGCAAATAGCCTCAGCCATAGGGTGGGGGCTGGGAGGGTCTCAAAGGGACTGTTACCTTCCAGCACCTGTTCACCAACCAGGAAGTCCCCCCACCCCGAGACTTGGTGTCTGGAGTTTTACCAGCTTTCATTACAGAGGTACGATTGATATCACCACTGGCTGTGTGGTAGAACTCAGTCTCCAACTCTCTTTCCTCCGGGGGGTTCAGCTGCCTCCCCAGTGCACAGGAACCAGCTTTGAACTTCAGTGGCATCTAAAGCTCCTACTGTTTTATACTTAGCACTGTGCCTCCTCTGCAAACAAATCCTTAAATTAGCTCCTGGAAGGAGCTTGTTTCTAAGTCAGCTGTCATCCACGGGGAGGATTCAGGGATACACGCCCAGAACACTGCCCCTTTGTGTTTCTAGCGTAGTGAGTCACCTCCACCCAGAGACCCAGTTTGTTCCAGCCCCAGGCTATGACCCCTCCGACGCTCTCCCATTAGTGGGATATGTCCAGCCCTCTCACAGGGCCTCCTTCTTCCTGGTCCTCCTGTGGGCACGATCTGGGGGCTTCTATTTCCTCCACGTGTGGAGAATCCTCTTGTCTGGGTAACAGTTCTTGTGATAAGCTCGTCCAACTGGAACACAAGGACGGCCATTTAACAAGGCAAGATGGTGCCTGTGGTTTGTTGGAAATGAGCTTGGGATGTCCAAGGGGCACAGCATGGAACCCAAATGCAGCTAGTGCTGGGGAGACAGGATGCAAAGAAATTCGATCTGACGATGGTGGGAAACTCACTCCCATGCACACACATACACTCACAAGCACACACACACATTCATGAGCACATACATACATTCCTGTGAACACACATACACTCACAAGCACACACATACCCACATGCACACACACACACCCACATGCACACACATACTCACATGCACACACACATACCTACATGCACACACATGTACTCACATGCACACACATTCACAGGCACACATGTACTCGCACACACATTCACAGGCACACACATTCACAGGCACACACATGTACTCACATGCACACACACATTCACAGGCACACATGTACTCACATGCACACACACATACCTACATGCACACACATGTACTCACATGCACACACACATTCACAGGCACACACATGTACTCACATGCACACACACATTCACAGGCACACACATGTACTCACATGCACACACATTCACAGGCACACATGTACTCACATGCACACACACATACCTACATGCACACACATGTACTCACATGCGCACACACATTCGCAGGCACACGTACTCACATGCACACATATCCATTCACAAGCACACACATATACTCACATGTACTCACATGCACACACAGATCCACCTACACATGCACACATGCTCACGTGCACAGTCATCCTCACACACATGATCACATGCACGCACAGATTCACATGTGCACACATGCTCACATGCAGTCATCCTCACACACGATCACATGCACACACAGATTCACATGTGCACACATGCTCACATGCACAGTCATCCTCACACACATGATCACATGCACTCACAGATTCACCTACATGTGCACACATGCTCACGTGCACACACACACAGTCACCCTCACACACATGGTCAGACTTACCTACACACATGCTTATGTGCACACAGATTCACCCACATGTGCACATGCACACACAAATACACACAGCCACACACATGCTCACATGTGTCACACACATGCATACACACATGCTCACCCAAACTTACCTACAAACATGCTCACAGGTTCACACACATGTGCATATGCACACACACACATGCTCATGTGTGCACACACATGGTCATGTGTGCACACACATGGACTCACACAGACTCACACACATGCTCACGTGCACACACTCACATGGACACACACACACATGCTCAGAGATTCACCCCCACACACATGCTTACAGGCACACATACAGCCCCACACACATGCTCACATGCACTACACAGACTCAGCCACATGCACATACACATGCTCTCACACACACTCATACACAGTCACACACACTTGCACACACACAACTTTAACTTTTGGGCATTTACCTGCATCCTCTGGAGGAGGGGGAGGCAGCCAAGAATTGGGGGTCCCAGGACGCACGTTCAGATTTCTGCTTCCTTCTTGTTAACCAGGAGACCCTGCCAAAGCCATCCTCCCTCTTGAAGCCTGAGCTTCCTGACCTGGAAGACGGGCTTCGCAGTAACAGCTTTTCCAAGTGGTTACCGGGATGAATGAATGAAGACATATGATTGAAAAGCTTTTGGCAAACAGGAACACAACTGGAAAAGATACATACTAACCACGATGAGGGAGATGGTGAGAAATACGTGCCAGGCATTGTGACAAGTGCTAAGACACCCATTTTACAGATGGAGATCCGAGGCTGAGAGGTCTCATCATTTCCCATGAAACACAGCTGGGGGGTGGAGAAGCCGGGATTCAAACCCAGGACCACCAGCTCCTGGTGAATATTCTCACCCTGAGCATGTGCTGCCTTCTCCCAGAAATGACTCAGAAAAGGGTGGGATATGCAGAGGGGAGAGTGGGTTTGGGAAGACTTCTGAGTCCACGTGGGCTCGGGGGGTAGGAAATGTGTCTGCAGCGAGACAGCAGCCACGGCTGTGTAAAAGAAACGGGAATGTCCACGGCACCCAGATCCTGCCTCTGTCTGCGCTGCCGACTTCCACTGAGCTGGTCACTGCGTTGGGCCTGAATAGAAAGCAGAATGTCTGAAGCGGGCTGAATGCCCCCCCAAATTCACACGTGGGAGTCCTAACCCCCAGGACCTCAGAATGTGTCTGGATTTGGAGATGGGTCTTTAAAGAGGTGAGGAAGGTGGGGCCGCCCGGTGGCGCAGCGGTTTAGTCTGCGCTTGGCAGCCCGGGGTTCACGGGTTCGGATCCCGGGCGCCCGCCGATGCACTGCCCATCAGGCATGCCGTGGCGGCGTCCCATATAAAGTAGAGGAAGACGGGCACGGATGTTAGCCCAGGGCCAGTCTCCCTCAGCAAAAAGAGAAGGATTGGTGATGGATGTTAGCTCAGGGCTGGTCTTCCTCACACACACAAAAAAAAGAGGTGAGGAAGGTAAAATGGGGTCATTAGGTCACCGACTAGTGCCTCAAGAAACTCAAAGGTGAGTTTAGAAGCAATTAACTGTTTTTCCAAGTTGTTGCTTTTCCTTTTGTATGTTAAGGAGATGTAACCACCACCATCCTGAAACTGACCAAGCCTCCCCACAGGAGCTGCACCCATGATCTTTGCCTTATTTTTAATGCAGAGATCCCTCCAGGAGGCGCTTAGCCCTCATTATGTGGAGGCACATTCTCCAACTGAGCCTGTGCAGGCAAATACCCGCCTCTTCCTTTTGAATATTCATTTCCCAACTGAAATGAAATTTCCTGCTTCCCTTTGTTCGGGGATGCCATGACTTTGGAAATGATTTCCTGCGGCCTCCTATTTGCTGCGAATACACTTTACTTTGTGAGACAACTCCCACTGGTGGAGAGTTTTACTTAACTCACCAGGAGGTGAGCACACTTGGTTTGGTAACAATTAGGGTGGGTCCTGATGCAATAGGACTGGTGTCCTTGTGACAAGAGATGAGGACACAGACACGCACAGAGGGACGACCCTGTGAGGACACGGGGAGAAGACGGCGTCTACATGCCCAGGAGAGAGGCCTTGGGAGGAAGCAGCCATGTGACACCTGGAGCCCGGACGTCCAGCCTCCAGGACTGGGAGACATAAATGTCTGTTGTTTAAGCTGCCCCGTCTGTGGTCCTTTGTTATGGCGGCCCAAGCAAACTAATTCGGTGTGCAAATGATTGCTCCTCTCCGAGGGAAACCACACAGCTCCCCTGCGTTTGGGGCCCCCACATCCACGTGATAGTTCCTGTCGACCGACTCCTTCCCGAATGTCGAGCCTTTATGTCGGCGTTTGGTTGCCGACGCCCAGGTTCTGTGGTGCCTCTCTGAATTGTTTCCCTGGAGAAATACCCGGGCCATTTCTGCTTGAAGGGCTCGGCTGTTTTCACGACAGGGCAGCACAGAGTGAGCCACACACGGGGCAGTGGTGGAGGATGCAGTCTCCTGTCCACAAACCACGCAGGCTGGAGTCTCCGCCGTGAGCTGTCAGCACCAACGCAGAACAAGAAGGGAGGACTAAGCTGTGCTCCTAGACACGGAGACCTGTCTTCCCTCCAAATTGGCCGCTCCCTCCTCCATGGAAACCTCTCCCTGGAAGGTACAGCTGGGACGCGCACACCTGGACGCAGCCAGCCCTCTTCCGGTACCAGCAGACCGCTGGGGATGGTGAGAAGCAGGGGGGAGTGGGTGTGTGTGCTCGGACTGCTGGCCCCGCCGGGAAACCGCTCAAGGTCCCATGCTACCTACGGCCGGGGTCAGAGCACCGTGTGTGGTCTTGGGTCTTCAGGGGGGAATGAAGGATTGCATGGAAGGAAAGGAGGGAGAGAGGGGAGGAGGGATGGAGGGAGGGAGATTCTGAGAGACAGAAGGAAGGAAGAAGAGAGGGAGGGAGAAAGAACGACAGAGAGAAGGAAGGATGGAATGAAGGGAAAAAGGAAAGGAGACAGAGAGAAGGGAGGAAGGGAGGGGGAAGGAAGGAAGACAGACAGAGACAGAAGGAAGGAAGGAGGAAGGGAGGGAGGAAAAAAGGAAGGAAGGAAGAAGGGAAGGGAGGAAGCAAGGGACAGAGGGAGGGAGAAAGAAAGAAAGAGAGAGTGAAGGAAGGATGGAAAGAAGGGAGGAAGAATGGAGGCAGGACAAAGGAAGGAAGGAAGGGAGGAAGGGAGACAGAGAGAGAATAGAGGAAGGAAGGTGGGAAGGAAGGAAGAAAGACAGAGAGACACAGAAGGAAGAAGGAAGGAAAGAAGGAAAAAGGGAGGGAGAAAAAAGAAGGACGGAAGAAAGGAAGAGAGGAAGGAAGGCACAGAGGGAGGGAGAAGGAAAGAAAGACAGAAGGAAAGATGGGAGGAAGGGAGGAGGAACAGAGGGAGGAAAAAGGAAGGAAGGGAGGGAGGAAGGAAGAGAGAGGAGGAGGAAAGAAGGAGGGGAGGAAAGATGGAGGGAAAGAGGGAAAGAAGGGAGGAAGGAAGGAGAGAGAAAGAAAGGAAAAATGAGAGAGAAAGAGATTCTGTGAGAGCACCGGCCAAGCAGTGACCCTCAGCCTGTGTCCTGATGTAATGAATCAAACGCTGTCCATCTGACCTGCACACTGAACTTTTTAAACACGTGCTTGGTTTCACGGAAAAGCACTGCTGGCTGCTTCCGCCTGCATTTCAGATGGGTCAGTACTGGGCGCGAGATGACCTCTGCCGGCCAACTTCCCGAAGAGGGTTTCCACTCCCTGAGTCATGGGAAAGGGGACCGACTGGGCTGAAGACAGATGTGTGTGCTCGGGCCATCCTGACATCCTGCCACCCCTACCAGGCTGGCCTCCGCCTCTGGCTTCTGCACCTGCTCTTTGCCCCTTCTAGAATGTTCTGCCCTCAGGTTTCCCTCGGATCTCCCTCATACGCCCACTGGAGGGATGGTTCCAGACCACTCAGGCCTGCGTGACTCTCTGTGCTTCACCCTGCTTCCCATTTCTCCCAGACCTGACGTGTTGTTGGAGGGTGGGTCCCGCCCCTCGTCCCCGCCAGCACGTGAGCCCGTGAGAGAAGCCCACTCCTCAGTCGTCTGTATTTGTGTGTGGCCATCTGTCCATCACCAGCAAAGTCCCTGGCAGGTGGGGGATGATGCTTAAATATGTGCCCAGTGAGTGCATATGGCCTGTTATGGTCTGAATGGGTGTGTGCCCCCTAAATTCATATGCAGAAGCGCTGAATCCCAGTGGGATGGGATGACGAGGTGGGGCCTTTGGGAGGTGACTGCGGTTAGATGAGGTCATGACGGTGGGGCCCCCATGACGGGATTAATGTCCATATAGGAAGAGACCAGAGGGCTTGCTCTCTCTCTCCATCCTCTGAGGACTCAATGAGAAGATGGCCATCTCCAAGCCAGGAAGAGAGTTCTCATCAGAGCCGGGCCATGCTGGCACCCTGATCTCAGACTTCCAGCCTCCTGAACTGTGAGAAATAAATGTGGGTTATTTAAGCCCCCCGTCTGTGGGATTCTGTTACAGCAGCCCGAGCTGATGACTATGTTCCAACACCAAGGTCTACGTTTGAATGATGACGCGTTCTAGGTCATCAAAAAAAGCATGAAGAGAAAATAACCACCACATTTTTCTTAAATCCCTTCAAGCTAGAACCCTACAGTCAATTGTCATGGTAGTAATGATGAAAGCAGCTTTGGGGGCAGCAGCAGAAATCCCTGTTGGGTCTCCCTGTGCCAGGCCCTAAACACCAGCAGGGAATCCTTCTGAGCCACTCCCCTCCCATCCTGATGATGCTTCTACACACATCTCAGAAATACCCACAGGGCATCCACTCTGTGCTGGATACTGGAAAGCACTTCATAGACGTTAGTGCATTTAATTTGCATTACAACACCACGGAGTGGGTACGGATATCGTCCCCAATTTACAGAGGGGGACACAGAGGAAGAAGAGACTAGTCCATGTGCCCAAGATGACGCAGCTGGTATTGCTGGCACTAGAGTCAGAACAAGGAAGCCACGTCCGTGGTCTGTGAGTTATGAAACCACATTTATGGTCCTGAGCTATGACACCATGTCTGTGGTCCTCAGATATGGAGGCATGTCTGTGGTACTAAGTCATCGGGCCACATCTGTGGTCCTGAGCCATGGGGCCATGTCCATGGTCTGTGAGCCATAGAGCCACGTGCGTGGTCTGTGAGTTATGGAGCCACAGCCATGGGCTGTGAGTTATTAAGCCACATCTGTGGTCCTAAGTCATGGAGCTACATCTGTAGTCCTGAGTCATGGGGCCACGTCTGTGGTCAGTGAGCCACGGAGCCACGTCTGTGGTTGGTGAGCCACGGAGCCACATCCATGGGCTGTGAGCTACGAAGCCACGTTTGTGGTCTGAGCTATGAAGCCACATCCGTGGTCTGAGCTATGAAGCCACACTACCTCTCCTCATTCTACTCTCTGTTAATTGTACTCTAGCTTTTCCTAATCCTTCTCTCTCTTCTGTTTCTATTTGTTTTATGTTCTTTTACATAATGTCTTGCCCCTTGGCTCATGGTGCAGAGATCTACGCTGGGCTGGGCATGGGTCATAGGCTGCATGTCCTAGGGAGCCACCGTGTGTACCGACAAGGCAAACCAAATGGGTTGACTGTTTTGGGGGCCAGAACATAGTCCTGTCCCTCTCAGCCATCCTTTGGGCTCTTATTCTCACTGACCAACTCAACATTTCATACAGGGAAGCCGTCTTGGGAAAAGGACAAAATCTACAGGCTTTCTCTGGGGTGACTTCTAAAATCCCTTACCTGCAGGGTGCAGATGTAGATAATACTTCATGAGTGAAGAGCTCCAGCTTGGGGATGTTCATCTCCAGGAAAGTGAGTTATTATTGTTTCCCTCTTCTTCCCCAAGCTGCCTTTCTGGCTAGGTCAGTGAAGGGACTTACCTCCTAGAGAGATTCAGCTGGGCTCACAGCCAGCTGACAAGTCCAGGCTCATTAAACCCCAGCAACTGGTGATTTCCAACCAGGACAGGTAAATAAGGCAATACGTCCCAATTTGCAGAGGAACGATCAATAGAAACGCACTTAATGAGATTCAACATTGTTCTTCTCCACGGAGAAGGCGCACATTTTATGCCTGTTTCTGTAAGCATGCTTCCCTGTCTAGAGTTTGATAAGCTGGGCACGGAATTGCACAACAGATTCTCTGTTTCATTTTTAAAATTCTTTTATAGGCACTGTGCCCTCTAGGAAGGCATCTGGGATCCAGATTCTCAGACACGATCGAAACCTCTGGGCACTCAGGTCCATGAGCATGAGCACCCTGAGGATGAAATGTTTGCAAAATACCTAATTAAGATGGATAAGCAGTCCTGTCCTCTCTCTGGCCTCGTGGAAAACCAAGAAGAGATGACCAGCATCGAAGGGTGTATCTGTAGACCTACTGCCCCTCCCAGCAGAACGTATCTGCCCCCTGTGCAGCTGTAGCTGATCCGAGCTGTCTTCCGGCACATTCCTAGAACGAGGAAGCGTGTATCCTGGGTGCCACGTGCCGGGAGATGACAATCGGCTTCTGAACAGACAAGGAGGAGCTCTACACAATGCTCCCTCTGGCATAAATAACATATCTCATCTCATCTACAGCTTTAAAAAAAAATAATCATCATCCTTGCAGACTTGTAAGGGACAGATGTCTAAAATGTGAAGGCAAATCCAAGAATGGAACGTGTTGGCTTCATGAGAGGCAGTGCAATCTTTGAAGACCCAGGGGCCTGCTGGGGGGCGGGGGGAGAGAGCTCGGCGTATTTATACAGTTTTTCTCTGCGGGAAGCCACTCGAGTCTCAGGGCCTGTCAGAGCTGGAAGTGGTAGAAGCCATTCCATTGCAACTCAGTACAACAAGTGTGCATTAAATGCTCACCCATATTTTAATGGCTCTCAGGGCCAAGAAAGACAATTTTGCAAAGAGCCCCTGCCACCTGGGAGCTTACAATACACGGGGGTGGTAGGTCGATGGTTGAGCACACGCGCACGGAAAAAAATAAAATACAAGTCGAACTAAATGGAACACGGGGTGGATTTTAAAGTGTGCTAACTAGAGCTGCAAGCAATGTACGATTACAGGGAAAAATGAATGCCTCATAATTACATAATTATACAGGGCTTTACACTTTTGGAAATGCTTTCACATATATTGTGTCGGCAATTTCCACAACAATCTTATGAGATATTATTATCCAGAATTACCAAATTACAAAAGTGAGGAGCATAGCAGAAAGAGGAGGGGAGGAGGGAGGTGCTGCGTGGGATGGCCAGATCTTGGTTCTTCCAGAGACCCCAACCCTCTCCATCTTCCTCCTGAATCTGCCTCCATGCTATGGGTCCATCATCCATGCCCATAGCTTCATTTGTCACCTCCCTGTCCACCTTCATCACTGAAATCACAACGTCCATCTCTGCTCTCCTTTGAGATGCAGACATACATTCATGGCAGCCCAATTGGCATTTGGAAGGAGAGACCCTAGCTACACACCTCAAAGTCAACACCCCTGGGCATTTCCCCGTTCTCCCATCTCTGGGACAGGCACCACCATTCCCCCCAGTTTCCTGAGTCAGGAGCCCCAAATTATCCTTGCATCTTTCTTCCTTCATTTCCCATAGTCAGCCAGTCAAGACCTCTCGATTTTATCTCTAGACTAGTCTTCAAAAGGATCTCCCTCTCTCCCTCCACCTCTACCACTGCAGAGGCCTCTAACCAGACCCCAGGTCCCCCCATGCCCTCTAGTCCACTGGACGTTCTGTAGGCTGGATGTATCTGATCCTGTTGCCTCATCGCAGACATTCCTCAACTGGGGTCCTGGGAAGGAGTCCAGCCCTAACGTCCTAAGGCTGTCATTGCATGTCACAAGATGATAAGCTTGTCCCTTAAATGTCTGGAATGGGGCTGGGACCAGCCGCCCTCAGGAGAATTGAGACGGGGGTAGCTCAGATCATTTCTGGGGTGTGGGGTTCAGATGGGGGCCCCAGTTGAGAAAGGGGTGCTGACCATTTGAGCCACTTTCTGCATCACATATGGCCCCAGACTTGCTCCTCTCCTTGGACCCTGGCCCAGCCTTCAACAGCTCCATCCCCAGCAAAGCCGTTGCATTCTATCCTCCATGCTAGGGCAGATCATGGCCACCATACTTCTTTTAGCGCTCGTGAAAATGGCAGAGAGACAAATTGAGTGATGCCTAGTGGAGTTCTCGTTGCCCTGGGGCAATTATGGGAAGTGCCTGTCCCGAAGCCCCACTGAACTGTCTTGACGTGGGGAGGGATGAGAGAGCTGTCATGATCTGAACCGCCATTGTGTATTGACTCCTTGCTCCGTGCCTCTTATGGAATTCCACCAAGTTAATCTTCACAATACCCCTGAAAGATGGGTCTCATCAACCTGCTTTACCAGCAAGGAGCTGAAACCAATGAACTTGCCCAAGACACAAGATGATGTCATGAGAGCTGAGATGCAAGGAAAGAGGGTGTATGAGTTTCCTGTGGCTGCTCTAAGAAATCACCGCCAACTTGGCGGCTTAAAACAGCACAGATTTACCACCTGAACCTTCTGAGTGGTCAGAAGTCCAGAATGAATGTCAGTGGGCTAAAATCCACGTGTTGGTGGGGCTGTGTTCCTTCTGGATGCTCCAGAGAGAATGCTCCAGATGCGAGAATCCAGTTCCTTCCCTTTTCCAACTATGACAGGCCACTGCCTTCTGTGGTTCGTGGTCCCTTCCTCCATCTTCAAAGTCAGAAATCACATCACTTGTCCTTCTCTGGCTCTGACCCTCCCACCTCTCTCTTATAAGGACCCTTGGGATGACACTGGGCCCACCTGGATCATCCAGGATCTCCTACCAGAGGTTGGATTCCAGGGAGGGTAGGGCAACGGGTGGTAGGTCCCTACGGCATGATAGAACGTCAACGGAGGGTGCTGTCTTTCTTAAGATGCCCCTACAGCGTGCTTGAATGCTGATGAATGATTCCGTGCAAAGGAGAAGCTCACAATACACAGGTGGGAGAGAAGGATCGCTGGACGTGTGTCCTAATTGATTCACTAAACCTGTCACCCTCTCGGAACATCCATCAAAGAACCAATCATTCAAATGATCCACCATCACTGGGCCAAGGGACTGATGAGAATGCACGTTTAAGAGAACCAACAATCACTAGTCATATGTTTTACTGTGACATGGGCACATTCTACATTGTGAATTTGACCATTTTTAATTGGACACCTGATAAAGTGATTTTCAACGAGCCCTGGGTTTGTTTGATATGAGCCCTGCACAGGATGCACCCAGCATGGAGAATCGTGCTTTTTCATGGTGCCCACTGATCTCGAGGCAACGGGGGAGGGAGCCGGATGACATCCCAATGCAATGACCCCCTGGCCTGGGAGACGCATGTTTTCTATATCGGCGCTGCCTTCTATTCAGGAAGCTACAAACTACTTCCAAGAGGCTTGGACAGCATGCACGTCCTCTGAAAACTTAATTTATGCCAGCACCAAGACTGAAACAGCATCGCCAGAATGGTCATGATTTGTTTGCAAAGAAACCCACACGAAACCCCTCATCTTTATAAATGTATAAACCTCCCGCTTTTTCTCAAGGTACTAACCGGCCTGCCCAGGTGAGGGGCTCTGAATTTGGAATCAACTCTGTGTTTTCTTGATGAGGCGTAGAACAGAGGTTTTAGGGCGATATGAAATAATGCCAGAACACAAAGACACATACGTCATACAGTCTTCCCCCCAGGGACCGAGGGCACATCCTTGCAGACTACACGTAGAAATAATATGAATATACACAGCTATCATCACAAAGATGACATCGTAGCCTATTGCATTTTTAATTCATTTCCATGGTAATGAATATTCTTCCACTATATAAAACTCTCAAGTTTCATAATTTTCTCTCATATATATAAGGCACCATAACGCAAAGTGTCCTGTGGTTATTTTTAATCCACATGTGCAGATGATGATCATAAAATGGGACAAATGATTCATAGGGTTAAAGTTTCACCTTCACTTCTGAATACTAAGGAAACAACAGTATAGGCTCTCTTGGGATGCTCAAGACATTGAAAGGGATTCCTGGAGGAATACGGAATTAGTCTGTGCAAGGGTTGATGTTTCGCTCCTGAAAGAACTTAAAATTTGAAAGAAGATTTTGAAATCCCTTTACTTGAGGAATCCGAGAATAAAAGATGAGTCGATAAGAAAGCAAAGTGAAACGGTGGGGAATTCATTCAGCTCTTCAAGGAGCCCTGGGGGTGGCTGATTTCATTAGGGACTTTGAGATGGAAGCTGGAGCAACCAAGGAAGGCTGACCGGAGAAAAGATATGAGTAACTGTGCTCGTTAATTCTAAAACTTGATGAAAACAGACAATTATCCCAGGGAGAGAGCTGTCAAAATTGACTCCGGAAGAGCAGAAAACCTCAACAAAGCAATAAGCATTCAAGAAAATTAGAGAGCTGACTCTGAATTATTCTTCCAAATATCCCCAAACCCAGAGAGTTTTCAAAGACCAGCCGTTCCAATTTTCAAAGCAGATACTTTTCATGACAATTAGACGATCCTGAAGTATAAGGGAGGGAAATAGAAAGAAAGCCATCTCAATTCTCTCTCTCTCTTTTTTTTCTACAAATCATCAAAACGTTAGTATCCAAATGTCACAAAAATAGCACAGAAAGGGAATCTGCAGCCCTGGGATAAATATCTATACAAAGTCCTCAGTGAAGAGGCTGGAGAACAGAATCCTGCCATACATTACAGAATGATGCTCCATGACACAAAGATTCCTCCTAGAAACTCGCGACCATCCGTTCTAAGGAACTTTCTGGCCCAAGTTACCCAAATAAGGGGGTTAAAGGGAATAAAAGTATAATTATCTCTCTAGATCAGAGCCAGCAAAGTTTTTGTGGAAAGGGCCAGATAAGAAATATTTTTAGCTTTGGGGCCAGCTCGTGTCTGGCGTAATGACTCAGCTCTGCCATTGTGACGTGGGAACCGCCACGGACAACACGTGAATGACTGGGTGTGTGCGCCAATCAAACTTTATTTAAAGACGTGTGGCCAGCCTGTGGACCACAATGTGCCTAACCGTGCTCCCAGAAGCGAACAGTTTTTTGTAAAATTCTACATGAATACTTCACTAAAAAAGAAAGTAAAATAGGAATAAAGAGCAATATACAAATGACCATCTATATTAGGATTCCGATAAAGAGGGAAACAATACATGTTTTTCTCACCAAAATTAATAAGATATTGGTGCCACCTACACAATCTGTTATTTAATTGCCTATAGAGTGGAACAAAGTTTTCAAGAGAAGCATACCTATTAGAAAGAAGGAGGCAATACGATCAGTATTTGCAGATTCAATAATCATATGGGTAAAAAAGTTAGAGGCTCAAACTTCACTAGAAATAACAAGATGTCAGCGATGGACTCGATGAAGACATAAAGTATCAGGAATTCCCAATGTGCGTTGGCTAAACAGTCCCGGGAAACCAGACAGAATTCTCCAGAAAATGTGGACATGTGCGAACCTTCTAGCCTTAAAATGCCACTGCCTGCTATGTTCCCTAGAGAAACTCAGGCAGGAGCGGACTTGGAAATACGCGGAGGAACCTTCACACCAACGCTGCCGGTGGCAGCAGAGAAACGGAAGGAACACAACTGTTTCTGAACCGGAGAATGGATCTAAGCCGTGTTGTATAGGCACACGGAATACTTCACAGGGAAGGAAAGGAATCTTCTACTTCTACAACATCAAGGTGGATTGATTGCAAACATTTAATACTGAGTGTGGTGGGTTAAACTGTCCCCAAAAGAGATGCTGAAGTCCTGACCCCTGGAACCTGTGAGTGGGACCTTGTTTGGAAACAGGGTGTTTGCAGATGTGATTAGTGAAGGATGGAGAGGAGGTCGTCCTGGATGAGGGGGCCCTAAATCCAATGACAGTGTCCTGATCAGAGACAGAAGAGGAGACACAGACACAGAGGAGGGAGCCACGTGGAGACGGAGGCAGAGATGGAGGGAGGCGGCCACCAGCCCAGGGACGCCTGGAGCCCCAGAAGCTGGAAGAGCAGGAAGGACCCTCCCCTGGAGCCTCCGGAGGGAGCGCGGCCCTGCGACCCCTTCATCTCGGACGTCTGGTCTCCAGGACGGGGGAGGGTGAATTCCTGGGGTTTTAAGCCCCCAGTTGTGGTCATTTGTTACTGCAGCCCCAGTTAACTAATTTACTGAGCAAAGAAAGCAAATCACAGATATTATTCTACTTACAGGAGGATCAAAAAATGCAAAATTAAATTTCAGAAACACACACACGTGAGACATTTATAACAAGAAACAAGAGAATGATTAACACCACGTCTGGGGCAAGGGGTTATGTATTGGGGGAAGGAGGAAGGTGCATTTGGGGAAAAGCATGGACACATTCCAGTGGTGTAATTATGTGTGTGCTCAATTTACTACCGACCTTCAAATATTGTATTTATTTTGTTGTTTTCATAGTTTGAAATTTTTTAAAAATCCTATTCACAACAGAAACAAACATTACAACTCAATAAAATAATTAGGATTAATGCAATAGAAGATGTATGGGCATTTACTGAGAATTAATAGAACACCTCTGAAAAGCATTAAGATTCTGGTCACCAACTCCAATGTGGTGGGGTTTTTCTCCATTTCATGCAATTCTCTGACAGCAGCTGGGTGCCCTGTAAGTCCACTCAGTTCTGACACCATCTACCTGGAGATGGCGTCAGACCTCACAAGTGATGGGCTCAGTCCGACAAGACTGTCGCCCACTTCAGACGCCCATCACAAGTGCAGATTGTCACCTGTGCTGCTGACCAATGGGCTACAGACGGGAGGTTCCCAGGACCCCTCCTTGGGTTCGATTCGTTTGCTAGACCTGCTCACAGAACTCAGAGAAACATTTTGCTTACTAGATGCCCAGTTTATTATAAAAGGTTATCACTCAGGAACCACCAAATGGAAGAGATGCGGAGGGCAAGGTGTGGGGAAGGGCGTGGAGCTTCCATGCTCTCTCCAGGAGCCAGTTCCCCCAAATCTCCACATGTGCACCCACCCGGGATCTCTCCAGACCCCATCCTTTCAGGTTTTTACGGAGGTTCCATTACAGAGGCCCGATGGATGAAATCACCGGCCACGGGTGATGAAACCCAATCTCCATTCCTCTCCCCTCCCCGGAGGTCAGGGGGTGGGACTGAAAGTTCCAACCCTTTAATCCCCAGGTTGGTTCCCCTGGCAACCAGCCCCCATCCTCTGGGGCTTCCAAAGTCTCCTTATTAACACAAGAAAGACGCCTTTACCACTGTCATCACTCAGGAAATTCCTAAGGTTTTAGGAGCTCTGTGCCAGGAACCGGGAGGAAGACCAAATACATATTTCTTACTATAAATCACAGTATCACAAGCATCAGGAAAGACACGAGTGACAGGAGAGACACCTAAGTGTCAGACAGGAGCAGCCCTGTCGGAACTCTCAACGTTCCCTAAATTAAGTCAAAGCCCCCCCAGATTCATTTTTGTTCTGATGATTATACTCATTGCGAAAAGCTAACAACCCAAATGTGCCAAAAAAGAGAGATTGGATAAATAAACGGACACATCCTCATCCTAGAGGGTGTTTCCTTCCTTTTGCAAATCACGTCAAGGTGGCTGGGGGCTCGGGGAGAACACTCGGGTCAAAGAGTCGGGAAAGGTAAGAACGCTAAGAGGGACGGGGAGGGCTGTGCCGGAGCAGCATGGCGACCTCGGAACAGACAGAAGCAGCCGTGGGTACAGAGAAAGCAGCGACCGTTGTCTGCGGGGTCGGCAGAGAAGGACGGGGTCTTGGGCGCACACACAGGGGTCCGGGTTGAACACAGGGACCCCTGGGAATGATGACAAGTAGCTGTCTTCCTGAGCGCGACTCCCTGCAAACGTCACCCAGATGGGGAATTCGGTTTGAGAAGTTGAAAGATACCGCAGGGCTTAATTTGTAAACAAGACACTAGCCCAGAAGCCAGGAAAGTTAACCCACAAAAGAAAACGACCTCCTTGGAGGACACCACACAACAAAAATTAAGTCCTGTGATTCCGTTTTGACATAAAGTATCCACTCTAAGACCACGGTGTGAACTAGGAGACAAATGGTGAGCATCGTAACCGAGAGACTGTTTTCTGGACCAGCAGGTTCCCCCACAGACACCGGCCAGGGGACGTGACCAAATAATCCACAGAAAGTCCCGCTCATAAAGGGAAGTCGGATTTTAAATGTCACTGCAGAGGGGACTGAGAGACTCAGGAGCCCGGGGTTTTGATGCCATGAAAGGGTCTCCTAGTGATGGAGGCGTAATTACAGCCGGGGGAGGCCGGACCCTGGCGCCCGCCTGCATTTGTTAATTCTTACTTGTCAGAACCACGGTTCCCTTAGTGGCCAAAAGGCTGAGCCGAGGAGAGCTCGGAGGCAGAGGATTCATCGCAATCACTGTCATTGATCGAATGCATCCTCCCCTCCGGGGCTGCCTCTCATTGTCTCTAGTCTTTGAGACCCCGCCGCGAGGAAGAAATAATGTCATCCACTCGCCAAGACTGTGGAAGCCGGAGGATCTGCCCGCGTCCCACGGCTGGATCAGCTCCCCCCGGAGAAGGACGGCCAGAGGCCAGAAGCAAGTCATTCTTACAAGAAGCAAGATCACTGTCCACTAAACGCACGATCGTACCGGTAATGAAAAAATATGCAACTTTAAATGCAACTGCATAGGGTCTACAGACGAAATATGAAAATATCAGTGGAAACGTGCTGGGGAATTTGGAGTAGCAGATTTTAAAGATGCATATCCTCCGGATGAGCAATCTCCCTTTTAATGATTTATCCTAAGGAAACAATCACAGACGCCACATCTCCAGAGGCCCGGGGCCACCCTGGGCAGGTGACTTCATCCCTTGCCTTCAGGGTTGACATCTAAGATAATGACAATAACGGTATTTATGCACCACATTGGGTTACCTGGGGATTAAATGCATATAAAGGGTTTGTTTTCAGCCTGTGTCTTACAGAGGGAGACGGATCGGATGTTAATTTTTGTTAAGATTATTGCACTTGATGGGAAAAATGGACAACCACCTAAAAGTAACAAAAAGTAGGTTAGATAAAAAAGACATACGTCCCCATATAGATGACTAGGTCTCACTCCATTTGGGCAAACACAAGTTAAGAAGGATGAACACCCAAAGCAGAAACACCAGGAATCTTGAACACGTGTGGTTCCAGGTGGCTTGTAAGTCCAGCAAGTACTTGAACGCACAGGAGGATCCTTAGTCAAGTAGCATCTTATCTCAGGCCTCCCGGATGATGGGATTTTCACACGCCTGAGTCCATCTACCTCGATGGCTGTGGCACCCAACTCCGTGTAAGTGGCGTGGCCGTGGCCGCCCGTGTGGCCGTGGACCGCAGCATCGGCACCGACAAACGAACCATCGGGGGACTTACCTTGAACAACCACCAGCCGAACAGCGTCTTCAGCAGACGTGTGCCCCAGAAGATGTGTCTGTAGAGGTCGGTGTTGACCACCCCGGGGTCTGCCACGTTGGCGGTCACGGGGCTGCCCTGGGCGGCCAGCAGCCCCTGGAGGTGGTAGGTGAAGAGGACGAGGGCCAGCTTGCTCTGGGCGTAGGCTCCGTGCGGGGAGTACCACCTGCTGCAGAAGCCAAGGGGGAGATGGTGAGAGAGGCGATGGCGTCCATGCCCAGACGCTCCCCCCCGCCCGCCGCCACGTCCATTTGCAGCCACCTCTCATTTACCCGTGGGGAACGCTGCGGTTTCTCTGTGGGGGGGGGATTTTTCGGGCTTATCTTTTATCACAGATGTGTGGCTTAATTGCCCTGGTGAAGCGTAGATGTCGGACATTAAGCTTTTCTGGAAGATGCATCCATTTCAGAAGACATCTCTCTCCGATAAGCGTGTTGGCAGCTGTAGGACACGGCTGCCAGCAAAACTACACAGTGAGGAATGAGGCGGACCCGCCCCCCAATGACGGTCCCTCTTTTGGAACACCTGGGGGACCGGGGTCACTGGAGAGGAGACCTGCCTTCTCGCACCCTCATTCCAGCTCTTAAGCTTTCAGTGAGTTAATAAAGAGGGAACCCCATGAAACCCTAGACAACCCACCCTCGACCCTAATAAAGGCACAGCCTTGGTCCACACTCCCTCCCTCTCCCAGCCCACAGGCTCCCCGCGTGGCCCCCCGGGGGTGCAGGCTAGGTTCTGCGAGCGACAAATCTTATTTCTCCAAGTTGCTCGCTGGTTTTTGCAGAGGTGCACCTTGCAGTCATACTAAGAACCACGAGGGCCGGTCCAGCCACAACAGTGGCCCCCGTGGGGCTCGCCACAGTCACACAGCCGGGCAAGCACAGGATCTCTTGTCACGGGCTGGGACCCGCACAACCATGGGGCCGGAGATCCTACATGGCTGCTCATTCTCTGAATCCGTGGGGGCGTTCTCAACGACATAAGGCACGATCTGCACGTGTACGTGTCCCATTTCTGTTGCAGAAAAATGCCCGCTCTCCAGTTGTGGGATTCGGACATCTACAGATGCCCCGTTGGGTTAAGGTGAGATGTTCAGACCTCCCACACCTCGCTGCATTGGTTTCCTCCCTGCATTTTCGACGCTTGGGAAAGATGTGCTGACATCTCTCCTGCTCTGATGCACAATGGCCAGCTTCTCCTCGTCAATTTTGCTTCCTCCACCTGGAGATGACTTTACTGGGTGTGCACCTATTGAAAACTGGGATGCCTTTGTGCTCAAGGGAATCCTTTGTCATTCGGGATGTGTCGCTGTCTTCATCCCAATAGTTCTTTTCTCCTTAAAGTTCATTTTATCTGATGTTCACACAGCTTTCTTTTGCTTTGATGTGGCCAATATTCTGTCACCCTTATACGTGAGTGCTGTCTCAAGTTATTTTCTCATAAATGTAATTTCTCATAAATGTAAATGCATTTCTCACGCCTGTCATTCACCTGATTAAGAGTTTAACCCGTGCAATGATGAAAAGAAAGAAATCATACAGTCATCACATCGGATGCAGGAAAACCACTCGTTGAAATTCAGTGCCTCTTCTAGACAAAGGCTCTTACTAAATAAGCATAAAAAATTGAAATATGTGGACTAAACTTGGGCCGAATGATTTAGAAAGTTAAACGAGGAAATGTTACCAAGGGAAGCACACAAAAGAAAAAACAAACGGTAAAAGCAGAAGTGAAATACTTAAATATAGACAACAGTATAAGTAGAAACAATATATATCATTGAGACAGAAAGCCCGGTACTGCTTCTTTAATCCCGTCCCTCCCCTGTAACATTTCCATGACACACTGTGAGATTTCCAGACGAGAAATGGAATATAATAAAGCATATGGAGCAGAGCACAAAACTATCAAAAATTAAAATACTAGATGCCCCCTATGTCAACATATTTTTTTTTGATAAAATAAATGAACGAAAGTGATGACATGTGCCTATTTTCCTATAACACTGGTGACATTCAAAGAAATCATCATTTCCGATGCTGAAGAATATGGGGAAACTGTCCAGACGTGAAAAGGAAGAGCACGCGCCTGGGGAGCCAATGACTGCATCTTCCTAACGGGTCCCTAGATCACGTGTATCTATAACTTTAAAACTGCGTATATCTTTGAAATTAGTAACCTCAGTGTTTGAAATGTATCCTAAGAAAACAAGAACAATTTGTTATTGTTACATTATTGTTACATTACACATTATTGTTACATTATAACTAGTAACAACTATTATTGCAACAATGTTAATTGTTATAATAATAACTGTAAGTAATAAAAATATAACACAGCAATAACATTAACAATAACTTGATGAGTAAGAAAAATTGTAAATGCTTTAAAATCAAAATTAGATGTACTGAATAAATGACTGAGCACTGACAAAACACCCATTGTATATGATGTCTGCAGGATTTACAGTTTAGCCAGTGTCCATTCTTATGGTTTCAATTTGTTTTCCTTTATCCAAGCAGGGGACACTGTCTGCGTCTTAAAAGCCCTGGATGTGGGTCAGCCAGGTCCTTAATGGAGGAGACAGGAGCAGCAAGTCAAACATTTCAGGCGATTCTTTCTGTCCGCAATTAACCCGAAGGCGACAACAGAGCCGAGAGCCCAGCTCTGGAAGCTTGGGGCAAATGAAAACCCCTGCCTGAAATTGAGATTTTTTTTTTGAAGGTTATTGGGTTTTTTATTTTTAAACAGTGACGTATGCAGTTAAGTTTCATAGTAAATATATACAAGCTAAAATTTGAGCTGATCAGAACATTAAAGTTCTGATGCTTATAGCTTTATAATGTGCCGTTAAGATGATTACAATAATTTCTAATAGAATTTATTTTTTAGAGCAGTTTTAGGTTCAGGGCAAAATTGAGGGGCAGGTACAGAGATTTCCCATATACCCTTGGCCCCCACACAGGCACAGCCTCCCCCATTATCAACATCCCCACTGGATGGTGCGTTTGTGACAATGGATGAATGTACACTAAGACATCGTTGTCACCCAAAGTCCACAGTGTACATTAGGGATCGTGCTCGGTGTTGTACAGTCTGTGGGTTTGGACAAATGTATAACGACGTTTATCCATCATCACGGTACCAGGCAGAGCATTTTCGCTGCCCTAAGACTCCTTTGTGCTCTGCCTAGGCGTTCCTCCCTCCCCCAAACCCAGGCAACCACTGATTTTTTATTGTCTCCGTAGTTTTTCCTTTTCCAGGATGTCACATACTTGGAATCATACAGTGTGTAGCTTTCTCAGATTGGCTTCTTTCACTTAGGAATATGCACTTAAGGTCCCTCCACGTCTTTTCATGGCTTGATAGCTCATTCCTTTTTAGTGCTGAATACTATTCCATTGTCTGCATGCAACACCGTTTATTTATCCATTCACCGAGGAACACCTTGGTTGCTTCCCAGTTTTGATGATTATGAATGAAGCTGCTATAAATATCCGTGTGCTAGTTGTTGTGTGGATGTTAGTTTTCGCCTCCCTTGGGTGAATATCCAGGAACGCGATTGCTGGATCGTATGGTGAGGGTATGTTTAGTTTTGTGAGACACCATCAAACTGTCTTGCAAAGTGGCGGCACCATTCCGCGTCCCCACCAGCAATGGATGCGAGTTCCTGTTGCCGCACATCCTCCCCAGCATCTGACATCAGTGTTCCAGATCTCGGCCGACCTAATAGGTGGGGAGCGGTGTCCGACTGCTGCTTTAATTTGCATTTTCCCTACAGCGCAGGAGGAGCGTCTCTTCCTACGCCCATTTCTCCAGTGCCATTTCCTGAAAGCTCACGCCAGTTTCCAAATTGCACACGTGGAGGCTTGCCCGTTCATGTGTGATGGCCACATCAACCCCCCTCAGGGACTCTGCTGCATCTCCTGTGGTTCCCTGGGCAGCACCCTTCTTCCTCATGGAGGATGCATCCCTGTGGTGTGGCTGTCACACACCCACTTGTCAAGACAGGCCGCATGCAACATCTGAGGGTTGGCCTGGGGCCCATCCAGTTCCTGCTGGAAAACCACCCCCAGGTCCTCTGTCTTGGAGATGAGTGACGGCAGGTCAGCAAAGGGCGACACCATAGGAGCCTGCCACGCGGCATTTGCCGAAAGATCTGCGGACGTAAGTTTTCGGAGGGAGGAATTAAAACAAAGATTTAGGGCTGAGGTCAAATTCCCTCCTCTGATCCAAGACAGGCCCCAACCCCCCAATGATGGTCAAGATACTTGTTTTTGGCAAATTCCTTCTGTCTCCTCCCCGCGGGGCAGAGAAGGCGCCGGGAAAGGGGAGGTCAAGCCTGAGCTTTCATGTTGGCATTGGACCATTTAAATGTCCCGTACCAGCTTCTGACCCCGAATTACCCGGGTCGTTAGGGAGGGAACAGACGTGGCGACGTTAAAAGGAAGAGAAGGAATCATAAGTATGCAGATTTCTCAATGATAAATGGATGAGTTACAGAACTATGGTTTTATATGGGAGCATAGAGAAGACAGAACTAAAATTCTTTTTTAAAAATACTAGGGAGGAAAAAGTCAATACATTTCTCAAGGGGAGGGAAGAGAAAAAGCCCAAGCGTACAAGTGATTTCAGGAGCCGTTCTCTGGTGGATTTAAGGATAAAGAAGCATCCACACAGGAAATGGAAAGGAATCAAAGCAAATAAACGAGAAGAGATGTTTCCCCATTAAGGCTTGTAAAGAAAACCCCAGGAGTGGGGGAAGCAGTTGGTGTTGAAAACAATGAAGAGATTGTTGCAATGTTAACAGAAAGAAGGCAGCAGAAAGAGAAAATCAATCTACAAACTAACGCCGAGGTGAAAGAAATTCATGGACCGTCTACACGGCCTGATTCTAAACACGGAATTTTTAATAAATGGCTTTTGTAACAAATGGGGTCAAAAGGTAGAAGTGAAACCATAAAAATAATCTTTATTTTCTGTAAATAATAACTTATTGACATAGCTACTTCAAGAATAGGTCAAAGCTCAATCTGAAACAAAAGTAGAGGCAGTTATGTGATAGCTTTTTCTCAGGGAGGGAAGTCTCTTTTGTCTACACTCTAAGGTTTTGTCACTGAGTTCTGCAAATTAAACTGGTGAATGACAGATTCACAAAAGTATACAGATTTCATTTTTTAATTTTACGTGTACACGGGGCTTCATAGAAAGGAAGAAAAAACCCCAAAGAGATAATTAGGCTCGGGGGCTCATACGCCATTTAATAAAGGGTGGTAAATTGTAGAGATGTGACTAGAGAAAAGAAAGGGAGGTTTGGGCTTCTAGAGGTTGTAAATTGTGGAAAGGTAAGTATATATATATATATATATATATATATATATATATATATATATATATATATGGGAAATTCCAAACAGTTCTTGATTAAAAACCTAGGAACACGTTACTTAGAGAAGAGAAACCCTATCCTAAATTGCAACGGTGTTGCTTTCTGCTGGGAGGACCCTGGGTATTTGGACGACTGCATTTCACGTAAACAGTATGTTTGCTTCCTAGGCTGACGGACTTGCTTGGTCTCCGTCTGGCGTTGCTCCGACAGCCCATCTAAGCACGTTGCAGCAATCACACCGCTGCCTGCAAGCGACCCGAGGTCGGGTGCTGAGTGGATGTGGTCCCTGAGGCCCTCATTCTTAGCAAGATGCCAGGAAGGTAGCAGGTGATACATTCCAGCTGAGCAAATGAGCTTTCCAAGTTCTCATCAAAGAAAAAATCACTATTGCCTATGAGAGTAAACACACACCCAGATATTTCTATTTTTTAAAAGTTATATGTAAGGCTTACATGGGAATACAGCAGTATAGGGAAGGAAAAATCTTTTTCCCTGTACTCTCTTAGGCTCTGTACCTGAGGCCTGCAAATCAAACTGATAGAAGACAGATTAACAAGAGAAAAATGGGTTTTAACTAATACATACGCACGGGAGTTCAAAAAGAAAGATGTGGCTCAAAGGGGCAGCCAGGTGATTGAGCTTTATATTACATTTTAGGCTCAACAAAGGAAAAGGGGTTTGGGGCTTCTGGGTGGGACACACCAGTTATAAGAAGGGGAGGGGAGGAAGTGCATGGTAAATAATGACATTCCCTTAGTGATAAGAGTTGTTTTCACGACCAGCTCTCTTCCTGGATGGAGACATCGTGACCAATGGAAATTTTCTTTATAAATGCAAATTTCCTTTACAGAAGGGGAAATTTATACTTTATTTTTAGACAATTAGGGGGAAGGAGAGAGTTTTTTCTGCATCGCAGGTTCTCACTTGCCTTTAACTCAAAATAATTCATATGCCCCAGAGGCACATTTTTGGGTGGTATCTTCCGGGGCCCTTCAGCAGGATCAGATGTATAGTATGGGTTTCTAATGATAATATTAATTTTTCCTTATTATAAAAGAAATAGATATTGGTTGTAAAAAGATGTAAAAGCTCAAAGCCACCTTCTTTCCTTCCAAGAAATGGCCACTGATAACATGTGGCCATTTCTAATGGACACTTAGAGGTGGCTTCTCCCATTGGCTTTGCACCATCTTTGTCACACACTATATCAATCAACATGCTTTCTGTTGAATTCACTGGTTATTTAACAAGTTCCATGCCAGTGGTCAACACTCCCTCTTAGCAGAGCCGCTCAATACCGCACATCGATATCCTATAGAACAAATAAATTTTTGCCCTCCTGCTCCAGAAAACTACGGACCTTCTGTACTACTTCAATTGTTTCAGTCGGAGTAGCTTGTCGGAACTCCCTCGATTATACCAGAAATTGTCTGTGCACCTGACTGTGGGATTTAAAATATCTTGGATGGTTGAAAACATAATTTATCTTTTTTTTTTTTTTTTTGCTGAGGAAGATTGGCCCTGGACTAACATCTGTTGCCAATCTTTCTCTTTCTGCTTGAGGAACATTCGCCCCGAGCTAACATCTGTGCCCATCTTCCTCTATTTTGTACGGCCGCCAAGGAGCGGTGTAGGTCCTTGCCCGGAATCCAAACCCGGGCCGCCAAAGCAGAGTGTGCCGAATTAACCACTAGGCCACGGGGCTGGTCCCTATGTGGCGTTCTTGTTGAATGAAACACCAAATAAAACACACGGGCCACAGAATTTGGATAATATTACAGGTATTGGGGGTCCACGTTTTCAGCTTATTATATAAACCATTATCCTCTCGTTAGTGTTAACAGATCACGAAGCCCTGACGACCGATGACAGTTTATTGTAAGAAAGGGGCTCCTCGTTAATTACATCGGATGGATGCTGGGCTGGATCCGTGTGCACGTCGTCGCTGAATTCCTACCGAGCCAGCCCCGTGGACGGCTTCCTCTTATATGGATCGACCGGCAGGATTACGTGATCTCCTCATCCCCATAAGAAAAGAGGGGCCGCTCATAGGCCATTCCATATTAAGAAGCTGCATTTGCATCTCTTAAATGTCAATTCTGAGACATGAATGCACAACCAGCTGCAAAACACGGTTACGGAAAGTCCATCTGCGACCCACCACCTAGTGTCCTATAGCCTTCTGGATGCTTGTCGAGTCCCATAATGGTCGGTCTTCCAGGAGCAAGTGTGGGCAGCATCCAACACACCTGTGAGTGAATCTCCAAACCGAAGTCTTCCTCTGACAACACGAACAGGTGCATCACATTCTGCCTTGGTTTCCGACGTGCAATATTCCAGAGGATTGTGGAAATGGGGCGCCCCCCAGGGGCTCAGAAAATGTGGTGGAGTTCCTTACAGTTCCGCGAGGGGAAGCCCACAGAGGCAGCCCCGGGTGCTGGCGGCCACGTGGGCATTCCAGCCTCGTCCAAACGCCTGAGAGTTGGTGCCACAAACACGGCGGGCGTGTTGGCTGTCTGCCAGGCATCCCAGACACCCGGGGTTAACAGGTCACCTTTCGTGAAAGCCGAATCAACACAGGAGAGCATACTTGTCACACGATGTTTCACGGCACTGCTTCCACAGACAATAATACAACGGGATGTGAGTCTGTGCTTACAAATAAAATCATGAATCCTGGCCCCGAGGTTGAATCAGTCTGGGAAACCCAAACCAAATGGCTATTTTCACCGTGAGACGTGTCCGGGGCTGTGATTTACTCCATTATGGAGTCTCCGGTACGAGGGTGGAAGGAAGGATTCCCTAAAAGATGAAGGATCCAGCACTTTGGGAAGGACGGATGGTGAACATTATGGGCTGAATTGTGTCTCCCTGAACGAAAAAGATACGTTGAAGTCCTAACGCTCAGGGGCTCAGAATACGACCTGACACGGAAAGAGGGTCTTTATAGAGGTGATCGACTTCAAATGAGGTCATAGGATGGGCTCCAAGCCAAGGTGAGCGGCGTCCTTACAAGAAGAGGAGGTGAGGACACAGAGGCAGGTGTGCACAGGGGGATGAGTGTCTGAGGACATGGGGAGAAGGTGGTCATGGGAAGGCGGAGGCGGAGATGGGATGATGAGCCTACAAGCCAAGGAATGCCAAGGATTGCCAGCAGCGCCCAGAAGCTGGGAGACGGGCTTCCAGAAGGAACCAGCCCTGCCCACACCTTGACCTCGGACTTCCAGCCTCCAGAACTGGGAGGGAGTAAATTTCTGTTGTTCTAAGGCCCCAGGTTGGTGGAAGTTGGTAGGGCAGCCCCAGGAAACTCATACGGTGGGCAAGCACGGTTCTCAGAAAGCAAAAGAAACCCGGCAGTTGCCATAAAAATGTGGACTTCCCTGGTGATGTTGGTTTGGTCCACCAAAGAAGAGAGAAGATGGGAGCCCATGTAAATAAGGTGACTCTTCCCCCTTCGGAGGAAGGAAGCCCCAAAGAAGCAATTTTCTTGGGGGGAGATGGACCTACAAGGAGGACACCGGGTAGGGGGCACTATGAACGTCCACGTGGAGCCCTGATCTCCAGCTGGACCTTTGGGGCTGAAGCCACAAGATCCAGGGACACTCATCACTTTCACCCCAAGAAGCATCTTCGTTTGGGGCACAGGAAGTAGCCACTCCTCGGTCCAGGAGGTCCTGCGAACTTTGCAACCATGCACAATCCCGTCTGTTCTGAGGACGAGAGCCAGGGCTATGGGACTCGCCTGGGCCGAGGAGGGGAGACAGGGTGACCCCATCTCCTGTTCTCCCAGGGCATCCCGGTAAACAGCCTTAAGAGGTGAGGGTCGGAGGATAGACAGGAGGAACTGTTCCAAGGAGAGGTGCAATGAGGTCTTCCCCTGTGGTCACCCTCAGGGTAGGACCGAAGCTGGGTGGCTCTGATAAGACCCCACAGAGGACCTCTTTGGTCCCCAGGGGCCCATGGGTACAGGAGGATCAGCACACAGACAACCCAGGTTGCAGGGTTGCATACGACACAGAGCCATCTCCTGGACACCACGAGGTGTTGGCTCACCACTGCTATCTACAGAACTCCTCGCCCATCCGTCCCCGTTATGGTTAATTTTACACGTCAACGTGGCCAGGCTCTGGGGCCCAGTTGTTTGGTCAAACACCGGTCTAGACGTTGCTGTCTTTTTCAGATGTGATTAACATTGAAATCAGTAGGCTAGGAGGAAAGCACACTGCCCCCCCACAGTGAGGGTGGGCCTCACCCAATCAGTTGAAGGCCCCAAGAGAAAAGACTGAGGCCCTTCAAAGAAGGAGGAATTTGGCCACCAGACCACAGCAGAGGAATTCTGCCTGAGTTACCAGCCTTTAGGCTCGAGACGGCAACATCAGCTGTGACCCGGAGCTCCAGGTGGCTGGTCTGTCCTGCACATTTTGGACTTGCCTGCCCCTCCAACCTTGGGTCAACTCCTTAAAACAAATCAATCTCTCACACATATATAGAGATTGCACATAGAGAGATACATTGATGATATATTATATATATTTATATACATTATTATATATTTGTATATAATAAATAATACATATGTTTATAATATTTATTTATATATTATATATAATGTTTATTTATGTATTTATTTTTGTGTGTGTGTGTGAGGAAGACCAGCCCTGAGCTAACATCCGCTGCCAATCCTCCTCTTTTTGCTGAGGAAGACTGGCCCTGGGCTCACATCCGTGCCCATCTCCCTCCACTTTATATGGGACGCCGCCACGGCATGGCTGACAAGCTGTGTGTACGTCTGTGCCCGGGATCCGAACCTGCAAACCCCGGGCCGCTGAAGCGGAGTGCACAAACTTAACCACTACGTCACTGGGCTGGCCCCAATATATATTTATATACATTTATATTTTTATATTATAATATATATTTATATAACATACATTATATATGTAGTTTTCTAACTTTAGCTTTTTTAACCCCCTTCCCCCAAAATAAACCTCGTTTTTTAACAAAGCTACCCATTTCTTCGTGAGTCACTTCCATGGATGACAAACCATTTTCAACAGATCCTGCCTGCCTTCTCCTTGGGTGGAATGTTCCATTGCAGGCCAGCCGAGCAGACAAGCCCTCCCGTGTGTCACAACCCACTCGGCTTCCGGGAGACTTTACGGTATGGGAATTTACGGCTTGACCAGAACGCTAATTTTCCAAGCCACCAAATCAGCCTCGGCAGTGAGCGACAATTACCGGCGGTGGTTACGTCAGGGGCAAGCCAGGAACCGCTGCTTTCACCCAGAAACGCAGTGTGGTGCAAAGCCAAATGGGTCTCAGATTTTAGCATCAGGATGCCCCAGGGGGTTTGCCACGCTCCCATCGCCTGGCCGCACCGCAGAGTTTGGATCCGGCAGGTCTGGGCTGGGGTCCGAGGAGCTGCATTTCTAACGCCGTCTCCGGAGGTGCTGATGTTGCGGGTCTGGCGACCACGCTTGGAAAACCACCCCAGCTCCTTCTGGCAAACATTTAGAAAAGAAAGCGACGCAACTAAATGCCTGTGATTCGGTTTTTACATAGGAAAATTTAAACAAATAAAGAAGGGCACATAACACCAGCTAAGGCCGTCGGCAACAATCCCTTCTCTACAGATGTCGGGATTTTGTGCAATAATGCAGAGTTTCACCGGAGAAAAAGCAAGGTGTGTGTGTGCACACGTATGCATCCTCTCCTGCAGATGTATACTTCTATAGTTGTATCTATTTCTCCTGAAACACACTCCGATTTAAAGGGGAAAAGATTGGCATATTAATGGAACACGCCCACCCCACACACAGGTCCACTTGGCCTGATATGATTCTCTGCGTGTTCTCGTGTAAAGTGTCTGTGTCGGAGTCGGTAAATATCTGTGAATCACATATGCTCTGCAGACGGAGCCTGGACCCAGGCAGATCAGAGAACAATCCTTCCCTCCAAGAGGCCCCTCTGCAGGAAAATTCGACTGCGGGTCAGAACGCAGCGCGGGGGGGGGGGGGGGGGGGGTCCGGGGAGACAAACAGGCTCGCTCAGGCGTGCGAGCACTCGAGGCGAAATGAGAAGCTCTGCAGGCTAAGTGTCATTTTCTTTCTCTTCCTCGGCATTCGTGGTCCTCGCGGAGACCACCAGGGTTTGCCAAAGGGCTGTGTGCATGTTGTGGGCTAAGAAATAAAGGCAGGAAACTCAGAAATGTCGGGGAGGGAGGGAAGCTGACTCCCTTGGGGTCCTACGTGACCCCAGTGAGGCTCGGGGTCAAGAGCATCCGTGGGGCGGATCCCAGCATGGCTCAGAGATGATGGGGGATCAGAGGGGTGGTCCTCCATGAGCTCCACAGACCCTGAAGGTCTCACAGCCCCGGGACAGGTAATACGGGACCCACAAACCTGGGGGCTTAAAACAACAGAATCCATCCTCCCCCGTCCTGGAGCCCAGACGTCCGAGATGAAGGGGTCGCAGGGCCGCGCTCCCTCCCGAGGCTCCAGGGGAGGGTCCTTCCTGCCTCTTCCAGCGTCTGGGGCTCCAGGCGTCCCTGGGCTGGTGGCCGCCTCCCTCCATCTCTGCCTCCGTCTCCACGTGGCTCCTCCTCTGTGTCTGTGTCTCCTCTTCTGTCTGATCAGGACACTGTCATTGGGTTTAGGGCCCCCTCCTCCAGGATGACCCCATCTCCATCCTTCACTAATCACATCTGCAAAGATCCTATTTCCAAATGAGGTCTCATTCGCAGACCCTCAGCAGCACGGCCCCCACCCCGGGGCAGGGGGGCCTTCCTACCACTTCCTCCGTGCCCAGGCCTGTCCCACAGCAGCTGCCTGGGGAAGACGAGGACCTGCACAGCCCCCTCCCCAGCTCCCGGGGGTCACAGATATGCTCCCTCCTTCCCACCCTCCAGCAGAATTTGCCCCTAATGGCGAATCCCAGTGACGGGGTCTCCCTGATCCCACAGCCCTGAGCAGAGAACCCCGCCCACTCGGGAGCCGGCTCTGACTAACCAGACCATCAACAGCATCTTGGAAAGACCCAGCCCTCATTCCTTCCAGTCGCCTCTTCCTGTGTGAGGACATTAACCCTGTAAACCTCCCCCAGGGTCTGCACAGCTGGGCCGCCCTCCTTTCAGGCCTGAGGATTCTGTGGCCGGGGTGGTGGGGGCACCCAGTCGGTGGCAAATCCCAGAGCTGGGTCCTGGAATCGACGCCCCAGTCACCCAAGCGTCCGGCTCACTCCAAGCATCCTGTTAATGCCATCTACAGTTGTTTGCACACACACAGAGAAATAAGCACACATCCTATTCACACAGACTTGTCCTTTGTCCCTAAGGAGGGGACAGAGGGAAGCTCAGAATATATGCATTGTGCCCGGCCAAGAGTCAACCTGAACGGGCCGTAGGGAGCCAGCTCATTGCATTTGCAATTGGGTGCAAAAGACATTTAGATATTTCTGATATCCCTCTCTGTGTTTGACCTCTGTCATTCTTGTCTCTTTCTCAAAAATAATAATAATAATAATCACATCACACAGCCACGCTGCCCGAGGATATGATGTGAATGGTTGATGACGATGGATGCTCACTCCACTTACGGTGGTGGTCACTTTACCACACATACAAATACCGATGTTGCACACCCGACACATAGAATGTTACACGTCAATTATACTTCAGTTAAAAAATGATTTTAAAAAACCATGCACTTCAGGATGCATTATAACAGAAAAGTGTGAAACTTTTGCACAGAGTCATTCAACGAAGCTGATGACGCAGCTAACTCTCAGTTGATGGGTTTTTTACTGTTCGGGAAAACAGTATTTCCTGGGCTGGAATTTTGGCTCTATCCTTATGGGCTACTGATAGTAGGAAGATATTTAAAAAAGAAATCAACATATGCTTCACTTTCCCTGTGTGAAAAATGACGATAATAATGATATTTATCCAAAAGCATTTCTACGATGCATAAATGGATGGATACGGATAAAGTGTTCAAGTGTGTGAACGCAAAACACTAAATGATGAGTAGATACTAGTCATGACAATTACTGCTATGAGACACGTTTATAAAAAACAAATGGTCAGCGATACAGACCATCGTGTCCAATGCACTGTGCACACTTGACAGGCAGCCCTGAATTTCCTGGACCGCCCCTCGGACTGCTGGCAGCGTCCACCCACCTGCTCTGAAGGTCGTCCATGTTCAGCTGGCCGACGTAATGCGTGGCTGACGAGACGGTCACCACCCTTGCGCTGCGGCCGGGAGACCCCGACTCTTTCAGGGTGTCCAGGAGGAGGTTGGTCAGCAAGAAGTGGCCCAGGTAGTTCAAGCCGAAGTGTTCTTCAAACCCGTCCGTGGTTTTCCTCTGAGGGACCATCATGACCCCGGCTGGGGACAAAGAGAGTTTCAGGGAGAGTGAGATGAGATGAGAGGGCAGAGGCATCCCCAAACGGGGACTTGGAAACAGCCCCGGGTGCCACGAGGGCGGGATCGGGTCCTGGCTGCCTTTTCCCCTCCCTGGGCCTCAGTTTCCTGCTTTGTACATGGTGGGGACGTGCCAGGACATCAGAAAAATCCTTCTCTTCTCAAGGTCTATCCTTTCATGCCTGGATTTTGTACAGTGACAGCAGGAATGATAAAATAGCAGCACTCACACTAAAGGGAGGTTGTCCTGAGTCACCCAAATGTATCCCCCGGGAAATTAATTCTTCTGGACGGGACGGCTGTCTGCAGAAATCAAGAGCCCCTTGGACGGTGAGCTTGGGAAGCATGGCTCAGCCAGCAGGGAGGCCGACGTCCTGCAGCCCAGCGTGGGGCAGAGAGAGCCGTGTTCCCCAAACTCCGGTTGCCATGGCAACCCCTTATGCACGGGGTACTCCGGAAACGAAGTCATCCCTCAGGGCGCCCTGTGGGAAATGCTGACCCAAGTATTCACCCCAGCCGTCCACATCCCAGACCCCAGTCCAGCCCGTTGGCAGCTATTCCATAAACGCATTCACCAAAGCATGCTCTGTGCTCGTGCGTTCTGCCTCCCAGGCTCAGAACGTCCCCCTTGCTGCCGGGCAAAGCCCAGCTGAATCCTCGTCCCTGAGTCCCTTCCATGGAGGCTGGAGGCCCAATGACTTGGGCAAGGCACGTGACTGGCCCATTTTGTTCCACTGCCTCGAGCAGCCCAGCTTGCTCCGATGTGTGTGTGTCTACGTGTGTGTAATATCTATTTGTATGCATGTACACCTGTATATGTACGTGTGCATGGGTATGTTATAGGTGTACGCAAAGCCGTGTGTATTCGTATGTTAACTGTAGATGCATTCACGTGTATTTGTGCGTTTGTAAGTATTTGCATGTAGAGGTATATGCAATCACAATACATGTTTATACATATATGTTTTTCTGTGTGCATGTGTATTTGCATGCACATGTGTATCTGTAAATGTCTATGAATTTATACATGTATTTTCTTTGGCACATACAGTATAAGCATGTCTATGAATTTGCATGTGTGGAGGAATTTGCATACCATATGCATATGTATATGTATTTATACATGTGTGCTTGTAAATGTGCCTGTATTTGCAAGCGTGTGAGCATATGTATTTGCATATGCATAAATATCCATAGGTTATGCTTTTGCATATGCATTTATGCATAATACACGCATGTGTGCATTTCCATTTGTGTATGCATTCCCACATGTTTTTGTGCCTTGTACATATTTGCATTTGGAAAGGAATTTGGATATGTGTATGGTTTACATGCATATATGCACATTTGTGTATGTTTGTGTATGCATTTGTAAATGTACATGTGTTTGTACTTGAATGTGTATACGTTTCTCTGTATATATGCATCTGCATACGGACATGTGTTTGTGCTTGTGTGTATTTTATATATGTGTGTGTATGTACAGTCACATGCTGCATAATGACATTTCAGTTCACGACAGACTGCGTATACGACAGTGGTCCCATACGGTTATTACCATATAGCCTAAGCGTATCATAGGCTGTACCATCTAGATTTGTGAAAATACACTCTATCATGTTCACACAACAATGAAATCACCTAATGATGCATTTCTCAGAATGTAGCCCTGTCATTAAGGGACGCGTGACTTTATATATTTGTATTTTCTATGTATTCATATGCACACGTGTGTGCATTTCTTTATGCGATATCCTATGTATATGCATTTGTGTATCTGTAGACAGTTTTTCCAGCTGGATTGCAACGTCCCTCCATGGACACACAGACCACACTGCATGCCCCATCACACCCAGGGCCCAGGCAGGATGCACCTTGTGGTCATACCACCCCACACATCCCCGGCCCCAGTGCAGGTTTATCCCTCGTGGAGCTCTTGGGGCAAAGGGAATATCTGATCCAGGCTGTGAGTTTCACAGCACAGGTGTAGTGCTTTGGTGTAGCAAGTGGTAAGTAACATTTAAGAAATAAACGTGGATGAAGGCTTATTGCTGTTTCCACAGAGAACTATGGAAGAGGAACAGGGACGGGGAAGACTGGGCTTCAGAGGTAGCAGTGAGAAGACAGGGCAAGTACAAGTTACCAACTGCTAACCCACACACACTTACTGGCCATGCAGGGTGCTTCCTACCTCCTCCGTCAGCACCCAGCTCGCTCAAAACACTTCCACGATATTGAAAATGCACCCCCGAGCTTATTACCGTAAAACATCACTAGTGTGGACCAACGGGGTCAATATGAATGAGAAAAATAAGCTACATGTGTCGTATACAGCCAACGAAATGCGTATTCAAATATACCAACAGTCCCTAAAAGTCAGCTAACAAAACATTTCCAACGGGCACGTCAGGGTCCACTTTAGGAGTCATCCGGAAGGAACACGGGAAGTTTGGCATTTTGAGAAAATGTAAATATCTCCTTTGCGATGTCATTATATTGATTATCTCATTTAGTGCGGAAAAGCTAAACAGAGCTCAGTTCATGCCTATGGGATTGTAAATTCCTAGTTGGGCAGCCCTCGGCTCAGGAGAGACGAGTTCATCATGAACGCTCAGCTTATGTGATGCTCACTGAGCAGGAACTGGAACTCTAGGCAGCTGTAAACCAAGCCTGGACATTCTTTTGACACTAGTCTCCTCGGGAGATGGAGCCTGCGTCCCAGCCCTCGAATCTTGGCAGCAGCGGCGACAATGTCGTACAACTTCCAAGGCTTGGTCAGGAAAAACCATGGAGCTCCTGCTGGTTCTTCAGAACCCTGTCTCTGGGGAGGGCCAGCGTCATTGAAGAAGGCTGGAGCCCCTGAGACTGCCATTTTGGAGAGACCACATTTAGGTCATCTGGTCGACCATCCCAGCTGAGCCCAGGTGACGGGCAGCACCAACTTCCCACCACAAGAGGGAGCCATCCAGGATGTCTGGCCACGGTTGAGCCATCGGACAATGGCGGCCCCAGATGCAACCAGAGCTGGAGCTATCTAAATTCCTGTGCCCCCAAATTGCATGCAAAATGAAATGGTTGTTTTGAGCCATGAGGATTGGGGGTGGTGGTTTGTTGCACAGCCTAGTTGCTGGAATATCAATGCATGCCTAAAGGATAAGTTCCAAGATAGAGAGTCCTGTGTCACGGGACAAATGAGCAGCCACTACACACAGTCTTCTGAGTGTCAAAATTTGCTGGAAAATACCATATAAGGGAGTATTGAGGATCACTGCTTGAATTTTGGGGTGTTAACCTGTGATGAGTTCCTAGGGCTTCAGTCTGCGTAGTTAAGGATAATCTGTTATAAAAGGAATAGCTGTTGCTGGTTGTCCCTTCCTCACGATGGCGTTTGACCCCCTGTATGCTGGTAGCAGAGAAAATAGCCAGGAGACCACGGTCAGCCAGCCCTTGGTGCAGGGCAGTGACTTTGGATTCCACCCACTGAGACTGAAGAGCTAGACTCATCAGTGCCCATTTTCACGGGGGCACCAGTGGCCGAGTAAACAGGAGCTGAAGGATGACTGCTGCCTAATCTCCTCAAGGCTTAAAATATTCTATCCATTCCATGTCTATTACGTATTTCCTAGTGATAATGTACAAGACAACTCAATGAGAAGCAACTGCTTAGCCAGAGGGAAATGCCAATGTGGATCTTTGTTCCATCCCAGCTCTGGTGACAGATTACAGCACAAACTCATGGACCCAGACTCCAACAATTTGACAAGGATGGTGCTCTGGGCAAAGAAGGAGTTCAAGGTCGCTCAGGAAATCCACAAAGGTTATCTGAGCTAACTCTTGGTGCAAACAGCCTCAGTGGGGAAAGCATATTTTTACAACAGCCGCGAGAAGGTTGCTGGTGTGCATACAGTTGGCCACCTCCCGGGATCCGGAAGCATCAAAGCCATTCTGGGGCTCACCCGGGGGGAAGCTGTGTGGGGGATTCTGGCACCGTGGAGGCTGCACCCAAAGCTCTCTGGGGTCCCCACGTATTACTAATCCATTTTTATGTGAAATGCTGAGAATAATTGTGTCCATCTCTACTCTAAAGCAACATATCCTGGAGACCTCCCACAGTAGCACATCTAATTCAGAGAATATTTATCGAATGTCTGATATGTGCTGAGGGAGAAATTTTAATTGTCCACCAACATAGCTGCACTGGGATTTTTCAAATGGACAGAGGGATATTGTTCTCACATAGGTGCTTCAGAAGGCCATCTCCTTGTGAGTGAGCACCCATGAGATCTCAATACCCTCCTTTGCCAACTGAGAAGTGGAAAAGGAACAATAAAAATATCTGCTCATTGAACTATGTGTTTGATTGGTGAGGGGACACTCAGAACCGCCCGTTATAACTTATAGAGCAAACAAACGTATGACCTAATCAGGGGAGGATGAGACAGAGGTCTCTGCCTTGTAGGAAAAAAGAAGAGTGATGGGGATGACAGGGGCAGTCAGAGAGAGAGACAGAGACAGAGAGACACAGAGACAGACAGAGACTGAGACAGAGAGAGAAAGAGAAAGTGAGTGAGAGAGAGAGGAGAAAAGAGGCAGAGAGAGAGAGAGAGAGGAGAGAGAGAGACAGGGGTACATTCTAGCTGGTGCCAAATTGCTAGATGAAAGTTTAACTCCAGAACAGGAAGAACACTCTAGAAAACTCTTGCAGACATTCCACCATCTGAGGACTGACTGCTGAATCTACCTTTGGAGCTGGGCTCCCTGGCAAAGCTTTTGACTCCACTGACTTCAGCATAAGGGGAACCCAGAGAATGCAAAAATGAAGACCTCTAGAAGGTGGCGACCAAGGCCATGGAGAAAGGAATACAAAAATGTGAAGAAAGGAGAATGGAACATTCTAGAAGAGCCATGAGGGCTCTGAATACGCCTATAAAACATGAATGGGAAAGGAGCAGTCCATGTGTCTTGGGGAAGTATTGCTGGAAAAATCTGTAGATAAATGAACGTCTGTGATCCAAGGCAAGACTGGTGGGTGGCAATGAACCAGAATGTTCAGGACGTGGGTACGGGGTTGAGTGCTTAGAGGGTAGTGAACCCACAGTCACACCACGGGCCAGTCAAAATGTTGAAATTAAAGGGGCAAATAAGTGTGTCCAAAGTAATTCTTAAATCAACGGAGAAAACATTGGCGAGAGCATCACCTGGACGGGTTCACATATCACCCTTAGTCACCATATTGCCAACATTTCCATTCCAGGATAACTTTCTCACTGTCAGCACGGAGGGCAGACTCACATCACCCGCCCCAAGCCCCATGATGATGGCAAAGATGGGACCAGCTATTGACTGTGGTTCTTAAACTAGCAACGATTTGTGACGGAGAGTACCACCCACCGGGACCCGCCATATGCAAAATCGAGGACACTGAAGGCCAGGGGATTTTAAACGACCAGCTCTTTTAAGAGCTCCTGGGTCAAATGCTTCTGGAGCATCTGGGTCATTGGAAAACCGCTGTGTTTTTAGACCGACTTCCTGGAAGCTCACGAAAGGCTTTTGGCAGGATGGAGGCGTTCAACGGAGGAGACGGGATGGGCATCCTCAACTTTCAGCCTACTCTTCTGGCAGTTACGGCGTCAGAGAAAATCGTGTCAAACAGCACCGCACACTCACCACCAAAGGAACATCCAGTTGCCTTCTGTTCTAGGGAAACCCATCGGAAAACTGTTCTACCCGGCAGAGAGAAACATTGGAAAAGAAGCAGAAGGTATTGATGGTAAGTGGTCCACACATATTCAGATCCAATAATCCATTGACAAATGCATGCACAATGACTCATCGGTCTCTGTTCCCAGGAGGGAGAGCGGACGCCTGCGGAGCCCGTTTTGCATAAAAACCGCCACGCACATAAATAAGAAAACTGCACAGGCATATGCCCACCAAGAAATGGGTGCCGAGTTCTACTTTCTCAACTGCTCCGTGGTCTTCTGTTGATGCGACCCCCATCGCCAGCCTCTCCGGGGAAGACCCTTCTTTAACATGCATGGCTCTCCTCTGTGCTCCATGTCAGGGGATTGAATGAATTAACGAACATAGAAGAACTCTAATAGAATTCAGGTCAGTATTTATCTGGCCAGGCAAGCATCTTTGTAATTTCTCAGGGTTACCACTGACATTTTTTTTTTTTTTTTTGGTAGGAAACATCACTTTTCGTAATTCTTGATCTTGGGAAATTCATCCATCAGAGTATGGGATGAAGTCCTACAGGGATCAAAGATAAATCCTGTGCGGTTATTACCAATCTATCAGTGTTCAGACCCGAGCTGGGAAGCCAGGTAAATACCACATTGATGTGAATAAACCATAAATACTGAGCCAGCTCTGCAGGACGTCAACTATTGATCATGCCTGTGTCTGATAAATCATCAGCTTTGCTCACGAGCTTCCCACAGCCAGAAAGAGGCAGTCTGGTTCCATTTTCGGCATGCTAGCAAATGTGAAAATATTTCATGTCTGAAACGCTTAACATTTGCTAAATCTTGATGGCTCTCTTTAAGAATGAAAAAAGAAAAAAACACGCAGAATCTAGCTTCCCTTGGCCCTTGGAAGTGTGCTTTGGGGAGCACGGCTGGGGCTGTTTTCCACGAGACTCAGACGTGTGTGATTGGTTAACAGCAATGGGTCCTATTAACCCAACTCCTTTTGACCAATCACCTTCATGGAAGGAGTTAATATCCCAGAGGAGGGACCTGAGCAAATATTTTGGGAAACTCTGCAGACCCCCTTAGACACAATACCATCTCCAAGGTCCCTCTCGGAGAAGTCCTGTAGTTGATAAATCTGTTTGCATCTGTTGACTCCAGGATCTCCCAAATATACTTGACTTCAGAACTCTCATTTGCACACAGCAAGGAGGAGTCCTCGTGCACAAATCCAAGGATGAGAAAATCCTGTACTTCGTCTAAATCAAGGTGATGAATTCATTCTCAGTCTTGACTGCATCCTCTTGGCCACCCCCTGGCCCGAGAGGCATGGTCCTGCATCCTTCCACCCACCCTGGGTACCAAGGGATGCACTTTCCTAAGCTCAGAGGTGTCTAGGAACTCTGTGGTTCTGCTGTGTCTCTGAGGGACATCAGGCTCTGCCAAGGAGGGATTCCCTTTCTGCCTTGTTAGGCGAATCTATCAGGCAGTCCTCCTGCCCGGGGCACCATGGGGAGTGGGTAACGGGCAACCATTATGGGCATAACACAACCTCCATCCCTGGGCACATCTCCTTTCCTGGAAGATTCTGCCTGAACCTCAGAGGCTGTTACTTCCAAGTCCTCTGCCACTGGGCTTGTCCCAACACTGACCCCAGAAGAAGGACTGAGCCAGGCTGTCTTCATTCAGCCACAAAACCCCCAGTGGGGCCAAGGGAAGCCACAGCCTGGCCAACATCTTGAAAGATGGAGAGTGGAAACACAGGAAGAGCAGAGCACAGAGTGTCACTGCAGTAAATCATCCTGTAATTAGTGGACTCCTATTACAATCTCTGGGAAATGGTGCTGGGAAGAGCACAGGCTGGGAAATCCCACAGACAGGTCACAATTACCATGCAATCTTTTCCATATTTAACACGACTGTGTTGTCACATTGCAGGTGGCATTTTCCAGGGTGGGGCACTTCACAGAACCATTATTTATTTAATGTTTGCCTCCTTTGCTGGAGTATGATTGTCATGAAGTCAAGGACTCTTGTTTATCACTGTATTTTTCCTGCCTGGGAATTGCCAAGCACAAAGAGGTAGGTGTGGGGGGCTGAATAACATCTCCCTCAAAGATGCCCACATCCTAATCCCCGTGTGGTAGACAGAAAAATGGCCCCCAAAATGTCCATGTTCTAATTCCCATGTCGTAGACTAACGTCCACCAAAGATGTCCAAGTCCTTATTCTCGTGTGGTAGCCAAATAATGACCCCAAAGATGTCCACAACCTCATGCCTGTGTGGTAGACAGAATAATGTCCCCAAAGATGTCCACATCCTAATCCCCGTGTGGTAGACAGAATAATGTCCCCAAAGATGTCCACATCCTAATTCCCGTGTGGTGGACAGAATAATGTCTCCAAAGACGTCGACATCCTAATCCCCCTGTGGTAGACAGAATAATGACCCCAAAGATGCCCATGTTCTAATCTCTGGAACCTGTGAATGTATCACCTTACATGGCATAGGGACTTTACAGATGTGACTACTTTAAGGATCTTGAGATGGGGGGAATCCTGAATTATCCGAGTGAGCCCAACATAATTACAGGGTCCTTATAAGAGGGAGGCAAGATGGTCAGAATCAGAGAAGGACATGTGAGGATGGAATCAGAGGTCAGAGACAGAGAGAGATTTGAAGACGCTACGGTACTGGCTTTGAAGATAGAGGGTGGGCCCACGAGCCAAGGAATTCAGAGAGGCTGCAGAATCTGCAAAGGCAAGGAGCGGATCCTTCCCCAGAGCCAGTGTCACGTGGGTGCCCAGGAATTGCACACTGGATCTGTCATCTTGAGGTACCTCTGGGGCACTGAGCTGAGATCATACGTCCTGCGCAGAGAGGACAGGTCTGGGTGGAGGAGTAAGTCTGAGCAGAAGTAAAGCCAACATGAGGTTGAGATTCTCTGGAGAGAGAAGAGAGAGGCTCCAGCCACAAGCCCCGCTAAGTCCAAATTCAACTGTGTCCTGGTTTCTAGAGAAATGTTATCTTCCTAAGAGTCACGTGGGCTTGGTTTAAAATTTACAGAGAAAGAGGACACTGGACGATCTGGGGATCCCTGAAGTCATCTCAAAAGTGATGGGTGAATTATGGAGTACACATTGACTAGCCTGCTTCTGCTGGTGCTTTCACCACCGGGCCGTGTCGACGCCAGCAAAGGTGGCTTGCATTCATACCTCCCACTAAAATTCTGTTGCCCGAGAGCACAGTAAGATCTGTTGGACAAAGGCATCAGATTTGAGATGCATAATTTTTTTGCATCCTGATGGATGAACAGCTGTACCAAAAGGATGCCAGAAGGATGCAGAAAAGATCCTAAGATGATATAAAGTTCTGTTGCATGCGTGTCTATGAAAGTGCACGAATTCTGCACAAGGGCGAGACATCATTTATGTCCTGCCATTGCCCAATTGCTCTGTGATGAAGTGTCCCGGTTACTAATTACGGAGGGTGTTAACGATAACGAGAAAATAAGATGTATGGTCGGCCAGGATCTCCACGGTGCCTCTAGCTCATCTCTACCTTTGATGATTTATACTATTATAATTCTAATCCGTTATTACACTCATAACTGCTCGACAAAGGGAGCCCACACCAGTGCTGAGATAGAGGAATCCCAAATGGTGACTTACCAGGAAATCATTTATTTCCACAAAGGCGTTTAAGGCATAACTATTTGGGGACACTTGAAAAATATCAATAAAGCTCCGGGGAGAAGAAATAAAAGTTAAAATCATTCTGAACCTTCCAAGAAGAGCCACCGGCGTTAACAACATGCAGGGCTTCCTCCCCCGGCTAGGTAGATGGAAATGGTGTTAGTTGAGCTCCTTGTTCAACACCACACGTCAGCCACAGGGGGACACATTGCTGTGCAGACATGCGCCACCGGAGTCGTACCCTATGCACATCTTTATAATCCATGTCTTTCCCTGAAGTGAGAATTTCCAGTTGAACAAGTGGCTGACGAAAAGCATGTCTATCTGACACCCCTTCCTTCTCACCAACCCCACTAATATTATAGAAAAACACACATGACAAGGAGAAAGGAGAGGGAATGACAGCAACCAGATCTTGGGAGACGGAATCAGAAGGACAAGTGTGACAGCCTCAGGGGGAAGACTGACGTTCCCTCCATCCTGCAGACACGTCCACATCCGAATCCGGGGAATTGTGAATATGGTCCCTTAGAGGACAAAAGGGACTTGGCAGAGGGATGAAGCTAAGCATGTGTAGGTGCAAGAATTCTCCTGGATTATCCAGGGGGACTCCCACTCATTACTAGGGTCCTGTAGTAACTTCTTCTCTGCCGTCCAAACTTGAATACTTCCTCAAATGTTTTAAATACTTGGAAAGAAGACGCAGTCCCTGAAGTCCACTGTCTGAGTTATGTCTATGCCATCCACTGTAGTAATTTTACTCTTTATTCCCTCTCTGTATTTCCCTCTGGTCTCCAAGTCCGAACGGGGTGTGTTCAATTCCCCGGGCACGACTGTTTTTGGCATATTTGTGATAGTTTAGCTCTGTCTATTTATTCAGCTTGGAGATGTTAATAACTGTGCCTCCTCACTGTGGAGGGCTTGGATGAACCTTTACGAAGTTAAGTCGACTGCAGCAGGGGAAGAGAGAAGCGGGCAGGGGAAGGGGTCTGGCTCTGTGGCGAGGAAGGAGAAGTGTTTCTGATGCTCTTATGATCTCAGTGTGGCTGAAAGAAGGTTTGTGTTGAAGATGGAGCAGCGAGCAAGTTGAAGGCAGGGGAAGGGGAGATGGTGACTCCACTGTGAGCTTGAGGAGTGCTGCCTGCGGGGAAGAACTGAGCCACGGTTGGGCACGAGTGTCTGGAGCTTGAATAGAGATGACTCTTGTGGGAACTCGCCGAGGATTGAATAAAATAACTGCAAACACCCAACCCTTAGCACATTTCAAATACACCTTAGCACAAGTGCGTTAGGCAAAATACTGACTCCATATATCATCACACCACCGTTTCAAAATAACATCCTAACGTCGATTATGCTATTAACGAAAGCCAAACACATCCATGCACCGAACTAATAGCAACCACAGCATATATGTTCATGAATTTCCCTGGGAATCCCACTTTCCTGATGTGCTTCTCTCCCAGGAATGCTAGAGTTCCTATCTGTGTCAGAATTAACCCTGGGGTTTCACCGGAACTCACCGTTATTGACCAGGACATGGAGAGGGATTTTCTTCATCTTGAACTTCTGGACAAACTGCCGGACGGACCTCATTGACGCCAGATCACAGTACAAAAACTCCACTGGAAAAGGACAGAAATGCCTGGTTATCGTCTAACCTACCACGGAAGGTAATATGATTTCCAAACAAGTTAGCCTGTATCCCACCTGGGAAGTGGCATTGGATCAGAAAGGTGAGGAAGGTCCAAGGCGGGGAATGTACCCTAAAATGACCCACAACGGTCCCCTCTCCTTGAGCGCGCGTGGACCTGTGACTTGGTCTCTAGTTGACAGAATACGGGAAAGATGTTGGGACATAAGTCCATTGATTAGATTCCCTTATATGGCAAAGATGATGGGATGTCTCTCCCAAGCCTACATTTCATTATGGAAGACGCCCTCTTGCTAGCCAACTAGAGGGAGAGAGATTCTTCTGCTGACCTTGAAGCAGGAAGCTGCCACATAAGAGGACCACGGGGCAAGACCTGGGAGCTGAGAGAAGCCCCCAGCCAACAGCCAGCAGGAAAGTCAGAACCTCGGACCTACAACCGCAAGGAACTGAATTTGTCAGACAACCACGTGAGCCTGGAAGAGGACCTGAGGTTCAGAGAGGAACCCAGACCACACAACCCTTTAGAGCGGAGAGCAGTTTGTTTGGTCATACAGCAGCAAAATGGTCCTTCTATCTTCCCATCTGGCTTTGCAGAAGGATTGCTTCAGGTCTCCAGATCCAGTACTTGGTAACATGTTCTTGTCCACGTCTGTGGTCCCAGGACCCCAGAACAGAGGAGAGCAGACCCCCCAACCCCCAAGGACCAGCACCTACTGTGGCTCACACCTCAGAGGTGAGATGCATCATCTGCAAGGTTTTGCTGTTTTGTGGTTGCTCTAGGACATTTTAAATATCACAACACCCAAGAGGCAGCCAAAATGGAGCTTGGGAGGGTCCACATTTTGGAACATGTATGTTAGCCTTCACTTGGGAGGGACATTTAAGGAGAATCTGCACTCCCAAACTGGTGCAGCTACTATGGAAAACAGTATATAGATTCCTTAAAAAATTAAGAATAGAACTACCAGAGGATCCAGCCATTCCCACTGCTGGGTGTTTATCCAAAGGACATGAAAACATGAATGCGTAAAGATACATGCACCGCTGTGTTCATTGCACCGTTGTGCACCAGAGCCAAGGCATGGAAGCAACCTAAGTGCCCATCAATGTACGAATGGATAAAGAAGATGTGGTATACATACACAATGGAATACTACTCAGCCATAAAAAAGGATGAAATCTGGCCATTTGTGACAACATGGATGGACCTTGAGGGTATTATGCTAAGTGAAATAAGTAAGAGGGATAAAGTCAAATACCACATGAACTCACTCATAAATAGAAGATAAAAACAACAAGCAAACACATAGAGATGGAGATTGGATTGGTGGTTACCAGAAGGGAAGGGGGGACGAGGGGGCAGCAAAAGGGATGATTCAGCACATGTGTGTGGTGATGGATTGTAATTAGTCTTTGGATGGTGAACATGATGTAATCTACACAGAAATTGAAATACAATAATGTACACCCAAAATTTGTATGATGTTATAAACCAATGTTTCCACAATTAAAAAAAATTGATAGTCTGCACTCCCCAGTTTCCTTGGCATGGAGAACAAAGCCTATATGTGCCAAGTCACATGGCCCCTGAGGACAAGAAAGTGTCCACTTTCAATATTCTCCTTAAAGAAATAAGCAGAGTGAGGCTGGGTGTGCTCCTGGATCAGAGTCCTTCAAAGTGCGGTCTACAGATGGCACCATCCTGTGAACTGTCTCTTACCGGTCTGCCATAAGACACGTTCAGACAGTGAGAGTGTTTACAAACTTAAAAAATATCGACAGTCACTTCATATTTTCTGAATCCACTGATCCAAAAAAGCAACACTGGGGGCTCCCGTGTGGCATGTTTTTAAAATTTATTTTCCCAGGAATTCATTTCTACTCTATCTACAACAGTATCAGTCCCCGACAGACTGGGGAGAAGGGAGCTTTGGTACAGAGAGTTTGGAAGTGCCCTTCTAGAACACAGTGCCGTCTGGATGGGAATTCTGATGCACCATTCTGATTTTCCCCTAAAACACTCACAAGGGCGTAAAAGAGGAAAGTCCACAATACTGCTAATCACTGGAACCGATAATAACAGGATTGGTGGACATGCACACTCTACTTCCAGTTATTAAAAATCCAACGTTATTGGCTTTTTATGAAGTCGGAAGATATTGCTTCTCTGCTTCTTGAGGGAGAAAGGATCATAACCCACCAGAGGCGTTGAGTGCTGTCATTCCACTTTGAGGGTGTTCGTTTTTCAGGCAGCCAGTGTGCTTTGTGCCCTTTCTACCCACTCTTGTCATCAGCATTTGCTTTCTACGTCCATTCAGAAGCTGCCCCTCCCCTCCGACCCATTACCTCCACAGGGCATTGCTGGGAGGATGGAGAAGGGGCACATGGCGGAGGAGGGGTGACCACACAGGGAATATGAGCTGTTAAATCAAGCCCTGTAGCTGGGGAGGGCAGAGCATTCTCTGCAGACTGGAACTCGTCACGGGGCCCATCCCTCAGAGCAGGAATACGAAAGACAAGTTGTGAGCATAAAGCCTCCCCCACATCAGGCACAAGCACCAGGGCCGACCTTGGACAGGACATGGGGAGTCACCCTTGCTAGGGGTTCAGCTGCCACATCCACCTGAAACCTAAATAGGGGCTGCGTCCTCCCCATAATCTCCCTGGGGAGAGCAGGAGAGGGAGACATAGGTGACATTTTCCATTTTATCTGGACGGCCATCAATGACACCTTCATGTCTGTCTGGATAATTAGAGAAATGGAAGTTACAATGTTTTGAGAGTAGTCCATGGTCCCACAGGAGACAAGAAACAGGATATCTGCCATGCAGATGGCTGGAAGATGGGAGGTAGACCACTCGTCCATGCAGCAAAAACAGGAGCCCCAGGAGACAGCTAGGGGGCGCAGCTTGAAAGAGGAGAAGTGAGCCCCAAGTTGCTGGTCATGATACAGAACCAACATGGTAGCCCCCTATTGGAAAACCACACTCAAAGAGTATGAAAAAGGAGAATTCTTCTGTACATTGATTATAGAGTTTTTTAAAGCAGAGATTAAAAACAGAAGGGCGAAAGTTATCAGGCAAACAAGCAAAAACACAGCAGGATTGGCCTGATTCATACAAGATAGAGATAATTCAAGACTACAATGCTAATGGCCCAATGCTCAATCGATATAAAGCCATGATGGTTGTGCGCCATTCCCTGCAGCGTTTTCTTTGGAATAACACAGGATCAGACGATATTTCTCAAGAATTCTTGGACACACACGGAGAAATGGACGAACCAAAATTGTTACAGGAGACTTGAGGGTATGTCTCTGAGCATGTGACAGATCGAGAGACAAAAAAACAAAAAGGGATCTAGAAAAGGCTGTGAATATTATCTTCGACAAGGGTGAAGATGCAAACTTACAAATAGGAACACGTCTATTGTGTGAAGTAGATTTTAGAGTTATAGGCTCCTAATTCTAACTACAGTCGTGCATTGCTTAATGATGGGGATATGTTCTGAGAAATATGTCATTAGACAATTTTATCATTGTGTGAACATCACAGAGTGGACTTACACAAACCTAGATGGTGTAGCCTAGTACACACCTAGGCTGTGTGGTACTAATCTAATGCGACCACCGTTGTCTATGCAGTCCATCGTTCACCGAAATGTCGTGATGCAGCCCAGGGCTGCAGATTAAAAATAGGTTAAATTTATAAATAAAATATTCAAATATCAAGGAAATGAATACTTTCCTGAGGAAATACTGATTATTACAGTCTAATCAAGGGAATCGGGACTAATGAGACCAACGAATCTGGGAGAAATAGAAAAATTACGAATGAACGGCATCCAGAAAAGGGAGGAGGGTGCCGATGATGTTTCAGCAAATTCTTTCAAAGAACAGATCATCCCACCTCTATTGACAGACTCAGAACCTGGGCCAACAAAGGCTGAGTTGATTCATTTTAGGAGGTTTGCACTGTTTTGATACAAAAATCTGCACAGAGAGAGGACCAGAAGGGGGGGGGGAGCAGGTGGGACAACTTGACCTGTAACTTTCATATGTAGAAGTGAAAATATCATTAACAAAAACATAAATTAAAAGACTTCCACTGAGATAAGCTTAAGCAGGTGTGTTTAACACTAGGAAAAGACACGAGATAATTTTTAGGGAGACTATCTGTTCAGAGATCTTTTCCCCCACGACAGGGCTCCTAGGATTGACTCTATAAGTCTCACCATAACCACTACCCCCAGTTCAGGTCACAATAGACCTTGTAACCTAACGGGGGTAATTTTAGGACCACCAAGACCCCAAAAGGCTGAGAGCCATTGCTTGTGGGGAGGACGTTCAGCTGAGACAGAGGACAGATCTCAAACCTCTCCCAACACCAAACACATCCCCTGTGCACACGGTCAGTGGGTCCCGGGATATCCACCCCTCTGGCTCCTGATGGGAAACAGAAACTGACAGAAACTTCCTGTAAGCAAGAGCTGTTCTGCTACATAACAGCCAAATCCTGGAAGCTGCCAGTGGCGGCATGCCCTTCATGCAAACCCTCAAGCAGGGATTGACCAGCCCGCTCTTCATTCCAGGGGAAAGGAATAGGGGCCCCCAAGCTCCTGGGATCTTCTCAAAAGGAGAGAAGTTTAGTTGTCATTCCTCACCTGTCACATTTTCCTATATTTGTCTATTGTAAAAAAAGCAGGTGAAATATATGTGTCTCTTGGCCATTGTGGACATACTTGGGCAACTGTGTTGAGACCTGAAATCCTATTCTCCATGTAAGAAGCAGATGTGAGCCTGCCCTAAAACTAGGGGTGGAAGGGGATGGAGGGAGATGATTCTGTTTGTGTGTGTGTGAGAGAGACAGAGACAGAGAGATAGACACAGAGTCAGCAAGACAGAGGCTTAGAGAGATATAGAGAGTCAGAGACAGAGAGATGAAAATAGAGATAGAGACAAACAGAGGCAGAGAGAGACAGAGAGATGGGGAGACAGAGAGAGAGATATAGACAGGCAGACAGAGAGCGTCAGAGAAAGAGAGAGACAGAATCAGACAAAGACAGAGAGATAAACAAAGAGATAGAGAGAGAGATACACAGAGACAGAGACAGAGAGATAAACAAAGAGACAGAGAGAGAGATACACAGAGACAGAGACAGAAAGAGAGAGAGATAAACAAAGAGACAGAGAGACACTGAGACAGAGAGTCAGAGAGAGAGAGAGACAGAGAGGCAGAGACAGAGAAACAAAGAGATAGAGAGACAGAGATAAATAGAGATACAAAGAGAGTCAGAGAGAGAAAGAGAGACAGAGATAGAGAGAGAGAGACAGAAAGAGAGGCAGAGACAGAGAAACAAAGAGATAGGGAGACAGAGAGAAATAGAGATATAAAGAGAGTCAGAGAGAGAAAGAGAGACAGAGAGAGAGGCAGAGAGAGAGGCAGAGAGAGACCCTGGCACGGAGTGAGAAAACTCAATGGACGAACGACCATCGTTATTTTCATTTTGTGGACTCTGCGCGCCCCTCTGTGCCTCCCAGACACTTGGGATGTATTTCCGGGCGGTGTGTCGAGCGAGGTCGTCTTCCTGGAAGAGAAGGCTGTGCTCAGAAAGCATCTCGAGGGGGCTCTGCAGCGGGACTCTGGCCTCAGTCTGGAATCGGCCGGGCGGAGACTTCCTTCCCCAAGTGCCCACCCCGTGGGGCTGCCGTCCCTGGGCTACGCTCTGAGCCCCTCGTGGCCCCTCTCCCACGGCAGGGAACTCGGAGAATAAACTCGGTGCCCTAAAAACTCTGCCCTGCTTTCTCTCTCTTTCTGACGGCGATTACTCCAGCCCGGAGGGTGGATTTTATTTCCCGAAGCACTCTGTTTGCCTGGTACTCCTAAACGCATCAGGCCACCTGTGCGGTCGCCCAGCATCCGAGGCTCTGGGGCCCTGGTCACTCGGTCCCCGAGGCCCGGCTCAGTGTGCGATCGTTGTCCGTCCTCGCGGGGCGACGTCAGTGGGCACAGCCAGGCAGGGGCGTCTGCACGTTCTAATGCCCCTGGTCACGGGTCCAGCTTATTCCCCTAACGCGTGTCTACAAACTTCCACTGTACTATCTGGAGGTTATGGCCACTTGCTCCACCATTTTCACTGTACTGTTCTCACGGCTCTTTTCTCAATATTCCCTTTTCTTAACCCAAGATGTCTTGGAGATGGGATGTTGTCTTAGAGTCACCAGCTGGAAGGTGCAATCCCGTCTCCTTCTGTGCCCACTTGAGCATCAGCTCGTCCTCATCGAGAAAAGCTTCACTCCTCGGGTGACACGCACTCCTGCCTCCAGGGAGACATTGTCCAGCAGACGCACGTGCTCACGCCACCTCCGGGGAGTCTATTTCTTTAGGTTTCCCCGTTCGCTTTTCTCGCTCTCTTTGGAGACACCCAAAACCACGGAGCCATCGCCATATGGCATTGTAAATTCAAACCGAAGTTGCTCAAGCATAAAACAACAATAATAACCACAGAAAAACAGCCAACAACAGCAATGTAAGTAATAAGCTTTGGTAAAAAATGTTGGTGAAATTTGTGAAACATTCAGATTACAGATTATTAAAATTTTTGTGACTCTCAAGGATATTGGGAAAATGAAAATGAGAACACCCTTGATCTACCCCAAGACAGACAGCAGATGCCCCCAAAGAACTTTAGAGAAAAACGTAATGACTTGGAATTAACTTATCGAGCCAGCCGGTTGCAAGACACTCGGCGTGCTGCGTGGAAACGGGGACTTCTAAAGAGCTTGGAAACGATTCCTTCTCGGAGGAGGGAAACGGTCCTCCTGGAGATCTTATTTACTTGATCCACCCACAGGGCTGTGCTGAAAGCAAACTTCACTTCACCCCAAAGGATCACAGGTTCTTAATTAGCGTCGGCATGGTGGGGATGTTCCCCATTGCTTATGTATTAGAACATCAAAATCAAGTTAGCAAGCTTGCAAGCCTGGTAGCCAGCACCAGGGTACCTTTTAAAACTTAATTCCTAAGAAGCAGTTTCCTCCTGGGATCAAATTTAAGTGCTTACATAACGAATCATCAGGGAAATGCAAATCAAACCACAATGAGATGTGACCTCATTAGAATGGCTGTTGTCAAAAGACAAGAGATAATAAATGCTGGGGAGGATGTGCAGAAAAGGGAACCCTTGCACACCGTTGGTGGGAATGCAAATTGGTGCAGGCACTGTGGAAAACACAGGAGGGAGGTTCCTCAAAATATTAAAAATGGAACTACCGTATGATCCAGCAATCCCACGTCTCGGTATTTATCCAAAGGAAATGGAATCAGGATCTCGAAGACATATCTGCGCCCCTATGTGTACTGCAGCATTATTTACAGTAGCCAACATCCGGAACGAGCCTACGTGTCCATCAATGGATGAATGGAGAGGGATGTGGTCTATACACGTGATGGAAGTATTATGCAGCCATGAGTAGAACGGAAATCCTGCCATTTGTGACAACATAGATGGATCTTGAGGGCATTATGCTAATAAGCCAGACACAAAAAGACAAGCACTGTGTGATCTCACTTATATGTGGAATCTAAAAATGTGAAACTCATAAAAGCAGAGTAAAAACGTGGCTGCCAGGTTTGGGGGGAAGAGGAAATGGGGAGATGTGGGTCCAAGGGTACCAGCTTCCAGTTATAAGATGAATAAGTTCTCGGGATGTGGTGTACAGCATGGAGACCCTAGTCAATAATTTCGTATTGTATACGTTAAATTTCCTAAGAGAGTAGAGATTTTGCGCCCCCACGACACACGCAAGACGGTAACTCTGTGAGGTGAGGGAGGAGTTAACTAAACTGAAGGTGGTGATCACTTCACAGTGTATATGTTTATGAAATCATCACGTTGGACACCTTTCTTTAGGTTTATTTAATTATTTTGTTCAGGTCGTCTTGGCTTATAACGTTGTGTAATTTCGGGTGTACATTATTATATATCAGTTTCTGTATCGACTGCATCGTGCATCAATAGTCTAAGTTTTTATCCATCACTATACATATGTGCCCCTTTACCCCTTTTGTCCACCCCCTCAACCCCCTTCCCCTCTGGTAACCACCAATCTGTTCTCTTTATCTATGTGTTTATCTTCCGCATATGAGTGAAATCACACGGTGTTTGTCTTTCTATGTCTGGCTTATTTCACTTAGCATAATACCATCAAGGTCCATCCATGTTGTTGCAAATGGCACGATTTTGTCTTTTTTATGGCCGAGTAGTATTCCATGGTCTATTGCAAATTATTAGGAAAATGCAAATCAAAACTACAATGAGATATCACCTCCCACTGGGCAGAATGGCTGTAATTAGCAAGACAAGAAATAACAAGTGTTGGAGAGGTTGTGGAGAAAAGGGAACCCTCATACACTGCTGGTGGGAGTGCAAACTGGTGCAGCCACTATGGAAAACAGTAAGGAGATTCCTCAAAAATTAAAAATAGAACTACCGTACAATCCAGCTATCCCATTACTGGGTATTTATCCAAAGAACATGAAACCAACAATTGAAAGGAACGTACTCATATTGTCATTGCAGCATTATTCACAACAGCCAAGACGTGGAAGCAACCCAAGTGCCCATCAACGGACGAATGGATAAAGAAGATATGGTATATGTTTTCACCTTTTAAAGAACCCCAAACATCATCTTGTACAATCTAAGACTAATTAATTAATTAAATGTCTCAGTCATGAAAAAAATTCAAATACTTAAAAAATAATACTTGGTGGCCAGAAGTGGAAAAAGGGGGGTGGGGAATCCAATTCCAGTGAAGCCCCGTCCAGCCATGCAGCAAGCTCTCTCACCTGTGGTGGTATCTGTCTGCTACAAATGCAAAGAGAACAGCTTGAGGGAGGAGAAGCACCAGCATAGTGGGGTGCAGACTGACAACGCTCTACATAAGCAGTTTTCCAGCGGATGAAAACACTTCCTACCAGGAGAACACAGACAAATTCACGAAGATGTCTGACCCCTGCAGTGGCTCCCAGGCTCCCCTTTCTTGCTCCCCGGTGACAAGGGAGTGTGGTTACTTGGGTGTAGACAGCAGCATTGACAACTGGAACCCAGTGAGTACAGATGCCCATCTACCTGCGGGGTCCCCCTCACTCTGCCCTGCATCGTCTGCTCGAGGAGCCATCTGTAGTAGCTAGCTGAGCTGTGTAACAGATCTTCCCAAACCTACCGGCTTACAACGACACCCATGTATCAACTCACGGTTCTTTAAGTCACAAGTCTGGATGTGGGTGAGCTGGGTTCTCTGCTCAGCATCCCACAAAGTGGAAACCAAGGCGTCAGACAGGGCTGGCGTCCTATCAGTAATTCAAGATCTTATTCCGGGCTCAAGCAGGTTGTAGGTGAAATTCAGTTCATTGCGGGTGTTGGACTGAGGTCCCGTGTTCCTTCTGGCTGTCACCCAATGGTGGCTCCAACTTTAAGGGGCCACTCTCAGCTGCTTGCCACATGGCCCTCTCACCACATGGCAGTTTGCATCCCCTAAAGCAGCAGGAGAATTTCTGCTACTGTGTTGAGTCTCTTTTTAAGGGGTCACCTCTTTAGGTCAGGCCTACCCAGGATGACCTCTGTTTTGATTAACTCAATGCCACCTGAGTTTGGACCTTAATTACATCTACAAAGTCCCTTCACCTTTGCCATATAGCATAACCTAATCACGAGAATGCCATCCCATCATGTTCCCAGGCCCCACCTACACTGAAGGGGAGGGGATCATACAAGCCTTGTAAACTGGTGTACATCAGGGGGAAGTAATGTTGAGGCCACCTTTGTATAATGCCTATCACAGAGAGGTTGGGCATGAAGGCGCCTTTATTTGGGCTTCCATCTACACGGCTCCATCAGGAGATCCTCCCTCTTGACTTTGCTCTTTGTTCTGGAGGGAGTCAGGGGAAAGAGAAAGTTACATTATCAACAACCTAAAGTAAAGATGTATCTGAACCAACCTGGAGTGCAGCTGCCATTGTGTGGTCAACATTTATTACAATAAACATGAGTGTGCAAATGTGCACTCGCTAATGCTGAGTAGAGAGAGTAAAAACTACCTTTTCTGTTGAAGATCTATTCATGAAATCTTCCAGACCCTTAAAATGTGAATTATTGGTTGGATCAGAAGTTGCAATCACAAGCATGATGGCATTCGCCCAACTCTCCCTGTGGGTTGACCTGTTGTTTCTTCATCCTCCCACTCACCCAGTTCTGTTACAAATAGGATGAGAAGGCCCTAAAATCTCCTTCACTTGCTCTGCCTATGAATGTGTGCCAGGATCCATACTACCTGGAACTTCTCAATGCATATGGTGGTTCTACTCCCATTTCCATTCAATGACCTGGTATTGCTCAATGCATATGGCAGCTCCATCCCACTCCCATTTGATGACTTGGTACTGCTGAGTGCATATGGTGGTTCTATGCCATTCTCATTCAATGACTTGGTGTTGCCCAATGCATATGGCAGCTGCATCCCACTCCCATTCAATGATTTGGTATTTCCTAATGCATATGGCAGCTCTATCCCACTGCCATTCAATGACTTGGCACTGCCCAATGCATATGGTGGCTCTATCCCACTCTTATTCAATGACTTGGTACTTCCCAATGCATATGGTGGCTCTATCCCACTCCCGTTCAATGACTTGGCACTGCCCAATGCATACGGTGGCTCTATCCCACTCCCATTCAATGACTTGGTACTACTGAGTGCATATGGTGGTTCTATCTCATTCCCATTCAATGACCTGGTGCTGCTCAATGCATATGGCAGATCCATCCCATTCCCATTCAATGACTTGGCACTGCCCAATGCATATGGTGGCTCTATCCCACTCCTATTCAATGACCTGGTCCTACCCAATGCATATGGTGGCTCTATCCCACTCCCATTCAATGACTTGGCACTGCCCAATGCATATGGCGGCTCTATCCCGTTCCCATTCAATGACTTAGTACTTCCCAATGCATATGGTGGCTCTCTCCCACTCCCGTTCAATGATTTGGCACTGTGTAATGGATATGGTTGCTCACTCTCATTCCTAAGCAATGACCTCGTACTACTTAATGCAGATGGCCACTGGATCCCCAGTCCCATACAATATTCCCATCTCAGTGAATGTCTCCAGATTCTAGTGTGTGAACAATATACCTAGCTTCCCATGAGCACAAACTCGCATTTCATCTTATCATTCTGCCTTTCCTTAAATAAATTCGCCTGAAAAAAATCCACACGCTGCAAACCCCCTAAATCAGTTGATTTGCCCTATGAATTATGGTCACGTTTTCAGAGATGGGAGAGAGAATGAAACATTCTAAATATCTCAGTATTTTTAAAATTCTTTGGGCACCACGGGAGCCTGCAGAATTCGCCACCTTCATAAACATCATCTATGGTTTACCACGGGGGCACGTTTAGAACGTTCCCAGGCTTAAAAACAGGAGTAGAGAATCGTTTCAGCAATAGGTCTTCGTGTTTTTATGTTATCTCAGAAGAGAAAATCATTTTGGTTTTGTTTTGTTTTGTTTCTGCACTCCCCCCCTCCACTGACACGCAGGCAAACGGTAATGTATGATGGTGCCCCATGCTCCATTTATTTTAAAAAATATTTCTTGAAGGAGGTGAACTGAAATGAGTCCTCACTCTCGACACTCATGGCCTCTTAAGCTGTTACGCACGTCATGAAGGGAAAGATGAAAGGGTCCCAATTCTTTTGGTCCCTCTTGGAAATTACTGCACTCCTTGTCCTGAGGAAAACGCCTTGCCCTCCCTCCATCAGCACCTCGCCCCGGGGCCTGATGCTCAGATCTGAGAATGAGGTCCCAGCATCTGCATGGTAATGACTATCATTTGGTTGTGGTGCCACATCAATTTTCTGCATCATTTCCCTTCCATGGTCGTCAAGAACACATTAAGATTTGGCAGAACCTGTTTGTCAAGGCTGCTAAGCCTTCCCGGGGAACATGCAGCATCAAGACACAAAATGTGTTCTGTTTTTCTCCAAATGACTGTGGTTTTGCCCCCACGGTGGACTTCTTTCACACAGATGATTGTCTTTTACGAGTTTTTTATGTTTTTCTTTCTTTCAAGAAACAGTTTCCTTCCGGATAACACAAGCGAGACATTCCCACAGATGACAGCAAATTCTGGCCACAGCAATGGGACACATGCAGGCTTTGCTGCAAGCTATGCAGAAGGTCTTAACCAGCATGCACCTTGCACTGTGCCACGCAGAACACAGAACCCCAGGCTGAGACGTGTGCTTTTATGTAATCTTTCAGAGTGCAGTCAGGTCCCCAAAAAGTCTGGCAAAATATAAGCTTTGCTTCCTTATTCTCTTAGATTAATGCAGCAAGAAGACAAAATATCAATGAGAATATTAGCTAACCTAAACATTTGTTTAGTGTCGTGTCACAGACATTTGAATCACCAAAGGATGTATTTCTGTAGTTTTATGAATATTTGAAATAGCAAAACAATTTTATCAGGACATTAAAATAACTCTGTGATCTGCCTAGAATAAACCTTTAACATAAGACTCCAGAAATACTAAGAACTCTAGCACCCTGATCTTCTGACATCTACCCATTGGCCTTGAAATGATGCTCTGACACCTGCCCATCGGCCTTGAAATGACACTCTCTATGAAGTTCATAAAATCAAGAGATCTGCCTGCATGGGGGGATGGAGGAGGTAAATGGGCATCTTCAACTGAGAAAGTAAGCAGCTGGCATGCACACCAACTTTGGACAGCAACCCAGCAAGGACAGACATGCCCATCCTCCACGAGGTTGCCTCTATAAATGGGCAGATTCGTCATGTTGGGACAAAATTCCCCATGGGTCTCTCGTGCTTCTGCCTGTGAGGCACCACCTGCCCTTTGTTTTGGACTATTTTTTCAAGTATTCATATCACAAAAAAACCTAGGAAGATGGAGATGGCATCTCCCTGCAGATCAATGGACAGGCAAAAAAAAAAAAAAAATGCATTGCATTATCCCTTCCTTGGTCCTAGATCCAAACAGCCAACAACATGCAATGTGTTTTAAAAAAGTATTTTCTCATTTAAAAAAAGTGCCGGTTATCTTTTTAGAACTGAATTTTAATCAAGTCCTTAGTTTATAAGGAACTGTCAGTTTTTTTAAGGTGCACAATTAAAATGTTCTCATTTCTCATAATATTTGGTTCAACACACCCAGCTTTTTCATGAGTGTTTTCTTTCTGCCTTCAGCCTCTCTGAATTTCCTTATTCTTGCCATTTTTAAGGTACTCAAATAGTGATAATTATAGCAACAGTGTCCTTCAGATAAAGATGCTGTTGTGGATTTCCTGCTGTATTCATTTGCTCAGGCTGAAATAATAAAGGACCCCAGACAGGGCGGCTTAAACAACAGACATTTATGGTCTACCAGTCCTGGAGGCTGGACGTCCGGGATCCAGGTGTGGGCAGAGTTGAATTCTCCTGAGGCCTCTCTCCTTGGTGTGTAGACGCCGTCTTCTCCCCGTGTCCTCCCAGGGTCGTCCCTCTGTGCGTGTCTGTGTCCTCATCTCCTCTTCTTACAAGGCCACCAGTCCTATTGGATCAGGACCCACCCTAGTGACCTCATTTTACCTCCATCACCTCCTTAAAGAGCCATCTCCTAATACAGCCCCATCCTGAGGTCCTGGGGGTGAATTCTGGGGGACACAGCCCATAATGCCTGTGGATTGTGAGTTTCACATTACCTGTCCTCAAGCTGTTCTACACTTGGGTTCCTGCAACTAGATGGTCTAATTTGGTCATCCTCGAGACCACTGACCCACACTGTGAGGATGTCTGGGCAGGGTGACCAGGAAAGCCAGTAGCCTGAGAACAAGGCGATGCTACCTGGACCACACAGGTCACCAGTGTGGCCCTGCTGGCACCTGGAGGGAACTGCTGAGCCAACGCCATCACCAGCACTCACTCAAAGTATTTTTCAAATTCAGGAAGGATACAGGGGGCTGGAATTGAGTGCTTCCCTCCCCCCAGGTTGGTGAGGCACAGTAAAATAGTTTCCCTTGAGGGCAGCAGGAGAAAGGAACTCTCTGGGTGAATTCCATAGCGGTTCCTTTTCCCGTCCCCCTGCAGGAGGGGCTATTTCTCTGATCTTCACCAGCAGAACCTCGTGGAGCTTCTACACGTAAAACTCACAAAAGTGCAGCCCCCTCGCCTCTGATAAGAGTGAGTCCTGGGAATATTAAGTTGTCAGACTGGTCCACATTCAACCTCTAGAAGTCCATCGGTTACCTGTCAGTGATCCCACCACTGGCTGGCTCCATCAGGAGCTCCTGGTAAATTATGATTCTCTGTATCCACCGGTGTGTCTCCAGTTTCCAGGGCAGTGGTTTGCCCTGTGACCTCAATTCTCTGAGGCATCTAAGAAGAGTTGTTGATTTTCGGTCTCTTCAGCGTTTTTCTTGTTGTGAGGACAGGGGTGACAGCTTCCAAGCTCTTGATGTGTCTGAGCAGACACTGGAAGACTCCTATTTCTGAAACTCATAACTATCACCTAGAGGAAAACACTCTCTTCTCTGATTTATGGAGATGCTTCTTCCTGGTCCTGGTCTTCTATGAGGTTCCTCATCTCTGGTTGGAGAATTGTAAATGCTAATGAAGAAGACGGGGCATCATCGGCAAGGGCTCTCCCCTCGCTGGGTTCAAGAGCATCCATTGAGGGTCTCAAATGCACAAATCCAAATTCAGGCACTTTTTCCCTGAAGGATGTGGTTCATGAGCATGGGGCAGAATAACTCCATCATTCAGTGGCTTTGGAGCTTGACCACCTGACTCCCCATTCTGCCTCTAAGGTATTTCTTGGTTGGGTCACTTTGGGCAGGTCCCTCAACCTCTTTGAGCTTTGGGGTTGTATCAATCAGCTGGGGCTGCCATAACAAAACACCACAGCCTGGGGAGCGTAAACATCAGAGATTTATCTTCTCTTGGTTCTGGAGGCTGTAAGTCTGAGATCAAGGGGCCAGCAGGGTTGGGTTCTGGTGAGACCTTGATTCCTGGCTTGTAGATGACCGCCATCTTGGTATGTCCTCACATCGTGGAGAGAGAGAGAGAACTCTGGTGTGTCTTCCTCTTCTTCTGAGGACACTAATCCCATCATGGGGGTCCCACTCTTATGGTCTCATCTAACCCTAATCACCTCCCAAAGGTTCGATCTCCTAATACCATCCCACTGGGGGTTAGGGCTTCCACGTGTGAATTTTGGAGGGACAAACATTCATCCCATAGCAGGGATTCTCATCTCCAGTGCAGGACAATAACATCTTCTTCTTTTAGGGCTGGCATAATAATACCTTCTTTTAGGACTGGCATGAGCTGTTAATGCCACAGTGTGACAGGAACTCAGGGCAGTGTCTGCAATTTATCAAGAGGTCCATAAACATTAGCCACGACGCTAAATCTGATTGTCATCGCCCACAAAGCTCTTTGGCGATCCCAGCACAGAAGGGCTGTAATCGCTTCAAACACTTATTGCTATAAGAGCTTCCATCATTGTGACACGAGAATATACTTTGGTCCCCAATTTATGGCCATGTCACAAATACGGGATGGTGAGGATGACAGGTCTTGAGGCTGTTCTGCTGACACGGCACAGAAGCTATCAGTGTTGTTTTCAAATCTCAGCCTGCGGTCGAGCTGTAGGGTTAAGTAACCCTGTATGTGCCAAACCCTATAAAGTGCTGACCGCCAGCTTCTTGCCTTTCTGGGTCACAGATCTCTTGAGGAGGGAGGGTCTGTGCCAGCTTGTCATGGCTTGCTCCTTGCATTCATCTCATTTATCTTTAAAACCTGCTCCTGCACCTGTTCGTAATTTAAAGCTAATGATGATCCGTGAAGGGGCCTCACAGTGACTGACTCTGAATTTTTAAGTAGGTGCTGCCACATCCATCCACGGTGTCGACTTTCAGGGGCACACTTGAAAAAACCAAAAGTCAGAATAAACACCGCCTGATGTCTCCTGGGGTCACGACTGCAGGGAAATACATCTGGATGGGTTCAGGGGTGAACAAATCCTATCAAAACGGATTTTCAGACTCAGAATCTTCAGGTGGTGTCACAAGGAACCTCGAGAGCTGCCGTGTTCCCAGAGGAGTGTCGGCTTTTTGTGAACTTCAGGTGGTTACTGCAAAGCATTCAAGTCATATAATCTTTGCACAACGGAGGGTGAGTTCCACTAAGGGATGCCAAGAGAGACACATTCTCCCCTTCTCTTCCCCTGCTCTCTAATGAGGAAAGAAAACAAGAAATGCATTGCGTTCTTCCAACAGAGTTTCTGCATTTTGCTCCCAGGAATGTATGGGACTCCACATTTATGCCAGGCGAATGTGCCAGGCATTGGGGCTCTACGTAAGTAACACATGGTGGTTACTCATAGTCACCTGAGCCACCTATGGTATGTTCTAATAGCTCATGACAACAGTCTACTCAAAGGGCCACGGGCTCCCTGAGAAGGCTTTGTTTGAGGAATCCAGAGATGGTTTCATTAAAGAGGTGCCATGAATTGCAGCTCCCATGATGCCTTTGGGTCTCATGGCCCAAGCGCCATCTTGGTCTCCCTCTAGCTCTCCTGTTCCAGCAGCACTGAGGCAGACCTGAGTGTCCAAAGCTGGACCCATGGCCAACAAGATGGTGGTGAGGACAGTGATGCTGGTGGAAGCCCAGTTCAGAGCAGCACCAGAAGCACTGGTTGTGGACTAAGGCTGTGGACACCTTGCTCGGCTCATCACTGTCACCAACAATGACCAGGATGGATGGGTGGATACACGTATGCACTCCCCATCTTCGGAAAACTGCCTAGGAATGGGGAATCTACTGAAAACTGGACTTAGCCCAGCCTGCCTTGACTGTCTCTTGTGCCTGCTGTTTGCATCATTGGAAAGGTAAACCCATAAAGTGCCAATCATATGATATCATCATCCCTTTGTTATTTAAACAGAGTATGTTGACACCAATTCTTGACATTTAACCCTTTTAAGGACATTAATATGACCTTCAAATTTAGACACCACGGAAGCTTCCTTTAGCTGCCTTTCTCATAATCCACTAAGCACATGCCTCACACTCACCTTATATAAAAACCATCCTGGGTAATCTATGGATCACACAGCAACCAGCTCACAGTGCCTGCCCTCACAGAGAAAATGCTCTGGTTGATACCACACAAACATCCAACCACGACAGATACAAAAGGCAGAACAATCCAAGGGCAAGAGGCAGTTTGCACACAATGACCTAAGAGAGCGCCATTTTGATTCCAGAAGTGTGGATGTGGAAGTCAAAGACAGAGAGGAAATATGGAAAACCCTGGGTGTGAACCAGAGGAAGGAGGGAAGAGCATGGTACAGGGCATTCTAAATGTCTCTAAAAATGTTGAATGCTTACGAGGAGGAGGAGGAAGAGGTGTCACAAATGGGACCCAAGGTAATGACTGAGGGGACAATAGGGCTTAGAAGATGGGAGGAGAGGCTCCGGAGAGGTCCAGCAGTGGGCTGGAGTCCAGGCTCCCACACTGGGTTGCTGTGCCCCTAGACCTGGAAAAGCCTTAGTTTCTTCACCTGTGAAATGGAGCTAAGAATCGTACTTACCTTTGGGATGTTGTATGGACAAGACATGCAAAGTTCTTAGCATAATGCCTGACGCATACTAAGTGCTCCAGGACCCATTCATCCTGCATCCCTGTTTTTATTATTTGGGAGGACGTGGGACTGCCGGGAGAGGCGAGAAAAGATGTCGCAGACGGTGGAGAAGTAAAGAACAGACTGACGGGTTGAACAGCCACAATGGGCTCCCAGGGATTGAACCGTTCATGAGAAAGCAAAGATGCTGAGTAAAGATTATTCCGGAGAAATATATCAGGAAGGGGAGAGATGGGCAACAGCAACATAGCCTGCACTGATATTTTCATAGTGCTTTTAAAATTAGGTTGCTAACTGGACAAATTAGCCATTGGCTGGGTGACAGCGTGTGACAACTAGCCGCCCTGTGCCAGCCACGGTTCTGGGCAAACACTTCACAGCAAACAGTTAGTTTCACACGTGGGCCAAGATGACACGACTCTACTGTGCGTGTGACATATGACTTGTGTTTGGACCCAGAGGCCCCTCTCTGGGGCATGACCACCACCTGGGTACAGCCCACCCCAGTCCAGCCCAGCTCACCAGAGCCTTGGTTTCGTGCATCGACGAAGACACTTGGCTTTTCCTCCTTTGAATTCTGGCAATATTCAATATTAAGCTTTCTTTCCAACAACGAAAACGGTAGTGACCCAGAAAGGACTTTGATTCCCATCTGATTTGGCCAGAAGGTGATCACCCAAAAATGCAAGAAGACACTTTTCGATGCCACTGTCCTTGTTATTACAGCAGATTGTGGACTGGGCTTTATTCTCCCAGCAATGATGTATGACAACGCTCATGGAGTGTTGCCAACCCTGGAAGCTCACCCGAGATTTGATGTCCAGGGTCTTTATTGGGGTCAGTCATGTATGCATGGCTGACCACCTGCGTGGCAGACCTTAGTTTCCCCTTCTTCCAGAGGTCAAGCGGATACCACTTGGCCCAAGGCCCCTGCCGGACATCGCATTGTCAGCATAGACTATTGGACGTGTCCCAAGGACACTGAGATACTCCAATCAAGCAGGGCATCCCAAGGTCACTCAGAGGCGACCTCCTGGGACCCAAGGGCAACAGTTAATCTTGACAAACTTCATGCTCTCCTGCACACCATCCCTGAGAATCTGCACACGCTCACATGCATACCATTCCTAAAACATTCCAGACAACCAGAAGGGCTGCCACGGACCAAGAACGGCCGTCGTGAACTATGCCGAGATTTGCACCGGATTTAAGCAGACTTTTTTGAGAGAAATAGTTTCTTTCGCTTTAATTTATTAACTTAATCTGGTGCCGTATCTTTAAATAAGGATGTCCAGTCCATTAATATTGAACTTTACAATTGTACCTTTGTACTCACCCCTAACCCTTCCTCTATTGGATCTGTTATTATTTACTTAGGTGACATCAGTAAAGGAATCATTTGCAGGTTCCTTGCAGTAGCTCTGAGGCACAGAACACAGTGTTTTTCATATTGTGCTGAGGTCTTCTTTTCGCATAGAACCTCTTGCTGCTCTGTTGTCACCGTTCTCGGCCTTAGACGTTTGCTCCGTCTCTCAGTCAGAGGGTTTAATCTTCAGGAGGCACCGAGCCTTATTGTCTCCCTTCCCTGCGGTCCCCAGTGGGCTTTCTTTATAAAAAGCATTTTGTTATGGATAATGCATCCTTATTATGTCAGACATCTGTGGTGACACTTATGGAGCAACAAGGTTAAGTGCCTTTGAGTAAACAAAAGCGGGCTGTGTTGCCGGAGAATGAGAAATAAGGAGGGAATTCTCTTTTCTAGCGTACTCGTTTTGTCACATGTGCCTGGGGGTTCAGATTAGCATTTCATTTTTTGTTGGATTAATATATAAGGTTCCATATAGGCAGAGTCTCACGGTGGACCCAATCCCCACTACAGTCGATAGACATTCTCTTCTCCCTGGAGAAGACGTATGATTGAGCAGACTGGGGGTCCTCAAACTGTAGGGCATGTTCGGTCACCTGGAGGGCTTGTGGAAATGCAGATTGTGGTAGGCTCAGAGTATCCCACTCCACTGGCCTGGGGTGGGGCCTGAGAAGTGGCATTCCTAGGACATACCCAGGGGAATGCAAATATGGCTGGTCCGGGGACGTCACATGGAGAGCCACCAGATGACACCACACTCCAAGACATGCAATTGCCTCTGTTGTGAACTCTGGCTGTCCCTCCACTTGTGTCTACACTGGAAATGGAAGAAGACAGGACCCATCAGTGGTTGCCTTCCAAATCCTCATTGAAGGCCACTGGGCGTCCTCTGTTCTGACTCTGGTCTGGATCTTGAGTGACTCCGCTCTGGCTGGGAGGCTGATCAAGAAAGAGCGGATGGCTGTGCTAACGGCTCTTAGATTCTTCCAGCAGGGCAATGAAATGACATGTGACAGGGGTCATCAGCTCATCGAGGCTCCCAATGACTCTGGAATAACATTGGACCCAATTCTATGAAATGATTCTCACCCCTGAGGACATGGAGGGGCTTCATTTTCCCATGAGTGTCCCATAATCCACTTAGTCTGAACTAACACACCTGGTAGATTATACTGCTGCCCCAGGACGGGGCTGGGAAGTCAACTCTGAAAGTAAGATGGTGGGCATTTAAAAATGCAATTTCACCAACTCTCGCAAAGGTAAAGGAGCAAAATAAGACTGATGAGGATTTATGAAAACCAGGGTAAACGTTTACCCTCCAAAACCCCCCAACTGCTCGATCCCTCAATGCCCGTCTCCCCACCAACCCAACATTTTCTATTGTTTGACCTTAGTAGCAGCTTGGATTGTGTTTGCAGAAACATACGTCCAAGTTCTAAGCCCTGGTATCTGTGGGTGTGAAATTATTTGGAAATAGGGTCTTGGAAGAGATAATTAAGTTAAAGATGTCAGGATGAGGTCATCTTCAATTTAGAGTGAGTTCTAAATCCAACGACTGGTGTCCTTGTAGAGAAAGGAGAGAGACACAGACACAGAGGAGGAGCCACGTGGAGACGAGGCAGAGACGGGAGGGAGGCGGCCACCAGCCCAGGGACGCCTGGAGCCCCAGAAGCTGGAAGAGCAGGAAGGACACTCCCCTGGAGCCTCCGGAGGGAGCGCGGCCCTGTGACCTCTCATCTCAGACGTCTGGTCTCCAGGACGGGGGAGGGTGAATTCCTGTTGTTGTCAGCCACCAAGTTTGTTGTGACTTGTTACAGCAGCCCTAAGAAATTAATACAGCCTTAACTGAAGACATGACTATCCGTCCATGCTGGGTCTCCCTAGCCTTTAGTCCTACAGTTCAAACAATTTTCTCTGGACCTTTCCTTCCTCAGCCATGCCCACCATTTCAGTAAATGTCGGCTTCATCCTTCCAACTTCTTAGAACAAAAGCCATGGCATCATCCGAGGCTCTTTCATTTCTCTCATGCTCTACATTCAATTGGAATTGAATCCCAGATCCATTGGTTTCTCATCATCCCCAACATCCCCACCTTTCTCTTAAGGCTGTCTTTTGTTTTCTGTATTTCTGATGCTTTGACATCAAAGGTCTTGCTGACCATGGAGGGACCGCCACTCCCAGGGCTAGCCCATTCCTACAGAGAGTAAATAACGAGCTTGGGAATATGCTTCTCACATGCAAACCGACCAATCCAGAGTCCATACTGCAATCCCCTCCTCTCAGGGGCTGTCACACTCCAGGCCACCACCCACCTGCCCTCATCTCCCCAGGGCAGGTACTAGACAACTAGGGACAGTCCCTGTGCCCCAGAGCTGATGAAATTATTCAAACTGTCCCATTCTAAGCCTGTTCACCCTGCCTCCCCTGTTCCTTCCTGCGGAAACCACAATAAAGGCTCTTGTCTTCCTTTTACTCCCTCCTTCCACCTCCTGACTGACCCTGGAGCATCCCCATGTGGCCCTGCATGGTGTGGGGCACGCCCCCCTCCTCTTGGGAGCTGCAAGGGACAAATTCTTTTCAATGGTCATCATCTCCCCATCTGTTGGCCTCACCATACCTGAATAATAACAAACTCTATACAGGCAGACCTGAGAGATATTGCAGGTTTGGTTCCAGACAACCACAATAAAGTGAATATCGCAATAGAGCGAGTCACACAAAGTTTTTGGTTTTCCAGAGCATATAAAAGTTATGTTTACACTATACTGTAGTCTATTAAGTGTGCAACAGCATTGTGTCTAAAAACATGTACATGTGTTAATTTAAAAATACTGTATTGCTAAAAGATGGTAACCATCATCTGAGCCTTTGGTGAGTTCTAATCTTTTTGGTGGCGGACAGTCTTGTAAAAAAATCAGTATCTGCAAAGTGCAGTAAAACGCTCTGTGCCTTTACGAGGTGTGCCTGTATTTTAGAACAACCTTGCCCCAAGTGCGACTGTCCCGTGACTGTCATGGCCTCTTGCAGAAATGGGGCAGGGGATGGGGGAACCCCAGTATCCATAATTAATAGAGGATGTTCCCCTCGGGTCTGCCCACCCTGGGAGTTTGTCTGCAGTTGGTAGCTCTTAACTCATATTGTCACTACGTGGAAGTATACCAAACACAAGTTTAAAGTCAAAGTGCTTTCAATCATACCTACTGACTTGTTCACATTTCTGTACTCAATATTATAGGGTTACTTAAATTTTACTGCAGTCTGTTAATAGGCTATCGAGTAACTACGGTGATTTTTCAAACCGTGGTCATCAGAACCCATATCCCCTGCAACGACACCTCATTGCTCCCTGTATGTAAAAAAAAAAAAAAAAAAACAGAAGCAAAGTTATAGCCACACGCTTCTAACCTTCATTATGCATTCTCACATCCAAGGAGTATTGGTCCACTCTAAGAGACGTTTAGGTTTTTATTTCTATGTAATTCGCCATAATTATCCTCAATTTATGGAGTGCATAAGAAGCAAACCAAGCAAAGAAATAAAACGGTTGCTCATATGAAATCTACTTTTAATTTTTTAAAACATTTTCTGCAAACCAAAGGGGAGAGCTGACTCTTCTAGGCTGCGAATTGATTTCCAGGCAAGGGAGAGATACTGTTTTAAGAAAATTTAAAATGGACTTTGAGATACTTGAGCACTGAAGTCCGGGAAAGGTGTGCCTCACAGGTGGGTCTTAAATTGGAGATAATGACATCAAATTGCCTAGAAATAAAAATGTAAGTGTCAATGGGAACTGAACATCATTAGTGATGTGTATGAATGTACAATGAAGGTTTGGAGTGTGGCTGTACCTTGGATTATTCTTTTACTGATGAACATTGAACAAGGATGTGATGTCTGCCTGCTCAGTAAAGCTCCCTTCTCCTTCAGAAGCAGAGCAACGATGCACCCAAGTAGTGGCAACCCCTACAATTTCCACAATGGGATGCAACATAGGACTGTAGCTTGTCACAGGATCCTTGTTCACTCTGGGTGAGAACTGTATCCTGTGGGCTCCAGAGTGCGACCCACAACAGCCTATGACCAATATATACAATATTCTATTGTATGTATAGCCCACATCTTCCGTATCCACGGATCCGTTGACAGACACCTGAATGTGCTTTAGAAGCTCATATCTGTGGGCATGGAGGTCTGGTGGGCATTGTATCTTGTGGGCTCCACAGAATGACCAAGACTTGGAGAATAACGGGTTCAAGGTCAGGCCACTGGAGTCCCCATTGGACACCAGCCACGTAGGACCAACAGTACAAACTGCAGCCCCCAGACTGCAAATTTAATATCCTGGACCTTCCTTGTCACCCAAGGATGCTTTAAATGGTTAGTGTCCACTGGGCTTGGGACAATGAAAGGTCCATGAGATGAGATGATGGAGGACAGGCACATCAGAGGAAGCTGAGGGCAAGGACAGGAAGGAAAAGTGTCACGGGAAGCCAAGCCAAAGATCTGAAAGCCTGATGAGGAGACCCCCCGGGTAAAGAGTGAAACATATTGTGGGGATAGAGAGCAGAGAGAGAAGAAATACGGGGCTGACATGAGCGAGTGAGGGATTTCTTCTAAGGACATTGCCTTCATTGTGGAGGGAGAGATAGAAGAACTGTCATGAGAATACCACCGAGCAAGCCTCCTAGGGCACTAAGACGAGGTGGTGCAGTGCTGAGTTCACAAACCAAACAAGAAGGAGAGTATGTCTGCCGCCCTCCTGTGGGGGGGTCCTGAGAAGTTGGGGTCCTCCAGCATGCAGGGTCTTGGCTTCCTCAGACAATCAGTGTTACTGACACACAAGGTGGACGGCCATGAAACATGTGACTCTCGGCCGCCATGTTCACGGAATTCAACCACGGCAGAGTTGCATGCTGGTCCCTGGCCCTTCAAATTTTAAGGGCTTGCAGGGGCGTTGATGAGTTTCCTGGGGCCGCAGCAACAAAGTCCACAAACCAGGGGGCTTAAAATAACAGGCATTTATCCTCTTCCAGCTCCAGACACCAGAAGTCTGAGATCCAGGTTTCGCAGGGTCAAGCTCCCTCCCGAGGCTCCCGGGGAGGGTCCTTCCTGCCTCTTCCAGCTTCTGGGGCTCCAGGCGTCCCTGGGCTGGTGGCCGCCTCCCTCTATCTCTGCCTCCGTCTCCACGTGGCTCCTCCTCTGTGTCTGTGTCTCCTCTTCTGTCTCTGATCAGGACACTGTCATTGGATTTAGGGCCACCTGATGCAGGATAGTCTCATCTCAAGATGCTTCACTTCATCACATCTGCATAGACTCTATTTCCAAATAAGGGCATATTCACAGGTTCTAGGTGGACATATCTTTTGTGGGGCCACCACTCAATCTACTACAGTACAGGGACTGAAAAGGAACAAATAAAATAGTATTTTTTCCAGCTATATCGAGATACAGTTGGCATATAACATGGTGTAACTTTAAGGTGTACAATGTGTTGATTGGATACAATTATATATTGCAAAACGATGACCACCATAGCATTAGCCAACACCTCCATCACCTCACATAATTACCATTTCTTTTTTGCGGTGAGAACATTTAAGATCTACTCTCTTAGCAACTTTCAAGTATACAATACAGTATTGTTAACTACAGTCACCATGCTGTACATTAGATCCCCAGAACTTACTCATCTTATAACCAGAAGTTTGTACCCTTTGACCAACATCTCCCCAATTCCTCCACCTCCCAGCCCCTGGAAGCTATCATTCTACTCTCTGTTTCTATGAGTTTGGCTTTTTTAGATTCCACATATAAGTGAGATCACACAATATTTGTCCTTCTCTGACATTTCACTTACCATAGCGTCCTCAAGGTCCATCCATGTTGTCACAGATGGCAGAATTTTCTTCTTTCTCATGGCTGCATAATATTCCATTGTATGTACAGACCACATCCTCTTTATCCATTCATCCATTGGCGGACACTGAGTGTGGTTTAGAAGCTCGGAACTGTGGGCATGGAAGTCTGGTAAGAGCTTCCTCCAGCTTTGTCATCTACAAACTGATGGTGGTGTGAGAGGAGATGGATATTTGTAGGCCAAAGACCCAGATAATTAACGCTGAGGAGAGAATCCTGACAGCCTAAATGGAAGCATCATGTCCCCATAGGTTCTCAGCCCTGATGTGGCTCTTCCCTCATTGTGCCATGGCACAACCATCCCTAATATCCCTAATTCACCTTTCCAGGTCTGTACACTCTCATTCTTCACTGGCTGGTTCTATTTCTAGCTCCTGGGCAGGCGGGTGACCGAATGTCTGGCAGTGTCCATCTGGCTGGCCCTTATTTGCCTTTCGGCACACAGCCTGGCTATTCTCCCAAATCCTGGAACATAAAAATAGTCACGGGATCACCTCACCAGGTGACCAGCACATGAGCTGTGTGTTCCTCCTGGAAACTCATGGACGCCTGGGCTGGCCTGAGGCCCAGCAGCTGGCCCCTGGCAGAGACCCATTCTCGTTCATTCACAGTTTACTGACTGGGCACAACCAGCTCCAGCCCCGTGCTCGAGCCCGTTCATCACTGCTGTTCATGGAGCCCCAAGGCTCTGTTCCTCTGACTTGTCCCTTGGAAGGTGTGGTTGGCTTCTCCCGCCGTCCCTTAATTCAAACAGTCAGTGATTCTCACTCAATGCATTGGGGGTATAAAAACAATAATAAGGCTCTTGAAGAAGGTGGGTCCCAACATGCCAAGCATAGGGGACCACCAGGAAAAGCAAATTCTACAACAGGGGAGGCTCGAGCTAAACTTGAGAAGGTAACTTAGTGGATGACACAGACAAGCCAAAAGGACATTTCAAGCCCCAGCTGGGAGAACAAAGAGAGATGGTCTGAAACCTACGCTCTTTGTCCTTCTTCCAACTCCTGCCTTCTAGAAACAACTTCCTTGTGAACTGTCAATGGGGACCCTTTCTCACCTAGCTACCTTCTGCTCCTCACACATCCTATTGATTCTGTTTCTCTGGAGAACCCTCACTATTAGACATGGTATCCTTGTTCCGTGGCTCCCTTGTCCCATGACATTCTCGTTTTGTGGGCTATAAATAAGGTTTAGGTGGACACTAAGGTTGACCTCCCAGCCAGGAAAGCGTTTGCCCTCATGCACGCTCAAAGAATTCCCATTCGCCATCTCCAGTCCAGCTCAGAGACAACTGATATACGGTGATATTTCTACGTATGCACACATCCACTGAGTTACACCTGACATGGCTTTATACCCTTGTGGAGGAACCATCTCTCCAACTCGATTGCTCGTCTCTTAGGAACAGCATGTGTAAGGACATGATGGAAGGATGGAAAGGGTCATCAGGGATGGAACACGTGCGTGACCAGTCCCGGGGGGAGTGTTTCTTCTCATCTCCATTCTCATAGTCCAAGTTGGCACCACTTTCTGTACAAATACCTGCATTTTCCACCCACCTGGGTTTCGCACCTCTAGCGTCCCCCGCCCCCCCCACCAGTCGTCTTGATGCTGCTGTCAAGCTAAACCTCCCAAAATAGCTCAAGTCCCAGCCATCACCTTTAGAAATCCTCCTCCAGCTTCACCTGACAAGAAACCCAACATTCGCTTGACTCAAGATCCCCCAATGCTCATGCCCTTTTGTAGGGAGGTACTGCCCCACCCCGAGAATTTCCTCCTGCATCAAATAACGTTCTACTTTCCAGTTGTCCCCACCGTATCTTCCAGCACTGGGTGGTACCCCCATGTTGCATTTGTCACGAGCAAAATGGTGGTATCTGTCCCCGACTGGACCATAAGCTCCCTGCGGGGTCCCCACTCCTGGTGGGAATTCACTGTTCTGTCCACCCAATGCATCTCCATCCATTTCAGTTTCACCCAGCGAGCAGCTTCCCCCCACTCACCCTCGGCTGTGAGGCAGGACGTCCCATCGTTCCCAGTTCAAACCCAGGGTCAGCCATGGAACCCAAGCCAGGCCGTCAGAACCCTTCCCTGGGATGGTCCAAGTGCAAATGAGAAAGTCTGTCAGCATTGGAGGCAAAGCAGGGCAAGGACACCAGAGGAGGAGCCACAGGGGAGGGTGAACCCTATCTCCAGGAAATGGAGACCTCAGAGAGAAGAAAGGAGCATCCTGGGGTTTCCTGGGCTCCTATCCCGGCTGCTGAGAGGGAAGTGAGCACTCAGTTTGGTGCAGACAGGACGTAGAAGCAAAGGCACCCGTCTTCTGGCTTAGGTTGGCTCAGGCTGGGGTCAGTCCCTTGCAACCAGAGTTTTGAGGTGTGTGTTCATTCACTGTGTGTGTGGATTTGCTTTATTTACTTTCTTTTAAAAAAAAATAGGGGCTCATAGGTGTGACGGGTGTGAAAGGACCCCCCAAAGATAAGAGGTGCGTGTAGATACTGTGTGGGAAGAAGCAAAACCCAAATGAAAAAAAAGCCTGATTTCCACATGACATTCTCACCTTGCACAGAGAGGAGCAGAAGAGCAGGTATGTGTATGCACAGCACGTGTGGGGAGAGGCAAGCAGAAGTGGAACTTGTGTTCCTCCGCCTGCTGCTGCCTGCAGAAATATGTCAGTGTGGAAAATAGTATGGAGGTTCCTCAAAAAGTTAAAAGTAGAGCTACCATATGATCCAGCCATCCCATTCCTGGGTATTTATCCAAAAGAATTGAAGCAAGGCTCTTGAAGAGATATCTGCACCCCCATGGTCACTGCAGCATTAGTCACAATAGCCAAGAGATGGAAACAATCTGAGTGTCTACCGAGGGATGAACGGATAAAAAAGATGTGGTGTATACATACAATGGAATATTATGCAGGCTTAAAAAAGAAGGAAATCCTGCCATAGGTGACAACCTTGATGAACGTGGAGGACATTACGTGAAGTGAAATAAGTCAATTACAGAAGGACAAATACTACAGGATTCCACTTATATGAGGTGCCTAACATAACCAAACTCACAGAATCAGAAAGTAAAATGCTGATTGCTAGGGGCTGGGAGAGGGAAAGGGGAGATTTTGGCCAATGGGTTCGGAGATTCAGTCATGTGAGATGACTCTGTTCTAAGGATCTGCTGTACGGCATAGTACACAGAGTTAACAATGCCGTATCGTGCACTTAAAAATTTGTTAAGAGAGTAGATCTTACATTAAGTGTTCTCACTGCAATAAAATAAAATTTTAAAAAAGAAAAGCAAATACGTGTTTATGTTCCAATACATATGTAATTCAAACTGAGACTCATCAACATTCCACAACTGCTTGGATGAGTAGACAAGAATACTTATAATTCCTGTACAAAGTATTTGACTATAAATTACTGCTTATAAAACAGAGAAATGCATTAATAACTGTGCCTCTGGCATTTACCAACCAACCTCAGAGATGTCACCGCTCAGCCAATGAGGGGCGCTCTGCTGCTGACACAGAGACCTTCAGAGTGAGGGAGCAACGCAGGCCACCATGTCTGGTGACAGAAGCAAGAAGAAATACCATTCAATGGAAGGCCGGCGTCCAAGATATGGGGAAGACCATGCCGTGCATGTCTGGAGTTTGGATTAAGCTTAGGGACCAGCCCTAACTCGCTGGCCCACTGAAGAGGCAGCTAATGCTGCAGGACTTGGGTCCCTGGCTTGCAACACTGGAAACACTGTCCATCTGGGTGGGTCCACCAGAACAGGAGCCCACTGTGCTTTGGGTCAAGGGCAGGGTCCGAGGAGGGGAGGCAAGGGGTACCCCAGCTTCCTGACCAAGATGACGCCAACCAATGGGTCTTGAGCATCAAGTGTTGAGGCTGCTTAGCTAGACTAGTCCACGTGCCAAGTGGTTCTTTTCCACCCTGCTTGTCCTCTTGGCCCTCTCTCCCAGGCCATGTGGGACGCCTGCTCTTTCAATAAATAACTGTGTGTTGATGTCCTCTGAAAGCACCACTGGGAGACCACAACCTGAAGCTGGAAGTGAAACCAAGAGAATTGGACCTGCTTCCCTATTCTCCACCTGCACAGCAGAAGCTTCCACGACAGTTCCTCGAGGAACACCCAGCTCTACGTGATGCTACGACCCTACAGGAAAATAAATGGCGTCACGAAGTGTTCAGAAAGAAAATGCATGGTTTCCTGAGCACTAGGAACTAAGGAAACTGGGCAATATCTGCTTTCTTCATGGAAATCACGGGGAATGAGTCACAGACACATCAGTCACAAGGAAGCGGATTATGCTTAAAACCAAAGTCCTTCAAGACTGTCTCCAAAGATGGGAGCTGCCTGAGGTGCTCCATCGACTGAGGCATCAAAACACTTTCCTGCTTGCGGGGTGACAGCCCCAGAAGCTCATGGCTGACTCCTATTTCCTGGATTCCCCTGCACTCCACTCGCCAACAATAGATCCCTCAAAGTTCTTAGGGTTTTTGATGTGCAGGATCAACCCAGGACGCTAGAATTCACCTCACATCACTTTGTACGGACACATTTCAGAGGCGTCTCTGCTGGGCTGCCCTGTGGGAACCCTTCAGAGTTGAAGCTCTTTGGGGAGAGAATCCGACATTTTGGCCTCTCGAGGAGACTCAGCAGAAGCCGGGTGAATTCGACTTGGGTCACCACAAGCAGCGGCAAAGCCATCTTCGCCAACTGGAAGAGGTCTAGAAGGTGGTCCCCAGCCCCGTGGATTTAGGGCATTTGGGACTAGAATGGGGATTGAGAACAAACATTCAAATGAAGCCCCAAAACCTCAATTCCTGCTACAATGTATTCACGTCCATCCGAACTGGCAAAATCTCGGTGGGACCCAAGGTCGGTCCAACACCATCTTCCCAGAGCCACGTGTATGTCAGCAATCACCGCGGAAGGGTCTTTCACATCGATAGTGAACCCAAGGACAGCCAGAAAACTGAGATGCTGGTCTTTTTGATCCTCCAGCTGAGTTGTGCAGAATGAACAAAATCCCGGGGGTTTAAGACCTGCTTCTCATCCTATCGAGACACAAAAAAGCCTGCAAAATAATTCCTAGGACAAGGAGACCCTAACAAATCCTTCGTCTTTCGCGCAATATTTGAATGAGTCGCAAAACAATCATGCTAGTGTTTCGGGGAGGGATTTGTAGTCAAGTTTGTAAATTGCCTTAAAAAGAGGGCGGGCCAACAGATTAGACATACATGTATACCCCTTGATTTGGAAGGAGAATGACCCATGGTGGGAGACCAGGAAGAAGAGGACGGTCCTCGGGATTCCCCTTTCCAGCCCTGTCTACACAATGCCAACAACGCTATGCTAACGGAGCACAAGGGAACACGGGACCTCAGCCACACTGGGGTAGCTGACCCGGTGCACAAAGAGATGGACGAGGAAGGTATCCTCGTGGGATGAAAATGACCCACCGTCACTGGATGGCTGTCCACTCTGGTCTCGAACCATCACTGAAGGGCTGTCCAGTCTGGCTATGAACCAACATTGGATGGGCAGTCCACTCCAGCCTGGAACCATCACAGGGCTGCTGTCCAATCTGACCATGAGCCATCATTAGTTGGCAGCCCACTCTGGCCGCCGACCGTCATTGGACGGCTGTCCACTCCGGCCTAGTGCCATCATTGGACAACTGTCCACTCTAGCCTTGAACCCTCATTGAACGGCTATCCATTCTAGCCTTGAACCATCATTGGATGGCTGTCCACTCTGACCTGCTACCATCATTGCATGACTGTCCATTCTGATCTGCTACCATCATTGCATGACTGTCCACTCTGACCTGCTACCATCATTGCATGACTGTCCACTCTGACCTGCTACCATCATTGCATGACTGTCCACTCTGACCTGCTACCATCATTGCATGACTGTCCACTCTGACCTGCTACCATCATTGCATGACTGTCCACTCTGACCTGCTACCATCATTGCATGACTGTCCACTCTGAACTACTACCATCATTGCATGACTGTCCACTCTGGCCTCAAACCAGGTACCTGTCCCACAGCAGCAGGGACCATGTCACAGCTGGCCCCCATGCCAGGGATTCTGTAACTTTGGAGAGCAAGTGCCCACAGACAGAGATCATGGGCAGCTGTGGCCTCTCACAGGTCCTGCCCCCTGGCATCCCTTCTCGGGGCACCTGAAGGACTGAATCGTTAGTACAAAAGTCTCAAAACCACAGAGAAGTGTGGCCACATCGGAGATCAACAGAGAAGGAAGGAAAAGAGAACCAACCCACCTCCTACAGGGGCAAAGAGAGGCCATTAGAAGAACTGCCCAGAAAGAGGGAGAAAAAAAAGCCAGTCTTGGGACCCATGCAAAAAAATAGGTAAATATAAAAAAACCAGGAAATAATACGTAACGTGTCAATAATAATACTATGCAAAAGATAGGTGAGGACCATCAGTGCAAATGAAGATGTATACAAGACAAGGGAGAAAGATCTGGCAACCATCCCTCTGCTATCTCAATGACAGCAAGAGATGGAAGGGGTCATGTACTGAGACGGTCTAATGGAAGGACGAATGGACGATATTATCAAATCAAGCTCTGGAGACCCCGGGACAGCACTCGACAGAGGAGAGATCAGAATCAACAGTGCAGAGAATCAACTCAGGGATGTGGATAGACTCGAAGGGAAAACATAGAACGCACCAGAAAAAGATGAGGGGGAAAAAATGAAACAGAAGGCAGATGGTTGAGACTCAGTGTAAAGATCATCGGTGTCTCTGAAGAAACGAACCGGGGAAAAGAAAAATGGAAATATATAGAAAGGCTCCCTGTAAAGAAAAGAGCTCTGAGATAAAGACAGACCCAAATCTGCAATAGAAAGAGGATCGTAAGCCACATAAATTATTCTTAAATGCCCTTACGTCCACCAGCCACATCCTGGAAACACTGCTGAGCTTTAAAGATGGAGAGAGAATCCTAAACTCACGAAGGGAAGAAAAGGCGGGGCATCGCGGAAAACCAAATAAGGTTGAGACCTTTTCCCCGACGTCAGAGTTCAGTAAACATCGATAGAGTCTCGAATTACAAAAGGTTTGTAACAAATACTCCAGACCCCAGGGACTGCTCGTATGGGTGAGAAAGAAAGATGCTGTCAAATTCTTCAGGAATCGGAAATAAAAACAGGTCCCTGCTCGTTTTCCACCAAACGTAGTCAGACACTCGCTCGAGCATGCTGAGAGGTCCACGCAAGTCAAGATGTCACCCACGGGCAGATCGGCCAGCATAATGGGGTTCTGGAACGGAGACCCACATCCATATAACTGGGGTGATGCTAACATGGTGACAACAGGATAACTGTTGAGAAAAGAACATCCCGTCTACAATATGTTTATTTTTTAAAACCGTTGGAGACTGGGACCAAAAAATTGCTCCAAACACCCACCATAATCAAGAGACAGAGTTTGGTGGAGTTGTACGGTTATGCGACTTCTCTTCTCTTCCAAGGGCAGAGCCCACAGCCGTGGTTTCATTCCCAAAGTTAATCCAGTGAGAAACGCACTTCGCTTCAAGTTATGACAGTTTCGACCGACAGGACCAGAAGTAGCAGGGGGTGGGGGGACGAGGTACGCGGGTTTTACGGGAAGAAAACAATTACCATACCACAAAACTCAAAAAGGAGGAAAATCATGTATGAGCACAAAAAGGTACAAAACATAAAATCAGAAGACAGAGGGAGTCACAAATAGATATATTTTAAACGTTGATGGAATAAACATGTTTATTCAAGGAAAGATTAACCTCATCACACAAAGGAAGAAAAAAATTAATACATCACCTGTAAAAAAAACACACAAAAGAATGATCTGGCTTGAACGTAAAATGGAGTTGCAGGTGGATACAAGTGGCAAGAGATCCAGGATCAGAATATTATTATCAGATAAAAATAAATTCAAGGTGACAAATATTAAACATTGAACTGTAATAAAGGGCAGACTCGGTAATGGAGCGCTAATGGTCCTGGAACTGCCATTCACCCCACGGGTCATTTAGGCGTTTATAATCCAGGGGACTAGTCCAGCCAGCTTCTCACCAAGTCAGGCTAGAACGTCCTGCTTGGTTACCACTCTCTGTCGGTGGAGTCAGTATCTAAAATCCGCTAGCAGATGTGGACAAATCCTGACTCTTCTTTGAATGCCCAAATCTTGACATTCTGCCCCTCGCCGCCAAAGGTAGATTTGTGATGGTTGAATGACTGAATACCCAGTCACTACCGATAGTCTCGGGGCACATGCAGGGGGACGGTGGAGCTGGAATTTGGGGACAGAGGAAATTGGGATGTTGGTTAGCCGGAGAAGACGCCCCACTGAAAGAGGGGACACTTTCCACACACATTTTAATAGACTTTTTTAAGAGGTCGCCAGTAATAGTAACCATGTTCATCATCCTAGCTTACGACATGAATGCATGAGAGAATCGACTCCCCTCTTCAAAGGTCTGACAGAGATCCTAATCTCTGGTTTATTGGGGTCTTTAAAAAATCTTTCAATTTTCCTTGAATTTTTACTGAGGGGGAAACACTGCTCAAGTATCACAAGGGGTGCAAGAGGGGCAGGACTGAAGCTGGGTCGATTCCCAGTGCATAAGAGACCCCGTCGTGGGTGCACTCCCAGCTCCAGTCTGTCTTCCTGGCACCATCCCAGCTCACTACTAAACAGAAGGGAGAATGTTCCAAGAACTACAGACAAGAGCCGGATAAGTACTTTTGACTGACGGACGCACGAGAGGCACTTTTAAGCGAATACCCAGAACGTGCAAAATCGAATGAAAATGCTGGAGATGCTCACCAGCGGCAAAGCGTTTCATTTTCTTTCCTTCGACAATTAATTACCGACTGCGCTGCATTTCTGCAAATGCAGTTTCGAATTCTTTCTCCCGTCAGTGCCTCATTTGCTTCCCTGGGGGAACGCCGTTTCCACGATGCGTGCTTCGGGGACCACGGATCAAAAAAGATGGGATTACGTGAGTCAGGACGAAGACCGTGCGGGTCTATCCTCAATGCCATCGGCAGAGCTTCCAACACACACTGTGACATTGCAATCCAAACATACGTTCTGTGGATGTCGCAGAATCCAGGAATATGGTCTACACAGCAAACAATTCTTTGCCGTGTCTTTGGATCCAATTTTCATTCAGCCAGCAGCAGAGGGATGCTAACTGGCCCCGAGATTCTTCCGTGGGCGTACGCTCGTGCAGACAGCTGCTCTCCAAAAGGCGCTTTCAAAGCAGCAAGAATGTTCCAGATCCATGCTCCCCTCTGATCCCCAAAGCCACCCTGAGAGGTGACAGATGGGGAAAGTGAGGCACGCGGGAAGTCGGCCCTGGTCTCAATGTGAGTGAGGGAAACAGCAAGGGTCAGAGCCGGCTCTCCTCATCTCGGCGCCGACAAGATTTTAGGAGCCAGGAGGACATCTGCTGTTGAAAGTGTGGGGGTGTCCAGGATTCTGGGACATCTGTCCCTTCCAAGAAGCAGCGGAGGAATGAGTAAGGGAAGAGGACACATGTGACAGAGATGTTCCCGGAAACCCTCCTCCACCCGGGGGTGTCTTGCCATCAACACATCCCACTGAAAACAGCGGTGGCTCATGACCTTCCGGAAGCTTCTCCACCACGAGTGACCAAGACCCGCCATGGTGCACGCCCAACTCCACCTGTGCTCCCTCTCACAATATCCCCCCAATGTGTCCTAATCCCTCATCCTTCATGAAGGGGCTGTCGCACCCTTCCTTCTGGAACATTCCACCGTCTGAGCTGCCTGTCCGCCCGTGGTGGGGCCAGTTGGGACCCATGTTCCTCCCATTTTAAGAACCCCGCTCCGTTCCTGAGGTCAGGGGGACAGTAATACCTGTGTTTTATGAAACGGTTCACAGCCACGTGCTCCCTGTTTGTGAGGAAGTGGGAATGTCTGCTGGGGGGACTGAAGGTGTCTGCTTCTAACCCCAGCCCCACCACGTCCACCCCGGGGGATCTTGAGCTCCTGTGCTGCTCAATCCCCTCATCTCCTCATCTGTGAAGTAGGAATAAGAAACGTGCCTGCCTCAGACTGTCACTGTGGGCTGAAACTGCCCACGTCGGAAGGCGCTAGCCACAGAGCCTGTCATGTCGAAAGATCCCACGACTTAACGGGTTCCTTTTATTGTGGTAAAATGCACATAAGATAAAATGTACCATTTTTAGGTTAATTCTTTAAAGTGGAATGACTCAAATGTGTATCAACTGGGGAATGGATTAACAAATGTGGTATATCCACACAATGGAATATTATACAGCCACGAAAAGGAATGATGCTCTGATACGTGTGACGACGTGGATGAACCTGGAAAATGTTGAGCCAGACACAAAAGGCCACACTGTGTGTGATTCCGTCTACGTGAAATGTCCAGAATAGGCGAATCTATAGAGACAGAAAGCTGATTCGTGGTTGCCAGGGGCTGGGGGCGGGTTAATGAGGAGTGACGGTTAATGGGCATAGACGTTTCTCTGGGGAGGTCATGAAAATATTCTGAAATTAGATAGTGGTGATGGTTACACGACTCTGAAAATACTAACAATAACTGAATTACACCTCAAAGGTTGAATTTTATGGTATATGATTATGTCTCAATAAAGCTGTTATTAACAAGAAAATCACCATTTTTAAAAATTGTTAAATTTTAACAATTCAGTGACATTTAGTACCTTCACAATGCTGTGCAAACATCACCTCAACCTACTTCCAGAACATTTTCATCACCTCGAGAAGAAACCTCCTAACCCTTTAACTATCACCCCTCGTTCCTCCCTCGCCTCAGCTCCTGCCAACTACTATCCACTCTCTGACTCCATGGATTTGCTTCTTCTGGACATTTCACATAAAGGAATCATGCAGCACGTGACCTTTTGTGACCGGCTTCTTTCACTTAGCAATGCCTTTTTAGGTTCAACCACATTGTAGCGTGTGTTGGTGCTTCGTTCCTTTTCACGGCCGAGTAATATTCCACTGTGTGTGGATGGACACATTCTGTCTATCCGCTCATCCGTCAATGGATGCCTGGGGTGTTTCCACCTTTCGGCGGTCGAGAATCGGGCTGCTACCAGCATGGGTGGAGAGTCTTCACTGGGACACCTGTTTTCAGTTCCCTGCGTAAATACCCAGGAGTGAAATTATTGCTCCTATGGTAACTCACGTTATGTTAAACTCACACGCTGATACGTTAACTCGCCCGTTTAACTTGTAGAAGACCCCGCTTCTACCATAGCTTTTACGACCTCACTTGGTTTTGACTCCTCCAGCTTGGGGACCCCTAGAATTCCACCTCCTCCCCGTCCACACCCCAATCCACAAGCACACGGAATTTCTAGTCTCTCTCCCGGGTACCGTTTGACTCAAATACATCATCCTTGATGCTCAAACACCAACTTGTCCGGAAGGCCATGGGGTGACCCCTCCTTGCCCCCTTTCCCCCCAATCTCTGTCCTTATGTTAAATTCTAGAAAAGATGAAGCACCCAGGATAACCTCAATCTGCAGGGCAGTTTATGTTTTGTATTTTTCCAAACGGCTCAGGGCTCTCCTGCAGGATGCTGTTGGCCCCCATCGTGTTTCTCTGTCAAGCCTTAGTATGTTTTTGTGGAAAAGGGATTCTAGAAAGAGAGAGAGGAGGTGCTCCCTAAATCATCCTTCTTACAGTACCAACGTGGAAAGAAATGAGAGTTGGGGCAGAAACTCAGAGCCACCAATGTCACCGACACGCCTAGGAGGAGGAAACCTACTCCATTGTCTATCTTCCTCCTGGTTCCTCAGTTATGTTTGGCGAGCACACCAAGCATCTGGGCCAATGAAATCCCAAACGTCAGGATGCGGGATGCTGCACCCACGTGGTCCTGTCTGAGTGGATTGGGCACACGCGTCTGTCACGGCAGAGCGGGGTGGGGCTCACATTTCCTCTCTGTCCCGTGGCCACAGACAGCACCCTTGACTCAGACCGACCGTCCCGTGAACGCATCGTCTGGGGTTGAGGCACGGGCGCCACGGGGGAGAAGCCGTGTGGGGACAAGTCTGGGCGGTTCTCAGGTTCCAAGGTGACGCGATGTCTGCCCAAGACGTGCAGGCGCCTGTCTGCTGTTAGGTTGGGATTCAGGGCCAAAGTGCTGAATTCATCCCGTCCTCAGTTCACAACTTCAGCAACACTGGTCTGCCAAGCTCTCTCCCGATTGTCACTCTTCCCTTCCTTCCTACCTCCCTCCTCCATTCCCGCCTTCCTTCCTTCCTTCCTCCCGTCCACCATTCCCTCCTTCCTTCCTCCCTCCCTCCCCCATTCCCGCCTTCCTTCCTTCCTTCCACCCGTCCATCCTTCCCTCCTTCCTTCCTCCCACCTATCCTTCCCCCTTCCTTCCTCATTCCCTCCTTCCTTCTTTCCTCCCTCCCCCATTCCTGCCTTTCTTCCTTCCTTCCACCCGTCCATCCTTCCCTCCTTTCTTCCTCCCTCTCTCCTTCCTTCCTCCACCTATCCTTCCCTTCTTCGTTCCTCCCTCCCTCCTTCACTCCTTCCTTCCTTACTTCCACCCATCTTTCCTCCACCTATCCTTCCTTCCTTCCTCCTTCCCTCCCTCCTTCGCCCCTTCCTTCCTCATTCCCTCCTTCCTTCCTTCCCTCCTCTGTCCTTTCCTCCTTTCCTCCCTATTTCCTTCCTCTCTCCCCCATTCCTGCCTTCCTTCCTTCCTTCCACCTGTCCTTGCCTCCTTCCTCCCTCCTTCCTTTTTTCTTCCTTCCTCCCTCTTTCCCCTTCCTTCCTCTTCCCCTCCTTCCTCCCTTCTTCCCTCCCTCCTTCCTTTCTTCCTTCCTTCCTCTCTCCTTCCCTCCATTCCTCACTTCCTTCCTCCCTCCCTCCTTCCCTCCATCCTTCCTCCCCTCCATCCTTCTTCCCTTCCTTCCTTCCTCCTTCCTTCCCTCCATTCCTCACTTCCTTCCTCCCTGCTTCCCCCTTCCTTCCTCTTCCCCTCCTTCCCTCCATCCATCCCCCCTTCCTTCCTCCCTCCCTCCTTCCCTCCATCCTTCCTCCCTTCCTTCCTCCCTCCATCCTTCCTCCTTCCCTTTCTTCCTTCCTTCCTCCCTCCTTCCCTCCATTCCTCCCTTCCTTCCTCCCTGCTTCCCCCTTCCTTCCTCTTCCCCTCCTTCCGTCCATCCATCCCCCTTCCTTCCTTCCTTGTTTCCTTCCTCCCTCGCTCCTCCCTCCCTTCCACCACACCCCCAATCCACATTCCACTCTCCCCTACACTCTCTCCCCGACCCCTCCACCGTTCTCGTATCTCACCCCCCGTACTCCCACACGTCCTTGTCCACATGCACTGTGTTGTGTGAGCAGCCTTCTGAAGTCACACGAACGGTACAGACACACGGCCACATTCTGTCCCCTCCTTCGTCCCCTCGGCACGGCGCCCTCACTCCGTGGCGTCTCCCTGCTGGAGACTCTTCCCCAGTTTGCATCTGGACCCCCCAGACTCATCACCAGCGCCAAGATTGAGAAACCCTGTTCTGGAGGAATCAGAATCTCAGCGGGACCATCCATGAAGACCGGTGGAATGACACTTGCGTCTGTGAAAATCTGTGTCATGATAACCCACGCTACACACATCGCGATGTGCAAAGGGGATTTCAGTGGGCCCCTCCAAGCTGTCCCCCCACAGCCGAGGCCACTGCTCACTGTTAACCGCAACAATAAATGTCCTTGGTCTTTTAAATAATCAGAGAAAGCAATTGTCTGAGACGCAGGCAACTTCCATTTACCTCCTTTGTCAGTTTGTTCACGTCTGATGGGGACACAGCCTCTGTCTGTCGGCCACCGAAGTGACCTTTTCACAGACGCATCCTGCGAGGGTCGACTGAGCCCCATGACTAATTCCGGTTCTGTGAATTCCGCTACAGTCAGCATCCGAAAATACGCCCAGGGCGCCCCGGGAGCTCTGCAGTGAACGGCGGATGATGACAATGCAAAACCGCGGCCGGCTTGGACCCGCGCCTTCTCACTGACATGCACCACCATCCTCCAGCGATGGAACCCTGGGATGGCTCAGAATCCGAGGGACCTGGGTCACTAGTCGAACCTCTGGACTGGTGCACGTATGCATTTCAGGTCTCAGAGGACAGCCTGCCCTCTCTAAAACCTACGTGACCCTTGCTGGGTATTCTGGATCCCGCGTGTCCTCGGGGACTTTCATTATGACTGACACCTCTCCAGCTCGAGTCTGAATACTCAAGTCGACGTATTCTCCTACTCCATTCCAACTGCAGACCGCGACCGGCAAGAGCTTCATCAAGCACAGACCCAGTGGATGGCTGGCTGGGCACAGGCAGAGGGGGTGGCGGTGGGGCTGGAAACCAGACAGCCACTCTGCAGTCCCCGACTGCCTGGTGACATGTCAGACAAGGTGATCAATCTCTGTAGTAGACGCCCAAGTGCTTCTAGCCAAGGCTTCCACATTCTTACACTCTGCATTATCACATGGACTTGAGGAATTTGGGTGTTTTTTTAAGCATTAGATACTCAACTCAGATTTAAGGAGCTGACGATTATCCTAACCAAGCACCTAAGTGGGGTTAGTCTCACAAAATGCAGGCAGAAAGGGAGCTAAGAAGAAAAGAGTGGACTTCCCAACTGGAACATAAGGGTGGAAACTTTAGTCGTATGGTCAAACAGCAATGCATCAGCCTTGGATGTGACCGCAAATCAGTATCCTCCAGCTTAATGACATACCGTAGTAATGGCACAGGACAGGGTGGACGAGATATCTCTCAGCACATCCTGTCACGGGACAGCGAGATGCAAAATATCATGGGACCTACTCAACAGGGGCAAATCCCCAGACTGGCCAGCTTGTCTCCAATAGACAGGTTGGGGAAGATGTAACCATTGAGGGCAATCGAGGTCTTTTCCCCATGTGATATAGAGCCCACAGGTTCGATGATGGTGCAGATTAAACTCACAGGCAAGCACGTGGACACACATCACACACTTGGGGAAAGTGAGACAAATGTCCATTGGCACTATACGTGGAGGCTGCCACAGGGGTCCCTGCAGAAAACCCCCTAAAATAAAACACAGCACTGAACCCTTGGAAGCACCCAGTGTCTTGGGGTGGAAGCGAATGAAACAGGTGACAAGACCAGACTGAAGCAAGTAAGCATCGTCCTGGTAAATGGAAGGTTGGGTATTCCTCTGTGGTATGCAAAAGCAGACACCAAATGAAAAGGTCAAAAGGCATGGAAGAGAAGGACACAAGATGGTCAGAAGCTGTCCTAACCAGTCCCCAAGGGCGTGTCCTTCCAGGGAGGGTCTTCTCCTAGTACCTGTGGACGGTACCATAGTTCTAATACTTGTTCACCATGATGCATATCGGTGAGGTTGAACTGAAACTCACCACTTATTGCATCACCCTTCTTAAAGGGGGGCCACACCTCCTGGGGGGGTGGTCCCTGAGGTCAAAGCTGTCGTCAGAATCATCCTAAAAGAGTGTTTGCCCTTTGCACTGTGTTGCCGTCTGCACAGATGGTGCAGAGTTACACAAGGCAAACGACAGGTGCCTTAGCATGCATCCAGGCCGTGGTCCCACCGTATGAGTCGGCACTGAATCCTGCACCACTGAGCACTCACACAGCAAAAGCAATGCCAGTGTGGCTTAAAAACGCCCTTGATGAAGCGGTATGAATTAGTTAGTTTCTGACCTTGAAGGATCCATATTTTCAATGTCCCGCGTGACACAATGGGAAGTAAAAATTAAGCATTTCTTCACTCTGAACAATGGTGGTTGGTTGGCTGTTGAAGCAGCAAGCTAAAGCAGCTGTTTGTTTCCACAGAACACCAGCTTTGCTTGAAAGAACAACTGACAGACAAACTATGGTTATGGAGCGTTGGGTATTTGGCAGACATTTTCTTGAAAATGAACAGAGCGAGCTTGTCACTCTAAAGAAAAGAAATGACAGTATTTATGGCCAAGGACGCAATTGGAGCTTTCAAGAGAAAATTACAATTTGGGGAAACTTGTATCTGCTGCCCGTGAGCTTGACAGTTTCCCAATACTTGAGGACTTCTCCGATGAGATCACTGGTTAAACTAACAAATGTGATTTTTTTTCGGATGTTGGATAATGAAATGTGTCAACGTTTACAAGACCGCCATGACTCAGTGAACCCCTATTTTTCCAAAGGACCAATGTGCTAATGATCTGTTCCAAATGATACACAGACCAATCAATGTTAATCGAACAGAATAAGATTTCACGGATGATAATTCCACATTCCATACTGCATCTTACCATTAGGAAATGACCACTGGTTGGGTTTTGGGATGGCGTCAAGGATAATCCACAATCATCTGAAAAAGCTATCAAAATACTCCTCTATTTTCCAGCTCCATATCTGTGCGAGGTTGGATTTTTTTCAACAGAAACAACATATTGCAACAGATGGAATGCAGAAGTCGATGGGAGAATCTGGCTGTCTTCTCTGGATCCCCACATTTGCAAAAATGTAAGACGTTTGCAAAAATGTAAAACAATGCCACTTCTCTCCCTGAATTTCTGTTTCCCGGTTTTGCCTTTGTAAAAAAAAAAAATATGTCATTTATGCTAACGTGGTTTTTGTGTGTATGTGTGTTTGTTTTCTGCTGTGGTAACACACCAAACGGGACAGCCCAGAAAGGCTGCAGTAGTCATAGGATGGTTACCTAGAAGCACATTTTCCCACCATATTGTCATAGAAATCCCTTCAAAGCAGGAAGAGAAAGATCTGAGTCTGTTGGAGGACGAACATTACAGCTGGTTAATCTCCGAGCTAACCCTCCAAACTAATACTGCATCCAGGAGCAATGACCCCACCACGTCCACAGGGAGTGCGATGAGCCACGCAGGATGGGTTCATGAAAGAAAAGAGAATAAACGACTTCATGCACCTCACGTACTCTGAATTCGCCTTCTCCCTGTGAGAATTACAGACAACACAGCCCCTTCCCAGCTGCACATCACAGCACCTGCCAAGGAAACAATTTCCATCTACGTGCCTGACTGTAGTATGCACCCAAGTTGTTGCTTCTTAACATCCAGTCAAGAATTCTGGACCAGTGATGTAGAATCCAGTGCTTCCCTCTACCTGGCCATCTTCTCCCTCCAGGTCTTCTCAGGAACTGCTCCTTCCACAACATCCTCAGCCCCTCCAGTGAGCCATACTTCCTCAGAAGGCCATCTCCAAACACCACAGAAGCCCTCCCTGTGTGGATAAACCCACACGAAATGGCCACATGTGGTAGGCATAAAACTCTTTGCATATGGCGGCTCATGGAGATGGCAGCTGTGGGTAACCTCAGCATCTTCCCGTCATACCAATCATGAGCATTTTCTGGGCTCCTGCAGTGAGCCAGACTGCCGGCTCTCTGTGCCAGCTGTCTTGCCGGCACCACCTCTAATACACAGAGACTCCCTGCGGGGCGGGCGATGGGCTCCCTGGCAGGTGCGGGTGCTCGGGTGTAGAGATCCAATGAGGGACCACGCTGGGACTCGGTCTGTCTGGAATGGACACACTAAGCCCATGCTTCCTCCATATGCTCATTCCTCCTGCACCGCCCCACCACACAGACCCTGGGGAGGGGTTCACAGGTGTGCTGTCTGGGCCAGGAGCTCCATGAAAGTAGGGACCATGGGGCTGGCCGCTCCCCTGCTCACGACGTACGCATGCAGAGCACACTCGATGCACATTTGTGGTCTGAGTGTTAAGGAAGTCTTTCCTCTTTGCATAGGAGACTGAGATCCACCATAGAGGCTGTAAGAACTTCCTCCTTCACTCACACGGAATTTCTCGCCAATACAGGACAGTTTGACTCGCCCCAGGGACCATAAACCACAGCAAGTCTGCCGGTTGAATATCAGAAATGTGTGCTTCTAACTGCCACGGGTAAAGAGTCCAGACTCCACGCGGCAACCAGCCTTTGCAAAACCACCCCTTGTTGGGTTGGGAGTCGCGTCCAAGATTACCCACGACTATCTGAAAAAGCCGTTAAAATACTCCTCCCTTCTCCAACTATGTGTCTGAGTGAATCTGGACCTTCTTCAACAGAGAGAACCCATCGCAAGTGCTGGAACGCAGAAGCGGACAGGAGAACCCAGCTGTCTCCTTGGAAGCCACACGTTGAAGACACAACCTTTAGCTTCTGTGCATACACTGGAGGTTCAAGTCCTCACTCTTCTGAAGGTTCAGAACATCTTACACTTTTGCAAATGTGGGGCTTCAGAGAACACAGCCAGATTGTCCCATCGACTTCTGCCTTCAATCTGTTGCAACATGTTGTTTCTGTTGAAGGAAATCCAATCTCACACAGATATGGAGCTGGAAAATGGAGGAGTATTTTGATGGTTTTTTTCAGATAATTATGGATTATCTTTGACACTATCCCAAAACCCAACAAGCGGTCATTTTGTCACGGCTGAGTTGCAGTGTGGAATCTGGAATTATTATCAATGAAATGTCCTTATTGTGTTCAATTAAGATTGATCGGTCTAGTTAGCACTTGGAATGGGTCATTTGCCCACATGTGGAAAGAAGAAACAGACATGGCGTCCCGGGAGAAAGATGGTAGACCTTCCAGGAGACTATGCACGGTCAGTATGCTGAGTTTTTGTTTTGTTTTGAATTCTACTTTCTTTAATTTTTCCTTCCTTCCTGTACGTTCAAAGAGTTCATCCTAACAGCTTATCCCCATAACACATTGTGGATATGCAACCTTCCATCCTCTATCCTTGAGCAAACCGTCAGAGCCACCAAGCTCTGTGGATGGACCAAGGATTTCCCCAAACTGGGTGGAGATGGACAAATCTCAACATGCATGATCCTTCATCAGAGTTGGTTTGGGAATCATGAGCTCACAGGACTGCAGACCGTTCTACATGGTCACTTCCTGGGGAGAAGAGCAGGTGGATCCCGGTGCTCCAAGAACAGTGCTCCACCACCCACGCATGACATGAAAGCTTTTCATCACACGACAGCCCTCCCTCCACCAGGATCTGCCCTGCACTGGGATCTCTTCACCACTCAGCATCCTTATCACAAACCCTCATCTACGCCCTGAGAACAAGCAGGAGGAATCTCAAATGCCTACTATTGGAGACGACAGAACAGAAAGTATGAGTCCCAAAAAACGGTTAAGATAATCCCCTACCCTTGTATTTCTAGAGCCCGTAAGGAGATTACAATCATTGTCAACATATGACCGGGATATGGGATTTAATCAAGAGACCACAGGACTCTTTGCCTGCCTCCTGGATTATTTTTATTTCTGATATTCTCAAGATATCGGACCATTTTGCAAGGTATAAATGAGTGCAGAGTCAAACTCAGCCCCCGGAGAGCTGACTCTGAGGTTTGGTGAAGATGGCCATGACCCATTTCTGGTCTGAATGCGGCCATTTCACAAACACCCAGACACCGCCTAGGCTTTGGAGAAAGTCACCCCATCGGGCGACGACAGAGCTCACCTCAGAGGGATGCAGAAACTGCCCACACCACAAGGCAAGCTTCCACAGCACAACATCCCTCAACAGAGAGAGAGAGAGAGATGCTATCTCCTTAGATAATTAGTTTTAAATTGAAGCATCACTTGGGAACTGAAAATAAGACCAGAACAAACATCTCTCTCTTCTAGCCCATGAATGAATCCAAGATGAAGAGCAATTAAACCGCACAAAACAAGATTTTTAATTTCTCCCACTGACCTCAGATATAGAGTCATGTTTTCATGCACGAACACAATAACAGGAGAGATGATATACAGAAGCACATGGTATCCGAAATGTCTCATTTCATATATATACACAAACAATCTAAAACTAATTGAGCAAAATGTTGAGATTTGACAAAACCACGCAGGTGCACAAGTATTCTTTATACTATTTTCTATATGTTTTATATGCATGAACTATTTCATAATAAAAAAATGTTAAAGGCCTATTGAAATTCAAATAGTTGCTACAGAACAAAGAAGATCATTTGGGTCGGTCACATGCTTACATATATTTACCCTTTAAGAACATTTTGACAATGCATGTTGCCTTCCACGTAAACTAAAACCCCATGAAAGCTCTCCGCTTTTCACTTTTCACGGGGTCTAATTTCCTGCCGTTGAGGCCCACCCACCACCCAGTTCGAGAGCCCTCATTAATCTACCGAGCGTGAAATGCTTCCCCTTCCTGAGTTTATTAGCCTTTGTTTCAGTGGTTCAGAAATGGTCCAAGCCAACATTCCATTTGGGGAGACAACGACGAAACGGGTGTAGAAAAAGCAAAGTGAATTTTGTCTGAAGGTGAGGGGTACCCACACTGCAACCGTAGGCAAAGGATGCCATGTTTGCACCAAACGCTTACAAATATCTGCCTGGTGAAGAAAAAAGAAATGAGCAAATGAGCTGCCCTTTCGAAGAATTTAATGAGATCTGGGCGTTGATTCTTCTGGGTCAATGATTCTCGCCCGGCTTGCTCTCCAAAGAGCCCGCGAGTGGACACAGCCAAAGCAGGCTGCACCTTCCTCTCACAGAGCCTGCAGAGGGGACAGCACGGGTTCCGGTTCTGAGGGGACCACCCCTCCACTTTGAGAACCCCGCTGGCCTGTGAGAAGACGGGTGAAATCTATCTTGGCCAAATGGATACGAGGAGAGAAGCAGGACAAGGCGGATCTGCCCCAAAGGACATTCAAGGCAGGTGGCGTGGAATTCTACTCTGAGTGGCCCCAAGAAGGCAAAGAGTTGGAAGAATTTGATGGCAGGTGGCTTGTGCCAAAAGAACAATGTCTTATACCTTATCCTTGGGACCATCATCTACTGACATTGTTAACCTGAGTCCTGCCATCTTCGTCTGCTGGGGCTGCTGTAACAGAACACCACAGACGGGGTGGCTTAAAGGACAGACATTTACTTGTCACAGTTCTAGAAGCTGGACGTCCAAGATCAGGGTGCCCACATGGCGGGTTCACAGGTGAGGACTCTATTCCCGGTTTGCAGATGGCCACCTTCTCGCTGTGACCTCACATGGAGGAGAGAGAGCTCTGGCCTCCTCCTCTTCTTACAGGGGCACTAATCCCATCATGGGGGCCCCACCCGCATGACCTCATCTAACACTAATCACCTCCCGAAGACCCCACCTCCTAATCCCATCCCATTGGGGGTTAGCGCTTCCACATGTGGATTTGGGGGAAACAAATATTCAGTCGTTAACACCTGGGGCTCCTGGAAAAGAGTGAAGGTCGAGAGCCCTCTCACCCTTTTTGTATTCCAGAAAAGGATTTCCTGCAAAGAGGCTCCTGCACCATATGCGTTAGGGAAGACTCACGGATGCCCCCCCTGCTTACCCAGAACAAGGTCAGACACAATTCCCATTTCCCATTCTTAGGCTCGTGAATTCCCATTCTTAGGCTCATGAATGATGAGCTGAACTGTGTGCACCCCTTCATCAACCTGCACAAGAACCTGACTCAATGAAACTTTGGTCCGGGTTCTCTCCTTTCCCCCCAGGACCCTGGAGTTCAGCCCACCCTCAGCCTGAGCACACATTGGAATGTAGAACAGTTCCTGCAAACAACCCCTCTGAAAATCAGCTGTCTGCAAGGAAGGACATTTGCAGCTCAAACATTTCAATTACGGTGCCCACTCATCCCACGCCCGACACCCGCTTCTTTCTAGACTCAGACACAAAGGAAAAGTCCTTCCCGCTGACTTTGCATGCACACCCATCTCACAGTGGGGGCTTGCTCCTTACTGCAACAGCCCACCCACTCCTCCCACTGCAACACCCCCTCCTCCTATTGCAATAAGTGGATTCTGAAGTCCTTCAAGCTCTGATGCCTTGTCTTAGGAGCAGGACATCCTGGGCAGCCCACCCAAAGCGTAACCGCTCTAAAGAAGAGCTGTCCAGTTTGTTTGTGGCCCCACTGAGTCTCCATGGAGTTATAACTACCCAAAAGGGGAACAGACTGAATGTGAAGCTCAGGTCTCCAGGGCTCGACTGCCAGGTGGCCATCAAAATGTGACACCTCGAGGGGCTCCTGGGTGCCCGGCACGGTGTGGATGGGGTGCACCCTTGCAGAGCCCACGGGCCACGGGAGGATGTGGTATGCAGGAACTGCAGAAAAATACATGGCACAGAGGTGAGAAAGTGCTGGAGGAAAAAGGAGCAGGGAGCAAGGGCCAGTGGTGGACAGAACTGGTCAATGGCAGCTCGACCTAGAGATTCTCGTCTGCTCTGTGAAGTAGAGCAAACCTGAGAGAGAGCCAGGCGGCGAGTGAGGGAGAAAAAGACCTTCCCTGTGCCTGCTCACCTGCCCCTCCCACGCACCTGTCCAGCCCAGGTGATGGCCCACCATCCCCCCCAGGGGATAGATGTTCTCCATATAACAGTTGGCTCTGAAATAGCAACATCTGGTTTCATTTAAAAATAGAGCATCCCAGAAATAGACCACGCCACCTGCATTCTTCAGAAGATGCTGATCGCAGCGAGGCTGGGTGCCCACGTGGTCGTGGAAAGGACTGAGCAAGTTTCAAGGGGGATCTTGTGAGGGCACGAAGCTTCACGTCCAGGTGGGAACGCAGTCTCCCGACCCGAGGGGAGCTCTCAATTCTCCAGCGGGTCGTTACTCACAAGAATAAGCTTGCAAATAATAAATTAAAGTGCCGTATGGCCGGGATGACCCTGAAAGCATTCTGCGCTTTGGGTTGTGGGGACCGTGCTGAGAAGATAATGCAACCTATTTCTACCGCAGTCAAGGTTGGCATTTTCCAGAACGCTCTCCTTCCTCACTCTTGCTATTTGTATTTGGCTGGAAAACCCGGTGTGTGTCCCCAGTTCTCTTCCCCTGCAGGGACAGTGTTCAGATACTGTATTAATTCCATGTCTGTGTGTTTGATTTTCGGTTTGCTACTTCATCTTGGTCCAGGAAGAGCAGAGCTCAGTGGGTTTTAAGACTCCACCATATTCCCTGGACATCAAGAAATGCCTCTCGGATTTTTATGAACTTGCCCGTAGCCATCACTGTTGTCATACATTGTCACCAAAACACAAATAAAAGGCGCAATTTTCCCAGGGTGCCCTTTCTTGTAGAAGAAAGAGTTCCCTCCTCCTTCTTCACAGGTGCCTCCGATTCAGATGAAAAGATGGAATTAGGCGACCACATGACTCCTTTCTTGCTAAAGTCTGAATCCTATGGGGGCGTGGGGGCTGAATGCAACACCTATCTGAGGCATTGAAAGTTGTAGGGGCGTGTGTGTGCGTGCATATGTGTGTGTGTGCACGTGTGGGTGTGTGTCTACTCTTGTCATAAATCAAAGTACAAATGAGAACTGGCAGAGGGAAGAGCGATGCAAGCCAGCATCCTCCACAAGGCTGCTGTTCGTCATCTACACAGGATGATGTCTTATCACAAACATGGTGGCCGCAGACAAAGGCCCTGACGTCACATTTGCAGATCAAGAGGCTGGAGTCGAATGCCCCCCCGATTCTGGCCCAGGTGTTGGGTGCAGTGAGTTGAATTGGGCCCCTGAGCAGATACGTCCACCGAGGACCACACAAGACCTGTGGAAACTGGGTCTTTGCAGATGTACTTAGAGAAGGCCCTACAGGGTTCGAATGGCCCTTGCATCCAATGACTGATGTCCTTATAAGAAGAGGGAAGTTTGGACACAGAGACATCGGGGAGAAGCCACGTGGAGATGGAGGCAGAGATGGAGAGAGGCGGCCACCAGCCCAGGGACGCCTGGAGCCCCAGAAGCTGGAAGAGGCAGGAAGGACCCTCCCAACTAAAGCCATTAGAAGGAACCAACCCTGCCGACATCTTGATTTTGCACTTCTGGTCTCCAGAACTGGGAGAGAATAACGTTGTGTCATTTTAATCCACCTGGTGTATGGAATTTAGTTACAGCAGCCCCAGGAAAGCAACACACCAGTCCTAACCTGTGACACGCAGGAGTTGGACTGTATCGTATTTGAGACCTCCCCAGCTCTGAGGGTCTGGGGATCATTTCTTTGACCCTCTGTGGGTGGGTGTTAGGATGAGCATTCAGACCCCTTCCCTCGGGTGGGTTCTGGAGGGACCAGCGGCTGTTGGGTTCATTTTCAGATTTGACCCTCCCTTCAGACCTGGGAGGAAGATGAAACAGACAGGATGATGACCCTTCCAGAACAGGACAGCGACCACCCCAGCACAGGACGATGACCCTCCTGGGACACAGCAAAGCAGAGCTCAGAGAGGAAGTTCCATCTAGTCATTGAACAAGCCAGAAGAAGACGTACCATCCCAGGGCCGGGAGCAGCATCAGGAAGCACCGAGGTGAGGAATGTGGGGCCAGGTCCACTCGAGGAGCTGATGGAGACGTCCTCGGACAGAGCAGCCTGCGGGGCAAGCACAGAGAGGGGAGGCGTCCTGCCCCGTGCGTTTGAGGATGCGCTGGTGATTCGGCCGCTCTGGGGAGCCTTCAGAGGAAAGGAGCGGAGGCAGAGACAGAGCTGGGAGGAAGCTGGGCCAGGACTGGGCTCTCTGAGAGCCAGTGGGGGGTTTGGATGGTGAATTAGTCAGGATTCTCCAGAGAAACAGAACCAATAGGGTGTGTGTGTGTGTGGTATATGTGCGTGTGTGTGTGTGCATGGAGATTTACCATAAGAAATCAGTTCACGTAAATCTAGAGGTTGACAAGTCCCAAGATCTGAAGTTGGCAAGCTGTTATATGTTTCACATGATTCTGGAGACTGAGAAGTCCCACAATCTGCCATCTGCAAGCTGGAGACCCAGAAAAGCCAATGGTGTCATTCGAAGGCCAGAGAACCAGAGAGCCCGTGATGTAAGTTCTAGTCTGAGGACAGGAGAAGACCAATGTCCTAGCTCAAAGAGTCAGGCAGAGAGAGTGAATTCTCCCTTCTTCTGCCTTGTTGCTCTAGTCAGGCCTTCCATTGATTAGACGAGGCCCACCCACACTGGGGAAGGCAATCTGCTTTACACAGTCCACCGATTCAAATGTTCATCTCATCCAGAAACATCCCCAGAGACATGCCCAGACATGTCTGCCCCCCACCATGGCCCAGCCAAGGTGACACATACAGTGTGCCATCACAAAACATCATCTTGTACCCCTAACTCAGGGCCAATGACAACTGTCACTCGGGGGCCGTGGGACTCAGCAACGCACATCCAGTGATCAACACGGTACCTGGCAGGGCCACCACCCAACAAACTGTGACGGTTGTCATCAGCTGCCTGACATTCTAGAAGGATTTCTCCTTCCTAGAAGGCTTCTTGTGGGTGTGCTAACCACCCGTGGGGTGGGTCAGTGTGGGGCTGCCTCTGGGAACACCACGATGCCAAAACGGAGGACAAAAGGGCAGTCCAGACACCGAAAATGCTCAGCACGGGCACTGGGGTCAAGAGTTTTGTTGACGGGACAAACACGTAAGTACTGAGCGGCATCTATTAGATATTAGAATCTTCCAGAAGACAAGCATCAGGGTGCATTCGAAAGTGTGGGCACTCCCTCACTTATTTCCAAATAAGGTCGCATTCACAGGTACCAGGGGTAATAAGGACTTCAATATACCATTTGGGGGGACGCAATTTTAACCCTAAGAAGGGACTAGGATGAGCCTTAAATTCCACGACTGGGGTCTTTGTTTCCAGCATCGGACGGAGGCCCAGCCTACGAGTTCTCGGAATCGCCTGCTTCCCTGAGACCCCGTTAACCTTTCGTTCTTTGTGTCGCAACGAATCTTCAAGAGCTAACAGTCCTTGCCACTTAGCAGGGATGTAGGAAATAATGCTGGAATACACTGTCATTGTCACGAACGAATTCACATTAAAGGAACGAGTTCTGAGACTCGCTCCATTCCTCGTAGACCACCAGCTCATTCAGCGTATTCTTGAGGTTCTTGGTAAGAACAGGAGACCCCCAAAGAGACGGGGAGCTGCTGAAATGGAGATGCAGAGTCCGTTCAAGCCTTATTCATAACACGTGGCACGCCCGTAGTGTCCCTCCTGTGTAACTTTTCATGCCAACTACACTTGGCAAACTTCTCCTTGGCTTCTGTCTAAGAAAAATCGACGTGAGAGCTCTCGGGGGAAAATAATACATGCGAGCAGACAGGCAACACGACTTTCTTCCGTTGTTCGGATATAGCTTTGTTGTCCACGGCATGCAATTTGGCCACGATGCATGGATGATTGTCATTTCTAGATTTTTCTTTTTTTACATTGTCGCCTCTACCTTGGAAATGAAATTTCTCCAGATACTCTAAGAAGCAATTTGTTTCTTGGGCTATTTGCAAAGCTCCCAAGGGATGCGGTTGGGAGTTTAGTGACTTGCTTATAAAAATGTGGACCTTCAGGAAGGGGGCCAAGAGGACAGGATGAATGCTTCCTTGGTGGAGGAGATCTATCAGTCGTTGAGGCTGTGCCTTATTTTGAGTAAGGAAAGCTTTCCTTGGTCATCACAAAGGACGTGCCCTTGTTCTCAGGAAGATTCACAAGATCTCAATCAGTCGGGGGATGGGTGCCCAAGGCCACACCTGCACAGGCAGATTCATGCTGACGGGGCACTATGGTGTTGCATTCCCTACAACTGCCCATTCGCACCACAGCATGCATCACGAAAGATAAGGTAGCCACACCTGCACCATCAAAGGCCAGCGGTGGCTGCCATGTAACCACAGTCCACAAAATGACAAAGAGCTAAAGTGTCCCCACGAAAATGTGTCCACATCCTAACCCTCAGAACCTGGGAATGGGGCCTCATTTGGAAACAGGGTCTCTGCACATGTGATTAGTGAAGGATGGAGATGGGGTCATCCTGGATGCGGGGGCCCTAAATCCAATGACAGTGTCCTGATCAGAGACAGACGAGGAGACACAGACACAGAGGAGGAGCCACGTGGAGACGGAGGCAGAGATGGAGGGAGGCGGCCACCAGCCCAGGGACGCCTGGAGCCCCAGAAGCTGGAAGAAGCAGGAAGGACCCTCCCCTGGAGCCTCCGGAGGGAGCGTGGCCCTGCGACCCCTTCATCTCAGACGTCTGGTCTCCAGGACGGGGGAGGGTGAATTCCTTTGGTTTTAAGCCACTTCGTTTGTAGCACTTTCTAACAACAGCCTTAGGAAACGAATATTCTTGGTTACAGACATTTCAATTTGCTGTTAAAATTAGCTCCAATGCTCCTTTAAACTCTAAAATTGTATGATTGTATAAAGACCTACGGTTAGGAAAGAAAAAAACACGTGTGGCAGAGAAAGGATGAAAACTGAAGTCGAGCATATCTTTTAATGTGTTGAATAATAAATAAAGGGCGCCCCGGGATTGTGCTATTTTCATGAAACTCATTTAATATTATCATCATCGGAAGGATGAAAAGTTTAAAACAGACCTTTAATTTGTCGCTGTAAATGTCTTAAAGCCTTAAAAAAACAGAGCTGCTTTGGTAAGTGGACCTAAACGTAAGGGAAGATCAGTGGAATATGACTTAACTCCGTATCACTGGGCGTGCCTGCGCATCAAGACTTTGGCGCCAGTGATGGAAATAACCTGACCGACGTGCCTGGAATCCAGAGAAACGAAGGTCTCCCATTAAGCATTCACTATCTGCAAAATGGGGGGCAAAGATTCCCATCAAAGAGCACATAGCCTAAAGAAGGTAGGATCTGGAAGCACTGTTGGGTAAACGTAGGATGGAAAGAGAAGAGAACAAACTCTGGAAAGACCGGGCAGTCTAGATCCTTTCTGTGTATCCCGGGATCCTCACCAGGCGTAACCACCATGGGGCAAAGAAAACGTCCTCGCTGTTACTGATGTTCAAGGCTCTGCGTCACCCAGGGGAAGAACGAGGAGGCACCAAAACCGGGGGGACCCACATGAAGAGGAAGCTGTTTTGCTCAAGTGGGTGCATTTATTTATGGACAATTGATGACGATGGTGGAAGGGAGAAGGTGAGAAAAAACTCAGTGAGCACTGGGCAAGTACAGCAGGGTCCCAGGGGATGCTCGGCAGCCTTATTTTTTTTCACAGCTTTTGTGAGGTGTTGTTCATATGGAGAGTCGCACATCCTCGATGCATGCAAGCGGATGAGTTTGGATGTATGCAAACGCCCAGGATCCCACCGTCGCGATCCAGGTACTAGACACAGCCAACACTCCCGGGATGTCCTTGCGTTCCTTTGTGCTTCTGTTTGCACGTTTGCGTGTTCTGTGTGGCAAGACCACGTCACATGAGATCTACCCTCTGAACCAATGTTTCAAGTGCACAATATAGTATTGTTAACTATGGGCACCATATTGTATGGCAGATCTTGGAGCGTAATCATCCTGCATGACGGAAACTCTACACTCATTGACCAACTGCATCCATCACCCCTTTCCTTCTCCCAGCCATTGGCCACCACCATTCTACTCTCTATGTCCATGAGTTTGACTGTTTTAGGGACCTCGTATCAGTGGAATCAGCCCCATTTGAAAGACAATGATTCTGTCGCTCATAAGGGCTGAGCACTTGCTGGCCCAATGTGCTCCTGTCACCAAAGGGCATGGCCAAGTTCAACCCAAGCAGCCCATGCCCGTCACAGCCTGCCATGCTGGATGTCACTTGAACACCACGTGCCACAGGGTGATGGAACCTTTTCTGGAAACATCAAATTCAGAAATAGGAAGGCATGCAACTTTCACGGAACAAGACTGAAGAGTAACTTCCGGTCATGGAACCCAATCACGTCTTTGTAAGAGTTTGGGCAAGTTTTGAAAAGGTGGTACACTCTTGCAAAATTGGATGGACTTCTCCGGGTTCAAAGCCCCCTTTGGTCAGGAGGGGCTGTGGGAGGTCCATGGAAGAGTCCCTGTGTCCACGTACGTCCCAGATTCCTCCCCACCCTACACGTGCCATAGAGCTAGCTCTGGCCGAAAAGGATCCCCAACTGTCCCCCAAGTAATGGCTGGCTTTGTAAGGGACTCTGACTGGTGGGCAACCTACCAGCTCTTAGTGACCTCAGGGGTTATGTTGGATCCTAGATGCACGGGGGTCTTGGTCATTCAGCAAAGCTCCAAGCCCTCACCCAGGGATGGACATTCTCCTGGTTGGTTCATTGATGACCCTTCAGAACGTTATCACATAAGGAAATGGTGCGTTCTTAATGAATGTCATGATTCTCCCAGTTTTGACTTGTTTGTGGTAGAGAGAGTGAAGCCCAAGACCTTTGGACGTGGCTACTTGTTAGAATGAGTGTGTGTATGTGTGTGTGAGTTTTCAAGCAAGAACCATACAAAAGAAATGCAAGTTTGGTTCTTGAATGACTATGTGCTCTCAAGTCTGGTGGAGTCAGAAATACACAGGCCCTTGTGGGGTGAGCTGTGTGCCCTTTGAAGCTAAATACTTTCATGGGGGATGCGTTCTGTAACCGACCACCCTCACTGTGGGTCTCTGAAGTTCCCTGTGCATTCCCTATGGATTTCCTGCAAGCTCCCTCCCAAGGAAGCCTTCTGCGTCGCAAATCCTGGGTCAAACAAAGGTATCTAGAAGCTGCACCTGAAAATTCCACCCTAAATTTTTTCAGATGTTGCAGGGGGTTGGTACACACGGTCCTCCAGACCCCTCGGGGCCCTGGGAGCATGCATAATCCCAGTCCTGTCTGCACAAAGACATTCATGGAGGGAATCAGCAAGAGTCTCTTTATGGATGCTGTAAAAGTGTAGAAAAATTTAAGGAATCCATTTGCACCTCACCAAGGACGTGCAAGTCAGACTCCCCTTCAATGCATACACTTAAACAACAACAAGCCACCCCATGGAGAAAGGATTCCCCACACTCTGCTGACATTGCTACAAAGCAATTCTGGAGTATGAATGAATGTGCACTTTTCCCCAGTTGTCTGCTTTTCACACACGTCCCTCCCTCGTCTCTCCCAGCTTTCAAGGCCCATTGCTGGTTAGTTCGGGGTGGACCACATCCAGAAGCCTTGGACGACCTCTCTGCTGGTCCTCTCTTCCTCCAACCTGTCTAAACCTCTTTATCGAGGATGTGAATCCCACCCTGCCTGCAAGGCAGGTCCCAGGAATCTGACCCTCTGTGGGAGGAGTCTGAGGCCTCTCAAAGACAGACAGTGGTATCTGATTGTTTCCACACCACAGAAGACCCATCCTTTCACTCCATCCATACTGCCTGACAGTCTGCTAGAGGTGGCACCGTCTACCGCTCTGCAAATACAGCAGCAAGGCAGATGCTCCCTTCCACACACAGCTTCCAGGCCAGCAATAAACAGGGAAAGGCAATTAATAAGGAGAGTGAAATACACTGCACCTTAGAAAGTGTAAGTGCTCAGGGGGTGCGATGGGTTGAACTGTGTCCCCCCAGAATGGCATGTGCAAGAGCAAACCCCCAGGACCTCAGAGTTGGACCTTATTTGGAAGTAGGGTCACTGCACATGCGATTAGTTCAGAGGAGGTCATCCTGGAGCATGACAGGTGTCCTTCCAAGAAGAAGAGAAAAAGAAGCACAGACACACAAGAAGCCCAAGTAACAACGGAGGCAGAGAGCAGGGACATGCTTCTACAAGCCAAGCAATGCCAAGGATGGCCGGCAGCCCCCAGAAGCTGGGAGAAAGGCCAGGACCAGATTCTCCCTCGGAGGTTCCAGAAGGAACCGACCCTGCCCACACCTTGATTTCAGACATCTGGTCTCCAGAACTGGGAGACGTACATCTCTGTGGGTCAAGCCGCCCGGTTTGTGGTGCTGTTATGGCAGCCACAGGACCCCAATAAGGAAAAAAATGAGTCGGTCTTCTGCACACCCCCGTTTGGCCCCCGTTGCACTGTGACCTTTGTGGATCCATCACTCTTTGTGGCTGTCTCCACCTGGGGATGAGTCGAGGTAACTCAGTTCTGCAGCAGTGGTTACGTCACAGTAGCTCTTCATGACGGAAGGGTTCATGGACACCGACTTTGCTCCAGCCCGGCCAAGGGGACCTGCCATTGAGCCAGCAAGCAGGGAAGAAAAGAATAAAGAGAGAGTGCAAAATCTTACAACGGAGTGAGGAAGTATATCACAGAGGCTGTTAACCCTTCCTCCCCCCGTCGCAAGTCTACGGAGGCCCCGGTTCATCGTAATCATGCCAACGATGTCTCTGGATTGCTGACAACTGATTAGTGGTACGTAACAAATAAGCAAAGAGTGGATGAACATGGCCTGCCTGAACGGACAGCTGCACGATTGCCTCGCTGCCTGGGAATCATCTTAAGTAGGTCGACGCAACAATCAATGCTGCTGCGCAATTCCACCATGTAGAACATTTTCATTCAGTTGGAATTTATGTCTGTGAATAAGATTAGTGATCCGTGGAGCTTTCCGACGATGTCGCGGTTTCTTAGAATGGGCTCTGACCTTTCGTTGGGGCTCCAGCAAGGGCGGTCCCTGAAATCACCCCGTGGGTTCGCAGGAATGCAAAACAAATTAAGGCCAGATGAACAGAGAGAGAGCCCTCTCTGGCTGAATGGAAATGATGTCGGCAGCATCGACGTGCTCCCTTAAATCAACTCGAGCTAAGCCGTAATTGGGACACTAATGAATCTGGAGGCATATTTGCAGAATAAGAGCCACGAGACCAACTATGAGGGTAATTAACTGACCGAGTGCACTGTCATCCCACCTAGCAGGCAGGCTGGAGTCTAAGACCAAAGGTTTTTCTTTCCTCTTGGGCTTGAAATTCAGGGTGGTTTTCCTTCTAAAAGATAACATTGCAGGACTGAGAGTTTTTGAGAAAAGCGACCAGATTGTCTCATGTAGACACAGGACTCAAGAGAATCAGCAGTAAATTCAATGGACACACAGAGGGTGGTATCTGCGAGTCCTGTGCACAATCGCAAACTGACGGCTCAGAGAAGACGCCTAGATGTTATGCATGGGTTTCCTATGGCTCCTGTGACACATGACCACCAATTTGGTGGCTTGAAACAACACAGATGCCTTCTCTTGTAGCTCTGGGGGTCAGAAGTCTGACACGAGTCTCACTGGGCTAAGGTCAAGGTGTCAGTAGGCCTGTGTTCCTTCTGGAGGCTGTAAGGGAGAATCCATTTTCTTGCCTTTCCCAGTTTTTAGAAGCTCCCAGCATTCCTTGGCTTGTGGCCCCTTCCTCCATCTGAAAAACCAGCAATGTTGCAACGCTCTGACCATTCTTCCATCCTCGCCTCTCCTTCTGAGTCTTCTCTCCTACCTCCCTCTTAAAAGGACCCTTGTGACTACACTGGGCCCACCCCAGAATCCAGGACCATCTCTGTTGCTGATGAGCAACCTCAATAGAATCTGCAACCCTAATTCCCCTTTGCCATGTAACCTAATGTTTTCATACACTCTGTGCATGAGGATGCAGACACCCTTGGGGGCCTTTATCCTGCCCACTTCTGATCGCAACAAGGCAAAACGATGTCTATACTTGAAATTCTTGAAATGTCATGTTAGCAGGAAGAAAGATGCTCCACACTGCAACCCACTTATGTTCACCGGCAGACGGATACACCCTATTTACCGTGTGTGGTAGCAAGATTCTCAGATGTCCCCCCCCAATTCCTGTCACGCGGTACAAATGCCCTGGATAAATTCCACACACACAGTGTGGGTGGGACCCCCGTGTAGGAAGATGAGATGTCACTTGCAAGATTAGGTTATGTTATAATGTACCATAATTGGAACTTTGCCGATGGAATTAAGATTCTTAATCGGTTGACTTTGAATTACTCAAAAGGGGAATTATCCTGGGTGGTCCTCACCTGCTCAGGTGAGCCCATAAGGAGACAAGAAGCAGCAGCAGAGATTCCCCTGATCGCCAAGAGAAAGCAAACAGCACAGTTGTGAACTGCCCAGGAGGGGGCCATGCGGGAAGGATCCAAGGGCATTCTCTAGGAGCTGAAGTAAAGGAAATGAGGACTTCAGTCTGACGGCTGCAAGGGACTGAATTCTGCCAACAGCCACATTCTCAAGGTCAGATGAGAATGCTACCCTGGCCAACACCTTGATCCGGCTTTGTGGGACCCCAAGCAGAGGGTCCAGTAAATCTGTGCCTGGATTCCTGACTCGTAGAAAACACCAGATCATAAGTGTGTGCTGTTTCAAGACCCTGAGATTGTGGTGATTTTGTTACACAGCCACAGAAAACTAGTACAGCCTCTGAGGTCCTGCAAGCATTGTTGTTATTGGGTATAATGTATCACATGGTCAAAATATATCATGTGATTACAATGTATTGTGATTACAATGTATTAAATGGTTACAATGTGTCACATGGCTACAGTGGTTCATAAGAATACAAATGTACTGCATAGTCACAATGTATCACACAGTTATAATGTATCAAATGGTTACAATGTGTCACATGGCCACAATGTGTCACATGGCTACAATGTGTCACATGGCTACAGTGTTTCACATGGCTACAAATGTACTGCATGGTCACAATGTCACACAGTTACAACATATCACATGGTTACAATGTATTGCACAGTTGCCATGTGCCACATGGTTACAATGTATCACATGGTTGCAACATGTCGCATGGTTACAATGTACCACATGGTTACAATGTCTTGTGTGGGTCTGGTTAGCTCTCTTTTCCGAGTAGTATATTTTTAAAAGTGACCACTCAATGAGTTTCTTGTAATAATGTTGTCTTTCTATACATGCATAAAATATGGTGTGATTTCTTTAGGTGCCAAACTTCCTTGATATATAAAATGATTATTTTAGTCATAATTGTTATTAGTAATTTCTAACAATTATTTAAGACATATCATGGTTTTCTATGTTGCTCCATCCCAGGAAATTTCTTTACAGGTCTTCCAGCTTATTTTTTATCAAATAATAATACACTTTACAAATTCAATAATTGTCTTAGTCCGTTTGGGCTGCGATAACAAATTATCAAAGACTGGGAGGCTTATAAACAGCAGCCATTTATTTCTCACAGTTCTGGAGGCTGCAAGTCCAAGAGCTCTGGTTTCTTCTTCTTATAAGGACACCAATGCCATCATGCGGGCTCCACCCTCAAGACCTTATCTAACCCTAATCCCCTCCCAAAGGCCCCACCTCCTAATACCGTCCCATTGGGGGTTAGGGCCTCAACATATGAATTGGCGGGGGGGGGCACACACATTCAGTTCAAGACAGGTATGTACTTATCTTGACCCAACTTCTAATTGAACAAGAGTCTACAAAAATATGCTATTAAGAGAGTTAGGAGGCATAGAGAGAAAATTCAAAACTCCCAATTCACAAAGCCAATTCCATTAAAGTAAGTTATGGCAAGAACAGAGAGAACCTCTGCAAGCATGAATGACACATGTTGTAAAATATTAAAGCACATTAATCCTGAAATCGCCTGGCACGGTTTTGTGCTGAAGTGGGTGTAATCTACTTGGGGTGAATGAGACTCTGGAAGGAAATTTAGCACAAGGTTAACTGTTCTCATTTGGGAGACTCATCAACATATGTAGAAGCCACCCAACCAGCAGAGCAGCGGGTTGGCTGTAGGCGGATGTCTGTGTCACAGGGAGCGATGGATGAAAACCAGGCTTTTAAAACCATTTGCCATTGAAGAACCAAGATGGGCCACAGGTAAAAGTATTTGCATCTGGTTGCCAAGGCTGGAATGTCAAGAGTTTTGAAATCTCGAGCCTTTCATCAGAGGCTCTGTCAGAGCTTGACAGAGAAATAAGAGAGTCTGCTATTTCTCTAAGGAGCCAGTCCAATGCACACCAGGATATGAAATACGGTTTTTATTTTAAAACCCACTAGCATCAGATGCCATGTCGGTAGCTAGAAGCACATCCTTGTATGTGTTTTCTAAATATTTTAAATAATAAAGGTTGTGTCACCAAATGTAGAAAAGAAATGGAAAATGAAAAAATTACAGGACAATACAGAGGATTCGGAGAGGACAGTCTGACCCTGAGATGTTTCCCAGTTAACTGGAAACTGTGTTAGTAAATTAGTGAATTATGGTAAACTTTGTTCACTAATCCACCTTGGGTTCTTTTAATTAATGAAGCAACTGCAGATGAAGAGAGGAGGGGACAGTCTTTAAAGTTGCCAGTTGTGGGGGAGCAGGGGCACACCTGGATTTCGTATCGAAGTCCTACCTAATTCAAGGTCTTCACTCATGGAGTGTTTCTAAGGTAATATCGGGTCTTGCTCATGTTATCAAGACAGTGGACTTCATCCAGCACCATAAAAAGGACTTGAATTTGTTTATTAACTAGTGATGTTCCCACTCATGGGATGTCAGCCCAAGCCCTAACTTTCGGACATCGTTAGACCACAAAGTGGCTCGAAAATACACCCTATAGTCAACACACCCCACACGGGTCCCAACCATTCTCAGCCTCATGTGTCGGCTCAGAAAGCTCCGACCAAATGCACCATCGCCTTCCTTCAGCTTCTCTGTACAAACCTGGCGAAGCTAAGGATTCTGAATTATTTAACACATTGTTACAATTAAAAAAATACAGAATAATCACTATCTCTCTCTCCATATGTGTATCTATATATAAATAGATAGATATAAATATAGAGATAGACAGATAGATGATAGAGAGGATGGATGGATAGATCAATCCATCAATTGATCAATAGGTAGCTAGAAGATAGACAACAGATAGATAGAAGACAGATGATAGAGAGATAGAATAGAGATGATAGATAGATGATAGACAGATAGATAGATAGATAGATAGATAGATAGATAGATGGAGAGATAGATAGATAGGTAGATAGATGGACAGGTAGATAGATAGATTAGATAGATAGATAGATAGATAGATAGATAGATAGATAGATAGATAGATAGATAGATAGATAGATAGATAGGTAGATAGATGATAGATAGATAGATAGATAGATAGATAGATAGATAGATAGATAGATAGATAGATAGATAGATTAGATAGATAGATAGATAGATAGATAGATGGATAGATGATAGATGGAGAAATAGATGGAGAGATAGATAGATAGACAGATAGATAGATAGATAGATAGATGGTAGAGATGACAGAGAGCTAGACACACACAGACTCATACAGACACACACGCTTTTAAGTAAATTTCCAAATTGCTCCTTAAGAACGTCTAAAGGAAAAATGAAGTCACAAGTAATGAAAATTAAGTCTTTCCTTTAAAAAGATAATCTGAATCATCTGAATATCTCAGATTACTTCCTGAGATGGGAGGAGAGGGAGGTGAGGAAGTGAACTATTTGTAAACCTAAAAAATGGTTTCCCCCCATTGGTTGAAGCAGATGCACAAGGAGCCCTGATTCGCCTGGTGAGAGAGATTTACCAGATTCCACTCAACTTTATATTCAACATAAATCAATAAAGAGGAATCAATTACTTATGTAATTTGGGCAGGAATCCCCCACGACTTCATCTAATTCCTTTTTCCAAGTTTCTTCCCTTGTGTGTCGATTGCAATGGTAGCCCTCCAAAAGACATGTCCACCCAGAACCTCAGAAAAGGACCTTATTTGGAAATAGGGTCTCTGCAGATGTGATTAGTGAAGGATGGAGAGGAGGTCGTCCTGGAGGAGGGGTCCCTAAATCCAATGACAGTGTCCTGAGCAGAGACAGAAGAGGAGACATAGACACAGAGGAGCCACATGGAGATGGAGGCAGAGACAGAAGGGAGGCGGCCACCAGCCCAGGGACGCCTGGAGCCCCAGAAGCTGGAAGAGGCAGGAAGGACCCTCCCCTGGAGCCTCCGGAGGGAGCGTGGCCCTGCGACCCCTTCATCTCAGACATCTGGTCTCCAGGACAGGGGAGGATGAATTCCTGCAGTTTTAAGCCCCCTGGTTTGTGGTCCTTTGTGACAGCTGCCCCAGGAGCCCCACACACCTGAGTAACATAGCATCTGTTATACCAGCGACAGGCCATAGCATTGCACGTTTTCAGGAAGAAGCCACAACCAACAGAAGCAAGCAAGACACCCGGTGTGATGGAATTCTCCTGGAAAGTTCCAACCTGATGGATGCATGATTAGTTTAAGAGTCTGGACATGCGAATTTGGAGCGGTGGCAGGTGGCTGGGACATGGCGTTTTTCACATGCTGCCAGCTCCACAGAAGGGTCAGCTCGATGGAGACGTGCTCTTGTGTCACCCATGGCTTGCACGGCCAACAGCATCGCCTTCCCCTGCAGAAGGAAGAACGTGGACTAGAAGATGCCTGAAGAGGTCCTGTGGGCCCTCCTTGACTCATCTGGCTTAATGAAAATATTCAGAAACACAATCTCCACTCCTGGGAGAAGGTTCTTTGAGCTCCCTCAACTACAGTCCTTGGCTTGGCTGAATGAAAGCAGGATCTGTGAGTCTGGTGGTATGAGGGATGGCGTCAGCTAAGAGGGGCAGGGAGGAGAATGTTGGACCCGGCCAGCTTCCCTAGGTCCCCAGGAGGAGGAGGCGGCAGTGACAGACACTCCAACTCTGGGACCCCAGAACAGTTTACAGACGAGTAAGTACAGCAGACATGTTTCCAGTGAAGAGCGTGCCTCGTGAATTATCCAGGGAAGTTGTTGTCAAATCCAAGGTTTGTCATTATTTTTCCACAGTATAACAATGTTTCCATTGTTCAATGTCCACGGTTCGTCATTATTTTTCCATGGTATAACGGCAGTCACATCCCAAAGAAAAGAATCAGTGAGGAGACGTATGCACTTGCAATGTGGCTAACTGATGTAGACAGAGATTGTTTCCCTGCCAAACGCTTTCCACAGGGAGTGGGAAGGGAGGTCTGACAGGAGGTATTTGCTTATGAGAATTCACATAATTCAGATGTGGATAAAATAGGTCTCAAAAAAAAAAAAAAAGAGAGGGAGAGAACCAACCATCCCCCGTGATTCCCTTTACAACCTTCAGACTGTTCCTTTCCTGGACAGAAGGAAGAGAAAATCGATTCTCTCTGACTCACGTTTCCATAGAGGAAGGGTCCTGTCTCTGGGCCCACGTGTACACATGCAAAAGTTATCTGGGATGCAATCGACTTCATTGAGAATGGGCTTTGAGAATAAGTATTTTATCACCTGCAAACTCCAGCCACAAGAAGAATAGAGAGGCGGGATTACAATGGCAGTTCTAATAGAAGAAAGGGGAGACGTGACCGAGGCATTTCTTGTTTTAAGTTGTCGTAAGAGACTGTATTATAATCAACACAAAGCACCTCCAACTACGATGGTGGCTCTGAGGCTGTCTGATGAATGGTCTACACGACAGCAAGGCTGTCAAGGGACAAAGGCAATGTTAGATAAAATTTCTTACCGGAAACCTCCTTACCAAGTGACAAAGTACCAAGGGAAACGAATATGAACACAAATTAACTCATTTCTGGTGGTGGCAGAGGAAAAGACCGCGGTCTCACTTTGGAGTGAAAGTTGCAAAATTTCAGCTCGGGAGAGAAGACTTAAAAATTAAGGAAACACCATGCCCAAGGTCAAAGACAGCTGAGATTAGCTTCTCCTGATATTCATTCTGACAATTATCTTAAATTAAATATGGCCCTAACACAGGGCACAGTGAAGGCAGAGAATTAATAAGTCTCTCCTGTAGCACAGAGGAAAGAGCATATTGTAGAGGGACAGATGTGAATGTGACATTCAGTGCCCGCAGTTAGCTGGGCATCCCTGGGGAGCCCATTAACGTCTCTGGGCATCACCTCAAAACTCTGTGATTTTATGTGATAATAACTATCGTGAATAAGAGATCAGTAATCATTACCATCATCATAATCACTATCACCACCACCATCATCATCACCACCACCACCATCACCACCATCATCACCACCATCACCACCACCATCACCACCATCATCACCATTATCACCATCATCATCAGCACCACCATCATGACCACCATCATCATCATCACCATCATCATCATCACCATCATCACCACCATCACCATCATCACCACCACCCTCAGCAGCACCATCATCACCATCACCACCATCACCATCACCACCATCATCACCACCACCACCATCACCACCACCATCATCACCAGCATCACCACCATCACCACCATGATCACCACCACTATCAGCAGCATCACCATCATCACCACCACCACCACCATCACCGCCATCATCATCACCACCACCACCATCATCACCACCATCACCATCACCATCACCGCCATCACCACCACCACCACCATCACCACCATCACCATCACCATCATCACCATCACCATCACCACCATCAGCACCATCACCATCATCACCACCACCATCATCACCATCACCATCATCACCATCACCACCACCATCACCATCAGCACCATCATCATCACCACCATCACCACCACCATCAGCAGCACCATCACCACCACCACCATCAGCAGCACCATCATCACCACCACCACCACCACCACCACCATCACCACCATCACCATCACCATCACCACCACCATCATCACCATCATCACCATCATCATCATCACCATCACCACCACCATCACCACCATCAGCACCATCATCATCACCACCATCACCATCATCACCACCACCATCATCACCATCACCATCATCACCATCACCACCACCATCACCACCATCAGCACCATCATCATCACCACCATCACCACCACCATCAGCAGCACCATCACCACCACCACCATCAGCAGCACCATCATCACCACCACCACCACCACCATCATCACCACCACCACCATCACCACCATCATCACCATCACCATCACCAGCACCATCATCACCACCATCACCATCACCATCATCACCATCACCACCACCATCACCACCACCACCATCATCATCACCACCATCACCATCATCACCACCATCACCATCACCATCATCACCATCACCACCACCATCACCACCACCACCATCATCATCACCACCATCACCATCATCACCACCACCACCATCATCACCATCATCATCATCACCCTTATCAACATGGTCATCACAGCAGCTGTCATTCATTGAGATCCCACGATGTACAAGATGTTCCCCAACCTTGTGTTCTTTTGACTAGTGTTTTTCATGCACCTACAATGTGGCAGGGACCATGCTGAGGGCTAGGGAAATCAGTGACTCGGTTAAACCACAGTACAGTGTGTGACCTTGGTGAGAGAAGAGGTCAAGGGAGTAAAAAGTGGAGGCACCTGACTTGAGGACAGCTCCTTTAGGGTCTGTTGTTAAACCTGAGAAGTCTAGGGTCATTAGGATTTGGATGGTCAGGACGAGGAGAAGGACGGCCAAGAAGCAGAGAGCACATGTGAAGTCTGAAGCTCCGGGGAGGATCCATGAAGGGCACTCTGCCCGTAAGGGTTTAAGCAGGTAAGGCAGTGGCGTGACTTTGGACTATACTGTGGGCAGCCCAGAGAGAACTTTGAAGCTGGGAGGCCAGCAAGGAGGCTGCGTTATGGACCAGGTAAGGGACAGGTGTGACCTGCAGTGGGGTAGTCGCCACAACACAGAAAAGGAATGGGTGTTTGGAGATGTTTAGGATGTAGACACAGAGTGCTGAGGAGTGAATGAGAAATGGTGAGGTGGAAGAAACCATCAGGGAAAGCCCCAGGGTCTAGCCTACAACTGGGAGGTGGTGGCACCATCAACCAAAAGAGGTTGGAGAAAGATGCCGAGTTCGGTCCTGAACATGCTGGGTGGGCAGAGAGCGCTAGCTGGCGGGAGTCTGGGAGAAAAATATTTACGTGAGAACTGGCACCGTGGCTGAGGAGGCAACGCCCAGGGGGAGATGTGTAGCGTGGGATGCTAGGATGAAATGCTGAGGGATCAGCATAAGAGGGGCAGTGAAGAAAGAGGAGACGGCAGAGGAGTGAGCCAACTGGATGTGGAAAACCAGAGGACGTGGCGTCACAGAAGACTATGGAACTGAATCTTTTAACATAGCTACTTAAAGGACACTACTTTAGAGCATTTATCAGAGTTTTTCTCACTGAGATAAGGAGGCTACTGTTGAATTTGCCGCTCCAGCGACAATATAAATTCCACGTGGACAAGAATTAAACTCATCTGATTGTACTAAAATTTTATTTGCTAAGTGAGCACTAAGTGCCAGGCAGTGACTAAGCCTTGGGAACGCCTCCTTGAGGTAGCTAAAGGGTTGTAGTTGCTTTCAAAGATTTATGGTTTATTGCAGTTATGAGACAACTACCAAAAAGGGCAAGAAATTAGCACACAAGCCACAATCCCTTCCCCATAACCACAGCAGACATCACTAATCAACGGCTAATCCCTTGTGTAGAATCATTCTCATTTCAGGGTGCCGGGCAGTCAGAACCAATCAACTAGCCTCAGGATTGGAAACCCATTTGTTATCCGTCCAATCCATGCTTCAGGGGCAGACAGAGCACGTACGACCTTCTAGTTGCTGCTACAGAATTAATTTCTTTAGAGGTTTACTCACGAATGGATACTGAATCATCCTGCATGCTTGACTATTATCTTCTGACATAAATGTGCTTTTTTCCTGTAAGGGTGTGAAGATGTAACTGCGTCAGGGGCATTTTTTAACCTGGAAGTCGATTCCATAGCTAACGTCAAGCTAGACTTTCTCTATCTAGGTTGGTTAAGTAGGGTCGGTCTATGACTTTGCTTTGAAAACTGCCCATTTGGGAAGAAAACTATAGTTAACTCATAAAGTAAGCTTGGTGGCTTGGTCACTTAAAATGACACAGATCAAGGGCTGGCAACCTTTCTGCATAAAGGACTGGAAAGTAAGTATTTTCAGCTTTGTGAGCCATACAGTTTCTGTTGCAAGCAGTCAACTCTTGTCTCAGGCCAAACACAGCCATTGACAACGAGTGAATGAATGGATGTGGCCGTGTTTCAATAAAACTTTATTTGCAAAAACAAGTGGAGGGCCAGATTCAGCCCAGGGTCTGTAGTTTGCAGATTCCTGGTCTACCTTGTCCTTGGAGATTTGGGAAAAGTACATACAGAATCCATTATGGGCAGGAGCCATTTGGTAGAGAACTCCAATTTTTGCTATTTTACCATACGGTTGATCTGTTTGCAATCTCTAATTCTATTTGCCTCAGTTTGGGAAAATTCAATTTTTTGGAATGAGACATCCTTTTGTAACTGGTAATCAAATATATGAACCCAGAGTCAAGAATCAATTCCTTTTCACCCAAATGTAAATCACATTTCTACTATATGATACATCCTCTTTCTGGTTCCAAGGCATACTCATTTCTTGTTGCTTTTTTTTTGTGGAATGAAGGAAGAATAATTGTTTGGTGGGTCATTATTCTTCCATTTTTTTAAAAGGAAACTATTATTGATTTTGTCTGTGGCTTCTCTGGTCTTTTCACTTGGTGTTTTATTTCTGCACACTGTTCTTACTTTCATATTCGTACTTCCTAATTTATACTTCATTCCCTGGGTGCCTGGTTATAATCTTTTTTTCATTTATTACTAGTTCAAGAAACTTAGAGCAACATCAATTCTCTTAATATTCTGGCTGTATTCCATAGATGGTGACACCTTATAGTTCCACTTTATTGTTTATGAAATATTTTGTTCCTGGCTATGAATTCTGTCTACAGGCATTAAAGGGGCAGCTTGCGAAAATTAACATGAGTTTGGGCATTTGGAAACTCTATTTTTAATCAGGAAGGTTAACTATTCAAAGGGGGCTCCTCCCACCTCACTATGAGATGAGGCACCAAGGTGATAGATGAAGGGATATAAAATGGGTTTCACCTTGAGTGCAAATGTTTACAGAGGAAATGGAGGGGTGAGGGAGTAGGTCCCACAACACTGAGACCACAGGCAGATCAAGGATGTACAAAGGGGCCAGCATGCGGGAGAAGGTGAATTCAGAGAGAAGAACCACCTGGAGAAACCACTGCCTGCTCTGCACTCCCATCCTCACCTGGACGGGAAGGAACTTCCAGGGACCTCCCCCACCCCCCCCAGAACCTGAATCTTGTTGCCTGCACGGGGAGACACAGGTGCCTGCCTCGCTCCTAAGGAAGCCACAGGCCAAGGCAGAAGGACAGAGGTGGCTCCATGGGGACTGGCCATCCCACCAGGGCTTATAGGGGGTTCAGTCTTGTGGACCACACAGGAGAGTGAGTCCTATGGGGTCATTCTTGATCCTACTCAAAGGGGCGACCAGGATAGGCCGAGGGACCCCAGTGGCAAGTGGTAAAATACACATCCATCTCCAGAACTTTTTCCATCATCCCCAACTGAAACTCTGTCCACATTAACCACAACTCTTCATTCCTCGTCCTCTGGCCCCAGGCCTCCACCATCTACTTTCTGTCTTTATGAATCTGACCCCTCTAGGGACCTCTGAGAAATGGAATCATCCAGTATTTGTCCTTCTGTGACTTCTTTCACTGAGCATCATGTCCTCAGGTCCATCCATGTTGTAGCCTGTGTCAGAATTTCCCTCCTTTTCATGGCTGAGTAATATTCCATTGTGTGGGTGCATCACATTCTGTTTATGTATTCATCCATCAATGATACCTTTTTGGGGGCCACCAATCAACCCATAGGAACATCTCTTAGTAATTCTTAGGATCTGCTCAAATGTGTCTGCTCTTGCACACGTCCAGACCCCCCCACTGTGTTCATCACCCCCTAAGAAAATGATAACAATCCTTGCAAATGTCTAGTCATAGAAAATGAGGCAGATCCATGGTCCCGGGGCTCACTGTGTTGAGCAAAGGGGTCAACTTGCCTTGAGCAAACAGCATCTTACTGGGGATCTGCCCTCCTGTCCCCTGGTCAGATCAGGCGGGAACCCAGTCTCCACCCCAAAATACTGTGTCACAACTTTTGCAAAAACAAAAAAAGGTAAATAAGCTTTCATGGGTCCCTCCTGGGACACATTCCCTCTCTGGAGGCATTTGGGGCTCCAGAGTGTGAGAAACAGACCCCACAGCCCCACATTTCCGCCTTGCTCCCATTTCAGAAAGGACAGCTTTCTTCACGGTATTTAATCATTTAGAAGCTACAGCAGAACACAGAGGCATCTGCAGAATAAAGAGACAGACTGACACCAGCGGTAACTCACATCTTGACATGCAGCCGGGAACGAGCTGCCGGCACACGTTTGCAAGTTCTGGCGAATGCTGCACGTGGTGTCTCTTTCTTCGGGACACCACGGGAGCAAGTCCCGGCAGGCTGGCTCGGTGGCCTTCACTGGGCCCGCCCCGTCCCACCACCTGAGTTCCCTCTCGCAGACGGAGCCGCGAGAGCAGCCAGGATACAGACGTCTTGCTGAGCTGACAAAGCCATCTTTTCCCTCTCCCCGACCAACACTCATTATTTCTTATCTGTGAAATAGCGAGTCCGTTATGCGCAGCTAAGGCCACGGGTAATCTTCTGGGTAATTAACTTGTAAAACAATCTCTGTCCTCGTTACAGGGGGAATTGAGAAATACGCCTGAATTGCATTTGCAGAGCAAATTATGGGAGATCAGTAATTCAGCTCCCAGCTCATCTTAAACCTCCCCCGGGTGCTCTGGCTGGTCAGAGGGGAGGGAAGCCCTCGGCTCAAGACTCTGGCTGTCAGCCTGGAACATCGCTAACCTCTAACCTCGAACCCTGACCCTCCTCGAGGGTAACGTGAAAGCTGGAATATTCAGAAAGTGGAGACGCTGTACATCGTAATTCATCCTCCTTTGTATAAACCCCTGTACTGTGTAGCTTTGTATGTGGATGTGCTGGTTCAAAGGCATTTAAAATTGATTTCTCAATTTTCTGTAAACCTAAAACTGTGCCAAAAATTAAAGTCTAGTAATTAAAAAAATATAACAAAAATATAAAAACAAGCAGTTCTGGGCATCCCCGCCAGATGAATGAATACTGCACAGTCACCCCCTCTACCCACTCTTGGGTAGAAAGAAAGAATGTGTATTAGAGATAAGAGGGGTTTTTACGGCTAGTTTCCCAAAAAGAATGTTAAAAAACACATTCACTATGGAAAGTGCTATGGAGATTTCTCAAAAAACTAAAAATAGAAACACCATACGATCCAACTATCCCACTACTGGGTGTTTATCCAAAGAACAAGAAATCAACGATAGAAAGAGACTTATGCACCCCTATGTGCATCGCAGCATTATTCACAATAGTCAAGACGTGGAAGCAACCCAAGTGTCCATCAGTGGAAGAATGGATAAAGAAGATGTGGTATGTATACACAATGGAATACGACTGAGACATAAAAAAGACAAAATTGCCCCATTCGCAACAATATGGACGGACCTTGAGGGTATGATGTTAAGTGAAATAAGCCAGACAGAAACAGACAAACACTGCATGATTTCACTCATATATGGAATATAACCAGCACATGGATAAGGAGAACAGATTAGTGGTTACCAGAGGGGAAGGGGGTGGGGGGAGGGTGAAAGGGGTAAAGGGGCACATGTATATGGTGATAGATTAAAAACTAGACTATTGGGGGTGAGTGCGATGCAGTCTATACAGAAACTGATATATAATGATGTACACCTGAAATTACTCAGTGTTATAAACCAATGTGACTGCAATAAAATAATTTTTAAAGAAAACACATTCCCACCTTTAATTTTATGAGATTACCCATGGGATTAGCTTCGAATAAGACAGGTCATTCTGTAAGGTGGGATTCCTAGTGACCCGTCTACCCCAGAAACCCTAAGATGGGAAGCCATGTACGAGATAATAAATTTAAGAAATCCTTGCCATCCTGGGCTGTCCCATTAACCTCCTCATTGTCTCTCCAATATGGATGCATGAGAACGCACCACCAATTATGTCCTTGAAACAGGAACACTCAAAAAATGAGTCAGGGCAGGTGTCTGACGGGGAAAGCCCACACCTGGGATGGTGACTGGGCAGATGACCAAGGGGCAAGTGTGTCAACCCATGAAAACCTCCAGGTAAGCCCTTCCCATCCACGCCCTGGCTTAGCTGCACACGTCAGGCTGCAGAGTCTCGGATAAGGGAAGCAGGAAAAAAGAAAAAGAAATGAATCAACCCCAAGGCGTGACCTGCCAAGTATCTGTAGGTGAGTTCCAGGCAAGAAGGCTAGCTCGGGACACGCAGAGATGGGCGGCCCAACCACCCAGCAGACAGGTTTCTCTGCCTCGGGCTCCAGACACCGAGGCATTGCAACATCTGTGTCCTTAAGTCAGCGGGCGCATTCCATCCTTGCCATTCCTCTTCAGGCCGAAACGGCTTCCCCAAGAGGCCTAACGACAACCCAGATGAACAGTTTGGTGTGGGACCACACGGCGAGGCAGGAGGGAAGGGGGTCCAACCCGTGGACAGCCATGATGGGCACCAGACGCCCAGAGAGTAGCTTGCCAAAGTGACTTCAATGCCTTTGGCTCCTCATTGCACTTTTCAGAATGCACCTCAAAGAAGAAAAGTGAGTAAGGGTGCAAAGACAAATATCAGGGCTTCAACCATGCACTGCTGAGAACTGAGGCAAATAATTTGGTATACGCTGACAATGGAAGACTATGTCGCCATGAAAATCAGGACTTCTATTTATCAACAGAGAAAGATGTCCCAATAGGACGTGCAAGAGCCGAGTGTTAGGCAGAAGTAAAAACAGGAGCCCATGTTTGTTAATGGATATGCATATGGCACCTGGGTGGCAGGTGGGGTTGGGCTGCCTCCTGGGGCCATGTTCTGGATTTGAAGGATCCATACCCTTCCCATGGGTGGTGGAAACCCTACAGTGCTCCCCAGCTCTTGAGCATTCTCAGGGCTCTTGGGGGGCGTGGGGTCCTCTCTACTGAGCTCCCGCTGGTACTAAGAGAAGAGGAAAGGGTTATCAAACCACCATGTCTTTCCGTCTTCATTTCGTCCCATTGACGGAGACGTGGAATGCTGTCTTTGTCCCCACACACATGTGCACACACACTCGCCTGCAGGCCAGGTGTGTATGTAAGAGATCTTCCTCAGGACAGAACATGCTACAGTGTACAAGTTCCAAAACCTGGGTAGAAACTCCCGTCAAACCCTTGGCTGAACACTTAACTGTAAAGGCACCGTGAGACCCCAAGGAGGTTGGAGGCAAATGACAGCTGGAGGGTGGAAAGAGGTGAGCAGAGAAATTTCAGCTGCTGCCCGGTGTTGGGGAGAAAGGATGACACTTGAGTCTTGCCAAGTTCAAGGGCATGGTGAACATTTGGGACTCTCACCTGAAACCTGAGATGGGGTGTCTTAGAAGAAAGGACTATGTCTCAGATGAGGAGCTCCATCCAAGGCCCAACAGCAAAACTGAAATAGACTCCTCATAACAAGACCTTTAGCCGAGCGTCCACGAGATCACGGTGTCCTGCAAAACTCAACTGTCTTCAGAGGAAGATAACAGAATCCAAAGTCTCTACAACAGATCAGTCACAATGCCCAATACACAATAACAATAACTAGATGTGCAAAGACACGGGAAAATGTCCCCTGCAGTCAAGAGGGGAAAAAAATGAATAGAAACAGACCCAGAGATGATGTAGATGTTGGAATGAACAGACAAGGACTTTAAAACAACTATTACAAATTAAAGTGTCTACAAAAAACGATGGATGCCATGGGTGAAGACACAGAGAGTGTCAGGAAAATATATGTAAACAAAAAATAACCAAATGTGAATCCTAAAGCTGAAAAACACAGACTGTTTTGCTGAAAACAAAGCTCCAGTGATGCGATTAAAAGGACACTAGACACAACTGCAAAATGATTTGGCGGACTTGAGATAGGTCCATAGAAATCATCCAACCCCAAACACAGAGCGAGAAAAAGTTGGATAAAATGAACCGAGCTCAATGAAATGTCAGACAGCATCACGCAATCTAACGTCTGTGTAATTTAAACCCATAAGGACAAGATGGGGACAAGAGCAGAAAAAGTATTCGAAAAAGAATTGGCTAAAAATTTTACAAATTTTATCAACACCACCTACCCACAGATACAGGGAAGCCTTTTAACCTAAACGGGGTAAACACGGGGGGTAAAAACACACCTATGAACATTATCAAACTTCTGAAAAGAGAAAATAATAAAAGAACTTGAAAAGGCACATTATATTCAGGCAACATTGATAATAATCATAGGTGACTTCTCATCCGAAACAATGAAGGGAAGACGTCCACGTCACAACAGCTTAAATATCCTGGGGGCACGGGGATGTTTTCAACCAGAACTCTGGATCCACTGAAAAAGCTTTTAAAATCGAAGGCAGAATGGTGACATTTTCAGACGGATGAAAGTTGCGGGAATTTGTCACGAGTAGGATCACAGTCAAAGCGATGATAAAGGGATTTCCTGAGGTGGGAGGGAAATGGCACCAGGGAGAGATTATGATCTACAGGGAGAAACGAGGATCGAGGATGGGGAGTCGCGAGTAATCAGCATTATCTACAGATATTCCGGATCATGCGCATCCCTCTACCCTGCTCGCTGGAGAAAGTGAAACTCTGCACCACTAGGAAAGCCTTTAAAACAGAACCTGCAAATAAATGAAATATAAATATTTATTTTCAAGGCACGACACTACTCTATGGAGACTCTCCTGGATGTAAGTGTTTCAAATGTCTACGAGAAGGTGGATCTAACAGATTTCTAACTTGCTAACGCAATGGGTTCTGCATACCCCAAACCATATAACATACGGATGACAACACGAAGCAGAGGGCCACAGACGTGAGAAGGGAGGGGGCTGCCGGGCAGTCCTCAATACGGACGTGTGTGGGACTGGGCACGTGCTGGCCGAGCCCCTGTTCCCCATCTAGACATATGTCATTTCACAGACATGCTGTCCTTTCTCATTGAATGAGAAGACCCTTCCGGGAATGGTATACCTCTGGGTCTTATGCACGTGTTTCAAATATCATTACTAATACTTCAAATCTTATTTTAAAAAAAAAACTTTTCTACTATACGTTTATATTCTACATCAACTAAAGTTGACTTCATTTCCCCCAGGGGAAAAATCATTATGGAAGTACCATTTCCAGAATAATTTTTTAGGGATTGTAACATGGGGGTGATCTCTAATTACCAAGCCTAAAAGCACAGAGCATCCGGAGAGGTGTTCAAAGGAATCGATCAAAATGAATTTCCCCTGCGATGATTCCACCCCACCAACGAAAGGAACACAATGCGGTGAAACACGAGACCAAAATGACCAATGACGTGGTGGGGAGTGAAAAGAATCCATAAATTATTGGTGGGGAAATAGAATGCGGCAGGCAACATGAGAAGGAAAATTCGTACTTGTGGGATTTTTTTAAAAATCATATAAGTATTTATAGACAGGGTAAGAAAACCAGACAGACAATTGCTCCATCAGAGGGCACTCACCTTGCTGCTGCTTCGAAAGGTTAAAATGAATCATTACGAGAAACGAAGAGCCTTTAATACAAGGTACGCGGTGAGAGCTGTAAGAGCAGATTAAATTTTCAGAAAGGGCCGCGCTCCTCCTTCCGCACCTTCAGAAAAGCCACAATGACCTCCTCGACCTTCTAATTAAACACAGGAAATCATGTGTCGATCCGCCTGTCTATCATCTATCTACCAAGGCGTGCCTGCTTATTGGCTAACTCAGAACACTAGATTAAAAATAAAAGTGGAAACAGAAAAGGACTCTAGTATGAAAAATGAAACAGTCATTAAGGATCATTTTATGTTAAATAAGGAAGATAAAGGTAGTCTTGGGTATATGTCGGAGTGAAATATACATCCAGAATATTGTAGAAACCTCTCTAGGGAATATCATTAACGCTGGGCCAAGAAACTCATGTCAAGGTCTTCATCATAGAAATTATGTAACGAGAACTCTACACAATAAAGAAAAAGGATACATGGGGACAGAAAAAGAACTCTGTGTAATCAACACTTGGATTCAGGTTTCTCCAAATGCGCCAAGCTCCCGGAGGAACATTCTACAAAATCAGAGCGTCTACAAGTAGAACAATAATTGTAGGTGTCTACTCGCTTCAAAGTAGGTCCATAGTCAAGGTATGAATTCTCTCTCAGATGATGACGATCAGTAGATGCCCCTCCAGAGACACTATCACCTATGACCAGGGTGAATACTGACTTCACAGCATTTTTTGTTTTTGTGCTCAATTTAAGAGTTTTATATCTAGTTGGATGATGCAAAAATTATACTTCACCAAGACCAAGTATTTCCAAGTATCTCACAAGGAAGTGCACACAATTGACTTTCTTGACACAAGTCAAGCTTATGAAGGGTTGACCACTGTTTTCCTTCAACAAAAGCAAACCAGAAGTAACACTCAATGAAGGCCCATGAATCAACAGCTGGTCCCTCCTCCCCATAAAGATGGTGCAAGCTACTGCTGGCGGAACGATGATCTTCAGGAAAGATCTAAATTAGTGAGGAAGACGCTCTTGATGATGCAAACTGTGAGACAGTGACCAAAGCGAGGGACGACTTTCCCCTTCTAAAGAAGAGGACAGTCACCACGTTTCCAAGAGAATCACACTGCAGATTCAGGATTCCGGAATCCCACCATGGCATGTGTGAGCCTCTGGCGAAATGAGCAAGCCAGAATCTACCTTCCTCGGGTCCTTTTAAGACTGTTTAAATAGTCATCTCTTCCCATTTGGGTTCATCTGAACACTGTTACGCCTTTTTGTTGTCTGTTTTTGTGGTGGTGTTGGGTTATTTTTATTTTTTTTAAATAATTTAGCAAGACTATTTGCTCCAAATAAGAAAGCTTTCATGAGCAGATAATTAGTCAAAAGCAATAAAAATTTTGCCACCATGGATATGAGATGATAAGGTATTAAAACTCTTCCTTGGGGGGCCAGCCCCACGGCATAGCGGTTAAGTTTGCGCACTCTGCTTCAGCAGCCCGGGGTTCACAGGTTCGGATCCCAGGCGCAGACCGACACAACGCTTGTCAGCCATGCCGTAGCAGCGTCCCATATAAAGTAGAGTAAGATGGGCACGGATGTTAGCCCAGGGCCAGTCTTCCTCAGCAAAAAGAGGAGGATTGGCAATGGATGTTAGCTCAGATTAATGCATGTTAATCTTCCCCACAAAGAAAAAACAAAAACTCTTCCTTGGAAAATCCCGAGGTTGGGAAATGAGCCCTATCGTCTTGGTTCCGGGCAACGCTCCTAAATTTATCATTCCAGGAGCTCAATTAACTGTACTGTGGTATGCCAGTATCCTCCCACCGCACCGAAAATAGGATCTCAAGTGACCATGATTTCAAAGGCAGAAAGGAGAGAAGATAAAGTATTCAACCAAGAACTAAGAAGAAAGAATTAAGGACAGAGAAGAGAAGGGGAAGGGGAACGTGGGTAGAGAGGTATTAGGTGTTTCGAAATAATTGTGTTCTTGACAGTGATGTGCTAATGCTGTTAGGATGTGTGGTTACTTGCCCCCCAAAAAAGGAATCCACACAGCTATGCTTACCCAAGGATGGAGGAATTATGGAAGAGCCACAAGCAATGAACAAGGGGGGCTCCCTCCGGACTTGTGCCGAGTGGGGTAATTAGGGGCTGTGTGGACAAGACTCTCGGGGGTTCCAGCAGATGCAGCTGGTCCAGAGGGAAGCATATCCACAGAGCTGTGGGAGCTCCACGCTGGAGAGCATCCTGACCTAGATGGTGTCCAGCCGTGTGTGCAGGGAGATGTACCAGGAGGCAGGGTGGGTGCTGACCAATGGCCAACGAAGGGCAGGGAGATGCAGCTTCCCCAGGTGGCAGCCTGTGGGAGCCACTGCTGCACCTGCCACGCCCTTGGGTAGCTGGTCCCACAGCACGGGGAGTGGACCTGGGGTTGGCTGGACCACAGCTCTGGGGGCTTCTGAGCCTGGCCACGGATTTGGCCAAGGAGAAGGCCAGTTTGAGGACTACTGCCAAACTGCCCCCCGCCTGGCCAGGCAGCGGACGTGCTGGGGCCCCCACTGACCGACTTCCACACATCGGGCTTCTGATGCTGCAAAACAAATATGGCACCACTTTCATGTTTGGTTCAATGCACACAAGATTAACTTAAAAAGTGTGGGGCCGCCCGGTGGCACAGCAGTTTAGTTCGCGCTTGGCAGCCCGGGGTTCACGGGTTCGGATCCCGGGCGCCCGCCGACGAACTGCCTGTCAGCTATGCCGTGGCGGCGTCCCATATAAAGTGGAGGAAGATGGGCACGGATGTTAGCCCAGGGCCAGTCTTCCTCAGCAAAAAGAGGAGGATTGGCAACGGATGTTAGCTCAGGGCTGGTCTTCCCCACAAAAAAAAAAAAATTAAAAAATAAAAATAATAAATAAAAAGTGTGTGTGAGTATGAGTGTGTGTGCATGCATGTGTGAGTGTGTGTGTGGAATCAAGGGCTCACCTCCTCGCTGGACCAGCTCCCCCGTCCCCATGTGAGTGACCACGCTCACATTGGCTCAGTCATTCTGGACACGGGTGACCACCAGGAATGGGTTCCTCACTTGGCATACTGCACTGCAGACCTCAGGGGTCACCCGGCTTGTGTCTAGACACCTCCCTGGACCCCCACGTCCACTCCCAAGCCAGGCTAAGCCTGAGACCCGGTGACCACCCTCAGGTCCTCCAAGAGTCCGCCTCGAAGAAGCAGAAGGATCAAAGCAGGGCCAGTCTCCCCCCGTCCACCCCGAGGATGCACAGCCGTGCTTCACCGAGGAGACTCTGCTCTTTGCACAAACTCAGTGCGGGGGGGCAGCCAAGAAAAGGTGGTGCAATGTGCAAAGGGTGGAGATGACTGAGGCTTGGGCAGCTTTGTAGCACCTGTTCTGGCTCTGTTCCAGGTGTGCACACCTGATGGGTTATCTACTCCGGTGGCCAGTTCTCCCACATGCTAATTTCGTGGATCAACTTCCTGTCATTTGATAGAAAGGAAGAAACAAGAGCCGCTGAGCAGTGGGTATGTCACAGCTTTGACGGAGGGGCGTGCCTGCTCCCAGACGTGATGCCGTCATCCGGAGCAATTAGGAATCATCCCCTCCCCCCACCGCCAACTACCACCGGTCTCCTCTCTGGCCCAGAAGAGCTGCCAAAGATCCTTCCCTTTCATCCATGGGCTTTCCGCACTGAAACCTGAATCTCAACATAGAGAACCAAAGTGACCGAGTCATTTTAGAAAAGGCATTCTAGAAAGTTCTTTCCTCTGATAAATCCGCGCTATTTATCACAGCTTTGTTAGAACACGTGAAGCTCTTAAACTTTTTACGCAGTCACATAGAGCCCCAAACAAATCTTTGCTCCTTTCCTGGTAAGGTTTATAACATAAGCGAGTTTGGGTGAATTATTCTTTAAACTATCATTTTTTGTTAACTCATTCAGTTTTTTTTAAAGTCATGAAAAAAAAGAACACGTGACCTGGCGGTTTCCCGTGAGACTCCTCTTTTGGTCTGGAAAGTACGGTTTTGTGCATTTACGAGGGAAGTGATTCTTCAACTCGGGGGGCACACGGGTGTCATGGGAGGGCTGCAGAAATGCAGATTTCCCAGCACATCCCCCAGGTTCTGATGCATAGGGCTGGGAGTCTGCATTTCTAACCTGCTGCCGGGGAGGCCAGTGCTGTGAGTGGGGAAATGCATGTTGGGATCTGCTGTGCCTCCTTGAGCTGCTGCAAACAGGGAGGGTGACAATGATCAGCTGTCACCATTTCTGGTGACATTCTGCCTCCCGGGGCAGGTAACAGAGACAAGGAGACAGCTCTGTCTGCAACAGCTCCTGGGGTTGCACAGAGAGTGGGGCTGTGGGCTCTGGGGAAGCCCCTTCGTGTTCTGTCCCAAGATCAAAGGGAACCTGCTACTAAGGGCGTTGGAAGTGGCTACAACTTGCGACACTACCCAGCCTCCCAAGAGGACGAAACAGTGTGCACTTGCATAACCTAGACTGGGGAGTAAGGACACAAGAGGACAGATGCCAACTGGGCTTAGCCCCCTGAAGCTTTCCTTTCTCTCTCACGAATCACAGCAAGCCCAGAGATGGGGACGCCCAGCTTCTGGGATCTGCTCTGGGCGCCATCTTGGATCCAATGGACCCAGACGGTGACAGGCATCTTCTTTCCTTTAGGTGTAAGGCACACGCGCAGGCATCGCTCAGAAAGCACTGAAGAGCATTTGGAATCAGGAACGATGGGAGGGATGTGGGCGCATTCCTCTGGGTGAATAAACAGGTAGAGAGAGCACTACGGGATTGGCTACGGGGCAGCGCTGGACATCCTCAGGTCAGGCAGGTCGCGGTTCGACTTACCTGTGCATCTGACGGTTTCTGAGTGAAGATGTGCCTCAGGGAGCCCTGGGCACTGGAGGCGCACAAGGAATGAACGCGGGTCCTGATTTCCCAAGGGATGCAACCAACCAGCACGTAACAATGCCATCCCTCACGGATGCCTACGCTGTGTGATGCTATTGTGGTGGCATGCTTGATGCCATTTCTCACCCTCCAGTGAGGACCAGAAATCCCCTAAAGAGAGGTGCAAGGAGCAGAGAGATCTCCCCCCATCCACTTCCTCCATCCTGCCCCTAATCCCACACGGGGGTCTGCAGCTCAGCCCGGGAACATCAACTCAGACGAAGAAAGGGAACCATTTGAGGACCCAGGGGTACCTTTGTCATTCAAGGTTTCTTCTTTTATCCTCCTGACAACGTCTTCGGCTTTGCCCTCGTTATTTCCAGCTAAAAGGAAAAGAAAAGAGGCAATTAGCCATGAGGTCATCCGGAACCTCTCAAACGTGAAAAAAAAAACGTTTTCTCGAGATGCAAAACACATCCCGCAACGTGCTCTGCAGGGCCTCTCCTTTTGTTCTGGTGTGAAATTTGGCCGTCAGAGCAATTCTGGCTGATCCAACCCATCAATTGAAGATGCATTTTCTCTAGCCCGGGTTGGCAAAAGGTATGCATTTATTTGACATTTTACTTTCCAGTGATTATGGGGATGTGAGGCATAATTAACAGGTGGAAGCCAAAAATAGTTCAAGCATAAAGATGGCGGAAATGTCAGGCTAGACAGAGAACTCTCTAAGAAACCTTCGGTGGAGGTGCACCATCCATTCACGGACGGCGTGATCTGTCAAAATGTCTGTGGACGTCCCCACCGCGTGTCGGACATGCTCAGCCCGTTATTGGCGACTCCATGAAAATCTGCAGGTGCGATCCTGGGAACACCAGTTTGCACAGATGGCGATGAGGGTGGGTGTGAGGGGTGTCATGGTTAAAATAAGACGAGGAGACTCGGGTTAAATAAAGTTATCGAGGTTTCTTGAATGTCTCAGTAGGTGCATGTGCATGCAGGGTGATGGTGGAGTTGGAATGCCAGGGGTGTTGTTTTTTCCAAATGTCTCTGATCACAGCCTTAGTCTTAAGGTTTGCCTGATGGAAAAGCTCAGGAGATCCGGTCTTCCCAGGCACCGCCACCCATGGCTCATCAACAACGGGACCTGAGGCAGCTCATCAGCTTCTTCGCAGGGGGAGCCAAGCCCAAAACGCCCTGCAGGGGGAGCCGCGGGAGAGCTTCCGGGGAAGGAAGATTAGAGCTGGCACCTGAAGAATGCAGGTGTGGTCATGAAGCTCCTGGTGCCTCCAGAACCGACAGGTGGCCTGAGGACACCAGCCAGAGACACCTGGCCTGGGAGGGGCAGTTCCAGCCTGCATCGCCCTCCCCCGAGTCCAGCCCCTGGGTCAAGGCATTCTCTAGGGTAGAACCATCTTGAGGTCTTGATGAAAGTATATTACGGAGCCGTCCTTTCCTTGGGCATTTCTGTCTGCTGTTTACACATATTTTGTCTCATCTACACATTCTCGCTAACAGCAAGCGGACTTGCTATTTATTGCCTACCATTTTATTCTGTAATTTTTACTCTGTGTCATTGACAACTGCCCCCAAATTAATTTACGGAATGTCCTTGCCAAGAAAAAAAAAAAGTGTTTGCAACAAAGAGTTAAAAAAAAAAAAACATAAGACAGTGGAAGCGGTAAACCTAGCGGAACTGGAAACATCTTTGGCTCCAGCTGGGGACATCGAAGGTACATACGGCCAAGGACATATTTCAGGGTGAACTAAAAGGAACATAACCGTCATGGCCTTGAAGAAGTTCAAAGTTGCAGACATCAAGGAGACGCGGCTGCAAAGGCAATTGGCGCCTTCGCTCCCTTAAAGAAACAGAACATCACGAGGTGATGAGATTTTTCGCTTGGAGGGTTTCCTGCGTTGGGGGAGCAGCGGCAGGATGGCGCGTAACAGATAACCCGAAAACTATGTTGCATCTCTAAGTGTTGTGGGCATCAAAGACAAAAAAATATATTCACAGTTAAGTTGGGGCCGTGTATGTGTATAAGCTTGTTTCTGAAATCCCGTGCAAATTTTAAATATTAAATAGCCGTCTGATATGGGGCTGCATCTCCGGCATTGACCATCTTGGCATCAAGGGCATCAGAGCGGAAGCCTGGATGACGTGAGAAAGGAGCTCTACGGTCCTGAAAAAGAAAGAAGCGGCCAGAGGAAGCTGGGGGCACGAGCAGCAGGGCAAACTGGTCATTGTTGGCAGCCCCCTCGACAAGCAGCTCACTCTTCATATTCAGGAAGACACGACTGGCACTGTATGAGAGGTATGCACAGGCACTTTTTTGGCCAAGGTCATCGTCAGCACCTGCCTCCTGGGACCTGGAGTTGCGTCCTCACAGCTGGATATGGAACGCCTGACCCTATGCACTTGCTAGAGTTGCACCTACATCTACTGAGTAACTACTGCATATCAGGAAATAACTGGACGATGATGGAAGCCGGGCGCAAACACCACGTGTCAGCCTTCTGCTCATCCTTTCTACTGGGGGTTAAGTTTTATACATGCACATGTCCTTCTGATGGGCAATACAGGGTTTAAGGGGCACCAAGTCACTTTGGAAGGGCAATCTCTCACAAACAAGTCCCCTCCCTGTGGACTGTACCCTATCTACCAGATTTCAAGGATCTGCAAGAAGCAATATAACTTCCACTTGTTAAAAAGAAAAATATGCTGAGTCCAAACCATGCCCAGCAAGCTATGGACCTGGGGCCAAATCTGCATCACCACTTGATGTTATCAAATAAAGTTTTATTGGAACACAGCCATATCCATTCCTTTAAGTATTGGCTATGGCTGCTTTCCCACTATGAGGGCAGAGTTGATCACTGTGAGAGAGACCTATGAAATATTTATTATCTGGCCCATATCAGAAAAAAACTACCAACCACTGGTCTAAACCTTAGATGACCATTCATTAATAACTATGAAGAAAGAAGAACTCTCAACTAAAATAATATTTTGACACAATGAGAACTGTGATATTGTGAACAGATGGGAAATTGAATAATTGATGTGTTCATAGCAATATTAATGTGTTTCACTTGGCCTCAAGTTATAATCTCAATTCTTTAGCAGGTAATTGATTATTCTTTAAATATTAATAGCTTTGGGATTAAGAAATCTGAAATTGAATACACCCATCTCTTATAAAATGCATGTGTCCAATGATAATGTTTCATTAAGTGACCTTGAATCAAACTGTCCTGCAGAATGAAAAATTGTCCCTCTCAGAGTATATCCAATTATCCCCTCAAAGTCACATGAAGGAGGCAAGATTCTATAATTGGGATTCACCAAGAGTGTCAAAACTCTGACCCACAGTGAAAGTTTAAACACAGACATCAGGAGCTCTGTGAGAAAGAAGACATAGGTGGGTGAGGATGTGGTGTTTACTTTCCGTTTAACTCAAAAAAAGAAGAACATTTGGCGATGACAGGTGCTGTTCCTGATGCTCAACAAGCATCACACAAATGAGGTGACAACAGTCACGGTTCAGTCTTTGTATGCATGGGTGCCACGTGCTTGCTCCCATGTTTTCACTTCATTGTGTCTGCATACATACTCCTCACTCAACTAGATCTTATCATGACCCACCCAACTAGATCTCATCATGACCCACCCAACTAGATCTCATCATGACCTAACCCAACTAGACCTCATCATGATTACCCAACGAGACCTCATCATGACCTAACCCAACTAGATCTCATCATGACCTACCCAACTAGATCTCATCATGACCTACCCAACTAGACCTCATCATGATTACCCAACGAGACCTCATCATGACCTAACCCAACTAGATCTCACCATGACCTACCCAATTAGAACTCATCATGACCTACCCAACTAGATCTCATCATGACCTACCCAACTAGATCTCATCATGACCTACCCAACTAGATCTCATCATGACCCACCCAACTAGATCTCATCATGACCTAACCCAACTAGACCTCATCATGATTACCCAACGAGACCTCATCATGACCTAACCCAACTAGATCTCATCATGACCTACCCAACTAGATCTCATCATGACCTACCCAACTAGACCTCATCATGATTACCCAACGAGACCTCATCATGACCTGACCCAACTAGATCTCACCATGACCTACCCAATTAGAACTCATCATGACCTACCCAACTAGATCTCATCATGACCTACCCAACTAGATCTCATCATGACCTACCCAACTAGATCTCATCATGACCTACCCAACTAGATCTCATCATGACCTAACCCAACTAGAACTCATCATGACCTAACCCAACTAGACCTCATCATAACCTACCCAACTAGACCTCATCATGACCTACCCAACTAGACCTCATCATGACCTACCCAACTAGATCTCATCATGACCTACCCAACTAGATCTCATCATGACCTACCCAACTAGACCTCATCATGACCTACCCAACTAGACCTCATCATGACCTAACCCAACTAGACCTCATCATGACCTACCTAACCAGACCTCATCATGATCTAATCCAACTAGACCTCATCATGACCTAACCCATCTAGGCTTCATCATGACCTAAACCAGCACACTGAGGCAAAAAGTACAGAGAAATGGGACCTTTTTTGGTACTCCAACATCGCCTAGTTTCACTAAGAATTAAGAAGATGAAGAAGATGACCGCACTGGAGGAGTCAGGAGTCCAGAAATAACCAGTGGTGGATGCCAGTCCTCCCTGTTTGCTCAGATTGGACCGTCTCTCCCCATCCTGTTCCACCAGCATCTTTCCGCCACCAGCCAAAGTCCAGCTGGCCCTCAGAGGAGACCTATTGCTCTTCCCGTTTGACAGCTGACATCACTTTGATCAAGTCATCCCAAATATTGGCAGAAATCCAAGTCATGGAAAGCTTGTCACATCTTTAATGATACAACAGAGGCCCACCCACCAAGGAAAGCCAAAATCAGGAGGTTGGAATCCATCACCATCTCAGAGTATCGCAGCTATTTCAGAGCCTCTCTGCTCCCATGCCCTGTCTCCTTGATCTGCTCAGGTCCCAGGGAGATGTACACACATCACAGAGGTGCCAACGTTGATAGGAAGCTCCAGAGATACATCCCCAGGCACGTCCCTGTCTCCCACAAGACTTCCTCATCTGCAACCAACCCATCTTCATCTAGGGGAAGTTACGGAAGTTTTTGATAAACTTGGTAATATCAGGAGTTGTCAGAAACTTTTAACATTTCCATATCTACAAAGAGAATAGGACTTAGATACAGTCCTGTAGCAAAGAACACTTTGATGGGGAAAAAGAACAGTGAAGCAGACCCAGAAGTGATTTACCGCTCCCCAAACCTGACAAATGTATGCCATTCTGCAGACCCTGTCACTCAGAAGAGAAAGATCTACAAGAGGAAAGGAATCACTACAAGAAACCACCCTCTTTCAGAAAAGAGTAAAAAAAAATGGTTCAAATTTAAGAACGTGACTCTGATTTGGTTACTGGACTGACAGAAGAGCTGGGTGTACCCATATGAGCCATATCCCTCCAAGGAGAGCAGAAGGCCACACCGGCTGGACCTGGGGTTCCATATCTGGGTCGAGAGACCCCTGGGGAGGTCTTGCATGGAACTCAGGGGGTCTGTGAGTTTCAATGAGCAGGAATTGACATCATCCTGGTGGCCAACCCCCCATGGAATGTGGACAAGACACAGAGGTACAGAAGGACCTGTGGCTTGGCCACCAACAGAAACCACAGATGTGTTCACACCAGCACTGAGTTGTTGAAGATGACTCGAAATAAAGTTGATGCTCCTCACAATTGCAAATCGTAGAAGTTACTCAACAGGAGCTTATGATTTTTGTCGTATAAAGATTTAATGTATGTGATTACGTGGCAAGAGTTTGCATTTTTCTTACATATTTTTATATCTGCTTTTCGATATAATTGGTTGATAATATTATGGATTTTAGTTTGCGGTTTTAGACATCACCAGATGCCAAGGAGTCCAAAGACCAGAAAAGGGGAAATCCGGCTGTGGATGAGCTTGTTGGGAGCCTGGAAGGAGTGAGATGCACTTGTGTTAAAAATTCCAGCCTCAAACATCGCATCTGGTCTGTAATCATCCTTCAATAACAGTGGTGGGTAAGAGAAGGAGGAACAGTGGGAGAAAGAAAGAAACGAATTGACAATGAATAAATGAACGACCGTGGGTAATGTTTTAGAAAGTCTTACATGAAAGCAATCCTTTGCACCTAAAACCAGACCTATAGTATGATTTTCATAAAGACGGACACCATGAAAGGTATTAATTAAATCAGATGATGGTAACAGCGGGCATAATAAACATGAAATTGGTTTTTTTCCCCAAAGCTAACCTCCACATATCATTTTGGCCAGCTGACTGAAACTTCTACACCAGGAAGGCAATTGGCTGGGAAAATTAACAAATGCAAAGTGGGTTAATTGGAACTGTCCCCACTTCCCCAGCTAAAGAAAGTCCCTTCATTTTCAAAGAAGAGTTAGGAACCAAGATAAGCTATTAGAGAGATTTTCAAAAAGAAGAATGGAGAATATTGTGTCTACAGGGTACAGCTGCAGAAAAAGCTTATATTATAAAAACCTGTTCAGATTCTGCTATGGGCTGAACTGTGTGTCCCCCAAAATTCATATGCTGAAGTCCTAACCTCCAGGACCCCAGAGCGTGACTGTATTTGGACATGGGGTCTTTAAAGAGGTGATTCTGGGTCCTGATCCAGTGGGACTGGTGTCCTTGTAAGAAGAGGAGATGAGGACACAGACACACAGAGAGGGACGACCCTGTGAGGACACGGGGAGAAGACGGCGTCTACATGCCCAGGAGGAAGGTGCCCTGCCCACCCCTGGATCTCAGATTCCAGCTTCCAGGACTGTGAGACATAAATGCCTGTTGTTTAAGGCCCCCCAGTCTGTGGTGCTCTGTTATGGCAGCCCTGGCAAACTGATTCAGATTCATTGTTGTTTTTTCCCAGTGAACCACACAGAAAAATATATATGGTCGATACTAAAGCAGAACCTATATTCCCGTCCAAAAGAGTTATCACCATTTCCTGCCTTTTTCAGTTTTTAATCCTTACGTGTTTTGCATCTGTTTTACCTATAAGCAAATCGACATTTACACACCTATGCAAGTGAACCACTGCGTATCTTACGTTGGCTACAAAATTCAACTGTAAAAACCATCACCTATGATAACGTGCATGCCCAGTCTCGCCAGATGCTTCGCCGTGGAATAGCCGATTCCATCCGTCCCTCCGGTCACTATGGCAACACGGTCAGGCTGTGGGGAGAACACTGCGGAAGAAGAAGAAAAAAATATATACAAAAGTAAGTGTTAAAAGGAGAGCACACGTCTGTAAGAATGAAGCCACAGGACGGTGTGTGATGTCCACGGGAGTCGTGGTTCAATATTTGTGGTGCGGTCCCTCTCGTGGATTCCCGCAGGCTCAGGATGCGTGAATGTACTACGGTGGGTTATCCCTGAGTCATTACAGCCTGGTAGACACACCTGACAAACTCTTGCTCCTCCCCAGCTGAGCTTTTTGCAGGAATACACTGCCAAAATGATTTGCAGAAAGGTCCAAATGACCTATACCATTGACAGCCACGGGTGAGAGTCCTGGATAAACCCCCTCGGGCAGAACCAGGCAGGAGGTATTTATTGTTGTAGGATGTGTTGTTAAATATAGGATTTATTATTTTTCCAGTGTGGCGAGGCCAACAGACGAGGAGATGACTGCCATTGAAAAGAGATTGGTTCCTCCCAGCTCCCAAGAGGAGGGGGCACGGCATGCCATGCAGGGCCACATGGGGATGCACCGGGGTCGGCAAGGAGGCAGGGGGTGGGGGAAAGGCAGACAAGAGATTTTATTGTGGCTCCCCCAAGAAGGAACGAGGGAGGCATGGTGAGCAGGCTGAAGACAGGTTAATAATTTCAGCAGGTTCTGGGGCATAGGGGCTGTCCCTGGCCCTGGGGAGACTAGAGCAGATGGATGGTGACTCAGTGTGTGACAGCCCCATGGAGGAGCAGGTGGGATTGGGTTCGGGATTGGGAAGTTTTCATTTTAAAGGCGTGATCCCAGGTGAGTCATTTGCTGTCTGTAGGATGTAGCCAGACTGGGGAGCCTTAAGATCTGATAAAGGCGGAAAAGATGGACTTTCTAATAAATGGTGTTGGGACACTTAACTAGATATTTGGAAAAACGTAAATTCAGACCCATACCTCCCAGTACCCATCAAAATAAAGGGAAAAAAGTTAAACAGTGAAAATATTAGAAGAAAGCAGGAATAAATTTATTCTTAACCTCAGAATAAGAAACACCTTCCTAATTATCAGTCAAAATCGAGAAGAATAAATACACAAATCTCACTACTAAAAAAATTTTATCAGGCACAAAAAAAAACCCCACAAGCAGAATGCAAACTGGTGCAGCCACTATGGAACACGGTATGGAGATTTCTCAAAAAATTAAAGACAGAAATACCATACAACCCAGCTATTCCATTCCTGGGTATTTATCCAAAGAACATGAAATCAACAATTCAAAGAGACTTATGCACCCCTATGTTCACTGCAGCATTATTCACTATAGCCAAGAAGTGGAAGCAACCCCAGTGCCCATCAACTGATGATTGGATAAAGAAGATGTGGTATATATATACAATGGAATACTACTCAGCCATGAAAAAGACAAAATCGGCCCATTCACAACAAAATGGATGGACCTTGAGGGTATGATGTTAAGTGAAATAAGCCAGGGAGAGAAAGACAAACACTATATGAATTCACTCATATGTGGAAGATAAACAAACACACAGACAGAAAGAACAGTTTGGTGGTTACCAGTGGGAAGGGGGTTGGGGAGTGGGCATAAGGGGTAAAAGGGCATATTTATATGGTGACAACTGAAATTTCACAATGTGATAAACTATTATGACCTCAATATAATAAAAATTTTAAAACCTACAAAGTCAAAAATATATGATGAACTAGGAGAAAATCTGCAACTCCTATCACATCCAAAGGGCTATTTTCCTAATATATAAAGAGTTCTTAAAAATCAAGAAAAAAACCAAACACCCTATAGGGGAAATCGGCAAAAATAACTGTTTATATGAAAATATACCCAAATGGCCCTTAAAAACACATGTTCAACTTCATATCTGATAAGAGAAATGTTAATTAAAACTCTACTGAGATACCATTCACCTATTAGATGGGCAAAACTTCTAATGCTTTGATATCACAGTTTTCTGGCATGGCGATGGGGATCAGCCATGTAATTGGGATGGTAGCCCCGTATCTAGTTGGTGATATCTAGTGCAATTATATACGTATTTATTCTTTGACCCAGAAACATCACTTCTAGGAATTACCCTGAAAGACACAAGGCAGATTGCCAATGGGAAGCCACAGGTACTCATTACACTCAGTAGGAGAATGGATGAACAACCTGGATACATCCACGCCATGGGGTACCCGAGCCCATCCTTGGTCTCCGCCATCATGCATGGAATAGTGAGCCAACCTGAGTGTCCCAAGCTCACCTGAGACATTCCACCTGCTGGCCAGTGGCCAGGTGTGATCCATTTGTTAGCAAATCCTTCCAATAAGTAGGGTCAACAGATGCTTTCCTTCGGTTGGCACCCACCACCACAGTCAGACCTTGCTCATAAAATGAAGAAATAACCCTACAGCAAGAAGCCCCCACAGTGATGCTGAGGGTTCGATATCTCCCCAGAGTCTATGCAGACTCCCGCCCCCGTCCTGGAATCAACATTCCCCACCGCTGTGTCCATCAGAAGGAGCGTGTCCTGGGACCACACCACTGTAGGACCCCAAATGATTCCTTCAGGCTCCCCACAAAGTTTCCAGACGCCCAGGCTTGATTCTGCTAAGAGGGATTCCCGCCCTCGTTTGGGTGCAGTTCCTGGGAAGACACACAGCATTCACGACAACACTGTTCTCTTAGGTTACAGAGGTTTCTACAGAAGCAGTCCAGAATGGGGCTGCAGGAAGGAGCATTAGAGAAGATCCAAGTCAGCCTTCCCCTTACAGATGAGAGATCGTGACGACTCCATGTCCGAGAGGCAAGGGGACCATGGGTGTCCCAGTGGGGACACCAAAAAGCAAAGCACCACAACCAAATCTTCATAAGCCGAGCTAACGTTTCACCTAGAAACAAGGCTAAGGGGTACAACTTAACAGTCGAAACACAACAGACTAGAACAGAGGTCCCCAGACTTTCTCGGCTCAGAGCACACACTGCCCAGAAATTGTTTTGCAGCACTGCTGAGAAGAAAAGAAAGAAAACAAAAAAAAGAAAGAAAACAAAACAAAACAAACATATATAATATTAAATTGTAATATATAATAAATATATAATAGATATATTTAATAAAATACATTTATACAAATATAAATGAAATATATATTTATATGTAAATATTAAATTTAAATATTTAGAATATTACAAATATAAAGTTCATATTTTATATTTTTATTTTATGTAAAATTATATTTATATATCTAAAACATTAAATATTTTATATATTTCATATATATGAAAATAAATAATTTATTATTTAATAATAATAAACACTATAAAATACTTTTATTTTAATACCAATATATAAAATGTGTAATATCTATTTAAATATTAAGAATATAATGTGTATAAATAAAGGCTAGAAGTAAACATAAACAATTTGATGTCACAGATAAAGAATTCTTTCCACAGCTCATTAGCAGAGTCAACACAACTGAGGCAAAAAAAAACCAAGAAACTTTAGGTCAATCAAAATCAGTCAAGCTAAAATACAAGGAGAACCTTTTTTAAAAAAATGAAAGAAAAAAAACCCCAGAGCTTGCAGGAGTGGACAATAATAAGTGGTGAAATCGCCACGTCACTGGACTCCCAGAAGGAGAGAGAAAAGGTCTTTTAAGAGATGACGGCGGAACATTTTGTGGCAGGAGACAGCACACAGGAATAATGGGCCTGACGTCAATTCCCTTCTTTGTGTATTTTCTCAATCAAAGTGCACATACACTACTTCTCCTTTCCAATTCATCATATTGTCGGTGAGGAAAGCCTTACACACACGTATATTAATTTGCTTCTACAAACAAGATGTTTCACATGAATCTGACAGGAAAGCTCTGCCGAGTGCAGTGACGGCAGATAATGAACAGATACGTAACTTTTGAGAGGCAATCATTTGTGTATTGAACGAACTACTGATGTTTCTACTGGTAGTTGCGCCACACCTGAAATAAACGACCACGGTACTCCTGAATAAGATTCCACAAGAGCGCATGGATGTGTAAGATCGAATTACAGTCGTGCGTTGCTTCACGATGGGGACACTTGCTGAGAAACGCATAGTTAGGCGATGTCCTTGTGCAAACATCACCGAGTGCCCTTACCCAAACCTAGACGGGACAGCCTACTACACACCTAGGCTGCATGGTACTCATCTTATGGGACCACGGTCATCTACGCAGTCCGTCAGGGACCGAAGTGTCGTGATGCAGCATGTCAGTGTAATTTAACTTGGAAGCAGTAAACACACATTTCCTTCTCCCAGCATGCCTCTCATTCCACCCCTATGAAGAGGTCTCCATGCTATTGACAAGAACTCCCTTGTGATATGAAGGCATTTCCACTCAAGAGTTTGTGTCCTAGATTCCTCAAAAAATTAAAAATAGAAATACCATATGATCCACCAATCCCACTCTTGGGCATCTACCCAAAGGACATGAAATCAACCATCACAAGAGGCATATGCACCCCTATGTTCATTGCAGCATTATTCACGATAGCCAAGAAGTGGAAGCAACCCAAGTGTCCCTCGACTGATGATTGGTTAAAGAAGATGTGGTATATACATACAATGGAATACTACTCAGCCATAAGAAAAGACACAATTGTCCCATTTGCAACAACATGGAAGGACCTAGAGGGTATTATGTTAAGTGAAATAAGCCAGAGAGAGAAGGACAGACACTGCGTGAACTCACTCACATGTGGAATATAAGTGAACACACGGACAGAGAGAACTGATTGGTGGTTACCAAGGGGAAGGGGGGTGGGGGGTGGGCACAAGGGGTGAAGGGATGCATCCATATGGTGACGGACAAACAAAAATGTACAACTAAAACCCTACAGTGTTATAAACTATTAAGACATCAATAAAAATTAAAAATTAAAAAAACAAGGAGTTTGTCTCCAACACATAGGCCCAAAGATGCATCTTCTTATTGCTGGTATTATCAAACCAGCCTTCGTGTATTCTACATTGGAAGGAATGAGTCCCTGGGGCTGCATGCTGGCCTGCCCTGCCACCCAGCTTGGCGCCCGTGCGAGGCCAACGTTGGCGGAGGGGATGCGCCTTGTCATGGATTGTCTGTGCCCCACGGCCTGGCCAGGGGCCGGGTGTGAGGTCAGCATTCAGCGAGTGTTCACGGAGTCAATTAATGAGCTAACTGATCTATGGATAAATCAATCAGAGAGGTCAGGCTGATAGCTCGTACCCTGGAAAAGCAAAAGAGATGTGCTGTGGACTGAATGTCTGTCCCCCCAAATTCCTATGCTGAAACCCTAACACGCAGTGAGATAGTATGAGGAAGTGGGGCCTCTGGGAGGTGATTGGGTCATGAGGGTGGCGCCCCCATGGATGGGATTAGCACCCTTAAAACACTGATCCCAGGGAGCTCCACTGCCCGGTCCACCCCATGAGGACACAGCGGGAAGATGCCATCTATGACCCAGCAAGAGGGTCCTCCCCAGGCAAGCCTCCGCTAAAGCCTTGATCTCGGACTTTCCAGCCTCCAGAACGGGGAGAAATAAATGTCTGCTGTTTAAGCCGCCCAGTCTATGGTATTTTTGTTACAGCCGCCCGAGTGGACTCTAAGACAAGACGAATCCCAGGCAAATCCTTTAGGAGACGTTGATGCTTAAGAGACTTCAAAAGGCAAACACACGGGGTATGACTTTCCCATGCACTGTGGACACAGCAAATTACCACGCACTTGGTGGCTTTATAACAACACACATTTATCATCTCATCATTCTAGAGGTCAGAAGTACAAAATGGGTCCAAGTGGCTAAAGTCAAGGGGCGGGCAGGGCTGGTTCCTTCCGGAGGCTAAGGGAGAGAATCCATTCCCTTGACTTTTCCGGCTTCTGGAAGCTGCCTGCCTTCCCGGGCTCGTGGCTCCTTCCTCCATCTGCAAAGTGCGTCACACCAACATCCGCTTCCACCATCCCATGTCTTTCTCGGACTCATACTCTCTTCCCTCCCTCATATAAGAGGGAGCCCACCCAGATAATCCAGGATCATCTCCCCCACCTCAAGGCCAGCTGGTGGGTGATCTTAACTCCACATGCAACCTTAACTTCCCTTCGCCGTATAACGTAACTTAGTCACAGGTTCTAGGAGTTAGGACGTGGACAGACATCACTGGGGGCCGTGACAGAAAGACAGAAAAAGATGGAGAGACAGAGAGAGATGGAGAGAGAGACAGAGAGAGAGACAGAGAGAGATGGAGAGACAGAGACAGAGAGAGATGGAGAGAGAGACAGAGAAAGAGACAGAGAGAGATGGAGAGACAGAGACAGAGAAAGAGACAGAGCCAATCACCAAGACTGGCAACCAATATCACTGCCCACGTGACTGGGAGAGAGCAGCCTGAACTTGTATCAAATCGTCCTGTTAAACCCCCGGAAAGCAACCACAGGAAGAGACGGGACTGAAACGGGAGAACCAGCGGCCAGAAGCTGGCACGTGGGAGACGTTTCTTAAAAACTAAAACCATAGAACAAAATCAGGCCGAGACACTTAGAGCTGAAGATGGCGTGCTCCAAACCCAGCAATTACGTACTTCACCCCAGAAATAAATGCCCCGGTTAATACAGACACAGGACACCAGTTTACAGGGAAAACCGACACACCCGTATCGGGATATAAACTGCCACGTCCATATAAACATATGCGTGAACCTATCCTTAAAAATCATTCCGATTTCCAAGATTTGAAAATCACCGAAAGTGAGATGAATGGCACTAGCAGCTTTAGGTCGTGAGTGTTGTTTGTGGACACAAAGTTAAAGTGGAAAACTTATTTTGCAAGACATCTGTAGAGGGACCCTTAAGTCAATATACCGACCCCAAGCACATCTTACTTGCCCTCTGGAAAAAGAGCACCTATATTTTCCCATCTTCAAAGTTTAAATGCATTTATTCAGCTGGACTGGAAGCCCCCTAGGATTACGTCAAACGAAAACAAAAGGTTTGAAATACAATAAAGTCTTCATGTGAAATGTTAAATGAACCAAAGTCAGTTTACGAAAGTTGCTTTAGGGTGCATGTGAATAAAAGAAGTTGGGGAACCTAAATTTTAGGTCCTAAGAATCAGTCCCACAGATAGATCTGAACCAGCCAGGAAGAATAAAACGGTCTGCAGGTATGCCAATCATAAGACCCCTCACATCAAGCCCTGAAATCAAATTCAGCTCTGAGCTTCCTAGCAGCCAAAGAGAAAAGGAAACAATTCCGGAGACGGCTGTCACCACCTTTAGGATCAAAGGGTCTTATTTTATTACCAGACGTCAAAGGTTTCCCGGCAAGTCACTCAAACCTAATTTTCCATTGGAGGCATCTGTTGAAGACACTGAGGGGGTGATGGGAAGCTTAGCAAACACAGTAACAAATGAGATATTTATAACATTCTTCCATGCAAGTTGAGACTATAAAACCAAAATGTCACTTAATGAGAATGACTCTGTGATGTGCGATTGAAGGGGAACGTGGAAGCCAAATCCCTTCTGCCTCTGGCACTTGCTTCTCTGTCCAAGTCCCTCTCTCCACCCACCATTCCCCTCACCCTGGCCTCATATTGCTCCAAAAATCCACGCTGTTTTATATCAGTGGGCTCCTACATACACGTTCCCTTCAACAGAGCAGCCCTTCCCTCGCCTGCGTTGGAAAGCGTCAGCCATCCTTCCACGTCCAGCTCCGGAATCTCCTCTCCCATGAAGATTTCTTGAGACCCTCTCACCCACAAGAGTTCATATGGATGGGGGTTTGCCTTGGGCACTCATTTCTGTTAGCCTAATTCAGGTGTTTGGGCTTGTAAAGCGGAGGCAGAAAGACAGAGACAGAGAGAGATGGAGACAGAGAGAGATGGAGAGACAGAAAGACAGAAAAAGATGGAGAGAGAGACAGAGACAGACAGAGAGAGATGGAGACAGAGAAAGAGACAGAAAAAGATGGAGAGACAGAGAGAGATGGAGAGAGAGACAGAGAAAGAGACAGAGAGAGATGGAGAGAGAGACAGAGAAAGAGACAGAGAGAGATGGAGAGACAGAGACAGAGAGAGATGGAGAGAGAGACAGAGAAAGAGACAGAGAGAGATGGAGAGACAGAAAGAGAGATGGAGAGGGACAGAGACACAGAGAGAGATGGAAAGAGAGACAGAGAGACAGAGAGGACAGACAGACAGCAAGAATCAGAGAGAGATGGAGAGACAGAGAATGGACACCCTAAGTTGCACAGGAATTCCTTCTGCCCTGTTGCCCCTGGATGCCCCCAGAAGGCACGAGATGGGAGCCCTCGGCCCGCTGACCCCCAGCCTGTCCCCCGAGAAGGCGTGAGTGGGAGCAGGGGATGGAACTGCTTTCTGCTCACACAGATCTTGCTCATTCCAGCTCTGGGCTCCGTGCAGACACTGCCCTCTGCTCCAACGCTGTCCACGCTGGCCCTGGACGCTGGCCTCGCCAACGGGCAACGCTGACCCTCTGCCTGTCCCTCTCGACCAGGTCTAGGGCCTCCTCGTGTCCCCCAGGCTGAGCTCAGGGCAGGCACTCACAAAACCCCGGGACAGGAACAGCAGAGCAAATGCCAGTTACAGCCGGGGAGTGACCACCTACGGCCCCTCGTTCTTTTTAACTCTTTAAAACTAACACATTTTGTGTTTTCCTCCTGAAACATCCAGTGCTTTTCTCATGTTTTCTTACTAAAGAAAGGAAGCATGGCTGCCATTCTGGAAATAGGATTTGCACTCAGGGGGACAGAGAATGACCAAGAACCAAGACCATAGGGCAAGTGAGAGACGGGTCCATCTTCTCAGGATGGACAGATGGTGTAAGCTCCTCCCGCATGAGGGCAGCACCCCAAAACCTGGAGGGTCATGGGGGGCTCTGGAAAAACCTCTGCAGGGGCCCTAGGACTCTTTTTAAAATTATTAAAAAGTGTTCCCTTCTACGATGAGACGCTTCTGTTGCACACACCAGGACACCCCCAGCTTTTCTGCTCTGCAGCTTGGAGCTGCAGAATCGAGGGCAGCCAGGGAGCCGCGATGATGCAAACACGCGTCTTGTTTTAAAACATCCCAGGAGACTCTTAGCGCACCAAAAAAGATGCACAGCAGAGAAAAGAGGGTTTACGGGGAAACGGGCGCAGTCCGAAATATATGCCTTTCCGGGCAGCTGCAGACAGCACGCACACATCAATCTTTGGGGAAAAGTCCCCATGTAACCCACGTCAGCAAGTGCAAACTATACCACGCCCCAACAAAGGTGACTTCAAATACACTTAATTAGGAATGCAAATCAGAAATTAGGCAACCAGGTGCTTCAGCATCAGAAGCTTCCCAGGTAAACTTTGGTGGCACCGGTGATTCATGGATAAGCTATGGGAAGGCTTCCTGTAATTAGGAGGAAATCACCGCCCCCGGGACACAGTGCAATGCACCTTACACCTGGGATCCAGGATAAGGCAATACACCCCACACGCTTCTGTCGTAAGCACGCCGTGTTTCTCAGGACCTGCCAACGCTTTTACAGGAAGGGTCCCTCCTCGCCCCACGCCCAGGTGCACCTGGAAACAGCTGTAGGGTGCTGCGTCCCTCCCAGCCTTTGAAATGAATTCAAGGATTCGTGATGGACCACCAAGGAGATGCTCCTCCGAGGGGGCCTAGGAGGGACCTGAATGATGGACAGAACAGGGGCCGGGCGGAGATGCGGTACCCAGAGAGAAGGCAGAAGGTGAGGAAGGTTCACAAGGAAGGATGCATGCAGGGACGTGGGGGTCCCGGGAGATGGGGCTTGTTTCCACGGAGGAGGGGAAGGAGCAGCGAGCATCCTTCAAGGGGAGGGATGAACACGAGGCGGGTCCAGCAGGAGGAAATGCTGAGGAAGCATTTGGAAACCAAGAGCAGGGTTGCTTAGCCCAATGGGCAGGTGGGAGGCAGCCGAGAAGGCAGGCGAGGCCAGAGCTACCCACTGTGGGGCCCCCCAAGTGTCCGGCGTCCACCCTCGCATCCCAAGCAGACCCTGTCTACATTGACCTGCTGTGTCCACCTCCTCCCAGCATGCACGTGTCCACCTTAACTGCCTCCAATCTTAATTACCGCTCTGCACACAGTTGCTACCACTGATAGACACTTAAACGATACAAATGTATCCACACACGCATTTAAACATATGTATCATGCGTCTTCTTCAGGCTGATTTATTACAATGATAAACTGCAATTTATTGCAAAGAGCTTAAGAGTTAACAACCTTGGGTGACAGACGCCCAGTTTCAAGGAGCCTTTTTCTTCTATGAGGACAAAGGTCCTTCTTCTCTTCCCCCCCACACTCCAGAACTGAGAAAGTTCAGGAACAGGGGCTCAATCTCCCACTCGTGGAGGCTTCCAAGGGAACCTCTTGGTCCACGCCGAGAAAGGAATGGAAGATTTAAGGGGAAAAAATGTTGAATGAAAAGATCAGTTGGAGACACATTCCTGCAGGCATCCCCAACATCCCACAGTCTCATCTCCACCCAAATGTCTATGGCTCATGGGAGGCGAAAGCAAAGGATGCTATTGCTACAAGTTAAGCAAGGTCTACACTTCTTTTCTCCTGGAGCGGACAGCTCTCATGTATCTCTGAACAGGCTGTAGGGCATTGGCCAGAAGAAGGAAGACAAGTCCAAGACAGAGGCTGCCCCCTCCCAGATCCCGTTGCCTGGAGTCTGCATCTTCTTCATCTGCACCCCGGGTTTTCACATGCACATAAAAGGTTAAACAAACCATCGAGGCCACAAAGCAAAGGAGGAAATAGAATGCGCACCCCGTGGAGAGGGGGCGGAGGAATTGCCATGGATCTGAGGCTGAGGGACTAGGTCCTCCAAGATCTGCCCATGCTGGGGACCGGCCTAACGCCCAGACGCTGGGCACCCAGGCCAGCCATGGGCCAGTCCCAGCCTTTCCCCAAGACCTGACTTCCACAGCAGGAGGCTGACAGCCCCACCCAAAACGGTCCAGGAGTCGGGCTGTCAGATCCCCGTGCCCGGGCGTTGGACATGCATGTCCCTCCGGCTTCTGCCGCGAGCCCAGGACAGGGATGTCACAGGCGTCCTGAGATCGCATGCTGGTCAGTCACAGCTCCTGGGATCGTTCATTTTCTGTGTCTACTCGGCTGGCCCAGGGCCCACATATGTGGTCAAAGGTAATTCTGGATGTTTCGTGAAGGCATCTTTTGGGACTGGGAAATGAGATTAACATTTAAATTGGTGGACCTTGAGTAAAGCAGACTTCCCTCCCTGTTGTGGGTGGGCGGCGTCCAATCAGTCGGCAGCCTTAATAGAACAAAGACTGATATTGTCTGAGCGAGAAGGAACTCTCCAGCAGACGGCCTTCAGACTCAAACTCTAAGTCTTCCTGGGTTTGCAGCCTGCAGTCCGCCTGCTGGTGCACATTTTGGATTTACTAGGTCTCTGTAACTGCATGAGCCGACTCCTTAAAATGAATCAATCTCCCTTTCTCTGTATAGATATAGATATGGATAGACACAGATAGATAGATATAGATATATAGTTATAAATATAGTTACAGATATATAGCTATGGATATACATATATAGTTATATAGATATATAGATATAGATGTAGTCATATTTATAGATACAGATATAGTTATAGGTACGGATATGATATAGATATATAGATATAGATAGTTACAGATATATAGTTATAGATATACATATACATATTAGTTATATAGATATGCTTATAGATATGATATAGACAATTATAGATTTATAGATATAGATATAGATGTAGTCATAGATATTTATAGATACGGACATAGTTATAGATACAGATACGATATAGATATAGATATATAGATATGATACAGATATATATAGATATAGGTATATAGATATAAATATATAGACATATATAGACATATAGATATACATATAGTATACTTATAAGCATAAACTTATACATATGACATATATAGTTATAGATATATATAGATACAGCTATAGATATAGATGTAGATATACTTATAGATATAGATGTAGTTATAGATATTTCTAGATACCGATAATTATAGATACAGATATGATATAGATATAGGTATATAGATATTGACATGGTTATAGATATGATATAGATACAGATATAGACAGATATAATACAGATGGACAGATTTAGATATTTAGATATATATATCTTGACTTTCAGACAATCATTGAGCAATTTTCTAGTGGAAGTACAGCCCATGCAATACGTAGGATATGCTTGTACTAAAACTGTGCACGTTGTTTATTTTCAGCCCAAGCTGCCGGCAGTTCTGCTGAGACGGCCGATGGCATCCACACATCACTCGCCTAATCTCTTTAGCAAACGGCTGTCCAGCCACGTGCGTGGTGCTCTCTCCAGAGCACACTTTCTCATTTTTGGCAATACGGACAGGGTGAGAACGGTTCCAAATCTTCAAGTTCTGGCTCCTGGGTGCCTAACCATCCCGTCTTCAGTTTATCCATCTCTTGTTGCATTTTACTCCAAGCACTGAAGAGAGCCTGGTCGGCTGCGTCAACACTTTACTCAGAAATCTCCTCCTAAATGTCCAACCACATCATGCAGGAGTTCTACCTTCCACAAAACACCGGGACGCAATCCAGCCAAGTTCTCTGCCACCTGACGACCAGGATCACGTCCCTCCCGTTTCCAATGACCTGTTCTTTGTTTCCGTCTGAGGCCTCGCCAGAAGCACCTTCAATGGTCCCGTCTACCTCCATTCCCCATGACGACATATGTCCACCCCCAAGACAAGTTCCCCTACAGTTCTCCTCTTTCCGAGATCACATCAAAGTCCCCTTCGACATCCTTCCACGTACCAACAGTCCTTCATCCGGGCTGTCTCTATCAGGCACCTGCCAACTCTTCCAGCCTCTGCCCATGACCACGTCCACAGCCATTTCTACATCTTCAGTCATTTGTTCCAGCAGCCCCTCCTGGTCCCAAAGACGAATGCAACACAGGAACACAAACCAAGTGGCTTATGCAACAGAAATTTACTCTCCCCCAGTTCTGGAGACCGCAAGTCCAAGATGCAGGTGTGGGCAGGGCTGCTTCCTCCCGAGGCCTCTCTCTTTGGTGTGTAGATGCCGTCTTCTCCCCGTGTCCTCCCGTGGTCGTCCATCTGTGCGTGTCTGTGTCCTCATCTCCTCTTCTTGTAAGGACACCATGCATGCTGGATTAGGGCCCACCCTAACGACCCTCACCTGAACTTGATCATCTGCAGAAACCCTATTTCCAAATAAGGTCACCTTCACAGGTACCAGGGCCTGAGACTCCCATGTATCTTTTGGGGGGTGGGAGGGGGCACAATTCAAACCTTAATAGCTGGTGCACACACGCACGGACACAGACATGCACACGAGGACCCAGCTGCCTGGCCGCGGGGAGTTCCCTAGGAGGGTGCATGAGCTGGGCATTCTGTCTCCTCCGCAGCTGCCTGACACTGGTGCGATCTACGTCGGATCCCCGCCACCCTCCCGCCAAAACCTGGATGCAAACGGATACATGGCATCGCTCCAAATCACCTGGAGTGTCACCCTCTCTTCCCCACCCCTTCTACATCTTTTCTCTCAGGTCCATTGCCCATTCGTCTACGTCAGCTCCTCGCCCACGGAGATCAAAGAGCGAGGGCTCTAGAAGTCCGGGCTGTAAGTTGACCCCAATTGCACCAGCTGTTCCTGGGACCCGCCAGCCACGGGACAACGCTCCCATCAGCTACTTTCCTCCCGCAGCCAGTGAGCTCTGCAGCCTCGCGGTCCGACTGTGCGACACGAAGCTGCTCACCACCGGGTCCGTTTGTGGACGACCGTGCGACTCCAGTGAGAAGACAGGTGGCAAACGCTCCCAACGGTCAGACGCTCAGCAAAGGTTTGCAGGGCGCGACGGGGGAGCGTTCCCTTCCAGAGACTGGCTATCTTTAGAACGTTCCGGCATCACTGTTCTTTCTGAAGCATCTCACGTGCAGGGCTGACCTCACGCCCCAGCGATGGCCGGCATTCGGGGAAATGATAAATGACAGCCCTCTGGATACCTAGCTCAGTGACCACAGCTCAAGGATGGAACCGTGAAACAACGCAATCAAAAAAATACTAGAGGAAAATGTGCTGGTGGTGACGGTGGCGGCAATTTTTCCGTGGACAACCTCACAGCGAAAACGACTTCTCTAAGGAACACGCAGAAGTCGTGGAGGAAAAGTTCTACAACTCCCATCACATGAAAAATGTTTAATTCTGGAGAACCAAAACCGCCTCGTGTAACGTCAAATGGGAAACGACACATTGCAGCAGACGGGATTAGGGACGCATTCTTTGTACATAAAGAGCTCTTGTAAAATAATAGGAAATCATCTAACGCTCCCCCCCAAAAGGACAAAGGTGATGAACGAGGAATGCACAGATGTTGAATAAAATATAGATACATGAAAGGATGTTCCAACTCACTCGAAATTAAATAAGCAAAAGGTAAAGGAAGTTACTAGTGTTCGTCAGTCAGATAGAATCCAGTACCCGGGACCAGTACACCCCAGAAAAAGTGGATGCTTGCACACTCACTAATATCCCACCAAGACCGTACCTTCTTAGGAGGCGAGCTAGAAATGGCCGTCTAACTTGACACACGTATTCTGTGTGACCCAGCAATTCCACCTCTGAGAATTCATGCAACAGATGCATTCCCACGGGTATGAAAAGACATACAAACAGAAACCTTCATTGCGGTCTTGTTTACAAAAGAGAGATCTTTAGTTTGAATGTTGTTTGAGACATGACTTTTTACAGGCGTTATTCAAAAGAAAGTCCTATTGTTATGGTAAGACCTTGGATGAATCTTCAGGGAATTATGGCGAGTGGGGAAAAAGCAATTTCGAAAGGGTGACGTTGTGTAGGACTCTACTGATAGGCATCCCTGAAATGACAAAATTATAGACACAGAGAGCAGATTTGGGGCTGCCAGGGGTTGAGGACCGGAATGCGGGGTTGAGGTGGGAAGGAGGCGGATGGAGGTACAGAAGGGTCACACAGAGGGATCCTTGGGGCCACAGAACTTCTCTGTGTCTTCACCGTGATGGTGGGTCCACAACCCCACACGTGCAACAAAATCCCACAGAACTCAATACACCAACACACAATCGAATGCAGGTTAAAACGGCAGAAACCTGAGCAAGAAGATGGAGGGTTTCCATGGCACCATCTTGCTTGCGCCATGGGCTGGAGTTTTGCACGATGTTATCCTTAGAAGAAAACCAGGTCAAGCGGACACAGGATTTCTCCACATTAGTTCTTACAACTGCATTTGCATCGACAATGATCTCAAAGTAGAATGTTAAAAAATGTCTCAGAAAACCAATGAACAACCACAAAAAAAAGTCTAAGCTTATGCCATGTAATGTAGCCTTCTGTATAAAAAAAAAAAACAACTAAAAAGAAAAATGAAGAAGTCTCTGCCTTATGAGCTCCTGTCTGGTTGTTCTGAAAACATCCATGTGTTTTATGGCTCCCTTTTGAACCGCGGATGACTCCACGCCCTGGTCCTTTTATCCAACAGAGGGCGGTAGACATGGCCGACTCTCTCCGCGGCCATGAGCCAACGTGGATGCCAGATACACAGTCCTGTTGTCTAAATCCGGGCCATCAGCACCACCACCTCCTCCTTCATCTAGGAGGTTTCTGGACCTCAATGCACGCTCCATATTTCCTGCCTTAGGCAGACACGTGTAAGCCACCTGCAATTCTTTCTGAAACCACAAGGGTCTATGTTCGTTCCTTGACTCATCATGAAATAATTCGTTCCTGTGCTCCATTGGGAAATGCCAACGTTCCTCTTTAAAGTAAGCACCTGAAACGATGCTCAACATCATTAGCCATCAGGGAAAGGCAAATCAAAACCACAGTGAGATAAGAACAAAAAAACAAACAACCCGATCCAAAAATGGGCAGAGGATCTGAACAGACATTTCTCCAAAGAAGACAGACAGATGGCCAACAGGCACGTGAAAAGATGTTCAACATCACTAATCATCAGGGAAATGCAAATCAAAACCATGAGATATAACCTCACTGTTAGAATGACTATAATCACCAAGACAAAAAATAAACGTTGGAGAGGATGTGGAGAGAAGGGAACCCTCATACACTGCTGGTGGGAGTGCAGACTGGTGCAGCCTCTATGGAAAACAGTATGGAGAGTCCTCAAAAAATTAAAAATAGAAATACCATATGACCCAGCTATCCCACTACTGGGTATTTATCCAAAGAACCTGAAATCAACAATTCAAAGAGACTTATGCACCCCTATGTTCACTGCAGCATTATTCACTATAGCCAAGACGTGGAAGCAACCCAAGTGCCCCTTGACTGATGACTGGTTAAAGAAGATGTGGTATATACATACAATGAAATACTACTCAGCCATAAAAAAGACAAAATCATCCCATTTGCAACAACATGGACCCACCTTGAGGGTATGATGTTAAGTGAAATAAGCCAGAGAGAAAGACAAACACCATATGATTTCACTCATATGTGGAATATAAACAAACACATGCATAAAGAGAACAGATTGGTGATTACCAGAGGGGAAGGGGGTTGTGGGATGGGCGACAGGGATAAAGGGGCACATATGTATGTTGACAGATAAAAACTAGACTATTGGTGGGGAGCATGACGTAGTCTATACAGAAACCAATAAATAATAACGTACACCTGAAATTACACGTTATAAACCATTACGATCTCAATAAAACAATTGAAAAAAAACACAATGAGATGCCGCTCCACGTTCATTAGCATGGCTATTATATTAAAAAAAAAAGAAAAGAAAAGAACACAGGTTGGTGAGGATACAGAGAAACTGGAACCCTCCTACACTGCTGGTGGGAAGGTAAAATGGTGCAGCCACTATGGAAAACAGGCTGGTGGTCCTTCAAAAGCTTAAACGTAGAGATACTGTATGACCCAGAAATTCCACTGTTAGGTATGTACCTATCCAAGAGAAATGAAAACATCTCCACTGAAATACGCACGTGTGAATGCTCAGAGCAGCATTACTCAGAATAGCCAGAAAAGTGAGAACCACCCAAATGCCATCGATGGATGAAAGGATAAACAGAATGTGGTCCATCCACATAGTGGAATATTATACAGCCATGCAAAGGAGTGAAGCACTGACACAGCTACAATGTGGATGAACCTTGAACACATGATGCTCAGTGAAAGAAGCCAGACACAAAAGGACACATAGTGTGTGATTCCATCTACACGAAATATCGAGAATAAGCATATCCACAGACAGTATAGTCATGCATCACTTAACAAGGACACGTGCTGAGAAATGCATCAGTAGGTGATTTCATGATTATGCAAAAATCTAAATGGTGCAGCCTACTACACACCTAGGCTGTACGGTACTAATCTTACGGGACCATCGTCAAGTATGTGGCCTGTCGTTGATTGACACATCGTTATGTGGCACAAAACTATAGATTAGTGGTTGCCAGGAGCTGGGGGAGGGGGAAGGGGAGTGATGCCTAATGGGTACAGGGTTTCCTTTGGGGGTGATAAAAATGTTCTATACAGCGATGTTGCTTGTACACCACTGCAAATACACTAAAAACCACTGAATTGTCCAATTTAATGGGTGTACTGTCTGGCGAATTATTTCTCAATAAAGCTGTTTAAAACGGGGGAACATCTTGTTTAATATGGACCATGGGGGATGGACGGAGATGTGGAGATTCTGGTATTCCTCAGCAAGGAGGGGGGCTCAGCGGGGACGATGGCTCATGTGGGCTGAAGGCAGGAGACCTGAGGGATGGGGGCCCCCAAATCAACACCACCAGCTCTCGGCCACCACAGAGCAGACGTGGCGAAGACTAGGGTCAGGGACAGAACCGCATCCAGCCCGGAATGTAGCTCCGAGAAGCCCGTCCTAGGCATTGGGCCTCGACGCAGGGGAGGGGCTGTCACCGGCCGAACCTAGACAGAAGCACCCGGGAGTCAGAATCAGCAAGGAGGGGCCTCGGATGATGGGGGCAGCATCAGGAGCTGTCGCCCAGGACTCACGGTCTGTCCGGGTTCAGGGCTGAGAGCTCAGGAGCTCCCCAGAAACTATTCAAACACATCGGAGTTCCGGAACACCCGTGGTCTGAGCTGTCTTCAGTGAAGACGGTCCAGGTCAGCATCAAGAAGTGCGTGGCTCCTTCAGGAGAGGAAAAAACAACCACCACATTCAGAAATGCCCTGAGCTTCCCGGAATTCCATTGAATCAGGTCCACCGTTAACCTTGCACAATGTTATACGTCAATGAACATCAATAAAACTGGGACAAAAAACGTGATAATAGGTGGGTAAGCATAAGTCGAGAGGGCACTACCTGGAGGCCGGGCAGGTGAAGCGTTCCATTATAAATAAAGTGCTCGTGACCTCACGGTCAAAGAAGTGATCGTATAAACAAAACCGAGTATTTTGCAGTCATTTAGAGCTGGTTTTCAAGAAACTACAGAGAAACGATTCAGTGAAAAAAGATAGAATACAAAGTTGTACATAATTTATGGTTACGCTTAAAGAGTCTTAATATTATAGGGAAATAAACCAAATGTTCATAGCAAAACAAAGAAGAAAAAAATATATATATATACACATACATAGACATAGACATAAAGAGAGAGATTTATTTTAAGGAAACACCTCACGCCAATTGTAGATCTGCAGGGTAGACCAGCAGGCCGCAGACCCAAGAAGAAGCTGATATTGCATCTTGGCTCTGAAGGCCGTCTGGAGGCAGAATTCTCTCTTCCTCGGGGGACCTCAATCTTTTTTCCCCTAAGATCTTCAACTGATTGGGAGAGGCCCACCCACACCACAGGGGCTCATCTGCTTTACTCAAAGTCCGTTGATGTAAATGTTAATCTCATCTAAAAAATCCCTTCATGGCAACACCGAGACTGGCGTTGGACCACACGTCTGTGGCCCAGCCAAGTGGACACATAAAATTAACCAGCACGGTGAGAATGTAAGCTGGCACAGCCACTGTGGAAACCAGTGCAGAGATGTCCCAAAAAATTACAACTAGAAATGCCATACGATCGAGCTATCCCACTCCTGGGTATTTATCCAGAGCACTTGAAATCAACCATCCAAAGAGACTTATGCACCCCTGTGTTCACTGCAGCATTATTCACAGTAGTCAAGATGTGGAAGCAACCCAAGTGTCCCTCGACTGATGATTGGATAAAGAAGATGTGGTATATATACACAATGGAATACTACTCAGCCATAAAAAAGACAAAATTGTCCCATTTGCAACAACATGGGTGGACCTTGAGGGTATTATGTTAAGTGAAATAAGCCAGAGAGAGAAAGACAAACGCCACATGATTTCACTCATATGTGGAAGATAAACAAACACCCGCACAGAAAGAACAGATTACTGGTTACCAGATGGGAAGGCGGTGGAGGGATGGCAAAGGGATAAAGGGGCACGTATATATGGTGATGGATAAAAACTAGACAATTGGTGGTGAGCACGGTGCAGTCTACACAGAAACTGGTACATCATAATGTACACCTGAAGTTACACAATGTTAGAAACCATTATGACCTCAATGAAATAATTTTAAAAAAGAAAAGTAACGGCATAAAGTCTAAGAGGTTTCATGCAACAAGGAACCCTGAGAAGCTGCTGACGGCCGTCATGGGGTTGGACCCAGCGAAGGGAGTCAAGACCTTCGTGAATCGCGCCGTGGCCTCTGGCAAGAACGAGAGAAAGGAGGTGGCATCTCAAGACAAGGGTCGTGGGTAGAGAAGCCAAAACCGACGGGGCTGCAGCTTCCCCGGAAAGGTGGGACCTGCCGGCTGAGCGTGCGGGTACAGCGAGGCCTGAGATGAGTGACAGCACGGGCAGGGGGCCGGGCGGGGACGGGCCAGCTGGGCCCGGGAAGCACGGCTGAGGCACCCAGCGTAAGCCGATGGCGCAACCGTGTGGAGGACGGCAGAGGACGCCTCCAAGAAGGGATGGCCGCACGTGCCCTTCTCCACACAGGGTTGATGATAAGGAACAGAGAGGCGGGCTGGGCAGAGCCAACACGACGAAGGAGCTACTTCCACAATGGACCCCACACCGCAGGCCCAGGCTCTGCACCAAATTCCACGTGAACCGCGTGACCCCCGGCTTTGTGCTTCCTCCAGGAGCCCCGTCTTGGCCCGGGCAGGACATCTCGTTCAGGAGCTGCCCCGCGTCCAGGGGTTCAAACCGGACTTGCCCTGGTCAGCCGAGCGGGAAATGTTTCAAGGGCCAGCACGCCCCGGACGTCCACAGCCTCCAACAGCAGGGAGACCAGGCCGTAAGAAAACGGCTTTTTACGTGTTCTGACCCCAAAGGGACCAGGACGGAATTGGCTCTCCCGAAAAGACTATGTTAGCAACCGAGACATCCTCCAGGAGGTGGATCGAGAAATAAACTGTGGTCCATGCAGACAATGGACTATTACTCAGGGCTAAAAAGAAATGAGTTGTCAGGGGCCGGCCTGGGGGCGCAGTGGTTAAGTTCGCACGCTCCACTTCAGCAGCCCGGGGTTCGCGGGTTCTGATCCCGGGCGTCCGCCGATGCACCGCTTGTCGGCCATGCCGTGGCGGCGTCCCATATGAAGTGGAGGAAGATGGGCACGGATGTTAGCCCAGGGCCAGTCTTCCTCAGCAAAAAGAGGAGGATTGGCAGCAGATGTTAGCTCAGGGCTGGTCCTCCTCACACACACACACAAAAGAAGCTGTAAAGCCATGAAAAGACACAGAGGAACCTGAAATGCATGTTGCTACGTGAAAGAAGCCACTTTGAAAAGGCTCCCGACTGTGTGATTCCAACTCTACGTCATTCCGGAAAAGGCGAAACTATGGAGACAGGAAGAAGTTCAGGATTTGGGGGGAGGGAAGGAGGAGCAGATGGAGCACAGAGGATTTTTAGGGCAGTGAAACTAGTCTGCATGATATTACGATGATGGATACATGTCATCGTACGTGTGTCCAAACCCACAGAACGTGCACCACCAAGGGCGAACCCTAATGTAAACTACGGACTTTGCTTGATGACGATGCGTCCGTGTAGGGTCATCAGTTGTAACAAATGTCCCGTCTGGTGGGGATGTTGATAATGGGGGAGGCTGTGCATGTGGGGTGGGGGAAATCTCAGCACCTGCCTCTCAGTTTTTCTGTGAATCTAAAATATAGAGTCTGATCATTGAAAATAGAGAGATGATGCTTGATGTGGTGGTCAGGAAGGGCTACGCCCGGGGAAACAGCTTTCTGAGGGGAGCCCGCAAGGTCCTAAGAATGAATGCAGGTTGGGGGAAGAAAGCGCATCTTACGTGGACGACACGGAGGGCGTTTCTAAGTACTGCCATTTTGTACCGGAATAGAAGCCCCAAACCTGAGGTGGGAGACGACCCAGGCGGCCCGTGAGCACGTCGGAGAAGCAGCGTGGGTGACGGGGAGAGAGTCAACCAGACCGGAGATCCCTGCCCACTGGGCCCTGCGGCCCTGATCACATGCAGGTGGGACTCAGGTGCGCCATCAGCCAGCTCGGGCCGTGCGATGGTTCAGGATATGTGCCAACTTAGCTGGGCCACGGGGCGTCCCAATATCTGGTTACGTGTTATTTCTGGGCGTGTCTGTGAGGGTGTTTCTGGATGAGATGAACATTTGAATCGGTGGACTGTGTAAAGCCCATTGTCCTCCCCAGCGTGGGTGGGCCTCATCTAATCAGTGGAAGGCCCAAACAGAAGAATAAGGTGGAGGGAAAATTCACTCTCTCTGCTTGAGCTGGGACATCCACCTTCTCCTGCCCTTGCACATCAGGGATCCTGGTACTCAGGCCTTCAGACTTGGAGTGAATTACATCACCAGCTCTCCTGGGTGTCCAGCTTGCAGACAGCAGATTGTGGCACTTCTTGGCCTCCCTAACTGCTTGAGTCAATTCCAATCAGTCTATCTACCTATCTATCTATCTATCTTCTATCTATCTATCATCTATCATCTATCTATCTATCATCTGTCTATCATCTATCTATCTATCATCTATCTATCTATCATCTATCATCTATCTACCTACCTATCATCTATCCATCTATCTCCTATCTATCATCTATCTATCATCTATCTATCTATCTATCTATCATCTATCTTCTATCATCTACCTATCTATCATCTACCTATCTAATCTATCATCTATCTATCTATCTATCATCTATCTATCTAATCTACCTACCTACCTATCTATCATCTATCTAATCTATCTATTTATCTATCTATCTATCTATCATCTATCTATCTATCTCCAGACAGAGATATATATATATATCTGTATTAGTCAGGGGTCTCCAGAGAAACAGAACAAACAGCATCTAGATAGATAGGTAGATGATAGATAGAAAGATAGATAGATAAATGAGTGACAGATAGATAGGTGATATAGATAATAGATAGATATAAATACACATAGATGATAGATTGACATAGATAGAAGATAAATACATAAATACATAGGTAGATTGATAGATGGCAGATAGATGATTGATAAATATATAGATAGATGATAAATAGGTAGACAGATGATAGAGAGATAGATAATAGATACACAGATGGATGATAGATGATTGACAGATGGATAGACTGTAAAATAGACTATCTACACAAATAGGATACAAATAGCATGTATATAAATAGAATCCATCCCGTCCAGCCACGGAACCACGAACAAAGCCTCAAATGTCTACAACAAAGTGTCCACCACCTGGTTGAGACGCTGCCCACAGACAACAGGGCCGTATTCCCAACACCGAGCATAACATAGGACCTTCCACTCCCACCCACCCTCCAGTCACCGCCTCATTCCCACGAAAACCCAGCCCTGAGCCTCCCAGGAACAAAAGCCCCAAGAATCCCCCTCCAGGACCAACTCCCGGAACTCCCAGTGTCTGACGGGGGTGCCGGAAGCACGTGCCAGGAAAACCCCTCTTTCAATGACACTCGCAGAGGCCACTGGGTTCCGTCCTTCTACCGGAGAAAGCGATCACCCGTCTTCCTTAGTAAACACCTCCTAAGGAATGTGCGCCCCCAACGTGCCATCTGCCACCTGACAGATGCACGTGCTGCCTTATCTCATGTCACCAACAAAATCGAGTGAATTTGGGTCATTCCAGAAGCAGAACAAACTACCCTGAAAACCAGAAATGGGGAAGGCTTCTCGACCTGACGTTAAGCCAGAGGTCTAACTCCTGACCAGATAGTCTAAGAATGCCCCCCCCAGAAACCCCACAGAGGTGCCCCACGGAGCCCCCAAACGTGGAGAAGGACGATCAAGCCCAGCTGTGCACAGGCTCCCCGGTGAATTTGGTGAAAAGTCAGGTTCTGAATCACAGGTCCGGGGGGGGACCCCAAGTCTGCGTTTCTGGGTGTGCCGTGGCTGCAGGCCGTCTCTGGGGACCCAGGGTCTGGAGCCAGGAAGTCGCTGACCGTCCAGGAGACCAAAAGGTCAGGACCCGGAGTTGAGCACGCCTGATAACCACGTACAAACAGGTCCAGGCACTCGAGGGGCCCCAGGAGAGAGAATGGCGGGGGTCAATGTGACTGCTGGAGCCACCCAACCGAGGACAGGAATCAGACGGACAAGCAAGCTCAGAAGAATGTGGCTGAGGGGCCACCGCCATGTGGAAGCCACAGGTCTGCAAAATGTTAGATCAGAATAGCTTGCACTGCCCGACAGGGCTGCAGAACCAGTTCCAGCGGCCAGAACAGCTGAGAAACATCCAACTTAGTCTCCTCCCGATTCAGTACAATTTCGAGGGTGACGACCCCCGGGGACTGCAGGCTCCCAAGGGATCGAATTCCAGCTCCCAGTGCAGGATCTGCGCAGACGGACCGCACCCTGAAGCGAGAAAAATGAGCCCGGGGTGGGGGGGGGCGGCGAATCCATGCAGGAATCTAAGAAAGCTGGGAACGTCCCTGCCCCTCTGTATCCCCGGGCGGGCCAGGCCGTGCGCTTGGGGACCGGGAGGTCATTGCACAGACACGCTGTAACGCCCGCCTTCCGGGAGCAGGTGCAAACGAATGCGGGCGCTCTGTCTACCAGTGAGGTCTGAAAACAACCCGGCCGGGAAGAAACAGCGCATGGATGGGGGGTCCAGACAAAGAAGGAACGAAGAAACGACCTGAAAGTCAGGGGTGCGGGCCCACCAGGAGAGTCCAGGAATTAGGTTCATCTTACGTTATTCGTATGAAAATAAGCAAACTGGGCTCTTGTTAGATGCAGTGCTGGCGACGATTTAAAGTCTAAAGATCCTGCAGTAACTGAGGATTTGATAGTCTTAGTTTCCTGCTTTCCCACAATTAACACAAGCAGAGGAAGAAGAAGACTGAGAGGCCCCAAAGGCCCCAGCTCACAGAAGAGACTGTGCAATCGGGGGGAGCCCACGTCTGCAGAGGCCGGCATGCATGTCTGCACCTGCACCTCGCCCCAGCATCTGAAGGCCATTTCCGCATCGTTACCCAAGAGAAAGGCTTTCTTCTCCCTCGAAATTAATCTCGACCGAGGATGCACACACCTCGTGTGCTCAGCTAAAGGAGGGAAAACGGAACCGGTGTGAAATCCCATCAGACAGATGCGACTGTTTGTCAAACCCAGGGAGCTGGGTGGACCCAGAGGTCATTCCAGAAAGGACGAGGACGTGGCAGAAAACCCCGCGGCGGTCTGGAACCTGGGAAGGGCCAGCTACGGCGCTTGGCCCCCAATTTTACAAGACTCGCGTGTGAAGGATGGTGTTTATGTTTATAAATGAGTTGTACGTTTCCAAGTGGTTGGAAAAACCACAAGCAGAGACATATTTCATGGCACAAAAATGATATGAAATTCGAACATGACGCTTGGCGTCCACATGACTTGATGGGCGCCCAGTCACGCCCACTGGAGAAGGGTCTACGGGATTGCACGGTCCACGTGGCCAGAAGTATCGACTCTCTGATTAACCAAGTTGGCTGGTTCCTACCCAAGCCGCTACCGGGTGCCCCATGTGTCTGGCTCAGATGCAAAATGACACCGACCAGGACTGAACAACTACGGCCCCCAAGAACCGAAATCTGAACCACCCCCCCGCCCCCACAAATAACTCCCAGAGGAAAGAACCGAGAAAGAGAAATGGGAATGAGTAAGCAATCGCCATTGTTATGTAGTGAAGGTCCCGTGAGAATCTGCTAAAAAGACCGAGGCCTGATGAGAGTTTACATACGCACACACAGCTGGGGGGGGGGACCCCCACCATGAACGGGGCCGGGGCCACTCAGAGAAGACGCTCCTCCCCGGATCACAATCGGAATAAACAGAAACGCACATCTGGAACTCCTCCACGGACGACAGAGCCTCCCGCAGAGAGGCCGGGATTCGAGGGGCAGCCGCCCGGAAGGGCAGCCTCCGGCCCCGCCGGGAGAATCGGGGGCCACCGGACCGTCCCGATGACAGCCTTTCTGCTGTTTGCCCCGGGGCGAAAAGCAATTTAAAACTTCGATCGAGCATTCCCTCCAGCTACTGTTCTCAGTCCACTTGCTCCGAAAATAGTTAAAATAAGGAACTTCTGCAGAAGAGGAAAAAAAACACACACACAGCTCCGAATTATGACTTGGCAGCAAGATCGAAGCATCAAGAGAACACACGCCCACGATTTTGAGGAAGCAGGGAGCTGCACAGACCCAGATAAGAGAAGTCCGTAACGGTGAGGGAGTGGGTCTTTGGAAGAAATCATCAACGACCGTCAGGATACCCCTCCGACACATCGTGCCACCTACGAAAATGGAGAACGCTACAGAGTTGCTGGGTGACCGTGACTGAAAAGAGCTCCGTGTAAACTCAAAATGTTTGTGCACAGAAATTAAATATTTTCATTGCACGCCACCCAGGAAGAGAAGAAACCAGTCATATGTGGCAAGGAACAAGGCAGGATGAGGCTTATCTGGGGTACCTTGTTTTCCTAAGAGGAAGGAAGGAGGAGAGAGGGGAGAGAGGAAGGATGGAGAAAAGTCCCGTTCCCTTATGACTAAACGGTCCACACTCACCACTCAACAAGGCCTGGGTTTATAAAGCCATTCGCCTCGTCACTACACCCAATGTAGAAGACACGCACGGAAGCAAAATTCAAATTCTCCTCGTCCAGGCAACGCTTCACCAGCTACAGCTTTCTTCACTTGGACATTTTGATGCAAAAAAGAAAACCAGAAGCATTTCACACCCTTTACCATTTCTAAGGAGCCCAGAAGCAAGCACAGGGGACTCATTTTTGGATGCCTGGAAAACCCTCTTTAAACAAACAAACAAAAACCTCCCTTGTGGTTGAAGGTTAGTGCGATTGACACACATCAGACCAATCAATTAGAAGCTTATTTATTTCTCGGGTTTATTGAACAGGAGTCCAATCCTGAAGCGTTAAATAAAAGCACAGCCCAGAAGGAGGGCGGACCACAAGGGCTGAAAGAAAGACGAGAAACGTGGAGAGGTGGCTGGCTGGAGCGACACGCATTTTCAGAGGGAGGTACAGAAAGCCAGTGATTTCCAGCAACATGAAGGGGGCCGGTTGTGCTGCTACAAAATTAATCCCACGGAGGTGGGACCTGTTTCTGAGCCTGTTTTCCCAACCAGGGAGCAGAGAGGGGACAAGTCACAAAGCCGGTCCACTAGCTGCTTCCGGCTGTCCTTCCCTGCAAATGCTCCGAGCCGTGGGTCTTGGAAACCACGCAATTCCTTTCCTTCAAAGAGAAAGCACAGGTCGAGGGGCCGTCTTCCATGTTGGAATTCCTAAAAACACACACGGCTGGTGACATCAAGATAAAATTCTGCCCCGCTCGAAGCCGCAGAAGTCACCAGCCATTAACACGCAGAAGTTCCCTCCTTAAGCCTCCAGGATGCGATCAGCGGTGGGGGTCCCCCGGGCAGAATATTGCCAACAGCTGAGATGGGTCATCTGGAAAGTCCTGCATCCCAACGACATCCCTCTTCCCTGACGTGGGACATCTTCACGCAGGGATCAAAGACACGTGCCACATCTCTTGAAAGGCAGTTAGTTTAAAAAAAAAAAGTAGTTTCTAATTCCCCACAGTAGCCAAAGCAATCTACAATGACCCCCGGAGGCGAAACAATCCGTAGTGACTTTTTTAAATCAACGCATCCCCTGGCGTGGAGCTGAAAAGAGAGAATTCAAGAGCCCTTTCCTGTAACCAAATCTGCATCACTGTGGGCACCCCTTCGGGTTCCTGGTATTTAAAAGTGGCGCCTCCAAGAAGGGGCCTCACCGTCACCCCGAGAAAAATAATTCTGGGGACACGGGACTTTGGAGCATCGGACACAAAAAGAAAGACTGGCCTTGCAAGGAGCACACCCAGGAAGCGCATTCTGGGAAGGGGAGAGAGGAGCTTCACGGGGAGGCAGAAAGGAGAGCCCATTCAACACCTCTTTTCTGCTTTTTTAAAAGTGCTTGCATGGGACGCTCGCTTTTAAGATTTTCCTCCGCGTGGAAAACTTGTGTCTCTTCGAAACTGGGCATTCTGGCTAAAGAATGTTTCCCGACTTCCCAGAGGCAAGGTGCCCACTCGAATGAAAACGTAAACGTGTCTTCCATCATGACAGATCACTCAAGTCCCGATGATGGTGCCTGGGGGAGGGGAGAGATGGGGGTTTCATTCTTGTCTCCCCGTAAGTTTCATTTCTCTCCAACTGACCCCAAACTGTCCCTCCGAGAACATGACTGGTGCAGGGTGCAATTAAGGATCTGGGGAGCAAACCATCCCTCCCAGCTCTGCTTTGGGTGGGGGGCAGCAGTATTAAAATATTGAGCATTTGCAATCCACAGGCGGGCCCCAGAAGCGGAGTTTAGAGCTTTCCTAGACCCTATATTTCCCCGCTGCTGGGATGCACGTGGATTCCCAAAGGAAATGCTCATTTTGCCAGCTTCCGGCCCCAAAAGCCCTGTCGCCTTCTTCTTCTCACATCCGTCTGTTTCGGGCCAAGCGCGTCCATCCGTGGGGTCCGGCCTCTACAGCCAAGCGTCCTACGGGGTGACCCCTGGCACCGTTCCCCCTCGGCACCCGCTACACGAAGCCCCCGTCCCTGATGCCGAAGAAGCCGCCGTGGACGGCATCCCCCAGGGGGAACACCTGCTCGTGGTCCAGTCCCCACTCGCCCTCGTCCTCGTCCTCGGGCTCGGCCTCCCCGCCGCCGCCGCTGCGAGCGTTCTCGTAGAGGAAGATCTGCTCGTCCACGTGCGCGGGGGCCAGCCGGTTCCGCTTGGCGCTGACCACGTTGGCCGAGGAGCCGAAGAGGCGCTCGGGGAAGACGCGGGTGGCCGCCACGCACCAGTACTTCTGCAGCACCTTGGGCAGCATGGGGAAGAGCGCCAGGCGGTCGGACCACCACTTGAGGGGGTCCTCGTTGAGGCCCAGCACCTTCTGGGACTTGAAGTTGCTGAGCTCCTCCACCACCTGGGCGTGCCACTCCTCCTGGTCCTCCACGCCCCCCGTCTGGCAGAAGATCTCGGCCAGCATGCTGTTGATGACACTGGTGGGCGGCGGCGTGGAAGCCAGCACCAGCTTCTTCACCGGCGGCTCCTCGGGCAGCGCATAGATCTTGTCCTCGGGCGCCCGGTAGCCGCCGCCGTCCTTCACCTTGTCCAGCAGGCCCTTGGCCTCCTCCACCACGCGGTTCTCCACCTGCTGCCTCTCGAAGGCGGACAGGAAGGGCAGCCTCTTGTAGCGGGGGTCCAGGAAGGTGGCGACGTTGAGGAACATGTCGATCTCGGGCGTCTCCTGGTAGGTCTTGGACAGCTCCTTGGCAATGACCTCCTTGGCCATGCTGATCTCCTTGGAGTCTGTCTCCTTGATGTTGAGCGTGCTGTTGAGGAGCATGTGCAACAGGGGTTTCACCATGCTGATGGTGGGGTACTTGGAGGCGGACAGCATCTCGGCCACCTGCTTGAAGGGCTGCAGGAGGTCCACCAGCCCCTCGATGGTAGCCCACTCGCTGGCTTCCAGCATGAGGTGGTGGTTATTGCTGTCCTCCACCAGCACTGCCGCGATGACGAACTGCTGCTCCTTCAGGCGCTGCAGCATGGCCAGCGTGCTCCCCCACCAGGACACGCGGTTGCTGACGAGCATGCAGTGCGCCACGTTCTGCTGCTTCTGCTTCTCGTAGAGCATGTACATGGCCACCGTGGACTGCTGGAAGTACTCCACCAGCCTGCGGCAGCGGGCCAGGAGCCCGCCCAGCTTGGGGAGCTGGAAGGCCTGCTGGATGCCCGCGTTGAACGTGTGCCCCAGGCAGGGCATCTGCACGGCGATGTCCAGCAGCGAGCACGCCTTCACCACATCCTTCCCGCAGTCCGTGGTGGCCCCGAAGACCTTGTCGCTGACGCCCCACTCGATGAAAGCCTCGTAGAGGACGCGGGTGATGGTCTCCGCGGCGTTCTCCTCCGGCACCTCGAACGTCTTCAGGCACCGGGAGCCCACGGACAGGCCGCTGGCGGGGCCGGCGCCCAGGAAGTGGGCGGCCAGCGTGACGTAGGCCCGGTTCTGGTTCTCGCTGCGCCACAGGTCGGTGGAGATGCCGCACCAGGAGGCGTCGCTCAGCTCCTTCAGGACGGCCTCGCGGACGGCGCCGTACTTCTCGGGGATGGCCTTGGTGCAGAAGAACTTCCTGCTGGGCAGTTCGTACCTGGGGTCGGCCGTCTTCAGGAGCACCCTGAACGTGGGCTCGTCCACGATGGACGCGGGGTACAGCCCCTCGCAGATGAGACCGATGACGGCGGCCGTCAGCTCCTGCTGCCTCTTGCTCTCGTGGCCGTGGCTGGCCTTGGCGGCCAGCGGGTCCTGCGTGGCCTGCTGGGAGGACTCGGGCTTCAGCTTGGAGAAGGCGGTGGCGAAGGCCTCCCGCATCTGCTCCGTGTTGCTCTTGACGAACTCGCAGAACTCATCGGGGTGGTTCTTCTCCAGGTGGTAGGAGAGGTTGGAGGTGTTCCCCGAGTAGGCGATCTGGGCCATGCAGATGCGACAGTAGATCTTCTTCCACTGCAGGATGCATCCTTCGGCGTTCGTGTCGAAGCCGAAGTACTTCCACACTTTGCTCTTGGCGCGGGGATGGGCCACCAGCTTCAGGTCTGTCTGGGAGCCGTCCGGGCCTTTACTCTCCATCGCTTCTCCACCGGGGCCTCCCGCCAGGGCCTCCGCTCATTCGTGAGCACCTGCTGAGAAGCAGCGAGACAAACACAGCGTGAGAAGGGACCCGGGCACGGGGGCCCGGCGGAGAGTGGGTCCCCAAGCCGCTCCGCCCTGAGACAGAGGGCGCGGTGACCCGCAGGGCCGCCTTTTCTCTGTGTGGCTCTTGCAAAGAGGAGGGGAGTCTGCCCCTGGGCGCGCACTTCCGTCCAGGCCAATCCTATTGCACGCGGCGATTCCACGCATCCGAAATCATGCATTGCTTTGAATTTCTCTGTCCTCCTTAGACCTCCTCGCTGATCTGAGCTGTTTACTATGGACTATTCTAGGAGGTCCAATGACCCGGCACCAACAGGGCAGGGTCATTTTCGAGGAAAATGTTCACAGGATGCAGGAGCCCACAGGCAGGCACCCATGACCATGAGAGCCCAGCCAGCCCAAGAAGACCCACCACCACCTTAAACCCCACTGTAAGCAAGCACAGGTGTCACATGCCACCTGAGGTCACTCAGGCGCATCAACGAAGGAAAAATGGGGTCTTAACTTGGCCCTGGCAGTCTTCACGTTGGATAAGAGGCATGAAAACTTTTTCAAATTTTATGTTTTTAAATGACTCCCTTTTTTTTTGGTGAGTAAGATTGGCCCTGGGCAAACATCTGTTGTTAACTTTCCTCTTTTTGCTTGAGGAAGATGGTCCATGAGCTAACATCTGTGTCCATCTTCCTCTACTTTATATGGGACACCGCCACAGCATGGCTTGATGAGTGGCGCGTAGGTCCGCACCCGGGATCCAAACCCGAGAACCCCGGGCCGCCGAAGCAGAGTCTGTGAACTTACCCACTATACCACTGGGCCAGCCCCTAAATGACACCTTTTTGAACAAGGAGTGCTCTATTTTAATCATAGATGCATGCATGATTGGTAACCATATTGGGGCAATAACTTGATCCCCAGGGAATTTCTTGATCCCGGTACTTCTCAAAAATTCCCACTGGGGGCAGTCACACCTGGGTGCAGAAATACATATTTGCTGTGCGCAGGGGCAAGTATTATTGGATTCTCGATGGGGAAGTTTTGATGACCTAGGAGGCAGCACCCAGGGTTCCTGTTATCACCAAATGCTCACACCCAGTCCCCCCTTGGAGCTACCAATCAGTATGGGACGCCCAAAAGGGCAGCTGGGTTTCCTTAAAAGCTGTTTGTTACGTGTGCAAGCCTTCAACCTGCTGCACAGGACTCGAGGGGTTCAATGAGAAACGGCACCAAGCAGGCATTTTCTGAGTGCGGGGAATGTGTTCAAGGCCAAATCACGATAATGACTATAATGGGTTGAATAGTATCCCCCTAAATTTATGTCCTCCCAGAACCTCAGAAAAGGACCTTATTTGGAAATAGTATCTTTGCAGATGTGATTAGTGAAGGATGGAGAGGAGGTCGTCCCGGATGAGGGGGCCCTAAATCCAATGACAGTGTCCTGATCAGAGACAGAAGAGGAGACACAGACACAGAGGAGGAGCCACGTGGAGACGGAGGCAGAGATGGAGGGAGGCGGCCACCAGCCCAGGGACGCCTGGAGCCCCAGACGCTGGAAGAGCAGGAAGGTCCCTCCCCTGGAGCCTCCGGAGGGAGCGCGGCCCTGCGACCCCTTCATCTCAGAAGTCTGGTCTCCAGGACGGGGGAGGGTAAATTCCTGTGGTTTTAAGCCTGTGATACTTTGTTATGGCTGCCCCAGGACAGTCCTATGATGAGGGTGAAACTATAAAAGATATTGAGTGTTGACGTCACCCCCTATGCTGGATAGGGGTCTCTGAATGCCCCCCACGTCCTCACAGACAGTCACACCCTGCCATGCTGGCTTGCGGTCAATAGCACCTGCCTGGGACTTTTCAGGGAGGCGCCACAATGGGCCTGACTAATGGGGCATTTTGGTAGCCAGGGGTGGGGCAGAAAGATGTTGCTGCCACCAAGTCCAGGTCGGGAGCTGAGAGGTAAGACCCGAGTCTCCAGGACAGGTGGAGGGGATCCCACACAACCGGGGCTTCCAGAAAGAGGAAACCCCAAAGCTGCACCTTCTGCAGCCACGGGAGGATGGGCTACCCGGACATGGAGAAGGCAGTCGAGGAGAAATTGAAAAGAACCCCACGACCCAAAACCCGGGCTCTGGAACCAAATGCTCCTTGAGCAACACCATTCTGCTGTATGAGATCTTCCCACGACACTATTATTATTATTATTATTTATTTGGCTGAAGAGGGTCCCGGGGCCTGGAGCAAAGTGTTGTACAAAAAGCACAAAGAATCCCCAGCAATGTGGCTTCTTAAGGAGGCACTGCCAGCAGGACCTTCCTCCCCAACATCATCTCCTGTGGAACAGACAGTTACGTCAAAACCGCCAGACCCCCCAGGAAAGAAGGTGACCTGAAGGAGGGCGGCACGTTCAGGGCAGCTGGGCAGAGCTGTCTGCAGGTCCACGGACGGCTTCCACTGGAGTCACAGATAAAGGTTTCTTCAGTGCTGCCTCTCACAGGTCATTCTTACTGGGCAGTCTGAGCATCTCTGGGGGACTGTCCCCAAGACCCTCCCGGGGGGCCTGCCTTTTCCAATGACATGTCTGCGAATGTGGTCCAGGTTCCTCATACGCTTCCATCAAGACAAGGTGTCACGACAGACAGAACGAAGCAGAGAATGGAGGTCCCCGGGGCCTTCCATTCGGCCGTAAGTCAAGAGACTGAGTTCAAAAAACGAAAACAAGGCCACCTCTCTCCCTAATATATATATATATATTGGGAGGAAGATAAGTTACTTTTCGTTGGGAAAAAATATATATTACTGGTAATAACATGTAATTGGCTCGTGATTGTTACTTTAAATACGTTTTAAATTTGTTTTAATTCCTAATAGGATAATTAATGATAGGCAAAAGCTCTTTGGGGTCCTCATTTTTTTGAGAGTAAAAAGACCCCAAGATCACGAAGTTTGAAAAGTGCTGTTTCACCTCCCTGCGGCCACAATTCACATTGGTTCACATGTACGCAAAACCAACAAGAGTTAACTTTCTGTTTACAGGTTTTTTTTAAACCCTATGGTCTGAAAACTAGGATGCCTCCTAAAATAGCTTTGTCAGTGGGCCGGTGGACATATTTTGGGGTGAATAGTCAATCCCCCAAGACAGCATTTACAAGTCCATTTTCCACCCCAGAAAGCCCGCCTCCTATTTACAACAGAATTTTTAAGGAAAATTCTGTGTGGGATCAGGGCTGCCCTCTAAAACACATCTCATCCGATTTCCTCTTGTTTTCAAACTTCCGTGATGCATCAGGGAAGCGTAATTTCTAATAGACAAGCCCTTGGTTAACAGTGGCTGGCAGAGACTTTCCGTAGAATGGCAATTTTCAACAGGTTTCAGGCCAGTGTTTGACTTTTGATGGCATGCTAGGATATTAAATACATTAATTATATCATGTGTTTAAAAATCTGACAAACAGACATGCCTCACTATATGAGCCATCGGCATACAGCCTTAAGAAGAGGAAGACCCTGGAGATCAGATTCTCTCACAGGAACTCTCCATTTGCTTATAAACCATCTCGGTGAGGGCCTGACCAACATGGATCGAGACTTGGTAATGAACTTGTTTGTAGATAACGCATCTTAAGAAAACCTGGCATTCAGGACAGCTTAGCATCTTCTTCCTTCTCAATCTAAATGAAGTCACCCATCAGGCCTGCCACACAGATTCCTCTGGATACAGTGTAGAGGGACACACTCAGCCTCCACGTTCTGGGTACAACGTACAAGAACACACTCAACCCCCACGTTCTGGACACAATGTACAAGGGCACACTTGATCCCCACATCTGGATACAATGTACAAGAACACACTCAACCCCCACGTTCTGGACACAATGTACAAGAACATACCCGATCCCCACATCTGGATACAATGTACAAGAACACACTCAACCCCCACATTCTGGATACAACGTAGAAAAGGACACTCAATCTTGATGTTCTAATAAAAACCTCCAGCCGCTTCCAGTCTGAAACGGGTACTGGGCCTCCTTGTTACTGTTTAGCTCCAGGCCCACAGCAAAGTTCAAACGCGCCTCCCCGAAAGTTAAGTCCAGTCAGGAACAAATTGCAAAGAGGTTAAAAGCCACTTGGACACCAGCAAGCGGTGGACACATGGAAGGAATGTTCCTCCACCACTATCTAAAGTTGTTTCTAACCCAACAGACCACGTGGCTCCCTTAGGGCAAGTTAGTGAAGTTAATCGTTACCTACAATGACCCTCTTCTGGCACGTGAATAAGGCCTCCCTCGGCTGACACACGGCTTCATCTGATGCTGTCTTTTAACAACTTTTTTTAAAATCAACAAGTGGAAAGAACAGCGCCAGCCCTTAGGCGTGTGGCACCGCAAACAAGTTTCCCAGACAAGCATTTCGGTGCATTGTCATTCTCGGTTTAAATCTGTGTTTGCCATGAGCACCGGAGCGGGCTCCTGGGTAGGTGAGCCAGACCTGTCTGGAAGGGGAAAGGCGTTGGGTACGCGTGACCTCTGGTGCTCCACAGTGGGGGGGGCGGCTCTCCACAGTTCACTGTCCAAAATACCAAAATCCAGTTTATCACAAACCTGACAGCTTAGCTCATGTAGAACTTAGAGATTCATTTCCCTGGGTGGACATTTGGGAGAGTGGAGCTTACCTTAAAATACCTCCTCCTGCTCAGATCTGTGGCTTGTCAGAGCGTGGCCCAGGGACCCTCTTTCCCCGGGGGCGTGGAGGAATTCAAAAGTATTTGCACAGTAACAGGCAGACGCTATTTGACACGCCTCACCCCAATCTCATGGGTGGACAGTGGAGCCTTCCAGAGGCTAGGAGACCATGCCGTGACAACCTCTGAAAGCAGAAGCAGACTGGAAACTAGAACTATCTTCTCAGGCCGGACACTGACGAGATTTGCTACAACCTAGCATACCACCACACTCCCCACTCAATACTTTGTCTTGGAAAACACTAATTTTTCACCTAAAAACAAAATGCCATGTATGCACACATAGCCTAGAGTTATTGTTGTCGTCTGCAAATCAACACGTAAATAAACGCTTACAGGTTTCTCAGGTTTAAGTCTGAACACGTAAACAAGGCCAGACCCAGCACACACGCCACCACGCACGTTGGAGGTCCCCGATCGTTTTTAGGAGCGTGAAGGGGCCCTGACACCAGAAAGTTTGCGAGGGGGGATTCGGAGGATGCGGTCCAGGCCAGAAAAACAGTTGCCCCGAGCGGAAGCGCCCTCCCCGCCAGGCCGCAGAAGCCACCGCCGGGCCCCTGGCGCGCTCCGCCCGTCCCCTCCGGGAGCCCCGTCCTACCTTTCCCGGGGCGGGGGGCGAGCTCTCTCGGGGGCGCCCTCCTCCCTCTCCGGGAGGGGCGCGCGGGCACGGCCGGACCACGGCCGCCTGAGGTCGGGGGCGCACGGCCCCCGGAGACGGCGGCCACGACCCGGGGTGGGGGGCCGCGGGCTTCCCGGGGCGCGACCCCGGCCAGGCCAGGCGGGAGGCCGGGGGCTGGAGGGGAGGGGAGAAGCGGAGGGGAGGGGCCGGGCGGGGCGCGCACCGCCTCCCCACCCCGTGCGCGCGGCCCGGCCCGGCCTCTCCTTCCGGGAGCGCCCGGCGCGGCCAGGACAAGGTCACGGCGGCCTCCCCGCCGCCCGCAGCCCCAGCCGGGGGTCCCGCGGAACGAGGGGCGCGCCCCGGGCTCGCGGTCGCCGCCGCCACCGTCCCCGCCGCGCCCGGCCCGCCATTAGCTCCCGCCCGGGCCCCCGCGCGCCCCCCGCGCGCTGACCTGGCTCCGCGAAGCCCCCGCGGAGGCGGCGCAGCAGCTGCGCCACGACCACCGCCGCGCCCGCCGCGTAGACCCACAGGGCCGCCCGCGCCGCAGACAAAGCCGACATGGCTGCCCGGGGCCGCTTCCGCGCCGCCCGCGGGACTCGGCGCCGGGACCGGACGGCGGAAACGCGCCCGCGCCGGCCCGCCCTCCGCGCCCACGCCCGCCGCCCGCCGGACCCCGCCCAGGCTGCGGGATCCCTGCACGTGGACCCCTCCCGGACCAGGGACCCCAACCCGGGCTAGAGGACCCCAGCGGTCCGCACCCCCACCACAGACCCCCACGGACCCGGGACCCCCACTCCACGGACTCCCACCCAGGCTGCGGGATCCCTGCACATGGACCCCCTCCCGGACCAGGGACCCCAACCCGGGCTAGAGGACCCCAGCGGTCCGCACCCCCACCACAGACCCCCACCCGGACCCGGGACCTCCCCCGACCCCGGGACCACCACTCCACGGACCCCCACCCAGGCTGCGGGATCCCTGCACGTGGACCCCTCCCGGACCAGGGACCCCAACCCGGGCTAGAGGACCCCAGGGGTCCGCACCCCCACCACAGACCCCCACCCGGACCCGGGACCTCCCCCGACCCCGGGACCCCCACTCCACGGACACCCACCCAGGCTGCGGGATCCCGGCACATGGATCCCCTCCGGGCCCAGTAACCCCAACCCGGGCTAGAGGACCCCAGGGGTCCCTGACCCAACCACAGACCCCCTCCCAGCACCCCCACTGGGACCACAGACCCCCCACCCAGGTTGTGGGATTCCCGCACCATGGTGATACCAGCTCAAAACAAGGTTGACATAAGGGAAGCCATATCGTAGAAAAGAAACCTATGTAACTTTGAATGACCTCTGACTCACTCACCCACCTGGATTTGCACCCCCAGGAGATCTAAGTGCTCTGTAGACTTTAGGACACCCGGTGTGCAGGTACCTCCCGGCTGTGATACGATGATAACTTTGTTCCTCTGAGTTCCGTAGGAATGTGATGACTCCCAAACAGTTATCATCAAGGACAACTGAAAGATCTGGTGTGGTGACTCCCAGTCTAACACCCAAGAGTCAACATTCCTAACCCCCTCCCCTGTAACCCAGCAGCCTATATGATGGCTGCAAGATTCTGTGCCCCCTTAAGATGGTTCTTTTTGGACATGAGTCACCAGTTTTCGCTCTGGCTAGCAAGATATGGTAAATGCCCTTTCTTATCCGCCATATTGCCACTTGACGATTGGCTTTTGTCTTGTGGCGAGCAGGTGGTGCCCTTTTTGTGGTAACAATGGGCCCCCACCTGGACCCCGGAACCCCAGCCCGGGCTTAAGGACCCCAGGGATCCCCGACCACAGACCTGCACCCCCAGAGACCCCCGCCAGGACCACAGGGACCCCCCCACACAGGCCCCCACCCAAGCTGTGGGACTCCCCACATCATGGACCCCTACCTGGACCACAGATCCCAGCCCAGGCTAAAAGATCCCAGGGGTTCCCGGTCCGACCACAGACCCCCACCCAGACCTGCGACCCCACTTCACAGACCCCTGCACAGAAACCTACCCAGACTGGGGGACCCCTGCCCCGTGGACCACCGCCTGGACCACAGGCCCAGGCTGTGGGACCCCCGGGACCCGGCCCAGACTTCAGGACCCTCACCTGGACCAGGGACCCCCACCCAGGTTAAAGGACCCCCCACTCAGATCCCCTGCCCAGACCCCAGGAACCCCACCTGGACCCCCCCCACCCGGGACCATCACCCTGACACTCCACCTGCACCGACTCTCACCCAGACCACAGACCCCCACCATGACCCCCACTGGAGCCGTGGAATCCTTACCCAGACCACCACGTGGAGACTCCCGCCCACATCCCCACGGGGCCCCCCCACCCGGACCCCCCTCGACTCCCACTCAGACACTCGCAAGGACCCCCACCCCGAACCTCCCACTGTGGAGACCAACCCTGATTGGGACCACCCCCCATCCAGATCGTGGCTGGGACCCCTCTACGCCACATCCCCCAACTGCTGCCTGGACCCCCACCAGCCCCATCCAGACCCTGCTGGGTTGGACCTCCATCCAGAACCCCAGTGAGACCCCCCCACATACAGATCCCTACCCAGAACCTCACCAGACACCGACCAGACCCCCACAGAGACCCTAAACCTGGCAGCCCAGACCCCACGCAGACCTCAGTGCCTACAAAGACTGTGGACGCCCATCCATACACCAACTCTAATAGACCCATGCTGACTCCAGACCAGCATCTCTCACACACACCAGCAGAGACCCCCAACTCCTCCCAAGATCCAGGACGGAGGAGCTCCGCCCTGACCCCACCAGGTCCCATGCCCCCTCTGGGACCCAGGATCCCAAATACCTGCACACCCCACCTGGACCCCAATCTCCCCCACCCCCATAGGAAGTGAACCCACCAGGCCTGGACTGGGAGGGGCACCACAGCCAGCACTAGGGGGCACCCCCAGTGTGCAAGCTGTACCCTTCCACTCAGGCCACCCGGGCTCTAGTGTGGATCTAAGAGGCTAAAGATACAGGCCTACTTGTTGCAACCCAAGACTGGGTTAGGAAGGGTCCTTCTGGACTTTGCAATCCTCTATTCTACAGATAAGAAAACTGAGGCCAGGAAGCCTGCCCAGGATCCCTCACAAGACCAGGGTATCAGGCTGCCCCGCTTAGCCAGGTGTGCCCAGGTGTGCCCAGGTGTGCTCAGGTGTGCCCAGGTGTGCTCAGGTGCACCCAGCAAAGAGCATCAAGGAAAGTCACAGTAGCCACCACCACTCTCCCCACCCTAAAGTGTTTCCCACAAGAGCCACTGGTGTGTAGGATGTGAAGCCAGGGCCTCCAGTGTCAAACAATGAGAAGGACCTAGAATCAGGGACTGCACCAGGGAGCAGTCCGGGGGGGGTGGTGGACCTGTCCTGGCCCTACATGCCCCTTCCCCAGGGGAGAGGTGGAATTTCTGGCTGTCCCTGGATGCATAGCAATGCCAGCTGTCGCCTAGGGGTGACACGGAAGACCCCTCCTCTCCTCTTGCCTGATCTCCCCACATGTCTATGTTTTAAAGTGGCTTCTGAAGCCGCGAGTTGGGTGGCTGAGAGAGGAGGGTTTCGCCAGGTGGTTCCAGCAACGGTTTGACTTGGCCTCTCTGAGACTCGTGGAAAAGTTGGTGCTCCACCCCATGTGCGTTTGGCCTCGATCGCACCTGTAATAAATCACCCCAAATGTAGCAGCTCAAGACAACACAAGTATGTGACCTCACTGTTTTGTAGGGGAGACGTCCCAATGGTTGGCTCCACCGGCTCTCCCGCTCAAGGTCTCACAAGGTCAACGTGAAGATGTCCACCCCCTGGGCATGATGTGCGAGAGCCTGTTTCCAGACTCGTTCAGGTGGTGGGTGGAATCTAGTTTCTTGCGGTTGTAGGGCTGAAGTCCCCATTTCCTGGGTGGCTGTCAGCTCCTGCAGTCCTCTCTGTGGTCCTTACAGGTGTCCCCCTGCCTCGCACACCTGGAATCTCTCCACCTTCTCTTTCTACTACATCTCTCTCTCTCCAGCCAAAGTTCTCTGCCTTTGAGGGCTCGTGGGATTATAATGGACCCCCCAGGTTAATCCAGGATCACCTCCCTATTTTAAGGTTCGTAACCTTAATGACATCTGCAAAGTCGCCGGTGCTGTATAACATCCCATAGTCAGGTTCCAAGGGATTCGGGCGTGGACATCTCCGATGGCTCTTAGTTGGCGTAGTCCACCATGGCTGACAAATTCTTGTCCCTTCAAGGATTTTAGGACTCTCTCATCTGGGTAGAGGGTAGAGTCACCTGGACCAGAAGAGGCAGAGGTAGGCACAAAGTCCTCCCAGGAGAAGTGTAGGCAGAATGGGGCCCCCTAGTGGAGGCCCAGCAGGGTGTGAGAGCAGCCATCTGGTTGACCCAGCATCAATGTCTCCATCAGAGCCCTTCCACACAGCGCCAAGGGCTCATGACAATAATCCTAGGGGCCCGTGACGATGTTTTCACTTTAATTTGTTTTAAAATCAGGAAAAAAAGGATATCATAATAATGAATATAATAATGCACGCAGCCTGGAAAATGCCTTTTTACCAGCACTGTTGGAAAATATAATTTTGAATATATATATGTATATATACATATATATATATATTTTTTTTTAATGGAAGAGGGAAAGACCCTGAGGAAGCCAGATCCTGAAGCATCGGTGTGGGGCGGTCAGCTCCTACAGGCCCCCGATCCTAGAGGAGGGCTTCGGTGATGATGGCCATGTTCTGTTTCTTTCCTCTCCCATTCCCGATGTTGACACTGTTGTCTTGCAAAGCGTAGACTCCCGATGAGTAACCGTGGACTTTGCTGGTACAGAGAGTGCTGTTGTGGTTCACCGTAACGCACCAGTTGGTCTTACCTGTGACTCGTGTTTGTATGCTCGAGTATTTTCTCTTTCGGCATTTAATTCCTCCAAGTCACTGGGCTGGTGGCTGGGCGTGCATGGCTGTGCAGGCAGAGGTTGTCTCCACAGCACCAGGAAGAGGGTGTATCCCCATCTAGGTGTGCTCGCTGCATTCGTGGGCGACCCCGGTGGGGTTCAGAATAGGACAGTGTCTTCTGAGTGCTGGATGATGCTGAACTGAGTTGTCCACCATCCATCTTATAGGATGCTCCAGCATGCTGGACCCCTCCCACTTTTGTGATGCCTAAGTGTGTCTCTGAACGTCACCGCACCAAATCCTCATTTTGTGTAGAATCGTTAATGACAAAGATGACATCCTTTCAAGTACATCTCAGCAAGTGTCTTAGATGGCGTTCTCCAACTTGACCCTCGAAGCCAGAAATTCTAATTGTTTGGGCAACTCAGGTAAGAACGAGGTTTTCCTGGAATGCTGCATATTTTCAGAGCATGAAGTATAAAGCTGTGTCCAGCATAAGTGATATCCCTGGCTTGAATGAGTGGAGACAGTATTGCTCACTTAGGTTCTGTTAAAGATCTTTCTAGCATCCCTCGGGGACATGGACCAAGAAATCAGCGTTTTTAGCCCACATCGATTTCCTGTTCATGTCCTAAGGATATGCATCTTCTTCCCTTTCATTTCTTTTCCTTTTACTTCTAAGAAGTGGGGCAGGAGGAGCGGGGATGCTGGGTCAGTGGGGAACTAGACTTGCGAGAGCACCAGGTCACAACAGGACCTGCTGCTGGGTACCAAAAAGGAGCGCAGGTCTTGTTAGCTTGGACATTCTATGGTACCTCACATCTATCTCTCCTGTTGCTACCCTCAATCTTGGATGTAGTTACGGGTTCAGCAGTGTCCCCCAAAAAGATATGTCTGCATTCTAACCCTCAGTACCTGTGAATGGGGCCTTCTTAGGAAATAGGGTCTTTGCAAATATAAGAAGTTACGATGAGGTCCTACTGGATCCAGGTGGGCCCCACATCCAATAACTGATGTCCTTGGAAGGACCAAGAGACTTGGAGATACAGAGGGAAGAACTCTGTGTGACCACAGATGCAGAGATTCAAGTGATGCATCTGCAAATCGAGGAACGCCAAGGATCACCAGCAGCCCCCAGAAGCTGGGAGACGGGCATGGAAGAGATGCTCCCTCAGAGCTTCCAGAAGGAACCAATCCTGCCCACGCCTTGATTTCAGATTTCTGCCCTGCAGAACTGAGAGAGGATAGATTTCCGTTCTTTTAAGCCACCCAATTGGTGTTACTTCATTAAGGAACCCAGTCCAGATGCTGAAAAAAGAAGTCGTCTCTGGAAAGCTACCATCAGTTGCCAATCCTCCTCTTTTTGCTGAGGAAGACTGGCCCTGGGCTAACATCCGTGCCCGTCTTCCTCTACTTTATACGGGATGCCACAGCATGGCTTGATAAGCAGTGCATAGATCTGTGCCTGGGATCCAAACCTGCAAGCCCTGGGCTGCCAAAGTAGAGCATGTGAAGTTAATCACTATGCCATCAGGCTGGCCCTTTGGCCACTTTTTGATATCATGTTTTTCTCTCTGTTCTTCAGATGAGATTCTGTCTCTTACCCTATTTTCAAATTCATTGACCCTTTCTTCTGCCATTTGGAGCCTGCAACAGAGCCTGTTGGTGAATATTTCATTGCAGATATTATTCTTTTCAGTTATGGAAATTCCATTTGGTTCTTTGTTTATCCTTTTCGAATTTTCTACTGAAATTCCTCATCTGTTCATTCATTATAACTATATTTTCCTTTTAACCTGGAAACATATTTAAGGTTTATTTCTGGTATTTAAACTATCTGGGTCATTTGGGGTTAGTTGCTACGATGGCTGTCTTCACTTGATTTTAGATTATATTTTCATGCTTCTTCACGTCTATCAGTTTTCTTTTGTCATGGACATTGTGGATGGTGTGTAGTAGACACTCTGTAGTGAGTTATCTTCCTCTGAAGAGTCCAGCAGACAGTTTACTCGGCTCGATGTGAACTGTAAACTCTGCCTTCCCCGCAGTGAGCAGCAGCTGAAATCTGTGCTTCAAGCGGATGCATTCCCTCCAGTTCTCTGGAGATTTCCTACACAAGCATAGTCCACATCAGCCAAGGACTGGGGCAATGTTCATACCTGGATTCTGGGGCATTCCCTTGAATCCATTTTAGGAATTATCTCATCTCCCAGGCACTCTGGCAGCTGCCAGCTCTGTCCTCTGACTTGTAGGCTAATAAACCTGCAGAGATTCTAGCTTCCTCAAAATTAGCTGACTGGGGATGGTCCCCAGGAGAAAAGTTGCAAAGTTGCAAATCTTTCAGAGGACAGTTCCCCCTTCTTCAAGAGACTTCCTCCCCTCCAGTTTCCGCCTCTTTGAGATCATTCACCAGTGCCTTCAGACAGTTCTTTTAGAGATTTCATGCAGAGTTTGTAATTGTGATCTCTGGGATGTTCTGTCCAACCAAGCTACTTTGCAATTGCTGAAAACAGAAGTCAATACTTAAGAGCAACCTTAAGAAGTTGAGTTGCCAAGAGAACTTGCTTTCAGAAATTGAGTCCCAGCACTTGCGTCTGTCGTGAAAATATTCCACTGTATTTTGCAACTTAGTTCCTTATATGGTGAAGGCTATGAAATGAGGTGATTGGGAAAAATTTGGTAATCATATATTATTACATCGAAGTTTGCTAGTTGTGAAAGCTCCTCATGGTTGATAGTGGATATTTTTCCCACCTGTATTATAAAGGGAACATAGTCTTTCACTTCGTAAATACAGGCATTGAACAGAAGAAACGCTCGCTTTTAAAAAATCACTGACTCTATAGATTGCTTTAGGAAGTGTGGACATTTTAACTATGTTAATTCTTCCAAGCCAAGAGCACAGGATATCTTTCCATTTCTTTATGCCTTCTTCAATTTCTTTCAACAATATTTTATCATTTTCAGTGTACAGATCTGTCACCTCTTTATGTTCAGTTCATTCCTAGGTATGTTATTCTTTTCTGGCAGTTGTAAATGGGATTGTATTCTTAATTTCTCTTTCTGCTACTTCGTTGTTAGTGTATAGAAATGCAACTGATTTTCGCATGCTGATTTTGTATCCTGCAACTTTACCATATTCATTTATTATTTCTGGAAGTTTTTTGGTGGGTTCTTTAGGGTTTTCAATATATAAAATCATATCACCTGCAAATAATGACAGTTTCTCTTCTTCCTTTCCAATTTGGATCCCTTTTATTTCTTTTTCTTGCCTGATTGCTCTAGCCAGGACTTCCAATACTATGTTGAATAGGAGCGGTGAAAGTGGGCATCCTTGTCTGGTTCCTGTTCTTAGAGAGATAGCTTTCAGTTTTTCACCATTGAGGATGATATTACCTGTGGGTTTGTCATATGTGGACTTTATTATGTTGAGGTACTTTCCTTCTATACCCATTTTATTCAGAGTTTTTATCATAAATGGATGCTGTATGTACACTTGAAATTTATGCATTGTTATAAACCATTGTTACTGGAATAAAATAAATGAATAAGTTCTGAAAAAAATTAAAAAATAAAATCATGTCATCTGCAAAAAAAAAAAAAATCACATTACCTGCTCCTTAAGCGTGGGCTAAGTGTTGTGACCTCCTTTCAAAGAGAAGAACATGCAAAAGGGGGAAACAGTAAATAACCTTATAGCGGAGACGCCTGAGAAACACACCTCAGCCAGGTGAGCAGGTCAACGTCACAGCGATAAGTCACGTTGATGGCACGCCCCCTGGATGTGATGTGATGAGATGAATACCTTACCTCTGTGGTCTTCCTCCCCCAAACCCCCAACCCCAGTCTAATCGTGAGAAAAACATCTGACAAATCCCGATAGAGATGCATCCTACAAAATTCCTGACCAGCATTCCTCAAAACTGTCCGGGTCATCAAAATGAGGAAAATCTGAGACATTGTCACAGCTCAGAGAAGCCCAAGGAGATGTGGCAACGAAATATCGTGTGGGTCCTGATTGGTGTCCTGGGGCAGAAAAAGAACTACACAGGAAATCTGAATAACTATGCACTAGTTGGTAACAGTGTATCAATATTGGCTGCTTAATAGTAACAAATATGCCACACTAACGTCAAATGTTAATAAAAGGGGAAACTGTAGAGTATATGTAAGAATTCCTCGGTCTATCTTTGCAACTTTTCTGTCAATCTGAAACTATTCCGAAACAAAAACCCAGTGTAAATACGTATTTAAAAACCATACTGCATGTCTGTGAAAGAGTCAGCATTACAATTCAAGTTCCTCTCAATGGTCTGCACATTAAATGTGACTTATGTCACCTCCTCAATCTCGTCTTATTTCATTCACAGGAATCTATCACATCACAGCAGCAGTCAGCAGACCCCACAGTGCCCTAAAAGGGCTGATGTCCATCCTAAATGCGTGACCCACTGCCAGCGAATGACTTTGCCCAAGGAGACCTGGATAGAGAGGTCATATGTCCATTCTTCTTTTTTTAATTCAACTTAGGGATGTTACAGATTGATTTTGCCTTCAGAACCACTGCTGTGTTTTCAGCTTCCTAAAAAGTAGCCCCTTGCATGGGCAAGATGGTTTTCTGTAAATCAAGCTTATATGATCATCACAGCACACCCAGTGTTTAAAATATCAGTTTATTCTAATATCCTTCTGCAAAAATGAATGCAACAATAATAATAGTAATGCAACATTTCAGCCCCATGTTTGTGGGGAACATGCATATTGTGCATTCTTTGGGGCTTCAGTTTCTTTCTCTGTGAAGTGGAGATGAGGATGCCACCTGACTGTGGGGTCAGAAGGATTACATAAAAGGATGTGTGTAAAATATTTACCGTATGTCTGCATAGGGAAAGTGCTTAACAAATAGTCACTGACATTTTTTGTTATTTGTGATAAATATCAGTGCTCCACTTTAAAATTAATCGAATGGCTCTTGCATTTTTTCCCCATAAAGAAATGTTACATCCAGCATTTTTACTGGCATCTCACGTGCAATGTTTGAGGGACTTGTAGATTGGGGATTTTTGCATGTGAAAGGATCTTGGCTTTCTGATAACCCTAAGAGATTGTCCAAGGCCCACATGTGGGTAGGCTTTGGGTTCTGAGGAAGAGGTAGGAGTGTGTTTGTGTTGCAGGGTGCAGCAGGAGATGGGTGAAGATGCACATGGCATGTCTAGCCGGGGGTTGGCAAGCCTGTACCACCTCAGGCAGTGATGGTGGAGAGAAGGAACAGCCACCAGACCCAGCAACTAAATGGAGAAGGCCACCAGACAGGAGCCGTGCTCTTGGGCAGGAGGATGGTGCGTGAGACAGCCAGGGATTCAAACACCCGCCCTCAGAGTCCCCCTCCCTCCAACCTCAAACGGGTTCCCCATTGTTGGAATCCAAAATGGCAGTCAGAGAGCAAGGAGCCCCACTGATGCAGTCCATGTGGGTCAGCCCCCCACCACGGGCTGAGCAGGGTGAAGAAGTGTAGAAAGTGGGTCTGGAGGAGCAGAGGGAGGTACTGGGGAACAAGTGTAGGGAAAAGTGACAGGGTGCATCGGGGGAAGAGATTTGCCATGCTTTGTGTCATTTAAGCACTTTAAGGTGGGAAGGAAAGAATCCTAATTAGTTTGTGAGAACAGATGAACAGCGTAAAGGGAGTAATGAGGGAGAGAGGGAAGGAAGGAAGGAAGGAAGGAGGGGAGGAAGCAGGGGAGGAAGGGGGACGGGGAAGAAAGAAGGAAGGGAGGAGAGAAGGAAGGAAGGAAAGGAGGGAGGGAGGGAGGAAGGAACGAACGAATGAACGAAGGAAGGAACGAAGGAAGGAAGGAAGGAAGGAAGGAATCATGGATTTAATAAAGGCAGGAAAAGGTATTGATTCAGCCACACCACAGCATCCCTCTCTAATTAAGTTCAACAAGATCCTTAAGTCAGTTAATCTCCATTTACCACGAAGAGGAGACTGAGAACCCATCCCAGCCATTTCTGTCTTCCTCATCCGTGGACCACAGCTTTCCTTTCTGGTTTGTCTGTTGTTTGGGGTGCACACCAAAGTCAAGGCTCTGACTGTGGCTGTCCACACGCTCTCCAGGGGACCCCCACCGTGGAGGGGTTTCCGGTTGGGTGTCCCCGATGGAGTCCTAGAAAAACAGTTACTCATTCTCCAGGCTGTGACAGAAACCAAGTGGCACCAAGCTACATCTTCTCTGCTTGTCTCACACAAGGACAGAAAGGTGTAACAGATATCTTGGTTGCTGGGCATTGTGTGTTTTATAATCTGAACACTTGTTCTTTCCTAAAATACTCATAACGATGGTTAGGAAATTGAGAAAATGTCTCGGCAGCTCACGTGCTTTCCACTTCTCAAATTATTCTGAGATACAGAGGGACGGGGAAGGTGAAGTATGTCTGGGTAACATCAGAGGACTCTAGAGGGTATTTGTGCATTAATCCTCTTTCTGTGTTTCATGGTAACATCAGTTAAAGGTAGTTAAAATAATAATAAAATACACTGCAGGTTATAAAAGACATCCTGAGGAGCTGAATGCTTGAAATCCCAGGATACATGACATTGATGATTATTGCTGTTTTAAAATTTCATTCATTCATTCATTCATTCAGCAAACATGTCACATGCCAGCTGTACCCATGACCATGCACTGGACCCCAGGACCATCGTGAGCAAAGCACAGAATATTCGTTCCTTGCTGCATTGGACTTAAGTTGACTCAGACCACTTCATCATTTTTAGAAAGATGAGTTGGCATCAGTTCTCAAAGTCTTTGTCCAAATACATTTTTAGAAAGCAGGCATGTTTCCTCTTGGATTGCTTACGTTAAAAATGCTTGGAGACAGTGGTGGTGGCTGTGCAACACCATAAAAGTAATTAATGCCACTGAATTGCACACTTAAAAATGGTTAAAATGGCATATTTCGTGTTATTTATATGGACATATATATTTAGATGTGCAATATATATTTGTAATATTTATATATTATCACAATAAAAGTTTTTAAAAATACACACTACATTTCAATATTCCCTACCCTACCCCTAAAAGGGCAAAAAAATACAACGCACAGGGGCACACAGAAACACATGCACACACATGTGCCCACACTCAAGGATTGTGTGATTCTGTGTATTTGTTTGGATATGACTTTGCTTTCCCTCAGCATAGGGTGTTCCTGTTTATGCAGGTTGCATTGGCTCTCACCTTTTCTGGAAGCATCACATGATCAGAGCTGCACGCTCAATGTGAGCACGAGAAGAAAAATCCAGACCACAATTCCCAACTTAATATCAGATACCAAGCCACAAGCTAAGGTGTTGTTTCCTAGGCAGCAAAGTCACGAAAGGATTTTCATCTGTTGACGTGTTTACACATAGCTCGTGTCCTACTTTCTTCTAAAGTGGCCACGGCATTGATGGCTGAAAGTAATAACGTCTGGACTGTTTTTTTAAATATCCTTTCTGAGTTCTCAGTGCATCTATAGCCCATGGATGTGCAGGTTCTGTGGACGGGTTGGGTGAACCTTCCCCGGACGATGTACGTTAGTCCCTTCTTATATCTCATCTCACACCCATGCCTGCTCCACTTGCCACAGGATTATTTTCAAGACAATGGTTTCCCTTTTCAAAATTTCTTCTAGCAATGCAGAAATGCATGCTTCCCTAATGTGAGGCCATTTCTGAGCCGAGTCAGGTGAATCTTTGCATGAGGGGCAGTTCTGTCTCACGTGATCTGGGCACCATCAGCATGGATTGGATGGAGAATGGACCAACGTCTTCAAGGCAGAACTACGGAAAAGACAAGGAAGAGCCAGATCTTTCTCCAGGATTGAGGACCAATGGCTCCTGGTGAATTGAACCAATAGTTCTTTTCTTTTTTTTTTTTGTTTTTGTGGGGAAGACCAGCCCTGAGCTAACATCTGTTGCCAATCCTCCCCTTTTTGCTGAGGAAGACTGGCCCTGAGCTAACATCGTGCCCATCTTCCTCCACTTTATATGGGACGCCGCCACAGCCTGGCTGACAGGCAGTGCGTCGGCGGGTGCCCGGGATCCGAACTCGCGAACCCTGGGCTGCCAAACGCGGACTAAACCGCTGCGCCACCGGGCGGCCCCCCAATAGTTCTTTTTAAATGTTGCCTCTTTTTCTTGTGGATCTACTAAGCAAAGTGGGACCTCCCTTAGTCCTCACTATGATTTGGATACAAGTCCCAGCTAGAAATTGATGGCAGCAAGTTTCCCAACTACAAAGTTAGAGGGAACGGTCCCCACAGGACCGCCCTCAAATTCAGGAGGTCCCCCAAACCAACCTCAGGCTGGATAATTTGCTGGAATGACTCACAGAACTCAGAAAAGTGCTATCCTTATGATTACAGATTTAGTACAGTGGAAGGATACCAATTTGGACCAACCAAAGGAAGAAACATATAGGGCAAAGTCTGGGAGGGTCCCGTATATGAAGCTCGTATGTGCATAGGATGCGTTGATGTATAACAATACACACAGAGCATTGCCAATCGGGGAAGTCACCCAAGCTTTGGTGTCCAGAGTTTTTATGGGGGTTTTGCTATGTAGGCATGGTTTGTTGATTGATTCATTGCCTGCGTGGTGGGTCTCCATCTCCAGCCCGTGTCCCCACCCCAGAGGTCAGGCTGGCATCACTTGACGCAAAGCCTCAACCCTCTAATGATGAGGTTGGTCTTTGGGGCATGGCCAACGCCCATCCTGAGTCATCTCGTTAGCCTAAACTGTCTAGCAGACCACATGAGCGCAAAGTATCAAGGATCACTGTGAATAACCAAGACATTCCTGTCACTTGGGACATTCTGAGGGTTTAGAGGTTATCTCCCAGGAGCTGGGACAAAGACCTGACTGCTCTTTGGGGGCCAAATTCCTTAGCACACACAGTAGGATGCCCACCTAGAGTGCATGGAAGAGGGACACTCTGGCGGCCGGTGGTCAAGGCGGAGGCGGGTCCTAGACCAAGATGGGAGGCCGGAAGCATCTCTGGAGGGACCTGGGCTGGAGCTGGATGGTGGATGATGGGTGGGTAGGATGCAGACCCACCAGAGCTGGGACTGAGTCTGTCACAGGGTTGAGCTTGCCCGTATGTGAGAGGGTGAGAAGATGACCAGGTCGTAACACACTCTTCTCCACGATGCTTTGGTCTGGGTCAATTTTACTCCACTTTTTGCTACTGTTGTGATCTTTCCTGACTATAAAAACCAAGTTTGCATCCAACAGGGTCGTCTTTTTTGGAAATATTTTCCCTACATCAGCAGGGCCAGCTTAGTCATCCATCAGATCAGGAAGCTTGATGCCTAGGGTCTGTGAACTCTTAGAGGCCCATAAAGATGCTTTCACTTCTTTTTTTGAAGATTATTTTATTGAGGTCAAATGGGCTTATAACACTGTGTAATTTCAGGTGTATGTTAATATATTTTGGTTTCTATATAGACTGCATCGTGTTCACCACCAATAGCCTAGTTTCCCTCCGTCAACATACATATATTCCTCTTTATCCCTTTTGCCCTCCTCCCACCCCCTTCCCCTCTGGGGACCACTATTCTGTTCTCTTCATCCATGTCTTTGTTTATCTTCCCCATATGAGTGAAATCATACGGTGTTTTTCTTTATCTGGCTTATTTTGCTTAACATAATACCCTCAAGGTCCATCCATGTTGTCACAAATGGGACAATTTTGTCTTTTTTATGGCTGAGTAGTATTCCACTGTGTATATGTACCACATCTTCTTTATCCATTCATCAGTTGATGGGCACTTGGGTTGCTTCCACGTCTTGTCTATTGTGAATAATGCTGCAATGAACACAGGGGTGCATAAATCTCTTCAAATTAGTGTTTTCATGTTCTTTGGATAAATACTCAGAAGTGAAATAGCTAGATCCTATAGTATTTCTGTTTTTAACTTTTTGAGGGATCTCTGTCCTGTTTTCCATAGTGGCTGCACCAGTTTGCATTCCCACCAATTCTTTCATTTCTTTTACCATGAAAAGAAAAAATGTGAAGAGAACTCAGGTGGATGATATTCACCTTTATACCAATACAGTCATAAAATATCATGTTTACTTTTTTTTTAATGGAGGGAGGGGCCCATCAAGGTAAAAGTGTCAGGGACCATAACCTACCCTGGATGTAAGCCCCTCCCCAGCAGCCCCCTAGTCAGGAGCCCCCTCACAGAGCCTCCTGGGTCTTTCCCATGTTTACTGTTGTAAAGATCTTTCCATTGTCAGGCTCGAGGATGTGAATCCCTATAAATAATGGCAGGGTGTATTCTTCCCCCTCCAAGACGCGATGAAGGGGTGCAGACCTTGTGAAGGTGCTGGGTGGACCAGCACAACGGGCCTCCCACAGGGGCCTTTGGAGGAAGGTCTGGGGAACAGTCAGCTCCTCAAGCTCATCTCCGCCCGTCTGCGAGCATCTTCGCCCGTTCACCTCGGCCCACAGTCTTCGCCAGCTCCGGCTGCTGTAACAGAACACCATAGACTGGGCAGCTTAAAGAACAGACATTTATTTCTCGCGGAAGAGATTAGGAATGGCGCTTCCAACAGATCGCTGTGGGCAGAGATTATCCTGATTTTAAAATCGCTGGATCTTCCACATCTGGGACGAAAGCTGAGTTTGGAAGAGACGTGTGTGAGAATGAAAAAGAGAATCAATACCTAGTTTGAAGAGACGGCTGTCCCTTAACCTTTAAGCGTGGACAAAACATCCTTTAAGAACCAGGATGCTCACCCAGGGAGAATATAAATTCCGGCGCTGGTGTCCGCGTGTGTGTGATGTGCTCTCCTGTTTCATGGTGTGTCTGAGTTCTGATCACCGTGTTAATTATTTGAGCCTGGTCTCTAGGGCATGTGTGTGAAGGGCCCGGTTTTTATAATTGAACAGATAAATTATTCATCTGAGCTTATTTCCTGTTCCGAGTGTTTTTATGGAGACAGATGAAAGCTAATTGATATGACAGATCTGACTGCCAAGTGGGTCATCATTACATGCCCCCGGCTTCCGGTTAAAATCGTGAGTCCAAACTCGATTTTCGCCCTTGTTTTTGTGCATTGGAATCTCCTATTTTAAAAGGATATACGTTTTAAAAAAAATCAAGGGGAACAAATACAAATGCACATCTCTTTCATTCTCTAATTGATGGCCAATTCCTCCACGGCCAACGTTGGCCCCACCCCTCAAATTCCTGAAGGATTTTAGGATTGGGGACGCCCCCACTCGGATGCTAAAGAGATACCCAGGCCTCTTACGTTGGGAATAAACCATGACACTGTATCGCCTTTACCATCCTCTGCAATTTTACCACCCAGGGTGGCATGGCACCAAATAAAATTTTTTAAAAGGTCCTGTTGCCCAGTACAAAGCTGCAAAAATATTTTGACATCCTGAAACCTGCTTCCTGTTGCTGTGTCTCCTTCTGCTAAACAAAAAGAGAGGGGGAAAGCAAGTGCGTCTTAAATCACACCCTGGATTTAGAAACAGAACGTGTGCTTGTCGGATGATGTTGCTAATTCACCACGTCGGGTCGGTGGGTGGTTCTTATTTTGATTAAAGGACGTCGTTGAAACTGTGCCTTTTAGGGGGGACCTCCCGGGTTTTGTGGGATTTCCCTTGGGTGGCCACCAAGAAAAATGCAACTTGGTTGTAGATGAACCAAAGGTTCTGGGCGTCAGGGAGGAGCACGAGGGGGTAGCTGAGAAATCAGGACTCACCTCAACCCAAAGCAGGAGCAGGGAACAGGGGTATCAGCTCTGTGAGTTTGGTGGGAGGGCAGACAGGAGGGAGAAGCGAGGGACCCTCCTGGAAGGTGTCTCTGAAGTAGGAACTCAGATTGGGAGTCCCACGCTAGCACAACGGGTGCTGGAGAGGAGGGTATCGCCCATACTGCCACCTATGGACCTAGGGATTGGGGTGTCCCCTTCTGGAAGCCGTTGGTGCATTCCCCAAGGGGCCGCCATCTTCTAGTTTCCATGGCAACAACCACAACAGTGGGATCTCCACGTGCAGGTGACACACCCAGATGTTTAAGGTATGCAAGCATGAAGGGGAGAAGAAAAATCCAGGGAGACGAGGTGGGGTTCAAGAGAGCATGAGCCGTTATGGCATCTCCATTCTCCAAACGATAAAGACCATCATGGTAGGCAAGACCCAGAAGACATGACGCCAGGGTCATCCCCCAGCACACACCATGCACGTCCACTGCGTTGCACGATCTGGAAATGCGGAAGAAAGTTCAACATGTCCAAGCCATCTTTCCACGTTCCTGTTGGCCATTTTTAAGCTTTTAGGTTATTTCTCATCAAGCGGTGGGTCAAGAACTTTCCCTTCTGCAGTAATCCAGAACTTGGCATGGCTCCTGTCTCAATCAAGGGAGGCATTTCATTCCAGTGGTTTCTTGGCCACTGGGGTGGCCAACATATCCGAGAAAATAAGTCTGATGGACTTCCCGGACACTGGCCGACTCGCTGACTCGACTTAGTTGTTCTCCATTACTCAGCGAGAGCTTCGCCGTCCCAGACACCAAGTGGGTGCGCCCGTTCAAAGTGGCTTGTCTTCTAAGAAGTTCTCTGCAGTTGAGCTGGGAGCGTGTCCCGTGTGCACTCGTTTTGAAGTTGACTGTTGTGTTGTACGTATGACAGTTTGAATTTTATCTCCTCGAACCGTGGGCGTAACCATGGTTCAAACCCCCGGTGTCGCGTGTGGTTCTCATCTGGCACAGGGTGAACGGAAGGGTGAACTGGGAATCATCATTGCACAAAGTTAAGAAGCAGAAGTTGATATTAAGTCTATTGCCTACTAACAGCTTAACCATGCACTGCGCCCTGAAAAAATTAGTTTACAAAATCCTGTTGAAATTCCGATATGACGGCTGAATTATTATTATTGTTATTATTATTATTATTATTTTGTGAGGAAGACCAGCCCTGAGCTAACATCCGTTGCCAATCCTCCTCTTTTTGCCGAGGAAGACTGGCCCTGGGCTAACATCCGTGCCCATCCTCCTCTACTTTATATGGGACGCCGCCACGGCATGGCTTCATGAGTGGTGCATCTGTCCACACCCGGGATCCGAACCTGCAAACCCCGGGCCGCTGAATCGGAGTGCGCAAACTTAACCCCTACACCACCAGGCCGGCCCCTTTATTATTATTTTTGACACTATCCCCAGTATGTTCACAGCATTCCGTCGTCACCCCCAAGAACCTCTTGGTGTGGAGAAAATGGAGCCTTCATAGGTTTTCCAAGAAGTAGGAGAGAATTGTAAAATTACCCGACTTAATAAACTCTTTAAAAAAAACCCAAATGTGATTTACTAGAATGAGACGATGCATTTGAAAAGCCGGTTCTAACTCATTGTATTCTAGGAGCTAAATCAGGGCCCCGTTGGTCTGCTACCCATTGGTGCTTTAATAGTGTTCTATTACTTTTCTATTAATAGTAGATAATCTATTATCTATAATCTATTAATATCTATTATCTATTAATAACAGTGTTCAAATAATTATCTTTTGAATGCAACAATAATTCAACTTTTAAAACCCTCATCATACAAACCTTGGCATAGAATAAACTCAAAAAATGTGAAATTCTTTGATAGGGTCTGTTCATATCTTATTCTTGAAAGAGGAGGAATCTTTGTATCAACCTTCTCCTCTTTTTTTTTTTTTTTTTTTTTTGACATAAAAAGTAATTCCTGCAGAGGACATGTATTATTTAAAATCTCCTGAGTGGCATCCCTCTTGGTCATCTCCATCCTTCTTTCTGCTTCTCGTTACTCTTGTTCAATCTTTCCCCTATGGGCTGTGTTTTTCTCACATTTACTTTGCCTCACGGTTTAGGAATTTTCGTCTCATTAGGACTTACCCCTTTGAAGGCCCCCTCCTCCCGCGGTGAATCCAGCTCGTTCGGCCTCGTCGACATCCAGCTGTGTTGGGACTCTGTGGAGTGGACTAGGGGTGGGGGGCGTCCCTCCCACCTTTGTGTCCTGCGAGTCGGCCCCTGACTGCGTCTTAGATCTGCTCGTCTAGTCCAGCTGCAATTTTCCACGAGGCCTCTTTGCTCTGTGTTTTGGCTTTGACACCTTCCACTTCAAGCCCGCCGCCGTTTGAAAGGGAAGAGACTGCAGTGCACACAGAGCTGGGAATTCAGCTTGCCTCTGTATAAATATTTGACCTGAATCTACACAAGATAGAGGTGTGGGGTTTTTCTAATTTATTTTTACACTCACAGAATTCTTTTTTTTTTTTTTTCTGCTTATGCTCTCGTGAGATGGAAGAGCCAGAAATCACACCCAGTCCGGCCAACGTGCTGCCATCTTGGTTTGTTCTTCTCCGCCGCCTCCTCCCTACTGTTTGACCAGGTTGCCGTGCTAGATCGTGGCCATGGATAAAATCAACATCAAAGAAAATTAAACCATAATCATTGTTGATTTGGCCCTAAGGCACATCTATTGAAAAAGTCTCTGAAAGATAAAGCAAGCTTACAGCTTTTATGCTACTCCATTTGCAGTCAGCAACAGCTGGTCATCGAGACGATCTCCCAAACATATGTTAGTCGTGGAAGCCTTGATGTCAGATCTGCAGACACATTTCTATGCAGCGTGAGGATGTGCTGGTGGTGGACAGCCTGCAAGGGGGCCCCTCGTGATCCCCACACCCCACATTCACACCCTTGTGTCACCCCCACCCTGCGAAAGGCCACTTATGCCTTCCTTTCAACTGATACATGGACTATGGCGAAGACGATGGGATGTCACTTCCGTGGTTGTGTTGCGTAAAAGGGTAACTTCTGTCTTGCTAGCAGACAGTCGTCCCTGTGGGCTCTGATGGAAGATGGCTCCTGTGTGGTGAGCTGTTTGTGGAGAGGCCCGTGGACGGGGGCCTCCAGCCAAGAGCCAGAGAGGAAAGGAAGCCTTCCATCTGAAGAGGCACGAGGAACCATTCCGGCCGACAACCACGTGAGCATGGCAGGGGACCCTCCCACTGTCTCAGGGGAGACCCCAGCCCTGGCTCACACGCCTACAGCCTGAAACAGAGGAGTCAGCTCAGCTACGCCTGCATTCCTGACTCCAGGAACTGGGAGATAATAGATGTGCGTTGGTTAAGCCTCTAAGTTTGCGGGTAATTTGTTACGCAGCCAGAGATGACTAATACAAACGTCGAGGCACTTGGAATGGAGACAGAATCTTGACAGGAGTCTCAGATTCTTTTCATGTGTGTGATAAAACTAAAGAGGAGGATGTGTGTTGTTTTGGGGGGTTTCTGCTTCCTCCTATTGGGTTGCGTGGCCCCGGAGAGCTCCATGTAGTATTCTCTGCTGGATTAAATCGTCTCAGAGGAACAAAGGTTTTCAGCCAAGTCATCTTTGTGTGACTCTGGCCTGTCCCTCTGGCTGCCACATTCTATCCCAAGATTTGTTGGGGAGTATCTGTACCCCAACGTTTAAGGCAAGCTCTTATGTCAAACGCTTGTTTCCTCTGCGTTGGTGTGGTTACATTGAGTCTCGTGAACTTGGGCCTCCTTCCGGATTTTGGCTCTCCGCTCGCCCACAGACGTCCCTGGCCATGCGGATGTCAGCGAGCATCCTGACCCAGCCTGTGATAATGGAGAATTATGCCCGTGGCAGTGAGTCTGCCCCAGCGCCTCTCCCCTCCGTGCCCAGGAAGACGCAGATTTCTCTGGAGCAGGAAAATTGAATTTGGCATCTCAGGAACACTCACAGGCGGGGTTTTATATTATTTTTTTTTTATAGTTGTGGGTTAAAAAAAAATGTGCAGAAGAGGTGGTGTTTCTTGTGGGTGGAAAAATACTGTGGACACATACGCACACTGTGCAATGTTTTAGGAGGTGAGAAGGGATTCATGAGTGTCAGCTTAGCCCAACCTGAGTCCAGATAACATGCTCCATATTCCAGGGAAGGAGTCAGCAACGGGGGTTGTCTGTGCTCCAGGTGCCCACAGTCCCGGTCTTGGAAAGAGGGGCTCCGTCCCTGATCTCTGTTTTATGACCCCAGAGCTCTGGGACGATGGGGGCTCCAGGGAGACCTTTCAGGAGAAAAGGCAGTAAGGGAAGCAGAGCAGGGCAGCAGAAAGCCCAGCAAGGAGGTGGCATCTGCAGGAGTCGAACTCAGCCTGATCCCGTGGGCAGCTCTGGACCGTGCATGGCAACCCCGAGCTGGTCTTTTGTACAACTGCATGTTGTCTGTTGCTGCCCCCAGGGTGGGCGTGTGTGGGGTGACCTCCCCGGGCAGCTCCCATTGAACTGAGCCTGGTTCTGAGACATTAGCAGGGGAGACCTGCATCTGGGACACGAATGCGTTAGCCCAGTGAAAGGGGATGCTGGGAGAACACCAACTATGCCCAGTGTGGTCCTCGTGGAAACTTCTTCCACCACAGGTTTTCGTGGCATTGCTCTCTCCCGTCCTGTCCATCCTCTGATGGTTCCTTCTGTTCATTTCCCCCCTCCTGCACCCACCGTGTCCCATCAGCTGACCGTCAGCATCCTTCGGAGGAGCTGGTCCAGTCCTTGTGCTCTGTCCCTGGGTTCCTGCAAGATGGGAACTGGTTCTCACGGATTTGACCACATCCTGCCAAACCGTGATCAGAATCTGCACCCCACTCACCTCCCATCCCTAACTCGCCAAATGGAAGCATTTTTCCTAAACACTTGAAACCCTCCCTTTCCTTTTGGGATGGTGAACTGTATGTGTCTGTTTGCCTGGGCCTTGAGGGGGGAGGGGGTGCCCAGATATGTGGATAAACATGAGTCTGGGTGTGTCTGTGGGGGTGTTTCTGGTTGAGATGAGCATTTGAATGGGTGGACTAAGTAAAGCAGATTGCCCTCCCTGATGCGGGTGGGCCTTGTCTAAGCAGTCGAGGGTCTGAATAGAACAAAAAGGAGGAAGAAGGGAAAATTTTCTCTCTCTACCTGACCCTCTGAGCTGGGGCATCTGTCTTCTCCTGCCCTCAGACTGGAACTTACACCAATGGCTCTCTTGGGTCTACAGCTTACAGACGGCAGATTGTGGGATTTCTCAGCCTCCATATTCCCATGAGCCAATTCTTTATCTTACATACATGTGTATCCTATTGGTTCTATTTCTCTGGAGAACCCTGACTAACACACCTTTGCAATTCCAAATTGTGCTGCTTCCGGCTATCCCCATTCTTTATCCATCTCAAATAAGGGCTTAAAAACAACTTATCTCAAACATACCTTTTTTCTCATCAATTCACTCTCCCTGACCTAATGCCTGAAACCCCATCCAGCCTTCAAGCGCCAACACCAACCACCTCCCTCAACTAGCCAACTGATTTCTTGTAATTCCCCAACATGGCAAGCACAACTGCCCCATTGGTGTCTGAGGACTGTCTCCCCACCTTGGTGGTTTCTTCACCTGATTTAGGATGTTACTCTCTTCTGCAATGTTTCTCAGACTAATTCAATGAGGCCACAGCCTCAGAGTGTCTCCGGATAGGCAGGATCTGGGCTCACAAAATGTGAGTAGGTAGCCTGGAAAAAGAAGTTTCCGGTAATTGTAGGAATGGCTGCTCCCTCAAGGCGGAGTTGGCAAACTTTTCTGTAAGTGTCAGAGAGTAAGAGTGTGGAGGCTAAGAGGGAACACTGAGGATCTTATGTAGGTTGCATTTAAAATGGAAATGTCTAAAGATGTGAAAACCGTTCTAAGCTTGTGAGCCGTACAGGCGGCCATGAAGACCCGGTTCAAATTTTACCTCCTGCGGGAATCCTTTGAAGCAAATCCTTCCCAACTCTGGTATCTCTTTTACCCTTAATTTGCACAGCATTAAGTTCGTAGCTGCTGCAACACTGGTTTATTTTTTTCCTTGTGAGTAATTGTGTGCCAGGCAACTGGTTAAATGTGCATCATCCAAAACAACCTTCATGAGGCTGGTCCTCATTTGCTGGACAGGGGAATAGTCAGAAAGTTTGGTTTCTGAATCCCACACGTTGTATAGATACAAACTCCAAGGAGGTGGTCGAGGAGGGCAAAGATAGCAAAATTCAGAAACAATGCTAAACTTCCAACTCCTCAGAGTAGTGACTGGGTGGTGCAATTTAATTCCAGGTTTCCTCTTCCGATCACCTGTCAGGAAACTGTGTGGTCGTCCCGTTCAGATATTAGTCACAGAATTCAAACACTGATGAGAGCTTCTAAAATGGAATTTGCATTGTAGATCCAGGATAGCTGTGAATTCGTTCGAAAAGCCAGGCACATTTTCAGCAGTCATTATTTCGAATGATTTACTACTTCCTTTAATTGGACAGGAAGGATGATCTTGTAGATCGATTCAGATGTCTATGCTATAAAGTGGGATCTGAAAGGAATCTGTATCTTTCTTGCTGTGAGAGCAAGCTATGCTAGTTTCTTTCTTTTTAGACCCCCAAACCGCGTTGAAGTGATGTTTAAATGCAGGCTTCCAGATGTATTTGGAGAATGATTTGTCCATTTGGGTTGTTTTACTACTAATAAACTACTGGAGAATGGATGCACATTTTCCCCAGGGTTTCATTCTTGGTTTTCAAGCCTGGTTCATTGAAAGTCAGGCTTCAGTGACAATGGACTTCCCATTATTTTTTCCCCTAAAATCCTTTTTCTTTTCTTTTTTTTTTTTTACTTTGTAATCTATCCAGCTGTGATATCTTCCACCTGATTCTGGGTTTATGGAACTCCAATTTCATTGGTGAATGATTGTCCTCAAACAGGTGTATTTTATTTCCCTCACCCCATTTACCAATTTTAACCACCGTCTATTAATTATACAACCTCCTAGTGTTCCTTCATATAGAAAATCAGTAAAAATTAACCAACGGGAATACTTCAGTGCATGAACGTCTATTTTGAGCACATTTCCCTATGCTAAAACATTTAAAAATAATCTCCAACTGGTGTTTCTCACTAATTGTTTACTTCCTTTCCAACCTAAGTTTTGAAAGGAATTTATAAGTTGACACCCAATTTTATCAAACCCAATTATTGGTGAATTGTCCATTCCTCCCCTCCTCCAAAAATAGTTTGGAATCAAAATTATACGTTCACTACAAATGTTTATCCACATGCATTCATTTTTAGCTGGAATATTTTTAGTGTCACCCCCAAAATTTGGAAATAGACCAATCCTTCCACACGCTTCAAAAGCTGTTTCAGCTTGATAAGACATACAGGTGTTTGCAAAACAGCTCCATCCTTTCAGCGACGGGAAAATTGACAGCTGTGCTGGCCCGACATTTTTGCACATGGGAATTTTCTTAGTTAAAAGTGGCTAAGGACGGCGCCTCCTGCTGGAAATTCTTATGCATCTCCTTGTAGGGCAGGGCTGGCCTTCAAAAACACCCCGTCAAGGTGTTGGGAATTCCGTGGAAAGCCCTCCAGTGTATCCTGCACACTTACCAAGGCTGCTTATCATTTAGGTTTCTCTTTTATTTTTTTCATTATAAAGCATATTTTATTTCTTTTTTAATATTTAAAATTATTTTATTGAGGTCATAATAGTTTATAACGTTGTGAAATTTCAGCTGTATGTTATTATTAGTCAGTCACCATACACATGTGCCCCTTTACCCCTTATGCCCACCCCCCACCTCCTTCCCCTCTGGTAACCACTAATTTGTTCTCTTTGTGTGTTTGTTTATTGTCCACATATGAATGAAATCATATGGTGTTTGTCTTTCTCTCTCTGGCTTATTTCTCTTAACATCATACCCTCAGTGTCCATCCATGTTGTTGCAAATGGGACGATTTTGCCTTTTTTATGGCTGAGTAGTATTCCATTGTATATATACACCACATCTTCTTTATCCAATCATGAGTTGATGGGCACTTGGGTTGCTTCCACATCTTGGCTATAGTGAATAACACTGCAATGCACACAGGGGTGCATAAGTCTCTATGAATTGTTGATTTCATGTTTTTTGGATAAATACCCAGTCGTGGGATACCTGGGTCATATGGTATTTCTATTTTTAACTTTTTGAGAAATCTCCATACTGTTTTCCGTAGAGGCTGCACCAGTTTGCACTCCCACCAGCAGTATCATTTAGGTTTTTGTAAGTATATTCCCCTTGGAATAGTTATTCATCCCTTTAATAAGTTTCTTTTTTCTTAGATGCATTCATTCAACCCCACTATCCCTTTTCTCCTCGGAGGATGCATACAGTTAAAATAGTGGTGTACTGGTAAAAGTGTAACCACCGACTATCTGGAAAAAAAAAGAAATACTGATCTACCGCTTGTGCCAATTTCTGTGGTGTGAATACCCCCACCATGGTTGATTTCAGGCTGCTAAGGTGCAGTCATGGGACATAAATTAGGAAGAGATAAGCACTTTGGGTCTCACGAGCTGCTCCACTGCATCTCTACATGGAGGATTCCGAGGTAGAGACAGATGAGAAACCCAAGTGGACTTCGGGAAGGGACCCTCTTCGTCCCCACGGGCAGTTTGTTCAAAGGCACAATGGAGCTGGGAAAGCCAGGTGAGGCGGTATTGGATGCCCATGGGAAGACGAGGGTTGACCTTCCTCATCTCCAGCTGAGATGGGAGATGTCCCCCTCCCCCTCCGAGACGCCCTTCGCCTCGTTGATCCACAAATTACGAGCACCACCCTCCTCGTCTTCCCCTTGGGCTTGTTGAAGGAGTCCAGTGAGAATGCACAAGCGTGAGAGTCTGTGACAGAGGGTCTGACCCTTGCTTTAGATGCTCGGCTGCTGACTACTTTCAAGCCATCCCTCCCTCTCTTCCCTCTGTGCCCCAGTCCTGGCAAGATGGCAGGAAAGCGTTGCACTCCCTCCTTTGGCACCAGTGGAGATGTGAACCACGTAAGCCCCTGCCTGGGGGTTTGGGACCTCACCCCTGGCCCACCCCATAACCACAATAGGACACCCAAGCTGGTCTCCTTCCTCTGGTCGCTCAGGACATGTCTGAATCTGCATGGGAATACTGCCTTGCTCTCCCCAGAAAGCCCCGTTACGTAAGAAATCAACCCGTTCATACCCTCTTGGTGAGTGTGTATGGTGTCAGAAGCCTTGACATCCCGACAAACTTTGGGGCGGAGTCCATCTTGCTTCTTTGGGATGGTTGCAATGAAGTCCTTTCATAACAGTAAAGAGTATGCTTCTATAGGAATGTTCTCAGAGCCCGGTGATTCTAGCATCTCTTTCTCATTCAGACCCGTCTCTGTCTGTACGGAGGTGAGGTTTTCTTTTTTTTTCTCCATTGACTGTTTTTTTTTTTTTTTTTTTTTAGGGTAGTTGGAAGACAGGAACCTTTCTCTTTGCAAAGAAAACTGCCTGAAGGAGAAAGAGCAGTCGGTGACTCGACAGAATCATCCTACAATCCCAAAGTCTCTCCTCTCCCCAATGTGAGCACGTCTGGGATGCACGGGGCTCCATCAGGCTGTGAAAAAGTGCACGCTCCTTCCATTTCATGGAGAGCTGGCGGTGGTGCGCCCCCCACCCTATGCAGAGATGCATTGGGTTAGCGAAAGCTTCCTGCACAGATGAATTTGGATGAATTATGGAGAACACGCTAAAAGTCTTGTATTTTGCAAGAGCTTTTCCACCAAAGCCAGATAATGCATTGACCTCGTGGTGTAAAAAGCCCCTTCTTCGGATATCCATGCCGAAGGGGAGGGGAGCAGACGGAATCGCCCTCTTTCATAGACACTGAGGACGTTCATTCCAGAGTCACCGAGCCAGCGTCGGTGTCCCCACCTTGGTTCACGCATGCCTCTCACCATTACAGACTCCCTCATTGGCCGTTGGGTTGAGTGAGAAGTTGCAGGGTGTCATGGCCATATTGGGAGATGGGAGGGAGAAAGTGCAAATGGGGCATGCTCCCTGGGTGGGACGGAGCTGCCGTCCAGTGTCACAACGCCCACGCAAGCACAGGTACGTCACTACAGGTGCTGGGGCCGAGGGCGGGCTGTGTACACAAAATACACTGGGGATATTGGAAGGAGGCTCAAGGTTGCCCGGAAAAGTTCTGCAAGACTGAGGAGGTGGTGGTACGTGAGTGGCTCTGAGGGGTGTTGAAGAGTGTGTGCAACTAAATAGAAGCAACAAACTCGGAGGAGTAACAGATGACCTCTTGCTGCTTCCAGCTTCGTCATCAACTCACAGACAAGCTTCATCCACAGCTGTCACCGTGCGTTGGACGTCTGCATCGCTCATGCGTTTTCAGCTGCCTGGTCACGCTATTCTCCGTGGAGGAAAAATGTGTCATCTTTAGTCTATAACGGGGATATCTGGTCAACCAGACAAGTAAGCTAATCGTATGAGAAAATTCTGTCAAAACAGAAATCACTTTTGGTTGTAGAGTCACAGGAAAGCTTTGTGCAAGATAAAAAAGAAAAACAAAAAACAAAAAACATGGCACTTATTTTGATTAGGGGATTCAGAGACTCTATAAGATTGTCAAAAAATAAATTCAGCAAATAAATTGTGTTTCCACAGTTCTAAGACACACGGGTCTCGTGTGTTGGAAGGAGTCACAGTTAAGTGTATGGTACATGTGATGTTTTAAAAGCAGAGGGATGTTTGCCTATTAAATACGTTAATAGCTATTTATTTGACAGCTGTCCCATATGACTTTTGTAAATAAAAATGCATATTTAGGAAGATGTAGATCAGGGAAGCTGTGTCAGCTTTCTTCAACTTGCTTAACCACAGAACTCTTTTCTGCCACGGTCATTTATTAACATGTCAATCAAGTTGCATTCCAGGGAATATAACCTTTAAAATCCTAAACTTCTTACCTTGTAGATTAACAAAACTATTCATATGGTTAACTAGACATTGTTGCACAAAGTAGGACAGGACGAGAATGCATTTTCCAAGGAAGTCGTGGGTGGCATATAAATATATATACATACATATGAACTTTTTCGCATGCTAAAAGCTTATGTTATGGAGACTGATATTTTCCCCTAAACAATGGTTTTTTTGATTCCTCCGAGAAAACACTGTCTCCAGTCTACAACAAGGTCTTTATAACTCTCCAGAAGTTCTGCGTATGTCTAAAATATTGAAGAAAGTGACACTGAGGTTTCCACTAACCTTCGACATGCATGGTGCTAAAATTAGGAAAATTCCAGGAAAGTCTGGATGCTGGGTCACCCTGGAGCCTGCGACTAGAATGTGTATTACTTGAATTTCCTGCAAGGAAGAGCACAGCCCTTCATTCAGATATTTTTGATCATTAAATTAACAGGAGAATGAATACAAGAGGTTCAGGGGGTTCTCCTTCTCTGTCTTCGGGTCCGAGAAATGATACGTTCAGTAAACGTTCCTTTATTTTCTCCTCTGAACCGTGGTATTTCTGGAAAGGATGCAGGTGATGTAGAAAATCCCGCAGCGCCCCCGTCTTTATGAGAAATTACATTTGGGTAGGTATGACACGCTCTGAAGGTTTTAGACTTCAGCCGAGGAATACCCCCAGTGATTAATTTTCTAATCGTTCCACTTGTCCGGACATACGTACAATTCTGATGAAAAGGGAACGGCAGCACACCCACTGATGTATAAATCGTCCAAGTAACTGGGGGAAAGGACGAGCATTTTCTAAAGACTCAGGAAACTCCTTGTTCTCGAGGAATGAGCTCAGAGCCCACCGTGGAGGTCCCCGGACGTGCCAGTCCTAAGAAATCCTGGAGAACTGGGGACACTTTTTACAAAAGAAAAAACACAGTATTGAAAAGCATCTTCGACTTTGTAGCTCAAAGCATGGTCCCTGGGCCAGCTGCATGGGCACTGCCCAGGAGCTGGTTAGAAATGTAGTGTCTTGCTCCCATCTTGACCTGCAGAAGCTGACGCTGTGGTTAACAATACCCCCGGCCGATTCACATCCACGTTATCGTCCAAAAAGGGGGACTCCAGAAGGACCTTTGTTCTGACCTGTCATATTGTAAAAGAGGTGTATGCTACTCCTAGGGCTGCTGTCACCAATGACCGCCAACGTCGTGGCTTAAAACAACGCAAATGTGTGGTCTTACGGTTCTGGAGGTCAGAAGATTGAAGTCAGCCCCACGGGGCTAAAATTCAAGTGTTGTCTGCACTGGTTCCTTCTGGAGGCTGCAGGGGATAACCTGTTCCCTTCCCTTTTCCAGCTTCAAGTGCCCATCGCATTTCTTGGTCCATGGCCCCTGCCTCCAGCTTCAAAGACATCAGTGCAGCATCTTCTCTCCTCTAGGACCTCTGTTTGCATCATCATGTCTCCACCTCCGACTCTGACCCTCCCTCTTATCAGGACCCTTGCAATGACGTTGGGCCCGTACGGATGATCCAGGATCATTTCCAGTCTTAAGATCCTTAACTTAACCATATCTACAAAGTCACTCTTGTCATGTAAGGTAATATATTCACAGGTTCTAGGAATTAGGATGTTATCTTTGGGGACATTATTCTGTCTGCCACACGAGGATTAGGACGTGGACATCCTTGGGGACCATTATTCTGTCTACCACATGGGGATTAGGATGTGGACATCCTTGGGAACCATGTCTCTGTCTACCACATGGGGATTAGGATGTGGACATCCTTCGGGACCATTATTCTGTCTACCACATGGGGATTAGGATGTGGACATCCTTGGGGACCATTATTCTGTCTACCACACGGGGATTAGGATGTGGACATCCTTGGGGACCATTATTCTGTCTACCACATGGGGATTAGGATGTCGACATCCTTGGGAACCATGTCTCTGTCTACCACATGGGGATTAGGATGTGGACATCCTTGGGGACCATTATTCTGTCTACCACACGGGGATTAGGATGTGGACATCCTTGGGGACCATTGTTCTGTCTACCACATGGCAATTAGGATGTGGAATCTTTGGGGACGTTATTCTGTCTATGACACGGGGATTAGGATGTGGACGTCTTTGGGGACATTCTTCTTCCTACCACAAGAGGAAACAGCATTGAGTTAAGGGTCAGAGATATGTCGTCCCAGCACTGCCACTTGGCAGTTGATCACACTGGACTAATGACCTCACCTCCTAGTCCTTGGTTTCTACATCCGTTTCACGGGAATAATCAATCCTCTCTCGGAACCATCCTCCAAATTCAGAATCTGGAGTGTATTTGGGACTCATCACGGTAGAGAATTCCCCTAACTCGGCCGCTTACTGACTGGCCTTGTGAAGGTGATGAACTCTGAGCCACAATGCTTTCAACAGAAGACGGGGACACGATACCTTGCCTAGCAAATAAGATTAGTGGGGATCTCAAATGAAGAGTCCCGTGTGGAAAGCCATGAAGTGTCAGGCAAACATCACATGTCCCAATCTAACAAAATAGTAACCAAAACAGGAAAACACTTTGTGATGGAGCATCTTGCCCAAAGCCACACGGTGCTGGGCTGGGTTACAACCTGGATCTTTGAAACATGACCCATCCTTCAAAAGTGCTTCATAATATTCTTAAGCTTCGGTAACAAGGGCCAGTCATTTCTGACCTCAATAGAAATAAAGGGGCAGGAGAGTGGGATACATTCTTGACAAGCCTTCATTTTGGTCTCTCCCCCTTCAAAGCCACATAGTTAACCGTCTTTGACCCCAGTCTGTACTTCAATGGTTTAGCACCATTATTATCAGCGGGCAATTGACATTAATAAGAAAGAGCTGGGTCAATGTGGAGGGGAATCAAGACGTGAACAAGATGGGGTTCCAATATTCTTCTCCGAAAACCGATGATCTTCTTAAACACACCCATTTCTCTCGTGAACGGGAGGTGGTCTTCAGGCACAGAGTGGAATTACATCTGCCGCGTTGCCCTTTAGACTAGAATGGTTGGCGAAACAACACAGAACGCTCAAAGCTCCAGATGGAAAAAACAAGCCAAACCCAGCCCCACGTAGAACTGACTCAACAGCTGTGTTCATTCATTACACCCATTCTGCCCAAATTAGATCTTTTTTCTCAACGGGCTCAGTGACTACCTAATTGACTTTCCAACCGCAAAGTTAAGCCCCTTTGAGCTCCTCTATTTCTGTTCCAGGCGTAAACGTTATTACAAGATGTCGTGAATTAGGGAATCCGTCCAGTCTAGGGTGGGAGACTCAGCCTGCAGTTGGCGGGGAGAAGGGTACAGGACACCTGAGCCCTGGAGCTGAAGCTGAAGCTGCCCCCGGGCTCAGGGTGTGTAATTTGCACGCACCTGTCAAGCACGGATTCCCGTCTAGTGCAAACAGTCCAGGGCAGTGGAGAGCCAAGTATTAACGAAGACATCCACTGTCTGCAAACGACTGAGGTCTTGTGTCATACACTGCCCAAACTTCTCCTCATGCGATCTGGAAGGGACTTTCTTTGGTCACTCTTAGTCTAGGTCCTTCCGGAACCTTCTTCAGAGGCGATATGAGGCTAATTCACTCTGAGCCCAAGATCAAAAAGAGCTGGGGGTGCCATTTTGCCACGTGTGTCCAAGGTGCATTTCTTGACCTTCACATGATATACATTATCCTCCGTTCTGCATTGATTTTCTCTTTTCCCAGATCCCCAACGCGGTCTGGGGCGGAAGAGATAATGATGGCTTTGCGTTGACCTGTAAAACTCTGCATACGTATCTTCATAAGGAAGCAACATGCTTTTACCCGATTTTTTCTGTTTCCGGGTTCACAGTGCTTCCTAGGGTGTCTTACCTGTGAATCTCCCGGGATCTGCTGAAAGGTAGATTCCAGTTCAGCTGGTCTGGGTGGGGGCTGACACTCTGCGAGTCTCACTGGCTCCTTGCCAGTGCTGATGCTGCTGGTCCGTGGACCCACATGGACTGTCCAGGTTGTACAACACAGGTGGTTATTTATCTGAACACGCTGCAGGAAACAACCCAGGCTGGAAATGGTGGCAGGATGATACCTGGAGGTCCCTGGGTCTACATAACTCGGGAGGTGGGGATGGGGCTTAGGGAAGCCACTTCCCTGCCCTTCTGCAGGAATTGCACATGTCCAGGCAATTTATCACACAGAAGATGGGGTGAACGCCCCAGATGGGTCAGCTCAAATGCGTTAGTACGGCCAGAAACAATCAGCCGTCTACATGCGTGTTTGCATCACCTTCCTCCGTGCTCGTGTGTACCTTCTTCCTGAGACAGAAACAGCTCATCTGACTGAGGGCAGATTCGATCAAGCCAGGGGGAGACGTGACAAATGGGGTTTACTCAATAAGGTGGGGGGGAGGCACTTTGATGAAGTCCCCAAACAAGGCAGTTTTAAGTAATTTGTTGTGCACACAGCAAATGAAGATACAAAGGGATTTCTAAAAAATTTCATTAAATTTTAAAAGCGAGTCTTGCTAAGTTGATGCTTTTAGAACTCATTGTTGAAAGAGGCAGAGTCTGCGTGGGGAGCTCCCTCTGGACCTCTGTGGGGGATGTTCCAACTCCATTCTGCATGCAGCAAAGTGCATTTGCCCAGCGGGTTCAGGGCTCAGGGCTCAGCTTTAAAAAGGGAAGCCAGAATGTTGGTGCTTGCCAGCGCTAGTAGGTGAAGCTGGTATTCTCTAGCTAAATGGATCCTCAAAGGGCACCATTCACTGTCTTCTAGCATCTGTCCACCTCGGGGGAGTGGAATGATTAATTTAATCCAAGATAATTGGCTATTTAAACTTCTACAGCGAGCCCTGGTCAAAGATGCATTCAGGTGGAGAATATAAACAGAAAGATATTATAATATAACGATCTCTTTTATTTGAGAAAAGAAAAGACACAAGATCCCCCAGGAATTAGGAAATGAGCAACGTTTAGAACAGAAAGTATCCCAGCCTCATTCAAACGTTTGTCAACACGGGAGTAGATGCATTTTTCCTCTATTTTCCAAATTTCTAGAGTAGAATTTGTTGCAACTGTTGGGAACTGGACTGAGATGAAACAGCGAGTAACATTCAGTATTGGAACCTGCCGTTTCCAATTTCCTAAACCATCAGGAGAAGATCATACCTCTCTTCAGTGTTATTCGTGAACCATAACTTTGAATCAATGTTACAATTCCACATGGCCAGCATTTAATGTCTTCTATATAAAGTCATGGAAACTCCTTGAAATCTAATTGTTTTCCTCTGGAACAAATACCTAAGCAGAGAGAACTGTGAAGAGATCTATACCTATTCCACAGAATGTGTTTTGTGATTTCTTTGCATCATAAACTTGTCTGTCTCTCCAGGGGAATATGATTCCCTCAATGACACTGGGAACACAGGGTGCTTTTAACCAACTCATTCTCTCCCTTTGGATTTATTCATAGGTAAAACTAAGAACAGACCTGTAAAGAATGTGCAGAATGATGCAGACTAAGCTAGTTCATTTAGTTATGCGTGCATTCATTCACTTAATGAATAGTGATTGCCTAGACTATGCCAGGTATTGAAGTAGGCTTGCATATACATGAGTGTAAACAACTGGTCTCACAGAGGAATAGATGAATGGGTAAATAGATGGATAGGTGGATGGATGAGTGGAGGGGAGTGGGTGGATGAGTGGATAGGTGGGTGGATGGATAGATGGATGAATAGATGGATGGATGGATAGATAAGTAGACAGACGATTGAATGGATGGGTGGATGGATGGATGGATGGATGGGTGGTTGGACAGATAAATGAAGGGTTAGATAGGTGGGTTGATAGATGGATGGTTGGAAGGATGGACAGACGGAGGAATGGATGGATACATGGATGGATGAATGGGTGGATGGTTAGATGAATGGATGGATGAGTGGATAGATAGTTGGGTAGATAGATGAATGGATGGATATATGGAAGATTCTCAAATTCCTGGCTTACTGCCAACCCGATTCCATCCTTCAGGCTGTTTGCTTGTCCAAGAGGGGCAGAGTGGGTGGTCCCATGCAGAGGTGTGAGAGGGTAAGCTGTTGCCAGCAGCCCCAGGTACTAGCTGTGTTATCTTGGACATGCAACTCAACCTTTCTGCTCCTCCACTGTCGTACCTTTAAAGCAGAGAAATCCACAGTGCCTACTTCACAGGCTCATCACAAGGATTTTGTGGGAAAATCTGTGTCCAGATGGCACAGTGGGAGCTCAATACCTGATACTACAACTGAGAAAGTGATCATTACATGTGTCCCCTCAAACGTACCTGAGGATATTACTCCTGAGTAGGTCAACAACAGGGACAGTCATTTTCCAATGGAAAACTCTGTGAACTGGTCTATAGTTTTAAACTAAATGACCTCAGTGTTAAGTTTACATCACTTCCAAGAAGCGAAACGGGAGCCCACGGTGATCTGGAATGATAAGACATGTCACAGACACGTGGGGACATCCACCAAAATGGGGAAAATGAAGAAGCCTGTACAAGACACGAGAATAATGAGCCATCCCCATCAGAGTGAGGAAGAGAACAAAGGAAAAAGCAAGTGAGAATGTCGTAGGGGTTAATACATGCATCCTGCAGTGGGCCACACACGGGTTTGAGTCACACCTGCTCCTAGCTCGTGCTAACCTGGCCCAAATGCTGTACATTCATCGGCTCCTCGATCTGCAAAAGATCAATGGCGTTCCTCCCTCACTCGTAAGGGCAGGAAGGATGGAATCAGGCGATGTCCATCCTGGCAGCGCTGACCATTCCTCTGTGTTGATGATGTATCTTTATTTGTCTCTCCATCACCACAGAACCTGTGCTAAGTGGAAACATTTATGCCAGATTAATGCCTTGCTTAACTCTCCTAGAATCGACTCCAGAAAGTGGATCCTTCTATTCCTTCATTTCTAAAGGAAGCAAGAAGTGTGTTTTCCTGTTTTCCCATAACACTAAGCTTTTTCAAAATGGACTAACACTCTTGATAGGAAACATTTTCCTCCAAACCACCAAACACGTAACAACAACCCCTTAACATTTGTTTTCCTTTGGTTGCTTCTGAAACTTTTGGCGAGAATATGGAATATGCCGCAGCCAAGCGGATGTGGGGGTCCCCAGAGCAGAGGGGCTGCTTGTGGGATTCTGAGGAGCGTCTGATCTGACAACCCGTGACGGACTTGGTTTTGGTACGAATGTGTGCGTTTTCCGTCCCTGTGCAGAGTTTTCATGTGAATCTCAAAGATGACCGCCTTCCCCTCTTACCGCAGCTGCCGCAGCACACGCAGCTCCAACCTCTCACCGAGACTTTTCTGTTTAAAACAGAAAGATGGCTTTGCCGTTCAGAGTCCTAGACAAGGTCCAAGATCTTTTCTTCTTCTTTTTTTTTTTTACTATAAGGTTTCAAAGAAGAGTGTAAATTCTTATCTTGTCAGCTGGCATTCCAGGATACACTTACAGCCTGTGACTTAATTAGACAATCCTGCCCTCTGAGGGCGACAGGGTTCCCATTGAACGTCAGGCCCGTCCATTTTTCTTCTAACTTTGCTCCTTGGGGAACTGAAAATATTCAGCATCGTGGTAACTGGCACCTGTCGAGGGCTTACGTTATGCCCTAATGGTTAAACACATTCTACGTCTACAACGTGGTTATCACCATGGCCTCGTTCAAGACACATCATATTATTGCTGGCTTCATTTTTCAAATTGGGCACCAAAGGATGTCCCCGTGATGAGACGGCCGAACCGGGGTTCAAAGCAAGGCAGCGTGGGTCCAGACCATAATCTACGCCAGGATTCTGTGCTGATCCCCGCCACTGAGGGGGTTTCCCATGTTCTCCTGTGTGCACGGAAAGTAGAGGGATCTGGTCTGCATCACGGTAATGACATGAAGGGGACACACCCAGGACTCTCGTGTTCAGGCTTCCCTCCCCGGTGTCTTGGTATAATGCACCCCTATAATATGGGGGAGGGGCTGGCTGCCTCACAGATCCTCCCCCACCAGTGCTTGGGCTCTTGGTCCCTGACAAATCCCCCATGTCACCACCAAGGCAGCTGCTTCTTGATCGTCTCCCTTTGCCCTCTTGGACCAGCCATCCCCCACCCCAAGATTGTGAAGCCCCTTCCCAAGGGAACATACCCACCACCCAGCCTCTTCACACACTGAATCCTTTTGTCGAGAATGAGTGTGGTTGCAGAAACTCTCTCTCAGCCCAGGTTTTCCCATATTTCCCTTCTTTGGATTAATATTAAAATAAGTGCATTATAAGCACAAGAATTTTTTTCTTTTATCCCATTAAAATTATACTTCTTAAATATGCCTTTTCCAAGTCCATCCCTTACTCCTTCCACCTTATTCTGGGCTGGGTTGAGTGACCACTCTGCATCTTACAGTAGGCATGTCCGCCTACTGGGGCAGCTCGAAAATGAAGCACGTGCCCCATGAAAACTGAGACCAGTGGGCTGGAGAGGAGCTTTCTCCAGCGCAGAGGGGGTTTCCTTCATGAATCTTCCTGAGATACAGGGAAATGACCTCAGAATTGGTCAGGTGTTAATCATAATCAAGCGTGGCCATTGCTTGCTTGTTGTCATTGTTTTCGTAGAAATGACACCCGTTAATACTCATCCAAAGCTTTTGAGAGGTGTCTTAGTCTGCAGGATGCATGGAGACCAGACTACGCCACCCTCACGTGACAAACACCTTCCCACCCTCGCCCATCTGTAGGGTCAGTGAATTCTGTGTGTCCCCAAGTGCTCCCGTGCTAGCCACGTATTTGCAGGAATTCCGTTCCCGCTGTGACACCAAGAGCTGTACCCGTGCCATGCGGTTTCAAAAATATTTTATTTTCTGGAATAGCCATAATGCCTCTGCTTTCTTTACGGCCTGTCTCCATGCGGGAAGGCAGAAGCCGTAATGACATAACACCGAGGTGCCATATTTCACACCCGCGAAACACAATGATGGTAGCATCTAGGACAGTGTAGAAAAGGCTCACCAGGGTGCGCACGGACAGGACGGGGGTGGACGTGGCTGGGCTGCACACTGCCAACTACATTCATCGAGACGTCCACGCCCCACACCGCAGGGCCCACCGGAATTTTCATCCCGTCCCCCTCGAGTGTTAGACAAAGCAGGGGAAAAACACCACAAAGTCCTCGGTGGCTGGCGGACTAGGCAACGTAACTCTCACACACGATGCGCTTTAGAAAGTGGCCGACGCGTTGTTTAGTGTTCCGGTGTCACTCATGCCGGATGTTTCTAGAATGTTCCAGAACTCTCAAAGTCCATGTGCCAAGTCTCTAGTCTGTATGGGATAGGGTTATTTCTTCCGGAGCATGGTGTCTTCTCCTGGCAACAGACGGATAAAAACATCGGGGGCAATCTGGCGACAAGAACGATGGGGAGTCCCTTGTGTCTCTTCCCGTGTGCGTCTGCTCTGCACACGGGAGGAAACCATAAAGCACTGGGCGTGGTTTGCGTGAGTTTGACGGCATGGGCTGCATCTGAGATTAAGTGGGTCGGGTCCCATCTGCACCTACCCTAACGATGGGATAATGTGAAGCTGATTGTCCTCTGGACTTCTCCAGCCCGGAATAAGAGTAAACACTTCCGCTGGGCTGCCCCACGGGCGTTTGAACCCCTGTGAGTTAGGACTACGCACAAGGAAAAGGCTGATGGGAACTTCACAGCGGGACTGGGCCAGGCGGGAGGGCAGGGATGGCTGGATGGGACCACGAGGGTATATGGAGGTTACAGATGCCAGCATGGCCCCGGAGGTGACACTGCCCATGAGTCCTGACCGCCTGGTAATGGCTTGGCAACATGAGTGATGGGGGATGGCCTTAATCCTCGTGGGTGGTCACCCCACCCTTCACCCCCACAGTGCAGCTGGGATGGCATGCTGGTCAGCGGTCTCCAGGGAAGGGCCGCGCAGTGACCTCCAGGGATCCAATCCTCCCCATTGGAGTCCTGGCCCACCGGTGGCCCACGAGGGGGACGTTCTCACAACCTCTTGGCTTGCACCTGGAGAACTGGTGAATGCAGGGCTGCACAGAGTTCTCTGTCCCTTCACAAGTCCTACATAGATGGAAAGAGAAGGAAAGAAAACAAGGGCATAAGGAGAAGGAATTCAACGGTGAGCTGAGGAAACCTGATACTCTTCAATCCCGCTGAGAAGTCACTTCACCCAGCACCCAGATCCTGCACCCTAATACCATGCTCAAATAGAAGGAGCCAGGGCTTCCTGGAGAAATGGCTAATTCTAGGACCGGGGCTTGGAAGACACAGGATGTTCCTGGAGCATCTCGTAGTTCCAGAAAGTAGGGAAATGCTCAAATTACAGAATGATTGGGGCATGTCAGAGGGATGCAGAAGCCAAACTGGAAGAGGTCCCAATGGCTCAACAATTTCAGCAAGGAAATAAAATACTTGGATTGCAACCCCAAATATAAAATAAATACCCAGGAGTCCATGCTGATAGAAATATACAATTGAATAAATAAGCAAATGAGGGAGGAGAGACAATCTCCCATGCAGAAGAATTCCAAATAATTTATATAGAAACTCAAGAAAGTGGAACTTAACTCCCCACTACTTAAGTGTGGGCTGTGTACAGTGACTTCCTTCCCCCAAGTATGGAAAGAGGGAAAAGGATCTTAGAGTGGAGAAATCTGAGCAATACCACCTCAGCCAGGTGACCAAGGTCAGCACCCATAACGGTAAGTCACGTTATTAGTATATACCTGTGATATTTCATCTCTGTGGTCTCCCGCTCAAAAACCAACCACCCCAGTCCAATCGTGAAAAAAAATCAGGTGAATCCCAATAGTGGGGCGTCCTACAAAATACCTGACCAGTATTCCTCAAGGTTTTCCAGGTCATCCAAAACGAGACGCTGTCACAACCCAGAGGACCCCAAGTTGATGTGACAACTAACGTAATGTGGTGTCTTAGATGGGGTCCTGGGACAGAAAAAGGTCATTAGAGAAGAACTAGTGAAATCCAAATACAGTATGGAGTTTAGTTTAAAAAAAATGTTTAGCTGCACATGGCTTCTAGAATTCCCACGGGAGTGCCCCTCCCCAGGGAACTCCCCCAGACTGGGCTAGACACCTAGGGCATAATAAGAAATATATATATTTGGTCTTACTCCCTGGTTCCTGACACGGAGCTCCTATATCTGTTGGAATTTCCTGGATTGGAGCATCTTTTGTTCTAATGAGGTGACTCTTGGTGGGCCAAGATAGTTCTGGCCAAATAATACTAGGTTTAGAAAGCAAGGAACAGCTGCAAGTGCTGATGGGAGAGCAGATGCTTCCTTCAAGGGGAGGAATTCCACCAAGAACAGGGCAGGTGAGCAGAAAGACAACTGGGCACCCGTGCATCCCGACACGGGGGCCACCAGCCACAAGCGGCTACACAGCAATTGAATGTGGCTTGTGTGAATTCAGATGTGCTGTAGGTGCACAATTCACGCCAGATCCGAAAACCTAGTCTGAAAAATAGCATGCCCACTATGTCACTTATGATTATATAGACAATTCTAAAGACACGTATATGTTTATATAATTTTAAGATATAATTTTAACAAATTATACATGCATATATTTATGCATATACCTGTAAAATGTACATACACATTTATAAACTTTGTAACTATATTTATACATATAAATATAGGTTTTTATAAAATTTGTACACATTTTATAAATTTTAAAACATAAAGTATATATTTCTATTCATACATACATTTATATATGTATGTATCTATATATACACACACATATATACCTGTTGAAATGATACTATTTTGATGCAGTGATTAAATAAAATAGATTATTAAAGTTGATTTCACCTCTTTCATTTGGCTTTGTCATGGGGCTCCCAGGAAATTTTAAAGTAGATATGTGGCTCGTGCTGTATTTCTGTTGGATGGTAGCTGTTCCAGATGCTGGAAAAACGGTTTTTCCAGGGAAAATGCAGAATTGGGGTGCCCAGCACCTCAGCGGAGTGTCAGGTAGGGCTGTATCCACATGGACACACCCCTCAGAGGACCCCAGAAGCCCTGTGTTCTCTGAGGACACTGGGTCAGGCAGGTGGCTGCCCACTCCCACCCCCACTGACCACCAGCCCCTCCACCTTTGGCAGAAAGTGGTGCAAAGTCTTTCCCAGTTGGGATGCTCTGGGACCACGGCAGACCCAGCGCCTGGGGGCCTTTTCTTGTTCCACGTGGGGCCGCCTGCAAGTGGGTGGCCAGTCATTCTGAGCTGAGGGATGGAGCTTGGGATGGGGGGGGCCCTCCATACTTTCTCACTGAATATCTACTGAAAACGGCTTTTCCTGCCTTGAGTTACTCCCATTTCCAGGTGGAAACTCCATGGAGCACCTTCTCAGTTACTGCAGTTGATTAGACAGCATCCAAGACACGATCCCCACACCGTACAAGGATGGTCACGCTCCCCAGCCCCAGCATCCGGCACTACTGAATCAAACTTTTGCAAGGAATCTGATCCCTGTCGGTTCAAACCAGGTGCTCCAGGTTTACATCTGTTCTTTCCCCAGCCTGGATGTTGTAAATCTTACCCTTAAGAATGGGTGGATCTCCACCACCTGTTACTGTGTCATCCCGGGAGGCTGACTTTCCCAACAGGGCTGAGACAGACTGGTAACTTGCTGGGGGAACGTGAGGGGCACAAGGGGTGTCCTCTCTGACGGGCCTCGGAGCCTGGACTTCTACCACTGCAAAGTCATCCCAGGCTTTCAGACGCAGCCATTCAAGAAGGTTCCAGGAAAACATGTGAATGCCCCACAAGGGGTACACATACCCATCCACATGATCTCATGTGCCCCCAGCACAGCTCCCTGGGTTGGGGGGGGCACGAAGAAAAGCCACAGGGAGCAAGAGCCAGGACCACGGGTCGGCGCTCAACCCCGGACCGATCATGCGCCAGCCGTGGTTTTTAGGGTCAGTTTCCAGACCTACGACTTGGACGCACCAGGACCTTCATCGGGTCCTTCCTCTCCTTCTCCCCTCTTGAATCCTGGAGGCAGAAGCCCAACGGGGCAGAATCACGATGCACATACAGTAGCTGTGGCCCTCAGTCTGCTGACTTTGGCATCTCTAAGACAGCGATGGTAATGGGACCCACCTGGCGGGGCTGATGTGTGGAGCAGGTGCTGCATGACGGGAGCTCCCGAGGAGCAGCCCCTTGCAGGTGGGATTCAGGGGCGTAGCACTGACAGAGGGAGGGAGGGCAGTCCCATAGGGGAGGTGGAGGTGCTGAGGGATGATCAAGTGTCAGGTCACATGTGGACCTGATCCGTGGGTACTCTGGAATACCACCTCTACTGCAGAGGTTTCTGTCCTGGTGCACGGAAGCATGCATGTGCACGTGTGCACGCACATGGGCTCTGTCTCTGCCCAAAACACACTTTCTCCCCCAGCCTCCTCTGGAGAACTCTTCTTTGCCCTTCGGAGCTCAGTCAAGGGTATGGCCGCTGACAAACCTCCTCCCGCTTCCCGCCCCAGTGCTGTCCGGGTTCCTCCTCCGAGCTTCTGCAGCACGGACAAGGAGCGGTCTGTCCCCCAGGTGTTCTGTGGCACCCGGCCCAGACTTCTGTTCCAGCCTGGATTGAAATGTGCTACGATTATCAAATAACCTTGCTGTTTCCCCGGCCGGGAATTCACACCCTCAGAGAGGACAACGCACGTCTGGTAAATACTGCAGCTCCTGGAACGTGGAGGGAGCTCAGGAGAAGTGTGTTAATTGAGTGTTCTGGGCTGAGCTGTGTCCTCCCCCAAATTTGTATGTTGGAGTCCTGACCCCCGGGACCTGAGAATGTGGCTGTATTTGGAGATGGGTCTTTAAAGAGGTGATGAACGTGAAATGAGGTCACTAGGGTGGGTCCTGATCCAATAGGACTGATATCCCTATAAGAAGAGGAGATGAGGACACAGACACACACAGAGGGACGACCCTGTGAGGACACGGGGAGAAGACGGCATCTACACACCCAGGAGAGAGGCCTTGGGAGGAACCAGCCCTGTGACACCTGGATCTCAGACTTCTGGTCTCTTGAAATGGGAGACCATAAATTAATATTCAAGCTGCCCAGTCTGGGGTAATTTGTCATGGCAGCTCTAGCAATGGAACACAAGGAATGAATCAAATAGTACATAAACTAAAATTCTAGCTGTGCTGTCCAATATGGTAGCCACTAACCATGTAGCTATTTAAGTTTAAATCAATTAAAATTCCAAACAACGAACACTCCAAGCCCTCGGTAAATCTAGGCAAATGCGAGTCGTTAGAAGCCATACGTTGCTGGTGGCTCCCACGCTGGACAGAGCAGATCCAGAGTTGTCTTGCTGCTCAGCCATCCTGTTCTTGGTGGGATTCCTCTCCTCTGACCCTGAAGGAAGTACTGCCGGTCTGGTCTGCACTTCTGAAGGCATGTTCCCCTCCCAGCTGTCCCCAGATGGAGACCCTTGGGTGGTGCCGCCATCTTGAAATGATGTGCCTTGAATTGACTTGTCTGTCCTGGGACTATGTAAGTGGGTACACGTGCCCAGCCCCCTCACCACTCTCCACGGGCAGGAGAAAGCTGGTGTCCATGACGTTCCCATCCACGTGCTTGTCACCACTGAGGGCTCACCATACTACCCCAAGGGTTTGTTCACCCCCTGCCCCTCAGACTCCCGTTGGGTGGGACCCAGACAACAGTATTCCTTCCAACAGTCCAAGGAATCCCAATGAGTTGCCAGGGCTGACCATCACTCCTTTCACTGAAACTTCATTTTTCTAGATGCTATTTTGGGTTTTCTCCTCATTTTTACCCATTTCACATGACTGTCTGATTTCCCAGAACCTTCTTTGGTCGAGGGCTGACTCTTCTAACACGTTACCATTTAGAATCTGCCACTTTGCCAAAGGCATCGTTGTTACAGCATTAACTCGGTAGAACTCCTCAAAATGCAGCATTGCTAATAATGACGTGGCCCCCGAAGATAGCAGGTCCTAACTCCTGGAACCTGTGAACGTTACCTTAGATGGCAAAAGGGATTTTGGAGGTGTGATCATGTGAACGATCTTGAGTTGGGGAGGTGATCCTGGATTATCAGGTGGACCCAACGACATTACAAAGGTCCTTATAAGAGCGATGCAGGAGGGTCAGAGGAAGAAGAAATGATGTGATCACAGAAGCAGAGGTCAGGGTGACGTGTGGCCACCAGCCAAGGCACGTGGCCGCCTCTAGAAGCTAGAAGAGGCCAGAAAGGATGCTCTCCCAGGACGTCCATATGGAACCAGTGCTGTCAACACCTTCACTTTATCCCCATGAGCCCCATTTTGGACTCCCCGCCTTCAGAGCGGTAAGAGCATAAATTTCCAATGTTTTAGGCCATGACGTGTGTGACAATGTGTGACGGCAGCCACGGGAAGTGAACGCAGAGGATATAGTGTCATAACCTGAGGTGGCATTGCTGGTACCCCCCGGAACACCGGAATGACATCACAGTGGGCGATGGGAATGGCAAGTTTTGGTCCACGCTTCTCTTTCATAATTCAGTTGTGTTCTGTAACAGCAGAATCCCTGTGACCTCTTTGTGTCTACCGCACCGTCTCAGAATTGGAGCAGCCTTTCAAATTGGGGCAAATTCGTCCTCCTAAGGAGATCTGTGATGCGTGTGGGCAGGGGCTCCCCCTGTGGCCTTGCTGTTCCAGTCTTGAACCCCCTAAACCACAAGAGTGAGATGATATGATGTCTCAGTACCCCAAAACCCGGGAGCAGGTAGCCTTCCTGCCTAATTTCCAGCGCTGCCCTTTTTCCCAAATGGATTTTCTTTTTTCAGAAAAGCTCCCATACATTTTTGCACACGGTTCCTTCTTGGATAACTATCCAAGGAAACTGGGTGAGGACGTTGAACATTGTACCCACACTTCTGATTGACACATGATTTTCATTTTGTTTAGTTTTCCGGGTTTAATGAACACATCTCCAAATTTGCAATCACAGGGGGCCACCAAAATTTCCACTGGGTGGAAGTGATCTGGATGCATCTGGATCATGAAGCTTTTGTGGGAGACTGGCATCCTGTGTCTTATTCCTCGAGCCCATGAAACCGCTAGTCAAAATACATAACCCTGGACGTGTTCACTGGGATAAAAAGAAATCACCATTCTGGAATGTAAGGACTAAAGGTGACGTCCCAGGGAATTTCAAGGTTGACATCTGGGAGTCCCTTGTTTTGCTTTATTCCCAAGCAGAGACGCGGCTGACTGGAAAACAGGTGAGCAAGTTCCCTGCACTGGGGATGCCACTGAGGATGGGGAAATATAGGCCCCGAAACAGGTCACCCGGCTCGGACAGAAAGCAGTCTCTCTTTATAGCACGGCACTAAATAAAACCCTGAGTGCCTAGAATAGGCCTAGGGGACTTTTTTTCTTCCGGGAGAAGGATAATTATTTCCTAAATATAATTCCTTTGGTAGGAGACAGTCCCTCCTTGTGGCTCTGCACCCTAGAAACACTTGAAGAGAAAAAGAAAAAAAATGGCAAAGAAGAAAAAGAAAAAAAAAAACAACTCAGACAGAGTAAAACCTCAAGCTCTCAATTCCTTTTTCTTCACAATGATATTTTAGGTTTACTGCAGCATCAGGATGCCAGGCCCTCACCAACCTGCCTGAAGGAAACATAGACAAGTGAAAAATAAATGAAAAGAAGGAAGGGGTTTAATTACAGTCAGTTCTGCAGTAAGGCGACGTGTGTTGCTGGAAATCACGGAACTATGCAAATCAACAATAAAAAACAGAGTGTAAGGGAAAACCCAGATTGAGGTCATGACACTGGAGAACTTTGTCATGGACACATCAAAAAAAGAGATAGGATTGTAATAAACTGGTAGCACAGAATGATAAATGTTAATGGCTAAGGTGTACACAAGCACTGAAATGAATATGGCTATTGATCTGGAAAAGTTTGTCTGTGGAATTGGATATCGGAGTGGTTTTGGCTTGTGGGTAACGGGGAAGGGAGAATTGAAGGGGCAGTTGTAATAACAGGTGCGGGCGAGTCTGACCCACGCACCCCCCGTGTGAACCGAGGGGGCTGGTGGATTTCAGAGGGGGTGCGAGTGTGTGTTTGGTGCAGGGCTCAGTCCCACTGGGTGTCGTTTTCTGGGTTCACAGAGAATTTCTCGCAAACGAAGCCACACACAAGCAAACACAGATCCTGCGCTATGCTCACATTATCCCCTCCATCAATTGCACTGGGACAAATGCAGGTTTTCAACACAAGCGTTCTAGCAGAACTGACTGTCCGGGGGCCCCCAGGTCGACCCATTGCCTCTTTCATGATTGTTAAATGCAAACTCCCGTTTATTTGTTACATAATTGTTTTCCTGAGAGGGAAAGTTTATGCAACACACCCTGTTTTAAGCATCCGTTTGGGGCAGCATTCTACCCCGTCTCTTTCTATCCACCTCTACCGTTTTATTCAGTTGGACGGTCATTTTTCGTCTTGGAATTTTTTGCTGACAGTCACGATAATGTCCAGCTTCCATGCTGTCTTCATCCCCATGAGACTGGCCCCACCGGTATCCAAACATTAAAAGATGAGATATAGGGAAAACGATTATTGAGTTTTCAACGTATGGTATTCACGCATCACAAACGCGGTAATAACGTAGCAATGAAGAGTGAAGCGCCAATACGTTCTGTCCGGACCCTCACGAATTGGAAGATTTCAAGGACGCCCTTTCACTAACCGTGTCAGCCGATTTCCCCCGGTGACCCTCCTGTGATCATCTCGGACAACTGGTCTACCTATGGCTCCCAACACCATATTCATGCAAACACCACCACCGCATGTGTGTGCTTAGACGTGTAATGAATTACAGGAGGCGAAGACACATGGAATGGAAGGTCTGATCTGATCAAATGGTGAGAGAGAGAAAAATCACCTGCAAACAGCCATTGCGGACCCTCCCGCAGCCTGGCCTTCAGATCCCCAGGGCACACCTTGTTAGCCATGCAGTTGGACCCGGTATGCAGCGGGGTAGATGAAAACAGACTCCCCCCACCCCCAGTTTTGTAATAATCATGTGAAACCATCTGAACTCCACAGGAGGTGCTTAACAAAAGCAATGTCCTTGCTTCCAGGACCTAAACATGCTATTTGGGAGGTAGGGGTGGATGGAGAGTTTACAGAAGAAATGGCACCTGCGCTTTTGCACACAAGTGCACTGGACCTCACACTCCAGAAGGCTGCCCACCGACTGGGAGCATCCTGTCGGCTTTAAACTCTTTTTGGAAGTCTTCTGGAATTGTCTCCAAGAGCCCGTGGGGCCCTCACCTTACGCTCACAGCACCTCGAGCTGAGAGCCGCATCTATTAAACTGGCTCCTAAAGTCATTCCTCTGACTTGGCTAGGAAGGAGCTTTCGGTGTTTGCAAAAGTTCCCTAAAGGAAGGCACCGGGCTCCCCAGCGGGGCTGGCATTACTTCAGAGATGGGCCGCTCGGGCACGGGTGCCAGGGCCGGCTCAGATGGGGGGGCACACGCCCCGAGACCACGGGGGAACATGCAGGCGACCTCACGGGGGACAACGCCCCTCTGGAAGTCCCCTCTGGAAGAAAGTCGGAGCACGCGCGGACTGCGCCCAGCCATAAGGTCAAGCCTCAGATCCGTTCACGCTTCCTTTGTATTTACACACCGCGTGTTGCTAGACCAAATCTGTTGGGGGCGGGGGGAGAGAATAACTTATGGAAACATGATCTTTTCACAAACGGGATGATTCGGAAGACACAGGATCCCGTGTTGTGTAAAGACTCTCTCCAAAGCTCCCTTGTACGGCTTCCACATCCTTCCCAAAGTGGAGGGTCTCCAAGGGGGCAAAGAGGCTGGGAACCTCCACTGCTGGTCACAGGTGTTTGACCGCTTCCAAGGGATTATTTTCCTCTGTGGAGGCACCATGTTGTGCCCATTCCCAGAGCCAGCGTCCCAGCCCCGGTACCAGCTCTGGAGGCCTCTGCAGTGCAGACCCGTTTAAATATGAACATCTGTGGGGTGGGGCTCGAAAAACTTAGAAACAAAAGGCTCTTGCCATTGTAAGAGGCATCATGCTCGTCTTAAAAACATTCTCTGCCTCTGTTTTGTTTTGTTTTGTTTTTTCAAACTGAAAATAGCTTTGGAAGCAAGAATAAGATGCCCCAGCCTATTCTTCCTCCCAGCGTCACTGATCTTGAATTTTAAAGTGCGTACTTCTGCCCCAGGATCTTGTTTTTCAGGGGGGTGGATTTGGGGAGACAAGGAAGCTGGTGCATCCCTGGGTCATCACTGAGACCTGTGACCCACACCTTCTTCTTCGCCCCCAGTCGTCCAGCTTACACATCTCTCCTCAGTAAACACAAACAGCCAAGCAAGCAAATACCCCCGGCCATGTCTGGGGCAGCCTGCTCCTTTGCTGCTGAATTGTAAGGTTTAGGAAGTTCTCTCTTATCTGACTGACGACTTGCTTCCCTGTGAGTGTCCTCTACTTCCTCTCCTTCTGGGTTCTGGACGTTCTGTTTCCCTACATCTGAGGCTTCCATGCCGATCAAATTTACTCAAGTCTCTGAACTATTCTTCAAAAGAAGCGGAGGTTCCCGGCCTCTTTGCCCCCTTGGGGACCCTCCACTTTGGGAAGGATGCGGAAGCCGTACAAGGGAGCTTTGGGGAGGGCCTCTACACAACACAGGATCCAAATCACCATCCATTTGGGAAGGATAAAAATATTCTCAGGTTCGAGGACAGAAAGTGTATTAGGACATTGTTATGAAATAAGTGTTTTCCTTGCACTAGGAACATAACCGATAACTTCCAAAATATAGACACATTTTTTAATTCACTCTTTTCCAATTTGTATGGCTGATTGTCAACAAGAAAGAATTCATCTCAATATTCATTGTCAAACCTGATGAAATAGGTCCAAACTTTTGTTCAATTGAAACCTGTGTGAGCAGTGCCTAGAAATATATGTTAAGCAGTTATATATTAAAAAAAAAAAAACTTAAAAGAAAATTGTTATTCCTAAACGCTAACGGAGACCTGAAGATAGAAATGCAACTTAAAACTTTTTTGAATGGAAATGCAAGGGATGTGAGATTTTACTCACACACACACACAGACCACAAACATGCATGTGCATGCACCCAGGTCCGTGGGTCAGAGCTCGGAGACCGATGCTGACTGACTTTCTTTCCCCGTGATCTTGGGAAAGTTACATAACCTTTCTCTCTCAGCCTCGTTTTTCTGTCCTGTATAATTGGGATAATAATTACATCCATGTTGCTGTTTGGAGAATACAATGCAGTGTAAATAATATCATTTGAGCCCCACGTCTGGGACTTAGTAACACGCTCTGCAAATATTAGATACAATTGTTATTTATAGGAAACCACAGTTCCTTTGGCGGCGATCCAGTCCCCTCTGTACTTGTTGTTGCCCATAGAGAAGGAGGAAGGTGATAAGACAGATATTTCTGTCTCGTCACACCGTTTCCAGCTTTTTGAGACTTCCTTCTACCTTGATTCCCGGTTCACCTTACTGGGCCCCAGAGAATGGTTCTTAGTGGACGGCACTGTTCTGACACAGATGAACTTCCCATTGTTTTTTGATAGGAAATACCCAAATGGTCACCATGATCTCGTGGCCCGCTTGGACAGCTGATGGACCAAGAGGTGCACTGCTGGGCAGAAAGGGGAACCCGGCGTTCCTTTCACGGAAGCAGAGAGAGGTCTCACGTGGGAGAGAAATGTGCCCCATCTCCGGCCCTAAGCTCCAAGTGTGAGTCTGTCGTTTCCAGTGACGACTCTGCGCTGACCAGCTGTGTGACCTTGGGCCAGAAATGTACCTGAAATAAGGATGTGAGCAATGACCTGGGCTCTCCCCAGGATGGTGGCATAGATCTAGAAGGATCTAGATTTGGGGAGGTCTTTTGTAGATCACAGAGAGTTGTGTGAACGTGAGTGATTGTGATTAATTTTGTCTAAAGGGTGCTGGTTCTGTTTGGGGGTCCATCTGTTTGCAGGGATTACTGTTTCTCAACATGAGCATTAATGAGCTGCCCACTTCACATCTGCCTTGCAGTCTGAATGCTGGACCCCACGTTTTGTTCTGATTTCGTGACCAACCTTGCAGCAGACGTGGTGATGATTATTAAGTAGGGACACAGTTTAATCATTCGTAGAACCCATATGCATAGGGCTAGCTGCTAACTGATGGGAAGACATTTTCTGGGAAATTGAATAAACATTGCTCTATTGGGATTGAAATCACGTGTGAGAAAAATAATCGGAGGGAGACCGAGAATGCACAAATTGAAGAAATCACCAGATCTGAATGAGGCCTCAGCCACTGCGTGCATGGTTAGCATCATTCTCTTTGAGGCCGGACCATCCGGCCCTATGAAAATATCCTGTGTGGCTTCAGTTATGTAATTTTTGACTATTTTCCTTGTAACCGTGTTTTCCCCTCCCTCCCAGACGTGTCCCACTAGTGACCGATGTCCTCTCCGGTGCTCACCCGAGAACCAGGCATCTCCTCGTTCCTGATGGAGGAGCCCGCAGGGTATGTGTTTGGCATAATTTTGGATCCTAATTCACGTGCTGTGCGTGGGATGCGGACGTGGGAAGCTCTGTGGCCTTTTCTCCCCTGCGGACTAGTTTTCAAAGCACCACAATTCTGCGTGTGATCATGGAGCTGTCATCCTGTTTCTGCTCAGCTAATTTCAGCTGATAATACCTGGAGCTTGAGGCTTGAGAAATTTATCAGGAATATTTGTCCATTCTGTTGTCAGAGGGGTGGTGTTTTTAGGACAAGTCTTAGGCTTTGGGGACTTAAGTTTGGGGGGACAAGGCCTCCTAGAGAGGCACATTACATCTGGGGAGAGCATCTAGGGAGCCAGCACCACAGAATGCCCTGAGAATGCATTTCCATGGAGACTATGGGGGCTCCTCCAAATTTCCTTTATTTTCTGCAGTCGTGTTGATTATCATCAAAATGAGTCTCCCCTTCTCTTCCTCCTCCTCCTGCTCACTCACTGGATCCTGGCGACATGCATTTCATGCCGCAGGGGTCACTCACTGTCTCAACCCTAATGTTACCTACAGGAGGAAAACCACACACGCGCAAACCCTACTCACCCGGCACCAGACAGTCTCGGTCCCCTTGGGTTTTGGAAGGGGAAGATTCCTTAACCCTCAAGCGGCTGGAAACGGTGGATGGGAGAGGAATAAACGAACATGAATTGCAGAAAGCAGGGCTCGGCCAGACCAGAGGCGAGCCAGCCGGGACCAAACATCCCCTATCTGCCCTGATTACAGCCGGAAGACATCCCAGCGATCTGCAGATGCATAAATTGGCAGCCTATTTAAACTCGGTGTTTTTCCTCACAGGTTCTTTTCACACAGCAGCGTTCAGAGGGAGGCATTTTTCTTGCTAACAAGATATTTATTTAAGTCACAAACTTGCTTGGCACACTCGGTGGAGGGGAAGCTTCATTCTGGTCCCATCTTTCTCTCTCTCCTCTGGGGCAGAGGGCAGGGGGCCTGGGAGGAAGCCCCCTTCCCGAGCTTTTGCGCCCCTGGGGGCGGGGGAGCTGGGAGTGCGAGGACGGCGCACCAGCCTTGCGACCTGTTTTCAATTGCTCGCTGGAGGGGTCCCTTTGCGGCGGATGCGCTCGGACCCCCGCGCCGCGCTCACCTTGCACAGACACGCGGGGCCACCCGGGGACCTCAGCCCGCCGGCAAAGGGCTGAGGACTCTGCAGCGCGCGGCACGCACCGGGCACGGGGGAGCTGGGTCCCACTGGGTCCCACTCGGCCCCGGGCTGCCGCGCAGGTGGCGACCGAAGGCGGGAGCGCCTAGCGTCCTCCCACGCAAGGAGCCCGGCGGGACTGGCCGGGAGGGGCCCAGCAGGCCGGCGCCCGGCCCCCTGCACGCCCACCCGCCGCCTCGTGCGCCCGCGCGGGGAGCCCAGGGCGCAGCGCCGACCCCGGGGACGGTCCCGTGCCCGGATCCCGCGCCCTCCGCGAAGTTGTGGCTGCCCCCCCTCGCCCCGCAGGGCGGTCGCCCGAGTGCACTCACCAGCTCTCCCCGGTGCGTCCCTGAAGGTCAAGGCCAGGGGGCGGCAGCGGGTGCGCGGCGGGGCCCGGGGCGAGGGGCGCCGCCGGGCCGCCCAGCCCCCATGCCCGGCGGTCCCCAGGGCCCGCGGCGCTCAGATGCCATGGTCGCAGTCCACATCGCGGCAGATGTACCAGAGGATCACGTACAGGATGAGGAGGATGGCGAAGATGAAGAGAGCCACGAGGATCGCCTTGGTCACCGGCGAGATGAGCGACTGCATGGCCCCGGCGGGGCGCGCGGGCGGGCGGGGGGCGCGCGGGGGCGGGGGGCGCGGCGCTCACGACCCCCGAGCGCGCCCGGAGCCCCGCGCCGGCCCCGCGCCGCATCCGCAGTGCTCCGTGCCGGGGACGGCGCCCGCTCCTGGCGCTCACCGGGCCCGGCGGCCGCGGGGCTGGGCGGGCGGCGCGGGGGGCGCGGGCGGCGGGCGGACGGGGGCGGCGGCCATGGGCGAGGACGCGGACGCGGACGGAGCGCGAGGAGGCGGCGCGCCCGGCAAGTCCCCGCAAACTTGGGCGGCGGCGGCGGGCGGCGGGCGGCTGGCGCGCGGTGACAGGTGGAAGCCCGGCCCCGCGGGGCGCAGCGCGCAGCCGTCCGCGGGCGGCGGGGGGCGCGGAGGGAGGCGCGGCGGCGAGCGCGGGAGGGGCTGCGGCGCGGGGTTGGGGGGGCTCCCGCCGCAGACCCGGGGGGAGGAAGGGGGGCGGCGTCCCCACCCGCGCCCCTGCGCACGACCTCTCCCGCCTCTGCGCTCCCCCGGGTCTCGTCACTCTGTCTCAGCCTTGGCTGTCTCTCTCATCCCTCTCCCCCGTTACGACCCCTCTTAGGGGTCCCCTTTCTTTCCTCTTTCCATTGCCCCCACCCCTCACCCCGCCGCTGGTGCGCTGCTGCGATGTAATTACAGGGGAATGGGGGCGTTGCTGATCTAGAGAGGCAGCCCCTTCCTCCTCTTTCTAGGGGTGCGGTGGAAGAGGGGAGGGGGCTGCAGGTCGCACGCAACTCCTTGCTGACCTCGGGCCTGAGGGGCTGCGAGGGGGATGGGGCCGAGGCAGAGGGAAGATTCAGACCCAGTGTACCCAGAGTCAGGGCTTACATAAGGCGAAGGGGGGGCTCACAGTTCTGGGATAAATGGATGAGGAGTCAGGCAGGGGTGGACCTCCTGGAATGGAGATCCAGGCTTCTGCCCTACATGACAGGAGGCCCCCCCGCCATACGCATGTCTCCCACCCTGCGTCGCCAGCTGGGCCGTGTGCACGAGGGGACGCATCTTGCCCCCACCGTCACACACACACCTTTCCTGCGGGCTGGGCTGTGTTTAGGGTGAAGCCTCATGGGCAAGGAGGTGGTCTCCACCCAGCTGAGCACCCTGAAGATGGAGTGAGTCCTAGATGGAATGAGTAGGGGCTGCAGGACAGGGTACCGGGGCTGGACTAGGAATATGTGACACACAGAAACCAGAACAGCCCCACTCCCAAAGGACACAGAGTTCAGGCCCAGCACGCTCTGATTCCTGTGTCCCCCGCTGTGGCCCCCAACACCAGTACGTGGGGAGTGGTCCCGCATGCCTACGTCCTCGTGTGTGCAGAATGAGGAGCTGCCCTAGGACACGGCATCAATGCACCCAGCGACCGCATCCCTCATTCTCTGGTGCCTTAGGAGGCAGGAAGAGCCGGGGGGGGGGGTTGGCCAGTCTTTGTCTGGGCTCCCTACAGGTACGGGCATCCCTGACATTTGCAGCGTGGCACAAGGAAGATGTGACCTGACCCAGGTGGAAACAGCATCTTCTCAGGCCGCAGCTGGGTGAGGGTGCAGGGAGAATGTGTGTGGTGATATTAGGGGAATGTGCTGCAGGCTGGAGGAAGGAGTCACGCACCAGGGTGGTGCAGGGGTCCCTGGTCCTCATCCTGCTGCCCCAAGCTTCCATCCCAGTGATGGCTCCACTGCTCCCAGGATGGCACAGGAGGGAGGGAGGGGACCCCCGTCCCGCTGGGGGCAAAGACGCAGCCCCACATCAGGGACTCCCAGCTGCCAGAAGCAGACTGCAGTGGCTTTTCTGTGAGTCTGCAGTCTGTGCAAGGGGCAGTTGTCAGGCACAAGGGCTGAAGGGGGGTGAAATGACCCCACCGTGCAGGACTTGCAGACAGGGGGCTTCTCATTGCAGCTTGGGGAAGGATGCTAAGTACACACACACACACACACACACACACACGCGCAGGGAACTGTGCATGTCACTCCTGAAGTATCTGATTGGCAGCAGTGCTGTGCATTTTTCCACGCTGCAGCTTCTGATTCTGAAATGCATCTGCGTTACCAGGTTCTAGCTGTTCATTGGCTGAAACAAGAAGGCTCACTGAATTTATACACCCCCTTCCCCCATCACACACGCACGCACACACACAGAATTTCTGTTTCTCAGGAGTACGCTACGGAAGAGAGTTTAATTGTTCGTTAAAGTTAGTTTAGTCTGCAAAATCTATCGGACACCCACAACGGAGCCCAGAGCGGGAGAGCACAGCCAGGTGTGAAGGTGTGGGCGGGCGTCAGAGAGGAGGCGTCCTGATTCTTTGCTCGCCAAATGGAATTTCACGTTTCACGTAAGATGAACTCAGTTCACGGGGCGGTTTCCAGATCCCCCTGGTCAGCTTTTGAGCGCTCCGGTGGGTCACGTGTGTTCACGTGTTGTGCGAGGGTTTGATTTAATCGAATTCCCAGAGCAGCCTTAGGATGGAGGAGGATGCAATGCATAGAAGAACAGTTCATATTGGCGGCTGTCCTCAATTAAAATTTACAGGGTGGCCCTGGCTCTGCTTCCCTCAGATCCGGCCGGCTCTCTGTCCCCGTGTTCTGCGTCACTTAATTGCACCCAGGCCTCCGGGGGGCTCAGCCCCTGTTCTGCACACCACTGGCTTCAGCTGAAACCCTCTCTCACATGGAGGCCCCCACGCATCCATCGCTCCTCGTTCCGCTATCTTAGAATGTCGTCATTGCTATTTAACCCTGCACTCGGGTACCCACTCTTCCTTTTCCTCCTCGTTCATCAGTTACTCCTTGAACCCAGTCCTGCAGGAAAGCAACATGTCAGTGAATCTGCTCTCCATGGAGTGAGTTGTTTTGGAATTGGGTAAATGGTTGGTTCCTAGTCAAAGCTCGGGAGCTACTAAAATCTCTCTCTTGTGTGTGGCTTGAGGTTGTTGCCCCGAGTGGCAGGCCTCTGGACAGGGATGGGAATCTCTGGATCCGCTCTGAGCGATTAGGGGTTCCCCTTTGCAACCTGGAAACCCTTGACCAGAGCCTTTTATTCCCCCTAAGGATGTCAAGCAACCTGAAACTCCAGGGTAATTTGAACTTTGGAAAGTCGGTGTTGATAAATTGATGCACCATCATCCCTGCTTTGGTGGTGTCACGATCCGTTGATTGAGTGGATGCAATGAGCACTTTTAAAAAGCCAATGGATTTTAAAATCCCAGGAGTCTCAGTGTGCAACACGCCTCCGTATTGCGTGGGGAAGCTTTGTTTCATTTGTACGTGTGTGCATGCACACACACGTGCTTGCTGGCGATGTGAACTGTGTGTCAAGTGTTGGAAGAAGACCATTGTGTGCAGCTGAGGGATTGAAAGGTGCAGAGATTAAGAGCTGGGGAGAGCTGGTCCGCTCGCTGCGGTTCGGATGGAAGGGAAAGAACAAATGTTCTTGATCAAGCAAAGTGATGCTAGAACGTCTTTAAGCGAGAGGAGAAGCCAGGTGAGCCCAATGGGTTGGTTTTCATTTTAGCTCGTGGTAGCATTTAGAAACTCAAGCACGAGGAGACCCACGGGCTTGGGGCAGGAAGACGAGAGCAGGGAAGGGTCCCCGATGACCAAATTCTTCTGTAAGACTAGGAGAAGCAGGAATAGGATTCCCTCCTTTCTGACTGGATCGATGTCTGGCTGAGCCACAGTTGGCTGTGGACCAACCAGAGCTTGGTGTGGACCCCAGGCAAACAGCTATCTCTAGGTCGGCTTGTGGAAGAAACGTGTGTATTTTCCCGAGTGGACTGCAAGCCTTCAGGGTAATCCTAGAGGAAGTTGGGATGGATCCAGCATTTCATATAGAAGATTGCACATCCTTCCTGCAAGTTTTTGGACAGTGTCTTTCTCTGGCTTGACTCAATTGCCTAGAGCCATCCAATAATCATTGCTTCTCCCTCTGCTTTGCTTTGAACTCTGAAACGTATATTTCTATGGCAGCCGGCTTGCCCAAACTCTCCATGGTGTTGCTCTCCTTCAGTGGGTTGCGGATCTTAGGGCCTCATCTCCTGAGTCTCCACCCAACGTTCAGCGTCCTTGGAACGTGGTCAGGCGTCCTGGTTTCTAGATTCCACAGTTCACGTTCATGGAACTCGATTTGCAAACCGTCAGTCTGCTGTGTGAATCTGTGGCCGGTCAGTGTGCGTTGAAGTGTGTTTGTGTGGGGTGGAGGTGGGAGTATTGTAATTATGGTTAATTTCCTTCTTGATGATTTCTGGTGATAATGATGGTGGTGATGATGGTTGGTTCAGTGATGTCTATGTGTTGCCTTAGGTGACAACAGACTTGGTTTCATTGACGCCAAAAAAATAAAGTAAATGATAAAAACCCGCAAAAGTCAATGAACGAAAACTGGATGTTCCCGTGGCTACAGGATGTCACTGTCAGACTCAGATACCATTTCGCCTTCTCCATCGATGGTTCCCTCTTTTCTTGAGTTTCTCGGCTTTGCTATCTTTAGGATACGCCTTTTTATTATTCGTTCATGTCATTTCAAAGTTGATATGGGGCAGCCCTGTGGAAAATAGCTAAGGTTGTGTGGAGATGCTCTGAATAAATTTAAACTAATATTTTAGATTTATCACAGTTTTGTCTGTGAACGGAAGCATTAACACAAGAAAGACTTCTGTTTAAAGGGAAGCAGAGGGAGCCCATCCGCTTTTCGGAATGGAGTAGTTTTACAAGGAGACATCCCTCAAATTCTTGGGGTAATTGCTTTGCTCCAAAAAGCAGATTCATTAAACTCTGTTGCCTTGGAAAAGTAGGACTAAATTAGCAGAGCGCATGACAAGTTCAGACTTTAAGTCTTGTTTTTATTAAAACTTTATTTCAGCAACTGTGGGTTGGTGACACAACTATAGGAACTATAGAGAAAGGAGCATTTTAGTTTTTAAAATGACAGAGAGGGGTCAGTCCTCCGTGGCGTCAAGATCACGAAAACTCCCAAACACGCGGGCAAACGCTCTTGGCGTGATTTCCGTGACGGTGGCCCTAGAACCACTTACATACCCTTACATACGCTAGATGGTCGACACTGGTCTGTCTCTGTTTTGAACTTTGTTTTCATTATCAGTTTGGTTCGTGGGAAAATAATCTGGAAGTCCAGAAAGCTGGGGAAAAGGAACGAAGTCGAGTGCATTCTAATTGAGATGCTAACATTTTGAAATTGCATCAGCGTCTCCTTTTTGGCATTTTGTTATGGGCGGCTGAGGGGTGCATTTAGCAAGTGGCAGGTTCTTTCACTGTGCACCTCAAATGAGGTAGTTTCTCCCTGCATCTGTGTACTGGATGTGGAAAGCCTTCCACTTTGGGAAGGATGAATTATTATCACCAGTTTCTTGATGCCACATCGAGAATCTAGAAAACGTGTCGAGGGATTTGACTGAAGCCGTGTAAAACACGCTGTTGTCATTGGGCTCGTTCATCTGAGCATCCACGCAAGTCTGTTTAGGACTCGTGTTTTCTAATACTAGCCATCCTGCTGGTTAAATTTATGTTCCCCGTGATAAAAATTGCTATAAGGTCTACGTAATAATCAATCACAGATCATTCATCAGGACAGTGTTGACAGAACGTGGACTCTCTTGCCATTTGCATGCAGCTGTGTAGCTTCTCCATTCACATCTGAAATGCTCTTCAACTACGAGATGTCAAAAACTGACGTCAGTCCATATTTCACAGTGTTGTCCTTTATATAGATGGGGGTCCTCGCCTCCAGGGAGTGGGTGCTTGATAAAAATTGACGACCCCTTTCTGAGTTGTGGGAGGAAGGAGAGGAGGTCTCTATTTCTGGGAGGAATCGTGTGACTTTCTACAATGATTATACGGAATGGGTCTCCAACACACTGAAAATCAGGAGAAATCCCACAAAAATGGAGTCCTGCGACATCCTTGTCCTGGGACAGTTTGTATAACAATGCTGAGTTGGAAAAGCGAGGTAAAAGGTGCCCACTTGTGTGACAATCTGACCGCCCCCCATTCTTCCAAAGAGTTGGGGGAAACCCAGGTGTAAACAGAGACTTGTGGTTTTCTCAATTGGATATTTAACAGCAATTTTGTATTCCTTGTAAAAAATGTATCATTTGATGTAGGAACCCCCCACGTGGCCAACTTCTTTGACCTTCAGAGTGAGTGTAAGGTGAGGTGACAGGGTCCCAGTATGGACAACGTGGGACTGCAGGATTTCGGGGGTTCAAACAATGTGGATTAACCAATTACGCTCGATGGCGTTTCATGTATGTTAAAATATTTTACATAGAGCTGATGCCTTTGAGATAGGAATTATTATGTCCCCTTTTCAAATAAGATAGTTGGGGGCGGTGTGCCAAAGCCACCCGTGGCATTTGAACCCAGCCATTGCTTGGGGGAGAATTGCAGAAATAATTCAATATTAATAGAGAAGTATGTTCTGTTTCTAAAAAGGTTTAAGATATGGGTCAAATAGGACTACAATTTTTGAAATCTCCCCTCTTGAACGCAAATCCTAAATTTCCAATATCAAGGCAGATTTGGGGGCTCGTGTGGGGCGTCATTCAACTCCTCATCATTGCAAAGTGTTTCACATTCTCCGTAATGTGCATTCTCAAATCCTAATTCTTCGATCACCCTCTGGCGTTTTTAGGATGCCCGCCTCACAGAGTTTTCCTCCAGCTGGTTTATGACACCAGAGCTCGGTTTCCTTCGGGGATGGGGACGATCCTGGGAAGACGCTTCTGCAGAATTGTCACAGGTGTGTTTGGAGCTGGCGGAGCTCCCGGTTGAGCCTCTGTTGCAGAGGGTGGGTAGCCGTGACGGGGCGCGTGCTGCTTGCGGGCGGCAGCGCTGAGCCCCGATTCCGTCTACCCTTGTCTGCTCGCGCCACCTGCTGGCCCTCATGGGCGCACGCTGCCTGCCCCGGAGGTTCGCATCCCAGGCTGCTGCCCCTGGGGCTGTCAGTAGCCCTAACAGAGGAGCCGGGGCCTGCACACCTGTGAACCTGCACATGGGGGGCTGTGTGCTGTGACCGCCTGCCTCCTCCTTCACAGCCGGGAGCGTGCAAAGGAGGACGTGCCCTCTGTGTTCCAGTGGGGTTTAGGATTTCAGAAGTTGCTTCCTGCAGGAGAGTTTCAAGTTGAAGCTTCTATAATAAAGTAAACTTTTTGATGATGTGCTGGGTATCTTAGGGAGGTAGAGAGGAGATGGAGGAGTCGAGGAGAGGGGGAGGGAGAGAGAGACTGATGGAGATTCTTTTCCCCCAAAAGGAAAAGAGCAGCAGCCCCAGTTGCTTCAAGCTGTCTGCTGTATTCATGACTGTGAAATGATCTCCTGTAACATATAAGCTTCAGTGGCTTAACATGTTATAATTTCTTTTCTGATTCCCCTAATAGTCCAAGGCAGGGGCTCCCAGAAGGCAGGGACACCACGGTGACCGACCACCCCTAACAAGGTGGCCAGCTCTCAGTGCTGATGGCTCGGCAGCATGAAATCCTGCAGGAACTTTGTGCACAGCCAGCTGGCTCTGTCACACATGTCCAGGGAGGCTGGCCTCTGGGTTCCTGGGTCCCCAGTCCAGGCACAGATTCCTGCATCCCCAGTGTACCAAGGGATGCTGGTAGCAGGTAGAGGGGGCGGCGAGAGAGTCAAGCCCTCAGTGTGGACTGTCATGGACCAGTTTCCAAGTCCCCTGAAAATGGAGCATGACCCAAATTCTTATGAGGCTCTAGGGAGGAGAGGGAACCACGATAATAGCCGGGATGGCATTTCCCAGTGGGGTGGAGGGTAGGAGACAGATTTAAGCCCATTTAAATCAAAATGAAAATGATGCGGATATTTAACAATCTGGTGGCTCCTCAAAAGGTTAATCATAGACTTACCACATGACCCACAAATTCCGCTCCTAGGTATAGACCCAAGAGGAATGAAAACGTGTGCACCCAAAAAACATGTGCACATGTATACATAATGTGCATTGCAGCATTATTCACAACAGCCAAAATGTGGAAGCAAGTCAAGTGCCCCCTCAGCGGATGAATGGGTAAACAGAATGTGGTCCATACGTACAGTGGAATAATACTTGGCCATGAAAAGGAGTGAAGCAATGACATATGCTACAAGGTGGATGAACCTTGAAAGCAGGATGCTCAGTGACACAAGCCAGACACAAAAGGACACCTAGTGTGTGATTCCATTTATATGAAATGTCAAGAACAGGCAAATCCATAGACAGAAAGCAGATTCGTGGTTACCAGGGGCTGGGAGGGATGGCTTAAGGGGTATGGGGTTTCTTTTTAAATTGTGGTGATGGTGGCACAACTCTGTAAATATACTAAAAACCCTTGACTTGCACATTTAAAATGACCAGTCACGGTGTTTGGAGTCCAGACGGCATTCCACAGGTTAAAAAGGCTCAGTTCCTAGTGTATCAGAGTGAAGGAAGCTATTCGCTTTGGGGTTTTCTTTGCTTTCCTTCTGCTTTGTTGAAGGATAATTGACAAATAGGGCTCGTAAATATTTAAGATGTGCAATGCGATGTTTTGATACACAATGTGAAATGATGACAAGCTAATTAACATGTCCAGCTCATCACACGGTTACCAATTATTTATGTTTTTTGTGAGAACACCTAAGATGTAGGCTCTTAGCAAATGGCAGGTGTACAGTGCAGTATTGTTGCCTGTGATGATTATGTTGGGTAGAGGACCCACAAGTGTTGTTCATCTTATAATTGGAAGTTTGTATCCTTCGCCCGTCACCTCCCCATTTCTCCCTCCCCCCATCCCTAGCCACCGCCATTCCACTCTCTGCTTCTATGAGTTCGGCTATTTTAGATTCCACGTATAAGTGAGATCATGCACCATTTGTCTTTCTGTGTCTGGCTTATTTCACTGAGCGGAATGTTCTCCAGGTTCATCCACATTGTTGCAAATGGCAGGATTTCCTTCCGTTGTATGGCTGAGAAATATTCCATTGTAGGTATAGGCCACCCTTTCTTTATCCATTCCTCCATCGATGGACATTTAGGCGGTTTCCATTTAGCCTTGGGTGTTGAGGGCCTTTTCTAAGATACTTGAAGCAAAGTCGTACGTCCAGATTGGTGTGTCTTCTGTTGAGGTTGGTCATGAAACAGCCCTCATTCCACACTGTGGCTGAGAACCATGCTCCAGTGGAGGATGGTGGACTTAGCTTCCGGCTGAGTCTCTGGCCGCCCAAGTCTCTCCCTGGTCGTGCAGGTGCAATGCAGACGGTCAGCGAGGTGGCCCAGATGACACCCTGTGTCCATCTGGTCCGTTAGACCTTAAAGGAGCTCCGAGACCTTTGAGTTCATCTTTACTGTGCAAGTGAGAAACTTGAAGACAGGAAAAGTGAGTGGTTTGTGCACGGTCTCCACCTGGTTTTTCATTTTTATTGATGTCTTAATAGTTTATAACATTGTGGGGTTTTAGTTGTACATTATTGTTTGTCCGTCACCATGTGGATGCATCCGTTCACCCCTTGTGCCCACCCCCCACCCCCCGGTAACCACCAACCAGTTCTCTCTGTCCATGTGTTAGTTTATCTTCCACATATGAATGAGATCATGCAGTGTCTGTCCTTCTCTCTCTGGCTTATTTCACTTAACATAATACCCTCTAGGTCCTTCCATGTTGTTGCAAATGGGACAATTGTGTCTTTTCTTATGGCCGAGTAGTATTCCATTGTATGTATATACCACATCTTCTTTAACCAATCATCAGTTGAGGGACACTTGGGTTGCTTCCACTTCTTGGCTATAGTGAATAATGCTGCAATGAACATAGGGGTGCATACGCCTCTTGTGATGGTTGATTTCACGTCCATTGGGTAGATGCCCAAGAGTGGGATTGCTGGATCATACGGTATTTCTATTTTTAATTTTTTGAGGACTCTCCATACCGTTTTCCATAGAGGCTGCACCAGTTTGCATTCCCACCAGCAGTGAATGCACCTGGGTGTTTTGATTGCTCTCTCTAGTGTTGGGCTAAGGACCAGGATATTCCCACAGCTTGTTCTGTGCCAACTTCCAACAGCGGCGTGAAGAGTCTCACGTCCATTATTCGTGCCACAGTGAGTGAAATGGTGCCTCTGTCAAGGAACGAATGCATTCCCAACCTGGCTTTGGCTTGGCTTCCAGTGGATCCTCTATGATTGTTGAGATTCTACTGTTCGTCTTCCAGAATAACCCGGCACCTCCCACCCCAGCATCATTCACGTTGTGCGTGCTGCCCCGCAAGGAAAACGAGGCTCATGAATCACAGCAAAATAGTAGAAATCATTAACAACGTCAACGTCTCCAAACTGGGTCTAGCCTGGGGGGAAAACGTACGTTTTCGGAGGCTTGCTGCACTCCTATGCGTTTTCCAGAACTGCTCATTTATTTTTCAAGAAGTGTTTTCATGGGGGAAAAATAAACTAATTGGTGATGTTCAAAAGATTACAAATTGGGTGAGACTTAGTAATTATGATTGCAAAGTGGCATTTAGAATGGGGATAGCTGAAGTTAATTAATGAGGAGCATGATGACCATAAAGTCAGTGTCTTCATGGTCCTTAAGATAACTGCAAGAGGTGGGCATGCCGTGAGCCCTGTAGTTGCACATCTGCATCCTGGGAGGAGGGCAGAGGAATCCCAAGACGGTTAGGCTCATGTGCTTGGGGGACAACGCAAATTCCATCTCCAGGCTGGAGGACCCTGGGGAGTTCCCAGCCTCGTATCCCTACCTATAAAATGCAGCGTCTTAGTCCTTTTGGGCTGCTATTACAGAAATGCCACAGACTGAGGGACTTAAACAATAGACATTTACTTCTCCCAGCCCTGGAGTCTGCAAGTCCAAGACCAAAGTGTTGGCCAATTCAGTGTCTGGTGAGGACCTTGTTCCTGGTTCATAAATGGCATCTTCTCTCTGTGTCCTCACCTGGTGCAGGGGACGAGGGAGCTCTCTGAGGTCTCTTTTATGAAGGCACTAATCCCATCCATGGGGGCTCCACCCTCATGATCTGATCACCTCCCAAAGACCCCACCTCTTTATGCCATCCCACTGGGAGTTAGGATTTCAATATATGAATCTGGGGGGACACAGATGGTCAGTCTCTATCGTGGAGACAAGGGATGCACTTCATAGGGTTGTAGTGGAAGTGAAATAAGGTCACGTACAACAGTTAGTACCTGGTGCTCGTAACCACTCCATCAATGTCAACCATCATTAGTATTAAAACGTGAGTCTTCCCATAGGAAATAATAAAATGATATAATCATAGGTTTGACTCTTCCTACAGGTCAAAAGCAGTTGTAGTAGGCTAAATGCTGGCTCCCTTAAAGATATCTCCCCGTCTTCATCCCTGGAACCTGGGAATATAATCTTAGGTGACAAGAGAGTGACCATTACCTTATGTAATGTCATTCAGTTAAGGATCTTGAAAGGAGTGTATCTTGGATTTTCTTCACGGACTCTCAGTGCCATCACATGTATCCTTATAATACAGGAGCAGACGGAATTTTGAGGGAGACGCAGAGGAGAAGCCACGTGGAGATGGAAGCAGGGATGGGAGGGAGGCAGCCACCAGCCCAGGGACGCCTGGAGCCCCAGAAGCTGGAAGAGCAGGAAGGACTCCAAGGGGCCTGTCCTTTCCTCCGTACACAGCAGATGGCCAACTTGGTCATCAGCAATCAACAAGACCTGCCAAGGCCAGCTCTCCAAGGGGCTGGGACACCCACGGAAGCCCGTGGCAAGGTGCAGTTGGAAAATATAAAGCTCCAGAGTGGGAAATGTTCTCACCGACGTCAGTGGTCCGTGTGGAGCCAGCCACATCCCAAGCGCCTCTAATCGGGGCAGACATCCTGATTCCATGGGTGTGTGGAAGGGAGCAAGTTACCCTCCCCTTTTTTACAGCTTCTTGAAACGTTTCAGGCAGGTAAATCTCCACATGACGATGGCTTTAAATATTTAATGAGTCAGCGCTGGGAACTAATGGGAGAGTCTGCTACCAGAAGGAACATGAAAAGGAAAGCTAGTTCTTCATTCATTTATGTTTCTCATAAATATTTCCCCAGGGGCAGAAGATGTTCTCTTTTATATTAAAAATATAAACAAACTCTTGACTTCTCATTAGCCCCTAAAAATATTGTAGTGATTTCCATGATATTAAAAATACCACCTTTCAAGAGACACTGATTAGGGAGCAGAGAGGGGGCACTGGCTTAGCTTATCTCTGCCCAGGATGGCTGAATATTGGTTGAATTTTATTTTTTAATTATTCAAATAGTATATTAACTAAACGGTACGATTCATCATGAGCCTTGACTTTGGGGCTGGCTCATTCTTCTCTGCCAGGGAAGAATGCAGTTAAACAAGGCACCTCTCCCAGGGGTGGCTCACAGAGCTTCCTCGTTCCATTACTCTAGAATTCAACTTAAATTAAGAGGTAGGGAGAACATTGGGCAGAAAAGACCACACACTCATTTAAATGATTTAAAAATCTCTTTCTAAGCAAATGCTCTTGCTGCCTCCCACCTCAGCTAAGGGAACTTTCTTCTTCCCTCTGGTCCTTATTCTGCAGAACAATTTGTCTTGCAAGGCAGGCTCTGTGGTCTTTCATCAAAGAATACAAGTTCCTCCTCATTTGGATTTGAGACCCTCTTTCTTTTTCTGGTAGCCACCTGCTGGGAACAACTTGAAATTTGCTCCCAGGAAATTTGTGAATTAATCTCACCCATGTTATTTGTGGTCAACAAATTAGTAAATACAGATAGATGTTTAGATACATAGATATAGATAGATAGATAGATAGATAGATAGATGATAAATGGATAGATATAGATAGATAGATAGATAGATAGATAGATAGATAGATAGATAGATAGATAGACATGCATGGATGGGTGGATGGATGGGTGAATGGAGGCAGGGAGATATGGAGAGACAGATTATAAATAGATACATCAATGGGTGGATGGGTAGATGGATGGATGGATAAATAGATGATAGACAGATGGGATGGATAGATAGATAGATAATAGATGATAGATAGATACATGCATACATGGGTGGATGGATGATGGATAAATAGATGATAGATGCATGGGATGCATAGATTGATAGATAGATATGCATGGATGGATGGGTGGATGGATGAATGGAGGGCTGGAGGTATGGAGAGATAGATGCATGAATGGGCGGATGGATGGATGTATAAATAGATGATAGATGGGATGGATAGATAGATAGATAGATATGCATGCATGGATGGGTGGATGGATGGATGGATAAGAAGATGATAGATGGGATGGATAGATGGATAGATAGATAGTAGATAGGGAGATATAGATGCATGGATGGATAAATAGATGATAGATAGATAGGATGGATAGATAGATAGGTAGATAGATATGCATGGATGGATGGGTGGATGGATGAATGGAGGGCTGGAGGTATGGAGAGATAGATGCATGAATGGGCGGATGGATGGATGTATAAATAGATGATAGATGGGATGGATAGATAGATAGATATGCATGCATGGATGGGTGGATGGATGGATGGATAAGTAGATGATAGATGGGATGGATAGATAGATAGGTAGATAGATATGCATGGATGGATGGGTGGATGGATGAATGGAGGGCTGGAGGTATGGAGAGATAGATGCATGAATGGGCGGATGGATGGATGTATAAATAGATGATAGATGGGATGGATAGATAGATAGATATGCATGCATGGATGGGTGGATGGATGGATGGATAAGTAGATGATAGATGGGATGGATAGATGGATAGATAGATAGTAGATAGGGAGATATAGATGCATGGATGGATAAATAGATGATAGATAGATAGGATGGATAGATAGATAGGTAGATAGATATGCATGGATGGATGGATGGATAAACAGATGATAGATAGATGGGATGGATAAATGGATAGGTAGATAGATTGATAGATATAGATGCATTGATGGATGGGTAGATGGATGGGTGAATGGAGGTAGAGAGGTATGGAGAGATAGATGATACATGGATACATAGATAAATAGGAAGGGATAGATGCATGAATGGGTGGATGGATTGGTGGATGGACGGATGGGTGAATAAATAGATAGACAGATGGGACTGATAGATAGATTGATAGATAGACATATAGATGGAGGGAAAGAGAACCACACTGGGAGGGTGAAGTGGTATTCACCAACAAAGAATCCCAACCCAAAGGTGAGCTGCCTGGGAGCCAAGAGCCGAGCCAGCTCCTCAGGTGGCAAAGACTCCTGGCGTCCTCCAGAACTAACTGGGCTCACATGTTGCACTCAGAGAAGAACAGTACTCAACACTTGTAACGAACCCTCCGAGTACCAGGCTGTCTGCATAGATTTCTTTGAATCCTCCCCAAACCCAATGAGATGGCCACAACCACATCCCTTATCAGATGCGTCAAAGGTTCGGGAAGTTAAGCGGAGCTGTTCAGACTTACTGGGTCAGCATACATGGCCCACTGGGAGGGGCTATTAGCTGGTCGAGTGATCCAGGTTCCTCCCGATCCTGGGCGAGGAATCTGACCGCAGAGAGAGACTGGGGAGGGGAGAGGACACATCCACCTGCGGGTTTGGTCAAACTGGGATTCGGGCCTGTGTGTGTTTCTTCATCTATCCATATCTCTGTGTTCCTTATAAAATCCTTATTATACGAGATCTTCATGGGATTGTTTGCAAAAGACATGGTGGGTTACTAAAAACGGCATGCATTAAATTATATTTATGGCAGTTTGACAGCAGGAAAATTGACCCGCAAAAACATTAAAAGCCTTAATATGTGTTAGAAATGCACAGACCACCTTATAAAATTATTATGGTTTTTCTTCTTTGGCCAGTGCCTGATTCTTGGGTGAACTGAGCTTTAAATGCCTGCCAAGTTGTTGCTTTTTCCTGGGTGGATAAAACTTTGTGAAACACGTACAAAATTGTTTATCCTTCATGCCATATTCCTTCCCATCATCACAGAATTAAAACAAACAAAATAGACTTTCCTAAAACGTTTCTCTCTTCCCTTTTCCAGTGCCAACAGAAAGCGCAAGTATGTTATCCCACGGTTATTTACAAAGTTCTATTGCAAGGTGTTTTAAATCCTTGCAATAGGGTTTAACACACACACACAACTTGAGGGTAACGGCAATTTGATCATTTGCCTTTGGATTCACCCGTACAGCCCATGAAGCACCCACTCTCAGACACAAAGGTCCAAAATCAGGCATAACATAAATGTTATAGAAATATGTAGAAACAAATAATTGGAGGCAACGATGCAACCCAACAAGTGTAAGGGATTGGTGCTCTGTGACTATTATTCTGGAATTCAGGCAGATATAAAGTAAGGTTTCCTGACGCACTAACATGTGTGGCTCATGCACATTCCTTCATCTCCACATAGTTGAGTTGGATTCGTTGCATTGGGGTGTCCAGTCGCTCTGAAGAGCAGAGATGAATGTGGAAATATGTCCCCTGGGATATTTGTTTTTCAGTTTTTTTTTTTTCACAATTCTGCATCCCAATCCCCTTCGTGATATGCATCTGCTTGTACTTTGAGGTCCATTTCAAAGGGAAAAGAAAAGCCCTTTCATCAGATGCAAATGGAATAATTCATTCTGCGCTCCGGTGTGTGTATTGTCAGGGATTGGCGAACTTTCTCATCCAGAGACATCCGATTAGTCGATTCGCTGAAGGAAGTAACAGTGCAGCTGTTCATTTAGATGGTCCTCACTTGCACTGCTCATCCGTTGGACACTCTGAAACTCTCCCAGGGGACGCTGGCAAGCTGCTGAAATTAGGACGGGTGCACTGAGCTGGAGTCCGATGCAACTGGACTTTGCCAGTATCCCTGGCCGAGGGAGCTCTACCGGGTGAGTCCTTGTGAGGCTGGACGTGGCGTTGAATGTCACCACAGCCGGGGGCTGCTTCTTGTTACTCAGCAGTGGGTCCCCTCTGTGGCTCTTTACCGCCTGTGTTCAGCGTGGAGGGGCTTAAATAAGTCCCTCTCCCGGGGAGCCCCTAATTTAGCTGACTACACAATCCTTTTATTGTAAGGCATCTTTTTTATCCGCTCGAGAAGGAATCTTTGTAGCTCAAAGGAGACCTCTCCAATTTTATTCATTTATATACACAAAGTGAATAATCATATTGGGGGGGCGGCATGAAACATCTCAATTTCTGGAGAGATGAGAAATGGACACAATGTTTAAAAGTTGCACCACAGGAGGTGGGTGGGGAGATGGTGCCTAGGTTCCTACCCAGGGACAGCCCTCAGGAGAAATGTCTTCTTCCCCCAGGACCATGACTCGATGTGCATTTCCCAAGCCGTCAGCTTGTGTGTGGCCCAGAGTCATAGTGAATGACGGAAAGCTTGTCCTTTCTGCTTCGGTTGCTAGAAATCTTAGATTTGTATGCATCGCCCACTTCTGGATAACATGCAGCCTCCTATGGCGTTCACTGAAGATGCTGACCTTATCCTAACTCCACCTTCATTTTTGACCTCATATTCCCTTTTGTGTGTGTGTGGTGTGTGTGTGTGTGCGCGCGCGCGCATGCGCGCGCACTTTTTAAGGAACCCACACTCCCTTTTGAAATAAGGAAATCTATGAGCACTTAGATACGTATCCCATCCCATGCTGCTTCTGCAGATGCTCTGTGGCTCCTGAGGTCAGACGTAAGCTCATCAGAACTGACAGCTGATTCCTAGTGAAACTAGAATGCCCTGGGCAGCCCCGCCCCAGGTGCCCGCCCTTGGATAAGGGCAATTGATGCATAAAACCGGAAAGCAGCCAAGAGGATTGCACAGCAGGGCTTCGTCTGGCTCCCAGGTCAGGACTGGGCTCTGCTGTTTCTCTTATTCTTGCAAACCTGAGGGTGATTCTGCAGATGCACGTCGACCCGGCCGTGGTCACTCCCAGCCCTGCCTGCTGGAGGGAATCAGCCGGGGAACGTACAAAACACCAAAGCTGGCAAACTGGTGCAGCCACTATGGAAAACAGTATGGAGATTTCTAAAAAAATTAAAAATAGAAATACCGGGGCCGGCCCTGTGGTGCAGCGGTTTAGTGCGCGCTTGGCAGCCCAGGGTTTGCCAGTTCGGATCCCAGGCGCCTACTGACGCACTGCGTGTCAGCCATGCTGTGGCGGCGTCTCATATAAAGTAGAGGAAGATGGGCACGGATGTTAGCCCAGGGCCAGTCTTCCTCAGCAAAAAGAGGAGGATTGGCAAGGGATGTTAGCTCAGGGCTGGTCTTCCTCACCAAAAAAAAAAAGAAATACCACATGATCCAGCCATTCCACTACTGGGTATTTATCCAGAGCACTTGAAATCAACAATTCAAAGAGATTTATGCACCCCTATGTTCATTGCAGCATTATTCCCTATAGTCAAGATGTGGAAGCAACCCAAGTGCCCATCGACTGACTGATGAATGGACAAAGAAGATGTGCTGTATATATACAATGGAATACTACTCAGCCATAAAGAAGACAAAATATCCCATTTGCAACAACATAGATGGACATTGAGGGTATGATGTTAAGCGAAATAAGACCGAGAGAGGAAGACAAACACCGTATGATTTCACTCATATGTGGAAGATAAACTAACACATGGACAAACAGAACAGATTAGTGGTTCCCAGAGGGGAAGGGGATTTGGGGGTGGGCATAAGGGGTGAAGGGGCACATGTATATGGGGATGGACAAATAACGTACAACTGCAATTTCACAATGTCCTAGACTGTGATGACCTCAATAAAATTTTAAAAAGATAAATTCATTTTGGAAATTAAAAAAAAAAACACCACCAAAACTGGGCTGCCCCCTGCCCTGAGATTCTCATGTATTCGATCCCGGCTGGAGCCTCATCATGACTTCCCCGGGGCGGGGCGGGGGGGGGGGTGAAACTCCGACATTGATCAGTGTCCCCAGCCGACCGGCATTTCGGCTGAACTGCCACGCGGAACGTAACGACTAAATATCGGTTCACAACAGGGTCACACAAATCTTTCGCTGTTAAGCCCACATCTGAAGGGTCCACGCTGCTTGTGGACCGCAAACCCCTTTGAAAGCGGAGGGAGCCTCACCACAGAGGGGGCAGACGAAGAAGGATGAGGGAGGAAGCGGGTAGGCACGTCCCGTTGCCGCTGTAACCATCGCTAACAGTTGAAACAAAACAAACGTATGATCTTACACTTCTGGGGGTCACAAGTCTGAACTGGGTTTCACAGATTACCATCAAGATGTAGGCAGGGCCCAGCTCTCTCCAGAATTGCTGGAGACGAATGCCTTTTCCGCCTTCCAGTGGCCCCTTCCTCCATCTTCAAAGGGCATCACTGCGACCTGTGCTTCCATCAGCCCAGCTCCCTTGTTCTGTGGTCAAATCCCCCTCGTATAAGGAGTCTTGTGATGCCACAGAAGAAAGTCTAGAATCATCTCCCCATCTCAAGATCCTTAACTTAATCCCATCTGCAAAGTCCCGTTTGTCACAGGTAGCCGCTTCACGGGCTCCAGGGATGAGGAGGTGGGCATCTTTGGGGACCGGTCTTTAGCCCACCGCATGGGGTCTGGACGACTGATGGGATCCACAGCTGGAGAGGGGGTCTCCCCTGCGGGGCTGGGTCCACAGAAACCACGTTGCTGGAACAGGTGGTCCAGGGAGGTGTTGACTCCCAAGGGCACCAGGTTCATAGAAATGAGGTGTCTTTGCAGTGGGGGGCCAGTGGAGAGATTTGGGGACAGACCCTGGGAACCTCCAACCGAGAGAGGGCGCCACCTCCATATAAAGGGAAACCCACAGTGGGATCGGGTCTAAGCAACTGCCACACAGGTGGAGAAGTTAACCATCAAGAAGATGGGTGCCAGGAAGATCTCTGGTTTCCTTTCCAGGGCAAATTTGAGTGGTTTTTCGCTTTTTCACGTATTATTCCGGTTCTCCTGGTTGTCTGTCAGGAGTATCTGCTGTTCTGATGGGAAAATGAACTTTGCACTGAGATGCTCAAGGAAGGACGTCAGCAATGGGGACAGGAGCAGAAGCAGCAGCCACGTGAGAGCCCAAGCCAAGAGTGGAGAGATAGCTGGGCAGCTGGGCGGCAGGAGGGGCCCTCGGGAGCAGGTGGAGGGAAAGGCAATTGCACGGAGAGCAAGGATGGCCTCAGCTTGCTCACTTGACCCTACACTGCCTCTTCTCCTCACTTGGCCCCTCAGTCCCATGCACACGGGACCTTTGCACGGGCAACTCCCGCCGCCCCAAACTCACTTCTGCCCCCTCTTTGACTCATCAGTGTCTCCTCATTCTTCAGCCATCAGCTCACCTGTCACTTCTCCTTCTGATCCCCACCTGGGCCCCTGTCAGACCCCGAGGTGTCCACTTTGGAAGCACCCAGAGCCCCATTCGCCCATCACTGCTGGCCACACAGCGGCACGTACATACCCTGCTGGAGGTTGGGTCCACGACGGCTCCTCCACGGGCATAGAAGCAGCATGAGGCTGGGTGTCTGGCTGAGTTTTGCTGACCCAGGCAGCCCCTGGGCGTTGGTGGTGGTCTCAGCTGGACCGACACCCGTGGGCACACCTGTACCCCAGGCGGGGGCCCGTTCTGGCCACACCGTTTTGCTCTCTTCTCTCCTCTCACCCGGAACGCCTCCCCCGATGTCTCTGCAGCCCCCTTCACCCCTTCACCACCTGGTGCAGCTCCCGGCTTCCTGGAACCATGCACGAGCACCGGAGTTCATGGCCTCTCCCTCTCATAAACGCACGTGGCCTGCAGCTGCCGCTATTTATAGGGGCTTAGAACCCCGCAGATTTAGCCTCTGACCGTCCTGGAGGTTGGATGTCCACATTGGGTCTCCCTGGGCTAAAATCCACGCATGAGCTGGGCTGGTTCCTTCGGGTGGCTCCAGGGGAGAATGCCTTTTCTTCCTTTTCCTGGTGTCCAGAGGCTCCCACATTTCTGGGCTCATGGTGGCCGCTTCTTCAGTCTTCAAAGCCAACAAAGCGGCGTCTTGCAATGTCTCTGTGACTCTGACCCCACCTGCCTCCCTCTTTTGCTTGTAAGGACTCTTGTGATGATATTGGGCCCAGCTGGATCATCCAGAATCATCTCCCCATCTCAGGGCCAGCTGATCAGCAACCTCAATTCTATCTGCCATGTTAATTCCCTTTTGCCATGTGACATGACGTATCCAGAGGTTCTGGGGACTAGGATGTGGATATCTTGGGGGGGGGCATTATTCAGCCTGCTGCACCCCATGTGGGTTTCTGTTGTCTTCTACCCCCTTGATTAGGTTTAACAAGCTGTTGTTTATTTTGACATGATGATTTCCATCATTATTATGACTTCCATTAGTCTTCCTTCCACAGGAGTCATGGAACAGTGACCATTTAATCTTGCAAACCCTTTCTGCCCCCCACTTAATGAGATCCTCTCTGTATCAGTGTTCAAGATCCCAGACTTGGGGGTCCCAAAGGCTGGGAATCAGACTGGGTGTGGCAGGTGGCAGGTGAAGGATGTGTGACCAGATGAGGTCTTCTGATTGCAGTGAGGATTGACCCACTATTTTCCTTAGAAAGAAAATGGTTTCAGCATTGGCAAATTGAGCAGAACCCACACAGAGGAGCTGGGAGAAGGGAAGGAGAGAGGGACGGCTGGAGGAATGGATGAGTTTGAGTGGATGGGTGGGTAGATGGGTGGATGGGTGGATGGATGTATGGATGGGTGTTTGGATGGATGGATGGATGTTTGAGTGGATGGGTGGATGCATGGATGGGTGTTTCAGTGGAGGGAGGGATGGATGGATGGGTGGATGGATGGATGGATGGGTGGATGGATGAATGGATGGACCGATAAAGAGAGAAAGGTAGGTTTATGAAAACAGCAGCTAGGATTTCTCTCTTTGGGTCAGAAAGGGAGAGTTACAACCCCAGCCCTGTGTCATTTGAGTCAGATTTGAGTCAGAGTGGGGCTCTTCTCCCAGACTCCTGGTGTCCAGAGAAAAACCCAATGCAGATGGAGAGTAGCTCTAGGCATTGAGACCCGGCCATCTCCCCTTCAGGGTGACCTTTGCCAAATCCTTGAACTGTTCTGTGTCACCCTCCCCTTCTTTGTCAACTGGCAGCCTCTGGGCTTCTTCTCTGTGACATGTGGTTCTCCAGTGTCCGTTGCAGCAGCCCTAGCATCCCAGGGAGTCCCTTCTGCCTCCCTCTGGCTCCATGGGGTTACACCTGAAACCCCAGAATGGGCTTGGGTTCCTCTGTTGGGGCCGTTTGTGGGAGCCCCCACCCCACAAATGCCTTCCTGCGCCCATTCATCCTGTCCTTTCTGCCTAGCCAGACAGCCCTGCCGGCAGCAGCCGCTTCCTGACACAGGGACCCTTGTTCGGGGCTCGCTGAGTTGGCACCGTCTCCCGAGTGGGAACCCAGACGGGCACAGCTGACAGCAGGACATTTTTTCAAAAGTCATTCAAATTCTTAGTCTTTTACATCCTGTCTGCAAACACATTTGCACATTCCCTTCTCCCCACTGGGCACATGCCTTCCTGCCCTTTCACGGCCAAACTGAGGGGTTGTGTATGCTGCCCACGGGGTGGCTGGAGACATACCCCCCTTGAATGGTGGAGGCAGGGTCCTTAGTGTCTCCTAGAAACCAGGCATTTGGCGCTTGGGGGCACGGCCAGCTGATTTTTGGGGTGGCTGGTGGGGAACTTGAGCTGGCAAGGCACTGGGAGAATTGGGGGGCTGGGGTGCCATGTTCCTGCCCCAGTAGATTGCATTTTTCATTGTCCCGGTTCTCCTGGAGAGTTCCAGAGCTCTTCTCATCCCTGGTGGGCAATGGGTGTATTTGCTCCTGGCTGGCTCCCAGGGTGTCAACTCATGGCACACTGAGAAAGACAATATGTGGAGCAGGAGACCCGGATTCCTCGGGGAACGTGTGCATTCTTTACTCCGGTGGTGCTCACACCGGGAACTGGCCTAATGAGGGCGGTGGGATCAATGGCTGCAGAAATCGTGTCCTCGTCGTTGGATTCATCTACTTTTCTGCTTTGCTATTTCAGGATGCACCATCTGTTGACCTGACTATAAAAGTGTGATAAAACATAAATTGCACACTTCGGGGTCTTTCTCGTTATGTACGAAACAGCCTTTCTTCAGGCTAGTTGTGCCAACCCGGGGTACTAGAGTCTTCACGTGCCCTTCAGGTAGATTGGGTTTCAGATGAGCAAGATCTATAAAGTTAGTAGGAAAAATAAACTCTGTCCGTCTGCAGTCCAGTTTTGAGTTCTGGTCACAGGACAAAAAATAGAAATAAAAGCTGAGCTTTTCCGTTCTACAACCTCAGATGCACAGGAGTTCTGAGCAACTTTTCAGACCCCAATGTATCACAAGGATGGTTATCATTTTTAAAAAGGACAGAAAGTAAGAATTGTTGCTGAGAATGTGGAGTAGTTAGAACCCTCCCACATGGCTGGTGGGTAACCAAAATGGTGCAGCCACTGTGGAAAGGGTTTGGTGGTTCCTCAAACAGTTTAACAAGGAATTACCTGATGATCCAGTGACTCTGCTCCTAGGTGTGTATACCCAAAGGAATTGAAAACAGGTGTTCAAATAAAAACTTGTACAGGAGTGTTCACAGAAACACAATTCAAAGTAGCCAAAAGGTGGAAACAACCCCAAGGTCCGTGGACAGATAAATGGATAAAAAGAATGTGATCCAGCCACATAGTGGAATATTACTCAGCCATGAAAAGGAGTGAAGCACTGACACGTGCCACAACATCGATGGACCTTGAACACATGGTACTCAGTGAGAGAAGCCAGACATAAAAGGCCACAGAGTGTGTGATTCCATTTACAGGAAATGTCCAGAACAGGCAAATCCACAGAGACAGGAAGTGGATTAGTGGTTGCCAGGGGCTGGAGAGGTGGATGGGGAGTGACTATTGATGGGTACAGGATCTCCTTTGGGGTGATGAGAATGTTATGGAACCAGATAGAAGTGGTGGTTGCACAACCTTGGGAATGTGCTCAATGCCTCTGAGTTGTGCACTTTAAAATGGTGAATTTCATATTATGTGAATTTTACCCCAATAAAGAAAAAATCCCAACATGTGGAAATCTCCACTTATGAGTCAGGTGCATGCTGGACCCAGCCTTTCCTTAGCTCCACAGAGCCGTCCTCTTCATTGGCCACAAGCCTGGTAGATGGCTGTTTGCTCGTGGGACATGGACCTCTAACTGTCCTGTGGAGGCTGGCCCCATCACACCCACTGTCTCCAACCTGTTCAGCTCATGCCTCAGTCCCCACAGCCCCAGAGCCATCTGCCGGTCCCTTCTGCTCCTCCCTTCCCTGGAAGCATTTCCAGGGAATTGTCCCCGACCAAAAGCCCCTAGCAACCTCTGCCACACATCACCTTCCAGAACCTTCTGGAAGAGGCTGTCTCTAACCCACCTCTTGAACACAGCCCCATGGCTCCCCACCACCACTCTCCATTCCCTTCCCTGTGTCATATCCCCCTCCTTCAGTTCCCTCTGAGAGCACTTTCTTTACTGTAAGCCTGTAACCTGGGACTTCTCTGTGGCCTTCAGAGGCACTTTGACCAAGGAAGTCCCCCTGTTTCTGGAAATATCTGTGCTTGGGGCTGGCTGGCTGCATCTGCCTTCCTTCAGGGTCAACCACAGGTCATATTGCCGGGAAATGGGGATGAGCACAGGTCTGGCTGAATCCAGTTCTCACACTCTTCCTGCTTCTCCAAATGGGGCCAAATGCAAGGGTCTGCATATTCTTGGAAAAATGGACAGTTGAAAGGAATTCTTAAGCCTTAAGAGCTGGGTGATGATGAATAACTTGAAATCAACAATTCAAAGAGACTTATGCACCCCAATGTTCATGGCAGCATTATTCACAATAGTCAAGACATGGAAGCAACCCAAGTGCTCATCAACTGATGATTGGATAAAGAAGATGTGGTATATATATACAATGGAATACTACTCAGCCATATAAAAGATGAAATCGTCCCATTTGCAACAACATGGATGGACCTTGAGGGTAGGATGTTAAGCGAAAACAGCTAGGCAGAGAAAGACAAATATTGCATGATTTCACTCATATGTGGAAGATAAACACATAGATAAAGAGAACAGATTGGTGGTTACCAGAGGGGAAGGGGGGCGAAAGAGAGGGGCACATATGTATGGTGATGGATAAAAACTAGACTATTGGTGGTGAGCACACGGTCTATACAGAAACTGATATATAATAATCTACACCTGAAATTACACAACGTTATAAACCAATATGGCCTCGATAAAATAATTGAAAAAAAAGAAATCCATTATTTTCTTCAATCTTGAGCAATCAAAAAAGAAAAAAAAGAGTTGGGCGATGACTGAGATACAAGGGACAAAATCAGTCTAGGGGAGTCAAGAGATTACCCTTGGTATGAGCTCAGCTTTTGGGGGAGAAGATGTCAGAAAACAGTCAAAGCAGGAGGAAAGAGAGGGATTGAGGGGTGGAGAAGGGGTGAGGTCAAGAGACAGGGCAGGGGAGGAAGGGTGGACATCGGATGATGAATGAGGGATTAGGGAGCCATGGAGGAGAGCTTACTTCCATAGCTCGGGTCCAACTCTCAGCAACCCCTTCCTCCGGGTCCCCCCAATTGAAATACAGTTCCTGAGAGTCCCCTGGGGTTCGCCCATGAGCAATGAGGTTCATCTGAAGGGATGCCCAGAGCTCTTTTGCAGAAGCTGTAGAAGCTGCTGTGTCAGCTACACCGTCCCTACAATCCCGACCCGAGGAGGAGGGTGGGGAGGTCCCCACACCATCAGTGAGGGTGGATCCAGAAGATGGAAGGTTGGGGATGACCAGTGGGAACGGTGGTGATTGCAGGAGTCAGAATTTTGCTGGTGTGTCCAAGTGATGGAGACTGAACAGAGATGTCTGGACAGAAAGAAGGAGGTAGAGAGCCACGTGGCTGCAGACGGGAACTCATTCGTTCCCTCCTTCATTTGTTTGTTTAGTCATTCAACAAACATTAAAGACTCGCTTAATTGAGTCTCCCTCTCTCTACTGGAGAGAGAGATAGGAGAAGGAAGGGCAGGCGGGGGGCGGGAGGAGCATGGAGTTAACATTGGAATGGGAACTTCCCCAAGGCTCTGGGCTGTGGATGGCTCTTGTTATGTCCCAAATTCTATGATGTTGACTTTCTTGACTGAGGACACGCCGTTACGCATATAACTTAAAGAACGTGCACGGCCTACATTTGCAAGTGGTATTCACAATCGTTTTTGGTGTAGAACAATCTACGTGTATTTCTTCCACGTGCCTTCCCTGGAATTGTCTGTGACTCTGATCCGGCAGGGGACACGACACCATCCCCCATGCATGCCCTCTCTTCGATCCATTTCATTCCAAACCTGTCTTTTGATGCACACAGAAGTGCTCTAACAAGAAAGAAGTTGAACCAGTTTCAGCTGGAATAACAGTGCTGAGATGGAACAGATCATCCCACCATCCACGTGGAGAAGGAGCTTCTTGCAGAAAGACGACGCTGAACTCTGAAAGAATCTGGGTTCCAGACAAGCCGTGAGAGTGATGGGTGTCCAGGTCTGGGTCCGGCGTACAGTCCCAGAGGCACATACCTCAGCTCAGAACAGATCATGACCTTGTTTTACCTGGAAGGTACAGCAATTCGCTCATTGTCTACTAGACATTTTCACCCGAAGTTGCGTCAATGCAAATCACCAATAACCAATCGATAGATAAGAAAGATAGAGTGATATTTATTGAGCTTAATGTAAGGATTAGCCTGGAAAGTTCTCTTCCGCAGGGAAGAAAGCACTCCAAAAACGTGTGGTTGACAACATGGTTATATCCCATCTCAGAACAAAGAACATACATCTAGCATGATGGGAATACCGTTTTTTACCCCAAAGTCCCAGGAGATGTTTGCCACATACAACAGGAGGTCGACCTGACCTTGGGTCTCTGGGAAGAAAACCTCATTTTCAAAGAAGTACTCATGTCAGTGTCAGAGAAAGGGAGATATTCATCCCCGTCTTTATAAAGAGCATTCTGTGCTTTGGGGAAACGTTTGAAGCAGAGGTATAATGCATGTTTGATGGGCCGTAAGTCAGGCTGCTCGTGGGGGGGTGGGGGGAGCCAGTTTTAGGCTGAATCAGGTTTAAATCAGAATGGCTGGCTTGCCCATATACCTCAACATGTGAAAAGTTCTTATCATCAGTTGGAGTCCATCAAACCCAGTATCCCCGAACATAAGAAGGTCTGTGGTCAATGGGGGATTGATCCAAAAGGAAACACGAGGGTGTAGTTTGGCATGCAATTTCACGTTAATCACCTCCGCTGTAAATGCGGGTTTAAACAGTGTTTTACGAAGCAGGGGATTAACAGCACCTCCCTTCTATTACTCCTTATTGGAGGTCTTGTTCGGTGGAGACCACAAGGGGTCTGCACACCTGGATGTCACCATATTTACATCTGTACTTTCACGTGCTTCTAAATTGGGCATTACCTGTGGACGCAGGCAACAAGCCACAGCAGAGGGAGTGTCTCCTGTGGTTTTGGTGCCAATCGTAATCACAGATATTTCGTATTTTCCTACAACCGTACTGGAGGGGTAGATATCTTAAAAGATCCTTTAGTTCATCATCACTTTAAAGTCACCATGGTCATTAGATCTGCCTCTGGAACTTTTAATTCAATGAATATCTAAATGCATAACAGTGTTTTTTTGTTCTTAATGCCGTGGAGTGGATTCCTACTCCTAGCGCCCCTGTGGACAGCAGAGGGAACCCTGCCCGGTCTTTTTACTCCATCCTCTCCCTTCCAGTGCTCTGTCAGACGATGCTCTGCTGCTGTTCATAGGGTTTTCATGCCCAATCTTTTCAGAAGTGGGTGGCCAGGTCCTTCTTCCTAGTCTGTGTAGTCTGGAAGTTCCGCTGACACCTGTCCACCATGGGTGACCCTGGTGGTATTTGAAATCCTGGTGGCAGAGCTTTCAGCATCACAGCAACATGCAGCTGCCATATTACGACAACGGACAGATGGGTGGTGTGGTTCCCTGACAGGAAACGAACCTGGGCTGGGGCAGTGAGAGCACCAGATCTTAACCACTAGACCCCCAGGGCTGGCCACAACAGTGTTTACTTGGCACCAAATAAAGCAACGATTTAGCAACTGCCCAGGTGAATTGGACCACCTCTGACAGCTGGGGCAGATGATTCAGGACCTCAGAAAGTCCCCTATTTGCATTTTACACTCGGGACTTAATCTGGTAGGATTTGCTGTCTAATTCTGTGGGGAACTCTCGAGTGTAGAATTGGTTGTGAAATGCCAAATAGGTTTCTGGCAGTAGACAGATCCTACGTGGGGGCAGAACTGTATGGTCTTGGCAGTAATTAGCGTCAATTAGCTTGGGCGCATGTGAAAATTTGCAATTCTTGTCTGTATTCACCTGAAGTGGAGGGGGCGTGGAAATAGTGTGCTGCTTCTGCAATTTCTATACCTCTGCTTTCTTCTGACATCAGTTTCTAAGAGACCCAAGGTCCAAGCCTGCCTGGGGTCATCTTGGCTGGACGCGATGGGGACACGCCAGCCTGAATGTAAGCGCTGATTAAAATGCATTGAAAACTGGATTGCTTTTTGAAGAGGTGCTTTACTCTAGAACAAATATGATGTTCTTGAAACTGTTCTCAACTGGACCACTGTTCAGAAATTAGACATCTACGGAACCATCTCGCGTTCTGCTTTCCACAGGACGCCCACAATCATTAAGAGGTGTTGTCGATTCCCTGTGATTCAGAAATACAGGCTTAACCAGAAAAAGAACTGCATAAACCCTGCTCCAAACACACTCCGTTTTCTCTCTGTTCACAGTCGCGTCTCCACTTTCTGTAGAAATCCAACGACGAATAGCTGGAAGAAGACCCGAATGTGTTACAGACCTCATTTCTATTTAACCCGAAAGCTTCCGTGTCGTGAATGTGGGCATCCCACTTTTCTGGGCCGTCTTCGATGCTCCCAAGATTTATCTTTAGGTTGGTGGGAGTGCATGATGAGAGTGAGAATTTTCCAGATTCCGGGGATGATCCATTGTTCTCCAGACCACTGTCCATCCCTGCGGACTTCAGAGATGGATGGTCAAGCTCAGTTTTGCGCACAGATGGAGTCTGGGAGTCACTCGTTTTGCAAGGGTCCCATTAGCAGTTCCGGTCTCCCCAAGAGTAGAGAGTTTTACTGTTGTCATGTCAATTGTGCCCGAGTTTTAGCTGACATCCTGGGGGTGGGAAAACCTTGTCAGAAACAAGGGTCTTATCTCCTCTGTCAGGGGTGGAGCCCTGGACACCTGCAGAAAATGAGTCTTGTTACTAGAGGGCGGAGGGATAGGGAGGCAACCAAGAGCGTCTACCAGAGATGTTTACAATGAATTCCCTTCACCTATCGACTTTGGTCATGATGCAGAACCTCAACGGGAAGAAGACCCTGGAAGAAGCAAGCATTGATGAGAGAGCAAGGGTCAGGGACTGGACCCACCCCATAGAGGAAGACTCCAAAATGTCTCAGCTGGTGTCGGTTACCTCTTAGCAGGGCTGGCTTTAAGGGAGGGCCTCATCCTTCACTTGTTACAGAACCCAAACATAGCTTCCTTTACCGCTGCACATAGGGCCAATAAAGAAACAAATGTAACACTGGGCTTGTGGCAAGGAAAGAAGTTTACTATTATCAACAGGCAGCCAGAGGAGGAGACGGGAGCTGGTTACAACTCAGATCCTCCTCCTCTAAGGGAAAAAGGTAGGGCTTTTTATCTGGGGTGTTAGGTGGGGGAGGGAGAGCATGTGCTGGGGTTTTAGGTGGTGGAGGGAGAGCATGTGCTGGGGTTTTAGGTGGGGGAGGGGAGCATGTGGTGGGGTGTTAGGTGGGGGAGGGGAGCATGTGGTGGGGTGTTAGGTGGGGGAGGGAGCATGTGCTGGGGTTTTAGGTGGGGGAGGGGAGCATGTGCTGGGGTTTTAGGTGGGGGAGAGGGAGCATGTGCTGGGGTTTTAGGTGGGGGAGAGGGAGCATGTGCTGGGGTTTTAGGGAGGGGAGGGAGAGCATGTGCTGAGGTTTAGGTGGGGGAGGGGAGCATGTGCTGGGGTTTTAGGTGGGGGAGAGGGAGCATGTGCTGGGGTTTTAGGGAGGGAGGGGAGCATGAGCTGGGGTTTTAGGTGGGGGAGGGGAGCATGAGCTGGGGTTTTAGCTGGTGGAGGGGGAGCATGAGCTGGGGTTTTAGCTGGTGGAGGGGGAGCATGTGCTGGGGTTTTAGGTGGGGGAGGGGAGCATGAGCTGGGGTTTTAGGTGGGGGAGGGGAGCATGTGCTGGGGTTTTCGGTGGGGGAGGGAGCATGTGCTGGGGTTTTAGGTGGGGGAGGGAGAGGTTGTGTTGGGGTTTAGGTGGGGGAGGGGAGCATGTGCTGGGGTTTTAGGCAGGGGGAGGGGAGCATGTGCTGCGGTTTTAGGTGGGGGAGGGAGAGCATGTGCTGGGGTTTTAGGCAGGGGCGGGGGAGCATGTGCTGGGGTTTTAGGGGGGAAGGGAGAGTTTGTGTTGGGGTTTTGGGTGGGGGAGGGGAGCATGTGCTGCGGTTTTAGGTGGGGGAGGGGAGCTTGTGCTGGGGTTTTCGGTGGGGGAGGGGAGCATGAGTTGGGGTGTTAGGTGGGGGAGGGCAGCATGAGCTGGGGTGTTAGGTGGGGGAGGGGAGCATGAGCTGGGGTTTTAGGGGGGAAGGGAGAGTTTGTGTTGGGGTTTTAGGTGGGGGCGGGGGAGCATGTGCTGTGGTTTTAGGGGGGAGGGAGAGCATGTGTTGGGGTTGTAGGTGGGGGAGGGGAGCATGTGCTGGGGTTTTCGGTGGGGGAGGGGAGCATATGCTGGGGTTTTCGGTGGGGGAGGGGAGCACGTGCTGGGGTTGTAGGTGGGGGAGGGGAGCATGTGCTGGGGTTTTAGCTGGGGGAGGGGGAGCACGTGCTGGGGTTTTAGGTGGGGGAGGGGAGCATGAGCTGGGGTTTTAGGTGGGGGAGGGGAGCATGTGCTGGGGTTTTAGGTGGAGGAGGGAGCATGTGCTGGGGTTTTCGGTGGGGGAGGGGAGCACGTGCTGGGGTTGTAGGTGGGGGAGGGGAGCACGTGCTGGCGTTTTAGGTGGTGGAGGGGAGCACGTGCTGGGGTTTTCGGTGGTGGAGGGGAGCATGTGCTGGGGTTTTAGGTGGTGGAGGGGAGCACGTGCTGGGGTTTTAGGTGGGGGAGGGGAGCATGTGCTGGGGTTTTAGGTGGGGGAGGGGAGCATGAGCTGGGGTTTTCGGTGGTGGAGGGGAGCACGTGCTGGGGTTTTAGGTGGGGGAGGGGAGCATGTGCTGGGGTTTTAGGTGGGGGAGGGGAGCACGTGCTGGGGTTTTAGGTGGGGGAGGGGAGCATCTGCTGGGGTTTTAGGCAGGGGCGGGGGAGCATGTGCTGGGGTTTGAGGTGGGGGAGGGGAGCATGTGCTGGGGTTTGAGGTGGGGGAGGGGAGCACGTGCTGGGGTTTTAGGTGGGGGAGGGGAGCACGTGCTGGGGTTTTAGGTGGGGGAGGGGAGCACGTGCTGGGGTTTTAGGCAGGGGCGGGGGAGCATGTGCTGGGGTTTTAGTCAGGGGAGGGAGAGTTTGTATTGGGGTTTTAGGGAGGGGAGGGGAGCACGTGCTGGGGTTTTAGGGGGGAAGGGAGAGTTTCTGTTGGGGTTTTAGGTGGGGGAGGGGAGCATGTGCTGGGGTTTTAGGTGGGGGAGGGGAGCATGTGCTGGGGTTTTAGGTGGGGGAGGGGAGCATGAGCTGGGGTGTTAGGTGGGGGAGGGGAGCATGTGCTGGGGTTTAGGTGGGGGAGGGGAGCACGTGCTGGGGTTTTAGGCAGGGGCGGGGGAGCATGTGCTGGGGTTTTAGTCAGGGGAGGGAGAGTTTGTATTGGGGTTTTAGGGAGGGGAGGGAGATCATGGGGCTGTGCTGGTTGGCACCTTCCCACCAGCCTGTGTTTGGCCTTGAAGACTGAATTTCTTTCCCTTCACCGTCTGGACTTTTCTGGTTAGTTTTCGTCTTCAGCCTGCGTTTGGCCTTGTGAGGCTGAATCTTGCTGTCTGGACCTTGACTTCCCGGGAAAGACAGCTCACCCACGTACTAAGGAGGGATAGAAAGACCTGGTTAGTTTTGAACAACAGTTGATTATGTGGAATATGCACAGCTGCAGTTAGCAAAGCTCATCTCAAAGTCTTTGCTCTTTTCTGCTAGCCCAGGGAAGATTTTTTAACCTCTTCGTCCTGGGTTTCACCACCCTGCATTGGACAAATAGCTACTGAGCCAATCTGTCTTTGGAGAACCAGCCCAGAGCTGCAGAGGGAGAAGAGACAGGGCTGGCTGGGGCCGCAGGAAGTGACTAATCCTCATGACAGACGTCACTGGGTGTCCCCCAAGGGATGTGATCAGCGAGGAAAGGGGTGGATCTTCATTTCAGAAGGTTTGCTTTGGGGACAAAGGACGGGTTTGAGGAGGGCCAGATTGGGGTTGCAATGGTGTGTCCAGAAGGCCATGGGGTCTGAAGGATGGGGGAGGGGAAGAGTGTGAAGGTGACAAGGGACACAGTGGTGACAGAGTTGATGAGACCTAACACAAGGCTGTATAAGGCAACCAAGGGTCACCTTTATCAACTCATTCATAGATTCATCCGGGAGGTGAGCACCGAGCCCCCACCTGGCCCAGGCACCTGGCTGACAAAGTTTGTCCTGGAGGGAGCTCACGGCCTGGCCACAAGAGAATAGTTAGCTGCAGCCGGATGACATGGGACGTCTGCCCAGGCGGGCTCTGCAACGGGAGCAAGCTCTGCAAACAGACCGGCTGAGATGCTCCAGGGCTGGCGCTCCCATGGACAACCTCATCAGAGTCAACTTCCAGGCTGTCCACACCCGAGACCATCTGTGCGACCATGGCTTGCAGAGGTGGCCACAAATCTGGAGGTGGGAGGCGTTCTTTATAGTGATGACAAAGACAGGCAAACACAATGACCTGTTTTCTTTCTGTTTGCATTTCTGCCTTGACGGGAACACGCCACGCACAGGTAACCAACAGGACGGAGACCATCGGGAGAAGTTCACTCAGATATAGGAAAGATGAGGAGGAAGGCAGCAGCCATTGTCTTCTGCTCTAGGCAGGTAACTCCGCCATCATGAACATTTTAACTCATCCTCCCGGCCTCCCTGCTCCTGACCAGGTATAGATGCTCATCACCTGGTCTCCTGGGCTCCATTTTCTCAATCTGGCCACCCACACTGTGGTCCCTAGACCAGCAGCATCTGCATCCCCCGGGTGCTCATGAGAGATGCTGCATCTCGAGCCCCAGATGTAAGAAATCAGGGTCTGCATTTCAGCAAGCTCTGCTGATGATTCTTGAACCCATCAAAGGCTGGCCATCGTGAGACTCATCCTGGACACCCATTCCATCCCCTACTGCCATGAGCTCCCTCCCCCCCAAATAAAAGAATTAAACTGATAAATAAAATGGCAAGCAATAGCATATACTGGAATATATGAGGAAGCCTTTTGGTGTAAACCTAATTTGGCCTGACCTTGTTTTTCCAAAAGGACCTGACTGGACTTTGAACATGCATTGTATATCTGCTTTGAGCGTTTACCATGTCCCAGAGACAAGAACAAATGCCCTTAAGATAAGGATGCAACTTCCCCATAGTAGCATTTCCTTAAGGATAAGCATTTCTCCCTAGGCTAGGATTTGATTGCTGTGCTCATCCTGTGACCACCCAACTCGAGACAGCAGACCTGCTACCTGCGGTGTCCGTCAAAGGCTGTGCCGACGGCAATCTCGTGACTACTGTAAAGAGAACATTGCATTCATATGTCATATATGCTCTTTGATGGTATATAACCACTCTGTACACCCCACTTCTTTGGTGCCCTTTCTTTCCTGGGGAAGGAAGGTCCTGGGCTACATGGTCCTCAAATTTGGCTCATAATAAACTCACCCCAATTTTGATTTATAGATTGGCTATGGGTTATTTGTGTCGACAAAATGAAATACTGGTTTTGGGATGCCTCTCTGAGTGGTTACTTGAGGTATCCTCAGCCCCTATCAGGGTTGACCCATATTTCTGATGATATGCAGCTGGGCTTGAGAAACGGGGTGTTTTGACTATATTGGGATGTTCTGTATCCAAAACCACCAAAACAGTCTAGGCTGACACAATGACTCTTTTCAACAGAGGTACAATGTTGGGTCAGTTGACCTGATTTTTTTTCAGACTCACTGGATGAAATCCATGAATAAAAGTTGTACTTTATTTTTCCAGATTTGGCATTCTTTGTCCAATTAGGTGGTTAAGATCCTCCTGATGAAAGTGTCTGATGACATTTGTATTCAAATTATAGTCAACATTCCTATTTCTTGTTACAAGATATTCAGGATTTTCTATCTCATATTAACAATAAGTGTATTTTAATTCACAGTTAAGACACATAGATGGATGTTTTAAAATGCACAAGGGGTAAGTGGGCTCTCAAAAAATTTGTTTGGAGGTACAGAGTGAGTGTTTTTGAAGGGCTTGGATCTCCTGCAGGTGTTGAGGTTTGGAAAAAGCTATGCGGGGGGAATGGAATCTTAGCTGGCGGCCCTGTGTGAGCGGCAGGCAGTCAGCATGGGGGTGTGTGTGCACATGTAGGTGTGCATGGAAGGACAGGGGGTGGGCTTAAAGGTGTGGGAGTCTAGGCAGAGAGCAAGAGAAGGAGGAGAGAGGAAAGACACAGAAGATGGAGATAGGAGGGGGAAAGAGAGACAAATTGAGAGAGGGAGAGAGAGGTGTGAGGGGACATTTGTTGGGATGTGAGAGGGAAGGAATGATTTTCTTCTTGGGGGAAGGATGAAGGTTGTGCTCATGTGAATTACGTGACTTAGGGTCTCTGTAGGGGATCTGGCCTGGATGGAGGTGCCCAGTGGATACCATGTGCAGGATGGAGAGAGACGCCTAGTGGGTACCATATGCATGCTGGAGATGCCCAGTGGACACCATATGTGTGATGGAGACGCTCAGTGGATACCATATGCAGGATGGAGATGCCCAGTGGACACCATATGTGTGATGGAGACACCCCGTGGATACCATATGCAGGATGGAGACACCCAGTGGGCACCATATGTGTGATGGAGAGAGACGCCTAGTGGATACCATATGCATGATGGAGACGCCCACTGGGCACCATATGTGTGATGGAGATGCCCAGTGGGCACCATATGTGTGATGGAGAGAGACACCCAGTGGGCACCATATGTGTGATGGAGATGCCCAGTGGGCACCATATGTGTGATGGAGAGAGATGCCCAGTGAGTACCATGTGTGTGATGGAGACGCCCAGTGGGCACCATATATGTGATGGAAAGAGACACCCAGTGGGTAACATATGTGTGATGAAGAGAGACACCCAGTGGGCACCATATGTGTGATGGAGAGAGATGCCCAGTGAGTACCATGTGTGTGATGGAGACGCCCAGTGGGCACCATATATGTGATGGAAAGAGACACCCAGTGGGTAACATATGTGTGATGAAGAGAGACACCCAGTGGGCACCATATGTGTGATGGAGACACTCAGTAGGCACCATATGCATGATGGAGATGCCCACTGGGCACCATATGTGTGATGGAGACGCCCAGTGGGTACCACATGTGTGATGGTGGCCATGCTGGTGTCCACTGGACAGAGTCATCCCGGCCCCCTTTACCTGGAGTCACATGGAGGGTTGGGAAGAGGAAGAATAAAGGGATATTCTCTTCCTGCATCTTGAAAAAACCATCACACACACTGTCTCATGCGCAGAAGAAGCACCACGCTTGTGTTTGTCCATGTCAAGTGCACACGGTCCCAGACTGTTTCTGCCTTTCTTTAGGTTTGAGACCCACGAATGAAGACTTAGAGTTTTCAGAGGGGAAGCACGTCTTATCTATTTGAGGAGCGTGCACTAAGGAACACGGGTGACGTTCATATAGCTGAAAACTCTGGGCAGAGGGAGAAAGACGGAATGTCAAAGAAAGATGGAATTGCCCCACCATGGTGGCCGGCTCGGGCTGGACACACACTCTCTTTTTCTTTCTCCAGTTACCCTCGTGTCTGGTTCTACGTCACATCTTTAAAAATATCCAGCACAACGGCAAATAGCTTTTAAAATATAAATTTGCTACCTGCTCTAAAACTTTTCAGTTCCTCATCGTTTTAAAACCTCCAACAGAGCAGTAAATCTTGCTGAGCTTCACCACCTCCTTCTTTGTGGCTAAAGAAGCAGTTTCAGAGAACAGCAGCCCGTCTCCATGGAGAAGCTGAAACAAACAATGGAAGAGGTGCCAGCAAAAGCCCATGAGCTGAGCTGCGTCAAAGCTGAGGGACATCCTGGGGACACTTCCTGGGCAGGAGTCTCTCCTGCGTCTTTCGTAAATTCACCGCCCATCTTGTTTGTTTTCCAGTCGGTAGCCAAGCAAACAACACCTCGCAGAATCCCCTTCATTAGTTCTGACTCTTAAGAGAAGGACGCTTGTGCTATACCCAAGAAACACGTTATTTTAACACCGTGTTTGGAGGAAGCACTAGTGGTGTTCCCCAGAAACCATGACTGATTTTATGACTTGAAAATGGACCTTTGTGTTTTCAGAATGATGTAGATGGGATGTTTTGATGTAGCTGGGACAGAGGGGAAGCTGTGACAAAGAGGAAAACGGGATTTGAAATTGGGGAGGGCAGTGCTCCCTGTGTGGGGCACACCCTCTGACTCATCCAAGCTGCCGCCCTGGGTGACAGGAAGGGACCATGTAACTTTAGTTAGGTTGGCATGAAGACCACTCCCACGGGGGCCAACAAGGGCTGAGTACATCCCCCAAATCAGAGTTCTCTGAGCAAGGAGGTATGTGGGGTCGGGTTCCTAGAAGCAGACCCTGAGGTGTGGCCCTAAGTGAGGCCAGCTCTGAGTTCAGGATGGGCTGTGGGAGCTCTGCAGGATGAGTCCACCCGAGAAATCATCAGACACGCTGACAGCAGAACCTACAGTCAGCCAGCGGCCAAAGGCCATCCCGAGAGCAGGTCTCAAGATCCCAGGGACGTCTAGCTCATGGCCTCAGTGGACTCAATGATTCCAGTAACACCAACCTCTGGAAGGAGATGCAGGTCCAGGGAGCCAAGCAGGCAGAAGCCAGAAAGACGGCAGCTTGAATGTGACCAGGTTCCGAGGGGAGGTGGATGGCCGCAGTCAATGGCAGCTGGTTGGGCTGATCCCACAGGTGAAGGGCTCCATCCCACAAGACTGTCCCCCACTTTAGGTGCCCATCGAAAGCCCAGGTTGTCACCTGTGCGTCTGACCCACCGGCTACACATTGGAGGTTCCCAGGACCCCCCCTCATGTTCCATTAATTTGCTAGAGCGGCTCTCAGAACTCAAACATCTTACTCGCTAGGTTAGCGGTTTATTATAAAAGGACATAACTCAGGAACAGACAGATGGAAGAGATGCAGAGGGCAAGGTGTGGGGCAGGGCGTGGAGCTTCCGTGCTGTCTCTGGGTGCACCAGTCTCCCGAAATCGCCACCAATCTGGATGCTTTCTGAACCCTGTCCTTTTGGGTTTTTATGGAGGTTCCGTTACATAGGCATAATTGGCATTTGCAGGCGTAAATCATTGGCCATTGGTAGTGGAACCCAATCTCCAGCCCCTCTCCCCTCCCCGAGGTCAGGGGTGGGGCTGGAAGTTCCAACCTTCTAATCACACTTGGTTCCCCTGGCAACAGCCCCCATCCTTAGGAGAGGTCCAAAGTCTCCTCATTAACATAGCAAACACACCTTTATGGCTCTCTCTGTCAGGACAGTCCAAGGCTTTTAGGAGCTCTTAGGTGCAAAACAGGGGGAAGAAGACCAAATACGCATTTGTTATTATAAATCACAATATCACGGGTAGCCAATGGCGTCTGCCCCAAGTTGCTCTGCTGGTTTGACAAGGGATCAGCTGAAGCGCTTTTGACTTCTCTGAACCTCTGATTCTTTCCATTGAAAAGATTCCGTATAATGCCACCCTCCCCTGTCAGTGAGTGGGAGGGTGAGATGTGCTCAGGCAGGTCCCGGATGGGCCGATTCGGTAAAGGGCTGCGGGGTAAATATTTCAGGCTGTGCAGGACACCTGGTCTCCATGGCTACTGACTCACCTTGGCTGTTGTCGGGGAGGAAGAAATATTCCTGTACCCTCTAGGGTCTTCTGGCTGGTCTACGAGTTAAATTGACATGAGACAGAATGACAGGAGAAAATCAAAGTTTAGTAACATAGATACATGGGAGAAATCCAGGAAAATGGAATAACTCTCCAAAATGGCCAAAGCCGCCACCTTAAATACCATCTTCAGCTAAAGACAAAGGAGGGTGTTGGGGTTGGTGGTTTGGGACTGCAGAGGAGAGGAAGGTGATTCACATGGAGATAGAAGAGCAAATGTTTGGTAAAAAAATGTTGACCATGCCTTGTAGGGACAAGGAGAGGTGGAGAGGACTTTGATTAAAAAGGCCCTTATTTGGTTCCTCCCTGTCTATCACACCTAGTTTATATTATACTGTAGTTATCTATGATTTAAGCTCCTTCCTGGAACAGGTATTCTATCGTAAATTCTTTTAGGCAGGTAGGGGGAAGGTCAAAGTTTCTTTCAGAGTCTTTTGTCCTTAAACATAACCAAGCCAAAGAGACTACCTTTTGGGGCAGCCAATTCTGGTCCCCCACACAGCCAGAGGCAGTAGGGAAAAGGAACAGTCATGGCTGCATTCCACTCAAACTTCCCTCGTGGACCCCGGACTTTGAATTGCACATAATATTCCCATAATCTCACGAAATACTGTTCTTTACATTTTGTTTTCCATAGTTTGAAAATGTGAGAACCACTTTGTACAGCTCATGGGCTGTGCACAAATAGGGGGTGGCCCAGATTTCACTGGCTCTCCCTAATTTGCTGACCCTGGATGTAGCTTAGTGTTGACTGTAAAGACCCCTAAAGCGTCATTGGTGGATTTGTCCATTCACTTAGAGATCTTATTTTTGGTGACTGCTTGGTGGTTGTCACCGATCTGAGCCCTTGAGATGCAAAAAGAAGATGACGTCGGTGAGGACAGACAAACAACAATTCATCCAGGGAATTGTAGAGAAGGAAAAAATCTTTTCCTCTGCCCATCTTAGGTTCTCCAGCTGAGGCCTTGCAAATGAGACTGGCTAAAGATGGACCAACAAGAGAAACACAACTAGGCATTTATTAACACGGATGTAGTACACGGGAGCTCCCAGCAATGAGGACCCAAAGGGGTGGTTAGAACTTGGGTTTAAATACCAACAAAGGAAAGTGATTGGGGGGTGGGGGTGGCGAGGCAACTTATGGGAAGGGGACCAGGAAAGGATGGTGAACAAGGGTGTTTAGTAGGGTTTGTTACGCTAACTCAAGTTGGCACCTTCCCCATTGAGAAGAGTTGGGATGAGGCCTCCTCTTGCAGGTGTGGGAGAGGGAGCCACCTCTACAAATGGCCATTTCCTCCAAAAATGTGAATTTCCTTTACAGCAGGGACACTTGTGCCCTGTTCTTAAAGCATTTCCTGCATTTTCTCTGGTTCTCAAGGGCCTTTCACTCAAAACAATCCATATGCGAAAGAGGCATATTTGGGGGTGGCATGTTCTGGTCCCCTCCAGTAGGATCAAGGTATGTTGGACAAAGTTAGAAGCTGCAACCCTGTCTCAAGTGGCAGGGTGGTGGGTCAAGGATCATAGGTTAGGCAGGGGGGAAGTGGGTCAGAGGTAAGGGCATTGGGATGGAAGAGACAGAATGCAGAGGGCAGAGAGACGCAAGGGAAGGGGGAGGATGAAGTGGTGCACAGATGCAGGCTTATGAGCGACATGCAGAACCTTGCGTAGACTTTATCCCAAAAGCCATGGAGATTCCATGTGTTGGAAGGCTCAGCCTGTCAGTGGGGGATGCCATGGGTTGTCAGGATGAATCTCAGGGGGGCCGACCTTTGATGGGTTCAAAGATCATCCAGGTGAGATTGCTCAAATGCAAACCCTGGTTTATTACATCTGGGGCATGGGGCCCAAGATATGGCATCTCCAACGAGCAGCCAGGGCATGTGGATGCTGCTGGTCTGTGGACCACACCTTGGGGAGCTAGGTTGAGAAGATGGAGCCCAGGAGACCAGGTGATGAGCGTCTGTATCTGGACAGGAGCAGGGAGGTTGGGAGGATGACTTAAAATGTTCATGATGGCGGAGTTACCTACCTGGAGCAGAAGACAATGGCTGCTGCTGTCCTCATCTTTCCCATTTTCGAGTGAACCGCCCCGACTGGTCTCCGTCCTGTTGGTCAGCTGTGTGTGCTGTGTTCACGTCAAGACAGAATTGCAAATGGAAAGAAAAAAGGTCATCGTGTTTGGTTGCCTTTCTTATCAGTATAAATAAATAAAATCTGAAATTCCCCCTACCTCCTCAACTTTGCAAATCCTTTCTCTCAGGGCATGTGATGGACATGTGTCATTCTTACTGCATTATATATACTGCTACAAAGTATGAAGGATGCATGATTTTTATGTAATCGGTGAGTCCAGATGTCTTCCAGATGCTGAATGACTCATCCTAGTGTGACTCCATTTTTTTTTTAATCGAAATTTGTCGTTAGAAAATAAAGATGTATATGGGCGTTGTTTCCATTCCCATCGAGTAAAAGTCACTTTTGCTTATATGAATTTTTAAAGTCGTTAATTGGTTGAAACATTGTGAACCTTCAAAGACGAGGGGAATACCTCTCGATGTTTTGAGCAGAGGGAGTGTTGAGAAAGGACATGGAATTTCAAGGCAAATAAGAAAGACGCCTTGAGTATTTTCTCTGTGTGATTATTAGCAAATGTTTCCTGACTGGCTGTCTGTGGAAAACATTCAAAGAGCAGATTTGCCTGTCCCAGGAGATGAGGAACCTCCTATTTTCACGGAAATGTTGAAAAAGAGATTATATGGCCAAGTCACAAGGGAGGGTTTGGCTCAATGAAGCTTTTATAAATCCTAATTACTTCAGGGCCATTATGAAGTAGTTCATAAAGCCCGTTGCTCATTGGGGGCTGAACAGGATGTGGACAACCTTCCCGTGGCTGGGGCATTCCCTGCTCTAGGAGCCCCAGTGTAGACACAACCTCAGAAGCTCATTTTCCATCTTCCCTTGCAGCCAGGTGAGGACGTGAATCCTGGGATCCGTGATCAGATGCATCTGCCCGCAGGCTGTTCAGGGGGATCTCGGGACACAGTCAAGTGGTGACTGGAAGCAAGTCTGTCTGGAGGTCGTGACGGGACAGCAAGGCCCAGTTCGTAGGTGGTGTAAGGAGAGCACACCCAGCTTCCAGGTCTTGCAACAGACAGAGAGATATCCTCGCAGACCAGTCTCATGGTTTGGTTTTGGGGCATTTTCCTGGCTGCAGAGTCCCAAGGCTGGTTCTCCAGCTGCATTAGTTTTCTGTTGCTGCCTAACAAATTACCACCAACGTAGCATCTCAAATAAACCCCCATTGATTATCTCGCTGTTTCGGTCGGCCAGGAGTCCCCAGCACGGCTGAGGTGGCTCCTCCACTTCAGGGTCTCCCCAGGCAGCCACCCAGGTGTCAGCTGTGGCTGAGTGCTCATCGGAATCTCCTCGGGGGGAACATCCACATCCAGGCTTCTTCTTGAGGTTGTTGGCGGAATTCGTTCCCTGCAGCTGAAGGAGTGAGGCTTCAGTTTCTGGCTGGAAGCAGCCCTCGGCTCCTAGAGGGCACCCAGCGTTCTGTGTTGTGTGGGCTCCTGTGACACGGCCGCTCACCTCGTAGGAGCTGCTTCGTCAAAGCCAGCGACGGAGAGAGAGAGAGGGAGACTAGAGGGTTCCTGCTAGTAAAACTGTGTCCTATGTAGGGTAGTCGTGGGAGTGACATCCCACCACTGTTGCCATGTTCTCATGGAGAGAAGAAAGTCTTGGATCCTGCCCACACTCCGGGGGGTGGATTCTGCAAGACTACGAACGCTTTTGATCTTATGTCCCCGTCCAGCTCTTTTAGCGATTCTTTGCCTGTCCGATATCTGTTTGCAGAATCATTCAGAATTCTACTCTGTTGCTTGCCCCTAAGAAACTGGGTTGACAGAGAGCAGGTCAACGCTGTAGCAGACTGACCCACAGCTACACCTGTATGCCTCACGCATTCCTGCCCCTGACTCCCGCGTGACTCCCTGCCTTCCCGCACCAAAGGAACCATGATGGGAAGAAAAATAGGTGGGTGCAGAGAGGTCATCGTGAAGAGTGGAGACTCACAATTGTTTTACGGGAAAGACCATTACAAGGTGCCTTATCCTCCATGGGTGGGTTTCCTAGGGCTGCCGTAACAAAGTACCATGGATTGGGTGTCTCACCACAATAGAAATGCATTGTCTCAACATTCTGGAGACCAGAAGTCTGAAATCAGGGGATCAGGAGGACTGAGTCCCTCTGGAGGTTCCAGGGGAAGATCTGTTCCAGGCAGCAGCCCCCAGTTTATTCACGTGGCCTCCTGTGTCTTCTGAGAGGTCTTCTTGTCCATCATCCTCTACCCCAATCACCCTCTCTATGCATCACCCTCTGTATTAGTCAAGGTTCTCCAGAGAAACAGAACTGATAGGATATATAAAGATGTGTGTAAGAGGGGAGGTATTAAAGGAATTGGCTCACGGGGTTATGGAGACTGAGAAGGCCCGCCATCTGCCTTCTGCAAGCTGGGCGCCCAGGAGACCGAGCGGTGTACTCAGTCTGAGGCCAAAGATCTGAGAACCATGAGCTTCGATGTCCGAGGGCAGGAGAAGGTGGATGTCCCAGAAAGAGCAGATTCCTGCTTCCTCACTCTTTCTCTTTTCTACTCCAGCATTCAATGGATGGAAAGACGCCCACCCATGTTGGGGAGGCCCATCTGCTTTACTCAGTCCACCAGTTCACCATCAGGGACCACTGTGTCCCCGCCAGGTTCACGAGCAGCCCTGCTGGAGACTCCGGGGATGGGCCGGCCCAGCCAAGGCCGTCATCTGGGTCTCTCATCACTGGGGTTTGGCCTCATTCTTTCGGCTTCCAGTTCTCTTGAAATCTCAGTCAACAACTTTCCATTCCCGGAGTGGCCTCGGATGTAAAATTAAAGCCACGTGAACGTGCTCGCTGGCCTTTGTTTTTCAGTTTTTTCCACTAAAAATGAAATCTTTTTGACACATCATCATTTCCACTCGGTGGCATTTAAACAGGAAAACATTGCAGTTCTAACTGCAAAACGTTGCCTTTGACTTTTGGCTATAATAGTGTTCTTCTCATGCTTTCTTTTCCTCATTTTTTTCTTTCCCTCTCTATCTCTCTTTACATGAAGAAAAACCAATATTTCAGATATAATTAAAGAACATTTCCAACACTCTTATTTACGGTGTTCTGAAATCTCAATTTTCCAACAGGAACTGGCACCACGGCAGGTCCAACGAACATAGACTGGGAAGAAAATGGTTCCCACCAACGAGAAATGCTGACTATGAGAAATAAAGTTGCATATTTTTACATCTAATTCCAGTCCTGTTTAAAACTGAACACACAACCACTGAAACCACATGGGAAGAAAATACTCTCCCAAATTCACCTGTATATTTTGTTTTCCACTCTTCTTGAGGACAACTTGAAACACAGTCTTCCCTCTGCTAGAATAATGTTTTATTTATTCATGTACCTTTTCTTACCCTATTCATTCTACTAAGCATTTCAGAGGGCTGTCAGAAGGAACGGTTTTAGTCGGGATTTCAAAAAAAAAACCCGGAACATTCTATGAATCAGCGCAAGAAATAAATGCTTTTTTTTAGCGTCATCCGTTTTCAAGAGTTGAATTTTTCTGGCCCAACGATGCTTCCGGGTGAACCCCAGGCTAAGGACTTTGCGTCCCTGTCCTGTGACTTTCAAGGCTGGCCAGTGGCAGCCACCACCGACTCATGGCATGTTTACTTTTTGTGCTGAATCTCGGTCCTGGGTCCCCGGATCCTTTTCCCAACCTTCCGCACCATACTGTCTGCCCCGGGAGTCAGCTGTTAGGGATTGTGTTCACAGCCCCCCGGCCTGCTGGCTTCCGGGCAGTGTCGGTCAACCTTGGGGAGTGAGTCCAGGCGATATGCCCTGTTGTGAGTGGAATAACATCCTCCCAATACTCCTGTCCGCCACAACCTCAGAATGGGACCTTATTTGGAAACAGGGTCGTTGCAGATGTGATTAGTGAAGGATGGAGATGGGGTCATCCTGGATGAGGGGGCCCTACATCCAATGACAGTGTCCTGATCAGAGACAGACGAGGAGACACAGACACAGAGGAGGAGCCACGTGGGGACGGAGGCAGAGATGGAGGGAGGCGGCCACCAGCCCAGGGACGTCTGGAGCCCCAGACGCTGGAAGAGCAGGAAGGACCCTCCCCTGGAGCCTCCGGAGGGAGCACAGCCCTGTGACCCCTTCATCTCAGACATCTGGTCCCCAGGACGGGGGAGGTGACTTCCTGTTGTTTTGAGCCCCCAGTGTGTGACAGTTTGTTACGTCAGCCACAGGAAGTGCAGGCATATCCCTTGCTCCCTTCCTGTCATCCTCAGGCTGTTGAGACTCCTCCCAGCAGGGGCCACAGCTCCTGACCTGAGTCCAGACCCCTGCAGCCACTCCAGCTCAGCTCTCTACAGCTGCAGGAACCAGCCCAGGGGTACACATCCCTGCTTCCCCATCCTTGGATGGCATCTCTCAGCTCTGCTTACCCCGGGAGCTCCTTGCTGTGCTCCCTTCACCTGTCATCCTCACCCAGACGATGCTTGATTGACCCACATCCTCCCTGCCACCTGGGCTGGCCCAGGGACTCTCCTCCTTAATGCCTTTCCTCATACATTCCCAGGTGTGGCGTGGTGATGATGGGGCCAATTCGATGGCGAGGATGCTTTCACATCCAGCCGGGGTTTGTGACTCTACAAACAAACCAGGGCTACCAGTCAAAGTGATTCAAAACAGTGTGAGCCCTTCTCCTCACTCAAGCATTCCTGGAAATACGGCACCGGATTCCCACCCTATGGGGTATAGAGCAAGAAGACGCTTATCATAAATCTGAAAGGGCTCATTAATCCAGCAAGATGGAGAATTTGGGACCATGAACCTATTAGATGTTTGTTGAGAATTTCTCCCAGAACTTTACATAAAGCTGATATCCCATAACTATTTCTTGGTTGGCAGAAAAATGATAAACCTCTGCAATGCTTTGTGTATGTAGAAGATGATGGAACCATGTTGACTTAAAGGTGACTGAATTGGTGAAAGTTTCAGTGGAATAAGGTCTGTAGTCTCATGAACAGGAATGTACCCATGTTGACGTCCTGGATTTCATGTTGTCCTACAGCCATCAGCTAAGATGTTCCCATGAGGGGAAGCCGGGCTATGGGTCAACGGGACTCCAGGTTCTGATTTTGCATCCTTACAACTGTGTGTGAGCCTACAGTTATATCAAAATGTAAAGTTCTTTTTCAAAAATCACAATTTGTAAAATCATACTGAAAGCAGTTACATTTCGTGGTCTGTTTCAAAATCCAAATTATCTTGGGAAACTTGAAATAACATGTCAGTAATCAAAAAGGGTGTCCCCTGCTCATCTTTGAAGTTGATGTAGCATGATTCTCTGCGAAGGAGGGGCAATTTTATCGTGTTGAGTTTTAACTTCCTGGCTTCTTTGGGATCAGGGTTAATCAGTTACGAGAATCCGTAATGAGAATACGATAAAATAATGGATGTGTAAGCACACACACCAGAAGGCATTGACAGAATTGCCTTTAATTTACTTTTGGATCAAGAGAACATGTATTTACAATGTCCCAGGCGTCAGTATCTGACCCTAGAAGGGAAGATGTGCATTCAAAGCTAAGCTCTTTCAATGTCAAGTTACAAGTCAAGCACTTTGGATTCATTTCCTTGTTTTTATGATAAGGATGCTAATAATTTCCTCAAAGGATCCAAGGGATAGAGGATGTAAAATGCATTGTGAATGTTGCTCGTACCACCCACGTTTAAAGAGCTAGTGCAAGAGAAGAAGACGACTATGTGGGTTGTGGCCCTAGTAACTGTTTACTGGATCCTCTTGGATTTTTTTCTGCACAGATATGGCCAACGTAGACCATTCTCATTCTGTGTGCAGCTGTCAGCCTTCGCAGCAGGACGAACCACTCCAAAACTTGGCGTCTTCCAACAATACCCATGGATTTCACTGACAGTTCTGTGGCTTGGCTATTTGGGTTGGGGTCAGCTGGGCGGTTCTTCTGGTGTCGGCTGGACCCACTCATGAGTCAGTGGTCAGCTGCTGGGTGGATGAGGAAGGGCTGGTTTGATGGTTCCACTGGGACTGCTTGTTTGGCTCCACATGCTGTTTCAGCCTTCAGCAGGACAGCTCAGCCTTGTGCATATGGCAGCCAAGCAGGTTTCCAAGACGAGGGGCTCAGAAGATGGGCAATGTTGATGTTCTGATGCATTCCATTGGCCAAAGCCCATGACGACGGTGGTGCAGACGGAAGGGGTGGACACATGGACCCCACCTGTCGATGGGAGAAGTCACAAAGCCACCCTGCAAAAAAATGCTGATACGGGATGGGAGCTAATTGTGCTCTCTTGTGCAAACAATCTTCATAACATGCATCCAGGCCCCCAAACACCCTGAGCCTGAGAAGGACAGACCTGGAGGGAGACGGAGTAGCTGCCAGGCAGCTCACCCAGGGTGTGTGTTGAGGATTCGCCCATCTGGAGGATGATCTGGATTTGCAAAACGAATTACACTTTGCATTTCTTAGTTCTCTGTCCACTTCTGAATGGACATCCAACCTCTCAGTGTAGGGATCCAACTTTTGCAGTGGCATAAGCTTTATCTAGTGTAAGCTGCGGGCCTTATGCTCGTGAATTTGTCAGCGAGATAGACAATGGCAACTCCATCAATGAATCTTCCCATTGTGGTCTGAGTGTTTGTGTCCTCTCAAAATCCATATGTTGAATCTTAACCCCCAGTGTGATGGTATTAGGAGGTGGGGCCTTTGGGGGATGGTTAGGTCATGAGGGTGGAGCCCCCATGAATGAGATTAGTGTCCTTATAAAAGAGACCCCAGTGAGCTCCCTTGCCCCTTCCACCACATGAGGACACAGCAAGAAAACGGCCATCTATGAACCAGGAATTGGGTTCTCACCAGACACCGAGTCTGCCAGCACCTTGATATTGGACTACAAGCCTCCAGAACTGAGAGAAATACGTGTCTGTTGTTTGTAAGCCCCCAGACTATGGTGTTCTGTTCCAGCAGCCCAAGCAAAGATACTTCCCAAGTTGAAGCTTTATTACAATGACTCTGGTCTTGTTTAAAGCTCATCTTGTGGGACCCAGGAGGCCCGGCTGAGAAGGGGGCTCCAAAGGTGTGAAGGGGCAGATCTCAGAGCCCTCGGTTCTGGCCCAGTGGCTGTGACCACAGAGGGTAGAGTGTGGTTGGTACTCCTAAGCCAGGAAGACCTCAGAGGGAGACCACTATGAAGAAAGAGGGCTGTCTTTCCTGTAGGGTCACGGAAAACCCTTTCTGCTCACAGAGCATATCACGGGAAACCATCCACCCTTGTAGATGATTTATGACCATTCTGTGGTGTAGAAGGATCTTCCAACCAACAGCCATTCTCCTGCCTCTAACCAGCCAGCATCCCAACCAGGACGTACATTGAACCCAGGTCAACTGCTTTGCTGAGTTCTGGAAAAGCCAGAAGAACTGGCATTAACAAATGCAGATTTTACTTTCTGCAGGAGGATGTGAAAGTTCTAAAGAGCTGGAAAGGTGGAGAAATGAGCCTCTGTGTCTCTACAATCTCACTGCCTTTACTTTGCTCATAAATGACCCTGATTGGAACAAAAGATAATCATAAATTCGTCCCTTCTAGAGCTCTCTGGAAATGATCCCCTTGCCCACCACACCTCTAGGTAAGGGTCTCAGAATCTCTCTCTGGAGTCACACAGGCACATCCCAGATTTTCTCGTTCCTCTTTCCCTCCATGAAATCGCACTTTATTCTGCCTTCAGAACCACATTTCTGAACCAAATTTTTGCCTGCAGTCATCCACCTTAAGATCTTTCTGGGGTTCCCCATTCCCCTCAGTAAGAAGGCGACTCTACTTTGTAAGACATGCAATGGCCGCCCCCGTCAGGTCCCACCGTCACCTCCCAACCTTTTCTCCACTCATGCACATCATGGATTTTTTTCCCCCAACATCTGTATCTTTGATCATTCAGGTGTGCACTCTGGAATGGATCCTCCCCATTCTCTCTCTGGAAACTCCTAAGTGTTCTCCAAGACCTGGCTTCAGTGTAATCTCATTAGCGAAACATTTCTGAACCTTCTGACCTAGGGGTTCCCTCTCACACCACTCTGTGCTCACCATTTGTTCAACACATTATATTGTGTAGGATATATCAGTTTTTTAGTATTCCTTTGTAGAGCGAATGGCTACTTGATAACAGAAAAAAATGACTTATTCTTCTTTGCATGCTCAGTACCCAGAATCTTCACAACATATGCTAAATAAGTGCGTGCCGGGTAAATGAAGATAATTTTCACGTGGTATCGCGTGAGGATGCTGGCACATGCTCGAGCCACCTCTGCAGCTATGGCGCACCTGTTGTTGGTGGAGCAGATTGTATTTTCTGAAAACGGCCACAGAGATACTTCTGTCCACCTGCTCTTCCAGAACCTTGCCCTTCCCCATCAAGATGGGAAATATAGTTTCCCACCTCTTGAAATTGGGCATGTATTTGCGGTTGCCTTTGATGAAGACGTACTGCATACGTGATGCCACGTGACTTCGCAGACAAGATTATAAACGGTCACACAGGTTTCACGTGGTTTTCTCTCTCTCCTTCCAGAAGCTCACCTTTGGAACCCAGCCACCATGCTGTGAGGGAGCCCAAGCCACGTGGAGAGCCCACATATCGATGTCTGTGTGACAGCCTTACCAAACGTCCCACAGGGATGATTTCATGGGTTCACAATCTGTGCGGTTGGACCTTTACCCAGAAGGGGACCCCATTCTTGGTTTAACGCTCCACTGCCGCCATCTTGCAATTCTTTTTTTGTTTTTAATTATTTTATTGAGGTTGTATTAGCTTATAACATGGTGTAAATTTCAGGTGTGCATTATTATATTTCAGTTTCTGTATAGATTGCATCATGTTCACCACCAATAGTCTAGTTTTCATCCATCACCATATCTATGTGCCCCTTGAAATTCTGAATAAAGTTTGGGCAAGGGGCCCCAGTCCAAGTTGCAGATTTGTGAGCAAAATACATGAATGGCTGCCTTAAACCACTAAGTTTTGGGGTAGTTTGTTACACATAGTCATTGGGACAATTAGACATTTTAGAACTGATACGAGTGTTAACTTTTGCTGCATATTTTCATATATATGTGTGTACACTGTGTGTGTGTCCTTGTACAACAAAGAAAAAGATGAGGTGCTTCATTATCCCAAGGCATAGCTTTGTCTGGTGAGCTCACTGTTGCTTTGCATGCATTCGGTTGAGTCATTATTGCATCTCAAGTGCTGTGTTTCTCTGTGGCCAGCTCGCAGCCAGGTGCTGAGGCAGAAACGAAGTGGAGGCTGCTGACAGGAGACTCAGGTAAACACTAATAAACAGACATAAATCCAAACAGCTCTCCTGCACATTTTGTGTTTCCTCACACCCTAGGATGGCTCCCTCTGGATCATCACCGTGACCATCAGAGCCAACACTTGTGATGGGCGTGACTCCATCCCAGGTCCCGGACACACTGTTCTAACACAGCAGGTTGTTTATCTACGTAAGCAGACTTAGAGACCAACAGGATTCGTGTTTGAAATGCAGGATTCTGGAAAGTTGATTCTTGATTCTGAGCCAGACTCACTGCAAGCTTTAGCTCCATCAACAAAGTTGTTGTTTGTATACGATGTAGCTTCCCTACATCTCTCGATTTCTGGAGAAGACCCATCCTATGTCATGTTTAAGAGGGGAAAAAATATCCACATATAAGGCTCACACATCAAGTTTTTGCTAAATTCATTAAATTACTGTTTTTAAAATGGGTTGGACCACTGAGGGGCATAAACCATGAAGTTTCCAATATATAAACTCTAGGTTACAACATGCTCTTTATCTTTGGCCTCCGTGAACACCCTGAGGAAAATGCCAGTGGTCTGGAAGCAGTTAAGAGGCAGTGAGGTAGAAACAGCCTAGATTCAGAATCAAAGGACTCTTGGTTCTGATCCCAGCCCGCCACTCATGAGCTCTGTGGCCCCAGGCAGTTTCCTCATCAGCAGAAGTGGGCTAATGAATCCAATATCCCTCCTTCATAGTTGTTTCCCAGTGTATGAACACTCAGTTAGTTATAAAATAGTACATAGATGTCGGTAAAAGATTAACTTGTTTGTTTCTTTATTCATCCATCCATCCATCCATCCACCTACCCACACATCTGTCCTTCCACTGGGCAATCCATCCACCCACCCATCATCCATTCATCATTCATCCATCCATCCATCCATTTATCATCCACTCACTCATCCACTTACCCACCCATCCATCTCTCCATCCATCCATCCATCCACCCATCCATCCATCCATCTGTCTACTGATTCATTTGACCACCCATCTGTCCATCCATCTACCCACTCATCCGTCCACCCATCCAACCAGCTACCATCCTGCTGGCTCAGGAAATTTCTCTTGAGCATCTGTACAACAGGCATCATGTGTGGTGCCCAGACACCTCTTAGCTGGTTGGCTGTCCACAAGGACGTCACAGCAGGTCTCCATCATAAACTGGGCCCAAGCTCTGGTAACAAAAACCAGAAATAAAAGTGGTTTAAAGAAGACTGAAACAAATCTGGCTTTTAAACAAAGGCAAGGAAAAAGCTCATTTCTCTCCCCCCTTAAAAGAAGTCAACAGAGTCAGTCTAGGGGCTGGTATGGCCATTCTGCGGTGTCACCAACAACCATGGCTCCTTTTCTTTCCATATTCTGTCATCCTTCAAGAGTGACTTCTGTCCTGTAGGTTGCTTCCTGCTCCAGGCTAGCTGCCAGGACATCAGTGTAGGGAGGAAGAACTGGGCCTCTACCCTCTGGGTCCTTCTGGCTGGCCTAAGCATTAGACTGATATGAGACAGAATAGCAGAAGAAAATCAAACAAAGCTTTATAACATGTACACATGGGAGAAACCTAGGAAAGCTGAGTAACTCACCAGAATGGCCCAAGACACCACCTTAAATACCATCTTCAGCTAAAGACAAAGAAGAGTGTTGCGGGGGAGTGGTTTGGGACTTCAAAGGGGAGGAAGGCAGTTCACATGGAGATGGAAAAGCGAAAGTTTGATAGACAAATGTTTGCTGGGCCACCTATAAACAATGAAACCCAAGAGAGAACTTTGATCAAATGGGCCTTGCTAGTGCCTTTCCTGTCTACCCCACCTAGTTTATATTATACTATAGTTATCTTGTGGTTTTAGCTCCTTCTGGAATGGGCCTTCTATCTTTAATTCTTTTAAGCATTTAGGGGGAAGGTCAAAGCTTCTTTTAGAGTCTTTTGTTCTTAAAAATCACCAAGGCAAAGAGACACATTTTGGGGTGGGACACAGAATTCTGATCCCCCACACCAGGCATCACTTTAGTATTCCTGGCAAGCATAAGATGAGGCAGAGATGGTTCCAAGTCCCGTTGCCATCCATGTATCCCTCTTTCAAGAAAACTTTCAGAAGTTTTCCCCAGCAATTTCTGCTGGCGTTTATTTTGTTGACCAGAACTTACTTTTTGGTTATACCTAACTGCAAGGGAGACCAAGGAAAGCGTCTTTTAGCCGGCATGTTGCCAACATCAATAAAATCAAAGTCCCTTAGTATGGAACAAGGTGGAGCAAACATGGGATGGGCCACTTGTAGTGTCACATGTACCCAAGATGAATGAATGGGTGGGTGGATGGATGGATAGGGATATACGTGTAAATGTAGATGTAGATATTTATATACATATATACTGTGTGTGTCTCTGTGTGTGTGTGTATCCTTCTGGGATGAAGGAAAAGGTAAGAAGCTTCATTGTCTAAAAGCTTAGCCTTTTGTGGGGAGTTCATTTTTGTTTGGTATGCATTCAATTGAGCAATTAAGCATCTGAAAGGCAGGTGCTGAGGTAGAAACAGAGATGAGACTGTTCAAAGACTCTGGGGAAACTCAGATAAACACAAATAAATGACTATAAATCAAGGGCTATTAAAATAAACCCTTTCTGCTCTCAGAGGCAGGGCCACAGCTGTTTGACTTCACCGCTGCATTCCCCCACAGAGCAGGTGAAGTTGTTGAATGACTGAGTGTGCTAAGGGATGGCCAAGAAGACAGCACCCAAGGAACTCGGGGAGACGAGACTGAGGAGAGGGAGTAGGAGTTGGGTAGGTGGGCATGTGGAGGAGGGAAATGCTGGTGGGCTTTGGTCTGGTGGATGCACCTGGCCAAAACGTCTGGTGCTGTCCAGGCTTGAAGATCAGAACCTTAAGGTTGAAAGGGCAGTTGGGCTGATAAGATTCAGGGTAATGGACTAGATATTATGTATATACACCAGATTGCAAATTTGTCCATTTTGACTGACTCTCCAAGAATAATTTAGACATCAGGAGAAAGTCTGGTGGACATGATTTGGTGTGAACAGGGGGCTAAGACCACCCATTCAACCATCCATTTACCCATCCATCCTTCATCCAGTCAGCCAGCCAGCCAGCCAGCCAGCCATCACTCATTCACCCATCTGGCCATCCACCATGCATCCTTCCATCCATCCACCCACCCACCCACCCATCCATGCATCCATCCACCCACCTACCCACACATCCATGCATGCATCCATCCACTTATTCATCCATCCATCCATCCACCTACCCATCTGGTCACCCTTCCCTCTTTATTTCATCCATCCATCCTTCCATTCATCCATCCATCCATCCACCCACTCACTCACCCACCAACCTTTCATCCATCCACCCATCTACCCACCCACCCATCCATCCACCTATCCATCCATCCATCCATCTGTCCACCTACTCATCTGGCCATCCTCTCTTCCTTCCTTCTATCCATCCATCCATCCACCCACCCACCCATCTGGCCATCTTTCCATCCATCCATCCATCCATCCATCCATCCATCCATCCATCCATCCACTCACTGACCCACCCACCCATCCTTCCACCCACCGACCCACCCATCCATGCATCCATCCATTTTGTGTGCATGTTAGACTGCAAGTTGCCCATCCCCTATCCCTTCTATCTTCTTCCATAGTAAGGGAGCTTTGATTTTATTGGGGGTGACAATGTGCTAGCTAAAAGAACGAAGGCTGTGATAAAAATAGAACTGTGTTCAAACCTTATTCTTCTCTTGGGTGAAATCCACTTCCATGACTGCATTTACCATCAAAATGTCCATCTAGCAACTTGCAATTAAAGAAATCTCTCTCCATTTCTTTCAGTGTCGTAGGGACCAAAATACTAATTAAAAGTTAGTGTGGTCAGGATGGTGTATCAGTTTCCTGGGGCTGCCGTAACAAAGTACTACCTACTGGGTGGCTTAAAACAGTGGAAATTTGTCATCTCCCTGTTCTGGAGACCAGACATCTGAGATCAAGGTGTGGGCAAGGCTATGCTCCCTCCAGAGGCTCCAGGGGAGGGTCCTTCCTGCCTCTTCCAGCTTCTGGGGCTCCAGTCGTCCCTGGGCTGGTGGCTGCCTCCCTCCATCTCTGCCTCCATCTCCACGTGGCTCCTCCTCTGTGTCTGTGTCTCCTCTTCTGTCTCTGGTCAGGACACTGTCATTGGATGTAGGGTCGCCTCCTCCAGGATGACCTCCTCTCCATCCTTGACTAATAACATCTGCAAAGACCCTGTTTCCAAATAAGGTCCCATTCCCAGGTACCGGGGCTTCGGATTTCAACATATATTTTGGGAGGACACAATTAACCCATGACAGATGACATTAGCTCACAGGGTAAGAAAACTTTGAAGATGAGTGAACTAATAGCTTGGTAAGGCCTGATGAGCAATCCCTGCCTCCAACAGAGCCAAGCTTGGTGGCGATCACTCAGATATCCCTTGATGTCTTGAAGGGGACATTGTTGGCGCTCACCAAGGCTGGGCACCCATCTACCAACTGCTGAGTGTTGGCTGTTAACAGCTCACAGCTGCCCCTCCTGCACAGAATTGTCCTGGCCGGAAGCTAAGCCACCACACCGTAAAGATTATACCCATATCCTCTTCCTAGGGTGGCAGCAGGCCATGGCCAATGACTGGCCACCATGGGTGGACAAAAGGCTGCTATCACTTTTGCCTCCAGGAGGTACACTGCACACTGCAGGGTGCCCGGTGGAGTTGGGTTGAACATCATCTCCAGCTGTCGCCGCCTCCTCGCACAGGTCTCTCCCCTGCCCTCTCCTGGCTCCTTCTCATTTCCTCCCAGGATTCTCCAGTAACCCATTTGCCCAAGAATCCCCATCCCAGGTTCTGCTTCTGGGGAACTCAGCTTGAGTCTTTTCCTTCTCAAGAGCACAGCTCAATGTTTTCTGCCAACTCCTGGCAGGAGCTTTGCTCATATATTTTCCAAGCTTCAGGCTGCCCATCGTCCTTCTGTCCTCGTTCATGTGTCCAGAGGCGAGAGGGGAAGTCAGGCTTCAAGCTATTAAATTCTTATCATATTCCAGGGCTCCTTCCTGAACTTAGGCCACATCCACGGGGTGTTCGCTAGGTTTTCACTGCTACAATTTTAAGATACATTTACCTCCTAGTTCACAACTCATAGAGATTCGAGGTAGAAAATTCAGAAAATGTGTATTACCAAAAACATCCTTCACCATAGCAGAAACAAAATAAACACTACTAAAGGTTTAATGTGTGCCCTGCTCTTCTCTTCTGCCCCTCTAGTTTCTGTAGAATATATATTGGTTTAGGCTGTGCTTTTCTGATTTACGAGTACTTGCAAATCATTAAACATTCTTCTAGGATGCTTTCAAATGGCTGCAGAGCTTCCCGGGATATATTGATTTCCTGCAGTTCCCGGAGCTGTTTTCTGCGGTGTGTGTGTGTTTTGACTGTCTCGAGGTTGTAAATAATACTCTTGATGTACGGGGGTTGTTATGGACTGAATGTGTGTCCCCCTGAAATTCATACATGGAGTCCCTCACTCCCAGTGGGATGGGATGAGGAGGAGGGGTCTTTGGGGGTGATTAGGTTCAGAGGAGGGCATGAGGGTGGGGCTCCCATGATGGGATTAGTGTCCCCATAAGAAGAAACACCAGAGCTCTCTCTCGGCACCCTGTGAGGACACAGCAAGAAGCCGGCCGGCCGCAACCCACCATGCTGGGACCTTGCTCTTGACTTCCAACCTCCAGAGCTGTGATAAATAAATGTCTGTGCTTTAAGCCACCCCGTCTGTGGTCTTTTGTTATGGCAGCCAGAGCGGGCTAAGACAGTGCCCCTTCTTGACCTGGGGAGGCCCAGAACCGAGTGCTCACTTTTCACCTTTCCATTGGCTTTTCAGTTCTGCATGTAGACCCATTACCCAGGTCAGTCAACAAAGCCCAGTGCTCAAGAAAAAAAGGATCCTCCCTAGGAAGTGGGACAGGGGCTAGTCTGTAGCATCATGTCTGTGTGTTGGAGGAAATATATACCTGTACGTATATAACTGGCTGGTAGAGCAGTGTGCGAATAAACCAAAGTCGGGTGAATTAACTGTTAAAAACTGGAGACATAGAGAAGGTCCTAAGACAAGACAAAGGTAACAGGAAACACACGCAATTGCCATTTGGGTCTGTTGAACACGGTCAGACCTCGGTGTCTGGTGGTTCAGCTGGCATAATGCACGTGGAGCAAGAAGCTTGTTCCAAAATGAGTGCTGTCCCTCCCTCAGTCCAGCTGATGGCCAGCAGAGACGTGTTCCGTGCCTTTTGGGTACAATTCAAGAGCCTTTTCCAATTAATTTCATTTTCATTCCGGAAGGGAGAGCTTCTTGACGCCAAAGTGTCTGCAAACTATCACGGACATTTTTATTTTGAGCCAAGGAAGGTAGTACTTAAAAAAACCCCAAAGACGTCTTAATGAATTAGAAAGAGAAGTCTTCAAAATGCCTCTGTATGCACGTCAATAAAAAGCCTCAAAGCCTGGTGTTCAGGGTGACGGTGCAAATTTATCACGGCTGATAATGGGGACCTATCCTCCCAGGGATGAAATGCACCTGGTCTCCAGAATCTTCTGGAACATTACAGGTGGTGAAAGGAGGGAAGTTTCAGCTGAGATGCAACCCGATTATCATAGGCTGGAGATTGGCCAGGTGGGAGCTTTCTTTTGAAGGTAATTGGGGTGAACTAGAAAGTTCCCAGGGAGAGGTCTTTCGATTTTGAGGTTGGCAAGAAGCACATGCTTTCTTTCACCTCTGGTTCACGCTGAGGCTGACTTACCTCAAGGTGCCAAAATAGCTGCAGTCGCTCCAGCATCCCCTTGCTCCACAAGAAGAGCCCCCCGAGATCCTCTGTTTGCCCTGGCCCAGGGTCCACACCCTCCACTGGCCCCAAGACTGTCGCCAGAAGGGAAAGTGCTAATTGGCAGAGTCAGCGCTGCATGGGGGAGGGGTAGGAAAAGATGTAGAGAGAGGGTGCATGAGAGTTGCGGGGGGGGGGGGGGGGGTGGGTGGGGGGGCCTCTCCTTGGGTGGTCAACCCAGGTTCACATCACCAAAGGCAGATTCTCCCCCCGCCCCCCAAAGTGATTACATTATCTTCATGCCTCTAAACCACTATCATGTCTCTGGGTTTGTGTTGGCCACACCTCCCCGCGTGCAGACGTGGCTTTGTAAGGTAAGCGTTCATGCAGACATGGGAGGTGGGTCCCGGGGGGCACGTCCAGCCGCCTCTGGCCAGGCTGGTGTCTGACCCAGGGGCCCGCGCGGCCGGTGTGTGTGGCTGGCCGATGGCAGCTGCAGGACAGGTGTCCGGAGGGCCGGGAGGAGGGGCCCTGACTCATCCTAGGAGGGGAGGGCGGGCTCCGGAGGCGCTGGCCTGTAGACGGGCAGGATTTGGACGCTCGAAAGCAGGAATGTGACTCAGGGATATTTTTCAGTCTGGGACGTTGTTCCAGTACCCTGAAGGAACGTGGACAGACTTTTAAGCGAACGTATTAATTTAGAAATAAATATATTGTTAGCCCGGGACGGGGAAGGGCCGCCACACCGCAGCTGTGGCCCGCGACTGTCACCAAAGACCCCGAACAGCCCCCAGCGCGCCAGCCGCCTCGGATGGGGGAGGGGAGGAGGCTTCCTGCCCCTCCTCACCCCGCCCCACCCCCCACCCAGGGCTGGCGGGGAGAAGTTTGGGGAGTGGGGAGGCGCCTCCAAGGGGAGTCCTTGGTCAGGCTGGGGAGGAGGGGTGTCTGGCCTCCACCCCAATCCCCTTACCCGAGCTCCGGGCTCTGTTGTCCAGGCTGGACTTTGGGGGCCCAGGGTGCTGCGTCGGGGGCCCAGGGCCCACGCTAAACAAACAGAGGAGGCAGGGAGCTTCACTTTGCTACCGAGAGGCTGCCCAGGGGTTCCCCGTGGAAGGGGGGCGGGACCCCCCACTTTTCCGAGAACAGAGGCAGTTTCACTTAGTCCCTTCGGGGCCGTCCCGGGGGTCCTATTTCGGGGCAAGGGGCCCCCACAGTTTTCGAAACAGGCAAGGGGTTTCATCTGCTCCTTTTAGGGTCGCCCTGGGGTTCTCGTTAGGGCAAAATGCCCCCCACCTCCACTTTTCCTAGAAAGGAAGGGCGTTTCATTTCCCCCCACCGAGGCCGCCGTGGGTGACTCGGGCCCCGATCCCGCTCCGTCCCCTCCTCAGCTCCCCGCGCGCCCGCCCGCTGGTCTCTCCGGGGCCTCGGGGGTGGGGGTGGCAGGCGGGGCGAGCCGCAGGCCGGGGTGGGGCGACAGGCCGCACCTCCACCCCTCCCGCCGCCGGCCCCGCCCGGGGTGGGGGGGGGTTCCTGCCGCCGCCGCCGCCGCCGCCGCCGCCCGCGCGCACCACTCCGGGGACCGTCCCTGCGCGGCTCCGGGCGCACCATGGCGCGCCGGGCCGCCCTCGCGCTGCTGTTGATCGGCCTCCTCAGTATTCTGGTGTCCTCCCAGGGTGAGCGAGCGGCGGGGCCGGAGGAGGGGGCACGAGGGGCGCGGGCCAGGCCTGGGGACCCACTTGGGCACCTCAGGGAAGGACGCACCTTGGGGGGTGCACCGGCTGTGGGAGGGGGCGCATCGAGAGGGACGCACCGGGGACCCCGGGGCCCTCCTCCCCGCAGGGCGGGACGCGCTGTGCCCACGGGTGACCAACGCCCTAAGGAGGCGGCCGCCCTGTCTTTCCTCCAACTTTCCTCCGGGTCCCGTTTGGACTCAGTCCAGGGGCGAAATGTCAGCGTTTGTTTTCAGAATCGCAAACTCTTCAAGTTGGAGGGACCTGCTGAAGGGTGGCTTTCGATCTCGCCACGCGGGGGACTTCCTTACGGTTCCCGAGCACGCGTTTGCGCGCTCGCAGCCGCCCCGGGTCCCCCCCAGGGTACTCCGGGGCGCGGGGACCGGCTCTTTGTTCTGGCGCGCGCGGTGGCCGCCCCGAGCCGCCTCCGGGAGCCACGCCCTGCGTCCTCGGCCTAAATTTGGACTCGGCTCGGGAGCCCGAACGCCGGTGCGGGGGAGGGGACGGGAAAGGTAGGGAAAACTTGAAGCCGTGGAAACGTTCAAAAACACTCTGTGTGCCTGCGCCGCCGCGACTTCAGGGCGTGCTGTGCGCCCGGCCCCGGTGACAGGCGACACAGCAAAGATAAACGTGAAGGTGTCCGAGTAGATAAATCGGAAAACACAGAAAAAAATGTCAAGAGAAGCCTTAATGATTCCCCCCCACTCCCCACCGTACTGGCCTCTTTCTGTTTCCTGTGGGGTTTTTCTTCTTCTTCTTTTCTGTTTTTAATATGAAAGTGGGGATCTTGTGTTTCTCTCCTTTTAAAAGCAAAGTTGGGAGCTACAACTAGAATATACAACTATGTACTGGGGCTTTCGGGAGGAAAAAAAAAAAATATATATATATATATATATAAACCCGAGAAAGTTGGGATCCTGCTGGGCGTGGCTTTTTATAACGCTTTCTCCAATTAACGGTGCGTTATGTTTTCCTCGTGAATATGGCCAGACTTTTCAGTGGACAGCCTGGCAGGGAGTGGAGTTTCAGGACAGGTCTGATGCGTGGTGGACACATTTTGGGAACAAGAAACAGGGCAGAGCAGGCCTGAGTTTGCAGCCTGGAAATTTCCTGCTCGGGGCTAGAGGTGGTTTTGAGTCCTGGCCTCCTGCTTTTGTGGGGGAAGATTTGCTAATCGAGCATGCGCTTTTTAAGTGTGCCCCTTGTAGCCTCGAAATGGTGCGTTCAGGGGCTGACTTTAGAGAAAATTAAGCCTGGTCCACGGGGGGCGTCTTGGAAGCGTTTACAGGTTGCTGGGGGAGGGCCTGAAATGGGTTTCCCATTGGGTTTCTCTCTTTCCTTCTTCAGTGTCCTTCTCATCCTGCCTGGGGTCTCCAACAGAAATGATTTCGTCCTTGGGTTTTTTTTTTTTTTTTTTCCTGCAGCATTTGTTCCGATGGCATCTGCTTTCAAAGCGTTTTTCCTGGATCCCTCCGCCTAGGCGTTCATTCATGCTGCATGGGTTCATTCCTTGCTGGGCGCTTACTGTGTGCAGGGCCCCAGGGAAATGGATCAGAAGCGGTTCTGGTCGCCCAAGGCTGTGCCATCTACTGGGGGAAAGAAGACAATTGTCTCAGCAGGCCCGTAGAACGCAAGGCCACAAAAATGGTGACAGTTGCATTAATTCAAGAACTCTGGGGGCAAGGTGGTAGTTCTTGGCGAGTGTGAGGGCTTGGCTGGGTTTCGAAGCTCTCTCCGGACATGGCTTTGCTGGCAGATGTGGGATTCCACGTTGGGGCAGCCTTATATTCTTCGGGCCCCAAAGAAGTCATTTGGTAATGTTTAGAAAAACCCCCAGCACTTCTTAGCGTGGAATTGCCCGATTTCTGCACAGATTTTACTCAGCAACTCCAATATTCTTGATGCATTGAGCAAGGTGGTGTGAAGATTTAGTGGCAGCGGGCTGGGGGGAGGGGGTTGGAGGGGGGCAGGGAGGCCAGGGGAGGCAGCCTCGCCCCAAAAGAGCAGAGCAAGGATGGGGCTTCAGTACATACTGATCTCCTTGAGGGCCCCCCCATCCCGGCCCTGAGACTTCCTTCCTGGATCCTTCTGGGGTCGGGGGCAGGAATGGGCTGTTCCAAAGATACAGGTGCGGTTTTCTGAGGAAAGTTTGCTTTTGAGATGGGGAAACTCAGAACAGTTTCCTATAAAAATATGCATTTGGCTTGATTTCAACTCTGGCTACAAAACTCTATTGATGGGCGTGCAGATCTTCACTTTGGTGCTCCTGGCACTGGCCTGATTTCAGAGCCCGGGAGAAGGAAAGAGGCAAGTCCAGCCCTAAATGGAGCAGGGCTCCCCAGTGGGGGACACTTGGAAATGCCCGGCGACATTTCTGGTTGTCCCACTGGGTGAGGATGCTCCTGGCCTCTGGTGGGTGGGGACCAGGGATGCTGCTCCACACCCTACAGTGCACAGGACGCCCCACCATAGAGAATGGTCCAGCCCCACATGTCGTTAATGCTGAGGGGGGAAAAACCCTGGAATTTGTGTTAGACGGAAAGGCTGTTGGTAGCTGGGTGTGTGGATTCGGTCTTCTTCCTCCACTTGCAATAATCGCACGCCAGACTCTAAAATCCCGGGGAGACCTAAGTGAGGGGTGGGTGTGGAATGGGTCCAGGAGGATGCTGAACCCACCAGCCCACACGGAATTGTCAGAAAGGTGGTTTTATTCTGGGCGTCTGCGCAGCGGCTGGCGCTGTTGGAGAACCGGATGCCTACCCAAACCAAGGTCTCTTGCGCAACGCGCGGTCTCTCCGGGATTCCCTCGCCCCCGCCGAAGCGAGTGTGGGCTTGATTTTTCCATTGTCCTAATGGCTCTCGTCTCTGCCCCGTGGGTGCCTGTTTCTGCCTCCCCTGCAGAGGAAGGGCCTGTTTGCTGTCACTGACTGTCTACACGGTTGGCTCTGATCAGTGTTAATTGCATTTCATTAACCCCCGGACTTTGTATCTTTGTCCGTTCTCCGTTTATGATGCTTCAACACTTTAAAAAAAATTTTTTATTTTATTGAGGTCGTAATGGTTTACAACATTGTGAGATTTCAGTTGTACATTATTATTTGTCAGTCATCATATACATGTGCCCCTTTACCCATTATGCCCACTCCCCGACTCCCTTCCACTCTGGTAACCACTAATCTGTTCTCTTTATCCATGTGTTTGTTTATTGTCCACATATGAGTGAAATCATACAGTGTTTGTCTTCTCTGTCTGGCTTATGTCGCTTAACATCATACCCTCAAGGTCCATCCCTGTTGTTGTGAATGGGACAATTTTGTCTTCTTTATGGCTGAGTAGTATTCCATTGTGTATATATACCACGTCTTCTTTATCCATTCATCAGTTGATGGGCACTTGGGTTGCTTCCACATCTTGGCTATTGTGAATAATGCTGCAATGAACGGAGGGGTAAGTCTCTTTGAATTGTTGATTTCGAGTGCTTTGGATAAATACCCAGTAGTGGGATAGCTGGGTCATATGGTATTTCTATTTTTAATTTTTTTGAGAACTCTCCATACTGTTTTCCATAGTGGCTGCACTAGTGTGCATTCCCACCAGCACTGTATGAGGGTCCCCTTCTCTCCAATGATGCTTCAACACTTTTTTTTTTTTTTTTGCATCTCGAGATATTAAAACACTTGATTTTGGGGAGGAGGGGAAGCAGTTTTCTTCATCTAGATGATATGCTAGTTGCCTGCTCTCATGTAGAAAAGAATGCAGCTCATGAAGGAGTTGAACCAATTCAACATGTCGGAGTCACGGCAGGGTTGCGTAGATGATATCTGGAATTTTTTCCAGCTGATGTTTTCCCCGAAGGAGACTGATTACGACACACGTGGGGCTCATGGTGTTTATTCCAATGAGATGTTCCCATCACGAGGCTTCTTTGAAGGGAAAAGAATTACGTGTTATTTATGACTAATAGACAGGGTTAGAAGTAAGACTGATAGGTTCTGGACACTCAAAGTCACTCAGCATTCTGGCTCCACCTTGAATCGTTCAGATATTTGAGGAACATCTTACAGGGTGCCCAGCCCTCTTGAAGGCTGCAGAGAGACACAGGGCATAAGACGTCTTCTGAGTCCTTGTGTGGTTTGTTCTAACATCTGGGTGTCTGTCTCAAGGGAATCAACAGAGACTGCTCTGTGATCTCCTTTGCCAGTTCTTGCAGTTGACCTTGGAGTGTGTGTTTATGGAATGATCTTCAAATCAATGTATTTGGGATCTCCAAATACGATGGTTTGAGAAGTATTTTCTACACACAGGGGGACATTTTCCAAACCTCAGAGAAGGACACGTACTTGAAAAGTAACTGCCAGCATGCATCATAGTCAACATGAACTTAATGAAACAAGTCATGCCAACTCTTTCGAGGTGGGTGTTATTTATGGGAGAGTCGTCAATGGAACAGGAAAGGTGTTGGGGAATTTTACCTAGGTACAAAATCTTTTCCACACCCAGAAAGCCCTTTCACAAAGGTGGAAAGAAGACAATTTTGTCATTGAATAAGCATGACACCAAAATGTCGTGTGCATCGCAGACAGCCCTGTAAGATTGTAAAGATAGAAGGAGATCTCATGCTTTTACACAGCTAAGTGGACATAACCCATAATGGACAGGTTTTCAAGAGGCTCATTGAGCCATTAAAAACATTTACATACATATGAAAAGGACAGAGAGAAATTCAGGGAAAAAAAGGGAGTTGGAAAAGGGAGAACTCTCTGAATTTCAACAAGACTCTTATTTTTGATTTATATTTGCCCTTAACCCTTACAGTACAAAGACACATAGAACAGACACATGTTTCCTTCAGAGTTAACAGCTATGACTATTCTGCTACATTCTCCTCATCCTGGGAGAATTGCCAAGCTGTGTAGGATACACAACTTGTTGGTCCAACTTAATGCCGCCATATTGTTTCTGAATGTGGTCACAGAGCGCTGGTGGACCGTCCAACACTGGATGTTCCTTTTTGTTTGTGCCAATCCCTTGGGTGAAAGATGGTAACCAACCAACATTTTTATGTATTTACATAATTCACAGTATTTTTCACATGTCTAGGGACTCGATGAGCTCCTTTTCTTGACTTTCCTCTTGTTAGTCTTTGTGTGGTGAATCTGCCAGTTTGGGGAAGGTGGCATAGATGGGTGTGTTCCAACTTTGTCTTAGAATGACTCAGGGTTGCCACCAGCCCTTGTGTGGTCTCGTTGGTCATATTAAAAATAATCCCCTAAACAGGAAACCAGTCACTTCCTTTTTCCTCCCCCCAGAGCTACAGGCAAGCCCTGAAACCAGTGTTTGTCGAACGGCAGGCTGAGAGCCACTGATGGGTGGTGAATTTGGTGTGCAGCCAACAGCTCTGAAAAGAAGAAAATTAAGTAGATTAGAGGGGAAAGCACCAGCATGTTCCCGTGCTAAGTCAGCATCGGTGAGGGTTTGTTGCTGCTCCCTCTGGGTGGAGGGGGCTGTGACATAAAATGTGTTGGTTACTGTGGATGGGAGTCCCAAGAGTTTGAAAGCTTTACCGAATCTAAACCCGTTTAAATCATTTTGCTTTCTCGACTTGGACGTTTTTCGTAGGAGCCCTTCGTTTCTGAGAAGTTTATCAGCAACTTTTCAAAGAGAGAGGGATGATGGATAGAGGATAGATAATGGATGATTGCTCCGAGGGTACTTTTGAAAAAATAGTTCATTTTAATTCCTTGTTAACACACCCTCTTCCTGAGAAGGTAGCTGAAGTGCTAGATGTGCTGTTACATTCCGGTGCTTGGAAGGCATTACTCATCCTGAGATAATGTAGCCAAGGAATTCTGGCTGCTTCTGCTTGTTTCTGCACGGCCAGAGCTTCCCCGGTCCCTGATTGTGCTCTGGGGAGCGTGGGTGTGGAAGGGGTGCGGGGTGGACCAGAAGATGTGTACATTTCCACTGGCACACAGTGGACTGGAGGTGCTCATGGGCGAAGGATGAATAGATTACATTGTGCTCGGGGCACATGGACTTGGAGGCATATAGATTTTGTGACTACTGAAGAAGCGAAATATTGCCAGTCAACTTCTCTTGTTGGCTGTCCTCTTTTAGAGAAGGGCATGTGTTCGGTTCTAAATGTGCGTTGAGAGGGTGCTCTGTGCCATGCATGCAGCACAAAATGTACTCCATCAGATAAATGGGAGGAGAAGTCTTAGGTATTTAAGGCAACATGGTGTAGTAGGAAGAGGAAAGGGTTTGAATGGGTCTCAGAGTGACAGGGAGATGGTTATGAACAGCTGTCTCTTGGCAGTCTGGGGTGGGGGGCTGCATGAAAGATGTGATTAGGGGCCTCCCTGCTGAGGAAGTTACTTGAGGACCAGTGGCCTGGCTGCTTGTGAGACATGATAGATACATAGATACACAGACCAGTGGCCTGCCTGGTTGTGATAGATGATAGATGGATAGATGAATGGGTGGATGGATACATGGGTGGATAGATAGATGGATGGATGGATGGATGGATGGATGGATGGATGGATGGATGGGTAGATAGATAGATAGATGATAGATGGATGGATGATGGATGGATGGGTGGATGGATAGATAGATAGATACATGATAGATAGTGGATAGATGGATAGATACATAGTTACAAAGACCAGTGGCCTGCCTGGTTGTGATAGATGATAGACGGATAGATAGATAAATAGATAGATAAACAGATAAATGATTCTTAGATAGATAGATGATAGGTAAATAGGTGTCAGATAGATACAGAAATAGATGGATGGGTGATGGATGGAAGGTAGTTGATCGATAGAGGATAGGTGGGTAGATGACAGACAAATGATAGAAGATAGATAGATACATGATAAAGACAGATGATATGTAAATAGATGATAGATGAAAGGTAGATGATCGATAAAGAGGTGATACATAGATGATAGGTAGGTAATAAAGATAGATGAGATAGATAGATATATATGTGATTCATGGATAGATGATAGATAAATGGGTGTTAGATAGATGATAGGTAAATAATATAGATGAGATAGATAGACAGATGATTCATAGATAGATGATAGATAAATAAGTGTTAGATGATAGGTAGATAGATGATAGATAGATAGATAGATAGATAGATAGATAGATAGATAGGTAGACATGATAGATGGATGGATGGATAGATTAGATAGGTGATAGATAGATCAATAGATTAGATGATAGATAGATAGATAGATAGATAGATAGATGACCGATAGACAGACAGACGGCAGATAAATAGGTGTTAGATAGATACATAGATAGATGGATGATGGATAGAGGATAGATGGGTAGATGACAGATGATAGATGGATACATGGGTACACAGATGATAAAGATAGATGATACATAGATTGTTGGGTGATGGATGGCCACAGCAACCTATCTCAAGTGGTTTCCAGTAGGAGGTGTACATTATCTCATTATTCTGAAGTCACAAGCAGCTGGACCTCATCATAGCTCATCCTAAGTGTATCAACAGACAGTGGGTTGCATACTCTGCATACCTCTGAGAAGGAGCTGGCTCAGAATTGGGGAAGGAATCAGAGAGTGGGAATGACAGAGAGGAAGATTAGCCTCAAGTGGGATGCAGATTGCATCCTGTGTCCTGCTACAGTACGGAAAGCTTCTCTGTCCACCTCTTGGAATGCGGATGCTGGCTTCCCTGAGGTCCCACCTCCAAATCTCTCTCCAGGTTAGGCTTACATCAGCGCTGCTCATTGTTTTCTCCCCGGCCTGCGTCTCCTCCTTCAATTCCTATCTTTGATGATATAGCCATTTGCCCAGACTCTCAAACTAAAGAGTCTCCCTTCACTCCAGCCATCCCCTTCGTCCTATATGCAATCTGTTACCAAATCCTGTTGGTTTTGTCTTCTGAATCTTTCTCCGTCCATGCTGCTTTCTCCATTTCTGCTTTTTTTTTTTGAGACCCACATCCCAACCTGTGACATCCTTCTGGGACAAATGCGAGACCCTTAACTAGTTTCTTCCCTGGACTCCTCGGGCACTTTGAGGAGGTCTGGGGACTTCCTTTCAGAATAGTAATAACATATGTGTTTTTTAATGCACAAGGTACAATACATAGAATTGCAAAGGAAACCAATTATATTAAACCAACAGTCCAGGGCCCAGGTGAAGAAGATGCCAGGCTCAGCGCTGGTCCTCTTCCTGCCTTCCTCCCTCCTCTGCTCTCTGTCCTGATGCCTGCATGATGGTTCGAAACGCAGACCCAATCAGTAACCCTTCACGGGCTTCTGGAGGCCCAGATCCGAGGTGCTCATCCCTGGCCCCACAGCAGGGTCTCCTGGGAGCTTGAAGAATCCCTCTTACCCAGGTCTACCTGTGTAATCTGATTTCTATTGGATGGCAAGACCTGGGCCTTGGGGCCACTGGGCTGGGGCACTGGCAGGTGCACGTGTAGGCAGCACCGAGTTCTCCAGGTGTGGCCGTGTGGATCATAGAGGGAGAGCAGTCTCTACTGGGAATGTGGCTTCACAGGGGAGGAGAATGTCCTGTCTTAAGCAAAACTCAACTCAATGTGGAAGAGAAGTCCCCGGAATCACGGCAGTGAATCTTTCTAAGATCAGTCACTGAGGCCTCTCCAATGTCTCATGGTGTCCATGCTTTAACTCGATGTCCACCCATCCATCGACTCATCCGCTCACTCATCCTCCCATCTATTCATCAGTTCATCAACCCAGTCTCCTCTCCACTGACCCATCCACTCACTCAACTGTCCATCCGTCTAGTCATCAGTTCATCTACCCACTCAACTATCCATTAACCCATCCATCCACTTAACCGTGCATCCATCTGTTCATCAGTTTATCTACCCACTCTTCTCTCCATTGACCCATCCATCCACTCACCCATCCATTCATCCATCCACCTGTCTATCCATCTGTTCATTCACTTATCCATCCATCCAACTATTCACCCATTCATCGATCCATCAGTTCATCTATCTGCTTGTCTACCCACTATCCATCCATCCATCCATCCATCCATCCATCCTCCATCCAGCCATCCACCCATCCATCCATCTACTTATGTTTCCATTAGTCCATCTATCCATTCATCCATCTGTCCAACTGTCCACCTGCTCATCCACCCACCCATCCATCCATCTATCCATCTATCCATGCACCATCCACCCATCCATCAGTTCATCCATTCATCCCTCCTCTGTCATTTAGAATTAGCACCTATCTTTTTCTTTTAGGTATCTTTACCTGTGTATCTGCTTACTATCCTTCCATTCATCCATCCACCCATCCAACCAACCAGCCATCCATCTATCCATCCACTCACACACCCAGCCACCGGCTCCCTCATACGTGCCTTCAGCCAGCACAGGTTGGATTTTAAGCATTTCTGTGCTCCCCATGCTGTTTTGCTAGGGTCCCAGAGAAGAAATAGCTGGTCCCCATCCTCTCATCTCTACCTGGAGAGTGATAACCAAGGTGCACCCCTTTTGGTGCAGTGTCATAAAGGGGAGCAAGGACTATACTCCCCCTTGGGGGTCAGAGGGGGCTCCTTGCAGGCGGGGACCTCCCTGGGCACTGAGTTTCCAGGAATAGAACCTCGTGGTAGAGGAAGCCAGAACCACAGGGGCTCCATGATGGGTGGTCTCGGTTGCCAGGATGTGGATTTTAAACTCACCTGGAGGGATTTAAGCAGGCACTTGCACGTTCTCACTTACCTGCAGAAGACACCTCTGTGGTCAGCAGTGTGGAGAGTGGGTTGGAGAAAGAGGCTGTTGGGAGAGCCTGGACCAAGGCAGCAGGGATGGGAGGGAAGGGACAAGCCATATCAAGGAAATAAAAATCTGTAGCAGGGGTCTATACAAAGCTGGCCACACATTGTCTTCACGTGGGTGGGCTTTAAAACCCTGGTGTCTGGGTCCCAGCCCCTGAATTTTCTGATTTAATTGGCCTGGGGCACAGCGTGAGGGTCCAGACTTATGAAAGCTCCCTGGGTGATTGTAATGTGCAGCCAGAATTGAGAACCAAGATTCATAGTCATGCTTCTGAAACTGTAATATGCACAGCAATCACCTGCGGAAAAATGCTTCAGTTTGGCTGGGAGGGATGACGGAGGGCTTCCCAGAGGAGGTTGCCTTTTCTCAGGACTTTGAGGCATGAATAGGAGTTTTCCTGGTATGGAAAGAAGGGATTGGCATTTACGGCCAAGTGCAGGATCGAAAGAAGGTGGAGGTGCCAAACTGTGTGACTCCCAGGGCCTCGAAAGTCATTTACAAGATGCTGGGGGTGATTGTAAGTTTTCGAGGGGCACTCGGTGACATCTATTGGGCACCGCAGGAATTACTGTGGTTAAGTTGTTTGAACCGAAGTCCAGTCCATCCTCAGTATGCACGGATTCCGTGTTTGTGAATTCGCCTCCTCGCTAAAATTTATTTGTAGCTCCCAAATCAGTACTCTCTGCATTCACGGGCACGCAGAGTGGCGAAATATTTGAGTCACCTTTCGGGCTCTCAGGCTGTCAACAGGCGTCCTCTTCGTGGTCTATTTAGTGCCACGTTTTTGCATTTTTGTGCTTTTGGTTGGAGATTTCGGTGTTGAAAATGGCCCCCAATGTAGCGCTGAAGAGCTGTCTTGCGTTCATAAGCACAAAAAGGCTGCCGTGCGCCCTGTGGAGAAAATGCGTGTGTGGGATGAGCTTGCTTCAGGCAGGAGTTATCATGGTGTTGGCGGTAAGTCCAGTGTGGACAGATCAACGATATGGATTCAATAAGGTGCCTTTAAACAGAAACACACAGAAAACAAAGTTAGTATTGATGGGCTGATGAAAATGTGACCCTAGGTGGCAGGAACGTAAGCCTGTGTGTCTCTGAGGAGCAATGATCGACTATTAGTGAATTCGGCATTTCTGGCGAACTCACAGGACGTGACTACCACCGATAAAGAGAATCGACGGTGGTTAATAAACGAAGCTGTCAAGTCTGTTTTTGGGCTGGGGGCCAGCTCCCGGAGACACAAAGTTCTCATGATCTGGTCAAGTGTGGGACCGTCCGATGGGTGATTTGGGGCCAGCCCGAACGGGCAGGGTGGTGGCCAGTTTGACGGGAGCACGGGTCGGGAGGTGGCTGGAGATGAGGTTGGAAATGGAGGTGAGGCGCCGAGTCGGATTCTGGGCTTGCCTTTCGGGGCGCAATGCCTTGGTTTCCCGAAGGAGAGAGACTGGGTTCACCGGGGCCGTGGAGCGAGCACCCTGCAGCAGGGCTGCAAGAGCAGGGTCCCAGGCAGTCCTCGCTGTGTGAGCCTCCCAGTGGGTCCCCAAGGAGGGGTCCTCAGGCCAGCACGAGCACCCTGCAGCAGGGCTGCAAGAGCAGGGTCCCAGGCAGTCCTCGCTGTGTGAGCCTCCCAGTGGGTCCCCAAGGAGGGGTCCTCAGGCCAGCACGAGCACCCTGCAGCAGGGCTGCAAGAGCAGGGTCCCAGGCAGTCCTCGCTGTGTGAGCCTCCCAGTGGGTCCCCAAGGAGGGGTCCTCAGGCCAGCAGGTCAGCATCCCCTGGGAGCTAGTTAAAAATGCTGGTCCTCAGGCCTGACCCCAACCCTGTCAAGCAGAGCCTTTTGGAGGGGGGCGAGGAATCTGTGTTTGCACAGGCACCCCCCCGCGTGACTCTGATGCCCCCCAGAATCCAAAATGCTCTCATCCACGGCATGCCGAACCCAGCTCACGGTTTTCCCCAGGTTCTCTGGCTTTTCCCAAAACTTGGCGAAGCTCAGCGTGACGTCCCCAGAGTTTTTTGCACCACAACACTCATTCCTTGATGCGACGTCGTGTGTGCACGGACCCAGGACAACAGTATTTTGGAAACCATCATGACGCTAAAAAAATCTATAAGCCAGAATGTTCCATCACACGTCCTAAGAAAGAGCAAATGTGTTTCTGAAGCAGTTCACTCCTAGCCACAGAAAAATAAGGGCGTTTCAAATATTTAAAAATAAACTGAAACAGCCACCACCGTGACCTCTTCCCGTTGGGGTCTCTCCTCCCTTGCAGAATTTCCGGTGCCAGCCACCTGCATGAGTCCTCTGTCGCCAAGGGCGTTTGGACTGGAGTTGTCCACGTGCAGGGGACCCCACCTCAAGCCCTCACAAATCTAGACTCAGGGCTTCAGGGGCAGGCCAGGGGACTGTCCGCTGTGTCCTTTCCTTGTCTTTCTGCAACTTCTGTTTTTGGGGGGGCTCGGAGAAGCATCGGGAGCAAGGGAGGAAGGCACTAGAGAGCAGGTGCATGGGACACAGGTGTGGAGGAGCCGGGAGCAGCTGGGACCGTCCCACGTGATGCCAGGGCTGGGGGACCCTGGTGCGGCCATGGACAGCCGGGCGGCGGGGTCGAGTTAGGGGGTCTCCGTCTCTCCCGCTCTTAATGGAGCGTCTACGGAGCTCAACTGACTGCACTATCTAGAAACTTCCAGGAAGATACAAGGCACTCAGAAAATTCCTCCCTGCCCACTGTTTTGTGACATAATCATTGTGTTATTCTGTGTTAATCCTGGGAAAACCTGAAAGTGTGAACAATCCTCTAACTGCCTGATTTTGATTTCTAATCTGATATTTATTATTTTACTTTTTATTTTTATTATTTACTTATTTTATCTATTCATTCTATTCTGTGTTGTGTAATTTATTTCTATTTTATTTATACATGTACTTATATAATTTATAGTATCTGTATATAAATTATCTAATTTATAATTTCTATAATTTATTTTTATAAATATGTGTATAAATTATCTAATTTATAATTTCTATAATTTATTTTTATAAATATGTGTATAAATTATCTAATTTATAATTTCTGTAATTTATTATTATAAATATGTTTAGGGAGTGTGTTCTAATTTTATTTCTATAATTCATTTCTATTTGTTTTATACATGTTCATATAGTTTATGAGTTGTGTGAGTAAATTATAAATCACATAATTTATAATTATGTTTAATAGTGCCATTTCCATAATTTATTATAAACATTCTTGTTTTATTTCTACTTTGTTTATATAATTTATAAATTCTATGCACAAATGATAAATTATACAATTTGTAATTTCTATAATTGATTACAAATATATTTCATTTCTATTCTAATTTTATTTCTATAATTTCTATTTTAACTTTATAAATTTATTTATATAATTTATAAATTCCATGAATAATTATAGATTATAGAATTTGTAAATTCTATAATTTTTTATCATATTTATATTTTATTTCCATTCTAATGTTATTTCTATTTTATTTTATTATTATTTTTGTGTGTGTGTGAGGAAGACCAGCCCTGAGCTAACATCCATTGCCAATCCTCCTCTTTTTGCTGAGGAAGACTGGCCCTGGGCTAACATCCGTGCCCATCTTCCTCCACTTTATATGGGACGCCGCCACGGCATGGCTTGACAAGTGGCGTGTCTGTCTGTGCCCGGGATCCGAACCCGCGAATCCTGGGCCACCAAAGCGGAATGTGTGAACTTAACCGCTTCGCCACCCGCCCGGCCCCTGTATTTTATTTTTAGACATTTATTTATATAATTTATAAGTTCGATGTCTAAAGTATACATTATATAATTTGTAATTTCTATCCTTTATTATAGAAACTATATTTTCTATTTTTATTTTATTTCTATAATTTAGAGGTTCCCTGTTATAAATTATATAATTTGTAATTTCTACAGTTTATTGTCATGAACCTTTCCCTCCTCACCTTTATTTCTACACCAGTATGCCATCGTGATAGAATTAGAGAGCAGCCCGATTCTGGCTTCCCCTCGTGCATCTGTGAGGTTAGCGGTTTGTCACACGGGTGAAGCTGTGCATGCATTTCCTGCAGAACCCAAACGCCCGAGTGGCCTTGGGGACTCCAAGTGGCTCCTCAGTGTCTCTGGATGACTGGCCTGACTCAAAAAGAAAAGCTTGCTGGAGTCAGACGGGAGTGTGCCACCAGGGGTGACTCACACCATCCCTTTGGCGGGGCGGCCGCCTCACCCTGCGTGAGTCACTGCCTGCTCCCCAGAACATCTGCAGCTTTGAGGGGGCCTCCGGAAACCTCAGAGGCTGTACGGGTTTCTGCTGACAGATGGGCTGCTTGCACATTTCCCAAGAAGCTTGGTCATGCGTCCATGTTCCACACGGGCACCTGGATTCTCCAGCGGGCTCCTTATCTGTGTGGGGGCACGTTACAGCCCCATGGGGGGAGTATTCTCCACATCTGTCAGCCCTGGGCACGGGAGCAGTCGGTGCAGGGGACTTTCTGCTGGAAGCCAGGAGTCCCCACCCGTTGCCCGTGACCGCACAGTCATAATAACTGCTGGCTTGGGACTGGTAGACCAGTTGGCTAGATGACATTAGACATAAATGAGGAGGAGTTTTCAGCTGGCCAAGCTACATGGCGTGGAATCCTTGAGTTTCCTACAGGGGTTTCAGCCGAACACAGAATGTATTTGCATCCTTTTGGCACACCTGTGCGCACACCTGGGAAACCTGGCCTCCAGGTGTGTGCAGTATGGGAAGCCTCCTGGGGTTAAACGCTTATTTGTGATTGAGGGGGTCCTTCACCATGTGAGACCGAGAGCTGGTCACCTCCCCTTCCCCCTAATTTCTGTGGGGCGCTGTTTGGGGAGCATTCACAGGTGCGGTTCACCTGGACTTTGTAGTCACCTGAGGTGCAAATGGTGAGGGTGGGGCTTCATGTCCAGGAAGGGGGGGTCCCGCAGGGGGCAGGGAGGGTCCTGAGAGATGGGATCCGACGTGAAATCTCATGTGGAATCTCATGGTCTTGAGTGGGGCCAGCCCAGAGATCAGGCTGGAAGCCAAGCTCTCATTGCAGGGGAGAGGGAATTCTCCTGGGGCGGGGGCCAGCGTGGAAGCCAAGAGGGGACACAGTTTTTCTTCTCCCGTCTACTCTCAGACCAGCCCTGGGCCCCCCTTGGCTGACCTTGGAGTCTAGGGAGTAGTAGGCTCTAGGGTTGGTTTTGGGGACTCGATAGGGAGACTGACCATGGTCTGAAGCAGGGGGGGTCTAGAGGGGAGCCACGCACACAGAGGCAGCCGGGGGTGGGCGCATCTCAGGGGATGGTTGGAGGGTCTGCCCTCCATCCCCATTGTGTCTGCTGTTGCTGGGTTGTGTCAGGGCCATGTGGAGGGCACTGAGGTGAGCTGTGACCTCCTCAAAGCGGGTGGGGCCTCTGGGAGGGCTGGTTGGGTTGGGAGAGGAGGCCATGTTTTAGTGAGAGTGCATTCCAGGTCAGCAGCTATGATGAACCCAGGGTGCAGGCGTGCAGAAGAGGAGGAGGTGATGGGGAGGATGGGAGGGGCCAAGCTGGGCTGGGGAGGTGTCAGGCCCTGGACACAGTGTTACCAAGCAGCCAGTCAAACACATGCACACAAACACACACACGAAACATGCATACACATACAACACACATGCATGTAATGCACACATGTGCTCACATGCAATGCACACGTACACACGGCCAATGAAATGCACACAATATACCTACTTAAACATAATATACATGCATACACATACATGCTTGCGTGCAGAGCACTTGCACACACATACATGCACATGCTCACATGTAGTGCAGACATGCACATGGTCACACACGTGTGCACACTCATACATACATGAGTCCATATAAAGAGATCGTCTGTTGTGTTTTGTTTCCTTGGTGGTTCCGTCTGTCACCATTCTCTCTTTATGAGGCTGAAATCACAGGAATTGGGAGAGTTGCACGTAAAAATCTGTATTTCACGTTCCAGTGTGTTGCTGTTGGTTTTTAGCATTCCGAAGAGCCCTCTCTGCTGCTTCTTCCTAAGTCTCCCCTTCCCCCCCAAAGCTAGGTGGTCCGCTCTTGGAACCCTCTTGTATTGAGCCTCTTGCCCTGACTTGGGCGAGTCCCTGGGATTGAGAAGTCATCCCAGTGGCGAGTGAAGTGGACCATCTGAGAGAGCTCACAGTTCCATTATTTCAGGGGAAGAGAGTGCATAGGGAGTGAAGACAGTTGTAGATGAACGTGTATCACGAGCATGGGTGTGCACGTACCCACTGGGGTCTTCAGGACTGATGACCCCCCCTGCTGCCTCATGACAGTCTACCACATGTGCAGGAAGAGCTGGAATTGCAATTTTTTTTGGTCTGGCGTCTGTGCAGGTCCAGGAACTGCCATTTCAGGGTTGTGAGATTGTGAAAGCAGCCCCCCTGTGGGTGCAGGTGTGGGTCCAGTGGAGGCTGTGCCCCAGAGCTTCTGCTGCTGCCTGCCCGTCCCTAATACACACACAGAAACACACAACCCTGTGCACACACAAGCATACACCCCAAACCATACATAATCACATCTACAGGTGTGTACACACAAACCACACCTACACATGTCCACACACCACACCTACACACATCTGCATATATGTACACAGATCACATATAGGTATCTACACATATTTATACATATAAACCACACCTGCACATTCACACACTTATGCCACACCTATACACACCTACACATGCACACACACAAGCCACACCCATCTATACATACACACACAAATCACACATACACACCTGAACATATGTGTATGCACCACACCCACATATACTTTCACATATGCACACATGCATTTACACAGGCACACACAGAACCCACAGTACACGCTTGCACACATGTGCACACACCACACCCACACATGGCTTCACATGTGCACACATACAAACCAAACACATAGACACATATGCACATGCATGAACCACATGCACATATGTGCACACACCTCACCCACATGGGCATTCACATACGCACACATGCAAACCACACACATATACACATAGGCACATGTGGAAACCACACTACACACTTGCACATATGTGCAGACACCACACTCACACATGCATCCACATATGCACACGTACAAACCACATATATTTATACATAGACACACGCAGAAACCACAGTACACACTTGCACATATGTGCAGACACCACACCCACACGTGCATTCACATATGCACACATACAAACCACACACATATAGACATAGGCACACGCAGAAACCACACCTACACATATGCACATACACAAACCATGCAGTCACACATGCACCTAAAAAGCGCCCCCCCCCACACACATGAAAGAGAGAGAATTATTGACTGTCACCCGTCTGAGACATCCTGTAGAACTGGATACATTGCAATATTCAGGTGGCACCTGTGGGATGTTCACAGAGCAAAGTGTCCTGAGATGTGAGACGTGTCCCCTTGGGTCTGGACTCCCGCAGTTATCGTGACCCACCGTCACTCTCCTTCCCGCTGACCACATAGTCCAACCAGCCTTTTCAAAAATTTTCTTAGTTCTGCTTTTCTCCAATCCATCGGAAACAGCCACATAGAAATAGTACTGAAATTGTTTCAGTAAAAACTGTAGCGACAGGAGAGAAGAACAATGGGGTACAAGCAGGTCCCCCATTGTCTGAGCTCTCAGGAGGTTAAAAACATGTATGTGGTTTTCTGGGTTGTCTGGTGTTTCTACAAGAAGTATATTTTGGTTGTGTTGTTACTGAGAAAAAGGAGCCATTTGCTCTCCATGTTTTTTCCATCATGGGTTGGAAATTGTTACCTATTTCAAAGGATCTGCTTTTTAAGAATAATGCATGTGCAGAATTATCATGTTTTCCCATTATTCTTGTTGCTGCTAAACTCTAAGATCACCAGTTGCTTCAAACATGAACTAATGTCCTTAGTTTTAGGCGTGAAAGTGAACATTTCGAATGAAAAGAGAAATCACAACACGTTATACATTTTAAAAGCCGCTTAATACCCCAAACATCATAAAAATCCAGAAAAATACCATGCTCTTTTTTTTGTTTGTTTTTACTGTTTTCTTTATTTTCAAATTGACTTTTATTTTCCTTATTTCTAACTGGGCTCTTTTTCTTTTAGATGGAGATTTTGATTTATCGGATGCCATTCCTGGTGAGTCCTATTAAAACCACTTTTTAAAGTACAGTGAATATTTTATTGGAACATAGTAAATATATTTAAACATGAAATAATTTGCATACCCTTGATGGTCACAAATGCCAAGCAGAGTTGCCAGGCGTTGGGGGACAGAGCTGTCCCCGGAGGGCACCCCTTCGTGCCGGGGAACGAGGGGCACTGTCCCTGGGCTGGTGGCCGCCTCCCCTCCATCTGTGCCTCCGTCTTCACGTGGCTCCTCCTCTGTGTCTGTGTCTATGTATCCAAATTTCCTCCTCCTTTTAAGGGCATCAGTCCTATATGTGTCCATGCCAATCCACTATGACTTCATCTTAACTTGACCAATGCCATTTGCAGAGACCTCATTTCCCAATAAGGTCATATTCTGAGGTTCCTAGTGGACGTAAACTTGGGGGGCACAGGATTCAAGGCAGGGCATCTTTTTAACTCCTTCTGGTCCAATGCAGAAGGCTTGAGTCGAAACCATGGGGGTAGCAGTGGTCCCAAGAACCAACGGGGACAATCCTATTCTTGGTGATGGAGCCCTTCTTGGCCGCGGGGAAGGACGCAGTTGGAGACATCTTTGGTCCTTACGACCTCAGCTCAGTCTGCTTCAGTTCCCAGAGGGATTAGCCTGCGTGAGGTCCTGGGGAGCAAGGAGTGTGTTCCACGTAATAAACGTGGACAGTCTTCCAATCAAGGGTCCTGGGTCTCTCTTTTTCACGCGCAGGTTTTGGGCTCTCCATGTTGTCTTTGTGCTAAACTTCTGTTCTCCTGGCTTCCTCTTTCACACGCAGCCTCATCAACACCATGGGGTGGGAGGGGGCTCTTGGTCTCAGTGTAAACCGTGGCCGACATCAGCCTGTGTGCCTGTTGACGTGGGTCCTAGTGGGCACAAGGATCTAGTGGTCATCAGGAAAAGTGATGCTGCAAACGTTCTCCCAACGATGTTGAAGGGAATGGAACCCTTCAGAGCGGACTGTTTTCCAGCTGCAAGTTTTACTGACCGAAATGTCTTTTCTCTTTAGATGATAACAAGAAACTGACGTCTCCGCCCCCGAAAAAACCCAATGCAGGTAAAAAGCAAATGTTCCTAGTATGCCAAGATATCATGATTGTGTGCCTCAGTTTCCCTAAGAGCGGGACAATCTGTAGACAACTATAAAGATGAGTAATTTGGGGCTCTGGATCTGGTCTGGTTGATGTCTGAATTACATTGTGACATTGACACTGTTGAGTGCAATGATTACTGTAGGAGAACGGACGCTGACAGTTCTGCGAGATGCTTTTGGGTCATTTGGACAGCATCTCTGGATGCTTTTATTTGAGTGTCCATTACCATTCGTGGATATTCACTGCTTGGGAGAAACAATTTTAGGAGCCTCTAGGATGTTGCCATTTGTCAGTGATCTTTTCAAATGAAAGTCAGGAATCAGGGACACATAATGGAATTGCCCAAGGGTCAAATCCACTGGTGCTTAGCCACTTGGAGTAAAAGGGATGCCCAAAGTTAGGCAGTCTTATTATCACTGTGTGATTTTTTTAAAATTTAATAGTTCTGTTTAATTATTGGTCTTCCCTGTAGAATGCCATCTTGGGAGTGAAGGGATAGCATCTGCCTGGTTCACATCCAGGTCCCGGGACCATGCAGGCATGCAGAGGATGCTGCAGAAGGAATTGTTGAACAACTGAATTTGTCCCATCCTGTTCTCCTTGGGGCAGACACTCTGTTCCCACTCATGTTTCATAATGGCCCAGTATGTTGTGTTGGGTGGATACACCAGTGCTCCTAGATGTAGCTGGAACTTGAAAAGTTCTTAAAACTAAGACGGGACCACCAGGATTTGTCACGTCATTTGGTTGAGCACCCTTGGGTCAGTAGAACCGCTTCTTAGGTGTACTCCGTCACAGATCTGACCACAGATCTCTTAGTGTCTGCCTCGCGGAAGTAGTTGACCACTTGGGAAGGGATGGTGGTAGGATGGGAGCTCGACAGGAGGGGATTATCTGCAGGCACAACTGGAATTCCCACTCGGTCGATGTAGAGTCATTGATTTATAGATTACTTTCATTTTTGTTTGTTTGTTTATTCTTTTGCCCTCTTTGTCTGAGAGAAGAGTGAAGTGAAAACGGTCAGAAACTCGGTTTTTCTGTTGAGACCTTGGTGAGACTGATGTTGGACAGTGTTGAGGGATGTGGGAGTGCAGTGTTTCTCCACCTGCTTAGAAGCCCTCTTCTTCATGTTTCACCCGGAACTTTGGTACTAACGACTGGTTTCCCTCCTTTAGGAGATGGCTTCAGCTTAGAAGATGCCCTTGGGGGAGGAGGAGACGGTGAATACCTCTTTTTAATTTTCTGTGTGGCTGGCTTGCTTATTATCATCAAATTATTATCATTTCAAAGAGATTTATCTCGCTCTTTTTTGTGTGTGGGAAAGCACGATTCCATTTATTTAGATGTTGAAAGACACACAGCCACAGAGCACGTTTTTATGGATTCATTGTCTACAGGAGAAGTTCAGAGACTCAGCTGAAACTGAGAATGGTGCAGAATTCCCAGAAAAGGTTTTTCACTGGGTGGGGTTAGGGAAGGGAAGATGTTAATGAAAATGTCCGTGGGGCTATGACGGGAGAGGAAGGAAAGGATGAAGAAGGAAGAAGGGGGTCAATGAGGGAAATTCAGGGAGATGGGTCCTAGGGCCAATTAGGGATTGGCTCTTCAGAATGCACTAAGACCCTAAGCATCTGTAGACTGGACACAGGATCAGGTTTAACAGGTTCCATTCACCACAGCCAGTTAAAAGATCTAGTTTCTCCCTCCATCCCGTGAACTCTAAATAGTTGGGACTATAACCATTGAACCCATAGAGTGGTGAGGAACATGCACCTATACTCTTTATGTAAATTGACCAACCAACCCTGAACTTCCTTGTTGTAGACTCTGCGACTCCACTGGTCGCGTTGACAGACACAGCTATGGGCTTTACCATTCCTTAAATTCTGTACTAGTACCATCTGCTTATCATTCCTTTTGAGAAAATAGATGGCTGTACTTTGGACATTCCTTATATTTGACCTCAGAAAAGGAGATGTCCCACCAGAATGGTTGTGGTTAAGCAAAGGGTTAGACACAGTCTCTCCTTGACATTGACAAGCAAATGGCGAATCAACTATAATTAGTTACCAAATGAACACAGGCTGGGAGATGTTATAGGATCCCAAGGATAAATACATTTTAGAAAAGGTTTCTGCTAATAGACAATTTTATAAAATATCGGCATCTGATGAGGATTCTCGCTGACCTCAATGGAACAAGATAGAAACGAGAATATTTCAATGTTATACATGAAGACATGAAAAGAATGACACGAATGTGATGATCGTCACTCTGCTTCATCCCTCCAGCCTCCTCCATAAAAATATATTTTTATGTAAATTGTAATCAATATAAGAATCCATAAAGCATGAAAGAATTGGCCACTAAATTGCCCTTTCTTCCTGACAGTCTCCAGTCCAGAAGACCTACAATTTCCTTGAACTTTTCCCCCCAAAACACCATCCAATTGTTACCATGGTATGTGGTCACTCCGGCCTCATCAGTTAACAAACGTAACTTTGTTGGATAAAAAAAAAAAAAAGCTTTCTCTTTCCTGGAGCAAACAACACACATACACAAAGGGAGAATGAGAGAGGCTTATCTGTTTTAAATGATATGTAGACCTAGTTTTTACCATGACTACCTAGGGAATGGGTGTGTTATTGTTGCTTGCTCTTGTTGGATTTTTGTTTTCATCTGCATGCTTCCTCAGAGTTTAAAACTCTTATAGTCTTTAGAGTGATGGAAGGCAATTGTGAATACCCTCGCTGGAGCTGGCTTCATGGGCATGGGAGCTGTGTGGTCACTCACTCAGAAGGAGCCCCATCCTTGGTTGAGTGCTCTGTATGGCTGCCATATCGAAATTCTTCATAGGGTTTGAGCAAGGGGTGCTGTATTTTCATTTTGCCCCGGGACCCACAAATTCCATAGCTGGTCTGCACACCTGCTTTTAGTTTCTATTCAAAATACATGAAGTTAAGTATTTCAGCTGGATGATGATGGAGAGAAACTGGCAGGTGGCTGTGTGTACAACCGTGAGAAAGGACACACTCCAATTTCTGTTTGGTAAACCATCTGTATGCAAATGGTTGTCTTGTTTTCTTTACTGCAAAGAGCTCATCATTGCAACTCTCATTTTTACAGCTGACCCAATGCCACGCGACCCACCCAAACCGAGACCTAATCCAAACCCCAGTCATCCTGGATCTTCTGGTAAGACCCTCCCATCCCTGAGGAACCTCTGTGTGTTTTTCAGAGAACAGTGGTTCCCACATCCGCTGAGTAGAGATAATTTCAGATTAGCATGTGCTCACTGTGGACCCTCTGTTTCCAAAAAGATATTTTTGGTGTGGATTTGATTTATTTATTTAGTTTTTTGGTGAGGAAGATCAGCCCTGAACTAACATCTGTGCCCGTCTTCCTCTATTTTGCATGTGGGATGCCACCACAGCGTGGCCTGATGAACGGTGTGTAGGTCCATGACCGGGATCCGAACCTGCAAACTCTGGGCTGCGGAAGTGGTGTGCACGCACTTAACCACTATGCCCCTGGGCTGGCCCCTTATTTGTTTAGTTTTTAACACAGAAAAATATAAATACTCTTCTTATCCTTCCACTGTCCATATTTTGATGTTATTATCTCCAGTATTGTATGTATCAATTTAAATGAAACAAATTTTAAGTAAAAAGTCTGTCTTTTGTTCACACTGTCGTAACATTATTTTTTGCTTGTTAATATCCCACAAACATTCTCTCATATCGTTTAATGGCTTTGTCATAGAACTTTTAATGGCAATTATATGCTGTCATAACTAATCTCTAATTTTGAAAATGTTATGTTTCTTCTGATATTTTAGAATGATGAGTTAGCAAATGTAAGCCATCTGCACACACTTTCTTTTTTCTTAATTCCTTAAAAGAGATTTCTAGAAGTCAGATTGTTTAGGTCAACGTGGGTGAGCACCTCTGCAGTTTTTCACATGTTTTTACAACATTGCACTCAGAACTGTACCAATTTACCCTGACTCCGTCCGGCTGTGCGTGCAAATGTTCATTTCTTCACCGCATCACCAATACTGGTTATTACCACCAGAAAATCTTTGTCAAATGCAGCGATGTCTCACAACATTTTGGTCCGTGATGGACTGTGTAGGTCACGGTGGCCCCATAAGATGAGTACCATACACTCTAGGTGTGTAGTAGGCTAGACCATCTAGGTTTGTGTAAGTACACTCTGTGATGTTCACACAACGACAAATCGCCTAATGACGCTTTTCTCAGAAGGCATCCCTGTCGTTACACGACACATAGCTGTAGGTCGTGTAAAATGTTAAGCCACGCTTGTCCTAGGTTCATGTCTTTATTTCTGATACTTAAAAGAAACTGTAGCGTGTCGATTGGCCACCTATAGTTTTTCTTTGGTGTATGGGTGGCTTGTGACCTCTGTTCTTCCTTATTCTTTAGGATATCCAGCATTTCCTTACAGATTTATAAGCCTACTTCATTTCCTTATGGATATTATTTTCAGTCATTTATGACGAAAATCTTTTCTCACTTATTTTTGTCTTTATTTCTAACGTCTTTCGACAGGCGAGACTTCACGTCTTTTCTTTGTGGCATCTTTTATGCTCGTGTGGCTTTGATGCGTGTTCATGGCTGTTTATTTTTTCCTCTTGGCAATGATATTGTCATTGTCCCTTTCCCCTCTTGGCAAAAAGAAAACCCTCTTTTTATTTCCATTTGTAATATGTTCACTGCTGTAAATTGATTTATAGAGTGCTGACATGTTTGCAAACTTGAGCTTTTTCCTTGGGATTCAATTCTATGTGACTCTTTCTCCTTAGGATTTCTTCAAATGTCTTTCTAAATTTTTTCCCGTTTTTGGTTCTATGAACATATTTTTATGTCCATTTGTGTCTCTTTTTATTTCTGTAATATAGAAATGATATTGTACCTTTTTCCTAACTAGCCACTTAATGATGATCTCTTGTTAACTTTTAATAGTTTTCTGTTCATTTCTTACCTTTTCTAAGAAGACTGTCATATTACTTGCAAATTTTTTTTTTCTTTTTGCTGAGGAAGACTGGCCCTGAGCTACTTCCTCTACTTTATATGGGACACCGCCATAGCATGGCTGACAAGCAGTGTGTCTGTCCATGCCCAGGATCCAAACCCGCAAACCCTGGTCTGCCACGGCAGAGCACGTGAACTTAACCACTACACCACCGGGCCAGCCCCCACAAATGATTTTTTTTTTTAATGTTCTCCTTTTCTATGTTTATGTCTTCTCTTTACAATTGGCTTGTATTTGTATCATTTTGCCTTGGCTAGAAAACCCAGGGCAACATTAAATGTGAAAGAAATCATGCCTGATTTTGAGGCAAAAACCGGAAGAGATTCACCTTTACGGAAAAGATGCTGCCTTTAAAAAAAAAAGATATTCATTTCAAGAACTATCTTTCTATTCTCGTTCACTCTTTTTTTCCTCAACAGGAATAAATATTCAATTTCATCAGGTGCATGTGTTCATCCACATAGATGGTCATATTTTTTTCTTTTAACCCACGAATATGACAAGTGATATTGAAGGATGTCTTTACATAAAATACATGTTTGCATTCATGGAAAAAAGTCTACTTAGTCCTGATGGGTTTTATGAAGCTCATGGATTAAATGGGATGTGTATCAGCCAGCTATTGCTGTCCAACAAACCATCCTCAAACCCAGTGGCTTAAAATTTTAAAGACTGTTACATCTGACTAGCTGGGGTTGGACCAATCTGGGCTCAGCTCTGTTGCGTCTCTGGTCATCTGGTGGGTCTTCTGTGGCTGACGTGTCCAGGGTGGCCTCAGCTGGGATGACTGGACTTTTCTTCATGTATCTCTCACATCCTCACACCAGCCTTATATGGACTCATTTTCGAGGGGCAGAAGCACCAACCCCACAGAGCCCATTTTGAAAATATCCATTTGTCTCCCATTTTGCTAACATCCTGTTCCCCAGAGTAAGTCACCCGGCTGAGTCTGGAGTCATGGGCTGGGCAGAACATTCCGCCCCCAAGGGGGAGGGTGAAAAATTAAGGCCATCGATGCAATGAATCTATACGAGATAGATCCCTTTGGGATTGTTAGATTGATATTCACCCAAAAGATTGCATGAACTTTCCATTTCCTTCAGTGTCATCTCTCCCAGGTTGAGTAGCAGACTTTTTCGTAAGACCAATTTTAGGAGTTTTAAAATAGAATGCGCCTCCCCTGTAATTGCATATTTGAGAGATTCCTTCCATAGACTAGTAGCTTTGTGGGTCTCCCCAGATCTGCTTTTGATTCTAATGGTGTCTTCCTTCACTCCAAGACTCCCAGACCGCCCCCCACCTGACAGTTCCGACAAGACAGATGACCCTGTATTTTTCCTTTTAGGTGGATTTTCAGATTCTGACCTCCTTGATGGGACTTCGGGTGGAGGTAAAGTTGACCCTTCACTGTCTCTTTTCTCCCTCCATCCCCTGATTTCCAGAATCACGGCAGGGTCGAAAGCCTTAGCTCTGGGCGTAATCACAGGTGTTTGGAAATCTCTTCCGGAGCTCTGCCATCTGCACATGGGTCCAGAGTGTAGACCGTGAGAACTGGCCCCGTAGAGAGTGGTCCCTGGGAGCTGTGTTAACAGTTCGTGGAACTCCCGTCCTTTTCCATGGGGATGGAGGGCACTTCTCAGACATCTCCTCATGCACTCGATCATCTATCTCTTCTGAGACTCTTTGGTGTTGCTGACCGGGGCAAGTCACATCTCTCCATCTGTGAGGCTGCGATTTCCACATTCATTGGGTAATAGGAAACCATGCACGCCATCAGAGGTTTCCTATTACCTAACGAATGTGGAAATCGCAGCCTCGCAGATGAAGAGATGTGACTTGTCCCAAGGACCCTCGTTGGCAGTATCACAGTTAGAAAAGCAGATTTTTCTGCCTCTCTCTTTAAATATAAGTAAATAAATATAAAATAACTATGATAGTATACATTCATAATAATTTGAATATGTTTATTATATTTTTATATAGTTTATCTTATATATAAATAGCCAAGAGGAATGTGCCTTGGGTCACCCCATAGTCATGGGCAGGGTCTCCAGTGGGCTCTGGGGCTCTGCCTGGGATTTTCCCCGAGCCCAGTGAGAGCGGACAGAATCCTCGAGACACCCAGGACTCACTGGGTCTCCTGGAGCCCACCGCGGGAAGACTAGTTTGATCACGATTTTCAGGTAAATGGGAGTGAGGCAGACGACCCAGTCAGCGGAGCAGGGATGTCCCCACTCAGCAGTGGAAAAGGACTCCCTGATATGGAATGGCCTCCTCAGTCCATCCCGTGCTCATTTCTGTTAAGATATCTTCACAACTGAGGGTCACAGAGTCTGCTCCTTGGTATGAGTCTTCCTTTTCCAAAAATCTCCCCGATGCAATTTGTCAACAAGGTTCGTTCCTCTCTTGCAGGAGGTGGTGGCAGTCATGGCGATGGCCGTGGAGGTCAGAGTCATAACGGGGAGGAGCAGGGTACGTACACCTGTTTTCTGACATCTTGGGTTTCTTGTCCACACTGTTGAGAAAAGGGAGCTGCAGTGGTCACAACCAGATGCTTAGCATTTGCAGCATCATCCTAAGGACACTGGCACGAAGCATGGTTCTCCGTACCCCGTGTGTTCTAAGAGCTCGGCTGAAGTAGCTGGTTGATGTCCTCCTAATATATCCACCAAGTGGGTGTCCACGTGATCCACATTTTAAGTTCAGCCTCGATCCCCAAGTGCCCCGCCTGGTGAGCCCCAGTGCTGGCATGGGCACCCGACGGTCTGGTCCCCAAGCTTGCAGCCAACCTCGTCCCCGTGTGTGGCGAGAAGACCTCTCCTCTGGCAGATCTTGGGACAAAAGCCCAATATGCTGGATCCTGGATTCCCTCTTGTCCTTGAGCAAAGAAACGATGGGGTTGAGGCCGTGCACGTGGACGCCCTTGGGCTCTGAGATTGGTTGTCTTTTCGACAGGAAAGGACAGATGGTGGCTCTCATTTCTCCTTTTTCAGAAACATTTTCCTTGTAAGGGATAAGAAAAATAAGAATTAAAAGAACTCCTTTAGAAACTGAAAAAGGAGAGAGAGGGAGAGAAAAAAAAGGAAGGAAGGGCAGTACTTTCACACTTTAGCATCTCGTGTCCCTAAAAAAATTTGCTTTCATCTTGCGTCTAGCCAGATCCCTGGTTTTAAGCATATTCTTTGGCAGATGAGATATTTGTTTGGGCAAAGGTCTTTAACATCTATCTGCTGTTTTGATCAGCGTTAAAATGTGGATTCTAAAATGTGTAATGAATTGTCTTAAAATGTTCTTAAAGAAAAATTCTTTTTTTTCTTTAAGAAAAAAAAAATTCTTTAAAAAAATTCTTTTTTTTTCTACTTCTGATGAGTAGTCTTGCAAAAAAGAAATGTGACTGCCATCGCTTGTTTTATATATTTATCATTTTTAAGGTCACAGTCTTAGATTTTAAGCTCTCCTGGCAGAGGTGACAATTTGCTTGGCATTCTTGCCTAGAATGAAAAGGTCACGTAAGAGGAAATGCCCCGAGAAAATGTATGTCTAGCACATGTATTTCGGGCCATCATTCCTGGCTCCTCGTTTATAGCTATGCTTTAATATATGACTTTATCAGGGAGGGTTGGCTAAGCTTGAAGCGTCTTCGCACGATGTGACTCTGCTTTGCGTAAGTTAGAGTCCAACGGGACGAAGGCCACCACCAACAGCGAGTGTTAGAGCCAGGGTTTCTGGTGACACCGTGAAAATTATTTGTTTCTCTTCCTCATGGGGGAGCTGAGGCCGTTCCACCAGGAGAAACATCTGTGGTTCAAATATGGCAGCTGGAATTGTGAATCCCTGCATTTTCCACTCACGCACATTGTCACTGAACAGAGGCAACAGTGTGTGCTTTTCGAGTGGCTCAGTGGTTTTGGCAAGTCTTTTAAAGCTGACGGTCCTAGAGTAGGTCACGTTGCTCTGTATGAAGAATGTAGAAGGAGTCCATGTCTGTTGCCAACAGCACATCACTGGAGCAGAGATTTAGGAGGGAGAAGGGTTACTTTTGTCTCCACGGGATGGAAGGTCATAAGCATGTGGTCATTTAAGACAGCGGGATTTTGTTCCACGGGCGTAAATGTCCGTGTAGCATGGGTCACCTGGAATTCTTTCCTGCACCCTTGGGAATTGCCCGTGTGTCCTCAGAGGAAACCCCACCACGTTGAGCTCCAAACTACCATGATATGTGCTCATTCGATTTTAATCGCCAGTGGTTGGGTGTCCTACCCTCCACCTGTGGCCCTTCCTACGTCTCTTCCCAAGGCTCGCTCCCTTTTCTCATTCCTGCCCCCCTCAATGTCACCTTACGTGAAAGGTCGTCTCTGAGCTACTGAATTACAGGGGGCCGCCTCCTGGTGTCACCCGCCCGGTGGACGTTCCATCCCCTCAATGTGCCAGGACTCTGTCTGTCTTTGCTCCTGCTAACCCATGGCCAGGACTGCTGCTTGGCAGATCCTAGGGGTCAGTAGATAAATGTGGGCCGAGGGGTGTTATTCTGTGGACCTCAGAGCTGGACCTCAAACACTTATGGGAAAGCTCTGTCCGTGGTGGTGACCCCAATATCTCCAACGTACCTCTCCAGGGACCCTCAGTAGAAATGGTGGCATGCTTCCCAGCGCTGGGCACTCCTGGACTGGGATCCAACTCTGTCCTGTTAACTACATATCCCTGGGCAAGCTATAGTCTCTGCCTCCATCTGAGAAATGGGCATGGAGGGTCCCAGGGCTCTGGTCAGCCAGACCAGAAAGGGTGCCCAAGACCTGTGGTCCCTCTCTGCCCCGCCTACGGTCCACTCAGGTGGAGGGATATTGCTCGATGGAATTAAGAAGGAATGCCGTCTATATTAGTCAGGGTTCTCCAGAGAAACAGAACCAATAGGGTGCATGGAGGTCTAAAGAAAGAGATATATTGTAAGGAATTGGCTCACGTGATCATGGAGGCTGAGAAGTGTCACTATCTGCCATCCGCAAGCTGGAGACCCAGGCACGCCGGTGGTATAATTCAGTCCAAGTTCAAGGACTGAGAACCAGGAGAGCTGATGGTGTAAGTCCCAGTCTGAGTCCAAAAGCCCGAGGACCAAGAGCACCGATGTCCAAGGGTGAGAGGATTCTCAATGGACGTCCCAACTCTAGCAGATAGCAAATTCTCCCTTCTCCACCTTTGTGTTCTATTCAGACCTTCAACTGATTAGATGACAACCACCCACACTGGGGAGAGCAATCTGCTTTACTCACTCCGCCGATTCAAATGCTAATCTCATCCAGAGACACCCACGTGGACACACCCAGAAATAATGTTTCCCCAGCTCTCTGGTCATCCCTCAGCCCAGTCAGATTGACACATAAAATTAAGCATCACACCCTACTTCCTTTATTCACAGAGCAGGATGTTTTGGGCACCTGCCATGCTAAGAGCTGTAGACATGGCACAGATATGGGTAGTCTGAGAATTACTGACAGTGGATGCAAATACCGTCATAGTCAATGAAATCAAAGTAACAAAGAAGTCAGTGGCTTTGATTTTTGGAAAGGACGTGAAGAGGTGGGAATCGGCTGCATGAGGCCACACGGCCTCTGAATGGTCCCATCCGGGCACCTTCCACTGTGGAATGTGTCACCTCTCTTGGGAGCTGTTAGGATGCCTGTGCTGGTCATAGGGATGGGGAGGAGGCAGGGTGTGTCGTCCCACTGGAAACCCATTGTTGGGTTGGAAACAATGTGCATAGTAAAATTAATTTCAATTCTAAATGGGACTTTTGGGGATCAGGACAGAGATACCCCTCTGGGAACAGTGGTACAACTGGCCCTTCCTATGATGCAAAAGGATTTGAGGTCACGTTTGGGAATTGGGCAAAGCTGGGGAGTGGGGTTCCTTCTGTGGTCACCCTGTGGCCCTGTGTCTCAGTACTCAGCCCACCTTCTTCCTCTGGGCAGGGCCGCCAGCCACCTGCCCCATGGTCTTCTCTCTGTGAGTGGCCTTCCCCCCAGTCATGGTGCTTTGTGCTTCTTCCCACAGCCAACTCCCCCGGGGTGGTCCCCGGCATCGTGGGAGCCGTGGTGGTTGCCGTGGCTGGGGCCATTTCCAGCTTTATTGCCTACCAGAGAAAGAAGTTGTGCTTCAAAGAGAACGGTAAGGCTTCCCCTCTGCTTCCTTTCTTTTGTGCCTCTGTGCTAACTTGAAAACTGTGCTTTCTTGACAAAAACTAAAACCAAGCCAAAATTCAGGTTGGCACGAAATGCGTGTGAGGTGGCTGATGATTCATGAAATTGCTCGAATACTGGAATCAGACTGGGTGGTTTCAGTCCCAGCACTGTCCTGCGTGCAGCTGTGTAAACTTTGTGCAAGTTACTAACCACTCCAGTCCTTGGGTTTTACATCTATGAAAGGGGAGATGGTAGTCCATATGCCATGGAATTTTTGTAGGATCGCTAAGGTCGTGTGTGAAAGTCTTCGCAGGTGTCCTGGCAGAGAGCAAGTGTTGAAGAAATGTTAGCTCTTATGATTTATTCCTCTTTATTTATGATTGTCACCATCCTCATCATCATTAGGACAAGAGCGATGGCCACAGGGCTGCCATATTGTTCTCTCCACCCAAGGGAATGACAATCGAAACACAGGGCAGCTGATTCTGTTTCTGCTAGGGAAGGTTCTTGGGTGGGATATACAATTTCTAGGGGAATATGGACAATGCCACACTTATCAATGGTTGGAACTCTATCATTGGCATCTGGGGACCTTATGTGCAAAAGTCCCTAAATTACTTGGGATCTGCCCTGACGTCGGTAAGTTCTACAGTTTTGAACACAGCTGATGTTCATGCATCTCTGGAAGGTTCTGTCTACATCTTGTCTTCACTCCTGCAGGACTAATGAGGGGTGGGCTGTGATGTGGTTTCTGGGGGGGGGTCTCATGGACTGTGGACGCCCCTGGTTCTTGGAGGAACCTTCTGGTGTCTGAACTTCTCCTCCTTAAGATGATCTTAAGTCCTTACTCATACTTCGCCATTGACCTCATCTGCCTAAAGGACCACTTCTGAGGGCTCTGGGGAAATTCCCAAGAGGTTTGACCAGATGCTGATGGAGGCAAAGTTAGACCAAAGGGATGGAGATTACCCTTCCTCTTCCATCATCCAGACTTTGAGGTCCTCAGACACTATTTATAGCCTGAAATTGAAAGTCTGAAACAGCTTTTGGATCCAGAGACCTAAACTTAGCTGCTGTTTTTATATCCCCTGTCTTGCTATAGAGGATAAGGAGGCGCTATGGCATCTCTTTTCATACATGTGACCGTGTGCCTTCCATCTGGTGACACTCAGGAAAGTGTGGTTGGTTGATTGAATGGTGGCATCCAGCGGTGCCCAAATGGACAGATGACCTCATTTGAGGAGATGCCCATAAAGGATCTACTATTAGAACTGAGAGGAGAAAAACAAAAGACAACGCCTTTCTCCTCTTGCTTTTTCCAGAAATAGCAGAGAGGTTAAATGCGTAGGGATTCGGGGGATGTGAATTTGTGTTTCCTTCTCAATTACATTTCTCCCCCTCTCGGAAGATGCTCAACCAGGAGGAGAAATGCGTGCTTGCTAGGGAATGATGCACGGCAAGTCCTGGACCAACGATGTTCTGAAAATCTGTCCGTGAACCCGTTGGATTCTGGAGTTGCAGAGCACTTGTTTTACCTTGTGTATGGGAAGTCGCTAGCTCTGGCATACTGTGGTGCTGTTTCACATTCAGATGCCAAGGCAAGGGACTCGGGGAAGCACCCAAGAGTCTTCATAGACTTGACATCGTCCAATATTTGGAAATGGGATTTGGAAACTGGGAAAACCGGTGTCCTCCATCCCACTCTACCCCGTTCTTGAGTCTTCGTCTTTAGTTAAAGCCTTCTGTCCATTGTGGGGGTGGAGGTGGGCGTGGAAAATGGAAAGCCGCCTGGGTGGAAATAGTTGAACTTCACCATTTTCAAAAATACGAGCACCCTTTCTGAAGAACTGGCTGAGGACTCAACTTGTGCTACGGAGAAGCTGGCTGAATTCATTTCGCTAGAATATTTTCTACAGTCTTTATTCTTCTTGGGCTGAATTTATTTTAGGTGCAACTTTACATCTTGACCTGGTTTGCACAGCATTCATGACCTTGAGCTCATGTAGACGTGCAACGCAAAGGGCAAACCGTCACGAGGGAAGGAAGCTGGGACTTCTGATTTCAGTAGTTAACCACTTTTGTCTCAAGACATGAAGTGTCCAGCGTTAACACAAAGAAAATTAGGTGGTATTCTCCCGTGAACGGCAAGACTCTGTTGCACAAGAGTATTTTTCTGACTCCGTGGATAGACATTTCGGTTTTAGACCTGTATTTAGTATTTTTCTCAGTGACACGTTTTTATGAACAGAGGTGGAACTGAAATGTTGAATCTAGGTATTGGGGGCATCAAGATCCTAGAACTTTTGCTGTCTGTGCAGGACTGGTTTATGGGTTTTATTTCTGGGATGCTCATTTTAGGATGTGCAAACCCATCTGTAATTGTGAGCTTGGAGATTTCCTAAGGATGTGGCCACAGCATGCTCCATCCTTGAAGAAACTGTGGTTTGGGGAAACCATTATTCCACAAGAGTGGATGTTTATAAAGGAGCGTGATTTTCCGAGACCTTGTCGGTGTGTTGAAATGTGCAGTGTCTGTTGAACTGCCATCAACATTCGTGTCGAGCAAGTGGGTGGAGGCAGAAGTGTTCTCCCAACTTGGAGCTGCATCGCTCAAATAGTCAGTCTTGATATAAATTTATTTAAGGGCTTTTCGGTGTTCTGTTGTGAGCCAAATTATGGAAAAAAATATCCACGGCCAGCGAAATTTGATAGATCTGTCCTTTACTCCTAAAACTATGAAGCTGTGGGTCTAGGAGTCTGAGGGTTTGCATGCAGATGCTGCATGCTGGCTCGCTAAAGCTATCTTGGACATGGGCTCACGTTGTGCGTTTTGGCGTGCTGGCTTCTGTGTGCGTGGCAGCTGATTCTTGTTGCTCACCGCACGTCTGCCCGCTGTTTGGAGCATCCTTGGCTGACAGTGGTTTCTTGAGGTTTTGGTGAAGTGAGTTACCGCCCTGTCCTCCCTTCTCCCGTCCCTCCCTCCCTCTCCCCCTTAATTTTGGTGTCCACTTCTGATTCTAACTTCCTGGCGCACTTTGCTCTTTAAGCCTCTGTCGCTTTACTTGGGAGCCCAGAGAACGTCTTTCTAACGGCTGGCGCCTGCTGCCTGGGGCAGTGACGCACGCCTGGAGCAAACCTCTTGGAAGTTCACTTTTCTTTTTTCCGATCTTCCATTTCAGATGAGTAGAAGATCTAGGGACGAGCAGAAAACCCCGTGCGGGCTGCGAGATCGTCCCGTCTGATCAGTGTCTGTCTCCTAAGCCGCAGAGTCCAAAGCAAACCGTGCCATCTGTCCTCTCGTGCTCAGTTGCCACAGATTTGTGGTTCTCCCAGACCGGATTACACACCTTGACTTCTATATGTTTCCCCCCTTCTTGATGCATGGAAGCTTATTATGTTATACGAATGCACGGGTAGCTTCAGGAAAGGAAGGGAAATGCAGATCTTGAAAAATTAAATCCAACAGGAAGAAATGGACTGGGCAGCTTCCCGTCAAGACCATCCAGGGCGATGTCCTGGGGCAAAACCCACCCGGGTCATAAGTTTCGATCTTTTCACGCCACCGATGCAATTCTTAACCCTCTGATTTCATAGCTATTGGATTTTTAGGGTGCTTCTGTCACTCGATTTTCCCCAAAGGAATTCCTAACTCTCTCTCTCTCTCTCTCTGATCAGTGTTTCCAAATGTGGGAACTTGCCTGTTCTCACGGGGGAACAATCCAGAGTTAGGAATAACCTAAAAATGTGACAATCTTAACATTTTAAGGTCAGTTGAGAAGGGATGGCTGGTAGGATCTTGTTGACACCTGAGAATTCTTGCATCTGTAACAGGGGCTCTAAATGCTCTTCCTGTGGGTCCAGTCACCCTCCAGTGGTCACCTTGACCAATCCTCTGGCTCTGAAGGATGTGTCCCCAGGTTTCTCAGCTCTGATTAAATGAAGCTTGTGCTCAGTTAGCACAGAGTGAGTCTAGATCGAATCTCCATGTGCCCCCAAGAACTGAGCCCTCCTTGTGACCTCAGGATTAGACACTGCTGGTCAGTGGTCCCCCGGGGGCCTGTAGTGGCCCTGAGTACGTGTTATGTATACGCACAAATATTTCCAGAGCGCAGAAATCCGCTAAAGCTCCGATTGCTGTGATTGCTCTATTGGTGACGAATGGTTCCCAGCCTAAAAGAACAACACGTGAATTGCTTTTATTTATTTTGAGATGGAGAGTGTTTGGCCTTTTAAGTTTCGAAGGCTGAAGCAGGAGGCATGGATGGCGAATCTCTTGCAATCTGTTCCCCTCTTTGGGACCCATGGCGTTGGGGACCGCTGCTTGGTGTCCCCCCGGGGGCCAGCACAGGTCTCCTCTGGGAGACGGGGAGTCCGGCTTTGCATCTTTGACCGCAAGCCTCCTGTCTGCTCCCTCCCTTTCCAATATTGGCTTTGCCCGAGCTGCATTAGCTCCAGCTGAAAGCATTTCCCAACAGGCCAGAGTCTTGGGGCGTCTTGGAGAACCGCCCTGGCGACAGAGCCGCATTTTAATCACAGCCAAAGATGGCTCTGCATTATCCCTCCGTTCCCCAAGCGTGTGCTGACCCGGGGAAGGAGCGGGTTAATTCCTGCTCCCAGAGGGCGGAGACCTCTCCCGTGCCTTGACGCTTCCACCTCGCTCCCTGGAAGGTGCAGCCCCAAACCTGTGCCTGCAGAATGTCCTCCCCTAAATGCTGGGGGTTTCTACTGCCAATGCCAAAATACGGCGTGTGAACACCGCCCCCCACAAATGTCTATTCAGAGCGTATAGAGCCGACGCTGCTTTTTACTTGTTGGAAATAAATTTTGCCACCAGTGGATTTTGGCCTCTCAATATTTGATTGTTTTAAATGAGGCGTTTTCTTTTTTTTCCCTTGAACAGTCGGATTTGATGGAGCATTTCACGACCCCATTAGAATGACTATCTTTGCTGTTTCCATTCGCATTTTTTTTCCGGTAGGGAGAAATGGGTTGTCAAGTGAAATAAAAGCAGATTTAGGGTTTCTCACTACACAAGTTTGCTCTAAAATATGCCTGCGGTGAGGACCTGCCATCCGCCCCGCCAGCGGAAGACGTGACGTGTGGTCACCGCCGTGCCATTCGTTTACAGATCTCTTCAGACTGCCCCCTCTTTGGGGGTTTTTCTTTCTTTTTTGAACCTTAAAATTTGAGTCTCTAAAGGCGGGTCTTGTTGCGTGGTTGGGGGAGGGGTTAGAGATGACAGAATGCGTTTCATCCCGATTGCAATCCGTGCGACCCTGATTCAAAGTCGTGTCACGAGTTTGCTCACAAAGGTGTGTTCTAACCACAGATGATCCAGTTTTGCAAAGGGGAATGCTTTGTGAGCGGGAAACGAAGTGTCACCGACCTGGGGAGCTTGTTTAGGTCCCTCTCGTGTCGAAAGTGCACAGTTTATGTGTCCCTTAGCAGGAAAGAAATAAATGTTATCTTGTCTGTGAATCTCTCATGCGTTTTGAATTCTGTCTCCTTCTGCTGGATACCTTGGAAAATGTTTCGGAGAATGGTTGTGTTTGTGTGGACGGGTGTTTTAAAAATTTTGGAATAGCAACTTGGAAATTAAAAAAAACACAAGCCAGGAGCAAGCAGGTGGGACACCACGATGCCCCTTTAGCTCTGGATTCCCCGATGACCAGGTCTGTCCTGGGCAGTTGTGTCTTCCTCCTTCTCATTCTCTTTGCTTTTGGAGAGGAGGGTTGGGGAGGAGGGTATGGGGCCGATTCACCCCGAGAATGAGGACCAGGGTGTGTTGTCATTGTATTCACCCTCTTGGGGTGTTTTGTGCTTCCTTTCAGCCGACCAAGGCGATGTCAACATGGAAAACCATCACAGCACCAACGCCGAGCCTGCCGGTAAGAAGAATGGGCGGCCTGCCACCCTATCCATTTCCGTTTCCTCCAAACTCTCTCTGGTCCCGCCATCCTGCCCCCGTTCTCAAATTTGGCTTATGGAGACAGATGTGTTCCTTTATGTCTCGTTGCTTTCAAGGGGATTCGTTCTGGGAGATGATGTATAAACTCTCCGGGGCTTGAGGCTTCAGATGAGAGCTAACGAGGCCGAAGACTCTTTAAATATTGATTATGATCATTTTCCGAGTGCCCCCCCCCCCCGTTGATGCCTGGGCAGAGAGGCAGCAGCTGGCTGGTGTGCAGCAAAGATTAAAAATGCACCATCTGAGATAAGACTTTTTGTCACGTTCTCTGGTCACTTGTACAAAATCTTCCCAAGCTGGTGGAGAATCGGGTCAGAAGGAAATCTTTTAAATTTTGGAAACATCTCAGTCTTAAAGGCAGGTGTTCTGTGATTAGGATGACTTTGGAAAATGGCAGGGGAAAAAATTGATGTGTGTATATATATGTGTGTGTGTGTGTGTGTGTTTCTTTTATTTATGTAGATTTTGGGACCTGCCCATGTGCCCAAGAGAGGCAACATTTATTGAATAGGACACCTGCTGAATGAACATACGTTTTTGATGAAATTTTAAAATATTTTGCATTCTAAACACAGAGACTTAGAAAGTTAGCGTCCTGCTCACTGCTATTTCAAATCGGGGAAAAACATTTAAAATGAGCTATTGTCTTTAAACACCAAAAATGCAAACTAGACCTCTAAAACATCAATGGAATGATCAGATCTTAGCCCCAAATCGTTGTCAATTAACGAAAACCGTGGACTCTCATTCAAAACATTATTTATTCTGAAATTCAGGAGACATTTGTTTCTGCCTCGGTAGAAAATGCCTTCCCTCATTTTCTTTCCACTTTTCCCAAAGTATCTATTTTCTCTAGCTGTGGTTGCACCATACTGTGAAATTTATTGAATTTTTTTCTGGCAGATCGGATTTTGTTTTTGCTTTCTGTCCGTGATGCGTTCTGAGCCCATTTATCTTGTATAGAAATAGAGTCAGCCGCTTGTGAAACTTTTAAGAAGCAGACAGAGGCGGGAGCGAGTTGGGGAGCTGGGAATGCCTGGTGAAATCTTTTCTTGTCTCTTTGCCCTTGGCAGTTCAACGGACTCTTCTGGAGAAATAGAAGGTTGGCGGGAAGAGCAGCCCGGACAACCACAGCAGGATTCCCAGGCTAGCCTGCTGCCCTTCTCCGAAGAACGCCCGCGGGAGGGGAGGACAGAGCGGCCACCCCGGGAGCCGGCCTGTCCTGTCCACACCTTTGCTCCAGTCGGATGCTCTGTTTTAACTTTGAGATTGTTCACCTGTCGCTGTGCTGGGTAGATGATGTGGACTAGCAATGAGGTTTGCATCCAGAGGGGAATTGCATTCACCTTCTCCGTGGCCCTTAGGTGTTTCCGGTGTCATGGAAAAGGCTCAGCACCACAAAGTCCCCCTCATTCAAACAGCGACCCCTCTGAAGTTCCCCAAATGGAAACTGTGGGCCGTTTGCAAATTACCTGTACATTGAAGGTACAGATTGAAACTTCCCTAACACTGACCGTTTCTTAGAGTGAGGTAAGTCTTCAGTTAGATTCCTCAAAATTTCTTTCGTTTGTCAGGATTTTCTTTTTTTCACATCAGACTAATAAAAAGAAATTAGAAGCCAAGTACTTTTTACGTAGATGTTTTGCTCCGGGGTGACATTTAAAGAAGGCTATGAAAACTGATGGGATGGATCCCACGTTCCCTTTTCTGGGCTGTAACACAATTGATCAACCTAAGTGCCAGCTCTTTATTTCTGGCATTTTCTTTCTCTGCCCTTTTCTTTTCACTTGTCACATTGGGGACAAGCATTTCTCAGCATTAGATACTCTCCTGCTTCAGATACTCCCTTGCATCAGATACTCCTCTGTATCAGATACTGCTAAATATCAGATATTCCCCTGCATCAGATACTCCCCCTCAGCAGATACTCCTCCTCATCAGATACTCCCCTGCATCAGACACTCCTCTCTATCAGATACTCCCCTGCATCAGATACTCTTCTGGATCAGATACTCCTAAATATCAGATATTCCCCTGCATCAGATACTCCCCCTCAGCAGATACTCCTCCTCAGCAGATACTCCTCCTCATCAGATACTCCCCTGCATCAGACACTCCTCTGTATCAGATACTCCCCTGCATCAGATACTCCTCTGCATCAGATGCTCCTCTGTATCAGATACTCCCTTGCATCAGATACTCCTCTGTATCAGATATTCCCCTGCATCAGATACTTCTCTGCATCAGATACTCGTCTGTATCAGATACTCCCTTGCATCAGATACTCCTCTGTATCAGATACTGCTAAATATCAGATATTCCCCTGCATCAGATACTCTCCCTCAGCAGATACTCCTCCTCAGCAGATACTCTTCCTCATCAGATACTCCCCTGCATCAGACACTCCTCTGTATCAGATACTCCTCTGTATCAGATACTCCCTTGCATCAGATACTCCTCTGTATCAGATATTCCCCTGCATCAGATACTTCTCTGCATCAGATACTTGTCTGTATCAGATACTCCCTTGCATCAGATACTCCTCTGTATCAGATACTGCTAAATATCAGATATTCCCCTGCATCAGATACTCCCCCTCAGCAGATACTCCTCCTCATCAGATACTCCCCTGCATCAGACACTCCTCTGTATCAGATACTCCTACATATCAGATACTCCCATGCATTGGATACTCTTGTGTATCAGATATTCCCCTGCATCAGATACTCCTCTGTAGCAGATACTCCCCTGCATCAGATACTCTTCTGGATCAGATACTCCTAAATATCAGATATTCCCCTGCATCAGATACTCCCCCCCAGCAGATACTCCTCATCATCAGATACTCCCCTGCATCAGATACTCCTCTTCTTTCTTCCATGTAGGTGAGTGCCATGAATTTGTTAACTATTTGTATCGTCTTTACAAAATGTTTAACTGCTTCCACGTGAGAGCTTCGTTTAACTTAAGGGTAAAACTGCTTTTTGGCAGAAAATCTCCTTATGTACTCTGTAACAGCTTGGAAAGAACTGAGAACCAACTCTCCTTCCTCGCAATAAACGATGACTTTTCCACATTTAAAGCATTTCCCCGTCTCGGGCAGTGCACGTGCTCTAAGGCTTTCAAACCGTGTGCTTCTATAGAAAAGCCTGAGAAGGGCTTCCCTTGGATTTTCCTGTCAGTCTCAGAAAGCGTAGAAGCCCTGATGTTCTAGACGGGATGGACCTCATCCATAAACTTTCCTGCCCTGAAAAATTGGGATGTCTTCCACATGCTTCCAGCGGTGCTCACCAAAGCTTTTAGAGTAGTTTCCCAGAGAGTGGCAATTTCCTGGGACTCGTTAATCTTGTCACTGATGATGCTGTTACGAGCTGCTGCCTGTCGACAGAACCCGATTTCACACAAGTCTTTCCCTGTTCAAAGGTGTGCTGTCGTCAGACCTGTGTGGGCTGCCATCACAGACCTCGGGATTTGGGGAAAGGGCTGGGGTGGAGATGTCAGCCCTCGATTCCGGGTCTTTCCCACTTGGAAGCTCATGCCTGCTGCCAGTACTCTGTGGGGTGGGCATTGGAGGTGACCTCCCTTCTGTCGAGGCCTCCAGCCCTCCCCACACCCATATCCCTTCATTGGCCCCTGCTTCCGTCCTTGTGTAAAAGCTCCCAGAGCTTCATTCCCAAGATATCAGTGGGGACCCTTGTCTGCTTCTTTTGATATTTACATTGCTTTTCTCTGTTTGAGTATATGAAACAGGGTTAAGAGATGATTGTGACCCCTGGTTATTCATCATTTCCACTCACTGTTTCGTGCAACAAATACCTATTGGATGCCCCTTGTGGCCCAGGTGTGTACAGCAGTGGACATGACATTCTGGATTCTAGAGGATGTCACACCGACATCTCTCACCCATCCAAGGATGAGGTCAACCAGTTGTCAAGGGCTGGGGGCTGGATTAGCCAAGATGCCTGGGTCCCATTGCTAACTCACTCGGAACACCTGGGTTACAAAGGTAACAGGGAGGATCCACATTCCTCCCCCATGAATCACCAAGATTGGTTTTGAGGTCGGATCCTGCACACTGACTTGCTTTATAATAAAAAAAAATGCATAAATCTTTTTGTAACTCTGTGAATAACATTGACTTGTTTGTAAGCATCACAATCATACTAAGCATAAATGCCTCATTAAAGCAGAGAATAGTGAAAGGATGGGTATTTTTTTTAAGTATATGAAATTATGACTCATGCATAAATAAATCTGCATTTAAGACATGTCAACTAGGCTTTTTAAAATGGAGGCTGGATGGACATCTTTGTAGACTCAGTTTAATGTCACATGGACATAAAAATAAGTGATCTTTTGAAAAATTGAGTTTAAATTAGATGGCTTGTTGGATCATTAAATACCTTGGCAAAAAAAGTTGCTTTGTTTAATCATTTTGGAACTTGTATATAAAGAAATCAGAGTCTGGTGGGTTTTGAAATCAAGATAGAAAATTTATTTAAGGGCTAACAGGAGACAGTAACACAGTGGGAGATTTGTTATAAATCTGGATCATAGTGTATTTAGCCAACCAACTGAAGCTGTGGCCAAGTTTTTGCTATCAGGAAAATGCTGCAACAAATCTTGTGAACCTGTGTAAGTGTGTGTGTCTCATAAATGTCTGAAGTTGGCTTCATTGGGCAAAAGAGTGTGTGTGTTTAATTGTTTATGGACATTGCCATTCGCTCCCCATAGAGGTTGTGCAAATTTATGGTATTGCAGATCTGTTTCCTCACAGTCCTACCAACTTTCTGGTCATTGGCAATCTGCTGAAATACAATATCTTAACTGTTTTACATTGAATTTCTCTTCACACAAGTGAGATTGAGAATCTGTGTGTGGAAGATCCATTTGCATTCCATTTCTGGGGGAGCCACTTGAATGCCCTTCACCCATTTCTACATGTGTCGTGTGTCCTTTTCTTATTGATGTGTGGGAACTCTTTATGTATGGAAGGTAGTGCCATTTGACTGTGAAGTAGGTAACAAATAAGCTTTTTTAACTTTATCCTTAGCCTTTTAACTCTGAAGTGATGTTTTCCCCATTCATATTTATTATTTTTATGTAGTGAAATTAGTTTATGGTTTCTAGGCTTGCTGTCGTCCTTAGAAAAGCATCAACCATATTGACATTATCTTTTTAAAAACTGCATATTTTCTTCTAACATTTTTATATATAGGGTTTTTTTTTACATTCAAATATTTGATCCCCTAGCAATGCATTTTTGTATAGGGAATGAGGAAGAGATTCCTGTGTACAGTTTTTTCCCCCCACGATGTAATCTCATTATTCCCAAGCATTTATTGAATAACCCATGTTTTCCCAAATGATTTGAAATGCAACTCACATCAACCACTAAATTCCTGGACATCCCGGGGGAGGAGATATTTCTGTATTCTCTTCTCTCCCATTATCACTGTTTATAAACAAGCCAATGCCACATAGTTTTCATTATTGTGGGTTCATAATTATGGATGGATTTTTATGTCTGCTGGGACTAGATGCTTATCCATTAGTCTTACTTTTCGGAGTTTTCTTGGTCATTCTTTGCTGTTTAATTCTCCGTTTGTATTTTAGAATCAGCTTGCCTGTTCTAAGAAAAATCTTGTTTATATCTTAACCAGGATTACGTTAAATTTACAGGTTAATTTAGGCATGTTTGTAATATAGAATCAGTCTATTTAAGAACAAGATATACCTTACCTTTTTCTGGAGTTTTGCATCCTTCTGTAGCATTTTATATTTTTTAAGTTGATTTGCACATTTCTTATTTTCTATATAAACATTTGATTTATGTTAATTGTGTGCAGTGCAAATTTCCTGAATTCTCTTGTTCACATACACAGATGTATATACACACACACACACACACACACACACACACGTATATATGTATATATATATGTATACACAAAGTCAAATATATAATCATGAAAGACTATATATATAAAATTGTGTATATATAAATATATATATATATAATCATGGAAGAATCTATTCCTCTTCAGAACTTTGTCAGGAATGGGTATTAAATTGAGTTAATTGCTTTTTCAGGATCTGTGAGGATGATCATATGGTTTCCTCTTTAATCTATAAATATGATGAATTAACTATAATTGCATACACTGTAATAGATGAGCTAATATAGAACCATCCTTTCTTTCTCGAATCAGATGGTATTTGGTGTTGGGTTTGTTAATCCGTTTAGGATTATTCTGTCGATATTCGAAAGTGTAATTGGTCGGTGTTCTATTGTTGCATTTCAATATTATAGTTTCTTCATAGATTTTGGTAGACTTTCTTTATATTCTGGGAAGTTGGTTTGGCTTCAGCTACCTGGACCTGGTGTGTGTGTGTGTGTGTGTGTGTGTAGAGGGTGTAATTGGTTTTTGGTTTTTGTTTCTCTCTTAGGGGGAGGTAAATTTTTTAAAAAAAGGAACAACTTTCTATATTTCTGCTTCTTCATTGGAAAATCACCCATTTTTCCCGTTTTCAAATATTGGTACATAGATTTGAGCAAAGTTTCCACTTATAATTCTTCAATATCCTCCAAGTCTATGGAGAACTCCACATTCTGCTTAATTTGGGTAGTCATTATTTCTCCATTTTCATTTTCTCAAATAGTTTTTAATTATAAGCTTTGTCGTTTCTCAATTTTTAGCTCATTAATCGCTCTCATCTGCTTTCCTTGGGTATAGTTTGTTACCCGCCCTCCATATAGACACACCTTGACTGAAACGCTTATTCCATTTATTTTTATTCATTCTTGTTCAATATTACAAACCTTCAAGGCTCTACATTTCATCAGAGCTTCAAGCAATGACACGGTCAGCTCCCATTATTGCTTTTTTCCAGAGAGATGGCATTTTTCACTTTTATTTCCTGTCAACTCAAGGGTTTAAAAGTTTCAAAAATGTGCAGGTGACATTTTGCGTTCTTTGCTCTCACGGCTGGGTTATCCATCTTCAGTTCTTTTGTCACATGGGAGCAGAATGGTGTCTATATTGTTTCCGCTTGTTTTCAGTCCCCCAAAGCTTTCTTTGTAGTCCTGTGGTGAGTTTCGTGCACGTTCTGTGTGCATGGAAAAAGACGCATATTATCCATTTTTAAGGTGTAAAGGACACGCAAATTAAATCCACCTCATCAGTTTTGCAGTCGTGTGTGTCCACGTCTCCCACGTGTGACCTGTTCAGGCAAAGAGGTGAGCTAGCACGTGGCTCCTGTGTCCTTGTTCTGCATTCACAACCCCCGGGCCACGCTGTCCCCACTGACCAGCCGTCTGTGTGTGGACATGCTATATGACCATTCTCCACTCGTGTAAAACATCAGAGATGAGAAGACCACGTGCATCTCAGGACTCACGGTGACCACGCAGAGTGGACGGTGGCCACCTGCAGCCCGTGGGCCACATCCCTCCCAGTGCCTGTGAATGGTTTTTCTGTGTCTAAATGATCTTAGAATACTAAAAAGAACAGTAATATTTCACGATGCATGAAAATTATGTGAAATTCAGGGTCTGTAAATAAAGTTGGATGGCGCACAGATGTGCCCGCTGGTTTACACGCTGCCTGTGGCCAAGTTCAGTGGTTGCAACAGAGCCCGTACGGCTTGCAGAGACTAATATACTGACGGTCTGGCCCTTTACAGTGAAAGGTGGGCAACATTTGCCTGGATGCAAGTAAGATGCTTAAAACAGTGTCTTGCACGTGTTATGCACGATGGTGGGTTAGGTACTATATTGCACCTTTATTTCACCTGCGAGGATTTATGACAATTGCTGCCTCAGTTTTGTTCACCTCTCCCTCCACCAATGCCTGCCAGCGAATTTCTGCATGCATCATCCTCCTGCTTAGCAGCTGCCCACGAGTGGCCAGACTCGTGCTTGTCCACACTACTTTGGCTTAGCTCGGGCCTCAGCAGCTCCCACGGGGCCACCCAGCACATGGTCTTCTCCTTTGCAAGGCACACCAGTCCCTTTTCACCTTCAGGACCCACCTTCTCGGACGCACCTGGATGCCAGGTGTAATAAATGAACCCGAGAGCCCCCTCCATCATTTGCACCCCATCCTCTGCTCCTGGGGAGCTGCTCGGCGCTTCCTGACCCGCATCTTCCCTCCAGCTCCACCAGCGGGCTTTGTAGGACGCCAGAGGAAGCTTCGAGGTTCTCCCCCTCCTGAAGCCCAGCACCCCCCCAGGCAGCTGCGGGGGTGTCTTCTCTGCCCCACCCCCACCCCGTGCATTCCAAACCGCCTGCATTTCTTCCTCGCGTATGGGGCCCGTTGCTGTCTCATTGTTAGCCTGGGGTGACGGAAACAGAGGCACTTTTTGGTTCTGCCCACCTGTCTCTCCTTACACCCAGGGTGTCCTCGGCACCCCTTCATCCGCGTGGGCCTTCCCCAACCTCATGCGGGGTGGGACGGGCATCTTTCTGCAACGCTGTCTGCTGCAAAAGGCCAAGAATGTGAGCAAGGACAGCTGTGTTTGTCTTGAATGTAGTGCATTCACTACCCGGTTCCAAGACACTTCTATCAACCCCAGAGGAAACCTGTTATGCAGCCACGCCCCGTATGAGTTTCCCGGGGCGGCCATGGCACCACAGACGGGGCAGCTCACACAACGGGAATTGTCGTCTCGCAGTCCTGGAGACCAGAAGTCTGAAGTCAAGGGGTGGGCCGTGTAGGTTCCTTCTGGAGGATCTGTTCCCTGTCTCTCACCCAGCTTCTGGGGGTCACCTGACATCCTTGGTGTTTCTTGGCTTGTAGGTGCATCCCTCCCACTTCTGCCTCCATCTTCACACGGCCTTCTCCCTGTGTGTCTGTGTCCAAATCTCTTACTATAAGGACACCAGTCCTATTGGATTATGGCCCACCCTCTTCCAGCACAACCTCATCTTAACTAATTACGTCTGCAATGACCCCATTTTCAACTAATGTTACATTCTGAGCTGTGGGATTTCGGCGCTGGGGGGACACAATTCACATAACATTCTCCATCCTTCCTCCCCCTGTCCCGGGCAATCTCCAGTCTGCTTTCTGTCTCTGTGGATTTGATTATTCTAGACATTTCACATAAATGGGATCAGACACTGTGTGGGCTTTCATATCTGGCTTCTTTCACTCAATGTAAACTTTTTCAAGTTCGTCCACATTGTAGCACATGTCAGAGCGTCATGTATTTTTGTGGTCAGTGAAATCTGAAGGAAGGATATTCCCAAACATATCATCTGCCCTCCTCGACTGTCCCACTTACCGCTTAGGATTATATATGCACGTATTCTTAATGCATTTACACATTCGCGTGCACACATACACACACCTGTGTGCACCAAAATGCACTAATGCATTAATGCAAAATCATCTAAGTAACTTAGCTTTACAAAGATGCTACATGGAAAACAAAACCCAAATACTAGGAAATAAAAAATATACACACATTCCTAGATGCCAAAAAAAAAATGCATAAGACGTCAAGATTCATGTCTCTTTTTATTCTATTTGGCATAAATCCAGCTTCTCTGAGGACTGATTTAGAAACTGTTTTCCCAACCAGGATTTATTTTTTTCTTTCTCATGACCATATTCCATTTGTCAGGGGGGTTCAAAGTGCCCTTTGCACATTTTAACTTTGTATTCTTTCCCACCACTTTGAGGTGGGTAGCTTGCACGGGTTGATCAATGAGTGTATTTGGATAAACTGGGCAAAGTCACAGCTTCAGGGGAAAAAAATAATAAACTCTGCAAAAATAGGAAAACATCACTGGATTCAAACACCAAGCCATATCTCTTCTCCAGGGAGATTTCAAATGGTAGTTATATAAAATGCCTCTGACTTAAATAATGGATGTTCATCCATTGTTGCCTTTTTTGTGGGACGATGTCACACTGAAACAACAAACGAGAATGTTTTCCAAAGCTCCCAGGCTGTAGATTTCCATCCCGGATTGCACTGTGGGTCTTGGAGGGGTCAGAGCAGTTAATTATCTCAAATGAAGCTCACAGCCTCTTCCTGGGAATTGAGTGGTTCTTGGGAAGTAATGGGGCGCGGTGATTACGGTATTCATCTTGCATGATAGCCCTGCTCTTCCCTTCCATTCTTCGTCATTTCCACCTTTGAGTGGCCACTGGAAAGCTGGGCTCTGTCTTCCTGGAATCGCTCTTAAAGAGGTTTGCATTTTCGCTGCAAGTCAGCATGTCACAGAGAATGGACAGGCACTTTGGAAAAAGGCATTCGGCACATCTCCAACCCTTTTCAGAAATATAAAATTTGGTCCGGGCCCAAATGCTGTTGGGAGGGGGGAAAAAAAACCAATTCAGGAAAGGTCCGTGTGTGATTCTGTACAATTGTGCTGATTAACATGCACTGATATCTTGCCACCTATGATGGTCCAATGAGAGCTAGCATTTTGGGGGCTGGGGGTATGCTTATTTCTGTGCTGGAAAAAAACAGTTTTCCATGACTTAGTGTCATTTTCCTTTGTTTCAAAGAAAGGAAGATGTATGAGTGTCCTGTTGCCGCTGTTAACGAATGACCACACACGGGATGGCTTAAACCAACAGAATTCACCCTCCCCCCGTCCTGGAGACCAGACGTCCGAGATGAAGGGGTCGCAGGGCCGCGCTCCCTCCGGAGGCTCCAGGGGAGGGACCTTCCTGCTCTTCCAGCGTCTGGGGCTCCAGGCGTCCCTGGGCTGGTGGCCGCCTCCCTCCATCTTTGCCTCCGTCTCCACGTGGCTCCTCCTCTGTGTCTGTATCTCCTCTTCTGTCTCTGATCAGGATACTGTCATTGGATGTAGGGCCCCTCCTCCAGGATGACCTCCTCTCCATCCTTCACTAATCACATCTGCAAAGACCCTGTTTCCAAATAAGATCCCATTCTGAGGTCCTGGGAGTTAGGACGTCAACATATCTTTTTTGAAGAGACACAATTCAACCCACAACTCCTATCATCTATCTCCTGAGGGCATAGCACCTTCTGGACCTCACTCTTGACTTCACCCTCTCACTCTACAGCAACCCAACCCACTCTGGACGAAAGACAGATGCCCAATGGTCACCTCCATTTCCCTCACCAGCCAATTTCCCCTCAATTTAACTTAACAAGTGATTCTGAGTGCCCACTTGGGATTAGCCACCAACAGGACGCTTAGGTCAAGGACAAAATAAACCTTGGACTCAGGCTGCCTGAATTTGAATCACAGCTCCGCCATATGCAATTTACTGAAATCTCTCCAGATCAGCAGAAGAGTGTCTGTTTCTGATTCAATGTGGGCACCATCTTTAATTCTGTTGGTTTTCTCTCTAAGGAATGCTTGAAATCTCCCCACCACACCTACCCTTTCCCCATGTCTGCTGACATGGCCTCCCCCAGCACGACTGCAACAAGTTCGATGATCCCCTTGCATCAAATTTACCGCCATCTATAACTCATGTCCGTGGCCCCTTTCATATGAGGACCCCATCTGTGCCATAACAAGATACCACAAACTGAGTGGGATTAAACAACAGAACTGTATTGTCTTACAGTCATGAAGGCTGGACGTCCAAGATCCAGGTGTGTGCAGGGCTGGTTCCTCCTGAGGCCTCTCTCCTTGGCATGTAGACGCCGTCTTCTCCCCGTGTCCTCACAGGGTCGTCCCTCTGTGCGTGTCTGTGTCCTCATCTCCTCTTCTTGCAAGGACACCAGTCCTGTTGGATCAGGACCCACCCTAGTGACTTCATTCTACCTTCATCACCTCTTTAAAGACGCATCTCCACGTACAGTCACCTTCTGAGATGCTGGGAGTCAGGACTTCAACATATGGATTTTAGAGGGACACACTTCAGCCTGTAACAAGGACAATCTCTGTAGTTGTTCCTTCCTTCATTCCTGAGGGATTGGAGGGGAAGGAGCAGCCATAAGATAACTTTCCACAGGTCCTCCTCCTCCGTTCCACACCGTCAATAGCTCATTCTGCCACAGAACGAAATGAGACACAAATAGAAGAAAACTTGCCCTGGGTTTTCCTTTAAAAGTGGCTACAGTGTATTTCCATTTGGCTTTGGAATACGGAAAATCCGTTAAAACAGCATGCGAGAAACTCCAGAAATGTTGGTGCAAATCCGTTCTCCATTCTGGTGGCCCCCAAAGCAATGGACGTCCTTGTCGACCGTGCAGCTGCGTTTACCTCCACCCCCTCCAGTCCCTACGTGGACAAATAACAGCTGAGTTGAGAAAATATAATTTCCAGGGTGTAGAGAATATCAAGAGTCGTCTCTCGTATGCTGTCCGGGGGACGTTATCTAATTTACACTTCACGTCACCACGGAACAAGGCCAAAGTTGCCTTCTCTCCAAATCTGGAGAATTAGTCATATTTGGGCTGCTATAACAAGACACTATAGACGGGGCGGCTTAAACAACAGACATTTATGGTCCCACAGTCCTGGAGGCTGGACGTCCGGGATCCAGGTGTGGGCAGGGCTGGTTCCTCCTGAGGCCTCTCTCCTTGGTGTGTAGACGCCGTCTTCTCCCCGTGTCCTCATATGGTGGAGAGAGAGAGAGCCCTGGTCTCTCTCCCAGCCTGTTCCCGTCTTCCTGCTCAGCCTTTAAAATCAGTGCGATGCCTCTCCAGAAACCTTTATGCTACAAGCTGAGTCCAGAATGTCCCAGGTGCCCCGACGCCTCCACATGCATCCCCCACATCTTATAATAGTACACCACAGTTGTGTGGTTTAACCATCTGTGTCCCCTCCTCTCTGTAAACAACTTTTGTTTCCTCATCGCCAGACACCTGGCACCAAGCATATGCCTGGCTCCGAAGAGGCGTGCCTCGAGTGTTTGTTGAGTGAATGCATGAACTCCTCTGAGGTTCCCACACTCGGGAAGCAGACCCCCTGGATTTATAAATCTGGGGCTTCTGACCACCTCTAGCACAGCTCAGGTGAAAGGCAGAGAGGACCCGGCTCATCTGCTTCCCTCGCACCCATATCCCCGCCCAGAGTATTTGTCCCGCCACCTGCAAAGATATCTGACGTTTAGGGACAGACTGAGTCTTTTAAGGCACAGAGTCTCTTAGTTGCAAAAGCTGAGACTGAGACTTGGGTCTGGGCAGTGATCTTTGAAATGACCCAATGCCAGCTCTCACTGGACTGTTGCCGCCTGCAGAAGGGCTCCTGGGAAGGACCACGGGCAAGAGTCTCCTCCTACGGCTCAGGGTTGGCCCTTTGATGCCGCACCTCCCACGCCCACGGGGAACAGAGCTGCCGAGCAGGTGTGTCAGCTTCCCGAAGCCCAGGATGCCCGTCGGCGCTGGGTGATGGCCTGCTTCCCCATCATTCTGGGGGTTGGCCGGTGCAGCTCAGGGAGGCTCACCCGGGTGCATTCTTCAGCGTGTACCCACTTGTCCCACGGGCTTCTGGCTGTGGGGTTTGGAATCAGAGCGCTGGGCCCATTTGGTTTTGGCCTCTCTTCCTTCCAAGCTGGGAGACCAGAAGTCAGCACGTCGAGGGTGGGGTGGCCGGATCTTGAAACCCGCCGAGGTTCCTTCCCCGCAGAGCCCACGATGGACAGCCAGCGGGGACTCCTGTGTCTCTCCTTCCTGTGTTTTCTGATGCACGCCCGAGGTGAGGGACGGCTTGCTCCGGGGGACAGCTGCGTGGGTGCAGGATTCTGTCTGCTCGCGTTTCAAAACTCCTTCCCAAGGAGCTTCTGCCCAGCAAATGGCTATGGCTTGCCAGACCGGGTTAGGAAGGAGACGGAGAAAGATGGCTGGGAGGGGAGAGGGCACAGGGAGTCACTGCGGGGTGTGGGAACTGAAACTGGAAATGTAGGATGCAGGCTAACAGCACTTACAAGCCAACTCTGTCCTCTGGTTTGGACCTGTGTGTGTGTCACGCATTTAAAAAACGATCCGTTGCAGTCGATGATTTAAGTGTGGCAGCCCGTGTTGGGGTTTGTAAGTTCCTTGTCTGGGGCTTAAAATATTAGTTCTGTTTGTTTTTTCCTACGACCAAAGTGGAATTGAAACACAGCTTGGTTTTGGGGGACGGCTTCCCCCAACTTGGGTTTGCTTCACGGGCAGCCTCAGTTCTGATTTTTAAGCTTTTTCATAAATGTCATCCTCTTGTGGTCACAGATTCAAGTCCTGTGAGTTGTTTACGCCAAAAACTTCCACGAGATCTCGCAAGCTCTCTCTCTCGGCCCGACGCCCGGATTTGGGGTTGTTGGGGAGGGTGGGGCGCCTCCTTTAGGAACTGTCGTGCGCAGTGAAGTGTAGGATTTCAACAGCAATTGGATGGCAAGTTTCGTCATCTTAATATTCTGATCGCAGGGCACGGAATACCCGGCGGGACTTCAGAGGGGGAAGTGTTGTCGGTTAGGAATGGAAAGATCTCGTGCAAATGTTAGGATTGTCATATTTCCTGTTTACAGTGCACAAGGCGTGTTTGAGGATGGGAGTTGGTGCTTTCGGGCCGATGTGAGCCCGGGGTCTTCAGCATTATTAATCAGTGTCGTCTTACTGGGTATGTGGACCGCACTGACATGAATTCAGCGGCTTCTGTTTGCAGGGAGATGCTGGTCCCTAAGTTTACACAAGACCAGAGGGATGAGCAAGGATTCAGGGCTCCAGTTTTATACAAAGATGCTTGGCTGTAAACCCAGCCCCTTTTGAGAGTTAATTCTGGTGTCGGCGGGTTACAGTCAGAACTGTAGGTTTGCCATATTCCCTCCGGCAACTCACCCTCTACATTGCACAGTCTACTCCGTCTTTTAGGAGTAATTGGATGTCATGTTCTTTCAGCCAGACACGCAGTTCATCGTAAATCTGTGGGAACCTTTGCTGTGTGTTTACAAAACGTCCTTCACGGGAGAAAAAATATCGAGGAGGCGGCCCTGGCCGGGGTTGGCCAAGTGCTTTCAATAATGTCTGTGTTAAGTTCTTCGGATGACAGCATCACTTCCAACTCGTTTCGTTGATTGTCACCCAGCCGTCTGATGGGGGTGCCACGCTTGACACCATTTTACAGATTGGTAAACTGAGGCACCGAGGGGTTCAATCATTTCGCTGAGGTCACGCTGCTGGTAAAACGCACAGGCAGGATTTGCATGGTGTGGTTGGTTTGAGGAGGCACGAGAAGGTACATGAGGTCTGGGTCAGGTGCCCCTGCTGTGTGGTCTGTGGCCACGTCCGTCCTGAGTCCTGGACAATTAGTGAAATTCAGAGACAGCCTCCTGGACCCCCAACCATCACCAGCTGTAGGACAGAGCGAGTTCACGAGGTGCCAAAACATTCTGCAGAGGCTGTCGAGATGCTTGTTACAGACGCCCCGGGAGGCACTGTTGTTGCGGTGAATGTCACGTAAACCATTGCTGTCGTTACTACATTATTTGTGTAGAATAAAATCATAGCAGGGTGTTCCTATTCCTCCTAGAGAGGGGTTTACCATTCGGTGGCTCCCAATTTCCAGTGTATTTAACCAGTATTTGCTGTCAAATCTGGAGGGGCTTGGAGGAACACGGAACAGAATCAGATCTTGTCGAAGCTGATGGAACCAGAAATGGAAATTGGAAAGGGCAGCTTCTGATGTTTGATTTGTTGAGACAACAATTTTTTTCTCTAAAAATGTTGTATGTAAACAATTTGTATGTTTATAAATATATATAAGTTAAATATATATAGATGATATGCATATAAGTTAAGTATACGTATAAATTAAATATATATATCCTTGTTTTCCTTTTTCCTGTATATATATACATATATAGTATCCTGTATATACAGAATTGTTTTCCTGTATATATATACATATATATGTATATATATAACCATTTTTCCTGTACATATATTATGCACTGACTCCAACAGTTTCTTCCACTTCCATTGTGCATTCTTCCCTGATCAGACATGACTAAAAATCTGTGTGTATTTGACTAGAGAGCTGCTTTTCTACACACAGTCTTAAAAAAAATAAGGAAAACTGATAGCGGTGCTCTTTATGACGTTTAACAGCAACAGGGAGTGTGTCTGAGTGCTTCCTGTCGAGTGAAGCTACTTCAGGTTCTGTGCCAGGTATTTTGCATGATTTGCTGCGTTCCGCTGCGGGGGGTCACTTTGGTTCCTCTTCTGAGAATGGTGACATGGAGAGGCTGTGACACTTGCTCAAGATGACGAGGCAGGCCACACGGGGCTCCGGGACTCCGGTCCGCGCTGGCCTCGTCCTACATCCCTCAGTGGAGACTCTCTTCACCCCGCCTCCTTCCTCATGGCCCTGAAACTACCTCTGACCTGACCAGTCTATGGGTGTGGAAGTCACGCCACAAAGGGGTCATTCAACCTGCCCCTTGTCCATCTGTGGGGCTGAACCCGCCCGTCTATTGAGGGCAGTGATTCTCCATCCTTGATGTGCCGAGGAGTCAGCTAGGATGGCGCTGGTTTAAAGGCACCAGCCCAGTCCCCGCCCCTCGAGATCCCCATTTTGCAGGTGGGTGGGGCACCGGGGAACCGGGAGACCTGTATTTTAAGAAGCACCCTGGGACATGCCCACGCTGGAATCAAGGCTCCCTTTCAGAGGTGATGACTGAGCGCCCAGCCATCTGGTTTACCCTTGGGTTGAGCCTCATGGATCCCTGACACACGGGGGAGGCTGCTCTTTGCTTCCCAATTCAGAGATGCATCACCCAACACGTGCAGGCCAGAAGTGACACCCCACGTAGAGATGCCGTAGCCAGCCATTCTCAGCTGGGGGGGGCTTTGACCCCAGGGGGCGCTTGGCAATATCTAGAGTCATGTTTGGTTGTCACAGCTGGGTATAGGGGGACTGCTGTGCTATAATGGGTGGAGGCCACGATGCTGTTCAATGTTCTATAGTGCACAGGACAGCCCCACCTTGGATCAGAGAATGATCCAGTCCTAAACATCTGTGCTGAGGTTGAGAAATCCTGCCTTAGAATGAGAGACTCTGTCTGTCTATATCTATCATCTGTCTATCTATCCATCATCTATATCTATCTATCTGTCACTTCTCATCTACCTATCAATCATCTATCTGCCTATGTATGTATGTATCTATCTATCCATCATCTATCATCTCTCTATCCGTCTATCTATACATGATCTATCTACCTAGCTACCTACCTATCCACCATCTATGTATCTATTATCCATGTATGTATCATCTATCTACCTATGTATGTATCTATCTATCATCAATCTATCATCTATCTACCTATCTACGTATCTATCATCTATCTATCCATCATCTATCTATGTATCTATCTATGAATCTATCAATCCATCTATCTATCCATCATCTATCTATCTACTTATCTACCTACCTATCCATCTTCTATCTATCATCTATCTATGTATCATCTATCTATCTATCTATCTATCTATCACCTATCTATCTACGTACCTATGTATCTATCTATACCTATCTATCATCTATCATCTATCTATAATCTATCTACTTAACTATCTACCTACCTATCCATCTTCTATCTATCTATCTATAATCTATCTATGTATCATCTATCTATCTATCTATCACCTATCTATCTATCTACGTATCTATGTATCTATCTATACCTATCTATCATCTATCATCTATCTATCTATAATCTATCTACCTATCTATCATCTATCTATCCATCATCTATCTACCTACCTATCTATCTACCTACCTATCCATCATCTATCTATGTATGTATGTATCCTCTAGCTAGCTATGTCTGTTGTTTTAGCCACCCCATCTGTGGTACTTTGTTACGGCAGCTCCAGGAAACCAACACACAGTTCCTGTCCTGCAAAGTGAGGTCCATGGACCTGCAGCGTCAGTGTCCCCTAGGAGCTGGTGAGGAACGCAGCCTCTCAGCCCCACGCAGACCTATCATGGCAGAGTCTGTGTGTCACCCACGTCCGAAGGGATCCGTGTGCCTGTGTCCTTTGGGAAGGCTGGTTTAGGACACACCATCCAACCTTTCCTCACCAGACAGCCTGCATCATTTTTCTCCAGTCTCCATTTCATGACAGACGTCTTGCCTTCTATGATGAATAATCATTCCTTCCTCCTTTGTGACCAAATGCTTCTCCGCCTGGAGCCTCTGTACGCTGCTACAGATGTCTTTGATCTGCAAGGTCCTAAAAGGGCCCCTGTGATGCCAGGAAGCGGGACAACTGGTTGACCTTCTGGAGAGAGACTCAGCTGCCATGGGAGGGTGAGGGCACGGAGGATTCATGGGCCTGAAGAGCAGCCTGTGCACCCAGGTGCCTGTTCAGCTGCAGGGAGGGTCTGCGGCCCCAGGGGGAAAGTCAGTCATTGAGTCCCCAGATATTCACTTTGAGATCTGGAGGACGAAAACCCAGCTCTGTTGAATAATAATTGCCCTTCTGCTGGAAACAGAAACCTCTTGAGGAACCAGAGACCAGAATGGAATTAGCCACACGGCTGTTCTCGGGAAGGAAGTGAAACCCAACCAGCGATGCACCCAAACCCACCGTGCTTTTCTTCTTTTTACTCTCGCTTTAAACCTAAACTACTAACCTAGGCAAATTATTAATTTTCTCTAATCTGTGACTCAGGTCGTCTTGAGAAAGAGCTGCTGTCATGGGCTTTCTGTAGCTATTTTTTAAAAACAATTGAGCCCAAGGGGGACTCGTAAGATTTGCCTCCGAGATGGGGTCCCTCCGGGTCTCTGCTCCAAATATGTGAAATCCAAGCTCCGTTGGCCCGTCTGCAGGATTCCTCAAGGACAAGAGCATTGTGGAGATTTAAGTCTCTTCAGATGGTTTCATCTGTGGCAGCTGACCCCTGAAGGACCAGTTCAAATTTTAGGGAAAACCGTTAAAATCTGATGCCAAGACACAAGAAACAGTGCCCTTAAAGGGCAGCTGTTCCTCAAGGGGATGCAGACTTAAGGACATCGGTTGGGGTAATAAACTCTGAGAGGCTGTCTGTGTCCACGAATGGCTTGCCAGCCACGTGATGGATGCGGTTGGTGGTAATTAAATTCAGTGGCATATAGATTCTGCTGGTAATAGCTGTAATCGGTGCCAGGGCTGCGGACACTCATCGTGATTTTGTTTTTCCCCTCTTCGGGGAGCTTGCCCGGGGCTGATTTTCTACTTTAGATCAAAGGAAATAATTCAGTGGTTAGTGGGAGCTGGGAGGCACGTCTCTCTCTCCTCTGTTCTGCATGGTCGCCGTCGCCGGGCAGCCTGTATTCTTCAATGCAAAGCACCAGCCTCGATGCCTCATTATTATTATTCCAACAACAGCTCTGAGCTTTGCTTTGCAAAAGTGCCGTTTGTCGTATTGACTGGAGAGTGTGGGTCGAAGCGGGGACATTCAGGGAATTGAAACTCCCACACGAGGCAGCTTAGACTCTCCCAGGGGTAGAATTTGAACTGGGTTTGGTTACTAGAGACGACAGAATTGCTCCCGTTGGCACTTGAGCAGCTTTCCTAAAAATAGCTTTTATTTTTTGGGGGGTGGGGGTCTTGTGTGTGGTGCTAAGACCTCCCACCCACCAGCACAAGCCACTTAAAACCCACCTTCCCAGGATGTCGGCTGGAAGCCCAGCGTTGTGATCCCGGGACAGACGGGGCTGCTTTCTCCTCGGGCGTTCACGATCCCAGAACATGCGGGTTTGACTAAAAGCCGCTGAGCTAGCTAAGCACCAGATCTTGTTCCAAGCCTGTCTTATGCTCTGCATGGAAAACGAGTCTAGTGACAGCAATGGCCTCGTGAGCAGCCCCACCCCGTTTCCCCTGAATCTGAGCCCCAGGATCGGCATCCCTACCCTAGCGATCTCCCACAGGGGCTGCCACTTGAAGCACACGGGGACCCCTGCAGTGTCTTGGCTGCAGCCCCTCCAGAGAGCAGAGGGCACCCGGCGAATCCCTGCCCGGCCGGCAGGACTGGGTCGTCTCCATGCTGGCCGCTGGCTGGAGTCCACCTGGTTTATGCAACAAGGTCCGGGTGACACCCTACCCCACCCCACACGGGTGAGTCACGCTCACACCCGCCTCTCTCGCAGGACCACACATACGACCACCAGGGGCGGCTTCCTCCCTGACCCACCCTTGCTCCTGCCCCCCTCCAGGGGCATCGGAAGCATCTCCAAGCTGAAGGAGGCTGCTGAAAGGGCCGGGGACGTGGAACTTGGAGCCTTTGGTTGTCTCCAAAGCCGGGAGGGGCTCCCTGGTTTCCTGCTGCGAACTGAGGCTGGTGTCAGGGATTCCACACTCTGATGGACCGACGGACCTCCCCAGCGGGAGCCCAGTGCGCTTTCTGATAACATGCAGGTGCCCCCCCGCCCCGCCACGGTAGTGTGCAATGCATTGTGGGGACAGACAACACAGAGCTCGTGGATTATCTCGGACAAGGGGAGCGGCTGGGCACGCTGGTTGGAGCAGACAGTTAGGGATGCCCGGAGCCGCCCCTCCGTGGTGCAGCACAGAAGTCATTTGTAAACAACTCCGGAGGGTGAATGGAATGCAATATCTGAGCAGCTTCGGGGCCCTGCACGAATGATCCATCCATCTGAACTGGACGGAGGGTCAGCCACTCCCCGGCTGGCCACCCGGGAAGGGAGGTATCTTACAATCCAGGAGGCTGACATTGCGTCCTGTCCCCCGGGCCCAGGACGATGGTGACCCAGAGAGCCGGAGGGAGCAAAGAGGGGGCAGATTTTTCCCCGTAAATAGGAACTGGGGGACCCTAGTGGTGGAGAGGGGCGTCTGGAGGGACGTGGGACCTCCCAGGCTTAGAAACGTCTCTGTGGGATTGGGTCTGTAATTGCACAGGCCTCCAGCGTCCATTCTGGGCCCCAGGGCCGGTGATGGGTGCACTCTGGACTCGGTTTCCCCTACCCTCTGACGCCGGTGGCTGGTCCTGGTCCAGGAGGCAGCTTCCTGGGGATGTGGCTGCTCTGGGGCCTGACCTCCTTCAGCAAGCAGCCCCAGAGGAGCCCACGTGGCATCCTGGCCGGGGCCACACCAGGGGCTCCGCTGACCCCAGGCTGGACCCGGCAAACCTTCCTCCAGGGCGGGCACAACCTGGGTGGATGCGAGGAGACCCAGCCACTAGGTTTCAACATGTTCCCTCACGCCCAGCCTCCTTCTGGCTTCCAGGAGCTGAGATTGAGGCTGCTGGACGGGCCGGGTGCAAATTCTGACTCTGCCCTTAACCTGTCAGAAACTCGGGCTTCTCCGCTGGGACAGGTACGTGGCAGCAATACGGATGTCCCGGCGTGGGCGGAAACCCTGCCCCGTGCAAATATAGGATTCCTCACTGAGACAGGCTGCCACGTGCATGAACCTCGAAAATGTGATGCTCAGGGAGAGAAGGCAGACACCAAAGGCCACGTAGCGTGTCATTCCATTGATAAGAAATGTCCAGAACAGGCAAATCCATAGTGAGAAAGTGGATTCGCGGTTGTCAGGGGCTAGGGAGGGGGATGGAGAGTGCGTGCTTGTGGGGACGGGGTCTCTTTTTGGGGTGACGGAATGTTCTGGGACATTCTGGAGCCAGCTAGAGTTGATGGTTGCACAACATTGTGAATGGGCTTCATGCCTCTGAGTTGTGCACTTCAGATGGGTGGATTGTATGATCTGCAAACGATATCTCAACAAAGCTGTTAAAAATGTTATCACCAAAAGATAACATTCAAATTGGTCAGGATCTCAAAGGATTTCTGATGTGGCTGCTCTAATCTCAGAGGCAGCGAGGGGGACGACACTTGTGGGAAGAAGCGTTTGAATGGGTGGAAGAGGGACGTGGGGCAGCCCTCCCACCCTCTGCTCGTTAAAAAGACTTTTTTTGGAGATAAAATGCACATGTGTAAAAGTCACCACGTCAACCACTTTAAAGGGAACGGTTCGGAGATTTTTCGTGCGTTCGCGATGCTGTGCAACCATCACCACCATCCAGTTCCTGAACATTTTCACGACCCCAAAGTAACCCTGTACTCGTTAGCAGGCTCTCCCAATCCCCTCAGCTCAGATTTTATCCACTGAAGCTTCTCCGAGTGGAGCCAGTAAGAAAGCCAAAATACAGTCTCAGCTTCTCTCCAGTTTCCAGATTTTCTTTTCTTCTGTTTAGCACGTTGGAAACCCATATGCAACCAGAATTTCTGAGCCCTCGGGCACAGGGACGAGGGCCTGGTTTGGAAGGTTTTCAGGGAAGTTGTGGAGAGCGAGGGGCAGCGTGTGGCTGGGCCTCAACTCCAGATCCATTCTGTCTTATCGGTAAGGGAGAATATTCCGGAATTCTGGCCACACGGTCTCCAGTGTACCGCATTTCCCCAGAGCATTCCCCAAGCTAAAAACGGCGGTCAGAATGTTTCCTGGCGAGTAAACCAGCATCTTTGAAACAGGTCACGTGTTACCTCCTCCAGGAAGACCTCCAGGTCTGCTCACATAGAAGGGGAGTCTCCCGCTGTCTCTTGGTCCCCGCTACACTCCGTCCCTACCCTGAGGGATGGTCATCGTCTTTGTAGACCCGGGAGGCAGAGCTTGTCATCATCATTGCCTCCTCAGCAGCTGGCAGTGTGCCTGGCACAGAGTGAAAGTGCATAAATGTTTGCAGAATGCATGGATTCTCTGGCTTTCCAAAACTTCCACGTGTTTGGCTCGGTAGCTAGAGGCAGTGGAGGGCCTTCCTCCTCCTCTTTAAGGTGGGGATGCAATAATCTTCCTAAAGATGTCTCTTCAGTGAGGGGCAGCGGCATGCCCGGGAAGATAAGACATTGGTTTGACAAACACACGGAGGTGGAGAGTCGGGGGACTTTGACCTCTGCTTAGCTCCCGGTGGGACTGACCTTTGTGCCGAGTGGGGACGACTGATTTAGCTGGTGGACGGGGCAAAGGGAGGCAGCCTGGAGATGGAACCAGGGCCCCTGACCTCCCCATCTCTTGTGACTTACTCTGAGCGTCTTCCCAACAGGTCAAGGGGACTTCGACTTGGCCGACGCTCTGGATGACCCCGGTAAGTGGCAACATTTCCAGGGGAGTTGAGCTTTTGCAGCATCGGCTTTGGTCGGGTGGGGCCAGGATGCAGAATTCCTGGGCAGTGAGATCTCTGGTCTTCCCCGAGATGGCAGGCACCCTGAGAGGGACCTTTACCCCGTCCAAGTCTCTTGTCCAAGGACCCCATGGGTGTGGGGCTCAGTTGCACTTCTCGATAGGTCTGTGCAAGCCAAGCCAGCAGCCTGGGCATCCTGCATCGGTTTTTGTGTTCCTTAAATGTTGGTTCTTAGCCCATTCCCAGGGCCAGGCTGCGTCCCTTCTTCTTTTGAAAGGAAGAGAAAAGCTTGTCTACTTGGAGAAAGATCACTGCGTTCTGGCACCGTGAGCGGCCACTGGTCACTCAGCACAGGGGAACAACGGTGGTTGCTGGAGGAAGGGAAGAAGGGATGTGAGGACCAGACCTCGGCCCTATAAGAGACAACAAGCAAAGGATACAAAACCACCCCCCTCCCCGATTTTCCCCACTTTCTGAGCCTTTTGCTGATAATCACTGTGACAGAGCAGATACGAGATTACTGTCAGTGCAATAGAAAAACCTAGGGATGCACGCCAGTGTTGGGACACCACTTTCCCCGTCAGGCTGCAGGGTGAAGGGCTCAGTCGTACTCGGTCTGCACGGCTGCGAGGTGAGGGCTGCAGGAGAGCAAAAGGCTGCAGGCACTGGAAGGCATCCGGCGGTAATGTCCAAAATGCGGTCTGAGCGGTCAGCACCGGGGGACGCGATGGATAAAGAGGGAGCACACCCACGATAGGAGGTGGCCTGCAGCTGTGAGAAAAGGCAAGGCTGGGGGCTCAGATGCAGAAGCACCTAAGATGTTTTATTGATTAAAAACACCACTGATGTGTGAACGAGCAATGCCGCTCCTGGGTGGGTACGTGAGAGAATTGAAAGCGGGGACTCAGTCATATACATGTACACGCGTGTTCACAGCAGCATTATTCACAGCGGCCAAAAGGTGGAGACACCCCAAGTGTCTGTCCACAGATGAAGGGATAAACAGGATGGGGTCCATCCACACAGTGGAATATTACTCAGCCAGGAAAAGGAGTGAAGCACTGACACAGGCTATAATGTGGATGGACTTTGAAAACATGATGCTCACTGCAGAGGGAGCTTTCAAAGATGAGGTTTCCTGTGCTGGGAAGGACCCTGGCCGTTGTCCCCAGGGCAGCTCCAACCTCCCTCAACTTCTCAGTCTCCACTCCCCTGAGCAGCTTCCCTGGACCTCTTTCTCCTGCTGCCCCCGTCTGCCCACCCAGACCCCACACCTGGTCTCACTGAGCCTGGTGGCCCTGCTGTGTACGCTGAGCACTGCCATCCACATCCATGAGTGCTGACCTCCTGTTTCTCTGTTGCTTGGGAGGCTGTGGATGGCCCTGTTGACACACGCTCTGGCACCAATAAATGTTTCTTGGATGAATAAACGTGGGCATGAAACAAAGTGAGAGACCATCGTTCTGGAAGCGAGGGGGCTCTCTCCATCTTTCCCTTTGCCTCTTGCATCACTGTTCACCAGACACGAAGCTACCTTTCTGGTGCGTGTGGCCCCCGGTGTGCGCCCACCTGCCTTGGATCTCTTGGCTAAGATGTTCTTCCTGCAGGCGTCTGAAATCCCGCTCCCCGGCCTCCTGCAAGTCTTTGCTCAAATTTACTTCCTAATGAGCCAAGATGACCACCTCATTAAAGCTCCCCCCTCATTAAAGCACAGCTCCGGGGAAGACTGGAGGGCATGGATTTTAAGGGCGTCTCCTCTGCTTTTTCTTTTTCCCTCCTGAATACAAAATGGAATTTGTGTTTGTATCCCTTAATTTTTGATGCCTTGAAATGTTCACTTTTTGTTAGGGTCTTAACGATTGTTTCTTTGAGCCGCGGAGACGTCCTCAGTGCGTATTGAGTGTATTTTCTCTCTTTGTCCACAGAACCCACCAAGAAGCCAAGCTCAGGTGAGTGACTACGTGGCGGGGCAGAAGTGAGGCCGCGCGCTCCAGCCGGTGTTTCTGGAGGGGTGCGTGAGGATGTTCACAGGATCTCGGAGTGCTTGAAGGAGGTGCAAGGGATCACCTGTGAGCAGATGTTAAATAAACCCTAGTTATTGGGGAAATGCAAATCAAAATCACAGTGAGACGTCACTACATTCCTACGAGAATGGCTAAAATCAAGACATGGGAGATAATGAGTGTTGACGAGGATGTGGAGGAATTGGAACCCTCTTGCGCTGCTGGTGGGGATGGGAAATGGTGCAGACGCTGTGGGAAACACTCTGGCGGTCCCTCGAAAATTTTAGCATGGAGTTACCCTACGATCCAGCAATTCTACTCTTAGGTATATGCTCCAAAGAATTGAAAACAGGGACTCCAACAAAAACATAAGCATACATGTTCACAGCAGGATTATTCACAATAGCTGAAAGGTGGAAACAACCCAAGTGTCCATCGATGGATGAAATGATAAACAGAATGTGGTTCATCCATACAGTGGAATATTATACAGCCACGAAAAGGGATGGAGCACTGACACATGGCACAATGTGGATGGACCTTGAGGACATGACAGTCAGTGAAAGTAGCCGGACACAAAAGGACACAGATTGTGTGCTTCTGTTTATAGGAAATGTCCAGAATAGGCATTTCCTGCCAGGAAATTTAAAAATAGCAGTCCTGTCCCTATGGAAGCCTGACTTTCCACAGAGTGAACCTGGTCCCCTCATGAGTCACTCAAAGAACTTCCAACTATCACTCCAGTAAGAAGGAATAGGAACCCAGAAGTGTGCAGTGGGATGCAAAAAGCAGTGGGGACTAAGATGTTGGTAAAACTAAATGATGATCAGCTGTTAAAAAAAACCCAACTCATTGGCATTAACAATAAGATGCAATTAAACTTCTGAGTTAAATACTAGGAAATGGTAACGGGGAGGTTGAGAAGGAGAATCGAGTTCAAGTCATCCAATATTGCTGGATTTTGACATTTTAAAACTGAAATATTCTTGTTCAAAATAGAAATTGAATGTTTAAGTCCTGCATTCGTTGAGGAGAGAAAAATGAAGGACAAAGTAAACTTGATTAACTAAATAGAGGTCAGGAAAAAAGTTTAAAAAAGATAAGAGGGAGAAAAAAATAAAAGAATAGCAACAATGTACATTAATTATTGTAGATGTGAAAGGATTTAATGACTATGTTAAAGACGGGTTAGATGATGCAAGTTAAAACCAGTTATACGTAATTTACAGGAGAAGCGTTTGAAATGTAATGCCGCAGAGAAGGTGAAAATAAATGGTTGGAAGAAGAGGCATGAGACAAATGGTAATCAGAAGAAAGTGACATTATGTAGCAATTCAGACAAAATGACCTTCAAGGAATAACAGTTACTTGGGGGAAAGAGAGTTACAATGTATCCATCAAAGAACAATCCCCAGGATGACAAAGCAATCTGGGTCCATCATGTACCTCCAGGAAGTCAAAGTGGAAATTAAAAAATCAGAGTGACAGATTTTTGCCGGCCTTTCTCCAGAAATATCAGGTCCGGCGGATGAAAATATTACTAAGAATAAAGATTTGAGTAACTCGACTAACAAGCCCGAGGGACTGGAAATTTACAGCCCTTGAACAAACAAAGAGAAAATGTGAATCCCTTTCATGCCCCTCTGGTGTGTTGATAAAAACTGACCATCCCCTAGCCCAAAACTGACCATCCCCTAGCCCACAATTAGCTTGCTCTTAATTATGATAGAAATACATTAAATGCTTGTATAAATAAAATAAACATGGAAATCAAAGATATATGTGGTTGCACAGAATTTGAATTAAACTTCATCTTTGTTTCATGTCCCTTCATTATCTTTGTGCAAGAGGAGCCGTATCATATTTTAATTAGTTTAATGATGAATCCAAGAACCACTTCTTTGCAATAACATACGTTTCCCTGTGAATTCCCTTCCTCTCCCCCATCAAAGGTAAACACTACACTGAGTTTTGTATGGATTCTTTACCTCACTTCTTTTCATTTTGTTTTATCTTAGATGTGGGTACCTAAACCATATAGTCTTTTTAAAATTATGATTTCCTTTTGATGAGGTTCACCCATTTCACAAACCCCCGCCCCTGCTTCTGGCAACCACCAATCTGTTCTCTGTAGCTATGAGTTTGGCCCTTTTAAAAATATTTTTAGATTGCACATACACCTGAGATCATACAGTCTCTGTCTTTCTCTGTCTGACTTATGTCACTTAGCGTAATGTTCTCCAGGTCCATCCATGTTGCTGCAAATGGCAGGATTTCCTTCTTTTTCATGGCTGAGTAGTATTCCATTGTGTTTATATACCACATCTTCCTTATCCATTCATCCATTGATGGACATTCAGGTTACTCCCAAGTCTTGGCTACTGTGAATAATGCTGCAGTGAACATGGGGGTGCAGGTATCCTTTCAAATTAGTGTTTTCGTGTTCTTTGGATAAATACTCAGAAGTGGAATTGCTGGGTCATAGAATAGTTCTATTTTTCATTTTTTGAGGACCCTGTTTTCCACAGTGGCTGCACCAGTTTGCATTCCCATCAACAGTACACGAGGTTCCCTCTTCTCCACATCCTCGCCAACACGTGTTATCTGCTGTCTTTTTGATAAAAGCCATCCTAATAGGTGTAAGGTGATGTCTCACTGTGACAATATATTCCTCAGTTGTTATTCTTTTTGGATGTCCTAGCTCACACGTGTAGACTGTTGTAGTGTAGTATGATTTAGTCATCAGGATAGTCTGTCATACATCCACGGATAGGCAAATTTTTGACCATTGGATTAGACTGGAAAGCCTGCACATAGAGCTGTGGGCAGGTGGACATCTGAGGTATGATCAGCAGTAGGTGGCAGGTCAGTGGAGAAAGGAGGGACTCAGGGGCTGAGACGCAGACAGAGCAATGAACGGGCTCAGAGGGGCTGCAAATGGACTTTTGACTGAATTATAACTTGGTCCCCAAGAGAAATCATAGCTACAAAACAGTAGGGAGAGAATGATTTCATGTAAGCAGGGTTGGGGCATTGGCTGTTCTTGCGGATAGCATATAATTAAATCTCAACCTCATGCAGTAGTTAAAAATAAACTGCAGGCAGCTTGAAAACCTAAATGTGAAAAGGAACAAGTTAAAAGTTTTGGAAAAATAGAGGGACATGTCTTATAACCTCGGGGTCATGAGAATTTTCTTAGTTAAGATACCAAAAGCACAGACTTTTAAAAATTGATAAATTGGACAATGCTAGAATTTTAATAATAACAAGGATAAAAGCTTTTGACCACAGACTCTCCATAGTGGAAAGATAAGCTGCTGGCTGGGAGAGGCTAGTTGCCGTACACATAACCAGCGGAGGTTTAGTACACAAAATATACAGGTGGGTCCTTCCAAGATTGACAAACAGCCAAATACAGAGATTGCACACAGGCAGTTCAGACAGGAAAGCACACAGCTGGTGCATGCAAGAAAAAATGCTCAAGGTCGTGCACAATCAGTGAAAGGCCAATGCAAAGCACGCCCCACGGATTAAAGGTCCAGCAACAACAATTTGAGTAAACCTGAGCTCTCCCACACTGCTGGTGGGATGATAACCCAGAAGAACTACTTGAAGGTTCTGAATCCAGGAAACACACAGCCACAACCCACGCTGTTGTGCACAGGGAGAGAAGCAGGGCGTAGCACTGTTTGCAAAAAAAAAAAAAAACCAACCCAAAACAACAAAATGTTCATGCAGTAGGTCACTGTGGAAACGGGCAATGGAGCTGTTGAAAGACCTAGGTCCACATGCATCAGGATGAATGCATCTCAAAATACAGAACAAGCATAGTTAATAAATACTGTCGTGCTAAAGTTGCTGAGAGAGTAGATCTTAAAAGTTCTCATCACAAGAAAACGATTCTTTTCGTAACTATGTGTGGTGAGGGATGTTAACTAGACCTACTGTGGTGACCATTTCTCAGCGTACACATATATCAAGTCATTACGTTGTACATCTGAAGCCAATATAATGTTACATGTCAATCATACCTCAAAACATATATATATATATATATATAATAAGTAATTAAAAGAGAGAGAGAGAGAAACTAGCAGAATAAGAGCATGCATAATAAAAAAAATATTGATGCCAATTTAAGAATGCACCAAAGAAACTATGTATAATTTATAGGCACATGCTTACACAGTAACAGTTTGAAAATCATTTAAGAGAGGCACCCACTGATTGTAGAATAGTGTTCCAGTCCTCTTCTCTGGGAAAGAGGTGGGATGAGGGGATTAAAGGGACCCAGCTGTTACTATTTTGGTAAATCTATCCAAGAACAGCTCCTCCTAGATTTCTCTTTTGGATCATGCCCCCATCATCGCAGGCAGCTCTGCCATCTTCTTGCGTGACAAGTAACTTCTAGGAACAAAATTGACTGTGTGTGCGTGTATGTGTGGGTTTCTTTCAGTTCTAGGTTTTTAGGTTTTCCTTCCAGTGGGTAAGCGATTTTTAGCCGGTCGATGGTAATCTAGAACACCGTGTGCAGCAAATGTGGAAAATGTGAAGTCTGTAGCGGGACTAATATTCTTGTTTCATAGGCTGCTCGTGACAGAAGGATGTTTTTCTCTCCTAAACACACCGTGTCGTCTTCCCCGCAGATATCTACCCGAAGCCGAAGCCCCCCTCTCGCCCGCAGCCTGGAATTCCCGACAACGGGGGAAGTAAGCACGCTCAGCGTTCCGACTCATTTCAGACCTGGTTGGGGATGAAACTTGGGTTTTCTTGACTAGGAGTTTTCATGCGGCTGCTTCTGAAACAAGTCACAGCTCGCCTCGCAGGGAATGGAGCTCCATTCCATTAGAGGTGGAACGCACACAGTCATTTCATTTTCCCGGTGCTCTGACACCTGGAAAACAGTGTACACAGAGGATATGGTGTGTTCACGTGATGCAGCTTCAGTTAGGCTGGGCGGCAAGCTCTTTTTCTGGCTCTTTTTCAGGGTTCCAAATAACTCTGGCATTCCCACGCAAGAGAGCCCACCTGTGCTGTGCATTTTATGTCATTTATCCTCAGTTTCTCCATCATTTCAAAAAGGTGGCAGACACTGCTCCCATATAGTTCTTTAAAAAGGGGGGGAGTATATTGGCCGATAAAGTCCTCAGCAATTCAACCACCCCCAAAACCTAAAACCTGACAGACAAGATGGAGTAGCATGAAGCAGGCTGAGTCGAAGGCTTCTGGAAGCTTCTTGGAAGCTTGTCCTGCCCTGAGTATGGGTGGAAATTTATCTCCTTGTAGGAGGGGTGACTGAAAATAAAGACTAAGGTCTGAGGAAGTAGTTACCCAATTGAAAAGCAATACCTAACATTAAGTGCACTAGTTACGGGATGGGTAAGTCGACATTCCATCTTCCTTATTTTTCTTTCCCTACATTATCAACATCCCCAATTCCATAGTTTTTTTGTGATAGTATTTCCTCCCCATATTTTTTAAAAAATTATTGTCCCAGGGGCTGGCCCAGTGGCATAGTGGTTACGTTCACACACTCCACGTCGGTGGCCTGGGGTTTGTAGGTTCAGATCCCGGGCGCAGACCTACACCACTTGTCAGCCATCCTGTGGTGGCGACCCATATAAAGTGGAGGAAGATGGGCATGGATGTTAGCCCAGGGCCAGTCTTCCTCAGCAAAAACAGGAGGATTGGCAACAGATGTGAGCTCAGGGCCAATCTTCCTCACCAAAAAAAAAAAAAATGTATTGTCCCATGGAGCACCACTGTTCTATGTGGTACCAATGGGAATCCTGCGTGGAAAGAGGGATTTCTCCCTCCAATATATGTGGGACACGCTGTCACGAGCTTCCCTCCTGTGGGACTCCTGAGAACTTGAAATGTTAACCGCCCCGTAAGATGAATCATGAGCACCAGGCTGACTCATCAACCTCAGGGCGTGGGGGGCAGGGCCCAGCATGGTAGGTGACCCTCCGAGTGTGACTCAGGGCTGGAGCTTCTGCAACGTTGCAGAATCGAGAGGGGTGGTGATTTCTGGGGTTTATTTTCACACTTTGTGGAAACCCAGCAGCCAGTGGCAGGCTGCCTTAATGAATTACTCATTTACGTTTGATGTGAGGCTGTGGAGTCTTTTTTGACCCGGGCGAGAAGCGAACCCACCACACACGGCAACAAACAGGGGAAATCCATTTGGACAGAAGTTAATGACGGTTGCCCTAATATAGGTCCTTGAATCTTGCACTCGCCCAGGCTCCTGTATATGAATCTTGAGAAGGAAGAAGAATCATTGAATGTAAGGGTGAAAAGTCTCTTGAATAACAAGACGGAGTTCTGTTGTACAAGGAAGGCCAACGTGGATAAGCGACATTGGGAAAGGCCCTGCAGAAGGAATATTCTAGGCATTTCTCCAAGATCTCTCCACCCTGGTGACTTGAAAGACAGCCGGTAGATTTACAGGAAGTCCGTTTAGGATGACTTTGGGGCCCCATGAAGCTGGTGGTCCCCTGCTCTTAGAATTAGACCTCGAGAACGTAAGATTCTCCTCTGCCCACACCTTCTCTGATCCGGTTAGTTCTTCTTGGCTTCTCCTGTGGCTCCTGCTGCTGGGTTTGTTCGCCATCTTGGCACGTACCCCTTAGAGAGACCCCGATTCTGCTCTCCGATTCTCTCATCAGACCCCAGCAGCTGGTATCCACGTGGTTTGGAAAGTAATCAAGAGGGAGGCACAGATTTTCTTTGCTGGAAACTGTCATGGGCTGAATGTGTCCCCCAAATTCACACATTGCAGTCCTGACCCCCAGGACCTCAGGATGTGGCTGTATGTGGAGATGGGTCTTTAAAGAGGTGATGGAGGTAAAATGAGGTCACTAGGGTGGGTCCTGATCCAACAGGACTGGTGTTCTCGTAAGAAGAGGAGATGAGGACACAGACAGGGATGACCCTGTGAGGACATGGGGAGAAGACGGTGTCTACACACCAGGAGAGAGGCCTCGGGAGGAACCAGCCCTGTGACACCTGGATCCCGGACGTCCAGCCTCCAGGACTGGGAGAGAATAAATGTCTGTTGATTAAGCCACCCAGTCAGTGGTATTTTGTCATGGCAGCCCGAGCAGACTAATTTGGAAGCTTTGCTTAACGTTGAAGAAATTGCTTAAATCCACAAACGTATCTGTTTCTACTCTTGCATCTTTAAGTTCCTCCACTTCTGAAGGACCCTGTATTTAAAGGGTGGATTTCACCGGGAAGTTGGAGTAAAGTTCAGAACCACGTGATGGTCTCAGGGGAGGAGGATATGGGGGAGCCGTCGACTGAATTTTGAGAAATGCACGTTCTGTATGCAACATTTGCATGATGCCCATTTTCAAGGGCTCCTGGAGAATTTCGTGCAAAAGCACTTGGTTCAACTCAAGTGGTCCCCCAGGAAGCAAGCGGGTGGAAATGCTCACTGTGGGTGAGGGAGAGGAAGGTCACAGAGGAGGCCAGGGGTCAGTTGGAGCATGCCCTGACCACACAGGGAGACCCTGAGCATATGGGTCTGTGCTTCCTGCTGTGTAAACCAAACCTCGTCTGGACTCCTCCAGGTGAGCCCTCCCCCCTCCCAAGCCTCTGAAATCTTGCCCGGTTGTACAGTTTTAAAGACATCAGAAGGGAGTCTGTTCTGGGAAACGAAAGTCCTCGGACACGCCTTGGGTTTCTAGTTTTCTGAGAGGGCTGTCCTGAAGGAGGACTTGGAGAATGCAATTCCTGCATTTTGCCCTGAATGAAAGTCATGTCACCCTGAATCCAACACTGATGGGCACCTTCTAGGTACTGAGGGCAGCCAGGTACTGGGGAGATACAGATGATGCGGAAAAAAGTTTCCAGCCTCATGGTGCTCAGGTGCTGGAGATGCAGATGGATGATGAGTATATTACATTTTATGATGAAATTAGATCAATCATTTATTTCAGCTGTCTTGATAGGTGCAAAAGACATTGAAGCAGAGACATGAGGGATGATGTGATGTTTTGCAGGTCACACAGAGGCTCATAGATATTTCTGGAGTGCATACGGTGATTGACAGACAGTGGGAGGAAAATCCTGGCAGAAAGAATGTTGTGTGCAAAGGCCCTGGGGCAGGAAGCTTGGGCTAAGCTTGAAGGACAGGTCAAGGGCGTGGCGACAAAAGTTAAGAAACTCCGACAAGAGAATGTAGACGCGCAAGGGGAAACGTATGTAACGCACCATCAAAATGTGAGATGATTTCATCCTAATATTGGTGACGTTTGGAAACAGTCCTGGCATTGGTGAGAAACCTCAACATCGGAATGTTAGCAGTTGAGAATCTGCCATATTCATTTCAGGAATCTGCGAGCTTCTTGCCGTAAGCACCAGGCAAGGAGGTCCTGGGCACAAAGATGAATGGGGTTTTTTAACCTTCATGCTTGGAGATTTTTAACTACAGTCATGGTCCGCAAAACGATGTTTCAGTCAACAACAGACCATACACAGGACGGTGGTCCCGTAAGATTAATACCGAATAGCCCAGGTGTGTAGTAGGCTGCACCATCGAGGTTTGTGTAAGTCGCTCCATGACGTACACACAAGGACAAAATCGCCTGATGACACATTTCTCAGCACGAGTCCCCATGGTTAAGCGATGCACGACTGTGGTTTTTAACTGTAAGCGAGGCTCCACGCGTGGTCTGAACAGCGGATCTACATAAGCCATTGTGTTATTGTGTATTTCCGTCTTCTTTATGGTGTGGATGGTTCACTCCCGAAAGATGTCACTCTTTTCCTAAGACCCCCTTGGTGTTTTCCAACAGATATCTACCCGAGACCAAAACCACCACCTCGTCCGCATCCTGGCAATTCCGACAACACTGGAGGTGAGTGTCGTGCGTATCCACGCGCGTTCCAGAAGCGTGGGGATGCAATGTGTCCTTTCACATCGAGACATTCTTTCCTCCGTGGGGAAACACCAATGGCTTCTGAAGTACGTGGAGGGTCTATTACGAGGAGTCCGTTCTGCTCCTCACCGGCTCCTGGGGGTACGCTGGCAGCAAACACATTTTGTTTGCTTTTGACTTCACGGACTGAAACATGCAATGCTCCAAAGACTTTTCCTGTCCTTATTGAGGAAGCAGATTGCTTTTTCTCCTGTGTCGTCTGCTTTCGTTTGGGGTTCTGTGGACTTTTGCTTCCCTTTATAAGAGCCATTGGGGGCCACTTTCTCACGTTCCTGCAGTATTTTGTGTGAGATGTTGGCATCTGATGAACAAGAGGGAGGACCACTCAGGACAGGGATGCTGGCCCGTGAAGGTGAAAGAATTGCAATCATTCCACGGTGTGGGCACACGTGCGTGCAGACTGATGGGTGCTGGAGAAGGCTAAGATATGTTGGGCATCCTCATTCCTATCAGCTTTGACAATGAGAAGTTCCACTGATTCCAATTCTCTGCAGACATTGTTCGGACGCCACATTCCTAGGGTCCAAAATACTCTTGTTTACGCCCAACTGGGAAACCTTCAGGTGGGTCCCAGCGCCATTTCCTCCCACCTCCTGCAGGTCTCGCCTCCAGGGCCGTCTCTGTGTCCAGGACCGGGCTTCCTGCTCTTACACCCGGATCCCTGCATGTCCCACTCTCTCCAGCTATCCGTGTTTCCGAATCCCTTTGCCCTGACACGCTTTATACTAACACGCCATGCCGTGCACCTGTTTTTAGTTGATTTCCTTGAATTAGAATGAAAACTGCAAGCAGGCATGGATTTTTGCTTCATTTGTTGCTGTCTCCCCCGGGGCAGCGTGTGCAACGTAGTGGGTTCTGGCTAAAGATCAGTTTTGTGAACAACGCCTGAGCCGACGGAGGGCTCACCCCTTAAGCCCCTCCAGCAGGGCACATACTCTCAGCACCATTTGCTGGAATGCTCCGTCACAGCCCCCCACTCCCCCAAATCTCTGGCCTTGTGATTCACATGTCCTGCAAGAAGTGAATAAGGTGACCCCGTCAAGGCTGTCCTCTGCTCAAAGGTGTTTCGGGAGACACCGATTTCAACAAAATAAAATAGATGTCTGGGCTCTTCGGAGCCTCGAGTCTAATCTCAAAGGGGCTACTGTATCTTCTGCTTCAGAAGACAAGTTTCAAGACACTGTTTTATTGGGGCTCCCCACAGCTCTGGGAAGGCTTTGCTGAGGGAGCGATTCTTGCTGAAAGAAAGCAGAAGGACCCCTGCCCACCTTTCGCATTTCACACTTTTCGTAAACCTCAGTGGCATGCTTTTTACCCCGCTGTGAGGGCTGTGCGTCTCCACGTGGATTTCTTAGAGATGGACAAAGACGGAATCATTCTAACAGGGAGAGAATGTGCAAAGAGGGACCCAGAGACAATTGTGGGTCTCACAGACCATGAGAAGAAGGTCCCTTTGGCCAAGAGTATGCTTAGGGCCATCAAACTGTCCTCTGTGACAGGTGCATCTCTGCAGCATCTCTTGGCTCTTGGGGAGGAAGCAGGTAGTTTTAATGTATCCAAGCAGTCAGACAGCTTCTGTGGGGCGGAGCATCCTTAAAAGTTGCACGCACAAGCCCAAATGCTCCCCAGGAGGCCCCCACAGCCCTGCGGGCCTCCCCTGGTTCTCCTTTGTTGGAGACGGGTCCACGTCTTCCAATTCTGAACTTGGCTGTGGGCATCTGAGAGGCATTAGAAATGGGCACAGCTCGGACCTGAGGGCTGGGGTCTGCGCTAGGATCCCCCTGTGGTTGCAGGGGGCACGGGGAGGGTGCAGAGGCAGGGGCTGCAGGCCAGCAGGAGTAGAGAGTACAACGTCATGTCTGGGATGACCATCGCCGGTCGTGGGTGCCACTGTCTCCCGACACCCCCACAGAAACCCGACACCCCAGTGCTGCTCATTTCCAGCAGCCGGGCCCAGCAGACAGGCTCGACCCTACCCCGAAAGGCCCCCAGGTTTATTCTGATTCCAAAATACAGACCTCCTCCCAGGCCCTCCGGTGGGCAGCCCAGGCCGAAATCACCATCCCCCGGCCACCAGACTTCATATGTCAACATCCCCAGAAAAGAGTCCCAACATTTGGTGCCTACAAGAGTTTCAGACACAGCAGTGACTAAACCCCAAAGCGAGCTTTGCGGACCCCTTTGCATGTGAAATTTCATCCTATTTTGAAAAAATAATAGACAACATGAGTGTTCGGGATGTGAGCAAGTCGACCGAGAAGCAGGCGGGGAAATTCTGCAGGGCACGGGTTAGCGTATTGGAGTTTCCCAAATGGGAACCCGTGGGTGACTCCCACGGTCTGTCCGATGGGTGTGTTTTCCGACATCACCAGGAGGTTAACTCAGTTCTGATGCCACTTACCTGGGGAGAGCGTCAGGCCCCACAGGTGAAGGGCTCAGTCCCACAAGATGCCCGTCTCAGGTTGCCACCTGTGCTTCTGCCAACCGGCTGTAGATGGGAGATTCCCAGGACCTCTTCCTCGGGTTCCACTAATTGGCTACGGGGGCTCACAGAACTCAGAGAAACATGTTCCGACATTTACAGTTCGTTATAAAGGATATGATGAAGGAGGCAGGTGGACAGCCAGAGGAAGAGATACACGGGGCAAGGTCTGCGTGCACCACCATTCAGCAGGAGGATGGGGCTCATCAACCCAGAAGCTCTCGGAACCCCGTCCTTGTGGGTTTTTCTGGAGTCTCCATTCCACAGGCATAATTGCTGAACTCATTGGCCACTGGAAATGGAACTCAGTCTCCGTCCCTCTCCCCTCCCTGGAGCTCAGGGGTGGAACTGAAATTCCCAACCCTCTAATCGCTTGATTGGTTCCCCTGTGGACCAGCCTGCATCCTCAGGTGCATTCCAAAAGTCACCTCATTAGCATAAACTCAGGTTTGGTTGAGAGCGGCTTGTTAGGACTCTCAAAATACGCCTTTAAGGATCTCATCACTTAGGAAATTCCAAGAGTTTTAGGAGTTCTGTGCCAGGAACAGGGTTGAAGAGCAAATATATATTTCTTTTTTTAACAATTTAATATTTTATTGAGGTCATATGGCTTATAACATTGTGTAGTTTCAGGTGTACATTAATATATTTTAGTTTCTGTGTAGACTGTGTCGTGCTCATCAATAATCTAGTTTCCATCCATCACCATACACATGTGCCCCTTTATCCCTTTTGTCATCCCTCCACCCACTTCCCCTCTGGTATCCACTAATCTCTTCTCTTTATCCATATGTTTGTATATCTTCCACATATGAGTGAAATCATATGGTGTTTGTCTTTCTTTGTCTGGCTTGTTTTGCTTTCCATCACACCCTCAGGATCCATCCATGTTGTCACAAATGGCACCATTTTGTCTTTTTTTCATGGCTGAGTAGTATTCCATCATGTATATATACCAAGTCTTCTCTATCCATTCATCTGTTGATGGGCACTTGGGTTGCTTCCACGTCTTGGCTATTGTGAATAATGCAGCCACTATGGAAAGAAGGATTGGAGAGTTCTCAAAAAATTAAAAATAGAAATACCATATGATCCAGCTAGTCCACTACTGGACGATTATCCAGAAAACATGAAGTCAACAATTCAAAGAGATTTATGCATCCCTATGTTCATGGCGGCACATATATGTTTCTTATTATCAATCCCAGTATCGCTGTCTGGGTCTCTTGTTTTGAGGATGCCTCTTTATAATTCCTGCCAGACAGAAGGATGTGGAGGGAGGAGGTTCAGGTACCCGGAGAAGGGACGCAAAGGACAGAGTGAGCTGTTTCTGCAGCGTCACCCCCTCCCTGCCTGAATCAGGTCTGGGTGTTCCAGGATGGGGAGACAGGAGAGACTGGGAACCATACCCCACGCTCTTGGCTGGGACATCAAGGCTGTCCCAGGATGAATTCTCCCCCAAGGAGCTTGCAGGCTGTGCCCCATGACTGTTATAGGATGAGTCTGTACGAGTGTGCCCGGACCCATATTGAAGACAGCAGCTTCCACTTGCTTGCTTATGAATTCCAAGGCATTGAATTGACTCTGGCTGTGTACCGAGGCTGCTTCTGAGCATGGAGGTTCTGCAGAGTCCTAATGGACCGTGCCCCCATGCAGTGTGGTAGGGGCGGAGGAACAAACGGATGGGTAAATATGGACTCTATGGGACCCCATCCAAGGCGGAGGTCATCTTAGCAGCGGGCTGAGGCAGGAAAGGCGGCCGGGAGGGAGTGGAGAGAATGGGGTGTGCAGGGGCCTGCAGCGCAGAGCAGCCTGGGGTCTGAGGGATGAAGGGCCATCTTTCCTTCCTCCCCAGTTGGCATTTCTTTTTTTACTTTCAGATCATAAGGGGTCTGTCTAACCCATTGCCCTTCCCAGGCTGGTGGGTTCCCTGCACAGTCTTCTGGGAGGCAGGGGGGCCAGCCCATCCTGAGGGCCTTGGGGACATTTGGAGTTTTGGTACCTGGTGGCCCTGGCATCCTGGAAAGGGCCTGCTGGGATGGGAACCCTCTTCTCCATAAGCTGCCCTGAATCCCTCACGGGGGCTTGGCTTATAAGAGGCCTGTCTGGAAAGCATTTTAGGACTGGCCCTATGCTCTTCCCCATAGGTTTCTTTAACGACGTGGACCGGGATGATGGCCGATACCCACCCAGACCCAGGCCGCCAGCAGGTAGGTGCCGGGCTTCCCCGACTTGGCCGGAGGGGGTGGCGGCGATGCCGCGGCTCCCCGCCTGGGTGCAAGGTCAGCCCCGCGTGGAAGGTGGGGGCACGGGTCTCTTTCCTCCAACCTCCAATGTGGTTGTGGTCCACTTGCCTGCTCCTCTGGGGGTTTGTGCCGTGGGTGAAACTGGCAATGGGACAGATTCCCTTTAAAAGTTGTCACTGTCTCTATATAAACATAGTGTGTGTGTGTGTGTGTGTGTGTGTGTGTGTGTCTGCATGTGCCCGTGTATGGACACACCTTCACATATATGTGTGCACACATATCTTTATGTATATATGTGTCGTGTGACTTTATAGAGATGTGTGCATATACTCATACCTTTATGTATGTATCTCTCTGTAGGTCTGTTTCAAATTTTCTTTTATTGAGATATAATTGACATGTAACATTGTGTAAGTTTAAGGGGTACAAAGCTTCGATTTGATACATGGATATGTTGCAACATGATCACACCTGAGCTCTATCATGTCACATAATCATCAGTTCTTTTCTGGGGTGGGAACAATGAGGATCTAGTCTCTCTCTCTATATCTTTACATTTATGTATATGTACATCTCTCTCTATATATATCCTTATATAAGTGTGTATATATATATTTATGTGTGTTTTTATATATATACTACTTTATACATATATGCATATATATCTGTATATATAAAGATATATATAAATAAATGTATTTATATATTCATACACCTTTATATATATTTATGTACCTTTATAGATAAATATATACATACATATCTTTTTATGTGTGTGTGTATATATATTCCTTTATGTATGTATGTTTCTCTATACATTTATATTTATACATATACTTTTATATGTATATATACACACTTTTATATATATATTTATGTGTGTGTCTCTATATAGACGTTTTTATAAAATTATGTAGATATATACCTTTTATATATGTATGTCTAATACATGTGTGTGTGTATATATACACACATATGTATAGAACTTTAATATATATGTGTGTACCTGTGTTTATATATTTATATACATACCTTTATATATGTATGTACGTATTTTATATGAGTGTGTATATATACCTTTATATATACACACTTATGTATATCTTTATATATGTATGATATATACTTTAATACGTTTATATATACACTTTTATATGTGTAAATATGTCTTTATATGTGTGTATGTCTATGTACGTATATATAGATCTTTACACAGACATATATATATATACATATATATATATATATATAAAACTTTTCAGGTACATCTTCTCTGTAACTGGAAAGTGAGCCCTTCCTAGAATCCTTCCCTCATAAATGAAAGTGCAGCCATTTAAGAGAGAGACACTGCTGTGCTGGGCTCACAGTGCAACATACGAGGCTTTATCTGCAAGTGTGTGAAGATTCTCGTCCATTTAGTTTTGCGATTTTATTTTACAAGAGTTAAGGGGCTTGTCCCCAGTACCCTTCCAAGGGGCATGTTCATCGTCTGGACAAACAGGTTGCGTCCAGTCATCTTTTCTGCGATGTCCAGATGCAATCAAGAAATAGCTTTTTCTTAAAGGTTATTACAGTAATGATCAGGAAAAAGATAAAAGTGCCTAGTCTCTCATAGAGAACATTTATGATTGGGATGGTCTGCGTAATCTTCCTTCGGGTAAAGGTGACTCTGGATTTGGGTCTCTGGTCCCTTTCAGGTTTCTCTGCGGGAGGGGGACACACCTGCACTAATTTGGAGCCCTGGGGGCGTCTGTGTGTTCTCTGAAGGCAGCGGTTTTCTGGAGGGCTCCATCTTGGCATGAATTTTCCCACCAGGAAACCATGACTTTGGGGGGGCACTCTCGATTGTCCCCCCATGGGCTCTGCTCTTCCACACTGTATGCGGCTCTCTTTGGGGTGATTCTTGGGGGTGACTTTGGTGCCATCACCAGCGACCCAGGTGGACACCTGCAGGAAGCCCACACTCCACAGCCAAAGCATCCCTCAATTCCACCTTCTCTCCCGCAGGAGGCGGCGGCGGCCACCACCCCGGTTATGACGGTTATGGAAACACACACGGTACACCCCGCCCTGGGGCCTGGGGTGGGCAGCGGGGTGGGGGCAGAATTTCCAGGGCTACCCGGTTGCACTTCCACAATACCTTCTTCCTGGGGCCTTGGGTGCTGGAGCGCTCTCTGCTGGGGTCCGTCTTCTGAGCCCTCTCTGTGCTGACCCTCTGGCTTGGCTTGGCTCTGCTCTCCAGGGGTCCACGTGCTGCCCCCACCCACCTTTGTCCAGGTAGAAAGAAGCAGAGCGGTGGAACGCAAGACTCATGAGAGACAGTATCTGACAAACTGGGGACTCTGTTGGGTGGTCGATTATATCAACAGGAAAGGAACTTTCCACAGGAGAAATAAACCACATTCTGGTCTAGATGGAGCTGTTCTCAGAGAGAGCAGTGGATCTTGAAGTCTTCAGACATTCTCTGGTCCTGGAAGGGCAGATTGGGAGCAAAATGTCACAGCTGGGAAAAGAAAATGCTACGGACTGATTTTTCTTATTGAGATATAATTCACATGTAACATTCTATTAGTTTCAGGTGTACAACATAATGATTCGATATTTGCACATTGAATATATTGTATATATTTGTATATATTGTGAGATGATCACACGTAGTTACATAGTTTTTTTTTCTTGCAACAAGAACTTTTAAGATCTACTCTCTTAGCAACTTTCCAGTACACAATACAGTGTTATTACCTATAGTGCCCATGCTGTACGTTACATCCCCAGGACTTATTTATTTTGTAACTGCAAGTTTGTCCGTTGTGACGCCCTTCACCCATCAATCAATCTACGGATTGATTTCAAAGCATTGCCATTATTTATTTTTTTTCTGTTTGCCATTTGTTAGGGGTTTTGAACATCTTCAATGAATTGAGTCACTATCTTTTTGGTGGAAACTCCTATTTGCACGGAGCTTTTACAAGATGTGGACTCCCTTTGAGATGTGATCACATGAATCTTCCTAACCGCTGAGGTGGGAGTTATCGTTGCCTCCAATTTACAAAATGAAGGCAAAGCATGTTGCTGAAACAGTCCACTCTAAGGGATAGACATCTGTCGCCATCTAGGTGACAGCATTCCCCATAACGGTTTCTACAAAGTGCGCAAGCTTAGGGTGGGACAGATGATGTGTGAAAGGTGTTAGTTGAGCAAAGTCTAGAACTATCCGCTTTAAACTCAGTGGGCTAAACTCATGTGGGGTGGGGGGCGGGGGACTCAAGCAAATGCAGAATTTTTATAAACAGCCACATGGAGCATTTTATTGTCAGACGCCCCACATCCCTCCAGCCCAGGGAAGTGTCCCGTTCAGGGCAGCCTCTGTACCCTACAGGCACGGCTCTGAAGATCCTCCCTCTGTGTGGACCTTCTCTAGGGTGTGTCTTTTTATTCTTTGCCTGATCCACAAGTTACAACGAAACGACTCCTCCAGTAGTATTCTCAGGAGCCCTGAGAGTTTCTACGTATTTTTTTAGGAAATTAGTCAGACCTGTCACCAGGCACCATTTCTTGGGGACCTGCCCCCGAGGGGATGAAAGCTCACCCGTCAGGATGATCTTTTTATCCCGGGGGAGGGGGACAAACTTCTGCAAAGCTTTCTGTGCTTGTGTGTGGGGCCGAGTGGAAACAGCAGCTGGACAAAGCCGGTCTGGCACACGGGAGCCACGGCAGAGGTTTGGGGGATGCATGCTCATTTTGCTGTCGAGCAATTGAAAAGAGCATCTGCTCCTGTCCATGTCCGGACACCCATTCTCTGGCCTGGAGCTGGGCGAGTCTGTGAGTCAGCCTTCACGTTAGCTCCGAAGTTTTGAGTTAAGTAACAGTTGAGTGAGTCATCGAGCTCCTCCCTGAGGGCTGCAGCACGTGATTGGCATGTTTCTTCCTCCTGCAGTGTGCAGAGGGGCCAGGGCTGGGTGTCCAGGGAAGGGAGGGCGTGCCCTACGTGCGTCCTCCTCCCTGGTGATGTGGGGAAATGTCTCACTCCTCTTCTTAAGTGCTGGGTTTTTACGGCCGGGTTCTCTAACACCCGCTGTAGGAGTCAGCTCGAGCTGCCCTAACAAAGGACCACAGACTGGGTGCCTTAAACTACAAAAATATATTTTCTCCTAGTTCTGGAGGCTGGAATCTGAGAACGAGGTGTCACAGGGCTGGTTCCTCCTGAGGCATCTCTCCTGGGCGTGTAGACGCCGTCGTCTCCCCGTGTCCTCACAGGGTCGTCCCTCTGTGTGTGTCTGTGTCCTCATCTCCTCTTCTTATAGGGACACCAGTCCTACCGGATCAGGACCCACCCTAGTGACCGCATTTTACCTCCATCACCTCTGTAAATACCCATCTCCAAAGACAGCCACACATTCTGAGGTCTTGGGGGTCAGGGCTGCAACATACGAATTTTTGGAGGACACAGTTCAGTCCATAACACCCATCATCCACTTGGAAGAGGCAGCTTATAAAATGACCCCTCCATATCCAAATAGTACCCACATACAACAATTCCACTCCAAAATTAACAAAATGAGCCCCAGGCATTCTGTTTTAATCTGAAATCTTCCTTTAAAAAATGGCTCTCAAGACGTAAGAAGGTGTGGAGAAATCTCCGTTATTTTTCACTGGAGACTGTGATATTTACAGTCTGTGTTTCTGTCGCAGGCTCGTCTCCACTGATATGGGCTGGGGGATTCCCGTGAATGCACAGACACTGGCTAAGTGAAGCCCCCAGTCTGCAGGGGTGTGCATGCAACGTGCCCCAGTCACCACATGTTCTCAAGGGCATTAGCAGAATCCCTTGGTTTGCAGGGTGATCTCAGCTGCCAGTCTGTGTGGTCAGAGGACACCCCGTGGTGGCCACACCCTTTCTCTTCGCACGGGGGGAATGCAGGTGAAATCTTTGCAGCCACTCACAGCTTCTTGCTTCGGGGATGCTGGCATTTACATCGGTGCTCTCTGCGTGCTGAGGTGTCACCAAGACCTCCCGAGCATTATCTTCCGTTTCATGCGATCTTTGTATCCTGCAGGAGGAGGGCGCTATAGACCCCACTGAAATGGAAATAAGTATGGTAAAGGAATGGTTTCTTAAAAGCTGTATGAGGAGGAAGCCTCCTTCCAGAGAACTAACACTCTGCCTGGGTGCTGGGGGAAAGCACCTATTGTCTTCTGCATGGCAACTAACTGACCACCTGGGTCTCTAGTTTGTGTCCTTCTGGGGCACCAAAGCGGGGGGAAGACGTTTTGCCTGCTATGTGGCCTTAAATTCTTGAAAGGAGTGAAGGCCTGCTTACAGGTGTTATTGTGTGTGTATGTGTGTGTGCAAGCGTATTTGTGCATGTGTGTATACACACATGTGTGCATATGTGCACGAGTGTAGATGCGTGTGTACATGTGCACGTGTTTATGTGTGCACGTGCTTGTGTATATCCATGCATGTGTGTATGCTCGTGTGTGGCTGTGTGCATACATGTATGCATGTGTTTATGCACATGTGTCTGTGTGCCTGTGGGTTGTGTGTACATGCACGTGTGCACACGTACATGTGGATTTGCATGTGCACGTGCATATGTGTTTGCATGCACCTGTGTGCATGCAGGTAGATGTTTACACATGTGCGTGTGTGGAGTTTGTGTGTGCGTGCATGTGCACCCATGTGTTCACATTTACACCACACATGCGGATGTGTGCATGTGCACAAGTGTGGAGGTGTGCACCTGCGTGCATGTATTCACACATGCACGTGGGATTCTGCGTGCATGTCCACATGTGTGTGCATACACGTGTATTGCATGTGTATGTGCCTGTGTGCATATTCTTCACCCCTGAGAGGAAAGCCACATTCCCCTCTCCCTTCATTGCTCTATTCCACTCCTCACCATTAGATGTCGTGTCCACGTCCCTCCCTCCTAGTGCTGACCTTCTGTCCCCTCTCCCCACTGGAAGGTTGGCTCCGTGAGCATAGAATTTGTGTCTGCTCTGCTCACTACCACATCGTCAGCACCTCCACAGTGCCTGGCAATAGACGGCATCGATAAGCTCTGCTGGATACATGAATGACTCTGTGCTTTTCCCCCTACAGGCGGAGACGAATATTCAACCTACGGCAACCCGCATGGTAATGGATTGGTGCAGCCGGCTCCCATCTTTAATCAGAGCACCACTTCACACCACTGTGGGCAGGGCCAGTGTCAGCTTGGGTTGTGGTTTCAACCTAACAACTTTCATGGAGCACTTACGGTTTTTGTGTTTGTAAAGAAACTTCTGAACAAAAACGTCTGCCCTTCGGGGTGGGATCGGTTCTGCGGGGGCTCAGAGAAGGAGATGAAGGCTGGTTCTCAGGCTGGAAGATGCCTCGTAGCTCTGAGAGCAGAGCTGGGGTTCTTGGGCCTGTCTCGGTTCCACCGATGGCACCCCTTCATTGATCAGTACTAACTGGAAGCTAAGAGGGAGAAGGGGAAGGACATTATAGACATTCTCCCCTAGAGAAATCCCAACAGTGCACAGCCAGCCCCATGGCAGATCTAAGAATGGAGGGGTGGAGTCCGAAGGCAGACTTCTGTCATATGTTGCTGGGAGAATGGGGCCCAGCCTCTTGGCGATTTGGCATTTATGTTGAGAATGAGAGCGAACATGCCCACCCAGCCTAGAGGATTTTGTGAGCCGTCAAAGCTACAGGAGAGGAAAGGGATTGCGGTGGCTTCCCACCCCTACTTCCCAATGAATGCAAGCAGGGTCTCAGGACTACTGTTTCTTGGGTGTATTCTTAGGAAGTCCATTGATTCTTTTCTTCTGTCAGGCAGAAGGGGGGGCAGGAGGGGTGAAGCATGAGTGAAATCCAGGTGTCACATATGGTTTGATGGGACATATGGGGTCTTGTGGCAAGACAGAAGGAACTAATCCTAGACTTGGGTGGGATGAGGCTGGTAAATCTTCACGGAGGCAACCACATCCAAGCCAAAGTATAAAGGATGGTGGGAGGCAGCCAGGAGAGGAGAATGAGGTGAGAGGGAAGATGGTGTGCAAGGTCAGACTGGGCATACTCCCGGGACCACCAGTAATTTGTTTGGCCAGGGCGTGGCACACGATGGGGAGAAGGGAAAGACTCAAGACTGGCCAGTTAAGAAGATGACCACGTCTGCACTTTATACCTCTGTGAAGCATGGATCGGAGAGGGCCAGCTAAGGGTCAGGGAGATCAGTGTTAAGACCGATTTAGTTCCCAGACTGGAGATGATGATGAGCTAAATTAGGGTGTGGGTGGTGGGGGTGGAGAGAAGGGGCCGGCTTTGAGGACCATTGGGTGGTTACAATGGACATGACTTGATTGACATGTGTGAGATGGCAGAGGGGAAAGAGGTGTATCAGGTAGTTATGCTGCATAATGAAAGATCCCCAAACATAGTGGCTTAAAACAACTGCTTATTATGATTATGATTACATGAGTCAGCAATTGGGCTAAAATCAGCCCACATCCCTCCAAGATGCCAGGCCAGGCTCACTCACATGCAGAGAGAGTGAAGAGAAGTGTGCCTGGGCGTAGGACCCAGATTGCGAGGACGAAGACCTGGACCCCACCTCCTGATGGGGTGTGCTACCCAGTCACATTGCAGAGGATGTGGATGCAGGGAGGGGAAAGATGGAGAGCAGTAGGCGGGTGAGGCAGCATTTTTAGATGGTGGACAGATCCCTGGGCTCCATTGAAAACATTCTTCCAACTAACATGGTGCCTCATTCATGGAGCAGCCATCTACCCATCACCTATGACACGCCAGGTGCTTGACCCAGCCTGATATAAATCCCGATCACTCATTTTAAATGGAAGCAGTGATTTCTCCTTTTGGGGAGTGTTGATTTGGGTCACACCAAGGTCCCTTACCTTAGTTCTTTGTGCAAGAAAACCTAAGCTTTGCAGTCAGCTCGGCTTGAAGGCATCCATGTCTGGTGTTCTCCTCTGTCCAGAGTCCCAGAGAGGGCAGCACCATCCGGGTGCTTTTTGGTTGAACTTGTTTTTTTTTCTTTTTGGCACGAGAAAGCATTCTATGTTTAAAAAGGTACAAATCCATCAAATTAAACAAATGCACAGAAAACATATTGAGTGCCTCTTCTGTGCAAAACCCTGCCTTGCATGTCCTAGATGGGTAAGACGCAGTTGACGAGCAGAATCCCTACCTAAGGATTCCTGTGTGGATTCACTCTTTTTTTGGGTGAACATGAGAATGAGGAGGACAAGGGATGTGATTGTGGAGTTATTTAAAATAAACGATTCCCTGCTGGCTGTGTTTTTCTCAGACCATCTTGCTTTGTGACTCCTGCAGGCAACACAGTAGCGAAAATCGTGTCTCCCATCGTGTCGCTTGTGGTGGTCGGGCTGGTGGGTGCCGCTGCCAGCTATTGCCAACGCAACAGGAGGAGAAATTGTTTCAGGACAAATGGCAAGTTCCACTCCAAATCTTTTTTTCTGGTTATAAAGCCTGATAAAAACACTGTATGGCATCTTTAGCGGCGTTATTTCTGGTTAAATCCAATATACATCACCTTGCACAATGAAGCCATTTTAAGTTGGGTCCTTATCAAGGACACACGGGAACTTGAGAGCAACCAATCTGTGCATTTTAACAGACGATCCTTCTATTAATTTTTTATACAGTTTTCTGATCTGCGAGATTTGGTTTTGCTGCCAACGTCCTTAGAAAGCTCACATAGACTGGAACATTATAACCGGGGGGTTGCATAAAACCAAACCTGATAGGTTTTGTTTCGTTTTCCGTGACTTTATAATCACAAGCAAGTCAGGAAACACATGTGGGTTGAATCGGACATTTTTTGCGCACTTCTCCCAAAGAAAATGATAGAAGCACTAAATCGTAAACCGTTCTGTCCAATTCAGAGGCTGTGCACAGACCCTGGGGAAATCGGGGGCGGGGGGGGGGCGCCGCCGTGGCTTTCTGGTTCAACTTTGGGTCCAGGCTCCCCGGTTTGGAGAATTATGCCCAGTTAGCGGTCCTGGCTGTGGATCAATGGATGCCCTGAAGACGTCTCTATAAAGGGAGGGTCAGAGGAGAGAGAGTGATGTTTTATGGCAGAAACAGCAGGTGGAGTATAAACTCAGGGTCTCTCAAGATTTGGTCCTGAGACCACCCACATCTGAATCTGTCTCCACACCTCCTTTCTGTCCCCGGAGGAAGTGGTGTAACAGAAGCCTACTCCAGGGGTCTTTTCTTTAGTGTTTGTCTGCATTTTCAAAACCCTGAAACCTGCCCGTGGCCTCCCTCTGCTGGTGGATGGGCCGTACTGACCATCCTCCTGGCTGGGGCGAGCCATGGTCCACATAAACCCCGACGCTGAAAGTTTGGGGGGAACAGAATGGATGAAAAACAGCGTTACTTTCCCGGAAACATGCCTGATCGTGACAAAGACACTGCACGTTAATTTCGGTTCAGTGACCTGTAGGCACTCGTGACCCTGTGACCCCAGGGCTAAAACTGGGTGACGCATCCATCTCAGGCACAAATGAAAGAGGGGAGCTGCCTCCCCCGGAACAAAGTCAGTCATCAAAAGAAATAGTGTCTTAGTGCAATATTTAAAAAACAACAATAAATTGGCAATCTACAGCTTGCAGACTTGTCGGCTGTTTATATGAATAAAGTTTTATTGGCATAGGGGGCCAGGTCTAGGGGAAGGCGAGTGAGGCAGGGATACACAAAAGCCAGACTGGATCCTGCCTTTATTTTACATTTCGATATTGCGCTCGTTGTGGACTTTTCTTTGGTATTAATTTTGATTTTTTTTAAACTCTGCATTAAGGTATCATTATGTGTGTTGATTTCTGAGTGTTGGGATGCCTGCTGGAATTTTGTGCCCACTTGCCCCATCTTACTTGACTTTTTGAAGCAGATGGAGTCTTTTTTTTATTGAGGTCATAATGCTTTATAATATTGTGTAGTTTCAGGTATAGATTATTATACTTTATATTATATTATATTACTTTCTGTATAGACTGCATCGTGCTCACCACCAATAGTCTAGTTTTTATCTGTCACTGTATGTATGTACCCTTTTCCCCGTTTCACCCACCCCTTTCCCCTTCCCCTCTGGTAACCACTAACCTGTTCTCCTTATCCATGTGTTTGTTTATCTTCCACATATGAGTGAAATTATATGGTGTTTGTCTTTCTCTGTCTGGCTTGTTTCACTTAACATCCCACCCTCCAGGTCCATCCATGTTGTTGCAAATGGGTTGATTTTGTCTTTTTCATGGCTGAGTAGTATTCCATTATATATATATATATGTACATACCACATCCGCTTTATGCATCATCAGTTGATGGACACTTGGGTTGCTTCCACGTCTTGGCTATTGTGAATAATGCTGCAGTGAACAGAGGGGTGCACAAGTCTCTTTGAATTATTGATTTGAGATGGAGTTTTTAAAGAATGTAGATCTTGCCCTCCCAGTGTATCTGAAGTGGAAGTCCTTTTCTGTTAAAGGAGTGTCCTGTCTTAAAGCTCTTTCCTGCCTTTTTGGTGCCTGGATAAATATCCCGTCCACGTCCTCGATGATACTTCGATGACAACTTTACCACGTCTCCCAAGGACCGAGTTTGGTTTCCCTTCCCTTAAAGCTAGTGAGCCCAGAAAGTCAAGAGTGCAGACACGCCGTCACACCACCAGGGAACCCCTCCCAACGTGGGCAGGACCGATCCCAGGTCGATGTGGTCTTGCCGGTTGAAAAAGTTGTAAACCGTCTAAGAAATACGAACATGGCGGCTCCGTGTGTGGGTTTTGTCCTAGAGGGGAGTGAAGTTGACTTCAACCTGTCATTCTGATGTGGCCCAGCTGTCCAGCATCCTGGGTTGGGTCAGAGATGTCATCTGTCTCCTGAAGGATGGTGGGCATGGTATACTGGCCAGCTTTATGAGGATATGGTGTAGTGCACAACCTGTGGGGCTGTACGCATGCAGCAGCCCACTGTAAGGCTTGGTCACTTTGTAGGGATGGAGTTATGTGGATGGGGCCATCAACATGGCGACAGATGCCTATCCATTAAAGTGGACCATTTGAGCATCATGCTTTGCCTTTATCTTGTAAAATGGAGGCAATAATAACTCCCACTTCAGAGATTGTGAAGACTTATGAGAGGACATCCCCCAAAGAGGTTCATACAAATATTAGTTTTAACCAAAAAAGATAAAATTACTCAATTGATGTAAGCTGTTCAAAACCATTAACAAATGGCAAACAGCAAAAAAGATAATAATGCTTTAAAATCGACGTGTAGTTTTCTTTTCCTAACCATGACGTTTTGCTCCCAACCTTCCATTACAGAACCAGAGAATGTCTGAGCCCAAGATCCACCGGTCGGTTTGAGGAAACTCAGTCAAGACAAGAACCCCGTTGATTGCTCCTGTGGAAATTTCCTTTCATTCCTGGCATGACCCGCCGTCATAAAGTGTTTTCCCTCCTGTTTGAAATAGATGAGCCGTCCAACAAGGAACCCCGAATTCCTTGGATGACGTGGTGCATTTATAAAGATAAGTTGGACAGCCGGACCTTGGGTAATAAAAGGATTGCTTGATGTTGGTTCCATCATTTGCACAGAGAGATTCCGACTCTGCTCTGAGCTCCTAAACTACCTGTGGTGCCACACATGCCAGTGTGGAACCCCATCAACATTGTCACAAGGCACCATGGCAGCAGAACAGCAAAGGTCTTCGGTGAGGATGCTCTTGGCTTCTGAGGGACAAAGAATGACATTGGGGTTTTGAAGGAGCTGTGTGGGAAGCTCGACCGATGCTAAATTCTTCAGATGCTTCAGAAACCCTAGGACGTTCCCCACTGTGAGGGGAGTGGGAATGAATGATTCTCCTTGCTAGGGACAGAGGTCAACCATCGTTTGCGCTCCCACTTGTCTGCACACAGAATTGTTGTTACCTGTGGAAATAAGGCTGGATGTTGGCATTTTAAGTGCAAAATCGCTGTTAAAAACATCTCGAGGCATCACTCTGGGGGTACTTTGTCTTGTGAAATCTTATGGTTTCAATATTTTTTTGGAAAACAGGGGGTAGAGATAGTGATTTGCAGATGTTGAGACCTTTCCTACGGTTTTTAGTCTTTGACGCTCTGGGGGTACCCATTCTTAAGTTATCGGCATTCCTTTCCTTGGTTGACGCTTTCTCTTTTTACTGGAGCAGAAAACTTCATATCCTCGGACGTCGAAACAGTATACTAACTTTTTGCTTCTCTTTTAGTAACACTTTTGGGGAGAGGAAAAGGGACCGTTTGGGCATATTGGTATAGCTTGATTCAACTAAGGTGAATGTTTGTAGAACTTTTTGACGTTGCCCTAAATATCAGAACCAAAGATGAAGGCATTCATGGCAATCTAGAACTCCTAAAGGGACACGTAAAAATCCCAGATATGCTCACCATGACGGATTGGGAGCCGGGTCTCCAAAGAGAGAGTTGAAAGCAGAAAGGGTTTGAAAGGACTTCCCAAGTTGAACAAGAACTTAAAACGAATGATCCGGAAGAGATGTCTCAGAATTCAATGCGTCAGGGCATACATACATTTACATGCGATTTGAACAGTTTGAAGATGGCGCATATTTCCTCCTTGAATATGAATGTTCTGTGACCCTTCGCACCTCTTGTAGAGGGTTTCCCACACGTGGTGAAACCTCATGCCCGCTAAACATTTTCTGTATATGAGATTCAATGTGAGTTGGATATAACGCTTGTTAAAAAGTGTGTGTGTTTGTGCACATACACATATATACAGAGATGGAATTTAAGCATTTTGAAAGATAAATTCATCCGTTTCCTGTAACTGTCATGCACAACTTTTCATCATTTGAAGTAAACGTAAAAGAAAAAAATGGGCTCTGGTTGTTGTGTTCTCCTTTCTGTATTTTGCACATAAAACTATAAGACAGCAGTGGAAGTGTCTAGAAATCAGGGCGCTATGTAGCTTTGCATTCTTCCATAAATCCTTCTTTCTAAGCTCAGTTGTGTGTCATTTGGGTGTGTAAATGGATGTGGAGGTGTGAGTTACTGTTGAGATGGTCTCCTCTCCATTCCAAGGGACACGGCAGATGTTTGAAAACCAGAAGGACATCTTTTATCTTCCAAAGAAAGAAATATTCGCATCAGTACCATCTGAAGCAAAGTAAATCGTGAACGCATAAGGTAGACATAGTTACGGAGTTTGGGGATAAAAACCATCCAAATGACAAGGGGAAAGAATGGTTAACGTTCAACCAACTTAATCAAACTCTTTGACTAATGATTACTCGGGGAATATCTTTCTAAGAAGGCACCAAGGCCACCTGTAGAGTCTTCTTCTCATGCTGAAAAGAGGAGAAAAGTCACAATAGAATGCCATCTCTGTACGCTTTAAAGAAGGAAATGAGAGTATTGATCCCATGGTGTGAAAAGCAATAGTCACCGCCTCTTTCTGGGAACCAGAAGGTGCGTGGCGGTCCGTGGGTGAAGGTGTTCATGTGGGAATGGACAGAAGCCAGAAATCTAATTTTGGAGGGGTGAAGGGGAGGATGACCACTAGGTGAGCTACATTTTTATATCTACTTTTCTTCACATACTTACAAAGAACAGCTTTCTTCTCCCAAGTGTAAACCTCCATATGCAAGTGTCTCCCATTGTCCTAAAGGGGAAAGTATATGGTCACGCTGATTCACCTCTGTTTCCAAAGTAGGAAGATCGGCCACACACACACACACACACACATAAGCTGTATTAATATATTGTTATGGGTTGAACTGGGTCCCCTCCCAAATTCATATGTTAAAGTCCTAACCCCCGGGACCACAGGATGTGACCTTATTTGGAAATAGGGTCACTGCAGATGTAATTAGTTAAGATGACATTGTAGTGGAGTAGGGCGGCCCCAACCCAAAATGACTGGTGTCCTTATAAGATGGGAAATTTGGATGCAGACACGCACGCAGGGAGAACACTGCGTGTAGCTTGGAATGAAGCTGCCACAAGCCGAGGAATTACCAGAAGCTGGGGGAGAGGATTGGCACAGCAACTCCCCCTATAGTCTTCAGAGGAAGTGGGGCCCTTGATCTTGGACTGCTAGTCTCCAGGACTGTGAGAAAATGAATGTCTGTTGTTTAAGTTGCTCAGTTTGTGGGACTTTGTTATGGCTGCCCTAAGAAATTCATGCATGAACACATGGGAGGTACATTTTCCCCCTAATTTTAAAGAAGTGATGGGAGATTCACTTAGCTTGCCTGTAGACATGGTACACAAGGCCAAATGTCATTAAACTGTATTCTGAGGCCCAATTCACGGGTTAGCATCCTGGCTCCTCCCTTTCAGGCTGTGTAACCTTGGACAAGTTATACAACCTTTCTGGGCCTCAGTTATGTCATCCAAAAAATGGGTATAATAATAGGATCTGCTTCGCCCAACAGTGGTGCAGGTGTATGAGTTGATGCGTGAAAAGTATTCCAAGTTGTGCCTGGTAGGTAGTAAGGGCTGTAGGTGGGGTGGGGGAAAAATAAAGAAAAATAAGCTTTGTTTGTAATGTAAATAGAATTCAGCTCATTGCAATAGATAGGACATTTCTGAGAATCAGGTGATAAGTTGAGACCATGAAATCAAAACTGCAGAAGCTAATGGAAAACACCGGGTGTTAGAGAATGCAGGTTTTCCCCCAAATCCCCTCTCTGTCTTCTGAATTAATAGCACTGCCCCTGGGCTCATGGATTTCCAGCTGAACTACAGTTCCCAGCATCCTTTGTGGGTCAGTGTGGTCATGTGACAGCTCTGGCCAATGGCGTGCCACCTCCACTTAAGAAGATGTATGACTCGCCTTGTGGTCCATAAAATAGCATCCTCCAGCTTGAGGGGCATCAGGACCAGTCTATCCAGTCTCTCGTGCTTTGGGGGAGAAATTGCTATGTCAGGACTCAGTGGTCCTGATGGGGGGACCCTTCGCCCGTGGTCCTGACCCACGGGCGTCGAGCCTGGCCCTCATACCTGCGTCTGTGAGCCATCCCTGGCTCTCTTCAAATGCCCTTTGTGGAACATCAGGGAGAGAGGAATACCTTTAGAAATGTTCAAATTTAAATTCTCCCTTAATTTATTTTTCTCACGCGTGCATTTTCTTAAGATAGCAAGGCTTTCTCCTCCAACAGAACTCCCAATCAAACATGGTGAGCTTTTCCTCTTGCGATAATGGCTCAAAACCGGTTGTCCTTTCGGACAAATACTGCGTGATCTCACTGAGACGTGGAATCTAAAGAAACTGAACTCACAGAAGCAGAGAGTAGAATGGTGGTGGCCAGGGGTGGGGGGTGGGAGATGGGTGATGTTGGTCCAAGGGCACAAACTTCCAGTCATAAGATGAATAAGTTCTGGGGATCCAGTGTACAGCATGGTGACTGTAGTTAACAATACTGTATCACGTCCTTGAATGTTGCTGAGCGTAGATCTTAAATGTTCTCACCACATAAAACAAATGGTAATTCTGTGAGGTGATGGAGCTAAGGCTGTGGTGGTAAACATTTTGCAACATATAAGTGTATCAAATCATCACATTGTACAGCTTAAACTTACACAATGTTACGTGCAATTATATCTCAATAAAGCCGGAACAAAATAGTTCTTTTTGATTTTTCTGCAAGTATTTTGGCTTGAATTCTGTAGGCACCCAGTGCTCCCCATGCATAGATGATTTTTTTCAATGGCTTTGGAAAGATTCTTCTCTTTCTTTCCATGGTAAATTTGCTATACATTTAATATTTAGTGATAATTCATTATATATGTGTTTTTTGGTGTGGTTCACTAATGACTTTCTGCTGACATTTTGAAATCTGACTTTCAAATTGTGCTTTTCTTTTTCTGACTGCAATGAAGCTTGTTCATTTTGGAGACTTTTTCATAACATCTGTATGTACATATGTTATTTTATCTTCTTTCAGGTAATTTAGTGTAGATTTGGTGGCTTTTTCTTTGAGAGATTTGAAGGACTCGTTTATCTGAGCACATAAATTAGTTTCCTCAAAACTCCTTCTGATTTGTCTTCAAGGAGGTCTCTGACTTCTCGAGCATTTGTCTCCAGTTGCAAGGATCCACCATCCAAAGAGGTCCAATCTCTATCTTCAGCAAGCGTTTGCCAACATTCCGTTTGTTTATTAAATCTACAGATTCTGTCTTTGCATCCTTTGGCTTCTTATAAAAGCAGCTTTATGCACCCCTGAAGATGGGAATTTTCCCCAAACCGTCTTGTATTTTTATTGCTGTCGTAAGTGAGACAATCATTCTTAAATCTCACAGGTCTTTCTTTGTATTTGCTGACAAATGTCATGTTGATATGTCTCGTGATGCAGAGAATGGAGTTCAGGTCTCATCAGACCGTTTCCTGCCGAGTCTCTCAAAGTAGAGATGAAACCTATTTTCCAGCGTGCACAGATGGGGCTCTGTTCATTTTGACAATTCTTCAGGATTCGAATTCTAATGCCATCAGCAGCCAACCGTGTAATTCTCTTCTCCAACAGCGGATCCTTGCTCTGAATCCGTCCACCATTTCAGTACATGTTAATCTATTTTCACACGGCCCTTGAATTTCTTTTCTCAATTAAGCCCATCCAGACGGTCAGAAACATAGTTAAGCCAACCACTTGAGGCTAATAACCAACCTTCGAAATTTGTCGGCTTAAGCATCATTTTCAAGAGAATTATTCTTCTTTTCACTCATAAACTAGTGATGAGACAGGAGTTTTGGAGAGCTTTCTGCTTTGGTAGAAAGAGCAGAAGGTTGCATCTGGATCCTATTTCCTGCTATGAAGCTGAAAACAGGCAGGAGTGAGCAATTTGGCTTTCCTGAAATTCCATTCTGCTGTGGGACTCGGACCTGGGGCAAACTGTTGATACCAGAGCCACTTTCTAGATGAAACAATTCAGGACACACCCTTGATGTAAATAATGCCTCTGTGCTTTGCAGTTTGCTCCTTGGCCCCAGTGTAGGTGGCACTTTTTGAAAATATCTGAATCTCTTCAAATGGCTTCTTGACCCCTTAGCACATTTCATTCCCAGTGGATGCTTCTTTGATTCTTCCAAGAACTTCTGATGAGGGACAGTCCTTGAAGACAGGTTGAAGGTAGGTACCATGGTTGCCTGTGCACCAGCCTGCACCAAAGATGTGGTCCGTGTGTATTATCTCTGTGCCACCTGATGTGCCGAAAATCCATCTACAGAGAGCCCTGTGCAAAAGTGGCACCTTTTCCATCTCCTTGGCCTTATGGGTCCAAAACACGGTGTTGACTGTTTCCCTGCTGATGGATAAAGTGAGAAATTCTGCAGCTATGCAAGGCATTTGGGTCTAGGAGATAATTGCTTTTTTTCCCCCCAATTATTTTACTGAGGTCATAATCGTTTACAACATTGTGTAATTTCAGGTGTACATCACTGTATTTCAGCTTCTGTATAGACTGCATCGTGCTCACCACCACTAGTCTAATTTTTATCTGTCACCGTACATATGTGCCCCTTTACCCCTTTTGCCCTCCCCACCCCTTTCCTGTCTGGTAACCACTAATCTGTTCTCTTTGTGTTCTCATGTGTTTGTTTATCTTGCACATGCAGTGTTTGTCTTTCTCTGTCTGGCTTGTATCACTTAACATCATACCCTCAAAGTCCATCCATGTTGTTGCCAATGGGACGATTTTGTCCTTTTTTGTGGCTGAGTAGTATTCCATTGTATATACGTACCGCATCTTATTTGTCCATTCATCAGTTGATGGGGACTTGGGTTGCTTCCACATCTTGACAATTGCGACAGATAGTTGCTTTTTGAACCCACTAAATACTGTTGTCCCTGGGCTCCCAAGAGAGCTATGTTTTATATTTTGCCCTTGCAGACTGGTGAAAGTGTTCAGATCTTCGTTCTGTGCAGAAAGGTTGTTGTGTGGTGCAGGGCCCTGGATGTTATTTCACGGGATGACTTTTCCATGCAAATGAGCCCTTGGAGCTGAGGAGAAAAGAATATTGGGATGGAGACATCCAAATGGAGGCAGGCTCCTTAGCTTAGCTGTGATTCTAATGAGTGTTGTGTAAAGGGAAGCGATATATGTCCTGTAAAAACAAAAATATATTTCACTTAAGAGGCGTTAGGCCTTGGAGCTTCATAAATGTCATGTTTTTCATTATATTATTCTTAGGTCTGTAGTCTTAAAAATCTTTTAAAACAATCTTCACAACAATTTCACAAATTCAATAAACAAAAGAGAAAGTATCAGATATTAGTTTTCACTAAATGTCACAACTAAAACTCTGAAAACTCACAAAACAGAGGTAATGCTGCAATTCATCTGTCCCCAAGAACCTTTTAAAATTAGATTTTCTGACACCACAAATGCCTATAATCATTTTTTGTTAATTAATTTGGCCAAATTGCATTCCATTTTATTTCCTTTCAGAAATAAACCTTCTCAATTTGGAAAACAGAGAACGATTTATTATTTCATCAGGCCAGTGATAAGTAATCGGTCAAAGAGTAGCGGCTTAGGATGTTAACAAAATAAACAATGCTCTAATTAGGAAAACCGAAGGCCAGTAAGAGAAATAGTCATGACAATAACAGGCACATACAGGTTCGATTTCAGTAGGAAAATATGAAAAGAACAAACTTTAAAACAGATTAAATATTTTGCACATGTGCACAGAAAGATGGGGGTCGTCAATAATAAATTGTGAGTAAAACTATGGTCAGAGTTTCTGGGATGACTAGGGAGGTGTAGTGTATTATAGTCCCTACCACGTGCCCTCCAGGGTCTAATTAGGGAGATAAAGTGTCCCACATAGTTCTCAATTATTCATTGAGCCATTGTAAATTTGTGAATGGCTTTAAAGTCAGCTTTGCATGCTTTTCTTCACGGTCAGAAAATGTGTAACCATCAATTATCTTGCACATTACAATCCATCTGGAGCTCACAGGGGCTGTGGGATATCCAGTGGGAACCTCTGCATTACACGTTTGGATAAACGTCATCACCGTCTGCAACGGGGCTCTTTTAACACAAAAGTTAGTCCTGGTGGCATTATTCAGGGCCTTTTCTGCTTTCTTGAGAAATACAGTGTCCCCCATCACAACACCTGTCTCAGCTCTCTTAGGAGCTTCGCACAAAAACCGCAGGAAGGAGCCCACGTGTATTGGAGAAAGGCTCATGAGATCTCACGGTAAAGAGAGGGAAGGTTCGGGGAAAAGTGGGGAAAGGGGCAGGTTTCCAGGGTCCAGCCCCATCCTGTGAGCCCCTACCCAAAGGTCACACTCGTAGGAGAATGGCATTAGCTCGTCTGGCTTCTCGCTGTGTACATTCAGTTTCCTAATGTTGAAGCACTTGGGTGACTGGGGTTGGCGTCTGCCCATGCCACATCTTCCCAATGGAGGCATGTCCCCCGCAGTTCCCAATAGAAATGGAATACATTCCCTGGGATCCAGCCAGCTGTCGGTCACATCCGTGCTTTGCAGCTGTCTCCCCGTGACTCCTAGGCATGACCCCTTCTGAAACAGGTATGAATCACACGTACCTGCCGTCTCTGAAGAGCCGGGGATGCATAAAGGGTCCGTGGAAGGACGTGTCCCGATTTTCCCTCAACTGAAAACAATGAAAATGGGTGTAGACCAAAGAGGAGTCAGGGGGATGGGACCATCGCCATCCCAGCCCCCCTCGCTCCCCACGGGCACTCCATCGCTCCAACCTTTGGTCTCCATCTCGTATCCACTTCCAACCTACTATAGAATGTGACTTTTTGTTGTTTATTGTCTGGCTTTTCCTCCCACTAGAATGTGAGCTCTCAAATGCGTCGATGTGTCTCCCGCTCCTAGGACAGTGACTGGTATCAAGTAGGTGGTCCATACGTATTTATTAAATGGACACATGGGAAAATGAATGAATGACTCTGTCTTGGTGCAGGCTGCTGTAACAAAACAGCATGGGCTGGGGGGCTTAAACAATTGATATTTGTTTCTCAGAGTCCCGGAGGCTGTATGTCCACGATCAAGATGTTGGCAAACTCTGTGTCCGGTGACAGCTCTCTTCCTGGCCCGTAGACGGCTGTCTTCTTGCTGTGTGTTCATATGGCGGAGAGAGAGAGCAAGGTCTCTGGTGTCCTCTTCTCATAAGGGCATGAATCCCATCATGGGGGCCCCACCATCACGACCTCATCTAACCCCAATCAGCTCCAAAGGCCCCACTTCCTAATACCATCACCTTGGGGGTTAGGGCTTCACCGAATGAATTTGGGGGGATACACACATTCAGTGGATAGCAGGATCTCTTATTCAGGCCACAATCTTAATATTGCAGAAGAGGTGTTTCCTCTCCTTATTCTAGCTAAAGACCCTGGTGTGATGAGATTGCTAGAAACATAAACAAATGTGGGGTTTTAAAAATATACATTATGCGATGAAGCGTGCCGACATTTGGAAAACCTCCATTCAACCCATGCACGACGTTGCAGAATCCTGAGTGGGTAAAAGATCTGCCTGAACTTCAAGACACACCCTTGCGTTTGAACTTCCTAGAGCAGGAAAATTTATTGACGGGTTTTCAGACTCCGTGTCGCATTGCCTTGAAGGAACTACCCATCACCAAGTTTTGGTGTAGCATCAAAGAGAATGTCCACTATTATGTGAAAAGGCTGTGAAAATACTCCTTCCTTTTCTAACTACACATGTGTGTGCGGCTAGATGTTGTTAGACATGCCAACCTGAACAATGTAGGATAACAAAACGATTGTAGAAGCAGATACAAGAAGTCAGTCATCTCCTATTAAGCCAGAGATTCAAGAGATTTGTAAACATGTGAAACAAAGCTACCCTTCCCCCAACCCTGCAAAAGTTTTGCTAGGGAAAATGTATTCATTTTTCCATAATGATGTGTTATTTATGTAAAATGTATTAGGTTTACTATTATTATAGTTATCTTTAAATGTATCAAATAAATATCTAAAATGCTCAGTTTTAATTTCTAATACACAAAATATGAACACTTAGGACATTCATAAACAAAAGCTCTTTGGGTTTCTCAATAGTTTTTCAGAGTGTGAAGGAATCTTTTGATCAAAATCTTTGAGAACTTCTGCAAGATTGTATAAATTAGGATGCTTTCATGCTAGAGTGACAGAAAGCCCGGTTCAAAACAGCTAAAATAATGAACATACTGTCATGTAAGAAGACCTACTTAGGTTTGGAGCCTCTGGGATGGGGTAATTTAAGGGGTCAACTGGTCCATGGCAGGGTTCCCTGCATCTGTGATCCTGCCCGTCACAGGGCATTGATTAGTTTTACTCACGGTGGAAAGTGGCTGCTATAGCACCAGCCGTCACAGCCTCACCCACCAATATCCTCGCTTTCCTCTTTTAAAAGTAAAGACTTCCTTCCAGAGGCCACCAGCCAACTTCTCATTCCTCATTAATGCACAGAGAGGCCCTAACTAAAATTGATCAGGTGAGGACACACAAATTCTGGAGAAAAATCCCAGCTGTGTCACCAACGAGTAAGAGAACAATGGTGGTTGAATGGTAACCAGGAGTATGTGCTATAAATCCTTTGCTTGTCTTTGTATCAAGTTGCCGGCAATTGTAGTGGTTCATTGACATATTACTATGTCAATATTCATCAACGTATAAAATATGGATATTTAACTGCAATTCTGATACACACACATGTACGTGTGCATATATATTGCAAATGTTTTCTCTCATTCTTTTGCTTGTCTTTCGAATGAATTCGCAGGGCCTTTGTCCCACAAACGCGTTATGCAATCAAATTGGTTGGTGCCTTTTTTTTGCAGCTTTTGGGTGTGAAGTCTGTCCCAACGTGGTTCTCATTAAAAAGAGGTTTTCTAACTTAGCAATAATATCGTCTCCGGTGTACAAACAAAAGATGCATTTTCTGCAAATGGCTGTTTAGGAGCACGCAGACTCACGTTGCAGTCGGCAAACACCTTTTCTGAGGCACACAGAGGAGAGACCGCCTTCCGCTGAGCGTGCCCACGTGGAGGTCACCCCACGCCCCCTCTTCATGGCTTCCTGGAGACTCACACGCACAGGAGTCCAGCGTTGCCCACGGCCGGATGCCTACTCTGGCTTTAAAAATGGACCTACCCTTTGCCCAGGGATCAGGGAGGATCACCCGTGGCTTACTACCTTCTGCCCTGCTTTCTGAGCACGGACTGAGAGGACAAAGGAGTGGGTGGGAGGGGACGGGAGGAGTGGGGTGGGTATGTGGGGCAGGGGATGGTAGCCTGGGCTGGGAAACAGACGCACCCTGCTCGGGCATCCTAAACCTTCTCTTTAAACAGCTCTGCGGTTTCCCCAGATTCCTCTCTCTGGCCGTCAGCCACTTGCCACTCTCTCCAGCCGTCCTGGCTCCAGCTGTCCCCTCCCCGCCATGTCCACATGTCAGCAATCAGAGCTGAGCTTGTCAAGCTTGAGTGCATCAAGGGGGCTTCGTAACACAGGGTCCTCGCCCCCAGACTCGGTTTTCTGATTCCGGGGGTCTCAGTGGACCCGAGAGTGTGCATTTCTCAGAGTTTCCTGGGGATGTGGATGCTGCCCGTCCAGGGCTGTCCCAGGGCTCCATGGGGAAAACAAAAGGTGGGGGGAGGGCTCAGAGCCAGACACAGCTTGGGGCGACCGCTGCCGTGGCCAGCACAGTGGGGTGGGAGACGAGGAGACTGGGTCGGGGGGCGATGCTTCCCTCTTTCAACCCCTTCCTGGTCTTACTTCCTGTTTTCCTGAGAGTTGGATAGAATATGGGTATTCCAAGAAAACCCTGACTTTCGGAGACCCTCTTCATCGGTGGGGCACCATAATGACATGGTTGGTTTGGGGCTGGGGTGGAAGGAATGTGCTGCCTCCATGCCTTGGTTTCAGCAGAGCATTTAAGCTGCTCATTTTTGTCCCCAACCCAGCAAGAATGTACCATGAATCTCCAAACCCGGAACGTGGCAGCTTAAGTCTCCCATCCTCTCTGGGCCGATGAAATCCCCTCCTTCCTTCAGCCAATGGCTCTGTTTTGGAGAGCCCTGTCAAAACTGGGTGTGGGGGGGTGCATCTGGCGTCTGGTGGGGGTAGACCAGGGATGCTGCTCAACAACCCACAGTGCACGGGACGGCCCCCCACAGCAAAGACTTGACCCTCGAGAAGAGAGACCCCGGGGCACAGCCCCAGAATGACCTGGCTTTTGCTCCTGGTAAGCTGCCCAGGGGCATGTGACGTGCGTAAGGAGCCCAGAGGTTTTTGCTCGACTTGGAGAGAGAGATGTCAGCCAGGCAGGGGGAGAGGGAGCTGTGGAGAGCAAGGGGGGAGGAAGCCCTCTGCCCGTCCAACCAGCTAACAAACTCCTCCTCGATGGAGAGGATCCATCCAACGTGAGAATGCAGCCCCCCGATGGCGTTCAGTGGATTTCATCTCTGATTGTTCCTTGCAGAGTGACACAAACTTCGAAGATGCTGTGGGGTGACTGGGGAGGTGAAATGCTCCCATGTCTTTTCTTAGCGTCTGGCAGAGGGCTCAGCCCTAGTTGGCTTCCACCCAGAAGTTCTCTCTTGCTCCATGGCACAGTTTCTCAGCCTGGGGTGATTTTGTCCCCGGAGGCCATGGGGCAACGTCTGGAAATGTTTTTGGTTGTTAACAACTGACAGGGAGGTCTTGTTCCTGGCATCTGGTGGGTGGGGACCAGGGATGCTCATCAAAACCCTACAGTGCACAGGACACCCCACCGCAGAGAGTGGTCCAGCCCCACATGTCTGTAGTGTTGAGGCTGAGAGACCCTGACCTAGCATGAGTGATTAATATCTATCACCTATCATCTATGTATCCTAGTTATTTATCATCATTATTTATAATCTATCATTCTATTATCTATCATGTATCTATCCATCATGTATACCTACATCTATCTATCTAGCTATCTATCAATCATCTATCTATCCTCTATCTATCATGTCTATCACCTGTCAATCATCTATGTATCTATCTATCATCTATCAATCTATCATCTGTATATCTATATCTATCTATCGATCCATCATCTATCATCTGTCTACCTATCTATCCATCATCTATATCTATCTATCTATCATCTATCTGTGTTTCTATCCATCTCTCATTATCTATCTATTATTCATCTATCATCTCTCTCTTTCTGTCTCTATCATCATCATCATCATCATCTATCTATTAATCTATTTATGACAGTACTTAGCAACCTAAGGATGATCCTGCCCACCAGGGGACATTGGACAATGTCTGAAGAGCAAGGGGGAGGAAGACACTTTCGGGTGTCACAACTGGGAGGGGATGCTCCTGGCGTCTGGAGACCAGAAATGCTTCTCCACACCCTACGGTACAGAGGATGGCACCACATCAGAGAATGGTCCAGGTCTGAGGGTCCTAGGGCCGTGGTGGACATCCTGCTGGCGGGTAACCTCTAACCCGGGGAAAGAGGACCAGCGGGGAGTCTCAGTTGCTGTGCAGGAAAGGAGGCAGGGACTGTGGGGGACATTTTGAAACGGATCTCTTGCTGTCGAGATGCTCTCGTAGGAGACGTTCCTCATAGGAGGGCCGTCCTCACACGTGTCACACAGGAGCACAGCACTCCCCAGTTGCTCACTGGAGCCCTGAGAGGCCAGGGTGGGGCCAAATGGGATGAACTTGTAGGATGTGGCGGACACTTGGCTGGTATTGGAGGCAACAGCCACACAGGCTCAGAGGCTAGGAAATCTCCCCTGCCTCTGGAAGCAAGGGGGCTGGCGGGGGCCGAGCAGGACTCGAATCAGGACTGACAACCAACACTTCCTGCAACTGTCCAGCTTCTCCACCGCATTCCTCCTCTTTCAGAGTGGCGGGCAGGGGACAGGAATCCAGGCACCCACTGACTATTTCTCAGATTTTAACGCTTCCACCAATGGTTCAGAGGCGGCAGGGATTTCACGGAGCCTTCTAGAGGCTCTGTGAAGTCACACAGCTATCTTACACACCCCGAGAAATGAGTCAAGCTTGTGCACACCACCCCGGGGGCCAGGGAGGGCCAGGCTCGTTTCCTGTTGAGACGGGACCGGCGATCCTCTCATCGCCCGCCAGATCTGCGTTTCTCAGACCACGAGGGTGGATACGGTCAGCGTGATGACAGGGGGCCCTGCCCCAGCGTTTCCCAGCCAGCCTCGCCCAGTTCCCGCACTTGGATGCGACTTCTTCACCAGCCCGGGCTCACCTCTGACGTGGAGCTAAAAACACCTCCCATATCTGTCCGCCGAGGCTGATTGTTCCGATCAATTGTTATTGCTTTCTCCATGGATGGGCGCTGGAGAACTTGGGGCTCCTTCCTCCTCTGTGCCTCCCTTTCTTTTCCAAGGCAACCGAGCCCAGACGGCTTTTAAGCATGCAAAGCCCCCATTCCCAGGGGGTCGTGGGGGGACTTATGATAATGGGGCATCAGATGAAATCGGGCAAATCTCTGCTCTGGGGGGAGCCATGTTCCCGGGAAATATCCCAGTCTGGTGGGCGGTGGATGACATCCACGCCCCACTGCACTGGTGGCTAACAAGGTTTAGCACGGGGGATGCCCTCTTGGCCCTTTTGAGATTTCTGTTCTCACTTCTGGAGCCTAAATTGTTGTCGGTTCTCAGACTGTAAGATATGGATCCGTGGAGGGGTTTCCTGAGGCTCAGAGGTCTCTTGGGAGGGGACTAAACCGCACTTGTCTTTTTTTTTTTCAACTGTGTTAGTGTTTGCGCTGATGGTGTAGGAGCAGCACGGGGTAGACCTGCTGGGGCTGGTTTGAGTGGGGAGGTGACCTTGTCTGGTCCTCCTACCACATCCCCCCCAGGTGATATTTGTGGAGCAGGAAGCCCAGTCATTCGGTTCTTGCACAACAGGAATGTTGACTCCCTTTGCTGACACATGTCCCCAGGACACTTGAGCCTGCAGGGCGCTGACACCCTGTGGGACTAAGGAGGCCCACAGAGACTGGAGGGTTCCTGAAATAATTGCCTGCGGTCTCTGCCCACTGGTTCTTACACTCTCCTTTGGCCCCAGCCAACGATTGACTCTTTCCTGAGCAGTTCCCCAGTCCATCTGGCTGACTCCTCTCTCCCTCTACGACTCTCTGTGGCTCACGTGGCCCCCTGCCCGGCAGGCAGCATTGACTGCTACCCTGTATTCTTCTTTTGTCCCTTCAAGGTGTGTGTCTGAGATGCTCAGCTCTCCAGGGCAGCACCCCTGGGGACCCACTTCTCTGCTCCTCCTCCTTTCGCTCTGTATATTCATCCTGCAGCCAGAGGTTCCCAGGGGGCCACATCTGAGCCACAGGTCTCCTTGACCCACCCAGTTCTGTATTGTTGACTCGAACCACTTGCCAACTTTTGGCAATCAGGACAGCCCACGAAATAACCCAGGACTCCTCAGGACAAATCCTAAGGGGTGCCATCCCTGGCCGCCCACATCCTCCTCTCTCCCCTGCTATTGGCTGCAAAGAGGGGCTCGGCCCCACCGCCCTTCTGGCCCCAGTAACTGCTGGGCACACTGGCCTTCTCAGACAGGTCTGTGCCAGCGTGGGTCTTGGGGGCCCTGATCTAGACACAGCATCAGCAGAGGGTCCCCCACACGCCCCTTATCTCCAGCACTGGAGCTTTGTGGGGTCAGGAGGGACTTGGATGCAACAGACGGGGGGTGGGGGGCGGGTTTTCAAGCATGCATCACACATTCATTTATTCTTTCAGGTCGTTCAGTCATGCAGGTGCTCACGCGTGCATCCGATGAATTCATTCCCTCACTCATGCATACATTGTTCACAAATGCATGCATTTACTCACTCACTCACTCATGCATGCATGCATTCATTCATTGACGTGTTCCAGTCATTCACCGTGCATTCATTCTCTCGTGCATGCATTAACACGTGTATTTATTCAGGCATAATTCATTCATTCACGCATGCATGCACACAGTCACTCATGAATACATGCATCACTCATTCAATCGTGCATACAAGAACTCATTCATTCGTTTACTCATTCATGGATACATTCCTTCATTCCCTCATGCATGCATTCACTTATTCATTCCCCTAGTCACTCATTAGTCCATGCATTTGTTCATGCACGTGGTCACGCACTCATTCATTCGGTCCTGCAGTCACTCATTCACACATTCATTCGTGAGGTCACACGGGCGTGCATTCATCCCTCATTCCTGTGTGCACTGACTCATTCACTGACTCATTCCTTCAAGAAATCATTTGTTCACTCATTCATTCACTCATGCACGTGGTCACGCATTCATTCATTCAGTCCTGCAGTCACTCATTCATGCATTCATTCGTGCGGTCACACGGGCACGCATTCATCCCCCATTCCTGCACGCACTGACTCATTCACTCACTCATTCCTTCACGCAGTCATGTATTCACTCATTCATTCATGCATCATCCACATGCATTCACGCACAGGTGTGTTCACTCACTCACGCAGTCTCACACGTGCACACACTCACCCTGCATTCATTCACTCACTCACGCATTCATTCATGCGTGTATTCACCAGCTGATCACTCATCTCCTCGTTTGCAGCGATTCTCTTGTGCGTTACTCATTCATTCGTGCACGCACGCACGCGTGCAAGACCCTTTCCTTTGCTGCCCGGCCTTCCAGAAGATCACCTACTGCCCAGTCGCGGGCTGGGCTGGGCGGTTTCCCGCGCGGCCTCCGCCCAGGCCCCTGAGGCCATTGCAAACATTTACTTTGGGACTGGCTGGTTAAAGGTTACACGACCAAACCTAGTAACGGCGGAGTCCGAGCTTGAGCAGGGCGGGGACTGTGGGGGCAGGGGCGGGGCACGGGAATGTGTCTCCTCAGCAGGCAGCGGGAGCCGGGCACCAGGCGGCGCGCCGGCGGGGCGGGCGGGGGCTGCAGCGCGGACGTGGGGACCCGCGTCCCCGGCTGCGAGCGGGGTGGGGCCGGGCTTCCGGCGGGAGGCCAATCGCGGGCCGCGGGGCCTCCCAGCGCCAGCCGGGCCAGAGGCCGCCCAAGCGCACTAGGGGTGCGGGGGCGTGGAGGCGGCCTAGGCGCGGCGGGGGACCCGAGGAATAGACGCAGCCCGAGCGCGCAGGAGGTGCGAGGGGCGCAGGGGTGCGGGGGACCGAGGCCGCCTGGGTTCGGAGGAGGTGCATGAGACGCAGGAGTTCGGGGGGCGTGGAGGCCCCCTGGGCGCGGCGGGGGACCAGAGGCTGCCGGAATTGGGAGGAGGGGCGAGGTGCGGGGCGCAGGGTTGGACTGGAGCGGAAGCTGGTAGCCAGGGGGCGCCGGGCCAGGGCGTGGGTACAGGCCACCCGAAGCTCAGAGGAGGTGCAGGGGACTCAAGAGTTCGGGGGGCGTGGAGGCCGCCTGGGCGCGGCGGGGGCCGGGGGAGCGGGAAGAGGCTGCCGGAATTCGGAGGAGGGGCAAGGCGCGGGGCTCAGGGGTGGATCGTAGCGGAAGGGGGTAACCAGAAGGCGCCGGACCAAGGCGGGGCAGAGGCCGCCCGAAGCTCGGAGGAGGTGTAGGGGACGCAGGAGTTCGGGGGGCGTGGAGGCCGCTTGGGCGCGGTGGGGGACCCGGAGGGTGGGCAGAGGCTGCCCGAGTGCGGAGGAGGGGCAAGTTGCAGGGGTGGGGGGGCCGGGGCGGAAGAGGGTAACCGGGGGGCGCCGGGCCAGGGTGGCGGCTGAGGCCTTCCGGAGCGCAGAGGAGGGCGGGGCACAGAGGGGCCGCAGATGCCTCGCGAGCGGCGCCTGGCAGGGGCAGAGGCTGCCCTGGACCAGGAGGAAGTGCCAGGCGCAGCGGGGCCGCTGAAGACCCCCGGGTGGGCAAGGGTCGAGGGACCAGAGGCTGTCCCGGAGCGCGGAGGAGATGCGGGGCGCGGGAGTGACCCGGGCGCAGTGGGGTCTCTGGTGACTCCGGGCGGGCAGGGGGTCGAGGGGAGCCTGGCCGGAGAAGGAGGTTCAGGGCGTGGGGGTCGTGTAGGTGGCCAGGGTTCAGCAGAGCCCAGGAGACACGAGGCGGGTAGGGGGCCGCTTGGTTGGGGCTGCAGCCACGAGGTAGGGGGCCGCTTGGTTGGGGCTGCAGCCACGGGGGTCATGTCAAGAGTGCAGAGATGTCGCCCTCAGGCCTGGAAATCTGCGCGGGTCCCTTGGAGACGACGCCTCAGCTAGGCCCAGCTGGAGAACGGAGGGTCCACCCACCGCGCGGACCCTCAGACCATGTCGGGTGAGTCCACAAATGCACCTTGTGGTCAGTCTCCCTGTTCCTGCGGGCATATGGGAGATTAGTCTGCTCTTGGGGAGACCCCCCGCTTTACCCTCCCGATCTCCCCAAACCCCTCATCTCCCATTGTCTGCCTCCCCAGTGTCTCCCCAGGGCTGGAGGGGGCTGGCGCTGCACGGTGCAGTTGGAGACGTGGGTGAGTGTCAGCAGCTGGGAGGAGGCCGTTTATAGCCTGGTCGGGGCGTTAGAATTTCATCATTCTCCTTTTGTCAGAAGTAGCCTTGGGAGTCGAAATAGGCTCATTTCTTGGCAATAGCCTTGAACTGTGGGAAACTCACTGAGAGACACAGATGGGAAGTTCATGCCCCTAAAACTCTGGGAAGACTGTGCATTTGGCTCCTCTGAGTTCAGACCACGCTGGTAACCTGTTATTCCAGCAAAGGTCTGGTTAATCCCTCAGCAGGGCAGCAGGCTTGGGATGGCCGGGTGGCTGGGACTTCCCGCAAGGCTTGGTCCCCAAGGACTCAGATTCCGTCCTGTCTGCCTGCCCTTGGGTTTTGTGGACATCATAGTGGGACACTTGACTTTGGAGGCCTGGAAATGGGACATGGGATGTAACCTCAACCCTTGAGAAAGACATCTGTCTTGTTGGTACCAAGACACCCTCCTCTTGCCCCAGACCACGCCGGATCATTAGCGTATTTTTCTTTAAACAGGTTGGTGTTTATCCAGAGGAGCGATTTGTTAACTCTGTCAGCAGTTTCCATGCTGTTTCCCTCCTCTCTGGCCTTAGAAAGGAAGTTGTTGGGACAGGGGCCGAAAGGGTGGCTTTCCCTGGCGGTGTGCTGTCAGATTCTGCTCAGAGGAGACGCAGAAAGACTTCTCTGTTGCAGGGAGAGGTTTGGAGCTCTCCAGAGTGGAAACCACGTTCCCCCGGAGCCGCTAGGGCCTGCATAAAGGCAGCATTCAACCGCGGACATGCGGACACATCTCCATCACCCCTGGAATGTGCTAGAAGACCCGATGTGGGTATTCAACACTTTGCAGGAGACAAAAACTACCTTTCAGTAAAGGGGAGGGGCAGAGGAGGAAGCTGCCTGAGTTATTTCAGGGGTGATTAGAAGATGGGTTGAGTGGAGGACAGGCAAGGAATAGAAATAAACATGTCTTGTGCACTTGTTGTAAAACTGTCAGCCCACAGCCTTCAGTCTGAGCTTGACTTTGCAAGACTATCTATTTTGGGGGGCCGGAATAGTGTTTTCCCATTCCGTGGTCTTGCCAAAAGTCCCCACCCCGGTGCAGTGTTGGATGGAATCTCACCCTTTAAAATGCAGTGGCCTTGGATAATGATGGATGTTCTTTGATGCCATTCCAAAACTTGATCATCGGTAGTTTCTCAAAGGTAAGGCCATATGGAATCTGAAGATCTATCAATGGATGTTTCATCTTCGGTTACGTTAAAATCCACCGGTCTGAGTTTGCACTTCTGATGGAGCATTTATCCACGCGTGGTTTTGCAAGTGGCCCACGGTGGCGAATGTTCAGAGGCGCACGTCTTGGGGTCACTGGAGAAAGGGGCTCTTTTCTCCGCTGCTGCTGTCTTCATGCTGTTAATATGATCAATAATCCCTCCATCCAATCATCTGTCATCCCTCTGTAATCCACCTTCCACTGTCCCCACGCCTCAGCCGTCCTGGGTCCACGAAGACCGCCCACGTGATGGGCCTTACTCTATAGACCGTGGCAATTGCCTCTGCTCCCGGCATCTCTCGGCTTCCCCCTGCCTTAGACATCAGTGTTTCTCATGCAGAAACATGGATGGTTGAAAGTTTAATTGTTCTGGTCCCTCCATTGATGGAAGCCCATTTTTATCAACCATGTTGAGTCAAAACAAATCCAGCGAATTAGGCATCAGTTTTCTTAGGTTCCATGGAGGGGTGCTTCTGAGCGTTGAAAGGATAGATGAGAAGGAAATGATTTACTGGGATATTTTTCATGTCTTTGTTGTCAGCTTCCAGTTAGAAAGAATTGAATGCTCTTTGCAGGAATATCCAACAAAAACAAAAATGAACTCCTCCCAAAGCTCTGTTGGGAATTTACTTTTCCTTTGAGGAGGATCCAAATTGCTTAAATGTGAAATGTGCAGACAGTTACAATGATGGAAATGAGGCTCAATGGCAAAAAGTGGTTTTTCAATCTAACAGGGACTGTTGAATGTGAAGTGAACCCTAAAGGGTCACCAGGTGATTGCTATGATTCCTCCCCCGGGGTGGGTGCAGCATCCCTGGGTCTGCTTCTGGCTTTAATGCCCCATTTTGTTACTTTGCTCCGGCTGCCCTAACAAAGGACCACAGACTGGGGGGCTCGAACAACACACATTTATTTCTCCAGTCCTGGAGGCTGGACGTCCAGGATCCAGGTGTGGGCAGGGCTGGTTCCTCCTGAGGCCTCTCTCCTTGGTGTGTAGACGCCGTCTTCTCCCCATGTCCTCACACGGTCGTCCCTCTGTGTTTGTCCGTGTCCTCATCTCCTCTTCTTATGAGGACACCAGTCACATTGGATTAGGGCCACCCTAATGGTCCTCTTCTCTGGATGGCCAGTGGCCACAGGGTGGTCTTTTCAGGTCCGGGGCTTCTCTTGTTACCATCAGCTCTTGGGAGGACCCCAGTCTTTGGTCTCATCCAGACCTCTTTCTCAGACATTTCCACCTGGATGTCTCCCTGCCCCGCAAGCTCCTTATGGCAGAGCTATGCTCTTCACCTTGTCCGTCACATTATTTCATTCTCTACGTTTCCGTGAACACTGTCTGTGTCCCTAGAGACTGAATGCTGCATTGTTTTAAGCCAGTTATTTAAAACAACTAGATAGATAGATAAATAGGTAGATAGATAGATGATAGATCGATCGATCGATAGATAGAGATAGATACATAGTTACATAGACCGTAGATAGATAATGACAGATGATAGATTATAGATAGATACACGGATGGTAGCTACATAGATGACAGAAAATAGATAGATGATAGATAAATAGGTAGATAGATATATACATAGATACATAGGTGGTACATAGATATAGATACATACATACATACATAGAGATAGATACATAGATACATAGATGGTAGATAGATGACAGATGATAGATTATAGATGGATAGATACATGGATGGAAGATAGATAGATGACCGATAACAGATAGATGTTAGATAGATAGATACATGATAGACAGGTAGCGATAGATAGATAGATACATAGATAGATAGATGATAGATAGATAGATTAGGTAGATAGAGATAGATACATAGTTACATTTCCATCTATTACATAGATGGATAGATGACAGATGATATAGATAGATATATGGATAGTAGGTAGATGGATAGATACACGGATGGTAGATACATAGATGACAGAAAATAGATGATAAATAGGTAGATAGACATATACATAGATACATAGGTGGTAGATAGATATAGATACATACATACGTAGAGATAGATACATAGTTACATAGATGATAGATAGATGACAGATAGATAGATAAGAGATAGGAAGATAGATAATAGATATCTTTTGGGCTGCAGACTTGAGTCCTGAAGTTTGCTGTCTGTGATACTCCCCTCACAGTGCAGATGCCAAGGATTCTCCTTCCTTCTTATCCAAGAAAAAACCCGACAGCCTGTAGACAGGAGCCTGTTGAAGCAGGCACATTTGCAAATTGACCCCAGTGGAAGGTAAAGGTCAGGGCATCACTCCCAGGAAAACAGTGCTGGAAGCCACGTTCGTCAGGCTATATTTAGCATGACTGTGGGTCCCTGGGCCTCTCTGGGACTGCTGCTGCCCGGGCAGGGCGCGGTGAGCTGAGGGGAGGACACTCTGGTCTTTGAGGACTGAGGTCTGTGTGTTCCAGCCCCGGGCTGCATGCTGTGAATTTTAATGTCTGTAGGCAGCACGGTAGCCTGCACAAGGCGAGGATTTCTTTATCCTGTTGTCTTTATCCTGGCAACAAGCTCTTGGGGACCCGAGAATTAAATTGTTTACAAGTCCCTGTAAAAGTTGATGCCACGGGTACGCCTTTAGACTTAAAATTCCCGTAAATTGGATCTGCTGTTGGAGTTTCTTCTTCTCCTATTGAGACGTTAGGAAACCAAGAACATTATGGTGAACGAAACAATATATTTTTCCCTCTCACATCTCCTCCGCCTCGTACATCCTGGTGTGGAAATCTTTCCAACAACGGGTTTGTGCAGAATTTAATGAACCGGTTTGGCCGCTTTGCTGAGCACAGCTCCTTGGAGTTGGGCAAGTGTCCTCCTTGTCACTCGGATAATTCCACCGTCCCTTCCAACTTTTGCTGTGTTTTCAGCTGAGAGCCACATATTTGGGGTGAGTTTTTGAGACTTGAATGCAAAATAAAATAAGAGGTCTCAGCGATGCATATGGGCGGATTTGTAGCATCAGGAAGTTTTAATCGTTTGCACTTTTCCTGCGTGTGTGTGTGTGTTTAATGAAAGGGTGTATGTAAGTGTCACCAAGGAACACGTGTGGAAGACCAAATGGTTACTCAGTACGAGTTGTGAAACTTGAGACAGGAAGACTAGTGGTGACCATCGACCCCTCCACCCCATGAGATCCATCTAGAGCCTAACTCTGGTGCTTTGCTCCATACCCACAGTGTCTGACCAGGCATTTGTCACGCTGGCCACCAATGACATCTACTGCCAGGGGGCCCTGGTCCTGGGGCAGTCACTGAGGAGGCAGAGGCTGACCAGGAAGCTGGTGGTGTTGATCACCCCTCACGTGTCCAGTGTACTCAGGTAAGACTGGGAGATGCACCTGTGTGTGTCTGGTGGGTTCTTCCTCCTGTGGAGGCAAGAGCAGCTACGTTGGAGGAGGTCCCCGGAATTGCTCAAGGGCCTGGACCACCGGCCGTCATGGTGGGCATCTGACACTTGTAAAGTACTTTCAAATCAATGTTAAAGTAGGGAAGTCTGTCATGATATGTGATAGACTTCAGGGAACTTACAAGTAATGTTGTGTGTGGTTATTTTTCATTGTCTCAGCTATGGAAATTCAAAAGTCAGATTTTTTGGGGGGCGTGAGGGGAATTTGAAAAGCAACTGTTGTGAACTAAGTTAAAAATTTAAGCCAGAAAGTCGTAGAACTTGACATCTGGCTCTGTAGCGTCTTACAGTGTGTAGAATAGGTTTCCACTTCCTCTTCAGTCTGTGTCGCTCTGTTGGGTTTCTCCCTATGACGATGTGTAGAGGTATTTCTGGGTGGCTGTGCATGGGACTTCTGTTGTGTGCATATTGAAGCACAAAGTACAGCTCTGTCTCTCTTGATTGCTATGGAAAGGAAAGGCTGAGTTTACAGAATTCAGGCAGGGAGAGGAGATAAAACAACCAGGTAGAGAGAGGAGGAGCCTGGTTGTGCATGTGATAGGTGATAGATAAGCATCTAGAGCAGAGTCATCATGCTGACCAGGTTCTCCAGGTCGCAAGAGCTGGAACTCCTGGGACAACCTGATAATGCAAATGCCAGTACTTAGGTGGCACTACTGTGAGCTTCTTATACATACTCACTCCTTTAAAGATGACGACTCCTCTTGGGTTGGGGGCTGTTGTTGCTGCTGTCTTCTGACCTTTCGCAAGACCCGTTGGGCAGGACTGGCAGAGCTAGGGTGCCAGCTTCCTCTGGAGTCCTTGTCCCTCAGTGCTCCACTCTGCCACCTACTACCCATGATGACAGATCATGAACTGTCCTAAGGTTAGTGGTCAGTGAGGGTGGGTTTGAGGGTCTGAGGGAGGAGACAGCAGACCCTGGCTTGGAGGGAATGTAGGGTGTACAGCACAAGCCCAGGCTAAGGGGGACTCCCCATTGGTACCTTGTCACTTCATGCTGCAGTGGACACAGTGTCCCACAGAGGGAAGCATTGGCAAATAGGAACAAAGGAAGTTTTGTTCCTTGATGGCTCCATGCCATGATGGGTCCATGATGGGACCATGCCATGATGAGTCCATGATGGGTCCATGATGAGTCCATGATGGATCCATGCCATGATGCATTTGTGCTGTGATGGGTCTATGATGGGTCCATGATGAGGCCATGATGGTTCCATGCCACAATGGGTCCATGCTGTGATGGGTCCGTGATAGGTCCATGCCATGATGGGTCCATGATGAGTCCATAATATGTCTATGATGGGTCCATGCCATGGTGGGTCCATGATGGGTCCATGCCATGGTGGGTCCATGACGTGTCCATGATAAGTGCATGCCATGATGGGTCCATGATGGGTTTATGCCAAGGTGGGTCCATGATTGGCCTACGCCATGGTGGGTCCATGCCGTGATGGGTCCACATTGGGTCCATGCCGTGATGAGTCAATGATGGATCCATGATGAGTCCGTAATAGGTCCATGACTTGTTTCCCGGGTAGAGCCGAGTGTGGTGATGAGTCCATGACTTGATTCCTGGGAAAAGCTGAGTGCCCATGGGGTGCTCTGATTTAAGACCAGGGATTTAGAGTCTGGGAGCTGCAGACGCGTGGCTTGAAATCGCCAGGCAGGGTTTGAGTTGGGAGGTCACGGATGACTCCATCTTTAGATTCATAAGGACGTCTGCACGTCCACATGTGCATACTCACATACACACAACACCAGAGCCCCTCAGTGCTCTTGTTCCATAGAGTGTGTTGTGTGTTACACACTTGGAGACCCAAACATAGGAAGGTTCTCATTTGTAGAAAGAAGTGCGTTGATATTGCTGGAATATGATGAATTGTGTTAGTTCACTTGGGAGACTGTTCCTTCTGGATGCTCCCAGGTGACCAGTGGCACCTTGGTTTAGCCATCCATTTGAACAGTGTTGATGCTGGTGGAGGAAGAGCAAATAGAATGTTATTTTCTTTTTATTTCTAATCAAGAGAATTCTCTTGAAAGCGTCTGCTGCAAGAACACCAAGAACAGTGGGAATGTGTGATATAAGGGAGGGATTTGGAGTTGCCCAATGGAGTTTAAAACTCCCTCTCCTTTCCAGGCAGAGCATTCCGGCCCTGAAGCTCCTGCCAAAGGGTAGCATGTATGAAAGAGCGTTAGATATAACCTGGGGCCACGTGGAGATGGGAGCATATGAGTTTTGGTCTCCCCCGCAAACCAAGGTCCTTTGTGAATTTGCCAGTAGGAGAGCCCGGCAGCACAGTGGAAATGGGCTGGTGGCACCCCTCTGGCAGCCCTCTGTGTTGATGGGGCCAGATGGGGGAAGGAGGCGAGGGCAGATGTCCAGCGTCCTCCTCGGAAGCAGCAGAGTTTCATGAAGGTGGGGCTTCTGGAGTAATGGTCCAAATGCCTGCCATTTGGAGGAGCTCGTGGTGAAGGAGCTGGGTGTTGTGGTCTTTCTCCTCTCTGTCGATGCAGATGAGCAGCATCAAGAAGCTCTTGGCATTCGTGTGCAGGGTGAGCCTGGAAGGACAGTGGCCTTGCCCTCTTGTGGGAGGTCGGAGGAGATGACAGCGGGAGGCTGGAGTTGGCCATTGGTAGAGGGGAGTCAGGCTCTGTTTTGTGTTGTCTGTTTTTTTGACGTTGAGTGTGGGCAGCATTTGAGGACACCGTTTGAAGAAGCCTTGAGGAATTTGCATGGGCAGGTGGCTGCAAATTCTCTAGCACGCTGGATGGCTGCTCCAGGAGGGGATTATCCCACTTAGAGGTGGCACCAGGAAAGGAGACGGGGCCAGCGAATGGACGAGTCTTGGCTCCACGTACAGAGGCTGCGTCATGCAGTGGAAAGTCATGGGAATTCACCTGAAGGGGCTTCCTGCCCTCTTCTTTGCTAAATCATTAAATGAGTGATGTCATGTTTTCTTGGCCAGCTCTCAGGGTTGAGATTTAAAAGGGGGAATTCTGGTCTTAACAAGGGAGTTTCTGGGGGAACCAGGAGAACCTACCACTCCTGCGGGACCATCCAGTGAGAGAGCTCACTTCTAGTTTCAGGGTAAAGACACAGAAGAATTAAAATCAGCATGGAGCCTGTAGAAAGATTCTCCAAATTAGGATGGGGTCATCTCACTCCAGTTCAAGGGAAGAGCGAACTTGTGAGAAAGAGTTACTGCAGGAGACAGAAGAAGGTTTGGAAAATATCTGAAATGTGCTTTAAATAAAATTCTGGGAAATATGGACTTGGTGATAAAAAGTGGGACAAGACAATAGACTAGCTCAAAATGGTCTGGCTGTGTTGAACAGGAGCAGAATGACATGGGGGAAATGTTATGAGTCAATAAAAATTAAAATTATTAAGAAATTAAACCTTTTAGAGAAGTTTAAAATAATTTAATTTAACTTAGTAATTTAATGATTAAATAAAATCAGCCCTGCAGATTATACAATCATTGTTATCTAAAATGTGAGATATTTTCCAGTACTGGAGAAGAGGTTTATAGAGAAGCAAGCCCCAAAACGGAGAGGTACTTGATAAAAAGCTCAAAGCAAATGAAATCATGTCAATAAACAAAGACATATTTGAAGAAAATTTCCCGAGTTGAAGAAATACCAGAGAAAATGGATATCATCAAGTATGAGAAAACCAAATGAAAACCCAAAACCTAGATATACATATATTGAAGAATGTTTAAAGTTGTCATGGTAAAGATTTCTCTATGCCTCCAAGATTAATAAAGGCAAATTTGTCTGCAAAAGGAAAAAAAAATCTAGATGATCTCAGACTTCTTCATTACAGTATTAAAGGTCAAAAAATAATGAATCGTGGAACCACAATTTTTGGACCCAAGACTTTTCTACCCAGCCACGTGGATCATTCACTGGGAAAGCAAGAGGAAGAGATTCTCACGCATGGAAGAGCTTAGGATGTTTGGTACTGAAAAAATTGTTGGCTGTTGACTGAGCATTAAAGAAAATACAGAACTTAACGGGAAAGTTCTTTTTAATGGGGCAAGGAGGCAAGTAAAAACCTAGTGTTAAGAGGAAGTAATTGTTGTGAATATATTTATGAAATTATACTCACTTAAAAGAATCCATCTTACCCAATATATTTATTTAATAAAGGATGGACGGAGAGATATTGGATGACGCATAGAGGAAAGAAAAAGAAGAAACTGTTAATACTGTTTGTTTCTGAGTGTAAGAATTCAGGCAGGAAATGCTAGATAATAAAGTGTAGAATTCACGTTTGAGATACACTGGACGTGATCTTTTATGTACCAACAATCATTAGATAGAGCATATAAACAAAATTGACTAGATATACATGGACATGGAGAGGATGGCAGTGGGAGAGTCTTTCTGTATAGCCCTCCCAGTCTTTGACTCACAAAGAAAGCAAACACATAAATACATTTATCTAATGAATACTGCATGAGGTGTCTCTATAATGTCATGCATTATGTAAACAAAAATCTTTTCTCTCATCAACCGTGGACCACTTAGAAAAATTGATTTTGTACTAATGGCACAATGAGGTATTTAATATGTTATTTGCAGCAGGAATTGAATGTTATATTCTTTGACTATAATGTCACAAACCTAGGCATTAATAGCAAAACTGAAAAAAACCAGAAAAACGAAAACAGTGTCCACTTGGACATTTAAGCCAGAAATTCTCCTCTAAATAACTTGATAAGCGAATAAATGAAAGCTTGAGTTACATGCCATTTTAAAAATAGTTGCCATCTGAATGGTACCTGTACAAACCAAAGGCAACAGCTAGAGTGATACCAGAGAGAAAAATTAAAATCCGTGAAGAAATGATTCAGTTCAAAAAATTTTTAAATTAAAACAAGAATATATATGGCAAACAAAAGGAGGAAATTCATAGAGAAAAAATAAACTCCTAGTAACTGGGAATAAGGAACAAATCCAAGTGTTGGGTTATTTAAAAATAAACCTTTGATTGGAGAAAACATAAATATACAAAATTAAAAGGAAAAAGTAGTCATTTGGATGCAATTTAAATTTTAAAAGCAAATACTCTCTGGAACACTTTGCTGATGATGTTGAAAATATTGAAGAAATGCTTGATCCTTCCAGGGAAATTCAGATGACCCACAATGACACCGGAAGAAGCAGAGAGCTTCTGCTGACCAGTAACCATGGGAGAAATTGAGTCTGTTGTCCAAGTCTTGTCTGGTAGAAGGATCCTGGATGTGGGCAGTTGTACGGGATTTTCTGTTAAATTGGCCGTGATGAATTAATGTCCATGTGGTGTGAATGAGCTCTGAGCCTACAAAAAAATGAATGTGTTAATTTATTTTAAGAAATTGTCCTAAACTTGATACCCAAATTTGATTTACAGGTTTAACTGTGTTTACATATAGATGAAGAAAGCCCCCCAAATACAGAATACAGTGAGGCAACTCAGGCTTTAGAGTAAAGACATAAATGATGCTTTTTCTAAGAAGGTAAGGATAGTCCATTAGGTCAATGTAATTCATCATATCCACGTTTCAGAGAAAGGCAATGATGGGATCCTTTCAATATAAAAGGTAAACCTGTGCCCAAATGAATTCCAGATAGATCATAAATGTAAAGGTAAAATTTTAAAGTGTAGGAAAATCTTAGAAGTAAATAGATCAGGTCTTCTCAACCATGGCACTACTGACATGTGGGGCTGGACCACTCTCTGTGGTGGGGCATCCTGTGCACTGTGGGGTGTTGAGCAGCATCTCTGGTTTCCACCCATCAGATGCCAGTAGGATCCCCACCTGTCAACCCTCGCTGCAGTTGTGACAACCAAAATTGTCTGCAGATACTGACATAGATGGATGTTCCATTCACCTGAAAGCTGGGCCTGCCATTTTCCCAGCAAAGGACAGCAGAACGGCTGTATGTCAGAAATATTATGTGCAAAAGTCAGAGAGAAATAATATAGGGAGCACAGGTACAAAATTTATAATGGGGAGGGGGTTTGTTGTCCATATAATATTTCAAAGAACTCTTACAAACAGTAGGCCAAGATGGACAGATGAATACTACAGTGGTAGAAAGCAGGAACAATCAATACTTAGTAATATTTATGACCAGATAGGTTGGCAAATATCTTTGTAAATGTTGGTGTTTGGAGGGCAGACCTTAGTCACTGACATCAAGGGATGTGACTAGATTTGAGCCAAATTGGCTATAACCTATTCTTTTAAAAGTGTTTCAAGTTAATTGATGCTTCCAGTGTATTTCCTCTTGCGTAAGATGAACCCTTCAGGCCCCAAAGAGAGAAAAGAGAAGAAAATACATTTAGCTGCGGTGGACATTCTCCTGGATCCAGGCCACTGGGCCTTCAGAGGCAGACTAGAGACTCCAATGGACCCAGAGCTGGGAGGGCTGACCCTATGGGTAGACACGCATCCTTGGGGGGACCTTTCTGTGGTTGTCTACTCTCCAATCATCCCCCAAGTGATGGTATGAGTGGAGCAAAGAAATATATACAATTCTTTCCTAGATTCCTGTCTCCCAGCTGTGAAAAGCTGTCAACAACTTTTTTGTCTATTTTCTAGTCAAGATGAGCTTTAAAATATTCAGAAACACCATCACAGAAATATGGGAAGAGTTCTCTATTGCAGACCTAGTTGAGTTTTATTGGACCCGTTACATAGTTCACAGTCACTGGGAGGATTGAGGAATGGTGCCCGATGGTACAATCAGGGCAGTAGAAGATAAACAGTGACCCATGACCATAAATGACCAGGGTGTAGGTATCGGGAGACCACCCCTTTCCCAGGCTGGGAGGTGCAAGTGTGGATGGGGGGAGTCTTTCTGTAGGGAAAGAAACCAGGAACATGCGCTCATCGCTTCAAACAAATTGTATTCATGAAACTTAATGCTACTTCCAGGAATTTATTTTAGGGAAAGAAGCAGAGCTGAACAGAAGCATTTAAGGACATAAATTGCAGTGGTATTTGTAGTGACAGAGTGGTATTTCTCTTGCCCTCCTTCTCCTCCACCCCATGATATTTATACAAGCATGAGAATGCCATAAATTCCATAAATGATTGGACAACAAGCAGGGGGACATTGGTGGTGAAATAGTACTTTCTTAGAGATGTAGTTGCTTTGACTACTGTGCAATGAATAAGCACAAATAAATGTATAGTAAAAGTGAAAAAGCCACTAACATATAGAAAAGATAGACCTAGAAGCTCCAACATCTGTCTAATAATAGGAATTTTTAAAAGAAAAAAAGCAGGGAGAAAGATTGGAAGAAATAGCTCGTGTCTTATTTCAACTCTGAGAGAAAATTTTAGATTGGGAGTGTTCCCTGAGTGTTGAGCAGAACGAATGAAGAAAACCCAAATGCTGACACAAAGGAGTGGCATTTCAAAACCCCAAGAATGAAGAAAAAGTCCTAAATGCATTTCACCATCAGTCTGGTTGAGATCATTGAAGTCTCAAAGTTCTGGGGCAAAATAACTTTGAAATGACATTTCTGTACTCAGCCAAGTTAGTGTAATTTGAAAGCAAAATAAAGATGTTCCATATGCAGAAGCTCAAAAATTTTATTCCTCAACGACCTTTAAGAAAAAAATTACTTGAGGATATACTCAAGCAAAATGAAATGTGAATCCAAGAAAGAAAAAATAGTTTAGAAGAAGCAGTGCTAAACAAATAAATGAGTAAAACTGAGAGTTAATTGGAAATACGTTCATGCATAATTATGAACATAATGTGGAATTAACACTCCACTCTGGGGGTGATTGGGGGAGAAATAGGAGGAAGTTAGGTGAACATCTTCTGATGCTCCTGTCTTGTCTGGGATGAAGATGCAGATGATAACTATCTTTACATTGGATAGAAAATATAAATGTAAATATGCACATTGACAGTTGAAGGGTAGTAACCACTAGGAGAGGAGAAAGGATATGCACAACTTTCAAAGCATTGATGGAAAATGCATGGAATGGAAAAAACCCAATCTATACCATGAAAACTGGGAAAGGATTACAAAGAAGAAGAATGTATGATAAATGTAAAAAAGGAAAAAAAATATATAAAAGAACACTGCAGGAATTAATTCAACTATATCAATGATCATAATAAAGGTGAATGGGTTAAAACCCCCTTTTAAAAGATAGAGACTTTGAACACAAGAAAATAAATATAAAATTCAGCCATGTGCTGTACATGTGCAGGAGACAGCTTAAATAACAATAAGAAATCTTGAAAATAAAGGGATGCATATGATATTATATGATTCTGTTCCACCATCCAATCCAGGACCCCACATTGCATTCATTGTTCTGTCTTCTCTAGTTTCCTCCCATCTGTGACAGTTCTTCCTTCTTTCCTTACACGTCATGACCTTGGTATTTTTGAAGAGTACTGGTCAGTTGTTTCATAGAATGCCTTTCCACTTGGGTTTGTCCAGTGTTTCCTCGTGATTAGATTGAGGGTATGCCTTTTTGGCAAAAAGAAAAGTCCTTGGAAGTGATGCACCTTTCTTAGCGCATCATATCAAGGAGAATGTGATGTGGCTATGTCTTGTTACTGATGATGTCACCCTCAATCATTTGGATGAGGTGGTATCTATGGTGTTTCTCCACTGTGAAGTTATTTTTTTTCTCTTTGTAGTTGATAAACATCTTGGGGGAGATGCTTTGAGACTATGAGAACACTCTGTTTCTCCTCAAAACTGTTACCCATTGATTTCAGCATCCACTGGTGAATCTGGTCTGCATCGGTTATCTGTGGTGTTAGCCTAATGCTGATTATCTATTTCCCTCATTCCTTCTACATTTGTTACTTGGAATTCTTCTGTAAGGAACAGCTGCTCCTTTTTCATATTTGTTTATTTATTCCATTATTATATCAGTGTGGACCCATGAATATTCATTTTGTATTTCACATTTGTTATTTGTTTTCTTTCTCAAATTGCTTCAGCTTTTTGGGAGCTCCTCCTGGTTGGCTCCCTTTATCCTTTTGACATGCCTCCAGCCTGTTTCTAGCACTTCCTTAAGTTTCTATCATCACAAAGTATTCCTGGCTATGATGAAGTAGAATTTAAGCAAAAAAAAAAAAAAATTAAATGGAACACAGACAAATTTCATTTTGATAAAAGGTACAGTCTTTCAAAATTTGAGACTCAAACTTGTACGTGACTAACAACATTGGTTTTGAATACACAAAGTAAAAACTGATAGAGATTGCAGTGGACATCTGTTGATTTCTACTTGCTCAGCATTTACTTCTCAGTGCCCATGCACTTTGCAAAGAGAAGTACTTTCCTAAGAGATAGCCCAAATCAGTCTATCTTAAAGCAATTCTGTACAATTTGTCAAGTTTTTCAAGTTCTGAGCGTGAGTTCTGAGCATGAGTAAAAAACAGTGCAAAGCTCTAAGACATCCATGGAAAAAAATGAAGCCTGAACATGAAGATTGCAGTCAGTGTGATGGGGTTTTGGATCCATGTTCCATGTTTGTGAGCAGCCACGGTGCGTCCCCCTGAAAGGATAGCATGTCCTGCATTCAATGTTCTCCCGTCCTCCTAGTATTTGGCATGTGTCTTTTCCAGGGTTATCCTCTCGAGGGTGTTTGATGAGGTAATCGAGGTGAACCTGGTAGACAGTGCTGATTACATCCACCTGGCCTTTCTGAAGAGACCTGAGCTTGGAGTCACCCTCACCAAGCTTCACTGTTGGACACTGACCCATTATAGCAAGTGTGTCTTCCTGGATGCAGACACCCTGGTGAGTACAGGGGGATGGGGAGGACCACATGCTCCACTTGATAAGGAGCCCCTCACAGACCACGCCTCTCCCAGGTTAGGCAGGCTGCTAGCTCTTGCTGGTGGATTCCCACGAGGTAACGTGTCTCTTTCCCCAACATCAACATTCAGTCCATTAAAATCCTGTGTAACACACCCACTAGCACTGCACTAGACCCTGCTGTAGAGACCGAGGGACTTGATGGCACGTGTCTCCCCTAGGAGACGTGTATAGTTGCATTATTTCATCTACACAAAAGGAAATAGTTAGAAAAAATATTTTGCCTTGACTGTGTATGGAATTGTGTAGTCCTCACTGGATGGGTAACCTGGCCCCTTAAGCTATGGCATCCTCCAGCTGTCATTTGGGGAGGTGACCTGCGGTGTGGGAGCCCATGGTGGCCACTTTGAAGAACAGTACTGTAAACTCGAAACGTAAAATGCAGTTGGAGCGTTGGAGATCTGTCCTGGGTTGTCTTAGTTTCGCAGAAGCAGCTCTGTAGGAATACGAAGAGACGTGAAGGGATTTGGGAACTACAGCATCATCAGAGTAATGGGCTTTTTAAATTTCCAAACAGAGCACAATTTGGAAAGCCAACAGGTGTTGGGGGATCTGCAGTCAGTCGTCAAGCCCTAGGAGACAATGGATTCCATGATATTGACTTGCAAACCTCTTGGTTCATGTTTTTCATAGTTTCATTAATTGCATTTGCCAGATTCAAGGGGTTATCCAATTAAGCGAGTTCCATGGAGGATCTTAAGAACCTCGAGAAAATAATTGAATTTCAGAGACAGGACAATCACTTGCTATAAACCAGAGAGCAATCTTCCACGCACACTCTTCTCTTTTGAATGTAACCCTGAAAGAGAAGAGTCATTCAAAAAACTGGGCACGCTTTTCCACCCACTGACCGCTTGTCTGGCCCGTCCTAAAGCTCCCGTTGCCTTTGTCACTTGGGGACCGGAGGTAAGAGAAATGTTGCTACAGGTTGCCCATGTTCTGCTCCGCCAGGTGCTGTCCAATATCGATGAACTGTTCGACAGGGGCGAATTTTCCGCAGCCCCGGATCCCGGCTGGCCGGATTGCTTCAACAGCGGGGTATTTGTCTTCCAGCCTTCTCTTGAAACGCATAGCCTCTTGCTACAGCATGGCAAGGAACACGGCAGCTTCGACGGTAGGTGAGGGGAGCCTGGGAACTGGTGGAAGAGAAGGGGGCTGTGGCCAGTACCCCTACCTGTGCCTCATCCTCATTTCCCCCATCTCTGAGAAGGGCACCATGAAATCAGTTAAAGAGGGAGATGGATGAAGAAGGCCAGGCAGGGTGATGGGAATAAATGAGGAAGGTAGTAAGTAAATACACGACAGAGAAAACTTCCTCCATAGGTAGAAAGACCGACTCCTGAATCCCGATCCTACAGAATGGATAGGCAGAGCTTTCTCGAAAGGGCCAGATAATAAATATTTAGCATTGTGGGCCATATGATCTCTGGCAAATATTTATCCCTGCGGTTGTGGAGTCAAACCAGCCATGGGCAAGACTTCGACAAGTGAGCATGGCTGTGTTTCAATAAAACGTCATTGACAAAACCAGATACAGGGTTTGCTTGGCCAACCCCTGATAGAGCATAAAGGGAAGAATTAAAATCGCCAACTAGAAGCCAGATATCTGACTGAACGGGCATGAATAGATGGGAGAAGTGCTGGAATCTTTGTAACGTCAAAGGAAATACTAAACCAATGACGAATCGCCTCTAGGTAAAAGCAAGGAGTTAATAAAGCTGGCAGAAATGGTGGGAAAAGGGCACTGTTGCTACCAGATAGAATTTATTGGGAGAGGAGTGGAGAATTTTGGAGACAATGGGCGATTTTATTATTAATTGTTTGGGTTATCGGTGGAGCATTTTGGAGAGACCATGCATTTCTTAAATTAGTGGTATGGGTTGTCCGTCACTCATGAGACGTCGATGATGTTTTCGTGGGCAGAGAGAAGACGTATAGTTAGTGACGTTGAATGCTGGTGTTCGTGTTACACTTTCAAACACGTCTTGCATTTGAGCGTACCGCACCGTACACTCTTAACCCCGTCGGGTGTTTGGTATATATTTAGGGGCAGATCAAGGCTTGTTGAACAGTTTCTTCAGTAGCTGGTCGACAGCCGACATCCACAAGCATTTGCCGTTCATCTATAACCTGAGTAGTAACACCGCGTACACCTACGGCCCCGCTTTCAAACAGTAAGTTCTACACCGTGCCGAAGCCTTCCGGGCCTGCCGCCATGTTGCCACCTTCTCGCTCAGGCTCTGTATCAGCTTCTGGCATTTTCTGGGGAAAAAAAAATTAGACCATCCCCTGCTTGCTTATCTCTTTAAATGATAGGGAGTCAAGGCAATTCGTCTTAATGATAGTGGTTCCCAAAGTGTTGCCCAGGGAACCCTGGGGGGGTTCCCTATAGCCCACTCGAGTGTCTGCAAAGTCAAAACGAGTTAAAAAAAATAACTCTAAGATCTTATTTTGCTTTTTTGCTGTCATTTTCTCATAACTGTATGGTGGGATTTTACAGAAACTCTGTGATGTGGACACAGACATGAGAAACCAGCTCTCTGCTCTTAAGATGGTCGATGTGCCTCTTTCTACGAGTTTTTTTGAAACTATAGTTTTTTTCATGAAAAAAATATGAAATTAATGTTAATATATACTGGGATGGTTGTTTTTTAATGAATTGATAATATATTTTTTAATTTCTCAGTTTTAATTTCTGTTAGGGAAAATGTGTATGTAGGGAGAATCCATATGAAGAAAGCTCTTGGGTTCTCAGTGATTTTTAAGAATTTCAGGAGGTCCCAGGACCAGAATGTCTGAGATCCGCTGCTCTAGGTGACTGTTGTCATAAATGAACATAGAAAATCTGAGAAGAATCTAGGGAATGGATCATTCTAGAACATGCATTTTTAACAGGGGCCATACTGCCCCCAAGGAGGCAGAAATTGGTTCTTGGGGAGTGAAAAAATCGTATCCTTTTTAATGTGTAAAGCACAGAGGTACACACGGAACATAGATATCCAGTGGGAACGTGGTATTAAAATTTCACGGGCAGGCGATTATGGAAAACAATGTTTAAAAAGGTTCCGGGATGATGGGAGCAGTGATAATGGGGGAAAAAATGGTTGAGAGGAGAAAATTCATAATCTTATAAAAGAAGCCAATTTTCTGGTTTGCAGCTTGGGTTATCTAATATAAAAGCTATTTTTTTTTTTTTTTGGTCCCTATCTTTTTAAGGAGATGACGATCTGGGCTACCTTAGTGTGCGTCTTTATAAGACTCTCGATTTAGTCTTCCAGTTTTGAGGAATATCCCAGTGGGTTAGGAATACGTTTCTTGGTGTATAGAAAGTGAAATACTGCCAACGTTGATTCTCTAAAAAATTTTCTTTAATTCAAATAACTGCAAATCCACGTAGTTGTAATTACGTGATTGTCAGTAACCCTTTGAGACAAGTCTTTACCTGCTTCTGTCTGTCAGAGTGTCATCGTTGTGGGATGCTGTGTCTGCATGACTGGTCACTTCCAAGTGGAAAGTAGAATCCTTTGCGTTTCCTTCCCAGGTTCGGTTCTAGTGCGAAGGTGGTCCACTTTCTGGGGTCCACAAAGCCTTGGAACTACAAGTACAATCCACAGACTGGCTCGGTTGTGGAGGAGGGCTCCGGCTTGGTCAACCAGCACCAGGCGACTTTTCTCAACCTCTGGTGGAGCATCTACCACCGCAGCGTCCTGCCTCTTTATGAAAGTATCCGGGACGAGGAAGAGGACACATCTCCAGGACACACGGTAAGCGGGTGATTCCCTTGAAAACTAAGAGTTGAGCACGGAGATAAACTCTCCAAGATCACCGCCCAGTGTATTTTCTGCAAATACACCGGATGTCTCCACATTCTTTATTTCAGGCAGAAGGATGCTGAAAAGGCAGGTGACATTTGTTTTTCTTTTTTGGCTCACAATAGTGAATGTTTAATGAGCAGAAATGCTGCTGTGATGTGGAAGACTGGCGCATAATAGGTTATTTAAATGAGCTGCCTTCTTCACAGCGAGAGCCACTCACAGAGGAGTGGCTGGAGATGATTGATTGTGATGTCGCTCAAGGAGACATTTTCCACTTAAATCATCATTTGAAGTGGCAGTTGGAGGAAGTTTCTAAAGAGGATTTTAAACGTTTTTGATTGACACCAGTTTGGTTTTTTAAAGACATAATGATGACCCTAAATGCACAGACAGTGAAGTTTCTGCCGTCCATTTCACATGGATCCATCTTCCCTGCAAAGCACCTTTTGAGATGAGGTCCCGGGAAACTTTATTTCCTGATCAATCTCTTACTAGTGCATTTCCTGGTGCAGTGGAATCAATTAGGAGCAAATGCGTTGCTTGGGAAATGGAAATGAATTCATCTTTTAGTGTTTCCTCTGGTTTTTGTGTGGTGGAGCTTGGTGCTTCTGTGCAAGGACTACCAGTTCCTCTGATCATTTGAGGCGAGCGAACAGGTGTTTATTCCTATTCGTGTCGCTGAATTCTTTGCCACTTGTTTTCTTCCAGGCGGGTTGCTGGACATCAGGTCGTGTGTGATGGAAAATAAAGCTTCAAGGCAGGTGCTTCCGAGAAAGGAAACACTGAGAGCTGTCTGGGAAACGTGTGCTGGGTGGTTTTTGGGGACCACCTGTCACCTGTCTGTTTAATCAGAACTTACTTTGTGTGTTGTCATGTCAGGGGTGTGGGACCTCTTGCTCTTGTCTTCAGAGCATCCGGCTGCTTTAGTGCACGGCCTGCTCAGAACATTTATCGTTTCCTGGGGCCTGTTTCACAAGTCCTCGTGGTATTCATTGGTCAAGCTTGTGTTTAATGAATACAGAAGATAGGGCTAAGGAGCCCTGGCCACACAGAGGGTGGGATGGGTCCTGGGGCCCCGAGGGCAGCCGGAGAGTTGGAAACACGTAAGGAGGGCTTACTCACACTGTCCACTTCTTCTGCAGGCTGACAGCAGTGGCGTTGGGGCGCCATGTGCAAATTCAGCACCCAGTGCCGAGGGGCCATGTGCGCATTCTGTGCCCAGTGATGGGGAACCTTGTACAGATTCAGTAGGGGGGTCCAGGCAGCCTCAGCCCTCTGAGGACCCTTCAGAGCCGACCGTGGGAGTGGACGAGACCCCACCCTCACCCGAAGGAGGCCATTCGGACGACGTAAGTACCTGTGCTCCACACGGGTGTGATGGAGAATCAGACGCTGGCTCCCCAGTGAGCCTGCTTTCTTGCTCCTGGGAAGGGCGGGGAGGGAGAGGGAAAGCCAGCCTTCTGCTTGCTCTGGCATTCGGGGCTCCTGCTTTGCTTTAGGTCACTGTGCAGATATGCTTTGTGGTACACCGAATAACGGCCCTTCCGCCCAACGATGTCCACGTCTTAATGCCTGGAACTCTTAAATGCTACGTTCTCTGGAATCAGGATCTTTGCAGGGGTAATTCACTTAAGGACCTTGAGATGGGGAGATGAGTCTTGATGATCCAGGTGGACCCAAGGTCATCACAAGGGTCCTCGTAACAGGGAGGGACAGGGAGATTTGATGACAGAAAAAGATGTGATCAGAGAAGCACAGGTAAGGCAGAGAGAGATGGGAAAATACGGCGCTGCTGGCTTCAAAGGTGGAGGAAGGCGCCGTGAGCCAAGGAATGCTGACCTCTGGACGCCGGAGGAGGCCAGGGAATGGGTCATCCCCTAGAACCTCAAGAAGGAACGCAGCCCTGCTGACACCTTGATTTTAGTCCTTTGAGACCTGCATCAAAATTCTGACTTCCGGAACTATAAAATAATCCATCTGCATTGGTTTAAGCCCCCCAGTGTGTGGTCATTTGTTACAGCTGCCACAGGAAACTGATGCACTCATTGAGAACAGATGTCCAGTCTCATCCAGATGTTGGGGGGAGCCCCGAAACTTTCAGGTTCGGGAGGTGAAGCTCTGGTGCCTCCTGGAGCCCAGCCGCCAGGCCATGCAGCTCTGCATCCTGAAAAGTGTCAGCAAAGCGTTTGACTTGAATGTGACTTGGAGAGATTATTGTTGACCCACATGCTCATTGCTGTTGAGGCTGGGTCTGCAGAATTCTGTCCGCAGAGAAGGAAAATAGAAGTGCCTCTTATTTGCAAAACAAATAGTATTAAACGAGGCTGTCGTTTCTCCATCCCCGATTTCTGAGCAACTACAGCAGATGAATGTCTGGTGTTTCAAGATTTGTCATTTGAAATCCTCACATTCGAAGGCATTTGTAATCCCACAGTTTCTCACTGGAATTATCAAGAGCTCATAATGCATGCATTTGGGGACTGGGTTGAAGAGAAGTCATATTTTTCTATTTCAAAGAGCTTTGGGAGAGGTGTTTCTTGTTGATGATAAGCAGCCGATGTTTAAATTTTAGCAAATGTTTCTATGGAAGATATCCTATATGCCACATAATGTGGAATAAATTATATTCAGGCAAGTTCTTCTATTAATTTTTTTTTTTTTTTTTGTGGGGAAGACAAGCCCTGAGCTAACATCTGTTGCCAATCCTCCCCTTTTTGCTGAGGAAGACTGGCCCTGAGCTAACATCGTGCCCATCTTCCTCCACTTTATATGGGACGCCGCCACAGCATGGCTGACAGGCAGTGCGTCGGCGGGCGCACGGGATCCGAACTCGCGAACCCCGGGCTGCCAAGCGCGGACTAAACCGCTGCACCACCGGGCGGCCCCTCTTCTATTAATTTTTGAGCCATGATTTCACATCCACCCACACAAATTGAAGACTCAGGTTTGGATGATGAAAACAGAGCTGGTAGAAAATGAGCTTTTCCTAGTTTTCCGTTCCTTCCAACATACACTGAGCTTCCCATAGTCTGGATGTGGTCCCAGGAACTGCCTTATTTGAGTTAAAAAAAGGACATCTGTTTAGTCCAGTTGGAATGTAAAGAATCTGCCGGGGAAGGTCTTCCATTATGCGTAGAGCTGCTCCCTCTTCTGCCCCTGGGAGCCACACCTGTAGTGGGATTCACGAGAAATGTTTAGCGGACCGTCAGACTCTGTTGTGTATCCCTCGGAAAACGCTTTCCAATGGTAATGGTGGGTTTAAATGTGTCAAGTTGGCTGAGCTAAGGGATGCCCACAGAGGGGGTTAAATGTGATTTCTGGGTGTGTTTCTGGATGAGATTAGCATTTGAATCGGTAGACTGAGTAGTGCAGATTGCCCTCCCCAGCGTGGGTGGGCCTCGTCCCATCAGTTGAGGGCCTGAATGGAGCAAAAGGGCAGAGGAAGGGCGAATTTGCTCTCTCTTGTAGCTGAGACATCCACCTTCTGCCCTTGGACATGGGCGTTCCTGGTTCTTGGTTCTTTGGACTTGAACTGAGTTACACCACCAACTTTCTGAGCCGCCGGCTCATGGGACTTCTCAGCTTCCATAATTGTATGAGCCGATTCCTCATAATAAATCTCTTCCTGTATGTCTGTGTATATCCTATTGGGTCTGTTTCTCTGGAGACCCCGAGGGCACACACCATCTTTCTAATTCCTAGTTATCTAATTTTAATCCTATTCCATCATTTCCCAGTATGTATGAGGAGTTTTCAAACTGTGCCCCAAGCCTTGTCTGCATCAGAATCCTTGAAAAGGATTTTTCTTTCATGGATGATCTTAAAGCCTGTTCTCAATCCCATGGGCACCACATCATTTCCAAGGACCACCACCCTCTTTCAGAAGCAAGCGTGTATTCTGAACTTTTTCGGCCGCTCGTGGGACCACATGAATTGTCACAGGTCCTGAAAATAAGAGGCGGTTGTGCAAGTGGAGATTTTGCAGAGACCCCGAGAGAGGAAGCCGTTGGGAGACTTTGATCCCGTGGCCCACGTTGTCATCCACGCCTATCTCACAAGAACCAGAACCGTATGTTGGCAACGCACAGGGCGCCTCAGTTTCGTGAACACAGTATTCTTCCCTGAATGTGAAACCCTTCTTCACGTTCAATTCATATAAATTTCGATTTACTCGATTGCTGTGGGTTTTCTTGGTTGCTTATTCTTTCGTTTGGGGTTTGTAACTGTTGACGAAGCTGTGATTTCAAGAACAGATGTCTGTCTTTCCGTTTGTGCGTGCACAAGTACCACTTCAATGCAAGCCAAGCCAAAGGGCAGTCTTCCTGTAGGAGGGCTCGGGACGTCTGGGCAAAGCTGATGGAAAAAATCAAGGTCCCAGGATGGTCTTCCGTTGATGCCCAATGAGATGGACCATGACAACAAAAGACCAGAAGTTCATGAGCAGCAGCCCAGACCAGGGGACCAATCTCCATCCATGGTGGAGATTGTGGTGCCAAATGGACAAATTCGGTGTGGCCCTGAACCCTCCCCCATCCTCAAGGGGCCACATGGGGAAAGAAGGAAGGTGGGAGAAGTTGTGAGAATTGGAGAAAAGTGGGTTCTCAGAGCCTAGGACAAGTCCTGGGACGAGATGAGGAACGCCGTTAAAAATGAAAACCCTCCTGTGTCCCTGTGGGCTCTGGGGTCCGTAGATGCGTCCTGGGACCCGCCATCTTTTTGTGCCCCGTTGGAGTTTGAGCCCAAGGCCAGGGTAGGAGGGGTGTGACGTCTCAGCTGTGTTGAGGGTGCTTGGTTCAGGATATTTGCTCAGTTCTCAGAACCCAGATCTCGTGTCTGCGACTCTACCCAGCCTGGCTGACTCCATGTTGTTTCATCCAGGGCTTCTGAAAACTGACGGAAGGTCCAGCCCGGTGGATCATCAGAACGATCCACCTCGAGACGTAACTTTGATAAATATTAAACTGCCGTGGGGAAGAGGGAACAGGAGAGCCATTCCACGGAAGGCTTGCGGGAGAGAGCAAGCTGACATTGGGCTTGTCTACTGACGTGTTTAATTATGACAGGACGGGTGGTGTCTACGAGCATCCGAGGGAAAGAAGGTGGGACCCAGGCCTCCGAGACCCGGCTGAGCTCATGCTTCTGTGTCCAGGAGGATGTCTCACACGTGAAGGAGCTCAGGGGGGCAGCGTGCTGGGACAGCGTGTTGAATATTTCCCGGAGAGGAAGAGATGGATCCACAGAGAGCTCAGGAATGGTCAGCTCTGGGGGAAAGGGCAGGAGGTGAAACCAACACCATTGAAATAGGTAAATATAGACTCAACCCTAAACAGCTGGGGGAGTCCTGTTTTCAGCCCAACACAGATATTAAGAACCTTGATGGGAGAAAGAGAATATAAAAAAGAAAAGGTGTTTCAGACTGTCTGCTTCACCCGTCATCCCATCCTTCATCCCCACTCCCCTTCCGTGCTATCCTTCCCTCCTTCCATCTGTGACTCATGGGTCGGGGGTGATTGACTTTTAAAGAAATCTCTACGGCTTGAATCTTTTCTGGTGAGCGTGTGTGTCTAAAAAGGATGAAGTGCTGACAGTTTTGAAAGAGGGGTGTATATTTGATTATTTCACACCCCCGGGACGTCTTTCGAAAGAATTATGCAGCGTCACTGCCACCTGCCGGCCATGCATTGAATCATTGACTCTCAGTGTGTTCTTTTCGGAACCCAGTCCGGAGAGAATAAAGATTATTTTTAGAAATCCCTGTAACTGTAGAACAGCTGGATCTGCATCCTGGGGTCCTTATTCCAAATGGCAGCCTTTGTCATCATATAGAAGTATGACAGCCGTGTTGATAACTAGGTCTCCATCTTCAAAAAGCTGAAAATATTTGTGTCTTCTCAGCCAAGTGTTTGGGTAGGGAAATGTTGTAGTGAATCCAAAGAATATCTGATTGACTTCCCATTACATTACCATATTAGAGAAATATATTTGCCACAGAGCATCTTCTGAGCCAAGGGTCTGGGTAGGGAAATATTGCATTCAATGAAAAGATTAGGGATGCCCTTCATTTGTATAAATTATGGGTGGTTTTTACTCTGGTTCATGGTACATCGTATTTTATTTTTAATAAAATCTTTTGTGGAAGGATAGCATACATATAAAAAAGGACACACTGATGTACTTATTATCTATACAGCTTGATGAACTTTACAGAGTGAAAAAATCCAAATGGCCCCAATCCGGACCCAGAAAGTCCCCCCAAAAGACCCCTGGCACCCTGACAGTCGCCAGAAAACGCTACCCGACTTTGACCGGTGTGGCTCAGTTATGAGTGCTTTTGAGCTCCTTCTAAACAGAATCCTCCAGTCGGTATTTATGACTCAGATCTGTTTCCCTTGACACGTCTGTGAGATCCATCCGTCTTGCCGAATGACTCCTCAGTTCATTCGTTCTCACGGGCTGCCTGTTATCGAATTGCGTGAAGACCCAATTTATTGATTACTGCTCCTGTTGCTGGACCCTTGGTAGTTTTGGCCAGCGGAGATAACACTGCCAGGAGCAACCCTGTGCACGCAACTCATTGCCCTTGTCTGTGCGTGTCTGGAAGGATTTCCTAGATCAAAGGGTATGCATGAGTGCGTGTGTGTCCTTTCATTTTAGTAGATTCTGCCAAGGATTTTGCACAGTGGTTGTACCCCCGGCCGGGTAGGGGCGTTCCGGTTACTTCACATCTTCCATGACATTGCACAGTGCCAGGGTGGGGCGTCTCTTCGTGGTCTTCATCTGCATGTATGAGATGACTAAGGTGGTTGAGCTGATGTTTATGTGCGTATGAAGCTTCTGCAAAGCCTCTTTTGGAAGCGCCCATTCAAATGTTTTGCATACTTTTTCCTCCAGTGTTTCCTTTTTTTTAAATGTTAGAGTCTTCACGATGTGTGCACATTGCAGATCCACGTCCTCTTTCAGTAGCATAGTAAACACTTTCTTCCACTGTGTCGCTCCCCTTGACAACCCCTCAGTGGCATCCTCGGATGAATGGACACCAGGTTATTAGTATTTCCTTTATGAGTCGTGAGTTTTGTTGACTGCTTAGGAAACCGGACTCTAAACGCAGGTTGTGAAGATAATCACCTTGGACGTCTTATAGAATTATATTGTTTCCACCTTGACTTTTACATCAGTAATCCCCCTGGAAGGGTTGTGACACAAGGAGTGAGTTTGGGGTCAGCGTTCATTGTGTTCCACGTGGCTCTGTAATTACCTCAGCACGGTTTATCGACAAAACTACTACTTCCCCACTGCCTCCTCCTGCTTCCTTTGCCATCCATCAGCCGCCCACATGTGGGTGGATCTATTTTCGGATTCTCTGTTCCTTTGTTTTATTTTTCCCCTTTTGCACCAGTAATGTGTTGTCATGATACCACAGCTGTCAGATGTCTCATTATCGGCCATGCAAGGACTGCCACACGTCTTCTTTCCCTGCCTCTTCCAGCCCCTTTAAATTTCCATATGATATATGGTGACGGATGAAAGCCAGACTTTTGGTGGTGAACACGATGCAGTCTATACAGGAACTGAAATATGATCACGTACCTCTGAAATTTCAGTCTCATAAGCCAACATGACCTCAACAAAATAATTAATTAAAAAAATAAGAATTTGACTGTCACTCAAAAAAAATTCCATATCAATATTAGGATCAGCTTGGCAGGGTCTTGGAAAAAACCTTCTGGAATTTTGGCTGGGATTGGCTTGAATCTATAGCTCAGTCTTAGGAGGATAAATGTCTTCAAAGTATCGAGTCTTCTCTTCTATGAACTTGAGTCTTAAGTGTTTGTTACCTGGTAGCAATTTAATGTATTTCTTTTATATGTATATGTATTACATGTAATATATAATATGTATATAATATATATTATATGTATATACAATGTAAATATGCAATATATGTATACATATAATGTGTATATTTAATATATATAATATGTGTGTAATATATGTATATATAATGTATATATATGTTTTATATATATATATATATTTGGTCTAGTCTTTTTAGTTGTTTTTTGCAGGAGACTTACTGTGAAACAGGTAGTTTCACCAATTGCTGAAAGTGGGAAAACCCCTCTTTGGTTCTTGGACAGATTGGTAAATTTTAGCCTCCTCTGGCACTAATAACTTTCACAAGACCGCAGCCCATGAGGCAAAGAAGAGCTTCCCTTTGATCTGTTCTAAATTTATCTTCCTGGTCCCGTACCTGTGCATTCTGCATCTATTGTGTATCTCTTCCCTGCACAGTCTGGCTTCGTGCAGTCTGCTCTCTGCTTCCTCTTCCCAGACGGAGAGTCCTTTTTTATAAGCCTCTCGCCATCCCTCAGTCTCTCTCTCCTTTGAGCCAAGAATCCTCCGAATTGTTCCCAGTTTCCATCTCTCTTTACAGGTGACCCGAACCTCAGGCAGCTGGTTGGGGGGATGAATCAGCGAAATCGTGATTATCCAAAGGACAAAAATAAATGCGTTTCGCAAAAGTCACATCTTACGTACGTGCACTTGTAAGCCTGACAGCAACGATCTAAAAAGCTGACTTTGCACCATTGTTGTTAAATTCTCGTCTCAGAATTCTCGGTGCTTTCTGCCCACCGTGTAAAGAAGGAAGTGCCTATTTGTTGCCAGTAAGAATAAGTGGAAAATTTATTATTAACTTCTCAGTGTATAGTTCAGTTGTAATGTTCATTGTTTTTAAACAAACCTGTGGGTCTTGTTCGGAAATGCCAGTGTGAGTTGATGGAACTTCTCTTCCTGCGTAAGTTGAATTTGTGAGATTCTGGCGCATCTACAGAAGACAAGCTGAGAAGCTGTAGGATTAATGAATCACTTCTTATCAAATACATGACCCTGAGTTAGATCACTTTCGTGACGCCCACATGGAATTTATTGACGTGTTCTTTGCTGAGAGAAATTGAGATGACAGAATTGGCATTTTCCCTAAGAGGATTCGACTAATCTTTTTGAGATTACTCAAATCTTTTGGCACTTACCATTGGCCAAGCTAATTGCTTCATTTGTCTGTCCCAGCAAATCTCTGTGTTACATAAATCCAAGAAGCTTATGAGGTCATTTAGCTGCCAGTGATGGGCGCCTGAGAAAAAGGAGCTGCTATCAGCCTGCTCTTTTATGTTTCGGATAACTTTATCATTTTGCCTTACACCATAATTATTAGAACTTAGTTTTATTTTTGGATTTTACGTCCATAATCAAGATCTGGAAGGAAGAGCCCGTATTTTAATTTGCACTACTAAGTTTAGGAAATAGAAAAATCAAAATTAAAAGAAGGAAATTTGTGATTACTATGTTATCTTCTATGTTTTAACTATTTTTTAGTGAATTTAACCAATAATGACTTTTTTTGGGGGGGGTCCAGTTTTTACAACAAACATTTCAGTTTCTTCATGTTCTGCTTTGCTTCCATCTCAGGACATTTGCACATGCTGTCCTGGTTTTCTCAGCATGTTCTTGTGCTACCTCCGTGTCCACCCAATCTCCATCACTTCCTTCTGTTCATCCTTCAGATGTCATTTCACGTGTTACTCCTTCAGGAGTGCTTTCCCCTCCCGACAAGGTCGGTGTGACCTTGATAAAGCTGCTCTCCGTTCTCTGTAATTTTTCTTCATAGACTTTCTCATGGCTTGTCATTTTCGAGCAGTTATTTGTTGAATATCCAGCGTTCTCCTTTGACAGTAAGCTGCATGCTGGGTGGGGCTCACGCTGTGGAGCCAACTGCTCAGTCTTCATACCTCCCTCTCAGTGACTCTCTGTTGAATCTGCATAAATCCGTGCCTCGGTTCGTACAGGGGCGAACTGGACTTTCTCCGAAACAGGAGTGCTGCGGTCCAGGAGCCGCCGAGTTCTGCTTCCAGTCGACTCGCTCAGATCTCTGAGACTGTGGCCCGGGAACCTGCATTCCCAGGATTGAGATTCACTTAGGTCTGCGTGGACAGGCAGAGGAGCCTGTGTTGATGCCCAGCTCAGCCCGCCCATATATTTCTGCAGTGTGTGTGCAGCGAGGAAGGGCACACAAGTCAATGTTGTCTAGTCTGTGGCTGACACTCGAGGTTCATCGCAGGAGCCTCTTTTATGGCCCCCCGGCTGTGGACACAGGCTTGCTCTTTGACCCTGATTCATCAGGGTAGGCTAGCTGCTGTACCAACAGTCCCGGGACACATAGAAGTCTATTTCTCATTGGTGTCGCAGTCAGCGGGGGTGGCAAAGGCGCGCTCTGCTCCATGCAGTCATCGAGGGATCCAGGATCCTCCCGTTCTGCTCCATCTTCTTGTAGGGCAGCCCTTCTCCACTGTGGCTCCCCGAGAGAGAATTAGAATGTCAGTGAAGCCAGCCATGCAAATGCTGCATTAAGTTGTCTCCTACGTATGTGGGATGGTCTTAGCCATGGACCACCCTTGGGAGCCTTGAGAAAATAGTCACTCGAGTCATTGTCGGTGGAGTTTCCTTTTCTGGTGGGACCCCCAGTTGAAACAGGTTGGGAGGGGGGCTTTGCTCTTCGCCTGACCTATGGGAGCAGAGGGTAGGGAAAGGGCACCCTGACTCTCACTTCACCGCCCATCCTAGGGGTGACATAGCACCTCTTCTCCATACTGTGGGTGAGAACGAGTCCCACGGCCCCTCTGAGATGCAAGGAGACCAGCACAGGAGTTAGCTGGGTGTGACCCCAAGACGGAGAAGCAGACATGGGCATTGCCAAGCAGTCCCTCTGCCCCAAACTTATTTCTTGTCAAGCCACATCTGCATCGTGGAGGCAGAAAACACCAGATGGGGTGTTTTCAGTGAAGCTGCGTTCCTTTGCATGAAAGTTTGTTTTCACTCTCTCTTTATGACAGACGATGGGTTGGCCTGAAGTTCAGATTTCCACTGGAGTGATGGGTGACCCATTGCCACCACCCTCCTCCCCATGCACCAACTGCACAGAGACCCACACCACCTCGGTACACGTCACTTATGCTTCTTCAGCACATCCTTCTCGCTCATGGCTCATTTTTTTTTTTCAGCATGTCCGTGTCTGATGAATAGCAAAGAAGATGCCCTGTGGTTTTCTTTTTCTTCCCATGACCTCCCTGAATGGCTTTCCCAGCCTGGAATAAGCTGCATTGGGATTAGTCTATTTATTATTCAGGTGGATAAGGGACCTGCTTATCTACTCAGATTTTCCCGCCTCCTCCATCGTTGTATTTCCTGTTGGTCGTTTGGTCATTGTCCTTTATCTTACTTTAGGAAGAGTTAGAGAAGAAAAACATGCAACATCAATTTGGCATATATGTCCCCGTCTGTTTACAATTTTCTGTACGACTTTGGACCCATGTTTAATATCAGTGTTTAAGGATGATGAATTTCCCTTTTTTCCCTCAATTTACCCTCTTCTGTTAGCATCCATCCTCAGAAGATTGAACCCAGACACTTTTGCTCTCCCAAGAGACTGTCTTAGTGAAATGCTTCCGTGGGTGCATGGTAGAAGCCAACTGAATCCGTCTCTGAATAGTTGAGTTTGGGACCTGGCGTAAGAACATTTAGCATCTCATCTTGTGTGAGACATGGTGGGCGGCTCAGGAAAAGCCAGGAGTGGGGATCTCCCCTTGTAGCCTTTGCAGAAAAGGCGGTTCAGCATGACCTGTCCACTGGATCTTATTTTCCCCAGAAAAAGAGTTCTCTGTCATTTTGGTTCAGACTTTTGTTTTCTGAAGCCTGCTGCAGACTAATGGTGGAATGGTTGTGTTTCTAGCAGGCAGCGGATAACGCAGAAGGTGGCACATCTGAGGAAACCTTGGAACCCAGCCAGGAGCCCCCTGTGGAGGTCACCAGGGACCCCAGACCTCAGGATGCGTTGGAGGTGGTATCCCAATCCTTTGCCTTGCCCAGCTTTCCTGCTGGATAATATCCGCCGTCCCTGGGGCCAGCCACACACACACACACACACACACACACACACACACTCATCAGCCATTACCCCAGTTTCCAGCCTCACTTTGTTGATAAGTGTTTCTCATTGCCTTCAATCCATCTGTTTGTCTGGGGTGGTCGGTCCGCTCCCTTGCCCATCCTTAGTAGTTATGCTCTTTCTCTCTGTACAAGCTGCTCTGCAAAAGTTAATTGACGTAATGTGGAGGGGCTGTGCTGTGTTTTCCTGTCGAGTGAGCATGGAGACCAACGCACAGCGATCCACTGTCTAAAATGAAGAGAATCAAAGCTGGGAAATTTGGGGGTGAACGTTTTGATTCAAATGGAGCGTGCAACGATTTCCTGATTAAGAGGGGAATGAAAGGTGCATTCTTCCTGTCCCTTCCTCTTATGGATGTTCTTGTCTTAAACTTCATTCCATCTGGGGATGCATTTAGTGAAAACGATTGCTAATTTTTTTCTAACAATGATCTAATAACGTCTTTTGGTCTTTAAGTAATAGCCAGTAGAGCTGGGTGTTAAGCCTGTGATGAAAGTTAATATTGAACCTGTGTCTTAGTCTGTTCTGGCTGCTGAAACAAAAATACCATATCGTGGGTGTCTTATAAACAATAGAAATTTATTTCTCCCAGTTCTGGAGGCTGGAAGTCTAAGATCAGGGCATCAGCAGATTTGGTGTCCGGTGAGAGCTCTTCCCGGTTCGTGGACGGCATCTTCTCCCTGTGTCCTCATGTGGTAGAAGGGACGAGGGAGCTCTCTAGGGTCTCCTTTATAAGGGCACAAATCCCATCTATGGGGGCTCCACCTTCCTGGGCCAGTCACCTCCCATAGGCCCCACCTCCTGATACCATCAGCTTGGGGGTTGAGTTTCAATGTATGAATTGGAGGGGGACACAAATCCTCCATTTACAGCAACCTATATTTGGACGATAGCCTGCTAGACACTAAATATTTCAGTGTGCACTGCACCTTTACCAGAATTTACCCTCGGAAAATGTGAACGCCTTTTCTCGCTCCTACTTTGTCAGTCTAGGAAACACCAAATGCAGGATTCTGAACCTATTTCTAGAGCTGTGGGTGACAGGGTTGCTTCTGAAACCCCACTGTCAGCATGTGGAATGTGGGCTTGCCCTCCGTCACGGTCAGCCCCTGCGTGATGAGTTTGAGGCCCCACAAATTGGTGATTAGTGGGTGAGGTGGTGCGGGGGTGGTGTCGGGCAGACCCGCCTTTGACAGCCCACCTGTGTGGCGGGGGAGTTCATGACCTTCTCCGAGCATCTGAGAGATGGAGACGGGGTGCCTGCCTCCCAGAGCTGGGGGGCATTCCATCAGAGAGTGGTCTGGATGGAACCCTCGTTAACGGCTGGCTCATAACGATGAGCTCCACTCCTACCAGCAGGGATGCTCCTGGCGGATGGTGCCTCCTGGGCAATGCACACGCCCGGCATGCCCTCCCGGTCAGGTGGGCGCTGGGAGCACCAGGACGCAGACTCTCAGGGGTCCATTCACTCAACTGAGACACATTGACCTGCTCCTCCTACCTGTGTCTCCACTGTACTGTGGATGACACTTATTTAGTAATTTGTATAACACCCTGTTTTGTAAAACTGGCAGTTTGCTGTTTTCTCAGATACTGGCCTCTCTCCTCATCATGGACGATGCACGCGCTGTGCTGTTTTCTGTCCAGAGCTGGTTCTGGATGGCGCACGATGGGGGGGACGCATTCTAGAAAGTGTTCACTCCCAGAAATTTACGGAGCCCAAATCCAAGGGACCTGTCCTAGAAAAGGTCTTTTTTAGCTCTTGCAACTTCCTTGACCAACAGGATGGCTATGTTTGAATAATAAGTATGGGAATGTGTGTAGAAAGCAGACCATTGTATGTAAAAACGCCTCAAAACCAGCGTGGCAAATAATCAGAGGAGAAAACTATATGCCTAGGGACATAGAAACTATAATTTAACTATCTGGTGTCCAATATCTTTCCCCATATACACAGCATCTGGGGAATACCCAAGTCAGCTTTAGTTTTTAAGTAAGCTTTATAAAGTCAACTATATATATATTTGCACACACAACTTTATATACATATACACACACATATATACATAGATACATATATATATGAATTCTTATCATCATGTGCATTTTTTAAAGTCCCTTTTAAATTCCTGGTAAGAAATTTGTAGAGCAAATGTCTATTATTTTTGTCGACCCATTTGGGTACCAACCAAAAGTAAGATGTGTGTGTGTTTGCGTATGCGCATTTGTGTATTTATATATTCTCTCAAGTGTATCCCTTAAGAAGATAGAAACCCTGCCATTGGAAGAAGAAAGCTATTTAAATTACTATTTTAATGGTCTGGCCAAACCATGCAAAATATCACAGTCTTTATTTACATACAGTGAAAATTCTCTTCCTTTCATGTACTTTGGTTATATACGGCAATGCAAATGTTGAGGTTTTGGTGGTGGGAAGTAGTCAATCAACATAGGTGTGTGTATAAAATGGTTTAGTGGCTGGAAATTACAGCAATCCTTAGAGAAAGTGAACACATGGACAGTTAAAATTCATAAATTTTCAGAAAACTTACTCCACAAAAAAGCATCTTCTTGTAAGAATATTATGTTAAATCCGGCATGTGTTTTGTTCAAAAGAAAAGTGCTAAAGATCAGCCCACTGTCTCTGAGAACTGACATTGCTAAACCAGGATGGCTTAGGCACATTTCAATCTTTTGACGGACAGCTTCTAAAATCATCTCCTTGTTGGCTTGTCCTCCCTAGGTTGACCTGGCCGTCTCTGTTTCCGAGATTTCTATTCAAGAAAAGGTGGAGGAAGTGAGTCCCGAGGAAGAAAGGAGAAAATGGGAGGAGGGGCGCGTCGATTACATGGGGAAGGACGCGTTCGCCCGCATCCAGGAGAAGCTGGACCGGTTTCTGCAGTGACACGTGCCGTGGGGTCGCGTTGTGCGTGGTCAGACGGTGTCCTGTCGTGTGGTCCTGTTCCGTGGACATCTCTAGTCCTTTCAGAGGGGAAAGCAGCTCAACTATGTGCCTCTGTTTGTGGTTGACCATCTCAAGTGCCTCACAAAAATAATGTAGACCGTGAAAAACCCAGCTCGCAGCTCCCTGCAGATCCAAGCTACGTGTGACTTCTTGGGTTCCTCGGCTGAGAGGTTCGTTCTTCTTTTCATCTTGTCAGCAAAAGGGAGCAGGAATACACTTCTGGTAGACCCTTGATAATGGCCTCTGATCTTGCTCGAAGGAGCTCGGAAATGCTGGCTTGACCGGGTGCATTGTGTCCATCCTACGTAGGTCAGACGTTTTCTTCCGTCCCCCGGCTAATAATGCTAGAATGTGTGTGCAGTACCTCGGGAACCCTCGAGAATGCCAAGTCCTTTCCTTGAGGACGAAGCAGGCATCCGACATGCTGAGCGTGACTCTCATTTAGACTTCGAGAAGCGTGTCTGCAGAACCCAACGGGACCTGACAGTGCCGTCGAGGGACACCAGATTTGGGAGACGCCGGAGGTGTCCGGAAGAAAGATTCTAGCTGGCTTGGGTTCGCCTCGGGGATACTTGACTGCCCCCGGCAGGGTCTCACTACCTCACTTCTAGATAACATGTTGCGTTACGTGCTCTCCAAGCCGTTTCGACTCAGCTCTTTCGGGAGAATTCACGGTTTTATGAGACTGGACGCTTTACCCCACCGGAAAGCCTCATCTTGAGAAGTCTCCTAATTTTGTGAATTAATGACTCGTGCTGGAACATTGACACTGTTCATGGCCACCGCAGTTATAATTAAAAACGGGCTTCGCTGTAACAGAGGGAAATGCGATGTTTTCAGTGTTTGAATGGTTTCTTTCTCACGCACGGACGATCGGGAAGCAAACAGGTAGTTGGACGCACGTTTGGAAGAAGGTGAGAGGGCCGTGTTAAAATTCAGTGGATGCGTTTGGCCACATTTTACGTCACCTGGAGCAGGTTAGCCTTTTTGACTGGTTAACCAGCAGGGTATCCGGGCGGACCTGGGGCGTCCGTTGTGGCGTTTTGCTTGTGCGAGGTGTGAGTTATGGGGGGATTGTTTGTCTTGGTGTCTGGGTGCTGAATGATCTGTCTTGCCTGGCAGCAGTACATATGGTGCTTCAGGGGATAATTGAGGACAGCCATAGGGATACAGCCTTACGGGGCTTGGGGTGGGGTCATCATCCACTATTAGGGAAATACTATTAAAATCGTTGCGGAGAAAGAGCGTGGGTGCTCTGCGCTCTGGTGTTGGTCTTTGAAAAACAGAAGCCAGAGTCTGACACCCTGGAGAGGGAGTGCTCCCCACGGTAAATGCCTGACTCTGCTGCAGCTTCTCTGGAGGAGAAAATGCATGTTTTGGGGCCCTGGTTCACTGGTTTCCGTTGTGCCTTCCACTGCCTGTCACCGCATTTGGACACCTGGTAACGCGTTTCTGTTAAAATGTCAAAACGGAAAGGTGGTCTCCCCTCTGGCGTGTGTTTGCATGTGTTCTGAGCGATCAGAACAGTATTTTATATTTAGCAGAGGGAAGAGGCATGGCTGGTCTTGTCTTATGGTAGACTTAAGTTACCAGATGGGTTTTTCAGGATTGATAGTCCCAGCAAGATGCGTGCAACTGTTCACTTCCCGCCCCCTGGAATCTCAGAAGGTTCCTCGAGGGAAGCTGCCCATTTTTCCAGCATCGGCTTCTCCGCTTCACTCGTTCACTCATTCATTCATCCATCCACTACATGGTTACTCGGTTCCGTCTATGGCAGGCTCTGTGACATGTGCTAAGTCGACATATAGGAGAAGTTCAGGAAGATTTTGATGACTTTTGAATAACACGCTTGTGTAAGAAGTATAATTGTATGTTATTTTCTTGAATCATGCCAATGTCAGACTCTGTGCTGTGCAATGTCAGGACGACAGAATTATATAAGCTGAGTCCTCGAGAGGCGTGATTTTATCTAAACGATCACTAATTTTTTGGTACATAGAAAATAGTTTTTTCTTCTGTTCTGGAAGTATTATGAAGTGATTATTTGGGGGCAGGAGGTGATGGCATGGGGAGGAAAAATTTCTGGATATATTGAGTTGGCCAGGTGAGTGAAGGCATGTGGATTTGGCAGAACAAAGTATAATACTTTTGTTCCTTGGTCGCTTGGCCACATCCTGCAGGAGCCGGTGACTAGGACGTGAATGCACACCACAGTCCTCCTGCTAATGGGTTTCGGTGTGAAATTGCACACAAGTTGAGGCAGAATGGGGTTTCTGTTATTTTCTTCTTTAAAGACTTTTTAAATTATTTGGTTGAGGTCACATTGGTTTATAACACTGTGTCATTTCGGGTGTACAGTATTATATCTCAATTACTGTATAGACTGCATCTGCTCACCTCCAATAGTCTACTTTTTATCTGTCACCATACGTATGTGCCCCTTTATCCTTTTCACCCACCCCCTTCCTCTCTGGTAACCACTAATCTGTTCTCTTTGTCCATGTGTTTGTTTATCTTCCACATAGGAGAGAAATCGTAGTGTTTGTCTTTGTCTGGCTTATTTTGCTTAGCATAATACCCTCAAGATCTAGCCATGTTGTTACAAATAGCACAATTTTTTTTATGGCTGAGTAGTATTCCGTTGTATATATATACACCACATCTTCTTTATGCATCATCTGTTGATGGGCACTTGGGTTGCTTCCACGTCTTGGCTATTGTGAATAATGCTGCGATGAAGACTGGTGCATCAATCTCTTTGAATTGTTGATTTCAAGTTCTTTGGATAAATACCCAGTAGTGAGATAGCTGGATCCTATGGTATTTCTATTTTTAATTTTTTGAGAAATCTCCGTACTGTTTTCCATAGTGGCTGCACCAGTCTGCATTCCAGAATGGGGTTTCTTTCTGTCGAACACTCCTAAATTAGGAAAAGCAGACCCTGACCCTTTCTGATTTCATAGATCTCTGCTTTTGAGAGTATAATGTTATTTGGACAGGTCAGAGCACTGCCTTAGGTTTAAAACTGGAAGTCTTACATGCCAGCTGTTTCCATCATGCTAAGATACAAACTTGGAATATTTTTCCTCGGTGGAAACACCTGTTGAAACACTGTGGTGCAGCTCCAATTACACAGAGTATATGAAATTCTGTATCATACTTTGCAGATAAAACACATTTTCTTTTATATTTACTAGCAAAAAAAGTGCTAGTGGTATTTTAAAGATAGCACCAATTGTTAACCAAGATTATGGGCAGAGGGAATCAGCCATTTACAATATTCATAAATATCGATAAACATTATAAATTCTTAATTTATAATATTTATAAATTAAATACTATATTTACTATAATAATACAATCTTACAGAAAGAAATATATGATTAAGAGACTATCAGGTAATGAGTCAGCTAGGGTACAAACCTGTCCTGTAACTGTGTACCTTGGAGAGACTTTTACCATTGAGACCTTGAGAAAGTGGCATTTAATAAATTTAATTTCCCTAAGAACAGAACCTGTGAAAATATTTGAGGAGCTCCCCAGATTTTAAGGTGGCACCATAGTTGACTTCTCCAGAGAAGTTAAGAATCATTGAGCCAGCAAGAGATGATTCCCCGGACTGGATTTGCACCCTTATCTCTCCTGTGGAATCCTTTCTTCCTTGCTGCCTCCCGGGCGGATTCAGCCCTGAGACTTAGCTCCTTGGACTCGGCTCGGGAAGAACGCAGACGCTCAACTTGTTTTGCACACTGCTTACCAATGGTGCATTCCAGTGGGTTTCTTCCACTGAGAATTCCAGTGGGTTTCTTCTGTCGAAGTGGGTTGGTTGAGGATGGCGTGAAGGAGCAAAGGCCAGCCAGAATTTACAGCAGAGAGTCTGCACAGTGTCCAGGAAGAGCAAATCTTGTGGGCGCATTTTTGCAGAAGCTGACTGTGGGCAGCTGGCAGAGCAGCCGGTCTGGGCATTGTGCCCTCAAGGAGACCATGGAGAGCATCGCAGATGGTGGTGTCCCCTGTTTAGGGATTCTCCAGGAGGCCTTGTGAGTTTGGCCATGGAGCAGGGTTGGAGGTTGTCCCTGAGGAACGGCCCTCCATCAGCATCGCACCTGAGTTGGGCCAGATTTCCATCATTTCCGTCCATTCCGATGGGTGTTGCCTTCCACCCCAAGTTGACGTCCATTCAGTGTCTCTCCTTGGGTGGGGAATATTCTGCCCTCTTTCTGGAAGCGTCCCCAGCTTCCACTCCTAATGTCGCACTTTTTGTTGGGTAGGCTGACCTTTGCTATGCAAGTACTGGAATATTCGATATTTGCAGTGCTGTGATACAATTTCTGGGGTTATGTCCTCAGATGAAACGTGTCTTCTGTCTCAGGTCGGGATCTTTCTGCCAGCAACAAACTCACCTGGATTGCTTAAGCAAAATGATGAAGGTGGGGTGAGCGTGTGGGGCGGTTCAGAGAAAAGGGGGAAATTGGAGACCCAGCATGGTCAAGAGGCAAGACCAAGAACCGTCCGTGGGAGCAGACACTGTTTTTCTCAGAGAGATGCTGCCACCAGCCCCGTCCAGAACAAGGAAGCACACAGGATGAGCTCTCCTGGTCCCTATTGACTACCCTCGGCTGTGGAGGGCAGAACATCTGAATTTACTGTCCCAACTTGTACCCTAGGGAGAAGAGGGGACCCAAAGCAGTGTTGGGTGCTGTCAGCCAAAGACGAGGGAGAGATTGTCCAGCAGAGGGAAAAACAAGCCAGTTTCCTGCTTCACCGTCCTTCACCCAGAGCAGGATGTGGCTAATGGCTGATGCTGATGGCTGACTTGGCATAAAACCCCGAGATACTTAATTGCACGAGATCCGCCCATACTGTGGGAACGGAAGGGGCGGTAATCTGGAAAGCGTTTAGAACAGCGTCTGGACATGTCAAGGACTTAATAAATGGTGACCTCCATCATCGTTATTCTGACCCTGAGACCACTTCCAAGCTCGGCGAGACGCGTTGAAATCAATTAGCAATGTGCAGCCGGGATGGGCATGGGGATGGGGACGGCCAGCCCTTTGCCATTTGTTAGCGGTGAATTTGGAGACCCGTCCTCAGAGCCATGTCCTTGAAAGCCCATGCCCTCCAACCGGCTGCTTTAGAACCTGTGGAAAGAAACCAAAACCGCCCAGAGGAGAAAAGCAGAGGCTATTGATTCAGAGCTCGTGACCTAAGGACACAGCGCAGGTGGAGGACACAGACGTGTGGTTCAGAATGTGACAAGTGGGGCTGTTCTGAGGAGAACACGGATGAGAAGCAGGGAGTGTGAGCAGAGGGGGTCAGGGTGGGTGTGAGGGTTAATATTCTGTGTCGACCTGACGGCCACAGGGCATCCAGATATTTGGTCAAATGTTATTTCTGGGTGAGATTAGCAGTTGAATGGGTGGTCTCATAAAGCAGATTGCCCTCCTCAGTGTGGGTGGGCCTCGTCTAATCAGTTGAAGGACTGAATAGACTCAAAGGCTGAGAAAGAAAGAATTCCCTCTCTTTGCCTGGTGGTGCTTGAGCTGGAACATCAGTGTTTTCCTGCCTTTGGACTCAGACTCAGACTGGAACTTACACCATCGGCTCTTCTGGATCTCCAGCCAGCTGATGCAGATCTTGGGACATGTCAGCCTCCATGATCATATGAGAAAATTTCTCCCAATTAATCAGTCTTTATCCATCTCTCAATCTACCTATCATCTATTTTCTATCATCTGTCATCTATCTATCCACCCATCCATCCCTCCATCATCTATCTGTCCATCCATCATCTATCATCTATCATCTATCTATCTACCCATTTATCATCTATCTATCCATCATCTATCTATCATCTATCCATCTATCCATGATCTATCTATCTGTCTATCTGTATGTATGTATCTATCTATCCACCCATCATCTATCTGTCATCTATCTATCTATCGCTCTATCTATCCATTTATCATCTATCTATCCATCATCTATCATCTATCCATGTATCCATGATCTATCTATCTGTATGTATGTATGTATCTATCCATCCATAATCTATCTATCCACCCATCATCTATCTGTCATCTATCTATCTATCACTCTATCTATCCATCTATCATCTATCTATCTGTCCGTCTGTCTGTCTGTATGTATGCATTATCTATGTATCCATCTATCATCTATCTATCAATCCATCCATCCATCTATTACCTATCTATATGCCTCCTACTGGTTCTGTTTCTCTGGAGAGCCCAACTAATACAGTGCACCAAGCAGGAGACTTAATTTTGGTAATAATGGCAGTGGTTAGGAAAGGATGTGCCACATTCTGAAGGCAGATATGGGAAGAAATGTTTGATAAAAAGGTAATTTTTGTTCTGTTTTTTAGATTAAAAACATGTAAAAATGAAACAACCCAAGTGTCCATCATTGGATGAATGGATAAACTGACTGTGGTATAGCCAAACAATGGACTATTACTCACCCATGAAAAAGAGTGAAGCACTGACATGTGCTACAGCATTGATGAACCTTGAACTTATTATGCTGAGTGAAAGAAACCAGACACAAAAAGCCACATAGTGTGTGATTCCATTTATATGAATTATGCAAAACAGGCAAATCCATAGAGACAGAAAGGGGATTAGTGGTGCCATGGGCTGGGAGAGAGAGTAATAGCAAATTATAGGTTAATGGGTACAAAGTTTCTGTTTGGAGTAATGGAAAACTCTTGAAACTAGACAGAGGTTGTCATTGCACAACATTGTCAATATAATTAATGCCACCAAATCATCCATTGAAAAACTGTATAAATGGCAAATTGTATGTTATATGTATTTTGTCATAATAAAAAAATGTATGGTGGAGGAAATATGTGAAAGTGCTCTTTTCTACCCCTGTGTGAATGAGTGCTTCCACTACTATAAGATGTGACACTCAGAGACTCCTCTGAAAATATTATACGTATTTGTTGAATTCTGTAGTTCCATGAACAACCCAATGAGATTCATTTCTTGCCTCAGAATGTAATCATACCACAGGGTGGACAGTGCTGTCCTGGGTGTCATAGGCTCCTTGACTTAAGTTAATCCTATTTGCAGAGGGAAGAAGGAACAGACAGAGTGGGGCTGGAGGTGGTAAAGGGGCTGTGACACTAAGACAGTGTCCCACCTACTCCCTTCCAGGAATCTCCCTTCCTCCCTCTGTCCCCCCTGGAAGGTCCACGACCTCCAACTGGAGAATCAAATTTCAAAAAACTAAATTTTGTTGTGTTTATTGGTTCTTCATTTTTTTCTTCCACGCTAGTGGCTCACCAGGGATGAAAACATAGTTTCCCGTGCTGTATTATCAAAGAAGACCTTATGCAACCTATTAGGTACACATTGCAGTTGACACCGTGGCTGGAAGCTGGTGGACCATTGGTGGGTGCAGGCATGAAGGGGAGCATGGGGGGACAGCCCCCCGTGTCCCCTCTTCTCTCCTCCCCGAGGGGCCCCATCAGCTTCACAGCTCGTCACGGGGGTGGGCGTTCTCCCGGCACCCGCAGAACGGGAACGAGCCACAGCAGGGCTGTAGCCACGGCTTCCACATGTTGCTGGAGCCTGAGAGCTGCCCAGGGACCGGGGTGAGGGTCCTCTGGTGTGCCCGTGTGGCCTCCTTGATGCGGCTGACCACTGTGTGAAAGGAGGGTTCCGAGCTGGGCGACAGGGGCGTGGCCTCCGAGGGGTCCCCGGAGAGCTCGAAGAGCAGGGGCGGGTCATGGCGAGCCACATTCTCGTGGCAGGGGCACAGGCCCCGGGGGTGGCAGCCCACGGCCCCCTCCGGGGAGAAGATGGGCGTCTCGAAATGCGCCTTCCAGAGCCGGCCACCTGGAGAAGAACCAGAACAGGCTTTAGGGTGGGCGTCAGGCTGTCCCTTGGTGTCCAGCAGAATGCAGGGTTGCATGCAGCCTGGGGCTGTGCATTTCAGACCTGCTGCCCGGGGATGCTGATGCTGCTGGTGGGCAGACCACACTCAGAGGGACAAGCAGTTAGAAGTGACCTGCTGTGATTGCCCTTGAATCCGGGGGACATCCCCCTGTCCTAGCTCCATCCTGTTCCACAACAGCTGGGGCCTGGGGTCCCGCAGCCTCTTGTAAGCACTCACCCTGATGGAGCCTCATGCCATACGGAGAGGGTCTTCTGTGCTTATGCCTGGTCCTCACGTGGTCTTTCAACTGCTCCCCATAATAAGCAGCATAGCTCATTTCTAATTTCCAGCTGCTTTCTAGTTTCTCATTGCAAGAGCTATGAATCATAGGCCCAAACCTAAGCCCTGTGTTCCAGAAGCCCCTCCTTGGGTCCCCGGCTGTCCTTCTGTCCTCCGAGGGTCAGCCCCTTTGCCGATGCTGTGCAAGGTCCCTCCCCTCCGCTGGGGTGGAATGAACCCCCCGTCAGGCCGTTATAGGGCCAGTTCTCTCCTCTCCAAGAGCTCTGTCTGCTCCGGGTGTGCAGCCCCAGACCGGGGTACCTCCGGGGCTGGGCTCCTGCCTCGTTCTAAGTGACATCCCATTGCCACGTCCACAGCGGGCAGCAAGACAGGTTGGTTGATTAAATTCTGATTCATTGTAACCTCCCGGTTTTCCAGAATCCAGCAACCTCTTTATCTAGTATATTCCAAGATGCAAGAACTAATGTAAAAAAGTAACGGACGGCTCACACTAGAGAGAGTGAACCAACCACAGGTAAGACTCCCCAGCCCCTCTCAGGAGCCATTCATTGTTATTTGAATGCAATTCTAATAGGCTTGTTAAAAAATTGGATTTCTGCCCATAGCCGATGGGAGATGGAAACTTGGAGATGAAGACGTACTGCTGGACTGTCGCAAGACGCCGCTAAGGGTGAAGAGAAAGATGGGACGTGGTGTCGTGTAGATGCTTACACAGCCTGGGGGTGGGAATGGACATTCATAACATAGCATGGTGATTGTAGCTAATAATACTGTATCCTATACTTGCATGTTGCTGACAGAGTAGATCTTAAATGTTCTCACCACAAACAAGAAATGGTAACTGTGATGTGATGCAGGTGTTAGTTAATGCTATGGGGGGCGATCATTTTGCAACATGTAAATGTATCAAATCAACACATTGTACACCTTAAACGTAGACAATGTTATACATCAATTACAGGCCAATAAAGCTGGGGGGAAAAGTTATTACACCAAAAAAATCACATGCACTGATCTCTGGGTTAATGGGTCAGCTCCAGCCCCAGTCTGCATGTCACATGCCTGAATTTCCTGATGGGTTTAGTTAAATCTGCCAGCCTGTTCTGCTTGGTATCCAAAATAACTTTTCTGGAAGGCCACTGCTTAGTTTCAACCAAGGCAGAAAAATATTTCTCTGACCAAGTGCTTTATCACAAAGGTTGAAAGACATGCCCTTTTAGAGCAGTTTCTCAAGGATTTTTTTTTTACCCCTGGCCTTTTCTTGTAACTTCTTGGAATGAGTCACTTATTAACTCATCCAAGAACTATTTTTGATCGTTTATTATTCAAGGAACCAAGAGCCTCTACGTAAGAGATTTGTAAAGATATAAAGATGCCAACTTGAGATAAGACTGTAGGAAAACAGGTTAGGAAAGAAATCTTGTACTGTTTCATTTTCAAAGCAATCCAGTCTGATGGGTGTCCTGATCGGAGATGGAAGAGGAGACACAGACACAGAGGAGGAGCCACGTGGAGATGGAGGGAGGCGGCCACCAGCCCAGGGACGCCTGGAGCCCCAGAAGCTGGAAGAGGCAGGAAGGACCCTTCCCTGGAGCCTCGGGAAGGAGCGCGGCCCTGCGGCCCCTTCATCTCGGACGTCTGGTGTCCAGGACGGAGGATGAATTCCTGTGGTTTTAAGACACTCAGTTTGTGACGGTTTTTTCTGGCAGCCACAGGAAACTCAGATGTGCATTCTCTACGTTGTGTACATCTGAACTTTTCTTCAAGATTCAGTTCACCTCTGACCTCCTCCAGACAATGCTTTATAAACTCCAGGACTTCTAAAGTAGGGAGAGACCAGGATAGAAAATGCCCAAGATCGAGGGCCAGATGTGTGCCAAGGGTTTGATGTTCCTGGTCATTCAATCTTCCAACACCCTGGGCGTGGGTGCCCTCTGTTCCCTGTGATGAGGGCATGAGATTGGCCAAGTGCAGAGGAAACATTGTGGAGAAGGATTGTCTTTGCAACAAACGGTGCTGAGACACCTGGATGTGCATGGGTGAAAAGATAACTGTCGACACAGAACTCATGGAAAGCTTGTATCGGTTGCTCAGGCTGCCTTAACAGAGGACCACAGACTGGGGGGCTTAGACAACAGACATTTATGGTCCCACGGCCCTGGAGGCTGGACGTCCGGGATCCAGCTGTGGGCAGGGCTGGTTCCTCCCGAGGCCTCTCTCCTGGTGTGTAGACGCCGTCTTCTCCCCATGTCCTCACAGGGTCGTCCCTCTGTGTGTGTCTGTGTCCTCATCTCCTCTTCTCATAAGGACACCAATCCTGTTGGATCAGGACCCACCCTAGTGACCTCATTCTACCTCCATCACATCTTTAAGTACCCATCTCCTAATATAGCCTCATTCTGAGGTCTTGGGGATTAGGGTTTCAACACAGGAATCTTTTTGGGGGGGGATACAGTTCCGTATAAAATCCCTTATATGAACATGAACACAAAGTAGATCATAGGCCTCAATGAAAAACCTAAAACTGAACAACTCCTAGAAGAAAATCTTTGAGACAGAGATTCCTTAGATGCAATATGAAAAAAAAAACAACTGATGAAAGGCACAGTTGACAAATTAAACTTCATCCAAATGACAAAAACTCCTGCTTTGCAAAAGTTCTGTTCAAGAGGTTGGAAAGAAGAAGGCACAGCCTGGGAGAAAAGATTGGCAAGCTCCATATTGGATAAGGGACTTGTATCCAGACTGTGTAAAAACATTTTGTCTAATTCAATAATAAGAAAGCAATCCACCGAAGGCAGGGAAGGGCACGCATGTTGGAGAGGGTCAACCATTCGTGCTACGAAGGATGGAGTTTGGTGGACCCCGTGCTGGCTCCCCAGGCGAACGCCAGCACTGGGGCTTGGCTGCTTCAGGTGGCTGAGAAGGGGTGGTCAGTGAGAGTGCACAGGCCTTGGGCAGTGGGTGGAATAGTGAGGACTGTCACTGCAGTCTCAGAGGAGTGAAGTCCATCAAATAACTCTGACCTCTTCACTTTACCTTCGTCACTTACAGAAAATTATCTTTTTTGAAAACTCAGCTTGTAGGAAGCCAGCTGCAAAGCTATTTTCAAGCACTATCTTAGCAAAATGAGTAACCAGTGTGTCTTTGCCGCCGGTCAGCCAGATTTGGCTCCTTTCTGCTGTGTCCGTCCCCCACGGCTTTTCCAGGTGCGCAAATATTGATTTGTTCCCAAGTACTTGGTTTGTGTTACATACAGAGCTGCTAATAAAACAGTTGAGATGTCCACATAGAAAGGGTTTTCTACGGGGCTGCCCTTCCATAGATGAATCAGTGAATCCCGTGGGGGTCTTTCGTCTTACAGACAATGAAGAGTGAGACTCGTAGATAACTGATAAGCTGGAGACCTACGTTCTTTAAAGGTCAGACACACAAATCCTACAACCAGTCGGTGGCCATCAGCAAATCAACCTACTAAAGCGTGATGCTTACTTCATGTCTGGAAACGGGTCCATCACCTGGTTGGTTTGGGGAATTTCCGATCAGACATTAGAAAAATAAAACAGGCTGAGTGGGGTTATTAATAACCGCCTACATCAAATACCAATCCGGCGTTATTCTGTAAGATCTTGTGAAGTGATATGCTTCGGGGCTGAAAAAAACAGCAGCCCCATATCCTGAATTCCGTGGAATATTCCAGTGTGAAATAGTCTCCACTGCTGCTTCTCTTGAAGCCCCAGAAGTGCCAGGGAGAACTTTCTGGAATCCAGCTGTCTCTCCTAACTTAATCCCACAGATGGCGCACGCTGCTTTCCTGATTTGTCCATCTTGGTTTCAGGTCCAGCAAATGAGGTCCGGGTGGGCGCCCGCGGGATTCCCGAGCAGCCCACTGGAGATGCCACTGGAAGCATCTCCCAAACCACCCTACAGCCCCTAGGTTTTCCCCTCTTCCCAGCTCCCAGCCCCGGACGGCAACACAGTACCACTCACCGTCGCGCTGGTGCCAGCGGGCCGCGTGCAGCCGGGAGCCACAGTAGTGAAAGAGAAACTCATGGTCAGAGTGTGGGACCTGGCCGCGCAGGAGGGGCATCAGGTCCCGCCCGTCGATCACCCTGCGTGGGGAGAGCAGAGCGGCAGTGGGGTCATTGAATGCTGCACCGGGTGATACTCTGCTGTCACCACCGTGAGCCCCTCCATCACTTGTCAACTTCTCTTCCCCAACGCCACTTCTGTCCCATTCAACGTCCAGCTCATATCTCCCATTTGCTTACGCCTATTTCAACAGACACGTGAATATACCCAGGGACACCTATCTGCCTGTGCCCGTGTCTGAGCCAACACCACGAGGTCTAATGACAAAGGTTGGCGTGAGCCTTGGCTCTTCAGAATTGGGGTGGCTCTTCACGGCTCTTGACTCTATCAGATGCGTTTCAGGGTCTACTTCTCAGAGTCTGTAACCAGCACAGAAACACGTGGTTGGGTTCAGCTTAGAATCACACTGAATTTACAGGTGAACTGGGGGGAAATGTCAGCTTTACAACACTGAGTTTTCTTATCTGTGAATTTGGTAATCTCTCTTTATCAAAATACTTAATTTTTATTAATGTTTATTAATTTATTAATATTATAACTAATAATATGTATAATAATATATTATAATAACATTTAATAATATAAAAGTATATATAATAAATATATATAATTAAGTATATATAAACATATACAAAAATATAAATGTATTATAATATATTATTATTATATATTATATTTATATAATAATATAATTTATATTATAATTAATGTTTAATTTATTGATTACTATTAACTTTATTAATATTTAATAATTTCTCCTTAAACATTTCATATCGTTGTTAATGTTTTCATATCATTTGTTAACTTTATTCCTAGAATCTTATAGTTCGTGTGGCTCTTAAAAAGTGATATTTTTAGAATTGGATTTTGGCCATTTGGTCTTCCATAGAAATACTAGTCATTTTTGTCTACAGATCTTGTACTCCACAACCTTGCAACATTTCTTAAGACTTTTATTAATTTCTTTGTAGATTCTCTTAGATTTTTATCCAGTGATAAAAGGATAATCATATCGTTTCTGGGTGATATTCAGATTTTTCTAATTCCTTTCCAATCCTTGTAGTTTTTATTCTTTTTTGCACCATGTTGTTGCAGCCGTAACCTCTAGTACAATGTCACGTGTACAGTTAGCGAGAGTGGGTATCATTTCCTATGCTTAACTTTAATGTAAGTTCTCTTGATCATCGACCAGTATTTCTTAAATTATGCAGTTCCACTAGATTGGAGGAAGATTTTTTTACAATGCTCTAATGTTCCATCTTCCCCCTAAATGTGTAAGGGTGAAGGGAGAGCCCTCAAGAATTAGGGAGCAGGCGGTTTCAATGCTTGCGTACCTGTCCTGGGGCACCTGGCCGCCCCCCAGCTGGACCACGGTGGGGAAAACATCCATCAGGCTGGTGGGCTCCTGGATCACTCTGCCGGCTGGCAGCACCCCGGGCCACCGGAATATCCCCGGGACACGGATCCCCCCCTCCCACCCACCCATGCCTTTACCACCTGAGCAAAAAAAATAAATAAATAAAAAGTCACCACCAAAAATGTGTTACATCGAGCTATAAACATATCACAGAATGTTCAAGATGGAAGAACCATTAATGATTACCTAATACATGACTTTCGTTTGGTGCCTACAAAAATAATTATCATCATCAAATTTCAAGGATGTAATAGTGTGGATTGTAACTTTAGTCTTAGAGGATTAAAATATCTTAGATTTTTCAAAGTAGCCCTATTTGGCAGAAAACAAAAGAGGAAATAATAATTTTTATACAGAAACTGTGTTAGTTGGCGAAGGCTGCCATAATGAAGGACCCCACATGGGGCAGCTTAAAGCACACACATTTATGGTCTCCCAGTCCTGGAGGCTGGAATCTGAGATCCAGGTGTGGGAAGGGCTGGTTCCCCCTGAGGCCTCTCTCCTTGGTGTGTAGGCGCCGTCTCCTTCCCGTGTCCTCACAGGGTCGTCCCTCTGTGTGTGTCTGTGTCCTCATCTCCTCTTCTCATAAGGACACCAGTCCTATTGGATCAGAGTCCACCCTAATGACCTCATTTTACCTTCACTCCCTCTTTAAAGACCCATCTTCTAATGCAGCCACATTCTGAGGTCCTGGGGAATTAGAGCTTCAATATACAATTTTGGGGGACATAATTCAGCCCATAACAAAAGCTGATTTAGCAATTCTGCATGGTCTCCACACTAGGACCCTTTATATCCAACTTTCTCAACCTCAGCACTGTGGACACTTGGGGTTGGATGACTCTCTGTGGTGGGGCATCCTGTGCACCTGTGTAGGGTGTTGAGCACATCCCTGGTCTCCACCGACCAGATGCCAGGAGCAACCCTCCTGAGTTGTGACAACCAAAAATGTCCCCAGACATTGCCACGTGTCCCCTGGGGGATGGAATTGCTCTGAGGTGAAAACCACTGTGGTATGTTATTATTTCATATACAAGTCCCAGCAACGCCCCTGGCTGGTTTGCTGAAGGGGTGTCCACTGCCTGCCCTAGCTGCCCGGCAGCCTTGATTTCTTTTACTTACAGCACGTCAGTGTCCCCCCACTACCTCACACCTTCTCTCTTCCAGCAACAGTCCAGTGTTAAGCACAGTGGCCTACGCTCTCGCTTCTCAGGTGGGAAGGGTTTTCCCATGATGGGAGATGCTCATGCCTGACTTCCTCCTCCTGATGCAGCTGCCGGGAGGCAGGCAGAGCCCAAGAAGACATTACCCCCAAGGAGAACGTTATGGGTAGAATTGTGCCCCCCCAAAGATGTTGAAGTTCCAATCTGTAGCATTTGTGAATGTGACCTTATTTGGAAATAGGGTCTTTGCAGAGGTAATCAAGTTAAAATGAGGTCATTAGAGTGGGGCCTGATCCAATAGGACTGGTGTCCTTATAAGAAGAGGAGATTAGCCAAGACGTGGAAACAACCCAAGTGCCTGTCAATTGATGAATGGATAAAGAAATGTGGTGTATATATATATATATATATACACACACACACACACATACACACAATGGAATACTACTCAGCCGTAAAAAAGACAAAATGGTGCCATTTGTGACAACATGGATGGACCTCGAGGGTATTATGCTAAGTGAAATAAGTCAGACAAAGACAAATACCATATGATTTCACTCGTATGTGGAAGATAAATCAACAAACACTAGATAAGGAGAACAGATTGGTGGTTACCAGAAGGGAAGGGGATGGGGGGGCAGGGAGGGGGATAAAGGGGCACATATATATGGTGATGGGTGGTGAGCACGGTACAGTCTATACAGAAACTGATATATAATAATGTACACCTGAAATGTACACGATATTATAAGCCAATGTAACCTCAATAAAATAATTGAAAAATAAAAGAGGAGATGAGGACACAGACACGCACAGAGGGACGACCCTGTGAGGACAACAGGGAGAAGACGGCGTCTACACACCAAGGAATGCCTGAGGCCGCCAGAAGCTAGAAGGGAGGTCCTTCTCTGGAGCCCTCAGAAGGAATCGACTCTGGTGACTTCTTGATTTTGGACTTCCAGCCTCCAAGATTGTAGGAGAATAAATTTCTGTTGTTTAAGCCACTCAGTGTGTGGTACTTTGTTATGCCAGCCCTAATAAAATAATGCAGAGAACTGAATGTGGAGTTGGTGATGGGCGGCAAGCCCGAGGGATGTCTTGACTGGTCCCAGCTTTGCTGATAAAGGGCTAGGCTCCCTCTGCACGTCCCCTGGCCCGAGACACTCCTCAGAGCTTAGAAAAATGCGAGTAAAGGAAACATTTGCGAAATAGAAGGTAAGCTACTGTAAATATCTACAATGGCAAGAATCACAAAGCAAGCAACCATCCTCTCTGAGGATATCCCTTTGAATCTGTGAGCCCTCCAGCTACGTTCTGCAAGCACCCTCTGCCACAGGAGAAATCGCATCAGCAAAATGGTGGAGCTTCTCACGTCCCTGGGACACTCAAGTGTCCAACACGTCACTCCATGTGTAGGACGTTCTTCCGATTTTCTGAAAATCAGATCATTTGCTCCTATCTAGGCGTCTATCAATTCTTTGGGGTTATGTTGGCTTTTTAAGCTAGAAGAAGGACTTCCTGCCACAGAGATGTCCACGAGGTTTCGTACTAAACCACTGTGGATATTTCCCACCTTTGTAGATTCCATTTGAGCCTCCGAGGGCAGTGTCTCCTATGCGGCCCTCTATGACGGCGCCGTGGTCCGAGGTGAAGTACACGAAGGTGTGGTTGGTCAAGCCTTCTTTGTCCAGGGTATCGAGAACTTGACCTACAGGAAGAAGCCAGAGGCTAGAGTGAGCAGAAGGGACAGGACCGTCAACCGTTGAGTGCATCGTGCAATGGTATCCTTCACATCTTGGTCTGTCTGCCCATCGGTTTGTGAGCATTGCGTCCCACCAACTGGACTGGGCGTGACGTGTGGGCCCTGGCTGTCTACCTGGGTGGCCCCCTGAAAAAGCTGCTTGGTGTTCACACAGCAAGTGAACACAAGAGATAGTGGCTCATTGCGCTCACTGATTTAGCAGAAAGGCTCATGGAGCAGGAAGAGGGTCCCTGGAAATGGGGATGAGATGACGGCAGTCTGGGCAAGAGAAACCTGGGGTATTTAATCATCTGCCCGGATAGGAGGGGCTGAGATGCAGGAAGAAATGAAACAGCTGCTCTCTGCATCCCTTAGAGACGCTGCAGAAGGAAGGATCAGGCACGCCAGCAGACGTCTTCCCACTTTACCATCGACGCACATCCATAGCAGACCGTCCTCCATATCTTAGCCGGCCTTTTCTGCAGCCTTTGATACCGCCCGTGGACATCCACCCTAATACTCTCCCCTCTCCACCTGGCCACTCTGTCACCTGCCTTGTTACCACTGCTATTGCTGGCTCCCCTGATCAACAGGCTCTCCCAACATGCTCTTTGGGGTAAAAGCAATATATATAATGTAATATAAAAAATATAATACAATACAGTCATGAGTCACTTAATGATGGGGACACATTCTGAGACATGTGGCATTAGGCGATTTCCTCGTTGTGGGAACATCATTGAGTGACTTACACAAACCTAGATGGTGTAGCCTGCTACACACCTGGGTTATGTGGTACTAATCTTAGGGGATCACCATTGTGTATGTGGTCCATCGTTGGCTGAAACGTCATTATGTGGCACATGACTGTAAACATATAATATAATTATATATTATATATGTATATGTATACATAATTATATATAATATATAATAATATGTTTTATGTTATACTATATATTAACATATCATTTAATTATATATTATAATGTAAACATATATAATAATTAAAATTATATAATTTATATTATTTTATGTCAATCGTTAACATATAATACTGATTATCTAATATATATATTTGTGATTCACAGACCATTATATATACTATATATTATTTTAATATACAGAATACATATTTCTTGGTAGGTCATTTGTTTTTCAGAAAACTCTTAGGATCCCATGATAGTAATTTAAACGTAATTGTAGAACCATCTTTCTTTTATGTCTGCATGCATAGATCCCGATATTTGAGTTACTTATGCACACAAGGAGATATATATATATGAAATGGTTTATGGATCCTAAATATATATGTATCCATATTATATGTAATGTATATTATATACATATATGAAATGGTCTATGGATCCTAAATATATATAATACATTAGACAATTAATATTACACAATAATATATATTATATATAATACATTCAATAATATGTAATATGTTAGGTAATTATTATTATAAAATAATATAATATATATGTTATATAAATGTAATATTCTATGGTTTCTAAAATCTAGATACTGATGGATTTTCCTTTCTTTGTCTCTAGGTAATCTAGAGTTTCCAAATATTTTCCAATAAATAGTATTTATTCTGTAATAAGGAAAGCACCCCTTCTTTTAAAAGGTACTTAAGAAGCTTTAGGGGGCTGGCCCAGTGGTGTAGCAGTTAAGTTCATGCATTCCACTGCAGCGGCCCAGGGTTCACCGGTTTGAATCCTGTGCCCCGACCTACTCACTGCTCATCGAGCCATGCTAAGGTGGCGTCCCATATAGAAGAGCTACAACTCTACAACTATGATACACAACTATGTACTGGGGCTTTGGGGAGGAAAAGGAAAAAAGAGGAAGATTGGCAACAGATGTTAGCACAGGGCCAATCTTCCTCAAACAAACAAACAAGCAAAATAAGAAGGTTTAAGTTATACTACTTCAGTGGGCTGACACCTTGGGCTGCACATTACAATCATTCCGGATGCTCTTAAACACCTAATGCCCAGGTAGCATTTCTAGGGTGGGTCCTGGGAGTCAGTGGATCTTAGAGCCCAGCATGTGGGCTTGTAGGGCACTGCCTCTCTTGGACCAGCAAAGTGGGGTCTGTTCTGCCACTGGCTGGGCAGCCTGCTGGCTCTGGCTTGCAGCCATGTGCCTGACTTCTCTGCGGCATGGGGGAGGGACGGCCTTGCAAGGTGGAGCCACGTGGTGTGACAGCTCGGGTGAGCACTGCTGGCGTTGTTTGAGTTGGGTGTTGTTGGGAGAACTTACCCACTATCCAGTCCATCTCCTCCACGTTGTCTCCATACAAGCCGTGCTGGCTTCTCCCAAGGAAGTTTCTGGTTGTGGTAAGAGGTACGTGCACTTGCAAAAGTGAAAGGAAGAACAGGAAGGGCCCCTGCTTATTTCTGGGGGGAAAAAAATATCCCTGTATAAGATCATTAAGTGTTCTAGAACAAAAGAAGTCACAACGGTTTCAGAAAGTTGTAAACACTTTCTTTGAAAGAACCTGAGTTAGAAGATGAGAGAAAGATAGATAGATGAGAGATGATAGACTGACAGATGGATAGATGATAGATGATAGATGATAGATAGATAGAAAAGATAGATGATAGAGAGAGATAGAAGATAGATGAGAATAGATAGATGATAGATAGATAGATGATAGAGAGAGAGAGATAGAAGATAGATGATAGATGATAGATAGATGATAGATAGATATAGATAGATGATAGAGAGAGATAGAAGATAGATGAGAATAGATAGATGATAGATAGATAGATGATAGAGAGAGAGAGATAGAAGATAAATGAGAATAGATGAGATAGATGATAGATAGACAGATGACAGATAGATATGGATAGATGAGGATAGATAGACAAAAAGATTATCTTCTAATTGAAGATAAATAAATAAATATTTCACAGATCTACCATATGACATGATCTACTAAAAAAATAAGTGACCTATTAAAAATATAGATGGATAGATAGACACTTTATAGATCTATCCACATTTTTTTAATAGGTCACTTGTTTTCTGGAAGATTCATAGGATCCCATGATAGCAGGTCAAATCTAATTATGGACCCATCTTTGGGTTACTTGTGCCTGCAAGGACAGAGCCTTTGGGATACAACTGACCGAGTTTAATATATGGAAGGAAGAAATTTAAAAGGAACACGTAAACCCACGTGTTCTCTAAGTAGATGCTTAAATAGTTCAGCACTCTAAAAACCTATTTCTCGAGCTCTGTCTCCACATGCTTCCCGACAGATTTGTGGCTGAAGTTATAAGCAACTTCTGGGATCTGAAATCGAGAGAGCCAGGAGAACTGAACAGAAATAGTGAAAACTGAGGCTTCCTATCCGTTAACACAGGGAGGACAACAGGTGCTATGAAATTGTGGAAGTCCAGTAGTGTGGGCAAAATGGTGCCACATCAGAGGAAACGCACTGAACTGAACTCCACCCTAGCATTTTCTCATGCTATCTAAGCACAAGGGGAGTGACCATTTAAAAAAAAAAACAAGTGAAGGGTATGTAGATTATTTCTGCAATAAAAGTTACGACAGCTTCAAGATGTTTGCTTGACCTTCAACTTCGACATATATGTCAACCCAATTCAGTGGTAGACTTTCCAGGCAAATTACGAGCAGAAACAATACAGATTTAGCAAGCAAAGTGTAGGAGCCAACTAAGACGTCAGCACTTGAGAAAGAATGGTGGAAGTAACAGAGAATGTTTATATATACTTGGGTAATAATGCATAAAATAGCCCTTGAGGTGTTTACATAAAACTCATCAATGTGTTGTCTTGAGGGAGGGAGGGGGTGGCTAGTGGCTGGATGAGCAGGGAGCTTGTCACTGTACTTGATTTTGGACGTCCGAATTGGGAACACAGAAATCTATTCCTTCATCGAGAAATAAAGAATTTTCCAAGAGAAGAAAATAATTTAGAAAACGCACACACAGCATCCTCTTTGCAGACTCATCACGTGTCGTGTAAAAATCAAATTACCTACGGCCACTCCCGGCAGTGTATGTACTTGAATAGAACCCTTATTTTTAAGTAAAACTTTTTGCAATTTAGGAAAAGATATCCCCTGGGATGTCTTCTCCCCATTTGCACTGAATAGAAGGAATTGGTCGCTACCTCTCGATAAAGGACGTTGCCTCCCTCAGCAGGAGAGAAGGTGTTCTGTCCAACACCATCGACTGCTCACGCACTTCGTGGTTCCTCATGAGGATGCAGTCCCAGTGCCTGGTGAACCCATGGCTGGAGTACCAAGAGACGACGAAGAGGAGGACAGAGACGCCGAAGCAGCCCACCGTCTTCCAGGAGATGGGGAGGCAGCCCGTGAGCTTGCCCAGGGCCAGGAGGAGCGTCACACAGACCAGTGTCCAGGTCCAGAACCGGTAGCTGGCCCTCAGGGCCTGGGCCTTCTGGATGTGTTTATTTCCGCACTCCAGCATCAGCGTCAAAGGCATGCCATAAAAATAGTGGAATCCGTGGTTGAGGGGGTGGTGGCAGTGGTCATTGCGGGTTTCACAGCTCACGCCAACGTGCCACTTCCCTGAGTCAGGAAGGAACCGTTTCAGGAGACAAAACATAGAATTGGGTGGTGTTCGTCGAAAGGTGGAAGCGAGCGGAAGCTTTGCTAAATCAGAAACCACCATAGGTCCTTGCAGAAGGCATGGTCCCCGTGTGGTTCTCTGGTTCTGCTAAGCGAGTTGTGTGCCCTGCCTGTGGTGGTGCATGGGTGGTTACCTGCTAACCGCGCAGGAAGATGTGCACGCTGGACCGTTCTGGGGAAAAGCTTTTCTGTAGGGTTCTTTTAAAAAATGCAAAGCAAGAATGGTGGGTGCCAGGGGCTGGAGGAGCAGGGAAGGGGTGTTAGTATATAATGGGGACTGTTTCAGTTTTGCGAGCAGGGAACGGTTCTGGAGATGGATGGTGGGGACGGTTGCACAACGATGTGAAGGTGCTTAATGCCACCGAAGTGTGCACTTAAATATAGTTAAGATGTTAAATTTTATGTTATGTAGATTTTACCACAACAAAAGTTTTAAAAAGCCCCATAAATATCAGTTTAACCCTTGGGTGGGTTTCTGAAGAGCAAAGCTTGTTTTTTTTTAAACAAACATCAAACCAAATATCATTTAATTAAGGGATTTTGTAGCCCAGTCATGAGTCATACTTTTAAAAGAGAAAATGCAATAAAAAGTAATTGTTTTAAAGGTAAAATATCAGACAAGTCTCTCCTTGATCTAGTCATTGATCCACATCTTTTCAATTTATAAAAATTGCGTTTGTATTCCACAGACCACATGGAATTATCTCCCCATTTGTTTTCTCGGAGTTTGCATTTTTGCGATGTTCTCTTCCTCTATGTAAATGGACATGTTTGATGGTAAAATGTTGAATGAGCTGTGCTGTCTAGTACTCTACATCTACCCAAAATAAAGGAAAAACCAAAAGCATCTCATTCTACTCACTTTATGTGAAATACATCATTTTGGCCAGTGGGGTCAATGTTGATTCTCAGTCCCTAAAAGTGCAACTCGCTCGGTGTCTGATTTACCTTACAAGGGCATGGTGGATTCAGAGTACCAGTCACCCTTCCAACAGGTGTGGCTTTTTATCATTTTTTTGCAAGTGGTTTCACATGCATTTCTGCACTTTTTTAACACCTCTCTGAGATGGACAATGAGTATCATCTGTCTTTTTGGAGGAGGTCCCTGAGAATCTCAAAGATCACCAGCTCAAATTGGAAGATCCATTCCCTGGCTTTCGAATATCACATCAGGCTTTGCATAAGATTAAAATCCTTCTTCTTTAAGGCTGTCACTGATTTGCCAGCTCCAGCAGAATCCATTCAAAACTTCCCAACTATTATTCATACTGAGAGATTCGTCCTGATGTTTGAATTCGTTCTCTTCCTCCCTCTTACATAACCATACGTTAAACCCTCTGGTCTCCTCACAAGCCCTGTGAGATGTTAACCTGGTTTGAAAAAAATTATCCAACACTCAGGAAAAAGGTGAAAGAATGACTCTGTGTGTTTTGGGTGTCAATGGGATCATTGCGTAACAGGTCCTTCCAAGGATCAACGATTCTTTAGGGCAACGGTCCTCCAACTCAGAATCCCCTGCAGGGCTGGTGAAAACAGTCTCCAGGGATTCACCTGGGACTTTCAAACTCCGCAGGTGTGCGACAGTCTAGAGGATCTGCCTTTCTAACCAGTTCCCGGGTGGTGTCACTGCTGCTGGTCCCTGGACCACACTTTGAAAACCACTGCTCTCAAGAGATGTGTTTACGTGACTTCATATCTACGGTTAATGCACAGCCAGGAGTTAGATGTTAGCTTGCAACAGACACAAACTACAGGACAATTTGCGTCTGGTAGAAAAGATAACTGCAGGAGTGCAGTTGATTACCTGGAGGACAGGAACAAGTGTTGTAGAAAACTTGGCCATCTCATTCGGAATTTTTTTCCCTTCATTGATCGTATATCATTGAACTGTTACCAAATAGCTCTTCTCTATGGTGATCTAAATTCTATCCTTTGCCACTTTTACCATACTACTGGTTCTCTCATTCATACAAGACTGGTGATTAATTTATACATTCTCACTAGTCATTTTTGACTTTGAAGGTCCCGCGTTGATGTCTTTCCCTTCCCCAAGCTGCTGCGTCAGACCACTTACGCATTACTTCTACAGGTCTGCAACCTCTCACTGTATCACAAAGGTGCTTTGAGCCACCAGTTTTCTTGGAAGCTTCATGCCAACCCTCCTTCCATTGTCCTCATCTACCAAGCGGCTGCTTAGAAGGCTGCAGTGACCTCCCAATTCAAATCAGAACTCCGTGCCTGAGAAGCCAAAGTTCTTGATTACCACCCCCTCTCCTTCCAACCTCACATTTACTGTTCCCAGAAAAATCCACTTTGCCCAAACTCTGGTGGATCTTGAGAGTTTCTCATCTGCTCATCATATTTCTCTACTTCAATTTCAATCCTGTGCCCATTCATCCTTTATGAGCTTACACCCAACCTCCCCCTACCAAGAAAACTTCCTTGCTGCCCCAAGATCTGCAACCTTTTAAGGTGCAATATTGCAACTCCAGGAATTTCACAAATCCACGTCATTTCCTTTGAGCCTGGAGCTCCTTAAGGTCAGGGGCTATTTCTTGTACTTTTTGTTATTTGTTATAATTCCACTGTAGTCCTAGAAACCCACTGGGTGACCTGGTGATATTAAATGAATAGTCAGGAGTAATAACTTAAAAGTTAGATCAGTATGTTTTCATTGGTGTTATAAATATCCCCTTAACATATTTTCTTGATTACACATTAACCTTTTTAGATGTTGGTATTTAAATTCTCTTTTGCAGTGAGTTTTATATTATCTATATTTGGCCAGTCTCATTTCAAGTGACCAAGACTTCAGGCTCATCAGTGACTTCATGAAATGTCAATCTAAATCTAAAAGCGTTTTCCCCGTGGATTTATAGTCAAGGTTTAATGAAGCTGTCACAACAGTGGGTGTCAATCTGCAAATACACGATGTTGTGATTCAGGGGGACTCATAGACTGGACGGATCCATTGGGATGCATTTCTCTGTTAAGAATGCACATGGCAGCTCTTTATATAACTTCCAGAAGTTTCTAAGTGGTCTTTCCTCCATAATATTATTTGTCCTCACCGAAGGCAATTTGGCGATAACTCCTTTCCCTAGTATATATTTAGGATGCAATGGAAAGCAATCACAGCACGCCCCCTGGGTGGAGTACCTACCAACCAGTCCTGTGGAATAACCTTGCTGTTGCAGGATCTTGGCAAAGGTGGTCTCATTAGGAGGGAGGCCCCCGGATGCAGCCGTCCAGTATAAAATCCGAACTTCGGTCTCTGCAGCCATCCCTGGATTTGGGGACCAAAGGAAAAAACCATGAATGAAGGGTGCTAAGATGTGGTTCATCTCCCTTTAAGTCTGCATCCTCTGGGACAAGGGTACATAACTCTACATACCATGTCTCCCGATTGGAGGACCTTGTTCAACCCTCCACAGGAGGCTGTCCATTTTTGTTCTCATCAATGGGCGTGAAGGACCAAAGACCCCAGTGGAAGATTGAGGGGTATCCCTTCTCTCTGCCTGCACAGTGGGCTTTCTCCCCTCCTTTGTCAACAGCATCTGGTGTCTTTGGAACCCCATGGCCCCCATGTGGTTTGGGTGGAACTGATTTGCGGGCACTGAGACTGGCTCAGGGAAGGACATGCAATCCAGATTTATCTCAAAAGACTCAGTTCTGGGACTTTGAGGGAAAATATCGGAGTGAATACGCTTTCCTTTTCCCAACGGCCTTGAAGTAAGCAGATGAATAACTCTGTATTGGCTGGGGGCCATCTGGTCACCATGGGGAAGGGCATTCCCTAGGAATGAAGCCAACCCAGCGATGGAGAAAGACAAGTTGTAGGGACAGCTTTGAATCCAGAATAGCCAGCTATGCCTGACACTAGGTCAACTCTTAACTGCTATAGTTACATAAATTAGTGGGTACCTCCCCCCACCTGTTTTCATTTCTTTTGCTTAAAACACTGTGGTAGACAGAATAAAGTCCCCAATTTCATCCACATCCTAATCCTCATGTGGCAAACAGAATAATGTCCCCAAAGATGTCCATGTCCTAATCCCCATGTTGTAGACAGAATAACGTTCCCAAAGATGCCCACGTCCTTATTACTTTGTGATAGACAGAATAATGTCCCCAAAGATGTCCACATCCTAATCCTGTGTGGTGGACAGAATAGTGTCCCCAAATATGTCCACATCCTAATCCTTGTGTGGTAGACAGAATAATGTCCCCAAAGATGTCGACATCCTAATCCCTGTGTGGTGGACAGAATAGTGTCCCCAAATATGTCCACATCCTAATCCTTGTGTGGTAGACAGAATAATGTCCCCAAAGATGTCGACATCCTAATCCCTGTGTGGTGGACAGAATAGTGTTCCCAAAGATGTCCACGTCCTAATCCCCATGTGGTAGACAAAATAATGCCCCCAAAGATGTCCACGTCCTAATCCCCGTGTGGTAGACAGAATAATGCCCCCAAAGATGTCCACATCCTGATCCCTGTGTGGTAGACAGAATAATGTCCCCAAAGATGTCCACGTCCTAATCCCCGTGTGGTAGACAGAATAATGCCCCCAAAGATGTCCACGTCCTAATCCCCATGTGGTAGACAGAATAATGCCCCCAAAGATGTCCACGTCCTAATCCCCGTGTGGTAGACAGAATAATGTCTCCAAAGACGTCCACGTCCTAATCCCTGGAGCCTGTGAAAATGTTACCATGTATGGCAAAGGGACTTTGCAGCTGTGATTGAAGATCTCGAGGGGGGATAATCTTGGATGACATAGGTGAGCTCATTGTCATCACAAGGTTCCTTATAGGAGGGAGACAGAGGGAGATTTGAAGAATGAGTGTCAGAGAGATGCAGCCTGAGAAAAACTGGATCAGCCATTGTTAGCTTGAAGATGGAGGAAGGAGCCACGGGCCAAGGAAGGTGGGCAGCCTCTAGGAGCTGGAAGAGGCAAGGAAATGGATTCTCCCCCAGAGTGTCCGGAGGGAACCAGCCCAGCTATGCCTGGATTTTAGCCCAGTGAGACCCATTTTGGTCTTCAGACCTCCAGAACTGGAAGATGATGTATTTGTGTTGCTTACAGCCACTGAGTCTGTGGCCATTTCTATGGCAGCCGTAGGATGTGGATACAGACACTTTGCCTGCATGTCCAGTTGCTTACAACTAGAAGATGTCTAATACAGGAGCAGAAAGGAGGTGAGGACCAGGGCAACCTTCTCCCCACAGTGAGCTGTGGTCCTGTGGTGAAGAAGCATGTTCACACGTGGTCAGCATGTGGCCCTCGTATGGATGGGCAGAAGAACGTTCTAGGAGTCTGGAAAGCAGAGTTATAACCCCAACTCTGCTAGGGACTATGTAACCTTGAGCAGGCCACAGGACCTGCCCGGCCCTCCACGGCAAAGTGGATGAGTGATACTTGCTTGAAACCAGTTAACGCATAACTCGACGGCGGGACTGTTCAAGTTCTGAATCCTGTTTCCCGCCATGTCTTCTGTATGAGTGTCCTGTGGCTACAATAACAAATGACCACACACCGGGGAGCTTAAACCCCAGGAATTCACCCTCCCCCGTCCAGCCAGAAGTCTGAGATGAAGGGGTCGCAGGGCCGCGCTCCCCCCCAGAGGCTCCAGGGGAGGGTCCTTCCTGCCTCTTCCAGCTTCTGGGGCTCCAGGCGTCCCTGGGCTGGTGGCCGCCTCCCTCCATCTCTGCCTCCGTCTCCACGTGGCTCCTCCTCTGTGTCTGTGTCTCCTCTTCTGTCTCTGATCAGGACACTTGTCAGAGGATTTAGGCCCCCCCTCATCCAGGATGACCTCATCTTAACGTCCTTTGCTTAATTACATCTACGAAGACCTTTTTACCAAATAACATCCCCTTCACAGGTTCCAGGAGTTAGAACTTCTACATATCTTTTGGGGGACACAATTCAACCCATAACATCTTGCTCCCTTCCTTCTTCGGTCCTCAGAATCTCACCTTCCATCACCACTACCTCTGGTGTGAATTCCAAATATCTGCTCAGAGAAAACCACACCCTGCTGCGTGACATGGGCCCTTACTCACAGGAACACACCACCCCAGGATCCACGCGCTGTCTGGACTTGCTTCTTCTGAGCTAACTTGTGCTGATTGTAAAGACGCATAAACAGCCACACCTACCAGTGAGGGACGTGGAGAGGATGTTTGACTATGATGCTGTAATGTAAATATCAGGTGTTGGCGCACCTGATCGAATGGGGTACCGTCCAGTCAAGAAGGCTGCCCTGCTGGGAGTGCAGATAGAAGCCGCAGCAATGTGCTGGGTCAGACGGACGCCTTCCCTTGCGAGCCGGTCAATATTGGGGGTCCTAGGAGAAAAGAGACCATAAGGAGTGAGAAATACAGTCAGAACCAGACCTGGCGGTGACTTCCATGGCCAAGGAGGGGGCGTAAGGGGAATAGATCTCATTGGCAATCTTGCTCTGATCATCTACAACCCTGGGCATGCGATTGACGAGGGAAGCAAGGGGCGTCTTTACACAACAAAGATCAATTGAGGGTCACCCTTCTGGTTGACGTCACTGAGACAGGACACTTTTTGCCTTCAATGACCACATCCCATGCGCTCCTTTATTGCAATCAGCAACTGTTAGGTGCTAAAATCCATAGACGAGTTAGGAATTTGCAACCCTCTCCCCAGCCTTATCTCTGCACGAGAATTCTAACTTATGACGCACCAACGAGCAGCCCTAATGTGGTCAAGAGGAGTCCATCGGTTGTCAGAAAAAGCTCCAAAGTTCAAAATATCCTAGAGGTAGTCTAGAGTTTTCTGTTACAAAATAAGTGTTCTTCATCTAATTGAAAAGGTTCAGAAGACCACTGAAGAAATTGTAATCTGGAAACATTTCACTTCAAGAAACTTATTCCAAACGCTTTAGATGCTCTCTCATTTGTCTCCTTGGTCCCAGTGAGCCATGACTTTGAAAAAGCCTGCTAAGACATGGTAAAATACAGGCTCCTACGAGGTAACTATTCAGTGGGTTATATTTTTGTGAATATAAATTGGATTTTTGCAATGCCAAGGGTCTCTCGGCTCTGCAATATTCACCAGAATCTTCTTTTTACAGAAGAATGAGAAAAAGCAAATGCAGCTGAATTTCTTTTGTGGTTCAGGGTCTTCTCTATAAAGATCCGAGTTTATTGGAATTAAAGATAAAGCAAAACTTTGAATGATGTACGGATTCTATATTCTGGTTCTCCTATCATTTTTACAGAAGATTTAGTAGCTGGACCTACTAATTTAGGAAGCCTACCATTTAAGTTTACAAAACAGTCCCTTACCTTATCGTATGGTTTCCATAGCAGCCGAGATCTCCGATTCCCAGGTCATCCGCCATTATCAGAACGATGTTTGGTTTAGTGGGGATTGGCGAGCTTGTCGGAATACACAGGCACAAAACCAGCATGAGAGGCCAATGCCTCCTGAAAAGAAAGGCACAACATAAAAGTGATCTTAGTATTCGACAGGGGAATTCATTTAAAATATAGAGTTGTCTAAGGATGTTTCTGGATGTCTGTATTCAAATATTTCATTTCCAGGGATTCTTCATGCATTCACTAATTAATAACAGCACTTCATTGAGGAACAAAGATGGCTCCATTTTAAGTGTAGGTACAAGCTTGATGTTCTGGTCTTCATGGAGCTCCTTGGATGTAGTTTGTGAGGTGGCCAGCCTCCAAGATGGCGCCCAGGGATTCCTGCCTGGTGTTCACACCCCCATGTAGACACTTCCAACCATGAGCAGGCTGACGTGTGTGACCCATAAGATCTTGCAGAAATGAATGGTGTGTGACTTCCGAGGTGAGAACATAGAAAACATTGTGGCTTCTGTCTGCGTTCTCTTGGAAAACTTGCTCTGGGGCAAGTGGCTGTCATATTGTAAGGACACTCAGGCAGCCTTGTGGAGAAGTAACTGTGGAGAGGAACTGAAGCTTCCCGCCAACACCCAGCCCTAACTTGTCAGGCTTGTGAGGGAGTAACCTTGGAAGCAAGTCCTCCATCCCCAGTCAAGCCTTCACCCACCAGTCCCGCACCCCTGGTTAACATCTTAATGGCAACCTGATGGGATACACTGAGCCAGAACCACCACCTAGTTGAGCAACTTCCAAATTCCTGGCCCCCCAGAAACTGTATGAGCTCATATATGTTTCTTTTTAAGCACTTATGTTTTAGAATAATTTATTACACAGCAACAGACAATTAATACACTTTGCCATCAATGACACATGCATTTATATGCATATATGGCCCCTGCTTGCACTGATATTCATTGAGTACAAATTATGTGTAAGGAGTTGTTCTATAGATAGAATACACTGACCCACTGTTTCTGAGGGTCTTGAAATAACTGTGTTGAGCAGGACACCATGTTTAAGGCACTATGCTTTACAGAGAATTGTTTTTAGACTGTTCTGTTGCAAAGGTTGACAAATTTCGTGTAAAGGGCCAGAGAGTAAATATTTTCAGAGTTGCAGGCCACAAGGTCTGATGCAACTGCTCTACCCTGCAGCTGTGGCTTAATAGCAACCATAGGTTATGTGTGAATGACTGTGCATGGCTGCGTTCCAATAAAACTTTATTTACAAAAGCAAGTGGTGGGCCGGAGGGCCATTATTTGTTGATTTCTGGTCTATGAATAAACATACGGAGGGGAGAAGGTTGCTGGGAGGAAGAGGCAAAAGATACCCCCCGGGAAAGGGAAAGACTGAGGAGGAGGCGAGTTGTGAGCATGAGAGTGTACTGCGTGGTTTCATAATAGCTGTGGCTGGCTGTGTACAGGATCACAGGGAAGTGACCTGCTTTTCTGTGGGAACAGAAGAGGGAATAAACGCTGTCACTGGCCCTGGACATCTGTATCTGTGATGCTCCACATTGAAATGAAAATTTTCTCTTCCTCTTCCTCCTCCTCCTCAGTGTGTTGGTAGTTTTATGTATGAGCATGGATGTAGCATACCATGCACACTTATGTGCAACTTTGTCTTCCCCACTAAATACATCTTGGAGCCCTGCACCCTGTCAGAACTTGTACGGGGTTGAATGGTGGCCACCAAAATGATATGCCCAAGACCTAGAATTTATGAATGGGACCTTATTTGGAAACAGGATCTTTGCAGAGGTAGTTAAGGTAAGAATGGAGAAGAGGTCATCCTGGATAAGGGTGGCCCTACATCCAATGACAGTGTCCTGATCAGATACAGAAAAGGAGACACAGACACAGACAAAGAGGAGGACCCACGTGGAGACGGAGGCAGAGATGGAGGGAGGCGGCCACCAGCCCAGGGACGCCTGGAGCCCCAGAAGCTGGAAGAGGCAGGAAGGACCCTCCCTGGAGCCTCCGGAGGGAGGGCAGCCCTGTGACACCTGGATCTCAGATGTCTGATCTCCAGGACTGGGAAAGGATGATTTTCAGTCATTTTAAGCTCCCAATTTGTGGTAATTTGTTATGGAAGTCCTAGGAATGTCATACAGTCCTCTAAATGGCTGTACCCAGTGTTTGTAACACAGCCCCCATCAATGCACATCCAGGACATGTCTGGTTGTTGGCTAATCCCAACAAGACTGCAATTCAAAGCCATATGTCCCTGTGTCATGGGATGGGCAACTCTTGAGGTTGCTCCCAATGATGTCCCCTTCTGGTATTCACACCCTTATGTCATCCTCACCTCTTAAGTGTGGACCAGACCTAGCGATTCACTTCTAATGAACAGAGCATGGCAAAGATGAAGGGATGTCACTTCTGTGACTGGGTCATAAGAGATTGACTTCCATCTTCTTTGATGGCATTCTCTCCCTCTCTCTCTCTCAATGTCTCCTCATATGCCAGCCCTGATAGAGAAGGCCACCTGGCAAGGGACTGAGGGAAGCCTCTGAGTAAACATCAGCAAGGAGCTGAGGCCCTCAATCCAACAGCCTGTGGGGGATGGAACCATCATAGAGTGAGCTAGGAAATAGATCTTGTTCTAGTTGAACCTTGAGATGACCACAGCCCCACCAACACCTTGACTGAATCCTGTGAGGGACCCTGATCCCAAGGACCCAGCTGAACTGAGCCTGAATTCCTACCCACAGAAAGCATGAGACAATAAAGGTGTGCTGTTGTAAGAGGTTAAGTTTTGGGGTAATTTGTTACACAGCCATTGGTAGCTGATACATGCTAAGTGGATCTGAAAGAGTGGGGCAGTTGGGCAGATGGAGGGCATTGTTAATTTTGCTAGATATTGGTGAACTGGTAGATACCGTATAAGTGCCCTACCAACAGGACTCAGTGTCACATTGGATGCTGCTTTTTTACCAAGATGCTCTCACAAATGAGCACTGAAGTCTGGAAAGTTAAAAGGGATTTCTGTTGCAGTTCCTTGCCAGAAATGTCTGTTTTATTGAAAAAGAGAAACAATGGCAGTGAACTGGCTTCTCTTACCTGTAATTCTTCAAGTCACCCATGTTGTCTTGCCTTTTTCCTGATGGACCTGGGCCAGAAAAATCCTATAACAGAGAACAATACTGTCCTCAGTCTGTGTATTATGTCACATCAAGGCTGACATAATACAAATTGGTGCATTACTGTGCACCAATATCTTACACACATCTCTTTGTCCATTGAAGAATGAATAGGTAACGAAGTTGAGGTGTGCATTTATACAATGGAATATTACTCAGCCATAAAAAAGAAGGAAACCTTGCCATTTGCAACAACATGGACACATCTTGAGGGCATTATGCTACGTGATATAAGTCAGACAGAGAAAGACAAATACTGTATGATCTCACCTATATATGGAATCTTAAAAAAAATTCATAGAAAAAGAGATCAGATTTGTGGTTACCAGAGGCACAGGGTGGAGGATGGGGGAATTGGAGGAAGGTGGTCAAATGTACAAAGTTCCAGTTATAAGATAAATAAGTCTGGGGGATGTGACGTCCAACGTGATGACTATAGCTAAGCCTGCTGTAAGGTGTATTTGAAAGTTGTTAACAGAGTGAATCCTAAGAATTCACATCACAAGGAAAAAACATTTTTTTCTTTTTTTGTGTGTCTATATGAGATGGTGGATGTTAACTTATTGTGATAACCATTTCTCAATGTATCTAAGTGATGCTGTACACCCTAAACTTATACGGTGCTGTAGGTCAATTATATCAATAAAATCAGGGGAAAAAAAGAAAAAAAACACATCCATTGTGATTATTTAGGTACACATAGGCTCTTGGCTTCATCTTCAATACTTTGTTGCTTGACTTTATTGTATGGAATCCTGATGATTTTCCTAAAAACTTCAGGTGTCTTCACAATCCTGTTACTGTCAGGATTCTCTACGGATCAGACAAAATGTGGAAAGGCCATGTTCCCACTTGCTGGGGGATGTGGGGACGGTGACTTACTTCTCTCAGCATTAGTTTTATTATCTGTAAAATGGGTATAATAACCATCCCAGTTCTGTCAGGGTTGATAAGGGGATTCAAATAAAAGAACACATGTAAACTGTTAATGTTGCACCCCACGCAGGGCGAGTAATCAGTAAACGTTTATAATTATTACAAATAAGCTTACATTACGCTTTTTGATGTAGATTCAGGAAGGAGCTCCTCTTTCTGAAAGCAAGAAGGGTCCCTTTTTCCAGAATGCGTCTCGGGGAGGAGACAGGGTGGTGAGTTTGGGGAGAAAGAAGCCAGTTTACGATCATAAGTAGATCCAAGATCTTACATAATCTGAGGAGCCATCTCAGTTCTTGTGTGTTGAATCCCGGTTGGTTTCCCAGTTCTCATTTTGGCAAGTGCCTTTATATAAATCCTGTTGTGTGACGTCTGGCATGAGGAATCCTAAAGAAGCCAGAGAGACGGGCAAGTTTCTGCAGCCCGATTTCCCCGTCGACAAAATGAGCCGCTTGCGTCCACCACTATCACCACCATGTTCATTATTAATGGATTCCGCGCGGGCTGCAGAGGCAACAACAGAGGAGAGCGAGTTTGGGGGGCAGTCCGCTGCTGTCCTGCTTCCCCCCATTTCCATGACTCCCCCTGGAACACAGGGATACCTCTTCCTTTCCAGAAGGTCTGGATTTGGCATTTAGGGGGAGAGCTCCAAGCTGATTTTTTTATTACTCTCATGTGGACTCCTCCAGTTCGGGCACGGATTTTCACTCTTCATCTTCAGGTCTGGGGTTCTGGTCCACGTTACCAGAACTTTGTGGCATCTGCATGTCGTTCTAATAACTGGGCAGGTGGAGCTGCGTTGGTGGGGTCTGACCAGCAGATCCACGGCATCTTTATCTCACCACGATTGCTCATGAATATCCCACGTGTAATGACACGTGTTCCTGGGCAGGCTAAATCAGTCCAATGGTGTCTTATTTATTCCTATCATTTTCCATAATCATGAAGTAAGAGATGAAGCAGTCTATGGCAGTGGTTCTCAACCAGGGGATGCTTGTGTCCCCAGGGGACATTTGGCAATGGCTGGGGACATTTTTGATTGTCGGGACTGGAGGTGGTTGCTACTGGCATCGAGAAGGTAGAATCCGTGGATGGACACTGCTGAACATCCTACAATGCCCAGGACAGCCTTCCCAGCAAACAATTATCCACATGTTAATGTCAATTTTGTTGAGGTTGAGGAATCCTTGTCTATTTTACTCGTCGGAAAGGCAGGGACCACTTATTTGTGTGCTAACCCCTTTGTGAAGTATTATTTGGCTGTTTGTGAAATTTATTACGTCCCCAATTCAACATATTTTTGAATTATTATTATTATTTTACGGTGGGTCTGCCAGCTGCACTGCTCACAGTGACATAAGTCACCAAGGTCGCTCTTGGTGACTGTGACCTGCCTTCGGCTCCCACAGCAGACTGCTTTAGGCACAGCAGAGAGGTTGAACACAGCAAGGTGACTGCCTGCTCCCTGGAGTTTGCACACGGGATTTCACCACTGGGATTTCCTTCTGGCACATTCCCAGCGTGGAACAGCATGGAGCAGCCCATGGGCACTCCATGTTTTTGTATCAAAGAATGAGCAATAAAAGAATCAAGAAACAGAATTTTTCCTTGTAGTTGACTATCAGTGTCTATGCAGCTGGTAGACATCTGGGGAATTGTGCAAAGGAGAAAGCAGGTTAGACCTCGTGTTTCAGTGAAGGGGTCTATACTGTGCACACAGATTTGGACCCCCAGGGGTAAGTTCCACCACCCATTTCTCAGCGAGAGTGCAAAGCCCTACCTCCTCTACTAAGCCATCCGTTTAAATTGTTTCCTCTTTGCTCCACTGCTGAAAGAAGGAGTCCCCACCCTAGGATGATGGGAATGGCTGGGTACACGACACCTGACACTGGATGGATGCGATGGACAGCAGTCTATGAGTCACATGTGCTCCCAGTGTGGTGAAGGCGGACATTGCGTGCCACGCAGGGCCACATGGAGGTTGCACTTGAGAGTGAACAAGAATGGGAGGTGGGAGGCAGGCTTTGCAGCCACAGGAGGATGAGGTGACCCCTGGTTCCCTCGAGAGGATGCGATGGGCTTGTTTGAGTAATTCCATGGGCTGGCACGGACCTGAAGCCAGTTACTCAGGGACGAGCAAGAACTATGCCTGGCCCCGGGATAAAGGAGGTTATTTCGCTAGGGGGACCCCATCCATTGGAGCAGAGTGGGGACGGGAACTTGCAGTTAGTCCCTTCAGGGACTCTCGATTCTACCAGATAGCAAAGGAGCCTGTAATACGGAGCTTTAATTTTAGGCTTTATCCCACACCATCTTCACCGACCACCATCTGTTTCCTACGTGGTACGTTCCAGGATTTCGGTTTTTAGAGGTGTACGAAAAGCTATCTAGTCAAGCTTTCCACAGCTTGATGCTCGAAAGAAGAAATGTGAGCACCAGAAGCTTTGGAAAATAAAGCCAGCAAGATTGCTAGGTTAGGACTCCTCCTGGGAAGGACACTTCCGTGGAACAACGCAAGCAGCATGCGAGTTCAGCCAATGGTGACGTCTCCAGGAGTAGGGAGGACCCAAGAGTCTTTCTTGAGCTGGCGTTTCTCATTCTCTTGGATCTGAGTGGGTCTCACGTCACACAGCGCACACTGTTCCCACGGGGAGCAGGTTGACTTAGAGGACCCTCGGACCCGGGTTCTCACACCTGTCATCCACGGCAGCAAAACATTTCACCTCTCTGAATCCTCTTGAGACGATATGATGTCTAAGGACTCAAGGAGATCAGAAGCAATGGGCACACAACATCCCTTAAATTGTTCTTCAGATAAAGTCGGAGCTTTTTCAAAATGCAGCCTTGAATGGAGGAGAATTTGCTAGAGAAGACAAATTTCATTTCCTGGAAACAGCTCCCAGCAGACCAACTTCTCATTTCACTAGAGGAGGCAAAAATCTCTTGGCTAAATCCCATAGAATTTAAGGCTCGTTAGTCAGAGAGTGGGTCCCTCTCTTCGTTCACCACTTTGGGAATACTCTTTGATCTTGTTTGAGACATACTGGTTTCACTCTGGTCCTGTCTTGTATGGTGGTGAAGGATGGCTTTTAAAACGCATTTTGTGGGGCCGCCCGGTGGCGCAGCGGTTTAGTCCGCGCTTGGCAGCCCGGGGTTCGCGAGTTCGGATCCCAGGCGCCCGCGGACGCGCGCTGCCTGTTAGCCATGCCGTGGCGGCGTCCCATATAAAGTGGAGGAAGATGGGCACGGATGTTAGCTCAGGGCCAGTCTTCCTCAGCAAAAAGGGGAAGATTGGCAACAGATGTTAGCTCAGGGCTGGTCTTCCCCACAAAAAAAAAAAATAAAAAAAAAATAAAACGCATTTTGTATTATTATCAGGTGGAACTGAATTGTCTCCATTTGCACGGAGATTAAAGGAAAAAGATGTGTTGCCCCTGTGCTCCTCTGTCCAAAGTTCACAGGAGCCTTGGTAAAGAGTGACGAAGTGCAGCGGGTAATGACTTGTTCCACGTCTGCAGATTACTAGGGCTTGGTCAAGCATATCTGTGTGAGTGGCAGTGGTTAGTCATTTTAATGATTACCCACAAAAGCTTCATTGGATCCCCCACCTGAGCCACATAGAATCATGGAAATTTCCTGCTATGGACGGAATGTTTGTGTCCCCCTAAAACTTTTGTATTGAATCTCAACCCCCAATGTGAGGGTATTAGGAGGTGGGGACTTTGGGAGGTGATTAGGTGATGAGGGTGGAGCCCCCATGAATGGGATTAACGTCCTGATAAAAGAGACGCCAGAGAGCTCCCTCGCCCCTTCCACCATGTGAGCACACAGAGAGAAGATGCCATCTATGAACTAGGAAGCGGGTCCTCACCAGACACCAAATCTGCCAACATCTTGATCTTGGACTTCCAGCATCCAGAAGTGGGAGGAATAATTGTCTGTTGTTTGCAAGCCCCCCAGTGTACGGTATTCTGTTACAAACAGACTAAGACATGCTCATTCAGCCTTTCAACCTCAACGGTATGTTACCATTATGCCCAACGTAGGTCAAGCTGAAACACCCAAACCTCCTACTCTTTCATTATTGCCGACCCATGAAAATGGCATGTGCCCCTTGAAATGACAAAATTAGAAAGATGAAGGACAGAGTAGAGGTTGCCATGGGGTGGTGGGGAACAGGGGAGGTGGCTGTGGCTATAAAAGTTTGGCCGGGCGGTCTTGTGGTGAACTCTTCTATATCTTCATCTTGGTGGTTTCACAGGAATTGACACATGCGAGCAAATTGTACAGAACCAAATATGCACACACACACATGAGAACAAGCTACACTGAGGAAATCTGAATAAGATCAAGGGATTGCATCGCCCATAGTCTGGGTTGGATGTTGCATACAGTTCTGCAAGCTGGATCATTGCGGGAAACAGGTAAAGGCTGCACGGGATCTCTCCATATTATTTCTTGCAACTGCAGGTGAATCTCCAATTATGTCACCACAAAAAAGTTTTTTTAAAAAAAGAGAGTAAACGGGGAGTTGGGTATGTCTCATGCTATAGTTGCATCCACTGAAACTGAGTGTAAGTAATTTGCTCCAAGACACAATAACTAAGAAATAGAGGTAGGAATTTGCACCCAAGGCTGCCAGCTTCCAAACCCCTCTTTTCAACCACGGTAGAAAGCTCTATCTTGCCTCACGGACAAGTGAGGAAATGCAAAGCCAATTCTCACCTCCCTCGTTGCACTCAATTTGCAAATGCGAACTTCCCTTTCTTGGGGCTGGGAACTGGAGAGGGTGGGAGGTGAGGGTAAGTTCCAGGGGTGAGGTAGTTAGAGGAATTCTTTGTCTTGCTTCTGGCAGCTGTGGGAGGAAGGCAGGGGTCAGGGGAACCAGGTAGGAGAGAAGGAGCCCGGGGTCCTCTGCCCTCATCTTATCTCCATCATAGGGCAGGCACGCACGTTTAGGGGTCATGTGCCCACGGGGGTCAGCTGTGCAGAACCTATCTCGGTACCCCCAAACAATGCCTCTACGGTGTAGTTATTACAAATCAATCCAACGGGCACATGGGAGAATCTTTATGCATGTGGCATAAAGGAAGACATCTACCCATGGTTACGACAAGATGAAAGAAAGAAATTTAAGGCTGAGATAAGGAATGTGATTGCACCGGGTGTTTTTATCATAGAGTCAAAAAGCACCACAATGGAAGATAACAGAGACCGACCTACCTTATTTTCGGAGACTTTTCTGTGGCTGTTGATTCACAAAGCCAAAAGGCAGATTTTTCCTTTGGCGCCCTTTAATGTGTAACTGATTCACGGTACCATCTAACCAGGCAGGAAGGCAGCTGAGTACCTAGAGGTCTGGTTCACCCCAGGTCCTTTCAGGAATGTTTTTCCTTCTGTTATGCTAACGAGACCTTGGTTGTGAAGCTCTATTAATCTTAGAGTCATCGAAATGCGGGCTACCTTTTTTGTTTACTACGTAACCCGTTTACAGCTTGAAGGGTATACACTGGCCTGATTTTCCTTCACCACACTTAGGACAAATCTAAGAATGTCATTTTTGGAAAAGCTGAAGAAAGCAAGCTGGTTAATTTTACGTCAACCCTAACCTGGCTAAAAGCCCAGAGAAAGAAAAAAGCCAATTGGATTTTTAAAACCAACTTTAATTTATATGTCAAAAAATTCACCTGTTTAAAGTATATGATTCACTGATGTTTAGCCAATTTCCCAAATGGTGCAACCATCACCATATTCTAGTTTTAGAACATTTCCATCACCCGATAGCATCTTTCATGCCCATTTACAGTTAATCCCCCATCCTAGCCCCAGAGAACCATTAATCCATTTTCTATCTCTATAGATTTACCTTTTTTGGACATTTCATATAAAGGGGATCATTTGTGGACTCTTGTACCGGCCCTGTTTCATTTAGCATGATTTTCTTCTCGGTTCATCCACATTGTAGCATGTACCACAGCGTCGTTCCTTCTTATGGTTGAAGAATATCCCACTGTATGGGTAGACCCCGTTGTGTTTATCCATTTGTCCGTCAGTGGACATTTGGGTTATTTCTACACGTTGGCTGTTGTGACCTGCACGGCTGTAAACACTGTGTTTGCAAGTGTTTGTGTGGACGTATGTTTTCGTCTCTCTTGGTTGTGTACCCAGGACTGGAATAGCTGAGTTATATGGTAACTTCATGTTGAATGTTTTGAGTACCTACTAAACTATTTTCCAGAGTGGCTGCATCCTCTTTTTGCCCCATCACCAATGTAGGAGGGTTCCGATTTGCCCCCATTCTCGTCAACCCTTGTCATTGTCTGTCTTTTTGATTCTAGCCATCCCAGTGTGGTAGGGAGTGAAATGACACCTCACGGTGGCTTTGATTTGCATCTCCCTAATGACTAGCGATGCTGACCATCTTTTCACGTGCTTATTAGCCATTCGTATCTTCTTTTGCAAAATGCCTATTGACATCTTTTGCCCGTTTACGAATTGAGTTGTTTGTCTTCTTATTATTGAGTCGGATTCATTGGCAAATATTTCCTCCCAGTCTGTGGCTTGTCTTATCTTTTCATTTTCTTCCTGGTGCTTTGAAGCACGAATTCTCTGAAATTTGATAAAGTCTAATATACTGAGTTTTTTTTTAGTAGATCAGGTTTTTGGTGTCTTATCTGAAAAATCTCTTCTTAACCCAGGATGACAAAGTTTTTCTCCTGAAAGTTTTGTAGATTTCTCTCTTATGTTTAGGTCTTCTGTGGATTTGGGGTTCATGTTTGTGCATGGTGTGAGACAAAGGTCTGAATTCGTCTTTTTTTGCATGTGACCGTCCAATTGTGCCAACACCATTGGTTGAACACTCCATTGGAGGTTTAATAGGCTGACCTACGGGGCCAGCCCAAGCTGACTCTGTTCTGCAAAATTTCCCCCAATCTGAGTGGATTCCCCAGACCCTGCAGAGCTTTCATAAAGGTGTAGGATTTACTCCGTCTGTGGTCTGTGAACCAAGACCAAGCAGACACTGGAGGGGAGGGGTTGGTCATGCTTCTGTGGTCACTTAGTTAAGCCAGCCTGTCTGACCAACGGGGTCAGTTGCAAACATGCAAACTATGAATAAAGAAACAGGCCCTGGGGTCACTAGGGGAGTTGTGGATTTCAATCAGCTCATGATAAATCCCACTCCCCTTATCTTGGCCAAGAGTCAAAGAGCAGATTTTCAGGCATCTCTGGGATAAAGAGAGGGTTCCAGTTGTAAACTGACTCTGTCCCCTAATGCCTGGCTGGCCCCCTGCTTAGCACAGTCCTGGGGCTGCATGCAGCTTCCTTCGACTTTGGGTCTGTGGGCAGCGTCCTTCTCCGGGGTCTTTCCTTATTTCCCTTCATTCATCTGCTGCATGTCCACTTTTCTCATTACTAGGAAAATGTACCTGATAAAATCATGCAGGAGTTAAATACTGACCGTGTTCTGTGAAAAGAAAGCTGTTTGACTCAAAATGAACCGAAGTCACAAGGAGTATACAAGAAAGTTTTGAAGGATTAAAGAAAAAAAAAAGCCCAAAAGGGGGTTTTTCTGCAGAGATTCCAGATGTTGATAAGCCAGCTGGAACCTCTAAATTTGCAGCACACCATTTGGGTTGTGGGTTCTACAGGTGTGGTTCAAGTCGAGGTTTTTAAATGAGGAAACAGAGATGATGAGCCTGGTGGTCTATTTGTTCTGTATTTTTTTTTCTTTGTGCACGTTCTTTGGGTGGGGAAGGTGAGGTTTTCTGAAAACAAAGAAGAATATGCTTCACTATGTGCACTGTGCTCACAATTACCAGGGGAGTGTGTAAAAGGACAGCCAAGAGGTGGCATTTCCCCTCATCGAGGTGTGAAATGCTGTGGGGTCTCAGGACTCGGGTGACAGATTCTGGCTGGAGAGAAACTTGAGCCCGAAGGCTGTCTTCCGACGGTCCTTTTATCTGAAAGCGCTTCCCTCCATCCCAAGGAGGCGGAAGGGTGGGGAATGAGTGCTCCCACGCAGGGCTGAGAAGAGGCAGGTCCTGTGACCTGTGCACATGTCTTCAGAGCAGAGAACCGACTGGAGGTCAGAGCTGGCCACGGGGAGTGGTCAGTAAGGGACCGCCCGCTCCACGCAGGGGGACCAGGCGTTCTCGGGCTCATTGATGCTGAGCAAGGAGCTGTAACGCACCTGGAGAATGTTCGTCTGGGGGGGGGGCGGGTGCAGAGGGATGCTGCGGCGGGGGAACCACAATGTACGTTCCCTGTGTGAACTGGGGAGGCGAGGCAGACGCTTCCAGGAAGTGTGTTAGCTTCTTACGGCTGACATAACAAATCGCCTCAGACTTAACGGCTTAAAACAGCACAGACGGATTATCTGATGGGGCGAGATGTCAGAAGTCTGAAGTGGGCCTCCCTGGGCTGACGTCAAGGTGTGGGCAGGGTGGCTCCTTCTGGAGGCTCCGGGGGAGAATCTGCTTCCTCGCTTTTTCCAGCTTCTAGAAGCCCCCTGCGTATTCTGTCGGACGGCCCCTCCTTCTGTCTGCAAAGGGCATCCCTCCACGTCTGGTTCCATCACCACATCATCTTCTCTGACTCTGACTCCCCCGTCTCCCTCCAGTAAGGACCCTTCCATTGACACTGGGCTCCCCTGGACCATCTCCCCATCTCAAGTCTCAAGATTTTTAGCCTCTCACACCCAGCGTCCTTCCCTCGTCTACACAACCCTGTGAGCACCTGCGTTTGTGCTCTGGTTGAGGTTTTCTAAAAGGCTGGGCTCTGCGTCATAGGGTCTTCTCTCTGGGATCTTTGGGGTTATGAAGAGCAATGCCCGGCTGGGTCCTTGAAAGGAAGAGAGCGGAGGTGGGAGCAGAAGGATGGCGGATGGAGGACACACACAGGCTAATGAAACCCTCAGGGGAAACCTATGTTTTATCCAGTCTTTCTGCTCCATTGTCAGCTTGGGAATGCGCTGGTTTTCCAAGAAATTCCACCGCAGAAGCCTGCTTGGAGCAGTACGCGGACCAGGCTGGGTGTCTGTGGACGACTTGATTATGTTAATGAACACAGGCAGTGGCTCACGTTTAGTTGATTTACATCCCTTTATGTTCCCTCCTATGGTTAATAACGGGCACGGAGAAGCCTCAGTGGCTCTGGCAAAGCATGCCGAGACCCCCTATGCCAGATGTAAGCGGGTGAATAATATATGGTCGCGTGCCCCATCCTGACGTTTCGGTGAAGGGTGGACCGCACGCCCGACGGTGGTCCCATAAGGTGAGTACCATAGAGCCCAGGTGTGTAGTGGGCGACAGCATCCAGGTTTGGGTACATACACTCCATGGTGTTCACACAAGGACGAAACCACCCGACGACACATTTCTCAGAACGTGTCCCCGTCGTTAAATGACGCATGACCGTGCTTGAATGGTGCTCGCAATAGAGCTTTAGGAAATCAAGGTCTACCGGGGTTTTCACTGAATGTCAGGACAGTGTTAGACCGTGACCCGTCTGAATGATTCGAGTGGAAGGTTTAATGGTGTTGTGAGTGGACGTTTGTGTCCCCTGCCCCCGGAACTCCTATGTCGAAGCCCTCACCCCCAGGACCTCAGGATGGGGCTGTATGTGGAGACGGGTCTTTAAAGATGTGATGGAGGTAGAATGAGGTCACTAGGGTGGGTCCTGATCCCATAGGACTGGTGTCCTTGTGAGAACAGGAGATGAGGACACAGACACGCACAGAGGGACGACCCTGTGAGGACAGGGGGAGACGATGATGTCTGCACACCCAGGAGAGAGGCCTCGGGAGGAACCAGCCCTGTGACACCTGCATCCCGGACGTCCAGCCCCCAGGACTGTGGCACCATCCACGTCTGTGGTTTGAGTCGCCCCGTCTGGGGTATTTTGTTATGGCAGCCTGAGCTGACTCACACAAGCGGGTTTCTCCAATGCGGATGAGCATAAAGCAAGTAAACAGCTTCTGGCTGCCCCCTGGCACGCTCCTTCAATGTTGATTTTATTGCTTTAAAATCCAGGTAAAGCTGACTAGGGTGAAGGACCTCGCCCCCCACTTCCGAAAAAACTGGCCACGAAAACCCTGTGAACAGCAGCAGAGCGTCATCTGATAGAATTCCGGAAGGTGGAAGGATGGATCAGAGACGGGGCAGGGTTCCCTCTGCTGTCCACAGGGGCGCTGGGGGTCAGAATGTCGATGGCACTAACAACAAAAGCTGTACTGGGTCTTCTCGGTCTGTCCCTCTGGGTCCCGCTGGCCCCGGGAAGCTGAACTCGACTCAGCGTCCCCTTGGCTCTGATTCCCTCTGGCTGGAGGCTGGGTTCAGCCAGCAGAGGCCCGGTCAGGAGAGCAAGAGGAGAGAGGCCTTCTACCCAAGGCCCCCACCCCAGCGGGCAGTGCCTGCCGCCTCCCCGTCCGGATTCCGGAAGGCTCCGAGCCCAGGTATGGTGGTGGCATCCTGCCTCCCATCGTGGTCCATGGAACACAACCGTCCCCCGATTCTTGGTCGTGAAGGCTCCTTGTTCCTCAGACGCACCGTAGTCTGCTTTTTGGGGGTCCGACTTCCAGCTGGGACCCCGATGGACACAGGGGAATAGAGCAGGATCCCCCCAAACGTGAGATCTGGGGCGGGGAGCCCCCGCTGTGCCGGGCACCTCGGTGCGTGACTGAGCGCCACACGTCCTTCGTGGTCCGTGCGCGAGGGACGAGCCACGGGAGTGGATGTGACCGTGGCACGCACTGGAATCGATTTAGAGAAAACACTGGTCATGTGTTAGGTGTTCAAGGAACTTATGCTCTCTCTGCCTGAATGCTCCCCTGTCTGCCACGGGGCCCCGGGTTAAGACCTTCCCTCTAGACATTGTTCACTCTTTGGACAATCATTTGCTAAATAAGTAATCCAGCTGGGTGATAAAATGGTGCATCAGAAACCTTGGTTGACTCGCGAAAGCTCTCACTTTCATGCCGATGAGCCTAGCCCTGATTTGACTCGGGGCAGCCCACCTGAAGGACTGCATTTCTCAATTTCCAGTTGTTTCCGTGGATGCCTGTTGGGAGCAGAAGTCGTGGATTTGGGGCTTCTGGAAAATGCCCTTCACGGAGAGTGACTCCGCTGGGAGGAACCCCCTTCTGCTCTTGTTCCTTCCTCCTTCCCGCTGCCTCGAGTGTCTGTGTGCTGCCTGGAGCTGCAGCAGCCGTATTGAGACCACGAGGCCAACTCCACATGCTAAGGACGGTAGAGGAGAGAATTGGAAAGCGGATCCCAGCCCTGGGTTGCTTCCCTCTGGACCTCACGTTAGTGGGGAGAGAACATACCCATCGGCTGTTTACAGCATTCTGACTTCCAGTGTCTGTTAAGCAGCCCAGTTGCTGCTAACTCATTGCTAACTCGTGAAACGAGGACACGTGGGCAGTTAACCTAATGTGTGGGGAGTGAATCAACCATTTGAGATCAGCGATTCCTCAAGGGCAGACACAGAGCTGTTGTATCTGTCACCCAAAAAGAGTAGGCAAGAATAGATTTGCCTGCCGTTTTGTAAGGCCATCCATGGAAGCAATGAAACCCCACGGATGCGTTAGGATTGATGGGGAAGAACATTGGACATCGGCGCTACGATGACCCCCGAGCGTTAGAAGAGGAGGAGGAGGGGGCATTATCGGGTGTCCCCTGTGATCCTCGTACTTCAGAGATGAGAAACAGAGATCCACTCCCCGCCCAGCGCATGCTCCTCGAGAAAAGGAAACCAACATGGTAGATTTTTTTTTGGTCTGATCATTGTCTCCTGGGTCCTCTCTCACGGTCCTAGCCTCTGGGGGAGCAGTCCCTGTCTTAAAATGTTTTTTTTCCAGCTTTATTGAGGTATAATTGGCAAATACAATTGTATCTATTTAAAGTCTACAGTTTGATGATTTGATACATGTATCCATTGTGCAATGATCACCACAATCGGGCTAATTAACACGTTCATCAACTCACATAGTATCATTTTTGTGTGTGTGGTGAGAACATTCTAGACCCACTCTGTTAGTAATTTTCAAGTGTATGATACAGTGTTGTTAACTATCGTCTCCACGCTGGACACTAGACCCCCAGAACTTATTCCTCTTCTAGCTGCAAGTGTGTATCCTTTGACCAACATCTCCCCTGGCGCCACCCTTCTACTCTCTGCTTCTATGAGCTCATTTTTCTTACATTCCACATATAAGTGACATCACACTGTATTTCTCATTCTCGGTCTGACTTATTTCACTTAGCTTAATGCCCTCAAGTTCCATCCATGTTGTTGCAAATGGAAAGATGTCCTTCTTTTTGATGGGTGAATAATATTCCATTGCATATATATCGCACTTTAAAAAATTATTTTATTAAGGTCATAGTAGTCTATAACGTTGTGAAATTTCAGTTGTACATTATTATTTATCAGTCACCATATATTTGTGACCTTTTACCCCTTTTGCCCACCCCCAACCCCCTTCCCCTCTGGTAACCATGAATCTGTTCTCTTTGTCCAGGTGTTTATCTTCCACATATGAGTGAAATCATACGGTGTTTGTCTTTCTCTGCCTGACTTATTTCACTTAACATCATACCCTCAAGGTCCATCCATGTTGTTGCAAATGGGACAATTTTGTCTTTTTTATGGCTGAGTAGTATTCCATTGTCTATATATACCGCATCTTCTTTATCCAATCATCAGTCGAGGGACACTTGGGTTGCTTCCACATCTTGGCTATAATGGAGAATGCTGCAGTGAACATGGGGGTGCATAGATCTCTTTGAATTCTTGATCTCAAGTTCCTTGGATAAATACCCAGTAGTGGGATAGCATGGTTGTATGGTATTTCTAGTTTTAATTTTTTGAGAACTCTCCATACAGTTTTCCATAGTGGCTGCCCAGTTTGCATTCCCACGAGCAGTGCACAAGGGTGCCCTTTCTCCACATCCTCGTCAATGTGCATTATCTCCTGTCTTCCTGATGGCAGCCTTCCTGACTCGTGTGAGGTCATGTCTCACGGTGACCTCCATCCCGGTCGCAGGCGCAGAAGGGGAAGGTCCCACAGCACGGCTGTAGCCACGGCTTCCACACGATGTTGCTCGGCGAGAACTGCGGGGGCACCGGACTCAGCGTCTGCCTGTGCTCCTCCATGGCCTCCTCCACCCTTGCCACCACCGCGTGGTACAGGGGCTCAGAGCTGGGAGTCAGGGGCCATGCCTCGGAAGGGTCCCCGGAGAGGTCAAAGAGCAAAGGGGGGTGGTGCTGGGTCACACCCTCCCCAGAGCAGGGGCACACGCCCCGGCCGTAGCAGGCCCCCGCTCCCTCGGGGTGGAACCGTGGCGTCACGTAATGGACCTTCCAGAGTCGTCCACCTGGATGCAAACGGGAAGACGGTCAGGGCAGGAGAAACCCGGTGGAGAGGGAACACCTGACACAGGTACCAGCACCGGGGAAGCATCATCAACACCCCACATCAAACAAAAAGAGAAGAGAGGAGAATACAAGGGGCTTGCACAAAGTCAACACTGACATTGTTAAATCAGTGTGTGTGTGTGTGGTTCCTTGTGAGGATTCAAACCTTAGATGCTGTTGTTGGTTCATTGTGACCCTTTTCCTATTTGTTAATGGCTCAGTGTCCCGTATTATGTTTATAAACAGAAGCAAGTAGGATGTATCAATACCATGATCGGCAAATATCTTGCTGCCTCCTCGAGGAGCTCATTTGGACCCATTGTAGATAATAAAGCCAATCAGAGGACAGCACAGAGTGGGGCCGGCATATCCCTTCCTCTGGAATTCTGGCCGGGCACCAGCTGCCGCTCTTCTTGAGATCTCGAGGGATTCGACTCAGCTTGTAAGAAAAGGATTTGCTCTGTGACGGTGAATTTGATGTGTCAACATGGCCAGGCTAAGGTGCCCAGATGTGTGGTCAAACACTAGTCTAGCTGTCCCCTGGAAGGATTTTTTTTAGATGAGATTAACACTGAAATCGGTAGACATGAAGGAAAGCAGACTGCCCTCCATAACGTGGGTGGGCCTCACCCAATCAGTGGAAGGATTTAAGGAAAAAAGATTGAGGTCCCTCAAAGAGGAAGGAATTCTGCCTCCAGAAGGCAGCATAGAAATTCTGCCCAACTTTCCAGCCTTTGGACTCAAGATGGCAGAATCAACTCCTGACAGGCTGCCAGCCTGCCCTGCAGATTTCAGACAAGCCAGCCCCCACACCCAGGTAACAATACCTTAAAATCAATCAATTGGTCAATCAGTCAATCAATCTCTCTCTTTGTCTATCATCATCATCTTTCTAGCTAGTTAGCTAGCTGTCATCTATCTATCCATCTATCTGTTCATCATCTATTTATCTTCTGTCCATCCATTATCCATACGTCCATCCATCCATCCATCTATTATTCCATATCTATCTATCTATCTATCTATCTATCCACTCGTCTATCCATCTTTTCATCATCTATCTTCCACCCATCCATTATCCATCTATCCATCATCTATCTATCCATCCATGTCTATCTATCTATCATCCATCCATCTTCCATCATGCATTATCCATTCATCCATCCATCACCTAACTATCATCTATCTTTTTATTTATCTATCTATCTATGCACCCATGTATCTATCCATCTTTTCATCATCTATCGTCCACGCATCCATTATCCATCTATCCATCATCTATCTATTCATGCATACCTATCTATCTATCCATCTTCCATCATGCATTATCCATTCATCCATTCATCACCTATCTATCTATCATCTATCTTTCTATCTATCCACCCATGTATCTATCCATCTTTTCATCATCTATCTTCCACCCACCCATTATCCATCTATCCATCCATCCATCATCTATCCATTCCTCCATATCTATCTATCTTTTTCATCATCTATCTTCCATCCATCCATGTATCTATTCATCCATCTATCATTTATCTATCTATGTATGTATCATCCATCTATCATTTATCTATCTATTCATCCCTCTATGTATCTCTCTATTAACCATCCATCCAGCCAGCCATGCACACATCCTCTTGGTTCTGTTTCCCTGGAGCACCCTGGCTAACAGAAGCCCCCACGGTGTCCAGGGTGAGGTGTGTACTCACTGTCCTTGTCATGCCAGCGAGCCGCGTGGAGGTACATCCCACAGTAATGAAACAGGAACTCGTGCTCTGAGTGCTCAGCGGCTCCCCGCAGCAACGGCACCAGGCTACGGCCATCGATCACCCTGATTCAGTGAAGGGACCACAGGAAGGAATCAGACCAAGGCCTCTCCAGCTGCATTCCCCTGGGAATAAAACCCCAAGACTCCAAGGCTCCCGGCTTACAGGGAGTGGAGCAGAGATGAGCTGTCTCTCAGAGCACTGCCAGATCGCAAGTTGCTGAGCAAGATATATATTGTTATTTTAAGACACAAAGTCACTAAGTATTGGGGTCATTTGTTATGCAGCACTACATAAGCAGGACACATGCACACATGCATACACACACACACACTAACACACACCATTCTGACCTCCGATGTTAACACAAAGTCTTCTTAAATTCCACCTGGACTGCTCTGGCCCCTAGGTTGAGTGCTAGGACAGCAGAAACCTTTTAAATCGTAATAGATTCCAAGCTATGTTGTCACAAGTATAAAGCAAGTGGATAAGGGAAGCTGATGATGGGACACGACCTGGTGGTCCTTCCTGACACACAGCGTGTAATTTGCAAAAGTCCTTAATCTGACTTCAATGTAGAAATGGGGTACTTTCCCTTACAATGGCAAAGCACTTTTCGCTGTTGTTTTATTTTTAATTATATCCTAATTGTGATGGTTCCACTCAGTGTGTCTACTTGGCTGGGTGATGATGCTCAGTTGTTTGGTGAAACACCAGTCTGGGTGTGGCTATCAACGTATTTTGTAGAGGTGGTTAACAATGACAATCAGTAGACTTTGAATAAAGCAGATCACCCTTGCTAATGAGGGTGGGCCTCGTCTGATCAGTTGAAGGCTGTCCAGAGCAAAGACTGAGGTTTCCCAGAGAACATAGGATTCTGCCTGAAGACTGTAACAGAGAAATTCTGTCCGAGTTTCTAGCCTGCTGGCTTGAAATAAGGATTTTGATTTGCCAGCCTCCACAGTCCATGAGCCAATTCCTCAAATAAATGTCTTATTTTACACACACACACACACACACATTTATCCTCATATATATTATTACTTCTGTCTCTCTGGAGAATTCTGATGATACACTAATATAATAAAATGCTTTTTTGGGGGAGTGCAAAGTTGGAGAAAGACTACCTCATATTATTATCCCTAATGCAGGAGTATTTATTTGTTCTCTTAAGTGGAGTAACATCATATCACCATGAAAATATTTACTCTTTTTGGTCCTGTTATTAGACTGACTCTGGCAAGCTGCTAGTGTCAAGGGATAAATCATTTTTAAGTCATATTGTCATAGCTTCATCAACATAGGGGCAAGATTGTGTTTCAGGAAACTAGAGGGAGATGTTTTCCAATCGATTGCATCCTAATGTCTAATCTCCCACTGGTATTCTGAGGTCTAAAATTTTTACCTAAGCTGCAAAACGAGTAGCTTGACTCAATATTTTCTTTAATCTTATGTTCTGCTGGGTATGGGTATTTTACGACAGGCTGTCCCCTACACCTGTGGACGTGACAATTTTGTCAATGTTCTCACGTTGTTGCAGATGTTTTCCCTTAAACGTGAAAGGGTGAAGGGAGAGCCCTCAAGAATTAGGGAGCAGGCGGTTTCAATGCACGCGTACCTGTCCTGGGGCACCTGGCCGCCCCCCAGCTGGACCACGGTGGGGAAAATATCCATCAAGCTGGTGGGCTCGTGGATCACTCGGCCAGCCGGCAGCACCCCGGGCCACCGGAATATCCCCGGGACGCGGATCCCGCCTTCCCAGCCTCCCATGCCTTTGCCACCTGTAAGTAGATGACATTGTTAGGATTCTGCAGGGGACTGTCCAGTGTAGACTCACATCTGGGTGCAGCACATACAGGCCACATCCCCTCTCCTTGAAATCTGGCGGGTCTCCGTGGCCGCCTCAACCAACGGGATGAGGGATGTGTGCCTTCAGGGATGTAAGAGGTACAGGGATTTCATGCAAATCGACAGTTGGCTGCCCTCACCTCCCTCCTTCCTCTTTGTTTCTGGATGGAATGGGGATTGGCCCAAGCACCTTCTTTCTCCTCTCGTCTCCATAGCATATCTTCCACCCATTTCTTTACTCTCTCTCTCTTAGTCCTTCATCTCTAAGGCCAGCCCCCAAGGGACCTCTAGGTATGGAATGGGGCCCAGGCTGTCTGTTTGGTGAAATGCAAATAACTATTAAGCATTAGACCACATGCTCGCACTCCCTGGAAACTCCAGACATGGGAATTAAAACAATCCCATGTGACGGTGGGAGAATTTTAAACGGGGAGAGAGGTGTTCGGAATCCTGCTAAATAATGCTTTTTTTTGGAGTTAAAGCTTTACTGCTATTGCATTAGTTTTCTTCTGCTGTGTGACCAGTTACTATAACTCAGCAGCTTAAAACAACCCCTACTCATAGGTCGCAGTTCTGTGTGGCACGGCTGGGCTGGGTGCTCTGTTCTGGGATTCACAAGTGTGAAGTCAACGTGTTGGCTGTCTGGGCTCCTAAGTGGGGGATCGGAGGAAGAATCCACTTCCACGTTCGTTCAGGGGGTTGGAGAAACCTAATTCTTTGTGGTTGTAGGACTGACGTCCCCATTGCCTTGCTGGGGGACCCTCAGCCCCTCCAGGCGGCTTGCATTTCTTCCCACGTGGCCTCCCCATCTTCAAACATCAATGGCTTAGTCAATCCTTCTCATGCTTCCTATCTTCTCTCACTTCTCTCTGCTTTTAAAGGTTCACCTGATTAGGCCAGGCCCACCTAGGTCATCTCCCTACTGAAAGGTCAAGGGTGCCGTGGTACACCGTGCAAGCCTGGAGGTGAGAGCCCATCATAGTCACAGACACGAGGGGTCAGTGAGGAATGTTCTGGAATGTGCCTAACACAATCATTCACGCGGGAACTTCTCAAGATGTAACAGGTTCATGTACAGTCGATTCTCATCATTGCCAGTACTTATGTTCTACAAAGTGGCCACAAACACTGAATTCGCAAATACTGAACCGCTGCTCCTGGAGGTAAGACAGAGCCAGGTTTCTGCGAGCCTCTGGTCTCAATATTTTCATCGGTCCATCAATACCTGACCTTGTTTATGTGTGTTTCTGCTTAAAGGTGTCTTATTGAATCGATATTGTTGATTCATCAACACCAAACTCCTAATCAACAGCAGTATAAGTCCTGTTTGGAGGAAGTTCCTCTCACACACGCATTTTCTCCGTAAGGCACACGGCAGCCGTTTTGTGCTGCGAAACCCTAGACAGCTCTTCAGCGTGACATTGGGGACCGTTTTAAACAGTGAAATTTCTAACACGAAGCACAAAAAATGCAAAAAAAATGGCACTAAATAGACCACAGAAAGGACCCTTGTTGACAGTCTGAGAGCTGAAACAAGAAGTCAACCTTGGCTGGGAATGTGGGCCTCGGGCAACTCCATTTTTTTTGCAGCTCTTCCAACGACTGGAAAAGCACCGTGAGTATTGATTTTGGGGTTACAAAGACTGTATCAGACTACTTTTTTTTTTTGCTGAGGAAGATTGGCTCTGAGCTAACACCTGTGCCAGTCTTCCTCTATTTTGTATGTGGGTCGCCGCCTCAGCATGGCTGCTGACGAGTGGTGTAGGTGCACGCCAGGAACTGAATCTGGGCCACCGAAGTGGAGTGCACCAAGCTTAACCATTAGGCCACAGGGCTGGCCCCTGTGTCAGACTTTTTAAAAATAGCAATATAAAAATTATTGTACCCTAATTTTGACTGATATGCTGAAATACAAGGGAACATACAACTGGGATTATAGTCACGATGCTAGCTTTTAATTAGAATGGTATTTATTTTAATTATTTTTTTATATTTCACTCTTTTACTAAAATGTGAACTCTTGAAAGGAAGGGCATGGGTTTTTACCCCTCTCTCTAGGCATCCAGGTAGAACGTGGTCTATAGTCGATGCTCAGGGAATCCCCTTTGAAAGAGCACCCTCTTTATTACTTCCCCGTCTTCTCCAAGCTTCACTGGAGGGAGTCATTCGGTTGATGAACTACCCGCCTTTCTACGCCCCCACGTCCATCGGTCTTACCTCTGTATATTCCATTCCATCCCCCGAGCTGGCCGCGTTCATCTCTCGCCTCCAAATGTCCTCCATGATCCGAGGTAAAATACGTGAGTGTTGTGTTTTTCAAACCGTTCTCTTCGACGGCGTCAAGAATTTCACCTTTAAGAAGAACGGAACATTTCAGGTCAAAGTAGCGTCCGCTAATTCCACCCAATTCTTCCTCTCTGTCAACCTCACGGCTTGCTCGATGGTCATCAGAAGGGACCCCGGAGACCGTCACGATGAATGGAATGGCAAAGTGTGCAGGCGCATCCCGTGGTTCCGAGACCACAGGATTCGGAATCTTGCTTACCAAGGTACCACCCATGTGGGAAACAGGATAAAGGGAGAAAGCCAGGATGTCGCCGATGGAATGTTTTAGACGTGCAAGAGTTGTGTGTGTACACGTTTGTATTCGGTGTGTGGGGTGGGAACGTGGTGAGAAACAGCGATAGGGCAAATCCCTGTAAACACAGGAGTAAACCACGGCCGGGAGCATCTGCGGGTGTTGGCATATGGCGGCCAAGACTTGACTCGGCATGGAGAGCCATCTGCAAACCAAGCAGTCGCTTAGCCACGGAGGCCACACGGACATCGAAAGCACTGAAAATAAAGATTGTAAACCATGTGGGCATGTGTCCCATTGAAAGGCAAGTTGCTACCATCCTATTTGGGGTGGTTGGCTCTTTGCCTGGCTCAGTGTGTCCCTAAGCTTGATCAGCACGTGCAATCATACAGTACAAGGATCTCAGTGTCCGTGATCTCAAAGTCTACCTTCCTGTAAGAGTCTACAATCTCGCTGCGTCTCCCCCAGGCTTTCTCGAAGCCGTAGAAGGAAAACGCTTTGGGTCCCCAGTCCTGAACATCATCAGTCTTCTTGCTTCACTTTCTGTCATGTCTCATGATGGCTTGAAATCACAGATGTCAGAGAAGGATGATTTTGTGCAAAAGTAGGCTGAGAAATGGGAAATATCAAAGGAGCACGTGAACGAGACGGGAGAGTTTTCTTCCTCTTCCTCGTCTTTTCTCTTATTCTTTGTTGCAACCTGGTTTGTGGTGAGATGGCCAGTCTGTCACCACACGTTAGGGGTGAGGCCGAGAGGGAGTATGGCTGGGTTGTGCCTCGACTTACCTACAAGCCAGTCCATCTCCTCCACGTTGTCGCCGTATAAGCCGTGCTGGCTTTTCCCGAGAAACTCTTTCGTGGTCACAAGGGGGACGTGTACGTGGAGCAAGGAAACGAAGAGCAGGAACGGCCGGTGCTTATTTCTGAAAGGAGAAAACCACCCTTCAAATGTCACGGCATCTGTTTCAACACGTTTCGGTCCATGACATTCCTTCAACGTGGAGGCTCACATTTTGGGAACGACCCACACGAAAAGGTGGAATTCTTCCAACCCATCCGGGAAACCCAAAGACGATCAAGGGACTCGGATACTCCGGGGACTCGCCTGCTCTTTAAAACGTGGTGGTTTAGTTACCTGTCAATGTAGGAGACCGCTTCCTTTAGCATAAGACTCGTTGCCCTTTCCAGAACCATGGGCTGCTCTGTGACGTCACGGTTCCTCATCAGGATGCAATTCCAGCGGCGCACGAACCCGAAGCTGGCGTACCAGGTCACGAAGAACAGGAAGACGAGGCTGGCCGCGCCCAGGACCGCCTTCCAGGACACGGAGAGTAACCCGCAGGTCTTGGCGGCCGCGATGGTCAGCATCCCCAGGGCCAGCGTCTGGGTGTAACGCCAGAGGTTTTCTCGCGTGGCGGCGTCCACCTCCGGGGGCCTGTCTGGGTGACAGTCGTTCACCAGCGTGAAAGGCATGCCGTAAAAATAGTCGAATCCGTGGTTCAGCGGGTGGTGGCAGTGGTCCGTGCGGGATTCGCAATTCACGCCCTGGTGCCATTTTCCTGAAAATACAAGCAAAAGGTGAAGCAAAAACATACACGGAAGGTGCTCGTCGGATGCGAATCACCCGGTCAGGATAATCTGGATGTTCTGACGAAAAGACAGGCGTGCAAAGAGCAAAATTTGGAATGCAAAAGGGATATAATAGAAACTGGAGATAGACAGGAATAAAATGAGATTAGTTGACGTGGATGTTTAAATGGATGCATCACGCGTCATGGATACTAACACAATGGAATGATTGCTACCAAACGATGAAGGTGTAACGTTTTCTGGAGCATGTGGGATTGCCAGCTGGCAACCCTAGATCATTCTGCTATTAAGTGACTTACAAAGTGTCATTGACCGATGTCGTTTACTTAAAAGGACGCCACTTGATAACGGGAGGTGGCTCTTATATAATCTTAGGACAGAGTACAAGTAACTGGCTCCCTCCGCTAACTAGCAATCAAGAAACCCTTGTAGATTTTTTTTCAAAGGCAATAACTCTTAAAACAATACTGTAGAGATGGAAGATGAGGAATCTCACTTCTCAGATTCTGGGAGAATATCCAAGAAACGGGTTATCAATGGTCAGTTTCCATTTCATATGCCCCCGACCCTCTGCCAGCTTAAATGTAGCTACGAAACAGGACAGAAAAGGCTGCAATGTCCTATTTGCTGCAACTTGTACGAGGAGAAGGTAAACCAGGTTCCCCGCCCCCCTCGTCCTTCCTGTCACTCACACGCTGTCTTCAGAACCTGTAGGAATCTATTCTCGTTCCACACCCAGAAACGCACCTCCATCTCCCTTTCCACACTGAAGGAAACAGACGTTCTGGAATGTGGTGAGGACGGTGGAGGAGAAAACTCCACAGGACACTCCCCACCTCAAAAGCTTTCTACCGTTAAAAAAATCCAGTTAAAAAAATCCTACCCACAGAATAGGAGATACACGGAAGGCTGTGGGATCAGGCACGTTGACCCAACGGTGGGGCGTTGCTCACGGAATGTTCCAGTCAATTAAGATGGCTAAGGGGGCTGGCTCTTCTTAGGATTGAAAAGGGAAATGAAGGTGAGAGTGTAGATGTGTGCAACGTCCTTGAAAAAGCCCTTGGAGATGGGGCATGCTATAGATTGAATGTGTGTGTCCCCTCCCAAAAGTCATATGTGGATTCCCAACCCCTAAGGTGATGGTGTTGGGAGGGGAGGCATTTGGGAGGTGATCAGGTCATGGGAGTGAAGCCCCCATGAATGGGATTGGTGCCCTTATAAAAGAGACCCCAGCGAGCTCCCTTGTCCCCTCCACCAGGTGAGGACATAGCAAGAAGATGACCATCTGCGAACCAGGAAGAGGGTCCTCACCAGACACTGTATTTGCCAACACCTTGATCTTGGACTTCCAGCTTCCAGAACTGTGAGAACTAAATTTATATAATCCCTATTTCTAGAGGAGCAAGAATTTTTAAAAAGTGGAACAATGATTAGCACCTCCCAGCCAACCACAGCCTTGACAAAGCGGGGGTGACTCAGTCTGCTCTGAGCTGAAAGGTGACCTTGAGTGTGGGAGGAATGCATGGAGGAATGGATTGAGGCACCTGCCCACCAACCTGACCCAGCCTTCCCTGGACCGTGGGGTCGGGGCAGACCACCTCATCATTTGGCCTCCATTTCCTAGCGTGTAAGATGGGGATGCTACTTCTAAACCCATAAGCAGAGTAAGGAATGAAAATTGTAGCAAGCAGAGTATCTGGTCCACGACAGGTGGGCACCAGCTCTCCCCTCCATCCTTCCTGTGTGGAAAAGAGGTAACCTAGCCGACCGGAGACTGCTGTCCTTAGAAAGGCTGTCTTGCAAGCTTGGCCCCTGGCTTGCACTGTCTGAGAACTGGATTTTCAGAGGGTTGACCTCCTTCCCTTAATGATAAGCAAGGCTCCTTGTGTCTAAACCCTGTGTGGTTTAGACAAACACCACAACAAACCACAACAAACAGTGTGTTTCTTGCTGAACAGCTGGTTTCCCTCTTGGAGGCTGGAATTTTGGTAGACGCCAGGCAGCGGGGGCCGCGTGAGCAGCCCCCAGTATGAGCCCTGGGCACCAAGTCTCTACAGAGCTTCCTGGTGACAACATTTTACACCTGTCATCACAAGTCACTGATGGAGGAATTAAGTGCATCCTGTGTGACTTCAGTGGGAGAAGATTCTGGAAGCTTCTGCCTGGTGTCCTCCAGATTTCAACCCATGCATGTATCTATGTATCTATGTATCCATCTATGTATCTGTGTATCTATCTATGTATCCATCTATCTATGTATTTATGTATCTACATATCTATCTATCCATCCCTCCATCCATCCATCCATCCATCCGTTCATCTATCTATGTTGCTGATCTTTGCTCTGCATCCGTTCACTGTAATAAACCATAACCATGAGTCCAACTCTATGCTGAGTCTGCATCCTCCTAGCAAATCATCAAACTTAGGGGTGGTCTTGGGGACCCCTGACATACCCTCCTTCATAATGAGGGAGCTTCTGACCCTCCCTGAGCTTGCTATACAAAGGAAAGCAGTGATTATTAACTCTGAGGGTTTCGAGGTGGTGGGTGGCCATTTAAGGAAAGACAGTCTCTAGAAGTTTCTGACGAATCAGGAGAGCACAAGGTTGGTATGTCCACGAAAGGAAAGAGGCCAATCGAGCAAAAATTTTGAATTAAAATTGTTTGTCAATGACAAAAATTCTGACATTGCGAACAATCCAAGAGGGATCAGTTACATCAGGCACCAAATTTGGGTTCTGACACATGACTTTCTTCCCTTCTAGGAAAACAGGTTCTTTTTGATCACTGATCCTCCCAACCACCAAATGATCATGATCATTGATCAATGATCCTCCCAACCGTGCATGAGCTTTGTGCGTCACCTCACCTATGAGGCCTGTTGCATAACCTTGTTGCTGCAGGATTCTGGCAAACGTGGTTTCATTCTCCGGGAGTCCGCCTGAGCCCCCGTTCCACTGGAGGGCCCGGTACCCGTCAGTGGCTTCCATGCCTGTGGAGCAGAACGCAGAGGAAGCAATCACCGTCCCTTGGCTACAGTGGGGTTCTCAACTGAGGGTGACTCTGATCCCCCACCAGTGGGCACTTGGCAATGCCTGGAGTTGATTTTGGTTGCCACAACTGGGGGAGGGTGTTACTAGCATTTAGTGGATGGAAATATCCTACAGGACACAGGACGCCCCATCACAGAGAATCATCCAGCCCCAAATGTCAATAGGGCTGAGCCTGAGAGACCCTGGACCTTGGCACGAGAAATTCTGTCTGTTTACCAATCATCCATCTATCTGTCTGTCTATCATCTATCTGTCTGTCTATCTACCTATCTATCTATCTACCCATTTGTCTCTCATCTGTCTATCTACTTATCTATCATCTATCTTTATCTATCATCTATCTATGCATCTCTCTCTCTATCATGTATCTGTCTGTCATCTATCTACTTTATCTATCGTGTATCTATATTGCTATCATCTATCATTCTATCTTTATCTATCATCTACCTATGTATCTATCATCTTCCATCTGTCTGTCTATCTATCTATCTACCTACCTACTTTCTATCTATCTGTCTACTAACTCTCTATCATTTATCTATCAATCATCTATCTGTGACAATGGTTCCCAACCAAAGCTGACTCTGCCCCCAAGGGGACACTTGGCAATATGTGGAGGCGTTTTTGCTTGTCACAACACAGGAAGGGTTGGAGAGTGGATGCTACTAGCATCAAGTGGCTGGAGATCTAACCCCCAGGACCTCAGAATGTGGCTGCATTTGGAGATGGGTCTTTAAGGGGTGATTAAGGTAAAATGAGGTCATTAGGGTGGGCCCTGATCAACAGGACTGGTGTCCTTGTGAGAAGAGGAGATGAGGACACAGACACACACAGAGGGACGACCATGTGAGGATACGGGGAGAAGACAGCGTCTACACACCAAGGAGAGAGGCCTCAGAGGGAATCAGCCCTGCCCACAGCTGGATATCAGATGTCCAGCCTCCAGGACGGGGAGAAATAAATGTCTGTGGTTTGGAATACCCAGTCTGTGGTCCTTTGTTATGGCAGGTGGAGCAGACTAATAGAGTAATATTGCAATGTGTGAATACACCAGTTCATTAATCCATTCTTCTTTTGATGAATTGTTTCTGTATTTGGGTCTCACAAAAAGTGCTGGTGCAAACATTCACATCCCTGTCTTTGTAGAACATACATGTGCACATGTCAGGCACAATCTTAGGAATCACTGGGTCATGGGCATGTATGCATTCAGCTTAAGTGGACGCTGACAAATTTCCAAAGTGGTTACACCAGTGTATACCTCCACCGCCAGTGTGCAAGGAATTCCCCTTGCTCCACCTTCTTGCCAACACTTAGTACTGACTATCTTTTCCAATCCAGCTATGCTGTTGGGTGTATGTTGGTGTAACTTTGGGGTGTTTTTAAAATTACATTTTGAACAGTCTTACTACTCCCTGTCTCTGTCATCATAAGAACATGGCCATTTTCCTCGCACCAAAAGTTTCGACATGGCTCTCGGTACCAGTTTTCCAATGTCTGCTGGAACTAACCACCATAAAGTTGGTGCCATAAAACAATATTCATTTATTTCCTTGCCTTTCTGGGGATCAGAAGTCCAAAAATCAGTGTTGGCAGGGTTGCATTCCCTTTAGAGGCTGTCTGCATTCCTTGGCTTGTGGCTCCTTCCTCCATCTTCAAAGTGCATCACTCCAACCTCTTACTTCCACCTTCAGATCTCCTCCTGTGACTCTGACTCCCCCGCTTCCCTCTTATAAAGACTCTTGTGATGACATTGCACCCACCAGGATCATCCAGGATAATGTCCCCATCTCAAGATACTTAATCACACCTGCAAAGTCCCCTCTGCCATATAAGGAAACATTCACAGATTCTGGGTATTAGCATGTGGCATCTTTGGCGGGGGGCATTATTCATTTTCCCACACCTATCCAGAGGCCATCTGAAATCATGACTTCACATCAAGATGGACTTGAATATTTAAACAAATAAACAAAAAGTCAAACAGAAGCAGCTCCCACTGGAGAGTTTCCGCCTTCTGAATTCCCAATAATCACGAAGTTTCTTGCACAACTACATAAAACTCAGTATTCTTTATGTAGTCACAAGACGATGCAGCTGCCGATTATGTTTTTACTGTTTTCCCTGTTATCTCAACCGTCCCTACCCAATTATTAAGGACAACAGATGAGTGGACGCTGACATGCCCTTTTCTCCATCGTCTACACAACACCAACCTGATCTGAAAGAGTGTCTCCCCGTCAGAAATGCAGCTCTGCTTGGGGTGCAGAGGGGGGCGGCCGCCAGGTGCTGGGTCAGCCTCACGCCTTCCTCGGCAAGACGGTCGATATTGGGCGTCCTGAGCCAACCACACAGACGTCATGGTCAGGAAGGGCACGTGCATTCAGCTTAAGTGGATCCCTGAATTGAAGGGCATCGGGATGGAGGGCATCCATATTACTTTAGGGACTTCCCTGGGCTTTAGAATTAGTTGCCTGTGGTCCCCTGCAGAGGCAATTGGACCCACCCTCCGAAAGTTTGGGTTGGATGTCGAGACGGATGATATCACACACACACGCATGCACACACACACACACCTGAAAAGGGTTTGAACTTTATGTCCCACATAATGAAGCTTTCTAGGGAGAGCACAGCAGGCTCCCATACAGGTCTGCAATGGCTTGAGAGAGTGGGGATGGGAGACTGGCTCGGGGTTATTATTGTGGTGTGGGCGTTGGGCCAGGGTGAGGGTTCCCACGCATGGGCAGGGGCTGGTGTGGTTTGAATCTCCCACTAGCACCAAAGGAGGGAGCACTGGGCTTTCTTATCAGCTTGTCCAGATGTGGGGCACAAGGCAAGAGGGCGGAGCGAGGTCTAAAGGGTTTCAGCCATCAGACATCACAAACTAGAGTGGGACTCCTCATTTCAAGTAGGAACCCCAAAGTCACTTGGCTCAGTTCCCACTCTACAGGAAATCCCTTCTGTGGCATCCTTGACAAGCAGCCACCTGGTGTCTGGTGAACGGGAAACAGAGCAGCCCAGTCTAGTTTCAAGTGATGCTTTTGAGAGTGGTTTTGCTAGAGACTTTTCTTCACGTCTCTGGGGTGACAACTTCAGACCGGCGGTTCTCCATGGGGACAATTTGGCTTTCCAGGGGACACTTGGCAATGTCTGGAGATAATTTGGGTGTTACAACTCAGGGAGAGGGGATGCTCCTGGCTCCCGGTGGGTGGGGACCAAGGATGCCGCTCAACACCCTACAATGCACAGGAATGTCCCCACCACAGAGAGTCATCAAGCCCAGAATTTAAATAGTGATGAGGTTGAGAAACCAAGCCTTAGCATGACAGTCTATCAATCAATCAATCAATCAATCAATCTATCTATCTATGTATCTGTCTGTTGGTACATCCATCCATCCATCCATCCATCCATCCATTCATCCATCTATTTATCTATCTTTAAAGCTATCTCTATCATCTATCTATCTATCATCTATCTATCCATCTCTATCTATCCGTTTATCCATCCATCCATCCATCCACCCACCCATCCATCCATCCACCCACTCATCCATCCATCCATCTATCATCTACCTCTATATTTATCTGTATCTCTATATCTATCTATCTATCTATCTATCTATGGCAGTGATTCTCAACTAGGGAGGAGTATGCCACCCAAGGAGACATTTTTGATTGTCGCAACTTGTAGGGCATGCGGGTTACTACTGAAATCTGATAGGTGGGGACCAGGGATGCTGCTCAACACCCTACAATGCACAGGACAGCCCCCAGGACAGAGAACTATCCGGCCCAAATGTCAACAGTGCTGAGGTTGAGAAACCCTCCTTCAGAGGGAGATAAAAGGAACTGTGCTAGTTGGAAGAACCCCGCATGGTGTTGCCAAGTGTGCCAAACCAAACGGTCCTCCGCCCCTAAGCCGCTTCCACAGCCAGGCATGCAGGCAATCCAGTAGGTCAAGGTGACCAAGGTGTGACTCACATACATCTGCTCGGTCCCCAGGTCGAGGGGAACACCTTGAGAATTGCTTGCTACCAAAGGTGCTGAGCCCTTGTTCTGGAGTCCTCAGCTGCGGTACAGCCCACTGCATACACAGCCACGATGGGTCTTGGGGGCCAGGGACAAGCATACAAGGACGATGCTCTTACTGTGTTATGTTGTGAGTCATAGACCATCTTGCTCTGATCCAGGGGTCTTGCTGTTGACTGCTGTCACCCGGGAAGCTGTGCCATCCCAACCTGTGTGCTCACAGAGCTGTGCCCTCTGGAGTCCTCTTGCTCTTTGCTCCTGTGGGAGCCAACCCTATCTCACACACTGGGGAAATGGTCTTCCCGATGGAAAGGAGAAGGATTCACCCTTTCCTGCCCACAGCACCGCATGGATTAAACAGCAGAAAGAAAGTGGGTGAGAGAGGAACACCTGCAGATGGAGACCACTGGTTTAAAGTGGTGGAATAGAATCTGCAAGAAGGCCAATGCCTAGAACTTCCTCAGATGACAGGTGGAACAAGGGCCAATGGTCCCAAGATCAAAGGGATCTTGGGAGGGTAGTTAAGGGCATGGGTGGAGGGCTTTCCTTGCTGAGATCATGGATCTTGGTGAAGGGCCCTGCAGGGAGTTAAGGGTGGTCCATGACCGTTAGCCACCAGGGAGAAGGGTCTCAGTGTCACTGTCATCCCAACGTTGAGGACGAGGATGCAGAGGTGACCTGGATCTCTGTTGAGAAGGTGTGGGCAACCTCAGGCTATGACTCCCTGTGATGGGAGGTGCTAACTTTTCATACACAAGCCAACTTCTAAGTCCGGTGATCAAGACTGCTTGCAAGTGGGGGAGGCTGGGCATCCCAGAGGGTCCCTGTCCGCAGGTTTGTGGTTAGAGGCTAGAACTAAGATGAATCATGATGAAGTAGTAGATCAACTGAATGACGACTGTGAACCAGTAGGTATCCCAAAGAACTAGTGTAGGTTTTCAGCGTCAAGACCTTCAGAGGCATGAATGCGACAAACTCACCGAGACCATCATCTGGACGTTTCAGCACGAACCTTTCTTCTTTAATGCAAATTTCAAAGAATACATTTTTAATTTTGTTTCTGTTTCGGTCCCCTGATGGAAGATGGCGGATGTCACCAGAGGAAAAAAAAATTCAGATTAAAAATGTATTCTGCAAAATTCTCAAAGCTAACGAGTGTATGAGAAATGGGCAGGATGAACCTTCCAAAAGATGTTTGCTGTAGATGCGTTGGAGTTACACTTCTGAGGTAATTAAAGGGAAAAGCTGTGTTACGACTTTTTGGATACCCTGTGTTATCTTTAGTCCCACAGTTTCTTAGCAAGCGGAGTGATATCACAATTGCAAGGACACAAGGAAAGTTTGAAGGTTCGGCCACTTGTCCACTTGGCCCTGGTCATGTAGCTAGAAAGGGCCAAAGCGGGGGTTACCGCCAAGTCCGTGTGACCTGAAAAGTCCACTTAATGTGGCATCCTGCGGACTCTGGCTCGAGCACTTCAGACACCAGGGTTACATCTGTGTTCGTCGTGGATTTGCCAACAGTTCCCATCCACCAGGTCAGTTTCTGCTCATGGCAGCCTTTTCCCTATGGTGGGTTTTCTCATATTGAAGAGAGTGAATGCCCCCCACACTCTTGTTTGCAAAGCTCTTCTCTTCACTGTTCAGCTGTGGCTTGCAAGCCCCTACACGTCCTGCATGCCCGGGCTTCGCTGGAAGCTGAAGTCAGTGCCTCTCAGGGCAAGTGCGGGGCCCCTGCCATGCCTCTGTTTTCAAAGAATAGTTGTGTCCATTGAGATTGTTCTGGCAGCGTTGGTCATCTTTGACTCACATTTAATTGCAACCAGCTGACATGTAAATGGTGTTATTACAAGTCACCCATTCTGGACCCCTGCTGGTTGTTGCTAATAATCCAACTGTAAGAATTTACTTGGTTTTGGCTAAATTATATACATGATTTACATGGGCTTATAGAATTGTACTGATTAAGTTGAATTATAGTCAGTTCTGACCCATTATTTCCAGTTTTAAAAAGTTATATTTCTAGTCATATAACCAATAGTCCATCTATCTATCCATCCATCTATATATCTACCCATCCATTCATCCATCCATACATCCATCTTTCCATCCATCCATGTATCCACCCATGCATTTATCCATCTGCCCATCTTTCCATCCATCTTCCCATCTGTCCATCCATTCATCTATCCATCCATCCATCTTTCCATCCACTCATCCATCCATCCATCATCTGTCTATCCATCCATCCATCCATCATCTGTCTATCTATCAATCAGTTAATCAATCAAGTATTTATCTCTTGCAGATGTCTTCAGAATTATCTACACTGGAAAAATGGGGTGAAAAACACCATAGGTTTGAACCTCATATGGGAACCTTCTCCTGCAGAATCTTTTGAGTCCACCTGTTAAAACATATCTTAAAACAGGAAAAACACTATTTCTTTCACATATATAAATGTGATTTAAAAATCTGTGCTTCTCGGTCAATTTATGTCATTCCCTTTTTTCCCTTATCAAGTTGATTTCCAAATATAGTCCTAAAATAGTACTCTTGCATGCCTCTTATTCCTTTATGCATTCTTTTTATTTTTAATAGCACGCTGGCCTGAGGAATCATGGTCATATGTATTTAAAAAACAGAAAGTATCAGAGTATCTGAGGATGATATAAATATGCTGAGAAATATCCCACTATCTCTCAGGAAAGAGAGGGAGTTGGCAGTGCATAAACGAGATTTTTTTTTCTAAGAGAAGAGACACTTTTTTTCCCCCCTATTATGTTAAAAGAATGAGCAGGTTCCACGTTAATTTAGATTCTCTGGTCTGTCTTTAACACATCGCTGTGTGTCGCTTTGCTGTCAGAGCATCATATTGCACAGGACAGAGCTGAAAGGATCATCCAATGGCCTCATATCACCGAGGGGAAACTGAGGCCCAGTGAACCACAGGAGGTGTGACTGACGGCACAGCTTCTCAGAAGCAGTGTCGGGGCCACAGAAGGAGTCTTGTGACTTCCTCTCCCATCCTGACCATCAGCGGGCTACCCATTCATGACACACCTCGTGGTTTCTCCAACTTTCCATTCTCATCGGGCAGAATTTCTGGGATACTGTCTTGCCAGCATCCATTTGTTTCTCGGCGAGAAGGAGGAACTGGTGTTACTAACACAAACCCAAATGGAGTCAGGAGGCTCGCAACCCTGCGCCTGCAAATGAAACCCAGGAACATTCGGCCAGAGCCCAGCAGAAATGACTTTGGACCTATCTCTCTTACGGACTCCTCAAGTTCTGCTCCCTCTCTTCCAGACACTTCAAAGTGATGATTTAGAGCAAAGATGAGGCCTCCACGGCCAAATCCGGCCCTCGGTCTATTTTTATAAGTCCCCCTGGAGCTAAGAATGGTTTTCACATTTTCCAAGAGTTGGAAACAATAAAAAGGAAAGAAAGAAGGATTTGCAGACCCGATGTGGCCCACACGAGCTATGATAGTACCGCGTGGCCCTTTACCAAAAAAGACAGCCGATGGCCCACCCCTGATCTAGAATGCAAAAATGTGCCTGGCATATTTACACACATACTTTCCAATAACCTGGTCGCTGAAATAATTACACGGGACTCATTTACTCCCGGAGAACTGCTTCTGTGCCAGAAGAGTTGGCATGATTTCACAACCAATCACTGAAAGACGGTTTCTAGGGGCTGGAGCTCCCTCGCCTGGAAACCAAAGACAGTTTGTCTGAACCAGGTGGCTCCCAAACATGACGGAAGTTGTACAGCCATCAGCTAGTACACCTCACTCGTTTATTACTTTGGCAGAATTCTCGAAAGCAGGGTGCTCGGCTTGCGATGCGGGCTGGAAGTGTGGCGGAAACAGAATTGTGAAGCTGGAGCGAGTGTAGTGAATTTTGGAAGAATGTTGACCTTCCTCGCAGGCGGATGCTGAAGGGCACGGCCCCACATCTGTGTGTGGCACGCTGCACCATGTGGCTCAACAAATCAGTGACTTAAATTAAGACAACATCTTTGCCGGCTTTCAGACGCCCCCCAAGGACCCTGCTTCCAGTGTGGCTGCATTTTGGGTGGAAAGAGAAGGAATAGAGATATAAAATCAGAGGTGCTGCCCCCTATAGGTGGTACCAGGAATGCAAACCTAATGCCCTGGCAGTTTTCTTAATGTCAACCCAAACCCACAGGCCACAGAGGCGTCCTTCTTAGATTTAAATGATCGCTTCCTTCGGTACACCATGACTCAAAAGCAGTCTCAAAACTGCCAGGAGGCGGTGTTCACACTTCAGGTTTCCATGATGTAAAACAAGGTATAGGGACCATATATGACCAGCAATTGCGGTCCTGGGTATACACCCAAGAGAAATGGAAAAGAACATGTCCACACAAATATGTGTATAGGAATGTCCATAGGAGCTTTGTTCCTGACAGTCAAGAAGTGGAAAGAGTCCAAATTATCCATCAACAAGTGAATGGATAAAGGAAAAGAGGCATACACACAGAGTGGAATAGTACTCAGCTGTATAAAGGGATGGAGCTCTGATACACACTGCTGAGGAGATGGACCTGGAAAACATGACAACAAGAGACAGAAGCAGGACACAAAAGGGCACGTTGTGTATGATTCCATTTGAATGAAATTCCCCGGGCAACTACAAAGAAAGGAAACAGATCAGTGGCTGCCAGGGCCTGGGGGTTGGGGAGTGTATGAGTGTCCTGGGGCTGCCCTAACAAAGGACCACAGACTGGGCAGCTTAACCACAGACATGTATGTCTCCCAGTTCTGGAGGGTGGACATCCGGGATCCAGGCGTGGGCAGGGCTGGTTCCTCCTGAGGCCTCTCTCCTGGGCGTGTAGACGCCGTCTTCTCCCCGAGTCCTCACATGGTCGTCCCTCTGTGTGTGTCTGTGTCCTCATCTCTTCGCATAAGGACACCAGTCCTCTTGGATCAGGACCCACCCTAATGACCTCATTTTACCTTCATCACCTCTTTAAAGAGCCATCTCCACATACAGCCCCATTCTGAGGTCCTGGGGGTCAAGACTCCAACATATGAATTTGGGGGACACAATTCAGCCCATAACAGGGGGTGATGGCTAAGAGAGGGCAGAGGTTCTTTTTGTGGGGTACGAAAATATTCTAAAATGCTTGGCAGTGATGGATGCACAACTCTGTGAAAATACTAAAAGCCACTGAATTGGATGCTTTAAATGAGTGAACTGTCTGTTCTATGAATAACTGGGCCTGCTCAGTGGGCAGGAAACAAGATGGACAGATTTCTGCTGGTGTGGAAAGGTCATCGCAAAAGGATGGAGGCCCTGCTCTGTGAGGACCAGTCCCAAAGTCGGCTGCTACTGGGCGGCAGATGTGTGTTCCATTCTGGGGTGACCTTCCTAAGAGAAACGCCCACAGAACAGAATGAGGCGCTCTCTCCCCTTTTCTCCTGGTGCAGAAAGCGTGCAAGCACTGTCCACGTCCCTGCTGGGAGGCCTGGCAGAGAAGCCTGCATACTCTGAATGTGCACTAAACTCACTGCAGTGGGTTGAACAGCAGCCCCCCAAAATATCTGCCCACATCCCAAGTCCCAGTATTCGTGAAGGGGACCTTATGTGCAAACGGGGTCTTTGCAGATGTGATTAGTGAAGGATGGAGAGGAGGTCATCCTGGATGAGGGGGCCCTACATCCAATGACAGGGTCCTGATCAGAGACAGAAGAGACACAGACACAGAGGAGGAGCCACGTGGAGACGGAGACAGAGACGGAGGGAGGCGGCCACCAGCCCACCAGCCCAGGGACACCTGGAGCCCCAGACGCTGGAAGAGCAGGAAGGACCCTCCCCTGGAGCCTCCGGAGGGAGCCCTGCGACCCCTTTGTCTCGGACGTCTGGTCCCCGGGACGGGGGGGGGGGGGGGGGGGGGGGGAGGAGGATGAATTCCTGTTGTTTTAAGCCCCCCAGTGTGTGCTAATTTGTTAGGGCAGCTGCAGGAAAGGAATACACCCACCCACCACAGTTCCATGTTCTTTAAAAGAGTCTGGACTCTCTTTTCCTATCACAAAATAATTTTTTCAGTGTTGAGATCTGACGCACTAAGAAATTTCCTAATTTCTACAGGCGGATTTTAAGGGCATCATTCAGCCCAACACACACACCCACTCGTACCACCACGGGCACCACACTGTACCTCAGTGTACCGTTCCCATAGCAACCAAGGTCCCCAATGCCGAGATCGTCTGCCATCATCAGCAGGATGTTTGGCTTAAAGGCATTGGCTGCGTTTAATTCGCAAGTCCTCAGAAGCAGACACACAAGGAGCAGAACGGGCTTCAAGTCCCTGCAGAGAAAAACAAAAGGCGGAAAGAAACGTGGAACAGAAAGCTGGCATTTCAAACCAGCTTGCCGGGAAGGCGCACGCATCCCCACTAAATTAGGATTGAACAGGGGACTGCAACTAGCTTTTGATTCCTTTTGCAGAATAGAACACACGGGGGCGAACCCGAAAGGGGTGGTTTTTGTTTTGTTTTGAAAGTCCCAGTCAGCGGAAGTCAGGTTTCTTTCACCGAATTAATCCAGGCCCCTCCTTCCCACCACTCTGCCATCATGTCATTGCAGTTGAATTCACACCAAGGGGACAGGCTACGACGTGCAGCGCTGGCCTGCAGGGCCTGGCTTCCTTCCCCGGGGTCACCGGCCCGGCAGGCCGAGCGTGGCCTGACCGCGCCTTCTGCCTACTGTCCCTGGAGCTCCGGCTCCGCCATGAGGGAGGCGGGCCCCAGAGGCTCCGAGCAGAGGGGGGACTTACATTTGAAAAGAATAAATCTGGGATTAAAAGTACCCCAGACGCCTGTTTCGACCCACCCGCTGGCGCACGGATTTGGAAGGCACGTTGCCAGCGAGGGACCGGAGCGCACAGGCGACCGTGCGCAACGGGGGTTGGAGCGTCCCGGGGGTGGACCCAGGGCTGTCCCCGCCCCATGACCCGAGGGACGCCCATCCCGATTCCGGGGCTCCAGGCGGGAAGTTCCAGCGTGTCCGGGGCCCCCAGCAGGGCCCCCAGGGCTGTCCGCGTTCCCGGATGTCGCCCCGGTGCGCCAGCAGTCCGGAGACTCGGGGAGGGTCCCTGCCGCGCTCTTGGCGGGGTGACCGGGACTGGGATGGGCCCGCGGCGGGACGGGGCGTGGCCTGAGAGTTGAGGGGGGCACGGCCGACCTGGAGGGGGGGCAAGAGCAGGGCCTAGGGCGGACGGGGCGTGCCTTAGAGGGCTATGGAGTGGGAGGGGACACGAGTGCGCTCCTTGGGGCTTCACGGGGCCGGACGCAGTGTGTTTTAGTGTTGGGAATCGGGGGACGAGAGCGAGGCGAGGCAGGAGAGCGTGGGAGGGAGGACTGGGGGACCCGGGGGACAGGACTAGGTATGGCTTAGCGGGCGGGGACAGGGCTGAGGGGGGGGAGGGAGCCAATAGGGTTGGAGAGAATGTGTCACAGACAGTGGGGGAGGGACGCGGCCACCCCGGAACTGGGGACTTGGGCCAAGGGGGCTGGTCCTAGGCAGCGGGGGAGGCGACCGAGGAGGTAAGAATATGTCTTAGAGGGGTGGAGGGACACGGCCACGCTGGAGCTGGGGACACGGGCCAAGGGGGCGTGCCTCAGGCAGCGGGGAGGGAGCACGGCCGCGCCACGCCGGTAGTGGCCTGCGAGCACGTAGCCTGGGCGTGACCTGCGGCGTTCCCGCTTCCTCTCCCCTAGGCCTCTATTATCTTACTTTCTTCCCTCTCCTCCTCCCTTCCCCCTTCCCGTCCCTCTGGTCTCCTGTGCCCCATCCCCCCACCCTGTTGGGGGGCCATTGTCCCCACCCCAGCTCTTTTGTCCGCCGTCCGCGCAGGGCAGAGAACGGGCCTCCAGCTGCGTTTTGGTGAATCCGAGGCGCGCGCACAGCCTGGCCTTCCCGGAGGCGCACGGCCGCCCTGGAAGCTTCTCTGCGCTCTGTTAACTCCCCCTCGCGCCCCTAGCCCCAAGCCCGAGTGGGGGCCGTGTCCCGGGGTCCCGCGCACCTGGGGCACCTGGTGGTGGGCGCGGCGGGTCCCGTCTGCACCGCCTGTTCCATGGCCGAGTGCAGGCCTGTCCAGGACCTTGCCCCGAGCGTTGTGTGCCCCGGACCCGCCCACAAAGCTGCAGGACCGCGGTGTGGGCTCCCCTCCCTTCCTCATCCTCTTAATCTCATGGGGCCTCTGGGGAATTGATGTTGCAAACAGGTTTTCCCTGATTCCGAGGAGATGATTAATTCAGGCTGGGCCTGGGCATGTTGAGGGCCTACGGAACACCCCTCCTCCCACCCCGACCCCGCCAGCAGCCCTGGGGCCGCCACCGCCACCATGGCCAGCGAGCCCCCTTTCTCCATCTCAGGAAGGGTACTGGAACTTGCTTCTTGCTTCAGGCGGCCAGAATGTGAATTCAGTGTCAGGAGAGTCCAGCATGCTAGACTTCGACTCTATGGTGGTGGTAAATGCGAGCTAGCGTAGGTGGACCCTAAGCCAGGGGACTGTGGGGACTTTACCTCGAGGGTCTGCCTGGTGGTCATATCTGGGTCCTGGTCCCCATTAGCTGCCCCAGAGTTGTTGTTCTTTTTTACCTTTCCAGCTCAGTTCTGCATTTGTGTGTGTGTGTGCACGCGCGCGCGAGGAAGACTAGCCCTAAGCTAACATCCATACCCATCATCCTCTACTTGATATGGGACGCCACCGCAGCGTGGCCTGACAAGAGGTGCGTTTGTCTGTGCTTGGGATCCGAACCTGGGAACCCCGGGCCTCAGAAGCGCACGAACTTAACGGCTGTGCCACTGGGCTGGCCCCTCAGTTCTGCGTTTTTACCAGATGGTAATTGGGAATCAATGTTTACCAAAAGCCTGGGGGTGGGTGGACCACCCTAAGTCTTCTGGGGATATTTGTTGAAAACCCACAGTCTGGGGATCCACCCAGAATTCACTGAGTTGGGATCTCCAGAAATGGGGCTGGAGATTCTGTTTAGAGAAAAGACCTTTGCTTTTTAGTTGTCAGGTTTACTTCACTTACATGTATTGGGATGGCCCATCTGGCTGCATTAGTTCTTGGGCGTTGTTTATTGCTTCTCTCTTTGTTCTGCTCCTTCATTACTGTAGCCGAGCTTCTATCAGTGGAGGACTTTCCGGCTGGGGTTCTTTGCTTTGGCACAAGTGGGGAAAGTGGAGGCGTCGAGGGGCGGGAGGAAAAGCCCAGAGCCCAGAAGAGGCCCTGAATGAGGGTTTGGCAGGGGTGGAGCCCGGATGCGATTCTTTGAGGAAATTCTACATTGGAGGGAATCGAGATTCCCCAAACTATGCAGCGCAGGAGCACTGGGTGCACTTGGGCAAATTATCTAAACAAAGGGCTGCCATGAGTGCTTAGGAATGACAAAGGAGGACGGGGCAGTGGGAGCTGGTGCCCCAGAGGGACTATTGGGGGAGGGGGGTTGTGGGGATGGGAGAGGGAGGATGAGCCTTGATTCTGTGGGTCTGAATCAACCTGAAGGACCTGGGGACTCTATGGGTTCAAAGCCGTCAGGGACAAGGCCATATGGGACACGGGTGTGGATGAGTCTGGGGAGGGAGGTGATGGGGCACAGCTGATGCTGAATGGCTCAGAGGTGGCTCAGTGGGCCAGGGATGCAGGGCACAGCTTGCCGAAAGTGCTGGCTCCATGTTCCATAAACTATGGATGTGGGGAAGGAGCTAGGGCCCTGGGTGGGGGCGGGGGGTGGGTGCCCAGCTATCATTTCATTCTCTACCCTAAAGGGGAGTTGACTCAAGCACAGTTAGCCAGAGAGTTGGCTTTGGTTGATGGCTGTGAAGAACCACTTTTCCTGGAGGCTGGATTTTCGCCATCAGTCACCTGGGGGGTAAATGGAGGACAGTGGGCTTGAGTGACACCCTTAGACTTGGAGAGGTGGGAAGAGGAGTTGTTTCTTGCATCTGGAGACAGACAGTTGGAAACCACACACCCCACCGCACCAGCAGACAATGTGTTATGGACTGAACTGTGTGTGTCCCCACTCTTTCCAGATTCGTGTGTTGGCTCCTTCACCCCCAGGATCTCAGTCTGTATGTGGAGATGGGTCCTTGAAGAGGTGATGACGGTAGAATGAGGTCACTAGGGTGGGCCCTGATCCAATAGGACTGGTGTCCTTGTGAGAAGAGGAGATGAGGACACAGACACGCACAGAGGGACGACCATGTGAGGACACGGGGAGAAGACGGCATCTACACGCCCAGGAGAGAGGCCTCAGGCGGAACCAGCCCTGTGACACCTGGATCTCGGATTCCAGCCTCCAGGACTGTGAGACCATAAGTGTCTTTGGTTTAAACCCCCCGGTCTGTGGTCCCCTGTTGTTTCAGCCCAAGCCGACTAACACAGGCTGAGACCAGGCATGTGCGTGTGGACGCAGAGAAGGGTGATTGGGGAGGGAGTGTGGAATAAATCTCCCGCCTCCCTCTCCTCCTCCTGCTGGTGTCCTATCCCGGGCAGGTCCTTGCGAAGCCAGCGGCAAGGGAGCCCCATCATGCAGTGACCTCCCAGCACAGAGTGGGAAGGACATTGACCATCCAGCACAGCTCCCAAATTCTCAGTTTTCCCGAATCCCTGGGGCACTTGTTCACCAAGGATAATCTCTTGGAAATACTTCTGATAAATGGATGAAAAGCAATAGGATATATTGGAGGGTATGAGGAAGCCATTTGGTGTAAAACTAATTCAGCCTGACCTTGTTTTTCCAAAAGGGCCTGATGTGGCCTGTTAAGCATGCATCATATATCTGCTTAAATATTTACTGTGTCCCAAAGACGAGGATGATGCCCTTAAAGATAGGGATATAGCTTCTCCCCATGTCAGCATCTCTTTAAGGATAAGCATCTCTTCCTGGGAACTAAGGATTAATTGCCGACCTGCTGTGCTCCCCCTGTGACCACGGACCTCTGTGCCAGCCTAGCATCTCATGACAGTAGCGAAAGAGATATTCCTGTCATATGTGATGGATGCTTTCTGTTCCAAGACGGTATATAACCACTCTGTGCACCCCACTTCTTTGGTGCCCTTCCTTCCTTGCTTAAGGAAGGCCCCGGACTAGTCCTTAGATCTGGCTCATAATAAGCTCACCGCAATTTTATTATTTATTTATTATTTTTTTTGGTGAGGAAGATTAGCCCTGAGCTAACATCTGTTGCCAATCTTCCTCTTTTTGCTGAGAAACATTGGCCCTGAGCTCACATCTGTGCCCATCTTCCTCTGTTTCATATATGGGACATCACCACAGCATGGCTTGATGAGCGGTGTGTTGGTCCACGCCCAGAATTCAAACCTGTGAACCCCGGGTCACTGAAGTGCAGCATGCAAACTATGCCACCAGGCCGGCCGCACCCCAATTTTGATTTATAGATTGATTGTGGATTATTTGTATCAACAGTTCCAATTTGAAACATCTTCATTGATATTAAAAATGAGTGTAGGTGTCTACACTCTTTAATTTGCCCCAGGCCACCCCGTATCCGGGACAGTTACTACCCTTGTGTCCACCTGCTGTCGGTCTGCAAATCCATGTGACATAAAACACCTTCCCTTGGGACTTGAGCTCTTCGTGGGGAGAGACAGAGAGCCTCGTCCCAGGGGGGGCTGGGGTCTTTGGACAGCAGAGCCCTGTGGCAGGAGGAATTTGTCACTTCCCCACTGGGCAGCCCGTCAGCCGTGCACCGTATTTAGGTGTGACTGCACGTGACCACTTCTTCCCGGACTCTTGCTCTTTGAATTGGTGAAACTGTTTGGACCCACCCAAACCAATGACTTCACTTCACTGTTTAGTTTTATTCCGGCCCCAGTGAAGAGCCCCAGGGGTCAGGGACCCAGCTGTCCCCGGCAGGCGTTCATTGTTGGTCACCTTCCTGGTCGCACCAGCACAGGGGGAATGGGCGGCAGCAGGGCTGCAGCCATGGCCTCCACGTGTTGTCCAGGGTGTCCAGCTGCAGAGGAACTGGGCTGAGTGTCCGGCCATGCTCCTCCACGGCCCGTGCGACCCTCTCCATCACCTGGAAGAAGGAGGGCTCCGTGTCTGGCGTGAGGGCGTGAGCCTCGGAAGGGTCTCTCGAGAGGTCAAAGAGCAAAGGCGGGTTATGCTGGGCTACTTTGTCCCCGGAGCACGGGCAGACCCCTCTCCCGTAGCAGGCGCCGGCTCCATCTGGGTGGAACACCGGGGTGACATAGTGGACTTTCCATACTGCTCCTCCTGGGGGAAAGACAAGAGTCACAGAGGGTTGACATGGAGACACGGGACGCATTGCTGGAGCGATGCGTGATTTGCAATCACCAGAAGGTGGAAACAGCCTAGTGTCTGTCGATGGGGGAATAGACAAACAGGATGTGATCCATTCATCATGCACACAGTGGAATATTACTCAGCGGTGAAAAGGAGTGAAGCAGTGATGCATGCTACAACGTGGATGAACCTTGCAAACGTGAAGCTCAGTGAGAGAAGCCAGACACAAAAGACCACATGCTGTAGGATTGTATTGATATGAAATGTCCAGAACAGGCAAATTCAGAGAGACAGATGGGGTCCAGTGGTTGCCAGGGGCCGGAGGAGGGAGGAATGGGGAGTGATGGCTCATGGGTACAGGGTCTCCTTTGTGAATGTGCTAAATGTTGCTGAGTTGTACACTTGAAAATGATGTGTTTTTTGGTATCTGAAAGTTGTGGACTGGATGTGTGTGACCCCCCCCCAATGCATATGTTGAAACACCACCCCCCAGTGGGATGGTATTAGGAGGTGGGGCCTTGGGAGGTGACTAGGGTTAGAGGAGGTCGTGAGCATGGGGTCCCCATGATGAGACTAGTGTCCTTATAAGAGTCGCAGAAGTGGTTGCTCCCTCTCTGCTCTGCAAACATGTGAGGGCGCAGCACGAAGGGGCCGTGTGCAGCCCACAGGAGGGCCCTCACCGGAACCCGACCATGCTGGCACCCTGATCTGGGACTCCCGGCCTCCAGAACTGTGAGAAATGACTGTCTGCTTATAAGCCACCCAGTCTGTGGCATTTTGTAATAGCGGCCCAAGCTGACGAAGGGAGGGAATTATAGCTCCATAAAGCTGTTTACAAAAAACTGAATGACTTGTTTGGTAGGTAGTTTCATAACAGCTCTCCGAGGTTTAAGATGACAATAGCTGTTCTTGATGAAATTTCTTCTAAGCCTCTCTGTGGGTGTGAAGGCACCGACAGGAGAAGGAAGGGAGGGAGGGAGGGAAGGAGGGAGCCAGCAGACAAGCTGTAACAACCTCCAGCATCTGCGAGGACTCGTAACTAGAAGGCAGCTGGCACCAGAGCTAGTTCAGCCTCAGGAAGCAACTTGGAAAGAACCCAAGGAGAGACCAGGCGTCCCCACACGTGCTAGGGGCTGCAGCCTCCTGCTGCTTTGGGATGATGCCCCCATGATGCCTCCTGCCTGCATCTTTTGCATCCCTGCAGGGCAGCGAGTCAGGGAAAGCCACACGTGGAACGGGAGGGCAGCAATCAGGGCTCTGGTGGGTGTGTCTCCTCCAGGAGCTGGTCTGAGGGTTCCTGCAGCTCCAAGAGCAGGAGGAGGAGGGAGGGAGATGAGGCTGCTGCTGGGAAGTGGGAAGGAGACTGGGAGATGTGACCAGCGGTCCCCATGTACCTGGTCCGGGTGATGGAAAGTGATGGTGGAGGTTAGTGTGTGAGCATGGGGCGTGGGGTGGGGGTGCTCAAGGAGGCCTCGCTGAGAAGGTAATATTGAACTCAGGTCATGAACGTTAAGAATGAGCCGGCCATATAGAGATTGAGTCCTCTAAGAGTGTTCCAGGTGGCGGGAACAGCTCATGCAGGTGTCCTGAGGCAGGAACTAGCTTAGCATATCCTAGATTGGCGGAGCACAGTTCAGCTGGAGCTTGGAGACTGAGGGCTCCCCTAGTCAGAGCCAATGCCTCAGAGATGGGGAGCGGCCGGCTCGTGTCACAAGGAGGAGTTTGGACTTGTTCTGACGTGTGTGTCGTGGGTGGTTTCGGGAAGGATTTCAGCATTGAGCTAAGTAGATGATGGATATAGAGTGAACAGTGGACCTGGCAAAGCCAGCTGAAGAGGTATGGGCAGTAGAAATGCATTCCCATCTACCTATCTTGAAAAAAAAAAGGAAATATTTGTGCAATAACTGAAAGATGAGAGGTCAGTAATTGGGTAACCACAGAGGGTGAACTCCATTACCCATGCCACTAGGCATAAACGGTTGTAGATTTGGCTATGCAATTGAATGAAAGTTTTTTTTAAAAAAAACCTTAAATGGGAAAATTGATGATATGTAATTTAAAACCCCCCAAAATGTAGTAATAAAAATAATCCCAGATTATAATAATACTAAAAAGGATGAAGGGGAAAGGGTCAGAGATTAAAAAATAAGAATCTCTGGTAACTCCCTCAGATAAGGGGGATTCCACAAGATATCCCTTTCCTCTTGATTCAGACAACTGGAGACAAGGAGGGAATGCTTTTGAGGAATGAAGAAATAAAAGTAAGTTGAATGACGAGCAGGAGATAGACCTCCCCAAACACTGGAGGAAGAAAAGAACCAAGAAATCCGAGTTGTGAAGCAAATTCAGAAAATAGGAGAAGATACCAGGGCAAAGCAGACTGATAGAGAGGGAAATGGAAATGGAGAAAAGAGAAGACACTTGACTAGTGAACCTCTCTTATCAGAAGACAAAGATAAAGCAGAAATCAATCATTGATAAAAATTAAAAGTATGGTTGTTCAGGAAATCCGAGAGCTGGAGTTTTTTAAATGATTCATGAAAAACAGAAAACCTCTGGCAACTCCAGTTAGGGGCAGATGGAGCATGGAGCCGTAAATAGGAAGGCAATTAAAATACAACAAAATGACTTGGCAAGGGAATCAAGGGCTTGGTGAAATGAATACATTTAAATAAGATTAGTAAGTGGAGAGATGTAACATGTTTCAGTTTGGGAAAATTCGATATTGTAAAGATACCACTTCCTCCCCCCGCCACCTGCCACATTAATTAACCATTAAATGTAATGATAATTCCTATTCCTGTGGGATTTAAAAAAAAAATACTTGCAAATGGTTTTACAGTCCTTTGGAAAGGACGGTCGGGCCAGAATAACCCAGAAAATTTTGAAACGCAAAAATTATTCAGCAAGCACGTTGCTGCTTATGTTACAAAGTTATTATTACAACAAAGATGGAATTGTGTCATTAAGTTAAGGTGGTTAGAACATGTGTGGAAAACAATCCAGATTAAGTGAACAGATTTGAAGGGTAAAGACAGAGTGGAAGACGTGTGCACGTGCAAGAATCTGTGTTGGGCTGTGTGCGTGTGTGTGTGTGCGTGTGTGTGTGTGTGTGTGTGATAACGGTTGCAATTCACATCATGGAGGGGGGCAGGAAAGCCATAGAAAATTCCATAAAGGATGCTTAAACTGCAAGTAACAGTCCCCTTGCCACAATAGTAAGATGATTGACAGCTGGAAGGATGTTGCTGGCTGGAGGGGAAATACTGCCAAGAGGGAAATAAAAGAGCTGGTGTGAGGATGGAAGCCGGAAGGAGGCAGAGGACTGAGAACAAAAGCCAGGATGTGACTTCGTCACACAGTCTACTCACGGTCCCGTTGGTGCCACCGGGCTGCATGCAGAAACTTCTCGCAGTAATGCAGCAGGAACTCGTGGTCCGAGTGCTGTGCCGTCCCCAGCAGCAAGGGCAGCAGGTCCCGGCCATCAATCACCCTGCAGGCAGGAACACAGGGACGGCCAGTGATGGAGCGAGAACTTCTGGAAGGTACGCACGAACTTTAGCAAGCTTGGGGAAGCGCTGGGGCAGCCACCACATCTTTCCCCTACAAGCATCACCTTTGGCTACCAGATCATTGAGGACCAGCTTACTCGGCTTAAATTGTTGTCCACCCAACCTTATTATGAATGCAAAGTCATTGAATACAGTCATTGAATACAGAACCCCAAGCAGGTTTACTTGGCCACAGTTACCATGGAAAAAATGAAATAAAAGAATATGTATATTATTATAATATATATTATGTATAATATGTTATATATTTATACATATGCACAAATATATAATATATGTTATAATATATGCACACATATATATTCTTTTATGTATTATAATAAAATGAAATAATATGTAATATGTATAATAAAATAAATATATATAATAAAAGAACATATATATGTGTGTACATATATCCGTGTATATATATATATTATTTCACCTCCAGATATGTATATTCATACACACACACACACAAATGTGTATGTATATATACATATATATAGCAATAAAACCAAAAATATGTGACTGAATTTATTTTATATTCTGGTGAAACCCCTTTGCAATATACATGACAGACAAATTTTTATTTTTTAAACAAATACAGTATTATAAATTAACTTAAAAATTATCAGTCAAGCCAATTATGAAAAAAAAATCAACCAGAGACATGATATTCAGTGTAAGAGAAAGGAGAATGTGCAGTAAAGGCATGAAATACTCACCCTGTCTAGTGATAAAGGGATGGAAATTTTAACACGCACGAGCAATTCATATATATAATAAATCAATTGCATATATGTAATTTAAATTTATTTTAGTTCTGTAATTTTTAAAAGAGACCCTGTCACATCTGGCTGGTAACAATTCCTAGGAACAATTTGGGAACATGTATCAAGAGATTTACCCATAAATGGCCGTACTCTTTGACCCAGGAATTCAATTTTGAAGGATTTTTACTAAGGAGGTAATCATGTCGGGCAGTAAAATGGCAAAGCATTATTTTTTTTTAAGCCAAGGCTAATGTTTATCTATGAGAGGATGGTTGAAAGAAAATGCCATGAAGCCGTTAAATGTTTTGTCTATGCACAAAGATTTCTAAATATATATATTGTGTATAATATATAATAATAATATATAACATGGTATTTATAACACACACATGACCAATTGATACATATAATAAATAAATTGCATATATATAATTTAAATTTATTTTAATTATTAATTTATTCATTTTATTTATTTTAAAAATATTATATATAATAATATGTATAATAATCTATGAAGAATATGTATAAAATGTATCTAAATATATAGTATACCTAAATATATATCTAAATATTTATAATATATGTATATCATACAACTTATTTATTCATCCCTAGGCCGTTAAGATGATGAAATAGTTTTATTTTCTTTCTATTTCTCCCAAAATTTTCAATAATTTTTAAGACAAGCATAACTGGAATCATATAAAAAGTCTGCACCACACTGGATTAAAAGCAGTTTCTTGCGACGAATTGTTAGATTTTTCAATGACAATCGCCCTTATAAGAAAATGGGCTCCACTTAAGAATTAGGAGAGGGGGCATGGATGTTTGAGTATAAAAGGAAGCAGATATTTGATCCCAGTAGGTAATCATAGGGGACTGGAGCATTTTTCCAGATACTGATTTCAGAGATGCCTGACACAATGCAAAAGTGACATTTCACATACATGTCTCCATGCAAAATCGAATTGCTTTCCTGGGGTTATTCTGTACCTGTCCTGGGGCACCTGGCCACCTCCCAGCTGGACCACGGTGGGGAAAACATCCATCAGGCTGGTGGGCTCGTGGATCACTCGGCCGGCCGGCAGCACCCCGGGCCACCGGAATATTCCTGGGACGCGGATCCCCCCCTCCCAGCCTCCCATACCTTTGCCACCTGTGTTTAAACATGAACAGAAAAGAATGTGATTAAAAATCAGAAGTGGTTGCTTACCTCGGATGATTTAACCATTCTACTTGTTTTAAAATTCTCCCTCTCTCCCTCTCTTTCTCTTAATCACCATTAAATTCCTCCCAAGAAAGGCTAGATTTAATATTTTTTATTAACCTGGATGTTGGTCTTCCTTGTTGCTGAGGGACACTGGGGCATTCCAATTTCCCTCAAACTTTTTAACTATCAGACTAATTCTTTGGGAGTCATGAATTGCATGGTTGGAAGCATTTTGTCTTGCTCATATTTTCTCCGTGCTGTTGGTGGTTTTCCATCTGACATGGAATCTATGTGTTTATCTCGGGATCTGCACCATTTTGTGTCATCATTACGCTCCTTTCTCATCCTTCCCCATCTTCCTTCATTCTTTCTTCTTCCCCGTGCCACTGTGAACACCTTCCTTTGAAGCCCGTCGTGTATTTCTCGTGTTTCTGCGTCTCTATGGATTGGTTCATCTTCTTGTCTTTGTTACTGATGTAGGGGGAATTGCGTCCTCCTCAAAAGACCTGTGCTGGAGTTCTAACCTCCTAGACCTCAGAATGTCACCTTATTTGGAAATGGGGTCTTTGCAGATGAAATTAGTTAAGATGGGGTCCTACTGGATCATGGTGGGTCCTTAATCCCAAATGTCCTTATAAGAAGAGGAGAAGAGACACACAAGAAGACGGCCATGTGACAATGGTGGAAGAGATTTGAGTGATGCATCTATAGGCCGAGGAACACCAAGCATTGCCGGCCGCCAGCAGAAGCTGGAAGTGGCCAGGAAGGACCCCTCTAGAACCTTCAGAGAGAGCATGGCTCTGCTGACATCTTGATGTCAGTCTTTGGGCCTCCAGAACTCTGAAAGGAATTACTTCTGTTGTGTTAAGCTAGTCAGTGTGTGGTACTTTGTTACACAGCAAACTAATATAGTCATACGCAGACATGTTTACCTGGATGGTTTTCACCTGTGGTAAATATTCTGATAGACCTAATGCCAGCCTTCCTGTGCTCACAAAGGAGCATTGATATTTTCATGTGGTTTTGATTCAAAATTAAATGTGAATTTCTGAGTATCATCCTTCTCTTTCCTTAAAATTTTCTCCTACTACACTTTAAGATCTGGTTGATTTCTTCTTGCTCCTGTGCCAAATCGTCGCCAATGTAGTGGTTCACTTACAACAGAAATTTATTATCTTAGAGTTCTGGAGGTCAGAAGTCCCATGTGGGTCTTACTGGGTCAAAGTCAAGGAGTCGGAAGGACCAGTTCCTTCTGGAAGATCCAGGGGAGAATCTATCTCATTCATTGGCTTTTCCAACTTCTACAGGCCACCACATTCCTGGGTTTGTGGACCTTTCTTCCATCCTCAAGGCCATCCATGTAGCATCTTCCCATCTCTCTCTCTCCCTCTCTCCTTCCTTCTTTCTCTTTCTGACTTTGACCTTCCTGGTTCCCTCTTATAAGGGCCTTTGTGATTACATTGGACCCACTTGGATAATCCAGAATAATTTCCTATCTCAGGATTCTTAATCGCATCCACAAAGTCCCTAACGTGATATAATATTTTCACAGGTTCCAGGGATTAGGACATGGACATTTTTGGCGACCACTATTCTGTCTACCACATGGGGATTAGGACATGGACATTTTTGGCGACCACTATTCTGTCTACCACATGGGGATTAGGATGTGGACATCTTTGGGGAACCATATTCTGTCTACCACACTGGGATTAGGATGTGGACATCTTTGGGGGCCATTACTCTGTCTACCACATGGGGATTAGGATGTGAATGTCTTTGGGGCCATTATTCCGTCTACCACAATGATCATTTGGGTTCCTCCGATTTTTGTGACTTTGCTTGGTAAGCTCCAAATACTTGACCTTTATTCAGGATGCATACACCTTTCAGAGATTCCCAGGTGCACATGTGTTCACAATAGTTGCAGGCTGGGGGATAGCACCTAGCTGCCATTTCCTGTGCATATGCACTAAAACTAGCAGAATGTGGAGTCAGAGGAATGGAAGAGAAGTGTTTGTGGGATGATAGAGTAGCAGGTTTTAAAAGGGCAGTGTTACACTCTCAATGGCACAGAGGAGAATACTGGGTGGAGAAAATACAGACATAGATGACACTGAGATGAAGGGTTTCGGAGGAGCCAGACCCCCAAGATGATGTTCTAGGAAGGCATTAAAGTATTAATTTGTGTATATATTTATACAGTCATGCGCCCCATCACGATGTTTCAGTCAGCGATGGACCACATAGATGACCATGGTCCCATAAGATTATACCATATAGCTTAGGTATTTAGTAGGGCGTACCATTGAGGTTTGTGTAAGTACACTCTATGATGTTCACACAATGACAAAATTGCCTAATGATGCATTTCTCAGAACATATCCCCATTGTTGGGTGACACATGACTGTATATAATATTCCCTGTTATGTATGTAATAGACCGATGCATGTTAAGCACATGTGCTAGGGTTAGTCTGAACAAATTCTTTCACTATTATAAAAAAGACGATGCTTTCTAAATGAAAAAAAGTGTTGAACCACATTATTTGGGGCAGCATGTTTTACAATCTATGTGGTACATCAAATAATGTTGTGTCTATAATCAACAGAATCCTAGTTTGAGTATATTGTGGCCACTAAGGGTGCCCATCCTCCTTGAATGCATTACCTGAATATAAAATTCTAAGCTGAGTCCATCAGTGGATGAGTGGGTTAACAAAATATGGCCCATCTACACAGTGGAGTACTATTTAGCCGTAAAAAGGAATGAAGCACTGACACACACAACAACGTGGATGAACCTTGAAAACATCATACTGAATGAAAGAAGGCAGCTGCAAAGGACCACATATTGCATGATTCCATTTACACGAAATGTTTAGAATGGGGAAATATAGAGAGATAGAAATAAGTGAGTGGTTGCTGAGAGCTGAGCACAGGGGAAAATGAAGAATGATTGCAGTTGGGTACTGAGTTTCTTTTTAAGGTGATGAAAATGTTCTGCAATTAAATATCGGTGATGATTGCACAATCCTGTGAATACATTAAAACCACTGAATTGTGCAAAAATAATTCCAATTTGAGCATGACAAATTGTAACTTCTGCCCTGAATGGAAAAGCAAAGTCTTTGGTCAGCAGGATTTGCAGTCTCTTGAGATAGAGGGCCCCATTCCGGTGGAAGGGTTGGAAATTGTGGGGAAGAGAAAGACCATGGACAAGGATCTGGGAATCTCTCACTGTTACCTTTATATATCCCATTCCAGCCGCCATATTGGTCGTTTCCGAGCTGGGCCTCTAAGGATCCCCCGTGATCCGATGTAAAATAAACGAGGGTGTTGTTGGTCAAACCTTCCATGTCCAAAGTGTCAAGAATCTGCCCTGCAAAGAATAGATGTGTTTGAGCCGGTCAAAACAGAAGACTTTTTGAAAAACCAAACTATTTGGTGTGTGCTTCAGCATTTTGAGATGCTAAATGAAATGAGTCTTTAGTGTTAAAGCATAATGGGAGTGAGTGGTGATATGAGTGTGCTAATCTGAGCATCCTTGACTCAAGTTTGATGTGATGTCTTCATATATGCCCATTCTGTTCACAAAAAGTTTTAGGCAAGCTACAAGGGTATGTGCTACAGAGAACAAAATGACAAAAACTTAAAAGTGAGGCAAAAGATTACAAAGAAAAAAGGATAGGGATTGAGGGTCTAGGGAGAAGGCTGAAATGCCACTGGACATGTATGGATATTCATGAAGAAGAATCTTTAATGGTGGCTCTAAGTTTCTTATAGTTACACAAAAGGTATCTGCATTCCCATGTTCATTGTAGTATTACAGTCCCCCCTTATCTGAGGGGGATACGTTCCAAGAACCCCAGTGGATGCCTGAAACCACAGATAGAACTGAACCTTATGTACCAACACATACAGACCTATGATAAAGTTTAATTTATAAATTAGGCACAGAAAGATATTAACAATAACTAATAATAAAATAGAACAATCACAATGACATACTGTAATAACAGTTACCGTAGATCTTAGCAACCTCAGCATATGATTTGTTTTTTTCTTTCCTCACTAAGTTGAGAATTCCACCTTTTCACTTAAAAGAAGCACGTTCCAGCTTCTCTTTGGCATATCCCAATCGCCAGCATCACTACTCTTGCTTATTGGGGCCATTATTAAGTAAAATTAGGGTGACTTGAACACAAGCATTCGATACCATGACAGTTGGTCTCATAACCAAGATGACTACTAAGTGACTCACGGATGGATGGTGTGTACAGCCTGAATTCTCTAGACAAAGGATGAGTCACATCCCAGGTGGGATGGCATTGAGATTGCATTGCCCTACTCAGAAGGGTGCACAATGTAAAACTCATGAATTGTTTATTTCTGGAATTTTCCTTTTAATATTTTCGGACCCTGGTTGACCACAGGTAAATGAAAGCATGGAAAGTGAAACCACAGAGAAGGGAGAGCCTACTGTGTTTATAATAGCCAAAACATGGAAACAACCTATGTGTCCATTCATGGATGAATGGATAAAGAAGATAAGCAAATATATATAGACATATAAAGATATATATATACATATATATATATTAGACATATAATATAATGGAGTATTATTCAGCCATGAAAAAGAAGGAAATCTTGCCATTTGTCACAACCTGGATGGACCTTGAGGGCATTATCAAAGTGAAACAAGTCAGACAGAGAAAGACAAATACTGTATGATCTCGCTTATATGTGGAATCTAAAAAATACAAACTCACAGAAACAGAGTAGAGTAGTGGTTGCCAGAGGCAGAGTTTGGGGAGATTGGGTAAAGGTGGTCAAAATGTACAAATTAAAAAAAAAATGTATTTCTTTTGGGTTGGGTCGTGCCTTTTTATACAGTCTGACAATCTCTGCATCTTAGTTGGTGTGTTAGACCATTTACGTTTAAGATACTTGTTCATATGGTTAGCTTCAAATCAACAATGTCAATCTTTGTTTTTTTCTTTTTGTGACATCCGTTCTTTGCTAATTTCTTCCTCTTTAGTTGCTTGCTTTTGAACAAGGATTTCTAAATTTGTGGCTCTACTGATTCCACCCCCCAACCTTAACAGATTTTATTTTATAGAATACTTTTAGCTTTACGGATAAGCTGAGCAATATGATAATCGACGAGTCAACGTTGACACACTATTATTAACTAAAGTCCATGGTTGACATTAGGGTTAATTCTTGCTGATGTACATTCTACAGGTTTTGATCAATGCATAATGTCATGTATCCACCATTATAGTATCACACAGAATAATCTCCCTGTCCTAAAAAACCCCCTGTTCTCCACCTACCTACATCATTTCAGTGATTTTCACTGTAAAAATTATCACACGGTTGCTTGATTGAGTTCTAAATTGGGACAGAGAGAAAGAGAAGATGTTTAAAAGGTTCTTTAGATGTGTGTTATGTCAAGTTCTTTATCTTGATGAACTTGTGGGGTTCTTAACGCTATACTGTAAAATTTTGGTCTTTATGATTCAATAAGTGTTTGATTACATACATCTGCACGTTTAATCTTTCCCCAAGTTGTGGCACTGTGAATTCAATTTTAAACATTCAATATTCGACATCACACAAAATATCCTATGTTTTCCAATGGTTCTTAATCTTCTCCATCCAAGGACAAAGATGAGTGAATGTGTCCTGAAGGGAATGGGGTCAGGCCCTCTGGGGAAGTGATGGGAAATGAGTTATTGCAGCCCTGTCTTCCAACTTCCATCGTTTTCCCCAAGAGTTCATTCCAATCATGCATTTTACTCCAAGAGGACATTTTCAATAGATTTTAAAAGTGTGTTTCCCCTAAAATCTCTGATTCCAATTATTCTGCAGTCCCTGGCCCTCCACACCACCCCATAAACCTGAGGGTACCCGAGCCCTCGTCTCAGAAGCAGGGAAGTGGCTGCGTCCATATCCATGTATTCACTCGAGCACTGAGTCTCTGAAGATAATTTCACTTATCTCATCCTCTCGTTCTTTATCTCCTTTCCTCCTGCTGTTTCTGAATGAGGAACCACCATATTTTCACGTGGAAAAGGCACTTACCCACCATCCAGTCCATCTCCTCTGTGTTGTCACCATACAGCCCATGGACACTCTTCCCAAGGAACTTCTCAGTCGTGATGAGAGGGGTGTGGACTTGCAGAAAGGAGACAAAGAGGAGGAATGGTCCTTGCTTGTTTCTAAAAATAAATACAAAGGGACTGGAGTATTTTTTTTTTTTTTTTGGTAAAACAGAGATTGAGGTCCTAGAGATGCAAAATACAGTTCTAGAAGGTCACCTCCTACTCAAATGTCTTTGCTGCTCTTTCCTTCAAGAGCAGACGCGTAAAAGTCCTCTTCAACAGGAGATAGTTCTTGTATTTGAGAATCTTTAACATGATGACTTTTCCTTTTCAAAGTCTACTGAAAAACCCACACTGATTTTATGACTCTTTTTTCCTGAATATTATCATTTTCTAACTCTATGTACTTCTGACAACCGAAAGTAATAGAGAACACCAAGCAACTGTCTGATCTGGCATTTATTTCATTCAATTATTTCAGAATATTTTCCACGTCAAACCTTAACTTTTAGAGCAAGTGATGTTGCGCATTTGGTTTTCTTTATAATTGCTTTCAAGACATGAAATAGTTAGGAAGAAACACACTTTAAAATGATGCATATTAGGTTATTAATTTCAATTTGATTCTTCTCTATCTAGGCAATGCCTCAGCTTCCGTTCTCCACCTGATCTTTATGGTCTAATCTAAGTACAGAAGTAAAGGTGAAGGTCTTAGACTTAATTAGGGCACATCAGGATCACCTGTTTTAATCTGAAAGCTAATTATCAGCTTCATACTTGACAGATACTGGGCAATTCCATCAAGAACTTCCTAGGAATGTCCTAGAACATGATCACCTCATCACCACCAGGTAAGTTCAATTGAATTGAACCTCATTGCCACCAGGTAAGTGAGGGTTCAATGATGTCACCCATGGGGAGCGTGGAATTGCCTCTGTTTAGTGTAGGTTTTCATTGTGTCCCTCTTGGTCCCCCTGTCACGCAAATTTACATCTAGTCTGAATTTAGCACCAGGATGATAGAGCTTTAAAAATATTTAGAATTTATTGGAAAGGCTGTTCTGGAGATTCAGGTTGTTATGTTAATTAAATATGGCCCCTGGTGATCAGAGGGTGCTTAGGGAATGGAACTGGCTCCAAAGTAGGAGGGGGCAGCAGCCAATTTCAACTGACCTGTCCCTTGTCCCAATGGACATGATCAAGTTGGGCTCAACTGAACATCAGCCATGCCTCCATTTTTACCAAAAATCTCTTTCCTTCTTTCACCATGTGAATACCCATTACAGAATAAGACTGTTTCAAGCGCATTTTCATCATGATGCTGAGTGCTGGGATGAAGCTGACCCTTGGACGCTCACCTTTTGACAAAGGATGAGACCTCCTTCAGGATAAGAGACGTCGTCCTTTGAAAGTGCATGGGCTGCTCGGTGATGGTGCGATTTCTCATCAGAAAGCAGTCTGCATGCACAATCAGGACACCCGTGACATATGAGGTTGTGAAGAGCAAGATGGCGGCAGTGGTTGCCCAGATGACCGGCGTCCAGGAGCTGGCTATTAGGCGGGTGAGCTTCCCGGCGGTGAGCGTGAGGGCGGTGATGGCCAGGATTTGGGAGCAGAAGTTGAGCTTGCGCTCCAGGCCTGCGCGCTTCTCTGACAGATCCCAGAGGACGCAATCTCCCATCATGGAGAATGGCATTCCGTAGAAATGGTCGAATCCGTGGTTGAGTGGGTGGTGGCAGTGATCCGTGGAGGATCTGCAGTTGAGACCCAGATGCCATTTTCCTGAAAGGGAAAAAGTTTGCCAATGGGACAACTGGCCAGTCATCACCTGGTAAGTAGATATTGTGTGCTTGCCATGTTGCAGGCACTCTGCTGGGTGCTGGGATGGGGTGGGGATGCAGAGGGGTGTGGATTCTGTTTGCTGTTATTTGCACCACAACCTGGCCTCATTGTTTCAAGGGAATAAGGACCCTGTATGGCAGCATTACATGGTGTATTCGTTTCCTGTGCTGTGGTAAGAAATTACCATAAACTTGGTTGCTTAAAACCACAGGAATTTATCCTCCCCCCGTCCTGGAGACCAGAAGTCTGGGATCAAGGGGTCGCAGGGCCTCGCTCCCTCCGGAGGCTCCAGGGGAGGGTCCTTCCTGCCTCTTCCAGCTTCTGAGGGCTCCAGGCGTCCCTGCGCTGGTGGCCGCCTCCCTCCATCTCTGCCTCATGGCCACACTCTCTTCTCCTCTTTGTAGTCAAATTTCTCTTTGTCTCCTTAAAAGGAGCATATAAAGCCCACCTAGGTAATCCAGGATAATCTCCCCATCTCAAGACCCTTCACTTAATCACCTCTGCAAAGACCCTTTTTCCATCTAAGGTCATATTTGAAGGTTTCAGCATTTGGGACCTGATATTTTTGGTGACCATTATTCAGTCTACTACAACTGGGTTTGTGACGGTCTGTGGTAGAGCAATAGGGGGGGCATAGAGCGGTCAGGTTGCTCTAGAAGACTCAATCTGATATCATCAGCACAGGTACAAGATTTCCTGACTTTGGAATTGTCCCTGTCTTTGCTAAACCACTATAATGATGGTCAGAGTCATGGTGGACGTGACAGAGAGGGTGATGGCTTTCACACAGCCCAACTTTCAAGTTCAGTCAATGGAAGATGCTTAGCTTCCCTGCTGTCCCTACTGGGGTGTTGTTAAAGAGACCCCATGTGTCTTGTCACCACCCCAACAGTGTCTGTCACCCAGAGAACCTCACGTGATCTCCTAAGGAATATCGCATGAAGATAGACTCTTCTGTCTTAAAAGATGATGATGAGTCTACTGGGTTTGATATTCAGTGAATCAGCTAGCCTTGCTCTTTGTGATCAATAAATTGTATCATTAATAAAAATTATCACCATAACATGATGTTGATGATGATTATTTGGTCCCCTTTCAAAAAACTACTGTCCTTAATTTTATTTCATTCGATACATGATATGCTTTGTTGACATATAGAAACATAAGCATGATGTTTATAGAAGCAGAGGGGGACGTCCTAAGCCTTGCAGTCACGTGTCTATGCAGAATACAGGAAAAAGAGCATTATGGAAATTGTTGGTAATTTGATAAAATTAGAAAAAATAATTTCAATTTGTTTTGTCATGATGCATCAGCAAATTGTATAAAATGCTGAATATTTCATTAAGCTGGTATTTCTTGAGCATCTACTTTGCACCAGGCAACCTGGATAGTGATGTCCTTCTTGCATGCATGGAGCTTTCTGTCTGGTGGAAAATCCTTGCATCGCAACCATTTCATTTCCAAGCATTTTAGTTGAATATATTCTCCATATAAAACTAATGTGGTTAATACTTAAAAAAATTGCATACCTATTAGTCCAGTGGCATAGCCTGTATCTTTTAATATTTTCGCAAAAGTTGTCTCGTTTGTGGGAAGGCCCCCAGATACTGCAGTCCACTGAAGAACACGGTAACCGCTACTGGAAACCATACCTTTGAGGAATCATTTTCAAAGAAATGTTACCATCACACATCAATTTTTGTGTCACCATTATTATTTTTTAGTCTGGAATATCAGGTGAAAATCTCCCTTATTCAAAATCAAATTGGAAATTTACTTCCCACATGGCTCTGCCTCCTGGGTTTCATTTTTGGCGGCCAAGGGAATGATTAATTAATTGAAAACGTGAGTGAGAAGACTTATTGTCCCGTTATGTGAGGGTTATAAACAAAAAGAGAATTAAATGAAAAGTGAAGGAGAATTAAAAGTGGTTTTATGATCTCGCCAAACTCTTGATATGATCCAGCGGTCCTGCAACTGGTGTGCACTTGGGCATCACTGTGGGTGGCTTCAAAATATTCTGACACCTGCTTATCACCCCAGAGACTGTGGTTGTCATTGGTCTGGGGTAGAACTTGGGATTTGGAATGGTTGAAAGATCCCCCAGATGATTCTAATGTGCTGACCAGGTTGGGAGCCATGGGGAGACTTCATCCTGACCCTGGGTCTCTACCCATGTGTTTTAAAATGTAGGTTCGATATTTGTCTAAAGGTCTGGAGTGCACAGCTGAGAACCACTGACTTAGAAGATGCTTGAAGCCTCCTAGACCAATGTAATGAGCGCAACTCAGTCTTACTAGAGAAGATTCTTCTGGTTCAAAGACTGAATGTAGTTCTCAGTGATCATTATCTGGAACTTGGAGAATTCTCTGTGAGATTTTCCAAAAGTTTGAGAACGCCTATGGTTCAGTAAAGACTGGTGGAAGCTAAATAGCTCTTGGCCAGAACAAAGACAGTTGGGTGTTGCAGCTTAAGTTGGCCAGAATTCTTTCTTCCTTGGGGCATGAGAGGGTGTCAGAGACCCGTATATATGTGAGGGCCTGTGAGGGTCAGTTTGATGTGTCAGCTTGGCCAAGCTACGGTCTTCAGTTACTCCAACACGAGTCCCCTACTCTAGGTGTTGCTGTGAAGGTCTTTTGGAGATGTGGTTAGCATCTACAATCCATTGGCTTTAACTAAAGGAGATGACCCTCGATGAGCTGGGTGGACCTCATCCAATCAGTTGAATGTCTTAAGAACAAAAACTAAGGTTTCCAGATACAGAAGGAGTTCTGCCTCAAGACTGCAGCATCAAATCCTGCCTGAGCTTTCAGCCTGCTGTCCTGCCTTACAGGTTCTGGACTCGCCAGCACCCACAATCCCGTGAACCAAACGTAGTTAACATCTTGCCCTTTGCAGAAAATGTTTGCCAACTCCTGCCTTAGGTGGTTATTCACATTACAGGAGACAATCAAATGGGCCCATTCCTGTCTGTGTCACCGCATTCTCTGTGGGGCTGTATAGCTCTTCATGACTCCAATCTGATGGTAAAAATATGGGGGAATTGGACCATTCCCTTCCCCCTGTACCGGAGGACCCAGACTTTAATACTTGTGTCGGAGGAGTTAAAAAGACCCATGGTTAGACATGAGGAAGGACAAACCTGATCGGAGAGGGTATCTGCCCGTAAGGAAAGCAGCTCTGCTTGGGGTGCACACGGACGCAGCAGCGATGTGCTGAGTGAGCACCACACCATCCTCCGCAAGGCGGTCAATATTTGGAGTCCTGCAGAGGGAAGCATGGACAGTTATGTTCTTTAACAAACAAACGCACAGGCTTTTCCAGAAGCACAGCTACGTGTTATTTCATAGAAAATCGGTTGGGCATCACGGAATGCATCGAGGAATTCTTAGGAATGACCAAAAGGCAAGAACTTTCGGTGACTTCTGAACCATCCAAGAAACATCAACTGGATTCAACATTATTTACTGAGTTTGTGCTTTGCACTACCAGCACTGCCATGGGCATCGTAAGAAATCCAGAACCGAGAGTCCGGGAGATTTGGCACCATGGCACCAAGACATTGTAGGTGGTACGTGAGGGCGGGATTCAGACATCGCTTCATGGGGGGCCTGAGCTGGGTCTTCATGGGCAATTAGAATGTGACCAAGGTGCATTCCCGGATAGATGCACCAGCAATGACAGATGGGCCTGTCACATCTTGGGGTGAGGAGGACATGGAATTATCTGTCTGAAACAGAGGTTTTCAGCAGGGAGCATTGAAATCATGCATAAGCGGATGCGTTTGGCTTGATGGATGGAGGTTGGAGAGCGAGGTAAGCTTGAGTCTTTGGCTTAGAGGCAACAGCAATGACTTTTAACATGTTGCCCCCCCCATGGACAGTGCTGATAGAAATCATATTTAAAAGTGAAACGATTAGTCACACGTAGGATGAATTTGAGGTGGGGTTGCGCGGGAAGCAGGAAGAACGAGGGGGTGTTAAAAGAAACGATGTGTGCAGAATTCTGTTCAAGTTCGGATTGCACTTATCAAAGGTTAGGTGAATTATCAGTGGTCTCTGCACCGTGGTGCCAGGTGAGCAATTCCCTGCTCCTTGCCTTATGGTGTTGTTGCCGTAGCAACCGAGGTCTCCGATGCCGAGATCGTCCGCCATCAGAAGAAGGATGTTCGGACGGGAGCCGGATAAATTGCTGGAAGACGAGGGCTTCAGACCCAGAAGCATACTGATTGTCACAGCCAGCCAGCTCCTGAAAGAGAAGCTACCAGAGAATGGTTAATGCTGATTTTCACTTCATTTGTGTTACTTCTGTGAGTGGGAAGGTGGTGTCACTATTTTAGGGGACTTTGATGTTCACATCCCATTTCAGAAGAGTCTGAGGACTTCTCTCGGGCATTTGATTTTTTTTTTTCCAGTTAGAAACAATTCATACTTGTATACATGCAAGCTTGGGTGTGCGCATAAACGGTGTGATAGTGTTCCAGTCCCCAGTACCATGAAATAAAGATGTGATCTGAGGAAGAAGATTTGCAATAGGGGGTCTATGGAAAACCAGACACCTAGCCCGTGGCAGGGCTTGGTGCCCACTTGGACTGGGAAGCGTGAAATGGAATTCCTTCTGAAACTGTCCGGGACACCCCCGGGCAGGGGAGCATGGAATACTCGTATTAATCGTGCGTCCTATGCCTGGTGCCCCAGATGCATGATCAGTTATTAATCGAGCAAGACCACTTTGCTATCAATGCATTCTGAGAAAGCAACATGAAGAAATGCAAAGGCAGAGATAGAAGATGAACGACCATGCATAATCCCATCTTACCGAGAATGTTCCAGATGCAGCATGTTGTCTGTTTCTTTTTATTTCCTGTGAGAAATAAAGAGGTCCATCATAACATAGGCAGCAGAAAATGAACTAACGTAGTAAGTGAAATAGTAAGGGAAACTTTGATTCTGTCTGATGTGACCAATAAAGCATGAACACAACTACTAAAAAGTCATAAAAGAATGCTCTTCCCTATTGAAAAGGGGTTAAAAAATGCTGAATTCTGTGTTAAGGATGTAGAACATGTGTCCCTCAAAGGCCAGATGATCAATATTCTGGGCTTTTCTGCCGAGATGGTGGTTGCTGCTGCAGCTTCACTCTGCTGTGGTCTTGGGAAAGCAGTCACAGACAGCACACAAATGAGTGAGAGTTGCTGTCTTTCAACAAAACTTATTTACAAAAACAGGTGGGGTTTGCCCCATGGACCATAGATTTTGGATCCATGGTACAGAAGACAGAAGTGCAAAGGAAAGAAAATGCAAAATGAAGTGATAAGAATATTGATCTGAAATGATCTCCAATGTATATTTTTTTGTTTTAAATTTGGCAAATGCGTATAACAAAATTGACCATATTAACCATTTTTCTGAGTGCTCGGTTCAGTGACGTTAAGTGCATTCACATTATTGTACAACCATCACCACCATCCATCTCCAGAACTCTCTTCCTCTTGTAAAACTGAATCTCTGTCCCCATTAGACACTAACTCCCTGTCCCCCTCCCCCAGCCCCTCGTTCCCACCATTCTACTTTCTGTCTCTATGGATTTGACTTCTCTAGGGACCTCATATAAGTGGAATCACACAGTATGTGTCCTTCTGTGAGTGGATTATTTCACTGAGCATCATGTCCTCAAGGTTCATCCATGTTGTAGCATGTGTCAAAATTTCCTCCCTTTTCAGGACTGAATAATATTCCAGTGTATGGATATTCCACATTTTGTTTATATCCAGGATATTTTAAGTGAAAAAAGTAAGAGTCTGGAGAGGGTGAATGGTATGTTACCACCTGTGTGAAACAATACAGGAGGGGAAGAATATGTAGATTTGCTCGTCTACACAAGGATCTGGTGACGCAAGTCACTTCCACGGATGAGTGGAAATCCTTTCCCCTTCTGCGTGAGAACCTGACCTTGGGTTAACTTTCTAGTTCTGCTTCCTTGGAAACCAATAAAGGTAGAATGTCAACATGACTGGATGACACCGTGTGGGTAAAAATGCCTCTCCCTGGCAGCCTGCCTGTGGTCATGACAGAACCATAAAGATGTGATGGAAGCCAACTTTAGGCTTCTGAGAATCAGTGACCGTTGACCTGGCCTGGCTCTTGTGGTGACCAGGAAGCTCTGCTTACAAGTTGTTTGAAGAGATGCTGGCTTCCATGGTGGGTGGGCTTCAGAGCTGGGGGTATCCAGCCCTCCTGTGCACCTCCCTTGTCCCATCGGAGCTGTTCCCCGCGGAGGTGCAGACTGGCTCCAACTGGCTGTGTGCACAGTGGCGTGGAGGAATCAGGGAACTGTTGCTCAAGGGGACAAATCTGCAACTAGCACATGAATAAGTTCTGGAGATCGGATGTCCAACATAGCAATTATAGTCAACAACGTTGTGCTATCAAAGTCAAAGTTGCTAAGAGACTACATCTTCATTGTTCTCAACACGCAAGAAAATGGCAATTCTGCGACGTGATAAAGGGGTTAGCTAACACTGTCGTCATAATCATTTTGCAACAGATAAATGTATCAAATCCACATGTTGCGCACATCAAAGTTACACATTATCTGTCAATTATATCTTAACAACAGCAACAAAAGATACAGGGAAAGAGAAAGAAAAGCCCTTCCATGACACATAACCCATGATTTAGCCTTTGATTCTCTTCCAGAGGAAGGATTTGCAATGCCCGTCCCCGGCTGTCCTCCGGCCCCAGGGCAGGAAGCCTGTCTTGACCACTGCTCTGGGGCCCCATTCCCAACTCACATGTCCTTTGTAACCTCGGCATCCCTTCGACTTCCACACGCTCTCAAATCTCTTAACGTCTAGTGTACTTGCGTCTTCCCCCTTCGTAGACGTTTCCTAGTCGATTTGACTCTATTCCTTTCAGAATTCCCCCGTGCAAAATCTGTCATTGATATTGTTGCTTTTCATCTCTACGAAAATTGCTTCTAAAATATTTCCAGATGAGGCAGCGTGCCAGGCAACGGCGTGCTGTTTGGAGGAGCTGCCAGGCGTCCCTGGACGTGCGTGAACAGCCTTGCTAGCAACCCAAGGAAAGCCACTTACCCGAATGGGAGCTCTGGCAGGGCTGCCAGTCAGCGAGTGGCTGGTTCCAGAAGCAACGTCTTCTCCTTGCCAGGAAAGGCACTCTGTGGCTCTTTGATTGCAGACCTCTCCATCCGGGTCCACGCATGTGCGGCGCTGATTCACTCTTCAAAGCAACGACAAGAATTCCAACAAGAATTCAACAAGTTAGGTTGTCGAGAGATTGGAGAGGGAAGTCCCCGGGCGTCTGCTGTCAGTCGTGTTCCAGGTTTCCACAGAAGACCTTCTGTTCTTATTTACAAAACGTAACAGGCACGGAAGGATCCCGGACAGCTCTCGCTGGAAACAGTGACTCTTTCATTCGCAAGTGGATTGAAACCCTCCCAGCCTTGGGTCAACTCGGAGGGGCCGTCGGCTGGTTTTGCCCCACAGTGGGAAAGCGGTTGCCTTGAAATCCTTCTTAACAGTCCTTAAATTCCATAGTTTATTTTTTTTTCCTCCTTCTGGCATTTGCCTTGAAAGTAAAAAGAAGACAGAAAATAGCTCTATTTAAATAGTCTAAATGGCTATAACTACCACTATGAGCATAGAACTGCCAAACCACCTAATAATATAATCAACTATGCAAACTCCTTTCGGGCTTTATGCCAATTTTTTTCTTTTCTTTTCTTTTTATTCAACCCTATTCTTCCTAATAGTGCAAACTAAGGCAAGTTTTTTGTTGAGTAGTACTCAAGCCAATCCCAAACTTGTTCCAGTTTTTTTCTTTTCTATTCTTTAGGGAGCACATTTCTTTTACATGGTAGCACAATATATATTTCAGGCAACATCGCACGTAAAAACGATTCTTTTCAAAGACTTTTCCAAATAAGAATTTTCTGCACACTTTTTGTGTCGAATCCTATAAAAACATTCACCCTTCAAGTTCCTCGTGCACTTTTAGTTCCTCTGGCCTGAATGTTATAGAGTGTTTCTTTGAGACTCACACTTTGCAAGTAACCATCTTCTGACTACACAGCAGCAAAAATTCTTTATGAATTTAACAAATCGAACGTGGGAAGCATAGGCACCATTTACTTAGGAATGCTTATCTCTCGATGCCAGGTCGAGTCAATGGTATTGCTGATGCGGAAAGGCTGTCAAAAGTCTTGTAGGCGTTTGGCGCAAGTTCAACCCAAGGAGACAAATCTCCAGGACCCAGGTCAGAACTCCCAGGTTGCCTGGAGTTCATCCCAACTTCCTCCATTTGGTCATAAGATGGTGTTCTCCGCCACAGCCCCATTGGCATTGGGGGCCGGGTAATTCTTTCCCGGAGGCCGTCCGTGCACATAGGGCGTGTAGCACCATCCCTGGTCTCCACTCAGCAGATGCCGGTAGAATCCATCACACTCCAAATTGTGACAACAAGCAATGTCTCTAGACATTGCTGAATGTCGCTTAAGGGCACAATTGCCCTGGTTGGGAACCACTGGTGATGAAGTGTTTTATAGATGGCTGGGGAGCGCCTAATTACAACCAACTGGCAGCTGACCCATCTCAACTTTGTTCTTCATACTCTCGAAGTCCTGCAGAGCTGGGGGCAGGAAGAACTCTGAACCAGTTGGCCTCCTGACCTAGACCTCTTAGCTCTATCTCCATCTTTAACTTCCTCCCTTCCTTCCTTCCTTCCTTCCCTCCTTCCTTCCTTCCTTCCTTCCTTTCCTTCCCTTCCTTCCTTCCTTCTTTCCTTCCTCCCTTCCTTCCTTCCTCCCTTCCTTCCTTCCTTCCTTCCTCCCTTCCTTCCTTCCTTCCTTCCTCCATCCCTCCCTCCCTTCCTCCCTTCTCGTCCCTCCCTCCCTCCTTCTTTCTCTCTCCTCCTCCTCCTTCTTCTCTTCCACGTATAGTAAATTCCTCCTACATTGTAGTTTAAAAGGAATAACTCCTTGTGGGTAAGAATTCACTTTCTCCAGCTGGCCAGCACTTTCCGTTTTCCTTATACAGTTGAAATTTGAAAGTTTTCACGGATAGTGTGAAAGCTTCCTAGAGATCCCATGCAAGAACAGAATCTTGAGATCCATGTTCCTGAAGTAGTTACATCAGCTTTGGTGTTATTAAGAGAAAAAAAAATGCCTATCAGGATAAAATTGATGTTTGTTCACAGGAGAAAATGTCTTGTATACGATGGTATATTTTTAAAAAAATCTCTAAAAAGGTGTTTTTAATCTCAATGGTCGTCATCTGTTTTGAACAGAGACTAACAGGTCTCGGTAACATTTTGCCCTTACTGTTTTATCTCATAATTGTGGAACCTTCCAATCTGTTTGGGGTTTTCATCCCCCATCCGTTTCTGGAGCTGTGAGAATCAGTATCCTGTACGTGTTTGCTTCTGCTTTTAAATAGCTATATGTTTCTTGAACTTATGTTGCATATCAAAAACCTTAAGAGAAAAAAAGTGCTTAAAACTTATTAATGGCAATTTCAAAAAAAAAATGGAGTAAAAGCTCCCATCAGAGGAAGGAAGAAGGGACCCAAGTTCATTACGCTGAAATAACATGAGGACTGAATGCTGTTAGGTCAAACACTGGAATTTAAACCAGCTGGGGTCCCATTCCTGTCCTTATCAGAGTGGCAAATTGGGAAGAGGAACTATCCCCCGAGACATCCCTGTTAGAAGCCAGAAAGTAAACCTCACAGAGATGTATTCTGTGACTTTAAAAAAATGGGATGTGTGCCCTTGGTTGTAAGAAACTTGAAATTGGGGTTTCTACAGCTTGGCTTGGCACCAGAATTGCCTGAGGAAGTTTTTTAAATCATAGATTTTAACAACCTTCCCCACTTTTCTGAACCAGGAGATTTAGGGTTGGGCTCAAGATGCTACTTTTTAAGAAAATTTTTATAGGTGGTTGTGCCCAACCAGGCTTGTGAACAGCTGTGTAATGGCAGTAAAACCTGATTCAGCTTTCTCCTGCAGAGCGTTCTTCCCAGGAGTATATATACACACTCACACGTATACATACCATACACAGCTATGTAGATATATACACAGGCACACACACACATATACATATATGTACACATACACATACACATATGTATACATCTACATATCCACACATATATTACACACACACACACACACCATACACATCTATGTAAATATATACACAGGCACACACATATACATATATGTATACACACATACACATGTATGCATCCACATATCCACACATATATACTATATTACACACACACCATACACATCTATGTAAATATGTACACAGGCACACACATATACATATATGTATACACACATACACATGTATGCATCCACATATCCACACATATATACTATATTACACACACACCATACACATCTATGTAAATATGTACACAGGCACACACATATATACATATATGTATACATACACATATACATATATTACACACATACAATACACATCTATGTAAATATATACACAGGCACACATGTATATACATATGTGTATACATACATATATACATATGTATACATCTACACATCCACATATACACACACATACATATATTACACACACACATATACACACATATATATATACACACAATGGTTTATATCCATAGCTAGTTTTATAGTGATGTTTGTAGTATTAAATAGCTTTAGTTTTTAGATGATTCTAGGGAGAGAGTAAGAGTTTTTGAATTTTTACCTCCAATAAAGGGCAAATGAAGATTTTTATGTAATCGGTGAAAAGTTCTGGTTTGGGGGGGGAAAGCCATAGTAAGAAATGAATCATATATTACAAGTCACTTCTTCAATTAGGGACTTTTTTTAATATTATTTTATTTTTACTTTTTATTTTTTTTTTGAGGAAGACCAGCCCTGAGCTAACATCTGTTGCCAATCCTCCTCTTTTTGCTGAGGAAGACTGGCCCTGGGCTAACATCGTGCCCATCTTCCTCCACTTTATATGGGACTCTGCCACGGCGTGGCTGACAAGCAGTGTGTCTGCGGGCGCCCGGGATCCGAACCCGCGAACCCCAGGCTGCCAAGTGCAAACTAAACCGCTGCGCCACCGGGCCGGCCCCCTCAATTAGGGACTTTTTAAACCTGATGAAATCTTATAGTTCTTACATGTAATCCTTTAGGTTGGTACTTTCCCCAAACTGATGATAGATAACGGTTTAATCATCTAACTTGCCAACATGTTTTTATTTATATATATAGCATACATAAAAATATATAATATATGTTATATATACAATATTATATTATAAATGTGTATTTTCCAGTAAGCTTGAGAAACACAATTAAACAGGTTTTCTTAATTTAGGGTTGCTTGGAGTCATTTTAATTTTATTTAATATTTTTAAATCAACTTTATTGAAGGATACTTTATATACAATAAATATACAATATACACAAATATGTACAATCTACACAATGTATGCAATATCCACAAATATGTACAATAAATATATAATACATACAATAAAATGTACCCATTTTAAGCATATAGTTCAATAAGATTCAACCAATGTATCCACTGACATAACCATTCACCACAAACAAGATACAGAACATTTTCATCACCCCAAAATGTTCTTTCTTACTCCTTTGCAGTCAAACAATATCCTCCCTCCTCCCGCAACTGGCTTTTCTGTGGTGGTTGGCCCCGGTAGAACAGTTTTTGTCCCAACATTTCATGTCTTGTGGGGCTCTGCCTGTCTTGGTCCTTTGGCTAGAGAGAGAGCAGACTTTTTTGGGGGGCTGTCCTTGTCTGTGTCCATTGGTGCTTCTCACTTGCTGGCTTCTTCAGCTCCATCAAATGCAAATCACTTTTGTAAAGTCAAGTCTTCAAAACTGCGTCATGTGAGAATTCTGAGACGGGGTGTGATGACCAGGAATCTACTGGAATGGTGGACTAGTACTACCTGAGGAAATACGTCGGCTGAAGCTAAAGGAGTCTGGAGAGATGAGCTGGACCAGGTAATAGAGCTTTGGGGTTGTAGGGAAAAGGGATGTTGAGTCAAGGTTGACCTCGTTGTGTCAGTCGGCTCTCCGTCCAGTGCTATGGCTGGTGCCCACTGGATAGAAGTCAAAATGAACAACACTTCTGGTTCCCAAAACTCTATGAGGCCTTGAGTTCCATGGTCATAGCTTTACTGTCCCCCCATCAGACCTCTGTGGTGAAAGACAGTTTGGTATGCACCCCACTTTGCCCTGGTCTGCTGCTCAGCTCTGGTCCCCAGAGGCTCAGTTCACAGCTGGTGATGGAGGACAAGGTGGTGGAGGTGCCAGTAGGAGGTGATGGAGCAGCTGAACTCCCACATCCTCATCTACTGCAGAAGCTGCCGTGGTACCCCGCGGACGCCTGTGGAGTGTGAGAAAGCATCACCTGGGCAAAGGTGATGTGTTAGAGTCCTGGGGCTGCTGTAACAAAGTACCACAAACTGGGGACTTGAAATGAGAGAAAAATATTCTCTCACATTCCTGGAGGGCGGAAGTCTAAGGTTAGGGTGTGGGCAGGGTAGGTTCTTTCCCGAGGCTCTGAGGGAACATCTGTTCCAGGCCTCTCTCTGAGATCCTGGTTGTTGCCACAATCCTTGGTGTTCCTTGCCTCGTAGACACATGACCCTGGTCTCTGCCTTCATCATGTGTTCTCCCTGTGCGCGTGTGTCTGTGTCCAAATTTCCACTGCTTATGAGGATGCCATATTGGATTAGGGTCCATCCTAATGACCTCATCTTAACTGGATCACCTGCAAAGACCCTACTTCCAAATAAGGTCCCATTGACAGGTCCTGGGAGTTAGGACTTCACCATCTTCTAGGGGGACGCAATTCAACCCAGAACTGTACCATTTTGGTGAAACAAGGACATCCATTTGTATGCTAGTGTATTCGTTTCCTAGGGCTGGTGGAACAAAATACCTCAAAGTGGGTGGCCTAAGAAAACAAAAAATTTTTGCCTTTCAGTTCTGGAGGCTAGACGTCTGAGCTCAAGGGGTCAGCAGGGTTGGAATCTTCTGGAGGCTGTGAGGGAGAAGTCTTCCTTTCATATTCCAGGGTCTCGTGGCGGCCGGCAATCCTTGTCTTTCCTTGGCTTGTAGATGCATTGCTCCAATCTTAGCTTCCATCTTCACATAAAAATCTTTCCTGTGTGTGTCTGTGTCTCCTCTTCCTATCAGGACTTCAGTCATAGGATTTAGGGGCCACTGTGCCCCAGTATCTCAAGATCCTATAATGTCCAAATAAGTCATAGGTACTGGGGGTGAGAACTTTCACATGTCTTTCACCTGGGACATGATTCAACCCACAACACATGGACAAAAGAGAGGTGTTGTGTGGATGGAAGCAGCAGCCGCAGGGGTCCCCGTCATAAGGGATGGGTTCCTCCAAAGAGTAATGCCTGGGTAGAATGGAAATGTAAAAGGAGAGCCGATCACAGTGAAACCTGATAGTGAAAAGGATCTTGGGGTTGTGGAGCAGAGGTATTTGCAAGCAAATGACTTGCCCCCAAAAGACTCCTGCAGGGAGTGAGGGGATATTTGGAGGCAGGAGAAGAGCTAATTTAGGCTCACCTTGTCAATGTGACTCCATTGCACCCCTAAGCTGGTGAAGATCGGGAAGAATGTAGATTGAAATTGACTTATAGCTCACAGGTAGACTTTTGATGGAGATTTCTGGAACAACAACAAAAAAAAATTGGAAAAATTGCAATAATGATGGTGGTGAACATTCCATGAATTGCTTAGGCAACTCCCATGCTCAGTTGCTGGCACTTTCCTGGTCTTGCCAGAAGGCATCAGCAGAAAATATCCACACAGCTAGGTTGTGACTGCCACCTGGCTGACGGGTGTTGTAAAATGCGTCTAGAATTCAGAAATGCTTGTACATGGGGCTTTGCAATTATTTCCTCCCATGCTGTGTGCTGTCTTTTCACTCTTGATAGTGTCCTTTGATGCACACAAGTTTTTGTTTTTGGTGAAGTATAATTTATCTATTTTTCTTTTAGTGCTTGTGGTTTTGGTGTCGTATCTAAGACGTCAACACCAAATCCCAGGTCATGAAGATTTGCCCTAATGTTTCCTTGTGATAGTTTTATCATTTTAGCTCTTTTATGTACGTCTTGAATCCTTTTGGAGTTAATTTTGTGGTCCATCCATACAGTGGGATATTACTCGGCCATGAACAGGAATGAAGCACTGACACAGGCTACAATGTGGACAAACCTTGAAAGTATGATGCTCAGTGAGAGAAGTCAGGCACAGAGGGTCACATAGTGTATGAGTCCATTTATATAAAATGTTCAGGACAGGAATATGCATAGAGATTTGTGGTTGAGAAAGTCTATTCATGGTTGCCAGGGACTGGAGGGAGGGGAGAATGAGGGATGACTCTTAATAGGTACAGGGTCTCCTTTTGTGGGGATGAAAATATTCTGGAACTAGATAGAGAAGTTGGTTGCACAAGGTTCTTGTACTAAAACCCTTTGAAGTAAAACCCATTGAATTGCATAGTTTACAGTGATCACAAGGGTGAATTTTGTGGTTTGTGTATTTCACTACAATAGCAAATTGAAAAAAAGAATGTGGGGATAAAAATGGGTGTTTTAGAATGTATAAAACAGACTTTGTGACCTGCCTCAAACCCCATTTCCAGTAAGTGGTTTGATCCGTGGCAATGGTGGACCCACGCCTGTCCACTGAACCACAAAACCTGCCACCTGGACTCCTCAGAGAGAGCTGAGTTGGATTTGAACTCTTCCTTTAACAAACACGCCAGGGCGTCTTTCCTCTGAAGGGAGACAGAAGGCCGCAGGTCTCATCTTCATGAACGGGCACCATCTTTTCTCCCAAACTGCAGACCCCGCTGTCCATGTGGACACATCCTATGCATTGGAGATCAGAGTTTTACCATGTGGGTGAGAATCCTGCAAATGATCAAAACTGATGGATCTTTCCACGTAACTCATCGGTTTTCAATCTGTGAATTACAGCAACATGGCCCCAGGACGCTTGCTGGAATGTCCCTAGTGGTATCATTTTCTGTCTCGCTCCTGCAAGCACGGGGGTCCTGGATTATAGAGGCTGTGCGGTGGGCTGATAAGGCAGGACTTGGAAATGGTGCCCAGTGATGGCATATTCCAGCTGTATGACTGTGAGGAGGTTGCACAACCTCTCTGTTTCCTTATGGGTGGGATGGTACACACGTGCCCGGTGGTGGGGTGGCTGTGGGGATTACACAGAAAGTGCTTAGAACAGGGTGGGCTTGGTGAAGGAACACAGGAGGGCTGGTGATTGTTCTTTGTAGCTGAGAAATCGCAGGAACAAACCCTTGGATACCTTTCACAGTACATGCTCTTTGTGGGATCCAGAGCCTTCCAAGAAACACATTTTCCTGCTGCACTGAAACCAGATCATTGTGTGTTTTGGTTTTGAGTCATTTGGGGCTCCAAGTTTCCGTGTAGGTGTGTGTATACAACTTTCATAAATTCCTTCCAGGATAAGTTCTAATTTGGATTCTATTCCTCCCACCTCTCCTGCTTCCACTGGATCTTCAGGTTCGGGAAAAAAGCCCTCCGTTCTGGAAACATCCGTGGCTGTTACTCTTAATTCTAGGTCTGGATTTCCCGATGACTCCTTCCTGCTTCGGTCATGGCCAACACAAAAACTCCTGCTCTGTGATTTTCTCCTTGTTCTTTCCAAGTCATCGTCGCTCTTAGAGGTGACTGAGCTCAAACCTGCCTTTGCTTTTGTACCTCACGGTCGAATGAAGTTGGATATCACAGTCTTCAACAGTAGCCCAGACATCGCAAGGAGACAGCGGAATGGCTTTCAAAGCGAAACGTGCTCCCCAAGGAGAAAGGTCTGTTTGCTGAGAGCACCCAACGGGGTAAGGGGCTGGAGAATCTGAGGATTAAAACACACTTGACATATAACCTTCTTGCAGTGCCGGCTCCTTGTTTGTATCTCTCCAGATCACAGAGATTTGGCTAATGATGTATTGCCGGTTGATCGCGTGTCTTGTTCAGGATGCTTCCCGTATGAGTATCTCTTCTTGCCCTTGTCCAAAACCCCTCGTTATCACACATAATAAGACTTTAATAAAGGGCGATCAAATGAGAAAAAGCCCTGTGATGCAGATGTTTCTCGAGGAAGGTCTAACAGCCTTGTGTGGAGGGCGTCTCACTGTCAGGATAGGTCTCCCTGGACGCGCAACTGATGGTGCTCCCCGTGCTGAGAGGGGTGTGGAGGCTGAAGCATGCGGTGTTTATAAGACGCACCTGCTTACACTGGAAGACAGACGGTAGCTGCCCTGGAAAGGACGCAGCAGTGATTAAGACGCTGAAATTCGTCTTGTTATCGTCTACTCCCTCGTCCCTCCTTTTAACACCTGACCGCCGTCCTTGGTTAAGTTTTTTAAAAAGTTATCTTGGCAGAAAACACATTCAGTTTCATTAAATCCCCTTAATTATATATGCGTGTGTAGTGCCAGTCGAAAGGCTAAGGTGAATGATTCCTTTCCTAAATAACTATGCAACAGCTGTCACGTCAGGTTATGTTTAAAAATAAAAATAATTGGCAGACTTCAGCAGTGCCCGACCTTGGTGCTTAATAAATATTTAATTATAATTACGAGGACGGTAACTTTGAGCTGTGGCAGGGACTTGACCTTGCGAGATCAGAGTCCACAAATGTAGGAGCTCGAGAAACGACTTGTTTCCCGTGAGTAAAATCTGTTGTTTACTATTATTCCGGTGGGGTGCGCTTAAAGTTTTAAATGGTCAGTGGGGTTGAGAATGAATAGCGGAGCCTTCATTTCATCAAATCTTCTCTCTCTCTTTTTTACATTTTCTGGAATTTTGTATAAATTGGATCATGCAATATACATTCATTTGTCTGGCTTCTTCCGTTCTGCATCGTCATTTTGAGATCTATGACTGTTGTTGTCTGTGTCAATAGCTTATTCTTTGCTGTTGCTGAGTAATATTCCACTGGATTCTGGCTGTCCCAGAGTGGGTTTATCCATTCATCTGTGAGTGGACCCTTGGGGTGTCAAATCCTATTTTTGGTAGTGGATTTTATTTGTTTAAGAATATTCCATTCTCGTAACCATAAGTAAGTAGACTAACCAAAGATCATGTAGGTGGTGACAGTTGCTCGGTAGTGAAATGATGACATTTGTACAGGTAAGTTTGTGAACTACAAAATTTCCCTTTTATTTTTTAAGAGGGTATCTGTTATAATCCTTGAAGGGGATTATGCAGCTCGTACATTGCAATGAATACCAAATATTAAAAATCAGAGGTTGACACATAGCATAACAATCTTGCCACTTTAGAGACTAAACTTCTGGCCTCTAAATTTCCTTGATAATGGCTACAATTTAAGTTTTTACTAGTAGAGTTTCTCTTACTGAAAAGCAAATACTGGAGGGGTGGGGTGTATGTCACCCAGTGGAAAAAGTGGCTTTATATTCATTGTTAGAAGAAAAAAAGAATGTTTTTAGTAACAGATGTATTTAAAATTGTCCATATTGTTGAGAAGTTTCTTTTATATTTTATAATAATAACATTCCAAGAATCATTCAATATCAGGCAATTTGGAGAAAGTTTGGGAATTTAGGTGAATCTCTTTAGAAATCTCTTGTATCTGTAAGGAACTGCATGATAAAGCCATAAGCCAACTTATTAAATTCCATCCAGTAGGAAATAAGTAAAATAAAGCAAAGAAGATACTGCTTTCTAAATTTTAATGATTAATATATTTAAATTTTTAGAAAAGAATGTCATGGCAGGCTTATATTCTAAATCAACAAGTCTATGAAGGAGAAAGTCGGAACCTTGCATCATTAATAAATAGCATTACATATCATCCAAGAAGATAATTTCCCATTAGTCTAGTTCAGTGGATCTTGCTATGGAGAGAGGATGGTTTTTGTCTGCTGCGGGACGTTTGGTGATGTCTGGGGCATTTCTGGTTGTCACCGCTGGAGATGGAGGATGCTCCTGGCCTCTGGTGGGTGGAGACCAGGGATGCTGCTGCACACCCTACAGGGTCCCACCACAGAGAGTGGTCCAGCCGCGAACATTGGCCCGGCTCTCCGAGTGTGCCTCTCGCCCTCATATCTTGTACACGCACAGAGTTTTACTTCTTCATGGACCACGGGGCGTCCCCTGTGCTTTAGCCGCCTTTAGTACCCCTGCCCGCTCCACACTTTGGTTCTGAGCGCACAGCGGAGGAAGGAAGGAGAGGTTTACATGGAAAATACGATCAATTGTTTTTCTCCCCTGGAAGGTATGAAGTGCTGACTTCTGCCGACTTTTGCCTGGGTTGTAATTATGTCTTCGACTCGCTCATCTAAACGCTGACCATTTGCATCGAGATAACTTGGCGGTCACACACCGGCCACATTTAGGCGTCCGCTCTGCAAGTTCGTACAGAATTGCACGTTTTCGGTTGTGTAGGGGAAGGAAGAAGCTTCTCTGTCGTTGGGAGAATGCTGGGATTTCTGAGACTGGTTTCGGGGGCTAGAATATTTCAGTTCGTGAATATTGACAGAGAGGATATGTTAAGGAATGGAGAGGTTGGGATTTATCACTTTGAATGTAAGCCCCATCCCTCTCCTGTTGCTCCTTTTATCCACAGAAAAAGGGGGCTGATGATATTATTACCGTCCTTCCTCATGAAGAAGTGGCAAAGCGTAAGGAGACACCATTCAGGCATCTTGCTCTGTCCTTGGAGGAAAGGTCCCATAAAAGTAATTACTGTTTTGGTTTCAGCTTCGGTTGGGAAATGCATTGCAGAATTACACAGCTTTACCATCAAGGAGACGCAGGGCATCAAGGAGTGCATCCTCCTTATTTTAAAGGAAATGGCATAAAATTCTGGAGTATGAATATATTCCAATTTATTTACGCCATTCCTGTTTAAAATGGACCTGTCAGTTGGTTTCAGTTTGACTCGATTTAAAAAACAATGTTGCAATGAACATCCTTACTCTTTTCTCCCCCCGCCCCCCGTTGGTGTTTCTCTGGGGTGAGAAGTACAAATGCTCCGTCGTGGTTTACGATCATTTTTCAAACATTTGAATATTGCGTGGCACCTTAGCCTCACAAGAACCGTCACCAGCAGTGTCAAGGTGACTTTCTTTGAATCCTCGTTAAAACCGCCTACTATTAAACTTGAAAAATTATTGGTGTTTTGCGAGTGAAGCTTACTATCTTATGATCCTTAAAATTTACCTTTTCTGGTTGCTGAGGAGACTATGCAGATTTTTATGTGCTTATCGACCATTTTTGTGACTTCTATGAATGGCCAGTTGACGTCCTGTGTCTAATTTTTCTACTGTATTTTCGTTCCTTTTCTAATTCATTTGTTGAAAATATTGCAGATATTTTTCTCCTTCCTTGAACATGCCTATTTTTTGCTTTGCTGATGGTATCTCTTGTCGTATAGAAGGTTTTTTTAAGTACTTATATTTGTTTCCTGTGGCTGCTGCAACAAACTACCACAAACTGGGAGCTTAAAACAACTGAAATTCCCCCTCCCCCCGTCCTGGAGACCAGACGTCCGAGATGAAGGGGTCGCAGGGCCACGCTCCCTCCAGAGGCTCCAGGGGAGGGTCCTTCCTGCCTCTTCCAGCGTCTGGGGCTCCAGGCGTCCCTGGGCTGGTGGCCGCCTCCCTCCATCTCTGCCTCCGTCTCCACGTGGCTCCTCCTCTGTGTCTGTGTCTCCTCTTCTGTCTCTGCTCAGGACACTGTCGTTGGACTTAGGGCCCCCTCATCCAGGACGACCTCCTCTCCATCCCTCACTTCATCACACCTGCAAAGACCCTGTTTCCAAATAAGGCCCCATTCACAGGTTCCTCCATATAAGTACAGTCATGCTTATTCAATGGGGACACGTTCTGAGAGATGTGTCGTTAGGCGATTTTGTCACTGTGCCAACCTCACAGAGTGTACTTACACAAACCTATATGGTATAGCCTACTACACACCCAAGCTATCTAGTGCTGATCTTATAGGACCACTATCATATATGTCCATTATTGACCAAAACATCATGATGTGGTGCATGACTGTATCCAATACCCTCTATCTCACTAAAGTGTCCAGGACTGATAAATTTTGCTGTTTCTGAGTCATTGGGAGTTAATCTCTAAAGACAAAAACATTAAAATATGCACTATTTTTTAAACTTTTTTTGCAGCATTATTGAGACAGAATTGCCATATACCATTGTGTAAGTTTAAGCAGTGCAATGTGATGATTCGACATATGTATGTATGGCAAAATGATGACCACAATAAGTTAGTTAACACATTCATCACCTCACATAGTTACATTTTTTTCCCCATCATTCGGAAGGTCCACTCCACCATCCAGGGACACTGTTATTTTGACTCTCACTGTCTCTCTGAGGGAACGTAGTCCAAGCACCATCTGCATGGCCATTTGCACGGCAGTGTTTCACCCACTTGTGGATGTGATTCTTGTATTGGCTGATGTGTTTCCTGGTCTTTCTTAGATGCAAACCATCAATAACGCCATCTTCTCTAATAGTTTTCTGAGGGGTGCTTCTTGACTAGGTAGGTAACTTTGAACACCTCTTCAAAGACAGGTAGAATACAATCAATTGGTGAAACTACATTTGTGTATGATGCCAGCCTCCTGCATTTGTATACAGCCACATGCTGCATCACGACGTTTTGGCCAACAATAGACCGCATATACGATGGTGGTCCCATCAGATTAGCACCATATACTGTAGGTGTGTTGTAGTCTGTACCATCTAGATTTGTGTAAGTACACCCTGTGATGTTCACACAGCAACGAAATTGCGTGATGATGCATTTCTTAGGACGTTATCTCTGTCATTAAGAGACACATCACCATGTCTCCAGAAGTTCAAATATGCTGCACCAATTTGCCCATCCGTAATACAATCGTATATTAAAATTTGAAAAAACTAGAAGGCATGGGGGTGGGACTGAAGATGGGGGTAGAGGAGCTTCTTGGTAAAAAGAGCCTTGATATTCCTTGAAATCTGGAATTGATAAATATAATATTTTGAGGCAATAGGAGTTCCCTTCTACCACAAAGGTAATTTTTTTCCCATGTTTTTAACAAATAGCTTGTATTCTTTGCCACTCAGGAAGAAGTTTGCACTGGTGGCTGGGACCATCAGTTGTGATTCTTACCTTTCTTGGGTCCCAGAGATGCTTATAAAATTAGGGTGGAAAGGGCTATGATTAGTGAATTAAAAAGCTTCTCTCTCACCTGCCTCTCACCCAGCTCTTGGGAAAGGCTCAATTCCTTAGGGGTGCATTTGGTGGAATGTCACAGAATGTATGAGGCAGGGGAGTTGGAGAGATGAAAAATATACGTGGCTTTTCAGGAAGTCACAATGGAATCAAATCAAATGCAGAAGTATTGATTGTGGGGCAGGGAAAATGGACCACCACTCAAAGGTTGGATGTGGGCTTCACCGAATGGCCCCGGGTAGTTAGCCTCTGGAGACGGCACATTTGAGAGCGTTGCTGGAGGTCAAAGGTGAGAAGATGGCCCTAGGAACTGGACACACACACACACACACACACACACAGACATGATTGAGAGTCAGAGACCTCATATTGAACCCCAGATCTTCAATTTACCAGCCTTGTGAAAGTGTTTTAAACTCTGTGATCCCTAACTCCCTCTCCCATAAAACAGGAGAGCTATCATTAACCCTTTGAGTCAAGCAAGGTGAAATATTTTGAGGATCCGATGGGAACATGTGTGTGGAAATGCCTTGGGAATGAGAAAGCACCATAAACTGTAGGGTGGTGTTATTAATCTTTATTATATATCATTTGTCTTGTGGGGTGACTCCTCAGCCTACAAAAGTTCACCAACTAGGAGCAATTTGAGGGTTCTAGGCAGGGGGATACCAGAATATGCCACAGTTTGGATTCTTATAAAAGGATCATAATTATAGCTGCTGAACATGACCTCCTGTGCCGACCAAGTTTGGCTGCCATGACTACACGTTCATGCTGTTCATCACTGTGCTTTTTAGGATGGAAGACGTTGGTTGACCAGCATGTGTAGGGTACCATACGTACGGCAGGCCTGATACAAACAGTTGTTGAATGGGTGACCATTCATTGATGACTTATTTATTTTAGTGACTCTGGAATGAAGAGTTTTTCTTGCTGGGTCAACGTCATTGGTTGGAAATGTACCACGAGAATTATCCCTAAAGGAGTAGATCGTGCATGCTCTTTTGCGCATTCTCTCCAAACATACTTCTGTGCGTGCAATTAGGTATAAAGCATTGAGTGGGTCACCACAAAACGGGCCCATTAGCACTTGGGACCGTGAACTGTCTGAGAAAAACATCTGCTTTGCCGATGTTCTTAGTTTATGCTTTTCTTCCCTAGATAACAGAATACGGAGCCATGAAACAGCCATTCTATGACTGGTAAGTAGGCAAGTTCATAAATCTTCATGATTCACTACATCTAGAGAGAAGCGTTCATTGTTCAAGTCATCGCCATCTTGGTGGATGTTTGCTCTGCTTGATCTACTGAGGATGGGATAAGGATAATGAGGGGGCTATGGTTGATGGAGTCGTACAGGATGGCTTTTCTGAGGAAGTGATGCTCACTTAGGAATGATGGCGTATATGGGAATTCATAGGGTGAAAGGCAGGGCGTTCCAGGGATGGAGGCTACACAAGGGTCAAAGTCATGGGTCATTGTACGGATTTAAGGAGGCCCATGGATGGGCCAACGGTGGGGGTGATTGCAAGAGGAGAACATGACAGAAGAGCAAAGAGCTCAATTTGATGAGGCTTGCTAATCCTGGTGGGGTTTGGGCTTTGAATCCCAAGAGCAGTGGAAAGCCATTGGACTTCTTTAGGGAGTATTACCACCAGATTTGTGTATTTATAGTGTCCCTCTGCTTGGCTGCATTTTGGAGGGGCCAGGCGGCCAAAATGGGATTGGCCAGACCAGTTAGGAGGGTCAAAACCCATGTGAGGGATGCTGGGAGTTATTTGGGGTACAGTGATGGGACTGAAGATGGATGGATGCACATGTATTGAAGCTGTGTTTTATGAGGTAGAGCGAACAGAACTTGGAATTGATTGGATGGAATTTCGGGGTGGGGAACTAGTGTCCTGCGTAAGAGAATGATCCTTGACTTGTACTGATTTTAGATCAAGGACTGTCATGCTTTTTTTGGGGCATATTGTAGCATTTAGCTAAATGGATGATTCTATAGTCTAAAATTTAGTAGAATGTATAAATATGTTAAATTCTTTTTCAGATATTAAAAGAATTTCGAGTATCTTTTAGGGGGACAGTTGAGTGCCCCCCGTGATTTGTTCTGTGGACATATTTTCTTGATGAAGAAAAGGAGGAATTATTCTCTGTGCACGGATGGCGCCCACCCTAGAATACTGGTTTTTCCTAGTCTAGTCCTGGGCTCAGACCCAAGACATTACTAGAGTCTCTGCTTATACTTTCCCTCTGTGCAGCTCGGAGCAAAATTATGAAGTTATAAAATGCATTAAAAAGCACAACTGAGCATTAAAAAAAAATCAAGCCTGACTAGCTGGCTATTTGCTCTGATTTTCCCTTTTGTCTACATTTTTATGCAAAGAAATCAAATTATTAGACCTTACACTCAACTTCACCACTGTTATTTTTTTTAAGGGCCCCATATCACTAAACCAGTTTGAAAAGTTATGCAAATTTAACATCACCTTGCATGTAAAATTAATCTGTATGTTACACTCTATTTATATGACTTTTTACAAAAAAATTCTCGTTTCTGAGTCACCTGGATACATTGCATTGAGAGAATTGATCAGGAACACTATTATTTCCTGTTTCAAGTTGCTTAAAAATGCAAATGTGCATTGATAGTTTCTGCTTTTGTTTTGTTATGTTTTTCCCCCCGAATCCTTTCAGGAACTGCTGGCTCTCGTTGTCACTGTGCTGTTTGGTTGGGGGCCTTGACGGGACCTTCGTGACAAGAAACTCCAGGCCCAATATCGTCCTGTTGATGGCGGATGACCTTGGGGTGGGAGATTTATGCTGCTACGGTAATAACACTGTGAGGTAAAGACACCGCCCCGTCTGCAGAAGGTGGGGCCCCTGCCCCGCCGCCCACGTGTCTGCCCTTGTAGGGACGGCAGGCACGGTCTCGAGTCACTTCTCGACCAGAACAGCAGAGATGGCCCCAGGGAAGGTGCCAATATCAGGACAGTGCTTGGCCTCCCAATCTCCTTCATTCATAGTGGTTGTTTTTATTATTGTGGGTAAAAAACACGTCAGACAAAATTCACCTTTCAAACCCAATATAAAGCTAGCAGCTCAGAGGCATTTAGTAAATCCACAATGTCCTACAATCATCACCTCTGACTAGTTCCAGAATTGTCTCATCACCCCAATGGGCAGCCCTGCAACCATTTGCAGTCACTCCCCATTCCTTCCTCTCCCAGCCCCTGGAAACCACTCACCTGGTTTCTGTCTCTGTGGCTTTGCCATTCTGGGCATTTCACAGGAATGGAATCATAGAACGTATTAGTTTCCTCGGGTTGCCGTGATAAATCTTGGCAAATGTTCACCCAGACTGGGGTGAACAACTGACATTTATGTCTCCCAGTCCTGGAGGCTGGAATCTGAGATCCAGCTGTGGGCAGGGCTGGTTCCTCCCGAGGCCTCTCTCCTGGGCGTGTGGACGCCGTCCTTTCCCCGTGTCCTCACAGGGTCGTCCTCTGTGCGTGTCTGTGTCCTCATCTCCTCTTCTTAAAATGTTAGACAAAGAAAATGGGAAATAAACTCCAAAATGCCACAATTGGGTTTAAAAAAAGAGATGTTGCTACAAGAAGTACATTAATATTTTGTTTAATCTAAGTTACCCATTAATTTTAGGAAGGTAATAAGATCAAATTGACTGCCTGTTCCATTGAAATGCTTATGAACTCAGATGATTAATAGTTTAATCGTGTCTGTTGACTCGTATTAGTTTGTAACCGTTTTGCCTGAAGATACATTGTTTAACTCTCTGCTTCCCCTTTGTGTCTAACCGTGGATGCGTCTAAGTAGATAGCTGGATTGATGTTTAAAAAGGATGTGTGTTAGTTTTACTGGAAACAGAGTCATCTCGACCCAAAACAGAATGGCTTTGGATCGTGTGCATTTTCTTGGGAATTAGAAAGTCGCCTGCTGACTTCTCTGTCTGCCTGCAGCACCCCCAATATCGACCGCCTGGCAAGTGAGGGAGTAAGGCTCACCCAGCACCTCGCGGCTGCCTCCGTCTGCACCCCGAGTCGGGCTGCCTTCCTGACCGGCCGGTACCCCGTCAGATCAGGTGGGGGCAGTGTAATGCAATAGCCTATTGTCTCCGAACGATGCTTCCTTGTGACTTATTTTTGCAACTCTTTGTAACAACGCTCAAATGGTCACGCAAGGTATTAAGAATCTGAATTCAAATGGGGGTTGTGTTGTTATACCTGGACAGCTTAAACAGGTGTGTCCCTTGCCACGTGCCACCAAACCTGCTCACCTGTGTGCATACGGTGACAGCGTTTGGGCCTCTGGTGAGCAATTTTCAGGCTTGAACACTCTCATTTCCAGGTATTCATAGTAAAAGCCCACAATAGGCTGCTCATCTCTTAAAGCTAGCAGGGGCCGTGGAATTATTCCAAGAAAACTGGGTCTGTCCAGTCTCTAGGGATGAGATTGGAAAACCAGAAGAAGCAACTGCGAAGAAAGCGTGGCTGCAAAACTGGAAAAGAAACGAGAGTCATACGTATTCCCGCATAGACACACACATGCATATACACGTGCACACACACAATTTCAACATGCAGGCTTAGCAAGTTGAGTGTAATGATTACAATTTAATATTTTCCTTTGTAGCTTGGCTTAGAATGGACATTATGAACATGAATGTAGAATCAACCCCATGAATACGGATTTTTATATCCCGCTAAAACATAATGCTTCCTTTGGCATCAGTTGAGGTGGTAGGGTTACTGGACTCTTCATGAAATTGCCCCAGACTATTGGGTTTAATTAAATCTACCATCTGCTCGTTGCAGTTTTCGTATATGCACCCTTGTGGTTTATTTTTCAATGATAGCTTTTATCTCTCTGAGTTTTCTTCTGTCTAAATGGCAGCTTCTCCTCTGATAAGCTCTGGGGAATGACCCGATCATGTTAATTTGAATTACATGAAAATGAAGAGTCGGTAAACATTGAAAGTTCTTGTCCCACGAACGTTGGTGTATGGCCATCTACTTTTGCTGCTTAAGGGACTTTTGTCATAATCTGAGACTCTCAATTTTGTTTGAAATTGTTTGCCTCATAAGTTGTCTCTAAATAATGCATTACTGTGTATGAACATGGAGTAAGGATACACATTAGTATGAGTTTTAAAAAATCAATTATTTATAATTTCAAGAAATTATAAATATTCTAGGTGGAAAATGTATTTAACAAAATTAGGAAAAACAACTAAATGATTGAAGGAATCATTAGTCAAATCATTGCCATTTATTTGTTTTAACACAAATTATGCAATTTATTCTTGCTAGATATCAAAAAAGCCCAGTAAAAAAATAAATAAATTCAATACCAAAATAATATTCTAACACGTCCCTTAAGTAAACAGGTCCTCTTTCCCATCAATGACACTATCTTATCCGACTTCTTCCTCTTCTAGACTGGGACCCTTCAAATGATCATTTATGTATCCATCTTTCAAGCTCAAATCCCTTGCTTGTGGTTTTCATGTGAGTTCCTTTTAAATTGCAGCTTAAAAAATTCACCTAGCTTTATAAACCCACATAAAATAATATGGAAAAGGAATTGTCACACCTTCATCCTCTCATTCGCCCCATCACGTGGGTGACAGACCTGATGTAGTCTCTTGTACCAAGCAGAAGGTGAGTTCTTGTCCTGCAGAAACCACTTTTCCTAAACTCTGCCTAGTGGGTTCTGGGATACATGAGGTCTTCAGTTGATGGGACCATGACAACTACATGGAATCTGAAAGGTGTGACCATTAACCTTATCCCCGCAACATATCTATATAATATTTATCCCTTTTATGATGTTGAAGTTGCAAATATTTCTTGTCCCTACGTTCAGGTGAGCTAGTTTAGAAAAGGTATCAGTTTGCAAAAAAAAATGTGAAACACTTGAACAAAGGGACATATTCTCCACCTGTCATCGTAAGAGAAATGCCGATGAAAACTCTTTAGATGTCGTGTTTAACTGTTCAGATCGGCAAACACCAAGACTCTTAATACTTACTTGCTTGAGGAGACGGTGGGGAAGCAGGTGCTCCTGCGTGTTGATGAAGTGAAGGTGAATTGGTGGAATCTTTGGAGGAGTTTTGGCATTGAATCTTTGAGTCAGCAAATCCACTTTCTAGAAATTTATCAGTTGTAGTTCCAAGTGTTCAAAATGACACACGAACGATGTTATTCCTTATAACCTTATGTGGGGTGAAAAGATTGGGGAAATAAAATGCTTTTCAATAGGAAGTGACCAAATAAATAATAGTGTGCTTGTAAAATGGAACCCTATGATGGAAGCCGGAGTGCTCTCTAAGGTATTTCTGTGAAGGGAAAGAAGCAGTCTGCAAAAGAAGAGTGGAGAGTATGCACCATCGTATAGAATTCTCCTTTTCTTCATGCCTAGGATACTCCTGGAAACAACAAGTGGTAATGTTGGCTGCCTCTGGGAGAGGAACTAGCATGGCTGGGGCCAAGGAGAGGAGGGAGATTTTGAAGGCTTCATCCTTTTCACCATTTTTACCAAGTGAATGGTAGCCATCAAAATTTTATACACACCCTATTTAACATGTATACATATATTGAATTAAAGGACATAACCCCTCTTCTTAAAAATTATAGATATGATTTTGTCTTTTAGGATTTGGTAAAGGGCATCCTTTTTAAGGCAGCCTTTTCTGTGGAGAAGGACAAAACATGGGGCAGATTGGATCACAAGCTATTTTGAAGTATTTTGATTTTTTCATTCACTGTCTACTTTTCTGGGCTACCTTTCATTTCTAGGCTTATTCTTGGTAGTTGTAATGTAAACTGGACGTAGACACATCGAGGCACATGTGGTCTAGTGGTTGAGATGCAAAGTATAGTTGCAATTCAGAATTTCAGGGAGCCACGGTGGCCCGTAGGGGCCCCTAAAGCGTCCCAGGAAAGTCACCCTAGAAGATGTTCCTTGAAATGGAAGGAGTCAGGAGGAAGGGTGTGCTCAGCAGAGGACACAGCAAAGATAACGCGGGCTTGCATGAGTAGGTGAGGAGAATGAAGTGGCCACACTAATAGTCAGATGTCTCAGATTCTGGAAGACTGTATAAGCTATACCTAGAGTTTGGATTTCAACAGAGGGTGATGGATGGCCGTTAATGAGGTTTGATTGGGGAGAGACATGGATTGGAAGGGTTCTTTTGAAAGTGGTTGGGTCTGGTGGAAGGGGGATCAGCTGGTGGACCCCATAGCACAGCCCAGCAGAAGCTGTGCTCCAAGGCGACGGTATTGGAGATAAATGTCAGAACTGTTGACCGAGGTAGAGTTATCGGACTTCATTATGGATTGGATAGGAGAGGTGAGATTGAGTCAGAAGGAGGATTCAAAAGGAACCCCTGCATTTCTGGCTTGGGTGACTGGGGGGATTATGCTCTCCTTTCTTGAGGCAAGTTTGAGGTAGGAACGTGATGGAAGCAGCACTGGACGTGCTAAGATTGGGATTCCTAAATATATTGATGTCCAGTGGGCAGCTGAAGACAGGACCTAAACTTTAGAGGAGGGATCTGGAGGAAACATAGAGATGTGGGTTCTTCACCATATAGAAAGATGGGACTGAAGGTCAGAACTGAGGTCCAAGGACGTCATGCAGAGTCAGATGTCCAGTTAAATTTGCATTTTGGAATAATCAACAAATACGTTTTTAGGAGAAGTATGCCCTCTGCAATCTTGGGGGGCATGCCTATCCTTACAAATTATTCATTGTTCACATGAAATCCCAGTGTGATTGGGCATCCTGTATTTTCTTGCAATTCTAATCCCAAGAGAATATCTGCCTTTGACAAGTGGGAGGAGGAGAGCCGAGGAGGTACGGAGAGAAAGACGATAGAAAAGCTGTAAAAGAGCAGAATAGTGGAGGTGCAGGAGGAGAAATTTCAAGGAGCTCAGGATGGAAAATTGGAGTTAGCAGAGACAGTCATGAAAAGACAGACGGTGGGGCTCACCTGTTGGTGCTTCTGTGAATGTAGGAATGGCGTCTTCCTTCAACCTCAACCGCGCCCTCATCTGGCTCGGAGGGTCAGGCGGTCTGCCCACCAACGAGACGACGTTTGCCAAGCTCCTCCAGCATCGTGGCTACCGCACGGGACTCATAGGTATGGCCCGTGGAACTCTGAACATGTCTTCCCTGTCATGCCTCAGCCTTTCCAGGGACGTTGGGTGGATCCACGCCAGTTGGCTTCTCTTAGAGAGGAGACACGTGGGGAAGGAATTTAAGACACGGTTCTTGAGGATCTCCCGTCTCAAGAGCAAGGTATTGGAAAAACCATGGGGACGAAAAGCAAATATGCTTCTCCATCGTTGCGGCCAAAATGGAACATTTTCTAAGGGGGATAGTATTGTTGTGACAGCATTGACAGTAGACAAAGGAGGCCCTTTTAAGGAGAGTCCTCTTGACCTTGAGAACTGAAAGCATGAATAGTGATCAACTTGAAGCAAGTACTAGTTTACTTAGATCACCTGATATCTATGCCCTTGGGAAGGTACGAGATTGTGAGTCAGCATATTATCAATAAGTTTATTCCACGGAATTCTGGTCCGGTGAGTTCTCCCTTTAAAAGGAGATTCTGTAAGCCAATAATTTTGAGAAATGCTTCTTAGAATTTTCAGTGTGGGTTGTAAGACTATTAAATGTTCTGAGATGTCCTCACTTAAACAAAGAATGACTTTGTGTCCTCCCTATATGACCAGTGGGGAGTTTATTCCCGTGAAATTCTCATTACCCTCTAGTGAATGGAGATCTTGTAAACTGGCTTTCCGTTATACGGTAGAGCAACACCCAACCTGGGTTTGAATCCAGCTCTGTCATTATTGATTAATATGACCTCAGGCTTCTTCATAAACCCAGATGGCGAATTTCTCAGTGGTAACCAAGAGTCTGGACAGGATTAAATATTATAATGAGTGTGAATGAATTATAACAGTACGTGAGCCATGTGGTAAGTGCTCCATAAAAGGAACGGCTAGCGTTACCTGAATCGTTTTGCTTGTGATGAACTTCTTTGGCTGGTTCATCGTCTTCAGCTTGGGGCCCTCGGAGGAGGTCTACGTATAGAATGTTGGTTGCCTTTTGGTGGGATGTAAGATGAGGGTCACAAGCCACTACCGGCTAAGAACATCCACGTGCAAATTACACAGCAGCCAGAGAGGACACAAAATAACCGGGACATAGATTCCAGATACCTGGAAACATTTTGATGGTTAAGATGGTTGTGAGACGCTAAGGACGTTGTTTATTCTGAGTGCAGCACTAGACTTCCATCCTTCCGGCAAGCAAGGGGGTTATCTTTTAGACTGAAGGATGCAGGATGCAGGGAAAGAGGTGTTGGTGGCATATGAAGGAAACTTCTCAGCATTTCCCAGGGAGGTCACTGGGGGTACCAAGAAGATACTACAAAGGCAGGGCAGTAAGAGTCATCCTTCACTTTGGCTGAGCGACGTCCACATTCTAGAAACACGTGGATGTTGATGCTGCGCGGGTACCATGTTATTCTCCTTCCAGGAAAGTGGCACCAAGGGTTGAGTTGTGCCTCTCGGAACGATCACTGCTTCCACCCCCTCAACCACGGGTTCGACTACTTCTACGGGCTGCCCTTTGGCCTCTTCAGCGACTGCCAGCCGTCCAAGACGCCAGAACTGCACCGCTGGCTCAGAATCAAGCTCTGGATCTCCACGGCCGTCCTGGGTCTCGTCCCACTCCTGCTGCTCATTCCCAAGTGCGCCCGCTGGTTCCCGGTTCCGTGGAAGGTCATCCTCCTCTTCGCCCTCCTTGCCTTCTTGTTTTTCGTGTCTTGGTACTCCAGTTACGGGTTCACCCGGCGCTGGAATTGCATCCTGATGAAGAACCACGAAATCATCCAGCAGCCGATGAGAGAGGAAAGACTGGCTTCGCTCATGCTGAAGGAGGCCCTGGCCTTTATTGACAGGTACTGAGTCATTTCTGGCCCGATTCCCTGCGTGGGAATTTTATTTTTATTTCGGGGACGTTGGATCCATCTCGATGATATGGGTCTTTTTGTGTGTATGTGGGATTTGTGATGTACTGCAATCTGTCCTTAGATAAATAGAATAGAGTTACTCCTGCAGGTTAGATCTTCAACACCCAGTTTAGCATCTGACAAATAGCAGCTTAATAAATCTTTTTAATCTTTGTTGAATGAAGGAATAAAAAACGCCTGTGGATTCTCTGCACCTGTCATCTGAGTCTGCTGACTCGGGCATGGGTTTGGAAGAATTGTATCAAAATCCTGCAGATTTTGAACACTGAAAAGACAAAAAAATATATATTGCTCCCTACCTTTTTTTTTATTTTTTGTAAACTGGAATTTACTATGTTTTAAACCCTATTGCTTCGATGTGGATTAGTATCTAAATGGATTGACCCTTTGGATTTATTCTTGACCTTGTTTTGCCTCAGAGACAGCCCGAGTACTTGTCAGTCCATGAACACTTGGGAAGTGACTCTATTTATAGATACCTTGTTTTAGGTTTTATAGGTTTAAGACAAGGCATGGAAGCACAAATGTAATGATGGCTCATCTTTCCATACCAGCTCGCGTCTAGACTGCCACTGAGAGGTAGATTGACGTTGTCAGCGTGGATGCTCGTTGACCTTGTTTGCCTACTGTCCTAGTGGGCTGTGCGGGGGAGTGGACAGACAGTGATAAAGTCTAAGTTCACGGGGTTAATGAGTGGGCAGTGGAGCCTCATTCACTCGAATGCCCCCGTGACTGTCATGTTCATTCTTTGCTCCCACACCGCAGGCAGAATGGTGGTACAGTCACTCAGCCCTGTTCATCGTCCCTGCCACTCCCATCCCGACTCAAGTTTGCTTGAGTTATCTTTCAGAGAACATAACCGATCTCTATCCCCCTCACCCTCCTTATTGCTGATTGTAAAAGTGTCTGAAGGAAGGTTCAGGATGGCTACAAGTGGCGTTAAAGTGCAGAACACAGCAAACAAGATGTGAGTGAGAGAAGTTTATTTCTCTCCTGTTATTAGCACCCTAGCCTATGCGGTTCTGCCTGAGTAGCCTCACAGCCCAAAGTTGATGCCAAAGCTTCAGCCATTGTGTTTATGTTCCAGGCAGCATGAAGGAGAAGAAGGAAGGAATGAAGAAAAACTCTTTCTACAGATGGCATGCTATCTTTTTACTTACATGTTCCTTGGCTCCTTTGGTTTGTAGTTATCCACAGGGACACTCCTGGATAGAATGAAGCCTGCGTTGTGGGCAGCCATGTGTCCAGTTAAATGTTGGGGCTTGTGTCACTAGGAGCACAGACAGAATAGAGAGCAGGGAGTGCCTGCCAGCTCGGTGCAGTACATCTGTGTCCGGGCTTAGGATATGATTCTTCCAAACCAATGCCTGAGTCAGCATGTGCAGACGACAGATGTGGAGAGTCCGCAAGGGGTTTTTTATTCATTCATTCAACAAGGATTAAAAAGATTTAGTAAGCTGCTATTTTATGTCAGATGCTAAACTAGATGCATAAGATCTAGATCTCAGTCTACATCTTGATCTACATCGAAAGTCAGGCTACACTACATATTCTGCTGCAAATACAGATTTTCTGTTATTCTTCATTCCTCCTTCCATCCTTTCTGCCTATTTCTGGCTGAGGTATTCATCACTCACCTGAGTGGTATTGGTTACTTAATTATGCAGAAAACCTCCACCAGCTGGTAAGAGATCTTTCCACTAAGGCAGAATCATGTCCACGTGCAAGAAATGCCTTTATCTGTGAAGATAACTCAGTTGACTTTCTACTCCTTAGGTATAAACGTGAGCCTTTTCTCCTGTTTGTTTCATTTCTGCACGTCCACACTCCACTGATCACCAAAAAGAAGTTTGTTGGGCACAGTAAATATGGATTATATGGGGATAACGTAGAAGAAATGGACTGGATGGTGGGTAAGTGTTCAGGAAAACAACTTAAAGTACTTGATTCATGGGCTGGAGAAAAGAAAATCTGTATTAATTGTCTCAAATAATGGAAGAACCTTGCATGTCTTGAGCAGTTAAGTATTTGTCTTATTGAATTGAATTAAAAGCCGGCTCCAGCTTCTGTAAAATCAGTAACTGTTTCCCAAGCAAACAGCCACAAGTTATGCATACAGGTTTTCCCATCTTTAAAATAAACATTGCCACTTTCCTGAAAAACTAATTGGCAAGGTTAATAAAGATGTGCCATAAAGAATATCGTCACTCCTCGATATTTTGGTAGATGTAAAAGGAAACATATTATTCTTATTAGTTGGTTTTGCTATTTAATAGCATTTTTCCCTCTTGACACATGACAGTATTCCTTCATCTCAACAGACGTGTTTTGATTTTGGAACACTGTACAATTTTGTTTTCTCCTGCTACTGCAGACTTCTGGAAACTGCGCCATCAGAATCACCTAAACTGAAAATAACCCAATTCTTTGCTGCCAGTGTCCATTTACATCAAGCACCTCTGAAAGAAACAGAGGTCGCTCCATTTAAGTACACTTAAAGTGTATTATACAATCAAATTCTATTATATCTGACATGTTTTGACTCTGCAAACCACAGTCTAGGTGAGTTTAGGATACTAGTTAAGATCAGTGAAGAACTAGTGGTTTCTGTAGGATAAGGGAGGAATCTTGCCCTTGAAGACATTTCTCCTTTATATTTCCACACTGTGTGTTTAAATAGCTGTGACACTGGAACTTTGTGTAATTGTAGCATTGTGATTTCTTGTAACATTGGTATTTATGATCCTCCAGGAAAATCTCCTTTTGAAATAAATCACTTTGGTGCATTTGTATCTTGGGGCCAAGGACAGTTTTCTGCAAAGAGAATTTCTGTCCAGCTCTATATCTAGTGTTTGTCACTAACAGATAATTATCTTTATAATCTATGTAAATACATGATGCGGGTGTGTTATAAAGCTATTAACTGCATTTAGTAAAGGCTCGTCCTGTTTACATGGGAGAAATGAGAAGTAGGTATTTCTCTCCATGATGTCTCCCAAATACTCTGTATCTTTCTCTTCATTTCTTATGAACAACATATCGAAACCAGAGGCATATCAAAAATGAAAGAGGCATGGCTTGTGTGTATTATTTTCCTGCGTAACAATGTGGTTAGAAAACAACTCAAGACTCTTTAGTAAATTATTAACCTTCGCCAAAAACAAGCCATAACAATGTTACACCCCAGTCAACACGCAAGGCGAAGTTATTGAATGCTTAAGGATTCAGTAACATTTTAAACTTTCTATTCAAGGAAATAGTACCTTTTAAAAATATTTTTAGCCACCTTTTATTCTTGGCCTTTCCTTTATTCTCCTGTGGTAAGAGATCTTAGGATTATTCTGTTGCCCTATGCATTTCCATATGCACACATGCATCTAAGTGTTCTATACATTACAAGCACGTAGATTGATGTACGTATATTTCCAAACGAAAGAAGTATTTGCATCTATTTTATTTACTTGGTATAAGTTACAAAACACCCTTATGCTTAAAACGATAGCCAGTTCTGATGAGATCTGGTAATTTACGTATAATTATTCTCTTCCCGGGGAGCCATGCTAATCTTTTCTCTTACAAACCCTGGGCTTAAAAACAAATCTTAATTTCTAGCTGCAACATTTCTAAAAAGTGGCCAGTGTGGCTTCTAAGACAAATCCCTTTTAAACAATAATAAAACAGAGAGTTAATGAGTTTACATATAAACAAGGAGGATTCTCTGCGGCTTGTCCAGTTGTCTTACATCTTTGAATGGGACAAGATTGTGGCGGGGAGTGGCATGCTGCATGGTAGGACCACAGTGCGACTGAGGAAGCTGATGGGCAAGTGTCCAGGAGGAATCATACATTACATCAGCATAATTGGGGATATAGCTAGATCACCTTTCTACTTGGTTTTTTCAAGCACTGTTTGTCTTCTTAAGGGATTATCCACACATTAACACAATGCTTGCTGAGTCTAAGAAAGTGTAAATAACCCTCAGATGCTTACCCGCAACCCGAACAGCAAGAATAATTTGCAATTTAGATTCAGATTTCAGACAGTGACAGAGGACAGTAAATGCCTTATTGGATGGGGCTGCTGCTCCCTGGAGCAAGAGTATGACTTTGCTTGTTTATTCATGGAAATGTCATTTTTAAGCTATTATTTATTTTTCTTAGTGCTCACAAGTTTGTTTTAACTGCTCTACCTAATTTGTATTTGCTCTTTGAATTGTTGTGGGCGACGATGTTATTGTATACTACACATGACTAGACACTTTGTAATGTATTGTATGTGTATATATATTATATATAATATAATGCATATGTTATGTTATTTGTATATATTACATAATTTGCAAAATAAAATATATTTTCTTATGTATAATATAATAAAATCATATTATTATATAATAAAATGATATACTAAGTGATAAATTATATAATAAATATACATAAATTATACAATAAAATAAATCATATGTTATATAATAAAATCCTATTATATAATAAAATGCTATACTAAATATTAAATAATATAATTACATATTACATAGCAAATAATATATATTATCATATAATAAATAATTATTATATGATGCTACTACTATATAATTGTCAGTCATTATATAATATTATATATTATATTATTATATATTTATGAATTATAACATTTATAGTTATAAATATTTTATTTTATATAATTTACATATAATATAATATTTAATGTCTATAATATTGTAAATATTATATAAGGTTATATAAATTATATATAAATATTGTATAATATAGTATATAGTATATATTATCATAAATATTTTTTTATATATATATATTTTTTATTGATGTCTTAGTTTATAACACTGTGGGGTTTTAGTTGTACATTTTTGTTTGTCCGTCACCTTGTGGATGTAACCCTTCACCCCTTGTGCCCCCCCACCCCCCTTCCCCTTGGTAACCACCAATCAGTTCTCTCTGTCCGTGTGTTCACTTATATTCCATATATGAGTGGGTTCATGCACTGTCTGTCCTTCTCTCTCTGGCTTATTTCACTTAACATAATACCCTCTAGGTCCTTCCATGTTGTTGCAAATGGGACAATTGTGTCTTTTGTTATGGCTGAGTAGTATTCCATTGTATGTATATACCACATCTTCTTTAACCAATCATCAGTCGAGGGACACTTGGGTTGCTTCCACTTCTTGGCTATAGTGAATAATGCTGCAATGAACATAGGGGTGCATACGCCTCTTGTGATGGTTGATTTCACGTCCATTGGGTAGATGCCCAAGAGTGGGATTGCTGGATCATACGGTATTTCTATTTTTAATTTTTTGAGGACTCTCCATACTGTTTTCCATAGAGGCTGCACCAGTTTGCATTCCCACCAGCAGTGAATGAGGGTCCCCGTTTCTCCACAACCTCTCCAGCATTTGTTGTTATTTGTCTTTGTGATTATAGCCATTCTAACCGGTGTAAGGTGATATCTCAGTGTAGTTTTGATTTGCATTTCCCTGATGATTAGTGATGTTGAACATCTTTTCATGTGTCTATTGGCCATCTGTATCTCTTCCTTGGAAAAATGTCTGTTCATATCCTCTGCCCATTTTCTGATCGGGTTGTTTGTTTTTTTGTTGCTCAGTTGTATGAGATCTTTGTATATTACTGAGATTAATCCCTTGTCAGACAAACGATTTGCAAATATTTTCTCCCAGCTGGTGGGTTGTTTATTCATTTTGATCCTGGTTTCATTTGCCTTGTAGAAGCTCTTTAGTCTGATGAGGTCCCACTTGTTTATTTTTTCTTTTGTTTCCCTTGTCTGGGTAGACATGGAATCTGAAAGTATCTCTTTATTCCAATCGCAATTAGTGTACTGCCTATATTTTCTTCCAGGAGTTTTATAGTTTCAGGTCTCACTTTAAGGTCTTTGATCCATTTTGAATTGATTTTTGTATGTGGCGATAGGAGATGGTCTACTTTCATTCTTTTGCATGTTGCTGTCCAATTTTCCCAGCACCATTTATTGAAGAGACTTCCCTCTCTCCATTGTATGTTCTTTGCTCCTTTGTTGGAGATTAGCTGTCCACAGGTGTGTGGTTTTATTTCTGGGCTTTCAATTCTGTTCCATTGATCTGTGTGTCTATTCTTGTACCAGTACCATGCTGTTTTGATTACTGTAGCTTTATAGTATATTTTGAAATCAGGGATTGTGATGCCTCCAGCTTTGTTCTTTTTTTTCAGACTTGCTTTAGCTATTCGGGCTCTTTTGTTGCCCCATACGAATTTCAGTAGTTTTTGTTCTATTAACGTGAAGAATGACATTGGGATTCTGATTGGGATTGCATTGAATCTGTAGATTGCTTTAGTTAGAATGGACATTTTAACTATATTTATTCTTCCAATCCATGTGCATGGAATATTTTTCCATTTCTTTATGTCCTCCTCGATTTCTTTCAATAGTGTCTTATAGTTTTCATTGTATAGGTCTTTGACCTCCTTGGTTAAATTTATTCCCAGATATTTTATTCTCTTTGTTGCAATTGTAAATGGGATTGTCTTTTTGAGTTCTCTTTCTGTTTTTTCATCATTAGTGTATAGAAATGCAATTGATTTTTGTAGGTTGATTTTATACCCTGCCACTTTACTGTAGTTGTTGATTGTTTCTAGTAGCTTTCCGATGGAATTTTTGGGGTTTTCTATGTATAGGATCATGTCGTCTGCAAATAGTGAGAGTTTCACTTCTTCATTGCCTATTTGGAGTCCTTTTATTCCTTTTTCTTGCCTAATTGCTCTGGCCAGAACTTCCAGTACTATGTTGAATAAGAGCGGTGAGAGTGGGCACCCTTGTCTTGTTCCTGTCCTCAAAGGAATGGCTTTCAGTTTTTCCCCGTTGAGTAGGATGTTTGCTGTAGGTTTGTCATATATGGCCCTTATTATGTTGAGGTACTTTCCTTCTATACCCATTTTGTTGAGAGTTTTTATCATAAATGGATGCTGGATCTTGTCAAATGCCTTCTCTGCATCGATTGAGATGATCATGTGGTTTTTATTCTTCATTTTGTTAATGTGGTGTATCACGTTGATTGGTTTGCGGATGTTGAACCATCCCTGTGTCCCTGGTATAAATCCCACTTGATCGTGGTGTATGATCTTTTTGATGTATTGCTGTATTCGGTTTGCCAATATTTTGTTGAGGATTTTTGTGTCTATGTTCATCAGCGATATTGGCCTGTAGTTTTCCTTCCTTGTATTGTCCTTGTCTGGCTTTGATATCAGCATGATGTCGGCCTCATAGAATGTGTTGGGAAGTATTCCCTCTTCCTCTATTTTTTGGAATAGTTTGAGAAGGATAGGTGCTAAATCTTTGAACGTTTGATAAAATTCTCCAGGGAAGCCATCTGGTCCTGGGCTTTTATTTTTTGGGAGGTTTTTGATTACTGTGTCAATCTCTTTACTTGTGATTGGTCTGTTCAGATTCTCTATTTCTTCTTGATTCAGTTTTGGGAGGTTGTACGCGTCCAAGAATTTGTCCATTTCCTCTAGGTTTTCCAATTTGTTGGCGTAAAGTTTTTCATAGTATTCCCTAATAATCCCTTGTATTTCTGTGGTGTCTGTTGTAATTTCTCCTCTTTCATTTCTAATTTTATTTATTTGAGTCTTCTCCCTTTTTTTCTTAGTGAGTCTGGCTAAGGGTTTGTCAATTTTATTTATCTTCTCAAAGAACCAGCTCTTTGTTTCATTGATCCTTTCTACTGTTTTTTTGGTTTCAATTTCATTTATTTCTGCTCTGATTTTTATTATTTCCCTCCTTCTATTGATTCGGGGCTTAGTCTGTTCTTCTTTTTCCAACTCTGTTAGGTGCAATTTAAGGTTATTTATTTGAGATTTTTCTTGTTTGTCAAGGTGAGCTTGTATTGCTATGAATTTCCCTCTCAGGACTGCTTTTGCTGCATCCCATATGAGTTGGTATGGTGTATTTTCCTTTTCATTTGTCTCCAGATAGCTTTTGATTTCTCCTTTAATTTCATCAATGACCCATTGGTTGTTCAGTAGCATGTTGTTTAGTCTCCACATCTTTGTCCCTTTCCTAGTTTTTTCCTTGCAGTTGATTTCTAGTTTCACAGCATTATGATCAGAAAAGATGCTTGTAATGATTTCAATCTTCTTAAATTTATAGAGGTTTTCCTTGTTTCCTAATATATGGTCTATCCTTGAGAATGTTCCATGTGCACTTGAGAAGAATGTGTACTCTGCTTTTTTTGGGTGGAGTGCTCTGTATATATCTATTAAGTCCATTGCATCTAGTTTTTCATTTAAGTCCATTATTTCCTTATTGACTTTTTGTCTGGATGATCTATCCATTGATGTACTTTGGTGCTCCTGTGTTGGGTGTATAGATATTTATAAGTGTTATGTCTTCTTGGTGAAGTATCCCTTTTATCATTATATATTGCCCTTCTTTGTCTCTCATTACCTTTTTTATCTTGAAGTCTACTTTGTCTGATATAAGTATGGCTACTCCTGCTTTCTTTTGTTTGCCATTAGCTTGGAGTATTGTTTTCCATCCTTTTATTTTGAGTCTGTGTTTGTCTTTAGAGCTGAGATGTGTTTCCTGGAGGCAGCAGATTGTTGGATCTTGGTTTTTAATCCATCCTGCCACTCTGTGTCTTTTGATTGGAGAATTCAATCCATTTACATTTAGAGTGATTATTGATATATGAGGGTTTAATGTTGCTATTTTATTGTTCATCTTCTGGTTCTTTTGCATTTCCTTTGTTTCTTGTCCCTTGTGTTTCGGACTGCAAATTCAATTTGGTATTTCTGCATGCTCATTCTCTTGGTTTTCTCTTTATTTGTCATGTGTGGTTCTCTTCTGGTTGTTTGTTTAGTGGTTACCGTGCGGTTTATCATAAATATTTTAATGATATTTTTAAAATGTTTCAGATATTTAAAATATTTTAATATAATATAAACACCTTTTATATTTATTGCATAATAATAAATTATATTTATTATATATTTACTATTCATTATATAGTTATATTAAACATATCTTTAATATATTTATAATATGTTATATATTATATCATAAATATATATTATTTATATATTATTATTTTATATTGTATATTAATATTTATATTATATATTATATATAACATTACACATTATATCATAGATGTATAATAATCATAAATATATAAAATTAAACATTATTATTGTATATACTATGTATTATATATACTACATACATATTAGAGTCTTATATAATCGTGATCTGTTACGTAATATTATACAATATATAATGAAATACCATTTAGTTACAGTGTTACATAGAACTGCCTGGTAATCAACAGAGAATAACAAGGGTCCACGCTGAAAGGTGAAAAGCTTGTGTTTCCACTTCCCCCAGGTAAGATCCTGGAGGCCCTGGACCGGGAACTCCTGGCCAACCACACGCTGGTGTACTTCACCTCTGACCACGGGGGCCGCCTGGAGGCACAGGGCGGCGGGGCCCAGCTGGGCGGCTGGAACGGCATCTACAAAGGTGATGGGCAGAGAGCTGACCCCTGTCAGTTTAATACCTCTGTAACGTCCACTTAGTGTTGCTTTCCAGTTAATTCATTTGCAAGCGCTGTTTGGAGGTTTTTATGTGAGTTTTAGTCTCTGAGGAAGCTAGGTGGAAAAAGGCTGCAAGTTTGGGGGCAATTTCCAAGTGTTTAAGACAAAATTGTCTGAAGTAAAGAAAGGCTCATGAGAGTAAATACACAGGGTCTCAGTGAGCATCTAAAAGAAGTTTCTAAGCCTCCACACTATTGACATTTGGGGCTGGACCATTCTTTGTGATGGGGTGTCCTATGCATTGTAGGGTGTGGAGCAGCATCCCTGGTCTCCACCCACCAGAGGCCAGTAGAACCCAACTCACTCCAAATCGTGACAACCAAAAATGTCTCCAGACATTGCCCAGTGTCCCCTGGGGTCAAAGTCATCTTCAGTTGAGAACCATTAGCTGTAGAATGATACTCAGTTGAATACCCAAATTTGGGTTTTCAATTTAATAGAATCTATCATGTGACGGTTATGCTTCAAAGAGTGTCATAGTGATCAGGTAAGGAGGTGTGCATTTCTCTTTGATGTGCTCCATGCGGGATTACCCAACAAATCCACTGAGCCTGCTCTTCGGGCATCAGCAAAGCAGTGCCAACAAAAAGAGGAGTTTAAAAATACGTTTGATGTCTGTGTTCCCCCACCACCACCCCCGCCACCACACCCATCAAAGAAACTAGTCCCTTCCTCCTTCTTCCCTGTGGGGGATCCCTGGATAAAGTCAAAATGCTTTACTTTATCTCTCAAGGCTCACCATAACCAAGGTAAAACGTGTTTTCTGGTCTTGCTTTGAACTGCATTTACTTTTCCATCTTTTTGAGCCCCATCTGATTCCAATAAGGACTGAAGATTTGCCAGCTCCTGGGATGTTCTGTTTTCTCGTGCTATTGAAAGACCGTGGCGTTCGTTGGCGCATAATAATGTACTGTGTTAGGACAGCACTTGTTTTTATTTATTATTACTTGAGTGCTACAAGTTCACAACTTGAGTTGTCACTTCAAGGAAGGCAGGAAGTATCTCTCACAATTTTTTGTATCTCTCTCTCCATGAATTGAGCATGGATGTGACAAGCAAAAGCAAAAGTTGCGTCTAGATTTGATTTCCAATTCAGTGGAGAATGGTATGGTTGAGTTGAATCCATCTTTGGTTGCAGGTGGCAGAGGGATGGGCGGATGGGAAGGCGGGATCCGAGTCCCGGGGATATTCCGATGGCCGACGGTCCTGGAGGCTGGGAAAGTGATCGACGAGCCCACGAGTCTGATGGACATTTACCCAACACTGTCTTATGTGGGTGGAGGGATCCTGCCCCAGGACAGGTATGGAAACAGTGCCTGCTCCTAACCCGGGGAGATATACTTGGCGCACATGTGGATGTATTAGATAATTTTATACGTGTGTGGGAAGCGTGTTACTTAGTTTTCAATATTCAGGCAAGATGAGTGGACATCTTTCTTCCCTTAGTTCATCATGGAAGACTTGCCTATTTCTCTTTTAGAACATGTCTTACTTTCTCTCTCATATAATACTTAACACAGGCACGGGCTTGCTTGTCCTCATGGGTACGATCTGACCCTCATTCATTTTTACATCCCTCACAGCATCTAGACCATTAAGCAAATATTTAAGTGAAATACTGAATAAATGTAAGTCTGTGTCAATGTACGTGTGATAAATTATGCCGTATTTCTCTCTGGGGTTTAAAATCGATAAATGTGTTACACGCTTTAAGAGTTTAATTCCGTGTGTGGTGGGGAGATGGTTCCTATTTTCTTTGGTGGAGTTTTACTTGAATCAAATGAGTGTAAAGAGCTCAATTTTCTAATCCATGACATTCATTCATAGTGTCTTGCAAGGTATCAGAATAATACTTCCCGCTGCTCACCTCTCCCATTGTCTTAGAAAATGTGTAGTAAGTTTTATTTCTTTTTCTTTTTTTTTGTTATAAAATGAGTGAGGTGCAGAACGTTTTAGAAAGTCCTTTCTTCTCTTCTCCTTCCTCCTCCTCCTCCACTTCCTTCTCCTCCTCCCCTTCTCCTTCTTCGTCTTCTTTCTTCTTCCTTCTTCCTCTTCCTCCTCCTCTCCCCCCCCCCACTCCTCCTTCTTTTGTTATAGGATACGTGACTAAACCATACCTCTCTCACCACGTTCTGCCCTTCCCCTTCTCTCCTAAGAGTGATTGACGGCCGGAACCTGATGCCTCTGCTGGAAGGGAGGGTCTCCCACTCGGACCATGAATTCCTCTTCCACTACTGTGGGGTCTACCTGCACACAGCCAGGTGGCACCAGAAGGACTGTGAGTATGAAGATGGTGGACATGTGGGAACACAATAAGGACACGGTCTCACCTCCTTTTTCTCTTGGGGGAAGTTACACCATGTGCAAATAACACCCGGCCATAGTGGTTCTTTTTCTTGGGGAAGTTACTTAAGCAGCCATTGCACTGCAGTAGGATTTTAGAGGGTTGCGTGTGTGTGTATGTGTGTGTGTGTGTGTGTGTGTGTGTATGTGTGTAAGCTCATGTGCATGAATACTTCAGAAGGAGAAAATGAATATCCACAACTAAGGACACTGAGGTAGTTAGCAACAAGGCATAAACTTCAGTCTAACTTACACATCAGTCACTAACTGCCTCCTTTCGAGTCATCATCTCTGTCCCACCTTCATGCTATAGAATCCATGTAAACAAATATAAATTAACAAATGATAATGATTTCCTCACATCTGTAAAGAAAGCTCTTTCAGGGACATTTAGATAATGTTCTAGAATTCTCACTTGATTGGAGTTGACTTACCTTGCAGGGTAGATATGGATTTTGTCCCATGCAATCCGTCACTTGTGGTGTGATCCACTCTCCATGTCAGTAGGGATGTCTCCCGCATAAAACAAGAACAAACAAAAATCTCTTCCTTTTAGATTCTGTATCAGTGAGAGACATGTTCAATGCTAGTTAACAAAAGAAAACAGCCCCCCCAAACAACAAACGCCTCCCAAATTTAACTATAGAGGGTTAAACAAATAGAATTTAATTTATCTTTCATAGTAAGAATTCCAGAAGTTGGACGCACAGGGCTGCTACAGTGCTCAATGCCATGACTGGGGACTTGGGCTCTATTTCTGTTTCCATCCAGCCATCTCTGGAATGCCAGCTTTCATTCTTATGCTTCTAACCCCGTGGTTGCAAAGTGGCTGACGTTCCTCCAGGCATCAGTTCTGCCCTGTGCACGGAATGGAAGGGAAAGAGCAAAGGAGGTGAAGAATACAGCCAGATGATTGAGTCCAATTTTTTAGGAAAGCACAGCTTTTCTGCAAAACCCCTCCAGTGGATTTCTGTGTAAACCTCATTGACCAGAGGCTGGAAAATGCTTATGATGTTTTCGGCCTAAAATTGACCTCTGGAAATAGAATTGCTAACCATTCATATAGAAAGAAAGAAAAGAAAGGAAGGAAATAAGAGGAAGTGAAGGAGGAGTAAAAGAACAAAGAATGATTGATCTTGCCAAACAACCTTTGCCAATTTCAGATCTGAAAGTGTTCTATAGCCTTAAAAATTTTTCCACTTTCCTGTGCCAAGTCAGATCAAGGTAGTGATTTGAATTAGAATTTCCACGGTTAGAGCAGCTTTCAGATAATAACTATTGTCTCCAGATGCTCTCGTGTTAAGTTACACAGAAAAGTCTGCAAGTTTGCAATGAAACACCGTGCATTGTTCTTGTAGTTGAGGAAAGGCTGTTATTGCTGTGTAATTCTGTGCAAAAGAAGATTGTTAGCAAAAGCATTTGAGAAATAAGTTTCTGATGGAAAGATTCTTAAAATAATAAGAAATATGACGTTCCAATGGAGCTCTGCTTTCCAGGTTCAACTGTGTGGAAGGTTCATTACGTGACTCCCAAATTCTCCCCAGAGGGAGCTGGCGCCTGCTACGGAAGTGGCATATGTTCGTGTACTGGAGATGTCACCTACCACGACCCTCCGCTGCTCTTTGACATCTCAAGAGACCCTTCTGAATCCCGACCTCTTAACCCTGACAATGAAGTGTTATTTGACTCCGTGGTCAAGAAAATCGAGGCGGCCATAAAAGAGCATCGTAGGACGCTGACACCTGTCCCACAGCAGTTGTCCGTGTTCAACACCATTTGGAAACCATGGCTGCAGCCCTGCTGTGGGACTTTCCCCTTTTGTGGGTGTGACAAGGAAGATGACATCCTATCCACTGCGTGGTGAGCAGAAAGGGACCACTTGTTACCAACCACCAACACACTATTACAAAGGTCATGGGAGCAAGGCTCAACTGACTCATTCATTCCATTTGGGATCAAAAAATGATGCCCTCCAAGTTTTTTTTTTCTCCCGAAAGCCCCAGTGCATGGTTGCCTGTCCTAGTTCTCAGTCCTTCTAGTTCTTCTATGTGAGCCGCCACCACAGCATGGCCACTGACAGACGGGTGGTGTGATTCTGTGACCAGGAAATGAACCCGGGCTGCCAAAGCAGTGAAAGCACCAAATTTTAACCACCAGGCCATCAGGGCTGGCTCCCTCAACCATTTTTTTAAGCCTTAGATTTTAGTTTTCCCTTCGAGTCATGTCCAGGAGCTCAGTGAAATGAAAGTGAATCCTTACATCAGTGAATCTGAAGTGGAGCAATTGTTTTATCCTGTTCTTATATAATTGTGTCCTTCCTCAAGGAAAAAGACAGACCAAGGTGGCCTTCTGCAGATTCTTCTGGATTTGAGTTCATAAAAGATGATTAGAAGTAGCAGATCCAATGTCATTGTTTTTACATGTTAACATTAGAAAGTTCTACTTGCAGATTCTAACTCCCTGATTTCCCTTTTTCTTTCCTTCTCTACCATCTTACAAGCATTTTGTTTTGAGACAAAATGCCTGGCTATAGATTTTGGCTCTGCACCCTGCTATCCATGTGACTGGGGAGAAATTTATGTGTCTTGGTTTTTTCATGGGTAAAATGGAGAAAACTAGTGTCTCTTTCACAGAGTAGCTGTGAGCATTACACACATCAATTCATGTGAAATCCCCCAGTGTACAATAAGACCTCAATAAATGTTATTATTATGAATGTTGTAATTGTTGTCAATTGCAATTAGTTATATTTCCTGAAGTACGGAATAGGAAGAATGGAGAAAGTCCATTTTTAAAGTAAAATAGAGAAAAATGGTTGAAAAAAATTTTTAATTGATGAAAGGCGTTCAAGAAGCACACTTGCAAAGTAAATCCAAGCAGAATAAACAAAAATAAATTCATAACTTGAATCATCACAGGGAAACTGCCTACAGAATAAAAAGTATTAAACTAATGTAGACTTAAATGGCTCCAAGGAAAGCCACAGACAATAGAACAATCTTTTCAAACTATTGAGAGAAACTATCAACCCAGAGTTACATACGTAACTAAATTATTCAATAATGGCAGTGAAATAATTAAAAACACAGAAAACTATTATTGTGGAATTTTGCTATCCTTTTATTTAACTCTGTTTCATGTATTTTGAAGCTCTGGTATTAGAAGCTTTTAAAAAAACTGTTTTCCCTCCCTGATGAATCAAACCTTCGGTCATTATGCAATTTATGTCTTTATATCTCTTTATCTTGAAATCTAATTAAGCTGAAATGAACATAGCCACTTCAGCCTTCTTACACTTGATGTTTAAATAGTGTACGTTTTTTCTTCCATCACTTTAACCTATATGTGGCTTTATATTCCTAGACATCATATAATTGGATTTTGCTTTTTAATCCATTCTGATAATCTCTGATATTAACTAGGATGATTTGTCCATTAACATTTAGTGTAATTTTTGATAGAGTTGGATTTTGGTCTTCCAATTCTTTTTGCCCCATCTGTTGCTTTTTCTGTCTTCGTTGGGTTCACTGATTTTTTTTTTTTTCTATTAGAGTGTTCTTTTATCTTTTTGCTATTCTTCTTTGCATTTTTTAGTGTTAGATCTAGCAAATATAATATATATGTTTAGCTTATTGTGGTCTAATTTTAATATGGTATCACTTCATGTAACATGGAAAAACTTTGCTACTCTGTAGATTTATTTACCAATACTCCATTGATCTTGTGCTCTAGGTGTTATATGTATTACATCTACATATGTTATCAAGCCTCCAGAGAGCACAATACATTTGCTTTAAATAAGTCGTATGTATATTAAAGGGATCAAGAGAAAAAATGTTTACGTTTAGCTGAATATTCACTGTTTCTCATGCTCTTCATACATTTCTAGGGATTCATATTTTCATCTGGCATCATTTCCCTTCAGACTAAAGATAATACTCCAGGATTTTTATAGTGCAGGTCTTTAGATGATGAATTCTCTTAGCTTTAATTATTTCTTTGATATATTTCTGGAAATGTTATTCTATCTTCATTCTTGAAAGATATTTTCACAGGTTCCAGGTTTATATGTTGGTTTTTACTTTATTTCACCAGTTTAAAGATGTTGACTCCTCTGTCCTAACCCCCAATATTTCTCATGAGCGTTTGGCAGTCATTTGAATTATTATTCCCTTGTATCTCATGTGTCATTTTTCTTGGGCTATTTTTAAGATTTTTTTTCTATGTTTGGTTTTTAGCATTTTGTCTATTATTATTCCAGCATTTTATTTTTAGCAGTATGCCTACTTTTGTCTATTTATGTGCCTAGATGTGCTTTTCTTCATATTTATCCTACTTGGGGTGTGCTGAGCTTTTCGAATCTGTAAATTTATATCTTGCACCAAATTTTGGAGTATTTTTTTCTTCAAAAATTTTTTGTATCCTCTTCTCTCTCCTTCTCCTCTCTAACTCTAATATAGATATTTTGATATTGCCTTATAACTTTCTGAGACTTTATTTAATTTTACTTTTTTTCCAATCTTAAAATTGGATAATTTCTGTTGATCTATTTTCAAGTTATTCACTCTCTCCCCTTTGTGCTCTATTTAGTTCTTAGGCACAGACCGTAAATTTTTATTGGAATTCTACATTTCAATTCTAGAATTTACATTTAGTTCATTTTTATAGTTACTACTTCTCTCTTGAGGTTTACTATCTTTTTATTTATTAGGAACACATTTTTCTTTATCTCATTGAGCAGAGAGATAATAATTGCTGTAATGTCCTTGTAAGTCATCTTGGGGTTGGTTTCTGTTGATATTTTAATTTGTTTGTTTTACTCTTGAGAATGTCTCATTTTCCTGACTCTACATACATCGAGTAATTTTGGACTCTATTTTGGACACTGTGAATGTTACGCATAGGGATTCCAGTTTCTGCTACATTCTTCAAAAGAGTGTTTTAGCAGACAATAAACTTGGTTGGACTCAAATTGTAAACTCTGGCTACTAGGTGGCAGCTCCAATCTCAGCTCAGATCTTTTATCTATAACTGGTAATTTTGTGTTTTCCCTTCATGTCTGTGGTTCAGATGTCAGGCACAGATCTGGGCAGTGTTTATATACAGTGTTTGCAACTCTCCTCAGATTCTTTCCTTCCTGTGATTTTTCACCTCCCTTTTCAGCAGTTGTGGATGCATTGAACTCTGTCCTCTAATTCTTCATGCAACAGTGACTGCAGATTTTCTGAGTTTTAGCTGTCCCTTGTGGTATCACCTGTAGGTTCCTATCAGATTAAAAACTGAGTGCTCACACCATGTTGGTCCATTCTTCCAAATGTTGACTCTCCTTTAGAATCTGCCTGTTTTTATTCACTGTTCAGAGCCATCACTACTTCCTTTTTGTATTTTGTGTAGAGATTATAGCTGTTATCTTGGGGAAGATAGGTCTGGTAGGAGCTGACTTCTCCATTCTTGAAATAGACATCAGAGCAATGTTTTTGAGCCCACGGTTTTGGGGACCAGATATTGCAATACTTCAGCTCATCCATGCTCAATGATTCTACTACATTTTTGTAACTCAGTTTCATGGGTAAATCTTGGAAGTTGTGAAGTGCTCATGACCTGATCACAGCATGTTCTTGCACCTGAGGATCTTTGTCTTGGTGGAAAAACAGGCTTATTTCTTGCTTGCAAGAAATAAATTAGCCAACTTTACTAAGTAAACTAAGCCCTCAGGCCAAACTTACCCCACCTCTGAGGAGAGTCACCTGTTTGTAACCCTGTAGTGTCTCACCTGCCAAATGTAGATAATCCATCCTCCTCATAAAGGTTAGTCATAGGCATCGTGAATTTACTTATGATGCAAATTCCACACAACTATTACTGACATTGTAATAACCATAAGAATTTCACATTCATTAAGTATGGAAATTTGCTCCTTGATCTCAGAGGGTTACTTTTAATCGCTATTATGTTTTAGAACAGAATACATAGTTGTTTCTTCATTACAGATATCTCAGTGTCCTCAGTAATTGTATTATCTTTTCCTTCTACAAATTGACCTGTAGATTTTTTCCCTGCAAGTTTAAATTGTGATGGACATTGCTTTTGTAAACATTGATATTTAAAAATAAAACTGTTATATTACTCTTTAAAATGCACTTAATTCGGTTTAAATGCCGTAAAGTTTCGACACGCATCCTTGGCTATGTAATAAATACCCGAACAAGCTTCTCTTTAAGAGACTGAAATTTCCATAGTTCTTTGTGTCTCTCAGATCTCCTATTTCCATCTGCATTTTCCCCACAGAATTTCCTCCTATTAAGAAATGTGTCTTATCTTGAAAAATCTTATGTAGATCACCCACTTAAAGAGAGAGAGGGAGACCAAAATGATCACTATCAGGGTTAAAGAAGAGACATAACTAGAAATCCTACAGATATTAGAAGGAAAATGAAAGACCAAAACATTTGGCAATTTAGATGCTCTGTGTGCTGTGTCAATGCATATGTTCCATAACCAATCTAGAAGTCAAAATTGGGGTGAGTTTATTATGAGCCAACCCTGAGAACCATATAGCCCAGGAGAGTCCTTTCACAAAGGAAAGGAGCCCTCCAAAGAAGTGGGCTGTACAGTGATTATATACCGTCAAAGAGCGCGCATCACATGTGATGGGAATGTCCCTTTTACAACAGTCACGAGATTGCTTTGCCGACACAGCAATTCGGTGAACACGGGGTTGGTGGTCTCAGGGTGGGTGGTCACGAGGTGAGCACAGCAGGTTGGCAATTAATCCTTAGTTTCAGGAGAGATGCTTATCCTTAAAGAAATGCCAATGTGGGGGAAGTTGCATCCTTATCTTTAAGGGCATCATTCTTGTCTTTGGGACACAGTAAATATTTAAAGCAGATGGACAGTGCATGCTCAACAGGCCACATCAGGCCCTTTTGGAAAATCAAGGTCAGGCCAAATTAGTTTTAACTCGGATGCTTTCCTCATAGACTCCAGTGTAGCCTGTTACTTGTCATTTATTTTCAGCTGCTTACACTGTTAGGTTCACTTAGTGGAAATTTATGGAGCCATACAGTTACAACATGTGGTCCTTCCTATATGTATATTTCAATTAGAAATATTACATTTAAAAGGCCATAAATGGGAGCTTAGAGGAACTGGACTAGTTTCTTGTTTCCCACAAGAAAGAATGTGGGAGGGAAGAAACTCATGATTACAGTACAGTTAGTATAGCATGGGCGTGTTGTGTTTTCTTTTAAACAGTCCACAAAACTTATACGAGGCAAGTAGTGTAATCTCCACTTTCACACAAGGAAAATGAGTTTCAGAGTAATTAAGTAATTGCCTGAGATTATACAGATGTTCATTGCAGAGAAGGTATTTAAGTTCAGTCGCTTTTCAAATTTACTAAACCATGCGGCTGTGTGTGGTGGTGTCAGATTGCAAAGCATTGTGTGTTTTTCTGACTCGTTTCTTTGATTGGGAAACTTTTTGGCCTTTCTGGCATGTTGTAAATGTTGATGTTTAAAGATAAAATTGTTATGCCAGTGTTTTAAATATTTCCAATTGCATCTTATCACTAGTAATTTGAGATCTAAACTCATCCATGTTAAAAAAAAGGAGAAAGAATCCTAAGAAAGCTTTTCTTTAATAGTCAAAAATTTTAAATAGCTTCTTTTTCTTTGTAAAATTTTGTTTCTATTTACCAGTTTACCACCTCCGCAGAATTTTCTCCTAATATTTCTAGCTTGAAATTCTTCCAATAGTCACTTTATCATACTTCCCCACAGTAAAAAATAGTCTTGCAATTATTATTTTTTGCTTCCTGTGATTATAAATGCTAGAAAGTGTTTTTACTTAATTGGGTTATCAACACCATTATTAATGGTATATAATTTATCACAATGCACATAAAGTGTATGGCCCATTTTGGTAATTAGTATTGTCAATGCAAATAATCCATTATCAATCTATAAATCAAAATTTTGGTGCATTTATTATGAGCCAGATCTGGGGATTATCCCAGGGCCTTTCATCCCCAGAGAAGGAAGGGCACCAAAGAAGGGGGGTGTACAGAGTGGTTAGATACCATCTTGGAACAAAGAGCATACATCACATGTGATGGAAATGTCCCTTTTACCATTGTCACGAGATGCTTTGCTGGCTCAGCAGATAGGTGAACACAGCAGGTCGGTGGTCACAAGGTGAGCATAGCAGGTGAGTAATTACTCCTTAGTTTAGAGAGAGATGCTTATCCTTAAAGAAATGCTGATATGGGAGAGGTTACATCCCTATCTTTAAGGGCATCATTCTTGTCTTTGGGACGTTGTAAATATTTATAGCAGATATACAATACTTGTTCAACAGGCCACTTCAGACCCTTTTGGAAAAAACAAGGTCAGGCTGAATTAGTTTTATACCATATGGCTTCCTCACATACTCCAATACATCCTATTGCTTTTCATTTTTTTATCAGTATAAACAAAACCTGATATTTGGTTGGAAACATACGTATTAATGAGATGGAGCAGGACGTTTATTCAACAAATTCCTGTATCTGTAGGTGAATACTATTTAATGCCAGAATAAGACAGTATACAGCATCACTTTTATCCTAGCTTTCATTTTTTACAGCTCTTGGAAACCTTTTTTCGAAAATAAGTTGATGGAGAATGGGAGAGTTTTGTTCTGTGAAGTCATTCACGAGAAGATCGTACGGTGACTGTCCAAACCTGCTGGTAGTATGTTTGGGGATCTAAATGATCTGAGGGAAGGAGATTGAGGAGCCAGGAGATTGGAATAGGGAAGGAGGGGAGGCCAATAGGAGAAGGGATCACCATGATTTCTGCTCAAGTGGGCATCAGAGTGTAATTCAACTCAGACCTCCAGAAGAGCCATGCAGGATTGTCTGTTGATGGATGGGAGACAGGAACATGCACCCATTGTAGGACTGCCTCCAAAAAACCACAAACAGACAACAAAACAGTGGCATATCTTTAAAACCACCACCCTCCTCATAAAGAGTTCAAGTGATGTAGAAAAAAGAGCACAAAGGTCACAGCTCCAGAATAGGTTGACATTTTAGACCATGAAATATCTTTTGTGAACACGAGGCAACCGTGGTTCACTTCATCTTTTCTTCTCACAAATGATTGGAGATTCTGTCAATCACCCCGTAGCAGGTTCATGCCCTCACACGCGAGTCTTACAGGAGGAACATCTCTGGCCTCAGACCTTCACCAGGTTCCTAGATCACCCAAGAGCCTTTACCTCGTTGACAAGAGCCACTGCCGTGACCCCTTTTTCCCACTTTAGCAGATGCTTCCGTGCTTGCTCAAATGAGATGAAAGGTCGCTTGCTTCCAGGTGCAGAAGCACTGGTGAGTGTCCCAAGGATTTTGTAGAGTCACCAGCTCAGCGTCTGTCCGGGGCTCATGTCCACGCTGGCCTCTCCCTTCCAGCCCACTGGAGCATTTCCAGTTTCCTGCTGGCGTCACCTGTTTTTAAAGTTTCTTTCACACTATGTACCTTCTCTTGTGTGGATGTCCTCTCACACCCACCTCCTTTTATGCAGGGGACGTTTTTCTTATTATTTTTCCAGCCGACTTGGGAGGAGGTAAATTCTGTAATGCAACTGAAACTTGCCATCTATTTAGAAACGTATTTGCCTACTTAGGCTGACCTGTGGCTGTTTTTGTGAGCGTACCATTTCTTGTCCGACATCGTTTCTCAACCTCAGCACTTGGGTTGACACTTGGGACAGCATCATTCTCTGTGGCCGGAGCTGTCCTCTGTACTGCAGGATGTGGAACAGCATCTCTGGTCTCCAAGTACCACCTGCCCCACCTGCCAGTAACACCTGCCCCCCTCCGATTGTAAACACCAAAAATGTCTCCAGACACTGCCAAATGTCCTCTGGGGATCAAAGTCACCCCTGGTTGGGAACCACTGGCACACCTGCACCATTTTATGGATGGGCAGCTTTGAGCACCATAGAGTTACAGGAACGAGGCTGACCATTTCCCACTCCATGGAGAAAATGCACAGACTTTGAATGGTTGGGGCTGGTTTCACAAACTCTTCTCTGCTTCCGTGAGTTAACTAATCTCCAACTCTGTTTTAAAAACCCAAACAAACAGGGCGGGTTGCAGCAGGTATGAAAATGTGGTCCAATTAAGTTTATTTTTAAGTACGTAAATCCGAGCAAAAGGACTTGAAAAATTTTCAGGTAAATGTGTAAATTTTTGCATCTTTGTGTGGTGGAATCATTGGTAATAGCTTTTTCTTCTTTGTGTTTCTCTGTGTTTTCCAAATGTTAAATCATTATGCTGCTCCTTTAAGAAGGTTTTGTTATATCATGTTGGAATGTCATGTCTGCAAGCGTGTACGAGTTTCTCTAACTGGGTGTGTGAAGTTCTGTCATAGACACTATCCCCAAGTCCCATGTTAACCCCATCTTAATTAACAATACAAAGGTATTTGCTGCCAATGCCAGAGTAATTCAATTACTGTGTGGGCAATGTGAAGTAATGCTGATTTCATCTCTCAGCGCATGAGACTCATCTAAGAGCCCTTTAGAGTGGCTCACGGGGGCATCCTGCCCTGAGCCCAGCCCTGGTGGATATTTATGGCTCCTCTTTGGGTATCTGATTAATCCACTTATTAGTCTCAGGGATGCATGAAAAGCCTGTGTGTTGCATGTTGTGAAATGCACTGATCTCACCATATCGCTATTGCCCTAGTCACCCCTGTGGGGGATCAGCATTGGCCACCCCAAAATGTGTCCCTTTGGCTTGATTACTTTTAAGAACAAAAGACTCTGAAAGAAACTTTGACCTTCCCCCTACCTGCCTAAAAGAATTTCAGATAGAAGGCCTGTTCCAGGAGGGAGCTAATACCATAGAAAACTATAGTATAATATAAACTAGGTGTGGTGGACTTGGAGGAAAATAAAGGCTTTTTAATCAAAGTCCCCTCCGTCTCTCATTGTCCCTACAAGGCATGGTCAACATTTTTTTTATCAAACATTTGCTTTTCCATCTCCATGTGAATCGCCTTCCTCCCCTTTGAAGTCCCAAACCACTACCCCCAACATCCTCCTTTGTCCTTACCTGAAGATGGTATTTAAGGCAGTGGCTTTGACCATCTTGGTGAGTTATACAGATTTCCTGAATTTCTCCCATGTATACGTGTTATTAAACTTTGTTTGATTTTCTCCTCTTATTCTGTCTCATGTCAATTCAATTTTTAGACCAGCCAGAAGGACCTAGAGGGTAGAGGAATAGTTCTTCCTCCCTACACCCCATTCCAGTGACCAAGGGAAGGGATGGATTTTATCCTGTCACCCCGCCTATAGAAGAGCTCTTGCGCTTCTAACTAATGGCATTCCCCCCACATATACATATAATGGTTATTTTGGAAAATAAAAATAAAAATTAAGTAAACAAATACAGTCTAAATATGTTCAGCCAGAAATACACCTCAGCATATTGGCATAAATTGACATATTTTTTCCATTTGCTGTCCTGGGTGTGTTTATATAATTACACAATTGACACAAAGTAACATATACACCTTATGTACTGTTTCCTCTTTCTTTTTTATATAGTGAATTGATTCCTGTAGTTTTGAATGTCAGGTCAACTTGTCTATTATTATAATTTTTTGGAGGAATTTTTTCTTCTTCTCCTATGCTAATTTTTCTAGATGAATTTCAAGGTCAATTGGCCAAGTTACAAAAAAAAAATCCTCTTTTAACAGGATTCCATTTAAAACATGGGTTACTGTGGGAAAAAGTCACATTTTTATAGTATGAATTTTTCCATTCAAAAAAAGGTATGTAGTTTTCTTTATTGAAAACATTAAAAAAAAAATCCCATCTGTGGAATTATTGTTTTTTTGTTGACTTTCTTTGTTTAATATAGATTCTGTCACTCCTACATGTTTGTATGTCTGTTGTATTATTATCTGGAGCTATTTTTTCATTCTATTTTCTTTTTGATCATATAGAAGATGCTGATTTTAACCTTAATATTCTTACTCTTCAATTACTGAATTTTCCTATTTCTAACAATTTTCTTTTTGTTTAAGATATATTGCTTACACATCTGCAAATAATCATTTTATTTCCTAATAACAATATTTATGCCTCTCATTTCTTTATTTTTCACTTTCACACTGGCTTGCTGGTCAGGAAAACTGTTCCATTAATAAAGGTGATCTTGAACTTACTTTTCTTGCTTTTTACTTTAAGAAAGTACACCTAGAATTCTAGCTTCAAGATATAGTAAATGTGAGTTTGTGTGTGTGTGTGTATAATATTACATCAAGGAAGTAATACACTATTTCTATTTTCTGAAGAGTATTTTTTGAATTGAGAATGGACATAGAAGTTTATCCAGATTTCTTTAGAGTGTTACTGAATCATTTTTCCTTTTGATTCATTACTGTTCTTTCATGTTAATAGATTTTTTTTTTTTTTTTGCTGAGGAAGATTGGCCCTGAGCTAACATCCATGCCAGTCTTCCTCTCTTTTGTATGTGGGTCGCCACCACAGCATGGCTGACGAGTGGTGTAGGTCTGCACCCGGGATCTGAACCCCCGAACCCAGGCCAATGAAGCAGAACATGCTGAAGCTAACCACTAGGCCAGGGGGCTGGCCCCTCTCGTTAATAGATTTTTAACATGAAATAACCATTGTGTTTCTGTGCTAAACTCCATTTGATCATGGCGTGTTTTCCTTTTCATGTCCTCTTGAGTTCCACTTGCTCATATTTCGGGTAAGACTCTCGCATCTTTGTCCACGAGTAAGGTTGCTATGTGATTTTAAGTTTTTGTGCTATTGTTTGAGGTTTAGGAAAGACACGTGTGACCTGCGGCTTCAGGTTTTAGCACCTGCTGCTTCCGTTGGAAGTTGGTTGTCACACGACGTACATTCCAAGGCCGCCATCTTGCTTGGTGGTGGATGTGAAATGAAAGGCTCCTCTGACTTTCGCTTCCTTGACACTTCTCAGCTTCAGACTAAGTCCCTTGAAAAGATGGATAGATGTCCGTAATCACACCGTCAGGATACCTCTGATCTAATTCTCACAGAAATGAAAGCAATATATGCCTCAATACAAGTTGACCATTTTTAATTAACAGTAAAATAGCAGAAGCAATATCCTAGGTCAGCTCATACTCATTTAAAATTAAGCAATGATTTAAATATATATTTTCCCATGAAAATAGTCTTTCCCCCAAAGAAAATGTTCAATGTTTCAGAAATTTAATTCAAAATAAAAATGTGAACTGAAATCTTAGACCCCTCCAATTCCATGCGTAGAGCAGTTTTGCAATCCCTTATTAAGTACTTGAGAATATATATACAATACATATATATACATGAAATATATTTATATTGCATCCCCTAGGATTTTAGAGGATTGTTTTCTCATTTCACTCTTTCTGTTTTAAAGTTACTCTTTGGCAGTGTATTTTCTCTATTTTAAAAATTATGTGATGTTTTAAAAATATAACAAGTTAAATTTAATTGTAAAATATGGTCATATTTTATATTAAAAATTCAAATAATTAAAAGGATTTAAGACAAAAATTAAAAGGCTGTCTCCCCTTAACCCCACCCCCTACCTCATACTCTTACAGAAGTAAGCACTAATGGTTCACATTTTCACTTTTATGGTTTTACCACCCAATGAAAATAAAGTGTCAGACCTCAGAGAAAAGGAAAATATGCTGGGGAGTATTGGGAAACCTGCCCTCTGATTGAATCCATAGAGAGGGAAATGCGAGCTGTGTGAATATACCACACCTCCATCATCAGGACATTCCAAGGTCAAGGTCAACTGGGTCATCCCTGCCTGTTAGCACACGTCTGCACTCTCACCCCATACTGTGTTCAGGACTGTGCTCGACCAAGACAACCCAGCCAGCGGCCCTTCTCTTGCTACTCTTCATAGATACAGGAAAGTGTTTCACCTCACGGGTGAACACGTCTCTGCTCTTACTGCACCACTCGGGGGCTAGGATTCACTTTTCCCTCGAGGACAGGCTTCAAAGAATGGAGTTCCTTAAAATTGGGCTTATTGCTTTCTAGGCTGGTCCGATGGCTCTCATTCTAGGATTTGGCTCCCTTGTATTCTTGGGGTAACTTTGGCTGCCTTCTTGATCCAGTGCAGTGCTCGATCGCATCCCGTTTTGTTGAAGATTTCACACTACATGTCTTTTGCAAATGTCCTGAGAAATCTCCCAATTTTACCTTCCTTATAAATTGTTTTCCCTCTATCTGTCTCTTTCTCAAGCTCTTTCCCTCTATATGCTATATACATATATATACATTATATAGTAATATTATATTATCTATATGCTATGTATACTATATCCTATTTCCAATACATATGGTATATATAGTATACTACATATATTCATGTATATATAAATAGATATGTTAATAAATAAATATATGTGTAATATGTAATATATAAAAATATATAAAATATAAATATAGATGCAGTATATATCATATAGCAATAATATATAGTATATATACAGCATATACTATAGATATGTATCTATATATACATAATATATTATTATATATGTAATATATAATATATTAAAATACATATAAATATATTTTAAAATCTCTATATAGATGCATATATTGGAGTACACAATATATAAAGATGCATATATATGGTAATACACATATAGAAATAGTATATATATTCTCTCTCTATAGATATAAACACGTGTAATCATATATATATTGAATACCTCTATATGCAATATAAATGTATAATAAAACACGAATTGATATAACCAACACTGTGTTGACAGGGATTTAGAATATTTCTACTTCTATGTTATTAAAATCAATGATTCAGTCAGTAAATTTGCACACATGTCACTTTCCCACACCTGGGAATGTGTGTGTAACTCACCTGTTAGAGGGGAATGCCTCTGTAGCTCACCTCCTACAGGGCACTGTGTCTGTAGCTCACCTCCTCCTGGAGGATTTGTCTGTAGCTCAAATCCTACAGGAGAATGTGTGTCTAGGTCACTTCCTGCAGGAGAATGTGTCTGTACTTCAGTTCTTACAGGGGACTCTGTCTGCAGCTCACCTCCTCCAGGAGAAGGTGTCTGTAGCTCGCCTATGGAGGACTCTGGCTACAGCTCACTTCCTACAGGGGACCCTGTCTGTAGCTCAGCTCCTATGGAGGACTCTGCCTGTAGTTCACCTCCTACAGGGGACCCTGTCTGTAGCTCATCTCCAACAGGGGACTCTGTCTGTGGGTCACCTCTTCCAGGAGAATGTGTCTTTCGCTCACATCCTACACTGGAATGTGTCTGTTGCTCACCTCGTAGAGATTTCAAGTCAGAAAAAGAGAGTTTGTAATTTTGATGGCATCTGACCAAACGGCCTTTCCAAAAAAAGAGAAGAAAGTACCAATTTGCACTCCCACCTTTCACGAATGAGAGTTGCTTTTTCCTGACACATGGCCCACACAGGGGGTCATCAGGTTTCACATTTTATTGATTCTTTGTCTCACATTGATTTTAAGAACCAGCTTTCAGGTGCAATGGGAGTGACGCCCATGTGACGATTGGGAAAACTGGAATCCATTAAGTTCTTTAAGACGTCCTGTTGGGGTCCATGCCACATCCTTGCTGCTGGCTGCTCACTCCCAGCTTTGAGCCTGGTGTAACCCAAGGAGAACAGTAGCGTCGGTACCCAGGGCAGCCATCCATGAGCATGTTGTAGGTTGCAAGTCTGTTTTTCTGTTTTCTGCATGCGTGTCATCTTGCTGCATCGTGTCCTGTTGAAATCCACCCAATCTTTGCCTCCTAAGGGCATCATTTCTTCCTTTCCCCACCGCACAGCATAGACTCTCTTTGCAAAGATTTATTTTCAATTTGACATGATCTCCCAAGTGAAGGGAAATGAGCAAATGGGCTGTGTGTATCCTTTCGAAGCAGAACTCATAGAGATGAACAAATCATGTATGATCTCAGTTTTGATTGTGTCTTAGAATCAAAGTTAGGTAGAATTTCTTTTTTTTAATTCTCAGAGGAAGTCTCCTTCTCTAGAGCCTCCAGAGGGAGCATGGTCCTGCCTACATCTGGATTGTGGCCCAGTGATAATCATTTCAGAATTTTGACCTTTAGAAATATGAGAATAAATTGTATGTTTTTAAGCCACTAAGTCTGCGGTCATTTGCTTCAGTGGCAAACTAATAATCTGGCTTACGGGGGTTCCAAGCTATGTGGCTTTTTCAGGAGCCAAATTCAAGCGTTTTCAGGAACGCTTGAATAACATTTTGATTTGGATATCTGATTTACAAATCTAAAAGTTACTGCCAGTACTCATTTCAGTGAATGCATTAATATTTCTTTGATGGCTCCGTCTAGTGGCCGTCATTTGATTTCCTGGTTTGCCTTGTGACACATCGGGGGGATGTTCAATCTGCAGAGATAAATGCTTCGCTGTTTTATCTTATCTCTGACTCCTTCCCAAATGCGTATGTGCTCATCTCGCTGACCAGGAAATGAAGTGTCCATTATCTCATATTGAGAGGAGTTAAAGAAAGCCCTCTGAAGTGGATTTATCTCCCCCCCAGAAAGAGCCATTTCATATATATATAATTCAAACCAGACATCCACTTAACAATATATGTCAGAATGTCTGACAGGTGTGCTACAGAATAGTGGATCTGGCTGTCAGACACAGATTTCTAGAGGAATAATAATGTAAGATCTGAAATGAGTTTGATATTTTATAATTATATTATAAAATTATAATATATATTTAGTATATATGTATATGGTATTAATATATGGTATGTGCATATACTCACCATATAGAAACACCACATATATGCACACACACACATATATATAGTGTGGTTACATATGTGGTGTGTGTGCATATATATACACATGGAGTATACATGTGGTATATATATATATACACACACACATATGGAGTATGTATATGGTAGAGATATGTGGTGTGTATATATATGGTGTGTGTGTACATATACATGTGGAGTATACACATGATATAGATGTGTGTGTTATATTGTGTGTATATATATGGTGTGTATATATACATGGTATATATATAGAGAGAGTATATATGTGGTGTATATATATGTATGGTACATGGATGTTATAGATGTATATGGTACATATGTATAAGATAGATATATGAGATATATATAGAGAGAGATATGTCTATATATAAATTTGGGTAAATATGGAATTATGTATTATAAATATTATATAGATTTTTAGATATTTATAGATATCTAGATGTGCATATCTATATCTATAGACATAGATGTATCTATCTATATATAAATCTGGATAAACTGGAAATCCCCATTTTTACCCTAATAAAATATGTCCCAAGCAATTCTGTAGAGCACTGGATATATAGATATCCATCTGTCTCATATATATATCTGACTTATCCTGAGGGCTTTATAAGCATTGTCACCTGTATTCTCTACAGTAATCTATGATGTAGGAGTGGTTATCTTCATTTTATATGACACAGCCATAAGTAGTGAAGCTGAGAAAGAACGCAACCTCTGGCTCTTCCAACTCCACATTCTTAAACTCTAAACAGCAATAAAAAAAATGTAGCAACCACGGGGGTTGTCTGCAAGGAAGATGGAATTCCCATGGAGATGGATAAAGAAACTGATATTTAAAATTTAGCCTCTGCTGCACTGGATCTTCTATTTCACTTCTCACACAGACACCAGTGAGATGGTGAAAACACTGCCTGTGTGTGGCGTATGTGGAAACAGATGCTGGGAGACATGAACGAGCTTGTCCAAGGATACAGATTTATTTTCCAGCGGAGACAGAATAGATGGTCTGACTTCAAGGCCAGTGGCACAGATGTGGCTTTTCAAGGCCATTTCCAGATGTCACCTGTTACTCGTGACTGCTCCTGAGCAGGTAGTGGGCACTGCATAGGAAGCTGTCATGACTCTTTCTTCATCAGCATGGATAACGTGGAAGGGCTGTCTACTTCCCAAAGTTTTTGGTGCCGCCATTTTCTGTTGGCTAGGAAATGGGTGGAGAAGTGGGGAATTGCATGCAATTTTCTTTTCTTCTGGATTCAAGATTCCGAAATGACCTCCACCATATCATCTACCATAACCATCTTTTGAACCGTGTTATAATCGCTTATGATTCTCACTGAAAGTTCCCTCTACAATTTTCTGTTCCAATGGTCTCCTTAAAAAGTGAAGATTTCTCATCAACTCCACATGTACTCCACCAAGCTTCCTTTGAGACAGGACAAATGCACAACTCTTTAAATTGCCTACATTCTCCCATAGGTTCTGTGTCTCGCTGGATTTAAGCATTCACTCTTGTCTTCACCATTTCAATACTTGCACCCACATGTTGCCAAATACAGACACTTGGAGGATGCTTCATTTTTTTCTTGTCTTTTCCTTCATATTTCTGCTTTGCTAGTTGAACTTGGTCGCCACTTGTCATCTAAAAAATATGCTTCTTTAAATATAGCCTTAAATGTCCCACCTAACACTCCAGTGTCATTTTCTTCTTATAGTTTTCCAATTCACCCATTGAAAAGGAACAGCTCAAAATTACATTGTACGGTAAGAATACTTTCTAAGAAGTCAAAGCCAAACAGTGTGTTATGAGAAATGGGCAAAGCAAGGAAGCATAGCTCTCTAATAACAATCATTTTTCCTTTTCATAAACCTGCGTTTCTTTCTCATCCACCACCCACTAAAAATAATTTAGAATCATTATATTTTAAAATAAACACAATGCCCAGAATGTTTTTCGGAGTCCGTCTCTCTCGAGCTCATCCTTCTAGCCTAACTTTGCTACCATAATTGCAAATTATTAATTGATAAAATAAACTTGATAATTGATAATACAAATTGAGAACTGTCAGTGAGAAAGACTGGGTGAGGCAGCTGTGAAGCTGGGCTACCCCAGCATGCACCGGAAGAAATGAAGAGGCTGCAACTTTGCAAATTTTTGCACAGGGGTGAGGCCGTTGCAGGCACTTGCTTTTCTGGAAACAATGTTCCATCGCATAACATCTTGAGAATGTTTCTGCCGTACATCATGAGTAACTAAGTTGCATATGAAATTCAGGGAAAGGATGCTCTGGATTCTACGTTGATAACAATTTGAACATACACCGAGAGATCATTTCTCTAACAAAATGAATGTTCGGCAGTTGGAATGCTGTCCCTCCCGCTGACTTATAACTCTGAGCGAGTGTGATTAGCTATCAAGATAGTAAAACTGTCTTCGGCGATCATCCTACAGCTTCTTGGTCACACTCCTTGCCATCTCTAGACTTCTCGAGGATACGATTTATATCTTATTTTTAATCTAATCTCATCCACTCATGCGTACTCAAAAGTTTCAATGAATGAATCCCTTTGTTGTTCATTTGCATCCCGGATGAAACTGTGCAAAAGTTGATTTGCATCTCTAAGGCTAATTTTATCTAGGGCTTGCAAACCTGCTTATTTAAGCTGCAAGTCAAGTGTCCTTGGTTAGTCTGCTTTCAATGCCTCCCTGGGTGTTACAATGTGTTGCATAATACACGCACAGTGCACCAGTGCGTTTTATAATGAACGCAGCACGCTGGTCATAAAGCCGCCCTTGTGCAGTGAGATAGAGAAGCGGCTGTGTGCGGACATGATGCTGCTTGAGAATCGATCGAAAAACAAAAATAAACATCTAATGGGCACTAAAAGTCTAACAAAACTGTTTGTTTTGTTGATCTGTGTGTTTGTTTTAAACATGAGACCTCCTGTTATAGAGGCAAGGGTGTGGCCTCTTGACACCAGAATGAATTTGTTTAAATTTCTTTTCCTCCCCATTGGTGCCTGCATATTCTTGAAGAAGATGCTCAGCTGGACATCATTTATTTTCTGTCCTAAACTGTAAAAATATTCATCTCTTCATGGGTTATTTTGACAGGATGAAATGGGATATAACATTGATTGTCTAAGGGAGAGGGTAGACAGACATGTAACTAAACTGTCTTTCTTTCTGGATGCTTCTTTTAATATCAGTGCAGAGAGATTTTTATTGACTATCCTTTATTAACAAATGTTTAACTGGTAGCCTCAATTAAACGAGGTTGGAACTCATCTCTTTCCCCAGCTGGATCCCAGGTCCACTGGGGCATTATTCCTCTTCATCTTTACATCCCCAGCTTTGATCGCAATTAAATCACAAAGATTTAATTTTGCATGCATATCATGGAAAGTAATATATATCCTAATATATATATAGTTATATATAATTGTATATAATAATATATATGGTAATATTTTATATATTTTATATATATATATATATATATATAAAGAAGAAAGGGAAGTGAAAATATCCTCCTTAATGCCTAATGTCTTGGTTAAAATGTTGAGTGTATTCATTCCAAAATGAGGTGATATTGCATATATGATGTTATATCCTGCCTTGCTCACAGAAAGATTTATCAACTATATTCACGATAGTCATGTGGTTCCCTCAGAGTGATTCTGGTGTTGAAAGATACATACTTTTCACAGAACATACACTTTCTATTTCAACTTACGTTCTGTCTCGGGGATGCAGGTCTGGCCAACGATGAAGGAAGACCAGGCTGCTTGGACCTAGTGAGAGATGGATACAGGTCTCAACATGACATGAAAGATGGCCACAGAAAAGCCATCACTGAAGCCAGCAAGATACTATTATCTTGTAATTAATTAAATAGGAAGTCCATTAGAATGAGGTGGCTCTCATTGATAGCATAAAGAGCAAGCCGAACCCTAAGTCAGAGTCAGTTCCTGCAAATGCATCTGAATTCGAGAAAACGAAATTTACGAACAGCCGTTCACAAATAGTCAACGAGCCTTTCCCAAATAAGGCATCCAGTTGAGCAATAGCCTATCAAATAATCTCTTTGCTTTGCTTCCTTGTCTGCCCTAGAAAACGTTTTCCCTGATCCTGTCTGCTGAGCTCCCTGAACCACGTTAGGTTAGTGCTGCCCATTTTGAATAGATGTTTGCTCAAATAAATTCTTCAAGATTTTAATTTGTCTCATTTACTCTTTCAACAATACGAAAGGGGACTCAGCTGAGTCGTGGCGAGATGTCATAAAGAAGGAGCCGGCTTCATATTTATGTGTTGAAGTTATAGGCCGGGGACCTGGGTTTATTTACGGAGGGCCTTCCCTGTGCTGGGAATGAAGATGGCCAAGCAAACCCCGTGCTTACTCTTATGCAGCTCCCATTCTAGTGGGACACAAAAAGCATTTGGATGAAAGTGGGTAGGCATAGCGGATGCCAGGCAGGGACAAATGCAATGAACCAAGGGGGGAGGGAGTGGTCAGGGAGGGCCCTTCTGGTTACATGCTGGTGGAACAGAGCTGGAAGAGGAACAGGAGGGGTTGACCACGTAAGGTCTCAGGGAGAAGCATCACAGAGGACAGAGGTGAATGCATGAATGTGCGTCTGTGACCAGTGAAGAGATAGCAAGTTGGAGTTGAGGGTATCTAATGGGTTGAATTGTCTCCCCCATCCGTATGTTAAAGTCCTAACCACCCCCCCTTGGATAAGAATTTGACCTTATTTGGAAATGGGATCATTGCAGATGTGGTCAGCTAAGTTAAGATGAGGTCACACTGCAGTAGGTTGGGACCTGAATCCAATATGACTGGTGTCCCTGTAGGAAGGGGACATTGGGACACAGACATGCACAGAAGGAGGGAGAAGGTCATGTGGAGATCTGGGTGATGCTTCCACAAGCCAAGGAAGGCCAAGGATTGCCTGCAAACCACAAGAAGCTGGAGAGAGGCGTGGACCAGATTCTCCCTTAGAACCTCCAGAAGGAACCAATCCTGCCCCCACCTTTGACTTGCACTTCTGGCCTCCAGAACTGAGAGAGAATAAATCTCTTGTTATTTCAAGTCACCAACTTTGTGGTCATTTGTTCCAAGAGTCTCAGGAAACTACACCACTCATCTCTGTATTTTCCAGCTTTCAAAATTCTGTGTCCACTTCTCCCTAATAGAAAGTCCAAAGACAAAATATATTTTAATTAAATTTTCACTTCGTTTTTCTTTTCTAATCCCTATGATGTTGGGTTTATTCTTTATACTTGAAACTGAAACCAACAAGCAAATTGTCAGGATGTGTCCATTTTTATCATTTCATTGGATTCTCAGGTAATAGTAGTTTTAATCTGTCATTTGGGCTCATGAAAATAGCCTTTTGGTATATTTTTCATTATTATTTTTTTTCTTGTCTGTTTCTCTGCCTCTTTCTAGGATTCCTATCAGGACAGAGCTCCTGCATCTTTAAACATTTATCTGTCACATGCTTTCCTCTTTCCCTCTGGATTGTCATAAATTTCCATTGCACTTCCTGTGACTTTTAATCATATTTGTTATCTCCACTGCAGTTTTTAATTCAGTAATCCTTTTGCATCATCAAGTGTCATTCCTGCTTTTGAATGACCCCCCTTTGCTGTGGGCAATTCCCTTTCAAGTTTCACTGATAATGCATATTAGCATTAAGCTCCTCTGTTGCATGGAGAGGTTCTGTCTCATGGCACATTCTGAATTTTTAGAAGGACCCCTGTGTTTCAGACTAGAGAATCTTTTTAGATGTCAGGTCATCATTTTCCTTGTATTGGAACTTTGGGCATTTCTTCTTCCATGAGATTATGTGTCACAGGGCAAGGGGGATGGTTTGCATCTGCTGTAGATGAGTAGATCAGGTCTGTCTTGTCGTAAGGCATTGAGAAGGGGCTGTGTTCTTGGAAAGCGGGAGCAGTCAGCTGTTCTGCAGAGCAGTGGATTTCCCTGCCCCGGATGCTGCCTGGAAATGGGGTCTCACCCCTGCCCTGCTTCACATCCTCCTCCCTGCAAATGGAGAGGTGCTCCTGTTGGTAAGTGGGACACGAGCTATGGGGTAACCGGATCCTCTGAAGAATCAACCATTGCACCCATGTGCTGCTGCCAATGCTGCTTTTTCTTCCCGTTTGGTTGTGATGTTCCACTCTCCCGGGGGCTCTGCACCCCCACTCTGTCCGTCCTTACCCCCTGACATTTGTGATGCATCCCTGCCTCTGCTTCACACGGGGTTGGCCCTGACATGGTGACACATCACTTTGGTCTGAGATGCTGATGTAGACTCCTAAGTCTTTCAGTTCAATACTTTTATCTGACTCTCCATTGACTGTTGGTCTTCCGGGCTTCCAACATTTCTGTAACAAATATCAACGCAGCCCCTCCTTTCCTCCTTCAGTTAATTACGTTCATTGGGCAGAGCTTCCAATACCGAAGCTTAATGTTAGTGGAGGTGCAAGTGGACGCTACAGCCTGCCTTGTTTTTAGTGGGGTGGCCTCTGGACTTTGCTCTTTAGGAGAATGGTGGGCATTCACTGTAGGGCATGCACACAAACACGTGTACAAAGTTACACCCAGAGGCACACAGGGACACAGCATGCATGTACACATAGAGAGACACACAGATACACACAAACACACACCTCCATACACAGGCACATGTGCACATACAGACAGACACACAAACATACAGACACAAATACACTCACATACACAGAGACAAACACACACATGTACACCCAAACATGCTGACATACATACACATACAGACACACACATATAAAGACACAGCATGTGTGTATACAGAGAAACACACAGATACACACAAACACAGATGTACGTACACCTACATGGAAACGTGCACACACAGACACACAGACATAGACACACATACACTTAGACACACATACGTCGTCCCTATTGAAGAAAAGGCACTCTCTTGTTAGTTTGCTGAGATTTTTTTGAATGACGGATGGTTACTCGGTGGTGTCACATGCCTTTAAGCCATCCTGACAGTATGACTTTGTTGGCTTCATTCCAAAAAGGTCAGGTATTACATTAACAAGTGTCGTAGTGTTTGTCTGCCAGTGGATTCAGTTATGAAAGCCGGCGTTTGTCATTGTGCGGGGTTGCCAGGTGTGACACCCAACGCCCCAGGGAGATTTGAATTCCAGATCAGCAACAAATAGTTTTCCTCCGCTTTAAGTCTCCCGTGCAATATTTGGGACATGTTTAGACTTAAAAAATAAACGTTGCTTGTTTCCTTGAATTTCAAACTTAACTGGGCATTTATTTGCTAAATCTGGCAACTATTAAAGTTGGGTTGTAACTGGTGTATTATAGAATAAGCTTTTTAGTGCTAAGGGAGAACCTGCATGGACAGTGGGTGCCATGGAAGGTCACGGCTTCATTAAGCCTTTGTGCGTTCTCCTAAGATGGGTGGGTCATTTTCCACCCTCTCCGGGTCTAGGAGCTGGGGTGAGGGTTGCAGCGACATCAGATGAGGAGAGTTTGACTTTTGTGGTAACAGACGTCCTTGCCCTGACTGTTTGGTCCGGAAGCCAGGACTCAACCTGAGAAGCATCCTTGCCTTTTTCCGTGTTGGTCTCTCCTCTGAGGTTCACCCCGTCCACTGGACCTCTTGTGCCTTTGGAAGGAATGGAACGCCCTTCTGCAGAAGGACAAGACGCTCAGATGGTTTCCTGCAGTAGCCTTGAGGGATCCTGGCGTCACCCAACTCCGCCTTAGAGCATTTTCCTTCTCAGCATTGCACAACGTCTCCCAGATTTATTTCAGGTGCACGCCCTGGTCTCACAAGATAGAAAAATTGCTTCCCCTGCCCCTTTACAGTTCACGGTCCACTTGTTTCAAATATTTTTGTTCCAAACACAAGCCAGGGCGTGTTCATTCCAGGCATAAATCATGCAGTAGCTGTCCTCTTCTGTGAGCTAAAATCCAAGTCCTATATGACAATGTCCAAGGTCCCAGCATTTTATGGTTCATGATTCCCTCCTCTGTTGCTTGCATTTCTCCCCCTCACTCCCCCGCCTTCTCTCCTGCCTTAAATTCACCTTATCAGGGCTTGAGTCCAAGAGTTATCTTTTCTAAGTTTCCACCTGATCATCCCAGGCAGAAGCTGTCCACGTTCTAATCTGTGTCCTAGTTTCAACCCTGGATATGTTCACTTTTTCCTCCCTAATCCTGTACTGAACTTTCTTATTTGACACGTCTCTCTCCTATTCTGGATTTGAAGACTCTGTGTCAAGCAAGGAGTGATTCTGACTCAGCTTTGCAACTCCAGCGTCTGCCACAGGTATCAGACATTTCATCGGCATTTCAAAAAAATCTGTCGGGCGAATGCAGTTTTGCCTCAAGGGGTAAGAGTTAGTTCTCCACCGTTTGGATACTCTGGCGTGTTGCTCATTGCAAAAGGATCTGTGTTACCGCTTCTCTGAAACTGGCAACGTTTTGGTGAAGGAGAGGCAGGACGGGGTTTTTGCTGAGTGTTTTGTTTTGGCAGAAAGTGTCTTCCACCTCAGAAAGGCATGAAGCTCTTCTGCTCTCATCGACTTTGCTCGCCTGACCCTCTACCCCTCTGTTATCTGACTAATGCTTCATTCATCTCTAGGCAGCGTGGGAGAGCTGATTCCATGTCACCTGGGATGTTTATGGAGCCTTCCCCATCTGATAATTTTGAAGAAGGAGGATGATGACACCCTTTTAGAGGGGTACCTGAATTTATCGGGGAATGTGGCTAGGGCCTGTCCTTGAGAATGTTGTTTTCATAACAATACCCGTGCAGAGATAAAACTACAACCGTGATTTCATCCACGAGGAAAGTGAACTCCGAGAGTTAAAGGAGGTTCGCCATGTCTTCCACAATCAGTGATGAGCAGATCGTAGTTTACGATCTAACTCTGCCTCCTATAGACGTAACGCCCTATTTTACATGTAGAATCTACACTTTCAAAGAAATGCAAACTTTGATGAGGCAGACGTCCTATCAATTTACTTGGGAGACCTTAATCTTCACTGGGCTCACCACATGATATGGATGTTTGCGTGTACTCAGTGTCCTACTGAAAAATGAGAAAGCTGCGTTCTAGGTTCATATCTAAACTTCATCTGTCTCTTCCAGGCATAGTAGCCGAGTGCCAAATCTGAACTGTTTAGGTAAAATCAGGTCTTTTCCATCACATCCCCACAACCACTGATTTTGAGGACACGGCGTGTGAAATCACGATCGCTGGTGGGTTTATATCTGATTTACACAACTCAAGAAACTTCACCCCAGTTTGGCCAAAGGCTCGCACCTCTTCGTTGTGTCTTGTCCTCCGATGTTTTCTTCTCTGGTCTTTAAGGTGGTTGCGTACAATGGCGTTATTGCATTAAATAAACACGACCAATTACATAGCGTCAATCAGAATTTGAAATGTGACAGGCTGTGGCCGCATTGCTCTGTTTGTCAGCCAAGTGGCAACCAGCAAGTGCAGAACGTTTCAAGATGGGCAAATCCCGTTGACACGAATTACGGACAACAGGGAGCTGTAAGACCCTGCCATAAGCAAGCCTACAAGAGTGAAATACCTTTCTGGGATTATAAATCAGGATCCTGAACAACCCCCCAAAGTGAAGACTCACCCCACAAAGAAGCATGGAAGGCGTCAAAACAGCCACAGAGGCTGGAAGGAGAAGAATCACTTAATTGCTACGCTGATGAGATTTTAAACCAGCTGGTTATCGAGCTGCCGTGGGAATCTGTATTAAGACACTTTTATCCTTCATATTTTATTGTTTGGGACGAAAACTTGCATGCAGTTCTCCTTCCGGAGAATGGGTTCAAACTTTCTGGACATACCCTGTTGGGGTTTTTATACAATTCCAATGCAAAGTCCCCCTCCACATATGTCGGCCTGGAGATATCTATATTTTTGGCACGGTGGTCCAGGATCTCGTCTCTAGAGATGATGCACCTACACAGTGGCATCTCTAATAGAATGTTCCACCTCAAAAAAAAAAAAAAAAGCACACAGCATTCTGGTGAAAGAAGGCTGTACAGCAAGATTACTTGCAGCTAACTCACAGAGCAGACTGCTCTGGTTTCTTTACGTGGGTGGTCATGAACTTTTCGTTGTGTGTAGAATGATAATGCCTTGGTTCAAACCTGCCCAAATCTTTATTTATAATGCTGGGAGAGAGGCTGTCTTGATTTGCTTCACTTGCTGTTTAATAGCAATCCATTTGGGGCATGGTGTTGACAAATACAACACCCACTAGCCCCCAAATCATCCTCCATCATCTTTCTTGCCGAACATAATGCACAAATAATCCTGGGGGACACACTGTATTTTCTCTCCTTTAGTTAGGTACACAAATCACTCTGAGGCAACGCTGGAGACCACAAAGCCATCAGGATCCAATGGACAGAATCAAAGGGATTGTTCTTCCACAGAAGAGCCGGTCTTCACTTCTGCTTGAAGAATCATTTTCGTGGTAGACGCAGATTAGAACTCTCATGTCCTGCTAGGAAGGCTGCAGGTGCTTTGCAGGATGTAACTTTTTTCATGCCCTTGCAGAAGGAGATGCAAATGAGCGGTGCAGGTTTCCTCATTTGCAAATCATAAGCATGAACCATGTGGGGGAGCACAGCATGGACTAGCCTTCTCATTGCAGAAGGAGGAGGAACCGGCAGATTATTATTTGGGTAATGACTCTAGGTGGCTGCCAGGAGAGGCAAAGTTCCTCAGGACTGGTTTTTCCTTCTGTCCTACACATCAGGTAGACAACCCCCCCTGACAGGGGAGTTGCGGAAGGCTTCCGAGTACATTCTCAGCTCTTTTTTCAGTTTCCTTTCTGATGTGATGGGCAGAGCCGATGTGCTTGGATTTTGAAGGCTCCTGTGGCGATTTTCTAAAAATCAGTGCATCACCTTAGGCATTGAGAAGTTGATTCCTAACCAATTTTTGTTTAAGTTTCTCTCCTTTCTCTCTCCTTCCCTTCTTTTCTTCCTTTCTTTTTCTTAGCCAAGAACTCTTTGTTTGTGGTCTCCATCATCTTGCTTTTGAGCAAGATGGATTTTTGAAGGGGGAGGTTAGTATTATGTTCTTGGTGTTATTTTAAGCTACAAATGCGGGTAATAGCATGCCGACAGAAGATGTGTGTTTCTTTTCTTTCGTTGCAATGAATTTTGCTGTCATGTCACTCGGTCATCATATTTCTCCCCTCCCCTAATTGTATATAACCACTAGCTCTCCTAAAATCATCATATAGTGGTCTGGATTTTGGCTAATGCAACATCGAAGAAGTGGATAACTTCCAGTGATCGCCTCTTTTCTGGGGATCAAAATTCATTCCAGGTAGCCTTCCTGAGTTTGAACTCATGAAGTTCACCAGCAACGTTAGATTATACTGTCATCCAGGCATGTTTTAGGGACTGAGCCAATTCGCTCAAGATCCTAAAAGAGTCAGGTGGTCCCAGGACTTGGCAAAGCATGAGCTCTTTAAAAACGGGCCAACAGAGCAAACTCATCAAGAGAGCAGGGTTGGTGCCATGACAGATTTGGAAAACCAGTTTTCAAATGCTGGAAGTAGAGACAAGACTCTTTAATCCTGTGAGAATTTTACAGTGGGAACTTACCGAATAAACGCGTTTGTCTTCTCAGGGCCTTTTATCTTCAGCCAAAGAAAATAGAAGTTACTCAGAGTTACGTGATGAAGCCCAGGTAAGTGAAGGAGTAAGCTGTATTTCAAATTCAGCGAGTCTAATGGACAATTTTGTGACATTTGTGACTTCAACTTCACAGAGAGAGGCATTCAATGTCACGTGTTTTTTTAAAAGATTGGCCATGAGATGTCTAAATTGATATTCTAGATTCAGTGAGTCTATAATAAAATAGGAGCCATTTAGGCCATTGATATAAATATACACTGCAAATTTCCGACACACTTATTAAAATATTGTAAAAACAGGAGGGAGAGAAGCAATTCAACCAACTTTGGGCAGATAAAAAGCATTTCTGTTAACTATTGCAATGTGGCAATAGAAAAAGTCCTGAGATATATAACTCTCGCCTTCAACAAGTTGACAGTCTCGGTGGGCAGGTTTGGGTAAAGCAAAGAGCTGCAATCTCACGGGGTCAGCATTGTTTCAGAGTATTGATAAAGGGCTGAGGGAGCAGATGGGGTCAGTGATCTCTCTCCTCCCTCCCTCCCCGAGGAAATATTCGCAGTGAGTTTTGAAATAGGAGCAAAGACTAGATAGAGATGAAACCAATAGTTCAAATGTCGAGTATTCGTTCCCTGATAATTGAGTAGGGATCCCGTGGGAAGAGAATTATACGTATATATTATATATTTCTTTGAGAAAATGGGACTTTACTTGAGACTGAGCAAAATGTGATGTGAAACCCAGGAAAGCCTCCCTTTCAGCACCATTCTACAGCCATGGGCAATTCTTGGAAAGAGAAATCCGTGCATGTTTTTGGGAGATGAGCCTGGTTTCCGATGAGCCTTGTTGCATTCTTGAAAAGATAATGTTGGAATGGAAGATAGCTCTTGAAAACACCTGGAACCGTGTGTTTACGATAAAATCCATGCTTGCTTTTCAGGGGCCTCGATCTCCCCACCTTGGATGTGTTTATTCTTAAACACGAGCCAATCACAGGGGGTGAATGACGACAAACCCAATATTGTCCTCACAATGGTGGATGATCTTGGGATTGGAGATCTGGGTTGCTATGGCAACGACACAATGAGGTATGGTTCGTATTGAATCATGCTTTTTTTTTAACCTGTTGCTGAGGCTTGGGAGGTTGATACCTTTTACGACTGTTCCCACATGCAAAACCAAATGGATTTGTTTTCTAAAGAAGTAAATAGTAAAATCAGGACAGTCTGGATTTGAATCTTGCTTCTGCTCTTACGAGTGGTAAAATCTTGGAGCGGTTATGCAACCTCTGTGTGTCTTATTTTTCTAATCTGTTGAGTGCCCAGGTGAACAGCGTATACCTCTCAGCTCATATAGGCAAAGCACACAGAATAGTCACCTGGCACGTACTGAGTTAGTTCTCTATGATATAGACTATTATGATGAGTGGTGACTCTTATGCACATTTTGACTCGGTAGAATTAATCATTTCCTGCTTCCTAATTTTGGAAGCCAACAGACCTTTTAAGGCAACGTATCTCTATTTTAATAATGGACATTCTGAAAGAAGAAAAGAATATGAAACAGAAGCTCAGAGCTTTCTGATCGATCATAAAAGCCATCTCGTGAGCCATGTTTATACAAAGTTTAGGAGTACATCGTGATAAGACATATGAACTGTACACTTAAAAAAATTTTTTATGGTGTTACTAATACTTGCCAAAGCTACCAATCTCTGCTTTCAATGAAAGAAATCAGGAGTCATGAAAAAGTAGATGTCAAAATTAATGATTGCATCTGATCAAAGGAGTTAAGACTCATAAAAATGTGCATAAGAAAATAAATAGTAGAGATTTGCAGACAGTGTGTAGAGGTGGGTGTAAATCTTTTGCTGAAAGTTCTAGCTACTTGAGAAGTGAGATCTTAATAGGCACATATGCCCCAGAAATGCAGTTTACAAATCAGTTTTTTCTTTGCAGATGGAATCCTAGTTTAAAAGACACTCGGTGTTTTTTCTCCCTTGAAAGAAGAATTGGATAAATGCGTTGGTAAAGCTGGAATTTTATGCACCAAGTTGCCATTCATAATCTCTCTCATGAATAAATCTAGGTCTCCTTATATTTCATTTTCATCCAATGAGGTGACTGTTTCTCCTCTGTAGAAGTCCCTCTTTAATTCTCTTCAACGTCCAGATATCTTTATATTTAATCACGTGTCAGTTTGGGGGGACCATTGTGTGTAGAGCAAGGACGTTTATCTATTGAACACATGAGTCGAACTCATCCTTAGGTCTGTAAGTAGCTACACATCACTAAGATCTGTAAGTAATTGGCCTTAATTAATCAATCTAGAGGTGCTTAAATATTTGGTATTTATATTTTTAAAGGCAGTCCTACACTCAATAGACACCATATTGCACAACCAAATTTTACCAGTCCTGCAACAAACAGGTGCCTGAAACCTTAGCTGTGTTTTCACCCTGATGTGGGAGAAAAGGGAGAACGGGCATTGTGTATAGGTGCTTTTTGTCTGGTTCTGAGCTCGGGGAATTAAAGTAAACAGAGATATTGTCTACCTGCAGATCTCTCTCTGTCCCTCTGTGTTTCTCCTTCTCCCCTCCCCACCCCCTCTCTCCGATTTTCCCCTCTCTCTCCCTCCAGGACTCCTCACGTGGACCACATAGCCAGGGAAGGTGTGCGGGTGACCCAGCACATCTCGGCAGCCTCGCTGTGCACCCCAAGCCGGACTGCCTTCCTAACGGGAAGATACCCCATCCGATCAGGTGTGTAAACGGAGAAGGTTCTGCTGTCATATTTCCTTCTGCCTCAGAAGGAAATAGTTAACAAGGATCGTGTCTGCGCTTGTGCAGGCTGTCAGAATGTCGGCAACTTTCATCCCAACCTTTTAGCCATTGTAAGGATGTGACACATTTAGTTTCTGCCTTCATCTGATAAACCACGTGGCTTGTTTCTGCCTTTCGACTGTGACGTATAGTTCTGCTGTGAACATGCCTGCACAAGGTTTTGTCTGAATACTTCTTTTTAGTTCTTTTGGATACATACCGAGGAGAGGAATGGCTGGATCGTATGGCTGTATTTTTAAAGGTCAGCAGAGGAGTCCTGGTTGATGGGCACAGATTCTGTAGTTTAAGAGCAAGGCATGCAATTCGGAGAGACCAGTATTTGTGTCTACTTTTAATCAAGATCGAGAAGTGCCTTCAGCTCTTAAGGGGGTCAGAAAAACTTTACGTCCTGCGAGGTTTACAATCCACCTTGGCTGATGCTAAGGTTAATTAGGTCCAGTAAATTTCTATATATTCTCTTTTCTTTCTTGTAGTAGAAAGAAAGTGCTACTCACTTTATGCAAAACTTGTTTTCCTAACCTTTTAGAAGGAGATGTAGAGGGTTTCACGTCTGGAGTCATTGTATGCAACATTTAAACCAAGGCAGCTTGCTCTCTGAGAGTTCTTGGCCTGATTTGCTCTCCCATTTTTATCTGGACCTTCTCTCTCTTTTGACCCACTTCGTCCTGTCTTACTCAATTTTGTGTGAGTTGCCCCAGATGTTGCTTTGGGGTTGGGCTCCTATTTTGGAAGGAAACCCAGGGGTGTCAGTCTTGAGAGTTCATCCAGACAAGCTTGCTCCATCATTTTCAGGATACCCAGGATCCTTGCATAACCCTCAGTGGGGCTTAGCAAAACCCTCCAGCTTCAGCTGCTCTCCTGTTGGTTATTTGGCATTTCTTTGGGTTATTTGGTTCCTAAATCTTTCAAGAATGTGTTTGCTTTCTTCTGCTCCTTTCCTATAAGATACAGGTCTTGGGTCTCTGGGTAATTTGTCTCACCTACTGGTCATCTCCTTTTGTCATAAGCAATGTCCACAACTTGTCGTTTTCCTTTCTTATTACTCTGTTTTTGTGGAAGAGTCGAGAAATTCCAAAACGATGTGTCCACTCTTCCCAGATGCACCAACGTCAGGTTTTGGGGCAAGAATTTAGCTTCTACAACTTTACTGCAAATAGAACAGAATCCTATTGTCAGGAGAAAAAAAAAACCCACAGCAGAAGCAGTAGGGTTTTTACGAGATTTCATTTTTCGACCCTTTTTCCAACACGTAGATTCTCCCATCCAGGGCAGACCCACATCAGATGTGCAATCAGCTGTTGTCTATAGAAATAACACCTGTGGAGTTGGTAAATGCAGGAGGCTATATGGGGAGTATGAGTTGGATGGTGTGTTTGTGTGTATCTGACAGTGTCACGTGTGTGTGCATGCACAAGGGCTTAAAGGGGCTCTGTATATGGAATTGTGTGAGTTCTGTTTGGAGAACATGAATTTCCCGTCCACAGGATGGTTTTCTCTTCCTTCCGGGATGGCACCTCATCTCTCCATCGTACATCCCTGAACTCTCCATGACTGTCTCCTTCTTCAGCTGACGAGCACCTACTCATTGTGTGTGCTTTTTTTTACATTACACTTAGGAATGGTTTCTAATATGGTTGCCCGTATCATCAACACCCTTGGAGTCTCTTCCAGACTCCCTCGCAGTGAAACAACATTTGCAGCCTTACTGAAGAAGCAGGGATACACCACAGGACTCGTTGGTAAGAAGCCATCATTGGTGTTACTCATTTACCATAAAGTAATGATAGACGTTATTCTATCCCCGACATATTGTTTTCTTGGAAACTCTTTATTTAACGAGGTTGCATCTTGGCTATGGCAGAGAAGACTCTCCGTGCAATCTGGCCGTCACATCTACCATTTCAGTGACTACCTCCTACCTCCCTCTTGACTCTCCACGATTTAGGTGCTTATATCTCATATGGTCCTTTGTAGGCAAATGTGTGCTCTTGCATCCTCCAAAACTCTCTCTTGTCGTTGCACTTTGCTCACCAGGGACGCTCTGTTGCAATGCACTCCCCCACCCCTCATATATGCACATTACTTCCTACATGGCACCTATTCATCCTTTTCAGACATAGTTCAGGCATGCCTGAACACACCTTTCCACCTTACCCCCAGGCCTTGCCAGGTGTGTCTCTCATCGGTTTCTCTTTCACTTCATCTTTGCACAGACTGCGCTGTACTGTGATGCTCTGTTTCTACATTATTCTCTGCAGACTCTGAAATCCTTCATGTCAGCCTCTATGTATAATTTAAGAAATGTAACAAATCCTCCCAAGAACACACAGATAGCCTTATGCATCGTTAACCTTTTATGGAGTGTCAGCTTTTGACTCCATAAAAAATGTCTACCCCCTCTCTCCATTACCCAAACAGCAAAAAAAAAAAGACTTTTGAAAAATGTCTACACCCTAGTTCTGTCACCCAAACCAATTTAAGGAGCATGTATATTGCCTCAGAAAGCTCCCATTTGCTCCTTCCCAGCCCATCCCTCTGTCTTAGCTCCCCCTTTCTCCCCTCCTGGGCATGAAGGTCAACTCAGAGGAGAAACCTGGGTGTTCCTTTTCGCAATGATCATGGTCCCTGGTTAATTGCATTGCAGTGAGAGGACATTGCACACTGACAGAAACACTGATAATTACAGGCGGGGGGGATGTTTGAAAATAACCTGTCTCCCTAATTTCAAGAGACAAGGAAATTGATTCTCCCTGAGGCTGAGTGACATACGCGATGTTTGAAAGCGAGTGTGGCACAAGAGGATCAGATTTGTCAGGTTCTCCGTGCCTTGCTGTGTGTTCACTCGCCCGTACCATTATTCGTTAAAACTGGATCTCAAGGATGTCCTTCTCTTCACTGTCAAAGACAATGGAAATAAACAATGACCCTTTGGAGCTGAACTGACTGTCCCGATTTGAGAGGCCTGGGTTTCATTTGGCATGAGAATGACATGCTATTGGAAATCCCTTTGATTTTTGTAACCAATTTGACGTTGATAAGAGAAGACAATCGTAGTGGAGTTGCGGGACAGAAAAACCTACGCCAGTAGCATTGCCTCTTACCTACCTACCCCCTCAGATGTCCGGAGATGTGTGCATGGGCGTCCTTGATTGCATGCAGGAAACTATTGACGTTTTGGTGGAGACACATAATTGTATTCTCTTAGAGTCCACATGCCAGCAGGACTCACACAGGTCTTTTGGTTACCATTCAACGTGTGGCAAGTTTTACCAAATAAATTCCTTACTTCAGTGAACTTTAGTGGGAGACCCTAGAATTTCTAGCCAGTCAGCTATTCATTCATCCATTCATCCAGGCCTGGTCCATCTTCCATCATTTATCTGTATCTATGTATCTATCTATCATCTATCTATCTATCTATCTATCTATCTATCTATCTATCTATCTATCTATCTATCATCTCTCTCTCTCTCTCTCTATCCATCTATTCACCCACCCACCCATCCACCCATCTATCGTGTATCTATCTATTCATCCATCCATACATATATATACATGCCCCATCTATCTTCCATCATTTATTTGTATCTATCATATCTATTTGTCTATCTATCCATCCATCCATTCATCATTTATATATCTATTCATCATATATCATCAAACTTGTCTCTATCATTTGTCTATCCTTGTAGGTATAATTTACAACTGCCTACCTATGTACCTGTCTGTCTATCCATCCATCCACCCATCCATCTATCATCTGTATATATATATTTATCATGTATAATCTACCTTGTCTCTATCATCTATTGATCTTTTGGCTATAATTTACATCTATCTATCCATCTACCCTTCCATCTGCCCATCCATTCATTCACCACTTATCCACCTATCTATCCATCCATCCACCTACTCATCCATCATTTTCTGTCTTACCTATCTCACTATTTAATATCTATCTACTTACCTACTTATCCATTATCTATAATCTACCTTGTCTCTATCACATATCTATCTTTGTTGCTATGACATTGTCCTCTCTGTGAATGAGAACCTGCCCAGTTCACATCCTTGATGTGACAATTGCATTGTCCTTGCTTTATTTTCTATCCCGTCTGGTCACTCACAATTGGATCTTAACACAAAATTCTGTGAACTAAAGAAGAGCAAAAAATGAATCTATCCTGATGTCAGATTTTTAAGCAAAGAAAAGTTATTTGCTACTCTATTTTGTGCATTAGCTGATTGTTTCAAATGAGAAATAATTGCATGGTCCTTGTGATGTCTGAGCATATTGTGCTTTATCTGTGTATCTGTGTTTAATTTCAGGCAAATGGCATCAAGGCTTAAATTGCCAATCCCAAAGTGACCACGGCCACCATCCATATAATTATGGGTTTGATTACTTCTATGGCATGCCGTTAACTCTCTTTGAACTTTGCTGGCAGGATACTTCACATGACACGGAATTGGCTATTGAGACAGAATCTGGCTCTGTGTGCAGCTGGTCGCCATCGCCGCGCTTACCTTGACTGTTAGGAAACTGAGTGGCTGGATCTCTGTTCCCTGGTCCCTCATCCTCTCCATGACTCTTTTTATTTTTCTCCTGGGCTACTTTTGGTTCTCCAGTTACGCGTCCCCTCTGTACTGGGATTGCCTTCTCATGAGAGAGCATGAGATCACTGAGCAGCCCATGAGCGCAGACCGAGCTGGGACCATCACGGTGAAGTAGACGGTTTCCTTTTTAGAAAGGTAAAGATTTTTTTTTTAATCCATGTAATTATGCTGAAAAATGAGTATTTCATAAAATGGGGGTGATGACTTTAATCGTGTTGAGTTCAGAAATGCAATATTGCTAAACATTGTCTAGACAATAACATGAAATGTTTTGGAAGCCAGCTGGGTGCTTCAGGCAGTGCCTAAGGAGGTGGTATCTTTTTTGAGTCTTTATTATTAAAATCACAGTCTCTCTGTTGGCCCTGAAATTCATATTTGCTTGGACCAAGCAGGCAGACTCACACTAGGCTCAAACCCATGAATCTGGCTTATTGATTTGCAATGCATATTGTCAGCCTATTAATTTACAATGGGAAATATGTTTTCCAGGGAACTAGGCAATAGAATAAGTTGGCCACTGCCTTGTTTCCGTTTTAGAGAAAAAGCTACTTGAGAAATTAAAATCAGAATGCTGATTGATCAAATAAGCATGTGATTTGTAAGGAATGTGATTTGGATGAGGTTAAAGGTGATCATGATATAGCCTGATGCATCCAGAACACAGTAGCTGGGAACTTTCCAAGGGAGCCGTGTTTACTGCCCTCTAGTCGTGGGACCTTCTTTTAGGAAAAGGCACGAGCACGTTTTTCACTCTCTCTTTCAACCTTGAGGCTTTCTCTTTATTGATTGCCTCCCTGGGATCTGGACTTTTCAAGGATGAGTTCATGTTTAGTGATGGCAACAGATGTACAAGCACAAGATAAGAAATAGGTTAACAGCAGAACTCCAGGGTGCTACTGGTCTATACACTAGGGATTTTCCAAGATATCAGGGAAGCCACACTTGATAAAATGCAACCCTACCTGAATTGTCAAAGGTGAGTAATAGCCAGGTGAAGGAAGGAGCGAGCAGGCATTACTGGTAGAAATGCAAGCATAAGGAAGAGAGTGTGTGTGCAAGGATATGTGAGCTGTTTGGTCTTGTGGGCATGGAATGTGCCAAGCCAGGAATGGTTACAGGAATAGTTGACATGTTAGACTTTGTGTGGAATTGATTGAGGATGTAAAGGATCTTGTATAACCTGATGATTAGCTTTGTCCCTAACCTAAAGATCAGGTGGGAGACCATAAAAATTCAGAGTGTGGGAGACATAGAACCATATTTGCATGGTAGATGCAACTGAATGGCTGGTTTCATTTAGGGCGGACTTCTTATGCTGTGGAACCTTTCCAGATGTGCAGAGTTTAGGACGTTTTACACGTTAGCATGTTGCAAGGTGGCAGGCATCACCCTGCAATTTAAAGATGAGCCATCCTGTCCCATTCTGTCAGCCAGTTCAAGTCTTTGCACACCTCCACACATTGTGGCTTACTATTTTACATGAATCCTTCAAGAACAAATGCTGGTGTGGAAATGTACTTTCATCATCAAAAGCTCCGTTGAGAGTCAAAAGTTCTACGTGGTCCACAGGGACACAGTGTCAAACAGGAAGAGCCATGAATGGTGAACAGGCAATCTGAAAATCTGGAAGCTACTCCACTGGTTAATAATGTGACCACAAGTAGATGGTTCTACTAGAAACTGCAAAGGCTAGAAACCGCTTTCGTTTGGATTCTCAGTGTATGCATTTCCTATGGCTGCTGTAACACGTAGCCAAACACTTAGTGGCTTAAAACAACACACATTCATTGTCTTACAGTTCTTGAGGTCAGAAGTCAAGAATTAATCTTCTGGGGCTAAAATCAAGGTGTCAGCAGGGTTGGTTCCTTGTGGAGGCTCCTGGGGAGAATCTATTCCTTGTTTCTTTCAGCTTCTACAGGCTGCCTGCATTCCTTGGCTCAAGGCTGTGTCCCTGCCACCTCTGCTTCTGTTGAAACAGATCCTCTTTTTTCCCTCACGTAGACCCTACTGTCTTCCTCTTCTGAGAACACTTGTGATTGCATTGGGTCCACCCTCGTAACCCGGGATCATCCCCTCATCTCCAAATCCTTGACTAAATCCCATCTGCAAAGTCCCTTGTGCCACACAAAGCAACATATTCACATGTTCTGGGGCTTAGGGTGTGGACACGTCTGGGGTGAAGCATTATTCCACCAACCACACTGAGCATCACTCTTTATTTTGGTAGCTTAGTTTGGAATGCTAAGTGGTTTTAACACTTGGAAGTGCTGTAAGTGTGAGATCCCCCACCCCTTGTCTTCCTCATTTAGGTTTTAAGAATGACAGTTTCTGAAAGAGATTGAATGCAACACAGTCAACCCTGAGGTGGAAAACTGTCTTACCCGGTCATGAAGACACAGAGTGAAAAAATATTGTAGAACTGATATCCATCTTGTTTGTCTGTAATCACCGGTCCCCCTGTTTATTATGATTTCCTGTCTCCCTTTTAAAATGTATCATAGAAAAACATGTCATCTCATTCCCCGTCACCAAGTATGTTCGTTTCCTAGGGTTGCCATAACAAAAAGTGCCACAGCTGGGGGCTTAAAACAACAGATGTTTATTCTCTCATAGTTCTGGAGACCAGAAGTCCAAAATCAAGGTGTTATATCAGACTTGTGCTCCCTCTGAAGGCTCGAGGGGATGATGCTTTTGTGGGGGATCAGAGTTGGCCACCTCAAAATATGTCTCTTTACCTTGATTATTTTGTCTGAAGGAGGCTTTGACCTTCCCTGCCCCGACTAACTGTCTAAAGGGATTTAGGATGGAAGGCCTGTCCCCGGACGGGCCATCACCGTGGATAACTCTGGGTATTGAAAGACTGGGAGGGTCATTGCTAAGCCCATGCTTATCAAAGTTCTATTTACCAAACATTTACATTTGTAAGGGAAATCTCCATTTGTAAAACTATCTCCCTCTCTGTACCAGGAAGAAGGGGGGATGACCTCATCTCTAGAAACTTGTCAGTGCAGAAGGCGAGGCTGCATAATAACCTTACTGTGCTTTTCAGGTAATCTCCCATAACTGACCCACCCCCAGCATCCTCCATTGTCTTTCTATTTAAGAGGAAAACCTCCACCGTTTTGTCGAGAAACTGTTTCCCTGAGTGTCTCCCATGTATACATGTTGTAAAGCTTTGTTTGATTTTCTCCTGCTATATGGTCTCATGTCAATTTAATTTGTAGCCCAGCCAGAAAGGACCCAGAGTGGGTAGAGGACAGTCTTCCTCCCTTCACTTTCTTGTCTGTCCCAGCTTCTGGTGGGTGCCAGAAGTCCCTGGCATTCCTTGCCTTATAGGTGCATCAGTCCACTTTCTGTCTCTGTCTTCACATGGCCATCCTCCCTGTGTGTGTGTCTGTGTCTGTGAGTCTCCTAATTGCCTCTTCTTGTTTTTTATTTTCTTAATTTTTTTTAATTGCAGTAACATTGGTTTATAACATTGTATAAATTTCAGGGGTATGTCCTTATACTTCTTTTTCTAAATAGATTACATCATGTTCACCACCCAGATACTAACTACAATCCATCTCCACCCACATGTGCCTAATCATCCCTTTTGCCCTCCTCCTCCCCCATTGCCCTCTGGTAACCACCAATCCAATCTCTGTCTCCATGTGTTTGTTTGTTGTTGTTTTTATCTTCTACTTATGGGTGAGATCACATGGTATTTGACTTTCTCCTTCTGACTTATTTCACTTAGCATAGTACCCTCAATGTCCATCCATGTTGTCACAAATGGCTGGCTTTCATCATTTCTTAGGGCTGAGTAGTATTCCATTGTGTATATATACCACATCTTCTTTACCCATTTGTTCCTTGATGGACACTTAGGTTGCTTCCAAGTCTTGGCTATTGTGAACAATGCTGCATGAACACAGGGGAGCATGTATCTTTACATATTGGTGTTTTCATGTTCTTTGGATAAATACCCAGCAGTGGAAGGACATCAGTTATTGGATTCTGGGCCCATTCTACTCCTTTATAACTCATTTTAACTAATTATACCTCCAAAAATCCTGTTTCTGGATAAGATCACATTCTGAGGTTCCAAGTGGACATGAATGTTGGAGTGATGCTATTTAACCCAATACACCATGGCACCACTCTTATTTTTTAACTCATTTTTTTTCACACTCTTTCCATGTTGATATCTCATCAGAGCAGACACTTCCCAAATAGTGGCATTTGTGCTGTGTGCCACCCTGGTTAGCTGAAGACCTATCTTTTATGCAGAACTTGAAGTGGGTCAGCCTCGTTCCCTGTGTCTTCATGCGAGAACCAAAGCTATGTGGACATCTTGCCAAGAGGTTTCAGTCCATGCTTGCTTGAGGGTTGTGAAAATGTTGAGGTGTCTAAGCAGCCACTCCCATGCCTCTCTCCCTTGGTGCCTCTCAGGGTGTGACTCTAGCTTGAAATTCACGAGCTGTGGGAAAGTGTGCCAGGCCAGGCTGGATTTGCATTTTAGCTCTGTGGTGACAGGCTGGGCTACTTCTGGGTGAAGTAGTCCCATGTGTGTCCTGGCGTCTGAGAGTCAAAGGAACCATGGTGGTGTCATCCCAAACTAGGGGGAGCTGTCCAGATGCTGGAGGATTCCAGAAGCCACCCCAGCCATGATGGTCTCTCGATGGGGCTGCCTCTTGCCTGTGTCCCCTTTCGTGGGGCATGGAGAACAAGGAACTGTGTCTGTGTGACAAAGAGCAATGTTGTTCACTTTCCCAGATGTTGAAAACTCAAAGGCAATGTGGTTGATGTCTTCTCAGGAACCGTAAAGTACTCTCCCTCCTCTTTTTCTCCTTCCTCCATGTTCATACACCCCTCCCCATGACAAACGAGCTCATCGGCACCAGCAAGCACGGCTTGTATGGGGATAATGTGGAGGAGACGGACTCCACGGTGGGTAAGTGGCCAGACCTAAGTAGAGGAGACCTCCATGGTTTGATAGTCCAGGACACCCAGACACTGCCCCCGGCCGGCCCGTGAAGGAGAAGGGTGGGATGATCGTTTGAGCAGTAAAGAGAATCATTCCCGCCAGGGGGGTTTGGTCTTCCATGTAAACGATGTAACAAGTCCGACCTCAAATCGGATCTGAGTGGTCTTTGGTTGCACAGTAAACCTTCATTTCAGGTCTGCTGGGTATCGAGATCCAAGTCTGGGGTGGGGATACGGTGGTGAGTTAGAATCCAGAACCCTGATGAGCTAAGACCGTAGAGAGACAGCAACGTGCTAAGGGTGAAGTCCCAGTGCTTATGTGATATGTATATTGGTCAGCAAAACAGATTTGACGTTTCCGAGATGAATGACAAAAGAGAGTGATGGTCTCATGGGTTTGTGGGACACAAATTTAAGTCATAATATTCTCCAAATATAGGATGTCGGTATCGAATAGATTTCACTGAGCAAAGGGACACTTTGGAAATCAAGCCTGACCAAAGGGAGGCCATTAGAACACTGTCAATTCACACAGCCTTAAAAATAGAATGTATTTTAAAATTATTTTAAATATAAATACTATCTTAATCAAATATATGCACAAAGGCATATGTTTATGGAGGCATATGTGTGTGTGATGTGTGTGTGTGGCATGTGTGCTGTGTGTGGTGTGGTGTGTATCTGTGGTGTGTGTTTGTGTGTGGTGTGTGTTTGTGGGTGGGGTATGTGTGTGTATGTAAGTGTGTATGTATATGGGATGTGTGGTGGGTGGGTGTGTGGTGTGTGTGGTGTGTATGTGTATGGTGTGCTTGTGGTACATGTGGTGTGTGTGCATGTGTATGTCCCGGTGTTACCCCATCCCTCCACTAGGATGACACAATACAGCATGCTCTCAAAATGCATGTTCCTGACATTACACTCCATCTCAAAAACGTTGACCCCGCTCCTCATTCTGTCCCTCATTCACTCCCACTCCCCTCATTCACTCCCGCTTGTCATTCTGTCTCTTTGAAAGCGAATGAAGTAACCAATTCCAACTCAGAATGTGATAAGAAAAACACACACACACACACAAACAAATTACTTACTATTTACTTTAAAATTTTAAATTAATAAAAGGTTTTCAAAATATCTAAGTTTATAAAATTACTGATGTGGCATGAAGACACCACATAAGGTACTTTGGATTTGATTTGATTTCAGTGGGATTTTCTCAGTGGCACTCAGGTCCTATTACACAAGTGGATGTGTGTGTTGAATCTGGGTGGACACACCATGATATTGGAAAACCACATTTTGAAAAAGTGCCATGGAGATTCACAAGCCACTGTGCCCAAAGTCAGTACTGAACATTTAGGAAGAATAATCACCTGCTTCCATATGGAAGTTCAGAAATCCTAAAAAGTTTATCCCCAAAATAACTACCCTAGAAGCTATAATGATACCCCAAATCCCAGTGAGTTGTTGCTTTCCTTGTTAGAAAGATTAATTGGCAGAGTTTCCTGGTTGGGACATCATTCTGGGGCACTTGGGAATTAACGTGCGTTTCACACAGCAGCGTCTGACACAATGGGCTCTATGGATTGAAGGGACACTTTGACACATGGCCCTTGGTATGGGACACGCACTGTTTCAAGTGTGTTCTGGATGGGTCTCCATACACATTCTAGGAGATGGGTACCATCTTCACCATCATCATCATTATCCCCCTTAGCTGATGAGGAAATCACAGCACAAGATACCTGGTGGCTTTCTCAAGGTTACAGGACAGGTCGACGTGAGCCAGGATTGCAACCTGGACACTCCAGCTCGTAGCTCAGCAGCCATTTGTGTAGGGCAAACAGGTTATGAACAGAGATTTGGGAAGGGAGCTGCGTTCTTCTGAAACAACCCCTAACCCCTCAGACTCCCACATGCTGTCATTTCACAGATATCAGGAAAGCTCCAGAAACACCCTCCCAGCCTGGCTTCCTGCTTATTCACACCCAGCTGGAGGCTTTCAGTGCAAATGAGATCTCCTACCTCACCCCGGGGAACACCTCTGGGGCCTAATCAGTCATGCATCCTCAGTGGGAAAGAATTCAGCAGCTCTCAGCTCAAGAGCAGGTTTCTCGAAAACAGTGAGAAAGGATGAGTGTCCAACACTTGGAGGAGAAATGAGAGATGCTATCACGGAGAGTCTTGGCTGGACCTGTTTGGCAGATATGGGGGTTGGATCGGGGTTTCTGGGGCGGTGGTGTCTAAGGGTCGCAGGGGCCCTTGGGCAGCTCCATTGAGGAGGGGAGGGAGCCAAGGAGAGTGCGAAATTGTCTTAGAAAGAGCGATGTATAATATTATATATTATATATAATATTAATAATGAATACATATCAATTATATATGTAATAAAATTATTAAAGATATATTATTAAAATTCTTAAAGATATATAAATATATTTAAATATAAATATATATTTAAAATATTATACATATATTTCTAGCATTAACTGAAATGTCTAGGGTTTTCAATATGGACAATTAAATCCTTCACAGGTATCGAGTTACCTTGGGATATTTCTATTCTCAATATTTAGAGAGATTAAAAAAATAATGGAGAGTGGCCATGAAAAGGCTAGAAACATCTTTCTAGCATCAACTGAAATGTATGTTGCATACATAAATTTTTATTATATATGCCATATACAAAGTTATATGTGATATATAATACATGTATAATATAGAATATAAATTTAATATTTTATAAATATATTTAATACATATACATTTATGTATATTTCAGTGGAGGCTAGAAATATATATAATATTTATAATATAAATTTATATTTATAGAAAGGTGTTAACCATTTTCGTGGCTACTATCTACTTATTTTTTTAATCTCTCTAAATATTAAGAATAGAAACATCTCAAAGTAACTTGATATCTGTAAAGAATATAATTTTCTATGTGGAAAACCCTAGAGTCTAATAAAGCAAATAGTATATATATTACATATATTATAATATAATTATGTTGTATCATGTAAAAGATATAATGTAATTATATTATTATGTAACAGTATATTTCAATATATTGTTTTATGTAATTAATTATATACCTTTATTATACATATTATATTATATATTACAATATATTATATATCATTATATATAATTATATTACATATTGTTATATATATTATATAAACATATTATGCATATTACATACATATATAACAGTTGTTTCATTAGAATTCCTAGGGTCCTCAAAATAGACAATTACATCTATCACAGGTAATGTCAAGTTTGTCTCCTGTTGTACATACATATGTATTTAATTTTTATGTCAATTGAGTTGGTTGGGTTACCTAGAAAAAATAAGTTATAATAATGATAATGATAGAAAAAGTCATTTTATAGCTGATGTTAATGACATAGATTCAGTATTTTACCCTTAACCATGATGTTGTCCAATGTTTGAGTTAGGTCTATTTTTAATGTTTTAAGAGATTTTTAAATATTATCGGTTACACTCGTGCACCACACAGCGATCTTTCAGCCAACGACAGATCGCATATACGACAGGTGTCCCATCAGATTCTAATGAAGCTGAAAAATTCCTATTGCTTGTGACACGGTGGCTGTTGCAAGATTGTAGCACAACCCATAACTCACGTGTTTGTGGTGATGCTGGTGTAAAGAAACCCACTGGGCTGCCAGTGGTATAAAAGTCTGACACACATGATTATGTACAGTACATAACATTTGATAATGATAACAGATGACTGTGTTACTGTTTCACGTATTTACCATACTATACTTTTATCGTTATTTTAGAGTGCACTCTTTCTACTTATGAAGAAGAAGCTTACGGTAAAACAGTATGCCGTGTTACCCTGGCAACAGCCTCATACTTCTCATGTTTACCGTGCCTCTTGGTGACATCATCTTTTCTTGTGCTCGGTTTAATCCTGTGTTGTTTTGGTCATCACGGCCCCGAATTGTACAAAATCTACTGCTAATGTTGCCAGTAAGAGGTCACATCGAGCAATTAACCTGGAAATGAAGTTAAAAGTGATTAAGGACAGCAAAGGTGGAAAATCAGTGATGGCTGTTGCTCGCCAGGCAGGCATGTCCCGTTCCACCACAGCTACGATCTTGAAGAACAAGGACAAAGTGACAGAAGCAGTTAAAGGATCTGCTTCATTGAAAGCAATGAGACCAACAAAAATTTTAGAAGAGCGTATATCAGACATGGAGAAACTTCTAATGACCTGAACTGAAGACCAGAAGCTTATCCCTCTTAGCACCATGACAATCATGGTCAAAGCAAAAAGTTTGTTTGCGACGTTGAAAGAAAAGGCTGGACCAGACTATGATGTTGAATTTAGTGCTACCTCTGGGTGGTTTAAATGATTCAAGAATCGTTATTCTTTACATATTGTGAAAGTCAGGGATGAGTCTGCCAGTGCTGATGTGAAGGCAGCTGAAGAATTTTTGGAAACTCTAAATGAGCTGATGGTGGAGGAAAATTCCTTGCCAGAGCAAATATTCAATATGGGTGAAACCTCCCGATTCTGGAAACGGATGCACGAAAGGACTTTCATCCATAAGGAGGCCAAGTCCATGCCCGGTTTCAAGGCTTTTATGGGCAGGATAAGATTCTTACTTGGGGGCAATGCTGCAGGCTACAAATTGAAACCCTTTGTGATCTGGCAGAGTGAGAGCCCCAGGGCCTTCAAGCTTATCAATAAGCACACACTGCCAGTCTATTACAGGAGCAATAAGAAGTCATGCATGACCCAGCTCCTCTTTCAAGATGCCCTCCTGAATTGCTATGCCAGTGAAAAGAAGTACTATTCAAGATTGTGCCTAATGTTGATGATGCTCTCAGACATCCTCCTTTCATTGGTGATCTTTATCCCAATATCAAAGTGGTGCTTCTCCCTCCAACCACCACCTCTTTGATCCAACCAATAGATCAAGAACTTATAGCAGCTCCTAAGGCCTACAATCCGAGGAGATCCTTTGCCCAGGCTATTGCTGCAACGGAGGAAGACACTGATGTAGTTCTGGGAGGATTCCAATATCTCTGACTGCATCAAGAACCTGGTTTGGGCTTGGGTGATATCACCAAGGGGTGTATGAATGGCATCTGGAAGAAGACGCTCAAGAGGGTCGTCCATGACTTCAAAGGATTTGCCAAGGATGACGAGGCTGTGAAAATCAACAAGGCTGTGGTTGAGATGGCAAACAACTTTAACCTGGACGTGGATGAGGATAACATTGAGGAGATCGCAGAGGTGCTTCCTGAGGAATTGACCAATGAGTTGTTAATCGGGAACAGGAACATATAGCTGAAGAAGACGCAAGAGAAAAGGGAACTGCAGGAGAAGAAAAGGAAGAACCCCCAAGAAAATTCACAGTGAGGGGTCTAGCAGAAGATTTTGCAGACCTCAAGAAGCTCCTTAAAAAGTGGAAAACATGGACCCCACCACTGAGAGGTTTTCATTAATAGAGACGAATGTTCATTATCTGCCTACAAGCAAATCTATGATCAAAAAGAAAAGAAACAAACCACCATGGATGTATTTCTGAAAAGAGTGACACTTTCTCAAGAAGAAGGCATTGTTATCATAGGACATGAAGCTCCATGTGTGTTATTTCTCCTGAAGACTTTCCAGTGGGACGAGATGTGGCGGTGGAAGGCAGTGATGTTGATGATTCTGACCCTGTGTAGGCCTAGGCTAACGTGTGTTTGTGTCTTCGTTTTTAACAAAAAAAGTTTAAAAAGTAAAAAAAAAAAAATACATTTAAAGATAGAAAAAAGCTTATAGAATAAGGATACAAAGAAACAATACTTTCGTACAGCTGTACAATGTGTTTCTGTTTTAAGCTAAGTGTTATTACAAAAGAGTTGAAAAGTTAAAAAAAAGTTTATAAAGTAAATAAATGACAGTAAACTAAGGTTGATTTATTATTGAAGACAGAAAATATTGTTTTATAAATTTAGTGTAGCCTAAGTGCACAGTGTTTATAAAGTCTACATTAGTGTACAGTGATGTCCTAGGCTTTCACATTTCATTCACGCCTCACTCACCAGCTCATCCAAAGCAGTTCCCAGTCCTGCAGGCTCCATTCATGGTAAGTGCCCTATACAGCTGGACCATGTTTTATCCTTTATACTGGATTTTTAGTGCACCTTTTCTATGTGTAGATATGTTTAGATACACAAATACTTACCATTGTGTTACAGTTGCCCACAGTATTCAGTACAGTAGCATGCTGCACGGGTTTGTAGCCTGGGAGCAATGGGCTATACCATAGAGCCCAGGTGTGTAGTAGGGTACACTATCTAGGTTTGTGTAAGTGCACTCTATGATGCTCGCCTAATGACGTGTTTCTCAGAACGTGTCCCTGTCACTAAGCAATGCATGACCGTAGTTGGTACCACAAAAAAGCTTACGTGCTTTCTAGCATCATCAACCTAAATATATACATTGATACATATACATTATATAATATGTCATGCTATATATAGTATATACATATGTTGTTAGTATATTATATATTACACTATACTAATAATATTTGTGATAAGTATTGCGATCATATATGAGATATTGAGATAATTATATAATATACTATTAGCATAATATTAGTGTAATAGTATAATTAATTTATTATACATATATATATCCTAATATATATATATGTACATGCATATATATTCTAAAATGTTTCTCTGTGTTAGATATATGCATCAACATTAATACTTCTTCTTTATGTCAAAAGTAACACATTTCAAGGTACAATAGGCAACAAGATACCATTCATAGTAGCTTCAATGTCAATTAAATATTTAGAAATAAGTTTTCAGTAAATAAATGTTTGTGTTGAAGACAACTGACTCACAAAAGGAAACTTTAATCAATGGAAATATACCATATTCTGGATGGGAAGACTGATTTTATAATATAAGTTATTCTGAAGTTAATGTTGAGACTTAATGTGAGTCTCATTAAGACATGAATTACTATTATCTGGAGAACGTTCATTGTCACGATGATGATGAGGCACACCTAGAACAAACTCGTGAGAAATGAAACTTTCCAAGGACGTCTGGTGGGAGGGAAGTGGGTAGAGAGAATCAAGAAGCATTCTGTGATCACAAAGCAAGTGGTATCAAAAAGAAGACTACAGAAGTGGAAACTCTGAAGTCCGTGTGCAAGATTTGACTCCAGATTGGTGAAGCAGAAATAGCTAGCCGTGCAGCAGAACCAGTGAGGAAGAGGACTTATAAGAAAGGAAGCTTTCTAAACCAAAGTGGCAGGGCTGAAATACGTTGCAAAAGAGCTGGTGTCACGGGTTGAATTGTGTCCCCCATGAGGATATGTCCACATCCTAAACCCCAGTACCTGTGAATGTGACCTTATTGGGAAATAGGGCCTTTGCAGATGTGATCAATTAAGATGATGCCCTTAGGGTGGGGCCCTAATGCAGTACGATGGTGTCCTTATAAGAAGAGAAGAGGGAGACAGAGACCACAGACGAACATGCCACGTGAAGACACAGACACGCACAGGGATGGTGACCTTATGACGATTCAGGCAGAGATCGAAATGATGCATCCTCAAGCCAAGGATCTACAGATTGACAGCCACCATCAGGAGCTAGGAAGAGGCGAGGAAGCATCCTTCTCTAGCGCCTTCAGAGAGAGAGAGACCTTGATTTAGGACCTCTGGCCTCAGAACCGTGAGAGAATAAATTCCTGCTGTTTACAGCTACCAAGCTCATAGTAATTTGATAGAGCAGCCTGAGAAAACCGACACAGTTGGTTTAGGAAAAACCATCATTAATTCGATTGGCATACTTTTCCATGCAAATTAAGCACATTGGATGAAACGGAAAAAAAGCTGGAAGAAACTACAATTAAATATTGTTTTTTTCTGTATGAAGTACACAGCTAGTAAATACTACAGAAGTCATGACAAAGGCACAGACCTTTGGATTTCACGAAATATCAAAAGTATACATCACAAATAGCGTACCTAAGGTGCCTTGTAAACTGAGGAGATATGAGCAAAAACGTGACATTGTTTTGGTTCCTTAATAAATAAATAGTCCTTATAAATCAATAATGGAAACACAAAAGTCCCCAAAGAAAAATCAAGAGCTATACATGTGTTACAGAGTAAAAGTATAAATGTCAGTGTCAGCGTAGGAAGAAACCCATTTTCACTCCTCATTTGATGTAATCACCTCTGAAACATGAGGTGCAGACGTGGAATTGAGAAAACAGGTATGCTCACACCCTCTTCTTGGGAGTGTAATATGCTACGTCTTAGATGAGAAACAATGAATCGCCAAACTCTGAATGCCCAAAGCTCCTAAAGTCATTGGTTTTATGTGTCCCTTTTTTACTATTTCAGGCAAGATTCTTGATGCCATCGATGCTTTTGGTCTGAGGGACAGCACACTCGTCTACTTTACATCAGACCACGGGGGGCATCTGGAGGCGAGGGTAGGCCATGCCCAGCATGGCGGGTGGAACGGAATATACAAAGGTGAGAAAAGGCAGTCATGCGTGCAGTTTGGTAGCAAATAAGCTCTTTTGCTCATTGTAATGAAAACTCATGGAACTGAGTGATGAATGCATGAAAAATCGACTCTTGGTAAAAAATAAAGTGCAGTGGCAATAACCAAAGAAATTGGGCTTAAATCTGCTAACTTTTCTAGGGAAGGCTAGAAAGGATGTCTAGAAATTTGCCTCCCTGGTGACCCTATGAGATGACAGAATGTTAACATAAGCAGATGCCTTTAAGAGAGTCTTTAAATGGGTTGACTATCTACTCGTGGATTATGTCTACAAGACAACTGAGAGAAGATTAAACGGGAGGAATGTGGTAGCTAGGGTACGGAAGACAGGAACCAGAGGCTCCTTGGTCGTTAAGAAAGCCGTGGTGCTCTCTTCCAAGGATATGACTTAGCACAGAAAGGAGCCAAGCTTGTCTCAGGTTTGACAATTAAATCCACCGATACCGATTCAATGTCCTGATGGAACATTTCCTCCATGAAAACGTGTCCATTAGCCAGCATGTTGACCTGGTTTATAGCAAGTATCCTGATGTTATAAGAAAACTTTCTGGAAAATGTTCGGTACGTTTTATCATATGTATTGAAAGAGATTTCAAAGTGTTTTCTAGGGGAAAATGTATTATTATTCATGCAAATGTAGATTCTGTAGTCCTGGGTTCAGTAAGAAATGATGATTTCTGTATGAATGAGAGAAAGTCTTTGCCTCCGTTTGGAGGAAGGAAGGGCACGAGCGTTTGCTCTTTAGGGCTTGCACAAGTAAAGTGTGTGCTAAAAAACAAGACAAAGCCATAAGGGAAATTGTTATTACTGAAATTCTATTTTTGCCTATGATGACTTAAAAAAATTCTCCATTACCTCATATTCTATGATTTAGATTCTACTTTGAGCAATTTAATGAAATCATAAAAATCCCTTAACTCTGTAGGATGGGCATTCCTCCTCATTTGCTCAAGGGAATTCTGGTTTATGTCCATCATCCTGGTATCATTCATATTCCCTCCTCCTTTCATCCTCACTAATGCCCTGGTTTGGACAATAAATTAGCATATGCCCGTACTATTCTATTCAATTAGTTTGCAGGGTGCTGGATTCAGCAGTGAATAAAACAGACGAAAATGCCCACCTTGGTGGAATCTTACATTCTCATGGATGGAGGTGTACCAAAAAAAAAAATCACTACATTATATGATATGTTATAAGGTAGTAAATATTACAGGAAAATAAAACAGAAACAAAGGTGGAGAAAAACAGAGCAGAAAAAGTTCTGGGGTGGGGTTGCCACTTTAAACAAGGATTGGATTAGGATTTTCCTTTTAGAAATGACTTGATTTTTACTTTTTTCAGAATTAGCTCCAAAAATGTCATATCTTCATTCCCCCTACATTTCACTTTTCAATGGGAAACAGAGGTGAATTGCTCCACAGAATTCTACAGGGCATTCCTGCTTTGGAGAAACAGATTTGGCTATTATGATTAAAGTTGCATTGGACATTCTCATAGAGGTCTTTGTGTGGACGTCGGTTTTTGTTTCTTTTGGGTAAATGCCCAGGGGTGGGAAACTCTGGGTCATATTATAGATATATGTTTAATTTTATGAGGAACTGTCAGATTGATTCCCAAAGTGGCTGCACCATTTGGCATTCCCACCCACAATATATGAGAGTTCCAGTTGCTTCACAGCCTCGAAAACACTTGACATGGTCAGTCTTTTTAATTTTAGCCATTATAATCAGTGTGTACTGGAGTCTCATTGTGGTGTTAATTTGTGTTTCCCTAGTGACTAAGGATGCTAGACACCTCTCCATGTACTTATTTGCCATCCATCTCTCTTCTTTGTGAAGTGTTCAAATCTTTTGTCCATTTTTATTGGGTATTTTATTTTCTTATTGTCAAATTATAAGAGTTCTTCATATATTCTGGATACGAGTTCTTTATCAGATATGTGGTTTGCCAATATCATCTTCCATTTTGGAGCCTTTCTTTTCATTTTGTTATAGTGCCATTTGGAAAGCAGAAGTTTTCAACTTTGATAAGGGCCAATTTATCATTTTTTTTAATATTGATTTTTGTGATATATCTAAAAAGTATATTCCTATTCCAAGGTCACAAAGATATTCTCCTATGATTTCTTCTAGTGGTCTTATAGTTTCAGGTTTTACATTTAGGCTTATGGTCTATATTGAGATAATTGTGTGTGTGTGTGTGTGTGTGAGGCAGACTGGCCCTGAGCTAACATCTGTGCCCATCTTCCTCTACTTTATATGGGACGCCACCACAGCATGGCTTGATGAGCAGTGGGTCAGTCCGTGCCCGGGATCCGAACCTGCAAACCCCAGGCGACTGAAGCAGAGTGTGCAAACTTAATTGCTATGCCACCGGGCCAGCCCTGAGATAATTTTTATATAGTGTGAGGTATAGGTTGAGATTTATTTTTCTTGCATTTAGATGTCCAATTTTTCTAGTGCCATTTACTGAAAGACTGTCCTTCATCTACTGAATTACTTTGGGCATTTGTTGAAAATCAATTGACAATATATGTGATGGTCTACTTGCAGATCTGTTTTGGAATCATGTTCTCTATCCTGTTCCATTGATCCATATATCTATCCTGGTGTCAATACCACACGGCCTCAATTACCCTAATTTTATAGTCAACTTTGGAATCATGCAGTGTGAATCCTCAAACTAGTTTCTTCTTTTTCAAAATTGTTTACGCTATTCTGGGTTTCCATGTAAATTTTAGAATAACTTTCTCAATTTCTGCAAAAGACTCTCTTGGATTTTGTTTGAGATTGCATTAAATCTATAGATCAATTTGTAGCAAATTGACATCCTACCAATTTTGAGTCTTCCAATCCATGAACATGGGTTATTTCTGCATTTATTTCTCTTATCAGATGCTTTGTGGCTTCCAGCAGACAAACTTTTATCATACAAAAAGGAGTCCCTAGATATTTCATGCTTCTTGTTGCTGTACTAAGTGGGACTTTTAAAAATTGTACCTCACAGCTGTTCATCACTAATATAGAGAAATGAAATTGATTTTTTAAAGTGATGTTGTGTCTTGTGACTTTACTGAACTGACTTATTAGTTCCAGTAGCTTTTGAAGGGATTGTCAACACCGTCAATCATTTTATCTGAGAATAAAGACAGTTTTCTTTCTTTTATGATAATTTTTCAGGTTATCTGGGACTTATTCTATTTTCTATTGTGAGGTAGGTTTTATCATTATTGTTTTCTAGAGTAAGGTGTAAGATACATTTTCGGATATAATCCAAAAAGCATACAATTTTTTAGAGATTGTATAAAGTCCCTTTTCAAGGTAGCATTGCCATTGCAAATGAAATTTTGATTTGTGAAACCATCAGGAACACTGACCTTGTGAGACTTTCTATGGCTCTTTAGATGGGCATACATGGACGTGTTCCTCTTTGTCATTTCACTGAAAAAGCTTAGATTTTCTTTCTCCTCTTTCCCACGAGAGTGTAACGTCCCCGAGAGCAGGCGTGGATTTCCCCAGTGATCAGCGCGCTGTCCTCGGGGCCTGGGGAATGTGGTAGAATGCACTGACCATCCCTCAAACAGCCTGGTGGCCAACATCCCTTGACCTCCCTCCATCCTGTGTGTCTGCAGGGTGGTCGACGGCCAAAACCTCATGCCCTTGCTTCAGGGTGACGTCCAGAGCTCGGAGCATGAGTTCCTGTTCCACTACGATGGTGTGTACCTCCACGCTGTGTGCGGGCACCCCAAAGACAGTGAGTGCACCAGCCCCTGCTCCCCGGGGATGCCAAGAGTGGGCTCACTCAACTTCATTCTCAACACTTGCTTCTTCCTTTTTATCCCCCAGACCAGTCTTTCCATTCTCGGGTGGCCACTGAAAATACCTTCTAGGAAAATTTTCTAAGAACCGCTCTCCTTTGAAAGGCCGGGGGATGTCGCTAAGAAATAAAAATTGCGAGAACCTGTGCTAATGACTGTTTGCAAAAGATGTGTCAAGTCGTACTAGGGGATTCTGACGTTCTGGTATTGTTCTCAGGACTGAATGATGTTTAGCATGAACCTGTGGGCAAAGAGAAAGAGCAGAAAGACGCTTGAGAAGGGAAGAGAACACAAAGGCGGTTGGCACATAGGTTGGACATCTCTGATGTGATTTTTCTCCTCCAGGTGACACAGTGTGGAAGGCTCATTATGTGACACCGGTGTTCCAGCCGCCTGGAGCCCAGGCCTGCTATGTGACCACCTATTGCTGGTGTTTGGGGGAACTGGTCACCTCCCACGACCCTCCTCTGCTCTTTGATCTCTCCAGGGACCCCTCAGAGTCCACGCCTCTGACACGGGACACGGGGCCCCTGTATGATGTAGTCATCAGAATGGTGGCCGATGCGCTGAAGGAGCACAAGGAAATCATCATCCCGGTTGACCTGCAGATGTCAGAATCACATCAGGAGAATGTGCAGCTGAAGCCTTGCTGTGGGGTGTTCCCATTTTGTCTGTGTGACAAGGAGGGGGACTCCTCAGCCGCCGGGTCATCATGAGAAGTAAGGATTGAGAGCAGGCGACTGAAGGCCACCGACTTTAGCACTTTCCAATTTGCAAGGAACGGATCTGAGAGCCAATAATTTCTACTACCATTCCAGATTATTAAAGATCCATTGAGGTGTTTCTTGGGGATTCTTGGTGGTAAATGTTTATCTAATTCCCAAGTGTTTAGACATTCCTTTCAGTGCTAGGAATCAAGCATCAACAATGATTAGTCCCATTGGCTCTGTTGCTCTTCAAACATAGTCCGCCTGTAAGATCCTGTGTGCTTCCAGCTCATTGATCAGGAGGGGCAAATGCCCGGCATTTAAATAATAATGCGCCGAAAGGATCTAGCCTAAAGCAGCCAGGAAGCCAACCAAAGGGATTTATTTTTGTTTTTTGGTTTTTTTTTTGCGGGGAAGACCAGCCCTGAGCTAACATCCGTTGCCAATCCTCCCCTTTTTGCTGAGGAAGACTGGCCCTGGGCTAACACCCGTGCCCATCTTCCTCCACTTTATATGGGACGCCGCCACAGCACGGCTGACAGGCAGTGCGTCGGCGGGCGCCCGGGATCCGAACTCACGAACCCCGGGCTGCCAAGCGCGGACTAAACCGCTGCACCACCAGGCGGGATTTATTTTTAACAAATGGGACTACATCAGACTAAAAAGCTTCTGCAAGGCAAAGGAAACCAGAAACAAATAGAAAAGACAACCCGTCCAATGGGATAAAATATTTGCAAATCGTATATCCCACAAGGGGTTAATTTCCAAAATATATAAAGAATTCATACAACTCAACAACAACAGAAAAACAACTTGGAGTTGGCCCAGTGGCATAGTGGTTAAGTTCACATGCTCTGCCTCAGCTATGTGGGGTTCGCAGGTTAGGATCCAGGGCATGGACCTACGCACCATTCATCAAGCCATGCTGTGGCAGCGTCCCACATATAAAGTAGAGGAAGATGAGCACAGATGTTAGCCCAGGGCCCATCTTAGCCAGAAGAGGAGGATTGGCAACAGATGTTAGCTCAGGGCTAATCTTCCTCACCAAAAAAAAAAAAACCCCCACAATAAACAAACAACCCAATCAAAAAATGGGCAGAGGATGTGAAGATATTTTTCCAAAGAAGATATGACTTTTCATGTGCCAAGATGTTCAAATCACTAACTAATAGGGAAATGAAAATCAAAACTACAATGAGATATCACATTGCACCTGTCAGAATGGCTATAATCACCAAGATGAAAAAATAACAAATGCTGGAGAGGTTGTGGAGAAAAGGGAATCCTCATACCCTGCTGGTGGGAATGCAAACTGGTGCAGCCTCTATGGAAAATAGTATGGAGATTTCTCAAAAAACTGAAAATAGAAACACCATATGATCCAGCTATCCCACTACTGAGTATTTATCCAAAGAACTTGAAATCAATAATTCAAAGAGATTTATGGATCCCTATGTCCATTGCAGCATTATTCACAATAGCCAAGATGTAGAAGCAACCCAAGTGCCCTTCAACTAATGAATGGATAAAGAAGATGTGATGTATTTATACAATGGAATACTACTCAGCCATAAAAAAGGACAAAATTGTCCCATTTGCAACAACATGGATGGACCTTGAGGGTATGATGTTAAGTGAAATAAGCCAGAGAGAGAAGGACAAACACTCTATGATTTCACTCATATGTGGAAGATAAACAAACACATGGACAAAGAGAACCAATTAGCGGTTACCAGAGGGGAAGGGGGTCGGTGAAAGGGGTAAAGGGGCACATATGTATGCTGACAGAAAAAACTAGACAATTGGTGGTGAGCACAAAGCAATCGATACAGAAACTGATATATTTGTCGAAAACTGAAATTACACAGTGTTATAAACCATTATGACCTCAATAAAATAGTTGGAAAAAAAGATTTATTCTTGTCCACAATAAACAGAAAATGAATCACGAGTAACAGAATTTTTCAGCATAATGTGGTCGTCTAGAGAGCAATTGGTTTCTGATGGTCCAGAAGATGCTCCGACAGTTGATAAAACATTGTCCCGAGAAAGGAGATTCCTGAGAGCAAGAAGAAGTCAAATTGAAAAACCTGGGAGGGGCACCCGCATTGAATTTCCCCCCAGGACATGCCAGAACTTGGATGGAGTGTCTTATTTCCTCCTTACTTCATCGTCATGATTTCGGTAGAACCCCGTGCATGAATTTCCTAGGGAGCACTAACAAATCACCTCAAGGTGGTGGCTTAAAACAAAGGACATTTATCCTTCTACCTTTCTGGAGGCCAGAAATCCAAAGTCAAGGTGTCAATGGGCCATGTTCTCTTTGACCCTCTGGGTAGAATCCTTCGTTGCATCTCTTTTAGCTTCTAGTGGTGGCTGGCGATCCTTGGCATCCCTTGGCTGTAGACGCATTGTTCCAATTCTGCCTCCATCTTCTTATGCCTTCTTCCCTCTCTCTGTACCTGTGTCCAAATTTCCGCCTCTTTATAAGGACGCCCATCATTGGATTAGAGCTCACCTTAATCTAGTAGGACCTCATCTTAATTTGGTCATATCTGCAAATACCCTATTTCCAAACAAGGTCACGTTCACAAGTAGCAGGGTTTAGGACCTCAACATATCTTTTAGGGGGACACAATTCATCCCGCTACACCCCTATAGAACAGGTAAGGTATCTGGGGCTTGGAAATGTTCTATAATTTGCTCTGGAGAATACAACTCCTAAGATTTTGGACTAAGATTTGATCCCTGGCCACATCAACCCCAAATTCCCAAGGTGTAACTTCAGGACCAACATAATTATGTGTGTTGGATCCCTTTTCAACACTCCTCTATTTTTCTAATTGTCTTTACTAAGGAATAGCATGAAAACCTAAGTCAAACACAAATAACTGTGTTAATATTGAACAAGGATATTTTTTCTCCTGAGTGATCCTGGGTAAGCATCTTAGACCTTGTTAGTCCACAAAAGGATTATTTATAAAGGCTGAGTCATATCTCTACCAGCCCTTGTTCTAAGGTTTCCAACACATCCTTATGTTATCATATATCTTATAAGAACAATTCATTTTTTTCTCTTTATTTTTTTATTGAGGTCACATTGGTTTATAACATTGTATAAATTTCAGGTGTACATCATTATATTTTGACTTCTCTATAGACTGCATCGTGATCACCACCAAAAGCCTAGTTGCCATCCATCACCATAGACACATGCCACTTTACCCCTTTTGCCCTCCCCCTGCCCCTTCCCCTCTGGTAACCACCAATCTGTTCTTATCTATGTGTTTGTTTATCTTCCAAATATGAGTGAAATCATATGGTGTTTGTCTTTGAGTTATTTCGCTTAGCATAATACCCTCAAGGTCCATCCATGTAGTTGCTAATGGCAAGATTTCATCTTTTTTACAGCTGAGTAGTATTCTATTGTGTCTATATATACCACAACTTCTTTATCCATCCATCTGCCGATGGACACTCAGGTTGTTTCCAAGTCTTAGCTATTGTGAATAATGTTGCGGTGAACGTAGGGGTGCATATATCTTTTCAAATTAGTGTTTTTGTGTTCTTTGGATAAGTACCCAGAAGTAGAATAGCTGGATAATATGGTAATTTCATTTTTAATTTTTTTGAGAAACCTCCATACTGTTTTCCATTGTGGCTGCAGCAGTTTACATTCCCACCAGCGGTGTATGAGGGTTCCCTTCTCTCTACATCCTCTCCAACACTTGTTATTTCTTGTTTTGTTAATAACACCCATTCTGATGGGCGTGAGGTGAGGTGATATCTCATGTGGCTTTGATTTGCATTTCCCTAATGATTAGTGATGTTGGACATCTTTTCGTGTGCATGCTTGGAGAACATTCCTTTTGAATTTAGGATGTCATAGAGCAGAATCTTAGAATTTTATCCTGAGAAAGACTTCCAAGATCATCTCAGCAAATCCCCTTATTTTATGGATGAAGAAAGCAGATTGGGGAGATATGAAGGGGCTTAACTTGGGCCACATGGTACAGTGAGCTGGACCCCAGGATGTTGGCACCTAATTCAGGAGTCCTCTCACCCCCTCTGTTTCCTCTAGGCACCTGTTGAACAGAAGGCTGTAGGAAAAAGCAAGTCATATATAGCCAAGAAGCATTTTCTTTTCTGCACCATGGTTTCTATAGAGATGAAGAAAATGGTCTGCAGGCTTTGATGGCTGGATGCAATAGCAATTGTGCTTCCGCCAGTAGGTGTCTTTGGGCAATTCCTGCATCAACTGTTCCGCTTGTAAAACACCAGCAATAACTGTACCTACATTGTAGGATTGTTGTGAAGATTCATGGGGATAATTCCTACAAAAGACTTAGCACACAGCCCCATGTAGAGCATTAGATAAATATTTGCTTTTCTACCAGCTGTTTTGAAAATACCTAAAAATTAAAATGTAGAGTATATCATGTATCAAGATGATACAAAGCTTTGCCATTCATCAAAACGCTCCAAACTGGCTAATTAGTTAACCATTGTCCCCAAATGAAGTTATAAATGATAAAATTTTGTCTACATATACAGTTACTTTAAAAAATTCTGTGTTGATGCTATGCATGTGTGGGGGCAAGGGGTATATGGCACTATCAATATTGCTGTAAACCTGAAATTGCTCTACAAAAAATTCTTTATGTGTACAAATATAAAAATTATTTGCTTTCTCCCATCCCCAATATCTAATTAATCTAAGCCTTGTTGAACACTAGTTTTTAATCATCAGAATAATTTAACCACTAGGGGGCACACTAATATAGCTGTGTGCATGGCTGACTCAAAATCCTAATAATGAAAGGATGTTTTAAATGTATGCATTTCTTTCATTTGTATAAAAGTAGTCTCAGGGAGGAAGAAAATCCCCTTTCTTCCCTTTTCATGTTCTTATGGCTGGACTGACAGTCAAACTGACACAAGACCAGATTAACAGGAGGAAAACCGAGTTTAACACCTACATATTAGAGATCACAGAGAAATGATGCTCGGAAAGTGAACAAAGCAGGTAATATGTGCCTTGTTTACACAAAGAAATGATACATTTGTGAAGAATGTGCAGGACAAAGAAACTTAGGTTTGAGTAAGTAATTGGTGAGGAATTTAAGCAGAGTTTAGGCTTGAGGTGGTAAATTAGCAAGGTTTGTTTATTTGGGCTTGCCTGCCCTGAATTCCCCAGCTCTGGTGATGAGGATGCAGGGAGAGCACCTTTCACAGGGGAGATTGATTTCCTGCTTTCAGAGGGAACAGAGACAGAGGGTCAAAAAGCCCTTTTTACTTCCCAAATAACCTTAATTCAAAATGATCAATTTGGTATTGTGGGATATTTTGGGGTGGTCTGCCCTAGGCCCCAACAGTAGCATAAGTTTAAATTCCATTCCTGAAAAAGGAATTTGCAAGGGACGGACACCATTTCGAATATATCACCTCTGACTGGATCAAGAAATTCACTCCCATCTCAACGGGTAATTATGTTACATATGCCCCTCAAAGTGATGGGATGGGATGTATGACCTAAATTTTCTGATAGGAATAGCAGAAAGCAAAAATTAGAGAAAGACATACAGACAGACCAATAGAGTGATCAAAGAGCATAAGGTGTCACCTGGGATTTTCTAAGTAATAATACGTTGATTACAACTAGGATTTGTGATCTGTTTTACTCACCCACCTCGCCAATGGTGAGCCTTAATTGGGCACTTAAAAGAATTCAGACATTGAGCTAAATGTGGAGCAAAGATGCATCGTTTCTTCTGTCCTGAGACTCTCTTGTTTCAGGAATGGAAAAAAAAGAGAGAATTAGAGGTGAGATATGCACAGAAATCATTCCAATACATGTGGCTGTCATCAGCACCCACTCTTCTGATCTTGGATATAACTTATCTGAGGAAAAACAGTGCATCTACGGAATGGTGTTTTAAAACCCAAATCTTTTATGAAATTTGCCTGTGGATGCTTCTGGGTTTCGGGAGAAAATCCTACCTGGGATGGACTTACAGATGTTAAAGATTCCTCCAGCTATGGTTATGGGATCCCCGTTACTCGGGTCAGCAAATGAGTCTGGAAATCCCGCCTCTGGCCAGAGCGAGTTTGCTTAACACCAGTCCGAGAAACAGCGGGAGATGTAGACAGCCCGAGTCCCCTAGAAGTACCATCTGCGTGTGTTGCCTGGATACCTCGGGGTGAAGGTTATTGGGTGATGGATAGTTGTCCAGCCATGTTTGGATGACGATAATGGAGCAATGGACGTTTTCCAGTGGCATTTTGCATGGTGGGCAGCAAGAAGAAGAACCTGGATTTCTAATTCAGAAAGCTTGCTCCTGCTTCCCCAAGGATGCCCTACTAAATTTTCCGTTGCATTTACAAAACTTCCCCTAGGAAAATGCCAAGTAGCCCCCCACATCCTCCTCACCGGGATCCTTCCTTTAAAAGAAATGTCTGCTGCTTCTTAGCAGAATTTTCATCATTGATTTGGACGCCCTAACTTTCACCCTGAGCGCCGAATTTAGGTCGTTGCTGAAGGAACGTTCCAAAAATCTAGATGGAAGAAATATGCACATTGGAGAGCAATGCTTTGTATATCTAAACCTACCCTTGTGGGTTCTCATTGTGAGTAATAATGACCTAAGCAAGTTTAGTTTGGGGGCTGTCTCTTTTGTGGTCAGGACTGGCTATATAATTTGCGGGGCACAGTGCAGAATGAAAACGCTGGGCTGCTTCTTCCACAAATTCTTAAGAATTTTGAGATGGGGCAGCAGAGCATTAAGCCAAGTGTGGCCATCCCTTCAAAGAGGGGGGCTCTGTGTGACAGTCTGGGGCACACGTCTTGAAGCCTGCCCTGATGGTGGGTGATGTCCTTCTGAATCTCATCTAGAACTTGCACTGGCGTTCTTGAACAAGCTTCAGTGCTTCTCAAAAGCATCTCTGAAATTTTACGTGGGGCTAGACAAGCATAAACCTGTCCCTAGACTCTTAATGTTTAAGGGAAGAGCTATATTTAGGCTGACATTGAAAGACGGGAGGGAGCTGGAAGGAGCCAGGAATGGAGGAAAAGACATGGAATGAGCATTTATGGCCAAAGCCATGTGGCTTCCAGCAGCTCCCCGAAGGGCTTTGTGAGACGGGGGAACGGTGGTTGGGGTCTTGTAGATCATGATAGGCAGCTTATAAGCTGTTCTAAATGTGAAGGGAAGGCATTGGTGCCTTTTAAAGAAGGCATATCTTTATCTGGCAATCACTCTGGCTGCTGTGTGGGATGGCAGGGGAGCAATCAATGGTGGAAGGTGATGCACAGGAAATAGAAGATGGGAGGGGACGTGTTGGCTGCGGTAGGCTCTGTGGGCGAGGATGGTGGACCGACCCAAGTAACGGCATTAAAAATGGCCCAGAACACCTGGATCTGAGACACATATTGGCAGAAGTAACTGGACTTGTTGATAATCGGTTGTGGGGTAGGGGTGGGGAGGAGCACAAAGGATTTTTATCAGTGATGACTTCTTGTTTTCTTGTTTGAGCCAATGGTGGGACGCTGGCGCCATTTGCAAAGATGGAGCTGGAGGGAGGAACCTGTAAGTCAGAAGCCCTGAGGTGGAGATGCCACCGCCGAGATATCCAAGTGGAAATACCAGTGAGGTGGTCCATGGTGAAGCCTGGATGAGAGGACACTGGTGGACTGGAGATGACAAAGAGGCACTTGGGGAGACCGGCTCCAGCCATACCAGTTGGTTTCCTTGATCATGTAAATTTGTGTCTCCTGCTAGTCCAAACTGTCTCCTGCCTTCTAAGAACATGGTTTCAACGAGTTCATTCTTTGTTCCCCTGTGATGCTCCAAAAACACCAAATGATACTCCTTTCAAAAACAGAGTCATTCAAAGTCACGTGTTGTCTGTGCTGATAAAGTTGTTACCTACAAGGGATGACGTGTGACTAAGGAAAATAGAGAACTGACCATATCTCTTTTGACGCAGTTATTTGATCTCATGAATTAAAACCAGCTTGAAGAAGGTTTTTTTGTGTGTGTGAGGAAGAGTAGCTCTCAGCTAACGTTGGCTGCCAATCCTCCTCCTTTTGCTGAGGAAGACCGGCTGTGAGCTAACATCCGAGCCCGTCTTCCTCTACTTTACGTGAGACGCCACCACTGCATGGCTTGATGAGCAGTGCGTAGGTCCACGCCCGGGATCTGAACCTACGAGCCCTCCACCGCTGCAGAGTGAGTGAACTTAACCACTCTGCCACCAGGCCAGCCCCTGAAGAAGGTTTTCAAGTGCTTTGTATATTCATTTGACAAACATGTGGTAAATGTATAATACACTTATGAGAGTGTGCTAGAGGTGTGGGCATCATCCTTGTCTTCGTCTTACGTGCAAAGCGAGGAACAGACAAGTACAATAGTCCCTTCCTTGTCCATGGCTTTGCTGTCTGCGATTTCAGTTACCCACGGTCAACTGTGGTCTGAAAACGTTCAATGGAAAATTCCAGAAATCATTCATAAGTTTTAAATTGTGAGCCATTGACAGTAGTGTGATGAAATCTTTTGCCTTCCTGCTCTGTCCCACCCAGGGTGTGAATCATCCCTTTGTCCAGTGGATCCGTGCCAACAGCTGTGAGTCACTTAGCAGCCGACTCGGTTTTCAGATCAACTGTCATGGTATCGCAGGGCTTGTGTTCAAGTCACCCTTATTTTACTTAGTCATGGCCCCAAAGCACAAGAGTAGTGATGCTGTCCCTTAGGATATGCCCAAGAGAGGTTATTGTTGTTATTCTCTTGCTTTACAAATTAAACTTCATCACAGGGATGTACATTCAGGACAAAACGTAGCATATATAGGGTTCGGTACTATCTACCACGTCAGGAATCCACTGGGGGTCTTTGAATGTATCCCCCGCAGTTAATGGGGGACTACTGTAACAAAGTCAGCAGTTCCTCCTGAATTCCTGTTGGGAGAACTGGGTTTACATGGAATGCAACATGGACAGATAACGTAATTACATCCTCCTGGTTGTCAAGTGGGTTTTGGACCAAAGAAGAACAAGACTGGATGGAGGGAAGGTGCTACTTAGGAAGGTATTGCAGTCAGGAAAGTAAGAGATGAGGAAACCTTCAACCCGGCTGTGGGCACTAGAGCTGGAAGGATGTAGGCTGGTCCAGGAAGATATTCAGGTTAAAGCAACAGGCAGCACAATTAGATAACATCCACACCGTCGGATGAATCTACTTCATTATTACTTTTCCTGTTTCCTTTTTCAGGACCGTCTTTGACAAACAATTTGTACTGTCATCAGGGGTCTCCTTTGACCTTTTGGTTCATTAATAAAAGGTAATGACGGAACCACATCAATGCTTAGTGAAAGGTTGGCCCTTACCTTGGTATCCTGGGGAATTTTGTGGGATGCTGGAGGGAAGTATTTAGATCTGATGAAGGCTATGGTCACCCAACAAATTATAGAGAAATGGCTTCCAGATCTAGGGGTTGTCCTTTCCTAACACATTTCTTTAGGGTCTTATGGACAAAATTTCTGGCTTGGACAGGTAGGTAGTCTAATTTGGACCTTATTTCTTTTCCAAATATTAAGTCAAGGATGGCTGTCGTTTCCTGTAATGCACGGCTAACTGGACTCTGGGGGATTGTGGACTCCAATCCTGACTCTGTAACTGATTTCATGACTGGAGGCAAGTTCATAGAAATGTCCGGTGAGGAGGTCTCCACGGATGTCACCGCCTAATGCTTCAGATGGAAAAAGTCATCCATGAACCCCCATAGCCTGCTCCATCATTATAAATAGTGCATGTTTCTCTCATTTCAGCCTTGAATGTCTACGGAGATGGAAAATAATGATCCTAAGATCATCTCTCAATGGCCCTTAGTGAAACTCATGACTCAGTCACATGTCTTGACTTTGCTCTTTGAAGCGACATTCACCACTCAGTGTATTTCTAGTCAATTGTGTTCTCTGCCTTTTTACCTCTTCTGTTCCCTGTACAGTCTCTCCATGCAACTATTGCTTGAAAGGAGGCATCCATGCTTGACCAAATATTGAATGAGAGTCTACCAAAACCTGAGGAGGTATTAGAGTTTCATTCCTCCAAATTATATGGAATGTCTTATTGTGTTGGTCATTTTAACATCCCAAAAGCTGCATTGTAAACATGTTCAGTGAATGGGGTCATCCTGTCACTATAGGTCCTGATCTATACATCTATAGTCTTATGGGAAATTGTAGGAAAGTATAAGGAGAGAAGAAAGAGCTGTTTTGTTACAATCTCTGCAAAACTTTGGGCTTGGGCTAGATTTCTCTGGACCCCTCACAGAGCAAACAGCAAAGAGAGAGGATCATATTTTCAACCCATATGGCGGAGATTTGTCTGCTTTGTGCATGAGCCCAGGAGAGACCACTCGGGGGCCCCTCTCAAACTTAGAGAAGGGTTTGTAGGATGCTCAAGTTGTCCCGCAAGCACAAGTGGACACAAGAATAAGAGGGTGTACCAGTGTTAGTGAAATGATTCAAAATCAGACTTGCTCCTGGATTGAAGGCCAATCTTTTTGTCATCATGACGACTGTGATTCTGATCTATAAATTCCCCAAAAACATGCTTACTTGGGAAAAGCTCTTATACTAAACACATTATGCTTACTATTTGCCTAAAGGCCAGTGGATTTCTTTTCCTACATGCATCAGCTTTTCCTACTTTCTGATAAAGGGAAGACGGTCTACCTCACCTGGTGAATTTCATACAGGAAGTATCTCTGACAGCTGGAAATTGGTAGACGGGTATGCCAACTCCATTCTCATCTGTACAGTTCTATGGCTTTCCCTAAAGCAGAGATGACAAGGCAGGGAAGATGTAGCCAAGAGGGGAGCAGCTATGGGGAATAATTTTGTTGTGCTGTGGAACCAAGACTCAGGTGGACGCCCGCACACCTTCTTTGAGAGGCAATATTGTGATGCAGATGAAGCCCAGTCACACACAGCCACACTTCAAAACAGACACACAGATGTCCAACCTTCCTCTTTTCTGGGAGTGGTTCCTCCATTTAGGGAACAAGGAGATGACTGTTGCTAAAAAGAAGCCAGGAGTTACGAGAAAGTGTCCATATGAGTTTCCTGTGGCTGCTGTAACAAATTACACAAACTAGGTGGCTTAAAAACCACAGCAATTCATCCTCTTTGAGTCCTGGAGATAAGATGTCCCAGGGCCGCGCTCCCTCCGGAGGCTCCAGGGGAGGGTCCTTTCTGCCTCTTCCAGCTTCTGGGGCTCCAGGCGTCCCTGGGCTGGTGGCCGCCTCCCTCCATCTCTGCCTCCGTCTCCACGTGGCTCCTCCTCTGTGTCTGTCTCTCCTCTTTTGTCCCTTATAAGCACACTTGTCATTGGATTTAGGGCCACCCTCATCCAGGATGACCTCAACTCAAGATCCTTGACTTCATTCCATCTGCAAAAATCTTTTTTCCAAATAACATCACTCTCAAAGGTTCTGGGATTAGGACTTGGACAAATCTTTTAGGAGTCACCATTCAACCCACTATAGATTGTATATATTAGATATTTGCCCAGTGGCCAGTGGATTAAATTGGGTTTCTCTGTGTTTTTAAGTGTTGAAAAAGGAGCTACGATAAACTGTTAATCCTGACATACTGCTTGGTATTTTAGCAAAATAAAAATTCCCAAGATTTGATTAATGAACCTTTATAATACGTAGCAGGGAATGGGCTGTTACAGGTTTGGTTTGAGTCTTGGATGAATTAGGGGGAAAGTTTAAAATTGTTAAAAATCTCACTACCTCCTGCCAGCTCACCAGACACATTGTATGCTTGAGAAGCAACAGAAGAAATATAATTTCTGAGAGAACGGATTTCCAAGTACACATCAGCATCACTGGAAAAAGTAGCTGGGTGGAAAAGGCTAAAAAAATGAATAGCGAGTGATTTTCAAGACTTCCTTTCATTAAAAACAAAGCTTATGGGTTCAGAGATAAAGGAAAGTGAAGTGCATCTTTTTGTAAAGGAAAGAATTCTAAGATTTGGAGTGAATCAATTAATATCGGCAGCAAAAGAGTGGCTGAATATATGAAAGTGGCGTCTTTGTAGAAGACAGCTCTGAAATGGCTCCTTGAAAGTCCTCTTACAAATTGTGTCAATATGATTGAGTTATGCAATATTGCAGCTCAGGAAATGCATAGGGACCCATGTTTTACACATCCACATGGGATTCTGCACACAAAGAAACATGCCTGTCTGTACTGCTTCTGGTTATTGGTAAAATTAAATAAACACTCTTGGTTCTTATGTCTTCCCGGGTTTGCAAATGCTTGGTATATACCCAACCTCAATTTTGGAGGAAGTCTATTATCTTGCATTTCAGGGATCGTAGCTGCTTTTGAAAAACCATGAGGAAATTCCACTCCCATGAAGAAAGTTCTTCCATTTCAAATAGTGTCAGCCTGACTGGTGCTTTTGAAATAGTGGAACCAACTCAGCATCTACACTCTTTAGCTGTCTAATCATCCATTGTGGAGTTGAAATATTAATAGAAATTGTTAAAATTTGGAGAAATTCTGAACAGATGGATAGACCATAAACCATAAGGCGTCAATGACCCTGACCAAAAGCAGGAGAGAGTCATTTTAAAAACTGATGATGAAACTGTAGTTGGATCACACACAAAGAAAGATCTACGGCAAATTTTATTTATACCAGACAAATGTTAAGTTAATCATTGCCTCTGGTTAATGCATAGCCCAGATCTGGTGACACTGTGGATGAAATCTAGGCTCACTTGTTGTTTTTGCAGAGTTACATGGAAACATTGATTAAGTCCAAATGGAGTCACAGCTTAGCTGGCTTCCATGCCAAAGGGCTCTGATCACTTTCTGAAGTGAGAGGAATGCAAACTCTCTGCAAATGCCTCCTAAACAGCACATTCTGTTGAAAATGTCATGGATACTTCGTTTTACATCATTACGTGCATGCAGTAACTTGGAAAAGTGATGAGACCTTGCAGACAGATAGTTAGATAGCTGATGGATAGATGGATGGATGGGAGAGTGGTTGGTTGAATGGATTGATGGATAGATAGATGATAGAGAGATAGAAATAGAAATAGACTGATACATAGATACAATGATGATAGATGATAGACAGATGATAGATAGATAGATAGATAGATAGATGATTTGTAGATCGATGATACATAGATAGATACACATAGATGGTAGATAGATAGATGATCGATAGGTAGGTAGGTAGATAGAGAGATAGATAGAGAGAGAGATGATACATAGATATACATAGATGGTAGATAGATAGATGATAGATAGATAATACATAGATACATAGATAAATATACATAGATGATAGATAGACAGATAGATGATAAATAGATGATAGATGGATAGATAGATAGATAGAATGATAGATATAAATAAATAATGCAAAACCTCTGGAAAACAGGATAAATATTTTGAACCTAAACTCTCCATATGCCTCTGCATCAGTGCTAGCTGTGGTCCTTCTCAAGTGCAAGGGGAGGCCTTTTGTTCCCACATGTCCCACACTGAGACCTAACCATTCTCTGCAGTGAGGTGCATATGTACGCTAGGAGCACCGGCCCCATTGCTGAGGCCTCTGCAGTTAGGACACAACCATAAGTGGAATTCTAGAGCTGCCATAAGGTGGAGTGGGGACAAAGGGGGGTTGGGTTTCAGCTGCAGTTGCAACTCTCCTGGCTGAGTCTCTGCCCTGGGTGACCTCAGCTCTCCACACTCAGCTCCACACGGGTTCCCGTTTTTTATGGCTCACAAGAGCATGAGAGGAACCCCCGCTCTCCTCCTTCCAGCCTGGGGCAAAGGACAGCTTGAGGGCCTCATGAGACACGTGCAAGGAGCATCTCCTTTGAGGCCAGTAGGACCTGTGTTTCAATCTGGCTTTGCTCCTCCATCAAGGTGTGATTTCAGCCAATCATCCCACCTCCCCGAACCTCCTGCAATGTCCCTTTGAACATCGGGCATCGTATTTCATAACATCATTCGCAAGTCAACCAGACTGAAGTGAACAATTCAAATTTGCTAAGTCTCTGTCTTACACAGAAATCACTTTGGTGGACCAGGGTTGAGTCATTGAACCAGTTACTTTGAGGAAATAAATAGCCATTCACTCAAAAAGTTAAGCAAGTTTTTATTAATATGTGATTCTGACTTATTTAGAGCTTTGCTTTCAAACAGGTATGTGAAAACATTGGAGATTTTCTCTCTTGGGTCCTGTGCACTGAGGGTCCATACCACATAATAGACATTCAAAGAGAGTTTGTTGAATGAATAAACAAATAATTAGAAATGAGTGATGCCAATCCCTGATGTTGACTGCCATAGAGTAAAATGCAACTTTTTTTTCTGGTGAAGAAGCTTAACTCTAAGCCAACATCTGTTGCCAATCCTCCTCTTTTTGCTGAGGAAGACTGGCCCTGGGTTAACATCTGTGCCCGTCTTCCTCTACTTTATATGGGACACCGCCACAGCATGGCTAACAAGCAGTGCGTATGTCTGCACCTGGGATTCGAACCTGCTAACCCCAAGCTGCCAAAGCAGAGGACGTGAACCTAACCACTACGCCACCGGGCTTGTCCCACAACATTTTAAAAATATACGTCACGGTGTTCACAGATGATACAATTTATTATTTTTTTAATAGACTTTATTTTTTAGAGAAGTTTTAGGTTCCCAGAAAAATTGAGCAGAAAGTACAGAGATTTCCAATACGCCCTTTTCCCCACATACACACAGCCTCCCCCAACACCAACATCCCCCACCAGATGGTACATTTATTACAACTGATGAACTTACATCGACTCATCACCATCACCCAGAGTCTAAAGTTTACATTAAGGTTCACTCTTGGTGTGGTACATTCTGTGGGTTTGGACAGATGCACAATGACATGTATGCACCATTATAGTATCATACAGAGTATCTTACTGCCCTAAATTTCCTCTATGCGCCACCTATTGATCTCTCTTTCCCCCCAACCCATGGCAACCACTGATCTTTCTACTGTCTCCATCGTTTTGCCTTTTCCAGAGTGTAATACAGTTGGAATCATACAGCATGTAGTTGATAATACACTTTTAAAATTAATATGCTGAATTATTTTCTTGGAAAGGAAACTTTTTTTTTTTTTTGCAAAGCGATGCTCGAATCACCAGCACGTGTCAGACCTTTTATTTACATTACCTCTTTTAATTCTAACATCCTCCTGAATTAGGTCCTAACGTCCTCGTTTTGCCGTGTAGCCCAGAGAGTTCAAGTTCAGGCAGGATACGAGTGTGACCATCCTGAATTGCAAGCTGCGATATTGTGATTTATAAGAAAGACATATTTGGTCATTCAGACAGCCAAAATATATTTCTCATATATATTTGGTCTTTGGCCACAGTTCTTGGCTCATAGCTTCCAAAGCTCTTGGAATTTCATAAGTGTTGAAAGTGATACGAGTGTCTTGTTTATGTGGATGAAGCTGAAGTTTGGATCCCATCCAAGGGTGGGGGCTGGCAGCCTTTGGAATCAGCCATGTAGTGAGAGGATGAAACCTGTCAGTCCCATCCCTCTGATTTCCAGGGAAAGGAGGGAGGCTTGAGATTGAATCAAGTGCCAATGGCCAATGACTTAGTCAATCATGACTACGTAATGAAACCTGCATAAAAACCCAAAAGGACAGCTGATTGGCTCTTCTTTTTCAGAGATCTTCCACGCTGGGCAATCAGAACACTTCCACATGCCACCATGCTGGGCCCCAAGCTGCAGGAGGACAGAAGTTCCTTTGCTAGGAAACTCATCCTATCTGTCTCTTCATCTGGCTGCTGATTCATATCCTGTAATAGCCTTTGTAATAAATCAGTAATCTAGTGATTAAATGGGTTTTCTTGAGTTCTATGCACCATTCTAGCAAATTAATTGAATCTGAGGAGGGGGTTGTGGGAACCTCTGATTTGTAGCCGGTCAGTCAGAAGTTCAGGTAACAACTTGGACTTGCAAATGGCATCCTGAGTTGGAGGGGGTCTTGGAACCTCCAGCTGGTAGTGACGAATAAATGAAAAGCAATAGGATATACTGGTGTAGATGAGGAAGCCATTTGGTTTAAAACTAAGTCAGCCTGACCTTGTTTTCCCAGAAGGGCCTGACGTGGCCTGTTGAGCATGCATTGTACATCTGCTTTAAACATTTACAGTGTCCCAAACCCAAGAATGATGCCTTTACAGATTGGGATGTTGCCTCCCCCATATCAACATTTCTTTAAGGACAAGCATTTCTTCCCAGAAATGGAGGATCAATGACTGACCTGCTTTAACTCATCTGGTGACCACCAACCTGATGACTACTGACTTGCTGTGCTCACCTTGTGACCACTGACCTGCTGTGCCAGCAAAGCATCTTGTGACTGTGCTAAAAGAGATATTCCTGTCATATGTGATGGATGCTCATTGCTCCAAGACACTATATAACACTCTATATACCCTACTTCTCCAAAGAGCTCCCTTCCTTGGTGGAAAAGTTCTCCCAGGATACAGTCCTCAGATCTAGCTCATAATAAACTCATTCCAATTTTGATTTATAGACTGATGATGGGTTATTTGCATCTACAGTAGCTGGTCAGCAACCACCTGGCCCTGTGGCTGGCATCTGAATTGGAGGGCAGTCTTGTGGGACTGAGCTCTCAACCTGTATAATCTGATTCTATCTCCAGGTGGTGTCTGAGACTGCTTCTTGGTGTGGGGAAGTCTATACACACACACACACACATACACCCACACACACACACACACACTCACACAGGTTGGAATTGGGTCCAGAAACCCCTTTGCACAAGCCCTATGCCACTTAGTCTGTATGTGCTTTAAGAAACCCCAAAGTCTGCTGTTGACCTTTAGGGTGAGTGACCTTGCTGTCACTCTATCTCCAGGCAATCATGTGGTCTTAAACAAGTTGAAATCGCCTGGGAGCTGAGATTTCCTATTAGTTAAATGTCCTTATGTGAGTGATCTGTTTGGGACAGAAGGACAGGGCCATTCATAGTCATAATTCATGTTGTACTTTCTGCACTTCTGTCTTATTGCACATCCCATGGACGAGTGGAGGAGAAGGCCAAAAGAATTTTGGACAAATGCCTCACATAGAAAGAGCTACTAGGTAGAGAACTCAAATGAGACAGGGACTAATTTAATAAGTTAAATATTCTGCCTGGTTCCATGGACACACAGGAGAAGTTCTGAGTTTTCGTTGGGTAGTGTGATGGTAAAGAATTCTCTCCTTTCCCTTGGACATCTTGTGTGGATTTTACTGTACATTACAGTTTTGGGCAACCAAATAAAACACAGAAAGGTCGTGGGTGTTATCAGATCCTCCCTAATAAAAAGAGGTGTTGAGAAACCTCTGAGGAGCTCTGGGTAGCTCATTGGGTGTGTTTCTTCCCCATCTGTACTGGATGTGTGGATTCACATGAAAATCCTAGAGGGCTCTCTATATCTTCAGATCCCCTTCCATTCAGCTCTCTGGGGCTCCTTCTCATAATTAGTGACTTGCAACCACCTTCCTATCCTAAACTGAAGTCCCCAGTCCATATAACCTCTCTGCATGCAAATAAACAAAGAAGGAAATGCAAGGTGTACCTGCAATAGAAGAGAATTAAGAGTGACCAATTTCTGTTATCTTCATTTGTATTTCCCTGTAAACACTTGGGTCTGGTTTTATGAAACTTACGGTAAAGTAACCATGTGCCTGGGTCAGCTTCCTACATCTGTATTCCAGAGAAATAGGAAGATAAGAAGCCATTTATACAGGAAGTAGTGGTACACACACCAAACAAACAGCTGTAGGGGTGGACACTTGAATAAATATAAGGTCTCGAAGAAATAAGTGTGGATGAAAAATATGCTTATAGGAGAGACAACAGGAATGTCAACTGAATTGAAATAGCCATCACTGACTAAGAAAAAGGATAGATGATAAAGAAATGTAAAATAAACCAGAGATGTGCTCACCTTAGAGGTGCCATTATCTTACGTATATAATCAAGGTCACTACGCATGTTGTGATCATGAAAAGCATGGTCCAAAGATCAACAGAAGCCAAACTCCTCTCCTGCATTGCCATCCCACACTTCTGGTCTCAGGTGCTGACAGGGCGTGGAGGATGGGTTGGGAAAAGAAAAAAACAAGGAGAGGCCACAGAGCATCCATGAAGGCTACCTCTGGGCATGACATCAGAGGGAGGATAGATTACTGTTTTTATGTTCTTTGGATAAATACCCAGAAGTGGAGCAGCTGGATCATATGGCATTTCTGTTTTTAACTTTTTGAGAAATCTCCATACCATTTTCCATAAACAGTAATTCAAAAAGATATATGCACCTCTATGTTCATCGCAGCATTATTCACAATAGCCAAGACATGGAAGCAACCCAAGTGCCCATCAACTGGTGACTGGATAAAGAAGATATGGTGTATATATACAACGGACTACTACTGAGCCATAAAAAGACAAAATCGTGCCATTTGAGAAAACATGGATGGACCCTGAGGGTATTATGCTAAGTGAAATAAGTCAGACAGAGAAAGATTAATACAGTATGATTTTACTCATTTGTGGAAGATAAACAAACACATGGATAAGGAGAACAGATTAGTGGTTACCAGAGAGGAAGGGGGTGGGGGAGGCAAAATGGGTAAAGGAGCACACATGTATGTCGATGGATGGAAACGACACTAGTGGTAGTGAAAACGAAGTAGTCTATACAGAAACTGATATATGACAATCTACACCTGAAAAGATGTGTCAGTGACATCCATTGTGGTCTTCCCAGCATGGATTGTGATTTTGGTTATCAAAAGTCTGTTCATATGCTCTCAGACTCCATCCCTCCTGCCCTGCCAAATGCTGAGCTGGAAATGCTGTGCAAACAGTCCTTTTACTCTCCAAAGAGTGGAAAGAGGTCTTAACTTGCTTCCAAATCTTTCTAATTAGATTGATTTAATTCTGCTTTAGCCTCAAAGTTATTTTTTGGCTCATTAAGCTCATCCTAAAATAAATGCAGCTGATGTTTCATATTCATTGCTAATCAATTAATTACCCAATACAGTGAAAGGATCTGGTCGATTTTTGATCCAATCTACATGGTGGGTTTTTTAAAAATCATCCAAAAAGATGGACTTCCAGAGTGCTTTTAAGCATCCCAAAGAGAAAAATTTATTTCTGTCAGTTTTTTAAACCTTGTCTGCATCTTGGTCCTGTAAAGACCAAAATAACCAGCAAGATTATTTATAAATAATATAAGTATGGTGATGAATTCTATGATAATCCCCTTTACTTTAACAAAAATGATCTCTTGTCTCCACAGCTTAGAAACGATCTCATTGGATATTATAGATGATAGATAGATAGATAGATAGATAGATAGATAGATAGATAGATAGATAGATTGATAGATAGATAGATAGATGATAGATAGACAGACAGACAGATGATAGACAGATAGATATAGTGATAGATTGACAGATGATAGTTAAAACAGATGATAGAAGATAAATGATAGATGATAGATGGATAGATAGACAATAGGTAGATAGATATAGTGATAGAATGACAGACAGATAGATGATAGATAAAATAGATGATTGAAGATGATAGATAGATAGATTGATAGACAATAGATAGATAGATGATAGATAGACGATAGGTAGATATATATAGTGATAGATTGACAGACAGATAAATGATAGATAAAATAGATGATAGAAGATGATAGATAGATAGATTGATTGATAGACAATAGATAGATGATAGATAGACGATAGGTAAATAGATATAGTGATAGATTGACAGATAGGTAGATGATAGAAGATAGATGATAGATTGATTGATAGATAGATGACAGATGGATAGAGATGACAGATAGACAGATGATAGATATGTTAGAAGATAGATAGTTGGTAGATAGATGATAGATGATAGGTAGACAGATATAGTGATAGATTGACAGATAGATGATAGATAAAATAGGTAGATGATAGAAGATAGATAGATAGGTGATAGATTGATAGATAGATGGATAGAGGATAGAGATGACAGATAGATGATAGAGATAGATGTTAGAAGATGGTAGATAGATGATAGATAGATAGATATTTATGGATGGATGAATGAATAGATAGATGCATATGAAGTTACCTTATTGGTTAATAATTCAATTTTGTTACTTAATTGAATCAGGAATTATATAAACACATCAAATAGTGAACGAGATGTCTGAAAACAATTTCTTCTGGAGAGATTTCTTGCTCCATGGTGTACAAAAATCTATTCTTTAAGGGAACCCTCAACTTTATTAATAACTCTGACGACAGCACTAACTGATTTGTAGAGTCTTTCACTAAAATTTTTTGCCAATCAAGTCTTGTCCATTTGAATCAGGGTGTCAGTAGCTAAAATGCCCGATTGAACTTTTCTTTTTTTGGCTCATGTTCCATCAATGTCCTGGATGACAATGTGGGGAAAAGAAATATTTTATTGCTCTTAGGGAACTTCAAGAGTTTTAGAAACATTGGGCAAAGCTTTGTATCTATCGTCAATAATTTTTAACGGGACATTCTCCTCTTTGACTCACTACCCATGAACCACGTATATGCTCACAGTAAATCTTCCTCTGTTTGTATGAAAGTTTGCTTCACATGTAAAACCATGTGCAATTGTAAGCTCAGATAGTTGGAAGGTTTTTCTACATGAGCCTCTGGTCAGACACTCCATGTTGTGGGGTCAGTGATGGGTGGCTCCTCATCATAGGATTATTGCATCTCATCTAAAACCCCAGGATCCCCTCTGCAAATGACAGTCAGGGAGTCATCATTTTGAAAACAGCAAGAAGGTCCCCCCAATTTCCCAATCATCCTCAAAGGGTCCTGCCACTCCTCTTGAGAACCACTGCTCTGAAGACTGCGGAGGGAGAGGGAAGGAGGGAGAAAGCATTCATAAAGGACTCCTTGTCAGACTCAGAATGTATAACAGTCTCAGAATTACAATAAAAGCGTAAAACAAAGCCTACGGCTGGAAGCTTGCCCCGTATTCAACCTGAGTGCAATTTCCGGTCTTCAGCAAGGAGACCCCGGATTAAAGAGCAGCTAACTATCACCCCCGATGTAGTCTGCCTCCACTTACACCTGGACCACAAAATGAGAGAGACACCCAAACTTCTCGTGGACCCCAAATTAGGACCGATACACTCCTTACTGCCAGAATGTAAGAGAGATTTCCCCTCTGAGGCCTATGAGTCAGAATGGAGAAAAATAATGAGGGGCTTTCCATTGCTCTCCTGGGGAAGAGAGAAAGATCTATTTACTTGAAAGACTTATTTTATTTTACTTTGTCTTTGTGTAGGTCTGGGATCTGTCGGCCTTTTAAATATAGGTATCTGAGGAGTGGGATCTCTCTCTCTCCCTCTCTCATTCTGTCTCTCTCCATCTCTCTCCCTCTCTCATTCCATCTCTCCATCTCTTTCTCTCCCTCCATCTCTCTCTCTCATTCCACTCTCTCTTCATCTCTCTGTCCATCTCTCTCTCTCTCCATCTGTCCATCTCTCTCTGTCCATCTCTCTCTCCATCTCTCTCTCTCTCCCCTTCTCTCATTGCCTATTAAACCTCACAGGCACTTGTCATTTTGGGACATCCGCAGGGTAGCTCACCCAGAGCTTTGGGTCCACTTGGGGCCATGCACACAGTGGAGCTGACCCTAGACTCCCTCCACCCTAATGGAGAAGCCCAGTGGACTGTTGCCCTGGAGGGCATGGGCACATTTACACAAAGACCCCAGGGGTTTCCCAGGAGTGATAGCATTCAGACAAGAATCCCCTCTTTCAGAAGTTCCAAGCATCTCTGATAGACTGAAGCCAGGTGGCAGGGACAGAAGACAAATTTCCATAAGCAAACTCCCAGGTGTCATGAGCGTCCCTGGGGGAAAGGCCATGGAGGAGAAGGAGGAGATGGGGGAGGAGGAGATGGGGAGGAGGAGGAGGAGGAGATGAGGGAGGGGGAGGAGGAGGAGATGAGGGAGGGGGAGGAGGAGGAGATGGGGAGTAGGAGAAGGAGGAGATGGGGAGGAGAAGGAGATGGGGAGGAGGAGGAGGAGGAGATGAGGGAGGGGGAGGAGGAGGAGATGGGGAGTAGGAGAAGGAGGAGATGGGGAGGAGGAGGAGATGGGGGAGGGGGAGGAGGAGAAGGAGGAGATGGGGAGGAGGAGGAGGAGATGGGGAGGAGGAGGAGGAGATGGGGACAGGGAGGAGGAGGAGATGGGGAGGAGGAGGAGATGGGGAGGGGGAGGAGATGGGGAGGAGGAGGAGGAGATGGGGAGGAGGAGGAGATGGGGAGGAGGAGGAGATGGGGAGGGGGAGGAGGAGGAGATGGGGAGGAGGAGGAGATGGGGAGGGGGAGGAGGAGGAGATGGGGGAGGGGGAGGAGGAGATGGGGAGGGGGAGGAGGAGGAGATGGGGAGGGGGAGGAGGAGGAGATGGGGAGGGGGAGGAGATGAGGAGGGAGAGGAGGAGGAGATGGGGAGGGGAGGAGGAGATGGGGAGGAGGAGGAGATGGGGAGGAGGAGGAGGAGATGAGGGAGGGGGAGGAGGAGGAGAGGGGGAGTAGGAGAAGGAGGAGATGGGGAGGAGGAGGAGATGGGGGAGGGGAGGAGGAGATGGGGGAGGGGAGGAGGAGGAGATGGGGGAGGGGGAGGAGGAGCAGATGGGGAGGGGGAGGAGGAGGAGATGGGGGAGGAGGAGGAGATGGGGGAGGAGGAGGAGATGGGGGAGGGGAGGAGGAGATGGGGGAGGGGAGGAGGAGATGGGGGAGGGGAGGAGGAGGAGATGGGGAGGGGAAGGAGGAGGAGATGGGGGAGGAGGAGGAGATGGGGAGGGGGAGGAGGAGGAGATGGGGGAGGGGGAGGAGGAGGAAGGGGGCTGAGAGTGCAGGGTCCCTAAAGATGGGAAAGAGGCAATCAGCACAAAGTGAATCCTGCCAGCATCCATCTGCCCTCTGTGTACAAGGGGCCGCCTCTTGCCCCCTGTTTTTGTTCCCTGGAAAACAAACAATGACAGAGGGGATCCTGGTCCCCAGGGAGGGGCTGTCCACACTGCTAGGAGCCTGTGGCCAGCTCGGAGGGAGTCCTCATTCCTCTTCTGGCAGAAAGCCCCATGGATCCCTTTCTCAAAATTTTATTTTTGTCCCCAGGATCCATGGATTCTCTATTGTGTGGGGCGAGGCTGCATTCTCTGACACACACGGAGATCCTGTGAGCCGTGTGTGTGTTCTCATGGGATTTTCCAAGTAAAAAGAACTTGTTAATCTATCAATGCAAATAATCCATAATCAATCCATACTTCAAAATTGGGGTGAGTTTATTACAGGAGCCAGTTTTGAGGACTATGGCCTGGGAGTGACCTTCCCCAAGGAAGGAAGCACTCTGAAAAAGCGGGGAGTTCAGACTGGGTGTATACAGTCTTGGAACAAGGAGCATCCGTCACGTATGATAGGAATATCTCTTCTACTGCAGTCACGAGATGCTTTGCTTACACAGCAGGTGGCTGGTCAGCAGGTCAGTGGTCACCAGATAAGTTAAAGCTGGTCGGTCATTGATCCTCCTTTTCTGGGAAGAAATGCTTACCTGTAAAAAAATGCTGATATGGGAGATGCAGCATCCCTACCTTGAAGGGCATCATTCCTGGCTTTGGGACATTGTAAGTGCTTAAAGCAGATGGACAGTGCATGCTCAATAGGCCACGTCAGGTCCTTCTGGAAAAACGAGGTCAGGCCAACTTAGTTTTGAACGAGATGGCTTCCTCAGACCTCCAGTACATCTGACTGCTTTTCGTTGATTCATGGGATCTAAGGATTTTAGTTTTGTTGTCACTCAGCCGTTTCAGGATGAAGAGGGGATGTCTCCACTCTCCCTGTGAAGATTGGAGTGGCCGGCTCCTCAGGGCAAGGACGGGTGTTCACAAATTGTCACACCTTCCAGGATGCAGGATCAAGATGAGTCACGGATCTTGACGGTTACCACGGGTTATTCAAGTCCCTTTACGGGGATTAGGGGCACCAGCCTCCTGCGCCCCTTACTGTCCAGTGTGGCAGCTGGCTTTTTCCCAGCACTTGAGGCTCGTAATTCTCTTCCGACCTCCAGGTGAGGGTCCGCAGCGTCAGAGCGTGAGCCCACACTTCTGTCACCACGGCGGACACAGCAGTTGCCTCTGCTTGCTCGCGGGGTTGCTTGGCTTTTTATTCCTCTCAGTCCAAGTGTTGAGGCCGTCATCCCGGGAAGGATGTGGGGGAGGTTTTGTTCACACCTGCCACCAGGAGCTGGAGACCCTGGTGAAACATGCACACACACACACCCCACACACATGCACACACGCAAACACACACATACACACATATGCACACACACAAAGACATACACGTACAAACACCACACATGCACACACACATAAACTCACATATACACATAAACACACACACATACACACACACAAAGACATGCGCGTACACACAAACACACGTACATGCACACATATAAACTCACATACACACCACACATGCACACACATACACACATACGCACATATACACAAACACACCACACATGCACACACACATAAACTCACATATACACATAAACATGTACACACACATATACACAAACACACACAAAGATGTACACACAAACACATATACATAAACACATATAAACTCACATACACACCCACCACACATGCACACACATAAACACATACATATACATAAATACAACACACATGCACACAAACGCACATACAGACAAATATACACATACAAACACAAAGATACATACACACAAAGGCACAAACACACAAATACACACATACACACAAAGACACATACACACAAAGGCACAAACAAACACACACACATACACATACACAAACACAGACTTTCAGTATTAGTTCTGGCAGCAACTTCTTTCTCCTTTTTTTTTCTTCTCATTTCACTCTTTATTTCTTTTCCATTTTCCCATCAGAAATAGAGGTTCCAAAGCTGTCGTGTGAAGGCCGTTTTTTTGAGACCCGCAGGGCATGGTACAGATTTCTGATTTGTTTTGTCCCCCAAAGTGGATGTGGGAGGACGTGAGATGCAGCTTGAAGCACATTAAGTTTTAGTCAAAGCCTGTGGATTCGGGGTGTGGCTTTCTATTGTATTCCATTTTTTTCTGCAAAGGGTTGGAGGGAATTGATGTTCTTTGGGGGTTTCTTGGAGTGTTTGTGGGGTTAGAGATTTGAGAAATAAGGAAGGGAGTCCATGTTTGGTGTGAGCAGAAGGCTCAATGGACTGAACCAGCTTTCAGGCCTAATTGAAGCCATTTGACCCCAAAATGGTTGGATTATGTCTGTGTCGCATGAAATAAAATTATGAACGACTTCACGTAAAGGGAAAATACATGAAATATATAAAAGAAAACACTTGTGAGTGAGTTGAGAGTATGCAAAAGGGGTTATTGTTGGCAACAGGTGGCAACACTTGGATTCAAATTGATTTAAATGTAACACTTTACAGAGTGGTGTCTCGCTGAAAGCATCTTAAAACTTGCTGAATGAGAAAAATAAGTTTCGGCCACTTTTTGGAACTCAGTGGAGATGACTGGAAGAATTAAACCTAAAATATATAATTAACAGCAATTTGGAGAAGGAGCAGATAGAGAGGGAGGATGACGGGAGGTGGATTGATCGTATTTCAGAGCGAGGAATCAAAAGATTCCACCGAACATTAATTGAGAAATGAAAGTGTACCTGTGTTGCAGAGAATTTCAGAAGTGATCATCCAGAACCCAAAATGGAAAAGGACAAAGTGATTTCCTTCTTACCTTTGACCCCATGGCTGAGAGAATTGTCACGTTTTCACATTTCTGACCACTGTTGCTTTTTATTGCTACTTCTCTTATATCCACGGATCTGCTTTGTAACCGCAAACCAACCCGGATATAAAATTCTGTTTCTACTCTGCACTGGCTCATTTCAGTTTGCTTCCTGTTAGCAGAAATATTAATCTCCTTTTTACTTGGGGGGGTCAAGAAAATTTTGTTTCTAGGATCCCAGACGTCTCCCGTTACACTGTGGACACAAAATAACCAATAACCATTCTATAGATAAGAGAGAGAAGATGAGTTTTACTCGAGCCAGAGTGAGGATAATAACCCAGGAAGGCCTTTTCCAGAAAGGAAGAAAGCGTTTTGGAGAAATGCGGTTTTCAGTACAGTCTTATACCTTTTTAGAATAAAGAATTTATATTAAACATGCCCAGGATACATTTTCATCAAAGTTTCAGAGATATTGAGTTGCAAATTAGCAGATCAACACGACCCTGTTGTCGGGGAAAGGGGTTAATAAGGGAGGGCGTTGCCACTAGGGCATAAAAGGGGAAGTATGCTTTCTTATCTTAAGAGAGTGCATTCTTTAACGGTTAAAGCAGATGTACCATGTATGTTTGATAGGCCATAAGTCAGGCTTCTTTAGTTCAAGCCAAACCAGTTTTGAACCGGAAGTTACCCCATATGCTTCAATATGTGAAAATCTCTCGTCAATTGTTTTGAGCTAAAGGCAACTGAGAACCTGCGGAAGTAGGAAAAGCTCTTTACCTCCCCCTAACTGCCGAAAAATAGACTATAAATTTTCCCTTTTGTAAAGGAAATTTACATATGTAAAGGAAACTTCTTTTTATAAAGATGTCCCTGTGCCAGGAAGAGAGCTATGCTCAGAGACAATTATTATCACCTGAGACACTCATCTGTATAACAACACAACTTTTATTTACCAGACATTTCTCCCTTTCACTTTCCCAAAAACGTGCCTCCTCCACCCAAAACCCCAAACCCCTTTTCCTTTGTTGAACCTAAGATGGTATAAACCCTAATCATCTGGCCACCTCCTGGAGCCACATATTTCTTTGTGAACTCCTGTGCATATGTAAGTACATAATTAAAGCTAGTTATTCTCTTATTAATCTTTTATCAGTTTAATTTGCAGGCCCCAGGCACAAAAATTAGTTGGGTAGAGGGAATAGATTTTTCCTCCCCTACACTTGACTTACACTCCAATCTCTGCCTCTGTCTTCTCATGGTCTTCATCTCTAGATTTCTCTGTGTCCCCTCCTTTTCTTATAAGGACACCAGTCATTGAATTTAGGGCCCACTGCACTTCAGTAAGACCTCATCTTAACCTTCAAAGTTCCTATTTCCAAATAAGGGCACATTCTGAAGTTCTGAGTGGACATGATTTTTAGGGGGGACACTATTCAAGCCACTGCATCATGCAAGGGCAGGTCTTTGAAGGACAGCAGGATTTGCCACCCAAAGATATGCCTCTTTGGCATAAGGATTACCTTGAGATGCTTATTTTTCAGAAGCAGCAGACACAGGAGAAAATCTAAACACCGAGTAGAAGTTACCCTCTTGAAGAGACATTTGCATTTATAAGGGAAATCTCCATTTTTAAGGGTGTCTCCCTGTCTGCACCAGGAAGAGAAGGACGACCTTATCTCTAGAAAGACTAACAATGGAGAAGGCAATGACTTAACTCTTTATAAGAACTATATTCTTGTTTACCATGCTTTGGCTGGTCACCTCCCATAACTGGTCGCCCCCAGAGCCCCATCAACATCTTTCTTTCATCTCTAGCTGGAGATGGTATTTAAAGTGGTGGCTTGGACCATTTTGGAGAGTTTTACTCAGCTTTCCTGGGTTTCTCCCATGTATATGGGAGGTATGCATGTTATTAAACTTCCTTTTGTTTTTCTCCCGTTAATCTTTTATTTCAGCAGGAGTCCCAACCAAGAACCCAGAAGGATAGAGGGGAAACTATTGTTCCTCCCCTTCCTCTTCCATCATCTTCTGTGATAAGATGAAGGGAGGAGAAGACTTAGTTAGGTTGGTGGGTCTGGGGCAGGAGGTGGAGTGAGTTCTCGGCTGATGGGTTTTCCTTTCCCTGGAAGTGTGTGGTAAGGTTATCTATTACATCTTACATCTATTATATCTGTTATATACACTTATACCTATTAAGTGTGTTGGGGAGGGTCTTGGTGGTAGAAGAATCTAATGTTAGAAGATAACAGAGGGTTAATTATCTCTTTGGTCACTGGCGAGCAGTAGGATGGCAGGGGCTTTCGAGTCCTGCTGGGGATTGGGGACCCCACTATGCCATTTCTACTAGTGATGACCCTCCGGGGAGGAAGGGAACCTCCGGCAGCTGGGGTCTTCCAGAAATGGTCACTTTCCAGGTAAGTGTTTGGGTGAACGATGGGTCAAAGAGTTAAAACTTGGGGAGAATTCTTCAAGTGTTGGGCCATGGGATTTAAGCTGGATGGACACGGCAGTGGAGGAGAGGACCCTAATAGGGATGGATCCAGCAAAGGAGGCAATGGATTGGACAGCATATCTTTACAAATATGGGTGTATTTTTCTCCCTTCTCTCAGGGGATTATCGCCCCATTGATGAACATCAGAAGCATCCTTTCTTAGCATGAGATGCTAAGTATCCAGCGTAAGGATGGTTTCAACAGCTCAAGGAACCTTAGAAGAACAAACTGTCTTTAAAACTCTCTTGTCCCCAATCCTCCCCAACCCGTGTTATCTGTTGTCTTCTTGATGGCAGACGTTCCAACAGGTGGGAGGTGGTGTCTCACTGTGGTTTTGATTTGCATTTCCCTGGCGGTTAGCAACGTGGAGCATCTTTTCATGCGCCTGTTGGCCATTTGTGGACCTCACTTTAAATCCGTGTGGTGCACACCAGGGAGCCGCGTGGGAAAACTTAAGAAGGTTCTCAGTTTACACGTTTTATAGGAACTGCTCACTGAGTGCCTTGCTATTCTAGCCACCCAGAAGGTAAGCTCCCAACATGTGGGACATTTGCAAAAATAAGCTGCCTCTCTTTTTAGAATATTCAAGCGTACGTCTTGTTTGGATAATGATTTTGTTTCACTTAGAGTTTTAAAAAATATATGGTTTTACCATATAAGAATCCGTTTATAAAGTGTTCGACATCATCGTTAAACAGACTTTCTAGACTCAATGGCTGTGGCCATCCTATGGGCTGTTAAGAGTATGTCAGAAATCAGCAGGAAGCTAGACATGTGTGTCTTTTGTGGAAATGCACAGTCACATCCAATTCTGTCTTCTTTTTCAAGCTTGAGAAGGTAACTGATATTGCTATGGATAAAATACTGAACTTCTGGTTAATAGAAGAAATTTTTATAGCTCCAAGAGAATTTTAAAACCAATCCTGAGTTATCTGACTGCAAGTGAAATCTAAAGTCTTAGGGAGGTCAACTTTTGACAGGATTACAGGAGTTGTACGACGTATGGCTCATTTAATTTATAGCTGTGTACCTGTATATGTAAGACTTACCTAGGGAAGCTGGAAAAGCATCGTTTCACAGCTGTTGTAGTAGCTAGTACAAGGCTGAGAACCTGCCTTTTCCAAGAATCTGGCAAATCTTCTCCCAAACTCTTTTGCTCAATGCCCCTGAAAAAGAAGGCGATTTCAGGCATTCACAGTGGTGTAAATTGGGATGTCCCAGCAGGCAAACTTAAAGCAATTTTATGAATGTCCAGATTCTTGTATGAAGTAAATTACATTTCCAGGAATGCAACGCAAGGAAATATTTTAAATTGTAGGTGCAAAAATACTTATTCTGAGCTTGCCTATACGATTATAATAAAGAGAAACAACATAAATATCTGTCAATGGGAGATTGGACAAATCAAGTACAATAAATATATTCAACAGTCTGTTGTATAGCTGACGAAAAAGTTTGGATGTTTGTTTATATGATAAAATGAAAAGATTACAATATATTGTTGAGTAGAAAAACAAGCTACAGAGTATGTGCACTATAATGCACTTTACGCTAAAAATTATATTAATAAATTAAATCTTTGCAAGTGAAAGGATATGTTAAATTATAACCGAAATTATAGGGAGGTGAAAAAAAATAGAGGTGTCCTTTTGTTTTTAATCTTCCATGCATGTGTGTATTTAACTTTAACTCATAATCATTTTTAACCCATTTATCTGAAATGCAGCAAGAAAAAAAGAAAAAGGAGATGTAATATTTTGGAACATTAGGGAAAACCTCTTTTTCCTCTATCCTATGTGTTGCTATTTCTTGAATGCCTTTAGAAAACAGAAGTGTTCAAATAATTCTAGGCAGACAGATGTGTATCTGTCATCAGCCCTTTTCAAAACTGATGAAATAACTATGTCTGTGTGTTTGCATGTTTTATACACCAGTTTACAATATATAGCTATTAAATTCCCCTTTCAGATGAAAAAAGTCCTCTCCACGGAGGAACAGTTTGGCTTCCAGCTAAGTGAACTTTTTCTTCTATTTTTCACAGACAGAGACAAATGGGCAAGCTGACCCCACCCTCCCCACCCGCTAATCAAACTATGGTCTTTTCCGCCAGGAAACAAGTCTCAACAGTTATCAACAAGGCTCCCCTTTACCTGCAGAGAAGAAATAGCTTTGTGCAAACTCCTTTTGAAGTCCACTTTAGAGGATTAATTACAGAACGGTCGCTTGGGTAGCCAAGGAGGAGACTTCACAATTTGTACATTAATTCGTCCATAAATGCTTTTTGGGGAACCAAGATCTGCCTGGCACTGGGATTGGCATCAGCCTGCAAAGGAGACCAGAATGGATTTCTTTTTTCTTTTCTTTTTTATCACAAGGTCATTCGTTCAATCTTGTAACATGGCAGTTTTCACTAATATCCCCATTTGATAGATAACAATTCTGAGACCAGAGGTTATGTGACTTGCCTTCATCACAGAATTTTTGTGTGTGTGTGTGTGTGAGGAAGACCGGCCCTGGGTTAACATCCATGTCCATCTTCCTCTACTTTATATGGGACACTGCCACAGCATGGCTTGATGAGCAGTGTGTAGGTCTGTGCCTGGGACCTGAACCTGTGAACCCCGGGCCGTTGAAGCAGAGTTGGCGAACTTAACTGCTATGCCACCAGGCTGGTCCCCTGAATGGATTTCTTGACATACATGAGCTTCACGCTTAGAAGAAAAGTAGGGCAGATAAATGTGCAGGCTTCGATGGCAGGTGGTACAGGTTGCCTGGGACAGGTGACTAGGGCATGCTCTAGGGGCGGGGCTGGAGGGATCAGAGCAGGTTTCCTCATGCCAGTGCACCTGACTGAGCCCTGGGGGATGACTGGCAGATGACACGGCTACCTGGAGAGAAGAAAGAGGGAGCAGGCCCAGGGTGGCTAACAGAGAGATGGCAGGTGCCAAGGGTCAGGGCCACAGAGAGCAGACGTCGGGGGAACTGAAAATAGGAGACAGGGGCAGAGAGTGAGGGATGCAGGAACGATGTCGTGGGGATAAACAAGGACCACTCACATGAGAACAGGCAGATGCTATTCAATTCAGAGCTGGCGGTAGCAAAGGCATCGGCCACCATCCCTTGCGTTTGGCAGAAACTCAAAGGCAGGCAGAAGAGTGGATAAAAGGTAAACGTTCAGTGTGTGCTGACTGGAGGCTGTTGGCACTGGGAAGAAGCTAGAGAAGCCTAACCAGAAGCAGGGCATCCTATGTGATTGGTTAGGGGTCCACTTTTACCACTCTGTTTGGTACTACTTGGGGAATAGGGGCCACAATTAAGGATGCTGGCAGTTATTGATCAAGCTCTGGCCATTTGGGGCCAATTGCTTCAAGGGCTTCCTGGGCAGGTTGCTGCAGGTGGCAGGACGGAGTTCTGCTTTCGGAGATGGTCTACCCATTGTCTGTACATTCCGTCTCTCCACGGCGAGGAACCGGCGTCCTTGGTCGGGAATGAGGGTCATTTCAGTGAGTGCAGGGGATTTTTCTTCTGTTATTTGTTGACTCGTTCCTTCTGTTGTATCCGTTGCAATTTCTGTGATGGAGGAAGTTGGCTGGGTCTGTGATGACTGTCTGGCTCCAGGGAGCAGCTCCATCTTCAAGGACAGTAGCAAGGAGCTTCCCAGGGCATGGTCTGAATCTGTGTGGAGGATGGAAGCTGCCTCTTGCTGACCTTCAGACTTGTTGTCACAGAAGATGAATTGCCCTGATGTCTTGTTGTCTGGAGTTATTCTCTACACACTTGCTCAGGCTGGACTGGCATCTAGTGAAACTTTGGAGAGGAATCTCCTGAAATACGGGACTTCCCTTAGCAACTATCATTTTTAATGCAAACCCTCTGCTTGAACAGAAAAACAGGAAAAAGAAATCAACCTCAGCTTGCTGAGAAACACACGAGCCATTGGTTTTCCACTGACAGGCAGAGCACTAATTAATTTTAAAAACGCTGACCCCTTTTGAATTATTTCGGTCCTTTCGATGAAAACCATGTGTGACGACGGTGTGTGTTTTTATTCTTCCAGAGGCTTGAAACTCAGGGTGTTTTTGGAAGCATTCTCTGCCTCTCGAAACCCTCAATACCTCATTGTGAACTGGAGTTTCAGGTTACTTTCCTCACGAGGGACGGAACAAAAACCTACATTGTGAGCACGGGAGAGGCGGGGGTGACTTTGAGGGAATGAAGTGCAGAGGTACAAGTAGCAGAGGTGAGAGAACTGAAGAGAAATAGACACAGTTTGTAAATATGTCTAGAGCTGGCCAACACATGCCTATTTTATGACCAAGGCAGCCAGAGATCAGACCCAGAAAATGGAGAAAAAGAAAATATAAATGAGCTCATGCGAGAGTATAATGGAATATTGACAATGATGACTTGGGGGCTGCAGTCGCATTTAGGGGCGTGTGTGTGTGTGTGATCCATGATCAAGAATTTACTGGTCCTCCAGAGGGTATTGATTCAAAATATAATTAGGTTTGAATAAAGAGTGGCTTGTTCTACGGAGAATTTATAACCTACTGACTCATACTTATGCTTACTAGTCAAATGCTTTTCTGAGAAAAAAAAAGTAGAGGTATTTCAGAATAGAATAGAAAGAATAAGGAATAGAGTCCCAGGAGTGGGTCCACACTCTTGCTGGCTGGGCTCCTGTGCGTCAACCACATTTCCGTAATAACTACACCTTACTCATGAGGAATTAAATGAGAAGAAAGCCATGGACCACTGTGTGCACGTAAGTTACTAATACTTTCTTTCTGCACCTTTGGTGGCTTTTCTTAACACCATATATGGAATCTGTGAGCAAGAAACATCAGTGACCATGAAAATGACTAAGTAGGGAAAAGCGGTCTTGGTTAGATGGGATGAATTACAATTTCATGCCTTCTATACCATAGTGAATGCTTAAGCACTGCAATTCATACAGTCAGATCTGACGAATTAGAAATTCATCCACTTCTTGTCAGCACCAGATAAAGCCCAGACACTGTGAGCCCAAGGAAACTGTGACTATACAGAGTTTCTGAAGAGCGTGAAACTCCAACACATAATGAGGTAATGCTCGGTTTTCCCAGAAGTGTGTTTTTGAATAAGTGGGGGGAAATATGTATGAAGGAATTTATTAAAGATGCTGTGACGTCAGCATCAAAGACAAAAACACTTGGAGCTCTAAACATTCGCTTCCATTATACCCCATGAGAAGATGTTGGTCCAACAAAAGTGAATTAGGAAGAAAAGTGACTTAAGAAAACAAACTTTAGCTGAGACTTGGGGAAAGTGCCATATTCAGCAAAGATTGCAAAATGTTCTTATTCTATTATAAAGAGATGTCACCATAATTTAATCATTAAAATTCTCAAGGGTGGTAATCAAATCGAGAAAGAACAATGTGACGGCTGAATAATTACTTTGGCGATTTTAACCCGTCAGCTTGAGTAGATAATTGCAAAATGCCAACCTCATTTTACATGAGAAGAAGCCCATGCCCCTTCAATAAGATTGCTGCAACATGGGGAACACAATGAGAGCATATACTGTGATACATACGGTAGACGCCACTTCACCTGGAGGACTGGGGCCAGGGCATATACTGTGATATATACGGTAATCTCTACATCTCCTGGAGGATGGAGCCAGGGCATATACTGTCATATATACGGTAGACAATCTCCACGTCACCTGGAGGATAGAGCCAGCACATGTACTGTCATATATACGGTAGAGTCTACATCACCTGGAGGATGGAGCCAGGGCATATACTCTCATATATACGGTAGACAATCTCCACATCTCCTGGAGGATGGAGCCAGGGCGTATACTCTCATATATATGGTAGACAATCTCCACATCACCTGGAGGATGGAGCCAGGGCATATACTGTCATATATACGGTAGATGCCACATCACCTGGAGGATGGAGCCAGGGCGTATACTGTCATATATACGGTAGACAATCTCCACATCTCCTGGAGGATGGAGCCAGGGCGTATACTGTCATATATACGGTAGACAATCTCCACATCTCCTGGAGGACTGGAGCCAGGGAGTATACTGTCATATATATGGTAGAGTCTACATCACCTGGAGGATGGAGCCAGGGCATATACTGTCATATATACGATACACAATCTCCACATCTCCTGGAGGACTGGAGCCAGGGCGTATACTCTCATATATACGGTAGAGTCTACATCACCTGGAGGATGGAGCCAGGGCGTATACTCTCATATATACGGTAGAGTCTACATCACCTGGAGGATGGAGCCAGGGCGTATACTCTCATATATACGGTAGACAATCTCCACATCACCTGGAGGATGGAGCCAGGGCCTATACTCTCATATATACGTTAGAGTCTACATCACCTGGAGGATGGAGCCAGGGCATATACTCTCATATATACGGTAGACAATCGCCACATCTCCTGGAGGATGGAGCCAGGGCGTATACTCTCTTATATACGGTAGACAATCTCCACATCACCTGGAAGATGGGGCCAGGGCGTCCACTGTCATATATACGGTAATCTCCACATCACCTGGAGGATGGAGCCATGGCGTATACTCTCATATATACGGTAGACAATCTCCACATCACCTGGAGGACTGGAGCCAGGGCGTGTACTCTCATATATACGGTAGACACCACATCTCCTGGAGGATGGACCCAGGGCGTATACTGTCACATATACGGTAGACAATCTCCACATCTCCTGGAGGATGGACCCAGGGCGTATACTGTCATATATACGGTAGACAATCCCCACATCACCTGGAGGATGGAGCCAGGGCGTATACTGTCATATATACGGTAGACAATCTCCACATCACCTGGAAGATGGAGCCAGCGCGTATACTCTCATATATACGGTAGACAATCTCCACATCACCTGGAGGACTGGAGCCAGCGCGTGCACTGTCACATACATGCAGTAGACCCCTGTGCATAATGACACCCTTGAAGCCCTTCGTGTGCATTTTTCATTCCAGACATCGCTGCCTGTGAATTTGTTCAACAAAATTCCCCCACAGGCCCCTAGTCCACTGGATGCAGTCCCGTGCTCAACCCCACCTCCTAGTGTGAAACTACTTGTAAAACACACCCATGGGAAATCTCGCACCCGGTTTTGGATTCCATCCTTCTAAATGCATATCCTTTCGGGACCTTCCTTGGAACTTGCTTTGAGCTGCTTTTCTGCAGAGCGTACCTCTTGCTCATACAGCACAATGCTACGGTGGTAGTGGTGACGGCTGAGTGGTTCCTGTTCACCTGTGTGTAGTCAGAGCTCTCCAGAGAAACAGAACGAATAGGATGCAAATGCATGGGTGGGTTTATTTTAAGGGAGTGGCTCATGCAGTTGTGGGGGCTGGGGAGTCTGACATCTCTAGGGCAGGCCAGCAGGCTGGACGCTCAGGTAAGTGTTGATGTTGCAGCCTGGAGTCGAGGATTCTGCAGGGCTGCCAGCTGGAAACTCAGGCAGAATCTCCTTTTCTTTCGGGAAGCCCAGTCTTTTTCTTGTAACTGATTAGACAAGGCCCACCCACATGGTGGAGAATAAACTGCTTTATTAAAACTCTACAGATCATAGATGTTAATCCCATCGGGCAAATACCCTCACAGCAACACCTCAAATAGTGTTTGGCCTAACAACTGGGCGCCATAGCCTAGCCAGGTTGTCATATACAATTAGCCAGCACAACCTGCAGCCAATACAGTGCAGTGAAACTGAGGGCTGGAGCATTGGTGGAAGGGAAGGTCTGTCACAGCAAGCAATGACCACTTTGCTGAGATGAGGGCATCGAGGACGTGTGATGGTTAATTCTGTCAACTTGGTTGGGCCACGGGGTGCATGGACCTTTGGTCAAAAAAATTTCTGGGGGTGTCTATGAGGGTGTTTCAGGATGAGATTAACATGTGAATCAGTGGACTGAGTGAAGCATATGGCCTTCTCCAGTGTGGCTGGTTCTCATCTAATCAGTTGAAGGCGTGAAGAGAACAAAAAGGCTCACCTCCGCCAAGTAAGAGGGACTTCCTCCTGCCTGGGAGCCTTTGAACTGGGACACTGGCTCTTTCCTGCCTTTGAAGCCAAGCGGAAACATCAGCTCTTTGTGGGTCTCCAGCCTGCTAGCCTTTGGACGGGAATGGACACCTGCAGGTCTCCTGGGTCTACAGCTTGCAAAACCACCCTGCAGATCTTGGGACCTGTCAGCCTTCATAATTGGGTGAGCTGATCCCTTATAAACAACTCTCTCTCTCTCTATGTATATAACCAATAGGATGTGTGTGTATATATAACCAATAGGATGTGTGTACGTATACACACACACACACACACACACAGTCATGTGCCTCATAACATTTCATTCAGGGACAGACCACATATATGATAGTGGTCCCATAAGATTAGTACCACACAGCCTACGTGTGTAGCAGGCTCTACCATCTAGGTTTGCATAAGTACACTCTGTGATGTTCATACAACGACAAAATGGTCTAACGACACATTTGTCAGAATGTGTCCCCATTGTTAAGCGATGCCTGACTGTATATACATATGTGTGTTGTCCATCTGTCTATCTATCTATAAAAAACCAATAGGATCTTATGTATATTATATATACAGGATTTTATATATTTAAAATATACATATAGGATTTTTATATATATATTATACATATAACCAATAGGATTTGTGTGTATATGTCAATGTCTATATCTATAACTATATCTATATCTATTTACCTATAACTATATCTATAACTGTCTATGTCTATACCTATATCTATATGTCTATATATCTGTATCTATATCTATATCTGTAACTATATCTATATGTCTATAACTATATCTGTATCTATAACTATATCTATGTCTATGTCTATATCTATAACTATATGTATCTTTATGTCTATATCTATAGCTCTCTATATCTATAACTATATTTACATCTATAATTATATCTATATTTATGTCTATATCTATATAAAACTTCTAATGGTTCTGTTTCCCTGGAAAACCCTGGCTAACACAGAACACATGGCCCTGAGCACGTTACTCCGTGGATGACAACTCACCCCTCTTATAACCCCAGGAAGACATGGCTGCCGTAGGGGACAAAGGGCTGGGATGTCCTTCCAGTTTAGGCTTCCTGATGGGGGAAAGTTGGGTGGGTGGATGCACGCATATGCAACGAAGGATGTGGGTGGCACAGAGAAGTCTGATTGGCTGTACATCTTTTTGAACAAATAATTAATTATTAGTAATAATGAAAGGTTACTATGTGTTAATCATCGTGTTAACTCTTTACAAAGAATCCTCCTGTTAATGTTAGCCAACGCTAGTTGAGTTCTTAACGCCTGCTGGCGAGTCTGCTAAAACCTTATTACATGGATGGTGTCATTATTATTTACCCCATTTTGCAAATAAAAAGACTGAGGTTTAGAGAGGAGAGCAAAGGGCTGAAGCCTGTCCCCTTGCTGGGAATCAATCACGTTCTTCTGTTACCTCCCATTTATCTCTTATTCTCCTTCTCAGGAAATAATTCCCTCTTTGTTATGCAAATGAAGGAAGCAAGGAGCCTGGACATGCCATAAAAATTCACAGTTGCTTTGCTTTTTTGAATAGGGAATATGAAACAAACTAAGTGGCACACTACTCTATAGAAAGAAAAACCTTGTTTGGAGGGATTTCTTTATGTAAACAAACTTTAGTCGACTTGCTCAAAAGCTGTATTCCTAACTGACGCAGATTAGCACCTAAGGATCCAAACACAGCTGTAGGAAAGTAATGGATCCTTGGGGTGGATTCCTTCAGTGTGCTGACCTCCCGGGGACTTCACAGGCAGCCCCCGTGGGAAACAGCTAGAGAAACAACAAACTTAACCACCCATGAAATCCCACAGCTGGCAGGGACTGGGGAAGGAGGTCTGTTATTTGCAATGGGGGAAAAGATGCATGAAACTGTTTCTCTGCAAAGAACATGCATTTACTAGTGACCGGGAATGAAAGAAACTCGGCCTCCTCATTTCCAAGATCAGCTAAATTTTCTAGTAAAAATACAAGTGTACCCACAGAGGGCAACCCTTTTGTTGTTAAATGATCGACTGTTTTTAAAGCAGGTTAGATTTACATAAAAATAAGCAGGAGGTGCAGAGAGTTCCCATGCAACCACCCACCCTTACAGTCTCCACTGTTATTAGCATCTAGAATTAATGTGATACATTTGTTACAATTGACAAGAGATTCTCACATACTGAAGTATATGGAGTAACTATTTGAGACCCTATTGGTAACGCCCTTTATCAACATCGCAGTCATATTGACCTCCTAATTTGCAACTGAATACCTCTTTGAACCTTTGAGGAATATGTGTCCTGGCTGTGTTTAATGTATGTTTTTTGTTCTAAAAAAATATAAGGCTGTACTGAAAACCATGCTTCTCCAGAATGCTTTCTTCCCTTCTGGAAAAGGCTTTCCTGGGTTATGATGCTCACTCTGGCTCACGTAAAACTCATCTTCTCTCTCTTATCTATAGAATCGCTATTGGTTACTTTGGGTCGACAGTTCCCATATAACCACTCACTCTTACAGTTTCTACTATTACTAGCATTTTTGAATGAATGTGACACATTTGTTACAACTGAGGTGATGTGGACACATTATTATTAACTAAAGTCTGTTGCTGACACCCGGGTTGATTCTCGGTAGTATACATTGTATGGGTTTTGACAAATGCGTAAGAATGTATCCACCACTACCGTACCATTGCACCAGATTTAATGCCTCAGTTTAATGTGATGTGGAGAATGAAAGCAGAATTGATTTAGAATTCCTGACTGTATGATATTAGTTTTTTAAAACCTCAATTTGATTTCTTGGCATTAGCGGAAAAACCAATCTCTCTGTTCAAAAATACAGAGTTGAAGGTTTCCTTGCTGGTTGACAGCAAGAAAGTCCTGGAGAGGATGCAAAGGCAGTAAGAAAAAAGATCCCTCTACAGGGAGCCTGTTATTAAGAACATAAACTGATAAGCACCAAACATTTAGGATTAAGTGGTAAACTGCACAGTAAAAATAAGAGTATAATATGTTTTAAAGAAACTGAGGAAAAGATCCTTCTGCCACATGTGAAGTCATAGACTTTTCATGGCACAAACAGAACTTAAGGGAGAAAAAAAGTTTTTTTGTTTTTTAAAAACCCAAGTTTTAATGCATGTCTCAATTTGACTTCCACGAGAGGTGATTTCCACAGACAGACCTTGCAGAAAATCTTCAGAGAGTGGACTTCCATTGTGAAGTGACCCCCTAAGAGCACACAGCAAACTCTCGTTGAATAAAGCAGAGTTTTGGTCAATGCAGGTGGAATTCGGTTATTCTAAGAAAGCTGACACCTTCCAAGAGGGATGAATGGACACAGCGTCCACCCAATCTTTCACCATCCTCTTGATTTGTTTTTTAGGTAAATGTATGCTCCTTTTCATGGAAACATGGCAGTGTGTTTGGCACACACCTCCCCCTCAGGTTTGTAGGGGAGGAAGAACTGTTCCTCTACCCTCTCTGTTCTTCTGGCTGGTCTAAGAATTAAATTGACATGAGACAGAATAACAGAAGAAAATCAAACGAGTTTAATAACATGTGTACGTGGGAGAAACCTGGAAAAACTAGGAAGCCACCACCTTAAATGCCATCTTCAGCTAAAGATAAAGGAGGATGTTGGGGGTTGTGGTTTGGAACTTCGAAGGGGAGGAAGGCAATTCAGATGGAGGTGGAAAAGCAAATGTCAACCAAATAAATGTTTGCTGGGCCGTCTATAGGCAACGGGACCCAAGAGAATACTTTAATAAAAATGGGCTCAGCAACGACCCTCCCAGTCTACCACACATACCCAGAGTTATCCATGGTGACAGCCCATCCTGGGACAGGCCTTCTATCTTAAATTCTTTTAGGCAGTTAGGAGGAGGGTCAAAGTTTCTTTCAGAGTCTTTTGTTCTTAAAAATAATCAAGCCAAAGAGACACAATTTGGGGTGGCCATTTCTGATCCCCTACAGATTCCAACACACATCACGGGGCACTTTGCTTCTGACTCAAAATGCCCATCCTCTGGGTCTGCACTGAGTCAGTTTTGGGTTACAGCGTTTCTCAAACTTTGTCCAGGAACCCCCTGCATCAGAATTACTGAGTCCCTGTAAAACTACAGGTTCCCAAGATGTACCCCAGACCGACTGAATCAAAATGCCTGTGAGGGAAGCTGGAAAATTCTTTCTTCCATAATTCTTTAGGTGGTTGATGGGGTTCAGGATGTGCTACCCCAAAATATGGCACCTTGGCCTTTTGGATATTTTAAGCTGAAGGAGTTGGAGAAAACGGCAGAAGCAGGAAGATCTCTTTGACCTTCACCCCTCCCTTCTCCCCTGAGACAGGTCTTCAGACCCTCCTGTGAGAGACGCCCTCCCTGTACCTGGAGGAGAGGAGCATCCTTATATTGAGACAGGGGGACACGAGAAGAATCCTAACAGACAGACTTTGCTAAATTCCCCCCAGTTTCCTGCACGAACCCCATCCTATCAAACCTGTCATGTTCCTCCACGGCTGCCCAGTTTCCATCCAAGCCGGCACGAAATCCTCCAGTCTGTGTCCTCAGGTCTTCATCTCCTTACAAAGGCTCCCGTGTCACAGAAAACTTGCACTAAATAAACGTGCATGATTTTCTCCTGTTCATCTGCCTCCGTCATTTGAAATTTCAGACCCAGCGAGAGACCCTGGGAGGGTCTGGGAAAACCGTTCCCTCTCCTCCGCAAGTCTCGGCTGATTAAAGTTTGAGGACCACCGATTGAATCGAAGGCAGATGAGACCAAAAATAAGATGAATGAAAATGTCGCCCGGAGCAGGCACATACATGCACCCGTGTGCCAACACACAGCAACGTCAGATCAACACCAACGACCCGAGAAATAGGTTGTTTGCACGAGTTTTGAAAACGGTGTTCTTTTAATGTAAAAATATTGAATTGAACCACGGCTCCCGCAGGGAAAAGTGGATGAAGGAGTTTGGGGCATGCGACCCCCGAAATGGGCTGCTTTGGTGCGTTGATTACTTTGAGTTGCAGACGTGTGAAAAGCAGCAGCTGCAGAGAGGTCTGCTCTCAATTATCTGCCTAACGTTTCCCCAAAAGGAACCCAATTGTTGTCAATAGCCTGCTGGCATTGCCATCAACCTGGAAGATTGACTTTTGTCAGAGGAGAGGACACTAGATGTCGGTGCCACACCAGAGAGACCTTGTCACAAACTGTCACACCTCCTGTCTGTTCTTCTAGGGGTCCAGCCTCTTTCCTAAAATCATTGACTCTCCCCTGTGGGTCCCACATCTCCCTACTGCTCCCCTATTAAGACAGTAGATAAGCTCTTAAATCTCACCGCTTTTTGGGGTAGTCACATTTTTTCTGTGACACCTCCATGCACGTAGCATTAAGTATTAATAAATTAGTATCTCTTTTCTCCTGTTTCTCTGCCTGTTGTCACTTTATTTCACATACTCTGCTTTCGAACCTAGGAGGGCAGAGAGAAAGTCTTTCCTCCCCCTCGTGAACAAACAAATGTTAGCAGCATCCAGAAAGGAAGATAACATATGGACAGGGATGCAGAAGCCCTTAGCAAGGAAACCACCACCCTGTGTGTTTATGTCATGGATAGCTTTGTACATAGATGTATATATTTGTATATTTATATATTTGCACATATATATATATAGCATGTGTGTGTGGTTTTGCTGGGCCATATGCAATGCATAAATCAGAAAAACGGTATTCTTTTCTGATGCTAATTTAAACAGATTATACTGTAGGGCTAACAATAACTCTTCTACTGAAATTATGCACATGTGGATTATTGAATGAAGAGACTGTGACTTTAAATTTTCCTTCAGACAAATATTTGAGGGTCAGCTCCCCTGTACAGAGACAGCACAGAAATGAATAAGTGCGTTCCAGTAAAACTTCATAGACACGGAATTTTGAGTTTCACATAATTTTCACACATCCACGAAATGGTTTTCGTTTTCATTTATTCCCCAACCATTTACAAATATAAACACCATTAGCTCAAGGGTCATGCAAATACAGGCAGCAGAAGGCGCTTGCGGGGGGCGGCGGTTTGCTGACCTCTGATTTATGGAGTGCTGGGTTTGTGAATTTGAGATGAATTTCCAAAGTTGGGATAAGTAACGCCAGAAAAAAAAAAATCATAAAACCAATATCTTTCTGGCAGTGTTCTCACCTGAATCCTTGGTGTGGTTGGCGTTTATGTTGCAACATCGTGTTTCTCCCCTATTATGTTATAATGTTGCTCAGATGAACAACCGTGAAGTGGATCTTGTTACAAGCTTCTCTCTCTGGCCTCATGTCTAATTTCATGGCAACATCTCAAAGCTAAGAAGAGACTGCTTGGTTCAGATCAAACCCTTATCGTGAATCGACACTGGCTTTTTTGGTCCCTCTCATTTTGCAGAGACTGCATATGGATGCTCTCATTCAAATAAAGGATGTTGATTATTTTAAGTTAATGCCCCTCCCCTCCAAGAGGAAGGACCAAGGAAGTTAGGAAACAGATTTAACAAAAACCCTCTTTCTCTGTTTTCGAATGTGGAATTTTCTCCATAAGAATTTGTAGGACTATAAGAAGGGATCAAAGTAGTATCTGTTAATGCGTGACCGTCTCTGGGTGGGAATGAGGATGTAATATCAACTTGAGAGGGTGGGGATGAGAATGAAGAAAACCGGCTAAAACGATGGCTGACCCAGACTTACTTTTGTGGGAAGGACATTTCTCTTCTTACTCTATGAGGAAAGGCATAATGCAATATCATCCAAGAATTTAACAAAGTAAAGGAGTTTTGGAAGCTACCAATCAACTTTTATCTTTCAGTAAACACATTCCTTGATTTATATCCTGTAATAACTGGAATACAGAGGGTGTTGGCTAAAAGTTTCTTACACATTTATCTACCCAAGAAGAATACAATATTATCTTTTTTTCTTGTCATCCCGTGCTCCTCCTAACCTCTTGTTCTTTTTTCTGGGGTTCTTATCTTGTGAGCAACAAGAGAAACAAATGCAACCCAAGAAAACTCTCAGCTTTCACTCTAATTATCTAAAGGCAATCTTTCGCATTACCTTGAGAACAAAAGAATATGAAGAGTGAATGGTTCAAATGGATACCGTCATAGGAAAACAGAAGAAGAAGCAAGGAAGGAGAGGGATGGTTCAAACGGGCGAGGAATGTGCCAAGTGACCAACCTCAGCAGCATTCAGAGAAAAGGCATTGGAATCACAGTGAGATAGATTGCGGTGATCAGACTGAGAAAGAAAATTCAATAAAGTGAAGCTTGATAAGAGCCTGTGGCAGCAAGGGTGTACGTAGGGTGTCATGTTGGAACCGGGGCTTGAGAAAGTTCTGCTGGCAGCCAGATTTGGAAGTACCAGTGGAGTGGATGATAACATGCCAGCCCAAAATGTGCCGCTTTGGCATAAATGATCTGAAAGCAGTTGGAAATCAACAGATGCATGATGAATTCTCTGCCCTGCTCGTATCTACCTAAAAGCAGGGCACAAATTTCCTTTGGTGAAGGTGTCCTGTTGTATTGTGCCAGAAAGAGGAGAGCAGCTCTTGTCACTGCAGATGGAGGGTTGGCACCAAGATGAGTCTACCTGAAGAAACCTTCCTAAAATCACCCTGATCTTCCATTAGTTCTCCCCATATATTTCCTAGTCACTTTCTCACAATTGAGCACCCCTCAAAGCCAAACCCACTTTCCTTAAAATGGTAATTAATCCCCTGAGTCTACCACTTCCTTGAGTTTTTAATTTTTTTCTGGGAACTTCTGTGCACATAAAATAATAATAAAATTGTATCCTTTTTTCTCCTGTTAATCTGTCCTTTGTCAGTTTAGTTCACAGCCCATGGTCGCAAAACGTAAGAGGGTAGAGGAAAGTATTGCCCTCAATGTTTAAATGCTGGGGACTTTGGAACTAACACAGCTGATACTGGCTCAACACAAGGTTGACATAAGGGAAGCCATATTGTAGAAAGGAAACCCTATTGTAACTTTGAGTGACCTCTGATTAACTGGCCCAGACATGCTCTGTGGGCTTTGTGGCCTCACCCAGCTGCTATAAGTTGGTAACTTTGTTCTCTTGAGTTCCTTAGGAATGTGATGACTGCTGGGCAGAGAATCTAGGCTGATAGCATCATCAATGACAACTGAAAGATCAGGATGTAGGGCGTTGCTCTGGTCTCTGATGCATATCAAGTAAAACAAAAGACTGCCAGGAACTAAGACTAGATGGATGCCCCACGCAGAGACCAGCACCCTATATAACTGGCCTGTAGTCTTTGTTCTGTAAGATGGTTCCTTGAGACATTAGTTGACCATCTTCCCCGTTGCTATCAAGCTGTAATACCTTTCCACTATCTTGCCTCTAGGTGAGCGGCTTTTGTCACATGACGAGCAGATTGTGCCCTTTGTGTGGTAACACATCTACTTCCAAAAATCTTGTCTGTACTTACTCCCCATCCCTCTTTTTTCCCACACCCCTTTCTTCAGCTCATCATGTCAACTGTACCTGCGAAACCCAAGTCTTGTTTACCCCCTTAGTCCATCCCACTATCAGATCTCAACCTAAGCATGGCACTGTTGACACAAAATAACCAGTGACCGTTCTGTAGAGAAGAGAAATAAAGTGACCTTTACTTGAACCAGAGTGAGGATTATAATCCGGGAAGGCGTTTTCCACACAGGAAGAAAGCATTCCGGAGAAGCATGGTTTTCAGTACAGACTTACACCTTTTTGGAGCAAAGAACGTGCATTAAACATGCCCAGGACACATATTCCTCAAAGTTTCAAAGAGGTATTTGGTTGCAAATTAGCAGGTCGACATGACCCTGATGTTGGGAAAGGGGCTAACAAGGGTGTTACCAATAGGGCGTAGCCGGGGAAGTACACATTCTTATCTTAAAAGAGTGCATTCTTTTGCTTTGAGAAAATGTTTAATGCATTCTTTACTTTAATGATTAAGCAGATGTACAAAGTACGTTTGAAAGGCCATAAGTCAGACTTCTTTAGTTCAAGCCGAATCTGGTTTGAACCAGAATAGCTACCCCAGATAGGGCAATAAGTGAAAATCTCTTGTCAGCACCATCTCCCCTCATGTCTTCTGCCTCTTGAACGCTGCCACCTCTCAAACAAGAGCAGTAGCAAATGCGGGATTTAGAACATTAACCAGTTTGTCTTAATCCTTCTAACATGTTTGCATTGCCTGTGCAAAAATGTGTGAACTCTTTGACTTGCCCACAGAGCCCCACTGAATCTTTCAGACCTTATTTCTGTTCTCATTTCCTGTAAGACTCCTCTGCCTCAGTGGCTCTCAAATTTGAGCTGCATCAAGATCCCCTGGAGAGCTGGTAAGATACAGAGCGCTGATCCCTCACCCCCCAAGAGCTTCTGAGGCAGCAGGTTTGGGGTGGAGTCTGCGATGTTGCAATTCTTGCACATCCTCAGTGGGTGCTGATGCTGGTCTGCAACCTTTTAAGCCTGAACTGTTAGGATCCCCCATCCCTTAAATAAATCTGTTCTTATGATTAAACCCAACATAGTTCCTAATCACTTCCCATCATTTCACCCAGTTTCATTTTCATCCTAAAACCCACGTCTAAAAGGTCTTTGTAAATTTAGTTATGTTTTTACAATGAATTTATACTTTTGAATAATTTTAGATTTGTAGCAAACTTGCAAAGATAGTTCAGAGAACTCTCACATACCCCTCCCAATTTCCCCTGATGTTAACAGATTATAAGACTGTGGTACATTTGTCAATGCTACGAAGCTGATGTTGGTATGTTACTGTTAACTAAACTCCTAACTTCATTTGGGTTCCATCAGTTTTCCCACTAGTGTCTTCTTTCTGTTCCAGATCCAATTCAGGGTCCTTTAGGGGAAGAAAAAAAATAATTTTTTCTTCTGTCCTCCTAGGTTCTCCAGCTGGGGACTTTCTATCCTCCTAGGTTCTCCAGCTGGGGTCAGTAATATTAGGCTGACAAAAGATAGACTATCAAGAGAAAAATGAGCAATTTATTAACACTTTCCTCGTGCACATACACATGGGAAAACTCAGGGATGAGCAGCTCACAGAGATGGTTGGAACTTGGGCTTGTATAACATTTTAACAAATGTTGATGCAAATAATCAATAATCAATCTATAAATCAAAATTGGGATGAGTTTTTTTAATGAGCCAGTTCTGAGGATTATAGCCTGGATGGGCTTTCTTCCCCAAGGTAGGAAGGACATCAAAGAAGTGGGGTGTACAGAATGGTTATATACTGTCTTGGAACAAAGAGCATGCATCACATATGACAGGAATACCTTTTTTACTACTGTCACAAGATGCTTAGCTGGCACAGCAGATCAGGGGTCAGCAGGTCAGTGGTCACAAGGTGAGCACAGCAGGTCGATAATTAACCTTTAGTTTCCAGGAAGAGATGCTTAATCTTAGGGAAATGCTAATATAGGGGGGAGCTACATCCCTATCTTTAGGGCATCATCCTTGTCTTTGGGACAGAGTAAATATTTAAAGCAGAGGTACAGTGCATGCTCAACAGGCCACATCAGCCTCTTTCAGAGAAACAAGGTCAGGACAAATTAGTTTTAACCCAATGGCTTCCTCATATACTCCAGTATATCCTATTGCTTGTCATTTATTTATCAGGAAGAGCAATACATGTGTGGAGATGTGACAAGACAAAGGAACAGAGTTTCAGGCTTCCAAGGATGGCTAGCCATGGGAGGGTAAACACACGGAGGGATCTAAAGAGTGGGTCTATCTTGGCCCCAAATCTTCATCTTTTTCATGGCCATAAAACTTCCCCAGGAGTGGGATTGGTGGCAGTCCTCATTTTGCAGAAGTTTTTGCTTTTAGTCAGATAAGGGAAGGTCCAGGAATGGATTCTTTCTGCATCTGTTGCTTCTGATGGGGAGAAAGAGCCTTCTCTACCCACTCTGGGTCCTTTCTGGCTGGGCTACAAATTAAATTGACATGAGGCCGAATAGCAGAAGAAAATCAAACAAAGCTTTATAACATGTATACATGGGAGAGACCAGGAGTGTCTCTTGACAAAATGGTGGAGATTCTCCTCTTATATAGACAAACGAGGATTTTGGGGGGAGTTGGGAGTGTCAGCCATGAGGGATTACAAGAAAAGCACAGTAAGGTTATTATGCAGATTCAAGGCCTCACCTTCCACATTGACAAGTTTCTAGGGATGAGGTCATCCACCCCTCTTCCCAGTACAGAGAAGGAGATACCTTTATAAATGGAGATTTCCCTTACAAATGTAAATGTTTGGTCAACAGAACTTTGATAAAAGTGGGCCCAGCAAAGGCCTTCTCAGTCTATAGACACCCAGAGTCATCCAAGGTGATGGCCCATCCCAGGGACAGGCCTTCCATGGCAAATCCCCTTAGACAGTTGGGGGGGGTGAAGGTCAAAGCCTCCTTCAGAGCAAGGTAGAGAGAGACACATCTTGAGGTGGCCAGTTCTGATCCCCCACACTTCTCTTTTGCCTTCTTCTCAAAACAATCCTTATGCCAAAGTGGCATAGTTTGAAGTGGCTTGTTCTGGTCTGCCGTCCTCTCATATTACATGTAGTGTTTTGTTGAAATTTTTCTGTTTCCCTCTACTGGAATCTAAGATGCACGAGAGAAAATGCCGGGTATGTCTTCTACGTCCCGTGATCTTCAGGACAAAAATAGAGCTTGACATTTGGTAGGTGTGCAATGTCTGTTGTTGAATGATTAAATTAATTGCCAGCACACACTGGATGCAAAAGATAGTCTCTGCAGCAGTGTGGGTGACACCAAAATTGGAAACAATCTAGATAATCAGTAGTGGGAGAAACTTAATACAGCCCAATTCGTTTATAGTGTAGAATAATGTGTTATTGCTAAAATACAGTGGATGCCTGGGGCTGGGAGGAGGGGAAATGGGGAGCATTTGTGTAATGGGGATGGAGCTTTAGTTTTGCAAGAAGAAAAAGTTCTGGAGGTGGTCACACAATAATATGAATATAAATGTGTTAGTGTACTTGAGATGGTAAAGAGGAGGAGATACTGTTTCAGGTAAACGATGTGGGAAGATGGCGACACTCAGAATTTGTCCATCTCTGTGGAAACAAGCTTTTCTCTGCACACAGTGGGGCCCCCCACTTGGGATCCTGAGATGCTGCTCTATGGAGAAGGCAGCTATCTGGGGGCTCAGTGTGTTGATGTCGTGGCTACATCTTGGTGGGGGACGATGGGGACCCAGTTCTGAACCTCAGCCCTGAATCGGAGTTGACTCCCAGGAACCAAATTTATAGATGTGACAAGTTGTAGACACAAGTGTGAAGGTTGATGGCACAGCCCCCAAGAGCCTTCTCACCCCTCACGCCAATCGCAAGTTTGGGGGTTCTGCAAAATGCCCCTCCAGTTGGATGATTTGCTACAAGGACTCGTAGAACTCACTGGAAGTTCTTAACCTCATGGCTTGGTTTAGGACACAGAAAAGATAAAGTTTAAAATCAGCCAAGAGAAGGCTTACATGGGGCAGGATCCAAGAGAGACGATGTCCTCTCCCAGTGGACTCATGGGTGGTGCTGACTCTCCCAGCATCGACGTGTGACAACACACATGGCATTTTGTCAACCATGGAAGATCCCTAAGCCTGGAGTCTAGTCTTGATGGTGGCTCCCTCCTGTAGGCATAACTGATTGATTTCTTCATTCATTGATTGCCCCCATGGTTGACCTCAGTCTCTAGGTCAATTGATACTGCAAGACCCAAAGAAATCACCTTATATCACATTGCTGGTCTTTCTGGCATGGGTATCCCCACCCTAAATCTCAATGATAGACTAACCAGTGTGACCCAAGGTCTCCAGGCCAACAAAGAAACCAGGGATTATCTCCCAGAAGCTGAGGACAAAGGCCAGACCCTCTCTTCACTCGAGTCTAAATTGTCTACAACCCAACAGGCAACTGATTGATATATTAGGATATCATTCCATTTATCTGGCTAGGAGAAATATCTAACAAGATGATGCAAATCCATCAAATGTTTCCCCAGGCTTCGTCGATTTGCAAAGGAGAACACATTGGAAATTAAAAGATCAGGCTGGAGTCCATCAAAGAGGCGTCCTTGTCCACTCTGTGGATGTTGGTCCTGGACGATGGTGTTTTTTGGAGTCAGAACTCTGCCGAGTGCGGAATAAACACTGACAGATTCATTCCTGTGGGCTCTCTTATCTAGAATTTTCTCAGACCTCCGCCCAGCTGTTGTGACAAAACAGCCTTGTCTTAGACACGCTGAAATGAGTAACAGCTTTGTATCCTGGGTTCCCTCTGGAAGAGATGTTTGAATCTCCTGGGTAAAGGCCCTGGGTAACACCTCGTCTTATCAGCTGTGCATTTATAAATCAATTGGTAGGGCGTGTTACTTCTGCAGAGAGCTAACCTCATCCGTTTCGAATTAATCGTCACTGGCTTCAGTTTTTAAGATCCTCGTGCAAACTGCACGCGTAGCACATTTGAAAATAGTCCTCTGTTTTCAATAATGTTGAAATGATTATGGAGGCATTCATTTGTTTTGAGATTTTGTGATGGATTCACCATGATTCTTTCAGTTCAACCTGTTTTGATGATGAGCTATATTTCAGTGCTGTGTAAGGAATGAGGAAATAATGCAGAGACGGCCACAAAATTAAAACTTTCAATCTAGTGGTGAAGTCTAAAGACACAAGTAGGGTCCTAACTCCAAGACAAGGCAGAATAAACTGCTATTTGCTAAGCAGTACGGGAAACAGAGCCATAAGCCATCAATTCCCCCCTTCGTTGTGTGAGAAGCCTTCTCAGAGGAGGAGAAAATACCTGGGTGTTGACAATTAAGGTGCCCCTTGATTCGTGGAGAGTAAGGATGCTCTACTCCACAGACTGAAAAAAATGATGCTACAAAAATGGAGTATGAATGTGACCTCCGTGGGTTTCTAATGGAAAACACATTGGAAAAGGTGGTTTGGAACCTATTCATGCAATATTTCCAAAACTTTACTGAGTTTGGAGGCCTTCCTGCAGAGGATAAATCTTTATTTTGCGGAAGATTGGCCCAGTGCTAACATCTGTTGCCAATCTTCCTCTTTTTTTTTCTTTCTTTTTTCTCCACAAAGCCCCAGTACATAGTTGTGTATCACAGTTGTAGAGTTGTAGCTCTTCTATATGGGATGTGGCCTCAGCATGGCTCGATGAGGGGTGAATAGGTCTGCACCCAGGATCCGAACCAGTGAACCCCAGGCCGCCTAAGATGAAAGCTCAAACTTAACCACTTCGCCACCAGGAAGGCCCCCAGAGGATAAATCTTACAACGCGGCACCTGTGGGATACGGCAGTTCTAGAAATTTGCGTCCGAAGTTCCATCACAGAAACCAAAAAATGTAGCTGTTTGCAAATTTGTGTCAGCATGGTTCTCATAATCTTTTTCTGCATGTAAGGCTTTGTTTTAAAATGTTTCCTTTCAAACACAAGCAAATGTCAAAATAAACTACAATGTAATAAAAATGTGCTTCTATATTAATACTGTGTATCTTTGTCAGTCAGGCACTGCGAATATGTTTCCAGGTTGCTTTTCACTTACCATGTTTGTTCTTGATGAGGAATTTTTAAGTAGCCTGAACTATCAACCATCCTCATTTCAATTTCTTATTTTAGCTGTGATTAGTAACATTTTCCCCACCTCTTATAGTCTTCCTTCCTTCCCTCCTTCTCTCCCTCCTCCCCTCCCTCCTTCCTTCCCTTCTTTCTTCCTTCCTCCCTCCCTTTTTTGAATGGCTTCACTCTGCACACCTAATTTTTAATCCACTTCCAATTTCTTTTGGTATACGGAGTCAAGTAAACCTCTAACTTCAGTCTGTGGTTCTTTTCCAAATACTTAACCAGTTTTCCCAAAGGTATTATTCAACCATCTGTTCTCTCTCCCTGTTTGAGACGAGACCTCTTTCATATATTACTTGAGAATCAACCAAGACCTGCTGGGAACAGCCTGGATGTTCTCTGTGGCCCTGTGGCTCTTCCCTCCAGCCTTAATCATGTCCCAGGACCCAGGAGGCTGACGCCTGTGGATGCTTCAATAGAACTCAGGTCGGACACAGCCAAAGGGAAGCAACAGAAGAAGATGAAGGGGCAAATGAGAGAGAAGTCAGGAGGTCTGATTCCTTCTCTTGCCTTCCTGCTGCTGAATGCATGGTTCTGCTCCATGTAAATTGAAGGGGAAGATGGGGAGGAAGGGATAAATAGAGCCAACAAGTTAATGAGGGGGCTTTGAAAGGTAGACACGATTAAAGAATAGGGTTTAACTGTTGAAGCCCTATCCAATCTCTGTTTTCTCACGGATCAGTTGTGTAAGACTCCACCTACAGAGATGTAGGATGGAAGGAGAGGGAGCTACGACAGACAACTTTGACAGTCTGGTGTGCGTCCTTTATGTGTGACACTGGACAGATCACAACGTCTCTTTGGTTTTCACTTTTAGCTTCAAAACAAGCAAATTGAACTGGATCATCCTCACCATTCCTTATGAAATTCCTTGAGTCCTCTGTAAGACAAAGAGCAAGATAATTTTCCCAAATCTTTTTTTTTTTTTTTTTTTTTGTAACGGAGAGAGATTTTTCTCCTTCCTACTCTTTGTTTGGAATGAAACTTTGGGAACAAGATGTTGGATTTCATGGGTTATTCAAGGTGAATTCTCACTCAAACATCAGAAAAGATGATTCACTATTAGGAAATGTTGGATGACTCTGTCCTCACTCCATCTGAAGTAAAGACTAAGAAACAAAGTGTGTTTTCACACAGCAGAATACCTACTCAATGCAAGTCTTTAATAAGAAATGGCAGAGTGTTATAAAGAAAATTGAAAGCTCATGAAATAAGAATACCTAGATAGAGACATGTTTAAATTTAAAAAAAAGAGAAAAAGAAGTAACTTTGTATAATGTGGTAGCCAACACGCAGATCTGATGATGGAATTATGAAATCCCACTTGGGAAGCCAAGTGACATTTTTGAACTCCCGACTCAAATGGAAGAAGATAAATTGTGAAGCATCAGTAATGACTGACATGTTCAGGGCTAGGAATTTTAAACATACGTGACTTATGGATTCTCATTCCCAGAATCAAGCTTTCTAGCAATAAATAAACAAATAAGTCAGAATTACGGCTCACTTGTTGGTTTGACCCGAGGTGTACTAATCTCTATGACTAATGAATAAAAAGAATGAGAAATATCCTTAATATATTCCATATTTTAAGAATTGTTGTTTTTACTCCTCTGACTTTATCTTGACCCCAATTACCCTGACTTCATTCTTTCCTTGAAGTATGACAATATGCATTTTCCTCAATAGCTGCTAGTTGTTCCATTCCAGAGTAATTATTGAGGGAAGACATGAAAATATAAATACAAATGTTTCACATGCCTGCTGTGGGGACCAGAATTGGCCACCTCAAGCACTGAAGGAGACTTTAACCTTCCCCGCCACCACTAACTGTCTGAAGGGATTTGGGATGGAAGGCCTGCCTCCTGGGACAGGCAGCCACCAAGAATAACTCTGGGGATGGATAGACTGGGAGGGCCTTTGCTGGGTCCGTTCTTATCAAAGTTTTGTTTACCATACATTTGCATTTGTAAGGGAAATCTCCATTTGTAAAGGTATCTCCTTCTTTGTACCTGGAAGAAGGGGGGATGACTTTATCTCTAGGGATCTTGTCGGTGCAGAAGGTGAAAACTTAAATCTGCACACTCTTGTTTACTGTGCTTTTCTTGTAATCTCTCATGATTGACACCCCCAACCCCCTCAAAATCCTCGTTTATCTATATAAGAGGAGAACCTCCGCCATTCTGGTGAGAGACTTATTTTCTCCAGGTCTCTCTCATGTCTACATGCCTTTGTTTGATTTTCTCCTGCTATTCGGCCTCATGTCAGTTTAATTTGTAACCCAGCCAGAAAGGACCCAGAGTACGTAGAGATCGCTCTTTCTCCCCATCACCATCTTCTCCCTCTCTGTCTCTTATTCTTTCTTGTAAGACCACCAGTCCTTTTGGGCTAGGACACCACCTTTGTCTTTAGCTGAAGATGGTATTTAAGGGGGTGGCTACTCCCATTTTGGCAAGTTACTCAGTTTTCCTGGCTTTCTCCCATGTAAACATGTTATTAAACTTTGTTTGATTTTCTCCTGTTATTCTGTCTCATGTCAGTCTAATTCTTAGACCAGCCAGAAGGACCTAGAAGGTAGAGGAATTGTTTTCTTCCCCTACAACTGCAAAGACCCTATTTCCAAATCAGGTCACATTCAGAGGTTGAGTGAACATGAATTTTGGAGGAACACTATTCAGCCTCATACAACCATCAACCAGAAATAGCAGGTGTCATTCAATCAGCTTGCAAACATCTAAAGATATCTGCTGGCCTTGACTATGTGCAAGAGTGAAGCTGTTTGTTGTAACTACGAATGGACGACCTGCTTCTCTTTGAGTTCCACTCAGCTGTTTTAGTGAGAATGTGTTTGATTTTATTCAGACCTCTTCATGATCTTCGTTACATTGGTGATCAAAATTTTTATGTCCTCTCCACTCTTATAGTTGGTTGGTATTGTCAATGAAAAATAACTATTAACCATTCTATACATAAGAGAGATAAGGTGAGTTTTACTTGAGCCAGAGTGAGCATTACAACCTGGGATGGCTTTTCCAGAAAGGAAGAAAGTGTTCCAGAGAAGTGTAGTTTTCAGTACAATCTTATACCTTTTTAGAACAAAGAACATACATTAAACACACACGGGATACATATCCATCAAAGTTTCAAAGAGGTATTCAGTTGCAAATTAGCAGATCAACATGACCCTGATGTCGGGAAAGGGACTAATATGGGCGTGACCAATAGGACGTAGGAGGGGAAGTGAGCATTCTTATCTTAAGAGAGTGCATTCTTGAATGGTTAAAGCAGATGTACCATGTATGCTTAATAGGCCATAAGTTGGGCTTCTTTAGTTCAAGCTGAATCAATTCTGAACCAGAAATTACTCCACATGTGAAAATCTCTTGTCAATATGCTAGTTATAAAACTAATTTTGGAGTCCTCTCTCTTACCATGAGTTTCTCTAAGAGGTGATCTGGGTGAGACGTGACGGAAAGAGAGGAGATACATCAACAGTGGGATCCTTCATCCTGAATCCCAGTCGTGGGCACTGGAAATTGTGCACGTGAGTGTTAACCTGTTTTAATCACTTTAGTTAGAAAAAGACACGCAAAGTCTAGAGGAAGAATCTGCTGCTCTCGAGGTTACTACAGAAGAGAAAAGAGCATGCCCATTCCTGGGGGCAGTTCAGAGGGAGGATGTTCTGAGGCTGACCCCAACATCCCCAACAGAGCAAGCCACATCCTGTCCCTTAGGAGAAACTGCCAGGAGCAGGGGTTTCTCCCATTCTTTCTCCCCTGGAGAGTGAAACAGCCAGGCTTCCCCCTCAGAAACAACCGTTCCCCTCCTACAGCCTGGATGATATGTAAGGAATGTCTTCCTTTTCAACTTGCAGATCACCAGCCCCCAGTGAGCTGATCCTGCTGCATTGGAATTCACGAACATTCAGTTTGTTTGGAATGTGGGTTTCCTGTCCAGTGTCTTAAAATTCCACATGTGTGACTGGCCCCCTGAGAGCAATTCCACTGCTAAGAGGGCTTACCAAGGTGATCCCGGAGGCGGCACGGTGAGAGCTGCTTTGCACCCTCGAAAAGAAACAAAACCGAGATTAATCAGCTAGAGAGAGGCTTTGCCAATGAGCTCACAAATAGTTGGAAGGGGAAGGGGAAGGGATGAGAGGGTTTAGAAAGTGCTGGAGGCTTCTATGTGGAGGACTTTGATGTGAGGGCTGGCTTGGGTTGATTCTGTTGGCCAGATCCATTTAAGGAGGAATTAGGAGGAAACCGAGAGGTCCTGGGGTTTCCATGGCACCAGGTCTGTTGCAATAATTTGGCTACAAGCTGTTTCCTGATGTCCTGAGCCAGAGGGCGGAAAGATGGTGCTGGAATAAAAAGGCAACGAGGTTAAAAGTGGCTCCTGACATGCAAAAAGAGTTATTACAGAGAATCAAATCCTAAATGAGTGCATGTTGCGAGCCTGCTGGAGATGTTAGGGCCATGAACTATTTGCTACAAACACGAGGGGCAAAGTGTGGGGGATGGATATAAAAAACATGGTACGTAGATACAAGGGGAGTCTATTCTGCAAGGACAAGAATGGAGTGGAAGCAACCCAGATGTCCTTCAGGAGGTTAATGGATAAATAAACTGTGGTCCATCCAGGCAATGGGATAGTCTTCAGTTCTAAAGCAAAGTGAGCCACCAAGCCATGAGAAGACAAGGAGGAACCTTAAATGCATAAGATTAAGTGAGAGAACCCAATCTGAAAAGGCTACCATATGGTATGATTCCAATTCTATGACATTCTGGAAAAGGCACAACTATGGAGACAGGAAAAAAGATCCGAATTTGCCGGGGATTGGGGGTTGGTGAAGAGGGAAGAATGAATAGAGGGAGCACAGGGGAATTTTAGGGCAGTGAAAATACTCTGTATGATACTGTAATGGTGGATACATGTCGTTATACGTTTGTCCAAACTCATAGAATGTACAACACTGAGAGTGATCACTAATGTAAATTAAACTATGGACTCTGGCTGATAATGACGTGTCAACGTAGATTCATGAATTGTAACAAACGTACCCCTGTGGTGAGTGATGTTGACAGTGGGGGAGATTGTGCTTGTGTCCCGGCAGCGAATATATGGGAGCTCTCTGTATCTGCCTCTCAATTTTGCTGTGAACCTGAAACTGCCCTCAAAAAGTCTTATTGAAAAAAGAGAAACAAAGGAATATAGTATTGATACATACTACAGCATGCACGATCTCAAAAACGTCATGCTCAGTAAAAGAAGCCAGTGCCCAAAGGCCACACACTGTAGATTCCATTTATATGAAACATCCAGAAAAGGCTAATCTATAGAGACGGAAAGCAGATTGCCTGGGACTGGGGGGGATGGGGGTGGGTGGGAATGCGGTTAACTGTAAATGAATACACAGGAATTTATTGGGGTGATGGAAACATTCTAAAGTCAGTGGTTTATAGTGATGGTTGCACAGCTTTAAATTTACGAAAAATCATGAACTGCGTACATTTAACACAAGTGAATTTTATGGTAAATTTATGCATTACATTATGCAATGTAAATTGCACCTCCATCGTTTAAAACAAAGGAAGCAGGATCTAGGACAGTAAGTGTTTTACTGGGATTGATCAAGACCTGTGTAGAAATAACGAGGTAATAGTGTGGAACGCTGTCTTTTTACAGAATCTGGGTTCGTTTGTTTTAGGATTGAATTCTGGACCCGCCTTTGTATTTGCAGCTCCCTGAAAAACACATCTTCAGTTTAGCCTGATCTTTAATTACAATAAATGCAGCCATCCATTTACACTTGTAGGTCCAGGGTTGGAGGTACAGGTTTGCACCTACAGCCATTTAACTGTTGGAAACAGGTTCCTCCTGTGTCCAACTCTGTAGGAACACTTACAGCTCAGGACCGGGGAGAGGATTACATAGGTAAAAAGTATCTGCAAACTGTAGTAGGCTTGCAAAAAACCTGTAGTTCTTATTCGAGCTAATATTATTTTTTATTGTTGAACATATGCACTTATTCTGACCCAGTTCTCTGTTCGACTGCAGAGCTGGGGGCTAGAGATGCACTTTAAATATAAATCCGTACATATTCTTTTTACGTACTAAATCTTTTGTTTCAACTATGGACAATTCACTCATTTCAAAATGGCGGCTGTATATGTCAGTTTCATTTTCAGCCAACTGTGAAGTGAAATGAACACATACTGCTAAAGCTTCCTCAGAATGTTTTCTAAAATTACTCATATATGATGAGTTAAAAAAAATAAGTTTATACTTCTTTCTAAACAAATCCTCTCTCCACTTTCACACCAGTGGTGGACTTGTGAAAAAAAAAAAATTGTGTCCAAGTAGAGTTTAAAGTATTTAGAGAGGTAAGTTCTGGAAAATATAAGATCAACTAGCCTTTCGAAATTGGTTAGGAGGAGAAAGGTTTGCGAAGCAGGTGATGAAGTGAAACGGTGGGGGAAGGACAATCTATTTTTTTTTTCTCCTGCTTAGGACTCTAAATTCTCTAAATGGGAAACATTGGAAATATATTTTGGGATCGACTGCACACCAAACAGGTTTAAGCAATACATATAGTATCTTAGATGACTTTGCAATGATGCTCAAGTCAGCTTCAAAAATTACTTTAGTGGTTTCAACAAGGTACACTAAGAAAGTTGCACCAGATTTGTTTTTTGATGCTGATGGGAATAGTCAGGGTAGAACAATCAATTTTCTCTGGAAATCGTACGGTAATTGGAAGACAGAGAATGAAAGAGGCACACAGCCAGGGGAAGTCTATACAGCTGAGGGGTCCTCTGAAATGTGCATGGATCTCTGGAAGGGAAAATGTCAATTCTGAGTGCTTTGTCCTGGCTGTGGTTGAGTCACAGTGTAGGGGTACAGCTTCTGGGTTGTTTTAGCACCTTTGGGTACATTTAAATAAACTTTTAAAATTTTAGAACAGTTTTAGATTTTCACAGAAAATTGTGAAGATAGTCCAAAGAGTTTTCCCTATTACCAACATGTTATATTAATATGATACATTTGTCACAATTAAGGAGGCTATATAGAAATATTGTAATTAGCTAAAGTCCAGACTTTATTTAGATTTCCTCAGTTTTTCCCTAATGTCCTTCTTCTGCCCCAGGATCCCACATGACAGCCAGTCTTCACATCTCCTTAGACTCCTCTTGGCTGTGAAAATGTCTCCAGATTTCCCTTGTTTTGGATGACCTTGATAGTTTTGAGGAGGAACAGTCAGGGATTTTAAGGAGTGTCTCTCAATTGGGATTTGTCTGATGTTTTTGTCCTGATTCAACTGGGTTTATGGGTTCTGGAGAGGAAGACCACAGAGGTGAAGTGTCTTTCTCATCACCTCATATCAAGGGTGCACGCTGTCAACATGACTGATCACTGTTGGTGTTGACCTTGGTCACCTGCCTGAGGTTGGGTTTGTCAGATTTCTTCATGGCGAAGGTAATTATTTTCCCCTTTCCGTGTGCCAACTAACCTGGAGTAACACTATGAATAGACCTACATGCACATATAACAACAAAGACCAAAGAGAAAGATGGAGAGAGAGAGAGAGAGAGAGAGAGATGTAGATATCTATCCATCCATTCACTTCTCTCTCTCTCTTTCTCTATCTCTGTCAATCCATCCATCCATCTATCCATCCATCCACCCATCACTATATCTATCTATCATCTATTTATCTATCTATCTAACTATCTATCGATATCTAAAATTTCAATATTAAAATCATTCCTTATTTGGACATATGAACACTTCTGCATCTCCCTAGCCATTGTTGAGACATCTCTTTCATTCTTGTGCATCCAATCAATTAAGGAAAAATATTTACTCTGTAGGATTAGCTGCATGGAGATACACTTCCAGTCCTTGCTCACTCTCAAGTGCCTTCTTCATGGAACTGCAGTCTGTGATGAATGAATCTGGTACAATAATCTCTCCCAAAGGCCAGTAGAACATGAGGACTTTGTCAGAAGCAAAGCAAACCTTTTTTCCACCCAAAGCATCTGTATTTTCCTACGAAAGGTTACTCAAGATTGAATTCTACCAGCATGGATATGGCAGTTTGCTCCTCTGTTATTTCTCTCCCTCCCCTATCCTCAACTTTCTCCTACCACCAGATTTATCTCCGTGGTGTCTTTTGCCTCCACCCAAATCATCTGGTGGTTCCATCTCTCTCATTGCCTCACCTCCCTGGTTGAGACTCCCAATTCACCAGGAATTGGATGACTGCATTGTGTCCCTTTGAACATAAGCCAGTGTGTGTCTACTTCCCAGTAGGGCTATTTGCATTTACATTCAAATTATGCTTGACAATTTCTGCTTAGCTCCATGCTAAGGGAAGTTCATGGCTCACAAAGAAGCAGGGCAGGTGTGTTGAAGAGCATAAGCAAAATGTTTCCCATGGCCCAAGTCTTCCTTAATCACAGCTCACTGGAATAGAAGACAAAATTATGCAGTTATGTAAAGGTTATGTCAGAAAACAACCGAGTTCAATTTCCATCTCTGCTGCTACTGGTTTCATGACCTAGGATAAGTCATTCCAGATCTTTGAGCTCTGGTGTCTTCACAGGTCAAGGTCGCAACATCTGCCTTATAAGCAGCCATGTCAACCCAGAGGGGTTAGCTGATAAAGTCCCCTAAATATTGATGTTCAAGTCAGCAGAGGTTCTTTTCCCCCACATCATCTGTACCCAGGAAGCATCAGCAGTTCTGCTCAGTGGAGTAGCTCCACATGAGAGGACGCCACCTGGGAGGGCATCTCCGTCTTCATCAATGGCACTCATCTTGTCAGAGGGAAAGAGATACTCCAAGGGGAGATGCTCCATCCTCTCTGCTCATAGTGATGGGCTAGAACTCACGGCAGTGCCTCACTCAGCTACAAGAGGATGATGCACCTGGAAGCCCAAAGCGGGAAACATTTGTTGTTCAGCATATATGGCAACCATAGAACTGTTAGAAATGCCTTTCTGGTCACCATTTTTATACATGTTGTCCAATGGAAGAAAGGAAAAAAAGGAAGATAAAGAGACAACATAAAATGCCAGTCACTGGAAACACACGGTCAATCTTAGTTTTTTTTTTTTTTTCTAGTCTATATTCAGATAATTGTTATAGCTACTTGAGTCAACTCTCTCCTTCTGGGAATATATCATCCAGGGCCACACTTGAGACCTCATGCTTACCTTTGAGGTTTGCATCAATTCTAAATCAAAATTTAACATCCGTATGTAGGGGAATGAGCCACAACCAGCTTCCCTATTTTTACAGAGTCCCTGGTCTTCCAACAGACAAACAAATCCAGTCAATGCAAAAACGTACATGGGGGCCAATGGATAGCAGGTGCCCATGTGGATCACCCTGGAGAGTTTCATTTCATTTTGTTTTCAAGTGATAAGAGCACACGGTTCAAAATTCCTCCCTATTGTGTGTTTGCAAAGGGAATGTGGGTTAGGAGGTTGCTATTTGGTTTCGCTTTGAACCTCCTCATTTTAATAGACACGAGGAATTCCATTTTCATGGAGCCGCTCACCTGCTGGTGGCTTATGCTTTTCCCCAGATCTTTGAGCACAAGAATTATGTTTCCCATTTGATAATTATTTGTGGGGATTTTGTTGGTGGTTGATGACTCGGGGGAGCATTTCAGAGCAAAGTAACAACATTGGCAAGAAATGTTTGGTTTTTTTTTTTTTTTTACAAACTTTTTTTTTTTTTAATGAAGGAGTCTGTTTGCTCTCTGCAGAATAAATGTCAATGTGGTTTCAAGACTGCGAGATGGTCAATGTGGTTGTGAAACAGACGCCCGAGAAATCTGGCTGCAAATGCCCCTACTCCCTCGGATAGCAGAAACAATGTCTCTGGTCCCTGCGTCGGTACTTTCTCGTCCTCCCGGGAGGCTGAGGCATTTGTCTTGGTATTTTCAAAAATGGTGTACATAATTAAACATGATTGTTTAGAGTGTCTCAGGCTGTGGTTAGGAAGAAAAGGATTGGCTTTCTTGTGGTTTATTAAATAGGAAAACCACAAATAAGTAAACACGTATTCTCAAAGAGAGTTCTCTTTGGCAGAGAGATTTCCATGGCGGTTGCTATTTGCCAACCGAAAAGCCCAGTAGGCTGGAAGAATTTCCTGGGGAGGCGATTACGGGACAATACACTGCTGTGTTCTTTTTAGGATTCCTTTGGGGAATTAATTCTTCAAATTCAGAGTCGTTGGGAGCTACTTCACAAGAACCAAGAAATTGTTTTTGTAAAGGAATTAGATCTGGCTTGCACCCGATGGGTTGGGTGCATTGTAGAGTGAGGCTTGCCCCACTGAGCAAAGGTGGGCTTGGATTGTCACATGAGGAAGGGCGGTACTCAAGTGGCCATGGAAAATGTGGGGTGGCCCCCACAATTCAGGCCACCTGCCAATAGGACTCACCTTCTTCTGCCTGGGGTGACTTCCTTCTGTTCTTTCCTCCTTCCCTGGTACCCGTGAACGTGGTCAGGGGAGGGAGAGGGGACTGTGTGCATGCGGGGTCTTCCTCATGGTGTCCTTTGAGGGACACCGAGGGCATCTCATTATGGTCCACGCCTTTCTCCTGCACGCTTGGGGTCTCTGTCGTGGGTTATTGTCATAGTCGATGGTCGTTTCTCTGGATTCATTCATGAAGCCCCTGGAGAAAGTTTTCATTTCCGAGGCTCCCGATCAGAGATATGTTCTACAAGAGGCACCTCAGGGGTCTGTCACTTCTCACTGGCTGGTCCCATCTCTCCAAAAGTTGCTCAGAAACCACCATTCCTTCCTGGGTTGGCGTGACTCAGCAGATCTCATGGATCACACACTCCAACTGGCTTTCCGCAAAAAGTCCACCCCAGACAACGGTCTTGTTGGTGTCTGTCTCGTCCATGAACAGTTATTGAAAGTGGCAATTATTGTGGTCATTTTGAGGCCAGCTCACTGTGGTTTCCATGTAGTTGGGCCCAATTGAAGGCCAATTAAGCACTCAGTGTGTTAGTCCAATTATGGCTTCCTTGTGCCAAATCACAGTAGTTTTTCCCCAGTAACGATTCTGAGGCAGTACAGGGAAAGCATGTCAGTTTCCTGGACATCCAGGGGTGTTTATTGAGCCTTTAGGGCAGATGTAAAAATAGCTTCTTCCAGGGTAAGGAAACTTGTCTTTGCTCAAAACGTTAATAGTCAAAATATAATATATGTGTTTCCATATGTATAATTTTTGAACAGCTACATAATATATGTGTGTGTGTATATATATATATATACACACACACGTGTATATATGCATATATATATATAACTTTGTATGTCTTAAATTTTATATGTATAAAATAAAATATATTCTATTAACCATGGCTGGCTAATTGTATCAAAATATAATATATTTGTGTGTATATATACAATTTTTAAACAGCTATATAATATATACATACGTATATATGTATATACATATATATAATTTTGAATGTCTAAAATTTTCTATGTATAAAATATAATATCTATGTGTATACATAGATATAATTTTAATCAGCTATGTATACACACATATGCATAAATGTACATACATTTTTAAGCAGCTATGTATATACACACATACATACATGTTTATCTGAATATACATACATAATCTTATATGTGTGAAATATAATATCTATGTGCTTACACAGATTTCACTGTAACCAGCTATATATAAACATGCGTATATATGTACATATGTATATGTATATGTTTTACATGTATAAAAATATAATCTATATTTTAACCAACTATATATGTACACACACGTGCACATGGGTGTATCTGTATGTACATATATAATCTTATATGTATGAAATATAATTAATAAATAAGTGCCTATGTAGATGTCACTGTGGCCAGCTATATACATACATATCTATATATGTACATACATATATATGTATAATTTTGACATGTATAAAAATATAATCTATGTTTTAACCAGCTGTAAACATACACACACACATGCACATGTGTATATCTGCATATACGTATATAATCTTATATGCATGGAATATAATTAATTTATATGTGCAAACATAGATGTCACTGTAACCAGCTATATACATACGTATGCACATATGGACCTACATATGTATGATTTTTAACCAGCTGGGTGTCCAGAGCAGGGCTACGGTGAGTTGAGAGAACCAGCCACCTTGGCACAAAATTTCAGGTGGGCACAAAAACTAAATTCAGGGGTCAAGGTACACAATATTTTAATCACACACACACACAGAGCTCAGGGATCATATGCCTCTTCTCATAAAGGAGAAAAAATACCATTTGCAATAAGCCCTGTTATGCAAGTAAAGAAACTAACCTGCTTCAAGAGAGGCCTGACCTCTGACCTCTGCTTCGGGAGGTGACCTCTGAGCCTGTGGAATGTCCCGCCTGATAAGAATGTCTTTTTGTGCTCAGGGGCCTTGGATCACTGGGTCATCTAACGGTGTGATTGATGGTGGATGGGGGTCAGGTCATGCCCAGTAGTCTTGGGGTGGGGGCTGGCCACACCAGCAGTAACATATGATGCAGGGTGGGGGCTGTAGATCCTGTACTTCCAGCTCAGACCTCCAGAGGGGCTGGAGACTGAGGTCCGCCCTGTGGGCTGTTGACCGTGGATTAAAGACTGAACGCTAAGGCTGGGGTGGGCTTCCCTGTTTGGCAATGCATCATGCACATGGTTGGCAGTGCTTCATGTGGAGTCCACCCCTCCACGGGGAGAGGACCACAGGAGCTCTGAGTGTGGTGCCTTCCTGGACCCTGCCCCACGCACCTCTTCCCATGGCTGATTGCAATCTGTGCCCTTTGTCTGTCACACACCAAAACCATGACTATATAACGGCTTTCAGTGAGTCCAGGGGTCCTTCTAGTGAATTATCAAACCTGAGGCTGGTCTTGGGGACGCCAAAACTTGCAGGCGGTGTCAGACATGAGGGTGGTCTTGTGGGAACTGTTCCCTCTAACTGTGAAGTTAGCTAACCCTTGCACCTTCCCCGTCTTAGAAGTAATAAGATGTCGCTCCCGGAGGTACTTTCCTTCTTGGGTTTTATCACAACAACTCTTTTCTATTTTTCTTCACAAAAGTGTTTCTGTGTGTGAGAGAGAGAGAGATTAAGCAAGAGAGAGCCCATCTCGTTTCTGCGTGGTTTGGAGCGATGTAACGAGATTCAAATAATAACTTTGTCCTATTATTGGAATTTAAAGCCTCTGCCAGCAACCTTGAAGTAGACGGCTGTGCATAACTGGCTTTTGGTTTTCGGATATTTCTGGTGATTTCTCCTTCTTTGCTTACTTGCATCCACACATCTGTTCGTATTTAAATCTGCGTGAAGGAACCTGAGGAGGCTCAGATTTATTTTTCGTGGACGGACTGAGAGGTGCAGTAACACCCCATCACATTTACCTGGTTTAATGGTAACAAGCACCCTGCAGGCTGTGGTTTATTTTAGTTACTGATCAAATTTACTTCCAAATAGACTTCAGTTCCAACCTGACTCTGACTTGTAGGAAGACAAGGGATACATTGCTATCATGTTTCCATAATTTGAAACAAATTGATACAAATTATTTTCAAGAGTTGAGAAGTTTAAGAACAAAGAGGCTATTTTAAGGGAAACCAAACCCTTTAGGAGCCCCCACGTTCAGACCTGTTTTCTCTCTCTGATTTTCTTTTGCAATAGGTGAAGTTGGAAATGGGTTACAAGGTATGGCTGTGGTTCTGACTTTCCAAGAAAAATAAGGGACGAAAATGTAGGGGAGATTTGCCAACGAAGGATTTTTGTGGGTGATGGTATGAGCGGGGCGGTCTCCGGTGTTGTGGACTGGTGAGGGCCAGCTGGGGTCTAGTGACTGCCACGGGGGTTGGTCATGAGAACTGAAACCACTGTGGTCTCACCTGGCAAAGAACGGCTTCTCTCAGTAATATCTATGCCCGCATGCCATGTGGCAGAAAGCGCTACGGATTGGCCACATAAACCATCCTTTAATTTGCAGGGCTGAGAAAAACGCACACATCAACTTCTGTCCTATCGTTTTCATGAACCCAGGCAAATATTTCAGAAGTGTGTGGTGAGTGGGTGACAAGTTGTGTTTCTGGCTGATTGATAATGTTTTGAAAGAGCCAGTGTTGGCTTGGCAGAGTTTGTATGCTCTGTAACTACCACTGGTTTTTACCTACGACGTGGAATCCACGAGGCTGCAGCCAAATTGCCCTGGAGGAACCAGTCGGGTGGTTGAAACCATGACCCTTTGAAAAGAAACACTCTTGGAGATTTGAAAACTGTTAACGATTTGACCGTTTCGATTAATTCAAAAATATTTTACAAGATAAAAACAATGATCCGCCCTTTGCTTTCATGACAGTGGTGGAGACATTTCCAAGAGAGCATGCATCTTTTATATTTTTACTGGCTTCTGAGTTTTCCCTGCAACAAAGACCTCTTGTGAGTGTTTAAACTTATAAAAGTGTATTATGTCTGAAAAGGCGCCCTTGGGGATGTTCGTGGCTCTACTACTCAATGATGAATTTGTTACAGTTTCTGCAATTCTTCCAATCTCCATCAGAGTAACCAAACAGTGGCTTCTCAAGAATAAATCGACGCCCAGACGCTGAGCTAGCACTTCTGTAAGATTTCTTATTGTTCAGCCTTAAGAGAAAGGAGTTACGTGTTGGCATAAGCACACGCAGTGGTTGAGATGCAAAATGGACAATGGATAATGGAATTTTCCACCAATAAATCTGAAGGAGAATTTTATGTTTTATAGTGCCTCTAAAAAGCTAACATTGGTTTGGAATAGATTCCATAGGCCACAAATATCATTGCATTTTATTACAAGTTAAGAAAAGGAGAGGAATAATAAAATATATCTTCTAAAATTAAAGCATGGTTTTAAAGAAAATCTAAGGGCGACTGATCTTGTCAGCTTTCTGAGGTTTGGCATGACTCTGTAAATGTTTTGATCTTTATCAGTTTATCATAGTGGCTGGCAAATTATGGCCTGGGGGTCAAATCAGATTCTCCTCCTGTTTTCGTATGGCCTGTAAGCTAAGGATGGTTTCTCTATGTTTAAGTATTTTAAAAAGTTCAAAGGAAAGATAATATTTTGCGACACGTCATATTATGGCACACGGCCCTGCTAATTCACGTATTCATCGTTTGTGGCCACTTTCTCGCTCTAACGGCAGAACTGAATAGTAGCAACCGACCACGTGGCCAGCAAAGCTGAAGAAATTTGCTATCTGTCCCTGCGATGTTTCCTGATTCCTGGTTTGTAAAGTTAGTCGCTACCACTGGCTTTGGAATTCTGTAGGCTAGGGAAACAAAAGATGTGGGTAGAATGTCATCCATGCATTCAGGGTTCTTGCAAACAGCTTGAGGAGACAGGACATAAAAACATTCATACACTAGAAATTAGAGATCCAGAAAGGAGAATCACCACAGATGCGGGCAGTCAGAAAGCCTTAAGGAAGAGATGCAATTTGAGTGGGATCTTCACAGATTAGTAGGGATACAACAGGTTTTGGAAAAGAAGGTACGTGATTCATGGAGGGAATCTTTCTCCAAGGTGGATGAGGTGGGGAAGACCATCCTTACGACCAGGGATGTCAAAAGCAATGGATTTTTGGATTGGCCATCAACATCCCAAATCTACCTTTCTGCTCTCCTCTCCACCCCGTAGCAGCCTCAGGACGTCAGGTCTTATCTAAACCCATGGCCTCTTTTGAGTCCTGTATCTTATACAGATGGTCCATGATTCCTGACTCACCGGGCAGTGATGGGAAGAGAAACAAGGACAGTTGCTCTGGGTGGAACCTACGGTGTACTTTCTGATTTTCCTCCTTTAGGAGATTTCTGATCAAAAGTCTCAGAAGTCATTCACTTCCCTAGAAAACTATTTCACTCCTTCACCTGTCTGACATTAGATTATAATTAACTTCTATGCAAAGCATAATAGATACTCTACTAAGATTGCAGGAAAAAAATTATAATTGCGGTATTTATGAAACCACGGTTCTTGCAGAGTTTTAATGTCTTTTGAGTACTTTATTTCCCTGCAGTTTAAAAATGTCTTCTTTGTTTGAAAGCCAATACTTATGTTCTAAGAAGCAGAATGATTCCATAAAAGAGGTCATGAAGTTAAGGTATTGGTCATGAATTTATATCCACTGGTCACAAGGCTCCATTCTGGAATAATTTTAAGTGTTTTAAAGTTTCTTATTTGATGTCATTGAACATGTATTATTTCAGGTAAAGGGAATATGTTGCAATTAACATTTGGCAAAGGACCTTTGCAGTAGGAAGGAAGGAAGGAAGGAGGGGAGGAAGGAAAGATGGAGGAAAGGAAAGAAGGAAGGAAGAAAAAGTCACTATGTGGAAAAGGGAGAGAAAGAAACTCTAATTATCACAAAGATCATGAACAAAACTCTTTTCCTTGTCTTAGGAGGTGGCCCATGGCCATCAGTGAGGCTAATGGAACCAACATGCAGTCCTTTGCCTTAAGGCAGTGACTAGAGAGCTTTACCTGTTGTGTCAGACTGCCAGCCAAAGGCAGAGCCAAGATGGGCTCTGGCAAGTTCTATCCATGTCCCAGCCTCTGCTTCACTAGGGACAGAAATTTGCTCCAGAGATAGCCAGGAAAGTGGATTGGAGGAGGGTGAGCAGAGAAAAGAGAAATAGGTATCAGAATGGGTGAATATATAATTTAAAGTTTGCTTATACTGCACACCCGTGTTCGTAGCAGCATTAGCCACAGTAGACAAAAGGTGAAAGCAACCCAACTGTCCATCCGTGGGTGAACGGGCGGGCAAAATGTGGAATATATGTGCAATGGAATATCATTCAGTCTTGAAAAGGAAGGAAATTCTGACACGTGCTACATCATGCATGAACCTTGGGAGCATTATGTTAAGTGAAATAAGCCAGTCACAAAAGGACAAATACTCTACCATCCGACTTCTATGTCATCCCTAGAGGAGTCAGATTCATAGACACAGAAAGTAGAGTGGTGGGTGCCGGGGGCTGGGAGAGGGGATGGGGAATTAGTGTTTAATGGGGACAGAGTTTCATTTTGGGAAGATGAAGAGTTCTGGAGACGGATGGTGGTGTCAGCTGCACAAGAATGTGAATGAATTTAATACCACTGATTTGTACACTTAACAACGACTGACGTGGTAAGTTTTATGTTCTGTGCATTTTACCACAATTTAAACAATTAAATATTAAAAAAAAAATGCTTGTGCTGTTATGGAGTCAACAGTCATTCTTGAGTGAATCTTCAAGATCTGAATTTAAAAAAAAAAGAAATACAAACATCAGGATTGGGTTCTAAAGTAAGGAATTAGGTAATAGGTTAATTTCATTTTTTTTTCCTGAACAGCTGGGCCACTTGGCCTCTCCCTCGTGTTTGCAAAGCATTGAGCTGTTTAATTTGCTTCTGGCAAAATCCCCAAGGACTCTTTCTAAACATAACAGAAACCAGCCTGGGGAGGGCTCTATTATGGGTGTGAGGGCAACGGGAAGACAGGAGTCCACCACAGAAGATGCACAAGGTAAAGGAAAGTGAGCTTTGGCCCATAGCATGACATACAAATCCAGCCCCTCTAGAGAAAGGCTCCCTTATTTTGGCAGTTGTGGGGGTTCTGAGCCGGCCACCCCCTGTCAGTTCTTACTCTGGAGGGAGCTGTAGAGTTTGCTAAGCTCTGACCACTTGCAGAATGCTTTGCTGAGCCCTCCCCATGAGCAGAGAGAAAGAGCTCCGTGGAATTGGCGAGGGAGCTGGATTCAGCCAGGTGTTCTAATCCAGCTAGAAAATTCATTCCAAAACCTACGTGGGGGATCAGAATTGGCCACCTCAAAACATGTCTCTTTATCTTGATTATTTTCTCTGAAAGAAACTTTGACCTTCTCCCCTGCTAACTGACTAAAAGGATGGGACAAGCCATAAGCATAGATTACCGTGGGTATCGATAGACTGGGAGGGTCCTTGTTGAGCCCATTCTTATCAAAGATCTGTTTATGAAATATTTACATTTGTAGAGGAAATCTCTGTTTGTGAAAGTGTCTCCCTCTCTGTACTGGGAAGAAGGGGGCGTTGACCTCATCTCTAGAAATTCATCAATGTGGAAGGCAAGACTGCATAATAACCTTACTTTGCTTTTCTTGTAATCTCCCATAACTGACCCACCCCCAACATCCTCCACTGTCTTTCTATTTAAGAGGAGAACCTCAGCCATTTTGTTGAGAAACTGTTTCCCTGGTCTCTCCCATGTATACATGTTATAAAGCTTCGTTTGATTTTCTCCTGCTATTTGGTCTCATGTCAATTTAATTTGTAGCCCAGCCAGAAAGGACCCAGAGTGGGTAGAGAATAGTCTTCCTCCCCTTCACCTAAATGGACCAGCTGATATTTGGGGTTGTGAACAGGTGTTAGGATGAACACAGAATGGACAACCCTGCAAGAAACATGGGTTCACGCAGGAAAACAACGTAACAAGAATGAATTAGTACCCTGAAGGGGCTTGAGAAGGTAGTAACTCCATAGAGTGAGATGAGAAAGGCTGAAATGAGCAAGGAGGGATGAAAATGGGGCAAGGATTCTCAGTTATCTATTATTTAATCACTGATGCTGAAGTTTAAAAAATGTTAGTTGATCAGCTGAATTTTACAATGGAGATTGAGTTTGCCCTAATTAATGACAAAATGGGGAGCCAAATCAAGGCACTTTGTATGATGCAGGACAAAATATAAATTCATAGAAAAGATGAGAGAACTCTTCAGAAGGCTGGATTGATAGTGGTGAACTGGGGTGACTGCTCCCCCAATCCAGGGGGCCCTTGGCATGTCTGGAAGCATGTTGACTTGTTGCATCTGGGGGGGGGGATGCTACTGGTGTCTGGTGGGTGAGGACCAGAGATTCTGCTCGACATCCTGCAGTGCACAGGATGGCCCCCACATCAGAGAATGCTCCAGCCTCAAACGTCAGTAGTGCTGGGGTGGAGAAACCCTGGGCAAGATCCAGGAGAGCCAACATTCCCTTAATAAGTATTTTAAAAAATGAGGAAAGACACAATGATTGGGAAAATATAATAAAAGAAATTGTGTGTATGCATGTGTGTGTGCATAATAAAATATAAATATTTTATATATATAAATAAAATAAAATCTATTATGTGTGCATTTAAATATAAATACATGTAGATGATTTATTTGATTACATACACATATATATGTATATAATAAAATATTTTATATGTAACTGTAATAACACATTAAGTCTATAATAAATAATATATAATAAAATATGTAAATATAAGTAAATATACAAATATGTATATTTATTTGTAAATATTTATATTTATTTATTTTTCAGCCCACTTTGTATTTTCAAACCGAAATGTGCTACTAGGCAATGAGAAAAAAAATAAATGCAAGAAAGATGGCTATGAGAGATTGCGGGAAAAGGCCACAATTCTTGTGACTCACCCCAGCAAGAGGTGGTTTTACTTCCCCACCATTGAATGTGAGTTGTGTTGTGACTTGCTGTGAGCATAATAATCAGGGAAAGTGAAGTCTTGCTGATTCCAAATCTGGTTGGAATCCTCCTTTCTCACAGCACAGAAAGAAGTGCAATCCAGCCTACTATGTGATGGGAGATAAGTGGCCCTTTCCCCTCCATTGTCCCAGCCAACAGCCAGCCACCCACCATATGCAGAGCCACTTAGCTGACCAGCAGCTGATCATAAATGCATGAGTGAGCCCGGCTGAGCCCTGCCCAAATCATCAAACTACGGAACTGTGAGCTCAAAAATGATTGCTATTTTAAGTCACTAAAATGTACAGTGGTTTGTTACACAGCAAGAACTAACTGATGCAGTGGCACCAGTGAAGGTTCATATACTCCAAGGATAAAGAGAAAATTAAGTGACCCAAGTTGAAACAACAATCAGCTTCTCATCAGCAATATCGGATGCTAAGGGACAATGGAGCCTTCAACTTTCTGTGGAAACATTTTTTTTTCATCTTAGAATTCCCAACCTGGCCAAACTTGTGAATCAACCTGAGGAAAAAAAAGATGAATTTTGATATGGAAAATGTCAGAGAGTTTATATTCTAAACCTCCTTTCTGAAAACAAAATGGAAAACAAATAGTTGATGGATTCCAGACCAAGAAGGAAATAGCAGTGGGACCCATGGAGCAGTGGGATTAATCCATTTGGATGCAAGTAGAAGAGAAAGTCAAAGAATCCCAGAAGAATGTTGACAGAAAGAAAGTACGTAGCTTGATGTAAAAGTTGGGTTCACTAGACCTTCTTGAGGAGATGAAAGACTGCGCTTCTTCCACAAAAGGAACATAATTGGAAAAAGCACTTGCTGTTCAAATTAGGTCTTAATATGAAGCAAAACAAAATGTGGAAGCACTTTTTTTAAAAATAATTAATGAAATGTAAGAAACAGTTCCCTCAGGGAAAAAATAAAAGAAAAAAGACAATTCTTCATTTTTTCATGCAATTCCCAAGAGACAATAAGACCCACTGTGAATTCATTAAAATGGCTTTGAATTAACAGTGTTTCCATTAAAATAATTTCCTCCTGTTGGGTGTAGTCTTCTTTTCCTCTTAAACTGACTTTCTGCTTTATCAAATATAATCATTTTTCTTGAGGAGCATGCTGAAGACTGGTTTAAACTTTAAATTGTTTCTTTTTTATTTTAATTTTAAGACAATGCTTATTTGAGTACTTATATAGATCTCAAATTAGTCAAAATTTTTTTTATCAAGAAGTAACTACATTTTGCTCTTTGAAAAACTAGGCTCATAAGACATAGTATACAATTTAAAAAATTCAATATTTTCAGATTCTTTTCCTTTTTTCCTTAGCGGCATTATTTATAAAATAATATCTCATTTTGTGATATGTGTGATAGTCAAGTATTTTTCTTACCATGAAATGATGTTTAGTTCCTTTTAAAATAAAAGCGTTTACTGCCGATGTCTCTGGATGAGACCATCTTGGACAATTTAGATTTCCTTCTTATAATTTTCAATTTCCTGAATTTTGTCTCCTATCTTAATTATTTCTAATTGGCAAATGAGTAATTAAAATTGCTGGCATTGATAGTTTCCGTGGTCTTAGAAGGGGAAATTTGAGTTCACCTTTGGGGCAGACTCTGATTTCTGTTTTGCAGAAACTAACACCTAACTTCATGTTGGTTAAATATTAGCTTCCCGTGAAGAGTGCATCTATCTCCCTCTTGTAACAAAGATGTAAGGTGAAGGGGTTCGGGGTGCCGACTGAGCTCTCATCAGACTTTGCATGGAGCCCATCTTGAATGACGTTGCCACCAGAACAACCATAGCTGCTTCTCTTGGGGGTTCCACATTATTTACTATGTCCTCATGAACTCAGATCTCCCCACCCCCAGGCTTCATTATCTCCTCATGTAGACCATCAATATGGTCTACAACTGGATTTCTGTTTTCACCCTTTCATGAGAAGAGTGTTTTAAAACAATGACCAATGAGGAATTATTTCCAAATCTAGGTCATGGTTCTTGAGCTCTCTCATGCTCCATCCTGAGCACCTCATGCTCCCCTCTCTGCTTCATCCTTCTCGATAAATGCTCACTCTGACCTCAGCAACACTCCAGGACATTGCTTCTCTTTCCTGATCTCCCAACAGCCACATCTCTGCCGTCGACTGGATTCAGACCGTTTGTTTTTATCTGACTGCACGCTGTGCAAAGGCTGACCATCTGCTCTCCCTTATCAAAATGCCACAGATGGACTAGGAATTCCAGAAATGGATGCAAGACCACAGTCTTTAAAATCAGTATGGTTGCTGCAGGGTTCACTGTTGGGTGTGCCTATAGTCCCTTCCCGAGCTAGAAGGTCTACACAAAATTTTAGCAGAAACTAACACAAAATATCAGCCTAATAGGTTCACATGATAAGGAAATATGTTGCTGCATATGATGAGAAGTTCTAGGCACGGGATGATCCGGTTCTGCCATCTTCCTAACGTTGGCTTTGTTTACAGGCTAGCTTCCCTCGTGGTCTTCAGGTGTAGACCAGCTGTCCCTCATGATGTCCAGAGGTGGCAGGAAAGGAGTCCTTTCAACCTGTGACTCTTTTCAAGTGAAAGGGAACGTTTCCTCATAGCTCCTTGGAAGACTTAATCTCGCGTCTTTGTGTAAAGTGGTGTTGTATGTCTCTGCCTAATCCATACATGATGTGGAAATGGGACCACCCATGTTTAGCTTGGTACAACCAGTATTTCACCAGAATCCTCCCTAGGAATATGTGACCTCAGGAAGGAGCAAGGCATTGCCAAAAAAACCTGGGCTTGGCTAGCAACAAATAAGTGGAGACTGGATGAAGGTTGGCATTAAGTGCTCAACAAGAGTTCGCTGAATTAATATAGTACCCATATCCTGAAAAATGTCCTCATTTACAATCATTTTACTCAAGAGCAGTGAGTACCAGGATATCCAAGCTTTTCCTAGGTGGCGTGCATTTGATTATAAAGAATCAAGAATCAACAGCAGGTTTTCTTGGTTTTTTTTTTTTTGCTTCTCTCTTTAGAAATCCTTTGACCTATTTCAATTTCCTTCTTGCATAACTTGTTAAAATTAGCCAGAACATCTGTCAGAACACTTGCATTACCTAATTTCAAACTAGCGTGCACCCAATACCATGGAAATTCCCATTCACATTAGCTTGAATAACTGTCTAATAGTTGTCGAGGGAATATTAGTGTTGTCATTCCCCATTGTATTTTCATAGTTCTTGGACCTTGGGATCCATTTTGTTTCACTGGTACTCTGTCTTTTGTCAGAACTTAAGTTTGGGAAGCCAGCCCAGCTCTGAGGTCAGCTTTGGGTGCAGAGAGGAAGACAGGACATCTAGATTTCCTTTTTATGAAGCACTGCCTTCTTAACAATGCCTTTTGACTTTATATAATGATTTCTCTTTGGTTGCACTTTGTGTAGGTAAGGAGAATCCCCACAATTCCTATCCATCTTATCTTTAGAGAATAATGGGGGAGAATACCTCTTTTCAACAATTTGAAAGAAAAAACATTTCTACATTAAAATAGAAACCTCTGTTGAGGGCTAGGAATAACTTGTTTATACATAATAATATATTGACAATATTTCACATGATCAGAAACCCTCCAAGTAATGCCATCTTTATTTGTGTCTCAATGTTCAAGATTAAATTATGCTGTTATTTGGTTATTTCAGGTATAAAAATTAATTGAAGGAAACATTGGATTCTGTTGTTGTCAGTAAAATTTGTCAGTCTCCAATATATAATTTTAGTAGATATATATATTAAAATCTCCATTTCACTTTTCATCTGTGACCACACTGGTGTCTGATAGAAATAGACCATAAAAATACAATTTGAATGCTTTAAAAAATAAATTGTGAGATTTTAATTCTTTAAGCCTGCATATTGTGTTTTGTAACTCTCCGAAGTTAATTAGAATGTACATTAATGAGGTACGTTTGAGTTAACTGATTACCTGGCATCTCCCCGTAAAACTAAGTATAAGATAAAAATCAGATGTGATTACTAAGAGCTCCAGGGAGTGTAATAATTAACCCATGTGTCCTTGCCTTATTTTAAGTACTCCTTATCTTTAAACATAGTTCCTTTACCATCTAAAGTGAGAATACTTTATAAAGCTTTTCCTCCTTAGTTCTTAAAGTTTGAATTCGCCATTGTTGCCTTTGAAAAAGTTTATATATATACACATGTCTATACTATCTACTCTAGTGAGCTGCAAATTACCAACTTTCTTGCCGACACCATTCGGATAATTGAGGGGACTACATTTTTAGAGTACTGTGGCGATATGTTCTGAGAAACGCGTCCTTAGATGAGTTCGTCCCTGTGACAACATCACAGAGTGCACTTACACAAACCTAGATGATACAATCTACTAACACACCTGGGCCAGAGGTATTAATCTTATGGGATTTCCGTCATATATGTGGTCCACCATTGATTGAAATGTCACAATGTATGTATGACTGTATATACAAATGTATATCTCAAGTTTTGTAATTTATTGCTAGCTTATTTACAGTAGAGATAAGTATATGAAAATGAGAGATTGTGAAATACTGACGTTCTTAGTGACGTCACTGTTGTTTAATTTGATTTTTTTTTTCTTAGTGTACAGCGTTGAATTTCAGCAATTAATATTGCTGTGAATGTGTTGGAATCAATGGTTTGACTTTTCCATCATCTGCTCAGGGTGTCCCATGAGATACACGTGGTATCTGGCAGATACATATGGCATGGCCAAGACCCTGCACCATCATGGAGATGGTGTTGGTTGGTAGGTTGTCAGCTTCTTCCTCTCTGTTCTCCTCCTAAGGGAAATAACTAGAGCGTAATTGAGGCTTTCCATTTCTCTTCTAAATATTTGCTTAATAATGTTTCTCTTTGAACTACTAAAATGTTGGGTTTATAGAGCCAGGACAGCTCAATTTTAGGTTTCTCTTCTCTCAAAAAAGACCATTTTTTTGGATCCGAAATGAAAGCATTGAGCATTCAAATTCAAGAGGAAAAAAAAATGTGGAGTGACTCATGCTCCATTGGTGTTGGTGCAATTCATCCTTGATTCTTTTGCCAGCAATATGGTAGCCATATTTTCCCAACCAAACTCACGCCCACTGCCAGAGTACCAGGAGGGAGAAGGGCATGGAGAAAGACAGACATCGAAGGTAGGAACACTGGTATTGGAACTCTTGTCCTGGAATCGACCATTTCTATGCTCTTGACTCACCAGTTACCCCATTAACCTGTGTCTCCTTATCTACAGAGTGGGGATTCTATATGCTTTTTGTCGTCAGGCTGCCGTGAGTTAGGGTTCCATAAATACGAGCCTCCATCCTTTTCTTTCTCTTCCCATCCTATCTCCCTTTCTCCTCCGTGAACGACTTTCATTCTTTCCTTTTTTTTTCTGAAATGAGAGAGAGTATTTTGAATAGGGGCTGATCTGAGAAGTTCTGGCCACAGGGCCCGCAAATTAGCAGCTGCTCTGTCTCCTTTGTCAGGAGAGTGAGTCTGGGAGAAGCCTCTCGGCTCATTCACCATCACCATACACCCCTTGCCCTGGGGCTAGGAGACATTTCAGAAACTGGCTGCTGATAAGGCTGTGTAGGTTGCATCTTATACTTGAGGACAGAGCCGGGATTATAATTCAACCCAGAGAGTTTAGAAATAAGCAAATGTGCTTCCATGTGGACAAAACTCTGCTTGGACACATCTTGGTCACTAACAGCAATAAGAAACTCTCTCCACCAGCTGCACGGGCCAGTGAGCAACTGTGTTATCACGTTGTCTTCACTTAGCAGTCAGAGATGGTCAGAGAAGTGGGTTTACTAAATGTAACAAGTTTGTGCTCTTATTTTTCCTTTTCTTGACCCATATTCATGTCTGTCTATATGGTTTGATAAAAACTACAAAATCCCCCTGCTAGATCCAGGATATGTTTCCAGATTATTCTAGGGGACATTTGTCACTTGACATCTGTTAATTTCTTAAAGGGTATGTGTGTGTGCACGCACACAGATACCATATACACATACACATGTGCACACACACGTGTAAAGATCAAAGAGGGTTAGTGCAGACTCAGTATTTAAGGGTTTATTCTATTCCTTTTTTCTCTCTAGACCATCATACTGTTTTTCCTTCTGAAACCATCACTATTTAGTTAACTTAGTTACAATCATCGTGGCATTAAAAGCAGCACATCCAATTAATGCAGAATAAATTCCGAAAGCCAGTTGGTCAAGCTTTTGTTGGTTTCTTTTTAACTGTCTCCCGGGGCAAAATGAAAGGCTGGATGAGAGCTCTCCCTATGAATGGCGTCATTCTGTTCTTTCCCACCCACCTGGTACCCAGCAGACGGTCCATAATTTTCTGGCCACACAGGCTCCATCCAAACCACACTCTTTCCATCTGTCGTCCTCGGCACAGCTGCCTTCTCGTTCCTGCTTCTCCGGCGCCTCATTGCTGCCCAATCAACCAGAGCTTATGTGACAGCACATGTCATCGCCAAGTGTTCCTCCTGGGGCTCCTGTTCCCTCAAATAGCCTCGGGTGCACTTCCCTACAGACGAGGAAGGATGCTTTGCCAAAGTGTACAGCCACAAAACGTGGCCTCTGAGCTGTGCCTTCCTCTGTCCCTGAGTTACTTACTGTCCACTCCTGACGCCCAGCTTCCTTCCCCATCCAAACCCAACATCCCCCCGCAAGCAAAGTTTCTGATGATGAAGTCTCCTCCAAGGTAACGTGATTGATAATGGTGGGTTCCTTAAAAAGGAGTTGACACACAGAGTAACAGTTTTGGTGTCAATAATAGGAAGGGGAGGGTTTATTTGTAAGGGATTAATGGTGCAATAAGAGGTGCCTCTAATTACACAGTTTGGCCACACTCTTCATTATCTCCTGAAATCCCAGGTGCGATTCCTCCTTCTCTTTGAATCATAGCCTATGACTACTTCAGAAAGGAAGAAAAAAAGAGCATGCTTATCTCCAGCTCTATTGTAAGTAACTATCCATCCTCTTATCTATCTATCTATCTGTCTATCTATGTATCTATGTATCTATGTATCTATGTATCTATCTATCTATCTATCTATCTATCTATCTATCTATCTATCTATCTACCTAATCTATCTATCTATCTATCACCTATCCATCTCTCTATCTATCCATCTACCTATCCATCTGCCTGTCCACTCCCCCAAACCCATCCATCCATCCATCCCTCCTTCTATTCATATCTATCTCTCTATCTATCTATCTACCTTATGTATTTGTCATCTATCTATCTATTATTTATTTATCATCTATCTACAAGCAATGTGCGATTCCTAGAAAGTTTCAAAGGGGTTATTTGGAAAGTCGAAAGTCTCTTGTCTACTATCCAGAGAATTCAGAATGGAGTGGAAGCTGAATTTGTAACAGGTAATGCAGAAGCCCGAGTTGTTGGAAGAAAAAGAAGGGTGAAATTCATTTTGGTCCGGATATAATGCATGGGCCATCATCCCTCAAGAAAGAAAAACGTCTCTTTTGGTTGACGTCTTCATGTCAAGTGCAATTCTGCTGTTGACTCGAGCCATCCACATCTCTGGTGAGCATCCTGTGAGTTAAACTCCATCTCAGAGTCATCTTCCAAGAGAACTCAACCACTCTTTGGCCTCCCAATGCTCCTCCACCTGTCTCCCACAATCCCTCTTGAACACCACTTTTCTCCTGCCATACTTATGATCTGAACCCTCTCATATCTCCTTAGATCTTGATGGGCCATATATGAACTCCTGGGTCTGGGTTACAAGTTCCTCCAGCCCTGAGATCTATTTCCTACCACCATCCTTAAGTGAAATCAGACCCTCCTCGTCAATCTCCTCTTTTGACACCTTGTCAGCTTCCAACTGTGAATCCAAAGTCATGGATTCATTTGTAATTCGCTCATACCTTCCCTCCCTGCCTCCCAGATGGCCTCCTCTTTTTTTTCTTTCTTTCTTCCTTTGTAAATCCTTAAAGCTAGTTTAAACCCCACCTCCTCTAAGTAATCGATTTTACATGCATACCTTCTCTACTCTGAAACCATGTAATGTGTACCAAGTGTGAATTGACACTTATATCTTTGTTCTTCTTAGTTCTCTGAAAATGTCTGTATTTTACCCTTGGTGTTACATAACGTCTATCCATTTTTAAAGGAAAGTAATTCATTTGATGATAAATGATTTTATTGTTAAATAAAATCAAAATACATTGTTAAAAGAAATCATTACATTTTAATTTAAAATAAAAATTTATTGTTAAATAAAACTGAAACAATTTTATGGTTAAATAAAACAGAAATCCAGGAAACTGCACAAAACGAATGTGGCTTTGAATTATAAGAAGGCAGACGCTGTGGAAGTACCATTGGGTCAAGAAATAGGACTTTGCCAACTATCCTGAAGGCTCCTCCATGCGCCCCTTTCCAATCCATTCAAGAATGTAAATAGGCTGCTGGTAGCATCATTACAAATGTCAAACCTCACTGCAATGCATGTAGAAGTTTCTTGGTGATAAGTAGTGTTAACAGACTGAAGATATTTTGGCAGGTTTGTGTAAAGGGCATTTGAGGCTGATGTCTCTCTTGACATGTGAAACGCCTTCTCAATGTTTTTTAATGAGCAAGTGCATCTTACATGCTGTGCTTATCATTTTCTTGGTTTCAAGTTGTCTAGGTAGAGTGAGAAACTTCAAGTAGCTTGTATTTCACCACATTATCCTAAAAAAATTTTTAAGCAAAGGCTTACTGATGAGACTATGCATTATTTTACAGAAATACTCAACTAACCTTCACACCGAGGATTGAATCAGAATAAAGAAAATCATAACAGGAGGGCAGTTTTCTAGCTGCTCTCTAATTTGGGCAAAATTTCTTCGACTTCATTCGATTTCACCAGATGCATAAATATAAGACAATGGAAGGTTGCAAGGGTAATAACAGCTCTCCATCCTTATAGAAATGACAATTTATTATACTTTAAAGGCAATACAGTCATGTGTTGCTTAACAACAGGGATACTTTCTAAGAAATTCATTGTTAGGTGATTTTATCACTGTGCAAACATCATAGAGTGCACTTACACAAACCTAGATGGTATAGCCGACTACGCACCTAGACTGTGTGGTGCTGATCTTATGGGACCACCGTCATATATGTGGTCCATCATTGACCAAAATGTTGTGATGTGGCACATGACTGTATTTAGTACAAATGAAATATGAAATATGTAAGGCATAATAATATAATGAACAGCAAAATACCCACTGCTCAACCTCTGAACTGTATCATTAACAATATATCTGATTTATCTGCCTTTTCTCTGTCTCATTCATTACTTCCATCTGGTATTAACTATTATCCTGAATTTAGACTATATCATTTCTTTGCTTTTAAAATGGTATTAACATATATGCAAGCAAGTTGAAACCATGTATTTGTGTGTGTGTGTATATATATATATATATGATATTAAACTAGATGTATCCTACAAATATATCATTAATATAGCATATATAGTTTGATTTTGTACTCAAAAATGGTATCATACCTTATAATAGCTTTTTGGACTTTCTACTTCACTTAATATTCTGTTACACAGATTTTTTTATATTGTTGCCTATGTCTCTATTTCATTCTTTCTCTTTTGCCTTTTTTTCTGCTACAAAATACTCTATGCAGTGAGTGGATCACAATATATTTCTGCATTTTCCTGTTGATGGATACTTGGATTCCATCCAGGATTGGCTATTACCAACAGAGATGATATGAAGACTCAGACACACGTGTTTGGGTGCACACCTGCACGGTTTTCCCTAGAATATTCACCCGGGAGAGGAATTCTTGAGTCATAGCCATGTGATTAGAACTGATAGATTATGCAACATCGTTTTCCAAAGAGTTCATATTAATTTCTAGATCCAAGAGCATTGTCTAAGATCCACATTCTCTCCGATGCTTGACATTTTCAGAGTGTTTACTTGTTGATAATCAGATGGAAATAACAATATTGTGTATTGTGCAGTGGTCTTAATTTATGTTTCCTTGAATGAACAGAATTGATCATCACTTCGTGTGTTTTGGGGCCATATATAAGTCCTTCTTGAGTGAAATACCTCCTCATCGATTTCACCGAGTTTTGTAATGTTTGTGCCTTTCCTATAAATTGGAAGTTCTCTATATGTCCTAGATATGCATCATTCAAATCTTTTGTTCAAGAGACCATTCCAAGTTGTTCCTGCAGTGTTGATTTTGTTTACAGAGTCTTTTTTTTTTTTTGGTAAGGAACATTAGCATTGAGCTAATATCTGCTGCTTATCTTCCCCATTTTGCTGAAGAGGACTGGCCCTGAGCTAACATCTGTGCCCATCCTCCTCTACTTTATATGTGGGACACCTGCCACAGCATGCCTTGATGAGCGGTTCACAGGTTCATGCCCGGCATCCAAAAATGTGAACTCTGGACCCCCAAAGCAGAGCATGTGAACTTAATCACTACACCACTGGGCTAGTCCCCATTTATAGAGTCTTTTGATAAACAGAAGTTCTCAACTGTAAGTTAGTTCACATGGCATTTTCCTCCATGGTTAACATTTTTGTGTCTTCTTGAAAGAATCTCTCTGGACTCCAAGGACAGAAAGATTTTTTTTTTCTATATATTTTTTGAGAAGTTTAACTTTAATCCATCTGGAATTTGTGTGTGTGTTCATATCATTTTCATTTTTTTCCACATGGAAAGCCAATCATCCCAGCACTCTATCAAACAGTCCCTTGTTTACTGACTGATTAGCAATCTCTCCTCTGTTGCATATTATAGCACACGCTGACCCAACCACTTCCAATCCTAGGTCCTGGGTCTGTTTGCCTGGGGCCTTTATCTGACCACTGGAGCCAGATGGACATATCAGAGGCAGGCCAGAATGCTGGGGACTTGGAACCCCCAAGAAACAGCTCTGAGATAAAGAATGACAAGCGTTGGTGGTCAGTACCCTAGCTCCCTCACCCTACAGCTGGGATCGCTCTGAGGCATCTTCTACGCTCTCTCCAAAGTTCTCAGCAGGAATGAACCCAGTTGTCAATGGTGGTAACCTGCTTGATAAACACCCATTCATTGCCTCCTCCCTTCCCTGTCTCACTGCCCCACCTCCTGCTGGTCACTACCAAAATAAACTCCTGACTAGAATTCTTGTATCAAGAGCTCTTTCTGCGGCTGGCCCAGTGGTGCAGAAGTTTAGTTCGCGCTTTGGCAACCTGGGGTTCACGGGTTCGGATCCCGGGCACCCGCCGACGCACTGCTTGTCAGCCATGCCATGGCGGCTCCCATATGAAGTAGAGGAAGATGGGCACAGATGTTAGCCCAGGGCCAGTCTTCCTCAGCAAAAAGAGGAGGATTAGCAATGGATGTTAGCTCAGGGCTGGTCTTCCTCACAAAAATAAATAAATAAAGTTAAAAAAAAAAAAGCTGTTTTTGAGGCACTGGATCTAAAATGGTATACATATATCTGATACAAACATACACACACAGACACGCTCATTTATCTACTGTACCTATCAATCAATCTATCTATCATCTATCTATCTATCTATCCATCTATCATCATATATCTATCATCTATCCACTCATCCACTTATCTAGCATCTATCTATCATCTGTTTATCTACCCATTCATTCATCTATCCATCCATATCCACCTATCTGTCTTATCTATCATGTATCTATCTCTATCTATCTACCTACCTACCTACCTACCTATCATCGATCTGTTTATCTATCAATTCATTCATTCATCTATCCATCCATATCTGTCTACCTATCATCTATCTATTTATCTATCTTATCTATCTGTCTATCTATCTACCCATCCATCCATCCCTCCATCCATCCATCATCTATCTCTCTATTCTTTTTCATTCATCCCTATTTTGCATAAGTGATGGTATTTTTATCCCTGACTCCCTGGTACATGATCAGACAAGTCCTTAAGTCCTGCACTACCTCTTCCTTCTCCCCCCTCCTTTTTCTTTTTGAATTTTTCCCACTTTGTACCTCAAGTGCAAGACAGAGTTAATGAGCATTCTGTCTCCATATTGTATCATCCTCCCTTGTAAAACCCTTCTCCTGTTTTCATGTATTCACTTATTTGTTAATTTTTCCTTCTATTCCTATTCAGCTCTCCCCCATCAGAGGTAAACTTTTAATTTGTAACTCTTTATTTGAATATATTCTTGCAAAATCTGTGCTGCTCTTTGAGAGCAGTATTTTTCATTTCTTTAAATGGCATTATATTTCCTATTGCCATCGGTTTCTTGCTTTTCGTACTAAACATTTAGTTTTTGAGATCTATCTGTGTGTATCTATCTATGTGTAATATGACCTGTCATTCCTAACTGCTGACTTCTCTATATTTTATCTACCCATCGTCCCTGTGATAGGACAAAGAGAAGGGCCCTGGTGAAAAGACAGAGAGAATTCAGTATCTGTTCATAATTGAAGAACCATTTTCATTTGCTATTTCCTGGTACCTGGGGGCCCTGGCATACCAGGATCATCATAATCTTAATCCAAGTTCAGTCTTCAGCTTCTCCATCTGGGTCACCCAGATGACCCAAAGCTGCTTCTAAACAGGGGCTCACACTTACTTTTGGTTCATCATTATTCCTAGGTGTAGTCCTTTAGGTCCCAATCTAAAGAACAGGATGTTTATCCTTACTCTTGGTGAGTCTTAGATTCCAACTTTTATCTCCCTAGACCTTCAAGAAAGCTAAACATTCTGCTCCACCTTTCAGTACCATTATCTGGATTGTGTTAGGGACCCCAGACCAAAGCAGCCCCAGATGCTGGCCTCACCTTCTGGAATTCTGTCTAGTCCTTTATCTAATCCCAGGGATTCTTTTCTGTCTTGTTAGCATTTTAACTACTGTAAGATTTGGTTAAAAAAACATTTTGTACAGCATTTTTAGTTGTCTTCAGTGAGGAGTTTATGCAAATTGCCTACTCCTTCATCACCAAACTTGTAAGAATTTTAGAGTCAGCCTATCAGGTTCTAGGGAGGATCTTATTTGAGATTTTTATTCAAAATGCATTAAACCTGTAGATGCAACACGGGAGGGTGAACATTTTTATCATAGTGAGTCCTTTCATTATGAACATGGGACATCCACTCATTTATTTAGATCTCATGTAATAGATGTCAAATTATGTTTACAACTTTTTGCATATAGGTGTTGCACATTATTCACTAAATTCATTCCTAGGAGTCTTAGAGTTTTTTTGCTGTTCTTGTAAATGGTCTTGTGTCTTATATTATTCCACATTCTAATTTTTTGTTGCTAGTGCACAGAAATTAAATTGATTTAATATATTATACTCACAGATAGACCCTTATGTATTTTTTAAAATCCTGTAGAATCTGTTAATATTTTATGTAGAAAATAGTATCATCTGTGAATGAACATATTTTTGTCTCTTTCTTTCTAATTGTCATGTCATTAATTTCTTTCTCTCTCTCTCTCTCTTCTCACTTTGATGGCTAGAAATTCCACTAGTGTGTTGAATAGAAATAGTGATAACAGACCTCCTTGTCCTAGTCCCGATTTAAAGGGGATAATGGTAATATATTCCCATTAAGAAATATTTCTGCTTTTGGTAACTTCACATGAACTTAGATTGGCCTGGAATTTTTCTTTTCTCATTCTCTTCTTGTCTAGTGTTTAGAATCCAGGTTATTCTGGCAGCAGAAGACGAATGAAGCAGTAGTCATTTTTCCATCCTTTTGGATTCATATGTATTTTGGAATAACTGGTATCTTGAAAATGTGGTAGAGCTTGTCTATAAATAATTTGGGTCTGGTGTCTTGTGGATGAAGAGATTTTAAAGTGGTGATATAATTTTTTTTTGTGAGTGGTGAACAGATCAAACTTTCTACTTCTTCACAGGATGTGTTTTTGCACGTGTATGTTGATTTTCAAGGCCAATTTATCTGTTTTTGTATGTATTGGCACAAAATTTTAATCGTGTTTTCTTTTATCTTTTTAATCTGTGTTGAATCTGTGATTGTCTTCCCTCCTTCATTCTCTTGGTTTGATCAGTCTCACTACTGTGTTTCAAGTTCTTCCAAAGTTCCAAGTTTCGGATTTATTGATCCATTCATTTTGTTTCTACTGTCCAGGTCAAGCATTCAGAAATCGTGATCTGTAGGCCAAATCTGTCTTCCTCTGCTTTTGTAAATAACATTTTGTTGAGACACAGCCACACTCATTCCTTTACGGATTATCAAAGACTGTGTTCATGCCACCATGGTGGACGTAACTTCTCATTTGCAGGCACAGCTGGGCCAAAAAGCCTAAAACATTCACTATCTGGCCCTTTAGAGAAAATGTTTGCAGACCTGTCATCTCTTTCATAGACTTCCAGCCTTACTTTTTCTGGCAACTTCATTTAGCTTCTTCAAGTTTATTCTGTGGTTTTTATCTAATTTCTCATGATGGCTACTCAGTTCATTAATTTCTGGTGTATCTTGTTTTCTAATATACACATTTAAGACTATGCATTTTCCTCCCCACGCTGTTTGCTACTTCCCTCAGTTTGGGGGCCATTGCATCTCCTTCATTTGTTTCTTATTTAATTATTTTGTTGAGGTCATATTGGCTTATAACACTGTGTAGTTTCAGGGGTACATTAATATATATTGGTTTCTGTATAGACTGCATCATGCTTACTGCCAATAGTCTAGTTTTTATCTGTCACCATATACGTGTGCCCCTTTACCACTTTTGCCCTCCCCCCACCCCCTTCCCTTCTGTTAACCACTAATCTGTTCTTGTTATCTATGTGTTTGTTTATCTTCCACATATGAGTGAAGTCATATGGTGTTTGCCTTTCTCTGTCTTGACTTATTTCACTCAGCATAATACCCTCAAGGTCATCCATGTTGCTGCAAATGGCACAGTTTTGTCTTTTTTATGGCTGAGTAGTATTCCATTGTGTGTGTGTGTGTGTGTGTGTGTGTGTGTGTGTACACCACATCTTCTTTATTCATTCAATGGCCAGGTTGACTACTTTTTAATTTTTCTAAGTCAGGTCATTTTTTAAAAAGGTTAAGCCCTGGTGCCAGCCTGGTGGCATAGTGGTTAAGTTCATACACTCCGCTTTGGCAGCCCAGGGTTTGCAGGTTTGGATCCTGGGTGAGGACCTACACACTGCTCATCAAGCCATGCTGTGGTGGCGTCCCACATACAAAACAGAGGAAGATGGGCACAGATGTTAGCTCAGGGCTAATCTTCCTCAAGCAAAAAGAGGAAGATTGACAACAAATGTTAGCTCAGGGCCAATCTTCCTCACCAAAAAAAAAAAAAAGTTAAGGCCCATTCTTTATTCTCAACATTTCCTAAAATACAGAGCAGTTTAACATTCAGAAGGTAAGAAAGAAACACTCTCTGAATAAAACGACAGTCTTTCTCCAAAGATCAATTGGCAACATTACCCTTAGAAGGATGGGTAGATAGATTGATAGATAGTTAGTTGGGTTGATATATTTATTGTTCTTATTTTCTCTAGGACCAATGAAATGATCATCTCAGCCGGCCCCAGTCCAAGGAAGAGTTGTTGTTTGAAGTCTCACCAACCACACTTAGAATAATTTGGGGCATGTAAGATATTTTCAATAAATACTTTCTTATAACTGGGTTAAAGTGAGTTGATCACCACACCAGTGGGATACTATGTGAGTCTCTTAGGGCTGCTATAACAAAGTACCACAGACTGAGTGGCTTGAATCTACAGAACATTATTGTCTGGTGGCTAGAAGTCCAAAATCAAGGCATCAGCGTGGCCGTCCTCCCTCTAAAATCTGCAGGGGAGAGTCCTTCCTTGTCTCTTGCAGCTTCTGGTGGTGGCTGGTAATTCTCGATGTTCCTTGCCTTGTGGCTACGTAGCTCCAGTCTTTGCCTCCATCCTCAAATGCCTTCCCCCCACGTGTCTGTGTCTTCGCATGATATTTTCCTCTTCTTCTAAGGACACCAGTCCTATTGGATTGGGGCCAACCCTAATGACTTCATCTTGGCTTATTTATACCTGAAAAGACCCTATTTCCAAATAAGGTCACATTCGCCTGGGACTGGAGGGGGTTAGGACTTCAAAATATCTTTTTCAGGAACACAATTTGCCCCATAAAAGATATAAGAGACACAATAATAACAATATAAATTTATATAAGAGGAAAGAACCTGATATTGGAGTCCGTCAGGCTGATCTCAATGCCCAGAGTGTGTAACCTAAACTCAGTTCCTAAATATTTAGAATATCACTGAGCACCAGATGCAAATTGAATGATTCTGTAGAGCTTAAATAGTTTCAGGTCAATGTATCCCTGTTGTTGGAGAATGAGTCGCCTCCTTTAGCAAGAAGCAGGCGTGTACACACTCGAGTCACGGTTTTACCGTTCTCGCAGATGCCTAAATATCTCCAGCATCTCAGATCCCACTTCCAAGAAGGGCCTGCTTGTAGACTTACGGCTGACAGGCAGGCCAGAGAGAGCAGAGACCTGGAGAAGTTGGGGGGATTCCAGGGAGAAATGGAAAATGATGAATGTCTTGGCAGAAGGCCGGTAAAATATGTCTAAAGAAAAACACAACCTTAGAGGAAATGGAACTGATTAAAGGAGTCATCTTTAGTCCATTTCTGAGTGATTGAGTAGAGTCCAGCATATCTTGCCATATCATTGCAAATTTAAAAAACTCTCAGCAGGTCAATCAAACTCTCTTGGCAGCCATTGCACAGAAAACTCAGAAGATTATTTACTGACTCTTGACCAGCTGTGCTGGAGTTGATGAAGATCTGGATGAGGATGGTGACAGTGGAGAGGAAAAGCTTGGGGTATCAGAGCCTAACAGACTGGTGTATGAGTCTGCTTGGCCGCCATAACAGAGAGTCACAGACAGGAGTGGCTTAATCAACAGACATTTATGGTCTCATGGTTCTGGAGGCTGGATGTACAAGATAAGGTGCAATCAGGATTGGTTTCTGGTGAGGGCTCTCTTCCTGGTTTATAGACAACCATCTTCCAGCTGTGTCCTCATATGGTCTTCACTCTGTGCACCTGCAGAGAGAGAGAAATGGAGAGAGAGAGCGAGAGAGAGCGAGCTGATGTCTCTTCCTCTTAGAACATCAGTTCTAGCAGATTACGGCTTCACCCTCATGACCTCATTTAACATTAATTACTTCTCTAAAGACTCCTTCTTCAAATACATTCACATTGGGGGTTATTGCTTCAGCATATGAATTGGGGGTGGGGGGACACAATTCAGTCCATGACAAGTAGTCGAGCAAAAGGGGTGACTGGCTGCTGGTGGGAAAGGCCGGTAGGAATGGAGTGAATATGGAGGAAGAGAGATGGGAGCTCCAAGCCAAAACATCTAGAAATAGAGCAGCCGGGGAGTGGATGAAACTGATTCAAGATGAAGCAACGTCTTATCATCTTCACATTGGGCATGTGGGGACAGTGGCCAGGTGGTTTGAGATACCCAAAAAGAAGTTTGAAATCGGAGGTGAATATGGACGTCAGGAAGAATGGAGACGGAAATCTGAGAAGCATTCACGTAGATCAGCATTTCTCCCAAAGTGTTCTGTAAATATGTGATTCTTCAAGGTATGGAGAGGGACTCTGACAAAGAAAAGAGGGAAGGAAGGACAGAAAGAAGGAAGGAAGTGGGGGAGGGAGGAAGAATATAAAGAAAGAAAGAAAAATGTTTTATGATCAAATAAGATTGGAAAGTGCAGAGTGGGTCTTGTTACCAACTTTAAAATGTTAGTTTTTTTGTGATAATAGGTGGGAGATGTGAAGTTGGAGTTGTTTTTTGTTTTTTTTTTTTTTGCTTTTCTTACTTGCCACCCCTTCTCCTCCAGGAACACCTGATATGGTCAAAGAGCCAGTTTATGAGACGCTGATAGTGTGGACTTGGGCACGGTCAGGGTGCTGGTGGATACCTCTGAGGGCCAGAAGGAAGGCAAGAGGGAAGAGGTAAGGGGAACAGAGACGAGGAGGGGAGGATGGAAAAGACGGAGGCCACGGAGAGGCCACGCCTGCAGGGCAGGGTCCAGCCCAGCTTGGAGCCATCTGTGGCTCCCTCCCCGGCCACAATGATGTCACCGGTCCTTTGAAGTCCAGTCCTGGCAGTGATTCAGGGCTTCCTTCCCGACTTAGTCTCTTTGCTGGCCCTTGCTCTGCCTGAGGGCCAGGCTCGCCCATCCGCCCTGGATGAGAGAGCTCTTTGGGTCCACCTTGTGGGTTCCATGCCCATTTTCACCCATGCCACGTCTTGGGTTCTCCCTGGGAGCATGGGCAAGTCCTGCTCTCTGACATCCATGCCCAAATCTAACCCCTGGAGCCCTGACTGGCCAGAGGGCCCTCCGCTTGTAACATCCACTCCTCCTGCCCAGAGAGGAGGAGTTGGCTAGGAGGCAAGGAGGACCCTGGTGGGAAGAGAAGATGCCCAGATGTACCAGAGTTTGCAGCCTCCCTTGTCCCTCACACTTTTTCAAGTCTGAACTTGTGTGAATCCACCAAGGAAAATCCTCCCTGGAATAGCAGCTGGACTGGGGACATTATGTTCCAATCCTGAAGATGTATTCACTTAGATCTAGTTAACGCACATTCTATATCAGACTGTGTATTTGCTTCTTAATGACCCCAAACTGGGGGGCTTCAAACCACAGGAATTCACCCTTCCCCGTCCTGGACACCAGACGTCCGAGATGAAGGGGTTGCAGGGTCAAGCTCCCTCCGGAGGCTCCAGGGGAGGGTCCTTCCTGCCTCTTCCAGCTTCTGGGGCTCCAGGCGTCCCTGGGCTGGTGGCCGCCTCCCTCCATCTCTGCCTCCGTCTCCACGTGGCTCCTCCTCTGTGTCTGTGTCTCCTCTTCCATCTCTGATCAGGACACTGTCATTGGATGTAGGACCCCCTCCTCCAGGATGACCTCCTCTCCATCCTTCACTAATCACAACTGCAAAGACTCTACGTCCAAATTATGTTACATTCTGAGGTTTTAGAGATTTGATGTGGACATATCGTTTTCAACCCAGTAGAGCAATGAAAAGCAGAGAGAGGCAAATATCAAAAACAGTATTAATAAGGGCCTGTTTGTAGCAAGTTTCTTCTCTACAAGGAGGCTTTTCTGAAAATCTCTAAGTTCTTGCATATAAAATGACTACCCCAAGTTAAGCACTGCTGTAAATGGTCAATTTCATCTCTATACGCAAAACATGAGTTCATTTTCACAAACGTAATTTTGGAAGGAGTAGGGCTTTTTTCTTAACCACATCGCCCAACTCAATTGTACCTAAAAATCACCTATGTTGGTTTTGCTTTTTTTCCCTGTGGATTTATCATCCATTTCTAGTCTTGGCTTTTGGAGACTCTTACCCAGGACAGCAAGTGGGGGGCTCAGGAATGTGTGCATCTCAAAGCCACGATCCTAAAGGACACTCTGAAAATAGAATTTATGGTCTGACCCAGGGAGTTGCCACTGTATCTGCGGATAAAGTCACCATGTCATCATGAATGTAGGATTATTCTTCAAGAAGATGAATTGTGAAAGCTTCTTTGGCAGAGAGACCTGCATATGGAATCCCCTTTGAGTCCCCCGGGATCGCTGCTTGAGCCATATGAGAGTGGTCTATAAAAAAATCTGGGAAAGCTTTGGCTTAACTTAAAACAGGAGGCAGAAACCCAGAGGGAAAGTTAAGACCCTCTTGGAGGGTGAGGCTTTCTTGCAGTTGGGGAAGATGGAGGGAGATCTTGGTTAATCCAGGGTCTTCCGTGAAGCGAGTTTGGGAAAAACAAGTCCCTGAACTTTTACCAGGAAACTTGGTTGAACAAGGGTTTTATTGCACATCTGGAAGGTGTTTTCAGGGATCCAGAGTCTTTGGAATGAAAGTTGGTGAGCCCAGAATGAAGGCGTGTGTTTTTGTAGGCAGAAATGCCATTGCTACATGCTCAAGACATCAGGGTGTTTGCCTTCTTGGGTGTGCACCGAATGATGCTAAGTGGATGTTTTACCCTCCTCTTCTTTTCAAATTCATTGCCTGACTAAGCGTAAATATATGTAGAATTCTCTAAGCAGGTTTAACCGTAGAAATGGTGGGTAAAGGAAGCAGATGATTCTGACATGTCTTAATGGGATCCTTGACAATTTAGGTCACTTAATCACTTTCGGTGACAAAGTCCTTGGACGGAGTCCATTATTCTCACTTCATATTCCATTCATACAGCATCTCGAGATGACGCGAAACCACCCATTTGTCAGAAAACCAAGAATGCCCTGCTACGATACTCCCATTCCACGTAGCTCTACTGTATTTTATTTCCAACATGCTATCCCAGGCAGAAGGACATGTCCAGGCTTTAAAATCATTAGTGGAACATAACCTAACAAGGTCTTTTTAGAACGATTATGTTTATCTTAAACACAACGTCAGATTAAGCATTTCTATGATTGTTAAACATTCGAAATAAAGAACAATAAACCAACGTTACTCCAACACTTTCAAAGCAGCTCAGAAGAGGAAACTGTCCTCGTATCTTGCCTGGGAGCTCAGTGGGCTGTGTTCTGCCAAACGTGTAACTTGGGCAGATAAAAATAAGTTGAACGTGTTTCAGACATCTGTTGTCAGACTTTGGCAGTGGAAAAGGAAAAGAAACACGGCAGAGGGTCAAGTCCTTCTCAGCATGGCTTGTGAAAGACCAATTCTGAAATCCTTTGTGATAGGCTTTCAAAGAGGTCACCAAATAAGGTCTTTTTTTGGAAGAGTCGACTCGGAAAGAACAGAAGAGTCCAATTGTAGAACGGGATGATTTTTAATGAGGTGAACAATTTTATTGTAAATTTTACAAAATACCACCTGAAGCCGACATGTTCCTTCAACCATTGTACTCAGTTAGGAGCCCAAGAATTTGTCTGAATCCCTTAGACTTTCTATTTCAATGGTGGCAGGAATGATGTGATAAGATTCCAAATAGGAGGGCCGGACTTCATTACAGAAGACATAGGCCAAAAAGATCCTTCCTGAGCTCTTCACTCAGTTGGTTCAACATGTGTTTCTGAGAAGGGGCTATTTTCATTTTCCTGGACAATTAGTCATGGGAAGCAGGTGTCACACATGTCAATCAATCGAGAAAGCTTAGGCATAGGGGAGTAACTTGGTTTCCCCACCAACATGCTGGGAGGAAGCATCACGTTTTGTAAAAAATACACACATCCACACTGACTTCTATTTATCATCTTTAAAGATGTGTGCTGGTTCTATTTCTTTGGTCTCCAGAACTCTTGGGTGAGGGGGGAAACTGAGGATGCCAGCTTGGGGGCATCTCCTCCACTCCAAGGCTGTCTGGACTGCAGCCCATAGTTGCTGTGGGTGCTGGACGGTCACAGCCACCACGGCCACAGTGAACCACAAGTGAGAGACCCCAAGGAGACCAGGAATGGTTCTCCCCATGCACACTTGTGGCTAAGTACTGCCAGGGCAGCAGAAAGCATGAGGATGAGAAAAATGTGGATGGAGACCCTGACACAGAGACCCAGCATGGATTGCACAAGATTTACCACTTTGCATCTGGGTGTGACAAGGATCCATCTTCACCAAGAGTCTCCTATGCGTTGGAGGTGACATGGCTTCCTTTAATCTTCTGATCCAGCCTGGCTTCTAAAAACAGTGTCTTCAAAACACTTTTCTTCCCTAAATATTTTCTTTTGCAGAGTTCAATGTACCAGCTGATAGGCAATACAACAACACAGCTTCAAATGCATCCTGAGGATGGCCAGAGCTTGGCCATGGAACAGCAACGGAGAGGTCTGCCCTCCCTCCCACCCCAAATCCTCAAGGGAGTTAGGAAACAAGAGCTTAACACAAATAATCTTCTGCTTTCGTCTCTTCCTTTGCCCGATCCTTTCAAGTCAAGAGGTTTATCATTACTGTCATTATGATTATTGCTGTTATTATTTCATCCTCCAGTTATCTACGATAATGGACTTAAGAACACAATTCTTAGCAAACCTCTGTGTCCCTTGACCGGCTCTGTGGCGGTGACGAGAGCAGGGAATTTTTGCTGATTGGGGTGCATATCTGCCTCAAGCCCTAAAACCACGATGACTCACCGGCGTGATTTATTTTTTCAAGAGTAGTCTTGAAAGAATCAGCACAGGCAAGCTGGCTTTGGTGAAAAGCATGGCTGATTCAATAAGCAGAGCTTGTGCATACCAGGGAGCACTGGGGACATTCTGATTTTGGTCTTTTGCCATTTCTAGGGTCGCTTGGTCTGTGTTCCTCCAAGAGGCACCACCTGAGCTCGTCCTGGTGCAAATGGTATCTGGTAAGATGATGGACAGCTGAGGTTGTTGGCAAGGAATGGGTGTTGATTACAATGGTTCCTAGTGATGCGCAGATAAACTGTGAAGAAGTTGCGGGGTGAGCATAATGACGGAGGGACACGAGCAAGTCCACAGTGGCTGAGATGCCCAGAGTCCCAACTGGACTTGCCTTCACTTCTTTAGAATGTTGTGCTGTCCATCTCATTAATACCGAGGCACCCTGCCTGGATACCTTGCATTGCCACCACTTCTGAGAAAGCCCTGCTTCATTTAGTTAAGAGGGAATAATCTATGGACACCTATGGAAAGTACTCAGAGCCAAAACCACGTCATGATAGGGATCTTAATCCTGAACCAAGGAAAGAAGTGTTGTGTAATGAATAACCTCACACTTTGTCGGTGAATTGGGTCCCATGTGTAGGATGATATCTTAAAACTTAAAATAAGTCCTCATGCATTCTCATAAAATACCCGGGGGGCTCCCTGAAAAGTAGGTAATTAAGAGGTGTTCTAATCAAATAGCCTGATGTAGAGAATGCACTGCTTCCTCTGCAGCCATTTCTCCCGTCTTCCTCGTGGAGTTCTGATGTTTTTATGTGTCCCCGATACACACACACACACACACACACACACACACACACAATGGCCCCAAACCTTAAAAGTGATGCCACTCACTCTGAATAGCAGATGAGACACCATGTTTCTTTAAACGTTGTTAGGATTATATTATATTTTTAATTGTAGACCCAGGTTGTGCAACCTTGCATCTCGACAGTGCTTTTACTTGGCCCCAGGAGAATGTTCTTTGAAGTTTGTTTATTAGAAAAAGGACGCCGAGAAGTTGGACGGAACCTCGAGGAGCACAAACGACCTTTTTCTTCTTTGCCGAAAAGCCTGTTCCTTGAATGTGTCCCAGTAACTGAACTTGAAAGCCACGCTATCAACATTTCTGATAAAAGGCCTTTTTGTCGTGCTTCAGGCTTAGGTCTGCGTTCCCTGTGGATTTGATGCCTGGCGTGCTGTGCTCTTGGCCTCTGTTCCTCTGATAACTTTGAACTGGGTTCCTACCCAATGTGCCAAAAAAACTACCAAATTGTTCAAAGACATTTTGGTGACTAATTGGATGACTCCTGAAACTTTAATTGTGTTCTGATGTCTGTTTTTTCTGCTTTCAATCGGTTCTGTATTTGTAGTATCTGGGAATGGTAGATTATCGTACACTTTGGCTACCTGTTTTTAGTGACTTAAGACGGTGGTCTGCAATCTTCCTATTTTCGTCTGTGGTATGCATTTTTCACTGTTAATTAGAACCCTAGCTGCCAGAAAATGCATGTGTTGCTACATAAAAACGGCCGTGTTCTCCTGAAAACATATGTATTTTGGAGGAGACCTCTGTCCCCCATCAGGGTGCAGGGAGGAGGGGGCCCTCACAATTTCTTCTCAGCAGCTTCCCCCACCCCATTCCATTCTTATCTCCTCTCCTTCTTCACTCCTCTGTGAAGATCAGCTCTTCAAAGCACTTTTAACTTGAAAGAATTGCGTTTGGGGTTTTTCCGAAAGCCTAACATTCGGAAGGAAAGAAATTCTTAAACGTGAGCTCACCAGCAATCGCATTCTCTGTTTCTTTCCAACTTTTTGATGAACACAAAGATTGTTCTTTGTAGGAAACCATTTTTACTTGAAAGTATGGAAGTGTTGGTGAAAGAATTTGTGCTACTCTTTTCTCTGTAATTCTGATTGGCTAAATTTCTGTGGTAAATCGGGATTAACCATCTTATAGTTTTAATGGAGGTTGTTGAGAAGGACATGAACCCAAACCGGGGAATTACAGTAATTGCCTGAACTCTGTTTTTGAGATGAACAAAAATAAGGTAGGTGAGTAAATATGGTAGTAATTGAAATGGAAGCAGAGTTAATTAGCGTTAAATAAAGTGTTGGAGCTAAGAGCATGAGTGCTGAACTCAACATTTGTAATTGGTCTTTTGGAGCATTTCAGTAATTGCATGACATTAAAATATTCATTGTAAAGATATAGGGGGTCTAGTTGTTTCTATCACTAATGCTTATGAATCTTTTGGAAAATCATGAATTTCTCTGAGCCTCAATTTGCAACTACAACAGACAAAGGGGTGTCCAAGACCGTTCATCTATTAAGCTTGATTCATTCTATGGTATCGACTGAAGAGAGATAATTCCAATCCAAATGATTTTACTAAGCTTACCACCATAGCAACTAGCTTTTTGAAAATTCACGCTGATCTTCATCTTTTGAAAAAGATTTTTTTCTTGTGACCTAATAACTACAATCAGAAGACGCCTGAAATAAAAGTGTTGAATGAGAGATTTCAAATAAAAAGTTAATTTCCAATCCACAACCCTATGGCTTTTTATTTTAGGAAAATATTGCCCTGGATTATGTGAAATTATTTTCTGTTTTTCTTGCAAAATAGGATCAACTAATGGGAATGGTCAGGTCTGGCTGTTTAGAGGGAACCAAATAGACTCAAATATTTTATTTTTGCCAAACACAAGGCAGATTTTTGCAAAGAACTGCTTCCTTCAAGTTCTCTTAAAATTTTATATTGAGAGTACTTTATATGTTTTTACATTTATAATTAACTCATCAAAATATTGTTCACAATATATGTAAGTCAAATCATTATGCTGTACACCTTAAACCTATACAGTGTTGTATGTTAATTATATCTCAATAAAACTGAAAGAAAAATATATTGTTTTATAGACATCTTTCATGTCCAAGAAATATTTCAAGTTCTGTTTTTGTAAAAAGAAACCAGGACCTTTTCTGGAATTAACAAACTTGAGCACAGTTGACTTTTTTTAAAAGAAACAAGATGTTGAAGGAATTTGATTAAATTCTTTCTTGATTAAATTCTTTCTTGATTATTCCTGTGTATGCCTCCACTATTAGAGAAATTGTGTGGACTTCCTATTAAAATTAGAACATGTCCTTGATACTTTGTTGGATATTTCCAAAATTCTTAAACTCAACATGTCCCTCATTCCCTTAAACCAGATCCCTTTTTATAATGTCTGAGTTTCAACCATCATGTCCAGATGCCCAGGTGGGAAACATCAGGATTATATATAGCCGCTTCTGGAAGAGGTCGCTATGGGTCCGGTATCTCTACCTACAAAGTCATGTGGTACGATCTTCATAGATCAACCTTCCTAAATCTTGTTCTGGTCCATTCTCATCTCCAAAACTGTTGGAATGGGTCTGGAGGGTTAGAGGCAGCTTCAGACCTGGAAGACACTCTTGCCACAAGCTTTCCTTCCTCCACACGCAAATGAAGAAAGTCATCTACGAGTGACAGCTTCTCTTTGTTGGCTGACAGCGTGAGTCGATCTTGAGATTTCTTTGTCACGATGGTGGAGTCCTGCATGTGTACCAGTCCTCTGTGGTCTCGTGTGATTCCACACTTCAGCGACTTTGGGTGAAGGTATGATGGAAACAGGGTTCACAGCAATTTTTATTTAAAAAGCAGCATTGGACAACATAGCATTGACTTCTTTCCTTTGAATAATATTGATTTTTTTCTCTCTTAATTTTTTTAATGGAACATAATCAGGAGACAGAGGAAAGTAACTATAAACACGTTCAAAATCAAACATAACCCTACCAAATACAAAAAAAAAATTAATGTCAAACATCCATGATATATGCTATGGTCTGAAGGTTTGAGCCCCCCCCCCCAAAATTAATAGGTTGAAATCCTAACCCCCAATGTGATGGTATGAGGAGGTGAGACCTTTAGGAGGTGATTAGGTCATGAGTGTGGAGCCCCATGAGTGGGATAGTGTTTTTATAAAAGAGACCCCAGAGAGCTCTCTCACCCTTCCACCACGTGAGGACACAGCTAGAAAATGTTGCCTATGAATCTTGAGCTGGGGATCTCACCAGACAGAGGAGCTGCTGACACATTGATCTCAGACTTTCAGTCTCCAGAACTGTGAGAAATACATTTCTGTTGTTTGTAAGCCCCCCAGACTATGATATTTTTTATGTGCCCACCCAAACAGACCAAGACAAATACGTGGGATCCTAAAATAAAATACTTTCACAGCCCCGTATAATTCAACTTGAAAGTTACCTCAAGTACCCCATGCCCCTCACTATCTCGTAGATTATTTTGGCCTCCAACTCTAAGTTAATTACAGAAAGCAGGAAGATAACCTCAGTTTTCTCCGGTCAAATAATAATCTAAAATCTGAAATACTCAGAGGACCAAGCACGATTCACAGGATGCTTTCTGACGGCCTGTAAAATCTACCTGACCATCTTGAGACACTAAAATTGTTAGATTGGCTCATTGGACTGATAGACTTTCAATGTAGAGTTTGGAGACAGTGGATTAGTTTTCCTCAGTCACCTATTATTTTATGTCAGAGATATCTCCTCCAAGTACAGCAGGTTTTGAACTGGTAAATTGGCAGAGTGACCAGTTCCTGACTTGATCTGACCACATCCAGGAGCTGGAATCTATCACTGGTGACCTGAGAGCGTGAAAGCAACCATCACCCACCTTTCAGGGGCATTTTCAGCAGGCACATTGTGTGCCCTCCCGTCTACCACCCTAACCACTTGTTATGGGCTGAAGCGTGTGCCCGCCAAATTCATATGTTGAAGTCCTAATACCCGGTATACATCAGAATGGGAGTGTATTTGGAGATGGGGTCTTTAAAGAGATGATTAAGGTAAAATGAGATCATTAGGGTGGACCCTAACCCAACAGGACTGGGGTCCTCATAAGAAGAGGAGATTAGGACACAGACATGTACAGAGGGACAACCATGTGAGAACACAGGGAGAAGATGGCATCTACATGCCAAGGAGAGAGGTGTCAGAGGGAATCAGCCCTGCCCACACGGGGATCTTGGACTTCCAGCTTCCAGAACTGTGAGAAATCCAAGCAGCCCCAGGATCCAGGACATCTTCAGAACAGTGGGAGGCAACAAATGACGGAAGATCAGAGGGCTGGAGAAAGGACTAATGGGGAGCCTGGAAGATGACAAAAGCGTGGATCCTCGTTCATCTGTGCAATATAAATCTCAGGGGCAGTCCATGGAGATTCTACTTGGCTACACTCTCCCATTGTGCATCCATCCACCATGCAACTTGGTCTCCAGGAATTTCAGGACTGCTTGGTGGTCCTGGAGAACCCTCAGTTCACATCACTTATATCCAGTTGCTCCTGACTGCTGTTTGGGGGCCTCAGTCTTTCAGAGACACCTCACCTGGTCCACTAAGACTTTCTATGGTAGGTGTTGGAGGCAGAAATCCGATGATTTCTACACTGGGCCACTGATCATGGGCCACCATGGTCTCTGTGCCCCATGATTATGTTACCTGGCAAAAGGGTTTGTGCAGGTGTAATGAAGGTTGTAACAAGCTGACTTAGAAGTAATCAAAAGGGAGATTGTCCAGGTTGGCCAAATCTAATCACGTGAGTCCTTTGAAAGCAGAGCATTTTTCTCTACTGATTGTAAAAGGAGAGTCGGAGAGATTCCAAAGGTGAGAAGGATTCCATCTACCCTTGTTGACGTGGAGATGGAGGGGCCACATGATGAGGAATGAGGCTGACTTCTAGAAGCCGAGAGAAGACCCTGGCTGACAGTCAGCAAGAAAACAAGGGCCACAGTCCTGCAACCACAAGGAACTGAATTTAGCCAACCACCTAAATGAGCTTGGAAGTGGGTTCTTCCCAGGAACCTGCAGATAAGAACCCAATGTGGCCAACATCTTGATTATAGCCTTGTGAAATGCTCAGCAGAGAACGTGGCCAAACCCACTTTGTGGGACTTCTGACTTACGGGACCATACAATTAATAAATGGGTGTTGTTTTAAGCCACTAAGTTTGTGGTAATTTGTCATGCAGCCGTAGAAAATTAATTAGACCACGACTTTGCCTTGTATTACCAAAATTAGGGCAAATATCTCTGATCATACATTTGGGATTAACAAAACTATCCCCCGTATACAAGAAGTAAAGTGTTAACTGTGATAAGCAGAACTGAGATCTACATCTTCCATAAGAGAAAATGGAATTTGCTTATCAATACTCTTTAAAGGTTATTTTTATTGTCCTATTCACCAAAGTTAGGAAATATTTGAAGTGAAGAGTTTAAATACCTCCCAGAAATTTTGTGAAAGCATGGTATATCCAGGCTGGAATTTCTGCTCTTTCATTAGCTGTCTGTCTTGATGAAACTCATTTCTATTGGCATTATTGTTATTACTACTGCAACATGAAGACAGGCATTAAATGAATTTTTATGGTGTGTTGCAACTATAAAATCATTTTTAAGTTTTGTAACATGGAAGACTCACCTGGAATTCCATTTCTTCCATAAATTTGCATTTACTCCCATGTGTTGGTGAGAGAGTGTGTGTGTGCATGTGTGTGTGTGTGTGTGTGTGTGTGTGAGGGGTGGAGAATGATTTTGGGGAGGATATAGAGCATTCATTTTTTAGCATGTAAATGTATAGGTACGCCTTAAAGACATTTTAAAAGCTGTGTGACGGAGAGGAGAGGGTCCTAGCATTGCAGGAAAAAAAAAAAAATCTGCAGAACTCCAAGAATATGGGAAGAATCACAAAGCTTTCAGGTTTGTGCCTTTAGGAGGCTTAAAAGATTGTGATAAGAATTCTTTTAGGCTCCCGGAAAATTGTGCCTCTTTCTTGCACCTGCTTTGTGGTATTTCTTGTGTCTTCATTGTAACCATCATGTGCATCTGTGATTTTATTATACGCCACCTCAAATCCTTTGATCCCTTGTGGAAGTAGGTGGGGTGTAAATTCCATCTAAAGGAGAACGCATTCAGCAGTCCTAGGCAGCACTGTGATTTGTGGCAGAGAATTGCAGTGTGTATGTGTGAGCCAATGGAGGGAAAACGCAGCCTGTGATGTCCAGAGACAGGTGGGTCCAATAGGCAGTGTGGATGAAGGGGAAGAAAGAGTTAATCGCGTTTTCCTTTTGTAACGACTTTTTTGAGACTCTGTAGTCGCCCTCGGTATCCACGGATTCAACCAAACGCGGATCGCGTAGTATGTTGGTGGAATCTCCGGATGCAGAACTTGTGGTCACAGAGGGCCGAGTCAGGGACTCGAGCATCTTTGGATTTTGGTGTGGGGGGAGGGTCCTAGAGCCAATCCCCTGCGGATACCGAGGGACAACAGTAATTCACGTATCCTCAAATTCACTCATTTAAAGTGTACAACTCAGTGATTTTTAACATGTTTGCACAGGAGTGCAATAGTCACTGACAATCAATTTTAGGACATTTCCATCACCCCGACAAGAAACTCCGTGTCCTTAACTATCACCACTTTACCCCTCTACCCTTCCCTCACCCCTTCCCCTGGCAACCACTTTCCGTCTCTATGGATCTGCCTATTCTGGACTTTTAGTATCAATGGGATCGGACACTATGGGAACTTTGTCGACTGGCTTCTTTCGCTCAGCATGTGTCTGACATTGATCTCTGTTACAACATGCACCAGTATGTCATTACTTTTTATGGCTGGATAACAATCTGCTGTATGTGTATATGGACCATGTTTTCCTTCTTTTCTTTTAAGATTCAAAGAGTCAGAGATAAGTCCAGAGACTGTCTGGCTCAAATTCTGGGTGTGGTTTCTCCTTGCAAAACATTGTACCTGAACCCCCACAGCTGGTGACTGTATTTGCTCTTTGTTTCTGTTAGGAACAGAAGGGGATGTGTGCGTCCTTCTGTTTGATAGCTTCCAGGATTACCTGGAAGGGAAGTCCTAGCTTGGCCAAGTGAGACATCCACAGAACTCAGATCATGACCCGAATAGGTGTTTCCTTAAGACCAGAGCTGGCTTAGGAGCAAAGGAGTTAGACATGACCCATGGCGGGCTCCCCCTTCTCCCCGTCTCCCTGCAGAACTGAACGCACTCACAAGACAGAGAGAGGCTTGAGGCCAGTGAACCAAGGAGGCAGGTGGACCCTCTGTAGAGGAGACATTCCATGTGACCGTCCCCACTTCTGACACCAGTTGTAAGTTTGGGGGTCCCCAAGACCGTCCTCACTTCTGACATCAATTGCAACTTTGGAGGACTTCCCCCAAACACCCCCAGTCACGTTATGAGCTGCTGCAAACTACAAGGTCACAGGCCCACGTGGCCAGAAGTTTGGACAGCCTCCGCCTGGCCGCAGGAGAAACTCTGATTCTACAACACAGCACAGACTCTGTTGCCGCCCACATCGTGGGGGGCGTCTGTGACATGCTGGCCTGTGGACTTTTAGAAGCCAACTAATGCACACCCCTCCCTGCTGGGTTGTGAGCCCACTGGGAAGTCCACACGGGTGTCAGAAAGAAATAAAGACTTCTGATGATTGCCTCTCCAGCTGGACTGGAAAGGGGGCTTGGCATGTAGCCCAAGCAGGCTCCCCCTCCTCCACCAGTGAGCTTCTTCTACCGGGTGGAGATCAGAGCATCTTTGAGACTCAAAGCTGCCTTCCCTTAACAGCTGCCTCTGCCTCAGACATTCCCACCTGGACGGGGAAAGGGACCAGAGGACACATACGTGTTGCAGGTAGAGAGATGGAGGGAGGGAAAGAAAGAGAGGGCAGAGACAGAGAAAGAAACAGAGACAGAAAGAGAGAGAGAAGAAGGGAGGGAAAGAGAAGAGACAGAAGGAGAGAAAGAAAAAAAGAGAGAGGGAATGTTTCTAGGAAAGACATTTCCTAAGGGGAGAAGAGAGAGAGAGAGAAGGAAGGAAAGAGGAGAAAGAGAGAGAGAGAAAAAGAGAGAGAAAGAGAGGGAGGGAGAGGGAAGGAAGGAAAGAAGAAGAGAAGAGAAAGAAAGAGAGAAGAGAAAGGGAGAAAGAAGGAGAGACAGAGACAGAAAGAGAGACACAGAGAGAGAAAGAAAGAGAGAGAGGAGACACAGAGACAGACAGAAAGAGAGGGAGAGATGGGGAGGGAAGGAAGGAAAGAAAGAGAGAAGAGAGGGAGAGGAGAAGGAGAGAGAGAGATGGAGAGCTAGTGAACCAGAGAGAAAAGTCATAAAGTCGTGAGACTGTCTACCATTTCCTCCAGACATCTACAAAGAATCCCACCTCTATCCCCACTGAATATGTTTGAAAGAGATGGTAGGAGGCAAAATTAACTTGCTTCATGATTACACCCAATGAGTCATGCTTGTTCAACCCACCACTTACATATGCTTCCCCCTTAAGGATCCTCAAAAAATACCAGGCAGAGAGCGTCATCCGTTGGATCTCAAAGAGAGCCATTTAGGGACAAGACCTCGGGAGTTGGGATCACTGGAGAATTCCTCCCGGCTCCCCTCAACCACGTGTTGTAATCAAAGAGCAATGGTTGAACGGCATCTGGAAAAAAAGAGGGAATCAAACCTGGGGGTCTTCAGAGATCCCCTGGACAATGAATCTGTTTCTGATTTTTGTACTGCACAACCCCAGGCTCCAACGGTGTGCCGCTCAATGTGTATTCAAGATGCACACAAAGTAAAATATCACAAACTTGCTGGAAGGAAGGAGGAGGCATTCATGGTCTTGATGCTAAGTGTTCTGGAAGTCTGGAGAAGGGTGGGGGTACCTGTCGCTACAAAGACCACGGTCAACTTCACGGGGAATAGGGGCTTCTTCTGAACGTGCAAAACTGTGAGATCTAGACGGCAGTGGAGGGCGATGTGAAAGGATCAGATCCTGAAGGTCTCCAGCTCACTTAGGGCAGAGAAGGGGCTGATGGCCCCTACTTGCCCACCCATGAGTGAGGACAGAGACCAGCCAGGCCTTGGTGGTGTTGACCAGCACGTGCACCACTGTGTCTGCAACCCTGACACGATGTGTCCACCGCCAAGCCCAAATGTCCCGCCTTTCCTGGGGTTGTGGGTTGGCGGGCTGTTTCTGGGTGGAATGAATTGTTGGGTTTTTGCATCTCCAATATTGTCTCCTTGGACCCCCTTGGCTTGAGTTTTCGAATGAGGACACTGGAACGTTGATGTGCGTGTTCTAACACGTGGTTGGCTGACACCTTGACACTGGCTTAGTTTTGCCTTCGGGATGGTCAGCAAATGGAGGTTCCATTCCTCCACCAACGAGCCCCCCACTCACATTATCTGGCTCTCCTTTCTGAACTGACTGACGCTCCCTGATTCTTCACATACGTCCCCAACGCGTGGCCCTGCCCAGCCGTGGGACCTCTGGATAGAGGCACCAGCATGGTTTTACATTATGGGCTTGCCTTCCAGCTGAAATAACCTTCTAGGAAATTGTTCTGACAGTTCAATAAACAAACCCTCTTGACTAGAAGCCAGTAAAAATACCCCTGATACTAAGTTCTGCTGTACTGTGGTGAGATAATCATAGGAGGCCACCTCCATTCACCGAAACGTTAGCAAAAAGGAAAAACCCTGCAAGAACACGATGAAGCCCATTTGGCTCATCCATTACGGGAGGTAAACGTTGAGTTTGCAAAGCCTGGCTCTTTCGAGGTTCCAAGGCTGGTCCAGAGCCATTCGCTGGCCACTGGTGGGCAAGGTTTGCTGGGGTCACCTTTGTTTGGGAGGAAACAAGATAATTCAGAGAAGATGAATCAGACTATACTACAGTCGGTTTCGAATGACTGGTTGTGTAGTTTTCTCTTCATCCTGTTGGTGGTGGATGTGGTTAAGGGCTTTTCTTGCCTTAAGGTGATCAAAGTGGTGTTTTCATGAGATTAATCTGGCGACAGCGTGCACAATGGGTCTTGGCCACTCCCTGTTGCAGAGCATATGTTAGACACTTGAGGGGTCTATTACAACAGAGAAATAGACAGGCAAAATATTTTAATCATAGGTCGCAGGCTAAATATAACCCAGAGGAATCCAATCTTCTGAAACACACCAAGAACTTAAAACATCTACATGAATTCCATCTTTTATGTTGTCCCTTAGACTCGGAGAGCTATGTCATGGCGAAATCAGATACATTTTCTTCCTATAATACCGGAAGCAATGCATCCTCAAAGGAAACATTTAATATCAGGACCATATAGAGGGATTTCCCAAAATGGATGAGTGTACGCTTTTGATCCCCCATGGTTGAATTCAGTGAGTGCAGTGCTGTAATTCCCCTTTGGATTGTTGTAAACTTGCTGAGATGTCCTGTCGATAAAAGCAGTTTCCACCTGCTTATTTCCAGCTCCTCCATCCAGCAAACTTAATTACTAAGTGGTGTATATAACATATGAGCTGTTTTTTCAATCAAAAGAAACCCTGCTGATATAAAATTTTAGGTTCCAACGCTGAGAATACTATAAAGAGAGATGTACTTATTTGCGTTTTGAGACACCCAAAGGATATAGTCCATGTGGTCTGGTCTCCTGGTCTAGTTTTGAGTGAGTTGTCATTGATCCATTTATTGACCATAGACTCCATGGTGTCCAGCCGATTGTAAAGAATTCCGTCCACCCCGATGGAAGCAGGTGAAAGAGAGCAGGTGCTTCAATTCACTTAGTTTCACTAATAGTCAGGATGGAATCAGTAGGACACAGCCTGGGTGCACCTCCTAGGTGACATCATACAGGGGTCTTATCTTCTCTTAAATTCTTAATTTTGTTTAAGTTTTACTTCATGTTAATCTACTTATATATGTATGTGTGGGTTTTTTTTTTCTTGCATTAAAAAAAGTACAGCAAAACCTTTAGCCACATGGTTTTGGGTAGAATACTATTTTATTTTATGGAATAATGACCTGGTGAGAACATGGACTTTCAAAGATATGATATGTGAGTTTTCTGAGGATCAATAACTTTTATCAGGCTAATGTGTTCAAGAGTAATGCAATGGGAACATGGGATTTCTTCCCCTATTTGGGGGTTCCTCGATGGACATTTCTCCATTTAAGCTGAATTTGTACAGGAATAAAATTGGAGGGGGTGTTATTCTATGATAGCCCCTGAATTTTCAATGCATCCATGTTGGGGGTCTTTTGTGAAAAATGTTCACACAGCTGCTGAAACTTTGAGGCAAATCTGTAAAACGGAGATTATACATACAGACATCTAAGAAGCATCAACCCAAGTTGGTAAATTGTAGCATGAATCTACTTTGGGCTTGGAATTATTCAATTTGGTGACTGATTCCACAGTGGATTCGATGGATAATTGCCAATTCCCCCACTCTAGTTGGCGGTCAGTAAATACGCCCAAGTGTCTGATACCAGTTTTGCCATATAGGTTTAACTTGTAGGAGTGAAGCAGATTTGGTGGGCTTCTTTCATCCTTGCAGAAATTAGTTCGATTTTGGCATTGGGAGTCACATCTTGACTCGGGTTGCTTAGCTCTCCTGGAAGCCTGTTCTTTGGCGTGCAAAGAGAGGACACACATAATTAGTCTGAAAATCCTGAGGCACTTTGATCAGGCTGCACAGCTGTGTGATGCTTGTGGGCTCTGTGAAATGCAGTGAGTGAAAATGTTTGAATTCCCCCAGTGACACACATTCAGAGGCAAGCCTGGTTCAGCTGTGTTTGCTGTCACACAAAATCAAAATAAGGGGACGTGGACAACTTTTAGAAAGGAGGGGAGCTCACTTTCTGTGGTCTTTAAGATGGTAAATGTACCAAAAACTTGTGAGGACACCACAACCCCGAGTCAGCCAGAAGAGTTGAAATGATTCAGGTTGCAATTTTGAGAAACAGAATAAAAATGGTCAGACAGATACTGTCTATGGCAGGTGAGAGAGCTCTGTGAGGTTCAGAAGAATAGCCCCCAACCAGGAGGAATTCTGCCCCCTCTGGGGACAGTTGGCTGTGCCTGGGGACAGTTTTGGTTATCATACTGGGAATTGGGGATGCTGCTGGCATCTGGTGGGTGGAGGCCAGTGATGCTTCTTAACACCTACAATGCACAGGACAGCCCCCAACATAGAGACTGGTCCAGCCCCCGGTGTTACCAGTAATGAAGTTAAGAAACTCTGCCTTAGCATGAGAGACTCTGTGGGCTGTCTATCTGTCTATCTATCTATGGCAGTGGTTCACAACCCAGGGGCAAATTTGCCTCCTAGGGGACATTTGGCAATGTCTGGGGACAGTTTGGGACCATTACAACTGGCATAATTGGACAACTGGCATTTAACGGATGCAAGGAAGGGATGCTGTTCAATATCCTCCAGCACAGAGGTAAGCCCCCACCACAGGAAAGAATTATCCAGCCCCAAATATGAGTTGTGCTGAGGTCAAGAAACCCTGTTTAAGAAAAGATAAGATGCAGACCATAAAGAGAACAGCTATCTAAGGAAAGAGTGGGACAGCCCTGGAGCTATGCTTTGCATTTGTTCACCTACTGGATGGTAAGAGGGAGAGAGTGTAGTCAAGAATCTGATGCCAGGGATGTCCCAGGTGGTGGCACCCATGGCGTATGGCCACAACTAGGGAGGCTACTGGGAACTTAAGGGAAAGGACTATCTCATCTTCAACTGTTAACTGTTTGTCCAGGTTTGCTATTGGTCGCTCCCTTGTTCCCCAAAGTCTCAGCGAAGGCTGACGCACACAAAGAGGTCTGTGTGAGTTATTTTACTTGTTTACTCCTTCATTTGGTCCTCCGTTAGTTTCTGGAGGAAACGAAAGAGTCATGGTTCCATGACTGATTCGACAAGGGGCAAAAGAGAGGCAGCACGTGCATGTTGGAGGTAAGATTGATAGAATGAGCTAATGGAGTGGAGTCCCCCACCCCACACCTTTGCTAAGGAAGGCATCTGCTTTCCATCATTGACAGAAAGGAGCTTTGAGGAGAGCGTAGGTAGACTTGAAGACCAATGTGACCACGACTACAACATTCATTAAAGTGCGTCTTCTCCGATGATGATGTCATGAGAGTGGACTTGAAGAGTGACATCCTTGGCCACTTGGCTGGCAGAGGGTCTTCATTCATACCTGGAGAGAAACCTCAGCCTAACTCCATGGGGATGACTTGGAATGACATCTCTTGATTAAAGGTAGTGGGCTTGCCTTCCAGCTGAAATAACCTTATGGGAAATTGTTTGGATGGTTCAATAAACAAAGCCTCTTGAATGAGAGCCAATAAAAATACCTCTTATATTAAACCCCGCTGTGCCATGGTCAGATAATTGCAGGACGTCACTTGCGTGCACCAGAACTTGAAGTCTTACAAGAACATAATGAAGCCCGTTTGGTTTATTGCATATCTAGACAGAGAGGGTGAATTCATTTAGGTTGGCTCCCTTCTGGATCCAAGGCCACTCTCCAAACCCAGCTTGCATTTTCTTGATCCCCACGGCTATTAGAAAGAAACATGTGGCAGGCGTAGCATAAGCATAATTTCAGAGATGACCAAAGGAAATCCACACACCATGAGGAGTTGAGATTCAGTGATAAATTACGAGGTTGTGTCCGTTTTTGCTTCGTAAGGGTGGCTTTTATAAACACACGATTCCATTCCAGTAGCAGCTGTGGATGGTGTGAAGTCATCCCATGGAGCCTTTAACATAATTTGACCCCATTTCAAGTACTTATAGCTGCAAATCTTTCCTGATCAGCATTTCAGAGTTTTATTTGCAAAGATAAGTTCTTGTATAAATTGGAATTAAGAGATACAGTAACAAACGTACATGTACATATATACACTTATGTTATATATATGTATACCTATTTAAATAAAATGTGTAATATATGTATACTATTTAAAGAATATGTATAAATATTTAATAATTTATAAATATACAAATATACATATTTATGTGTATATGTATAAATATATACAAATGTGTATACTAATACCTATAAATTTTATGTGTATATATACATATAAACATACATACACATATACACATGTAGATACACATATAAACATACACACATATATGTAAATGTACATAAATTTGTATAATAATATTTATAAATTATATGTATGTATATGTACATTATATACATACAGGTAAATATATACATATAAACATACATACATATAAATGTGTATACTAATATTTTTATATATATCAATGCATGATACACACACACCAGATATCAACTCTGAGTTGTGGTGTAATACATTGATCTAGCTTATCTTTGGTTTTGAGGATAATGTTGGGATATGTGGTAAATCACCTATAGGCTGTTCAGCTAGGAATAAAATTCTGGGGCGAGATCCTGCTCCCTGCCTGCTTTTCACCATCTGGTTCGTGATGGATGATAAAATATGTGTGCTGCGACATGATTGTTACAATCCAGACAGCGACATGGTGTTCAGCGTGTCACAAACCCACAGGTTTTCATGGTTTAGGTTTTACCCAAGGCTGAAATTTGGATCCGTTTGCTTGTGTGAAAGCTGCCCTGATGATGCGTGTTCCGACCTTCCTCTGCTTTCAGTGAACGGAGAGATAGGAGAGGAAGTGTCTGTGAGGCTTCCGTGAGCATAAGCACGTGCAAGTCTGCTGCTCTGAGATACCGTGTGGCCAGCACATAGCCGGGGATAGAATGACCACTGGAAGACTGGACAGAGGGTGTGTGATTCGACGGGAATTACAGCATTTTTCCCCTCTGTGTTTTGTGCTAAATTTAGCTATTGTGTTGCTTCATTTTGCTGCTCATGGGAGTGAAGTCATGCTTATTTTTGGTTAACACCTCAGCAGAATGACCGTTCCAATCCAGTTGCTGATGTTTCTAACCGAAGTTTATTGTCCTCCCCCCAAGAAAAGCATGGCACAGGCTAGGATACGTGTATGGAAAAAAAATACATAGATTCAAACCAAAATACTATGGTAAGAGCAGAGGTCGCAAAGACGAGAAGAAAGGAGCCTAATCTCCAATATCTCAGAGTCTACTTGGAAAAATAGGCATTTCTACAGCCAACAAGAAATCAAAGAATACATGGGAAGTAAGAGAGGTCATAAGCATGTACCAAGGGAGTGGAGAGGAAGGGAGGTTAATTCTGATTTAGGGCGATTAGGAGACATTTCAAGGAGGAACTTGGGCTCACAGGGCTCTAAGGTTGGATTGAAAAATCAAATAATAAGAGGAGACCAAAGATTCTCCAAACTGAGCATAGCAGAAGCAAGGAGCAACCCAGAGAGTCAAGGTCCCGTGTCAGATATGCGGAGTTAGTCATGGCGGCTGGTTGAGACAGGACAGGGCGGAGATGGAATTGACTTGGGGACCAGGGCTGGTTTTCAGGACATGAAAGGTCTGCTCAGAGCTGAGATGTCTTTCTTTAAGGGAAAGAGTTTATTGGGTGTGGTGAGATGGGAGCTATAGGTCATGTCTCTGCTGTGGACGATGCAACTTATGTAGAGAAGAGAGACGGAGAGACAGAGATAGAGAAGTTGGGAAGCTCTTACAAGAATCAGAACTGAGATGGTGCATGCTGGGAGAATTTACTGTTCCTCTTCTTTTCCTTTTTTCTTATTATTTTTTCTAAATGACCACGGTATTAATAAGGAGATTGACAACATGTAAGGGAATGCTTTATCTGTTCATTCTTATGTATCTATCTCCTTCTAAAATGCAAATGCTGACAATTTCTCCACCTTTTTTTATACATATAAAACTTACCATTTGTAATAATTTTAAAGTACACAATTCAGTGGCATTAATTCCATTCAGAATGCTGTGCAACCATCTCCACTGTCTAGTTCCAGAACTTTTGGATCACCCCAAACCCATAGCAGCACTATTCACAATCACCAAAGAGTAGATGTTTCCATCCAAGTGTCCTCTGGTGGATGAATGGATCAACAAAATGTAGTCTATCCACACAATGGAATATTATATAGCCATAAAAGGGGTGAAGTTCTGACATGTGCTACAACATGAATGAACCTTGAAAATACGATGCTCAGTGAAAGAAGCCAGACACAAAAGGCCACAGAGTGTATGATTCCATTTATATATATTTTAAAGACCCTGTATAAATAAATAGGGGGCAGTTGCAAAACTAACTGGACGAAGAGGCAAAGAACTAAGTATAACTCTAAGGAGCAAATTTCTTACAAAGTGGAATACACAATCTTTCCTTTAATAGCAAATGGGTCTTCTTGCACCCCAGGGTGAAGTCTCCAGAGAGTTCCCATTTGCGCCTTTGGGATGGCAATATATGGGCTAGATTATAGCCAGATCCTTATGCCAGCTGGTCAGTTCTGGATAAGTAGCTGTTGAATGAATGAATGAATGAATGAGCTGATTAAGCCCTGAGAAGATCCAAGCACACCGTATGCCCTATGTACACCATCATTCATAACACTGGCATATCGGAGCTTTGATATATCCAAAGAGTCAACCCCAGCTCTTGAGGAGAGAAACACAACATTTTAATTCATCTTTACCAATTATTTAGATAACTTCTCCAACCTACCGTTCATAAGGTAGCCAAATCAACAGATGCCTGAAACTCAACTAGATAAACGGTTTTCCTCCAAGGAGGCAGAGACATTCTTTTGACAGACTTTCAGAGTGCTTGTTGAGCATCATTGAATCATACAGCCACCAAGGGCTACAGCCTTGGCTCTTACTGGCTTGGGGTGACCTAACTCTGGAATGACGCTCCCTCTGTCGGGGGAACATGATTCTCGGCTCGTGAAGCTGGACGTGGTGAGAATGTCGTCCACTGCTGTGTTTGCTCTCTGGGTCCAGATTGAGAATTGCATGCGAGGTAACTGAAAACGTTGCCTTCGATGGCCAAGGAATTTGGCATTGGCTGAGGCTGGGCTGGTTTCTCTGGTCATTCCTCCTGGACATGGCCGAATCACATCTGTGTAGATTTTGCTTGCATCTACGTCCCTGAAGGCTGTGTGCAATGAGCCTCTTGCAGATAGATCAAAAGAATAAAAGATGGTCAGAACTGGAAAAATGGAATCCTTTCGCCCCTCTCCCACTTGGTTTTGGGACCCACTAAAAAAAAAAAAACGTCGAAATCTTTGATATGAAACATTTTGATGTGAAATGTCCCGTAACCAGCGGTGAAAAGGATTCTGGCCGCAAGGGCACTAGAATCAGCATCTTTTTACCACGTGGTTGCCCCTTTGGCATCGCCCCCATCTTTAACCATTTTTCCCTCCCGTGGCATTCTATCAGCACTCTGAGAACTTGAGCTGCGGGATTTTTTCATTTTCATGCTCAGGACGTCTGGGAGAGCTGGACATGACCCAAGGTTTCTCCCTCCCCAGAATGTGAGGGGGAAAGTGGACTGCAGATTTCTCCAGAAGGGAGATGAAGGGGCTGGCTTATGTCATAAAAATGTGGTTCCAAAGACAAATGGATGTTCATGGTTCTGGCCAGGGAGGTTAATCTTCCATCCTGTGCCCCAGATAAAAATCAGTGAAGACTGCCAAAGTCTTTATCCACCCCATTCCTTCTTTTCCTATGGAAAGTAGGGGAGCCAAAAGTTCTTAAATTAGCACAATATGCCTTCCCGTTCCTTCTGTGGGGTTTCATTGCCTGTTTCCCTTCCGATGCAGTGATAAGAAATTCTGATTCGGGACGAGAGCAAGCAGCACGTTTGGTGGGGTCCCACGCACGAGGCCATAGCAAGCATACTTCAAAAGCTGAAAAATGTCTTTTGATATGTGATTGGATTTATTTGTTTAAATAGTTTTAGCGGGGTTTTTTTTTTTTTTTTGACTCCAGGCATCCCTGGGCTGGTGGTCGCCTCCCTCCCGTCTCTGCATCCATCTCCACGTGGCTCCCCCTCTGTGTCTGTGTCTCCTCTTCTGTCTCTGATCAGGACACTGTCATTGGATTTAGGGCCCCCCTCATCCAGGATGGTCTCATCTCGAGATCTTTAATATAATTGCATCTGCAAAGACCCTATTTCCAAATTACTCCCATTCACAGGCACAGGTGTTAGGATGTGGACATATCTCTCTGGGGCCACCATTCAACTCACCATAGAAAGGATGCGTCTTAATGATGTAGGCAGAAAAGTGCTTTGTGATGGTCACCTGCTGCCCTGTGCTTTGATGGGTTGTTCTCTTTTGGGTGGGAGGGTGTCTTCCTGTTTAAATCTCCATCCATTCTATGGAATTGAGCTCTTCCTGGGCGCTCTCCTTTTATGTTCTTCCGAGACGTGTTTCAGTGGCGTGGAGTCTGATTCACGCTTCTTTTCCTCGTTCTTGCACTGGGAAGCCTAAAATACTGTTAATTCACCAACGAGTATTTCAGATGTTGTCAGAGTCACTTATATCACCCCGGTACTGTTTTTTCACAAATGCCCTTGTATTAAAACCAAACAGAACAATAACAGCAAAAACAATAAGGGCGCACCAGCTTTACTTAAATCACCTGAATCCAGAGAACGTTCTGCACCTGCCAATGTTCCATCCACCGATGGCCACTGGAAGGTGAGGGTAACAGAGGGGTGACTGAAAATTTTTGCTAAAGATGTACACGTTGGTAGCTCTGGATATTTGTCTAGAGTATAACATAGTTCAAACTGGTGATCGTGAATCTAAATTTCAGAGCTGGGAAGAAGCAAACAATTGCCCAGTTTGTATAAGGAGTCCTAACTCTTCCAAAGGTGGGGAAGAGGGAGAAATTTTGGCAAATCTGGACCCTGTTCAGCAGAGGGGTTTTCCCCAGAAAAGGCAGAAGTGTTGCCACATGCTTCTCCAGCAACAACGCCACCTTTCCCGGCCAGCCATGGGGCTGGGTGGTTCTGTGCCACATACTATGAGCAGGTGTGTTTATGTGTGCATGGTCGTGGGGAGGTTGCACAGGCTCTGTTCTTACTAATAATTCTGCCCTCATCCATTTCCTGGAGGCCAGAAGATAAATGAACCCAATATGTACCTTTGGTGGAGCACAGCTTCAAGACTGGGCACGGAGCTTGCTCATCTTATTCATCCACGCCTCTGAGCGCTGCCCAGCATGATGTGGTATATCCCAGATGCTCCATGAATGCCTGTTAAGTGAATGAACTCATCTATGAATGAATGCATTTAGCATCACAGAAATCAAATTCTTCAGGGCATCGCAGACGCTACCTATACATTTCCCAGTTTGGCATTCACTTTTAATTCACGTCAACCAAACATGCAAACACGTTCTTTGCCAGAAATGGAACATGTGAAATTGCTAGACATACACTCTTTCTAAATGGAATTCTCACAGCCGAGGACAAATCCACATTCTACTTTTTTCCTTCTAGAGCCTTCTGGCTTGTCTTCACTTTGGATTAGTGGGGTTTCTGCATTTATTTTCTTTGAAAAAAACAATGTGATTTATGTGTCCTGTCTGTCAGCCACAATTCCAAAGCACGGATGATAAGAAGGGCTCCACATGTGTTTCTCATAGAGTTTCACCTTGATGCAAATTTGTACATTCTCTCATTCCTTTTCACAGCAACAAACTGTCATTGCATGAGCTTTTGTAGCATTAATGCCATTTAAACTAAATTTGGGGAACATGCTAGGATAGGAATTTTGTATGTCACTGCAATCTAATACTCCCACATTGCCTGCTGGAAAAGCTCGGGTCTATTTTGTTTCACTTCTCTGGACATTTCTGTCACTGTTCTCTTTGCTTTTGAGTTGAGTCAGATATGTCACCTGCTACTTTCCTCTAATGCTGTAGCTCTCTGCGCAGGGGCATAGTGGCTTGATGATGGCCCCTAAAAGATACGTTCATGTCGTAATCCCTGGAACCTATGAATGTCTATGGTGAAATTGTCTTTGCAGATGTAATTAAGGATTTTAAGACCAGGAGATCATCCTGGAGTATCTGGCTGGCCCTAAATCCAATGACAGCTATCCTCCTATGATATGCACAGGACAGGACAGACAGAAGAGGAGGTTGCAACGTTACCATGAAGGCAGATGTTGGAGAGATGTGGCCACAAGTCAAAGAATGCCAGCAGGCATCAGAAGCTAGAACAGGCAAAGAACAGCTTCTCCCTCTGAGTCTCCAGAGGAAGTGCATTCCTGTTGACACCTCGGTGTCGGACTTCCAGTCTCCGGAACCGTGAGAGGATAAATTCCTGCTGTCTTAAGTCACCCAGTTTGTGCTAATTTATTACAACAGCCATAGGAAACTCGTATAGGAGGAGCATACAAGCTTTAGAATGTGCAGTGGTCATTCCTGTTCAAGGCAGACATTTGGTCAAAGTCCATGTTAATAACATGATTGCTTTCCTAAAGCACCATTGATCATGATGCTGGGGTATAAATTACCAATCTTTCTCCATAATGGCTATTTTACATTATATTCAGCCATTATTTCGTAGAGAAATATCATGTATTTTATTTCTCTATATTCCTCTTTTTAGCAAATGTGATGCCTTTTGCACTGTGTTAAGTAATGGAGCCAGCCTTCTTTGTAGTCATTGTAGACCAATTTGTGCTAGCTCTATTGTATCAATAAGAAAATATTGGTTAACTTGCAGGGGCAACTAGCAAAAAACTGCAAGTCATGTAGCTGGAGCACACTCAGAAGATGGAAACCTCGTCCTCGGATGACCTCCCGCTGCCTAGGAACCAGAAGTTCCCTAACTACGGAACTCAATGTGAAGAGAAAGTGGAACGGGGAACCTAATGAGAAGCGGGGGGTCCCTTGATTTGTAGCACACGGGACTTATAAGACTGTTACACTGCCACCGTCCAATCAGATTCCACCAAGCTAGTGTTTTGCATAACCACGCCCACTCCCAACTCCTTAAAAGCCTGTCGCCACTTCAGCTCAGGCAGACAGATTTGAGCCTTGTCTCCTGTCTCCTTGCTGGTCAGCCATGCAATAAAGCTCTTTCTTCTCTCAAAAGCTGGTGCTGTAGCATTGGCTTCTGTGGCGCATTGGGCAGTGGCCCTTGCTCAGTAACACTTTGTAAGACTTCATGTAGATCATTAATTTAACTGACTGACCCAATGCCTATCAAATGCCTCTTACGAGCCCAGCATTGGGTTAGGCACCAGAAATGCAGAGGAGAGCAAACCCAACAGGTCTCACATTGATGGAGGTCACCATCCAGGAGAAATAAAAACTGGGGCTGCCATCAGTTCTTGTCATTCACAGGAGTTATGTTCTATAATATCACCACAAACACTGAATTAGTGAATACCGAACCACTGTTCCTATGAGAAACACAAGAGTAGGTTACTGCAGCCTCTGGTCACAACATCACATGAAACCTTGTTTTGTGTGTTTCTATTTACAGGTGACTTGTTGAACAGATACTGTTGACTCGTCCACATTGAACTCGTAGCCAACAGCGCTCTAACTCTTGCCTGAAGGAAGCTCGTCTCACATGTGTATTTTCTCCACATGGCACATGGCAGCCTTCTTGTGCTCAGGAGGACTACACAGCTCTTTAGTGCTATGCTTGGGGCCATTTTAAACAGCAAAATCGTGAACAGAAAGTACAAAAAAGAGAAAAACACAGCACTCAGATTGCAAAAAGGACACATCTACGGTACAAGAGCTGAAATGAAGGCAGGGCATCACCTCGCTCTACCTCTGCTGGGAACGTCTGACTCAGGAGACTCACATTTTCCCCTGCTCTGTGCATGGTTGCAAATGACAGTGAAAGCACCAGGAGCATTGATTTGGGGGTTACAAATAAACTTAGCAAGGAGGCGAATTTGGGAACATGGAATCTGTGATTTATGCAGGTGGACTGTGCTTAGAATACAACCACAGGCTTTCCATACAGCTTGGGTTTGTAGACTTTTATAAGGACATGTCACCAACTTTTTGGGCCATTTGTCAATTCTGTGCCTTTGGATTTGTGTTGTGTTTGGTTGTTTGATGAAGAGCATGGTATATGACAGCCACAGTGCTAAGCAATTTTCATGCCTTTGTTGTCTTAGTTACCCCATGCAAACCACTCTGTGAAATAGTTGCTAACGTCGTTTTTTATTTTTAAAGATGAGACTTAAAGGAATTGGGAAATATGCCCAAGCTTGAACATGGGACTTGATTCCAGGTCAGACAAATACTGAATGTTCCTCCGGGCAAGTGACGGTTTTTAATACATTATCATTTTAATATGTTATTATAATGTTTTTTAATACATTAATACATTGTTATGAGGTATAAAAAGTCAATGACTTCTGTTACTTTCCCAGTCTCACTTTTGGAATTCCTCTTGGAAATGCCCATTTGCTTCTCCCATCTTCTCCCCTTCTCTCTGACCACACTCCCTCTGCCTTTCTCTCTCCATCTCTCTATGCCAGACTCCCATGATTGGAAGTCCCACCTCAAAAGTCCTTTTGCTCCTGAAACCCTACCAAGTTCTTCTACTCCAAATGGAATGTCCACTCCTCGGCCTTCCAAATGCTTTACTCACAAGTAACATCGCACTTCCCAATCTCCCATGTGTCAGATGCCTGCCTGGAGGTGTCTCCATCTTCCCCAGCTGAGTGTCGTCCGCACAGGAAATGACGGTGCCATCTACACTTGCAGAGACTTCAGTGTACATTGTGATGTGTTTTGATATTTGTTGGATTGATTGACACTCAACATCGTCAAGACAGAGATACGCAAGATGGGTTCAAAATACTTAATTCCAGGTTGTGCACGTGTAAAATGATCTCGTCTGTGAGGAAGAAGGGTGTGATTATGAATCCTTTCAAAAGACCTTGAGGAAAGGCTGGTTTTGCACCCAGAGATGTGAAGACCTGGATGCTGGCAAGAGTGTTTGCAGACCCTGGAGACAAACTAATTGGATTGGAATTCTGATTGTACATTTCCTGACTGCATGATTCTGGGCTGGTTATTACGGTCTCCTGAACTATAAAACAGAGGAAGCGAGAGTCCCTACCTCCATGTTGACGGTAAGAATTAAATGAAAACAGGTAGACACCGTGTTCCTACATCATCTTTCATATTGAGAGACTGCCATGCATCTTGGCTGAGGCAACCATGAGTAACGGATTAAAAACAGTTGCTTGCCCGGGGGAACATTTTTTAAAGCCATCTTATTGGAAAGGACATTTCTTTGATTTCAACTGGTAGGCTGGAAGATGTGAGTATGGTTTTTTAAAATGGATTTCCATTGGCGTCTCTTAAATAGAACATCTCTGTGGACAGATAAATGAGATCCAGGTGTCTCTTTCTGCTTGGTTTGAATCGTGATATGAATCTGCTATAATCAGCATGTCCTCAACTCTGATAGACACACAGGGTTGTTTTTCCTGCTTCTCGCTGAACCAGAAAAAGAGGATTTAAAGCATTGGGTGAGCTACCTTGCGAGTGACTTTGAGAGCAAAATACATGTATCAGCATGTGTCTACTATTATCTTGGGGTGGGGGTGAGAGGGAGGGCTTTTTTTTTTTTTTTGGATGTGCCATGTTTTTAAAATTATAGTAACACACAAACAGCATAAAATGGACCATCTTAACCATTTTTAAGTGTATAGTTCAGTAGTGTTAGGTGCACTCACATTGCCGTCCCATCCATTGCCTCCAGAACTTGTTTCACCTTGCAAAACTGAAACTCTACCCCCGTATGTGCCATTTGCTTTTAAATTAATGCCTCATACTCAAAAACTGAAAAAAAAAACTTTTTAATAAATTTTCAGAAAGAGAGGTTTGATCCTCAGAAACCCAGTATATACACCACACACAGTATATAAAGGTGGGCGTGCTCTTTCCACCAGGCGCTACATATTCTAAAACTCCACACATGGCCCCATAATTCTGTGTTCAACGACTGGGCTACCCCGTGTGTGACATTCCACAAAGACTCAAAAGCGGAAGACAGCCTGGTCACTCAAAGGGGGATGCGGGAACGTGTCTGTAGGCTAAGAGACAGATCATAGCTCTTTATGCTAAAGTGGTGTATTTTGGGGTGGCATATCCTGATCCACTACAAGGGCTTAGAAGCTGGTCTAGGAGGCAAGACCGAAGACTCATTAAACTCTAATGCAAAATGGGCTGATTGCTAGGATGAAGGCAGAGGAGAGAAAGGAGGAAGGTAGGGTGGGGTCAGACTAATGAATCAGATTCTCTCAGTCAATCTAAGTCTAAACACTTCAGCGTGAAATCTTTATTGATGTTCTCCAGGCTTCCTAGACAATAACCTTGGTATAACCTTTTCCCTTAACTTAGCAGAAGTTGAAGAGGCTAACTACCCCCCAAATTACCTAGAATAGACACACCCCTAAGCTCTGATGGAGAGAAAAAAAAATTCAAATGATTGTTCAAGCTCTCACACCCATGGTATATTGCAAGCACTCAGAAAAGTGGAAGATTGGACCAATTTCTTGATAATCTATAAAAGATTCTGGGGTTTCTAAGGTATTGAAGCAAATCATGGGTCAAGAGGGGTTTTAAAAAATAATATGTAATTGTATAAAATAGGACTGAAGAAACACACCATATAATGAAAGGATGTTTCCAGCGTTTGGGAGAAACATTCTCAGATTGCTCCAATATTTGATTATTGGGTCTCAAATACAGAAAGACTGTAAAACAAAACTGTGTAATATTGTAAAGGTGTTGTACAAGTGTGAAAATGCACAAATACACACATGTACACACATACATAACAATCTCCACCCTGGTGTAGGGGAAGGAAAAAACTCTTTCCGTATCCTCTTAGTTCTGCTCCTGGGACCCTGTAAATGAAAATGACAAAAACCAGATTAACAGGACAAAAGGCATACATATTTTATTTGATATTAATATTTTTATGTGGCATGGGAGACTTTCTAGAAAGAAGTGAAAATCCCAAAGAAGTGGTGAGTCCTGAACGTTTTTATACCATTTTGACAAAGAACAGTACATTTGTAGAGAAGTAACAAGACAAAGGAAAAAAGATTTAAGCTTTAGGAATGACCAACTATGGGGGGGTAAATATATGGGAGAAACTAATGGAAGATGAGGGTTGTTTTTGTAAGGTTTGTTATGTAGACTCCTTTCGGTGCCATCTCTGGGTTGATGAGAATCTAGAGTCAACTCATTCTGCCTTTCCTGGTATGAGGAGGGGCACCTTCACAAAAGAAAATTTTTGTTTTGCTTTTAGGCAAATAGCAGGAGGGCAAAGAGCTTTTTTTGCATCTGTCATTTCTCAATTGTCTTCAGCTCAAAATAATGTTATTTTGTTATCCTTATGTTAAAATCCTTATGTAACAATGGGGTATCTTGGAGTGGCATATCTTGATCCTCTAGAAGGGCTTAGATATGGTCTAGGAGACAAGACCCAAACACACAAAATGTTTCCTAAATGTGAACAATGATCAACATGGACCCCGAGAGCTGTACGATTCAGAGGGAGGGGAGGTCACTGGAATCTGGCATCATTAAAAGATATTTCAAGGGTGAGGCAGAAGGGGTTGTCCAGCCCTGAAGCAGGGGAAATTCTAATCAGTATGTAGAAGAGAGAGGACATTTATCTGGGGGGAAAAATTCCTTCAGTTAGGACTTGGGGGTTTGAGCTGTCTAGTGGAACCAGAGGAGTTACATCAACAAAGAACCAAAGATTATATGAGGGATAAGTTTTGAAGTCTCTGGAATGCCATGCCCCAAAGTGGGTACCCATTCCTTATAACGGAAAGTAGAAACACCAATCTTGCATGTTGGCCCCTGTTTCTGTTTCACTGGGGGCACTTTGTCCATCTGGAACAGGAGGTTTTACAAGACGGACAAGAAGATGGAGCCACGAACACCTTTGGTACTGAAACCCCATCTCAGAACAGCATCTTCTCAACACGTTGTTCAGACCCAGCCTGGAATAGGTCTGGCACCTTCGAGATTTTCTATTTCAGGGTTGTCTCAGAATCATACTTACCTCTTCAAGGTCGTTAGGGGCCATTCTGAGATCCACCTCTGTGCTTTTGCTCCCAAAGTCAACTCTTGGTCCTATTCCCGATACTCCCAACAGGTCGACTCATTGGGTCGTCATCGGAGCACATCTATTCAGTTTCTTTACTGGAAACATTAACTGCAGCTGTCTACACGTGGTGATGTCATCCACGGGCTGGAAATTTACCGCCCCCTTGCCTCAGCTTCTGCATCCTATTTTCACCTGTAGCTTTTTCCTCTTGAGGTGGTCCTTCCCCACCGGGAAGCCCATCTTGGTGGTTTTTAAAAACAGATTTCCAGCGTGCCCGACGTCGATGTACTGGGTGCTGTGGTGACTGCACAGATTCTCTCCCACCTTCCACCACCACCTCCACCACTTTCAGGACTGGAAGACTCGTTCCCCAAGTGGCCTGGAGTGTTGGTGGCTGACAGCTCACAGCTGAATCCCTCAGCAGAGTTTGTGTTAATCCCCAGAACCTGGGACTATGTTAACCTTGTACGGAAAAAGGGACTTGTAGATGTGATTTAGCTAAGGATCTTGAGATGGGAGGATGATCCTGGGTTATCTGGGTGGACCCCATGTCATCACAACAGTCCTTATAAGGGAAAGAGGGAGGCAGGAGGGTCGGAGTAAGAGAAGGAGATATGATGACAGAAGTAGAGGTTGCAATGATGTAATTGCTGGCTGGAATTGGGTCAGAAACCAAGGAATGTGGGCAGCTTCTAGAAGCAGAAAAAGAAAGGAAAAAGATCCTCCCCTAGAACCTCCAGGAGGAGCGCAGCCCGGCCAGACTATTTCAGACTTCCGACCTCCAGAACCGTAAGATAATAAATTTGTATTAATTTAAGCCACTACATCTGTGGCCATCTGTTATGACAGCAAGAGAAAACTAATGCAGCAGTCTCTAAAGAGATTCTCGTCTCAGGCAGCCAGAAAAGAGACAAAGTGGAGGGTCCAGGGTTTCATGACCAGAGCTCTGGGGGAGTGTGAAGTGTCAACCTCAGCAGGTGTCCTACACAAAGTTGGGGCCCCGACTGGGAAGAAGAGGGAACCTGAATCATGAAATGAGGACCCCAGGGTTGATGCACTGGGGAGGTTGCGTCAAAGGGGGAGGAACAAACTTGGATAGTGGAGAGTTTATCACTCTCTTATCAGGTAGTCTTTAACCACTTGACGTGGACCATGGTGTTAGGGTGACTTTTGGAAACTCAGAGAAGCCGTTGGATCTGATGGTGAATTTTATGTGTCATCTTGGCTGGCCCACAGTGCTGAAAGACGTGGTCAAATCTTATTCTGGATGTTTTGGGGAAGGTTTTTTTTTTTTTTTTTTTTGGATGAGATTAACATTTAAACTGATAGACTTTGAGTAAAACAGATTGCCTTCCGTAAAGTGGGTGGTCCTCACCCAATCAGTTGAAGGCGTGAATAAAACAAAGACTGATATCCTGGAGCAAGAGAGAATTCTGCCAGCAGATGGTCTTTGGAAATGAGCTGCAACATCAACTCTTCCCTGGGTCTCCAGCCTGTTGGTCTACCCTGTAGATTTTGGATTTGCCAGCCTCCACAACCACTGGAGCCAATTCCTTAAAATATATCTTGATAGATAGATAGACAGACAGATAGATGATAAATAGATGGATATAGATATACATAGATATAGATAGATATTCTATAAATCTATAGATATAGATCTAAGGAACTAGATGATAGATAGACATTTATATAGATATCTATCTATCTATACACACACCCTGTTGGTTCTCTTTCTCTGGAGAACCTGGACTAATATATCCCCTGTCCAAGGATCTTGGGAGATGGTGTCACGATGACTCTTGGAAGCTTGGAGAATCCATTGACCCACAGTAAATAAAGTAGAAATGGCAGAGCAATTGTACCATGTCAAACAATGAACCAAAAGACTTCAGTGTTGGTGAACACTGAAGTAGAAAATATAGTATACTCTGTACTAAAGACGAGAGTACAAAGTGGGTACCCAGTGTGGAGCCAGAAATGCCCACAGGTTGACTATGATCTATGGGAGGGCCCAGAAGATACTCTGTTTAATAAAGCATTAAAGAATATTCTAGTGAGTGGGAAGCGGCATTACTGAGAATCTCAGTGGCCTGTATTCAAAATACAACAGATTTTTGTGTATTGACGTTGTATCCCACAACCTTGCTAAACTAAGTTATTAGTTCCAGTAGCTTTTTCATAGATACCTTAGGATTTTCTACATGGGTGATCATATTTTAGATGACTTAGGGTTTTCTACATGGGTGATCATGTCACCACTGAATAAAGACAGTTTTATTCTTCCATTCTGATTTAGATGCATTTTATTTACTTACTTACCTATTTTTAACTTTATTTCAATAGTGAGGACCTCCAGTATAAAGTTAAATAGGAGGAGTGAGAATGGGCTGTAGGTTTTATGTAGATGCCTTTTATGAATAGAAGTTGAACTTTTGTCAAACGATTTGTCTGCATCTGTGGAGAGGATCATGTATTTTTCCTTTTTTTCAGCCCGTTAGCCTGGTGAATTCTATTGATTGATGGGAGATGGCTAACGCATCTTGCTCGGCTCTTTTGTGTTTTGAGATCCATTTCCAGCACATTAGAAAAAGCCAACAGATTGAAAATGGGGTCCCAAATATGTTATAGCCTTGGACGGATTTCAGGTCACATCTACTCTCGAAGAGCCAAGCTGGGGAGATTGAATGTGTACTGCCTGGGGACCAGGGAGGGCAATGGGGATGATAATTCATGGCCACGACTCTATTGTACATCATGACATTCAATAAATAGGCTTCCTTTCTCTGCTTCAGTGATGGTTCAATTCAACTGAACCATGTGGGTGAACTTGGTAGAACTTTAAATGTCTGTCTTGAATTTTCTAACGTGGGTGTGGAATCTACTGTTCAACAGATGCAAACACCATGCATGACAGAAGCTGAGAACTCACTTTGAGGTCGTCCTACATATGAGAATGATGGGAGGCTGCAGATGTCCATCATTGGAAATGGGTGAGTTCCTGTTTGGTATAAAACAACCATGAGTCAAGAATCAGATCTGCCGTCACCTGCCAAGCCAGTTAGCACTGTTTTTTCTAGTTGGTGAAGACATTTTGGGTTTAGTGGCCACCTGGGGTCATTTTGGAGCCTGAAAATGAAAAACCACCAACTCATCAGCTTTTGTTGGCTGCTCTGCATTTCTAGCAGATATAAATCCCATGACTGACATAGCCATTCATTCGCCAGGTAGGAAATATTTAGCACTTTTAATCCTATTCAGTCTCACCAAAGACTAACACAGAATAAACTTGATGCATTTCCAGTTCCTTAGCATACTGACTCTCTTAGATTCCAGATGTTATACATTAAATTTGATGCGATACATTTTAGGATGCTGTACTTTCTTCTGGTTTTACATTGCACTTCTTTAGCATTTTATATTTTTTCTGAAGATCTTGTGTCCTTTGATTATAGTAGAAAGGTGATGTGGTCCCATAACGAGAGGTACATATTTCTGAAATTGCTTGTTTCATTTTCCGGGTACTTCTTGGTTCTCAGACCCTTGAAAGCAGCATCTGTGATATGTCCTTCATACCTGACCCAATGAGAGAAGACAAGAAATATGCCTAGGATCGATGTTGCTGTGAAATATGTAGAGGGCTGTGCTATGAGAACTCGCTACGTGTTGGGAATGCAACAGGGAATGAAAACATGAACCCCTGAGCAGTTCCCTCAGAGAGAGAGGAAAATCGGTAAGAGAAAACCCAGCAGGGTGCATGTCATACGGGGTCAGTAGAAGAGGTGATGCTTGTCGCAGACCTCAGAGAACGCATTGGAACTTACAACATGGAGAAATTGGGCAAGAATATTCCAGGCAGAGAATTATGTGAGCTCTGCAGTTGGGAGTGTGTGCGAGTTACTCAGAATGTGGTGAGAATTTCAGTGTGCTTAGGGAAGTGAGGGAGCAGGGAGGCAGTTCAGGGTGAGTGGGAAGAGATAACTGGGGGGCCAGGGCATGAAGAACCCCTGTGGTTAGGGGCTTGGAAACTTATCCTTGGTCAACATGGAGCCAACCAGAGATTTTCACGTCATGTTACAGAGTCACAAAAGACGTAGGCAGGGACATCCTTTAAAGATCATGGTGTTGGGCTGGTGAGCCATTCATCTAGATATGGAACCATATATATGTGGGCATACATATACGAGAATATATATGTGAGAAAAATATATATGCAAATATATATATGAAAAATATCTATGGGAATATATATGTGAAAAAATATGTAAGAGAATATATACGAAAAATATATATGAGAATATGTATGAAAATACATAAATGAGAGTATATTGAGAAAATACACAGATGAGAATATGTATTTGAGAAAATATACATATATAAGAATTATATATGAGAAAATATATATATGAGAATACATATGAGAAAGTATGAGAAAAAATATACATACAGTCACGCATTGCTTAATGACAGGGACACGTTCTGAGAAAAGCATCATTAGGTGATTTTGTCATTGTGTGAACATCACAGAGTGTACTTACACAAACCTAGATGGTATAGCCTACTACACACCTAGGCTGTATGGTGCTCATCTCATGGGACCACTGTCATCTATGCAGTCAGTTGTTGACCGAAACGTCATGATGTGGCACATGAGTGTATTCTCATTATTCACGGGAGGTGTGTTCTTTGAAGTCCCTGCAAACTCTGAATTAGTGAATCCTGAACCAGTGCTCCCAGGGGAAATATACAGTAAGGTTCCTGTGAGCCTCTGGTTAGCACGTTTTCATCAACCAATCAATACTCAACCTTGTTTTGTGCGTTTCTGTTTCAAGACACCTTATTGAATCTGTAGCATTGCAGCATCAACATTGAACTCGCAGCCAACACGACTATGACTCCCGCCTGAGCGAAGCTCATCTAACACATGTATTTTCTCCATAAGGTGCATCGCACCTAAGCCTTCTTGTGCTTAGGAGCATCAGGCAGCTCTTCAAGTGTTACACTTGGGGCCATTTTAAACAGTGAAATCACCAACAAAAAGCGGAAAATTCCAAAAACGTGGCACCAGATAGACCTTGAAAAGGACATGTTTTTAATATGAGAGCCAAAACAAGAAGGCAGAGCGTCACCTCCTTTGACCTCAGCTGGGAAAGTGGGTGTCGGGTGACTCAAGTGTTTCACTATTCCACTGCATTAAACAAGGTCTTGGGCTCAACTTTACCCTGGACTTGCAACAGAAGCTCAGTGTGATTGCGTCTGTAATTAGACTGTGTTGGAAAGGAAATTGTTCCCTGTCATGTAGAGCCTGCTTGAGTAACATACTAAAACCTAGAGATGAATTACAGATCCAGTGACAAGTCTGCTCTTCATGCCCCAACCTCACTGATGTTCTGACAGTGTCAGAATCTGGCCCACAGACATCCCTCTCATTGATAGATCTACTTCTCCATGTGGCTCTTTCCGACATTCATGGCAACATCTTTAATTTATTGTCCTTTGGCTTTGCTAGGGGACCACTGAGTTCTGCCAGGTAGCACAATGCTAAAGCCATGCCAAGTGGATGCTCGACTGAATGTTGACTCGCTCCATGTGCTGATGTCCCTTCCTAATTTGCAGTCACCCTGCTAATCCCTGGAGGGACTTTCATTCCAAGATGGGTTTCTGCCTTCCAGCTGCTGCCCTGAATCCTCGCACCATCGAAAGTTGCCTTCCACAGGATCAGCCTCTGAACTGACTTAACAGCGCCCTGCGTGTCGAAGCCTGCAATCTCCACTATCTTTCTGAAGTACCTGGTGTTTACATTTTGGGTAGAAGAGGTTAAGTTGCACGTGACTGATAATTATCACGGAGTAGCTGTGCATGCGGACACTTGTCCAGTCAGGGAATCACGGGCATTCACCTTTCTACTTAGAGAAAAAAGTTAACCCCGGGGGAAGTGAGCAGAGTCTTGAGCATTTATAAGAAATGACTGTGGGGTTCTCCAGAACCGCCGGTAAATATTTTAGTTACATGCACCTTTTCCACAATTAATGACAGTATGTGTGGGCAGGAAGTGGAGTTGCTGTTAGAAGTTGGAATAACATTCTAGGACTGTAAATTCTTAATGAGTACACGTGCACACACACATACACAGACAGGGAGAGAGAGAGAGAGAATGGTGCCACCTTCTTCGAAAAGAGTTAATAGTTGAAGAAAACAAAGCAGAATGATTTATGGCCTTCTCCATGTCCTCTTGTGCACTCTCAGTGAATACTTTCATAAGGACGCAGTTCCTCGGCCACTTACTCCTTCCTCATTCAAGGCAAATAGATGCGGTTGCATTTTGACCCCATGAACCACAGCCAACTCTCAGAGCTAAGCAACAGGGGCCACTTAAGAATCTGAGGACGCTCCAATGATTTGAAATTGCAAAATGCCATTCAAAGAGGGAATACTTTCTATACCAAATAAAGCCAAGTTTTGCCCCTAAAGCAGTCCCATTGATGGGATAGTAGGATTTACTTTCCCGGGCACGTGGCCAAATTCTGCCCTTCTCCTTTGCATGCATTTGAAAGGTGGGAAAGATTTCCATCCCTCGGTCATGCCAAGCGTCGAATCCCTAGGTCAGATGAGCTGTCTCAACAAGTGTTCTAGGATTGCATTTTCCAGTGGCATTGGGAGTCTGCCAGAAGGGGAGAGAGACAGCCTGTTCTTATGAGGAATTCAGAGTGACCAGGCGTCTGCAGGTCAGGTCATTCCGTTGACTGATCTGCTTGAGTTGTTTCATCCAAATAAATGATTGAGAGAGGAAGTCTGTTCCCCTGTGGTGTGCAGAAGATTCCCGTCATCTCTCTGGTTGTCATTAAAGACCCATCAACCCTGTTGTGTGCATCCGAGCCAGATTTGCAAAGTGCTGTTAAGCTGTCTTCAAGCTTTGCATCCGTGGCTCTGGAACCAATTTGAAGAGCATGTAAAATCCAAGCCCAGCACATGAAAATGTCAGTTGGATAGGCAGGTGTCAGAATCCCCCCAGTGGACGTGCATCCTTATCCTTCCACAAGTCAGAGAAGAGGGAACTGTTAAGCTTGTCTTCACCCTCAAGGAGGGTCTGAAAAAGTCAATGGCTCTTGCTTTGGATGGAGGAATTTGGTTTTTCTGTGCGATCTCAGGAAGGAGTTCCTCTACACTCTTCTGGGGGCCGCTGCTCTAAGCCTGATGATTTGGCCATTGAGTTTCTCACATGTCAGCTTCTGTTCTCTACCTTGATGGTTCCCAAAGTGGGGTGCCTGGGCCAGCAGCATCAGCATCACTGGGACATTGTTCAAGAACGAATCTAGCTGGTTCATCATGCAAAGCCATGTAACAGGTCCCAATAACCACAAATGTATGAGATACTGTGGGGTAAGCAGCGTGGTGTATTCCTTGCTTGTTTATCCACAGTTCCTAGTCTAGGGGCTGACCTTTAGGACACTTGGCCAAACATTTAGGGAATGGAGGAGCATATTTATAAATTGGAAAGAACCTGAAATTTTGTCTTTCAGAGAGATGTGCTGAAAGGATGGATTCTGGGGTAGATACGAAATGTGGCTAACAATCAGAGAGCGGGCTCATGAAGACAGCACGCTGGTTAATTATGAGAAAATCACTATGCTTATCGCAAAGAAAATGCTGAGTTAAGATAATGGCAATCTGTGTTGAAAATATATGAAAGTTAGTGTGATTGCATAAAAGTAAGCCACCGTTTGGAGGAGCCTGATTTGAGCCATGCAGAATGCAACTTTGCCCTCAACAGGGTCTGAAGATTGGCTGTGAGAAGATGCCCAGAAAGGGTGAATACCCCAGGTAAGTGGGCCTCAAACCTTGGGGTGCACAGGAATCCCTTGGGATCTTGAGAAAATGCAGATTCTGATGCGGCAGGTCTGGGGTTGAGCCTGAGATTATGTATTTCTGACCAGCTCCCAGGAGATGCTGAGGGTTCTGGTCTGGACCTCACTTGGAGTGCCCGGGCTAGTGAAAAGGTCAGAAGGAAGGAAGAGGCACAGAAGGAGCATTTAGTCCAAAAGGGATGAATTATGTTTCAGAGAGGAGCATTTCCATTTATTTCAGAATTGGAAGAAGAAGTGCACCAGGTCCTCCACTGGAGGTGGAGGTTTGGAGTGGGAGAGAGAGTGGTACATTGGAAACATTCAGTGGTCCCCCTACATGCCTGAGGGTCCCTTTAAACAGTTCTGTGCATGCCTCCCTTGACTTACCTTCACTTTGCTTCTCCCAGTCAAGAGTCTCTGCGGAGATCTGTCTGTGGCCCCCTGGAGCTGTTTCCCCCACCTCCAGAGAGGAGCAAAGTTACTTCAGCCCTCAGCCGAAGATGTCCCTTCCTCCAGTGAGAACAGACTCTGAGATGTAGCTAACCTTATGATAGATAGCTAGATAGATGCTAGGTATGTAGATAGATAGTAGATACATGATAGAAAGAAAGAAAGATGTATGTATGGATGGATAGATGGATGACGGATGGATGGATGGATGGATGGATGGATGGATGGATGGATGGATGGATAATTAGGTAGGTAGACAGGTGATAGATTAGACAGACAGACAGACAGATAGATAGATAGATGGATGGATGGATGGATGGATGGATGGATGGATGGTTAGATGGATGGATGGATAGGTAGGTAGATAGATGATAGATAGGTAGATAGATAGATGATAGGAAGAAAGAAAGATGGATGGATAGGTAGGTAGATAGCTAGATAGATGATAAGTTAGACAGACAGATAGATAGAAAGATAGATACATACATACATACATAATACATACATACATACACACATAGAAAGATAGGCTTAAAATTCAGGTTTAGAAAGTTTTCCCTGACTATTTGTTAGTTGACATACATCTCAACCATCTCAATGATGGGTGCAATGGTTCCCATTTTTTTCTAGCCAGCTGAGATGGTGCTCTACCTACATGGTCATCGATTTTGTTGTTGCTGTTTCCATCACGGCCCACCAAGAACCACACCAGAAGTTCTCAAGGCAATACTAATTATCCTTCACCACGGAATAGACAGCGCACCGCTGTATAAAGTGGAGATCTGCTGTCTGCACTTTTGGGTTCAAAACCCAGCTTTGCTTCTTCCAAGGTGCTTAACCTAATGTTGGTTCCTTCCTCTCCCTCAACTTGGACTTGGGGTCAAGTGGTTCATGTGGGTCTCCGGGGATATCTGGAGGATTATAGACTTTCATGTAGAATGCCTAGCCCAGCGCCTGGCCCAAGATACTCAGTAAAGAGTGGTTAATGTTGTTAGTAATATAAAGAAAGTTCCAGAATGTGTCCATCCTATTTGACCTGACAGACACGTGACATGTTTAGAAGACCTCTCTGCATTACCTATAGGAAAACCTGGTGCGAGCTGATGTTAGATGCCAGTAAAATCAGAGGCACATATTTTCACTCTCCTGTTTTCATTTCACATCCTCTGTAAGGACATCATGGAGCGGTGGAGAAAGCAGGGAGCCTCCAGTTGCTGGGACGTCAGTTCCGATTCGAGATCTGCAGCTCACAGTTGTGCAACTCGGATGGCAACGAATCAATGTCACCAATGTGGGTAGTGGCAGAAGTGTACCAGGTGTGACTCCAGATGCCCAGCTTTCTAAAGCTATGAATATCGCCTGGCCACTGAGAGTTCCAACCCCCGCCCAGAAAATGGGAAATAATAGCCCTTGCACCAGGCTTTCCTGGGAATCCAGATCAAGCTCTTGCCTGGCGTTCAGCCAGTGTCAGCCTCTCGGCACTTGAGTTCCTTTCCTTTTCCTTAGTTTGATAACTCTGCTCCTCTTGCTAATTATTCTCAGTAGTTTTTCAACAACCTCTGACCAAAAGCAATACATTCTGTGGCCCGATGTTTTCCGGTTAATGCCTCTTATAAAGAATACAATTTACAATTGAACAAAAACTTTATGTCTACATTCCTCAAAGAATAAATCTATTATTTGATTTTTTATAAAATGTTACATCACCCATTTCGGTTTCAAATATCTCCTTAAAGTTGACAACGTATATTGCGATCTTAATTTCATGGAGACACATATTTGCAAGTACTTCTATGTTATTTTGATGACTTTTTGTCTTAACGATGCTGGTCTATCCATTTAATCACAGAATTCCTGTCCATCACTCTGAACATCTCCTTTATCCTGTGTTAATCTGTCGATGCTCTGTTGCACGGCTTTGGTTTGAATGTTTCTGTATCCCTGGGGTATGTGGCTTCCATTATTACACATCGTTGTACTCTCATGATAAAATAAGAAAATTATAATGGAGGGTTTTCCAAAACTGATGACAGTACTTCTCATTCCGCCTGACCCTTCTCTCCTGCTGCCATGGTTACAGCCACGGAAAAATAAAACAAAGCTCCGACAGACTGCAACCGCCTACATGCATAATTCATCCTGCTCCTGACTTTGCGGGTGCGTTTATTGCCTATTTGGCTCCAGCGTGATTCATCCTATAGGCACGCAGAGAGAGCTTTAGTGAGCTTTTGGTAGAAGTGCAGCTTTCCTGTGCTCCACCCTTAGCACCAAAGCCCTCCACCAAGCCTGGACAGGCCCAGCGTCATTTATCCCCGCAAATCAGATGGCAGTCAGCCCTTGTCAGGTTGGCAGGAAGAGTGTATCGAGATCAATTAAACTTTTAGACTAATGAGAATTCCATTCACTTCGTTGGCCATCCAGCATTTGTGACGACTAAAGCTGTCCATTGTGGGTCTTCCCTCTCTTTCCCAGGTCCCTGGTTTTGCAAAGGAAACATGTGATATCTTTTCCTCTCCCGTGTATTTTCTCTGGCTGGTCTCTGTGGTTGACAGTGGTGGCAGTTGAGCGTCTGAATCATGACCACGTGCTGAGAGGGAAGTCTGCGTCCCCAAGTTGACCTTATACCTCTGTGATTCTCTCTTGCTGACCCCTGGGGGGAAGCTCTGTTTCTGGACGTCCTCGTGGGGGGTAGCAGTGCCCTCACGTTCCACCGGGCAGCCACATGAGCAACAAGTCTCCGAGGTCCTCAACATTCCAGCACATAACTTTGCAGGCCAGCCGGGCCCTTGGCCCTGGCCCACGATTCTGGGTGGACTTTACGGGCCTCGTTACAAGGGGCAGGTTGTCTTGCTTTATTGGCTGCTTGGGCTGACTAACGGAAGTTTTATAGGAGGCTAATAAACCTTTCACCGATCTCCAGCCAGCATATCCCCAGGGTGGTGATGATGGGCTCTGTAAATCAAAATCAAAATTCCCAGTTTACCTTCTGGGATGCATCATCCTGACCACATTCTTTTTGTGACAGGGACTGTTCGATTTTTGTCCCAATTCTTCCACTGTCTCTCAAGTCAACCTACCACCAATTCTTTCTTTTTGTCTCTTTTGCTTAAAGCATATTAATAAATAGCTAACAGTCAAAAAAAGTTAAACTTGAAAATAATGGGATGGGTGCAATATTTACATTTTAAAATTTTCAGATTCTAAGGGTACCAAATGGATGTTTAGTTATTTCTAAATTTGCCTGATACCTTTCATTCACCATCTAGAAAAGAGCATCACGTTTCAACTTCCTCCTTCTTGTTGAAGGAGGCGTGTTACTCTTAGTCACTCAGATATAAGTATTTTTTGATATTGATAGTTCCTCTTTTACATGCAAACCACCACCAAATCCTAGAGAATCTTCCTCTCTTAAATTTCCCAACTATCATTTCTCCTTTCTATTTTCACTCAGACCACATAAATCCAACTTTCATTAATCCCTGTATAAATTATGGCAATCACCTCTGAACTAATGGGAGCCCGGTTGATTTTTCCCAATGAGAATCAATCCAACTCACCATGCCTCCATTAATTTTCATGAAATTCCTTACTGGTCAAATATTCTCTGGTATGTGGTGAAAAACAAAGAAACAAACAAAAAACCCTACAATCGTTCCATATGGACCATCCAATTTATCCCAATATGGAACATATGGGCTGCCATCTGTGGTTGAACAAATGTCACCATCCTTCAGCGGTCCTTCTTCTAAGAACCTTTTCTCATCCAACTTTATCCCCTCTTTACAACTCTCTTAATGACCTCTGCTAATGAGTGTTTAGTAGGTGGTCTACTGTGTCATTGGGGTCATTGGGATGTCTGTCTCATTTCCTCCACTAAACTGTGAATCATTTTCAATAACAGGTCTTCACTAAATGTGGGATGATGTGAAAGAATGAAACTGATATACACATCACAACAATATATTATAATCTCTCTCTGTGTTAAGAACTCCATGCAAGGTTGACTACCCTTGGAATGCTGCAGCCAAGAATAAAGGTTGGATCTCAAAAGAAAACCCAATTCATAAACAGGTTGGCCTGATGTTTCATCAGCCATTTTAATAGCAAAAACAATAAAAAGGGCACTTCTGTCCCATAAACCTAAAATAAGCAACACTTGACAAAGTAAAACCTGTTGCTACCTAAACACACACATGCAAAATTTGGGTGGGAAGTGAGAGAATATGAATTATTCCAAGTTATGCTTTTATTTTGTTTCTTTTCCAGCCATGTGGAACTCGTTGGTTTTCTTTTCCATGGAGCAGTCTGCTACACAGAAAGAATGATTTATCTGGAAACCAAAAGGACCAGAATTGGTGGTTGGTTGAGTTGTGAGAAGGTGAACCTGGGATGCCCCGACACGGAGAATCTTTGAAAAGAGTTGATGGGTTCCGAGGATCTCCTGTGTGCTCCACTATAAATGCTGTGTCCTGTTCTTTTCATCTCAGATCTCTCCCATATGAGTAAATCTTTGTTATTCAATTCTGAGGCATGAATGTCCTTACTGAAGTGGATTCTGTTTATTATGGTAAGCTGTTCAAAAAAAAAGTGGCCTCTCTCTATTTGATGTAGGTAACCCGGTGAGGAAACAATTGTTTACATATTTGGGTAGATTGAGAGTCCTGGAAAGTGACAAGGTCAAAGCGGATACACCATTTCCCCAGGGAAATCTTGGAATTCCAGGTTTGGCTACACATGTGTTTTACAAACTTTGAGAGCATGCGGTTCTTCTCTATATAACTTATCGTGACTGCGTTCATCAACTGATTAATGCATAGTTATTTGTTTAATCTTTGCCTCCATTTTTGACATTTTTATTATTCTCTTTTCACCTTGTGTGGCGCATAGAACGTGCTCAAAAATATTTATTGAAGGAATGCATGAATGAGATAATACATATAATAAGTGATTGTGAAGCAAACCAGGTCTCAAAAAATACCTCTGCGATTCGTAGTGTCTGCCAGTTTCCATGGTGTCAGTATTCCATCATGGTTGATTTCAAGCTACCCATGGTTGAACAGGTGACTCAAAGAATTCCTGGATGATTGACAGTTGACTGCTCAGAGCCTAGATGAGCCATTCCAGTGACAGTTCATCCACAACTGTGTGGGAAAGGTCTTTATCAATTTCAACACCCCCTCTCAACAAAAGAAGATGCTGAGTAAATGTGATGAACATTAGCTTTACATTGCCTGCTGTAGATTTTCTTGAGTAGAAAAGCCCTTGTTTCTTCTTAGAGCACGTGCAATAACCAGGACCACAGTTCTAAGAGTTACTTAAGAAATGCTGCTCCGGACACACTTTCCTTCTGTAAGAATCAGAAATGCTGCCAACCATTGCTTTGGAGCCTATAGCCAGTGGAATAGAACAAGAAAAATAAATGAGATACAACTATTGGAGAAGAGAAGAAGCTATCATTTCCCACAGACAATATAACCAGTTAAATATCTCAGCTAAAAAACGTGTAAATAAAAAAGACCTCCATGAGAAGGTTTAGCAAAAGTGTTCGAGACCTCCATGAAGGTCAGAGATCTGACCTCTATGAAGAAAACATCGGAGCGTTTCTGGTATATGTAGAAAGACACTTATAAACATGGAATCAGCTCGTGTCCTTGCATGGGAAGACACATCTTATAAAACACAAATACTGCAAAACCAATTCATATACTTAAAAAATTCCTATTGAAATGCCAATGAGTTTTGTTATGAAATTCATCTCAAGGCAAAAATGTGTAAGAATACATACGATAATATAAATGAAAAATATTATAAGGGCTACTAGGGAAATAGGTAATCTCGGAATGAAGAAAGGCTTTCTACACCTATGAAAAGGGTGAAAAAAATGAAAGACAAAGTTACAAACAATTTTAAAACTTCCATACTTCCAAAAAATGCACTTCTGTAAAAAAAAATGAAAGAAAAATGATGACTGTAAAAAAAAGTGTCTGCTATATTTTGGACGAGTATTAATGCCTTACCGTGCATTGGCTATTTTTAGGATGTGTTAATGTCTTGTTATGTAAATTATTCGTATTACTCAAATAACAAAGTCTAAACAATGCAAGAGAAATGTGGAAACAAGCTAATAAATAAAAGTCCTTAATGAAACAGCCAAGTGATGTGGACTGACTACTAATTTAAACACATAAAAAAACAGAAAGAACATACCCCTCTCTGGGTATCAAATTAAGAGTTGTTGAAATGATAGCGATTCTTGGGCAGAAAGTGTGGGGGTTTAGTGTTGTCACACGCCAGTATGGTGCCAATAGAAATTGGAAACCATTTTTGGAGGGCAATTCAATATGTTTTCACCCTTCGCTGTAGCAATAATACATCTCAGAACTCCAGAGATTTATGGGAGATTCTTCGCAGAGATGGCCAAAAATGTGAAACCATGTAGATGCCCACCAAGATAGGATTAAACACTTATGGTGCATCCATTTAATGGGGTCTTAGTCCGACTAATGACATTGAAATATGCAAATCATACATTGTTCTGTGGAACATAGACAGACTTTACACCATACGGTTTGGCGTATAAATAGGAATGAATTTATGTATGTGTATATGTTTGCAAACACCCTTACCAAAAGCTTAAAATGTTCAGAGTATCTTTGAGTATAGGGATTGGGAATAGTTTTCATTTATTCACTTTTTTTCCTATATTTCCATATCTTGTTATTTATGACATAATATGAAATAAAGGCTTCTACAAAAACTCAGTATAATACAAGCTTATGTGTGAAAACATTAGAAACTTGATCTTTCTCTCCCAAATGGCCCCTGATCTGCCTTCCTTCTGGCCAATTCTTTCTGTCCCTCTAGCAACTGGTCTCATAGTGGGTGGCCTTTTCTGGTTTCTGCTGGAAGGATGTCAAGAAAGATTACTTTTCCCCATTTTGAAACGTACTCAATGTGGTATTTTCTGTAGGAAAATGTCTCAATGGTTATTTTTTTTTATTAGTTTAAATCTTGGCTTGACAGAAGTCTCATTTTCCAGAATCAACAGTAAGAAAATGAAACTGCAGTGGATACTAACCCAGTCCTCTGAAAATTGTGTTTTTAATCTCTTCGTTTAACTGTTTATTTAAAATAGACCTCCACCTCCTAACATCGTCCTGAAAGAAAAATAGAAAAGAGCTTTTACACATGATCTAGTTTTATAATCGTTTGGAGCCAAATCCTGGAGTAGATTATAAACTCCAACATCTCGAATCGGCCCAGAAAATATATCCTTAAGGCATTTTGACTTATTTCACAAAAGCTTACAGAACATAAAATAACATGAAGGGACTGTATGAATCATCACGTTATACATGGAATCTCTTAGATTTTTTGTTTGTTTTTAATTATTGCTTTTAAATTCATGTTGCCGAACATTAATGAAAAATAACTTGGTTCTTTCCCTCCAAAAGCGACGTGTCTGCATTTTCTCTTTCATAAGAGAAAGTTGAATTCATTTTTCACTACCAATGCATCACGGCTCCCAAATCGCTTTATGAGTTTTTAAAAATGAAAACGTACTTTACTTATTCTATCTCTTACACGATCAAGAGGGCTTCAGAGTCTGGGCATCTTAACTGGAGCATGGTAGATAATTTTAATGTATGCTGTGGGGACCAGAATTGGCCACCTCAAGCACTGAAGGAGGCTTTGACCTTCCCCGCCCACACTAACTGTCTGAAAGGATTTGGGATGGAAGGCCTGTCCTCGGATGGGCCATCACCATGGATAACTCAGGGTATTGATAGACTGGGAGGGCCTTTGCTGAGCCCATTCTTATCAAAGTTCTGTTTACCAGACGTTTGCATTTGTAAGGGAAATCTCCATTTGTAAAGGTATCTCCTTCCCTGTACCAGGAAGAAGGGGAGATGACTTTATCTCTAGGGATCTTGTCGGTTTGGAAGGCAAAAACTTAAATCTGCAGACTCTTGTTTACTGTGCTTTTCTTGTAATCCCTCATGACTGACACCCCTAACCCCCCCAAAATCCTCATTTGTCTATATAAGGGGAGAACCTCCGCCATTCTGTGGAGAGATAATCAGTTTCCCCGGGTCTCTCCCATGTATACATGTTATAAAGCTTTTGGTTTTCTCCTGCTATTCGGCCTCATGTCAATTTAATTTGTAGCCCAGCCACGAAGGACCCAGAGTGGGTAGAGAAAGCTCTTTGTCCCTTTCAATGGCATGTTTGATAATCCATCTGAAATGTTGGCCTGGACTTCATGCAGTCTTTCTCTGCTACTCACAGATGGCAGAACTAGGTGTGGTCATGAAATCCCATGTGTGCCAGTTCTTTGGTTTAGAATAAACAACTAATACTTAAAGTTCCCTTGTATATATTAAAATCGCAGGTATTTGAGAGATTTTTGAAAATTACAACTCATGCACAAATTTGAGTGATGCTGTCATTCCACCAAGGTAATAATAATAATTGTTTTTTTTACATTTCCATGGGAAACCCTTCAGAAGTAGCATCTCATTTAAATATCACAATGTTTTCATGGCTTAATGTCTTATGTGGGACTATGCTGTGGGTAAAACCATCTTCAGACTAGCAGAGGCGTGACACGATAAGCATGGTTGTCTATTTTCAAGAGCAAGGGTGGTTCTCCAGAGTAATGGTGGCCATAAGAAGAAAGAAGTTGGGAGAAGGTCGCATCATAGACAGCCCACAAGGCAGCCCATGTCATGTGTTCTGGATCTGTGGTGATTCAGGAACTCAGGTTCCTTCCATCTTGTGGCTCCCCCACCCTCTAGTGCCTTATAATCTCAGTGGGGGCTGGGAAAAGAGAGTTGGAAAATGCATCCTGCTTCTTCAGCATCTTAGACTGAAAGGGACACACATCATTGGTGAGAATTGGTCACATGACCCCATCTCAAGGCAAAGGAGCCTGGGAATTGTAGTTTCCACCTGGGAAGCTGTGCCCCTCCAACATTCTGCAATATGGCAGCAAGAGGGTGAAGGTTGGGGGATGGCTAACCACTTCTGTCTCAGGGAAATTCCATTACTGTCAACATTGTAGCAGGTGAAGGAACTGAGAAAGTCAGTAACTGGGAGCCAGATTTAGATCCAGGCTACTGTGTGGTAGGATCGCTTTTTAAACATGTTTTCTGTGTACTAAAATGGGAGTGATGTACCAAATAAAATATTATTACCAAGATTTAAAAAATTCACTGTTTAGGAGTTGAAAATGTCCCCAAGTTATATTTTCCCTCCCGTGTGTGACTTTTGGGATTATTCAACCCTACACTTGGAATCCTATCTCTTCATTTCTCCATCTGTTATTAAATACCCTCCGAAGAAAAAGAGAAAAGACTTCTAAAATAAGAACTATTAAGATGACATGAAGAGGTGTGAAAGGAGCTGAGTACTATTCAAGCTTGTGACATTCTTTTTTCTAAATGGAGGCTTTTTATTAACAGATGAGACGTATCTGCTCAGATGAGATGCTGTCACTAGGGCAAATAGATCCTGAAAAGGGGCCGGTGTAATACTTTTATGGTGTATGGACCAGGTCCAGCTAAGCAACAGTAAGCAGAGTGTGAGATTTATGTGAATACTTTGTATACTAAAGGATTCAGCAGGTAACTTAAAATTGATTTAATCAAGCTCAAATATGAGTCCTTGAATCTTGAATTCCAATATATTCATATATATAATTTTGTATTCATTTGTATATTTCACTTATTTGTATATGTTATGTGTATCCACCTCTATCTATCATCTATCTATCTATTTATCTATCTATCATCTATCAATCATCTATCATCTTTCTATCTATCTGTCATCTCTATCATCTATCTATTTATCTATCTACCTATCTCTACTCTGTTTTCCCATTCATGACTTCACTGTTTTGCTCTCTTATCTCAACACCTTTCTGACTTTCTTTTTACATAACAAAAAGTGTGATCTAGAGTTTTCTAAAACAAAAATTCATCTTTATCTTCCAGGTGATTTATGTCATCCTAATTAGCAGGTGGTGGGCACAGCTGCAGGAATTTTTTAATAGGACTTTTGGCCTTTTCCCCATCATCCGTATGCTATCTCAGTGGTTTTACCAATAATCCTAAAAAGTAAGTGGTTGTCATCTGGTATACAAGGAAATGGAAAGCTCATGTAGATAACAAATAGGTTCTCACAGCTGTTAAGGTGCAGGACCCCAATTCAAGCCCATGTCTCATCCATTCAAAGCCTTGTTTGCCCTGCCATATGGTTGAGCAGAGCCCAGCACAGCACACAGGTTGGTTCTGATTCTGCTATATGGCTTTGGATGCACAAATCACAGCTGACGTTGGATGGTGGATTGGACCATATCATCTCTAAGAACCCTTCCCTGGAATTCAACTCTTCCAAGAGCGGCTGTGAAGCTTAAATGGAATATGGTGTGTAAAAGTGCTTGGGAAACCGTAGCTATTTTAAAAGGTGGGAGAATAATAGCAATAAGTGTGGAAATAGCAACATATCCTAAGGAGTGGGTCAGGCTCTGTTCTAAGCACCTTACTTTCTATCTTCACAATGACCCTATGAGGTGGGTGTGCAATAAGTTTCCTTTTTCTCACAAGTCTGGTAGCAGAAACACAGAGAGTGTAAACAACACATACCGAGGTTCTGATGTCTGTACGGGGAGGTGCCCTACAACATGGAAATTAGGATGTAAGGTTGTCCCACAGAGCATTAAACCATTAAGAAATGCACAGTGGATCAAGGTACAGATTCGCCAAACCACCTCAGGGATCCCAGCTCTAAACCCTCCACTTGTGAATCATGACTTTGATGCAGATTACAATCATTGTGGCTTCTCTCCCAGAGATTCTGCCTTAGTTAGTCAGAGGCGTGGATTGGTATAGTGGGTTGAATGGTGACCGCAAAAATATATGTCCACATCTTAACCCTGGGAACCTGTGAATGGGATCCTATCTGGAAATAGGGTCTTTGTAGATGTGATTAAGTGAAGTGTCTTGAGATGAGGCCATCCTGGATGATGGTGGCCCTAAATCCAATGACAGGTGTCCTTATAAGAGACAGAAGAGGAGACACAGACACAGAGGAGAAGCCACAGGAAGACAGAGGCAGAGGTGGGAGGGATGCAGTCACAAGCCAAGGGACGCCTGGAGCCCCAGAAGCTGGAAGAGGCAGGAAGGACCCTCCCCTGGAGCCTCTGACCCTTTCATCCCAGACTTCTGGTTTCCAGGACTAGGAGAGCACACATTTCAATTGTTTTAAGGCCCCCAGTTTGTGGTAATTTGTTATGGCAGTCCCAGGAAATGAACACACCAGGACATGAGGAATTTTTAATCTTCCCAGGTAACTGCCAGGTGACGCCAAGGAGGAGAACCATTGGCTTATTATGTCATAAGAAGGTTAAAGTAAGGAAGACTCTGTTCAGAAGGAGACTGAACAGCCAGACACTCAGGATGGAGTTCAATGACCTTTGCTTCCCCTCCCTGCCCCCCATCCCCAGGGTCCTGGCATCCAGGCACACACCACACTGCCTGTTTGTAGTTTGGTTTTACACGACAAAAAGTGAGGAAAAACCTTCTGCAGGGCTCAGCATCTTGCATTTGGAATTCAGTAGGAGGGTGAAGCCATTCCTGGCCAGCTCTAGGGTCCAGTCAGCTTCATCAGAATAAGAGCTGCGTTTGCAACTACAAACCAAATCCTAAAGAGAACAGCCTGGTATGGGTTTTGTTTTTCAGTGAGGACCTGGGAACAATCAAAAAGTGACAATTGACGGCAAGCTAAAAATTTTGCTTGTGCACAAAGATTTACAAGCACATATACCAGATGTGAGAAGTTGGCCATCGGTGGGGGCGGGGGAGAACTATCAGTATGCGATATACAAATCGTAACAGAGCCATATGTGATTCCAATTAATGATCTTCTTGAATCACACGTCTCGATTCTGGGCACACTGGTTTAAATGCCTCTTAGTGTCACTAAGTCACAAAGTACTTAAGTGCCTCTCCTCATGACTGTCCCTACTAGAAAATTTTAAACCTTTGCATTCATTTATCAGGGCTGCTGTAGCCAATCAGCACAAACTGTGGGGCTTACAACAGCAGGAATTCATCCTCTCCCAGTTCTGGAGGCTAGACATCCGAGATGAAGGGGTCGCAGGGCCGCGCTCCCTCCGGAGGCTCCAGGGGAGGGTCCTGCCTGCTCTTCCAGCTTCTGGGGCTCCAGGCGTCCCTGGGCTGGTGGCCGCCTCCCTCCCGTCTCTGCCTCGTCTCCACGTGGCTCCTCCTCTGTGTCTGTGTCTCCTCTTCTGTCTCTGATAAGGACACTGTCATTGGATTTAGGGCCCCCTCCTCCAGGATGACCTCCTCTCCATCCTTCACTTCATCACATCTGCAACGACTGTCTTTCCAAATGAGATCCCATTCTGAGGTTTCAGGTGGACATGAATTTCTGCAGGACATTATTCAACCAACTACAGTATCTTACCATTTTCAACCCGAAATGAAACACTATTTAGACTCTAGTTCAAATATGCCTATTGCTTTTTATCTGTGACTACATCCCAGGTCTCTTTGCTTCAGGTTGTAACATTCCTTGCAATGTTTTGCTGCCAAGGGAGCATCCTCCTACCCATCTCATTCTGCTCAGCCATCCCTCTTTCTTAGCCCAGTAAAATGCCTTCTCAGTCATAAAAATTTCCCTTACCCTTCCATCCGACATGGCCTTTGAGTCCCCTGGAATTCAAAACACTCCTCGAGTCAGCTTTACTGCTTCTGAATGTCTCAGCTTTGTATTAATCCGAGTTGTACATTTGTTTTACATCCTTTAGGAAGATGGTGCACACCACCATATGCCTCTTCATGTCATCCTACGTTGCCTACAGTGGGGCAGGGCAAGTCTTCAAGAATGGAGGCTGAGTCCACTCACAAAGATTTATCAACAGTTTTTAAACTTACACAAACCTAGAAAGACGGGTCAGTGGGATGGTTTACGATTTACTTCCAGGTGGAATCGCAGGAGGTGTATCTAGCTGAAGATTTCTCTACACCTACACCGTGTTACCTCCCTGATCTCAGTTTCTGTATCCACACACTGAGGCAGGCAGTCCAAATAACACGTTTCTAAAATTCCTTGCTGTGTTTATTTATATAGCTTAGTGATTTCCAACCAGGGAGGATTCTGCACCCCAGAGGGGCATGTGGCAACCTCTGGACACATTTTCAGTGGTCACAATTAGGAGGGAGGGGGTGCTATTGGCATCTGGTGGGTGGAGACCAGGGATGTTGCTTAACATCCTACAACGCATTAGATGGCCTCCACATCAGAGAATGGTCCAGCCCCAAATGTCAGTAGTGCCAAGGTTGAGAAACCTGTCTTAGCATGAGAGACTCTGTCTGTCTGTCTATCTATCTATCTAATCTCATTTATCTCTCTATCTAATCTCATCTACCTATCTATCAATCATCTATTTGTCATCTGTCTATCATCTATCTATCCATCTACTATCTGTCTATCATCTATAGGAGTGGTTTCCAACTGGAATTGATTCTTCCCCTTGCAAGGGGGACATTTGTCAACATCTGGAGCCATTTTTCGGTTGTTGCAGCTGGAGGAGAGGATGCTACTGGCATCTAGTGGGTATAGCCCAGGGATGCTGGTCAACATCCTACAGTGCACATTACAGTCCCCATCACAGACAGTCATCCAGCCCAGATGTCCATAGTTCTAATGTTGGCAAACCCTGCTCTTGCAGAAGGGCTTGTCTATGGTGTGTGAGCTCCTCAAACAGGATGTGTATCCTACTCATCTGGGTATTCCCAGCACCCATCCTGGTACCTGGCACACAGTAAGGGCTGTGCAGATCTACTAAAGCAAATAAATGGATTATTGAATGACAGAGGCTCTGTGCTTCTCACAGACTTGTGAACAGCCAAGGGCTCTTCTGTTTCAAGGACTCACATTCTTGAAAGATTGACAGCACTATATTTCTGTCAGTACTGACAGTCATGTTCTTCCCAAATATTTATCTTGAGTTTGCTTTCTTTCTTCCTCTCAGAGGAGGCAAAGGAATGACAGTTTTGCCTCTTTGAGGAATGCTAGCACATGTACCCTGGATGGCTCTTTCTTAAAGACAATCTCCTGGATGGCTGTGATACCACTTCTTCCTCCCCAAATTGTCCTGCTTCACATTAGAACTATCACCATGGGGGACCGAAGGGTACTACTCTGCCTTCCTGTCAAATAGGTGGTTGGAGCCACTGCCTCAGACTGTTTCCTTGCCTGTTAAAAACTTGTAGGGCATAAAATAATTCAAAGGTGGTGGATAAAAGCAGATTTCAACCACTGTGGTCTAAATCCAAATTGGCTTTTGTGCTTGGAAATATCACTGTCATCATTGCCCAATTCTTTGGAAAATAGTATTTTATTATCAAATGTACATTATATTGACCTTAAAAATACAGTAAAGCAGTCATGGAAATGATAGGTCTCCTACTTTCTGCGGGAACAAATTGACAGGGGGAGAGATGTTTCTGGACTTTTCCGGAAGGCTCTGGATTCATTCTGCGGGGTCACGGCTTAGTTCTCTCCTTCCTCTCCTCTCCCCCCACTACAGCCCTCAAGGTAAACTTCATAAACAAGGAAATCCAAGATCCCTGCCTCCCTCCCTGTGGGGTTCCTGGGAATGGTAATATAATAGCAGTTACTGAATTTGAAGGAAGATGGGGAGGAATGTTTTTTTAAATTGCATTTCCATGCCTGCTCTAATGTATCCAAGTCTTGTAAAGACCAATAATTTATTATTTTTCATGAGACAGAAAGTATTTCTTTCTCTTTCTAGTCTCATCGTCTGATTAGAAAGAAATATATATATTTAAAACTATATAAAAAGTGAGTTCCAGGGAGAAAGAGTTCTTTCATATAAAATGGTAGCTGTATTGTATGCAACTTGTACATTATTTAAAAAAAACCGATCACTCTGGTTCTAAGCCCTTACTGGACACACTGGAGTTTTCAAGTGACAGAGGCAATAACGGAAAGATGGGGACTCATTCTAGAATGTTCTATCATGTTAAAATGGCAGCAGGGTTACTAGGTGGTGCATCTTCAACGGGGTGGCAAGGCACTGTTAATCACTATGGTTTATTTTCAGTGAATGCTCCTTAGGGATGCTACAGATGGTCATTAAAGCATCAAAATGGTGTTTGCAACACAGAAATCGCAATTTGCACCCAGGTCCCACGAGCACATGACATCCTGGAAATATGGAAGAAAATCCCCAGAGAGGTGGACCCCTCCTTCCCGTGTCTGACAGCTTCCTTTCGCCAACAAGCATAGGTCAAAGTCAGTGTGATCCTGAATCCCACCTGGGTGCCACTGTGCCCATGACAAATACTTTTAGGGTTCTGCTCTCCGGCCCCGGCTTTCCTTACAGATGAGGCTTTGTGCTAATGTTCTAAGCCATGACCGTGGAGTCCACGTCCTCCGGTGGGTGTTTCAGTAGACGTGGATGTAAGTTGTTTTTGAGTCACTGCCCAGGATGTTCTTCGCGGTGCACTTGTAGAAGCCGGCATCTCTCTGTGTGGCCTGCTGGATGGTTAACGATCCTTGTGGGTGAAGGAACCTGTTTCCGTACAGACGGGCATGCGCCCCGGCAGTCAGATGCAATCTGTCGGGCAGCTCCCAGGTGATCTCAGCTTTGGGGATCCCCATGGCCATGCAGTTCATCTTAACGGTGTTGCCTGGCCGGGTGTAGATGACGGGCGTTGGCTCGCTGGTGATCCGGGGTGGATATGCTATCACAATAACTGGGAAGTTCATGATGGAAGGGCCGTATTCTGTGTCCGCCTTGCACACGTAGGTGCCCCTGTCAAACACAGAGGCGTCGTGCACAGTGAGGGTGCCATTTTCCCCAAGGGAAAAGCGTCCGCGTGCTTGAGTGCCCTCCAAGACCATACCGTTGGGGAGTGTCCAAGAGAAGCGTGCCTGCCGGCCCCCCGGAGCGATGCAGTGCAGCTGCAGGGTCTCGCCATTGATGATGGTCACCAGATTGTGGTACTGGTTGCTCACTTCGGGTTTCAGCCCCACCTTCAGAGAGACCAGCCTCTCCGTGTAGCCCGCGGAGTTGCGGGCCACGCAGCGGTAGGCCCCTGCGTCAATGGAGGAGAGGCTGCTGATGTGCAACATGCCATCGCCCTTATGAAAGAACCTGTGCAGCTGCTGGCCACTCTGGAGCTCTGTCCCATTGGGAAGGACCCACAGCAGGGTAGGTGTCGGGGTCCCTGCGGCTGAGCAGTTGAGGCTGATGGTGTGGCCGGCCATGGCTGTAATCTTCTCACTGACGGGGTCATGGAAGATGGGCTTCTCCACTGGCTCCAAGACCGTCAGCTGGACAATCAGCCTGGCTTCGCCCCCCTCGTTGCGGCCAATGCACGCCAGCTGCACAGAGTCGCTCTTCCTCAGACTCCTGATGTCCAGGGTGCCATTGCGATGGATGGTAATCCTGTTCCCGTAGTAGGGGGCCGGCAGAACCACGCCCTCGGGAAAGGCCCACAGCACCCTGGGGGTGGGGATGCCTTCCGCGTGGCAGTCAATGAGTTTCCGACTCCCCCCGGGGGCGATCTCCCGCACGGTGGTGATGGCATTGGGGTGCCCATTGATCTTGGGTGACTGGACATTGACATGGATCCAGACCGTCTTCCTGTCCTCCCCAGCGCTGTTCCTGACCACGCAGGTGTAGTTGCCGCTGTCCGAGCGCTGGGCTTTCTGAATAAGGAGAGTGCCGTCCTCGTATATCTGATACTTATCAGAGGAGGTGGGGATCAGCCTGTTGGTTGGAGAAAGCCATGTCACCCTGGGCGTGGGCTCCCCCTTGGCGTCACACGCCACGGTGACCACATCCCCATAGGGGACCTGGACCATGGAGTATGTCTTGTTCCGGATGGCAGCTGGCTCTGTCACCACCTTGACACGCACCCTCATCTCATCCTTCCCCAGCTGGTTTTCGGCGAAGCAAGTGTAGTCCCCTTCTTCCCGCATCCCCACTTCGTTGAAGTAGAGGGTCCCGTTGTTGAACACCACGTAGCGCTTGGTGCGCCCACCACTGTCATCGGACTGCATGAAGGAGTTCACCAGGCTCCCATCTGGGAGGCTCCAGGAGATCTCGGGGTTGGGAAGCCCGGTGGCCACGCAGTCGACCTTCAGGTCACCCCCGTAGAAGACCCTGTGGTCGTTCTCCTCTTTGTGCTCGATCTTGGCCGGTTTCATGACCACGTTCACCTTGAGCACCACAAAGTCGTCCCCGACCTTGTTCCTGGCCACGCACAGGTAGTCCCCCGCGTCTTTGTCCGTGACAGATTTCACCACCAGGGTCCCGTTGGCAAACACCTTGATTCTGGCATCAAAGCTGGCGGAGAAAAAGAAAAGGAAAAGGATGTCAGTCTCCCCAGTGCTCCACCCTGGCTACAGGTCATCTGAATGAAATGAAAACATGTGCAGACAACGATCGGGGCGGGTGACTGTTATTGCAAAATGGCAGATGGTTTTTGTAGCCTGGGGGGACTGCGTCCAAGGGCGGAAAGGGTTTATTTACCGCAAATTAGAATTCTCGGGTTGAGTCTGACCTTTGGCTGGCCCGGCCACTGACTCAAGGATGTGAAAAGCAGTCAGAGACTTCAGCCATGCTAGTGTGGGTGTGTGTGGATCGAGTATTCACATGGCGGGTCCGCGCAGAGCTTACTATAATGAGAAAATCAGGTAAGATGCTACCGCCGTGGAGAGAATAAATCTGAGTTAAGCTTACAAAGAGACAAAGATCTTGAAGAAAATGCTTCTGTCACTACTTTCACTCTTGATGATGTTTTAAATATTGTATCCCATTTTGAGGAGACGGTCAGCAACATGGCCATACGATGGATATTGTAATTACGGCTATTCCCAGAGTTTCAATGCTAAAGTTGGATTCTTCAGAACCTGGCAATGTCAAAAGGCTTCTTCACTAGAATCTCGGAACTAAAGCTGAATGGTATTCACCAGCAGGTACTCCAATGCTGGCATTCCTCCCCTCCGTGCGAAATGATAACTGTTAGACCTAAGCCCACGCACCTCTGAATTAATATTTTACAAGGCTTTCAGTTTAAAGGGCCAACGTGAAAACAATGTTTAAAAGATCTTCACTATGCATGTGACATTTTTATCAATATGGGGCTGTCCTTGAGCAATTCAGATCTGATGTTTTGAATAACAGGGTGAGAAGATTTGGGAGGTTCCTACTTTAAAACTGTCCAGACTGGAAATCTCAGTTGCCCATTATTTATAACGGTGGCATTGCGGGAGAGGACGCTTGAATTTTAATCCCTAAATATTTCCTAAACAGTGAGTTATTCTAACAGCGTGTGTGGAATTATGTCGTAGATCTAAAAAAAAAAAGAAAAATCTGCCTGTGATTGAATTCTACCTGATAACCTGATTCTTGTTAATAAAAGCTACCATGAACAATGACCAAATAAACTGTTTTGTTGGCCATGAGTGACAATCAAGTCAACATAAACTGGTAAGTCATTCGATAGGAGTGGAGCAGGAAAAGGTATTTTAATGTGTCTTGGGGTTTGAATCCAAAAATTCATCCAGTAGCACATGTTTGTAAACATTTTGAAACTTCTAGAGCAGTGATTCCTGGACCCGGTCGTAGTCACAATCAACTGAGCAACTGTGAAAAATATACACGCCTATGTATCACTGGGGATCTGGCTTCAAGAAGTGAAACTCCAATATCTGTACTTTTGAATAGTCCCAATGTGTAGGCAGGGCAAAGAGCCTGCTCTGTTATAAAACTCACATGTGTTATTTAGTTACAATTTACTAAGAATACTACTAGTCAGAATTTAGTGATAATGAAGCTACAGAGGCAATGATTTATAGGGAGATACGAATAGAATGGTTCAAATTCATGCTGGAATGACATTCTTTTCCTGTTGTTCATTCAACCCTGTCTCAGCCGTGCCAAAGTCAACTGAAAACAGTTCTCCACATGGCAGTACATCTGCTCAGCTGGAAGATATTCCGGGGAAAATTGGGTACGTGGTATTCTGGATTGATTGTTCAAGGTTCACTAGGCACCATTCAGCTGTCTAACGCTACAATACGGGGTGGAGAAAGCGCCTTTGCCCTTTTCCTGCATTGGAAAGAGACAGGGGAGGCCAGAGGCAGCCGTGCAGAACCCTTGAATGCTGGCTTTGCTCAGGTTGTGGGGTGGAACCCACGCTGAGAGGCATTCCTGCCTGAGCTGCTGGGCTGTGGATGCTGAAGACACTCCCTAAGCCGTGGTTTCTCCACCGTGGAACCATTGGCATTTCTTTGATTCCATTTTGCCAATCACCGTGTCTTTCCTCTATACCTGGAAACACTTTTTAAAGAGACACTGGCTCTTTTGGATCTAGCCTAGGGTTTCTCAGCCTGGGCACTATTGGCGATGGATAATTCTCAGTGGTGGGAGCACCCTGTGCATTGTGGGATGTTGAGCAGTATCCCTGGTCTACACTCATTAGGCAGTAGCACCCCCTCCCCCACTAGTTGTGACAACCAAAAAAGTCTCCAGACATTGATGAGTGTCCCCTGGGGGCACAACTGTCTAGCTGAGAACCACTGCCATAGATAGGTAATAGATAGATACATAGATACATAGATAGATAAATATGGATAGATAGATAATAGATAGATAGTTGGTTGACAGATAGATGGATGGATAGATAGATGATAGGTGGATAAATAGACATAGATAGATAATGATAGATGGATAAATATAAATAAAGATTAATAGATTATAGATAGAAAAATAGATAGATAGATGGATATGATAGATAGATGGATGGCTAATAGACAGAGTCACTCATGCTAATTGGGGGTTTCTCAACCTCAGCGCTACTGATATTTGGGACTGGATGACTCTCTGTGGTGGGCCATCCTGTGCACTGTAGGGTGTGGAGCAGCATCCTTGGTCACCATAGACTAGGCAATAGTAACGCCCGCCCCCCTCAAGTTGTGCCAACCAAAAATGTCTCCAAACATTGATGAGTGTCCCCTCAGAGCACAATCTACTAGTTAAAACCACTGCCTTAGATAGATAGATAGATAGATAGACAGAGACATAGACAAATAGATAATGATAGATGGATACTTATAAATGATAAATACATTATAGATAGAAAAATAGATAGATGATAAATGATAGATAAATAGACAGACAGACAGATAGATAGATATAGCTACATAGATAGAAGACAGTCTTTCATGCTAAGACAGGGCTTCTCAACCTCACCCTACTGACATTTAGCACAAGAGTATTCTCTGTGGTGGGCCTTCCTGTTCATTGTAGGATGTTGAGCGGCATCTCTGGTCTCCATCCACTAGATGCCAGTAGCAACCCCCGTTCCTTGAGTGACGTCAACCAAAAATGTGTCCAAACAATGCCAAACATCCCCCTGGGGGCAAAATCGCACTCCCACCCCCATGCTGCCCCTGGGTTGACAACCAGTGCTCGAAATCCATAATTCTGGGAATTGAAGACACTGAAATAGAAGGCGGCTTTCTTCCTAGCCAAATGTATTTTTAGAATTCCAAATGTGCTACCCTGGGGCTCTAATAATGCCTTTAAATTTTTTGTATTACCTCCTTTTGTTGTATCGCTAACGTCATTTAAAAACAAAGTCTGAAGCTTCTATACTCTGTTGACATTAGATAATAGAAATAGAAAGCAGCCGATATTGCTTCATCTAATATGATTGAAAACACAGCTACAAAGATAATCATTAAAAGTTATTTGGTTCATTTTTCTCTTTTGGGTGGGGGGGAGGAAATGAGAAAGGACAGGTGTTTGCTCTGGATCCCAGTTTATAAAGACAAGATTTTATTGTGGGAAAAAATAGCCCCCACCCGTGGCACACAAGGAGCACGTCTGTGCGTCTTCACCCCGGACAAGGACACCCATGAAGAGCTGTCCCAGGACAGTGTCCCCAGAGTCCAAAGGGGAGGAGGACGCAGGAGCCCAGTGGTTGATGGCAAAGGAGGAGCACCACGTACCTGAAGAGTGCGTCGATCATCCTCTTGGACGGGAGCCTCCAGAGGATGCGCGGCCAGGGGTCCCCAGAGGCGCTGCAGTCCAGCCGGAGGGTCCCGCCGTACCGGACGTCGGTCCTCTGCGGGGAGGTGCCGGTGATGCGCGCGTTGGCGGCCGCGCGCTGCACGGTCAGCTGGACCGTCCTGCGCGCAGAGCCCACCAGGTTGGCGGCGACGCACTCGTAGCGCCCGCTGTCCTTGGGCGCCAGGTTGCGGATGTAGAGCGTCCCGTTGGGGAAGACGAACAAGTTCCCGTGGATGAACTGCGAGGGGCGGATCTGGGTCCCATCCCAGAGGACCCAGCGCACGCTGGGCAGGGGCGCGGCCTTGGCGGTGCAGTGGATGTGGATGCTGAGCCCTGGGGGCAGTGAGATGTTCTCCGTCTTCTCTTGGTGGATGACCGGGGGAAGGGCCGCCACGTGGAGGCGGATGGCCAGGCTGTCCGCACCGGCTGCATTGCTGGCCACGCACTTGTAGACACCTCTGTCTGAGAAGGACGCTTCTTTGATGGACAGGGTGCGGTTTTCGTGCAGCGTGACCCTGCCCTCCACGGGGGACACGGTCTGCCACACCCTCCTGTCTGGGAAAATCCAGGAGATCTGGGGGGCTGGGGTCCCCTTGGCCAGACACTCCATGGCAATTGTGTCTCCCAGGTAGACGGTGACATCCTGGTAGTGGGAGGCTAGGATTTGGGGCTGCTGCACGGTGACAGACAGCAGGACCACCATCCTGTCCACGCCGTGCAAGTTTTTGGCTGTGCACATGTACTGGCCGCGGTCCTGCACCTGTACGTTTCGGATAAGAAAGGTGCCGTTCTTGAGGACTTCGAACCGTTGTACTCTGCTGTTTGGGGTCATGATAGCTCCTGGAAATCAAAAACATGTACCATCAGGTTCCACCTAAACGCACCCTTTCCATAAGGACCAAAGAAGGATTATTAGTGCATTAATCAATTCTCCTCTTTGTGTCCAAAACAGCATAAGAAAAGACTCGCCCCCCACCTCCAAGGTGGGGAAGAGAGAATATTTTTTTATCACCCTTCTCGACTCTCATACCAATCCCAGAATCAGGGCGTATGCCACCTTCAAGCAAAGGGCAGCTAGTATGGGTTTCTTAGAAGATTCTGGAAGCCCTCGTGAGCCCCAGGCCCTCCCAAGCCGGCCTCCTTATTCACTTCAGTTACTGGAGACGCAGCCCCCATTCGCTCAGCCCCTGCCTTGTTGGCGCAGGCTGTCCTCTTGAGGTTCCCAGGTTGGTGGCAGGGACACTCCAAGCTTGCAGCCACCATCCACCTCTGCCCGGCCCAGTTCCTGAGTCCAACAAGAGAGCTAGACTGAGCAGGTCATTCTCTGCCCAGTCTGGATGAGCTGAGCACTAAGTCATGTTTCCAGACAGTGCCTGACATCCCCACCACTACAGTCGAGGGGCACCTGCCTATCTTTCTCCCTACTCTCTATACTCCCGATGTTTTATAGCCTGCCGTCTAGGGGCTCTGCCACAGTCAGGGTCTGTATTAACCAAGTGTTTCTGATGCTTTGACATCTGGGGTCTTGCTGACCCTGGAGGGACTGACCACTCCCAGGGCTAGCCAATTCCTAGAGAGAGGGAAGGATGCACCTTTCAAACGCAAACCAACCAATCCAGAGCCTACACTTCCAACCACCTCCACTATGGGGCTCTCATACTCCAAGCCACCATCTGCCTGCCTTAATTTCCCAGGAACAGGTACAAGACAACTAGGGGCAGTTCCTATGCCTCACAGCCCACTGATGTTATTCAAGACAGCCAGCCCTAAACCTACTCTGCCTCGCCCACTCCTTGCTGCGGAAACCACAATAAAGGCTCTTGTCCACATTTTCCCGTCTCTCCCTCTGCCTCCTGACCAACCGTGGGTCTTCCCCACGTGGACCTGCATGGCGTGGCACGCCCCCTCCTCTTGGGAACTGTGAGGAGCAAACTCTCTTTTCAATGGCAGTCATCTGCTGACCTGTGGGCCTCGCCACAGCTCTATAATAAATCTTATATTTAAAAACTGGAAAATCCTGATCTTTAGTTCTCCCTTCCGTTCCCACACTGATGGGTTCCTGGGTCCATGCTCCCACCATGGGATATTCATTTAGCTCTGATGGTCGTCTGCTGCAGCTGGCAGTAGAATCTGATTCCTGACGATGTAGAAGAATGTGTATGAATGTCTACTGAGGGGGCATCGTCCAGGGATGCTCGGAAAGAGCATAAGGTATGGAAGACCCTAAGGATGAATACAAATGGGATTTCCCAGTAGAACGTTCCTTCCTTCAAAGGCACAATCCTTTCAGTCTGAAAAGCCCATGATGTTCTTCACTTGCTGCTTCAAGCAAAATTCCTTATTAAATCATTAGGAAAACATCCAACATCAAATGCGGAGCTGATCAAAGAAGTCAATCATTTCCCTATGCTCAGAGCTTCTGCCAACCTTTGGAACATGTCCAACATTTGTGACATAAGCCTGAGCAAAGAACGCAGTTTTCCTAAGGGCTATCAGCATAAATCATTCCTGTGTTATCAAAATGGAGACCAAAAAAAAAAAAGAAAACAACCCTCGGATCAGAATCCAGGCCTGAAGGATACAGCCATGTTGAGAGAGAAGGAAAGAGAAGGAGGAACAGGGAGACCCTTTCTTTCATGGAGAGGCTGTAGTTTCTCAGATTTTACTTTCTTCTGTCACCTAGAATTGTTTTGCCATTCAGACAAAGGAGATGGTTGTTTTTATGAAGGAGAGTGCCGTCTGGGCATCCCAGGATTCCAAATACAGACCATTGCATAGATCATTGTACGTCTATACAATGTCCCCCCTGACTCAAATTCACAAATTAAAATCCTGGGATTGAAATCCTGACTCCCAGGACCTCAGAATGTGGCTGTGTTTGGAGATGGGTCTTTAAAGAGGTGAGGAAGGTGAAATGAGGTCATTAGGGTGAGTCCTGATCCCATAGGACTGGTGTCCTTATGAGAAGAGGAGAGGAGGACACAGACACACACAGAGGGATGGCCACGTGAGGCCACGGGGAGGAGACGGCGTCTACACGCCAAGGAGAGAGGCCTCAGGAGGAAGCAGCCCTGCCCACACCTGGATCTTGGACGTCAGCCTCCAGGACTGGGGAGACATAAATATCTGCTGTTTAAGCCACCCAATCTGTGGTCCTTTGTTATGACAGCCCTAGCAGACCGATATAACAATATCTCTAGGTTGAAATCAAAGCAATCCGTCATGGGCTCAGACCAAGCTGTATTTACCTTTCCAGCCAGTGGAAGGACAAGGGGAATTTGCACACTTCCCCTCAATGCCCACCGCCCCCCACCCCTGCATGGAGGTGGTAGACTTTTGCTCTTTGACCTCACTGGGAGAAGATAGGAGGCTCTTTTGTGAAATATTCCTAAGCCTAGGTTGCTCCCTATCCAAAGAGCCTATTACATGTTTCCATGTCCCCATCAAAATCTCACATCCATTCTAGGTCCTTACTTCCTGTCCCTGTAAAGGAACATGCTTGTATCTAGGTTTTCAGAAGTTCCTTCCCATCCCATCAACCTGTCCTTTCCCCAGTCTCTAGTTCTGCCTGGGGCCACAGACTCAAGCAACCTCCTCCTACACAAGCCCCAGTTAAAATGCGGATGCTTAAATACCCTACCTGTGGAAACCTTTGTCCAGGTAATGAAGGGCTTGGGTTTCCCCGTTGCCTCACATGGGATCATAGCGTCTGTCTCTGCAGTGACGGACATGGACTGGGGGGATTTGGTGATAATTTGGGGCTTTTCCCCAAGGGTCCAGAATTTGGATACGGGTGGTCCTGCAGCAGAGAAGAGCTTTGAGCTGCTCTGATGGAAGCTTCTGGAAGGCTGGCCAGAAGATGTTGTGACAGGAATGGAGCTCCGGGTGGAGTAGACCAGAGGGATGTTCTGTAAGTTCTTGGACGGTGGTGCCGTGGTCCGGGGAGGGTGCCGTAATGGAGGTGCAGGGGGTCCAAAGTCGACGTGGGTGATGCTCTGAGAATGTATCCTGTTGTAGGGACCTGGGTTGACTGTCCTCTCTCTCATCACCGGGGCAGGAGAAGTGGGTGTCTGGGGCTTCAGAGTAACTCCCAGTTGTGGGAAAGAGAGAGTCTTGTTGAAAAAGAAAGGGAATCTTCCATGGGGATAATGAGGAACTCTTGAAGTTGGAAGCTTAGCAACAGGGGCTCTGAGATCAGGGATGTTGTTATTTCCAAAGACTTTGGAGTTGCTGTTGAATTGGTCAGTTCCTTGGTCTGTAAACTTACTAGGAATAGGTTTGGACCTATGCAATGGAACAACAGGCGTTGTTGTACTTGATAATTTGGGGGTTGTAAATTGCTTAATCTCTGGCAAAACCCTTGAAGGATATGCAGTTATTTCCGGTTTGTTGGTCAAGTGACGAGGGGGCTGGATAGTTACAAAGTATCTAGAGGGGCTTTGTGTGGCCACATGTGGTGACCTCACGGTCCCTCTTGGTGGGATAGGTTTGGCTGGTTGTTGGAAAATTTGGACTCTCCCATCCTGGTGGTGACTATCCGGGCCACGCGGAAGAACATTTTTGGTCCTACCATCAAATGCTTCCTTTCCTAACTCCTGCTTTGGAGTTAAGTTAAATTTGTCCTGGTTGGAAGATGGGGTGGATAATTCATTTGGCCTCAATAAATGCTGAGTTCCCTCATTATTCACAGGGGGTGTTTTGGTTTCTGGGGTCCCCACATAATTCAAGAAAACGTTTTCCTTGGGACGTGTTGATGTTGGAGATGTTCTTGAAGTAAGAGGCGTGAGCTTCGTGGTGGTTTGTGCCAAAGACACAAGAGTCATGGGTGGGAATGAGGATGTTGGCTCCTCCATTGGGGCAGGAGTTGGGATGAAAGTCTGTGGTCTAATTTCAGCTGGAGTGGTTCCTTGATGATCCTGACCACTAATGGTGTTTTCTGCCCAACTTGAAGATGACTCTGCTTTCATGCTTGAGACAGTAGTTGTTGCAACCACCTCTTCCTGTTGAAATGGTGTCGAGACTGCAACAGAAGGTGACAACTCAGAAGGAAAATCCAGATCTTGTGACTCTTTAGAAAACAATGAGTCTGTAAGGGTTTCCCAAGAGCTGGTAATAGGTGTGTCTGTCTGCAGCCCCCCAGGTTGGGCTGTCTTTGGGGGATTCCAGCTTGGAGTTCCTGGAAAGGCAGAAGGAGAGGATCCTTCCTGAAATTCTCCCACAGTGGAGACCTCAGAGCCAGAAGGTGATACAACGTTAATGATGGACTTACCAGGGACTAAGCTGTCAGTTGTATAATCATTGATGTTTGTGACACTGTCATTCTTACTTTCCTTTTCATCTAATGCAGGTTTATATGTGACTGGAATTGTCTCTTGGAATTTATCATGAGATAAATGGATTTTTGTGGTGCTTGTCATATCATCTTCCATTCTACTCATCTCATGTGGGTCCCCAGTTCTCAGAGAAGCCATTGTAGATAAAAGTATCATTTCCGTACTGGGGGTAATCACATTTTTTTGTTGATTTTCTGGGGAAGGGCCAGGTTTGGACACAGAAGGTCTAGGGCTCACTGTAGAAGTAGAATACCGATGTTTATTTGGCCTCTTCCCATGTTTCCTTCGTGATGTTCCTTTGGAGACTGGTTCTGCATCCTTCTCCATTTCCAACTGTTTGGGGATACCAACTGTGCTATCAACCCAAGATGTAGGAACCAGTGAACTCTCCACTTGGTTTGGAATCTTCACTTCGGGTATTTGAGTCGGTTGAGTTGAGAAAGCCTCCGTTGGGGCAAGAGTTGTGGGCGGAGTTTGTTTATGTCGGTTTCGGAATCTTTGGGCGTGTAATCTTTTCCTACCCTTCTGTCTCTTTCGAGAAGGGTGAGTGGTGAGCACCGATGGTGAAGCAGCCTCTTGAGTTGGCATCATCATTGCTACTGTGGACGTGTCCTTGTCAAATAGAGCTCCAAGTGTGGTTTCCCAGGAATGCTTGAAGGGAGCTTCGCTGTTCATCACTCCCAGCACAGAGTCACGCAGACTGGTGGATTCGATGCCCTGTCTCTGACTCTCAGGACTTCTGGAGTTTGTGGGTTCTCTCTCTAACATATCTCCTTCCCGTACTGTCTGAGAATTCTCCTCTGTGCCATTTTGAATCAGTGCATTGCCTTGAGTGCTTAAACCACCTTGCACAAGCTGAAGGTTGTCTGTTTGTTCTTGTAGATGCGCTTCTGTGGGGACACCTGGTTCCTCTACGGTGAGATCTTCAAATGGCTCAGATGTTCTGGAGTGAGCAACCCACAAGGTAGGCGTTGGAGTCAAGCGTGTGGAGGTCAGTTCATTCATCTTATCTTCATCAGGTTGCGAATTAGTCTCCAAATCTGGGTGAACGTATGGCACAGTCCCAGACTCTGCCAAGGAGATGGCATCCAATGGAGACTCATAGTGATGTGATGTAGGCTCTGGCAGAGATTCAACATCTGTGGTAGACCGGCCCTCTGTGGCTATGTTTTCACTGGTGGGCTCTTCGTAGACTCTGTCCAGGGTCTGTAGAGTAGGAGAAGATTCATAAGGCACAGATATTAGTGCAGTGGCTATGGCCCACTTTGAGCCAGTGTCAGTGGGATATGTGTCCTTAGTCTTCTCAGAAGACTCATCGTCAGTAAATTCCTTCAGGTGTGTGCTTGTCACTCTGGGTTCAGCGAGGATTATGCCATCATGGCCATGTTCTACTGCCATCCTGGTTGAGGAAACAGTACTGGAAATCTGTTCTTCCTCACCAAATAAGGACACATCTGCTGAGGATTCTTCGGCACTGGTTGTGGTCTGCACAGGCCATATCGAGGGGGGAGGAACAGCAGGCACAAGGGGCGTCCCTTCTAGACTTACTGATGGAGGAGTGGTGGTTTTAATGGCCTGGGGGACTTCTGTTCCCTTAGGGACATTTTTTCCACGTACTCTGGCTAAAATATCTGCCCAGTGCTCTGGATTAATCTGTTTGTTCGCCATATTTATCCTTCGTCTGGACTCGAACACTCTGCGACCCTCTGCAATGTTTGTCTCTGGTTCTTTTTCAGAATTCTTCCAGAGTTTCAGTTTTCTTCTCCCTTTCTTGGTTTTCTTACCTCCGGTGGTGGCATCGTCCTTGGTTTTGATGAACAACTCTTGGTCCTTTGGATGTAGACCTCTCCTCGAAGTGCTATCTTCATCTCCCATGCCTGAGCCCCCTTCATCTTCCACGACATCTCCTCTCCCTCTGGAAACAGCCTTCCCACCTGGGCGTCTGCCCCTTTTAGGTGACCTGCCAGATCCTTTCTTACTTACTGTGACCCCCACAGTGAAATGATCTACCCCTTGTTGGTTGACAGCCACACATCTGTAGTAACCACTGTCGCTGACCTGGACCTTTGGGATGGAAAGAGTTCCATTTGCCAACAAGTACGCATGTGATGTGTTAGCCAAATCATTAATTATCCTTTTGTTTGGAAGAATCCAGCTAAGCTGGGCTTCGGGTATTGCCAGTGCATTGCAAGGCAACATCACTGGCTCCCCTGGGTTCTTCTGAATAGTCACTGTCTGGCCATCAGCTGGCTGAGTGGCAGGTGGCTGCACAAGAACCCTGTACACCATCCTGTCCATTTCATCCTTCACCTGAGCAATGCACTGGTACAAACCAGAGTCCAGCTGGTCTGTTGACTTGATCTTCAGCCAGCCACTGGTGAGGATGGAGAACTTGCCATCCTGGTCCTCCATGGGTGCTTTGAGGACAGAGCCATCCGGGAGCACCCAGAAGATGGATGGACTCTCGGAAGCCTTCACGTTGCAGCTCAGCTGGCACGGACTCCCTTCCAAGACAGTCTGAGCTCTTTGCACAGCTCCGCTCGGCTCAATCATTACCCAGCTTCTGCTCCGAGACTGACTTGCGTCTTTGGTTGACATTGTTAAAGAGAAGTGGGAAGAGTAGGAGAGCAACACTTTTTTGGCCGTACTCTGACGTCGGTTCAGTTGGATATCTATGGACGGCTGCATGACCCATTCTGGTTCTGCAAGAATATGGGCTCTGACACCTGTGTAGTAAAGAGCTTCATCATCCGCGTCTTGCCTGTACTGGTAGCTGACTCTGGGGTCTTTGCTGAGCTTGAGTTCTCGGTGCAGCTTAACTGGGACCTCACTGTAATAGGCGATCAGTTTCCACAGCTTTTCATAGTTTTCCCGGGTCATTGGACACTCAAAGTCCAAGGCAACTGTTGAATTTATCTCAATCTCTTGAGGATCTGTTTGGTTCAGGTGAATTTTTTGCAGATCCATTGGCTTCCTGATGTCACAGACCAAGTTCACCGTGTTCTGGTGCTCGTCAGTCATGTTCAAAGAAATGTTCCAAGGGGGGAATTGGAACCCCTCCAGGGACAGCTGGCTGTCGCTGTCTTCCTCTTGGTCCTGCTCCTCCTCGAGACTCCTGTTCTGTCTCAGAGGGGACTCTATGGAAGGCTTCTGACAAGTAACGTCCTTCAACTTGTGAATCTCTTGTTTGTGCATCTTCTTGGGACTGGAGCACATGGCACACAACTGACCACCTTCATAGGCTTTGTCCTTCTTACACTTCAGAATCCCTAAAATAAATAATCAAAGAAAAATGCTGTAAGTTAATGAACCAAAGAACCACAAGCCTTGCACATGGCCAGAGGATCAAGACTTTGTGTCTTTATCAGCTGGGTGCATTTCCATAACAATTTTAATACCTCACTCACTTTGCCTCTGTGACATCACTTATGGCCTTAAATCAATTCAGCATAGTGTGTGGTAACTAACCAGGGTTTTGTAACTACTTGACAATGGATAATAAGTATTTTCTAAAAAATATTTTTAAGTTAAAAAGAACTCTATTCACACACATTGTACGATTTGTCTTCTCTGAAGGTCCGCAAGAATCTACATAAATAATTGCAACCCATGAAAATATTTCCAGATAAAAGGATCAACTTTTGAGGTGAATCACATCACATCAACCTTTCATCATTTTTTTCTCTTGCTGTAATTTTTCATTTCAGGCAGTGTTTACTTTTTGGACTCACATTCTACTCCTGGCTTCCTGGACATCAAATCCTCCAGAATTTTCTCCTTTTCTGGCTACCACTCAGTCTCTTTCACTGTTTCCTCCTTCTCTGCCCAACTCATTAGTGATGGAGCATTCTTTGACTCGGTCTGAGTCTTTTTCCTTCTTGCTCTGTTCCATCATGGTCCTCGCCCACATGCATGGTTTTCATTACCATGCATTAGCCAATGATGACTCCCATATGTGCTTCTGTGGTCCAAATACATGCTTATGAGCTCCACATTTATTTCCCTACTTGACATGTCTATTTAGAGGTCAGAAAAGCTCCTCAAACTGACATCTACAGAACCAAATTATGTTTTCTCCCTGCTCCAAACCTAGACTTTTCATGCCTTTTCTATATCATTAATTGGTCCCATAATCTCTCCCACTGGGGAAACTTGAAGACTAGGAATGCTTTTTGACAGTCTTCTTGGCATCTGTCCAGTTCTTTCCATTCCCACTGGGACTACACCAGTCAAAGTTCCATCATCTATAAATGTTCACTGGTTTCACTATAATTCCTTTTGCTTCCATGAGCACAGTTCTCTATGTGACTTTAAGAGTAAACACCTCAAAATGCAAATATGATTGTTTAACGTGTCCTCCAACACATACACACAAATATACACATATATCACACATAGACACATATGTACACACACAGACATACATGCATGCACATGCACACCCAAAAGTGTACACGTGTACATTCGAGAATGTTCGAGATGGCTCTCTACCCAGGAAGCTTCGTGGTTTCATTTCTGTGGTGTAGCATTGCTCTGAGAAATGACTATCTAAATGGATTTTAGCCCCTCTTGCACCCAGTGGGGTTTGGGGTCTAGTTCCTATCAATGAAATATGAATGGAGGTGACATGCGTCTTTTCTAGTTAAGACTATTAAGAAGCGAGTCTGCATCTGTCTTTCCCTATGCATTGCCTGATTAAGCAAATCTGATGCCAAATTTAAGGTGGAGCCACAGATGGAAGCACCTGGGTCCCTCAATCAATCCATGGAGGAAAGCAGCCTGGCAGCTGAAAGAACTCACATCAAATTGTGATAAAATGTGGGTATGCTGGAAGTTTCCAGAGGGGCACAGGCTGAAGAGGCTAAGGAGAAATTGAGGACAGCAAGACCTCTCAGAGGAGGTGACCTTTTAGCAAAGACCTGAATGCTGAGAAGAAGCCAGCCCCTTGAACGTCTAGTAGGAAAGTTTCCTTGGCTGGAGGTTGAGCCAGTCCAATGCCATTGAGTTGGAAATAAGTCTGGAAGGTGCAAGGAACAGAAGGGAGAGCAGTGTGGCTGGAACTGAGTGAATGAGGGGAACTGTGGGGCCAGCCCATTACAGGAGGGTGGGTAGTAGGTGGCAACACCATAGTGTAGGAACTGCTGGTAAGGAGTGTGTGTTTTGTCTGAAGAGCAATGGGAAGGCAGTGGAGGATTTACGCAGGGGTGTGGCATGGCCAGATGCTCACTCTGAAAATTTGTTCTGAAAACCACTCTGTGGAGGGTTGATTGAAGGGGGGCAATCAAGGCTGCTGGAAGATCTACTCAGAAGGCTCCACTCTCCTCCCAGAGAGAGAAGAAAGGAGCTTGACCCAGGCTGTGGCTGTGAGGATGGAGATGAGCACAGAGATCCAGGATATGGTAAACCCAATGAGATCTGAGGATGGGTTCCAAGCTGGGGCTTGGAGAAGGAGGCAAAGAAAGAAAAAAATCTGTCTTATTTTGAATCAAAATCGACTTTCTTACAACTTTTACACATGGGTCTTTTTTTTGTGCTCTGGGTCAATACAGAACACCTCTCTCCCTCAGCCGTAAGAGAATAATCTCATAGCCACCTGCAGCCTTCTCTTTTCCAACCATCCTTGACTACTTCCTCATAAGACATGGATGCACAGAAAATTCCACATTTAGTTGCAGCCCAAGGTTGAGCACAACACTCCAGATATCCATTCCATGACCACCATAGTCAACTGTACATAACCGATTAAATGATCACTACTTTACGTTTCCCTAAAATATAAACATGCATTTGAATTATGGAGGTAGGGAACATGCAGCTAGGAGACACATTGACTCTCTTCTCGTCTTACCTTTGGATTTCGCATCCCACTCCAGGAACCATCTCATGTCACAATCACAGGACCACGGATTCCCCTGAAGGTAAAGATTCTCCAGAAGGGGCATGTTCTGAAGCATACCCGTGGGAAGCGTTCTAATCCTGTTCTCTGCTAAGTAGAGGTGTCTTATGGTGGAGAGTCTGAAATAATCCAGAAACGTGAAAGTGGAGAATGTGCTGGGGTGTAGCTGGTGGAGCAGGTTTCCTTCTAAATGGAGTAGCCTTAGGGACATTAAGCCATTGAAAGCTTGTGGGTGGATAAACTCGATCTTATTATGGTCAACATGTAGCCGCATTAGGCTCCAGAGCCCCTGCAGTGTCTGTCCTGTGATCACTCGCAGCTTGTTGTAGCTGAACTTGAAAACCTACAAAGACAAGGGGTTGGAAAATCCCGTTTATGATTTTAAAAGCCACAACCAGGAACAGACACCAGAACAAAGGGCAGGAAAGTAATGACATTAAGCTTGTTTTCGACATTAAAAAAAAAATGGCAATTTTATTAATCATTAGGGAGCAGTATATCGTTTCCACTATTCATTACTGGGCATAAAGGCTGCAATTAGGGATGCTCATAAATGCCCGGGTTTACCTGTAGAGAGCTGAGGTCTCTTAAAGCCCCGTCAGGGATGCTGGGGATGTTGTTGCCATGAATCATTAGCAGTTCCAACTTGGTCAGTCCGGCAAATGAGGTTTCTGACAAAGCTTGTATACTATTAAATCTAAAAAAAAAATAATAATTAGAAAAAGAAACAGTGGATACTTAAATCCCATATGGGAAAGATTCCCCAGCCTGCCCAGGAGCAACTTAGCAAAATGTTGCTTCTGAGGTCGGATTGATGTCCATTCCTGGGGTCAGAAGGAAACTGACCTGTTTTTATTAGCGTCCAGTCAATTAAGGAGTATTGCCTGGACCTTTTCACTTGAAATATGCTATTGTGGTTACAGGCTATTTTAGGGAAACAAGTAGGAGTTAGAATTCTAAAGGAAGCCGGTCCAAATGGCCCCTCGTTGGAAATGCTGCTCTGAAGTTGCAGTAATAATGAACGACACATGGCCAGGATGAAGGAAACGAAACAGGCAGCATAGGAATTAGCTTTGCATGTGATCAGAGAGGGAGAATGCTCCAGTCTAAAGGACCAGGTTAAAATGCCGACAGCCAAACATGGATTCTTATCTCACAGGGACAAGTTGTCATTTCCGATGGATTATCTACGTTATCTGTAAGCATTCTGGTGTTTTTTGGTTTTGGTTTTTGCATATACATTGGTAAAGATGCTTCTTTGACAGGTTTGGAAAGTCCTTATTTCTCCATTGTTCATGGAGCAAGGGAATCCCCAAAGTTAATCCCTGGGGAACAGATTATAAAATAAGGGAGAATCCTGTGCCCAGCTCTGTGGGAGGGCAGTGACCTTGTGTCACTATTTCTGTTGAACCAGAACACATCTAGCCTGACACTACTTATTCCTTCTCCTTATCGCCTAAATAAAGGGAAATAGTCTGTAGAGAACGCAGGTGAAGAGCTCACAGCTCAATGCAGCAGATGCAAGCGTTGGGGAGGGGAAAATCCCTTTCTTCCCTTCTTGTGTTCTTGTGGTTGGACTAATAGTCAAACTGACACAAGACCAGACTAACAGGAGAAAAATCCAGTTTATTAAGTGTGTATTGGAGTATCATAAAGAAATGATACTCGGAGAGTGAACAAAGCAGGCAGTGTATATATCTTTTACACAAAGAAACAATAAATTCATGAAGAATTGACAGGACAGGGACACTTAGGTTTGGGGTAAGTAATTAGTGAGGAATTTATGTAGAGTTTAGGCTTGAGGTAGTCAATGAGCAAGGTTTGTTTATTTGGGCTTGCCTGCCCTGAATTCCCCAGCTCTGGTGATAAGGATGCAGGGAGAGCACCTTTCACAGGGGAGATTGATTTCCTGCTTTCAGGGGGAACAGAGACAGAGGGTCAGAATGCCCTGTTTGCTTCTCAAGTAACTTTAATTCAAAATGATCAATATGCTACTGTGGAATATTTTGGGGTGGTCTGTCCTGGTCCCCGACACTAGCCTAAGTCTGGACCTCAATTTTGCAACTTTCTTATACACACTTATGTGCCTAAACCCAGACCCCAATTTCAAAGTTAGTAGCTGGGTAATTCCTCCTCTAACAACCAGCCATAGGAAGCACCTTCCAGCTACAAACTCTTGCATGCAGGAAATATAACCTCCAACACCAAAACCACTCACCTTTGTTGCTTCAAACTCTTCAGAGAACTGCTTTAAACATTGCATAGTTTTATAAGACCAACTTGTGCGAAGAAAGCATTGGATGGAATGAAATGCATCCCGTCTTACTAGGATAGTGCTATAGGGATTCAAAATGGTGCATGGGGAAAATATAGTAAAAGGCAATCCTAGCTCTTGTTTGTCATTTTGACTCATGTAGCCAACGGATGATTATACAGAGTGTCCCTCTTCTGGATGACATGGCATTCCCTCTTTTGTACTTTGCTCTAACATCTTGTCAGCTGACTCTGCTCTATTTAACAGTGGTGAGAGGTAAAATATTAAGAAGAATTGGCCCAGTTAGGGAACTCTGATTAGAAGACTCAGCAGAGAACAAATCAAGTGAAAGTGCCCTAAAGCATGGGCAACAAGCAGGACTTCTTCCTCGGCAAGTCCAAGGGACAGAAAGATGGCAGATGGTCCCTAACTCTAAGGCAAATAACTTAGAAAGTTAACAGATAGTCAACCATGGGTATCGGACAATGTCTGCAAACAGTTTTGGGTGTCACAGCTGACTCAGAGTATGTTATTAGCATCTAAGGGTTGGAGGCCAGGGATGCTACTAAATATCCTACAATGAACAGGACAGCCTCCACCACAAAGAATTATCCAGCCCCAAATATCAACGGTGGCGAGATTTGGAAACTGCCTTAGCTTAAGGGACTCTGTCTGTTGGTTTGTCTATCTATCTATGTATCTATTATCTGTCTGTATATCTATTATTTGTCTGTCTGTCTGTCTATCGGCCTATGGTTATCTATGTATCTATTATCTGTCTATCTATCTATCTATCCGTCTATCTGTCTATCCTCTATATGTCTATATATCATCTATGTATCTATCTGTCACCTATCTATCATCTATCTATCTATTATGTCTCTATTATCTATCACCTATCTATCATCTACCATGTATCTATCTTCTATCTAGCCATCATCTATCTATCTATCATCTATTATCTGTCTCTCTATTATCTGTTTATGTATCTATGTCTAATATCTATCTATTATCTATCTGTCTATCCTCTATCACCTATCTATAATCTATCTATCTATCATCATGTATCAACCTATTATCTCTCTATTATCTGTCTCTCTATTATCTATCCTCTATCTATCTATCTATCACCTATCTATCATCTATCTATGTATCTATCATCTCTCTATTATCTATCTATCTATCTATCTATCTATCTATCTATCGTAGTGCTTTTGAACTGGGATGATTTTGTCCCTGGGGGACCTTTGGCAATATCTGGGGTCATTCTGGGTGATCACAGCTGGAGGAGAGGGTATTACTGGCACCTAGTGGGAAAAGGTCAAGAATGCTGCTCACCATCCTGCAGTGAACAGGACAGCCCCTACCACAAGGAATCATCCTATCCAAAATAGAAATAGTGTCCCAAATGTCAATTGTGCTCAAGTTCAGAAATCCTGCTCTAACCCAAGATGGAATAGTCTATGGGCTGATGTGGTGCCTCATTCATCTATCACTATTTAGGATCCTACAATTAAATCTGCCTGGGAAATGGGAACTGATGTCAACATTTAAATTCTTTTCCATTTCTTGAAGCCTGAGGTTTGTCTAGAAACAGTAAGTAAGGTGGAGAATGGTCTCAGGTGAGGTAGGTGTGCTTGGCAGGCACCATGTAATCTAGGAGCTGGGGGATATGGGAAGGAGTGTGTTTCTTTTGTTCTAGGTTCAGGGGGAAGCCACTGGAAGGTTTTAAGGAAGGAAGTGACCTGAAATAAGTTATGTATTAAAACAACAATGCTGGCCACTACATGGAGAATGGGTCAGAGATAGACAAGAGAGGAAGCAGGAGATGGAGTGAATCCCAGGGAGGGATGCTGGTGTCCATGGCTAAGGTAGAGGCAGTGGAGATAAAGGTACATGGGGAGCTTCCAGATGTGCTTGGAGGAAGAGTCAACAGGCTTTGCTGAGTGATGGAGTTGCAAATAAGGAAAAGATCAGAGGAATGACGTCTGCCTGGAAGAGCAAATGAGTGGACCGTGCCTTTTGCTGAGATGGGCAGTGGTGGGTGTGGGGGAAACCATTCAAAGTTATATTTTTCATGTGATGTTGAAGATGTTTGTGAGAATCCAAGGTGAGGGTGGCACTTAGGACCAAGACAGGGACCCAAAACGTGCACATTCAGGAGACCTTGGCCAGCTGACTAATGGAGTGCAGCCCTGGGAGTAAACGAGATCACCTGAGAAGACCCCTAAAGGTAAAGACGAGTAGAGAGACCAGAAGGCAGAGGCAGGTCTTGAGACGGAGGAGGAAGGGATCAGAGGCTCAACCTCTAAAATGGGTCAGAAACAGTTTGATGTTCCTCAGCACATTTTAGTCCAGGGATGTGTGATGCTCACCAGGGCTTCCTCTCCTGTCTTTGTCACCAAAAATTCTCACTTCCAACTTGGCATTCCACTATAATGGTGGACGCCAAGGTGGAGAAGGTGAAGGGAAGGAAGATGGTTGGGTACAGAGGGACACCATTGTTTGAGCTCCCTCTACACCTAAATCAATCCCGCCAGAGTCCTGGAAGGGGAATCTGTCTTACTGTACCCTATTCTTGGTGCTTGTTTTTAAGGGTCGTCAAAAGCTACAGATGAAGGGAGTGTTGGTGTCAGAGCTAAGAATGGGGAGTTTCCTTGGACAGAAAAAGCCAAGGGAATTGCCTAAATGCCAAGTAGAGGAGGCATTTTCCCCTCTCAGCACCCAATGGGTGTGGATGAATCCTCTTTGCATCCATGTAAAAACCAGCACAGAGATGGGGGCATTGGCGTGGTACTCAAGGAAGACAATTTGATGAGAGACTGAAATGACTCTGGGCAGAGCCCACTTACCCTCTTCTCCAGACTGTCTTCTTCACTTGTTGTTTGACAGTAACTGACTACATAATCACCTAAATGAACTGATTTTTATATCAGAAATATATGATCATTTTGCAATATAGACAAATATCGAATCATTATGTTGTACATCTGAAACTGATATAATGTTCTATGTCAATTATATCGCAATTAAAAAAGAAATATATGTAAAACTGCTTCATGAATAATAATTAGCATCCCAAAGCAAAATTTAAAATGAAAAGGAGTAGTGCGGGCATTTGGGAAATTCCAGAAAGACGTCATCAAAACTAGTCTTTTAATCAAGGGGAAAAAAGTCTTTAAGGGTCTATAAATCAGATGCTAAGTGTATGATATTTTTGTTTTACTCAAAAATATCTGGAAAGCAATTTTTTAAAAAGCTTTGGGACTGGCCAAACAGGAAACAGCTGACTGAGAACCCTAAAAACATCTGTGTGGGAAAGAAAAATGTCCTTCGTGCTCCGCCAAAAGTCCCTCATTCCTTGAGAGTTTTATACTCTCTCCAGACCGCTAAAAGACAAGTCCAACCCCGAGTTCTATCTGTATTAGACAAGGCTCCTGTTGCTTTCTTTCCAACAAAATGCACGTTGCCCGTCTCACTACCTACTTTGAGACTAGTTTTCAGAAAGAGTGGTGTGATATTATAGGCCTACTTTAGAAATGTGGCACATGGATTCATGTTACAAATTAACCCAGATGGAAGAAATATGTGTTGATGCATTGAAACTACTCCTCCGTTGTTTTTTTCTTTTCTCTTTAATATTACACTAACCCATCTCAAGAGATTATTGACATCAGGCGGAAAAGGAAGCATCTTGATATCTTTGCTTTATTCTAGTGGCAAGACCTTTAGGATATCATAATTCACTGTCTCTACCACTAGTTGTTTAAAAGGAAACCGCCAGAATCTATGTTCTAATTGAGAGGTTAGTTAAGTTCCACACTTACAAAATACTTAATTTAAAAATGGATGGAAGAAAAATATCCCAGAAACCGTCAATGAGATGCAAACAGCTAGACAGGAAATAGTCTATTGGTGTCGCCAGTCTAAAACCATCAAGCAGTTAACCTTTTCGGGGGATGCTTGCACTATCTTCTCCACTCATTTCCAGTCTGACAGCCCAGACCCCCAGCACACGACAGGTGGTACACTTACACCTCCAAGGCAGCAAGTGTGGCAGAAAACAGTTCTGCTGGACCACTCCCATTCCCACACTTTCTAGGGGGCTCCACTAAACCCTGTCTGACAGCAGGTGCAAGAAAGAAGAGAAATCATAGACAAGCGCCATTTTCCTCTCTACAAACTTGGCGTAGCTCATGCAATTCTGATTCCAATCAGCTTGAGTTCCTCTTCCTTATGTCTTTCTCCCATTAGGCAAGTGATGTGTCCCAATACATTTTAAATTGTAGATTGTAAAAAGGAAATGGGTTTAGTGATTAATATTCCCTCTTCTGGCAAAGCCAAATTGTTTCCCCAATGGAGCTATCCTCACTGTGGTTAGTCAAGTCATACGGTTTTCTCAAGATTTCATTGAGAAGAGGATCTAATGATTTATTGCTCTGAATTAGCAAAGTTTCCATCTTATTGTCTTAACTTCACATTCTCTTATTCTGCTACTGGGCTTTGTAGTCCATAAATGCAAGAGTCTATTTTTTAATTCTGTATTCTAAGGTGTGTAGGCACATGTACAATTCTTTACTCATTAACTCAAATTTGACCACTCCATTTTATTACAATGTTCCCTTAGTGGGTATTCATCAAACCCTAAATTATGTTATTTTCCAGATGGTAGAAAATAGGTAATATATATTGTTGAAGAAGTCTAAATGGTTGTCTACTATTAAAATTGTACATGAGTACCTAAATTCATAGCAACTAATATTTATGTACATAAAACATTTATGAGTATAAAATGAAATTTAAAAATAGAAAAATTCTATCTGGGATGATGCAGAAATTCATCTCTTAAAAACATATTAATATTTTAAATAGGCAAAATCTGAAAGAACTCTTTCATTTTGTCAAAGTCATAATTACATCATCCAGATAACTTGCAAAATGTCAGAGATGTCCCATTTATTCTTTTTATTATTTTAAATAGTTTCTGGTCTATTTAAATAACATTGGCATATTTACATATGTGTCATATGCATTCATATCTACAATATATTGAAAAATTCTTATAGAGGGAAATTTCTCAACAAACTGAAGGTGTTCATGATGCTTTGTTATTAAACCTTATGATAGTGGTTGCAGCTGATGGATGAATTCAAATAATCATCCAAAAGGACTGCGTTTAATATAGTTAAAAACTGTCACCTCGGTTGTGCCCATATAGAAGTACATAATGGTAGGTAGAATGACACAGAAAGGAATATCCATTTGCACTTACGTAGATGCACATACATACATGCAAAAGCAAATAAACATTCATGCAAAGAAGCCAAAAATGTTCAGTAAGAATGTGGTACAAACCCCAAATTGATTCTTTCCACATGTTTAGAAATTCCAGCTGGCACGGAAACCAAGGAGCGAAACGTGCAGTGGACCTCGCTGGGAACATAGCAGGCGCAAGGGTGAGGGCAGGCGAGCGCGGCTGGCGGATGTCCCCAGACCAGAATCAGCACCACGGAGAGTACTCGCCAGTGCGCCCGCGTTGGCATCTTGCCGGGGTGCCGCATCCTTGGACACCTGTCCTGGAACCACAAAAGGGGATGAGCTGAGTGTCAGGTCACACTCTCATCTTCAAGAAATTTTATTTGAATTGTGCATATTGATTTTAAGCTTCCCAAGACTTGAAATGATTTATCTTCGTGACACAAAATGTTTTGAGTCAAGAAACACGAAACTTATTTTTTTAATCTTTCGCCGTTAAGTTGAATCGTTACTATAGAACAGGCCGTTAATTCCTGACTTTGATACTACGGTTGGGAAGTCTCAGTGTGTTATGAGCCACGGTATGTAATACACAAACACACACAGAGACACACAAATATATATGTGTATATTTATTTGCATATATATATTTGTCTATACATGTATATGGGGGGGAGAGAGAAGGAGAGGTACATTTCTGTTTCTATGATAATAAAGTAAATAATAAAAAATAGCCATGTGTCCACCTCCAGTGTTAATTCCGAGCCATTACATATCGTATGTATTTGAACTAAAAACTTCTCAAGAAGATCATTATTAGGACTATTTCCTTCTTTGAATGACATTCCTTAAGTTTTAATTATACCTACTTAAAGTGCTTCAAGAGAATTCACTAAAGCAAAATTCATTACACTATTTGTGCATCTGTTTACCATCCTTAATTTTTTTCCGGGAAAAGGCAAAGGGTTGCCATGGTGCAGAATCCTTGTTTATCAGAGAGAGGTTTGAGGAAACGTCTGTAAAAATCTGCCATTTGCTAAAGAGGAAAGGAACTGCCTGATGAAATAGGTTCACACAAACAAAAAAGATCGATGAGATTACCAAAAAAACAAAAAAAAAAAAAAAAGAAAAAAAGAAAAATGGGAATGCTCAGATATTTCAAATATTAGTTTGCATCGCTGCCTCCTTTAGAACCTCTGTGATTATTTTTTTCACGCATCGGCCCTGCCTTCATCCTCTCATATTTTTGTCGTCTCTTGAATGAAGTTTATTTACAAATAGGAACACACGTGGACAGCAGAGCCACAGTAGAGAAACGCGCCTGTCCATTCGTCCCTGCTCTGGGCAAGCGGTCACCAATAACAAAGTCGATATCCGCTCAGACTGCGTAGACATCTCCAATCCCTACCTTTTCCACCGTTTCCATGACCTCGAAATAGACACTCTCTTAAGGCCGTGTGCGTCTCGCCTTTCATTTGCCCATAAAGAGCTGACGGTGCAGGCAGTTTTGCAAAAAGCAAGTCCAGGCTCCACCCCTGCGCTCTGGAACAAGCTTCCGAAGCTCTCTGCAGAGACGAGTTTCCTCGCTCGCCCGAGCCCAGGCCTCCCCCTTCCCCGCCTGCGCGGCTGACCTCGGCTCTGGGCTTCTGCCAAGGGGCATCCCGACCCGCGCCCCGTGCCCGCAGGCGGACCTGGCCCCAGCGTCCCCATGCCTCCTCCCCACTTCGCTCTCCGTCCTGCCTCTCACCCAGGTCCTTCCCGGAGACCGAAGGAACGCGCCCCAGGGAACCCTAGTCCTGGGGCCTCAATGGAAACCGCCCTTGGGTCTCCAGGGCTGCCAGGGGCACGAGGCAGTCCGCGCTCCCCACGCCGCGGGTCGACAATCCGGGGCGGCCGGGCGCGCAGCCCTGCGCCCCTGGCCGGCTTCCAGCGCCCGCTGCGACGTGCCCCGCCGGCGGCGCGGTGAATTACAAGCTTTCCCGGAACGCGGCTCGGGTTGCCCCGCGGGTCCCCGCTGCCGGGACCGGGACACCAAAAGCCGTCTCTCTCAGATGATGACTTCTCCAGCTTCCGCGCGGCTCAGCCGCCGGCGAGGCCTTCGGTCTCCCCCTTTCCGGGCGAGGAGGTGGGGGTGGAGGAGACTCTTAGTACCGGAGCCCGAGGAATCGGGAGGAGGGCTCCGCAGCCGTGCTGCCCCCGCCAACGCAAGAGCGGGGGCGCTTTCACTTGGGGATCCCCTTGGTGGCTCCCAAGAAACCAGGGGCGGATGAGAGAGAGGTCGCTAAGGCGAGGGAGGAAGGACAAACGGAGAAAGGGTCGGGCGTTCATCAGACCTACTCAAAGCATCCTACGGCCAGATTCCATCAGCTTCTCTCCTGAATGGTAACTGGCCCCTCAGCTCCTTAAAAGAGTGCCAGGAAACAGTTCAAGACGCCTCTTTGCCCTTGCCCGCCCCCGTCTTTCCCTTGGCCGTCTCCCAACTCCCTTCACCCGTTGCAGACAGACCAGTGCCTCCCCCTCCCCCCCGCCCCCCTCCCGGGTGCCCAGGACGCCCTCGGTCCTCACCTGTCCCTCGGAAGCCGTGACACACGGGAGCGGTGCGCCCGGAGCATCCACGGGGCCGGGGCGCGCGGGTCACCGCCGGGGGTCCGCCGGGGCCATGCCCTTCCCGGGGCCGGGGGCGCGGCAGCACGGCTTCCCGGCGCGGCACGGCGAGCCGGCGCCCTTTTATTCCGGTCGTCGAGAGACTTCCCCGAGTCCACGCCTCGGCCCACCCCCACCCTGCCCCACCCCGGGGAGACGGGGCGCGCGCCCGAGCCGAGGGACCCTGGCCGCGCCGCTCTGCGCTCAGCCCTCCTCTTGCCTCTTCATCGCGCCTCGTCCCGGGTGGGCACGCCTCGCCAGCTCGGGCTGGGAGAAACGCAGGGGCCAAGCGCACAGGGCTTTGGGAAGCAGTGTTCGTGGTCCGAGAGGAAGTCCAGGGACCCGAGGGGAGGAGGAGAAGCAGGGAGCTCGGTGCGAGCTGCTGCCCGGAGTCCGCACCCAGAGCGCTCTTCCCTGCAGCGGTGGAGACCGTTTCTTTGCTTTGGAGGAAGAGAGAAGGAGCGGGGTTTGTACTCCTCCGGGCGGGACGGAATTTTCTCTGGCAGCGCCTCGGAACCCGTGTGCAGGCAGGAGCCGGCAGCGCCAGGCCGGCATCCCCGGAGCTGCAGGCCCGGCTGCAACGTGAGCGCCACGGCCACGCCCTCCAGCCTCTCCGGTGGCTCCTGGCCGCCCGCCTCCCTCCCGCCGCCAGAGTCTTCTCGCCAAGGAGATGGAACTGCTCTCCTCCCGCTTTGGGGAGCCTGGTGGTACTAGCTGGGGGAAGTGAGGTCGACCTCGGGAGAGGGCAAGAAACAGAGGCTGGAGAGGATCGTGCGTCCCTAAGCCAGAAGGGGAGCGAAGGGAAGGAGGTCGTCTGGATCCAGGCGGAATCAGACCTGAGAGGGGCGGGAAGGGGTGAAGTGAGTAGTCATCAGCAGAGGCCCCCTGGGACAAAAGAACAGAGCCATTATGAGAAGAGAGAAAACAGGAGTGTCCAAGCGCCAGGAGCATGCAGGAAAGGAACATTCCGGGAGTCCTGAATGAACCTGTCGCATGCCCAAGGCTCTGCCCAGGGGCTGTTAGGGGGTGGCCAGAAATGAGCCTTGATGAGTTGCTTCTGATGCATGGAGAAGTGTCCGGAAATTCGTCCCTGCCTGGCTCCCAGGGTGGCATCTATCTAGTGGATCATTAATAGTTGCTGGTTCATAAATGGGTGGATTCACTTCTTCTACAGCTTTGCTTTTCAATAATGTGTGTTGACATGTTTTGAGACACTAGTTTTAGATATCCACATTCTTGGAATGCCCACAACTCGTTGATTAAATTTATTAAAATCTTGTCCTGAGAACATCTCCTTATCTGGGTTAACGGGATTGTCATCCACCTAGTCAGAGAAACTGGAAACCCACATCACCCCCCCCCCATATGCCTCTCCTATATGACCTGGAAGTCAACTGGGGGACAAGTCCAGCGGATTATGACTTGTAAGAATGTTGGGCCCCACGGCCTCTTTCCTCCCCCTCTCTCACGGCCATAATATGAGTCCTCAGGTCTTAGCATCTGCCAGTGTCTTTCTCCACCAATCCCTTCTTTACTCAACCTCCAACTGGTCACCAAAACCTAGAGGGCTGCCATCATCCTCAAAACCAGATCTGAAGTTGTCCACGGGGGGTGCAGGACATGCCAGAGTCTTGCCAGCCTGTCCCAGGGATGTGGCGTCTGTGGACATGCCTGGCTTTGAAGGAATGGTAGCAGATCCCCAAGTCTTCTTCTTTTAATGTTGTTAATTGTGTGCCCTCAAAATTCATATGTTAAAGCCCTAGCCCTTACGGTGATGGTATTAGGAGGTGAGGTCTTTGGGAGGGGATGAGGGTTAGATGAGGTCACGAGGGTGGGGTCCCGTGGTGGGATTGCTGTCCTTCTAAGAAGAGGAGGAGAGCAGAGCTCTCCTTCTCCACCGTGTGGGGGCACAGTGAGAAGGTGGCCATCTGCAAGCCAGGAAGAAGTCCCTCTCCAAAACCAAGTCTGCCGGCACCTTGACCATCACCTTAAGGGCTAGGGTTGTTGATTCCGGAGATTCAACAGTAATAAAATGTGGTTCCTGTTGTTTGAGTTAAATTCACCTGTTTGCTCAGAATTCCAGTATGTGGGGGTTGAGGAGGAATGGAACCTCCAGAACTGTGAGAAATAAGTGTCTATTGTCTAAGCCCCCCGATCTATGGTATTTTGTGACACCAATCCAAGAGAAGACAACGTACTTCCTTGTCAACTCTTGCCTGTTGTGGTCTTTGATCTACCAAATACGTCTGTTAGTACAGAAACAGATTTTTTTTTTTACAAGCCCAGTGGTATCACTTCATTGTGCAAGAACTCCTGTCTGCCAAGATGCTCCTGCCGCAGGCTGATAGCTCGCAGCTTTTTAAAGGCGATCCGTGGAAGAGGCATAATTGAGACGTGTCTGCGCTTTGAATTCACTTCCCCAGACTCGTGCATTCCGAAGGAAACCCTGACAGGTTTGCCAGGTCAGATCCCAGTCTCCAACTGATGCCCTCGACCCGACTTCCCTTTAGGGGCATGGGGATGTCAAAAACTCAAAGCTCAGAAGTCCCTCTAGTCCTTTGCTGTGGGGGACAAGTCATCGTTCTACATCATCATGAGAACCCTCCAATCCACTGTCCTTGTGAGGAGTGTATGACACCCTTAGCAGAGGAGCAGTTGGTAATTGAGTCAGACAGCTGGGATTGAGCCACCCCCTCCTCCTGCCTGTGATTTCTTGGCTGGGTAGCCTAGAACACACTATTTGCCCTTCCTCAAATCAATATGAAATAAGGACAATGATGCCCACCTGTTCCAGGTGTTGTGACAACAGGATGCAAACCCATATGCAGAGGATTGAACCCACACCTGCACCATATCTGTAGTTAATGCATAGGATCTGGCCAACCTACAGTCATTTATTTTTACTGTATTCTTGTGTTTCATCTCCTTATCCAATTTTACCCCAAAGCATGATCTCTGGGGACATTGGCTGTTTCTTGTACGGGCTGAAGTTGTTAAGGGCTCTGATGCTTCCACGGGAGAGTTTAATATTCTAAGGGAGGCTGTGGATTACCATGGAATTATGTGGTTCTTTGCTTAACAGGGATTTTGAAAGGAGCTCCTGTGTCCATGGCTGCCCTCCCACTGCTGCTGGGCCTCCATAATCAGGGGAAGGGCTGACCCTGAATATTCTAGGATGACTGGACAGAAGGAAAACAAAAGTCTACACAGGAAATATCTACTTGCATAGCTGGGAAATCCCGGGGTGGACTAATAGCTAGTGGGGATGTATCTTGATTTGAGCAGAAACAGACTTTCAGGAATGTTCCACATGAAGCTTGCCCCCATCTGTCTAGGGTAAACCCTGAATGATAATCCAGGCTACGGGCCATGTCGCTGAAATCGAGTGGGGAGGGTTGTTTTGATTCATTCCTTCATACCACGGTCAGTGGAAGTCTCCTGTTCTGTTGCATTGACTGAAACACTTGCAGATTTTCTCAGCAGCGTATTTTAAAATGGAAGAGCGTGAAGGAAAAATAAGAGGTACACGTCAGAGGAACTCCCCAGATCTGCCAGGCACCGTTGAGTTATTTCTGCAATGTCGGCTGGAGGACAGTCTGCTCATCCAGGAGGGCAGCAACCTATGGAAAAAGCATCATGTGTAGATGTGAACTGAGTCTGGCCCATGGTGGGGGACAGGCTGAAAGGGATTTCTGGGCAAAATGGAAGGTATTTATTCATCACTGCTCCTTATCTGAGCCAGAAGCATCTAGAACATTGAAAGTCGTAGATATGTGCTCTTCCATTGTGGGTCCAGTGGCAGGTGGAATAATGAATGGCACCCCCAAAGATGGCCACATCCTAATCCCTGGAACCTGCGAAGATGTTCCCTTACACGGCAAACGGGAATGAAGGTTACAGGTGGAGTTAAAGTTGATGATCGGCTGAGCTGGAGATGGAGAGATGACCCAGGTGGGCCCCATGCAATCACGGGAGTTCTTAAAAGTGGATGAGTGAGGCAGGCGAGGAGGTCAGGAGGATGAGGTGTGAGAAGGACTCGACCTGCCATTGCTGGTTTTGGAGATGGAGTAAGGGGTCGCGAGCCGAGGAAAGCGGGCGGCCTCCAGGAGCTGGAAGACGCAAGAAAATGGATTCTTCTCTAGAGTCTCCATAAAGGAACCAGCCCTGCCCCATCAAACTCATTTCAGAACTCGGACCTGTAGAACCGCGGGAGGATAAATTTGCGTTGTTTAAGCTGTGACGCTTGTGGTCGTTTGTTACAGCAGCAATAAGAAATTCATACAGGCTTGGCTACAGTCGCTTCCCATCTCGAAGCACAGTCTCGGCTCAGCAATTAGAAGAAGTCACGCCCTGGATTTTCGTCAGTCCGCGAATCTCTACCCACAGTTCACGCATTTACATCCTCCCCTCATCTTCAGATCTCCTTGGCTGCTGCCCGTCTTTGAGGAAAACGTAAGTGCGACAGGTTATGAATTCACTCGGAGCTCGCCCACTGTCTCTCCTGTTTTGGCAGCTGCCGTTCGGGTCCGAGGAGCAGCTCAGGATAAGAAGGTTCGGGGAGGTAAAGGGGTATCGCACAGGCACCCGCTGTGGCCCTGGCTGGTGTGGAAAGCTGTCTCCTTCCTGGGCCCTTTGGGAGGTCCCCCAGGGAGATCCATGGCTGGGACCCTTCTCCTCCAACTCAGGTGCTGGAGATGACGCAATTTATTGTCCCCAGCACCCCCCGGACAGGCAGCCTTTGCCTCTCCCCATCTATCACTGTTGTCGCTGGCGTCCCCTTGCTGTCTCGAGCTGGGACACCAAGTAATGCAGCCTTATCTGGCCCTCAAGGGAAACACTCGCTATTCTTTGCTGGCACAAACTGTGCGTGGGCTGGTGGACCAGTCCAGGGTCCCCAAACTGCCAGTAACACCTGTCGTTTCTCCAAGGGAGTCTTCTAGAGCCCCAGATTTTTCTCCTGGACTAAAGAAAGTAATACGGCTGCAGATCCTTTAAAAACAGTAGTTTCACCAAAGCCTTCTCCACTCTCTGATAACTTTATATACCTGGACATAGCGCAGAGGGTCCAAGAATTGCAGACCCTCCTCTCCAAAATATCCTTTGTAAATTCTGAGTGTGGGGGACTCTCTCACACACTCGTGATTGTTGATTCAGCCAGACCAGCTGCTGCCACAGGGCCTTTGCACTGGCTGCCTGCTGCCTGCAGTCCTCTTCTCCCAGTTCCCCTCCTGACGTCCTCCAGTACTTTCTCCTAGTCTTTGCTTGGTGGCTCCCTTTCAGAAAGTCCTGCTCTGACCATTCCTTATATACTTTCCAACCTTCTTTCCTTCCTTGTTTTTCCAGTTTGGAGCCAAGCAGAGGCAGGTGGATCTGAGGAGAGGCAGATGGAAATGGGTGGCAGCTTTGAGTCTCAGGTTATCATCTGTGGGGATTTCATCGTTTCCTTTGATTCAGGAACTTTCTACAGCACGTCCTCAGGGCCCACTGAGCCAATGCACACCTTTATGGCTTTCTTAATTTGGCTTGAGTTTTTCTTACTTGCAACAACAACAAAAGTTCTCCATGACATAACAATCAGGGATCAAGTGTAAACCCAATTTTTTTGAAAAGTGGTATCATTTAGGCAAATGATAATGTAAGAGCCAGCATGTCCTAAACCAGCAAAACTTGTATTAAACTGGTAAGAAAATACAGGGAAAAAAATGGATGTTTGTTTTCATTATTATGCCGTGTTTTGTTATTTTTATAAGACATAGTCATTTATCCAGGAGTTTCATTGTTTTTCTGAAGGTGATTGCTAAGATAATGGTTTGCAACTGCTCTTTCCCCTTTTATTTCTTGGGCATAATCATTGGAAACGTAGGCATATGCACTAATGTTTATTCTTCCATTAATTAAAATATTTCAAATGGCATACATCCACATATACATTCTTGAGTGCGTATGAAAATTCTGCAAGAAGTTAAAAGAAATTGCTGGTGGTCACTCCCGATGTTTAAAACTGGAAGACGAGAGGGAGAAGCCAGAAAGAAAAGTTTAGTGTTTCTATTCTTTACTTTTTTCTCTTTTTACCACATGTATTTTTAGTTTTAAACCAAAAGGGGGACTTTGTTTCATTTAGGTATGTCTTCTGATTTGTACAAAAAGACAGCTGAATGTTTTATTGCTTTGACATTTAAATGTAAGGCCATTAAGAAACACGAGGTTATCCTAGTTAAACTTCTAAAAGACCCAGGTCGTACAAAGCTTTTAATCTTTGGGGGTATTTTTCTTTTTACTTAGAATAATCTTTTAGAAGAAATATTTCTTATTTAAACGAAACATCTGTCTGAAGTTTGCTAATTCCTCGACTTTCACTTTTATTAAGGGAAAACTCACACAATCTAAAATTTACCATTTTAACCATTTTAAAGTGTACCATTCAGTGGCATTTAGTGCATTCATAATGTTGTGCAAACATCACCTCTATCTAGTTCCAAAACATTTTCATCATCCCTGAAGGAGACCTGTTAAAAATAGTCACTCCTCGTTATCTCCTCCCCCAGCCCCTGACAACCACTAATCTGCTTTCTATCTCTATGGATTTACTTACTTGGGACATTTATTATAAATGGAATCATACAGTATGTGGTCTTTTGTGTCTGACTTCTTTCACTGAGCATCGTTTTCAAGGTCCATCCACATTGTGGCGTGTGTCGGCGTTCTACTCTTTTTCGTGGCTGAGTAATATTCCATTGTATGATGGACCACATTCGGTTCATCTGCTCCACCAGGAGTGGGTGAGTAAAACTAAGTGTAATGCTTTTTAGAAAGTGGCCAAAGATGTCAGACTCTATTTTAGACCTGACAGGTGTGGGCTCTGCATGTCAAGAAACAGCCACCCATGACTGTGACATATAGAGGATCTGAGAACAACCTTGCAATCACAGTTCTTGTACTTCTCTGGGGAAAGGTGGGCTTTTTCTCAATTTCTCTCTTCTCCACAGGGATGGAATGCATGAGAAATCTCTTTGGGACCCATGTGCAGCATCACTCAATAGAACTATTGATGAAAATCATCGTTTGAACTCTCATAGCCATGTTGTATTGCTGACTTGTACTTAGCAGCACCGAATTAAAGGCATTTGACTCCAAATTCCCTATGTAGGTGTGAAGATTATCTCAACTTGTAATTTGTATCCATAAAATTATATTTAAGAAGAGCTGGCAAAGCGTGTCCAGCACGAAACCTTTCCTCTATCGCCTAGAAGGAATGCTGCCCATTTTAGCAGTTTCTAAGCCAAAGAACAGAGAATAAGAGCACACAGTCATTCTTCTGCTTGCTATTATTTTAAGTTAGATGCAATTTGTTAAATGAAAAGTGTATCTTATGACTATTTATGACTTGACCACCAAGGTTCCCACCAGTGAGGCTTAGGTCTCCTTGACGACTTTATGGCCTGAATAGAATAGGATTGATCCCATCCCAAGGTGGATAGACACTCAAATAACCTTGATGCAACTCAACTCTGAGACCTGATTCTGGATCCAAAGTAATTCCATGCTGTTCTGCCATATGCATTAGCAAGAGGAGAGAAGGAGCCTAGGTATATCTTCTCATTGTTGCACATGTCCCAGTGCCAGACTCCCAAATACTAGGTACAACAATGGTGTACCTCCAGCATCCTTCAGAAGACATTTGAGTGCAGGAATCCCTGCTAGGTCCGGATAGCGTATGAGCAAATTGCTTTGTAGTTTGTGGTCTCCTAACGTGTGAAATGTTCATTCCTGGAAAAGACTCAGAGAAACTCTCCAATGGAACATCCATTTGGAGTCGTCATCTGGTTTGCTGTTCTCCCAACAGAATTGGACCACCCACAGACTTAACTGTTCACGTTATGATGAAAATCTCATATAAAAAATGTTACCACGCCAAGTATGGATTTTGTAGGATTTTGTGTATTTTCACTTCTGAATGTAGCCTATTTTCTTTTCTGGAGAGAGTAAGGTAATATGTCCTTTATCTATCTATCTATCTATCTATCTATCTATCTATCTATCTATCTATCTATCTATTCATCAACTATCATGTATCTATGTATCTCTATCCATCTATCTATCCATCCACCCAACCATCAATCCATCCATTCAACCATCCATCCATCTATATCTATACCTATCTATCATCTATCTATCTATTTCTATCTATCCATCTATCCATCCATCCACCCAACCATCCATCCATCCATTCAACCATCAATCCATCCATCTATCCATCTATACCTATATCTATCTATCTATCATCTACCTATCCATCTACCTCCTTACCTATACTTAAGACAAATGAACGCAACCTATTTCCATTAATTTCTTCAAAAAAACCCAGGCTTATCCAAAGCTTTGCTTGAAATTTTGTCTGATTTCTTTTGAATTAAAATAATAATAAAATGCATTTCTCTATTCTTTAAAAAGTGAGATCCTGCTTTCCATTCTTTTGGATAAAGACCCAGAAGTGGAATTGCTGGATCCTATTACAGTTCAATTTTTTAATTTTTTTGAGGAACTTGCATACTGTTTTCCGTGGCTGCACCCTTTTACATTCCCACCAACAGTGCCTGAAGGTTCTAAGTTCTTCACATCTTCCCCAACACTTGTTGTTTTCTATTTTTTTTGGAGCAGCTGCCCTAACAAGTACAAGGTGACATCTCATTGCGGTTTTGATTTGCATTTCCCTGATGATTAGGGTGTTGACCATCTTTCATGTGTTTCCTGGCCATCTGTATGTTCTCTTTGGACAAATTTCTATTCAAGTCCTTTGCCCATTTTTGAATCAGGTTGTTTGGTTTTTTGTTGTTGAGTTTTAGAAATTCTCTATATACAATGGATGTTAATCCCTAATCAGATTTGTGATTTGGAAATATTTTCTCCCATTCCGGGGCTTGCCTTTTTATCTGTTGATATTGTGTTTCGATGCACAAAATTTCTTAATTTTCACGAGGTCCCCTTTGTCTATGTTTTTCTTTTGTTGCCTGTGCCTCTGGCGTCACGTCCGAGAAATCGTTGCCAAATCCAGTGTCTTGAAGATTTTGTCCTGTGTTTTCTTCTCCCCATCTAACTTGATCACCCCAAATTATCACCCCTGGTGATGACTTGCCACCTGGATATTCCCGCCCTCCTCATCAGCCGAGGTCACTTTGTCAATAGGACAACATAAATCTGATAATCACAGTCTCTAGTTTAGTGACCTGACCCTCAAACTTCCTTTCTTTATAAGTGCTTATTAAGCCACTCGCTGCAAGTTAGATTGCATAACTGAATTTTTTTTTAAGTGCATGAATGCAACAACATAATTTGAGCCTCTGCTTCTGCTGGTCCTAGGAAAAAGGGCTAGGGGCACGTGAATTAGAATCTTAGAATAAGAGACCTGTGTTCTAAATGAACCACCCACATGTCCTGCATAGGTATCTAAGAGGAGGCAACTTTGTTTCCTTGGCCGAATATTCTTAAGTGATACACACTGCAGGGTGATGTTATGTAACAGTTTCCAAGAGAAAGTAAACATTGCATGACAGTGAAGGAAGTAAAAGGCAAGTAACATGTTCATACATAAACGTAACCCTGGGGCTAAAACACCTGGAAAATTTTATCTTTTTTTTTTTGAAGGCATACAAATACAATTTACATAACGCAGGTGGCTAAACTAAGATACAGACAATGTTACGATCGTGCGTGTAACCTTGATGGAGGGAAAGTGTGCAGATCCAGAAGTTAGGTGATCTGGATCCTTCTCTGGCTTGAGTCATTAGGAGCACAATAAAAACAAGGAAACTGTAGCTGATACACTTAACTCAGGAGTGCTGTTTAAGGAACAATTGAGATAGATATCATTGTGCTTTGAAAGGAAATAAATTCACTGGGGGCAGTTTCCTCTTTGGCTATATATTCCCCATCTAATTTTATCACCCCATCGATGGCTAAATTAATTCCATAACATCCTTGCCAAGTGCCTGGCCGGACTAAATGAGTTGATTAACTCCAGGGATAGGAGCCTGATTATTTTCGAGGCAGGTGTGTCCCACATTCAGCCAGCTCTGATACCCCCAAATCCATCTCTTTGTAACTTGCATGGCAAACAGGTACATCCCGAGGGGCCACATGGGATATCCCACATGGGATATTTTTCTTTAGAATAATTATGTGGTCACGCATGTCGTGGCTAACAGTCCTTACACCAGCCTTCGCTCTTCTGCATCCTTTCAAAATAAAGCAATCGGCGCCCGTGGTATCCAGGTGGGCCCGGGTAGGGAAGAGGGTTGTGTCTACCTCTCAGCTGATGAAGCTGGGTGTCGTAGTGCATCATTTGATCCAGGCGGGTATTTCTCATGACCCATTCTCGCTGATTCAGTGGTAGATATTTGTAAAAGATTTCGGAGCCATTCAGTGATCTCTGCCCACCGCGTGCAGAGTGGAGATGGCAAATGCTGGTGTGGATCGAGTCAGGACACCTGGCTTCGCCGAGTGGGCACGATGTCACCACAGGGGCCCTCATAAAATGGAGGCAGGAGGCTTAACACTCGAAAAAGGGCATGTGATGAGAAAAACACATGGGGGAGCCATGTGAAGACGGGGTCACAAGGCAAAGAATATGGGTGCCTCTAGAAGCTAGAAAAGGCAAGAAGCAGATTCTCCTGCAGAAGCTCCAAAAGGAATGCAGACCTGCCCACACCTTAATTTTAGGACTTTGATGTCCAGAATAGTAAGACAATAAATCTGTGTTGTTTGAAGCCACCAAGTGTGTGGTCATCTGTCACAGCATCCCTAGGAAACGAATGCACGTGAATCAACCCATTCAACACGTGCTACGAGATAAATCGTGTTCGGGCCCTTTGCACCCACCGGTCTCACTGGCAGAAACCTCTTCCTCCAAATGCTGAAAGGTTTATTCAGATGCCACCTCCTCGGAGAGGCTTTCCTGCTCCCCTTCTTTCCAAAATAGACTTCTCCCCTCCCTTTGCCCTGATTTACTTTTGGAAACCGCCGTTAATACTGGAATTCAGGATTTATCGCACGATACCTGAGTGCTCCCAGCAACACGGGAGCTCGATGGATCTTCACCATTGACTCGCTGCCGTGTGTAAGATGGTGCCAGGAGCCATCAGTACCTATGGGATGAAGAAATGAGCATGGCCCGAGTTTAGGGGGTCTAATGATGGTTGGAGAGAGCCATGGGGCTCTCTTAGGGAGAGAACAGAAGCACATCTCTTACTGCTGGAAACCAGGATTAGCGAGCACCCACCCACTGGATGTGTCTCCTTGATTCTGAGACATCGGCCATAGGGCGAAGCTCCTTCAACCCGTGGTTCTCAGACCCAGCTGCACAGTGACATCACCACGAGATTTGGGAAATGCCCATGCCTGTGGTTCTGCCCAGAGATTCCAGCTTCAGTGGTCCTGGGTGTGGTCTGGACCCTGGGATGGTAAATGTTCTCCAGGTGACTCCAACAACCCGCATATGGATGTGGTGATACCCAGATCCCAAGATAGAAACCAAATTACAGCAAATGTCAGACAGGCTCAAGGTGCAGGACGGGGGACCACAAGCGGTCAGCGAAGATGGAAAAGTCCTGAAAAAGTAGATCTTTCACATCAAGGTGGTCATATTTTCCTTCTACATAGTAAAACAAACTCAGTGCTGAACCCGACTTAGACAAGTGTGTGCTTGTGTGTGTGTGTACATGGTTATCTATGCCTTGAGGACTTAAGAGACATTATACAATCAATTTATATTTCTGAAATAAAGAAAACATACACAAAGTTCCTTACAGGAAGTAATTTTCTTTTATTTGACGCCAACTCAGTTTTTTTGACTATGTGTTCAGACATCAGGGGGACAGGCAGAATTTTAATTGTCCTACATAGTTCTAATGAATGGAAATGGAAAGGAATGAAAGGGACATTTAGTGGGTAGGAAGTCTTTGCCCATTAGCTCCCAAGGACAATGGTAAATATTTTTTCCATGCAATTGCATCCTAAGGAAGGCCTGTAATTTAATTCCCAGAAGCCACCGAGAAAATCATGATACCCCAAGAGATGCAATCCAAGCAGAAGTTTGGACCCTAAACAACGGTAGCTTGTGTCTGCATCCAGTGTCTACACCATCAGAAGACGGAGGAAAAATCGAGGGGTATATGCGAAGGTCATACATGGCACCACATGAAGGAAATAGTTCCCATATGCCAAGTGAGGGATTTGCAATTGGGATGAAGCATTGCATCAGTTCCTCCCCAGAAAAAGATTATGGAGAGAAGAGAAGCATGAACGAAAACATTACGTTGCTTCTGCTTGGGAAGAGCTCTGAAAAATATTTATAGACAATCTCTGGATGTTCCAAGGCCACAGATACATAGGATGTAGATTTGTCAATGAACATTTGATGTGATAAAAGGAGATCCTTTGAATGGAATGGTTCCATGCCCAATTGGAGGATGGTGGGTCGGTAAGCCAACCAGGATTGCCCCATAGTTCCTGTCATCCATTTGAAAGGCTGAAACTGGTCTTGTGTGTCCCATGTTGAATGACGTGCTGCTATATTAACATTCACTCACATAAAATACTGAAAGCACTAAGACTGAAAAGTACAATAGGAAATGTTAGTTCCTCTCTCTCTCTTCCTTATTTTCTCCCTTCTAAACTCTTTCTGATCGTATGAAGTAACACGTCATTATTTTAATTTTAATTGGGGCCTCTCTTCCAATTCATTGTGTGAGTTTCCTGTGGCTGCTGTAACAAACGACCACAGGCTCAGTGGCTGAAAACAACACACATTTATTATCTCACCATGTTGGGGGTCAGAAGTCCGAAGTGGGTCTCACTGGGCTAAAATCAACATATTTTAGGCAAGGCAGGACCTCATCCCCTCTTGGAGGCTCTAAGGGGGAATGTGTTCTTGCTTCTTCCAGTTTCTAGGATCGGCCCGCATTCCTTGGCGCGTGGCCCCTTCCTCCATCTTCTAAGCCAGCAATGTTGGGTCAAACTCTTCTTGTGCTGCTTCCTCTGTGCTTCTCTGTCTTCAGCATTCTTTGTCCACTTATAAGAACCCTTGTGATTCCATTGGGTCCACTTGGATAAGCCAAGATCATCTCCTTCTTTGAAGATCACCTGATGAGCAACCTTAATTACATCTGCTACTTTAATTTCCCTTTGCCCTGGAACATATACTCACAGTTTCTGGGGATTGGGATGTGGGCCTCTTTTGGGAGAGGCATTATTCTGCCTACTGCTTTCAGTTAAAGTGTATGAGCTTCCCCTTCTGACAACTATCTCTCTCTCTATCCACTGCCTCTTTCTGTTCTTGAATTTCCTTTTTGTTTTAGTAGGCATTCTTTGCATATTCTAGATATTAACCCCTTGTCATGTTGATACAGCATGTTTGTGTGCGTAGGTGGGGAGGTAATTTTCTGTCTGGTTTCTAAGATACTTTTCTTTCTTCCCAAAATTCAAACACTTAACCAGGATACATTGACACACGCTTTTCTTTCAATCACTTTCATCTGGGACTAATTAAGAACCGAATTGCCGGGGAGATCAGCATAACAATTATTTTGAAAATGAAATGACGGTTACTTTGTAGATGTTAGGAAAACGCAATTGATTCACTTCAAGGAACTCTGTGCATTCATTTGAGTCTCTTAGTGACCCAGGAATTTATTTCGTGGGTGCCATATCCTCAGAGGATCGGTCACAGTGGAGACTGAGGCCAAGGCTTCTGTGCAAGTCATTTATTTGGGAATGGAGAGCCAGGAGCAAGAGTTCAGGAAGAGGGGATAAAACAGAAGGAGGGAAGGCCAATTTGAGGACACGTTAGGGAATTAGCCACCAATGCTGGCAGTTGGATGTTGACCTGCTGGACTTTATGAGGATTGTAAATAATCTGAAGGCTCTGCACGGGGAGATAAAAGGGGAGGTTATTTATCCATCTCTCTGCATCTCCCATTGGTCCAGGATGGCTCCCCCTCCCTTCTAAATGTGCCTTCCAGACAGCTGGAAAGATTTCCATGACTGCTGAGTGACTGCAGCCAGGCTGGATTCTTGGAAGCTGGTGAAGCAACAGTGCCTGGAGGGAGAAGAGGATTCAAGAGCGTTTGACGCGGTGGACAACTAGCATCTGACAGGTTGCCAAAGCGTAGATCTTCTGTAGCATTTAAAACAATGATAATACCAGCCGTAATAATAATCCTTCTTCTTATTAATGGTACTCTAGGTTTGTCATTACTGCTTATGTACTTTGTTTTCCAGGATGCAATGACCTCATCAGCATCGTGGGGCAGCATTTCTCCATGGGTCCCGTTGCTCCACAGTATCCTAACCTCACAAAACGGTCTGTTCAACACAGATTCTGTAATCAAATACACTTTAGAAATGTTGGATGTATTACCCTTGTTGGCAATTCATAACCCTATTAGCTAATGCTGTGTAACAAATTATCCCAAAACTGAGTGGTTTAAAGCAACACATGTTAGGGGCTGGCCGGGTGGCATAGTAGTTGGGTTCACATGCTCCACTTCCATGGTCCTGGGTTCGCAGGTTCAGATCCCAGGTGTGGACAGATGCACCACTTGTCAAGCCATGCTGTGGCAGCATCCCATATCAAGTAGAGGAAGATGGGCACGGATGTTAGCCCAGACCAGTCTTCCTCAGCAAAAAAGAGGAGGATTGGCAACGGATGTTAGCTCAGAACTAGTCTTCCTCACGCACACAAAAAAAGCAACACATGTTCCATGGTTTCTGTGGAACAGGGATCTGAGAACACATTGGCATGGCTTAGTTGGGTTGTATGGCTGAGGGTCTCATGAGATTGCAGTCAAGATGTTGGTGGGGGTTGCATTCATCAGAAGGCTTGGGGGTGGATCCTTACACATTGTTGTTGGTGAGATTCAGTTCCTCACTGGATGTTGCCTGCAGGCATCCCTCAATTTCTTGCATGTGAACTTCTCCATTGGGCAGCCGGCTTTCCTCTTTATTTGCCTATGGTGATCTCTGATCTTAATCAGGGTCTCTCACTCAGGCAAGAGTCCTGTCTGGGTACCCCAGATTTCCTATGAGACTTTTAGCACTTGGACCAGCAGGTCAGCCTCTAATGTACATGATTCACTTTCATCCAGTTCTCCCCGGAGCTTGGGGCCTTGTGCTGCCTGCCTGGAAGCTCTTTCATCATCCAGTAGAAGTGTTATTTTTGGAAGATAGTCTTTGTGTAATCCATCCCTGATTCTGCATGCTCCAAATCCCATCCTCTGATGTAGCTGCAGCATCAGCACTTTCCAAAGTTGAGAAATAATTTGATTACCGCCATGCCTTGGTCTCTGTGGTCTCATGGGCTGCCAGCAACTGCTGTTGAAGGATGTGCTGATAGGTATCCATGTGAAATTGGTGACTGGGTCAGCTGCTAGAATCTTTGAAAGGGGTGTGTTCACTTCGTGCATCTCTCCGCCATATACAAAGTCCCAAGAAAGTGGTCTTTTCTGGAATCCAGTAGGAGGAAATGATTTGCTTCCTTTTAAACACAATCGTACTTCCTTCTCTTAAGTATTGAAATTTGTGTTGGAGTATGTTCCTTCTTTAGTTAGATTGGCAGAAAGCACACATGCATTAACATCTACATTCATCTCTGTGGGTCCAATTTTGACCTATTATTTCACCCTGGTTTTCTATTCTTCATTTATAATCTGTATTCCTTAATATCCCATTTTCAGCTGCATTTTATTATCTTGTGTAATTCTTTTTTCTCTTGCCTGAAGCCCCCTCCTGCTCTTCAAAGGACAAGGCATCATACTTGATGACCACCAACAAACAGATTGCTACAATTACAAATTACCCTCCAACTTGGAGCAGTTCTGATGGCACATGCCATTTCATTAATTACGCTGATTTTATTGAGCTTTGAGGGTAAAAAGTTTCCCATAGGGATGCACGAGGCAAGGTCTCAGAGTTCAGCAACTGGTTTGATTTTTCTGTTCCCACTGTCTTTTCATAGGAGGTTATGCAACCGATGTTAATGTTCACGTCTAACTTAGTGTGTTCAACAATTGGGAAATGTGTTATTTCACCAGATTTGTAAGAGTTTCAGTGCGTGGAAGACTGAATTGACTTGATTAATTTGCATTATACTCATTGCCTAATGCATTAGGGTTCTCCAGAGAAGAATAATCAATAGGATGTGTGTGTGTGTGTGTATGAGTGTGAGTGTTTGTACATATATGTGTATATATATAGAGAGAGAGAGACATAGAGAGAAACAGAAAGAGATTGATTTTTTAAGAAATTGGCTCACGTGATTGTGGAAGCTTGGGAAGTCCAAACTCTGTAGGGTAGACCAGCAGGCTGGAGACTCAGGAATGAGGTGATGGTGCAGCTCGAGGTCAAAGGCCATCTGCTGCAAAATTTCCCCTTCCTTTGGAGACTGCTGTCTTTTTTCTCTTAAGGCCTTCAACTGATTGGATGAGGCCCACCACATTATGGACGATAATCTGCTTTACTCAAGGTCTACTGATTTAAATGTTAATCTCAGCTAAAAATTACCTTCATAATGACATTTAGACCAGTGTTTGATCAAATATCTGAGTACCATGGCCCAGCCAAGTTGACACCAAAAATTCATATCTGAAGTTGAAAATGTTTTTATATTCTGACTTCTGCTTTATTTGCTTGACAAGCCCCTTCTGTCATAGGACACCTTTTGGGCTGCACATCAAATCCTCCCAGCTGCACCTCTTATTCAAGTTAGTGCTGCAGTGGCCACTTCCCAGAAGCTTCAGCCACCTTCCCCAGGGTGTCCCCTGACAGTCCAGTCTCAGGTGTGTGGGCCACACCTTCTCTTCCAGCCATGGTGCTTCTCTGTGGGTTCCTCTCCTTTTGCAGGGAGGCACACAAGACCTAGAAGTGCAGGGGAGATGATGCCTCATGGGAGTTGCAAGCTGCTGGAGAAACCATTAACCCTTCTACCCATTGGGTGGGCAGTTCTGAGGCACATTACTCAAGGCCACCCTTCTGAAGGTCCAGTCATCTGCAACAAGGACCCACTCCTTCCTCCCAGTTCCACCTGAAAGTCCCTCCCCACTTTGCCCTGGAACCATGTGGCAGATAAACGTTCTGCTCACAAGTCCTGCTTCGGAGGAGGCCAATCCAAGATATCCTTGGGTGAGCATTTCTTAAGTTGAAAACGTAAGAAGATAAATAAGTGTGATGATTCCTGTAGTCAAGAGTGCTAGACTAAAATTGAAATCAAAGCACTGAGAACAGACATGACGTGCAGAAGGAATATCGGACCCTGTTGTCTGGGCAAGACAGAGGGTTTGAAATGGCTTATATGAAATGTAAAATTGGGTAATAAAGTAGGCTCAGAATATGTGGACAGTTTTGGACTGTATGGGTGTTTTTGTTGGGGGAGAGTAATATTTGTGCACTATAAATATGAAGATGAATTTTGTCTCAGGGACCTTGGAACCTAGTAGGGTGGATATTCCCATGGTAGTCTATGTGGATAGATAGGTAGGTAGGTAAGTAGATTAATAGATAGGTAAGTAGATAGATAGATAGATAGATAGATAGATAGATAGATAATAGATTAATAGATAAATACATAGATGGATGGATGATAGATGATAGATAGATGGATAGATGGATAGATTGATAATACATGATAGATAATAGATGATAGATACATAGATAATAGATGATAGATAGATATAGATGATAGACAAATGATTGATAGATAAACAGATGATTGATAGACAGATAGATGATAGATAAACAGATCGATATCCATTAAATAAAATACAAGGCCATGTGCCTACCAAGTACTGCACACAATGCATGAGAGAGAGAGAAGTTTCTCCCCATTGGGCTTCTGGGCTCCATGAGAATTAGGGATTCTCCACAATGGGGCAGGGGTGACCCAATTTCAAATTAAATCCTCATACATTGATTTATCCAAAACCAGCTGGGATCTACACGACATTGGTATTGTTATGGATTTGTGAGAGAAACGAAGAGGGAGGAGGTGGCAGAGGCAAAGAGAAGCCAAACAACACTCAGAGAAAGTGTTCACAAGAATGGAAGCCTTCTTTCTTCTTAACTTGATTTTACTCGATAACCAAGAGCGTGAAGAACAGGGGTTGCTGAGGCAAGATCAGACGACAGAAGGAAAGGATAACCTGCTCTGAATGATAATGTGATGCCAACCGGTTAGAGGGAAGGAGGGTTTTGGACATCCAGGAAGAAACTCACCAATATGCATTTGTTCTTAGGAGCCACCAAACAAACAGACATTAGCATCTCCTCATTCTATGGCCACTGTTTCTTTAGTGAGGGGAGAAGGGAATCTGATGTGTTGGGATGGTCCCAGCAGCAAGCTTGGCTCAAGACCAAGTGATGGATACGGGGGAGTTTCCCAGAATGCCTCCCTCCTTCCTCATGGCAATTGATCCCAATAGGTAGTGCCTTGTCCCTGGAGCCGAGCACCTACCAGATGGCTGCCCAGTCTTCCCCCCAGAGACGCACGACCCCATACTCCCCTGCTTTGTGAGGCATTGAAAGATGCAGAGTTGCCTGTATTCATGTGGGGTTGCCCCATTGAATGCAAGACTTCAGTTCAATTTGATTTTCTGATGAACAACTTTTTTTTTAAGTATAAGAATACCCAACATACTTAGACTAAAAAATTATCAGTTGTTAATCTGAAACTGACCTGTCGCTGGACATCCTGTATTTTTATTTGCTATATCTGGCAACACTACCACTGACATTTTGAGAAATAAAAGATAAGTAGGTTGATATTAGACCAAACATCTGAATCTTTAGCATCAATAGAATTATTAGTATTATTATGTTGATTTCTTTTGATGCAAGAATTTCCCTGTTTACCTCAAATCACTCTGGGTTTGGAACTGCTCTAATACCCATCCAAAGTCAAACCCGGTTGCCTAGTCTTGTTCATCTGCTCTTGCTTCTTCCTTCTCTGGGTCAGGATGCTGACAGGCAAAGGCAAAGCATTGAACCCACAGGAAATAGCAACTTTTCTTTGAAAGTAGAAATGCAGACTGAATGTATTTTAAAAATGCATCTCCATATGTGATACTAAAGTATTCATCCTATCCCTCTTTGATCATTTTCAGCCTCGTGCTTCTGGATGCTTTTGAAGTATGTTATTTGCATTTGCAACCTATTAAATGACTAGAGTTTGGAAAATAAATGTGACGTCAGTTCAAAAGACTTGAATGTCTTTACTTAAAGACCCAAGAAATCTTTTGGATCTTTAATCCAACTATATCCAAAAGGGAAAAAAATATCATTTTTTAGGCATTTTCATTTGAACTGTTTTTACAGAGAACACAGCACGGAAAAAAATAATCTGCAATGATTTTCTACAATAGGATATACCATAAATGCAAAACATAACACATTTTAACTGAATAATGCAAATGGTGAATATTCATTACAAGCAGAAGACAGATTAACAGAAAGGAGGATAAACCATGATCTACAGTGTGTCAGTGTCTAAAGAATTTATTTTTTAACTCAATAAAGAGAAGCAACTGCATCTACTTTTATAGTTTTGAGAAAGACCTTGAAAATTGCAGCCACTTAGAGCAAATGCATGTTTTAAGTGTCACTAAGCAGGTAGATTAAAAGAAGGAAAAAGTGGTGGTCAAAAAAATAATTTGATCAGAGGAGTTTTAAATTGAATGAAGCAGATGACAAGTGGCCATTCCCTAAGTTGTTCCACATCTTGGAAGACAAATGCCAAAAAGAAGCCAATTTCCAAATTAAAAAATAAAGCCTTCGCCTAAAGAATGTCTCCTTTTTTTCCCCTTTATTCTTTGTAGGCTGTGCCTACTCTCCCAATTACTGATCATCTGGGAATTTGTGGTTGCAAATTGTTAACATATAATTTGTTTCTAAAATTCCACATGGTGCCCTGGAATTGGAGTATATGCTGTTTTGGGGTTTAGCTTTCGGTCAGGAAAAAAAAAGTGATGAGCCATAGAAGAACTCTTTCTCAATACTGTCTACTTTGAAAGAGGTTTAAGGTTCCTTTGTGGCTCATCATTTATCCTGCCTTAAATTAAAGGGTGGTGAGAGCAAGCATCCATTAAAGAGATCTTAAAAAGAAATTAAAAGTGTAGATATAATATCTAGGCATGTGAAGAGTGTTCTGGGGTGAAAGCCTTTCATAGATGGAGTGCTGGGTTGGAGCTTCTTAATGTAAAATTGGTGCTTTCTAATTTCAGTATATATGGTATCATGTGTAGTGCTTTGCAAGAAGAAAAAACCAAAATATAAGGATCTGAGAAATCCTCCTAGACCAGTGCTTCTAAAGCTTTAATGTGCATATGAATCATTCGGGGAAGGTCTTATTACAATGTAGATTCTAGTTCAGCAGGTCTGGAGGGGATGGGGAGGCAAAATTTTGCATTTGCAACAGCTTCCAGTTGATGCTGACGATGTGGGTCCACGGACCACACTTTAAGTAGCAGACTCCTTAAGTCAGACTCTCCAAGAGAAGAATCAGGCCGTGAATTGGTTCTTAAACTCCCTCAGCTAATGTTAATATGCAGTCAGGATTGAAAAACCCAGAATTATACCGACGTCTGGGTTTTCCAGAAGAAGAGAATGGAGAGTAAGAGCTAGTGCTCTTCAGACTTGGCCAGGTTCACCTAACAGCAGAGTGGAATCATGGAAACCACAGCCTGCTTCCTTGATTCCAAGGTTTTCACACCTGATTCTTCACCACCCCAGCCTCCCTGATCTCAAGAACTTTGATTGATTAAAAAAAAAATTCTTCAGATACTAGTGACGGAAGGGCTACAGATTCAAGAGTGGAGGAAATTCAAGCACAAATGCATTCTTTCCATTCCTCCTTTGGTGTTGATGTTGCTTGGCAAGTGGGAAGAGGGCGTTCTTCACCCCTGAAGAAAGTAGGAGGAGGCAATATGATGGCGAGGCAGTGGTAACAAGGAGCGGGGTGGGAGGGAGGAGAGAAGAGAGACAGACAGACGGTGACAACAGAAGCGTTTGGTCAGGGCTGTACTGGGCTCCAGTCTACACAAGAGACACCCCTACAGAGTCATGATGTCCAACAGGATGATGCCACCCATTCCTTCCACCGCCATATGCATTCTCTGACACGCCCACTCAGCTTCATCCGAAACCACTATTCTCAGTGCCAAATATGTTTTGTGTTTTTTTCAAAACAAAGCTCCCGAAGAGGCATTGGAACCAACACTGCCTGAAGTCGTCCCGTCAGCAAGCCGGGAAATCAGTCTGAACACTTCTTCCTTGTGGGGGCAGCTCCAAGAGACGGACAATTTCTCACCACTCAGAGTCCTGGAAACGTGAAACAGCCAGGGATGAAGAGAAGACAGCACACAGCTTCAGTCTGCGTCGTCTGTTTGCAACCAAGCAGCACGGGGAACAGACTGGGCCGTCCCAAAGAGCTCTGTAGTTCTAGAAACAAATGATTTCTTTTTCACAGTTACAAGGCCTTCAGGAGAACATGAGAAGCAGATTTGCAGTCTCTTGTTGAGTAATTTCACATTGAGGAATATCCTTTGGCACCTTATAGACACCACCAGTGAAACCACCACAAGAGACATCAACGATTCGAAATTGAGGGGGCTAAGCCTCGGTTCCTCCTCTGGCCCCACTCCTGGTTTGTGTTGGAACAGAGTTAGAAGGGTTTTTAGTGCCTTCTCACCCATAAAAAGCTGTCCCTACTTGAATAGAATCACCATTATTCTTCAGTCAGATTCTCCCGCTTGGAGAGAGATTAAATAGAAAAAGCCAAAAGAAAAACTTCTAGCAAAAAGTTTCTGTTTTACACAAAAAAACCCCATTTATTTATATTTTGAAAGAACTCCAAGATCCTGATGTGAAAAGGAATAAGAGAAAAAAAAAAAAAAACCAACCCACATATAATGATTATGCTGACCTCTGAAATGCTCTGTTGTGTAGACCGGTGGTTAAGTCTCGGAGACGAAAGCCAAACCCAGAATTCAGATTCCAACTCCCACTTGGATAATCATAATAGTCCTGACTCACTGGTTTCAGAAAGATAAAGTTTGTGAAGTAATTAGCAGAGGATGTAGCACAGAGGGAGCATTCATTGACATTATGTGATGACTTTATATACTTCTGTTTCTTTACAGTGGAGAAGTCAGTTCCTTGCCCTCTTTCTCACCAATTAGACAATTCGCTCTTCATTTTACTTCTTACTATTCCAGGCAAGCCACCTCCTGACAAGGTGCCGAAGCCATGAGATAATTTAAGATCCATTTGCAGAAGGAGGTAGGTAGGACCATTAGGATGTGAACACGTCCCCCAGGGAACTGTAGCATAACACATGCAAAAAAAAAAAAAAAAAAGAATATCACCAGCAACGTGAAGACTAGGAAGTCTTGATTTATTATCATCCCTTGCTTTTGCCAAAAATGATCTCAGCCAACAGCATTTTAGGTAAATGAGGCGTGGGAGGTTCTCAGTTGAATGTGTCCAACGCGTCCATTGGAATTCAGAAAGCCAGTTCGCGGAACAGAAGTCATTTCCCTCGTACTACGGAGCTGTCTGTTGGTTTTTTCATCCAAGACCTCTGGTGGGCTATGCCAGCCCACTCCATCTGCATGAGCAAGGCTGACCCCTGGCCAGGCCTACCTCACTGTCTAGACATAGAGATAATTGCTGATTAGACCCAAGTGTGGAATCTTGCAAGGGACGCCAATTGCCAACGTAAGGCTCTGGATGATGTTTACCCTATCTCACCTCCAGTCGACACAGTGAACTAACACAGAAGGGCTCCTTTTGAAGCGGGGGACGTTATTCCATTGCTGTGATATTTCATTTGCAATCTAAGATGGCACGCCTCCTCGAGCTTTGAGATTTTTGTATGGGTTTTGTCCTATTTGCCCTAATAAACACTTCCCCATATATGGGTGTTTGGATGTATTTGGCAAAAACGTAAACTTAGCCAGGGCTTGACCTGAACTGATTTTGCACTTCATTGGATGCTCTAAAAATACTACCATTTTCACGTTCAGTTTTCCTTGTATTTCAAAAGGGCTCAGGACGTAGGAATTTCTGTAACCCTAATCGAGGGAGTCATCTTTCCAGTTCAACCTTTCTAATTTACTCTTGAATCCTTTCTGTGACTGGAAATTTGCTGTTACAAAGAATTGGTTCAATAAATATTTCCTACAGACTACTAATGAATCACAGCCTATACTGCTAATGGAAAGGGAGGTGCACAAATTGCCCTAACCTCTAAAAGTCTGAATTCATTGCCATGAACTCTCTGTGCCCAACTTTCAAAACTCTATAAGCCATCTTTGTTTTAAAATTAACTTTGACGTGATTTAAAGATATGAATCTAAGCTGAGTGGAAAAAAACGTGAACTAAATACCTTGACGTGAGTTGCTGTGGTTTTCATCAGCAACGTAAAGGCCTGGGGAGAGGGACGCTCTCCTGTTCAGGTGTGCAGATGGTATGCACAGGTATGCCCAGTGCATGGGTGCATTACTGTCCTGTGGCTGCTATAGTAGAGGACCACAGACAGTGCGGCTTAAGCAACAGACAATTATCTCCAGTCCTGGAGGCTGGAAGTCTGAGATCCAGGTGTCACAGGGCTGTTCCTCCTGAGGCCTCTCTCCTTGGTGTGTGGACGCCATCTTCTCCCCGTGTCCTCACATGCTCGTCCCTCTGTGCGTGTCGGTGTCCTCATCTCCTCTTCTCACAAGGACACCAGTCCTATTGGATCAGGACCCACCCTAATGACCTCATTTTACCTTCATCACCTCTTTAAAGACCCATCTCCAAATACAGCCATATTCTGAGGTCCTGGGGGTCAGGACTCTAACACGTGAATTTGAGGGACACAATTCAGCCTATAACAATAGGGTAAAAGGCAACTCCATTTTCATCTTCTACTAATTCTTTTCAATTTATTTAGTCGAGGGAAACTTTCCCTGTTTCTATTTCAAAACTCAATAGGCCCCATGAATTTGTTTTTCTGTTCAGTCTTAAGTAACAGACAGCCCGACAATCATCTCATGTCACAGAAGACAGTCTCAATTTGGAAAAAATAAAAGCATCCCACGTGAACTATTAACAATACTTCAGACTTTCCCTCTGGCCACCACGGTCTGTGGTTGGTGCTTCGCTGGCTAAGGGAAGCTGTGTCACCAGGTTGATGCTCTCTTCATTCTTCAGCTGCTGGATGCTCTTTATTGCCCCCTCCAGAGTTGGGGAGAAGGAGTTGAAGGGCAAGGCAAGAAAGTCCTGACTTAGCTGGTGAATGGCTCCACCCTAAACTTACGTTCCACCAACTGAGAAGCTTGCAAAGCTGAATCTCTTGTGGGAGATTGTGCAGTAAAGGGTTAAGTCAGCAGGGCTGGGTTGTCCAAAGCCCACACATTCCAAAGAAAGGTTTGATCCTTGACTGGCTCCTGTTTACCTATCATTTGGAGATGGATCTTTAAAGAGGTGATGAAGGTAAAATGAGGTCATTCGAGTGAGCCTTAATCCAATAGGACTGGTGTCCTTGTAAGAAGAGGAAATGAGGACACAGACACACACAGGGACAAGATGGCAGCTACATGCCAAGGAGAAAGGCCTCAGAAGGAACCAGCCCTGCCTACACCTGGATCTCTGACCTCCAGCCTCCAGAACTGTGAGAAAATACATGTCAGTTGTTTAAGCCCCCGAGTCTGTGGTTAGTAGAAGATGAAAATGGAGTTGCTTTGTGATGGCAGCCCTTGGAAACTAATCCACACATGGAAGTTGGGGTTCAGAGCCACAACCTAAAGCACCGAGATCAGTTGGTCACAGACTTAAGCTCCCTGAGCGATGGCTTTGCTTTGTATGGATTCATCATTTAGTTCTCATAACCCTTCATCGACCTGCAAAAGCATATGTACACATCTCAATGTACAACTGTGTCTGCATTAGTCAGCATCACACGGGGCCAGCCCTGGGTCCGGGGGAATATGGGAACTGCCTTCCTGGCTCAGTTGGGTCACCCAGAAAGTTTCTCGAACTCAACACACTCTCTCCAGTCAACTGTCACATCTTGAAACTTCACCGGCGAAGAATCCTCTGTTTGTAGGGTTTAACTGTCTTGCATTTAAAGGAAATGTGCCCCAGAAGAGACAAAGGGATAAACGAGAATGAGTTGTCAGTTGGCTGAAGACCAAGACATTCTCTGAGAATGGAGGATGGAAGGAAGGGAAGGAAGATATGCACAGAGTGTAGGAAGAGAGAGCAGGGGAGGTGGAAAGGAGCAAGGGGAAGGGAGCAGAGGGAAAGATGAGGCTTCAGGGCAGAAGAGGCACGAGTGGGAAGAGAGAGAAAGGCAGGGAGGAAGCCCACGGTGACTTTGGCTACAGCTTTTCTGTTCCTCCTGCCAGACTTCTCAGGTTTCCTCAACCCATCCGCGGAGCTTCTGAATCTCCCCCTTCCGTGCTTTATCCACTGCGTGGGAGACCAATTTCCTCTCCAGAAACTTGCTCCCTCCAGCAGCAGCCAGATTCTCCCCCGCAACATTTCCTGTGGCCTCCGAGAGACCAAGAGACCACGATGCAAAAATCTCATCCTCCTTCAGTTTTTCAGGCAAGAAGAGTATCTCACCTCCTTCTCTGGGATTTCTGTGGCTGATGATGGGTGCCAACTCCTCACCCTCCCCTCCCAGACTACGCTGTCTGTGCCTTTTCCCCTCAAGAGGACTGGCTGCTGACCACACACTGACCACAGGGAGGGTGGCCCGAAGCATCTGGACAAGAGGTCCTTCAAGGCAGTCCAGCCTCGCCAGCAGGCTAGGACTGGAAATCATATTTGCAGCTCAGCCGACGTGCAGAGAATTGCTGACCCAGACAGTTCCATCCAGGGAAACAGAACTGCTTCCCACAGAATGGATTTTTTTTTTTTGACTTTCCAGACTTCTTCTGGAACACATCATACTTCTTTACTGAAATTGTGAATACATATTTTTAGGAAGGGTGTTCTGCTTTTCATTGACTTGGTGGCTTTTTGGAACTTTCAAAAAAAAAAAAAAAAGGCTGCCTTTTGCAAGTTGGTCATGCCATGAAATGGAAGCTATTTTTCTTTGCATATTAATGATTTCAGTTCCAGGCTTTAAAGAAAAATATCTCAGGGGAGATAAAAGATGTACGGATTGTGCTTCCATCAGCGAAATATAATTCACAACTTATTGCTGAATTGAAACCCTGTGTCTTGGTTAAAAACAAAATACTAAGAAGCAGTTTCTAGTGGTATGAGATAGTATAACATATCATACATAGATGATATGAAATGGTGTACAAGCATAGCTAAGTAAGTATAGTGAACAATTCTTGGAGTTGTTGACACTTGAAGTTCTATTTCTCCACCCCCTTCATCCTCAGACATAATCTGAAATTGACCCTGGTCATCCTCCCCCATAACTCTCAATGAGCACATTATAATTCAGTTAACATCACTTAACTCAAAGAATGCATTTTGACCTTCACCATCTTCACCAAGTAGTTTTGCTGGAGCTCCTCAAGGGTGTCTCCTAGGCTATTTTCTCTTATACTGCTCATCTTTCTAAGTTTTCTCATTTCCTTGGTTTCCATCACCATCTCTAGACTCGTCATTCCAAACTTATGCTTCCAGCCCAGACCTTGTCTCGACATTCCAGACGCCTATATTTCGTCTCATCTCCGATATCTTAGAGGTCATTAAACTCATCAAGACCAAAAAACAAACTTCTGTTCAAGCCTTGCAGGTCCAGTTCCACAAGCCAGGAACCTAGAAGTCTTCATTCCCCCTTGTCCGATCCATCACCAACCTTCATTTCTCTGCATGTCTCCATCTCCATCACCAAGAGTCTGGTGGAAAGTGCCATCATCTCCCATCTGGACACTTTATCTGCTTCCTAAGAGGCCATCCTGTGGACACACTCTGAACCATATTCTCCGCCCTGCAGCTCAGCAGTCTTTCCAAAATTCCCCTCTACACATGGAACCCCTGCCTCCTTCAACCTTTTAACTGTTTGCCTTCGCTCTTACAATGAATGATGTCTTTGACTTGGTCCACAGGACAGTGTGCTCTGGTCCTTCCCTCCCTCCCGGGCTTTATTTCTCACCTCTCTCCCCTTTCCAGATGCCCTCCAGTCACACTGGCTTTCCCCACTTCCATGTCCATCTGCTGGAGATCCTCTGCACATCCTGTGTCTTCTAGGAAGACCCTGACATACAGTGGATTCACCTCTGACCTCCTGGACCAACCCACATCCTCTGTGATACATTCTCCCAGCATGACATTCATTTCCATCCTAGCACCTACCGCAGTCTGTAATTACACACCCGTTCATCTGGTTTTTTAAATTACTGTCTGCCTCCGCTAGATGGTGACTTCCATGAGCACGTTTGTCTGGTTATTTTCACTCCTCTATCCGCATCGCCAGCCCTGTGCCTGGCATCTAGCAGCCAATACTAGTGACCAAATGGATATGGATGCTGCACCACCCGCTATTTAAAGGCTTAGCTACCAGGAAGCCTGTCTTGGACGAGGAAGTTAAACAGGAAACTCTCTCCCTCAGGAGTTGTTGTTCTGGCTCCTCCTGATGACTCACAAAAGCAGACTGTCCTTGGGCAGCTCACACAGCACTGTTCATGAGAATGCCTAAAGATATTCCTTATTTAGCTCTTGGGAACAAATGTAATATAATGACGTTCTACTCTCTCTGTTTGCTTTGCTTCTAAACATTGGCATTCTAAGCATAAGAACTCTTCTTGATGCATTTCTGGTCTCAAATTGTATTAATCCTAGTAATTGGTTTACCTCAGGCTGTGAAGCATGTTCTAACCTGTCTTCTGAAGCTGCCAGGATTCAAGGTCAAGATGCCTAACAGGGAGTGGGGCAGTTAATGAACACTAACTAGCATTCTTTCTCCTCTTGGGTGAAATAATTAATTTGAAGAGGAAAATACTTTGATCAACCATTGCCTTCTGGTTATATCTCTAAGTCACGTGTTACTACTATTTTATTTTCCCAGTTGCAGCAATGGTAGTGTTTGAGAGACTCTGGTAAGACATAATAAGTGAAAAAGGGGGTGGTTTGTGTATTTATGCTTGCATGTGGAATTCCATCAATATTAGGAGAAATGTGTGTCTCTATATTTGGTTGGGATATAACCCCATGACATGAGGATAGACTCATTGCATCCAGCAGGGGACACCCCAGGAACCACAGATATGAGGATAATTTGTATACATACCTTGGGCCAAGTCTTTGGCATACAGCATCTCACAGAATCCTGTCTGAAGCCCAACACGGTTCAAAGGTGTTTAATAAAAATAATTGCTCAAGAATTGAAGTCCACCAGACTGCAAATCCTTGCTTTAGCTGGTGGGCATTAACGACACCGTCTATAACCCCAAGTTGCTCCGTGTTGAGTGGAGCTGGAATAGGGAGACAGGTGGACAAGTCACCCAGGAAAGTAGAAGGTAAGTTGAGAACTCAGTGGCTGGAGTCCCAGCAGATTCAGAAGACTCAAGCTTTGGGAAAAGTAACTGAAAATCTCAGCTCTTTCTTCGACTGCCATTTCTAAGATCATTGCAAATAGAGAAAAATGTTTAGTCTGTATGAGGCAAATTACCTTTTTGTTTAAGACATTTTTTTTTTTACAGCAGTTCTAGGTTCACAGCAAAATTGAGAGGAAGGTACGGATGTTGCTCCTATACCCCCGCCCCCCCACATGCACAGTCTCCCCCATTATCAATGTGCCCACCAGAGTGGGACATTTGTTGCAATTGATGGACCCACAATTGACACGTCATCATCACTCCAAGTCTATAGCTGACATTAAGGTTCGTTCTTGATATTATACATTCTATAGCTTTATAGGTTCTAGGTTTACAGTAAAATTGAGAGAAAGGTACAGAGGTTTCCCATATACCCCCTGCCCATTCCCCACATGCACAGTCTCCCCCATTATCAACAATCCCCACCAGAGTGGTACATTTGTTACAATCGATGAACCTGCAGTTGACACATCATCATCACTCAAAGCCCACAGTTGACATTAGGGTTCACTCTTGATGTTGTACATTGTATGAGTTTGGACACATGTATAATGACATGGATCCACCACACACTAGCTTTTTAATTTAAAAAATAGGTTTTTAAAAATTTCCATGATGCTAGTATATGAAACACCAGATTTAATTTTGGTCCCTACATATATGGGTACACCTTTATTATGCAATACTTAGCTGGATTACTGTCCTCATAATGCTTCCAGGGGCACAGGGGAATGGGTTTTACAAAGATCTCATGGTGAGGGTCTTAAGCGTAATGGTGAAAATTTAGATCCGACAGAGTAGTCAACAAGCAGGCATTTTTAAAAATGCTTTAGTTAACGGCTTAATACCTGGAGCAAGAGATTCTGAACTTTACCACACGTTGAAATCATGGGGCGGGGGGTCTTTAAAGATGCTGATACCCAAGGCAGACCCCAGACATTATAATAAATTGAACTGGGGTGCTTATTGGGCTGTAGGATTTTGGAAAGCTCCTCAGATGTTGCCAAAGTGCAGCCAAGCTTGGGACTCTGTAGTCTGTAGAATGACAGAGCAGATAGACCTGTGGAAGGTCTATGTGCATGAGGCACTGGGGTGCTGGAGCCTGCAGGTTGTTAACGTTATGGATGGTTTGCAATCGGCTGTGATGAGAGTATTTATGCCACGGAAACTGGCAGGTACTTTGCGTGTAGACTTTGGCTGTCGTCCCCAGGACTAAGGTCTGCAGGCAGTTAAGAGCATAGGGTCACTCGAATCCTGCTAAACAGATGGAGTGAAGGTGAAGGAGACCCCTCGGGGGACAGTTGAGAGCCCCAGGCTGGCTTGGTGGCTTAGGGGAGAGGTCAGAGGACAAGGGCCAGTTTTAATTCACATTGGGCAACCCTCATCCCCTGAGGTCACCTCCCTAACCCTGAAGTGGACACCAAATGCTCCAGTCACCTAAAACTCATCTCAAGTCTTCTGCTGACTGGTTATTCAAATGGGGTAAAAGTCACTTTATTGGACTTTATTGGTGTTACACCTAGGTTGGCCTCAGCAAGCTTCTAATTAGTTCTATGCAAAAACAGAGCCAAGAAGAGATTTATGGTACATACATGGGTATGTGTGTGTGTATATAATGTATATCCATTTTCTGCATTATATATGCGTACATCTGTGTATGTGCTTGACATGTTTTTCATGATACAAGAAAATGTGAAGTAAGCAGGCTGTTTAACTTTATATCACTGTTTTTCAACAAACTTCTATCCACAGTTAACATGAAAGCTCCATGCCTAGTCTCACAGACGTGTCTGTTCCAGTCCGTGTGGGTGAGATGGGAAGCAGCCAAGTTGTTTTATCTCTGTCAAAGAGGGATTTTTTTTTCCCACCCAGACACGAAACCATTCAAATCAACCGTTTTGGAATGCTGAACTTGCTTTTAAGGCAAGACAAGTTTTGTTTATTTGTTTTCGATTTTCAGTGTTTGTAGTGAATTTTTGTTGACAGCCCCTTGGGCAAAGTAGAAGATTGGCATGTGGTGCCCCCAAATAAATTAAATGAGTAATAAGTGAGTCAAAAAATGTGAATAAATAAGTGAGTCAATCCAGAAAAATCAGTGTTTGCCAATAGTCCCATTCTTAACGCTTCAACAACCATATGCACATTGGCGTCAACCCAGAATAATTTTCTGGGGAAGATTCTATCCCAGCCAGAGATACATTCCAGCCCCCTTCCATGCAAGGTGGGGGTGACATCCATAGATGCACAAATTTACTGGAAGTTTCTGCTCTCATAAGAAGACACAACTCTGACTCTTGATTCTTTGCTTGTTCTCAGCATTTGGACTCTGAGATGTCAACTTTGAAGTCTTCACCCTTCCATCTTCACCAGAATCCCAAGTAAACTACACTACTCTTGAAGGATTGCCTGAGGAGCCATTAGTTCATTAGTTCTTCTATATATCCTAAATTTTATCCCCTGGTCAACTCAGACCATTAAAAAGATTTGACGTTTAAGAGAAATAAAATTTTAGACTTAGAGTTCAATATGCTGGCTTCTTGCAGAACAGCCGTCGCAATATTGCTTCTGATCCATGACAAGGGTTTATATTAGGGCCATGAAAGCAAGTAGCTTTTGAAACACATTCTGTGTTTATATCAGAATGTTATCAAGGATATTTCTACTAAATCAACTTGAGAAAACTTCTCCTCTACTATCAAGTGATTTTATTTTATACAGTGGAAACTATGGATTTTTTTAAACTTATCATGATTTTCTTGTAACTTTATAAGGAAGTGCAGAGGTAAATTTGGTCCATTCCCATAGCAACTACATGTGTCCATACACCTCCCAAACCCACGCGTAACCTTGGCAAGGCACAATTGCTGAATGGTTAGCTGCCGGAGTCTAGGACTGAACACACCTATTAAATTGGGTTCTTCGTGCCCCGAAGTGAGCATAATTCTAATTCATTTTAAGTCCCTGCTTCCTGATCTAGAAAATGAATGTTTCCTTTTTGCTCAAGCTGCCTGGTGATGCTTCTGTTTTGTGGAGGGCAGAATGGCTGGGTTGGTAGGTAGGACGTAGATGAGATTGTTGAGTGATTTCTATCTCAGAGGCATTCATTCCCTTTCCTGGGACCATACATTGATGAAAGTTAACAGAGACAGCAACCTTGCTCTGAAATGATTTCTGAAGCTTAACAAAGCGGTCATGACAGAGAATGCTCGGAATCAAATGTATAAGGCATAGTTAAATTTGCTGGCAAATGGATTGAAATGCTCTCATTCAGATGGTGCTCTGCTGGCAGCTATTTAACTGTTCAACAGTTCATGGCGTACCATTTATTCATATTTTGCTAACTAACGCAAGTGTAGTGGGAAGCAATCACACTGACTATCCTGTAGTCAACCCTGCAGCATGGCAATGTGAGCTCTTAATATTTAGTAAACGCCAGTGACATCCATACAGAATATCAAAATGAAACAGTTTGTAGGACTTTCCTGGGAGGAAGTAGATATAATAATAAATTTCCCATTTATTGGCCTTTTAATGGAATACGAATGAGGAAGGATTTGACAGAATTTCTTATTAAATGATAGAAATGAATCTTCTGTCTCCCAAGAGTTGCAAGAATGTAGGGTATAGGAATACCAGGCATGAGCTATCAGTTACTGCCCTGAAGTTGACAGAAACCAATAATAAGGTGTAGGGGCCCTTCACAGAAATGTCTGATATGGTTTAAGCTGGAAAAAAAAAAAGATAGCAGACTTTCTTTGAACTCAAGGAAAGACTCATGGGAATGGAATTTTCAAAGGTAATGCACTGGTATACCAGCAAGACTGAGAGGGTAATTCTATGGCCAACAGATGCTTTGTATCTGTGGGTTCAGAGGGTGCAGAAGCAGATCCATGTGGACACAGAAACCTGTGAGATAAATGTATGTTTCTCCATAGGCCCTCCCTCTTCACAGAGAGCTCATCTTTGGGCGAGGGGGTTTTTAATTTAAATTAACTAAAATTTATCTGCTTTGTTTATTTTAAAATATTTTATTTATACTAAACAATGTAGAAAAATGTTCTTTTTACTTGATTAAATGTGATGTTTATGTGTAAAAATTGAGTAATGATCTGGTGTATAATCTTTATCATATATGTATATTCTTATATAACACATTTAATTTATATCTATAATATATATACACATAAATATAAACATGTGCACACATATATATGTATGTGTATGTGTGTTTGTGATAATATTTGTATATTTCCATCTCCTGAGCTGCTTTGGGTCTGGTAAATCAATAACCTTTCAAATTCTGCCTTTAATGCTCTGCTCCAGCGATGCATCTTTAATGGATATTTCTCTTTTCATAGAAATTTGGTACATAAACATTTAAGTGTAAAATCTGCAACATGGAGAAGAGTGAATAGAGTTTTAAAGATATACGAAAGACTCGAATTAGGGTTTTTTTATATGATAATAAGCATAGAATATTGTTTGTATAACAAAGTTTCATTTTTCAGTCAATGCCAAATTTCACATGTGCAATCATTGGCTCTTTATATTTTCCAATTTAAATCATCACACGGCATCTAAGTTTGAATACCCACCTTCAAAAGTAATGAATCGATCCACCTAAAGGCAGCAATCTTACAATGTATGCACCAATTCGGTGCATTTTGAAATAACCTCACCGAATTGTTTACTGCCTATGTAATTCATATTTCCTTCCTTTTTCTTTTTTCAGTGAAAAGTTATCCCAGGTAGGACAAATAGATTCTGGTGGTTAAAATGATCTTCAAGCTGTCAATTCTCATAAACATAATGCCCCAGAGTGTGATTGGAAGGTGGTCAACATGAAGTCTTATCTTTAAAAGAGATCTCTGACTCATTTTTCAAATGTGCCATGAGTAAATCGGCTTTTCATCTTGGAAAATACATCTTTTGGTTTTGTACACTCTGTATAAATAATGTAGTTGTAGGAAACAATGTAGTTGGCCAGTGTTAAAATAATGCAATTTAACAATAGGTTCTCTTCACTTAAGTCCCTTCTTCCTTCAGCTTTTTCCTCCTTTTCCTGTATTTGTGCTCACTCTCCTCTTTCTTCCCCTTTTGAAACAATGCCTCCCGTAAAGCATAGAGTCAAAACGCTAAAGAAAATGTGCTTTGCCTAAATCTGCATGCCTATAATATCAGGAAGCTGAAACAGTAAACAATATTTATAGCAGTCATTCTCCAGATTCCTTCATTCATTGCAAGATCTTTATCATCTTCATCAGTATTTTGCATCATAACAGCCATTTAGGGCTTTATATTGTTTTGCTAAGGCTGCCATAACAAAATACCACAAACACAGTGGTTTAAACAATAGACATCTGTCTCTCACACTTCTGGAGGCTGGAGGTCTGAGACCCAGGTGTGGACAAGGCCGGTTCCTCCTGAGACTTCTCTCCTGGGCGTGTAGACGCAGTCTTCTCCCTGTGTCCTCACATGGTCGTCCCTCTGTGTGTGTCTGCGTCCTCATCTCCTCTTCTTATAAGGACACCAGTCCTATTGGATCAGGATCCCACCTAATGACCTCCTTTTGTCTTAATCAACTCCTTAAAGACCCATCTCCAAATACAGTCACATAATGAGGATCTGGGGGTTAGGACTTCAACATATGAATTTGGGAGGGGGGGTGACACAGTTCAATCCATAACAAGCTTCTTCACCATAGACATTATTGTCCTTGTGCCATTCATTTCCTTGACTTGGAACTCAGATGCATACACACACACACACACACACACACACACACACACACACACACACCGATAGGAATACCCATTGGGATATAGAGAACCTCTCTAGTTACTCATTTCCTTTTTAGGTTTGCAGATTCCACCTGAATTCACCATTGAGGGTCACTCAGCCCTCCAGAACATCTTGATTCAAGATGGCCAACAATTAACACTTGCTGAAAGAGAGTCTTTACAAGCTTGTGTGAAAATTCTTGTAAACCATTAAAGACCAGTTTCTCTTTTTGTCTTGCATTTCATGATCTTGAAGTAAAAGTCATTTGAGCTCTCCATAAATTCTAGGAATAGTGAGAACAGCCGTGAACGATAGACAATTCATGAAAAATTATCATATTAGATACACCTGTTTTCCAGAAGAGAGTAATTCTGCTTCCTCCACTTCTGAGTAATAGTTTTCCAAAGGATAACATCCCTCAAGAATGAAAATGCATGTGGACTTTCTCTATTTCTTGGAGTCCTGTCGAGCAGGTTAAGAAATCTGGAAAAGCAATTCTCCGACTGTTCAACTAATTGTAGTGTGGGCTGTATGCATCTGTGCCTTTCACTCCATCCACATTTCAGAAGACAAACCATTTTTTGGACAGAAATTGAAGCCAAATGTTTGCCATTAATTCAATATTCAAGCGAAAGAGCTGTCAGTACGTTTTGAGTACAACCATTGCTAACTAATTCCATTTTCAGTATGATAATAAAGATACAGAATCTAGGTGGCTGGCCAATTTTAAACAGTTTCTCAGGATCCAGTTAAGTCTTTAATTTAGGATCAATGACTTTCCTAGGGCACTTTCCCCAAGATTGTTCTGATTCCCCCTTGGAATTCCCAGATAGCCTGGGCCAGAAATGTTAGTCATGAGTGTCTGAGTCTTGGACACTCTTTATTTTGCATTCATGGTATGTCCTTTCAATGACCTAATAAGAGGTCATTTGCAAACTATTGCACTTTTTTTTTTGGTGAGGAAGATTAGCCCTAAGCTAACATCTGTTGCCAATCCTCCTCTTTTTGCTGAGGAAGATTGACCCTGAGCTAACATCCATTCCCATCTTCCTCTACTTTATATGGGACGCCACCATAGCATGGCTTGACAAGTGGTGCATCCGTCCGTGCCTGGGATCTGAACCTGCAAATCCTGGGCCACTGAAACAGAGCACACAAACTTAACTGCTATGCCACCAGGCTGGCTCCATCCTATCTCTCTTTTTCTTCTTAAAACTAATGCTATCAAGAAAGATGAGATGAACTCACACAATTCAATAGAATAAAAGCAAACAATCCAATTGAAAAATGAACAGAGGTCCTGATTAGACATTTTTCCAAAGAAGACATTCAAAGGGCCTATGGGTACAGGAAAAGGTGTTCAACATCATTAATTACAGGGAAATGCAAATTAAAACCACAATGAGATACCACCTCACACCTGTCAGAAGGGCTTTTATCAAAAAGACAAGAAATAACAAGTGTTGGCGAGGATGTGGAGAAAAGGGAACCCTCATACACCGCTGGTGGGAGTGCAAACTGGTGCGGCCACTGTGGAAAACAGTATGAAGATTCCTCAAAAAATTAGAAATAGAATTACCATACAGCCTAGCAATCTCACTTCTGGGTATATATCTGAAGGAAATGAAATAACTAAGTCGAAGAGATATCTGCACCCCCATGTTCATTGCAGCATTGTTCACAATAGCCAAGACGTGGAAACAACCTAAGTGTCCATTGATGGATGAACAGATAAAGAAGATGTGGTGTATATATACAATGGAATACTACTCAGCCACGAGAAAGAAGGAAACCCTGCCATTTGCAACAATATGGATGGACCTTGTGGGCATTATGCTATGTGAAATAAGTCAGAGAAAGACAAATACTGTGTGGCCTCACTTATATGTGGAATCTTCAAAGAAAAAAAGTCAAACTCATAGAAGCAGAGAGTAGAAAAGTGATTGTTAGGGGCTGGAACTTGGGGGAAAAAATGAAAAAGAAAGATTGGATGGTGTCCAGCTCTGAGACCTACCCCTCAAAAAAGGATTTTCCCAGCCTTTCTGCTTTGAGCTGAGCCTTTTCTTACTTTTCTTATTTTACTTTTTGTTCTCTGTGGTGGAAAAGCAAGCATTTCCTGTGGAGGTGGGCGTCTTAAGTTTTGGTTCCATCAAAAACAGAGCCTGAGCCAGGGACTTGGGTGAAGTAGTTTATTTGGGAGGTTGTCCCAAGAATCTGGAGTGAGAGAGACAGGAAGAAAGGGACGGTAACCAAGGGGCAGCTGGTCTTCAGTCCCAATGCGGACTCTCTCAGCATCCCTGGAGAATGAGTATCAGGACTGTGCCCCCAAAGATGGGACATCTATGCCCCAAACCCATCCCTGTTGGTTGAGGATAATCCGGATGGCATTCACCACCCTACCACCTCCAAAAATCTGAGCTCTGCAGAAGTTCCCAAGACAGAACAGCTGTGGAAGCATCGCCAGAGGTGGGATATTGCCTGCGTGCACAGGAACTGGGGACCATCTGCCCCTGGAGTTGGACATGACCGAGGAGATGTGCCACCGAAAGTGGACCAGCCCTTCAGGAGTGTGGGAATTAACTTGGGTTGCCAGGGGTAGGAGATGAACACAGGAGCTTTGGAGTTAACCAGCTCAGATGTTTCTTCCATTTGAACTGGAGGCAATAGAGATAGGTAGGTGGTGCTGCAGGTGGATTTGATGGAAGGAAGAAGTCTTTCTCAGCTGATAGAATTTACGTCCCTTATAAGGTTTAAGATCATTAGCTCAGACTGGGGAAGGCATGTTGGGGTTTTAAGGAAAAGGGGAGAAGATGGAAAAGAATGATTTTAGAAAGTGGGAAAAGAAATGTGCCGGGGCAAAAGGATACCACAGAGAAATGGGCACAGTGGCATGATTTTTCTCCAGCCACACCCAGCCCAGGTGAATTGGCAGATAAGATTTAAGCAGAATTGAGGCTGAAGGAACCACTGAGTGAAGGGTGTTTACAAGGCAGTGCTTACGGCTGTCAACCGTGATATGGAATGTAAGTGATGGAAATAAGAGTGGATTGGTCAGCTTACTGGTGCCCGGAACGGATGTGAGGAGGATGGTAGAGAAAGTGACCCGGATTGGTGGATAGAGACGAGACTTCCAGAAGCCACACTGTCAGATGTGGTGCAGGTAATGACCAATCTAGGTGTGACCGCAAGAGGGAAAAGTTGAGAGAGGTGAAGGGAAAGATTCCTTGGGGTTCAGTAGGTCAAAGACAGCTTTGTGGTACCGTGCATGAGCTTCGCAAACTTCAAACATACTAGAATTCTAATTGCCAACTTGAATATCTCTTGCATGTTGTCATTGTAAATTAGGTCAAAGAAGCCGTAAAAATAATCGAATGCATTTCTAAGTTACCGGAGAGAGAAGAATCTGTTTTCTTCATTCCTCTGGCATTTGGAGCAGGTCTCTTTATTATTGGACCGTCAGTATATCTTTATGTGCCTGTGAGAGGAAATAGTTTTCTTTGTGGAAATATATAAATTTAAAACGATGGTCCTGACACCTTAAATTATGAAAATACTTTGGGAGAGGAGAAACGTCTTAAGTTATTTTCTGCGTGTACTTTCTGGATATGCCCTCAGAACCAAGAGGAAAAAAAAGGGGCGGGGGAGGGTAAAGTCAAGCCAAAAGCTACAAAAAATAGGACGGAATGAGGAAAATTCAGTGTGTGGAGTCCGTTCGCGATAAATGAATGCACATGCGTTTCGGTACATCCAATTCTTAGAGAAAGGCTCTCTCTTTGAGGGTATTTTTAATCGGAGAGGAGAAAAACGCAGGAATGTGTCAATTGCAGCCTAGTCGAATTCTTCCTCACCCGTAGATAGACCCCGCAGTTATCGTAACAGCCAGGTCTCTGGGAGCCAAGTTGCTTCAGGCGGGAATAATCTTAACGAAGTGTCATTAAAAGTTTAATCGCGGTAAATATTTCCTCCCAGTACGTAGTAGCTAAATTTCCGCAGGACCAGAAAGTCTGCTATGGTAGACACAAGTGCCTCCCTTGCAGACAAGCCACTGGGGTTCTTAGGGAGGTTTAATGGGGAGTCCAGCCCACCTGGGGGGTTCCAGGTAGACCCCACAAGATGCTTCCTCTTCTCCACCTTCCATCCACCCACCAATACATGGATGGATGCCACACCCCCAACTGGCCTGGGAAGTATCATCCTGGAGCATCGCCCAAATCTGACACATATCTCTGAAGATCTATCACCCAGGGCACTGAGAAATGGACCCTGGAAGTCCAGTAGGAGGTTGAGACTGTCTGCTCCACATCTACTCATGCAGCTTGCCTGCTTGTTCTACACAAAGCAAAGCCGTCGGGTGGAATCCTTACTGGACCACAAGTGATGGCCAGTGTGTCAGTCTGCTCACGCTGTCATAACGAAGCTGCGTCTCCCCCGAATGAAGATGATAATGAATGTCCTTCCCAGGATTGCTGTAAGTGGCAATGTCTGATAGAGCACTGAGACTGTAATAAGCCTTCAGGGAAGGTTGGAAGACACTTGGTAAAATGGTGGTATTATTTTCTCCACATAACCTCAAAAATGCCCCCGTCAGATTAATCAAGTAAAACTGAGATAAGGGATTTTGTAAATAAATAGCTTAGTCTGGGGGTTTCTTAAATGCTAAGCTTTGCCATGGTCTGTGGGTGGATCTGACCTAGAGCGGGCTAAGGGGTGTGAGGTAAGAAGGAAAAAGGGCCATTGTGTACAATGAATTGTAAAGGATGCTTTTCACTGGGTGACAAGAGAGAAGGATGGCACCGTGAGCAAATTGCAAAGTGACACTGAGTCTTAGAGGCTCCTGTGTTTGCAAGTGCCATGTGGCTAGGATATGAGATATGGGCCAGCCAATTACTTCCACAACATATCCACAGGGATCTGTTCTAATGAGGGCAAATATATGAAAATATCACTCGTTAAACTCTACGTGTCAGAGACCCGTAGGGACTTGGCTTGCAGGGCATCTGAATGGAAATGGGTTTTCCTTCCATTTTTAATAAATGTCTTAGACACAGCAGATACCTAGATACAACGATAAGAATTGTTTGGTAAGAAAGAAATTCACCATACATTTGTTGTGCTTTATTTTGTACCAAGTGTTCTTTTTTATTGTGGGAAAATGTACATAACACAAAATTTACCATTTTAACCACTCGTAAGTGTACAGTTCAGTGGCATTTAAGTCCATTCACAATGTTTTGCAACCAGCACCACCATCCATGTCCAGAATTCTTTTCATCTTCCCCAACTGAAACTCTGTCCTCCTTAAACACTCCCTCCCCATTTCCCCCTCCTCCAGCCCTGGCATCCACTATCCTACTTTATGTCTCTGATTGACTACTCTAGGCATCACATATAAATGGAATCATACAGTATCTGTCTTTTTGTGAATGGCTCATTTGACTCAGCATAATGTCCATAAGGTTCATCCTTATTGTAGCATATGCCTGAATTTCCTTCCTTTTAAAGGCTGAATAATATTCCATCGTGTGGATGGAATACATTTTGTTTATCCATTCATGCATTGATGGACACATGGCTTGTTTCCATCTTTTGGGTACTGTGAATAATGCTGCTGTGAACATAGGAGTGCAAATATCTTTTTGAATCTCTGCTTTCATTGCTTTTGGGTATATTCCCAGAAGTGGAATTGCTGGCCCCTATGGTAGTTCTATGGCGCAAAGTATTCTTAAATAAACTTGCACCAATAAGATGTTTTATAAAATATTTTCTAACATCTCAGAGTTTTGGGTTACATAATTCTGAATATTTATATCAGGGATCCAAGACTTTTGCTGTTTCACTTACAGTTGAGCAAAAGAACATGTTTATTATTTCTTTTCACTTCCCTTCCTAGGGAATTTTGTGTTTCTTCGCATTCATGATGGTGAACGAATTAAATCTACGGATCAGAAGTCAAAGTTGGGTTTTACCCAGGATGGTGTTAGGTTCACGCAACACGAGGCCATATAGACTTAGAAAAAGCACGTGTTTATAGGGGATATAGCCGAATGTATAGGAGATTTCAGTTCTTCCACTAATTATTCCTGCCATCTTCTTGTCCTTCTTACTTCCAGAGCAAGATCTCCATCCTTTACTTTACTCTGCCAGTTACAGTTCTGCTATCCCCCTCATTTTAGTGGAAAGCCAATCCACATACCTCCCCTGTGGTTGAAATTTTGACATAGTCACATGCATGATTCAATATTTTCTCTGCTCTGTTTGGCTACTTCTGATGTTTGAAATTGCTGTTTTCTTACTTTGAAAAGTTAAGCCAATATCCCCCTGAAATCAAGAAGAGACAAATTTCATGATTGGAAACCAAGCTCAAGGTCATTCTCCCCCTCGTCAACATCACTCTCAACCTCAGATATCGTTTATAGGCAACCTGTTAAGTTTAAAGGTTTGTCTTTAAAGGACTGGTATTTTAACAGATGCCAGGTTAATGACTGAATTATTTGACACTTAATCTCAGAGGGATGAATCTTTTGCCTAACAAGACTTCTGGCTTCATCTCTACATCATCCCACCTTCTTCATGTCATCTCTCTTCTGGCTGAAAAAGAAAAAGGAGGAAGAATTTCTGAAATTTAAGTAGAACAGCATTTAATGGTGTGATATGTGAAAAGGTACATTCTTCTGAAACAGTGGATATTTATGTTCAAATCCCATGCCCAGTCTCAATTTTGATGTATCTGAAGCAAGCTTCACATTTCTCATCTCTATAATTGCCTTAGCTATCTTGTAGAAAGATCACAAAAATATCAGGTAATAAAATTAAGAGATTTTTGGAGATTTAAAAAGTGTACTAAATATATTGTACTTGTTTTCATTCATTTTACCTCTCATTCTTTAAAACATACTCAAGAGCTGAGTCTGCATTGTCACGTACACCAACGACTATGTTTAGAATAAAATCCTCTTTTGTAATTTCTATTTAAATATTTTCCAGATAATATAAGTAAATTAAAGATACTCTAGACAACCCATATCTGGTAAAAACTATTTTTTAAAATGTCTCCAGGTATAAACAGAAATGGGAACACGTTGCCTAGGGAAAAACATTTTTAAGAATCAGAACAAATGTATATATGGGGTATGGTAATAAAATCAGTCCTTTTTTGGAGACAAAAAAATAATACCTAGGCATGGGGTGGCATGGATTTTATAAAGGGTGGAATTCTGTTGCTGGAGCTAAGACTCAAAACATGCTGTCTTCATTACCACTGAAAGTACCAGATGGTCCAGAAAAATTTGTTGAGATGACTATGGCAACCCTATTATTTTCCTCTTTGTGTCTTTCCTATTCTGGCATGTGTTTGTACTGCATTTCTCACCTTATTTTATTCTGTATAAAAGATATTGGATGGGACTGCTAGATGAAAAACTTGGAAGTTGAAAACCAAGATTCTAGGAGGTTATGAAGCCAACAAGGATGGAAGTGTGCGAAATGGATGATGATGTACCAGGAGCCGCCATATTTTCAACTGGCTTGCTTTTTTTCGGACAAGACATCTAGCGGACTTTGGTAACAGATGATTTGTAATTTTCTAAGTATATACCTATAGCATAGCCAATAGAATTTTTCAGTGTTTTTACTGAGAACAGCACATAGTTTTACGTATTATCAACGTGTAAAATTGATTGTAACTTTCCCCAGTGTAGAATGAGAATGTGTAATAATCTCCTTTCTGCTAGCATATTGTCAAACACGGACTTATGATCCACCAGTTTAATGACGTTAAGTGGGAAGTTTACACATGCACTTATTTTAAAGTAACACTTGGATCTTGTTTCATGAGAAAAAAGAGAATCAAAGACGGCTCAAGATAAACTTAAAACAGAATAGTAGTTTCCCTGGATGAACGAAGAAATATATTGCTAAAAAAATGAGTTCAAGTAGATACGACTATATCTGGTTAATATCAAGGACTCAGTAAAGAGATTTATAGTTTTACGTATGCTTACATTTATATATATGTATTTAATGCATTAGTTATATATGTAATTTATAAATGATAATATATAGTTTAATATATACATATGTTTATATATGTAATCTATGCTTATATTTTAAATTTGGATGTTTAATAAAGAATTAAAATGTAAAGGGTAAAGTGAGTAGAACTTTGAAAAAAATCTACTCTTAGCAGAAGCCAGGAGCAACATAAAACGATTATTACAATGCTTTTTCCTCCCACCTTGGCAGTGACATTGGACTTTATGAAAGTCATTCACTGGGGCCAACAACCACCAAGAGAATCAGGTTGGTTGCATATTTCCACCAAAATGTCAGTGCTCCTCGGTAATACAATTTGTGTAATGGGATGTTATATTATAAACACAATATCCCATGGTTCTGAAAATCACAAAGTAATTCTAGACTCTGTCCGTGGAGAGAAACGATGGCACCCAAGGAGTCCAGGTAGAAAGGAGGTTAGTGTTGTTTTGTGAAGGGATGAGCTTTATATCTTCATTTGCAAACTTTCACACCTCCACCATGAAAGCTACACAATGGAATTGTTTCCACCGTCACTCATTAGAGATGGAAGGGAGCCCTACGATTTCTTGAGGCTGTGTGTTCTTGAGAATTAGAAGGGCGATTGGGTGCTTGCCAGGGTCTCTAGCAGGGGAGATGGGCTTCCAGTGTCCATGATGAACAGATGTAGGGACAGTATTTTCCAGAAGGACAATTGGCTCTCCAATTTGCTGTGAGGAGGACAGACTTGGGCATGAAGAGGCTGCCAAAATTTCCCCCCGGGAGCATACTGGGTGACAGAACAAAGACAGGAATTTTCAAGGAGAGGAAAAAAAAAAAAAAAATCTCAACCTAGGTGGGTTTGTGTTTCAACGTAAACGGAAAACAAATCTGGCAAAAATGATAAGCAGCCCCTCAGGGATCAGAAAAACTGGGTGCTTACGTTCTTTTGTTTCAGTGTGAGTGAGTTTTCTTTGTCCAAGGTTGGAGTGTCACCCAAGCTCGAACCAGAGGAAACCAACTTGAGGGGAAAAAGTGAACTCAAGCAACAAGTCTTTGCAAGTCAAGACACTTTGGCTCTGAGATCAGTATTCTAGTTGCCCTAAAGACCATGGACATCTGATAAGGTCAGCATTGGGAAAGTGATCATTAAGGTTTCCAGTGTTGAATTCTACGGAATTAAATAAAGTAGGTGATATCTTTGTAGTATATTTTGTTCTGAAGTCGCTTTCTACAGACTGAATTAAGCTCACTATATATTCCTACAAGAAGCATGCATTCACAAGACTCTCCACCTCTGCCCATCACTCATGTCTTGCTGATTGTTGCCAAGTTCCTGGACCTTCACTGTGTGTGTGTGTGGGTTTGGGTGTGTGTGTGAAATAAATGTTGACTTCACTTCCCAGAGCTTTGTTGCAAGTAATGCGAGAAGCATCTACTAAAATCCTGGTGCATGGTGTGTTCTAAATAAATATTGGCTGTAGCTCTTCTCTTACAGAACTGCGGAAATGTCTATCTTGAAAGAGTAGGAATTGCTGACACTCGGTAAGCAAACTACGTGCAATAGTATGCATTTGTCTGATGCACAGTCGTGCATTTGGCGTGGGGTTCTTGACCCGGGGAGGAACGGGGATGGGGACTCCCCTGTACCATCGCAGAATGGGAAGCGAGCATCTCACGGTGTGCCGTGGACAAACTGAGGGCCAGTTTAACCGGGGGTGGCTTGAGGGCGTGAGAAATGGCTGCTGTGGAGGACTGAAGGAATGAGGGATGTGGAGATGCATGGAGTTAGAAGGGCTCTTTTCAGTACCTCAAGAACATACAACAGGTCCCTCACGGGGGCCCCTGGAAAGCGCCAGTTTTGCACTGACATGGCTCTGAGTGGAGGTCTCTGCTTGCTGATTATTATAACTGGTAATAGTTGGTGTGGTCTTGGCAAGTCACTTTTGCCATCTGACCCTCAGCGTCCATATCTGGAAGTTAGGGTCTGGATCCACCTCCTGTAACGCTCTGCTCCCAGCAGTCCCCCTAAAGGGTTAGCACGTAAGTATTTTCCTGTCTCTGTCTTTAGGGACTCCGGGGTGAAGTTAATTCAGTCATAGCCAGCACAATCGGTCATTCCTAGGGTTAATTGAGATCATACACATGTGCTGCTCCTGACCCATTATGCGCGCTCAGGATGGGTTGAGTAGCCAGAAGAATCTAGAATCTGTGTATGAGAATCCCTTTGACTTCTGTGAGTACTTTTTAGGATACTTCGACAGTTGTCTTATTACACTGTGACCGTAGCAAATGGTCGGTAACGTTCATTACCAAAGAAAGGGCGTTTGGAAGTAGCCACCCTGAGCTGACAGGGATGAGGTCCTGAGGATTCTAGCTGTGTAGACAGGAGTTCTAGGTAGGAGAAGATGTAGACAGGAGTTCTACGTGGGAAAAGGGATGATGAAAGTGTCCAAAATACATCCATGTCCAACGTGACTTGCTCTGTATTAGCTCATGTCAATGTGGATCTTGTCATATCCACAAGCGTTATCCCGGAGGAAATTCTAAAAACAAAGGATTGTGACTAGCATCTTTTTTAAAGCTATTTGAAGGGACAACGGTCAACCACACAGGTCCTGGATGATAGCCGGGGTGGATGATCCCCCCTTGCAGACAGTGCTGAAGGCCAAGCTCAGAACATCATGAGTCATTGCAGGGGAGAGATTGGATTATTCTGGAAGAGTCTGTTAAGAGTGGGGGCAAAGGTCCCCACCACTGCATGAGGAATGCTGTGGGCTGCACTCCCACCCGGTTCCCAGAACGTCTCTGCTCTGGAGAGAAAAAGAAAGCTGGAGAAGTAGCCGCCATAGGCCATGTCCTGCAATTCCTCAGCACTGTGAACATTCCTACATCAGGTGAAACAAGACAGTACAAAAGATGACCCTCTTAATACACTTTTTTAAAAAAATGTGATCATAGCCATTGAGTAAATGCTTTTGATCACAATATAAGTGATTCTCGTCAACAGCCGGCAAATATGAAGTGCTCTTAGGAAACATTCATAATCTGGAAAATAATAGTATGAAAAGGAACTCAGACTCTATTCTCCAGATCCTGATTAATATTTAAAAAAATACTTGTAATAAAAATCGCTTGAGAGGAGATGAAAGATAGTTTGTGTTTTTAGATTTATGTCAAAACTGATACATTTACAAATGAATCCTTTAGACCTGACTGAAAGATAAATGTTTAATAAAATATTAAATGCAGTTCAACACCAGGTTCAAATTCAAGTCACCTTAAAAGATGTCAGTTAGGTAGTTAATGACACTGTATTGCATTTTTGAAAGTTGCTAGCATAGTCTTAAAAGTCCTCATCACAAGAAAAAAAAATTGTAACTATGTGTGGTGAGGGAGGTTAATTAGATTTATGGGGGTGATCATTTCACAATATATACAAATATCGAATCATAATGTTGCACACTGGAAACTAATAGAATGTTATATGTCATTCATACCTCAGTTAAAAAAAGAGATGTCCATTCACCATAGAGATGTGACTGTTTGCATTTGCTATAAGAAAATTAATTCAGCATTATTGATTTTGTTCCCTATGCGACTGACCCCAGAATGAAATCCTTCCAAAGAAATTCTTTTTGCGAGACCCAAGGCTTTTCCAATACTTCACTCTGATGACTTAAGAGAGTCAATAAAAGAATTCATTCTGTCCTACAATGTACATGCTTATCAAATCCTGGTGTACAGTTTAAATATCTTATGATTTTGTCAGTTATACCTCAATAGAGCTGGAGAAAAAAAATAATCCATTCCACCCTAGGCCAAGGCTTAAATATCATTTTTTTTAAGTTTTATGTGAGGAGTTTAATTTGCAGAAAAATGGCTCCCAATGCATATATGGAACACTGAGATATGAACTACTGGGAGTGTAGATCTTCTGGGGGATCCAAGGATGTTGCAAGCTTATCACTCCCCCATTGGCATCTTCCTGTGAGAAGTCGAGGCACACGATGTGCGGGAGGCTCACATTCTCCTTTCTGCATGGGCAGAAACGCAATAGCTACTCCATTTGAGTACCTGGTGTGAACAAGGCTGGGGCTTCGTGTTTCAAGGGGACTGCCACTCATTCTCATAGCCCTTGACAAGGTGGGCATTGGGACCCCATTTTGCAGCTGATGAAGCTTAACCGTAAATGAGATAAGGAATGTCCAAGACCTAGAAGCAGGTCAGGGATTTATAACCAGCTCTGATGGATTGAGTTCCCAAGCTCTATGGGCTGCCATTTTCCTGCTGGACGTGCCACCCCTCCTCAGCAGAATGAATGAGCATTCCACATTCTCCTGGAATATGGAAATGTAGCCCCATGTATCCCTGATTTCTGCCGGAGCAGCTGTTAATTCAAGTTTCATGATGCACGTGCAGACTGCCTTCGTCTACAATGTATCGTGCAGACTGCCTTCGTCTACAATGTATCTGTTTGATGAAACGCTTACATGACACGCTTCCCGGTGTGAGGTAGGCATATACCCAAGTCCCTGCAAGTGGGACAAGGATCAGCTTAGCCAAGTCGTGCAACGAACACCAACAATGGGAGGGGCTAGGTGAGGTCTCCCTCTGACCTTTTCCTCTGCTCCTCCCTTTACTGGTCTCCACAGAGATTGAACGACACTGTCTTACAATTGCCAAGAGAAAAAATGCAAGCATGTTTTCAGTTTCCTTTGGCATCTGCCAAATAATTTTTCTACTCCCCCGTAATGATCACAAGAGGGAAGGGTTGCATTCTTTGATGGAGACAAAAATAGAGTGCTTATTTCAGAGTGTCTGTACAAACTTGAATTTCCGATGCAGACGATGGCTTTGCGGAAGGAAGGCTAGTTACCATATTCTGATCATCTGTTGGGGGCTGAATTGTCTCCCCCCAAATTCTTATGTTGGAGTCCTGACCCCCAGGATCTGAGAAGGTGGCTGTATGTGGGGATGGATCTTTACAGAGGTGATGAAGGTGAAATGAGGTCATTAGGGTGGGTCCTGATCCAAAACAACTGGTGTCATTATGAGAAGAGGCGATGAGGACACAGACACACACAGAGGGATGAGCATGTGAGGACACGGGGAGAAGACGGCGTCTACACGCCCAGGAGAGAGGCCTGGGGAGGAACCAGCCCTGTGACACCTGGATCTCAGATTCCAGCCTCCAGGACTGGAGAAATAAATGTCTGTTATTTAAGCCTCCCAGTCTGTGGTCCTCTGTTATGGCCCTAGAAAATAAATACATCTCCTTATCAATAGTGACATCCCACACTTCCATGTTTCCACCAACCCTGTGCACACATACACCCACGTCTGTGTGTCTGTCTGTATACGTGTGTGTGTGTGTCTGTGTACATGGATGCCTGTGTGTCTGTCTGAATGTGCCTGACTGTGTCCCTGTGTGCACCTACGTGTGCACCTGTGCAGCCACAGATGGCTGGGCTTTCCCTGCACGCTGGGGTGCTCTGATTGCTTGTTGGCTGGAATCCACATGGGTGGGCCCAGCTCCCACCTTGAAAGGCAGAAGAGAAGACCCAGGAGGAGGCTGAAGCTTGAAGATCACTTTACCCATGTGACCAGCTGGCCAGAGGCTCTGAGATGTAGCCGAATGGTCCAAATCCTTAATCCTTGAGTAGCTGTCACTTGTTGTTAAGTCCAGCCGACGTTGACTTGGCCGTGATCCCTTCTCTCCATGGTGCTCCGTGCCTGGGGCAGGCATCAGAACGTAAGCTCGGTATTCGGGTAGGTTGCACAGTCTGCAAAGTATTGTCAGAATTCTGTAACTCGGGCTTCACGGAAGTGTCTAAAGAGGAAGAGTCTTTGTGATTTAACCCACCATGTGAGCAACCACCGACATAAGTGTGGATACTCGCCAAGACTATGTAGCGTAGAGTGTGCTGAGCCAGAGGTTCTTGAACTGGGGTCCCTGGACCAGCAGCATCAGCACCACCCACAACCTTGTTAGAAATGCAGATGCTTGTGCTCCACCCGGGAGCCATCAGGACACAAACTCTTGGGGGTGGGGTTCAGTGGCCAATTTTTACAGTCCCAGCAATATCCCAGGCCAACATGTTTTTCTGGTCTCCAACGCTTTCCCAGGTCCTCTCCTAGAAGCGGCATCCTTGTCCCATCACAGCCCCTGTGCTGGGGTCCTGGCATTTTACAACATAATGTCTAATATAATATAAAGCTTCTTCCAGTGGGCTCATCTATGGATTCATTCCAAGGCTTTGCTTCCCATCAAAATTAATTGCAGGACGGCGGTTCCCGCTCCCTCATTAACCTCATCTGAATTTGCTCGGTGTGGCAGCTTGAGGAGAGTCTTCTATCATTTTCTGAGACTGGCATGCCTCTCGACACCGAGTGAGGAAATCTGCAAATACTACATGTTCTCTGGCAGAAAAGCTAATCCTTAACAGAGCCCAGGAAGGCCACTGGGTCATCATAACATTTTTTTCAATCAAGGTGAAATTCACGTAACATAAATTAACTGGTTTAAAGTGTACAATTCAGGAGTATTTTATGCCTTCACAGTGTTGTGCAACCACCACTTCTTTCTAGTTTCAGCACATTTTTATCACCCCAAAAGGCAACCCCATACCCATTAAGCAATCAATCCTCATTCCTCCCTCCCCCAGGCCCTGGTAACCACTAATCTACTTTCTGTCTCTGAGTTTATCTCTTCTGGATATTTCATGTAAATGGAGTCATAGGATGCGTGATCTCTTGTGTCTGGCTTCCTTCACTGATCATGATGTCCTCAAGGTTCAACCACGTTGTAATATGTGTCAGAGCTTCATTCCTTTTTAAGGCTGAATAATGTTGTGCGTATAGACCACCTTTTTTAAAAATCTATTCAACCGTGGGTGGACACTCGGGTTGCTTCCCCCTTTTGGCTGTTGTGAAGAATGCTACTATGGCTGTGGGCACACAGATATGTGTTCGAATCCCCACTATCAATTCTTTTGGGTATATATCCAGACGTGGAATGGCTGGATCATATGGTAATTCTGTTTAAATTTTTGAGGAACTACCAGACTGTTATCCACTGGGACTGCACCATTTTACATTCCTACCAGCAATGGACAAGGGTTCTAATTTCTCCACATCATTGACAACTCTTATTTTCCTTTTCTGTGTGTGTGTGAAATTGGTAGCTTACCGGGGTTTTCATTTGCATTTCCCTAATGACTACGGATGTGGAGCATCTTATCATGTGCTTATTGGCCATTTGTATCTCTTCTTTGGAGAAATGTCTATTCAGGTCTTTTGCCCATTTTTTTAATTGGGTTGTTTGTTTTTGTTATTGAGTTGTAGGGGTTCTTTATATATTCTTGATATAAAGCCCTTATTAGATATATGGTTTGCAAATATTTTCTCCCATTCTGTGGGTTGGCATTTCACTGTCTTGATAGTGTCTTTTGATGCACAAATCTTTTAGTTTGGGTGAAGTCCAATTTACTTAATTTTTTCTTTCGTTGCCTGTGCTTTTGGTGTCATAGCCAAGAAATGATGGTAACTTTTGAAACACTTTTTTAGGCAAGTGGATGTGTATCATCCAAGATGATGTGCGAGATCTAGTGGGATCTCTCTCTCCCCAGGACTTCCTGGGTGCGGTCAGCTGCCCAGACAGCTGAGTCTAATCACTCTTTCACCTCATTTTTACTTCTGCTGCTGGTCCCTGCCGACAAGTCTTGTCCTCAGGAGGCAGCAAGAGAAGCCAATTTCTGCAAATGCACAAAAGCACCAGCCATTGTTGTCTCTCCCTTCACCCCCAGGAATTGACTTTACAGAGGATGTCCTAACAATGGCCCCACTGCAGTTACCGTCGGTCATCCACACCAGATTCTCCCAGGGTCACTTTGGGAAAGTTCCCTAAGTTTTTTTCTTATCTTTTCCAAGTTTCTTTTTTTGATCCAGAGAAATTTATAAATCTAAACTCTTGATAAGACCTTCTTTGTGGCTCCAAGAGGTCATCTTAAGAAAGCATGCATTTGCAAAAAACAACATTTTCATGAAGCTGCATTTTTTTTCCCTCTAGGCGGTGACATTTGGAGATTTTACAGGGATGATGCAAACGCCCTTGGAGAGGGCTTTTGGAAAGGAAGGTGATAGATAACGCGGGTAAAGGAGCTAAGATTGCCTCCCAACTTTCTGCAGACAGGGCAGGTTTTCATCCCACCAACTCTCAGATTTGCCTGCACTTTCCAGACTGGTTACGTCACCCCCCTGGAAGGACTGAAATGCAGCTGTCTGCCCAGAGGCACAGAGAGAGCACAAACCTCTAAGATCATAAATCTCACAGCTTATCGTGTTAATACCTGAGCTGTCTGCCCCGACCGTCCCAGGCAAGGACTTATTTCTGTGTTGTGACTTTTAGGGATCATTTCTCTTCTTCCAATACAGCCATCCTCCATAGCCCCCACTACATAGATGCTTTGCTCACAATAATTTTCACCATGACACTTTTCCTCGTCTGCTCCTTATGGAACCGACTTGCATTACCCTGAAGCTGTCACTGCAAGAAATGATCTTGTAAAGGTTATATTATCCTGTGGGAGAGAGCTGTTCGTGAACCTCCTGGCTCTGAGTTCAACCATATGTAAAATTTGGAAGTGCATAGTATCTGCTTCTTATCTTTCTCGGAGGTTACAGTGAGGTTTAGGAGGATAATGCACGGAGGTGATGAATTTGGGCTTCAAGATGTGTGTGTTGATCAGACAGCATCCACTTTTAGACGGGATTAACCAGGGCTCTACATGAAGATATCCAACCCAACAGAATTTATACGTCCTAGAGAGAAATCCCTTGCCAACACCCATCACGTCATATTTATAGATGAAACACGTCATTGTGGATGGGTTTGCTGCATGCATTTTAAGACACGATCTCTAGGCATTTAAGAAGTTCACATTTGTCTGTCAGAATTTTGGCTGGGTAAACATGTTTTTCCCCCCATTAGGAAGATGTTTGGGGGTGGGGTGTAAATCAGGATTTATTTTAACATAAACCTCTCAAACTGCCTAATGAGACCAATTCAAAACTCTCTGTTCCCAACCTAAGAACAAACACCATTGGCGTGCACAGTTAACTGCACAAACGAGAGACATTTTAATAAGCTGCATCTGTTTATTGTCATTTGGAACTGCAGGTTAGGGAGTGAAAAAGAATGCAGAAAAAGATTGAGATGGGATGGAGATGACTGATTTCGGTGATCCACATGCAGACATGTAAGTACACAGACACACACATGCATGCATACATAAACTCATGCAGAAAGGCATGCATGCATACACTTACACACCAACACATGTACAAATACATGCATGCATACCCAAAAACACATGCAGCAAATACATGTGTGTGGACCAACACACGTGCATGCATTCTTGTCAGAAACACATGCAAGTATGCACACACACAAACACATGCACACAAATACAGGTGCATGCAGAAACACATATATAAACTCATGCAGAGACATGCATGCATGCATACACACACACCAACATGTATGCATACAGACACATGTGCACATACCTATACACAGATGCTCATGCAGAAACAGGTGTGCATGCATGCACATGCACACAAATATGTATCTGCAAACACATGTGTGTGTCCAGGCATGCATACATAAATTCATGCAGAAACACATGCATGCATCCATACACATACACACAAACACACATGTGCATGTACAGGCACACATACATAAATTCATGCAGAAACACATGCGTGCATACATACATACATATACATACAAACCCATATGTACACACATGCAGGCACACATCCATAAACTCATGCAGAGACACACACATATAGACACCCAGACACACAAAGGCTAAAGGCAGGTAACCCAGACCAGGGCCAGATGGAGGATGTAGCCAAAACCCAGAAGGGCTATACAGAAGGCAATAGGGCACTGACCAGGAAAAATGACCAGCAGACATTCAGGCTGCAGGCGGCAGTCCCTGTGCCAGCCTGCTGCAGGCAGATGAAGCTGGCCTTGGCTCCAACAGCAGCTGAAACCAGCCACTCCTCAGCCGACCCCCTGGATTCAAGGCCTGCTCCCGTGGCCAGAAGGACAAATTGGCTCCCTTCATCTGGCACTCGCACACCAGCTTGGAGGAGCTCTTGGGGGTAGTGCTCAAGGGGTAGACATGAAGGACCCACCAGGCATTTATCCAAAAGGCACCCATATACCTATGGAACCCTCATGGGAATTACTCGTTTGCCCTAAATTTACCCCCCATCATTCTCCCAGCTTGGTGGGAGCTTGGGAAACCCATCAGGGTAGCTGACAGATTTAAAAGTGGCACAGGTTGCACTGTGCACATCTAAAATCAAGTCTGGTAAGCCTTGGCACCCAACTGGTCATAAGAGAGCTTCCACTGTGGTCCAGGAAGGAGGGCTAATGTCCACTCCTTATTGGTGACTAACGGCGACTATCAATGCCTCTGTCCAGTGGGTTTACAAATTCAACTTTTATCCCACTGTCATGCACATGCAGTATGGTGGAAATTCATGTTAAAACCCAATCAAAGCAGCACCTTTTTTTTTTTTAAACTGGGCTCCTACTAAGTCCAAAATACTGTACGAACTCATGTGGAAAGATCCCACCATCCTGAAGGAGAATCAACACATTTGTTGGTCTGCATTCAGCTCTTAACCCATGTGCAAAAGGAAATAAAAAATGAAATTTGAAAAAGAAGTTCTAGGTGGCCCACCTGATGCAGATAATTTTTCTTTTTATACTTCTGACAAATACTTCACCAAAAGTTTCATTAGACTAGTTAGCAGGTGGGTGGAACCTCACTTTCAACATACAGAATGTTTGCTGTTGGATATTTCCATCTGTCATGGACTGAATGTTTGCGTCCCCCACGAAATTCATATGATGAAGCCCTGACCTCCAATGTGGATGTATTTGGAGTAAAGAAGTAATTAAGGTGAAGTGAGGTCATAAGGGGAGGTCTTGATCTGATAGGATTAGTGTCCTTATAAGGAGAAACGCCAGAGATCTCTCTCTCCCTCCTCCGTGTGAGGACATAGCAAAATGGCAGCCATCTGCAAGCCAGGAAGAGAGCCCTCACCAGAAACCAGCCCTACTGGCACTTTGATCTTGGAGTTCCAGCCTCCAGAACTGTAAGAAAATGCACACCTGTAGTTTAAGACACCCAGTCTATCATTTTGTTATGGCAGCCCAAGCTGACTAATACACCATCTCTAGGTGTTCACATTGGATTTTCTATCATTGAGCCAAATGGATTGTGTAACCCACCACATGCTTGTTACAGGCCCCAGAAGAACCAAGTGAGTGTTGGGTGGGCAGAGCGGCTGTGCAAAGGACCTGACTGCACCTGACCTTGGTGTCTAGGGTGTGTTTCCACCCCTCCTCCAGGAGTGAGGGCAAGCATATGCATGAATGTGTAGGCTGTATTTTATGTTTCTTCAGTGTTTGTTTTTGCCAAGATGACAGAAGAAACACAGGAAACGATTTCTCACTGGTTTCCTCTGTGTGGGCACCAGGGGTAATGCTCCCTATTACATACACCTGACTGGACCCAGCCATTCCGCTACTTGCTGCTACATAGCCTCATGCGTGGGAGAGCTTGTGCTTTGCTTCCAGTGGTGGACATTTCCCTGGTAAAATGCTCCTGGAACTGACATTTCACAGATAAACAGTGATGGGAGACAGAGTCACAAAGAGAGAGGTTTGGGGATTCTTGAGTGTTGCCATTTTGTGGTGGGTATTTAGTTCTGGCTAAATGCAAACTCCAGGTACAATGTACCTCCTAGGAGTTCACATGAGTCGTACATTTTCTCACTTCTAACTCTTTAATAAGCATGATTTGAATAACTTCCTGTGCTATTCCAAAGGAGTTGACACAACAGCACAACAGAGACCCAGGAAATATCTATCTATCTATCTATCTATCTATCTATCTATCTATCTATCTATCTATCTATCTATCTATCTATCATCTATCTATCTATCTATCTATCTCTATCATCTATGTATTTATCAATCATCTCTATCATCTTTCTATTTATCTATCTAGCTATCTCTATCTTGTATTTATCATGTGCCTATCATCTATCCATCTAATCTATCTTTCTATCTATCATATCTACCTATCATCTATCCATCTAACCTATTTCTCTATCTCTCTATATCCTTCTCTCTATATATTTCTATCTCTCCATCTAATCTATCTATCTATTGTCTATCTACTTTATCTATCTCTCTCTCTCTCATCTATCCATCTAATCTATCTTTGTATCATATCTGTTATCTATCTATCTATCTATCTATCTATCATATATCTACTCATCCTACTATGGAAATGTGCTTCAGTATGTAGTCAGTCAGAGCTTCCAAATGCACAGATTTCATTTTGGTTAAGCCAAATATGGGGTGCCTTATAGATGATTTCAAAGAATGGGAAGTCATCCTTAGAGAATCTCCCACATATATGGGGAGGGGCTGGAAACTCACACCCATAGCCCTGCTTTTCTCAGGGTGGACTTTAAACAGCTATGTACACCGGAGTATGTCCTGTGAGCTCTATAAACTCCATTCACAGTTGTGCAGGTGAACATTCCCTTTGACCATGTGATCATTTATATGAACCAAGCTAACTAGAACACAGCCTGTCTGATAAGCAGATACCTCCATGAATTTCCTGCTATTTACTCTTCTGCATGGGCTCTGTTGATGACACACACCTGGAATGTCATTCAGGAGCAAGTGCCAGGGAAAGAATGACCTTCTTTGTGTGTGCAGGAAAGGACAGCTTCCCGATGAGGAGGCAGCAAGTCTGTTATTTAGCTTCGGGTTGCCACCATCTTTAGAACAAACAAACAACTATATTTAAACCAATGCATTTAAGAAAAATACATGTTTAAATATACATTCAAGAGTTGCAAAGAAACAATGCCTTAATTGTCATGAGTTCTAGTTTACGTCCAGCAAATATAATTTCTCTGACAATTGCAGGAAGGAGTTACCTCCAGAATTCCCCGGGACCCAGGCCACAGGAGTGGGTCTCGAATAAAACTGGTTTAAACTCCTTTGATTGGAGAGAGTTAAAAAAAAGCATGCTTTTCACTCTCGAGGAGAACGGTGGGGCATGCTCGACTCAGGAAGAGTCTCACTCACCAACCTCACCATTGGGGTGAAGCAGAGGGACCAGAAAGACAAAAAGAGCTAGTTTGACTTAAGGTTTTATGAATCAGCATCTGACCTCTCTCCTAACAGAAATGTTTCCAGAGAAATCCTTCTCCTCCCATGTGCATTTTCTTTCTCCACTGGAAATTTTGCTTCCAAGCTCCTCATCTGACAGCTGAAAATCTGCAAGTCCACGTAGAATAATTGAGGTTGGCCTGGGGAACTTGGACTCCCAATGCATGGGGGCCTCTGGGCTTTCATGAGAAAACCTCTCTGCCAGACATTAACTCTGGGTCTACTCCCAATTTTGTCTCTATTATGTCACCTTGGGCAAGTTGAGTTACCTCTGAATGTGAGACAATTATAGCCTTTCGTTTCCTCATTTCTCCCTATCCAATTGCATCCAAAGAGTTATAATGTACTTGGCTGCAGTTGGAAATCAAAGCTTTCAACACAAGAGTTTTCCCTTTGACTTCACCAGATTCCCTACTCTTTTCCTTTCCTTAATGGTGTTGATAACAGATAAGGAGCTGCCCATACTCAAAAATCATAATTTGTAAAGTCTTCATGGGCAGACCAACTGGGATATCTGGTCTACCACATTACGTCATTATTTGCAGAATTTTGTCTGCAAGAATGAATCAGTACCCCACCTTAGAGCTATCTTCTTTCTTGAAGTAGACAACGTGACCAAGCTCTCAATACTATGCAAGCATCCAAGGAATCTTTCCCTTTCTCACATGTCACATTTCCATTTTTACTATACTCTGCCCACAAGTAGCACATTGACTGGTATTCACCAGGTGTCAAACAATACTTGTGTGATAGGTATTTTGAATCTCAAGCCCTGTCTTAATTTGATGAATGAATGCATTTCACATTGACCCAAGGCCCTGCCATCATGACTGATAAGAGTTCTTGGTTTGATTTTTTTTTTTGCATCTGTTTGTTTTCAGCCCTCTGAGAAAGTGAACTTTTAAATACTTCTCTTTGACAAGTTCTCTCCCTTATGTTCTTGGTTGTCAATGTCTAACATTTTCTCTTCTCTGAAATAGTCACAACTTCTTTCCTCTTTGGGAGGGCCAGTCCTGGCTACGTTCCCAGCTTCATTGTTTTTCCTGTTTCAGCATCTTTTTTGCTTAATGGAAACAGCTTAGGGACATTTATAAATTTGGTTCAACATTCCAATCTGTTTCAATAATCCTTTCTGACTTTTCTCAAGTAAGCAAGTGATGGTTAAGTGTTTCCAGGCCTGTGGACATTCTCCTGGGGATATCCCAAGGGATGTGTTGAGTCTTCTTGGGCTTTTCCTAAAATCCAGATCATGTTCTCCCAAGTGCATGCTCTGCAGCCATGTGCACTGGGTCTGCTCATCTGAAAATAATATTAGACACACTCAGGCAGAATTGCTTGCTCACTGAGATGTTTCTTCCTCCTCTTTGGCAGAAGACCAGGTGATTCATTAAAGGTTGACTTCTAACCAGTCACTGGCAAGACCCAGTCTTTCAAGCCCTTTATATGACTTCCCAATTTTTTTTTTGCCTTAAAATCTTGTGAATCAAATGAATTTGCTTCTTTCACCCTTCTCCCACTCTCTGTTTCTTCTCCCCTTTCTGTGACCCCATCCTTTCTTGGGGAAGCAATTTAATGATTTACATTTCCTTGTAAGAAAAGTCTACTCCAATTAGCATTTAACAATGTCTTTCATGCACGTGTTTTGGCACACATTTTGCCATTGGTTAAAAATTGAGGCAGTATCATAATCACATCCATAAACTACAGACTATCCCAATTTTGCTGGATATTCAAGAGTGTTTGTAGGTGCACTCACAAATTTTAATAAGTCCCAATATCAGTATGAGTGCGTTGTCAGAATTATTCTAATGTGTATGAACTAAAACATCCACACGTATACTCCTTCTAACATGTATCATGTTAAATCCACAAATACAGTTTAAAACAAAACAAAAAAAGAATGCTGCGGATGTTTCCTGTATCGTATGACATCATGGCATCTGGTAAGTGTTTCGGCCAAGCTATGTCACGTCCCTGACTGCAGGTGTTATTTCAGGAAGAATTCCCTTCTCTCCAATATGCTGTGAGGCAAAACGGCTGATACCGTTTTGACACTGAACGCTTCTGATTGCAAAAAATATATATGAAGGATTTGGTTAAGGAAATGCAATATTTGGGGAGGAAATGTTGCCTGCATTTCATTGAATCGTTTCTGTCCTTTGTATAAATGTCTATGCTCTCTGTGGAGATTCAGAATCACAACTAACGGGAGGGAAATGTGCCTCGCCCTTTTCCAAAGGGCACTGAAGACGTGTCGGCAAATAAGCAATACGTAAATTAGGGCTGAAATCCCAGAAAACACCAAAGCCATCCCAATCAGAGACTCTTTCCAGTCTGACTTTTCCATTGGCTTAATTGCAATGGCTGGTTTAGTAGAAGAGAATGAATAATATCTCTGTCATCCTTTAGCCAGCAACAGGGCTGAGTATTTGCAAAGTTGTGATTGACATAAATGATTGATCTCCACCCCTGACAAAATGACACATGCACACATCTGACTGTGGAAAGATTAAGCTTTGCCTTTTTGCTCCCAAGGTTAGCCAGCTGATCCACTTGGTCGACAAAGGTGGTGAGAAATGAAACATCGAGCCTCCCCCGGTCAGAGTCTAATTTTCCACAAAGCAATGCTAGTATGATCAATTATAAGGTGAAATCTCCTACCAGGACTCTACTCACATATTGTATTTTTTGCTCAATGTCAGGATTTTCTCATTTCAGTTCAATTCGAGGAAGCACAAGTGTCTGCTTTGTGAGATCCCCCTGGGCCAGCAGTTCTAAAGAGCTGAATTCCAGGAGGACAGAGACAAGTAACTGGCATTCGTGGGGTGGGGGTGTCCTTGAGCTGCATCACCTACGGATGGATGAGTAGCTTTGCTGTGCGACAGCGATGGATGGGATGTTGCCAAGTGAGGCAAAATGAGGCAAAAATCACTTCTGGGTGCACACAGATACCCTCGGAAGATATAACGTGAACCATGAAGTCATGCCGACAATTTGTGCAAATGATTATCAGCTTAAACTCTTCAAGACAACGCAATAGAAAAAGCAATATTGGGAGACATTAGAGCGATATTGTGTTTTTGAACTCAATAATGGCAGACAAGAGAAGCTCACATCATTTCGATTCCTTTTTATTTTTATTGAGGTAAAATTCACATAACACAACATTAACTAAAGCATGAAATTCAATGGCATTTAGTGCATCCACAATGTTGCACAACCACCACCTTTATCTATTGCCAGAATATTTCATCACCCCAAAAGGAGACCCCACCCCATGAGCAGTCATTACCAACTCTCCCATTGCCCCAGCCCCTGGTAACCACTAATCTCCATCTCTTGGGGTTTAACTATTCTGGACATTTCGCACAAATGGAATCCTACAATATGTACAAATGGAATCCTACAATCTTTTGTGCCTGACTTCTTTCACTTAGTATAATGTTTCTGAGGTTCATCCATATTGTCGCATGTATCAGAATTTCATTCCACTTTATGGCTGATATTCCAGTGTACACATATACCACAATTTATTTCATTTCCTTTCTCCACTCTTGGTGGGGTGACCGTATCCCTGGCTTGCCTGGGACAGTCCCAATGTCCACCTGTGCTCATGCACTTATTAAAATCCTCCCCCTCCTTTTCATCTCAGTTTGGATGATAAATTGCACAGTCATCCCAGTTCTAGGAATATGTCCATAGAAAAATCACAAAACCAGGTGTGTTTTCTTCTCATTTTCTTGCCGACAGCTCTGACCACTGTGGCCAAGAATATCTTGAGACCTTCTACAACAGCCATGGAACTAGTCCTAATGAACGGGAGTGTGGATGACACCCACAGAGCGTCAGGCCTGAGGGGTGCGAGGAGTAGGAACAGCTGAGATGTGGAGAGATGCCAGGAGGCGTTGGACACATTCCTTTGTATCACATAAACAGCTTAATCACATTTTAAGCTGCCTGGAGAGCCCTTGAGGCTCTTAAGAAAAGACACGATCGGAACAAAAAGATGTGATATTTTGGGTTGCGTTTGTAGACATTGGGGTCACTGGAGGAATAAAACAAGGTTTTCATTCTCACGTGCCGAGCTTCCACCTCTGATGGAGGGGACAGGAAGGAGCTCTTTGGCAAATTCAGGCAATTATCCCTAGTTCTACTTTTGTACTTATGAAAAGGTGGAGTGTTTTGTCTTGAGTGATAATAAACAGCCTCATAATTCACTTGGTATATAAGTTAAAATGCTCTGGCTTATGTCACATCACAGAGCTGGTTCTCCGGGGTAGTTGGAAAGTTTCATCCCCCCCGTTCTGGTCATTTTTCCATTTTCCTGAGCTGGAGAAGGGACGTCACTTCAGCCGCAGAGGTGACTCAGCCTCACACACCTCCCCCTACAATGAACCAATATCCCGTCACTCCAGGGCTCCAGGTGAACTTGGTAAAGACGGTTTTCTGGGGCGTGTTGTCTTTGCGTTGAATGCTGAATCTCTGTGGCTCTTTCTCTACCGTAGACACAGCTGGGTTTCTAATTCCTCTGGAATTACAAGACTTCCTACTTGCTGTGCTGTCATACCCACTTTTTCACTCGGCGCCTTTACCTCCTAGAAAAAGAGTACACCAAAATTGCATTTTCGCTTGAAACTATTTCACAGAAGTTTAAGATGGCATGTTTGGTAGGCGCAAATGGATGGACATAAAGTCCTCCCACTGGGGGGATAAAAACTTGATTGTTATTATTCGCCTGGCTGGGATTCCAGGTGATGGAACACTTAAATGTTGCATCTTTAGGTCTGTTTGAAGATGGATGTTAAGTGAATTAATGAAAGTTCAGTTGAATCTATCACCTTTTTAAAACTTCAGTGAGGAATTTATGGTCATGAAGTCTCCTTCATATTTGTGAAATTGGAAACAGCCCAAGGTTCCACGTATTGCAATAAGCCTTCATCCTTGGACACTTGGAGGTCAAGATCCCATACAGATCCCAAGCACCTGAAGACTTGGGGAAGACTCCAAATAAAAGGTCTGCTGAGAAAAGTGTGTGTGGCCACGACTCATTATAGGGCAGATAAAACACCATACCCTAAATCTCGCTGAAGTCAGAGGTGGTGAAATGGGGACCCATTTTGTAAACAAATGTCAGTGCCATGGGCTGGTGATGATGTGGTCCAAATGTTCTATCCAGAAAGAATGATGTTGGGGTGTGTTATGTGGTTCTTAGTACTTGAATAATAAAATTCTGGGGGAAGTTTTCTTCCAGATACCCGTCTATCCATCATCAAAGGTAGTGGTTCTCAACCAAGGACAATTCTGTCCCCCAAGGGACATTTGGCAATGTCTGGAGACGTTTTTGGTTTTCACGACTGCCTGATTTCACAGCAGCCTCCTAAGCATTCTACGACGCACAGGATGGCCCCCACCACAGACAGTGATCTGGTCACAAATGCCAACGGTGTTGCTGTAAACTTTAGTCTAAGGCAAATGTTTTTTTAATCCAGATAAAAAAGAAAATTACGCTATGCACGTAAAATATTCATGAGACTTTCTAAGACGTTAAGTCATTTGGGGTAATGGTTTCTGGATGTATGTTAAAATGACTAATCCATAATCAATTTTTAGAGTTCACTCATGTTGACGTCTATCTCCACCCAGTCTGAAAAATAGAGGCTAATTCAATCATGCCAAGGGTATGGAAGGATTTCATCCCCATTGTTTTTGAAGTTCACTGAAGCCCTGTTTGTTCTCCAGCTGAATAAACAACTTCTGAAGTAGATCAGACATTTCAAGTTTTTTTCTGAATTGGAAGCCACATTGAGGAGGGGGTTGGGGGTTATTACTGGATCTCTTTGTGATTACTGTTTAAAATATAACAAAAGTTGGGAAAGAAGCCCCGTGAAGTCTGTTTTTCTTATGATGGATGAAACAACAATCACAGGACATTTTTTTAAGAAGCCAACTCGAGAATTGAATGCCTTGTTAATTTCATAGGAGAAATTGTGAAATAATGGGTCAGATTCGATGAGACGGTAAGCCACACGGGTTTTCAGAATAACAGAGGGGCAGCCAAGGTTTGGTGTTGTGTGGGTCCATCTTTGTAATGGGACCATCTTCCCTCTACACACCCTTTGCTTCCCTTCCAAGTGTCCTGGGTTCATTCCTCTTACAAGCTCTTATTCTCAGGATAGAAGCTGGTAACAGACCTTGACTTCCCAGTCAGGAAGCTGGGTTCTGTCTTAGCTCTACCACTAGCAATGACTATTATTTTTCTTTCAAGAAATGTGTATCATGGCTCCTACAGGTAACAGACTCTACGTGGTCCCCAGTGATGCCCACCTCTGGACACCCATGTCCTTGTATAATCTGCTTCTGTTGAGTGTGGGTGGGACCAGAGTCTTGCTTCTAACCAAGAGAATGTGACAAAGGTGATAGACTGTCACTTCTGTGATCATGTTACATTAGATGGTGACTTCCGTCTTGCGTGAGCAGGCTATCCCTATGTGTGTTCATTGTTGGTGGTGTTGATGAAATATGCTGCCATGTTGTGAGCTGCCATATGGAGAGCTCCGTGTGGGAAGGAGCTGAGGGCAGCGTCTGGCTGATGGGCAGCTAGGAATGGAGGTCCTCAGTCTGACAACCAATGAGGAGCCACATGAATGAGCTTGGAAATGGCTTCTTCCCCACTTGAGCCTTCAGATGAGCAACACCTGCATTATGGCCTTGTGAGATCCTCATCAGAGGATTGGATTAAGCTGTGCTCATATTCCTGACCCACAGGAACTGTGAGATAATAAAGTTTCTCCTGAGTGACGTAGTGATTTTGTTACAAACCAAGCCAAGTCACACGTTTCCTTCGCTCACTCCTACTAGGGCCCCATTTCAGTCCAAGGAAAAGCCAAACTCATTCCATCATTCTACAGAGCTCGCTTCTCTTGTGTGCCCCATATCTCCACCACCTGGCCCTCACTCACGCTGCCCCACTCATGCTCGTCTCCTCACCATTCTATGAACATGGCAGGTGCCCCCTGTTCCGACGCTTGGAGAACTCTACATGTAGCTGTGTGCTCAGGTCACGTCTCACCTCCTTTGTGCCTTAGCTGAAACGCCACCTTCTCCATGGAAGTGCCTTGATATCTCCCCCATTTAAAATGTCAACCACACTTCTCACTTTCAGCTTAGCCCTCCAAATTCCCCTTATGTTCACCTGCTTTTTAAATTTTCCATAGCACCTACCACCTTCTAGCATTCTCTATGATTCACTAATGCCTTATATTTACTCCACAATAGAAGCATCAAGAGAATGCAAAGGATCTTTGTTCCCTGGTGAATCCTGATACCTGGATGAGTCCCCTGGCATGTGGAGGGTGCTCAATAGATGTTGGTTGATTGCACGAATGATTGAATGAATGACAGTTAAATGCCTCTCCCAAGATGTCACTAATAACAATCAGAAGCAGGGCTCAAATTCAGGCAGTTTGATTTTGAATCCAACCTTCTTTATACCACAGCAAAATCTGGTAGAAATACAATCACTGGTGTTCACCAATGATTACTAGTCTATTTTCTAAGATGTAACAATAAGGAAAAACCATTTAAGACTCACATCAAAAATATCTGTTTAACAGTATGTTGGGAATAATAGGAAGAACATGACCCTAACCTACCCCTACACAATACATTTCTTAAAAGCTTACAGAATACACAAGTTCCATCAGGAACATTTTAAATTAATCAGCTTCAAGTGGTGCCAGGAAAATTCCTGGAGCTGTAACATTTTACAATTGCAAGGCTCACATTTTTAGGATAAATACAGTCTTGTTTTCTTTCTTAAGGTGGAAGGCAAAACCAAATGAGTTCAGAGGAGTTATGCCACCAATGCAAAAACAAGTTACGGCAGAAACAAATAGGGGGAGTAAACTCCACAACAAAACAGATGTGTGCTTTCTGACGCTATTGAGGACTAGCATAGACTTGATTCTTTGAAAGACTTAATTCCCCTAAATTGCAGTTCCAATTCTTGGTTAGTCTGTTGTTCCATTTTCTTAGATCACTTCGGAGAACTAGAATGCCTGACCCTGACGCTACCTCCACTTCAGCTGTGTTCATTTTCTTATTATCTTCTCAATAAGTAAATATTTTCATTTTGGAGAAAAAAGGTTTCCAGCAGACAATTAGACCTCCCAGTAAGGGTTCTCATGTAAATTACTAAGTTGCCACTATTTTAAAACATAAATGGTTTTGGATGTAATGTCCTTGAAGGAAAATTTAGGGGGAAAATGTCGTTAATATCTTTATGCATTCAACTATTTAGCAAACATTTGTTGAACGCTTCTTAATTCTAAGGCATCAGACCAGGTCTTTTATTCACTCATTCATTCATTTATTCATCCAAGAATTCTCGTTGGACAGTGACTGGATGCCAGTCACGGTCTTAACGACTGGAGAATCAGTGGGGATGAAAAACAAGACTTCTGTCTTTTCAGAAGTGTCAGTGTTTTAGAAGAAGCTGTTTGAATGATTAGAAGCTGAAATGAATGTCTGTGAAGGAGAAGCAGGTGTGCTGGGAGAGACAATATCAGGGAACGTAGGTTTTGTCCAGTCCAACTCCAGACTTTCTCGTGTCTCCTGACTGTTTTTTGCTGGGTTTTTTCTTCGGTCTAAATGTCTTCATTTTGCCCATCGCCATGTCCTCCTGTCTGAAGAGTGGCTGGCTCTGTGGATGGATTCTCTCTTGGTGAAAGCTGTTCCGACATTCCATGACTGAGGTCCGTGGGACCCCAAGATGGGTGGTGATGAGGAGGGTCCTCCCCAGGCAGCACGGTTTGTGTCAGATGGACCCACTCTCCTGCAGCCATGTTAACTGATAAGGCAGAGGCTCTGTTAAACTGACCATGTGGATGGCTCGAATCCAGGTACAAGTCAGAGAGGACACTCCCAAACTCACTGCTGATGAGTCAGCAGCTCAGTTTGTGTGAAAACAACAACCAAGGATATACTTACCCATGTATAAGTAAACAACAGCAAATGTGCATACCCATATATAAACAACAAACATACACATATGTTTACACAGATACAATAAACAACAATCCCAACAAATATACACAGACCTGTATACACATACGAGAGCAAACATACAGATCTATGCATATGCAAATAAATGAGAACCACAACAAAAATACACATAAGTATATGCACATATAATAAACCGCAACAAACATGCACATACACCGATGTAAGTAAACAACAAATATATACATATATGTTCATTATAATAAATAATAACAGCATATATACAAACAGATGCATAACTAAGCAGCAGTAAATTTACATACACTTATAAAAGCAACAATAAAAATATATACAAACATACATATGGATAAATTAACAATGTAACAATAGATTGCATGCATATACATGTAAATATACAATTACATGTACATAGTAAACAACAATAACAAGTGTACATATATCAATAAAGAAAATATACACATGTATCTATATATAAATAATAGCAACAAATACATAGATACATATATGGTTGTGTGCATATGTTATACACTTAATATATATTTATGCTCAAATATAATATATAAATTGTATCATATTGTATATACTGTGTAAATATATTTTTATATACACATATATTGGAAAGATTTCTAAAGGATATACTGTTGATTCCACTTTTTTTAGATACTTGAAATCTCCCCGTATGAAGTCAAATCAAATAACGGCACTTTGTCCCTACCCTGCCAGCTTACCCTAGATCCGTTCTCACTGAATCACCCTTTCAGATGAGAATAAAAGCCTCCGGCAAATTTAGGACAAGACTGTGTGTTCTGTCATTGTGGCAAAAAGTAGCCATTGTACCCTCTTTGAAACCTGTTCCATCCCTCACAGACCACAACCTCAGTGAACTAAAGACCCTTTTACAAACCAACCAGTCTTCTCAAAGTCGGCCAGTCATCGATGGAGTCCCTCCAAGACACCCACCCCTCAGTGCCAACCAATTAACAACAGTCCCACCTGGAGCTGCTACAGTTGGGGTCAACCTGCTCTCACCTCCAAGAGGGCACCCAACACTCAGGGTCACACTCCCCAAAAATGCTGCATCAGCTCACTGGTCTGCTTTGCCCGGCAGGGCTCTCCTTGCTGTAAGAAGAGATGCATTCAGCTTTGTTCTGAGTTTCCGATAATTGAGAGGTAGTCCTGGGTGGCTGGAAAGTCGTCCGGCTGGAAGGAATTTCCCCATGGAACTCACCTTGAGTTCTCCATGGATGTGGAGGGCTCCCCTCTGAGCCCCTGGGGGAAAAGTCCTTTCTGATTCTAGAAGCAGGAAGATGGAGGTTGCTTCCGGGCAAAGTCCGTGAATGGGGTGAGGAAGGGGACTTTTCTGCTGTACCTAATAGAGTGTTTGGGACAGGTCTGTACATCACTCGTTGCAAGCTCCTGATTCTTTGGAAGGTCACCTGGATGCGTGGGCCTCTTTCCTCATTCCACTTTATGTCTCTATGGTTTTGTGTCAACTACTTTTAAATCATGTCATCCCAATGTATATATTACATCCCTATAACTTATTTTTTTTTATTGTGGTTAAAATAGAGCTAACATAAATTATACCATTTGTATTCATTTCCTAGGGCCTCCCTAACAAAGTGCCATCTACGGGGTGGCTTAAAACAGAGAAATTTACTCTTTCAAAGTTCTGGAGACCAGAAGTCTGAAATCAACATGTTGGCAGGGTTTGTTCCTGCTGGAGGCTCCAGCAAAGAGTCTGTCCCATGCCTCTCTTTTGGATTCTGGTGGCTGTCGCCCACCCTTGGTGTTTCTTGGCTTATGGCTGCATCACTCCAATCTCTGCCTTCACCTTCATATAGTGTTCTCCCTGTGTGTGTGTGTGTGTCTGTGCCCAAATTTCCCACTTTTGTAAGGACACAAGTCATACTGGATTAGGGTCCCTCCCTACTTAAATATGACTCAATTATAGTCACAAGGTCCCTAATTTCAATTCAGATCACATTCTAAGGTACAGGGACTTAAGACTTCAACACATGAATTTGAGAAGGACAAAGTTCAACCCATAACACCACTGTAACCACTTTACAGTGTACAATTAGTGGCATTTAGTGCTTTCACAAGGTGGTGAGACCATCCCCACTATCTAGCGCCAGAACTTTTTCATCACCCCAGATGGAAAGCCCATACCCATTAAGCAGTCACTCCCCTCTCTCCCCTCCCCGCAGCTCCTGGCAAACTCTAATCTGCTATCAGCCTTTATGTTTAAACACTGGCTAAAATGGGCGTTTAAAAATACATTAAAGGCAAAACACACAGGCATATGAATGTCCAATCCTACCTAGACAGTTGAGATGTCTTATCAAGTTTGGAATGGAACCCTCTCTCTGGGTCTGTCTGCAGAAAGGGCACATGAGAACTTGAATGACCTCACTCTTGGATTGTGAAATATTTTGACCAATCGTTCGGATGACCGAAGCCCAGAGCAGGCTTTTTAAGCTCACTCAATTAAAATCAGCTGACGAGAAGCCAGTTGACTCCCTCGAAAGGCACAAGATTAACATCTCTCATAACTGAGATGAGTTGCAGGCATGGCAAAATAAGGAGAATGTGAAGCCCAGGGGTGATGTGATCAGGGTTTTGTTTCGAGGGAGGACAAAAAGATATGACAGGAGGGCTGGGGGGACTCAGGGACGGTCTTGAGTGTTTTGTGCTCACAAGGAATGTCCCTCAAGCTAAAGTGGCATGATTATCATTTGCAAGTGTCTGCCCTGTTCTTCTCGTCTGAGCAGCTATAAAGACGGGCGGGCTCACGTCTCCATCCTGTTTGCATCCTGGGTCCTGGCAGGATCTGACGTAAGTGTATGGAATTGAGCAAATAAACTCAACAGAATACGCCGTAGCATAGATAAGACTGTTTCCAGAAAGCCGTAGGCTTCAAAACATTTCATCATAAGCTCGAAATCTGCCTTATGTTTTGCTATGTGCGTGGATACGTAATAAATAGCCGAATCGGATTTCTTTGAACACCAAATTAAATGGGAACGTTGCCAAGGAGTAGTTCATATTTCCATCCCTTTCTTCTCTTTACAGCAAGAATATTGCTGTCCTGCTTTGTTTTTTGTTTTTTTGTTTCCTCGGTGTTGGATTTGATGATGAAATCAGATGGACTGGCAAGTGTCAGCATGTTTTAACGTGCTGTCACAGAATTTATTTTATGTTTTCATTTATGTTGATGTATTTAACAGCGTGGTAATGGAAATAGCAGCTACGGAGCAATTTTTAAGATTTGAGGCACAGGAGAGGTGAAGCAAGTAGGATTGAAAGAATGTCCTCAAGGTTTCACCAACCCCTTGGCTACACGGCTTGTGAAAGCTCAGCACTGATGAGTACCCCTGTTACCATGTTGCAATAACACCACCCGGATCAACCTAACATCGAAGTTTCTGTAACCGAAACAGAGTGAGGCAATGGATCAAAAGCTTGAAAATACAATGGAAAAAAAGGAAGAAATTAAAACTGACTTAGATCCCTTTCAAGACCAGTTTCTTGCACAATAGAATGCTACTCATTATAAAGAAGCACGGAGTCATCCTGATAAGTGTTCCTTTTTAGGATTTGCTGTAACAAATGCCAGGATTTGAAAAAAGGTTTTGCTGGCGCGCTGTAAAATTAAGCTCCGTTTCTGCACCCCAGTGTCATTCCATCAGTGAGTTAATGGGTATAACCGGACAACATCCAGAGTTTGAAACGTCCTTAACAACCACAAAATAATCCATAATTTGGGAATATTAACCGATCCCTTTGTAAATTAGATCAGTGGAATTTGTTCTGGTGAAGTCTGGTCAAGCTGTTGAGACAGACTTTTCTGGCTGCAACTTCACTATGTCTGTGCTTCATCATTATTTTCTTTCAATGCGATTTTTTTCTGAGTTCTTCATCAACTGAAGAGCTACTGGAGAGTTCACACGAGGTGAGAGAAATACGGCCGGTTATAATTTTCTAGTGTAACCACCCAAGAAATGGTTCTTATTTACAAGGGTTGTAGCTAAGTTGGATTTCTCTCGAGAGAGAGCAGGCAACATCAGCTGTCTCATGCATTCACTTAGCATCCTGTACGTTTATGCTTCACTTTGCAGTACAGTTAAAATATTTCTTATTGTCATGAAAAGAAGGCCACCCTGGATCACAGATTTTACTAAGAAATCAAAGCAATGTCATTAAAACTGTTCTAGTCTCCTGAGAATTGCTTTTTCCGCAAAGCAAAGCTAGAAGATGGGAGCTGTATGAATGTATCATCGGATTGATTTTTGTGTTTAAAGGAAAATGTCTTATAAATCGCGTGTCCACTTTTTTTTTTCAGAGCTAAGAAAATTTAAGAGCATAAGGAAGATACTCATATGAAGACTGTTTCAGGATGAAGGTCCTTGCGTTCTTCTTGGCATGAATGGAAGATGCAAATGCTTCTTCAGACCAAGGTTGGGGAGGGGCTGGGTGACTCGGAACTGACACTTTCTCACGGAAACTTGGCGGCATTCCCTCCAGCACATTCCCTTTCTTGTTCTCGCAGTCACAGGTGAGAACGCTAAAATTCAGACAGGTAAATGACAAAGCTCAACGCTGAGTCCGAATGTGGCCGGTTATGACATCAGGGTTTGCCCGCTACCTCTGGAAACCGCGACGTTTCTTTTTTTAACTTGGTTTTCAAAAAATGTTATGCATGTGGCCACGCCCAGAAGCAGAAGTCAACATCCAGTGAGCATGGGAAGCCCCTTGCAGGCCTCCAGGTCTCTTGGTGCATTTCACAGAGTGAATGAATTCCTATTTGTCCTCAAGCCACGTTCTGGAAAAGCAGACAAGAGGTGCCATATCTCACCAAAGTGTCAAATGCATAAAATTCTAGGTCTTGTTGACTCTGCATTAAAGATTTTCACTGAGTGGTGCGGCCATCCTTAGCAGAGGAGGATTGGTAGGAAAATACATAAATTACTCTTAAGCTACTGCCTGCGTTGGTATTCAGAAACAAATAAATGTGTCTGATTTGTTCCAGACGTGTCCTCGTACAAACCATACAGTTCGGCCTCTGTGAGCTGAGTCAGAACCCGGGAATCTCTTTATTTATCTAACGACGTTGTCCCAAACAAGGGAGAGATCTCCCTGTGCAAAGTCATTTTCAGGAGTTGCATCCATTTTAGAAGAAATGTAAGATGAGATGGAGAGGAAGCCGGAGAAATCCTCCAAGCTGCACGCATCTGCTTTTGATTTGGGGCTGTATTTTTATTTTCATCGTGTCGCTTTCATTTTCAAAGGGGCTGGCGGGTGAGTGATTTTAATTGATGTGACCCTATTTCCAACTGGCACCATTCTGGCTGTCATCCCCGAGACCGTGTCCCATGGTTCCATGAAAATACATAGATTCAAGAAAACCCCCGTCCCCTGGCTTTTTCAGACCCTTACAAAAATCCTTCTTAATGGATCACACATGTTCTAGGGTGACTAAGGTATCATTGGGATCTCGCAAGACAAAGACGGAGCTTGGAGTAATCCCAGTTCCCCCACCCCGCCCCAGCCCTTCCTCAGGATACCAAGTCCTTGGTTCCATGGGGTGGCCAAAAGGTCAATTAAGTAAAAATAAAGAGGAGCTTTACTCAGATTATACTGCATCCTGAACCATTAATTTTTACGCTAATGAAACTTCCTTTTCTTCCTCTTCCCAGGCACAGAGCACACCCAGAAAGCATGTGTTTGAATGGAGACAGAAGTGTTGTTGGTGGGGCTTCTTCTGCAGATGGTGGATGAGAGTTGTTTAGAGAGAAAGAGAGAGGAAGACAGGCAGGTGCCGCTGCAAAAGAGCCAACAAATACAAAGATTTGTCTCTCCTTCCCTTGAAGGCAGGATTTGCCCTAAATAAAGATCTGTAGAAGGCAGGGCTGTGGGTTGCACGGTTTATTCTTATAATTCTCCTAAATCTTGCTTCAGCTATTTAAGTGCTATGCTGCTAGGGGCAAAGAACTTTAGCATTTTTATAAATTTTTGGTGACTTTTTTATCACTTTATACTAACTTTCTTTATCCATCTATTTTTTTTTTAAATTCCTTAAAGTCTTTTTTGCCTGATGTGACCGGGGCTACAAAGTTTCTCTCTGTAATTACTCAACCATTTTAGGGTTTCCATATCTTTATTCTTAGCCTTTCTCTTTTAAGAGTTATTAGTTTCAGATCCTTGCAAACCATAAGGACTTGGATTATTTTTCAACCCAATCTGAGAGTTCATATCTACTAAGAGATATTTTCAGTCCATTTGTATTTATTGGAGTTGATAATATTTCTAAATTTCATTCATGTGTGTATTTTCTATTAATCATTACTTTTCTTTGCTTCTATTATTTCTCTTCTCTGATATCTAAGTTTTTAAAAAAATATTCCTCCCTTCTTTTTAAGAGAAAGCTATGTTTTCAGTTTTCATTATTTTAGTGAGTAACTTTCAGTGTAATCTGCATAATAACATGAGCAGAAAAATAATCAAGCCAACATGTTGACTGTCTTCTCAAAGAAATGACTTGTTTCAACTCTGACTGTTACATTTCTATCCTACAAGTGAATTCACCCTCAACGTTGGTTGCACTTTGGGTGGAGGTCCTCAGATTAGTCATAATTTCATTATTGGTGGTGGCGGTGGCAGTGAACGGGTTTTAGGTGGTCAGTGTTAGGGTTGGTTCACACTGTGTTTCTTCCATTCTTTCTCTCACCCATGATTCTTGCATCCTCTCCCTTCATTTGACATCCAAGTCTTTCTTGCAGTGATTGTCCTTTCAAAGTGCTAACAATGAGGGTCAGCAAGAGGGAAACACTCTGGCTTTGCAGTGTATTTATTTCCTGCGAACTCGGACAAGGCTCCACTCAGCGCAGAATCTTAGACAGCCAGCAATTTCCCGTTTGTGCTTTGAAGACAATCTCCCACGGGGTCCAGCCCTTCTGACGCCGTCCAGACATCTTCTCCAGCTCCCCCCGGATACTTTGAGGGGACCTGGATTTTTCACTGTGGCTATTTTTAAGTTTCCTTTGTTGTTGGACATCCACCGTTTTCTTTCTACGTATGTGTTCGCTTGTATGTTTACTTTTCCTTACCACGCTTTTTGAATTGGAGAACGAAAGTCTTTCGTGAATCTTTGCAAATGAGCAACCATTGTTTCTTTAAATAGGACTCAGCCCTATCTTTCCAAAACACTCCTTCAGGGGTTTTGATGAGATGTTTTGGAAACGTCTCATCCTTTGCTCTGTGACTTTTAAACTCCTTTTTTGTATTCACCATCTCTACACTTCTCTGAGCTCAGAATGACCTCCTGGCATCTACATTTCTTTTGGCTCAGCTAGTCCTTTGGGTTATCTCAATAAATAGATTTGTATAAATATGTGCGTGTGTGTGTATATATATATGTATACAGACACACATACACATTTTGTGGTTGTTAGTGCCGTTAACTGGATTCCAACCCCTGGTGACCCTGTGGACAGCAGAGTGGAACCTGCCCAGTCTTTTTGCTCCATCCTCTCTCCTTCCAGGGCTCTATCAGACAGTGCTCCGCTGCTATTGATAGGGTTTTCATGGCCAATTTTTTCAGAAGTGAGTGGCCAGGTCCTTCTTCCTGGTCTGTCTTAGTCTGGAAGCTTCGCTGACACCTGTCCACCATGGGTGACCCTGCTGTATTTGAAATCCCAGTGGCAGAGCTTTCAGTATCACAGCAACACGCAGCCGCCACAGTGTGACAACCAACAGATGGGAGGTGTGGGTCCCTGACCAGGAAAGGGACTTGGGTCACGGTGGTGAGAACACCGAATCTTAAGCACTAGACCAAGGCTGGCTGCATATACACATATATGTTTGTCTATGCATGTATACATTCATGCAAAATATGTTTGTACATACACGTGTACCCATATATGTAAATAAACACACACATAGATGTGTGTATATACATATATATATTTACAAATACATTTTATTTTTTAAAAATCTTTTTTTTCCAGAAGACCTTCCCTCTGTCTTCTTTACGATCTTAATATCTTTTCATCTTTCAAAACTTTTAAAAATGGGAGTTTTACATGCTCATTCAGATTTCTTGTCCTACCTGCTGAGGGTTTTTTGGGACAAATCTGCTTTCTGCTGAGACTGTGGACTGTAGCTTATTGTGAAAGACTCCATCGTGTGTAGGAGGGTTCAGCCAGGCTGCAAGAGACGAAATCAATAAGAGCACAAAGCTGAATTATTTCAAAAAGGCAAATTTAAAATTTTCTCCAGAAATTCCCCAACCCCAGAGATTTGTAGCAGAGAGGTTAAATACTCTGGCTCCGTCAGCGCCTGTACAGGCTGAGACACGGAAATGAAGCCCTGCTCACCAGTTGGGAGGAGGATGGGGTGGGCGGCAGCCCTGGATCTGCCCAGGAATTTGCAGACATCGCCCCACTGAACTCCCCGCTAAATCTTGCTCCTCTGGGTCTCTCCCTCTGGTTCCCCACAGTGTTAGCCCTGCCTTAAACAATGCCACCGTCCCCAAGAAGGATAGACCTTAATGGGATGGCACTGAAGTGAGAGAACATAAAGCAAACGTGAAACGTCTCCCACGGGAGGCCACACGTCTGTCAGAAATCTTGTGCCAAATTCACGCATGTCTGTGAGTTCTTATCAGAAAAACTGTGCTAAAATCCTCCTGTCCTCATCGGGAATGGCAGTGAGGGGCTGGCGCCTTCAAAGGACTTCTCCAGAGCTGGGCTGAGCAATCAGCCACGTGGCCGAGCATTGAGAACTGGGGCAGCTCAGGAGACATGGGAGAAGCTGGAAGCAGAGTCAGTACACACATGAAGGCAGAATCCACCCTGATGTGCACACCCCACGCCTGAACTATTTAACCAAAGGCGAAGTTTCCAGCATGATTGTGACATTACGGTGAATTAGCGTGTGCCATCTCGGTGTCAGCTCATTTGCCCAGCGTTGACAGCATCCATGGGTCCTCAGGCAGGTTCTGGGTCTGCAACAGCAGCCACAGCAGATCCCGATCTCACAGCAGATCCGCATTCAAGTGACCATGTGGGGCCCCCATGCCCTCCCCTCCAGTAAGGCTGGAACCCTTACCTGGAGACATTGGACGGCCCACAAAGGCTTTCTTCCCGCCCAGTGCATGCCTCGAAAAGGTGTGATCTAAGAAGAAACCCCTGCTGATGTTGCGTGTCTCCTGAAGAATAATTTTGGCTTGCTTTTCCCGCCTCCAAGAAAGCAGAATGAACTATCGATGCACTCAACAGTCTGGAGAAATATCCAGGGAATGATGCTCAGTGAAAAAAAGCCAATCCCAAAAGTTTACGTATGGCATGATTCCAGTTATATGACGTTCTAGAAATGACAAAATTATAGAAATAGGGAGCACTTTGGTGGTGGTTGCCAGGTCTTAAAATAGGGTTGCAGGTGGGAGGGAAGTCAGTGTAGCTATAAAAGGGCAACACGGTGCATCCCCACGGTGATGGAAGTGTTCTGTGTCTTGATGGTATCAAAGTCAATCTCCAGGGTGTGATAGTATGTTATAGTTTTGCAAGATGTTGCCAGTGGAGGGAACAGGTAATGGCTGCACGGGATGTCTCCATATCGGCTTTCTAGCCAACTCTCTTGAAGGTGATTCCAACAGAGAATAATTCAGGAAGCACAACAGAGAAATGACGGTTTTTCTAGCAGACGTTCACCCATCTCCTGGAGCGTTGGAGTTCATTGCATCCATGCCTTGTAAGCCCCCACTAGGAGAGGATTCACAGGATGTGTAATGATATCTGAATGTACTTCTGCTCATGGATGAATTAGCTCATAATGCAAAGCAGGGAGGGTGCCTTTAAACACGTCTCAATCTTTGTGCAGCAGAGAACACGGCTAATTAGGCTGGAAGTCATTAGTCAGTGTGATGTGAGCGATGATCTAGGTATATACTGGAGATTTTATAAGGTTCTCTTGGGGATTATCTCCCTTTGGCAGGGAGTAAACGAAAGGAGGAGCAGACTCCTGATTTATGAGGAGCATGCTTTTGCATTGGAATAACAGACATTGATACACAAGTGTTTTGATCTAGGGTCGCCCATGCATCAAAGAAAGAAGAAGATACGCAGAATTCCTGTCCGGATTGTTAACTCTGCAGTGACTAATCGTTGCAATTACCCGCTTCAATTCTGGTGTAGTTAGCGCATCCAATGCATTTGTTCTAGAAAACCAGGCTCCCTGTGAAGATCTGTAAGGTTTTGTTTGGTTTGGAGGTGCTATGAAACTGTCTTCTTCTCCTGGGAGAGTGGAAATTCTTTCTGAAAGCCAATTTGCAGGATTTTAAATATTTTCAGAATCTTCCCTCTTCCCTGGGAAATGATACGTATGTCACACCGCAGATGAAATTCTCCACTTCTAGGGTGGATTCTGGATATTCTGAGCCAAACGGTTCTCCTTTCAAACAGGATGTTTATAAAGCACTTGTGCAAACTCAGACTCGATGACCAGGGATTTTTCGCAGAGCTGGGTTAAGCATGTTTACTCATGGAATTGCAGTGTTTGAGGAATTTAGGGGCAGATAAACAAATGCAATTTGAGAATCATTTATTCAGCAGCAACTGGAGAATGTTATCCAGCAGTGGAAAATTACATAACAATGCATTTGTCAAAAATGACAAGTTACCTTAAAGTTTTGGCAATGAGAGGGATATAATGCAAGATATTATTCATTGTGATTTAATATCGCCTTGTGGTTTTCTCCTGGGATGGACATCCTCTCATCTATTAGAGTTTTCATTTCCACGTGGCTTTTATTTCTCAGAGTCTGTCGCTTCTTAATTTCTTTGGGGGTGCATTTCAGGACTAACACTCCTGAATAGAAGGGGACATCCATCAATTCTTGAAAACCCCATTTTTTCACCCAATCTCTTTGCCAACAACCCTATATTTTCCATGGTCTCCCTGCCACCTGCGTGACACCTATCATGGGGTCTGCTCCATCATCGCCCATCCCAACTTGTCATAAATTCTGAACTTCGTGATTTAAAAAGCAGAAATCAAAACCTAAAATAAAAACCTTATTCAAGTTCTCAGCATCTAAACTGCGAGAACATTTTGCCAGATTTCCTCTGTCATTAGGCAGTGATGGACCTGTGCCTAAAACGTAAAAAGGAATTAAGAATTTTTCTACCAATTAGGTGACCTTAAAATTAAAAAAAAAAAACAGAAAAAGAAAAATTCTTCCAGTTCTTAATTTCCTCATCCGTGTCAGATCATCTCCAAAGTGCCTTCCAACCCTAGTGACATGTGACTTCGAATCTCTCTCTTAAGAGCAGAACATGAGAGAAACTTGAAATGGGTACATTTTCTTTGTCTTCTCATTTCTCTCCCCCATTAAACATTTTTAAACTTGCAATGTCTTTATAGAGTCAAAAGGTCTTGCAAAAATAGTATAGGAAAGTCTGTCTCTCTATGTTTTTAGTACTTTAATATTTATCAGAGAAACATTTACTAATATACAAATTGTTCAGATTATTGATATTGCAGGTTAAATTGATATTCAGATTAAATTGATATTGCAATTTAAGCATCCTTGCAATTATTTCATTGTTTCTTTTACTCTTGGACTCCCCAAATTCCTCTAATCTTTAACCCTGCAGTTTTCATCCACAGGATCAACATTGATCAACAAGATCAAGGTCTTAATCAATGACCAGGATTTGCCATTAGATTAGATTAGATTAGGTTGGATTAGATTAGTATGGTCTTGTCATGGGGTCTTGCACTAATCTTTACATCCCAGCTGAAGTGACCACAGGCATCTGGGCCGAGATTTATCCTCCCAGTGAAGACAGCAGTGCATGTGGGTCTCTATCTTCTTAACTGGTGTTGTTTATACAGTTGTTCAAAGGACTGTTGATCTTGTGGTCTGAGCAAATGTTTTCAGTAGCTGTCATGGTCAGTGAAGTGGTCAGTGTATTACACATGGACATGAACAATATCAATGTCCTAGAAGGGTCAGTCTCTTTTGATTTACAGGCAAAATTGTCAGAATACTCAGAAACATCTAAGAAAATAAAACTGCAGGAAAAGAATCTAAAGTGTAGAGGAGTGCAGACCGATTGCAAACCTGGTTCCTTTTTCCAAATCAGGATGTTCAAAGGACGGCTCATCTGTTCTGGAGTCTGTGACTCTAGACATTTCCTTTACACATATTTTTTTTATTAGAAGTCATTTTAATTTTTTTAAGTTATTGTGAAAGTAATATGCTCATGTCATAGAAAATGTAGAAAAACCAAAAACCATAATAAAGTCCAGAATAGGCAAATCTATCTAGATGGAAAATAGACGGGTGGTTACCAGGGGCTATGTGGGTTGAGGGGAGATGGGGAGTGACAGCTAATGGGTATAGGGTTTCTTTTTGGGGTGATGAAAATGTTCTAACATTGTGGTGATGGATGTATAACTGATTATGCTAAAAACCACTGAATTACACTCTTTCAATGGGTGAATGTTATGGTGTATGAGTTATATCTCAATAATCTGTAAGAAAAATTATTTTTAAAGAAAATGTACTCATGAGGTTAACAGTCAAGTGATAAACACTGTTAATATTTTGCTGCATATTCTTCCATTTTTAGGAGATATATGTTTGGGGATATGTTTTATTCATAACATACACTTCTGTATTCTACTTTTGTCACTTAGCATTACAGTATCTTCTGTTCTGAAAAGTACCCAAGTTGTGGATGGAATGAATGGGCTGATTGCATTTTTCTCTTCCCTTTTGACCATTTGCCTGTGGGGGTATGTAGTAAGGCATAAAAACATTGCACCCTATTATAGCCTGAATGTGTCCCTCCAAAATTCGTATGTGGATGCCCTCATCCCCAATGGAATGGTGTTTGGGGGTGGGGCCTTTGGGAGGTGATTAGGGTTAGATGAGGTCATGAGGGTGGGGCCCCCATGATGGGATCAGTGTCCTTATAAGAAGAGGAAGAGACCAGAGTTCTCTCTCTCTCTGTCACCACCATATGAGAACACAGGGAGAAGGTGGCTATCTGCAAGCCAGGAAGCAAGTTCTCATCAAGGACTGAATCTACCAGCACCTTGATCTTGGACTTCCAGTCTCCAGAACTCTGAGAAACAAATGTCTGTTGTTTAAGCCGCCTCAGTCTACGGTATTCTGTTAGAGCAGCCCGACCTGATTAAGTCACACCCAGAGCAGTGACATTCTCATACTTGCTGGGTTTCAGAGTGAGACCTTTTCACAGAGACTGTTGAGCTTTTCAAGATGGGAAATGGATGCTCACGGCCACTATTGTGGATGATCCCTTACAAATGCATGCCAGATGAATTAGAAGGGAGAGGCGACCACCAAGAAAGCAAGCTAAGAGTCCAGTGAAAATGCCCAGGGAGGAGCTGGATATCAGGCTGGAAAAGTGGGATTGGATGTACAGAGTCAGGTAGTAATCAAATTGCCATGACTATGAGGAGTGAAGAGGCAGGAATGTCTCTGAGCATTAAATCTTGATAAATAAACACGACTAAGAGAGGGAGGGAGCCCCGAGGAGAAGCAAATGGTAACTAGGGGAAATAGATTCTGTTTGGTAAACGTCAAAGTTGAGCCATCAGCAGAAAGTCACATGACGCCTTGTAAGTAATCATTGATAAATGTGGGTCTGCACTGAAGAAAGATGGTTGGGCTAGAGATTTATATTTGGAAATTTTCCTGATACAGGTGATATAGAAATCATTTTAGAAGTCCATTGGGAAGAGGGAAAGAAGAAGACTGAGGACAGGGATGCTTCCATTTAGTGAAAGAGGATAAAGAGAAATTAGCAAAGCAGAGTGATAAGAAGTACTTGAAGGCGTGGTCATTGGTAAAGTAGAAAAGAGTGAGATTCTGGATGTAATTCATGGACAGATATCACAAAAGCTGAAACAAACTGAAGGAAAAGGAAGACAGAGAGAAAACCAGTCAACTAGGCAACAGGACGAAAAGATGATGAGATCATAGAATTGAAATGGATGTTTAAAGAAAATCTAACCCAAGCTGCCTGCTCCACAAATATTTCACCCAGCCTTTGTTGAGCTTTGAGGATGAATATGTGGTCAGAAGCAACAGTTCATTTAACCTATATGATCCAACAATCCCGATTCTGGGTATATATATAAAAGAATTGAAATCAACATCTCAAAGAGATATCTGCATCCCCATGTGTATTGCACCATTATTCACAATAGCCAAGAAATGGAAACAACCTAAGTGTCCATGGATGGATGAATAGATAAAGAAGATACGGAGAACATTGGTTGCTAGGGGCTGAGAGGTGTTGGTCAAAGGGTACAAACTTCCAGTTATGAGATAAATAAATTTTGGGAATCTCATATATAGCATGGTGACCATAGTTAACAATACTGTATTATATACTTGAAAGTTGTTAAGAGATTAAATCTTAAATGTTCTCACCACACACAAAAAATTGGAATTATATGAGGTGATGGCAGTGTTAACTAACCTGATTGTGGTAATTATTTCATAATACATATGGGTATCAAATAATCACATTGTAAATTTTAAACTTAATCTTATATGTCAATTATAGGTCAATAAAGCAGGAGGAAAAAAATGAAAATGTGGTGTGTACATACAATGGAATATTATTCAGCCTTAAAAAAGGACATCCTGCCGTAGGGAACAACGTGGATGAACTTTGACGACATTATGCTCAGTGAAATAAGCCAGTCACTGAATGATAAACACTGCGTGATTCCACTTATACGAGGTCTCTGAAATAGTTAACTCCCAGAAGCAGAGAGTAGAATGGTGTTTTCTTGGGGCTGAGGGAGGGGGAATTGGGGAGTTACTGTTCCATGGGTATAAGGTTTCAGTGACGCAAGATTAATATGCTCTAGACATCTGTTGTACAATGTTGTGCCTAGAGTCAACAGTCATGTACTGTACTCTTAAAATTTGTTAACCGGATAGATCTCACGTTGAGTGTTCTTCCACCGTAAAAGCAAAATAGTGTCTTTAAGATGGTGCTCAGGTACGCACACCTGGGGACACCTGAGGACACCTGGGGATCCTGGGAAAAATGCAGATCCTGATTTGGAAGTTCCCAGCTGGGGCCTGCGAGTCTGTTTCCAACAAGCAACGCTTTAGGCGACAGTGAACGGATTGGTAAAATGCCGTATGGAGAGAATTGAGATGAGAGTCAAAGGTGAGGAGACTGTGAGAGCAGGTGTAAAACACACAGTGAGATTAGGAGATCCAGCTCAGTCTGGGAACACGGACGAATTTAGCTTTTAGAAGGGATCTCTTCACCCCCTGCCAGGTGCCCTGGAGATCCCTGTTCTGGGATGGCGACTCCATCACCTGATGGAGGTGCTGTTTCCCATTGTTGTCAGGAGTTTGAACCATCATGGTGAGTCATTGAGTACTAACATTTGCACTGCTGTGTCTGCAGGGAAAATCCCACAATCGTCTTGCTCCTGATGCATAGGGACAGAAAAGAAGGCAGAAGAGTATTTCCACACAACAAGGAGAAGGTGAGTAAGCATGGCAGGTCATTTGGGGGAGCTGTCACTGTGGAGGATGACTGGAATCTAGAGGGATTGGGATGGGGGGAGGGAGGCTTTGTCAAAAGAAGAGGTCAGAGTTTCCATAATAGGGTCATATCATAAAGGGCTGTGGGTCAAGATAGGGGTTGGAATGCTGATTCCCCAATGTGGGCAGCATGCACTGGGGGGCAGTTAAGAAGGCTTTGCCCTGACTCAGGCAATAAAATATGAAGACTTGACCTCGGCTAGGAGGGTTTTGTTGCGAAGAGTAAGATGGAATGGCCAGGAAAGCAGGAGATGGATATGAATGGAGTTGACTGGAAAAGGCTTGGCGGCCAATTGGATGTTGGCATTAAGAGCCGACAGGAGTCATTAAGGAGGAACTCATGTTGCTTAAAATGAGTGGTGCCACTTCCTAAAAGAAAAGAGAGAAACAGGACTGGCTAAATAAAATGTGGTCATCGCAGCGCGTTTTCGTAGCTGGACATTTACTGAGGACCAAGTCATTCCGACTCCACTGCTTTATTGCTGTGTCATCTTGGTAAAGTTATAGAATCTTTATTTATTCTTCATCTGAAAATTGGGGGTCCCCCATATCTACCTCCCATGAGATCAGCAAGATGGGGGAATGCTCATAGCTGGAAGACCTAAGAATTGAGTCTGTGCAGTAAAGATTTAAAAATCCAGGTTGGCATCAGTCCCTCCTACTGTGACTCGGGGATCCCGTCCACACCCAGCTGTTCCCATTGGACTGAGCACCCTAAGGCAACAGTACAAAGCAGCCATTGCTCTCATCTCCATTCAAGTCCACCTTCCAGGCCTGCTACGGGGGCTGTCACTCATTCCATTTCCACCCACTCTACAGCGTCCTTTCCACTGTGCCCCTCCTATTCCATTATAATGTTATTTTTTTCTTCAACTTCTCATCAAAAGTAAAATCAGTTTCCTGCTCTCCTCTAGGGCACCATCTTTTTGCTCAACGGCTGCTCATTCGCGCCCTCTCCGTCAATCACGAGGTCAGGGGATGGGGTTGCCATTGCTCCTCAACAGCATTGTGCTTTCTAGATGTTTACTCTTCTGTCGTTCAATAAAACACTTCATTTGAGATTCATGTCTTCTAATCACGCTACTTTTCACAGCCCTTGTTTGCTTCCACCTCCCAAATTTCTCACCAGTCTCCAACTTTTGGAGGTTCGACCAGTCCACTACAGTGATGGTGGCCGCTCTGGTGTTCTTCTCGAGCAGAGCTCTGAGTTCTGAACCATGAGCATCTGGGATCACGTATTCTATCGGGAGAGCCTGTTTCAGAGTGACTACATCTCAATAAAAGGAAAACTGGGACATGACACCTCGTTCTCCTGTGAGCGCTAAGCTGGAAACTCATAGACTTTTAAGATCAAAATACTCTTGGCTCAGCTCCCGGAGGGTGGCTTTTCATCTCGAGCCAGAGATCAACGGCAAAACATTCTCTCTGCTTTCTATCCTTATCTTTAGCAGATTCTGGAAGTCATTCTCTCACTGAGGAAGGGAGAGCAATAAATGTCCCATGAAAGGAAAAATGGGTTTTGTGACTATTAACCCCATTCTCTCTACTTTGCATTGCATAAAAAGTGTTTCTGATGGCCATTAATTTTCCTAGAATAGGGATACTCAAATACTTTCCAGGGATAGTAAAAATAAATATACAAATAAATAAGTTGGCCCCACCATTCAGGATCTTTACAGTAAAAGCCTTGTTAATTTTACCAGCAATTATATACTATAAACTTATTGCACTGAAGTATTGTTTTCATTATTGTGGAATATGGAGGATCATACTTAGAATGCTGCGTTTTACTTGAAATAGATTAGACACGGCTGACTTAATTTTGTGTATTACTTTCTAATAATGCTGTGTGGGGCTGTTTTGTTTCTCATGTTGCTCATTCTGCCCATCCACCTCCGTTAGAATACCCACATTTTTGAGTTGCTGGTTATGCACAGGGAATTCTCCTAGGAGGAACAGAGTGAAGCTTTCTTATCAAAATGTAAAAAATCCAAATATGTAATCTTGAAGTAACGACAACCATAAGAATACTCCCTCTATATTTAGCGAGCAGCGACCCATCTCGATGATCCGTTAAAATTGGTTTTGGGGCATCAGGAATAAAGGAGATCGTGAATAATACAAAGCCACTGCTTTGGTCTTCTTTCTCAATCTTCCCCTCAGAAGGGGCCCTTAATCGCTAATGAGAAAAGTAAGTTCTTTGAAGGGCCATGCCCTCTTCTTCTCTCTCCAGTAAGATGGTCCCAAATAAGTTTGACACGGAAAACAAAGAGAAATCAAAGATGACCCCGCTTGGTATTATAGAGTTGAGTTCAAGAGTTCTCTCCAATGAGTGACAACTGAATAAAGAGAACACAATGCATGGATTGGGGGGGGTGGGTAACTAGGAGAAGGGAAACTTTGACATGAGGGTCAGAAATTTAATTCCCTATGTGTACCGTACCGTCTCCGTTTTTCTGCTCGTCTACCATATGTGGATGCTTAGGATAGAGAGAGAATGTCATCTCTATCACTGGGCCTGAGAGAAACATCCTACAACATTGTCCAGCTCCCTAAACAAATAAATCGAAACTTTATTGCTTTAAAAATGTATCACGCAAATACAGTTTAGTGTCCTGTTACTGTAACGCTGTGTGTAGTGGATAAATAAAAACACTGCTTAGGGGAAAACGCGGAAGCTGGAAGAAATCCAGGAACAATTTCTGGTGTAAAATCGTATGGAAGCTGGGTTTCCATGCTTCCTAGCGCTCCATCAATATCTGTAGCAGCCATCCTAATGCCAATTTGTGAAGAAACCTAATAAATGCGATCTGAAGATTGTAAAACCACTGAGAAGTTTGTGCCCATAAAGCAACGTGGGATTTAAGATGTTGTGTTTCTAGTCAAAAATTTACTAACACTCCAGCCCAAATATTTAACTTATGGTACATCATTTGTTGTATAAATGCTTGCCTGGAGTAGCATGGGAAAAAAAATTATTTTATGGAGAAATGATAAATAAGGAATTCACTGTTTGTTTTTCGCATTTGGCCTGAATTTAACTGCCCTTATTCTCATCCACCAGGAAGTCGGCTAGCAAATGCAATAGTAGCATTACTGAAAACAAGATTTAGGCTCAGTTCTCTTACTTGATGGAGGTAATGTGGGTTTTCAAACTATAACTTCAAATTTACCAAAGCAGTTCTTTATCTACACTTTTCTTATGATGGAAGTTTCTAAATGATACAAAGAGAGGCAGAATATAAAACATATGGGATGGCCCTCATTCATCTAAACGGGATTCTCCTTCTCTACTTTTCCATATGTACAATGTTCCCAAAACAATAACTTCATACGCTCGACTAACTAACTGGAAAGACTTCACCAGAATTCAATGTCATCTAAATTATGAAATAGATCAGGGAATCCAAATTTTGGAAAATTGACAAGACGTTTTAATTCCTAAAATAGAGAATTTATTCTAGTAATATATTGACCCTGATAAACAGCAGGAGTATAATATTTGCATGGGACATTGACTCTCGATCCCAACCTAATATAATATTTAGAACTTCTGTGATTTGTTTAATAAAAAGGAAGAGGGTTAGGTACATAACTTGAAAAGAGAGCTTGTTGATCAAAACATGAAAGGTTGCAGGGATATGAGTGTAGAGGTAAACAGGAATTTGGGGAATGCTCACAGAAATGATGTATTATCCTCCTGGGAGAATACATTAAAAATAAATGTCTCCCAAACTGTGTCATCCCAAGTGTGGACAATGGGAGCAGTCTACTTGACACACAAGCAAGAGGATCTGCATCTGTAGAGAATTTAAACATAATTATTAAAACCAACCAAAAGTGGGCTTGTTTTAATTATCACCATGTAGCAGAGATTCTTAGCAATATCAACAACAAAATAGTCCTTTCTGGACAAAATATTTTGTTCATCTAAATTCTAAAACAATTTGCTGTACTTCCTGTTGCTTTAATGATATGCTGGACCCAAGAGCTTCCCGTTACCATGTTTGTGTTAATTATCTTTTAATGAGTGGAGTATCCTGCATGGCAATCAATTCAGAGAACTCTTACCATCAGCCCCATCTCAGATAAACCCAGCCACACATGTTCCTTTTGAGAGTAATTTCGTACCTGTTCAGAATCAGTTGAGCAAACTTTGCATTCGGTTTTTTTCTCCGTTTCTCACACTTTTAAATATCCTGGGTTCAAAGAGTAGAAATCAACAATGATAAGTGAGTGATTGCTAATGGAAAAGTAACAGAGCTTAGGCGCCAATCATTCTTTGAACTGCGTGGAGTCTGCCTCTCTGCAAGGATCTCGTGCATTTTTTCCCTTTTCCTTAAAAAAAAAAAAATGTAATTGGAAAGTATGAATCCATTACTTTTCCTCCATTTAATACTGTAATATTTATTTTTATTACTTTTGCTGACAGGATTATACATACAAAGTTTAACAACTGAAAATCTTTGCTGTCTGTGTTTGCCTTCTGTCATTATTATTATTCCTTTCCTTTGGTGAGTGCTGAAAACATTGTTGACATGTATATATAATAATGCATGAAAGGTGTTAAAAACGCTAGATGTACCACTAACAACATCCTTTTCTCCCTCCTCTGGCAGCTATGGAGGCCACAGATGGTGGTCCCAACAAGAGTTACTGCTAGAAGGGTGTATTCATCACCCATCGCTGCATAACAAATTGCCCCGCAGTTTAGAAGCTTCAAAGGATAGACATTAACTCACTCACACAGTTTCTGTGGGTCAAGACTCTTTGAGAGGCTGTCTGGGTGCTTCTGGGTCAAGCTATTTCGTGAGGTTGCAATCAAGCTGCTGGGTGAGCCCCCCATCCTCTAAAAGCTTAACAGGATTGTAGCACCTACTTCCAAGCTGCCTCACGAAGCTGTTGATGGAGGCTTCCTTCCGTTCCCTGTCATGTGGATGTCTCCAAAAAGCTGCTCAAGACATGGTAGCTGGTTTCCTTCAGAGGGACTGGTTTAGGGGAGAGAGTGAGCAAGATGGAAATCGTAACGTCTTTGATCAGGTAATCGTGGAAGTGACAGGCCATCATGTTTGCCACGCTGGTCACACAGAACAACTCCGGTACATGGTGGAAAAGCACTACACAAGAGGGTGAATATTAGGAGAAGGAGATCATGAGAAGCCATTCTGGGGGCTGAGCACCCCCAAAGAATTGCCCACAAGGACCACCCAATGAAGAATACCCCATTGGACTTTGCGGGAGCAGGGCATGAATACTGTTGTACGAATCCACTGAGATGTGGGGATTATTTTTAGAACACGTAGCATGAATTTCCCTGAGCCAAATTCTTCTCTGAAACGTTCAAGTGGGAGTTTTCAAGAAGAAAAATGTGAGTCTTGAGAAAGAAAAGTTTTTCTGTTATTTGCGCCCTCCCTGGATTCCGGATTACATCTTTCTTGATCTGTTGCCTGCAACTGTTCCATATATATAGCCAGGGGAACACATTTGCAACCCCAGTGTTGGAGTTAGTCTGTCACAAAAGTCAAGAGAAGTTTCATGGCAGCTCAACCAAAGCCAGAATCTGTGAAAGGTTTAATTTCTTTTTTTACTGCATTATTACAGATACTGTTATTTCAACAGTCTTCCTGCTTCCCCTTAAAGCCACAAAAGCAAAAACGAAGGCTGATTGTGGTTTCTTCAAGCTTATACTTCACGTGACATGTTGAGCACTCCAATCCAGTAGATGTGACAGTAAACAGGAAAATGGGATGGATTCAAACCGCATAGTGATTACAGTGCTCCCACCCCAACATAGACTAAAACATTCAAGGAGCTTTTGCTAATGTTTCCCTAGGGGAAGAAAAGTGAGTTTTTGAATGAAAATGGCTAAATATTTCCTTAAGCATTTCTTACTCACATTGTATAAATCACACTTATACATTGTATACATTAATTGTATAGATTAAATTGTATAAATTATTGTTGTATAAATTGTATGCATTAAATTTAAATTTGTGAAATGGCTTTTCATACTTCAGTTACAAGAAGTGCATCTGGGAGTATACAAGTGGCTGCAAATGTGCACACATGTGCTATGTGTGCAGATGTTTGAGTCATGAATATGGGAGTGTGTGTGTGCCAGAGTATGAGTGTGGTGTGTGTGTGCAAGTGCACGCATAGGTGCATGTTGTACGTGCATGTGAGTGTGTGTGCACGAGTTTGTGGTGTGTGCGCACAAGTATGTATGTGGTGTGTGTGCATGTGTAGTGTGGTGTGGCGGAGAAACCCAGAATGACATGACAAGTAAGGAAATTCGGTGCCCATCAACACATAAGAGGGCACGCGTGTTCCTGTCCTAAAACAGCCGCGACCGTGCAGAGAAGCTTAAGCAAATGTCTGTAGCCCAGGACCATCTTAGGGAGCGTGACTCTTTCCTAGGCTGTGACCGAGGGATTTTTCAGAAAGATTCTTCCCTTTTAAAATGGATAGAAATAAAAGGAATACAAATGGAAACAAGTGGGCACATTTTTGGTTTACCAAATTAGCCAAGACTTTTAATAAGAGCATGGCTTCAGCAGTCACCAAAAGCTTCAGGAAATGGGCTCATCTTGGAGGACAGAGAAGCCAAGGAAAGATAAGGCCACCGTGTTAGAATGTCCTCCAGCCACCCTACACGAAATCACACTGGAACCTGAGCATGGAGCTGCAGAGATGCATGCCACTGGTTCAACCAAAGGCTTATTGAATCAAGATTTGATACCAAACAGCCTTTCCCACAAAATACAAAGTTTTAAGCAAAACCAGAAAAGAGCTTGAGTATAAATAATCAATACCTCCTTTGCGATGCCTTTGTTCAAGGGACCATCGGAATTGGCTGTATTGTTTCAATTGGAATGGTTTCACCAACTCTGCTCAGCTAAGGGGTCAGGGTGAAGAGGCACACTAGCATTTAATTATGCTATTGATCTGTTCTCTTATCTTGTTAGTGCAATTCAGTCAAGGAAGCCCCTGGGTGCCTCCCATGTGCTGGGACAGATCAGAGGGTGATTGCATGTAGTTTTGCTCTAGGGAAAGTATGATTATCAGCAAGTTGTAAAATATGCCCAAGTTTCCTACAGGTAAGGCAAGCCATGGAGAGGAATTAGTGTTGGTTATTTTCTTACACCAAGAGGGAACTCAGTTATCACAAATACCCAGATGATCGGAGTTTTATTTTTCTTTTGTTGGTTGTTGATTGACTGAAATCCCAGAATCCAACTGCATGAACAGAATCAAAGTATTCTGTGTGATTACTATTTCTGTTATTGGGCGCAGCAACAATTTCTGTCCTCAAAGGAGGCTTGTTTTCTGTAGATATTTCGGTATGTCCATAAGAAAACATGACTTAATTGAGGGGAGACCTTTTTTACCAAAACGTGTCAAGTGGGTCTGGACCAGGAGCTGGCAAACCTGTTCTGTAAAGGGCCAGATAGTAAGTAGTTTCAGCTTTGTGGGTCATAGGGCCTCTGTGGCAAGAACTCAACTCTCCCAATGCACTGCAAAAGCAGTCATAGATAAGATAAAACACAAATAAATAGGTGTGGCTTTGTGTCAATAAAACTTTATTTATACAAACAAGTGGAGGGCCAGATTTGGCCCACAAGCCTTAGTTTCATCATCCCCTACTAGGGGGGGGATCATGGCTCCTTGCAGTCCAGGGGCCTGTAAAGTCAGACACGAGCTATCTATTTTCCTTATTCTGATGAATAATGCCAGCTGGAAAAATTAAAACTCTGAAAATATGCCTCCCGTTCAGAAAGGGAAAGAATGAGAGACCAGCAATCTGGTCGATAGAAAGCATGGGATCCTCAGGGTCCACCTTATCATCTCTTGTCCTCCTAGGGGCTGTGTGACTTCTGTGCCCACTTCTGCTCATGTAACTTTGGAACCATGAACATAGTCATAGGCTCCTTGTTTCTGTAAAAATATGATTCCCTTAAAAATTTGTGGGTATCTGATCAGTTTGCTTCCAGTCAGTGTCAGATTCCAGTAAAATGCTCAGAATTCTTTCGTAAAAAGCATTTACAAAACCTGTTTGTATTAATTTCCTATCCCTGCCTTAAAAGTTGCCACAAACACAGCAGCTTAAAATGACATGTGTATTTGTTCATGGTTCTGTAGGTCAGGAGACCGGGCACAACATGGCTGGGTCCTCACCAGGCTGAAATCAAGGCAGCCTTCTCATCTGATCTTGGGAACCCCGTCCAAGTGGAAGGAATTCAGTTCCATGCATGGTAGGGCCAAGATCTCCGTTTCCTTGCTGGCTGTCAGCTGGCGTTTGCTCTCAACTCATAGAGCTGCCCACATTCAAATCAGCAAAGGAGAATCCCCCTCACATGGAATACCTCTCATGCTGTGAATTTCTCTGGCATTGACCCTCTTTCACCAGGAAGAGTCCTATTTCTTTGTAGAGGCTCACCTGATTAGGTCAGGCCCACCCAGATACTCTCCCTATGTTAAAGTCAATTGACTTGGGACAATAGTTACAACTGCAACGTCCTTCACAGCAGCTCCTAGACTAGAGGTTGATTGAATCGCAGGGAGAAGGTGTGTGGACTGTATGGGGCAGGGATCTGGGTGTTTTATTTCTTTATTTTCTTGTCCCCATGCCTCTTTCTCTCACCTGGATGATGGCTTCTTGGAATCCACGTGGCACTGTAGGCTTGAGTGGGAAGGAAGCACACCTGATAGGATCTGGCTCACTGATCAGTATTAATGGCATTTTATGACTCAAATCCTTTTTCCTTCTTTTCTCTTCCTATGAACTTGACAGATCCCCAGGGCTTAAACACTCTGCATGACATTGCTGGTGATAATAGTAAGTGTGATTTCTTGATATCGTATAACGAGGTATCAATACCTGGAATATCTGCCAACTCAGCCACTGATATTTTCCAAACCACCGACACATGACACAGCACATGGTTACACACGGGTAAAAGATGCATCAAAGCATCGGGGAGACCAATGGATTTTAATTCGACAGAGTGTGAACACTTGACTAATAGGATTTCACACTGGACATGGCAGCTACTCTTTAAGGACCCACCGTGTGTCAAGTTTCAGCGTAGTCTCAAAGAATCTCCATGATGATCTAAAACGATAAAAACTACGCCTACCTCTTCCAACTGTATCTGTGTGAGGCTGCATTTTTTGCCACGTACTTCAACCGAAACAGCATACTGACAACAGACTGACACCAAAACAGACATGCAAACTCAGTTCTCTTTGGTTAAGCCAGACATTGGCAAAAATGTAAAACAATGCCACTCTGCTCCCTGTTATTCGCTCCATTTTGGAAAAAATATTATTTTTCATTGAAAAATACATTATTTTCATAATTTTAAAACGAATCAGTCAATGCATTTTTAATTTCTCTGTTTTAATTTCTAATATGATAAGTATCGATAGCTATAATGCCCATGAACAAAAGCTCTTTGGGGTCTTTGATAATTTTTAATAATGGGAAGGGTTCCTGAGGCCAAAAAGGTTGAGACCCAGTGGGTGGAGACAAGCAAGCAAAGATATGACAGGGTCATTCCAAATGTAGTCTAAAGCAGAGGGGGAAAGTCTGATATACATATATCTGATATATATGAATATGGACATACATGAATTTAGACATATATGTGTGTATGTATATATATATAGAAAGAGGTATTTTACATAAATATGAATATATATGAATCATCGATGAATAAGTGGTACTTGAAGTTGGGTACTTGATGAAGTGGACAGCATCATTTAGACAGAGAATAAAGAGTTAGAAGCAAAGAGACTTTAAGATGGAGACTTGAAGCATATGAACATTCCACAAGTGTCCTCCAGGGGCCTGGAGAGGTTTGACCTCGTAAGCTGAATGGAGGCAGATGAGTGTTTGCAATAGTGGTGTAAATCTTCTTTGGGACATATTTCAAATTCGGTTGCAACATTTAACAGCTGGGATGGCTCTGCCAAATGATAAACAAAGAGTTAGTAGAGCAATTGAAAAACCAATGTCAAGTTTAGCAATTTTAGTTTGCTCGGGCTGCCATAACAAAGTAACAGAGACCGGGGGGCTTGGACAGCAGACATTTATGGTCTCCCAGTCCTGGAGGCTGGAAGTCTGAGATCAGGGTGTGGGCAGGGCTGGTTTCTCCTCAAGTCCCTCTTCTTGGCATGTAGACACCATCTTCTCCCCGTGTCCTCACATGGTCGTCCCTCTGTGTGTGTCTGCGTCCTATTCTCCTTTCTTTACAAGGACACCAGTCATATTGGCTTAGGGCCCACCCTAATGACCTCATTAACCTTAATCACCTCTTTAAAGACCCCATATCCAAATACAGTTCCATTTTGAGGGTCCCGGGGATTAGGGCTTCAATGCATGAATTTGCAGGGGACACAGTTCATCCCATCACAATCATGAGATTCAAGGAGTGTTTCAAGAAGCAGCCATTGGTGCTGTGGGATCACTAAGAAGAGGATTGGAAAGGTCCATTGCATTTAGAAATAGTTGGCTATGGGGAATGCTCACTGCCACCATCATAGTGCAGTAAATGGGAAAGAGAGCAGATCCGAGTGAATGAGAAAGGGCATGAACAGAAACAGAGAGAAGATGGTGGAGATAAGAGATGAGTGAGTCCTTCCCGGCGACCTTATAAAACCCAAGGAAATCGCCTACAGCACGCCTGTAATCTGGACTCTGAAATCCATCTTGGCCGCTTCACCAAGAATGCCCTACTCCAATGGACCTCAACTACCTCCAAACTGAAAGCACGGTACCCTCAGCTCTCAGTCTGGAAAACATTCTCAACGTCTCCTCCCTAGAACGTTCACTGGAGGAACTCAGCTCTGAATGCTACTAAAAAAATTTGGCCATGGAAGAAATGCAAGATAAGGCTTAATTTGCTGATGATTGCCTATGGGCCTGAGATCAGGGATGACTTATCTCTGGCAGCAAATTTTAGGAACTTGAATCTCTTGTTTACATGCTTTTGAGCTTGTGTGATAGTGCAGTACTGTGAGGTTCTGGATCGAGAAGTTTAACTCTCTTCTCTGCTTATTATTACAATGGAAAGTGAATGATAAGGCTCAAAGGAATTTTAAGGCATCATTTAGAGAAAGCAATCCCAGATTTGTTCGACGGATGAGAACTCTGGAGCACCTGCGATTTGGGGGTGCTTCTCACAGTCTTTAGATTCCCTTTCGGGAGTCTCCAGCACAAAATGTGCTGAAGGTTGTAAAATTTCAGAGCTTCCACTCCCTCCCCAAGAAAATTTATCAACAAAGCTAGGTGTATTCCTTTCCTGTGGCTGCCATAACAAAATACCGTAAGCTGGGTTGTTGAAAGGTCTTCTCTCATAGCTCTGGAGAGCAGAAGTCTGAGATCAAGGTATGGGCAGGGTTGGTTCCTTCTGGAGGTGCTAGGGGAGAATGCTCCATGACTCAGCACAGCTCCTGGTGGATGGGGCCATGCTTGGTGTTGCTTGGTTTGTAGACACATCACTCCAATCTCTGCCTCCATAGTCATATGGCCTTCTCTATTGTCTTCTCCTCCATCTTTAAGGAGACTACTCATTGGATTTAGGGTCTACTCTACTCCAGTATGATCTCATCTTAACTAATCACATCTGCAACGATCCTATTTCCAAATCAGGTCACATTCTGATGTTCAAGTGAACATGAATTTTGGGGAGATGCTTCTTTCTCTCACTTGACCTAGGTGATGTGGTTGTTGAATTTCTCTTTCTCCTCATCCTTACACAGAAAAATAAATGTTTCTTCTGAATTGGAAAACCTGTGTACCAAATCCCAGCCCAGAGGGACTGGAGGGGGCCATGACTTCTCAATATGTGGTCCACGGAAAGCTCTCCCAATATGTGTGATTTCATTTTCAAATGAGATTTGTGGAAACATCACAGCAGCGTTGATGAGTCTTGACCCATATTTATGCACACATTCATTCTGAAAGAGTTTTAACCGTCCCCCCCATATATGGTAAACTTTATCTTAACTACAACCGTCTTTCATTATCTATACTAATACCTCATCAATTTTCACTAATCCTACAATTTGAGGATTTCCAAAGAGTAATTTATGTCTTTGGGCTTTATAGCCATTTGTCTTCTCCATGGCTCCAAAGTCAACCCCCATGTCAACTTTTTTAAAATCCTTCAATGCTTATTGAAGGCAGTGGAAAAAGGTCTCTGGATGGGCAAATTTTACATGGGCTATTAGTTAACAATGGGAATGAATTGACATTTATCAATTGTCAATAAGTTATTGACAATTTATCTCTCCTGTATAGATTCAGGAGATAGCTGTTCTGATAATGGTGAGGGCTTTCCTTTCAAATGACAAGGGACAGAAAGACTGCTGTAGTTACAGATATCATGAGATGAGCTCATCTGGTAGTGAAGTAAAATCTTGTGTCATGGCTGCACCCGTTCTCACCAGGGATTCATGCCTTATCTGGTGGCATTCAATGAGAGCTCAAGGTGATATTCTGCAGAACTGTGCGGGGGCCAACTTTGAATTAGGCAGTGGGAGAAGGTGACGCTTAGGTTGACCCAGGAATCATCAGAAGGGCCCAACCTTTTGAAGAGCTGGATCTGATTCCATGCACCCAAGGGCAGAGGGAGTACTGGGAAGGTAGATGAGAAAACAGGTTGGAGAGACAGTAGGGTCGAAGAACGCATGGCCAGGTAGTGCATGGGAAGGAGTCTGAATTGTATCCTAAATGTGATGAGAAGTCATGGGAGGGCTTTAATTAAGACTGTGGAATTGTCTGGTTTACATTTTTAAACATCCTTTGACTGTTTACATAGAGAACAGATTACAGGGGGGATCGTGGAGGCAGATGCTTATCCAGGGGACTATTGCAAGAATACAGGGAAGAGAGGGGGATGGATTTGATGAGTGGCTTTATTGCAGGGGAAGGAAATGGACAGGTTCAGAATAGATTTTGGAGGCAGAAAAATCATCCTATGAATTGGATGTTGTTCTAGGGGAGATGGAGAGAAGACAAATCAGGAATGAGAATTGGGTTTTGCTCTTCAACAATGGGTCAATCAATAGTGGTGCCCTTTTCTCACATATACAAGACTGAGGGAGAAGCAGATATAGAAGGACACAACCAAGAGTTCCCTTTCAGACATAAGACTTTAGAGATTTGTATCAGACATTCGGTATGAAAGAGGGAATATCACAGGAGGCACCATATATGTGTCTTGGCTTCAGTGACAAATATGTGAGAATCAAATATATGAAAATTATGCTCAGAAACTAGAGCGGCTTCTGAATTCTGAGTAGGATGAAGATGATGGCTCTCTTAACCTTTGTGTGTCTGAATAGAATAACTCTAAAAATACCTGGCATTTTCCATTAATATTTTAAAATGGCCCTTCCGAGAGATTTAATTTTGCACGTGTGCGTTTGCAAAGTCCTTGTAGGATTTACAGTCGTCTTCATACTCCATACAAACACTTTCTGCCCATCAAGTATTCATCTTTGCTGGAACTGTCACTGCCTCTTGGTTTTATAAGTGGTGGCTCAACATTTTTAATTGTGAACCACCTTACCTGCACTGCGTGGAAATCAAATAACCTACTGATGTTTTGGGTTCTCCTCTTTCCTTTCTGTTATTTGTGGGGAGCTAAGCTGTCGCTGGCATAGCTAAACTTGGGGGAAATGTAGGCACTACAGAATCTCTATATGTTTCAGACTCTACTACAGTAGAGGTCAAAAACATTCATCCGCTCTCTCCCAGTGATGTATTTGCCAATGCTTACTAGGAAATTCATTGATGTGTGTTTGACAAACATTCAGCGAGCATCTGAAATACGGCTGGTAGTGCATCAGGCTTTATCCACACAGGACAAATAGGCTTAGTCTCAGCCTTGAAGAATGTTCCTTCCACATAGTTTGGAGGAATGGAATCTTTTCTCCTCAGGGCACTGTGATAGAGAAACACTACCAGGGCATGGGAGAATCCATATAGAAAGAATGGTGGAGGAAATAAAGACCAGAAAGATGTATTGGTTTTCTCACTGTCACTTGGCAATATTTATCTCTATCCAATAGAGGGTGAAGGATGAGGTAGAGGGTAGAGGAATGCTCTACTCCAACAGATGCTTAGACCTCTACAAATAAGTGCTGGCTGAATTGCTCATAATTCCCTAGGACCAGACCTGTTCCTCACCGTGCACCACGGACGCTAGGCTAGTTGTCAGCATGAATACACATCAGTATTTCTCATGGCAAACATAAGTTTAGAAGGGGTATAGCATAATCAAACTAAAGAAGCAATCTATCTGTTAGAACAGATGCTACCTAGTAATATTAATATATTAATACTCATTAATAATATTGTCTTAAGGAGCTAGCATCTTCTTAAACATTGGAGCCAATTCTATAGAATTGAATTGCCTCCTGACAGATGGTGTAGCCTGAGAGAATCTAGCTCGTTAAAAGTCTAGTGTTCAAGGAATAGCCCAACTGGCTTTTGTCAAAGTTTGTTTAAAGTTGAGTCCAGTCCCGACCCTTCCCTGCCAAGTTTTAAGTGCACAGTTCCATAATTGAAATTAAATGCTGGTTGCCTAACAGGAATGATGAGCAAGCTGGGTTGACTCGTTGAGTGGTATATGTTACTACAGGATAATTTATGAGGCTAACATTTTGTTAGCTCTAACTAGGTGTTTATTAGCGGGAAATATGCACACTAAGGTTCTCCAGACAATGAGACTGCCCTGTTTGCTTGCTTCATGGAGTTCTGGCTGTTAAGATGTCTGGGTGACGCCGGCAAAGAGCAGTTCTGCTGTGGTTTGAAATATCAGAGTCACGGCGAAAGTTGCTTCCCATAAATATTCACAGGCCTAAGGCATATATTCCAGGCTGTCACAATATTTGTGCATGTTTATACATGGCTTAAAGATTCTTGGCAACTTGCGCCATTTGCCTTAATTGATTGCGATTGCTATTTCCTCCGTCCTCTGCAAAGAAAGGTTCTTTGGTCGTTTCCATTACTGCATACACAGTGACATATCCTCAGCCTTCCAAACAGAAAAGAATGCCTGGGCGAGGTATGGGATGCATTGGATGGTAGCAGCAGCTGCTTTGTGCAACAACACGGGAATACATCCCCCGCCCCCCCCCCCCACCACCGTGTTTCCTTGGCGGCACCAAACCGTGAAGCTGGCAGTTTCGTTTCTGACGCAAAGTAAAGATCGTTTAAAGCGAACACTTTATTTTCGCCCTGGGCTGTCGCTTTTGTCATTTTAATATTAAACTGAGTTTGTATCTGCATGCTTTATGGAAACTGAGAACACGGATTTTCAAGAGAGCAACGCAAGGGAGGAACATGCATCCTGCAGACCTCGCATAGCTGCGAGGCTGCCGGCGACCAGCCCCTTCAAACACTGTGGCAGGAACAGGGTGACTGGATAGGCGTCTCTTCCTTAGTAATGAGGAGCACAGAAGATACAGAAATTTTCTGGAGTCACTGGAATTTTTATGTGGCATCATGACTGTCTGTTCTTCCTCCCTTAGGGGGTCTGTCCTGAGACTCAATTCCTTTTGTCCGCTGGGAAGATGGTGCCTGAGACAGAGCCATCAGCCTTGCTCATACCCAACGGTGGTCACACCCCTCGCCTGGTCTCTCCCTCCTCCCCTGCCTCATCCTCCTTTCCCTCACATCTGCTTCCTCAGGACTGCACCCCCTCATTGCTTTCTGGAGGACCCAACCTAGAACATGGGCCCTTGAGCTCCCTGAAGCATCAGCATGTACCATTCATCGCTGAGCTGTGCTTCTAATGCCTGGTGTTCAGTCCAAAATAGTCAAGGGTATTTGGTGGAGGGCAGAGTCCATGCTGGAGCAGGATTGATAAAAACGAAGAGAAGCAACACTTACCCTCCCATTGCTTGGAGGCCACAGGACAAACAGAGGAATGAAGAGTAAATTTTGACAAGGGCTACAATGAAGTAGCACAACACCCAAAGGGAGCCCCCAATGGGGATGCCTGGCTCTGTTGGGAGGATTCCGGGGAAGTTTCAGAGAGGAGATAAATCTGTGGAGCTGATTCCCAAAGCAGAGGCATGCGTGTCCCAGAAGGTGTCAGGTGAACATTTCTGGTGGCGGAAAGCAACAGAGGGATGAGCTAAATGAGATTCAAGGCACAACATGGCCGTGGGGTGCTGCAATGTAGAGGAGAGGCACGCAGCTGCTCCTTTGGGGCCAGCGACAGACAATAACATGAGCAAGATGCCAGGAACTTTCAGGGTTGCTGTGCACCTCTCCCAGCAAGTGACTGGTCTTTGGGAATCAATGAAGCCCCTTCTGCGCCCTGTCCCAGAGTCTTCCCAAAGTTACCTATTCAACTGGCCTTAGTCTCCTCAAGAGAGGGGCGAGGAGACATGACTTTTAAGGACAGAGCAATGGAAGGGAGAGGGATGTGTTTCATTCTGCCATGAATCTGAAAGAGTTCCAGGAGCTTCTTTATTCCAGGATCAATCTTATGGACCTACTTTGGGTCAGGTCTCCACCTCTCGGGAAGCCCTACAAAGGATGGTGACAGCATGAGATAGTTGTAGGAAACCCACTCTTGAGTCAAAGGGATTCTTTCAAGGATGGGGAGTTAGAGAGAGGGAAATCATCCAGGAGTGACTGATTGCACATAAAACATGAAGCATGTGAAATGCTGGGGATCTTCAAAGGAATGTATGCAATGGTATGATGGTATGAATATGAAAAGGTATGAAGAAAAATAACAAAACAAGCAAAGGTCCACCACCCACTTCAAAAATCTAGAACACTCCTCAATCAGTTTTACTCTCTGGATCCCTTTCGTTCCAACACTCCTCAAGAAACCCCTGCCACCCGAGTTAACTATTTTCCTGAATTTTGTGTGTAATAAGGAAATATTAATAATTTTGCCACAGATCTCGGTATTCCTAAACAATATATTATTGTTCAGTTCTGCTTGCTTTTGAATCTTATTAATTGATAGTACACTCTCTGGTCTTCTGTATGTTTTTCCTCTCAACACTGAATTTCTAAGGTTTACTCATGACATTGCACATAGATTTATTTTATTCATTTCACTTTTGTACCATATTCCACTGTGTGATTATTTCACACTTTATATATCCATTCTATCTGTAAACATCTGGTTCTTTGCAGGTTTTCACTGTTACAGACATTACTGCTGAGAACATGCTTGTCCGTGGATTCCTATGCAAGACTTTCTCTAGAGTCTTTACTAACAAGGGGAATTGCGGGGTCATGTTCTGCTTTACAAGATGGTGCCAAATGAACTTCCAAAGTGATTGTACCAATTTACAGTCCTGGCAGTGTGGATGAGTGTCTTCATTGCTTAACACAAGCATCAACAGATGGTTTTATCAGTGGAGAGAGATTGCTAACAGACACCAAACCAATTTCTCCCACTTCTGAGTTTGACTACATTTCCCAGCTGGTCTTACTGTTCCATGTGTCCGTAGGTTGAGTTCGGGCCAAAGGAATGTGAGTGGGAGGGTGTGCACCATGGAAACCTCCCATGGGGAAGCATGCATGTGCTTTTTGCCTTTCAGCTGTACGAATTTAAACAAGGGTAACAAAAACATCGACAGCCAAAAACCAACAAAAACAAGGATACCTTGGGAGGCAGGTGTTGACGATGGCAGAACACCAATTTGGCAAGGAACCTGGATCTCTCACTCACCACTTGGAAGAAATCTACCCCTGCAGGAACACCTGCAATGGACTCGTAATTTTAAATAAATAAACTGTGATTGTGTGAAGCCAACAAAATTCTCAGGTGGCTTTATCACAGCAGTTAATATTACTCTAACTAAGACAGCCAGGCTTGTTCATTTGATCAATCTTGTGCATCTCTAATGACAGCCTATTTTGGCCACAACTTGCTTTTGCCGTTTTGAATGCAGTTGGTCAACTTCTCAGCTGGTCACACACCTGTCATATTTCCTCTTCTGGGAAGCCGATGCTTCTCATCTTTTGCCCATAAAGAGACTGTAAAACAATTATGAGGACACATGAGAATATGTAGATAAGTGTATATAAATTGTTGTAGACTTCTATAGCTACACTATCTATGGAATATATGAATATGCATATAAACATGTTTAGAAGTATGGCAACTTTGGGATTTTTCAGAATTTAGTTTTCCTTGCCTTCAGGGCTTTTTAGAATATCTAATGAGTTGCGTGTTCTGAGTGAAGTATATTTGTGCCCTGACTATGAAGAACATTATGCCAGTTGTACTAAATTTTATGTGGGTATCATCCATGCCCCTAGAATCTTATACTTTAAAAAAACTTCCAAAAGTTAAAAATACTTTAGCCCCTTTGTAACTGGATCTTCCTGGGTGATAGCCAGCCTCTGGATGAGCACAGTCCTGCAGAATTTTCTGCAATGATGGGAAAACGTTCTGTGCTGAGCTGCCCGATATGGTGGCTACGGAGCAGTTGAAATGTGGCTAACATGACCAAGGAAGTGAATTTTAAAAGTTTCTTGTATTTTAAATAATTTAAATTTAAGTAGCTATGGGTGGTTAGCAGGTACTATGTTGGACAATGCATCTTTAGAATGCTTCCACTCAACATGTGGACTACCACCCCCAGCATCACCTGAGAACCTGGAAATCCATCATCCATCTTCCTGGAAATGGATGTTCTCAAGCCCTGCCTAGGACGTACTGAGTCAGAATCATTTGTGAGTGAGTTAAGGTTTGAGAGCACCACTGCAGAGTTGTTCCACACAGATATGCCATTTTCCTTCTGCTTCCTGGACCTGCCCGGAGGAAAGCATCCTGGCATCCTTCCACTATCCAATGAAGATAACAACATCTCTTTATGTACTGGCAACTCTCCAGCATTCAGCTTGCCATGGGTCCAAATAATCAAGCTAGTTCTCATTCGGTTTCTAAAATTAAAACAAAATATACTCTGCAATTTCCACAATGCTATGCCTCACTATGTGGGGCATGAAGTAGAATGGGGAGACATTTAACCTTGTTTCTAAAGGAAAATGAATTCAAATGAATAATTGACTTTAAGCAAGCACCCATATACGACAAACTTGCAACACGAGGCACATCGTTGCTGAAAACAGGTACATGACGATGTGGGCCTTTCAGATTAACCCTCCCTGAGACTTTTTCCATGATGCCATGCATCTGACACCTAGGGCACACGCACTTCTTATAAAAATTCCACCCGCCTACCTCATTACAACTTTTATAGTCACACACTGCTAAACTTGACAGGACCTGAAATGAAATTATTCTGATGTCCAGAAAGACCCTGAATACATGCTATTTGATGCTGATAAGGGCCAGGTCACTTCTGTGCCAGTAGCAACTTGAAAGAAACCCATTCAGATGGTGCAAGAAGTTGGGCTAACAAGCGAAGAATCTCTGCAACCGGTAGTTAATTATTCTTAAAATAATAGTGGGTAACGAGTCTATAGCACCTACTGTAGTGTGCCAGCGTCAGATGGAGAGTTTGACATTATTAATGCCTTTGGCTCTAGTGCAGAGTGTGGCCTGGGCAAGGACACAAAGAGGACCCTGAGAGACCAGTCAAGGGAAGCTATTTCAGTGCTGGGAGGGAGAAATTAGACTGTCCCAGTGGGCATGGGAAAAAGAGGCTGGGCTAGGACATTGGTTTGTTGGTAGACTCTATGGGATTTATCATTATTTGGATTGAGAGTAAAAGAAAGGAAGCAATCAGCACTGACTTCTAGATTTTGACTTGAGCAATTATATACGTAGCTGGCCACTCTGAGAAGGGAAAAATGGTAAGAAAAACAATTTGAAGGGTTTTTTTTTTTTTTAAGGAAGGGGGACTGGAAGTGTAAGCCAAAGTTCTCAAATTTTTAGAACAAACCTTCATATTCCTGAGCTGTTCTATATTGTTACAAGGTGGAAAATGTTGCAAATATGCTAATGTGTAGGCTTTTCTCTTTGCTAGAGGTCAACCACCATTTCAACTTGCCTTTATCCTCTTTGTCCACCGCTATGACAACCTATCATGCATTTAATCCTGGCTCACCTGTTCTCAAAGGAGCCCATTTGTTCTCTGAAGACAGGTTGGGTCCCATCATGGCCAGAACGAGCAGTCAAGGCAGCCTCGCACATAGGTGGTACCAGAAGCCCTTAGCCCGCTTCACAAAGACAGCTGGGTCTGGTTCCAGGCACTCAGGAAGAGCTTGGCTTTGGCTTGTCATTATTCAGCTCCAACTAAGACACACTTGGGAGCTTGCGTTAGAGGGAGACATCTAAGAAGTGGGCCAGCTGCCATGATGGTGCACAATGCAGATGTCATGAGATGACTGCAGGTATCGACTATCCAATGGGCACACCCCATGACCAAGTTACCACGGGGATTGTGCCCCCTGCTGGTCAAGCTTCCATTTCCTCAGAACCCAGACCATTTCAAAGGACTCATGTGGTTCCCTCTCCAAATAGTTCCAGCCTTCCTCATCCCTCACCAGGTTGGCCCTTTGCCCGTAGACATCACTACATTTTTTATGGGGGCGGTTCGCCCAGTGTACTGTGGAGGCCCAGAGAAGCGACGTCTGCTAGTGGGGCGAGTCCAGGGTGGGATCCTGGAAGACATGACGGGATTTTGTGAGCTGAGCATGGAAGAATGGGTATTGGCAAGATGCTTTTTAACATTTATAGAACATTTCCAAAACAGTCAACTGGCGAGTCATCACTCTCATACATTTTCTGAAGAGGCTAAACATTGCAAAATAATTGTGAGTGATGAATATAGAGAAATAGTTGTACACATGCATTTCTGCCTAGTTGCCACATTTGGAGTATATGACTATTTAGAAATAAGAGTAGAAGAGGGAAGGATTGTTGGTTGATGATAGCCGAGGGGGAGGTGACTTTGGTGAAAGAAAAGTCCCCAGGGTGGATCCTGAAATGTTTATGAATAGCCACATACATAGCTTTCACTTTTCCTTGAACTCTAAAACTCAATGAGAACTATAATTCTAAAAGTATACCAGAAAAGACCCTTAAATGCATACTGTTAAGTGAAAGAAGTCAATCTGAAAAGACCACATACTGTATGATTCCAACTCTATGACATTCTGAAAAAGGCAAAACTATGGAGACAGTCAAAAGATCAGTGGCTGCCAGGGGTTGGGAGTGGGGGAGGGATGAAATCTGGAGCACAGAGGATTTTTAGGGCAGTGAAATGACTCTGTATGATACTATAATGGCAGATTCGTGTCATTATACATTTGTCCAAACCCATAGAATGCACAGCACCAAGACTGAACCCAATGTAAACTATGGGCTTAGGGTGATAATGATGCATGAATGTAGGTTTACAAACTTTACAAATGTCCCACTCTGGTCCGGGATGTTCATAGTAGGGGGGGCTATGCATGTGTGGAGGAAGGGGTATATAGGAACTCTCTGTACCTTCCACTCAGTTTTATTGTGAACCTAAAACTGCTCTAAAAAATAAAGTCTATTAAAAAAATAGTACAGGGAAATTTTGTTCAATGAACTATTCTCATAAACAGAATGTGAAAGACTAAAATGACTGGGGGCAGTAGAGCTTGTTTTTATTTTGCAAATTGAAAACCATTAAGTCAATATTAATGCATAAGCAAATGCATTTTGCAAAGATCATCTGCTTAGGCATGTCAGAAAATTCCAGATGGAGCAGGAAAACAGCAGAAAGCAGTGCTGTAAACGAGCTGAGCCTGTCTGGTTGCTCTGTGGAGCATCTAGCGGCAGTACAGTGGGGGTTTCCTGGAGGGTTTGCAACAAGTATGGTTAATTTAGGACCAGGAGTCAGGTTTGCTATAAGCATGCGATGCCTTGAGCACAGAGGGACAGCCCGGTGGAAAGAAACATAAATCCATGGAGACATCAGGGCCAGCAGGACAATTGCACTGGATGAAAAGCGTTATGGGAGGGTCACACTGTTTTCATTTCTGAATTATGGACGAGTAGGAGTGAGGCATTTTGATGGCAGTGGCAGAGTAATGAAGCGTGTGACTGTCCTGTGGAATGGCTAGGCACGAGAAACAAAACCCACGCCGTGGCTGCTGAAGAATGCAAGCAGCCTGCACCACTGACCATGCAGCTGCGTGAGGAGCCACAGAAGCTCCCAGAACTGCTAGGAGCAACCGCCCAGGCTCCTGGAAAATGCCTTAGGCAGAGCCCCATCTTTGGGGACCTTCATCATCCTTGGAGATCGTCCCCTGGTGAGACGAGGCAGCTTCCTAACTCCTTCCAAAGGCCATCTGTGGAATGGTTTGAGCCATAATGAATGCAAAACCATCTCAGGAGTAAAAAAAAAAAAAAAAAACCTTTAGAAAATGTATTGAGGTTGCGTGGATGTTCTAGATCCCACGAACCTCAGGATGCTTTTGCCAACGTGAGACCTGATGTAAGAGCCTGAAAATCCCACTCAGCGTCTGAGGTTTAGACTTAATAAAAGTCACTTATCTTGACCTCCCAGTTAACAGACCACAGGTATTTGTAATATTATGCAAGAAGGGCCTGCCAGAAAATCCCATGCACATTTGGAGGGGGGTCTGCTCAGCTGCAGGAAACCAAAGACCTGTCTAGACATGGCAGCCTCAGGTTTTGCAGAGGGTTGAATATTACAGACATCATTCAATCGTTTTGTGGAGATCATGAGAATTAACTTTGCCCTGGCACCACATGGGATCTGGGGGTTGTGTTGTGCTGTTCTTGTTTTGTCTTGTTTGGGCTGCATATTAGTTAGAGTTCTCCAGAGAAACAAAACCAAGACGGGATAGAAATAGAGTAGAGATGCAGACACAGATGTCTCTATTTGTATGTCTTTCTCTATCTGTATCTCTACCTAGTTAGCTATCATTTATCCACCCATCTATCTATATATCTATTTATCATCCAGCTATCTATCATCCATCTTTTCTTTTATTTATCATATCTATCTAGCATCTATCTATCTTCTATCATCTATCTATCTATCTATCTATCTATCTATCTATCTATCTATCTGTCATCATCTAACTCTACCTATCTAAAGAGAGAAAGAGAGAGAGAGAGAGATTGATTGATTGATTTTAAGGAACTGGCTCGTGTGATTTGGGGGGTGGTAAGTCCAAAATCTATAGGGCAGGTCAGCAGCCTGGAAATTCAGGTAAGAGTTGACATTGCTGTCTTGAGTCCAAATTCAACAGGGCAGCCAGCTGGAAGCTCAGGCAAGGTTTCTATGCTGCAGTCTGGAGGGGGAATCGCCTCTTCCCAGGGGGATTTCGGTCTTTTTTTTAAGGTCTCCAGCTGATTGGGTGAGGCCCACCCACCTTATGGAGAGTCATCTGTTTTACTTCAAGGCTACTGATTTCGATGTTCGTCATATCTATAAAATATCTTCACGGCGACATCTAAACGGGAGTTTGACCAAACTGGGCACCTTAGCCTGGCCAAGTTGACACATAAAATCATCCATCACAGGTTGTAGTTAAACAAAGCCACTTAATCAGTCATGATTGACCACTGATGGGTCAATCGTGGGTCTCATCCATCAGTGCATCCCAACAGCAGGTCATTCCAGCTCAATGATACATTCTTCTAATTGAGTTAAGTTGCTGATGGACAAAAGTAATTCATTGTTTGGACATTAGAAGGACAGAACCAGCATCCATTTTTTCCATCTGCCCCTTACCTTGTGCCCCAGGCCATGGAGCACAGTAGCTGTGAGTATTAGCTATGGAATTAGACTGCATGGATGAAATACTTTGTGCTTCTTCTTCTTAATGGTGCCACCCTTGGCAAGTCTCTAAACACCTTTTCATCTCCCTAAATCTTAATCTCCTTATCTGTAAAATGAGGATTCTAATAAGTCCCACCCATAGGAACATTTAGGGTTCCAATGTAGTTCTTTTAGAAAAATGCTCAGCACATGGGAGGTACCCAGCAAATAGTTGTTGCAGCCACATTTCTTAGCTGCAGAGATCAGAATCCAGTCTAGTGGGTTTGAGCAGAAAAGAGATGTGACTTACTGCTCATGCCCAACCATCATGGAAAAGAAATGGGGTGATTGCTTTCCTAGGAATTGAGGGGGTAATTGTGACCACTTCAGAAGAGAGAATCATGGGAACACAGACCCGATTAAAGGGAGTGAACTAGGCTGGGAAGTGTCCGAGGACCAGGTTTCATGGTTCACAGACAGGAATGACGGTACTGGGGACCACATAGTAAACGGAAACACCCAAACCTCATGGGACCTTTGAGTGGAAGCAATGCAGCTCCCATCCCACTGTGTGGTCCCCATGATGCCAGGACTGGACACTGGACTCTCCCCCAGCGTACCCTGAAGAACCAGATGCCCGCCTCGTTGTGCTGGCTGGAAGATGTGTTCCTCTACTGTGATCTCTGCCTGTTAAAGCTCATCTCTGGGCCTCGTGTGATGACAGCAGATCTACCTGGAGGAATCTGGGTCAGGTGAGAATCCCAGACGTCAAGTATCCTGGGACATGGAACATTAAGTTTCAGTCCTTGTCTTGTCCTGGAGGGATGTCCAGCTTGGACACAGGAGATGGTGGGATTTCTTGGCTTCCATAATCACATGAGCCAGTTCCTCATAACAGACATTTTATATAAAGATAGATAGATAGGTAGACAGATAGAGAGAGAGAGAGAGAGAGAGAGAGAGAGAGAGAGAGAGTTATTATTCTCCTTCTCTGGAGAACCCTGACTAAGACAAGTAATCTAGGCCTGGAGTTGACAAACAATGGCCCAAGGGATGAATCTTGCCAGCTGCCTGTTTTTGTACAGGAGCTGAGAATAATTTATACATTTTTTTAAAAGGTTGGGGGAAAAAATAAAGAAACAGTATTCTGTGATACCTGAAAATTATGTGAAATTCAAATTTCTGTGTCCATAAATAAAGTTTTATTGGAACACAATCAGGACACTCATTTACGTATGGTCTGTATGTGTGTACCCACTCCAAGGGAGAGTTCACTAGTTGCAACGGAGACCGTATGAATAGGAAAAATAGCCCAAAATAGCTACACTCTGCCCTTTACAGAAAAGGTTGCCAAGCCATGCTCTACGTCTTTGAGTAGAAGTCAAGAGGAAACCAAAAACCTTAAGAAACAATGTATAAACTGCCCCCTCTGTTTGACATTGGATGACACCTTTCTCTGCAGATCCCTCCTGTAGGATTCCACAGATGTCGTCTTTTTATGCTTTGTCAGTGAGGGTTTCCCACCTTTGGGAACACATCCTGTCTAACACCCAAGCCACCCTTGACAGGCCCCAGTTGTCGCCAGCAGTGGGTGTGGTCCTAAAAAGGTCCCATTTTTCCTCTAACTAGCACCAAACAGCCCTGCTCTTAACAGCTTTCATTGGTCTGAATCATCTCCTTCTGGAAGACGCAGTCCATTACTTTTCCTTCTGCGAGCAGCCAGAACATGTCCCGTCTCTGCCAAGCTCACACAAACTGAGATCATCGTCATTGCTACATGGATTACCATAAATACCAATTTCGCAAGAAGGTAAACCCAACAGCAGCTCTTAACCCAACGCACATTCTGAGCAACAGTGTCGTGTTTGATTTAGTAGAGCATGACAACGGTAGCTTATGTGTAAGAGGAGCGTTCATGCGCAACTCCGAGAGGTTCGCTGAAACCACGTGGGCGTAATCATGTAGGCAGCAATGGCGTTTTGAAGAACACAGAAGAACGCAGGGGGAGTCCCTTGAGGATGGTGATTGGGCTTCTTGGTTCATAGACAAGGGGGAAATCTCCCTCACCTCCTGATCTAAGCAGCTGGCACACCTGCAAAATGTCATCTTGTGCTAGAATAGATTGGGTCCTCCTTCCAGAGTCTCCTCCTTGAGGATGCAGTCATTGGTAGCAGTTCTGGGTATGATAGAGGAAAGATATTATTGGTTTCCTCTAGTCCCTGGAGTGTCTTACTGATATATCAATCATGAGATACCCTTTTTTTAAAATTGCATCTATCCACTCTGAAACATGCCGTTTGGGTCCAAGAAAAGGAACACCTTTGGGGAAGAGTCGTCCACCCCATTGCCGACTGGGCAACTGGACATCATCTTGTCGGTGACGGCTGTTCTCGGGCTGGTTTTCAAAGCTGTCATGGAAGTGCCAATGCTAATATGGCTACAGAAGCTGAGTGAACTGTGAAAAAGAGATGAGCTTTAAATATTCCCGTGTTCCTCCTTCTTGTTCCTTGCGTGTATTGTGTGTATTGCTTAAGAATATGCACAACAAATGAGATATAATTAAATTAAATGCGCTTGTGGGATGCCTGGGATTAGCTTCAAGATAAGTCTGGGGGTCGTAGGAGGGGAGTGGGTATGGGTATAGATTAAACAGGATTACTCATGGGTTGGTAGTCACTCAAAGTAACAGGCTTGTGTGGGATCCAATATACTATTCTCCTTACTTTTGTATATGTGTGCAATCCTCCAGAAAAGTGAAAATTTAGTCTAATCATAGCAGAGAACTTAGAAGGCAGAGTATTTAAAAATTTACTCTTCCTTCATCCCCTTCACCTGAAATCTCAAAATATAAATATGTCCTTGTCAACCACGATGACAAGATTTTTAAACACAATTTAGTTATGAGCTTCCTGGAAGCCAAAGGAAAAGGTGAGACATCTGTTATGTGAATAATGCATTTCCCAACAGTTCTTCTTGGGAAGTAAAGCTGTTCCAGTCATATCCCTGAGTCATTAATATCCAATGTGTCTTCAATAATACCCCTGCAGTGAAGACAGTAACGCAATTTGTAAATGCACTCTGCTATAAATATTTTCATTTTAACACCCAGTGCATAATAATAAAATACTGCTCCAATTCTGTGGAGAACTGCAACAGAAGTGGTCTAAGAACTCAACTTTTGGATGGTCCAGGTTGAGCTGAAAATAAAACCTATGCTATCTAGGACCAATGGTCCTTGAAACCATGCTCTCCAAATACCATATCTCTCAGTGGTTGCTTGACCCAAACAAATGGTATTTTAAGGTCATGTCATCTGGCAAAGGCATTGAAAAGCCACATTTCCTATAGCTGAGTAAGGGCAGATGCATAAACCCTCATGACCCACCGGGAGAACAGTATGGGTATAAATTATAACCCTCGCACGGGAGTTCATGGCAGAATGGGTGGTGAACTTCCCTCGGTATAGTTAATGTATTACCTTTCAGCAAAGTCCTTTCTCTCTCTCAATCTCTCTCTTTCTCTGTCTAAACACACACACACACACACACACACACACACACACACACACACACACACACAAGACAAGGCTCCAATCTTCTGCACCCTTGAGAATCACTTAGATCATTTTAGCTGAGGAAATCTTTCAAATTCAAACTTAGAAGTCACTGGTCCTAGCCACAGAAATATTTCCATCACTCCCCCAAAGAAGTGCAATGTAGTGGCAGATTTGAGCAATGTAGTGTCTTTGTGCAGTATCAGGAGACATTTCAGGCAAAAGAAAATTTGAAGTAATCAGAACTACTGTATGGAATTATCGCACACAAACCCATTTCTTCTTGGTGACCATCAGCCAAAAATAGCTAGATGCATTTTAGAAAATGTATCATGAGCCACTCTTTGGATAATAACTTCTGTTATCAGGAAGACTGGAACAACTATCTCTTGACATCCCTCGATTACAATAAGTTAATATACTATCAGGATATTTGTTGTTCTAATACCCTTAGTACTGGGGAGGTGGAACATTTTTTACTTACTTTCACTGGCCATGGAAACAGAGGTCTGACCCCGGCTATTTCCCATAATGAAACTGATCCATTTGGGGCTCGACTAGTGGAGGGAGTGGGAACATTATTAATCAAGATGTTTAAAAGCTACATCCACAATAATAATATACAACAAAATTTCACGATGTTATAAACTGTTGTGAACTCAAAAACAAAAAAGATATCCAGAACGGGTGGAACAGTTTAATATACATCAGATGGTAATTGATTACTACATCAGCCATAAATTAAAGAACCAGATTTAGCCTTGACAATAAGCTCTGGTGAACTTCTCAAGGGTAAGTATAAGGGGACATATAAGGGCTCCTATGGGCTTAATGAGAAATTCCCACTGCCTTGGAATTCTTGTGCTTGAAAGGCTCACACAAGTAAAATTTACCTTTTGTCTTCTATCGGAGAGAAATATTTCACAAATTCAAAAAATTTGGTTAAAAGATGTAGTCAAGGGACTCTACATAGCAATAGTAATGTTTAATAAAATTAAATATCCTATGGATACTTAATGCTGACTCCATTGCTGTAAGATATCTATAGAATAATAAAATTTAATATGATTGAATATAAAAATGAATATGTGTAATGATGACTCTAGAGTGGGTAAAATGTAACTGTGGTTTATGAATCACACATGTTTAATGAAAGAGGCAGGAGAGGCCATGTCTCAGCTCCTTCTCTTATGACTATGTCCCCTTCCTAAGGTAACTAAGGACTCTATCAGGTGGCTTTTCATCTGAAGAATGAGAAAAATAGCAGCATCATTGAGCATATTATTTGTGAATGGATAGATGATAGATAGATAGATAGATAGAGACAGATAGTTGTTAGAACAGATAAATGATAAAAGGATGGATAGATAGACAAAGATATATAGATGTATAGATAGATATAGATAGATGAAAGATTGACAGATTTGACAGAAGACAGAGAGATGGATAATTGATAGATATGAAAAATTGATAGATGATAGAGTTCATATACCTACTGTGTATTCCATATTATATGAATTTATACTTATACAGACCCATACAGTTGAGCTTCTCATGTAGAGTAACCCAACAATTAAATGTTCATGACTTCTATTGAGTTACCATGGCAATTTGTGTATTTCAGTGTCATATATCAAATTTTTAAAATGCACTTCTTTTAAAATTCTCAGTGTACTAGAATACTCAAACAGCACTGACAACCCTCCAGTTCCCCATAAATAGTAATGACACATTTGAAAGGAACCTCCAGCCCCTCTGAAGGTAGACAATTCTCGACTCCGTTCCCCTTGGTCTCTCATAAGCCAAGACAAGATGAGCAGGTTCTCCTGGTTTTCTCACAGAGGGAAACATATTTAGGTTGTTAGCAGACAAATTCTAGCTTTGTACACTGAAAGAATCTGGATCTCCAGTGCATCTGGGAGATTATCTTTAAGACTGATCTCACTCACCTTTGCTGTCTTGGGCAGAGGTGAGGGTTAGGTGCCAGTTTTGCTCAAATAGATTTGCCAAACGGATTAAAAAAAAAAACTCTGTATTTTTCACAAACTGGGAAGTGGTGACCTAGATACAAAGATTGATTATTTGTTTCCAGTTTCTGCTGGTGACTCACCTCAACCTGTCAGTCTTTAGAGTCCTCCAGTTCTGAGGCAGAGCTTTGGCAGGGTGGGAGTCTGGAAGGACGAGCTCTGCCTGAGCAATCCAGATTCGGGAATCAGAGGGACTGGAAATGTCCGGCAACCTTATTGCTCTACCCTCAGTGCGCATTAGAAAAGGATTTCCCTCTTTGGGTTCTGCTGCAGACCTTCATTCTCCCTTTTCAAACCTTGGATGGATTTTCAGGCGAGGCTGAGCTCTGACAAGGACATCCTGCAAAGACCCTTTCCCCAAATAAGGTTACATTCCCAGGTTCTAGAAATTGAGACCTGATATGCTTGGGTACATTTATTCAGGCTACTAGAGGAATAAGTTGTCACAATCTTAAAGGGTTGTATTTTTCAGTAATGACAAGTCCCACCACTCTCTGGGAAAGGCTGGGATGGTGAATGGATCTCCACCATCAGTTTAATGCTGTTTGTCTTCTGGAAGGGAAGCAGGTGTTGTCAGAACTGAAAGGGACCTTGGGAATCTTCCCCTTAGAGTTTATAGATATCTCAGAGAGGTTCCACGTGAGGTTAAAAGGACCAGTTGGGGCCAGACCCCAGCCAGTATTTTCCCCACTCATGTTGTTTCTCCAAGAGAAAATTAAGTTATCTTTTACAGCAGCCAATTTCCCTGTTATCCTTAGTTCTGGCAAGTCCAACCTCTTCCATTTCTGTTCTCTCTCCTGGAAGACATCATGAGCCTTTACAGCATATGAATAGTGACTTTCTGGCCAACACATGTCCTTGGACATGGGCTGTGCCTGGATAGTCCTTGAACGTTGAGTCAGGAGTGGACCCCACTCAAGAGGGAAGGGAGCCTTCAACAAGGTCACGGGTCCAAAGTGTTCTTGTGTCAGAGAAGGCAGGCAAATGTCAACTCTCTGAGAAAGAAGAGAGAGTTTCAGGGCCATTGGAACACGGGGAAAGAGATCCCTTTGACATAACTAACTTCTCCTAAACTAGTGAAAAAATACTCTCACTAAAGTAAGAAGTATGAATAAACACTAGAAAACTCTGACAAAACTCAAGGGGATAAACTCTTCTTTTTTTTTAAACTTTTCCCATCTGGAGCTTCCAGATTCTGTCCATTTAGCATTTTTAAAAAACAACGGATACATCTTCAGCCTCTCCATATGAAATCAAGATGCTGCTATTAAAACACGACGTGTTTCTCTTTCGTAGCCTGACAAAATAGGTTATATTATAGAGGATGGGACGTTTGATATAAATGGTGTAGAATCCCTTTTTATTAACTTTCCCATATTTTTTATATCTCCAGATAATTTTCCCGATGACATTGGTCATTTTTTTTTTTAAATAATAAAGAAAGTTAGCTTACACCCTTAGGTCTCTCATAAACTCCTCTGGCAATCAGAGAGAAACTTTCCATCATTAATGAAGAGCATATGCTGAGGTTTGGATGACATCAGTCTGATTCCTGTAGAATGATGGGACTTCGGGAGTTCTGAGCTGTTAAAAAAAGATGGAGTCCTACAGCTTACGAAGCGCTATAATTTACATCAAGGGGAGCAAGTGGAAGAAGAGAAAAGATCATTAATGAGAATCGCCTCTCATTATAGCAAGTGACATGAGCAATGGCCAGTAAGAATGGAGTCGGCTTCTAGGGATGGTGTTACAGCTATGGAATGTAAGCAGCATCACCCACGGTGGGCCATGTCCACATGAGATGCAACGGTGGTATCATATCTTCACGAGAAATTGCATCTCCAGAGAGTGTCCAGTCCTTTCTCCCAAACCCTGCTCTCCTCACTCTTTCCAGTCTCCCTGTCCGCCCCTTCATTAGTCATGTCCTGACCACAGACATCTCCGGACCAGCTTGACAGTCCTGTCCACCCACTCCTCTCTCAGGGTGAGGCATCTTGCTGACATTCTCTTTGGCTCTCTCTTCTCTTTTTCTTCCACTCATATTACATAAATACCAGATGCTGGATGGTGCTAGACATTTCAAAAAGGAAAGAAATTGGCAGACGTTGTCATCTGTTCCTGTTTTCGCTGACAGGTTTTCTCTTGACCTCCTCCTTTCCTGAAGCTACTGTCCATGCTCTCTTCTTGCTGTCATTCCAGATGTCTTCTCACGTGGACCACACTTATTTTCTCCCGTGATTCAGCTCCCGTCGACTGCTCAGCCCATCCCACTGCTGTTCTGATGCTGCCCCCCGGAAACACGGCATGACCTCATTTCCAACCCAAGAACGTGTTTTCAAGAGCTTATCTTGTTTGAGCTGCTCATCTCTGTTTCTCCCCAGAAACCCTTTCTACCTGATCTCCACAACTTCATTCTCTTCTGTTCTTCCAATATCTCCCATGCCCTCCATCAATCATTATTTTTTATAATTTCCTCTCCTCCACACTCTTCCCATATTTGTCTCCTCCAGACACAAAGAAGTCCCACCTTTCTCTAGCCCATCCCGAGTGATCTTGAAATTACCAGTGATCCACTGAATCTCTCAATTTGGATGCCCCCAGGTAAGTTAAACTCACTATGTCTAAGAACATAGGTATCATCCCCTCCCTCAATCCCAACCTACTCATTTTACACGTCAGATCTTAATGGACCCTCCACCCATTCACCCAAATGAGAAACCACAGCAACACTTTCCAGTTCTCCCCTCCCTCCCTCTTGTTCACGTCAGACTCGTCCCAAAGTCCCACCTATTCCAACATCCCTTTCCAATCTGCTTTTTTCTCCTTAGCTTCACGGCTGTTTTCCTGGTTCGAGTCATCATCATCTCCCTGAGGACCATGGCAGACCCTGACAACCCCACTCCCATCCATCCTCTCCTTTGTCCTTTCTGTCATAGAACCCCTGAGGATCTGCTGGGCACATGATTGGGGTACGTTTCCCAGTCTCCCTTGCAGCTGGTGGTGCATGTGACCAAGTTGCAGCCATGAGCGATGGAAGGAATGGGCTGGCCTCCGCTGCCTTGTTTCATTGTCCTGAAGGCTAGGTCCCACTAGTGCGGTGGGGTAACCAAGTAGACAGGGATTCCATCTTGCTGTTTTTTCTGTCTGTCGGGGGTCCGTGTTCTTAGCTGCCTGACATCCAGTCTTGAAAAGTGTCCTTTCATACACTTTGACTATTTTTTGATTGATTGAGGCTAGACAGTAAATACAGTTTCCGTTACTCCACCTTGACCAGAAGGGGAAGTATGGTGACCGACTTATCCTGTTTTTGCCTGTGATTCTCCCCATTTTAGGATGGAATGACCACACTTCCTGGGATGTGTTTGGCACTGAGCCCCTCAGTGCTTGGGAAGACCAGGATGGTTGTTCACCCAAAGCAGAAGTCTGGGCGACATGCTTGAATTCTCCTTCTTTGGTCTACCTAGTTTCAGACCAACAGTAGCACAATCCAAGTTGTTTGGGTTCTGTGTTTAAAAAGCTTATGTAGGGGTCGGCCCGGTGGCACAGCGGTTTAGTCCACGCTTGGCAGCCCGGGGTTCGCAGCTTCGGATCCCGGGTGCCCGCCGACGCACTGCCTGTCAGCCATGCGGTGGCTGTGTCCCATATAAAGTAGAGGAAGATGGGCATGGATGTTAGCCCAGGGCCAGTCTTCCTCAGCAAAAAAAGAGGAAGATTGGCAATGGATGTTAGCTCAGGGCTGGTCTTCCTCACACACACACACACACACACACACACACACAAAGCTTATGTAATATTCATGCTATTCGCCATGTCTAAGGGCTAGATGTGCTCTGCAATCTTCATCTTTAAAATGTTTATAGATTTGTTTTATTTGTGAACTAAAAACATGAGACTCTCCAAAGGGACACATTCGATCATGTGGAATGTAAAATATATGTCACTGGTCACCATAAGCCAATACAGGAACTTCTTTGGGAAGTTTAAGAGGGCTAAGAAGAAATCACGGGGGCTGCCATGTGTGGAGGAGAATAACGCAAAAGATGTTTGGAGAGAGGGAGAAGGAAGGAGGAGGAATAAATAGCAGGGACTATGTTCTGGTTGCTTCCACGACACAGTGTTTTCTGAGGCTAATGCATTTATACCAGTAAATAAAAATAAACATATTTTAGCTTATGATTGTATCTACTTTTCCAATTTGTAGCTGCTTATTCACCCTAATGGATATCTGCGTTTTCTTTCCCCCATCCCAAATTTAAGGCTTTATAGAATCCTCAACCCCAGTGTTAGAAGCAGCCCTAAACCCAGGCCCTCCAATGCTTTAGAGCAGATTTCCTACCCAGGACTATAAATCAGAATCCCAGGGAGAATATTATCAAAATTCTTGTAGCCAACCCCACCCCAGACATTCTTATTTAGCAGGTCTGGAGGAGAGGAGACAATCTTAACTACCTATTTTAAAGGAAAAAAAAAATCCCACATATTTGTGATGCGTCCCCTTCAAGAGTCACCATTCCAGGGCAAAAGAGTGCGTTACGAATAGTTAAATTTCCCACTTCATCACGCCAAACAACGATGTGAACGAGAAAAATGACACATTTTGCAAACAAGAGCCAAGCGAAAAAGATCATTTCTTTCTGTAGATTCATTAGCAAATTGGGACAATTTAAGTCACCTCCCAGCCAATTCCTGCAGAAGCTGGAGCTGTGTATCTTCACCTGGCTGGAAACTGATATAAGCAGCAGTGTCTCTACTGGATGGAAATCACCCTGGCTAATTTGTGGTATGCAAAACAGGATGTGAGAGTGTGTGGGCAAGCCGAGGGACACAGCTTCGGGGAGCTCTGGGGTTCCTTGGCCCCTAGTCTGCTCGTTACCTGTGGACGATTCACTCTATTGTCTGCGTGTCTGGGTGTTGGTAGAAAGAGAAAAGTGAAAAAGAGATTTACTATCATCCAAGGCAAGAAGGAGAGTCATTGATAAGATAAATATTCGATAAACAACCGCAGATAATCTGCCAGTGGCTGGGCTGATGGTAGAAAGCAAGAGGCAATGTTGCTTACACCCCGTCCCCACCGTGGCATTGAGGGGGGCACGAGGCTGGAGAGAGGTGGGCTGGCATGTGTGGAGTGATATCAAAAAAGAGCCAATCATAAGCAAACTTGCCTCATCTCTAATTGGGTTCATCTCCTTTCCCATCACAAAGCAGAAGCAGCAAGAGCCACTTGGGGCTTAAATTCTTACCAGACTTACCCTTCTGTTGAACATGGTTTTACATCCTAACAGGCGATGGGGAGATCCACCACAGCTTTTTCTCCTCCTCCTCCTTCTTCTCCTTCTCCTTACTTTTATTCTATTCTTTTAAACAATCTTTCCTTGGGAGAGCCTGGAGATGTAAGCGTGATTAGTGCGTTTGTTGGAAATAGCTCTTTATTGTGCCCGAAGCAGAAAAACAAATTCTGCAGAGGGGAGGGCTCACTCTTCATGTTGATGCTGGACCATGTGATCTGAGCCCAACTTGGGCAGCCCGGGAAATTTATTCTTTACAGAATGTCTCCATGGTTATTTCTGAGAATTCTCAAGGAAACACAATACTGGTCCATATGATGGGACATAAGCACCTCCCCTTTAACTCCTTAAATGCAGCTCAATCGAGGTGGTGACACATACCACACTCTTAACATACGGGCTAATGAGAGATTCACAAGCAAAAAGGAAAAGAAAGAGAAATAATGGTAATCTGGAAAATAGACATTGCAGCTCCTACAGTCCATGGCCATGATCCCCCCTTGTGGAAATTTAAAAAAATTGTAATAAATAATTGAATATGTGAGACTACCATAGAATGTTCATTACTTAGAGAGCTAGTGAACCAAAAGGTAAAACTAAGAAGATGCTCCCGGGATACAGCACTTGAAAGAAAACTAAAAAGACATCCAGAAGATTATGGACATCCAGCAGAAATCCAGTGAGGGTCCCACACAGAGAGAAGAGAAAGAACATGAGAGACGGGGAGAGATGAGATTTGCACAACTAACAGTTGAAAATGTCCCTGAACTGAAGAAACGTGTAAAAGGTTAGCTCAAAACCAACCCAAGAGGTACTAAGCATCCCTAAATCCCACAGTTCTCATCCATTTGATGCCTAACTATGAGGTCGTCAAGAAGGCTCATATTACCCCAGGCAGCTTTAGCAGAAAGACGGTGTCATAATGGAAGGATGTCTTGTCACATTATACTCTGAGCTAATCAGAACCGGGGGGTTCATGTACAGTTGTGTGGAAGGTGTTGGGATATTGAGAGCCCAGAGCATGCTGTACGAAGAGTGGCCTTCATAAATACTAAATCCAAGTTGTGGCCCCTGAAGGATGTTGGGCGGAACTGAAGACCTTTGACCCAAGGAACAATTGACTCCAGAACCAGATGGGAAGGGACTTTCTTGTTACAAGGAGGTCCACCTTGATCTGTTCTCCTCAGGGCAGATCCAAGACAAAAGGTAGACCTTGCAACAAGCCCAACCGTGATCCAACCCGCAGTAGAGTGTGTCACCATCAGAATCATTGAAATGTAAAATGGGCTGCCTTGGAAAGAAGGGATTCTGGAAATTTTCAAACAGAGCTGGTCAACTCTTGGTTTGGGCCTTTGAAACGCTGACTATGGGATGTTTGAAGGGTGAGTTGGTATCAGTTTGGAGGAAACTTTGAGTGACCAGCTAAGGATTGATGGACTGTTTGGTATTTAATGCAGAACCTTGGACCAGCTCACACCCCATCTGATTTATAACTTATTTTTAAATAATTTCTTTTAACAAATTAGATGTTGTGAAATATTCCATCTGGTGCCTTGAAGGGAGGAAAAACATGCAAACATATTTAGGTAGGCAAGAAAAGAAAATTACGTCTTGGGAAGATAAACACCACACCAGTATTTTATGAGTAATTCACCTGTTAGACAACTTGGTGCAGTGCCAATTAAGTGGGACATCGGGGAAATTCTGAGATCATGTTCAGTGCATGCTTGGCTTTCATGGTATTGGGTGGTTTGGAAGAAGGAAGAGGATTTTGCTGAAAACATCCAGATAATTATAGTTGCTCTGAGTTGACCCTCTTGGATTTTGTTTATGGATAACAAAAATGTTTACTTTCTCCATGTCTGTTGTGATGCAGACCTCAGTTCCTAGAAAACTTGGATCCATAAAGGAAGAAGACGCGGGGTCATTCACCTGTGAATCAAAATCTTTTGCCTTAGCAAGCTTGAATTGGAAGAACTCAACATACACTATGGGGGATGCATTCTATTCTTTCAGGAGTTCTTCCTATGGCCTGAGTTTGTTCTGACTCAAGTTGTCTGGGATTTAAGAAAGGTCATCTCAGTTCTAGAAGGTTGGGAGAAAATCAAGTCTTCATGTTCTCTGTACGTACAACAAGGGTGAATATTTCAAGCACGTAGATGCTTTTCTGCAAACCATCAGTCTTATGGCATATCTAGACTGAGACTACATCCACCAAAGTGTTGGGATAGCCGTGGTTAACATTCCCCAAGCCTGTTACCTGTGCCCCTTTCTCCTGGCTACAACATAACAACTCTTTCCTTAAATAGCACATACGTATGGCCACATGTGCAGATATAAATATTCGCTGGTGTGTGCAAGAGCCAAATGTAGGTGTGCAGGTAGAGTATGATGTAAGCAAAGCCTGTTATAAACTGTGAGAAGAAGACTAAACACACTCCAGCTCTCAAAACCCCCTCCACTCCTGGGCAGCCTGCCCCGTGGAGAATGACGTGCAGATTTTTCTATGCCAAAGAGTGTTCCAGACGGGCAGGGTTCTCCCACATTCCATCACTGTTTCCCTGTTGGGAATTGACTCTGCTTTGCTCCCATTTTAGCAGAAAATGGAATATCATTCAGCAGAAAACGGGATACCATCAAGGATATCAGAACTTAGGTTCATCTTGGGTCTTCATCAGACCACTAAACTACAGGGCAAAAGTCAGAACTCATGGGTGGGTTAGATTCATCCTTCTACGGCATATTATCCTCTGGAAGCAGAGGTTTTTATGGGGACATACAAATCACAGGCAAGTGATTTCGGAGAGTTTACACACATCCCTGGAGGATGTGTTTCATTCACCATTTCTGTCAGTACCTATCGAGATGTGGTTTCTTGTTTGTGGACCAGGAGATGATAAGATGGTACCAGGGATGAAAGGAAAGAGCACACGTCACTTGGATGTTTTGAATTACATTAAGAAACAGGGTCTGGAATGAATGTCAGGTTAAAGACGGGATTCTGAGGAAAAACATCCAATAGTCCCGTCCCTCATCTTTCCTGTGTTCAGGCCTGTGGGGCATCTCGGAACTAGGTCTGTGGCCAAGGCTTTGTCGCTTTACAAATGAAGTCTAATACCTCTGAAAATTCATACACCCATGCCCACCTCCAAAAAAAAACTGCATTCAGAGATGAAATAAAACAGAAGCAGAAAGTGTTGAGGTCCAAGCATTCGATAAAGGATGATGGACCAGGAAAGAACAATTTAAAGATTTAAGAAAAGGGCGGAGAGAGTAGCAAATTGCTTTTGCAAAAAGGCAAATAAGGCAGGTACCCCTCACTGCCAGCTCCCTGTAGGTAAAAGTGTCCCTTTGGTCCTGTTGGGGTACTTAAAATTCCTCCTGTGAAGGCTGTCAACTGCTGGGACTTTTGAGGCTGGTGGAATTCCAGAGTCCTCTGCCTGGTGTGAGTAATGAAGCTACGAGTAGGCGTCAACTTGGCAAGGACGGGTAAGGGAGTTAGGCAGAGCTCACGGAGATCTAAAGAGGTGCTGTCAGCCTTCAAAAATGGGGGACCCACTTCCAGGAGAGACGAACCCCGCCACGGCAGCCGAGAGACGAAGGCTCCTATGCCGGCGTTTACCTGCTGCAGGAGAGGCTAGACTTCCGAAAGAAAAAAAACGGAAAACTGAGCACAAGACTCTCGGGGCCAGAATGTTGCAGAGGGCACATTGACATTTTCAGATTCTGCCATAAAGTGATGGGTCAGGAGAGGTTCTGAGTCACCCCTTTCTTTGCCAACAATTGAAAAGACTGCTTTTTAGTTCGTCATGGTGAGTTGTAGGGTGTGTGTGTGTGTGTGGTAAAGAGATCTTAGTAATTGATCACTTGTCTAAACTCTGTGGTAGTGTCTGTTGGTTATTCTGATAAGATTTTCCCTGCATCCATTTCCTACCTTTTCTGCCCGCCTCCATGCCCCTAAAAATGCACCTTCTCAGAATCAATCTCTGGGAGCCCTGGCAGGCTGGCTTCAGCATGGCCAGGCCAGGGGGACTGACAGACGTCAGAGGGCTGGAGGAGGAGGTCCTGGACCACCTAGGGGAAGTTGCAACTCTCCAGCCTCACAGTGGGACCCCCAAGCTCCCTGCAACCTCACAACATCTCCCCATGTCCCTCCAACCTCACAAAGTCCTCCATGCCCCTCCTAACTCACAGTGTCCCCCCATGTCCTTCCTAACTCACAGTGTCTCCCTATGTCCCTCCTAACTCACAGTGTCCCCCCATGTCTCTCCTAACTCACAGTGTCCCCCCATGTCCCTCCTACCTCACAATGTCCTCCACGCCCCTCCTAACTCACAGTGTCCCCCCATGTCCCTCCTAACTCACAGTGTCTCCCTATGTCCCTCCTAACTCACAGTATCCCCCCATGCCCCTCCTAACTCACAGTGTCCCCCCATGTCTCTCCTAACTCACAGTGTCCCCCCATGCCCCTCCTAACTCACAGTGTCCCCCCATGCCCCTCCTAACTCACAGTGTCTCCCTATGTCCCTCCTAACTCACAGTGTCTCCCTATGTCTCTCCTAACTCAGTGTCCCCCCATGTCTCTCCTAACTCACAGTGTCCCCCCATGTCTCTCCTAACTCACAGTGTCCCCCCATGCCCCTCCTAACTCACAGTGTCTCCCTATGTCCCTCCTAACTCACAGTGTCTCCTTATGTCTCTCCTAACTCACAGTGTCCCCCCATGTCCCTCCTACCTCACAATGTCCTCCATGCCCCTCCTAACTCACAGTGTCCCCCCATGTCCCTCCAACCTCACAGTGTCCTCCCATGTCCCTCCTAACTCATAGTGTCCCCCCATGTCTCTCCAACCTCACAGTGTCCCCCCATGTCCCTCCTAACTCATAGTGTCCCCCATGTCCCTCCTAACTCACAGTGTCCCCCCATGTCCCTCCAACCTCACAATGTCTCCCTATGTCCCTCCTACCTCACAATGTCCTCCATGCCCCTCCTAACTCACAGTGTCCCCCCATGTCCCTCCAACCTCACAGTGTCCCCCTCGTCCCCCCAACCTCTTTCCACAATCCTATTTCTCAAAAGGCTCCAGCAAGTTTATTTTCTTCTCCCTGTGCCTTCAGCCCAAGGTTAGAACAGCGTCCTGGAGAAGTCTCAGCAGACCTCCCGGCTGTCTGCTCTGCCCACACTCTGTAATCCGTCCTTGATAACCTCTCATCATTCGGACCACCTGGGTGAAACCTGCTTCTGCCCGGCTCTGACAGGCACCCGTCTTAACTTCGTTCACTCCTGCAGTGCGCTGTGGCTTACAACTCTGTTCAGTGTTATGGCCATTTTAATCCCAGCCTCGTACCCCATCATCCTATAAAAAGGTCTGTCGGTCACAGTCCCCCAAAGAGAAATTTAAGGAAAAAAAAAAAAAAAAAAAGCCCGAGATAGAAAATTTGCAAAATTTTCCCGGTCGCTTCCACCTTTCTAATTTAGCCGAAGTTACGGAGTGGAGGGAGATTACAGTCGCCATTCAGATAGGAAAGGTCATTTTCTTTTAATTCCGAGCAAATTAGGAACCCAGAATTTGAGTGGAGGCTTGCCTCCAAAATATATAGACACCTACCAGGGTGATTCTTGCCAAAACACACAACTCCACTTGCCTGCTAGGAATAGCTGTAATCTTAAGAGGTTTCCTTAATGGGCTTGCTGAGTTTTTCACAGCTCATTTTTCGACCCTCCACCAAAGGTGAAGGTCAGTCGTGAAATAATGTCATGAAGCAGATGTCACGGGATAAACATCTGCAGTAGTAACAGACCGGGAGCTTATGTTGTTCACAGTGTGGAGACCGCGCTGAAGAAGGACGTCTGGTAAGGAAGGATTTTACGTTCTCAAATGTGTTGGGGAAGTGCTCATTTCTCACACTCTCCGGGCTCAGTCTGCATCCCTGGGGGGGGGGGTTGCTCTGGGAAGAGAAGGGGGGTCTCTCTCCTTTTCCTCCCCTCCCCAACTCGTCCCCAACGTGCGCACGCAAGGATTTCTCACTTTGACGGGTTGGCTCACGTTCATCTGTTCCCAATTTGAGCAAAGGGAACCATAAACTGACAATTACATAATTCCACCCTGGGTTCAACTACAGCACGTCTGGTACCCTCAAATAATTACAGTCCTGTACTAGTAGCTTAACAGCAAGAGCAAATGAACTAGAGACACACAATGAGTATGAAATTGAAATCATAACTGAGACGTTTAGAAAGTAGACAACACTTGGTGACAGCCAGACGTTTAGAAAATAGACAACACTTGGTGACAGCCAGACGTTTCCGCAAGATCCACCAGGTAGTTTTCCTTAAGAGAATTAATAGCAGTTGACCATCAGACTCACAGAGGACCAAAGGAAAAACAACAAACCTAAAAACTGCAGACAACTTGGAATATGGATCAGGATCAGTGTGGTGGCTCCAAGAAGCTCAGAAATCTAGACTCCTGTTTCTTTCTGTTCTACTACTCCAACACGTGACTTCCATTGTCAAGGTTGCTTCATGGCTCAATATGGATGCTGAAGCTCCAGCCATCATGTCTACATCCCTGGAAGCTGGAATGAGAGAACAATGAGGAACCAATGGGCCTGCCTTCCAGCTGAATTAGCTCTTTCTTGGCAGCCTTCCTAAGAATCCCATAACACTTCTACTAATATCCTATTGAACTTAGTCACATGGCCACACCAACTGAATGCGAGTCTAGCAGACGTAGTTGTTTGTTAAGTTGGAGACACTATCACCTCCCCCCTCCAAAAAAACCAAAAACTTGAGTTCAATTGAGGGTGAACTTGGGTTATCAACTAGCACTTTCTGCTCCAAATGTCATGAAGTAACCCACGTTAGGGCATGTTAGAAATGGGGCCAAGTGAGATTTGTGAGCCCACTCCAGCTTCTGGAGGAGCCCACACGGTCCTCTCCACTTGCACTCCCAAACAAGCCGATTGCTCACTCTGCGCTGTGGCTCCGCTCTCCTCACACACTCCCAATGTCTGCTGGAGGCCAGAACTTGAAATGGGTCTTCAGGGCTGTGTTCCTTCTGGAGGATCCAGAGGAGAATCTGGTTTCTTGCCTTCTAGGGGCTCCCTGCATTGCTTGGCTCATGGCCCTTCCCTCCGTCTTTAAAAGCAGGAGCACAGCACATTCCAGTATCTCTGTCCGTCTCCCTCTCTCTCGATCTCTCTCTCTCTCCATCACTCTCTATCTCTCTCTCCATCCCTCTCTCTTCATCTCTCTGTCTCTGTCTCTGTCTCCATCTCTCCCCATCTCTCTCTCCCTGTCTCTCTGTCCATCTCTCTCTCTGTCCATCTCTCTCTCCATCTCTCTCTGTCCATCTCTCTCTCCTTCTCCCTCTCTTTCTGTCCTCTACTTCTATCATGCAATCTCCTTCTCTGACTAACCTTCTTGGTTTCCTCTTCTAAAGACACTTACAATTATGTTTAGGGACGGACCACTTGAGTAATCCAGGATCATCTCCCCATCTCAAGATCGTTAATTTCATCACATCTGCAAAGTCCCTTTTGCCACTTAAGGTAACATATTCATGGGTTCCAGAGGTTAGGACATGGACATTTAAGGGATTGCTTTACTCAGCCAACCACACCCATCTTAGGACTCTGAATAAAATAACAGGGCAGAATAGATTTTTCCAAAAGATTTGGAAAGTGACAACTGACTGTTTCAGCTGATGAATTAATTGTAAAGCACATCTAAAGCATTAGGTTGCCCTCCATTGGACATGATAATGTGTGAACAGAGTCGTATGATGGTGCTTCAACATGTTGAGTGTTCAAAGAAATAACCACTGTTGCAGACAGATGCCAAGATTGCGAACATAAATTTCAAAAATAAATAATTGTCTTTACCCTTCAGAAGAGTACCAGTTGGACAAATAAGTTGCATTTCACTTTGAAGTCAAGTGGGTAACACTTACGTTTAAGTAAATGTGTGCTGAATATATGGGTGGACACTGTCAAGTGAATTCTTAGACAGCGGCTAAAATTCAAGGCAATAAACACAGCAAGTTGCCCAAGTCTTAATATGAATCATTATGTTAATACAGAGTTTTACAAATTCAGTTTGCCGGATAAATGTCCAGAGAGCTGCCATGCCCCTTCCCCCATGTGAGGACACAGCGAGAAGATGGCCATCTATGAACCAGCAAGCGGGTTCTGGCCAGACACTGAACCTACGGGCACCTTGATCTTGGACTTCCAGCCTGCAGAACTGTGAGAAATAGGTGTGTGTTGTGTAAGCCCCCGAGTCTGTGGTGTTGTGTTATAGCAGCCCGAATGGACTAAGACGGGGGCGGGGCTTATGGTGGGGGGGACAGGGCAAGATGTGGGATCCAATGCGGTTAACCTGTGGGTCCACACGAATTCTCCTTGATGGCGTTAAACAAAGAGGGGACTTTCGTCAGCTTCAACCCCAGCCCTGGGAACTCTGACGTCTGGTCTCACCAACTGACATCTAAAAAGACTTTTCTCCACTAAGGAGTTTGACCAAATCTCACTTTCTCACATGAATGAGATGATAACAGCATCGAAATGCAAAAGATGAGAGCTTGAAAGAGCAAGAAGGGGCACTGGACCTCCCCAATATTTCCAAGGTGTGTTACTAAGCTCTTTCGGGTCGTGACGCCCCCTGACTCGCCATCATCCTGGGATGGGCACTGTTATCATGTCCATCTTACCCACAAGGGAATGGAAGCACGGAGAGTTCAGAGAACTCGGCCAAGTTTCCACGAGCAGTAAGTGGAGACGTCATTACTTACAAGAACTGGGTCTGTCATATGGCAAAGACAGTGTGACAGGCTGGCTCCCTATTTACAATCCCACAGATTGTAATGAATAGTTATGTTCCTCTGTCTTTCCCCTCCTATTTTTGTTAGCCAGCATTTAAATTATAACCGGAATTTCAATTGTACCGTGCATACGTCCAATGAGCATGACCTGCAGATAAGAATAGCCACGCCCAATGGCCAAAGTAATATGTGTTTATTGCAATGGATGCTATGAAGTTCTAGGAAGGAACATACTAGAAATGAGACTAGTGTTAACTGAAAAGAAATTTAACATACTCTTCTCATGGAAGCATATTCTCTTTTTCAGGATTGTATTTTTGTAATAAGCTAACGATATTCGAACACACACTCTGCACGGCTCTCTCCTTCTCTCTCATATTTAACAAGACTGGACAAGGCGTCTTGAGCTGCTCAAGTTCATTCTATGCACGTGTGAATGTTCAAGACGCACACAGTTATTTTCCTGGCATAAGTTTGGTGTCCTGTCCTGGCAAGGTCTGTGCACCTCGGCCAACACAAGCCCATCTCAGGTGTGAGAAGAAGCAGGTGCAGCCAAACGTCTTCATTCTTCTGAGAATGTGTAAGTTGGCTCGTTACAAATGCAGACACACTGATCCCGTGAAAGGCTTGTAAAACGTCATTTAAAATAAGAACATTGAAGGCATGTTTTAAAAGTAGCAAAGGCAGCAGAGATGAAATTAAAAAGGGGTCATCAATTACCTGGAGAACGTGATGAAAACAGAAAGTCGATTTGGACGGATCACACAATAAGGGGAACATACAATATTTTTATTCAATAGCAAGAGCTTGGAAATGGTCTGAAATCCTGGGACCATTGCCTAATATTTTCCACTTCCCTCAGCCAGACTAGAAATGGCATTGAACATAAAAAATAGTGAAGATTATTGCACCAAGAAAAATACATCCATTGTAGCATCTCATGAACTAAGGCAGAATGGAAAAATCAGAACCAAGCCACTCTCTGAAGCTGGCTTCCCAAAGGCACAGGAAATGGGCGGGGAGGTTGAGATTGCCAACTTCTGGTCCTCATTTGAGATGGAATGAAGCAACTTACTACCTTGAATCTCCGACATATTGTCCCTTTCCAACTCAACAGCACCAGGTTCCAGAAAGACATTATTTCAAGGATCGCTTTATGGTGAAATAAGCTAAGATGCAAAGCAGTATAATTTCTGCAATTCTGAGAAATTGCCTGTATTGGTTGCTCAGGCTGCCATAACAGAAGACCACAGACTGGGCAGCTCAGACAACAGACACTTATGGTCTCCCCGTCCTGGAGGCTGGACGTCTGAGATCCGGGTGTGGGCAGGGCTGGTTCCTCCTGAGGCCTCTCTCCTTGGCATGTAGACACTGTCTCCTCCCCGTGTCCTTACAAAGTGGTCCCTCTGTGTGTGTCTGTGTCCTCATCTCCTCTTCTTATAAGGACACCTGTCCTATTGGATCAGGACCCACCCTAGTGACCTCATTTTACCTTCATCACCTCTTTAAAGACCCATCTCCACATACTGTCACGTTTCAAGGTCCTGGGGCTTAGGAGTTCAAGTCAATTTTAAGGGAACACAATTCATCCCAACACTGTGCACCTTCCCACCAAAGCGTGTTTTGTGCTGAAACAATCTGCACGTCCCTGGCCTCTGCTCAGCATATTTTTATGGAGAATGGGAATGCAAGCACCATCAGCTGGCATGAGAGACATGGCAGGAGAGAGGATGGTTTAGTGGAGCAAACTCAGGTCATAGAACTCTACACACAATTCTTTTTTTTTTCTTTCCATTTTTTTTTATTGATGTCTTAGTTTATAACACTGTGGGGTTTTAGTTGTACATTTTTGTTTGTCCGTCACCTTGTGGATGTAACCCTTCACCCCTTGTGCCCCCCCACCCCCCTTCCCCTTGGTAACCACCAATCAGTTCTCTCTGTCCGTGTGTTCACTTATATTCCATATATGAGTGAGTTCATGCAGTGTCTGTCCTTCTCTCTCTGGCTTATTTCACTTAACATAATACCCTCTAGGTCCATCCATGTTGTTGCAAATGGGACAATTGTGTCTTTTCTAATGGCTGAGTAGTATTCCATTGTATGTATATACCACATCTTCTTTAACCAATCTTCAGTTGAGGGACACTTGGGTTGCTTCCACTTCTTGGCTATAGTGAATAATGCTGCAATGAACATAGGGGTGCATACGTCTCTTGTGATGGTTGATTTCACGTCCATTGGGTAGATGCCCAAGAGTGGTATTGCTGGATCATACGGTATTTCTATTTTTAATTTTTTGAGGACTCTCCATACTGTTTTCCATAGAGGCTGCACCAGTTTGCATTCCCACCAGCAGTGAATGAGGGTCCCTGTTTCTCCACAACCTCTCCAGCATTTGTTGTTATTTGTCTTTGTGATTATAGCCATTCTAACCAGTGTAAGGTGATATCTCAGTGTACTTTTGATTCGCATTTCCCTGATGATTAGTGATGTTGAACATCTTTTCATGTGTCTATTGGCCATCTGTATCTCTTCCTTGGAAAAATGTCTGTTCATAGCCTCTGCCCATTTTTTGATTGGGTTGTTTGTTTTTTTGTTGCTCAGTTGTATGAGATCTTTATATATTACTGAGATTAATCCCTTGTCGGACAAACGATTTGCAAATATTTTCTCCCAGCTGGTGGGTTGTTTATTCATTTTTTTTTTTTTAATTTATTTTTTTTTTTGTGAGGAAGACCAGCCCTGAGCTAACATCCGTTGCTAATCCTCCTCTTTTTGCTGAGGAAGACTGGCCCTGGGCTAACATCGTGCCCATCTTCCTCTACTTTATATGGGACGCCACCACGGCATGGCTGACAGGCAGTGCGTCGGCGGGCGCCCGGGATCCGAACCTGCGAACCCCGGGCTGCCAAGCGCGGACTAAACCGCTGCGCCACCGGGCGGCCCCCGGTTGTTTATTCATTTTGATCCTGGTTTCATTTGCCTTGTAGAAGCTCTTTAGTCTGATGAGGTCCCACTTGTTTATTTTTTCTTTTGTTTCCCTTGTCTGGGTAGACATGGAATCTGAAAGGATCCCTTTATGTCCAATCTCAATTAGTGTACTGCCTATATTTTCTTCCAGGAGTTTTATAGTTTCAGGTCTCACTTTCAGGTCTTTGATCCATTTTGAATTGATTTTTGTATATGGCGATAGGAGATGGTCTACTTTCATTCTTTTGCATGTTGCTGTCCTCTACACACAATTCTTAAATGTTAGGATTTATCCTCTCAATCAGAGGTTGGCAAACTCTAACCCATGAGCCAAATATGGCCCACCATTTGTTTTTGTAAATAAAGTTTTATTGGCACACAGGCATGCCTATTCATTGACATATTGTCTCTGACTGCTTTTGTGATAAAGTGGCACTTGAATAGCCGCCACAGAAACAAGATACCCTGCAAAGCCAAAGATATTTACTCTATGGCGAGTTATAAAAAACCTATATATATGCCAATCTTGGCTCTAAATGATGAGGAGTGATTGGATGATATGTATCATCCATTCAAGAGGATGATACACTCACATTCATGGTTTTATAATTGCGCAAGCACTACTACAGGAATTGGACCAGAGGGCATTAACAGATGGAATAAGATTTTAAGGGAAGGGAGCATGGAGATGAAGGATACGGATACATGTGTGTGTGGGAATAGGTGGGAGGTAATGCATGATCCTGACAGCCTGAAATTTGCGTCAGGACATAGATGGGAATTCCGTCTCCTAAGAAAGACAAGGGTGGGATGGAAGAAATGGCAAATGGTATATGGGGGCAGGAACTTTCCCTGGGTGTGGAGAAAGAGTCCGGGAAGCCTACACACATGGCAGGATGGGACACCATTGATCAGTGATTGTCTCTGCAGGGATCAGAGCCCAGGTGTAGCCTTGGAGAATGTGGTTCTCGAGGCTGATGCAGGCTTGCAGACCGCGGGCTGGTGCTGGCATCAAATGAAAGACGGAGGGTCAGGTGGGGCTGCTGGTCTGGGATGAAAGGAGCTTGGGAAGGAAATCAGGGGCCCTGGTGAGAGGAAGATAAAGTTAAAGTGTTGTGTCGGAGGCCGGTTGCCATGAAATTTAAGATTTCAGAGACAACGCAGCCATTCTGATGATTATTAGGGCCAGGATGAGGACTTGGCCACTTTCCATTTGTTTTCAGTTTTTTTGGCCATTTGAGTGAGATTGAGAGAAGGTCCCTGGGGAGGAAGATTTCAGTCTTGGCACCTCTGTCTCCTGCTCTGAAACGATTCTTGTGTTCATTATACCTAGACCTGGTCTTAGAGACGAGCGATTTCCAGCCACAGCAAGCAGAACCCTAGGTCTTGGGTCAGTGGTACCATCTTCACGATGCATCTCTAGGGAGTTCATGTTGAGGAAGCAGACATTTTCTTCCTCAAATTGTGTTCTACCAAAGGGAGCCATCAGTTTTACATCTAGGTGTGGTTGGGTATGAATCAGATCCCGGCTCTGATTTGTGGTTTCTATTTCCACCAGGTCCTAAGCTCCAAGCTCCCTGAAACCTTCATTAGCTTGGGAATCAGCCTCGGATCTGGGGTTCACCTCATCTCTCAGACCTGGATTATGGGAATCAGCTCACTCGTGGGGGTCACAAGGAGAAGATGTCCTTGTGACATCTGTCCTGCCTCCTCCTCTAAGATTCAACAAAAGTTGACTCGATTTCCTACAGGGCAGTCATAATCTCCTATGCATGGCAGGACACGGGTGCCATCTTCTCCCAAGTTGCTCATCATAGTGGCCATCCTCAGACACTCATCCACCCAGTGCAGGACATGGTACCTGACAGGGGCATCCATGTCCAGCTGCGGGGGCTTGAGTTTCTGTGGTTTAGGTCACATACAGCCTTCTGTTCCAAACCAAGTGGCCAGTGCCTTCTCTGGAGGCTGACCTTTAATGGCCCCCCGTGGGGTTACGCCATTCTCATCAACAGTGGGACATCTTTCCAAACTATTAACCTCTGCCTCTTGGCTGGTCCTGACAGATGCTGGGATTGTCTCATCATCTACCAAGAGCAGAAAGAGATAAGGGAAGTCAACTGAAGCTCCGGTCTTGGACAGTGTCCCAGGGATGACCCCACAGAAACAGACAGAGTGAGGAAGCAGAGGTTGGCCATAGGACTGTCCATGCACCTGGACGAGGAGGGCAGGAGAAGGTCCCACAGCAAACAGAAGACCCCTGCCCATGTGATTCGGGACCACAGGGCTCTGTCATTCTTGGGCTACTAGTAGAGCTGTGCTTTTCTGGGAAGTGGGGTCTCCAGGATTCTGGTGAAGAAAGTTCTGGTTGTGCCAGAAGCGAGGCTGCAAGGAGAACAGAACCAAACCAGAGCAGGCTTCCCTGCGGATAGTGGGGGGGATCTAAAGAAATCCTGGGTGTGGAGCCCTGCCAGAGCCAGGTACATTCTCCCTACAAGGGGTTCCAAGTGAAGCAGGATGAGGCGAATGTAAAAAAGGTTCACACAGAATGCAGAGAGAGCCTGGGGAGAATGTGCTCCTCGGAGCGGGATGCTGTTGAGAAAGGTTCCCTGGTGGGCAGACATACTTGGATTTTTTTTTTTTTTTACTGTGGTAAAATACACATAACATGAAATGTACCAACTTAACCATTTTTAAGTGACATTAACTATATTCACATTGTTGTGCAGCCATAACCACCATCCGTCTCCTGAACCTTTTTATTTTACCAAACTTGAAACTCTGTCCCCATTAAACACCAACTCCCCATTCCCCCTCCCTCAGCCCCTGGCGCCCACCATTCTACTCTCTGTCTCTATGAATCTGACTACTCTCGGCGCCTAATATAAGTGGAAATATACAGGATTTGTCCTTTTGTGTCTGGCTTATTTCACTGAGCATCATGTCCTCAAGTTTCATCCACGTTGTAGCATGTGTCAGAATTTCCTTTGCTTCTAAAGCTGGATCATATTCCATTGTATAGATGGACCACATTTGGTTTATGCATTCATCCATCACTGGACACTTGGGTTGCTTTCATGTTTTAGCTATTGTGAGTAATGCTGCTGTCAACATGGGTCTTCAAATATCTATTCAAGTCCATGCTTTCAATTCTTTGGGGTATACACCTGGGAGTGGAATTGCTGGATCACATGGAAATTCCATTTTTAATTTTTCAAGGAACTGCCATACTGTTCTGGGAGAGGTTATTACTACGTGGAAGCTGAAAACCAAGGTTTTACTGGGATCTACATGTAAAAATTCAGACGTTCTTGCTCCTCTTTGGTTCACTGTGCTAGAAAATATTCACAGATTCAAAGAATTTTCAGGTCAGTGAGAGCATGACCTGAATTGATCATTGATCAGTTGATCATTGACAATGGAAACAGATGGATCAGAGTGAATATCGTCACACAAAACCAAGAGAGATGAAGACCATACGTACGTCAAAACCACATAGCTATGTATTATGAATGGTGGATTTTTCCCTCTGGCTTGGGGGGGTGAAGAAAAACAGGAAAAAAAGACCCAATCAATTAAAAAACGGAGGCAACATTTTTTAATCAGAGCGAGTAAACTATTGGTCGATAGTAAGAGCTTGAACAAGATTCCCAATTGACGTCAACTGAATACAGTTGAACGCACAAGATATTTTAGGGAAATAAGAACCAGAGGGGCATGGGGCCATGGTCCAAGGCATAGATGTTCAGGTCCCATGAGACCGTGCTTGTTTCTGGGGAAATGGTGACTACTAACACTGCTCAGGCTGTAACAGTAATTTAAGAAGCTGTCGGCACAGGTGACGGAGGTCAGGGAGGAAGCAAAGAAAGACAGGTCACTGAAGGAGGTAGGAAAGAGGCAGCATCTGAAGCATGCAATCCATGGAAATAAGAGGACATCCAGCAGAGAGAAGGGCACGCCCAGACTTGGGATGGGCAAGAGCCAGAAAGAGGGAAGCGGCAGGCAGGAAACATAAAAGCAGTGAGAGAAGCAGCCAGCAAAGTAGCTAAGGGCCACGTGATGTCCTGTCATGTCTTATTGTTGAGCGAAGAAAGCCACATCATTCCTCTTCTGCAAAGACGGATCTGAGCATCGATCCTTCACCTGGAAGAGCTTTGCAAATTTTCCAAGTTGCATGTGAAGTGTGTTTGTTATATCCCCGCCCCCTGCTGCTGCTGGCTTCCGAGGGTTGGCGTGAATTTCTGAGGGTCAGCAAGGAAGAGATACGGTGAGACAAAGACAAAGTGACACTTATATGCTCATGTGTTTGTGCATCTCTATATGTGGTGGGTAGAATTGTGTCCCCCCAAAAGACATGTTGGAGTCCTAACCCTCAGTACCTGTGAATGAGACCTTATTTAGAAACAGGGTCTTGGCAGATGTGATGAAGTGAACAATGGAGAGGAGGTCATCCTGTAGGAGGGGGCCCTGAACCCAATGACAGTGTCCTGATGAGAGACAGAAGAGGAGACACAGACACAGAGGAGGAGCCACGTGGAGACGGAGGCAGAGATGGAGGGAGGCGGCCACCAGTGCAGGGATGCCTGGAGCCCCAGAAGCTGGAAGAGGCAGGAAAGACCCTCCCCTGGAGCCTCCAGAGGGAGTGCAGCCCGGTGGCACCTTGTTTGTGGGACTTTGGCAACCGTAGGAAACTAATAGAATATATTAATAGACTCCTGCATTTGTATAGTTACAGTAATAGTGCTTTTTGCTTATATGTGTCTTTTTGAGCCTCTCATAGTCCCTTCATTGTCTTATTAATCCATTCCCATGGAGAAAACATCCAAGCTACTGTCTGACTTTCTGGATTTCTGTTGAGAACAAAATTCTCTTGTCAGTGGTTGCTTAAGTCATCATCTCTGTAACTGAGCTCCCGAAAGAAGAATCCACAATGAGAGAAAGGTTGGGAGAACCCCCTCTCTCTCACCCTTGGTCTGGTGAGCACTGGGTGACTGCAAGAACACTGAGAGCCTCTGTCCCTGCTAGGAGAGAAATTGCAGAAAGCTTCTGATGTAGGTGTGTTGTTCTGTTTTGTTTGTTCGAAAGTGAGAAAATAAACATTTACTGGCATGAACCAGTTAAGAGGTTTGCTTTCAAATCCAGAAGGTCCTTGTGCATTACGGGGTAGTTAAGAGTCAGATGAGAAATTAGTCTCCCCCGAGACCCTGCACATGAGTTTGTCCCAATGTACTCATGACTCCCACAGTCTACCTTTTAATCTTTCACAATCAAAATCAATCTCCTGCTTCACAAGGAAGTACAGCTTTGGTAAGTCCCAAGCATTTCATGAGGAAGCATTTTAGAAATAGAAGCATGATGCACAACAGCCAAAAAGAGGAAGTAACCCAAGTGTCCATTGATGTATGAGTGGATAAACAGAATGTGATCCATCTACACTGTGGAATATTATGCAGCCATGAATAGGAGTGAAGCACTGACACACACTAAAATGTGGATGATCCTTGAACACATGATGCTCAGTGAGATAAGACAGACAGAAAACACTGTATATTACATTATTCATATATTACATGATTTATATGAAATATCCAGAATAGGCAAATCTATAGGCACAGAAAGTAGATTAGTAGTGCCAGGGGCTGGGGGAGAGAGGAACAGACAGTCACTGCTTAATACGTCACAGAGTTTCCTCTTGGGTGGATGAAATGTTCTGGAACTAGACAGGAGGTGGTAGTTACACAACATTGTGACTGCACTAAATGCCACTGAATTGTATACTCTGAAATGGTTGATTTTATGTTATGTGAATTTTGCCTCAATAAATTATTTTAAAAATGGTAATAGTGGGAGCAGTATGGTGCCCACACCTAGATCCTGGATAAATTACTGCAAACCTTGATACCACCATTTAAACATAATCATTTCTGTGTTCTCATACCAAACCTGTAGATAGATAGATAGATGATAGGTAGGTAGGTAGATAGATAGGTGATGATAGATGATAGATAGATAGATAGATAGATAGATAGATAGATAGATAGATAGATAGATAGATAGATAGATAGATAGATAGATAGATAGATAGATGATAGATATGAAAGATAGATGGATGGATAGATAGATGATGATAGATGATAGATTAGAGAGAGAGAGAGAGAGAGAGACTCATGGATTTTAATAAAACAAACTTTTGTATATCTTATGTTAAAAAAACAAGTGGGCACAGTTAAAACATCTTTCCTAAATCCTTTCCACCTCAAAAATAGTAATAATAATAATAAAAAGTGGCACGCGTGTTAGTTGAGGAAACTGTCAACAATCAGGACTGGCAAAGACGACCTCTGAGGAAGACGAAAATTCTGGGCCAAGGTTCTTGGTCAGTTAGTAGACATCTGTTTGCATTGTGTTCGGCTTTTCAACTCCATCTGTTCCAGAAGGTTCTCAGATTTATATTTAAGAAGAGTTTTATAAGTTGGAGACAGGTGTTATTGTTTGTTTTTGAAAATCGTTGCCATCCTTCACTTCCTAACTCGTAGGAGAGGGAGTGTTTGCTGTTTTGCACGGAACAGCGTTCTTTTGGCGGAACAAGGAGCTGAAAGTTCCGAGAAGCCACGTCAGATGGCTCCATACTCCTCCAAAGGATGTGAAGAGGCCTGGCCACTTGCCGTCCCTGTTGGCATTTTCTTGCGTCCCACTGAAACATCCCTGGGCATAATGGCACGTTAAATATTTTTATTTCAGAGCTAATTCATCTCTGCTCAAACGTCCTGGCTTAAAGAACTGTATACACACCCAAAGCAAAGCAAACTTCAAAAGAGGCATGTTGGCATTCTTTAATGAGCCACACTTCATTAGATAAGACACTGAATGGTTATAATTGGTCAATGAGCCAAGGTGGTGCGTGTATGGACACAATCATCTTACTCAATATCTAGACATCTGTGTCCTTTAATTAGCCCAAAGCAACCACTGTTTGGAGAGTAGGACAGGAGTGGCTGGTATTTTTCCAACGGCCAGTGGAGTTTAAATGCAGAACACCTACCAAGTGACAGCCACATGGCAGGAATGTTTTGATTAGTGTAGATGATCAATTTGTAGGCTTTGCACCTCAGTGTGAACTGTCCTCTTTTGAAAGATGAGGAAGGTGGAGTTTGCTGAGACCCATTTTGTGAGTGAGTCCTTCTAAGTCACTCAGCTCTCCATGAGGGTTTTAGCTCACCTAACTCAAAGTACAGTGCTCGCTGACAAAAATGCTCCATCTTGGTGAAATTAGGTGGCATCGTAGAGGTATAAAGTCAGAGAGAGAAGGAAGGAATGAAAGAGAGAGAAGAAGGAGGAGGAGCAGGAGGAGGAAGAGGGGAAAAGGGAGGAGGTTGTGTACCTACATGATTATGTTGGATGATTCCCATTTGGCACATTTACTTCCTCTCGAATGTTATAAACACCAAGCTTTAGCTGCTGTATCTTGATTAAAGAAACAATGTATACATAAAGATATTCAAGCAGGAAACCATTAAATACTTTAAAAAAATATAAGAACTACAGAACGTCTTTATTTTGCCCTCAAGAAACTTGCACCCTCTTTCTTATTCTAATCCAGACTTATTTAAATGACTTGTCTAAACCTTTCCATTTTTATCTTGGATCTTGACTATATCTGTTTTGTTTTGTTGTTTGTGCATGAAACCTAAGCCTTGGAGAGAGACATTGTTTCCACCTGTATCATGATTTTATTTTCACCACGGACAAGGAGCGCCAGCCTTCTCGGGAAATCCACCTTGTGCTCGTCAATGCTCTGAAACACCATGGAGAGGAGCGAATGTACGAGGAAAGTTGAATTTTACGCTCCCGTTAGAAGAAAATACCTCGTGGACTGTGCTAGATAGTTTGATGCTCAAGCCCCTTGCACGGTTATCCTTGAATAGGAACCCATAGGCCATTTCATTTTTTTACAAAGTTAACTGGTGTTTTCATCTGAGCAGAATAGTCACATGATGGACGAGGAAAGTCAAGTCTATTGGGTTCCTGGGTGAGTGAGAGAGAAGACATCGGCTCTTCCAAAAAGCATGGGTAAATTATGTTTATTCTATGAAATAAATAATCATAAATAGAATTTATACCATATCAATAAATAAGAAGAATCACTTTCTGAAGGAAGTTGTCTTGAAAGCAGAACAAGAGAATCTACTGGAAAAGTACAAGTACCTCCCAAATCCCAGGGGAAAGACCCTTTAAGTGGTATCTACTGCCCTCTCGTGGAGACTATTTGAATGGAAAAGAGCTAACGGATCTATTCCAAAAAAACCTTTTCTTTAAGCTGTTATAAGATGGGTTGTTTCCAGCATAAAGAGATAAGATAAATAAATCTGCAAATGTTTCTTGTTAATCTATGTGGTTGTTGAGTCATCCACAAAGCCACAATCAGCAATATCAGCAAATATTCTGTGTACAAGACACTGACAGGTTTGCAGTTCAAATGACTATGAAGTAAATTGTTTCTTCCCTTTTCCAAAGATTAAGCAACAATGAAATTTTTAAAAACCGTTCAAATTCGCCACGTTCAAATCTGCTTGGCTCACTTATCTTTCAGGAGTTTTGCAAGATCCGCCAGCAGGATCTGTATGTAATATATTCCAGCATCAACAAAAGAATAATGCATAATATTTCTGCACAATTTTACAATGGTTGGAAATGTCGCAACAAGAACCAAGTCCTCTGAAGGTAACAGACTGGAGGAGCATAGTTTTCCTTGCCTTATTCTTTTGGGTTATACTTTCTTTTTTTATCCCTGGTTCCAGAAGGAATTTTCAGAACTGAAAAAGTATGTGGCAATACTTAATTGCTGGATCAATGAAGCCAGGAGGATCTGAGGTCACTTGGAGAGCCAGGGACTTTCCGAGGCGTTGAGATGGAGCTTTGCAGGAAGCACAGGGTGGGGGAAAACTGCTACCTTCTGGTTCCAGCGGGTGACAGGGAAGAGATGAAATGCGTCACATTCTAAACGGTCCTCACTGTGTTCATTGGACCCTGCGGTCTTTGAGACAGGTGATTGTACCCCCAGGGGACACTTGGTAATGTTTGAGATATTTCTGGTTCTCACAACTTGCGTTTGGGTGTTGTTGGAATCTGATGGATGGAGACCAAGGATGCTGCTCAACATCGTAGAGTGCACAGGACGGCCCCACCACAGAGAATGGTTCAGCCCCAAAGGTCAGTAATGCTGAGGGCAAGAAACCCTGTCTTAGCATGAGAGACTCTGTTTGTCTATCTATCTGCCTACCTGTACCTCTGTCCATCCATTTACCCACCCACACACTTATCTATCCATCCATCATCCATCCATCCATCCATCCATTTACCCACACACCCACTTATTGATCCATCCATCCATCCATCCATTCATCCATCCATCCATCATCCATCCACTCACCCACCCACCCATCCATCTCCCCTCCATCCATCTATCATCTATCCACCCACCATCTATCCATCCATCCCTCCATCCAACCATCCCTATCTCTCTCTATATCTATCTATCTTCTTTCCATCTCTCTCTCTCTTATCTGTCTATCCTCTATCTATCTATCCTATTGGTTCTGTTTCTCTCAAGAACGCAGGCATGATATGGAGGAAGGGAAGCCTGTATTTCTATTCATGAGAGGGAGAAAATCTGGGCAGTGGGCAGGACTGGGGTGTGTTGGCAAGCAGAGTGCAGCCCCAGAAAAGCAGCCCCATGGACTTTTGAGAGAGCCTCCCATTGGGTCATCTAGGTCCTTGTACCAAGTTCTCCAGTCAATGGGAGTTGGATTCGTGTGGAACAAAAACAGACCAATCAATTTCCCTTTATCACCTAATAGGCCATTTGACAACCACAGTCTGAGTCAAGGATTCTCAGAATACGATAAAGAATAAGTTCCTACTACACTGAGGATCCTTCTAGATTTGCCTGGGACTGACAGCTTTCCAGGAATATGGGAACTTCAGTTTTAAAACCATGAACATCCCAGGTGAGCTGGGACAAATTAGTCACCCTAGCTCCTGGGATAGAGGAAGAGTCAAATAAATAAAAAGCTGTGAAAACCAAAATTTGCCTAAGTCATGACTTGCTTGGGGAACATGGCGATCCAGGAAGGAGACAGACAGCTTGAGAAAAGGAGAATTGTCAAGGCACACCAGATGGGAAAAGATGGATCAGTCATTTATATGTCTCAAATATGATTCATTTATCATTTTTTTCCAAAGTTAAAAGTTTCCTGTAAATAGGTAAAGCTATTCTCCAGGGTAGCTCAAGAGGACGTCACTGGGAAGCAATACAATTTGTAAAATGGAAAGTATGGATAAAGCTTGATTCTATAATACTTTAGGAAATAAGGGATCATTATGTGGCATTTCAAACTTACATCTCAACAGATACTAGACATCCAAAATATAAGAAGAAGAAAAATGTGCTTAAAATTGCAAATGTGGGGATGCTCACGTGTGCTTCCTGGCTTGTGTCTGTCACCATTCTGAATAGGAGTCGCCATTAGCTGCAACTGAAACCATATTTCCAAGATCCGCTGAGATTTGCAATCCTTGCACAGAGTCTAATCAAAGGATTTCAACCTAATTCTTCCCCTTAAGCCAACAAAATAAAGTGTATGCAAGGTGTGACGGGCATTGGGGAATGGTGAAGGAATACACATGGTGAACTCCCTTCGCGTGTCAGCTCTGGGAAAGCTGAAAAGGTCACACACATTCTACAGATTAACTGGTTCATGCTACATTTAATCCGGTGTATGAGTTAAATTCTCAGATAATCCCAGGACCTCCTTGCCTAAGAAGTCAATAACAACCACCACCATAACTACTTCCCAACGGGGAACAAACTGTTTGCATTCAGGAGAAGATCCAGGTTTTGTGGGGGGCTGAAGCTTACAAAATTTGGGGGGGTCATCTTGAAGAAAATGAAATCAAACATATCGTACTTTTGGAAATTTTGCAAAAACATACAACTCTGTGAGTGCATTGCTGGGGCCCCTTGGAGAACATTGAGAGAGAATGATGGGCAGATGGGGTGGAGGAGGGAGCAGAGTGGGCTATTTCTGCCTCACTCAGGACTCCTGTCTTTGCTCTGGGGCTCCCCCATGGGCTGGCCAGGATGTTCTCAGCACTGTGTCCAATGTCTCAGGCTCCTTCCCCTCCATCCTCCTTCCATCCCTCTCCTCTTTCGCGGTGTCAGGTCTTCATGATGAGCTGAAGGCTCCTGCTTCTTCCCCATTATCCCTCACAGACATTTCCCCCAATAATTCCATCTTGGGGTAGACTTCCTGCAGGACCTCCGGTGACACAATCTCTTATTTGTGAAAGGAAGAATGGAGTCATAAACTGGACAAAAATTGTGTAAAGCTGGAAGGGAAAAAAAACCAAAGTGAAAGCATTCTAAGCTCACTGTGTGGCTTAGTAAAACGTAAATGTTTTGATTACTTTCAAGGGTGAGATAAGAATGACCATATGATCCAGCAATTCCACATCTGGGTTTTTATCCAAAAGTGTTGAAATCAGAGTCTCAAAGAGATGCCTGCACTGTTCATTGCAGGGTTATTGACAATAGGCAAGATATGGAAACCACCAAATTGTTCATCAATAGATGACAGGACAAGAGAAAAATGTGATCTGTACATATAATGGGGTATTATTCAACCATAAGAAAGAAGGAAATCCTGCAATATGCAACAACATGGATGAACCTTGAGGGCATTGTGCTCAGTGAAAGAAGGCAGACACAGAGCGACAAATACTGTATAATTCCACTTACATGAGGTGTCTAAAATAGTCAGACTCCTAGAAACAGGGAGAAGAAGAGTGGATTCTGGGGACTGGGAGGAGACGGAAACAGAGAGCTGTTCAGTGGTAAAAAGTTTCAATTATGCAAGATGAATAAGTTCTAGAGATCTGCTGTACAGTGTAGTTTAGCGCATACAGTTAACAATATGTATTGTGCACGTAAAAATTGATTAAGAGGGTACATCTCATGTTAAGTTTTCTCACCATAAGATAGAAATATAGAGAGATGGTAGATGGATAGATAGATAGATAGATAGATAGAGATGATAGATGATTGATGGATTGATAGATAGATAAATGATAGATGATAGAGAGATGATAGAGATAGATGATTAATGATAGCTAGACAGATAAATATCGATAGATGAGAGATAGATACATAGGTAGATGATAGATGGTAGATAGATAGATGATAGACAGATAGATAGATAGATAGATAGATAGATAGATAGATGAAATTAACTTCCAAATCATGAAGAAAAAAAGAAGAAGGAAGGGAAAAAATAAATTCAAGTGCAGGCCAAAAAAGAGAGAAAAGAATCACAGAAATGTAAAACAAATAGGAAGCATAAAATGTAGTGGTAAAACCAACCCAAACATATTGGGAATAGCAGAAGGGATAGTCATGAAAATGTATAGACCGAACATATAAAAGTAAATCCAGCTCTACGCTGGTTCCAGGAGACACACCTGAACTTCAGATCACTGGAAGGCTGGACATAAAATGGCGGACCGAGACTATCGTGCAAATACTAACCAGAAGTACTGAGGTTCTGACTGGCGAGGGTCTTTGCGGGGAGAAATTTATCATCCTGACCCTTGATTTAGTCTGTTTGGGCTGCTAGAGCAAAACACCATAAACTGCATGGCTTGTAAACAACAGACATTTGTCTCTCCCAGTTCTGGAGGCTGGAAGTCGAAGATCAACACACTGGCAGATTTGGGGTCTGGTGAGGGCCCTCTTCCTGGTTCATAGATGGCCGTCTTCTCGTTGTGTCCTCACATGGTGGAAGGGGCAAGGGAGCTTTCTGGGGTGTCTTTATAAAGGTACTAATCCCATTCATGGGGGCTCCACCCTCATGACCTAATTACCCCCCAACGGCACCACCTCCTCGAACCATCCCATTGGGGGTTAGGTCTCAACCTATGAATTTTGGGGGGACACACATTCAGTGTATAGCACCCCTCTAAACCACCTCCATAAAGGCAGTATCTACCCAAGAGTCTACCCAGGAGACTCCCAAGAAATGCAGACCTACAGCATTCAATCACATACATGACCCAACACACTGAAACAGCCAAGTCTTGTCTAGACACTTGTTCCAAGAGCCCATCCAAGTGCTGACATTTCCAAAATGACGTGGATTATCCAACTTGCTGATTCTCTGTGTAGGACATTGCATTTGCTTTTCATAATGAATATATTAAAATATGTAACTTGACAGGACTTTAGAGATCATCCATGCGAACCCATCCTTTTAATACACCATGGAGGAATATCAGTTGGGTGGAAGAATTCAATGCTGTCCTCTAAAAATGAATGTGTACTCTCTTCTCATTACAGAAAATCTGAAGCCATGGGTTAAATTCCAACTACTAAAGTGTGCCTTCACATTAAAAAAAGAATGAGCCTCAGAGTTATTTTTGGTGACAGATCTGTGTGTTATTTACAAAAAGTCATTTTGTGATAGCCGTTTTGACTGAGGCTTTTAAATTTAGATCAGTTCATCAAAGCATGGGGTCTTTCGTTTGGGGAAAATAAAGAAGGAAAATATCGAGTTAAAGAAATAGCTCTATACTCCAATGAAAATGTATTTTTAAACCATTTGGGTTTTAACTGAGTGACATGGAAGATTCAAGCTCTCTGTCTTTCCATGGCCCACCCAGGTCAGTTCTTCAGAAATCCCCAGAAAGATCTAAAATTGAGATAAGCCTAGAAAATGCTTGCTGTGCTTTTCTTTTTTTTTTTTTTTCTCATACGTATGACTTTTCTTTCTTTCTTTTTCTGGTGAAAAAGATTGTCCCTAAGCTAACATCTGTGCCAATCTTCTTCTATTTTGTACATGGGATGCCACAACAGCATGGCTTGATGAGCGGTGAGCAGGTCCATGCCCAGGATCCAAACCCATAAACCCTGGGCCGCTGAAGTGGAGTATGAAAACTTAACCACTATGCCACTGGGCTGGCCCCTGTATGACTTTTTATGGGAAAAATACTTAATATTTTGGCTCTCATTGACTAGTTCTTCTGTGGAAAGTTACATAATCACTATATCTGCAAGGAATTAAGATAGCTGGTCAGGCTTATAATTGACAGATGAAAGGATAGACATTTAAACCTAGACAGAAAGATTAGATAGATAGATAGATGATACAATTAGAGAGAGACGTGTCTTTTCATAGCATAGAAAAATATCAAAATTCATTAGCAAATATCTAAATGAAAATGAAAAATGTTTACTTAATTTTCAAAAATATTTGCACTATTGTGAAACTAGTCATAAAACCAACAATATTCTATGTTTATCTGACCTTTCTAACTTTTGTCATTTATGCCACATCAGGATTACTCAATCTTACCATTATTTGACATTTGGACCAAATATTTCTCTTTGGTGGGGTCTGTCCTGTGCGTTGTAGAATGCTGAGCAGCGTCCCTGGTCTCCACCCACTAGATGCCAGTAGCATTCCCTTCCCCCAGCGGTGACAACCAGAAAACATCTCCAGATATTGCCAAATGTCCCCGGGTGTGTGTGTGTGGGGGGGACAGAATTGTCCCAATTGACAACCACTGATGGTAGACCTATAATCTCAGTTTCTTAGCCATTGTGATTCAGCTCATCCTAGTATGTGATGGTTAATTTTATGGGTCAACTTGGCTGGGCCATGGTGCCCAGATATGTGGTCAAACATTACTCTGGATGTTTCTGTGAGGGTGATTTTTGGTTGAGATTAACATTTACATGAATGGACTTTGAGTAAAACAGATTGCCCTCCATAATGTGGATGGGCCTCATCCAGTCAGTTGAAGGCCTGGAAAGAGCAAAAATTGACATCCCCTGAAGAAGCGGGAACTCTGCAGCAGATGGCCTTTGACCTTAACCTGCAAGTCTTCCATGAGTCTCTGGTCTACAGGCCTATCTGTCAAATTTTGGACTCTCCAAGTTTTCACAATCGTGTAAGCCAATTCCTTAAAATAAATCCCTCAATAGATGGATGGATGGATGGTTGGATGGATGGATGGATGGATGGATGGGTAGGTGGGGGGTGGATGGTTGGATGGAGGGATGGATGGATGGATGGACGGATGGATGGATGGGTAGGTGGGTGGATGTACAGTTAGATAGATAGATAGATAGATAGATAGATAGATAGATAGATAGATAGATAGATAGATAGATAGATAGATAGGTAGGTAGATAGATAGATAGATAGATAGATAGATAGATAGATAGATAGATAGATAGATAGATAGATAGATAGATAGATAGATAGATATTGGCAGGAAGATAATTAACTACCTATCTACAGACATCCTGTTGATTCTGCTTGTCTAAGGAACCCTGACTAAGGCATAGTGTCTCTAGGAATCATCTAGGAGAAGCTCTCTTTTCCTTTGCCTCATCCAGGAATCCAGGCTTTTACCCCACATTCATCTTCTTCCTCTAGTCCCATTTTCCACAGTGTCTCTCTGACCTTTAAGTCCAAATCTCATCCAGGCCTGAATTCTCAGTAATGTTAAGGCATTCAGTCTGGATGTTTCTTGGACTCTCACTTCAAACTCACGTTCCTGTATGGGTAACCCTGGCTTGGAGTTTGAGTATCTTCTTGGGATATTTAATTCTTTCTGAACTGCTATTGTTTGCCGGGAAGTTCACCAGGTTCAAAAAGCCTTCTTTCGTTTTCTGGCAAAACCTGGATTGAGAAAGAATTGAACTGGCAGTTGTTTTTTTCAATTGAGATGAAAAACACATAACATAAAAATAATCACTTTAAAGTGAACTCCTCAGAGGCATTTAGTACAGTGACAAAGTTGCACAACCACCATCTCTAGCTAGTTCTAAGATATGTTCATCTCCCCAAAAGGTAGCCCCTTATCCGTGAGCAGGCCCTTCCCCTCCCCCTCCCCCAGCCCCTGGCAACCACGAATCCACTTTCTATCTCTACGGATTTGCCTGTTCTGGACATTTCCTATCAATGGAGTCATGCACTATGTGGTCTTTTGTGTCTGGCTTCTTTCACTGAGCAACACGTTTTTGCAGTTCATCCACATGGAAGCATATATCAGAACTCCATTCCGTTGTGTTTTTTTCACCAGCTTTATTGGGAAAGAGGCACTAGTTGTGTTTTATCTGGAAAACCTATGAATCTTCCTGGGGACACCCCATTGACTCATCTGTGAGTCCATTATTCCCCTATGGTTTGATTTAATGATTAAATTTATCATTTTCAGTTTGGGCTCTTTTTTCGTTCATTCATTCATTTATTCACCCATTCAATACAACTAAGAGAAACTAGGAGGCTCTCCTCTGATGAAATTCCTGATAGAACATTCTGCTTACTTCCCCAAAACGTATCTGTGGGTTTGAACTGGTTCCAATACGTCCCTGAATGTTTGAGTTATATGCGCCCATCCACTCTCTGCATACTTGCCTTTGACCTGATGCGTAATAAATTATACGGCTCTTGAAAACTTATGAAGTGGAGGGAAGCAGATCTAAGAAAACTCTCCCTGAAAGCCGATTGTGTGTTCCATCACGCCAGGAAGTGGAATGTTGGAAGCTTTACTTGCCGAACTGTCATCATCTTAAAACCTACTCCCATTCTTATGAAGTTAGGGAAAAATACATATATTATCTTCCCCCAGTGACTATCTGATTGCCAAATGGTTTATTAGAACATGTAGAGAGAAGCTCAAAAACATGAGGGATTTCTGTAAGGATTTCAAGGCAGGTGTCTGGAACTGTGATAATGTTACGATTCCATATGATTTTGTGTAGTTTTTTTGTGTGGACACAAAAGCATTCAGAGCAGTGCAGATATAAACGTCTTCTCACTCTCTTTTCACTTTGATTTCATCATCTTACTTCGAAGAAAATTAACCAAGTTTCAATGAAAATTAGTATTTCCAAAAATAGGAGCCAAAAATGCATATCTGTTTCTTCAGTGCTGCATTTAAGATGAGCAGCAAGCTCAGAAGTGAAGGAAACCAGTAATTTAGTTGTCTGCATGGTGTCCTAATTTATGGATTAGGATGGTTGAGTCTGTTATGAAAACGACCCGCATAGAGAAAACAACCTAAGCAAAATTGCTGGATTGTCAAAGTCATGATACAAATCCAGCTACCCCGAGTTTTATGGGTGTTTGTCGTTTATTGGAATGTTTACTTAGTGAAGCACTTTCAGTTCTAACTCTTTAATCAGCTCTAGCAATGGCAGAGGGATTGGTGTGTTTATCTTTTTTCCCTCTATATAAAACCTGATGATACTTCTGACACATTCCTACCGAGATAATATAACCACTTCCCATTGGTTGATAACACACTTCACACCACCACAAGGGACGAGCACAGATTGCTTCTTCTTCTTTAGTTTCAGAGAATTTCTTTTTTTCTTTTTAATTTTATTTTATTGTGGTAAGAACACTTATCATAAGATCTACCCTCTTAACAAAACTTAAGTGTACCATGCATTAGTCTTGACTATAGGCACGAAGTTGTACAGAAGATCTTGAGAATTCATTCATCTTCCTAATTGTCCAAATGTCACGGGGGTTGGAAATCTGATTAAAAGGTCACCAAAGATCACGTTCTTTAGGGCGCATCCACTATGCTTTTCATGTCAGTGACTAACCTAACAAAAATCCAAATGATATCCTATAACATAACAGCTGTATTAATTCTGCATTAGTCGTCACTACAGTCTTCAGATACATATATATGGAGAGAAAACAATATTTTATTACCTAAATTTTAAAGAGAAGGGAAAAAGCAGTGGTTTTCCCCCAACAGGACCGTCAGCAAAGTCTGGAGACATATTTGGTTGTCAAAACAGAGGTGTAGGGGATGCTCCTGGTATCTGGTGGGTGGAGACCAGGGAGTCTGCTCAACACCCTACAGTGCACAGGGCAGCCCCACCACAAAGAGTTATCTGGTCCAAAATGTCAATAGCACCAAGATTGAGAAACCCTGAAGTAAGAATACACAGAAATAACTGGAGCGTGGTGTTACATGCAAAGGATGTTAACAGAGCTGCCAGCTTGAAAACTCCCTTTATTTTCTAAAGTGGATGTTGTGCTCAGAAAGACAGCTCAGATTTCCCAGCAAATGCATCAGAATTCTGGAGAATTGAAAGGGGGAATTGAATACCCAAAGGAAATGAAAACAGGATCCCAAAGAGACATCTGTGCCCCCATGTTGTTTGGGGCCTTAGTCACAGTAGCCAAGACCTAGAAACAACCTAAGTGCCCATTGACAGATGAATGGGTAAAGAAGTTGTGTGTGTGTGTACACACACAAACACACACACACACACACACACAATGGAATACTATACAGCCATAAAAGAGAAGGAAATCCTGCTGTTTGTGACAACACGGGTGGATCCTGAGGGCATTATGCTAAGTGAGATAAGTCAGACAGAGAAAGACAAACAGTATGATCTCATTTACGTGTGGAATCTAAAAAAAAAAAGCTGAACTCACAAAAACAGAGAGTAGAATGGTGGTTAACCAGGGGCTGGGGGTGGGGGTATAGGAGAGATGTTGTTTAAGGGTGCAAACTTGCAACATGTGGATAAAAAAAGTCCTGGAGATCTAATACACATCATAGTGATTACAGGCGGCTCTATTGTATTATTGACATCAAACTTGCGGAGACCAGATCTTCATTATTCTCAGCCCAAAAGAGAAAAGATAATTATGCCGCGCTAGCTCACACTACAAGGATCAGACTGCAATATATAAATGTATCAAATCAACACGTTGCACACCCTACACTTACACAGTGTTGCGTGTGGAGTTGGACACTTTGTGGCAATGGTGGGAATGAGTGCTTTGTCACCACAGCCAGCTCGCCCACCTGGAATTTTAGGGAATTTGAGGCACAGTGCACACCAGGCAGCATGTTCCTTCTTAGAGAAGACGGAGAAAGTTATAAGCAGGCAAATTTGACCATTCCGGGTCCCTCAGACCCAAGCGGGTCCCCATCACATTCCAGAAGGAAGCTGGAACTTCTCACCAGGATCCCTTCTGTCTGTCTCAGTGGCCACAGCCTGGCTTCTGCCGTAGACTCCAGCCCTGGGGACCGTGGAGGGTCGGGTTGTCTCCCAGCTTGGGACTGCCTTCGACCTGCCGCAGATCCTCACCCTTCTTACCTGGCCTCAGGTCAGTTGTCCGAAAGCCAGTTCACCAGAAGAATAGTTCCTAGAAATGATCCATCTTACTGACTTACCAAAGGGGCCCCTGGGGAGCCAGAGCTGGTGGCTGGGCCCTGGGTTGACTCCCCTGCCTGTCTGCCTTTCCCTGGCAGAGGGTCCCTTCTCTCTACCCCAGCTCGCTCCTCTCTAGCAGCTGAGAGCTGGGGCACAGACAGATCGGACATTCCTTAGAAAATTATCAGGAAGACAAAGTAAAAACCGGTCAAGGAAGAGTTACTCAGAATCTTCAAAAGATGCTTACACCATCCAACACAATGTGAATTGCCGTAAACTTTATGAATAGTAAAAATGGTCAACCAAATATTAGTTGAAGTCTTTGAAAGCTGTTAAAATCAACTATCTATGTATCTATCACCTATCTATGTTTCCATCAATCATCTATCACCTCATAATCTATTTATGTTTCTATCATATATTTATCTATTATCTATCAACTATGTTTCTATCATCTATCTATCACGTATATGTCTGTCTATCTATCTATCTATCAACTATCTATCTCTCTACCTATCACCTATCTATGTATCTATATCTACTTATCTACTATTGATCTAACCTAGCCAATCTCTATTATATATTATGATTTATCTATTTTATCTATTCTTATCTATTTACTATTATATTATGTATACTGATAAATACATAGATAGAGAAATGGAGAGAGAGAGAGGTAATTTGTAAAATGTACAAGTATTTAGAATGAAACACTTTTTGTGGGATGAGCGTGGGTAACTTGGTAAACGCAGAAATTGCTCATTCAGGAATTAATATTCAGTGATTGGCCTGATTCCCTTTCTATTCACTCTTCACACCTTTGCCCTGCGAGGGGTCATTACTGGGGCAGCCCCCAGGCTCCCTCCGCCCGTCTCTCCATCCCCAACACCACTCTCCCAGCCCTGCTCCCTGGCTAGCCTGGCTCTGCAGAGCCTTCTCCGCCTGTGCCCCCCAGCATCTCGAGTTCCATTACTCATTATGTCCACTCTGGTTGTTGGTCATTTGTCCATCCCCCCCGGCCACACACAGACATCACAAACACCTCGAGACTCAAATACCCCATACCCGACCCAATGCTGACAACTGGTACCACTCAATAAACGTCCAAGTAAATTAATGGACTATTTATGCCTTTTTATAACAGCCACTGCAGCAATCCTAAATTAAAGTGGTGATTTTTAACTCCTAAAATCCAATAAACAATAGGGGGGGAGTTTATTTCCAGCTCCAGAAAAAGGCTGAAAGGAGATGGTGAAAGCACTACATTCCTGAAAACCCCTTTAGCATCATGTGCAAGAAAACAGTCTGGGAGAGTTCCTTCAGCCAGACTTTCCCCAGTCGTAATTCCAATGCATCTGGTTCTAAACTGGGGCAAGGGAAATTAAGTGTGTTTCATTATAACGCTTCAAGGCACACGTGTGCATAGATTGGGGTGCTCTGGGGGAATTTTATTGATATTTGCTAGTGGCGTAGGGCTACAGTTTTGCCTGTCTGATCCAGCAGCTCTCTCGATTGACATATACAGAAAGCACTGTATGTAACCTACATTTCATCTCCCAGACTTTGTTCTCCCTCATTTGTTCCATTCCTACTTTCTGATCAGAAGGGACGTGACTTAATTTTCCTCAAAAATCATCACCAGATTTCAATTCTATATGTCTTTTAAATATCTCTCTATGCCAGGAAAAAAAAAAAGAGGTTAAAATTATCGTTTAGATTATTTGCATATTTTTGAAATGTTTTAATGAGGTTACATATGATAATATGATTGTAAGGAAAATCAATGCATCATGTAAAATTGAATCTTATGCAAAGTAAAGAAAAAAACAAGTGGGGACATTTTGTGCAATGCCAGGGAGTCGAAATCTGATTTTCTCCGAAAAGAAAGAAGGCTGGGGAAATTCTTTTCTCCAAGTTAAGAAACCATTCAAACTTCATGAGTTTGCTGTTTTGATCATAATTTAAATGTCTTCCAGATTTCTACCCTCAGAAAAAAATATGGCTTCATGCTTTTAGCGAAGAAAGATCAAAATAGTGTATTAAATACTCTCGGAGGACTTCTTGTACATATAAAACATATTCAGTGAGTTAATATAAAATAAATCAGAAACAGATAGACTGGTTCTCCTTTAGATTATACAAGCATTTAAGCATTCTGAAGATGAGGAATAAAAACTAGAAGAACAATGAAAAAAATATCAGTTGCCCAAAGAGAAACATTTAAAAATCTGGACTACAGTTTGGACTGGCTACTCTCAGCAAAAGTCCAAGTGTTACATACAAACAAATAAGGTCATGTCTTCATTCTTTCCACAGAGTGGACTCCTGTCCATGTATGTTTTCAGTGCTTTGTTGGAAAACCCAAGGAAGGGGGTAATGGTTGAGTAACCACTATGGATTAGGCAGCAAAGCCATTTTACCATATACAAGCCAAGTGATAACCAAACGAAATCCTCTCCAAAACAGATAAATTCCTTTCACTGTGTCCAACTTCCCTCATGCTAAGGGGATTCCCTTCAGAAACCCAAGCTGACCTTGGCCCAGGTCCACAACTTAGCCACTTAGGAGGAATACGCCCTTGCAAGAATGTACTCCAGCTAAAACTAGCTACCATCTGCCCGCAGGCTCCCCGTTACCCTCATGTCACTTCTAGTCCCACAGAACCAATGGTGAACTTCTCTTCTGTGTGAGAATTAATTACAAACATGGACATGAGAGTTTCTAGATTGCCACGAAATGAGCTGCTTGTTAGTTAAGGGCCTATATCAGTTATCACTGCTGGGTAACAAACCACCCCGATGCTTAGTAGCTAAAGACAACCACCGTTTTGTTTGCTGATGTTTCTATGGGTCAGAAATTTAGAGTGGGCTCAGCTGGGTGGTCTTGCCTTGTGATGTGGCAGCAGTCAACTGGCAGTTTAATGGAGGATGGATGGATGACCCAAGTTGGAGCCCACTCACATGCCTGGCCATTGGTGCTGGTGAATGCTGGACCTCTCACCCAGTTTCTTTACACGGTGGTTTCAGGGAACCGAGGTGATGGACAGCACCACCCAGCAGGCATGTGAGAGAATCTACTTTAGGCCATCCAGAGCCTCCAGATGATGGCAGCCGCACGAGTGATCCCAGACAAGGCCAACAGAAGGAGCCCAGCCCAAGTTGCTGATTGACAGAATTATGAGCAAACTCAATGTTTGTTATCTTGAAGCATAAATCTTAGAGCTGATTTTATATGCAGCAATAGAGAACTGACCCAGAAACTGCCTCCTCGAGGAGGAGGCTGTTGCTATAGTGAATGCTTAAAACAGACTGTATTGGCTCTGAAACTGGTTGGTGAATAGAGTTTGGAAAATAGTAATGAAATTGCTCCCGGAAGCTGGAAAAAAAAGGATCACCTGTGGTATGTTGTGGTGAAAGACTAACACTGTAGCCTGTAGTAACTTGTAAGATAAAGCCATGCCTAACAATCCTGGATTTGGAAAAGGTAGGGTTTTTCAACTGGGCCATTATTGACATTGAGGTCAGAAAATTCTCTGTCAAAGGGGCTGTCACGTGCATGGAGGATTTTTAGCAGCATCCTTGGCTTCTGTCCAGTAGACTGAGTCCTGCCTGAATTGTGCCACACAGCCATGAGTGTATAACATTTATGTCGTTTTAAACTAGGACATTTTGGGACAATTCATTATGTGGCAAAACATGACTGAAACAGCCTCTTGCATTGTTACAGAAAGAGAATCTACTCATGGAGGTTCTTTTTCCAGCTTCAATCAAGGGCCTTGGTTCATTCTATTAATATTTTCATTGTATTCCATGAGATAAATATGACATTCAACAACCTTAGTTGATTTTGGTGACAATTCTATGAGACAGTTACCACCTTTATATGAGCAAACTGAAGCTCAGGGAATGTAAGTAACTGGCCACGGTCACCCATATAGGAAGCTGTACTCATTTCTTAGGGCTGCCATAACAAAGTACCACAAACTTGGTGACTATAAACAACACACAGTCATTCTCCTGCAATTCTGGAGGTCAGAAATCCAAAACAGATTTCACTGGACTAAAATCAAGGTATGGGCAGAGCTGTTCCTTCTGTAGGCTCCAGGGGAGAATCTGTTCTGTTGCCTTTTCCAATGTCTAGAGGCCACCTGCGTTCCTTGGCTCATGGACCCTTCCTCCGTCTTCAAAGCCAGCAGTGGTGGGTTGAGTCCTTCTCACATCTCATCACTCTGATCTCGTCTCCTGCTTCTGTCTTCCACTTTCAAGAGCCCTTGCGATTACATCAGGCCCACCTGGATAATCCAGGATGGTCTCCCTATTTTAAGGGTCAGCTGATTAGCAACCTTAATTCCACCTGCAACTTTAACTCCCCTCTGCCCTACAACCAATATATTCAAAGGTTTCGGGGATCAGGATGTGGACATCTCTGGCAGGGAAACCGTCATTCCACCCACCACAAAAGCAAAAGAACTGAACAAACTCCAAAGGCAGGCCATGAGCTGTGTTATTTATTGCCAGGCGCTGACAGGGGTGGGGATATAGGTCAGAGAAGAGCTGGGAGAACCAACTCTGCACGTGTCTTCCCAGCTTCCTGTTCCGTGACCTCATGATGGTGTCTTGGAATTGGCCACGGTGAGGGGAGTGTTCACACAAGGGAAATTGGCAGATGCTGTCAGTCCTGGGTCCCTAGCGCCTAGTAGGAGTGGGTGCTAACATTTATCAGCACGCCACTGGATACCACACGGAACAGGAGAGCAATACAGTGTTACGGGGGAAAGGTTTTATCAGAAAAGCGGGAATTACTGAAGAAACTCCAGGGAGGCTGCCAGCACTGCCTGTGAAGACTCTGTGGAAAAAGTCACACTTAAGTGGAGAGCTGAAGGAGGGGAAAGGGTCAGACAGTGGAGGGGCGTGTCGAGATAGGAGACGAGAACACGGTGGCACGTTTGCAGAACTCCCGTTTGTTCACAGATGGACAGAAGCGGCTGGGAGGAGATGTAGCTGGAGAGGAAATGAGGACCAGGAAGAAAAGAGCTACATTAGCCCTCTTTAGGAATTGGGGATTAATGAGCTGCAAGTTTGGGTTTTCATCATGGTGACCCGAGTGTACATATTTAATAAAAACTCATTTAAACTCCATTGTAGACCAAGTGTCTTGTGAAAACGAGGAAAAGAAAATCCAAGGTAGTTGACTAAGTCTTGTGGTGTTTCCCCTAAAATTTGGGCAGCTCTAATCGAGCCAACTCTATTAAATTCACAATCGTCATGAATTCTAAGGCAGTATGGTTCCCCATGAGGAACTAGATTTTCGTTGAGACTTACATACACACATACATATATATTGTGGTGTAGATTTTAGTCTACATTTTGGCAAATCTTTTTCTTGACCATGAGATTGATTATGCCACAAAAAGGGAGAAAATCCCATAAATAAACCGAACACAAAACCCACAAGGTTCTTGAAAGAGAAAGGAGAAGGAATATTTTGTATTTTGTCAGTGTAAAGGGGGATTTCTTTATACGAGGCTAGCCACAGGCTATCGAGGAAGGAGCCTCCACGTGGCAGACGGAAAATCATCAGGGAGGAATCTCTCGGCCATCCCGCACGATATTCCGTGTCTGTGCTCACGTATTGGGAGGACATGTGTACGTTTCGTGGATTAAGTGATCCTTCTATATAGTTGCAGAACCCACGTTTTTGGCCATAAACAGGTTCCCCATAAGCTTCAACCATTTGAATGTGAATTTCTGCAGTGGAAGCAAATTTTGAAAATGGAAGTGCAAGAGGATGCCCCATCTGGGAATCACGTGTCTAGAACAGGGACTGTTCTTAGATATGGGTTATGTCATCGATGCCTTCAGCAGCTCTAACTTTCACGGTTGTCTTGTTACTTGTGTGTGTGAGGGGTTCACAGTCTAATGGAGAAAGAAGGCAGAGTGGGTACTAGAAGCTGGCAGGCGACATCGGAGACATACACAATGGGAATGGAGAGAGGGTTTCCTGGAAGGGGAACCCAAGAAATGTCTATGGAGGAACATCCATTTATGCCTGGTGTTGAAAACATGGGTGTTATATGTACACAAAGACATGGAGAATCAACAGGATGAGTAAATTTATGTCACGAATGAAGCAAGACATGAGGCGGGTACAAGGAAAAGCAAACCATTTAATTTGGGTGTTGTGGAGGGTAGGTTACTGGAATAATAAGTCAATAATAATAATAATAATAAATATAATACATGTTGGAAGGGGCCCATTTTCGAGGAGGCCTTTGTCACTAAAACTCAGAGGTACATACTTGATTCTGTTGAAAAACAGAAGCCTTTGATGACTATTGATTGAAACTTTAACATGACTGAACTTCTGAAAGGTTAAAGTCTAATATGTTTTTAAGTACTAATTCTACACTGGAGGCTAACATATTATGGGAGGGATTTTTTCTTTGTTTTGTGGGGTTTTTTGATGAGGAAGTTTGGCCCTGGGCTAACCTCTGTTAATCCTCTTCTTTTTGCTGAGGAAGACGAGCCCTGAGCTAACATCTGGGCCCATCTTCCTCTATTTTGCATATGGGACGCATGACTTGATGAGCGGTGCTTAGGTCTGCACCCAGGATCTGAACCTGTGAACCCCAGGCTGCCAAAGCGGAGTATGCAAACTTAACCACTATGCCATTGGGCTGGCCCCTGTTTTGTGTTTTGAACTCTATTGGGATCATGTTTGATGCTTTAGACATCAATTTGAAGGACGTACGAGGTTACAGCACATTCAAGTCCACGTAAAAGTTTGAGGTAAGCGTTATCATTATGACACTGTGACATTCCAAGCATTTTAGGATTTATGCATTTATTTGTGGACAGAATTAGGGAAAAGATTACTTGGCCCAAGATTCTTTCCAGCCCTATTGTTCTGTAAAGTTATGCAAATACATTCAATTCTGTTTAGGGCAAAACAAATTTCAAATGAGGCATTCACAATTCAAGCTCTCACTGGTTTTAGTGAAAGTTGCTACCAGACTTTGCAAGAGCTTTGGCCATATGTCTGCTGAACCGCCTTCCAGTTCCATGGGTCCACGAATCCATGCATCTGTAGCAAAAGTGCGGGCTGCTCCTCTTGCGTCCAATGTTGCGTGCTTTAGATCGTGACGAGACGGCAGTGTATGTTCTCTGCAAGCTACGAAGAACACATGTGGTCGTGCTGTTCTGATTTCCACTGGCTTCAACGTAATGACTCTCATATGTTAATATCTCAAGCATTCGAGCTGGAGGGCTTAGCACATCATATATGAAAACTGGGCAATAAAACGAGAGATCGTGCTCAAGGAAAACAACGGTATTGCAGACAGATCTCCTTCTTGTACCTATATAAAACCCTGTTCTAATCCATCATTCCTTTGGAAATCCATATCCTACATATTTGTTTGTAGATTGATCATATTACAATCAGCCTCAAGGGCACACTCTACGGATGAGATGCGCCAAAGGCCAATTAATATTGCCTTTTTAAATGCATTTTTAACATTTAAAATATTTAATACTGAAAAGTCTTCCCCCAAGTGTTACCATCTCAAAAGCAGTGAGAAATTCATGGCGATTGTAAACGCATTAACACTGCCCATCTGTAAAACCAGCATTATTAATAATGGGTTTATTACACACCGACTCTTGAAATATTTTAGTGCATTTTACTTTTCGTGCAGATGAGGTCTAGCAATACATGTTTCTCTCTGCCGATGAGAATACACATTTTCCAGAGCGGAGGACTCATAAAAGTTTTCTGCATGATTTCGGGCCTCTCGAGGCATCAGATGAAGATGGCCGTGGGCTTCACACCCTGATGTTGCAGCTGATGGGGAAACAGATGGTGTGACTCAAGCCATCCTTAGGAAAATAAAATAGCCGCAAACAACACAAAGCAAAGTCAGGGGAATATTTGAAATCAGTGTCAGATACTGGCTCTTTCTATTTCCATATGGCCATTGTCCTTTCCTAAGACCAGTTTATGATAAAGTCAGCATGCTCTTTTTCTGGACGAACCACACCGAAGATTTGCAAATTGATGACCGTCACTCAGTGGTTTGCAAGGGGCAACTGTCTGTGGTTAAAGGCATCAACCACATTTACTGGATGCAATCATTTTTACTGGGGATTCATCCATGCAGCTGGTTTTCTCAGGTTAGGAGCCAGTCTTTATTTTAATGTCCCAGCCCACAGAGGTCACCAAATGTGACACTCAAAATTACATTTATATTAGATCAGTTTGGAGGAAAGAAGAATATTCTTTCAAAAATTTTTTTTGGTTTTACTCTTTCTTTAGCAAATTGTCTTTGTGGGAGTAATTTCCTCCCTTGTTTTTGTTAGCATCAGCAACTTTTTACCCAGAAGGATCTCATCAAAAACATGCCTTATTTTCTCTCGAGTACAAGAGTCAAGTGAAGCATTTTCCCGCTTATTTTGTCTGTTATTTACTTCTCAAGAAAACTGCCTCTCTAAGTTGAATTGAGACAAATAATTATTGAGTCTTACCATATCTTGGGCACAGTGTGGCGTAAACATAGGATAGAAATTCACATAATTTGTAATATATTTAGAGGGAGACATTCCTATAAATGTATTCACCAAGTTCTAGGTAAAATTTTAGGAAGCATGAGATTGGGTATATAAGTCCACAGATCCCTAAAGGATTGCATCGGGCAGAATGCAACAACTTTACCAAAATGCCAAAGAATTTACAGCATCGAGAATTTGGCAGATGGAAATAAAATGAAGGTGGTATGGGCAGGCTGTGAGGAAGGACCAACCACAGGGTGACCACTCAGACACCCAAAGGCTGGAATAGTGGTACAGTAGTTCCCCCCTTATCCGCAGGGAATAGGTTCCAAGAACCCCAGTGGATGGTTGAAACCATAGATAGTATCGAACCCTATATACACTATGTTTTTTTTCTATGCTTACATATCTATGATAAAGTTTAATTTATAAATTAGGCATAGTAAGACAGTAACAACAATAACCTCTCTTTGGCATATCCAAATTACCAGCATCACTACTCTTGTGCTTTGGGGCCATTATTAAGTAAAATAAGGGTGACTTGAACACAAGCACTGCGATATCGCGTCAGTTGATTTGATAACCAAGAGAGGGCTACTAAGTGACTAACTGCTGGTGGCATCTACAGCATGGATCAGCGTAGATTCACGTCCTGGGCGGGATGGAGCAGGACTGCAAGAGATTTCATCATGCTACTCAGAATGGCTGGCAATTTAAAACTTATGCATTGTTCATTTCTGGAATTTTCCATTTCATATTTTTGGACTGTGGTTGACCGCAGGTAACGGAAACGTCGGAAAGTGAAACCGCGGATAAGGAAAGACTACTATACATACGTTCGAAGTGAAGGCAACGCTAGCTAAGCATCCTTTTCAACCGATTCTGTAAACACAGAAAAAAACTGCCTATCCAACGAAGGGGGTTAAGACTCCTGAAAAAGAGGAAATGGCTGTTTGTGAAACGCATCTATTGTAAAAGCACGAGAAATATTCTGAAATCAGGATGGAGCACGTAGACATGAAAACCTAGATCGATGAAGGCAGGTGTTCTCAGGACCCGACACATCTCAGATCATGCATTACAAAATATCAAGTCCGAGAAGCAGAAGACAAACTCAGAAATGCAAAACTCGGAGGAAAAGTTTAATGCAGTGAAATGGTAAGAGATTTGTCGTTGCTGTTTTGTTTTCATATAGAGAAGAGATCCAGCTCGCCCACAGAAGGGATCATCCAAGAAGACATCCCATCCAACCGAAAGAAATTACAGAAGAAAAAGAAAACTTTTCTGAGTTCATAGAAGACCAGAGTCAACAGGTGAAAGAAGCCCACTGAATTGACAGAAATAACAAATAAATAATCCATTAATTCTGAACCTTGATTCAAATGACAGAAATAACCATGATGGAAAGGCAACTGAAGCACCATATTTGAAATTATAAAATAACAACCAAAGCCTAATATATAAGGTCGTATTGATAAAATCTGGATGGTGAATGGGAATGGTTGAAGGTCGTCACACTCGAACCCCCGCTGGGTCCTGCAGGTGAGCTGGTGACTGAGGTAGGTTTGCGAATGAAACTGCAGGTGTGAATGTTAAGACCCAGAGTTATTGCTAAGTCACACTGCACAGGTTCCAACCCAGAGTTCTTGTGCTGGGATGCTGGCTGGAGGTGCCGTGGTTTTTTGACAACACAACTATAATTTATAACATAATGATATATAATTATATTTATAATTATAATTTCTAAAATCCAAAACGTTTTATTCGACTAAAAATTAAGCACCACTTTATAGTCTGGAAAGTCCTGTTTCACCCACACGCTACTGGGTTATATGCTCTAACTCTACCCACCCGTCTCCCCCTAGTCCCACAAATGCAGCAGATGCTCAGTTCTCCTCCCCAGCCCCACCCCTCAACTTGCCTTTTTTCTTCTGTTTTCTGTATGTCGTACGTTTTCTCTCTTTTTGGCTTTTTCCATTCGGATCCCCGTCTACCACCTGAATTCATAAGCCCAGGGCCAGCAGGGTGAGGAGAGAAGAGAAGAAAGATATATCTAAGAATTGTATCCCAGTGTCTACATTAGGAAATGCATGTGAAAGATACATGAAATACTCTGCCCAACAAGTCAAGGAATTGGGGATTTGTTGCCCAGCAATGTGAGATGGCAACAGTCCTGAAAAGGGAAGAGGGTAGATGGGAAAAAGCCTTAATAAAGAGACCAGGAACCCCTCAGCATCCCAGGTCTTAAAGAGGAAGAGGTAGAGAGAGATTCCTCTCGGGGCAGATGGCTAAGGGATTTTACAGTGAGTCTAATGTTCAAAGTTGACTTGTCTACTCTCACTGTGTCACTAATGTGTGATGCCTGTAGCACGCACAGCTTTGATGGGGAAGGAATAAAGAGGGATAAGAGGAATGATGAAGCTGGGGCTCTGTGCACAGATCATATGAAGCAGGAAGGACAGCACGTTGGAGCCAAGAGCAGAAATTAAGGAAAGATGGGTCTTGGAGCATATAAGTGCCACCACTGCCAACCTGCACCTCCAGATATCCTCGGAAACATTGGGAAGGACATGAAGAGTCCTGGTTCTAATGGAAATACTTAAGTTATTTTATTTGGCTTTCCAAGGGAAAGACAAGACTTCCCAACACCTACCTGATGGAGTCCCTTCTTGGGCTCTGTAGATGGCTCAAATATGATCCCAAGAATTTTGTAAGATGCTCAAGACCCTACTCACCTCTTTGTCCATATCCCTCTGTCACACCATCTTGCTTTCCCCTCAGTTAGTCATGCTCAACGGGAGGAACTGTGCTCCTCTCCCTTCCAGAGGACAAGGGGCAATGTATGGAGATATTTTTGCTTGTCACAACTAGGGATGCTACTGGCATCTAGTGAGTAAAGTCCAGGGCTGCTTCTCAACACCCCACAGTGTGCAGGACAGTCTCCCACAACAAAGAATGATCCAGTCACCAAATGTTGTGTCAAGATGGAGAATCTCTGAAGTAAATCCACCATGTTGTCCTAACCTCCAACCTCTGCTTGATTCTTCCTTTCTGCCGCATTCCTGTGTGTTTACCTGGCTAAATTCTAGTTATTCATATATTTTTGTTGTTGATGTTTTGACTCAGACCTCTGTACCAAGAGTTGAATTGATCGTCTTTCTTATCCACAATCACCAGCACCCATGGCAAGACCCATCACTTGCTAATGCATGTCTTCCCCCTTCCCCTGGATCCCTGCTCCCAATCCTGGCAACCCACGTCCCCCGGTGCAATCTGTTTGACACATGTCCTTAAACAATGCCTGTGATTTGTCAACTACGTTGTGTTGCCTTGCGAGGATGTGTTTTTCATTTATATACATAGTATTTCACTGTAAATCTCATTCTGTTTCTGAATATCTTTCACTCAACAGAATGCCTTTAAGACCCAATCAGTGTCGCTGGATATCCAACTATGCTGCTGTATATCTGCCCGAGGTATGCATCTGCCACATTTTGCAAGCTTTACGTGGCAATGACTAAGATGACCTTGATTTCCCAAAGCCACACATAGTGGATTTGTCACCTTCTACACTTCTGTAAGACTTTCTCTGGGATTTAAACCTTACAAAGGATATTGCTGGGTCATGAGGTGTCCACGATGTATTTAGGGAAAATCTAAAGTCTGTCCTGAAGGCTCTTCAGAATGGCAGCCCCAATGCTGATCACCACCATCAGGGCAGAAGCCCCCAGCTTCTCATATTCTTGAGAACACCAGGATTCCATATCTATATTCCAGATAAGAATCCATTTTTTCTATGTTTGGATATTACTGCTGCCATCCTCTCAACCACCCATTAAACTTTATCCATGATGCCCTTCACAGAAAACCTTAATTCTGATGGAGTGAGATTCCTCTATGTTACACTTATGATTTTTTGTTTTTAGGATCTGGTTGAAGAAATCTGTGCCCACTCCTAGAACAGAAAGATATTCTTCATTTCCTTTGACCAGCTTTATCACTTGTTCGTTAACACTTAAGTCTTTCATCCATCTAGACATCATCTTTGCAGATGGTGATAAACTGGGGACCAGCTTATTTTCCTTCATATAGTGAATTAGTTTCCCCAACACCATGTTCTATACAATTCTTCCCTTTCCTTATCAACGTGTGACGTCCTGTTTCTCATACATGAAAAACCCATATCAAGAAGGTACTAATTTGGGGGAACTCCGCTCTATTCCATTTTTCTTTTGCCACCTTCACCACCATCAATTTGCTTGCTTTTTTGGCATTTAAGTGCACCCTAGTATCTGTGGGACAAATCCCCACTCTGTTTTTTCCCCCGTGACAGACTTAGCTTTTTTCAGATGCATTTTTTTCACGCATCTTTTAGAACTAGTTTAACCATTGTTCAATAAATGAGTATCTTAATTGGTAGTGTATTGAACTACATGTTAATTTGCAAGGGAATGCTCTTCTTTAGCGTAACCTGGGGTCCTCCAAAGGGAGAGCAGGAGACAAAAGCCGTGTGCAGGTAAGTTATTGGGGGATGTGGTCCCAGGGACAGAAGTGAAGACCAGGGAGGGATAAAGGGAAGGAGGAAGCCCCAGTGTAACGATACATTATCTGGTGCCCATCACCGTGACTGCACTTGGAGGTGAAATGTCCTGCAAGACTTACTGGTTTCTGCCATTGATTGTACTATTTTCTTCCAAGTTTTGGGTATTACCTCCTCTTAGAGTCTTCTTTATGTCTCCACTCCAGCTGGTGTCTTAAGTGATGCTTTAGTTGTGGCACACACACAATCCAACCCAGGAGTAGGGAGTTGGGTGGTTTCAGCTCCTCCATTGCTTCTTCCCACAAATTCCCCTAAGTCGCCAAGCACTGTATGCAATAACCATGTGCTCCCAGGAAAAGGGCTGTGGTCCCCTCTCTTCTCCAATGAAGCACGCCCTTCTTCCTCTAAACAACCACCGAAAATCTCAATGGAAGTCATCTCTCTACCACCCAAGTGCACACAAGGGCCAATCATTTCTCTTTCTTCCTAGATGACTCTATTAACACTGAGTTTCTTGAACTGAAATTTTGCTGTAACACAGCTGTTGTTTTCTCACACGGACGAGAGCTTTTCATGCTATTTTGTACTGTAGAACTAAACAACACGCACAAAATGAAATACACAATATATGTGCTGTTATGAAAATAGGCTTTAACCCTGACTTTGTTGAGTTTCTTGAAATCATTTTGAGACCATACCATCTCTCCCACTAATATATGTATCTGTGGCGTGCTCTCTCTCTCACACACTAGATATTTCAAAAAAGGGTAGGGATGTAATATTATTACTATCATCCTTTGGAAGTTAAGGTGGGGTCAACCCTCCCACATCTACACTTCACATCTTCTGCCTGCTTTTCTCTTGTGCATACACTAATCTCTAACACACAGCTCTCTCTGTCTCCAGCATCCTAAACCATCTGGTCATCTCTTAATGTCCCACTCATCTCCTTCCCTCCTTTCTCTTTGGCCCATGTTGTTGAGCCTTGTGATTACTCACTTCTGTTCTATGGCTCATGGCCCCACCTGCCAATAAAGTATGTTAACTTTTTTTGTAAATTTATACAAAAAATTGACACAGGTGATCATCAACTGGAAGGACTTTATATGAACCTGGAGACTACAACTGGATTCAAGGTGTTGATATCGTGAATCCATAAAAGGAAGTTCTTTCAGTAGTCACATGAGCTTTCCATTAGCAGATTTACTTGACGTGTCCTTCTGTACATCCTCTGGATTCTGGGAGTTCTCACTTCCCTCATCATCGTTTCTACGGGACCCTGGATACATCTTACAAATATTCATCACCTGAGCAATTTTTTAAGAGCAGAAACACAGGCAACAGACAACAGGAAGGCATACAGTGGCTTGTTTTCTCTCTTTTCTAGAATCTCAATAAAAATTCAGCTGTCCTCAAAGGCCTGTGAATGCATCCATTTTTATTTGTTGCAACTATTGCATCTGCAAAGCACATTTCACACACACATTCCACGTAACGTCGGAACCAGTGCTAACTGCATGCCTGCTGTGTTTGCAGCGACTGTGCTGGATGATTGTTTCAGGGAAAAACAACTTCAGTTAAGGCCGATATGCGTTTGTCACGTTGGCCGCACTTGGATTAAACTTAGACTTTTGCTTTGTGGGTCGTTGTTCTACCGAAATACAATGTCACAGAAAATGGAAAGCCATTGAATTTATTAATTCAGAATACCTTCCTTCGCCCAGAGAAAGAAACTCCACCTGTATAAATATTAGATGGTCAGGAAAGAACGGTTTATTGTTATAAAGCTCAAAAGACAGTAGGAAGTGAATCTTGTGTATAATGTTCAACACAAAATAATATTTAAATCCACTGCAATGGCAGGATGAGGTGAGAATCTAAACTGATGGGAATATAATAAAACTTTTACTAAAATTGCACAGATGTGTCATTCGGTAGTGACTCTACATAATGGCGAAATAATTGAGGGTTTCTCACTTGTAGTGTTGTATATTTGCAGAGAATGGCTCAATGAATGGCCAGCCCTGACAAATACAGGTCCAATATATCTTTTTCTCTCCAACGTTAAGAGCTTTGCCAACTCCAGGATAAAAACCGACCTGGGGAAGATTATAACATTGTTAGCAAAGAACCATTAGGGCATCCCGGGTGGATTTACCTATTGCATCATTCTTCGGGCTATTTTTAAGTATAATTTCTTTCCCTGCCAATCCCCTCTCTGCAATGGATGAGAAGCTTGTTCTCTTATTTGTTAAGATTTGTTTTCTTTAAGTCAGTGTTGTTCAGACTTCTTTTCGAGCAAAAGCATATGGAAATCACTAGATGGTTATTCATCTGTCACAAACAATTTGCGACAGTGTCTTTTATGCCCGGCCGCCGGTCCAGCAAACAATTGGAGGACGCCCACTGGTACAAGTATGTCTCCAGTTCACATGGGATATACTTATATTTTTTAAACTATTGGATGAACAAAATTATTCATTATCTACCCCAAATTCAAATTTAACTGGGCGTCCTGTATTTCTTCCAGTAACGGTGCCTTTGTGAGCTGAAACTATAGCTTTTTTTTTCTTTTCTTGTAAGTACAGATGGAACTAGAATAAAACCATCCTGGTCTTGGGGAAATAGTGCATTATTGTCCTTCTGAGGATACTTTTGGAAGTCAGACACAACGTTGACTTCACCCTATCTCCCTCTCCCACTGTGATAATTTGCTGAGGGGGTGTCCGCAGCGTTGAGAATCCATGCTAATCACGTGTGCTTGTGGACTATCACCTTAGGCCATTTAAATTCTCTGGGATAGAGCCTACAAGGTGAGAATTGGCAAAAATAAATCTTTGGGGGCCTCCAATGATTGTCCCTTGTGCCTGTACCCAAGTCATACCCTACGCTCCTGATACGTCCCTTCTCCAGACATCCACCGATTCCCACTCCTCCAGCAACTCCCTTGCAAGCTGGTCCCAGGCAAGAGCAGGCTCAGACCACCACTGTGTTCTGTCGTGGAAAGAGTAACTGACGTGGGACTCACACAGACCAGAGCGTAAAAACCGAGTTGGTCCCATCCACGCCGTTTGAAACTGGGAAGTTGCTTTTCATTCTCTACGACTGCATAAAGGGACTCGTCTGGTTTGTAGGACCGCCATGGGGATCCAGACATTTACAGGGAGGGTGATGCTGTATGAGCACCAGGCACCAAACAGGCGTTCAAGGCTCGTGTGCTTTCCAGAGAGGAGGCCGGTGAACGGGGAGCATGCAAATCGGCAGAGTCTTGTTGGCAGTCTGGGCATGGCTGAGGTTGCGCACTCTGGAAGAAATTCTAGATTCCAGCTAGCTTGGTAGACCTGAGCTAGATACAAATTTTAATCTGGAAAACCCCAATAATAGCCCCATACCTGAGAGGTTTCTGGGGGATGACGCGAGCGGGAAGAATTTAGAACAGTGCTTTGCCTGTCACTGCTACCCATTCACAGTGGAGAAGGACGATCTGAGGAAGAAAAGAGGCCAGAGACCAGCTTGACACAAGATGGGAGAAAACAGAGTTACATCAGTTGTTCTGAATGTTCTTGGGTCGAAACAGAAATTAAATTAATTTCAGTTTACTTCTGTGGTAGAAGAAGGAAATGCAATAGACACTTCTAATAGGTTCTCACCCAAAATGGTGAAAATTGCTTTTGTCGTTAGAGGGGGAAACTTTCTAGGACTGTCTCCAACGAGAAATAGCAGATTCGTGACTAACGTAGGAGAAATGAGGCTTGTGTGTCCTGCTTTACATTCTTACGTAACAGAATGGGCGTGTGCTCTGTGTTACTTGCTAAGCACACAATTGCTAATGGAAGAAATATGATTCCTGCCTTTATGGACCCCCAAAACACTGGAAAAACTAACGTTAAACAGACATTATAAATAATTATAGGATCTATTGGTGATGTTGAAATTATTTATTTACAGCATGTTGTCCTAGCAGCCTGGGAGTCCCTTCAATCAGTCCATTCCTGGCAAGAGCCAACATTTTTGAAATTAACTACAAAGACTTCTTAAGACCAGCCCTGTCTATGGGTTGCACATACACAGTGTGTTCTTTTTATAATTATGGTTCTGGTCTGTGTGCTCGATCTCCGGTCTTTATTCTTTTTTATCCATTGTTGTTCAAACCAATGAATATGGAAGAATAGAATTTCAGTTAGGAACGTCTTTTACCTAATCAAAGATGATGGATGCAATCATGGAATGTTTTGAAAAGTGCTTAGCATATGCCTTACGCTGGTAAATATTCTTTTGAAGTTGTGTTAACTATTAACTGCGTGTTCTATTGCTCAGCTGGACTTGGCTTAAGAAAAAACACAAAACGCTTTATTATTCGCTTCCCAATTGTAGATACAGCATTCCAATTAAACACTGATAGTCCTGCATCTCAGTCAAGTCCTCTAGGTAATATTAACTCAGGACGTGAGTTCACAGTTTGGGTTTTTTACGCTGGAAACCCTATTTGGAGGAAGTATGGAATTCAGAATACACTGAAGCCCAACCCCTTGTCAATTTTTAACTCAGATCTCTGTTGTGTGCCCCAACCAACACGAAAATTAAGAACACATCTTTTAAACACGTGAGTGAAGATTTGCCATGGAATTAGAAATAAAAGTTGCCCTCAACTTCCAGGACTTTCTGAAATAAATTAAAACATATGAGTTTGTCAGATGCCACGCCACCACATTAAAACCCCAAAATAGATTCTAAAATGATCTGGCGTGAGGCATTTATGAAATAGTAAGCAGAATTTACATCTGATAGCCCTATTAAAAAAAGAAATCATGAAAACATATAATAATAATAATAACTCTCCTTTTAGGGAGCCAAAACAACAGTGTAATCACTCCCGATACCTTGTAATTACCTGGTTATACAGCAAAGTGTTGCTAAACTTATCCCTGTACTTGGAACCCACAATTGTTTGGATTGAATTTTTGAATAATAGTAATTTTCCAATTATTCTGATTTAAGAGGAGTCTAATACCTATTTCTAAAACTTGTAATTTATCCTTTTCTCAATTCTTTCCTTTAGCATGTGTGATTATAATGCCTAACACATGTTTGTATCTCCCCAGTGAGGATACAGGGCTGTAAATAGTAGGTCTGCAATCTAATTCTGCGATCATCAAACATGAGTAGTCAAAGTGAATTCACGTGCTATTTATAGGACGCACAAGGTGTAACTGCCTGAGGCAGGGGCCCTAGAGGTGAAAGAGATTTGGTATCTCCCCATAAGGGGTTTTCAGTCTAAGACAAAGAAGCTTCAACCCCAACTTGAGGCAGCCTAGCCTGATGGCAGCAAGGGACGTACAGAAGGTAAGATGCTCTTTCGAGGTGAGGAGAGGCTGTGTCAGGAAACGCTCCATAGAAAGGTATCTACCCAGAGGGCCACACACGGGCAGAGTTGTGGGTTGAAGTCCTAACTGCCAGGAGAAAGAAGAAGCCATGGGTTAAAACATAAGAGATGTGAAATCAGGCCCTTCGATGGACACAGTCGTTTCAATTCTGGTGGTAATATTTAATTTGGGGTTGTTGTCAAAACTCAAACGATGGAGGGCCAGCGAGTGGATTGTGACTCCTATTGCCCCCATGTGCAGCAGAGGGAACCCTGCCCGGTCTTTGTGTATCATCCTCTCCCCTTCCTGCTCTGTCAGAAGATGCTTTGCTGCTATTCATAGGGTCTTCATGGCCAATTTTTTTGGAAGTGGGTGGTCAGGTCCTTCGTCCTAGTCTGTCTAGTCTGGAAGCTCCGCTGACACCTGTCCACCATGGGTGACCCTGCTGGTGTTTGACATCCCAGTGGCAGAGATTTCAGAGTCACAGCCACCACAGTGTGACAACCAACAGACAGGAGATGTGGGTCCCTCACTGGGAAATGAACCAGGGCCTTGGGGATGAGTGATGAATTTTAACTACTAGACCACCAGGGATGGCCAATTGAGGAATAAAAGGCAATAAATCAAAAGTTTCTCCTTATCATCTCCCTTGATTCCCCTTGGTGACCTGTTTGACGTGTATGTTTCTAGACCTTTTTTATGCTAAAAAACGTATAGTTTCTCAAGGGGTGTCATTTTTACCCCAAAAGGAGTCACATCATAGGCATTATTTTACAAGTTGTGTTTCACATATCGCTATGTCTTAGAAATCTTCCCTTGACCCAAAATAGAGGTCTTCCAGTTTTTTTTTTTAAACTACTACAGCTTATTCCATATATTGGATGCACGGTGGTTTGTTTACAAATCCTGCCCTAATTTTATGATTATTGCTCCGGCCACTTTTTTCATGTTTCAGTTATGAGTTTATTTCTCAGTATGTTTAATACAGAAGAGTAAAATCAACCAAATTATAATTATAATCCCACCATACAGAATTTTTGTTGTGATTTTTTAAAAATAAGTAATGTATGCCCATAGTAAGAAAACTCAAACAATGTGGACATTATCTCTTTATCATATGTGTTTTGCAAATATAAATCAATAAGAAAAGACAACCAATCAAAGGGGCCAATAATTTCACACATTTAAAAGCAACGTGTAGGGTGGCCGCCGGGTGGTGCAGCGGTTTAGTTCGCGCTTGGCAGCCCGGGGTTTGGGAGTTCGGATCCCAGGCACCCGCCGAGGCACTGCTTGTCAGCCAGGCTGTGGCGGCGTCCCATATAAAGTAGAGGAAGATGGGCACGGATGTTAGCCCAGGGCCAGTCTTCCTCAGCAAAAAGAGGAGGATTGGCAATTGATGTTAGCTCAGGGCTGGTCTTCCTCACAAAAAAAAGAAAAAATAAATAAATAAAAGCAACATGTAGAAAATAACATATAACAAACAGATGGTTAACTTGGTTTGTTTAAAAATGCAAATCAAGGCAAAATAGTTTTTACCTACACAATTGGCAAAAAAAAATTTAAGTGTAATAACACGATAGAAAATATCTGAGAAAAAGTCTTTTTTTTTTTAACGACTGACTGAGTGGAAATCAGAGGAATATTTTCCGGAGGCATATTTGCCAATCTATGCCAAAATTTAAAAAGTAGGAAGTCAGGAGGAAGAGAGATGGAGATTGAGGCATTTTAAAATGTTCTATTCACGTGTTAACGTTTAAAGTTGAAATACTGGAGGTGGGGAGATAAAGGACAGGAGGGACAGCCACATGGCTGTCACATCCTTGAGGGTCCTGGATTGGGGGAAGGGGTGAGAACTGGCCCTGCTGTTTTCCCCTTTCCCTCCTAGCAGGCAGGACAGTCTGCTCAATGAGGAAAGCAGGCAGACCCTAAATGAAGCCCCCTGAGCTCCCAGATCCACCAGGAGAAGGAAACGGTGAGGAATGGAATTGTGGACGCTTCCTTGTCCCTTCAAGGACACTAAACCTATCCAGGTGTCTTCCTTCTTTATCTAGTCCTACTAGACATGTGCAAAGGCTGGCTCCTTCCAGCTCTTAAAAGGGGATTGTTAAAAATTTTGAAGAATTTTGTGCGCCAGTTGTTAACCTGCCGGCAGCTTGAAATCAGTCATGGCGGGAGTAAGTATTTACACCACGGAAACTGGCAAAAGCTACAAGTCAGGGCTTTATTTTACCCGGGAGAACTGGTCTACCAGGATGCCTCTGCCTATGACCTTCCAAATCTATATACCGCTACCCCAGAATTGCCTATTCTCTTCGAGTTTGAAAAAATAATGGCAGTGTGATACTGAAGGGGTTCTTTAGACATTCAAGCCACACAGGGGTTTTCAAGGTGTGATGAGGGTGCTCATGATCGTGGTGGTAATAGATGGAAAAATGAAAGTGGAGAGAAAATCCAGAATGCCTCTAAGAAAAATCGTGAACTAACAAAAGGGTCTGAAAGTCAACTAGAAGACCCCATCACCTAAATGTAAATTTAGGAGACAAATGCCTTCCACTATCAGCTTGCGCTTAAACACAGAGCAGGAGGATACCCTGAGAATAGTTTTCAATGTAGAAATATAATACACTGCAACCTCCCTATTGTTCAGAATAATTGGCAAGAAGGATAATAAGGTATTTCAAAATATCTGCTAATGTAGATTCCAAGGTTTCACACAGACTGTAAAACAAAATATAGAGTGAGTGCTACTAAAAAGTAAAATTAATAGAAGTTTTATTTGGCATTCATAACCTAAAATAACAAGAATGCCCCCAACTGTGGGATCAGTGGCTTTGTTCAGAAGTTGAAGGAATGGGGAAGGGGGATTCACAATGATTTCTTTCTAACTTTTGCTCCAAAACATGAGTCCTCTTGAGTGCAAGGATTTCCAGCAAAGAGAAGCTAATTGTCAGGCTTGTGACTGGTGAGGATGACAGACAGACTCACGGAACCAAACGAGAGTCTAGAAGGACACCCGGGTGTACGGAGAAGTTGGAATGTGGAAAAGCTGGGACCTCGGTCAGCAAGGAAAAGATGAACTGTTCAAGGAACAGATTGGGAAAAGCCATCCATTAAAAAGAAATCCCTACCACATTCCACATCTCGGTAAGTGACAGAGGGTCTGGCATTTTGATTTAAACATAAATAAACAAAACCTGAAACCATGTTGAGCATCATATCGTTTTGGTGAAATCCTGGCTAAGTGACACCCAACTGCCAGAAAACATAAATTCCATTACATCAAAATTTCTGCAGTACATCACGTATGTTATTACATATGTGTATTCAGTACATAAAAATACACAAGCACTTTGAGTAAAATTATATATAATATATAAAAATAAATGTGTATTAAGTATAACATATAAAAATATATTATATAAATTGTTATCATATATTAAATTATATATAAGATTGGAAGAAAAGATGAGATGAACTGGAAAATATTTGCAATATGTAGGGAGTTAAATTATGGAATAGTTTTGTGCCCCAATTGTGGTGGTGGTTACACAAATCTATACATATGATAACATCTGTAGTGCCATATAGTATTATAGTGTACAGTACTATACACCAAAGAGAAAAGATGTGCATTTAAAAAGTGATGAAAAGCAAATAAGGTCTATAGTTTGCACAATCGTGTTGTACCAACGTCAATTCTCTGGTTTTGAAAATGCACTACGGTGTGTAAAATGCTATCATTTTTGACGTTGAGTTTGCAGGACCTCAGCATTACAGTTTCGACTTCTTGTGAGTTAAATTATTTCTAAAGAAATAAGTGTAAACTGACACTATTTCTGGATTGCAATTGGCCATATCTGATAATTTAATCATGCAAATCTTTTGATCCAGCAATTCCTTTTCGAGAAACTTATCTTATGCACACACACATCAGATACACACCCTCCCACACAGACGCACGCAAATACGCAACCACACACACATGTACATGCACGGGTATCTTATACAGCATTGTTCGTAATGTACAAAAGGTGAAAAACTTAATTCTCTTATTTCAGGCAATGGAATAAATAAGTTACCCTGCACCTTATCCATAAATTAGAATATCATACCATCTCTGCAAACGAAAATGCAGTCAGTCTCTGCACAGTGACAGGGATTCGCTAATAACATAGTTTTTCATATACGAAGAATGCACCTTCCATATACTAAAATAAGGACTGTTTTAGGCACTAGGGAAACAACACTGGGGGTAAAATCACCCCCAGTTGAAAACTACTGTCTTAAAGAATATTTTAAGACCAAATTCCCTGCCTGCACGGAGTTTGCATCCTACTGAGGAGAGATACACAATAAAAACAAATAAATAAGAGTGGACAACCCATTAGAAAGTGCTTGATGTTATGCAGAAAAATAAATCAGGGAAGGGGGTGGAGAATATTGGCAAGAATGAACTGAAATTTTAAATACAGTGCAGGAGGGAGCCCTCACTGAGAAAATATTTGAGCAAAGACTTTAAAGATGGTGAAGGAGAAAGAAACGCTGGTATCTAGGAGAAGAGAAGAGAGAGCCAGTGCAAAGGGCCTGAGGCAGGAGTTCATGCGGCGTGTTCTAAGTTAGCAAAACAGCCAGGGCATCCGGAGCTGAGTGAGCAGGGGAGCAGACCAGAAGAGAGTCAGCGAGAATGGAGAATAGCATTCCACACATTGTGATGCTATCGTTTTTTCCTGAGTGCAACAGGGAGCCACTCCATGGTTTTGAGCAGAAACAGCTGCCCCCCCAGGAACAGCTATTAGAGAAGTGAGTAAACTGGAGTGGAGGGCAGCTACAGAACTTGCCCGCCATCTTGGCGGCAGGTAGATGCAGAAGTTGACCTGGAATCCAGGTCTCCGACTAGTCGTCCAGGATTATTTCAACCACCCTTGCTGTCTCCTTGTGTTCATGATTCTCCACCCTGCTCACTTAAATACTTTCAGCTTTGCAAAAGACCAAAAGTCGACAGGGCGACACTTAGAAGAAATTCCAAGATGGAATCAGAGAAAGCAAATAGAGCCCATCCCAAAAATGTCCTCTGCGTGTCCACTGCAAAAATGAAGACTCTGTATAGAGATCTCCAATATCTCTTTTCTCCCTATTGAATTCTTTGCTCAGAGGGACTTTTTGTCTGTCTTGGTGGCCTTCTGGTTGGAAGAAGTGGTTTGCAATTCTTCTCCCTGGCGTCTCTAATTCCATAAAAGTGAAGGCCTGTAAGAACTCACCCTCTTGGTTTGGCGTGTTGGCATGACACATCCTGGTTGTCAAATTGTGAGGATGACTCTGTTGATTCAAGATCTTCCTTGGGCACAAAGGTCAATCTTGTTGTCAAGGTTTAAATGAAGCTTGTCACTGAAGTCTTGGTTCTCTCCCTGCTCTCTTTCTTGGTGACCCTAAAATGGTCTCCAACATCAAAATATTCTTTAAGACAGTGGTTTTCAACTGGGGGTGATTTTGCCCCCAGGGGACATTTGACATTGTCTGGGGACATTTTTGGTTGTCACTATTGGGGGGAGGGAATGCTACTGGCATGAAGCGGGAAGGGGCCAGCAATGCTGCTCAACACTGTAGAGTGCACAGGACGGCCCCCACCACTGAGAATGGTCCAGTCCCAAATGTCAGGAGTGATGAGGTTGAGAAACCCTGGACCTGAGCTTGAGAGACTCTATCTATGCATACATGTATCTATCTATCTATCTATCTATCTATCTATCTATCTATCTATCTATCTATCTATCTATCTATCTGCGTATCTATCTATCTACATATCTATCTATCCTCATCTATCCATCTGTCTCTCTGTATCCATCCATCCATCCATCCATCATCTATTTATTATCTATCTACCTATCTTCATCTATTCACCTATCTATCTTCATCTATCCATCTTTCTCTTCATCCATCCATCTATCTTCATCTATCCATCTCTCTCTGTATCTATCAATCCATTCATCTGTTTATTATCTATCTACCTACCTATTTATCTATCTTCATCTGTTCACCTATCTTCATTTATCCATCTCTCTCTTCGTCCATCCATTCATCCATCATCTATCTATCTATCATCTATCATATATCTTCATCTCTCTCTCTCTCCATCCATAATCTATGTATTATCTATCTATCTACCTATCATCTACATCTATTTATCATCTATCCATCCATCTGTCTGCTTGTCTGTCGACCTATCTACCTACAACAGTGGTTTGCAATTAAGGATAAGTTTGCCCCCCAGCGATGTTTATCAGTGTCTGCAGGCATTGTTAGACGCCATGAGTGGGGAGGTGGTGCTACTGGCATCTGGTGGGTGGAGCCCAGGAATGCTGCTCCACACCCTACAGGGCATCAGAGAGTGATCTGGCCCTCGGAGTTAACAGTGGCATGGTTGAGAAAGCTTGTTTAAAGGATAGAATTTAAATATTAAGGTTATCTATGCCATTATACACACAGGAGTCACTTGGTTGTTTTCTTTGAAATATTTCCTTTTAAATATTTACCCTGGTTGTACAATGTATGTGTTTTTCCCTGTCGGAAGAAATGGAAGCGTGAGCAGAGCCGGGCTTTTGGTGTAACGATGAGCCACATGGCAGCCTGGAAACCACCTGTGCAGCCAGGTACCTCAGCCAGGTAACCTACTGGTGGATCTGGAGGCAAAGGGTAAGATGAGGTAACTCCAGGGTTTCTTTATAAAAATACCATAGACTTGTCATTAGCCAAGAATACTTTACAAATGTGGAAGTGGCTGACTGACAACAATAGAAAAACTGCATCTACAGTTTTATATATTTTAACACAATTGGAAAGGCTACATAACAATGATCGAAGTAGACACTGATAGCATGAATGTATAAATTTATACGTGATTCATAGCTTAGATTTCCGTGCTGTGTTTAAGACTTCTTTTCATTGTTTTAAATATTATAATATTTACAGTGTTAATTCCATATGACAAGAGTTAAATATTACAATACTTAAAACTGTTTTAAATAATTGATTTATTCTAAATAGTTAATATTACAAATTTGAGAGATTAACTGGAAAGAAGATAAAGGTTTTTGTGTGTGAGGAAGACCAGCTCTGAGCTAACACCCATTTTCAATCCTCCTCTTTTTTTTTTTTTTTTTTTTTTGCTGAGGAAGACCAGCCCTGAGCTAACATCCATCACCAATCCTCCTCTTTTTGCTGAGGAAGACTGGCCCTGGGCTAACATCCGTGCCCATCTTCCTCCACTTTATATGGGACGCCGCCACAGCACAGCTGACAAGCAGTGTGTCGGCGGGCGCCTGGGATCCAAACCCATGAACCCCGGGCTGCCAAAGCCCCAACTAAACCACTGTGCCACTGGGCCGGCCCAAGAGACAAAGATTTTTGTAAAGTGGGTTATCAACATTTATTTTGCCTGGGTACAAAGAGTAAATCTACTACTCTTTTGGGAGCCTAGAATGAGGATGATTCATCCTTACTTAAAGAATATTTTTAGAAGTGCAGAGAACAAAGGAGATTTTCAGTGAAGACCAACGGACAGAAAATGTTGGGGAATAGCCAAATTGGATCAAAGAAGGAAAATAAAAGTATGGGATGGAGACATGGGGAGATGGTGAAGATGTCAGGTCTTCCATCTCTGACAAGGACACGCTGGATTCCGATGCCACAAAAGCTAAACTTCTGATGTGCCATCGTAAAGAGTTAGGCACCTCTTTCTCCCTTGAAAAGAGAACACGCAGATGTATCGAGAACTTCAAACAAACGTCAGTCCAGTTCGTCAACGAGAATTGGAAAAGGCTCGTGTAGGGGCCGGCTACTAGTCATCGACTGGCAAGAGCTGACGAAGATCTTCCAGCACCGTTAGGAAGGGAAGTCGGTCCAACTGGCATCTCAAAGCAGACTGTAAAAAAATAACGGCAGTGTGTAACGTCAACGGCAATTTCGATCCAACGGTGGTAAGAAAACAACCCCCCCAAAAGCTGGATCAGCTTTTCGTTAGAGTACAAATTTGCAGAGACTGGGCACAAGGGCTGGAGAAAAGAAAATATCACTCACAGGATGACAGACCGTTAATAAACGTCCCGTAAGATGCACAGATGAGCCAGGAGGCTGGTGCGTGCCACGTTGAACAATGGAAAAGGAAAAAGGAAAGGGATTCAAGCATTTAATTCACAGACGTCACGGGAAAGAGAGCAACAGGTTTCTTCTCCATCCTGGCTGGCATTTAATCCCCCGTGAAATCACCAAGACCGAGCTCCGATTTAATGTGGAAAAGGAAAGATTCTGTGCGGTCACCGACAGTTTTCTTACAAAAGTGTTTTTCAAACACTAAGCGAGATCCAAGAGTGCGTCATGCATTCAGTTTTGTGGGTCCCCACTAGTACTAAAAAAATAATTTGAAATTAAACAGTCCTCTTTTCAAACATTACTAAAATCATACTTGAGAAGACGATTTCTACGCTATTAATATCGTAAAGTTAGGATTATCTTAATCAACTTGTGTGGGTGAGTGTGAGTTCTGGATGGTTGAGCCCGATGTGCCAAATATAGTTCCCACTGGGACCACAGTAAGGGTTTGAGAAGCATGGCTTAGAGGATCCCTGGTGAAGCCCCAATTATTTTTAAGATTCTATGCTGAAAGAGGCAAAAATTTCCCATATTAGATCTCCAGGAGGCACTTCCCTGAGGAAAAGGGTCGGGCTGGAAATGAGAAAGAAACCCCAGAGAAAGAACGGGCATCTCAACATCTGTGCATAATGAAAGGGACACTTCTAGGGCATTAGGATATGTTTTTCACAAGGCCAAGTTTCCTCTGGCCTTTCACGCATTTTGGTTGTTCTTCATCGGTTCCACAAAAATAAGCTCAGTGGAGAAAAACGTCCAAAACTCAGATCTCTGTATACCAGACCACCTTTGTTCGCTTGCCCCTTACTGGAGTAACACACCTTTTAAACTCTGCCTTTGGTGGGTCCTTTTCTTCTTTTTCCAAGGCACCGGTTTTAAACAGCCTGCACACAAATCCTGATTCATTACGGAGAATTGTTTTTCAGCCAGTGGCTTTCCGAGACATTGTCCCCAAGGGGACTGTAAAAGCTGAATGTGCAGCGGGCTGGAAGCCAGACATTTATAACTAGATCTGAAAGCCTGAGTCTATTCTCCGTGTCGTCCTTGAGAGCTACGCTGCAGACGAAATTCCAGACGCAAACGGGCAGATCCCTGCCTTCTCCGATTTTTGTAGCCGGAGCCAAAGCCCAAGGGTTGGGGTTGCCAGGGGCTGGGAGGAGAGAGAAGTGGGGGAGTCGCTGTTCCCTGGGTATAAAGTTTCAGTTTTGCAAGATGAATAAGTTCTAGAGATCTGCTGTGCACAACATCGCGCCTATAGTTGACAAAATTGCACTGTGCACTTAACATTTTGTTGAGGGTAGATTTCCTGTTATGTGCTTTTTTACCACAATTTAAAAAAAAATAGTGTATCTGAGCTTGTAGTTTCACAGGTTTATAAAACGGTCTCTTGCATGTACTTCTGGAAGGCAGCTGCCTGTGAAAATAAACTGGACTCTCAAAAGGGTTGACTGACGGGAGTTTGAGTAGATCGTGGTTTTCTGTCTTAAAACAAAGCAGAACATCAAATCTCAAATTCTCTTTTATCAGTACCCTCACTCGAGGTCTTCAGCATTTGATAGTTTTGCCCAGCATCCTACGTCTTCAGAACACAGAGAATCTGGTTGTCAGTTTCTTCAATGAACGTCTTAATGTTTTTATTATTGGAGCATCATGTGGTGCACTGGAATGAGAGGAACCCGACGAAGTTTAAATCTCAGCTCTATGTTATTAACTACGAGACCTGCTGTGAATAACTTAGTCTTTCTTGGCCTCAATTTTGCTACTTTTAAAAGGGCAGATAGCGCATTTCACAGTATTTTTCAGTGTTAAATGATAACGTGTATCCAGAAGTGGACTGCTGGATCCTACGGTAGTTCTATTTTTAATTTTTTAAGGAACCTCCATCCTGTTTTCCATAGTGGCTGCACCAATTTACATTCTCACCAACGTTGCACAAGGGTTCCCTTTTCTCCACGTCCTCGCCAGCTATCTCTTATTTTCTTCATCGTGACCATTCTAACGGGTGTGAGGTAATATGTCATTTTGGTTTTGATTCGTATTGATTTAAGATATACGCACCTCCATGTTCATTGCAGCATTATTCACAATAGCCAAGATATGAAAACAACCAAAGTGTCCACTGACAGATAAGTGGATAAAGAAGATGCAGTGTGTGGAATATTATTCAGCCAGAAAAAAGGAAATCCTGTCATTTCTGACAACATAGATGGACCTTGAGGACATTATGCTAAGTGAAATAAGTCAGATGGAGAAAGACAAGGACTGGATGATCTCATTTATGTGTGGAATCTAAAAAACACTGAGCTCATAAAAGAGTAAAATAGTGGTTACAAGGGGCTGGAGGTGGGGAGATAGGAGAGATATTGTTTAAAGAAGAAACTTGCAACTAGTAGTTAAATAAGTTCCAGAGATCTAATAGACAGTACAGTGAATGTAGACAACAATGTATTATAATCATCAAACTTGCTAAGAGGCTAGATCTTCATTAGTCCCACCACAAAAAAGAAACGGTAATTATGTGGCCTGATAGAGGTGCTAGCTCACGCCAGGAGGGCCATCATAATGCAATGTATAAATGTGTCAAATAAATACTTTGTACGCCTTAGACTTACATAATGTTACATGTCAAATATATTACAATTAAAAAAAAGATAACCTGTGAAAGCATGCATTTCATTGTCCTGCATGTAGGGGGCGCTCCAAAGACAGAGATGCCCATAAAACAGAACTGAGAGCTCAGAAATAAAACCACACATCTACGGACAGCTAATCTTTGGCAAGGGAGCTAAGAACATACAATGGAGAAAGGAAAGTCTCTTCAATAAACGGTGTTGGAAAAACTGGACAGCCACATGCAAAGGAATGAAAGTAGACCATTATCTTACACCATATACAACAATTAACCCAAAATGGATTAAAGACTTGAATGTAAGACCTGAAACCATAAAACTGCTAGAAAAAACATTCCATGTCTCCTCAGGCAAGGGAAACAAAAGAAAAAATACACAAATGGGACTACATCAGACTAGAAAGCTTCTGCAAGCCAAAGGAAACCATGAACAAAACTAAAAGACAACCCACCAACTGGGAAAAAAATATTTGCAAATCATACATCCAACAAGGGGTTAATCTCCAAAATATATAAAGAACTCATACAACTCAACAACAAAAAAATAACCCAATCAAAAAATGGGCAGAGGATATGAACAGACATTTTTCCAAAGAAGATACACAGATGGCCAACAGGCACATGAAAAGATGTTCAACATCATTAATTATTAGGTAAATGCAAATCAAAACTACAATGAGATATCACCTTACACTTGTCAGAATGGCTATAATTACCAAGACAAAAAATAATAAATTTGGGAGAGGATATGGAGAAAAGGGAACCCTCATACACTGCTGGTGGGAATGCAAACTGGTGCAGCCACTAAACAGTATGGAGCTTTCTCAAAAAATTAAAAATAGAAATACCATATGACTCAGCTATCCCACTACTGGGTATTTATCCAAAGAACACGAATTCAACAATACAAAGAGATCTATGCACCCCTATGTTCATTGCGGCATTATACACAATAGCCAAGACTTGGAAGCAACCCAAGTGTCCATCAACTGATGACTGGATAAAGAAGATGTGCTATATATAGACAATGGAATACTACTCAGCCATAAAAAAAGACAAAATTGTCCCACTGGGGAGAATATGGATGGACCTTGAGGGTATTATGCTAAGCCAAATAAGCCAGACAGAGAAAGACAACTACCATACGATTTCACTCATACGTGGAAGATAAACACATCGATAAGGAGAACAGATTAGTGGTCACCATGGAGGAAGAGGATCATGGTGGGGGAGGGCGAAAGGGGTAAAGGGCACACATGTATGGTGACAGATAAAAACTAGAATGTGGGTGGTGAGCATGATGCGGTCTATGCAGAAGCCTAAATATAGTGATTTCCACCTGAAATTTACACAATGTTATAAACCAATGTGACCTCAATGAAGCAAATAAATAACTAAAGCCAGATTCCTTCCTTCCTCTGCAGGCAACAGCTGAAACAGCCTCAGACTGAGACCACAAGGGTACACCTATGTTTTTCCTTAACCTTCCTGGGACAAGGTTTTTGAATCCTTTTAACAGGAATGTGAAACCACTTTGGCTTCCAGCAAAGTAAGAGACTGCCATGAACGCAGTGTGGGTAGAAAAAAGTAAAAAAATCAATGAAGGCATCCAAGAGAGGGTTGAGAAGAGGGAAGAATTTAGCTACTTTGCACCACACACCCCCTGGATAATCTCTACCAGTCCTTCAAGAATCCTTGCCTCGTCTTACCCCAAAACATGCGTGCATACCCACGCAGACATACCCACACTCCCTCTCCCAAAGCAGGATGTCACCCCCTAAGCATGGATCTGCCCCCCACCCGGAAGGTTTGGAACCAGTTCCTAAGTTGCTGCGTCGGCCCATAGGGAAGTTCCCAAGGGATTTCCATGAGGAGGGGTGGACACGCTTGGTCGCCAGGTAAACAGGCTCCTAGGTGACCTTCTGTTTGGTACAATGTTCCAGTACCCAACCGTAGCAAGTGCTATGGGAGTGTCATAAATTACACACAGATTGACTTTGGTGATGAAGGCAGATTGTTTGTAGCAAACTGCAAAGGTGACTCGGAAAGTTGGGTGTCAAGCTGTGTGAGTAATGAGAAGGAGCAATCAAATATTTTATTTCTTGCTCATGATGATGATAGCACATTTTTTAAAAGTTGCAAAGTCACCCTCAGGCACTAGATTAGAAGTTGGGAAAGCATTGTCTGAGGATCAAATCCAGGCCCTCCAACCTGTTATTATAAATAAAACTTTATTGGAACACAGCCACAGCCATTCATTTCCATAACGTCTAGAAATGTTTTTGCACTCTCTGCAACAGACACTGTGTGCTGCACCATCTGGCCTCTTGCAGAAAATGATATAACAATACTGTATTATATATTTGGAAGTTACTAAGAAAGTAAAATGTAAAAGGTCTCATCGTAAGAAAAAAAAATTGTAACTGTGTGGTGACAGATGTTAACTAGACCTATTAGGTGATCATTTCACAATGTATACAAATATCAAATCATTATTGTACACTTGAAATTAATATAATGTTATATGTCAATTAAACCTCAATAAAAAAATAAAGTTCAAGAAAAGAAAAAATCGCCAGGCTTGGACTAGATGAAAGCAGAAAAGCTAAATTTGTCCCATGATAGAAGAAGCAGACCAGAATCAGACTTCTTAAAAGATACAAAGTTTTATTAAACAAACCTGGAATCAATAGTCTTATTACATAAATTAGACAGCAGTAAAATTTTTCTAGAGTATATATACAAATCACAGTGATTTTCATTGTGCAAGGAACTGACAGGCTTAGAAACAGGCTTTTTTTTTCTTGTTCCACATAAGAAGCTGGGATCACCCCGCAGGGACCCCTCCCAGGGACGCACCACGCCTGCAAAGGCACAGCATCTCCTGTCTGCATGCCACAGCATCACGTGGCCTTAGAAGCACATGGGCAACCCGGCCAGGCCTCCCACAGCACAGCGCAAAAAGGAAGGAAGCTACAATCGCTCTGCAGAGCTGAGAAACGGTGTCAGAGGACAAGGAGAGACTGTCTGTGTGTCCGATGGCTTCAGATCCCATCTGCCAAAACACACACGTAATGACTTGTGCTTAAGTAACAGAAGCGTCCGCCACGGAAGATCAAACAGAAGCACAACAGAACGTCTTAAAACACAATAATTTATAGGAAACCGTTACAGAGCATTTCTCTTTTATTATAAGGACTGTTCCCTTGGATGCAAGCCCACAGGGTCTGCAAAGCCAACTTGATATGAAGACGTCACGCTTGGCGAAAACACCCCCCGCACGCTCCACCTCCACCCAGACACACACACGCACGCACACACATACCCCAAGCCAACTATCTAAATACATCATTAACACAACTCTTCACGTGCTTTTCTTTTTGTTTTTGGTAACTGGGCATCATCCACTCGAGTTGAACTAATTAATCAGAAACAAGGACACATGATATAATACATAGAACTTGCCCAATACGTGTAAGATACACCCTAGGTAGGTGAACCACCAAGAAAAGAACAAGTCGGGCGTCTCTACAGATCTCTACAACGGGAGCAATCAAGGGCTTCTGTGATGGTGTTCATCTGGGGAACCACCTGGCAAAACCAACTGGCTGGAAAAAAATCCAACCAAGTTCCTTCCCTGCACTAGCAGCCGGAGTAAGGATTTTGGAGTCCCAATGGGATTTGATGCAGCCTGAAGCGCTCACCCGGGTCGGCAGCCCTTGGTGCTTACAGATTGGTGAGTTGGGGTCTGTAGTTAACAGCATGGCGCCATATTCTCACAGTTAAAGTGGTCCAAAATCTAGAGGCAACTTAGGTCAACATAGAGATGGCAAATGCATTCCACATCACTCAACTGTTACCGCCACTGGGGATGCTGTCATTGGTAACAAGTTGGACTTAAAGTATACATGAATAGAATGAAACAAAATGTAGCAGACACTTATAAACAGGTGATTGTGGATACGTTTATGCTGAGCAGGATTCCCGTCTTCTGTTGTGGAGGAAATGGAAGTCAGCTGATGCAAATGTATCATGTGCTGTATGACCGGGGTGATTTTATTTCCTTCTTAGCTTTATGGAAGCATATCAAAGCAGGACAACATGACCCACCTCAGTATACTTCTTCTTGCAAAATACGTATCCCCTAAAGATTTTTCTAATAGTATTCTTATTTGAGAAAACACCGCCAACTCACAAAATTGCATAGAACAAATCTATAAATTTTGGGATCTGAATTTTGTGATTATTTCCATGAATTTTCTTCAAAACTTTGCACACTGATTACATGTGATCAGATACATGAAAATTTCAGATGCCCCCTGAGTAAACTGTTTTCCAGTTATACGTATGAGTGTTTTGTGTGTTTAGGACTCATTTTGATTAAACCCGTCTTTGCATTACGTCACACCATTTAATTTACAGCCCAGCCATGGTGTTACACATGGCGTGTGCCACTGTGGATATTGAACGGGCATGACTGTCGAAGGTGAATTTAACACCATCAGGTATTCCTGAAATTCTTTCTAATTTTTAATTTGTTTTATGTGGGTGATGGCTGACGACAATGTTTTTAAGGATTACATTAATGTAATCAATGCATGCAAACATTTGTTTTTCCTGCATATTTGTTCAAAATTAAGGCAATGCATTTCATGCTTTCTTGATGGTATTTTCATCTCATATATTAAATTATGGACAGTAAGAATTAAACCTAAAAATATACATATGGGTCCTTGTGTCTATGTACAATTTTTTATTGTGTTCAAGAAGATGTTTCACTTATTTTTTTAAGCGGAAGCCTCCAAAATAATAATAATAATAACTTATCTTTATAGTCAGAGGACATGAAACTTGTTTTTTTCCTTCTGGGTCCATATCTCAGTGCACAAAGCCACTTCACCGATTTAACCCTCTAACATTCGATGATGGAATCGTTCAGAAATTGCATGCCAAGTTTTTAGCCAGCTTTGGCCCTCCACTTAATCTAACCAGAACTGAGAAGTACAGACTGAAAACACAGCTCTGCTGGGAACATTTCTACAGAGCATCCTTTGAAAATAATTTTTCACGGAGTTAATTACTGTGAAGAGTGTATTTTACTAAATCTTGTCCTCACTCTCCCCTCCTGAGCTGTTTTCTATTTGAAGAACAGGGCAATTATGAGAAGGGAGGGGAAACATTTAGCATCTTCCATTTCACTGTCTTTTAAAGCTTTTCTAGATGCAAATTTTCTTCATTTCACCTTCAATACACACAGCCCTCGCCTTCTGATTTGTGAGTCGAATCTGGCCAAATTTGACAGGCATTTCCTTTGACCTTTTCCTACTTAAAAAGAAAGTGTGTGACTTTCCCAAACGGCAGCTCTGCACATCCCTAGATGTGCCTGCAGAAGAGAGAGAGAGCAATCACTAGGGGGAAGACATGGCTCCCTGGAAGCAGGATGGAAAAACATCAGAGGCAAAGAACCTGCCAGGTGACTCAAGAAAAGCTGAGCTGCAGAGGCTAAGGGGCATCCAGCCTTCCTTCTCCCTGTACCCATTCTCACCAACACACCCCCAAGGCATACTCAACCCCCATCCCGGCTGCCAAAGGAGCTGGACCTTTCTGGGCAGAGCATGAGAGAAAAGGGAGGGCACAGAGAAGGTCTTGGAGGTGTGTGTGGGTGAATCACTGAAGGCTCTAGAAACCTACTTCTTAAATGCACAGACCTCCCTGGGGAGGTCATGGTTGGACCCCACGACCACATACATAACAGATTTGAGCAACTCTGTTTTTCAAGCTAAGTCAAAGTCAAGAGAGAAGGGGCAGCCCATTTAGACTTGATAGCAAAGTTTAGAATCAGGATGGAGAAGCTTAAGAGAGAAGGAACTGAACTCTGGGCAGTACAGACTCCAAAGACCCCTACCCATGCCCTGTTTCTGCAAAGTCTCGTGTTTACCAACACACTGATCGTGGCCCACTCCGCATCTGGCTTTCATTAAGTGAGTCCTACGGGGAAGACATTGCAGGGTACTGTATCTTCAGGATGGGGTCCGAAGAGAAGAAAATCTCACCCACTGATAATTCTGCAGAAGCCCACTCGATTTATGAGACGAGAGTGTGTTAGATGGACTCAAATGGAACATTTACAAGGAGAAATGAAACTAAGCAGAAACAAGTGAGGTTAATTTTTACTACGCTGAATGCTTACATCCTAGAGGGCATTTGCTTCTCATGTTTCCCAAAAAGGAAAAGGAAAAGAAAACCTTTGCGCGAAGGGGGTCCGTGCGACTGAGCCAGTGTTGAAAGTCATTTGTCAGCTTTGGGAGCTGAGTTTTCTTCAAGAGATTTAAACTGGAATTTTAGTAGGTAGCCATCTCTCTCTCTGGAGTACGAAATTTTTGAATGCGACAACAGAAAATTTCTTAAATGCACTACATTCCTTGAACAACTTTAATGGTCACTGGCTCATCTCGAACTAAAATTCAAACCCACATCTTCCGTTTCCTTCTGGTTTCACGTCCCAAAACGACCAGATAGGAAGCACTAAGGATGTTGGATGTGGACCGCCACAAGATATTTTCTTCACAAATGACTATAAAATGCAGTTAAGAGGATAAAAAATGCACACATCATCCTTTTTAGATTTTGTCCCCAAGAGAACAGGTCCTTGAAAAAAATTGTGAAAAATAAAAACCGTAGGCTCTGCAAAGTATGAACATATACATCACTGCACAGTTTCTGTGTGCCAGTCATGTCTTTTTTACACACGCACACACACACGCACGCACACACAATCTGCGGTTATAACTGAGCACATTCAGTTCCAACTTATAAAGTTAAGTCTATGAGAAACACCAAGATATCACAGTAGGAACACAGAGAAGAAGGTCAGATAAAAATCTACAACCAAACAATTTTTCATAACTTCCTACTGTGCAGTAGATTTCCAGTTGCTTAAATAACGCAGGGTCCACGAATTTCTCCGATGTCTTTATACACATCCAGGCGTAGATAAATGTGGAAATGTCCTCATCACACCAAAAAGACGTCTCTTAGAGTCTGATTATGTGCAGCTCTCCGTCCCAGGCAGGCTCAAATTATCCTGTTTCTGGCATGAAATAAGACAAAGGATTTTGTTACTTTCTAAATAAGTGGGTACATTTTGTAAACATAATAACACACAAGAAGGCAAACTTTCCTTTGAAATTCTCCTTGCAAAGATCCACGAGCTAGGATTCTAAGGAGAGGAGATGCCTAATAAGAGAAACTGAACAGTATTTTCAAGGTGGGTTTCAAATGTCATATGATATCCTCATCCACAGAATTATCCATCCTCAGTCATGCAAAGAAGGGAGATTAATTGCCAAGCCATACTGGATCCTTGTTTCAGTGTGTGTCATCGTAGAACCTACAGCTACACCAAACGTTTTATTATGAAGTAAACTAAACGGCAAAGTCAGATGAGTCTTCCTGACCAGATGTCGTAACGTCCATCCTCTTCCACATGCTGAAAAGCACGCAGGGTCATTCAAAAATTAAGTCCTACAGTTATCCATCTGCTCTGGAGTGCAGTAATTAAGCCAAACTTGTGTCTCATCTATGGGAGAAGATTTTGCTTCGTGAAGAAATATCTTCTGGGGGCCGCCCGGTGGTGCAGCAGTTTAGTCCGCGCTTCGCAGCCCAGGGTTCGCGGGTTCGGATCCCGGGTGCCCGTGGATGCACTGTTTGTCAGCCATGCCATGGTGGCGTCCCATATAAAGTAGAGGAGGATGGGCACGGATGTTAGCCCAGGGCCAGTCTTCCTCAGCAAAAAGAGGAGGATTGGCAACGGATGTTAGCTCAGGGCTGGTCTTCCTCACACACACACCAAAAAAAAATCTTGCACGGAATGACTTTTGGCTGAAAACGCCTAATCTTTGTTCCACTTCGTGTGCAAGTTACTGCTGGTAAAATTATTGAGATAGATTGAAATATTCATGTGTCTTGTTTTTCAAAGATGACAGCACAATCCAAATTGGTTGAATAAATAGAAAGCAACGGGATCATAAAATGATCTCTTGATTTCCAAGGGTTCATCAAGAATATCAGGAAATAGCACCCCCACCTTTGGCCAAAGTACATTAAAAATGATTCTACGGCAAAAATCCTATTTACATACACTTTCCCAAGTCTATACACTGCTCTGAGAAAGGTTACTCCTATCTGTGGAATCTCCTTATAGTCTAGCTGGGGCAGTTTTTATAAAAAACAAAACAAAACAAAAAAAACTTCATTGAGAATGAGACAAAATCCATCAGATGGCAGCTTTCTGTTTGTTTTAGGTAAATTCCATGCTATCTATATTAGAAAACGGCTTTCTTCTTTCAGCTTATCAAAGAAAGATTCTTCACTATAAAACAAACCAAGTCTTTTAAATCATTTAAAGATTACTGGATGAAAATAATTTATAAATGTTATGGGCAAATCTGACAAAATAGAAGCAAGTGAGTAGACGAGCAAATAAAAAAGTGAACAGACTCGGGAACATTTTATGATTTTTAAAACCCAGAACTGGAATTCACTAGCTCTGAAGAAGCTGAAACAGCTAAAGACACGCTTCACTTTAAGAAACCGGTCGCCATCATAAAAACCATCATTGTGTTGAACGATTGAAATAAGCCAAGTAGACATGACACTTTCTGAGAGACATGGCCATCTATTTCTCTACTATTTTTTTCCTCTATCATTTTAATTTTTCCCCCTTTTTCTTCTCTGTATTTGCATGGAACGGCAGCAGAGGGGAGGTTTTTCGTGGGCCACGTGGGTCCCTCCCTCCCGGCTCTCAGCTATGGTGCTTGCTTCCAGTGCTGATGACCAGACAATTCTTTTCCCACACTCATAACTGCCATTGGTGAAATAAAAACAGAAAAACAAGATATATCAACGAGTAGACATCTCATTGGCAATATTTGTAAACCAAGCAGTTTAGAATTGGAGAGTAACTCAAAGACCTTTACCACCTGTATTAAAAAAAACTAGACCTTGAAAGTCATAAGAGTCATAGACTCTTGAGTGAAAGTCATAGACTTTTAAAGTTTCAAACATTAACACATTCAAAATCAATCGTTTTAAATCTCAAATTAACCTCAGCAAATTCCACGAGGCGTTCTGCGGCACGGTTACTTTTTTTAACACAAAGAGACCCAAAGCCCTTTTGAAAATAATAGAGTTTGGGAACCGTTGTGAGGGTGCTGGTCTGGCGCTCAGGGTTTTGAGGACGCCAGAACTCAGGGTTTCTTTCCAAAGGAGCTGTGCCTGTCCAATGGTTAGGCACACACCGATCTGTATCTAGACATACAGATTCTGCCCCAGGAGATGTGTCTGGGGACGGGGGCGCTGGAGGCGATGCTGAGTAACACCCCACACACCTTGACTAACAGGCACTGGGGTGTTCGTCATGCCGACACGTGGAAGGACTCTGTCACGCGCTGCTGTGTGGGTTCCGTCTGCATGGGTGAGGGAAGCCCCACCCAGTCAACACAACACCCCCTGATGTCCGATCTTGTCAACCTCGCTGATTTTTAATTACTAAAAATAAAGACATACCTTCCAGATGTGTTTTCGTGTCCTCAGAAGTTCTTGAAGACTTCCAAATCTTTCGGCGACACCGGAGGAGCCGTATTCCAGTCATTCTCGGGATAAGCTTCAAAGTTGGAGGTATCGCCCTCACCACATACTTTGGGCACGATGGGGGGCTACGGGATCCACCAAGATACAAAGCCATAGTTAGAAAGGAGCAGTGTGCACCCAGATGGTAGGGACATCCCTCTACGTCTGCGACTTTACATAAAAATGGAAATGAGTTAAAAAAAAAAACCAACACAAAGTTGTCTTTTCTCTGTTTATGAACATGGAAAACTTAGAATTAAGATATTGCAAGTGAGGTATCAACCATCAGTCTGATGAGTGTTCATGCAGTTTCAGACATTAAGGGAGGAAGAAGGTACCCAGAACTTGCTTCTTAAATTCCAAAATTGAGAACAATATGGATTGCTTGTTATAGGCAGATTCCCAGGCCTGCACCGGTCTGGACCAATTATGATGTAGCTGGTCCAGCCTCCAGACTTTAGGAAGTTCCAGAAAGATGGAAAGAGAACTAGACTTAGGTTTTAGTATCACGGATGCCAAGCCTCAATCCTGCATCACTAAAATAAGGCCACCAGAGTTGAGAAGGGGTCACAAAACTTTTCCCCAAAAGGACAAGTAAGTAAATATTTTTGGTTTCGTGGGCCATACAATTTCTGTTGTGACTATTCAGCTCTGCCATTGCAGCAGGAAAGCAGCCACAGACAATATGTAAATGAATGGGTGTGGCCTCATGCCAATAAAACTTTATTTATAAAAACAAGTGAGGGGCCGGATTTGGCCCACAGGTTGTACTTTGCTGACTCCTGGGTAGATTAGGGCTCCAGCCACGTCCAACCCAAAGATTCTGGAATGCACACAGATACCAACTACTTTTCTCTAATCCTGAGAAACTGCTAGGTTTTGTTGAGAACCTTCAATGTGTATGGTGAGCACCATGCCTCTCCCCAGCCCCGCAGGATTGATCACAACCGGATGCTTCACAACGAGAGACTTGAGGCTCAGGGATGCTAGAATCCTCAACTCGAGTCTGGGACAAGGACCGAGATCACGCAGCTGGAGAATACAGATGGCGAACTGGCATGTAAGTGGATTTCAAAGGGAGCATTTTCACTTCTGTGTTGACACGAAATGGGTCAAGTTTAAGTTAGAAATAACCTACGTTAAAAAAAAGACAACCCTCTTGTCACCACTGGATGATATGACTAATCAACAGTTACGGTGTGTGAAAGGAAGTACAAAGAGTATGGAGGGGTCAGGAGGAAGGCTGATTGTTGGAGTCAACACCAAACAACTTCAGGGGAAGGGTGTCTGAGATGACTCGGAAATATCACGCCATGAAGCCCACGGAGTAAATTCTACACACTCCAGACAACTTCCATCACAAAACGAGCCAACTCGCGTGTGAATATATCTTAGGTTGGTTCCATAAAAGATTATAAAGGTTTCAAAAATCATACGGGGGGGTGGACAAAAGGGTTAGGGGTGCACATATATATGGAGATAGATAAAAACTAGACTGCTGGTAGTGAGCAGATGCAGTCTACACAGAAACTGATAGACAATAATGTACACAATGAAATTACACAATGTTATAAGCCAATATGACCTCAATAAAATAATTGAAAAGAAAAAATCATAGAGTAACAGTGTCATCTCCTTCTTTCGTTATGCCTCCATCCAATATATAAGCTATTTCTATAAACCAGGCACCGTGAGTGAACAGAAGGGGCATGATTCTAGCCTTCAGGAAACTTCTGGCTCGGTCAATGGCTCTAATGAAGTAGCTCCATCTTGGCTGCATGTTGGGATCACCTGGCAAACTTTTAAAAAGTTAGGAAAGTGAAATTACACAGAGCCACCTCTTTTCAACCATCACGTGGGCAAAATGCAAAAGTTGTGGAGCTCACTGCTCTTGAGGCTGTGGGGAAAGAGGCATTCTCAAAACATTTCCCCTGGAATTGCAAAAGGATGCCACTTCTAAGGAGGAATATGTTGCAAAATTACCAAAATTTCAAGTGCATGGATCCTTGGACCCAATGATCTCATTTCTGGAAATTCATCTTCACGTAAATGGAATGTACAAGGTTATCCTTTGTGGCAGAGGATTGCAAACAGTGCAAGTGTCCCATCAGTTGAGGTCTGGTTAAATAAACTATAGTAGAGACCCAGGAAGCAGTATCACGTAGTTTACAAAGAGTGAGAAAGCTATCCAGGTTGGTAGAAAGATCTCCAGGTTATACATGAAGTGAAAAAGGCCAAGACTGGAATATTGCATGTATGACTCTAGGTTTTGTGTAACAAAGGCGAGAACATAAGAATATGTATATCCATATGGGTTTAAATCAGCCTAAAGAAACTCTGGAAGGATACACAGAAATATATTAAAAAAGTGGGTACCTACAGGGGGCTGGGTGGGGACAGAGCAAAAGAGAGTGAGACTTGGGAATGCATACCTTTTAATACTGGTTTGGTTTTGGAACAATGTGAATATACTACCTATTCCATTTTTAAAAAATAAGTTAACTTAATACAATAAAATACTCAGAAGTTAAAAGCCACTCAATGACATTGGTGGTCTGGGCTGACCCCTACAGCCTGGGCAGGAGCCCAGGTATCAGCATTTTTACAGTCTCTCCATTGATGCTAAAGTGCGCAGGTGAGAAGACAGCTATTGAGGACTGCTGTCAAAAACATATTCAGTTCAAAGAAAGATGAGCCACAGAATATTCTCCATCGAATCTACCACCAGCATTGTGCAATATCCGTTAAGTGCTAGACACATGTCCTACCTGTGTTATTCCACATAGTGTCCCCCCATTAGAAAGTGGGGGGAATGAGACGACTCATGGTCACAGAGCTAGTGAAGGATGGAGCCAGGTGTCAAAAAGTCCAACTGCAAAAGCTGGGGTCTGAATCCCTGTCTAGGTGCCTCCTTAGCGCTAAGATATCCACTGAATAGGAAACTTGGGTCATGGAGAATTTGAGATGATCGGTTGTACTGTACAGATTACTTATGTATCCACCGTAACCCAGTGAAGGAGCCACAGAATCCGAGTCTGTCCCCAGTGAAGGAGAGCTCAAGGACGCCAGGCTAGTTAAGAGATGCCCGTTTATGTATATTGTACCTTCAGTTTCCTTTGGGGGACAGCCTCCCAGTCCACAGTTCGGAACCACCGATGTCGTTTCACATCATCTGCTCCATTCTTCAAAAGAAACATGCATCGTCAGTGTACAGAATTTTGACAGGACAGGAGACAAAATATTCCAAATACATTTTTTAGTATAGAGACAAACAGAAAAAGTTTGCTTGCTGTGTTTTGAGTAATTGTCCCTGGAGTGTGAGCAATTAGGAAACATTCTAAATGAAGTTGTTTGTGTTTCGTTTGCCTTCCTTCATTGCAGAAGCAAATGCAGTCATTATGCTCATGTGCATACTACTCTGGACCCAAGACCAAACCATAATTAGGGTTCAGACCCTCTGCATAAAATCACACAGATGCACAGTGATTCCTGAGTTTGTCACCTGTTTTCATCTTGACAATTTTCTTTCATATTTACTACCCTCATCTTAAGTAGAAACTGAGGTTCACAAAATGATACAATTTGCTCAGTGTTGTCCAGCAAACACATCACGTGACTAGGACTCAAACTAAGGGAAGCCCAACTTGTTCAGAACCACCCAACATGACCTTCCAATTCACATTGTGGATTAAGGTCTGTCTACCTCATTCTCAAGTGTGGTGCTCACGGCCAACGGGCAGACATCACTCCATCATGACCTCTGAAAATCCTGCCCCAGTTTTCAGCCTTCAACTGCACCCTGCCTTTTTATTGCACTTGTGGTATTTTTGGTGGTTTTTTTTTTTGGTGAGGAAGATTGGCCGTGAGTTAACATCTGTTGCCAATCTTCCTCTTTTTGCTTGAGGAATATTTGCCCTGAGCTAATATCTGTGCCAATTTTCTCTATTTTGCATGTGGGTCACTGCCATAGCATGGCTTCATGAGCGGTGAGTAGGTCCACACCTGGGATCTGAATCGCAAATCCCGGGCTGCAAAGTGGACCATGCGAACTTAACCACTACACCACCGGGCTGGCCACTGTAGCTATTTTCTCAATCAATTAAACGTGGGCAGGTAGAAGATAGGAACATGTGACCTGTGATATAGGAGCCAGTGCATCTGAATTTAACATTAAGTTTTTATAATGTGTGTCAGTTCATATTTTTTAAAGTTTTAAATTTATGCTCAACAAAGAAAATTCTCAGTTACCATATCTATGAGAGGAAAGAAACAGTGATGTCATTTTTTTTCCACTTTTTTCCAATCCTATTATTTTGACAACTCCTTTTCCTATTGGAAAAAAAATAGTTTTCATCCAGATCTAAGTCAAACAACAAATATCTGTTGAGCGTTCCTTTGAGTGATGCTGCAACAAGGCAAATAAGACTTGAAGTTTACTGTGAAGTAGATCAAACTCTAGTATGAATACTAAGGTATTATGATATCTAAACATCTAGATCATCTAGACAGGATGCATGGATAGATAGATAGATGATAGAGACGGATGGAAGGATGGTTGGATGGTTGGATGGATGGGCATGGAGATAGATAGATGATAGATACATGATAGATAGATAGATAGATACATGATAGATACGGAAAGATGGATGAAAGGATGGATGATATGTAGATAGACAGATGGACAGATAGATGATAGACAGACAGATAGATAGATAGATGATACATAGATAGACAGATAGACCGATTCAACAAATATGAGAGGAAGTGAAGGAGAAAGTAAGTGTTAGAAATTTTGCAAGTGTGGAGGACACTTCAGTGACCATGAAGATGAAAGAGTTAAACACAATGGGTATGCTTCAGAAGAAAAAGAAGAAAACACTCCAAATGAAGAGGCACCAAGAGGAGAACAAGCTGTGATAGTAAAAGTCATCTGGAAGGGTGATGAACCCATCATGGCAGTTTGTGGTCCTCTGTAACAGCAGTCACAGGAAACAAATATACCCACATAAACAGAGGGGCTCGAGAGATCTGTAGGGTCTCTCTCGTCCATGGGTCTAAGTGTCTCTCAAGACTACAACTGACAGCGTCAATGCAGTGATCCATGTTTAAGGTCTCCCACGAAGGTCCAGAACTAGAAATAGCTAAGATGTCCACAGATTGTCTCAAATTCAATGGTGCCAAAACAGAACTGAAAACGTGTATATGATATCATACCATTTATGCAACAGTCGGTCCCTTAAATATATTTTCCTTCACAGGAAGAGTTTGTGAAAATCATACATGATGTACAACTTCTAAAATAATGATTAATTCACACACAAACGCGTACCCCATGTTGACAGCAGCACTATTCATAATAACCAAAAGGTGGAAACAACCCAAATGTCCATCAATGGATGAATGGTAAACAGGATGCAGTTCATCCACACAACAGACTATTACTCAGTCATGAAAAGGACTGAAGCATGGACACACACTACAACGTGGGTGAACCTTGAAAACACCCTGCTGAATGAAAGAAGTCAGATGCAAAAGGTTACACATCCTATGATTCACTTATATGAAAGCCCAGAATAGAGAAATCTATATAGAGAGAAGGTAGACTAGTGGGTGCTTATAGCAAAGAGGGAGAGAAGGACAGGAGAGTGACAGCTAAGGGTATGGGGTATCTTTCTGAGGTAACAAAAATATTCTTTAAAATTGACTGTGGTGATGACTGCACAACTCAGCAAATACACTAAAAACCACTGAACTGTACAATTTAAAGGAGTAAATCGTATGGTATGTGAGTTATATCTCAACAATGCCTCTTAAAAAAACAAAAACAAACAAAATCATGACTAGTAACGTATAGATCTCTGGGGAGTCATTTGCTCATTTGGAGAGAGCAGATGGGGTGTAGACCCAGTTTGATTTCAAGCATATACGGACGTCCCCCGGGATAGTCAACAACCCGTGAGCCAGCTTTAAGCATCTAAGCTTTCCTGATGTAAACTACGCCCCGGGATGAGGAGCACAAACCCAGACTCAGGTCACGCCCTGGGCTCTGTGACCAGCTGGGAAGGCTCAATGAGTCAGTTGACAACCCGAGCCCGGGGAGGTCTGGGTCTACACCCCCAGGAGACCCAGAAACCCAGATTTGAAATTTGGCCAACGATTAAACATAAATGCCTTTGTCGGCATCTATAAATGTAAATTTACGGCGTCAAATGAGAGGGGGTTATAATGGATACCACTTACGATGTAGGGACACAAACACTGACCTTCATGTTTCCCAGTCTTCTTGTTCTGTCAACCACAAGTAGTTTCTTAATGAGGTCTCTAGATGGGGGAAGGAGGCAAAAATCTGTTGATACGGACCGGAGCAAAGACAGCATGTCAACAGCGATAAAATCCACCCACTACGCATGCATCTGGCCAGCGGTTCAACTTTCATTTGGGCTCACCGTTTTCTGGCCCTTGTTTCTTACTCTTCTTGGCTCGTAAATAATTTATGCAATGCTGGGTTGTGCACACACAGGGACGGAGCTAAGGGGGAAAGGTTGAGTAAATCTTTATACGGAAAACGGCCTTTGAATACGAGCACGAGAAAATATGTGCCCGCCCTGGGGATGGTGATGCTTAACTTAAAATACACCTGTCAGGCTGTCCCTGCCAAATAGAAGACGCCTGCTTTTCCCAAAATAGATGGTCACGCTCTGCCTTGTGGGTCTACTTATCTACGGGATTCATGTTTGACAATGCTCGCTTTCCCATAAGCGCACAGATTATTGTGTCTTTTCCAGTCAGCTGGTTCAGGCAGACCCTTCTCCTAAGTAACAGACAAGGTGGTCCACTGAGGATGGGAAGTTAGAGGTGAATTTTAAGACTTCTAGCAGATAGGCTAGTTCAAAGAGTAGCAGTTAAGGAAGTAAAATGTATGACGTGTGGGTGTGTGCGTTCGTATATAACATGTAGACTCTATTATGTATAATAATGTCCAGGCATTTCAAGCATATACGGACGTCCCCCGGGGCAGCCAACAACCCGTGAGCCAGCTTTAAGCGTCTACGCTTTCCTGATGTAAACCATGCCCCGGGATGAGGAGCGTAAACCCAGACTCAGGCCAAGCCCTGGGCTCCGTGACCAGCTGGGAAGGCTCAATGAGTCAGTTGACATCTCGAGCCCAGGGAGGTAAACATGAGGGTCCAGGGACCCAGGATCCCTCACGCCTAGACTGTGAATCAACCAGGTTCCTGTTGATCTCCAACTCTGGCAAGGAACAGCTGTAACCACAGAGTTTCCCAACACTGTGCATCCTGAAGAAGGATGGGAGACCTTGAGACTTCCCAGCATCTCTGTCTCCACGTGAAAATTCGAGAACACTGGCTCCCTGGAGGCTCAGATTTTGTATCCATCTCATATGGCGGGAAGACTCTTGGGCAGAACAGAGGAACACACCAGCACTAAAAAACTAAATACCTTTCCAGAACTTCTTTCCTTCATTATTTTGACAGACCGAAAAATAAACCAAGGTCACCCAACACCACTCTCCCCAAACAATGCCAAATAAACGTGATTTTTCTTCTTTTTCCCTATTATTTACCGAGGAGTGCACATCCCTAAAGTTCCCTATACTAGGATTATAAGAGAACGAAGGTTTTTTTAAAATACAAAATCAAATCCTTGCAACACAGCTCAGTCCTGAAAACAAAGGGTGCAGATGAAAAGGGGCCACCCAATATGGCAGAGCCATACAGGAACTCTGGAAGTGTCTGGGACTGCGAAAGGGTGCCTCGATCCTGGGACGGGCTATGTGTCCACTGGCAATCCCTTGATTCACTTGGCCGAAATTCTAAATCTTATTTCCTATCCTGGCACCGGCTGGCTTCTCTCTGATCAGACACCTTCGGACAAGTAGAAACACTCGTCAATCTGAGCTCTACCAAGTGGGGAACAGCCCCAAAGCTTTTTTTTTTTTTTTTTTTCCTTTTCAATTATATATATTTCTATAAGGAATCTTAGTCTCAACCCAAAGAGACATGTGCCTATGCAACAAGTGGACACGGTCAAAAGCTGAGGTCGTGTGAACGCATCTAAGACCCTAAGGAACCAAGAGTCAAAATTCTTCCATCATGGGCGCCCAATGACAGTAATCTGGATAAGAAACGACCCTGAGGTCCTGCTTCTCAGCCAACTCATTAACATCTAACCAATAATGGGAAGAAGTGGTGTTTTACTCAACCACCATTTGCAATCATCAACTGCCTCAAAGAGTCCCAGATGTTCTGCTCCTTCTGAGCGTGCACAATGGGCATTTGGGGGTCCCAGGGCCGGAGGGAAGAATCTGGGGCTGCCCATATGAGGAGAGCTTCAGACCAAAGGATCCCTGGGCAGCCACTGCTGGTCCTCTCCTCAAAATAAGGACAAACGATGAGAAAAAGCGGGGGAGACCGGACTTCACATAAGCTTATGTTTTTTCTATTTCTATGATCTTCTTTTCCATAAAACGTTGGAAACCTAGTCAATATATTCCTATGACTGCTCTGAGCCTTTCACATCAATGACCGAAAAAAATGACCTAAGATTTTACGGATCGTCCCTTCTCTGGGGAAACTTCTCTTGGAAGAGTTTAAGTCATTCTTCCCAAACAAAGGGGAATAAAGCAGATGAGCTTCTGAATTGCCTAAGACCTTCAGGAGACGGTCCAAGCTGATTTCACTTGAAGCAAGTGCACCAATGGGAAAATGTGACTCGCCCCCACCACGGACTGGGTTCCACCAATGGGCGTCTGAGCGAGGACAGCAGATGTTCACACCCTGCAGGTTTACCCAGGAGGATTCCGCGTGGTCTAACGTGACCATCAACTGGCAGATCTGCCAATGGGTGTGAGTAGATTTTAATCCAATCAAGTCATTGGCAAATTGTTTATATTTATATAAAAGTGTTTTCCCGTCCACTTGAAATAATGGCACTCAACTCTATGGAATTTGGACTCTGGCAGAGAAATCCTATACAAGATTTTTTGTTCCTTTCTAGAGCAAGTAGACTTTTGAGTGCTGTTTTGCCTTCAGATCTCAACTGTCTTACCATTCACTGGATAGGGTGTCCCTTCTAGATGACTGTTTTTTTAAATGGAGCCTCCTTTTCTCGCTAAAATCTTTCAAAACCTGCCTGGTGCGCCAAACACAACACAAGCCAAGAGAAATACTGTCTTCTGTTCAGACTGGGAACCTCTGGTTAGGGGGAGGTACATTCACCACCAAGAAACGCAACTGGATGCAGCTAGTGACGCCAGTAGCTGATCCATTGTCACGAAATAAGTTTTCCCTGAACTCAATTTCCACACGTTACTTTCTAAAAATTAGCAAAAAAAAAAAGAGAAAAGTTTAGGTCTCCATTAAACATATTGAACTCCATTTTGTGATCCTATCAACTCACCTGGAAAATACATCGAAACAACTAGAAATCAGGACTCGTTATGGTGCAAAACGGCTAAAAGGTGACCAGATTGATAAAGGTATCTGGAAAACCAAAAACCTTTTTTTTTTCTTTTTTGGAAACTTAGTTTTCTTTCCCCTACTGCCACCAATTTAAAGAAATGCATACCCAGGGTTATGAATATGGAAACAATGCAAAAGTTCTTGAAGCAGCATGCTCATCACTTAAAATTTTAGCATGAAAAAAGACTTGAAGGATTCAAGCAGAAGAGAAAAGATAAATTCTGCTGACCCATCAACACTTCTGCCAAGTGCAAAACTCACAGGAGGAGGCAGATCCTTCCTGTCAAATACCACAATGGCTCTCTAACTAAATATGACAACAAATGCCTTTATTTGCTAATTGTAAATATTTCTCTCAAAAAGCACAAACTATGACCAGGAGTCATCAAAAGGTTAAGAATCATTAAAATAGAAAATGAAACACGTTTCCCTTTTTATGGAAAAGCTGACTACCCAAAAGAGCTTCAAGACAACCCATTGACTGACACAGCACGGTATCCTGCTCTGCAGACTCTCTGACCATGATTTTTGGACGCTTTCAAAATAAATACACCGGATGACGGGGGAAATCGTTTACTTACTTTACACTGAAATCCAAATGTCGGGGGAAATCGATTTTGCCTGCAAGAATTTTTTGATAAATGCCAAATGGGTTGTCATCAAAAAATGGAGGAAACCTGTTGGAGAAATAAACATCCATTTTCAGTGGAGAGCAAGTACGGAAAAATCCCTACTTCGTCACGATTCCTGTTGCTGCTGGACACGGGCAGATCATAATTTATTTCACACATGCGCACTTTCCTCCCACACTGGAGTCATCGGGATGTTGGGACTCCACGAAAGGATGGTTCTGAGAGGCAAAGGAAGAAAAGCTGCAGCCCAAGTGCAAAGGAAGGTCCAGCAGGGAGGAGGCAAGGATTACGAGACCATTTGACCAACTATTGTGGTTACTTGTGCGACATTAAAAACGTCACCCCACTAGATCATGAGTGAACTTCTTTGTATTCTTCACCTAGGTCACACTTAGGGAGGTGAGTGACAGCAAGGGTGGTTTCCAGCTTGCGCCTTTAGGCAACAAAGATCTAGCCCAGGATTTGGCAAATTTTGGCCCCCAGGTTGTTTTTGTAAATAAAGTTTTATTGGCACATGGCCACGCCCATTCGCTCGCCGTCTGTGGCATAGTTACCAGCAGTAACGATTACATTCCTGGTATAGAATATCATCAGACCTATGTTTTCTAATATCTGGAAATGGAAAAAAAATCTGAAATAAGCTAAAGAAGAAATATACCTAAAATAGCGAAGGCCAAGAATATCTACAAGTTAACCAAGAAATACATACTAGATGTTTCCATGTCCTTGGCACAAGTTATATTCTGGATATTTTCTCATTTTTCCCAAGGCAAAGACATTGGCAAATTGTTGCTAAATACATAAAAGTGTTTTGCCGTCCATTTGAAAAGCATAACCTCTAATTAGATTCTTTAGAACTAGATCTTCTAATTCAGTGAAACAACCAATAAAAATATCTATAAAATGTTGTTTTCTAATGATATCCTGATAGATGGTGGCAAATTTCAAGCAGCAAAAATAATTCTGTTGATTCTAAATCAATTCCTGACGTTTTTTTTAAAAAAACTGAGCGTAGTAAGTGGACTGGTGGCCTCCAAAAAGGAGGTATCCATGTCCTGACCCCACAACCTGTGAATGGGACGGAATTTTAGAAAGAGTCTTCCAGATGTGATTAAGTGAAGGATCTGAGATGAGGTCATTCTGGATGAGGGGGCCCTAAGTCCAATGACAATGACCTGATCAGAGACAGAAGAGGAGACACAGACACAGAGGAGGAGCCACGTGGAGACGGAGGCAGAGATGGAGGGAGGCGGCCACCAGCCCAGGGACGCTTGGAGCCCCAGAAGCTGGAAGAGGCAGGAAGGACCCTCCCCTGGAGCCTCCGGAGGGAGTGCGGCCCTGCGACCCCTTTGTCTCAGACGTCTGGTCTCCAGGACGGGGGAGGGTGAATCCCCGTTATTTTAAGCCACCATGTTTGTGGCAGATTTTACGGCAGCCCCAGGAAACCAATACACAGAATATACACATTAACTCTCCAAACATACTAAGGAGAAGCGAGAGTAGAAAAAGATAAAAAATAAAGAACAGAAATATGAAGTAGAAAAGGAGAAATTAATGAAAGTTGCAGGAGAAGAGGTAGGTTCATCGGAAAAATGGAAGATATCCAATAAACGCAAACGTGTAGCTGTGTGCGATATGGCATAAGGTACCTTTTCTTCTTAAATGACATTTCAGTTCCTCAGTTTTCTACTTGGCAGGAATGGAGACACAGTATTGAGAAAGCAATAACCCATCTCTGTGAGCCATTGGTTACTGAGGTCTGATAACTATTGTCCACCTGTGCCTCTCGAGTGACCAGCTACCGTGTCTTGAGAAACGACTCAGGCCAGGCTCAGGAATAAAGGTCTGTGTGTTGCCACTCGCCCAGTCCTCGCCAACCGTGAACGTCTTAGAGTTGATAACCCCACGTCAGCCCTTCCTCCTCCACCAGACACTTTGTCCAACAATGTTTAGGGGAGTCATCGTCGTCTTTCTTGGGTGGCGGCCCTGAGTGCACTCAGCTGTATGATTTCATCGGGGAAATGTCCACGTTCAGCAATGGAACACTGCACACCCGGAGAAAATGTGTCATGCATACCTAAGGACCTTTGCAGAGACTATTAAACGAAGTGTTCTTGGGAAGCTGGCATTACACGACAATATCATGGGAAAGGTATGTGAGCAGTAGTTTAACGAGCGGAAAAAATAATAAATGAGCACAAACAGACCTTGCCTGAAGGAAAAAGCGTGGAGAAGACGTATCCGAGAACCAGTATTCCCGGAGCTTGTGCAAAGTGCCCTAGGAAATCCTCCAATCTCTGCCCCTAAGCCTACAGAACACTTCCAATTCTTAATAAACAGGCAGTGAGTGCTCATTAGGTGGAATCGGGCACTATAAGCAACTTAAAGTTATCTACGGGGACAGCTGGACTCGGAAGCACATCCGCTCATTGGCATGAAGGCAGGCTCAAGAATTGCAACTTAATTCATGCCAATCTTGCCACGTTCTCCGCCATCTACCCATGATCACTTTTATATAACTGTTCTTCACGCCTAAAGCTTCCGGTAAAATGGCTTGTCCAGAAAGAGACGCCATAGTTGTGACTACCTTCACGTTCCTCATCAGACTCCCAGAGATGTCCTCGTTAGAAAAATATGGTCCTGTGGGGCTGGCCCGGGAGCGCAGCGGTTTAGTTCGCGCTTGGCAGCCCGGGGTTCGCGGGTTCGGATCCCAGGTGCGGACTGACGCACTGCTCGTCAGCCACGCTGTGGCGGCGTCCCATATAAAGTAGAGGAAGATGGGCACGGATGTTAGCCCAGGGCCAGTCTTCCTCAGCAAAAAGAGAAGGATTGGCGACGGATGTTAGCTCAGGGCTGGTCTTCCTCACAAAAAAAAAAAAAGAAAGAAAAATACGGTCCCCAACTATCACCCAATGCTTTTTCTGCCCAAGTTTTTAACAGGGGGGCTGGCTTGGGAAGGCAGGTACTTTGGAAATGGGTTCAAGGAAAATAAAAAGGCGTTTTTAGAGAGAGAAGACGGGGGGCTGCTCTAATTTCACCCTGTTTTGACTTCTTCCTCAAAGATCCCTTGCTCTGGTACATGTGCGTGAAACATAAATCTGTGTTCCTCAGACAATGTGGCAAAAACAATGAGCCAGGCTGTGCACGGGTTGGGGCAAAGAACAGAGAAAGAAAGAGTCCCGGGGGCCACCCTGTCTGAGGCTGGACAGCTGTGATTCTCAGTGTGGGGTGCCAGGGAACCTCAGGGTTCCTCAAGGCCTTTCCAAGAACTTGTGAGGTCCTTTCTCTGACTACAAATCTGAAAGTGGTTGCATTTTCTTCATAGACCTCGACCAACACAATATACTGTAGCAGATGGGCGCATGAGAAGAGGAAAATCCAAGTGCCCTGGATTAAGCTGGGCATTAAAGAGATTAGCAAAAACATAAAACAAGGCCATTCTTCTCTCTAGATATTTTTAATAGGAAGTATAGTTATATTTTCATTAAAAATTCTATTAATGTTAATGTTTATTGAATTTATTATTTTATATAAATTTACATATATATATATATTTTTTTTTATGAGGAAGACTGGCTCTGAGCTAACATCTGTTGCCAATCCTCCTCTATTTTGTATGTGGGTTGCCACCACAGCATGGCTGGCGAGGGGTGTAGGTCCACACCTGGGAGCCCAACCTGTGAAGCTAGGCTGCCAAAGTGGAGTGTGCTGAACTTAATCACTATGCCACAGGGCTGGCCCCGTATATATACATTTTTTTAAATTCAGTTTTAATTTCAAATGAGTAAACATTGACAGATACAAGCTACATAAACAAAAGCTCTTTGGGCTTGATGATAACTTTCAGGAGTGTTGACTTTTAGGAATGCAATAACTTTTTGGATAGATGGTTGCTGAAAACTTTTAGGGTCCTCGGGCCCGAATGTTTGCAAACCATTGCACTGCAGGTAATATTCCACGTGGATGAGACTCCAAATGCAAACTCCATCTTCCCTAAAACCAAGTCTCTGCAGTTAAACTCTCCACAGGGAGGGATGTGAAAGGAGAACAGGACAAAAGAAATCAGAGATGAGTTTGTCGCTCCTGAGAAAGCCCATGAATGATTCCGTTCCAGAACGTACCATACATTTTGATCTGTTCTAAATATTTGTCATTCGATGACAACAAAATCCCAGGTATGATGTGATCTTATACCAAAATCACGTGGAAGCTTTTTACCCAACAAACGGTTTTTCTTGTAGGGCGTAGAAGATTTAAATGACCAATTAAAGCAATAAACAGAGTCTTCCTTCATCCTGCTGAGGATGGAAATATAGAAAATGGAAAGCTAACAAGCAAGCCGGAGACAAGCGGACTTGAACAAAAGGCTGTCTCCACCTTCTGCAGCACAACTCCACCAGAAGTCTCTGGGCTCAGGGGGACGAGAAGAGCAGATGGGGTGCAGTGATGTCATGCAAGCAACACACACCACCAGGTAGTTGCAGATCCCGCTAAGTGCCATAAAGAAAGTAGAAGGGGTGGTGGGGGGGCAGAGAGCAGGAGGGGAGGGCTCACGGTCACATTACAGGTGAGCCTGTGATATACGCACAACAGAAGAGAAGGGGCTAGCAGAGGGGGTACACCCTGTGGGAGCCCGGCAGGGAGTGGGACAGGAAATACCTCCAGGCATGTATGATAGGCAAGCAGGACAGCCAGCCATCCCAGGAGAGGGGCCCGACCACCGTCTGAGGCGGGCAGATCTCATACAGGCCACTTCAGAGCCTCATACAATGAGGAGCTCTGGTTTCCTTCTCTAGAGGGCTGCAAAACAGGGGTGACCTGGCCTGGCTGGTGTGGGTACGGGGCCCCTCCAGCTGCTGCAGGGAAAAGGTGCCACGGGAAGGAGGGGGTGCAGCTGGAGGAGCCAGTGGGGAATGTCAGGAGGGGTCCAGGTGAGAGCTAAGGCTGGCCACACTGCAGGGAGAGCCAAGACACACCCAGGAGGTGTCGAGCAGGCTTCCACCCCGTGCAGGGACGGATGACTCTCAAGAAACCCTCTCAGAAAACCGTGACTCTCTCCAACTGGAAATGTGGAAGATGGATGTGCTCACTATGAACAAATAGCTTGCTGCATCATACGAAATGCAAACATCAGCTTACTGTGCTTGGGTCAGGAGAGGGTATTCGTTATCATCAATTATTCTAAGAATAGAGTGCAACAGTATATCAGATTCTAGTTATATTATTTTCTATTCTATTGCATTCTAATATATTCTCATATGTTATATCCTAATAATGTTTCAATAATCCCAATAATTATTTACGTATACTAATCCTAATATAATAATTCTAATATATCCTAATATTACATTCTAATTCTATTCCAATAATTTTCAATCATATTCTATCAATATTATGTTCTAATAGTATATTATATTCTAATATTGTCTTTTCTAATAATATTCTATTCTACCCTAATAATAAAGAGAAGACAGTGCACGTGAACCTCATTCTATTTGAATATCACTGGGCCCCAAGATTTAATTCTCCTCGGGCAATGCTGCCCTCTCGTGGTCAAATAATATCACGGGAAGAAAATGTGCTGCTGTCATCTGAGTGGAAGCTGATCACTACGGGCGCATAAATAGTTACAACTGTTGTGTCTTCTTGACGGATTGACCCTATGTGTAATTTATTTTAACCTTTGGTTTGCTGGGGACTTCCTGAGCGAGGGTGTACGTTAAGAAATCCGATTCTATGTGAATTGCTTGACACGTTTCAGTAAAGAGTAACAGAAAATTCAAAAAACTAGATAGACAATAAATTGATTGATAGATGGATATAGACAGATGATGGATGATACATAGATATATGATATATGATAGATATATGATATATGATAAAGATATACGATAAAGATACATCTTTATCATATATGGGTGGATGGTAGATAGATATACATAGATGACAGATAGATATAGATGATAGATAGATGATAGAGGATTAGACAGAGATAAATGATAGATAAGTCAACAGAGAGATGATAGGTAGGTAGGTAGATGATAGAGATCATAGATGGATAGATGGATGATACACAGACAGACAAACGCCTAAACACAGGTTTTCATAGATTCCACTCCAGCTGACCACACCCTCATGCAGAACGCCTCTTTCCATCTGAAATCAGGGGAGTTTCTGGGTGAAAAGCTCTGGACTTGCCCTGCAGGGAGTCAGACAGGTGTGGAACGGGGTCCAGCTTTTGCTACAACTGGGGGTAAACTGAGTGTCTGCGAGACTCACCAGCAGGAAACACACAGGCCGAAGAGAGACGGACAAAGGGAAGAGGAGAGAGGGTGGAAGCATGCAGAGGCAGCACGCCCAAGGGCCCCGCAACCGTGCCGGGCACCTCGCAGGCCGGGGGCCGGTCGGCCCGCACCATCAGAGAGAAGAGCCTGAGGGGTAGGACGTTTCCTGGTGGGTGTGCACAAGCATAGGTCCCTTCTTCCCGAGGTTGTCACTGGGTAAAGTGCCACAGTGCTTCATCGTCTCAGGAAATTCCAGACCAGAGAACGTACATGGAAGACCATAATAGGAGGCGGATGAACCCCGACTCCAAGATTTCTAAGGGAGGGGACGCTTGTTTACATTTCTGGTAGGGGAACATCAGAGCTGTCTCACAGGCCAGCCAGACTTGAATATTTAACGTGACAACACCTTGACAAACGGGCGATGTCTTTGGTATGCGGACGCGGGGAAGGTGTGACCTTCCAAACGTCCTCTAAGGCAAGTTTGGGATGTCAGCAAAGCACACCTTCTTTCCTTCCTGGCACGCTGCTCGTTCATAAAGTCCTAAATTGTATTTAATTTATCTTTATGCAACACGTACATTACTCACCTGTGTGAGTTACTCCAAAAAGAGTCCGCGCGAAAGACTAATATCAAATTCAAGGAAGATGGGGACATTTAGGGACAGGTTATGGATCCCAGCAGACGTGCAGTGTTGTTCCTGCAGTCAGTCTCTGTTTTTACTCCTATGAAACCAAGCTTGATTTGCACTGCCCTGGGACCACATCCCAAGTGTTTGCAACCTGAATGCACAGTCGTAGGGGTTTACAGAGGCAGGTCCCAGGGATTGACAGAGGCAGGGCGAGTGAGCAGGGGAGGGAAGCGCTGGAGAGGAAGTGCTGATTCTCCACGGAAGCCTTACTCACCCCGAGAGCATCTCAAATATCAGGATGCCGAGCGCCCACCAGTCCACGGCTCTCCCGTGGCCTTTGCTCTGGATGACTTCCGGGGCCAGGTACTCGGGTGTTCCACAAAGGGTCCACGTCCTGTGGACAGAGAAGGGAATCCAGAAAACTCAGCTGTGCTTGGCGAACACATTCCTCTTAAGAGCTGAGTGTGACAGTAACTTAGCTGATCAAAATGATGCATATCCCCCACCCCGTGGATGCACTGTATTGGATACAGATAGTGACACTGTCTTAGCTGACTTGTTCCCGTATAGATACTCATTAACCAAACAGAATCTAAGTCGTAGTCTTGTCATCATTGCTGTCCATTGTTATTCTCGCTTACCGTTGCTACTCAGAAGCAAAAAATCCACCGGACCTGTCTTCCTACAAAATGACATTCAAGAATTCACTCCTCAACCCCATCTCGGTGCGCCCCCAAGAACCCACTCATCTGCTCGTCGTGTGTCAAGAATCTAGTTCTGTCCCCCGACGGGGAATTCAAAGCCACTGCTTATTGTCTTCTCTACCTGCTCTTCCCAAGGTTTGAAGTGTTTTCCACGCTATTGTGGGTTTGCTGTCAGTTTAGTTTCATCGGTGGCTTTCGGAAATCCTCAGGTGAAGGGACACTGGGATATTCGGGGTTTAAACGGGGCCGAGAGATTTGGAAAGGATTTTGTCTGTAGATGAGTTGAGACTTGCAAACAATTTAGCTTTTAGCTCCACCTACAGGACAGCTGGCTGGAAGCAAGGGATTCTGACCAGCCCAGCTGGACCCTGCACGGATGGGGGAGGTTTCTGGGTGTTTGGTTTGCTGTTTTTTTTATTCCAGTCATCTCTTCCTGTGATGCCTCAAATCTCTCTTTTTCACCACAGGTGGGGGAAGGAGTTCCTTTATTCTTCTCCTTAGAAAAGAATTCTCTTTACACTTCAAAAGAACCACAATGTTTAATTAAAATCTAGAGATTTGTAAAGTTCCTGCTGACATTTCTAAATTTTATGCTCTATGGAAAATGCAAGACCAATTTTTCTTAATTTTCTCCTGGTCTGTACACCTGACTATGGAGAATTTGGCTAACTAACAAAAACTCACCTGTAAAAAGATAAAGAAGGTAAAAACTTCCAGTTATAAGATGAATCAGTTCTGGGGATCTAACATACAGTTGGTGACTAGAGTTAACAATATTGTATTGTATACTTGAAATGTGCTAAGAGAGTAGATCTTAAATGTTCTCATCACAGACACAAAAACTGTAACTATGTGAGCTGATGGATGTTAACCTATTGTGGTGATCATTTGACAATATATATATATGTATCAAATCATTATGTGGTACACCTGAAACTAATACAATGTTATAGTCAATTGTATCTCAATTGAAAAAAAAAGGTAAAGAGCCATCAACTGATGAATGGATAAACAAAATACGGCCCAACCAAACAGTGGAATATTACTCAGCCATACAAAGGGAAAACGTGCAGATACATACTACATAGATGAACCTTGAAAACATGCTGAGTGAAAGAAGCCAGACACAAAAGGCCACACAGTGCATGACTCCATTTACACGAAATGTTCAGAACAGGCAACTCTATAGAGACAGAAAGCAGAGGAGTGGTTGCCAGAGGCTGGAGAGAGGGACGGCGAGTGACTGGTCATAGGTACGGGGCTCTCCTTTTGGGGTGATGAAAATGTTCCAGAACCAGATAGAAATGATGGTTGCACAACACTGAGAATGTGCTAAATGAATTGTTTACTTTAAAATGGTTAAAACGTGAATTTTCCATTATAGGAATCTTAACACAATAAAAAAAAGGCTAAATAGTTTCTCTCTGCCATACCCCAAACATTCCATATTGGGAAATCCACTCAGATCTGAGAGATGGCCCCATCTCAGACTAATTGCAATGATTCCTTAAGGGTAAAACGTGCTCACAGCCAATAACGAGAGTGATATTCTACATCCAAATAGACACACCACCAAAGCCACCCCAGACTCTCCTCTCTGAGGAGCTCTGTTATATATACACCACTGTGTCCCTCACCGCCTGCTACATTAACGCAGCTACAAACGCCGTGCCATCTTGTTCAAGGGACGGTGCTTCAGATCTGCAACCTGTCAGGTCCCTACATGCTCAAGCCTCACGGGAAGAAAGAGAAGAAAGGGGAAAAACCACCTCCATCCAAGGCATGGGGAAATAACTCACTAATGTGATGAAGTTTATATGGCGGGTCAGTGACTAGGACGACATCAAGAACGTCAACCAAAGAATGAACGGCCAGGGAAGATGTCCTTGACACATGAGCCACGAGTTGAATTATCCCTGATTCTTCAGGGAAACTCTCAGTGATGACCATCTTTTCTCAAAGGTGCAATTCAGACGTTGAGCTGCTAAACTGCTTCAAAAAAACTTGGAAATCATCTGGTTCCATCTTGTCTTTTTACATACGACAAAGATTCAAGGAAATCAATGCCCTTTGCCTAAGTTTGTTTTCCCTTCATCTCTTTTTGTCAACATGCTGTATATCACATCCCAAGAACTTATCTTCGAACTGGAAGTTTCTGCCTTTTGACCCCCTTCACCCATTTCGCCCACTCACCACCTCCCCGCCTCTGGCAACCACCAATCTGTTCTCTGTTTCTACGAATTTGGTGTTTTTCAATTCCACATATAAGTGTGAACATACAATGTTTGTCTTTATCTGTCTGACTTATTTCCCTTAGCGTAATGCCCTCAAGGTCCATCCACGTTGTGGCAAATGGCAGGATTCCCTTCTTCTTTATGGCTGAGTAATATTCCATTGTGTATATGTCCCACATTTTCGTTGTCCATTCATCCGTCAATGGACACTTGGGTTGTTTCTTTGTCTTGGCTCTTGTAATGCTACAGTGAATATGGGGGTGCAAACATCTCTTCGACACAGTGTTATCGTTTCCTTTGGATAATACTCAGAAGTGGAATTGCTGGATCATACGATATTTCTATTTTTAATTTTTTGAGGAACCTCCATGTTGTTTTCCCTGACTATTGATATCAGGGTGCCATTTTTGGTCATTCTTTAGCTCATTGCCAAAAACTCTACCTACCCCTTTATGATATAATCACTTTCATCAGAACTGTATTTAGACCTGCTGCTCTACTTAAAAAATTAAATCATTCATTCGTAATTTCAAGACCCTCATAAAGCTCTCTGAACCCACTCATGTTTTCACACCTTTCCCAATTTTCATTGCTAGTCTACGTAGAAACTGAACTTACCCCTTCTCATTATGGATTCACATCTTATGCTTCATTTTTGCCTCTTCTATCATTTAAAGTCTATCTGACATTTCACCTCTACAGAGAATCTTGCCAACCTAATGGTGTCCACTTATCCCTTGTTATGTGGAACTGTGTCCCCCCGCAAAAGATGGTAGAGGCAGAACTCCCAGTACCTCAGAATGAGGGCTTATTTGGAATTGGGGTCTTTAAAGAGGGAATCAAGTTAAGGTGAGGTCATTTAGGTGGGTCCTAATGCAATGACTGGTGTCCTTATAAGAAGAGAAGAACCTTTGTACACTGCTGGTGGGAATGTAAATTGGTGCAGTCACTATGGAAAACAGTATGGTGGTTCCTCAAAAAATTAATAATAGAATTACCATATGAACCTTCAATCCCACTTCTGGGTATCTATCAAAAGGAAATGAGAAAAGGATCTCAAAGAGATCTCTGCAGCCCCATGTTCACTGCAGCATTATTCAGAACAACCAAGATATGGAAACAACCTAAGTGTCCATGGAGGGATGAACAGATAAAAATGTGGGATATGTATATACAGTCTGTACCCCCATATTCATTGCAGCATTATTTACAATAACCAAAATATGGAAACAACCTAAGTGTCCATGGATGGATGAATGGATAAAAATGTGGGATATGTATATATATATACAGTGGAATATTATTCAGCCATGAGAAAGAAGGAAAAGAAATCCTGCCATTTGCAACAACATGGATGGACCTAGAGGACATCATGCTTAGTGAGATAAGCCAGACAGAGAAAGACAGATACTGTAAGATCTCACTTATATGTAGAATCTAAAATAGTGAAACAGAGAGTAGAAACAGGCTGGAAAAAGAGGAAATGGGAAGATCTTGGTCAAAGGGTACAAATTTTCAGCTATAAGATGAATTACTTCTGGAAATCTAACGTACAACAAGGTTATTATAGTCAATAATACTGCATTGTACGCTCGCAATTTGCTAAGAGAGTTAATTTTAAGTGTTCTGGCCATCAAAAAGAGAATGATGAGTGTGAAGTGATAGATGTGTTAATTAACTTGATTGTGGCGATCATCTTACAATGTATATTAAATTAGCACATTATACACCTTTAAAAACATCACATCGTACAACCTGAATATACACGAATGTTATTTGTCAATAATACCTCAATAAAGCTGGAAAAAGAAAAGAGAGGAGATGAGGACACAGACACACACAGAGGGAACCACGTGAAGACCAGGGAGAAGACGGTCTACAAACCAAGAAAATCAAGAGGCTCCCAGATGGGACAGAGACAAAGAATAGATCCTTCTCCAGAGCCTTTGGGGAGAGCATGGCCATGCTAACACCTTGACTTCAGACTTCTGGCCTCCAGAACTGTGAGGCCATCACATCCTCTTGTTCTAAGCTCCTTAGTTTGTGGTACTCTGTTATGGCAGCCCCAAGAAATGAGCACACTCCCCATGTCTGTCACATCACAGGGGCCACTCACTCAAACTTTACTTCTAAGCACCTAGGGTCTTCACACTCCATGGTGTGCACCATAAATTGTGCTGTGTACTGGAGTACAAGCTAAATGATGGCAGGAGAGGAACATCATTTGAAAATACAACTTTGGAGGTCAAGAAAATTGGGATAATGATGTCCACGTTCATCTCTTTGAACACTGTGAGCACCCACTCGCCCACTAAGACTTTGATAGATGGTACTATGTCCCTAGGATGGGCAGCAACACGTCAGAGAGAGGATGTGATGGACTTTCCGTGAGTAAGAACTTGGGGTCCTCCTTGTGACTTTGCCCCCTGATCAGCATGAAGAAAAACAGTCAAAAGTACAGAGGCAATCATGTCACGCCTATTACGGTGGTTACTATAAAAAAAAACCCAGAAAACGACAAGTGTTGGTGAGGATGTGGATAATTGAACCCTGTGCACTGTTGGTGGGAATGTAAAATGGTGCAGCCTCTGTGGAAAATAGTACACAGGTTCCTCAAAAATTAAACGTAAAACCCTGTGATCCAGCAATTCCAGTCCTAGGTATCTGTCCAAAAGAAATGAAAGCAGGAACTTTAAGGTACATTTGTACACACCTGCGCACAGCAGCATTATTCTCAAGAGCCAAAAGGTGGACACCAACTCCAATGGATGAATGGATAAAGAAAATGTGGTCTATCCACACAATGGGATACTTCTTCAGCCTTGAAAAGGAAGGACATTCTGACACCTGCTACAACATGGATGAATCTTGAGGACATGGTGCTCAGTGAAACAAGCCAGTCACAAAAGGACAAACACTGTAAGGTTCCAGTCATAGCAGGTCCTTAGAGGAGTCAAATCCACAGAGACCGAAAGTAGATGGTGGGCGCCATGGGCTGGGGGAGAGGGGGATGGGAAGTGAGTGTTTAATGGAGACAGAGGTTCAGATTGGGAAGATGAGAAAGTTCTGGAGACGAATGGTGGTCATGGTTGCACAACAATGTGAATGTACTTCATGCCACCGAACTGTGCACTTAAAAACGGTTAAGATGGTAAATTTTATGGTATGTATATTTTGCTACAATTAAAAGTTTAACAAGTGCTGAGACAGAAGAAGCTAAGAGAGCAGGGTGTCCTCCATGGAAGGGAGACGCGGGAAGAAGTATCTGATGAACGAAGTGAAAGGAAGGTGACAAGGATCTGGGCAGAAGCTGGACAAAGGGCAGCTTTGGAAAGGACTGGGGAATCCGTAACCCGAGAGAGAGCGAGCCGTGTCTGAGCCATATCCAGTCGGCACTCTACTGCCAGGTAGAATGTCACTTGGGGCTCTCCACTTAGCAATTCCGACCTCAAGCTCACCTCCAAACCACGTCTGCCCGTCTTGCCAAGTGTTGTGCATGCACTTGGCACCTGTCTGTAGACAGGTAGAAAGAAGCGGCACCACAGGAGGGGAAACAATGTAGATACTTTGCAAAGGACTCTTCCAGAAAGCGATGCAATGATAGAAGCATTGATAGGAGAAACTCTACTTTGCAGCTTTAATGTAGAGCAAACAAAATACTAGTCCAATCTAGTCTGCTAATGGATATGTCTGTCCATTCTGTCACTTTCTTTGCACATTACCAAGCGTGGACTAAGCCTGTTTTATAGGCAGTGCATCTTGTCCCAGCCCTCCCAGGTCTGGCGTGACGGGGATCTTGGGTTAGGCTCCTCAGCTCCTCCCCGGAACCCCCCCAAAGTTGCTCTTGGATCTCTCTTTGCTTCCCTTCTCCGTGACTTCTCCCTATCTCCAACTTCCAACTCTTTCACACAACGGCCTCCTTCGTATTTCCCTGTAACCCCCTGTGATCAAAACGAACTGATTGCCATTCAAATTTCAAATCCTAGTGAAGGAGTGGGGTCAACTTACACTGGCTCAGATAGAGATTTTGCAGTCCCGGGAACAGGGGGTCTGGCAACTGGTCAGGAATGAAGGTATTGCAGGCGTCAGTGAATACAAGGAAGGAAAGGAGGGAGGGAGACCTGGATCGTCTTGCACAGAGTAAAATGGGAGGGGCTCACTCTTCCTGCTGGTCTTTTCAAGTTAGAGCCAATCATGGTACACGGAACCATCTGGTGGTCCAACGAGGAGCATGTCACTCCCTAGACTAAAGTCTAAGGACTGAGTTCAGGGCAGCCTATTTTAGAAACATCCCTTTTCCGGCCACGCCCAACTAAGTCAACCTTGGTTGCTTTGGCTCATGACACCATAATTCTGAAAAACGATCAACTTATTGGCCCATTAAAGCTGGATTTCCAGGCAGGTAGCACATCCAAGGTCGCTTGAAGGTTGCCTGGCAGCCTAGCTCTTAGCTGATATCAAGACAAAGTGGAGGTGGCAGGTAATTGTATATGCGCAGGTGCAGCATCTCCACTTACATGTGGAAAGGTGAGTCTGTTTTTGGCTCCATGCTAGTAAGGGGCACAGATCAAAGGCTGTGTAAATTTCCAGTTTCTAAGTAGCCTCAGGTAGCCTGACACCTCGTTAGAGGAAAAGCTTTCTGCAAAAAGCCCCAATGCATCTTGGATGTACAGAGGCATCAATTGCTATAGAGAGCTTCAGACTGCAGTAAGTCTGCTAAGACGAGACAGTGAGCCCTGGAGGTTATTCTGAGACTGCTGGGCCAGGCTGTGAATTATCCATGCCTCTGCTCTTATCTCCTTTTGCTCACTTGGCTCTTGGAGAGAAGGCGAGGTGACACCCACTGTTCTCAGTTTCCTCTCTGTTATCAGTTCCATGATGGCGGGACATAGGAGGCCGTGTTAACCAAACAAGGCAAGATGCTCTATATAGAGTCAAATGCTCAGGTGTTCTTAATCCCCCACCTCCTTCCATGGCATCTGTACTGGGGTGAATTGTGTTCCCTCCAAAGTCTAAACCCCAGTGACTAAGAATGGGATCTGATTTGGAAATAGGGTGTTGCAGATGTAATCAAGTTAAGATGAGGTCATACTAGATTAAGACAGGACTAATCCAATGACTGGTGTCCTTATGAAAAGAGGAAGAGAGAGACAGAGAGAGAGAGAGAGAGCCAGCAAGAGAGTCCTCACCATGAATCGAATCACCCAGCACCCTGATCTTGGACTTCCAGCCTCCAGAACTGTGAGAAATAAATTTCTTGTAAGGTCATTAATCGTATCAGATTAGGACCACATTCTCATGATCTCACTTAACCTTAATTACCTCCTAAAAGCACTATCTCCAAATGGAGTCACAATCAGGGTTAGAGTTTAAACACATGAATTTTAGCGGGACACAATTTAGTCTACAACAGTGGTGATGATGGTGATAATAATGATGGTGATGGTGATGGATGATGATGATGATGGTGGTGGTGGTAAAGATGATGAAGATGGTGACAGTAATAATGATGGTGGTGCTGATGATAATGATGGTGATGATGATGATGCTGATTGTGATGATGGGGATGAGGAGTATGATAATGATAATGATGGTGATGATGATGATGATGGTGGTGGTGGTGGTGATGGCAATGATGATGGTCATAATGGTGGTGGTGATGGTGATGGTGATGATGGTGATGGTAATGGTAATGGTGATGATCATGGTGAGGGTGATGATTATTATAATCATGATAATGATAATGATGGTGATGGTGATGATGATGGTGGTGGTGGTGATGGTGATGATGGTGGTGGTGATGGCGATGATGGTGATAATGATGGTGGTGATGGTGATGGTGATGATGGTGGTGGTAATGGTAATGGTGATGATCATGGTGAGGGTGATGATTATTATAATGATGATAATGATAATGATGGTGATGGTGATGATGATGGTGGTGGTGGTGGTGGTGATGATGATGATGGTGGTGGTGATGGCGATGATGATGGTGGTGGTGGTGGTGGTGATGGTGATGATGGTGGTGGTAATGGTAATGGTGATGATCATGGTGAGGGTGATGATTATTATAATGATGATAATGATAACGATGGTGATGATGGTGATGATGATGGTGATGGTGGTGATGGTGATGATGATGGTGATGATGGTGATGATGATGATGGTGGTGGTGGTGGTGATGATGATGATGGTGGTGGTGATGGCGATGATGGTGATAATGGTGGTGGTGATGGTGATGATGGTGGTGGTGGTGATGATGATGGTGGTGGTGGTGGTGGTGATGGTGATGATGGTGGTGATGATGATGGTGGTGGTGGTGGTGATGATGATGATGGTGGTGGTGATGGCGATGATGGTGATAATGGTGGTGGTGATGGTGATGGCGGTGGTGGTGATGATGATGGTGGTGGTGGTGGTGGTGATGGTGATGATGGTGGTGGTAATGGTAATGGTGATGATGATGGTGAGGGTGATGATTATTATAATGATGATAATGATAATGATGGTGATGATGGTGATGATGATGGTGGTGGTGGTGATGGTGATGATGGTGGTGGTGGTGGTGATGATGGTGGTGGTGATGGCGATGATGATGGTGGTGGTGATGGTGATGATGATGGTGGTGGTGGTGATGATGATGATGGTGGTAATGGTAATGGTGATGATCATGGTGAGGGTGATGATAACGATATCATTCTTATCAACAACCCTACGGGGTAGGAACAAATCTCCTCACTTCACAGATGGGCAAAGCAAGGCACACAGAGGGACCAACATGCCCAAGCTCACCATCTTGGCAGTGTCATGTATGCAACAGAGACAAGCATCCCCATGGCCACCCTCCATTCCTAACCGAGGGTTTGCCGTGCTTCCATGAATAGAAGGTGATGGTAACAGAAAGAAGTTTGACCTGGAAGTAGGAAAGCACTGCCCTTTGGCAGTTGTAGGAATGGGGGCAAGTCATTTCACCTCTCACAGCCTCCGATTTCTCAACTGTAAAATGAAGAGGTGGGGCTGGATGAATTCTAGAATATTGTGTGTGAAAGAGAGAGAGAGACACAGACACACTGGGTCTTCTAAGGATTCAGGGATCCTTAGCATTTCCCAGGTCCGTGCGTCAGCGTTTCCTGACACACCAATACAAGGGGAGACATGCCCCACGCAACCTCTATTCTACTTTCTGTCTCTGTAATTCGGCTACTTTAGGTACCTCCTATGAGTAAATTCATACAATATTTGGCCTTTTGTGTCTGGCTTCTTTCACTCAGCGTAACATTTTCAAGGTTTGTTGATGTAGCATGTGTCAGAATTTTACTACTTTTCATGGCTGAATAATCTTCCATGATATGAATCTACGTTCTGGTCAGGTTTAACCAACTCACAAAGCAGATGGTCTAGTCCAAGGGTGGACAAACTTTGTGTGTGAATGGCCAGACGGTAAATATTTGCAGCATTGCGGGCCATCCGGTGTCTGTCAAGAACACATAACTCTGCTACTGTAGCATAAGACCTGCCGTAGACAGTGTCAACAGACAATGCAAATGTGTTTCAACAAATCTTTATTTAAAAAAGACAAGTGGTGGGCCAGATCCCACCGGCCATAGTCTGCCAAGCCCTGGGGTAGTGGAAAGAATTAGATGGAGGGAGAGGAATGGATTTCAAAGCCTGGCTTTGATCAAACACTTTGATACCTGAGATATATCTCAATCCTATACAGCTTCCGTTTTCATATCCATGAAACGAAGGCCCTTGCCAGTTTCCTGACTTAACTTGTGCTTGGTTCTCTCTTTTCCTAAATAAAGGATTAAAACATCAGAACCCACATCTTAGACTAGCACATCTCAACCACAGTGTCACGGACACAAGTCAGCTGTGTGTGGTACTGCAAGCACTTGTTGCTGTGGTTAAACAAGATTTTCAGGGTAAGCAAAGAGATACAAGAATAATTCCTAAAAATTAAGTGAAAACCCATAGCCTTAAATATGATGTGGCAAGTCTAGACTCATCATTTACTTTTCTCTTAAAAAAAAAATGTATTCTTTAACTCTGTCCACTAAGAATTCCTAGAAGCAATGAAACGCCGGCCGCAAAGAGCACCCAAGTGCTCGCAGAATGGTCTTCAAATACTATTTCTCACTCAAGTGTCCAGGCTTCCTTGAAGAAGTGGCTGATTCCAGGGTGGAGAGAGGACGTATAAAAGGGGCCTGGCCTCTTTCTAGTGAATGAATGCAAGGAAGTTCTGAAACCCAATCGGATGTTGACAAAAGGGTACAGGAGACAGCTTGAAGGGATTCCTACGTAGATGGGACTGTTTCTTTTAATTTGAGGCAAAATTCACACAACACAAAATTAATCATTTTAAAGTGAGCAATTCAGGAGCATTTAGCACATTCACAATTTTCTGGAACCACCACCTCTATCTTCCAGAACATTTTCATCACCCCAAAAGGCGACTCTGCACCCATTAAGCAGTCACTCCTTATTAACTTGGGGTCAATTAAAGCACCAAAAAAATAAAAAGCTTGCTTTGGATGAAAATACAGAAAATGATGTGTTTTTTGAGTGGAGAGCAATATTTTTAAAACACGCATTGGCAGCATTTGAGGTCACTAAGCTCCCAGGTCACGATATTAAAAACCCATAAAATAAAGTGAAAGAACGAAGCCCCCTACCCCCCCAATAGGACGGTATGTCGAGGTCACCTAATGGCTGATGAGGGAAAGTGGTTCTTTATAGAAAAATTCCAGCTAAGAAATGCAGAAGGGATGACAGAGCCAGAATATCATCATTTTGCCACCTCTCTTGGAATGCTGGAGCAAGGCAAATGCCATCGGTGGACCCAAAATCCACAGGTCCAATGTTGACGGGAGCAACAGAATGGACAGTGGGGAGGGAGGTTGGGCTGGTCACAGTGGACCCAAAGAACAGCCATCTTCACTCCATTTACAGCAGGATAAGAAGGTGTTATATGCTTCTTGCTAGGACACAACAGCCACAGCAGAAACACAGCACCAGGTATTTCTCAAAGATAAAAAAGAAAGGAAGGAAAAGAGAGGGATGGAGGGAGAGAGGAAAGGAAGATCCAAGGATCCTGCATTTAATCAGGTGCACAGATCTAACCACTGGTTTACAAGACATCCAGGGGACAGAAAAACAAGGAAAGTTGACACACTGAGGAAGCAATCTGTCCAATCTAGATTGTGGGGCTTCCTACGGGGCAAATGGCCCAGTTTATTTGAAAAATAAATGGTAGAAAGGGAAAAAAGTTGGAAGGCAAACTTTTCAGATTCAAAAGCTAAGAGAAAAATGAGCCAAATACAGCGTGGAAACCTCAGTTAAATCCTGCTTTTTGACACATTGGAGGGAAATCTGAATATTGACCGAGTGTTAGATGATAGTAAAGACTTTTTTCTTGAATTTTGTAAAATGTGATAATGGTAGTTATCTTTTTAAAGTTCAGGATCTGTTACGGACAGGATCGTGAGTGCTTGCTTTAAAAGAATTCAAGAAACAAAAATGGGAGAGGGGTAAAATGATCAAATTAGGTGGCAAAGCTTTGATGCCTACTGAAAGTGAGTGATGGGGACACAAGGAGTTAATAGAAACCATTCTCTCTACTCTTCTGTCTGCTTGGAAATGTTAACTAACAATTGTAAAAGATTGGGTTCCATGTTACCCTGAGCAAGACGCCACAAATAGAAATACAAGGGATAGTACTGCAGTTAACATCTGAACTTAAAAAGCTACAGTAGAATTACTATGAAAGAGCTGTTGCAGAGAAAGAAAACCACATCTGAGAAGGTATCCTCTGTATTTTACTTATAAAATCAAATTAAATGTATCAGTAGCTTCTTTTGATCACGCCAAAAAATCAAAAATAATTCCACTTCGTCCCTAAATCTTTTAGGTGGGCTATGTGCATAATGTAAAATGTGCATGCAAAATAGTTTCGTACAGTAATAAGAAAAATCACAGTGAGAAAACATGAGTTTTATGAGATCAAGTGAGAAAAGAAAAACATTCCTGTTACTGACAACCTAGGAAAAGCGTCGTAAATCGAGTCACCGTGAGCAAATGAGCATAAGATTCACAAAGCGAGGAGAGTACTTAATTACAAGCTTAAATACATTGTACCCCACGCTATAAAAAATATGATAAACACACTTCCCTAAATTGCATGTTCAAAAGTATTATTCGACATGAAGTCTCCCTGTTTTGTTCCATCTATTTTGTAGTGATCCCTGGGCACTTTGGTGAAATTCTTCCCATTTTTATTCAAAGGTCACGGTTGGTGTCTGAATCCCCAACAAGAGGAGGGTCTGTGTGTATCTGCCCCTGAGCAATGCAGCCCCCCAAAACAAAGACTGCATCTAACAAACCCAGAACATCGAATAAAAAGGGGAAAAAACACCAAAAAATATATATTTTTGCAAGCTACACTACCCATGACTAGAATGATGAAGTGCTTTAAAAGCAGAAGCCAGGATGGTAACGAGCCCTTTTTTTCCAAGATCCAACATATTAGTAAATTAATTGCTTGACATTATGTACTAAACTGTCTTCATCCAGTTAATCTTAAATGGACATAATGGATTAACTAGATAGGAACATGGTTTTCCACACTTATAATCAAATGAATATGTGAAACACTTTATTTCTGGAATCAGACTTCCAAATAAAATGACTTAGAAAAATAAATACAGGGTATACCCCTCCCCCCCACACACACCCCGCGTGCCGCCAATAGGGGGCAGCACCAATGTGATAAACCAACTTAAAAAAAATGTCTTCACTCGTTTATATAAAAGCACATCTTTTTTATGTGCTTTATTCTTAGAAAAGGAATAGATGAAATTCTATAGGGGAAAATCAGATTGAATTTTACTGCATTATACAGTGTTCATGGGAGGCCCCTTTTAAAAAATCATCAGAGAGGTGAGTCATTTAGTGTAAAACTGCCCCGAAATCAAGTTTCCCCTCAACACAGACGTTTCTGCAATGTGGGGAATGCCAGTCATCACCTTACCCAAACCCATCTCATTGAGGAATGGGACAATACGGTGTATCGTCCAATATGTCTGTCCAATATGAGCCACTAACTTACAGGTAGCTACTGAATACTTGAAATGTACTTAGGATCTGAAATTTTAATCTGATTGCAATTAATTTGAATTTAAATTTAAAAACCAAAACTCGATGTAGTTACTGAAAAATTTTTAAGTGTTTTTTTGAATAGCTTGGGCATTTGAATTTACTTCTCCAAATGTAAATGTTATAGACTCTAAATAAAGATGAAATATGTATTTCTGATGAAAATTTAGCACTGTAATTGAGATGTCCTGTAAGAATAAAACGCAGAAACCGTAGCAAAAATTCATGTGAACTCTCTCAACTTTTATAATGATGTATGTTGAAATGATCATATTCGGGATTTATCGAATAACATAGACTTTATTCTTAAAACTATCTATATCTGTTTTCTTTGGTAAAACACAGCTACTGGAAAACTTTAACACGTGAGGTTTGCGTTGTATTCGTATCGGATGGCGCTGCTCTAGAGAAAGAGAAATTTTAGGAACACGAATTAATAAAATTGTCCAAAGGAACAAGACACACATCGTTGTCCTTCTAAATGGGATACTTTATGACTGCAGCTGTGATGGTATTAGAAATAATATAGTCCAGTCTCTCTCTAACGCCTAATTGTACCAGGCAATTTGGTGGGCACTAGGGGTAAGGGAAAGAAAGCTTATGTTTGATGAGGGCATAAAATAACAACAAAAACCACAGCAAAATAACCCCAAACCAAAACAGCCAGGAAAACTAATGTTTGATGTGAGGGAGAGAAAGAGCTAACACAGAAAGTGAGGAAGCTCCGTCGCCCATCTTTAGCCACCTCCCTCTTACTCGCTTCTGTGGACTAAAAATGTAGAATTGCATTCAAAACCACACCTTACGACCCCAAGAGAAGCCCCCAGTGCTTCAGGTGAGGGGTAGTACTCCTGGCTTAATTGCATAGGATTTAAATTTTAAGAGTTTTTTTGTATTCTATATGGTAAAGGCTGCATTGTTCTCAACGGAGAAAATATGCCCTCTTTAGATCAGGGCACTGAAACGCTCTTGATCATATAACACACAGTTTTGCAAATACGTCAGCCTCACTTATGCTGAATATTGTACTTTTGTATGTTATATATTATATAATTACAGTCAAGTGCCACCTCGCGATGTTTTGGTCAATGGCGGACCACATATACAACGGTTATCCTATAAAACTAGTACCACATGCACAGATGAGTAGTGGGCTACCCCATCTAGGTTTGTGTAAGTGCACTCTATCATGTCCGCACAACGACGAAATCGCCTAATGATGCATTTCCCAGAATGCATGCCCATGGTTAAGCAATGCATTAGCTATAAACATCTTACCCAGTTGAACAGAACATTCTAGATCACTGGGATAAATTCACTAAAAGGTGTTTTATACTGAACTATGTAAGATTTCATTTTATATAATTCTTCTTAATGATATTAACCGTCTGGTGCTAACAACGTTGAGAACATTTGTCCCAGCAATTCCACTTAGAATTAACCTGAAATATAAATAAATATTTATGCCTAGTATATGTCCTATACCTTTATTTACATAGACAAACAGTGAAACTAATAAACTGTTTGTTCAGCAAGGATTGTTTGGTGTTTTGCTATCATCAGCAATAAAAAGCAAGCTATAAATTTTTTTTAAAAACTAAAGATGCCTCAAAATGTTTAAATGCATAATCCTCTCTTGTCAAAGATGGTAAATTAAACCAGTTCAGCTCTGCTCCCTCCCAAAGGACAATGAAGAATGATAAAAAGTGTAACCCGCAGGATTAAGAAGAAACAAGGAAACAAGAGCAGCACAACTTGGAAGCCGTCCAGGAGATGGACCAGGGAAACCGGCTGAACAGCCCTGAGAGCTGGAAGTGGTTGTCTGTTGAGAGTCCCTGACTCAGAGTATGCACACGTATAATTCTGATGAAAAGAAAAGCTAATTTACATCACTCTACACCTGTCAGAATGGCCGTCATCAAAAAGACGAGAGATAAACAGCTGGCGAGGATGTGGAGAAAAGGGAGCCCTTGTGCACTGCTGGAGGAATGCAAACTGGTGCAGCCACTATGGAAAACAGTTTGAGGGTTCCCCCAAAAATTTAAAATAGAACTACCATAGGATCCAGCAATCCCACTTCTGGGTATCTATCCAAAGGAAATGAAATTAGGATCTCGAAGAGATATCTGCACCCTCGTGTTCACTGCAGCATTATTTACAACAGTCAAGACATGGAAACAACCTATGTGTCCATCCATGAATGAATGGATAAAGAAGATGTGGCATATATATACAATGGAATATTATTCGGCCATAAAAAAGAAGGAAATCATGCCATTTGCAACAACATGGATGGACGTGGAGGGCATTATGCTAAGTGAAATAAGTCAGACACAGAAAGACAAATACTGTATGATCTCACCTATACGTGGAATCTAAAAAATAATGAACTCACAGAAGCAGAGAGTAGAACGGTGGTTGCCAGAGGCAGGGGATGGAGGGGGCGGGGGAAACAGGTGACAATGATCACTTACTTGTCTACCAGTTTCTTAGCAAACCCAAAGTCGGTGAGTTTGATGTGACCATCTCGATCCAGCAGTATGTTTTCCGGCTTCAAGTCCCTGTAGACGATCTCCTTCGAGTGCAGGTACTCAATGGCACACACAATCTCCGCGGAGTAGAAGAGCCCAGTGTTGCTGGACAAGCGCCCGCGGTTCCGCAGGTAGCTGAAGAGCTCGCCACCTGGCACGAACTCCATGAGCATGTAGAGGAAGCGCTCATCGTGGTACGTCCAGAACCTGCGGGAGACCACCATGTGAGTGACGGCTGCGCCATGGGTAGACGTTAGGGTACGGGTGTAGACAGGTGTTAGATGCAGGCACAGATAGACATTAAGATCCAGGTGTAGACAGATGTCAACATGTGTGTATAGACCGACATTAAGATGCAGGTATAGACAGACACTAAGATATTTGTATCGATGGACAGATGCTAGGACATGCATATGAACAGATGTTAAGATTCAATATAGATGCATGTTATGACCATAGATACATCTTAACATATAGCACAGATAGATGTTATGTATGTGTTTAGATACATGTTAAGACATGCGTACAGGTAGATGCTAAGATTCAGGTACAGATATGTTAACATACAGATATAGACACATATTGAGATATGGGTATCTTGTGAAATATGCAAAGGTCTTAGAATGGACAAGACTAAACACTATGTTGTTTTGTTTGCTTGTTTGTTTTTTTGGTGGGAATATTGGCCCTGAGCTTACATCAGTGCCCATCTTCCTCTATTTTCTATGTGGGACGCCGCCACAGCATGGCTTGATGAGCGGTGGGTAGGTCCACGCCCGGGATCTGAACCTGTGAACCCCGGGCTGCTGAAGCAGGGCACACAAACAACCACTATGCCGCCATGCCAGCCCCGAATAAATACCATGTTTTGATACACTGGCTAATTGTTTGCGGCTGAATTGCATCCCCCAAGATTCATATGGTGAAGCCCTGACCCCCAGGACTGCAGAATGTGGCTGGATTTGGAGATGGGTCTTTGAAGAGGTGATGAAGGTAAAATAAGGTCACTAGGGTGGGTCCTGATCCCATAGGACTGGTGTCCTTGTAAGAAGAGGAGAGGAGGACACAGACACACACAGAGGGACAAACATATGAGGACAAGGGGAGACACGCCCAAGAGAGAGGCCTCAGGAGAAACTAACCCCACTCACACCTGGATCTCACACTTCCAGCCCCCAGAACCGTGAGAGATAATGTCTATTGTTTCAGCCTGTACCTACAGTCTGTAGTATTTGTTATGACAGCCCAAGCAAACTCATACACAGTGGGCACATCTCCAGGGATCACACCCAATTCAGTCGCCCCAGTGCTGTAACCAGGACTGGAAGTTTACAGTCAATTAACAGACTGCCTTCAAACACCTGCTGGGGAAAGGCGGCCATTAAAAAAGTCCATTAAAAAAGTCCAAAGTAAGAGCAACCCCGGAGCAGTTACGGGTAGGAGACTGCCTGAGAGAATCAACAGAGATGCATCCTCCTTGCAAAGGCATTGATGAGCTCTCTGAAATGAAGAAAGGCAGCAGTGAGGAATTGAGGAGGAAAGAATAGAGAGGAGATGCTGAGTCCTGTCGGTATTTTAGAAGTCTTGGCAAAAGGAAAAGAAACAAATCTGCTCTTGAGAGATCCGTGTTGATGGAGAAAGGATGTTTTCACATAAAGGAGACATGGGGGAAAGAGAAATGAGCTTTGGAACTAAGGACTGGGTTTTTGAGAGGATTTAGGAAGCAGGAGGATGTCTATGATACAATTTAAGCATATGTGAGGTCACCCAATAAAAGCCACCCTGTAGAATCGGGGACTCACAAGATGACGTTCAGCAAGATCAGGCTGTGTGTGTCAATGCTGCAACGGTCCGTCTTGCATCTTCTTGGACCATGACAGTAGGACTGGGGCTTACCTCCAAAGCTGATCCCAACGGGCTGCGTCCATTTGGGCTTCACCGAAAACAAAATGATGCCCAAGAAACCAGCCATCCTTAGAGGAGGATGCTCAGGGCGTCATCTACCAGAGGGTCTTACCTGCTGGGATGGACCCTTCCAACAAAATAAAGTAAACTGAAGACAAAGCATCTGGGGCAACGGCTTGCATTGACCGAAAGATTAACTCAAAGGAAAATCACAGAGGAATACACACGTGTAGTGGTCAGGAGAGGATGAGTTAATGCAAATAAATATAAAGATGTGGCTGTAGAGAGGAAGGAAGCCCCATGCTAGATGTGAAAAACTTTTCAAGGCCAAAGGAGAGGATTTTAACAGGAAAACAAAAAAAGAGAAAACACTGGTCTGACTTTCAAATGAGTGTTTATTTTGCTAATCACGATGTTCACACATATTAGTGAAATATGGGTCATATATACAAAAGGCTTTCGCTAAATGCATTTAAACCTGCAGACCCTTTGCAATAAGGATGCACTTGGGGGACGATACCTATGCAAAAAGAGGCGTTACATAAATGCCGTCCTTTCTCCGTGTTGCTACCAGATTTCTGCCCCTTGGAAGCGGAACTGCCCTAGGATCCCGTCTGCAGGGACAGCAGCATTGCGGACTTGCAGGCATTTCCTTTCTTCCGTTCCTGAAAGCTGTGCATCTGTCTCCTGTTTCCCCTTCTCACTTCTTACAGCCCAGAGGCTCAAGATTTGTGGTGTGGAGGCATGAAGGGACACAGGAAGCAGGAAGAGGTTTTGGGGGTTTTCATTGCTGTTGTTGCTTTGGGGAGAAATCTACAGTTAGGAAGACTGACGAGACACCCCCATTCCTTCCATCATTTCAAGTCGAGATGAGTCATTTCCTTTTGGCCTCACGCCCTATTTTCTGCTGGACAAGGCAAGGATGTTCCTTCCTGTGATGCTTCAACACGTGTGTACAGTATTTCACATGCATGACTGCCACACCGGGCTTTTGTGGGTGAACTTGGAACCCCGACTGTTCTGGTGTGAAATACAGTCTAGGGTCCAAATGGCACCAGACTGGGAAACTTGTACAATGAACCTCTAGGTCAGCTGGTGATTTTCTGGATTTCTCTGGGGGCACGGCAGACGGCAAATTTAGCTGGAATTCACCAGGAAAGACCTGAAGTTCTAGGATTTGGGGGCGTTATTGAGTCCCTGAAAAGACCTTAAAGGGTCAAAACTATCCAAACAGCACTACCATTTTCTACAATGGTGGATTTGGTTGAAAAGGTAGGAGAATGAATACAACCGTATCTCCCCACCGCTCAAATACATAAGCACATGCATGCACACACACACTGCTCATTGATTAGGATGCACCCATTCTTTGGATATATCCTATAGCCACTCCTATTGATCCATGGCCAAGATAATAATTATCCAGATCCTTTCTCAGTTCTTGAAAACAATGCACCACAATGTTCCAATGCAACCCAATTTCACCCTTCTGGGGCATCACAGATAATTAACAGTGGTGGGGGGGGAGATTAGAACAGAGCCAAGAGAGGGTTAGCAGTTAAGGAAAGAAAGAAAGAACTCTGAGGATTAAGCAACCAAGTGGAGTATGTCAGTCCCAGCTGAGTTGCAACTTCATCCATCCATATTGATCAATAATCCATCCCTATTGATCCATCATCCATATTTATGAATAGAGGAAAAGAGGGCTAAGTGTCTATTATTCTGCTCCCAATTTCAGGCTGTGAGTTTTCTCCCCACACCAAGCAATTCTCCAACACCAGCTGGCTGTCCTACAAGTCACCTCAATTCTGACACTATCTACCTAGAGATGGCATCAGATCCCACAGGTTAGGGTCTCAGTCCCACAAGACTGTCTCCCACTTCAGGTGCCATCCCAAGTCCAGGTTGTCACCTGTGCTTCTGACTAACCAGCTGTAAATCAGAGGTTTCCACAATATTGTCTTTGGCTTCCAGTAATTTGCTAGAGCAATTACAGAACTCAAAGAAACCTTTTACTTACTAGATTACTGGTTTATTATAAAAAGAGAGAACCCAGCAACAGCTAGATGGAAGAGATGCAGAGGGCAAGGCGAGGGGAAAGGGTGTGGAGCTTCCGTGCCCTCTCTGGGTGCACCAGTCTCCCCAAATCTCCACATGTCCACCAACCCGGAAAGACCCCAAACCCCGTCCTTTCAGGTTTTTATGGAGGCTTCATGACACGGCAGGATTGATGAACTCATTGGCCACTGGTGACTGAACTCAATCTTCACCCCTCTCCCTTCTCTGGAGGTCAGGGGTGGGACTGAAAGTTCCAACCCTCTAATCACGAGGTTGCTTCCCCTGGGGACAAGCCCCCAACCTCAGGCAAGTTCCAAAAGTCACCTCATTAAGATAAGGAAGACGTCTTTGTGGCTCTCATCACAGGAAAGTCCAAGGGTTTTAGGAGCTCCACGCCAATGTCACAAACAAGCGAATGAGTGGGGAGAACTATACCGACATATAAAGATTATGAAGATACATTTGTTCCACAAATATCTCAATAAAATCAAACAAAACGTCATGCCTAAGATGTAATGCCTGTAAGAGGCACTATATATGAAGTGCGCTGTCATTTTTACCCACACACATCACACTCGTGCAGTCGGTCACCAGCATCCTTGAGAAGGAATAGCTTTCACATAAGGTACTGCAGAATGAGGAAACTGGTTGTGAGAAAAAATCCCAGAGGGTCCTGGTTCCCCCGTCCTTCTCCAAATCACTGAAGTCACATCAACGTCGTAAATAAGAAAAAACTTCCTCTGACACGTCTTTCCTTCAAATCGCCATCAGTAAGACTTTTCTTATATGGAGAGAATTGTCAAGAGTTGGGTGTTACTGGTAAGAACCAAAGCATTCAAAGAGATACCAACTTTACTACCCCCAAAACATTTACAATCATTAAGTCATCATTTGGGGCTTGGAGGCTGATAGGATGAAGTCTACGTGGCCAGAAATGAATTAAAATCTGAGTTAGAAAATTAGAAACAGGATGAGTTGCATCAGCCAATCTGCGGGTCAAACAATTCTCACTGATTGCAGGACTCCATCCCTTACAAGCAGTCTTTCAAAAATAAATGTTTGAGGGCAGAAAGAGACGAGAGGGTTTATCACACGTGATAGGTGAAAAAGCAGCACGTTCTGGATCTGAAATCCACTGTGCGCATTATGAGTCTTACTGAGCAACATCAATCAAGAACACGTGAACCACATTCTTTATCGACCTCCACGACTCATTGGTCTTTTCTTCGTTTAGTGGGTAACTTTGACCAAAGACCCACTCTGTGCCAGGCAATGTCCCGTCTTGGACATACAGTCACGGAAGGGGCAGATCCTATTTGGACTGTCATGACCTTGCGGGCTAGCAGGGGAGCTGACTCTAAACTAAATACGGGCTCGCTGAGCAGAGTCGAGGCCAGAGCAGGTGGAAGGCAGGACCGGGACACAGGAGCATCGCTGCTCGAAGGAGGCTGGGGAGGGACGTACAGGAAGGTTGGAAGCTGAGACACCAGCCAAACCCTGGGGCCCTGGAGACATGGCGGAGAGCTTGCATTCCATCGTACGCACGCAGGAAAACCACTGACGGGATATGAAAGCCAAGGATGGCAGTCTGATTTTCAGGCCAGAAAGAAGCCCCAGCCTGCCGCTATCAGGAGTGATGAGCCCCGAGACTTGGAGGAACTAAGGTGGCTTCTATGAAGATGCAATTGTGGACGGGCTTGGAGATGTGGTTTAGAACAGCAAAGGGCAGGACCCCGGGCCAGGGTGAACACAGAGGAGCTGGAAGGGCCATTTGGGAAGTCTAAAGGAGGGACTGATTGAGGGTAGGGGACAAGGAGGAAGGTCAAGAATTCATGTTTGGACAGAAGGATCCAGAACAGCCTATGAGGCATTGGAGCAGAATGGACCAGGAGCAAACTGCATGCAAAATGTAGCTTGGAACGCAGCAGGTGTGAGAAAGCAGCATAGCTTTGTGGGAGTCTTGGGTCTAAAACACGGAGGAAGCAGGATCACGGTCCATAGCAGCTTGACTTGGGGAGCAGGTGCACAAATGCACACACACCTGCCCCTCCACCGACATCCGCTCCCCAGTCCTGCAACTCCACCTGCACATCCCAGCTTCTCTCCGAGGAAAAGGGAGGTTACCTGGCCTCACCTTCGGCCAGCCTTCACCCCTCATCGTGCACCCTAGAACGTCTCCCCCCAAAGTTGCCCAAAAGGGATCTGCATGAAGTTGAGGTGAAAATAGCGAGGGGCCGAAAAATGGGTATAGTACGCTGTAATGATGTCGAACCGTGGGTGCGTGTGTCCGCTTCTGTGTGTGCATACACGCGCAGAGCTCTTCAAGCACAGAGGAAAGGACAGAGGACCCATATCAGACCGTGATTGCTTACCTGGGCACGAGGGAGGGTGGGAGGAAGAAGGAAAATCATGTGAGGTGAGCCAAAAGAGAAAATAAAAACGAACAAGAGGAAATGCTTCAGCGCCCACCACGAACGAGAAAGAGAATCAGATGTTGACAATCACTCAAGCAGCTAAAAGCAGGGACTCGGAGAAACATGTGCACGCCGTGTTGCCAGCAGCATTATTCACAGGATCCGAAAGGTGGGAGCAACCCCAGTGTCCATCAGTGGAGGAATGGATAAGCAAAAGGTGGTCCATCCATACGGTCGAATATGATGCAGGCTTAAAAAGGAAGGAGATTCTGGCACGTGCTAGTACATGGATGAATCTTGAGGACATGATGCTCAGTGAACTAACCCAGTCACAAAAAGACGAATACCGGAAGATTCCACTCATAAGAGGTCCCTCTAGGAGTCAAATTCATCGAGACACAAAGTAGATGGTGGATGCCAGGGGCTGGGGGAGGGGAAGTGGGAAGATGCTGTTCAATGGGCACAGGGTTTCAGTTTGGGAAGGTGAAACGCTCTGGAGATGGATGGTGGGGATGGTTGCACAACAGTATGAATGTGCTTAATGCCAAGGAACCGTGCATTTCAGTTAAGATAGCAAATTTTATGTTAGGTACATTTTTCAACAATTAAAGAACTAAAATTAAAAAATGTATTCAAGCGTACATATGAATCTATGAATAGCGGGAAAAAATGGCTGTAGTTTACAATGACTAGCAACGCTGATGTTGGAAACCTCCAAGTCTGGCCGCCTGTCTGTGCCGGGCACCTCGGCTCAGGGCGGTATCTCTAGCTCATAGGAGCACTTACTATTTTCAAAGCTGATCGTTGACTTTTGTTTGCAAAGTCTGTCAGGAGGGCTCCCACCCAAAAGCGTTTTAATTAACTCGAGAGTCAGCCTCATCCACTTGGAGATGCCTAAGTTAAAGTTGGTCATAGTTTCTCCAGATGCTGCAAAAAAAAGCTGGACTTTTGCCCTTAAAGGAAGAAAACGAAAAACCGCCAAGTGTCACCCTATCTCCTCTAACCCCATCTCTCCGTGCAATCTGAAGCCCTGGGACATTTCTACTACTTTCCGACCCGGCCCCGTGGTAACCAACCCTCCCCCCAAGGTGACCCTGGCGTGTTTCATCCCCCACCCATGGTCTCTCTGCTCCTGTCCCCAAGGCTCCATCTGATGGCTCCTCACCAATGACTGCTCTGTCTCCTACGCTGGGCTCTCCTCTGAGAAAGCTACCTACCTGTCCTTTGCACTCAAAATATCCCAAACTGGAATCCATTCTCTCTCCCATCCAACTTCCTAGGCGTATGGCACCCCAAATGCACAGCTGTGCAAGCCAAGAAGGTGTGGCCTCCACCTTCTTCCTCGCACCCCAGTCCCCACCTGAATGCACAGGGGAGCCCCGTATCCCACGTACCTGGGCTTACAGGGTTCCTGTGCACATGGCACCTGCTCTCTACCTACCCCAGAGGTGCCCTAGCTGGGCCTGTTTCTCATCTGCTTCTCCTCTGAAGTGCCCACCACCATCGACGCTGTCACCCCTGCCCACGCCCAGACTTGAGTCCATGGCCAGACTGGGGGTCCTCCCTACGTGCCAGCCCTGTGGGTGACCCATGGCCATTACACCACTTTCCATCTAGAAGGACTACCCCAACCTGGCAGCCAACAAATCTCTTCTTCTGCAAAATTCTGCGTATGCGTCCACCTCATCCTAAGCCCAGATTCTTGCCCCAAAGAGCTGAGGATTCCCTCATTATCTAGGATTCTGGTGTCTAGCAGAGTCTCACTGGGGACTTCATATTTTCACTCTATCGGGACAACTTAAACCTCCCTTTTGTAAGTATCCACCTTGCCCCCCAAAAACTCAAACGTATATTTCATCATTTTTGGACAAAGAAGAGGAACGGGGATTTGGGAGGTGGCTGCCTTCTTCTGCCACGTCTGTTCTTTGTAGGCAAGGATGAAAGACAAAGGAGGGCTATTTCTGGATTTTTGCTTTTAAAATTCAAATGGAGAGAAGATAGGGAAAAGTTGGTGCATGGTTCTTTCCTCCTTCACTATCAGGAAAGCAAAGGAATGGTTTTATCAACTACCCATCCACAAACCAATGGAGAATCAGATGAGACTAGACCCAAGCCTGTGGACATAAGCAAAGATCTTCCCTTGAAGCTAGGGGCACGTCCAGTCTAGATTAAGGTGTGAACTCCTCTAAGTGGAGACACGAGCTGTCATTTCATCAACAGCAAGAAGGACGTGTCCTGTGGGTGACAGACTTCTATGATCTTCCTTTCCAGATCTGTAGGAGAAAGCTGATATACTGGCCGATTGAACTCACCAGCCTGGCTCTGCTAAGGTGCAATGAATCACGTGGCCTGGGGACCGTTGTTGGCTCCACAGACTGATCGTCATGATGGAACAATGGAACTCCAGGCTCAGGGGCTGGGTCAGGAAAGGGAGAATGGGACCCCATGTTCACTAACTCTATCTGTGCATGCACCACAGGTGTTCTCAACCGGGGCAATTCCATCCTCCCAGGGGACCCTTGGCAACATCTGGAGACATTTTCATTTGTTACCACGGAGAGAGGTGATGCCACTAGCAGCCGGTGGGTGGAGACCAGGGATGCTGCTTAACATCCTAGAGTGCACAGGACGGCCCCCCAACAGAGAATGACCCCCAGTGTCCCAAATGTCAAGAACGCTGGGGTTGAGAAACCCTGAAGGTGTAAATTCATCGGAGTAGAAGTCCAAGACTTGATTCTGGTAGTAAGAGCTGGAGAAGGATGGACACTTCCGGCCATCCAATCCGTTCTTCCCCTTTGAGGCGTGGATCAACTCATGGTTACAATCGGGCCACCAAGAACGGCAGCCTAGCATCGGCCCTGATAAAACATGATCACTCCCTATGACTGTTACTATCTGTATTGGGAGCTTGTCTGATTCTACCTCACGGCAGGGAGCAACGTGTATCTGTAACATGCCAAGAGGTGCAATGCCCAAGATTGATGCCTGGCAACTGGTTACAGTGGTCTTACTTCATCATTCAGAGAAAGCCCCACCACTACCACCACCACCACCACCAATCACCTGGCAAGATAGAGTGTAAAGTCACTAGGCTCTACTTTTAAAGTCTATTAACTGGTCACACTGTAGGAGTGACTATGGGAGACCCTACAGAGGAAGCAAAATCTTCAATGTACCTGATTGCCAGAGAATGGCTACCACATGGGAACAGCTGATTCGAAGCAAAGTCTCTATGAAGGAGTCCCTCCCACCCACTTGCAAAAGCATCGGTTGGATAAAGGATTCCCAATTTGGTCTCGAAAGTTCACAACAACAAACCCTAACACTTAAGTCACTGGAAAAGAAAGACAACTCTAGCTCCTTCAGAACAATGGCAGCAATCAATAAGGAGAATCATCAAGAAGAGATGTTCTTGTAGTGAAAAAAAACCCTGGCATCATTACAACAAAAGAGGATGAGATGGGAGAGAAGCTAAGCGGGAGTGGAATGTGACCAAGGAGGAGGAGTGGGAGGAGGAGGAGGATGGAAGAGGACACAAGAAGGTTCTTAGGACAGCTAAGCCTCTGTCTCACAAAAGGCCGTCGCCCCTTCCATCTTGCCCCTCCTCTCCTGCAGCCACATTTGCGTTAATTGGGAACTACCAGCTCATAGCTCAGAGGTTTTGATTAAGGCATGCTGCGGCAAAATCACACGAAACCAAATTATTAACTGCTCAACTGAAAACAAGTGATCGATGAGAAGGCAACGAAGGGATCAACTCTTCAAACAAAGGGAGATTTAAGAGAGCTTGAAAGACAGCATCCAGAGAAAGAAAACCAGGATAAAGTTCACCAGGGATGTGAAAGCTACAGGAAAATATTTAGGAATATACATCAGCTTCGACTAGAAAACTTCTTTAAGGCTGTAGATCGGAGCAGAGTCTACAATGGCGTATCTGGTCAAGCCATTACTTGGAATCTGGCCTCCCTGGTCCCTGTGAACCTGTCGTCCTTGCTTCGTCATCCAGCCTGCGGATGTCCCATCACACTGGGCACTTCTGCTGTCTTCGTGATGGAATGGCTCTGGTCTCCATCTCAAGCTTCCTGGCTTTTTGCCCATTGTGATGGTTAATTTTATGAATCAACTTGGCTAGGCCCTGGTGCCTAGTTGTTTGGTCAAACACTAATCTAGATGTTTCTGTGAAGCTATTTTTCAGAGGTGCTGAACCTCTACCACCAACTGACAATAAGAGAAGCAGATGATCCGCCATAATGTGGGTGGACCTCACCTAAGCAGTCAAAGGCTTTAAGAGCAAAAAAAGTCAGGTTTCCCAAAGAAGGAAGAATATTGCCTCCAGGTTTGACTGCCATATAGAAATTCTGCCTGAGTTTCCAGCTTACAGGGCTGTTCTGCAGATTTCAGACACAAGACTGCAACATCAACTCCTACCTGAATTTCCAGCCTCCCGGCCTGCCCCACAAATTTCAGATTTGCCAGCCCCTACAATCACATCAGTCCATTCTTTAAAACCTCTCTCCCTCCTGTTTCTTTGGAAAACCCTAACACACCCTGGATGCTCCCTCCCCCTGGGCCTGCACCCACCCCATAGCAACATTATTTAATTCCACCCATTCAACATCCTTGAGTTTGAATGCCTGCCGTGGGCTGGGCACCTTTCTAGGCACACACAGAATAAGACCCTGACTTTGCAGGTTTGTGTTCTAGCAGGAGGGAGGCAAACTATGATAAATCTACCAGGTCAGAAATGTTCTAGTATGTAGAAAGGGAAAGATGCAATGAAACACAGAAAGAAATGGAGAGCTGACAAGAGAGGCCGAGGGTGAGAGGCTGGGGGAGGCTGCTCTGCAGGTGTCAGCCTACGGTATCTTCCCTGGGCTCCTCGGGACATGCACCAGCCTCTCTTGTTCCAGCGCGCCTGACACGCACCCTATAGGAACTATACTCCTTATTTCTACTTGCATGTACGTCTGTTCCCTCCACTGTCCTTTAGGAGGGCAAGGATGGTTTGCCCACCTTAGTAACTTCACATCCCAGCAGCTGCCCAGCACATGGTAAGTGGGTGAGTATCCGTCACCTATTTAATAAGGCTGAAGCGTGTGCTGGCTCACACAGGTATGAAGAGGGTTAGCCTGCCACCCAACAGCAATATATAATAATTAAGCAATATGCTATTTGCCCTCCTGTTTCTTATATGATCATTGACTTCCATCAAATTAAAATAAATTTTTTATGCCAGCTACTCCCTGGCTTAATTTGATTTCCTTGAATTAATGATTTCATTGGAATTCTATTTCCAACACAAGTTTTCGAGAGTATCGTTGCAGGAATACAAGAGAAATCCAGTGGACGGGTGCACGTCCCAGCTGAGGTCTGGCCAGAAGCTTCTTCATAGACCAAAAACTTGAGCTGGAAGGAAGATCTGGGATCGAGACCTGGGAAGGTCTAGAAGGAAGCACTGGGACTGGCCAGAGAAAGGGACAGGAGGAGAAGATGGCGAGCTCAACAATGTGAATAGGATGGTGAGCATGGAGAGCTACGACGGTGGAGCGTGCAGAAGCTGGAAGCTGGCAGGAGATGATCACTCTGCAGTCCCTGGACCTGTTCTGTTGATCCTCAAGTCACAGAAGTGTTTGTGGCCCAGAGACACAGGATCACATTTTAATTTTAGATTACTCTCGCCATAGTGCATAAGGAGAACTTAGAGACATTATTTGGGAAGGTATGTTAACCACCCCGACAAGAGATGATAGATCCTAAACCAGGGTAGAGGGAAGGGTATTTAGGGTGCCTTGGAAATTCAGCACAAGAGTGGATCACTGAAAGCTCCCTCCACACGTGGGACCAGGTAGCCGCCTCAGGCTAGCCTGGCTTCGCTGTTCAACTGACCTATGTACCCATCATGAGGTGTGTCCCCAAGCAGAGATGGTGGCAAATTCCCCTGCCGTGAGGTCAGTGAGCCTGAAGCCAGGATGTCCTTCATTCCTGGCTCCCCAGCTCGGATGCCACATACAAATCTGACTCATTAGATCTGCTGATTCTTACTCATCATTCAGGAAAAATATTCTTCCCAGTTTTGTGTCTTCCTGGAGATGGGCTGACTGGACTTCTGGTCTACCTATCAACTCCTGGTGAACTGAGTTAGTGGGAGTCAATCTCTCAAGTGCAGCAGTTCTCAACAGCAGAACCCCCGCTGCCCCCAAGGGACACTTGGTGATGTCTGGAGACATTTTTGATTGTCACGATGAAGGGGGATGTGCTACTGGAATCCAGTGGCTGGAGACCAGGAATGCTGCTAAATATTCAACAGTGCACAGAGCAGCCCCCACCACAGAGAAGTATCTGGCCCCAAATGTTAACAGCGATAAGGATGAGAAACTGAATTAGCATGAGATTCTGTCTATATCTATCTACGTACCTACTTACCTATCGTCTATCCGTCTTTTCTATCTAGCATCCATCTATCTATCAATCATCTATGATCTATTAATCTACCTATCTGTCTCCCTATCTACCTACCTACCTATCTCTATCATCCATCCATCTATCTATCTATCTATCTATCTATCTATCTATCATCTATCTATCTATCTATCTATCATCTATCTCACTCTCTCTCTCTCTCTCTCTCTCTCTCTCTGTGGCAGTGGTTTGCAATCCAGGATGATCTCACTCCTCCAGAGATTTCTAACAAAGTCAAGAGACCTTTTTGGCTGTCACCACTGGGGTGGGAAGGGGGTGCAACTGGCATCGAGTAGGTAGGGACCATGGATACTGTTCAACATCCTATACTACATAGAACAGCCCCCACCACAGAGAATTACTGGCCCCAGATATCAATAGTACTGAGGCTGAGAAACCCTGTTCTGGATCCAAACAACACTAGGACGCCAGCAATTTCCACATGCATAAAGGGCGAGGAGTAGACGTGAGATCATGATCTTTGGGCAGACTGCAAGCCTTTCTCCCTTTCTCGGTTCTCCACCCCGGAGAGTGAGTTACTCAGCTCTACTAAAATTCTCTCTCCATTGGCTGAGCTGGCCTGCAGAAGCAACATAATCGCTCAACAGAATGGATTCTCTAATGTGCATTTAACGAATGCCCTGGCATACGGTCAAAAACACAACCAGTGGCAGTTCCAATACTGAACTCTGACAAGGCCACTGGGGAACGTGCCAAGGCATTCGAGCAGAACTTCAGACTCCACTCGTGGTTCAGGTTGATGCCTGGCATCGTCGGTATTCCACGTGGTTTCAAGAAATGCAAGCACGGTGTGCTCAATGTTTCCGGATAGTATAGAAAGCAGACGTTGGGTGAGGTGACTCTCATTTACAAGGGAAACTGCACAGCTGGAGGGATTAAACACATTCTTCACTAATGCTCTTATCCCACTAAAATGCATCCCTCCACACGGGGTCTTGGACACCCTCTGGCTCCCGTCCACAGGGCTGGCCAGATACAGCGTGCTCTCCCGTGTTATGCACGGGGAACTTCCAGAGCCTGACGGAACTAGGGCAACTGTAAATCCACTTTTTAAACATACCTGGTCCCTCAACTAACAATGCACAAAAACCCAAATGCCATAAATACATTATAAGAAGTCCACCACGCGCTGAGAGATCTACTCTTAGCAAGTCACCGGTAAGTGCTATGGGCTGAATCTGTCCCCTCCAAATTCACATGTGGAAGCCCTGACCTCCAGGACCTCACAATGTGACTGTATTTGGAGATGGGTCTTTAAAGAGGTGATGAAGGTAAAATGAGGTCACTAGGGTGGGTTCTGATCCAATAGGACTGGTGTCCTTATAAGGGGAGGAGATGAGGACACAGGCACGCACAGAGGGACGACCCTGTGAGGACATGGGGAGGAGACGCCGTCTACATGCCAAGGAGAGAGGCCTCAGGAGAAACCAGCCCTGCCCACACCTGGATCCCAGATGTCCAGCCTCCAGGACTGGAGAAATAAATGTCTGTTGTTTAAGCCACCCTATGTGCGGTCCTCTGTTATGGCAGCCCAAGAACACCAACAGAGTGGGCAAACTTATTTTCATAATTTTTGGATAAAGGTCACCTGGAAATTGATATCCCTATTAAGTCTTTAAAAGATCCAGTGTTGATGATAATTTCCCTAGATCCTAAGCCTTTCATGAGAGCCATGGACGCCAGAGGGTGCTTTATGCACCATCTCCGTGCTGTGGGGAAATATATTTGTTGATCAAAATCCATGGGAGATCTCAAATGAGCTCCTGCCACATTTCCCCAAAACTCGTGAGTATAATCCCCCAGAGAAGACTATCTAAGTGTTCCTCAAATTCCATGCAGACTAAGTGACCAGGAAAAATTTCTGCCCCTCAGCTGCACCCCTAGTTGAACGAAACATATAAAAAGACTACATTGGATTTGCATCCTGTGAGCTGCATGGGCAACAAGAAAATCAGTGTAGCATCCAAACAGTCAGATTATGGAGCTACCAGCGTGCAGAGAAATTGCACTCCTTAAAAGAGAAAGATGAACCAATTCAGACAACCTGGGTCCAATTCTATTCCACTGAAACTAGAACACACAGACTGTCTGATATAAACAACTTAGGTACTTAACTGAAAACAAGGAACAGCAAAATACAGAACCTCTGTCCCTCTGGGGACTCGGGAATCCACCACACATGATAAAGAAAACTGCTGGCTGGCTGTCCTGGAGAGAAGCAAGCAGATGCACCTGACTGAAGCTCTGTTTTGCCAGCTCTCCCTCTCCCGGTCCATTCTTAACTTCCAAATGCTGAAGTATTGTATCCTGGGGACTTCAACTTGTACACTCCACCCACCCCCGCATCCATGGGGCCCTTCCTTGGGATTTGAGAGTTTTGAATTGTAAAGTATCTCCAGAGCCCATCACGTAGTCTGGTTCCCCACTCTAGGAGGTAAGAGGGTGTGTATGAGTCTTCTGGGGCTGCCATGACAAAGCACCACAACCTGGGGGCTTAAGACAACAGAAAGTCATCCTCTCCCAGTCCTGCAGACCAGAAGTCTGAGATCAAGGTGTGGGCAGGGCCATGCTCCCCATGAAGGCTCTAGGGGAGGGTCCTTCCCACCTCCTCCAGCTTCTGGGGGCTCCAGGCATCCCTGGGCTGGTGTCCACATCCCTCCCATCTCTGCCTCCATCTTCACATGGCTTCCCCTCTATGTCTGCATACCTTCGCATGGCCTTCCCCTCTGTGAGTGTGACTGTCCCCTCTTCTTATAGGGACACCCATCATATTGGAAGAAGAATCCACCTTACTCCTCTAGCACCTCAACTTATATCTGAATTCCATCTGCAAAGACCCAATTTCCAAATAATGTCACATTCACAGGTACAGGGGGTGAGGACTTCAAAATATCTTTTTGGGGGGGACCACAAGTCAACCCACAACAAAGTGGAATTCCCACAATCAGAAGCCCTCCCCCAAGATTCCATGCACACCCTACAACATCACCCTAAGGATGCCCGAGGGATGTGCCTGCACTCCAGAAAAGATGCAACGAAGTGAATTAGACATGGCAGCATCCCCATCTCCACTCTCGGTCCTGGAGAGCCCTCCTCCCCACCAGCTTCTTCACTCTTCTCGAAACTCGTGTCTTCTCAACAACATCTAAAACTTTTTGTTTTCACCATCAATTCCATTTGTTTGTCTCTGTGTTCTCCTCATCTCACTGCAAACACGTAACAGATCACACCACTTGGTTTCCAGAGGCAAAGCAAAATCTGGCTGCCCAGTGAATTGTCTTCCTTGGAAAATTCAGCTACAAGGCACTGTTTGGACACACCCTGTGCTTTTGGTTTGAGACTTCCTGTATTTGGTAAAAGCCCAAGATCATTTGCCTAAATCACGTGGGAACAATTTGGCAGTGTCATAAAGGAGCCCACATCTCCTTTAGAAAATATTTATTTAAAACCCTCCCTAGCTAAAGTCCTTTCCCAGAATCACTATCTCAGGTCATAGAAGACGCATAATGAGAAGCTTCTCTTCATTCCAGAGGAAGATCTGCATGCGTTAGTTTTCTAACCGTCATTCCACCACTGGCCAAGTGGACACTCAGACTTGATGAGTGAGGGTATGACTCCCCGAAGTGCCGGCTACTTTTATTTCCGTGACTTGAAAGCATGAGACTCTATCGACCCCTCCATATCGGCACAAGGTCTTTTAGCTCCATGCAAGGAAAGGAAAATAAAAAGTCAACTGCTTTCTTTCTCTTCCTCATGAAATGTGCAATCCGTCCCTCCTCTGTGGAAGACGTCGTTTCGGGCTGGAGGATATGGCTCCGGCGGCTTTGAGTGTAGAGGTGAACTTCCCTGCACTGGGGTACATGCAAGATGCTTCAAGACTGTGTGCAGGCAGGTGTGTAGGAGAAGAAAGGCAGGTGTTGGTCAGGTGGGAGGGTGCGGGATGAGGAGACACAGAGGAAGGAGGCATTGCAGGGGAGCGGTGGCCCTGGAAGGACGATGTGGATGGCACCTCCTGCCTTCTACTGCAGGTGGCTTTCCATGTTTGGACAATGGAGGGAAAGAGAAAGAGCTGGAGGGAAAGCCAGAGCCCATGATGAGCCCTTTGTAGGACCTAAGTCACTGGAGTGACTTAGTCTGGGGACCTCGGAATCCCCTGTGCATTTGTAAAAAGAGACGCAGATCACTGGAGAGGTTTGTAGGAAGGACCAGCATAGCTATAAAGTGAAGAAGGGATGCCCTGAAGGGAGGCAATGCTGGGAGGCCAAGAACCATCGGGAGGCCAGTGCAGAAAGGATGTGCAGAGACAGGGGCCCCTGACCAGGCAGGAGCTGTGCAGGACGGACTGAGTGGGAGGGCTAAGGAGGATGGCACAGGGAACTGGATGGAAAGCACCCACTGATTGGGGGAGAGAACCATCTCTGGACATTCACATCTCTAGCACTGGGATGGGAAATGGTCTTCCCCTACCCTAGCAAATGGCATGGTGCAATGTTGGACATCTTCAACTGGCAAGGTCTGTAGTACGTCTAGATGGAGGTATCCACTAGTCAGCTAGAAACCCATGGAACCACCTGAGAAACAAAGCTGGGCAGGTGACTGAGGTCCTGAAAAGCCAACTGAACGGGCTCTCCAGACAGCTGAGGAAGCTGACCCCGATGGGAGGAGGGGGAATAGAGGCTCGGGAGGGGCCACTTATGCCCCTGCAGACACTAGGTGGGCGAGCAAGGCCCGGGGGCAGGCAGTTGTAGAAACAGTGCCTTTCTCCGAGTACCTGGCCAGGATGACGGCCAGCAGCCCTTGCAGAATCCCATCTGCAAGACGAGAAGCTGAGCTATCGCAGAAGAGTTATCACCCTGGTGCGAGGCTTTGCATGCACCCTCGCCCGCTGTGGCCCCGTTCCACCCCACCGGCGTCCCAGGGAGGACGTCCCAGAGATGGAGGAGGGAGAGACCCCGGTGGTAGACTCACAGCTTGACCAGGAACGGGTGGCTGACTTCCTTCAGCACCGACTTTTCATTGTGCACGTGCTGCTCCTGCTTCAGGCGGATGACGTCAGGGATGCTCATCACCTTCAGGGCGAAGAAATGCTTGGCCGTCTTCTCCTTGACCAGCTGGACACGCCCGAACGTCCCCGTTCCTGGAGGGGGAAGAGCAGACGAGGCTGTATCAGGGCCAGAGGAGAATCATTGGCTTGAGCAACTCAACAGCCCAGTACACGCCTGGCCAGAGTGTTGGCTAGAAGCTTTGGTGTGGAATTCTCGATTGAATGCACGTGTTACACACAAGTAAACAGAGAGGATCACCTGTCTCTGAAATGTTCTGTAACTGGGGGGAAAGCTGGCCATTGCTTCTGCAAGTGAGTCATCCCGGACAACACACACACGTACACACACATACACAAGGAGAGGAAGAAGGGGAAAGTGTGGTAAATGCATTCATTCAACGTGTCTTTTTCTCCTCAGTCTTTCAAGATAAAGATGGGGATATGAGCCACAAGACCCTCCTCACAAAGGTTCTTTAAGACACTCACACCTGCTAAACGCACTTAGTCTTTATTAAGATGTGCATGGATTGGAGTAAACATGGATTGGATAGAGATGTGAGTAGAAAGAGGGGAAAATTAAAAACACTGCAGCCACTACAAATATGAGAGGAAACCCTCCTTTGTACCCTGCAGGGACATTTTCAACCCCAACGCCTCCTCCTCCTCCTCCTCCTCCTCTGTCCCCTTCCAGCCCCTCCTGGTCCTCTCAATCATTGAGGGGCATGGTGCACACCTTCTACTCGTCACATAGTCTGGCGATCACTGGATGCAACTATGAGATCAAAGATCCAAAGGAATTTTATTTATCTACGGCCGGAGAAGAGGTAAAGTTGGGGGCAGAAACACGGAAATCTGTACAGGTGCGCCTCTGGGTGCCTGGCACCCAGGAAGTTCGGCAATGGTGGCTGTGTTTCCTGTCACTGTCTGTCTAGGAAATTATGCAGAAGGAGCAGTTCTCTTCTGGAGGACAAAGGCACAGAAAATGGTTGATTAAGTGGGCTCCCTCGCTGGAAAAATGGCGATCGATCTGATGAGAAAGGAGAAGGAATTCAAGGATGGCTTGAGAAGGAGAAAGACCGCCAACGCAACCACACAACCATAGATTTCCTGTTTTGCTTGCATGGAGTTTGGAAAGCCATCTATTGCGCACGGCAACATGAAAAGAAGAACAAAGTTATACTTAAGCAATATAATTCTTTTAGCATTTTCTGTCAATTAAAATTCCCAAGCTGTAAAATAAATCTATTGCTAATGGAGTTGGGGTGGGCATGATAAGCAACCTTGGTTTTTAAATGAAATTTCCAACAGTGAATACTTTACTACAGCAGAAGTAGAAGGGATCTACTAAAACAAAGAAAAGAAATTGCTGTGAAGAAGCAAGTAAAGAGTGATAAGACACTTTTTAAAATATATTCTCAACAAAAAATAATCTGGAAGTAAAAATAATATCTTATTAGCATAAGGTCATATCATGTTGATAAAATTATGTGGAATCAGGTCAAAACAGAGAGGCGTGTAGGGAAAGGGCTTTGAGGAAAGTGAACGGATATACTTGCAGTGTTGTTACGCAGACACTGATGTTTCCACTGGGTAAAGTGCACACACCTGGGGATCAGGAACAGTGGTATCTAGTCCACAATTGGCTTTTGATTTGATCTATGAACTCATGTAAACAAATTAACCCTTTTTGGCCTCATACTGTTCATCTCTCTGACAGGACAGGTAGATTATTCTAAAACATAAAAGTCTTGCCACACTCTAAGATTCTAATAATGAAAGGAAGGCTGTGTTCCTTGATCTTTCTTCCTCTCTTGTGTCTGGTTCTTCTTAATCATCTCTCCCTACTCGCCACAATGAGGAGTCCATTCATTACTCGATTGTATTTACTAGATAATATTTTGTCTTTATAGCACTTGCATTTGACTCTCCACTGGGAGTTCTCCGTGCCTACAAGAAAGATGACACAGCGGTGACTGAACAGTTTGTTTTCCATTTCTGTCTGCAACGTCTTTCAAGTGTTCTCTGAGCTGTGTGAGGTATAAACACACAGAACTCAAGTCAGGGGACTTTGCACTGCAAACAATGCCTGCCTTACGCTGGGAGATGTGGGCAGTCCCTCAACGCCACCATCAGATCACAGGACTACGTAGATAAACAGCCTTGCTCAAGGCAGACAAAACCGACCCGCTTAAATGCATCAAAGACAAAGACAACATTAAGGATGTTGGTAGTGAGTCATTATTGCAGCGGAAAGAGAAAAAGCAAATTAAGGTTTTCCTGCTTAGTGTTGGGAGCCTCTCCAACACACATCCCCAGCTCTCACTGTCTCCCTTTACAATGTAGACAAATCCTTTTTTTTAGCTTTGCCGCCGGTTATGGATGGGCGTGTGACCCACTTCTGCCCAATATGACAAAAAGAAGAGCCTTTTTCATTTGCCACAACAGGGATGGACTTTGAAGGCATTATGCTAAGTGAAATAAGTCAGGAAGAGAAAGACAAATACTGTATGATCTCATTTACATGTGGATCTAAAATGATCAAACTCATAGATACAGCAAACGAATTGGTGGTTACCACAGGTGGGGGTGGGAGGTGGGTGAAATGGGTGAAGGGGGTCAAAGGACACAAACTTGCAGTTACAAGATAAATAAGTCCTGGGGATGTAACAGACACTGTGGCAAACATAGTTAATAATACTGCACCGCATATTTGAAAGTTACCAGGAGAGTAGATCTTAAATGTTTTCACCACAAGAAAAAAAAAAAAAGCTTGTAACTATGGTGATGGATATTAACTAGACTTACTGTGGTGATTATTTTCCAGTATATACATATATCAAATCATTATGTTGTACACCTGAAACTAACAGGATGTTAAACATCAATTACATCTCAATAAAACTGGAAAAAAAAATTTTTTTAACAAGCGGTCTTTTCAAGAGTTTCTGGGCCAGATTTTTCCTCCATGATAAGAGAGACCCTCAAGAGAAACACTCCTTCTCCCCACGTGGGTTGGGTAGTCGTGGGAGGCAGAGAGAGGGAATTTACTCAGGATTCAAATCTTACATGGAGGTAATTCCCACATCTCAAATTTAAGGTGAAGATTAAGTATGGATTCCTCAATTCTTTCCCACCAATACCTAAGTCCAGAAAGTTCTGAAATCAAGTGTCTTCATAAACTCATTAAGCCAAAGAACTGGACCTGACTTTATAAGAAACTATTCAGGCTTGATCCTGCCCTTTGGGTGACTATCCATTCATTTCACTACAGAAAGTCACGTGTTAATACAAACAAGTTTCCCAGTGTCTATTGAAGGTGTCCTGTGATAACCAGTACCCACACCTGAAGATTGCCCCCAATTCTGAAAATTTCCAAATTCCAAAGCACAGCGGGCTCTTGGGTGTCAGAGAGTCAGAAGCACCGTGGCAATCTCTTTGGAAGGCGCAGCCAACTTCTAAGGCAGGCACATCCTTTTCACGTGGTTTTCCCTCCAACATGACAAGAGGTCTTTCCTCCTCCAGCTGAGTTTCCAGATGAGGAAGGTGGTTCTGATTTACGGGCCATCCCGTGTCTCTGATGCTGGCCTTTAAACGCTAGAGTGGGACAGACTCAGGTCTCCCCTCTCCCTGGCGGGGGGAAGGGAGGACATCCTTCATCCTTTCAAAGCCTTTGCCATTGTCTCCATCCTCCACTGTCCCGCCCTCCTCCCTCACCCCGATCCATCCTCCCAAACGCTCATGTCAGACTCACATACAAACTCAGGGAGCTTTCCATCTGGGGTGCTGGAGAGGAGAGAGAAGACCCTGTCACTCCAAACAGCTCGCAGACATGGTAAAACTCCAACCCACCCAGAAAAACGCCATAGCGTGTTCCGAGGTACTTCTACACAGAGACACGCACAGCTGTGCACACACACACACACACATTCCAGTCCGCGAACACTGAGCACCTTCGTCCCGAGTGTTCAGACCACCCTGCAAAACTAGTATGCTAATGGGATCGCCGTGACCACGGCATGGAATCCCCTAAAAGGCTCCCTCTTTTCTCAGAAGTCACAATGGGGGGAAAAAAGCAACCACAGTGTGAGGTGTGAGAAAGCGCAGAAAATGCAGTTCTCATGGTCAAGAGACTGGGCTCCCCTCTTTCTCATCCCCAAAACCCTGCAACCCAATCTGAGAGGAAAGAGGTCACAGGGGATGGAGGAAAGTGCTTTTGCTTCAGACTCGCAGGTAAAGGAGCGCCCCCTCTGTTTTGTCTTCGAAAGCCCATAACGCAAAAGAAGCCCACGTAAATGGGCGAAACTCGGATTTTAGTTTGTGGGGGTTATTTTTTTTTTTTAAGTTTGCTGAAACTTAAAACAGTCCGGAAAAGTCTACATAGAAGGAAAATGAGAATAGTGTGGAATGCCAAGTGGTTGCAAAAGGGAAAAAAAAAAGACAACTCTGGATTTGATTCTGGGGTCCGTGGACCACAGGGAACAATAACAGAAGTGACAGCGAGGCCACATCCTTTGATCTGGCTCCTGCTGTGGTCTCCTCCCTTCTCACCTCAACATGTTCTAAAGAGAAGATCCACTAATGGTCCAAAATGCCAGAAAGCCAACACCACCCATCTGGGCCCTGTTCAACCTCTGCGCTGTAAGAGGTTCACCCCACAGCTGGCCTAGCTCTCTTTGGGTCACCTAAATGCAGTCATTCTAACTCTCCTCCCAATTGTCCTGGGTTGAACTGTGTTCCCCCAAAAAGATACGTTCAATTCCTAATCCCTGGGACCTGTGAATGGGACCTTATTTGGAAATAGGATCTTTGCAGATGTGATTAGTGGAGGATGGAGATGGGGTCATCCTGGACGAGGGGGCCCTAAATCCAATGACAGTGTCCTGATCAGAGACAGAAGAGGAGACACAGACACAGAGGAGGAGCCACATGAGGATGGAGGCAGAGATGGGAAGGAGGCGGCCACCAGCCCAGGGACGCCTGGAGCCCCAGAAGCTGGAAGAGGCAGAAAGGACCCTCCCCTGGAGCCTCTGGAGGGAGCGTGGCCCTGCGACCTCTCATCTCAGACATCTGGTCTCCAGGACGGGGGAAGATAAATTTCTATTGTTTCAAGCCTCCCACTTTGGCGGTAATTTGCTTTGTCATCCCCGGGTGTACAAACTCAGCCTAGCACTGCTGAGGATTCTTCTAGTTTCCTTGTTATTTGATCATCTAATGCTATGTGTTCATGTTTTTGCATGCAGAATCCGTCAGGGTTTCTAAGTGTCATCTTCTCCTGTCTGAGGATACGTTTGGAAGTGAAAACTTACATTTTTCAAATGCCACAACACGACCCCAGTGAAGTCTTCAATACATTTATGTGCCCTGGGAAATTTAAAGGCCAAGACTGAGGACACCACAAACATTCCACTGTCCTTGTCCAGAGAGTGGATGAAGAGAAAACAATTAGAAGTCATAAAAATAAAAGCCAGTCTGCTCTGAAAAAGTGATGAACTTTCGAGAAGCTTGTCAACATTAGCATGGAAACAGTGTCTCTGCCCCAAGGGAAAGAGAAAACGATACCTGATGAAAGAAACATCTTCTGGACAATGGGAACATCGCTGGTTTTCTGGTTGGCCAGCGGTGGGGCAAGAGCGTCAGCCGTCTGCACCAGGAACAGCCCCTGAGACACAGCTGAATTCCACATTCCTTTTTTATCAACCGTATTTGCATTTCATTCTTGAATTACTACAAGTGAAAAGATTTCTCACCATTTTATAAATTTATATACATATATCATTATATACATTGTATGTATGCACTATAGACGCACATTATACGTGTAGTATACACTATAGACGCACACCGTACGTATACATTATATATGCACATTATATGTGTAGTATACACTATAGACACACATTATACATATACACTATAGACGCACATTATACGTATGCACTATAGACACATTATATGTATGCACTACAGACGCACATTATATGTATGCACTATAGACGCACATTGTGTGTATGCACTATACACGCACATTATATGTATACACTATATACGCACATTATACGTATACACTATATACACACATATGTATACACTATATACACACATCATATGTGTAGTATACACGGCATACACACGTTATACGTATACATTATATACACACATTATATGTATACATTATATACACACATTATATGTATACATTATATACACACATTATACGTATACATTATACACATAATATCCTCAACTAAAAATGTAGATAATTAAATTTATTGTTATGGCATAACACTCTTGCTTCCCAATGAGTGTTGTTTCACCACCGCACCTCAGCAATTCAATGACATACGTGACACCCCAGTTATCTTTTCCTGGACACCCCTGACACACCTCAACCTTGAAGAATCACACTGCTCTTTTATGAATTTACCTTGTGAGACTGTCAAGGACATCATTTTACACACTTCCTTTTTGTGCTTTAAGGACAAATGCCCCATTAAAAAGGGTGTATCCACTCTTTGATGATGAAAGGGGTAGAAATAAGCCATTTGAGGAAGTGTTTCAGAAGATGCACTATTTTAGAAATAAAAAAAAAAAAACAACTTGAAATAACAGGATAATTATAACAACTTGTGGATATTACCAACAAGACTAAAATTAGCCAAGATTTGTTAAATACGTGATTCATTAAATATGTGGAATTCACATTCCTATAAATAAAAACTGTATTTCCTGTATTCTGCTGAAAATTAGGGAATTTAACCATTCCTTTAGTCTGAAGAGAAATCACCTTTTCCTTCTTCCTGTTTCAGAGATACAGAAAGAGTCATGTTCCCTGAAAATGACTGAGTCAATGCTTTTAAGGGTTTGCTATAAATAAAATGAATTCTCATCCACACAGCCAAGGGAGGAACAGTTATTAGATTACAAACACAGTTCCCAGACACACACACGTTTTCAATCCTGACTCCATGCTGGGAATGAAGGAATTCTGAACAAGAAACGACGCCAAGACTGTGGGGATGCGTTTGGGATCTGAGATGTCAAGATGCATTTTTCCTATTTGTGTGTCTAATCCACCAACGGAAAGATCACCGTCATCCTTCTAACCCATTCTTCACCCAAAGAGCTCAAAACAACCCCCTCGGGGCACAGCCACGCTCCCGAGAGCCATCCTTAACACCTGTGTCTGGGTAGGCTTCCCTCGGAAAGGGACCTGCTTTTCTGAGAGGAGCACCCCTTGGGAGGTGGACAATGAAGTCTTGGTGTCTTCCACTGGAGGACTCTGCCCAAGGACCTTCTCCAGGCCTCCCACAGCAGGCCAATACCCCCAGTGCCTTCATCTGCTCTCCCTAATTTGACATTTGCCTGGTAGAGGGTGGTGTCCAGGATACAACCCTGTAGCTGATAAGAACACAGACCACACAACCCCTGGCATCCAGGTTTCTTTTTGAGAGACTTAAGTTCTTTTCTTTGTTTCTTATTCAAACACTATGTCTAAGTGCTATCTGCACCCCCACATTCACTGCAGCATTATTCACAAAAGCCAAGACACAGAAACAACCTAAGTGTCCATGGATGGATGAGCGGATAAAGAAGATGTAGTGTGTATGTGTGCATGCGCACACGCGCGCGCACACACACACATACACACACACACACACACACACACACACACACAATGGAATATCATTCAGCCATGAAAAAGGAAATCCTGCCATTTGCAACAACATGGATGGATCCTGAGGGCATTATGCTAAGTGAAATAAGGCAGAAAGAGAAAGACAAATACCTTCTGACTTCACTTATATGTGGAATCTAAAAAAAAAACTCATAGAAAAGGAGACCAAATTGATGAGTACCAGAGGGAGGGGTAGGGGTGGAGGAATTGGAGGAAGGTGGTCAAAGGTATCACCTTCCAGTTATAAGATAAATAAGTCCTGGGGATGTGATGTACAACATGATGACTATAGTTTACACTGCTGTATGGTATATTTGAAAGTTGCTAAGAGAGTAAATCCTAAAAGTTCTCGTCACAAGGAAAAAACAATTGTGTAACTATAGGAGGTGATGGATGTTAACTGAAGTTATTGTGGAAATCATTTCACAATATATGTAAGTCAAGTCATTATGTTGTAGACCTTAAACTTTTACAGTGCTGTGTGTCCATTATACCTCAATAAAACAACAAAAAAGAATCTTTACCCCAAGAGAGTTTAAATAAAATAACACACAAAAAGCACATCACATAGCATCTCAATCACGTAATAAATATATTCCCCATAAATGTAAAAAAAAAAAAGTGTTAGCTACACAAACGTTCTATGTGGTGGTAGTTATGCAACCCTGTACATTTGTCAACAACTCATCGAAGCATACACTGAAGATGGATGAATTTTGTTGTATGTAAATTATACCTCAATAACACTGACCCCAAAACAAAATAGGCTGAGGGAGATTTAAAAAACAAAAAGTAAGCTCCATTAAAAAGAGTTGGTATGGGTTAATTTTCCTTATTCTTCAGGGCCCTGAATCCGGACATCCATGAACGGTTGAGTGAAAAGGGCAGAGCTAACCTCCTGGGGAAAGAATCCCAGGCCAGGTCAAGGGGACTGGGGACAAGTCTACCATCACAGGAAGATAAAGGACAGCACTTTTCACTCCCACTTCATCCCATTGACCCCAACATCTGACAGTTGCAAAACATAAATCTTAAGAAGTTTCCGCAAACATGCAGTTGAAGAAATGTCGTTTGCAAAGCATGCTACAAAATCAACCTTCCGAGGCAGATTGTCTGAACTGGGTCTGTGTTATCCCAGAACGGAAGTCAATGTGGCAAATTAAGTGACAAAAGACTACATGTGGCACTGAACATGACTAACTGGAAATGCCCAGCATGCACAGAGAGCCCTTTCTTAGATAACCACAGGGAAAATGTTACTGTAAGTTTTAGCCACAACAAGAACGCACCAACACACCAGTCTGCAAAGGATCAGGGACCGCCATGTTTTTTGTGTACGTTGGAATTGAATGGTAGCTCATGGCAGTGGGTTCTGTAGATCAAGGGCCATGTTTTATACATATCTTTGTAATCCCTGAAAACATATTAGTTGGATGAATGTGTAGATGAATGAATCCATGGATAATCCAGGGAACAAGTCCACATAATCTATGTAGCAGCAGAATGCCCCCTGCCTAAGGCAACAGAGGTCCCTTTTGCGAACACAGGCAAAGCTAGAGAAACCCACACACAAACTGAGAACCTATGGGGTAGCATGCCAAACTTCTTGCAAGCAGGAGTGAATGAAGGCAGGGCTCAGTTCTGCACACACAATGCATCTGCACTCAGCATGGCCCCAATCCAGTCAAGCAGTGCAGTCTTCCGAGCCATCACCATGTATGGGATTGTCAAATCAGACACACGATTCAAAGACTGTACCCAACAGCGAGTTTCACTGAGATTTTCAAGGACACAAGCAGTCCAATCAAGAGATTCAGACAAAATGGGTCAAAGACCTGAACAAACAGTTCACCAAAAAAGATATACAGATGGCAAATAAGCATGTGAAAAGATGCCCCACATCATAAGTCATCAGGGAGATGCAAATTAAAACAATGAGATACCACTACACACCTATTAGGATAGCCTAGGGAGACAGATAGATATAGAGAGACAGATAGAGATATAGATGATACAGACAGACATAGATAGATAGATACAGAGAGAAAGACAGACAGACAGACAGATAGATAGATAGATGATAGATAGAGATGATAGAGAGTTTTCTCAACCTCACACTACCGACATTCGGAGCCGCATGACTCTGGCGTGGGCCATCCTGTGCACTGTAAGATGCTGAGTAGCATCCCTCACTCCACCCACGCTCCTTCCTCATACTTCCACATGGGCGGGGTATGTTAAGGTATATAGTTTTATACAGGAGGTGTATATTGAGGAGTGTCAACCAGAAACCTTTTGAGAGATCCAGTGACCCCACCCAAGGAGCTACGGAGAGGTCTGCCTGGACAATGCTTCAGAATCGTACACCTCTGTCCTGTTCCCCCCTGTGGCCCCGGATGCAATTCTGCAAGATGAAGACTCAAAGAAGATGACACTCCCTTAATTCACTGAGTGCCTGTGAACTAATTCAGCAGACACCTAAGGTGGGGCTGGGTACGCAGTGGGAGGGCTCTCAAGGTCAGCTGAGTCACCTGGCCATCCTGAGAAATCTGGGGTGTCCCTTCCAACACCCTCCCACCAGTGGACACCACACATCCAGGTGTTAGCAATCACCCTCCTTTACCCGGTACACCAGGCAGCAAGCGCTCAGGGATGAATTCTCATCTCCATCCAACCACGGCCAAGGTTTATCTCCTTCACTGTTTAGCCTGGTGAAATTAGTTTAGAAATGTTTAAAGCAACAACAAAAAGAATATGCAATTCCTTAGGAGGCTGAAAGTATGCGATATTAACTATTAAAATGTCAGTTCCCTCTTCATAGCGACATTTGCTTCTGTATGTTGAAAGGACGTTTGCAGAAAAATAAAAGACAGTGATTAAAAGGCATACCTGGGGTGGAGAACGAGGGCAGGTTGTGAACAGAAAGGGACAAAAACAGATGCATTTCACTGTATAATTTTCATTTTCTTATTTGTGAATATAGAAATATTTTATCTAGATAATAGTTAAATATACATTAAATTGATAAATTAAGTGAAATTGATAGAAAAGATCATAAACGAGAATATATGAAATAATAAATGTCTAAAGCAGCAGTTCTCCTTTAAAAAGTTGTTGTTTGAAATTATTGCTGCAAACAAGTACAGTCAAACTTCTGCGTTACAGAAAAACCCTTGAAAAGGCATTTTTAAAAGAATGTGCGGTAACTGTGATTAAAATTAGAACAATGGAACCTGACACTTTAAAAGGGTGAATCTTATGGTATGTGAGTTATATCTCAATAAGCCAAATTGACAAAAGAGAACGTGTGTTTTGCATAATCCTATGAAGATATATATTTTTTTAACTTGGACTATTTACTCAAAGATCAGCTGAATAAACTGGCCCCAATTCAGCTCAGCCTTGGGTGGGAGGGGTTAGTTGTGTGAGTTCGCTAGTCTAGACAGCTTTTTGTTTTTGTTTAAACAAGTAACTCCCTCAAAATTTTGCTGAGTCAAGTGACATTCAAATTCCACACTGTTCTCTTTGAAAAGATAAAAATAGAACAGATATTTTAGAACTACAACTCTTGTACTTACAACATACTCAATTATACTCTCTCCTATCACAGATACAAAACGTATAATTACAAAAGAAAACAGAAACACAGGAAGTTCCCACCCCCACAACACTAACAAATGTGACACGAGGGAAATGCCTGGAATTCCTGGCTCAGCTTTAGGGTCCATGTAAGCACCAATCAAGCTTTGAACGGTGCTTTTTAGTCTTCACCAAGAAGAACAAAGGTTGTTCTTGATATGTTCAAGGTTAAAGACACATCCCCAAACTGCATCCAGGATGGGAGAGAAAATTACAAAGAAATGTATTACCCTTTGTATTAGGGTTTGTCAAGCTCAGCGCTATTGACATTTGGGCTGGATAATTCTCTGTGGTGCAGGGGCTGATGCATCCCGGGGCTCTACCCACTAGATGCCAGTAGCACCACATCCTCCCCCAGTTGGAACAACCAAAAATGTCTACAGACAGGGCAAAGTGTCCCCTGGGGGACAGAGAACCACTGTCATAGAGATAGATAGATAGATAGACAGACAGACCGATAGAGATAGATAGGCAGACAGAATGGATAAATGGATAGATGGATAGAGGGATGGATGGATAGAAAGATGATAGATTCAATAGAGGGAGAGATAGATGATAGATAGATAGGCAGAGAGACACACAGAGAGAATGAATAAATGGATAGATGGATGGATGTATGTATGTATGGATGGATGGATGGATGGATGGATAGATGATAGATTCGATAGAGAGAGAGATAGACAGATAGATAGATAGCCTCAGCACTACTGACATTTGGGACTGGACAACTCTCTGTGGTGGGGTGTTGAGCAGCACCCACCAGGTGTCAGCATTTCTCCTCCCCACCTCCCTGTTGTCACAACCAGCAATGTCTCCAGACATTGGCCAAGTCTTCGGGGGGGGAGGGGCAGAATCCTGGAATTGAGAACCACCACCTTAGCACTGCTCACCAGAACTTTCTGTGGTGACAGAAACGTTCTACATCTACGCTGTCCGATAGGCACAGGCACACGGGTGGCGATTGAGGATCTGATACATGGCTCCGGAGACTGAGCAACTGCATACTGTATTTAATTTGGCTAGTGGCTACCCTACTGGACAGCTTTAGTTTCCACCACTCAGCTCAGACTCAATCCTTTCATAAAGTGTCAACTGCCAATTTGGAAATGTTTACAAACCTCCGTCTTTGACAACAAGTGGTTTATGCAGTTATGAATACAACACAGCTCTCTACACAAAAACCGAGTCAATATAATGAAGTTACTCTTTCTTCCACCGCTATGGATATTTCACTGTGTGCCGGGCGCTCGAAAAGACTCTGACATGGCAACGATGCACACGAGGCTGGTCCGTGTGGTCATTTAGTTTAGTTACAGTCGGGCTGGAAAGCAGACAGTCAACATTAATTATCACAGCTCTAGTAACTCTTGATGGGTTCATGATTGGTTTAATAAGCTTGTTTAGGCTTCACGACTTCAGAAGACAGGTGTCCGGAGGAACACAAGGATGGAACTTACGTTGGTGTGAGGGTCAGGGAAGAGATTTACTTTTGAGGAAGCAAAGTTTCAAATGGAAATTGGAGGGTGGTGCAGATGGAAAGATGGAGACTGGTTTGTAGGGTGTGTGGGAAGAAATTATGCCTGGGTGAGGCAAGGGCCACAGAGAGAACTGAGATTCATGAGGCTGGAGGAAACACAGCAAGAGAAGGGAGGGATTTTGAAATCCTTCCATGGAGTTCTTTACGCAACAGCCTACAGGAAGTCAAGCGGCTGACAGCAGGGAAGTGCCTGCGTGGATCTGAGTTCTGTATGCTTTTGTTTTGTTTTAAAGATTTCCCTGTGGCTGGAGAGGCCAGTGGGAAGGACAGGATGAACAATGTGGAGGCCAAATCAGGACAGAGGCCAGAGATGAGGGTGATGAGCTGGGGGTCGTGGGGAGATGCCAAGAGGTAAGCTGGAAGGAAAATGAAAAACTGGGTGTGAAGATGGATTGGACTGGGCCAGGAGAGGGAGGGTGGGGATCATTTCAGGGTAGGGTTTAGGCATTGGAGCGGTTAGTGATGACAACCACACACAGGAAACCCTGGCAGGGGTGCACGGAGTCTGTTGAGTTCTTTTGTTTGGAGGAAGAAGGTGACAAGTTCCATGTTGGTCCCTGTGCACATATTAAAGATGAGGGGTATAGCGGATTGATTTGTGTCCCTCCAAAAGGTATGGCATGTCCTAACTCCTAGTACCTGTGAACGTGATATTATTTGAAAATAGGTTCTTTGCAGATGTAATCAGATTAAGGATCTCGAGATAAGGTCATCCTGGATGAGGGGGGCCTTAAATCCAGTGACAGGTGTCTTTATAAGAAGAGGAGACACAGACACAGAGGAGGAGCCATGTGGAGATGGAGGCAGAGATGGAGGGAGGCGGCCACCAGTCCAGGGACACCTGGAGCCCCAGAAGCTGGAAGAGGCAGGAAGGACCCTCCCCTTGAGCCTCCGGAGGGAGCGTGGCCCTGCGACCCCTTCATCTCAGACTTCTGGTCTCCAGGACAGGGGAGGGTGAATTTCTGTTGTTGTACGCCCCCAGATTTGTAGCAATTTGTTACAACAGCCAGAGGAAGCTAAAAAATGGGCCTCCTGGATGTTCAGGGAGAGATAGAGCCCCCAATAGCCACTGCCTTTGGAAATTCGCCTTCCAACACTCAAGAGAAAGGTCTAGATTCAAGCCATGCATTTGGGAACCAACAGCTCCAAGATGATATCTTAAGTCACAAACATGGATAAGATAACCCTTTCAATTTTTGAAAATTCTTTTTTAATGTTTTATGTTTTCAGCAATCCCGTTGAAATCTCTAGTTCTCTTTTATTGCAACACAGTACTTCTGCTGATGGAGACGGTATCTTCTCCAACTTCTCCGAAAATATGACTCACAACAAGACTTCTTTTTGTAATTCCTCTTATGTTCCCCTTTTGGTTTTAATCTATTTTAGGTTCCCGGAATTATCTGTTTTGGGGGGATCCCACGTCTTTGCTCATCTTGATGTCTTGCACAGTGGAACCCACTGATAAACGCTGGGTCCCCGGCCTTTTCCTCTTTGAGAACGAGACGCTAGAGGGGTCCACTCGGTTACCTCGTGTGAGTGAGGGTGGGGACCCTCGGAGTGAAAGGATTAGGAGAACTTTACCCCGGAGTGCGCCCACCTCCCACTTCCTTCCATTCTTTACAAAGAAAGCTTTGTTTTAATTCTGAGTGCCGTGCTCAACTCAAGGGGATACCGAGTTCTCGGAACGGAGGCTGACTGCTGCTGCAGCTTCCTCCTCGTTTACTCAACACCGTGCCGCCTGCTCTTAGTCCTCCAGAAGCTGGAGGCAATTTCTAACCCGCGCACGACCCCTGCATTCCCTTCTCGACGTGTGTCTCTATCTGTGTCATCCCTGTGTTCCTGAAAATAAACTGGGTTAACAGTTTAATACAAACTCGGGAGATTCCGGAAGGCTAGGAGGTACGTGTGTGTGTGCAGCCTGCTACATGAAATCAGAAGTCTTTGGCGATATTTACAATGGAGACTGGAAATTAATACTATATACACACACACACACACACACACACACACACACAGAGTCATGCGTTACTTAATGACGGGGATACGTTCTGAGAAATGCGTCGTTAGGCAATTTCGTCGTTGTGTGAACATTATAGAGTGTACTTACACAAACCTCAACGGTATAGCCTCCTACACACCTAGGCTGTATGGTACTAATCTTATGGGACCACTGTCATATATGAGGTCTGTCATTGACCAAAAACATCACGATGTGCCACATGACTGTATATAAAATAAGCTATAATTGTCACTGTATCTTCTCAAGAAAGTCCACTGGTCTGTTGACAAGCTCTGCCCAATCAGTGAAGACAGTTTGCTCATTTGAAAGTGTTTTCCTGTAGAATCCTCAAGTAACCCTTAGAGTTTAGTTCATATAGACATAAAACAGACAGTATAAAGGGGTCAGTGTGGGACCTGGCATGATTGATGTTTAGAAAATAGTAGTTGATATGAATCACTTCTGAAAAATATATGTATGGCTCTGGACATTTAATTATACGAGGAAAAGGAGGTTTTGTTGACGTGTAACTTATCTAAGGTGTCATAATGAATCAGGGGACAGCAGAGAATATTTTTTAAAAGCTGTTTCCATTGCTATCACTAACAACGTCTGAGAAATCACTTGAAAAGTATCCAGATCTAGTGGCATCCAGGAAGGACTGATTTCTAATTTTATTTACATCTATTATTAGAAAGATTCTTAAATGTCTAAAGCTGTGCTGTCCAGTGAAGTAGTCACCAATCACACGTGGCTATTTAAAGTTCAATAAAGTGAAGTTAAATGAAATAGAGAAGTCAGTGTCTCAGTCTGTGACACTAGCCACTCAAGGCTGGTGCACACCATGGGTAATAGAACGTGGTCATCATGGTGCCAAATTCCATTGGACCACACTGCTCTAAGGAATCCAAGGACAACAGAGGAAGTTTGCTACCAGAGATTCACCAAGACAGACAAATGAGTCAAAACCTAGTCATACCAACATTGGGAACTAGTCACCCCAACCTGTTGAGTCTACACAGAAGTCTGGCTCACTTGCATAACAGTCATGGCTCAATCCGCCATACTGCTCCAAAGCTACTGAGAATTATTCTTATTTCGTGTATGAGAGGGTCAGGACTAAACCCTAAACTCATTCTTGCTAAAAGAAAACAAGTAATAATGTTAATTTTATAATGTTGAGGCCATTCACGTGATATTTAACAAAAAGCCCTGATTCAGCTGAATGACACTTGGAAACACCCCCCATTGACCAACTGTTGAGTTCTTCCACCATGAGAATCCTCCATCTTCTAAAGCCCCTTGACCCCATCCTTGCCCCTCCTCTCTCTTGCTGATGAGATTCCTAAAAGGCAAACTTCACTCTTCAATTCTTCAAACTGACCTCAGGCTTAGTACTCTCACCAGAGCAACCGGTACTCAGCAATACACCCATTCTTCCAGTGTCTGGCTGAACAGATATTCTGGGGCACCTACTGCGCTGGAGGTTTACAGAGTGATACAGAGTGAGGCAGATATAGATGCAGGACTCCTTCATCTGTCTCATTGTCCACTAAAGAGTTCCCCATACTTTCAGTCAAACAGAACTGGAACTATTCCGGCTGCCAAGAAATCTCCCTGTCCCACTGCCTTAAGTGACACACGCTCACTTAGATGGAAGAATGTTCCTGGTCCTTCCCTCCGACCTGTTCTACACCATCCTGCTTCAACCATCTTGCCTTGCGTTGATCCACGCATGGCGTTCTTTCACTTAAAGAAACCCCACAAACTTCTACCCCAATATTACAGACATCCGCCATTTGGATCTAACCTACCTTTGCATCCTTCTGTCTCCCATTCACACACCTCCATTCCAAATGGTCTCTGAATTCCCCGCAAAAGCTGTGTGCTTCCTCCCTCCATCTCCTCTACAATTTCATTCACCCAACTAGTACTCAGCAGTCAACATCTGCCATTGAATCCCTAGTTCCTTCTTGGCATCTTGATGACAGTCCTTATCAACATTCGACCTTTTTTTTTCCTACAGTTTTTTCTATTAGTAAGCTTCTTGAAAATGTGAACTACATCCTGTCTATTTTTGTCCCGCACGTAACTGTTGCAGTTCCTGGTGCACAGTATGTGTTGATAACCATTTTCCGAACAGCCTAAGTGATGGCTCTGCTAAGTTACTCCAAACCTAAGTTGTGATGGAGCATCCACACTTCGGAGAAGAAGGTGGTGCAATTAGTAGGACTAAATTTCAAACAAAGTTACCACTTCAGATAGGGGCACGAAGATGAAAAACGAAAATTCAGGATGTAGTCTTCTGACACAACAAGGCATTTCATTTTCCAAAGACTGGCCAGATAAAGAGTGCCATTGATCAATCACTGTCAATGTGGATGCTAAGTCAAGATCATTATAGACCTGGTCATTACTTTAAAACAGCAGTTCTCAAACTCTTTGTTTTCAGGATTCTTTGACACTCCAGAAACGTATCAAGGACCCTAAGGGGCATTTGTGTGTGTGTGTGTGTGTGTGTAGGTTGTCGAGAGATAGTAACCATATTAGCAAGTCAAAGAGAAACATATAAAACAGAAGAGCAAGCAAGGACACATTCCACTGGGTGTCAGAGAGATGACATCATCACACTTCAGGTAGCCTCTGGAAACTCGACCACACACTCATGCGAGAAGGAAAGAGAAAACACGCAGAATGTCTTAGAATTATTATGAAAGTAGCTGTGACCTCGTGGACTCCCCGTAAAGTTCTCAGGGAACCCTCTGGGTCTCAGGACCCCACTTTGAAAACTACTCTGATCTCAACTAGGAGCCAACTGTAGCCACCCATCCTGTCACCAACAAGCTCTTTCAAGAGGCACTTCGTCCCGCCTCTTAAATAGAGTATTTCGAGTGTGCCACCATTCTCCAAACAGGACAAAGTATTTTTAGTAACTTTCAGTGTATGCTCTACAAAGGAGACATTTTTAGTGTGTGAGATTTTACAATCTGCCCTTTCCATTCTCACTTTGTACTTATTTCGCTATCATTCAAGAGCCCAACACGCTAAATACGGGCATTTTGAAAGTCTTGAACGTATAACACGTATTCTGACATATCTCAGCCAGATGTGTAACCGCCTTCCATTGAAAATGTTTCTAACGGTTCCTGCTTAAAACCACAAGCTTTTCTCCAGGATCAAAGGCGTCATTTGAGAAAGTGACTAAAACGTGCTTTCCACCGACAATCTTCCTCCACCATTTCCTCCCTGTCCTCAGGGATATCCAATCCCCTAAAGACTAAGGAGCTCCTACATCATCCCCCAGTAGAGTCTGGGAGGGAGGGGCCTGAGGGTCCCAGAGAGTAATCTTCAACATGTCTCCTCGGCCCCTGGATTGGGGTAGGAATTCATCATTCATCTTTGCATGACACAGGTGAACCACATTCTGGGACAGCACACAAAATCCAAACATTTACCAAGAAAATAACAAATGACTCCATCTCCTAACTCTCGTGCCTGACTCTTGCCCGGCTGGAGCAAGCGAACGTGTCATTTATCGAAGGCACATTGTGATACAAGCCCAATCATGGCGGATCAGCGCCAAGTCAGAGCACGTCAAAGACCTGTTTCAAAGGGAACCTACACACCATCTGTTTGGGAGGGAATTTCAATGCCAGCAAAAAATCATGTCACTCAACGACCATGTCGAAATTCCTCGAGAGTCTTGATAAAAGCCACTCGCTCTGTCCTGATCGCCCTCCTGTCAAGTTTGCCTTCCATCAAGCAACAACGTCCAAGACAACTCCTCTTTGCACTACTGTGTTATTCCTTTGCTGAATCACGAATTTTATAATAATCCTGCTTTCTACTTTCCTATCATTGTGTGATGTCTCTTATGATTAATTAGCCTTTTTTGTGTTATAAATTAAGCAGCTGGGAACCCGAATGTCATACACAGCATTCTTTCTGGAACAAAGACGTTCCAAAGGAACAATTTACAAACCACCTGCTGGAGCAGAGCAGGGGTCTACCCAGGGATGACCTGTTCAGCTCACTCGCCAAGGATGCCAGGCAGCAAGCTTTGGAATAGGAGATTGCTGGCCTATACAACATGGTGGCCAGTCTTAGGTTAATCAGAATACTTGCCAAATTCCAAAGAATCATACTGTTTTCATCTGCCAGAAGGGTTGTCACCCAATCAGCCAAAAGCCTTTCGATGTATATGGGTGTGTGCACACCTGTGTATGTTCCGGTAATTATGGTGGAGGCACCTGTACCACACACCACTGAGAGTAGATAGAAAAACACACCACAAAGTAGCTGACCAACGAAACAAAGAAGTAGGTTTTCACCTTCGCAAAGGTGAAAGAGAACTTCTATCTGATAATCCAGGAGACCACACACCCACCCACCAAACCTTCCCACCGACAGCTTTGCCAATAACATCCCATGTTCTCAATGGCTCTTCTAAGGTGGGCATCTAGATTGCCCTCAATACAGGATGCTTGGATTACACTGTTATTTCACATTTTCTTTTAAGAAAAGACAAGTGCCCGGAACTCACAGCAGCTGTCTTGAAATGCATTGCATTCAGGGACCCACTTCTAGAACAGGTGGCCACCGACTTGTTTTCTTTGAGCTTATTTTTGTGGCTTGGTGGGTGGGGAAGCAGCTGAGATGGCTGATGACCTGCGGGAGGAAGCCGGAACTAAACCAGCACCAACTGGAGAGAGAAACTTAAACCCATGAGAAAGCACAGCTCAACGAGAAGGTCAATGAGCTGCAAGCTATGGGACAAACCAGACTCTTAATGACCAGGACCAAGAGGTGCACCACTGAGCTGCCCTGAGGACAGTTCGAATTCACGAAAAGATGGCGTCTGCTTCGCGGTATTCCTGGGTTTTGCTTCCATTTCTTCCATGGCTCTCTGTGACAGCCCAGAATCTCCATCAAAATAAAACACTTTAGGAAACTATAGAAAGAAGAGTGACATAAACATAAAGCAAGCAGAAGAGACATAGAAAAAAATAAACCAGAAATCAACGAAATCGAAAACAGAAAATCAACAGAGAGAAAGAAAAATCAAGAAACCAGACACTGGTTCTTTGAAAAGATCAATATAATGGATACATCAGAATCTGTTATTGAAATGAAATGCTAAGCTGTTTAAGGATGAACTAAAGAAAAGCCTTCATAAGGGGAATCTCCCCTAACAACGATTTATAGTCAAGGATCCAGGTACTGGCCAGCCTTGGGGGTCTAGTGGTTAGGATCTGGAGGTCTCACCCCCATGGCCTGGGTTCGTGTCCTGCTCAGGGACCCACACCCCCTGTCTGCCAGTTGTCATCCTGTGCTGGCTGTGATGCTGAAAGTTGTGACATGGGGATTTCAAATGCCAGCAGTGTCACCCATGGTGGACAGCTGTCAGTGGAGCTTCCAGACTATGACAGACCAGGAAGAAGGACCTGGCCACCCACTTCCGAAAAAACTGGCCATGAAAACCCTATGAATAGAAGCAGAGCATTATGTGATACAGCCCTGGAAGAGGAGAGGATGGAGCAAAAAGACCGGGCAGGGTTCCCTCTGCTGTCCACAGGGTCACCAGGAGTTGGAATCCACTTAATGGTGCTAACGACAACAAAAATCCAGGTAATACTCTAGACATTACTGATTTTTTTCACATAAATTATTTCTTTTCTTAATGTGTAATGATAAATGGAATTCACGGCCCATGAAGAGGAAATTCTAGAGTGTTTGCCTTCTCAATGTCTTTTCCATTTTGAGACTATCACTCCAAGCTGGAAAGATTTCCTCTGGAGCTGTCCTCAAACATAAGCTGGCTCAGGGTCCCCCTGTCTAACCCCCTAATTGCAAGCCCCCAACACACGAGCATGCACACCCAGACGCGTGCATGCACGAGGCACACGCAGAGTCCCACCTCTGTCTGCCCAACCACATGCAGACTCCAGGTGCCCTGAGCGTGACAAAGGACTTCTTTCTGAGGAGCCCAAGCTCTCACCGGCCAAACCCAGCCCCACATCTGCACAGCCCTTTGTTCTGTGAGGTGGCTCCCGAGACAGTGATACAAAGGGGTGAAATCACCAACCAAATTCATTGTCAATCATTTTAAAAGAAGTCTCTGGAGGTTGTCCTCCAAATCTCTTTGATGAGTTGCCTCATCCAAAATGTGTCCAAACTGAGGACTTCGAGAGAATCAATACAATACCTGCATGCGAGATCTGCTCGATGCATTGTAGCATTGGTTGCAATTATCTGAAGGGACTTGTGCATTTGAGCAGGGATTTTGTGAGACAAATTCTTTTTTCTGTTTCCTGGTGGAAAACCAGCATGAATATTCCAACAGTTAAGTGGAGTAACCCAGGCCAGCACCAGAGACACTGAACCAAAGGTGGATCTTCCTATCAAACTGGAATTACCCAATGGGTGGGGCCCCTGAAGCTCAGGGTCTAGGCTTGGCAATCTTCCTGGACTAAGCAGAAGGCAAGGTCCAAGCAGGTGTTGGGGAGGCCACTGGCGCACCTGACTTGAGATAAACGGCCAGAAGCACCGCCCAGAGGTGTCCTACAGGGAACTGACACCGGGACAAGGCTGAGTCACAGGGCTGTGGGCAGCCTCCCACATGAAGACTTTCCACTTCATCTCCTCACACCGCAGGGCAGCAGGACGCAGCCGTGCTGGAGGAGGAAGGAATCTGCAGCCCGGAATCCACACCTCCTCTCCGACCCATTTTCATCGCTGATGGAGGGTGTCCCGATGGAGCGAGCCTCCGGGACACTTACGGTGATTGAATGGAGGAATCGCTGGACAACTTCAAATGCAGCGAGTGGCTATTTATCACATTTTCTCCTATTCAAATGTGATCCAAATACCAACCGGACTTTGACTTAAGTGCCCTAATGGTGAAGCAAAGGAGGTAGCCTTCTGTCCACCCAACCCAGCGCAGAATCAGAGACCCCGCCCGTGAAATGCAGGGAAAAACGCTCCTGGAATTAGGAGCGGCTTAGAAGCCTTCATAGTGTTGGTTTTATTATTCTTCCACGAGGGAACCTTCGAAAAAAGAGCCTGCGAAGTTTACCAAAAAGAAAAAATATATATATCCACCCATATTATCAAATAAATCAACATGCTGAAGACTCCTTGAGAATAAGCTTCCCTCTGTCGCCTTCATCTCCCTCCTCCAGGCAGGTGGATGTAAGCTCTGCTTCTGGGATCCCATGTGGCCACCCCTGACAGGGCCAGTCTTGCCCGATTCAGAGTGGCATCTCTGCAAGTCCATCCTGGGACCAGATTCGAGCTCCCAGAAGGTAAGGCTATGCCACGTCATCTTATAATAATTCTGTCGTGGAGGCTCCCTTGTAACATTAGAACTGGTTCTGTGTGCCCGGCACAGGGGAGGGGCCCCACAGAGGTGGCAATTAGCCCCTGTACACAGCTCAGCCAGGCAGAAGCCGGCCTAGACGTGAGAGCCTCAATTAACTCAATTAATCCCCTCCCCAGCACCCACACACACACATACAGATTTAGAGCCACGTTCTTTACTAATTGGAGCCAGCATTTCTCTTCCTGCGAAGTAATGGAAGAGCTTTCTACTGAGACTTGTTTCTCGACTAATGGAAGTCAACGTAGTTGGACAAGGATAAGGCCAGGTGGGAACGCAGCTGCCCACCCTGCCACGCACTCTCAAGTGGGGCCAATTTTAAGGTGAAGTGTACACAGTGCATAGAGATAGACAGAACAGTACTCTCCCCACCAAGACGTCCTGGTCCTCATTCCCAGGACCACAGGGGATTCACAGAATCTGAGTCTGTGAATATGTTAGTTTATATGGCAAAGGGGGAACTGAGTTTCAAGGTGCTAATTAGTTGACCTTACATAGGAAGACGATCCTGGGTTATCTGGGTGAGTCCAATGGAATCACAAGGGCCCTTATAAGTGGACGAGAAAGGCAGGACAGAGAAAACCAGAGAGATGGCAACATGAGAAGGACCATCCCCAACAGTGCTGGCCTAGAAGATGGAGAAAGGTATCACAGGTGGAAGTGTGTGGGCAGCTTCTAGAAGCTGGAATAGTCAAGGAAACGATTCTCCCCTGGAGCCTCCAGAAGGGACACAGCCCAGAGCACACCCTGATTGTAACCCAATGACACTCATCTCACACTCCTCACCTGCAGAACTGTAGAATAATAAATGCATGCTGTTCTAAGCCACTAAGTTTTGGGTCATTTGTTGCTGCAGCCGTAGGAGACTAACATGGTGTGAAAGACCACGAGAGAGATCACAGCAGCAGACCAAGGAAAGATGATCTTGCAATGGGCTTCCTTTGGAGTCCCACCCTGCCCCCGCCTCCCCAACCCAGGAGCTGGAACAAGGAGGTGCCCTGTGCAGCGGAGGAGTGAATGCCCCTGCCACATCACGACAGGTCTACTGAACGAAGCAAGCCCCATATCCATGCAAAGAGCCCCGCCATCCAACCTGGAAAATGCGATGAGCCTGGGCTGTTTGGAAAATAATGATGATGATGGTGATGATGATGGCAATGCTTGCCTTGGTGAGGCACCCATTCCAGGGTGATGCAGAAAGGACCGCAGCCATTGGTGCTTAAGGACACAGCTTGGGGTCATCCCAGGGGGGAAAACTGAAGCCGCCCGCTGATGCTCAAGGGATGCAAAACAACACAACGCTTGCTACACACATATACACACACCTGCCAAGCCTATGGGGAGAAGCACCTCCCTGGGCATCAGAGTTCAGCAGGCTGACCTCTAAGGGCGCAGTGGCCCTGGTGACAGACTGTCTCCACCACTCGGTGGGTCTCAGCCCTTCACTGACACCTCCCTAAGGATGTTGTGTGAGAGACAGGAGGGTTCTAGAGTCAGGTCTGCAAGTGTCATGAAACAACCCGTTCAGCGAACACGGAGATGGGAGCAGGGCTGGCAGAGTAGGGTGGCTTCCGTCCCAATCACTCACTCAGAAATCAGAGCTTCAACCCCAAACACTGTGTTGGTTCTTAAACACGTTGACCACCGTTCATGAGCAGCGATGGAAAGACTTAACAATGGACGGCGGAGACCAGCCTCCAGCAGAGAAAGAAGAAGGAAGGCGGATCATAAAAAGGAATCAGGTGCTGAGACACGCAGCCACCTGGATGAACCCTGAAGACATTACATTGAGGAAAGAAGCCAGACACAACAGGATAAATACCGTGTGATTCCACTGATACGAAATCTCTAGAAGAGACAAATTCGGGAAGGAAGGAAGGACATCCGAGGCTAGCAGGCGCTGGGGAAGCGGGAACAGGACTGGCCACTTAATGGATGTGGGGATTCTGTCTGGGGTGATGGAAAAGTTTTGGAAATAGATAATAGTGATGGCTGTACAACAGTGTGAATTAATTAATGCCACTGAATCGTGCACTTAAAAATGGTTACAATGTTATGTTATATATATTTTACCATAATAAAAAAATTCTTAAAAGAAAAAAGAAGAAAGCTGACGGAGTTGCCTGACTTTGGCACAGTGGTCACTGAAGGTGACTATTCAGGAAGTGGAGGGACCCTGATGCATATCCCAGGCCACATAGATATCACAGCAGGTGTGACAGAGGGCTGCCTGTCTCAGGGGAGGGTGAAGATCCACATAACACCCCAGGAGAGCCACTGAACACGGGGCATCGGAGAAGCGGGAGCTAAACACAGCATCCCCGGGAAGGAGCAACACCTCTCGCCTACAGGTGCTGCCCCTTTCCAAGGAAGAAAGAAGGCCCACCTCCCATGCACATTTCTGCCAAGGATGCTACTTGAAGGAACAAAGAACCTACAGCGTTGATGGGCTCTGGTGCGCACCACTGAAACGTCTAAGTCAGGACACCTTTATGTGACAGTCACAAATGACTGGGAGAGAAAGAAAGGAGTGTGGTGGACAGTGATGCACAAGACAAAGGCAGGCAGAGGTGATGCCAGGACCAAGCAGGGAGATGGTCTTCAGACAATTACCTTAGTCTTCTACCCTTTGTCACGAAAGGATCTCACTTTCCCTGCCCTCAAAGCGGATCAGCCAAATCCACCCAGGGTGATGCTAAACTACAGCATTATGGGAACTCCAAGGGGATTGAGGTATCATTTGGTGTACTAAAAGTTTCAGGGATGTAATGGGTTGAACTGTGTCCTCCCCTCAAAAAAATTTCGTGTTTAAGTCCCAATCCCCAGAACCTCAGAATGTGGCTGTATGTGGAGATGGGTCTTTAAAGAGGTGATGAAGGTAAAATGAGGTCACTAGGGTGGGTCCTGATCCAAAACAACTGGTGTCCTTGTAAGAAGAGGTGATGAGGACACAGACACACACAGAGGGACGAGCATGTGAGGACATGGGGAGAAGATGGTGTCTACACACCAGGAGAGAGGCCTCGGGAGGAACCAGCCCTGCCCACACCTGGATCTCGGACTCCATCCTCCAGAACTGGAGAAATAAATGTTGTTTAAGCCACCTGGTCGTGGTACTTTGTTTCTCTAAGCAAACTAATAGAACAGGATAAACAGAATGTGGTCCATCCACTACAATGGAATATTATTCAGCCATGAAAAGGAGTGAAGCACTGACACAGCTACAACATGGATGAATCTAGAAAACATGATGCTCAGTGAAAGACGCCAGACACAAAAGGCCACATAGTGTGTGATTCCATTTATGTGACATGTCCACAACAAGCAAATCCATAGACACAGGAATTGGATTAGTGGTGCCAGGGGCTGAGTGAGAGGGAGGGAGACAGACTGTCCTCTCCAGGTGATGGAAATGCTTTGGATAGAAGGGATGGTTGCATAACATTGCAAATTTGCTAAATGCTACTGAATTGTTCACCTGAAAACAATTTTACGTTATATGAATTTCCAAAAAAAGTTTCATGGGTGTCAGAAGTGATGGTGATGAGGGTGATGGTGATGAAGATGATGGAGATGGTAGGATGTGGGAAAGGCAGAGTCCCACCTCTTTCCCATGTTACCACGCCCGTACCTCTCCACAACCTACTGTCACCCCAATCCCTGCTGCCCCCCAAGGTTCTGGCAGCCTTCTAACAACCCACCGAATGGACAGAACACACTCAGTCCACATTGTCTGCCTCTCGCACTGGAACGTAAGCTCCAAGAGGCGGGGACCCCTGCCTCTTGGTTGGGTTCCCGATGACCTCCCATGTCCAGAACACAGGGTGGCCCTTGGGGGGTGCTCAAAAATCCTGTGTGAGAGTAGGGAGACCAACCGTCCTGGGTTGACCGGGACCCAGAGGTTTCCCAAAATGGGGGACTTTCAGTGCACTCCGGGAAGGTCCCAGCCCGACGGGGGCACGCCAGCCACCCTATGTACGGGCGAATACACGAATGGATGATGGTGCTACGGGTGGCTGCCCTTTATGGCGCCCAGGCCATGCCAAGCACCACGATACATTCATTAGCTCCTCTAGGCACAGAAGCTCTGCAATGTCATCATAAGCCACATCCTCTTGATGGGAAAGAGGGTTTGACAGGAGGGCCGCCACCTGTACAAAGACACCCAGCTAGCCAACAGCCTGCAGACGGCTTCTGCCTCCACCACACTGCCTCTCATTCCAGGGGAAGCAAGACGTGCACTCCGGGAGGGGGTGAAGGATGGAAGGGAGGTGGGAACTCCAACACCATCCACAGTTGACACGCAGTGCAGAGAAGGGGGGCCCCAGGTGCAGCAGCCACCCCATCACGGGGAGCCTTGTGAAATCAACGGAGATGACTGTACTCTGCCCAGCACACTGTTTATGAGCTAGAAAAAGTCGACCTTTATTATCCATCATATTCTCTTCTTCCCAGCAAGAAATATCATACGTAGAGTTCCAAAGAAAAGAGGAAAAAATTTCAAATGGTGGTGAAGGTGGTGACACATTGTGGTTGTTGGAGAAAAACTTGGGAGAACACAGAGGAAGGCCGAGGGTGATGCTCCCCAAAATACTGAAAGCAGTTTCCGGAGAATTCTGAACAGTTTTTTTCCCAGAAAGAACACTGCTTAGACGCCACATGTGAGCCCAGGGAGGGGAAGGTGGACCGACACTTCTGTCCGTGTCATATGGTGCCTCTGCCCTTTTCTTCTGGTGGCAAAGAGGGCCTCCCTGGTGGTCCCCAACTGTGGAGGGACCTGTCCCTGAACCAGGTCTGAGAACACCGTCATGGTGCCATGTCCCCGCCCACAAGGGTGACCCAAGTACACCCAGGGAAGGCTGTCCCCAAACACAGGGAGATGGGTGTCCTCTGCTAGGGATTCCAGGATGTGACAAGGTGAGCCCACTCCTGGGGCAGCCACCTTCACCCCAAAAGGAGTAGTTCAGGAGAAGGAAGGCAGGGGAACACGTAAGAAGGAGCTAACTGAACATTATAGATTAAATGTGCGTGTCTCCCCAAAATCCATATGGTTGGGCCTTTGGGAGGTAATTAGGATTAGATGAGTCATGAGGGTGGAGTCCCCATGATAGGATTAGTGTCCTTGTAAGAGTCCCGAGAGAACTTGCTTCCCCTCTCTGCTCTCCACCATGTGAGGACACAGAGAAGACAGCTATATGCAAGGGGAGAGCTCTCACCAGAATGGGACCATGCTGGCACCTTGGTCTCAGACTTCTAGCCTCCAGAACTGTGAAAAATAAGTTTCTGTTGTTTATAAGCCACCAGGTTTATGGTATTTTCTTATGGCAGCTCAAATGGACTAAGACACCAAGGTCAAGACTGATTCAAGATGGCGCCCCTTGGCCTGGCCATGTGGGAAGCCAGCTCTAGCCCTGGATTTACAAAGGGGAGTGACAAGATGAGGTGGACACCATGTACAGGTCTCACCCCTCTGCTCTCTGGCGGAAGGTTGGAGGGTGACAGGAGCAGGAGAGGAGGCAGGAGAAGGAGCAAGTTCTTGGTTCCGCTCCATCTAGTGCTGGGGATGACCTTCCTCGAGCAGTGAGCTGAGGATGCCTCATCCTCCGAACGAACCCACGGCTCTCCCGAGTTAACCACGTCCACGAGTTATCTAGGATGAGGTCACCCGTGGAAAACACTGCCCAACTCATAACCAGACGTCGTCCACCTCCTAGGATTTGGGGAAACCTATTCACGGACCTATCATGAGGCAGCTCTGCAATCCTCTTTGTCAGCTGTATTAGATTCCTGGGGCTCCCACAATGTAGAGGCTTAAACCCCAGGAATTCACCCTCCCCATCCTGGAGACCAGACGTCCGAGATGAAGGGGTCGCAGGGCCACGCTCCCTCCGGAGGCTCCAGGGGAGGGTCCTTCCTGCCTCTTCCAGCTTCTGGGGCTCCAGGCGTCCCTGGGCTGGTGGCCGCCTCCCTCCATCTCTGCCTCCGTCTCCACATGGCTCCTCCTCTGTGTCTGTGTCTCCTCTTCTGTCTCTGATCAGGACACTGTCATTGGATTTAGGGACCCCTCATCCAGGACGACCTCCTCTTCATCCTCCACTAATCACATCAGCAAAGACCCAGTTTCCACATAAGTTCCCATTCTGAGGTTCTGAGAGGACATGAATTTTGGGGGGCACTACTCCCCCCAGGACAGCAAGTGTGGTGTGCATGTGTGTGTAACCTGTTTGCTCATCACTGTCTCTCGCACTCTGCACATTTCTACTCCTGGTTTGTCCTCCCCTGGCCTTTCCCATCCCAGCTGTTCTTCCCACAGGCCCGTTTCTCCCCTCTCCTCTTGAGCAGGGAATGATTGGCTCTGGAACTTCACACCTTCTCTTCCCACTGGCCCCTCGTCCCCTTAGAGATGGAAAGTGAGAAAGAAGAGTCTGCAAAATGAAGGGGATCACAGAACAGGCAAATCCATTGAGGCAGGAAGCAGAGAGGTGATTGCCAGGGGTTGGGGAGGGGCATACGAGTAAGGGGTCTCCTTTGGAGGTGATGAAAACGTCCTGGAACTAGACCGAGATGATGGCTGCACAACTTCGTGAACGTACGAAACGCCCCCGGAGGGTTCACTTGAAAATGGCTCCTTTTGTATGACGTGAATTTCACCTCAATTTTTAAAAACGAAGGGGAACAACTTACAACACTTCTGGTACTTGGAAATGTTCTTCTCTAAAATAATTTAATTCCTGAAGTTCCCGTGATGCTCCCAAATTGAAACCGTCATTCACGGACATTCATGAACTTACTCTAACGCGCCTGGGAAAGATGAAGCGAACGGAGGGTGAACACAATTTTCTTTGGGTTGTTAAGCCATAAAAAACACTCTTGACCAACGGCTTATGTCAACACGGCCTGTAAGACAATTCATTTATGTGCACAGTGACACCTCACTGATTCAGATTCCACTCCTTCTGGAGGTGTGCTGTGTGACGGTGCAGGGGTCAATGACAGCCCAGGTCAGAGGGAGTGAAATTAAGACCACTTCAGGGGAACCACGAGCGCAGGAGAAAATCCTATCATTATGGAGGAAAATGACTGTAAGCACTTGAGAGAAAACCGTCTACAATTAATTATTCATTGAGGAAGGTCTCCTAGATCTCGAGAAAACAATGTTGGCGTCGCGTGATGTGTGATAGTTACAGAATAAAAAGGGTCAGGCACGAGCGAGTTGTCTGTGTTGAGGGAATGAGTTCTGTGCCTCAATTTGAGGGATGCTGGCTGTCCAAATGGACCCACGAGACCAGACTGCACAGAATTATACACGCGCCCATGCTCACAAACGCAAAGAAGTGCCCGTGAAAACTGAGGAGCACTGAACAAGGTCTACAGTCTCTTAGTAGGATTGTATGCACATGCCGACGTCCTGGTTTTGATATTGTGACACAGCTACAGACAATGTCACCACGGGGGGATGCTGCCTGAAGGATGCATGGGACTCTAGGGGATTTTTGGAATCCTCTGCGAGTCCATAATTATTTCAAAATATATGTACTTTTAATGGCACCATTGTTTGTGCTCATGGGAAGAAAGCGATCCGGGTTATACGGACCAGAAATGCAGAGTGGTGTTGCAAACCATTTCTTCTCTAATGAGCAGTGTGGCCACTCTGAGCTTGGGTTTCTCAATCTATGAAATCACAGCTTAACCCAGATGTGCCCCAAAGTCTCTTCTGTGCTCTAAAAAAAAATGCCATCATCAGATTTTTTGCCAACTCAAGCTAAGATTTCTTCCAAACCATCTGAATTTGTGGAGAACTGGTCGACCTAGAACACTGACCAATTCCAGTGGCTAGTTTACCCAAAGGACAAAATAAGGGCATCTGAGACCAAATGATGCCCGACTTTCCGGCTTATTCTATCACCTGGGTGTGGTGGCTGCCCCATGAACTGGGCCATCTATTTCCAGCTGGGTCTGGGGTTCACGGTCCCTCCCCAGATAGTCCCGCCGTGTCCCAGGGTTTGCTAACTCACGCAGAAGCACACGTGTTCGCCTGCTGCGTTCTACCTGTGCTGAAATGTCAACGTCATCACAACCAAGCTTCAGCCATCATGAGCCAGCAATTCTGTCCCAGGGGCACCTCCCCGGTGCCCAGCTCACAGGGAAGACGTGTTGGTGAGGAAAAGAATAACTCACTCACACGAGGGGAGGTCAGAGAAAACGAAAATAAACGCACAACTGTGTGGGGCAAGGACTCAAGGCATCCTTCAGGGAGGAGAAGTCCAGCAGTGTCTCATCATCCTGACTCATTCTAGAAGGTTCCGAAGGGCAGAGATTGTGATAAGCAAAGAAAGGTTCAAGAGAGGTTTGGGTTTTTTTTTTTTTTTTTTTTTTGCGTCTTGTTTGTTTGCCTGTGGGTTGGTTTTACGTCGTGGAGAAGAACACTGCTCAGCTGGAAAAGTGCATACAGACACCCTCAGACAATTCAGAACCCCTGGGGGTGCCTGTCTGGGGTGGGAATGGGGGCAAGGAGCTGTTAAAAGGGAACTTCTTTTCCTGAGTTGGAAGCTTAGGAAGAAGAGAATTCAGGCCCACCCTGACTGGGTTCTAACGGCAGGTACAGAGCCCCTCACTAACACTTTATGAAATGGTCTAACCTTGCTGGGGATTGTGGCTCTGAGACCGGATCGTGATGGCTCTGAAAGGCTCAGGGTTTTTTAAAGCTTATTCTTTCTTAGTCTCCTAAGTTAATCATACTCAGGTTAATCTTTATCCACTATTCAACAAAGGGATTTAGGTAAAAGACTGCAGAAAATGTTACCAAAGCTTTGAAGCAACACACACCCACCCACACACACATATCTGGGTGTCCTACACACATCTGGGTCCCTGCATCCTACTCATCCAACATCCCAAACATAGGCAACCAGGCTCTCCCTTCACACCCTTGGAGCCCACAGGAAATTATCCTTGAAGAACAAGCAACCTCTTCATTAAGAGAGGCAAAGACAACTCAAGAAAAAGAGCTCACTTCCCCGCCCCACCCACCCCGCCCGGCCCTCTCGGTCCCCAGAGGCGGTGACATTCTATTTTTAAGGATGAGATAACTCGCTGGGTACCCTACACCCACTTGGCAGCGCCCACAGGGCCCCCACGTGACTGCCGACACCAGATCGTGTCAGGTCTGCAGCCCACCGGCCTGCCCTCACCCGGCTGCCCTGGCCTCCGCCCGGGGAACCTTTCACAATAGGCCCATGCGTGTGCCCAAAAGAAATACAATTGCTGGTGCTGTGGGCCAAGGGAGGGCGGGAGCTCCACCAACTTTCCATTGTTCAGTTGTGTTTCCACCTGTGACTGCCCTGGTGTGGGTTTCTGTCCCACCCCGCTGTCCTGCAAAACACAGCCAGCTTTTACATCAGCCCAGCAGAGCTTCCCAGACAGAGGGAGGGAGAGAAAGAGAGACAGATAGGAGACAGAGGGAGATGGAGACTGAGAGAAACAGAGATGTAACAAGAGAGACAGAGAGAAGGAGAAGGAGGAGAGGGTTGAGAGGGAGAGAAGCAAGAGAGAGAAGGATGGTGCCCCCCACCCCTCCTTCCCAAACCAGGTTTCCCGGTGACCCCTTCCTCACAGCCATCTACACAAGGCCAACGAGGCCACTGAAGGAAAAGAGAGGGCCCCTCTCCACCCGCGGTTTCAAGGCCACTCTGGCTGTTTCTGTTGGTCTTATTAAGCCCTGAGTAACAACTTTCAGCCCACTGCTTCCAGCTTCCTCCTTTCCAAAAAGAGGGGGGCACCCAAGAAAGCACCTGAACACCCCTGCTGCACAGTCACCGTGGCATGGCCCCTGCCCCGTTTACCTTCCTGAGAAGCAACAGCTTGGAGCAACCGCCTTAGCAACCAAGAGTCGCTTAGAAGCCACAGGCTGGCTTGTCCCCACAGCCTGAATCCAGCCCAGATGTAGGATATTCTGAGCCACTGAGGGTGGCCCCATAAACAAGCGCGTTTCGGGATCCAGGCGCCCAGGGAACTGGAAAACTATATTTCCAGCTGCCCAATTGGGGTTAAATTCAACGATGGAGGACAAAGAAATTAAGGGTCTGATAAAAGAATGCTAAGTTTGGGATGAACAAGATGAAAAGCACGCGCGGTGTCAGGAAATGTGTAGTCCATCTCCAGCCGCCAGCCCCTGCCCCCAGAACGCCACGGGACACCTGTCCCCCGCCCTCCCCAGCCCCCGGTTAGGTCGAAAGTCCACACGGGAGCATCCTACCGCTGGGCAGAGAGGAAGACTGGCCAAGGGGCGGTCTACGGGTGCCTCTGTCCCTGGAGGTTACTGCCTGGGAGGACGCTCGAGGTCCCCAAAGTGAGGGGACCCCCAGGAAGTTTTGTGACGTCGGGGGTGCCCAGTCAGCGGGGTGGTTTGGCGGGAGGGAAGTCTAAACAAGGAGGTTTTGGAGGCGCAGGGCAGGGCGCCGGCAGGTGGGGAGGCTCCCGGGGGCCGGGGGGACGCCCTCCAACTCTCGGGGCGCCCGGAGGGCCGAGGGCGCAGGGGAAGCCCCGCGCGGGGACCCCGAGCAGGCGGGGCCGGGCAGGGCCCTCCCCGGGAGGCGGCCGAGCGACGGCACACGGGCCCTTTGTCTGACGCCAGAGTCCCGGGCGGCGCCGAGCGCCCCTGCGGGCCGGGTCCCCGAGCGTCGCACTCACCCACGGTGGCCAGCGTGTCGAAGTCCTGCAGGCGGTAAGCGGGCGGCTCGGGCGAAGGCGCCTCGGGGCTGGGCAACTTCGCGGGCGCTCCGTCGGGGGTCTCCCCGAGACTCTGTCCGGGGCTGGGGTCCGCCGCGGCAGCCTTGGCCAGCCCGGGCGCCTCCATGGGGGCGCGCTCAAGTCCGGGGCGCCGGGCCGGGCCGGGGGGCTCGGGGGACCGGGCTTCCCGGGACGCAGCCTCGGAGGGCGGCGCGGCGGCGGCGGCATCAGCGGCGCCCACCCATGCGCGCCCCTCGCCTCCCGGTGCGCGGCCCGGCGCGGCTGGCGGAGCGGCGGGGACAATGGCGGGGCGCGGGGCGGCGCTCACTGCAGCAGCAGCAGCAGCAGCTGGTGGGAGTAGCCGGCGGCCTCGGGGGGCGGGCACGGCGGGCCGGGCGGCGGCGGGGGCGGCGGCGCGGCCTCGGCGGGGGGCGCGGCCCGGGCTGGCGGGGGCGAGGCGGGGTCCCGGCCGCGGGCGCCCGGCTCGCTGTTCATTCCTCGTGTCCCGGGTCCGCCGCCACCGGCGCGGGCGCTGCCTGCGCGCTGATGGGGGGCCGGGCGGAAGCGGCCTGGGCGGGGCCGCGCGCTCTCCCCGCCCGCCCCGGCGCCGGCCCGGACACGGCCCGCTGGGCTGGGGGTGTCGCCGTAGCCGCCGCGCTCCGCCCCCGCCCTGGAACCGCGAGGCCGGGACGTGGGGGCTGCCCCGGCCACGGAGGGGCGTGCGGCATTGGGGAGGGTGGGGTCCCCGCCGAGCTCCCCCGGGGACGCGCGGGCCGGCCACCGCGCGCGCTGCGCCCCAGCCCGGAAGGTTGGGAGGCGGGACCCGCTGGGGACCGGGAGGGCGTGGTTCCAACTAAAGTAAAGTTAAAAAATAAAACTGAACCTAGGACGCTTCGTAGACCGCGCGGTGCCCACGAATCCCCGCGGGCGGGTGCCGGGTCTGGCGAAGTAACACACAAGCCATGTCAGCTTCCTGGTTTTGCTGTTGGACGACATAGTGATGCAAGATGCTGCCTGTGGGGGAGGCGCGGAGGGGCGCGCGGGACCTCCCTGTGTGTTGCTTTGCAGCTTCCTATGAATCTATGATTATTTCAAAAGAACTGTTAAAAAAATGAGACAGATTTAAGAGAGAGAACCCCCAAAGGCAGCGCATGCAACTTGATGGGTCACTATTTTAAATACACCGTGGACTAGTAGAAAAAGAAATGCCGGATGCCCAGATACTTTTGAATTTCAGGAACACGATGATAGTTTTCTTTTCCCCCTTGTGTATGTCCCAGGCCGTGTTTACGTATAAGTATACGACGAAATGACTACAGTGGTGTGTATCTGAAATTCTAATGTAACCGGACGTCTTGTATTTTAACTGGTCACTCTTTCCCCGGGGCATCTGGTTAAAATGCACATTGGGATGCAGAGGGCCGTGTCAGCTGCGGTCCTGACCAGTCCCCAGAGCTGGCCGGGCTGCGGGTCCACGGACCACACTTCGAGCAGCAAAAAGGGGCGCTGCCTGCCACCTTGTTTGGAGGGATCTCAGCCGTTCCGCCCTTGGAGGGAGTGTCCTGACCCTGGGTCCTAGTGTCGGAGTCGGGGTGGTCTTTCGGAGACGCCAGGCGGCGTCTAAGTCAGAACTTCAGAACTGATGTATTTTACAGAGACCAGGCCGAGCCTGCCTGGCTTGGCCAGCTGGGAGGGGCGAGAAGAAATCAGAACCCGACCCCGGGTGTGGTTTTCTGGCCCCCGGCTGCCAGCCTCCCCCACCCCTCATCTGCACACTGTGGGTGGCATTCTCCCCGGGCGTGACGCCTGCTCCTTGCCAAATCTTGAGCTGGAATGTGAAAAATGCGCGCCAGGAGCGGGCCGCGTGCGCTCGTGCGCCTGGCTAGAACAAGGAGAGATCCCCAGGCCACCAGGCCCTCCTGGGCCCTGCAGGGCCCTGGGGCACCGGGCGTCCCGGTACTGTACCCGCGGGGCAAGTGCGCATCTGCCCACCTCGCGCGCGCACTCTCCACCTGGATTCGACCTTGTGACTGCCATGCTGCTGGCTAATTAAGGTCGGTGGTCAAGCCTAGGGCTTCACACGCAGTTAAGGACATGCCTTTCTCTTCTAATTGCACCCAGGCAGGAAAAAGTAACAGAGAAACTTTCAGAATTAAACCCTGGTTTTGCAAAGTTGATCTGGCCATTCCTTTCCCACCCTGAGCTTGGCCACATACCTACCTCTTGGAATCAATATCCCGGGTGGGTTTCGCAACACCTTGCTGTACAAAGCAGCTTTCCTCTGGGAGGATCATAAAAATTCTTCAGAAACCGCAGCATATTACTTGAAAGACAAAAAAGAAAAATCCATGTAAGCTAGGCATTATAGGGTTATTACTGCCTTTATGAAGCGGCCTTGTGTTGTGGCAGAGGGAGGAAGCTCTGAACTCTGTAATCCAGAAGGAATGAGTCCCTGCCTCCACCCGGAATGAACTATAAATCCAACACAATGGTTGGTGTAGGTGTGGTTGAAGGCAGGAGAAACAAAGATGGTAGTCCGTGAAAGCAGATGGACAATTCTTTTAGAATATATGTATATATTTGTATGTATGTATGTGTATGTGTGTATATAGATATATATTTGTGTGTGTATGTATATACTGAGTTAAAATAAGTGTTCAGCGGCCTTCACAGACTTTACAATTTATATATATATTATATTCTAATAAATTCTATCATGTATATATCTGATATATTTTATAATATATATTCTAATGTATTTATAATATATATTCTAATATATATATTCTAAAAGAAGTGTTCAGCTGCCTTCAGACTTTACAATTTATATATTAAAACATATAATATTTTATATATAAATATATATGTATATATTCTGAGTTAAATGTATCTGTGTATATTGCCACTCACTCACCGAAACAGATATTTTGGAAATAGGCATGGCGTGGTTCGATATTTTGTTAATTGACCAAGCCTGGGAGAGGTCTTCCCAGGGCTTCTGGAAAGAAGCCCTCCAAACCATATGGGAATCAGTTTCAATCTGGACGCTGCCAGGGATGGAAATTTTGTATCGTTCATTGGCTGAAGACATGCCACTTAGGGTTCGATCTTGGGAGGCAGGCAGAACATTTGGATAGGTGTTTAGTTACAGGAGTCTGGTTTCAGATCTCAGTAGTTAGATTTTACCAGAATTCAGAAGAAGCCTTTTCCTGAGTGCCTGCTGTGTAGGAGGGATATAACAGGTCATTTCTCATGCTCAGTGTGTTTGTTCTCATTCTCTCCGAGGAGCTGTTGCACAGCCGTTCATGGGGGCTCGGGTGTTTTCTCGCTTATGAACATTTTCCTCGCAAGAAGTGATTCCAGTGTTTGCAAGCACTTGGTGTGGGTAGCTTTGCAATCCTCTGCTTCTCATCTCTCCTTCGTCACAGGACGACCCGGTGGTGGGTTTATGTTGGTTTCCTGTGTTAGGAATTCATAATAACTTAGTCAGTTGGCTACGCTCTGTTGCTATCCTCGACCCTTCTTCCTCTGCAGGTGGAGCCAGGCCCGTCAGGACCAATCAAAGATGGTACGACTTATTTTATAATCGAGATAAGGATAACCACAGTAATCGGACACCTGTTCCAGTCCGAGCCCGGCTGAATCATCACCACTCATGCGTAGTCTCTGCAGGCTCCCCCGGGGCCCGATTTTGGCGCCTGGCTCTCCGGAGATACTTCACGCCAATGGGCTCCCTTTTCAAACAGCTCAAACTTTGCTTGTTGGAGAAGCGTCCTGACCCAACGTCTATTTTCAAGCCGGGTGAAGCCAACATGGAAAAGCCCTCTCTGGTGATGAAAATGAAGTTTTCACCATGGAGATTTCACACCCAGGACCCTGCCTAGGGAGATCCTGAATTCCAAATGGGCTTAGAGCAACTAAGTCATCCAAGGTGGCATCCTGGATTTAGAGTTAAGTAAAATCAATCGATCATTAAACTAAAACAAGACCCTAAGCCACTCTCTCTACAAGTCGAAGTTTACAAATCTGAAAACATCCCACTCTGGATGCTCTTATTCGTGTACGGATCACTGACTTCTGAAAGTAATGCTGCTAAATGTGTCTGGATTCTGAGGCTTTTCTTGAGTGATTTCAAAGAAAACCCTACAGGAGAGCAGTGAGCGTGGTGACATTGTCTGGGCTAGACCAGCCTGTGATCACAATAGGCTGAGTTTTCTCCTCACCCAAGATATGCGTGAGAGTTTCTACTTCTCCAAAGCTGGGGGGATTTATGGAAAATCTACGCCGTGGTACTGAAGTCAGGAAGCTGCATAACGCTTCCCGAAATATAAACACGTGCGCCGGAAAGAGCCATCCTTCATCTGAAAGGGAAGTTGATGTCACACGACTTTGTGGTTGCTGTTTAACTGGATTTCTGAGCTTAAACTTTAAAGGTCCTATTTGACCCAGAGTAATGGTGATGGTTAGTAAGTAAGCAAGTTAGTAAGGGTGATGACTTAAGAGGAAGTCAACCAAGGGCATCCATCTTTCTATTACGTGATATGTCAGTGGGGTTTCCTTTAGATCCCTACAATCTCACTGTGAGAAAGCAAGTAAGTGCATGGAAACCATGAGCCAAATGACCTGCATTCTGGAATCGACAAAACTGACTTTATGACTTGGGTCAGATAATTTTTACTCTCCACTTTGCTCATGTACTAGTCTCTGAAGCATGTAAGTAACTCAAAGTACAGCATAGTAACATGAGAATAATTATGTCAAATCAAGTCGTATTTGTCTCCAGATGTCATAAATAATATACTAGTATCAACGGTTATCTATTTTGGATTAAAAGCTAGCTTAGATTCTCGCCTTGTGCCATATTTTTAAAAATGGCACAATGACATCACAAGGAAAGAAAACTAAAATAAATTCCAGGAGTATTAGAGTTAAGGGTGGGGGGAGGGTCAAACTTAAAAAAATAAGACAAGAAGAGTGCGGCCATTTCAAATCCCGAGATGGTCGTGAAAGAACGTTCTGGACTTGATAGAGAGAGAACCACAAGGGTCGATAGATGAAGAGATCTGATTACTGGAAAATGTAGGGGAGTTATGGAAATATAAATGAAATAAAAACACATTGACAACAAGCATGCATAGTGCCTAAGAAAAGGACATAAAGCAGACTGAAATACAGACAAAGGGCATTAACGGACAATTAACTCCAAAAAAAGTGCATAGCCATGGGTCCTTCACCTAGGGAGAAAAAAATGTTTATAATAACTAGTAATCAAAGAAATGGGAGTAAGAATAAATGCGGCAGCTGTTTTTATTAAATCTACCTAACATGACAAAGACGAGATGTTTCATGCTAATGAGAGAATTCTTATACATTTTTGGTTACCCTGTCCATTAGTAGAAAGACCTATGGTGTTAGAAATGATCATATGGTTTGGTCTATTATTCTATATGTAGGAATTTATTTTTCAAAATTAAACTTTGGAGTCCATCAAAAGCTTCATGTGCAGAGTTATTACTCATGATTACGGGCTGAATTGTGTCCCCCCAAAATACACATGTTGAAGTCCTGACCCCCAAGACCTCAGGATGGGGCTGTATTTGGAGATGAGTCTTTAAAGAGGTGATGGAGGTAAAATGAGGTCACTAGGGTGGGTCCTGATCCAATAGGACTGGTGTCCTTATGAGAAGGGGAGATGAGGACACAGACACACACAGAGGGACGACCCTATGAGGACACAGGGAGAAGACGGCGTCTACACGCCCAGGAGAGAGGCCTCGGGAGGAACCAGCCCTGTGACACCTAGATCCCGGACATCCAGGAGGACTGGGAGATACAAATGTCTGTTGTTTAAGCTGCCTCGTCTGTGAAATTCTGTTATGGTGGCCCTAGCAGGCTAATACACTCATTATTCAAGGGAATTTTTATTATAGAGGAAAAAAAATAGACATACCTTTAACATTCCAAAATAGGAGAATGTATGCTTTTATGCTGGTTTCTTCATGTGAGAAAATCTTCAAACTCTTCATGAATAGTAAACGAAATGAGAGCATTATGATTAAATTTTAAGCAATATAGGCAGTAATCCAAATTTTACAACACATTCTGATCTTTGTTATATAAAAAAGGTGACCTGAAAAAAAGCAGGACATTGTCAGAAAGGTTGTGTCTAGATTACGAGACTCCTTATGATTTTTTTCAAGATTCTACAAATGTTCTCGTAATGAGGAAAACAGACTTCAGAACACACAACAAATGATTTCATAGGAGATACAAATGGGGAGATTTGGAAACCAGTTTCTATGAAGTGATGGACTGGCGTAGAGTTATCTCAGTCCTTGCTAGGACCCTGTGGTTCTGTAGTTCATCTTAACATCTGGGAGAGAGGCAAGAAAACATTTATCGAGTCTTATCTGCCAACCAGATAGTTTTGGTTAGTCACCACTACTTATCGGTACAAGACGAATAAAGGGGGAAACTTGAAAACTCCTGAAGGACGTAAGAAAGATGTGACTAAATAGAAATATGTGCCCTGACCTTGGAGAAAAACATTTCCTACTGTCATTCTTCCTTCATGGGTGATTAACATCAGCATCATGCCCACGAAGCCTGTGTTGGGAGCTGACAATGTGAAGTTAAAGCTCATCTGATGGAACAAACTTGAGAGGCAGGATTCTGAAAGGCTGAAAAAGAAGACTGGTAATGAGGTGGGAACTAGCTTGCTTCATGATAAAGCCGGGATTTTAAAAATGCTTTGGTATTGGAGAGGAAAGAGATGGAGAAATGCGTTACTCGAGTCCGGAATGTACATGCCGTGTTACATAGGGGAGGGGACACAGCTTACCCGATAAATGTTATTCAGACAACTGCACGGTGATTTACATTCAAGAAAAAATGGAGTTCCTTCTTTACTCCAGATGCCAAAGTAAATTCTTCGTGTGAAAAAAATACACGTGTAAAAAATAAAACCATGGAGTCTCAGATGAAAATACGGGCTTTTAAAATATAGTAATAATAGCTATATTTATATGAAACATATAATTTATATTACATATAATTTATATATAAAATATATATAATTTGGGGAGATTTTTCTAAGAAACCATAAAGTAAAGGCTTATTTGTGCTTATATTGCCTAGGAGAAATATACACATGTTTTTATGTAGATACGTGTGTATATATATGAAATTACGTAGTATTACAATGCAATACAATATAACAATATACTACAATGTAGATATATATACATATATAGTAGACACATATATAAACATATATATGTATACAAGTATATATAAACATATATATACAAACCTAAACATGTATAAACCCACATGTATACAGTTTATCCATATTTATGTTTGTGCATGTATATATATGTGTGTATATATATATATATGTATGTCTGTATCATCATTTGAAACATACATAACTTAAAAGTCCATAAACTCATTTAAAAGACAAATGTTACACTGAAAATATCCTTGCCCCACTCAGTCCCATAAATGCCTTACACGTTGACCTTCTGCTGTCTGTCACCTGGCCCAGGGTCTTTTCCTGCCTTTTGTCACTTCCACCCTGACAGCGTCTAGGAGCTGGCACTGTTATTATTGCTACTTGGAAGAGGAGACGTCAGGGGCTTGAGTCGCTTGTCCCCAGGAGGTCCTCAGGGACTCCAGAGCCTGTGCCAACACAGCTGAGAAAGATGCTCAGCTTCTCACGATGGAGGAGACGCAGGTTAGCTCAAAGCTGGGTGGTTTGTCCCCCCTGCATGATGGCCACCATAGATGGCACTGCATGTACCTTGGCTTTTGGGGCAACAAGCACTGCCTCACCCTGCAAGTCAGAGTATCAAGGGGTGCACCCTTTAAGGGAGCGTGGTCAGGAAATGGCTATGAGATCTTCCCATGCACCGACTGGCTAGGGGTTGGCTTTGGGATCCGTGCCCAGGGGTGTGAAGGTGTTTGCAGACGACGGTCCATTGCAGGAGAGACTGAGATAGCCACAACTGGCAGCAGCAATCTCTGTCCACCGAGGGGATGCTGGTGGAGTCCCTACCAAGTGCCAGGCACTCCCGATGTGGGCATTGGATAAAGCAGAGGTCGGCAGACCGAGATCTGCCGCATGGGGCTCAGACCCAGGGGTGGGAGATGGACAGTCAGCACTAGGAGTGGGTCAGAGGATGTGAACTACAGAGGGAAAAGGAGAAATAGCAATGTGAGAGGGCCAGAGGGAGGGGACAATTATCTATATTCACTATTTATATAATTATAGGTATATAAGTATATATTAACATTTTATATCATATAATACATATGAGTGTGCATCTCTAGGTAGGTAGATATATATTTACGTGTATATACACATATGTCTTTTTGTGAGGAAGACTTGCCCTGAGCTAACATCCGTTGTTAATCTTCCTCTTTTTTTTTGCTGAGGAAGACTGGCCCTGGGCTAACATCTGTGCCCATCTTCCTCCACATTACATGGGACGCCGCCACAGCAAGGCCTGACAAGCAGTGCATCCGTCCACGCCTGGGATCCGAACCTGCGAACCACGGGCTGCCGAAGCGGAGTGTGCAAACTCAACCGCTGCACCACTGGGCCGGCCCCGTGTGAGTATATATATTAAGTCTTCTGGATGGGGCGGGATTGGAAGGAGAGAAGGAGTGAACTTCAGAGGTCTGAGGATGTGAAGGGGAGTGTGTGAACTTTGCCTTGTACTCCAAGTAGGATGGCCAGATCAAGCAAATAAAAATACAGGATGCCAAGTTAAATTTGAATTTCAGATAAACAATGTATGTGCAGTTTTTAGTATAAAGTATGTCCCCATATAATATTTGGGACATATTTATGGTAAATGCCCAGTTGAATTTGAATTTCAGGTAAACCATGAATAACTTTTTGGTGTAAGTATGCCCCATGCCCTCCTTTGGACATAACTTACACCAAATGCCAAGTTGACTTTGAATTTCAGATAAACCCTGAGTAGTACTTTTAGTATAAGTCTTCCCATGCAATATATGGGACCTACTTATGCTAAAAAAATCTTTCATGGTTTATCTGAAATCCAATTCAGCTGCCATCCTGTATTTTGATCGGCAACCCTAACTCAGCAAAATGCAGAGTAATTGTTGAATTCTGAGCCGAAATGCGATCTGTTCTGCTCAATTTTAAAAGGACCCCTCGGCCTGCTGAGTTAAGGATAAGCTACAAGGACCTACAACGGTGGTTAGAACCACCTGGAACTTTAGAAACCCTACACTTGCCTGGGCCCCACCAGAGACCAGCTAAAGCAAGTCTCAGGGGATGGGAATCCAGGCATAGATATTTTTATCTTTTCCTCAGGTGTTCTGATGCACACTGAGTGCTGGGATCCCTAGTGGGAGGCTGTTGGAGTTATGGGGAGAGAAATAATGGCGGTGAAATAAATTAGTGACTGCCAGGGCAGCGAAACGTTTCTGTATGATCCTGTGATAGTAGATATATGACACAGTGCCTTTCTCCAAACCCATAGAATGTCTAACACCGGAGTGAACCCTAATGCAAACTGTTGCGATTTGGATGGTAATGGTGTGTCAGTACTGGTTCACCCGTTGTAACAAATGTACCACGTCAATGCAAGATGTTCATAACAGGGACACGGCATAAGGGGACAAGGAGAATGTGGGAACCATCTGTACTTTCTGTTTAATTTTCCTGTTGTTGTTGAGGAAGATTCTCCCTGAGCTAAGATCTGCTGCCAATCCTCCTCTCTTTGCTTGAGGAAGATTTGCCCTGAGCTAACATCTGTGCCCATCTTCCTCTACTTTGTATGTGGGATGCCACCACAGCGTGGCTGATGACTGGTGTGGGTCTGCGCCCGGGATCTGAACCCGAGAACCCGGGCTGCCAAAGCAGAGCGCGTCAAACTTAACCACTACACCATGGGGTCGGCCCCCTATTTAATTTTTCCTTAAACCTAAAACTGCTCTGAGAAATAAAGTCTATTTGATTTAAAAAATGAATTGATCCATGCCTTTATAGCAGAATATTATGTAGCCATTTAAAACATAAAGGAAGATGATCACTACATGTATATTTGTAGAAAACAATCTTAAAATACTATTGATAAGGAACAACTTTTAGGATCGATTTTTGTAATATATGAGCATCTATGATTCTGTGATTCATATGTGATGTTCACAGAAAATCCTGAACGGGTCCTGGGAAACAGGGCTTTGCTATGAGGAGGGTTAGTCAATTGGGGGGGGGGGGCGCGTGGCGTTCAATGGGGCAGATGGAAATTCCACTTTTTTTCTCATCCTCTTCTATTCAGATTGAGTTTCCTACCAAGAGATGTTATTTTACAATAGTTCTTTAAACACATTAATTGTGGTAGCTGCCGGGACGGTGAAGCTCATGTGTTGGATACAGACAGCCCACTCTCGGTCATCTCCAAAATGTGTTAAGGGTCGTAAATGAGGGCCAGCAAGGTGACGAATCAGGAGAAGTGCCACCGTCATTGGAAAAACAGCTCAAAGGGTATTCCGTCATCAGAGTCATCGTTTTTATAAGTAGAGATAAGACGAGTGTTATTCATGCCCAACAGAGCCAACAGAACATCCCAGTAAAAAAATCAAGAGTGCAAAATACACATAGACTCACACAATTAGGACCTGTGCATGTTGTTCTTAGAGGTCACTCTGTATTTACGCAGCTGATGGAAGCAAAAAAAAAAAAAAAAACCCTGCAAAATAAAGACACTGTAGAAAACTACATATTTCATATTCCATGGAGTTAAAGATCTCCCCTCTAATTTTTATGGCTTCTTGGGTATAATTAGATCAACCCACGTGGGACCAAAAATTATGGGCTATGAATAACTCACGCCACTAATTACTGTTTATTTATTTTTGAATTTATAAAAACAGTTCTCATTGTAAGACGCCTTGAGATATGTAAGGGAAAGAAAACACCAACACAGAGAAAAATCGGCTGTGCTGTTAATGTCCTTCTAAGGAACATGCTTGGCTGGTTTTAAAGATTATGCCCAAGTCTGCTCTTGGGAAAGAGTGCAAAGTATCTAAGTCTGGGTTTCACCTGGTTTTAGATCTGGGGCCATGGAGATAAAGCTCACCTGGAACCCTTGAAGCACTGGGGTTTTGTTAGTTTACAATGGGATAGCGTTGGTTCATTTGAAGCTGCCAAGTAAGAGGAACCATAGTCACATAATTCTGGAACCCTCCGTTGGGTGTATCATGAAGTTACCAAGGGAGCTGGTCTGGGAAAAGAGGATAAAACACGAGAGTGAAGTCTTTTGTTTTGAGAGAGTGTCCCAACAGAGTGGCAAAAGAATGAGACAGAGCCCCAAAGAAGGGCAAGTGAGGAACCGCTTTGAACATATTGCTAATTCAGCAGCCATTTTTGAGTAGCTCCACTATCAAAAATGAGAGAACTGGGTTCAATAGTCCCACAATCCAGTAGAGCATGAAACACTCAATTCCCAGGGTGGATAGCCTTCCAACTACATGGATTCCATTGGATGAGGTCACTGAACATCCAGGGAAGCACTTATGTGGGTCATTGTCACTATGATTGTCCAGACTAAGACCCTGCGGGAAACTGAGACCCTACTGCATCTTGGAAGATGTCTCTGAGTCTCAAATATTGTGATACTCAGAAGGATGGGGAAGATCCTTGGGAAGAAGACACAAAAGTGGGAAAGGTTACAAAGTTTTTGTTTTGTGTCATTTTATGGGAAGGTTGCACAAGATGCAGCTGTCCCTGGTAATTAGGCAATTGGTGTCAGTGAGCGACTTGTGCGCTGCACAAGAAGTGCAACTGAGAACAGTCTTAGACAATATGGGTACAGACCTGAGGAAAGACAGCCAATAGTGGACGCATCCAAAATGTGCCCAATAACACCCCATCTGAGACCTTGAAAGGACAGAGAGATTCCACATCTCTGGAGAAAGGAAGAATGCCATCAGTAACTCATGGATTTGTAAACATGACGTGTCATGGGTAAAACACACATCAGGAAGTATTCATCATGGGTATATTGGGTTTATCTGGGGCCACCACTGACACCAACACAGCAATGTGTTTACATAATAAACAGTGGCACTTAGTACAAAATGAGCGTCTGTTATCTTTTGTTGTGGATTTTGCTGAATTAGTTGCTGTCATCTCAGGCAAGAAGAAAGATGATGCAAGTTTTACAGATAAGCTTCAATCAGTACACAGAGAAAAAGACCTTCGTGGGATAGAAATGTTCTGCGGTGTGAAATCCCTGAGGAGTCCAGAGCTAAAAAAACAAGTTTAGAAATGAATTTCATATGCTGTGTGGAGATACATAGAATTGAAGTAACTAAACATTGCATAGTAGAGTTTTCATTATTAAAAGTGAGGGGCATCTGTGGGCTTGTCCAGAGAAAGTGAAGAGTTTTGGATTTCTGAAAGATTCACAAAGGAGCCTTCAGGCACATGAGCTGCAGGGTTTGGGGGAAGATTGACCTGTCAACAGACCCAGCCTTCCATGGTGGGGAGAGGGGCATTTTAATGGCAGACCGGGAAACCGTTTCAACTGGGGAGTTTGGATCTAACTTGTGGGATTTGAAAATGCTCATCAGGGATCTAAAATTCCTCACGTGACATCAGTAGCAAATCTGAAGGTGTCTGGATAAATCTGAATTGCTGGTTGGGGATTCAACAATCCTTAGCCAAAATGTTGAGATTGCATCATATTGTTGAAGTCAATGGACATGAGGTTTGATGTTATCTTTAATAGACCACGTACTGGGTTGAATGGTGGTGTCCCACCTGGAATCTGTGGATGGGATGTTGTTTGGAAAAAGGGTCTTTACAGATGTAGTTAAGGATCTCCAAATGAGATCATCCTGGATTAACCAGGTGGGCCCCAGATCCAGTGATGAGTGTCTTTGTATGAACAGAAATGGAAATACAAAGGAGAGGGCATTGTGAAGAATGTGGTTGAGGTTGGAGTGAGGCATCTACAACCTGAGGAACAACCAGGATTGCTGGTAACCACCAGAAATTGGGATCAGCTTCTCCCTCAGAGCCTCTGGAAGGAACCAACGCTGCCCACACCTTGATCTTGGAGGGTATAAATTTCTGTTCTCTTAAGCCACCCAGTTTGGAGTAATTTGTTACAGGAGCCCCAGGAAACCGTACATCAACTTGTCTTGTTTTAGATCCCTCTGAGAATCCGATGAAATATACTGACCCTCTTTCCCGTTAAAATCAGACACAAACGCACAGGCACACCAAAGTTAGTCAGCAACTTTCAGGAGTCTAGAAGAGCTCTCAAGTGCTGATTGAGGTCCATGAATCTAGGATCTTGACTATTCCCACCCACTGGCCTCCCAACCTTGAACTTACTAGTCATGAGTCCTTTCCTTGGAGGAGTTGAAGATAGCAAGAAATAAGTGACATCTCGACTTGTGTATACACTTCAGTTATATGAAATCACTTTTTAGAAAGAATCAGTTAATGCATTAAAAAAAATAAGCCTCATGTCAGTGATTACTATGGTCTGAAATATATATATGCCTTAATCAATGTTTTAAAGAAAACTAAACAACAAAAATATATTAGAACATTAAAAATCACAGAGAGAAAGCTGAAGGTAAAATTATTTTACTATAACACCAATTGTGGATATATTCTAGGTCAGGAAAGGAAAGAAGAGTAACCCTAAAGCAAACAGACTGTTTCAATAAATAAAAGCAGAGAAAATTGTTCAATTATCTGTAAATGCTAATTCATGTTCCCTGGCATGTTAGTTTCTTAAGGCTGCTGTAACAAAGTACTGGGGACTTGGTGGATTAAAACAAGAGAAATTTGTACTCTCCCAGTCCTGGAGACCAGAAATCTGAGAACAAGGTGTAGGCAGGGTCCACCTCCCTCTGGAGGCTCCAGGGGAGGGTCCTTCCTGTCTCTTCCAGCTTCTGGGGCTCCAGGCATCCCTTGGCTTGTGGCCAGATCCCTCCCACCTCTACCTCTGTCTTCACCTGGCTTCCCTTCTGTGTCTGTGTCTCCTCTTCTGTCTCTGATAAGGACACTTCTCATTGGATTTAGGGACCCCCTCATCCAGGATGACCCCATCTCAAGATCCTACACTTAATCACATCTGCAAAGACCTTATTTCCAAATAAGGTCCCATTCCCAGGTTCCAGGTGTCAAGAATTGGACATGTCTTCTCAGGGAACACAATTCAACCCACTGCAACCCCCATTATAACAGGTACATTGATAGTATTTACTGTTATCCTTATTGTTTATTTTATTTTTAACATGTGGTGAAGTTTAACAGAGACAAGTAACTTTCCCAAGGTTATAGAGCTAGAAAGTTATGGATGGATTTGTAGGTTGAACCTGGGTGTCTGCTTCCAGCAACCAGCTCTTAGACACAATTTTGACTTTGCTGTCTCGCTCATTATATTTTTCTACCAGAATTTATTTGCTTGAAGTCCATCCTTTCATGGCTTGAGACTGGTGTGTTCAATCTCCTTCCCTCTTCCCTTCAGTAAGGAAAACTAAGGCACTCCTTGACCTGTGGGGTCCAAACTCAGACCATAATATGGCATCTCCACCCATCTTTGCTCCACAAGAGTCAATATATGTGTGGAACTTTGGAGATGAATTGAAAACCCAACACTCTGAGTCCTTGCTCAGAGATAGATGTCTTTTCCCAAATCTTTCCTGGAGCTCAGGCTGGTTTTCTCACTCCATGTCTGGCTTCTCTCTGAGACACATATGATGGGGAATATTTGCATGACAGCCTCCAAGATCTTGATATAGATATGTATGTATATATGTGTTCATGATGGGGACTTCAGATATTTAGCACCTCTTGAAGAAACCAAATTTCCTTCACTGATGAGACCGTCGTCACTACTATGGATGTAACTGCTCTCCACGACGTCAGCTAGAGAGCAAGATGGGCATCGATTACGTTCTTGGTACAGCAAGAGTTAGTAAATTCCACTCCTGCTGCTTTTTCTCAACCAGCTTGAAACCTCATCCATTCTTCAGGATGATAACCCTGATGTTGCTGGAGGCCACGTCTGTTTCCAAGGGCACGGGATAAATCTTTGTCACGTAGTCAACACTCTAAAAATATCTGTTGTACCTTTAGCAACTTGGTGGCATGCTTTCTTCTTTGCAAAAAGAAGAGGTTGGGCTAGGGACCTGCCAAGATGTCAGATGTCACATACCAGGCTGCTGTGGGTGGAATGTTCCAGAATCCAGCCCACTCAAGAAAAGGCATGCGCTTGTCACAGGACGTCGGCTTCAAAACCCTGACCTCTCCTTGGAGCAATTGCTAGCAATTTTCTTGCTTTCAAAGTTCTTTCTAGAATTGTGTCTTTGAGGAGCAGTAGGACCCAGACACAGCTGCGGAAAGAGCATCCTTATACTGGTTATCAATGTTTTCATTAAGAGGGGTGTGTTGATTTTCTGAGCTGAGGTTGTTAGGTGGCTGCAGGATTTTGTGGTTACGTGGTGGGGTGTTTGTTCGTCTGAGTTCCTGTGGTATAAGCTGGGATGTTGTGGGCAGAACCTCTGAAGCATAGCTTTGTGGGGCCGGAGGGAACGGTTCCTGCCAAGGCGTGCTCACCCCTGCCCCTTCACTGCTGGCCACCACCAGGTGCAACACCAGCTTGTGAAAATTGAAACAAAGGCTGCAGAAAAATCAAATCTAGGAAAGAGCTGGTCGCTGTTATTTCAGAAATACAGGATTTCTTCCCCCCATAATAAATAGGAATGAAATAGTACAAATTCCGCCCTCTGTCTTCCCACCCAGTCTCAGGTTTACCTAATTTTTTTTTCACTAACTGCTATGAGGTCAGTCTCATGTTTAGACGGATCGGGTCCTATTTTGGAATGAAAATGCAGAAGTCGCCACGTCGAGAGCTGGAATGGGATGACTTGAAGACTGGGCTCAGTTGGGCGGTCAGCTTGACCACCTCCATGTGGCTTGGGCTTCTGCCCAGCATGGCAGCTGGTTTCCACAGGGGAGCATTCGGAGAGAAACAGGAGGAAGTTGCATGGTCTTTTCTAACCTAGTCTTGGAAGTGTCAGTTCCATCTTGTTCTGTGGTGTTATAGACTGAATTGTGTTCCTTCAAAACTCATATGTTGAAATCTTGACCTGCAGGACCTCAGAATGTGGCTGTATTTGGAGATGGGTCGTTAAAGAGGTGATGAAGGTAAAATGAGGTCAGTAGGGTGGGTTCTAATCCAATAGGACTGGTGTCCTTATAAGAAGAGGAGATGAGGACACAGACATGCACAGAGGGAGGACCATGTGAGGACACGGGGAGAAGATGGCGTCTACATGCTAAGGAGAGGACCGTCAGGAGGAACCGGCCCTGCCCACACCTGGATCTCAGATTTCCACCCTCCAGAACTGTGGGAAATAAATGTTTGTTGTTTAAGCCGTCCAGTCCGTGATGTTTTGTTACGACAGCCCTAGAAAACTAAGACATATGGAACATGGTAAGTCCATCTTGAATTGAAGGGGAAGGAATTTAGACTCTACTTCTTAATGGAGGAGTGCCAAGATAAGAACATATGGTATGACAGACGTCATCTCTGGAAAATACAATCAGCTGCACTGTCTTTAAGATGCGTGTATTTCAGGGCCAGTGGAAAGACAAGATGTAATTTATTTGAAGTAGTCTGACTCTATTCTGAAATGCATTCTATCAGAAATGCATTCTTCACATACTAGTGAAGCAAGAAGAGTATTCATCTGATTCACTTTTCTTAATCTCTCCTTCCTGACTTCTCAAAGCAATTTTGCCACCAACACCCAACCCCACCCCAAACACTTCCTGCTTCGGGTTGCAGTCGAAAGCCATCTGAATGTTTTGCTAAATCATGATGTGTAAACAACTCATGCCTTGAGTTTAGGGGTTCAGGCGAGGTTTTGCGGTTTCATGCATTAAAAAACACTCTAAAAGAAAACACATAATTTATTGGAAAGTTCATTAAAATTGTTTAGGGACTTCCTATTCTATTTCTCGTGTAGAATATGTACCACTCCGTGAATATGGCATTTCACTGGATTTAGAGGACCAACCAAAGAATCCTTTGGAGGCACATTCTTGCAAGACATTGGAGGGTGGCTGACCACGGCAGCCCCAAGTAAGATGGATGCTCATCAGGTCCTTCTACAGCATTTGTGTTCTGTCCATCCCTCTGTGGGGACCCTTCTTTGGTGTGGGCATTTAATGCATCTTACTGAATGTTTTTTAGATTTCTCAACCTTGGTGATATTGACATGTTGGGCCAGATGATTCTTTGCTGTAGGGGGCTGACCCTTGCACTGTGGGATGTGGAGCAGTATCCCTGGTCTCTACCAACTGGATGCCAGGAGCATTCTCCACTCCCAGTTGTGACAACCAGAACTGTTTCCCAACGTTGTCAAATGTCACCTGGGCATGAGCATTGTCTCTGGTTGAGAATCGCTGTCTCAGCACAATGTATAATTTATACTCACCACTAATCATAGACATAATTTTTATATGTGGGTGTTGTATATATGTGTTTGGACAGATTGATAGATGATAGATAGATAGATGGATACATAGATAGATGATAGATAGATAGATACATAGATACATAGATACATAGAAAGAAAGAAATTATATACTAGACCTGCTTTCTATCTGTGGCTAGAGAGGCCCAAATTTATCTTTTTGAATTTTGCTACAATTTCCATTTAAAGAAAACACCCCTAAAATTGATGTCTCCATTTAATCTTAAAAGAAATAATAATCTTACAAAGTTAACAAGTGTCCAAGAATCTGTCAATAACAGACTGACAGATTATTATGGGTGTTTATTATGGGTATTATGACAATAATACCCAATGAAGCAATTCATAATTAAAGTGTGTAGGAGAGAACTCAAACCTACATGATTTGTGAAAGTCTCAAGTTTGTCTTGTTACCCCATGAAAGAAAGGGACACTGAGGTTATGTTTGTAGAGAAAATAGTAGAGCAAGAAATCCAACGGAGAAATCACAGCGACAAAAAAAAATTGTGTCACGTTTGTATTTTTTTAAGTTGTAAAATCTTCCTAAGCATAAGGCGTTGTGTTTTTGTTTTAAACCTATTTTTATTTTCACCTGTTTCAGTAGCATTGCAACAACATTATTTATATGGGAATTACTTGCATTTGCAAGGCATTCTTAGAGAAGTTAGAGAAATACTCGGATTGGTACCTCTGAAGCCCTCTCGAGCTCGTGTCAACAATTCCTTAAAATGTCATCGGACCAATGCAAAAACTAAGAACACTAGTTGGCGAAGGCATTGCCCATTGCAGCTTTTCTGCAGTTTCAAAACCTCGAAAGTCCTCTTTCCAATGTAACAATTCCCTCCAAAGAAATTGTGCCTCAGTGGTGAAACTCCTTTATACAAATGAACAGCTTAAAATTAGGTTGAAGCAAGATAATGATTTCTCTTCAAAATATTGACACTATGATGCTGAAAATTTATGCTTAACATTTAAAATTTTTTGAGTTGATTATCCTATTCCACCCATGGACACATCCCTATTCTTTTGCTTGTGTGTGTGTGTGTTTTAAATTGAGCAATCAAGACGTCGGTGAGAAGAAAAATAATGTACATTCCGTGGAATTCTGATCTTGTCTATATAATGAGATGTCACTGGGAGAGTCTGTCCTGTTCCTGGGCATTGAGAAGGTTTATGTCAGCAGTGTTTACTCTTACTAATGTTATTGCTTATCTCAGAGTGATGCAGATGGGGAAATTTAGGGTCAAGTATGTCATACATCTTTCTTCTCTTGACTCAGAGGTCCTTGCAACACACAGACCTGAAACAAGTTGGAGAACCATCCCCAAGTTCTACAAACAAACCAACATGACTGCCTGTAGTACAAGTTCAGCAACGAATGATGGTGATTATGTTGTTAATTGTTATAAAGTACTTTTAAATTGTAAAACAATGTATAATTAAAGTCTGTACTATTTACGTTGTCTTCTATTAAGACAAGGGTAAGTGAGGCGAGAGGTGTCATGAAGTATAGAATTAGCAGCTAAAATTAATACTCCTTCCTTGATTTAAGAGGACGGAATAAAAACATGTTGTAATTTTAACCCAGAGTTTGGTCTTCATCCTCTCACTTTTCCTAGGACTGTGGGGACGGCAGCCTTCATTCAATCATCTCTTAAATATTCTATGATTCTACTAATGGGTATGATCATTTATTTCTTCACAGAGAAATACACTCGCAAGATTTACTCTGGACACACGTATCCCTATTGTAAAACCATATTTGCAAATGCAAATGCATTTCCTAAAATATATTTGGGATATTTGAGTGGAATAAGTTTTTTCAAACAAATCAAGCGAAAAAAGCTCTAAATTGTACATGCTTAAGAATTAAACTTTTAAGCATTTTTGTACGCTCTGTTTGAAAGGCATTTTTATGATTCAAATGTTGTCTTTGTTCTCTGGTGAGTGATAGAGACAATTACACAAACATTTTATCTCTGGACAAGATCTTAAATACAGCACTTAGCCGAGAGACGTGAGCACAGAGAAATTGCAGACGGCTCATTTCTCCCACGAATTTCTAACCTCAGCACTGTGGACATTTGGGACTGGTTGACTCTCTGTGGTGGGGCGTCCTGTGTACCATAAGGTCTGGAGCAGCATCCCTGGTTTCCACCCACCAGAGCCCAGGAACATCGTTCCCCAAGGTGTGACTACCCAAATGTCTCCAGACATTGCCAAGTGTCCCTGGGGGCAAAACGATGCCAGCTGTGAATAATTGCTGTAAGAAAGGAATAGGAACAATATACAAAGTATCTGAAGATCATAAACTCTGATCTTAGCTGGGCTCACTTGGGTTCTGCTGGGCTGGATTCCAAGTTTCTGATTGGGTTCATATATCTTCATGCTGGAGCCCAGGCTAAGGGGCAGCAGACATTTGGGACATGCCCATTGTGGCAGATAACAGGAGCAAAGAGTACTAGCCAAACCAGGCAGCCCCATTTATGACCCACATTGTGCCATCATTGTTAAGATTTCATCGGCCATGGTCATTAATGTGTTGAAACCCAATATAATGGGGCAGACATATCTGCTATGCCTACTTTTGTGGGAGATCCTGCAAAGTCCCATGGCAGAAGGTAAAGACGTGTGAGTCTATAAAAGGAAGGGAATCAAGAATTGGGAACAATTATGCAGTCTCCCCTTCTCACCTAGGAGTGCTCAGTAACACTAATCAAATTAAAGTAAAAATTAATGAAGGAAGAAGTTCGTGAAAGAGTGGATGAATGGTGGAAAGCAGTCATATTGGAAACATCATGAAAGGTATATTTATGCCCTATGCTAGAATCTTATCTCATGCTTTTATTTATTTATAGTTTTAGCTTTTTAAAGCTTTCTTAAAAAACAGCTTTATCCAGATAAAATTTGTATGCCATACAATTCACCGGTTTAAAGTGTGCAATCTAATGGTTTTTAATATATTCACAGATATGTGCAATCATCACCACAGTCAACTCTAGAACATTTTCACTGCCTCAAAGAGAAATTGGCATTAATCTCTTAATCCCTGCAAACCCTAAGCAATTGATAATCTACTTTCTGTCTCTATAGATTTTCCTATTCTGGATTTTCATGTTACTAGGCTTCCATAATATGGGGTATTTTGTGTCTGGCTTCTTTCATGGAGCATAATGTTTTCCAGGTTCATCCATACTGTAGCATGGATCAGAATTTCATTCCTTTTCATGGCTGAATACTATTCCATTGCATGGAAAGGTTACACTCTGTTTATCCATTCATCCATTGATGGACACTTGGGTTGTTTACAACTTTTGGCTATCAAGTGTAGTGCTGCTGTGAACATGTGTGGACAAGTTTTTGGGTTGATATATGTTTTCATTTCTCTTGGGCTTATACCTAGATGTGGAATTGCTGGATGACAAGGCTTTTTGACAGAATGGGAATCTTTTGTTTTCTAGGATCTGAGAGGGCCTGTCCCTGGCAGAACTGGAAGAAGAATATGTCAAGAAGTGAGGTGGATAAAATACGTCTTGGTGGCAACTGGGGATTGCCAACTTTGGGCTGTGGCTTTCTTAGGTCCAGGACTCATTTCTGTGGTCTGAGAGAGGTGGTATACTTAGAGACATTTGAAAAAAATGCCTGGTTCCTTTCCTTTTGTGCTGGGCCGTGTGTCAGGGGAGGAAGAATAAAAAGCAGGTGTAGCTTTCACATAACTAAGAGATGGAGAAGTCAGGAAGGCAGTCCATGCAGGGAGTGGGCAAAAAGAGATGAGGCAGAGCATGCCCAATGCCCAGGGTTAGACTTGGCCAATAATGAGAGATGGAGTAGAAAGCTACAAGAGAAATTAAGCAAAGGGAGTAGAGAAAAAGGTCAGGGCATCGGCACCAAGAAGAGCGTTTGACTTTAAGTCAGGTGTGTTCTTACCTGCTCTCTGGCCTCCGGTGGGTATTGGCAGGACCTTGCCAAGGGGAAGATGCAGAGGGAAACCTGGTTCCAGGTGCAGGTGCAGTGCTGCTGGGCACGGACATATGCCATTGCTTCACCAAAACGCAATGTGGAAATCTAGACGCTGTCCGTTGGGCAGACTTGCAATACACCTGTGTTTCTATTTCTACATCTGTACATCCTTCACAGTAATTTTGCCTTTCCTCGTGATTAGGGGAAAGAGATGATGGGTCTGGAAACCAAGGCTGGTCGTTGGAAATGATCTGGGCTCCATCCCGCTTTGCCGGATGCCACACTCAGCATCCTTTCGACAGTGATTCAAAACCAGTTACTCTCTCAAAATTAACAACCCCAGGGATTCGCTTAGACAGAGAAGGGACGCAGGATGCACTGGGGAAAGAGCCAACACTTTAAAGGAATTTTGTGCTTTTGTGGGCTCAACGGCCCTCCAGCCAGGGACTGTTATTCTCAATTTATTGAAAAGTTGGGAAAGTGATCTCCGATAACTTGTCGACCTCAGACCTGGTGAAAGGTGTGGGTCATATGGGGACCAATCTTTCCAACTTACAAACCACAATTATGTGAACAAAACAGGTTATAACACCATCTCTTGCAGGTGGGGAGCTGTTAAGCCTATGCAATTTTTAATTCTCACATTTAACTCTTATGGCTATATTTTGCATGCATTCTGATCCAATATTTGTTTCTTGCCTACAAAGCAGCACCTAATTAAACCCGTTGGCCCGGGTAAGAAGCTACTGAGGTCTGTGCTGCTTGTTATATGCTGTGCCTGATGCAATGGCCCAGGTGTCTCCAGTTATGGATCATACACCCCATTAGAAAAGTTCCTGCCTTTGGTCAGGGCCACCTCTTTGGGATGTGCTTAGAACAGTAGAGCTCACCACAGAGGGCTGTGGGTAGCGCTGTGCTTCTTAATGTTGCTGCTACAGGGAAACACCTGGGAGCTTGTTAAAAATAGCCACACCCCAGGAGGTTCAAATTCCACAGATTTGGGGTGGGGCCCAGGCTGCTGCGTTTAACAAGCTCCCCCGGGCGATTCTCATACACACAGAAGCGTAAGAAACTGCCAAATTAGGCGACCCATCCAGTTGCGTTGGGTTTAGGTTTGGGATTATTTCACCATGGAAACAGCTTCTGGAACGTGGTTTGCTCAGGGTCACCCTCTTTATTTTGGTGTCAAGGCTTTCTTTATCAAGGTTTATGTTATGGGCTGAATCGTACCTTCCCTGCCCCCAAATTCATGTGTTGGAGTCCTAACATCCAGAATCTCAGAATTTACTTTATTTGGAAACAGGGTCATTGCAGATGGAACTAGTTAAGATGAAGTCATTAGGGTGGGCCCTAATGCAATGGGACTGGTGTCCTTATGAAAAGAGTCACACTGGACACATGCACAGACGGGGAGGAGCCCATATGAAGATGCAGGAGGAGATCAGGATGCTGCATCTACAAGCCAAGGAATGCCAAGGATTCCCAACACCAGAAGCTGGGGGAGAGGAAGGGAACAGATTCTATCTTAGACCTTTTAGAAGGAACAATCCCTGCCAATACCTTGATTTCGGGCTTCTGGTCTCCAGAACTGTTAAACAGTCAATTTCTATTGTGTAAGCTACCCAGTGTGTGGTACTTTGTCATGGCAGCCCCACGCCACGAATATAGTTTATCAGTGCAAAAGCAGATACTCTGAATGGTTTTTAGAACTGAGGGCTGGGGCTTTTCAAGGTGAAATTACTTGGGAAAATTAGAGGTGCAGAAGGTAGAGAGGGCAGCTGGGGGTGCCTTCATGCAAGACAAACTGCATGAGAGATGGGATGAAGACGAGAATGAAGAGGGTGACCTGGACCTAGAGTTCCACAAGAGGATGAGATTTGGAATGCTAAGTGGGAACTGGAATCCAACGTCCTTGAAGGATGCTGGTTTTCTGTGAAACTGGGGGTCCCATGGAGATGGTTGTGGGCGCCCATGTGGGGAATATTAGACTCTAGGTGAGCTCAGATGTGACGGGGCCAAGGGTGTCTATCTGGATGTGTGCAGAATTCGATCATTGCTTCTTGGTGTGCCCCTCTCTCTCTCCCCTTCTACCATCGGGACCTAGCTCTCTGCATCTCTGTCCTTCTCCTGGTGTCACCTTCCTTCGTATGTGAACAACTTGGAAATAACCTGACAAGGAGCTGCCTTCTGCTTTGGTTTCTAGACTTCCTGTTCCCATGAGTGATGAATCTGGCATAGAACCTCCCTGTTCCAATCATCAATGGTTCTCAAAGTCAGCCTGGACCAGCAGCACTACATCACCTGGGAATTTGTTTGAAATGCAGATTCTTGGGTCCATCCCAGACGCGGTGAATGGGAAACTCTGGGAGCAGGGCTGTGTTGAATAAGTCCAGGAGATTCCAATGCATGCTCAAGGCTGAGAGCTAAGGATATTCCTATAGAAGCAAGGGGATGAAGTAGAGTTTCTTCTTCATGGAGACCCCCGAGGCTTACCGCCTGAATCCCTGGGAGGATGGTGTCCTTCTCCTGGAGCAGCAACCTAAGGTTGGATATATGATGGGCAGAATACATGCCAGTCTGGGAGCCCACCCCCAGTGATGGCCATGGGCTGGACGCTGTGAAAGATGACATGAGTGGAGCCATATTAAAGCAGAGCCAGAGCAGTCATTTCAGAGGAATTGACTTGCACGTCTTGCTTCCTTTATCTTCCAAACTGGACCAAATGGCCAACATTCGAAGAAGAAGTTGATAAGGAGGAGAATATCCTGTTTGTAAGGACTAGTGGAACTAGTCTTTGCTGATGTGTGAATGACTAACCAATCAATGAAGTCCAAATCTAGCCTTTGGCCTGATGACTGAATGTCAAGCCAGTCTACATAGTACAAACCTAGCCTGGACTCATCTCTTCTTTAATACAACTTACCTCGTCTTCCTCTCTCTATCCCGTAAAATCTCAGAGCCCCTCTCCAGAATCGGGACACTATTTGGGTTTCTACTTGAATCTGTGTCTCCTGAATTGCAATTCTTGAGACCACCCCCCCCCAAATAAACTTTTGCTTCTCTTGCAGTTTATGCCTCGCATTTGTTGACAACCCAGAGGCTGGGCTGGTGCAGTATCCCATTCATTCCTCTGGGGTTACTTCACGGGAGGGCATGGGACCCTGTCAAGGCTGATGAGACTCAGAGGTTTCTGCCTGTTGGGAGAAAAGTTAGAGCTCATTTCTTTTGGACTCAAAACCAGACTGTTGTAGGCTCACACAGGAGTTCTCAGTCAGGGGTGATTCTGCTATTTGGGGTACACTAGGCAATGTCTGGAGGCATTTTCGGTTGTCAAAATTAGGGAGATGGGACTACGGGCATCAAGTGGGTACAGAGGATGCTTTTGCATTAGTTTGCTAAGGCCACCATAACAAATGATCACAAACTGAGAGGCTTACAACAATAGGAATTTATCCACTTCAGTTGTGGAGACCACAAATCTGAGATCAAGAGGTTGTAGGGCTGCGCTCCCTCCGGAGGCTCCAGGGGAGGGTCCTTCCTGCCTCTTCCAGCTTCTGGGGCTCCAGGCGTCCCTGGGCTGGTGGCCGCCTCCCTCCATCTCTGCCTCCATCTCCACGTGGCTTCTCCTCTGTGTCTGTGTCTCCTCTTCTGTCTCTGATCAGGACACTGTCACTGGTTGTAGGGCCCCCTCATCCAGGATGACCCCATCTCCATCCTTCACTAATCACATCTGCAAAGACCCTGTTTCCAAATAAGGCCCCATTCACAGGTTCCAGGTGGACATACATTTTGGAGGCCACCATTCAACCCACCACAGGGGCCACCTTAGAATTCTGCCGCCATACCACTCTTTTCAATGTGTTTCCTGACAAGGAAAGACAGAAGTTTCCCTACAAGATTCCCTTTCTATAAAAAAATGAAATAAATGGATAGTTTCTTCAAATAGCGTCGGATCAAATCATATCTCTGAAATGCTGACAATTTGCCTATTTCCAACCAACCAAACATTAAAAATACTCCCACAAAACTCTCTTCCATCTGCCCATTTGGTTCTCTCCCATTTTATGTTTTTCAGGAAAATTCCCCTCTGAGCTGCATTTCGCTGCTTCTGCAGTTCCTTTATTTTGAGAGGACCATGTGTGAAATGAACTTCCGATGGATGGGGGGAGGATTTATTTAGCATCTAGGTTTTCCAGAGAATCAGCTCTGTTCTGTGTTACCCAGCCCTGCCAAGCAATTACATGGTTTTAATACCGATTTAAACGGTTGCTATAATTATGCTAACCATCTAATCCAATGCATAATAAAAGTGCCATTACAAGCCTAATTACTATATAATCAGAAGTTTTCCGGCTAATGGGAGCACATTCTTTGCTAGGAAAGGAATGTGTGCTGTTTCCGTGCACTAGCAAAGTAATTATAGTGTCGTTACAGTGGTTTGTAAAGAAAAAAAGTGTTGTTTTTTTTTTTTTAGTTTAGGTACCCATTATTAAATAAAATTTTCTTTCTTTATGGGAGCATGCAATTAAATCTCCAAGAGGAGGCTTGAATATGGTTCGATTCAGTGTTCTCGTTCCTTTGCATGTGTGTCCCGAAGAGAGGGGAAGACGCCAGCTCATCTGTCGAAAGTGTTTCCTCATCTGAAACATTAGGAATGAGACATCTTTCCCAGAAATGTCTTGGGACTTAAACAATATTTGTGAACGCATTCTGTCAACGAGTGCTCAAAATTTACTTGTTATTAGTGTATGAATTATTGCAATAAACAGAACCAAGTGAGCCAAACTGGTGGGTCAAATGGCTCATGGTGTCGTCTGGCTTGAATAGGGCTAAGGTGCGTGCTACCCGAAATGACCTTCTTTGGGGTCATCTGTTGGGGTTGCAGCATCTTCCAGAAGGTGCCAACTGAAGTAAAAACTTAACTGAGAAGGGAGGCATGAGACCATCAGAATTCGTTATTTTTATTTGATTATTTTAATTTTATTTATCACTTACTAGAACACGTAGATGTCCCTTAGGGGGGAAAAAGTCTCTAAATCTTTTTATTTTTAACAGCTTTATTGCAGAGACTAGATTAATGCGTGAATGTTGTAGCTTGAAAGAATTCGTGCTCAGGCAGTGGCTAAAGAATAATTGACAGGAAAAGAATCAAGCAGTTGTAATTTGATCTGTGTGCAGCTGTGTGGAATGGTGGGTGAAGTGGAATGATGGATGAGCACAGGCGTTGAGAGAGGAGTTGGACTTCTCTTGGTTACTAGACTTTAGACCAGTGGTTCTCAACTGAGAGATGACTTTGCCCCCTCGGGAACATTTGGCAATGTCTGGAGACATATTTGGTTGTCACACTTGAGGGATGGGGGACAGGGAGAGATGGAGAGAGAGTCTGAGAGTGCCCACGACTTTTCCCGTCACAATTTTCACCATTATGAAGTATACAAGTCAGTGGCATTTGGCACATTCATGATGTTGCACAACCACCACCTCTATCTAGTTCCAGACCATTTCATCACGCCAAAAGGAGACCCCCATACCCATCAAGCAGTCACTCCCTGTTCACCCTCCTCGCAGACCCTGGTGACCACTCACCTGGATTTGCCTGTCCTAGATATTTCATCTCAATGGAGTCATACATTATGTGACCTTTGGTGTCTTTATCTTCCTGTGTATGCATTTCCTAGGGCTGTGCTAACAAAGCACCACTGACCAGGTGGCTTAAAAGAAGGGAAATTTATTCTCTCACTGTTCTGGAGGCTACAATTCCAAAATCAAGGTGTGGGGAAGTCCATGCTATCTGAATGTTCTAGGGAGGGGGTGATTCTTCCTTGTCTATTCCTAGCTTCTGCTGGTTTACCAGCGATCCTTGGCATCCCTTGGTTTGTGACTGCATCGCTCCAATCTCTGCCTCCACCGTCACGTGATTTTCTCTCTGTCTCTCTCTTCACATAGCCATCTTCTTATAAGGACACCAGCCGTATTGAACTAGGGCCACCCTGCTGCACTCAGTAGGACTTCATCTTAACTTGATTACATCTGCCAAACCCTATATCCAAGTAAGGTCCCATTCTGAGGTACCGGGGTTAGGACATCAACATATCATTTTTTAGGGGGTGGGGGGCACACTTGAACCCATCACAACAAAAGAGTTGAAAACTCAGTGGTGATGATCCATACTAGTTTTTAAAGAAAAATGATATTACACTTTTACTTATGTGTTTTGTACTTATTGAAAGTAAACTGTTCCAGGAGGTCAGAACATTTTACAGCTTCCCTGTGACCAGTTCATTGCATTTGCAGACGGTTTTAAGTGAACTAAAAAGGACAAGAAGCTTAAAAAAATTCCTGCAAAGAAACTACAGATTGAAGTATAAATGATACAACATTAATCACGCATGGATATGTGTTTGTAAACATGATATTAGGAATCACAGAACTTCAACCAGTATTGTGCCAACTATGGGCACAGAGCAGATTCAAGAGCCAGGAGAATCACAAGAGGTAGCGCTGTTTCTCGGCTAAAAGAAAACCTGATTCCTGGGACGATTGTATATGATCCAGGTACCATTGCTGCTTCACCAGCCGTACTATGTTAATGCAATGTTTTTAAAAAATCAAAATGAATGCACAAAAAAATTAATAATAAGTGCGTGATGAGCCACAAGTCAACATTCTAAAGAAAGACAGGATCAGTCTGGCCAGGCCAGTTCAACCTCTCCCATCCTCCCTCGGGGAAGGCAAACCAGGGGTGCTCTTAGCTTGAGGATGCTCCTTCTCAAAGCATCAGTCAAAAAGATGCAAGGGAGCTTTGGAGGAGCCCGGGCCTAGCTGGTCTTCGGTGCTCTCCGGAGACCCAGGCCCCTTCCCCATCACCCTCTGCCCCAGCTGCTCCCACTTCAGAGGCAGCACAGACCATGCACCCCTCTCCTCCACCCAGAGGAAGCATCTTCCATGAGTCATTTAATCCACGTGCAAAAATACAGGCATGAGGGCTAATTCCCTCAGGAGCGCTTTCCCACACTCATCTTGTTTGTGCTATTTCTGGTCACCTAGCCATGTGGTTACAGATAGTTTGGGCACAGGCTGAAGGCACGGAAATCCATCTGCCTGCTTCTTTCCTCATCAGATGACAGGCATCTCCCTTAAGGGACTGAGGGCATCTTGTCCCTGCGTCCAGCTCCCATGCATGGATGTTTTCCTAAAAGAGTAACAAAGTGTCTGTTCTTTCCAAAGTCACCGCGGAGAAGGTAGAACAGAGTGGCCTTCACATGGGGCAAATGTTTATCTTTTATACCCGATACGCTGTTATGTTTACACAGACAATCTCGGTTTCCCAAGAAAATATCTGCAAATCCTGTTTTTGACTACTTGGGATGCACATCCACAGTTAGAAGCTGTGGGATGCAGTAGATGTGTCATGAGAGGTTACGTAGAAAGGGGCACAATGTTTGTGCCGGAAAGGGAGAAATGGAACAGATGATGAGCTAAGCATGCAGCTTAAGAAGTCAGAAAAAGAAGAACAGAGCACACACAGAGAAAAGCAGAAGGAAAGAAATGAAAACCATCAGTGTTTATTACATTAGGAAAAAAATGAAATAGAGGATCAATGTAGCCAAAATTAGAAGCATTTTAAAAATTTTAATAAAATGAGTTTTATTTTAAATTAAACAATTTAAAATTAGCAATTTTCTTAAATTTATAAAGAATAATTTTAAAATTATTAAATTCATTTTCAAATCATTTCCTTTTAGTATAATTAGTTTTATTTTCAATTTTGCTTTTAACACATTAATTTTATTTTAAATTAAATTTTAATATTAGTAGAATTAGTTTTATTTTCAATTTTACCTTTCACACGTTAATTTTATTTTAAATTAAATTTTAATTTTGGTAAAATTAGCTTTATTTTCAATTTTACCTTTCACACATTCATTTTATTTTAAATAAATTCATTAATTTGTAATAAAATTAAAATACACTAAATAAAATAAAAATGATAGAATCAAAAAGATTCTGGTAAGGTTGAAAATAAAAAGAAAATAGAAGGTGCCAATAAATAATGCTAAGAATACAAAGGAGATATAACTTCAGATGCAGCAGTATTTATAAAGAAAATAAGATAATATTATGAATAACTTTGTCCTGGTACATATAAAAACAGACACAATGGAGTCATTCATAGAGCAAGTATTTTACCAAAACTGACTCAAGTACATATGTAAGACATGAAAAATATTATAGAAAGTTAATACATTGAATCAGTAGCTTAAAAGCTTCTCACCAAGAAAATGCTAGGCCCAGGTGGTTTCATTAGATAGCTGAAAATTTCGGTATTATCTAAACTACTCCAGATAATAGGAAAAACGAAATCTCCAAAGTATTTTATGAGGCCACTAATATTTTTATACCACAAGCCAATAAAGAAAGCATGGGAAAGAAAATTACAGATCCATCTCAATTTTTGTGAGTAAAATTGCAAATTTCAAAGCAAAGTATTAGAAGAAGAAATCAAGTAAGCCATTCAAAGAGTTTGGTTTATAATGGGAAGGCAAAGCTCAACATTAATGTATGATTGTACATAAAATATTAATAGCTTAAAGGAGAGAACAAAAAATTTTTAAAAAAGCACTTCTATCAATTGTTGCAGAAAATAACTGATAAAATTAAGCATCCATTCGTTACTTAACAAGCTAGGAATAAATCAAACCTTCCTTAATCTAACGAACGCTTTCTACAAAAGAACTTATTGCACATCATACTAAATAGTGAAATTTTGAAAGCACTATCCTTAAAATCAGGAACAATTCATATTTCTATGTGACATTGTCCTGGAGGTTTTAGCCACACAAGCAGACCAGAAAATGAAAAAAAAGTACAAGAATTGAAAAAAAAAGGTAATCATATTATTTGCATGTGGTGTTTTCTGTATGTATATAAACAAAACCAAAGGAAAAAACCTCTCAACTTCTAAATAAAACATAGAATTAGTAAGAGTTTAGCAAAATGCCACTTATAAAATCATTAAGCAAAGTCAATTTCATTTCAATACACCAGCACAGGAAGATTTAATAATATAATAAAAAATAAACTGTAATAACAAGAAAAAGTAAGGTCTCTGGGATTTTTCTACCAAAAGAAATTCAAGAATGAATGGAGAAAATTACATAACTTTAATGTCCTGTTGACAGACATAACAGAAGGCTATCACTCAAGAAACATATCATATTCAAAGTTTGAAAAATTTGGTAGCATAAAGATGCATAAAGATGTAGCAAGTGTCTCCCTCTCTTCCTCTTTCTCTCCCTCATTTCAATCATAGTCCCACAATATTTTTTTTTCAAGGAGATTGATGACCCGGCTTAATTTAAAATTTACATGCAAATAGCCAATATTGTTAAAATAAATTTGGGAGAGAAAAATAAGGTGGAGACCACCCCGCAAATATTGTTTACTTTAAAGAAGCTGTGGTATGAATGTGGTGTAGCATGGGTACAGGGATTGAAAATAGTCAATGGAAGGCATGTTGGTGTGTGACAGCTCTGTGGGAAAAGGATGACCTATTCAATATGGTGCTGGGAGAACTGGTTAGCCATATGAACCAAACCAGACTTCAAAATCAAAGCTGTCTAGATTAAGCAGTCAGGTATGAAAGGCAAAACCTTAAACTTTTTAGAAGAAAATATAAACAAGTATATTTATGACCTTGTGGAACAACAGGATTTTTTTAACCAAGAGACAACAGGCAGTAACCCTGAAGGATTTCTACTCCAGGAAAGAAATTCTACTCCAGGAAACTAAGAACTTTTTCCTGAAGACTCCACTGAAAGAGTGAAAAGACAAGCTATAGACTGAGAGAACAGATTTGCTATAAATAATCAACAGAGGATTAATATTCATGATACATAAAGAACTCCTACCCATCAACTTGGAAAGACAGCACCACTGCAGAAAAATGAGTAAAAGAATCAAACAGCCATTTCAGAGAAGAAGAAATCTAAGTCACAAATAAACAAATGGAAGGGCTCACTCAGTAGTAGTCAGGGATATAAAATTAAAACCACAATTGCTATCACATCATAGCAAGGTTGACCACATGTGAACTCTTACAGTCTGCTCGTAGATGTGGAAATGGCTGCAGCTACTTGGAAAAACCCTGTGGCGTTACTTAGTAAAGATGAGGATGTGCGTATGAGTCAGCAATTCCACTGATTACTTACCCTGGGAAAACGCCTACAAATGTGTACTAGGAACCATCTATAAAAATGCTCACGGCACCCGTGTGCCCGTAGGAGCAAAAGATGGGAAACGATCCAAATGGTCTTTGGGAGAAAAAAATGGGTAAGCAGAACACATGGTATGCAGACAATGAGTAAGACACCACAGAGAAAATGAGTGAGATATAGCTAAGTACAGCAACAACCTAATTCCTATAATTCTATCAACTGATTTATTTACACTATGTGGTGAGAATGTGTCGTCAATTTTCACATCATGTAAGTGCAGCAAGAAGTCAAGCAGAATTTCAGAACTGGAACAGACCAGAGGTAGAGAAATGTCTGTGGAGAAAATAACTTCAAAATTGTAATTGGCAGTAGAATGGGATGAGAAGCAGCTTTTTCCCCCTCTCTCTGTCTTCCTAAGCAATATAGCCCGTATATGATTGGACGTTGCTCAAGTGTGTTGACTTTGATCTTTCTCTAGGCAAGAAGTCAACTAGACTTTGTCATGCAAAGCTATTCTAAAAATATCTTGTCTTTAAAATGGAAGCAATTTATTCATTTTATAAGTGTAAGTTTTCACTATTTTCATGTGTTAAAAAAAACCCTAAAATTCAACTAATAACCAAAATAAGGCATACTGCCTTGGTCTTGGTGAAACATGAGAATCTTGAATATTAAGGCAAGTAGAAGTACTTCCAATATAATCTGATTTTAAAACGGTCATTGAAAGATTTCCTTAATTCTTATTAGTTCCTTTTCAACCTTCAGAGTCTAAAATTGATTTTATAGAGTGAAAGTAATAAGAGGGGAATTCATTTCTATCCCATTTCCCCACCACCCAATCTGGTGCTTGGTTCCCTTTCCCAATATTTTTTTAAAAATATATATTTTTGTTCAATCCTCTCATTCAGAAGTTGTCTTTGCCTTTCTTCTCTTTTTCAGAAGAAGCAGTCAGTCACCACATCCTGTTGACTTGGCTTTATCACCTCCTTCAAATTTGAACCTTTCTTTCTTTCTTTATCTCTGTCATCAATCTCCTCACCAGGACTACAGGCAAGGAGGGGGTTTCTCTTTGGTCTGTAACAAGCACTGATCGTAGCAGACAGAATTATGTTTCTTAGACATCAGTCATGTGGTCATGCGAAGACTCACAAAAGCTTTCTTGTTCTGTCAGTGAAAACATGTCAATGGGGCATCCAGTTCTTGATCCTTCTAGAACAAGGCGCAAGTTCCTTCACAATGAGGGGGCCCGTATTTACCATCTGGCCCTTTCCAGAAAGAGTGTGTCAATCTGTGGTGTAGACAAACATGGTTCTTGTCCTCACAGACCCCCATCTCTATCGAGGATGGAGAGGTGAATATGCCCTCACAGGACATTTGGTCCTGTCCAAAATGTCCATAACATATTTGGACCATGCCAAAAGGTCCTTGGGACCAAATGTCTTATGGATGTTTTGGTCAGGACCAAATATCAAGGACCTTTTGGTGTGGACCACATATGTTTTTTTAAAAGAATATTTTATTGAGGTCATATTGGCTTATAACATTGTGTCGATTTCAGGTGTACATTATTATATTTCAGCTTCTGTATTAACTACATCGTCTTCACTGCCAATAGTCTAGTTTTTATCCTAGAACAAATATCTTATAGATGTTTTGGACAGGATCAAATGTCTGCTAATGGAATATACAACTATAACCTGTTGTGGTAAATACTAGGGTGAGGGCAGAATGCTTCCTTCTCAGAATACTGCTGGAATTTAATCAGATAAAGGATGCGACTGACTGCACCTCTGTGCCCACAGCAGCTGTCCCTGGAATGAATGAACACGGGAGGCACTTCAGACATTTCTAGGAAATACTAAATGATCACAATCTTTCATTTTCCTTTGAATATCACCAGTTCGAGTTTCGTTTTTTCTCGCTTTTTCTATACCTATTTATTCTTTTCCCCCCCAAATGGTTTGTATGCACTTCAGAGAGGGAAATTAAAAAAAAATTTCAATTCAATAAAAAGTTATTAAGGGCTTAGGGTGTGTAAGGGTCGGTGTTGGCTTTTAAACATACAGACAGGTGAGGAGTTTTGTATAAGGCAGCTCAGGCTGCCATAACAGATTACCATGAACGAGGGAGCTTAAAGAACAGAAATATGTTTTCTCACAGTTCTGGAGGCTGGAAGTCCACAGTCAAGTGGTGGGCAGTGTTGGTTCCTGGTAAAAGCTCTCTTCCTGGCTTGAAGACAGCTGTCTTCTCCCTGTGTCCTCATATGGCCAGTACTCTGCCCACACCGAGAGAGAGAGAGAGAGAGAGAGAGAGAGAGAGAGAGAGAGAGAGAGAGAGAGAGGTCTCATGTCTCTTTCTGTTCTTATGAGAGCACAGTCCTATGGGATCACGGCATCACTCTCCCAACCTCATTTAACCTTAATTATCTCCCTGAAGGTCCCATCTCCAAATACAGATATGCGGGGGGTTAGGGTTTCAACCTCTGAATTTTTTGTGGGGGCAGGAGAGCAATTCAGTCCATAGCAGCCTTACCTGGGGCCGTGTGCTGATTCCATGGGACAGGACAGTTCCCAGAGGATCTTAATACAAGGTCAGAGTATGCTCCATAAATGAGATTAAAAGGACCAGCAATCCAGAGGATATTGCCCATAAAATGGCTCATCCTAAGATTTGCTATTACAAGTCCTCAGCAAATAGCCCAAAACTGTTTGCTCTGGTTCGGCGTCTGGTAGCATCAATCATTATCTCCAACTGACTCAGTGGGTCAATTTTTTCGTTACTCTGCCTGGACAATTCCTCTGTAATCTCCCTTCCCTTCCATGCCCTCCCCAGCTGGATGTGATCTATAGTATATGTGAAGATTTCTGGACACCCCAAATCATTCTGAGGGTGCACCCATCCAGACTCAGCTGTTAGAAATGCATTGAAAAGCGACGAAGGCTAATGCCTTCACTTGGAGTAGGTTTTATCACCCTTTGGGGGCTGTGGTTACTTTATGTTTAGGGATTTTTATCATGAACGTTAAGGATAATGATTATGTTTGTATTCAACAGCCACGTATGGAGCAAAACCCTTTGGAAGACTGACGTAGTCTCCGGCACATTTCAAGCTTCTCGTATCTTTTAGACCTAAAGACTCAACAAGTTTCCAATCAGCCATGGGTTTTCTGGTACAACCACACCTCACGTGACCAAGTAGGGTTTGGATCTTTAGAGAAAGACCGACCAAAGAACCAAGAGAACAAGTCCATAACAATTTCCGTGTCCATTTTTCCAATGCATGGCCCCCAGAACAAGATCCAGCCGCATCTTCAGCACGTCCTGCTTCCCCGGGACAGCACCTGTGACCAGGAACCAGCTCTCTCTATGGGTCGTCTTTGCAGAGGCACATTCGGGTTAGACTTCGCGCCCTCGAGTAGTGGCTGAACTCTCGTTTCATTTAGAAAAGTTGCTGCCGATGCGACTGTTAAATATAGGAAATGACAGAAAAGCAGAACGCATCGCTAAGAGTACGAGAAACAGGAGAACAACTGCTGGCAGAGACATTTCTCCATGTGGTTCTGGGAAGTGTCTGAGCAAGAAGACACATGATTGCCTCCGTATTGATACATACATTTCAGGAAACTTCTTCAAAGTCCGCAAGGGAAGACTCCACGTCTGTAACTCTCTTTGGAAAGATGGAGGTCCCGATCCAAAAAAGTAAGTCACTTTTTTAAAAATGTCTTGAATTAGGTAAAATAAAGATGCAGGCAAAGGTGACATGTTTACTTGCTTGTTTTCCACTCTGAGTCGCCCACCTTTTAGGTAGAAAAGAATGAACATGGTTTCTGCCCCGAGTTTCCCGGTGTCCGAACAGGAATGCTTTCTCAGTAGGGTGGGTGCTGGAGCTGGCAGCCTCTCTGGCAAAGATGTGAGGGCACCTGTGCCTCTTGGCTGTCTGCACTGAGGTACCCTTCACCTAACTCTTCATCTCTTAGTCTCTTGGGATGGGCCCTTCAGTCTGGAAACTCAGATCCTTCCATTCTGGAATATTTTTCTGGGATATCACTTTAAACTTCTGTTTTCTCTTTCTTTTTTCTGAAATTCCTATTATTCATATGTTCGACCATATAGAATGATCTTTTTTCTTGTCTTCTCTGTTCCTTCTTCTGTCTGTCTGTTTTCTTTCTTTCCTCCTTTCCAGATGAGTTAATTATCTTGATCTTCCAGCCACTCTGTTAATGCTTGTTTTTGCCATCCCTCTTGAATTCTGAGCTCTTTCTTGTTCTCCAAATGTCTTTTTTTTTTTTTGCCAAGGAAGATTGGCCCTGAGCTAACGTCTGTTGCCAGTCTTCCTCTACTTTGTATGTGGGTTGCTGCCACAGCATAGCCACCGATGAGTAGTGTAGCTCCATGCCCGGGATCCGAACCCACGAACTTGGGCCACTGAATCAAAGCATGCCGAACTTAACAGCTATGCCATGGGGCCGGCCCCAAATATGTCTTTTTTATACTGTCCAATTCATATTTCATGGTGAATATCTTTTCTTAGTTCTTGAGAATTCGATGTTTTCTTTGAAGCTTCTTCTGTTCCTGCCTTGTCTCTTTGTGGCTCCCTTAGACTGGCTATTTACTGCATTTATTTGTTTTTCCATCTGTTTTCCATGTCAGAGTCTTTCCTCAAATGCCCGGTGAGCCTCGACTGTTCACTCTTGTGTCAGAGCCGGTCTGCGTGTGCAAGCCCAGCTGTCTGGGGGCACCAATACCGGGTGACAGCATGAGCACATGGCCATTTGGGGGACTTTCATATTTTACTGCTTCTGGAAATTTTCTCTTGGATCAGTCACTTCCTCATGGAGGAATTTCTAATAGAAATGCTTTCTGGATGCCCAGTAGGAGGAGGGGATTGGATATTTCAACACTCAATATGCAGGCTTTCTCTCTCTTTCTTTTATTAGGTAACATTCATAACATAAAATTAACCATTATAAAGTGAACAGTTCCATGGAATTTAGTACATTCACAATGTTGTGCAACCACCATCTCTCTCTAGCTCCAGAACATTCTCATCACTCCAAAAAACCCAGTATCTGCTAAGCAATTGCTCCCCAGCCCCTGCCAACCAACTAAACTCCCTTCTGTCTCTATGAATTCCCCTATTCTGCACATTTCATGTGAAGGGAGTCAGACACTATGTGGTCTTCTGTGTCTGGCTTCTCTCACTAACAATGTTTTTGAGGTTCATCCACATTGTAGCATGCATCAATACTTCATTCCTTTTTATGGCTGAGTAATATTCCATTGTATGGGTGGATCACATTGTGTTTATCCATTCGTCTGTTGATGGACACCTGGATTGTTTCCACCTTTTGCCTCTTGTGGATAATGCTGCTGTGAACATGTGTGCACGTGCACTTGTTTGAGTCTGTTTCCAGTGGTTCTGGGTATCTATGTAGGAGTGGCAGGCTTTCTCTTCCTGTCTTTTTCTTCAGCATGGGATGTCACCTTTGCCCTCAGCTCTTCCTGGTGTCTATGACTCTATATCCCTGCTCCTTCATCATTGATTCCAAAGAACGCATTCGCAATAGCTTGCCAAAGTTGGAAACACGTGGTCACTGGCTGCAAGGTGTAGGGAAGAGTCTTACAGGGATTTTTCCAGCAAATTTGCTGTGTCAGCCCTGTCTCCGTCCTTCTGTACCTTGAGAGGCACCTGCTGCCTCCAATTCCTGAGGTTGTCAAGAGTTCTGGAGCTGATTTCTCCTTGGCTCCCCCCTGCCTCTCACTAGCTCTTTCTTGTCTTCTCCCTCCAGCCTGCCAGAGCAGTTCCTGCTACCCCATCTGCCCCCAGGCTTTCCAAGGGTCATCTTATATCTGCTCTCTCTGCACACAGTCTCTCTGTTCCTTGTTTTCTCTTTAGTACCCGCATAGAAGGCTTTGGGAGGAAGTGAGGGTGGGGCGGGGGGAAGAGGAGAAAAATGACTGTATTAAATCAGCTATATTTAACAGCAAGTCCCAAGTTTTTGTTTAGAAATCTGCATTTCCTGGGCAGGGGCGTCTGCAAGCTTTCACTCACCTTTTATCCTCGGCTCCTCGCACAGTGCCTCACAACATCAGCAATCAGAACGTGTCTGTTAGGTGGGCGGGCATCATCTATCAATGTCAGAGTTAATCAGCATCCAGAGGTTCAAATATCTCTCCCACTCCTCAAACTTGCCACATAGAAAATTAGAGAAATCAAACTGAGGTTGCCTGTATGTGTGAAAGAAGAGGAGATACATGAGTTGAAACGAGACTGTTTTAAAGGTGTTCAAAAGTGTCAGAACACCCAAGTTTCTGGATCACCAGGATCACCAGGGAAGGGAGGAGATCTCTACTGTGGGGCACGGCTGTGGCATTTCAGAGCAGGAAGGATAAAGAGAATAAACTATAGAATAATAGAGAGTGAGAGACAAAGGGTTGAGGAGTAGAAGAGGGATTGGATTTTGTTTTGGTGGCTCTGCAAGCTCAAAACATTCACCATTTTGAAGGGAAACGCCTAGGACTGCACTCCCAAACCAATAATGCCATGTGAGGTGAAAGCTGGTCTTAACGATGCGGAATGCCTTATGGTGGTACCTCCCATGGGCCGTTGTTTGGAATGTGCTGGAAGGTGCAGTCCAAGAAGACAGAGAGAAAGGAAGCGTGAGGAAGACACAGGATTCAGGAACCAGGGTAGCTAATGGGAGAGAGGTCAGGGGCCTCTCAGGAAATTTTACAGGATGATGACAAAATAACATCCTGTGCCCACTGAGCAGGGGACTGCTTCTAACATCTTACGCTCTATCTCACTTAATCCACGTGACAATTAATATTCCCATTTCTCAGCCAGGGAAACTGAGTCACAGAGAGGCTGCCATCTGTTCAAGGTCTCACAAGGGGCAACCAGGGCCCAAACTCAGACAGTCTGGTGACAGGTAGTTACAGGACAACAGCTGTGGGGGCGTCTTAGGAAACAGTAAACCCCCATTGGAGCAGAAGCTCAGAAGGTCCCAATAGATCTGAATAGATTCAAAAAACCAATCGACTCCCTGTTGTGGTTGAGTGTGTTCAGAAGGGATGTGCACTATTATAACAAGTCTGTGATAAGAATAAAAAAGGCAAGCAACAAAAAAGAGGTAACTAGTAAGTCTAGGAGAAGCAAGAAATTATGCAAGGAGGGGAAGGGAAGGACATCTCGGTGTTTATCGAGTGTTAGTTTAGTAGAGATTATGATGCAGTTAAATCAGGATGATGAATAGAAAGGGGGTGTGTGTGAGTGTGTACACACACATGCTAGATGAAATGGAGATGGGTAAGAAACCAAAAACCATCATTTACCAAACAGGAAGTTAATGGATACCACCTAAGTCTAACAAAAAGAAGAGATTTCTGAGCAAATATGTTATTTCGAAATATAGGGGAAAGACTAGAAAAAAATAAAGAGTGGACATTGAAGGGAAGACCCAACCTGAGGAGCCATTTCATTTTTTGGACTTTATACATTATCATTTTTGACAATAATACAAATTCAATTTAAAAGGAAAAGGAGAAGAATTCTTGGAGAACAAGAAAGCATGACAGATCCCTGTGAGTGGACATAACTGGGAAATGTGAACACACAGATTTGTAGGTCAGGTTCAGAATCCTCTCACAATGTTCCACAATTAAGATTAAGAGAGGCCACAAAAAATTAAAAATAGAAATACCATATGATCCAGCTATCCCACTACTGGATATTTCAAAGAACATGAAATCAACAATTCAAAGATATTTATGCACCCCTATGTTCATTGCAGCATTGTTCACAACATCCAAGACAGGGAAGCAACCCAAGTGCCCATCAATTGATGATTAAATAAAGAAGACATGGTATATGTATACAATGGAATGCTACTCAGCCATAAAAAAGGACAAAATTGTGCCATTTGCAGCAACATGGATGGACCTTGTGGGTATGATGTTAAGTGTAATAAGGCAGACAGAGAAAGACAAACACTATATGATTTCACTCATATGTGGAAGATAGAGAAACACGTGAACAAACAGAACAGATTAGTCATCAGAGGGGAAGAGGTAGGGGGAGGGTGAAAGGGGTAAAGGGGCATATGTGATGGTGAGAGATAAAAACTAGACTATTGGGGGTGAGCACAATGCAGTCTACACGGAAACTGATATGTAATAATGCGCACCTGAAATCACACGATGTTATAAGCCAATATGACTTCAATAAAAAATATTTTAAAAAATTGAGAGGTTTGATAAAAATTGAGATTCCAAGGAGAGATCCATGAGTGCTGATCTCTGTATGAGAGGGGTTCCAGAAGGAGAGCATGGTCTGATTTGAAGAAATAATAGCTGAGAAAATCATCAGATGGAGCTCTGCATAAGTCGAGAGTAAAGTGCTTAGCCAAGGACACGCTGATTAATAGCGATGACCCAGAGTAAAATGCACACCTGAGCAGGCTGGTGACGGATGTGGCATGGACCTCCTCAAAGCCCGTGGTTCCCCAAATATCCTTCAAATAGTATAGGATGAAAATATTCAAGAGGAAAGGAAAGAGATCAAGACATGAATGGTTTTTAATCTTAGACATTTAGAATTAAGTTGCAATTTCACGGTTGATTCAGTTGACTGGCATTTGGGTATGACCAGTAATTTTACTGTATGGCAACTTTAAATTGTATTTAAAAATTTAGTCTCTGATAGTATTACCTACATAAGGGAATATCTGAAATGTTTCTTATCCACTTAAAAGTTGACTGAACAAATGAGCAACACTAGGCAATTGGTTTCATTTCTATGCTATCGAAAATAAGAGATGAATTTGCAAGGTTAAAAGGAGGTAAGAATTCTTGAGTTGCCCAGTGGAGAATTCATAGCCCATAAGTTAGACTTAGGTGAATTTATTGCGGATGGAAACTGGCTCTTCATGGGAAGATGATGATGCAGGATGAAACCAGTGGGGGGCACTTTGTGGTCCTTGACTGAGGACTACATGCATTGCACCCGTAGAGAAAGGTCTTCCACACTGAAATCGGATGTCATCAGCAGAATGATGCCCCCCCCAAAGATGTCCACCTCTTAATCCCTGGAACCTGTGAATATATCACCTTACATGGCATAGGGACTTTGCAGATGTGATTCAGTTAAGGATCTTAAGATGGGGTGATGATCCTGGACTATCTGGGTGAGCCCAGGGTAATCACAAGGGTCCTTATAAGAGGGACACAGCAGTGTCAGTCAGTGGAGATGTGACAATGGAAGCAGAGGTCGGAGTGATGTGCTTTGAAGATGGAAGCAGGAGCCACTACCCAAGGAATGCAGGTTGCTTCTAGAAACTTGTAAAAGGCAAGGGATGGATTCTCCCCTAGAGCCTTCAGAAGGAATCAGCCCTGCTGACATCTTGATTTTGGCTCCATGTGACTCAAGTTGGATCTCTGACATCCAGAACTGTAAAATAATACATTTGTTTTGTTTTAGGCCCATTTGTGGTGATTTTTTCAACAGCGATGGAAAACTAATACAGATTCCATTTGGGGAAAGCTTACATAGTGTCTAACAGAGAGAGAATCCTCAATAAACGGTCTTCTTCCTTCCCTTCTTTTCTTCCTTCTAAAAGAAAAATTCAAATACATATAGGAGTTTCAATATTACTAATTAAGGATTCTATGGGAGAAAATTATCACAACTCTATAAAGATAAATAGTAACTCACTTGTTTTCTTCTCATCTTGTTGTCAAGCGCAATGAATGGGTCTAGGCATGCAAATGCACGATGAACATGATTTTCATGTTGATTCATAGTTAGCATGCTTTTCATGCTTAATAACTGTAAGTGTTTCACTTCATTTTTCTAAAAGAGAAATATGCTAAGATTGTAAAGAAGGACGACATGATTTAATTCCCTGCCTTTGAGCTAAATCCACTGGGGCCATAGTGTTTCGGCCAGACACTAAGAAAACAGAGCAAGACATGCATGCTGTCCATTTTTTATATGTCCTGGGGAAGTGTAGGGGAATGAAATACTTCCAGGGACAAGCACAAAAGTGGGACAGCCTTGGAAATGTAGTTATGGTTCTCTGCTTGGACATGTTGAATGTGACAAGATGTATGGATGAGTCATCCAGGCACAGAAATTTACCTTCCTTGGGGTGGGTTATGGGTTATGGGTTGAAGTCCAGTTGAAGGATCCTAAAAGCCCTTTTCCTGTACAAAGAATCATGGTCCAGTGATTATATCAGTTCCTGCATGGCCTCCATCCTGAAAGGTCGGGTTGCAATACAGCAAGGTGCAGACTTGCCCCTGCAAGTGTCCCCTGCAGGGGATGCATTATGGAGCTCATCCAGGGCACAGCCCAGACACCAGTCTGCGGAGCACATAGACCTGCCCAGGAGGCAGCCGTGCGCTCCCAGGTGCAGAGGAACTACTTGGAGCATATGGATCCAGCCCATGGGGACCCTCCCTCACTATTTCCTGTGGGTCTTTTTTTCCCGAAGAGATGGCTTCTACCAGTTTTGGAGGCAAACATCGCCTTCTTCAGTTGGTAACTAAGCCAAGTCCAGGCTTGTGTCGCTAAGAGACAGATCGCTTGGAATCATCTCAGCATGTAGGTTAAATGCTGCAAAATGGGAAGACAGTCTGAAATGAAGATTGGGACAAGCCTGTGCAACATCAGCTCTGAATTCCCTAGGGCCAGTCATTTAAGGTACTGATGAGTCTGCTTCATTTTCTTGGCCTTCTCGCTAATGTTTTGCATTTTTGTCTGTTTTCTGTTTATTATTTTTTTATTACTTAGAAATGAGGCTCAATGAAAAGAGATTAAACCAAATGTGTTCAGTTTTGTAATAGCTCCAGCAAATGCTGAGGAATGGAAGGGTAGAAATAAGGGAATAGAGTAGGGTTTTTAGATTTCCCATAAATTTTGTTTCTACAAATTCTCATTGTTTTGCACACACACACACAACTATAACTTTCCTTCCATGCATCCATCACCCATCCATCCACACATCCATTCGTCCATCCATCCATCCATCCATCTGTCATTCATCCATTCACACATCCATCCACCCACCCATCCATCTAATCCATCTATCATCCATCCACCCACCCATCCATCTATTCATCTTTTATTCTCTCTCTCTCTCTCTATTTGTGTATTTTGAGGCCAAAATTGAGTTTAATGCTCCTTTTCCTCTGCCTAACCAGGGAAGACGGAGATAGTTTACAATGCAGCAATGCAAACACTTTTCCTTTTAGGTGAGGCATCCCATTTGTAAGTGTCTTTGGCTTTCTGCAATTCTGCTCTTTCTCTGCTGATTCTGAAAATCCACCCTACTCTCCCAGGCTTCTGCCCCCAGAGGCACATATCCAGACCCTCACAGAGCCCAGAAGAACACCAAGATTTCTGTTTAAGGAGATTCTGTCTTCTTCAAAGGCAGTTGTGATAATCAACAGAAGCATTGCTTTTTTATTGAATGTTTATGTTTTCATCAGACTGTCAAGGTTAGGAAAATTGGCCTTCAAATCCAACCAATGTGGGGGTAGGAGCTGGCTATGTTTGCGTACAAAACTCACATGATTGTTGTGAAACCAACACAAGTTATTTTATGTAAAGAGCTTATCACATTTGGCGCTTAGTAAGTAATCAATAACAAGCATTGCTTAGCAATAACAATAATAATAGATTTTCTTATGTTTGGTACACTGTATCATCGTCATTATCATCATAATAATAACAACAAATTTTATGTTTGGTATACTGCTTAATAATAATAATAACAAATTTTATGTTTGGTTCACTGCTTAATAATAATAATAAATTATCTTACATTTGGTACTTAGTAGATAATCAATAGTAATTTAATCAAATTTATAAATAACTTTTAATAATAAATAAAATGTAATAATAATATATCATATATATATATATATTTTTTTTTGATGAGGAAGATTGGCCGTGAGCTAATACCTATGCCAGTCTTCCTCTGTTTCGTGTGTGGGTTGCTGCCAGAGCAGGGCTTGATGAGTGTTGCATGTCCACACCCAGGATCCAAAACCATGAATCCGGGCCACTGAAGTAGAGCACACTGAACTTAACCACTACATCACCGGGCTGGCCCCTATCTTATATATCTTTAATAGTTCTATATGCCTTCTAACTTAAACCAATCCTGTTTTTCTGGGTGTTGCAGAATTTGGCGTCAGTTATGGTAGGTGTGGAAAAAATATTGAAAAATAATTTCTCTCTCCACTTGCAGATTAGCATGAAGTGTTATGAAAATGTGAAATTGTACCCAATGGGATCATACTCAGCTCTTGTGAACTGCTTGGGCCCTTGCTGTTTTTAAGAAATTTTAACACCTAGTGTAGGCAATTTACTTTGGGTTATGCATCTATGCACCCATCCGTCAATCTTCCATCTACCATCTATCCAACCATACACCTCTGTCATCCATCCATCCATCCTCCATCTATCCATCTTTTATTCTCTCTTTCTGTATTTGTGTATTTTGAGGCCAATCAATGTTATTGTAATTAAGCTATAGATTGTTTTCCTAATTTCTCAATTCTGTTAATGTCTCTAAAAACCACATTTGGCTTATGTGTAAAAATAAAGAAGACTGGTAAAGGGGTGTCCAATCATTTTAGATAAATGCTCATTGGTTTTTTAAAGGATTTTCACATTCTTAGAAAAAAATAATTTTAAAAATAGATGCTTTTTAAAAATATGTAGGAAACACCACACAATATGCATTTATGAAATTTAAGGACATTGTGTGCTTAGCACATTTTCTTTTAAAGCTTTATGAAAACTTTAATGTAAAAAAGTGGATGGTATTTAGACATCCTAGCACTTGCAGAACCCTAATTAATGTATTTGCCAAGAGATATCCCCTTTGTGAAGCTCATTTTGACATTGACCTCAAACTTCTGAGCATCTATATGTATTTTTTCTTTATTGAGGTATAATTCACATATAACATTATATTAGTTTCAGATGTACAACATAATGATTCTATATTTGTATATGTTGAGAAATGATCACCACAATAATTAAAGTTATCCATCACCACACATAGTCACAAATTTTTTTTCTTGTGATAATGTTAATTATCAATATGTTAATTATCCAATATGTTAATCTCAATATTGAAAGAGTTGTGAGGAGCAAATGGAGGGGCAATTCCTAACTTAAATTTGCAGGGCAGGGGATTTATTTTATTTATTTTTATTTTTTAAGCTTTATTGTATATTTAAGCTAATAAATTTTATTTTTATAAGAGTTTTCAGTTTACAGAAAAATTGAACAGAAAGTACAGAGATTTTCCACATACCCTCTTCCCTTCTACGCATGCACAATATCCGCTATTATTAACATCTTGCCTTATTGTGGTACCTTTGTTATAATTGATGAGCCAATATTGCTACAGTATTATTAACGAAAGTCCATAGTTTACATCAGGGCTCATTCTTTCTATTCTAATGGATGATGACATCTATCCACCATCACAGTATCATACAGAATAGTCCTAAAAATCCCTTATGCTCCATTTTTCTTCCTTCTCTTCCTCCCCAAGACCTCTGGCAACCACTGATCTTTTCCTCTCTCTATAGTTTTGCCTTTTGTTTGTTTTAAATTGTTAATCTATACAAAAGTGCCCATGAAGTCGAAGAATGTTGTTGGAAAGTTGAATGGGATTATTTGGTTCCATGATGGTAAATATATGGCATAACTATTCCCACTGCAGGAGAAGATAAAACATATAGTGTTAGCCTCGATGCATTTTCCTCCATTTCGCTGCATTGGTTGGGAAGGGACACTGCCTTCTCGCTCAGCCAGACTTTGGGCTCTGTGCCTATTGCTGACATTGTGCCAATGTGGCAGATGGAAATCCTGCCTATTCCACAAGACCCGCTGATTGGGGGTCTGTTGTTGGGGCTGCCACTTACCCAGGGCATATTGAAATTGCATATGACTCATGAATACAGTCAAGATAAATATGCTGAAGCAAAATGTTGATGGCTTTATGTTTAATACCTGCCTCTTTTCATCATAGTTCTGTTCAAGACAGGGATTTAGAATGCAATTTCCTTCTTTTTTTAAATTGAAGCGAAATTCGTACAACATGTAATTAACCATTCAAAAGTGTGCAATTCAGTGACATTCAGTAGATTCACAATGTTGTGCAACCATCACCTCGAAGGAAGATTTCTTACTCATCGATCAGTCATTCTCCAATTCCTCTTCCTCCAGCCCCTGGCAACCACTAATCAGGTTTCTGTTTTTATGGATGTACCTATAGAATGCAGATTCTTTTCATAACCGTTAACTATCTATTAATGTTATGAGATGTAACGCTACAAGTTACGAGGTGATTCCCATTTCCCTACCTGGTTCAGCATATAGGTGACAGAAAAATCAATATAACTTAGCTGGTAGATATTTGTGTTAGCACATAACTTATAGGGCTGGAGATTCAAAAATAACTAAATCTGTAAGTACACATATTCAAGTCACCATAGAATATTTGTATATTTGTAGAAGGGGCAGGGATGGGAATTGGAATAAAGGAGAAGTATGTTTGACTGACATACTTCTTTCAGTTATTCTCCTTGAACCAGGTCCATGACACTTATTCCTAAAGGGGAGCTGGGTTGAGAGCTACACATGAGCCTGGTTGAGATGTCCATCTCAGTGTCAACGGGGAAAACTCCAAGCTCCCCTACCGTATTATGCGTCACATGTTCCTGTCCTCAAGGTCTGACCTTCAGGCACAGGTCGAAGGATCAGAGAGGAATACCTGATCCTATCACAAGCATTCCTTGAATGGACAGTGACTCATGACATATTTGACCTTGCTACAAATGACAAGCCAGGCCAGCCAGAGGCTTCCTCTTGGGGATTTGAATAAAGATCGAAGGAAGTCTGCATTCAGCAGAGGCATGAAAAGATGAAGAAATGCTGGTTGGTAGAGTAGCGCAATGACAAGTCAAAGAAGTGATCAAGAAGCTAAGATTAGGAGACGGCAGAAGCATCTGGTCCACCTGAAACCAGAGGGCACCATTTACATGGGCTGAGCATGGAGCCTTTGCTGGACATGCACATTGCAGAAACCTGCGAGGTGTTTTTATGGAGATAAAGGAAGAGGAAGATGGAGCTCCCTTGAGACAGGAGAGGAGCTACATGGTTTCTGAAAGAGAAGTGGAGAGAACAACTGTTTCCTGGAGCAACCTTGGTCCCTGACAAGACTCATATGTAGTTGCCATCAAACCTAGACATGCTCAGTCCTTGAATTCCTGGGAGAGCTCAACCTTCTTGCCCAATACAACCCTTACCTTCCAGATTCCTTTCCTTAAGAGCCTGAGTGGGTGTTGCTTTCTTGAAAGGAAAGAGGTTGATGAGAACAGTAGGAAAAGAATGACAGGACACTGAAGGGGAAGAATTCATGTTTGCTGAACATTCACCCACTCGGGTATTTGTGAGGTGCTTTCACAGGCAGCATCTCATTTTATCCCCATGCAATTGGAGAGGCAGAAATCAAGGCTCAGATGGGCAACCTAACTGGTGAGAAATCACCTTGTCATGATGGAGGGGATTTTTAGGCAATTCTTTCTGAATCCAAAACCTCTCTCTGAATCTTCTTGTTCAATCTGTAAGCAGCCTGATCTCCAGTTTAGGAAAACGGTTGTTTGACAGAGAAAAAGATTTTTTTCTCTCCTTACAGTTTTTTCCTTCCTTCAGTATTACTGTAATTGGAAACATCAATTTTACTTAATTTTTTTTGGTTGTAGTACAAAAGGAAGACACACGTGGTTTTTTTTTTTCGAGGGAGGTTAGTCCTGAGCTAACATCCATTGCCAATCCTCCTCCTTTTGCTGAGGAAGACTGGCCCTGGGCTAACATCCATGCCCATCTTCCTCTACTTTATATGGGACGCCGCCACAGCATGGCTTGACAAGCAGTGCGACTGTCCACGCCCGGGACCCGAACCTGCAAACCCCGGGCCACCAAAGCGGAGCACGCAAACTTAACTGCTACGCCACTGGGCCAGCCCAAGACACACGTGGTTTTAAAATAAGAGTGTGTAAAAATCATAGATTCACTCCCTGTTAGAGTTTTTAATGTCAATGGCCTGTTTTCACATTGAGGACATGTAGTGAGTTGAACAGTGGCCCATCAAAAGATATGACCACATTCCAGGCCTGTGAATATGACTGTATTTGGGAAGTCTTTGCAGACGTGATTAAGTGAAGAATCTTGAGAGAGAATATCTTGGATTAGGGTGAAACTAAATCCAATGACAGTGTCCTGATCAGAGACAGAAGAGGAGACACAGACACAGAGGAGCCACGTGGAGACGGAGGCAGAGATGGAGGGAGGCGGCCACCAGCCCAGGGACGCCTGGAGCCCCAGAAGCTGGAAGAGGAGGAAGGACCCTCCCCTGGAGCCTCTGGAGGGAGTGCGGCCCTGCGACCCCTTCATCTCGGACGTCTGGTCCCCAGGACGGGGCAGGGTGAATCTCTGTTGTTTCAAGCCCCCTGGTTTGTGGTCCTTTGTTCCAGCAGCCATAGGAAACTCATACAGGCCTCTTCCTCTATTTTTTGTGCTTTAGTTATTTATGGGAACTGTGTACAATACTTTTATGTTTAATACATGAGCTGTATTGATCTGGAAAATCTCTTAAAAATATAATTTAATAAGAAAAATTAAATCACCCATATCTCTCTATCCAATTTTATCAGGATAAAGTAGGATAAGGATAAAATGTGATACAACTGATGACACTATTTTCATGTTTCAACTTCCATTCATAAGAGTGCCCGCCCGCCCCCCACACTCTCTACTGCCACAATCATAGTTAAGACAGAAAATCTTTACTGATTTCCAATAACTGCTAGATTAAGTGGTCTCATGCTTCACTAACTTGTAAGTTTTTACTGTTCTTTCCCATATTTTTCAGATGAAGGATCTGTGTCTTAAAGGAGTTGTTTCTTGACCAAGGTCACTCAGGTCATGGAAGACAGACATGATCTTGGAAGACCAGTCCGGACCAAATGATTAACCTCTGATCTCAGTGCTGTGTTTTAGTTGCTTTCACTAAAACAACACTTTCTTTGTCCCCATACAGTGGTAATATTTATCATTTTTGGTGGTATCACATTCCTTTATTTATCAATATAACAATTTATTTAAATATTTTGTAAGTGTTGAACAAATAAATGACTTCCAATGGTGATGATAGTGATGATCACCATTTTCCAATTTTCTTCTAAATTTGTCCTCTTGCTTTGAATTACTTGAGGGTGAGAGGAATTGACAAATGGGATTATTTGTTGGGGTCTAGATGTGAATTAGCTAATCTTTCAATGCTCGAATCTCAGGCAACCTTTTGATCCCCCTTTCGGTTCACACGAAGATCACTCAAGCTCAGATAGAGTCAAACAGGTTTTTTTCTATAATTCGTTGACTCGCAAGTATAGTATGGTTTAAATCAGCATGTAGATATGTGCTTTTGAGGGGTTGTTTCTTGGCCACCGTCACCCAGCTCAAGGAGGACAGACATCGTATTGCTTTGTAGTCAATAAGCACCAATTCCCTGGGGACTCTGTTGGAATCACACATTTGTGGGGCACACCCACAGCTCAGAGACTCGCCAGGTTAGGGATGGGCTACAGGAATCCATGATTTTAACCTGCAAGTCAACTGATAGAAGGCAATGGTTCTCAACCACACTTGGAGACGCGATGGAGTAGATTCTGTGAGTCCCGTCATTGGAGAAGTCATTGCCTGAATTCAGAGAAGGGATGGATGGGTGGGTTCTCGCTCTTTCTGATCGTCTCTTGCTGCAAGCAACACTGGGTACTGAAAGCAAATACTGAAATTATGGATTATTTGTACAGCACCCAAAGCTGGAGTGAGAGGAAACACGTTTGCTTGCAAGGCTGCAGATTTCAGGCAATTTAGTGCTTGAGTTTTGGGTCTGAGGGAGTAAGATGTCACCATACTTGGGTTCTTCCAATTCTTCTCTGAGGTTGGGAGTGTTTTGGGGTTGGGATATTCTGTCTCTTGGCCAACAGTTCCAATGGATTGCTACCTTCTCTCTTCCCTCACAGAATGTTCTAGATTAATGGTTTACAAAGAAGGTGGTGTGTTTCCCAGGGAGGAAGTAACATGATCAACTTGGGTATGGAAAAATATTAGAACTTCTATTTATATGTATTTTATTTACTAAACAGGAGAAAATAAGCCTTACTAATATGTAGTGTATTAACTGACAATTGTACTGTGTGCATACTGTGTGTGCTTAAAAGTTTTATAATATTGAGCATAATCAAGGAAAAAAAATGACCAGCATTTCTCTTGACTTTAGATTTCACGTACTCACTTCCTCTTTCCGCCTCTCGGAAAACATTTGAAATTTCTTCCTTTGGATTCAAGTCCCACCCACACCCACACCCTTTTGTCAGTGTGTAGGATTTCTGTACTTCCATATTTTTATTTCAGTAAAGATTTTTGGAGAAATGAGAGTCAAACATACATCCTATCCTGACCCATTTCTGCATCTTCTTTACAACCACAGAGCACACATTCACTTCTGAATAGTAATCTGGTGTTCCAGATGCAGGTGTGTGTGTGGTGTGCATGTATGTGGGGTGTGTGCATGTGTTTTGCATGTGTATGTGTGCATGCATCTGTGTGGTGTATGCATATGTAGTACATGTGCATGTGTGGTGTGTGAGTGTGTACATGTGCACACGTGTGCATCTGTGATGTGTATTGTGTGCATATGTGGGGTGTTTAGTGTGGGCATGTATGTGCATGGCGTGTACAGCCATGTGCATGTGTGTGGTGCGTGTGCATGCTTACATGCATGGTGTAGATGTCTATGTGACATATTTGTGTGCACATGTGCAATGTGTGTTTAGCATGTATTCCAGCATATGTGTGCAGGCATGCATGGTGTGTACATGTGTGCCTGAACACGTATGGTGTGTGTGTGCATGTGTGTTTGTGTATGGATTGTGTGTGTTAGTAGGAGGGTGATGCTAGAATTCATTCAATCCAGTTACTTCAGCCCCATGTAAGACCAGACACAATCCCTTTAGGAAATACACAGTCGTTATGATTCCCAACCCCAACTCTCCTCCCTGACTGATATCTCGGCTCTGAGGGGGGCTTCTCTGCCTTCCAGGAAGCAGAGCAGAGGGTCCAGGTTGCCCAGTGCTGCCCGCTGCTGTCTCAGGTCTTTCTGTCTATGTTCCAGGATGTCCCAGGAACTGCTGGCATTTGTTGCTGATGTCTGTGGCTGGCGAGCTCCATGGTGTGATCCAGGGCAGATGGTGCTCCTGGCTCCAATTGTACCAGAGAAGCACCCTCCAGTGACTGGCTGCAGTATCTTCCACCCCATCCTGATGCAGTCTGTCCTGTCCTGTGACCTGGCTATGGGGCCATGTGGTTCCCCCCACCAGGGGCCTCAGGACATTCCAGTGGCTTGCCCCTCACCATCTGCACCGTGAAGGACATGAATGAGGCTTGGATTGAAGGGGCAACTGTACCTTCTGTTTGCTAAGCAAGTCTGACCATTCAGGGGCAGAGCGGAGCTGTGAATAAACTCAGACCCCAGGGCTTCTATCTGGGAGCCGAGGAAAGGATTGCTGTTTTCAAGGTGTCCGTCGTGTGGGAGATTTCCTCCTCTTTGCAGAACGAATCTCTATGGGACCAAAGGACATCTCATCCCGGAGAGAAAAAATGGTCCAGCAGAGGAAGCAAGAGTTCTGCAGCCAAGTCAATTTGGACAGTAATCCTGGCTAGTTCATGATCCTCTGGAGAGCACTGTAGCCTCTTTCTGCCTCAGTTTCCTCATCTGTGCAAAGCAGAGTGGTGGTGTCACCCTCTCAGGGATAGGGATCCCAGGGAGGGGGCCATGCTGAGTGGGCCCTCGGGACTCATCCACGTCCTACAACAACATAGAACATCGATGGCTGACTGTGGGTTAACGCTGGGTCTTGGAGAACAGGAAGAGATCACAGTGGGTTCCGGAGAATCCTTTGTTCCAGAGCAAAGTTCAGATGACTTTGTTGCTAGGGGACACTTGGTAATGTCTGGAGATCATGTGTTGGTGGTCACAACTGGTGCAGACATGTGCTACTGGCACCTGGGGGGTGGAGACCAGGGATGCTGCCTAACGTCTTACACTGCACAGGGCAGCCCCCACCACAGAGAATGATCCTGCCCCCAATGTCAATAGGGCTGAGGCTGAGAAAGTTTGCCTTTGCATGAGAGATCCCCTCTCTCTTTCTCATCTATCTCTCCATTTATCTATATCTAGTGTTATCTATTTATCTATCATCTATCTATATATCTATCTATCTATCAATCTATCTCTCTATCAATGGTCTATCAATCACCTATCTATCATCTTCTCTATTATCTATCTATGCCTCTTCTATTTATATCTCTCTCTTTATACCTATCTATCTATCTAAATATGACTGATTTAGACCCAATCAGTTGTATCTCTCTCTATATATAATATGTAGTCTTTTACATTCCTTTATGTGTACATATAATGCATATAAACATAAAAGAATGTGTGCATGTTCATATATCCACACACATCCTTTTCTATGTTTATATGAACTATACATATGTATTATAATTCTATGCATGTATCTGAATCCATGATAAAATAATGTTCATGCATATGTATATCCATATTTATATTCATTCATTTATCTGCATATCTGTATTTGACATGTATATACACATATACACATAAAGGAGTGTGTGTAAAAGAATATATAGTATATACACACGCATGCATATCTCATATGCATCTCAGTGTGAGTGTGTGTGTATGTGTTTGTGTATGCTTGATCCTTTGAGTCCATATTAAAATGTTCTGAAGTGTTCCTTTTATTAAGAAGGTGATAAGCACCACAGACAAAGACAAAAGGAATGTACAGAGTCAGTTCTTTATCTGAACTTTGGCCCTAGTGTATTCAATTGTTTCTGTTACATTGCTGTCTGTGTAGTGCACTCCTGGGCACTCAGTAGTAGCTCAAATAATTATCGGTTGCATGAGAAAATTAATAAAGGGAGGGTATCTACTATTTCTTTAAAAGAGGATTTGGCAGTAAGTTGTCTTCAGTATGACGTGCCTTAGGTGTAAGTGTGGGGGAGTTATGAGATGAAAGAGGTCCGTTAGGGAGACCCATCTATCTGGGTCTTTCTATGATAGTCACAGAAAGAGGACCAATACAGTGGCTTCTTTAGCACAGAGACCTTGATGCTTAAGATCCAAGGTTCTAGAATGGAGAGAGGAGATGCAAGAGCAGCCTGAGAGATGTTGCAAAGAAAAGTCACCCCCATTTGCTGATGGATGAGGTTCAAGGAGAGAGGGGGGCGTCCATCAGTGATATCAATTCATCCTCAGGGTGCTGACCTGATGGGAGAAGCAGAGGGTGGGCTAGGCTGATGGAATTGCTTTCAGCACAAGCCAGGGAGACGTTTGTCAGGAATGATTTCTTTAATGGAGTTAAAAGGGTCGTCCATTTGTGCATTTGCACTTTCTCACTTTACCACAACATTTAAGCCTGGTGTGGAATCCGAAAGTAATCTTTTGTTTTTTCTTAAATCACCATTCAATATTTTCTTCCTTGTACAAAAAAAACAAACATTGATACAAAATCAATGAGGAAGAACCGGTGAGTTATCGTACTTGGGGATTTCTGAGGTCCTGGCTAAGTATGACTTCTGCTTCCTCCCAGCACTGGTTCAGATTTCACGTGTATTTTAAGTAGCAGAGCCCAAGCACAGGCGTGCATACCCTTTCATGGGATTTACTGTAATTGCTCGATACGAAACACTTAGAGCTGAAATTTCAATTGCTGATAATCAGCAGGGCGTTGTCCTGGAAGGCTCCTGGAAAACTTGTGGTCACTAATGCAGAAGCAAAAGAGAATATCGAAGCCCATCCCTGAGAGTCTCCAGAAACTTCCTCATCAAGAATTTAAATAGATTTATGGTAAAGCAGTGGGGAAGAGGCAGAAATACCTGCTTTGAAAGTGAAATGGAAAATTTAACTCGGTATTTGGGAAAAGGGTGATCTAAATGAGGTTCCAGCTGCAAGCCCCCAATAAACTGTTAGAAATGGCTGCATTGCTCTAGTTCAGGTGTCAGCAAACTGTGGACTGTGGGCCAAATCTGGCCTACTGTGTGCTTTTATAAATAAAGTTTTATTGGAACACAGCTACATGCGTTCATTTGCATATCAGTATTATCTATGGCTGTTTCCTGCTACAACAGAGTTGAGCATTTTCAAAGGAGATCATATGACCCACAAAGCCCAGAGTACTTACTCTTTGGCCCTTTACGGAAAACACTTGCCAACTTCTCTATTTGATAAGCTTGGCTGCCTTTTAGACAGAATCCTCCTGTGCCCATGCCTTTAGAGATTTAAAATCATCACTTGGGAAAATGTCACTTTTTTTATGTAAAGTTTGAAGAGTTGATTTCTTTATATTGTTCATATTTCCTGGGAGTATATCATTCTTGTTTTAAAATAACCAAAGGAAAAAACCACAAAGAGATAACTTGACAAGCTGAGGAGCCCGCATTCTTTGTTTTTTCTAGCTAATATTTGTGTTACTCCACCTAAATTAGTGCTTTTCTAAGAAAGCCTGGCCAGAAGTTTCACATAGAATTTTCTGTGTAATCCTCAAATATTTTGAATTTAGTGCTTCATTTTTTGATTAACCAAGAGATTACATTTTTGTGGAAAGAGAAATGTCAACAAAAGATCCCCAGACATGGCTTGTCTGTCATTCACTTCTACAAATGGTTTGGCAAAAGTAACTGAAAAAACAAGAAATTCAGAGAGATGAGGACGACTCATTTTTGCCAAATCTAGAAGCAACTCAAATCTTATGGCTTTTGAACATCAACCCAAATAGCCTTTTTTAGACTTTTTTTTCTTCCAGTAATTTATAAAATTTTCTTTAAAAAAAGAAGAAAAAGCTTGTACTTCCTAAGAGAAATTAAAACTTCACTGGGCGTCAAATAGTTTTTATAATACTCTTTTTAGTGCATTTACATTTTAGCAAATCCTAAATAACCATTATCCACAAAACATGCCCAAGCTGAGAACTAGAACAAAGGAAAATAATTTGAGGGTGGGGAATTAGCTTTTCCCTAAGCTTTCAACATGCCATTGCTCACTGGTGGTGTCTGATCTTAATAAATACACTGTCATTGATTTCCGGCATAGTCGCTTGGGCCATAAGTGGGAAAACTATTTTGTTAACTGAATCAGAAGCCCCAGGACACTAGTTTTGCTTTTCCTCTTGTTGTTTATCCTGTGGTGGGGAAACATGGATAGATTTTGTACTTTTTGCTATTTTTAAACAAAGGGATTAAATAAGAAGGACACGTTTTCTGATTATGTGATCTTATCTTGAATTACCCATTTATTCCCCTGTGCATCATTTTTGCTGCATCCTTGTGCACAATTGCACCCACCCCTAGAAGGGCCAATTCCCCAAATTGTCCAAATTTGGTCCATTCCTTGAAGTCCTACTCAAATGCAACCTCCTTTATGAAAATTCCTCAGATCTCTCCCACCACATTTCTCCCTTGAGAACAAAATAATGTCACCCATCTCTGAACTCTCTAAGGACTGTAGGTCTTGGTTGGGCTCCCCTGAAGTGGACTCAGAGTTAGGGATTTGTCTGGGAGTGATTTATTTGGGAGGGGATCTCAGGAAGCCTGATGGTGGTGGAATGGGGTGGTGAGACCAGGGAAGGAAGGAAGCCAAAGAAAGGAACCACCCTAGTCAACAGAAGCTCTCCACCCGTAGGGGAACTCAGGGTTGTCTCCTCAAGGTGTGAGGAAGCTGTACTAATCACCCCCAATTTTCAGTTCACCAGTGGCCCAGGGCTGTTCCAGTCATCAGCTCCCTGACACTTTGACCTGCCCCACTCTAGGGCAGAAGAGAAACTTCTCAGGAGGAAGTCACAGGAGCTCACCACAAGACGCTGTTGATGTGAATAGGAAATGGTAGGGACAGAATGCAGATGGTGTCTTCTCCATCATGTGCATCTCATGGCTCTCATTCCCTTCTCCAAAGCATCACCTCTGCTCAATTCTCATGTCTTAGAGCACCTAGGTTCATGAGCTCCCATGGAGGCAGGGATCCCCTGGCTGCCTGACGCACCAGAATTGGCCACCAGATGCACCTTGGAGGGCTGGCTATTCCAAGCTTCATCCATCAGGAAAGATCTGGCAGAGTTTCCATTCAGTCCTTCCTCATGGCCTTATGTCCTTCCCAGATCCTTGTCTTTCTTCCAAATGCTGAGTCTCTCTTTTCTTTTCTTTATCACCTACTGATTTCCATCATCACTTTGCTCCTTCTCCTCTCAGCATTTTAACCTGGGATTCCAACCTCCATCTATACTAAATTCAAGATTCATGTATATCCCACTGCATTCCTCTCCCCCTGCCTAGAGCCCTTGTAGCTGTCTTATTTCTGTTTCTCGCTCTCCCAATCTTGATTTCCTACTAGCTCAATGGGCTCTGTAGATGTCCCAAGACTCCTGAATTCTCACGCCAGCAGATGTTGAGTGTTCCATGTCCCCTTTGTTTTAGTTGCCGAGGAGCAGAAGACAAATTTGAAAGCGAAGAGATGAGGACCTGGAGGAAGGGGGTGTTTGTATCCATCCACTTGTATCCATCCAAAGTCCCTTACTAATCCTTGCTGGCATTTATTACATTTTAAAGGTATACAAAGTGGTTGGATAAACTGGTTAGCCAAAGAATCCGATGATAAGTTTGAAAATGAACAAGATAAGACAATGGCCTCCATAAGTTTTAACTTTAGCAGTTATTGCTTGAATGTTGTCTGTGAACTGTTCTATTTTTCTCTTTCCCATTGGTTCCTTTTAGGTGGCAGCTCTGAATCAGCTTGTTGTTTGGGAGACTGGAAGGCAATTATCACATTTTATTTTATTTTATTTGTGTGTGTGTGTGTGTGAGGAAGACTAGCCCTGAGATAACAACCGTTGCCAATCCTCCTCTTTTTTTGCTGAGGAAGCTTGGCCCTGGGCTAACATCTGTGTCCGTCTTCCTCTACTTTATATGGGATGCTGCCACAGCGTGGCTGGACAAGCAGTGCGTCAGTCCGTGCCTGGGATCCAAACCTGCGAACCCCGGGCCACCTCCAAAGCGGAGCATGCAAACTTAACCACTATGCCACCGGGGAGGCCCCAATTATCACATTTTAGGTGAACCTGAGGACCTCAGACAAGAATGGATGACTGGATATCAGGAAGAGTGTAAGACTGAGTTTCAGAAACAAGTAGTAGAGCAAGCTTTTAATTTTTTTCCTACCCAAATTCAAATTGTGATTCTGGACCTGAAGGACAATTTTTTTGTCTCTATTTTAGGTAGAGTTTAAATTCCAGCCATTTGGAAGAATTCTCAGGCAATGTTGGCAATACTCAATAGTAGATCCCCTGTATAACATGAAACTGCTCATATTACACCAACATGTTACACTTTGCTTATGTTACATTCATACTGTGGAAGGAATTTTGACCTCAAATTCACTTTTTTTCAATACCTCCTACCCATGTCTACATACCTGCAATGAGATGCCTTTGTAATTTTATGATTAAATACCATGAGTGTTGGCAAATTTGACATAAATTAAAGACTGGGTCATGTTTGTGCTCATTGCAGGGAGATATACCTAGAGAATCCATTAATTTCATCAATGTGTAGGCTTATTTTCCCAAATATAAACTTCTTTAAGTACGAGCTTTTTTTCTTTATGGTCAATAGGGAATCAAAGTGCTTGTGCTGCTTAAGTTTATTTGAATTTGTTGAGTCTTGTATATCTCATAGTCCTCAGAGGGATGGTTTTCCTAGATGCCCTTGCCCCAGTTCAAAAGTTTCATGTCCCTACCTCTGACACACTGGTCTTAAGAACCAAAGTATAAATAAGAGCATGACTATAGAAACTGTTCTTTATTTCCTGCAGTGAGCATTGCACTATTATATTTATAATTATAGGTTTCACACTGCATATAAATAATCCACAGGCTCCCCTATTTAATGAAACAATAAGTACTTTTAGCCAAGAGTTTCCTATAAGTCATTTGCCATCAAAACATTCTTTAGGAGTCATCTCAAATAACCTAACAGCATTTGAATTGTCATTTAGCTAATCAAAAAGCAACCACAGAAAATGAATGCGTTGGCAGCAGATCTGTCTCAGATTACAGAATTGTAATCATGCAACTTAGACTGTGTCTGAAAACCTCAACCAGCCAGCAAGTTTTCTTCCAAAAGCAGTGTAGGGTAAGGAGGGTCCTGGCCAGGAACACATGGCATGCTCAAGTTTTGTGATTGGAGGGTGATTTTTTAAAAGGAACAAGTTTCCAATGTGTGGGAAGGGCATAAGGAAACCCCAGGGAAGAGTGCAGGAGTCTGGGTCATGAAGGAGTAGAAGGGAGGAAGGGTTCCCAGAATCTTGAGGTTAAAGGGCTGTGTGGGAAGGGGCACCTGGTAAGAGGGATGTGGCTAACCTCTCTCTTCTCTCTTACTCTTGCCTTCTGCTGGTGTATCCTACCCTTCTGACTGATTGGAAACCCAGAGGAGAATCTTTTGATGATATCCATCCAAGTCACTTTCCAGGAGCTCAGAGAAGGGCAGAGAAAGGTGGACTGGGTCACTGTGGATCAGGAGGGTAAGCAGGAGAAGCCCAATGTGGGCATTAGACCCTTTTTCACATGGCTGTTTGCTTTTTGTTTGTTTGTTTATTCACTCATTTTTGCTTGTGTAGGTAGAAGCAATCTCATTGTTGAGCTAGCATTCAGAAGTCAAAATTTCGTGTACTATTGTGCAACGGGTTAATAGGTCGTGACAATGATTTCCACTTGTCTGAATCCAGTTAACTACAACCAAGTGATTTCATTCTTCTTCTTTTTAATTCTGGGGAGATTAATGAAATGCCACCCTTTATGCTATAACTGTTACACTCCATAGGATGATTTTGATAATTTCTTAGAATCCATCATTTGTTGGATACTGACTGCTTTCTCATTTAGGGAACCATCTTCCCATGAAAAGGCATTTAATGAGAGAATGTTCATATTCAGCTCATTTTTGTCAGTGTTACAGATTTGAAGGAGCATCAATTACTTTCCTAGAATCAATTTCCCTTTTCTCTGATATAGCAATATATTCTACCTCTTAAAAGATGAAGTTGTATGATGATACTATCTGAAGTAAATCACAGATAAATGAAAGACAACCATTTTTTTTATAACAACTAGGTTTCTTAATGATGTAATTTCATAGTAAGGTTTCTTGATCTCAATCATTATAGCAGTGAAGAATCACCTCAAATCATTTTCAAGGTTTGCAGAATATATCTTTAGTAGCTAATTTTAAAAAGACAGCATTTTATAGATTGAAACATCCTTCAATTTCGTGACTTCCAGGCTTTGAGAGTGTGTATTTTGTGGAAATGTTCCCCCATTCCCCAACAAAGGGCTCTGGACTGAGGTAGTTTGGGACACAAGTACCTTGTACCTCCCTCCCAGAGAGCTCCACCATTCTAGGGTATGTAACGGATTGAAACTTGATGTGTCTACTTTTGACTATAACTTTAGATAGTGAAATACAATATTTTGATACATATATGGTTTATTATAAATACAGTCGGAAAAGATTGTCTGATGTATTTCAATAGTTACATTTTTTTTTTTTTTTTTTTTACAATCTTTTAAGCTTCTCTGGTATGGTAAGGTGTGGGATAATTTGGAATCATTAAGATGTTGTTTCCAAGCCAGACTTGGTCAATTACTGGCTAAATGAACATCTTACAAGTTTCGAATCTCTGGATCTTTTTATTTATCTGAAAATAGAAATTTTTCTTCTTACATATATTAGTTTTCAGACTTTTTCTCTCTGTGTTTAATTATATATAATTTCGTTTTTGGTGAGGAAGATTCACTCTGAGCTAACATCTGTTCTAATCTTCCTCTTTTTTTGCTTGAGGAAGATTAGCCCTGAGTTAACATCTGTGCCAATCTTCCTCTATTTTTTTGCATGTGGGTCACCACCACAGCATGGCTGACAAGTGGTGTAGGTCCACACCTGGGATCCAAACCCATGAATCTGGACCGCTGAAGTGGAGCTCACTGAACTTAACCACTATGCCACCAGACTGGCCTGTATATATAATTTCTTTTGTTTATGACTTAAGGTTTACTAATCTTTTCCTCTGCTGTGTCTGATGTACTGATTCTCTCATCTAGTGTATTTTTCATCTTTGGGAGTTTGATTTGAGTCTTATTTTTACATCTTGTTTGTCTCTACTCTTGAACAGGTGGAATATAGGCATAATCAGTTTTCATGTCCTTGTCTACTAACTCTATCACCTGTGTTATTTCTGGGTCAGTTCTAACTGATTGATTTTCTCCTAATAATGGGTTGTATATTCCTACTTCTTTGCATGTCTGATCATTTTTGATTGGTGCTAGACATTGTGAATATCTGGGACACTGTGAGAATTTTCAGAAATGTTTTGATTGTTTGGAGGCTTGCTTTTAAGTTTTGTCAGGCGGAACCAACGCAGCCTTTAGTTTACAGTTGATTGTCCCCCTTCCCACAATACTAAGACAATACTATATGGAATACTCTACTCAACGTCCCAAGTATTATGAACTTTTTTTCTACTCTTCCCTGTGGGAAGAGGAACTATCCTTGGCCCTGCATGAGTGCTAGAGATGGTTCCCTCTAATCCTTTCAGGTGGTTTTTCCCTGAGCCATGTGTATTTTCTTCTCATGCACATGCTGATTGGTAAGACTTAGAAGGGGACCTTCTGCAGATCTTTGTGGTTCTTTCTCTGTGTCCCTGTCATCTCTCTGGTACTCTGCAGTCCCTAGCTGACTTGGCCTCCTCAAACTTCCGAATGCATCTCCTCAGTTCAGAGCACTTGCCAGGCATTCCCTGGGTTCCTTCTCCTTTTGCTTCATCCTGGAACCTCTCTCCGGGCAGGGAGCTGGGGGAAATTGGAGGACTCATCTCTTTTGCTTCCCCTCTCTCAGCAATTACTGTCAAATATTTGAAACCTTTGTTTCATATATTTTTTCTGATTTCTTAAAAGTTACTTTAAAATGGGAGGGTACCTCTGGTTTGCTGTTACTCCATCTTGGCTGACCTTAAAGTCGTCTTAAGGTTTGAATGAAATAACATCTGTAAGGTGCTTGCACTTGGAAGTCACATAGTACATGCTATTTTTCTCCCATTTTCCCCATCTGGAGTACAGGGATAATGTGCAAATATTTCAGGTCTACCTTAATTGAGGTAACTTATGTGAAGCCAGGACACTCAAGATGTGAGCTTTCACCTGCCATCCTCTGTGCTTTAATTTTAGGAGCAGAAAAAAAAGAGAAAAACACACTTATGTTGAATTTAAACACAAATCCACATCATTATGCTAAGCCTATAGTGTTTCTTTGTGGTAGTCCTTCTGCATTTAATGAAACAGAAATGTTATAAGCTGGGTTCTGAGCTCCTTGATTACTTGGGTGGTAAAAAGCAGTGCCCAGCATAATGTGGAATTTAATATATGTTGGATAATGAGTGAATACAGAGCTGAACATCTACTCTGCCTAGGTCTACCAATGTCCAGCAATTCCTCATCTAAATCTAATTTTTGTAGAAACAGAATTGTAAGATTCCTTTTCTTCTCATTAAATCATATGTTAACCTTGACTCTAGCACCAGGGGAAATGTTCTTAGAATTTTAAAATTTCAAGCTTCTCTCCAATGACATAAATGTCACTATCAAGTTTCCTAGGCAATAAAACAAAATATATGAATGTGTTGCACAATGTGGAATTGAACATTTGTTGCTGTGGGCAAAACTCTCTAAAGATACATATCTCTTAATAGCTTCCACCTGAGGGCGTTTCAAGCAGACCTGAAAGAAGAATTTCACTTTTTGAAACCAGCGGGGGTTGGAAGGTTAGCTCTTCTTAATGTCCCTTGAGAATGCAGCCAAGATGAGGGGATTGGGGTAGATAACAGTGGGAGCATGTCCAAAGGTGGTCCACGGATGAAGAGATGTGTCTTCCATCCAAGGATTGAGCAGAGAAAGTTCTCAAATGGAGCTATCATCCTGGGGCAAAAATATAATACCAAACCGATGTCTCCCTTGAATTCCAAAGTCAAATGATGTCTCTTTATTCATTGTACTTTATTTTTTTAAGTATAAAGGTTCCTCTTTTTGAAATAAAATTTTGTATATTTAATGTGAACAGTGTGTTTTGATCTACATATACATAGTGAAATGCTGACTACACTCAAGCTCATTAACACACTATTACCCACATTGTTACCATTTATGTGCATGTGGTGAGAGCACCTTAGATCTACTGTCTTAGAAAATTTCAAGTACACACTACAGTATTGTTAACTATAGTCACCATGTTGCACATTACATCTCCAGAACGTATTCATCTTATATAACTGCAACTTTGTACCATTTGACCCATGTCTCCCCATTTCTCCTACCCCTCAACCCCTGGCAACCACCACTCTACTCTCTTCTAGGAATTCAACTTTTTTAGATTCCACAGATAAGTGGAATCATGCAGTATTTGTCCTTCTGTGACTGTGTCATTCCACTTAGCATAATGTCCCCAGGTTCACTCATATTGTTGCAAATGGCAAAACTTGCTTCTTTTTTAAGGCTGAATAATATTCCATTGTATATCTATACCACATTTTCTTTATCCGTTCATCCATCGATGGCTACTTAGGTTATTTCTACGTCTTGGCTATTGTGAATGATGCTGCAATGAACACGGGGGTGCAGATATCTCTTTGAGATGCAAACTTCATTTCCTTTGGGTATATACCCACCTTTATTCATTTAAGATAAGGGACAGTCCACCCACTGTAAAGCTATGATAACCATGCCAGGTGAGGTCTGAGAGAAAGCCATCCTGCAGGCACCGTAGCCTAACCTGGGGAACGGAGGTGCTAAGGAGGACGTATTGATGACCATTCCTGAGAAATCGCCAACCCAAAGCCTCCTCACAGACAAGGTCAAGGCACGCACATCACTTTCAAGATGATGTTTTCTACTGGAAAGGCAAATCATCTTGCCGCAGTCTTCTAGAAGAGGTAATTTATCTTTCTTTGAGCACTTGCTGGCTACTGGCAGTCTGTTTGGCCTCATCTCAGCAGACACACGGACGTCTGAGTCATTATCTCAAGAATGGTTTCTGCTTATTGTGGTTTCTGCTATGTTTGAACTTTAATGTGATTCCAGAAACCAGACACCAAATATGATATTAGCCTACTTACGAGAAAGTCACACTTAAAACGGTGGTTCTCGAACTTCAGTGGGGGTCAGAAGCATCCAGAGTGCTTCTGAAAACATAGATTTTGATGCAGTGGGTCTGGGGGTTTGCATTTGTCCTGAAGGTTTGTATTTGGAACAAGTTCCCAGCGGATGTTGAGGCCACTGGTCCAAGGACTCCCTTTGGAAACCGCTGCCTTAGAAGGTCTTGTGATTTTTTTGTAACCACCGGGATAGTGTTATAAAATGAGGTGATGAGTGGGTTTGTTTTCCCCCCAAAAATGAGAACATATTCAACTGTGTTAGTCAAGTTTACCAAACAACAGTCTTTGATGATACTGAAGTTCTGTTTCCCTTCTAGTGTGTTCTACACAGCGTTGCGTACAACGTGCTCAAAGATTTAGAATCTGAGCTGCTGCATCTGCAGATGGAAGCTTAATTCTGTTACAAGCGCACCTGAGAGAGTGATAAAACCCCAGACTGTGCTGAGGGGTGGTCTTCGGCTGAGGATTTAATTGCATCCTTGGAGGGACTAATTTCCAAGCTTCCTCCGTGTGTCTGTGAAGCATTGGAAACTGGTTTGAGCTAATGGAGTCTGTTCAGAATATATGGCTCAGCCATGGCCACCCATTTCCTGGAAATCAGAAGGGAAGCAAGGGAGAGTGGAGGAGAGGAGATGGAAGAAATAAATGGCCTTGGGCTGCAAATACTGGTCTAGTGTTGGCTTTGCTCTGAAGGGCTTGGTGTGTAAACTGTGGTAACATTAGGAAAATGTTTCTCTTCTTTATGCATGGGGTATTCTGACTTGGGAATTAAAGTTTGCTCTTTATGGGAGTGTTGGTGATTCAATACTTCCCTCTAAACATTTGGGTGAATAAAAAGATTTCTCTGAAACTCATAGTGGTACGTAGACTTAGAAGGAGGCAAAACATGGCATTCTTTGATTGCAAAAGCCAAAGTCCTTTCAATAACTGTTCCTCGGGGTCAACATCCACTAGAACTGTCCTTTTGAGACTCCATAGAGTTTAATCTAGAGCCATGAACTCAGAGTTGGACAAAGTCTCTATCGGGGTGGGAACTTTCACGCTCAATTCACTCCAATAAATCTTTATAGAATGACTGTAAGGTACAAGTGTATACCTTTTTTTCTTGAGTATAAAATAACATCTTTGTTCCTCTCAGACTACCTAACAGAATACTGTCATTTATAGTATACTCAATATATTCAGATTGAATTATTGATATTCTGAGACTTCAATATAATTTCATTTAAAAGAATATGAACTAGTACCTATTGTTGGTTGACTTGTGTTCCCCAAAATATATGTTCAAATCTTGACCTCTGACACCTATGAATGTGATTCTTTTTAGAAATAGGGTCTTTGCAGATGTAATTAAATTAAGATAAGGTCATGCTGGAGTAGCCTGGCCTCTAAAACTAATGACTGGTGTCCTTATAAGAAAAGAAGAGGCATTTACATAGAGAGAAAGCCATGTGAAGATGGAGGCAGAGGTTAGAGTGACATTTCTACAAGCCAAAGAACACTATGGGTAGCCAGCAACACCAGAAGCTGGAAAAGAAATGGAAGGGTCCTCCCCTAGAGATTTCCAAGGGAGTGTGGCCCTGTGACAACTTGATTTCAGAATTCTTGTCTCCAGAACTCTGAGAGAATATAATTTTTGGTTTTAAGCCATCCAAGTTTGTGTGAATTTGTTATGGCAGCCTTAGGAAACTAATGCAGTACCTAATAAACTTGAAAACTGCACTATTTGGAAAAGTAAACACTTTCCTCTGAAGACTGAGAAAACACGATCTCAAAGAATTCAGAGAAATGGTCACTTGAGACACACTCAACTTTATAGCATTTTAAATAATTCAGAAGCAATAGGAAAGTGAAAATTACTAGGAATTTTAAAAATTGCAAATGAAATATGAAATCGGATTATAGAACTAAATCCTAAATAACATGAAGACAAAATATTCTAACCTACAAATATATGCCCTTTGGGTGGGCCTGTATTTGCAACATTAGAACACTGTATTAATGAATATTTAATGAGAACAAGATTTTAGATGTAGGCAGAAGCATTCTTCCTAGTAGGAGGTGAAAGTGACTTTTCTTCTGTAAAGCATTATCCCAACATTATTCTTAGTGGCCTGAAGAGGTGTGGAAAGCCATTCTCAAAACAGAACAAAACACCTCAATAAAGAAAAACAAAAATTCAGGTTCTGAGAAGGTGCAGTTGAAGTATCTTTTTTTTTTTTTTTTGTGAGGAAGACCAGCCCTGAACTAACATGTGTTGCCAATCCTCCTCTTTTTGCTGAGGAAGACTGGCCCTGGGCTAACAGCCGTGCCCATCTTCCTCTACTTTATATGGGATGCCGCCAAAGCATGGCTGACGAGCAGTGCATCAGCGGGCACCCGGGATCCAAACTCATGAACCCCAGGCTGCCAAGCGCAAACTAAATCACTGCGCCACCAGGCGGCCCCGAAGTATCTTGAGTTTTGTATCCACCAAGGCACTGAGTATAAATTACTCCTTATGAAGATGTAAATGAAAGTATTTATTCTTTGAAACAATGCAACTGTGAAAGGGATATTAAAGTGCCAAGTGCCTTCAGGCAAGCACAAATGTCTGCTGGAGGGGAGGGTATACCTTGCTGGTTGGGGCGGGCAGGGGAGGTCAGGATGGGTAAGTGCCCAGATGCAGTGGGGATGGGGAAAGGGTGACAACACCATGGGGAAGCTGCCAGGATGGGAGGCAGGGGGAGGGCATGGGGCCATGTTAGGGTGAACAAGGGGGTGGGGTCCAGATTCAGGTGGTTTGTGCTTAACTCCTGGCTCTGTCATTTCCTTATCCATCAAACTGAGATAACAATACTTATCTCAGAAGGTTCTTGGGGAGGTGAGCATGGTACCCAGCACATAATATGTGCTTAATAAACATTTATTACTATTGTGATTCTTGCTAATGATGTGTAGTCTAGTTGGGTGACATTACTGGAAGAATGGGGAAGGTAAGGAAGGTAGGTTGCAAAAATTATAGTGGATTATAACTAAGTATTGCTTGGGAGCTGATGAAGGATTTAAACACACACACACACCATTTCAGCAATATTTATTGAACTCTACCTATGTTCCAGATGCTGTTTTGGTTCTGGTGATAAAAGTAAGATGCCTACTCTCTTGGATCTTGTATGTTTTCTGGAGATAGTCAGATAAGTGAATGACTGTGTGAATAACATAAAGTGATAACTGAACTGGAGTAATATGATGATGTTTTCATCAGTTCAGTGATGTTAGATTGGGTAGCTGGGGCATCTTTGAGGAGGTGATATTTGCGGTGAAATCAGAAGGGAACGTATTCACCCTTGGAGTCTCGGGAAGGTCCAAGCTCTGCTGACACCTGATTTTAGTTCCCTGAAACCTATTTCAGACTTCTGACCTCCACAGTGATAAGATAATAAATTTGTGTTTTAAGCCACCAAATTTCTGGTAATTTGTTACAGTAGACATACAAAACTAATATGTCTGCCTTCATACTTCCCTTATGTAGGTATTTTGCCTTAAACTATGTTGAGTATTATTTCAGTTTCTTTAAACAAATTTATATAAATGATATCATAGTGTTTGTCCCTTTCTGCAGTGGGCTTTTTCATTTCTGAACTTTATTTATGCTTGTATGTATAGTTCTTGTTCAACCAATTTCACTTCTGTCGAGTTCCTCAGAGAATTTTTATGAGTTGCCTCAAAGTTTTTTAAAAAGTAAGTAGCTCAATAAAGTAATTTGTATATGGTTTTTAAAATTGGGTTGGGAAAGCACTCCCCTCCTTTAAGAAGGAGATTTGAAATCAAACATGATTTAATGGGTGCTTATGAGACAGAATAGATCTTAAATATCAGTGCAAAATGCATTCACTTCTGTGATTCTCCTTTTGAAAAGGATCCATGGAAAAACATCTCATGAAATAAAAAAGGTTTAAAAAAATGGCAATGTTTGATTTTAGTGATGGGCTTAGAAGTTGCTTGGCACAGTTCAGAGGTGTGTGGAGATGTCAAGAGCTGGCTTCCCAAATATCACTAAAGCAACCCATGGATAAGACAAGGCTGAGTCTGTTGCATACCTCAATCAGGGAGAACACCACCCCACCAAACTGGCCATGACCCAGAGGGGGCAGGGGAAAGACAGAATTTATTGAGACTTTTAAGTTTGGGTTAAGTCAGGTCTTTCAATGCAGGAGATTTGATGAGTATTGAGTAAGGATCAAGTCACAATAGTTCAAGATTGGTGGAGCAGCAAGGTAAGGATTTTGATGGGAGGCATCCAAAGAGTCTTAGTGCACAAACGTCCCTTGACACTTTCCTTTGAAGACTTGATGGGTCTTTTGGGAAGTTCTCGTAATGAGCAATTGAAAGCTTGCCTGGAGCGTCAAATGACTTGCCTTGAAGAGATTAATGAACACAGAGGAAGTGCAAAGTCACACTAAAGCAGAGACTAAGGTGTGTTTTTTGTTTCTCAATGTCCAGGGTGAGTGTAAGGTAGGCAGTTCTGTTCTCAGGAAGATCACATAGATGCATCATCTTGCCCTAATATACCCTTTCTAGAAAGGAGATTGTCATGATTCTCCAAGGCTATGTTGCTTAGTAGGAAATGGTAAGAGAAGGGGGCGCTCTTTCAGAATCACTTGGGGAGCATTTGTGATATATGTCTGCCGAAACTCTCCTCCATAATGCTTGGAGGATATTTACCGCCAGTACAATACATATAAAAATCAATAAAGTGCTCCTGTAAAGGAGACCTTATCTATCATCCTCTTCCTTTTGAGGACCTTTCTCATCTCTACAATCTTTCCCTGGTGTTGAGGGTGACTGGACTCTGTTAAATGGATGAAAAATCATTTCTCTTGACGTGTGCTTTCCCTTTCAATGTAAGGGAAATTAAATTTCTGCCAGGAAGAAGCGGTGATAGATCAAACTGGCCTTCCACTCAATGCGTCTCTGTAATTTGCTAAGAGAGAGCTGTCTCTACAATTAGGTATTGTAAGTCAGTCATGATTTATGATTCCATTGAAAAATAGAGTGGCGTTTGTGTGAACTGGAAAGTATAACTTAGACTCAGGTTTTAAATGAAATAATAAAAATAATCTCTCCATGTACTTGGATTCCCCATCAAGATAATTTATACTTATTGTCTATATCTCATTTCCCTGCTTATAAGAAGTCAACAGAAGGACCATGGGATTGGTCCATTTCTCCATTCTATAAGAGTAGATTCACCTGCTTATAAAAGAAAATCCAACGAGCTTCAAAAGTTTATTTTGGAGAAATTCTGAAGGAGAAGGGCCAGGCTCTGTGTAACAGTCATGCTGTCATCAGGGCCCGGGATACTTTTGTCTTTCTCCTCTACTGTCTTGACTCTGAACTTCCATCTTCACTGTCAGCTCATGTTTCAAGATGGTGCCTCAAGCCCCAGTCATCCTCTCTAAGATGCAGGAGAGGGAGGTGTGGGGGGTTGGAATTGGCTGCCTCAAAAATATGTCTCTTTACCTTGATTATTTTGTCTGAAGGAGACTTTGACCTCATCCCCCCCCCCCCCCACACACACACTAACTGTCTAAAGGGATTTGGGATGAAAGGCCTGTCCCCGGGACGGGCCATCACTGTGGATAGCTTTGGGTATCAATAGACTGGGAGGGTCCTTGCTAAGCCCATTCTTATCAAAGTTCTGTTTACCAGACATTTACATTTGTTAAGGGAAATCTCCATTTGTAAAAGTCTCTCCCTGTCTCTACCAGGAAGAAGGGGGGATGACCTCATCTCTAGAAACTCTTCAGTGTAGAAGGTGAGGCTGCATAATAACCTTACTGTGCTTTTCTTGTAATCTCCCATAACTGACCCACCCCCAACATCCTCCACTGTCTTTCTGTTTAAGAGGAGAACCTCCACCATTTTGTTGAGAAACTCAGTTTCCCGGATCTCTCCCATGTATACATGTTATAAAGCTTTGTTTGATCTTCTCCTGTTCAGTCTCATGTCAATTTAATTTGTAGCCCAGCCAGGGAGGACCCAGAGTGGGTAGAGGGTAGTCTTCCTCCTCTTCAGAGGACAAAAACGCATTCTACGTTCAGGAGCTTTCATGGAGGACCCACCCAATAGCTTCTGCTCATACATCATTGGAAAGCCCATAGCACAAGGGGAGGATGAAGGTCTTAGTTTTTAAGCTAGACAGACAGCTATCTGAAATAAGATGAGGCTTTGGATAATACAGGCAAAGGAGAGAGTAGACGTTAGCTAGGTGATTAGGAGTCTATCGCAGAATGGAAAATGGAAGGGTTGAACCTCAGAGTGAGGGCAGGCAGAGTGGGGTGTAAAAAGAGGGAGAAGAAGGTTAAAGAAATTAGGAGTAGGGGAGGATGCAAGATGAGAAAGGAGAAGTGCAGTGGAGTCTTCCCCCATCACCTTTCAGGACCCGGAATCTCACAGCCCACAGGATGCTCTTTGGCTTGAAGCTATCCTGACATCTGGTCTTTCTCTGTGGAATTAAGATTGTGGAATTCTCTTCACTGGCCTCCTTCAGCATGTACTGGGTTAGGTCCACAAGGGCAGTGAAGTAAATTCGATTTTTATTTTTCCTTAGGGAGAAAAGATGCTCAAACCACAACCATGGAGACCTTGTTGTCTGTCCTCCAATGACTACTTGAGATGCCATTGTCTTGGCCATGCTTGCTGAATTTTTTGAGCTACCACTTAATCCACTTCCCGACATAAATGTGATTGTATCTAAAATGATGAAAGGAGCCAGTGTTCTTGTCCATTTTGGGTTCTTGTTTCCTGCTCCTATGTTGGGTGAGTGTTTCCACTCTTGAAAGCTGCCCGAGGTTTATTTTTTTCAGTTCTCAAAAAAGATCTGGGGCAGAGATACCAGGTCTTATCTTGGGAGAAGAAAGAGCTTGGATCTGAAGGGTCTGCTTTTAACTTATGGGCAAATGATAGGCAGGAAGACTTTTCTGTTAACCTGCAATGAGTTGAAGGAGAGAAAGCTAACAAAGGAACCCAGGGCTCCTTTATATCCACGTGGATGTTTTATTGGAGGACTGGGGCTGGGGTGATGGTGGAGACACTTAGCTGAAAGAGGCTCACTGTGTTCTTACCTGGAGGTGCATCATCGGAGGGCCAGGTAACTCCAGAAAAGGAGACACCAGAGTCTGTGACCAGGTTGACATTAACTCCTATAGCATCTGGAGCAACCTGCATTAAAACATTTGCATGTAGAGTGGGTGGAGAAACCAACAGTGACTCGAACCTACGGAATCATATGCACATCAGCTGTATGTCAGTTGCCTGTGAAAATTGCTCTTGAATTTTCGTGGAGTGTCTCCTGCTCCAGGCTAAAGTTTTTCCAGTTTCTTGGAAAGCGTCCCGGGCTACACTTTATTTCAGTTTTCCTGTATGCTTAGCTAGAAAGAAGAGGATGGGAAGACTTTTTATTCTTCTTTTTTCATTTTCTGAGATGACGTTGCTGTTCTGGGTGAGCTTTGTGTGTGCAGTTGTTCAAAAACAGACATGGAATCAGTGGTCGATTTTGGACTCTGGGTGGGAAGTGTTGTTTTGGAACTCTCGTTTAGAAAAAGATGAAACATTCCATATCAAAATGCCTGATTGGGTGCTCCCAGATGGATGCTTAGAAAAGTTTGTGTGAGGCTCACCGTCTCTTGCATGGCCATTTCCCTCCATTGACACTGGAAATTGAGTGAATTCCAGAACTTTCTGGAAGGTACTGTGTAATTAATGAGCCTAGGAATTCATTCCTTCCAAAGGCAATGGGTGGTCTGTTTCCCAGTCATCATTTCCAGTCATGGAGCCCTAGAGGAGCATGTAGACAAGCATGTTTGTGAGGGTATCGACAGCTCCAATGGGGCGCCATCCACTCTGTCTACCATGTGCCTCCGAGGCAGTAGAAAGGTAAGCCTGAGCTGGATGAAGGGTTCTCACAGTCCAGTTCTGCCAAGTGTTTAACTTCCTTCTCCAAGTTGTTAAGCAGTTTCCTGCCCTTTCCCTGAATCTGGTTTGCAGTCAAGAGCCATGAATTATTGTCTCCTGTGGTCCAGATGAATAGCTCTCCTCCAGGCAATGGCAGAAGGTAACTTCTCCTGGTTGGATTACCATCTAGGCACACCAGAAGACACAGAGTAAAACTCATCTCGCAGTCAATATTGCTTCACGATGAATTTTTTTGATGAATGACTCAATTTTCCCATTTCACTGTGCTCAGAGACACATGCTTGAGGTAAATCTCTTTTCCCAGGTGATGTTTCAAAGGAGCCCAAGAGCAGCAGCAAGGAGACATTATACAAGTGAAGATGAGGAATCCTGATGTTATTTTCAGGAGAACTTCTGCACAAAATGAGTTTCCCCCTTGGCCATTCTGTCTGTGGCATATGTAGGAGCTGGGACGTCTGAGTGGTTAATACTCTCAGTGACCTTAGTCAATCCTTAGTCCCAATGCATTTTGGCCACATTGATGCCCTGCAGGTGGCTTTGATTTGCTTCTTGGTCTCTAGCAAGCCTGCCGCTGTTCTTAGTTCAAACAGCTCCTGCTTCCCTAGCTGCCTGTGCTTCTCTTAGCAACGTGGCTTCAGACATCATTGCTATCTTATTTGGAAACTGAGCTGTCCTGAAGATCCCTAGACACCCTCAGGAGGTGTGTCAGAACTTTCTGGAACATGCCATGTAACTAATGAGCCTAAGAATTCATTCCGACCAAAGGCAATGGGTGGTTTGTTTCCCAGTCATCGTTTCTAATCATGGAGCCCTAGACAAGCATGTAGACGTGGCTGGTCATCTTCGCGGTGCCCATGTGATTAAGCCTAGCTTGATTTCTTGTTGAACAGATTTGGGGCTGCTCTGCCCAGGCTTGCCCATCACAGGTCTTTGGGGAGGCGTGGCGCCTTGCCCCAAGAGGCAGACAGCGTCCTGCGTGCTAGGTACACATGGGGAGACTCTGCTTATAAATCCTTGTGTCACTTTCATTCATTGCAGGTCCTCCTATCCCTTCCAGAGTTTTTGAGGGAGTGGTTCTGTTTAATGAAGAATTACTGTCAGTCATACGCTTTGGGTTGATTGACCTTCAGGGCACAGAGCAAGAGTTGGGCAATGCATCCCGGTGACTATTTGCCTCGCCCTTATCCGGAGAGCACTTTATAAGAAAGAACTTGGTAGCAATATTAAAATGTAAATATTAGACTTGACCCCAGATCCACATTTCCCATAGATGGGAAAATGTAGATGTTTCAAAAACAAGGTGGAAAATGACAGTGACAGGTTTTAGAAAAATGCAGAGACTCTTGGTGACTGTCTTGCCTTGATTGATGAAGCTAGGGATATTTCAGGAATGCTTTAAGCATCCTGTTTTTTTTCGGTGTTGGAAGAGAGACTCACTTTGAGGAGGCTCGCAAAGCAACTGGGAATTGGGTAAACAGTCTTGGAAGTCAAGGCAACCATCTCTGAGGAGAGAGGTGTGCCTCAGAGAGACAGAGAATGGATGACAAAGAGCTAGGCCTATGGGCATCCTGGTCATCTGCTGGAGATTCTACAGGGTTTTGAGGGCACAGTGCAGTCTGCCCTATGAGGCATCGGCAGGGGCAACTTGACTGTGCAAGAGGGTTGACTCCGAAAATGGTCCTACACACTGGCCAGGCAAGTGGGTGCTGGGTGGAGGCTCCTGGCCCAGCTTGGATCGTTCACTGGTTGTGGTTCTCCCCATGTGGCTAATTTAAGCTTCTCACAGCATGGGGGTCTCAAGGAAATTGAAGTCTTTATGTGGAGGCTAACTTATCCCATATCCCCAAAGTGGAAGCTCCCAGCCCTTCTTAGACCTGGGATGGGTGCAGCCACCCTCTGCCAAGTTGCATTGGATAAATCATGTCACAAGTCCACCGTGGTTCCAGGGGAGGCGACATAAAAAGATGCGAATGTTAGGAGTCCAGGTTCATCAGGGGTCAATGAAGTGCAGCCTGTCCTCACTACTTGAGGATCCTGTATTAGCAAATTTGGTGACCTGCTACAATTTCTTTGTTAAGCAAACCAATACTTGCAGCATTTTTGTGGCCGTCCGTGGACATGTACAGAGCAGTGAGAAGTTTCAGTTTCCCTCCATGTGTGTTCCCAGCTGAGCCCGAACGAGGTGGCACTCTGCCATCTTGTTTCAGCTCTTACTGTAAACAGTGTTATTTTCTCGTCATTCAGTGCCATATTTTTTGCATTTTTTGTGCTTTGTATTGGTGGTGTAGCTGTTTAAAGTGGACTGAAAGCAGTGCCGAAGAGTTGTCTGTGTTCCTAAATGCAAGAAGTCTGCGATGTGTCTTAAGGAGAAAATGTGTGCGTTGTATGAGCTTCCCCCAGGTGTGAGTTATCGCGCTGTTGACCGTGAGTTCAATGTGAATGAATCAAAAATGTAGATTCAATAAGGTGTCTTTAAACAGAAAGACAAAACAAGGTTGTGTATTGATTAACTGATGAAAATGTTGTGACCAGAGGCTCACAGGAACCTTACCTGGTACATCCCCCAGGGGCGATGGTTTCTGCTCATTCAGTGTTTGTGGTGACTTTATAGAACATCACTACTCTGAATTATGAGAATCAGCTTTAACAGATCACTGCAAACATCTAGGAAGCTTTGGATTGGGACCCAGATCTGAACCAAGAGATCAAGAGACCAAATGCACCCTAAGAATGTATCTATAGGGTCTGCTTCCACTGGTGGCTTACATGGCTAGCAAGGCTGGTCCAGTCACTGCCCTTTCGTTTCACGAGTCTTAGAATAGAGTGAATTGGCCTTTTCCTCTTCATCTGATTCTACGCTGTGGGGATTGACTAGCAATCCATTTCATTAAATGTTTTAAGCTTTTTGTTTTGAAATAATTGGAGACTCATGAGGTATTGCCGGAATAATAGAGGTCTCGTGTACCCATTACTCAGCTTCCCCGAGGTGTAAGATCTCATTCAGCCATAGCCGATTGTCAAAACCAGCAAATGGATCACATTGTGTGGTTTTTGCATGTGCTTGTGTGTGTGTCCCCTAGATGAAATCTAATCACATGCGTAGATTCCTTTAACACCCCCACATTCAGGATCTCCATAAAGAAGTCCCTCATGCTACCCTTTATAATCAGACCCCCCCGCCTCACCTCCTGACAACCACTGCTCTGTTTTCCATCATTATAATTGTGTCATTTCTAGAGGGCTAAATAGATGGAATCCTTTGAGACTGGCTTTCTTTTCACTCAGTGTGAGGTTCTCGAGTTCCAAGCAGATTGTAGCATGCATCAATACATTGTTCCTTTTTATGGCTGAGTAGTATTCCATAACAATCCATTTTCAAAAAAAATTCTTCATACAGATTTTTTTTACTGTGGGACTATGTATAACATAGAATTAGCCATTTTAAACATTTCTAAGTGTACAACTCAGTGGCATGAAGTACATTCACATTGCTGTGCAACCATTACCACTATTTCTAAAACTTTTTTGTCTCTCAAACAGAAACTATGTACTTGTTAAACAATAATTCCCCATTCTTGCCCTACCTTAATCCTTGGTAACCTCTAATCTGCTTTCTGTCTCTATGGATTTGCCTATCCTGGGTGTGTCATGTAAATGGAATCACACACTATGTGGCCTTTTGTGTCTGACATCTCTCACTGAGTGTCATGTTTCCAAGGCTCATCCACATTGTAGCCATGTCAGTGCTTCACTCCTTTTCATGACTGAGTAATATTCCAGTGTGTGGATGGACCACATTCTGTTTATCCATTCATCCATCAATTGACACTTGGGTTGTTTCCATTCTTTGGCTACTGTAGATAATGCTGATGTGAACATGCATATGCAAGAATCTGTTTGCATCTCACTTCTTAATTCTTTTGGGTATCTACATAGGAGCAGCAATCGATCTTTTAAATATCTTTTTTTGTTGTTGTTGACATATTAAAGTGGATATTAGTAGAGAGTGAGTAACTATAGCAACTTCATGCAGCTAACAGGACTCTAAAACCCGGGCTCCTCAGAGGAAACTAGCTGGTAGCTTTAGACTTTATCTCTGGATGCCCCCACCCAGCATTGCTCCTGGTCACAGCGTAGGGGTTCAACACACACCTGTAGAATCTTAGACGTGCTCTGTACCGCATCCCTTTGTGCAGACACACAGCTTGGCAAGGGTAGGCATCAGGAAACATTGGAAAACTGATGATGCAGCCAAGCTTGTCTAGCATCATTTCTCAGCCACACAGGATGCCTTTCTGTTGGGTCCCGGAATGGGGGAAGGCAAAACCAGTGAGCACTCAGGGCCAAGGGATATCTTTCCAGAGACAAGGGGTGTCCCAGGGTGCCTGGATATTACTCGGCATTTTCATAAAGGGGAGGTCATTTTTGGACCTCTCTCTGCAAAAAGAGTCAGAAGGACCCATTATAATAATTTATTCCATAATACCATAGGGTGTGACAGACTCATTGTCTGGATGTGGCAGAGGTGCTCATCTTGACTTTTTGTGTTTGGGGGGGATTCACAGTTGGAATTTTCTCATCCATGCATTAAACAAAGTATTATAGTTGATAACACTGTATTGTATAATTGAAATTTGCTAAGAGAGTAAAACTTAAATGTTCTCACCAAAAAAAAAAAAAAGGATAAATATGTGACGTGATGATATGTTGATTAACTAGATGGTGGATAATGTATACATACATCAAATCACCACTATGTACATTTTAAATATCTTACGATTTTATTTCTCAATTGTACCTAAATAAAGTTGAAAAAAAGTTTTTGCATATAACGATAGCACAAAATTGTACCCAATAAAGGATCCATACATTAGAAAAAGAAAAAAAGTATCCCATTCAATGCACAGTGTGAAACCAAAGCTTTTATTAAGCAGGATTAATCTTCCAGGTGAAACCAATTTTAAATATATGAGCCATCTGAAAGGCACTTTAAAACTGGCCAAGAAAGCACTTTCTTGCAGCTGCAATCAATGATTAATTTGATTTTGAAATTATATATAGCAAGAATGGGTGGGCCAAGAGAATATAACTCCTTAATCGTCTCTTCATGCACCTGAAAAGCTGCTTAATTTGCAAAGGACTTTTGCATGAGTGACGGCACCTTAAGTTACCCCCCATGAGCTAGGTGTTTCACCAGAGGAATTTTCCACACCTGTTGGCCACTTTCTCAAAGTAGGAAATAAATGGCTATGGGAAAGGTGGTTCAGAGCTGTGAGTTCAATTGTTTGGCTGATGGAGAAGGGCAGAAAGCGAGGGTCCCCATTTGTCTGGCATCCATGTGCCTCATTTTTTCTTCCATTTTTGCCTGGTGCCCGTGGAGCATAAACACAGCCAGAGTCTTCATTTTCTCCTAAATGTTTTTCTGTGTTTCTCTACTGTACTACATAAACCCCGGCTGGCAGGTTTTCAACAGGCTGTCACACTGAGCCTGAATTGAGGTCTCTGTGACGCCACGCCGAGACCTCTCCAAAGGCCTGAAAGAAGAGAAAGGAGAGGGTGTGGGGCTGCGGGAGGGACTGGCTCCTCGGAGCTCCCCCGGGAATCCTCCCAACAAAGCAGAAGCACCGTGGATGAAATCTGATCTCCCTATCCCTTCCCGCTGGGTCTTGGAGGGAGCTTTGGGAAAAGGCAGACCTGGTGACCCCCCTTTCAAGCATCCCCTTTTGAAGACCCACCTCAAATGAATCTGTCCATAGAAGCCTCACCCCAGGCAGAGAGCCAGCTTGGTTTTTGCAGACAGGTGCGTCTCACCTGGGGCTTTGAAGGACACAATGAGATCCTGCAGGTGATGGGGGTGGGGCGAGGTCTCCCAGCGCGTGGGAGGCAGGTGACTGCACCTTGAGAAGCGAGTCTTCTCTGGCGTGGATTCGCGGCTGCAAGGTGGATTTTTCTTGTGATCGAGTGAAGGGACGGTTTCAGGGGAGTCGGAAGTAAGCACCTGGGTTTTCTGGGCATATGGAGGGAAGCTGGGCATTTTCACCTGCTCGGAAGCCCCAGCGAGACCATCACCAGAGAAGGGCTACAATCCAGCATAGAGGAAAGCAGGGTTAGGAGATGCTGTGGGATGTAGACGATAAACTTGGGGTCCTGTCCTGCCTCCCTCAGCTCCCTGGACCCGAGGGGTCCCCAAGTTCTCTCTCGACTCCTCACTTGGCTGGGGGAATAGGGCACCCAGAAGGGCAAGCTGTTCCAGGGCAAAATCCTTTTCTGCTGGGCAGGTGTGCACAGGTGGACTCTGGCATGGGGTGCTGCCATGGGTAGGTGTCCCGAGTCCAGGGTCTAGGAGCTCAGAGGGGCTCAGAGGGTAGATGAGATGCAGCCGCTGCTGAGAACTGGGAGAAACTTAGCCCCCGAGGGGCAGTGCACAGCCTTCCATTTCCTTTTGGCTTCCTGCTCCTGACCCAGATACTACAAAACACTCCCCAAAATGGCATCATGAGCACACGGTGGAGCAATAGATTGACTATGAAACCACACGAAAACCAGTGCCCGTATAGGGCATTCTTCCCTGCCTCAGATCCTGGCGGGACTTTTGACATCTGCTGGGTATGGGTATACCATCTCTGAGACTGTGTGTTTTTGTGCTCAACTCCTTTTCATGGCTGAATAATATTCCACACCACTTTTTCTTTCTCTATTCACCCATCGACGGACGCTTAGGTTACTTCCATGTCTTGTCTGTTGTGAATAGTGCTGCAATGAACATGGGGGTGCAGATAACGCTTCGAGTCCCTGCTTTCAATTGTTTTGGGTATATACCTAGAAGTGGGATTGCTGGACTATATGGTAGTCCTATGTTTAATTTTGGGGGGAAGTAGAAATGGACATACTTTTTAAGCCACAGCTGGAAGAAGCGATGAGCCTTTGAGTTAGTACTGGCACCTTCCTGTGCATTATTTTTATGTAGTCACACATAGTGTATTATACGTAGGTTAGCTGTTCCCCAGAAAGTCTGTAGTTCAGTCTTTCGGTCCTTTGGTACACAGCTTGTTCTCAAAAGGTTTGTCTGTGCAATCTTTGGGGTGAGATTGGGTGCAGTCTCTAGAGTTAAAGCCATGAGGTAAATGAAGTAGTTTCCAGCCAATGCTTCTTCTTGTCCTTATGAAAGGAGGAGACAAAAACTCAATCTTGACATTGTTCGACTGAGGCAGAGAGCCCCAACTGCAGGATTCCCTGTCTGGGGACAAACCCCCATTGTACGAGTCAGCTAGAGTTGCTATAACAAAATACCACAGACGGGGTGACTTGAACAGCAGACATTTATGGTCTCCCAGTCCTGGAGGGTAGAATCTGAGATCCAGGTGTGGGCAGGGCTGGTTCCTCCTGAGGCCTCTCTCCTTGGTGTGTAGACACCGTCTTCTCCCCGTGTCCTCACAGGGTTGTCACTCTGTGAGTGTCTGTGTCCTCACCTCCTCCTCTCATAAGGACACCAGTCCTATGGGATTAGGACCCACCCTAATGACCCCATTTTAACTTCTTTAAAGACCCATCTCCACGTACAGTCACCTTGGGGTGAGGGCTTCTACATATGAGTTTTGGGGACACCCAGCTCAGTTGCAAACCCCCACCACAGCCCGCGGCAATGTGTGCTCTTCCATTTGACCCAAGATCTCAGTGGAGGAGGGAGTAGGAACTTCCCCGCCATCCTGCACATCATCTGCAGGCTCTGGGACTTCTCTGATGAGTTGCTGCTTGTTTGCAAAATAAATATATGAAAACCTCAGGGACGTGCTGGGACAGGTACGAGACCTCTGCTTCATGCCCAATCACTCAGTGATGGCCACTCTGTATACCTGAGGTGCTTCTGAGCATCTCTGATGGGATAACAAGGGGCATTATCTCTTCACACCATTGATTGCTGCTCCAGGGATGTAATTGGTGGGCCACCTGTCAGTCCCTTTCTCAAGCATAGACCAGTGTCATTATGTTACACATAAATGTGGATCTTTATCTATGGGTTTTCTGCTAATTCTGCATCACCTCCCAATATGGCTCCTATGTTGTCTTTTAGGTAACCTAGGGAAGGTTGTAAAGAGAATGAGACTTAAACATCCTTCCAATTTTCAACAGGCTCAAACAGAGACATTTATTTGCAGCAATTTCCCCCAAAGAGTGCACAGATAAAACTATCTAGACCAAGGCTGGCACAAATGTAAAGAAAGACTAGAAACTGCTTGGCTGTTTAGCCCTGGAGCTGGAGAGGGTAAAGGGTGGAGGGGACCAGGGTTCTGTCTGATCTTAACTTTAGGGGTGACTGGGATGATGCCACTTAAGACTTTGAAATTTTGGAGGGGGGTTCTTTGTTTTTTATTGAGGTGAAATTTACATAACATGAAAATCACCATTTTAAAGGATATGACTCAGTGATATTTAGTACATACACAATGTAGTGCAACCAGCATCTCTATCTAGTTCCAGAACTTTTTCATTCTCCCAAAAGGAGACCCCATACCCATTAAGCAGTCATTCTCCATTCCCTCTCCCCCAGCCCTTGACAACCACTAGTCTGCTTTCTGTCTATGGATTTGCCAATTCTGGACAATCCACATAAATAGAATCATGAAGTATGTGACCTTTTTGTGTCTGGCTTCTTTCACCTTACATCATGCTTTTGACGTTCATCCATGTGGTAGCATGTGTCAGTGCTTCACTCCTTTTCATGGCTGGGTAATATTCCTTTTTATAGATGGACCACATTTTGTTTATCCATTCATCCATTGATGGTCATTTGGGTTGTTTCTGTGTTAGATATTTTTACACTCATGACTCAAGATACCCGGACTAGATTATCTCTGATTCCTTCCAGCTCTGAAAATTGACATTTAAATAGATAGCAGCTTGCTGGTTTGGTCACATGTGCAAGGTCTGTGCAAAGCGCGTCAATGGGTATAAAGTTGAAAGAGGGAAAGGAGATCCAGATAGGCAGTGAGAAGAGAGAAATCTAAGCCATAAAATGGAGATAATGATAAAGTTTTTGATGTGCAATGGATTATAGAAACAGCTTTATACAGGAGGGTTACAGTCAGATGGGAGTGGGGCTTTGAATCATCAACCCACTACTTTTAATTTAATTTAATTTTTCTTAAAAAAGTAGAATTTGTTTTAAACCATTTATTTTGCCACATTAGGTAAAATTGCATGCTATTTTTCATTTGAAATGTTGCTATTTTTTTAGTGGACTAATACTGTCTGGGAATTTTTAAAGAATTAACAGCTTCATTGAGACATAGTTTACATACCATAAAATCATCTAAAGTATTCAATTTAATTATTTTTCGTAAAGTTGTGGAGCTGTGCACAATCACCACCATCAATTTTAGAGTATTTTTATCATCTCGATAAGAAACCCTGTACATTTTAACTATAACCCCCTTACTTTCCCTTCACCCCCATCTTAAATAACCATGAATCTATTTTCTGTCTCTATATATTTTCTTCTTTTGGACTTTGATATAGATGGAATCACATGCTATGTGGCCTTTTGTGACTGGATTATTTCACTCGGTATAATGTTCTCAAGGTTCATCCGTATTGTAGCATGAAGCACCACTTCATTCCTTTTTATGGCTAAGTAATGTTCCCTTATATGGATATACCACATGGTATTTATCCATTCATTAGTTGACGCATCATTTTGAGTTTCTGCCTTTAGTTATTATGAGTAATGCTGCTATAAATATGTGGGTGCATGTTTTTATGTGGGTGTATGTTTTCATTTCTCTTGGGTATGTACCTGGGAGTGGAAACCTATTAAGTTTTAGCTATGAAATATTGGACTTATCTTAACCTTTCCATGCGTCAGTGTCCACATTCATAAAAGAGAGAGATTAGTACTTTCTTCATAGGATTTTGGTGAGGATTACGTGGCCTTAGATTTGCAAAGAAGTTAAGAAACGTCTGACGCATAGTGAGTGCTTCAGAAATAATAATTATGGCTATTATTTATAATACTTAGGTGCAGAAAGAGAAAGCTTGTGTAATGGAGGGGGTGAATCCATGCCTGCAGGCCCAGGAGAGCTGTGCAATGATCTCACACTCTTTTATGGGGTGGTTGAAGGTTGAATTGTGTCCCCCCCCCAAAAGATATATTGAAACCCTAACCACCAGTATGTCTCAAAGTGACTGTATTTGGAAATTGAGTGTCTGTGGTTTTAATTAAGATGTAAGTTAAGAAGAGGTTGTACTGGAGCACAGTGGGCCTTTAATCCCATATGACTGGTGTTCTTATAGGAAGAGGAGAGACACAGACACAGAGGAGGAGCCACATGAGGATGGAGGCAGAGATGGGAAGGAGGCGGCCACCAGCCCAGGGACGCCTGGAGCCCCAGAAGCTGGAAGAGGAGGAAGGACCCTCCCCTGGAGCCTCCGGAGGGAGCGCAGCCCTTCTGGATCTCAGACTTCTGGTCTGCAGGACTGTGAGAGTACATTCCAGTAGTTTTAAGCCACACGGTTTGTGGTAATTTGTTTCGGCAGCCCTAGGAAACTCATACACACTGCAGGACTTTTAAAATTGCCTGGGGAGAGAGCTGTCGTGGGGACCATCTTGTGGTTGTAGAGTGTTGAGCAGCATCCCTGGTCTCCACCCGCCAGATGCCAGTAGCAGCCCCTCCCCAGGTGGCGACAACCAAAAACGTCTGCAGACATCTCCAGGCGTCTCCACAGGGCCAGAATCGCCATCTCTTGAGAACCGCTGGTCTAGACCAAGGGCGACGGCACAGATTTAGGAAATGCTCTGAAATGGTTGAGTGCTTCTCAACTTTTAACTTGCAAAGGAATCACTGGGGCATTGGGTTCAAATGCAGATTCTGAGTTTGGAGGTCTGGATGGGACCGGGATATCTTCCTTCCTAACCAGCTCCTGGGCTATGCTGACATTGTAGGCACTTGGACCACTGAGAGTAACGAAGCCACATGACATCTAGTAAAGGGAGAGGTGAGAGGCAGGACAAAGGTGGAATCCATGGGCTATTTTCTTGGATGCCAAAACCGTTGATTTGCCCCAAATTTCATATTGTCCCGGGTTGCCCACTGGGGCTCCATCAATGCAAGTGGTTGACTACATATTTTCATCATGACCAACTCACTTTAATATCATACAGGTAAGCTCATTCCCTTCTCAAAAGAGCATTTCTGCTTTTAAAAGAAAAGAGCCTTTTCTGTGTTAAGCCTAGGTCAGCTCCTCTTAGCTTGTTTCCAACATAATTCTGGTTGCTGTTTTAGGCACAAAGTAGAAAAAAGAGAATTAATATTTTCTTACACTAAGATGGGTACATTCTTAAAGCTTCCAATCATTCAACCATTGACATATTGGTTTGGCATCTTTTATAGCTCCCCACATGGACATAAGTTTTGGATCACCCTTAACGTATTAGGGTGCCGTCTTTTAAAGATCCCCACATGGAGATAGATTTCTGATCATCCTTGAAGCATTGGGGTGCCATGTTTTAAATCTCCCTGCACAGAGATAGGTTTCTGATATGGAAGCATTGTGTTTGTTTCATAGGTAGGCTAATTGTGAGGTTTGCCTCTGAGCCCTGGGGGATGATGAAGGAAAATCACACCCATTTCTTCCTCCTGGCAGTGAGAGAGTGTCCCTTCCCCCAGGAGAGATGTGCTCCTCAGGGAGTTAATTATCAAACTCACCGATGATGCACTGTCAGCCTTCCAGAGCCCTGGGGTTTCACCCGGGTTGAGACTGCCAAGTACCAGCTCCTCTGAGCTCACGGTTTCCTTGTCATCAGAAGGCTTTCAACCCAGGCTCCGATGAAAGCATTTCTTCCAGTCACCAAAGAAAATGACTTCTATGTTCGTGCTCAAGAAAGGATGCTTGAGACAAAATATTGACTTGAGCAGTTTAAGAGAAGAAGACAAATAATGCAAAGTATTCTTGGGAGAGGTGTGCACTGTGCAGCCTGCAATGGGGGATTGTGGCAGGGTGATGTGCAAAGGCAGGACATTGGTGCCTGCAAGCCAGAGCCAAGGATAAATCCAACTCTGTGTGTATGTGTGTGCACATGCACACACGATTTAATTGTGGTAAGATATACATAACATAAAATTTGCCATGTTAAATATTTTTAAGTGTCCAGTTCAGTGGCATTAAGCACATTCACACTGTTGTGCAACCACCACCATCCATCTCCAGAACATTTTCGTCTTCACCAACTGAAAGTCTGCCCCCATTAAATACTAACTCCCCGTCCTCTTCCCTCAGCCCCAGGTACCCACCATCTACTTTCTGTCTCTGTTAATCTGACTACGCTAAGCACCCCATATAAGTAGAATCATACAGTATTTGTCCTTTTGTGTTCATTTCTGTATTTTGCACCCACACCTTAAGCATTGCCCAGAAGGTGTTGGGTTTTCTTCCCTCCTCTGTGAGTGTGTGTGTCCTGGACTATCTAATTCTCATACTTCCAATGTGTTCAAATGAGTTGGCACCTGGGAATGAGGAGCATCTGATGGGTCCTGGAATTCGATTTCAGAACATGGATGAGGCAAGATCCCGTGAATCAGCAAGAACACGCTAACCCTCCATATCCCAGTGGGAGAGGGGAAAGTAGTTTTAGTGAATAATTCCAGGCATGAAGTCCTTGATTTCTGGAAAGGTTGTGTATTTTTTTCCATGCTTGTTCAGAGCTATAATTGCTGTGGGATAGGCATATACTGATATCTATGCTTATATGATTGGGGATTTCCTAGATGATTTTTTTCCCCCTGAAAAAATCTGCTTTCCCTGGGGAAAATGTGGTGAGGTGGAGGAGTGGGTTGGAATGGAGAAGTTTCTGGAAGATCTCACCCATCCTGTGACTGTCCTCGGGGTTCATTTTGCAGGTATTTTTCAGTCTTAGGGGGAGACTACTGGGATATTCTATGGAATGATGGAGCATTTGGTTGTCAGGAAATACATTATTTTCCTTTCATGTTCTCTAATGCAGAAGGATGCTCTTGGAATATGAGTGGAAATACATCCATTTCTTTCCTCGGGAATTGAGATCCAGTTGTTACTTCTTTGAATCCTTCAATGTCTCCATTTGGGTTTTGCGTAGGGCCACTTTAAGTGGAAGCAGGCTGATGATCCACTGGGTGTGCATTATGAGAGCTGTTCCAGGACTTAAAACACTGAAATTCCTCTGTAGCACTAGATAGAGAGCCTCTACCCCAAGCCCCCCTCAGGATCCCACATCCCTGCCCTGGGATCCCCAATGTCCTCATGGTCCATAAGGGCAACGCCCAACCTAGGACATGGTCCAGCTGGTAAGACCAGCATCCATCTCTTAGGGCAGAACGTGCCCCTGCTAGTATTATTTGGAACAGATCCCAAGTAGGAATTCATATCAGGTCACTTTGTTCCAGCCGAGAGTCTCAGATCTCGGTTCTAACTCCATGAGTCATGGTTACTGGGATGTTGTCTTCGAGAAGACCCTACAAAGTAAGATGAGTGACTTGTGAAGTGCTATAGAACCACCAAAGGTAAGAAGAGGAGTCTGTTATTGAAAGTGGTTCCAGAGCGGTTGTAGAATCCTTAGTTCATGTCCTAAGAAGGTGGTTTGAGAGGGAAGGTGGGTTCTTCCAATATTGTTCATAGAGACAAAGCAAAGCCTTAGGTTTCTCAGAGTGAGCTAGTTTAGTGAAGATGATGGATCTGAAAAAAACATAAAAGCCCCTTCATCAGGCTCGTCCTTTACACGGGAAAGGCACTCAAGCACCAAAAAATAAAAACAAAAACAAAAAGAAACCCCCCCAAGCCCAAAAGTAATACTCTCTGTGATACATAAAAGGACCTTATTTTGGGAAGAGGAAACATTTTTGTCAAACTATCATCTGCTTTGAAATACACTTTGAGAATCTTATCTTGAACTCATCTTTTTTAGAGCAGTTGTATGCTAGTTTGTAAATAACCTGCAAAAATCTGCAGGACATTGATTATGATGCTGCTGATGATGCTAATGATGGTGATGATGATGGTGCTGATGATACTGATGACAATAGTGATGATCATGGTGACGAAAATGATGATGCTGATGATGTTGCTGCTGCTGCTGATGATAGAAGATGCTTTTCTGCTGGGTGCAAAGATCCAGATCCCCGGTGTAGCCCCTGGAGCTCTGGGACTTGTGTGTGCTGACAGCTTGCTTTGCATTTGCCTAAGGCACCATCTGGCTGCTGTGTGGGGGAAGAGCACCGCCTGGTTTGCTGGTTTTGCGTTTACGATTCTTTGAGTTTTCTTCATACTCATAAAAACCCTTCCTAATTCCATCTCAAACATTGGATTCATTCTCCGTTTTCTCTGAGAAGACCATAAGCGTTTTCATTAAGAAATAAGTCATAGGACAGCAAGAAAACAAATAAAACCCTTAATCAGCTGCTCTCTCGGCAGCCTGGGACTTGTATGTGACAACACTCCCTGGCTCCCCTATGCAGGACCCCATCGCTCGGTAGACATATCATGATCAGGGAGGCAAAATTAACCTAAAAGCAACTTGTTGCCAAGTAGAAGGATCCATTTTTTTTTTTTTTTTGTATGAGAGAAGGGTCCACCCACTTGAGGAAATGGAATAGAATTTTATTCAAATAGAGTTAATTTTGCAGGATCAATTTGGCTTTGCTGTGTGTCCTTCACACTATCTTCCTGCCCTGTTCTCCACAGAACTCTAAGACATTTGACCCACAGACTTTATCAAATGGAAGTTGTTGGTTATGGTGGTCAACATACTGAGGGTTTAGATGGAGTAAGACAACTTCACAACTTTCTCTCCCCAAATATGTAGGATAGTGTGACATGATCCACAAGTGTGTTGCCAATACCATCACCAGTCAAACAATCAGTCATGCACATAGGGCTTTAGGTCAGCATGTAGTTAGAACACTAAATACTTATATTCCAGCTCTGAACACCTCACCCAGCTCCCCCTGTGTCCCCCACAATGAAGGGCAATGCTGACCTTATCTGTTGTCTCAAAGTAGCACCCCTGCTTATCTTGGAAATGCAGTAGATGGATCCAAGTGTGGGGCCACAACCTCTCCTCATGCTGCCCCAGGAGTTTTGGATTCTCTTTCTTTGATTAAACTTGTGACAGTCTCAGGAGCAGATGCCATGTCTAATCAACCTACGTATGTTTAGGGACAGGATGGTTGCTCAAGTGAATGAAACTGAGGGGCACTGATTAATTAACACTCCATGTAACCAATCAAGAATTAGTTAGCCAAGGGGGCCGGTCCGGTGGCATAGCAGTTAAGTTTGCATGCTCCGTTTTGGCAGCCCGGGGTTCACAGGTTCAGATCCCAGGAGCAGGCAGATGCACTGCTTGTCAAGCCATGCTGTGCGGAGTCCCATATAAAGTAGAGGAAGATGGGCACGGATGTTAGCCCAGGGCCAGTCTTCCTCAGCAAAAAGAGGAGGATTGGCAACGGATGTTAGCTCAGGGCTAGTCTTCCTCACACACACACACACACACACACACACACACACACACACACGAATTAGTTAGCCAAGGAATACTCCATGTTTATGAGATTGCTCCAACTATTATAGGCAGATTGGGATTTAGGAACCAGAAGTCTAGTGGAATAAAGGACATACATATAGAAAGGTAGAGACCTTTCATACATATTAACTGATTTAATCCTTGCAACAACAATGCTGTGCTGAATACTGTTATGGACTACTTTATAGATGAGGAAAATAGGCATTGAGTAAATAACTTGTCTTATTCAGCTAGCTAAGGGGCAGAGCTCACTTCTGAACATGTAGAGATTGGCCCCATGTCTGAGATCCCAAGCACTTTGCCAAAAAATATGAAAAGTTACATAATGATTCAAGACGGTATGTTATTAAATTTCAAATAAATGGTAAAGACGTGATTAGAGAAATGAAAGATCACTGTAAACTAGAATCATTCTTTACAAATGAGTCTACAAAAATCAATTTTATGAAAATTTGACTGAGATGGCAATTTGCTTAAAATAATGCTTTAGTGGAATTGGACATCCCATTTGCTTGTTTTAATCACATAGGGATTATGCCTAGAAACATTTTTATCCCTTTATGCTTTTACAATTCTTTAAAGATTTTCATAATTTTTCATTTTCCTCTTCTGAAGAATGTTCAGACACTTTTGCAAATTTATTCCTGCTTAATTTGTTTCACAATATCCCATGATTATTTTAAAATTATAGATTGTTTTAAAGTGTAGATTCTCAATCACTATTGAGTCTGTAGAGTTTTGTTCTTTAAATATTATGTCCTTAAGGAACCATCATATGTTAAGCCATCCTTAGTGTAATGCATTTAAGTTGTTTTGAACTTTTTGCTAGTATGAATAGTTGAGCAGAAATACTTGGCTAAGTATAAATGTGAAATTTAATAAGAGAGAGGAGGAGACAAAGAAGATGAAGGTTAATGCAGAGATGGAGGAGGTGGAGTAAGAGGAGGAGGAGATGAAGAAGAAAAAGAAAAGAAGGAAGAGGAAGAAGTGGTGAATCTTCCCTCACACCACCTCATTCATTTAAAATCATGAAGAATACATAACACAAGACTGCTTACTTATAGGTAAAATAACAAAACAAACAAAAAACACCACATTCTCAAACAATTTATTTTATACTAATAGGCTTTCAACATTTTACTTTCAACTAAATTGTTTAAAGTGAGTTCTCTGGGAATTGGGCCAAACTTAATGATATTTAACATTTATAAACTCACAACCAGATATTTTATTCCTTTAATCAGAAATTCCAAAATGTAAACGAAGTAGTTTATCCTCAAAGAAATGCAAATGCAGCTTAATTTGGGAGGTAAGCTATGAGTGGTCTCCATGAGACGGCAAAAGGTGAAATCGAGAGGAAAATGTTGAGATGGTTGCAAGAAAGTGCGCACAGTTTGGAGAAAGATCAAATTACATAGAAGAAATCAAGTGTGTGTGGACCTCAGAGTGGGGGCCAACACACAGGATGGTCTATGAGAGGAGAGATGTTTGCGAGGAGGTTGGGGTTAACTCTTGGGAAGCATTGGATGTAGGATGAGAAAGAAGTTAAATCTTACACCTTCCAATCACAGATTCTTAGGTTAGGGACAGTAGCGATACTTGGTTCAATTTTTATAATATTCCTCCCAAATGGACCTTCTGCTTTGGTTTGAAAACTTCCAGCAAAGTCCCCTAATCTGAATGGTTCTAATGATTAAGACAGACTTTCCTCCAATTTTGCCAAAATTTGTTTCCTGTACTACCCCCCTTGGGTCCACGTTAGACTTTCTGAATCTTTCCATGAGAATCATTATATATCTGATTACTAGTTCCAACATGAATGTTGGCAAAGAGTTTCAACTTGTGGTATTGTGGAAAGGGGACTCTATTTGCTCTGTAAACGTCCATTTGGTGACCATCAACTACCATGGTTACCAGATCTTTGAAATCTTGAATGTTCTTCTCTGGAGCTCTCTACTTCATCAGGATTTCTCATAAAATATGAAGCCCAAAAGAAACATAGTGTATAAAATATGATGGGATTCTTTCTTTCTTATTACTCTCTTCTTTTAATATAGCCCAAGGTTTCATTAAATCTTGTGACAGCCAACTCATAATTGGCTAATATTGAACACGTAATATATAAAAACCTCCGGATTTTCTTCATGTGAATATTTGTTCTATGCTAGCCATCTCCATCCTTCTTTGTCTATGAATTTTGGAACACGTGGACGATTTCAATTTAAAAAAATCATATCAATATTATTTTGATTTTGATATGAACTACAGCATCTTCATAAAAAAAAGAAAAGAAAATCTGGTAAGTTATCTTTACATGTTATCACAAGTGGAGATAAAAGTCTGACTAAGTCTGAATAAGTGTAGAAATCTGGAGCATCTCGTTAGAAAATGTTTTCCATGGACACGTAGAACAAGGCTCTTCCTGTTTTATGATTAAAACTGCCTTGGAGTGGCACATCCAATTGGATTTCTCAGCGTATATTGCTTCACCCTGTCCTCAAGATATTAGGAGAGATTTGGTTGTGGTTAAAAGTCAGGTCCATTTGTCCATGTGTATTAATCAGCGTTCTCCAGAGAAACTGAACCAACAGGATGTATGTATATATGTATAGATAGAGAGATAGATAGATGATAGACAGATGAAAGCTAGCTGGCTAGATGACAGATAATAGATGATAGATAGATGATAGAGATAGATATAAAGATACTAATTATAAGGAATTGGCTCACACAGTTATGGAGGCTCACAACTCCCAGGATCTGCAGGATGAGCGGGCAAGCTGGAGACCTAGGTGAGCCAATGGTGTAAGTTCTAGTCTGAAGGCCAGCAGGCTTGAGACCCAGGAAGAGCTGATGTTTCAGTTCCAGTCTGAAAGCAGGAAGAATTCCCTCTTCCTCGGGGGGAAGGTCAGCCTTTTTGCTCTAGTCAGTTCTTTGACTGATTGGGTGAGGCCCTCCCACATTAGGGAGGGAAATCTGCTCTACTCAGTTCACCAACTGAAATGTTAATCTCATCCAAGAACACTCTCCTAGAAACACCCAGAATAAATGTTTGACCAATTATCTGGGCACCTCCTGGTCCAGGCAAGTTGACATACAAAATTAACCATTATGTTGTGACTTGGACTCAGGCAACTAGTCTAGTAAACATATCGTGAAGCAGAATAGCTGAGTATGACTTGCTTTGCGTGAATCCAGAATGAGTCCAAAGTCCTCATAAACTCATTATGAAAAAATACAAGAATTCTGCTGGGACCTAGCCTAAAAATCCAACAATCTGTGGTTTATAGAACCTACCTTCTTCATCTGCATCTCTCCTGTTTAGAATTTGAAGCAGTGTTTTCTTTCTGTATTTTTCTTTTTGAAAACTTATTGATTGAGGTACCACATATACAATATAATGCAGAAATCTTAAGTGTACATCTTGGTGGGGTTTTACATATATGCCCTCATGTAAATATCACCTAGATTCAGATGTAGTGCATTTTCACCAACCCAGAAATATCTCTAGCATCCACTGCCATGCAATACCACAATCCCAGAAATAATGACTATTCCAGCCTCTACAGTCATGGGTTACTTTTGCTGGCTCTTAAACTTATATATATATATAAGTTTATATAATAAACGTATAATACAAATGTAAACTTTATATAATATAAATAAAGTTTATATAATATAAATGGAATCATACGGTATGTACTATTTGTATCTGGCTCAACGTATCTCTGTGAGATTGATCGATGTCCTTTTTCCAATAGTTCTAGATTCATCCAGTAGTACTTATCTTTTCACTGCTGTAAAATATTTCTGTGCATGACAATATATTACTGTATTTATCCATCCTCTGTTGATGAACATTTGGTTGCTTTAGTTCTTGGCTATAATGACCGGTGTTTCAGCAAACGCTTTTGTGCGTGTCTTTATGTGGAAAAGACACCTATGGCTGTTGGATATCTCTCTAGGAGTGGAATTGCTTGCACTGACCAGCCATGCGTGAGACAAGGGGCATTTTTCTCAGCTTTAGTCTTTTAGGGTATGTTTAATTTTTCATAGATGACTGAAAGTGCTCAGGTATATCTGGAATATGGTTCATCAAAAATTGAGAGATAAGGAAGTGTTGTGATGCTCAGAGAAGTCTTCAGATAGGATAATACTTGAATATCTATATCTGTATCATCTTTATATCTACATCTACATCATATCTATATCTGTATCTATATCTATATGTATGTGATATCTATGTCTGCTTCTACACCTACATCGATATATCTATTTCTATATCTATATCTCTGTCTCTGTCTATAACTATATCTGTCTCTATAACTGTATCTATATCTGTATTGATATATACCTGGCACCAAATATATCTTGGAAAGGTAGTAGAGCAAGAAGGTGGGAATGGAAATGTTAAGGTGCTAATTAAAATCCTCCTGGGAGAACTAACTCAGTGTTAAAATGGCTCCTGAAAATACATGATCTGATTAAGTGAATGTATTAATGATGAATGCTGTTAAACCTTCTCATCCTAGAACATGGAGTCACATAGGTGGCACGACTTTTGTTCTTTTAAAACCATCTCCTCCCGTCTACCACCCCCCCAGCCCCATTTCTTTTGAACAGGAGCATCAAAATGACAGTGATAATTTCTATGACAGGAAAGAAGTGTACAGCTCTGTTATGGAAGTTACCCTCAAAGGGTAATTTGACGGCTGTGAATGACAGGAGAATCAGGCCCTATGCATACATGGAGAGATGTTGAACATGTGTCTGCTTAGGGACCTAGATTATAAGTGCTGGCTGGCTATGCAAATGGCCCTATTCCCACAACTGCTCTCACAATGAGTTATCAAGGAATGTCTAAGGTCTGGATGCTTACCCTGAGTGTTCCCCTTAAATCTGAATGTTCTGTTATTTTTAAATTTTTTTGTCACTGATTTGTTATTCTGTGTGCAGAGGCAGCTGATTATAAAGACTCTCCTATATTCACGAGGCCCGGGTTCATCTCAGTAGGGGTTTTGCTGGTGGTTAGAATTAAGCATTAGTTAATGGAAACGTGGAGGATAATGCTGTCAACACTATCTAAATTGTGAATTTCTTGCAGCATTGAGGGCTATTTAGGAACAATGACATCACCAGCCCATCTTGCCATCAATTTATTGAAGTGCCAGGGGAGAGGAATCAGCTACAAGGCTAGCATTCATGCTGTGACACTGCTAATGAAGAAAGGACCGGTTGAAGAGTGTCCTCCACTTGTAGGCTGAGAAGGTTGCTAATGGAGAGCCACTCATCCATAGTGCTTTCTCTCCCCACCAGCACCTAGGAGATTCCAGAACTTCCTAAATTAGAGTTGCTGTTTTGGGTCATTTCAAGGAAGGCTACTTAAAACTGCAAAACCACTTTCTTAGAAGTGAGTGCTCTGTGAGACAGATCTGAATATAAGGCAGTGCATTGTAATATGCAGAATACAGAAGGATACAAGGGAACCATTGGAAGAGAGCCGTGCATTGACAGGAGAAGAATTGGACAGGCATTAACAACATCAGATGCCCACTTCACAGCTGCTCTCCTGTGGTCCTCCAGCCATAGCTCCTCAAGTCATAGCTTGAGGAGCCTTCGAGCAGTGGAGACTACAGAATCAGTAGCAGATTGGGGCTCCAGTCCCAGCTCCATTTCTCGGTTATAGGCCCTTTAAGTGATTATAGCGATGATTTCTCTATCTATATAATAATAAGGGGGTTATCATTGTATAATTACAACCATGGTTTCATTCTAGAACACAACGACATAATGCACACGCCCTGTCTAGGAAAGCTACTGCAAGATGTTCTTTAGGACAAAGCTGGAGTGTATCAGCAAAAGGGAAGCAAACCGAGATGTAGAAGTAGGAAATTGGGAAACCCAACGTAGGAGAAAGACAAAGGGAGTGGTCGGGGTGACAGCAATGCACCAGACTCTGCAGGCAGTCAGGCCATATTGGAGGTGGGGGTGGGGAGATGCTAGAGGGGTGGGTCCAGGAAGAAGGAGGGGAACAAGAGGACAGAGTGTTTGGGAGTTAGAGAAACTGATTAACTGAAAGGCACGCGCTATACCTTTTGGAACATTTAGGATAAAATAGGTTTTGACACTAAGTAAACTGTATCTAAAAAGAAGGCAATTAGGAAAAAGAGAAGAAAGAAAGAAGACATAAGCATTGTGGCCGCTGGTTCATCTTTGAAAAGTATTTATATGATCATGGAAACACTGATGATTCCTTAAACCAAATATTGTGATCTAAATATATCAATAAATTTGTGAGAAAGTAAACTTGTGCATTGTTGGAAAGGCAGGCAAGAGACCAGTTCCTCAAAAGCCATAAGGTGGAAAATTAGTAAATCTTGAAACTGTAATATATGAATATTATCGAGGAATGTGATTGTAAATATGAAAACAAACATTTAAAGGGTGGAAAGTGATTAGAGACTGGCAGTGGGAGGGTTTGGGACAGGGGAATGATTTTTTTTTAAGTATAAGCTTTTTATAATATTTCCTTTTAAAAAATGTATTTAAAATTTAAGACCACTTGGAAGAGAGGAAGGCACAGGTCCTCCTTTCCAGACAGAGATGACCTCGGTGCTTTGATCTTACTTTTCTCTTCAGGAAGATTGTGGCAGAGCTTGGTGCCACAGGTATACTCAGGGGGCTGCAGACAGCAGTGTGCATGTAAGCAAGGTTCTTTTGATTCTTATCCTTATAGGGTTATTATGAGGATGAAATGAAATAACCCACGTGGTCATGCCTGCAACTTGCCTGGCATGTAGCAGAATCTCAGGAGAACTTAGTTCTCTGCAGATTTCTCCAAACACCTTTTTCTAGATTCTGATTATGAGGGACATATCCAGTAGTGGTTACAAGAAGAATCAAAAGTCTTCTTAGATACACTGACAGTGGCTTGATTTTTCTCTCACGGAGCAGAGGTAGATGGTGAAGTCCCAAAGAGGCAAGTCTTAAGAACCGTATGGTAAAAGGAACACTTTACCCACTTAGAAATGCCAGATTTAGCAAACAAAATTTCCAGTGAATTTGCATTTCAGATAAACAGCAAACAATGTTTTAGTATAGGTGTGTCCCATGCAATATTTGGGTGCATATTTTTATTTAAATAATTGTTTGTTGTTTACCTGAAACTCAAATTAACTGGGAGTTCTGTGTTTTATTCGGTAACCTTGTAGACTGCTGAACTTGCAGCTGTCATTTCCCTATTTGAAAAGTTTGTGGTCTGGCTATGGAATTGATTTGCCGTTTACAAATATTCATTACTGAGAAGGAGAACTAGGAGGCTGCTTTGGATGACGTGGTGTGGCTGTCAATCCCAAATAAAATTTGGTGGTCTGGCATACACTATGCGTGCACTTCATTCTCTGTTTCTGGTAAGGGACCCTTTAGCAAGATGGGTTTAGCAGAATATTTTGAGTACTGAGGCTAGCTCTCCCCTCTTCCTAAAACACTGGCATTTGATGAGGAACACATGTCACCGTATCATTTATAAAATGAGTAGTACGGGGAGGTCAGTTCCAGTCCATTTGGCAATCCCAATGTTGTGGGTTGAATAGGATTCCTCCCCAAATTCATGCCCAGTCTGAATTCTCAGAATGTGACCTTATTTGGAAATAAGGTCTTTGTAGATGTCCAACCTGGATTTAGGGTGGGTCCTGAATCCAATGACTGGTGTTTTTATAAGAGAAAGAAGAGCGACATTTAGACACAGAGATATACAGAGGAGGGGCTACGTGAAGATGGAGGCAGAGATGGAGGGATGCAACCACAAGCCAAGGGACACGTGGAGACCCCAGAAGCTGGAAGAGGCAGGAAGGACCTGCCAACACCTTGATCTCAGACTTCTGGTCTCCAGGACTGTGAGAGGATAAACTTTTGTTGTTGAAACCACCCAGTCTGTGGTCATTTATTACAAGAGCCCAAGGAAACTGATACTCCAGATGAGAAGGACAAAACAAATAGGTGGAAGTTTTCAACATAGTTGGAAATTGGGGACGCATGCCATTTCAGAGGTAAGTACATATTAACTGCTTCCTTCATAGCACTGGTTTGGGGAATGTATTAACCCAAGCTTCAAGGATGTAATCAATTCTTAGTTCAACTCTGAATGGGATGTTGAAACTATAGTTGACCCTCACTATACATTCTTCAAAACATATTTTGGGATTGACGGAGGAGAGAACATAACCTTTATGGACTCTGTGCTTGATCAACCTTATTGATTTTGAAAGAGCTAAGTGACCCACTGTGGAAGATAGAGTTGATTTACAGCTCGACAGGATGAGCTTTATCTATCTCTGGGGACCCCTGGAGGTCTGATCTTTGATCCATGGCCAACACAAGGACACTGAGATTTATGGTATGCTGTTTAATGTCTGAAACAACCAGAAACCCTGCAGGGTCTCTTTCTGTACCGATGATTTGCGACTGGCTTAACCAGTTGTAAAGTCAATCCGGCTTGACTGCCTGTCCACAATGTAGGAACATCTGCTTTGAGCTCTCCTGAAAAAGCCAAGATTCCTCACATCAATCCTGATGGTTCAACTCATGTACAAATAAGAAGCCTGGGGAGCTTGTGCAAGGAATGTTTCTGGACTCCAATGCTGGCCTTCACATGCTCTCTCTCTCTCTCTCGCTGCACCGTATCCTTTGCTTTTAAATACAAGCTCTATCTTTTCACACCCATCAGGATGGGTGTGATAAAAAAGACAGCAAACAATAAGTGTTGGTGAGGATGTGGAGAAATTGGAACCCTTGTGTGTTGCTGGTGGGAACGTAAAATGAAGCGGTTGCTGTGGAATGCAGTATGGTTTTTCAAAATATTAAACATGGAATCACCATATGATCCAGCAATTCCACTTCTGGGTATATACCCAAAAGAGTGAAAGCAGGATCTCAAAGAGACATTTGCACACCTATGTTTGAACAAGCATTCTTCACAGTAGTCAAGAGGTGGAAGCAACCTAAGTGTCCATCAACAGAAGAATGGATGAACAAAATGCATTACATACATCCAATGGGATATTAGTCAGTCTTAAAAAAGGAAGAGAATTCTGACACAGGCTACGTGGATGGACATCATGCTGAGTGAAATAAACCTTTCCCCAAAAGACAAATATTGTATGATTCCGTTTATATGTGGTCCCTAGAGTAGTCACATGCACAGAGACAGAAAGTAGAATGATGGGTGCAGGATGTTGGTGGGAGGAGAGAATGGGGCGTTATTTAATGGGGACAGCGTTTCAGTTTGAGAAGATGAAAAAGTTCTGTGGATGGATGGTGGTGATGGTTGCACAACAATGTCAATGTGCTTAATGCCACTGAATTTGAGCTTAAAAATGGTTAAAATGGTACCTTTTATGTTACATGTATTTTACCTCGAAAACAAAGAAATAGATGTGTAAAATGAATAAATAATTAAAAGCTCCACATGAGTATGCACTGTGGATTCTGGTGATGCTCTTTCACATACAGAATTTGGGAAATTTCTGCATCCACCTATAAACAACTTTTCACTGCAGTGTATCCTTCATGTTTGTTTTACTTATCTGTAGGTTATTTTACTCCCTGTTGTACAATTTTGAACATTTCTTTAATTCTCCCTGTTATATTAAATATATATTGTTATATATTATACACTTATGAATCTATACTAGCTATACATAATATATATACATGTATTACATGTTGCATTGTGTTGTGTTTATATATATATAATTGTAACTATGTTTATATAACTATATATTGACTATACATATTATTTATTATTTTAACTATATAACTATGCTCTATTAACTGCTAAATGTAAGACTATTGCTTCAAAAACTTCAGGGAATGCCAATCTACATAATTAAGTCTTTAGACATTTTCATTGCTTGAAATACTGAGTTAACACCATATTTTTCCCATGGAATTGAAAGAAATCACATATTTTGCAAAATGCCACAAGGTTACCTCATCATTTAATATTTCAAGTTCTGGCACTTTCTGTTTCTCTTGTGTTTCTGTATTACTATAAATTTACTTTTTGCATATACTTTTAACTATTTTTAAGGGACAGAACTTTTTATAGTAAAAATTAAATGCAGCTTTTCCTTATAAGAAGTTTGTGAAAAGGCATAACCCCTATAGTGATGTGAAAAGGTTTTGCTTCAGAAGTTAACTTAATAAATGTTCATTTGCAATCACACCTAAAATGCTTTCTTGCATTTTGCAATGAAACACACAGACTTGCATATACACACATAGAACTTTTTAACTGAAGATGCTTTTGGCTACAAATAACAGAGACATTTGACTTACAGTGGTTTAAGAATAGCAATGCATTTTTTAAGTGTTTTACGTATTTTCTTTATACATCAGGAGACGCGGAGTTAAAAGGTTGCTCTTACGAGTGTGGAGACCTAACGGTGTCTAGGGTGATGGCTTTGCATTCCTCTTTACCTTGTTCTGAGAGTCACAGGTAGGCTGCTGTAGGTCAGGAACTCTCAAGGCAAGGTGGAGAGGGAGAAGGAAAGATGGAGAGGGAGGAGGAAAGATGGAGAGGGAGGAGGAAAGATGGAGAGGGAGGAGGAAAGATGGAGATGGAGGAGGAAAGACGGAGAGGGAGGAGGAAAGATGGACAGGGAGGAGGAAAGATGGAGAGAGAGGAGGAAAGATGGAGATGGAGGAGGAAAGACGGAGAGGGAGGAGAAAAGACGGAGAGGGAGGAGGAAAGACGGAGAGGGAGGAGGAAAGATGGAGAGAGAGGAGGAAAGATGGAGAGGGAGGAGAAAAGACAGAGAGGGAGGAGGTAAGAGCTCGGTGCCTATGACCCACATCAACAATCAAGGAAAGCAAATATCTCTCAGAATCCCCAGCACGGGGCTGTACACCACTATGTTAGCCAGCCCAGGCTGCCTTAACAAAATACCATAGACTTAACAAACATTCCTTACAGTTCCGGAGGCTGGATGTCCAGGAGCAAGGTGCCAGCAGATTTCATGTCTGGTGAGAGCCCTCATCTTGCTTCATAGTTACTATCTTCTTGCTGTGCCCTCACGTGGTGGAGCTACAGAGCTCTGGTCTCAAACTCCTCTTAATAAAGACACTAATCTCATCATGGCAGCTCCACCTTCATGAACTCATCTAACCCTAATCCCTTCCCAAAGACCCCATCTCCTAATACCATCCCATTGGGGGTGAGGGCTTCAACATAGGAATTTTGGGTGACACAAACATCCAGTCCACAGCAACCATCTTGAGCCACAAGAGAAGCCCGGAGTGGGAATGAATAGATCATCCAGCTTCTATAGTAATGGAGGTGACGACAGGGTCTGGACTAGTGGGAGAGACCAGGATGGAAATCTGCAGAAGAGCCCAGTTTTCTTTTAATTTGCAGAACGTAAAATACTTTTAAATGTAATGTGAAACAAGCACCTCAGATTTCACTTATCCAAATTTGCCTATTCCTTTGTAGATTGAAAAGATACCTGACATTTTAATTCCACTGTATTTTTCTGGTAAATCCCAGTTCGATATTCTTTGGTATGTTTTTATGGCAGAAAAGTCACAGGATAGGCAGTTGGAGTAAGTCAGGTGTCAGCATCCTATTTTTTAAGTCGTAGTCTACACCCACCTGTAAATTCATTGCAAGCATTTCAGTAGACCTTGTTATTAAAATAACAAGAAGCAATTGAATGGTGAGCACAAGATTTCTCAATGGATTTGGCATAGCCCTGAGCAGTGTAAACTTTTGTCTACACATAATGTCTCCTTTGGAAGTTGTAATTGCTTTTCACACATTCTTGTGAAGAAAGTAAGGTGTCTTTATGTAACTAAGTCACATGCTATAGTGGGCTTGCTAATTATCGAGACGAGTGGTTCTCGCTGGCTTAGCAGAAGAAGGTTCCTTAATGTTGAGCCTTGAAAGTTTGGAGTAAGATGGGGGCTTGGAAATATATTTCTAAATAAGGTTTCCCTGTGGATTCCTCTAAGCTTCATCGCTGTCTGTAGCCCAGAGCTTTCTGAAGACTGTGCCATAAATGTTCTTCTGGACATTAGTGGTAGGACTAGTGCTTCTGTAATGAAAGCTAAGAACCATCCGCTGTCCAGCATGGTTCATTACCTCTCCTACAGGATGGGGAAAGCACAGTACTATAACATCATGATGCCAGGGAACTTTCTCCCAGTGGACCAAAGAAAGGAAGTAATTATAAACGGGAGCACAGACTGTGCCCGAGAAGGACCGGCTGAAGCTTCTTCTCAAAATGCAGCCTAATTACGAGTGAACCATAGTGATGGCCAGCAAAGCCACCTGTGCCGCTGAGTGTGGAGTTGATCCTGGTGAGCAAAGGACGGGAGCTCACTATGACTTTCAGAGGGAGATGTACAGACACCCTGGGAAAAGAGGTTGCTAAATTGTGTGCAGCATTGCTATGTCATCGGTATGCAGAAAATGGCTGGTCAGTCTCCTCAATCCATCCGTTGGTTAATTCATTCACTGACTCTATCAAGGAAACACCAGATTTTTTTTTAGCATTTACTAAATGTGTGCTCAGTTCTGTGCAAGACCCTGGGATGCAAACCTGAAGAAAAAGTGCTGGATCCCTGTTCTCTTACTGCTTACCAGCTACCAGGGAGACAGACATTAAACAGATAACCAGCAAGTAATTAATGACAATTGTGATAAATGATGAGAAGGCAAACGTCAGAAGTAGGACAGCCCATGACAGGGAAAAGTCAACCGAATCGAGGCAGTCATTGCCAGCTGCCGCCGAGGAAATGATATTGAAGGGGAGTTCTGAGGATGAGTAGGACATGCCATCGGGAAGAGAGTTCCAGACCTGGAGACTAAATATCAAAAAGGCTGAGAGGAAAGGAGCCGGGACATCGAGGAGTTGCAGGAAGACCAAGGTGGCTGCAGTTGAGTGTGGTGAAGTAGTAAATATGTGATGAATGCTGGAGGCATGGGTCAGATTCTGCATGGATGTATAGATCGTGCAAGTCGTTGGAGAGAGAGATGGAGAGCTGGAAATTTAAGACCACTCTGAACAGAGAATGGATGAATAGGGCAAGCACGGAGGTTTGCCGGGAATAATGTAGAACGGATTCCTCCATGTGGATCTGCCCAGACCAAGGCATGCCCCATGGCAGAGCTGCAAATCGGAGAATGGTTTATCAAACTGGCAAGCAAGTGTTTATTTAGAGTTTCCTCTTGGCCAGGAAAGTGTGTGTGTGTATTTTTTTAAAACCTTATCATTGTTGCTGGATACTCAAGGTTGTTTCCTGGGTTTTTCTTTTTCTCCTGGTGTTGCAGTGAACATCCAGTACCATTGTTTTCCCTCAGTGAGTGAGTGGAAGCAACTATTTAGAAGTCAAAATGCCAGGAAGAAGGCTGTTGAATTTTAATAGGTTTTCTTCAAGTGCCTTGGCAAAGCTTGGAGCATATTACATTTCCAACAAGAGTGCCTGAGAGTGGATATTCAATCTCACCATTATCCGGATTTATTTCTATAGTTAATTATTTTATTTGTATTTGCCTTACCTTTCCATCTCTCTCTCTCTGTTTTGGCCTTCTTTTAGTTTAATTATTTAGTCTAAGTCTGTTTTATTTATATCTAGTAATCTGATAGTTAGACACTATATTTCAACTTTTTAAAGAAATGTAAGGATACGACCTTAATATACTTAATTAACTTATCAGATCCAAAGTTAATTGACCTTCTGAAAATAGAGGGATCCTGGAATTTAGTAAATGCTAACATCCGCTCCTGATTTTAACGCTATTTTTGTTCTGTATTCTGATTCGATTTTGTTTTCAAAGCCTCAATAGACGTGATTCTCAGGGTCTTACATATCCGATTTATATTCCCTGCATGTTTAGTGCTGTCTTTACTCATCATTCGAAGTCACTTTCCTTCAATTTAAAATGCATCACTCAGCAGATCCATTACTCAACAAAAGTGTTAATTCAATGGGGGGCAAACTTCAGGACCACTGTTCACTGGGCGAGGAAATGGGAGGAGGAAGCACCTATGGGGAGATTGTGGAAGAGTGTGGTTTAGCTAGTCTGATGCAAATTTGTAAATCAAACAGCCTGTTAGTGAAATCAGTTGTCATCCCCTCTAAAATAGCAATTGCCAGAAACAATAGCAGTGAAATAGTCATTTTTTAAAAATTCCAAGACCAAAGCAATCAGTAGCCCCTCAAACAATTCTTTGGGGTGCCTTGCTGCAGCGCACAATAATCACCATCTCCACGATGAAACAGCAACTGACATTCCTCTCCCAAAATATTTTAATTTCACTCCTTTCGAGAACATTTTCCCTGGCTGCAAAATTCCAACTTGACCGTTAGATTATCTCAGCTATTATACATACCATTCGACTGTCTTCCAGGTCCTAACTACTTCTATTCTAGCTGAAAGTCGAAAAAGCTTCATTTTGAAGCAAGTCTGTATTTTCTCCCTGGCTTCTTGCATATTTTTTCTTTGTGTTTGGAGCCCTGTGGTTTTACTTTAATGGGATTGGTTGTGGGTTTCTTTTTATAGATTATGCACAGGATTCCTGGAGCGTCCCGATTCTGTAGCCTCCACCTGTGTTGGTTCTAGGAAATTTCCAGGCATTCTCTCTTTAACAGGACATATCCCTTCTTCTCCTTCTCTTCTCTTTAGGGAATCTGCTGATATGTATATGAGACCTGATTCTTTCCTCCATATCTCTAAGCTATTTTTCCATATTTCTTACTTTTCTCTCTCCTTGTGCTATATTCTGGGTAATTAGGTTACTGATCTTTTCTTTTCTTGTTCAACCTTCTAATTTGTCCAATCAACTATTCAGCCTGTCCGATGAGTTTTAAACTACAGTGATTGTATCTTCCTTTCCTAGATGTTTGGGCTGGTCCTTTTTTCTAATTTCTTGAGTCATTTCATACAGTATCTTGTTCTTCTGTTTATCAGTTCTTTTATTTTTTTAAACACATAAAACATACATATTCTATGTCTGAAAATTCTGATGGCTGCATTCTTTGCAGTATGATTTCGATGCCTTATTTTGGGGCACGTGCTCCCCTTTTGGGAATTTCATCTGTTGGAAATATTTGGGGCCGTTGAAATGTTACAGGCTCTTCTTGATAAATTATATGATTTTGTTTCTACCAGGATATATAAGGCCATGAGAATCATGTCTGCTGGGGCTTTAAAAACTAAATCAAATCAAATATATAACAAAAGAATTGTGAAAATCAAGAATCAATTTCATTTTCTGAATTCCAAGATTCCTCTATATTCAGAAGGTAAATATAATTAACTTTAGACCTGATACATTAATTAGGTTTATTATGCAGGCACGTTCATATTTCTTTAAAGCAGGAGACATCACCCGTCTGAAACGGCTTTAAACGGAATTATTGGCTTGCGTTTCTCAGACTGCACAGGTAAGGCAGGTTATGGGTTGCATACCTGCGTGTTGGATGGTTTGAGGTTCCGTATTCAGCAGAGAGATATTTTCCTGTTCTTATCATGCAGATTAAATGAGGAACTGGCACCATGCAGAGAACAGCTGTTTTGTGTAGCAGACGGAAAGAAGGGATGTAGCCAATGAGATTGGCTCTTAAAGCTGCCAGATAGAATTGACACATGTCACATGCAGGCTCCAAGGGGCCAAGAGATGCAGTGCCACCATGTGCCTGAGAGGAAACCAGGTACACCTGATTCTCATTATTCATGGTTGTTATGTTCTATACTGTTGCTGCCAATACTAAACTGGCAAATAATAAACTGTGTTCCTAGGGGAAATACAAGGTTAGTTTCCAGGGAGCCTCCGGTCACCACAGGTTCATCAACTGATCAACACGTAACCTTGTTTTATGTGTGTTTAAGTCTAAAGATGTTGAATGTATATATTATATTAAATATTATATTATATATTATTTATAATAATGCATATATTGTTAGTTATATTACATATATTGTTGATTCATTGATGTTGAACTTACAACCAACGGGCACTATAACTCCTGCCTGAATGAAGCTCATCTAACTCACACATTTTCTCCGTAAGGCACATGGCAGCCTTCCTGTGCTTAGAAACACAAGACAGCACTTCAGTACTACACTTGGGGGCTGTTTTAAACAGCAGAATCACCACCAAAAAGCACAAAAGTGTGGCCCTAACGATATTGTGGAAAGAACATTTGTTGACACTAGGAGAGCTGAAACAAGAAAGCAGAGCGTCACTTCCTCCAGCCTCAGCTGGGAACTCAAATTTTTCACCACTGACCTCAAATGCACCGTTAAGTATTGATTTGGGGGTTACAAATACATTTTCGTGAGTAGGTGAATTCGCAATTATGGAGTCTGCAAATAATGAGAACTGACTGGATGTTTGAGTAACATGAAGAGCCAGGGTAAAAACTATGTCTGTTCTGTTATCTTCGATACAAAATGGTAGCGATTAGCTTTTGCTGCAAAGCAATTCACTCCCTCAGTTAGTGGCTTAACACAACGAGTATTTGTTATTTCCCACAATCGCATTGGTCAGCTGTGGGAGATCTTTTTTCACGTGGGATGGATGAATGTCGTATCATACTCCATGGGTCTGTGTAAACTGAACCCCAATTTCTACAGGTTCTACAGTGCCCACCCCATCCTTCTGACTTCTTACCTTCACTTAGAGTTTCGGAATCTAAATATTCCTTACTCATTTGCCAATTTGCTGATGCCCTGTTTAAAAATGTATATGCTTATATTTTGTTCAGCACTATTCACAGCTGTCATTGGCGGGATTAAGCCAAGTCCCATAATTTCTTGTTTTTCTAAGTGCTTGGCAATCTAAATGGAATTAGGTTATTAAAGTCATATCCATGTGGACCAAATGAACAAGATTCTGGGCTATAAATCTCTAAGTGTTTGCTTAAGTGACAACATTTCGTATGCAAATACACTTCACAGACAAGTAATCAGGGGTTCAGGGATGGGTTTGTGTCAGTAAGAAAATGCCCTGTCGCCAAGGGAATTGCATTTGGAATGTTGGATTGGCGGGTGGTTGTTTTCACGTGAACCATGTAAAAAATATTCAACGCAGCATGCGAAATCTTGTTCAGTGTAACTATGAAGCCGATGATTCTTCCTTGGGGAAAATTATCCTTGGAGCGTCGCTCTGAAGAGTGGCTATAGTTTCATGAATGGCATAGCCTGCTTTTGTGACTGCTGTTGCCTATAGTTTCATGCTTTTGTGACCACTGTTGACCTGGTCAGAGAAGTTTTGTATGGAATTGCACGACCGGGCTTTGATTCACAGCTGAAGGATTCCTTTCAATAATCTCAGGAGCCTCTTGTCTGAAAGGGTGGTTCTGCACCACCCACTGGTTTCCGTGTCATGGGGTAATCCAGCCTTGCTCATAAAGAGAGGTGGGAAGGGAGCAGAGAATCACATTTGGGCTATTTAATCAAAAAGCAAATCATATAACTACAACCAGCATTCAGAAATGACCTTTTAGTCTGAATAATGAACTCCCTCAAGGCCAGACTATCACAACGAGATTTGGCAGGTAGACTAGCCACTGGGCATCCAAGAGTATGTGGAACCAGAGGCATATGAAGTGCTTGAAGGCTCTTTCTGTCCGGAGAGAATGCCTTGCATTTTCTATCAATGGTTCCAACATCGTGCCCCGCCCCCCCCCCCCACTTAAAATTTTTGATTGTGGTAAAGTACATATAACGTAAAATTTACCATCTTGACCATTTTTAAGTGTACAGTTCAGAAGTGTTAAATACATTCATATTATTATGCAACCATCACCACCATCCATCTCCAGAACTCTCCTCATCTTGCAAAATTGAAACTCTGTCCCTGTTAAACACTCCATTCTTCCTCTTCTCAGGCCCTAGAAACCACCATCTACTTTCTGTCTCTATGAATTTCACTGCTCTAGTGACCTCACATAAGTGGAATTGTATAGTATTTGTCCTTTTGAGACTGAATTATTTCACTCAGCATAATATCTTCAAGATCCATCCCTGTTGTAGCATGTGTCAGAATTTCCTTCCTTTTTAAGGCTGAATAATATTCCATTGTCTGGACACACCACACTTGTATGTCCATTTGTTTCTTTCAAAAGACACTATTATGTAGAATCATAGGGTAAGGGTGATTGCTTTTTCTATATTGATAAAGAGAAAGTCATCCAGAGCTAATCAATTCATGGAACTTCCCTTTACTCCTGAGTCAGGAAGACACGACCCCAGGGGAGAGAAGCCCTCTGTGTCTAGTCACAATTGGTGAAATAAATTCAATGAGATGTTAGGAAGGCACACTAACCTTCTATGTCTCCCTTCTCTCTTTCCAGACTCTAACTGAGTCAGATTTCACAGTGGAGGAGGCTGGTGAAGATCTGGGTTGGTGATATGCACACTCAGACCAGGTGAATCCTGTTCTTCCAGGATCCTCGGTGACTGACCTTGTTCTCCTCCACCCTCCTGGCTAAGAATTAGAAGAGCTCAAATTGCACCGTAGTTTCTGGGAACAAGGGGATCCAAGAATGTCATCTGGGCCCTGGACTCTGAACTGTCTGGGCTTCCCTGTTTTAATTCATTGTTCTCCTATCAAAGTTACCTACAGAAAGAGAATACCATTTGTCTCTGTTTGTTAAACCACCTGGGATTTTTATGATAAATATCAACTAGGCTCTCTGCCTGTAGGGCATAGTAAAGCATAAGAGCATTCATTTGGTCTCTTCCTCGGCACACAGCTTCGTCATAACACTCACCCTATATTAGGCATCTAATCTCACCTGTTTCACCATCATGCCAATAATTTAGGGATTTTCCCCCCTCCATTCAACTAATTAAAGTCAGTAAAATAAATAAGAAATCCAAGCAGCATCTAGGTTTGGAGGCGATCCAAAAGCATGAGTGTAATATAGAAATACAAACATCAAACCATAATATTTAGTCAGGAATAGTTTCTACAAAAAGAGGTGATCGATTGAGAAAAAGAGTGAATTACAGGGGTCTCTCTCTAGTGATGGAGACCCCAAGTAGAGATGGAATGGTATTGGTCTGGAGCCAGCAAGGTGTGTTCTGAAGTGCAGTTGAGGCTGAAATGGTTACCTGTCCACCATGACTCAGGCATGTCCATCCATGCTCCTCATCTATTGGGTTGAGTCACTGTGGAGAAATGACTCTTGCACCTGTATCTATGTTAGCCAGCCCTTTACCCCCAACCTGGGCATCTAGATGGGACCATGGGATGAAGTCTTGCCAACTAAGTGTGTGTGGAAGTCACACATTTCTCTTCTGGCCCAGGTGGCACGATATGGGCATGACTTCTGTTTTGGGCTGAATTCTCTTCCCCAAAATTCATATGTTAAAGCCCTAACCCCCAGGACCTCAGAATGTGACTGTATTTGGAGATAGGGTCTTTAAAGGGGCAATTGAGGTAAAATGAGGTGATTAGGGTGGGCCCTAATCCAATCTGACCAGTGTCCTTATAAGAAGAGGTGATTAGGACACAGACACACACAGAGGGACAACCATGTGAGGTCACGGGGAGAAGACTGCGTCTACAGGCCAAGGAGAGAGGCCTCAGGAGGAACCAGCCCTGCCCACACCTGGATCTCAGATTCCACCCTCCAGGACATGAGAGAATAAATGTCTGTTATTTAAGCCTTTCAGACTGCGGTCTTTTGTTATGGCAGCCCTAGCCCTCTAATGCACTTTCTCCATCCTCTCTCCTCTGGTTAGATCTCCACATCCTGGTGAACTCAGAGGTAAGTGTTGCCAATGTCAGAGCCACCAAGTGGAAAGATGCAGGGTCCCTGGACCAGCTCTTGAGGAGCAGGGCCAGCCAACCAGAAACACCCATTTTTGGACTTAACACCACCTATTTGTCACTTACACTGAGATCTGGGATTCTTTCATTAAAGCATCTTAGCATTGCTCTAATTAACAGAGCAGGTTTTCCGTGCACAGGGCACTTTGCTTTGTCAAGTGAAGCAGGATCAGGTGATGATGTGTGGCTCACCTTTGCCATATAATTCCTATCAAAACTCTTTTTCCTTGTGTCCTGGGAGGGTTGTCTTCTCTGCAGGACTGCTGCATCCAGCTGCTGTGGTCAGGACCTTGGTGTTTTTGTCTGATTAATGAGGGTTCCCATTAAGCTAGAGTTCAGCTGTCTCACCACTAGAGTTGCTTTATGAGAGTCTCTGAGGCTGTTAATAAGGTGAGACCTTTGGGTCCCAAGACAAAGAGAGAAGATAATTTATTTTCTACAGAATTTTCTTTCCTAAAGCTCCATGTTCCATTACATTTTAAAGGGCATTTCAGCAAATGATGTATGAAATGAAAAAAAAAAAATCTGGATGGTTTCACAGTAAAGGGCATGCATAACTAGAGAACAACTCTGAAATGATGTGGAAAAATAGGTATCTGTTTTTCTTTAAAAAAAATTAAAGGCTTATCCTTAGGATAAATTCGTGTCAATTTGCCAAACGTGATGTGCTTATTATGTGCAAGGCATTGTATGGATTCGCTGGTAAATAAAGTATGGATTTATTCTTAAGAAGTGTACCGTTCTATTTTCTGTGAGGGTGAGGAGTCAGTTGCTCACAAAGTTTTACAAAGGCAGATTACGATGTCATCTTGAGAGGGAGTGAGAGCAGCGAGAAGAGATACAGAAGGAGAAAAATGTGTGATATTTTCAAGAAAGGGCGAGTGACTATTTTAGTTTTTAGGTCGATACTGTTTAATATAGACTTCTAAGGCAATTTGGAGCACAAATGCATTATTAAGATGTCGGGGTGAATAGTGGCCCCCCAGAAAGATATGTCCAAGTCCTACCATCTAGAACCTTGAATGCAAACTTATTTGGAAATAGGGTGCTTGCAGATGTGATTAAGTGAAGGCTCTCAAGATGAGGTCATCCTGGATGAGAGTGGCCCTAAATCCAATGACAATGTCCTTATCAGAGACAGAAGAGGACACACAGACACAGAGGAGAAGCCACATGAAGACAGGCAGAGACTGGGGGCATGTGGCCACAAACCAAGGGACTCCTGGAGCCCCCAAAGCTGGAAGAGGCAGGAAGGATCCTCCCCTGGAGCCTCCGGAGGGAGCACGGCCCTGCGACCTCTTGATTTCAGACTTCTAGTCTTCAGAACTGGGAGAGAGTAAATTCCTGTTGTCTTAAGCCACCCAATTTGTGTTCATTTGTCACTGCAACCCTACAAAATGAATATATAAGGTTGCTGAACTTTATTTTCTAGTCAAAAGTCTTCTTCCAGGATAAGTTAACAGGCCTGGATAGTTCTAGCTTTTCCCCCTTCATCTTATAACTCAGTTCATTTCCCCAGTCCAGTGCTCTCCATGTTGATTTTATTTGTTTCCTCTTCCGTCCTCTGTTCTAAAACAGTGAGCCTTTTTATATTGCTTATTTCAAACATCAATGCCTCTACAGTCAACCTGAGACCAACAAACCCTTTTATCTTAGACTGAGAAAACCAGAAGGATCAGCATGCTTCGTGTTTGATATGCAGCTCTTGGTCATGTGGGGGTATGCAGTAGGTGAGCAATGATGTTGCCGGTGTCTACCTATGGACTCTTGCAGTAGTGGAATGGGTGGACACTGGATGCTCACTTATTTAGGGGCATCTATTCTGGTGCTAAACTGGGAAATAGAGGGACTTTTGAAAGAAGTGTTGACATGAAGAAGAGATGGTTGGGTCAACCAGCACACAGCCACTTAAAATTAAGTAATACCTTTGGCCTTGGAGCCAGGACCTCTTAAACAGTTGTTGATTGAAATAATGCATGATACTAGGTGACTTTTTCAGATAAACTGACCAGATAAGTTTCAGATAAATTGAGCTGGAAAGTCTGAGATGGGCATGTCCTATGTTAAACTCAGTGTGGGGAGGATGGTGGTCATTGCAAGCTGGCTTTTGGGGATGAGGGGGTCCAGCTGAAAAGCAAAATATGCAAGTGCTGGGTGCCTGAGAAGTGATTTCTCAAGAAAAGTGTGGCCATGAAGGTCAACATTTTCCAACAAGACTCTCATATTGGCCATAAAGAAAAAATTGATGATTTGGAGAAGGATCTACTTCTGGACAAGCATGGGGAAAGAAGAGGAGGGGTAAGAACAGGATATTAGGAGAGCTTGGTTATTTGAGTCTGGCTTGAGCTCATAAATGGAATAACCTTTTAGTGGAGGCAAGTTTCCTCCATTCTGCTAGTGGCGATAAAAGGAAACAGCTGTTTAAAAAAAATCAAATCCAAAGGAATCCATTGGTTAGAACAATCAATGGTTTTGGGTAGCTATGCCGTATGGCTCAATTATGTTATCTGTGCTGGGAAAGTTATCTTTATACTGCATTTTTATCGCTTGAACACAATCTCACGTAAAATATGCCCTGGTCACATGGTCTTCATCAGTCACTACACAAGACAGCACTTAGCTTTGATGGTGCCCAGATGGTCTGATGGCCACAGAATATGCTGCAGGAAGAGGGGTTTATGAGGACCATGTTCCCAGGGCTACCATTTTCTTTGTAAAATATGTCCCTTGGGAGAGCAAGTTTGCATTTGGGGTGTGCTGAGGAACCAGCACCCTACTGTCATCCTAAGAGTGATGTGTGGAGATGACAGAACTACGTGTTAATGTACGACAGTTATATGTTCAGGGTTCAAGCCGCTTGTAGCCATAGAACCAATGCATTTTAGGATGACAAGGCACCTTTAAGATTTTTAGGGGTGACTTCCGAATCCTACCTCGGTCTACCAAAGGTTAAGTGATTCTCAGTCCCATAGGGTGTACTTGGTCAGGAGTCACGCATCTTGCCACTACACCAAGCTTGTAGAATGTAATTTTTGTTAGTTGAGATTTAATTAATGCCATAGTTATATGAATATGAAGGAAATTATATAAATGTATATAAATTTTATAAGTATATGATAGATAGATACATAGATGGATAGGTAGATAGACAGACACATACATACACAGATGATTAGAAAGATGACAGATAGATAAATAGATACATAGCTGGATAGATAGGTAGGTAGATAGATAGACACATACATACATAGATGTATAGATACATACATACACACATACATACATGGATAGATATACAGATAGACAGACAGATGGATATTAATAGGTGATAGATAGAAGATAGATAGATAGGTAGATAGATAGATAGAAAGGAGTAGTAAAATGCGCCTACCTGAAAATATACCGTCAAGAAAAAGGGAACATGGAGTTTTCCACTCTATAACCCTGAGGCAAAGAAAAAAATACTAATGAAAAAGCAAAGAATAGCCAAAATAAAATTTTTTATCTAGAATCTCCCTTCCAGCAAAAGAGAATGTGGTGGAAGCAGAATATTAAGCATTTCGTGTGCATTTGTGTAGGCAATGTAATAGGCGACGATTACAAGGAGATGAGAATCAGTGTTGACTGTTTTAATCCATTATTGATAGGCACAGAGCTTTGCCACATTTTGGAGGGTTCCCTGTAACTGCAATTTCTGGGTTTTTACTTTTGTTTTAATATGGTCGAGTCTCCCCCTTTCTATCCGATGGAATGCAACTGATGAAGTTTCCTTACTGAAATAAGATCTCCTTCTTTCTCCCTTGCACAGGAGCAAAGCAGGCTAGATGTAGGACAAACTCGCTGCCTGGACTGAGAACCACGAAGGGGCAGGACTTGCGCCATGCTCCATTTGGGAGCTGGTTGTCCTTCTTTCCACCCAGAAGGACACAGGATGGCCTGGGGTTCCAGGTACCTTGGGCTGTCCAGCAAGGCTCCCACATAATCATAGACATTCCAGAGGTGGTGGGAGGATGCCAAGATCTCTGCAGAGAAGTGAATCCTGGAGCCTGAAGACCTCTCTCTGTTCACAGACTGCTGCCTGGGGAGCGAGAAGGGAGAGAGTGCAAACAGGTCACTGGCTATTCCAAACCCTCCCACATCTCTTCCTTTTTGGTTCTCAGCTGGCATCTGAATGCAGTGAAAGGTGCTGGCTTGGGAGATCATAGAGACCGGAATCTTTCTTGGCAAAGCAATGACAGTGTGGCCAACATATCCATTGAATCCCTCCCATTGGCATCCAGTTCACTCTTACCACAGACTCTGACCCTCCCGCCTGTTTCCAGCTTCTCATTGGACTTCCACATGTTATTTGGCTTTTATTTTTGCTCTACAGCAAGTCATTGAGTGCCCACAGGAGAAAGAACCAAAGAATGATCCATTATTTTAAAAAATATGTCTCTGCATATTGCTTTCCCTTCCCAGAGTGGTGCACGCTAGGCGTTTACATGGAAAGTACTTAATTATGCCCCCCAATTAATTCTAAGAACAAAGGCATGGACATGAGCACCATTTGATTACCTGGACGTACGCCCTAAGAGTATTTTAATGTGCTTACAGCAGGGATGATGAGACCAGGTATTTATGGAATGCCACTCAACAATACCCAACAGGTAAATGTTCAACATGTCAGATGCTTTGAGTGGTGGGAAGGGAGATAAAAGAGGGTTGGGAGGTTAGTAAGAGGTACAAGTAGTGTGTGCGTGTGTGTGGTTGAGGGTGTGTAGGTGTGTGAGTGTGTACACATGGGTGTGACAGCGTGTGAGTGTGTGTGAGTGCAAACGAGTAAGTGTAAATGTGTGAGCAAGTATGTGTAAGTGTGTGTGTGAGCATGCACACACGTGAGGCATATGTGCGAGTATGCTGTCAGAAGAATGGATTTGTGCAAGCATCTTACACTGTCTGTTCCCTCCTGAATAATCTCCTCCATCGTCCCCCAGCCCCCATCACATACCACAAAACTTGAGAAGATTTGTTCTCCTTAACTGCATCCTCCCTCTTCCTATGTCTGGCATCACCATCACTTCCCCATCACCCTCAAGGAGGACATGTTGATGGATAAACGGATAAAGACGACGTGGTACGTATATACAGTGGCATACTATTCTGTCTTAAAAACAAGGGAAATTGTGCCATTTATGATGACATGGATGGACCTGGAGGACATTATGCTCAGTGAAACAAGTCAGACACAGAAAGACAGATACTGCATGATCTTACTTATGTGGAGTCTAAAGTATTCGAACTCACAGAAGCAGAGAGTAGAGTGGTGGCTGCCATGGGCTGGGAGATGGAGAGATGCTGGTCCAAAGGTACAAATTCCAGTCATCAGATGAGTCAATTCTGGGGATGTAATGTGCAGCATGGTGACTTCAGTTAACAAAACTGTGTTGTATTCTTGAAATCTGCCAAGAGAATCGATTTCAAGTGATCTCACCACACACACAAAAGAAGGTAACTATGTGAAATGCTGGATGCGTTAATTAACTTGATGGTGGTGATCATTTCACAATGTATACATACATCAAATCAACATGTTGTACACCTTAAATATATACAATTTTATTTGTCAATCATACATCCATAAAGCGGGGGAAAATTTTCTTATCTAAGGAATTAAAGACTAATAAATTCTAGAATTAATCTTAAACTGGGAAAAAAAGAGGGGTATATCTCTTCCCTCCAACCATTGGTTCTCAACTCCTATAGTGGTCTCTACCAGCTGGTCCAGCAGACCATCAGCTACCTGCTCCCTCGAACACCCGCCTCCAGGGATGGTGGCTTATAACAGTAGCAATAGCCAGTTCCAACCCCCAGCTCTGCTACTTCCACGCGGGCCACCTCAGGGGTTGTACACACTCAGGGCTTTCTACTGAGAGAGGTTGGATGAAAACCAGCAAAATTCAGAAGGGCGGTGACACGATCTATTGTATGATTCGAGAAGGATGCTGTGGATAGTTGGGAGGCAGGTCTGGAGATGGCGTTATCGACCGACCCTCACTTTTTAAATTCATTTTTTCTTATGGCAATATCCCCACAACATAAATGTAACCATTTTAAAGCATATAATTCCATGGTATGAACTACATTCACAATGTTATACAACCATCCCCTCTGTTTAGTCCCCAAACATTGTATCACCCCAAAAGGAGACCCCACACCTATGAAGCCAAGCCTTATTTTAATTAGAAAAAATACAGGTGTCAACATTTTGTGTGCAATCATTTTTTGAAAAATGATTCTGTTTCCTTTATCTTAAAGGGTTCCCTGTCTTCCCTCTGTTAACGGTCAAGTAATACCGTGTTATGTGACTTGATAGCAAATAGCACCCACTAGATGGCACCAAACACTCGCATTTTTCTACTTAACTCAGAAATGGATTATTTTAGACACATCGAAGAGTTTTCCCCTCTAACACCCTCATAGAGCTTTAGGTGGTAGGTGGACAAGTGTGACTGGCAATGATTTGTTAACGAAAGTCTCCACTTGGCCCAAGGAACCCATCTATCCAATATTCATCTTTGCATCATGGGTCCCACAGGTGTGCTTAGAATATGAGAAGAAAAAGCCTCCCCATCACCTCCAGGTGAACTCAACCAAAGGATGAGTGTAGCCTGCGTGACCACCTGCTGCGGACATGTCCATGAAGTAAAGGAGAAATCAAATGTGCAGGTGTGATGACAGTGTGCAAATCTTTAAAACGTTTTTGTGATCTTTGGGGTGTACCGTAATTTGTCTACCCACTTACCTATTTGGGCTGTTATGCATGAAACTACAACAATATTAGTGTACAAATCTTTATCTAGACACTTTTTTTTCTTTTCTTTTTTTCTTGGTTACATACTTAGGAGTAAAACTTCTGGTTTACATGTAAGGCTGTTATTTTTCAAACGTAGTTGTTCCATTTTGTATCCCACCCAGAAATGTGTGAGGATTCCAGCTGCTCCACCCGTCATGCTTGTGACTGTCAAGGTTTTAAAATTGCATTCAGTGTCATGGTTGTGTGGTGCTATCTCTTGTGGTTTTAAGTTGCGTGACTCTGCTCACTAATGATGCTGGATATCTTTGTTTACATGCCTATTGGTCTCATTTGTATATATTTTTTGGTGAAGTGTTTGCTGACATATTTTGTCAATAGGTCAATGGGTTGTCTTTTATAAGTGAGTTGTTTACATATTCTGAATTTGTAATAAACATATAATACATAGATCAGTATAATAAGTAAATATTTTAAGTGGTATTTTCTTCCAATGTGTGGCTTATTATTTCATTTTTTTATCATTTCCTTTTTTGTTTCTGGAGAAGATTAGCCCTGAGCTAACATCTGCTGAAAATCTTCCTCTTTTTTGCTCTTTTTGTATGTGAGCCACTGCTACAGCATGGCCACTGACAGATGAGTGGTATAGGTCCATGCCGGGATCCAAACCCAGGCCACCAAAGCAGAGCACACTGAAATTAACCACTAGGCCACTGGGGCTGGCACAATCACTTCATTTTCTTAATGGTGTCATTCAAAGAGCAGAGCTTTTTAATTTTCATCAAGTCCCATTTATCAATCTTTTTCTAGTATAGTTCATGCTTTTTGGGTCCTAAGAAATTTTTGGATATATTAAATTTGGTAAGATTTTCTCATAGGTTTTCTCCTAGAAGCCTAATAGCTTTAGCATTTACATTTGGGTCTATGACCCATTCTGTGTGTGGAAATAAGCAAAGAGCATGCAAATGAGAACAAGCAGAGGCTGTTTATTCAGAGCTGGCTGTAGTAAGGACGTCAGCCACCATCACTTGGATTTGGCAGACTTACAGGCGGGCAGAAGAGTGGGACAGCTTTGTGATGGACAAAAGGAAGACTTCTGGTGCTCCTTGTTGGAGGCTGTTGGTCTGGAGAAGCAGGAGGGGGGCTAACTAGAAGCGGGGTGTGTGATTCATTAGGGGTGCATATTTGGTTTTCCTCGTCCGAAGTTGGAAGCAGAGACAGAAATTAGAGAAGTTGTCAGTTATTAATCAAGTCCTGGCCATTTGGGGCCGATGGTTGCAGAAGTTATTTCACTTATTGGATTGTCATGGGGATGGCCATCTGGCTTCCTGCAAGTCTGATTTATAGATAGCAGGCTGGCTTCTTGGGCTATTGGGTTATTGTAGACAAGGGGTTGGTTTCCTGGGCAGGTCGCTGCAGGTTGTGGGTCAGAGTTCTGTTTTTATAGATGGTCCACCCATCATTCATGTGTATGTTTAGTGTCTCAACAAATGGGTGTTGTTTCCAGTTTGTGAGATGTTGTTTTGCAGCAATCAATCTATCATCCATACAGATAGTTTTTAGGATCTCTTCTTGTTCAAGTGGTCAAAGAGATGTGTGAATATGCCCATTAACAAGCACCAACATCCAAGGATTCCAGCCCTTAGAGTGAGGTGACCTTCTTACCCCCAGGAAAACTCTCCTGTTTCCACCTGGCCAGTGTTACATGAACAATAGCCCATCAGCAACTCCCAAAGCCTCCCTCCTCTGCCATTAGCCGACAAGACCCTCATCTCTCATTGGAGATGCTAGCTGTTGTTTTGCTCTTGGGACAAGTCACAATATGTGAAAAGCAGCAGTTCTCCCTACACAATCCCAAACCCACTTGTCAACTGGGTGAACTGGTTAAGTGGTTTCTCAAACGATTGATTGATCAGCTGCAAATATAAGGTGTTTTCCTGACTCCTTCCACTGCTGTCCTGAGAATAGCTCTTCTCAGCATGCTGACAAAACCTGAAAATGTTCTGCAGGAACGTTTGTCACTACGAGGAAGAAGATTTGAGGTATAAAAGGGCAATGTCAATACCTACTGTCTTATTCCTTCTGGTCCATGATGGCATTGGTTAAAAAATATGCATCAGAAGTTATTTTTGAATTTCCTAAGGGCATCGTAAAGTTTATGTACCATCCCTCGTTGGAAAAATGATCTGAAATCTTGCCAAAAACCCAAATAGTTTTGGAAAGGATGAAGATTTATCTTTATGGAGATGTTCTTAATAATGCATTAACTGGAGTGAGGGTCTTACAGAAAGTGGGCAGAGTACACACATCAAAGATTGCCCCCTAGGTTCTGAAAAGCTTTCTGGAAGGAAGGAAGTTCCAAGTATGTTGGGTCAATGGCAGCATCTTTGATTATGTGGATAGCTGTGAGGACATTACTTTGAAGGATTCAACATACTTGGCTCATACACTTTCAGAGATTTAAACCAAACACATGTGTATTTTGGAACCTGCAATGTTGCCACTTGAATGTCATGCCTGATGGTCCCCAAAACTCAGTCTTTGCTGCCCTCTGTACTGCACACTTGGGTCCTAACATGGAAGCTGAAAATAAATACATTTCTGTTTTCTTCTTATTCAGCTACTACCATCAGATGGAAAATGGAGACATCAAATCATTTTCTTCACTCAACCCCTCAGTAGATATATGCTGGAGGATCTGATGATGGTTTTGTTTGTTTTGTTTTGCCTTTGGGGATTTAAGAAGCATTCTTAGCCCTCTCCGTATTCATTGCCCAAGAGTATTTGCTTGGATTATTCTGAATCAAATGATTCCACCTTTTTTTTGTCTCGCATAAATATGTTGAGTCTAGATCTAAACTACGCAATGTAATCCATTTTGGCTTCCTAGCAACTCATAATCTTAAAGAAGAGGTTCTATTTTTAATTCATTGCAATAGGCTCAGGCCCCAAGAAAATTAACTCTTTTTAGAATTTGCAAACTCATTGTAAGATGAAGTTATATATAAACAAATAATAGCCCAGATACAAGGATCCCAAAAACTATCTACAGAGAAAATATCACAAGAAGTCAACACCAGAAAACAATGAAGGATATATCTATATTTGGTATGTAGAATACCAAAATAGTCACCAAATGCAAAACTTACAGATGTTTGATCAATGATTAAATTTTCATTTTATGGCCTGTATACCTGGATTTCCTTTACATCCTACTAATTTGGACAGCTGTATTTGTGCAATATCTAAATAACTGAGTGAGAAGAATAATCAGCAAAATAATATTGTCACCAACAATATCTTGGATGTTTTCCCAAAAAGAAGGAACACTTTGTAGTGTAGGGGTGTAGAATCAGAGCTCAATCATTTCTCTCTTTGAATTTAAAGAATATTCAGAGAAATTTAGATGGAGTGCACAAATATAAGAAATTAGATCCAACATTCTCTTAGGGGGAATTCTTCTTTGTGTTAAATATCCGTTTTCCCTCATTATAGGACCACATGTCAGAAAATTCAACATAGCACTGCCTTTGGATTGCATAGTTCTTCTCTTTGTCCCTAGGAATATTTTTGCCAGACATGTAACATTATATGGCAATAATTAGATTCTTTCCAAGTATTTACTGAAAGAAGAAAGTTTATTTATTTACTGGAGGTCCATCTCTGCCATGAAATGAAGCCAGAGACCATAATTTAAGCAATTGTCGAATGTAGTTTGAAATCTCAAGATGATTTATTATTTAAGGGAGAAAGTCCAATCTCATTCATTTTTCATGAAATTGAAAATTCATTAAGAGTTTCATGAAAACTCTTAATCCTTCAAGAGTTCATCTTTTTTCCTTCATTAGGAGAGAGTGGAACATCAGTGCCCCCAAATCTTTCTGAAACACGTCCCAGTTTCTGGGTAGAATTAAGAGGGTTTTCTCAGTCTACCAACAAGACAGCCTCCCTTCCCCTGAGGTTCGGAAAGCCGAAGAGGGTGCCATGACAAGGTAGAATTGGTTCTAAATGACGGGTGACTTTATGCTCGGTGGTTACAGTAAGCCCCCATCTCCTAAATGCTGACGTTGCAATAACATCCATCAACAGAGAATATTTCATGGAAAGACAATGGCCATGGGCTCCCTTTTCTGGTTCTTAAAAAATTCCATGTGAGAAACTCTCAGTCAAAGAGAAAAAAAAATGGAGACACTTTCTTTTCTCAAGATGAAAATGTCATGACTTAAATGATAAATATATTTACAGAAAAGTGCAAAGGATGATGCTTTAAGAAGCATCGAAAGTAAAGTCACTCTCTCTTCTGAAGGGGATACAAGGTTGTGATATTTTAATGTGGCTGCTGTAATTGTGTGTGCAACTGGTGACAGAAAGAGCTGATGCAGGACAATTTCTTAGGAAGTTAAGTTCTTGAATTTGAATGAGACCAAACCCTCCGGACCCAAGTTTCTATTTAAAAGGAGGGGATGGTGTTTGTAACCCACTTCCTCGGGGTCTTGAAATGTGTCAAGGTTAACACTGCAAAGCACATTTTACCTAAGCAAATCTTGTAAACAGGATGACAAAGTCAGAGATGGCTGCATAGATGCTAAAGATTCTATGTTTCGAAAGTGAACTTCTGAACATTTGAAATCAATGCAAAGTAAAACACTAAATTGCCGAGAATCGTTTTTCTTCATGAAACCAGTGGTGTATCACTTGGGATCTTTCACATTTCTCCTACATCTGGCGGTCAAGCTTACCCTAAGGATCGGATCATCTTGCATAATTCGGAGTAGTAGAATTCATATTTTCGTCTCGCTTTCTGACATGAATTTGCAACGTGGTGGAATTTCTCAGGCTCGACTCTCAAAAACCAGCCTTGGGAAGAGTCAGTTCCAAAATGCATTCATGGAGTTGCATTTCCATTGTTATGGTCGAAGATAGTTGGTGTGATGGGGCTGGGACAAAGGCCTGAGACGGCTTTGCTGGTGATCTCGGAGGACATTTCATTTGGGAGAAGGTAGTGCTTCCGATGGTTGAGAACGTGGTTTTTCTAAACAGGTATCTTTTGTTATTTCGAAGGAAGTGACGTGGGAATTACTTTACATTTACGAATTTTTAAACTTCTGGTGACAATGATGAAAGCAAGGAAGCTCGGGGATTTTTTCACAATTAAGACTTTGTACTTGGTAGTGCTTGATCCAAACCATCAAAATCTCTGAGGTCTCTAAACCAGTCCTCGTTGCAGAAAGCATTATTGTAGAACTAACCGACCACCGTTGTAGGTTTCAGTCTAGATCAAAATAGAAATGCTGTGACGGATGCTGGTGGCCATGCTATTTGCAAGTCAAAACAGGAAATGCGGAACCAGGCAGACGGGGGTTAGACGTGGGGTTCATGGAGCAGTGGACACCGTATCGCTCCTGGCGACCTATTCATTGTCCCGAATGGTAGCAGAAGTTGGCATATATGAAAATGTGGAGGGGAAAAGATAAGATGCAACTAAGAGGATGGAGAAAAGCAAGGAGCAGAAAGGATGATGTATTTGGATGAACAGGTTGAAAAGACAAAATTTAAAGTCATGCTGCTATAAAACACAACTTCTTCCCATGCTGTGAAAATGGAGAACTGGGAATTCCTCAGGAAGAAAGTTCTTCTCTCTGCATCATATTGTATGCCTTGGGCTGAAGGAGGACCCAGACCAATAGCCAACAGGATATGAATTCTCCCCGGCCTGCTATGGCCGCTCTGAGCTTCTCCCACTGCAGAGAGGTTGTGCCATGTGCTGAACGAGCCCTGGACAGGGCCTTGCGGACTGTGGGCTCACAGTCCAACTCTGTGCTTGTGACTCTGTGGCCTGATGGTCATTTGCTCATTTTTCCAATGGAAGTGAAACACACACATGGATTATTATTATGGAAATATCTTAGCAAATACTCAGCAATTTTTTCCCTAGCTCAGATGGCCACACCAGTTTCCATTGGAGTGGAAGCTCTAGGTCGAGGAGAATTTCTCTTCCAAAGATTCTTGCTGTCCCGGGAGCTGGGAGGGGAACATTATGTACCAGGGCCCTCATTGTTTTAGAAATCTTGCCTTCACCTGAGCATCTCAGTTTAAAATCCATTAACCATCGTATTGGCAATCATCTGTCTTTAACATGTATGCCAGACCCCAGAGAGGTCCTGTTTTCTGGTGCAGGCTAATCCAGTGCTCCATGGACCAGCATCACCATCCCAGAGATGCCAATAGAAAGGCCAGTTCTCAGGTCCTGCCCATCATCTACTCAACCCACATCTCTGACTATTAAACTGTGAAGGTCATTTTATCCGTTCATGTCTTAGATTCCCCAAACATCCTGCTCTGTTTCATAATCTATTGAAGGGTCTAGGGAGTACATCCTGGAAAACGGGATAGAAGAATTCAACGTGATTGATTTTGCAATGTGATGTTGTATGGGAGATGGGTAGCCTTCCCAAAGTCATAATGGGCCATTCATTATTTGTCTTTCTCTGTGTGGATTTGGTCAACAGAGCTGAGCCACACACGTTTTCTTAGAATAGGTGAAGGAAACGGCATTAACTCAAACTTCCTCCTCTGTTGGGTTCTGTATCTGCTGTTGTTTATTTCATGGTTCCAGTGGGTGACAGTGAGCATTGACTGGGGTGGAATGTAAAGAAAACCTTCCAATAATAAGCATTCTCTCAGAGTGGAATGGACTGCCTTCCCATCACGGGAGATGTCAGACTACATGTGCATCCTCAGAGGCGAGGAGGGGAATTAGGTATCAGGTGAGAGGCTGGACTGGACGGCTGCTATCTTTTCTGACCCTGAGACTTTGTGGTTCAAACATTAGGTATGGCTATGACCCCATATAAATGCTTTCTAAATGAAAGAGTATTGCTGGAAGGAAAAAAAAAAAACACATCTTAAACCCCAATGGATTGAAGGAGATGGTGAGGAGGAAATTACTTGACGTACTCATAAAACTTTTTAAAGGTTAGTGAGAAAAAGCAAGCTGGTTTGAACATTTTGGAGGAATACAGCAAATATATTCTAATACAGCTGTTATCAAAATAGACTTGAGGCATCGCATGTCAAATTATTTAGTCTTCAATCTACCTTCAGTACATTGAAAAATTTTATCTAACCTAGTTTATGATGAGATTATAAATTCTAGTCAAGAGACAGTGTAATAAATTCTACCATCATCCCAAATTGTTATTAGTACTGTCATCCTTTGCCAAAATAAAACAATTGGAGTTAATAAACATCCCAACTCTTGTTTATAAGTATTTTAAGTATTAATTATTTTATTAAGTATTAAGAATTTATTAAGCATTTATAAGTATTAAGTAGTGTTGAGTATTATGTATTCAACATTCAAAATATCTTTAAATAGAACTAAAAGTCATAATTACTTAACAAATGGATTTGTGTGCCTTGTTTTAATTAATTTTATATATTTACATGTTTCAGAAAAGCTGATATTCTGAACACATTCTAAAGTCATGAGTTATCAGGAAAATCATTTTAGTTCTGTTAAAGTATGTCTATAATTTCCTTCGAACAGACAGCAACCCTGAAATGGCCAAATGGTGTATGGGAGGTTGATTTGGAGGCTGTGGATAACAGACATGGTTTACAGTCTTTATTTTCTAAGACACTATGGTTTTATAATGCTGATAAAACCTACCCAACAGAGAAAAATAAAGTTCTGTGAATAAGCCTCTCCATTTCCAACACAGACATCAGTTCCACTGTCCAGCAAAAAATAGGAGAAATGGAAGCCAAGAAATAAAATATTCAGAAATTGAATGAGCATTAAATATTCCTTGGTAAATTTGTGTCTACAAGTATGCACCAATGTGGAATCAATGATTTATTTCTCTGTAATACGTTACCCCAAACGTTAGTGGCTACAAATGACAGCTGCTTCTTTAGCTCATGCATCTCTGGGTTTGTAATGTGGGCTGGCCTCAGCTGGTGGTTCTTTTGGTCTTGCCTGGGCCACCACGTGCATCTGTGGTCAGTTCCCAGGTCGGCTGAGGGCTGGCAGGTCTAGGATGAACTGAGGTGCGATGACTGGTGTCAGCTTCCGTGGTCTCTCTCATCCCTCCAGTGGGTTATTCACCAGATGGCTGAGTTCCAAGTGGAAGAGCTCCAGTTCAAACCAGCATGTTGCCACTTCTTCATGCTGTTGACCGAAGAAAGCCAGCTCACATTCAAGATGAGGGCAAACGGGCTCCACCTGTTGATGGGAGGGCAAAGGGTTTGGACAGGGAAGGGCATGGCTGGTGGTCAGTGTGCAATGAACCGCAAATAGTAAAATCCGCAACTGTGGAGATATCTTAAAGTGTATCACGTTTCATCACCAAATAATAAACAATCAAAGATTACGGTTTAAATCTCTCTAGAAAAGACAATAAGTAGACCTTTAGGACTTCATATTGATTATGATGCTAAGGGAAATCAAACTGTGTTGAATCAACTTGCAAATTAACAAATTAAAAATGGTACAGAATTTTCATGAGCTTCCCAACTATTTGTTATAAAAAGTATTTAAATACAGGAAGAGATAGTAGGGACTTGTCAAGTGGGGTAATTTAATTGAGCACTATACAGATTTCTCAATAGAATATTATTTAATTTTGGCCCCTTTAACACTGCATTCTCACATTTCTTTCTTTTTTGGTGAGGAAGATTGCCCCTGAGCTAACATCTGTCACCAATCTTCCTCTTTTTGTTTGAGGAAGATTGTCCCTGAGCTAACATCCATGCCCAACTTCCTCTATTTTGTATGTGGGTCACCTCCACAGCATGACTTGATGAGCGGTATGTAGGTCCATGCCCGGGATCTGAACCCTAGGCGGCTGAAGCAGAGGACATTAACTTAATCACTACACCACCAGGCCGGCCCCTGCATTCTCATATTTTTAAGGGAAAAGAGTAAAGTAAGAGAGAATGCATAACTTTCATATCAAGTGAGGGGGGATATGAGAATTGTTTTAACTTAATCCAAGAAGAAGCAATAAAAGAGAAAAAAGGAGAAAAGAAATAGCATGCTAAATGGAAAACAGAAATTAACTAGGAGAAAATGAGCCCCAAAATATCAAACATAATAATAAATATAAGCAGGTTCAACTTACCTTTTAAGAGACAGATTTTTATGAGGGAACAAAAAATGAAAATCCAAGGAGACATAACTGAAGCATAAAAACACAAACGTTTGAAAGTAAATATTAAAAAAAAAGAGAAAATAGCAAAAATAAAGCTGATATAGCAATATATTAGAAAAAAAGACTTCCAAGCAGAAGTCATTATGTTGGATTACAAGATTCATTACATAAAGAAAAATGGAACAATTTATCAGGAAAATATAATAATCTTTCATTGATCTGAATCTAGCAACATGGCCCCAAATATACAATGCAAACATTGTCATAATTACAGGGAGAAATTGAAAAATCACAATGGCAATGGGAAAATTCAACACTTTCTCTTGAAATATGTCAAACAAATTTTTTTAACAAGAAGAATATGGATAACCCTGAATCCAACACATCCAGAATTCAGATTCCTTTCAAGCAGAGAGGTGGATGACACAGGATTTGAACAATTAAAATTCACAAGTTTTATCTAATGGCATTACATAGAACCCTTATTTCAACACACAGAGAATACCCATTTTTCCAGTCATATATGGCACATTCCCACTAAGTGACTACATACTACATCAAAAAGGAATTTTTTAAACAAATAATAAATATTATCATTTAGATCACTTTCTCTAACTAAAATGAAAAAATAAAATAATTTGTAAGAAGTTAATCTTCCTCATCTGCACATTTGGAAAGTAAAAATAGTATTCTATATAATTCACTAGTCAAACATTTAAAACTATACATGAGATCACAGGATATTTAGCATAGCATCACATGAAAGTTCCATGTACCAAAACAGGTAAGGTTTTATTAGGAGAGAGTGTATAACCTTAAGTGCATATGCTAGAAAATAAGAAATGCTGAAAGTTAATGAATGAAATATCCAACTCAAGAAAATTTTAAAATGTGAACAATAGATTAAACAACAAAAATTTCAACAAAGCAAATTAATAAAGAATAGAAATGAATGAAGTGCAAAGTAACAAACAAAAATAAAAATTAAAAAAATACAAAATAGAGTGGATAACTAAGTCAAAAGCTATTTTTTTGCAATTACTAATAAAATAGGAAACTTTGGGAAGATTAAGCTAGACATACAGGAGACCTGGCACCAGTAAACAATATGAAGAATGAACAAGAAGACAAAATTACAGATAATGAGATAAAATAAAAATTATAATGGAGTAGCAGGGGAAAAAGTCTTATTCCAGTACATTAAAAAAAAAAAAAAAAGAAAATGAAAGAGTGGGTATTACTTTAGGATGACATTGGATCAAAAATCTTATTACATGGCCTCAACTCTGTGCAACTGATGTATTTCATTACTCAAAGTAAAAATAAGACTGTCTTAAGCATCTTAATTGGTGAGCAGCATGCGAGATACTTGGATTACCAACCTACATATAATTTCTAGTTACAAGCATCATAAGCAACTCAAAACAGATCCTGGTAATACATTTAGGGGATATTTTGTTTTTCTGTGTAGGTTGTAGAATAGTTTCATGGGCACTTGACCAGATCAAAGAATTGAGTTTTACTTCAGAAGGATTACAAAAGCAATCTGTGAGGATGATTGAGATATCGCTTTGCCTAATCTCTTAAATTTTAAAGGAGAGGCAAGTCACTGTATGACTTTTTCCCAGCTCAGCAGTACTTCCTGTGGTCTAGCATGGGTAATAAAATGTTGTTATTTAATAAAGATGCCATAATCTTACATTTTTATTTTACTTAACATTGAACATTGTGTGTGGAATTCATTTATGAATTCAATTGATGTGCAATTTGTGCAAATAACCACTCTCTAGTTTTTGGTCATTATGTCAATTCATAATTCATTATTTTACAAATGAGGAAACTTAGCATAATTAAATGTGATCAGTCTTAGTCTGTTGGGGCTGTTACAACAAAAATACCACAGACTAGAGAGCTTGTAAACAGCAGGTATTGATTTCTCCCAGTTCTGGGGCTGGAAGTCCAAGATCAAGGCACTGTAAGATTCGGGTTCTGGTGATGGCCAACTTCCTGGTACATAGACAGCCGTAAGGGCACTAATCCAATTCATGGGGGCTACACCCTCATGACCTAATCACCTCCCAAAGGCACCACCTTCTAATACACATTGAGAGTTAGGGCTTCAACATATGGATTTTTGGGGAAGACACAAACAATCAGACCGTAGCAATGACCACACTGGACTGTAGGCTTGTTCACAGATCCTGGGTTGGTGGAGAGCAAGGGAAATGTTGAATAAAATCAATGGCAAAAATCAACAAATGGAATGTGCTGAAGACATTATCTACAGTGGGCAATGGGAAGGTCAATATAATGGGCATATCCTCAGATTAAATGCGTTAAAATATGAATAATTCTTTAAGACTTGTTACAATACAAAGTAGGTGACCAACCTCAGTATTAGTGTTATCTGAGATCCAACAAAATACCTTGAAAATCTAGATGTTAGAGTCTCACAAATGTGGCCGATGCAATGACTTAAAAAATGACACCCCCCAAATAAATATTCTCAAACCTCAAAGGTCAGGAAGTGTGACACTGTGGTTTATAACAAGAAATATATACTTGGTCTTTATCCATGTCAGGCCCAGAGCTCCTAAAACCATTGGAATTTCCTAAGTGATGACAGCATAAAGACGTCTTTTGTTACGTTAATTGGGGGATTTTTGGAATGCCCCAAGGTCACCAAAGGATGAGGACTGCTTGCCAGGAGAACCAACTTTGTGATTAGAGGGTTGGAATTTAGCCCCTCCCCTGACCTCCAGGGAGGGGAGAGGGGCTGGAGGTTGAATCAATCACAAGTGGCCAATGATTTCATCAATCATGCTTATGTAATGAAGGCTCCATAAAATCCTGCAAGGATGGGGTTCAGAGAGCATCCAGGTTGGTGAACCAGAATGAATCCAGGTGCCTGGAGGTTGGTACACCCCAATCTCCATGGGGACACAAGCTCCTGTGTTTGGGAGCCTCCTGGACCTTGCTGTATGTGTCACTTCATCTGGCTGTTCATTTGCATGCTTTAATATCTTTTGTAATAAACCAGTGTTCTGGTAGGTAAACCAGTTCCCTGAGTTCTTTGACCTGCTCCAGCAAATTAGTCAAACCCGAGGAGGGGTCATGGGCAGGTCTGATTTATAGCCGGTCAGTCAGAAGCACAGGTGACAACCTGGACTTGTGACTGGCATCTGAAGTGGGGACAGTTATGAAGGACTGAGCCCTTGACTTGTGGAATCTGATGCTCTCTCCAGGTAGATTGTGTCAGAAGGAGTTAAATTGTAGGGCACCTGGTCAGTGTTCACTAAAAGTTGGAGAATTGCTTGGTGGTGTGGAAAAGAACTCACCTCATAGGTTGCTTACCTCAAATGACTTTTTGGGAGGAGTAAGTAGAATAACCTAACATTAGGAAAGGCAAGTGTCCCAGGGAGGAGAAGACAGCTTCATTTTCTAAGTCAAACAGAGGTTAGCTAATGGAAACTTCAAAACCCAAATTAATTCAGAGCTAGTAGAGAAAGCACAGCATTCAATAAACTCAGCAACGTGTGAACAGGAAAGATCTGCGGCAGCAAGACAAAATTAAAAACTTTTCAATTCAAAAACAATCACGATGCTAACATATAGCTGGGAGATCTTGAGACGTACCAGACTGTAAAATAGGAAATGAGATGTTTTTGAAAAGGGATGCCTGTTGCTGAGGGAGAGGCATCTATGAGAAGCATTTTCTTTGCTGCGGCAATCAAGGCAGCTCTCAAAATAAAAATGCACCATTACTTTCTCCACTCACAGATGGTGATCGTAGACCCAAGACTAGGTATCTCAATCATCGTTGGGGTCTGTCGTGTTGGTCAAAAGCACTCTGGTGGGAAATTTGATTCAAACCTGGCACTAGTCTTGTGAAAAGCTCTGCTCATGCTGTGGGGTGGTTTATATACGTAGAAAAGACAGAATATGCAAAGAAAATCCTGTTCTGGGCTTTCTGTAAATTGAATCTCCATTTGGTCATTCCTCTCTTCTTACCATCCATCCTTATGTCCTTGCCACCATCCATATTTTAGGAAGAATTCTTCCATTTTCTTTTCTGATGTCTCATACTATATCAGTTTCCCTTTTTCTTTTTTTTAACCTTTTGACGACCTTTATCAATTTCACCCACCCCCTGCCTCTGTATCTGAGTTCATCTTTTTCAGAATCCTCATATAAGTAACATCATACTGTATTTGTCTTTCTCTGATTTATTTCACTTAGCATAATGCCCTCCAAGTCCATCTATATTGTTGCAAATGGTAGGACTTCCTTCTTTTCTTATGGCTGAATTATATTATATTGTATATATAGACCACATTTTCTTTATCCATTCATCCATCGATGGACACTTAGGTTGTCTTGGCTATCATCAAGAATGCTGCTATGAACATGGCGGTGCTTATATCTTTTCGAGTTAGTATTTTTGTTTTCTTCAGATAAATACTGAGAAGTGAAATAGCTGGATTATGTGACAGTCCTATTTTTAATTTTTTGAGGGATCTCCATGCTGTTTTCCACAGTGGCAGTATCAACTTACATTCCACCAACAGTGCATGAGGGTTCCCTTTTCTCTGCATCCTCACCAACACTTGTTATTTCTTGTCTTTCTGATAAAAGCCATTCTAACAGGTATGAGATGATATCTCACCGTGATTTTGATATGAATTTCCCTGATGATTACAGATGTTGAGCGGCTTTTCCTGGTCCTGTTGCCTATTTGTACGTCTTTTTTTTTTTTTTGGAAAAATGTCTATTCAGATCCTCTGCCCATTTTTTAATTGAATTGTTTGTTTTCTATTGAGTTGGATGAGTTCTTTATACATTTTAGACAGTCACTCCTTGTATTAGTTTTCTGTGGCTGCATAGTAAATTACCAAAACCTCAGAAACTTAAAACAATGCATATTTAAGATCTTACCATTTTCCTGGGTCAGAGATCTGGAATATTTTAACTGGATCCTCTGCTTAGGGTCTTACAACATGAGAGTCAAAATGTTGGCTGGCTGTGTTCTCCCTGGGGGCTACCAGGGAAAGTATTGCTTTTAAGCTCCCTTAGATTGTTGGCAAAATCCATTTCTTGGGGCTGCAAGACTGAAGTCTCTATTTTCTTGCTGGCTGTTGGCCAGGACCACTCTTAGCTCCTAGGGGCTGTCCGCAGGTTCTTCTGATCTGGCCCCATCCATAGGCAGGTCACAGCATGGCTGTTTGTTTTTTCAACATCAGCAGGAGAATCTCTCTTACTTTGACTCTATCCCTCGGGGAAGGTCCACATAGGCTTTATAAACCCCACCTGATTAAGTCAGGCCCACCCAGGATCATCTCCCTCTGACTAACTCCCTGTGAGCAGATTAGGGACCTTAATTAAATTTTCAACATCCCTTCACCTTTGGCAAATAATGGAACTTAGTTAAGAGATTGACCAGCCCATTATATTCACAGGGCATCCATACCAGGTGACAAGAATCATGGAGATCATCTTTAAAATTCTGCCTCTGACCACAGTCCACCCTCTGACCCCCCAAAAGTTCACATCCTTCCCAAATGAAAAATAACATCCACTTCCTCCTAAGGTTCCCAGGTGTCTCATCCTACCGGTCTTAGAGAAATGCCCCTCTTCTGAAAGTTTTATTTGTGATCCCCCCACCCCCAACTCACACTGATCTTCAAATTCTTTTTAAATTTAATTTTTCACAATAAATGGATTCATGTACATGTATTTTTCTCCCTAACTACTCTGTGAGTAGAAACATTCCTTGTGTTTCTTTGGTATATCATGGACACTAAAATGGAGCTTTATGAGATTGTGTAGGATTCACATATACTTATTGATGTATTGGAATGCTTTACATGGCGAGTCTGTAAAAATAAGGACATGTGAAAATAATAAACTTCTCTGGAGGTAGAATAAATAACAGAATAAGTAAGAAAACCCATGCAAACTAAGTTCTCAAGCAATTCAGAAAGATTAAGTGTTACAGTCTTAGAATATTATATTATTCTAATAAATTCTAATAAAATTATAATATATTAAGGATATCAAAGAGAGGGAAAGTTGTGATTTATGGTAGGATATTCTTTGAGCATCAGAAACTTCATAATTGAGATAATCTAATAAGGAAATGCATTTTTTTAAATCTCTTGGGCTGGAGCATTAAAATCTTTGATGCAGAGAAAAATCGTACAATGACTTGAATTTTGAGACTCGTTGGCCCCCCCATCCCTCTGCAGCACGTCCAGACTGATCCGATGTGTGTGCATTTTCAACGTGCCAAGAAGCAACTAAACATTTCAGAAGGCTGATGACCATTTTTTCCGCCTTCAGTAAGTGGAAAGACGTTGCAGCGATAGAGGGAGCTGTTGTCCTGTGGAAGATGAATGCCCAAGAAGCCCTGCACAGCTCTTCTTTCCCACTTGGACAGAAAAATGAAAAGGAAAACAGACCATGACAGTTAGCAAAGAAGAGGTACAGTTATTCTCGGTGACTCAATGAACACATTCTGTGATGCTGATTGTGGGGATGGCACAGTGGGTCTGCTCAGCTGAAGGCGGAACTTGTTTATAAATGTTGAAGGCATACGTGCTCCAGGGCTGAGCCGCCCAAGTCAGCAACCTAATTAATCTTGCAGGCTCTGCCGGTACCTTCCGGTTCATTCATTAGCTGCAAGGGTAAAGCTAGACACATGTGTTCTTGCTCAGGCAAGAGCAGAGCAGAGAGAAGAGGAAGGAAGTGTGTGTGGGTCTACGTGTGCCAGCGGGAGCTAATAGAGAGGAAAAGTGTTGGTGCAAAGGCAAAACTCACCTGGCAGACCAGTTTTACCCCCTTCCTATCAAAGTTTTTATCTCTTCAAGTCTTCTGTGCACTGTGTCAACACTGATTTGAAGATCAGATTCCAGAATATGTGCACCTGTGTGCCAAAATGAAGCATGACATCCCTCACACTTTGGGGAAAGCTGCATGTTGCCACCAGCCACTTGATCGAAGATATTTGTTCTAGCCAAGTGTTCAAAATTCCCTGGCCAGGTATGTGGTCCCAGGCAAGCACGTGGATATGGATGCAATGTCTTTTTGTTTTGTTTTTTGCAATTCGTATTTTTATTGAAGATTTTCATCCTTACAATTGATGAGGAATTCTGTTGAGTAACTTTTTTTATTTTACAGCTTTATTGAGGTATAATTGATATACAAAAAAACTTCACGTATTTAACACATACAATTTGATGAGTTTGGACACAGGCATACACCCACTATACCATCACCATGAGCAAGAGAATAAATATATCCATCACTTCCAAATGTTTCCTTGTATTCCTTTGTGCGTGTGTATGTGTGAGTTGGGGGGTAAGAATATTTAACATGAGATGTACCCACTTAACACATTTTTTAAGTGCACAAAATACTACATGATTCCACTTACATGAGGTATATAAAACAGTCAAGCTTGTAGAAGCAAAAAGTAGAACGGTGGCTGCCAGCAGAAGTGGGGAGAGGGACACGGGAAATTGTTGTTCAATGGGTGTAGAGTTTCAGCTATACAAGATGAGTAAGTTCTAGAGATTTGCTCTACATGGTGCCTCTAGGTACCAATACTGTTTTATGCACTCTCGAGCAACTCTTAGTAAGTGACTGATCCCGCTTCTGATCCAGCAAGGAATAATAACAGTGGAAAGCAAAAATCCCCTCATATGCTTTCCAACATCTCAAGATACTGTGTGGAAGCTTTGAACCCTAATAGATAGGCGTGAAGCCTTAACCTTTTATGATATTGGTTTTATTTCTTTTAAATGAAAAGGAACACATTTGATTGTACTTTATCTGCACTTTCCTCCTGTAGTAGCTGGATATTCAGAATCCCCCTGATTTTTATCATCCGGTACACAGGAGCTAGAAGATTTTTTCCCCTTCATGTCTCTCTTTGATATTCCAGCTGCATAGATTTAAAACTCAAAACACTTTTTCTTTGTTTTCCTACAAAGGCATTTATCTTCTTTAAGACAACTTCCTGACCTCGGATGCGGAGAGGGCTGTCGAATGCAGTGGTGGATTCTGTCGTTTCAAACAAAATCGCATTCAATTTTGTGGACAGCCGGAGGCCTGGGTGGTGTTAAACTGTGTCAGTTGGTATTTGAGAAACACAGTGAAATATCCAAAGCGAGACTGTGGGTCTCTTTTGTCTACTGCAGAAAGCCAAGAACTTGGCTAGAGCAAAGACTATTCATGTGAAAAATAGGAATTTAAGGTATCCCACATGAACATGGAGATGGGACCTATGTCTTTAAGTGGTGGTTGTGTGGTTATATTTAGAATCATAAAAGAGTAAAAATAAATGTGGATTTATCAAATGAATCCAAGCAAGGCCAGGCTGAAGGAAATTTCCATAAGAAACTCCACGTAAGTTCTTTCTAATACAATGTGTCTGAGAGGAATGCAAACGAGAGGTGGTAACTTGTGGACAGGCACCGTATTCCCTTTTCTAATGAAGAACTATGAGTGTAGTCACGTATAATTTAATGAAAAGGTCGAATAGAATGTTTTGCAAATTTATATCACCTGAAGCAGGTGAGCTCCCTGACGAACATCACTGATGGATTGGGTAGCACTCATTCCTTCTTCCTGTCATCCTTTCTTCTCCTGTGTTGGAATCACGATAGAGAATTTTAGCCGGTCAATGCCAACACAGAACTTACATGTTGGAGAAGGGGGCGCAGGATGTGTCTTGGAGTCCCCAAAACAGTGGGATACGTATTTTAAAATTCTGATTGAACAGTTCAGGGAGGTATTTTGACCTACATGTGAAGAGTTGCATGGCTCCTGCAAAATGAAGAGGATGAAAAAGATGTTATCAGAAGTCTCCTCTAAGCCTACATCTCCCATTGTTTTATGATTCTTTAATCCCCGGGTGGTCTTCAGAACTTCATTACCGACATGATGAATATTCCCTTTAAAGTTGAAGTTCTGGGTTGGTTACCACCTGCTCTGTGTCAGGCAATTGGGGCTGCCAGCATCTGCCGTCAGATGAGTGGATGGAAGATTATTAACCCAACTTTATTCTTGACCTCATCAGTGTCTATGGACGGTTATGAATCTCTCCCCAAGAAAGTCAAATAGGAAAGATGTTGAGAATTAGCTGCTGTTTTTAATCAGCCATGCTTGGCTCCCCTTTAATTAAATGCATTATCACAAGCACATTTCATTGAGTTCACACGCCATACATGTGTGGGCCCACACATCACAAAACAATGTAATTATTTTCCTTATGGAAAAGGTTCACATTCACTATTTAACACAGGAATGCAAGTCAAACCAGGAGGTAACAATTCTGGTCCATGGAAGTGGAAACCAACAGCAACAAAAATGACTGGTGAGAGAGATGTCTGCAACGAGTGAGGGTTTGAAGCGAAAAGACCACAAATTCACCGTCTTCAGTGATCAAAGAAAAGTTGATATGACCACACGTTCATCTTTCAGTGCAAAGTTAGTTGCCATGTACTTTTTTATTTAAAGATGACCACAGGCAATCAGATTTACCGTGAGCGTTCTATGGAGAGAGATTTTTCAATGGCAGCTTTTCCAGGTTCCACAGCACAGCCATATGTTCGCTTGCTTCAACAGCCATAATATTCCAAAATAAAATTTATTACAAAGACCAAAGATAGAGTGGGACCTCACCAGTGAGAAGACTTGTGGGCCTCCATTGGACGGAGGATGCGTGCGTTGCATGCGCCGAGCGCCAGGTGAGGTGCATCTCCAGCCCGGAGTGCAGCTGGACCACGCGTCTGCAGGCTGCGTCAATAGTCTGCACTCTACGTTTCTTGCTTTTATTCGAACTGACTTTGCCTTCTAGTGTTTAAAGCCTAAGTGTGACTCTCATAGCGACATAACGGTCAGAGAGGATCCCCTTGTTGAGTTCCTATTTCCAAAGACCTCCCTTCAGAAGGGCACACACACTCAGGCAGACCCCTCCTTCATGGGAAAGGTGGTCTTGATTACCCAACAAGGCTGAACGAGTGCAGAACAAAAGGCATCTAGGCATTGTGAGAGGGTTTCCTTGCTTGTGAATATGTATCCTTATAAGTGATGCATATTAAATATTTAACATATGCACACAAATTTATGCCACTCTAATGTATGTTAATTATATAATAAATATAACATATCTTATAAATTCATATTAATAAACATTTACTATTCATATATTTGTATGTAATATAACCATACTTCTATAATGCACATATATTATCTATAAAAATATACATATTACATATAGATGTCACGTATATAATTATATATTATGCATAATATATAATTAATACAATTTATGTAAATTATATTTGTATTTTTATTATATATTAATAAAGCATATTTACTATTCATATATTTATATATAATATAAGCATACTACTATAATTGCATATTTTTTATATGTATAAAAATATAGATACTACATAGTATGTATAGATAGTACATATATAATTAAATATTTCATATAATATGTAATTAATACAATTTATTTATTTTTAAAGTTATTTTGTTGATTCATAACATTGTGCAATTTCAGGTGTACATTATTTTATATCAGTTTCCATATAGACTGCATCGGACTCACCACCAATAGTCTAGTTTTTTTCCGTCACCATACATATGTGCCCCTTTACCCCTTTTGCTCACCCCCCACCCCTTCCCCTCTGGTAACCACTAATCTGTTCTCTTTATCCGTGTGTTTGTTTATCTTCCACATACATGAGTGAAATCATATGGTGTTTGTCTTTCTCTGTCTGGCTTATTTCGCCTAATATTATACCCTCATGGTCCATCCATGTTGTTGCAAAAGGGACAATTTTGTCTTTTTTTTTATGGCTGAGTAGTATTACACTATATCTATCTATCTAACTATCTATCTATCTATCTATCTATCTATCTATCTATCTATCTATCTATCTATCTATCTCACATCTTCTTTATCCATTCGTGAGTTGCTGGGCACTTGGGTTGCTTCCACATCTTGGTTATTGTGAATAATGCTGCAATGAACACAGGGGTGCCTAAATCTCTTCGTGTTGTTGATTTCATGTTCTTTGGTTAAATATCCAGTAGTGGGATAGCTGGATCATACTGTATTTCTATTTTTAATTTTTTGAGAAATCTCCGTACCGTTTTCCATAGTGGCTGCACCAGTTTGCATTCCCACCAGCAGTGAATTAGGATTCTCTTTTCTTCACATTCCCTCCAACATTTGTTATTTTTTGTCTTGTTAGTTATAGCCACTCTGGCAGGATCAAGGTGATATCTCATTGTAGTTTTGATTTGCATTTCCCTAATAATTAGTGATGTTGAACATCTTTTCATGTGCCTGCCAGCCATCTGTTTGTCTTCTTTGGAAAAATATCTGTTCATATCCTCTTCCCATTTTTTGATTGGGGTGTTCATTTTTTTGTTGTTGAGTTGTTTATATATTTTGGAAATTAACCCCTTGTCAGATACATGATTTGCAAATATTGAAATGATTTTCTTCCAGTTGGTGGGTTGTCTTTTCATTTTGTTGATGGTTTCCTTTGCCTTGCAGAAGCTTTCCAGTCTGATATAGTCCCATTTGTTTATTTCAATTTGTTTATATTTTTAATACAATCTTATTTTTAATATTTATTTAAATGTATTTGTCTATCAATATAATTGTTGTATCCATATGTGTGTATACATACACGTATAAAACTTATAATGACAGGTCATCTTTTAGACCTTTTTGAATGGTGCATTTCCAGCACGATCTTTCAATATATTCTACTGTTTCTGATCACCAGTTGAGAACACAGCCCACAGGCTCAAATGCAGTGAATATCTGATTGAATCAAATGGTCTGCATAAAGCGTCCTATCTTTGTGTTAATTGCTCGTTTATCCTCTCACTCCTATAACATGAACATTTCCCATTTTACATGAGTTCTCTACATTGATACCACCGGCAAGATATTGCAACATTCAAATAGTGGCAGGAGAGGTGGTTTACAGGTACAAAGGGCAACACTGTTTAGAGTTAGAATTCCATGACAGCTGCGCCATTTTGCATCCCACCAACAGAGTCCAAGGGTTCCAACAGGTCTTTGGACTCCTAGAGTCCACTGGAAATGGAATTTCCACTTGTATCAGAAAAATGCATGTGAGTTATGCTTCTCCTTGTGAGTTGGAGACTTTTGTTTTAATAATTGATGATGACCATTGTGTGTGACAAGAGTAGGGTTCACATGTGATAACAGAAATGAGCGCAGGGAGATGAATGGCAGGGAGGAAATCCCTCTTTCTTAGCCGTGGACTTTGAATCTCTGCCTTGAATGGAGCTGCTCTTATGGTAATATGTTCACAGGTGTGATGGTCTTGTAGTCCACTGTGCAAGATCCTACAGAGCAAATGTATTCTATTCCTCTTTCAGTGTTTTTAATTTGTAATAAAAATGCACTCTGTGATTTCAAATAACTAATTGCATTTGCTCTGTCCCCCGAGGCTGAAAATGCTCAGCGCATTGCCACTTGCTCTTCCTCCAGTAATTGGACCCATCTCAAAACAAACAGAGGTGACCAACACCTTATGTTGCTATACACCTACAGGTGTAGGCTGATTGTTTTTCTCTCTCCAAATAGATCACGATCTCTGTTATTTGTCAAAAGTATAAAAAAGATCAGTGGAGAATTGAGCTTCAAAAGAACAAGTGATGTACATCAGTTCTTACTCTTGCTGTGCAAAAGGGACTGACAGTATTTCTATCACAAATAGTGTCAATTTGGGAGTCTCCAGGATTTTTTGCCATAGAGAGTTTGGCCACTATTTCTTCTTTAATGAACTTCTTAAAATTATGTGGTCTTCTTTCACCAATGCAACAAATAAGCCAGCTCATTTTTTCTTTTAATTGATCTCTTCTGAATACTTTTCTCAATAAATAGCTTGATGAAGAGATTTCCAGAAGGATGAGTTATATAGACATAGAACAGAGTGAGGCAGGCAATTCAAGATCAATTTATAGCAATAATAAAGTTATTAATAGTCTAGAATTTTTAATAAGCATACAAAATTTTAAACTTTTTTTAAAAAAAAGAATAGGCACTTATCTTTTTGGGTAAATTTTCAACATTAAAAATATATACAAATACACACAGCTATTATTTATATTAATGAAGAGTCATGGAACCATAGATGCTACTGAGGAGTTGATGAAAAGTTATTTTAATTTTATCTTTATTAATGTTTCAATTTGTGATTTTTTTCCCATGGAATATTTCCCTTTTAATTTTACTTTATAATTAATAATACTTTTTATCTCTGAAAAAACAGCTATTAGTGAAGAGAGAGGCATAGGTACATGCCACCTGGAAAAGGGGTATGGGGAGTTATTTGGGGATCAAAAATTAGATAAGTAGTAGATTAACTCAAATTTGGCTGGAAAAATGATATTGCATGCAATTTCATGCAATAAAGTATGTTACAATTCACACTCAGACAACCTGGGCTTACCTCTCAGCTCTTGTGATCATAAGCATGTTACTAAAAATTTTGAGCCTTAATTACTTGTTTTCAAAATAGAAATCATAAAGCAAACCTAGTGGGTTATTGTAGAGTCAGTGGGATATTTTGTGTGAACCACTCGACACGTGGGTGGTGGTAGAGCATAGCCTGGGACGATGGAGGATACAGTCTCTGAAGGGAGACAACTCCTTCTGGGAGGTAGTTTCATCACTTGCTATCAGCCCTGTAATCTTGAAGAATGCTCTTGATATTTGCCATTTTCAGTTTGCGTTAGTAAATTGGGGATATGTCAAGCCCTCTATCAACTGGTAAGCCTTCAGGAGACCTTACCACATTTGTTCACTTTATCATAGTGGTTGTTTAATAAATGGAGGGGTGGGTGGACAAGTAACCCAGGAGGAATCTGCTCACTCATGTTTTTATCTCATCCCAGCTCTAGACCCATGGTGAAGAAAACAAGTTCATTTCAGGGGCTATGTGTACTATAAGCTCTGTAAGCACGGTGGAAGAAGTTGAAGGCAATGCAAGATGATGAAGCCTAGACCGGATAACACTGTAGCACATAGTATCGATGTTCACATGTTTCAGAGATGTTTGACAGAAGCTCTCCGTATTCAAGAATTTCTGCATCAAGGCACTTTTTTGTTGACTTGCCGTTTGCAAGTTGTCTTGATGAGGCATTACCGAGAGTGAGTAGATGAAATGAAAACAATTCAATCAAGCAGCCAACTGTTGGATGTTGGAGGGTGCCAAATAACCAATTTGGTTCCTTCTTATTGGGCTATTTATCTTCTTAGCATCATGTGGATAGAGGCATAGGAAATTCAAGGCATCAGCTTTCCACCAGCACTCAAGGGTGTGTTTCTTTGCTTCTCTCTGCCGATAGAAGACATCAGAGAGAGAGCAACTGATCTAATTGTGTCTTTCATGAACCATCGCCATGAAAGTCTTCTCTTAATGATGGAAGGTATAGATACAGTCACAGAACAAATATATGCTTGGAGAAAAAGCATTATTTATACACTATTTTTGTGAGGACCATGACTTTGGGGAGAAGGATGAGAATATAGCAAGGGAAGGTGGAAATCCATTAAATTTACTAGTTTATCTTCAGAAAACTAGAGGGAAAAGTTCCACCAGAAGACAGATATGGGATCCTGGAGAACAGTTTGTAATGATACATTCTTGATAGAACAGACTGTCCCGAGCCCAAGAGTGGCATTTTGAGCTGTGGCTTTCAAATATTTTTGATGGCGACCTGTCATAGGAAGTATATTCCTCACTCTTTCTTGTGGGTGGAATTGTGTCCTTCAAAATTTTTGTTCACCCAGTACCTCAAAAAGTGACCTTATTCAGAAATAGGGTATTTGCAGATGCAGTTGGTTAAGATGAGGTCTTACTCTTTTAAGGTGGCCCAAGTCCAATGCCAAGTGTCCTCGTAAGAAACAAAAGACGAGAGACACAGACACAGAGGAGAAGCCACATGAAGACAGAGGCAGAGATGAGAGAGATGCAGCCACAAGTCAAGGGATGCCTGGAGCCCACAGAAACTGGAAGAGGCAGGAAGGAGTCTCCCCTAGCACCTCCAGCAGGAGCGCGGGCCTGCAACACCTTGATCTCAGACGTCTTGTCTCGACAACTGCGAGAGCATAAATTCCTGTTGTTTCAAGCCACTAATTTTGTGGCCTTTTTTTACTCTAGGAAACTAACACACTAGTTTACTGGTATCTCCTGGGCTCCTGTCTCAAATAACGATTTGTTCTAGAATCCTTGTCTCAGGATGTGCTTCTGTGGGAACCCACACTACCACAGTAAGTATAGTATGTACAAAATTTTATTCTTGGTATCGTCACTATCAAATTTCAGTATTTATTTTCCCTTCCTTCTTTCTATCTCAGAGCTTTCCCAGTGGTTAGCACATTCAGGAAGCAGGTGGTACCCTCTGATCCTGACGACCTAAAAACATAAGCTCTCTGGGATAAAGGCTGAGAAATCCTCCCAGCTGCTTCTGTGGAATCAAGTCCTGAGCTGTTATGTAGCACTGGAGGAACATCTTTATTCTTTCTGCATCCTAATTTTTTTTATTGAGACATATTTCTTTCAGTAATATGGTGGTACCTGGAAATGTAAGGTATCTATCATTTTCCATCAACTCCCAAGTTACTGTAGGCCACTGGGAAATTATCCCTGGGGTTTAGGATGGTAGAAAATGATGTGTGATCACCCTTTGAACATTCAGAATTTGTCTGCATTGGGTTGACTGTGGAGGAGCCAATTCAATTTCCAGCAGCATTTAGATCTTTCAATTCCGAATGGCAAGCAGGTAGGCTGCCAACTTAGAGAACAGAGCGTTGCCACAGCATATGGCCCTGCTTTCTGCATATGATTAAAACAGAGAAATGCAGCAGAGCAAAGTTTGGCTACCCACGCTCCTGAAGTTGGAGTGTTTACGTGCGCACACGGCCACGTGGAACAAGAGTGCTATCAACAGAGGTTGCTTTATTCACACATTCTGCACAGTGTATGAAGATGTTTATCACAATTAGCCCAATTTCTGGGAAATTAGTGAGGAATCAAGCGGGATACTGTGAAACCTGCTTGCAGCCTGCCCCACATGGGAAGCAGTATTATCCAATTGCATATATCAGGGGCCTTGTTCCACATATTTTGGGGTGTCTAGCACAATCCCATACATGGGCTGTTCATCTGCCATGAAAGTCTGGATCCCACCTCCCTGCAGAGCCAAGGATTGACATTTGATAAGTGTGGTGGTTTCCTCTTTCTCCATCTTCCCAGCTGAGGAAGTTATTCTTCTGTTCTTCCTCACTTACTTCAACTTCCAACCACTTCAATGAGCCCAAGCCGAGTGGGAACAATGAAAATGTTAATGGAAGAAGTAAAAGTAGGAAGCCTCCCTGTTGGCGCAGGATTGGTGGTTATCCTTCTACACTGTTCTCTAGCCCTTTGAAAGAAAGATGCCCCTTATCACTTGCCACTTGGCTAAGGATGGTTTTCTTGTTGTGGGTTCCCTTGAACATACCATTGGTATTGAGAAAACCATCACAAAGGGAAAAATACTTCCTAAAATAGACCCATGGAGCATCTAGAGATGTTTATTTTAGAATATAGTTGGCCAAACGTTAGTCCCTGGAAACCCCCTATTTTTGCCCTAGGCTAATGGCACCTCAACTGCTGCTTCTGACGAAAGAAAGTTCTAGGGCTAAAGCCCCATTGTCTCTTTGTGAAAAAGATGGTGGTGGTGACCCAAGACATTGCCCCTGATGTGACCTTTGGAAAGGAGATGCCTTTTTAAATAAGTGATTTGTTGATAGTTAATGAGTTGCTGTGGTGTCAACCAAAGGTGGCTCATGGAGCTGTCCGTGGTACCAGTCTCTGCCGTGAGAAGCATCCCCCTATCCCCAAGGGCCCTAAACCTTCCTAGGATAAGAAATGTCTCATGAAGGATGCCGTTGGGGAGCCCACGGGTGGGCTGGCATTTGAAAGATCCTACACATTACTTCTATCCCAAGATACTGAAATAGAATAAGTGCATCCTAAGAGTGTAATATAGTATGATGAGGGTTTAACAGGAAAGAGTTTAGACAAAGCTTGAATTGGATAGAGAAGTACGTTTAGGATTTTGACTGATATTTCTGGCAAAGCAGGGAATAACCCAAATTAAGTTGTGAAACTAGAACATCTTCTAGAAAATGAATATTGCATGAATATCCATGGATGGCATGAGTATATGATAGCATTAGCTGGACATTATTAGGCCCCAAACAATTTTTCTTTTCTTAAAAACAATACCAACAACATCTATTGGAGGGAGGTTCCAGCATCCCTGAATGCTTCTGACTTCTTTGTTTTAATTTGGGGGTGGACTATATTCCCTCTTCCTCCTTTTTCTGCTTTTGACCATTAATTTTCACTACCGTCAGCCTCCTAGCCATGATTTTTTTTTTACAGAAATGCCATGGATATTTCTAAAATGCTTTGTTTCCTTCTCTGCACTTATCATTTTTGTTTATATGTATTTGTGTACTTTTTATTGTCTTTTAGCTTTTTCATTTTGAAATATTTTTTCACATGTAAAAATAGCACTGAAATTTCCTGTACTCATTTTATTCATCTGTGTCTTAACCATGGGAAAATTATTGAAAGCAGGAAATGGACATTGCTATAACACTGTGAACTAATTTACAGATGTTCGTATTTCTCTGATTGTCCCACTGATGTTGTTTTTCTGTCTCAATGTCCAACCTAGGATCCCACATTGCATTTATTTGTCCTGCCTTCTTAGTCTACTCACACTGTGATTTCTTTATCTTTTATGACCTTGACATTTTTGAAGGGTACAAACCAGTTATTTTGTAGACTGCCCCTCGAACTGTGTTTATCTGGTGTTTGCACATCATATTAGATTAAAGTTATGCATTTTTGGCAAGAATACTACAGAAGTGATGTTGGGTCCTTCTCAGAGCATCATGTCATCAATGATGTTGATATATCTCATTATTAGTGATATTAACTGATCATTTGGTTAAGGTGGTTTTGCCATTGCAAAGTTACCATTTTTCCTCTATTCCACTAATAAGTATAGTGGATAGATACTTTGGGATTATGCAAGTATCCCATTCCTCATCATATCATTGACCACTTATTTTAGCCTTTACTGATGACTCTTGCCTGTGATAATGATTGTGATTTTCTCATTCCATCATTCCTTCTACATTTATCCATTGGATTTCTACCGTAAGAAAGAGCTGTCCCTTCTATTCCATTGATTTATTTATCCAATTAATTATTTATGTCAGTATGGGTTTGTGGATATTACATTTTTTATGGATATAATCCATTATGATCATTATTTTTGTTGCTCCAAGTGTCCCAGATTTGGCCGTTGGGGGCTCTTCCAAACTCTCAATGTGTCCTTCCTTCTCTACATTCTTAAAAAGAATGGAGAAACATTGTTTAGCCTGTTTCAATTCATGGTCGTTATCACAATGTTAGACGAACTGACACGGGCATCTGTACAGCGATGTCCTCGGTGCCATGTGCACTGTGGAGGGCTGTTCCAGTGACTCTGAATGCTTCCAGACCTCCTTATTTTAATAATTCTTTGGGTTACTATGTTCTCTGTTCCTGCTCTTTCTGTTCTTAGCTATTAATTTTCACTGCTGTCAGCCTCCAGGCCATAGCTTCTAATCTATCTGATTTTACACATAATTGCCTGATAAAGGTGTGAGGGTGATGGCCTCTGGTCTCCAGGGAAAAATTCACAGGCTCGTGGCAAACTGTTTTTTTGACCACTCACTCCTTTTTCTGTCTTGTGCCTGCAGTTGGTTATGTGCACTACATGGGGGTCACTGGATAACTGGCTAAAGTATAATCCTTCTTCTCTGGGAGGCATGCTTTCTCATTCCTGCTGTTTCAATAATACAAGATATGTAATAACAAGATACGTACATAAACGATATACTGCTTGCAGTTGTACACCAGCATTGCAAACATGAAGAATTTACTCAGAACTAAAAAGAGAAGAAATAATAGAGATTGTTTCACAAATAGAAAGCAAATTGAAAGTTCTCGCTAGATAGGAAATTGAAAAAGAGGTTAAACGTGTATTCCTGCAGTAACTTTCTGCAGTCCTGGAAAAGATAAGCATTCTTTACTGAAAACTCATGTGAAGAAGACAGAGTTAAGTGGTATTTAAAAGTAGACTTTGGAATAGGATAAAAATGATCTCTCACTGGCCACAGGTGTGGATTGGAACATGTCAAATAGTAGTTTTAATCTGCCAGATCACATTTATAGGAAGTATTAAGAAATGTTTCTTCTTAGATGTGGAGTTGTTTTTTTGCTTTCTGCAATTTGCTATATACCCCTTAGCAATTTTGTGATTGTATATATCTGAAGATATATAGTATTAGTCATGGTTCTCCAGAAAAACAGAACCAATAGGAGATACATGTGATTATTGAGGCTGAGATGTCATATGATCTGCCATCTGCAAGCTGGACACCCAGGAAAGCCAGTGATGTAATTCAATCCATGTCCAAAGGGCTGAGGACCAGGGGAGCCGATGGTATAAATCTCGGTCCAAGGACGGGAGAAGATGAGATGAGATGTCCAGGCTCGAACAGTGAGACAGAGATAAAAGGGGAAAATTCTTCATTCTTCTGAGTTTTGTTCTAGCCAGCCCCAAACTGATTAGATGAGGATCACCCACATTGGGGAGGACAATCTGCTTTACTGGAGTACACCGATTGAAATGCTAATCGTAGCTGGAAACACCCTCACAGAGACACCCAGAAAAAATGTTTTATCTGGGCACCCCATGGTCCAGTCAAGTTGACAGTTAAGATTAACCATCACACACACACTCACACACACACACGCATATAGAGTCAGACAGTCTCTATTACACAGGACTACAACTTGCTCTCAGGAAGGTACCAGGACAGTATTTTTGAGAGCAGGTTTTGTTGCCCAACATATGGGTTTCCCGTTGACTACTCATTATGAGGCTTCTGATTATGGGTAGGCTAATCCAAAGGATGTGAGTGAGAGCCGTGAATTCGTGACCCAAATCAAAACCAGGGGAACACTTTAAGATTCAGTGCCTAAAAGGACTGTGAACTGGAATTTCACCTCTGTTTCCAGGGCCCTCACATTTTGGTAGCTGCTAAAATTTACAGGGCACATTCACACCCATTGGTTTGTTGAGGTTTCAGCAACTGCTGTGTTAGGCAGAGAAATATTTTTATTTTCAGGACCCCAGGGTTAAACTCAGAGTGTCTATTAATTATCAAGGATCACACCACTCTTAAGCTAAAAAATCTGGATTCAGATATTTTTGAGGACGCTCTAATGGCCTTTGTTTGAAGGAAAATAAACTTAAAGTGAGTACTGATTTTATTTGTTTGTATGATTCCATTGTTTGTGTGATTAATAAAGATTTCAGTAACGGATGTTCAAGCGACTGAAGTAACTAAATGAGCCACAAATGCTCAAGGACATGTGACATCAAAAGGGATTAGCCATGTATGATGCTCTTTTTGTTTCAATGAGAATGAAAATAAATGCAAGGGTGAATCCTCAGTGATGTGAATATTTGTTAAACAGAGTGCGTTAACGATGCACCACGGGTTTTTTCTTTTACCGACAGTTCCCTGAATTAACTTTTCAACATACTTTCGTGGGTGAGTGTTTACTCCATGCATGATATTTAATGAATCACAGTGAGACGAGAGAGTGGAACAAATTGAAACACACAACAATACTCAGGTTAACTGCCTGTAAAATCTTACAGAAACAAAGGAAAACGGTCACTAACACAGTACTACAATTCTGAAAATAACACTCCCGCGTGATATTTATAACTTTGTTTGCTTGTACACTAACTCATTCATTTAAGAAATGCCCATGAACAGGGATTGGGCTGTATATTACTTTTCCAAATGCAAGATCCACAATGCCTCCTGTAGTGGACTACCTAGATTCCTTCTTATGGAAGAACTTGCTGCCCAGAGTTGGCCTCAGCAGCAGAGTGTTACCTTTCCTGAGGTTCTGTCCTTCCTAGAGGCAGCCTGTGTCCAGTGATGGAATCTGGGTGATAAAGGATTGGGTAATTTGGCTCAGCTCAGTGTTGGGCAATGCATGCTTCAGAGCTCAGTGCTATGTTGGGGAAAATTTGTTGGACCTGCTTCACAGTTCGACTTCTCTCTCTGCCCAATTGTGTTTCCTTTCACAAGCGTTGATCCCTTGTCAACATCTTGCACAACAAAATCCACCTCAGTGTCCACTTCTGGAGAAGCCCATCTGTGAGAGTTGGTACCTGGAGAGGTCTGAGATACAGTGACAAGATCGCATTTAGAAGACGAATGATTCACTGCCTGGCTGGCAGGGAGGACTCCATCGCTATGGTACGTGGAACACAGGCAGTGCCTGGAGCAAAGAGATGGTCCAGGTGTGAAAACGTTCACTGGTGATGACTTCTGATGGTGTACTGTCAGAAGGGAGTGCTTACGTGGGAGTGATCCATCTGGTGTTTTAGAGGCATGGAGGAAATAGTAGCAATGGCAAGATGGCATTTCAGGGATATTGTGAAGTACCACTGGCACACGACAGAAGAATAAGGGACAACTGAAGGGGCGAACCATCAATTGGAAGCCAGGTATGAAAGTCAGAGATGCCCTTAGGTGGCAAACAAAGAAGCTCTCATCTCAGCTAGAAGGCAGAGAAACCAGGACCCACTCCAGGGCCCAAGGGTCCAACTGGCTGAACTTCAAGGAAGGTTAAATGCCCAGCTAAGGCCCGTCTGTAAAGCCAAGGTCAGGCTGCTGGTTGCGACAATCTGGAACTCCAACACATGAGACAGAGACATTTGGGTGAATGCCTCCAATAGTTTTGAGTACTCAGACTCTCCTGAAATTTCTGAGCCTGTAGAATGATCCCATTACCCTAGTAGAGTGAAAAGACCCCTGTGAAAGAAGACCATGTAGAGATCTCTCCTCTGCAAGGCCCCCCTCAGGCTGTGTCTCCACCTCTCTTTGTGACGTCCAGGCTGATAAGTAGAGTTAAGTCTCCGCACATCCCAGCATGGATGGCATTGGGTCCGATAAGGGAGGGGAGGGTCTACGTAGAAGATGCTGTGCCACCGAGTCAATGTGAGCTGTCCAGCCAGGAGAGTACATTTGAGAGTGGATTTTTGGGGGCTTGACCCACAAAATGGAACATAATGGTGGACAAGAGTTTGTTGATTTCAGAGTCTTCTTCTGAGATCCTGGATTTAACACCCTGGCCAGGACCCGATAAAAAGATGTTGTGACTTCCCATTAGCGTGTCCACTGGATTCATGCAAACAACATTGGACCGAGTTGAGCAAAGCTGAAATGCCAGAATTGCTGTGGCAGATGGCAGCAGATGGGAGTAAATGGCCAGAGAAGTGGGTGTGCTGCAATGGAAGACCTGCTTGATGCTTGTGTTCCACAGCAAGGAGAACAAGAAGCATCATTTATCAAGAACATAGCAATGAGTTGGTGAGAGGACCCTAGCATCACTTGACAGTCAGACGATGGCCTCTTGCACTGAAGGTAGAAGAAATAGTGGCAGATGTTGGTACTGATAGAACTTGAAGTATTAGCGATACTGTGGCCATTGTTAGCTGCCTGTAGCCAGGGGGCCACACATATTGAAATGACCAGAAAGGTCAGAAAGTCAACCTAGGGGTCTTGACTCTCAGAAAGGCATGGAGATGTCTGTGGGGCAAGATCCCTGAGCTTCTAATGAGGGCAGTGCTCAGCCTGTATCAGCAGAATGAACCATGATGGGTAATGACGAGGCTGGGAGCAACTACTCCTTTCCCCAAGAGTCATGAGCCCTGCCCAGCCTCCAGACCTACACTTGTTTTTCAGATCTGGAAACTATTGATTGAAGAGTTGGTGGGGTCCCCAGAAAGACCATGAAAGGTCTTGAAAAAGAAAAAAAATCTGGACCATCTGTATTCATCAGGGTTCTCCAAAGAAACAGCACCAATTGGAATATAAAAGGAGATGTTTCATGAAGAACTGGTTTATGCAATTATGGAGGCTGAGGAGTCCCACAGTCTGCCATCTGCTGGTTGGAGACCCAGGAAAGCCAATGGTGTAGTTCCATCTGAGTTCAAAGGTCTGAGAACCAGTAGAGCTGATGGTGTAAATCCCGGTCCAAGGGCAGAAGATGAGATGTTCCAGCTCAAGCAGTGAGGCAGAAGAAAAGGGGGCACATTTCTTCTTCCTCCACCTTGTGTTCTATTCAGGTCCTCAACAGATTGGAGGATGCCCACCCACATTGGGGAGGGAGAGTTACTTTACTGAGTCCACTGATTCAAATGCTAATATCCAGAAACATCCTCATGGACACACCAGAAATACTGTTTAACCAGCTCTCTGAGCATCCCCCAATCCAGTCACACTGACACATAAAATTAACTACCACACACTCTGAACATCACGTTGAACCATTACATTGATGATAGTAGGTTGATTAGGCTGGATGAGCAAGAGGTGGCCAACATGCTGGGAACTTTGGTAAGACATGTGCTATGGAGGGTGTGAGATAATCCTGTAAAGATTCACAGAGGTATCTGCCCTGCCTGAAACATTTTTAGCGGTCCAGTGGTCAGGTACGTAGTGGGATGTCCACCCAAAGTAGAAGTCGTTGTATCTGCGTATGTCAACATGTACATATGCACATGTACGATAGCACAGTTCCTAGAAGGTCTCTTTGGAGTCTAGAAGCTACACATTTCATGGCTTGGAATACTATGCTTGGCTCATGTGTCACCAGGACACACAGAAGGTGGCCAATTTATGGGGGCTCAATGATGCAAGCCATGGGTCCAGGCAATCATGTAAGCAACCTTGCCACTTGGAGCAAAAAATGTGCAAATCTAGTGGGGTTGGAGGTATCAATGAAGGGAAAAGATGATACGTTGAGTTTGTGGCAAGCCCCAGTAGGAGAATCACAGCACAGGTGTCTGGACTTCTTGAGTAAAGCTATGCCATCTGCAGGAGAGATACACCATTTGAATTAGTTTTCCAGTGCTGCTATAACAAAATACCACAGACTGGGTGCCTTAAACAACAGAAGTTTATTTCTTACAATGATAGAGGCTGGAATCTGAGATCCAAGTGTGGGCAGGGCTGGTTCCTCATGAGGCCTCTCTCCTTGGCTTGTAGATGCCATCCTCTCCCTGTGTCCTCGTGTGGTTGTCCCTCTGTGTGTATCTGTGTCCTCATCTCCTCTTCTTATACAGATACCAGTCATATTGGACCAGGGACCACTCTAGTGACCTCATTTTAGCTTAATTACCTCTGTAAGACCCTGTGTCCAAATACAGTCCCATTCAAAGGTACTGGGTTTGGGGTTTCAACATATGACTTTTGGGGTATGGGTCACAAGTCAGCCCATAACACCATCCAAAAAAACAACTCTTAATGGTGTAGTGAGCCCTGGTAGAGACTAGATGCATCATTTTTGGGCTTCATATGATCACATGTTCAGACTGCCCTTCAAAAGTTGGAGTGTGTCAGACTCATAGACTCACAGTGTCAGATGAACCCACAACAGTCCTTTCTAAGATGGAATTGGGATTCTTGTTCTTTGTGTATAAACAGATGGCACAAGTGAACTGTATGAGAGAGTAGTCCAGACCCCATGTCACCCACCACTATTTCATACATGCTCATAGCACATGGTCATTTGAGGTGGGGGTACTGTATAATCCACTAAAAAAGGAGGGAAAAGCCCAACCTCATTTTCTCGATGGATCATCTTGGTGCGAGGCAAAAACGGACATCAGCTTCACTAGGTTCTCACCCAAGAGTAGCCTTGAAAGACAGCAGAGAGGGGAAATTCTCCCAGTTATCAGAGCTTTAAGGAAATCTGATTATGCAATTGGTGTGAAAAAGAGAGTGTCCTGATGTGAGAATATACATGGACTCATGAGAAGTTGAGAATAGCTCAACTGACTCATCAAGGGATTGGGAGGAAAAAGATTGTTAGAATGGAGACTCAAATGTCTAGGGTAGAGCCTTGTGACTGGTGCATGGGAATGGGAAAGTGAAAAGAGCTTTGTGTCGCATTTGGATGCCCACCAAAGAGTGTCCACGGTAAAGAGGCAAGGGTGACTATTCCTGCATATGAAGTCATGCTAGAGCCTTCTGAATATAAAATCGTCAGGTTTTATGACTAGGATGCAACAATTATCTGAGCAGATTTGCAGGACTTGTTTCTGTGTGTTTCTTTCTTCCATTGGTGGATCTTCATCCCAGACATTCCTGCTTCCTCGCCCATCTTCCTGCCATCCCCACACACACATACACTGAGTATTAACATTGAATTAAATGCCTCAACTCTGTATCCCTCAAGCATTCCACTATGATATGTCCTCCAAAATTTTGTTCAGTCGCTGGATGTGTCTGAGAGGCAGGACTCTTGGAGAATCTTGACTGGCCATGACGGAGGTGGCCAGAGGCAGCTACAACTGCAGAGCTGGGATGGAAGGATGGCAGTGGCAAGACCCAAGGGCAATCCCTGGCATTTAGAAGTCAATGCTGGCATCCAGAGTAACTGTCCTAAATGGCTGGTTCCAGTGCTGACTTTGGCTCTGGCTCACCTACATACTTCTCTTTATTGCTCTCCCTTTTTAATGGCAATTCTTTGAGTCAGTGTATATCCATAATTGTCATCTGGGGGTGATTTTGTCCCCCAGGGAACATTTGGAAATGTCTAGAGACATTTTTGATGGCCACAACTCGGGGCAGGGGAATACTACTGGTATCTAGCAGGTAGAGGTCAAGGATGCTGCTCAATCTCCCACAATGCACAGGACAGTCCCTCACAATAGAGAAGTACCTAGCCCAAATGTCAGTAGGGCTGAGATTAAGAAACTCTACTTGACATAATTTTCATTCATTCCGTTCCAGCTTCAATTAGCCAGAGCTGGTTTTGGTTGGTTGCTATAACGAACATGACTGATGCAGGTCATTTACACTGTAAGGTAATTTACATACAAGGGTGTTATATAACCCTGAATGTAGAAGAATGTCACTCCCAAGAATCTTCCCAACTTTGAGAAAGGACCACTAATTGTGACTTGCTTCTCCTGTGGTTCAAGATAACACATTATCCGAGAAAGACTTTTCTCCCCACTTCTTCTCTTCTAATTTCTTCATCTACTTTTCTTCTTTCTATACCTGTCACAGCTTGGAGGATGCTTTGGGAGCTTTAATTCTCTTTAAAAAGTTGCAGAGCCATAGTGCATGGAGCCAGAGAAAGTGTGTGTAGAGCAGATTCTCACACGCAACATCAGTGTAGTTTACTGAGTGTGTGTAACCAATAGGGAGCTCAATACTGGAAACAGAGCAGCAAATAATTCCACCAGTCCCCTGATCAAATAATATGATGAATTACATGCATGTGTTGAAATGCATTGTAGTTGTTTTTGTCTCTTGCCCCTCACTCCTGTCCCTGAGTTTATATCCCCTTATAAAGTATCTGCTTGTCCCCACCCTCTGCCTCAGGCTCTGACGTTGGGAGAAACAGCAGATGTTTCTCTCTACTCGCTGTCCGGATGAACTCAGTGAATGTCTACTCTTCCCCAAAGAAGAAACCAGAAATAGAGAGCCATCCTTGACATTTCTCTTTCTCACCTCTCAAAAACATTTGATTTAGCCTCTGATTTCCATTGGCTCTGTCTGAATCTCTCTTGAATTCAACCCTTCCTTTATAATCCCACAACCATTGCCTTGGTGTCAGTGCAAACATTTTAGTGCCTCAATTGCTGCAGTTGAATCCTCATGGCCACCCTGAGTGACAAGACCCCAATCTATTGTTTAGGTAGCTTTTAGAAAACATCTCTGAGGTGGAGTGATGCCATCCTCTCATGCCTAGGGTGACCAACATTCCTGGTTTGCCTAGGACTGATGTGCTCTGGGGACATGGGATGTTCAATGCTAAGTTGAGAGTCCTGGGAAAACCGAGATGAGCTGCTCACTCCTTCTGCCTGAAAGCTTGCAGTGGCTCCCATGAATATTAGTGTGAAGGTCAAATTCCTTGGTCATGTCCACATGGATATTCAGCTCACTTTCTGGCTTTGCTTATGGACACTCTTCATGTATTCATTTGTTTCAAGGATTAAAATTATTATGCTTCTTCAAATTGATCACACTTAAGTGTCTAGGTGTTTTCCCTACTTCAAATCCCACTCCCCAAGAACTCATCAATGGAATGGCTTCCTTTTCTTCTAGGAAATCTCTTGAGCTGATGAAGAATTCCTGTGGCTTCCATTACACATGTAGTTTGTGCTCTACCACTTTGCGACTAATCTTTGACCAAGCTGTCAACCTCCCCTGTCAGACAATGAGTTTGTTGAGAAGAGGGACTTAGCTTATCCTACTTTGCATATTTCATATTATTATGGCATTCTCTATTGTAAGATACCATATTGCATATAGTATATGATGTTATGGTTTGTTTATATTGTGTATTCCTTACTAGAATGCAAGTAACTTACCTGATTGGAGTTCCTGGTGCATCAAAGACCCTCAACAAGGATTTATCATTAGATGAAATAATGCCACCAGCCCTCAGCCTGAGGTTCGGCCATTTATAGGCATTCTCTGAAGAAGAAACCCATGAACAAATGAGGGAATGAGGGAAAGAGAGTGTCTTCCCTTCACAGATTGCTACTTCAAGCTCATCAGTGTGTTCCAAGAGATCAAAATTTGCGTCTAATTCACAAAGAAAAGAGCAATGTGGCTGTCCCCAGTAATCCAGACTCTATTTTACTCTCCTCCTGGTAAGTTCAGCATAACTTGGGTAGGCTCTGGACAACTTGAGACCTGTCTCCCCATTGTGCAAATTGTTTCACTTATATTGGGATTCGTTTTCTCAAAGCTGTGTGAGGATTTGGGGCCAGAACTACGTTTTGCAAAATGGATTTGCTGACAATTTTTTACTTGAGAACATCATAGGATGGCTTAAATTTATACTTTTAAGAAATAATTGCAGAAAACTTAGCTCGATGTTGACACACATTTCCATACAGAGATGATGGTGTAACTCTACTAAATGATCATTTAATCATGTAAATGCACCCCCTCCAACCAACTTGCAGTTTATTATGTATCACACTGATGTAAATTGGGGACCATGACCATGGAATTCATTATCTGATTTGTAGGTTATTCCACAAGATGCTGACCCTTCCCAGTGATCCAATATGGGCTCCTGTTTGGCAACACAGAGACCTATATGCCCTGCTGCCTCTTATATCTCTTCACTGTGTCTTGTAGGAGAGCAAATTTCCCATGCGTCCTTCTGGGAGCCTGGGAAATCTGTGAAGATGGTAGGTGGGCACATACTTCTCAGATCCCAGGAAAAAGATTCAGACAAAAATCTATGGCAATAGCAGGTATTTCTCACAAGACTGATCCACCTGTTGTTCCACAGGGCATAAGTGTCAGGAAGGAGAAAAAGAAGAGTTTTGTTCATCCAGTAGGACTTTTGTCAGTTCATTAATTATATGTGTTATGTAGATATAAGACTCCATTTTTTTTCAATGAAGCAATGGGGAGGCACATTTACTCCATCAATCACTCTTTCTATTCTCCATTCTGTCCTTCTTCTAGGGAAGAATTTGTCTTAAACTTTTACTCCCCATTATCCCTACTATTCACTCTTTTATTGATGGCCACTGAGACCATTAGGCACAAATGACATCTATCGGGGGCTGTCATATACATTTGGCTGTTTTTCTGCCTCACTTATTCTTTAAGGCACTTCTCAGTAGATTAATGGATCCAAACCCTCATTTCAATTATTTTTATTATGCCTGGCTACTGCTTGCTCCCATTAAAAATGAGAGTGTACAGTTCATTTAAGGATTCAATATTCCTGTTAAGCAGTAATTCACGTCAGCTTCTCCATTAGCACGCCACCAACTCATGGGATTTGTTTGATTTATAGAAGTAGTTGCTGTTGGAACTTTGCCTCTGTCCACTGAACACTGTTTGTATCATGGGAACTTTACTTCGAAATGCTTAATAATTACTAATGAAGTTCTCTCCACTTTGTTCAGCTACATCCACTCTGATTATCAGAGTGAGCTCAAGGCAAAACTATAAATGTTCATGCATTCCTAGGAGAAGAGGTATTTCTTTTGCTTACGCTGGTACTAATAGGAGCAAATTCTGTGTTTGCAAATAATTGATAACCTATAGAAACAGCAGTCAATCACTGACATTGGTTGCATGAATTTGGACTGTCAGTTGAGATCTAGTTTCCTGGTAATTTGGTGATACTTGTGCTCATGTTACCTAACTGGAAATTTCTGAACAATGTAGCATCCTTCCTAAAGTGTTCATTGAGTGATATATGGGATAGTCACATCAGGTGTGTGCTGCATAACAAATTGCCACAAACTTAGCAACTTAAAACAATATCCATTTATTAGCTCATGGTTTTGTAGTTCAGAAGTCCAGGGTGGCTGCTCATATTTTCACAAGGCTGAAGTCAAGGCATTGGCTAGACTGAGGTCTCACCCCGAGCGTCTGGGGAAATACGTCTGCAACCAAGCAACCATTCTTGCTCTTGGCAGAATTCAGTTCCTTGTAGTTGGAGGACTGTGGTCCCCATTTTTTTGCTGTCTGGCTGTCAGCTGGGGACCTCTCTCAGCTCCTAAAGGAAACCCACATTCCTTTTCATGTGATCTCCTCCATCTTCATGCCAGCAACAGTGTATCAAATGCTGGTCATCCTTCAACTCTCTGACTTTCTCTTCTGCCACCAGCAGAGAACACTCTCTGCTTTTAAAGGCTCATGTGATCAGGTCATGTGCAACTGCATAATCTCTCCATCTTAAGGTCAATGGATTTGGGATCTTAATCACATCTGCAAAATGCCCTCACGGCAATTAGTGTCTGACTGAGTACCTTGGAGAAGTTGTGCATACACAGGGGGCAGGGATGGTGGAGGATCATCTTAGAATCTTCCTTACCTGGTGTTACTTTCTTGGATCTCCCCAACTGGAATTATCCAAGGACCTAAGAGCTCATCTAGTCCCAAGGTTTAGTTGTGTTGTTTCCAAATATCAAATGAAAGCAGAAATGGAGAGAATCTGCTGTTTATTGCTGCTGATGCTATTGTTCAAGAAAAAGTAGGACTTGAACCGAGTCTAGAACAAACCATTAATATAGACCTGTGAAAATGACCCTGTGTACACAGGGAGCCACTGGAGAGCTTGATTTCCTGGGGTGCATGTGGAAAGGTTTATATGTAAGGTAAATAAAGCAACACTGGATTTATATTCTACATAAGTCCAAAGCTTAGGGCAATCTCCTTGGGAAGAAATCCCATGTGGTCATAATCTCATTTCCAGTTATTGGGACCATATTTAGAGGAGGCGGTTGACATTCAGATTAGTGTGTATCCATATAATTCATTTTCAGCACTAGGGGGTCCTTTTCAGGGACTTAATTGATCCAAGATTAGGTTATGGAAGACTGTGCTTCACTGACCAAGTTCATCCTTGCTACCACCACATGTTGTTGTGGAAAATTGATTCAGCTCAGTCTACAGGAGGACTTCTTGTCTTTTATTTACACAGTGAAGGGGGCACATATAAGTTTAAATAAGAAAAATATATTCCAGAGTGATGTCTGTCTGCACCTCTCCACATCAAAGAAGTTGGCTTAATTTTGTAAAATAACCTTGGAAATGTGACCTAGGCAATGTGAGTATCTTTTCTTTGTTAATAAATATTTTAAAATATATTTCATTGTTTTTAATTAATTGATATGATTTAATAGTATTATTTATTTTTATTTTATTAATAATAATTTTGTTGAATAATGTCAATCTTGTAAATTAATTCATTGCCAACTGATGACTTCTTGCATCCATTCAAAGATAGAGCAGTTTTGTAGTGGCATCAACCTAAATGATCTCATTTGAAACTCAAAATATGCTTAAAAAGTCTTATTTTCACGCTATGAGATTTGGACGTATGAAAGTGCTCCACGGTAAATTACTATGGTATATTATATTACATAGCTACCCTTTAAGCACATGAATTATACATCAGGAACTTAACTTCTACCCCAGTGCCCATTATCGTGGGTCGTTTCTACAATTCCTTTCTCTAACAGAAGTACAATTATTCCTATCTTACGAAAAAAGAAATAAGTCTCCAGAAAGACCCAAGTTCATCTAGTGTCATCATTCTAAATCCTGCCCCTGATAAGAAAACCGTGACCACAATAAAGACATACCAAAGTATAGTATAAAAAAAAGAAAAATTACCCCTCTCCAATGGGAATGCCAGTTCTACATCAGGGTTTTTCAACTTTGGCACTGTCAATATTATGGGCCAGATCATTCTTTGTTGTACGGGGCTGTGCAATGCATTGTAGAATGTTTAGCAGCATCCCTGGTCTCTTTCTTTAGATGCCAGCACCAGCTCCCCAATTCTTTCTTTTTTGGTGAAGATATTTTGTTTTTATTTTAATTTACATTTAATCCGACCCCCCAATTGTGACAAACAAAAATGTCTCCAGAATTTGCCAAGCGTCCCCTGGGGACTAAAATTATCCCCGTTGAGAATCACTGCTCTGTATCATAAATGCAGATCTTGGAATTCAAGGAAAAGATGCCCTTTGCAATACCTTGACACCTCAGTCCAAGATAAGGTGCTCTGAAAACACCAGATCAAGATGGCACCCAAACCAAGGAATGTGTCATCGAAAAGAATCCCAGAAAGATTAGGACCCAGGCAAATCTCTTTGGATGACGTCCACGGACCTCCTTAGTGATGACAAAAATCTCTAATTTTGTAATGACCTCCAGCACTAATATAAGCCAGCCCTTTGAAGGACAGTGTCTCTCTTTCACACAGGTGCTGATTCCTGGCTTCTCAATTTTTTCCACGAAAAATGACTTCACTCCTGGGAATCTATGAAATCCCCCAAAATGATGTGGAAGCACTCCTATTCAAATGCCACAAAAGACACATTTCCTCTCATTAAAAGCCTCCAGGAAATATATGCTGTTCACTTCGGTTCTAGAAAATCGATGCTGGAAGATGTAATCCTCACCATAAAGAAGATGTTTAGATTAAATATTAGAAAAAATATCAAACACTGCTAAATAGGTCTTTCAAACCATGCATCTGCCAGTGAGGTAGCGTCCTTAATTCCACTGGGGGTTTTAAGTTTTACATTGTCATTCATCGCTTCCCATACTCAACGGGATGGTGAGCTTGTAGAAGGCAAAGGAATGATAAGTGTTGACTGCACTGAGATGACAAAACTTCTCCCTTTTATTCCTCTGCTGTTTCTAGTCCTTCTGTATCTCTTAGGAATATCTTTAATTCCATCTTCTTTGAGCCCACGTTTATCTTTATTCCTTATCCTTGTAGTAAATCACTGGAGAGCAGACAAGTTCTCTTTCTTGTTGGATATGACCACACCGTCAAGATACTGCAGGCTTTTTACAAACAAGCCATTTGCAATGAAAATATTTCCACGGTGTCAACTAATGTGCAGAGGGCATTGTAATTAATAACCCATTAGACTGCAACTGTTTGACACAGCTGGAGGTCTGGAGAGGGACTGGAGCAGCTAATTATTTTGATTTTAATATTTTGATGGTGTCTCCCTGCTTCTTTGTAAATTACACTCCAAACAGGATCGAAAATATTCTGCTGCTGAAGTACTGTGGAAAACATAAATTTCCAGGAGGTTTTGCTAACCTTATTTTTGCTTCATGAAATACTATTTGTGGGGTTGAATGATGGAGGATATCATATTTCACCACTGTGTTCCACTAGATTTAGATTTTCGGTGAGCCATAAAAATAGAGAAAATTATTATTACATCATGCAGATAGCCCCTCTAATTCATTCAAGCATCTACCAATAAAGTGTTCTTGAGTTGCAGTGGTAAACTTTATCACTATTGGTGACAGAATTAAAGGGAAGTCTATGAAAAATTGGCTAATAGTCATAGACAACAGATAAGATCCATTTTCTTTTTTGCCCCCTTCTTCCATCCTTCCTCCCTCCCTCCCTCCATCCCTCCCTCTCTCCTTCCCTCCCTTCCTTCTTTTTGTCCTTCCCTCCTTTCAGTTTTTCATCATAAACTTTTCCATCAGGATCAAAACTACCAAAGAGTCAAAATACAAAGGAATATATTTGATTTCCTCCACCCAAATATGTTGGGTTTTAAAGGGTGAATTGATGATTTCACATAATTTTACACCATCCCTGAAAGAGTCCTTTCCACATTAGTTCAGTGAACCATTAGAAAAAACATCAATAACGTCTTAGGGCTCTATCAAACTGTAAGGGAAATACCGTATTTTTGTGAATACTTAATTTCACTGTGTAGGTGGAGTAAAGTGGAGATGGTTGTCTTTGCCGGGAATTTCTGGGTCAGACATCCTTTGATTCAGATTTGACGCAGGCACTCCCTGCAGTCTTCTATATTTACATCACTATTTCTCTGCACCAATAAGACAGAAACTCGTGGGGTGTGGTTAAAGTGGTCCTTAGCCTCTGGCACTCCACGTTCATCTTGAAAATTTAACCAAGAGTCAACATCAAGAGATGACCTTGCTGGCCTCCAGCAGTCTCCACGTCTGGAGAGCTCCTAAGCTTCTGTGCAGTGGCTAGAGTTGAAGCTTAGGCGGGGAGATGTTCCGGGATAGGAGCTTTGTGGAGGTTTTCAGAACACACACAAGAGCCAGGAGATGGGATGAAGGTAAGTTCTATAACTACATAGCCACCGATGGTCCTAGAGTCACTGTGGTGGCCTCCCCGTAGATCGAGATTTTTTCCTTGTAGAATGTAAAATGACCAGGGTGCCTCCAAATCTGCATAATGATGCAACAAATGATGCTGATGCACTTGGGGAAAAAAAGTTATAGATCTAACATTCCTGCTGCCTATTGAATAGGACACTTTCCCACTGGTGATTCATGTCACAGCTGTAATATTTATTACAGTTCTTGTTCTATCTACCCATCTATTTATCTCACTCCCTTCATTGCTATGGCTTTAGAATTGGCAATGGTGCCTTGGAAGATGACTTGACATACCTTAATTTTTCTTTTTTCTTTTTTTTTTTTTGCTGAGGAAGATTTGCCCTGCACTAACATCTGTTGCCAATCTTCCCCTTTTTTTGCTTGAGGAAGATTAGCTCTAAGGTAACATCCATGTCAGTCTTCCTCTATTTTGTGTGTGGGTCACTGCTACAGCATGGCTGATGAGTGGTGTAGATTCACACCTGGGTACTGAACCTACGAACCCAGGCCACCATAGGGGAAGGTGTCAAGCTTAACCATTATGCCATGGGCTGGCCCTGACATACCTTAATCTTTAAAACCCCTCTACCCACTCCTGGCCCTTGCTATGCCCATTCCTCTATTTGTCTATATGCTTTCTTGAGTTTGTTCTTTGTATATTGAAAGCCCCATTGTCTACAATTAAACACATTTTGCTCTTTTTAAAAAATCCTTTGTTAAAGTACATTATATTGTCAGATTTTCAGATATTGAGCCATCTCTTTGCATTTCTGGGGGTGAAATTTTAATTACTATTTAAATGTCTTTATGTGATATTTATTTGGTGAAGGTTTTATTTCACGCATTTTAATTCTATTTTTATTATTGATATATTTATTTTATTTCACATGTTTCTGAAAAGGGGGATGTCTGGTTCAATTAGTATTTGGGTTTACAGTATGTGCACAGAAGAACGAGAGAGGCCAAGGTGTTGAGATTGCAAGCAAAGAATTGATTGAAGGGTACACCATGGAATCTGAGGTGTGAAAGAATGGAAATAGAGATAGGAGTGTGGTTAATGGGGAGGAGATTAGTTTAGGACAAACTAAGTTTGAGTCTGTTGGGGTTGAATTATGTCCTGAAAAATATATGTCCACGTCCTAACACCTGGTACCTGTGAATGGACCTTACTTGAAACAGGGTCTTTGCAGATGTTATTAGTTACAGATATCAGATGAGATCATCCTGGATTAGGGTGACCCTAAATCCAGTGACAGATGTCATTATAAGAGACAGAAGAGGAGACACAGACACAGAGGAGAAGCCATGTGAAGACGAAGGCAGAGTTGAGAGGGATGCAACCACCAGCCGAGGGATGCCTGGAGCCCCCAGAAGGTGGAAGAGCAGGGAGGACCCTCCCCTGGACACTCCGGAGGGAGCACAGCCCTGCGACCACTTCATCTCAGACTTCTGGTCTGCAGATCTGTGAGAGAATAATTTTCTGCCGTCGGCAGCTGCCCAGTCTGTGGTCCTTTGTTTTGGTGGCCCCAGGAAATGAATAGAGTTGTAATCCTGGACAAGCTTTGTTTTCTCATCTGTGCGACAGAGATCCTCCTATGTATTTGGTACAAAGCCCGCCAGAAGGATTTGGTTAATGAATGCATACCTGCCTTAAGCTCCTGCCACTTGTTGTGAAGCCCAAAGAAGAGTCTGGAAAAGCATTTTGCAAACTGTAAAGTTTATACACATGTGAATGTCGCTGTTGCCTCCCACAGGCGAATGGAAGGTTGCTAACTCTTGGGTAACATATATGGGCAATCAAAAGAAATCATAGATCAGGTTCAAGACTAATTTTCTTTAAAATCTCAGACAAAGACAAATTTATTTACATATATATATCTATTTTTTTTTTTTGCCAAAATGTGCAGATGTGCCTACCAACCTGACTCACGGGGGTCCTCTTTTAGGCAGTGGTCCACAAAGTGGGGTGAGCACTCGAATGTGCATAGACTGTCTACTGAGGGACAAGGAGTGATTATTAAAAACTTCTATTTCTATGCATCTTTTTATCTAAATTGAGAATGAAATTATGATTATTAACACAACACGGAAGTTGAAAGTCCAGTATAACATGACTCGACTCAAAGAGCAATTTTTAAATGTTGTTCAATTACTCACAGAAATAGAGAGTAGAATGGTGGTGGCCAGGGGCTGTGCAGTGGGGGAAAATGGGGTGATGTTGGTCAAAAGGCACAAACTTCCAGTCACAAGATGAATAAGTTTTGGAATGAAATCACTATCCTGAAGAGCTATCTGCACCCCCATATTCATTGTAGCAATATTCACAATAGCCAAGATATGGAAACCATCTAAGTGTCCATCAATGGATGACTAGATAAAGAAAATAAGGTATTTGCCTATACTTATTGGAATGTTATTCAGCCATGAAAAAGAAGGAAATCCTCGTATTTGCAACAACATGGCTGGACCTTGAGGGCATCATGATAAGTGAAATAAGTCAGAGAGATAAAGACAAATACTGTATGATCTCACTTATGTACGGAATCTAAAAAACCAAACTCATAAAAACAGAGAACAAAGTGGTGGTTTCCAGGGGCTGAGTATTGGGGGAAATGGGGAGATGTTGGTCAAAGGGCACAAACTTCTAGTTATAAGGTGAATGAGTTCTGGGATCTAATGTACAGCATGGTGACTATAGTTAACAGTTCTGTGTTGTATACTTGAAAGCTGCTGAGAATAGATCTTAAATGTTCCTACCATAAAAAAAAAAAGGTAATTATGTGAGGCAATGGAGGTGTTAACTCTTATGGTGGTAATCATTTTGCAATACATACCTGTATCAAATCACGTTGTACATCTTAAACTTACACGATGTTATATGTCAATTATATCTCAATAAACCTGGAAAAAATTATTGTCCATTTCATCAACTTTTCATTCTTCTGAACATTCTGGTTTGGGGGTGCATTTTACAGTGTGCATAATCTATTTGAACAGAAGCCCTTGGATCACTCTGTAAGTAAAATAATATTCAAATTTGGGGTGCATGCTCCAATTTTGGTAGAGTTTGTAATCAAAAGGTTTACAGACCAGGGGTCTAGATTCGTGGGGAACAGAGGGATGAACTCCCTCTGATCATCCTTTCTCTGCTCCAGGGAGTGTGATCTCCTTCTTTCTCTGAATAAAGACAGCAGAGTTTAAATGAATGTGGTCACCAGGAGACCCCTGCAGTATTTTTATTTTTATGCCATTCACCACCCAGATATTTTAACAACATCCTAAAAGGTGAAGAACTGAAATGACCAGGCGTTTGCAATGACAACTCTGAGGAAGGTCAGAGCAAACAATTCTCTGTGAAAAACAATTTGCATAGCAAATGATGCATTAAATGATGATCCCGCTTTTCCGTGATCATAATTATAATCGTAATAACAACAGGCTCCGTGAGGGTGGTGTCTGTGAGCGTGAACACAGCACACTCATAGACTGAAACGCACAAAGTCATGTAACTATCTTCCTTATCTTCTAGTAAGGAATACTCCTGCCAGATTGATTTGGAGATCTATTTAAACTAAGAAAATCTGTGGCCTGTCACCAGCACAGGCTTTCTTCTACTTTATGGAAGTCTATCACTTGCAATTTCTTTTTTTCGCGGTGTGGTCTGCAACCCTGGTGGCTTTTAAGTCCTTTCAAGTTCTTGGAAGAGAATCAGTCATAGAGGTTAGTCTGGCAAAACGGAACAGTGTTTGCACACTGGATTTATGGAGTTGCTTCTGTCTACAATAATGTTTCTCAAACTTTAAAAAATAATTATCACTCTTCTAAGGAGCCTTTTGTAGACATTTTTCACTAATTGTCCCTCCCCATAATATTTTAATGCCAGAGATAAGCTGTATACGTGTTCATGTGCTGTATGCATATCTGTGTGTAGACATAAAGAAGAGTAAGATTTTATCACATCGCTCCTCCCTCAAGAGCCAACTTTTGCCCCCTTGAGGGTGGTATCATTTCCATTGAGAATGCGTGGTCTGGAAGCTTACCATGTGGCCCAAAGAAAGTCACCGGTTTCTCTGAGTCCTGTCCTTTCTGTAAGATAGAGACGTTTTGTGATGAGCCTGTGGCCTGTGTGAGATCTACAGGATTAACGACTAATTGTTAGTGGATTGAATGGTGGTTAAGCATCGGTGAGACCAGGATAATCTCCACTCTGGCTTCTACCAGCTGTGTAAAGCTGGAGAATTTACTAAACCTCTCTGAGCTTTAGTCCTCCAACTGGAAATGGGGATATTAAAGTTTCTAATCCATGGTGTTGGGCAAATAAAATATAAGTACCTATGGGAAATGCTCAAATTATTATTATTATGCCTATATAACATTGACTTTTATATCTTGTCTGATGCATACTTGATCTATGAACTTATGAATGTTCATTTATAAGATCAGAAATGATGTCTTTTCTGCACTTCTGTCTTGTTTCTTTAGACATCATTCTGATCCTAGCAGTGTTGACAAATTTAATCAAACATTATATTAAAACTTGGGAAAAATAGGACAATAGATGGGCACAGAATTTGTGTAATCGTTTGTATCTTTTAAAAAACAGTGAGATGTGGTGGGAGAACATTGAACTTGGTCAATGTGGGTATTTGTTGAAGGTGGGAGGCAATGAATAAGCAATGGAAATTTCAGCAAGTTATGCATTCCTTCTGATTTACTCATGTGCAAATATATGAATCAGACCAAATTTAATTCAACCTTATAATTCTGTGAAGTCCCAACACGTGACATGCCGTCCTTGTATACACTGGTTTTTGCATGACACTAAGTCCATTTATTTGACAGTTGCCTGAAGAAGTCCTTATTTCTCTTTCACATTTTTAAAATGCACGTAAATAATGAAATATAGGAATTATACAATATTGCAGAATTCAGACACTCAAACACTTACAGGGGCCAGGCAGATAATAAAAATGTTTTGAATTTGAAAATAGGAATTGGTGGTGCCAATGGTGAATGGCTTGCTCCTTTTATGTGCAGCCATATAAAAAGAAGAAACTGAAAACCAGAATTACCTGTGATCCGAATTGGACTCAAGGGACATGGGTTTGTAATCCCTGCTCCATCACAATGTGTCAGGATACTGTTTAAGACCTATTCTTGAACTACCATATGATCCAGCTATTCCACTGCTGGGTGTTTATCCAAAGAACATGAAAGCATGAATGTGTAAAGATATATGCACCCTTATGTTCACTGCAGCACTGTTCACAATAGCTAAGACTTGGAAGCAACCTAGGTGTCCATCAAGGGACAAATGGATAAAGAAGATGTGGTATATATACAGAATGGAATACTACTCAGTCATAAAAAAGGATGAAATCTGGCCCCTTGTGACAACATGGACGGACACTGAGCGTATTATGCTAAGTGAAATAAGTCAGAGGGAGGAAGTCAGATACTGTGTGATCTCACTCATAAATAGAAGATAAAAAAAACGACAATCAAACACATAGAGAGAGAGAGATTGGATTGGTCGTTACCAGAGGGGGAGGGGGAGGGAGGAGGGTGAAAGGGGTGATTAGGCACATGTGTGTGGTGATGGATTGTAATTAGTCTTTGGTTGGTGTACATGATATAAACTACACAGAAATCAAAATACAATGATGTATATCCCCACCACAACCACCACAAAAAGACCTATTCTCAAGGGTAGGAACTAGAATGTCAAGGACCAGCCTTCATCCCTTGATGTTATATGGATGGGAAGAGCAAGTGTGTGAACTGTGAGTATTCTAGATTGGCAGATGTGCCAAGCACAGGATAACCTCAGAAAAGAGATACGAGATGGACTTTTATTGTTTAAATTGACAGGGAATGCACTCCTTGGTGATTGATGTGGTCCAGGATGGCGTGTTTAGGTTATCTAAGATCGGTCAGGGATTGGTCTGTAGGGTCCGACCCAGAGGGCAGCAGAATGGGCAGAAGGGGTTTGTGTGTAGGACCGAAAGCTGCTCTACTATGGTGCTTATGATAATCGGGGCAAGGTGCTCCTGGATGGGCTCCTAGGAAGTCAAACAGCAATCCATTTGAGCTCTCACTTATACCCTTTGGATTAGCCTACCCATAATCAGAAGCCTCATAATGAGTACTCAACGGGAAACCCATATGTTGGGCAACAAAACCTGCTCTCAAACAATCCCTCTGTTCTTTAAATTTAACTTTTGAAGTCCTCAGTTCTTCATCCGAGGTGGGGAAATACGGGCTCATTAGGATGGAATACTTGTTATCTTCCTCCTTCTACATGAGAGGGCAAATTTCATCAGGCTTCACATTTCTCAGACAGGTTAGACAGAGGCACAAAGGCACATTAACCTTTTTTGGGCGCTCGCAACGATGTGTCATCTCCCCTGCTTCAGCTTACAGCAATATTTTCATTTTTCATCCTCTCGCAACGAAGGCCAGACACTGCATCTTAGAGCCAGAGATTTTTTTTCTAGATAGCTTCAAGCATCATCGCAGATACGCTTCCTACGTTCAGGATCGAGGATCCGATAGCGTCGTGTTATGTGCCTCAATTTCCTAAATGACGTTCACTAGGGCAGGAGAGGACTGTGGGAAGCGGAGACAGCAAAGGTCGGGCAATAGTGGGTCCTATTAGAGATGGATGCTCAACTTAGCAAGACAGAAACCATCGTTTTCATGCCTCAGTTTTTGTAACAGCAAGTGGGTTAGAAGAAAATGCTGAATTTCTCTCTGTACTAAGAAAAAAAAAGCCAATGACATGAGTAAAAGAAGGACATGCAGGGTGGAAAGAATGTAATGGGTCAGCTTTGACTGACATACAAGGTGGGACACTGTGAGTGCACCTGGACTAGAAGATTTTGCATGCTGCTTGGAAAGGTGGTCTCAACCCTTTGGGGTTACCTTGTCAAGGAAGCATGGAGACTGAGAGAGGGTGGCTCCAGACAGCAAACAACGATAAATTACTCATCCCTACACTGGCTTTGAAGGACGAACAGATAATCACCTGAGCACAGTGGCTGCACGTGCAGAAGGATTGTGCAGATGGGTGAGTTTGATGGCTAGTAACAATCCTGCCAGCCCACCGTGGCCCCGCATAACTGCGGGGTTGACACAGTCAAGCACCCTGTACTTTGGGATTTTACCTGGAGGAGGAATCTGCAGATTTTAGCCCAGAGGTGCTGCTCCATCACAGTGAACTCTCTTGGCAGTTCCATGAGCAGTCTGTCACAGTCAGTTCAAAACCAGCACTGCAGAAGACCACGGTCAATATAATAGCTTTAGGCACGTGGAAACACCAGTATCTTTTGGGATTTGGGACAGTCCTGGCAATGAGCTGCCTCGTAAAAACACCCTGGTTAGATTAGACAACGCCCCCAAGAAAGCGGAGGAGAGAATCTGATTCTGGCAGAGAATGAGAAAGTGGTGAGACGTCAAGGGAAGACCTTGCTTTCATCTGCAGTCATGGAGAGCCCAAACACCTCACAGCAGAGACTGGCTGAAGCAATTCCAGTTTGCTCTCCTCTCGTGGCTATCTTGACGGGTTCCAGAGAAAGCACATCATTCCATTTCTACAGTGATGTATCCGGCTGCCACACCTCATCAGTCCAAACACCCTGCATGGCCGTGTTTGTCGTGATGTTGGCCCTCACCTGTGACCTTTTCACGAGTCATGGGGGTGCAGTTAACGGGCACCATGCAGGTTACTCTGTAAAGATTGGTTGAGACTATCGATCCAAAAGAAAAAGAAACAAATTTGAGTTTGTGCCATTCTGGGACGTGTGGGGGACGAGCTCACGGCATTGTGGGGTTTTACATTTTCTATGATATCATTACCAATATATTTTTAGGGATTTCATAGACTGTTGTTGCTGTACCCCTTGGATGACATTCTGAAGCTCTTCTAAAATGCATCAATGAAAGATGACACAGAAAAGCCACGTTTGGAAAATGTATAGTTAGTAGGGGAAGAATTATTTTCTTTTAAATTAATGACTTCAGCTGCACAGAATTATTCTTCCTGTGATAGCTGCATATAATAATTATTATAGTGTATTATGCATTATATAAAATGTACTTATACTTTAGTATATTTTATATATTTTACTATAATATATTATTGTAAACATCACTTATTTTATTGTCTATTGAACACAATTATATTCTATATTCTACTATATATGTTATATATATCATAATTAATGTTTGTGTATTCCACAGCTCACTCTTACCTGTTATATTGTATATTATCATACTATAAATGTCGCCTATTTTTAATGAGTTTCAGAGAATTATATTATAAAATATGTCATATTATGTATTATAATATTAATTAATCATTTTATAGTATTTATATATTTATTGTATATTTATAAAATGTTATTATGTGTTTTACTATTATATTGCTACTACTATATTGTTATAAGTATCACTTATTCTTAATAAGTCACTTGCAAAAAATTATTAGTATATTATTATATATTATATTATATACATTGAATATGCATGTTATATGTTCATTAATTATATATTTTACTCATATATTATGAATGATTACATTATTACAAGTATCACTTATTCTTTATTATTCTACATTTTAACCCCCTATATTATGTATCATTTATTATAAGTATATCTTATCTTTAATAAGTTACTTGCAAGGAATTATATGATTACTATGTTAATGTTTAATTATTTTATACTATTTCCTTTTTAATTATATGTTACATATTGACTATTGTAAGTACCACTTATTCTTAATAAGTCAGTAATGCAGAATTATTCTTGACAAGTATCACTTTTCCTTGCCTAGTTAATAATAATTGCCAAGCAATGTCTAGTGTTTTTTATAGTCTGTACATGGTTCTCCATACTTTATGCCCATTTAATCAATTTAGTCTTCACAACACTAGGAAATAAGTACCATTAGAATCTTCATTTTATGGATGAGAAAGCTGAGGCCCAGAGAGATTCAGTAAGTCACCCAGGGTCACACAGCTGGGAAAGGGCATTGTGGAGAGCACGTGTCCCTAACTGAGGGGTTGTCACTTTTCAATTCCCTTCAGGTGTCATGGTCTTTATCTCATCACATGCCCTGCCAGTCAGTCAACTCTCATTCTTAAAGACTTGCTCTCAATTCTTTGATTTTTAAAAATTGGCTTCCAATGTGTATATCAGCAAATAAGCATATTAAAAACTGATGTGACCTTTTCCCTTTATAATAATGATGCTAGCCACAATAATGACACTATTACCTTAAATTTGCACAGTCTCCTAACACGTACAGAGACCTTTCTCAAGTATTTCGTCCTTTTATTCACATAGCAATTTCTGGGAGGCAGAGAGAACAGGGACTGGTTTACTTACTTTATTAATAGGCAGACTAGACTCAGGGAGAGGTTAAGTGATATATCAAATAAAAGATGGTGTATTAGTGGCTCAGCATATCCTATGTGGCCGCTGTCTTATAACCCCTTCAATTTTGTAATGTATTTTGGCATAGCCATTATGTTTGCTTGCAGGCAAGGAGGGGGAGGTACAATATCTGCATCTATTTAAAGCAGAGTTTATTCAACCTTGGGGCTGCTGACATTTGGGGCTGGATGACTCTCTGTGGTTGGGACTGTCCTGTGCACTGTGGGTTGACATGCAGCATCCCTGACGTTGGTGACATCCCCCCTTTGCAGTGACAATGAAAAACATCTCCAGTCATCGCTCAACATCCCCGGGGAATAAAATCGCCCATAGCTGAGAACCGCTGGGTTAAAATGGGGACACTAAAGTTAAGTGCTCATATGCTCAAGATTGTATCGCCAATTCCTGGCAATACAGGAATTGGGTCTTCTGAGATCTCCTGTGCATCCCTTGTTAGATCACACTGCCCCGTGAGGAGACTTATCTTCAAGTATTCAGCCTGATATCATCTTCAATTGCATCATAATTACCTTCCTGATTCTACGCGTATACAATCCTTGGAACAGTCTCACATTTTATATCCTGCTCCAGATTCTCTTCTTTTATCCCTGTGGATGTTAAAAGCAAGCATGCAGTATGGAAGGCTTGGAGAAAACCTTGGGCGTGGCCAGTACATGGACATCATCTTCCTTTCTGCCTTTCGACCTCCTGCCCTCCTTCTTATGGGTCCTCAAAAGTGTCAGCCTCCCTTCTTGCATAGGACATCCCAACGGGAGGTTTCCTCTGCCTGACAATCCTCCTTCCCCCCTCTCTTTGCAGAGTTAACTTCCAGTCTTGCCATAGATCTGAACGCCAAAGACAATTCCTTAGGGAAGACCCTCCTCTTCGATTCCCCAGACCTAGTCAGGCTGCCCTCTCTGTGTTACACATTTTTCTCGACAGCTTCCCTCATCATTGGTAATCCTGTGTTTATTTGTGTGATTATCTCCTGAGTGTCAACCTTCCCATCTCAATGGTAAGTTCCAAGGAAGCAGAGATGGTATTTCTATTTGCTCATCCTTTGTCCTCAGCCCCTGGGTGTTCAGTGGAAATCTGCTGAATGAATGAGTGAGGAATAAGGGGATTGCAGCAGATACAAAGGAGAATATGGCATGGTCCCTACCTGTAGTGGGTTGGATGGTGGTCCCCCAAAATAGACATCCATCTCCTAATGCCTGGAATCTGAGAATGTGACCTTATTTGGAAAAAAAGGTCTTTGCCGATGGAATTAAAAGATTTCAAGATGAGCTCATCTTAAGGTGGGCTCTAAATCCAAGGAAAAGTGTCCAGATCAGAGGCAGAAGAGGAGGAATACAGACACAGAGAGAAGATGGGGGCAGAGATGGAGGGAGGCGGCCACCAGCCCGGGGACGCCTGGAGCCCCAGAAGCTGGAAGAGGCAGGAAGGACCCTCCCCTGGAGCCTCCGGAGGGAGCGCCGCCCTGAGACCCCTTCATCTCAGACATCTGGTCTCCAGAACTGAGAGAGAAAAATCTGTTGTGTTAAGCTGCCTGGTTTGTGGTCATTTGTTACAGCAGCAATAAGAAACTGATACACTACCTGAAAGGATGTAATTTATTAAGACATAGTACATTTCTTTCTCATTCTTCTTCTTCCCAGTATGTTACAGCTAAGGGGCAATTGAAGAAGCACTGATCATCAACACCTCTTGTCTACTGAGGCGTTACTTGAGTTGTCATTCTGGAAACTGTATTCTGAGGTCAGTTCTATATTTGGGCCAGTTGTTTATGAAAACACCTTCAATGTGGCATATTGCCTTTTGTAGGATGACGCCCACTTTATTCCCCTTGACTTTCTTCATTTCTTTCCCCAACAGGTGAGTAGCTTGAGATCAGCGTCTGAGTCTCTGTGATTTTAGAGCTGTCAGCAATAAATTCAGAGCTTATCTTATAACAAGTCTTCCACAACTGTCAGATGAGTACGTGCACACCCAATCTATAAACGCTGTGGATTTTTCTAATGTTGTCATCTGAGGTTTTGACACCAAGATCTGCCAATCAACTTCCTTAGACTTGAACATGGAAAAGTTCCAATGACTGGTTTGCTTTTGGTTGGAAGAGATGGGGTGTCCCAGAATGAGAGGCAAGGACACACTTTGTCATTCTCCTTCTCTGATTTTGATTTTAAATGATACACTGGACAGTCAAAACTCATGTCACTCTCTTGTTCTCTCTTTCCCTTCTTTATTTGTTAACTATTATCAATTTTAGAAAGGCACATTGCTGAATTTTATTAGGTACTTACTTTTTAACGTGGCCAGCAGGCGATCTTTATGAAATGTGACAGTAAAACATGTGTATCCTCACGAAGCAGCAGTGCAGTAAAATGCATCACTAGTTTTGATTGTCCCAATAGCTTATAGGGAGAAAAATCCCTATAAGGACTTATACTTTGATATTCTTAAGCACTGGAGAAGAATCTCTTTTGAGGAGCAATGAAAGCATTCAAATCGTGAAGCCATTTGCTTTATATAGTAAACTCTTGTAAAATGGATGGTTTTATGATTGAGTTTCCCAACAGCTGTTTTGAACAAAATATGATTGAGGTTCTTGGCCATATTATTCTTCAATGGGCCAGAATGTCTCTGTATTAACTCAGTAGTTAAATAATTCTAATTCCGATCAGTTATAACACAAAGTTATCTTCAAACTTGGGTTGTAATAAGTTTTGTTGAGGGTTCATTGACTCTAATTCCAATCAGTTATAATACAAAGTTATCTTCGAGTTTGGGTTGTAATAAGTATTTTTGAGGGTTCGTTAACTTCAGAGTACAGATAACATTTTATAACTAGGATTCAGGAGCAGAGAACTCCGTGGAAATGCATAGATGAGCTTGAATGGACTTTGGGCAATTCAGATCTTCCAACTTCAGTCATGGAATTATGAGTTCTAGTCGTGACTGCAGAAAACCTTTATAGTTTCTTGAGGATTTTATTGATTCTATGAATCCCACATGCTTGGGTAGTTCTTGCTTACAAGCAGGCATGGGTACAGTAAAGGGTTAACTCAGCAGGTGTGGGGTCTCCCAACCCTGCGTGTGCCAATGAAAGGACTGGTCCTTGACTGGTGCCTGGGAAAAATCTTGGGAGCCAAGATATATCCTGCTTGATAAGACCATCTTTGTATAACTGGGGCCTTTGGCCATGTCAAATGGTCAAACTAGCCGTGTGACTTAGGTTGAACCCATAGTTTTATTTGTCTGGGGCCCTGGGCCATGCTGGATCAGTTTGATCTCTGGGGGAGCAGGCTGGAGAATGAGTAACTAAAGCCAGTCATGGGGGTGCTCCATGTCAGTGAGACTGACCCCCCATAAAAACCCTGGACACCAAGACTCAGGTGAGCGTCCCGGGTTGATGATACTCCATATGTGTTGTCACATATCCTTGCTGGAAGAATTAAGTGTTGTCTGCACAACTCCACTGGGAGAGAACTGGAAGCTCATGCCTGGATTCTCCTGGATTCTTCTCTATGCACCTTTTACGTTGGCTGATTTTAATCCATATTCCTTCACTGTAATAAAACATGACCTTGGGTATGGCAGCTTTTCTGAGCTCTGTGAGTCCTTTTAGCAAATCATCAAACCTGAACGTGATCTTGGGTACCCCCAATGCAGTGTGTCATTGAGTGGTCCATGTTATGAGGGGGACTTCTAGGATGATCAAACAGAACTTAAAGTATCAGGTACTGCTTTGTGCATGCTTCTATTTTCACTTTTTAGTAAGTGGCAAGAACAGTCTTTGTATAATCTGTTAATAAACGTGAGAGTCTTTGAATAGCACTGTGACGTTTAGACTTTCCTGGGTAAAACATTGTTGAAACAGCAAATTGAGGTACAGTCATGCGTCACTTAATGAAGGGGACACGTTCTGAGAAATGTGTCATTAGGCAATTTTGCCATTGTGTCAACTTCACAGAGTGTACTTACGCAAACCTAGCTGGTACAGCCTACAACACTCCTAGGCTGTAGGGTACTAATCTCATCGGACTGCTGTTGTACATGTGCTTCGTCTTTGACCGAAATGTCATTAGGCGGGACATGACTATAAATAAAATGGAATCAAGGCACGCAGATGATAAATATACCTAGATAATGGAATGTTTTCTGGACAAGGAGAGACTTCAGCTGACAGAATGCAGCCTCCAGAGCAGATGAGTATGTGCATAGAGTCATATCTGTGCACCGATGTCTTCATTGCAAATATATGTAGTGCCCATAGCTGTCAGAGCTGGTGTTCAACTGGGAGGGAATGGGTTATTGTGTGTCTCAGTGCAGTATATGTCATAGGGCATCGCCAAGGGGATCTGGAATCCATGTGGGGGCCCCTGAGTCATTTGGGACACCACAGGGTGTGGATGCCAGAGGAAAGGTTATAGGACAAGAAATCTCAGGATGCAAAGTAGCAAAGAGGCATGGAAGCTTTAAGAAAGGACGTCTCAGGTAGACGAAACTGATGTATGAAGGCCTAAGCTAAAGACTGGAGACTGTGGAGAGCTGTGGATGCCTGTGGTCTGAGTGGGTATGAACTCACATGTGTAGACACATAGATGCCACTGCAGCACAGTTTAGGGTTTGCATTATAATCAGGGACCCCATGTAATAAAACAGTCTCTCTCTTGTTGAAAAAAAAAAAGAGAAAAAAGTAAAGCAGAACTCATTTTGAAAAATCTCCCAGAAATCACTAAGATGCCTATGAACATTTTCTAATATCTAGATTGTTCTGGTGTGAGCTTGGTTATTCTACCTTATGCAACCATTTAGCATCTGACCGAGCTCTAAAAGGTTGCATTAACCCAACTTGCTTTGTTCTAGGGCTCAAGACTTGCTTCAGTTCCCCAGACGGCATTTCCATTGAGAGTCTGCCTTGAAAGCAATCTATCCAGTGGAGACTTCATGAAGCTGTGCCTGAAATAATACCTTCACTCTATTTGCTGACATTTCGAGCATTAAATTAATATTCTTGAAGTCGATTCATCAGGCTCCTAAGCTGTAATTGGGATTCAGTGCATGCAGACCATGAGAGGGGAGAGCCATCGGCCCGTGGAGAAAGGCGACTTTTCATTTTGCATCCAATTATGGAATGCAAACCCAATCCAGCAGCGCTCGGGAGCCTGAGAGATATGCAATCTAACGACTGAAGCAATGAGAAGCGGACACTTGATGCAAACACAGGAGAAGGGATTGGAGCCTGTCTACAGAGGATGTCCCAAGTTTTTATCACATTGACCCCAACCTGGCTTTCCATAAACCTTTATCTTTTAGACGCTTGCATGTGTAGCCAACAGAAGCATCTTTTTGAGTGTGCGTCCTCCATGCTTAGCAATGAACCACTAAGCAGTGTTTGTTTCCAGCTGCTATGCGCTGGAAGATTAGAGCTGGCCTGTTACAGAGTTGACATTTTAGATTATTGTGGGGCTGGAGCTTGTTACAATGTTTGAGACCACTAACACCTCTGTTCAAGCTGTATCAGCATGTTCTTGCTGAAGATGGTGTATAGCTCTGTGGGTTTCCTTGCGTTGATTCTGCAAGACAAAGGCAGGAAAGAGAGAGGGTTGTTCAGGATGATAGTAATATTTACTCCAGAAAGGGGACTCTCCGAAAAGCTCAACAGAACTTTATCAAAATCACAGATGACAGTCCAGTCCAGACCCTTAATGCAATCCAAATATGATTTCCTGCTGGCTGAGGTGCAGGTTGCCGATAGAGAATGTGCAGGACGTGTTTTGTACAATAATAAAAAAGAAAGCTGGCTAAATGGCAGTAATTACATATTAGAAAAGGACTCTCTTGCTATGGATGGTTTTCCTTTTGGAAATATTTGTCCAAGGATTTCAGAGCATCCAGAACTCTGTCGGAGCAAATCCACTCTAAAACAGAGCCTTGGTCCATCGTCAATAATTGATGTTCATTTCTTTCTTGGCAGCTGCAGCTTCTCTGGAGACAGAACAGGAAGGCAGATATGGGGCTGCATGCTGGGGTCTTCCATCTCCTCAGGTGCATGTCCTGTGAGGGTTCAGAATCCCAGTGAGGTAAGGATACCCTGAGCCTGCAGGACTGGGAGCTAAGAGCCGATCTGCCACCTCTGTTAGGGGTGATGACTTTTTCCTAAGAGCCATGAATCTGTGCCTGGGAATTTCTGCTTCTTTAAAAATGAGTTTTCAAATCCTATAGCCTCTTCAGCTGTTTGAATAATTTAAATAAGAACATGGATTGATGTACTTACAACTCAAAGGACCAACAGTTTAATATTTACAATCGAGAGAAGGGACGAGGGATTGTACAAATGGCTTTCCAAAAGGAGAGTGGAACATTTGGGGTTTATTTTATTTTTTTCCCCTAATAAATAACACTCTCAGAGAGACTCATGAAAAATTAATGAGGCTTTAAGGTCACTGAGAACACGTAGAAGCAAATAAAAAAATATTCATGTTTTGGGAAGTCGGATGATGTCAAGGAAATAGGCAATCTAAGTCTTATTTGTGTAGAAGTGGAGGTAAAAGCCAGACGGGGAGAGGATGTCTTCAAGGGGAAGAGGAAAAACAACACCTGCCAATGGATTTGAAACATTTATTCCTGGAAATATAAAAACATAGAGTGCTTTCTCATCATTGCCTTTAAGTAGCTTTTCATTTCCCAGAATAAAAATAAGTTGCATCCAGATACAAAATTTCCACCACAGCAATTGACTAAGAGGTGCTTTTCCAGCAAAACCTTGAGCGTTGAGCAACTGGGTAAAAGCTTACACGTTCCTATTTAAATGCAGGCCGGAGGATGCTGCAGCAAAGGAGAAACTCTACAAGTGTAGGATTTAAAGATAATAGAGCCACTTGTATTGACATCACCTCCCATCTACCATCTCCAAGTAGGTTAGAAGTTAAAAAACGGTCTCGAAGGTTTCTATTAGTACACAAACTTTAGCATTTTGTCAGGGGTGTCATGATAAGTGAAACATTCAAGGTTACTCGCCATTGGCCTAGAAGCACGAGTTGATGTAAATCTCCTAAAGATTTTTTTATGGTAAAATATGTAACATAAAATTTACCATGTTAACCATTTTTAAGTGCACAATTCAGTGGCATTAAGTCCACTCACACTGTTGTGCAACCATCACCACCATCCATCTCCAGAAATTTTTTATCTCCCCAAACTGAAACTCTGTCCGCATTAAACACTAATTCCCCATCTCCCCACTGCAGGCCCTGGCACCCACCATTCTACTTTCTGTCTCTACATATTTCACTTCTCTAGGCACCTCGTGTAAGTGGAATCATATAGTATTTGTCTTTTTGTGACTGGCTTATTTCGCTTAGCATGTCTTCAAGGTTCATCCATGTTGTAGCATGCGTCAGAATTCCCTTCCTTTTGAATGCTGAGTAATATTCCATTATGCACATGAACCACGTTTTCTTTATCCATTCATCCATCAATGAACATTTGGGTTGTTTCCTCCTCTTGGCTACTGTGAATAATGCTACGAACATGACAGTGCAAATATCTCTTCTAGATCCCGCTTTCAATTCTTTGCAAATCTTCTTTTTGTTTTTTTCTAAGACCAGCAGTTGATGGAACATTCTGGAGGTCTCATGAAACAGGTCATTTTTCCATTTTTAGTGGAGGATAGCCTAGCACACGAAGAAGCAGGTTCTCACATAAAACACTATACAATGAATAGACTTCATGCCTTCAAGGGATGTCTTTAAAACCCTTGTGCTTTCCAACTGCCAATACTGGAGGATGGTTGTTATATGGTGTCTGTGACTAGCTGTTACACTTTAGAGCTTTACTAAGGCAGTGTTGTCCTCTGTAACTCTCTTGAACTTTTAATTCCATCTATTTTGGCTCCTTTGTAGCAACAATGCATTGGGAAGAAATGCTGAGAAGAATAAATACCCATTATTCTGAAGAATGGAGTTACCTCTTAGAGGTAAGAGTTTTCTCAGTTTCTGTTTATTTGGATAAACTCTAAATGTGTAATACCAGCATAGTTAAAAGAGTTAGCTTTCGTGCATGTTGCATTTACTCTGCTAAAACATACATGGGTTACCAACGTGATTTGCCAAAATGACAGGATTATGAAAAGCGCAGGGAGGAAAGGCAAATTACAGATAAAATGGTGATACCTTTGTGCCAAGTACATTACTGCTACAACTTTAATGCTATTTCCTCAGCTGATATATAGCACAATCCTAGATAGAGTTGTCTCTTTCTTTCTCATCTATCTATCATCTATCTTTCTATCTATCATCTACCTATCTCTCTATGTAACTATTTACCATCCATCTATCAATCATCTATCTTTTCCTCTATTTATCATATCTATCATCTATCTATCTATCATCACCTCTTATTACCAATACATAAAACCTCCATGCTCTACTCTACCATGAGATGCAGCCTCTATCAATATATATTTTCAGTGGTTCATCAAAACATTTTTTGGTGATGGCAATAGATAATTTGTACATGTCCACCAACATTCTCTCTTCTGCTCAGTTGTTATTAAAATCACACCTTTGTTAGCTGTCTGACAAAGGGAAACTTCCAATCTGTATTCACAGGACTCGTGTTTCCTGTGCAGACCTCATTGTCCTAAGACTGTGCCTTCTTGCGTTCCAAAATAGTGAATGAAAAATATCAGCACATTCTAGGGTTACATGTCTCTTATAACCCACAAAGGAGAGATGGTGGGAAATTGATATGAGGCTCCTTACTCCATTTTCTCATCTCTCAATTAAGTATATGCTTTGAGTAGATAAATTTCCCCAGTCTATGAAAGACATAGCTAAATTGTTTATTGGGACAGGTGAAGGCGAATCTGTTTCTGAGTCCCTGAACTTAAGGACAAGAACTTACAATGGCATTTTCCATAGTGGCTTATAATATAAGGCATTCCTCATTTCTTTACGTTTAATTTTCTTAAAGATCTAGTGAAGTTGGAATCATTTTCCTACTTTACAAATCAAATGCATTCATCCTGAGAAGAACAAATTCTCTCTTTTAATGTCTTGAACTTCCCTGAAAATATTACATAGGGAGTTGAGTCAAGAAGGTAAATGGAGAGAAAATCCCCAACTTTATCCTGGTCCTGACTTCCTTCTGGTCATATTTCCTTTGACGTATGAATGCAATCTATTTACTTATCTGTTGCACTTGGTTAATGGGCATTTCTTCTCTTGTCTGTAGATTTTCTTTGGTATATTTCAGAAATACATCAACTTGCAGACCCAGAAGAGTGGGCAAGAGTCTTGTTATATTTCTCTTCATTGCCCTGGGATGCACTTAATTCACATGAATAGCCATGGTGGTAATTTCAACCCCCAATGCAGGCTCAGTATGGACTTTATCTGGGTTACTGGCTGTGGGATGCATCATCATTCCATTTAATCATACGTACATTCAACACCATTTTGCCTAAGAAAGTGCAAATTGGTGGAAATGATTACTGCCAGGTAGATTTTACTTAATGCATGTGTGTGTGTTTATGTGTGTAGTTGGGGGAAGGTGGTCCTTCTAGTACTTCTGATGGAATTTTAAATTTCATAGAGGAGCCTATCTACACCTTGAAATAAGAAAAAATTCAATGTGCTACTTCAAGTGCATTCGTTGGGGGGTAAATACACATTTCTCTATAGAAATACTACTTTTTTGTGTGTGTGAGGAAGATTAGTGCTGAGCTAACATCCGTTGCCAATCCTCCTCTTTTTGCTGAGGAAGACTGGCCCTGGGCTAACATCTGTGCCCATCTTCTTCCCCTTTATATGGGATGCTGCCATGGCGTGGCTTGACAAGTGGAGCATCAGTCCACGCTTGGGATCCGAACCTGTGAACCCCGGGCCGCAGAAGTGGAGCATGTGAACTTAACCACTATGCCACTGGCTGGCCGCTAAATACTACTTCTTAAATACTGTACCTGTTAGCTTAGTCTAAGTTAAGCTGCAGTAACAAATGTCTCCCAGATCTCCGTGTCTTACAACACGGAGATGACTTCTTGTTTAAATTCCATTGTCGATGCTATTTTACATATTAAAGCATGAATATCAAAAAAGGCAATACTGAGATTCTTTTTTTTTTGGTGGGGAAGACCAGCCCTGAGCTAACATCTGTTGCCAATCCTCCCCTTTTTGCTGAGGAAGACTGGCCCTGGGCTAACATCCGTGCCCATCTTCCTCCACTTTATATGGGATGCCACCACGGCATGCCTGACAGGCAGTGCGTCTGCGGGCGCCCGGGATCCGAACTCGCGAACCCTGGGCTGCCAAGCGCGGACTAAGCCGCTGCGCCACCGGGCGGCCCCCTGAGATTCTTTTGATAAAACCAAACAGAGAGTTCGTTAGTAATCCAGCATCATACTATTCATCGGACCAAACAACCAATGGAAAGTCACTACCATGCTTCCTAACTGGTACTGGGGGGTCCAGTCTGCCAGGACATCAGCCCTTTGGACTGACTCCCTGTCACCTGCCTTGGCGATGCTCCAAGTGGCCTTGACTCGATCTGCTCCCCCAGGAAGAAGCAGGTGCTCCCTGAGGTTTTGTTTTGTCGTGGTCCCCCCACCCTGATAGCAGCAAACTATTTTATGGCTTAATATGTAACCTCATTCTTTTCCTTTGTAGTGCACAACTCACTTGATTGAGCTCAAGCTGAGGCATGGAAGGAGGGAATTCACCGAAAGTGTCTTTCCCCTTGTTCTAAATATTCAACTAATGTGCACGAATTTCTGCTTTGACTTGATGGAGGAACCTGGACACAGAGGGAGACCCTTATTGGATTCACATTTATAATTTTATCCGATGTTGAAGGAAGAATTCATCGCTGTGTATTCCTACCTAACAATGCAGAATCCAAAGGTATCTGGGTTACGTTCCTTGTGGACTTATCAACATCAGAAAGCCCTCACTGAGCACACGCCAGCCAGTGGCCTCTGCACTCGAAGAAGTTACTCTTCAGACAGACAGCTCTGAAGCCCCAGCAACATGCGAGAATTGAAAGACCATTTATACAAGGAGATAAACTCAATAATGCATGAATTATTTCAACAGGGGCAGAGAAAAGGGCCAATTGTCAGAAAATGAGAGACGCGGGAACCATCAGAGCTGTTTGTTTAGAAAGAATCCAGTCCAGGGAGGTGAAATCAGCTTTCAACTTAAGGCAGGTAGTTGAAATTAATAAAAGGAGATGAAATTAAGAATGGAAGCAGCATCGATGAAAAACAATTTCAAAAGCCTTGTTGAATATGCTCCCCTTTCATACATGCCAGTTACAAAAATCCACGGCACTTACAAGCACACAAAAAATGTAAAGGACCAATAGACATTAGGAGAAAACTGTTTGTTACCATGTTTGTTAGATCAAAGAATTATTGTGAGCTAAATTAGATAATATAGCCAGCATTTATAGATGCTTCCACACATTGTAAGCACTCAATTAAATTATCAGATATTATGATCATCCAACAATTCCATGATATACATGGAACCATTGGTTACAGGCAGGTAGAATTGCAGAAATACACATGGGAAAAGTATATTTTTTTAAAATTAGATGTACTAGTGGTTGAGTTATTTTTGTAACTGTGACAGATGTGTGATATACCAACTAAGGTTTTCCTTTGTGGTGTGAAAGTTTGGGATTTCAATGATCCAAATCTCCCATTCCTAGAGTGAAAACAAAATAGATTGCATTTTGCTCACTGGAACTGCTTTGACTTGTCTCTGCAAACCTGTAGTGCAATGAGACTCCTGTTTTCATCACAAGTTCTTAATTCTCATTACCCAGTAGAACTTCAAGACCTAGAGGTTTGCCACACATTGGAAACTCAAGGATTTGGCCTTTCTCATTTTTAGTGGATAGTCCCTTCTCGTACTCTGAACCATTCCCGTCTTGTTAAACCTCCAGTTTGTGAGAATTCTTCTCTCTAGCTCCTGCAAATTTGGTCTCAGGATGAAGCTATTGTTCTGTGTTGCTTTGCATCCTTTCATACATGATTTCATGGAACTGTGTTTCTATGGAAAGAAATCCTCTTACTTAGTGTCTGTATTCATTTTCTAGGGCTGCCATACAAGTACTATAACCTGGCGGGCTTAAGGAACAGACATTTATTCTCTTACAGTCCTGGCGGCTGCAAGTCCAAGATCAAGGAGTCAATACGGTTGGTTCCTTCCAAGGGCAGTGAGGGAGAATCTATTCCAGGCCTGTGTCCAGCTTCTGGTGACCTCAGATGTTCCTTGGCTTGCAGATGGCATTCTTCTTGTACCGTCACACCATCTTCCCTCAATGTGTGTCTCTCTGTGTCCAAAGTTCCCATTTTCATAAGGGTCCACGTTAGTGACCTCATTTTAACTTGATTACCCCTATAAAGATCCTATCTCCAAATAAGGTCACATTCTGGGGTCCTGGGGGTTAGGACTGCAACATATATGTTTTGAAGGGGGCACAATTCAGCTTAAAACAGTGTTTTTGTGAGAATAACCTCACTACACCTGCAATCCTACTTGTAGTGGTGTCACCTGGGCAATTTTCCATTCTATTCTGTGCATGTCCTATGTGACGACTCAGAGAGAACTGTATCTCAGTTGAAGATTCAAGATTCAACAGAACGCATCACGAATCTTGAAAATTACTGTGCAGGAAGATGAGAAAGCTTCTCCTTGCCCGGCCTCCACCTGTCCATTGTCTTGGGTGTGGATGGGACCCAAGACCCTGCGCGTGCTCCACCCTTCCTGCTGTCAAGTCCTTCCAAAGGTGTGTTCTTAGAGGTTGTTTGTGTAAGGCTCAAAGTGGGGGCATTAAAGTCAAGTCTTTTTCTGAGGGAGTCTCAAGAAGGCTTTGATCCCGGCGATACCTGCTGTAAAATGCTGGCTCGTTCTACCTGTTAGTGAGAATGCTTTGGGATGCCCAACTTGTCTCACACGAGCAAAAAATGCTTGTACTTTCTTTAGCATCTATTTCTCTCTGACCCAGTTGGCATCTGGCAGTGGGAAGAACATTTTTATTTCCCTTTAAGCAGGGGTCTCGGTGAATACAGAGCAGCCATGCCAATAAAATTCACAGCACAAAAGCATTACATGTTCTCTCTAACAGCAATGTGGGGAATCACAGGCGGATAAATCAGTGTAAAAGTGGATGAGCATGAATTTCACCGTGGTTCCCAGAGATTCACTGGGACAATGCATGGAGACTCATTTACACTGATTCTGTGTCCTGGGACACAATCTGGATATACTCTTGTACCACAGCAGTATTTGCAGATCGGTAATCATGTTTTGCTTCCTATTAGCAGCTGTTTGGGTACGTTCTTTCTCCCAAGTAGAATATACAGTCAACCTCAGATGGCTAAGACACCAGCCAGTGGCCGACCTTGTAAGCGGGCCTTGCTAAGGAGAGTCATCTCCGTATTCTGCTGAGTTAATTCTTTTCCGCACTTGGGTTAATAATATCAAACTTTTGTGGTTGTAAAGGTCAGATGGGGTGATGCATTTTTAAGATACCGTGATCTGTTCAAATGCAGGGTGATGGTGCACGGAGTTGGGAACACATCTGCACGAAATGCACTAAGTTAAGTGGCATGTGGCAAATGCTCACCTGCTTTCCTGCCAATTTTGTCAGCGTTCGGAGGTTGTTCATGACTTGGCAAGGCTCTTGGGCTGGCTGAGGGAGGTATACTTGGCAGCCTGTTGGCCAGTGACTTTTCTAGAAGGAGCTCTGAGCCCCAGGATGGTTGGAGTAGTGGGCACACCTGGGGGAGAAGCCCCGACAAGGAGACATCGCCTGGGAATGCACTGAGAGCCACCAAGACCAGTAGTCAATCTGATTTTGCAGGTGGATATTGGAACTAAAGAGGCAGGAGGTGATGAGCTTGAGGACAAAGCCAGGACACTTTCCAAGCACGGCTGCATTACCCACCCCTCGTCTTATCAATCTGCACTGATCTCAGACCCTCACACCAACTCCATGGGTTTAAACCACTAGGATTGTGACAACCACATTTAGATGCTTCTTTGTTTAAATCAGAATTTGGATGACACGTAAAATAGCTCCCATTCCCCCAATACAAAATAAAGCAGCTCTTAAAACAGCTGTGGAACAAATTATAAAGAGGTTGTTACATGCTATCTGAAATCCTCCTGGAGCCTTGGGTTTCAGGTTTTGGAATCTGTAAAGCTCCTTTTGAATCTGACCCAGGAGACCTGATCTACCCTGATTCTAAAGGTACGAGGATGAGATGACTCCGAGGGGTCCTGGCAGAGTACGGCAGGCAGACAGATGCCATTTTATTTTTCCTTGACTCTTCCTAGCAGACAGCGTGATTCTCCAGATGAAAAAAGAGTAAAATTTAATACCAAGCCTCCAATTTCCATGGGGACTGAAATTCTGAGCCAGTTCATAAAACCTCACTTTCGGTAAACCTTATGTGCTACTTCTCATTAGTCTTCCAAGAATATTAAAAGGAATTTTAATTCAGATTTTGCAAATAGAGAGACTGCACATATTGTGTATATTTCATACTGTTGGATATTAACACCTGCAAGGGAGCTTCAATTTCCATTTTTTTAAAAAAGCTGAGAATTCAAGAAAATAATAGTCTGGCAGTCTCTGTAGCCAAATAGAAAGGGGGGGGGGTCATATTAATTGTCTATATAATTCCAGTAAAGGGATTCTTGTTCCTCTCCCATAAATTTTTCCCTCATAAAGCTGTTGTCCTATTATTTTGTTTTTAGTTTCTCGCTCAATTAACCCTAGAAATTTACTTCTTTCATCTTCCTAAAATACTATCTCGGGTTTTGCAGCCCCCAGTATTTAATTCCTTACTGCTAATCTTCATGAATTTGAACTGGATTTCGTGTCCTTTTGGATGTGGAAGACGTTGTTTCCTCAGTTCTCCTGGGGTCTCGTACCTGGGCAGGAAATTTTAGGTGGAGTTGCTGATACTTTGAGCCTCTGGATCCCCCAAGATCTTGGAAGGAACAAAAGTATCTTTTTGTCCACCTCTCTTACAAACACGTTGTGTTTCTCTTACTTGTGTAATACTGGCTGGGACGTCGGTAGCTTTTAACCCTTTCCTAGTTGTAGGATAATTTTGTTGGTCATGGATATCTCCCTGCCTGAGAGTCAACCATGCTCCCATTTAGGATACAATGTTTCACCTTTAATAAGCAGGACAGCCCCCACTGATATTACAATGTAACAACCCACATCTGGACTAAAGACAACTGGGTTCGGGGGTGAAGGGAATTTACTCCAGAGAGACCGTCCCCAGTGAATCAGATTCTCACTTCGGGACCACCTCCACTGTTCTGGATGTATAATTGGCACCTCCCATTTGCCCAATTCAAATTGCCTAAATTTTACATACAAGTGGAAAATAAATATATGGGGGCTCAGTAGGGGTTATTCCACAGGAGTTGCTAGAGAATTGGAAGAAGAAAAGGATAAGTCTGAGCCCAGATGTCAGCATCAAAGACCTTCGGTTTTCAGGCGATGCCAGCAAATTGAGAAGGGAAGATGCAGCTGGAGATTTTCCATCCTATATGGAGCCTGTGTCGATTATGCCTCAGTTCATCCTTCAACTCAAGGACCTAGGGCCAAATTTCAAAGTCAGATAGATGTTTTATCCGTGACTACTTGGACAGATATAGTGGGAAATGACCAGAAAGGCATTTCTAAAGTTTTATAGGTGAGAAAGTGCACAAAACATGACTTTCTCTAGAGGCTGAAACCCTGTACAAAATGATAGTCTCTAAACAGCAAAATTTCGACGATCTGTATTCCGTTTACTGGAATTTAGGCACTTAAGTATCAACAGCATTTTCTTTTCTTTTTAGGACATCCTGGATGTTGTAGAAAATAAGACATCATGATTTGATGTGTTGAAAATGCTTGAGATGTTCTGAAAGTAGGAAAAGTTTTGGAATTTTACTTTTTAATGTACTAAAGTGCTCTTTGAAACTTTCTCCAGAAATTCTTTCCATTTGCTTTAAAAAAATTAACTGCATTTGGAGAAAAGGAAATTAGCCATAGGCTACATTATTTGGTGTATGATAAAAGCTAAAAGCTCATTATGTAGGCACTGTAACTTTCTCTGGATTAAAATGGTCACCTCTACTCACAGAATTGAAAGGCAAAAAAAAAAAAGAGAGCAGAAGACTATTTCTCATGGGGATACAAAAATTAGAAAACCAAATCTTGGGGAAATTGAAAGTTTGTATTTAAGGTGCTTTCTGTTTAAATGGTCGTGGTGAAAACGTAACGAAACTTCTCTCTTTAGGAAAACAGCATTTATTATTAAAGGGCGATTCAATAGAGATCATCTTTCTTTCTGCTTCTTTTAATACCAAATTACCCAAATGTGTGTCATCGATTTCACGAGCAGTAGTTTGTGTCAATATATGGACTAAATATTGGTTAGAGTTAAACCTCTATATTTCTACAAATTCGACCTGAAATTTGAAAGACTAAGACACTCCAAGGGGAGGTGTTAAAGCACAGGTTGGCTTTGTAGGTGAATGATGCTGAGAGAATTCTAGATTCTAGTATGCAATATTCTGAGACGTCAAGGCAGCCCACACAGCATGAGCCTTCCCAATCAGTAAAATGTGGTGTTCCCAATAATGCAAGGTACTGAAACTTTTAAATGAGGTGGATGCCAACAAAATAGTTTATGAGTTTTTCTGTTGTTCTGACTGTCTGCATATGTTTAAGCTTACAATAAGAATTGCAAGAACAGTACAGGGGAATCCTCTATGCTTGTATGCATATTTAGCATTTGTCATATTTTGTCTGAGTTGTTTTGTGTTTTATGATTTTCACTCTTTCTCTATACATGTACACACACACACACACACACACACAATTTCTCTGGAACCATCTGAGAGTAAGTTGAAGGCATTATATTCCTTTATTCCTGTACATGTCACTGTATTTCATAACTCTGGACAAAGCAAGGACAGGCTCCTAAATAACCAAATAGTTGAAATCTAGATATGGAGCATTTACACAGCTTTTAAAAATACAGTTAGAATAAAACACGAAAAAAACACAGGACTTCAGCACTTCAGATGAAATCCACGGACCCCAAATGTTTCTAAAATTCAACCCTGAGCCTTGATGCCTTGATGCCTTGAGCCGGAAGGAGTCAGCCTCATCTTGGACTTGGAAACCTCCTCCTGATGAAGTTGCAGAAAGTAGCAGGCCTTCGAGTTTCTCTGGTCCCCTTTGGATCCACATGTCTAACCAGGGTCTCACGTGTTCTGTGATGCTGGTTCCTCAGATCTCATTGGCTCTTCAACCCTGTCCAGACTGGACATCACCCCAGTCATGGGGAATGGCTCTGGCTAAGACAAGCAGTGACCTCAAGGTGGACCAGTCAAAGGATTATGTTCCATCCTCGTCTTCCTGGGCCCCAAGGTAGATTTTGATCCAGTGATCTGCTTCCTTTCCTCAGGCCACTTTGATCTCTCTGTTTTCCTGCACCTGTGAGTATTCCCAGTAATCATTCCCGGGAGACAAGGAGGAAACTTGCTTCTACCAGGGATCTGGGTGAAAAACTTTCAGGAGAGGAAAAAATATCATCAGCTAGTGCTTCACCAATGACTGGGCCCCCAATCATCTAGATGAGTCTTTGCTCTGGATTAATTACTAATTACACCTTTCATTCTTTCATTCTTAAGGCATCCTGATGTGGAGAGCATGTTATAAGGTCATCCGAAGAATGCAGTTGGTATTCAACGGCATACTTCAGTGTAACTTGAAGCGCCAGGGAAGGGGGCAATTCTATGTCAAATCATCCAGATAATCACATATAATTGTGTGAGATCATGTATCATTTCTCATTCAGATAGATATCTAAACATCTACTGGGCTGTTCTCAAATCTATGAATGTGTAGCATACATTTTAAGGCAGATACTATTATATCTAGATGACTAATTTAATTTGTCTCCTTTCATTTTCTACATCTCATCTTACCTGTATTTGTTTATTGTTTTACATGATAATCCTGGAAGAATTATCCACCCAAACATCTTCCTTCCAATTTCATTTGGAATACTTATTCTAATTAGGAGTTCAGCCCCATAGCTAAGATCATCAAGTATCCTTAAGCTGCTCCCAATAATTTTAAAGGATCTCATGTCTCACTTATTTTTAAGATTCAACAAACATTGAATCAATAAGCTATCTGTTTGAATGATGAATTACTGTAACATCTTTTAGACGTTGAATCTAGATTTAATGACAATGGGATCATATAGGATGTTTTTAGTTTCCTTTTCAGTTTATCGGATTGTTGCAGAAAATAGTCCTCAGTGATTCAAATAAAACATTTATGTTTCCAACTTCGGTAGGGCATTGTGTTAGCTTCTGGGTAAATTACATAGAATTTGGAGCAGCCTAGCCTCTGACTTGAAGAAAATAATCCAATGTACGTGATGAGGGATATAAGTATTCTGAAAGTATAATTTATCCTGGGAGAAATGAGGAGGATAATTAATAGAATAACGGAGACACTTTTGTAATCATAAGGAATAGTTAATTATTGGAAACAGGCAGAACTTTGATTATAGACCTTGAGTAACATAAAACATACAACTCTGGGTTTTCCAAGTCTCAAATTTCATAATAAACAGGCTTAGTTAATTTCCCATGGGAAGATTTCCCAAGGAGTCACAAAGCATGCATGAAATGCAAGGATGTAGGGTTAGATTTCAAGTATCAGGGTAGCCTGCCATTTTATTAATTATTTTTCAGACCTACTTGCCATTTGATTAGATTTCTAAGTTACATATTGATCTCCACTATGGCCTCAGTGGTCTTTGATGAGTTGTGGAGCATGGAATAAAATATTAATTCTGCCCTTAGAAAAGGGTACAGATATGCACAAGAATTAGTTAAATGACTGAACAACACAATTTCTATTTATGTGTCAATTTAATGGTGCCGATATCAGTATTGCAAGAATTCAAAGGAGGAAGAGGCTGATGTGGTCTGAGGTTTTCAACAAAGGCTGAAAGGGAGAGACAAGGTAATGTGTCTGGGCACAGGGGAGAGTGAACACTTGAAGACAATGCACAAGGAAAAATCCAGCATGAAGGTGCCCATCGCCAGCTGCTAGTGAAGGTACGTGCTAGGACGGGCTTGGGCACATGGAGAGGAATTTCAGGGGGAGATCCATAATGACCATGCCCCCAGTTTAGAAGGGCTGTGGACATCAGGTTATGAATATGGGATGTATTGATTGAAAGGTATACTATAAGACATTATTTATGTTAGTAAAGATATATACATGAGTGTACTGAAAGAGAAAGAGAGAGAGAGATTGATTATAATGTATTGGCTCATAGGATTATGTAGACTAAGGAGTTCTACAATCTACCCTTTGCAAGCTGGAGACCCAGGAAAGCCAGTGGTGTGACTTAGTTTGAGTCCAAAGACCTGAGAACCAGGGGAGCTGGTAGTGTAAATCCCAGTCCAAGGGCAGGAGAAGATGACTGAGATGTCCCAGCTGAAGCAGTGAGGCAGAAAAAAAAAGGGGGGCAAATTTCCTCTTCCTCCACTTTTGTTCTATTCAAGCCCTCAACTGATCAGATGAGGCCCACCCATGTTAGGGAGGGAGATCTGCTTTACTCAGTCTACCAGTTCAAATGCAAATCTCACCCAGAAACACCCCCAGAGACACACTTAGAAATAATGTTTAATCTGAGCACCCCGCTGGGTCAGTCACGTTGATGCATAAAATTCACCATCACAAATGTAAACATGTAGACATTATACATATGTGTAGACAAGATATTGCTTTGCAAAGAAGTTCCCACTTTGTTCCTTAGAACATTCATATAAAGGAAGTAGGAGGGATGACTCCATTGTACAGAAGTATAAACTGAAACAGGAGTCTCATGGCAGATGTCAATGAGTAGGTGGCCCCATTACTTTACATTTACTATTGATTAATATCTTTCAGAGCAGCCAAAGTGACTGCTTTGAAATATGTGGTGTTTGTTTTAAATCAGGATGAGTCTGTTTTGATGAGTGTTCGCATATATATGACTTCTCATCTGAAGAGCTGTGGCTTGTATCTCCACCTATGGCTGAGTTAGATTTACCACAAATTGCTCCCAAATACCACTTCTAGACAGCCACTCCAATCATAAAGATTCTATGAGGGTAATGGGAAAACAGAAAATAAATTAAATCTCGGAGCTGGAAAGAATCTTGGACATTTGTTATCCGAGCCTCATATTTTAGAGAAGAAAATGAAATGTGGAAAATGGGCATGGTGAGCCTGAGATCACAGAGGAAATTAAGGGCAGGCATGGTTCTAGAAATCTAGGTTTTTTGCTCCATGGAGTGGGTTGAACGATGGGTCTCCAAAATAGATCTGTATCCCGGAAGCTGTGAATGGGACCTTGTTTGGAAATAGGGTCTGCAGATGTGATTAAGTGACGAATCTGAGATGAGATCATCCTGGATGAGGGTGGCCCTAAATCCAATGACAGTGTCCTGATCAGAGACAGAAGAGGAGACACAGACACAGAGGAGGAGCCACGTGGAGATGGAGGCAGAGATGGAGGGGGGCAGCCACCAGCCCAGGGACACCTGAGCCCCAGAAGCTGGAAGAGGCAGGAAGGACCCTCCCCTGGAGCCTCCGGAGGGAGCGCGGCCCTGCGACCCCTTCATCTCAGAAGTCTGGTCTCCAGGACTGGGGAATGGTGAATTTCTGTTGTTTTAATCCCCTCGGTTCATGGTGCTTCATTATGGCAGCCCCAGGAAATGAATACAGTCTGTGGTTGGCTGTTTTGTTTGGTGTGGTTCCCAGACTGAGAACACCATGCATCCCTCCAGGTGAATTTCTCCCACCATGTTCGCAGGCACCCCCGCCCTCACGGTGACATAGCCGATGTCCCTGAGCAACAGGATCATGAAGAATGAATCTGCCAAGCGCCATGTCTGATTGCAAAATCCCTGATTTCTCATCTGGGCCATTTGCAGACCGGCTGTGGGCTTGGAGCCCAGACCTTGGTGTTTACTGCGGAAGAGGTGCGTTGATTTAAATGAGTAAATTCAAGCTGACATTTTTGTAGTCTCTACCAGAAGATGGGCAGTTTGAAATCATGAAGAGGAAGTCAAGTTCTCCTAAAGTGATCACAGAAATGCTACAAACCCGCGGCATTGGTGATATTATGATGTGCTTTTCTGACCTTTTCGTAAGCCTGCTGGGACGTTTGGTTTATTCCCAACATAAGACTAAGACATTCCAGAACCTTCCCTGAGGTTGGCTATTACAGAGAATCCACTGTTTGCCACAAACTGCCTCTTTGAAATATAGTAGAGCAATCAAAACGTAGCTGTTTGAAAAGGTCAATAAGTCAGTATTTTTTACAGGATGTAGAAAGCAGCGATATGTGGGATTTTCTTTCATACAGCGTTGAGGTCTCTAAAGCGTGAAAAAGTTGGATAAAGAAATAAATTGTAACCTTCAAAAGAATAGTTAAAAAAATGGTTACATTTTAAATATAGAGGCTCAAGTGTTAATATCTATTGCAATTTTACTTAGTTACAACTTTAAATTAAATTTTTATTTTATTAAAAATAAAAGTGCTTAATTTTATAATGTACAGCATGGTGACTATAGCTAATAAGACTGGGATGTATGCTTGAAAGTTGCTAAGAGAGTAGATCTTAAAAGTTCTCATCACAAGAAAAAAACTCTGTAACTATGTGACGTGATGGACTTTAACTAGACTTATTGTGGTGATCATTTCACAATATATACATGCATCAAATCATTATGTTGTACACCTTGGGGAAGCAAATATTATCCGTTGTGTTTCCCTAGTTCTGAAATGCAGACACAGCAAGGTTTTCTCTTCCTGTGTGACTCATCCTATGCATCTACAGGAGGCAAGATGGGGACCCTTGGGGTGTGCGGGAGATGGTTAAGCCTTGCAGGCAGTGTCCATCCTTGTCCACTACCCGATGCCTGCCTAATTGCAGGATGAGGGGCCCGGCATGACATACCTGTGCTTTATCATATAGCACTGCAGACACAGGACTGATTGGGGTGGGCTAGTTCAGCCTAGAGGAGAGATGGTCAAAGGCTGTGGCCACCATGCAAGTCCGTTTCACGAGTTTGGATGGTGGGAGCATCGTGCAGTTGGCCGTTGGCCCCTTGCTCCCTCTCCATATCCCTCCTTCTGCTATGTGAGCATCTTATCATCTCCCTCTGGTCCATGCTCTCCCAGGTTTCCTCAACACATGTTTACGAATGCTCAAGGCATCAGGTGCTGTCTGAAGAGTTCATGTTATGTAAAGAAGATAATTAGGCAGCGCCTTGCCCTGTGAGGAGAGGTCTGACCTCTACCTAGAGAATTGTATATCTCTTCTGTTTCTTTCCCTCCGGGACATCCTAGGAACTGGAGATGGTATTTCTGTAAACTGATTCCAACAACCATATTAAAGACAGATGTTATCCTCCCGTCTGAAAAAGCCTCCCTTCTCATTGCTCGGAGAGACTGCTTTCTCTTTATTCATTGTTTGAACCCGTGTGCCAGGTGCTGAAATGTGACCCCGTTCACCCAGTGTGAACAGAGTTCTGTCTTTGGAGCAGACAAAACAGTCCTGTTCTCTCTTCAGGCTTCATTATTTTTTCTTCAAAAGGTTGTTTGAGTCTGGTTTCAAAAGAATGGAGATTAGTGAGGTGTCTTTGATCTCATGGTCCCCTCGAGTCTCAGGTAAATCCGACTTTTATGTTTACTTAATTGTTCCTGTCAGCCTTGACGGGTGTCAGATTTCCTAAACCATTATTTATAAGGAGGCACTTGGCATTCTTGTTAATTCAAACAGTTCATCTGCACTTTTTATCCTGCTTTACAGTTTAAAAATTCTATCCTGTGTTTTGACTGGCTGAGATCTCCCAGCAATGTAATGATAGATGCAGAAACAATGCTCAAGACTGTGGTGATAAATCTCTCCGACCCTTATTAACGTTACTATAAGTCCCAGAATTATTTCCAATCTAACAGAGATGAAAATTGAGTCATTGAAAAATTTAAAAACTTTCTCTAGTCCCTACGTCTAGTAAAGGGCAGAATCAGAATTTATCAGACTTGGATTTCAAGTTTCTGAATAGTGCACAAAGCTGCCACTCTGATATATATGTATATATAGACATATATTTTTGCATATTATATATATTTTATGTTTATAAATATATGTATATATATGATATACACAGTGTATATATACATATATTTATTGCAGCATATAGTGTAAATAGTATATATACATATACTTATTGTATACTATATTTGGAATTTGTATACATAAATTACATATATATAAGTATATACATATTTATACATACACAGACACAGGCAACCTCTTTTTTCTGCACTTTGCTTTATTGTGCTTTGCAGATACTGCATTTTTTACAACATCCTCCACCTGTAAAAAGATTACAATTTGCTGAAGGCTCAGATGATGGTTAGCATTTTTCAGCAATAAAGTGTTTTTTAATTAAGACATGCACATTGTTCTTTTAGACATAATGTTACTACATGCTTAACAGACTACAGTATAGTGTCCATGTAACTTTTCTGTGCACTGGGAAACCCAAAAATTCGTGTGACTTGCTTTACTGTGATATTCACTATATTGCAGTGGTCTGGAACTGAGCTGCAGTATCTCCAAGGTCTGCCCATGTTACCATTCAGAGATAGATGTTAACTATATCAAATCATGGTGGGATAAAATATGCCACTTCAATTCTATTATAGTAATCACAAGAGGCTTAATAATGGAATAATAAGAAAAATAGGCTCTCGTGATTATATGTTATGTGAATAAAATGATTAAAATTTAGTCCCAATACCAATTTTTTTTTTTTGTTGCCTTCTTGATGTGTGTCAAGTGTTTTAAGAAGTAGGGTGAAAGGTATGCATAAAACATGGTAGGGAAAACTCTATGCATATCGTATATGAAACTATTTTTTACATGTTGTGAATAGGAATATATAGAGATAAAGCATTCTCAAAATGTTTGTGTTTTATTCCCAGATATTTAGGTTCCACATGTAAGGTTTGCTAATTTGAAAGAAAAGGGCAATATATGTCAGAAAAATATATGTCAGAAAACCATGTTACCATGGGGTATTATGAGAGCACATTCTTTTAAACCTATATGTAATATGTAACATATAACACATGATACATAATATATAACAGACTATTTTCTTATTATTTCATAATTTCTTATTCTAAAATCTAAGTAAATGACTGCCACATGACTGATCATTATCATTGTAATAATAGTACAATCAGTACTATTAATACATTATTTGTTATTATCCCTCATTCTAGGGACCCCAGAAGCACCTCTTGCTCATCTCCATTGACCTCAGATGAGGCGTTCACTCGGACATCTAACGTCAATAACCATTCAACACACCTGGTTTAGAGCTAGAGGTAGTGTCTAAAAGGGGAAGCTTGCCGTGTGTCATTTATGCTAGAAGGTGAACCAACCAAGAGACTCCTTAATGGGAGAATAATTTTTATGCAAATTTGTTTAGAGTTTGTTACACATCCTCAAATATCTGTTGAGTTCCTACCTTACTTGTGGTACACAAGCTTCAGAGATAAACCCTGCGGTAGGCTGACTAATGCCCTGTCCCAAAGATGTCCATGTCCTAATCCTCAGAACCAGTGAATATGTCATCTTATGTAGCAAGAGGGACTTTGTGGGTGGGATCAAGGTAAGGATCTTAAGATGGGGAGCTGATCCTGGAGTATCTGGGTGAGTCCGATGTAATCACAAAGGGACCCCGTAAGAGGGAGGCAGGTCAGTCAGAGGCAGAGAAGGAGCTGTAATGATGGACACAGGGGTTGGACTGATGCTCTTTGAAGATGGAAGAATGGGCCACAAGCCAGGGAATGTGAGACCTCCGGAAGCTGGAAAAGACAAGGAAAGGGATTCCCCCCAGGGTCTCCAGAAGGAACGCAACTCTGCCAACACCTTGGTTTTTAGCCCAGTGACACTTCTGACCTCTAGAACTCTAAGTTAATAAAATTGTCTCATGTTAAGCCTCCACGTTACTAGTAACTTGTTACAGCAGCCATAGGAGACTCACACAAATATGATGCCTTTTCTGTTCTGGAGGCATCTCCCAGACAGTTCTTCATCTCCTCGTTCAACACGCGTTTGTGAAAGTCTTACCGTGAATGTCGGGAGTGGATAAATAGAGCTCGACCTTCCCCACAAGACAAGTTATAGGGATAACCCCTTTTCGGGAGTGAGACCTTGCATAACTGGGAAGTGGAACCCACCTGAAGGCCAGGGACTGCTGAATCATTTGCTCTCGGGGAAGAGTCTTATGTGTCCAGGCGCTGGTGGGCATGTCGTGTTTTGTGTGATGGTCTTATTGTGTTTTCTTTCATTTTCTCAGGAGGTCCACTCTGCCACGGATCAACGTAGTGATGTGGCTCTGGGACATTCTTCTTCCCCCCTCCAAGGACAATTGAAAGCCCCATCAAGGCAGCATTCTTCTGGCCCAGTGAAGGCGTTAGCGTCATCTTAGCTCTACCATTAATAGTCTGGTGACCATTTGCAATATCCTTTTGAATTCTGGCTGCATAGACTGTTGACTGTGTAAAAATAAAAGATACCAGGCATGGAAATGCTCAGTTGAAAGGTCAGAAAAGATTTGAGATGATTAAGGAGCTCGAGAGGGTTGTTGTGATGCATGAGCAATGACTCAGCTGTTTACTGGAAAGACGTCACTATCAAACAATGTGCAGCTAGTGTGAAATGATGGGGAAGCACCACCATGCGTGTACTAAAAATGGGGCTTTTACTTGTGTGCTGGAAAATTACTGTAGAGATTCAACATTTTAAGTGTTTTGGAACATCTTTCATATTTTAACTCCAACTTCCTGCAGGAATAATTAGATGATTGATAGAGATGGTAATTAAAGCTACAGGTATAACCATGACATTTCAGAGGAAGCTCTTACAACGATCAATGTCTTCTGTACTAAGTGGTTTCATTTCTTTGTATTCTTTTGTGTCTTGATTTTATTAGACTGATTTTCTTCTCATATTAGAAAAGTCAATTTTCTAAGAAATATAGTGTATTAAAAAGTAAAGTAGGTGATACTTTTTAACATAACACGTATCCAGACACTGAATGATTGTTTAGATTATATGCAAATTAAAATAGGATTATGAAAATATTTATAGGGAAAAATGGCTCTGCATAATGACATTGTGGCAAAATTTTCAAGACTAGAAACTTCAGGAAGATGGCAGGAGGATGGTTACAAAAAGAATATTGTTTTGGTCCCTATCGTGCTGTTCTAGGACCCCCTTTTTTCAAACTAAAAACGTGTTACGACCTTCTGAAAGAGTCATAACACATCATGAATTCTAGAGCATAAGCCTTAACTCAACAACAGTGGAAGCAAGATGATTTGAGAAGATTGCTTCAAGGATTTTTGGAAGATGTATGAGTTTGACTCGTTATTATTTCTCCTCATCCAACTGGAAGCAGGGAAACTTAAATCCTTTAGTTACTGACTTACATGCTTCCTTTTCCAATTGGGCCACTTCTTCTATAAGGTACATACAAAGGTATGTACATATTTTCTTGAGTTTGTGATGAGAAATTGCTATGGTTTGGATTGTGCCTCCTCCAAATCCATACGTTGAACTCCTAACTCCCAGGTCGTCAGAATGTGGCTGTATTTGGAGATGGGTCTTTACAGATGTGATTAAGGTTAAGTGTGGTCATTAGGCTGGACTCTGATCCAATAGGACTGGTGTCCTTATGAGAAGAGGAGATGAGGACACAGACACAGACACAGAGAGACGACCCTGTGAGGACACGGGGAGAAGATGGCGTCTACACGCCGAGGAGAGAGGCCTCGGGAGGAACCAGCCCTGTGACACCTGGATCTCAGATTCCAGCCTCCAGGACCGGGAGAGAATAAATTTCTATTGTTTAAGCCGCCCAGGCTGTGGTACACGGTTCTAGCAGCCCAAGGAAACTGGTATGGAAATGATCCCAGAATGTTTAATTAAAGAAAAAACAAGAAAGATCGTGTTTCGACAAGACTTACTTCCCGAACTAGAGAGTGGTTCTGTGATGCCTGAGTGATTCACTTCCTTTCTATCTGCTCAACCCTCTGTCAATGGTCTCCATCAGTCCTCCAAGTGAAAATCAAGGAATCATGGGATATTCCATGCTAGCCAGCTTGAGTGCCTTCAGAGAGTAGTTTCTCCCATTTATCGAAGGCTCTGCCTTTGGACCAAGAAGTTGATATGTTATGGTCACTGAGTTTAAGGACTGGATGTGTGAAGAAGTGAGGCAGGTGTCCTGCTATTACAAAATATGAAGATTTATCCAAAGAAGATACTAGATCATCAATGATAAAAACTTTATCAAGTGTGCTTCTCTGCTTACCACAGCAAGAATGACAGACAACAATAAATGGAGAGTTTTAGAATTATCATCCAGGGAAACCTATTAAGTTCTAATGATATAATAGTAGAAGTGGGTTGAGGTCCCGAAAGATGTTCCTTCCTTTTTTTAAAATAATTACTTCTTTGAGGTCAGAGCATTTAAAATACTGCAGCACATTCTAAACGTGGGCTGAATTAAGGGGATTTAGTTATTCTCACAATGTGATCTATTATTCATTTTCTATTTAGTGCTGCCATATCTCCCTGCGTTTATTTTTCTTTCTCTTAACTCAACAAAATCAAAGCTGTACAAATTTTAAAAGAAGCAAAGGGAGAAATAGTGAAGAAGGGAGGGCGTATTCTTAAATTTGCAAAGCAATAATACTCTTGGCATTTGAGCAAAGTCTGCAAAAATCTATTTTATGAATGCTTTCTAGTTCAGTATTTGCTGTATACATCGATGGTTTTCAAACTGAATTACTTAGATTCAAATAAATGCATTTCCTAGAGGAGAAAGAGGATACAGCTTGAAGTCAAAATATCTCAGTTTAGATTTCGGTTTTATCTCTTTCTACCTGAGAATTTAGACATGGCACTTAACTTCTCTTGGCTTCAGTTCCATCATCTCTGAAAGAGAGTTATACTTGCTCACCAGGATGATAACAAAGATTTAGTGAGATGAGGGAAATGAGAATGATTCGCACATGAATCTCTCAAAAATGGAAGGCATTGTCTTTATTACAGCACTAGTGTGTCTGAAAGAACTTATTTCCAGTATGCACATTTTTTAACTTATATTTAACCAATTTCTAGCAGCAGTGCAATGTTTTTAGGGACTGTGGTATCACAACGCAAAAAGAGGTCAAGTATGTCTAATTCCTTTAAAAGTTGGATGGAAACTTTGAACTTGTGGCCAATCTTTGGACATCTGTGGGACAGAAAAATGACAGCCACTCAATGTCAGTTGGGTCAGCGAGTGAAAACAATTGTACCCTCCCACAGCAAGGAACTTTCCAGCCCCAGGTGGCAATATTGCCAACGTTGAGACGCTCTGCTTTAAATGTAAAATTATGTATAATATTGATGGGTTGGTTAATTTGTTAATAAATCGCTGAATACCTACTAAGTTTAATTATTGTCTGGGTGATGGAGTGAAGTGTCTGGAATGTTGCTGATTGCAAATTACGCAAGAACTTGAACAGTTGAGGAGCATACCATTTACCAAAAGATGACTTTGTGTTCTCCATGGCAGTTTCATTTTGCTTCTGAGGATGCGGCAGGCAGGTAGAAGATGCATAGCTGGACTGAGATGCAACTGACCCATTCCTGGATTCATTTAACGAGGAGGTGTTTGCATAGAAGCGAGAACCAGATTTATAAAAACTAGAAAGTCTCAGAGCATAAGAAAAACCTGGGATGACTTAGTTATTTCTCTACAGTCAGCATGAAGAGCAACTGATTGAACTCAGTGACCATAAATCATTTTTATCACACAATATCTGGAGTCCAAAATTAGTTCTCTCACTCTATGTAGATCTTTTTGACTTGCTCTTTTGCTTTCAACATCAGGACGCTGGATATATGGTATTTTTTAAAACTCTAAAGTAGTCCTTGGACCAGTCAATGGACTCCATATGTCCTAAACCCTATTGCATTTAAGTCAGTCCACCTGTACTACTTGATACCCAAACCCCAAATTCTCTCCCATTTGGACTCAAGCAGTTATAGATTTTCCTGGAAGAATGCCTACCTTGAGCGTCTGTCTGGTCCCTGCTCACATATGCTGAAGGATACCCCAAATTTCTGGGTTGGCCCATACTATTGGTTTAGTTTGGTTGCATTTAAAATATTTTCTTATAAAGCCAATCAAGGAGAATAATAAAACCGTGTTAATATTATACACAAATATATGAAATCAAGGGAGTAATGCCTGACATTAGGATTAGGTTTTGTTTTTCTTTTGATAATTATGACATTGTTTTTTTAGCCAATATTTATGCTTCTCTGTGATGATAAATGTTTATGTATGTTTGGGCTAGTTTTAATTCTTCCTCCTGGGGTAACACAGAACAAATCTTGCTCCATTTAGGTAGCCTTTAAAGTGTTTGGAAGGAGTGGCTTGTATCCTTCTTTTCTTGGTGAACTAAATGTTGGCCATATAGGCTATGCTATTTCTAATGCAGTGGTCACATTGCCGCAATTTCTTTCATCAACTATTTTATATCAAAGTGTTTTGTCCAGAGATGAATCGATACTTAAGGTGCAGTCACCTCTGGGCAAGCTTATTATTCCCTTTTTTCTGGAGCCCTCACCTAACCCCCAAATGTCCTTTTGAACTATCAGTTCGGGGTGAGTTGAGTCTTGAGGACAAGAATCCATCAATGATGCTTTGCTTCGTATACCAAGGGAAGGACTATTTTGTTAAACTTCTTCTCACTGCCCATAGAATCAGGTTCATCCGAGTGTTAGAGGCAGGCTGATTTCTGCATGATTCATCTTCTTCCTCGTACCTGCTTAGCATTCCTTTTCACAGTCATCTGCCTGTTGGCTGAATTTGACATCCCATTTTTGCCCACCTGTTTACCTCTCTATACAAGATCTGCATGGCCGAGGAATCCAGGCCAGCCATAACATGATAGGAATATTGCTTCACTTCATGAGGAAGCTTCTGGAATAATCTGCTAGGTTTTACACAGAGAGGACTGGTGTCTCCCTTCCAATATAACACTGGCTTCCAATGGGAAGGAGTAGAGTTAGTTCCATGGTACCCTTAATCAATGAGTTCTCATTAAGAGGTGAAGAATATAAATGCAACCATTTTGCATTACTATTCTCCCAGGGTTGCAGGAAGACATTTTTCTTGGCTCTTATGGGTCATTTGATATAGTCTTATTATATGTATATATCGTATATGTATATGTGTGTATATACATGTATATGTGTGTATATACATATATATATGGAGAGAGAAAGAGACTATATCATGTATATATTCTTCAGGAAAAGATAACCTTGAAAGTTAGAAAAAAATAGAAGGAAGAATAGTTATTTATTTCTATGTATATAATGTGTATATATGTACATATATACACATTTTGAAATGTATGCTGACAGCAAGAAATCCAAAAGACTTTGGGAGTATAATCAGGCTGATTTTGTGGGATAAGCGATATTCAGGGAGTTATCTGCAAATTGAAATCAAATATGCTTTAAAAAAAAGTCTCACTATTAGAGCTCCTAGCACATCATTAAATCAAATTTTCTTAACAGCATTTAACACCCTCACCCCACCCTCTCAACCAAGGCGAGGAATCGGGGGGTGGGGGGTTCCTTCTGGTATAAGCTTGCAAATCTCTTCTCTAAAGCTTCCTTGCAATGTTGTTTTGTTACTTCACATAGTCCCTTTGTTCTCACTGATTTAATTTGTAGCCTATAAATTATACAATTTTGACTTTACATAGCCATATGAGCTTTTGTTTGATGCTAAAAAATAAAAGTTTCTGTTGTTAAAAATGTTTAGATAAATTTGGGGTGGTGTAAATGAGAGCGGCTTCCAGATTCATCCAGCCACTTGTCATGAGCGTTAAGAGGAGACAGAAGACGTTATGAGCTCCATGGAAACCAGGGACATTTTTTAGTCTCCACTGCAGGCAGCACCCCATGCTGAGCCAGCATAAGGAAAGACACCAGAAATACCCACTGAGCCCACCAGGGTGCATCTGCTGAGTATTTCCATGGTCCGTTCTCTGCATATCTTCTCCCTCCCTCTTCTCCTCCTTCCTCCCTTTCTTCTTCCTTCCTATTTTTCCTTTCCTCCAAAAGTTACATAAGTGTGGGCCCTAACCCCATTCATTTTTCAAAATTTCTACTCTTGGTTTTCCTATAGTTGGAAGAGAGCGTTATTCCACATTTAATAAAATGTAACCCTGACGGAGCCTTTTGCTTAATTTCCTTTTTCACTCAAAAGATTAAAAGACAGATTTACGATTAGAGAAGGGAAATCTCATACTCATCCGGGAAAGTTACTGGACTCATTGTGTAATTAAGAAGGACAAACAAACGTTGGCTTTCTCATTCCGATTTATTGGGTTGTAAGAAATATAAATTGGATACGACAGATTGTTAAAAGGAATTATAGTGAGAAGAAGTGGGTGAGTCCTTGAATAAAAGTTGGGAAACAAATGACCTGACAAAATTATAATGTTTTCTCCGCAGACTCTGTCTAAAATGCCCCACTCTCAGCATGGTTTATGAGTGAAAATATGTTGAAAATCCCCAAGAAAAGGATACAGTGTGTAACATATTTCAAATTAAATGTAACAAAAGAAGTGTTTAATAATGGGAAAAGCTTACAAGTGTAATATTTTGATAACCACACTCTTGGAAATGTCAGTCTAATGGGTTTATCTTACTTATCTATCTGATCAATATGTAGGGAGAACCCAAATTCTTGTACACAAATATTCATGGAAATACTATTCACAATGGCCAAAAGGTGGAAACAATCCAAATGTTCACCAGTGGATGAATGGATAAACAAACTGTGGTCTGGCCATACAATGGAATATTATTCAGCCATAAAAACAAATGGAGAACTGTTACCTGCTATAATGTGGATGAACCTTGAAAACATTATGCTGAGTGAAATAAGCCAGACACAAAAGGTCACAGATTATATGCATCCACTTTTATGAAATACCCAAAATAGTTAAATCTATAGAAACAGAAAGCAGATTAATGGCTGCCAGGGGCTGGGCGAGGGAGAAGTGGGGAGTGACTGCTTATGGTGTTTTCTTCTGGGGTAATAATGCTCTGGAACTTGATAGTGGTGATGGTAGCACAGATTATGAATGTACTAAATGTTGTTGGATTGTTCACTTTAAAATGGTTAATTTTATATAGTTTGGATTTCCTCTCAACAATGATAAATATTTAAGGAGCATCTCTTGAGTCAGGCATTATTTCGGCACTGGGAATATGGCGAGATGAGCCCATGAGACAAGATCCTATCCTTATGAAGCTTCCAGCCCAGCAGAATGTACAAGTCAAGGTCCCAGCAAGAAAGAGCATCCACCTCAGATGGTCCAGTCAGACGCAGGTTAATGAAGGGGATCCTTACAGAGGGATGGGGAGGGATAAAGAACAAAGAAGTGGTACCTGGGGACTAACCACTGTGGGAGACTACTACAACACGTGGGTTTGAAGGAACAAGGCGAGGAGACAATGTCACCAAATACCATTGAGAGTGGGAGCTGCAGAGAAGGGACCCCACATAGTGGAGGAATTATAGTCATAAAGAGTTGCCGCTTCTACCATTAATGCGGCACAAGAACAAGGAAGAAGTGGGGATGAAATTCTTGACCCATCTCTCCTTCTCTTTTCCAGTCTAGCAGTGGCTGAACTCAACAGGAAGTCAGAGGGAAGCTGGTTCAAGGGATACCATCCATAGTGGCCAGTCTTCTGGTCACCAAGGGGCCTGGGGAGCAAATAGCTAATATATACACAGAGAGAGATGAACTTTAGTCAGGAATTACACAAAGAAGTGCTGGCTTGCATCCTGGTCAGTGCTATGCATGAAACGATAGGATGTTAGAATTTTAGTCATTATTGTAAATTGCTTTAGATATTTTTATAAACTTTAGATATTACTGTGGTTTTATATTATTGTAAGTCAAGACTGTAGGTCAAAGTGTGAGTTTCTCTCTACTTCTATCCCCACTTTCTCAGGCCCCATTTGAGATCTAGGAATTATTTGAGTTTCATTTTCCATTTTCTGTAGCCAGATGTGAGGCTTTGAATATTTTAAAAAATAATCATTAGGCATAGTGCTTGAAGATCAACTTGAACATTTGCATCTGCATCATCATTTTTGTTTCAGTTTCACTCATTGCGCTCTCAGACTATGTTGATCAAGAAATTGATAGATCAAATTTGATAGCCTTATAGGGAGAAAGGTTCTATTTTGAAAGGGACTCCACTTTTGGTAGAGAACGTAAGTGCAATCGATTTGATTTTGCTGATTCACTGACGTCTGTTATCAGTTCTGCAGTGTTTATAAGCATGAACGCATTGTTACTTATTGGTGGGAAAGCTGATGGCTTTCCAGTTCGTAAGTCACTCATCAGAATTACTGTTTTTGTGTAATAGGAATGCTCTTATTTGTAAATTGGCAATCTAGTTGAATTCATAACCTATGTTCTACTCCAGGCAGATGACATATTAGTCATCAGATAATGTTCCCATTTCAGATTTCATGGTAATAAACCCTCTTGGGCAGCGATTCCATCAATACTCATCATCCTTCTCCTTCACCACCTCGAATTCACAGTAACAGGATATACACATAAAATCAAGACATTTTGCTGAGCTTTTATTTCATTATCTGTATCTACTTTGAAAATGTGCTTTTATAGGTAACCTACCATAGTGTATTCACACTCTACATAGGGTATTTTGGAATTGAAGCACAGTCCTTAAAATTTTGAATGCTGTGCTAAGCATCTCCCAAATTATTACTTCTGGTTGTCTGTCTCAGGACTGAAGGAGCTTGCCCAGGAAATCAGTTCTGGGGGAAGGGTGTGCAGTAACTAAGTGTGCTGGAGATAAATTATTAGAATGGGCTGGGACTGGTTAAGATGATGGATACTTACAAGTGCATATGTCGTTGCACTGGTGTCAAAGGATGTAAATAACCTCTTTCACATATGTTCTCCTTTCTACTAATGGAAAACCCTATTGAAGAAATAAGTTACTGAATTATGTTTTCTAAAGTAAAACTTTGGATTCTTACCTCGATGACACATTTTTGCAGACTCTAGAGAGACCTTTTGAGAGTGCATTTTATTTCAGAGTTTTCAAAAACAGTTCTACATAATGCATGAATGCCTGGGAGAACTTGGGTGAAAACAAGTTAGCATAGTTGTATGCAAGAGGTCAAACCAAGGGATTGTTTCGATGTAAAATCACAAGGCCAAAATCACAGGAGATGAGGACACATATCCTGTGTTCAAAGTCGGCTGGTTGGAAGTAAGGAAACTCTGTGTCTTGCAAGGCTGAATTTGTGTTTCTTTACTTTGGAGTTGTATTGAGTCAGCATCAGATACTTGAACAGGAGGCGAATGTGATTAACCAGTAAAAGAGATTTGCTTTAAAAGATCTTAGAAATTAGTGATGGCCATTGTCTGGTTGTTTCTCTTTTCTCTCTCCCTTTCCCAGTTTAAAGCTCTTCCCTGTAGAAAATGAACACCTTATGTTGGCTCCATAAAATGGACAGGTGCATGTTCACAAAATTGCATCCTTGCTGCCTCTGGTTCTGAAGATCTTTTAATTATTTAGTTTTTATAGGTCTGCTGGCTCCTGCAAGCTTAATTAAAGCTCTAATTTCCTCTGGGAAATGTAGATGAACTTGTTGGGCAAGGACTAAAAATCTCCAGTGAATGAGTTTGAAAAAAAATAATAAAAAGGAAAGACTAGTGAATCTTCCCAGAATTATGGGAACCAGAGTTGAAAACAAATGTGCACCACAGCGGGGAGAAAAACTACATCCTTCTCAAGGAGTTTGGAGAGAAATTAGATTAAATTCCACTTTTATTAATTCTACAAGTTAATTTGACATCTGCTATTTTTCTTCCATGATGGTATTCATTTAGTTCCATCTCTTCTTCCTTAATCTCCTCTTACTATTTTTATTCTTCCTCCTTCTCCTTCTTCTCCTTCTTTTCTGGCCATGGAAGAAGCATAAATCATGGAAATACTGTTAAGTCAAAGCAAAGTCTAACAAGTAAACCAGGAAATTTTTAGGGTAATTGGCAATAGAGACCCACAATTGCAGAAACTTCCACTTCCTAAAACCAAAATAGATAGCCAAAAGAAAGAAACAAATATATAGATGCAATCAAAACTTATCAAGCATCGTCTCCAGGGTCTCCTGAACACCCACTGGCTTGGTGATTTGCTGGAAAGGATGCACACCACTCACCATAACGTTATACGTGCCGCCAAGACATTACAGCGAAGGATACTGTGTAGGAACAGCAGGAAAAAAGATCTACATTGGCAAAGGTTACAGAGGTCAAATGCAGATTTTCTTGTCCTGGCTCTCTGATGAGAACATAGATGTGTTTTGTGTTTGTCTCCATCTGCAAACTTCAGGGGCATATCCAAGGTGCCTTGCTAAGGGGAGATTACTTGAGTATTAAGTCCAATGTTCTTAAAGAGAGCTGGTCACATAGTCCACCGTAGAGACCCAAACGGGTATCCGATGCACACGTTATGAAGCTTCCTGTTTAGTTTCAACATGCTGACAATCTGGTTTATCTTACCCCCTGCCTCACTCATAGAGAATAACATCTTACCTAGCCACCAAATGAGTACAGTTCTCAGTTTGACCAAGAGTCATCACCATGACTGAAGAGCTAAGAACTAAGACTAATAGGCATTCCTTGTGGTATTGCCTCACAAGCATCCATGCAACTAAGGAAAGATTTTCCTCTAATATTTCAAATCAGAAATGCTTCAGTCACAGTCATAACACGTGGATGCAAACTGAAAAAAAAAAATACTACTAGAAAAAAAGTCCTTCCAGAAGACTCACGTTTTGGAAGAGTAAATGAAGTTGACTTTAGGCTTCCAAAGAAACACTGAGACACTGTACAGATACATACCACAGAGGCGGCTTAGTTAGTGCACAGTAGATGGCCCTAGAGAAGGTCCCAACCTTACCCTACTGAGAATCTCTAAGCTTTAAGCTCTGAAAGAGAGGATGGTATTTGTTCTTAAGCCATTCCTTACAAAGGAAGTTTGTGACAGATGGAAAGTTAAGGTTGTGGATGACTCTTCTTTTCCCCACTATTTCTGTCCAAAATCCCATGTCCATCAAGGAACTGAGACAACTATATTAAATGTCCAAGAGGGAGAGAGCAAGAGGGTATTTCTGAAGAGTATAGGAAGAGCCTCATTTGTGGGTTCCCCAGGGAGGCTGATCTGCAAGGATCCTATCTTAGCCAAAGAATCCCGGGTCCTGAGCATGACATGGGTGAGTCAGCTCAGCTGAAAAGTGGACAAAATGTGGACTGGTGAAAATTCAGAGTTAACATTAAATGTGGTATTTCTTGTCCACCTCAGCTTGTTGCCTGAGCTCCATTACCCTCTATGTGGGATTGTTTCTATATTAATTTCTAACAGCTGTGCATAGGAGCACACACTTCTTTGAACCCTTCTCAGTAGGACTAACTTTCCCTCTTTCTTTAATTTAGAACTTAACAGGCCAAAATTACATTTGTTTTTATTGTGCATTTTGCAGACTAGTCACATAATTGAAGTTTTGAACATGTTTATTCCTCATTAATTTTTAGTATTATTTGCCCATTTTCCGTTTGTTCATATATTCATTTATCTTTTTCTGATTAAAGGGATGATTGAAGTCCATAGGCATCATTTATCAAATCAAACACTTATACCACATCATCTGGAATAATGTATATTGTAGCTGTCACCAACTAGTGAGGAGACATAGGTCTGTATTTTTTCAAATTGTAATCGTAAAGCTCTCCTAAGCAAGTCCCAACCAAATGCAGAAAGACCTTTGAAACTTCTCATTTGATCCTAGGAAAAGCTAGGGTCTATGACAAAATTCTGTTTAGGGAATCTTAGATATGTAGAGAGTAGAGCAACAGCATTGGAGCAACAGAACTGAGAGAAAGAGGAATGAGCAAGGCAGTTTAAAAATTGGTGGCACCTTGAGCTGAGTACCCGGAGAAGTCCATCCTAGTTCTCTTTCTGCATCTGAAACCACATGCCCGGGCTTTGGCCACATCAAGGTGTCTACGTGCCACTGCTGTGATTCACTGTCCCCGAGTCACATGCCACCCAAACTCAGAGACATCTGAGACATCTGATGCTCAAATGTGTCTGATGACCTCAGTGCATATAGCTGAGTCCACAATCTCGACCAGCATTTTATGACCGATCAAAAGATTCCTGTTGAGACACAGAGGCTTCAGGCCACTCAGAATCTGAAGCCAATCCAGATGAACATTAGCTGTGATAAAAAAACAAACTCAAGCTCTGTGGATTTCACTCCATTCCTAATAAACCAGTCACACCATTTTTACTCATCAATCATAGAAGAACCTACATTTGTATGTGCTCGGGGGACATGGAAACGGTCAGGGTAAACGAGTACCAGGAAAATTTTCACTTCGTGAGGAAGACCTGGAAATCACCAAAATCTATCAACTGTGTTCCCAGAGAAGGTAGAAGCCTGTGTGTGTGTGTATTGGAAACAGAATTCATAATTGCATCGATTGTTTTCCTTCTAACTACATTCCTTCCTCTCGAATTCTTATCTGTGGGCCAATTCTATAAACAGTACAGACCGCCGACAGAATATAAACCGGTTAACGGAGTCAGACCATTGGAAGGTCCATATATGGTAAAAATAACCTTGAAAATACACTTAGAAGTTAAAATCAGTGGTTAAGTAGAGATTTGGTGCTATTGGTTTTCTCTCCTCTGCATTGAAAACATGAATTATCTGATTCATTGGCCATGTCCTTTTCCACAGATAATCCCTAAATTTTGGAGTCGCAACTGTGAAATAGTGTAAAGTTTCTTTTCTGTTATTGTTAACTATGTGTGCATTTACATCCACACACATTTCCAAGGAATGAACTGTTTTCTAACTCAAAAGTAGCTACCGAACGCCCCTGGAATTCTAGGACATGAAGTGCAAAGAGGTAAAAATTAAAAACAGCACCTGAAGGGTTAAAAGCAAACCGTGGCTCATTACCAGTCCTGCCTGATGCCCCGCATGCACTGTGGTTGTGGCAACCTCCCCACCAGGAAGAAAAAGCATCTCTGTGTGGTTTTAACAGGCATAGGTTTTCCAAGGAAATTACATATGCATCAAGGGACATACTCGGGGAAAAACATAGAGAAAAGTCAAGCAAAACAGTTTTGCTGTGTATAGCAAATTGCCCCAAATGTGAAACTTGATGTTGAGATAATCATCCGGAAGCAGCATTTCTGTCAGTTAGTTAAGAAAGCAAGAAGAAAAATCCCAAACAACCCAAAGCAAATGCTAGTCTTTTCCTCGTGAATACTGCAATTTAAATATATGCTTACCATCCTTTTTTTTCACATGTTTTGGGATGGCTAGACAGGTGTCCCAACAAACACGGTGAAATCAGACAGATCAGCATAAGTAGTGCCTTATACCATCCATTTTTGACTTGGGGGAAAAAATAAAATACATTTTAAAAAGGAAAGATGAAAAGAATCAAGGCAAGCACTCCAGCTAAGCTGGAGGGCTTGGGAGCTGGGAGTCCTGGAAAAGACCAAGATGAGAAGACCGGGGTGCCTGGGAGCTTCATGGATGCCCATTCTCCTTGGGGTTGGGGTTGGTGTTCCATGAGGACCCCACCAGGCAGCCTTCAGCAGAGCATTGTCCATAAACCACCAGTGTTGATTCAGTCATTTTTGTTCTGAACCTTCGTTTACTTCATAATTGACGCACACCAGGGGCACAATCACTGGCCAACAGCTAAGGACCTTCGACGACCCACTCACTCCCCAGCCAAGGCAAAGGTGGTGAACCAGAGAGATTTCACACCACACAAGACTGGGATGGAACACTCAGGCTCTTGGTGGCATGAAAGGAGACCTTGAATGCAAGAGTTAGAGATTATCCAAGGCAGTCTCAGTGACTTTTGCTGCCCCACTATACTCGAGATATCCTATTGGGCACCATTCAACTATAACAGCTTAGGTGCAGTACGCCTTTCTGGAATGGAGTGAGCAGATCAGTCCTTCTTATAAGCTTCAAAAAACATTTTGTAAAATATTTGAAAAAAGGAAGGTTTTGTTCCTCTTTCCTCAATTGGCGTAATTACCAGAAAAATCCTGCCATTGGAGAATGGGTGTCCGTTTTATGTTTGGGCTCTCAGTGACTGCAAAACAGTTAATCTAAAGAGAAGAAGGTGAAAAGATTTTAAAAAAGGGTGATAAATGCTTAACAGTTTCAGTGATTTTAATTAAAACATTTGTCATGCTTGAGACTAATTAGTAATTACATAAGAACTTTATTATGTTGTGCCAAGGAAACATTACTTTGAGTTTCAGAGCAAATTTGAGTTTCAAGTAAATAATTGTTTAAGTCAGAATTAATTACTTCATAAATTAGGTAGTCACAGGATCATTTTAATGAACTTATGTTTGTTAATAAATTTGTCTAGGTCTTCTTTTCTCCAGTACTAAAATGCATATTGTTTCAGAACTTATTGAATGGAAAAGTAAAATACACAATGATCTTATAAGAATTAAAGCGTTTCTTATGTGTAGTATTTAAGGACTCAGTGTATTATTTAAAAGATACATTAATATTGTGAAAGGCACATAAACAAGTTCAAAAATTAAGCATGTGCTTTCATATGTTTAAATGAGGAGATGAAATAAACTATTTTGGAATTTCAGTATGTGTTACATTTCAATATTGTGAGATTACAGATATAAAGCCCTCACAGAGTAACAATTGAATTCACACATCACATCACATTCCAATTGATGACAGACTACGTATGTAACCAGACAGATTTCACACCACACAAGACTGGGGTGGAGCACTCAGGCTATTGATGGCATAAAAGGAGACCTTGAATGCAAGAGTTAGATTATCCAAGACAACCCCGGTGACTTTTGCTGCCCAACTACGCTTGAGATATCCTACTGGGCTCCATTCAACTATAATGGCTTAGGTGCAGTATGCCTGTTTGGAATGGAGTGAGCAAATCAGTCCTTCCTATAAGCTTCAAAAATATTTTGTAAAATACTTGCAAAGAAGGTGTGTAGGAGGCTGTACCATCTACGTTTGTGTAAGTACACTCCGTGATGTTCGCACAGCAACGAAATCGCCTTACAACGTATTTCCCAGAGTGTATCCCCATTGTTAAGTGGTGCTCGACTGTACGTGGAATAATTGGTTGCACATCTCTCAATGGAAGAAACCTAAAGATTGATAAATTGATGATACAAGACCTCGTTGATCTGCAATTATTACATGTTTTTAAAATCCAAATTATCCTTACAATTTCTCTTTGAGCTGGAAGCATAGAAATAATTTGATTTCTATCCATGTCAAAGGATACATTATTGAAAGCTCTTTAAATAGAACACGACTTTGTGGAAAGTCAAGTTCTATACAGATAAAATAAATGTAAGATTGAATCCAAGGAATGAGAGGTACTGAATCACAAGGAGCACAGCCAAGGGCCTGTATCCTGACATCTATTAATTATACATGTGTAGTAGAATACCACATTTGCTCATACCACATACACGCACAAAGAAAATGCAAGTTCTTTATTGTTCCCAAGTTGTTCTGTTCTGTAAGAGCCCCAGCTTGTGGTTCAGCTCATCATCTTAGTCTGATTTGAAAATGCCACCTATTCTGTAGATTAATACAATCTTTGTTCTGTATCTTGGGTTTCTTCTCTTTGTGTTCTTTTTTCAAGATGGCTTTTGTGTGAATGCTGGAAGGATGGGCTTAAGTGGTGGGGAGGAGACAGGGGTCCTAGGTTTTTCCTTGTTCTCTGCTTTGTAGGGGGCTGGTCTGAGCTTTTACTGGGCTGGAGACCGCTGGGGATGTGCTGGTCCCACCCATGTAACCCACATCTACATCTGCCATTGAAGACTTTTCTCATTCTAGTAGGTGCCCTGGGAAGCAACAGACAACTTCCCTTGCTGACTGGGTCCTTCTTGGCTCTTTCTGGGTCTACACAACCCTGGAGGTTGGGCTGGGACTCCCCTCCCCTTCAAACACTGAGTAGAGTGGGTTTGTGATGCAACCGCCAGGTGTAGAGCTGAACATATGAACTAAGCAAGTGTTCATTTTTTATTTTTCTTTTCACGTCTAGAACCTTGTCAATGGGTCGTCCATTCTACAGATATGCGTCTCTCAAACACTTCTTACCTTTTCTTATGGGTTGACCCATGTTCCCCAAAATGATATGTTGAAGTCCTAATGCCAGGTACCTGTGAATGTGGCCTTATTTGGAAATAGGATCTTTGCAGATGTGATCCAGATGAGGATGTTAGGGCGGCCCTAATCCAATGTGACTAGTGTCCTTATAAAAAGAGGAGAGACACAGACAGAGAGAGGACCACATAGAGATGGAGGCAGAGATGGGAGGGATGTGGCCACAAGCCAACAGACACTTGGAACCCCTAGAAGCTGTAAAAGACAAGAAGTTTCCTCCCTAGAGCTCAGGAGGGAGCTCAGCCTTGTCCACACTTTGGTTTCAGACATCTGGTCTCCAGAACTGTGAGAGAATAAGTTTCTGTTGTTTTAAGCATCTAGTTTGTGGTCATTTGTTATGACAGCCTTAGGAAACTAATGTATTTCTATATAGAAGTGCAAAAGAAAAAAGGCAGGAAAAGCACCGACATGTTCCCACATCCCCTGTGAAAGGATCCGGGATGAGTGATTTCTCTCTCTATATTGTGGCTTTTGTTTTCTTCTTCTTTAAACTCCTAGAGAGGGGTTATTACTTATCTTCTATGACTTTGCACTGGAATGGCGAGGACAGTTGATCTCCCTTTTAGGTGGTGTTTAGTTTTAGGGCATTTGAAATAGACCTTCTATGGATGTAAGAATTTGGTTTGGTTACTATCATTTCCTTAGTGCCTAAAGCAGCACTGGAATCCTAGGAGCACTCACCACTGAACACACACCAGTATAAAATCATTGGTTTAGTGTCATTCATGCTGTACTGCTGATAGATAGTTGGTATAAGCTTTCTATAAGACACAACTTGATGGGAGAAGTGGATTATGGTCCCTACTGTGCACTTATTAGTCCTGGGGTGCTGGGAAAGTCTCATTTCTCTAGACCTCAATTATGCACCTGGTAAGAGGTCAGAAGCACCCCTTATCCGTCTCAAGTGGAAAATTGAAATAGATTGGTTCTGATAGTTACATCCAGGGTGGTTAATTTTTTGTTTTGTATGAAGTCATACTTGTCTAATGTAAATGTGTGCACAAGGGAAAGGAGGAGAGAAGGTGAGAAAAGAGGGGAGAGAAGAGAAGATGAGAAGGAGAGAAGGAAGAGGAGGGATATAAGCGTCATTTTGTCTGGCAAAGGAAAAGGAGAGTGTTTAGATGTTCAAGAGAATGAAATGATATTTAGGGGACTTTGGTCTCTACTATTTGGATTTTCATTTCTGAATATAAAATTGTGAAAAAATGTGAGAGAGAAGTCAAATGAAATGGAGAGAGGATTATTAGGAGAGTAGGTATAGAGAGAAGGACGAAAGGCAGAGCTGTCTGTATAGTTGGGTTTTAGTTTTTCTGAGACTTCAACCTGGAGAATTGTCTTCATCCTCAGCAATGTGGTCTTCCTGCTTCATGATTTTCTTGTCTTGTCTCTCTCTGTGACATGTTTGCTTGTTTGTTTCTTTGTAATACCCCCCTATACACACTGACCCTCACAGTAGAAACTAAAGTTCCATGAAGCCCTGAGCTTGACTAATTCCAGCTTTATTTCCAAAAGAGAGCTTGACACAAAGTAAACACTAAATAATTATGAGTATATATTTTCATCAATGAATGAATGTGCTTATTCTTCTTCATTAAGATTTTAAAGGTTTTCAGACTCAAAATTATTCATTATCTTCAGTGGCTTTTCCTAGAAGAGCAGCTATAAATTATTTTCTAACTAAGAGAAGTAGCTGAGAATCTGTGATTTTCTATACTTAGTCTCTGACTGATCTCTATAATTCAGGATGGGGTAGAATCATTTTTGTTCAGCTGATTTTTTTTCCACCACTGACATCAAACAAGGAACTGTGTATACTAGAACATGTAGCCTAAAATTAAGAAAGCATGTTGGAATTTTACCACTCCTCTGGCTGCTATTTTTTTTTTTTTTTTTGAAGACTTGTTTATGGTTTTCACAAATTTTCCATGTGTTACTTTCATCTTTTGGTAGTGAAGAGAAAAAGCATTGTCACATTGGATCTGCATTGACTTGATTTAGGAGTCCAAGTGTTTGTTCTGGCTGGAGGCATTATTGATGTGTCTGAAAGCGTATTGCAAAACAAATTAAAGTAATTAAATGGAAGTAAAAATCCATCGAACGGCAAAAACAAAATTATCAAATGACTAGACAGTAATCAACTGGTGCATCTTAATTAAATACAGTGAGACATTTTACTTGTTGTTGGAGGGTCTTGAGTTAAGTTAGAGACTTTTCTGATATGGGCAACTTTGCTCTTGAGATCTAACCAGGCTCCAGGCATCTAGACTGCTCATCCCAGCCAGAACTTTTGACGAATAGCTTTGTGGGAGGTGAGGAGAAGTGAAGATTCCTTAGGAACGTCCTGGAAACTCTTACAGACCTGAAAGAGCCTGTGGAAACTGTACTGCTGTAAGTTAGAGGTACAGCAGCTGAGTAGATCAGAGTCCCCCATGTTTGAATAGACAAACAAGAATTTGTAGTATGATCCTGTTGCATACTCACTCTCTTGTGACTTTGGGGAACCTCTCCTAGCCTCAAATTTCTTCCCCAAGTATCAGGAGTATTAGATAAGATGATGTATGGAAGGGTCCTATCCCTGAGTCTGGTACACAGTAAGCACTTAATAAATAGCAGTTGTACCAGTGGTGACTATTTTTTGAGCCCATGCTGTGGTATGCAGAATAATGCCCTCTCCCCTAAAATGTCCTCCTCCTGATGTCCAGAATCTGTGAATATGTTACTCTATGTGACAAAAGGGTCTTGCAGCTGTGATTGAGTTAAGGATGTTGAGATGGGGAGATGATCCTAGATTACCTGGGTGACCCCTGATTGTAATTACAAGCGTCCTTCTAAAAGGGAAGCAGAAAAGATCAGACTGATACAATGTGAGAACGACTGGGCTAGCCATTGCTGGCTTTGAAGACAGGAGGAAGGGACCATGAGCCAAGGAATGTGGGCAGCCTCGAGAAGCTGGAAAAGGCAAGAAAACTGATTCTCCCCTAGAGCCTCGAGAAGGAGCCATGCTGACACCTTGATTTCAGCCCCGTGAAATGCATTTCAGACTTCTGAACCCAGAACTGTAAGATAATAAATTTGTGTTGTTTTAAGTTACCATGCATATGGTAATCTTTTACAGCAGTCATAGAAAACTAGCATTCCTGCCAAGAAAGGATGAAGGATAATTCTCATAGCCATCACAACGAGTAATCCTCACGTCCCATGGGTCTATTCACAACTGTAAGGATTCACTGCTATTCTCTGCTTCACATCTCATTTCTAAATAAGTGAAGCAAGCAATCCAGATGGCTGTGACAAAATAATAACACATTCAATGCTTATTGAGTGTTTATTATGTATTAATCGTTGCTCTGAGCATTTCACACACAGTAGTTAATTTTATCCTCATAAAAAACTTCTATGTCAATGACATTATTACCCCATTTTATAGATTGGGAGACTGATATGCAGAGAGGTTGAATAATGAAGCTACACAGCTGGCAAGTGGCAGAGGCAGAATTTGACCCCATGGAGCTTCATTGCAGAATCAGGGTGCTGACTACTCCATTATAGCACCCACTCTCAAAATCTAGAGATGACGTGGGAGTATGATGTTGATGTGGGTCATGACTATATTTGTATTTATTGAATTCATTTGTAATTGCAAATATAATTACATTGGTCATGACTATAATTATATCTATTGTCACTTTCCTGAACACTGAGACAAACTTTGTTGGTGCCCCTCTCTTGGGAAAGTGTCATGCTGAGCTATAACGACTTCAAACCAGTGTGAGAGGAAATGGAAGGAACATCTAAGATGACGTAGCAAGAGAAGGGTGGGGCCCAGATACAAATTCATTTTCTGTCTCCATTTCCAGTGTTCCTTCCACTCCACTGTGGCTGAAAATGCATAAGAGCGTTCCATGGGACATTTTCCTATTCCTGCTCTATTATGCATGCAACAAGGATTCCTGGATGCACATTCCTGGGTTTGGAGCCCCTAATTGGAATTCCACACCATGGTGAAGACTGTTCACAGCACTGCACAAAGCTGCGTCATTTAGAACAAGCATTTTGAATGTTTTCATCAGCAGGCGATAAGAGAGTTTCGTATAGAGAGAGTTCTAAATGCCTCCCAATTAAGGAGAACTTCGTGTCATGCCCAGGGTCTGAGAAGGTTTCCAAAGGACAGTGTTAATTCTCTTTATTCCCTGAAAGTTATAGACAATCCAAATTGTCTTATGTATTTTGCAATGATATTTTATTGTTTTGCGAGACCACCAAACATTAAACTGATATGGATAATTAGTATTATTTAATGTGAATGTCTGTGCATGTGTATGTATGAATATTACACTATCTGCCAGCTCATTGTGTTAATAGCTTTATACATATTATCTATGTCTTCAGTACAGCTCTGACAGCTGGGTGTTACATTTTTCCACTTTACAAATGAGCAAAGCAAACTCCAGATAACCCATAAAATATGCATACCTGTTAAGTGCCTGAGTGGGGACAGAAGCTCAAAATTATATAACTCCCAATTCCATTACTCAATTACTAAGCCATAACAAGTGTCATGATTGTCAGACTTGACTTTGCATCAAAATTCGGTATTCTGCATTCCTAATGCTAAAAAAAAAAAAAAAAAAATTGAAGTGTTATTTTAAAATCTACACAGCAAATGAACATGTGGATAATTGCTTCAAACAGAATTAGTTTTTTAACTTAATATGTCATGTACCATTTTCCTTTTTACTTGCTGCTTTGCTGGTGTGTACTGCGTTTTTCTTGTCTTGTTATTTTGATGCATGACGGAATGAAGAGAAAGAAGGGAGTGAACATTTGCTAACCATTAGTGTTCTTCTATTTACATCTAGTAAAATGGAGTGGGAATACCTCAGGCCCTTTAAAAAAGGGAATTACTGGGGTTTTTTTGGTCTTACCTCTGCGACGTAGTTTTTCCATTTCATTCGCTTTCAACAAACAGTCAACCTCAGGCACCGATATGAGGTGGTATATTCATCTCATACAAGCCACATGTCTATTTCAATTTTTAGTATCAATTTCAATGTCTTAGTGTCAATTTACTGGAGTAATTTTGAGACAATTATCTTAACGGATCTTCACGTGTAGAATATCTTATTTTACAGTATTTCATCGAATTTTTCTCTGTCTCTCTTTTTTTGTATTTTCAGTATGTATTTATCAGACCTCTTCCTGTCAAAAGTGACAGAAACCAAACTTAAAAGAGCTTAACAAAAATGGAAGCAAATTGGCTTCGGCTGGTTTGTATTTGGCCCAGATGTATCCAGACAGAGGACCTCAAACAGTGTTGTCAACTTTCTGATACTTTCTCCATCTCTCAGCTCTCCTTCCTTCCCGGATTTATTTCATTGTGCACATGGAGTTTCTCCCTGCATTAGAGAAGATGGTTGCGTAGAGCCCTTGTTCAAATCACCTGCGGGAAGGAAAAATAAAGCATCTTCCTACTTTTTCCCCTCCCAATCATCACTGGAAGAATCTTGGCCCTAATTTGATCTAGTCATGGTTTCCAAAGTGTCATCCCTGAACCAGAGGCATTGAGATCACTTGGGATCATGTTAGGGATGTAGATTCTTGGGTCCAGCCCTCACCTAACAGGATCAGAATCTATGGGGGAGGGACCCAACAATCTGTGTTGCAACAGGTGATCCTGACAAAAGCTCAATTTTGCCCAGTCTAAATGTCTCTGTGAAAGTATTTTTTAGATGAGATTAACACTTAAATCAGCAGATTTTGAGTAAAGAAAATTACTCATCACAGTGTGGACAGGCCTCATCCAATCAGTTGAAGATCTTAAGAGCAAAGACTAACCTTCTCTCCAAGGAAGAGGAAAGTCAGCCCCCAGATGGCCTTTGGACTCCAGCTGCAACATCAACTCTTCCCAGGGTTTCCAGCCTGCTGGTCTACCCTGCAGATTTTTGGATTTAGCCCCTACAATCATGTGCGCCAATTCCTTGCAATCTGTCTCTCTCTATCTGTCCTATTGGTTCTTTTTCTCTGGAGAATCCTGACTAATACAATATTCCACTTATTACCCCATCCACTTTCCACATTTTCCAAAGCATTTAACACCACACTGAAGATTTTTTTGTGGACAATTTTGTGTTATTAGATTTTGCTCGGATGATGAGTCATTTGATGACAGTGCAGGCGCCTCGCTCCAGTGGGGAGAATGCATCCTAATGATAACATTTGACAAAAGGGGGATTTATGTGGGCTTTAAAGAATGAGACTTGGACTCTTCACTTGAGAAACAGTTTAGCTTTGTTCTTGTGCATTCCTGAATTTTAATTCCGTTGCTGATTAAATGAGACATGATGGTTTTCTATTCATGTCACCGTGAAGCAATTTTTTAAGCTATGAACGCATCTGCTCTGTTAATGTACTTTTAAAGATGGAAATGAAGACAAATGGGCGATTTTGCATGAAAGTTCTTATCTTGGTGGGAGTGTACGTGATGTATGTTAGGCAGACAATCTGTGGCGAACTTTCCTTACACGTCTGGGGAACAGGAAGAGGCAACGTTTTCAGGCCAACTCAGCCCTAAGCAACATTGTGGAGTAAGTGAGTTTATTTTGGTACCCTTCCATCTTTTTCAAGTTTTTTCATATTCCACAGGTGTGAGTGCCTTCCCCATTCTTCACTGGCTCTCAGGAGATTCTTGATAACATCTTGTCACTTAATGGTGAGCAGCTGGGAAGAAGATGTGGCACAATGAGAAAGAAACAGTCTTTGCAGTTACGTTAGAGAACCCCCTATTCTAATAGTGTTCTGCTATGATACCTTGGCAAAGTATTTAATCTTAGGCTCTAAAATGATCGAGGATAGAGCAAAGATGGGTGGGTTGTCTTACTGTGACTTTAAGATTCTGCATGACTAAAATGAGCTCTACAAAAAAATGGGGCTCAGTGCCTCAAGCCACCTCCTTTCTCTCTCTGATAAGAGAGCTTCACCTGCCATCTCCCTTGAGGTTGGATCATCCCATCTGGATCTCTCCCAGAAAACTTCTTGGAACCCACCCTCATTTCGCTAATGTGAAGAGTTGTCTCTCTTCTTCTGAGCAAGATGGCGTCATGGGAGAGAGCGCCACATATGGGGAAGGTTGGCTGCTCACTGGCTCTGCCCAGACTTGCACCTTCAGCTTTGGGTAAATGTCGTCTTTGTACAGACGTCCTGTCCATCAGTGCTATGTAATGCTGGCTTCTTCTTGAAAGAGATACTCTCAGCCTTGGGGGAAATAAACCAAAACTATTTTCCTTGCGTCTTCTTAGTCCAGGAGGGAGTGGCCAGAATTTTCGCTAGAGCTTTTGACTTTCTAAGGGAACACAAAATGTAAATAAAATTTTAATTCTGCAACGTAAAAACATGTTCATTGATTTTCTTTGCTCTATTCCTCAAACATTTCTCATGCAACATGCATTTATATGGCACCCAGTCTCACTCAAGGAAAGATATTAATGATTTAACTCAAGGAAATAAAAACATACAAGAAGTTTACAGTTTTACAAAATCTTCATGCACAGAATTGGGTATTAACTGGCTAACGAACCATCTTAAATCCTTTTCGAATGAGATGGGGTACAGGAGATAAATAAATTCCCTAAAAATAAATTGGCATTTAGTTCCACTTAATTTCAGCTAAAATATTATTATAAAGAGAGTGACTTTATGATATAAATATATGTTTTTCTTACAACATGTTGTTTATTCAGAATTAAGCCCCATTAAGTCCTAAAAATAATTCTACTGTGGCTTAAAGCTGAGATTGTTAAATTATCTGGGATGCACGTTTATTAAGAACAATTTGTCTTCATGCTTTGGTACGTAGGTTGTAACAGTTAAGAAAAGCTCTCTGGAGCATATGAAGGAACACATTGACTTTGATGAAATGCGTCGTGTTCTTCTGAATAGAGAGGGAAGGAGCAGAGCCCACTGTTGGAGTGGGTGACTCCTGCACTGTTATTTGAGCTGTGCCCCAAGACCTGTCCGACATCAGGCCCCATCACACGCCTGCTTTGACCTGGCCTCCATGGTCTTGATCATAATTTCCTCCAGCAGGCAGTCCTCCAGGTTGGACATTATTCAAGAGGATGGCCCGGGAGGAGAAGGTGGGCTACATGGGGAAGGATGGACTCTCCCCAGTTGTTCTGATTAGCTCCTTCTCCATCACTGATTCATCAGATTGGCTTTTCATCATCACCTTGGGAATCTTGCCTAGAGAGCATGACATAGGAGAGCTACCCGTGTTGGGAAGCAGGATGGAGAGCTTAATCGGTACAAACCCCGTGGTGTCTCTCGAGGAAAGAAAGTGCCAGGGGCCCCAAGTGTCAGTAGAGGTCTCATTGAGGAGGGATACATGTTTCGTAGGCAAATTAGGGGGAATGAGCTTGGAAGAGAGATGATGGTCAGTACGAAGAGCACAGAGGCTTTGCAGTTATGAGAAATGCAGGTGAGACCAAGATGGTCTCTGAGGGTATGGATGATGGGATAAGTGAGAAGGAGCATATCAAGGCACAGAGAGGCCAGGGTGCTGGAAAAACCTCTGTGGTGATTGAATTCTCCAAGAACTAAGTCAGGAGGAATGAGAGTGGAGAATGAGAGGAGATACTGTCTTTGAGAAATGCTGTGGGGCCACCCAGAGTGGATGGGTGTTTGTTGCCGAGTGTGGAATTGGGGATACAATGAGCCCCTCGATTCGAAGCTGGGAGTGTTTCAGAGGAGGGAAGGAGAAAGAGGAATGGGCAGGACTCAGGTTATTTCTTGTATAGGAGAGCTGGAGAGCTCACATGTATGAACATTATACAGTGTTAGGAGCAGGAAGGTGTTTGAATTCTTTTTCCACCCTACTTCCCTCCTTAGAACGTGAGAGCTATCTTAAGACATAGTGGTTTAATGCTGTTAGGTTTGGGCATTAATTAAGACAGATCTTTTTAGGATCTCCTTGTGCATGTCCCATATCTTTGCTTACACTATTTTGTGGTCTTCATGTGGCTGTAGATTTCTTCTGTTAGGTCAATGTCAGAGAGCCCAGAATCTGAAAAAGCAAGATTCTCAACTGGACTCTACAACTGAGAGATAGAAAACACACACATATTTAGAAAATGTTGCAGTACTGTTTGCTTTAGAAGTAATAACCATGGGCCTCAATGTACTATTTTAATATGAATTTGGTTTGACATGTTGTTCTTTAGAATCGTCTGCTTCTACAAAGATCATTGGGTTTCTAAAATTAGCTATAAATTGGCCACCTATGCTGTATATTTAATATCTCAACAAAACCACGAATCTACATTCTGTCTCTATTAATTTGTCTGTTCTAGGTATCAAATGAAATTATACAATGGTTGTCCTTTTGTGCCTGGTCTATTTCAGGGTCAGGAGCAGGAGGAAATGTAGAGTTATTGCTCACTATTTACAGAATTTCTGTTTGGGGTGATGGAAAAGTTTTGGAAGAAGTGGTGATGGTTGGAGAAGATTATAAATGTAATTAATGCCACTGAATGGTACACTTAAAAATGGTCCAAATGGCAAATTTTATTTTACATATATTTTATCACAGTAAAAAATTTTAAAAATCAATGAAAAATGCTGCGATTAAAAAAAAAACCCAAAAAACAGAAAACCCCAGAAGACATGAAGGGGACAGTTGACAACTTGATTGCATTAAACTTCTGAAGTTTTGATTTTGCAAATGAAAATGAAAGTGACCTTTGCAGATTGGGAGAAAATGTTAGGAAAATATGAGGCAGGCAACGAGTTAATCGTTATAATATTAGAAAAATCCCTCAATATCTGAAAAAAACTTTTAAATGGGCAATCACAAAGTAAAAAGGTCAATCATGGTCATGATTTCCTATCATAATGGCAAAAATTTAAAAAGCTATATTATCTCATGTAGATCAAGGCAAACCACACACACACACATACACACATATAGTGTGTTGTGTGTAAATAACATCCCTGACTGTTGCTGCCCAGGTACGATCTTGACTAATTGAATATCTATACAAGAAATACGTGCTTGAAAAATATTCTGCACCTTCTGCTAAAGTAGCAACAAGATACTGTTCATTGTGTTTTCACATCCTGTCTTATGAAGATACGTGTTATCAGTTTCCTTCCAAATGAAACAATGTAATTTTCCCCTTTAGGTAAACTTATACGAATCCTTGCGTGTGTGTGTGTTTTCAGTATTTATCGTGTTTGTTTTTCATATAATTTATTTAATTGTGTGTATAAAATTTTTATTTTATTTTATTTTTTAAATTGAGATATAATTGACATATAGCATTGGGTAAGTTGAAAGTGTACAATGTGATGATTGGATACACTTATATGTTGCGATAGGGTTACCATGACGGTGTTAACTAACACCTCTAGCATGTCCATAATTATCATTTCTTTTCTGTGGTGAGAACATTTAAGATCTAGTCTCTTAGCAAGTTTAAAGTATATAATACAGTATTGTAGACTGAAATCACGAAGCTGTGCATTAGATATCTAGAACTTAATCAACTTCCAACTGCAAGTTTGTGTCCTTTGACCCACATCTCCCCAATTCCACCACACCCCAGCCACTGGTAACTACCATTTATTTAAATTTTTTTAAATTGGTATAAAATACACGTGACATAAAAGTGACCATTTAAACCATTTTAAAGCATCCAATTCAGGGCCATTTAGTACGTTCACAATGTCGTGCAACCCTCACCATTATCTAATTCTGGAACATTTTCATCACCCGGTAAGGAGACCCTGTCCCCATTAGAAGTTGCTCCCCAACCCCCTTCCCTCCAGCCCAGTGACAACCTCTAATCTGTTTTCTGTCTCTATGGATTCGTCTATTCTGGACATTTCACATAAATGGAATCAAACACCGTGTGGCCTTTTGTGTCTGATCCCTTTCACTTAGCATGACATTTTCAAGGTTCACCCTGTATGAATGTTTTTTAGGTTAATAAAAGCCAGATCACCATATGCTCCCATTTCTATGGTCATGCGGGATGCTCAGACTGTAGTTTCATACCGACTTGTGTCCTGTTCTTACATTTTTTAGCTATTTTTGCTTGATAATTTCTTAAGGATGAATTTAAACTTAAGTGTGTGCTCTTACACGTGCCATAATATTTCACGCCAGTGAGACATTATTGTGCAAATGTACAAAATAAAATTTGGGGTAAAGTGGGGAGTCCGTCTTACTGCCGTTGAGAGTTAAATTTGTCACATTTTTGGTGTAACTTTTTAATTTTCTTTCGCTAAGCCAGAGTTTCTCACCCTTGGCACTATCGAGATTTAAGGGTGGATAATTCGATGAGGTGGGGGCCGTCTTTTCACTGTAGGATGGTGAGCAGCATCCTTCACCTCTTCCCCACTAGGTGCCAGCAGCACTCCATAGAGTTTTGATCTCAGAGACTCAAAAAATGTTTTCAGAAGTTACCCAGTGTTGCCTGGAGAGGAGATGGGGGTGGCAAGACTACTCCTAGTTGAGAACCATGAGCCCTAAAGCATGGAATTAAGATATAGACACAATTAAATTTCATTTTATTATTAAAAAACACAGAATGGAAAAAATCTTCAAGAATTAGAGGGACTATCAATTCAAGCACTAAACATAAAGATATTTTGGCTCTCCTCCCTCTGACCTCCACCCCAAAGTTTTGATTTTAATAAAACTATATCACATTAAGGATGAAGAGGACTCTAGAGAGTCTATGTGAGAACTTATTTATCATCCATATGAGAATATTGGAGTCCAAAGATACTAAACAATTTGCTCAAAAGCTTATCTCTAGCTATAAGTCAAGATTATTTCTCTGGTGTGCTTCATTTTTTACAAAGGCCCAAAATATTCTATAACATTCAGGAGGATGGTTGAAAAAAAATCCACAATGGGAAACTGAGACAAGCTATGTAATCAATGCCATTGAAATGCAAAATGGCTCTCTCTTTTTTGATGGAGAGAATCTCCACTCCTATTGAGCTGGTAATATACACTAGCTAGAGAGAATTTCCTCTTCATTGAACCACTTGGAAAATGTTAAACTCTTGCATTTTGCATCCTATATTTTTGTTGTTGTTTTTCTTTACTCCTCCTTCTATAAAATGAGCTTTGAAAAAATTGAAATAAAAAATAGTTGAATCCAAATTTGTCAGTATAGGATGTTTAGTACATATATAAAGCAGATGGCAAGAATAAATATGAGAAATACTTGGAATGTCAATAAATTATTGCAAAATATTCCTACCTCTGTCTCTGGATAGAACCATTTTCAAGTGGAAAGTAATGATAGTTGGACATCCTGTTGATCTAAAGACATTCAGAAATGTCAATGAAGCAGAGTTTCATCTCGGAGAACATTAGACTTGAAGATTTTGGTTTATTTTCTGGACGACTTTAAACTGCTTTTTCCCCAGTGACAACTTTCTTTTATCTGAGGTATGGCCACACTTTTCCTTTTAGCTTTGAATTTAGTTGTAAATTGCAAAATAGGCATTTTAACTGCAGCTGAAATAAAGGTCTTCAGACAGAGCTTAAATGCTGACTTGCAAAATTTAAGGGAATAGTTTTTGCTTAATCAGCTTCAAATGTAAATGGTCACTTAAAAATATTATTTCACCTGCCCTGAAGAAATCTTTTAGATTACCTTCTGGCTAACCAACTTTGATGTTTGAATAAAATACTGATTATAAAAGTTTTACCTCAAATATGAACTATTACAACTACAGAAGTTTCCACAGGAGGTGGAGGTAAGGGGTTCGTTATAAAGTCAAGTTTGCAAAGCAAATTTTTTTTTTTACTTAAGGGAGATTCTCTTTCCTTTCTTTCTTCCAGCTCTCTGGGTGGTCTCATGTAGCCCCTTGGCTAAAACAGTATGTTGGGTTGATGATCCTCAAATTTATATGGCCGGCTCAGACCTCTCCTCTCAGCTCCTGCTGTCACCACTCTGCCCAGCCATGCCACCAAATCCCTAATATACCGTATTCAGATTGGAGCTTAAGATTTTCACTTAGTACTTCTGTGTGATTAGGATAAAATTACTTGTAGGTATACAGGATATATTGATTTTTCCACATGATATGCTTTATTCCTAGTTCATTAATTTTTGTTCTGATATTTATTTTTTTCTTTAAACTTATTTGGGACTTCTACTGTTCTTTCACTAATTTCTATAATTGAACTTTTAAGTTACTTTAAAAAAATTAATTAATGACTACATATTTGTATATTCTTTGAGAGATCTATGTCTATCTATCTGTCTATCTATCTATCTCTCTATCTATCATCTATCTCATCTATCTACTTATCATTTATCTATCAATCTATCTACCATATATCTATCTCATCTATCAATCTATCTATTTATCTATCTCATCTATCTAGCTAGCTAGCTCATCTATCTACCCTTCTATCATCTATCTACTAATCTGTCAGTCTATAATCTATTCCATCTATCTATCCATCCATCCATCTATCATGTCTGTCTGTCTATCTATCTATCTATCATCTATCTATCTCTCCATCTATCTTTCTATCTATCCATCCGTATATCTATACCTACCTCAACTATATCTACATCAACTATATCCGTATCTATGTCCATCCTCACGCTCCTCCATTATCAGAGCATCCTCGACGTGCAAGTATGTGGTAATTAAATGGCTATTCAGTGGAGGAGATAGCAAAAAAACTGGCTAGAAATTCCTCCCATCCTTATTGGTACACTCCTTTTCACCATAATTTTGTTGCCCCTTCTATCGAGAAGTGGATTCTACTCCCTCATGCCCTTGAATGTGGGCTTGTCCTGTGCTTACTTTGACCAAAATGTTAGCCACCCAGCAAGGTGGGACCCCTGGGCAGAGGACTTAAGGGGACTTGCAGCTGCCTCTATTGCTCTCTGGGAATCTGAGACCACTTGGGAAGGATTCTGGATCGACCTCTGGGAGGGTAAAAATCATCCTGTACCCAGGGAGCTGGCGGATGGTTGCAGGCTCCTGAGGAACGGAGGTGAGGCAGCAGAAGAACCACCAACACAACTTGTTGATGGCTAGAATGTTGAGTAAATAAAATGATCATTGTTTTAAGTAACTTAATTTTGTGAGCAGAAATGAATGGCTGATTGTGTTTGCAAACCATGAATTAATTGGGATTGAATATTTTTATTCGAAACATACATTTTGTAATCTGCTTTAAAAAAACTATCTTTTTTCATGCTAGTGTCTTGCTTAATTGCACTGTGATCACAGAGGGAATTGTGTGCTATTGATTATTTTAAGTGCATTAAAATTTCCCTTATATTCTGGTATGTGGACACCTTTTATAAATATATTCAAAGGAATTATTTAGTCTCTGTTTGTTGGACATCCAACTACTCCAAATTCATTCTATTTTGCTTTGTTAGACATTTAAAAATTGCATACTCAGGATGTACAAGAACAATTTTATAAACTATAAATAAAGCACAATGTTTCAAAGTCCAATGGTGCGTCCATGAACCAAACACCATTTAAAAAAAAATACTGTTAATTTGACCTCTTCATTCAATTATCTTCTATCTCTGTAGTGAGGCAAGCATTCTACTGAATTTTGTATTTTTAATTGCTTTACTTTATTTAGAGTGTTACTTTCATCTATGCATCAATACACTATATATTCAGTTTTCTGTGCCTTTAAATGTATGTACATGGAATCATTCTCTGCGGGTCTTATGCAACTTGCTTTTCCTTTGGATAGCATTTCCTGAGATGAACCCACATTGTTATGCAGCAAGAAACCCCTCACATGTAACTCTCTCCAGCATCTACACAACATCTCTGGGTCTACACATCTATACAACATCTTTGCCCTTCCTGCCATTGATGGACATTCGGGTTTTCCTATTATTTTGTTATTTCAGACAGTGCTACCAGGAAAATTCTCTCATGTCTCCTGAAGCACTCAGAATGGCTGAATTCTAGATACCTGTTCAAACTTAGTAGATGATGTCAAATTGGTTTCCAAAATGGATGATCTATTTTTGGTCCCAACATCAACACCTAATTTTTCGGATTGTCACACTTCTCACCACCTTTGATATCACCAGACATGTTCATTTTTTGTTCAGAGAGTTGAGTGAGAAATTGCATCTCAGCATGATCTCTTCATGGTCGACTCGAAAGCATATAAGAGCAGGTTTTGCATATTATCCCAATTATTTGTACTTCATCTTTTCTGAGTGTTCCAGTAGAATACATTCTTAAACATTAAAGATTGAGTAAGCTCCTGGTTTTGTTGTCTTCATTTTATCTTGATGCTAAGAAATGTAAGCTTATTAATTGCTTTCAATCTCAAGTGAATATTAAAGAACATTTTTCAGAATACAGAGGGAAAACAAACAAGAAATTAAATTAATTATTTGAGAAACTATGTCAAACTAAACTGAAATGATTCTCTGAATTAAAAAGATTGTTTTGAATGATCTAAACAAAATGTGGACACAAGTTAACACACAATAAAGAAGACTTATTCTGTCCATGAGAATATACTCTGTTTATTTGTCCATCTGCCTTAAATGAAATCTATATCTTATGAGATAATTTATAACGTCTCTGCCATGATGTATGCATTTATGATGAAAGATATTCCAAGTTTTACTTTAAGTCATTCTTGGATTTGCATTAGTGGTGATTGGGGGCTTTCAGAATTTAAAAAGCAACATATGTCCTCCAAAAGAGTCTGTTTACATTTTTAAAAAGTGATAAGACACTGATAGAAGGAAGGAAGGTATGAGGGAATTAAAGTAGGACACAAAATAGTTACAAAATGACGAATTAACTCTCTGTGTGAGTAGATTTCTTCGGAATGCTCACCAGAGTTTAGAAAGCAAATACACTTAGATCAGCACTTGTCAGTTTCATGGACCCACTCTCATCTGGGGATCTTTTCAGAATGCAGATTCTGGATCAGCAGGTTTGGGGTAGAACTGCAGAACTTCAGTTCTAACCTGCTCCCAGGGGATGCTGATGCAGCTGGCCACTGAACTCACTTTGTGCTGTCAGTCTTTAGAATAGTGTACTCCTTGGGCATCTTGTTTCTGCCAGTCACTTGTACAGCAATTTTCAGCTTCTTACTTTCATCACAATCTTCTTTGAGGTTGGAGAAGAAAGTGAATTTAAATAACTAGGCTACAGTCACGGTCTAAGTTTACATCATTGCAGGCATTTGGAGTTGAAAGGAATTTTAGAGATTTGTGCCGTAGCTTTCAAATTTTTTAGCAGAGTCGTCTTTTTTATTTTTTGCTTTTTATGAGGTAAATTTCACAGAGCATATAATTAACCATTTAAATATGCGACTCGGTGGCAATTCGTCCATTCACAATGTTGTGCAACCAGCACTTCTAGGTAGTTCCAAAATATTTCCATCACCCCTAAACTAGACACCCAGGCACGCCTGGTGAACAATCCATGGATACTAAATCCAGATCCACAAACCACCTCCTCACTTTTGCAGAAGCCCAGTGAGGTGAAACAGCTTTCATAACATGGTGTTTGGCAGAGCGGGATGGAAACTTCCATCACCCCACTTGCTGTGTCATGATCTGTTGGCTTAAGCCTTTAAGAAACAGAGGAAATATCAACACGTGTTTTATTGTTTTCTATAAACTGGGTGAGGGTTGGAAGGAGAGGCAAGTTGTTTGTTTTCTTTTCTCTCTAAAACTCGACACTTAGAAAGGAGAAATTTTGAGCTTACTTTTATTTGATTCTTCCAGGTTTTACCTGTTGTACTTGCTTTAAGGGCTTCCAGGAGCTATTAGCATCACTCAGCGTGACATACCATGGGTAGATCCTATCTGTGTTGAGGAAGTAGAGACAAATAGGTCAACTGAGAGGAGGACTCTTCGGGGGTCTCCGGGTAGAATCTGTCCTGCAGGTGGAGGGCCAGCACACACGGTCCCCTTTCCACAGCAGTGGCTTTTCCAGGTTCAGGTGCATTTATCTCTCCAATCCTCATCTTTCTATTGTTCAATACTTTGCTGGCCATCTAATTCACTCATTAAAAACTTGATTCCTTGGGCTCTGTTGCTATTCCTTTCTGGTTTTCCATCCAACTCTCCCTGGAGAAGAGTCCAGACATTTGTATTTTAAATATAATTTCCAGGGGCTTCTGACGAACAAGCATATTTGGAGTCAATTGCCTGTGCCGTCACAGCCTTAAAAGGTGGCTAACTGTTCTTTGTTCTCATTTTCTCTTGGCTGTTCCTCGCTGTTAAGTATAAATCAAAGTGTTGAACAGATCTTATCTGTAACGGAATGAACAGCTCCCACCCCAAATTCACGTCTACTCAGAGCCTCTGAATGTGGCCCTGTTTGGAAATAGGGCCTTTGCAGACGCAATTCATGTAAGGATTGAAATGAGGTCATCCTGGATAAGGGTGGTTCTAAATGCAATGACAAGTGTGTTTATAAGAAACAGAAGACGAGAGACAGACACAGAGGAGAAGCCACGTAGAGACAGAGGCAGAGATGGAGGGAGGCGGCCACCAGCCCAGGGACGCCTGGAGCCCCAGAAGCTGGAAGAGGCAGGAAGTACCCTCCCCCAGAGCTTCTGGAGGGAGCACAGTCCTGATGACACCTTGATTTTGGACTTCTGGTCTCCAGAACTGGGAAAGAATAAATTTCTGTGGTTTTCAGTCACTCAGTTTGGGACAGTCATTTATGGCAGCCACAGGAAACTCCTACACCATGTAACCTGCCAATCATAAGTATAATAAAGACGTAGGTATATGTTCATCTATATGCTCATGAAAATTAAACAAGAGCCACGTTCCGAAGGGGTTCTTAAACTTTAACATGCGTTGGAATCACCTGGAGGGCTGGATACTACAGGTTTCTGGGCCCCCGCCCGGAGGTTCTGACCCAGTAGATCTGCATCAAGCCTCCTCAAACAGCCTCTATCACCATCTGATGGCTGATGTAGTAGCTCAGCAGCCACACCTTGAGAACCACTGTTCTAAACAACGCAAAGAATTAATTTTTAATAAAACAGTCAGAATTTTGGTCAAGTTATATTTTTAGTGGGACTGGATGATCAAAACAAAGCATTTCAAACTCTTTCTTTAAAAGGTGATTTTTAAAAAAAATACGTCTTAGGTGAATTGTTCGAGAGGGGCTCTCCTTGCAGGGAAATACGAAATACTGTGCTTTCTCAGAAGTGTGTGGTTCTTGTGTATTTATTTGGGCTGTTTGCCATTGTGGTGTTCTTCCTTTTATCACCATGTGAGCATCAGTTTTGACTCCATCTTGGCTTTCTTCTTCAGTCCATATACTTAATTTCCTTTCCTTTGTTTTTGAGCTTTTCCAAAGCTTCTTCCATCTCAGAGACTCCTTTCCCAACCTCTCCATCCCTTGGGTAGAAACCCACTGATGATGTTCACCCGAGGTCATGACTGATCTTCTCCCTGCCTACTCGCCTCTTCTTGTTTGTGCCTCGACCCCCACCAATGGCCATGGTTGAACCAGTCATGGTCTGCACTCAGAGAAGCAGACAAACAAAAGCTCACTCTAGTCTTTCCTTAATTTTGGAGATACTTCTATCTCCACAGTGATTACTTCTCTTTCCCGGGATGATGACTTTTAATTTTTTTTTGGATCCCCCAAATGTGAACGAAACAAATTTAGGACCGGTGACCTTTACTCAGTTCTCTCACACCATGAACTTAATTGCTCCATTAAACTGTGTTTCTTGTGCATTACCTAGTTTAACTTATTTTGATATACTGAGATTGCCAGAAGAAGATATTATTGATATTTATTTCTGAAAAATCATTACGGGAAGAAAAGTTATAGTTTATAGCATCTTTTACTATTATTTTTATATGTTACTATCACTTTATGTCATCTTAAGTGTGGTTTTACTTTTGCTGTTTTCAAATATAATGTATTTGTCACATTCCAACTAAATCAGCTGTTTTGAATTGTTTTAATTTCAAATTCAGAAAAGTTTTCAAAGCTTCACATTGGACAGAGCATGTATTTATCGCAGGAGTTTGCTAAAGCTGCCATAACAAATTATTACAAATGGAGTGGCTTAAAAACAGACGTTTGTCCTTCCCCCATCCTGGAGACCAGACGCCTGAGATGAAGGGGTCGCAGGGCCCCGCTCCGTCCAGAGGCTCCAGGGGAGGGTCCTTCCTGCCTCTTCCAGCTTCTGGGGCTCCAGGCGTCCCTGGGCTGGTGGCCGCCTCCCTCCATCTCTGCCTCTGTCTCCACGTGGCTTCTCTTCTGTGTCTGTGTCTCCTCTTCTGTCTCTGATCAGGACACTGTCATTGGATTTAGGGCCACCATCACCCAGGATGACCTTATCTTGATCCTTACTTTAATCACCTCTGCCAAGACCCTATTTTCAAGTAAGCTCACATTCAGAGGTTCTGGAGATTAAGATTTGGACATATCTTTTGGGGAGACACAGTTCAACCCACCCTACTAATACTCAGTAAGTTATCTAAATTCACTAAGAGTAGATTTTAGAAGAGATCATGGAATGTGTTGCATTGCAAAGTTGTGGGGATTTTTCTATATCAAAATATTGCAACTGTGAAAGATACACACCTCATGAGATATGACTTCTGCACCACCTGTTGTAGACACACCACTGCAGTCCTTTACATTTTCCCTGATGGGGCACTACTTGATATATCATTTAACATCGTCAACAAATAGTTGGGTGTGGCTTTTTCCAAAAAGTAAGAGATGTGGAGAAAAAGAATATATGTATGCAAAGGGTGCCTAAATGTTCTGTTCTCCTTCTCAACCCCATCTCATTGATTCTCCCAGCTGCAGCCAGGGTCTTCTTCCTAAAATGCACAAGTCTGATTGTGGTCTCCCAGCTCCAAGCCCGCGTATGACAGTTCTATATGGCCACTAGAATAACTCATACTATTTATAGCGTCCATTGATAGCTTTTATGAAGTGGACCTTCATTATCTTTCTGTCTGGTTGCACTTCTTGCTATTCCTGCAGGCTCCAACCTCACCAAACTCCCAGAATATGTTTGCTTTTGCCTCTTAGTCCACGGCCATGTGGCTATTTCTGCCTGGAAAAAAGATCTCCCTTCTTCTAGAATGTTCTCTCAAAGCTTTCATCTGGCTCTCTTCTGACATTCCTTTTAGTTTTAGTGTAACCACCATTTTTCTTTGGTTAACCTTTTCTGATCCCTCAAGGTGCTATGAGATGTCCCTTCTGAGTACCCTTGTCACACTTTGCAGGTAACCCTCTTTTCTACCATGATGGCTTCTCTTATGATCAATTTCCTGTCCCGAAGCACTGCAACTTCCCCACTGTGAGCATCTTCAGAATGAAAGCCCAATGTGTGTGGGATTGAATGCACCCCATTTCCCTGAATTCATGGGACATCTTTTGGAACAAATTGAAATGAAATCACGAACAAATATGATTGCATTCGCAATCGTTTTGTTTCCCTCAGAACCATTTCTTGATGTTGGTAAGCCAGCACAAAGGTTTTAGTCCATAAGTGATTTTGATGCACGGTTCCTTTTTTTCTCTGGATGGATTCAAGAGTGTTGTATGGACGTGGAGAGAGACTCTTTGAAAGCTCTCAGCAAGAACATTTGTGTTATTGTGATATCACAGGCTCCCGATCGGGGTCCCATTGGATGAAGGTAAAAGTCACTTAACTGATGATGCTCCTCTGTGAATAAAAGCTGGCATCTGTTCTTTTCAGATTCAGCTTTGAGGATTCTCACTAGAAAATGGCAGTTGAAAAGATTATCTTCGAGCGGTATTAAATAATAGAGTGTGCTTCAGCCTGGAAGGGCCCATCGCTCCCTGCGGTCTGAATGACATTTGTATAGCAAGCCTTCTGCTTTCCACAAAAGAGCCTCCTGCAAATAGAGAAGGGGAGGAAGGGAGGAGGAAATGTTAACACTTCTCTTCCATATCTTCGTGGAAGACATTTAAGGCGTGCTTCCCTTTCTCGGGTTTTACGGAATGCAATTTTACAATGTGACAAATTCATAGGAGAATGTATGATATAAAGAAGAAATAATAGATGAAAATGTTTTGGAATTACACAGAGGTGGTGGATGCACAGCACCGTGAATTGAACACTTTAAAACGGTTGATTTATGTTTTGCAAAATTTACCTTAATAAAAATAGAAGATGATGGAGCTATTATTCTTTTTTTTGTGTGTGAGGAAGATTAGCCCTGAGCTAACATCCGTTGCCAATCCTTCTCTTTTTACTGAGAAAGATTGGCCCTGAGCTAACATCTGTGCCCATCTTCCTCTACCTTGTATGGGACACCGCCACAGCATGGCTTGACAAGTGATGTGTCAGTCCACACCCAGGATCCGAACCTGCGAATCCTGGACAGCCAGAAGCGGAGTGCACTAACTTAACTGCTGTGCCACGGGACAGGCCTGTAGCCATTATTCTTTAGAAAATTAAAAGAATGACTTGTTCCCTTACGGAGTAAACGTGACCATTTGGAATGAAACAGCCCTGGCGAGAATTGTTATTAAGCACAAATGCAAACTTTTGAAAAGTTTTCCAAGTGAATAAAGAAGCGACGTCTTATTGGAACAATGATCCCTTTATATCCTGGGTCTTACTTAAAAGCATTTAAAAAGTTTAACTATCACGTTCTGTAGAAGAAGGTGATGACTCTCGAGTTTGCCTTTCTCACAAAGGACCTTTTAATGCCTGTGAAATATATACATTTTCACACCATGTCTAAAGGTCAGTGTGGAATGCTGACTTTTGGGTTTTGCAATTTGGAGCTCCCAAAAAGCCTTCCTGAAATGCAAGGGCAATTTCTGCCAGAAGTCATGCTGAGCTCTGCTAGTCTCTCCCTGCCATCTTCCATCCCGGGAGTAAGAAGATAGGGGGTGAGGAATCCAGTCTACGTCCTTGTGTCAGAGTTCTTTAGAGCATGCTGGTGACATTATCTTGTCAGTGTGTTTATGGTATAATGGAAGCATTAGGGGGATTGGATCCCCGGATCTCCTTCTCTTGACCCTCATCCTGACATCTTAGTGGTGTCCACATCCATGTGAACGACCCATGCCTTACCGAGATTGGCCTCACCATTCCTTGACACCCTTCATTTCGATGACCTTCATCTTCATTCCACTGCTGCCACCCTCTACCACGACCTGATATATCACCTCCTGAAACTGTTCCCTAGATGGAACCCTAAACCTAAAACTTCCACTCTGCCTCCAATCTTGATCTTCAACTTCCCAAACTCCCACTCCCTCCAGAACCTGACTCCAGTATTGTTTCCCTAATTATCAATCTCTTCATCACCTCCCTCCCAAGCTGGTGGAGATTGAATGGCACAGTTCACTACTTCATCTTTGTTTCTGATTTTCAACATCTTTCCCTCCATAACATTCTCTCATATTGATCCCCTGAAGTCTCTACTCTATCACTCTGTCTTTTTCATAGCTTTGCCCAGATTTTGGAACAGCATGTGAGAAAATTGGCAACCACTGGTTTATTGGTAGTATAAACTGAAATTCTCCAATCTTAACTCTGCCTTCTATGTTGCCCGGTATCTTTTCTTATAGCTTATATTAGTTTCCTATGGCTGCTGTAATAAATTGCCATAAACTGGGTGACGTAAAACAACAGAAATTTATGCTCTCACAGTCCTGGAGGGCAGAAGTCTGGAATCAAGGTGTAGGCAGAGCTATGCTCCGTCTGGAGGCTCCAGGGGAGGATACTTCCTGCCTCTTCCAGGTTCTAGGGGCTCCAGATGTACCTTGACTTGTGGCATCATCTCTCCCATTTCTACCTTCATCTTCACATGGTCTTCAACTGTCTGTATCTTCTCCCTTCTTTTCTCTTCAAAGAACACTTGCCATTGCATTGAGCCCACCCTAAATGCAAGATGATCTCATTTAGAGATCCTTAACTCATTCACATCTGCAAAGACCTTATTTCCAAATACCACCCCATTTGGAATCCCCAACCAAATGGGAACCACTTGGATCCAATTTGGTTCCAGGTGGACAGATCTTTTCAGGGAACACACCATTACAGAACACTTACTCAATCCTTGCTCCCATTTCCTACAGAGACAATTGCAAACCTTTAATAATCTCTGAAAAGGATCTTTCCTACTTCTCAGAGAAAAGAGGCCATTATTTAGGAACACCCTCAACTTTCTATACTTTTGTGTACTTTGACTGGTCTCCATGTCCCTCCTGCTGGGGTGTTTCTGTCTATCTCTTGACAATTACATTCCCTTGTGCTCATCCCCTACCATCTTCCAGGGCCCTTTCCTCTGATGTCCTGAGAAAGTTGGCTGCATCCATTATGCCCCGCTAGTGCGTCCAGTGCATCTTCAACCTCTCTATGCATGAGGTTCATGCCCACCCTCATCCTTTCCCCCAGACACAGCCAGATGCAGAGGGGAAGGTGAAAGCTCTAGGAATTGGAGAAGGGGCAATGACCATGTAACCTAAACAATGGGTCAAGAGCATGCAACCTAAATGATGGGGAGGAAATGGATATACGGTCAACAGCACGGTAGCAGAGTAGTGGAATTTCTTATAAAGAGTCAGTGATAGAATTAGCCACATACGAAGCCTCATGTTGCAAGATATGTCTGGCTATTTTTATTAAGTGAGGGAAAAGCAGAGGAGAATAAGACAGTAAGCAACACTCGCCCCTGACGAAGATAGGATTGCAACAGTTGAGTTGCCTCTAAAGTTGTCTGCCTTTGGACTGACCACATTTGTAAAGACAATGCCTGCTTCATTCATCACAACTCTTAATGTGTTTGGTAGCTTTCAAGTAACATTCAAGATAAAGTCTAGACTCTTCAATGAGACACTCAAGGGTCTTCATGCATTGGCCCCAGCTTTCTCCCTTCCTTGTCTTCTGGTACCCTCAACCCAGAACTGTACGCCCTAGCCATGGTTAATTATTTATTGCCTAAAACATTGCAGTTCCTTGGACTTCCAGAATTTGATTATGTTCACGATGATTTCTTAACAAACGAATGAATGGATGAATGAATGAAGCTTAACATTTTAGGGTCTCTGAAACATTTGAGAATCTGATGAAAGACATAGACCCTCTTGCAAGTAAAATGCACTTAGACATACATATCACAAAGCATTGCAGAGTAGTTCAAGGAATCCATGGGTCTTCTGACTTCCAAACATTAATTCCTTTGAGAGAACCGTGGACACCAAAATAAGTACAGAGAACTTCATTACACAATGACAACCTTCTTTTGTTTTTTTTTCTTCTTCTTCTTTTTTAAACTTTGATGCCTTTTAACAGGCAGTACCATGCTTCCAGTGACTGCTCCAGAAATGATTCAAAGTGAATTTCATTTCACACTGACCCAGTCAAAATATTGATTACAGGCGAGGTAAGGAGGCCTGGATGAGTTAATGAAGCCATGGGGAAAACTGATTCTGTTTAGAAAGAGAAATGTAATTGGCATACATGCAGACTGCATAATTGAGCTTGTTTTTTTCTGTTCCTTGCAATGAAGGGAACATTCTGGAAGCTAGAGAGAATGGTAAGGCAAAAATGGTTGTGAGTGCCAAATTTAGATTAGAAAGATTTGTGTTTCCGTTCTGTATTTCCCTGCAATTGCTAAGTGAGTGTGCTATGTCAGGGTCTTTGTGTCTTAGTTTCCCCATCGACAAATCCGGTGTGCAAGCATTTTTCTTCAGCATTTCCTGTGATGTCCGACTGTGGGTAATTAAAGTGAAAATGACAAAGAGCCTGCAAAGTGCTGTCCGTGGGAAAGTGATTATGATTATTACCATTATTATCATGCTATTGATTAATTGTGATCAGGCAGGTGGACATATTTGAGTTGAGAAAACACAAGAAAAGCAAAAGGTTTTGGAATCAAAGTGATTTAAAGCCCCAATTTCCTGAAACTGAGAGCATTCTGTAAGAAGTTAAAAGAATCAACGTTTCCTACTCGGGCTCATTGTAAAACAGGTAAGCAGTTGTCTTATACTCATTTAGAAATGGTGCACAAATTAAGTGATTATATGACTTAATTGTCTATAGGTGACTATGTGATTAAAGATGCATTTATTCACTCCTTTTAAAAATAATCGTTCACGAGTTTATCAAAGAAATATAGAATAAAATAAAAACCACCCCAAAGCCTACTAAGCATGAAATAACTTTGGTCAATGTCTTTTGTCAATGTTCTTCTATTCTTCAAGTATGGCGGGAGTTGTCAACTGGGAGGGATTCTCTTCCCCAGGGGGCACTTGGCAATGTCTGGAGACATTTTTGAATGTCACATTTGGAAGAAGGAGTGCTATTGGCATCTGGTTGGCAGACTCCAGAGATGCTGCTCAGTTCCCTACAGTGCACAGGACAGCGCCCACCACAAAGGATTTCCTGGCCCCCAATGTCCAGAGTGCTGAGTTTCAGAACCTCTGATCTATGCATACGTATTTCACAGAGTTGGGTGTCCATTTCAGTCTGTACCAGTTGACAATGGCTGTTCTCAGAAATTGCTGTGATGGTTGATTCTAAGTGTGTGGGTCACGGGGTGCCCAGCTATTTGGTTAAAAATTATTTCTGAGTGTGCCTGTGAGGGAGGTTCCAGATGAGATTAGCATTTGAATCAGTAAATGACTAAAGCAGATGGCCCTCCCCAATTTGAGTGGGCATCATCAAATCTTTGAGGGCCAGAATGGAGTAAAAATGTGGAGGAAGGGAGAATTTGTTCTCTGCTTGCCTGCATGAGCTAGCACATCGATTTTCCTCTGCCCTTGAACTGGAACGTACAGCATCAGCTCTCTTGGATCTCAGCCCTTTGAACTCAGACTAGAATTGACATCACTGGCTTTCCTAGGTCTCCAGATTGCAGATGGCAGATCATGGAACTTTTCAGCCTTCATAATTACATGAGCCAATTCCCATAATGTCTCTCTCTATAAATATGTATTTATTGCTTCTGTTTCTCTGGAGAACCCTAATACTTATTTTACTCAAACAATGAGTTTCTTCAGTGGGTCAGCAAGCTATTGTCATCTTTCTTTATCTTTATCCTTTACCTACAGACTATGACGCCATTAATCGTGTAGTAGCTGCCAATGCTCAGCAAGATGTTGTGTGATTCAGGTTTTCAATGCTGAGTTTATGAAATCAGAGCTGGTTTTTAACTTCTGATGAGTCTGTAGGTTCTCAGTAAGAGTCAAGGGCAGCTCCATCCCAAGTTCATTTTGGAGAGCTCCAGATGCAATTGTCCAGTTTTGCTTGGGAGCCTGGAATTTACAATTATGCCAAGGCAGACAACGATTTCATAGATGCTTTTAAGATAGGTTGCTTCTCGCACTCTTTGAGTGTCTTATCCATTTCCCCATTTGTCCCTTCCGAGAAATTAGCCACACTAAATAAACTGCCTTATGTCCACTATTAAGGACTCCCAAAGGCAGTAACTATTGCCTGACTAGATTATCTTGGTTTAAAATTATAGCCGAATATAAACCTAATTAAAATTTCCAATCAACATCTTGCAGTGTAATTTTTTTTTTGATATTAGATATAACTTAAGTTTTTATTGTTCACTGTGTAATGGATTTTTACTGCAAATTACTCAGGTAGAAGAAGCCAAGAATTTAATTTGGGATAATAAGTTTATGGGTCATGTTGATAAATTGTAAACATAGTGTTTTGCCATTCTGTGAATGACAGCACAGTTCCCACGGGTAGCGATGCACACATATTATTTTTGAAGCTCAGTCTTTTCCTTTTTGAACTGTGTGACATTGATCTAGCAGCATCAGCCATCACTGACCTGGGAGTGAGATAACCTTGGGATCGCCAGATGAATGCCTTTCTCTATTTTCATTGAGCCGCGTCTTGCAAGGCAGAGAATTCACATGTACCCTCTGCTCGGTGTGTGCGTTTCTCCCCATGAGGGAGAAATACTTTTACAATTTAAGGTGAAATATTTTTACAATACTTAAACTGAACTTTAAACAACATTAACATTTAAACTACACTTGACTATAAACTACGGAAAAATGGCAACAAGAAGCAGAAAGGCATGACGAAGCAGGGATGTTTACATCAAGATCACTCCATCTTCTAAAGTTTTACCTAAATCACTGCAGGGAACATTGGAAGAGTATGCAGCAGATTTCATTCCCTGTTTGGAGTCCAGTGAATGTTTATTATGAATAGACATTAGATGGCAAGATATATATTTTTGTAAATAGGAATAACAAATGTACATATCGACTTTGTAGGTTGGGATTGTCTTTCTAGAGACTCTAGAGATGCTGTGGGCTGGAGGTTTTGCTCAGTGGCAGCTGGCAAGTTCTGTTTTATGGGGCTTGCCTTAAATTTAGCAGTGAGCATTCAGGACCCCACAACCCCATCCTGTGCTCCAGGCAGAGCAGATGGGAAGCATAGGGTCTACAAAAAAAGGGGCAGAGATTTAACATGCCAGAGATTCCAATCTAGTCGGGAAGGCTGACGCAGAAGCAGAACCTTGAATGTAACGTGGCCAGCCAGAAGAGGATTCTTAACTTCAGCGCTATGGACATTTGGGACTGGATGACTCTTTGTGGTGGGGCCATTCTGTGCACTGTAGGGTGCTCAGCAGCGTCTCTGGTCTCCACCCACCAGTTGCCAGAACCACCACTCCCACAACCAACATGTCCCCAGACATTGCCAAGTGTCCCCTGGGGGACAAAAATCACCTCTACTTGGGAACCACTGAACTATGATTAAGCCAACTGGCTCTTGGAGGCCAAGGGAGCTGTTTTTGGAGGTCCAATATGCTGAATCATATTGGAGCCTAAAGCTACCGTAAAAATCCATGATACTGACCCTGCCTTTATTCAATATTTTGATACTGTTTCATCATGGATTTCTTTATTTTATTTTTTTAAATTTGTTTTGATTTCTTTAATGTTGCATTAGATGTTTTTAGTTATTTATATTATTTTTCTATATACCTATATTTACTTTATATTACTTACTTATTTTTATTTTCTTTTTTATCTTTTTATTTTTAATTGTGGCTTAAAAAAACTCATAAAACTTACCATTATAACCAATTTTAAGTGTATAGTTCAGTAGAGTTAAGTACATTCACATTATTGTGCAACTTCTCACCAGAACTTTTCATCTTCCCAACCTGAAACTCTATCCCCGTTAAATACTAACTCCCCCTTCACTCCTCCCCCAGCCCCTGGCACCCACCACTCTACTTTCTGTCTCTATGAATTTCACTGCTCTTGGTACCTCAGACAAGTGGAATCATAGTATTTGTCCTTTTGTGACTGGCTAATTTCAATTTGCTTATCTTCAAGGTTCATTCATGTTACAGCATGTGTCAGAAGTTCCTTCCTTTTCCAGGCAGAATAATATTCCATTATATAGTATAGACTATGTTTTGTTTATCCATTCATCCATTGATGGGCATTTGAGTTGTGTTCACATTTTGGCTATTACGAATAATGCCGTTATGAACATGGTGTGCAAATATTATTTCAATACTGTGCTTTCAATTCTCTTTTGGTATACATCCAGAATCGGGGTTCTTGGATCATATGATAATTCTATTTTTAATTTTCTGAGGAGCTGCCGTCTGTTTTCCATAGCAGCTGCACCATTTTATACGGCCAATAGCAATGCACAAGGCTTTCAATTTCTCCACAATGTAAAGGTCTATTCTATGAGGACTCTTTAGCAAAAAAAAAAAAAATCTTCTTTACCCCCCATAAGTCACAAATAGTCATAATAGTGACTACAAAGTTTCTATTTATATCTAACAAGTTGTAAATAGTGACTATAAATAGTTCCAAGTTTTCAAATTTTGCCAGAGACCATGTGTACCAATTACCCGGGGCTTATTGATCACACAGTTGGGATCTTGTCTTAAAAACTATTCCTCTCTTTCAAATTCATGCTAGTGGGGGGATTCTTGAATAGAGCCTCTACAGACTTCATAGTGGTGAGGAACTCACCTGGGTCCTGTAGCTGGGAAGAGATGCACCTGGGAATCAAACCTGGGCAGCACACCTGGGACCACCCTCTCCATCCCTATGTGTTCCTGCCTGCTGCGTGCAAAGCCATACCCAGACAAGAGCTGTGGAATACAGCTGATGTGTAACCAACAGGTATTTCTGGTTAACTTTATGGTTGGTATCCCTCAAATGCAAATATTGAGCAAAAAATATGGATAATTATGAAGCCATTTTTAAATTTCTGATGTTTCTTTTATCCATTTAAATTTTTTAAAGATTTCTAATGAAAAATTAATTAAGCTTGATGAGCATTTAACAGAGCAATGCATTTTTATTAAAATAAGTTTACACATGCTTTCTTAATTAGAGAGAAAATGATGAAAATTGGTACAGCCCTTGGAAACATGAAATGCAATATTTATAGATCTCGGAAAAATGCTAGGCTCTCCTTGTTGTGTCATCCGAGAGGCAACAATTTATTAAGAGGTTGCCTTGTCCTATGACATAATTGCAAATGTTAATCAATAAGAAGTGAGTAATTATTGTGTCTAATTATAGATGGCAGAGTGCCTAAAAAAATCTGAAAAAACAACCAAGTAGGTAGGGTACAAATAAATGCTACATATAAAGGAAAATTGCCCTCTATAATTCTAAAAAAACAATGAAATGACGTGGCGCAAGCAAAGCAAAATTAAATAAAGCAATTGCATATATTTAAAAATGATGGGTAAGAAAAACTTTATGCTGTCTGTGGCAAAATTAAATTTTTTTTTGGTAAGACACAAAGGGTTCAAGAAAATGCCTCTTCCTCCAAATTGTCATTTTTACTGGTTTGCTATGACATAAGAAATCCTTCCCTTCTCTCTTCTCTTTCTTTCTCTCTTCTCCTTTCTCCCTTGTCTCCCTTCTCTTTGTTTGCATTGCGTATTGAGGGTTCATTGGTGTTTTCTGGGGGAAACAAGGAGTCACAATCTATTCACTTCTTAATGTGAATGAACTCACCATGGGGCATTTTGTAGGCTGTCTGGCCCACAGGGAAGGGAAATTTGGCATCCCCTTGGATGGGAATGGGGTTGATGAGCAGGCTGGCAGGTGCTGCCCAGCTCCAAGTTGGAATGAGAAGTCCTGATCAGCTATGGGAGGTGACCTGGGCATAAGGTTCCGGAGACAGGAGAGGGACCAAGAATGCAATTTGGGACACTGTGGAGTCATCAAGACCAATTTAAACCTCCAGTTATACGAGGAATGAGTTTGAGGATCATAGTGTACAACATGCTGACTGTAGTTGACAATACTGTATTGTATACTTGAAAGTTGCCGAGAGAGTAGATCTTAAATATCCTCATTAAAAAAAATAGTTGTGTGAGGTGACAGATGTGTTAACTAACCTTATTGTAATCATTTTGCAATATATACTGTATCAGAGTATTGCATTGTACTCCTTAAACTTATGCAATGTTATATGACAATTGTATCTCAATAGGCCAGAGGAAAAAAATATAGATCCCTGTTCTGTAAAAATGAATCACCAATGTCTCTAATAAGACAAGCTAGACAGGGACTTTTAGAGAAAGTAAAATGCTATTCTCACAAAGCTTTGCATTGGATTTATTTTCTTTTTTATTACAAGAGATTATATTCACGATTTTCAGCCCTCATGGTGGTACTTGTTACTATAATTGCTCTAGTAATATGTTTTCAGATAAAGGTGTTAAATATCCAGGTATAGCTCAAGATACAGCTTGATATTGTTTCAAATGATCTGATTTGTTGCAAATGCAGCAGAACAGAAAAATAAAGACAGAATAATATACATCTTTGTAGCATGAGTTGTCGTCTGCTTCATTTTATTCCCAGTGTATAGGTAATGACGGAAAGGTATTCTAACTTGCAATCATTTATACTCTTCATCCCTATGAATCTAAGTGCTCACATAGATAGGTGGTGGGCAAATCAATACTACTTAATTCTGTTCTCTGTAAATGAAAGAAGATGCCTCTGATGACTATTTCACCCATGAATATCATTGATTTATTTCAGACTTGACTCATTTTGGGTTTTTTTGGTGGCATTACTGTTTTTTTCTCTGCAATCTGGATACATTGCTATGATGTTTTTACTTTGAATCCTATTCAGACTGTAAGCCTAATATTATCACATACCAGAGAGAAAAGATGGTCAGATAAGCAGTTCAATTTGCATTTTATTGATGATTTTACAATGTTCTAGTAATCCATTGTTATTTTGGCCCTATAGGAGAGCAAAATTTGCTACCCCAAAATGTGTCTCTCTGGCTTGATTATTTTTAAGAATAAGGGACTCATGAAGAAACTTTGACATTCCCCCTAAGTGCCTAAAAGAATTTAAGATAGAAGGCCTGTTCCAGGAAGGAGCTATCACCATAAAGAACTATAGTATAATATGAACTAGATGTGGTGGACAGGGTGGAACCTAGCAAGGCCCATTTGATCAAAGTTCTCCCCATCTCATTATCTCTGTAAGGCATGGCAAACATTTGTTTACCAAACATCTGCTTTGCCACCTCCATGTGAATTGCCTTCCTCCCTTTTGAAGTCCTAAACCATTATCCCCAACACCCTCCTTTGTCTTTAGGTGAAGATGGTATTTAAGGTGGTGATTTCCACCATTTTGGTAAGTTACTCCGTTTTCCTGGGTTTCTCCCATGTACACATGTTATTAAACTTATTGGATTTTCTCTTGTTATTCTGTCTCACGTCAATTTAATTCTGAGGCCAAACAGAAGAACATAGAAGGATAGAGGAATATTTCTTCTTCCCCTACAGTTCCCAATGTTTTTCAGGGAAATGCTGCTTTCTTTATATAGGAGGAGACATTCTTCATCCCTCTTGGTAAATATTCTACTTCTTTCTAAAAGGTTTTCAGTGACTATCAGGATACATAATGAAATAATTTAATTTATATCCTATTTAACATGTCCAGGTTGATTTTAATCACACACAAATTGATCTCAAGTTGGGATGGAGAGTACCAATTTCTGGTTTTGCTTATGGTCCACAGCAGGTCATTTAAACTCTTGAGGTGCTATTTTCTCCATCTGTAAATGGGTGCATCTAACACTTGCTTTAATCTAAACCAGAATTATTTTCCTAGGTAAAAATCTGTTTTAAACTGCTTTTTTTGGTCCTCTGAGTGTTTTCAGTTTGTATTTATGATTTTAATCAAAGTACTTCCGTACCTGCCAGAATTGAAATTTTGAGCTCTCAGTAAGATGAGACACAGTCATTCATTTCTTTGGACAGCTTAGATGCCAACTGTGTCTTGTTTTCTCTGTAGTGATGTTGAAGAAGGTCCTATGGACTGCTTTCTAGGCGTGAACACTTTTTGTAAAGCATCTGCTCACATTAACAATGTTGTCTAACACTTGCCTTTCTGCAACATGATAATGCCTATTCTTATGGTAAGATGACACCTTCTGCTCATTTCAGCTTTTGCATTCAGAATCCTGAGTCCTGTCCTGGACACCCTGAAAATTACAACTCGACAACTCTAGCTTTAGAGAAATTGCCTCCGTGCACTGACAGAAAGTGTCTCTTGGAAACTGTGTTCCTGTCCAGATTGATACAAACTGTCAGATAAACAATATGTCCCCTGGATATGTGCTGCACAGGAGATGGTCTGCCCTTCCCCGTCAGGCAATGTGCCTGGGCAGCAATGGATGCAGGGCCTCTGGGCTCCATGGGCTGTGGGTGCCCATGCTCTGCAAACTTTAGGGACATCCACAGGCTGCTGTATCTCTACTCCACCTTTTTCCTCTTCTGTAGAATTCTGTTCTCTGTGGATCTCTTGTGCCCTGGATGTCCAGCTGGCGTCCAACGGAGGGTTGTGGGAGGAAATTCAGAGAGTCCAGCAACCCTCAGAAATTCCATGGAAAATAGTGTGTATAATGAGCTTTTGTGCATCTTAAAGAAGTTTGTTAAGGCTGCCCCTGATTCCCAAGGGAATCCATGACCAAAATTGGGAATAAGGAGTCTCAGTAGATTTTAGGATTTGTTCGTGCAATGTTGACATATTGCCAGCTAAGATCTTTCGTAAGAGATGGATGCTTTTGCTCCTAAGGGACGAGGGAATTATTTCTGTTTGCTTATTTATTTATTTATTTATTTTTAAGAAAATGTTTTCAAGGTTTAGCGTAACAAGTACTTTAAGTACTTTTCTTATGGGGAAAGTTTCTCATGATCACATGCAATCACTGACCGCATTTGGAGCAAGCATTTATAGGCTAATTAGTGGGGAGTAAATCATCAACAAAATTTTTGCTATTTTTCTCTGCTTCTGGCCCCGGGCAGAATACTGAGAACTGGAAAGCCACTATGTCAGCTTTTAAATGCAGATGGATATCAAATGGACCCTGCAGAGAGATTTGACGAAGGGAAAGGTATTTCATTATGTACACATATTTAAAGATATATTCAGAGAAATCTTAATAAAGCAAAGATACTTTGTGTAGGAGGCAGAATAATGTCCACTAAAGATGTCCACACTCTAAACCCCTTGACCTGTGCCATTACGTGGCACAATGGAATTTGGAGATGTCATGGACCTTAAAATATGGAAATTATCCTTGTCAACCAGGTGGGTCCCATCTAATTCCATGAGCCTTCAATAACAAAGAACTTTCTCTGGCTGGAGCAGAGAGATGTGACAGAAAGAGAAGTCAGCGAGATTCCAAGTGTGGGAAGGATCCAACCTGCCCTTGCTGGCTCCAGGATGCAGGGGACACCTGACTAGACGAGAGAGAGTCCTTTAGGAGCTCAGGGTTGCCCCCGACTGACAGCCTGTGAGAAAAGTGGGTATCCATACAACCACAAGGAAATGAATTCTGCCAACAACCAAAACAAGCAAGTTCACTTAGGAATTCAATGCCATCTCAGTAAAAACACCAACACGAAGTTTTATGGACCTACCCCAAATTATTCTGAAGTTAATATTGAAAAATGTACATGTAAGTTTAGGACTTTATGATTAAAATGACGAATATCAACTAAATATTAAAACATTGTATCACCTATATAATTAAAATTGTGGTGTTTGTTCATGACAGACCGATAGAGCACAATAACAATTCCAAAATAAGACCCAAGCGCATATGACAATATGGCATTTGGTAAAGGTGGCTGCTCTCACTGCCATGGCCAGGATCCATATTCTGGTAAGAGAACCACACCCCTAGTCTGTCAGTTGTCATACTGTGGCGGTTGTGTGTTGCTGTGATGCTGAAAGCTCCGCCACAAGTATTTCAAACACCAGCAGGGTCCTCCATGGTGGACAGGTGTCAGTGGAGCTTCCAGACTAGGCAGACCAGGAAGAAGGACCTGGCCACCCACTTCCAAAAAAATTGACCATGAAAACCCTATGAATAGCAGTGGAGCATTGTCTGATACAGCAGGAAGGGGAGAGGATGGGGCCAAAAGACCGGGCAGAGTTCTGCTCTGCTGTCCTAGGGTTGCTTGGAGTCAGAATAGACTTTACGGCATTAACAAAAATGTGGAACGCACGTCAGCAGAGACAAGTGGATGTTTTACCAGATGTTGTTGGGACAACTGGATGGACATTTGAGAACGAAAAGAAAGGATAAAGTTGGACGCATAACAAACCATACACCATAATAAATAAAAACACTTCAACGATATATGTACAAAAACATGCAGCTAGTTATGTGCTGGAAGTAAAGAAACCTCCCATTGCTGATTCCTGAACCAATAAAGTTAAACACTGATGAACTCACTGCATATAAGCGTAAAACTCTTGCATCACTAAACCTACCATAAGCAGTGTTTAAAGATAAATGGCAAACCGCAAAAAGATGTCTGCAAAGTATATCACACACAAAGGGCTATCTCTATTACAATCAAGATTTAAAGAAACGACAAAACCCATTTCAGAAATGTGCAGGGGAGATGAACAGATGGGCTTCAAAAGAAGAAATGGAAAAGGCTTTAAATATATGAAAACATACTTCACTCCCAGTAAGAAAGTTACAAATTGACATCACACATAGATACCACCTCTCACCAATCTGATCAGAAAATTGCCGTAAACTCTGTCTGCCAGGCTGTGGAAAAATAGGCTCCATATGTTGCTGGTGGAAATGCAAAATTGGACCGCACTTATAGAGGGGAACTTGGGCAATATCCATAGCCATTTAACACTTGACCCAGCAATCCTACATCTAGAAATCCAGCCCAAAGATAAATAGGTAAAAATAGTGCATCTTTTTTGTACAGCATTACTCATTGTGGCATTATAAGTAATCTCAAAGATTAGAAGAATTCCAAATGTCCCTCAATAGGGGACTGGTTTAACAGACTATGGCACATAGACAGATGAAATACGATAGAGTCAAAATAGGAATCAAGACATAGGTATGGGGTGAGCTACAGGTTATATTAAGGGGTGAAAAAATGAACAAAGAAAGAAAAAGGTACACAACAGAATAAGTATATATTATGCTAACTTTTGTAGAAGAAAGACAACTACAAGGATACCCCATATACCTATATACATACCCATATTTCCTCATATTCACAAAACTGTCAGATAGATGAATTACTGAATGGAATTAAAAAACCTGGCTTTCATACTTGACCTGTGCCATTTTGCAAGAGTCACGAAAGCCACCAGAGTTTCGGTATCTTCTTCCATGCATCAGAAATAATGATACTTCAAACTATATGGTCTAGATGTGTGACTATAGATAATGCATTGCTGTAAGACCAACACAGCTCATACAACTGCTGATTGTTATTTATGGGACATATTCGATATTCAACATGCACGCTTGTGGAATGGAAAACTCACTCCACCGAAGATCAACACAATCCCATCTCACTCTACAGTTTTCTTTAGAAATTTCTTTAGAAACTGAGAAAGCTGTGTCAATTGTGAAGTGAGAGGGCACACGTCCTGCAAAACTGTCCTCGTGTCTGACACCAATTGCAACTGCAAGGGGGGGTCTTTGAGACCACCCTGAGCTCTGATAGTTTGCCAGAAGGACTCATAGAACCCCCTGAAATCTGTTATACGCAGGGCTATGGCTTATTACAGAGAAAGGACACAGATTAAAATCAGCCAAGGGAATACATCTGCAAACCAAAGATTGCCAGTTGTCACCAGAACCTGGGACAGAGATGTGGAACAGATTTTTCATGACAACCTCCAAAAGGAACCAATCCTGCCCACACCTTGATTTCAGACTCCTAGCCTCCAGAATTGCAAGACAGTAAATTTCTGGTTTTCTTTTAAGCCAAATAAGTAAATAAATAGGGAAGTGATGTGTGGGGCAGGGTGCAGGAGGGATCCCCACATGGAGTTGTCGTTGTCCTCTCCCCACAGAGTCATGGATGGCACTATCTCCTCCAGGATATAGTGTACGAGGAAACACAGAATATTGCCAATGAGGGAAGCTCATCTGAGTCTTGGTGTCCAGAGTCCATCACATACCACCCGCATGGTGGACCATTAGTCTCCCATCTCTCCTGGAGGTGTCTGAAGGTCAGAACTGATACAGCACAGCCCAAAGTCCCAACCAAAAATCACACCGTAGACAGTCTCATGTGGCCCAAGGCTACAGGTAAACCAAGGCACTGTCATCAGGTAGAACTATCCAGGGGCTGGAGATTGCCTCCCAGGAGCCGAGGCCATACCTCTCTTTAGGTGAGGTTAATTTTTCCCTCAAACATATTTGTATGCTCTATCAAGGACTTTGATGCTGAAGTGCATTTTGAGACATAGTTGGAGTGATTTCTCTTCAAAAAAAAAAAAAAGATTGAAAACCATGATGGGACCTAAAATTTGCAACATGCAAATCTTAGCTTAATGGCTGAAATATCTTCGCGAATAGCAACCTGCATCTTATTTTCTTGAGTGCTTCTTGATAGGTAGTTGTTGATGCTCTTTTACGTCTACGTCCTTCAGCTCACAAAGGAAATCGTGCCATTTCTGTATTAATAGTATTAATGCACTGTTTGTATGAAAAACAATTTGCATGTAATGGTGAAGGATGCAACTATTCCCTCAAAACTCATTTAAAATCCGCTTCGGAGTGTACTTTCATGCCTACTCAACGATAATGGTCAGAAAAAATATTTGCAGTCAAAAAATAAAAAGGTGGGTTACATCTTTCTGCACCCAGAACTGCTCGGAGCACCGTTACAGAGACTTAAAGGAAATCCCGTGAAGCGGGACGTGCCTCAAAGGTTGGATGCATTTGTTTTCTTCTAATCACGACATGCATGACTGAGACCTGTATCCACATGAAAATGAAACTCCCAGGGTGATTCTGAGCCTGGTCTTCTCTACACACGGATCACCTCCATCATTAATCCCTCGCCTCTTTGTTGTCTGACCTCCAGCGTCACGCCCTTGCTTCTTTCTTAGCATTATTATGTATTTCACAGATGCAATTTTCTCTCAAATTGCACATCAGTGAAGGTCACGGGTTTCTTAATTCCAAAACTTTTGACACCTCACTCGATTTTGTCACCAGGGACCTACTTGCTATTCCAAGAAGGCTGCTCTTCTGATAGTTGAGAATTAACCTGAGGTGCGGGTGTCTGAATCCCAGATGCTCTTCGGGGAACTGGAGTCAATAGTGCCTTTGGTAGGCTTTGTGCTAAATGCTGGTGTGGTCCTAGCCTGGGGGTGGGGGAGCAGGGGGTACATCATAGATGGCTACAAGGCTGTGGGAGGTTGGCAATGTGAATAAAGCAAAATGGGTCGCGATGGCTTGTCTCAGATTAGTTCCCACCATTTCATGATCTGCTTAATTTTTTTTTGTTCAGACTTTTTTTTTTTTTGAGCAGTTTAAGGTTCACAGCAAACTGAGAGGCCGATGTATAGATTTCCCATATACCCTCTGCCCCCACACATGCACTGCCTCTCGCATTATCAACATCCCCCACCAGATGGTACATTTGTTGCAACTGATGAACCTCCACTGACACATCATCATCACCCAGAGCCCACAGTTTACACCAGGGTTCACTCTTGGTGGTGCACATTCTATACGTTGGGACAGATGTATCCATCATTATGGTATCATACAGAGTATTTTCACTGCCCTAAAAATCCTCTGTGTCCCATCTATTCATCCCCACCTCCCCCCAACCCCTGGCAACCACTGATGTTTTTGCTTTCTCGACAGATTTGCCTTTTCCAGAATGTCAAAGAGTTGGCATCGCACAGCATGTAGCCTTTTCAGATGGGCTCCCTTCACTCGGTCATATGCATTTCAGGTTCCTCCATGTCTTTTCATGGCTTGGTAGCTCATTTCTTTATAGCATTGAATAATATTTCATGGTCTGGATGTACCCCAGTTTATGTATCCCTTCACCTACTGAAGGACATCTTGGTTGCTTCCAAGTTTGGGCAATTATGAATAAAGTGGCTATAAACATCCATGCACAGGTTTACATGTGGACATAAGTTTTAAGCTCTTTTGCATAATTAGCAAGGAGCATGGCAAAGCTGCATGGTATATATATCTATGTATATCCTATTGGTTCTGTTCCTCGGGAGAACCCTGACTGACAACACCGGCTAGGTGGTTTTGGAGTTATTGAAGTTTTATAAGTTTTCTGAGCCTCACTTGACACGTCTTGAAGATAAGGATAAACAAACCTACCTCCTAGTGTTGTTATGAAAATTAAATATGATAGTGTATGTAACACACTGGATGTATTCCTTATAACATAGTGTGTGCTAGAAATTGATTTTGATTGTTTTTATAAACCAGTATATTACTGAAAATTCTTTTGTTAACCTGTATTGCCCCTCCCCAAGGACACCTGGCTGGAGGAGAAAAAGAAGGGTTTGCTCCAGCTGATGGGGAGCTCTTGGGGGTGCTCCTGGCTATGGGATATTGCTAATTACTGCATGAGTCATACCTGCCCTAGAACAGAGTGATGTAGGCTCAGGGAAGAGTAAGTGGTGGGCTCAGCTTTTAGCTGTTGCTCAGATTCAGGGTGGAGGGAGATGATGGTCTCTGGGTGTCCACTCCCTGTGTGGGTACAAACCCATTCTTGGATTGTGAAGGGTTTGGGGACAGCAGGCTATGTAGGCAACTGGGCACGGGCTTTGTGATAAAACAGACCCAAGTATTTTTTGTTTGTTTGTTTTAGGACTCTTTCTCACTAGCTCTGTGGCCCTAAGCAGACTGTGCACGCTCCTGAAGCTCCAGACTTCCCGTTCACCTATTCTGTGTCAGCAGACTGGGCCAAAGTTTTGAGGGGCTGTTGAAAGAGTTTAGACTGATGAAAAGAAGAAAGTGGTTTCTGACTTATAAAATATAATGCCAAGACCTATTGGGTAAGAGAAACCATGTGCAAATTCACCCAAGAGTCATTAGTTTTAGGGTAAACAAAAATTTAACTTAGGGCTGTCCAATGGTGCAGCGGTTAAGTTGGCGTACTCCACTCTGGTGGCCTGGGGTTCACAGGTTCGGATCCCGGGCACGGACAGACGCCCTGCTTGTCAAGCCATGCTGTAGGGGCATCCCATATAAAGTAGAGGAAGATGGACACAGATGTTAGCCCAGGGCCAGTCTTCCTCAGCAAAAAAGAGGAGGATTGGCAATGGATGTTAGCTCAGGGCTAATTTTCCTCACACACACAGACAAAAAAGTTTAACTTATGCTGTATTACGGTTACTAAAACTAAAGGAAAACAATCTATCATTAAGGGTTGTCAATGACAGAATCATAGAAATGGGAGATTCCCTGGGCAAAGCTCATCAGCATCCACCCAACACGTTGCCTAGGAGAGAGGAATCATCCTAAGAGTGGTAGACACCAACACTGATGATACTTCTGTGGATGTGGTGGACTAAGATGCTGATACCCCTAGTGGATATGGGGAGGCGGATCCTAACTTGTAGTGACTCTGTGTTCAGAAAGCAACCTTCTAATTATTCCTTGGTTTCCCACATAGATTTGCTTATATGCATTTTCTTGTCTGCATAATTATTACATTTCCCATTGGGGGAAAAAGAAACAAAACACCATCAGCATTTTTGTGTTGTATATTGATCATGTGAGTTTGGTTGTCACTCTGAAACCAAAAATGAAGAGGTTAAAAAATCTTCCCTGGGCTAGCAGAAAAGAGCAAAGACTTTGAGATGAGCTTTGCTAACTGCAGCTGTGCATATTCCACATAATCAACTGTTGTTCAAAACTAACCAGGTCTTTCTATCGCTCCTTAGTACGTGGGTGAGCTGTCTTTCCCGGGAAGTCAAGGTCCAGACAGCGAGATTCAGCCTCACAAGGCCAAACGCAGGCTGAAGACGAAAACTAACCAGAAAAGTCCAGACGGTGAAGGGAAAGAAATTCAGTCTTCAAGGCCAAACACAGGCTGGTGGGAAGGTGCTAACCAGCTTGGCCCCATGATCTCCCTCCCCTCCCTAAAACCCCAACAGAAACTCTCCCTTCCCCCCTAAAACCCCAGCACATGCTCCCCCGCCCCTGCCTAAAACCCCAGCACATGCTCCCCTCCCCCACCGAAAACCCCAGCACATGCTCCCCTCCCTCACCGAAAACCCCAGCACATGCTCCCCTCCACCACCTAAAACCCCAGCTCATGCTCCCCTCCCTCACCTCAAACGCCAGCACATGCTCCCCTCCCTCACCTAAAACCCCAGCACATGCTCCCCCGCCCCTGCCTAAACCTCAGCACATGCTCCCCCGCCCCTGCCTAAAACCCCAGCACATGCTCCCCCTCCCCCAGCTAAAACCCCAGCACATGCTCCCCTCCCTCACCTAAAACCCCAGCACATGCTCCCCTCCCCCACCTAAACCTCAGCACATGCTCCCCCGCCCCTGCCTAAAACCCCAGCACATGCTCCCCCTCCCCCAGCTAAAACCCCAGCACATGCTCTCCCTCCCCCACCTCAAACCCCAGCACATGCTCCCCTCCCTCACCTAAAACCCCAGCACATGCTCCCCTCCACCACCTAAAACCCCAGCACATGCTCCCCTCCACCACCTAAAACCCCAGCTCATGCTCCCCTCCCCCACCTAAAACCTCAGCACATGCTCCCCCTCCCCCACCTAAACCTCAGCACATGCTCCCCCTCCCCCACCTAAACCCCAGCACATGCTCCCCTCCCCCACCTAACACCCCAGCTCATGCTCCCCTCCCTCCCTAAAACCCCAGCTCATGCTCCCCTCCCCTCCCTAAAACCCCAGCACATGCTCCCCCTCCCCTCCCTAAAACCCCAGCACATGCTCCCCTCCCCTCCCTAAAACCTCAGCACATGCTCCCCTCCCCCACCTAAAACCCCAGCACATGCTCCCCTCCCCTCCCTAAAACCTCAGCACATGCTCCCCTCCACCACCTAAAACCCCAGCACATGCTCCCCTCCCCTCCCTAAAACCCCAGCGGATGCTTCCCTCCCCTCCCTAAAACCCCAGCACATGCTCCCTCTCCCCCACCTAAAACCCCAGCTCATGCTCCCCTCCACCACCTAAAACCCCAGCTCATGCTCCCCTCCACCACCTAAAACCCCAGCACATGCTCCCTCCCCCACCTAAAACCCCAGCACATGCTCTCCCTCCACCACCTAAAACCCCAGCACATGCTCCCCTCCCCTCCCTAAAACCCCAGCTCATGCTCCCCTCCACCACCTAAAACCCCAGCACATGCTCCCCTCCACCACCTAAAACCCCAGCACATGCTTCCCTCCCCTCCCTAAAACCCCAGCACATGCTCCCCTCCACCACCTAAAACCCCAGCTCATGCTCCCCTCCCCCACCGAAAACCCCAGCACATGCTCCCTCCCCCACCGAAAACCCCAGCACATGCTCCCCTCCCCCCCAAAACCCCAGCACATGCTCCCCTCCACCACCTAAAACCCCAGCACATGCTCCCTCCCCCACCCAAAACCCCAGCACATGCTCTCCCTCCCCCCGCTAAAACCCCAGCACATGCTCCCCTCCCCCACCTAAAACCCCAGCACATGCTCCCCTCCCCCACCTAAAACTCCAGCACATGCTCCCCTCCACCACCTCAAACCCCAGCACATGCTCCCTCCCCCACCCAAAACCCCAGCACATGCTCTCCCTCCCCCCGCTAAAACCCCAGCACATGCTCCCCTCCCCCACCTAAAACCCCAGCACATGCTCCCCTCCCCCACCTAAAACTCCAGCACATGCTCCCTCCCCCACCCAAAACCCCAGCACATGCTCCCCTCCCCCACCTCAAACCTCAGCACATGCTCCCCTCCCCCACCTCAAACCCCAGCTCATGCTCCCCTCCCCCACCTGAACCTCAGCACATGCTCCCCTCCCCCACCTAAAACCCCAGCACATGCTCCCTCCCCCACCTAAAACCCCAGCACATGCTCTCCCTCCTCTACCTAAAACCCCAGCTCATGCTCCCCTCCACTCCCTAAAACCCATCACATGCTCTCCCTCCCCTCCCTAAAACCCCAACACATGCTCCCTCCCCTCCCTAAAACCCCAGCACATGCTCCCCTCCCCCACCTCTAACCTCAGCACATGCTCCCCCCCACCTCAAACCCCAGCTCATGCTCCCCTCCCCCACCTAAACCTCAGCACATGCTCCCCTCCCCCACCTAAAACCCCAGCACATGCTCCCCTCCCTCCCTAAAACCCCAGCACATGCTCCCCTCCCCCACCTAAAACCCCAGCTCATGCTCCCCTCCCCCACCTAAAACCCCAGCACATGCTCCCCTCCACTCCCTAAAACCCCAGCACATGCTCTCCCTCCCCTACCTAAAACACTTACCTTTTTCTCTTCAAGGGGGTGGATCTGAGTTCTAACTCCCATCTCCTCATCTGGCTGCCTTTTGATAATAAAAAAAACACTCTCCTTGCCACAGCCTGGCGTTTCCAGTTTTTGGTCCTCTTGTGTGATGGGTAGGAAGAGCCTGTGTTTGTCTTTGGTAACCACTCCGTGGCTGAACCCTGCATTCAGTCTTAATTTTTGAGCTGTAAGATGAAAGACCAGATCTTGCACCATGATTGAATTCATCCAGATGGGATATTTGGGGCTATTCAGTCATCTCTTTGTAACCTGCTTCTGAATAGCTCTGTATTGGTTAGCTATGCTGCATAACAAATGACCAAAAACAGAGTACCTTAAAATAACACACATTGATTATGCATTTTTTATATGTGGGTAAGATGTCTGGGCATGGCTTATTGACTACTCCCTCCACTCAGGGTTTTACCAGGCTACAATAGAGGTGTCACCCAGGTTCTGTGTTTTTTCTGAATTTCACAGTTCCCTTCCAAGCTCATGTGGTTGTTGGCAAAATTCAGTTCACTGAGGTTGTAGGAGTGAGGTCCACATTTTCTTCCTGGCCATCATTGGGGCTGCTTTTGGCTCCTAGAGGCGCCCCTCAGTTCTCTGCCACATAGCTCCCTCCATATGCAGTTAGCAATATGGTAGCTCACATCTGCAAAGCCAGCAGAAGAATCTGTCACTCAGAATGTTAAGTCATAACAATATGGTAGCTCACTTCTTCCAGGCCAGTTTGGAGAATCTCTCACTCAGACTGTTCGAAGAAAATCCCATATGACATAGTCATACAAGTGACATCTTCTCACTTTTGTCACTTTCTATTGGCTAGAAGCAAGTCATGGGCTGTACTTGCACAAGAGATGAGAGGAATAAATAAAGACATGACTCCTTGGCAGTTACCATAGGGGAGTCTGCCACAGACGTCCTCTGTATGGCTTTTCTCAATGGATTTCTGGCCAAATGACAATGCTTAACCACAGTAGGGTCATTAAGAGGACTGAAATAAATGGCATATGTAGAACCACAAGCACACCATAGATGGGAGTAATGTATTCCCCTCAAATTCCATGTGAGTTTCTTCTCAGGATCCCATGTTAGCCAGTTAGGAATAATATACCAAATATTGCTAGGAAATAGAAAACTGAAGTCACCTCTTGCATTCCATTCCCCACACCTGACAAAGCTGAGAACAAGTCTCCTCAGGCAAACCTCAATTGCAGTGAAAAAAAAATTCAAGTGGCAACGCCTTTGTGTTTCATTTAGCACATAGTCTCAGGTAATGAAATGCTATTCCACTTCTCCATGTGAACTGTCTATCAAATCCCACGTCCTTATCTCTGATGTGTTAGGATCTTGTTTGTTTGATTTCGTGTAGCATCCCAGCACTGTGAACGAATCCTATTTTTGATGTGCCTAATAAAGGATATGTAGGGTTTATAAAGCATGATTGTCACTGTTTATTCTACCAAAGAGTCGGTGCAGAACAGGAGAGATTGGCATCAGTATGTTAACTTAATGTCATTCTTAAATGTTTAGTTTGCCTCAAATGGATCTTCTATCCAGTACGTAGGGTTTTTTTCTCTAAATAGGGCATTTTGTGTTAGGAATAATAAAAAGGTCATTTAAATCTGCACCAACTGTGACCTTGCTCTCACTCGATGAATTAAGTTATCAGATTTATTCTGTCGCTGAAACCCAACTGGATTGCAATCGAGGACAAACCTTATTTTGTTATATAGAGGTAGTTGAATCTGCAGGCACAATTTATGCAATTATAGGAGCATCGCATGTGTTGGCCAGGTTGTCATTAAAGTTGTGATGTCCTTGCTTTCAGAGTCTCTCTTACTGTCAGTTGTCCCCAGAATGTGTTTTTGAGGATTTTCTAGATGTCAGTGGGTGTAGCATGAACTAGGAACACTACCCAAACTATATAAATGTTAGTGTCTGGTGCCTGTTACTGGTGATGGGCTTGAGGTGGAAGCTTGAATTCTAACCTGCCTCATTACAGAACTGGATCATTTAGATAGAGTAGAACATTTGCAATCCTATACATGCAAGATTATTCAATACATATCCAAAACCCTCATTAGTGCACTAAGATCAAGAAACAAGGTGTGCCTATAAGTTAAGAGCATGATTCCTTGTTCCCTTTCTACCACCAGGCGTCGTTTACCTGGAAAGAGTTCTTCCAATTCATAGGTCTTGGATTTCCCAGGCTCCACCAATATGATTGTAAAATGGATTCCCATTACCAGGAATAAACTACATTTCTTTAGTTATGTTTCATAGTTGGTTTGCACAATTCTACTTGTGTCCAAAATATCCTCCACTTCCACTGGAGTTCAAAGGAGATGTTTCAAGGTTACTCATGTGCCAATCCTTCATGAACAGCCCATGACTACTCTACATGTAAAATTGCTTGTGGGTGCCATTGCTTTTGGAAACTGGAGGCGAGCTGGCTGTCTCTGGTCCCTGCCAAAGCCAGGGACTACCTTAGCATATGCATCTTTGGATGAGACCAAATGCCACTGAGTTTTTCAAAACCCTCATTTGCCAAAACTGTACTACAGTCCATGCAGAAGTGATGTGACTCACTCTCTCCTGAGCTATGCTTTACCAATATGAGCACTGTAGTGGCTCGGTAGAGACATTTGAGTCTTATAGATTGTTAACGAAGATGACTTCTTTGGTATTTTGCGTGGAGGTCCTCTTAACTGTGCCCTGCTGCACCCTAAGGTTCCCTGAGACTCATTCATGAGTCCCTGGATGGAAGACCCATGGACATCACAGTCTAGCAATAGCTGCCTTCAACTACTGAAACATTAGACATGACCATTCTTCTCATTATGGAAACTTCTTTCCAATTTCTAACCTTTTCTGGTTAGCTCCATGTGTTTCTTTTGCATGTTGGCTACAAACACACTTGGGGCTGAAGGCACACCTTAATGACGTGGAAGGTTGACAACATTACTAGATTTTCTCTAAGTTCTCTTACTGGTCTGCATATCTAAGAGCCTGCCATCTTGCCCAAGTGAGTATTTTGGAAAACAATCATTTCATTGTGGGTCAAGAGTAATGATGCAAATATGATTGATGGATCATGGGGTAGAAACTTGAAAAAAAAGTATTTAATAGAATCCATGCTCTGCTCCATTTACCTAATGAACAGGAGACTATTTCCTAAGGCTGTGTTTCAAATCAGACACTAATAACAAATGAGAAAATGCTACCTGTGTTCAGGCGAAAATGCTGGCGGCTGCGTGGGTGATAAGAGAATCTATTACTGACCTTCCCTGTTTCCTTATTGCTCGTAGAGTGAATTCAAGGTCTCATTTACCATGCACAAGACATATGAGTAATGGTTAATTGGAGTGAATAAATTATAGGAATTATATCCACATTCAGGTCCCACAGCGTTCCGGTTTTTTCTTCCACGGAAGCGACTGACCTCGTGCTCAACTAATTATCTCCTTGGCCTCGGTCGGTTAATTGGGTTAAGATGTCAGAAGACTGTAAAACCAAAGTACTATTCCTAACTTGGTTTTTCTCATCCTCATTAATTTTTAGAAGCGTGCTTCAAAGTCAGAATATTACATTCTTCCTATTTTTGAAAGACAGCTATAGAGAAAGAAGACTGGAATTGGGTTAGAATTAGACGTCCTGGAAATGGACAGGGGCCCCAAAAGCAATCCCTTGACTCCTTGCACATTCAACAGATGGTGTTTTCACTGTGCATTTCCTTCATGGGGCACGGCAGATCGGTTTTGACTGTATTCTATTTTTCTTTAGGGCGAAGTCGTTTTTCCTGAGTCGTGGAGCTGTTGCTGCAGCATTAAATCAGAGTTGCTGCGGCAGAACCAGCACATATGGGCCATAAAATACCCAGATTGGAGCTGATTGGGATATCAAATTATGGGAAGATTACCCAGGATGACAACATGATGGGTTTACCTTGCCTCAGGAATGGAGATGTTGTTTCCTTCCTCTGCAGCATGACATATTAATGAGGACATCAGTGGACGGGCAGGCTTGTTGGAGAGGAGGAACGAGGAAGGAGTTTACCTTCAAGGACAAGTCAGGATTTTCTTCTTTTTTTCTTTAAGAAAGGAAAGCAAGTAAATTATATGTGTGCCAAGTAAGATGGCAATTTGTTGAGCATTTGCTCACAGAATAAAAGGGAGAGCCGAATCTTTGGAACAATACAGAATGGAATAGAATGGAATTGAACCTACCATCTCTATCTCAACAGATTCTCTACAAAATGGAACTGGGTAGAAGAGGAGTGAATTAGGCGACTGTTTTCCTTCTTTTGTTGTACCGCTCCTTGGGCTCAGCTAGACTAGATGCAAGAACAAATATTTGTGCTTTGTTGTTATTTATTACCATCTGATCCAATAATGATATTTTAGAGCAGCTTCCCTCTATTCACATCCTGAGGCAGTTAACATTATAAAACAAAGCCACATAGCTCAATAATGATTAAATAGCAAGCAGTACTACCAAAAGCAAGCCTTTCACCAAGCATTAAAGTCACACCTTCTGGAGCTTTCCTATGTGCACAGCGAAAGAATTCAGCACCCTCAGAGCATAAAATCAAGGGGTTTGTTGTCCTGTTGATTTCATGAACATTCTTGGAGCACAAGGAACCCAGTAGGGGCATAGGATGTGAAAATAATTATGTAAACTCAAGTTGCCAAAAATCTTATTTGAACAAATCTTAGCCCCACAAATCCCTTCTAAAACCGTAGTCTGGCATGAGAAGCCCTACTAGGATTTTAAACCAAGGCAGTCTTCGATTGTTAGAAAGCTGCACCTCGGGCATGGGAGAAGATTCTCAGGAGAAGAAGTCTATAGAACCAGAATCACTCTGGCTCTGCTAGAATGAACTTTGGTGGACATATGGTAGGCTTTCTAAAGCATTTCATGTTAAGCTCTTGGGTCATGGTGGTGGACAGACTTTACGGTGGCCCCATGTTGTCTACCTCCTGGTATATATGCCTTTGTAGAATCCCCTCCCCTTAAATGAGAGTAGAATGTGTTCCTTGCTTCTAACCATTTCTCTGCCAAGGGAATGTGGCAAAGGTGATGAGATGTCACTCCCATGATTATAATATATTGTATTATATAAGACTCCATCTTACCAGCAAACTCTTTAGAGTCTTCTTCTCCTTACTGGCTTTGAAGATGCAACTGCCATGTGCCCTGCAGTTGCAAGGAAATGAATTCTGCCAATGGAGTTTGGAAGTGGAGCCTTCCCCAGTTGAGCCCCCAGATGAGAACTCGTTCCTGACTGACTTCTTGATTGCAGTGTTACCAAGGACCCAGATAAGCTCTGCCTGGATTCCTAACTGAGAGAAACTGTGGGATAATAAATTTGTGTTGGTTCTAGGCTCTACATTGTGGCAATTTGTTAGGCAGCATAAAAAAATGAATATTTTCATGCACAGCTGCAATGCTGAATACCTGCTGTTCGTGCCATCCCCAGTGGTTCCTATCTAAGGCCCCTTCCATTCTGTCCATTGCTGATTAATCTTTCAAAGCCAAGATCAGGTTGCACCATCTCCATCAAGCCTTCCTCGAGATGCCAAACCATGTCGATCTCTCCTGCATCCTGTTCTTGTTGGCAATGCCACACGCATAAGCATCTTGTAAAAATTGTATTCTTCAGTTTACTAGGTCATTTGATCACAATGTGATGCTGCCATCTTAAATATTGTCCTTTTCATGTATGGAACACTGTGTGTGTGTCTCCCAACCTAAAACTTCATTGCAGATGTGTATGGGTTATGCTATAAACTTTCCAAATTGCCTAGTCTCTAAGCTTTCTCTGCAGTGTTGTCTTTTCTGATCCAGATCTTCTACAAACAGTCCTAACGTGCTTCAGCAAGCACACTAGAGCCATGTCATTCTACAGGGAATTCCTTCCCAAGCCTTCGTCAAACCCCACCATTACTTTTCCACTTATCGTTTTGGAGAACATGGAAGAAAAATGTTAATGGTAACAGTGGGTAAAAATGTGTGCCTGTTATTTCTTGCTACCTAATCTCACTCGGATAATCAGTGATGGTTGGCAACCTGCTAATTTACCTCTAATTGAACCACATTTTCCACATCAGCTTTCACAGGTGTTCTTCATAAAACATTTCCTTTTACCATGAGTGTTGTGAGTTGAGAGTCTAAATGTATGTGTGTATCTAGATGTTTCAGCACATTTAGATAAGATTTAATGAAAAGTCTATTTTTTTCTTTATTGGATAACCTTGGTAAATTAATTGGCTGTATATATGTGGGTATATTTCTAGACTCTATTTTGTTCAGAGCATCTATATGTTTCTCTTATGCCAATGCTACACAGCGGTCAGCTGAATGTTTGTGTCCTCCCCCCAATTCATACGTTGAAATCCTAACCCTCAAAGGGGTGGTATTAGGAGATGAGGCCTTTGGGAGGTGTTTGGAGTTAGATGAGGTCATGAGGGTGGATCCTAGAGAAATCACTGAAATGAATAAAACAGAAAGTATAACTGGTAAGAAAGTAGGGAGACTAAATGGAAAACTAAAATACTCAATTCATCCAAAGGAAGGCAGGCAGAGGGGCGGGGGGCGGGCAGGGAGAAAAGATAGAAGGAATAGAAAGCATATAGTAAGGTGGAAGCATTATACGCATAATGCTTTTACTATGAATTAGCTAAGATTCCATTCAAACACAGAGATTGTCAGATAGGACACACAAAACGTGAAGAGTCAACAACACTCTTCCAACAAGAAGTGCGATTTAAACATAATCTCCAAAGAAGTTCAAAGAAAACCATAGGAAAGAATCTATGGTGCAAATACTAATCGTAGGAATGAGGAGAAGTTATATTAACATCAGACAAAGTAGACTCTTAGCCAAGAACCATTAGCTGAGACAAAGAGGGAAATTTCTCTCATTGACGTCACCCATCCTTTTCATTAAACACCCCTGCAAATAAACAAAACCCCCCTTTCTCTTAAACATGCTGGAAACGTCTCCATCCACGTGATTCTCAGTTGGAACCTCTTCATCTCAGAAAAATTATTGTTCTTGTTCTTCCTCGGATAGATTCTGTTTATTCTTTCACAAACACAATCACTGGCTCAGGAGCTCAGCTGTACATTTCCCTTGAGTTTGCTTTTCCTAGATCATTACTTTTTTAGCCTCTTCTAAAATCCCCACTCTTCTGACGTCCAACTTTTGGCCACATGACCCTCTAGTCTCTAAGTCCTATGTATGATGACCACAGTAGCTACTCAGCTTTTCTTTCCTAGTGAGTGCCTTTCTACTGCTCTGAAACAGTCTAGAATCCCTTCATAATGTGGTGCTTAAGCCCAGACTTTGCTCCTCACAGTCCAGAAACTTGATACCCACATGCCGTTCACAGATGCAAGAACCAGCATCATCTGGCAAACCAATGGAAATGTTAGCTGTGAAGTATCTTAGGTCCTGCTCCCAAACTACCTCTTTGGGGTCATTTCCCCCCTAAAGATTGATTCCATCAGTCTGTGATAATCCTGGGCATTGCTTTTTCTTTCACAACGCCCCATGTAATTCCAATGTGCATCCAGGATGGAGAACTGTGAGTGTAAAGCTTTTTCTCCATCCTCCAAACCATCAAACACACCTGTCCTGGGTCCCATTCCTTCTCAGATTCTCTCCCTACTGGAAAGGAGTCTTGGGCACATATTCTAGTAACATCAGATGTCGTTACTTAAGCTGGTGAAAATCAGCTACCGACTAAAATTTCTGGTACTACAGTCGGTCATTGAAGTTTTGTTCTGACAATTCTAGCATCACATCTACTAGGCAGCTCCCTACTCTGGTTATAAACACAGTCAACCCATACCTTGAAGTCAGACTTGATTAGGGATTTCCATTCAGATTAGGGAGCTTCTCTTTAGTTAGTAGAGCAGTTCTGTGTGGAACACAGTGACGTTAAAAATATTCTATTACTTCAAGGAAAAGCTTTGGTTTCAGTGTATTACCAAATAATAGTACCATAACATCTGTTACACATGATATGTTGATTTGTGGAAAAAATGCCTTTGTTTAAACTACTTAGTATTGCTTTAAATATTCTATGCAACTAAAATTTGAAGCATCATGTATACTAAATATTATGCAAATGACACTTCTATTGTTTGGAAAAAGTGTGCAAATGGCACATATCTAAAATTTGGTTCTCTGGTGTCAGAATCTGGGTTGGGTATCCTTGTGTATGGATGAATTGAGCAGGAGCTCTCAGGAGGAACCCATAAGAGATCAGGGGAAGCAGGATAGGACAGGTGGGGGAAGCCAGGGATGCTCTGAGCCTGACCCCAGTGGTGCTCTGGAGTGTAAGTTGCCCCAGAGGATATTTGTCACCCAGAGGAAATGGGACTGAGCTGGGACACCCCAGTATCAGTTAGGCATTGGCTAGGAGTTGCCCCTGGGTGTGTAAGGAAAGGTGTCAACTGCCAGGCACCTCCAGGAGAGGTGGAATCAAAGGATGCATCTGTGCAGAATAGTTCAGGTCTTAACCACAGCAGCCAACACATCATCCCTGCAAAGATGATCTGCGTGGGAACAACAAGATCTGCTGGCACAAAAAACACTCCAGAAAACTCTTCTTGCACATACTCTCTCAACTCATTAATAAAATGCCATTTATTTCCTGCAGTTTCTCTTCCTTCAGGCCACTCCACTGTCTCTCTCCTACACCTTCGCCTGTTACTTCGAGTTTTTCACAAGCAATTAATTTCCGTCGCTGAAAGTAACCCTGTTGCATTCACCAAGGACCCGTGGCTCTCAGCAGCAGCCAAGCCTCCCAATTAACACACAGATTTTTAATAGGTTTATAATATGCTTCCTCTCAAGAAGAAAAGATGCTAGTGAAAGCTTCTGCAACCGTTCATGATATTTTCAACAGTCTCAAGGAAAGAAAAGTTACAGAAATATAAATTACCTGTGTGTTTTCTTTCATTTTAAATTATATACATATTCCATCTCTAAAACCTTTATTTTCCACTGATTCTCATGTCCTTTACTCACTAAAAGAATATATGAGATGAAAGAGAAAAAGATTTGACAATTGACAGAATCTTGATTTCAAGATTTTTATTAATTTATTCACCTTCTCTTGGGTTTTTTTTTTCCCCCATGTAGATAATGTCTTCTCATTCTACTTGTATAAAACCTGCTCTACCCTAATGCTTAGGAAATCCATAATGACATACATCCCTTTTTGTGTTTTTACACCCATTTCCACCATAGAGTAACTTATTTGAGTTGCATTGGTATACATTTAAATTGCAGGTTCCTATGAATATTGGAGCAGACTAGTAGTTCTCAGACTTTGCAGATGTAAGAATTAACTGGGTGAAATTTCAACGTGCAAATTCCGTGGCCTCATGTTCAGATGCACTGCTTCCTCAGTTTGGGGAGATCCCAGGGACGTGCATGCTCAACAGATACCCCAGGAGATTATGAAGCGGATGGTCCACTGTCCAGAGCCTAGGATTTTCTGAAGGTGACTGGTTCCAGAGAAGCAGATGGTTGGCTGAATTTTGCATTTCTCCATGTCCCTGAGCCAATATTTTGCATCAAATGGGTGCTCAGAAATATTCTTAACTGTAAACTGATCACTGCTGGTCAGTGCTTCCCATGTTCTTATGAAACCATCCAAAACAAACGTGCAACTGAAGTCTTTAATTTCAAACTCTTGGATGCCTTGGGATTGGATAACTTTGTATTAAATGATAATATGAAATTACTGTTACCCAAAATTTTCACATGTTTCAGTCTCAGTCTCCTCAGCACTGTATTTTGCCTAACTGATCACTAGGTCATGAATAATTTGTTTACACTGCTTGGACCACATACCTTTGAGCCCCCCCCATGTTGCCTCAAACTTCTATTCATCCATCAAAACCCTGAATAAGTGTCACCACCTCTGGAAAGTTTTTTCTTACATCTCTTCATCAATTCCTGTGCAAATCTTTCTTGCCTCTGTACTGTCACTGTACTTTAAGTCTTTCTATGAATGCACATATCATGTTCTCATTGTATGTGTACATGATCACCTCCCTCTTAGACTTAGTTATGGGTAGAGATTATTTGTTTATTGTTTGTTTGTTTATTCATTAACTTAGTCAATCTAATTTTCACTATTTGGCACATGGCCTAAAACATGGCAGAAAAAATATTTAATTGAATTTATCTAAACTTTATTGCAGTGGTTCAACACCAGGGAGTGATTTTGTCCCCTTGGGGACATTTGGCAATGTCTGAAGACTTTTTTTTTTTGGTGAGGAGGATTGGCCCTGAGCTAACATCTGTTACCAATTTTCCTCTTTTTGCTGAGGAAGATTAGCCCTGAGCTAACATCCGTGCCCATCTTGCTCTATTTTGTATATGGGACGCTGCCACAGCATGGCTTGATGAGTGGTGCATAAGTCTGTGCACAGGGACCAAACCCGTGAACCCCAGGGCACTGAAGCAGAGCGTGTGAACTTAACCAGCACACCACCAGGCCGGTCCCTGGAGACATTTTAGATTGTCATAGCTGGGTGCTACTGACATCTAGATGGTAGAGGCCTGGGGTGCTACTCAACATCCCACAAGGCACGGGAGACTACCCAGAGCAAGGAATCATTGGGTCCAAAATGTCACTAATGCCAAGCCTGAGAAACCCTGATTATATTGTAACCTCCCTGATGGCAAGTTCTATGTCATATAATTTGATATTTCTCAAAGTACCTCTCAAAGTATACACCCAGAGTAGTTACCAGACAATACAGCAGAGTCAATCTTATTAACTGAGTTGATGCTCGTTGATTGATTAACTGATCAAATGAAGAGGAGGGTTAACCTTTTTCCATTTTTTTGTGAGCTTTTTGAAGGCAGAAGTGGGCTCTGTGCCAGAAAAATCTTTTCTACTGCCTTCATTGCCAGAATAAAATCAGGTGAAGTGTGTCTGAGATGGTTAATCATTCCCTCATGTCTTCGTCATATTAGAAATGAACCCTAGGGTATTTCCTCCATTTACCACATCCTTAGTCACTTCAAAGGATGGGTGAGAATAATAGTACAGAAAGTTTTATCTGATTTTTTTTTTTTACCTTTGTTGATTCTGGATCCTTTTCGTCAATGTGAAGAATGTCACGAAAGAGACAATACAGGCAGTATTTCAGAGGAAATAATCTCAGAACTGTGTTTAGGATGGGGCAAATCTGCGATTTATGGCAACATCGTTCTATATTCCCCATGTAGCCATATGGCAGAAGTGATTTTGCTTTTATTTATTCTGCCATTATTCAGAAGACTTAAAGCACATGCCGATTCCTGAGAGACGTCTACATCGCGCCTTCAAACACACCTGGAGGTAGGCAGGTGATGTGTGACTGAGGGAGTGACAGTCTCAGTTGTCAGATACCTTATAGTGTAGAGAAAGAATGAGAAACTCAATCCTCCCACTATATTCAGCGTCCTGATGGGAGATGGTGCCTGATCTAGTCTGGGGGAGTCAAGAAAGACTGGTGAAAATGAGGGATGGATGAGCAGGTGGAGGATGGTTGATATAGCCTTGAAAGGAGGTTGGGTGGAGAAGGAAAAGTCAACCTATTATAAAACAATCAGAAATGTTCCTCTATGAGCAAAAGCACAACATGTTTTATGTGCAAAATTGAGTCCCATGGGGCCGGCCCAGTGGCGCAGCGGTTTAGTCTGTGCTTGGCAGCCCAGGGTTCGCGGGTTCGGATCCCAGGTGCCCGCCAATGCACTGCTTCTCAGCCACACCGTGGCGGCGTCCCATATAAAGTGTAGGAAGATGGGCACGGATGTCAACCCAGGGCCAGTCTTCCTCAGCAAAAAGGGGAGGATTGGCAGTGGATGTTAGCATAGGGCTGGTCTTCCTCACACACACACAAAAAAATTGAGTCCCATATAGCTGACGCTTAACATGGGGGAACGTGGGAGAGAAGGAGTGGGAGAAGGATGACGTGGGGGCCACAGCTGAAAAGGTATTAAAGATCCAAGGTACACAGAAAGGTATTTGGAATTCATACAGAGAGCTTAGTGGAAATTTTTAACTTGGAAGTGATGTCATCAATTTTCTGTTTTAGAAGGACAACTCTGGTTACCTTGCGTTGACTGATTTGCAAGGGAAGCAAGATGGCACCAATCAGAAGCTATGGCGTGCTCTTTTTTGGGTCCACCTTGTTTCCTGTGAACTTTGTAACCTTACTGTTGTGCTAACGGAGGCAGGGTACTGGTATGGTGTAGGGGAGAGGGATGGGTAGAAACAGACAAGTTCAAGAGGTATTTACCAACTGGAATAGACAAGACATGCTGACTTATAGGATCTCGGCGGAGGGAAGAGAGCAGATCAGGGATGATTCTTAGATACTTTTGGCTTGGAAAGTGAATGGTGGTGATAAAAATTGAGGCAAGGACACCGGGATAGCAGCTATCCCCAGTGATGAGCTGGCAAAGAGGGGTAGATGATGCATTTTGGACATGATGAGTTAAAGGTGATGGAGGCACCCAAATTAGGATGCCCTCTAGGTGTTTGAAAATAAAAGTGAGGAGATTAGAAAAATAGCTCTGAAATTGCAGCTTGAGGTTTGGGATGGCCACTGGCATTCCCCTTCTTCATGCAAATCATTCTCTAGACAGAAGAGGTCTGGATTTGCCAGTAGTGTGAAAGTACTTGAACTTGAGGAAAAAGACTGGAAAGTATTAGCTGTTTTCTTATCATGAAGACAGACTTGAAGCAGAATCCCTCCATTCTTTACTCATTCTCCTGGATGCTAGGAGGGGCTAGGTTCAGACAAGATCATTCCATGATCATATTCGTTAAGCTGGGCTATATTTCTTATGTGTAAGGCATATCTGTGTCATTTGATCAGCCCTGACCACTCAGCAATTATGCATTCTGTGTGGCCTATATTGATCGAGCTGTGTGTTCTTATGTAAATATGTGTTCTGCAAATACCCTCTCCAGGCAAGTTTTGGTTTCTTGAGACAAGTGTGTTATCTTTCTATTCGAGTAGTCCAATTTTCCAAAAAAGTGGGCACTACATACATTTTGACAGCAAATTATTATTATTATTTTAATTTGTTTTTGGAAAGTATTTTGAGTGCTTTGGGAGGGAAATAAACAAGTCACAGTGATATGCTGCTGGGTTAGTTTTAGCGCCTAAAATCGGAAAATGGAGTTTGGACTTTGAATTATTCATTTCAAATCCTCCTACAGGAAGGAAGATGCAGATCACGGTGCTGCAGTGCGGGCACTCCCGACAATTTGGGACTGGATCATTATTGGGTTGGGGGATGTCCTGTGCATTGTGGGATGATTAACACCACCCCTCGCCTCTTCCTATTTGATGCCAGTAACACCTCCCACCTTGAGTCTTGACAATCAAAAATGTCTCCAGACACAGCTAAGTGTCCCAGTGGAGATCGGATTGCCAGGTTTAGCAAACAAAACTACAGGGCACAGAGTTAAACTTGAATTTCAGGTAAAGAATGGATAATTCTTTAGCATAAAGATGCCCCTTGCAATATTTTATCTGGCAACCCTAGCTGGGGGACAAAAACTACTCCCATTTGAGGAACAGTGCTTGCTCTTTTCATTTAATTCCTTCTCAATTTACAAATGTCTCCGTTAAGATCTCAGGTGTAGGGAGGGACAAGGGGTTTTGCATTAGAAGAGCATTCAAGGTTGTGTTACCTGTATATCTTTAGCGGAAACTGAAAAATCCAGAGCAATCTGGTTGAGACGCCCACATTGTCCTCGTTTATTGTTAATTACATATTTTCCATCTCATTTCATCTACAAAAGGCAGACAGTGTTAAATACTGATGTTTGCTAAATTAATCCGTTACTTGGAAAGAATGGTCTACTTGAAGTTCTCAATACACTTTTAGAATTCCCCTTAGGGGAAAGGATGGAAAGTTCTAATTATACTTTATGGGTTTGATGAATCTCTTGTCTGTAGCAGTTTCCCCCAGGTTACTTCTGCTGGAAAATCTTCAGTCTGTAAAAATAAAGTGTGCTCCTCTGCCCCAGGAATCTGGTGGCCTTGATCTTCCAGCCCGTTGGTCCTCATCTAATTACCCAGTGTGAAGAGTCATTTCTTGGCAGTGAGATGAGACTGTGCTGGCAATGGGAAGCTCCTTCTGATGCAGCAGCCAGCAGACCCACAAAATTAAAAGGCAACATTTCACAGACTATTTCTTGGAAGTTTTAAGGCAGATGAAAATTTCAAGTATTTTTTACTGAGAGAGTAATGCGTAAAATATACACATAAACGTGCAGTGGATTTTATAAATTCTTTAAGGACAAGGACCTGTGCCTACACTTTTTCTTTTTTGGATTAACTTCCATTCTACCAGGGTTTGCACTTGAAAAGTATTCAATAAATGCTCATTGCTAAAGGGAAGATAGTGTAGAATGCTTTTACCATTAGCCAGAATCTTGTTCTCTCCTGTCTACTGAATCATTTCATTCTTAGCCTCAACTATGCATTCTCTCCTGTTTCCTTTCTACAAAAAAGATCACCCTCATCTGTGAAGAGGGTGATGATGATAGTGATGATGATGGGGATAATGATATGGTGATGGGGATAATGATGGTGATGATGGTGATGGTGATGATGATGATAGTGATGTTGATGATGATGATGGTGGTGGTGATGATGATAATAGTGATGATGATGATGATGATGGTGGTGGTGATGATGATAATAGTGATGATGATGATGATGATGGTGGTGGTGATGATGATGATGATGGTGATAATGATGATGGTGATGATGATGATGATAATAGTGATGATGATGATGGTGGTGGTGATGATGATGATGATTGTGATAGTGATGGTGGTGATGATGATTTAATCTATGTTCCCACTTATCTATTCAAAAATTTAAGAGGATTTTAGTCAGTATTCTGCACTAATTTTGTGAATGACCTAAAGCTTCCCCATACACAAGTCTAAAATTTCCTTAAAGGGATAAGACATCACACACACAAAAAGGTAAGCAACACTATGAATGTAAATGATAAATATTCATTATAATATACATTATAATACAGAGCAATAATTCATAAAATATTCATTATATCATGAATACAAATTATTATAAATATAAATAATTGAGAAGCATTCTTGTGGCTATGATGGGCAAAGCATCGTAAGCTTTCCATAATCTGGCCCTACCGTATACTTACCACGTTGTCCTGTATCCTCAGCATCACCCCTCCTCTCTAGTCCATTCTTCCTTATGGCCTATTGCTTGATTGGAAACCACTCTCCTCTCTCTAACTGCAATGACTTTGCCCCTTCCTCGCCCTTACTTAAATCCTGTCTGTCTTTCAAAATGCCCCCTCAACATCTACCTCCTCTGATTTCTCTACCCACATCGATCTGCCTCCCCCTGGGACACACTGTGATTAGGGTCTAGGTTGTGACTGAATCACAAACTAACTTGCACTGCTGCTTAGGAATTCCATAAACACATGCTTTATTTTAACCATATAATGTCACTTGCACAAATGGCTGACTGGTAAGGTTGACCATAAAATCAAAGGAAAAGCTATGTGTTTGCATTTGTAACTTTTAATCAATGGACCTAAACAAATTTAAAAAAAAATTTTCAGCCTCAGAAAGAAATTTGTTGTATAATGCAGTAGAGATGAATGAAAAGCAACAATAGAAGAAATACCCTTAGAAAATCTCCACATTGATTAACAACTTATCAATTTCAATACTTTGTTTTAGCAACCTACACGATCAAATTTGCCCTTCTGTTTTTTAATTTTATATTGAAAAGATAAAATTATTTCAAGCTTTAAAGAAATTCTAATTACACTTAAAAATTCTAATAACTCATCCAATAGTCATGCATTGATATTTTAAATTTTTAAATTAGGGTTCTAAATAAGTCATGTGAAAAAAGAAGGAAAATAAAGAAAGGAGCAGCTAACACCACCCAGGCATCAAACTTTACCTTTTTAAGTGCAGGAAAGTTTAAGATCTAGTCTTAGGAGTGTCCCACCCTGATGCTGGCCCCATACTCATTGCCCAAAGCTGGCCATGAAAAAGGGCACTCATGAAAGCTTTGTGGGTGTTGTGTGTTGGTTTGTCTTCAGATGCTGGTTAAGAGGTTGTAAACTGGGACTGCTTCTAGTGGTCTGATCCTGCACCGTGTGAGGAAAGGGAGTCTGAGAAGGTGGGCTGACGGTCAGAGAAAGCCGGGTCAGGGAATACGGGAGATGTCTGCATCCCTGGTGGCTTCAAATGGTCCACATGTGTTCTGCAACATAGAGCATTACTTTTTTCTGATCTGGCTACTTTCATTTGGAACTCTATCATTTTTCAATCCAATGATACTTGAATGATATAATGATAGAAAAAGAGGATTTTCTTGGAAGGTAATTAAAATAATTTAATGAATGAAATAAAAGTAGAAGTATTTTACAAATGAGAACACTTGCATTGTTTTGAGTTTGATAATGACGCAAGGAGGACAAGCAGTTATTGCTGGAGTAAAACCATTGGGAAAGATATGAAAATATGCTAAAAACAAAATGCTACAGTATCAAGATAAGTTTTATCACTGATTTTTGTTCTCTGAAATCTGAAAAGAGGTATTTTTCCTACATTTCCCTTAAAGAATGCATCCTTGAGGGATATCCAGATCAAACAGTATTAGTCATGCTGTGCTTTTGTAAAGAGAAAATACAGTTTTAGTATTTATTATAAGGGAAATTCCCAAGATTCTCCATGAATGTTTATAAGCTGCAAAATAAAATATGAGCTTTCATCCTACATTAATTCAAATTATGACATATGTCGAAAGCCGCAAAATAAGTCATAATTCTAAAGCTCTTTCCCTAGGTAGTTTCCATTCCAAATTAAAAAAATGTTGTTTCAAGTATGTAAAGATGCATATTTTTAAAATTAATCTTGAAAGTAAATTGTTAACACATACTCAAAGAGAAATGTCTTGGTTCTAAAATTGGTATGTATATATTTTTCATACCAGCAATACGTAGTTTAATGTAATAAGAAGGAATCATTCGATTTGCTTGTCTTGATAGATAACCCGGCAATTCTCTTGAACAGTCGCTATCTGGTGTTCTTTTTTTAACCTAAATGGGGGCTTTATTGTAAAAATAGATCATACTTGGCAAATGTCATAGAATTCAAAACTCTGTGTGTCTGACACCACGCTGCGACTACATGATAAATATATTTTTTTCCTGTTGAAGAGGAATGTATGTCACGCAGAATCCCATAGGCAGAATCTCCAGGTCTGCTTTTAATATGATTTGATGTTAATACATTGAAACCACAGTATTGGCTTCAGGTTAAATCCCGGGAAAGGGGACGCCTTGACTCAACAGGGAGACTTATCAAAGAACTTCCGGGCAGCACATATGGCTGCCGTGGCTGATCCTTTTGTGTGGGAGTCTTTTCTAGAATTTGCCAGATTCTGCAAACAGATGCGATGTAATTTTATGAAGCCTAGTGCACTTAATGGGATCGCGAAGACGTTCTTCCTAAAATGGATCTAAGTGACTGGCCAATATGTTGGTTCTACGCAGCTCCATCTTTGAGAAGGAAGGAACAGCCAGCCCTAAATGTGGGCAGCCCCTTGTGTGGATGATTTGTGGTGGGTTCTCAGAGACTTCACTTGTCTTCCTGTTTTGTCAATAAATGCATCTCCTGTTCCTTCCCGGGAGCCCTGGTAACTTGCCTGTCTACTCCACCCTGAGACCTCCAGCTGGCCGCCAACCTCTGACTTCTGGGTTCTTCAGAGCCAGTCATGGGCAACCAACTCTATTCTCAGCACTTTGCCTGAATATTTAAAAAGAAAGCAAAACAGCATATTGGGGTGCCCAGTTACAATACGAATTTCTGATAAACAATGAAAAAATTATCATAAGTGTAAGCATGTTCCAAATATTGCATAGAACATACATACACTAAAAAGAAAATCAGTTGCTGTGTATCTGAAATTTCGACATAACTGAGCATCCTGCTTTTCAGGGGCCAACCCTTGCCTAAGCAAGTCCCGTGGACTTGTAAATGCTGGGTTCCTTCCTCCCTTTACTGACTCTGCTTCTTGAGTTCATGTCCCAGCTACAGCTAGTGCGTGTGCCTTTCCATTTGGCTTTCTCTCTCTGTTAGGGTGCCAGAAACCTTCAGATGAGTGATTCCCTCTCAGTCCCAGAGGAATCCATTGCCAGGTCAACTCATATGAGATCCCTGACAGCATACACGTCTCAGCCATGTTTATTCCATGAGTGTACCTAACCTGGCCTTAGAGCCAAACAAATCCACTAGGAATCAGGCATTTGGCCATGGATGATGCTAGTTCCATCGTTGTGGGGAGGACAGTGATTAAATTCGGACCCTCTGGTTTCAACCAGTATCTGTATCTCTATGGTATTAGCAGTTGGCACAACAAGCTTCAGGAAAATGTGGAAAACATGCCAGGGCATGCGTTATTTTAGCCTCTGTTGCTGTATCACACGGGAGGAGGTATTGCTCATCTAAAGGCAGCGTGACAAAATCATGGATACTTAACAGATGGATGGAGAGAAGACATAGCAGAAACTGTAATGGAAAATGTTGCGATGCTTTTAGTGCAATATTAGGATGGACTGCAAGATCATCAGTGAATAAACCGGGGAAGGTTCAGAGAGAGAGCATTTAACAGCTTAACAGAACCATGATATTTGGGGAAGAGTCCAAGAGAATCAAATTATTAACTCATTAGATAACAGGGACACACACACACACACACACACACACACACACACACGTACACACTGCATACCAGGAATTTGGGGGTTTTGTTTTCTTCTCTAAGGACGCCAAATGTTTACCAAAAGTAGAGAGTCATGATTAAATTGGAAACAAATGTGTTCTTTGATGGTGCTGTAACAGACATTAGAGCCAACTAGCTTATTTTGGTGTAAAAAAAAAAATGTTGGCCTGCAGGTGTTAATGAGGTGTCTGTACTATTCTTTACGTATGTGGCAGCTGCCCATATTCAAATTTAGGTTACAGAAGGTATTTCTGATCAGTCATCTAAAACTGTTGTGTTTCTATTTGTTTTAACTTCATCGGCTTGTTTTTTGTTTTTTCCTGGACAAAAAGAAAGTGGTGTCCTAGGAGCTTCAGTGATAAATTTGTCCATGGTAACAATTTATTTTTGGTGGACAAGCACAAATTTGAAGTCCCTCTAATTGGACCACATTGTTCAAGTCACTTCATGCTGGAGGGATGCTTGTGTCCAAGCCGATCTGAGAAACAGAAGCCTTTAAAATAGTAGGTTTGAAGAATTTAATGCCCTACTAAAACGCTGACATGTTCTCCTAAATCAAGGTGTGTTATGCATTCCTATTCCCCCAGTAAAAAAAACGCGACACGGAAGGAAATCTGGTGCGTATTTATTGTTCTTTAAGAGTTGTTATATCTGTTCGAATTACGCTGCAAAGCCCCAGACAACGCTCTCTGGAGGTCTCCTGCAGAGTAGGGTCTTTAAATTCCCATTTCGGTTTCATTCACCAGAGAGTCTGGTATAATCACAGAATGTAGCTTATGGTTCATTTCCCCATGTTGAAATCCCATCTTTCACCATGACATGATATCACAAATAAAGACATTTTCTGGCTGTACTACCCGGACCGGTGGTTCTGAGCCGGGGACTATTTTGCCCACCGGGGGACACACGGCAATATCTAGGGACATTTTTGGTTATCATATTGGGATGGGGATGCTACTAGCAATTACTGGGTGGGAACCCAGGATGCTGCTGAAGATGCTACAGTGCAGAGGACAGTCCCCACCACACAGAATTATCTGGCCCCAAATGTCAATAGTGCTGAGATTGAGACACCATGCTTTAGAGCTATAGTCATGATGGAACTGTGCCATCTGGGTTTCTGGTCTACCATCAGGACCAGCTGTGATCAATTACATATTCTGAGGCAATGTAGTTGCATTACATTCACAAACCCATGATGTTAAATACTAAAGAGAAAATACAACAAGGTTGCCATCATAGGTCAGTGCAGGTCTACAAATATTGATGGGAAAGCATTGCCTCCTGGCGGTGGGGATTCAAGGACGGATATAATGTGGACCCCACTGAATTATGTTTAATAAGAATGATTTGACTTCCTAGAATAGACAACTATTGTATATAGATATAGACATAGATATACATATAGGTATAGAAGTGCAATTGTGTATAAATAGTCATAATAAAATAATAAAATTTAGGAGATTTCTTTGGGAAACCCACATAGTTTGTCGGAAAGTTTCAGATTCCTTCTTTTTTCTCCTTTCAAAGCCCTGCGTAATATATATTTGATGCAGTTTTTAAGAAAAGGGAGGATCTTGTAATTAGATGAAGTAGGCAAAGCTTTTCTTTTTCTTTTTCCAGTTGGAAGGAATTTATGTACATTATTGTACTGGGAAAAGAAAGCAGGTGGAGAGGAAAAAGGTGAAATTACTAACAAGAGTGTGAGTGATGAATTTAGGAGATATAATAAAAGCATTTATGAGACAGAAAGCGCAGGTGGAGGAGACAAGATCTGGAAGTATGTATTTCCCTCTGAGATGGAAGGAAGAGAAGGAAGGAGGAGGGACTGGGGAAATGAAGGGAGGGAGGAGAGCAGAGGGAGAGGAGCAGGTGGGGAGGGCCAAGGAGGCAGGGAAATGTGCAACCTGGACACAGATAAATTTGGAGTTGGGGTCTTGGGTTGTGGAAGACATTCACAGACTCTTAGTTTATATGAGTATGGCTGAACTTTCTCCTGCAATGTCCCAGTAAAATGCACAGGAAAAAAGTGTTGTGAACAGAATAGAGGAAGTGAAAAGAAGATGAAAAAAAATGATTCTATTATTTTATTTTTGACTCTGAGCAAATCTTTTATTCTTTCTAAAACTCCATTTTTGATGCTTCCCTAATTCTAGATTTTTTGTTGCCATTTTGCTTGTGTTTGTTTTTATCATACTATTCTTTTTTTTCTAACCAGAGAAAGCTACCATAAGAATTTTAATAACAGTTAAAATTATGCAAAAATGCATATTAGGCATAGAGAGTCAGTGACATATAACAAATCTACAAGCACCAAATGACAGAGGCTCAAGATAGGTAAAAAAAGAGTATAATTACAAGAACAAATTGAGAAATCCATAATCCTACTGTGTGGTAAATTCTACTAAATACTTAACATGGAGATATTAATCTTATACAGACTTTTGTCACAGAATGGAAAACGCATCCAACGCCTTTTATGTGGCTAACATAACCTTAAAAGACAAATTTCGATAGGACATTACCCACCCAGCCAAACATACTAGATAATATCTCTCATTAATATAGATACCAAAAATCGCTATAAAATTTGGTTATACATTAGTCAACAAATATAGTCTACATTTCAAAGTTATAGATTATTTAAACTTTTTCTTTGAGAAAGCATGAGATCTATAAATAAAGAAGAAATATGGACCCTATGAATTTTTTTATTGTCAAACCTCTAGATGAGGCTTATGCTGGGAAATTGAGACTTTAATTCTAAACTATCTGGATAAAAATATAAAATTCATGTATTTAAAACTATAAGATAGGCAAAAACTCAAGAGGAATTTCATAGCTTAAGTATCTTTCATAATAAACAAATATTAATAAAAATAAGTGGATCAAAGATTATGCTTAGCTCATTTAAAAGAAAAGAAAATATAATTAGAGAGGCAGAGAGGAAAGGATTTTTAAAGATAATGTGCAAGTTAATGATGTACTGATCAATTAAGGGGCTGTTTTTTGGGGAAAACAAAAGCAAAGTTAGATAGGGAATTCCCTCTGTCAGAAAACAAAGAAAGCGTCAACGCAAAAATTCCTGAAAGACAAAAAGGAAGCCAACAGAAATACTATTATTGACTACTAAACTTAAGAACTAAGGTGGAAACAGATTTTTTTTTCCTAAAAATAAATTAAGTGGATTGATCACTCAATTAATTAGTTAGTATCTCCTGGAAGAGTCTGCCGTTGAATCCAGGTTTGAAAAGACAGTATTAGAACATGGCCTCACAAACAAGACTCTGCTTTGTCTCCTGGGTATTCTGTTCAGTGGGGATTCTGATTCTCTAGGTCTGAGTGGGCTCTTTGATTGTACAGTGCCAACAAGCTCCTGGCTGATGCCGATGTTACTGTTCCATGGACCACGCTTGGAGTAGAAAGATGCCAGAGCATAAAGAAGCAGGGAGTATGGAGGAATGAGACCAGCACAGCTTCATCTAGTGTGTCGATTATTTTGATTGTATCCTCCAGGTGATGGGAAGACACTGAAGAGAATAACGGAGTTAAATAATCACACTCGTTTTCAGATTTGGCAACTGAACAGAGTATAGGTTTGATGTCATTCACTTGTAGGCAGAGACCCCCGTAGACAACTTTGTAATGGGCTAGTCAAGAGAAGGTGAGGCCTTAGGCTAGAGAAGTGAACTGGTGGGCAGTGGGGAGAGTCTTAGGAAATTGTAGAAATTATAATCCACAGAATATGGTAATTGATTGGGGGAGGACATTGATGTGAGGGGATAGGCTTAAGGAAAATGGAATGATGCTCGGTTTCCAGCTTGAGTGACTGATGTAACACGTAGAAAGAGGGAATACAGGTAGAATGTCAATTTAGGGAGAGAGATGCTGAGTTAATTTTAGACACGTTGACTTTGTCTGTGGTCATCCAGGGAGATATATCAAGCGTGTAGCTGACGGTATGAGTGTGAAGCTAGAGGAAGGATTTCTAAGCCTTAGACACAGATGAACCAGTCTTAGGCATATAGCCGATAATGAACCAAAGATGGTGGATGATTATGCACCAGAAGAGAGTATAAAGTGAAAAAAATCAGTTGATCTGGGGGTAGAAAACACCAGCAGGTAGAGTTAGATAAATGGATGAGAAATTCCTGAAGAAGGCAGAGGGGAGAAGTTCAAGGAAAATAGATGAGCATCATGTCATTGTTTTGGAGAGTTTGTTGGGTATGTTGACTCTCTGGCTCTGCCTTGGACTGTGACAGGTAATCTACGTTTTGACAAATACCCATTGTGATTCAAACACACTTTACAGTGTGAGAAGCCCTAAAGTGAAAACCACTCTAGGGAGAGGCTAGTAGGGCTATTATATGGGGTTTGAAGGAATAGTTTAGGGACTGGAAGGGTAATTGAATAGTATGACAGAGGATGCAGCCCAAACAGAGAATGACAGTCATGCTGAAGGGCAGCTAAAGGAGGTGGACTGTCTTCCCTTGTTGTATCCCAGTCTGTGGTGATGTCAGATTTTGTGATTCAGCCACCCTGATGTGGGTACAGAGAATGCTGAATCCAACGCAATGCAGAGCTGGGGTTTTGCACAGGTGAAAGAGAGGAGAATGTGAATTCACTCTGCTGATAAGAGAATTGTTCAGATGCTCAGCCAAGGATTTGGAAGAAAACCCTTCAAAAGGCGGATAGCTTGGGGAAAATACAGGAGTATTTCTGTCTCACTCCTAGACCAAGTAAATGAGAAACTCGAAGAGAAAGATCAAGTTCTTATACAAGTGTATTGGAAGGGAGATAGTAGGAGTTGGGAAGAGTCTGGGGTGTTAATCAGAGCCTAAGAGAGGGATGTTTAACATCTTGAAGATGATGCTGTTTCATGCAATCATGGTCATGCTGGGATGGAGTGGAATTCAGGTATTGGAGTCAAGGAGGAAAAGGAATCTATGAAGTTTGTTTGTTAATGGAGCATCAGCATGGACACTGAATGCCCTGAAATTTTTGCAGATTAGCTCAAGATGGCTGTATGTCTGATCACAAATTTTCAAAGTCTGGCAGGTGTGACCCTGTTGCGGAGTTGTGTAGATAGGGCAAGATGGTGATTTGTCAGATTTCAGATGGTTAAGCCTGTTCTCATGAGAAAGATGCGTTTTTCACAAGAGTTTAAAGGACTCCTCAAGCCTGATTCCACGGTGTTGGGGCTCAGTTACACAAGGGGGAGATTGAATTAAGGGTGATGGAAGTCCTTTCATTTTAGTGTCATATGATTCCATAAACACATGAGGTTCTTTTCACTTGCATTTCCTGCCTCATTGTCACTTCAAGTCTAGCTTGAATTGTATTTTTTGACAAATGTCTCAAGGTATTAAAAACGTAAGAGTTTAGTTGACATTCATGAATCTCCCCTACAGCACATATTATAATAAGGTACAGGTGGGAAATCATATGTGCTATCCAAGTATGGGGTGGGACAAAAATATACTTGGGCTTTAAAAAAAATAACAAATACTTAAAAAACATAGATTGAGATTAGGTAGTCTAGAAGAGAAAAGTACACCGTAACCATACGCCGTCATTTAATTATGGTAATTACTCTAACTGCTCTTTCTTATCTTAAAGATCAACATATGTTTATAAACTCTATTGTGGGGATTCATTAGAATGCAATTACGGAGACATCAAGTGGGAAGAATTAACAGGATCACACTGAAAATTACCTGATAAAGAATGAGTGAATATATCCTTTCAAGAATACATATTTGAACTTTATAGTCAAGGGTCTCTGAATCTTCATATAGTACCGCTTGTCATTTTGTGACTTGGGAGATGGTTTGGTGTTGATGCTCATTTGATGCATTTCTCTATTATATGCATCGTAGTCGATTAACACTTCTAAAATGGCATGATTCCTAGGATGACAGGCTGTGGACAAATGTCCAGTGGGGGCTGATTAACGAGGAATATTTTAAGATTTCAGCACGGGCTTGGCGAGCTGTGTGATGCCACTGGTGAGGATTCCCATCTGCTCCCATTTGGAGGGACACACCTGCATCAGGGAATCTGCCTTCCTTCCATTAGGGAAGGTTTACCAGCTGCCTCTGAAAATGGAAATCTGGTGCCTGCCATCCATCTAACTCTCCAGTCCCCTGCCTTGGACATTTCCAATTCGTGTTCTGGAGATGAGCACTAGTATTTTTCATTCTTACCAAGAACCTCAGGCAAGCATTATCACGAGGAGCACTGGCCTGATTCTGGGTATTTCTATGCCATCTTCCTCAGCTTGTTCTTCCTCAATTTCCCTTTACTGAGGTCAGTAATAGCTCTTAAAATCTCATTGTTTCCAGATTTTTAGATTACCACAGGTTCTGAGAATTTAGCCTTGGTATACATCATGGAAGAAATAGCCAATTATATTATGACACCTATTTGCCTTAGTTTTAGAAAAGATGGATTCTTTTCCTGATAGTTTGGCCAGTCCCCAAGGGTCTTTTCCAAATATGAAAGTCTCTGTTTTCATAAAATCTGAGCTCATTCATTCTCGATCAAATAGCAGCAAATGGACATTACATGAGGTTCTTGATGCTATTTTTACTCTCTAGGCAATGAAGTTGTATCTTATTTAACAGATTTCGTCCTTGGAGCAGGGTTTCTCCATTCAGCATTATTGACATTTGGGGCTGGATAATTCTTTGTAGGGGGGGCTGTCCTGTGAATCGTAGGATGTTTAGGAGTGTCCCTGGATTCCACCCACTAGATGTCAGTAGCACGTCCCTACTTAAGGCAACCAAAAATGTCTCCAGACACTGACAAATGTCCCCTGGGGGGCAAAATTATCCCTGGTTGAGAATCCTTGCCTTAGAGATGTGCCTGAGAATAAGCATTATAATTATTAAAATATCAACATTTTCCTGTATGGCATTCTCATTGAAGAAATAGTTCTATCTTTCAGATTTTATTGGGAGGGAGGGGAGACTATTTACGGAAGGTGGTAAAACATATAGAAACTTCGAAGACTCTTATTTTGCTATCACATTTGCAAGAAACATGTCATATTTAAAAGAAAATAAGAATAATTTTTATGTCTTTCATAATTGTGTGCAATCAGGTCAATAATTGGTGATAATGACTTTGGAAAATAAAGGACTACTGAAATGGATTATTATTTTTTTAACCCATGGGATATAATGTATTTCCGGCAGAATTAGCTAAGCACACAGGTAACATCTCAGAAGTGATGCTCAGTGAACGAGCGCCTATTTTTATGGAGGATACTGTGGAGTTCACAAAAAGAAACAAAAATCTAATGAGTAAACCAAAAGGCAACCAAGTGGATATTACAGACACATAGACTATGAATGTCTAAAGATGTTCACAAAGTCACAACATTGAGAGTTGGAGAATATGTGTCATAAGTTGGATGTCAAAGAGAGGAAGTCGTCTATGTCTGAGATAGGTTCCTGGCTATCTCTCTGAGGACAAAAAAACTACTTTGTTCCTAGGGAATTTGTTGTTCACCACTCCAGAGACACAGTGTAGAGGTGAAGGTAAAAACAATTCATAGACAAATGGACCGTGGACAAAATGGTGGAATCCATTCAAAGGGGCTTGTAAGATTTTCAAACTTCAACTATTGGCTACGACAGCTTGGGTTTATATGAAAACGAGCGAATCTCTGTATTGCTGTGGTTTTGAAGTGCCGGTGGATCAAGAAGGTGAATCTGAGGTGACAACCCTGAGATGTGTGTGGGCAATTCTTAGACGAGGAGGTGGATCTTGATACAACGGCAAGTATGAAGACATGGATGTGCATGTGGTAACTGGATGGGGGAATAGATGTGTGGAGCCATCAGGACTGGGTCTGAAGACGTTTCTTATGGCATGGTAGAGGGTAGCAGGGCAGGAGAGATGGACTAGGGACACAAGGTCTTAATTTTCAGATTTGTCAGAAAGATTTGATCATATCTTCACAAAAAAATTCAATGTTTCTCTGTTGTTTAAAGTTATGTTCACACCCCTTAGCAAGAGACACCAGTTTCCACGATCTCCCTTTCCATCTTCATTCCTAGATCTCCATCCTATATTCAATGCCCTGAGGCTCTCACTCTTCATTGGGGAGCATCTCATGTCATGTAGCCCATGCAGGTCCCTTGTACATCATGGCAGCTTCCCCAGATGACCCCAGTATCAAGGGGTCTTCCTGGATGCTTTCAAGCAAGGTGAGTCTCTCTCCCAGATGTCCTTGTGGATTAGGCAGGAGTAAATTATAGAGCTTCTTACAGTGTATTGTGAGTCTTGCTCTTGTGTAGAAGACCCTGAGTTCATGGAAAACAGAAAACTGTCTTGATTTGATGAATGCACAGAGAAGTGGGAGGCCTCTTCTTTTTCCTGGGAGCTGTCCATGTTTGTGTCAATGTATTGGGAGCACTGTAGGGCATAGAAGTATCTGGTCACTTTTGTTATCATCTATTCAATGCTGGCATCCATTGATCTGTTTTTTTTTTCCTGAGGAAGATTGGCCCTGTGCTAACATCTATTGCCAATCTTCCTTTTGTCTTTTTTCTCCACAAAGCCCCAGGACATAGTTGTGTATCATAGTTGTAGCTCTTCTATATGGGACACTGCCTCAGCATGTCTTAATGAGCGGTGAGTAGGTGCGCGCCCAGGATCACAACCGGCAAACCCTGGGCAGCCGAAGCAGAAGACACGAACTTAACCATTACGCCAGTGGGTAGGCCCCTTCTGAGCTGTTCTTATTTCAATTTGGTTCCAAGGATTGGTCCATAGAGTTCCAGCTGAGTTGACCTTCATTTCCAAACACAATGCTTCTTTATATCTTTCTCATGGTGGATTTTATGCCATCTATGGAAACACTGGGATTATTCAGCTGTTCTTGAGTCAAGCTGTCTTATGAACATACTTCTTGAGACTTTTCAGATATAATGTACAGTGATTTCGACCTCATGGGCTCTATTTGCTTTTCTTCTGATGCCAGAAATCCATTTGCACATTCAGTCATGCCCATACCCTTGGCCAAGACTGAACCAAAAAAGAGCACAGATAGGCTTGTTTGCAGGGTCCACAGCATCAGCTCTCCTCTCTTTCTAGGAGGTGGTGATGATGTATGAGTCAAACTACACATCCTTTCCTTGAAGGAATGAAGATGGAATGTCTGATTGACACGTTGTGGAAGAACATGGTGAGTAGAAATAATATGAAAATCTAAAAGGTTAATATTTCATAAAGAGAGTCTGACCACATTTGTAGCCTAAGAGCTAAGCTCAGGGCATAAATAGTTGTTGAAGGTATGAGGTATTGAAAGACAATTTAATTTTTTAAAAAGGTGGAAATGCCTGGTTGAGGAACTAAGCAGTTGAGTGACCCTGGTACACAGACCCACTGGAACATCTATACTATTGCTGTTTTATGATTGTTGAAGGTTCACCTGGGATGCAGAACAAGGTCACAAGGAAGAAGGAGCTGAAGACTGGGAATTACCTTCAGAGCAAGAGAAAAAGTTGAGAACAACATGGAGGGCATGAGGAGGGAGCATTGGGTGGGGCTGTGATCTGATAGAGGGATGTGGACTTTGTGGATTTAAGTGGAGATGGCAACATATCCTTACAGCTCCCTCAGTGACCATGGGTAAGGTTTTGGGAAGATATAAAGCATTCCTTTAGCAACATCCTGAGATCTCAGGTATCTTTCTCCCTTTGACACCCATCCCTCTGTGCCCTGTTTCCTTGCTCAGATACCCCTGCTGTCTGTCTGTCACTGAATCTTCTGATGCTGACTTTCTCAGCAGCTCTGGAGATTCAATGCCATTTTCAAGCAGCCCACCTGGATTTTGAGTTGAGCATTGTCCCTGTGCCATATCTTGCAGATGAAGCTCAACTCTACCCATGTTCGTTGGTCCTGCTAGGAGTGGGATGGAGATGAGTTGTTCAAGGAGGGTGGGGGGCTCCTGCTCGGACTGTCAGAAATGAGGCGGTGGTGCTGAAACTGAAAGAAAAGTTTAGCCTTCCAAATTTGCAGGACAAACAAACATAAATACCTGATGAAAAATAACAAAATAAGAAGAGGTAATATGCACATGGAGGTCAGACTCCATGGGTTCAAATACTAGGACAATAAATTATTGAACATGAGTCTGTGAGCAAATTACTTAAACTCCTTGCACCTGCTTTTCCATGTGCATAAAATGGAAATAATTATAATACCTGTATCATTTGGTTGTTAGGATTAGATGCTGTAATCTGTTTGTTAGAATGATTAGCCCTTAAACTTCTTGTTGGTGGTTACAATATCTGGTGTTTATAATAATAATTATAAATTATATAAAATTACATAATATATAATAATCATAATAATTGTTATAAAGACCCACCACTTCCCCTGACAGACCCCATGGGGCTGGAATTTTACAGCATCACTCTGCTTCCAGGGCTAGAACTAGGGTACCAAGCAAGATATCTAGGACATTTTTAACCTAGGAAGGGTCTTCTTATGACCTTTCAATCAAGCTGTGACTTAGCCATTGAATAACTGAAGTACAAAGAATTGCTTTTCACTCATCCTAAATGTCTAAACACAAGAGGTAATATACAGCAAGTGGAAACACAGTATTTTAAAAGAGATGTTAGAATTAAATTCAGGGGAAATAGTTGAAAGAGAATCTGACTTCTCAGACCAGGGAAGCACATTTTTTTGGGGAAACTACATTTTTTTCAGAATGTAAAGTGGACCTGAAAATAGATCCTGCTCCCCAGCTATTACCCATGAGGAGCCCATAGCACCTGATGTCATAGTGGGATTCTCTGGTCTAATGCTGGTCACTTTTTTTTAATTAAATCATTTAATTTAAACCTTTTATTATTACAGAAGTGATACATGTGCATTATGGAAAATTTAAAAATACAGAAAGTGAAAATATAGAAATAAAACATCAAATTCCTACCATCCAGTGATTACCAGTAGTATCTCTCCAGATCTTTTCATTATATATAAATATCTTTTTACCAAAAAGTGATCATCCTGCCCATACTGTCTTAGGATCTTCTTTTTCATTCAATAATATCCATGTAGCCATTTCAGTAAATTCTAGTTACTCCTTTTATGATCTGGAACATATTCAAATTTCCCCAAGTGACCCCCCCAAAAGTCCTTTACAGCTGGTTTCTCAGAATCCAAAACAGAACCTCAAATGACTTCTGATCATTATGTGCATAAAATTGCATAATATGGTGCATTTCCCCCATTTTGGGGGGGTCTTAGTCCCATCAAAACCTCCAGGTCGGTTTTTCTACAGAATATGCCAGGTGTATTGGATAATATCCTTGTGATGATGCTTAGTTTGGCTGCCCGCTTTTAAATTTCTACCCCCTGCCTTAGAATTGGCAACAGTTTGACTCTAAAGGGTCTCATTTCAAAAAGAACAGACGTTTGTGCATCTTGTATACCATGTGAGGAAGTGGGACAGGCAGCAGACTCATCTTTTGAAAACATATGTGAGGATTTTTCTTGACGGCACCATCTGACTATTCAAGGTCTCTTTCTTGCCCTCTGATTATATGAAGACTTACTGGCTACCAATGTAATGAAGACCAATGCCAACTGTCTATTGACCCTGTAATTTCTCCTTTCATTTAATTACCAAAATTCATTTATCAATCATTTTGCCTTTTATTGGCTTCTGTAATTATAAGGAGGCTTGAAGGGTACATGGGATGATGTTCAAATCACATTAGCTGTCCACTAAGGGACATACAAATATAAATATAAAGTTTTCTTACCAATCCATATCAGTTTGATTAATTAATCATTTCACTCAACTTTACCCTCCACTACAATGAGGGAAAACTGAATTGCAACCTTAGAGATTATGCTTCAGATTTGGAAAAAAATGTGGAGTTTTACATTATTTCATTAGGAAATGAATGGCTTAAGCAATACATATTAGTTACCACATTTGAAGCCATTTTAAGCACAGTTAATTTTTTTCAAAGAAGAATGGCTTGCCTCATCATTTATTTTAATAACTTTATTGAGATGTAATTCACTACCATGAAATTTGCATTTTAAAGTGTGCTATTCGGTGGCTTTTTGTATTTTCACGGTTGTACATTTATCACCACTGCCTAAACTCAGAATATTTTTATCAACCCTCAAAGGAACCCTATACCCATTTGCAGTCATACCCCATTCCCCTTCCTCTCAACCAATGACAATTACTAATCTCTCTTCTCTATGTATTCCTTCTTGTGGACATTTCACACACATTGGATTCTAGAATATGTGGTCTTTTCTGTCTGGATTCTTTTACTTAGCATAATGTTTTCAAAGTTAAGTCATATTGTAGCATGTATCAGTAATTCTTTCATTTTTATAGTCGAACAATATTTCATTGTATGGATATACCACCTTTTGCTTATCCATTCATCCATTGATGGATATTTGGGTTGTTTCCATCTTTTGCCTCTTATAAATAATGCTGCTCTGTAGGTTCATATACAAGTTGTTGTGTGGACATTCATTTTTCTTGGGTATATACCTAGGAGTGAAATTGCTGTGTCACGTGGTAACTCTGTGCTTAACTGTTGATAGACTCCCAGACTGTCTTCCAAAATGGCTGAAACATTTCACATTCCACCAGCAATGTTGAGGGTTCCAATTTTTCCACATCCTCCCTAATGCTTGTTATTGACTGTTTTCTTTTTTTTTTTTAATTTCAGCTGCCTAACAAAAATAGAGCCTGTGAAAATTTTGATTGCAAAAACTGAATTGGAGACTTTACTTCCCCATCACATACAAATTGTTTGATTGACGGAAGGACGCCCTACTGGAGGTTTTTTAAAATGTGATTCTTTCCACACATTTGAAAAGGCTATTTTATACACGTAAAAGTGCTTTTCAAAATGACTGCCTGACGTTTAAGCTAGACTTGTTACTCTTAATATACTGGGTATACTGATTTACACCTTCAGCAATATTTCACCTTTTGTAGCTGAGAGCGTCCATCCAGCAGGATCTCTGGCTTGAACACACTTTTGAACCCCTTTCACTCCAACTCTGCTCACAGGGAGTTCACTAATGTCCCAAACACTTGCTGGAGTTTACTCACCACAACTGCCAGCCCTGCACTGTGCCCATGACCTTGATCAACTGGTTTGATCACACCATCTTCTCTCATGGAGGTGACCCAACCCCAATGACCAGGCAACCATTTCTCTCCTTTCCACTGTCTCTCTGTCTCACTTCTCCTGCCCTGTTACCTTTGTCTTTTTAAACATGGGGGACAGTTCCCTTCCATTGGTCTTGGAACTATCTGAGGAGGCTGCTAATGAAGTGTGCTTCTTTACCCAGAAACCTGGAGCAAATGAGCCCTGGTTGGGTCAGAGGATACTTGAGTTGTAACACTCAGAAGACTGAATGTAGACTTGCCACTTATATTAAAAAACAACTGGTGCATAAGATGGAAGCATTTAAACCTTTAGTGTCTAATCATTGTAGACCAGTGGGTGTCTCAGTGAGTAAGAGCTTTCTGCATGGAAACGAACAGCCATGCCTCGGCTCTGTGCAAGAATTCTGTCTTGTTCAACATCGTTTCACAGACTGTTATGTGGAACCTGCCCTGGGTCAGGCAGGGTCTGACTGCCCACCGGGGAATGAGCAAGAATAAAACAGGCTTTCTGCTCAAACTGTTATGGTCTGTGGGAGGCAGACTCATAATCTGACTACTTCACTGAAGGTGAGACACACTGTAATACGTTTCAGGCAATGCACCCTCCTATGATACAAAATGCTCAAATGAAATCAGATCCAGAGAGAAACTCCAAATCCAGACTGAAGATGCTGGTCCTTCTGGGAGACAGGATGGCTAAGAGCACCTGTGACTTGAAGGAGTCATGGGGGGAGGAAGATCAGATGAGGGGGGCTGTGTGAGAGGAGGGGCAGGAGGCAGTGGGAAGCACTCTATACATGATAGCTAACTGAGTTGGTTGGAGCACAATGGACACCCAGCTTCTATACCTGCCCTCTGCTAACCCATTACCTCCCCAGCAGACAGAGCATCCTTCAAGCTCCTCTCTGGTGAAAACCCTTTTCATCCTGAACTTCTCAGACCAATGAAAACCTGGTTTCTGATCCTTAGGGTTGATCCCTGCCATGGGGCAGTTCTTTGCATAATCTGAGAGAACAACAGGATGAAGAACAGGCTGGCAGATACCTCTTACTGCCCTGCAGGTGACTCGTCTAGACTTGAGAAGCATCAGTATACATCTCATTAATGACTGTATCAGGAGGATAATTTTCCTTTCGTTATGGGCCACTTGGGCCTTATGTGGCTGACAAACTCAATTGGGATGGGCAGTGTTAAAGTTCAGGCTGTATTCTGAGGGCCGAATTTCCAGTGTCCTCATCCCATTTAGCACCACTTCATCAGTATGTCCGGCTGAAAGTGGCACTTGCCACATTACAAATATGGTAGCTGACAGCCTCTTCTGTTCATCATGGGGGATGGTAAACCTTCAAGTCCTCTTATTTCCACTGCATTAATGGCATGCTCACCAACAGGACTGCCTTTTGATAGACAGCCCAGAGAATCAGGGCTGTGTTCCTGTCATGATATGGTCAATCACTAGCCACCATGAGGATTGTTCCATGGGCTCCCAGGTCCTAACACTGCGTCCATCAACATTTGCCAGGTTTTCATCATGGAAAAAAAATCACTGTTCTGGCTATGAGGGAGGATGACAATGGAAGAGGAAGGTATGGTGCCTACTCTTTAGAAATTTCATTTTATTAAGTTTATCGGCCACTGTTATGGAGATCTGGTGCCTGGAACAGAAGAGTGAAGAGTTGCTGAAAATGGCCTAGAGGAAGCCACTTAACTGCCATCTGTCTTGATTTTCCCATCTGTGAAGTGGGGATTAGATGAGATTATGTAGGTGAAAGACCTCTTTGCAATTTTAAGACGACATGAAATTTTACAGAGCAGTGCCTATCTTATGCAGTTCTTATCATCGTGTCCACTGTCTAGTAGAAGAATAAGCATGTTGTGACTGCTAAATGCTAAATTATTTGCTAAGAAAGATTCTGTAAGAAAAGAGAGAGAGTGTGTGTGTGTGTGTTACTATTATCTATATACAATGGATCTCTCCAAAATTTTAAGAAGCTAGCTCAGAAGATGGTGTAAGGCATTGGGTACAAATAGGTAAAACATGCCCCAAACTTCAATTTTGGGATAAGTCCAACTCACAGTGCCCTACCTGAGATATTATGGGAGATTAATGGATGAACTACCTTAATTTCCATTCAGCCTATACTGAAATTAGTAGGACTTAATAAATTTCAGTGAAGTTTAAAGTTTTATGAGCATTGTGCATAATTCGACATATAGCAGTTCTGAAAAACAGAACCCTCAAGATATTATTTCTTTCAGACTTAGGGAATTTATCCCACAGTGAGATTTATAGGGCTTGCCTCTGAAATATTGTCAGGCCAATGACAGCTGATGCCGTTTTTCAAGACACATGTATAGATTTGTTCTATTAAAGGAATATATTCTGATTCTTAGAAACTGACTCAAGGCCTGTCAACTTCAAATTTCCGTTTGGCTTCCCTTTTTAGGGGAAGATTTAATACCAAAATAAAGATTTTTGGAGAATTTCCCAGGCTCCTTCCAAATGTGATTATCTTAGTAGATAACCCCCAAAAAACTTACTTTGAGCTCAGCATTTTTTAAAGGAGAGAATGTTCACCAATCAATTAAATTTAAATTGTAAAAATTTAAGATTCTTGCCTTCTAGAATTTAAATAAATCATTTTCAGCTTCATGTATTTTTAACGATTTAATCCATTGGAAATAATAGATTTAAATGTTTAAAGTTTGGATTTTTTTAAAACATATAATTCACATACCATGAAATCCCTCCTTTTAAAGTATTTAATGCAGTCATTTTTGGTATACTCACAGGATTGTACAACCATCACCACTGTCTAATTTCAGAATATTTTCATCACCCCACAAAACCCCATACCCATTAAGCAGTCACTCCCCATTCCACCTCCCCCCAGTCCATGACAACCACTAACCAGCTTTTCCATCTCCATGGTGCCTCAGTTACTGTGATGACTAGTCAGTGTTCAAAACAACTGAGTTCATAGAAGGCATAATCAAAGATAAGTGGTTTGCTCAGTTCAGTGTCTCCATTGTTTGGAAGTGTCTTTTGCTGTAAGTAGGTCCACCTGATCATCGACCTTTGCCCTCCCTTTTCCGTCCATTCATCCAACATGAAGAATCCCCTTCTCCAAACTTAATGAGGGTTTTAAAGGAGTTAAACCAGTTGATCCATAGAAGTTCTCATTCTTCTCTTCGGGTAAGCTCAAGAATCATGGAGCCTTGCTTTGTGACAGCTGTCAGCTGTGAGTGAGCTGGATACAGGGTTGAAGAAAGTGGATTGACGGTAACTTAAAGCTTGATTCATCACCCTAAAAATCCCGTCTCTCCACTATGGAGCCGTGGAGTCTTGACCCAGTGTGAGATGGGAGGGGGTGTAAATACCACCCTGGAAACATAAATATAACATGGGTGCTCAAAAGACCAGATACCAATATGGATGTGAAATTCTCCAGTCACTCTAAGTTACTTGCTCAAAATATAATACATAGTCAAAACCACTCACTCTCTTCATTACCCAATTGTTTGAATCTGTGTGACACGGCAATCATGGTGATGTCATACTGCTAAAGATGAAGAACTCTGGGGAACTGATAGCAGTGTTAGATATGGGATGTAAATCCTCTCCAGAAATATGACATGGGTGCTCAAAAGACGTGTTAATATTGATATAAAATTGTCCAGTTGCTCTGTTTTAGTCCATTTGGGCTGCTATAACAAAATACTATAGACTGGATGTGTGATAAACAAGAGAAATCTATTTCTCACAGTTTTGGAGGCTAGAAGTCCAAGATCAAAGCATGGCAAATTCTGTGTCTGGTGAGGACTTGCTTCCTGGTTTGTAGATGGCTGTCTTCTTGCTGTGTCCTCACATGGTAGAAGAGGTGAGGGAGCTTTCTGGGGTCTCTCTTATAAGGACACTAATCCCTTTCATGGGATTCCACCCTCACGACCCAATCACCTCCCAAAGGACCCACCTCCTAATACCACTGCATTGGGGGTTAGGATTTAACGTATGTATGAAATTTGGGGGTACACGTTCAGTCCATAGCACACCCTAAGTTACTTGCTCAAAGTTACTGTTTGTTTTAAATCACTCAGTATTTTTATTACCCTGCTGTGTGAGCCTATCAGACCTAAGTCAATCATGATGCTGTCGTAATTCTACAGATCAAGACCTAGATGCATGTTTGAATGTCTAAGAAGAGTGGTCACAGAATGAACCCCTTTACCTGTCTTGTTATGAAGCTGCTTCTGAAAATGTGGAATAAAAATCAAAATTTCTTGAAACCTAATAAATATGTATAATAATGGTCCACATGAGGATTTCAAAGACCAGTAAAATTTGGGGAAAAAAATGGAGACGTAATAGACTGACCATCTATTGGTACCAAAAATTGATAAAAAAGCCTATTTTCAACAAAGGACAAAACAGCTGATTAAAGAAGAGTCCTATAAAGAGAATTTCACCAAGTAGTCCCCCTTCAGTTTATCACGTGCAGGTGAAGACTTTGTTGCTAATGGCCCTGGAGTGGTCTTGGAAAGCCATAGGTTAAAAAAAACAACAACTCAGTATTAATAATAGCAAATTATTAATGTTACTAAATTATTACTAACTTTCACAATGTTTCTTATAAATAAAATTAATAAATAATTTAAATTAATAAAATATTAACACTTTCATCATTTAGTGTTAGTAATCCAGGTTCTAGCCAACCAGAAAAAAATAAAAGTGGAATTCTGTGGCATGCTCATTCATTGTAGCATAAATGCATCCTATGACTTACCAAAATGTGCCTCTGTGCTAGCAAAATATCTCTTCTCACATCTTGTTTGATACAATCCAAAATGGCTAAGAGGCTTGTTTTATGGCCAAAAGAGTTAATTTATCCACTTGGCAATTTTCTCCCTTTCGGTATTTTTCTGACCAAATCATGAGCTACAGTGTCTACGTTCAGAAGCAGAGTACTTTCTTTTCCTTCCTAGATGGCTTATTTTGCTTTAAGTCAATAGAAACATGTGTGGGTAGTATAAATTTTACCAAAGTGGCTTCTGGAATGAATCAAATCCAGACAGCCACAGCCCCATCTCTCCTCTACATAAACAGGTACTCAAAAAAGCCTTTATCAGGAGAGACAGAAAAAATATATTGATATTTTGATTATTAGACTTACGATTCATCACTGGAATCAGAACAGTGCGTTTGTAAAGAGAGTATACGCAGATCTTTCAAGAGCTATGGCTGCCCCCAACACTGAAGAGCCATTTCACCCTAACATGTATTCCGTCTTTGGTCTCTTTTGATGAGACTCCCACCCAGGTGCAGGAAAACTTCCCAATGCTGTTGAAACAGCATTGCAGTTCCTTTTAATGGCTTGTTCTGCATCCCAGAAATCTCTAGTGAATTTGTGTGCAAGCTGTGGAAACAAGCAGTTAAGCAGTGTTTGAATATAATGCCCTTCCTTTATAAGTGTTTGCCTTCTGGTTTTTAGCCCCAATAATGGATTCTTTTAGAAGCTTTCTAGACATTAGCTATGCAAATGAAAGAAAAAAACAACTGTAAATTTGAAATATAATGTTCTTAGTGTTCTCCCGGAATTTGAGTAAGATTGACTAACAAAAAAATCCTAAAACTCTGCCTAAACTTTCTTTCGAAATGTCTAAATCAGGGCTATCCAAACCTGATTTGGAAAATGAGTTGTTCATAAAGAACTCACTTTATAAATCTGTCCATTTTAATAGACATACAAAAAACATGAGAAAGAATCTCTCTTGTAGAAATCACTCAACTGTATTATCTCTTGATAATATAACATTTGTACTTGGAAAGGAGTGATTATAAAATTCATTGAAAATGAGTTGAATGAGACAATCTAAGAATAATATCCAATACATTTTAATATGAATAATGGATTATCCAGAGAATAAGTGCACTTCTGTTGTAAGCCTTCATTTCCTCACAATATAAAATTTTACTGCTTTCCACACAATGTGTCTGCTTGAGTTAAGACAAGGCAGGTCGGAGCATGACTAAGTATTGATAAATGTATGCTCCTGATTTTGCGAATCCTGTGTTGCTTTTTTCCTCAGTCTCATTTTTATTGTATTCTTCTACACGGGCAGCACTAATATTTCTAGAATTGGTAAAAAAAGGAAATAAAGCAGAATAAAGCCTAATTCAAAGTCACAAGTGGATAACACAATTGTTAAATAAGACAATACTCATATTAAAAATAGAAGGAAATCCCCATAAGAAGATAAGACACCCAAGAGAGAAAATATTTTAGGACTTTTTTCCTTCTGTTAGTCAACCTTATGGATGTTCCAAACCAAAAAGCCATGACTCTGGCAAAGTTTGAAGGCATTTAACTTACAAGGAATGGAAACTTTTTTTTTGACTTAAATTTTAACTTAAATTTTCCACCATTTTCATCCTTTATTTTTTCCTGACAATGCACAGACTTCTTTTCTTTTGAAGAATTTGACGATGGGGCACTTGCTAGACACTACAAGCAAATATCATTATTTCTGGATCAGAGATTTGTATTCTTTAAATCACATATAACAGCGTGATTGTATAATAGACTTTGTCTGTGTCATTTTTTGCCTTTTCTTTTTCTGTTTTGCCTTCTTAGCTCCTGGAGTTTGCTGGCAATCCTTGGCACTCCTGGACTTGCAGCCAAATAACTCAAATCTCTGCCTCCATTGTCACATAACCTTCTTCGTTGTCTCTCTGTGTCTCGATATTTCCCCTCTTATAGAGACACCAGTCATTGGATTTAGGGACCATGCTGATCCAGTATGATCTCATTTTCACTTAATTACATCTGCAAAGACCCTATTTCCAGTTAAGGTCACATTCACAAGTACCTGGGGTTAATACTTCAACACATATTTTTTAGGGTTGGACACAGTTCAATCCTGAACACCTTCTATGACAAGACATCATTATTCAGATCATAAATGAATGAAAAAGACCTCAGACATGTCTGAAAATGACTCTTTCATGCTCTTGAAGATGTGAGCAGGGCACAGGCCAAAAAAAAAAAAAAAAAAAAAAGGTTGAAGAGATTATTCTGTTGTGCTCATTTGACCAAGGTGCCCGTAATTGCACTGTGACCTTTCTAAGTTTGAACAACATTGGTATAACTCTTATGGGTCAAAGACCTATCCATTGGTGAGGAGATTTAGATTCCAAGACCAGATTCCAAACTCTGCTTGATGGCCACCTGGGTGTGGGGAAGTTCTTCATCCAAACCTCATTTTCCTCATCTATCAGAGTGGTGCCAGCAGTCCCAATTTTAAGAGTTTCTTGTAAGTATTAAATGAGTCCATGTAAAAAGTGGCTGTTGGAAATCCTGACTCAGATCCTATTTAAAGATCCAAATACCTCTTGATAGTCATCATGGGGTCAACAGACTGTATATTTTCTCTAACTCACTTTAAAACCATGTGCAACTGTCCAAAGGAAAACTTATGTATGTCAGTGTAAAGGATGAAACAGAATTATGGTAGAACTCCTAGCAAAATCTTAGTTCCCTCAAGAATGAGCCTACTTGTTAAATGTTATAGAGAATAGATAGTGGCACACGATTCAGTGCTTCTACTAAGGTGAGAACACTGGGCTTAATTTCATCATTCAACCCATCTCTAATGGTATACCAATGGGAAACCTGAATCCCAAGAAGAAGGTCAGTTTTAGAAGCCAAACCCCAGTCCCTGCTGTTATTTTGTTCAGGTTCAGACCTGGTTATCTTTTGTTTTTCCCTTGCCTACCCTCTTTCTCACCTTCTCTCCCCTATATTTCTAGTAAGTGCACACCTGGCTTGGACAGTGATGGCCGCAGTGAACCTTGGCCACTCTCCACCTGAATCCCCTCATTTTTTGAGTCCTCAAGTCTGCCCACTGGTCTCTGTCATTTGGTCCTGGCAGTGGCAGCCCCATCACTCATTGCTCAGTATTTCTAGGGCTCTGATAAAAGACACTTTGAAAGTTTCTTAGATACCTTTTCTAAAATCCTTACTCTCTCACACAGGGCTTGGTATTTTGGTTTCCTTTAAAAAGCATTCAGTACATGATTTAAATATACCACCAATTTAATAAAAGGGATAACACAAACCACTGAATTGTTAAATCAGATCATCTCGAGTCAGAGATGTTACCCAGTGCTGAGCTTTACTGAGAACACCATAGATGTGAGTAATTAAGCAGCACAGGTGAAGCAGAAGGTCCAGGGCCTCCAACATGACTCTTTAAGTCACCTCTTCTCACATTGGATGGTTCTGACCCAGGTTCATAGATGAGATTTCTAGCAAAGTGGCACCGTCCTTCACCTTCATGGAAGGAATATTTTAGGTCATGAAACATCTCTTGTGACACTCAGTTGCCCAGCTTAGGTGGCATTTTCTATGGAGATACATCACATAAATCCATAGATGCCTGGTTCTGCTACCATAAAGCAATCCTAAACAACTGAATGCATCATGCTAAAACAGTCTATAGACAAGGATTGTCTTTCTAGCAAAACCCACTTTGTTTGCATACTATGACGTCAGTCAGTAGGATGATTACAATGAGATGAGACTGGATCTCCTGCCTTCTTTCTCTTTCTAGAGAACTCCCTCTCCCTCACAAAAGAGGGGAATGGATAGAAGACCTGCTGCTTTAACCAGTGACTTCCCAGTTAAGAAGGATAAGGAAGATTTCCATTTATATTAAGACACACAGACACTACACAACACACGCTCATTCTTCTCTATCAACTTTAAGTCTTCCAGGTCTGTAAAAGTATGCTTCAACAAGTCAGCCCCCCAAAAATACTTAGTCCATTTTAATGTTACTGAAATACTTGTGTTTTATATTTACCATATAATTGTGCAATGTAAAGTGTTCAAGTATGTACAAAAAGGTGAATAATCATTTCTAAAAGATGAAGTCTGAGGTCATCATTGAAGGGAAATATATTTCTTTGTGTTTAAAAACGTTTAACATCCTATTCTAATAAACAATAAATAATACAGTACCATCCCTGGCATTTTTATTATTGATTATAAGTGAAACTGATGTGTGATTTGTCAATGAAAATAATATTAAAGTGAGCAATAAGCTGTTTTATTTTTAAAGCAGTATGAAAGGTGTGCTTTTTCATTTGCTTTTCCTATGCTTTCATTACTCCTCCTACTGAATTGTTTGATATTTTGTGGATTGTTTGGTTTCTGCAATTGGTAGATGTTCAGATGAAAAAGCAGAAGATGGTTCTCCTTCTCAGTGTTTGCATTAGCACCCTTGCATCCATTAAAAGCTGATGTGTGAATGCATGTAATACATAGGATTGTCTGCATGCATGTGTGCATGTGTGTTTACCACTGGATTGGTCAGGGTTCTCCAGAGAAACATACCCAAGAGGACGTGGATATATACAGAAAGAGATTTATTATACAGAAATGGCTTGCATGATTATGGAGGCTGGCAAATCCAACACCAGCAGGGTGGGTCAGCAGGCTGGAGACCCAAGAGAGCCAATGGTGCAGATGAAGTCTGAAGGACATCTGGTGGGGAATTCACCCTTTGTTCAGGTAGGTAAGTAGTTAGATAGAGAGATAGATAGGGAGGCTGATGTGTATGTCTATTCAGACTTTCAACTGATCGGGTGTGGCCCACCCACATTGTGGAGGGCAATCTGCTTTTACCCAAAGTTCACTGATTTAAATGTGAGTCTCATCCAAAAGCACCCTCCAAGTTAACACACAAAATTAACTACCACACCACTCTTTGTTTCCCTGTATTTTCTCAGTTAACATTCATCCTCCATTATTGGATGGTGGAGGGGTGATGTGGTGACCAGTGGCCCATTCCTGACTGTTGTGAAGAGACATAGAGAAACCAGTATAGGCAGAAGGAGTCCTTCTGATTCCAGAGCACACTGAAGATCCTGTCTACTTTGAGAGATCATGTGTTATATTTTATGTTTAAGAGAAACTGAGAAAAATAGGGATTCTTTGCCTAGTATGTGCAACTTAGAAACACCACCTCTGCTTTCTCTATTAATTACATCACAGTGGAGTATGATGTCAATATAGATTTCAATATAAGTTTACACACACAAACATACATGAGAGAACAGTATAAAACTTTTCTTTGATGTTACTGATGTCAACCCCTATACGCTTTATGAATATGTGTTCATTTTTGATAAAGAGATGTAAACATACAAAACTGTGGTATATAAGAATGTAAAAATATGTATGAAAATAGAAAATACACATTCTATATTCTATTGATGTTACATTTCAGCATTCTTTTCATAACAGCTCTATCCTTTGAAATAAATACTATTTATTCCTCTTACTAAATGAAGTTATTCAACCACATTTTTACACTTTCGTTTCAACAGTTCCTACTTCTTGCTAGGTGCTGTTGACACAGTTGCTTCTGTTGAAACGTTCGTGACACGGTAGTAGAAGTGGACAATTAAACAGATTACTGCAATGAGTTAATGATACTCCCACAGTTTGGGAGGGAGGAGACGGTAAAGGATTCTAACTCGACCTGCTTGTGTTTGAATTGGTTTTGTTCTATAATCACATAGAGGCTGTCACCAAACTAAGCATTTCGAACTCATCTGCAAAGCACAGGGAATTTTTTTTTTTATCTCTTCTTCTCATCTCTTATCTCCTTATGACCTAATGCAGGGTTTGAAAAACTAGGTAAATCGCTTACAGTCCAAATCTGGTGTTCTGCCTGTTTTAGTAAATCAAATTTTATTGGAACACAGATGTGTCCTTTTGTGTTTGTATTGTCTAGGCTGTGTTAATGCTACAACAGAATTAAGGAGTTGCGACTGAAATCATATGGTATATGAAGCCTAAAATATTTACTCTCTGGTCCACTACGGGAAAAGTTTTCCAATGCCAATCAACTAGTTAACTGGTTAAAATTACATCAGGGCTTCCATGGAAACAAGCACTCATTTTTAATGGAGAACGCTTCTACTTTGACTTAATAACTCTTTTGCGACTTTTACGGTGGTATATTTGTTGAGAGGCAGTTTGTAGGACATTGAAGAGCACTGTTATCAATTATACACACTTGGTGATTCAGTCCAAGATTTGCCCACTGGTTGTTATAGAATTTTGAGTGAATTTCTGGGTGACAACTTGAAGGGTTGATGAAGACATCTCTAAAGATGGACAGGAGCAACTTAATCAATGACCTCCATCCCCCTCAAAGAAATTACAATCAGGAAAACAAGAACATATCTGATCATAAAGACAAAGAGGATGGTTGCATGCTGGTGTTGTAGGTCCACCTCCCTTTTCTTTATACCTGTTTGGTATCTCCACCTTGATGGTCTGCTGGCATCTCTAATTTTCAATCCAAAATCATCACCTGGCTTTGGATTCTCTGACTTCTGTCCTCCGCATCACCTCTGTGTTCAGATCTCTTACTTCTGCCCTTGGCTTCATCAAAAATAACAAGTGAAAGTCTTCAGAGATCCTTAACTCTTTCTTCTAATTCACGTTTCAGTAAATGTTTGTGTAGTTGAATGCTTCAGCTATATTATTTCAATCATTTTCTCTCATTGATTTGTTAAATTAAAGAGTCACAGACTTCAGCTTCTGAGCACTCAAATTTTGAAGATATGTGATGAAATGTTTCCCAGTGGTAATTTTCCAGTAGCTGCTATACGCTTTTTTTATTGTTGTAGTTTGAGAGGGACCTACTGTCACAGAACGCCCTGTTTCATGGAGGGAGTATGATGTGGGTCACCATGTTCCTTATGGGATTGCAAGTGTCTTTTTCCTAAACTTCTGTCAGGGAAGCCTTCCTTATAGATCCTCAAGAATCATCCTGTCACAAGTTTTATTAATTCAAGAAGTCCAAGACCATTTCATCCCATGAGGATCTACAGATTCCCTTATCTGACCCCATCTCCCTGAAATCCTTCACTTCCGGAAGCTTCCGCTGGCCTTCTAGAACTCATACCTCCCTCAGCAAAACCCTCCTCAATGTCAACACTCTGAATATTCACTGTCCCTTCTTGTTCTCACTGAAAGCTTGGCTCTCCTTCGAGGACATCTTTTTGCCTGTAGCATCCTTCAGTAGGGACCATTCTTTTTCTCAATCCTCATATCCCCTGGGTTTTGACGCTGCATAATGTCTTTCTGACTTCTCATAACTTCTTCTAGAATCTCCTCTTCCAAAAAGTATAGTTGTGTCCATAGATACGACTCTTGTCTTAGTAACTGGAGATTTCAAAAATCCATGGGGTTTCAACCTTAGGTCCACACCGGCATCTCCTGGGGGAAACTTACAAAATGACAAAGACGTCTCTCTATTCCCAAAGATTCTGATTCCATTATTCTGGAACTTAGGTCTGTGTTTTCAAAAGCTTCCCCGTTGAATCTAATACACAGTTGGGATTGGGAGCCACAAATATTGATGATCTTTCCAATAGCTTGGTGTGCCCATTTCCTTGTCTCCTGAATGACTTTTCCTCTTCCCTAACTCTGACACTTACACCCATACGCCACACCTCGTCACTTCATAACTCCGCTTTTATTTGTAACACCCTCTGATCACCACTTACAATCTTTTCATTTCACTTTGTCACACCTGCAGTGTTCAGCTCTGCTAATACTTAAATCCACTGAGTTTTTTTTTGTTTGTTTTCTTTTGTGTCTACCATAGCTTTGCTATTTGCTGCCCCTCTCCTGTTCTCACGGGCACCCTTACCTAGATTAGATGACATGTTCCATCATGATATTCATTGCTTATCTTCACCTGTTACTCCCTCCCCACTCTCTATGTATTCTGGAAAGATCCCTCACATGAAAAACAAGCATGCCGATAGGTTGGTATTTTATTCTACAGGATAGATTAGATTATACTGCAGTAATAAAAATCGTATGCTCATTCTCAGTGCCTTACACGAGCAAAGGCTTATTTCTAACTCTGCTGAGGTCTTGACAACTCTTCAGGACAACTATTTGCTATGCAGATGGAGGTGTCCCTATTTTGTAGCCCAATAATCTGGAACAGTTGGCCTTCTTGGTGTGTATAGGAAGGAAAAGAACACTGGATAATTCCACATAAGCTTGGTCTTGCACATTTCACTGGTGAGAAATAGTGACATGGCCCCACCCCACAGCCAAGATGCAGAGGCATGCAGTCTTCAGGTGTGTGGAGGGGTTAGAAATCAATTAGTGGTGACTATTAGTAAGGTTGACCACAGATCATGGAGACCATGTTACTGATCATGAATTGAAGATCAGCGTAGCTATACAATCTGGTCAAACCTCACCAACGTGGAGAATGACAAGATATGAAAAAAGGTTTTCCTGACCCCCAAAGTGAGTTATGCTCTACAGGAGAGAAACAATCCATTGCAGGACAGGAGGTCACACCTGGGCTACAGGTGTGATTTGAAGACCAGCATCATGTTCCTTCTTCATGCATTCGTTGATCATAGGCACTTGAATTATTAAAGTCTTCTGAACTGGCTTCCTCTGTGGTTCCCAAAGCTCCCGGTCATCTCATCCTGACCAGACTCAAATATTTGTCTTTCTGACCCAGAGAGGCATCTGAGTTTTTGGCTTTGACCTTTAAACTCTATAAAACATAATCATCTAAGACATAATAACCCAATGTGTGTCCTTTTTGGTGGAACATTAACCTCAATATGAGAGCTTTAAAGCAAAGACCTCTACGATTAACTTTGTTTAATCTCTTGCCAACGAGCTAAAAACAATACAATAAAAATGGATGACTTATTTTGTTTCTTAAGACCTCAAGCCTAGAAATATTAGCCTAGCCATGGTACACAAGCCTTGAATAAATCAGTGGAAAGATTTTTCATTTAAATGACCAGTGTTCTCTTTGCTTGGTCTCCTGATCTTAGTAAAGTGATATTACCCTCTTGAATAAATAATGTTTCAGAGTTATAAGTGCTTTCTTCTGAAGATCTCTTCCCTTTGAGGAGTGAAGTGGGTGCCGGGGGCATCCACTTAATGGTGGAACTTACTACGTCTAGATTTAGCTTCCAGTTTTTGATGCATTTTGGTTTTAATTATGTTTAGCACTTAACAGCCACAAACAAAGCCCAGTGATAATAAAATTCATCTACCATTGCGTTTGAGAAAGAGGTGCTCCAAAAATCAATTTCGGTTAGCTAAAACATCATCAGTTGCATTAAATAGATCGCTAACTATGGATTAAATTCTCCTTGCAGTCTTGTCCCAGGAAATTGTTTGGAAATGCAAATTCAGACCTTTAAGACTGTGGTCTGGGATACTTATTAATGAGTAGAGTGAGTATTTCAAATTTGGTTTCTTAATATTCAAAATATTACATTTCAAGAAATATTGCCAAATAACTGGAGGGGAGGAAGGAGAAGCAATGCACGTTGACTTGAAAACAGCAAGGCATCTCAAACTGCCCTTCCCGAGATTTTGCAAATGGTTTTACATTTTTCCTATAGTTTCCCCCAGAATAAAGAATTTCATGCCTTGACTGATGGGTGTGTCCTCCTTACTAAATGATATACTGATAAACTTAAATTTTAGACATGGTATACTGCATGATAACAGGCCAGTTAATAACCTCGATGCCTCAGTTTCCTTGTTTGGAAATAAGATCACAGTATATCTGTTATGAGACTAAAGTTAGATGATGCAGGCAAAAAATACGGTGATTCCTGGTACAGAGAAATCCCTCAAAAACATTGACCCCATGAGTATTCTTCCTGCCTGGTGCACCATTCTAAGCAGAGGTGGGATGAAATCAGATCTCCTGGCTTACAAATTATTCAGTGTTATGGTACATATCCAGCCATTTTGAAAGTGTAGAAGCAAAGTCTATTTATTTGGGGAGTGTGCTGAAAACAGGAAAAGGCAGAGTTGTTTTTTGTGTGTGTGTGTGTGAGGAAAGTTAACCCTGAGCTAACATCCGTTGCCAATCCTCCTCTTTTTGCTGAGGGAGATTGGCCCTGAGCTAACATCCATGCCCATCTTCATTTATTTTATATGGGATGCCACCACAGCATGGCTTGACAAGCAGTGCATCGGTCTGCGCCCAGGATCTGAACATGCGAACCTCGGGCCACCGAAGCAGAATCCGTGAACTTAACCGCTACGTCACTGGGCTGGACCCTAAAAAGACAGTGTTTTACCTGCCGATGTATTGATCTTCTTAGATGAACAGCAGTGGTGAATAACTGCATAGATTTAAGACGTCTATCAAGTGGGAACCACAATCCGTTAAGTGCAATTGAAACTTTGGCAACATGATGGATATTGGTTCCTTAATGGAAATTCTAAATAAGATGTTGTGGGATTTACTTGCTCACAAGGGGGAAACATGAATATGAAATCAATAATTCAAAAAGATGTATGCACCCTTAGGTTCATCATAGCGTTATTCACAATAGTCAAGATGAGGAAGCAACCCAGGTGCCATCAACAGCTGAATGGATAAAGAAGATGTGGTATATATGTACAGTGGAATACTACTCAGCCATAAAAAAGACAAAATCATGCCATTTGCAACAACATGGATGGACCTTGAGGGTGTCATGCTAAGTGAAATAAGTCAGACAGAGAAAGACAAATACTGTATGATTTCACTCATATGTGGAAGATAAACAAACATACAGATAAGGAGAACAGATTAGTGGTTTCCAGAGGGGAAGGGGGTGGGGGGGCAAAAGGGGTAAAGGGACACATGTGTATGATGACCAACAAAACTAGACTATTGGTGGTGAACACAGTGAAGTCTAAACAGAAACTGAAATATGATAATGTACATCTGCAATTTACACAATGTTATAAGCCAATATGACCGGAATAAAATAATTTTTAAAAAAATGCAAGACTTCAAGGTTATGCCAAAGAGGTGCCCACCTGGATTCCAAAATAGATGCTTACTAATCTTTCTCTTTATTTCCCAGTCAGAAAGTAAGAATTGAATTTAAGTGCATCATATTATATGGAAGACTGAGTTCTAACCCCAGGTTAGATATCTTACTCTCCTTGTCACCACGGGCAAGCCAAAGATCTCCCAGATCCTTCATCTGAAAGGTAAGGATAAAACATTTGTCCCATCTGCCTTATTGGGTTATTGTGAATATAAAATGGCTGATTGTGTGTTGAGATGGCTATATAAATTATGAAGTGCTATGAAATGTAAGCGTTCTGCATTTACTCCAAAAGGTTGTCTCTTCTCTCCTAATATGATTTGGATTTCCTGATCCATCATCTCTCCCTTTATACTCCTTGGACTGACTTACCCCTCCATTTTCTAGGTTAACAACTAGCAAGACCTAGACCAGGTTGAACTAGCTTTTCCTAATTCTGTCTTTACGTGCTGGAGAAAAACATGCAAAATATCAAATGATCTAACTTTAAATGATGACCACTATCCTCAAGGTAGACTGCAGTACTTACCAAAGTCCTACTATTTTCTCCTAGTTATTTCATTCTGCCGATCCCCCACAAGACCATTTTGCATTTTCTCCTTTCTGATGAAACCTTCAACACCTGTTTGTGTTCCTCAAACCCAGCCAATGACACTGCTTTTCATTTGTCTAAAACATAAAGCATATTCAGGGGAACATACCCTCATACCTATATATACCCACCTGGAGGAAAGTGTTAATATGAGTCAGTTCTCATTTATGTCTATAGTCATGATGATGACCCTTGATCAAACTCTGAGAAAAACACTAGTACAATGTTCACATAGTTACTGGGTCACAATGTTCCTCTATATTCCCAAGGTAGTGGGTTAAGATGAACCAGACTGACAGCATTATTTGATGTAAACATGAAGGGGGATGTGTTTGGGCTCAGCACCATAGCTGGTCACCCAATGGTATGTGCCTGTATGACCAGCCCCCTTTTAGAACTCTAGACCCTGGGACTCAGTTAGATTCTCTTGGTGAAGATCTTGTACACATCTCAGCAGCTCAGAGCTGGGGAGACAAGTGTGTCTTGTGTGACCCTCACAGAGAAGAAAGGGGAGGACTTCAAAGACTGTCTGTGACTTCTATAGACTTCGTCTATGGATGTCTTTTTCCTGCTGTTCTTTCCTCAACTCCCTTCCTTCACTTGGACACTAGGTTCAATCTCTTCTCACCTACACATGAATGATGCTCCATTGATGTCCTTCTCAACTGATGACCTTTCCTTCTACAGCATCATTCCATCAACTTAAAATATACTGCAACATAACCACGTTAAAAAAAAACAATGGGGACCCTGCAAAGCTTACACCCCCCACTCAGTATTGTCAACGATCTCTGGTCAACTATATTACCCAAATCTAATTCATCTCCTGAAGTGCTTTGCCAATCGACTCCAATAAGATTTTCCTTCTGACGACTCCACCGAGGCCACTGTCATCTTTGTTCCAAGTGTCTCTATGCGGACAAACACAGTAGTCATTTTTCTACCCTCAACATGCTTGGTTTATCAGCTCCATCTGAAGTAGATGACCACTTTCCTTACTTGGCCCCCAGGATGCTGCTAGTATTTGGACCTCCCCTGGACTCATTAGCCACTCCTTTTTCAGTGTTTTTGGCAGTTCTTCCACTTTCCCCAAATTCTAAAATTTGAAGGGTTCCTCAGCTCAGTCTTAGGATGACGTCTTCTTTTTATAAATTCACTCCATATTTAATCTCATTCTGTTCTACAGGTTTAAATACTTTTTAATTCCTGATAGCTCCCCAATTTATATCCAATTTATTCCTCGCTTCCCCCAGAACTTTAGAAAAGTCTAAACGTTTATATCCTACTGCCAATTTGCTGCCTGCACTTGGATGAATTACATGCGTCTCCAGCTTTGCATGTTAAAAAATAAACTCTAGAGTTCTTCCTCCATTCCTAATTCCGGTCCACACATAGTCTTTCTCATGTATACAAAAAATTATGCCACTTATCTAACACTAGCTGGGACCAAAAATCTTAAAGTATTTCTTTTCCCCCTTTTATGTATACTCACATTCAATTGATCAACATGTTCTACTTATTCTCCTTTCAAAATATGTCCAGAATCTAAACATTTTCCACGACCATATTTCTATCATTCTCTTCCATCCCCCCATCACTGTTCACATCCCCAATTATAATAGCCTCATATCTGGTCTCTTTTCCTTCATCTTTGTTGTCCTTTAGTCTACAGTTGGAGTTCTCATTTTAGACTAAGTCAGGGCATGCCTATCTTGTTCTCAAAACCCTCCAATGATTCCCATCTCACTCAGAAAAAAATCTAGTCTTCAGAAGTCCTACAAGATCTTCCTCCACCCCAACCTCACTGCTTTCCATTTCTCTTTGCAAACCCCGCTTTCTGTGCTCCGGCCACACGTTCACCTGCCTCTCTGCAGCTCCTTGAACATCGCAACCAAAGTTGAAACTCAGAGATTTTGTCTTTGCTACTTCTATTCCTTTTGCCTTCCATGCTCTCTGCAAGGTGTGGTTACACACTTCCTTTGAGATATAACATTTTCAGAGGGGTAACCACTCTCTACAAAAGTTCTCCCTCTGTTACTCTACTCCCAATACTGTGGTTTTCTTTTCGGCTATTGCCATCACCTGACATATTGCATATTTATTGGGTCATTATGTTTCTTCCCCCTCTAGAACGTGAGTCCCCTAAAAAATGAGTTTTTCTGTCTCACATAGTGTTGTATCTCAAATGCTTACAAGAGTACACAACATATCATGGGTGCTCAGTAAATATTTCTGAATATGATTCAACAGGATCCTGAATTTGCTGTTATTTAAATTCACATTGAAGTGAAAAGTACATGTCCTAAGGTTAAGTAGTGTAATTGCTTCGGTTATAAATGGACGTAATTTGCCTTTGATGATTTGCTGTCAGTTTAAGCTAAGTATGTAATTCAGCTTGACATTGGTTGATTTCAAGATAATTCATGGGGGTTGCATCCTAAGATGAAGCTCAAGATGAAGTTTTTCTCTTAGCGTACGTACATTCAGTTTCTCTTCCAAGGGGAGACAAATGGTATATTTTAAGTTAATATTATTACAAATTTCAGTGCCAGTTGGTCATTCTCAAGCTATGTAACAAACCAAACCAAAAATAAAACTGAAGTCTTTCCAGTCTTATTTACTTCCTAACTGTTTTCTCTCTGAAATGGCAAACAAAGTCTTTGGTAGCAGAAGTTTCACAGATTCCTTACAGGATCATTTTGGGTGATGGTTTCCTTTTATCCCCAAATATTTAAAATGCTAAAGTCACCAGAGAGGGTGGCTAGCATGCGTGCTGTACAATTTTTATTGCAACAAACATCTGCTGTTTGTAGCTATTTATTTTGAGGGACATGATTTGGCCCTCAGCACATCCAAATTGGCACACTTTCGGTGACAGAAATCCAATTCAAGATAATAAGAAGAGTAATTTATAGGCTTTTGTAACACAAAAGTCAAAAAGGGAGGTTTCAGGCACAGTGGGATCCAGGACTTAAATCATGTCACTTTTCTTTCCCTTGCTTATCTCCTTTGTAGAATGTCTATTCATGTCAATCCAAGACACATTCCCCAGTCTAGCAACCCAAGAAGAATGGCAATTTCATTATCAAGAAGAACTCTGGTGGAAAATTAATGTTGAGGGTTTAGATATTCCTGGCATGGGTCACTGGTTCATTGCTATACCAACCACCGAACCCACCTTTGGAGCTAGAGGAGCTGCCACATTCTGGCCAAGCTAAGAGCATATGCTCCTTTTGGTGGCCTGGAAGGGAGGTGTAAACTCAACTTCATTCAAACCTACTTACCACAAAGAGGATGAAGAGATGCAAATGAAGATGTAGAATATAATCTCTAGAACATACTGTGACGTAGTTCTCATTGTTTTCATGATGAGGGCCCTCTTTCAGAGAATCTGAATATTTTTAGGATTCATAAAATGGCCATTAGGTTTGTAATTGCAACCACAACTTATTAATATTGCACCTCAGTTTGGAGAATAAAATGCAATTTTCAGAGCGTTCTGTACTCTGGTAGGTTTGGGAGTTTGAAGGCGGGCACATCTTAGTGTATTGTGTATGCAACTTTTATACAGCTAAGACCTGAAGGCACTATGCCTTATAAGAAGCACCCCGTCATCCTAGCTGGCATTCTTTCTTTCTTGGCCATCTAGTTTTCAACTGAAGGCTAGCATTTAATGTTGAAATTTAAGCATAATATATGGGCTGACTGAGTTGGAACATCAAGTCCCTGACTCTTAGAGGAAATGAAAAAATACTAATATAGAAGCCTAAACCCCACCAAATCATAAAGGGAAGTCTTAAAAGCCTAGGTGTTAGCATTTATAGTATATTCAAATGTATTCCCTCAATGCTAAATGAAAATTTGTCCTCTGTAACTGTGGAAACTTTTTCCTGTTTATTACTTTCTTCCCTAGATGCCAGACCTTCTGAAAAGCACCAACCCTCAAATAAACATCTTTGGAAAACAAATTTTGCCTATGAATTTTCTAATAAAGGTTTTGTATTGTAGTACATCTAGGAGATAAAAATCACAGAAATTTAAGTAATCTTACTTTTACCTCTTTGAGGTTATTACTTCTCCTCTGCTCCTCATTGCTGGCCTTTGATCTATTATGTTAATGGAAAAAATATTTTTCCTAAGTTCATTGTGTTGGAAGAAAAAAAACACATTGAATCCAATGTAAGTTCTTAATATCCTATGGGTAATAACTGTTAAGGGGTTTCTATATTGAGCTTTCTGCAGAGCTAAATTCTCTCTTGCTTGGGTTATGGGTGATTGGATTTTGCCCTGTTAAAAGGAGTAAAACAACAAAATTAGGAAAAAAACTAAGTTGACGTAAATTAGAATATGTCATTAGATACAAGTGGAGACAAGCAGAAAAGAAGATGCAAATCAGAAATAAATAAAAATGCAATCACAATATTATTTACACCATGGGGAAAACATATGATGAAGGTGAGCTTGGAAAACAAATGGTAGAGGGGCTGAGAAATGTAGGAAAGTAAGTGAATGTAGAAGTAAAGGATTTGGAAAGGCAAAGATGGCAGAAGTAGGGAGACATTTTCAGCCGCATGAGAGGCAAATATCAATTTCCAGGAAATGCTTGATTGACTTGATTGAACAGAGAAGTTAAGTGACTTTCTCAGAGTCACACAGCTTAAAAGCAACATGGCAAGGATTTGAACTGAGGATGGATCTAATCTCAATGTCTCTGACTTGAACCACAATACAGTGATATTTTGAACGACACCCCCAATTTGGATTGTGTAAATGATCAAAGTTTCCCTGTGAAATAGTCCCACAACTGATCTTTTCCATGGTTATATATGCATTTATCATTGATGCTTTCTATTGTAGATAATGATTTGAAAGCATACCTCAAATTCAGTCCAATCCACTTGATATTTATTCACTTTGCTACAAATATCAGTTACATAAAAAGATCAAAATATTACATATCCCTTAGAATATGGTAAAAAATAAAGTTTGTCACATTCTAAGAACAGATGTTATCAGCTCCTACACAAAATAAAATTTCTACGGTCAGATTAACTGGCTGACAAACATGGGATCACTTTAAATTCCTATTGCAAGTGGATAATTGTAGTTTGGTGATTATCAATTTATAACTATTCCCTTTATCTTATCCAATATCTCTTTGTCAAACTGCACTACACACACATGCATATGCAATATATTACACAACGTATATAATATATTATATAATTATATTAGCCCCCCCAAAAAAGATGGAGAAATAAACAAGAAACATTATCATGTTTTGCTTCCCGTGGATTTGACATATTTTACTTCCTAAGAGGATTCTATGATGCCGCTTGTCTAACTAAATCTTAATTTCCCTAAATGAGGTAATGAGTGTGGATAAAGTTCCTTTTTCATCTGAGAAGTGCCAAGTAAAGTTAGTTTTTGTGATAAAAGCTGAGTTGGAAGGAGAGTGGTGACCTGGTGGTTTTCCATGACATCACAATGCAGGAAATTAAGTCCATGAAACGCCACATTGAGATCTGGAGTTCTTTCCAGGGTCAGGCACCCAGGCTCAGAGAGGCCCTGCAGACATTCCCATAAGAGTCCTTTCTGTGCTCAAAGATGTAGGTGGCATGGGCTTGGCCAGCAGGACCAGGGTGATCTTCTGACCGTTGGGTATAAGCCATCAGTGCTGTAACCAGGGCAAGATTTCCAGGAACACCCATCATAGGGATATACACAGTGCTCAACCTTTTAAAGATTTAAAAGACCACCAATTTTTAATGCTGCCACCTCACCAAATGTCTTCCCCTCTCCATTCCACCCTGATCCGGCTGAGAGGAGGGCAGTGCCCTGGCCCCCCGGTCGTCTTAGGAGAGAGAATCTCTAAGGCAAAGAGAAGAATCCTATGAATCAGGCCAGTCTTCATTAAGGCACCTCCGTCTCACCATCTTCTTTCTTTTCTCCCTCCATCTTTTCTAGCTTTCTACTCTATCCATTTCAGAGTCTATTTCTTGAGCTTAGTCTCGCCGTCAACATTACTCTTTATCATTTTCCCAATGACTGTGGCTAAATCAAATTTTAACAGTCTACGCAGATTATCAAAATTATTGCAATGACTGAATTGATTGCATTAGCTATGAAACTGATTTTGTCGCTGATATATTAATACTGTAAAATTTATTTTGTTGAAAGCCCCAGAAACCTTAAAGGAAAACTAGCAAAATGATGTGTGTTTGTCTTAGTTTCATGTCTTTAATTTCATTGTCAATATCACCTTCACTTGTGAATGACACTGATCATTTACCATGGGACATCACTGGTGCAAGCAACTGAAAGTTGCTTCATCTTAAAAAAAAAAATGAAATCCCTATTCATAGACACGTGGGAATAAGCTTACCAAGCATGGCATTTTCTATACTACAAACCATTGCCTTCTTCCTTTCTTTGGATAATAGGTTTTACATTATTCTAAGAACAAAACTTGTCCATTTCCACCTTTACTACAAAACCAATTTGCTTTACACCATGGACTAAATAGTCTGAAGCAAGTACAACATTCTACGTTAACTCATTTACCGAGATTGAGCGTTCTTGCAGTGTTTGCCAATGTTTCTACGCCCATTTATATCCGACAGGTGATACGAAAGCCAAGAAATTCCTAAGTGGGTTATAATAAGTAGTGTGATAAAAGTAGTATACCGAAATCATTGCTGATTCAAAATTCGCTTAAACTTACGCCATAAAATTTGAATTAACAAGAGTCTAGATGAAAGTAATAAAATAGATGAGCATTACTTTAGATGCTTATAGCATATTATGAATCATTTTCCCTTCACCTTAAAAGTATGAAGACTACAAAAAAATGAAAAGAATGTGAATCATATCATCACACTCAAAGACAAAGAAACCAGTGGAGCATATATTCATGTCAAATGATCCTGCACAGAATCACTTTCAAAGACCGATATCTTTGATATAATTATAATTTCTACATATTTGATTGATCTATGATTATCTAGACCAACGGGTCATGATTTCTTCAACAGTTCTTCTATCTCAGTGTAAAGGAGACTGGGCAAAATGAAAGCCAGGAATGCAGATTGATGTGTAATATTAGCGACTATTATGGGGGGCTAATTTTGAACCAGCTTCTGAGAAACAAGTATTTGAGTGAATGTCAGACATCAGCAGCCAGAGTTCAGAAAGAGATGACAAGAGCTTATCAAAGAGCTACCAATAGGTTCATTTCAGGGGAAAAGTCAACACTGATTTCCAAAGTGTACTACCACATGTTGGGAGGCAGAAGAATCAGTTCTCAAATCAGGTGGCTCACAAACACTGTTAATTTTGGCTATGTTAATTCCTATTCCTGTACATTCAGTAGATTTTGTCCATAAATATCCTAAAGATGACACAGGGCCTTGGAAAACATCACTCAAGTTCACCATATCTATCCCATTCCTATTTTCCTTCACATAGTCTTGCCTCGGTGAGTTTCTGTGTGTGTTTGTGGGAGAGGGAGGAAAATACTGTGGCACTTCTCAGTCTCCATAATCATATGAGCCAATTCTTCATAATAAACCTTTTTATATCTATATCTATACCTATGTCTATATCTATAACTATATCTATGTTATTTATAATTATATCTATAACTATCTATATCTATATAACTATCTATATCTTTACCTATATCTGTAACTATATCTATATCTACAACTATATCTACTATAACTATATATCTATAATGATACCTATATATATAACTATATTTATAACTATCTATATCTTTATCTACAACTACATCTATATCTATAACTATATATCTATAATGATATCTATATAACTATACCTGTAGAACTATCTACATCTATATCTATAACTATGTATCTACAACTATATCTATATCTATAACTATATATCTATATCTATAACTATATATCTATAATCCAGAAATATCTACAGATATATAGTTATAGATATAGATAGATTTATGTCCTATTGGTCGTTTTGTTTCTCTGGAGAAGCCTGAAAATACAGCATTATACTTAGTAAATTGACTTCTGAAGATGGTTGAGGATAGGCTAAAAAGGAATAGTTCCCTTCACTAGTTAACAGTTAGAAGGAGGATCAGATATTTAAAGATAAATAACCAAAGAATAAGAAAAGGAAATATTTGCTACAGATATTGTATATTTAAAAAAGAAGAAAAAAGCCCACAGCCTCAGGATACGTCGTTGTTTCCAGTGGCATCACTCTGCTCTGTTATCTTTCAGATCCTTTGTCATTCTCATACCGAGGACAGCATCAGTGTCAAATTTGAAAGATGGGCTGTTATTTTTGCTTCCCCCAAATGCCAACTTGAAAATGTTTGAGCTTTCCTTATGACACCATTAATCTTTCATTCCTCATTGGGGAAAGTTTTGCCTTTTTGCAAGCACCAAACTCTGTGTGCACAGGTGTTTGTGTGTACGTGTATGTGCACGCATGTGTGTGTTCTGTCTTATAGAAAGATTCATGGTCCTAATGGTACCTGGCCGTGTCGATGTCCAGGCAACAGACACCTGTCATAAAAAACGAGAGTCTTGCCTCTGGCCAGTCCTGAGGCGCACACAACTTTCTGAGCAAAAAACCCTCCAGAGAGAAGTCACTCTGTGACATGACAAAATGTGACATGACTACAGCTTGGTAAATGCATTTTGGTACAATGACGGTCTACCATTTTTAGAATGACTTGCAGCATTACTTTTTCCATCAGCCTGCCTTTAGAGTTCAGTGCTGGGAGCAATAATCTAAATGTTTGAGCTTAAAAATGGACAGGATTTAATCACTTAAAAAGATGTCCATTGGTATATCCATGGGGTTACCCCGATAACATCATGGGTCCCCAGTGTAGCCCTGTATGGTACTCTGAAATAATATTTGCTGTTGCTGTTATCACCTGTAATTCACACTCCACCCTGGGACCAGAAGGAGCTTCTCTATTGGAAATTACAACTTGTCCAAATGTATGGCCCACATGTGCCAATACCACCACTAACTGTCCACAGGGCTCTGGGCCACTATTGAATCTTTTATGCCTCAATCTTCTCATCTGTGAAATGGGAGTAGTACTTCCATTTATACAGTAGATGAGGATTTGGTGGAACAGTGTGTGGAAATTGTTCAACTCATCACACTGCATGTATATTAACTGATACCACCTCAGCCCCGAGAAAAACACCAAATATTGAGGGGGAGAGTGAAGAAATGAGCACATAATTTTCAAAGCATAGAAACTGTCTTTTACTTAGATATGGCATTATACCCCAACAGATCTTTGATTCATTTCTGAGGTTATTAGTGAGTGAAGGCTTGCTGCCCAGTGTGCACAGAAGCCAATACCACAGCGCCAGCTTTGGAGAGAAGAAAGAGCTTTATTGCATGGCTGACCAGCAAGGAGACAGGAGACAAGGCTCAAATCTGTTTCCCCAGCTGAAGTGGCGACAGGCTTTTAAGGAGTTGGGAGTGGGCGTGGTTATGCAAAAATGTTAACTTGGCGGAATCTGATTGGACTGTGGGAGTGTAACAGTCTTATAAGTCCCGTGTGCTACAAATCAAGGGACCCCTTGCTTCTCATTAGGTTCCCCATTCCACTTTCTCTTCACATTGAGTTCCGTAGTTAGGGAACTTCTGGTTCCTAGGCAGCTGGAGGTCATCCGAGGACGAGGTTTCCATCTTCTGAGTGTGCTGCAGCTACATGACTTGCAGGTTTTGCTCATTGCCTCTGCAAAACGACTTTTGATACAACATAATTATTGATACAATAGGGGCAGTACGCATTGGTTTGATGGTTACAAGGCCACCAGAGTTTCTTTTATTTTTGCAATTAAAATTTTTTTCCAGTTTTATTGAGATATAATTGACTTAGAACATTATGTTAATTTAATGGGTACAACATAATGATTTGATATATGTATATATTGCAAAATAATCACCACAATATGTTTAGTTAATATCCCACAGTTTCAAAATAATGTAAAATTATGACATCTTATTATAATAAATATTTTGTTATTTATGATATAGTATAGCATTATAACTTCTATAATTATATTTATATACATTATGTTGCATTATATATAACATGTTTTTATATGCATTATGTTATATGCATATTATATTAAAATTTTAATGTACTTATATTTATAATATTATAAATTATAACATAATAAATTGATGTTCCTTCTTTTTGAGAGTGGATAAGAATTCAATGAATCATGATAAATCCATTTCTTGATTGGTGTTGATGTAATTAGACGTTTTTATTAGCTACACAATTGCTCCATCTTCCAAGGAGAAATCTTTCAAGAATTGTAGTTATTTTCCTGTAAGATTTAGTGTTAAATGCATGTTGTTCCATCAGGTTTCTTTAAAAGCGTGAAACAAAAGCCCTGTATCTGTGGTCCTGTTCTAGCAATCAGGCCGTCTGGTTAGACGGAATATGTCATGCTCAGGTCCTTATAGGGATCACAGAAAAATGACGACGGCAATGATTAAATTTGCAAATGTGAGAAACTGACCCTGTGCTAAATGCTAAGAAGGGTTATAAAGAAGTATTATCAATCCAGGGGGTTTCCATTCTAATAGTGGATAAATAGATTTTGAAAAAAAAAGGATGTCTTCGTGAAACAGCAACAGTGGATACTTAAGTTTTTCTTTGCAATATATTTCTGGGTTTTGTGGGGTTTCTTGTTACATTTGCATTGTCCATGTAGGTTATGACATCATTGCAAGTGCTCAGTCAAAGGTTTTCCAAATGTTTCCATGCAAAATTGGGTGTAGCTGATCAAACTGTTTTTCTCCGTACAGAGGATCCAAAAACTGTGAGGTTCTCAATATTCTGGGAGTAAAAATAAATCAATAAGAACTCTACATGTAAAAGTATGCATAAATTCACTTTCCACTCTGTAGTGAGTCATCATCATAAAGAATGTAGGTACGTAGAAAAAAATAATTCCAAACATGGAAATAAGGCAAATGGATGATTGCATATCCTCTCTACGATGTACTGGAACATCCATCTAACAGGCCACCAAAAGTTTTTTTTTTTTTTAATTCTTTAAAAAAAAGCACTATTCTTTGACTTACAAGTGGTGAATTAAGGCCTGGACTATGTGAAGTCACACATTAACTTATGTAAGTGTGATAAATTGCAAATGATGTCTGACAGGTATAAAAAAATGACCCCAGAGATTACAGTTGCATTGCCCTGTGGGATTTTAAACTAGTTTTGTATCTAACTTACAAAAATTATTTTAGCACATTTTCCCTGACTTTATACAAATATCTGTTCCACAAATGCTCATCTGAAACAACTTTATCATTCTAGTACTTTCCTTGTTCATGAGTAAAATACATATCTGGCATATACTCTTCATGTATTTCAATGATCATCAATTTTCACTGTTTCAGTGTTATGCTTTGACAGATCATACAATGTCACGATTATGAGATCTGACTACATGATTAGGGCAACTCATATAGCTGGTCTCTCCTCCAGTTACTGAATGAACGTGGGTGACTCAACTTTTGTAATCCATTCAGCCTTCTCATCTCCAAAATGAAGTTTAGATGTGACAATGCAATTCTAACACCTGGATGTCTGGTACATGGCGTTGAACCCACACACGTTGGCTGTAGTGATTCTTTTTTCAGTGTTGGTGTTTTAAGATTGTATGTCAGAATAATTCCTTTCTATTCCTTATGGTCATACCTCCCTCTAGATTTCAAAGCAAAGAAAAAACTGTACTATGTTATTCATTGAAAAGATTTGTGATTAGCAGATGGGAAGAGAAAACCACTGAGATAGAAAAGAAGTGGCAGAGATGGAAAACAGATATTATGAAATGAAACACGATTGATTTGCATTGTAAAGGCAGTCCTATGCAAGTTGATTGACTCTCCCTGGGCCAGGGGAGACAAACTCTTGACGTAAACATCTCCACTTCTCCTTCTTATCTTGTGGTGACGTCACTAATGGTTGGTGGCACTTTTCCCAGCAGGGTCTTATCTTAGCCTCAGATATCTTAGCAATACAGTACTCCAGGCAGCCCCTATGTGGCATACAATGCTGGTTTGTGATATGGAACCTCTGTCTCTGCTCTTTCTCTAGCTATTCCTGCAACTTAGGAAATCACTTCCAGACGCCTTCTTCGTTTAACCCAACTCAGAAAATTGATCTCCTCCTGGATGTTTGTTTTAATCATTTACGAAGAAACAGAGAACAGATTGGTGGTTTCCAAAGGTGGGGGGTGGGGGGTAGGGGAAATGGGTGAAGGGGGTCTGAAGGTACAAACTTCCAGTTGTAAGATGAATAAGTACTGGGGATGTAATGTACAGCATGGTGACTACAGTTAACAACACTGCATTGTATATTTGAAAGTTGCTAAGAGAATAGGTCTTAAAAGTTCTCATTACAATAAAAAAATTTGTAACTATGTGAGATGATGAATGTACTAAACTCTTTATGGTGATCATTTTGCAAAATATAGCTGTATCAAATCATTATGTTTGTCAATGCAAATAGTCAATAACCAATCTCTAAATAAGAAAGATAGAGTGATATTTATTCAGCCTAATGTGAGGACCAGCCCAGAAGTGCTCTCTTCCACAGGAAAGAAAGCACTCTGGGGAAGCATAGTTTACAGAGTGGTTGTATCCCATTTCAGAACAAAGAACATACATCAATCATGACAAGAATACAATTTTTTCCCCAGAGTCACAAGTATACATTTTGCCACAGTTTAGCACATACACAGCAGGTCGAGTCAACATTGGTTCTCTAGGAAGAAAAGCTTACCTTCAAAGAGGTACCAGTATGGGCATCCAAAGAAGGGAGACATTCATCCCTATCTGTAAAGAGTGCATTCTTTGCTTTGGGAAAATGTTTGAGGCAGATGTAAAATGCATGTTTGGTGGGCCATAAGTCAGGCTGCTCTGGGAAAAACAAGTTTTAGGCTGAATCTGGGTTAAACCAGGATGGCTTCCCCATATACCTCAATATATGAAAACATCTTGTTATTACTATTTTCATCATGTTGTACACCAAAACCTAATACAGTGTTGTATGCTAATTACATCTCAATAGAACTGGAAAAAATTAGTTACGAAGTTCTTACAGTTCCAAATGCAAAACATGGGTTCACACAATTACTGAACCTAGAAAGAAACATCTAAGATTCTGTAAATCAGCTGGAAAACTCTATACTATACAAGATTTTAATGTCTGTATAGTATTCTACTCTATGAGTATATCTAAAGTCAGCCTATAACTAAATGTTCTAGATTTGTGGGGTTTTTCACCAAAAAAATGTACGAAATATTTTCAATATCCTTTTATTTTTTGAACTTCCGGTGGTTTACACAGGACAATTTCTATGCAGTGAAATATTTGGATTAAAGATTAAAAGTCTAGCTACATTGAAAGCCTTCAGATGCACATGTGCAGAATTTCCTTGCAGAAAAGTTGTATTCAGTTGCAATCCTTATAACCATGTATGCAATGGTCTATGTCCAGTTAACTTCAACAAAATTCTATTTGTTTTTCTAATGGTTGCCAATTTAATAGACAAATTTTCTACCTGGACGTGAAAGTTTGCTTTACCATATTTATTGATTTTTGATGTTTTGTCTTTTGTTTTTATTTTCAAAAATTTCTTTGCTTTTAGTTTTTGTTTGTTTCTACCACGTATTGATTTTGAATGTTTGCCCTTCCAAATGTTTGGTAAATGTTTATTCTGTTCTCTATGCACTTCTGTTTATCGTTTATAGAAACAATTTATAGTTGTTTCTGTGCATTGATTTATAATTAAACTTATTTATCTATCACTGTGCTACATAATAAACACCTAAGTCCAATATTGTTCCAAATCATCAGTCAAAGGTACCAATGAAATTTAATCAATACTTTTTGAAGGGAGTATTTGTCTCCAAGGATATTTTTGTGAGGGAAGGAGGAGCAGGCCTAAGAGGACCTCCCCCTGTATCTGACTCCCATGATTTAATACAAAAGATGCCTTCCCCTACCTCCCCCCGATGTCATCTAGAGAGAGTGCCATGGTGCAGTCAGCCCAAGCTGTTTTTACTTTCCATGCTGGTTCTTTTGGTTCTATGTTTCAAACTTTCTTTCCCAGTTTGAGAGATGGCTCACTGTGATGTCTTCTCAAATTACAGATTTCCTCTCTCCCCTGTCCTTTTGCATAATTGGGCAGCTAGCCCTCCTTCCCCACCATGCTGCTGTTTCACTCCTGGTGTGAGACGAGGGAAGAATTGCAGAAGAGAAATTGTCCTCATAAAAAGAGGCAAAGACAGGCAGTTTTCAGCAAAGTTGAAGGCAGCTGGGGATGCAACAGTGAGGGAAAAAATGAAAGAGCATGTGGTACAACCTCCTCGGACCCTAGAAGTCAGGGACTGGGAAGAAAAAAGCAACCCAGTTGCAAAGACTTTTTTTAAAAATAGACATTTTTAGACTCTGTGATGTCCAAAGATGGTCATCACTTCTACCTTTGCAAATGTGTCAAGACTGTTGAGTCTAGCCCCTTGGGAATGTGGAGTTACTCGATTCAGAATATTGGGTTTGAGTCTTTTCCCCCAACACGTAATATCTGTAATCAAAAACTAGTTATTCGACATCCCACGTTATCTTAGGAATTAAAAGTAAGGCATGTAAAAGCAATCTGAAAACCATGTACCGTAATAGAAGTAAATGAATATCACAATTATGTCTATTACCTGTCATTGCATGGAGGTTCCCAAGTACAGTCAATGCTCAAGGAGTGGTTGGGCACATCCTTAAAATGCACAGAGTGGGCAAGATAATGTTTACTATAGCTTTTTGTAAAAGAGTTTGTGGTCAGCAAATTAAGGTACTGTGGCTTTTTCTCCTTCAAATGTCTTATTTCTCTCTCTTCCTTTGGTCTGTAAAGCTAAGCAAGTCTCTGTTTTTGATTAAACATTGTTATTTCTGGTTAAAACTTCATTGAACATTATTTGCTCAGATTAAAAAAAGAATAGGACGCAAGCATGTATGAATATATGTATTACATATAATATTTAAATATGTATGTAAATATTTATACATCCATATCCAGAACTAATATAACAGATTGAATGATGGAAAATCTCGTATTTGTATCAATGTAAATCAAAATGTTGTTTACATCATTTAAAATACAACATAGCCAAGCTTTGCATGTTTAAAAATAATTTACTATTTGCTTTCTCCCTTTTGATTCTTACTTATGGATCAATTAGTAAATGCTTACTAGAGAGTGGGCCAGTTGCAAAAGTTGTAAGAAGCACAAAAACAAACAAGATAAAATCCTATGTCCCATAAATTGATGTTCTAGTGCCTGAGAGTTTAAAAATGCTTGTTCTTCGACTACATATGCATTAATAGTTGCCTTAAAAGGTGTAAAGAATTGAAACTGTAAAATTTATTTTGAAAATGAATTAAATATGTATGTACAGTATATTATTGAGACAAAGAATATGAATTTCCTTGATGTACTTTTTCCTAAAAAGAACAAAATGAAGACTGTACTGGATTTTCAGAGTGACGTCCCTTTTCGAGATGCATTTCACAATAATATTTTCCACAGATTAAGGAAAATGGGATAACTTTTTGTATCTTTAATTTTTCTTTTACACATGCTATAATCAGTTTATCGTAAAAACCACCTGCTTTGTAAATAGTAAAATATAAATGCATTTGCCAGTTATGGAGCTTGGCATTCAATGTTTTATGACAAACGTACCAAGTGAACTAGTGAGTGTTTCTAGGGAGATATTTTAGCTCAAGTGGGCTCATAGGGTCTGTATGTCATAGAGTGCTCTTGTTCTAAACTTTGCTTAAATCCGGAGTTTGCTTACCAAGTCAAGGAAGGTTCACACCTCACAGAACTCATCCAAGGATGCGACCAGCATGAAGAATGAGTCAGGGAAGCAGGATGCTTGGATGTACTTCATTTCTAAATCAGTTTCATCTGTTTCTGGTTTCTGCCAGTAACCAACCAATGCTTCAATAAGTGGTGAAAACATCGCCTTAAACTCCTAGGCTGGTGACATGATGACTCATTGGTGCTGGGATAATCTGTTTTGGTCTGTGGCTCCCGGGTTTATCGCCCTTGCACTGCCCTTCCATGGAAACGTGATTGATTCTCAAACTCTCGTTTACCTAATTCAGTCCCTCTGTGCAATTTTCTCTAGTCAGGAATGTATTTCATAAGCTGATTTTAGGTTGTCTAAATAGGGACAGTCCTTTAACTCCTTGAAAACAGATGCTGTCTAATGAAAAAGAAAGAGAGAGCGCCTTTAATTTACTTGTGGATGACAATATGTAAATGTTATTGAGAAACTAGGAATTTGATCTTCATTGAATAGACTCGGATCCCCCCACTCTCACCTCTGCGGGAAGCTCAAGGTTTGTTTTTGCTAAGAAGCTGAGAAAGGAGGCATTTTCTGTCACTCTCTATGTTCTAGACCTCATTTCATCGTCATCCATGCTCTTGATTCCTGAAACAATCTTGTCAGGTGGGGACATTGCGTGTCTGTGTTTCAAATCAGAAAACCGCACCTTTCCAAGGTCATTCAACTTGTACAAGGTCACGCATCTGGTTATGGTTGGAGCCGAATTACAAATCCAGATCTGTCTTTCAAGATACTGCATTTGGGGAGAAGGGAGGGGCAGGGAGAACACCTTGGTTTTGAGGTCATTAAAAGTGGGACAGAGATGGGTTCTATACTGAAAATATTATGGAGGAGGAATACCATAAATATGATCAGCTTTTTTCACAAATCCCATTACAAATCCTATTTCAAAGATAATACTTTATTTTGCGTTCTTCCAATGTTCAAAGATGTGCAAATATGTCTTTGATCAGACTTTAATGTTTTTCCAGCGGTTGGGTGTGGAGGTGGGGTTCAACCAGATGAACATCAGACACTATGGGACACCAAAGGGAGAAAGGCGTTAGGTCATGATGCAGAATTCGGCAGAGTGAATAGTGGCGTCAGACCACAACATACCATCTAAGAAGACACTGCATTTTCCAGCTGCCAACCTTTTGTCAATGTCACGCAGAGGTCAGCACACTTTTTCTGTAAAGAGCCAGATAATAAAGATTTTAGGTTTTAATGGCCACTCAGTCTTTGTCAGAACTCCTCAGCTCTGCTCTTGGGTGAAAACAGAGACAATGTATCAATGAATGGGCATGGGCGTGTTCTAATAAAACTTTATTTACAAAAGGAGGCCATGGATGTGAGTCATGTGCCTTGGGGATCCCTGATCTAAAACAGGCAAGCACGTCAAACAGGCATCAGTGGAAACAAATACATATATCATCGTGTACTGTGAAATGCAGAGGATTAACTTTATCTCTGAGGTACAAGAAAAAAATAGTGTTCAAAAATGGCACCCGTATATAATCCTTTCACTGCAGTTTTACCTGCGTATCTAGGCCCATCTCATATTCCCCTTCATAAACTCTTTCCAGAAATTTCCATTCAGAGTTTATCATTATGTTTACACATTATGAGTTTATACATTATACATGAGCTTGTACATTATACATACAGAGTTTATACATTATGTGGTATATTGTGACATCATTTTTATTGAGATATAATTGACGTATAACATTATATTAGTTTCAGGTGTACTATGTGATGATTCAATATTTGTATACATTGTGAAATGATGGCCACAATAAGTGTAGTTACCATCATCTCACCTGGGTAAAAATTTCTTTCTTATGATGAGGTCTTTTAAGATCTACTCTCTTAGCAACTTTCAAATATACAATGAAGTGTTGTTAACTGTAGTCACCATGCTGTACATTACATCCCCAAGACTTATTTATATTAGTTTATGTAATTTATGTGTTATATAAACTGGAAATTTATACTTTTTGACCCCCTTCACCCATTTCCCCCACCTCTGGCAACCACCAATCTGTTCTCTGTATCTATGAATTTGTTTTTTTTTTTTAGGTTCCACAAATAAGTGAGATCATACAGTATTTGTCTTTCTGTGTCTGGCTTATCTCACTTAGCATAAAGCTATCCCTGTTGTTGCAAATGGCAGGATTTCCTTTTATATGACTGAATAATATTCCATTGTATATATGTACCACATTTTGTTTATCCATTCATCCATGGATAGACACTTAGGTTGCTTCCATGTGACATCATGTTTTTTATTAGAAATATTTATTCAAGTGAACATCCACTCAATGGCACCTTGCATGGTGCTAATGAAAACTGTAGCTCTTCAATAAATGTTTTATTGATAGAATTATATTGATAATACTTACAGAGGACTCTCAAAAGATAGAAGTGGTCAGCTTTGTTGGCCATCCAGGCAACTGGAAAACATATTGAGTTTTACTGACAGGCACAAATAAAAGCTTAATAAGCAGAGAGAAATTCCATGGTCCTTTTTTGGAAAGACTTCCATGGAAGTCTTATTTTCATAAAATGTATACCTATCCCAAATCAATATCTTCATTTTTTTTTTATCATTCTAATGATAAAATAAATGTGTTGTGTGAGGGATTGTGTGTTTTTAGTGATACAGGAGATAGAAATAAACTAAAAAGGCAGCATTTGAAGATGTCTGTTGGGACAAAGACCCATCAATATTCTTGAAAATAGAGACTGTGTATGTGTGTGTGTGTGTCCAGCCCCACACATCATATCACGCCACCCACATTTGAAAGTACATTTCCTATAGAAAACAAAATTTTCAAAGTTAGAGAATTGAGGGAAGGTGAGAAAGGGGCCATGTTTATATAATAATAACATTGGTGATGGAGGCCTAAGAGTTTGTCTGGTTTGGACAGAATGCTCTAGTAGATGTGATTGGTGTCAACAATTTGGAAAATTGTTACTTTTTAAAAAATTTCTTTATTGAATTTCTACTTAAATATCACTGGAATTCTTTTGTCACTAATTTTCTCCAAAAAAATGATGTATTTGTGTGTATGCGTATGTGTGTGATTTTATAATATGTTGATACCATGTTAATTTTCTTTGAGAACAAGACCATCTTAAATAGATACAAATTAAATAGATATGAATGTTCTTTGGATATAGTAGCATCTGAAGTGTGATATGCTGCCTTTTCTCCTTATCCAGATGAGAGATCTTCCAGTTCATTTAGCTGAAGCACATCTGATATTGCCTATAGAATCCTATATTCTGACTTTCCTGGGTTTCTTCTTTCCTGGTGTTAAGACAATTGAGATGAATCACCAGGTTCCCCACAAATTCCTTTATACATCATTCATAAAGTTTGGATGGTAAAGTGCTCTACTCTTAATGCAGGTCTCTCTCTAGAAACCTGCTACAAATCTCCTTCTAGTCAAGAAACCAACCATTTATCACAATAAATAAGTAAATAAATTCTCCACTTAAGAAGTGTGCTTTTGTGTGTAATGCAATGGAAACTCCATAGTTTTTGCCTTCCATACTGTGTTTAATTCTTCATTTTTCTCTTTCATCTCTCTCTATCAATATATATCTCTCTATACATCAGTGGTACTTTCCTTTTACTTGTATTTGGACCATTTTGAAAAATCAATCCTTCCTTTTCTTTCCTATAGTATTTCTCTATTCATTTGCAAATCCAACTGCTAAAAGGGTAACGGACACGGAGAAGCCAATATAGCTTCTCCAAGGGGGTCTGTCCCCGGACCAAGAGAAATGGACATACTTTACCATTAAGTGAAACCATTTAGACACTTAATCAGAATAAATGAAACTACCAGAAAACCTTTCTTACCAGAATCATGCCTTCTATTTTGTTTCAATTAGATAGTTAATGGCATTGATGCCTGCTGTGTTGCTTCATTTTCAGGTCTGTTTTAAAGTGAATTCTGCATTACCATGAAGCTCAACATCAGAAATCCAAAGGTCCTCTTACATTAACACTTATTATTAGATACATGATGGAAGGACTTTTAAAATTCCTTATTTATGTCATAGAACAATCCTTTTAATGGATTTCCACATGCCAATTTTAACGACTTAGAAAGGCCTTTTATAAACTGCTGCTAGAAAGAATGCACTGAAATAATTCCAAAGGGGTGGGTAAGCTAGTTCATTCTTAGTGATTTTTGGTGGGGGAAGTTGTGGAAGGAAGAAATTGAAACATCAGGAGTCTAGAGTGGTCATTTCAGGGGGGGACACACTCAAGGTCATACGGATGAGCATTGTCAGAATGTGCTAAAAGAAGACCAATATTTTGTGCTTGCTGTTCACTCCTAGGAACAGAGAAATTTGACAGATATTGAGCTTTCCATTATTATATCTACAGAGCACATTTTTACAACTTCCTACCTTTGAGACTTTTAAATGTATTAGATTATTATATTGAACCTAAGGAAATATGATCCCATCGCTTTCTCCTTAGACCATTTCATCTTTTTACACACACACACACACACACACACACACACACACACACACACACTCCATTGGTTTTCTTTTCTTTGTGTGCAAATGAGTTTGAAATAGAAACATTTTATTTTCAGCCACCTAAAACTACTTTATTAAATGTTTGTTTACAATGTTTTCAGTTAATAGCTATGCATAGCTCACTGTCTATGGATGTACTTGAAGACTGGCTGATTTTTGTAGAACATATTTCTATCCAACTTGGTTAATTCTTCCAAACCTGCTCTGTCCAAAATGGTAGACAATAGTCACATGTGATTACTCTAGTTACTATGAAATACAGTTCAATCAAATGTAAAAACCAGTTCCTCACTTGCACCACCCTCATTTGAAGGGTTTAATGGCCACATGTGGCCAAGGGCTACCATTCTGGAAAGCCCAGATTATAGAACATTTCTATCATTACAGAAAGTTCTACTCAGCAGTGTTGATCAAGAAAGTGAAAAGTTTTGTGTGCAATTCAGCAGCTGAACAGTTTTGAAAAAGTTTTAAAAATCTCCACTTCGTGTCCCAAAGGTTGAGTTTTCTGCAAAACAGTGTATTGTATGATGTTTGATCTTTGTGCTAGCTTTCTGAATGGTCTGGGTCCATGTGCAATGTGGACGGGTGCTTTTGCCTCTGGAACAGATATGCTGGAAAGCAAAGCAGGGAACCAGTGAAATGTCTAGTCCCTCTAAAGACAGCAGGTGGACGGCAGGAACATTTTAACACTGTAAAATCTTTTAAAATAATCTCATTTTCCAATTTGTGACCTCTGTTAATCCTATGTGCATTAGTTTCCTGAGCCTTCTGTAATGAATTATCACAACCTGAGTGTCTCAAAGAAACCCAGAAGTTTACTGTCTCACAGTCTGGAGGCCAGAAACCCAAGATCAAGTTGTGGGCGGGATTGGTCCTTTCTGGAGGCTCTGAGGGAAAATCTGTTCCAGCCGTCTCTGCTCTCTGCCTCTGGTGGCTGCCAGCAATCCTTGGCATTCCATTTGTGGCTACAACATTCCATTCTGTTTCCATCATCACATGGCCTTCTTCCCCGTGAATGTTTGCATCCCCATTTCCCTCTCCTCACAGGAACCCCAGTCATTTGATTAGGGTCCACTCTAACCCAGTATGACATCATCTTAACTTGATTATATCTGCAAACACCTATTTCCAAATGAGGTCACGTTCTGAGATACTGAGGTTAAGGATTTCGATGTATCTCTACAGGGCACACAATTCAATCCATAACAATATTTCTCACCTTTTCCTTCCTTCCACTGCTCCTGGGAAATACGTTTTTTGCTCCTTTTTTGTTCCATGATTTCACTACAGGAAATGAGTGCAAAGGCCTTTCTGTAGAACATGGGAAAAGTGTATTTTAAATTGGAGAGTGATCATAAATTTGTAATGATGGTGGAATCTAAGGAATTGAGAAAATGTGAAACACATACTCAGCTCCTCCCAACAGCTCCCTTTCTCTACTGCAAGATTAGAAGCATTTGATGCCCACACTCATGCCCTGAAAGAAATATCTGGCTGTGTCCCCCAGAGATGCAAGTATTATTGGGCTCCTCATTCTGAAAGGTATTTGTGGGCATTAAAATGACTGTTCCCCCCAGCCTACACCTGAGTACAGTTTGAGAGAGGACGGATTCAGTCAAAACAGTCATAAAGTTCAGTTAATTGCTCTGAAGGACCATTTGATGGCTTTAGATGGTGAATGGATGCTTTAATCAAGGGTGTCACACTGATTTGCTGGGCTGAGACACAGAAAATAACTTTTACAACTCTCACCGTGGGCCCAGGAATCCGACTGAGATGCTGGAGAGAAACACCATTGAGAACTGGCATTTTTATCGACATCCACAAAATGCAGTGGAATACATGGTGGTTGATCAGCATCTCTGATTTATTTGGAGGGGCTCTAAGTGTGGAAAGGACCTAACTCCACACAGGACATCAGAGTTCCATTCAATGAAGCAAATCCAGGCTCGATCAAGAGGAGAAGTGAGATCTCCTGAATGTAGGATTCAGGAAGTCTGATTCTGAGGATTCTAAGGTTCAAATTGACACTCAACTGGGTCTGTTGACTTCACTACCTTTTTATAGTCACACTCTGTTTTAGTTTTCTAGGGCTGCCATAGCTCAGCACCACAATAGAGATGTATTGTCCTATAGTTCTGGAGTCTAGAAGTCTGAAATCAAGGTGGCAGCAGAGCCATGCTCCCTCTGAAACTCTGGGTAGAATCCTTTCTTGCTCTTTCTGGCTTTTGATGCTGTCCATGAATCTTGGCTACTCCTTGGTATGTAGTTACATCACTCCCATCTCTGCCTTCATCTTTGTGTATGCTTCTCCCATGTGTGTCTCTCTTCACATGACCATCTTTTTTTTTGTGTGTGTGAGGAAGACTAGCCCTGAGCTAACCTCTGTTGCCAATCCTTCTCTTTTTGCTGAGGAAGACTGGCCCTGGGCTAACATCCATACCCATCTTCCTCTACTTTATATGGGATGCCGCCACAGCATGGCTGACGAGCGGTGCATCAGCGGGCGCCCGGGATCCGAACCGGCGAACCCCGGGCTGCCAAGCGCGAACTAAACCGCTGCGCCACTGGGCCGGCCCCCACATGACCATCTTCCTACTAGGACACCAGTCATGTTGAATTAAGAGCTCACCCTCTTCTAGTATGGCCTCATCCTAACGTAAGTAACCACATCTACAAAGACCCTATTTCCAAATAAGTTCTCATTCTGAGACATGGGGGGGTTAAGACTTCAACATATCTTTTTGGGGGACACAATTCGACCCTTAACACCTTCCATGTAAAACAGTCTGGTAAAATTTGATCAGTTTTTGAAGCTCTGAGGTCCAATATCCCTCTACTGTCTTCTCCAAATACTCAATCCCATAGTGACCACTCTTTTCTTGGAAATATACATACAATGTAACATCCAGTTAATGTCTAATCATTTTGTGCTTGTTTGTCTTATTCTTTGGTATAGAGTGCAAACTTCTTAGAAAGGAAAAGATATTTTATAGGAGTTTTATACCCACCTAAATCCTAGAAAGCCCTGAGTTTTTTAAGAACTGTAGGTTGAATAACCACTAGTATAAGATAGTCTTCTCCATGCAGCAGAAAAAACAATGCAGTATCCCTTGATATATTCATTATGGTCCCCCTTGTGAGATTGGGGGGTTGCTTTTCCTTATATCTCATGTGCAGTTTTGTTAAATGACCAGGTGTTTTTCTCAAGTGCAAAGTGAACAGTCCATGGGACAAATCTCAAGCAGGGGAGATGCTAATATTTCTTCCTGCTATGCTGCTGTCAATGTCTCTATGCTCACTATTCTTCAGCAATAGTGTTGCCTGAACATCTGCTTGCCTCTAGTTCATCCTCAAAGAGTGCAGTCATCCATCCCATGGGAAAACAAGAATTCTGGCCTCAATCGGTGCATTCACAGGGAAAGCTGGTACTTTGCATCTCCGTTGAGCTTTGAAAGTCAATGTTTTTTCTTATTTCTAGTTTGACAATTATTTATTGTGCAGCTGACAAATATCTACCGCCAGAATAACCACATTGAGCAACACCTATGTTTATGCTCTGATCTGTGTTTTCAAGGAGATGACATCTTGGGGATGGAGAAGATGGGGAACATAGCATCATGTTATGGTAGAAGTCAGAAATAAGACTGAGTTCAGATCCAGTTAGATGCTGGTATTAATTAAGGGAGGGATCATGGGCAGATCATTCAACCATCCATACTTTTATATGTGGATCATGATTCTGAGAGCTCTGCCGAATGCAATGTTTTACGAATTGACAATGGAACCCATGAATACAGAGGCCAGGAAGTATCAATTGGTCTTCCGTTGAATATAATCAAGTGTACACACATCTGCAACAGACAATAGGGATTCGTGTGTCTGCCAAGAGTGCCCCTGTTGATTGGAGGTTGGCCACATGCTGCATTTTCAGAAAAGAGTATCTACTTCGATGTGATGCGTTAGTAAGAATGGTGGGTCAGTCAGTGACTCAAGATATTGCTATGCAGCTACCCATGGTTTTGTCTATCACTTTGGAATTTTCAGCCCAGTTTCCAGAGGGAGTCTGCCACTGATATGGCTTGAGTCAGGGTGAGAAAGGATCTGCCTGGTAGCTCTGTTGCCTACTTCTCCTTCTATTTATTTCTGGGTATTGTCTGGCCTGTGTCAGCAAGATAAGGCCTTTCTTCCTAAAGAGACTTTTATCAAAATACAAACCAGAGAGGTGAACGCATTATCCCTCATCACCTATTTCAGGGTAAATTTGTAGACTCTGGCTGAAAATCTGCTACTGGCATGTGAGTTTATTATTTAGTTCTTGGGCTCTGGTGAATTTCAATTAGACAGGCACCAGCAGTGTTAAATGAGGGACAAGTGCAGCCTTGAAGCAGCGATTCTGGCTCTGCTGTGCTCTTTTCTGCCTCATATCTACATATTCATTCCGGCTTTGTGATTTAAGAAATATTATTATCTACATTCAAGGAACATATTTCTGAGTAAGCCTCATTGTGTGTGACCGGTAGGAAAACAGCGGGATTTGAATGTGGCAGTGAGAAGAGAAACAGAATTATATTGGAAAATAAGGGTAAGAATTTTTTTTAACTGAAATGTTAAGAACATCATAGATTTTACCAATATGAATGAAATGATTCTTTTGACCACAGAGATGATGAGAACGGCCAAGAGTGATACAGACAATAGGTGTTTATTCATGTACTTGTGTATTGATTCATACTCTTCTTGGGTAAATATATATTGGAGGACTGTTGATCAGGCCATGATTAGGAAGACAAGTAGCCATAAATAACCAAGGACCAACAGTCTGCTATGGGAGGAATGGTTTTGAACCTAAATATTCCATACACAAGCAATACTTCCATCATCGTTACAGCATTTGACAACTCAAATCTTCTGTGTTTTTGTGCACGGCAAGAAGTACAGTTGTCACTTATCTGCTTGAGAAGCCAGGTCTGCCCATGTCATTATGATTTAGGAAGATCCCAAGGCAGAAGAAGGGTGAACTGGACTGAAGATTCTTCACCATGCGTGATATATGACCTGAGACCAGCGGCCTCTGAGTATGAGGTCATTATCTTCATTTGATTGCACTTATCAGCCTTTCTGAGTTCATAGAAGTGTCATGGTGGAAGCCAAGTGGTAATTTCAGAGGTGGAAGAACAGCATTTCGTGGAGAATAGTAACGACTTGTGAAATCTGAACTCGGTGACCCTCTCAACCCAAGACCCCGAGAAATGTCAGGCACACTCTCCTCTGGCTTAGTTTCTCTGATCAATGAAGCTGACAGCTCTGCAGTGAACTTTGAATCACACCTTGACATGATGGCTAGGCTACTTCAGAAGGTTATAGAGAATTTAAACAACAACCAGCATCACCCGTTAAGATACCTCTTAAGTGACTCTGGGTTTCACTTACTGGTGCACAGTCAGCAACTTAATCAATCTTTAAACTGAAAACTCATAATACAATGAAGCAATAAATTTGTGAGTGACTTTACAATTTAAAAACAAAGAGGTTCTGGAAACCTTTCTGTGAAAGAGAATGCACAAAAATGTAAGATAATGTAAGAATGTGTATCCGTATTCTTAAATGTAGAAGAACAGAGTGAAGACAAATGGGTAGGGTTGAATAAAATACAATATAGTGTAGCACAACATAATATAGAATAGTCCAATATATAATAACATAACATAATAACATAACAAAATATAAATTCAACTGTATTGTTCAATGCCTACTCTTTGCTAGGCAATTATCTAGGTACTGGTGATAAAAGAATAAACTAAAAAGACAAAAATCCCAGCACTCCACTTCTTAGTGAGATAAGACCCAAGAAGCAATGGATGTATTAAATTATCGACTGGTAAAGCACGCTAGAAATTGACAGGTGTTGTAGAAAAGAGAAAACCAGAGTGGAATGAAGGAATTTGGGAGTGCTGGAGAGGACGAGGCGTCCCAATGTGAAAAGGGATCATCTACAAGTCTCTGTGTCCCTGGACAATATTTTGGATTGTTTCCTTGAAATGCGTTTGTCTATGAGCGGTTCTTGTTGAACCTGGCAGACACTGGATTCTGTGCTGAGCGCAAGGGATGCGGAGATGAACAGACACGCGTGTGTTTGGTGTTTACGGACTCACAGCATACTTGAGCTTCTCTGTTAGGAGATATTCTTCTACTTTGTCAGCTAGAAATGACACACAAGAGGACAATCTGGATAAGATGGTGTAGGAAGCTCAAGCGCTGACTTACATCCCAACAACCACACAGGACACAAAACAAGACTGTTAAATATAGAATACGGTGAACAAGATTTAGCCAGGATCAAAAAATTTTTAAAGGGAAAATGGTGAAGTGTCTCCCTGGAACAGAAATGCACATCAGAGGGTGGACCTGTTATCCTGGGCTTTCCTTGGCCCTGGATTAGGAGACAGATAGAGGGGGCCAGTCGTTTGACTATGTTGTGGTAACAACTCGTAAATGTCCTTCATGACACACAGGAACAAAACCCAGGCTTGCCATGTAAGATTGCTCTGTAATCTTCAAACAAAAACCAGTCAGCTACCCTTCACAACTAATTCTGTTTCCTTAGAACTTTCATGACCGATGCAGTCCTACTGCTTAACTCTCGCTTTGGTTGCTCGTGCTTTCAGTGTCACATCCAAAAAAATTATTGCCAAGACCAAAGTCAAGATGATTTTTCCCTGTGTTTTCTTTATGGTTTCAGGTCTTCTGTTGAAGTCTAAGTGTTAATAAATGGATGAGTGGATAAAGAAGATGTGGTATATACATATATACTATACTATATTATATTGTGCTATGCTATATTATATTTTATTCAACCCTACCCATTTGTCTTCACTCTGTTCTTCTACATTTAAGAGTACAGATACACATTCTTACATTATCTCACATTTTTGTGCATTCTCTTTCCCAGAAAGATTTCTGGAACCTCTTTGTTTTTAAGTTGTAGTCATTTACAGCAAGTTTATTGCTTCATTTTATTATATACCTATGTATATATTATACATATAGAGGAATATTATTCAGCCATGAGAAAGAATGAAATCCTGCCCTTTGGGACAACATGGATGGACCTTGAGTTTAAGAAAGTCCTTAATTTCTAGATACACTGTCCATGGGGTAGACTAATTTAGGAACAAAGGAAGATAGCGTCTTTGGTCAGAGAAACCTCAAAAATGACTTGCCCCTGACTGAGTGTGGAGAGGCATCCTATTTGAGGACCAGTCTTGAAGGAAATGGGCATCAGTGATATTTGCCCAGAGCAGCTACCCGAAGAAATGTGTAAAGAGAAAACCACGACTTTGTTTTTCTTACAGTTCCATGTCTAATTCCCATTTTAGCCTGAACAGTTTAGCAAGTCTCCTCTGTTACAGCTTATAGATGAATGGCGGCGTGCTCTTAGAATCTGTCCTTGAAATTGCTCAATCCTCCGTTTTAAAATGCAGGCAATTTGACTGCTATTTTATTTAGATCTCTAGTTGCAACAGGGCATTTAAAGATCTGGATAAAGTAGGGATACACACTTTAAATTCTCCACTGAGGGCACTAGAGGGCATAAGACTAAGGAGATGGATTGGAGCCAGTAGGTGAAGGGAATGGCTACTTGGCCAAGGGCTATGAATCGGTGTGACACAGGGAACATAGGCAAGAGGGAACCATCCAAGGCTGTTGGGCAGGGAGGTGACATTGTGAAAATAGTGTTTTAGAATCAGACAGGGCAAAGGTGTGTCCGTTTCTTTACCCAGTCCCAAGAAAAATCTGGGACCATATTCACCACAGAAGGAAATACAGCATTATTACAATTGCCTTTCATTTATGACTCTAAAATCTTCACATTGTTATTTCAGAGTAAAGTAATTTCATGTTCAAGCAAATAAATCATGAAATCTTACTGAAAGAAATTCTATCTGGAAATGTGCTGTTTCCTTCCTCCCCCCATCAGTTCCTTCTTTCCTCCCACCCTCCCTTCCTTCCTCCGCCTGCTTTCTTTCATTTTTTGGGTTTTTTTGGCAGAGGATAAAGGTGAAAGGGAATTCAAATAAATCTGAAAAGTGCACAGGGAAGAAGTTGAAAGGTTGAAAGCCCCTTGATGCAAAGTTCCCATTATCAACACACAAACTTCAAAGTGAAAGAAAGGAAATCCAGATTCAATGCCTCCCAGAAGATTCAATTTAGGTGCATTAATATTTCAAGGTATGTCTTTAGAGGCATGAGATGTGAGCCACAGTACACATGTGTCCCGCCGTTTATTAAAACATGATGGATTGTGTACCCTGCAACTTGAAAAATGTAGCTTCAAATGCTGTTTCACCCCTGCATAGATTTTAAAAATCTTCCCAAAAAACATCAGATATTGATAAACTCATATCTCTGAAAAAATAAGAACTTACATATATAAGCACTTTACAAAGTATCTTCATATATGTTATCATAACAGTCTTGTGAGATAAGTGATGAAATGTGAGAATTTTAGACTGGGAAATTATGGTGTTTTAAATTTATTTGACCCACCTAAATTTCAAGAAATACTGAATGGTAATGCAGAGGTCAATAGCCAGGGTTATTTTCGTCACATCACAAAGGGTATTATTAACTCATTCAAGTGAAAGAATTCCTTATATTTTTCTTGGATTATATGCAGTTTCTCTTCTCATGCTCAAAGATTGTCACTGGAATAGTTTTTGTTTTGTTTTGTTTTTCCTCCTCTATCTGTAAAGCTGTAATTAAAAAGAGCTTAGTTAATCAAAGACTTTCTTTCTGCCATTGTGTACAACTTGCAAATTAATTAGGCAAATGGAGATTTCTAATATCAAGTGAGATCAAAACACAATAGTTTTCCTCAGTCCGGCCGGCACTTAGGAGGGCCGACAGTTTGCCGTGGCTGTGGGATCGCCACCCCTGGGGCATCCCTGACTTATCACCAGATGCCAAAGTGCAACCAACCGATATTGTGGAGTCATTGTCACCTCAAAGCTGGGAGTCTCCACTTAATTTTGTAGTTTATAGAGAATCATGGGAGTTTACAGATTAGGAAAGCCATGCTTCCTCCATGGCAGTCTTAAGCTTTAATATGCAGGAAAATCACGTGGTCACTTTGTTCAAATGCAGATCCCAATTCAGCACAGGTAGGGGCTCGACAGGGTGCATTTTTCACTAGTTGTTAGGGATGCTGTTGCTGCCCGTCCAAAGGCCACACTGGGAGTGTGAGAGTCACTGCTCAACCCCCTCGTTGTACACAGCAGAGTTCTCATCTCCAGGTCAGATGGTCCGTGGACAGCAGCTTTCAATCCTTGCTTAACCGTGCTACGATTCTCACACTGTCCTTGTCCCTTCCTCATGTCACTCATTGCTTTGACTCTCAGATAGTGATAAAGCTACTCAGCATGATTATATGATGATATGGTATATGATAAAGACATATGCACATGCATACATGCGTATATCACAATATATTTTGAAGAACATATTTGCATTAATTTATTCTATACATTATATGCACATGCACACACATGTACATATATCACAGTATATTACAAGAGATGGATATATATTTATTATATGAATTATATATACCATCTATTGGTCTACTTCTCTATTATCTATCATCTATCTCTCTCTACTAATCGATCTATCCATCTATCCTGTCTATCTATCTATCTGATCACCTATCATCTATCCATCATGTATCTATCATCTATCTATAATCTATCTGTCTATCTATCTATCATCTAGCTATTCAATAAGGAATAGGTTACAACTGCAATCTGATTTCTTTTTTAATTACTACACCCTCCTCCCTCTCTCTTCTGCTTGGCTTGAGGCTCTTCCTTATAAACCATTTCTCCTTCTCCAGTTACATCTCTTCCCTTTATATACAAAAAGAAAAACACTGTTCTGTTTTTTGGAACCCTTTGCCCCTCTTGTCTAATGGATATTGCATCTTATTTCTACATGATATTCTGGGCAGTTGTTTTCTATCAACTTTGGCAGGGCCTACGAGAAAGAGATTAGTGGTTCTCAACCATTTTGTTTTTCCTGTGTTAATATGGAACGTGGATGTGCAAGAATCTCATTTTGGAGGAAGGTGTTTTTCTGGCAAGGCCTGTCTCTAACACACATCTCTAGCTTCTTGGCTGAAATGAGAATCGTTCCATTTTTTATATGTCTTGGAACACACTTGGAATACAGATGCCAAGTCAACCAACTTGAGTGAAGGAAACAGCTTAACTTTCATCGTACAGGAGATCGTGGCATTCCTGTTAATATCTTTGCTATTCTCGTCTCCCGGTTTTCTGTTTTGAGAAGTCACAAGGGTATATATTTTTTAAGCACTAAATGCTAGAAATCTAGGAACTATTCACTTTGAAATGAAGTTTGCTCTAGAGATGCTAATTTTCTCCCCACATAATGTTTTCTCTTGCAGTATATCTTCACATTACAAATAATTTATAAACGAGGTCTTGCTAGCCACACTTGCTTCCACCACTATCACACAGGTGTCTTCACATAAAGGAGGTAAATTATTCCAATTATGAGGAAGTAACCTTATAAATGGTGATGACACAAAGGCAGCCACCAAGCTGGTTGTCTTCTATTTTGATCTAGCTAGTAAACTTGTACTTAATGGGACAATGGTCTGATTTATTTATTTTTTTCTCTTTTTGACCTATCACCACATAGAGCAATGCTGTGCAGTGGAATATTCCATGATGGTGGGAATATTCTACATCTGGGATGTCGGATGTGGTACCACTAGCTGACTGTGACTATTAAGCACTTAACGTGTGGCTAATGCAACCGAGGAATTAAATTTTTAATTTTTTAAAGTTGGGGTAAAATATTCGTAACATCAAATTTACCATCTTTACCATTTTTAAGTGTACAATTCAGTGGCATTAAATACATTCCCACGTTGTGCAACCATCACCAGCATCCATATCCAGGATTCTTTTCATCTTCCGAAACCAGAACTCTGTCCTCATGAAACACTAACTCCCTATTTCCCCTCCTTCAGCCCCTGGCACCCACCTCACTTTGTTGAAAGCTAGCAGAAATGGCTATGGCTTACATTCCCTGGGCACTCTTGTGCTTGGAGGTAAAAATATCTACTGGTTTTTCAGTAGGCCATGTTTTCTATTTGAAGTATTTCATCACGCTGTTAATGGATGCTTCTGATTCTTAGTTGTAATGGGCTTCCTTTTACAGAGTGATTTAGCATCTTGAGAGGTGAAATATAATACACATACACATTTATCCATCCATCCACCCACCCATCCATCTACCTATCCATCCATTCATCCATCCATCCATGCATCCATCCATCCTCCACCCACCCATCCATCCATCCATCCATCCATCCTCCATCCATCCATTTATACACATAGATATATTTACACAGAGAAAGAGAGAGAGAGAGGAGGATTGACAGGGTTTTCCAACCTGATAAATTTGTTTTGAGAGTCTTCCTTTTGCATTTTTAAAGTGTTCATTTCAATGCTGATATTGAGAATTCGCCATAGCATAATTGACTTGAAGGTCATTGCCGCATTTTAATAATACATTGAAGAGAAGTCGTCCAGCTGATCAAATAGCAGAAAAACCCACTTAAGAGGGAAAATAATCCCCTGTGAAAACAAGTCCATACAGAGAGAGCTCTCTTTTGCAAGTCCTCTGCATTCAAATTGGTTTTGTGTGAGCAAAGATAAACATGGCTGGGCTTTCACTAATAAAGCGACACTCCCCAACTTACAGCCCTTGTCTTAAATGACCTAACAAACACTAGTATGAAGCCAGATGATGCCCTGTCAGAATGCAGACTTCTCCAGAGGGTGCTACCTGCAAGAGCACCTTATTTTCAGACTTGCTTCAATTTTGTTAGAGAGTGTGAATTGGGGTATTTTCTTTACAATACCACCCCACTCAACTTTAGCTGTTGTCTTTTTGTTCTTATTGTTGTCTCTTTCGGGGCAAAGATGAAATTAAATCTATGGCTGGTGCAGCTGTGTCGAGGTGTCCCAGGGAGGTCTTCTCAGGTGTACACACACTAGAGGAGATAACTTTGCTGGCAATCCTTGATGTTGCTTGGCTTGTAGAAGCATCACCTCCATCTCTAACTTTGTCTTCACATGGCGTTCTCCCAGTGTGCCTGTCTGTGTCCAAATTTCTTGTCTTATAAGGACATCAGTCATATTGGATTAGGGGCCCACCCTATTCCAGTATGACCTCATCTTAACCTAACTAATTACATCTGCAAAGACCTTATTTCCAAATAAAGTCACTTTCACAGGTATCCTGTGTCAGGACTCTGACAAATCTTTTGGGGGGACACAATTCAATCCACGACATTTTGCTATTAGGTTCTTGCAGGCAACGAGGTTCCCACGATTTGTCAGTCAATGCCAATCAATGGTGCTCTTGTGATGGAGTCTTTCTACGAGTTGGGTGGTTATTCTTTGCTTGTGCTTTGGAGCCAGGACACTCCAGGCTGATGGGCTGATCCATGTGGAAGAGCCCCCCCGCAAATGTCCTTGCCTAACAGTGACTGAAAATCAACCGATCCCTCATTTCCATGGCCAGGATGAGACAGATGACATAAAAAGAGTAAGATAGAAGCTTCTCTCTCCTTCTTTTTCTCAAAAACATACCTACTGTCCATGCAGGCTTTAAAATACCCATATAGAAAGAAAAGAGACATCACATTAAGTGTAAATGAGATTGAAAGTAGCTCAGTTAGGGAGGTCAGACACTCAACATTAAATGCAAGTATGACCAGAATCTTGAGGAATGCACAAAGCCTAGGATGTATTTGAACTTCACCAGGGTTTATAATGGTATTTTCAAGTGCTGGGTTTGGAAAAATGTTAATGCATGTATATATATATCTGCATTATATATATATAATATATGTTATTATATATTATTATACTAATATATATGAATATATTAGTATATATATTATTATACTAATATAATATATTAATATATTATATGTATCATTATATATTATATAATATATAATATATATATAATATATATATTTTTCCTTTAATGGGTAAACCAAGGATGTTTGAGGTCTGTGCTTCTGATTTCCTTCCATTGACTCACCTAATAGACCAGCTTCCCGTCTGTCTAACTATGGTTATTTGATTGCATAGGTCATCTTCACTTTCAATCAGCCCTCAGTAGAGCGTTGAATCCATTCGTGTGGGCATGCGATACGTTGAACACTTCTATCGATGGATGTAGCCTTCTTCTGGAAGTTTCCTGCACACTGACGTCCTAGAAAGTTCAGCATTTTGATCGGGTTTATTCAGAAAGCTGTGGAGCTAGGAAAACGGATGAGCACAGATGCAAGACGCTTGCCTCGTTGCTCTATTTTGATTTTCTCCTCTTTGTTTACCTGAGGCCTGTGTCTCACTGAGCAAAGTCTTTCTCTCCCCCTGCATTTTGCTCTTGCCGTATTAACACCATCAATGTCAGCAGGTAATTATTCTACTAGTATCAAGACCTGCAGTTTGAACTCCCTGCCCTTTGGCAGCATTAATCCCTCCTGTGGGGTAATCTGCTCCATTTTTCCTATTGATGATGCACACCCTCGAGTTTCAACAGTGAGCCTCCTTTTATGTTTTATACGTCTTTGAATCAGGCCTTCTTTTCCTGCGAGGAAAAAGAGTGCATCTTCAAACAAATATGTTTTGGAAATAATCAGCAAAATTGTCATCGCGGTAAAACATTTTTTTTAAATTAAAGAATAGGGTACTTCAAACTTATTTGACTGACTATGCTCTCAGCCAAAGGGTTTATTTATTCAGTTCTATCCTCAGTCAACTCAGAGTGCAAAATAGAGAACATATAGGCATGAAAAGATGAGTGATTGACTGTCGAGAACTTTCCAGCAGATGCTAACAGAGGACTGTTAATTGCTCGTGTATGGGACCTTATATGGATGTTGATATCCCAAATTTAAATAAATAACATTACTAATTATTTCACAAAGCTGTGACCAACCCCGTGTCCCCCTAACTTGTCCACTTTCACTTAACCCTGCATTCCTAAACTTGTGTGTGTGTGTTTGCGTATTATGGTTTAATTGTGTCCCCCAAAAGTTATGTTCAAGTCTGAATCCCTGGTACATGTGAATGTGACTTTTCTTGAAACAGAGTCTTAGGGGATGTAATCAAGTTAAGATGAGGTCATTAGGATGAGCTCTAATGCAATATGACAGGTGTCCTTATAAGAAGAGGAAAATTTGGACACAGGTAGATACAGACAGAAAACAGCCTTGAGAAGATGTAGGCCAAAATCAGAGGATGCGGCCAGGAGCAAGAGATGCCTGGAGGCCCCAGAAGTTAGAAGAGGCAGGAAGGATCCTCCTCTAGAGTCTCTGAAGGGAGCGTGGCACGGCTTGATCTCAGATGTCTGGTCTCTAGAAGTGTGTGAATAAATATCTGTTGTTTTAAGGCATCCGGTTTGCGGTACCTTGTTATGGTAACCCCAGGAAACCCAACACAAGACAATGTTATTACATAGTAATGTAGGGTCTATCATGAATGTCAAGTTCCCAAATGCCAGCCAATGGTTGGCCCCATAAGCAGGTAACCCTAGGAATTCAGCTTCAATACTTTCCTGAACAATCCTTCATTCCAGACCCTCTTCTACTCTCTCATCATCTTTCATTCACTTTTCTTGGCCAGCCATGTTGGATAAGGAATAAAATCACGAACTGTTGAGACACCAATCGTCCTGAGAAAGGGTTCCATCCCTCTCAGCTGCAATACTCAGAAACTTCAATTCCATTGTCATCAATAATTTAAAACTTGAATGATCCCATGTAGACATAGCACGGGCTCAGCGATGTCTTACAACCTCTCCTCTCTGCTATCCCAGGTCTTGGTTTCCACATCAGACTCTTACCAAGATGGCGGGCACAATTGGATGTGGCACACACTTTCTGTCACCATCCAGAGGGGCATAATAATGGTGTCTGTTCTTGGTCTCTTCCTTAGGATTGTGGAAATCTTTCATACAATCAGCCCAGCAGCCTTCCTGTCCTGTCTTGTTGGATAGAATTCAGTCCCAATCCTGTTCCTAAACCAAACAATGGCTGTAACGCTATGATTGGCTTAGACAAAACTGAATCCACTCTCTCCCTACTGTTGCCCCTGGAGGATGGAAATGGGTTCCACTTCCATGAAGCACTTGTGCTTTACCTGTGTATAAAATTGGGTTGTGTTTTCAAGGAGAAAGGGAGGAGAATGTGTGTAGGTTACCAACAACATCTACAGCCCTGAGACTCTAGGAAACCTCCTCTTTCTGCATCACCCCCAGGAAGACTCCTGGCATCCATTGATTGAACAGGCACCCAATACATTTCTTATATCAGAAATGGATTCAACGTTATTTATATTTTCAAAACCTCACACCTCTTGGACCTAACAAGAGTCTCAATGAACTTCTTGGGAAAACAGGCCCTTCTAAGGAACTGGGTTCTGCACTTGGGTCTTTCACATGCATCCCACTTCTTTTATCAGAAATGGCCTTGAGTAATGAAGCCACCTCCATGAGCCCACAAAACTTTTCTTTAATCAATACACTCTATGCCCGAGTAGCAAGCCTTTCCTTTAAGAGCTGTTTCTTATTCTTGAGTCTCCCATTACATTGATTTATAAAGGCTTTCAGCTTCTATTATTCTATCCCCCAACTTGTAAAAAGCTTGTGTTAGGGCCAATGTTTCCTGCTAAGAATGTTGTGGAGGCAAATATGTCATCTCAGCTTGCTCACTTCATTCCACTGGCTTTAAGAAAATGTAATTTCTCTCTCAGCATTTAGTGGGAAGAAAAGAGAGTCAAGCATATTTATCAATACAAGATGTGGTGTGCCTAATGAGGGTAAGAGAAAGATTTATTTAAGAATGCATAATTCTTTTTTTCCATCTAAAATATTCGTGTTTATGTATTTGTCTTTTTTTATAAGCAACCTTACATATTTCAACTTCTTGAGGAAACATTCTTCCTTCTTTTGGAAGTAAAGCCAGAATGTAATAAAACCCACAAATCACTTATAACCACAGCCACCTAGAATGACCCGTGTGGACCATGTGGTATGGACATTTTCACTGTTTCTGTCTTTCTCTTTCTCGCTCTATTTCTACCCAGTAGACAGAAAGAACTCTTGGGAAAGGTATTTACTTAAAATAACTAAATATAATGACTGATCTCTTGTGGTAGATTTCTTGGTCATTAAATATATATATATATTTCCAGAAACACTATTTTTTAAACGCAGTGGGGACGAGGGTGCTATAGCTTAATTCAGAGGGTGGCGAATCTTCACATAGATTTTGCTATCCTTTTTAGATATAAAAAGGGAAGAAATTTAACACAAATTATTAGCATGATTAGCATGCAGGAGGACATCTGGATTTGAATGAATTATCATATGTTATAGTAGACTCTGCCACCTGCCTCCATCTCAGTTTGCTCACACACTTTGCTTCTTGCACTTTCTCTGCCTTCTTCCTGCCTGGAATGTAGATGCCGTGTCTGGAGGTACAGCAGCTTCATTGAGACCATAAGGACAACAATTTATTTATTATGAATGATGGGGAAGACAGAGAGAAGGAGTCTGGATCATTGAACCACTGCATATGAGTTTCCTGGAGCTGCGGTAACAAATGACAACAAATGGGACAGCTTAAAACAACAGAAATACACTCTTTCATGGTTCTGGAGGCCAGAAGTCTGAAATTAAAGTACGAGCAGAGCCATGCTCCCTCTGAGGGTCCAAGTAGAATCCTTTTTTGCTGATTCCAAGTTCTGGTGGTGGACACCAATTCTTGGCATTCCTTGGCTTGCAGCCGCATCATTTCAATCTCTGCCTTTGTTGTCACATGGTGTTATCTCCTCATGAGTCTGTCTATGTCCCTGTGTTGAAATTTCCCTCTTCTAATAAGGACACCAATCATTGGATTTAGGGCCCACTCTCACCCAAATGGCCTCACTCAATCTAATTACATTTGCAAAGACCTTGTTTCTAAGCAGATTCCAGGTGGGTGTGAATTTTGGGGGGGCTCTATGAGACCCATGACACCCCTGAACTCCTTATTGTGTCATGAAAACAACAACACAACCTCATTAGTTGTTTAAACCACCAACTCTCAGGAATTTGTTACCTGTAATGCAACCTAATCCTGAAACACAGCTTATGGGGATTTTCAAAGATTCATTAGCCTTTCTCTCTCTGTTTTTCTACACCACATATACATACATTTTATGAAGGAGCACCATCCACATGCTTTTTTGACTTTATTTGAAATCATAAAAATCAGAGCAATTTTCTCCCTCTGCCCTAAGAAGTCATCGTGCAAAGGTGTGGTGGGACAGAGGGCAGGCTTGTGTGATCCTGTTGTGTCTCTTTTCAATGTCTTCTCTAGAGAGCAGCCGATGAGGATTTTTAAATCACAAATTGGACCTTGACATTTCTCTGCTTCTCATCATGCTTGAAGTTTTAAAGATCTTAATGTCACTGATAATGTCCCACCTAATCTGCTTCCACCTCCATTTGCTACTTCCTTTCCTGTTCTTCGTCTCTTGACTCTCTTGGATTCAGCCTTCTTTAAATTTCTGGGTGAAGCTAAGTCTGTTGTCTTCTCAGAGCCTTGGTCTAGAAAGAGAAGAGCCCTTCTCTTCTCTCTAGGGTTCCCTTGCTAATGTCTCTCACTTCTTGCTCAGGGTCATAAGACTTCCACAGGTGGGTTTTGATTCTCCTTTAATTCTCTTGCATCTCACTCTGCATTTTACTTTCAGAGCACTTCCCATAATAAGCCAGTGTATATTAATTTATGCACAGCATCCTGATGTTTTGTTCCCCAATGGACCACATATACGATGGCGGTCCCATAAGATTAGTACCATATAGCCTAGGCGTATAGTAGGGTATACCATTTATGTTTGTGTAACTACCCTCTATGATGTTCACACAATGACAAAATCACCTACAACACATTTCTCAAAATGTATCCCCATCATTAAGCAACAGCACATTGTACATAAATTATGTATATAAATTCTGCTGTGCATGGATGGGTACATTTCTCTGTATAACACCATCTTTGAGTATGGACGTGGTGCATGGTAAAAAGTCAGTAAATGTGAGCTTAAATAGTTACAAAAATCTCATGGAGTTGTTGAAAGGGCCTCTGGGAACTAAAAATCCGATTCCCTGTGGCAATTAACGCAACATGCTATCTACAAAACAAATTAACTTGATTCTGAGATCTCAAAGGGAAAAAAAAGATAGTATTGTACTTACATGTCATTAAGCAATATTTTCTGCCTCCTCCTCTGTCCTCCCTGGAAAAAATATCTGGGAAAAGATTGACAATTTAAATCTGATTTTTTATCAGCCAGATAAAGAAATTGTCCACAGAACACAGCTGCATGTTAGTCTCCACCTTCAAAATGTTGCAAAAAAGAGATGTTTGGAAAAATCACAGGGCCCTGAATGCTGCAGCTAAAACTGATATTAAATCTGTCTAAACAATGTGTCCAGAGCTCTTGGTTAAGTAATAAATGTCCTATATTCTCATTTCCTGATGAACAAGGAAGGTTTGCTGTTTAAATATTTGATGATCTAAGAACCTAAATAGATTGTGACTCGTGGAACAAGGTTTTTCAGTGTAAATCATGAGAACATCTTCAAAGAAAAGAAAGGATGCAGTCACAGGAATTCAGCTTTTATTACTGCTCATTGGAATGTAAAACATGTCCACATTTACTCTAGAAATTGAAGATTGACTATAACCGTGTTCCTGGAAACCCAACAGAAACTATTTACATAATTATTTTTAAAATATCACCTGGATTTCCATAGGTAAATAAAAATGTGTCTCCATCACACCTTCCCCCTGGACTGATAATCATCTGCCCTCTCTGAGCTGAGATGGAGAAAGAGAAATATGAGTAGTGCATTACAAAAATGAGGGTCTCAGTCTTTGGACAACACATTCCAGTTGACCTCAACCCTCGCTGCCTCTGTATTTAGGCAAACTGAGAAAACCAGTGGACGAGGCTGGAAACTTTACCAGAGAATATGGCAGAATAAGTGCAAACGTTACTTATAAAATGCAGTGCAACGTAACATCGAGCAAGAGCTTTAAATTAGCTGTTACATTAGATATACCCAAAAAACACACTCAGCTCCCAGAAACCACACATTTATTAAAAGCCGTGAATAGTAATCAAAAAAAGGCAGCACTGTGTGAAATGTCTCAATGGTTAGAGCACATTAAATATTTTAAGAGATTCTCATATTGCTAGAAACATCAATAATGTTGATGGTGTCTATAAAATACATTATGTAGGTATAAAATGCTATACGTATAATATTAGAAACAATAATTTGACAATATTTATAAAGTACACTCGAATACTTTACTTCATTAAAACAAGAGCCCTGAAATTTCCCTTTTCTTCCTATGTTTTCACTCTAAGTGGTATATTGACAGGGCTACCTAACTTAGGATTTAAAGTATGCATTGCATATGGTAACTTGCTTTTCCCAACAGCAAATCAATCATTTCTTTTTGAAATAAAGCATAATGATGCAGCTCAGACATGGCTGAGTTGCCTTGTTTTAAATTTAGATTATATGAGAAATTAAATGGGCAAGAGAACAAGTGCAGGGTGATTTTTATTAATTGGATAATTCCTAATTACTTCTCTAAGCCATGTGTTCATTCTGAAAAAAGAGGGAGGAAGTCATCACGAGGTAATTTCCAGATCAGAGATCAGTGTCACCAAAGTCACTCTGAGACTCCATTCTTGAGGTGAGGGCTGTCTGTCTTGTGTATGAGTGATTCCAGATACCTGTCTACTGGTGCCAAATTTCTTTAAGCTTTAGCTATTCAGAAAATATCAGCTTCATTTTTAAGTGACTATTTTCACGATATAGAATTCCATGTTCTCCTTTTTTTTTCCTGGAAGGTCTTGTAGGTCATGACTCAGCTGTGAAGGGCTCCCCTCTCTGCACATCAGTTTATTAGGACTATACTGTGTCCATTTCCCTTCCATAGCTCCATAAGAATGTGTGAATCTCACCTTATTCTGGCTTTTTCTTGGTGTTGCCATGGGAGTCAAGGTCCTTCCTTTCTTCTCACATCCTAAACCAGAAATGGAAATGAGGGATTTATATTTTCTGTGTGCATCTCATCTCAATAGGCATGATGTCCCCAGAAGCCAAACTTTCAGTTTTCCATGAGAAATGAGAATTCACTGGGAAGTGTTTTCAGTAGGAAATTGATCCCAGGATAAACCAGTGAGAGCAGGGAGAAAGTAGTATTGAGAAGTGGAAGAAGCCCCGTAAGGACAGGATTTCAGGTAATGACCAGTTTCAGCCTGATCCCACAGGGGACATCTGTAGCATGGATGACACCTCAGCATTTGTCCATGGAAAGGCCAGAGAACCTTCCATCAGCCATTCACTGGATATAGGACCTCCTGGGGACATCACCACTCAGGTATTTATAAGTTCTGTGAAAGTTGTGGCAAACTGTCTCCATGGGTCCAATGGCTTTTTTGTGAAAAAGATCAATAGGGCAAGCTGACAGAGCAGAGAACTCTGAAATTGGAGGATGGGACCCTAGAGCTGGTAAGTAGGGTCCTAGGGGACCCGAGTGAGTCATTGACACTATCTACTACAAGATGCTTATTTTGAGGGTTCTGGTGACATATTGATGCATATCACTTTGAGTGCTCTTGAGCATGATGGCTTATTTCATTGAAGGATTACCCCCTTTCAGGACCCTTCATGGTGACCTTAATTTGCTGGCCACCTAGCCTGCATTTTACCTCAACATGTCTCGAGCATCTGCTCCAGATGTGGTGACGATTGATTCAGGTCTTTTTGTAGGAGCTCTTTCTGCATCTCTACACATAAACGATCTGTGTCCTTGGTGGAGATGTGCTTGTCTTCAAAGCATTTTCTTCTTCTCCCACCTTACAAAGATTGAATGGATTTCTGGGCATGGTGGGGCCATATTGTGCATGGTTGAAAATGTGTAGATGTAACTAACCTACAATTAGGTTCCTTGGATGTGTTATCACTGGTGTGGGACATTCCTTTATGCAAGGAAGTGGTTAGACCTAACCATAGGTTTTCTCTTTCAACAGTGACATTGAAGGAGTCAAGTCTTGGCTTGTTGCTGGTCGATGCTTCCTGGACTTGTCTGGCATCGAAAAAAGAAGTCCCCCACATGGATCTCATCTTTGTTAGGATTGGGGTCAAACCCCCAGATGATAATAGCTTTGTTTTGCTTTGTTCAGTAGGTCGTTGTATGATATTTTCCTTGGAGATGTCATGGGAAGGGGAAATGGGTGAAGGTCTGAATTTGGATTGTATGACTTGGTCAAAATACCATTTTGAAATCCTTTCAGTTCTACCATGATTCTTCAAAAGAACAAAAGTGTGTAATAGAAGTGCTAGTGTCTATAACTGGCTCTGTGACTTTGACACAATTCTTTGAACTATAGCAAAGGTGAGGTACACTTGATAGTTTCTGAATCCCTTTTTTCCTTGAAAATGTGAGCCCTATGTCCACAATCACAGAAGTGATCTGTGTATTAGTCCCGAAGGTACCACTCAGTTGTCGCCTGTGAACTTGAACAGATTACATAAAATACCTGAGCATGGTTTTCCATTCGAAAATGGAGTTGGTATCAACCAACTACCTACTTCTCAACGTGGATATCAATGTCAACTGATATAAATTTGAAAGTGCTTTAATGATTATACATGAAGGTGCAAGAGTAATGATTATTATTACCATAGTATGGGCATTCAGATAAAACTTTTGAGTGTCCGTCATTCTGAGGCATCACATAAAAGTACCACCATGTTATTGAACTTAAATGAATAAAGCAATCTTACATGCAGAAGGGCCCTTTTATTAAGTGCAGATGCTTTGCCCTCACTGACATTACTCAAACATGGAGACCACCTTGAATTGAATTCTCTATCCTGACAGTTTCCATGCCCCACTTTATCCTTGTTCCAGAGATTTGCTCTTGAGGTGTTAAGATGTTTCCCGCTCACCCCTATAAAAGCTCCATCCAGCATGCATTCTGAGAGCCCCAGTAGGGTTTTTATTACATAACAATAGCACTTCAGAGTAGCCCCATCAACTGTTTTGAACCTTTCCCTGAACTTCCCTGAGCTGGCTCATTAGCTGGGTTCTCTCTGTGACTTTACCTGACACTGGCTCTGTTCTCCCTGGGTCAGCAGCTCATCCCTGATGGACTTTGGATTCAGCACCGAGCACCACCCACTCTGTTCTTATGATTTATTATCTCTTTGAACTTCGATTTGGGTCATCACACCAACTGCCATGCTGGCCCGCAGAGTACAAGGTCTCCTTCACAAATGTGTCGGCTCTTTAATCATGGCAAGTTTCCCTTAAAGAAAAACCAAGGCATCAAAATGTTCTCAGGGGAGGAACTTGGGGGTCAAAGGGAATAAGGATTTTTAAGGAACCACCAATCTGGGAAAGGCCAATGTATTTTCAATTTTCATATATATAAATACATGGCAGTTGGACATACATTGACATTTTCAGAACTATGATTCCTTAAAATTTCTTAGTCCTTTTGACCCACAGTTCCACACTTGATAATGTTTTGATGACTTTCCATCAAGATTTAAGGCCAATCATTGATTACATATCTTTATCTATACCTGTATCATTTGTATCTATATCTATCTAGATAGATAGATACATGAAATCATTGATTTTAGAATACATTGATTGGATACATACACACACATATATATACACGTATGTACCTATATAAAATTAATAATAAGCCTATAATATATATAAAATATGTGTGTACATATGTGCATATATGTGTATATATGTATATAAACACATGTATCACGTATATAATCATTGATTACATGTACATGCATGTAATCAATGGTTAGTCTTTAATTTCTGATGGGAACGTATTGTTTTACTATTAAAAGTTTATATACTTTGCTTATGCTTTGGAATGCACCAAGCACGTTTTTTATACAAGTATTTTTTTGGCTCTTTATTGATAAAATTTATGACCATGGCTGATGATGCATCTATGGTCCATCATGACATCTGTCATGTGTGTTTGGTTATGTTTTGTTATTCCCTCTCTATCCAATAAGCTCTTATTTTCATCTATATCTGTTACTGCAATCCCTTTAAAAAATAATTAGTAAGGCATTATTCCTTTCCCATTGTTGTCTCAATTTGTAAGGTAAAACAGGACATGTGTTTTCATGCAATGTCAGGTAAGTTAAGTAAACTCAGAACACCACTCTTGGATCTCTGGAAGGTTACATTCAAGAGATGCAAACTATACTTATTTAGTTAAACAAAATAAAGAGGAAGAATTAAATTCTGAAGGGCACAGAAAGGAGCCAGGAAGATTGGAGACCGAAGGGAGAGAGGTTCGGCATCAAGTATCCTTCCTAGAGGGGGATTCCACCAGTGAATTCTGATTTTTACTTCTGGAAGCTGGTAAAGTAAAATTTGCTAGCCTGGAATAACGAGGCTCAAGGGATGCATCTATTGGGGGGTTGGAAACAACATGTATTCCTTTAGAAATAGGATTATGATACACTTTTATGAATTCAGGTTTTTAGAGCACAGAGATAGCAGACAAATCAAAAATCAAGATTAAATTTGTCATGCTATATTAATTGGGATGATTACCAAACAGACCTCAACAAAACAGCAATAGAATAAGAGTACTTTCAATATTAGTAGCCATGATTAATATGCCCCTATGATGTACTGAGAAGTTACATGTGCATTTTTAATGGTGGGAAACAAACAGCTACGGGGTTTGGAAGTAGATGTTTGAAAACCACAAGTGCCCTACAGACCAAAACATCAAACATATTGCAAAGAAATGTCGCAGTCATAGTTTTCCTGTGTTTGTCTAACTGCTGAAAGCTCAACTAATTTATACTTCTTAGCTATTTCTCTTTATATAGCAATTATGTCTTAAACATCTTATGCATTTCCCCACTTTTAATGTATAAAAAGACTTGATCTGAATCACTAAGGTACACACCTTTGAAGAATGTTATTAAATTTCAATGCCTGATGATTTTTCTCCATCCCACTCATATATTGGCCTTTTACATGAGATTAAATATGTCATAACAGGCAATACTAATCAAACTTTAATACGAGCACATTGGTAATAATAGAATATAAAAATTCACATTGGGATTTGTTTAAAATGTATGTACTTTGAGATGATGCTTTCTAGGTGAGGTCATATTTGTGCATCCTTCTGTGCTGACCACTGATCCACTCATACAAGATTATGGCATATAATCCATTCTATTTTAATTTTGAACCATGAATTTTGTTTATTTCTGCAGGCTGGGAATTACACACTTCTTCACACTTCTTAATTTACTTCATCTCATTATCCTCGTAATATATAAATTAAAAATGACAGGAGCGATGAACCAGAAAATTCCCATACAGAATGCAAATTATACCTAATTGTTCACTATGCCTTTCCTTTATCTTCCATGGCATGGAGATTTCAGATGATTTTTTTTTTGAATCAGTATACAGTGTCCCACTTTGTCTATGGGGGATACATTCTGAGACCCCCAGTGGATGCCTGAAACTGGATAGTCCTGAACCCTATATAGTATGCTTCTTCCTAAACATATGTACCTATGATAAAGTTTAATTTATAAAGTAGGCACAGTGAGAGATTAACAACAATAACTAATAGTAAAATAGAACAATATAACAGTACGCTGTAGTAAAAGTTACCGCAGATCTTAGCAACCTCAGTATACATTTTTTTTTTCCTTATTAAGTCAAGAACTTTCACCTTTTCACTTAAAGGAAGCACTTCACGGCTTCTCTTTGGCATATCCGAATTGCCAGCATTGCTACTCTTGCGTTTGGGGCTATTATTAAGTAAAATGAAGGTGATTTGAACGCAAGCACTGTGATAGGGGGACAATGGATCTGATAACCCAGATGGCTACTAAGTGACTCACCAGTGGGTGGTGCCGACAGCATGAATCCGCTGGACAAAGGGATGAGTCACGTCCCCGGTGAGATGGAGCTGGACAGTGAGAGATTTCATTGAGCTACTCAGGATGGCACGCAATTTAAAACTTATGAATTACTTATTTATGGAATTTTCCATACAATATTTTCTGACTGAGGTTGACCGCGAGTAGCTAAAACCATGGAAAGAGAAATCGGGATAAGGGGGGACTACTGTATAAGCATTTAACACTCACAAGCATTCCTTCCATGGAGGAAGGATGAAAATGGCCCCGGACAATTGGTGAGAGTCACACCCGTTATGGTAAAGGTCATGGGGTTCAAGGTCGAGGACATCCAGTCCCTAGGACTGTTCTCTGTTTGAAACACTCAACCTTCCACAAACACTAACTGAGCATCTGTGATGTGGAGTGCACTCAGCTAAGATACAGGATCTCTCCTACCCCAGACTTGTGCCTAGAGATCCTGAAAAGGCTTCAAGAAATTAATGCCTGTAAACCATAAGTAGGATTTTTTAAATGTTGTTAGCTCTTTGCAGAAAAGTCTCATAGATCACTTTTCAAGTATTTAAATTTCAAGCAGTTTCAATGTTCAAATTTCATACGGTTTCAACATCCAATCTAAAGCACTGTTTCAATCATCCATCACTTATGAAAATAGGGGTTGGCCCAATAGGGCTTGTAGGAGACCCCATTTGTCTCTTTGTGTTCACAAATGGAAGCCTCCCTCAGCTTCTCAAGGATCGGGGAAAGCAGGCTGGGTGTTCTGATCTCCACTGCCTCCAAATTATTGTGTCCTACTTTTGAAAGCACCTGCTTCCTTTGTTAGTTGCTCTATAAAAACTATATTGAAACTAAATCCACATTTGACAGGATAAAATAAAATTTTTAGTATGACATCCCTTTCTAGACTAAGCAGTAATACCAGAAAGAGGTGACAAAGGAAAAAATAATAATAACTGTCTCTCCTCAGTCTTTGGGATCATCTTTATCATACGGGACCTGCATGCTGTTCACTTTATAGTCTCCAAATTCAGCATTATGCATGGTAATTCATGCATTTTTAAAGAAAGGGATGAGTGAATACTTAAGCACAGGATAATAGGTAAGCACAGTTGGTTGAGGATTTGGAACAAAAATCAACACGTGGATTTTTACCTCATCATACATGCTATTATGGAAACGCTACCAAAATATGAAATGCTTTTAATTATAAGTAAAAATCCTCCAGTCTACAAAGATTTCTGGTTTTACTCTATTTTGAATGCAGGTATAGATGTGGGCACTTCCCTTGCAATTGTGTTTTCAGATGAGAAGGGGTGTCTGAGTCTCCATATAATTCCAAGCATCATTTGACCCCATTCCTCTGCAATGTAGGGGGAGCTAAGTGGGGGCAGCTTGGATTACACATTATTAATGAACACATTACTAACAAACTCTTTCAGCACCCTATTTTAGGCTCTATGTGTATTTTCTAGTTCTTGCATTAAAGAATTGCTGTGGAACCCCACCGCTCAATGCTCCCTCTACCCACACACACTGCTCAGTGGTCTGTGCAGCTGTTGACTAATATTTCTTCCATAATATTTAACCTTCATAACTGCTACCAACATCCCCACTTCCCATTCTTCCTTAACTAATTGGAGAATAAAGGATTGTGTGATTTGGAAGGATATAAAAGTTGACAGTTCCATGAGGCTAAACACGTGTGGGTACGCCCTTTGGAAGATGAGTTGGGGAAGGCTTTGGGAGGAAATTGCAGCATATGATCAGAGGATTCAGGGTCTGAAGTTGATAGTCGTGGCCTGCTACCAGCCCTAGTGAACCCAGCTCCATCACAAAACATCACTTGGTATATGCTAATGTGGACTGCTGAGTAGGCACCCTATGTATTTCATCCAGACAATATTTCCAATCATTTCTAATGGGAGCATACCGGCCATATGTATCTGTTGTTCCATGAATATATCACATTTTGTAAAAACAAACAAAAACAAAAACTTTAATATTTTTCAAATTTAAAAAAGTACTAAACAAATTATATCAAGATTATGAATGAATTAGTACAATAAATTTTCTCTTCATCAGCAACATCCCTTAAAATCCTCTGGTGACACTGGCTATAACAGTTGCGGAACCCAGTGAAAAATCAAAGTGCAGGCCTTCTTGTTCATAAATTATTGAGGTTCCAAGATGGTGGCAGTGAGCACTGACCCAAGCACAGTGCCCTTCTTATTAGGGGGTCCTGTGTGACTGCACAGATTCCCACGCCCATGCACCTGGCCTTGTTTGATGCTATCTGAGATGGCATTCAGGGTAGAGAAAGACATTGAAGTAATAGTGACTGATATACTAATAGAAATAAGTATATTTGGGTGCTGTGTGCCCTTGGTTGGCATTAAATATGTCTTGAAGTATGAGCCCCCATGGCATTGGGGTCACCCAGTTTCATGAAGTTGGGTATAAAGATGGTACAGAGAGGCAACAGGGTCTCCTGAGTCTCAGAACTTGAGCTGGTCCTACTGTTTTCCACCATTCAAGTTTATGCTCCACTGGTATCTAATCTGCTAGCCAATTGTTCAGGGTCAAATCTGGTGTCCACATAGTTCCTAAAATTGTAACATAGTCAATATTGAATTGTTTGGATTTGGGTTAGTCAGCGGGGGCTGCCAAAGCAAAATACCATAGACTGAGCAGCTCAAACAACAGACACTTATTTCTCATAGTTCTGGTGGTTGGAAGTCCAAAATCAAGATGACCACATGGCTGGGTTCTCTCTTTGGTGAGGTCTCTCTTTGTGGCTTGCAGACAGTCGTGTTTTCACTGTGTCCGCACAACGTGGAGAGAGAGAAAACTCTGGTGTGTCTTTCTCTTGTTACGAAAGGGCACTATTCCCATCATGGGGACCCCACCCTCATGACCTCATCTCACTCTCATCACCTCCCCCATCTCCAAATTTCATCCCATTGGAGGTTAGGACTTCCACATATGAATTTGGGGGGACACAGAAGTGCATTTATAACAGGAGTTTAAGTAGGAACTGGGACCCAGGAGATCTTTAATAAGGGAAACTGGACAAAACAGGATCCTGGATGGGACAAAAGTCTTGGATGGACAGGAAAGGAAAGAAACTGTCAGGCTAACAGGCACCCCTACTTCAGGGCCCAAGCGTGCTCCTGATGGGTGAACACGGGCCAGTTCCTGTTCAGAGAAAGAAGAAATCCCATGTTTTCTCCCTTTTGTGTCCCCAGAGGAGCATATTTTAGGATTAAGGACTCAGATTGGACCCAATGGGCAGCCCTTCCTGCCACACACCTGTCCCTGGTGCGTCCCTTCTCCAGGCCCTGCAGGTCCACCTGGAAAGGTACCTTGGCCTTTTCCTGATTTGTCCACCAGGAGCCAGGCAGGTGCCGAGGAGGCTGCACTGCAGGAGGAAAGGGGTGGAGATGGCTGCCTCTGCTGCTGATGCCTCCCTGTAGGGAGAAATGCATTTTGGAAGCATCTCTTTCTTTTGTAAACGGATGACAGGGAAGTGAAAATGAACCAAAGCACTTGACAAAGATCCCGCAATCACAGGTGAAGAAAGACCACAGAGCAGGGGGCCTGGGACCCCAGTCCAGGGGAGGTCTTCGATGACCTAGAGAGCCAATGAGAGGCCATGGTCTTCTATGTCCAGGGAAACTAGTTGATGACCGAGAGGGCCAATGGCCAACATGGTCTCCCATGTCCAGGGGAAGTAGTCAATGACTGAGTGGGACAATGGACCACCACAATCTCTTCAGTCCAGGGGAAACAGTCAATGACAGAGACAAGCAATGGGCAGCCATGATCCCCTCAGTCCAGGGGAAGTAGTAGATGACTAAGATGGCTGATCAGCAGCCATGATTTCAGTCCAGGAGAAATAATCAATGACAGAGTTAGAGACCACAATCTTTTCATTAGGGAAACCAGTTGATTACTGAGACAGCCAATGGGCAACCATGATCTTCCACGTTCAGGGGAAGCAGTCGATGACTGACACAACGATTGGGCAGCCATGATTTCTTCAGTCCAGGGGAACTAATTGATTACTAAGACATCTGATCATGGACAGACATGATCTTCCATGTCCAGGGGAAGTAATCGATGGCTGAGATGCTGATGGGCAGCCATGATCTCCTCAGTCCAGGGAATGTAGTCGATGGCTGAGATTGCTGATGGGCGGCCATGAACTCTGTCCAGGAGAAATAGTCAATGACAGAGTTGGAGACCATGATCTCTTCATCAGGGAAACAAGTCGATTACTGAGACAGCAGATGGGCAGCCATGATCTTCTATGTCCAGGGGAAGTAGTCGATGACTGAGACAACTGATGGGCAGCCATGATCTCCTCAGTCAAGGAGAACTAGTCGATTATTGAGATAGCCGATAGGTAGTAATGATCTTCCATGTCCAGGGGAAGTAGTCAAGGACTGAGATGACTGACACATGGCCATGATATCAGTCCAGGAGAAATAGTCAATGACAGAGTTGGAGACACTGATCTCCTCATCCAGGGAAATGAGATGATGACTGAGACAGTCAATTTGCAGCCATGACCTTCCATGTCCAGGGGAAGTAGTTGATGACTGAGACAACTGATGGGCAGCCATGATCTCCTCAGTCCAGGGGAAGAAGTCGATGACTGAGATGGCTGATGGGTGGCCATGATCTCAGTCCAGGAGAAGTAATCAATTGCAGAGTTAGAGACCATGATCTCTTCATCAGGGAAATGAGTCGATGGCTGAGATGGCAGATGGGCAGCCATGATCTCCTCAGTCAAGGAGAAGTAATCGATTATTGAGATAGCTGATGGGCAGCCATGATCTCCTCAGTCCAGGGGAAGCAGTCGATGACTGAGATGGCTGATGGGTAGCCATGATCTCAGTCCAGGAGAAGTAATCAATTGCAGAGTTAGAGACCATGATCTCTTCATCAGGGAAATGAGTCGATGGCCGAGATGGCTGATGGGCAGCCATGATCTCAATCCAGGGGAAATAGTCAATCACAGAGTTGGAGACCATGATCTCTTCATCAGGGAAACAAGTCGATTACTGAGACAGCAGATGGGCAACCATGATCTTCCATGTCCAGGGGAAGTAGTCGATGACTGAGACAACCGATGGGCAGCCATGATCTCCTCAGTCAAGGAGAAGTAATCGATTATTGAGAGAGCTGATGGGCAGCCATGATCTCCTCAGTCCAGGGGAAGTAGTCGATGACTTAGATGGCTGATAGGCCACCATGATCTCAGTCCAGGGTAAATAGTAACAGAGTTGGAGGCCTTGATCTCCTCATCAGGGAAACCAGTCCATTACTGAGATAACTGATGGGCAGCCATATTTTCCATGTTTAGGGGAAGTAGTCAAAGACTGAGACAACCAACGGGCAGCCATGATCTTCCATCTTCAGGAGAAGTAGTCGATGACTGAGACAACTGATGGGCAGCCATGATCTCCTCAATCCAGGGGAAGTAATCGATTACTGAGACAGCCGATGGGCGGCCATGATCTTCCATGTCCAGGGGAAGTAGTCGATAACTGAGATGACTGATGGGCAGCCATGATCTCAGTCTTGGAAACATAGTCAATGACAGATTTGGAGACCCTGATCTCTTCATGAGGGAAACCAGTGGATGACCATGACAACCAATGGGCAGCCATGATCCTCCAGGTCCAGGTGAAGCAGTCCATGACTGAGACAATCAATGAGCAGTCATGATCTTCCATGTCCAGAGGAAGTAGCTGATGACTGAGAAGGCTGATGTGCCACCACGGTGTTTCATGTCTAGGGGAAGTAGTTGATTACTGAGATGGCTAATGTGCAACCATTGTCTTTCATGTCGAGGCAAAGTAGTTGGTGACTGAGAAGGATGATGAGCAGTCCTGATCTCTTCAATCCAGGGGAAATAGTCAATGACAGAGTTGGAAACCTTGATATCCTCCTAGTAGTAGATGATGGAGAGGAGAATTGATGGATAGTGGATGACTCCTCCAAGTATATGATGACTACTCTCCAAGTAGTTGATGACCGAGAGAATTGATGAGCAGTCCTGATCTCCTCAGTCCAGGGGAAATAGTCAATTACAGAGTTGGAAACCCTGATCTCATCCAGGAAATCTAATTGGTGTCTGAGACAGCCAATGGGCAGCCATGATCTTCCATGTCTAGGGGAAGTAGTCAATGACCGAGATGACTGATATGCAGCCGTGATCTCCTCAGTCCAGGGAACGTAGTCAATAACAGAATTGGAGACCATGATCTCAGTCCAGGAAAATCAATCAATGACAGAGATGAGGCCATGATCTCCTCAGTCCAGGAGTAGTGGTTGGTGACAAAAACAACTGATGGGCAGCCATGGTCTTGTTTGTCCAAGGGAAGTAGTCAACAACAGAGTTGGAGACAATGATCTCCTCAATTCAGGAAAACCAATCAATGACAGAGTTGGAGACCATGATCTCCTCACTCCAGGGTAAATAGCCAATGACAGACATGGCTGATGGGCAGCCAGGATATCCTGAGTCCAGAGTAAGTAATTGATGCCTGAGACAATCAATGGGCATCCAGGATCTTCCAGGTCCAGAAAGACAGTCAGTGGTAGAGATGGGCCTCCAGTGTAGCCTAGGATAAACAGTCCAGGGCACATGGCAGGGATACTGGGCTGAGAACATTTCAGTTGGGGAAACCAGTCAGTGATTGAGATTGCCTTCCATCATTGCTTTAGTCCAGGAAAAGCAATTGATGATCAAGATGGGGGCTGCTGTGTTCACCTTAATCCAGGGAAATCAGTAGATGACAGAGAAAGGCCACCATGATCATCACCATCCAAGGAATGCCAATTGATGACCAAGGTGGGTGACCATGATACTGTCAGTCCAGGGAACACAGTCGGTGACCAAGACGGTGAGCCCTGATCACTTCAGTCCAGGAAAAGCAATCCATGCCAGAGATGGAGGGCCCTGATAACCTCAGTCCAGGGAGAATAGTGGATGAGGGACCTGTAGTGGTGGATGCGCAAAGAAAGTTCATTCCTAGTTCAGAAAAGTACACACAGTCATTTTAATTATTGGTATGCAGATAGGTTTATGCTTGCCTAGAAAAAAATCCCATGTTTAAGAAAATTTGTAGCACATATAGTATGTGACTGTGCTCACTGTTAAGTCTCTATAATTTTGATTTTCCGCATTTGTTTTACTGAGAGTGACTGCAGGTCAAATCCCACCATGACTGAGGCTGTGAAGGCTGTTTTTTTAATGGTAGTGACTCTGATACTATTTGTCTTGCTATTTAGGAGAATTTGCACTCTGGAGTTCATTGAGGCCCCTGGCATAGTGTGTGCCATCCCCACTGGCTCATCCCATTTAGAAAACTGCTGGATGACCTTCATTGCTGCCTGTATCTTAAGTCAGAGACTTTATGTTTAGCTACAGGCAGAGCAAACTTTTTCACTTGTCAAAGGAGGAGCGTTAATGCTCTGTTTTTGCAAATACTGCAATCCCCTTTAAATTGGCTGGAGACATAGGTGTGATTTTTAGGAAATTCCCACCTGGCTGCTCAAGACACATTACCAGGACCCAATGTCCACTGATAATTGCGCCATCCTGGGATCCTGGCTGCAATTCTACAGACATTCTCAGGGATTTGCCTCTCTGCTGACAACCAGAGGGACACGTTGTGGTAGAGGATCCAATTTAGAAATGCTAGCCTTTGGACAGTAATGGATAAATGTCTGGGTGTCAGGGAGAGCGATAGGAGGTCATCTCACCATTAGAATACTTACTTCATGTTAGGCAAAGGAAAAAAAGAAGAAAAGAGGAAAAGAGTGGATTCTGGAAAACACATTTTCTGTTGACCAAATTTGAAGCATTTCTTTAACAGGGAATGATAGGAATTTAACTCCAAGATAGCTCATTCTTATTCAGCTTAAATGAGGACCACACTCTAAGTACAGCCTAAAATGAAAATAACACAAACAGCAATGAGAACTGAACCACTAATAACCTCCACTGGGCTCTAAGACATCCCATACCCCATCTCTTACATAAATAGGATTATGCATATAATTCCCCTGAATTAAACATGACATTTCTATGGAAGTTTCCAAAGAAGAAACTTTGGCAACATAATCTGGGCTGTGAGTAGGAATCCCCAGGTGATCCACGAAAACGTCTTTGAGGATTATGCATGACCATAGCTTTACCTGCAGAAGCAGTTTTTCTTGCATGTCAGAATGTAAATTCTGTCAAAGTTTATACCGACTTCCAAGCCTGTTCCCTTCCGGCAAAAGCAGTTGCCGGGTTTTCCTACAAAGAGCCATCTTTGATGAAAGAAGCCCCTTCTTGTTATCAGAAACCCCTGATTTCCCTCAGGTGTTTGTCTACCTGCGGAATAACCTCAGAGGACGTGCCTCCAGCACATATTTGGCACTGAATATTTGTTGGATGCATGAGATGCATTACTCCATGAGACAGCAAATCCAGAAAATAAAATGTACATTTCCTATGTTGAGAAAATCTTCATTGAATTAACAGCAAAATTTCTTGTTTCCTATATTCATTTTTGCAGAAGGATTTAAGCATATTTTCTTCCTAAATAGGCTTTCCTGCAGAACAGTCGTTCTCAAAGTGTGGTCTGTATGTCGAACCCTGGGGGTCACTGAGAGCTATTCAGGGAGACTGTGAGGTCAGAATTGTTTTCATAACAATACTCAGAAATTGTTTTCTTTTTTCACTGGGTTGACACACAGGTGCTGCAAAAGATAGTGACTTAGTACAAATCAAGTTAGTGTCACTGGAAGCGAGGTGATGGGTGTGTTAATTCACTTAGTTGTGATAATCATATCACAATGTATGCAATATATCGAATCATCACATTGTACACTTTAAATATATACATTTCTATTTGTCAATTATACATCAATAAAGCTGGGGGAAAGCCATGGCACCAGATCATATGGTAGTTCTGTTTTTAATATTTTGAGGAGTGGAGGTTCCATTCCAGTTTGCATTCCCACTAACAGTGCACAAGGATTTTCTCCACATCCTCATCAATGTTTGCTATCTTTCTTTCTTTCTTTTTTTTGATAATAGCCATTCTAACAGATGTGAGGTGATATGTTATGCACTTAAAATTTTTTTAAGAGCATAGATCTCATGTTAAGTGTTCTTACCACAATAAAAACGAAAAAAAGAAAGGTAGTGACACTAAGCCATATTAGTCACCATTGTATTCTTTGCTGTCATGCACTAACAGTTAAAAAAAGTTTCACTTAAGGATGTCCTTCGTGAAACAAAATTGTTTATTACTTTATCTCATCTCTTGAGTACACATCTTTTTAAGAATGAAGACTGTTTTTTACTAGAATGAATGAAATGAGAGACAAGCTATGTTTCTTCAGATTTTGATTGTTTGACAGGTCTTTTCTCAAAAATGAAAGAAGTGAGACTGTCCCTTGAAGGAAAGCAACTAACAGTATTTGCTGACAAGGATAAATTTGGACTTGCATGAGAACAATAGAATTTTGGAAAACTTGTAACCAGTGCTGTACGTTACATAGCTTCTCAATATTTAAAGATTGTTTCTGACCAGATTAGTGGTGACTATTAATATTTGTGAGTTTTGATATTGTATGATATTTGTCAAAATCAGCAAGATCTGCAGAACTCAGGGAACCGATATTTTCCAAATGAACAATGTACGATGTTATGAAATCAGGCATGGATAAAAGATCCCCTAAAATGCAATTGATAGTTAATGCAGTTAATTATTGATTTTAATACAACAGAGTGAGAAAAGGCCATTGATAATCATTTCAGATTCCATATGGCAACTATCTCTTAAGAAACCACCAATGCTAGGGTTTTGGTGTAGCATCAAACCACAGCTACCTGCAAAGGCTATGAAAATACTCCCCCTTTTTCTAATTACCTATATTTATGAGCACAGATTTTCTTCATCTATCAACCAAAGGAACATATTGCAACAGATTGGATGCAGAAGAAGATAGGAGAATCCATGTGCCTTCTATGAAGCCAGACACTAAAAGGATTTGCAAATATGGAAGAGAATGCCATTCTTTTCAGTCAATTCTTTTTGTTTTGGAAAATAGAGTTATTTTCATTAATATATGTTATTCATTAACTTGTAACATGTTTGTTCTTGTCATTTCAAAATAAATTAATAAGCACTTTTTAAATTCTCAGCATTAACTTCTACAGTGGTAAGTATATGTAGGTAAAATCCATATAAACAAAGTTCTTGGAAGGCACAAAAGATTTTAAGACTGTAGAGACCCTGTGGGGTTTAGGACCACTGCTCTAAAATATCCTGATCTATTAGAATGGCTTTTATTGATTCCTTTATATTACACTATCTGTATCAATCTGCTTTGAACCTTAGACTTTCCCTAGAAGAGTCATATTTCTTTTAAAGATTATAATCCCATCTAAAAATTAAAATGTTAACTACCTTATGGCTTAATCTCCTCTTCTAGTTGATAATTTCCAATCGACTCCAATAAAAATGGCCAATCAAGTACTGTGTTCTGTATATGCTAGGTGTCAGCTGATTGTTCTGTCTACATTAACCATTGATCCTCACAGCATCCTGCTGAGGTAAGCTGTACCCAGATTTTGCAGGCTGTGAAACTGGGGCTTAGAAAGGTTAGTTAACCTGCCCACTGACACTTAGCTAAGAAGAGGTTTATCCACTCCAGTCAGAATTCTTAATTGCAGTACTGATGTCCATTCTTATCAGGAGACTCTCTGCTTTCAATTAATTACAGCTGTTTTTAGGTCATGACTATTACACATGTGAATGGATAACTTATTTATACCCCTTGCTGTTTCAAACATCCATGGAAACTCATTGAAATGCTCTTATTTGAGAGAAAAATCCAAAAAGTATTCCACTCTCCAAAGGTAAATTTATTTAAACATTTTTAATATCTTTTTAGTCATTATTTCAACCTTAACAAGTAATCTTAAATGGTTTAGATGCATCAGAATCTGTTTCTAATGATTTTTCTCCCTAAAATATGGACAAGTTAGTACAGCTCTTCTTTTTTCCAATTTTTGTTTTTATAATGAACCTTTTACGTTTTCAAGTTTCTGTAATGTAATTAAGTCTTTTGGGCCTCATGGTTGGTTGAATTCCAAAAGAGTTCTAACTCCATAAAAGAAAGTATTTGAATGTTATGTAAATATTATTCATTTAAACAATTAATTGGATTCTTGGAGATGGACATGTATGCCTGCATCATTGAAATTGTTGCTAAACAAACGCACTTCCAAGGGTCAAGGTCTGATGGATTCTCTGTTAATTTTTTTTCAGCTCTCCTCTCTTCTGATTTGGGGCTATATCCTGGTGACCTAGCCAAATATTTCTGCTATTTCTTTTCATTCAGATGAAAGCTTTCTTTAATCATCACTTTTTAAACTTAAAAAGCATGTATAGGAGGAGAGAAGGCAAAAATTACGGATTCTTATATTTTGAAAGAAATATTTATTTTGCTCTAATCCTTGAATGTTTGGCTTCTTACAAAATTTGTGGGTTAAAAAAACATATTTTTCCTTCCTCAACTGACTGAAGACTGACTCATCGCTTCCAGCTTCTAGTGTTGTTGAAGAGAAATATGATGTCAAATTTATATTCACAAATTCTTAGATCTTTTCTTTCTAGAAGATTTTACCATTTTTAACCAGCAAGTGAGACCTTTGTTTTCATCCTGCTCAGCAGTTGTTGGACCATTCACTTTTATATTTCAAAAATTTCTGTAATTCAGGGGAAATTATTTTGCTATAAATATGTCTATAATAAATACAATATATGTTTATACATATGTTTACATATTAATATAAATATATATTAGACTTGATATATGTGTTATAATACACACACATACCCATCTCATCCTCCTACTTGTTTATAGGAACTTTATTCTTGTTTTCTGTCTGGACTATTCTCTCACTCTCTTTGGTGGTGAGGCTTGAGAGAGAGAGATAAAGAGAGATATTGAGAGAGAGAGAGAGTTATCTCTCTTCTTGGTGTTATGTCTTTTCCTGTAAGTGCATGTGTGTGTCCACTTTTATTTTATAAAGGTCAGAAAGTAAGTTGCAGACATAATCCTCATTTACCCTTAAATACTTCAATGTGTGTATATATATATATATATATATATATATATATATATTTTTTTTTTTTTTTTAAACATGGACATTCTCCTAGATATCATCAGAACAATGATCAAAATCAGGAAATTATCAGTGCTTCAAGACTGTTATCTAATCTACAGAACTTATTCACATTTTGCCAATTGTCCCACTAATTCCCTTTACAGGAAAAAAAAATCCCAAAAAACAATATATTTTTTCATCCAAGATACAATCCAGGATCCCATCTCCTGTCTCTTTAATTGTCCCGTTCCTTTAATCTCCTTTGATCTGGAATGGTTACTGAATTTTCTTTGTCTCTCGTGATGCTGATTGATTTATTTCTAGAATGCTACTTGATTTGGATTTCCCAGATGTTTCATGATCAGGTAAGGTTATGCATTTTGGGGAGGAATATCACAAAAGTGATACTGTGATCTTTTCAGTACATCGTATCAGCAAACACAGGCACCCACCATCTGCTTATCCCATTACCTGTAATATTCACTTTGATCATTTGGTTCAAGGATTTCTGCAGGTTTCTCGGTGGTAATGGTGCCGATTTTCCCTTTGTCTTTAATAAATATCTCGTGGGGAGAGACTCTGAGGCTAGGCAAATATTGTTCTTCTCACCAACATTTTACCCACAAATTTGTACATCCACCGATGATTCTTTTCTAAAAGGATTATTTTTATGACGGTTGACAAATGTTGATTTTCAAACTACATCATTTCTTCTACATTTATTAAATGGGCGTTCTTTGTAAGGAAATGTTTTCCCTTTTCCCCTGCTCATTCATTCATCCATAACAGAATATACAGATTATTATTGATTGCATGCCCACCTTGTCCCAGATTTGATTAGTAAGTGTCTCTGCAGTTGTCTCCTATGTGCTTTCAGTGTTGTCCCCATCATGCTTTGAGCACCTTCCTACCTTCTGGCCCAAGATGTTCCTGCCTCCTCTGGTTCTTTCACAGTCCTAGCACTGGAATCAGCCACTTGCCCTAGTTCCTTTTCATGGAAAGTGGTAAGTAGAAACCATGGTCTAGGTAATGGGTGTGCTCATGGGTAGTGGGATGATCTGGTCCTCCCAGTGGACCATCTATATATAGAGAGAGACAGAGAGTGACAGAGATATAGATTGATATAGATAGCTTTTATCGATATATCTATCAATGGATTTATTTATCAATAGATACATACAGATATATAGATATGTAGATATGTAGATATCTATATATCTATCTATGCTTATGTATATAGATATAGATATGTGTAGATAGATATCTATATATACAGATATAGATATATTTATATAGAGAGAGATAAATATATCCCTCTCTATATATACATATATCTCTATCTATTTCATATCTCACATACTATATATATGAAATCAAATTCGGGGGTTTATTCTAGTTTTCCTACTTTACATGTTTATAACTCTCTTCTCTAGTAATGAGCACCCTGATTTCCATTATCCACAAGACATGTATTTATTTTTTCTATCCTAGAATATACACAGAGCCATTACAGAATTGCTAACCCATACCAGTGAAAAGCAACTCTACCAAGGAGAATTCAATATGTTTTACACTTCCTTTTGTCTTCCACCTGAGGTATATGGTCAAAATTCTGTGTCCAAGAGTTATCTTTTTTTCCCCTTCTGTTCAATGTCATTGTGCTATTCATTCAAAATATAGTTAGGTTCGTCTGTTTTTGTTTGTTGTGTTAACTTTTATGAGTTTTTGTCCTCTCCATCCTTTTGATTATATGTCTATTTCTGAGTCTGAAGCATCATATGGTAGTAAAAGTCAAAATTATTCAACAAGGCATACTCAGAGAATTGTCACTCTTTCTCATTCCTTATTATTCATTCCACCTCCCCCAATCTCTCCATTCTATTTATATTCACCCCTGTACATGACAAATACCAGTAGTTTCTGCTTCATTCTTATTGTGGTACTTTTTATACAAATGAGCCTTCTCACTTCTCATTTTTCCATTTAGCTATTTTGGGGTTTGTTTGCACACTGCATAGACTAGCATAAATACTGTTTTGTAATTTGCTTTTTCACTTAACAATATTTTCTGAAAATCCTCCATGTCAGTTCAAAAGAATCTTTTTTATTTTCTCTTTTTTACAGATCCGTACCATACGATCGGGTGTATTCACCATATTTTATTCAAACACTCTGTATATGTATGAGCATATAGTTATTTTTCCAATATTTTGTAAATTTAAACAATGCTGTAAGGAACAACCCTGTTCATGTGTGTTTTCATATTTTAGCAGGTGTATCTTCAGGGTAAATTCTGAGTGGTACGGATGGCTTAAAAAGTAAATGAATTCTTAGCGATTTTAAAAATTTGCATGCTATTTTGTTTGCTTTACCATTTTAAAATAGTTCCAAATTACCCTCCAATAGGTTATAAAAATTTGGATTCCACTGGAAAACTATGAGAAGTGATGTTTTGTCACAGCCATACCAAAGTTTTGTAAACTTGATAGGGAAGAACTGATATCCCAGCGAAGTTTTAGTTTGATTTTCCATTTCTCTGAGGGGGCCTGAACATCTTTTTCATGTGTTTAAGGGCCATATTTTATATACATTGTCTATTAATAAATTTTTTGCCTATTTTAAAAGATGTTTTTAGTTCTTTCTTCTCAATTTAAAGAAAAAATTTTATATATTATGTTTATTTAGCTCTTAATCTGTGATGTATGATGTGAATATTCTCTCTATTTTTCTCAGCTGCTTTTTGACTTTGTTTATAGTGGGAGTTTTTTGCCTTTCAAGTTTTTTTTTAACGTGGTCAGAATTTTAAAAAGTATTTGTAATGCATCTGGATTTTTAGTCATAGTTATGGAGAGGAATTCACTCATGTTACCTCTTAGTACTAGTATTTTTTTAACATTTAATTTCCCCATTTGGAGTTTATTCTTTCCTTTGCTGTGAAATAACTATCTAATGCAATTTTTTTCCAAGTGTTTAACCAGTTGTCCCAACACTATTTAGTAAAGGTAAATCTCTGACCAATCATTTGTGATGGCATCTTTTTCTTGCACATTTTCATATGTACTTGAGTCTAGCTATGTTCTTTCTCTTCTACTCCACTTATTTGTTCATCTATTATAAACAAATCCACACCACTTTTAAAAATAGAGACCCTATACTACTTTTTCTAATGTGTAGTGGGGCTAGTCCTCTCTCACAGCTGGTTATTTTTTCAATGTATTTCTAGTTATTTGTACACATTTTTCCATAGAAACTTTAATATCATCCTTTCAAGCTCCATGCATGTAGTCTGTGCATATTTTTATGGGACTGCATTGAATGTATTTATTATCATAGGAGGAACATATATCTGGGAAGTGTTGTTGTTTGTCTTGTGTCCAATATCTCATTTTTAGGAATCTGGTCTTTTTGGTCTTTGTAGGAAGTATATGCAAATGTGTTAGATCCTGGTCTCTTGCTTTATTCCATCATTAATCATAGTTAGAAATCACCAGCAAAATTGCAGAAAGAGTTATCCCTCCATGTAGCTGATGATATGAGCAACAAATTCATCATAATTCTGGGAACAATTATCAGTTTACACATATGTTGACATCACTATCTAAAGTAGTCTTTATATTAGATCAACTCAGAGAAATGTGAGAGAAGTCAAATTTATTCTTTTATTCGCATACCATACACAATATTTCAGACTTTTATCCTTTGCTATCCTTTTTTTATTTTGCCAGAAAAAGTTAATAGTTTTGGAATTCACTCCAGAGAAGCCTTTCTTTAATCATCCACATTAGCTGGACTAATTAGAGTTTTCAGCTCTTGCTCCCAAACCTCTGAGTAGAATTACCTTCAAGTGTTATTTGTGGTGTGGCATTAGCATTCCAAAGCTGTTGTGTAATTCTGCCAAACTCTTGAGATTTTTATAGCTATAATGTCTTTTATCTGACTTCCACTTTCTTTTAATAAAGAAACTGAAGTGGTATTTTCTTTGAGATGTCTAAACCTCTCCAAATTGATGCTATCTGAATGACACAGTTCTAAGATTAATAAAAACCAGTGGCTGTGTTATCAAAAGCCTGCCAAACATATTTATCTTCAGAGACCATTATTTTACATAAAAATCCAGCAGCAACTTTCATAACTTTTAAGCATATGGGCTGGGTTCATTAATATGCTAACTTCTTAACATTATTCACAGAAGCTCTTCTGATTAGAAGTTTACATGCAATATTATCATTAAATAGCAGAAAAAGAGCCTTTATTTTCTGAGACGTCATTAAGCCAGGAGGTCTTTCTCTAGTTTTTCTTTAGGATCAATCTTGTATATTAATGAAAACCGTTATTTTGAAATATTTAACAGATAATGAAGAGAATGATCAAAGAATTGAGATAATTAAGCCTGAAGAAATAAAATCTGAGGAATGATTGAACTTTTAAAAAATCATGCAGAGCACAACCATTTCCAAATTCTTTAAAGACACTAGAATTGGAAACCAGCTAAGGTGTGGGGGGGAGAGTTAAATATTTTAGAAATTTTAATAGAGTGTATTGTGGGGGTTTTTGTGTGTGTGTATGAGGAAGATTAGCCCTGAGCTAATATCCATTGCCAATCCTCCTCTTTTTGCTGAGGAAGATTGACCCTGGGATAACATCCGTGCTCATCTTCCTCTACTTTGTGTGGGACGTCACCACAGCATGGTTTGACAGTGTGTCCGTCCTCACCTGGGATCCAAACCTGGGCTGCCAAAGCCGAGTGTGTGAACTGAACCACTACTTCACCAGGCTGGCCCCCTATGTTGTGTTTTTTCAAAAGGATGTGCTTGCATGGTGGTTATTGGATCTTCCCATTAAGACCTTTCTAAAGCCTGAAGCTCTTGAATACATTGTTCATTTACCGAGTGGGTCAACAAACATTTTAAGAAGTGGCCTTTGTGACATTGTCAGTTTCAGCAAATAAAAGTACTAGAAGGCCAGTTAAATTTGAATTTCAGATACACAGTGAATAGTTTTAATATGTGTGTCCATGCACTATATGGGAAATATTTTTTTCTGAAATAATGTCTGGTTTATCTGATTCAAATTTAACTGGACATCTTACACTTTATCTTCCAACTCTAACCCTCTGTCTGAAGAATACCTTGTAGCTTAACAGACCAATGAGCAATAATCACCTATTCAGTGATGTTCTGGTCTATGACAGTGGGTACAGACACATTCTCATAAATACAGCCATGTTTTCAAACAAATAATATGCAAAACCTGAACACGTAAAATGGATCAACACTAAGCATTGGTTTGGCCATACTGGAGAGTGGAGGGCTTACGGTGTCCCTGGATTCACCATCATCAAAGCCACATTTTCTGTCCTCCCAACGCTGTGGAGTGTGGAGTATCTCTTTACCGACCACTGGGAATTTTGTTTCTGTGTTTAGTGATAGACACACATCAATGATGGCTGCGCAAGTTCAAAATATATTAAGAAAAGCTAACTGTAAATGCAATATACTCACAAGTACTATTCTTATGTGGTTGGCTGAAGTACGGAGATACGAGAGAAGGCACGTATGTTTTGTATATACATTAAATACCTTCTCAGATAAGGGAATGTTTGGTCTGAAAGGAAGGACATTCGATGTAACATTTATTAGGTACCTACAACTGAATTGTATTACAGAATGTCAGAAATAAAATGATGAATAAAAATAGTCTCTGTTCTCCAGAATTCCTTATCAGGTAGGGGAGAAAGATGTGCACAAAAACAGCTCTATTATAAGGCATATTAAGATAAATGGTATTGTTCATTTTGCAAGCTTCAAAGACAATAGGTATAAGGTGTTTTATATAACTTCTACTCTCAATTTAAAAACCCCAAATAATCTTCATTAGACATGAATAATCCTATCAAAATGGATAATAAGGGAGCACTTCCTAATTCTCTCTATCTGTCATTCATAGAGTCCTTCTAGATAGAGTATGATATTGAAGAAAAGCATGACTTTTAGCAAGGGAATGGGAAAAAGAAACATTATGTCCCATGAAATAACAGCATTTCAGCTTTCATTTGAAGATGCCTAGAATGTTGATGGCTGTAGATGGGGAAAGATATTCCAAAAAGGTGGAACAGTATTAGCAATTATTTGCTGTTCATTGGCTTTGAAAATTAGGTAATCAGAAAGCTTAGCAAATGTGGTTTCTATGCTTTGACCATGTGAAATCCAGATTAAATTGGGCTGAGGAATGATTTTGGGGTGAGTAAATAGCAACAGAGAAAGGAGAGAATGACCATCCCAAGATGAAGCCATGCGGTTGAGATTATTTTTATATTTTTTGGCCAAATATCAAGGACTTTGACTCTTTCTCGTAGCACTAAAGGCTGAATGCTCTGCATGATTTTTAATATGTCTGATTTATGGTGCATATCTAATATGTGTTCCCAGGGATGTGATTATAGGTGCCCAAAATATCTTAACAAAAGTGGAGGTGCCTCTATTCTTTGAAACTAGGTTTCTAATATACTCTGTTCAGCTGGTAAGACAGGCCAAACATCTTGACTGTTATAAAGACTCAGAAACATTCAGACCCCTCTTTTGTGTGAACATGTTTGACTGAAAAATGGCTTTTAACCAACTTTTGAAATGGTCATATTTAACAAAAGCTGGGTGCTGACGTTACAAATCTTGTTTAGGCATATAAAATGTGAGGGTGGAAATGTTGCAAACCAAAGATCATAAAGTTATTGGTATATTTGTAGCACCCCAATATGGTGTATGGCTCTAACTTTTTATTTCAGACACACACATACATTCTCTGCGTGAACAGATTACATTTTATATCTATGTGTATGTATGTGTACTAGTATATATATAGATATACATGCTTGCATACTATACATCTTGGAGAAGTAAATATATGTACACACATATATGTCATGTATGTATACGTGTGTATATACACCTTATATATTTGAATAAACAATAATTACATGAACTTTGTAATTTTTTGTGGAAGTAAATATAATCCAGGGAATTTACTTTCCCCATGAAAAAACAAGATAACTAGCTGCAGAAAGCCATCGAATGCATTTGTAAATTTATGCAAGTAAGTTCTTTACTGATTTTATATTTTTGCATAATGCAGTGTTCAATATTAGCCAAATAAAAGAAACATAAAGTTAGATAGCCTGCAAAAAAATGGGGTGGATAATTGAGACAAATTCACAAATTTTTATTGAAACTACACCATGTCCAGTTTCGCTAAATGCTAGTTTTCATGCACGCCACATTTTACAAGCCTGAAACCTCACTTACATTTTGGAGGCACAATTACATTTGGACAAAGAGCGATGCTGAATACAGAATGTTCTTTTCTTTCTTCCGAACAGAATATAAAGTGATGGCAAGCTCTCTAGACCCGGCACAGTAGATGTAGTCCATTAACAAAGGACCCTTTTGGAATTCATCAAATCCTCCTGATTTTTAAGCCTTCCTGTCAGAGAGATTTGATGTAAGATATCTATGCTCAAGTTTGCACTCTGACAACTTCACATTTCATGTTGGCTTTTACGAGATTTGAGTGAATTAATCAATCTTTAAAAACTCAACTAAAAGCATTTTATCAGAAAAATTGCTAGTATTCTTCCCCTTCCATTTCACATCTTACTATAAAATGCTTTTAAACAGTTTTAGTTGAATAAGGCAAAACATAATGTGAAGTGTGCAATGTACAAAATGTAGTCTTAGAAAATGGCTCCACACCAAGATTTACGTTATTAAGGATGAGATATTAAACGTAAACTACCGTGACTAAAAATAACAAAAATTGAGACTCAATGATCACTATTATTCACTTAATGTTGAATTAATCAAGAAAGATTGACGAAAAACCTAAAGATATTCTTGCATTAATACTTTGATTATTAATCAAAACAATATTTATCAAGTATTTTATTTTATTTCTTTCTGTATTTTATTTCTTTCATGAATGTGTGCCATAAATGTGAAATTACTCCAGACTCAAGCCCTTGAAACCATGCCAAGGAGAATTACAGAATCATAGAGGTAAAAAATTTTAAGTCAAAGGTTTATTCATAAATTCTGAACACTGATTTTCTTGGACACTCCTCATAGGCACTACTTTAACATGATAAATACATGTATTATATGTATGTATTACATATATGTGCATATACATATGTATATATTCAGTGTTCTATGAAATCACTAGTTTTATGTTAATTGAATTCAACATTTATGCACACGCACATACACACAATTACACACACATATATCAATTTTACATCCAATTAGATGCCCTTAATCTAACTTTCTCTTTGCAAATCTAAATGTCAGGTAAATATGTTAGGACTACAGCATACTAAAACCCCAAACATTCTCCTGAATTTTCCAGTATCTTTTCAAGTTCTTTCCTTGATGTTCTTCTTAGAACTTTGTAGGCTGGGTAACAAAGTCTTTGTTATCATACAAACCCCGGAAGCTGTGTGGGTCCCAGGCCAGGTCCCAGTGTTTTCACTTTGAGGCCTTCTCAATCCCTCTACTGCATGTGTGAGGTAGACTAGATACCTCGCTGAGCTCTGGGAATCCATCCTAATTCCCAGATCCTAATTCCCAATCCTAATTGCGTTGTTCTGGTGCCTTGCAGCTGGCAAATGGATTGTCTCACTGGCCAGTGCAATATTTCTTTCAAAGGATGGATTGAAATTGCGCTGCTCTCTCTCAAAAAAAAATGTAAGCTACAAAATCATTCATAATTTATACCTTTCTACTTAAAGTACATTCAATATATTTTGTGGTCAGTGTAGAACAGTCACCAATAGGTTGCTGAAATGTTGTAGGTAATGGACCATTAGGGTAAAGGAATTGTAGGTGGGTTGTTTTTATTTGAACTGATGCTTGGATGCTATGGTAAAAGCACTTAAATTATTAACCGCAATGCAGTGCTTAGTGAAGGCAGTGGGTTGGCAATCCATGTCCCCGATGCCATAAACCATTTTAATAGGCTGAAGGAATACAAAGGCTATGGAGTATGATGGTTACTTCTTACTGTGCTATAACTCTTAAAGAAAGAAAATGGCTGGTTCAAACTATTATTTCTCAGCTCAGGGCATTGCCAGAAAAGAAAAAAATTTCCTACCACTACCTTAAAAAGAAGCTCTAATTTTTTTTATGGGATATAAGGGTTGATATATCTGAAATTTAGATGAGGAACACAGTACCATGGTCTCAGCAAAGGATGAATTGTAACTTTTCTAAGTCTCTAGTGAGGTCGATGGGGAGAATGTATGATGAGAATGTCCAGGAATTGTTAGGGAAACATTTCAAGCTATCCTGATTTTGATGTTTCCTTGCTCATAAAGACTTAGGATACTGGAATGAGGCTGTCCGTGCTTTACTTTAACACCTGATAATATCCTCACCTGAGATGTTACCTCGCAAGGGAATGTCAGGTCTTTCCATGGCCCATCCTTTTCCTGTCCTGTGGTCTCCAGAACTACAATGAAACTCAGATCCAGCTGTTCCTGTGGTCATTTGCATAAATGAATCCAGGAGGAAGAGACGGATACACTAAAGGTAATATTTTGCTATTTTCTAATCTGCAAGTCCAGGGGAATATGTGTGGAAATAGGACTAGATTCTGAAAGTGCTAGTCCAGGAAGGAGGAAAGTAGTTGTAAATTAGTTTGAATTTATTTCTATGGTGGCATCTACAAGAACAGCTGGTAGAGCTGTTGACTGCTTGATCTGTTCGCGAATGAATCCTAAACAAAATTAGATGGCAGAAAGCTCTTGTGTGATATGAAGGAAGAAATATGAAGACTTTGGGTGAAAGGAAAGCTTGAGTAGATCTGGCATGTGTGGCCCTCCCACATTCTCCACAAGGGCTCAATGCTCTCTCCCTTTATAAGACCACTGAGAAGTGTATGGGTAAAAGGAAACTAGCCCCTGTCAAAAGTGCTGTATGATATGGGTGCTGTGGGCTGAATGGTGTTCTCCCCTAATGTATATGTTGAAGCCCTAACTCCTAATGTGACTGTGTTTGGAGACAGGGCTTTTAAGAGGTAACTAAGGGTAAATGAGATCATAAGTGTAGAGTTCTAATCCAATGGCATTGGTGGCCTTATAAGAAGAGGAAGAGATCTCTCTCTTTCTTTCTCCATGTACACACACCAAGGAAAGGCCATGTGAGGACACAGAGAGAAGGCAGCCATCTACAAGCCAGGAAGAGGGTCCTCATCAGAGCTTGACCATGCTGGCCCCCTGATCTCGGAATTCCAGCCTCCAGAACTGTGAGAAATATCTGTTCTTTAAGCCCCTCAGTCTATAGTACTTTTTTTAATCACAGGCTTAGCACACTAATACACAGGACATGCAAGTTGTGTGGTGTCTGAAATGTGCTCACTCAATCACTGGGGAAGGAGGAATTGGGCAATGGCCAAGAGAGAGTGTTTAACCACTCAACAGTATTAGATGTGGTTGATGAATAGGCATCAGAGACCAGTGGGGGAATGTAAGTTCCACTCACAGAGGTCCTTGTTGAAGGCTAATTTATCATGGCATCTCTAGGGACCAAATAAAGAAGTAGAAATCCAACAATGGGAAAATAAATAGCTTTGGTGGGTGGGCGTTTCTTTTGTGGGACCATGATGCAGAGTCATGGTGCTCAACCACACCCAGACCTGAGTTATTTCCAGGCTGAGAGTACTTCGAATGTGGTCCTTAAAGAGGAACCCACGGTAACATCTACAGCACTTTCTCAAAGTGACCTGATGTCATTTACAAAGGTAACTTTACAGGAACAACAACAACAAAATACTCACCTCTCAGGATTTATGGGTCACAGGTTCTGAGCTAGCCCAAGTTTCCAGTCATTCAGAATGTTTCTGAGTCGGAGTGGGGACTTTTGGGAGTGGGGTCAGTTAGATGGAATTGTGATGAAAGTCGACCCCACCTTGGGCACAGTAGGTCCAAGCCAGGTCACTCTCTCACTATGTCCCCTGAATATATATTTGGAATATATACTTGCCAGGAACCTGAACATTGGCTTTATGACCTTCAAGTGAGGATTATAATAGTAGGACATGTCTGGTCTCCTCTTCTTACCAAAATGGTGTCCCAACAAGACGCCCCTGGGAAATGACAGATACTGGTGCCATCATCAGATTTGCAATATGTAGGGATGGTGGTCCTAAATGTTAAGGATGGAATTGTGTCCCCACTAAATTCATACGTTCAAGTCTTAACCTCTAGAACCCCAGAATGTGACTATATTAGGAGATAAGGCCTTTCAAGAGCTAAATAATGTAAAATGAAGTCATTAGGGTGGACCCTAATCTGACAGAACTCGTGTCCTTATCAGAAGAGGAGATGAGGACACAGATACACACAGAGGGACGACCAGGTGAGGACACAGGGAGAAGATGGCGTCTACATGCCCAGGAGAGAAGCCTCGGGAGACACCAACCCTCCTGACACCTTGATCTCAGACTTCCAGCCTCCAGGACTGTGAGAAGACAAATTTCTGTTGTTTAAGTTGCCCAGTCTGGGGTGTTTCATTATGGCAGCCCTGGGAACATAATTCAATGCCCATTCAACAAACATCCTGAGCCGTGCTAGGACTGCTTTGTTGTGAAGATTTCTTAGATCATGATGTGCTTAATCACATGGTGATCCTAATTTCTTTGCTGTTCCATAAATGCTTAATGTAGACCCTGGAATCTGGGAAGTGGCTATGTATCTGGGACAGGCTTTTGTGTCACTGTTCTAATCTGCAGAGAACAACCATTTGAGTGCGATAGTTCGATAATCAGAGATCTAGCGGAAGTGGCAGTGTATGCACTGACTTGCGTCAAGGAGCTGTCTTAATCTGAAGAGTATCTGATCTCTACACCATCTCAGAAAACTCATACTTGCCCCAAGTTTTGATGATATCGTGCTGATAGGATCTGCCGAGCAGGAAGAAGCAAGTACTTTAAAAGTCGTGGAGAGAAATGTTAACCAAAGTTGGCAAATGAATACCGCAAAAAATTAAGGAACTGGCCCTTTTGTGAGATTGTTGTGGGGTCCACTGGCTGAGACTTGTCAGAGCATTTCATCCAAATTGAAAGAAAATTGGCTGCATTTTCACCCTGCTTTGGATTTTTGAGGCTACGTATGTTTCATTTGAATTTACTGCTCCTACACAGTTAATTAAGTTATCGGAGGCTCACTGCTTTGAAAGAGACCCACGCCAAGGAAAAGAATTTTAGTAGGTCCCGGAGACAGTGGAAGCAGCAGGCCTACTTGGTATTGATGACCCAACAGCACCTGCAAAGTTTGCCTAATTAGAACCTAATAGAAGCTCCTAGAAGAGGACCAGAGTGAAATCCTCAAAGTTATGGAAAGAAGTCTAGTCCCTTAGCACAGGGTCGATCTCTTGGTGAAAACCAGCCTAGGTTTGCTTTATGAGCTCTGGAAGATATAAAGAGTGGATCATGAAGGATTTAGTGAGCATGTGACCCAAGGTGAACTGCCCCATCCTCAAAGCCATAAAGTTGGTGTGGGAAGCAGCACCTCCTGGAAGTGACATAATTGGGATTGGGCTTCAGCAGTTCTTGAGGTGGGAGTAGGACTGAAATTTGAAGGAGCCCCAACTTGATAGTCTCCTTGTTCTTTGTTCTGCTGCACTGCCTCTTCTTCTTAAACATATTCCTAATGGCCTCACAAGGAGTTCCCATGACCATTTGATCGTGGAGGCAGAATCCCAGCCTGGTTTACTGATGACTATAGGATGTGTTGGCTCCCGCTAGAAACAGACAGATGCCGACTTATGGCCCCTTGGTGGTGATGGTGAGAAAGAGCATTCTCTACCCACTCTGGGTCCTTTCTGGCTGGACTACAAATTAAATTGACATGAGGCCAACTAGCCGGAGAAAATCAAACAAAGCTTTATAACATGTATACAAGGGAGAGACCAGGGAGTGTCTCTCCACAAAATGGTGGAGATTCTCCTCTTATATAGACAAACGATTCTGGGGGGACTTGGGAGTGTCAGCCACGAGGGATTACATGAAAAGCACAGTAAAGTTATTATGCAGATTTAAGGCCTCTCCTTCCACACTGACCAGTTTCTAGAGATAAGGTCACCCACCTCTCTACCCCCTACAGAGAAGGAGATATCTTTACAAATGTAAATGTTTGGTACACAGAACTTTGATAAGCATGGGTGTAGCAAGACCCTCCCGGTTTATCGATACCCAGAGTCTTCCAGGGTGAGGCCTGTCCTTGGTCCCATCCCAAATTCCTTTAGACAATTGGGAGGGGGAAGTTCAAATGTCCTTCAAGATTCTTTTAAGATTCTTCTGAGCCTTTATTGTCTTCAGCTTGAAATGATCCACATACCAGAGTGGTGCATCTTGGGGTTGCCTGCCCTGAACTCCATCAGTGGCTTTCTGGTGACTAAAATGGGGACACCTCAAAGAGAAAGGTAATCTTGCCAGTGAATAGAATTTCAGGGAGTACCACTTGGGGTCCATTTATTGAGAAAGAGAGTTGGCTACAATGACGGATCTGCTAATTTTTCTTAATATCTCTCTTTCCATTTCCCCTCCAAGTTTGCATAGGGTGTTGGTAGGGTAACCTCACCATTTACCCCATTTGGAATACGAATGTGAGGTTGTGACCTAAGACAAGGAACAGACAATACTCAGAGACGTTTCATCTACTAATGAGATTTTGATTATTCTCAAGTTGGGGGAGGCTATTATGTTAATTAGACGAGTGTAGGTTTAGTCATTGCAGTTTGGGGTTCAACTACAGGAGAAAGAGTTTGTAATAAAGTAGAGTAGCTCAAGGAAGATTGTGAGACAGATGTTGACAACTGGCTCATTCTTCATCAAGCCCAATCCCTTCCTAGATGACTATATTCTCCTATGGAGTCTGGAAATCTCACCTTTCTTGTGGCTGGGGTTCCCCAATTGCCCCGTATCCCACACAGCAGATGCACCCACCTGGGACTTGGAAGCTTGAATTGAGCAACATGAGATGGAAGAAGCATGAAGAACCATTAGATCTTGGGTTGAGGTGTTTGTTTCTTCTTGGGAACCCGAGGCAAAGGTTCTTTGTGTGCAAAAGTATCTTAGTGGGAATTGCCCTAAGGGAAGGTTAAGAATTTCCTCTGGCTTGATATATTCTATGTAACCTGATTGCTTGATTTTTCTACCTTTTCAGACATTCAGGAAGATACTAATTACCAGGTGAGAGTCATTTTTTAAATTAATCATGGGACAAAGCAGAACATGGATATATAAATTTCTAGTGGCTTGTCTAATACTTCTTATTAGAGTGTAACTGATGTTATTGGATCTGTAAAGATGTATAAATGGAGCCAATTAGCTTAAGGCACTATTCCTGTGATATGCCAAGGAGAAGGGAGAATCTAAGGTAAATGAACACGAATTTCTACTGATTTCATAAAAGGCATTGGAAGGCAAGAAAGATCTAAATGTACATTCTGCAGTTGAGGTTGACTTAGAAATGTCTCAAAGAATAATGATAAAGAAGGTAAGAAGAAGGGCATGTCAAAGAAGCAAGAGGGATTGTGGTGAATAAATCTACAAGGAAGTAGTAGATAAGGATAAGTTCTTCAGCTGTAAGTCTCCCTGGTTAGGCTATAAGCATGAGTTAAAAAGAAAAGCAGCAGAGAAATGCGTAAACAGTTCTGTGGTGCGTGGCAGCACTGAAAGGGAAAAGGTTAGACATAATCCCTCTGCACAAACTCTGACTACGCACTGAGAGGACAGGAATTAAGGGTTAGAGAGAACCTAAGCTAATGCTTATGGAGACTTGGGTTGTGCAATAGAAAAGATAAACAAAACCAGTTTCCACACAAAAAGTTAGGCATCACGAGGCTTTTTGCAAGGAAGCAGAGATAAATGCGTCTTCCCTCTTAATAGATAGCAAATGCCAGACAGTTTGTTTATAAGAACAGGAAGGAGGCAAGTCAAGTCAACAATGTCTTTGCTAGAAATGCGTACAATGGAAACAGCAGAGGCAGGGATAGTCAGGGAAGTGAAATGAGAGCTACAGTCCAGATGGACCCTCCTGTTCACAGAGAAGATAAGGGAAAATACTCAAACCCAAAGAGAGCTTTTTCTAAAGGAACTATTCAAGTAGAACATACTTATAGAAATGTGAACGCATTCTAAGTGTCCGGCTCAGTGAATCGTGGCTGAGATCCAAACTAATCTCTCTAGGAATAGCCTCTTGGCACGCATGAGGGCTTGTGCTAAATACAAAGGTGACTGTAGGATGTGGGAGCCCCAGGGGAAGGGGATGGTTGATCCCCTAGCAAGATGTGATTTCCTCAGTCTACCAGCCGGGCAATGAGCTTGCTGCAATTCTCCATTCCCCAAGCCCAAGTGAACCTGTTAGAATCTGAGTGCCATGGTGCACCTGGCATTCAGAAAGAAAGCTAGTGCCCTCCCCAGGCGTCATTTAGACTACCTACAGCTCAGGCAGTCTGTCTAAACCTACTCCTGGCAGCAAATTCAAGTCCACACTCATAGTCATTGAAAAGCATACAGAGGAGAAGTAGTTCTTCTCTTCCTGTCTATTTGCAAGTAGTTCCTGGCACTGGCCAATCCTCACTCTGGTGATTGACAATCCAGTATTAGAATAACCAAGTTCAGATGCTGTGAGATGAATTGGTTACATGATAATCCTGGGGGATAACTAGCGGTGGCGGGGTAAATGTAGTATCAGACTTAGGCTAGAAGAGCTTCTGTCCTAAGCCCTGATTTTGAGGACTCAGTTCTGACCCTCCTCCAGCCGTATTTCTCCCTGCAAGGGGTTCAAGAGATCAAGGACCTGCAACCCATTTTAGGTCCCAATCTGCATATCTGGGATCCTGAAAATCTATGCCCAAGTGGTTTTGCATGCATCCACTTCAAGGACCTTCGTATCTCGTTTTTCGAGCCATAACCCCAAGGACACTGCTGTTCTCACAGGGTATTGGCTGGCAGTTGTTGGGGGTTGGATGGAATATGGACATGTTGGGGATGGAATATGGATGCCCATTGAGGGGATAGCTGGAATATGGATGTGTGTTAAGGAAGTCTATAGCATATGAATGTGCACTGAGGAGGCAGATGGAATATGGATGATGGGGAGGGTGGATGGAAGAAGGATGGTTATTGGGGAGGCAGATGGAATATGGACATGCAGGCTGGGGCATCTACACATGGGTGCTGAAGAATTCAAGAGACAGAACTGCGGGTAGGAAGAGAAAGGGGCAGGTCTTAGGAATAGTCCCCACCCCTCATTACATCCCCTCCCCCATACACATTGCCATGTTTCAACCTGTCTTTCCAGGTCATTTTAATGGTATGTTTTGTTAAAATAGGAAAAAAATTTTAAAGGAATTTGCTGGATTTAACTTTAAAACATTTAGAGATCAGTTCATTGGTTTTCCTTAGGGCTGCTGCCCTGGGTGTTGTGAAAGTAAAGGGCAGGTCTGGTCAAAATCTAGGTTCAGGATGCCCACAAATCCAAGATCTCTGTGTTTTCAGTCAATCTTACTTGCCTCTCAGAATTTCCTGGAATAGAGTAGAAGTGGTATTGAAAAGATAAAAGGAAGAGGTAATGGATTTAAAAAGGAACAGCAACAATTTCTTCCATGTGTTATATGATGCTAACTATGCTATGTTAGATTACACAATCTACGGAGCACATGTTATGTGATGTGTGTTATATTAAGCATGTTGCTTTGATATGTAATGTACATTATGTTATATGGTGTATACTATGTGATGCACTTTATGGTAGGCATATAAAAATTATTTGAAGGAGTATGTTGCTTTTAAGTAGCTGAGGAAAGGTGGAAATGGTCCCAGAAGAATAAATAAGAAGAGTGATAAAGAATGCAGATTCAAGGATTCATATACTTGTGCACCAAGCACTAGAAAAGCTTTTTTTGCAGGAAAATCTGTTGAGGGAAGAGGAAAAAGTTTCATTCATGACCTTATAGGGAAACACAGGTATTTTCTTGCAATGGATGAAGAAATGTAAGGCTACACACAAGAGATAGCTTTATATGTAACAGGAGACAGAATCGGGGAAAGATGTCAAGGTTTTGAAGAATAGAATTGAACAAGTTCAGAACAGACCAGAGAAAATTAGCAATAATGGGAGAGTTTTTCCCTTCAATGTTATTCAGAGAAAAGGGAAAATTGACACTGTAAAGGAAGGCTCAGAAAAACGAAATATGAAGTGACATCCATTAAGTAAAGAGATAACCTTTACCAAAGCAATATGTGAAGTCATATTGGAATTAGATAAACTGACAGGGGTACGCAAGGATAAGCTTTGCCCAATTTTTATTCTACATTAGTTTGGAAAAGTGGTGTTGAAGAAAGTAGATATCTACTGAGATCGATAACATACAGACAGAGGGAATTCAAGAAAGGAATAAGAAAACCCATTTATACTGAAGTGTTTTAAGACTGTTTAAATTATGACACGGGAAATAAGGTTGTGAATATAAATGTCTTTGCCGAGGTTCTTGGGAAAATCAAACACAGCATATACTGCGGATCCAGGGTAGCTGTGGCAAAGGAACGGCTTAATGATCCTTCAAATATAGAAAGCATGAGCACTATGCTTGTTGAATAAATTATTTTCATTCATTTGATAGGATGAATGCATTTTCATTAGTGAATAACATTGTGAATAGGATGGACCAGTTTTCTTTTGATTTCCGTGATATTTCCTGAAATCATTGGACATCCTTTAGAAAACGCAGTCAGTAATAGACTTGGTAAAGTTCCCCGTAGGGTTCTAATAGATCAAGAGATCAAACATTGTATATAAAGACTGGCGATGCTGACTGAAATCACAATTCTTGCTACATTTCCGTGTATGAGGAACCCAAACAATTCTGGTGGATTTTGCATATCTTGGTTGTGAAGGAATAAAAAAAAAAAGGAGCAAACCAGTTGTGAGACTTTATGAAAAGCAAAATATTGAATATTGTCATTTCTTTTGCAGCCACAGAACATTGGTCTTCCAACCATTACAGCCTTGGTTTTTTGTTTGTTTGTTTCTGTTTTTTGGAAGAGAACAAACAGCATTAAATGGTTTGTTATGAGCTAAATGAATGATTTTAAAAAATAAGTGTTTTTTAATCCAATTTCTATCTTTCTTTTTACTTCGACAGGACAACAGTCCAGCTCATTATTTTCCTACATATCACCTTTATCTTGTGGTAGGCAAAAGAATTTATTTTTAAACAAAAGTCAAACATAACGTAAGCTTTGGACATCTGGTCAGGCAGAAGATTCATGTGGTGAAATAGGTAAGTTGCACAACAATTCTAAGGCAAAATATTTTGGGCAAATGGCAAATTTAATGGAAATGGTAGCATGCTTCTAATGATACCTATTGAATAGTTTTTAAATGCTTAGAGTCTGTGGTTTCCTAAAGGCCAGGGATAAAATAAGGCCAACGTAGGAGGCCATTTGCCCACTGATGGGTGTGCCTACAGAGAAATAGCATGCGAGAGGGTGGAGGAGGTTTTAGGATGGCTCAGTAACACACCTGTGGGCTCAGCATCCCTGTCCCCTGAGGCAAGCACTGTCTGGTCCATTTTCCTTTCATCTACGCAGGTCCTTGTACATCACAGAACAACAGGGAACAAACGGGTGTCAACAATCACACACCTGAAATACACCAGATACACATACCTGAGATCCCTCTCCAGATTCATACTCAGTGAAGTAGATTATGAGCACCTAAAACCCCAACAATCCAATTGGCCATCCACAGCCAGGAAGACTCACATTGACTTTGCTTTTTTGGCTTCCCCTTGACATCTTGATATACTTGCATCTTTTTGAGGGGTACAAGATACAACATCTTTTTCTTCCCCACCAAACAATAACACTTTTTTCTCTATCTCTATTGTTTTGAATGATGTTGCCCGACACACTATTTTTTATTTATTATTTTTAAAGGTGGGGGGAAGAGAAAGGGAGACTTTTAACATATATTAAAATTCATTTCCACTATTCTCAATAACACTTTATTTTAAAAATGTAAATGCTGTATATCCAAAGGAAAAAAATCATTGCAAATGACTATCTAGAGGGCATCATAAAGTTATGGTATACAAAGTGCATTGTAAATTCAATTTAAGTTTAAATGCATTGTGTTATGCATTTAATTGAGCAATTACACCATGATTTAGTTAATTATTCCCTGATGTGGCAGATTTAGCTGGTTTTCATTCTTTGTTTTTATTTAAGTCTTGCTAATAACAAAGCAAAAACAACTATATTTGTATGTGGATTCTCTAAATCTTGTCCAGTGATGTTCTTAAAATCATTCCCATGACTGCAGTTGCTGGATGAAATTCATGGTGTTTATTTTGGAGGTGGTGTTGTATGATTCATATAACTATTTTCTTAATTATCCGTTATAGACAAACTGTGTTTCTCCTAGGAATTTAAGAATGGTTAATTAGTAGAAAATATATGAACATGACTCAATCCATTAACAGAATAAAGGACACAAGATGGATTTTTTAAAAAGCATTTAACAAATGTTAACAATAATTCACGATAAAAAAAAATTTTAGGAAACTCAAAATTTAAAAAAAATAAAACCTTTAACCTGATAAAGTCTATCTTTCAAAAATGGACAATCGCTCCTGAGAAAAGTTTCTTTATGATCACTAGACTTCAGATATCTCGTCTATAAAGCGAGGTTGTTGAACTGGACCATTTTAGCTGTAAATATGAGGTTCTGTGATCTTGAATGTGTTAACTGGCAGCACCCTTCTATCAGTTATAACACAGGCTAAGCTGCTTGTGTGAGTTTCCTGTGGCCACTGTAACAAAGGACCACAAACTGGGAGAGTTAAAATGAGAAATTCACCATCTCGCACTCTTGAGACCAGAAATCCGAATCCAAGGTGTGGGCAGGGCTGTAAACCCTCCGGAGGCTCCAGGGGAGGGTCCTTCCTGCTCTTCCAGCTTCTGGGGCTCCAGGCATCCCTGGGCTGGTGGCCGCCTCCCTCCCATCTCTGCCTCTATCTCCACGTGGCTCCTCCTCTGAGTCTGTGTCTCTCTTCTTCTGTCTCTGATCAGGACACTGTCATTGGGTTTAGGGCCCCCCTCATCCAGGATGATCTCCTCTCCATCCTTCACTTCATCACATCTGCAAAGACCCTGTTTCGAAATAAGGTCAGATTTTGAGGTGCCAGCGTTAGGACTTGAACACATTTTTTTTTGGAGGGGGGAGATCATTCAATCCACAACACTGCCATAAACAGATATGGAAGAAGGATTCCATCTTGGCTGGTTGAAAGTGATTCCATGCTCCTGAGAGGGGAAGCTGGGAATAACAAAGTAGAGAGCAAGGAGATTTCTTTGGCAAGGAACCTTAATTTGCCTTCACTGTCTCTCTGACATGCAATTGGCCAGAAATGAGTGTTGGGGCCACACCTAGAACCAAAGGAGGCTGAGGAAGAGTTTCAGTGGACGGTCCTGTTCCCAGAAACATCCCTGGGAGAAGGTCTTCTAAAAGGAAGGAGAAAGGATGGATAAAAGAACACATTAGTACCCTCTACCCAGACCCCTCCCCAATGACTGTGAGGAGAAAGATAAAACCCAAAAGTACTTGAACTAATTTTCAAGCTATTAAATTACAGCATAGAGCTGGCATCCTTCAAAATTGTGTCTGAGGATGATTTCACATTTCTTGGCCCAGAATTTTCTAGAATCAGTATTCTATCTTTAAAATATGTTTTGACATGCTGGGAAGTGGGGGTGTTATTTTAATGCATTCATTTATTTTTGACTAACCTACTCATTTTACTGTTCAATCAACTTAGTTACTTATTCTTAAAATATTTTCACTTCCACTGAAAAGTCAACAACGTTGTAAATGCTGTTTTTGCCGTCACTCAAGCAGAGGAGGAATATTCCAGAACTTTCCAGAAAAATTACGCTGGAGGCAGTGATGTGTGTCCGAATCCATTGGCCTTTTTACCCCAGAATAAAGGCATGTGAGAGCCAACTAAAAGTATAGAGAACACTCCCTGGTTTTCTTTGTGTTCCCAAATATTGACCTCATTAGTATGGTGTAGTTAAAAAGTACTGTTTACATTCTTAAGTGGATTATTTAATAAAAAGTGACTGTGGAGCTCAGAATATTTAATTAATGTGCTACATTGTGTGTTATTTTCCTTCAAGTCTTAAGTTCTCATTTGATTAAAAAATATGTTCCAAAAAAAGGAGGGTCTTAGTCCTTGCAGAAGGAATGAAAATTATATACTATATCATATAGTATAATATAATTTATATGAATATATATTCCTAAATAACATATAAATTATTTCTAAATACATTAGGCAGTTCCTCTTCATTTTGTAGCATATTTCAGCATTCTGGATTATTATATGGTTTCTGAAATTCTGTATCATGTGCCTAAATCTTTAACTTACATTTATATAACACTTTGAAATTTTCACTTCTCTCTCATTCCCATCTGACTGTCACAATAAACCTGTGAGACATCCAGACCTGTATCGATCATTCTTCTCTAACAGGTGAGAAAGTTGGGGCCAGGTTTTTGTCAAGGTTAAACAGTCACTAAAACGACAAGTCTTGTCTCCTAAATGCTAAAAGAGGTGTACTTTCCACTGCTGGTTTTTTTTTTTTCCCCTAATCTTTCAAGTGACCTTTTCAGAAGACGTGCATCCCTGATGCCTTTGAAGGCCAGAGATATCATCGCCTCGCCAACCTTTCACAGCTTCCTTTGTGTCACGGAGTTAAATCTTTAACAGGTGTTACCAAGCAGAAACACCTCCAAGAGATCCCAAAAGATATCCTGCCGGCAGAGTTGAAATTGTGCCGGGGCCAGCTGGAGGGGAAGCCTGTGGAAGGGGATGAGCTGGAATTCCTAAGGAGCCCCGTGTAGGAGGCTGCAGGTGATGAATACACGAGAAAACCCTATAAGAAAACATGGTATCTCAGTGTAATGCGTGGGGTGAGAAATGCTGGCTCATGAGAAGGCTCATGAGCATCCCATTCAGGAATTCAGATGGGATTGTTGATCTGGGGCTCATAGGTGGCGTGTTCCTGAATTTAACTGGAAGACCTCAGAACAAACTAGCAATGACTGGACATTATCCCCATAGAGAGTAAATAGTCATGCGTGGATGCATACATGGTCATGTCTTTGTGGAATTAGTGCCAGGAGGGTCTTCACGTGCCATATGTATTTCTGCGAACACAGGTGCCTGCATTCTGATTTCCATGTGCATCCTCTGAAATAAATCCCCCTTCTTGGTCAAGTCATTAGGAGCAAGCCAGGAACCTACTAGTCTGCGTAAATGAATGCACTAGAGATAGAATGAGGATGATGCCAAAGGACATGAAGAAGTGAGAGAAGCTTTTTAAGATTTATCAAGATATGCTATCAATGCCTGATTTTTGTATTTAAAATGAAGCCCTTACAAACATGTAGTATTGTTTCTGAATGTGAGACATGATTCTTATATTTAGTGTTTTTATGAGTGTGGTTTTACTAAAAGACTATCAGTGTTTTCCTCTGTTTCTCCATGTCTTTTTTTATTTCTTAAAATTTGTACCAAAAGTCACTCCAACAATAGACTGTGACTACACAAATGTTATAGGCTGAACTGTGTCCTCCCCCAAATTCATGTGTTGGAGTCCTGACCTCCAGGACCTCAGAATGTGGCTGTTTTTGGAGATGGGTCTTTAAAGAGGTGATGAAGGTAAAATGAGGTCATAACGGTGGGTCCTGATCCAATAGGACTGGTGTCCTTGTAAGAAGAGGAGATCAGGTCACAGACAAGCACAGAAGGACTACAATGTGAGGACACAGGGAGAAGACGGCGTCTACACATCAAGGAGAGAGGCCTCGGGAGGAACCAGCCCTGCTCACATCTTGATCTGGGACTTCCAGCCTCCAGGACTATGAGAAATAAATAAATTTCTGTTTAAGCCCCCCCAACTCTGAGGTGTTTTGTTATGGTAGCCCTAGGAAGTTAATACGACACTTCACAATATAATGAAGAGAGCACAGAATATATCCTAACTGTTGGTTCTAATTTTTGAAGAATTAACTCACAGATGCGAACACTGACAATGTTCACCAATATAGGAAATTTCTCTAATAAAGACTCTTCTATGTTTATACATTAAATTTAAAAAGTGTTCCCCTACCAGTTGTAAATAGATGTAAAGAGAAAATTTAAAAATATCATGTAAATTTTACTACACGTGATACTAGGATTTTTGTGTAGTTTTTGTTTTCCATTTTTAATTAGGTTATTTGTCTTTTTACTATTAAGTTGTAAGAGTTCTTTATATATTCTGAATGCAAGTCCCCTATCAGATCCACGATTTGCAAATATTTTGTGTGTCTTAAATAGCTCAAATATCCAGAAAACGCTTCAGCCCTATTTCTGTGTCTAATTTAAACTGTAGTGAATCGTACATTTTCTATTCAGCTATGGTGAACTTTTCTGATCCCAACTGGTTTTCTTAAAGCATCACATTTTCCATAGATTTGTGGAGGTCTTGGGCTGACCTTGGGGCTAAAGTCTGCCATTGAATACATGCATCCTCATTCTACTCAGTTACTAATGAAAACAGGAAACTAATATCACCACTGAAATATTTTTGTGATTTTTAAGTGTTCTCCAAAAAGACTCTGATACCTGTAAAAAAAAAGATGCACGCTGTCTATAAACTGGACATGGAAACATTGCTGCCACAATTCACGTAGGATAATGTGAGTAGTTAACATTTATTTCATTTAGCAAGTGCTTGAAAGAATGTTTATAGATAGTAGTATATTTATTTTGCATACTATATATATATATGTACTATACTATACATATACTATGTATTCATATACTATATATATACACTATATATATTTATACTACGTATACTCTATATATGCTATATATAATATGGATAGTATATATGCATGTATACACTATAGTATGGTATGTATAATACATATATAATATGTATACATAGTATAATGTATATACAGTATATATAGTATCCATTATAATCACTATTCCTGCTTCTAAATCCTATCAAATATTTTAACGAAACTATCTATGCACTAAAAATATGATTGTGTAGGAATTATTCTTTTAGTTGAATATTAATAAGAAATATATTTTGTTACTTAGGAATATTTCTATTTTCCATTATGTCCAATACTTTAGAGAGTAGAAAATATTTTTAAAGGAAGAAGGAAAATATTGATAATTGCCATTCTATTTCCATTGTTCCTCACTGATAACCTCAGACTTCTGAGTACAGGTTTTTGCTGTTGTTGTCGTCATTGCTGTTATATATTTAGAGGCCTCGGTATTCTGAACTACACAGTACACTAACGCGTACGCAGGAAAATTTCCAACAAATTAAAGGTAGAGTTGATAGAAATTAGAGAGTTAAATATGTGAACTTGTAATCCGAATGTTAAGTATCTATCCAAGCGAAATGAAAACATCTTTGTGCGATGTTTATTGTGGCTTTATTTGGAATCCCCAGAAGCTGGAAACAACTCGAATGTCCCTCACCTGGGGAATGCATAAAGGAATTGTGATGCATTCATATGATGTGACCAGACAAAGTCATAAAAATTAATAAGCCGTGAATTCATGCAACAATATGGATGACTCTCTGATGCATCAAGCTAAGTTAAAGAAGCCAGAGCCCAAAGGCTACACAACACATAAACCCGTGTATATGATATTCTGGAAAGGCCAGTCTGTAAGGAGGGTGCTCAGATCACAGAAGGGGAGGGGAGGGTCTGACTACAAAAGGGTGGAGATGGAAATTGGGGTGGGGATGAAAAAATTCTATATCTTGACTGTGGAGGTGGTTATGTGACTCTGCATTTGTCAAAAGTCGGAGAACTGTACACTCAAAAGGATACGTTTTACAGGATGGGCATTACATTTTAAAAAATCTGAAATTTTTTTGCTGTGAAAATTTTTCCTTTTGAGGAATGAAACAAAGATAAAGGAAGAAGTGACCAGTCAGGGAAACTGGGTTTCGAATATGTCACATCTCAAAGTTTCTAGATTTTTGTAGAAGTGTTCCACCAGGATGGCGTGCCCTGAGCAATTGATGGTAAACCACGGTCAAAGGGACTCAGCAATGGTTTTGCAAGGGGGAAATGGATGAGGTGGAGTTTAGCTTGAATTCAGGGAGGTGGGTCAGGAGGACATTGTAACATTTCAAGAAGAAATGGGATTTGGGTCTAAAGTGACGGAAGAGGTCTTTTCTCTGAGTTGGTGTCAGCCCACAATTAAATGCTAATGTTTCACACTGCAGAAACCACGGAGTCAAAACAGCATATCTCGTGGAGAAAGTTAGGGGCGAATGTTCTACTTGGAATTTGGAGGGAGACGGACTTAAAGTGTTCTCTCTAAACTGGAAATTTCTGAATTGAAATGTCAATACAGCTGGGTGTTTCTATCCAAAATCTTCCTCACGTTTAACCTCTGCTAAGCACCAGTTAGTTAAAAACAGGATCAAAAACCAGACTTCTGGTATAAATTGATATTGACACAGTCAAAGGAAAAGAGGGAAATGGACAATTCGGAAGTGTTGGGGATCCATATTACTTACCTGTTGTTGTGTAAGGAGTTATCCCTAAACTCAGAAAGAATGAAAGTTTATTACTATCTTGTGATTAGAACTGTTAAGATCAATGATGGGAAATATTGGATATTCTTCTTTACTTTTGCAGTCTTGAAGAAATCGAGATGAGAGAGGCACTCAGCAAGCTATCATTGCTTATTCTTTGTCTGCATCGTAACAGTGCATTAAGCCAAAAGAGACCTCAACATGTTTCTAACCACCCTACAAAAAAAAAAAATTTAAGTAAATGTCACCAGTGATAATGCAATAAAATGATACATTTTCAACATAGGGGGAAAATAAAAGCCAAAACCCTCTGTGCTTGGGAAATGAATAACACTCTTCTAAATAATTTTCAGGTTAACAACTAAAATTGTAATTATAATTTTAGTTGATCAGAAGTAAGCAATAAAGGCTAGCTAGTGTGAAAACCTCTACGATGGGGCTAACACAGTATTCATGGAAATATCCGCAGCTTAAAGCATGTATTAGGAATCAAGAAAAAATGAAATCCAATGGATTATGCCTTGCACTCAGGAAACTAGTAACAAGTAAAAAAATAAAATAAAACCAAAGAAAATAGGAGAGGTTTATACAAATAAAAGAAGAAAATGAGAACCTGGTTGTTTAACTCTTTTGCAAGGGGTTTTAATTTCTCCCTCCCACCAACCGAGACTAATTCCTCTAAAATTGAGACCTTGATAGAATAGTTCTTTTATTCTGCCACAGTCACTGGACGTGCATAAGTCACAGTGACAGTTTTCATGTTGATATGGCTGTAACTCCATGCAAGTTGTGTCAGGGCTATGCACTTGGGGTCTGGAGTAGGTTTCACGTGCTTCAATCGTGGCGTCACCCGTCATTAGATGCGGACGCTATTTGACACTCCTGGACCTTTGTTTCCTCAGGTGAAAAAGCACAGCATTAACAGCACCAACTCACAAACTGATGATAAATTGAGGCACGTCTCGGATACGTACAATGGCTGATGCAGGGCAAGAGATCGATCGAGGGGAAATATTATTATATCATGATTCTAAAAAGTAATATTCTTTGATGGCAGCATTCTTTTACACTTTTGTGAAATGTACTTGGGGCGTTAGGTGCCCAAATAAAGATGATTTCCGTTCAAGGCTGAAACTGGCCCCACCCCAGGGTGAATAGCATGAGATGAGTCGAACAGTAAAGAGGAGAAATGGAAATTATACAGCCTGGAGAAGGGAGCTGAGCGTGATTTAAAGGGAAGCATAAAGGCCTTGGTGAAGGTGGTCCTACATTTTTACTGTGCGAATTAATAGAAGGAAACAGGCTTAGCATATTGCCTGCCAAAGGCTGTCACCTCCAATCCAGGGGTAAAGAAAAAGTGCATTTTCTTTCCTCCAGTGTGCCCAGGAATGGTGCAAATGCACATCTACAGTTTGTAGGTTGCTTTGTAGTTATGAATTAAATGACCTCTTTATGACTTTTTTTTTTCAGCATGGTCATATGAACATATCCCAGGAAATAAGTTCTATAAATAAACCACATAAGGTTTCATACTCGACAAAACGTTGTGGTCAATATTTTACCGTTTTACCCATCTACTTCCAAAAAAACGATTTGAAGTAACTTACAAAAAAAAATTGAAAATTGGTTTAGACCATTACATGCACATAGAAGAATGAAATAATACCTAATAGTCAAATAACTGCAGATAATACATACCTAAGTCATTCTGACCCATTTGTATTTTAATACAAAGTTGCATTTATGTTGAAAACAAATTTTTACAAACTCAGCCTAGGCTATAAAAGGAAATAAATTGTTGACAATTATTGTAATAGGAAAAGCCCCCACAGGTTTTCGTGGGGTCATATAGAGGGCATGATGGCTTAAGACAATTGAGAGAAATGTGAGCAATGGCCCTTGGAAAATAGTCTCGGAAAAGCAGTCTCGTCTTAGGGACCCTCATCTGCACCTTGCTCATTGGGTTTCTGCCCTGGAGCTCCCTGCTGTCTACAGTTCCAACATTCACTCAATTTTCTAGGGAAACTGAGCAATACTTTGTTTCTAAAAACGTTAATTTATAACAAAGTGAAATACATATGGAAATGGAAGGGAGATGCATTATATAAAACACTATAAGTCATGTACACAAACCCAACGTCAAATAAAAGAAATTAAAATGGGAGAATCCTTACGTCCAGATTGGCCAGTAGAAGATGCAGTCGATTCAAATCCCCTTTGATACTAAAAGTGTTGGTTCTTCAAAAAGCAAGGTTTAAGCTTTAATTTGTCTTTTCTTTGTATGTAGATGGACTAGTTAGCCAGCGTAGAGCAAGTTGAGTTAACCAACTTTCCCGCCACCCAACATTTACTTTTTACTTGTAAAGGAAGGAATCAAAACATCATAAGCATATGAGAAGAAAAAGACAGCTGATAATAATTCTTGAACTCTATCTACTGTCTGTTAAATCAGCTGACTTCCAGGTCTTGGGAAGGATAATATTCACATCTGAATAAAGTCCCCATTGCTTCTTATCACAACCCCTTAGATCATGCAAGCACCTGTGTTTCTTATTCTAGTTTTTTTCTTAATCTTTTGGAAAGCAATGGCTTTTTTCTAAAACTAGATGGGTCATATCATTTAAGGCTATTTGATTATTGCAGTTTTTAAAAATAAAATAGAAGAACAATGTGAAGATTGTAAATTTGGTATATTAAGATAAAACAGATTTTATATCAAATATGTTTTAGATCATTAAATGGAGAAGTATTTAAAATAAAATGTAACCACACCCAGTAGGATGGCTATAATCAATAAAACGGAAAGTAATGTGTTTCCAGGTATGGAGAATTTGAAACTCTTGGGGACTGCTGGTAGAGATGTAAAATGGTTCAACTGCTGTGGAAAACAGTTTAGTTTTACTGCAAAAAGTTAAACATAAAATGACATATAACCCAGCAATTCCACTCCTATGTGTACACCCAAGAGAACTGAATACAGATGTTCCAGCAAAAATTTGTATATTAACGTGCACAGCAGCATTATTCACAACAACCAAAAGGTGGAAACAACCCAAATGTCCATGCATGATGAATGGATAAATGAAATGTGGTTCATCTATACAATGGAATATTATTTAGTCACAAAAAAGGAGTGAAGCACTGACACATGCCACAACATGCATGGACCTTGAAATTATCATGCTGAGTGAAAGAAGCCAGACACAAAAGGCCACATACTGTGTGATTCCATCTACAGGAAATGTCCAGACAGAAAGTTCGTCCGTGGTAGCCAGGGTCTGGGGGAGGGGGTTGGGGAGTGACTGCTAATGGGTACTGGTTTCCTTTTGGGGTGATGAAAATATTTAGGAACTAACAGAAATGGTGGGTTCCACTAAAAACATTTTTAAAACATGTAATGCAAAACTCCTTTGATTATTTTACTTCTCTCTCTTCATAGGGGGACGATGTAAATAAGCACAGGTAAGTTTAAGTAAGACTGAAGTCAGGTAATATTGAAATGTCTCCCAGAGGCAGAAAAAATAAGAGGAAAAGCAGACAACTCTTTATGAACAATGAAGTTGCTACTTTTAAGTGAATCACTCGGACAGAGATCAGAAAAATATTATTTGGGTCTAAAATCTCTTTAAACTCAGAAGAGTCTGGTGGTTGTCCCAGGAAGGCACTGGCTTTGCTGTCACCTGTGATGAAAGAGAATCCCAGGTTTCACCTGCGCAGCTGAAACGCAGATGGATAGCCAGTGACAGCAGGATTAATGAGAAGCCCATACCCTCGGACAAACACCCATCCAGAGCGGCCTGGCACCACTGTTAGAATTCACCCCACAGCTCTCAATTTCCTGCTTGCAGAGAGAGTCAACAAGGAGGGCTCGTGTTAAAACTATTGATGTCGCCGCACCACCGGCACACCAGCCCACGGTGCATTATGGATGACCACCAGCGTGGCGCTGATGTGAATTCCAATTCAATTCATGGTGGAAAATAACTCAGTGCTGAGGATTTGTCCGCTTGAGATGTGAACCCAATAACCCCATAGCCCTGTCTGTCAGTGCAATGAATCCCTGACAGATTACCTCGGCGTTGGCTCTTGCTTGCTCCCAAACTTTTCGTATAAATAGCAGATGGAAATGCGTAGTTTATTCACACTCTATATGTGGCCTCAGTTCAGTTGACTGTGTCTGAAATCTTTATGTAAAGGGATGTGTCCCCACAAACCCAGTACTAGCCCAGAAAAGAAAGTTAAGATGCAGGAGCCCTAAAAGTTACAACTACAGCTCAAAGAAAGAGCTTTATCTTTAGAAAACTATCAATTTCAGTGCCTGCACCAATTTCTAATTTAAAACAATTCATCAGAATAACAGCTTGCTGGATATATTTTCGGACAATTTCCGTGTTCATTTCCTCTATCACTAATGAAGTATCTTGGTGATTAGTTTAATATTTATATATTAAAGCTATTAGTAAGGATTCAAAGTGCTGTTATTTGAAACATAAAATATCTATTTTGCTCTTCCAAAGAGGTTACACTAATTTTTTCACCTGGGAATCAGAAATATTTGTCTTATCTTGTAGCCATCACATTTGTTATTTCAGAAGTGCAACATGTAGAGAAAATTGCTGTTGTTTTGTTTTGTCTGGTGATAATCTCTACGGAGAGATTGCACAATCTACAGTTAACCTCTCAGAGGCCAAGATTACCTGGTAAAAATGAAGAGGCAGAGAGTAAAATTGCCCTGTGATCTGGTTGTGTAAACAACTCAGCAGAAAAAAAACGTTGTTACAAGTGAAGTCTGTTTTCCTCCTTCTGAGTTTCCATCCCCATGAAAGTTTTGTGCGAAAAGTGAACATAGCGAATTGAGCAGGATTTGGAAAAACCTAGCCATAATATATCACCAGTGGACTTTTTCCTGAGTCCCTGACTTGATTCAGATATCAGACTTAAAAAGCCCATTTTCCTCATCGTGACCGAATCTTCCAAATATGCTGATCGAATGAAATGCACTAAATATGTGAATCAATATAAACGATAAACTTTAGACATTTGCAAAACAATGTTCTGAGGCCTTAGTTCTTCTCAATGTTAATTTCCCTCTGTGCGCCCGGCTCTCCAATCTCTTTTCTTAGGAGACACTGAGCAAGATTGCAATCCATGACACCTTTGGGAAGCCAGAGCGTCATAATCCACTCAGATCAGCCCACCTGCATTATAGGAGCTTCAGTGTCCCAAACAGCTAGAAATCAGAATAAGAGCTCTTGGATTCTTACCTTTTGGTTTCAGGGATGTGCAAGGTATAGGAGAACACCAACGCCAGACTTTGTTTCCATAGGAATAGCCCAAAAGTTTTGCAGAAGACTTGTCTAAGATTTAATCAATTTAATTGGTCTATAACATATATTCTTACCATTAGAACCACAAAACCCTGCAGTCAGATTCTTACAAATTATTATTTGCCTTATATCTTTACCCTATCAGGCATGATTCTGTAGGGAAAATATACCTTGAAAACTCAGATGGTCAACATTCAAATTCTAGGAATTGGCACTGATTTCCTGCATTATATATATGTTGCATACATTGTCATTTCCTGTGAAAATCTACTTTCTTTTCTTTTATTATTATGTGGTTATCACTTCAAATGAGATTTTAGAAATTACTTGTCAAATTGCTAAGATTAAATGATTGTGTCTTTAAATCATTTTCCAAGAGCTTCATACAGCCAAGGAGTCTGGATTATTCAGCAATTCCTTAATAATTAATGACTACAAATTGTGTCTGGTTATTGCCTTGCTTGGCAACGTTTTGGTATGCATTTTATTAATGAATCAATTATATAGACAATTTCATTTGGAAGCAGGGATAGGAACAAAATAGCCAAGTCAATATTTTATTGACCAAAATATATTTCTTGGAGATAACACACAATTATTGTAGGTTTTAAAACATACTAAATAAGCGTACTGAAAGAGCTGAGGAACTCATTGAATTTAAAAGTATGGTTAACTTTCTGTTGCACACAAGCAAAATATCTGTAACTTGGATTTTTTTATGACAACTTGAATTCAACAGCTGATTCATGCTCCACATCTGTGTATTGCCCAAAGATTGCACTTTGGGCAATAAGATGTGTAGGATTTCAAAATTCCATGGACTATATTTCCTTACAGTCCTCTTGCATTTTGAGTAGCTAAAGTTGCCCATCACTTATTTTCACAATAAGATGTTGGGGTTGAAAAAAGGAAGAAGGAGCTGGATTTATCAACTTGTATCATTATGTATAGGAAGGACTATCAAATTTTTTAAAGGGGCAAATGAATATCAATGTCAAGTGAAAATATTCCTTGTCAATTACCATTTTTGTCTCTCTATGTATATATATTACTGTCCATTTATATAGGAAATAGTATTAGAGACCATTTTTCTTTCAATTGTAAGTAAAATGATGTAGAAGTGTAAATGTCTACTATTTCACTACATCCTACAGATGGTCTGATATTCCCTTTGTCCCCAAAGACATGTGGTTGACTTTGTTCCTTGGTCAAAGGAATTCTGGGAAATTGGAGCCTCATATGCGGTCCACTCCACTGCTGTTGCTTATTCCAATTTATTTACCCAGGACATTCACTCCTTTGCTTTTCTTCTTATATTGGAGTGGGATAAACTTTTCTTATCCCATATCAATATGCACTATCAAATCACTGTGATACCATCAACATGGTATTGACAGAGGGACAGACAAGAGGTCAATAGAAGCAAAAAAGAGAAATTAAAAAAATAGATTCTAAAACATATGAGACTAGAACCTATGACACTGTTTGCAGTCCAGTGCAGTGAGTTAAAACTGGATTATGTAAAGTATGCGGCTAGTACAACTGACTTTATCACCAAGAAAATTAAATTGGATCTCCATTTTATGCCATATACGTACTTCACTTGTAGGTAAGAACAAAGACTTAGATGTAAAATGTTAAAGATATTAAGGAAAAAAGTCACAGCTAATTTAGGGACAGGAGATCCAGAGTTGAATTATGATTATCTTATTATTTATTATTATTATTAGGAGGTAGTTCTAAAACAAGAGATGGGTGTGCTCACTATAAAAACTGCAGCAAAAGATCACATAAGTATAGCTGGTAGCTTTGTGGGGGGATAATATGCCGAGGACAGACTATGCATATCTCTGATATACAGAGAACTCTTAGTGAGTAAACAAAATGGAAGGACTAACAAATGATAAGGAGCCTAAATAGGAAATTCATAAGAATTCAAACCCAAATGGCAAGAAAAGACATGAAAAGGAAATCAGTGATGTTTGTCATGGTGTGGCATGTGGCAAACACTGAGAATGAAGTGGACCATAATTAACAAAAGAATGGTTGAATGAGTGATGGTCTCTGTACCTAATGGGATGTGATGCAACCTTCATCAGAGTGTATTAGAACTCTTTCAGGTGACTTGGAAGGATTTCCGTATGTTTTTGGATATAGAGCAAGCCATAGCCAAAAAAGGCTAAACACTGCATAGTCTGATCCTGATTTTATAAAGGAATGACAATGCCTACCTATGTATATTGTTATAAGGTTATATATGTATAATGCATATGTATGTAAATATACGTGTGCATCTCTGTGGCTATATAAGTATATGCTCATTTGAGTATATATATATATACACAGACACAAACATACAGATAAATATAGCTAGTCCCGTACACACATTTGTGTGTGTGTATATATATATGTTTTTCTGTGAACATATATTTGAATATATATGTAAGAATCTGAAAACATGGAATGTACAGACCAGGATTAAACACAGCTTAACTGATGAGGGAGGTTAGAGGGAATGAAGAAGATGGGAATTGGAACCAAAGAAAAAGGCAAGGCCTTCCATAAATAAATAAGAAAGAAATATTCAATAGATAGTTAAATAAATAGCCTATTATAATAAAAGATATGATTGGTGACATTTATATATTTGTGAATTCATGCTGATGTGTGTGCTTATATAAATAATTAAAATAATGACATTTCAATCAAAAGTTTCTGAAACAAGAACAATCTAACGTTAATCAGACACCTGCTATCACTGGCCATCCATCTGCGTTTCAGCTCCACAGGTGAAATCTGGGATCCTCCTTCAGCACAGCTGACAGAAAAGCCAACATCTTCCTGGGACAACAACAAGATTCTTCTTTCTGAGTTTAAGCAGATTTCAGCCCCAAGTAGTCTCTATCCGAGTGATTCACTTAAAAGTAGCAACTTTATTGTTATTTTAATAATTTTATCACTTAGTTCTATTCATTAAAATACATATTTTATATAATATTCTAGATATAAAAAGTGTATGCATTTCATATATAGTTAATTTAATTATTAAAATATTATTTACTGGTGTTTATTTTTAATGTGGTGAAATTCACATTTGAGAGTGTACAATTTAGTGGCATTAAGTGCATTCACAATGCTGTCCAACCATCGCCACTATCTAGTTGCAGAGAAAAAAAATTTTTTCATGAAAAGGAAAACTGTAATTTTTTTAAACTCAAAATTGTATTCAGTAATAATCAGATATTATCTTCGTTAGCTTTTTAGTTGGTGAGATTTTTCTTTTGCCACACATGTCTGGAATGTGATGGCCAATTCCAAAGTCGGTCTCTTCCAGTCCGTAATTCAGCAGCAGGGACAAAGACCCGGTCCGGTGAGTCCTCCGTGACCACGGGTCATCAATGACCAATCTCGATGAACAGGGTCAGATCAGACACCACGTCACCTGATTCCTGACTTATACTTGACATGATTGACAGCGAGGTGATGCTTTTGAATGGGGTATTTTATATAAGTCACTGATAAATTTTATGAATTAAAAAAATTGATTTAATGCTATTCTCTGTCCATTGTAAATGTTCATATTGATGTCTCCAGAAAGTCTTGAGAATTTTTCACTATTGAGAGCTATAAGCAATTGTCATAATCATGTGAAAGCAGCCATAGACAAGTATGTAAAAAATGAGCATGGCTATGTTACAACTACACTTTATTTTAAAAAAAAAACAGGCCTCAGGCTGGATGTAGCCCTATTCTAAAAGATTAAAAAATTAAATGTAATTGTATGAAGGTTTATAGCATTAAAATACATAGAAAATATCACATTATGAAGAAATGTTTCGTATTTTCAAAGTTGGTTTTCTCTTAAAATATACGAAAACCTATTAAAGTAAGAGATATGCAAATTCTAGTTAATAAATATTAACTCTTATAACCTAAATTATTTAAGTAAGTTTGAGACTTTCAATTTATGTTTTAAAAATAAAGTTTAATCTACCATTTCATGTGTATCTGGTGGCTAAAATAAGGAATGATAAACAAAATTCCAATGTAATGTATAGAACTACATATATATAGTATATTAACATGTACACTATAGATTTATGTATATTACACATATATCATAATACACAATATGTAACACACATTATATTATGTATATATAATATATACATTAAATATGTACTATATATAGTATATTAAACAATATTTAAAAAAATCGTATACATATATGTGTGCATAGAACTATATATATTATATGACTTTTAAAAATATTATTCAATGCTGTAACATGTTTCTCAGCAGCCGTGTGCAGCTTGCGTCAACACCGTGCTAATTTGTCAGGACACCTGGAGCCAAAATTTGGAAAATGAAGAGAAGGGAGTACGTGCATGCTTGGCAGTGCTGGGAAATGATACTTTTTATTCGTCATTCGTCAATCTTCTACATCAAGGGTTGGCAAGCTTCTTCTGTAAAGGGCCTGCTAGTGACGATTTTAGGCTTCATGGTCTAGGAGGTGAAAACCGGGACATTATGTAGGTGTTTATACAACCATGTACAGCATAACCATCTACATGTGTAAAAGCCATTCCTAGCCTTAGCTTGCGGACCCTCATTCTGCATTCCCTCTGAGAGTAAGGGTTTGAGAAATTAATACATTTTTCTCTCACCTCAGCTCTTCTCCAGCCCAAATTCTTCCACATCTCGAAGCAGCGTCCATCTCATAAACAGCAAGGCTATATACCCACAGACCTTCAGGGCATTGGGGTAAGTAACCTTTGATTTCAGGAACATACGTCAATACTTGGAAGGCTTTTGGGGACAGGAAGGGTGTTAGTCATGGGAACAGATATTTAAGGCTTCAGTTACACTCAGCCAGAGGTGAGCCCTAGATTGCATGAGACAGAGGTGCCCATGTGTGCGATATTAACCCCGTATGTTTATTTGTTGACTTGTGTTTGTGATCCAGGAGACCCCGGAAGGTGTGGGCCCCAGCTTAGGAATCTCTCTTGTCCAGTTGTGTGGACTGTATTGCATAAAGGGATTTAGAAGCATAAACCATGGTTAAAAAATATTCTTGTGTCACTGTACCCCGACTCTGTAATTGTCTAATTTTTTTCGTCACTCATTTTTTTAGAAAACCATATCTAAACTGAGATACGATTCCCTCACAGGAGCTCTGAGGGGTGAAGGAACGAACAAGAGTGCATTTTCTCAGTTCTTGAGGAATAAGAGAAGTCTTCACAGAGGAGATGGGACTTAATGCACATTTTGGACACTGGGAATGTCCAGGGTTTCAGACAAAGGGAGCAGCATGGATGAAGTAATGGATTTTGTATTCTTGAGTGAGATTCAGGGAGATATCCTGAGATGGGAGAGGAATGTAACTTGGGGGCAGGTTCTCAGATGCTATTCCTGGCACCCAGCAAGTACTCAGTGAATGCTTTCTGAATCAATCAGTACTCAGTGTATGCTTTCTGAATCAATCAGTCAATCAATGCATGAATAGATAAGATATTAGAACCTAATCTTACAAGTAAACATAGAGTTGGATGCATGATTCAAGCAGGGAAATACATATTTGTGTATATTTTAGGAGCATAATTTTGGTGGCATGAATTGGTGCCTGGGAGGAAACTGTGCAGTAGTCTTGGTGAGAAGTCGTAAAGCTCTGAGTTTTAGCACTGCTTGGGAGAGGGAGAGGAACGGGCAGATTAAAATGGCCTTTAGTGGGGTATTAAGCTCCTACTGCTTCCTTAAGAAAGCACCATAAACCAGGCAGCTTAAAACAACAGAAATGTGTTATCTCACAGTTTCAGAGGCCAGAAGTCTGAAATCAAGGTGTCCGCAGGGTCATGCTCCCTCTGAAACTGTAGGTAAATGGTTCTTTCTTGCCTCTGCCAGCTTCTGGTAGCCCTAGATGTCCCTTGGCTTGTTGCAGCATCACTCCAATCTCTGAGTCTGTCTGCATATGGCCCTTCTTCCCTGTGTGTCTGTGGTCTAATCTCCTCTTCTTATAAGGATAGCAGTCATGTTGGATTAGGGGTCCATCCGACTCCAGTACAACGTCATCTCAACTAATTACATCTGCAATGACCCTATTTGCAAATGAGGTCACATTCTGACACGGTGGGGGTTAGAACTTCAACATATGTTTTTTTGGAGGGAGGTACAATTCGATGCAAACAAAGAGGGGTGGGTACAGTCCTCATCTTTCGATAAATAATGCAGCATAAAAACTGAGCCAAATTTGGGAAATCACAAATGGTACCCAAGTCTCTACGTTGGAGTCTAGATGACCTTGACTTTAACTGAAATGGAGAGTGTCAGCAAAGCCTTATGAGTTGAACCCACTGGGTATATACCGCCGGAGGATTATTTAGGAAAGATTCTGCAACAGAGAATCGGACTTTTGAGAACTCCAGAGCACTTAGTGGTCCAGTCGATATAATGGTCTCATCTCTTCCCTCAAGTGGTCAGTGCACTATGCAGCTGCAGGAAGAGAATGTGACGCTGCTTCATGTGCTGACATGGGAACATCTCCAAGGCACACTGGTGTGTGGCAAAAGCAACGTGAATGATGACATGTAGAGTCAATCAACATGGGTGTAAAAAGAAGATCTACGTGGAATGTACAATGTAGACTGGCTTGTGTGTTTGCACAGAGTCCTGGGATGCAAATACAAGATGCTGGAAACTCTAAGCGGAGTTTGGGAGGAGTACTGAATATCATTTTGAATTCTGGAGTTTAATACCATTTTATGGTATTATTTTTAAATTACTAGTTGGTTTGAATACAAATATTGATCCTGTATGCATTTTTGTGGATACCCCATTGAATCCTTGCTCTGACTCTTTGTGCATATCTTTTTGCGGTGTTTTGTAGAAGGAAGCTGAAATAGAATCTCTCAGGGGTGAGACGGGTGCAGAAGAGTTTCCTTGTCCTGACGTACACTTCCCAGGTCTGTGACGGACCCTTAGAGTCTAACCTCAGTGCCGTGACGTCTGTCGTGGAAGGAAAGGAGACAGGGGTGCTCTGGAAACAGCACCCAGCAGTGCAAAGGGAAGAACACCATAAAGAGGAGAGGTAACGAAAACACGAACGGTCGAGGAAACATATTGGAAATAATATTGCTCGTGTGGGTAACAGCTTTTAACTGCAAGTGGTTCTTTTCTGACTTCGCTATTTAACGATCCAAGTTGCTCTGAACATGCAAGGGGAGAGATGATTACCATGCCCTGTTGGGAAGCGGGGATCCCTAGCTTTCCAATTTTACAGCACATTGGTTTTCGGCCAAGACGTCTTGTGTAATATTGGGCTTTAAAGGAGTCATTTATCTCCAAGGTTCTCTTGGCTCCGGTCCATAGCTGGATGGAGTCAGTTTTGCCACACAAGCCATCAAAGGGCGCTGTCATCTCAGTTCCTCCTGGAAAATGTAATATACTAAATGCAATTCAACATCAAGGAGATGTTTGCCAACTTCCCAAGCAGATGCTCTATGGGAGCGTGAAGCCAACTCCCACAAAAGAAGATCTTAAGAACTTTGTGCCTTTGTGATGATGAGGGGGAGAAGAGAGGGTGAAATAATTTGGATTGAGTTTAGTGAACAGGCTTTGCATCAATTCTAATTCTGTAAAGTGGCTGAAGTTTAAAAAACACTATTAACTTGAGCAACGTTATTCTACCCACAGACACTTACTTTCCCAAAGTCACAATTTCTCCTTGTGGTTTTCATTCAAAAGCATGCTCAAAATATAAAGCCTTAAAGAGCAGGAAAAGAAGCCATACTAAAGGTTCATGCCACGTCTCCAAGAACATAACCCACTCCCCCACTCATTCATACGTGTGAGTTATAACTTCATCTGGAGTTTGAAAGGTATACAAGATATAAATTGGATTTCTCCAAAACCAAAAGTGGCTCTTACCAAAAGTGGAAGGCAGGGGTGAGAGGAGACGGCAGTGGAGGAAACAGGAAGGATGGGTTTCTAACACACATTACATTTAAGGTTACACAAGCCCGTGAGATTCCACTAGAATTTAATTAGGGAGAACGCCTTAGCTCTAGCAAGAAATCCAAAGCACAGACTGGATAAATCGCCAATTCTCTTAGCATTTCCTGTTATGATCTTCTTTATAAATCATCATTTTCCCCCCAATTTCACCATGTTTTTATTTCTTTCATCAGGTGAATCTCAAAATTACCGGAAATGCAAACCCGTAAAACAGATAGGAATCCACTATCCAGAATGAACACGTGTTACTAGGTTTATACTCTACAATTTTTGTGCTGTTTTTTTCTTGTTGTCGTCAATTTGTAGGACTTTGTAAACATTGTTGCATATTCCTTTATTTTCAGCCCCCATTTTTAATCCACTTTGTATCTAAAAGGAACCACTCTGGTGAGGCTTGTGTTCACTGTTTGTATTCCTGATTTTGTGATTTTAATTTTAAAATGTGATATGCGTCAGTATGCTGTACCAACTATTCTAGAAGCATTTGTTTACTTAAACAGTTGTTTTTTCAACATCTAACTATGTTGATGGATATTTTTAGAGACCTTATGTGTAAAATTGTTATATCTAAGTTTGTCCAATCCTAAATGGATGAATATATATATATTTTTTTACACGGGAGGAGTATTACAAGAGATGCAAACATTGGGGTGTTCTTGTAGGTTGAATTGTGAACCCCCTCAAAAAGGTATGTTAATGTCCTAACTCCCCATACTGGTGAACGCAACTTTACTTGGAAATAAGGTCTTTGAAGATATAATCGAGTTAAACTGATGTCATTAAGATTGACTCTAATCCAATACGATTTATAAAAAAAGGAATTTTAGACAGAAAGACAAATTTTGGACTAAAATGTCATTAGGGTTGAGGTAAATTTTAGGAATAAATTATTTCATATTCTTTGGTAGAATTTTGGAATGTGATGAAATCTTTAAAAAAAAAGGAAAACATGCAAATGAATTGGTAATTAAAACTTGGAGTCACATTCCTAAGTAGTTCTCCATTTCTGTCAGCATTCATTAGAATTAAATTGTAATCTGTGCACAAGACTTAATCTAATGATAATGCAGAAAGGAATGCTTCCTTGATCAATGACGTGAAGAAAAAAGTCAGCATTATCCCCCAAAAGGCAGCAAAATGTCTGAAATCTAAGAGATTGTTTACAGTGAACTTATTTTCACATTCCCCGTCACTGCGTAATTCAAACCCACTCTGTGCTCAACTGGATATTTTAATCTTTAAAGCGAAGAGGAAAAATATAACCTTTTAAACCAAATCTTCAGGTGGGGATGTTAGCGTGTTTGCCTGAAAAGCCATTCATTTTTGCTCCAGCAGGCAATTTGCAGCGGGAAATCATTTCCATCTCAGCCAGGAGATTGGAAAATGAAACTATAAATGGGAGTTTTTCACGGGGCATCATAGGGTGGGATGCACCTTGGTGGGGACGTGTTGATAGCTTAGCAGCTTTTGTAATCCTGTCTTCATTTGCACGAGCGTGTTTGGGTTTTCTGCCTTGTAGCTCTCTAGCTCCAATTTGAATCAAGACTGGTCTTTGGATAAATTTAGATTTTGGTTTGTGAATTGAGGGCAAGCATCTTTTTTAAATGGTACCCAAATTACTCCAAACTCTTCAAATATAAGTGGTAATCGGTTTATTTCAATCTGAAAGGAGCTGATCTTCACCTGTGAGCATTCTATCTTCACTGAGGTTATCAGAATACAACCATTGGTCCACTGGTGCCCTGAAAGGCTGGTGTGTTCATCTTTTTAATGTAAAATGAAATTCCACTCTGAGGTTCCTTTCTTAAAGGTATCCATTAGCATATGCATAAATGGAATAACTACTTTGCTTGGGGGGTGGGGGCAAGAATAATTTGCTGTAGGAAAAAGATTTCTCTAACTTCATATAGAAATCCCTTCCCTCTGTTTTTTAAAAAATACCCAACCTACCAATTAAAATTAGTATTTTAATTCAGGTTTGAAATATGTTGAGAAGCATATGTCACAGTCAAGTTTTGAGTAAGAATAAAGGAGCAGTTTAGTATCTAAAGGAGATAACTTTGAGAGTTTTAACAAGCAATATTCTTTGAACTTACATACATTTACGTAGGGAAAATAAAACTTACCGTCTGTTGAAACAGCAGTCTGGATGGGGGAAATCCCCTTTCTTCCCTTCTTGTCTTCTTATGGCTGGACTAATAGTAAAACTGACGCAAGACTAGATTAACAGGAGAAAAATCCAGTTTAATACCTACGTATTGGAGATCACAGAGAAATGATGCTTGGAAAGCGAACAAAACAGGTAATACATGCATTTTTTACACAAAGAAACAACAAATTTTGAAGAATTGGCAGCAGAAAGAAACTTAGGTTTGGGGTACATAAATAGTGAGGAATTTAAGCAGAGTTTAAGCTTGAGGTAGTCAATTAGCAAGGTTTGTTTATTTGGGCTTGCCTGCCCTGAATTCCCCAGCTCTGGTGATGAGGATGCAGGGAGAGCACCTTTCACAGGGGAGATTATTTCCTGCTTTCAGGGGGAACAGAGACAGAGGGTCAGAATGCCCTTTTTGCTTAACTAACTTTATTTCAAAATAAGCAATATGCTACTGTGGGATATTTTGGGGTGGCCTGCCCCGGGCCCCAGCACAGCCATGAGCTCAGTTTGCAAGAAGACCTAACATAGGGAAGTGGGAAGAACTCACTCTGAATCTCTGGGTTCTCTGCCTTTTGGCAAGCCGTTTCACATCTCTCAAGTTCAGCTTTCTTGGTTGTAAAAAGCAGACAAATTATAGGAACGTGCTTTAGATACTTTAATAGCTACAAGTGTTATTATTTTTGATGGCTCTTCTGAATTCATTGAGGAATTAGAAGGTCAGGATTAGTAAACGTTCCTTGTGAGAAATGTTCGTAAACTCAGTGCCCCCCAAGACTGAGTTCAAGTTCAAGTTGAGCTGCTGCTGGGTGGTGAGGCTGGAGGATCCTTCTGATTCAGCCCTGATTCCAGGAAGACATCATCCTGACATCTGGCACCAAGCAGAAGCAGTTGCTCTCTTTTGACACCGACGAATTTGCCAGTACTTTTTGCTGCTCCCAAATGCAGGTCATGCCGCTGGCAGTACACAAGACTATGGGTTCTGTAGGTGGAACATGGCTTAGAAAAAAATGGGATGACTAGACAGTGACCCCAGATTACCTGGTAAGTTTGGAAATGGTCACGCCAAAGGCTGGAGGCAAGCTGGCCATGACTAACGAGATAAAGAGCAGCACCCCCAAAGACAATATCTGTACCTGCTTCATTTCTTCTACAAGGCTCCATATTCAGGTTGCACCTGTGGCCTCAGACCCAGGAGGAAGCCACAGGCAAATCATATACCCGGATAGTTGAAGAATGAAGCCATTCTCTGCCTGTTTGTCAACTCATTCCAAGGACAGTTTCCAGCCTTGAAGCCACTCTGTGTCACATCAGTTGGTCTGCTTTGTCAGTCTGCTTTCTTCTGGAATCATTCTTAGCTGGGCTCATGTCTTGCTCTTTTGCAAGTGTTGTGTTCTGCTCTTTTGACGTCCAATCTAGCCCTTGGCTGCACCTTCTCCTGGGATCATGACATGACCCAAATTCTTCCCTTATACCATTCACCTTCTGAAATCCCCTGCTACTGAGCCCAGCCCAATGTTTCAGCTTCTAGGCACGGAAGCTTCCCTCACCTGGAGTGAGCTTGGGCTAGCCGGTTGGACCAGCTTGGAATGGCAACTGGTTTACCCCAACCAGTGACCCATACTATAGTGAGGCTACCTTCTTGCTTTGGTTTTTCCCCTTCTGTGCTGATGGTCTGAGCATACCTGACACTACTATTGTTATAAGAGAAGACCTCCCAAAAAAGGGGAACCTGGAGACCCCAGAGAGATCACCCCACCAAGATGGCACCCTCATCATTTGTACTTACCTGGAACATAGCATCTTATTCACTGATTTTAACAGTGAGCATATTGGGGAATCATAGTAACCCCCTTACTACCTTGTCAACTCAGAGTACAAGTAAAAGATCCACTATCTTGAGGCCAGAGGGCTTCTATTCTGAGGCCGAGTTCAGCTGGCTAATTTGAGCTGCCTCTACGAAGGTCATATACCTCCTTCTGGTGTTAGAATAACCAACTCGTAGTGTTAGTCCCCTAAATTGAATGAAATTTCAAATGTGTTTAATAAGAGAGCAGCACTGTGCCTGCAAAACTTGCATTTTGTCATGACTTTTTCCTGGATCTCAGACTGCCAAAAATGTGGCTGTTTTCAACTGTATTTCGGGGGCACTCAGCCCATCACTGAGGACTACAGATAATTTGAACATAGAGTGGACCTGTTTGTCAGACCCCTACTCTGGTCCCGTGTGATGCCTTCACCTGATGTAACTCAACTGACCCTACAGCAGGAATGTCCCATTAAAATGCTGAGAAAATATTCCAGGAGAACCAGACCTCATTGCTCTCAGATCACTGGCCGATGTGTACTCCTGTAGAAAGAGAAGATTTCCATAAAAGTAAAGAAGGAGGCGTTCTGTGGGTAATGCTGACCACAAACATGGCTCTTGACTGTCTCTCTGTGGATGGTTAAATACTAAGTAAGCATCACGGTGTACACTTGGACTTGTAGTATTGTTGTGTTTATTATTAATATTGTTGACTTTGAAAAGGGTGTCAATTGTGTAAAGGGTACAAATTATTCTTTAGCAGTATTAAAATTGGTCTGAATAGTAGATAAGTAGTGGCAACAGAAAAATAGCTAATGCAGACTTTATTACTATGACTCATCCGACTCAACATCCTCAACTTACATTCTAAATTGGGTTTTTAAAAAGTTTTGCCCCAAAATATACTCAAATATTTTATATGTTTATTTTTAACTGATATAATAATAAAAATATGATAAAATGTACTGTCAATAATTTTTAAATGTATGGTTCAGTAGTGGTAAGTATACTTCCATTGTTGTGAAATAGATCTCCACAACATTTTCATCTTGCACAACCAAAATTCTATACTCATTGAACAACTCACTTTTGGCCCCTTCCCTCAGCGCCTGGTAACCAGTATTTTACTTTCTATATCTATGAGCTTCTTCCCCTCCGGCCCCATACATATACGATTTTAAGATATTTCCATCTTGCTATGAGAATCTTTAATCCATGGCAGGTTTTCTGTTTCTTCACACACGAGGTGAAGGCAATATTAACTACTTGATATTGCTACAAATTTATAGTCTGGACTGCATCAAATAATGTATGTGAAAGTGCTTTGTATACTGGGAAACTACCCAAAAATGTCCCGTTGTGGGTACTAATTTTATAGAGAAAATGAAAGGACCATCCTCTGTCCTAAATATATCAAATTGATTAGAAATTGCAAGAAAATTGTTAGCAGAGTCTAGGGATTTTACAAATCAATTCTTACTTAAGCTATTTATTCTTCGGTTTTGTCTCATTAAATAACTATGTAATTTTTTTTCTGTTGCATAAATGTACTATCGATTTTTTAGAGTTTGTGACACTGAATTTAGTATTTTCACAGGTGATTTAGGAGATTTTCCATGAAGTTAATCTGGAGAGATACATATAGCTCCAACATCAACTTTATATATATATGTGTACACACACATATATACTTGTATCTAATAACACAAGAGAAGTGCCTCTCTAATATGGTTGCAAATTCAGTTGTGTTTTAAAATATTTAAACACTTTCAGGTTAAAAACATAATTTAATTCTTTGGGAGAATGATCACCAGAGTGGATCAGGCTGTGAAATCAGTTATCAGTACTGTTCCAAATGCAATGTGTATGATGAATCTGTTCCTGCGTCTCTCTTTTTTTTGTATGTAATCCTACTATGGAAAAACTTATAAAAAGATGCAATCATATGCATCCCTGTCATCTTGCTTTGTAAACATCTGTGCTGTCCTCCTGAATGATTTCCTCTCCGGTTTTGCACTCCCTTCTGTTACTGACATGAGCCCTTGAAGTAGGGACTCTTCCCACAGATGGAGTTGAGCAGGCTCGGTGCTCCAGGCTCCCAGACAGTGCAGTCCTGGGGGTCTTATCCATGGGCCATCATCCAAATGGTGCTCCACAAACACCCAGAATTGTCTTCAGAGCCCCCGAGATAAGGGACAAAGAGGTTTTCCTCCAGAATGCCTGGGCATGTGCAACTTCAACTTTCATCCTTTCATCCTCTGGACGTCCAGACCATTTCACCTGGATATGGTGAAAACACCAGGAAAAACCAAGATAAACCTCTGCTTTATACTATGTGAAAGTAAAAGAAAAAACAAAACAAAACTTAAAGGCAATAAACAGCCTCCTTTAGTTTTAGCATCCATCAATATATACAGGTCTATTCAAAGTCCCTCGTATTATCCACCCTTTGGGAGGGTAGGGATCCCTGGTGTTGGGGTTGATTGAATTCATTCAATCAACAAATATGAGTTGAGCAACTGCTTCCATTATGGATGTATGGGATACAGCAGCAAATAATCTGACAACAGTCACTGTCCTGTGTTCTTATATCGGCTTCTTTGTTATTGTCCAAGTAAGAGTCCAAATTTTTTTAAAATTAAGACTTTCTTTCTTGTGTGTGTGTTTTTTAAGACTTTAGTTTTTTAGAGCAGTTTTAGGTTTATAGCAAAACCTAAAGGAAGGTACAGACACTTTCCATGTACCCCCTGCCCCAACACATGCACAGCCTCCCCCCTTATCAACATCCGCCACGAGATGTTACATTTGTTACAATTGATGAACCTAAATTGACCCATCATAATTACCCAAAGTCTGTAGTTTATATTAGGGTTCACTCTTGGTGGCGTATGTTCTATGGGTTTGGACAAACATATAATGACATGTATCCATCATTATAATATCATAAAAAGTATTTTCACTGCCCCCAAAATCCTCTGTCCCCCACCTATTCATCTGTCCCTCCCTCCAACCCCTGGCAACCACTGATCTTTTTACTGTCTCCATAGTTTTGCCTTTTCCAGAATGTCATAGAGTTGGAATCATACAGTATGTAGCCTTTTCAGATTGGCTTCTTGCACTTAGTAATATGCATTTAAGGATTCTCCATGTCTTTTCTTGGCTTAGCAGCTCCCTTTCTTATTAGCGCTGAAAAATATTCCATTGTCTGGATGGATGACAGTTCATTTATCCATTCACCTATTGAAGGACATGTTGGTTGCTTCAAATGTTGGCAATTATAAATAAAGTTCCTATAAACATCTATGGTCAGGACATATAAAATATATTGTGTTTTTGACTTATCATATCCAGTTTATTTATTAAGAGTTGCCATCATTTCTTGTCTTGCCTTTCACTAAATCCATACAGGGAATTTATCTCCCCATATTCCTAATTTTAAAAAAAGAGAAAAGGATGAAAATCTGGAGATACTCAGAGATAGGACCAGTAAATGCCAGAGGGCAGGCATTAAAAAAAAGTTATCATATCCACAGTGCCTAGCACAGTGTTTGGTATATTTCAGATGTTTAATATATAGATGATAAAAATGCTATATGGCTAAATGGTATGTGAATTGGAAAATATCTCAAAATTCCACACATTTATGAAGAAGGATGCAACATCATAGAGAATCTATCTGCCCTCTGCTGTAAATAGAAAGCCTGTTCTTTATGATGGGAAAAATGAAATATTCAAGAATAGATCATTCAAATACATTAGGATATATCCTTTTGCCATTGGCTGTCCAACTTGGGTTTCTAATTTGTGGAGTTCATTCCTTCTGGTCATCATGGATACTATAAATTTTAATTAGCCCCTTCATAGAGGTTTACACATAAATACAGAATTTAGTTTAACTCATGAAAACCCTAAAGTGAATGACCTAATTTTGGGTCATTTTCCCCCAGGATGAGCATCAATATAACATTTGATCTTGGGATTCACATATTCTTGCCTCTTTTGAAACCACCTAATACCCCTGGCTTTTGCCTTAGTGTCAAAGACTCACTAGGGATTTCGACCTAAGTTATGACAAACTTCGCGAGGGCATCTGATTGTCAAGGACGTTTTCACATCTAACCCAATCCTAGGGATCTGTTAGGAGTCTTTGAGTTTATTAACGCATCTCTCTTCCATGTTACACTTTATACTTTTGCCTACATCCAACTAATAAAAGAGAAGTTCAATTAGGCACCCAAGCATTCAACACTATAAATAAAATCCATTCAATCCTTTTAAACAGATGGCCTTGAAGAATTTTTCTTGTTTTATTTTCAAAAAAACATATCCACGGCAATAATCCCAGGTGCATTTACCAAAGCGGGAAGATACCGTATCTGAATTGGTGGCCAATGGAAGTCTCTCGTCACCGCCTTAAGGATGCTTTTGGAACTTGGTTCCTAGTCACGTTGATCATCTCTGTAGAGAGGCTTGATGAAACAAAGGGACCTCCACTGAACCCTAAAATAGCAGAGGCCTGCCCCACCAGGGCTTTCTCTAATCAACAACATTATGCAGGAGATGCCCTGGTTTGCAGCAGCACATTCAAATTAAATGCCAAAATCTCAGTGCACACGGCTCGGGCACCTCGACCAAACGCAATGGATGTAAAAGAAGGAGCCACTGGACACCCGTGGCTCCTAAGCCAAAGGGCTCTGTCAATCAAAGTCACCCTTTAAATTGCATTTGGGAAGGGAGCAACAGCAGTGCATGCACACGGTGTCTGTGCTTAGCCACACGCTGCCCTGTCTGCGTCTCTCTTCTTTAAGACCAGCCAGAGCTCAGTGGGAGTGGAGGTCTGGAAGCTGAGTTCTGCAAATAGGAAGAAGCCCCAAACAGTACAGCTGACGTGAAACTTAGCAAACTTTCCTTTCTTCTCATTCAGGTGGCAAGGGCACACACAACTCAAAGAGCTGTGTCTACCGAGAGGATAAAAATGGACCCATGTACGCAGGTATTAGTCTTGCAGTATTGATCACCTTGTCATTGCAAGAAGTGGCATTTTACACCACTGCCCCATCTGCAGTGCATATTCCTGCACATGGGATTTTTTTGCCCTCTCCTATTGACCAGACTCTGAAGTGTCCACCTTCCTCTATTTCTCTCCCCTGATAGCTCATCCTGCAAGTCTCACTAAATTTATGACCTTCCCTGGGAAGCCTTTTGTACAATTGTCTCCCTCAGAGGTGATTAAATGGCTATCCCAAATCGTGATCTCATACCTTGCTGTGTCACTTGCATTATGGACCTTATAACTACATCGCTCTGTGACACAGCTTTCCATGCGATGCTGAGACTAGCATTTCTTAGTGTCACTAGGAGCGGCTCCTACTTTTCCCAACTTCTGATGGACCAGAGAAGCATCCCTTTACTCTTGCAGCAATCATGGGTCTATCCAAACTTCAGATCTGTTCTGGGACCCACACAGTAAACCGAGAGCTGGTGGAGGTCCACATCTTCAGCCTAGAGTCAGAGCTTTGAGTCTGGCCTCCACAGAACTGGTGGCCTCAGTAACCTATGACAGGGCAGCACGTTTGTTTTTTTTTTTTTAATTTGAAGTAAAATTCACATGACATAAAATTAACCACTTAAAGTGTGCAATTCAGTGGAATTTAGTAGATTCACAATGGTATACAAGCATGACCACTATCTAGTCCCAGAATATTTTCATCAGCCCCAAAGGAAACCCCGTCCTTATGCATTAACAGTCACACACCATTCTCTCTCCCTGAGCCCCTGGCAACCACTAATCTGCTTTCTCTATATATAAATTTGTCTATTCTGGACATTTCATATGAAGAGAATAGTTTGTTTGTCCTCATATCCCTTTTATAGACTGCCTCCATTGCTTTCCACTCTATCCATGAGAGGCTAGATCCACTCCTTTTAAAACAATAAATAAACCCAGTTTCCATGTGCAGTGACTTGCCCAAAGTCTTGAGTTACAAATATGTGTCTTCCCATTGTATTTTCCAGGAGAGCCTACCTGTTGTAGAAACAACCCCCAAATCTTCACGGCTACACTCAACAAGAGTTGATGATAACCTGTGAAGGATCACGGAAGGCAAACCACTTTGCCTATAACTGCATTCCAAAGCGAAGTGGATGGATAAGAGGTTTCCACAGTTGTAGACAGAAATAGAGGGGCAACATGTAGTTAATGAAAATTGTCCCTATGCTGAGGTCTGTACTCATTAATTGATCAGATGTCATAACTCAGCTCTCCGTTGGTATTTTCATCAGTCTGAGGGATGTAAATCATATCCTTGCCTCCCATGTTTGAAAATTATTGGATGTCAAAGTCTCAGGGTGGGAGAATTGACCCAACCAATTCTTCCTTCCTTTTCTTCTCAAGTCACACCTCAGGAGATGGTTGTGTCTTTCTTTTCCCCCCGTAGAACTGTAACTCACGGATTAACGTCTGCTTCCTTTGGTTGACTTTAAATCGTAAGGACTGAGAAAAGACATATCCTCTAAAGAAGGTAATTTATTTGCAAGAAAGTTGTATTGCATGTTGTCACACCAGTAACCTCTTGTTTTTCACTGACCCAGTCATGCAGGTATCTCTTGGGTTCTGTTTGGACTTGCCAGGTTGGAAAAAAAGGAACAAATCACACGGGTGGTGTTTAATATACAAGCACGCAGAGCAAAGAAGGTTCTTTCACTGGATGACAGCAACACTGGCATTATTTCAAAGATGTAAACCTTTCTTTGAAACAGATCATCTGGAATGTTCAGCTTTATATGTTGGAAGAGCAATAATGTTGAGTGCTGAGTTTGTCTTCTATTTTCATTTAACCAAGTGCCACATGTTTGGAGAGACAGGAAGAAAAGTAATCTAAACAGAAAAAAATAAAATTGAGCTTTTAATGAGCACTCATCTATGCAGCTTAAAAAAAAAGATGAAAAGCTCAGTTGAGTTTATTTTCATTAATGAAATTATTCTATCATATGGAACTGTCACCTTAATGCTCATTTAAACTTCTGTGGTTTTCTTGCTTTCTAGGCATGTAAGCAAAAATACCAAGAGCAGAGGCAAAAAGAAGGGGTTTTAAATTTTAACATAAAACGGCAGATACAGTCTGGAGTTGACATGAACTAGCCAAGAGCCAGGTCACATTACAGAGAAAACCATGGTTCTGTCTACATCAGAACCAATTCTTTCTTAGCAATGTAAAGATTTTTAAAATAATGGTCCTCATATCCCTTTCATAGACTGCCTCCATTGCCTTCCACTCTATCCATGAGAGGCTAGATGTCCTTCACTCCTTTCTAAAACAATAAATATACTGAGTTTCCATGTGCAGTGATTTGCCCAAAGTCTTGAGTTATACATATGTGCCTGCCTACTGTATTTGCCAGTACAGCCTACCTGTTTTAGAAACAAGCCCCCAATCCTCACAGCTACACTCAACAAGTGTTCTTTTCTTGCTAACATCACAGGCCACCATGGGTTGTTACCCACACTGGGAAGACACAGGTATCCCTTCTGGTTGCTCCTTCAAAGACTGAAAAAGGCTTTGCCTGTTCCACCCAGGTAGAGGTCACCCTGGCCATTGACATTTTTACATCTGACAGGATGATAGAGAGGGCAGAGGATGGAGGAGACCAGTACTCACAGCATGCAAGTGGCACCCATCACTCTTGCCCAAATCCCACTGATGAGAAGTAGCCCCAGGGCTTCCTGTAGAGGCAGGAAGCTGGAATGGGAATTCCAGTGGGTGAGAAGAAATAGGAGACACGGGATAATGTAAGACAAGCAGCCAACCTCTGCCACAAGGATATTTTGTGATTGCGTACACCTAACACAGCACAATGATTTCCCATATTTTATTGTCATTACTCTATCACTGTGAAGTGGGAAAGGGGGTGATTCCTCATCTCGCTGATGCTGCACCTTGGTTTTAGGTGCAGCACTCATTGGCAATGACTCCAACCCCAAGCCTGGTTCTCACCACTCTGTTAAATATCTCTGCTGAATTTCTCTCTTCCCACGTGTAGCCTAAATCTTGGTATTTCTTTGAGATACAAATGCATATCAGTGAAGCCTTATTTGTAGTCAGCAATCAGTGTTTATGATAAGTGAAAGAGAGTGAGATAGAGGTGAACAAAAGAGGAAACATTTTTAATAAAGACGGTGTCTCCAATTTGGCAGTAAAATGCCTTAGGGGCCTTAAAATATCTGTGTGCACGCGGCAATGAAACAAAGATCTCAGATAGTGGTGTTGTCAGTGAAAAGAGAAGCAGCAGGGATGACCTCGTTGTCCAGAGAAGAAAAATGAAAGGTGAGGATTGCTTGGCCATTGTTCAAAAGATGTGGAATTGGAACTTTATACCCGCAGGGCACTGTAATCCCAGTCTTCTGGGATCTGTGATGACTCTACTCCAGATTTCTTCCCTACACTACATCCTCAGATACAGGTGTGAGATGACCATTGGGATGACCATGAAGAAGGGTGTTTTATGGACTGAATGTTTGTGTCCCCCCAAAGATCATATGTTGAAGCCCTACCCGCTAATGGGATGGTATTTGGAGGTGGGCCTTTGGCAGGTGATTGGGGTTAGATGAGGTCATGAGGTGGGACCCCCATAATGGGATTAGTGCCCTCACAAGAAGAAACACCAGAGCTCTCTCCACCATGTGAGGACACAGTGAGAAGGTGGTGGCTGTCTGCAAGCCAAGAAGAAAGCCGGCACCAACAACCAAAGGACCTCACCTTAATCTTGGACTCATAGCCTCGAGAACTGTGAGAAATAAGTGTCTGCTGTTTAAGCCCCAGTCTATGGTGTTTTGTTATGACAGCCCGCACTAAGATAGCTCCACAGGCACGAAAAGTCATTATGGGATTGGGTGTTCCCCATCTCATTGCCAAGGGCAAGAATTCTCAGTTTAAATACTTTAACCCTTTAGAAAAATCAAGAACACTTTAAATTAATAACCCATTATGTACTTTGAAACTGAAATGGTTACATCATGGGTGGCAGGATATCTCTTGTTATTTTCCCTAGTAGTGAGTTAAATAATTGGTATTTTTATCTTTTTTGTTAGCATTTTAATCAGATCCTTCTATTATTAAATTCCACCTGGTTGTCATTTGTATTTAAGATTATATAAATAGAGAGGTAGAATATATTAATGCAGAATAATGTATTAATTTGTAGTTAGAAACTTTACTGAATTCTTTTGCTATTGATAAAAGATTTTTTCTGATAGTTATGAAATTTTTCATGTATATAAATATATACATAATTATAAATTTGCCTGCTACTTTCCAATTTCATATCTCTTATGTTTCTCATGTCAAATTGCTTTGGTTACTATCTCCACAGCAATCTTCATAGTGTGGTGGGGAAGATTTTTCAATAAGTCATGATTTTATGAGAATGTCTAAGGTTACCTCTAAACATGATACTCATTTTTGCCTTCATGTATACGTATATATAAAATTAAGAAAAAAAATACTGTTCCCAGTTTTATTATAAAATAATGATGAAATTTATAAATATCTTTTCAGAACCTATGATGATATTCATAATTTTTCTCTATGAATTATTAATCAAGAAAATTGAATTATAAATGCCTGTTTCAGAATAAATTAGCCTTTATTTCTGGGATGAATCCCCCTTAATTAGGTGTAGTTTTTAATGTATTGCTGGATTATACTTTTTTGATGTTTTACTTAGATTTAGTACTATTTGTAGGAAGGGTTTCTCTACAGGTTTCTTAATGGAACTTTCTCAAATCTTTGTTTCTGGAATTGTATAAAAATTAATAAACTTTTCTCCACTCTCTGCATCGTAGAACAAGTTGAAATAGCATTGAAATCATCAGTCTTTTTAAGCCTCAGTAGAATTCAACCTTAAACCCACACGGCTTTGGGAGTGTTGGGGGTCACTGACAACTTGATTTCTTCCTGGCATTAATTTTGCGTAGTTATTCTTAAATCTCTTTAAAGTCATTTTAGAACTTCACATTTCCCTGCAGCCTCATCATGCAGAGCAGAATCCTGGAACACACACTTTCCCATTCGTGTGATTTCCACTGCACTTTCTGGAAACATTGTGAGTTAGCAAAGGAGTTCTAGCTAGTTCTATCGAAGATGAGCTTTCTACTGCTGTGTCCCATGCACTTTCTTGGTTTTGTTTTCAGAGAGGAGATGGGTGAGAGATGAGTGAACCCACCCACCATCAAGCACCCATTCATTCTTTCCAAAAACTCCACTTTCTTGCCCCTTAAACATTAATATTTCCTGCTTCTTCTACCACAGTGACTCTTAGATAAACACACAGAAGGTTAGGTAAATAGTCTGTCACAGTGCTCAACATTTATCCATTAGTATTTTCTAGATGTCAGCATTTCCCAAGGTTCTGGATTTGACTCACCTCCCCACTTATTCTAGAAGCTTCTCGACAATAATCTCAGTCAAAGCACCTGGGATTGACCTACCACCGGCAACACAATGACCCCCATATCCATACATTTTCCCTACCTTGAGCTTATTTGTTGGTTAAATTTGCTTATATTTCTCACCCAAAACATGAGAAACCCTGAAACTACTTTCACATCCCCCTCATAATATGTTCATCTTCCCATAATGCCTCCAAATGGTACCATCTTTTCTCTAAGTCTCCTGTAACTCCCCACTCCCCTCATTTAAATAATCACCAAGTCAACATCTGATAATCTGATGACTATGCAGCTGTGTGGCGGCCTCTATGAAACAACAAAAAGCATTTCTTATATGCTGATGCTATTTCTTTATAAGATCAGTAGAGAGGAAAATCAAAGGAATTCCACAAGCACAGTGTCTCTGGCTCACCAAGCTTTGAAAATTCTGATATCTCGGTGGAATCTGTGGAAGCTGAGATCAGTGTGATAACATAGAACACACCACTGCTTGTCATACCAACACTCCCAAGAAGACTGGCTTGAGGACTAAACAGTGTTCTCCAGGAAGCTCCCAAGTTTATTACAATGCAGAAACAGGCTCTGTATTTCCCATTATCTTTCTCAAGGATCAAGTTTCAAGGAAACTGCAATTTAAGAGTTTGAATGAAGATATATATATATATATATATATAGTTATAGTTATTTATTTATTTACTAACATGTATATATAAAATATCTGTATATAATATATAGTAGGTATGTAATACACATATGACATATATATAAAATTTGTGTACAATTGTAGTATCTATATATCTATTATATATAATGAAAATATATGTATGATACAATATATGATATAATTATATTAATTTAATATAATGTTTATATTATATATACTATATGTTTATAATATATAATATATAATATATATTACATATAATTATATTAATTGTTATAACATGACGATATATACTATATGTATTTAATATATATTACATTAGTATGCTATGTGTGTGTATATAAATTGTTATAATATATAATAATTTACATATATAAAGATTTACAATAAATTAAATGTTTTAATCTTTTAAAATTCTTTCACACAGAGTATCTTACAAAATTATCTCATGCACACACTGCCCTAGGTAGAAGAATTACACCATCCCAATTTGATTAGTGAGAAAGTCTTTGGCAAAGCTGGAAATTCGTTTAGCTCTCCATAGTTCTGTTGTCAGTTCTTTTTATTGGACCATATAAAAGATACAATCGACTTCTTGGGGCCTGCCAGGTGGCATATGATTAAGTTTGTGTGCTCTGCTTTGGCAGCCTGGGGTTTGCAGTTTCAGATCCCAGGTGCAGACCTACGCATCACTCATCAAGCCATGCTGTGGTGGCATCCCACATATAAAATAGAGGAAGATAGGTGTGAATGTTAGCCCAGGGCCAGTCTTCCTCAGCAAAAGGAGGAGGATTGGCAACAGATGTTCGCTCAGGGCTAATCTTCCTCGCCAAAAAAAAAAAAAAAGATACATTCAATGGCTATATATTAACAATCACTTTCTAAAATGATATATTTTTATATTTTCCCAAGGAAATATATTGAAAAGGAATGTGTATATTATCTGTAAATGATAGCTACATGTTTTCTATTTCTTCTCCTTTTTACATTCTAATATATCATTTATTTCTGGACTTCATGGCATTAAGGGTAAACTTTTGTCATATTTACTCATGCAGACAAAATCCTGTCATTCCACCAGTGTTGGAATAACTCTTGAGAATGTTGATTCTTCATAGTCATAAAAAAGTTCAGATAAGCAAATAGAATAATATATATCCTCTTAATGGCAGAGAAAGCATTCTATGTAAGATTTCTAATAATCGGCAGTTTGATTCTATCATCACTTTCTGTAAGACAGAGATTAGGGAGAGGAGTTAAGGGCTGGTAATTCCTTAACTTCACTGTGATTCAGTAAATATCCAGAAACCCATGAAAACTACGATCTATCTGAACCAATCACAAAATTAGCTCAGGTCCACACCTGTTCTGAGATGTGCCTTCTTTCTGGTAGGTGTAGATGTGTGTGTTCACCTTGAGTGTATCCAATGTTAGGTTAATGATACCATTCTGTGTTTATCTATGAAGCATCATTATATCATATATTATTTTCTTACTTTTTCGTTCCAAAGCCCACATGTTTTTCTCTCCATCCTTAATAAAATCTATGTTTAGCTTACTTTGTGGATGTTCTTCAGAGGGTGGCCCAGATCCTGTGAGAAGACAAACAATGTGTCACATATCACAAGGGAAATGGACAAACTGATTTTATCTAAATTCCCTCCTAAGTCAATGACCCATGACAAAATCCTTGCAAATCCCACAATTCTCAGGACAACTAACTCCATTACAAATCCACAGACTTGATTTTTTAGAGCAATTTTAGTGTACAGAAAAATGGAGAGGAAAGTAGAGTTTCCATATACCCTCTCTCCCTACATAATCTCCCCTATTAATAACATCTTGTGCTCGTGTTGTACATTTGTTACAATTGATGAACAAATATTGATACAATATTTTTAACTGAGGTTTCCTCTTTGATTTGTGCATTCTCTGGGTTAGGACAAATGCATAGTGACATGTCTGCCATTACAGTATCATACAAAATAGTTTCACTGCCCTAAAAATCCTCTGTGTTCCATTTATTCATCTCTCCTCCCCCAAACCCTGGCAACCGCTGATCTTTTGACTGTCTCCATAGTTTTGCCTTTTCCAGAATTCCTAGAGTTGGAATCATGCAGTGGCTTTTCAGATTGGCTTCTTTCACTTAGCAATATGCATTTCAGGTTCCTCCATATCTTTTCATAGGTTGATGGCTTGTATCAATGAATAATATTTCACCGTCTGCATGGACCAAAGTGTGCTTATCATTCACCAGTTGGAGGGCATCGTGGTTGCCAATTCCATTTTAAAGCAGATAAAACTTTTAATAGATAACTTCCCTGCAGCTTCTGTCTGCTTTCTTATTCCTTCCTTCCTTACCTGGCTGCCTAGAAAAATTCCAAGCTCATAATTATCCTGTCTTTTCCTTTCTTGTTATAAACATATGAATCTGACTTGTAGGATGGGAGAAGAATAACAACAATCTTCCCGATAATAGTTAAAAATAACCTCCCCCAAACTGCCCATCCTTCTCCATGTGGCTAAAAGAGAGGAGGGACCTTCCTCTCCGTTAGAAGTGAATAAAAATATAAGACTCTTCTCTCTACCTCAGCTCTAGCTAAAGGTTTAAAAAGAGGTTTTTTTCAGTCATCCTAAAAATGAGTGTTTTATTATGTGAGTCAACTGTGATTCTGGACCTGAGTAATTTCTCAGTTAATATCAAGAGCCTGCTGCTTTGCATACTGGAATCTCCCTCTAAGCATGAAAATTATCCTTATCAGGTGTCTTTTAGAAAGGAAGTAAGTTAGGTGTTATTGTTGTCTTTTCATGTTTTATGAATCATAATCGATGCCCTGATTTCTGTGCGTGCCTCCGAAGTAAAGTGGTAAATAGGAAAAAAAAAGATTAGAACCAGTTGAACTCATGATTATTAATTCTGCTTTTGTGTGGCAATTTTGGAAATGCCTGCTAGGGAAGGAAATGGAGGCAGTTCGCTCCTGTCACGTGGAAGTGGCTTTCTAAATTGCCAATCTTTGGTGAGGGAGAAATATGTAAGATGGAGATGGAAATGTTTCTGTATTCTCATAAAGTAATGAATGAGCTGTCAGCATTAATAGCCACAGGAAAGGGCTGGCAGCTCAACCAGAATAAGTAAGAAAGGAGCATGAATAGCCTGTCCCTGCCTAATGAAGCTGAGAGATTAAAGATATTCAATCACAGTATTTTACCAGTACACCTGGATTCTCTTTATTAAAAAGGCATTTATCTAATGATCCATTGCAAGCTATTACCAGAAACGGAGAATGGTGTTATTGATGGAAAGAGGATTGAAAGGCCTCAAAGACAGAATATTTCCTCACTGTAATAAACCTTGATAAAGTATTGATCTTTAAAGGAAAACTGTTGGTTTTGCATTTTGCACTGGGCTGTCAAGCTTAGTTATAGAGAGAATTATTTAGCTGAATTCCCAGTACTCGGTGTTAATGAAGACTTTTTTCTTTTATCAAGCAATTTTTAGGCAAAATAGTAGCTCAGTGATTGGTATACTGCTGAAAGAAAATTCCATGTTATTAAAAAGATGACCGTATCACTCTGAGAAGATCCATTAACCAATTGATACCTTATTCTAGAATATGTCAATATGTCTGATTAAAATAATTGGCTGCAATTGTTAAAATGATCTTGCTCTTTTTGACCACCATTGGGAGGACAGGACAGACTGTATTGACCAAGCTAATTCATAATATTCCTAGCTATTATTGGATTATTAAGCAATTCTGGGGAAATAAGCCCAGAATGCCCTTGTGGTAGCATTTACACAGTAGAAAAATAGAGAAAAGTTGGAAATATGAGAAAGGGTGAAAATTAGACAACTGGAATTACGTTACAAATTTTGGAATGTATTTTTGTCTGAGTATCTCTTGGTTCATTCCTACATACAAGCCAAAACATCACATTCTTCAAAGTCATGTCTGAAATTGCATAAGTCTACTGCAATGTACATGAACATCTGCCAACTGTTAGGTTTGAGTGAGTGGAATTCTGGTTGTATCGGCTGAAACGTAAGAAATATCTGTTTCCATTACGCACTCATTCTCTGTCTGGAAATTATATATATATCCTATTTTAGCAGTGATATTTTTCCAGCATCTCCTCTGGAATTGTTCATAATAGTACATATTTAAGAGTGATGAAGAAAACATTATGCTAAGTGAAAGAAGGTAGTCACAAAAGACCCAGTGTATGATTCCATTTATATGAAATGTCTTGTATATCCAAATCTATAGAGATGGCAAGTAGATTAGTGGTTGCAAGGTGGGAAAGGTAGAAATGAGGGGGGGCTGATAATGGGTGAAAGGTGTCCTTTTGGGGTGATGAAGATATTCTGGACTAGATAGTGCTGATGGTTGCACAACTCTGAATACACTAAAAATCCCACTGAATTGTCCACTTCAGAGTGCATTTTATGGTATGTGAGTTACATGTCAATAAAGCTGATAAAAACGTGATAAGACTTCTATTTAGTGCCTACCCTGAGTATGGTGTGTTCAAACAGGTCCTTCTTGAGAGGTGAAAACCAACAGCAGTGCCTGGCTGTGACCGCAAAACCTTGAAAAGTCAACAACCCAGGTCCTCGCACCTCAGAGTATGGCTTTCGAATCAGCAGCATCAACATTTCCTGGGAGTGAATTTCGTTGCACACTCTCAGATGCAAAGTCTGAATCTGCATCTTAGCAAGATCACAAGAGGACGGTGTGCACATTCACATTTATGTTTACAAGGCACTGAGAGATACCCCATGCCAACTGGGCACCATTTTGTTGCTTTACTTTCCTCCAGTCAGATCTCATTTGTTTTAGGTAAACCTTGGAACTACATGAATTCCCTTTATGGAACAGAACCGCAGCCCCTGTCTTTTGCCTTGAGACCCCCAAGCCACTCTGTTGTGCCAGTTCTGGGTCATCAGCTCAACTCACTTTGGAGGTGGATAGGTGGGTAATAAAATGACTGAGTAACAAAATAAGTCTTGCAATGCAATCGGTGCCACTTGTCTATAAAAATGTCACGTTATCCATATAGCAGCATGGGTAACCACATGTTTGCTGTTGGAAATGTGCATCTTAAAAAACACAATTGTAAGAGAAAATATTAAGTGAAAGACTGTCCTCTAAAACTCAAATACATGCCTGCACACACATTATCAAATTCAGAGGCTGCAAAAGTACAACTGTGTACTTAAACAGGAGTAAAATAATTCTAAGGCATGTTAGTGTTTTCTATCTTCTGCGTGTGCGTGTGAATTTGACAAGTTTCAGTATTTATGAGTCTCCATTAGGCTTCTGCAGACTAGAGATAATGCCCAGGGCCCTCCTTCATTCAAAAAGAGTTTTGATCAAAGAAACTAAGCTGTATAAAAAACGTCCCATAAATTATGTCATGACCTGAAGATGACTCATATTTTGTTCACAAGACTACTTCATACTGGATTTATTGTTTCTTTGTGGAAAACACTTCAGACAATATTGTCTTCATTTTGAAAATATTCCTGTTTCTCCCACTAAACTAGACTCTGATGCAGTCTTGTTTCCATATGTTTGTTAATTTGCATTATGAGTTACCACCTTAACATTTATTTTCTCTAAGGTTTATTGTTCATTTTTCATGACGTTTACATGCTTATTGGCGTTTAGCTTTCTTAGCTATCCTATGGACTGGCTTTGGCAAAAGAGAAAAATAATTTATATATAATGAGAAAAATCTTGGCGTTGCATATAAAATTATTATCCCATACCATGCTTTCTTAGAGGTGGAAGAATTCATTCAGTTACCTTTACCTCCATGGACCTAAGTTCCCTCATTCTAAGCTTTTCCTCTGACACTATTTAATCCATTTTACTCTTACTATTTATTTGCACTTGCCCAACTGCCTTTATGAATGTGGTCTTGCATATATTATCTTTATAAACTCTATTTTTTAACAAGCACCAGTTTACTAATTCCCTAATATAATAAGCCTATATTCATGGTGCATCAAAATATTGAGGAAGTACAAATGTTCAGAATGATATGTGTGTATTGTTTTTGGTGAGGAAGATTGGCCCTGAGCTAACATCTGTTGCCAACCTTCCTCTTTTTGCTTGAGGAAGATTGTCACTGAGTTCACACCTGCGCTAATCTTCCTCTATTTTGTATGTGGGACCCCCCACAGCATGGCTTGCTGAGCAGTGTGTAGGTCCGTGCCCAGGATCAAACCCTCGAACCCTACACCACCAAAGCAGAGCATGTGAACTTAATCACTATGTCACTGGGCTGGCCCCCATGTGGTTTTATAAAATAGGAAGTAATATGTGTGATGTAGACATTTCATTCATTCATACAGCCAGAAATATTGATTGAGAGCATAGCATGGGCTAGAGTTAGAGAATAGACAGATGAATATGAAGGATATAATGTTTTCCATTTTAAATGTAAATCCAGACAAAAACATCGAGGAGTCTTCCTGGAAAAATACAAGTTTAACGTATTTGTTGAAAAATCTAAATATACAGAAAATAAAGGATAACGTTAAAGCCTTCCAATTCTCTACACATGCATGCTTTTTGTAGCATGACACCATTCTATTTTCTGTCCCTATGAATTCAGCTACCCTCGGTTCCATGTAAGTGGAATCAGAGTATTTGTCTTTCTGTCTTGTTGTAATTGGCCAGTTTCACTTAGCATAATGTCCTCAAGGTTGACTCATGTAGCATGGCAGGATTTCCTGCCTTTTTAAGGCTGAATTGTAGGTATATACCACACTGTATGGATAGACCACATTTGGTTTATGCATTCATCTATTGATGAACACTTGGGTTGCTTCCACCTTTTGGCTGCTGTGAATAATACTGCAATGAACATTGGTGCACAAATGTCTCTTGGAGTCCCAGCTTTCAATTCTTTTGGGTATTTACCAAAGAGGAATTGCTGGTTCTTATGGAAACTCTATGCTTAACTTTTTGAGGAACTGCAATACTGTTTGAAATTTAGGGTTTAAGAAAGTTGCAGGCAGGAGAGGCAAATCTCTCCTTGAAATACCTGAGTAAGCATTGATACTCAAAAAACAAAAGAAAACAAAACAAAGCTTCCCTTAACTAGGCTCAGGACAAAGGCTCTGGTTCCTAGAAAGCACCCATGCAAACCTTGGGTAGAGGGAGGGTAGGATGGGGAACATCACAAAGATTAGGACATCAGTAAAGTATCCTGCCTCACAAACCATCTACAAATGGATAAAGCGACTCATTTCTGTCCGTTGAATGTGCTCCTGCATTTGGGGGATATATGTCCATTGAAATATATTCACTCTAATTCTGGAATAAAGTTTGGCATTATTCATACAGTTTTCTAAATTTAATCCTAAAATCTCCAAAGAGTTTCAAAACCAACATCAGCTCCTTTATAGATAGTTACTCTTGATACAATAATAATTTGACCTTAATCATGGTTCTTTACAAACATTCTGGTATCAGTCATGACTGCTTGTTATCTGGTCTTGCTAGTTCAATTATCTATTCGAAGAAAAGTAACTGGCTCTCTGTGGCTTTGCTTCCTCCCACAATACTTTGTATACCTTACTGTGGGTATTCAGTGTGCATTGCCCAATGGCTGGTGAAGAGACTGAGGCACTGAACTTCTGGAGGCAGGTTCTCTGTGATTTGATATCTCATTCTAGTGACACCCCACATCCAGCCAGCCTGGAGCATCATGACATTCAGCAGATGTCTTACAAATCAAGTCACTGGATCCTTTTTTGTTTCTTAATTCACCCTCCTTTGATCTAACGTTTAGAAATTCTATTTGAGATCTCGTTCTTGCTGATTACCATACGCAGCCACATTTCTAATGAGTTAAGCAAATCCAACAGGGTCATGCAAGGAATATTTTTCAATGCCAGCCCCAGTTTTGAAATGTACTTAATATTCATGATCTGACTTGGATCACTTCATGTTAAACATTACAAACTATATTGTGGTCGTAGCTTTTACTTAAAAACGTGGGTATATTGTTCAATAAGTTTCCTGTGTTCCCACTGCTGCTGGAGAATAGCATTCATGGAGCTCCATCAAAATTCCACTTTTCCTGTCATCATTTTGCAATAGACTGTGAACTCTTCAAGGGCAAAGATCCCTTACTGCTCATTTCTCCAATTCCGTTTTCAGCAGAAAGCCTAATATGAAGAACATACTTAATACACACTGACTACATGAAGGAAAGAGGGAAGAGATAGAAGGGGCAGATGGGGCAGAAGAAGGGAGGGGAGAAGGAACAGAGGAGATGTCTATGGAGCAGTGTCAAACAAGTTACAAAGCATAAAAGAGGTAGCCTAAGTTTTTCACTTTTCTTAAGTCATATCATTGAACTTGTTGAAACCAATCTGCCATTATTGAGCCTACTGAACCTCAGAACATCTCTATATTGTTTATCCCCCGAAAAGAGTGGCCACATGTCATCTGATTTAATCTCTTCTTTGCCTGTGCCTCTAAAAGGACTCATTGATTTTTACAAAAGGGTGGATTTGACTTGCCTAGCTGAAGGGAGATCTCTGACCAGGAACAGCTCTAGCATCCCAACTTATGGAGTCCAGAACTCATCTCAAGGCCATGGGCTTGGTCATCTAAATGTCTGAGATGAACTCAGGTTAACCACTGACCCAGTGAGACACTGACGACTACCTTATTACCATACACTTTCCTCTTCTTGGCTTATTCTGATTCCAGTTCATTGCGGGACTGAAGTACTCCATGGAACTCTATTGTACAACTGGTCTACCCACAGGTAGATGACTACATGTGGTGCCCAGCATCCCACCTCTGAGCAAGGACCTCTTCAGCTGTCAGCTCCTGCTGGGTCCACCGAGAAGTCAGCCAGATAATTTTTCTCAAAGGGTGATGGATGCTGGGCATTTGCACAGCTGATTAGCCATATTCGTTTCTCTTCCTGATCCCAAGAGGGGGGGACGCCTTTCTCTTTCTTCTTTTTCTTTTCTTCTTATATCTCTATGGCTGAAATCTCTGATCTTAGTCAAACTGAATTCCTAGATTTATCTAACAGTGATTCTCCCTAATTAGAAAAAGAGAATGAACGGTTTTATTACCCAGAGTTTTTCATAGAAACAGAACCAATATAGTTACTGTGGGGGTTGGGGAGGAGCAAGGGATGAACAGGCAGAGCACAGAGGATTTTTAGGGCAGTGAAATTATTCCATATGATATAATGGTGGAGATGTGTCATTATACATTTGTCCAAACTCAGTATGTACAACAGCAAGAGTGAACCTTAATGTAAGTCCATAGATGATGATGACTTGTCAAAGTAGGTTCACAAATTGTAACAAATCTACCCCTCTGGTGGGGGATATTGATAATGGGGGAGGCTGTACATATGTGGGAGCAGGGGTATATGGGAAATCTCTGTACCTTCCCCTCAATTTTTCTGTGAAACTAAAACTGCTCTAAAAAAATAAAATATTTTTAAAACAAAAGTACAATAAAATCAAATGCTTTATAAAAATATTAGGGGCATGGATTTTAGACATTGGAATAAATTTATATGCCCAATGCTTGTCATTCTGACATTTTTTTCCCCAAAATTACCTTTTACTCCTAGTTAATTGAGTAGTTTATGCTTTAGCACATTTACCGTAAATAAATATTCTCAGGCCACATCCTGGAAAATTCCACTGAAAGTCTTCTATTGTCCTATTGCAATAATACCATAAAGTAGTTCTGAAGAATTTTAACAAAGATTTGGAAACTCTAAATTTTGACCTGAATTGTCCTGTTGATTAACAATAGGCACTGTATTGTCTTCATGGCCATGTTAAAATTTACAATCAAATCATTGTTATTTTACAATTTAGTGTTAATAAAATCCTCTGTTTCAAGTCATATTTTAGTTTTCATGATCAAAGCCTGAAGCACCCAATTAAAAGACATTCTGGAATATCTGTCATATCATCCTGAAGAAATTATAGGCTTCTAAGGAAGGAGGAGCATCTGACTAAACTTAAAAAAAGCATTTAAAAGTTCAAGACAATCTCAAGTGAAATTCCTAATAGAAGATTTTCTAGAAATCAGTTAAATTTTATTGTCTACATTATCATCTTTATGGAAGTTGGAAAACCTCTAGAGAAGTGAATTAAAGTTGGTTCTTTTGCTTGTAATAAAATAAAGAACATCCTATTTTACCTACGGGGATGTCTTCAAAATGACTTTTAAAGTAAAATCATAAAAGTGAAAAAAGAAAAGAAAGAAATCCAGGGAAATTGTCTACATCATTCTTTCTCCTTTTTTCCCCAAGGAATTGTGTAACTAACGCTACTTAATAAACTTTGAATCAATCATTTGTTCACTGAGCCCTTTTCTCCTGGAAAAAACTGTGAATTTGTTCACTGATGAAAACATGTCCCCTTTACAATCTGTAGTGAGCAAGTTGTGGGTCCGTTTCCTAACATGGCAACATACACCATTCTTCAATGGCATTCCTTGCACACTATGGTCTAAACTCCACAGCCTTTTCCCAGAGTGAAGCTCAAGTCCACCATTCACATAGGCATTATCTAAACAGCACGAAGCCCGGTGATGTGTGGGCTCTGCTGTGGCTGGGCTAACACGGAAATGTGGATAATAATTGTCATTTTCAGGTTCAGAGCTGGGACTGTAGGCAGAGATTGATTTTTGACTCTCTGTGTCCTTAGCACTGGCCCAAAAAGAGCGTTACATTTTCTCATGCCCCAAATATCTACCCCTGCAGCCACAGCGATGTTTGAGCACACTCGTCCCTTGAATGCTTTGGAAAGATTGGCTTATTTGGATCTCCCTTGGAATATTTTCCCTGAATATGATTTTTCTCTGCAAGTCATGACGGAATATTTTTAACAGCTGAGCTGTATCTGGTGGTTTCTCTTATGGATACCTATAAGGTGAGAGGATAAATATTAATTTACTTGGGGATGTCTATGAAAATACACTGAATGGTTCATATGATGTAGTTGAGTTTCTTTCATAGTGACTTGTGAAATTTGCATTCTTGGCTCAAATGCTCATGGTAGAAAAGAGATACAAATTAACCTCGAACTTGCTTAGTGTCTGTACCTGTATCTACGGCTAGCAGGGTGAGTGTGGGTTCACGTGGTAAAGATCACTACTGATCCCCACATATAATACCTTCTCCTCCCAGTTTCCATGTCTTCTCACAATACTTATTAACTTCATGATGTTTATGGGATCTCAAATGGTCTTGTTTATGGGTTTTTCTTCTTGTTTGTTGTCAGCCTCCAACCAAGAATATAAATTCAACGGAGTGCAGAGACTTTGTGTATCTGCCTGTTCAACTGTGTAACCCCTGGTATGTAGTCGGTACACAATACATATTGGTACAACATTGCTGGAATCAGGAAACTCTGTCTCTCTTCTCATCACAGCACCTGCAAACCTAAGCCAGTGCCAGGACCCTTCACAACAGACACTCATTAGGTAGGTAGGTATTTTAGCTTATGGAATATACATGGAAAGCATAGGTGCAAATTCTAGGTCACTCACCTTTCAAAAAACCATTTTCCTCCACTTAATTATTCCCCTCCCATGTGCTAGAATATGGATGTCACGGTGGCAAGCCACTTTCAAACATCTGGACAAAGACTTCTTTCATGGAGATGGTGGAGCAAGAAGAGGGGATCACCCTGGATAATTCTGGATGAACCAGAGAACAGAACTTCCATTCTCCCCAAACACCCATCAACTCAGACATTTCTGTGCTAGAAATGAAAGTTCCATCTTGGTCAATCCACCCTTGTTTGGTCCGTTGAGCCACATAAATGCTAATAGTATTTCGTGATTAGTAGCAAAGAAAAATCTGACAATGTGTTAAAAGGACAAGGGACTCAAGAATCAGAAACACACAAAAAAGAAGGTTCAGAAAAATTAGGTTAAAAACCAAGATCAGAGAATTATCTGAGTCACAATAGTTAAACTATATAGGTTCACATCTAGTCAACAGATACATCATTAATTAGAAATGGGAATTGATTTCAGAAAATGGCGTGTCCTTTATCCTTTCAGATTCTAAATATATATGATATGTATAGAACTCTTATTATAGAGTGTAGCTTCTCTGATTCTTGACACATCTTTTGGCCATCATATTTAAAGAATCCTTCCAAGTATTATGATACTCCAGAAAATGTATCTGGCAAAGAAACATATGACCAAGAGTATGAACACTAGAAATACCTTTGTTACCTGTGGAAGTTTTAGGCCAAAAGAAAGGACAATAATTTTTTTTTCTAACAAGAAAAGATCTTTTCATTTCATATCATTGTGGAGATTTCTCCTGTGTATTGAAATGATCATATTGATTTATGGATTTTCCTTATCAATATTTAGTTAAGCGTTTTCTAATCAGTTTAGAACAGAGGCAGGAGCTTTGTGTCTCAACAAACTCTGTGAGTCAACATATCTTGAGCATCTACTTCTTTCCTAGTTGTGTCATAGCACTAGCTATAGCTCAGGCACATAGCACTCTTTACCACATTTCCCACGAATTTGAGAGAGTTTCAATTTCAATTTATTGTGCCATCAAGTTAAATTATTTGACTCCTTGGGACACTTCGCCAAAGAAGTTGGGTCATTCTGTGAAAACTTCCACCATTCTCTAGAAATGAGGGTGCTGGTTAACTGCAAGAATCTTACTGGAAATGAATACTATAAATTCTGAGATTTGTAGCTTCTAAAACTGTACCAACCACTTAAATGCCTAGCTGGAAAAATTCATGCCCTTTTGAAAGTCCCTGATTCCCTCTGGACACGATGTAACTATTGTCTCACAGGAAACTCTCAGAATTCATGGTGAGAATGATTTGAAAAGCTAAATTTATGTGTATATTTGCTAACTAAATATCTTAAGATAAATAGTATTCAATGCTACTTTCTTGACACATATCAAAAATAAATACTAAAAAGAGAGGGGAGAAATGCAATCTAAAGCACCATGTGTTAATTTTTTAGTCTCCAGTAAACTCACTGAATATTGTCCTTATATCTGCATGCCTCCCTTTCAGAAATGGACAATAAGAGATGCAATTGTGTTGAAAATAAGGACAAAGGGGGCTTCTCCTTGGCTTTACCTTTGTTTGTAAAAATCGTCAATTACGTACCAATTGTAAAAGATCAGAACACATGTCCCAGTTGTGGGTTAATCCTCCTCCATTGCCTTGGGAAGAGTTTTTATGAAAGGAGAAGATACCCAAGGATTCAGACAATTTGAAGGCCTAGGAAAATTGCATTTAGAGGACTTTTTACATGGGTAACCTTCATTGAAAGCTTATTAGAATGTAGTTCTCAATTAGTCAGTGAATATTCTAAATCTTCTCTGCACTCAAAAATAAATAAAAATGATAATATTTCAGTAACTTGCTTATGGTTTCATGAGTGTTGATCCTGTGGCTGAGGTAATCTGATGTTATTAAAAAATAAGAGGCAGGGCTTCACTTCATGGAAAAAAGAATAGGATATATCTCAAATTGCACTTGCATTAGAATATACGTTTTAACTGAGTTCAGCAGATCGACAACCTTATCTAATCCATAGAGAAAATTGCTTATGCTCAGCCCAGGAGAATCAAATAAAAAGTGTTCATGATTTAATTTTTTTTTAATGCTGAGTGCCTGATGGTATATCAATTTTTGGCAAAGTTTAATACTTCCTTTTCTATTTTAGAGTACATTTTAGAATAATATGGAGTCTGTTGATCAAGATAGAACATATATTAAAGTTTGTTATATTTTAGAATGAAAGTATGAATTGCAGTAAAATCGACCATTTGCCTTTGAGCTTTCTCTTTGCATTCCCCAGTGGTCACAGTAGGATTGGCAGTTTCCTCCCTCTGCTTGGGTGACCAGAGTTCTCAGAGAGTCAGGCACCTTCAAAAGTCTGAAAATTGCAAGGGGATGCAAGAACAACCAGTGGTCAGAAAACCCAATGTCCTCCATTATAAATTATTACTGTAAACTATGATAGAAAAGAGAAAAACCCCAAGGTCACCTTAAAGAAGTATGAAGGGCAACAGATATATCTGATACCTATGGAAGTAGAAGAAATCATCATCAACTTTATCATAATCATCAGCTTATTATATTCTTATGAGGAAAGACATTCTTTTTATTTCTCATCAGTGTGGGGACTTCTCTCCCAGACATTGAAAATATAATTTTTCTTTAAAGACTGTCCTTATCAAAATTTGACCAAAGATTTTGTAATGCCCTTAGAATTGAGAGAAGGAAACGATGATTTGGGCTTTACCATCCAAGGCTTCTTCTATCAAGACCTACAAAAATAAAAAGTAAATTAAAAAAATAAATTTAGGGAAACACTACAGGCAGCTTGACAAAGAAAAGACTTTAAAATATCTGGAACATGCCCCATCAAGATGATAGATGTGAGCAATCAGGGACACACAAATCAAACCACAATGAGAAGCCACTTCACACTCACTAGGATGGCTACAAGACGAAAACAGAAATACCAAGTGTCGGTGAGGATGAGAAGAAATTGGATTGCTTCCACATTGCTGGTGGGAATATAACATGGTGTAGCTGCTTTGTGAACTGTCTGGCGATTCCTCCAACAGTTAATAGAGAGACCATATGACCCAACAATTCCACTCCTCAGTGTCTACCCAAGAGAAAGGAAAATGTATGCTTCCACAAAAATTTGTACACAAATGTTCATCGCAGCTTGATTCATAATGGCTAAAAAGCGGAAACAACCCTAATGTCCATCAACAGATAGATCCATAAATGAAATGTGGTCTATCCATACAATTAAATATCCTTCAACAATTAAAAGAAATGCTACAACATAGACGAACCTGATTGAGGCATATAAAAATAAGCCAGTCACAAAAGACCACACAATGTAGAATTCCATAAATTACTGGTTTTCTAGGGCTGGGGTGATGGGGAATTGGGAGGTGATTGCTAAGGGGGGAGGGTTTCTTTTTGGGGTAAGGAAAATATTCTGAAATGGATTAATGGTGATGGTTGCACAAGTCTGTGAATATACTAAAAACCATTGAAGTGTACACTTTAAATGGGTAAATTGTATGGCATGTGAATTACATCTCAATAAAGGTCTTAAATCTACGTACGTTAAAAAACGATGATACATACAAATTACAAAGGCGGTCCAGACGTAAGGAGAGGGGTAAGGTACAAAGAGACATATGTGATCCTGTCTCTTTATGAAGTTCCTTTCTCAGCTATGTGTCCATTGTCCAGGAGGAAACATACACTACCCCAGTGTTGGTTAGGAATCCTGGCATTACCAAGGTTAACAAATTCAAATGGGATCACTCATAAAGATTTTAGTAGTACAGAATTTTATACCCACAAGATGTAGAAACAGGATTCAGGAGGCATTTGTCCCGGTGCACCAGCAGAACTCATACTTGAGGCAAGTTTAAGCAGCAACAGGCAATACAGCATCCCAAGTCATACTTTCTTCCTTCACGTGAGATGCGAGGATAGCACACTGCATCAGGTAAAATGAAAGAAATCATGCTGGAGGACTCAGCATGAATGGTGACTTCCTTTCCCACCCTTTCCAAATGGTTAATGGACAGAAAATATGCTTTCTATAAAAAGGACTAAATTCTTCATAGGGTTGAATAGTAAGAATGCTATCCAGAAGCCAGACAAAATAGTCAGAATACAAAGAGCGTATGGGACTTAAATGGGGCAGAAAGGATGCTTATATAAACCCTCAAGTCAACCCAATGCAGGGGACGTTTTTAAAAGAAAGAAATAAAATATTATAGAGCAGGTGGAAATAGGAAAAACATTCTGTGGTCCAAGAAGGCTGGGAGTTCAAGAACAAGCCCCAAAGACCACGATCCCCAAGAGTAGCATTTGCAGGAAATGAACTGTACAAACAGGAAGTATTGTCTATAAAGTAAGTTGTGGAGAATATTTGCCAATCTGAGCATCAGCTGTGCATGAAGTCACATGAATGAATGAATGAATAAGGAAAAAGTCTCTCCTGCATACTTTCAACAGAATCCTTTACTCATATGTCTTTGCAATGCAAGTTCATTCCATTTGTCTGCCTAAACATCCAGTTGAAACCATAGTTTAAAATAGTTCTAAATTGGTTGTGCCTCCAGGAGCTTGATAGAAACACACAGCCATTTTCTCTAGAAGAACACACTTCAAATGCAACCCTTGAAGTATTCCTACAGACGCAGTTCCAGGAACACCAGCTCAACCATACATCCTAACGACAACAACAAAAATCCACGCACTCAAGGAAGAGACACACGCACCCACATGTGCTCTACTCTGTACAAGACTTTCCTGGAAGGAGAATTATACCTTTAAAGCAACTGAGACCTTTGCTGATATTGAAACCATCATTTTGTAGCACGTAACTCACGCGGGTCACCTTAGCTGCACTTTACTGAGTGCTTACAAAGTTGTCTTATGGCAGAACCGTAGAGGAGCATGGGGACGTCATTAAATTGCTGGAGAGTTTTTCCCATCTGCATTTTAACCCATGCATTTGTAATACAGCAGGCTGGCTGAGAATGTGCATGTGGGAGGGGAGAGCATGGGGCCACGGATCCAGCGCTTTTCCCAGGTGAGGTATTCAAGCACTATTATCAAACCAGGCTCTTACTATGCTAAATGCTGATAGAGTCATTATTTTATCAATACAGATATGTTTTTAGCTTCTCGTTTTTCTCCTAGTGGCCTCTAAGTGCATTTTATGTTATGACTTTGATGTCTGATGTCAATGTGATTGAATACAGCACTTAGGTCCCTATGAGTAAGAGGGAAATATGGAAACCAGATCTTTTGGCTTTTTTCTTAACTCATTAATATCACTTCAGATCAGGTCTTCATTTTCCTCTGTCATAACCTAACCTATCTTTGTCAACAATGAAACTGTCATTTTGTAGCAAAAATGGTTGAATGTTGGCAATTTCATCCTGACGTATGCCTATCTGGGTCAGTTCCATTTCCTCATTTTGAAAAAAAGAGGCCACACAGGTTAAGTCAAGCCTACATACATCTAATTTGAGAATAGTTACTAATTCATTTATTAATTTCATAAAAAATGATGTTTCTGTGTCCCAGGGATTTTGTTAGGAGCTAGAAGTACACGAAGGGAATATTTTCCTAAAAAGACTCTAAATGTGTGTACAAGAGGGGTATATTTTGGTACCAAGTTTGACGTTAGACAACATACAGTAGACCCCCTTAGATGCGGGGGATATGTCCAAGACCCCTGGTGGATGCCTGAAACCATGGGTAGTGTTGAACACTATATATACCATATTTTTTCCCATATATAGATATAGATGATAAAGTTTAATTTATAAATTAAGCACAGTAAGAGATTAACAATAACTAATAATAAAATAGAACAATTCTAACAATATACTGTAATAAAAGTTACATGGATGTCATCTCTCTCATCATAGCTTGTTGTCCTGTACCCGCCCTTCTTCTTGTGATGATGTGAGATGATACATGCCTACAAGATGAGATGAAGTGAGCAGAATGATGTAGGCATTGTGACGTAGTGGTAGGCTCCTATTGACCTTGTGACATACTTTAGAAGGAAGATCATCTGCTTTCGGACCTCAGTTGACCGCAGGTAGCTGAAACCGCGGAAAAGGGGGAGTACCGTGGGCAGCGGCTTATCCTACTCCTTTTTTTGTACCTTTTACCATCCTTCTCACACCTTCTTTTCCTCCTGCCCTCTGCAATGCCCCATCTCAAGGGGTCCTGTTGCCTCTTGACCTGCTTCCGTCTGTCCATGGACTTGCTTGTTGGGTGGGTCCCCCAGCTTGCTGTGAGCTTGACGTTTCGTTCCCCCTCACCCCATCAACCGGCATCCCTCTCGGGCCTGTTCATTCGCAGCACTGACGCTTTGTGGTCAAGCCTTGGACATTCTAGATCAATTAGACAAAATTCAGCCAGACGCTCTCTTCTTCTTTGCAAACCACAATGCCATAGCATAAGAATTTTTGTACCGTGATTCATGAAATCCTAAAGACCTGCGATCCCACAGAAATTGTCTGCAAGCTATGAGGTGCACGTGAGCAAGTTGTTTTGCCTGGAGGGTTACTCCTTAGCTGTCAGCTGATTCTCAGAGCAGTGCCTGTCTGATTCCCAGACAATCAAAATTCACCATCTTAAGACACAAACAGACCAAGGGAAAGGGTTACAGAACGAGATGAGGAGGTAAGGGTGCTCTCGCCTGTGGTAGGCATACAGCATGATCCAAAAGATGGTGTGGATTGAATGGACGTAAACATTTACATATAGACTTCGCTGTATTTCAGGTGGTATTTCTTTAACATGGGTAAACCTGTCCTCCTCTGCATTGCTTACATTCGTATTAACTAATATTAAAGAATTTGAGGAGACAGAAAGGAAATAAAACACGATATGTCCATTATGTATATTCGTATATATTTATAATTTATAGATATAATTTATTTATCTTGAATTAAAATATGATCATAGCCTGACCAATTTGCAATTGTAACATGGTTCTAAAAATGTGATACATATATGTGTGTATATATAAATACACACATATAATATATGTGTATGCATACATAAATACCTTTGTTATTGCTACATGCAAAGGTAGAATTGTGTATAGGCATTGTATATTATACGTATAATTATACCTTTGCTTTGTAACAAGAACAAACGTATTTAAATTAACTAACTTAAATTATGATGTAATTTAAATAATTGTGATACACATATATTATATATATACATACACACACACACAAATATACGCACAGAGAGGATCTTTGCATGTAACAATACAAATGTATTTATGTCTCTTCTATTATGTTCTGGGCACTCAACAAAGCTCCTGAAATGCAACTGTGTAAAAAGCAGATTTATTCATTCCTATTTGCCTCAATGGCCATAATGCAATTTTGTTTTGTTTTCATGATAAGGAATATTTTGAAGGAAACAAAAAAGTAAAAAAAAAAAAACTATTTTATAGAAACGTTTGATTTCCCACGTTGTGTAAATCCAGTGTTTTCATTTTGCATCACAATTATACAAATATCATCACTTCAGTTCGTGTCACGTGCATCCTTTTTAAGCAGGCTAGGAGCCAGATCTGGTATTGAATCATGGTTTCATTTCTAAATGGCTGTGAAACTTCTTTGGGGAAAGTCACTTCACCCTTTGATTCACTTCTAATTCTTCATCTGAGAAGTGAAAATAAAAACACAGATACCATGGAGTTGTGGAGAAATTAAAAACATAATGTGCTGAAAAACACCCATGAGATTAAATTATGTACAGCAAGAGCTCTGTCGATGATAACTGTCAGTGTCGAGATGCTTGTGTTTGTGAAGAACTGTCTGGAACTCAAAGAAAGGACAACTAACAGTTTTGAGGGGCAAAATGTACTCAGGAGTTACAGATCGATGGAGCCCTGACTCAGATCCTGACTCAGCATCTCATATTTTTTTCATAAATACAGCAACCCAATGGGATAAAGATGAAGGCTTTTAAAAGCAAAGGGAATGTGTGTTAATGAGATTGAAACCAAAGTTATTAATAATTAGTCCAGGCACTCAAAAACAAACAAAAATACCAAAGGAAAACATCCATGCCCTTCTACACACAAATGCCGTGTAATGTAAAACCCTCTAAGGCTTCATGGGCTTGGGAATGGGTGTCCTCAGACATGTGATCGTAGCAGTCCATGGGATAAAGCAGTCAATTTCAGTGGGAATATTACTTTACCAGAAACGTAGGTGTTTGAGTTGGCCTTGAAGAGCAAGTTGGATTTCAGCACGTAGCCATGTGGGGGCCAATCCTGGTAAATAAAAGGCCATAAACACAGTTTCCCCAAGCTCTAGGCTTCTTGACACAGTGATGTGTGAGTGAAAATTGTGTAATCCGAAGACTGAGTTTGAGCAGAAGGTGTGAACTATGTTTAGACGGAGTTAAAAATAATTGAAATGAGACTTTGCCCAGCTATGAAAAACCTGAAGGACCAGGTTGAAATATTTTCTTTTACTCTGTAGGCGACACAAGCAACAAGTACATGTTTCTGCAAAGGCGGCAGACGCAATTACAACACATCTCACTCAGGGACCTTGACTTCTCCAAGCAGAGTAAAGAGCACGTGCTAACTCCCCACATCAGAGAATCAAAATAATGCATTTATATAGAGTGAATTGAGGACATCTGTTGAGATACTCCAAACCGGAAAGCAATGATTAAATTTTTCATTTGCAACCTGAAATGGAATTTTCAAACTCATTAGAGAAACTTAAATAACATGAGAAATGATAAAAAAAAAAAAAAAGATGACTGTTCAGCAGAATCTGAATTATGCAGCTACTATTACTATCTCGAAGATAAAAACCAGCTGTGAAAATGACAACCCATTCTATTGTGAATTTTATTAAGCTAAAGAGAGGAGTTCAATTTACATGGTAAGAAATGATAAAATTCATTCTCTCTTTTATTCATTTAACAAATATTTATTGAGAGTCTTCAATATGCTGTGAGAAATAGCAAAATTCATAAGCTTTGGTCCCCAAGAGAATAAAAATTCAGTGGAAAAGATGAAACAGCCAATAAGCAATAAGCCAGATGTAGAGCATCCATCATATACAAAGTTCTATATATGTTCAATGGCAAGAGAAAGCACATTTGTTCTGGTGGGTGGGAGCAGCGCAAAAAGGGAAGAATTCTTTTTAATATAGGTAACAAGAGCAGATGAGGTGGTCAGGGTCTTCAAGGGCCATTGGAGGAGAATGGAGTCCATCACTGCTAATAAGGAGAGTCAGGAAGACTGACAGATGACAGATGGATTTGGCCACAGGAAGATTATCGGAGAAACTGTCAAAAATGGCTCACTGGAGTTATGGGGACTATAGTCTGACAGGAATGGACTCAAGAGAGAATGAAGGAAAGGAAACAAGATGGCAAATATGGAGGAATTTTTCAACAACTCGTGGAGGAATTTTTCTGAGATGGGTTGCAGAGAAAGGTGGGGACTATGATCTAAAATTATGTTTTAAAAGTATTTTAAAATGCGAGATGTTATAGTTTGTGTATCTCCTGGTGGGAATAATCAAGAATGTAGCTAAATGTTTAGGGCCCCCACATCAGGCCACTTGCCAACTGTGTGAGCTTTAGCGAGTTATCTTACCTCTAGAGTCCACCATGTCCTTGTTTACAAAGTAAGAATAATGTCCTTGTTTACAATATAAGAATAATGGCATCTATCTTGGAGGGTCTTCGAGAAGATCAGAGAAAATAGAGGAAGCATCAAGCACAGATATATCTTCAAAATGAGAGCAGTGATGGAGGGAGAGGAGGAAGAAGATGAGAAAGAGGAGGAGATGGTTAAGGAAAAGAAGAAAAATACTCCAGAGGAGGAAGAAGAGAGGAGAAGGAGATGGAGAAGTTGAGGAAGAAGGAGGAGGAAGATGAGAATAGAGAGGAGGACACAGTGAAGGAAAGGGAAAGAAAGAAAGTGGGAGGAACAGGAAGAGGTGATGTAGAAGGAGATGGAGGACCAGGAGGAGGAGGAGAGTAATAAAAGGAGGAAAGAGGAGCAGAGCGAAAGAGGAAAAGCAGGAAGTAAGGAACCAATAGGAGAGGAGGAAGTGGAGGAAGAGAAAAATGAGAACAAAGAAGAGAGAGAAGAAGAAAACACCAAGAATGGGATTTGTTATTGGGAAATTTTAGTTTAGAGTGAATTGAGGAAGGAAAGGTAAAAACATTGGTTAGGGGGTTGTTAAAATAGTATGAGACTAAGAATAAAAACATTCAATGATTATGAGGTGTATTGCATGAGAAAAAAATAAAGGGATTTAATTTTTCCTTTGAGAAAATTACTGAGAACATAGTCAATGCCAGGCAAATGCTAAAATCCAAGGGAACAGTAGGACACAACTTTTGTAAAGAAAATGTTGTCTGGCAAAGGTGCAATGAGGACAGTATGGAAGATGATAGGTCGGTCAAAATTAGCTCAAAGAATTCAACCTTGACTGTAAAAATGATGAGGCCAACAAAAGTAGAGAGAAGGTGTAGGAGCAGTTGGAATTGGGGGCAGGATGATTAATTTGTTTTGGGACTTGGAATTTAGGAGTTGGCAGGGCAGATGGTTGGAAACCTCCAACAGACCTTTGGAAATGTGAATCTGGGGCAGAGGGGAGAGGACAAGTTGCAAATATATGATTAGGGAATAAGGTGCACAGAGGTGATAATTAAAGCTCAGAAGGATGTATTCGTTCATAGTAAGAGAAACCAAACACAAACAGGCTTCACCAGAAGAGGACATTTATCACCTGAGCCAGCTGGGAAGTCCACTGGGCATAGGTGGCTTCAGGCAGGGCTAACTCCATGGGTCAGTGACTAAACCTGATAGGTATTTTCTTTTCTCTTTTCTCACGTCTCTTGCCTCTCTTCTCTTTTCTCTTTCCTCTTCCTCCTCCAACACTACTTCCGCCTCGATTTCCACCTCCTTCTCCTTCTTCTTTAACTCTGGAGAGAAAACAATCAAAGCTTTGTCTTGGGCTTGGGAAATCTGAGATCTTGTGAGATGGTGAAATGGAGAGACCATGAAGTCAATTGATATTATAAAATGAGAGTTTAGAAAAGAGACCCTTGGGCATAATAAATTAGAAATCAACTAACATAGAGATGGGATTTAAAGCATGAAAAGAGACATAGTTACCCAGAGACAGAGTAGAGGGAGAAAAGGGAAGTCCCAAACCAAGCCAATAGAGCTCCCCATATTTAAAGTTGAGTCTAGAAGGAGGAGCTGAGGAAAGAGAATATAAAGATGAGCCACACATGGGATAGGAAAACGAGTTCCCTGTCATGGAAGGAAGCCAAGAGAGGGCAAAGATTCTGGGTGGGATGTCTTAGGAGAGAGAAGTCCTATGGGTTTGGTCCACAAATAGTTTTGGAGACCAAGAACAGGGGACCCTCAATATTTGAGGTGGTGGCAGAAGCTAGACTTCTCGGGCTTCTTCTTGAATGTGTCTGCAATATGTCTAGCATATTATCACTCCTTAATATGTATAGAATGAATGAATGAGTGAGTGAGTGAATGAATGAATGAGAAAAAAATTAGGGACCAAGTTTCAAGAATCCCACTCAGTTTTCTCTCTCTGCTACAACAAATTATCACCATTTTGCAGCTCTAAGCAACAGTCATTTATTGTGTCACAATCGCCATGGGTCCGAAGTCTCGGTACAACATGGTCAGCTGGATCCCGTGCTTGGAGTCTCACAGGTCCAAAAACAAGGTGTCAGCAGGGCTGTGTTCCTTCATGGAAGCTCTGGGGAAGTACGGCTTCCAAGTTCATTCAATTTATTGGCTGAATTCAGTGCCACGCGATTGTACGACTGAGCTCCATGTTTCCCTGCTGGCTGTCAGCTAGAGGTTTGTCTTTGCTGCTATGTGCTCACATCCCTTCCTCACGCCTCCCGTGTGACTCTCTACAGCAATGGCAAGTCCAGTCATTCTGATGCTTTGGATCCCCCTGACTTTAGTTTCTGCCATATCTCTCTACCCTCTAACCCAAAGATAGTCCTCTGCTTTTAAGACCTCATGGGATTAGATTGGATACATGCCAATAATCCAGGACACTCTTCCTATGTCCTAAGACCCCTAACCTTAACTACATGTGCAAATTCCCTTTTGCCATGTAATGTAACTTATTCACATGTTGGTGGGATTAGAGCATGGACATCTCTGGAGTCATTCTGCCTGTCACAGTCATGGAAGGTCAGTTTGACCATCAGCATCATAACACATATACGGTACCTAGGAGAATTCAGTCCACCTGCAAGTTATGCCCATAGAGTGTTCATGCTGGTTCTCAGAAGGCAGCACTCTGAGGATGGAAAAGGAAAGAGGGTGTAGCTGAAGCCAAAATGTCTGTGCTGAGGGGAAGTCAAGTTCATCCAGATGGCATTTGTGCTCTTGAGGTAGCATCACCATGGAACATTGGTTTTTTTCCTCATTTCCTTACATGCTAAAATTGTCTATTTATTTTTAAAGGAGAATATACATATCCTCTTTAAAATATATATACATATAAATGTATATACACACATATAGTAGGATTGCCATAGCAAAGTACCACAGACCAGGTAGCTTAAACAACATTTATGGTCTCATAGTCCTGGAGGCTGGAAGTCTGAGAGCAAGGTGTGGGCAGAGTTGGTTTCTCCTGAGGCCTCTCTCCTTGGCTTATAAAAAGCGATCTTCTCCCTGTGTCTTCACATGGTGTTCCCTCTTTGCAAGTCTGTGTCCTAATCTCCTCTTCTTATAAGAGCAGCAGCCCTATTGAATTAGGGTCCATTCTAATGACCTCATTTTACCTTTATCACCTCTTTAAAGACCCGTCTCCAAATACAGTCACATTCTCTTAGGGGTTAGGATTTCAACACATGAATTTGGAGGCAGACACAATTAAACTCATAACATCCTTACTTCAATTAAGCACAAATCATGGAAACCTTTTAGATATCTTTTGTAGGCAAATATAGCCAGCTTTTATCAACTCAATTGTGCTCTCCACATTTCGTACTTGGCAACCTGGTGCCCAATGAAACAGCTACAATATCCTATTTCTCAATATTTTATATAACAAATGTTAGCCGTTTTTGTGGTTGACTTGTTATTTTCGTATTCCTCAAGCATATTAGGCAGTGCGTCCAGCGGGCAAGTCATAAGATTAGGCATCAGTCTTGGAACATCACAAGCTTATTCATCAAAACAATTAGAGCAATAATGGGGTAAGATTTTTCTGGGCTTCCTTTTCATAGCCCTACTGTTTTAAATGGGATTCTAAAGAGTGAGTATGGATGGTCCAGTCAGCCAGACAGCCTTGAAAATCAACCCAATCAATTTTACCCCCATCGAGGTGTTTTGTTTCTCTGGGCTATAGTTCACTCATGCATAATGTGGCAAAATTAATACCTTCTGGGTAGAGAACAGATAAAGAAGGTTTTTAGATACATGGTAACTGTTAAAATGCAAAACGATTTGTTAAGTACAACTCGGTCTTATCCGTTAGGCCAATTCTTGACTATAAATTCAGAAGTCAAATTCCTCCTTAGTTTGTCTTTTACAGAAGTTCAGAAGCTTAAGAGAACATTGGACAGGCACACCTGCAGTTAAATTGCTAAAAGCAATGCCACTAATTTTTCTAGGGTACAAGGTGACATCTTAACTGCTTTCTTCTCCCGAGATTACTCACGTCCCGGCCGTAGCCATAGTCAACCTTCTTCAGATAATAAAACTTCACTACCTGAAAGTCTTACATTTTCTTAAAGCAGTCAGTTCCCTTGACATGTCTTTTTAACAGATGATCACGACCAGAGCCCATGTAATTCTGTCACCGTGTTCATAGAAGAAAGTTTATCTAATAACTTCTTATTAAATTTTTAGTTTTCACAGTAGCACATTTGAAGGGTATTCAAGGTAAACCATCTCGCATCAGAATTCCACCGCTGGCTGCCCTCATCCTTCCTAATGAAAATTTATTTCAGGCTAATCACAAGTTCTGTTCTTTGTTGTATTGTTGAGGATTTCTGCACATGAGCTTTCGTGATATGCTAAGTTGATAATTGACAGTTTATGCTTGCCTAACTTATTTTCCATTTAGAAATGAGTAGTAAATACATAAAGCCCTTAAGAAGAAATATTGAATTTTAAATCACTCGTTTTATTTAAAAAAAAAAAAAAAGAACTAACCAAACTATGATTTAGAGTTGGAACTAAACTAGACATGTGTTAACTGTTCCATAGATGGAGACCATAATGCCACTATCTGACTAGAGATCTCTTTGCCGTCTTCCTCCGTCTCCAGTATGTCTTGCTCTGGTACATTTAAATTTACAAAATGTCAAGTGTGAGGGCACTCAATCCTTTCCAGTGGTTGAAAATTCAAATTCCTTTAGGGCCACGGGTCATAATAAGGAAACATGGGAATGTAGGATGCTGATGAACCTGTGCTGAGCTTAAAGTACCTATGGGTTAAATGGTTTTGAAAATCTGCTTTGCAGGCCAAACAAAATACACTTGTGAACTCAGGTAGCCTATTTGTCTCCTCAGGCCCCAGGTCCAGCCTCTACCTCAATCATCCCCCCTTGGGTCTCAATTGTACCTTCCCAGGATGCCAAAGGAAGAACACTAGACACCTGGGGAAAGGACTTCTCGTGACTGAGGGATTAACTCCTGTTCTTGTGAACGGTGACAAAGGTGGAAGACGGTGATCCTGTGGCACAGCCAAGGTAGCAGGAGTGAGGCAGCATAAGAAGTGACATGTAAATGACATGTTTCATCCACTGCCTGCAGTCTGTTCTCCTCTTACCACCCTCCACTCTCCCTTAGGACTTTCTGGAACAGCGATTGGGAATTCCATCCCTCATGCATGTAGGGTTCTCTCTTCCTCTGTTGAATGGCTGTGTTGGCTCCTCACTCAATGGCAATGTTCTCTGGCTCACTGCATCATATTTTGCCAACAAACAACAGCAACAAATCTCCATTTTTTTTTTGAGAGAGAGAGAGGACATTTTGAACACACTGTCTCAAATTTATTTCTTGAAATGGAAGTGTGGGGAGATTTGTTTTTTCATTGGCTGTGGTTTCCCCATATTAGGAGAAACACTACCCACTCGTTTTGCAACATGGCGTAGGATACCTCCAAAGACCTTGTGCAGGATCAGCGAAAATCGATTTCCTCATGAGTGGCAGGCATAGCTGGACACAGCCACTTTTGGAAATACATGCATAATGGATACATACTTCAGCCAGCAACTCTGAATGATGACCCTAAGCATCTATTGATGTTATTTCTGAAGGCAAATCTTAGTGCCAACTGATAACACATGATTGATTCTGACTTGGTTCCGTCACTACAATGAGCTTACAGAGGTGTGTTTTTGTTGATTGTCTTTGTTGCAGGTGTGCTTCTGGAAATGTTTTATTTTTTCCTTCCCCTGTCATGAATCCTGGCCTAATGGGTCCTTTTTTCCATCCATTCCTGTCTTCACCATATTGTGTAGATTCCTAACATCTTATGGCTTTGGATATTATTCTTTTCTTCCCCCAAATGTTGACAAAGATGGCCTCCTGTTTCATAAATATGAAATCATTACATCTGTATTTATAATTTACATCTGTAATTATACAGATTACATCTGTAAGCATTTGGAAGGCATTGAATGAAGAAGACTAAATGATTTTAGAGCAGGTGAATGCTTATTGCAAAAGAAAAGACACTACAGAAATATGCAGTATCACAAGTTTTGGAAAATTGTTATGCTAATGGATACATTGCAAATTGTTGATTCCTTGAACAAAATGGCACTGTAGCAACAGGTGGTTATTTGGCACCATTTCTTTTTATTTTTTTGGAAAAGGTACTTTCCTTTGGCTTGGTAGCATATTTTACTATCTTTCTTGAAGTAACATTGATTTACGACATTGTATAAATTTCGGGTGTACATCATTATATTTCACCTTCTATATAGACTACATCGTGTTCACCACCAAAAGTCTGGTTGCCATCCATCACCGTACACATGCACCCCCTACCCCTTTTGCCCTCTCTTCACATTATTTCTAAACAATATTTCCCTGTGATCCAATAAACCACGGCTTCTGACACATTCTTCAAACAGAATCTTGAATTCGTGGGCACTGACAAATGCAATTCTGTCTTCGGGCTGATCTACGTTGGGTCAAAATGATTTATTTCTCTGTAGAGACAGTCAAAGGCTATGCCAAGATAGGATACTGACTCAAGGGAGATGAGTAGTTTGGCTTTAAAAAGTTACTATAAAATTAATAGATTTTAGTAGATTTATAGATTTTAGTAGAGTCATAGATTTTAATTTCATAAAAATTATAGAGCTTTAATTGATCTTCAGGTCAATGTACTATCATTCCACCATTTTAGAAATAAGAAAAAAATAGAATCAAAGGCGCTATTCACGGTAACTAATACTTTTGGATCACAGAGCCTTTGAACATCTAACGAAAATTATGAGCCTCTCTCTAGAAAAATCATGTTTGCATCAAACATTGCACATTCTCTTTGGGTTGTCAGGATCTTGCTACAGAATTTTGTCACTGGACTTTAACAACCCTGAGTTTGAATGACTGACCTAAGGCCACTCAGAGGGCTATCATAAGTTACTCCTGAAAAAGATGCTTTGGTTGGAATTGAAACCACATATTTCAGGAATAGAGGACCATACCTTATGGCTTTATAACTAATGTTCCCTTTAAAACAGAACCGTCAAACTCTGCCTCAAAATATTGACACACCTACCTCAACAACTTATCCATTTTCAAATGACAGTTTAATATTTATAACTGGTGTTCAATTGGGATTTTTGATAAATCCTAACTGCTTTATTTAGGTGTTTTATTTTCTTTGTACTATGACGTTCGTATGGTGTATAAGACTCTTGTCAATAAGAGTGGAAAAATAAATAAATGCTATTTCATGCATAAGAGGTTCTCCATCTACCAGGGACTGCAGTACATAGTACCAAAATATATAAAACCTTTGGTGTTCCAAGACACCCTGAGTTATATCCATTTCTCAGGTCTAAACACCCTGGACGGTCTCAATATGCCGACTGATATCCTCATGTTTTTCAGAGCTGAAAATAAAGATTATGTTAATGGATGCCATCTATGTCATGACAACATATGAATGCATCTCTCTTGGAATGATAACATTTCACATTATTCCAACCAAAGGTACCCATAACTGTCACAATTCAAAAATTGTGCCAGCTGAAGAATCCGCCTCAGATCCTCAGGGTCAATTTTCTTTTCTTTTGCATCATCTCTGTCCAAGATCCTAGCCCTCATCCTTTTGAAATAAATGCCCAGTTGTGGGCAAAACTCACTGTATGCCTCTGACCTCTACCTCCTACCCCGACAATGTTTTAAGTCTCTTGTTGTCCTTAGATATGATTTATCACGATTTATATCTCTAAAAATCAACTTTACGTCTAGACCAGTGAAGTGAGTTACTCCCAGTTGTGGCAAGAATCTAATAAATTCTTAGAGTATTTGGTTTTATATGATGACTATCATACTATATGTGAAAACTCTAATGTTACATTATTTGAAAACTAAATAATCCGTTGCAAAGATAAAAAGAACGTGAAATACAATCTTCATTTTCATGAAGTCTGTTTTCAAGTTTTTGTTGAACAAGTAATTCACATTGAACAGTGGTTTTAAAAATGTCATATTGGGTATTGGATAAAGCAGTTTTCATTGAAATCGTACAAATCCCCCGGTAGAAAGTAATTACATCCACTTAAGCTTAAACCAGTAATGTTTTGTTCTTTTATCATTTGTACAAAAAAAAAAAAAGCCATGGAAAGAACTGAGGAGATTTATTCTGTACATGAGCAAACACAAAAATCAAATATTCAGATTCCATGGTTATGTTAACTGAAGCGTTAAGTTTGTGTTCGGATTTCTGAGACCAAAGTCATCATACAAGGAAAATATGCTGTGCTCACAAGGGTTTTCCACATGGTAAGACATTTATTGCTTTGTTATCACTATCGAATAAGGAGCACATGGTGTAAAATAGAAGACCATGGCTCAGGACAGTCAGTCCAATAATTTTGGGAAGAAGAGAATCATAAGACAGAATACATTCGAGTGTTTCAAATCCCAGCGCAAGTCGCACCTCTGAAGAGAAGTCTTTATTCAACTGAATCATTTTCAGAGATGTTGAGTTACAAACCATGAGTGGAAATGCAAAGTATGTGTTGATCAACAGGTTAATAAAATGTATGAAATCTCCCGAGGGTGACTTGTGTGAGAAAACAAGGATATGAGAAGAATTTGACTCTCAGAAGTTTTCATTTCCAGTGTGCAAGAAATAAGTGGAAATGAAACAAATGGGTTCTTTTTTAAGTACAGCTCATATATTGTGAGTTTAATTGAGTGGAGTTGGTTTTAAGCTATTTTGGCACATCAGAAAATAGTTTGGATGTCTATGAAAATACGCTGGTCACCATGAAACTTAAAGGAGTATCTTTTTGAAATATTTAGATAAACAGATGGACAAACCAGTAAACACTGACCTTACATTTAAGGTTTGTATTTTGAAAATGGAGATTGGAATCTCAAATAGCATGAACGTGGGGGCTTCTGCATGGGGCCTTCTCTTCTTATTTACCGTGAATGAACTCTGCCTGACAGTTTGTTTTCACAGCACTTTCAATGGCTCGGCCAAGGGTTTGTCTAAGAATTCTGTCACCCAGGGTAATTTCGGCACCTTTTTTGTCAGTTACACAAGGATGATTCCTCAAACCCTATTCTGTTCCTTTCTTGGTTTTTCCCAGTGACAGCTTAGTCATTGTGCCTCGAGGAATGTTTGCCTGTATGCCCTCATTCTGGTCGACCCACAGATCTTGCAGCCACCTTAAGAAGTCAAATACACCAAAATCTTCAAGGATTCCAGAATAAGTCTGCAGAAGTCCCATAAAGTGTTGCATCTGATACGTCCTCATCATCCAGGTAAAACTGATTCCTTTTATACTAAAATTTAAGAGGATTTTTAAAATGTTGTTTTTTTTTAAACTCAATTATAATCTGTTTTATTTGTTTATGACTATCACGATGTTATATCCTATCGTTATAAGTACAAATATTTTATACTTCTTGTGGCAGCCTAGATAATTTTTTTGCAGGCTTGTTTGGGAAACTTGCAATAATTAATACGATTTCTTTGCAGAAACAAATACTCTATTTTTTCCCAGACAAATGACTCACAGTTGAATCCTGTGGGCGCTGCATAAAAACATTCATAAACTTTGAACCCTACAAGGCTCATGAGTGATGTGCCAGCCAAATATGGCCAGATCGTGAGCTGTTTTAGCTTATACATGACACTCTCGCAGCTGTAGACGTATCTCAGAATTCCCCTTCCTCAGATAATATTTCTCCCTTAGTGCTTTATTTCAAGCTTCAATTAAAACTACTAAGGAAATACTTTAAAATCTATTTTATAACCACCAACACTGATTTTCTTTTCAATATTGATTAACACTGTGCTGTAGGATGCTTTTAACAAGCTTAAAATATTATGTTATGACAGATTTTGATGACAACCTCAGGCACCGTATTTTAAAAAAATTTTGTTGTATTTTATGAATTAGTCCTTTTGTTGTTCAGAAATCAAATGAGTCCCTTTGGGTATATGCAAAATTACAGAATTATGGCTCTTCCACAAATAATTACGTGCTAAAATACAGTGACAAAAGTAAAGATTGTTATTTATACATAAATTAATGAATTTCTAAGTGAAATATCCTGTCATTTTAAAACCCTGTCACTATCTAATTCTAATTAATTTTCCACGAGATTACAAATAGCTCACGTTTGCCTATCCACGATTATTTGGATCTCTTTCGATCATATCACACAGCCTTAAAAAACGAATCAACATACATGAGCATTGCCTGCAGAGGTTTGAGATAGCCATGATTCCTTGCGGTATATTTTCATAGAGCAGGTGCCTTGTGAGCTTACTTATTTTTGTATTCACAGGGTTAAATTAAAGATGCTGTTCAGAGCTTTCCAAGGCTTGGAATTGGAGGAAGGAACACTGCTCCACACACATAGATGTCTGGACACATTGCTCTCCATTGCCTACTATGGCATTCTTCTTGTAGCAGATGCTCATGGCTGTCTGGTGAGCAGACATTCCTTTCTCCTCTTTTAGTTGTTAAAAGGCTGACCTTGTTGGAACAACATCCCCTGGAAAGCTTGGCCTCTCCCCGCCCCAGGGCTCACAGATCATTAGTGTTGGCCAGGCAAGAGACTCTCATTTTCATTTGCTTGTGAATAATTCAGGAAAAACCCGGAGACCTATTTCCAATCAGAGACATAGGAGAAAGTCTGAAGGCAACAGCGTCTTGGAAGAATTTGGCTCTTTAAACTGAAAAAGGTAGTGTCTTTTTTGTGGTCACTCCACAGACCTGGGATGGATCTCCACCCCAAATTTGGTTTGGTTGTTTGGGCGTGGTGCTGGGGTGAACTTCCCGCTGGCACAACACGAGGGAGCACTGGCCTTGTTTTATTAGTTTTCCCCGATGTGGAGCAGGAGACAAGGGTGGGGTGAAGCTTAAAAGCTGTCAGGAATGCAATGTCAAACAAATGGGGTCCAACCTTTTATGACAGCCTTGAACGCGGTTGTGTGAGGCTGTGCTGACGGATCTCTGGTAGTCGTCTGTGAACCAAACACCATAGACCTAAGACCTAAACACGCCGAAGGGAGCTGAAAGGTGAGATGAAGAGTCCCGACTGATGTCTAGGAGCAGCTGCCCCAAATCGAGAACAAGGACTTCACTTACATTAGTAGGAGTTGGGTAATCTTCACTTGCAGCAAATCCCATTCTAGACTTTTCACCACTCGTTCACCTTGGATTCTTCCATGCTTCCTGGATTTTCACATAAAGAGTGGTCACCATGAGAGCAATGCTCACACAAGTGCGGCTGGTGTAGTCCATCTCTCTCTGCATCTCTGCTGCTTGAAGGACGGTCCTGATCCCTCATAGGAAAGAACTGTGATTACGATGTACCTGTGCAAACCACCCTCTCCATCATCTTCATTTCCTTCTGTTCTTCCCTGCTCACAACAGGCTGGTTCTCACCTCTGAGCCCTGTGTTACTCCCCAAAGCTTATTTAGCAACACAAGTAACAAAAGAAAGAACAATTGCAAAACGAAGAGAATCAGGAAAGTAAGGAAAAGTACATCAACACACCTGGAGGTGAAATAGCTCCTCCACTGCTTGTTGTGTAGCCCAGAACAAGTCACACTCAATGAATAAACACGACTGGGACCGCCACGCATGAAATAGGATCACGCAAGTCATACGTGCAACTTTATCTCAGTGTTCCAAGTGCACATCTGTGATTTCAATGACAATGTCAGGAATTAGTCTTTACAGAACATTTTTCAAGGTATAAATATTATGATTATTTTGCAAGATGCACTATGCAAATTCATCATTAAGGACATGACAGTTGACAATAGTGATGGCAATGAATGATAAAAATAAATGCCCCAACTTGTTCCCACTGATACTAGAGATGAGTCTTGACTGGTGTAAATTTATCAGCTAGGTACATGTTTGTAGGAATATTCCAAAGAAGAAGAAAAATGCTTCCTCAAATGTCTGTGGTCTTACGTTCAGCTCTGCACTATAGGATGTGTGTTGGGGATGCGTGCACTCTGAAAACACACCTGTCGTTGAAGAAAATGCCATGGGCAAGCACTTCTGCCCTCTGTGTCATTTATATCTTGCACCTGTATGGATGGAGCACGAGGCCACACAGAAAATGGACAGTTTACAGATTTGGAGGGTGGCGGAGGCTCCCCCATCAACACACAGCTGGACGCCTGGTTTTCTAAGACGGTTTCTCCAACTGCTGTCCCTTTGCTCTTGGCAATATAAAGACTGACCTGTCTTTGGATTTTGTCTTTGGCTGAACATGAATATTGCACATTGGTGGAAGTGCTGGAGAGGGCAGGGAGCAGTGGCAAACACAACAGAAAGCAAGTCACAGCTTGAAGTAAAACATTTTCAGCAGACTGGGAAGAGTCAGGCGGAAGGAAGTTGCAATGGCTTGCCCCTCAGAAGCCCAGCGGGGTCACTGCAGCTCCCTGCGGTGAACCGTGGGGGCAGGGAGACCCCACTCCATGTCCTAGAAGGACAGAATGTAGATGGTGGACGGTGATCGGTGATCGTTGATATTACCAAGTGTCCGATACACATTTCCATTTTTCTTTTGACGGTGAAGAAAGAAAAAAAATCTCTGCGATTTTGAAAGTTTTCTTTCTTACTCCTTAATTTGATTCAGATGCTATTCATCTTAAACTTTTTTCCATAAAATAAATCCATGTAACTGAGGGGTCATATAACGTTACAAGGCAACAGAATATTTCTCGGGTGCCCTGTGATGATTAAATGTGAATTTTTTTGTGATAAGCTTCCTGAAGGTTTAATCTATCTGTAGGAATCTTAGAGCAAAGCGCCGGAGAATATCCTACCCTCATCTAAAGAGAAAAATGGAAAGGCTTACAGATAGACCTCAGCGGCCGCCTGTCACTACAGGCTGCTTTCTCGATTTTCAAATGCTGCTCTTGTTTCCTCCTTGGTTATGTATACGGCACACCTGTGAGATGGAGCTGACGATACAGAGAAAACTCTGCCCAGAGTTTTCTGGCTGATCGTTTCTCCCTTTCTTTCATCTCTTGATTACACAGCCGTAGTATTTGCTCTGATCCAGACTGGGCAGACAGTAAATGAGGCATAGAATAAATACATGCCTTGTTCAGGAATGCATGAATAAGTGAATGGAATTAACCAACCTAGACTAGAATATTCCAGTTCTTTGGCCACCGCTCTCCAAATCCCCTAGGAGGGAGCCTTGCTTCAATTACAATTTTAACCTTCATCTTGGTCATCCTTAAGGCTAAATCCATTTCTCATGAAATAAATAAAGGATGAAGCTAACTTTGTAGAAATATGATTGAGAATTATCAAAATGCAGTGAAACATTTCTAAATACAAGGAAAGGAAAATTATATCTTTTTTGCAAGAATAATGTACGTTATTTTTCTTTCAGAACTTTCATGCACTTTATTTTCCTTTCAAAACTATTTTTAACATGTTTTAGATTGACTATGAAAATAGTACAGAGACTTCCTGTAAACTCAGTGCTTAGTTGCGTCTGTTATTAGCATCTTATTTCAGCGGGGTGCTTTTTGTCACAATGAATGTCTTGGTATTGATACATTATTAGTAACTGAAGTTCATAGTTTCTTCAGACGTCCTTAGTTTTTACGTAATGTCCTTTTAGTGTTCTAAAATCTTACCAAGGACTCCACATTACTTTTAGTATTCTCGTCTCCTTAGGCTTCTCTTGGCTGAGATAGTTGAAAGTCTAAGGACTTTTTTTGTTTTGGATGTTCTTGTCCACACTGAAGAAACAGGTAGTTATGCTGGCTATCTTTCAAGGCCAAGTATTTACATATATGGTTTGAAATTTTTCTGCATGTGAAATCTGTCTCTTCTCTTATTTTTTTAATCTATCTATTGTCTATCTCTCTATTTTATTTTAAACTTTACTGAGGTATAATTGATACACAAAAAATTGCACACATTTAATGTAGACATCTTGATGAGTTTGGACCTATGCGTGTAATCAGGATACGAAATCAAGATACTAAACCTATCTATTATCTCCAAAAATTTTACTGTGTTCTTCTGTGTGTGTGTGTGTTTGTAGTAAGAACACTTAACATGAGATCTATCCTCTTAACGTTTTTTAAAGTGCAGGGAAACTGTATATCTTGATTTAACCATGTGTCTGTGATATTGAGCCTGTTCATTCAATATTATCTGCCACCGTTTTCACATCTCAGGACGCTGTCAGATGAAGAACACTGGTCATGTGATGTCTTAGTCCGTACAGGTGGCTATAACAAAGAACCCCAGACTGGGCAGCTTATAAACAATAAACATTTATTTCTCTCAGTTCTGGAGGCTGGAAGTCCGAGATCAGGGTGCCAGCATGGTCGGTGAGGACTCTCTTTTGGTTTGTAGACTTATCTCTGTGTCCTCACATGGTGGAAGGGGTGAGGGTCTCTTTTATAAGAGGTGCTCCATTCATGGTGGCACCACCCTCATGACCTAATCACCTCCCAAAGGCCCACCTCGTAATAATATCACCTTGGGAGTTAGGATTTCAACCTATGAATTTTGGAGGGAGACACAAACATTTAGACCAAAGCAGGCCATAACCCCAGTCATGGTGCATTTGTCACTATACAACAGTAAATATAAGAACCAAGTGAACAGATATTAGTGTTTGATTTCAGGCCTTGCTCTCCCTGCAAGCACACCCATAATGGAAACCAAATCATAGTCAAGATTATTGGGAAAGAGTGCAATAAAGCAAGTCAAAAGAGTAGGTGGATCCCTATGTCTTGGTCACCAGGCTGATCCAGCTATCTTTCATGATCCCCCTGAAGAGTACCAAACAGTCATGATTTTGGAATGGGTGCCTTCTCATTGAGAATCCACTCTCTCAAGTTTGACATTCCATTCAGGAAGCTTATATGGAGCCCACATTCAGTGTGAGGTCCTGTAGTATGGGTGCATCGTATCATCTCTGGCATCTAATACTGGTCCTGGCAAACACCTGATGCAATATAAGTGTTTGATGAATGGAGAAAGGAATGAGGCAGGCAGAGTAATTCAGTCAGGCTGGAGGGTGAGCAGGCAGGCAGCAGAATCATGGAGTCTTTCAGGTCATGCTAATGGGCATGCACCTTATCCTAAACAATGGTGGCAAAAAAAAAGGTTTTAAAGGGGACATTTCATTGGTAGACAAGTTGTGTTTTAGCAACATTGCTGTGGAACTACAGTCAAGCATAGCTTAACGATGGGGATATATTCTGAGAAATGCATTATTAGGTGCTTTTGTCATTGTGTGAATATCATAGAGTGTACTTACACAAACCTAGATGGTATAGCGTACTACGCACCTAGGCTGCATGGTACTAATCTTATGGGGCCACCATCGCATATATAGTCCATCGTTGACTGAAATGACTTCATGTGGTACAGGGCTGTAATGAAAGGGAAGCAAAGAACACGTGTTGTGGCCAAGGCAAGCATTCCACTGATGATTCGGTGGAAGGGAGGAACAAGGAACGTTAGAGAGAAAATTAATGGGGCTTGAATGCGAGTCAAGGATGCGCACCTGCATGGATGATTTAGTTGGATTGCGGTGGCTTTGTTATTGAAAAACTGAAGGAGAAGGCTGTTTGGGATTGGAAGTATGAAACATTTCAATTTGGGCATGAGCCAGTGTACTTCCAGTTAGACGTGGCCAGAAGATATTTCCAACATCTTTTTGTTTTCAGGGGAGAGAGAAGGGAAGACTGTATATGTGTGCATATGTGTATGTGCAAAGAGAGAGAAAATGTAGTCTTTTAAACTAGACAATAAAAAAGATAATTCCATAAAATACAGTGAGTAACACAAACTAAGTTGGGAATTTTTTTTGAACAAGAGGAGTTCATATGTAATATTGTGAAAAACTGGTCCAGGATGTAGAAAATGCAGGCAAACGTAGAAAATGCGGCTGTCAACTGACTGGAGAAGACATGTAGTTAGAAAACAGGATCATCTGCTCGACACTCCTTTCCCAGGAGGTTTAGCTCAGAAAAGTAGGAGGGGTCTGGGATACGTAGACCAAAATGCAAGATCAAGAGCAGAGGGCTTACTTTTGGTTTTGTGTCTTTTGCCATCAGGACCAAGTCCCCAGTGGGGGAAAGTCTTTTGTTCTTAATTAAAAGTTTAGAACCAAAATGGACAGTGTGTTTCTATGCCTCATAGGATACGTCCACATTGAAAGATATAAAAGATACTGTATATAAGCAGAAAAATAACCAGGAAGAAGTCGGTTGCAGAGGACATTTCATGTAATTGTGGTGATACTGCTCTCACAGTTATGAGATGAGAGAAGAATAGCACTTGGGGAAGCACAAAATCTCCCAGTGAAGTTTTAGTATAGTTTCTGGAAATCCAACCAGTCAATTCCCCTCCTTGGTGGCACCCCTTTAAAAGCCTAGCCAATTTAAAAATATGTATGTAACAACTGCCAAAGTTTCAGAACAGTCATGCATCACTTAACGACGGGGATATGTTCCGAGAAATGCTTTGTTAGGCAATTCCGTCATTGTGCAAACATCACAGAGTGTACTTACACAAACCTAGGTGGTATGGCCTACTACACACCTAGGCTACATGGTACTAATCTTATGGGATCACTGTTGTATATTCAGTCTGTCATTAATCAAAATGTCGTTGTGACTATAATCACTTCCTGGGGCCCTTGTCCCTGCCATATTCCATAATAGCAATGAAACCCCGACACGCATTTTAAAGCTGACACTTGCTTTGGAGAGAAACTAACTCAGGTCAAATCATCTTAGTCCATTGTGTTCAGCAAAGGCAGCCCCAGCCAGGCAGGTCTCTGCAGGAGGCCAGTGTGATCTGTCTTCCTCAGCATTATGTAGACGCTGGCGCTTAGAATATTCTTCACTGATTAACATGCAGAACCATCTTCTTTGCCCTACACATTGCTTCTTGCATTTATAAGTGTTGCATTCAAAGACTCTTATGCAAAAATAAAGGCCATTTACTCCCCCGTATGCCAGCTCTGGGAAGACAGAGCTGTCGGAATGCTCATCTGGAGAAGCGTCCACTGGTAATTAAGAGTCGAGGATGGAGTGAAGAGAAGAACGTCAGTTCCACGTTGAAATGTCTCATCCTTTCCACTTCTTTCTTTGAAAAGTTCCCCAGCATAATGGCTCTAAATTATTTGGAATTTCGATAGGCATTACTCTTCCTCAACCTTCCATCTGACACATCTCATATATTAAATATATGGAGATAAAGACCCCGTAAATTTTGTAATATAAAGAGGGTTTTTTTTTTATCATGCTTTTAAACCAGATAAACAGACTCTTTAATCATGCTTTGCAGATACTAAAGCAAGGTCTGATATTTTCCTAGTGAACCCGTGGACAAACTTTTGTAAAAGACGTCTCCATCTTTACTCTTTATCCCTGGCAGGTTCATGTGCAAGTTAGCTCACACAGGGGAGGGTTATAAACAAGATAGACTGTGCTGAATCCGCTAAATGGGAAATGGAGCTGTTTTCTACAGGTCTGATCTTAATTCTTGTTACTCAAGGGCAGTATCAAGAGAAGAAAGTTTCTATTGGGGGATAAAGAAGAACACATACTGTTCTTTCAATTCTAAAACTCATCTTTCCAGGATGGGTCAATAATTGTAGGGTGATTATTTTCATTTGACAAGAGATTGTTCACCCACAACAGAACCCCACAGTCCATTGTAATTCTGAATACACAACTTTCTTCACCAGGAAATCCTATATTATTGAAGTGGAGAGATACAGTTTATGTCGACACATTTTTATGGTGCGTTTGCAATCTGCTAGACAATTGGTTGCATTATCTCATCTCATCTTCTTTATAACTCTATTAACATTTTATTTCCATTCTATATATTGACAAATTAAGGCCGACAGACATTCAGTAAATTGCCCCAAGACAAGAAACTATAGCACGTGTGGATCTCATTTTATGTTATCTGGTCTCTCAACCACAAAGCCATTGATGTTTTGGACCAGATTATTCTTTGGGGGATGGAGGCTCTCCTGGGCACTGTAGGAACTTTTGAAGCATCTCTGGTCTCCACCCACTAGATGCCAGAGGCATGACAATTGGGATGTCTCCAGACATTGCTGAGTGTGCCCGGGTGGCCAAAATATCCCAGGTTGAGAATCACTGCACTGAATTATTCAGGTAGACAAAAGATTGAAATAGTAGTTCCCAAAGTTTCCTCCAAAGATCAGAAGCATCATCATCTGCTGGGAGTTCTTGGTACTTCAAAGTCTCAGGCCCCACCTCAGACCTACAGAATCAGCATCTCTGGAGTGGGGGCAGCAATCTGTGTTTTAACAGCCTTCCAGGTGATTCTGGTACTCCCTCAAGTCTGAGAAGCACTGGATTAGAATTATCCTTTATAGCTCTCCACACTCACACTTTAAAAGGAGAAAAGGAGAAAGAGAGAGAAGAAACAAAATCCTTACAAAACTTCAGAGGCTGTTTCAGTTACCTTTAAGTCATATGTACTAGGTCAAAACTGGCTGAAATGAAGTCTTCAATTTATAACTCAGTGTGTTTTGTTTTCCTCATCTATAAAGTGCAGTGTTAAATCACAACACTTGCAAGACGCTAAGAATCCTGACTTGCATTTAGTTGTCTTTAACTGATGGATATAGTGACCTGAAAAAATTAGAAATTCTTTGTCATCTGGTTCTTCAGGGAGTTACCAGAGTCACTGGCTGGTCTTCTTAAGAGGGATGACTGTCAGACTGAGAAACATAAAGGAGAAATAATTTCCACATTCCTCCACAATGAAGGGGCGACCAGGCTGGCCATGGTGGGACGGTGTATGAGTTTCTTGTTGCCTCTAGGACAAATTAGCACAGATTCGGTAGCTTAAAACAGCACACATTTATTCGTTTACATCTCTGGAGGTCAGAAGTCCAAAATGAGTCCTAGTGGGCTACAATCCAGATGTTTAGGAAGGCTGGTTCCCCCTGGGGATCCCAAGGGAGAATCCATTCCCTGCCTTTTCTAGCTTCTAGAAGCCACATTGGCTTGTGGCTACTTTTTCCTTTTTCAAAACACATCACTCCATCTCTGCTTCCATCATCACATCCTCCTCTCTTTGCTTTGACATTCTCGGCTCCCTCTTATAAGATAACCGTGGGCCCACCGGAATAATGCAGGATGATTTCCCCATCTCAAGATCCTTAACCACATCTTCAAAGTGCCTTTACCATGTAGGCTAACACAGTCACAGGTATCAGAGATCAGGATGTGGATGATGTGGAAGACAGGTACAAAGGGCCAGTTATCTTCCTTTTCCCAGATGTAATTGTGAGTCTGCTGTCCAGACACCCACAGTTTCCTGTGGAGGCCACCATTGGTCCAAGAAAATGGGGACACATATTGTTCCCGAGTCACACTGCACTCCATTGCATCGCCCAACAAATTTTGACGTGCGATCCTTTGGAAGAAGCACGTCATGCTCTCTTTCTGGCCACGCCATAGTCATAAACAAAAGAGGGGCTAGGAAGATGAAAGGAAGGATTTGCATGTCCGGAAGGGCACTTAGTCCTACCTCTTAAGAATTGGGCTCTTTTTATGATCAAAGGCAAGAATGTGGGAGCCTCCATCCTAATCATGGCTCCACTATTTACTATCCTAGGCAAGATGCTTTATTTTCTCTAGACTTTCTTTCTCTCATAAGTAAAATGGGAATCAGAGGAGTCACTTCAATATGTCATTGTAATGATTGAATGAACTAATAAGTGGGACATCCTTAACACGGCGTCTCCAATATTATAGGCACTCAATGATTGATAACGACATTTTATTGGGGATTTAAATGCCACAAACTCAAGCCATTGTGTCTCTGCTGTTTATTATTTGCTATTTATTATTAGTTAACAACTTTCAAGTGCCTTCTCAGTGGTAGGTCTCCACTATAGAAATATTATCAAGTCCTGGTCACTGACCTCAACAGCTAAAATGCTAATCTAAAAAATCAGAGTAGATTTAATTATCTAGTCATGTCTAATGGGCTTGTAATTGAATTGAGAGTAAAGGAAAAAACGTCAACTGTCACGTTCTCTCTATTACATGTCCTCTACTGCTGAACTTCCAAAGGGCTTGCTTCTTGGAATTGCATTTGCAACAGGGAGATTCAGGGTTTGTGGTGTGAAAAAAAAAAAACAAAAAAAAACGCAACCAGCTTCCCTTTAGTCCTATAGACCACAACACTACAGGGGCAATATTTTATGCATCCTAAGTGCAGAGGGAATGATTTTTAAATTAAAGCTTATATTTTTCCATTAATAAAGCAATACACATTCATATGGAAAATCTGTAAAATGACCATTATTAGGAAGAAAATACATTTTTCCATGTTCCTTTACTAGAACAACATTGGCCCATTTGTGGACTCTATTCTATTCATGTTTTACATAGTTTATCTCATATTCTGCACACAAGAGAGAACATAAATCCCTCTCTGAAGGAAGGCATGAAGAGGGAATTAATTATAGTAAAATCACCTGGTGGGCAATTTATTATTTGTCTCCCCAGTTAAATCTATCCAATGATGGAAGCCATTATAATATGGATTATTCCAGGGAAACAATTATGATTCCACTTCTTTATAAATCTTAAAGCATTCCTCATGGTTAAAAATATGTATTAAGCACTCATAAGTGCCTAGGAGTGTTCTAGCTGTCACGGGAATACACACTTTATTGGTTAGTTAAAAGAAAATTGGCATTGTGAAGCATCCAGTATATTTCTTGACTTCTGGTAGGCATTCAGTAAATGTCAATGAATATTGCTTCTGTTGCAAGCTCCTTTTGAGACCCATTACTGTTTCTGTGGCAGAAACCACTGTAAATCAATGATGAGATCTCTTTGTCATTTTCATTCTTATTTTTCTCATTTTTAATATATTTTTTATATTCAGGGGGAGAGAGAGAGCTGCTTTCATGTGTCCTCCGTATAACCGCTGATTGTATATTTCAAAATCTATGCTGAATCTGGTAAATTTATTTTTTTATCTGTTTGTTTGTTGTGCTCATTACCAGCTCACTTATCTGCAATGTAAGCTATGTCACCTTCTGAGAGAAAAGATCTTTAACCCTCATATGCACTGCTAATAGGACTTTGTTTGTTTCCACCTACACAAAGGCATCTTCGTTTGCTTTTCAATTTGTCAGACATTTATATTTTTGATAAAGTGCCTTCCTTCTAATCCTTTCCTGCAAATATATTAGTATATTACTACAATGAAATATACAGTGGTCAAAGGAATAAAGTGGGGCTCAGTATAAATTGTAGGTGAAATGTTGTAGTAACTTTAATTTTAACACAACAAGGTATTTTACAGGATTCAAAAGAAATCAGCCAGGGCAAAGTCTAATAATATCCATGAAAGTTTGCAATATATTAAATGAAAAAGTAAGTCCTAAAATATTACAAACAGTATAATACACTTTTCTTTTAAAACTTAAAATATTCTCTTAATGAATGCATACATACATCCTGTTTACATTAAGGCAATACAATAATACATGCAGATTTAAGGTGACACAATTTAAGGCAATGGAGGCAGGGAAAGGGGATGAGAAAGCATCACAGGTATTTATAAGTAATTGTTTTCTGTGTTGGGTGATAGGTGGAAGAAATGAAGGGAGATAAGGAAGAGATGAGCAAAGAAAGGAAGAAGGCGAAAGAAAGGGAGGGATAAAAGGAGGAAGGAAGGAAAGATAAAGGAAGCAATTCATTTCCATGCAATGAGTTCAAATTTTAAAAGGTGGGGGAGCTGCATGGATTAAAACCATGAAGTGAGGGAAATTCCAATATGAAGAACGGCTTCAGATTGGGTAATTCTCCAGCAGGTTGGAAATTTGAGAAGTCTGGCTCTGTCCAGTAATTCCTCACAGTCTATGGTTTGGAAGTGTTATAGCAAAAAGAAACTTGTCAAAAAAAAAAAAAAGAGAGACAGAGAAAGTTGTCTAAATAGCAAGCTATTTTGAGTAAAACTATTTTAACCTCTAGCACGTGTGTGTGTGTGTGTCTGTGTATGTTCATCTCATATGTCATTTTTTTCTGCTACTGTGTGTTATTACATTGACATTTCACTTGGACATCTGTAGAATCAAAGGACGGTATACTCACTATTTTTGTCTGGCTTGTAAAATTATTTAAAATCCTCCAAACCCAAGTAATTGCAACTCTGTTTGTGTGTCATATTTTTTTAACCTTCCCATATTACACTTTATTTCTTTACGCTTGTAGAAGTGTTTTAATTCATGTCTTTATTTGCATATTAGTTTTCCAATTAAATGAAGAACTTCTTTAAGTTTTTGTTGTTAAATGCATCTATTACACATTTTGACTGAATGTAATTTAAATATAAAGCTGGTGTTTAATTTTCCTTTGTATTCTATGATCCTACAAATACTAAAAATAGTTTTTATTTTAATGCCATCATGGAATTTTGGAGGAAATATTAAAACTAACTTCTCTTTGGATGCATGTTTTAAATGTTGGGAATCACAATTAATGCAAACAGAATTATTTTAACCAGAGCCATGCAAACCTCCATGTTCTATTTTGAGAAATCTGATGGACAGGCTGGTAATTGCACTGGACATGGGCTTTCAATCAACTCAGCCGCAAGCTGTGCTTCAATGATTCACTGAGCACCACGATAATTAATCATTGACTTTCCTATAAGATAATATGCCTACAGCCCCAGGAGACATCTAAGTATACGTCAACCTCTTGCAGGGAAGGGTTAGTTACTCTGAGAGCATAAACCTGTAATTGTATCTTCTTGAATTTTACAAGTGTGCCCTGTCAAAGGCCTCCCCCAAAGCAACTTTTCTTTTCCCTTTGGAGGAGACTCAGATTAATTACTGTTTATCACATCCCTGCTGGGTCCCAACCTTACCACGTAGGGAGAATCCATCAGTGGAACTCTAGCTACACATTTTCTTTAAGCCACACTCAATTTGCCCAGACTAGGTTTAGCGTTTACTTATTACTAGTTCTCCAGAATAAATGTAGCATTTAGGATTACTCTTAACATGATAACATCTTATTCTTAACATGGTGGAGAAAAACATAAAAAATGATAACTGCTCCAGATTCTATACTGTCAGGGATCATGACGTTCTGAGGATGGGATAGCTGTATTGACTGAATCCAAAGGATGGATGCAAAGGAGGATAAGGGAGGATGTCCAGATTAACAGTAAATAAAATGTTTCCCAATAAAACATTCTACCAATTGAGACAGTGAGAAATTAGGATACAAATTTTACTAGGAAATCCACAAGAAGAAGTTTATAAGATAGAGAAGTGTTTTTGCAAACCGATGCCAAGGGCAGGACATACATTGAATCAGTTCATCTCTGGAAAGTGTCACTCTGTAGGCTTATGCATCATGGGTCTCCTCGAATGGAGCTCTTTTGATTGGTTGGTGTACCCCGCTCTGCCTGCAGTCTTTGATGTCATCTGCATCTCATGTTGATTGAACAATAATGTTCTTTGTCCAAGTGTTTACTCTGCCAGGCTTTGGGATGAGCTCTTTATTTACATTTGCCACTTACCTGGAAAGTAAGTTTGAAAGTAGTTAGGGCATTTTCCCATTTGACCTCCACACAATCCAATGAGGTGGGGATACTGTATATCACCCTCCCTCTGTGGACAAAGGAGGTGTGTGAAGCTTCTCAATAGTATTCAGGGAAGGGAGGAGGGCAGGTAGGATGGGAGGAAGGCAGGGACGGAGGGAGAAAGGGAGGGAGGGAGGTCATAAAGTACAAAAGAGGCACTTTTATGAGTTACCAAACAGATCACCCTGGTTGGAAAGCTGAGCCAAGATGGCAATCTTGGTTTCTTGTCTGCCATCATTGTGGAGCCCCCCAAAAAAGAAGGAAATACATACTTCAGACATGCAGGGAAGTTGATATTAAGATGGGATTTTGCAAATAAGCCTGGGTTCTCTCTGGGGCAGGAAAGCATCGATTGTCTGAGCTCAAGGTACCAAGCAGTTAGCAAATGGCAGCAGGTACATAACAGAAGCTCATCTGTGGGAAACCTTCAGGCCTGTGATTATTGTGATTGTTTACTGGGAAGCCAGGAGAAAGCCACTGTGGCATTCTGAAAGGAACATGAGATACCAGGCATGACAACCCGAGCAACAGTCATGAATGGGTTGATTTTCTGAGACAGCGGTGTGAAAAGATGGCAAACGGTGTGGCCGTTTCTAACAGTGGGATGAGCTGCTGTCGGCTGTGAGCAAACTTGGGGAGGACTAGAGGAAAAATGGAATACAACAGAGAGAGAAGTGGCAGCTCTGGTTCCATCCGTCCTTGTGACTTGCGAGCTAAGTCTCCTTGGGAATATCAGCTGCTCCAAGCTGTCTGGAAAGTTTCTTGGGCACCTAACTGTCCTGAGCCACACTCAAGTACGTTTCATCCTTAATTCAATTAAAATAATTTGAAAAAGGACTTTAGAAGGTCCACATTATCGAAGAATAATGAACACCAAAAAAAGCCCACAAAGTGAATGTTGGTTGACTTAAAACAAGGACTAAAATTTCAGAGTCAATAGTGAGGAAAGGGTCTAATTGGGACCTTCACTTGAAAAATAAAACTAAATTTCTAAAAAGTTTCTTCAGCTGTTGATGGCCAGGTCTATGTGTTTCAATTTGGTCGTAAATATTCATTTTGAGGGGCTTCATGAAATGCCACATCTTTTACTAGACCAGCAATTTCATTTTGCAAGGATTTGTACTGCATTTGCATTGAATTCTCCAATGTCTGCAAGATAAGATGTCATCTAAAGACTGACAGACACTGACAGTGTTGAGCGGAGAGAGATGTTTGAGTAAGAATTACTGAATATTTTGTGTCATAATTTTAGCTATTCTATACATCCCAATACCAGAGACCTCACCAAGAGAACCTCCCATCCCATAGCCACACCTGATTAAAAAAGTAACAACAATAAAATAAAGAAGAGGTAGAGAGAAATAGACAGAGACAAAGAGAGGGTATAAAATAAAAGTGAATATTTCTAGCTCCTTGTTAACTGGCAACCCAAAGTCTAACTATGATTTTAGTTATTCAGCTGGGTTATCACCAAAAATCTACATAATATGCTCATATATGTATTTCTTGTATTAACTTGAGAAAGGAATTTATTGCATTTATGGTACCTCACAACTATCCTGCCCCCCCTTTTTCAGACCTATAGTCCCCATAAATTATATAGATGCCATGATACATGAAACAACAACAGACTTTTTCTGAAAATATTCTCACGTTTAGTGTTTAGCTTTCATCATCATTATCGCATGGGTTTGTTGCCTGAGCAAAATAAACATTTCAAATAGAGATGTGGCTCGAGGGTTTTCTCTCTTATTTTCATAGCACTAATTTCCCCAAAAGATGCACATGTAGGAACAGAAAGAAGACAGCCATCTGGGAAATATTTTCATTCCATCACTAAAAAAATGTAAACCAGGGGGCAAGTTGCTTTTTAGAGTTGATTTGTAAAACTGTAGAGAATCGAGTTTTATGGCAAAATATACAACCTGTTTTGGAGTGTCAATGCAAATAATGCATAGCTAATCTATAAATCAAAATTGGGTTGAGTTTATTATGAGCCAAATTTGAGGACCATATAGCCCAGGGCCTTCCTTCCCCAAGGAAGGAAGGGCACCAAAGAATTGGGGTGTACAGAGTGGTTATATACCATCAAAGAGCATATGTCACATATGAATGCAATGTCCTTTTTACAATAGTCATGAGATTGCCCTGTTGGCACAGCCTTTGATGGTCACAGCAGGTAGCAGGTCTGTTGTCTTGAATTGGGTGGTCACAGGATGAGCACAGCAATCAAATCCTCTCCTGGGGAAAAATCCTTATCCTTAAGGAAATGCCAGTGTAGGGGAAGTTACATCCTTATCTTAAAAGCATCTGTTCTTGTCTCTGGGACATGGTAAATGTTTAAAGCAGATATACAATGCATGTGCAAAGGCCAGTCAGGCCTTTTTGGAAAAACAAGTTCAGGCCAAATCAGTTTTACACCAAATGGCTTCCTCATATACTCCAATATATCCCATTGCTTGCCATTTTATTTATCAGAAGTATGTGTAGCTAAGATGTACAGCAGTTCTAGCTGGGGACCTCTCCTCTTTGGGGAGAAGCCAGATAGATTGGGGGTGGGGGGAGTAATTTCTGTAATTAAGTAGATCATTAAATATACCATGAAAGGAAAAGGGCGAGAGTTTTTGATTTTTTTTTTTTTTTGGCTCATATTTGCTAAAGAGCTTTATGCATATCTATCAGATAATTAAAGAGTATTTGCTTAAAGATCACTTTGATTTGCCTAAGTCAACATGGCCCAAGGGTGAAAATCTAGTCTTTCCTTAAATCCTGCTGTTATGGGTTGAATTGTACCACCACCCTGAGCACCCCACCCCCCACAAAAATTCCTTTGTTGAAGTCCTAGCCCCCAGGACCTCAGAATGTGGCTGTATTTGGAAATGAGTCTTTAATGAGGTAATTGAGGTAAAATGAGGTCACTAGGGTGGGTCCTGATCCAGTAGGACTGGTGTCTTTGTAAGAAGAGGAGATGAGGACACAGACATGCACAGAGGGACGACTCTGTGAGGACACAGGGAGAAGATGGTGTCTACACACCAAGGAGAGAGGCCTCAGGAGGAACCAGCCCTGCCCGCACTTTCATTTCGGATGTCCAGCCTGCAGGACTCAGAGAAATAAATGTCTGTTGTTTAAGCCGCCCAGTCTGTAATAGTTTATTATGGCAGTTCTAGGAAATGAATATACCCGCTGATTTGTTCTTTAATGCTCCATGTAAAAACAAATCACGTGTCTAAGAGAAAGATAATACACACTCTCACACAGGTGCATACACACTCATACACGCAAACACACACTCACATACACACTCACAAACACACCACACACGGGGATCTAGAACTTTGCATTTTGCTCTTTGATTCTTCCTGCTTCAGGGAAAGACTGCATTTGAAGCTAGCAATGAAATAAAAGGGAAATGTGCTTCTCCCTGAAGCTCTTCTTTTAAAAAATTAACTACATTTACAGGGTTAAATTTCACGATTCTAAAGAGAGAGACACATTTTCAAGAACATAGTATAAACAAAACACAATGAATAGGAAGAAATCCCAGTGTACATTTCAGCATGTGCTCCCAAATCCTTTGACAAAATTGCAGAATCCTTTTAGGAGCTTAGAACATGGATGTAATTCACACACCCCTGCAGTAGCCGTCTCTTTCTAATTCTCTCGACACAATTACTGTGAACACGATGAGTGAATACAAATTAGCAGATGGAAGAGATACCATGAACACATTAAATTAAACTTAGCCAGAACCTTCCTGCAGGGAATGCTCCTGCCCTCCCACGACTTATCAGGAAGCTTCAAAATAATGTGAGAAAGTCGGGAAAATAGAACTACGTTTCTGCCCTTGGTGATTCAGGTGAAAACAATTAGAAGCATAATTGACGATGCTATCTGAGTTTTTCTGGCGTACATCTATTCGAGGCTCTGAAGTAAAATGTGTATTAAAGGAAATTGTTTGGCTTTTTGGATTTTATTCGTGAAGCCTTATTTAGGAAACCATAAGCTAAGTGAGAGCACATTGATAACTATAATGTTGGTTTAACGGTAAAATGTCCCCACAGGTGCCCTCTGGCATGCACAATTCTGTGCGCTAACAAACATGCCAAGCCACTGGTAATGACTTAACTAGGTAAAAATGGGATATGCATTTAGAACTGGAAATGAAAAAGGAAACATAAAAATGCAGAACAAATAGGAAGATTTTGAGATGCAATATAAATTTCGGATATAAGAAAGAAAATAAGAACACTCAAAGCATTTATATGCTTTCTCTTAAATTTAAAACCACTTCTCTAATTAGGTAAGTATTCTGTGAACTTACTTGGTAGAGATGATTTTACATCACTAAGGTCATCTTCTGTATGTTTATTCAGTTCTCATTCTCACTTCAATTACCTAGAGCTTACTTTCTTGAGTATTGCTTTTTTAGTTGCAAATGTTACAGATCAAGATGTGTTGCATTGCCATTCAATTCTGGAAGTTTTGTTTTATAGATATACACAGGCATATAGAGATATACACATATGTATCATATATATTTACATAATTATACATGTGTTGAATTATATATGGTATAAATACACACATATAGAGGTATACACATACATATTATATATTTACATATTTATACACATAAACTCATAAATATACACATAAGCCAATGAAGAATATGCAATTCTGTGTAGTTCTTATCTATAATCAAAATAACTAGATGAACTTTTGTTCATACCCCCAAACACCAGATACCTCCACTGCTAATAAACTATAACCTAAGGATTATTTGCATTTGTATAAATTCTTTATATTGAGTACATGTTGATTCTAGGAAAATGTAACATTTTAATCAATAAGGAAACCATGGACACAATGATGGACACGTTGAGTTGAGGCTCATGCAGACACAGAGATTTGGCACTGGGTGAAATTTGGGGTGAATCAAAATCTCAGTGAGATGTCAGGAATCTGATATAGTGTGGGAGTAACCCTATCAGAGAAATGATCATTGAGTTCATATGTGCCCTGGGAGAGAGTCTGAAGAAGAGAGGGGGAAATGAGAAATATACTTGAGGGAATATTAGCATAAAGAGAGGAAAATTGAGGAAAAACTCAACAAAGATGCCATCTGACATGACGGATCAGCAAGAGGACCATACAACAATCTACCTTGGGGGAGGTAGAGTGACTTCTACTGTAAAAAGTCATGGTGTGGGACAAATAGAGAAAACCTTGAGATTGGCAATCTTACATATGTATTTGCAGATTCAGTGGTGTTAAATGTTATTTTATTCTTGTTTGAACTAGTATTTCTGTATTAGGGAAAATTATCATCATTTTTATATATTCTTTATTCCAATTTTTCTATTTTTAATTTGGCCACCCTATTTCCTTGTAATTCTCTTACAAGATTTCCCTTTTTCTGCTTACTTTGTGTTTGACTTGCTCTTTTTCTAGTTTCTTAAAGTGGAAGCTGGAGTCACAGATTTAAGACCTTCATTCTTTTTCAGTATAGTCTTTTAAAGCCATGAATTTCTCCTAAGACCTACTTTAGTACCATCCTACACATCTGACAAATTATACTTTCATCTTCATTTTGTTCCAAGTACTTTCTGATTTCCCTTTTGATTTCTTCTTTGACTCATTGATAATTTAGAAATCTGTTATTTAGTTTCCAATATTCATGGATTTTCTAGACATGTTTAAACTATTCATTATAATTTAATGTCACTGTGATCAGAAAACATACATTGTATCAGTTGGATTTTTAAAAAAATTATCGAGACTTATTTTTAGGCCCAGAATATGGTCTAACTTGGTAAACATTCTGTGTCCATTTGATCACTTATATGTATCTTAAAAGTAAGCTCAATAAATACTTATAGGATACAAAACTATTGAACACCCAACAGGGTAAATTTTTACAATGCCTAGCATCTAAACAAAAATTTCCAGGCATGGGAAGCATTTGGAAAATATAACTGATAAGGCAGAGAAAAAAACAATCAAAATGGATCATGAATGACACAGATGGTAAAATATGCAGAGGGTGACATTACTGGTTACTGTAAATGTATTTCATGTTTACAAAGTTAGTTAGAGATAGGAAAGATATACAAAAGACCCAAACCAAAATCTAGATATGAGAACTATAATATGTGAGACAATAAATTCATTAAGTGGAATTAACAGTAGTTTAGACTTTGCAGAAAAAAATGACTGGTGCACTTAAAGACATGGCAAGAAAAACTCTACAAAATAAAATGCAGAGAAAAAGAGATTTTTAAAAATGAATAGAACTTCTGTGAGCTATGGGAAAATTATAAGCACCTTAATATACATGTAATTGAATTTCCTGATAAAGGAGGTCACAGAAACAATATTTGAAGAAATAATGACAAATCATTTTCCATATGGGATGTAAATTTATAGTGCTAAGCTCCAAGAAGTTCAGTCAACCCCAAGCACAAAAACTATGAATTAAACTCCAACTTATGAAATCTGTAAGATCATACTAAAGCAATATCTTGGAGAAACACAAGGCATCCCACAGTCAAATTGCTGAAGTGTAGTGATGAAGAGAAAATCTTAAAGTATCTAGAGATAAAAGACAGTTTACGTAGCATGGGGCAAAGAGAAGGATGAATGCAGATTTCTTGTGAGAAACCATGCAAGCAAGAAGACAGTGGCATGACATCTTTAAGGTACTGAGGGGAAAAATGTCAATCAAGAATCATATAACCAGCAAAAATATATTTTAAAATTTAAAAAGATGTAGAAATTTTCAAACATACAAAAGTGGAAATAACTCATTAGCATAGACTACACTGCAAGAAATATTAAGAGCACCCCTCAAGCAGAAGGTAAATGATATTGGCTGTGATTATGGAAATATGGATCTATACACTGGAATAAAGGAAGTCAGAAATTGTAACTACATTGATAATGTGTAAGTTTTTTTCTTATTTAAATCTCTTTAAAGATAATCAATTGCTTAAACAAGTATGATTACAACATGGAAATTATAACTACATGGGTAAATATTTTTCTTATTTAAATCTTTTTAAAATAATTGATTCTTTAAGCAAATATGATCTGGTGTGGGAATTATAACATATGTAAACATAAAATGAATGACAACATTAGCACAAAGTTCAGAAGGAGAGAAATGCAAGTATTATCTGGAAATGTTCTTATATTCTATGTGAAATGTAATGTCACTTGAATGTAGATCGTGATAAGTTAATAATATATGCTGTGAACCCTAAGGCAACCACCAAAATAACAAAATAAAGAGTTACAGAGTTACAGCTAACAGACTATGAAGGAAATAAAATGAAATCATAAAGAAAATTCAATTAATACAAATGAACTCAAAAAATAGAAAAAAGAGAACAAGTGAGACAAAGAAATAGAAAACAAATAGCAGATGGGATTTTAAACCTCATCCTATCAATAATAACCTTAAATGTAAATGATCTGAAACTCCAATTAACAGCAGTGTTTGTCAAGTTGGAGAAAAGGCGAGACCCAACTATATGATATGCTTCCAACTATATATATGTTTCTTGTAAAACATGCTTTAAATGTAAAGACAGGGGGCCAGCTCGGTGGCGTAGCAGTTAAGTTCATGCCCTCCACTTCAACGGCCCAGGGTTCATGGGTTTGGATCCCAGGCGTGGACAGATGCACTGCTTGTCAAGCCATGCTATGGTGGAGTCCCATTTAAAGTAGAGGAAGATGGGCATAGATGTTAGCCCGGGGCCAGTCTTCCTCAGCCAAAAAAAGAGAATTGGCAATGGGTGTTAGCTCAGAGCTAATCTTCCTCACACACACACAAAAATATATAAAGACATAAGGAAGTTAAAAGTAGCATGATAGAAAAAAGTTATACTGTGCTAACCATAATCAAATAAAATTTGGTGTGGTGCTATTCTTATCACATAAAGGATGTTTCAGAGAAAAGAATATTACCAGTGATAAGAGTTATTTCTTAACAATAAAAAGGCCAATTCATTAAGAGGATATAAAATCCTAAACACTTATGCACCTCATAACAGAGCCTCAAAAATGCAAAAAACAAAAAATTATAGACATGCAAGGACAACCAGAGAAATTCACAATTTAAGTGGAAGATTTAAATATGTCTCTCTCAACAATTGATAGAAAAAAGAGAGAGTAAAATTAGTAAGGATATCAGAGTTATATTCAACACTATCAACCAACCTCTCCTAATTGCTACTTATAGAACAGTCCCCCCAAGAATAGCCAAATATGCATTCCTTTCAAGAGAATACACACATTTAGAATATTAGACTATATTCTGGACCATGTCACTTTTCTGAATAAACTTAAGTGATTCTGTCTTTATCTTCAACATTTTGTTTTTAATAATGAAGAGATTTTTCAGAACATAATAGAGAAAAAAATATTAGTCATCTTTTAAGTTTGTATAGAGGGTGCTTGGCTGTCTGTCATTGCTTTCTATATTTAATTTTACATTCCTAATACTTATAATTTTTTTAAAAAGATTAAAATCAGGGGCTGGCCCAGTGGCATAGCAATTAAATTCACATGCTTCACTTTGGCAGCCCAGGGTCTGCAGTTTCGGATCTCAGGCACGGACCAATGCACCGCTTGTCAGCCATGCTGTGGTGGCGTCCCATATAAAGTATTGGAAGATGGGCACGGATGTTAGCCCAGGGCCAGTCTTTCTCAGCAAAAAAAAGAGGAGAATCGGCAACGGATGTTAGCTCAGGGCTGGTCTACACACAAAAAAAAGATTAAAATTGAAATTATATATTAAATAATTTTAGACTTTTTATTTTTGTGTTTTATGTAACAGGCAAAAATTACTACTGCAGAACAAAAAGCCAGTGAAACACATGGGTGTTCACCACAGCCAGATTTTTGCACCCTAGAAGGCCATTCCTAAAAAAAAATCCAGACTCTTTATCTTTGTTCTTAAAATACCACATCCTGAGGAGTTTTACTGGAAATTTCAGGCATGACAAAAAGCTATCACAGGCCTGATAAATATCAAACTTCAAAGGATCCTGAATAAGAGCTTTGCTCCAGTATTAAAGGAAACAGGTTTGACCTTGGGGTGCAGAGAATTTTATATTAACAGAGCAGAGTAATATCACACAAAGTCTTCAAATACAAAGAACACGGTGAGCCAGAGTGATGAAGCAAAGTCTGAAATAGCTGAGTGTGATATTGTGATTTATGATGAGAAATATATATTTGGTCTTCATCCTGGTTTATGGCACACAGCTCCTAAAACCCTTGGAATTTCCCAAGTGGTGAGAACAACACAGGTGTTTATTGTTCTGTTAATGAGGTGACTTTTGGAATGCACTCAGGATGGGGGCTGGTTGCCAGGGGAACCAACCATGTGATTAGAAGGTTGAAACTTTCATTGTCTGTCTGTCCCATCATGACATTGTAACTGTCATTGTCTGATCCAGGGAGAGGAGGGGGGCTGGAGATTGAGTTCAGTTGTCAATGGCCAATGAAATCGTGCCTATGTAATGGAGCCTCCAGAGAAGGATGGGTTGGTGAAAACACGAAGATGTGGGGAGAGTGGCACCTGGAGAGAGCATGGAAGCTCCACCCCTTCTCCTCATGCCTTGCCCTATGCATCTCTTCCATCTGGCCATCCCTGAGTTATATCCCTTTATAATAAACTGGTGTGGGGGATTGGAATTGGCCACCTCAAAATATGTCTGTTTACCTTGATTATTTTCTCTGAAGGAGGATTTGACCTTCCCCCCAACTAACTGTCTAAAGGGATTTAGGATGGAAGGCCTGTCCCCGGGACAGGCCATCACCGTGGATACCTCCGGGTATTGATAGACTGGGAGGGTCATTGCTAAACCCATTTTTATCAAAGTTCTGTTTATCAAACATTTACATTTGTAAGGGAAATCTCCATTTGTAAAGGTATCTCCCTCTCTGTACCAGGAAGAAGGGGGGATGACCTCATCTCTAGAAACTCTTCAATGCAGAAGGTGAGGCTGCATAATAACCTTACTGTGCTTTTCTTGTAATCTCCCATAACTGACCCACCCCCAACATCCTCCACTGTCTTTCTGTTTAAGAAGAGAACCTCCACCATTTTGTTGAGAAACTCAGTTTCCCTGGTCTCTCCCATGTACACATGTTATAAAGCTTTGTTTGATTTTCTCCTATTTGGCCTCATGTCAATTTAATTTGTAGCCCAGTCAGAAAGGACCCAGAGTGGGTCGAGGATAGTCTTCCTCTCCTTCACTGGTAATCTAAATAAGTAAAATGTTTCTCTGAGTTCTGTGAGCCACTCCAGTAAATTAATTGAACCCAAGGAGTGGGGGTTGTGGGAACCATGATTTATAGCTGGCTTGCTAGAAATACAGGTGTGGGGGATCAGACTTGGCCACCTCAAGATGTGTCTCTCTCTACCTTGCTCTGAAGGAGGCTTTGACCTTCACCCCCCTCCCAACTCTCTAAAGGGATTTGGGATGGAAGGCCTGTTCCTGGGATGGGCCTTCACCTTGGATAACTCTGGGTATTGACAGACTGGGAGGGACTTTGCTACGCCCATTCCTATCAAAGTTCTGTTTACCATACATTTACATTTGTAAGGAAAATCTACATTTGTAAAGGTATCTCCTTCTCTGTACTGGAAAGATGGGCGGATGACCTCATCTCTAGAAACTTGTCGATGTGGAAGGTGAGGCCTTAAATCTGCAAAATAAATTTACTGTGCTTTGCTTGTAATCCCTCGTGGCTGGCACTCCCAGCTCCCCCCAGAATTGTTTGTCTATATTAGAGGAGAATCTCCATCATTTTGTCGAGAGACACCCCCTGGTCTCTCCCATGTATACCTGTTTTATAAAGCTTTGTTTGATTTTCTCCTGCTATTCAGCCTCATGTCAATTTAATTTGTAGCCCAGCCAGAAAGGACCCAGAGTGGGTAGAGAATGCTCTTTCTCCCCATCACATGTGACAACCTGGACTTGTGATTGGCATATGAAGTGGGGGCATCTTGTAGGACTGAGACCCTAACCTGTGGGATCTGATGCTATCTCCAGGTAGATAGTGTCAGAATTGAGTTGAATTGTAGGACACCCAGCTGGTGTCGTGGAATTGTTTGGTGGTGGGGAAAAAAAACCCACACGTTGGAATTGGGTGCAGAACCCTTACTGAGAAAGGATGAATGTTTGTTTTCATATTCTGGGTCATGGGCTGGGTAACTCTCCCTAGCCCCAGCTTTGCATGGTGCAAGATGTCGACCACTTAGAGACCGTTCTGATGAGCCATGAATGAAGAATGCTGTAGTCTTCAGAAATGATTTTAAAGAAGAAGGTTATTGATACATGACTCTTTCATTAATCTCTTAACATGTGGGATTTAGTAGCCAATACAAACTCTCTGCCTTTTAGACTTTGACCTTCTTGGGAGTGTGAGAAGTAAAGACATCAACAGGAACTAATTGTGGCAGAGAGTGGATGTCAAGTAATTCATCTTAGCCGCTCATGATTGGGTTAAAGATGTCAATACAATTGAACTCAGAATACATGACTCTTTTTTTTTGACTGTCAATATGAATAATATTAACATAGTATTAACTAGATCTCATAGTGTGCCATATAGCAAGCGTACAACTAGTCTACCTGTTTCTGCTCCAGGTCCATTTTTGCCCACCACCCAGAAAGCCAAACACCAAGACAACAAGTTTGCAGCAGAGAGAGAGTTTAATCACAAGGCAGCCAAGTGAGGAAACAGGAGAGAATGAATCTCAAATCTGCTTCCCTGAAAACAGGGACTCACGGATGTTTATGGGAGAGGGGGCAAGGTGGTCGGAAATGATTGGGGGGGAGGAGAGAAGAGGTAATTGATGACCTGTGCAAGCATACTCGGGCTTCGTGCCTCCTCATAGGATGTCTGTTCACAGAATGGTGGCTCCTGAAAAAATAGCTCAAAAAACCCATTACCATGGTGACCCAGGCCCCAGGGAGATGTTGTCTATAGGAAGCTAGTGGGAGTCAGATAGCATATTGCCTGAACAGCACAATTAACATGGGTAAGTTTATCATGCAGATTTAAGTCCTTGCTTCTGTTCTGACAAATTTCTAGGTTAGGCCATCACCCCTTTTTCCTGGTACAGGGAAGAAGTTACCTTTAGGAATGGAGATTTCCTTTACAAATGTAAATGTCTCTTACAAAGGGTAACCAGAACTAAGAATGGCTTAGCAAGGACCCTCCCTGATACCCGAAGATGTCTATGGTGAGGGCCTGTTCTGGGGGCAGGCCTCCCATCCCAAACTCTTTTGGTCAGTTAGTAGGGGTGGGGGGTTAAAGCACCTTTCCGGCAGAGACATATTTTGGGGTGGCCAATTCCAATCCCCCCATTACTAGCTGCTTAATCATCTATGGCTAACTGTTGGCTGGTTTCCTACCTAAGACCAATATAATGTTTTATCTAATATAATCTTACTCTTTTTTTACCCAGTAAAATTGCTTTTGTCTGCTCAGTATGGGCAATACTGAAGGAGCCAGCATTCTGTTAACATGTGGGGATTTACAGTGACCAATCTGAGATATTGTTAAACAAGTTAACACAAGCTTCAGGAATAACCTTTGTCTCTAACACTATTCACTTTTAGAAGTTGCTTTTTTTGTTTTCCTTTTCAGAACAGCAACTGCACGTGAGAGTTTTACAAGATGATAAAATTTCAGAAAGTGTCTATATGTTTGCAAAGATTCCCCAAGGCTGGGCATTTGAAAGGACTCACCAGGCTCCATGGAGCTTACACATATGGAGGTTTCATGTAAAGGCAAAGGAAAAGGATAATCTAAGAGAGAGAGAGAGAGGAGAGAGACAGAGACAGAGGGAGAGGACAGAGATAGAGAGATGGGGAGGAAGAGAGACAGAGAAAGGAGAGTGAGAGACAGAAGCAAAAATAGAGAGGAGAGAGATACAAAGAAAGAGGGAGGGAGACAGATACTTAGAGACACAGAGAGGGAGCAGCAAACCCTGAAAGTCCAAGAGACATCCCAGGCATGAGCTCTCTGTATTTTTATTCTTACATGCACTGTGCTCTGTCTCAGAATTGCACCATCAACATCTGAAGGGGCATCTTGATTTCTTCTTCATAAGAGCACACAGCAGAAGTTCCCAGCAAGCTTTGAATCTCCACTGGTAATCAAGTCAAGTTATCTAACTGTTGAGACCAGCCATCCACACACCATCTGTAAAGAAACTGACCCTGGGCATCACCATGGGAATTTCAGACTTTAATAGCGCATCACAAATCCCATGACCTTATCTTATCCCAAAACCAGAGAAATAGATACAGCTTTCCCAGTCCGCCTGTAAATCAACTCCATCCGCCATGTTGCTTACATTTGTCTGGAGGAGGGTGGTGGGCAATGCATTCAGGAACTAACTGAGAGAAGAAGATGCATTTCCTGGTCTGGATACTTGTCTCCATATGGTCACATTTGACACTTGGGTGCAATGAAGGAAGCATCTTGAAGTTTGTAAAATAAAAATCATGACTTTCTAGTATACAAACACAGTATTATTCACTATAGGCACCAGACTGTATATTAGATCCTCAGAATTTATTTCTCTCATAAGTGAAAGTCAGTTATACCTCGATAAAGCTGGACAAATAAAACAAATATGCAGTTAAGTCTTGAAAGTCACTAACTTAAGCTGCATTCTCTACAAATATGGAGTGAATAGAGTTAGAGTTAGTGGCTTCGCTAAGGCCACTTAATGAGTGGCTACTTAGTGAAACATCAGGACCCAAAAGAAATACCACCACCACCAATTCAAAACAAAACAAAACCCAAACGCGAGTGTTAATTCCTGTGACCTTCAGGAGATCTCTCAGGTTAAACGTCAGGCTCCTCCAGCCAGGAGAATCTTGATCTTTGAGGTGGTGGCGCTGCATGCTTTGTGATGTCACACATACTGTCTCCCAACTGCTGGCGTCTACAGGTCAGAGGATGAGGTGGTTGCATAAGGAGGGTTTCTCCACGTGGTACGATGGTTTTAATCATTTAAGAAATATTGGCTTAAACAAACTTAATGTGTTCATTCCCCCTCCCCCAAGCTTCAGTATATTAACTGGACAATCTCCAAGAAGATGAGTTGGTAGCAAAAGGTTTACCAAACTTTTTTTAACCTCAAACCCCTATCTCCCTCTGAATATATACTAGGTTGCCATTGCCCATGCTGATGAAAAGCATGAGTCCTTAGATTACGGATGTCAAAATAGAAGAAGTATCAATTCAACATTACTTTGCCCTTAGATTATAGCCAAACAATCCTTTTTAATTTCTTTCTTTTTTTTTTTTTTAATTTCACATTGACATGGCTTCCATTAAGCTTTGTCAGGACTCCAATCACTTCACCTGTCAAGGCGTCAGCCATCTGTTCCAAGTGATTTAGATGGTAGTGGCCAGACAATTTGCAGAAGTCAGGCAATTAATCAGACAACTGAAAACATTTTTATTAAAGTAGTCAAATAATTGAAACATCCCTGAGAAGTTATAATTGAGCTACTTATCTCTTAAAAAATATCTAAATAGTAAATAAGCATGTCACATTTTTTTCCCTAAGTTTAAAACATTTGGGTAATTCCTGGGTATTTCAGGGTTGAGTTATAATCCTTCACTCACAACCCTCAAAATTCCCTCCCCTTCCTTTTCTTTCTCCAAAGGAGAGGTGGCAAATAGGAATGAAGTATCAAAAGAGGAAGAGTCCTATTATCTTTTTTTTGTTGGTGAGGAAGATTGGCCCTGAGCTAACATCTGTTGCCAATCCTCCTCTTTTTGTTTGAGGAAGATTGTCGCTGAGGTAAAATCTGTGCCAATCTTCCTCCAATTTTTGTATGTGGGACACTGCCAGAGCATGGCTTGATGAGCAGTATGCAGGTCCACGCCTGGGATCTGAATCCACAAACCCCAGGCTGCCAGAGTGGAGTGTGCAAACTTAACCAGTGGACCAGCCCCCCTATTTTCTTTTTTCAAAACAAAATAAGCTGGCATCTATTATTGAGGATCCGTAATTTCTAATGTAATTTTCCTTGAGGGAGGGATAGAAATCTGAGTTTCCATTTAAAATAAAATATATTAGTTTTCATTTGAGGACTAAATGCATACGGGTTTATTGATTATTTTAAATTAGAAAGAGCACATTTGGAAAATATTTGGGGGGATTAGAGTAAATATGTGGGATGGAAGATAGGCTTTTGCAAACTCTTAATGCATTGTTCATCTTAAGTTATTGAGTGTTCATAAGAAAGCAGAACGACCCCAAATGGCAAGTGACAATGTTTGTAGAGTGTCCTCACAGAGACCTGTTGCCAGAAGTAGATGGCATTAGGCACCTGTCTTAGTTCCGAGCATGTCCAGAATGTCATGCATGAGCTGCAGGTCCGTACTGAATAGTATCTATGACTTTCAAGTCTCTATTTGTGTCTGATCAAGCCATTTGACCTGGCTTATAACATAGAGTTGTAGCAGGACTTCCTTCAGCTGCCCTGTCTCATCCTTCTTTGGATGTCCCTCTCCGTGGTTTAAAATTAGGCACCTTCTAATGAGCAGTACTGCAGAGAGAAAGCAAAATTTCTACATTTAATGATAGTTTTTAACTCACTGAAACCAACTCTATAGCATCAGGCCATCATGAAAAATGTTCTATCTACAAAACCTATTTAAGAAAAGTCCAACTACATTATTAGGCCATTTTACTGGGTCATTTAGCACATGTCTATTTGCTATTCATATTTAGTGCATCTCTATTTAATGATGGTCAGGAAAGCAAAGATTGGGTACTAAGAAAATGGAGAATTTCAGGGCAGAATAGCAGGAAGTGTTTTATGCCTTTAATTCTAGTAGCAGAAAATATTTATATAAAGTCACTGAAATGCAAATTAGATCCCCCTACAAATGTTCTGAATGACTCATTAGTGTAATTTTTCTAGGGTATTTGCCCTTGTACATTGTATATGATTTTAAGTATTTACAAATAGCACCACCATTTCAATTATCTTCAAATCCTATGTGCAGGATGGCCCTCTTTTACCTGATTTTTCTACACACAAATAAGAGTATTATTAAGCAGAATGTCTCTTACTGACTGCATAGTGGTCAGTTTTTCCCCAGTCTAGAGTATTATCAGTCATAAAGTCAATCAAGGGACCTCACCTACTGAAAAAAACAGAACCCATAAATAATGACTAGTTGTGTTCTTTTTTTATGTTGGGTTGTATGCCTCTATTAACAGCCATAGAAAATGTAATTTGTTTTGACAAAGAGGAAGGATTTTGATGCAGGCGTATCTAGACTTTGGCTGTTTGTTGACTTTGGCATTTACATTCATAGCCCTAGACCAGTGGCTGCCATGTTTTGAGCTCCTGACATGTTAACCCAAGTGAGAAGGGAAATAGTGAGAAGGACAGGACTTGTCTGCTATGGTGTAGATGGGGAGCCCTTCCTTGTGGTCACCGCTCTTGCCAGAGTGCATGGGAAAAGCCTATGCTGGGTGGGCATTTGAGAAAAGCAATCAGAATCAGAGAGCTGCTGGCCGTCAATGCCCCATGCAGTCAGCAGAGCCAGGGATACAAGTAGGGATGGATCCGACTTCCTGCTTGCTAGAAGAACAAGAACTCTTGTCTAGCAGCAAACTTGCATTCAATTCATCCTAACTGTCAAGCCCCAGAGAGTCCTGCAACTTTGGTCCATCCATTGTCACTGCCACTTGTACAGTTCATGAACATGATTGATCTACCGCAAATGCCCCAATACCCTGCAATATGACCTCACACCTCAACTACCGTGATCTGGCTCAAGAAGACACATTCGTCTTTTTTCTGCTTGGTTTCCCATCACTTGGCAGAGTCACAATAAATGTGTAGTGTGTTTGTTTTCGATGAATGAGTTTTGGGAAGGAAGGTACACATCGGTGGAGTCAAGACAAACACTCAGAATGTAGAATTGGGATGTGTAAAGTCTTGCATGTGAAAAGGATGAAGAATGTGCCCCTTGGTCCCAACCACACTGGAAGGACAGATAACGTGAGGTTTAAACACAGGAGTGACAGAGCTAAACTCTCTCCTAGTTCATCACTGAGGTGCCTCCCCTAGGAATCTGTTGCTGATTTTTCAAGGCCATTTTGGGTGGCATATTGGGGAAGATCATGGATTAGAAGACCTATGACCCTCTTTTGATTCTGCAACTGTCTGGAAGGAAGACATTGGATCAGAACTGAGATATAGCTTGAGTGGGTTTGAAGGAGCAAAGTGAGGATAAATCTCCTTTCTTACATAATGTAACTGTATAGCCAAAATGAGACAACATGCCAGGACTGTGGCTAGAACATAAAGTTATGAAAATGTATTATAGTACCTGGAAGAGACTTCTATATTTTTGGGACCTTGACAGGATCAATGGAAGGAGATTTCAACTTTCATGGCGAACCAATATGGCAGAGAACATTCATTTGCATGTACAGATTCAGGTAAGTTTACTTAAAAAATCATCCAACATATTTATATTTTTAAAACATCATTTATGTGCAGGAAAAATGACAATCAATAAATTAGTTCTCCCATGAAAGTGGCCACCCAGTATTTTAAACAGAGACCTTACATCTGGCTGTTCAACTCTGAAATCATAGGGCCAATTTCAGAGGTTAATGATGCAGCATACAATCCAACAAGAAGCAAAACAAATTTAAAATTTAAAAAAAACCAGATTCCTATATAAAATCTTGTATCTGAGTCATTTCTACACCTTATCTTGTTTTATTACTGCTCAAAATAGTAATGATCTAGCGTAGGCTGGAAAATATCACAATAATTTCCATGTATGTTTTTATAATATACTTGCAAGTAACTATTTGGAATTGATTTTATAGTCACTAATCTTTGGCTTCTTTTTAATTATAAAGATATTAAAATAAATTTACTCATGATTTTTTCTGAGGCAATCACCCATTTCTTCCAGATTACGTGCTTCTACACTGTTCAGATTCTATTATTCTTCTCCAAAGAATGGTGTGTTTTTTCTGGCTTTAGATTTAAAAAGGAAAAGGCATGTTTAAAAGTCAGGGAAGGGTTGAAAAAGAAAAGGTTAAAACAATATAAGCTCCTCATAATGCTGCCAGCTAATTATCCATGTGGTCCCTGGGAAGTGAAAAGGGCACGTCATCCAGGGGATAGTTTGTTTTCTCAAGTCTGTAGAGTAATCACTTTAATTTTCAGGGCTACAGGCTGTCTGTTCATGACAAACTAAAATCTGACCATAAAATGCTTGCAGCTCTGTATGGGTATTTTTTTCCCCAAATCACTGCCATGGATTGGGAGTTGGAGCATTTGGGCCTCTCCTTGTTTACTTTTGCTATGCTTTCTTTTGTTTCACCCTTCAGAGGGTCTTCTCATTGTCATTTCAACATTGATCCTAAAGCTGTTGAATACATTTTCTGATGGTGGGTTTTAATTGCCTTTATGTTCTAGAACAGAAGACGGCATATGAAAAGATACACCGTGTGATATATGTAGCAACAGAATAAGCCCAGATACTGGAGGGAGGAGGGACCGACCGACTGCCTGGTGAAGAGGGCTTTCTGGGTGACCTGCCAAAGAGACTGGCAGGTGGGCACACTCTGAGGGTGGTGGGTGTTCTGAGCAAGATGTGAGTCTGCTGAAGCTGCTGGCTGCCTCTCTCGAGATCAATCTGTGAAGAATGTGGACAGCAAGAGGGAAAAAATAGATATAGCCAGCCCATGTCGAGTGTGTGGCTGGGGCTGTCTGAATTGGTGTGTTGGCGAGGTAGGTGGAGAAGTTGATGGCTGAGTTAGCCTGGGGCAGCTGTGAATGTCAGTGGAGACTAAACTAAGAGGAGGCAAGAGAGACTTTTGCTTTTATTTCTCTCCCACCATGGCCTCCTTCTTCACCTGTCTTTGCTCAGACTTTTGAGCTGGTGTCATGAGTTGAATAAAGCCAGTATAGAAGCATGAGCTTGTGAGAGAGAAGCTGGGAAAAATAGGCGGTGGGCGAATCTCCTCCAGCAGTTGAACTGTGGCTTACAACTGCCCATTAGAGGATGGAAGGTGAAATGGGAGACATTGATGTGGGTCTCCATCACGCATTGGCCAAACCTCGCCCCCCATACACCTCGATGCCCTCACACATCATATTTGCCCTGAGAGGTGGCAGAATTCTGCAGCTTCTGAGAGGTGCTGGCTAATGTATCTGCATAGAACTTGTCAAAACCTCAAGAAGTTGATTACCAAAGCCATTAGTATAAGAGGTAGAACCAACGACTTTGAAGTGGGACACAAAAATGTCCAGAAGAATGTCTGGTGTCAGACTGACCATTTTAAAATGTACTTGTGTTCTTAAGCACTGACAGACTATTATAGTAATTGATCATGAATTAGGTCATAAAAACCCTCAACAAAAATCAAAGATACAGTTCCATAGAGACCACACTTTCTGTCCACCTCTTAATTCATATCATATTGACATTCGTTGACATGAATTTATAAGTTAATAATAAGAAGGTAGATAATGAATTCTTGCATATTTAATAAAATATAGGAACATGCATAAACACCTCATGGGTTACGGGAGACATCATCACCAGAATTGTAAAGTATGATTAGATCTAAATAATAATGGATATCCTATCAAAACACATGTTGAAGCAAAAATTGGGTCATGGAGAGAATTGCATCCTTAAAAATTTAAATTTGAAAACAAACTATCTCAAAAGTCATGATCTAAGTGTTCATATGAAAAGTCAAAAGAACAATAGCATAAACCCCAAGAATGCAAAGGGAAAGAGATAATATAAATAGGAGAAGAAATCATCAATACATCATGACAACCAATAGTTGCTCTTTGGAAAAAACTAGAAAAATATGCACACCTCTGGCAGTACTAAGAGATGAGGAGACAAAATACAGAGAAGTAGTGACATATGTCCATCACTTCTGTATAAAACTGGAAAAAATATAAAGGAACAACATTTTAAATATAGGAAGGGTCATAAGTCCAGATAATGTAGAAATTAAAAAAAGAGAATATATGACACCTTCAAAGACTTTGACTTTTGGGAGAAATGTTAAGGCAAAGTTTAAGAATCATTTCAGGGCTGGTTTACTAAGAAGTAAAAAGATAGAAAATCTTATGTGTTAAGGATACTACAGCAGTGGTTAAAAGTCTTCCAACAGAGATGAGTTCTGTGGGATGTTCAAGAGATAGATAATCTCACTTTTATACAAAAAACAAACAACAATGGAAACAGAACGGCCCCCAACTCACTCTTCAAGGCTGATGTGAGCTTAACACTCAAACCTGACAAAGAGACTGTGGAAAACAAAGCAAAAAAATCAAAAATCTGTCACACTTATAAATTTGGTTTCCAAAATCTAAAGAACTTGTTAACAAGTCTCATTCAAGAATGTATAAATATAATAGCAAACCATGACCTACTTGGATGTGTCCTGCGTAGCAGACATTTATTGTTAGAAAGGCCAGAAATGCAATTCATCATGGTGTTGGATTGTGAGAGAAAAATATAATCATCTGAATGGAAGGAGAAAAAGTAGTGATAACATTTAATTCTCATATCTCAAAACACTCTGTAATTAGGAATCAAATGGCCATTACTTAAGGAGATGAAAGAATATATAAAAATCATAGAGCAAACACCACCTGAAATGAGGAAGCATTATCTTTACAACGGACATGAGAAGGATGCAAGCTCTGAGATGATATTTGACCCTCCCGAGTTTGGCAAATACACGTGAATCTGCTGATATCAAGCGTAGGTTCAGATGTGAATCCAAAGCATCCCTCATGCCTTGAGTGGGAGGAATGAACCAGTGCAACCACGTTGGAAAACAGTTTAGCACGACCTTCTATGGCTGACTATCCACAAAGCCTGTAGCAAGCCACTGCACTGTTAGGTATGCACAGCCAGGATAGAACACGAAACTAAAATCATGAGTTCAGCAAGATTGCAGACGGCATGTTACTTTTTATTTTTTGCAAAAAGGCAATGAAAATGAAATCATCAAAGAGCACCTATCAATGAAACAAAACTTCATTCAAATAAAGGAAGAAAACCCTAAACAGGATTCGTGAGGATGTTTAACTCAAGACGGTAAGATGTGTTTGTGAGGAGGTCATTGAATCAATTCATTTTTTCTCAACGTCCTGGCTTTTGCTCGGTGTGGTGGGCTGTGGACGCTTACTGCATTGTTACAATACCGAATTAAATAATTTACTAGATAAAACTAAACAGAGGGCACCCTGAAAGTGCCAATGATAAGCGTGCATGAGCCAGCTATTACAATGAACCAAATTCTGCCCACCTGTGTGCCAAGATAAACCAAATATAACAGGTTGCCAGAGGGACTTTGTGGAGAAGGCCATTCCAAGAGGATGAGCATCATAGACAAGGTACTCGGGTACCTGCTGCGGGGTATACGCAGGGGTCTGTAAGCACACTTGAGGGGGTGTGTGTATGTGTATGTTTGTGTTCAGGAGCTTAATGCTGTGGTCTGTGTGTACTTGGAAAAACAGAGAGAAGGCGAATTGAAGATTCGAAGGCGAATTGAAGAGTTGGGTATTACCTTCCTAAAAAGCCTTCTTTGGGAACCGTATTACAAATTCTCGATGCAGCGTTTTGTTTATCGTGCTGAGAGCAGAAATGATGAATGATTGGACATCGGGAACAGAGAAATTTCCCTGTCAATCAAGAGAACATACAGGACAGTTCCCAGTCTGCAAGCCTACCATATGCCACCAGCAGGTAGAAGACATATACTTTTGTTGAGTGAACAGCAAAGGTTCTAGTATTTTATTATTCTCCCTCCTGTGGAAATACATGAGAAAGCTGGTTTAACAAAATAAGAAAAAGTTGCCTAGTCAGTGCTGACAGTATTTACATGGCCTCCCCACACTAGGTCTTTGGAAATGAAAATAAAGATTTTGTGTTTCCCAAAGTCTTTTCCAGTTGATCATTCTGAAACCAGACTTTATTAACATTATATTTAACTGGGGTGTTGGTGAGTATTTTCTGAAGCTGATATTTTCAATATAACATGCACCTCAGGCTTGTAGACTCAGAACTAGAAAGAATGTAAAGTTCTGCGGTGTCTAACATTTACTTTTGTATACATGAAGTTTATTAAAAACACTGAGATGATTTATTTTAAATAATACTATATCTAGCAATTAGAAGTCCTTTTGACCAATAGAGACTTTGAAAAGTCAGTGGGTTTATGGGATTGTCTCCATATTTCTCTAAATGAATAAAGCCAGTGCTATCTTTAAACATTCATATGCTGAATATTTAACACAAATATTTTAAAATGTAGCAGTTTGAAGAAAAGGAAAATTTGAGCCACGTATATGTCTAATTAAAGCAAGTAATAGATGGTCATTAAAAAACCAACATAAATATCTTTGTGCCAAATCTTCCCTCTGCCAAGGGACACACTTTCCTTTATGTCTCAGCTGGCAGTGAAAGGTACCTGAGCTGTCTACTTACATGGGTTACAAGATAAACAATTATTTTAAGTAGAAAATTGAAGTTTGAAGACCTCTGGATATTGACGAGGGTGTTAGAAACTTCTAAGACGCAAGATCAAAGCCAGGTGGCTCATTTGACGTACATCTCCTCCTCCCACTTCCATCTCGAGTTTAGAGCACATACACTGGCGACCTGAAGGTAGAACACTTACCATCTGACTTCTGACAACATTTTTCCAAATGTACTATTCACAACATCATTTGAGGAGCTTGTTAAATGTGTGTTTTTGGTTGTGTTCCAAAAGAGTTAGTAGTTCTGCAATGGTGGGTGGTGAAGGGATGCTCCAGAAATTTATAACTTCAATAAGCACCCCAGGTGAACCTGATTCTGAGAAGACATGCACAGGTCACACCAGGTGTTTTAGATCCATTCAAATACTCGCACACCTGGGATGTTCGACTATTGGCTCTCAGTATTCTCTGAGCTTGGCTCTGCTTCCTGCTAAGTGGGGAGGAAACATGGAGGTCCGGGGAGAGTCATGGGGAGCACTGACAAAACGCAAGGAGACTGTAACTGGGGGGAGTTCCAAATGCAAATAAAAAGAGTGCCTAATTTTCCCCATGATTAGGGCTAATATGGAACTCTGGGTGCACAATATCTCTTTCATTCTTCGTGATGTCGTGAGTCCTACTTAGGAGATGGATTCCTGCCATTGGGTGGTATGTGAAGAGTACACGGTGATTTGAAAGATATCGTGTGTTCTCCAAGACTGAGATGCTTACTCAGAAATGACAAACTCTTGTCTCATGGGTATAATTCCCCATCAGGGAAGGTTCCACAGAGATGTCAGTTTCTGGCAAGCTTGATCAGGCTCCATTGGGTCACCAACATTCAAGTAGATGCTTATATTTGTTCTGAGGCTTTGAATGAAGGTCATGACCAGATGTAATGCATCTCCTTTCTATGAGGGGGCATTTCACTCTGTCCAAGACTATTATGTTGCCCTTAGCAAAAGCTCATCATTGCTCATGGGCCTGTTTTAACGTTCTTTTCATGTGTGCCCTTCTTTTTGGCAGACACATTGAAGAGAATATTGAATGCTGTTTCAGGGCAGATGAGTTAATGTGGTACAAAATTCTCTTGGTTTTGAGGTGCCAAGTTTTATGGTTTCTAAATTCAATTGTATAAAAAAGGAACTATATCTATGCCTTTATGAGATAATATATCTCCTAGGACACACAGAAACACACGCACACACATATAAACACACTCCACCATCTTTGATGGAAACAGGAATTAGAGAATATGAAAGACTGAGCATCTAACTGAGAAAAATGAGATTCTGGGATATCTGTAATTAGGATATATAAAGATATCAACTGATCCCCACCCCCTTCTAGTCATGACAGCAGTTGACATAATGGACCCAATAAATTCACTATCACATAAACACCTTCTTTCTCCCAGAAAACTTGATGTTCATTTCTTTCAATCTTCAGCATCTAAAAAATATCATTGTATTTGAAATTGAAATTATTGGATGAATGGATTGATTAGTTTATTTCAGGTGGTTATCACTTTCCTAATATTTAATTGAGTGCATACTATCTTACATAAAGTGGTTTGTCTATTTTAAGTCTCAAATGAGCTCAAAAGTTAGACATGGGATTCTGCTTAGATGGGAGAAAACGAAGTCTCAATGAGGTTGACAACTTGCCCAGTGGTGTCAGCTGGATCTTTTGAGAAGCATGTGTTGGGGTGAAGTTAGGAGTGCCAGTGGTTAATTGGGGGTAACACCTCTGAAAGGTAAAAGTTTGGGGGAGAATTGGGTAGAGAAATCTTGTATGACACAGATCTGATACCTACGACATGAAAAGGGTGGAGGAAGCAGCAGGATTGAACAAGGATAGCTTCCAATGGACATGCCAATCCGACACAGCATAGTCAGCCCAGCGCAAGGTTCTGAGGCAAAGATTGCCCATTAGCAGAGTCCCGCCCGCACTGGGAAGAGACAGTGAGGACCCATCCTGCTCAGTCATTAACCGGAGCATGATCCCAAAAGCACCGAAGCTGGAGGCTCACAGCCAATGCCTTGCAACTGAATGGCAAGTTTTTGAAGAGAGATCTGAGCTGGGATCCCCATGGCCATCACACCAATGTCACATACCTAGAAAGGAGCAAAGCAGAAGCAGAATGCAGTCCATAAAACTCCAAACTTTGGCTCTTTCCAGCATGTTGCCAAGAAAGATTAAAATAACGACAGAAATGCAAAATTGGGAAACAAGTTGTTTCCCATCACCTCACATGTCTACTTTGAGCTATTTGTAGTATGAGTCAAGATGCAAGAGACTACCAAGAAGCGAAAGTTGCATGAGAAAGAAGCAGAAGATGGACTAGAAACTCAAGTCCTAGAACTGCAAGCTGGCTCCAACAGCTGCGCTTCCTCAACTTCCCTGCGGGGAAGAATCAGCTGGGGTAGATGTTAAAAATCCAGCTTTCCACTGTCCCGAGGAATTCTCATGGGGAAGGGTGAGACTGGAATCTTCCAGCCCTGCTATTTATGCTCCTAGAACATTACAGCTCTTTTTTTTTTACGACGATCTCCTTTCTCTTGTGAATCCCTACTACTTCCAGCTCACAGAATATATATTTTATATTCTATATGCAGGAACCTCCTCTCTCTACATCATAAGCATTTCTAACTGTGCTCTTCCAAAAGCCAATAAATTATATTTTTCTGTTCAGAGGTATCTAACAACGAGGGTATTCACCCGGGAAAACTTTGTGTTTCACACTTCAGATAAAAATTAATAATTTCCTTTGATGCAGTGTTGATTTATTAAATCTCAGAATTATAAGAACATAATTTGCTATGAGAAAATAAATGATACCTCTACTTTTGAGGCACAATTTTGCTTTTTCACAGATGTCTCAATTAATGCTCCAGAGCTCAATTAATGATTTCCAGAGTAGAAAATGGAGTCCCCTTCCTCAATAATTTCTTGAAATTAGGTTCATTATAGGCTGGTATCATCACCAGCCTTCTCTGTTTTCACAACTAAACAATAATTTAGGGTGAAATAATGTAATTCTTGTCAAATAAGGGTCTTCAGAGTATTAGAAATTATTGAATGCAATCCATTACTCTCTCATAAGTTAACCATTTTCATCAATGATTTCTAGATAACTTATTTGAGGTGGTGGGATTTCAAACATGTTTAGAGGGTAGAAGGAGCATTCAAATACTTTATGCGTTAAAACTGTCAAGATAACCAAAATGAAAATCCTCAAAATGTAGACTTTGCATGTAAAATTCCCAGTGCCTCTTAAATACAGCTACTTATCTAAGGTTTGTGGATAGTAAGGGAGGGAGACTGGCAATATAACATTTAAAAAATGGTTAAATGTCTAAAATTGTGAATTAAACGTCTGTAGGCATATCTTATTGTACACTCATTTCTATTTGTGATCAAATAGGCATTAGGATAGGAGTAAAATAAATTAGCAATTCTAAGCAGAAAATGAGGTTTGATTTAGGACATAAACATCAAGTCTTGGCACAGCCTGCAACTCTTAACGTTTCTTTAAATTGAAATTGATCCTCTTTTCTCAGATGGTGTAATTTGAAACACCTTACAGCCAATTATCCCAAAATGAAATCATTTAAAATGTACACAGGACAAGGTGCATTTGTTAATATGTACCCCGTTCACTTGCTAATGAAGACCATGACAATTTTTGAAGGTGTTTATAGAATTACCAAGATATATTCAACAGAAACCTATTTAATTTAGGGGAAAAGCAAATGCTGTAGTGTGTCCTTCCATTTTTGTTATTGTTTTGCTTTTAATTATTAATAAGTTTTACAATATTGCAGATAAATGTTGACAGATACAATAAGACACGATTAGATACGAAGAAATTGTCTTTAAAACATATTGGAGGCAGAAAAAAAGGATTTACTCTACATTCTTCTCAAAGGACAAATACTTCTAATTGTTATCTAAATTCTCTGGGTGTTGAGTTTTAATCCATTCAGAATAAAACTCTTAGTCCTCTCAGTTGAACAGTAATTAGCAGAAGCAGTTCTACTGTCGTCCTAATTTGAGTTTGAAAAGCAAGCTGTCATTTCAGGCCCGTGCCTCATTCTATGTCAAGAAGAGAGAATGCGTTGGTCCTTCATGGGAAAATAGGTGCCCCTGTGCAAATCAACACCGGGGGAAGCAACCTCAGAAGATTTGCATTCTGCTTGCTTCTGGTCCAGTAATGCTCCCTCACCTCAAATCCAGCAGAACCTAACTTCAAGAAATTATTGAGGAAGGGGACTCCATTGTCTACTCTGGAAATCATTTCAAAGGCATTCCTTAAACAGAAAATATTCCTCTCCTCAACAGTTCTTGATACTTTGATTTGGTTTGAAATGTCCCTCTACCTGTACCAATATGTATATGTGCGTGTTTTCTACTTCCTCCTCCCCAACCAAAAAAAAAAAATCTGTGTGTTATTTTTATTTGGAGAACAAATCCATTACAGGAATTTGAGAGACTCTAGGAGTAGGAATCAGAAGTCACCCATGGAAGACAAAAAAGTGTACATATCCTAAGAGATTGCTGGGACAAAGCTTGTTACATTCTCAGTGATATCAATATTTTCAGCAAAATATGCTTTTGACTTAAAGGGCCCTTTTATCACAAAATTAAAATCTGTGGGCTATTTTGGATATAACTTTAATAGACTGGATTTTCTGAGTAATATTTCCATCTGTCAAGAAGCCCCAAGAGCTGACTCGCTCCTTTCACTTACAAAGTACTTCTTTTAAACAGAGGTCCCTGACCTTGTATGACATGTTCATATTTATGCAGAATTTCTGGAGGTACCCTCTCAGATTTCCTCACCACAGTCCTGAGAACTAGCCATAAAAGGTACATGTCCAAACTCGAGCCGATGTGGTCTCGAGTTCAGATCTTCTGAAGCCACATCTAAGGCTGCGGGTACCACTTTATACCACCTCTAGGGTCTCTGTCCAGCATGTGTCCATGGAGATCCCCAACTGAGTTTGTTACAAAGGAGAAGCTGAGTAAGTCAAAGGAAGTTGATATTTGTGAAAGAGACCATTTTGTATAAAATCTTATAAGAAGGCAAAAAAACCCATAAACAACAGCAGTAAGAAAAAGAATCTGTGTGCCACAAAAACAGGAGGAAGGGAAATACATGAGTGGGATGATATGAGCCAAGACGCTGCTTCGATCTTGGAGAAACTATGAGGGAGAAATGATTTCTTTGTAGTCCCTAAGGACAGAAGTTCTTGGTTTAAATCTGTGAAGCCATCTGCTTGGAATAGATTGTTTTCCCCCCGCCTAACATCTGCCAGTGTTTGTGTTTATGTTGGTGACCTGCTGTCCTGTTTGGGTAAAGACTTACACCCTCACACCAACTCAATGGTGGCAGTCACGGTCCAATAAACACACACCAATGAGTCAGGTAGAAAATTCCACAAGCTCCATTAATTTCAATGCTCTGAAAAGTGCATGATGCTCATAAGATTTAGCCTTCGTGGTGCACCTAGAGATTTCGGGGGGAAAAAAGGAACTGCCATTTGGTAATACCTTAGTTAACATGAGTTGAAAGATTTCTTTAAGATATTTTGTTGCAATAGCCACCATTACTGAGCTCTCCATAGAAAATAAGGCATTTTTTTCATCTGGAGGACACCATACTAGGATTAGAGGCAAATATGATAACTATATTAAAATATATGCAGTTGATTATGTCCAAGTAGGAATGCATTTGTTCTCAATTTCAGGAGGAAGACCAGGGATGAAGAACTAGTCAATCTAGATGTCCTAATGGGAAATTAAATACATGGGACATCTTATATCTCCCTGCAGTAAAAATGTAGAAATGACTAAAAGTATATAAATACATACATGCATGTGTGTATATAGCAATACCTGTAGTCAGTGTGCAGATTTCTCAGAAGACTGGACACCAGACTAGACAGGAGGCAATTAAAGGGAAGCCAGATATTGGAGGAGGCAGCACTGTGCAGGGCATTACAGGAAGTTCTGACGGGTAAAGGAGAGTGGTGTTGGGAATAGGGCAGCAGGCAATTCTAAAGGAGAAAATAAAATGTGGGGTGTGGGGGGCTTGGGCTCTTACAAGAGGAGAATCTGGGGTCATAGATCCGCAATCAAACTTATTCACTTGGATGAGCTGGAGAGATCAGCAGTGTTGGAAGTGGTTGTCTCCAGGTACGAAGAGCAAGAATGGAAACTTGACTTGGAAACTTGGCAGCATCTAAGAGAAATGAAGACTCTGGAGGCCAGCAACCAGCCCCACTCTCATGGGAAACAGTATAAAACCTACCAAGAGCTAAATGCAAATCCCTAACCAGGAAGACTAAACAAAGTTTCTATCAGATAAGCAACAAATCTCAACCAAATGGATGAATGTGTGCTCAAGCATCAACTGATCCACTAAGCAGGCATTCAAGAGTTGGAAGTCAAACTGATGATTGTGCACGTAAAAATCAATAAGCATTTGAAAATAATACACCGCATACAATACAAATGATACATTTGATAAACCAAAGAAGAACTCCATCAGGGCTGGCCTGGTGGCATAGTGGTTACATTCACACGCTCTACTTTGGCGGCTCGGAGTTTGCAGGTTTGGATTCCGGGCACAGATCTATGCACTGCTTATCAAGCCATGCTGTGGCAGGCATCACGTATAAAGTAGAGGAAGATAGGCACGGATTTTAGCCCAGGGCCAGTCTTCCTCAGCAAGAAGAGGAGGATTGGCAATGGATGTTAGCTCAGGGCTAGTCTTCCTCACACAAAGAAAGAAGAACTCCATCAAAGTGGCAAGAGTTAATCAAGGAAACAAAGAAATACATTTAAGTTTACTTAACAGAGTCAAAGAGATAAACAAGAGTAGGTGGTCATGGAACAAGAAGAAATGGTTACAAAAAAACAGATTAGATTTTATGCAATGGTAAATATCACTGTAATTAATAAAAAACAAAAACAACAGTGAACAGTGAGCAGCGGGGCTTACTAATATACTATATGAGGTTGTTAAGAGTTCAGATGCCCCTAAGAGAGATGTGCTTCAGAGCCCATGCTGTGGACCAGTGCCAAGATGGCAGAACTGATCCAAGGACTGCCACACGAAAGAGAAATGGAATGCCAAAAGGAGAGGACAGGCAAAAGAAATTGGTATGTAGCACCCCTTGTTTCAGACCTCAAGCAAACACACATTCACTATAGGAATGCCTCCCTGATTTAGGTCTCCAGAAATTTCAAAAGATCCGCTAAATAGGAGTTTTCAACCAAAGATCACTAGCCACAGTTAGTAAGTCAAGAAAAATTAAATAGCCACACTATGGATACTGGAGTTATTGCATACAGAATATCAATTTATGTATACAATATAGAGACATAATATATGCAATCACAAAATTTCTGTTATTAGAACAGTTATATATTCTAATATGCATTGCTCTTGGAAATACATGGGGATAGAGATAAAATGAGATAGAATGGAGAGAGAATTCTTCCTCCAAGACGTATGAGGAAGACATGTGTCCATGTGTGTGTGCATGGGTGTACACTAACATATACCCACATCAATCTGTCAGCTAAAACAATTTCCATTTTGTAACATGCCATTTCCATTTTGTGCACACACAGAGTGAAATAGAAAGTGTAAAGTACGTGGAAGATACTTTTTGAAGAAATTTAATGAGATTTAATATAAGGAACCTCATTCCCTGCTTTAATAAAGAAATGAATCCTCTAATCCACGGGGTGGTAAACTCTTTCAGTAAAGTGCCAGATAGTAAATATTTTGACTTTGCAGGCCCTGCGGTCTCTGTTGCAACTACTCCACCCTGCTCTTGTAGCACGGAAGCAGCCATAGACAATACATAAGTGAATGGTTGTGGCTGTTTGCCAATAAAGCTTTATTTACAAAGACGTCAGGAGGGCCAGAATTGGTCCATGGGCTGTAATGGACCTTTCTTCCCTTGCTACACAGCATTGGCATTGCTTCAGAAATGATTAGAACCTCAGCTTCACCAAGAAGTGTGAAGGCAGAAGCTGTATTGTAACAAGAAGCCCAAGTGAACATTTTAAAATGCATTGCTGACCGTTCTGCCATACACTGTTCTCTTACAAGATTCGGGAGAAGTAAGGTTAGGTATTCCCTGTGGTCCCAATATATGTTGCACGAACACACATACACACATGCATACCCACACTCAAGTGTTTGAAAAGCACTCTTCTCACAAATGGTTATTAATGTTATTAGTTATTAATTAATGATACCAGTTACTTCCTTGTCAGAGCAAATATCTTCATTGTTGACACCACCTTAAGAATTGTTATGAAAGCCGCAAAGTGGGGGAAAAAAATAAAAGTCAATTCCATAAGAAAAAAAGTATTAAAAGCACTTAATGAAGAGCAATCTCTTTGTTGGCTCCAACGTGTTCTCAGCAAGTTCTGACCAGAAGGCAGGACGCTCCTGTCAGAACTTCCATGAGTCTAGTGTCTTCCACAGTACAGGAAACCATCACCACTGGGTGATATTTCTACTGCCAGGCTCCCACAGCTCTTTGATCAAGAGAACAGTGGGTGAGGCTGCAAACAGAGGTTGGCAGCAGCCACACATAAGAAACCCTAAACGTAGGCCAGTGGGTAGAAATGGGCCCCAGAGTACTCAGGGGGACCCTCGGCAGCTCAGTGAGGCAAAGAGCTTGTCTCAGTGTCCTATAACTGCAGGAGTAACGAAGAACACAGAAAATCTCGTTCCAGGGAAGCCCGCACTTGCGGCTCCAACAGCGTCTAACCGCAAGGCCTTAGCAAGAAAATACAGCACGTCAATTGTTCATCCTTGGATGGTGAATGGCACAGATAAAGATGTAGATGTACATGTAGACATAGATGTAGATGTAGATCATATAGATCTAGATGTAGATGATATAGATCTAGATACAGACGTAGATGATATAGATGTAGATGATACACATGCAGGTGTAGATGATATAGATGTAGATATAGATATGGATGTAGATATATAGATGATGATATAGATGTAGATATAGATATAGGTGACAATATAGATGTAGGTGATGTAGATGTAGATGATATAGATGTAGGTAGATGATACAGATGTAGATATAAATATAGATGTAGGTGCTACAGGTATAGATGTAGATTTAAGTATAGTTGTAGATGTAGATGATATAGATGTAGATGATAAAGATGTAGATGTATATGTAGACATAGATGGAGATGATACAAATGTAGATGATGATATAGATGTAGACAATATAGATATAGATATAGATGTAGATTTAGATATAGATCATGATATAGATGTAGACGATATAGATGTAGATGTAGATACAGATGTAGATGTAGATGACACATAGACAGAGAAGGATATGGATATACAGACAGGTATACATCTATACGTCTATGTCTATATTTCCATTTCCACATCTCTATCTCCGACTGGAGCTACCTTCAAAGAACGTCACTCTCACAGAACTTCACACTTCTTGGCCTCCTTCAGATGCACCAGAATGTTCCACCTCTGTGATTAACCACACTACACAGAATCTCGAGCTCTGAGACACTCTCTGCTCCATGTAACCCAGATAAAGAATCACTTGAAGGACTCCCAGGAAAAGAAGGAAAGCCACAACTCTTATGGTCAATTTTCATGACTCTTGTTTATGGAAGTTATGGAGCAGAACTTAACTTTCACTTCCCGAGACTTTGAGATTTAGGCATAATGGGAAAAAATATAGTAGAAAAAAATTAACAGCTGAATTTCACATAATTACTAAGTAAACTGTATTTTATGTGACCTATTTAGACAAATATGTTCTTCTTATATTTCAAAAGTTTTGCTCCTGTGTGCTTGAAAATTTTTTTCTCTAGTCATGCTTGAGAATCAATCTTATCTGAATTGTTACTTCTTAGAAATAAAAACAAGAAGGAATCTTTAAGAAACATCGGGAATAAAGGGTTGACCCTTCTGTTATGCAATGTAGTCTTGTAAGATTCAAAAGGAGTAGTTTCAGGTATTCACTATGGCTCCAATATATACTTAGAGTATGTACCTGCACACACACGCACACACACACACACACGTCATAATCCTACACATTCCACATACCTTAGACAACTAAGGTACCACTGCCATGCAGTTAATAAGTGGTTGCCTACCTGAATAGCTTCATCCAGCTGATGAGTGAAAATTCCAATATAAGAAAAAAAATCCCAGTCCTTTTCTCTTGTTGTCTAATTCTAGCAAAACGAATGAACCTGACTCAATCAACACAGCAAATAACAGAGTGAAAAAATAAGTAAAGTCCATGTTATTTCCCCATCAATCTTTCCATTACCATCATACACCAAAAATACTTAAAAAGTGATACTTAATGAAGAAATGAGTGCCTCTCCCTGCAAGTAGCCTCAATCCTGTTGTGTTTAAGTCAACAATATAGTGATGAAGGGAACGTGAGCAAGAAGATATTATTATGGAATAGAATTAAGAAGACTGCAATTCCTATTAAATTGGTGAATTGGATGCTAATGTTCAAGTTCCTGGAGTTCTTCAAAATCCCACCTCTGCACACCCACAACAGCCCCTAAAGAATTCCTCTCATCATCTATGTTTCTCTAAGGATGTGCTTCAATTTTCATTCATTTCCTTAAATGCCTTTGCTTCTCCAGGCTTCTGTCTGAGCAACGACTGAAAATGCCTTTAATGTTTTCAACAAGGAGCCTGTTGTTGCTAAATTTTTTGGAAATTTTACAGCACTTATGTTATGGAACTTTACAGCTATGCGACGGGTATCCCTGAATTTCCTCAGTGACCAAGAGAAGCAGAGTTTCCTTGTTAGCTGTCAACCCACAAAGGGGAAAGAGTGAGTGAGAAATGTCTTGGTTGATTTAGGTCATAGAGATGGGGGGGGGTGTTTTGTTACAGCAGCATTACCTTGCCTAGCTGACAAATACACTGTTCTCAAGGTTGTGCAATAATGGCTCGCAACACCTCCAAGAAATTCCTCAAACATATACTTATGTGAATATTCAAAGCCACATTTTACTCTGTCTTCTAAGTATGATTTGCTTCTTTGGGGCTCTTCCAATCTCTCAGAACTCCTTGCTTTTCTACTCTGCTCAGTATTCACTCTTTGAGAACCTGCTAGCTGAACACTGAATTAAGCAATTCACAATAAAGTATCAGTGATATTAATTCAAGGATTTGCATGTTCAAGAATTATTTGCCTATTAACACAACATAATCTCTTCAGACTAAATATCAATAGTTCAATTTCAGGTAAAAATGAACAGTGTGTGCTTGAAAGATTTTGAGAAGTGATCTGCTAAATGTACATTAAAATGTACGAAAAGACTTAGCCTTACTTAGGAGAATCAATTCAAGTTTTGATCCATTTTAGATTAAATCTGCATGCTCTTTTAAATCTTATTTGCAGAAAGAAATAGATCAATGTGGAATAATTAAACACTGTTTACTTTATTAAAATATATCTAAATATATGTAATATATATCTGTACAAATCCTATCTAAGATTTATATCTTGCCTGTACAACTTAATTTGGATCACCTGGACAGAACGTGGGTGGTGATGAAAATTTAGAGAAAAAGGGTTCTATTCCTGACTTCCTGTAGAAATGAGGTTTCATACCAACAAGCTTCAGAAGCAATCAATAAAACCCCTGCATTATGCAAATAAAACACCTAGGCAGTTATGGTAAAGCCAACAGAGTTTGAGTGTGGAATAAAATTTTACTATAAAACAGCATGAATTTTAATAGCATTTTTTTTCATATTCTAGATGGAAACACAACACATCTTTCAAGAGGAGATGCTATAAATTAATGTCAATAATGGTCTCTCAGAGAATCAAGTGTTTGCTAGCAACATGCAGAAATAGGCTTGAAACGGACACATGGAATGAATTTTGTTGCACACATGGGGTATGCAACGCATGCTATTTCGCTCCCCAGCTTTTTGTGTTGGGAAGGCACAGTGGTTTAATTCGACTGAGTCCTGCCCATTGCTACCTAAGTGATGTTGGAAATGTTTCTCGGTGTTTTGGAGCCTGTTTCCTCATATATGAAAGAGAAATAAGCTAAATCGGATAAATATGTGCACCACAGAGCTCAGTGGCAAGGGTTATATTGGTCAAAAGAGAACAATGAGATGGAGAAGACGTGTCCTATCTAGAAAATGGGTCATGAATACTCCAACCTCGCATGTCATGGAGAGCCTCAATCCTCTTTTCACTTCTATCATAGGAAGACAGGTTTCAGAGAACACTCAGACGACTGAGTAGACAAGCCAAAGAGGTAATGGAGGGTGTTCTTTCTAGGAAATTTTAAGTGGTGAAAAGTTGGAGTCAAGATTTCCCAGGCTCTTGTTTGCAAACTGCCTGAATTTCTTTGGTATGGGGGTAAAGAAAAATCTTTTCTTGTATCATAGATGACATTTAGCTCAATAGTCATAGATAGATAGATAGATAGGTAGATAGATAGATAATTGTTAGATGATAGATAGATGATAGATGATTGACAAATAGATAAATGGATGATTGATAGATAATGAGAGGTGCTAGACAGATCGATCGATAGATAGATAGGCAATTGATAGATAATGATAGGTGATAGATAAATGATAGATGATTGATTGATAGACACTAGATAGTAAATAGACAGACAGATAGATAGATAGCTAGATAAAGAATACACCATCAAAATTAAGCATGAAAGTTTAGTGTAAAAAGTAATATATTGTCCACCTTTATTGAGGTGCAATTTACATACAATAACACCCACCTTTTTAAACTGTAAAGTTTATGAGTTCCATTAATCGTATTATTTTGTGTAACCACAGCCACAATCAAGATATCAAACAGTGTGAGCAACCTAAGTTCACTACCCCCTTTGCAGTTAATCCTTCTACATTACTCCCAGCCCCAGCCAAGCATGGATCCATTCACAGTCCGTCTAGCTTTGTCTTTTCTAGCATTTCATATAAAAGGGCCCATGCACGTAGGTAGATTTTGTGTCTGACTTCCTTCATTTAGCCTAGTGGTTTTTTGAAATGCATCTACGTGTTTGCATTTATTAATACTTTGTTCTTTTTGATGGATGAATACTATTCGTTGTACAAATGGGTAAACAGAATGTTTATCCATTCACCAGTTGATGAACGTATGGTATGTTTCCAGTTTTCTGTTTTTTTGCTATTTTGAATAAAGATGCTATGAATTCATGTACAAGGCTTTGTGTGGAAATATGTTTTCATGTCTTTGGTAGACACGCAGGAGTAGCATCATAGGGTCATATGATTAGTATATGTTTAAATTTGATAAAGTCTCACTGTTTTCCAAATGGATAAAACACTATAAATCGTTGATGTCTCCAAGTTTGTATTCCTAACACTTGATTACAAATGTTAGCAAACAGTGATAAATTACTATTAAGGCTTTGCTAATCTAAGAGGGTTTTTTAAAATTAGAATTTAATTACCCGATACCTTATATGTCCTTTATCTTAAATACACATGGTTAGTCAAATGCTTAATCTAGGAATAATTGTACACCAACGTTTAATTTCTCAAAGCACCGTAAAATTCGTTAGACTATTTGAGTCAGAGTTCCCAGGTTGGTACTGCAAACACACATCTCCGATGGATGGCATATCCTAACTGACCACCTCATTATCTATAAAATTTCAACATATATTGAATATATATTTTCAAGATAGATGATTTCTTAAATTATCCTCTTTGATTTTAGATCACAGCATGTGTGTCAAGGGAAAGCAAACTCAATAATAATCGCCTTTGGAGTTACTTTCTCTTTTCCACGCCTTTGCAGTGCAAAGGAAATAATTTTGTAGAAGGGATGACTAATTTCCCACACACTAATTTCTTTTTCTGCCTGATGCTCTGATTTTTTCATTCACCATGATTGTGACTGAGACCCTCATCAACTGTAGTAGTTGAACAAGTACGTAGTTTGTGTATAAGATAATTTTTTTAAAAGTGTCAGGTTGCTGTGCAAGATAATTTAAAATGAAGAACAAGTTTTTTCAAGCAAGCCTTTGCAGAAGGCAAAGTTCAGTGTTTTTCAAAATGATTTGTTGATTAGAACCACAATTTGCCTTCGAGATCCACATCTTCATGGAGCGCTAATTTATTGTGGGCGTGTTTAATGATACATGATTGTCTAATTAGATATGCTGAAAACATGTTATGTCCAGCTTCACCATCTTGTAAATATTTGTTGATTCTGGTTAGACTGCCCACGCTGTTACTTGCTGTCAGAGGTGGCCAAAAAGATTCAAATGAATAATTACATTTTTAAGTACAACAACCATGGAATACTTGCATGTTGATCTTTGCCCTCAGATGTAATTCCATGTGTTGTTTTATAAAGCTACCTAAAGTAATTGTAACAATGCTTTCCCTTTTGTAAGGCAAATTACATTCTGTTTATCATCCCTGATTGAACAAATTAAATCTAACTGACTCTTCTTTAGCCAAGGAAAGATTATTTTGTGCTTTCTATGGGAGCATATTTTTCTTGGGAAAACAAGATCAATATAAACAATTGAAAGAATTAGTGGTTGCCCTGTTTGAACACGTAATTTCAAGTACCGTTCATAGAACTCTCAATTTAAGGAGTCCCCAGTGGTTAATTGTTGAAGAATATTCATGAGAACCTCAAGCTTCAAGGACAGAACTTATTTCTTCATTAAAATAAGGCAGGAGAAAAGTAAAGATGTAAAAAATAATTGCCCCATAAAATATCTTTAAAAGCAGAACTTCTTTTCTTTGTTTTTAAAAAGATCTCCTGAGCTTTTGAATATATGTGAACTTTCCAGTTTCAATTAGTTTTTGTTGTTTAGCCGATCAATGGATGTTTAGTTGACTAGTATATTAACTTGATCCATTCTCTTGCCCAAGAATTGGCTTTTAAGTCAGAAGTTGGTATATCATCATCAGATTATATACTACCAAAGAAAATGCAAACTTGTTGAATGAATTGGCTGCCATATATATTGGAGATTCTAAAACTGGACATATATATTTCATTATATTTTGTCTTTAAATCCATTGTTTGGGACTTAGAAAAGAATCCCCAGATGTCTTCTAGTGAATCTTGTTTTTCTGTACCCAGATGGATAAGTAGCTTCTTCACAGTTGTGAATCGACTGTGGCACAGCAGATATTGCAAACACAGTTGATATTTTAAGAATGATATTGATTTATGGATGCTAAGAAGCCATATGGTTGCTACAAAAACACAACAATCTCCCCCAAATAATTCAGAGAAAAAAAACTGTTGCTTTGTTTTACAATATATTTATGTTTTTAACATTGAATTTACTTGTACCTTAATTTCTGGGAATTTACTTAAAATTAATGGAATAAGTATAAAAGGACCCAGGGCATTACTACATTAGTACATTTTCAAACATAAAGAAAAGCACTGTATTAGCTGGAGTAAATAGCAGCTACATCTACATATACAGCCCAAATTCTAACTGGCTTTATGTAACAAAGGCATATTTTTCCTATCATAGCTGTGTCCATCACTTGGACAGAACTCAAACATCTGGTCCCCTCTGTCTTCTCTCTCAGTGCAGGATATATACACACATATATATATATATACACACACACACATGTATCTATACACACACACATAAGTGGATACGTGTTATATATACAGATATATGTGGAGTATCTATATATCTAGGATATCCATCATCTATCTAAGTTTGAAAGCTTTTATTTCTATGGGGCATGCAAAATATCAAAAAGAAAAACAGAGTTCAATTTTTTTTCTTTATGGTAATTCCAGTATTCCAACAAATGGCCCCCAAATGACCAATGCTTGATAGGTGTTATTCAGATACATATATTATTCTTGTGACATTTCCTGAACTAAGAATGTCAATCAATGTCAGCGGCAGCTCTGTTCCTTGGGATAATGCTGCCCCTTTCACCCTCCAGACTCCATCCAGAGGAGGAAGTATAAGTTTCTTACAAATGACAGCTGCAATTCTGTGGGTGCCTAGTTGAGGCTTAGAAAGACATGCGTTATTTTTTTCTTTCATCCCTCATTCTATGTAGCCACAAATAGGGGATGTGCTTTTTTTGTTCCTTTGAGCTGATGCCTGACCGTTCCTCATCTCTCCACCTGAAAACATCCAATTCTGAAACTCAAGCACAACAGCCTGGACAGCTCAAAATCATCCGCGTTGCAATCATCTACCAACACCCAGGTGTCTGTCTCAAACTCATTGAACATTTAACTCCCGGTTCACTGCCATCATCTCCAACACAGCCTTTGCCTTTATTTTTGGTGATACCCCTGATTTCCTCTGCCTCGTCTCAAGGACGTTGCTTTCACCTTTCCTTCATTACTCCCTGCCATGGCCATACCGTGGATGCCATTACAAAAATTGTATCACCTCCGTGCTCTCCATTCTGAGCATTCCACTCTCTGACCACCGCCTTCTATCCTTCAACTCATTATCGTTAGTATTCCAACAAAACTTCAATAAACACTGGCATATAACAGTCCACTCTCTGGACCTTTGTTCTCAAGCCCCTCATCCCTCTAGTTTGGAAGGACTGAGTTTGACAGTCAAATGGAATCTGCATTATTTAGTTGACAAATCACTTCCAGATTTTCTCGCCACCGCTTAGGAAATCTTTTATGAGTAAATGCGGTCGCTATTAAACATTGTCTGAGTTTTATGTAGCATGATGGATGATCAGGTAATTTCATTTGATTGATTGGCTAATTGATGAAGGTTATGTTCCTCTGTAAAACCCCACCAATAAAGCAAAATAAACTCCGATAGCCTTTAAAATTCTCTCCACCATTGTAGAAAATTTTCCCACTTTGCTCATATTTACTTAAGAATGCATGGAATTTAGACTGATATATTGCCAATATATGGCAACTAGCAGATGCTTAATATAAGTATTTGTTACATTCAATGAATGAATGGATGGATATTTTGATTTTAATTTCTAATGTTTATTCTAAATCTATTTTATTGTAGTAACTTTGCTTGTCCTGTATTCTTATTCTTATCAGTACAAAACAAAGATTGTTTCTCCCGAAAATCGCTAATTCTTGCCCTTCAAATCTCTTTGATGAATTCACAATCCTATTATTTTTGAAAACACAGTCACTTTTGTGCCTTTGATGAATCCTTAATCTTTTCAAATTGCTGAAGATTCTTTTATTGATTTTTCCCCTCAATGGAATTTATCTTCTCATTTTAAATTAAATAGAAGTAGGATTTGGCGGGCAAATCCTACTGGAAAATATTATGGCTTGTATCATCATATTCATATTAAAAGAAATCCAAAAGGCTACCATCCCCTTTGGTTTTATTTGACAATGCACCTGTAAGAACCATCTCATACATTCAGGAGCTGTTGATGCCTGTTGACAAGATTACATATATTTCCAGTACAGTGTAGATGAAATAAATACACATTATTAGTAGTATTTAAAGGATTTTTAGTCATGTTAACTTCAGTTAGTTTTTTCCCTTCTGTCGATGTATAATTAAATTTGCCTATGGAAATAGTTTAATGAAATACTCTATCTTTCAACACCGCTCCAGTCCTGTGAAATTATCCTGTGCACTAGGAGCTCAAAGAATCCAATGACAGGGACTAACTTATGCCAGACAAGTGGACTAGAGGGACGTGTGAAGGATGAAGGTGACCTTCGCCCTCATGGTTACCTAGCGGGTGGAGGTGACATATGTGATGGTGTATGATGACATATGATTTAATAGATGCATATATGTGTTTATATTGCTGTGAGCAGGAGTGTCCCGGCCTGCCTTGTGTCTCTTGCTAGGGGGTTTTCATGGTCCAGTTGAGTGTTTCTCCTGCCTGGGTCACTTCCGGTTTTGAAATATCCATACCAATTTCTAAAGCTCTCACAAATTCTGCTAATTAGTGGCCACACATTAATAAATCCATTTCTGTTTAAACTAGCTGGAAGACTTCTGCCACAAAGAATGCTGACTCCTGAAAATATGAATTTGATCGTCTTAGCTTTGATTAGTGATTCGGTTAATGATTTTGCTAGTGAGCTCTGGGATTTGAACATCCCCAGGGATTCCCAGAACATCTCAAAAGCACAAACTTTTCCAACCTTCCCAATCCTTTGCAGTCTTAATTTCATCCTTATTTGTATTCTGTCTATTTATTCACATTCTTCATAAATTGGCACCATGAATTTAAGAGACATGTTGCCTAGTAAAGTATTGACATGAGGGAATTGGTCCAAAGAAAGGCAAATTGATTTCAAGGATATTAATCAAAGATGGTATGTTTTTAAAACTTATTTTATTGCATGCTTGTTGATTTTTTAACTGGATTTTCAAGCAATCATATAACTCCTTAAAACTGGAGTTCAAACCCCAAACCTCCCATTACACCTGCATGTTATTTTAAGAGCAGTCACTTGGAGCATCTGAAGTCATGTCCACATTAAATTCCTTTACATATCTTAGGGTAGTTTTCATTTCACACTTTTCTTCTTTGCTCCATGTTAAGAATCTGTAGTTCTTACTAAAATTTCCCCAGGATAATATTTCCAGGTTCCTTTTAGTTCAGGCATCTTTCTCTGGACATAACTGTGACTGTCTACTTTTGCATGTGGTGCCAAGCTCTGAACACAACACTGCATGTTTATCAAGACTTGTGGCATCTACGAGCCTCCAATGGAAGGTGCCACCAAATGCACTCTTACGGAATCAGCTTTCCAGCAAGCAATAATATTATCCACGGGGAGCTTAGATCCATATCAAAACTCCAGTACTCTTAACCTGAATATCTATCAAGGCAAGAAGCTTTTAAAGAAGAAACCCAATGTACATGAAGCCATCATGCTGAAATAAAGACTTTTAATATTTGGAAGCATTGCCTTCTAGTCTTTTCTTTCTATGTATGGAGATAAATCATTTAAATATTTGGGATCCTACACTAGATGCTATTTTATTTGTGTTCTGCTCAATTACAGCCTTCCATGGCGTATTAAATTTTCCTGAGGCTGCTTTAAGAAATTACCACAATGTTGGTGACTTGAAACAACATAAATCTATTTTCTCACAATTCTGGAATAGAGGTGTCAGCAGGGCCAAGCTTCCTGCAGAGGGTCCGGGGGAGGGTCCTTCCTTGTCTCTCCCAGCTTCTGGTGGTTCCAGACGTCCCTTGGCTGGTGGTGGCATCTTTCTCATCTTCAAATCTTCGGCATCTTCCAGTCTCTCTGTGCTCCATCATAATTTCACCTTCTCCTCTGTGTGGGTGTGCAAACCTCTCTTTGCCTTCCTCTTATAAGGATTCTTGCAATGACATCGGGTCCACCTGGATAATCCAGGATCACCTCCCATCTCAAGATTCTTAACCACATCTAAGAGGCCCTTTTGCCATAAAAGGGAACATCAACAGATTCCCGGGATTAGGATCTGATACCTTTGGGTGTCCCTTTAGCCAACTACACCCATGGTGAGGGTCCTCTCTTGCTGCACTGAATGTTAAACCCAACTTTTTCAACTGCATATGTGTTACTGGTGGTTTCGGGCTACAGGGCACTGATATATTAGCATTAAAAAAACAATAAATTGGAGTGCATGTATCACTTCAGTATCCTGTATTCATTTTCTTTTGGTACATATATAGGTACTGAGAAGAGGAATTGCTGAGTCATACGGTAGATCTACTTTTAATTTTTTGAGGAAACTCCACATTGTTTTCCCTACAATGGCAATAATTTTACAATATATAAGTGTGTCAAATTAACACGTTGCACACCTTACATTTGCACAATGTTACATGTCAAAAATATTTCAGTAAAAAGTGAAAAAAAAACCACGGTGACTATCTTCCAGATGACCTCCTCTGAGGTTAATTTATCAAGAAGCATTTTATTTTTCAGTGCCCGCTACCCTCCAACTATATAAAAGAAACTAGCTAGGAAGCTCAACATATTGTAGGATAAATTCCTCATCTGTATGCTCACAATACCCATATTTGGGTTATGGTTTGTTTCTTGGGTTTTATGTGAACGAGAGATCCGACCTGGCTGCCTTTATGAGGATGTGCACTGAGGTTCATTATCTTCTACCAGAGACTAACAAAATTAATGTAAATGATTTCAATCTACTCCACTGTAGTTCACTGCGCTGAGTTGCATAATTCAGCTGTGAGTAGCTGGAAATGCAGGATTGGACTTTATATTTTTTCAAAGTCTCTTCGACGGAGAGGCACACATTTCAGGTTGAAATGATGCCTCCCAGGGATACTTGATCATACCTCTGCATGTGGAAGGAATTGCACTGGAATGTTCTTCCCCACCAGTTGAAATGGGCTGTAACTTTTATTTCAACCCTTTATGAAAAAGCATCATCTTTATATCCAAGGCTAACTAGGTCAAGAACAATGTTTTTTTAAATTTTTAAATTCCCCTTGGTAAGGGTGGATCAAATTGTGTTTTCCATCATAAAGACATCCCTGAAATCATTAGGGATTAAGGGTATGAATAATTGTTATTTATCTGGAGAAGAAGCAAAGGGACTTTCCATAAATTCATTCCATTGTGTCTGTCAGATATTTTCTCATTCCTTTATTCCCTCCTCCCTCCCATCATTTATTTATGAAACATTTATTGAACACCTGTTATGGGAAAGGCTATAGGGAAATCAAGATATCTGAAGCATCTTGAAGAGCTTAGCGCAAAGAGCCAGACTTCTAAAAAACTTGAAAAAAAAAGAGACATCCTCATAATAAATGAATGACTGGTGTGCCAATGTCCACCACAGAAAATATTGAGGAAAAAAAGACCTTTGGAAATGCCCTCAGCCCAGTCAATTTTCAATGAGGATAGTGAGGTTTTGTAGACTTTGGGGGTAAACTAACAAATGTGGAGTGTTTTGGGGTAAATACTTCAACGATTGGGACCTCACTTGAAGACAAATGGGAAAGAGCACCCCTTTCTCCCACAAGCCTCCCTCAAGATCAAAATGTTCTCATCCCCTTTTCTTTTCCTCCAATATCTGGTGATAGGTAGCAACATCTAAGATGTATTATGCTGCAGAAATTGAAGGTATGGTACTCAGTTTGGAAATCTCCTTTGCCATGATTTACACAGCAAGAGTGTAGCTTGCAAGAATGTTGTGAGAGGTTTGCAAAAGTCTGAGCATGGTAAAAATGCTGATTCGCTCAGGAAGGGATTTGGAGGGAAAGAGAGCACATTTGTAGACCTATAAAACAATTTCAGGATTTTACAATGAGGAAGTTTTACACAGGGAAAAAAATTCCATAACCTGATTGCAGGTATATAAAATCGTGCAGAGGGGCATATATCAAATTTCAACTTTTTATGGTCAAGTTTTAATCTGGCAAGTTTTCCTGTCTGCCCAGTTCTCATTTGGTGGGACTGGGTAAGCTGGATTGATGTCAGTATTTCTTGCAATGGATATATGGATTTTATCTAGATAATACGCTTTTTAAGGGACTAAACCAACTCCTGTTCATATTTGATCATCCTGGTGTGTTGTACATTTAATGTGCTTGACCAGTATTTACTTAAGATTGTGTGTGTAGAAGTCCCATCCTCCGGTGTGCCTGATGTAATAATTTAGGTGTGTGTGCCCTTTTACGTGTAAATACTCCTTTATAACCCATTATAGATATAAAGACACTTTGCACATTTATTATTTCATTTAAACTGCCCACAGCACAGACTCCTTTGAATCAGTATCACTTTATGTTTGAAAAATCTGGGTATCGGGCAGGAGAGGAGACGGATCCACGATCTTGCAGCTCACAACAGGAATCAGATTGAAAATCTTGGAATTTCACATCCTCTATTTATACCCACACACCAGACAGTCTGAGAGTTGACTTTTATAAATTCCTGCGCTGGTACATAGCTGTTGGATGTTTCATTTAATGTTTTTCTCTCTTTGTGGTCTTATGTGTACATTTTAGGAACTAGGTCAGGTAATTTTGTGTTCATTTTAGCTGTGGCTCTTGTTCTATTCTATGGGAAGTGTTTTCAGTCAGCAAGAAAGTCCTGGGCGCTTTTGTTGTTCAATGAACTATTCATATTTTTTTAAATGAAGTTCAGTTGGTTCAATGAGTATGATTTACTTAGAGAATTCTCAACAATACTGAAAATTATTAACGGCCTGCCCTTCATGTGATCATGTATGATTACTGCCAATGAAGTGGGCACGTTGAACTACACCTGTAAAGGTACAATGACACAGGAGGACTTTCATCTGTGCTCTGATGAGCCATAATTACGGTTTGCCATAATTATTTTCCAGCAAAGAGAGATTAGCAGAACGTTGTGCCATGAAACCCCTTAGAAAACACACACCCAATAACCTCTTAAACAAAGAGAAAGAGGAGCCGATTGGCCCATATGAAGCAGCTGCAATTCACGGAAGCGACACTAGACATGTTGTTACCTAACTCCTAAGCCAGAGAGGTTTCCAGAACTGCTACGGACCACCTGACTATGTCATCCGTGGTTCCAACATCGAGAGCATTCCCAGCCAAGCCGTGCAGCAGAGAAAGGCTCAAGGATGTGTCTCAGCTGAGCTGCACACTGGAATCGCCCGAAAACTTTTAAAACTAAGGAGCCCTACGGACCACCCTCAGAGACTTTTATTGAACTGCTTTGAAATGCACCCTTGAAAATGTGGTATTTTAAAGGGTCCAGGTGATTCTAACACACAGCAATGTCCAAGAATCCCCAGCCAGGAATGTGGGATTAAATGTCACCCATGATGCCTTTTGCATGGACTGTACTTTTTTTAAATGCATGCATTGCTCGAGAGACTTCATCCAAGGACAGTGCTCATGTTCAGACGCACTGTGACGGAAAAAACATTGGGGATGTTCAAGGAACGTGTGCAAACCATCCCGGGGCCATCTCCACTGCGCATGCACTTCCAGAGGGAGACCAGCAGGTGGCGATGTTGATTCGGCTGCTGAGCAATGAACTCGGTTGGGAGCTCCAGGGGACTTGAGAAGTGTTCCTTAAAATCTGGCATCTTCCTGCGACCCCCTCAAGGGCTTTGCTTTGTTTAACTACACCTGCAGCTGCTGATGCCAGGAGAGAGCCAATTATGCATCATTAGCCTTCCCTGCTGAGGTGCTGAAACCACACTTTGCTCACTATTTTTGTTCAAATCACATTAATGAGTGTGTCATACGCATTTGTTCTCTGTTTAATGTGCAATGAAAAAGTATATGTATATTAATATATATATGTGTGTGTGTGCACGTTCTTTCCAGAACGATGTTCGATTGTGGATGTTGATTCCAGGAAAGGGGCATGCTGCAAGAGGATGCCTAAGGGGAGAGAGAGCAAGCAAAGATTTTGTGAAGAAATCTTCACCCATGCGGAATAGAGGGGGAAAAAAACCTACTTCAGACTGGAAGTTGAACCCAGCTGAAAAGAGATGCATTTAACCTAATGAAGTTAATAGACTCTTTGGCAAGTGGAACAGAATGTTTAGTTCCTGTCCATTAAAACCGTGGAACACGACCATGAAAAGATGGCAGAACAGAAGCACATTTTCACCCACCAGAGGTCAATTCATATGGTGGATAAAGTCAGGTCAGACCTAGGAAAAAGAAACACAACAGAGAATGTTTATGGAGCATTAAATGGAGCACTCGTTTTTCAGATGTAGTGAAGTGATTACAGACAGCATTGTAAATCATATTGGCTATATTTTTCTTCCACTCGCAGTATTGTAGGCATCGGACCATTCATTCATTCACTCAAGGTATATCACCCACCCTGTACTAGATACTGCATGGCACTATAGAGATAAAACTAGATAACTTCCAGTTCCTTCTAAGAGTTGTTCTACCTTCACTGCTGGTTCTATGGGAAATTACATGTAAGGTGGCCTCTATCTGCTTCTCCATGTTGACAGAAATGGCTGATACCTGGCCAGTCCTCAAGATTTTTAAGGTCATAAAAGAGCAAGGAAAGGTTGAGAAATGGCCACAAAGAAGAAGGGACTGTGAAGACATGACAACTAAATGCAATGTAATCTCCCAGATGGGATCCTGGAAGCAGGGTAGAGGTTGGGGGGGAACATTAATAGAAAAACTGGTGGAATTGAAAAATATCTGGAGTTTAATTGTGATGTACCAATGTCAGTTTCTTGGTTTTGACAAATATACCAAAGCAGTGTAAGATATTAGTAATGGGGGAAACTGGATGAGGATTAAATGAGGACTCTGTGTGCAATATGACAATCTTTCTGTAAATCTAAAATTACTCCAAGAATAGTCTATTTTTAAAACTCGGTAGTAAAAAAGCAAATAACACAATATACCAAATAAACAATCTAATAAAAATGAGCACATGATTCGAACAGATACTTCCCCCAAAATAATATGCAGCCAATAAGCCCTTGAAAAGATGTTCAACATCTTTAGTCATTAGGGACATGCAAATTAAAACCATAATCATAGGGAGATGTTACTATGCACTGATAACAACATCTAAAACATAATCAATATACAACAAAACCCTCTAACAAGACCAAGGGTCGGGGTTGGGGACTGTGAGGACTAACACATTGCAGATGGGATACAGAATGGTACAGCCAGTCTGGAAAATATTTTGGGGCTTCTTATAAAACTAAACATCCAATTACCGCATAGGTCCTCTCCTAGGCATTTAACCAAGAGAAATTAAAAAGACTTATGTTCATTTGAGACTCTGTCAATGAGCATTTATCCTGGCTTTATTTGTAATCATGAGAAAGTGGAAACAACCCAGATGTCCTTCACTGGATGATGCAGAAGCAAACTGTAGAACATCTTTAAAATGGAAGAGGACCCAGCAATGAAAAAGGAATGAATTGCTCACACATGTAACAACCTGGGTGAACTTCAAATGGGTTAACCTAAGTGAAAGAAGCTGGTCTCAGGAAGGTGCATATTGTATGACCCCTTTATAGAACATTCTGGAAAAGACACTACAGGGGCAGAGGACAGATTGACGGGGCCCAGGGGCTGAGGGTGGGCAAGGGTCGACCACAGAGGAGGACAAAGTGATTAGGGAGGTTGGGGAACTGTGTTAGGTACCGATTATGTTGTCAGTGTGATGACTGTGTGATTTTATCAAAACTCCCAGAACCATACAATGAAAAGGGTTAGTTTTACTTTATATACATTAGAGCAACCATTATTTTAAAAATCATCATCATAAGAAATAATAAGACCTTGTACCAGTAATGGAGTTTATATGCCAGACTTTGGGTAAGGCAGTTTAGAACACTTTAGTCTCACAATTCCTCGGTGGGTTAGAAACCACGATTATTCCCAGTATATATGATAGAAAACTAAAGCCTGGAATGGGTTGACCGTGTGTCCTCCGTCACACCCCTGAGGACACCCGAACGAGGACTCAAAGCCAGGTCGGACTAGTTCCAAAGTCCAAGCCTTTATGAGCATCTCGTCACAGTTCTTCCTTCCCAGCACAATTATGAAGATTTGAGGGAGGAGCATGGACAGCAGAGAGGTCAAGAGGTGGCAGGGGGCGGGTGAGCTGACGCATATGGTCAAGGAAAGCAGTGCAGCACTGATTTACCAAATTCCTTTCAACAGTCACGTCATAGCTCCCTTTCTAAATTGACTCTGGTTTGAGAGCTACTCCCAACCCAGATAATAATACACTCAACAATAAAACTTTGATAAAAAAATAATCAGTCATAATCATCTCTTTGACCATACAGGGAATTTAAGACTATCAATTTTCTTGATAATCAAAAAAATATTCACAGACCTGATGAGAATGAGAATGCATCAGATGGCACCTACAGGTTTGAGTGGACATTGTCTTTACAAGGCCATTCAGCAAACAGACCCCAAAAGTGACATTTCAGGAGACACTCTCAATCTTAAAGTGTTCTGTAATCCTAACTTTGAACATCTTCAAATTTGGGGATTGTATCTAATTTCTCTGCGTCTCCAGAGATGCTCACTTTTAGACATCCATTTAAACGTGTTGATAGCGTTTTGGAGAAGACAGTGCATTTTAGGTGGTTTCCATAGTTCTCTAATTTGAGCTCCAGAATCCCTTTGCTTTTGTGTAATTATTTTTCCTGCCTACTGAGATGACGACAGAAAAGCCACTGGCAGAGGTTGAAAGAAGACCTTGTGACTCAAATGACAGAAACACCCACAGCTCTGGCCCCTGTGTGTCCCGGCGATGGCAGCTGGTGAATTTAGATGGTCGATGTGAGGTTGTGTATTTTATAAATTGCCATTACTGAGATGGGTGAGTATCATCACTATAAAGACTCATTTAGCTTCCAGCCTTGAAAGAGTCTTACTTTTTAAAACCAACTCTCCTGGCTTTTTAGCTTATGGAAAAAACAGCTAGTTTTTCTGGTATCAAAGCTTACAACTCCCAGAAAAAGGAAATAGGTTTAAAATATGCTTATAATATTTTTTCAACATTGGAAATAAAATTACAACAGGAAAATCTTCATCGACAGTCTCATCCCTGGCCTGTTTTTCCCTTGGTTTTTCACTTACATCAGATTCTTATTTTCCACTTACTTTAACTGTGTGGTTCAGCAAAATTCAAACGCAAATGCAGTTTTTCTCAGTAATGAGCGTTGTGGGATTTGTTTTCCCATAAAGAAGCTGGTACTTATGTAAAGGCGGCTTAAGAAGAGTTAAAATTTTTTTTAATGAAAGAAGCTTTCAAGGCCCCAGTAGAGTTGAAGCTCAAGAAGAGGCAATGTAGCTAAAACACATTTGTGCGTGCGTATGTTGTTGAATCTGATTCACTCAAATGTGAAAAAGAAAAAAAGTCTCTGCAATTTTCAAAAATAATGCCCCAAATTAACTGTCCATCTGTGCAATTAGTCAATCTGATTTCATCATGCTATCCACTTCATATTTGTGCCCTTTTAGGTGTATTATTTATACTTCAATAGAAAAGGAAAACTTTAAGTGAGATTCCAAAAATATATCGTTTCTTCATAATAAAACTTTTTAATATCACTTGGCATTTTGTTGGTGTGTTACAGTAGTTGAAGAAGTATCAGACTAAATTTCTGACTTCTAATATCACCCTAGTCATTCACTTATGTTCTTTTGAATTATATACAGTCTTTGACATTACATTCTTCAATGTTCATAAGGCTTTTGTACCTAATCCTTTTTCATATAATGAATTGTGTTTTTTTATCTTTTCCCTCTGTTTTCGTAGCTTCTCAATACCATGATGATCTCCATTCTCCATTCTCCATCTCCACAATAATTCTATTACACATTCTATTAGTGCTCCTTTGAAACCCATGTCTGATAGAAAATTGCCAAGAGTGATTAGTTAGAAACTCACAGTTTTGCAACCTCATTGTGCCTCCCACAGCAAACTTTATGGGACCATGTGTTATAGATTCTCAAGCAGATAGTGTTCTGGTTAGCGCAAGGTGAGACCCAAGCAGTAAGCTAACACACAGGTTGTGACATAATAAAGGGAAATGACATCATAAATAGAAGGTGTGTTGGTTGGATGACCTAGTCTCCAACATACACCACACCCACTGCACCATCAGGATTGACATGCAGTCATTAATATGATGACTTCTCGTGGCTTCCGGGGAAGGTTAGACGACCGATGACAAATCCAACTTGATTCAACTAACATTTATGAAGCCCTTTGGTCAAGAATCGGGTCCGTATTTACTCTGGTATTTTTTCAAAGAAACTTGATGACATTTGAATTATTTCTCCCGCATTTTACACATGAGGGACTTTGGGCTTCCAGAATTAGCCGATGTATCAAGAGTTACACAGTCGCTCTTCCATCTCTATTTCTATCTCCAACTGCAGGATGTTTTCCGTCTTCCCTGGGTCAACGTGCAAGCGAGAGAGGATTTGGCTCAAGTTGTGGTCTTCCTCCAAAATGTTTTTGTTGTAGTGGTTGTTACCCTAATCTGAATATATGCTGCAACTACACCTTATTTGAATTTCTGAGGTTTCAAAATATCACATGCTTGTGAATTTCACTCATAATCCATTGTCATATCTTCTAATGCTTAGAGAATATGATTTTTTTATATTTAAAACTACTTAAGGGGCCGGCCCAGTGGCATAGTGGTTAAGTTAGCGTACTCCGCTTCCACGGCCGGTTTTTCGCGGGTTTGGATCTTGGGTGTGGACCTACACACTGCTCATCAAGCCATGCTGTGGTGGTGTCCCATATACAAAATAGAGGAAGATGGGCACAGAGGTTAGCTCAGGGACAATCTTCCTCAAAAAAAAACAAAAACAAAAACCTATTTAAAATTATGGAAAATGAAACAAGAAGGATAATGGAATTCCAGTGGCCACCATCTAGCATTAACAGATATAAACGTTAAATTTTCCACTCAAATTTTTATATTAAAAAAGTAACATGAAGAATCTATTTCCTTATGGCAAATCTGTCCTCTCCCACATTACACAACCATTTTCATGAATCTTATAGTTCAAATTTTCTTGAATTTCTTATATTTTCTCAAATCTTGAATTTTCATGAATCTCTCATATCATTCAAGTCCATGAGACCACATTTTTACTGCTCATACGCATGCCCATGAATACTATCTCGTATTTTTGTGTTACTTTTTACATTCCGATGAATTTATCATCCTGCATGCATCATTTCACACAACATTGACTCATATATATCTAGTTCATTCATTTCAACTGCTGAGATTAATCTTTTTTTTTCATTTTTCATCACTTATAGCTGTACTGTTAATTTTGACATTTTGTTTTTATATAACATGCTGTTTCTATTATCCTTTCATGTTTGCTTTTTTATTCCTCTCTTTTGTTGCCATCTATTGGACTGATGAAATTTTTATTAGCATTTTTCCCTTCTATGGGTCTGTATTTTTACTTTCATTTTCTATTCTTTAGTGTTTAATTCTAAAATTTTAATGTGTGCATATAAAATATATATGACTAATCAATATCTCTAACTTTCCCCTGAGAAACACGAGAGTCTTAATACTTTAAACATTACCTTCACCTCCCATCTTCCAGGCATTATTTTCTAGGATTTTAAATCCAACTTTTTTGCATGTTCCACAAAATTAAGTAATTATTTGGACTACTGTAGTTATTGGTTTTGGCTCAAAATTGCTTTTTACACCACTACTTATTTTACTTCTAGATCTCACGGTCATGTTCCTGAAGTATATTCTCTAGAAATTCTTTTTCCTGGAGTCCTAAGTAGCACATGCTTGAGCGTTTGTCTGAAAATATTTTATTGGTCTCTCGATCTTGAATGATTTTTAATACAGCATAGAATTCTTTGCTGGCATTTATTTCTAAGCAATTCTTTCAAGATACCTACTGTATTCTGTAATCTAGCACTGACTGAAATTATGCATGTTTCTCTTTCTTTATACATAATTTGCTTTTCCACAAAGACATTTCAGGTCCCCCAGGCAGTTTAGACTGCATCCTAGTTTTTTTCTTCTATGGCAGCCTTTGGAATTCCTCTTTCTGGCTTCTGAGGTGGGTAATGGTCTAGACTTCTTTGAATCCAGGGTCTCTGTGTTTACAGCTGTGTAGGGGATTTCCTGCATCCCTCAGACAGGATGTGACTCAGTTCTAACTTAACTGGGGCTATGATTAGTGTTTTCTTTTTGTTTTGACTTCATGAACACGATCCATGCATGGATACACCATTTGCCTTCTATGTGTCAGGCACTCTGATAGAAAAAGGTTTATAAAGCTGACACAGTCTAGGTCCCTGCTTTCAAGGAATTTGTAGTATACACATGTACTAATAATTAAATTTGTGTTTTTGATACCGTGCAATCATTTCCACAAGGTTGCATAGGAAATGCATTGATGCAGAGTATTTACCTAACATCCTGCATATATTAAGTCCTCACTAAAATTTAGATTATGATTGTTCAAGTAAGTGGTATTTGAACAGAAGGGGGAGGGAGAAAAACAAAGAAATAGGAGTGTGTCGATTCATGGAGAAGAAGGAATACGAGTGAATGCATAGTGGCAGTGGGCATGGTAGGCGAGGGTGGGTATCTAAAGTTTTCTATTTTCTTCAGCAATCTCTGGTTGCTTCCCACATTCATGTAACACTCCTGAAGCATGGGACAGTCAGGGATACTGACTCTTATACTCCTTGGAAAGATTGTCCTTGTGTTGTAAATCATACCATTATAATTCTCAGAATTGTGTTCCAATCTATCTGCAATTTTCGTGGGCTCCAGCCTCCAGTTACATATCTCAAAGGAATTACTCGAAGGCATTTGCATCAGAGCATTTGCATTATAGTCAATTCCAAAAAATAAAAGAGTGTCAAAGTTCTGCTCTGTGGAAAAGGATTGGTCTCTCTAAGCACATATGTGCACACACACATTTACAGAGATGTCCCCAAAGTGAGATGTACAATTTCCATAGGTGGGAAATCAAAATATACTCTTGAATCTTCATGATTATTATTTTTCCAGGTGTAAACCAGATGGTAAACACCTCTGGTTAGACTAATTGTTTCCTTTAACACATGGATAAAAATTCTTATTTCTAAGTAATTGTCTTATGGTAGCTTCTCAATTAATATCCCAAATCAGATGTTAAAACCAAGATGATGCAATTCTTTCATTAAAAATTGAATTGGTTTCTGGGACGACAGCTGTGGTAGTAACCACATAGTTTCTGGCTATTTCCAAATCCCGACCCATGAACAGACACAGCAAGTAGATAGCAAACCCCAAAATCCGCGGACAATATTTACAGTTAAACTAGATGACATGAACGGCAGCCAGATATAAAATGAGTGCTAACGTGATTCCTTCGTAATGTTTCTAAAAACGTTGTGCTGTTTGTTGGTGCACTTCAAACCAAGCCCCACTGTCATCATGACGTGTCCAGGACAATGCTCTGTCCACATCTGTCCATTTGATTCTTTGCATACCAGAGCCAGCTCTGCACACACCCAGATTTTAGTATCTGGGCGAACTTATTGACTTTGAAAATACAATGTAAATATTTAAGCTGTAATCCTAAATATGTGTGTGTGTATATATATATAGTATATATATCGTATATTCAGATTTTAGCTACCAGTTAATAATTCTATTATACAATAAAACATGTAACACAACTCCCATTGGGCTAATTTTTATTTTTAAAATTCTCAAATACACTAGTAGATCATGTTTTAACTGAGACGCATCTCATAGGTCCATTCCACAGTTAAATGATCTAGCATTCCTAAATGAAAAACTTCCAGGAGCCCCTAGGGAATTAACACGAAATGATCAGGATTTATTTTTGCCAGGCATTCCTGGAGTAGAATAATTGCTCTCACTAAAATGGAAATATTCACTGGAATGACGAAATGCTTGTGACGGACATATGGATTTCCCAATGCCTATATGCCCCCAATAGGAAGCTCTACTAGTGATCTGTACAGGACCCATCATTTGCTCTGTAACTGTGGTTTCTTTTTCCTGAATTTGCTTAACTAATAGAGAAAACGATTTCAGAACCTGATCAAGACAAGAGAAAAGTATCCATCAATGAAGACATAAAGCACTTTAATACCTTGCTAGATATTCAGCAAAATTGGATTGGCTTAACTCACCTATCTATTAGTGGCTTAAGAAATTATTTTAGTGGCAAAAACGTCAGCTGATTAGTAAATAAAATAAATAGTGATGTCAATGCTTTCATTGGGTATGAGCTCCCTGGTAGCGAATAGAGAGGTGTCTTAATTCATTGAGGCAAATATAGTAATTTATTAGAGGAATACAGATCATTGTGCATAGTCTAAGGGAGGAGGGGAACTGACTTTCAGAAAGCACTAGAATCAGGACATGGTGGCACGGAAGCTTGGAAAGCATGCTGGAAGACAGGGTGACATTTTCCAGAGAAGGAGGAGGTGCAGCATTACAGAATGCTGTGGACTGAACATCTGTGACCCTTCCAGATTCACAGGTAGAAGCCTTCACCCATACTGGGATGTCATTAGGAGGTGGCACCCTGAGGAAGTGATTAGATTTGGATGAATTCATGAGATTCCTCATAGGATTAATGTCCTTATAAAAAGAGGAAGAGAGACCAGATCTTTCTCTCTCTCTGCCATGTGAGGACACAGCAAGAGGAAGTTCATCTGCAAGCCAAGAAGAGAAACCTCACGAGGAAACCAATCAGCCAGCACCTTGATCTCAGACTTCCAGCCTCCAGAAGTGTGAAAAATAAATCACTGTTTTTTAAGCCACCCTATCTGTGGTCCTTTGTTTTAGCAGCTCAAGCATCTTAAGACAGAGACTAAGCAGACATCACCGCCCAAAGGGACTCTATTCTCACTGGCTCATGCAAGCAAGCCCTGGGAGAGCTGAATGTTTGGTGCACTATGTTATGTGTTGAGGAGGGCTTTCTCATGATAAGTACATCATAGGTACACATAATTTGTCTCCTGTACCTGCTGACTTCAAACTTCATCCAAACATAACTTCTGTATCTTTCCCACAGGAGCTGGTGATATTGATTCCTCTTCAATTCATTACATTTTCAGTTAAAGAAGTACCTTCCTCACAGTCACTGTGATGGCCACTTTTATGTTTCAACGAGGCTACAGTTGAAAGGTTTCCAACAGTCCCCGGTTTTCCAGCTAAACACTAATTTAGATGTTGCCGTGAAGGTATTAAGTAGATGTGATGAAAGCCCAAAGTCAGTTGACCTTGACTAAAGGAGATTATTCAAGATAATCTGGGTGGACTGGATTCAATCAGTTGAAAGGCATTAAGAATGGAATTGAGGCTTCCCTGAAGAAGAAGACATTACACCCATGGAAAGCAGCTTTGGTTCATGCCTGAGAGTCCCAGCCTGCCCTCCCTCATGGCCTACCCTACAGATTTTGGACTTGTCTAGCCAGACCCATGATCACATAAGCCAAATACTAACCATCTTAGTTTGGGCTGCTATAACAAAATGCTATGAATGGGGTGGTTTGTAAACAACAATTTATTTCTCACGGTTCTGGAGGCTGGAAGTCCAAGATCAAGGTACCAACTGATTTGATTTCTGCTGGGGATTCACTTCTTGACTTGTAGATGGCTGCCTTCTCACTGGGTCTTCACAAGGTACAGAGAGCAAGCTCTGGTTTCTCTTCTTACAAGGACACCAATCCCATTATAGGGGCTCCACCATCATAACCTCATCTAACCCTAATCACCTCCCCAAAGTCCATCTTCAAATACCATTACATTAGAGTATAGGGTTTCAACATATGAATTTAGGGGGACACAAGCATTCATAACACAAGTTAAATCTCTTCATACATATCTCCTACTGGCTCTGCTTCCGTGATTGAGCAGACTTATACCATCACATTTTCTTTAGCATTTCTCCCTAGAATTTACTTTGGTAGTTTGCTATGTAGCTTGTTCCAGAATCATACTTTCCTAAGAACCACACCATCGGCCTACTTTTATTAGAGCGACTGTCCCATTTTAATATTTCGTTCTTGGTGGAGGATACAATGAGAAGTTGAGCACTGTGTACTGAAATAAAAGAAAAATAGTGAAAATAATAAAATTTCAATTGGCTTTTCCATTATTGGTGAAACATGGCACCACAGCTTGGTGACATAAATGACCCAGGACTATGGACACACATTGGAAACAGATCACAATGTTTGTAGACAAGATACTAGGATGGGATAGAAAAGACCCCAGAGCTGGGTGTGTAAGTCCTGATGGGGGGCTAGTCCTCGAGTTGGTGGTGGAGACCTTCCCAGAACTCCTAACAGAAAAGAAAATCATGATGAAACAACAGTTTCGTGTTACTCTTTGTTAATCTCTTTGGAAAACTGTGTAGTTTTGCAAAAGATCTCCCAAATTGTAATAGTTACTATGGGGTCATAATTACTCAACCAGAATTTCTAGCCAGTACTGATTCTTAACAGAACCTGTCTTGTAAATCAGTTCCCTGAAATGTCATTGACAGGACAGAGCTCAGCAGCAACAGTTGGGCTCAACCTGATAAACATATGTCTTTGGCAATGGGATTCCTCTTTAGCTAAAAACCAGAGCGAGCAACAGGAAACAATCTTGAAGGCCAATGTTTTCCAGTTGAAATGAGGGAAGTCCAGGGACCTTTCAGTTAAAACTATGTGCTTTATTCTGCCTAAAGCAATGGGAATCGATATATCTAAATATATTTGCAAACATTTGGGGGAAATTAGAGTTTGTAACTTGCATGGTAAAAATATACCCAACAGCAATTTGGAAAAGACTCAGGCCAAACTGAACCAATTCTATCGGTAGTTGAAACAGAAAGGTTGCATTTTTTAGAACTAAGTTTTTCATACTTGCAGACAGACTGATGAAAGATTTCAGCAGCTAGCCTCTTAGCAATGACACAGGAACTGAACAGACCTGGACTAATTGATGCAGAGCTTATAGGAAGATGAAGCACATAGGAGATACACAGCAGAGTGCCGACACCGAAAAATATTCTGCACCAGCTCTAGCACCGGGGCAATCACCCATAACAGAGTCTGGATTTCAGCAGTGACAGGTGGATACTTCCAGCACACCCTGTGGTTTTATATGTATGCTACACAGAGTTACATGCTTTCTTGCAAAGTTTCATTTACCCAATGAGTTCTTTAGTAGCACTCAAAAAAAAAAATCCATGGTAACAAATCACTTCTAGAACTATTAAGAAGAGAAGCTTATTAGTTCTAGAAGTGGTTTGTTACCATGGATTTTTTTTTTGAGTGTGGCAAAATAAAAAATCCCGCAAACTTCACTATGAACCCCCCTCCCCCACCATACCTGGAACCATATGACTTGGTTAGAAATCTTTGCCTGTTAGCACAGCTCTAACACAAGTGATTCATATTGTGGGGATACAGGTCTCATAATGTCAGCCTTCCCAATATTTACTGTCCCTTTGCAGCCCAAGATCAACTCTTTTCCCCTGGAGAGAATGCTGTGGGCTGAGGGAATGCAGATTAGACAGAGTTCTTAGCAACCACGCTGTATATTCCTTGGCATGTCCCATCTCTATTTTGCAAAATTCTCTATTCAGAAAGTCTGCCTCACAATTCTGTTGCCACTTAAGCTTCACTGGCTCTATCAAAAGGATAAAGTCTGCTTATTAGTTAGGAAAAAAAAAAAGTGTGGATTACAGCGATGCAGGGAAGTTCAGTCGTTCTGTCATTTGGCACATCATTCAATGGCTGTTCTGCACTTTGCACACCTTGGCATATTTTTTTGGCACCTGCATGGATGCTGGCCACTCAACCAGTCTTTCTGGAAAGTAGAGTTCAGAGAATACGCACTTGGTTAGCCTCATTCTCTTTTCCTTGGCCTATGGTATCCCTGAAGCTTTTCCATATAATACAACCACTTAATGTTTTTTAAATTGAGGTCATATTGACTTATAACATTGTGTAATTTAAGGTGTTTATTATTATATATCAGTTTCTGTGCTCACCACCATCAGTCTAGGTTTTATCTGCCACCATACACCCTTACCCCCTGCTCCTCTAGTAACCACTAATCTGTTCTCCTTACCCATGTATTTATCTTCCACATATAAGTGAAATCATGCAGTGTTTGTCTTTCTCTGTCTGACTTATTTCACTTAACATAATACCCTCAAATCTACCCATGTTGTTGCAAATGGCACAATTTCATCTTTTTTATAGCTAAGAAGTATTCCATTGTATATATATATACCATATCTTCTTTATCCAATCATCAGTTGATGGACACTTGGGTTGCTTCCACGTCTTGGCTATTGTGAATAATGCTGCAATGAACATAGGGGTGCATTAATCTCCTTGAATTGTTGATTTCATGTTCTTTGGATAAATACCCAGTAGTGGGATAGCTGGGTCATAAGGTATATCTATTTTTAATTTTTTGAGAATCTTCATACTGTTTTCCACAGTAGCTGCACCAGTTTGCATTCCCACCAGCAGTGTAGGAGGATTCCCTTTTCTCCACATCCTTCCCAACACTTGTTATTTGTCTTGTTAATTATAGCTATTCTGAAGGGTGTGAGGTAACACCTCACTGTAGTTTTGATTTACATTTCCCTAATAACTGCTGATGTTTAACGTCTTTTCCTGTGCCTGTTGGCCATCTGTGTATCTTCTTTGGAAAAATGTCTGTTCATATCCTCTGCCCATTTTTTGATTGGGTTGTTCATTTTTTTGTTGTTGAGTTGTATGAGTTCTTTATATATTTTTGAAATTAACCCCTTGTCGCATATATGATTTGCAAATATTTTCTCCCAGTTTGTGGGTTGTCTTTTTATTTTGTGAATGGTTTCCTTTGCTATGCAGAACCTTTTTAATCTGATGTAGTCCCATTTGTTCATTTTTTCTTTTGTGTCCCTTGCCTGAGTAGATGTGGTATTCAAAAAGATACTGCTAAGACCAACGTGAAAGAGTGTACTGCCTCTATTTTCTTCTATGAGTTTTATGAGTTCAGGTCTAACGTTCAAATCTCTAATCCATTTTGAGTTAATTTGTATGTATGGTGTAAGATAATGGTCTACTTTCATTTTTTTGCATGTGGCTGACGAGTTTTCCCAACATCACTTATTGGGGAGACTTTCCTTTCCCCATTGTATGTTCTTGGGTCCTTTGTCAAAGATTAGCTGTCCCTGTTTGCATTTTTAACTCCATAAAAAAGAAGAAGGGATGCAGTGCAACCTCTTGCCACAGAGGACCACACAAGAGGCAGCAGCTGTGGAAAGAAATTTGGCAACTGATGATAATTCTTCACATGTTCTTGGCTTCCTGAATCTCACTGTTCCCTTGACTTGCTTTAAAAATGCACATCAACTCTGATTACACTATAGGGAGCCACACACCAGTGTACATCAGAGTTCAGCTTAGTGCCAGATAAGCTATTAATTAGGCTGATGCAGGGGCAAAATTAATGTGAAAAAGGAGAAACTACAGTTCAGGGGAAGTGCTTCAGGGAGGCATCTAAAGGCATCCATTAGGACGCTGCCCTTCATCACCCTTCTTGGGACTTGAAACTGGGGGGAAACCATGGAAAAAAAGCTACATTCAAGTTTCAAGGTACTGCCCACAAAAACTTCGCCTTCGATTTTCTCCCCTTTTAATGATTATTCAGTGAGTATCTGCTCTGTGTCTGATGCTCGTCCAAAACATGTGGAAAATAGCAGTGAATAAAATACTAACCCTCCCAGTATCCATTTTGGTGGTGAAGGCAGGAAGTGAATAACATAGATAAGTAAAACATATGAGAGGTTAAAAAGTAAGTGATAAGGAAAAAAGGATATATAAAGAAAGGGGCATAAGAAGATGGCTGTGTCAGCTGAGAGAGCGAGGCGCAATTTTAGGTAGGATGGGCACAGATAGCCTAACAAGGGAGGTAATATTTAGAGAAAGACTGGAAGGGATCAAGGGGCCCTTTGGGTAGGGCAAGACTTTGAGTGAATGTGGAGTTGGCAGACAGATGCAGGTGGGTAGCAAGAACACAGGTGGGCAGTTTTACCCTTTGGAAGTCCTAGAAGTAGAAGCTTCCTTAATGAAGGAAGCTAGGAAAGGCTAGATCAGATGTAGCTATGATCATTGTGATTTAAGGCAACTTAAAAAGAAGTCCGGCCTCGGACATCCTTCTGGGTTGAAATTCCTGCCCCTTGAGTCCTAGGATTGATTGCAGCCTTACTTCTGACCGGCATATTCCTTGGAGGACAGCAAAGGTTTTACGTAGCTCTACTTTCACCTCTAATGAATCTGCTCCCCACACAGGTATTAAAATGATTTGCCATCTTGGTATCACCACTGTTTTGTTCAGTGGTTCTTAAAGTGTGGTCCTCACACCTGAAATGATTCTTTAACATGTTTTAAATAATACAGTTATGTTTCACCGCCACCTAAAGTCATTTGCCTGATTCCTATTGTGTAAGGTATAGATTATAAGCCCCAGACATCCTGGCCACCAACTTCTGCTTCTGCTGCTTTTTCTCTTCCTAGACCCTTCAGTTGACCTTCCCTAATAATCCGAATGTTTAAATTCACCCAAGCACACGTTGTCCTTTAGCATATGTCAGTCTCAGCCTGGATTTTCCCGTCCTCTTTTAAAATTTACATGGTGGAAAGCTAATGTTTCTTTCCATCCTAGTTCACATGTCACCTCTTCCAGGAAGACTTCAGTGATCCCTCAGGTGGACTGAGTCACTTTCTCCTAATCCTCTCTCTGTATTTAAGTCTGCCCTGGAACCGTAGGGTGATTGGGTTGTTTTATAGGTACGTCTCTCCAGATGGACTGGATTCCATTAGATTTTTTTTCTTTTGTTTTCTTATTGAATTTTGTATGTGAAACATTGGAGACTTCTTGGCCCATAAAGAAAGGGAAGGGAAGATAGGAGGAAGGAAGGAAGGAAAGGAGGAAGGGAGGGAGGGAGACAAAGAAGGAAGAGAGAGAGGGAGAAAGGAAAGAAGCAGGAAGGAAGGAAGAAAGGAAAGGAGTGAGGGAAGGAGAGAGGGAGGGAGGGAGGAAACAAAGGGGATATTTTCTTTAAATAGAGTACGTGATATTTGCGGGAAATGAAGTAATAGTAGGACCCATATTGAAAATTAAGATAAAGTTTATGGCATCACCTTAGCTAGTAGAAATGGTGTAAAACACAGGTAGAGGGTGATACTGATAGATTTATGAGGGCATTCAATCTCACTTCCTTGGATTTAAAGTTGAAGCAAATGATCACGTGCATCTTTTATTGAGGTGGCTGTATATATGTATCTTTCAGTATCTTTCCCGTGATGGATCCAAAGGGAAAAGAGTACCACCTTGCTTTCGTGTGTGTGATATCTCAGCTTCCCACATCATTCTTTCTTAGAGCCCAGTCTGTACCTTCTGACATCTTCCTTTCTCCTCTTTTCAGATTTGTATCTCTCATCTTAGCCCTGCAAGTGCATCCCGTGATCTCCAAAACCCTTTGGTTTATGGAACTTCACTCCTAAACTTGCTTACATTGATAAAACAAGCTAATGAATTCTTGTGGCAATGGATTAAATACTTATACAGGAATTTTATTGGAAGGTTTTATAACAAGATCTACAAATCACTGTTATTATGGGTCATTTACTGGGGTGCAGGAATAGCTCCATAATATAGAAATGGATCTTATAATGATATCTATTCAAATGGTGCTGAGTGTAATATTTTATTTCTATATAATGTCTCTCATTGGGATAAATTTTACTTGCTTTATGAATATAAAATGAGGAAGATGGAGGGCCAAGGAGCATGAACTTTTCAAGTCCACTGACCAAGTTTGATCCTGACTCTATCTTCAGTGGATTGTAATACTGTTCAAGACTAATTTTCTGAGTTTCAATTACTCCATCTGTAAGAAAGTGAGGATGCTGGTTATCTCACAGAAATCGTGTGAAACTTAAATGAGATATGTCTTACAAAATCTTGATCCTTCAGTAGGGTTTAGTCCTCTTCTCCGTGCTCCCTAAATTATAGATCACTATAACAGTGTGGTAATTTTAATCTTCTCTACCCACAACCAATATCATAACGTTTCTTGCTAAGTCCCCTTTGGACTGGGGGCCACTGTTCTGATAATTGCTTCAATTCCTCAAGGATACATCCTTATTAGTTTTCTAATTTTAACTTTATAAGCAAACACTGTTTAATTATCCTTGCATATTTTTTTGAAATCCAGACAAGGAATAAGTCACATTAAATTGCTGCATCCAATCCTTGCCATCTCTTAGGAAATAGCTATTATATAATTTGGTATACATATATATGTAACTGTAGACAATATGTAGATATTTGATGTGCTTTTGTCAATAATACTATATAGTGCTTATGTACTATATAATCTAGTTTGGATACGTGACACAGTACACACAGATTGATATCATGAGTCTCTGTGTTGTGTATTATAAATGGCAATGTCTTTGCTTAGTCTTCTCCCTACTAATGGATATTGAGATTGCCTACAACATTTTGTTATTATATATACTCAAAGCTCTAATAAACAAAAAAGTTAAATGACAGAATTAGATTTCTCCTTGGTTGCTTTCAATAATTAGTTGCCTTTTTACTCACTAAATGATCTTTTGTTTTCCATTTCAAATTCCAATTGCTCAGTGCGAGTATATGGGAAAACAACTGACTATTTGTGTTAACCTTTATCATGAGACTTTGCCACAATCCCTTATTAGTTCTAGAAGTTTTTGTTGTTGTCGATTCTTTGGGATGTTCTGCATCTGCCACCTGTGAAAGACAAATGGCAGTTTTGTTTCTTCCTTTCCACTCTAAGTAACCTTTATTTCCTTTTCTTGTCTTATTGCATAAGCTAGAAACTCCAGTATGGAGTTGTAAGCAGTGGTGAGAGAGGGCATACTTTCCTTCTTCCTGATCTTACAATTTCCTATAATTAAGTATGATGTTAGCTGTAGGTTTCCTGTAGATGTTCTTTATGAAATTGAGGAAATATCCCTCTTAGTTTGCTGAGAGTTTTTACCATGAATCAGTGCTGGGTTTTATCAAATGCTTTTTCTGCATCAATTGATATAATCATATGACTTCTTCTTAATCCTGTTGATTACATAAATTGATTTTTAAATGTTGAGCCAGGCTTGCATACACTATACATCTTGCTTTGTCATTGTGTATATTTATTTTTAAATATTATAGCAATCTACTTGCCAATATTGATATTGAGGATTTTTGCATCTATATTTGTGAGAGACATTGGCCTGTAGTTTCCTTTCTTGGAATGTGTTTATCTGGTTTTGGAATTCAAGTGATGCTGGCCTCATAGAATAAGTTAGGAAGTGTCCCCTCTGCTTCCATTTTGCAGAAGAGATTTAGAAAATTGGTGTTGCTTATTATGGACTGAATTATGTTCTCCCAAACTTCACTTGTTAAAATCCCAACACCTAGAACCTCAGAATGTGACTGTTTGGGGAGATAGGGTCTTTAAAGAAATGATTACGGTAAAATGAGGTGATTAGGGTGGGCCTTGATTTGATATGATTGGTGTCCTTATCAGAAGAGGAGATTAGGACATAGACACAGGGGGAAAACTATGTGAGGACAGAGGGGGTAGGCAGCCATCTGCAAACCAAGGAGAGAGGCCTCAGAAGGAACTGGCCCTGCCAACACCTTGATCTCGGACTTCCAGCCTTGAGAAATACAAGAAAATAAATATCCGTGGTTTAAAGCACCCAGCCTGTGGCCCTTTGTTATGGCAGCCCTAGCAAAGTAATACATGTTTACCCCTTAAAGAGTCGGTAGAATTCTCCAGTAAAATCTTGTCACCTGGTGCATTTTTAGGACAGTCGTTAATTATTGATTCAATTTCTTTAATAGATATAGGCCTATTCAAATTACTTATTTCTCCTTGTATGAGTTTTAGTAATTTGTGTCTTTCAAGGCATTGGTCCTTTCCATCTAAATAATCAAATTTGTGGGCAGAGAGTTATTCATAATATTCCTTTATTATATTGTCATTTCCATGGGATCATCAGTGATGACCTTCTTTCATTTGTGGTATTAATAAATCATGTCTTCTCTCTTTTTTGTTTGGTTAGCCTGTGTAGAGGTTTATTGATCTTTTCAAATAACCTGGTTTCTGTTTTGTTGATTTTTCTCCGTGGGTTTTCTGTTTTTTAATTTATCGATCTCTGCTCTAATTTATAGTACTGTTTTTCTTTGATATGCTTTAAATTCATCTTCTTTCTATACTTTCCTAAGGCAAACACTGAGGTTACTGACTTTAGATATTTCTACAATATACACAATTCTTTAAAATTCCCTTTAAGCATAGCTTTCACTACACCCCACCTGTTTTGATAAGCTGTGTTTTCTCCATGTGTTTTCCAGGAGTGTGTTGTTTCATTTCCAATTCTTTGGGGATTCTTCATCTATCTCTGTGTTATTGATTTCTACTTTAGTTCCACTGTGTGCTGAGAGCATATTTTCTATGATTTCTATTCTTTCAAATTTGGTAAGTTGTGGGACTGGCTGGCAGTGCAGGGGTTTAGTTCACGCTTTGGCAGTCCGGGGTCCGCAGGTTCGGATCCTGGGCGCCCGCTGACGCACTGCTTGTCAGCCATGCTGTGGCAGTGTCCCATATAAACTAGAGGAAGATGGGCACGGATGTTAGCCCAGGGCCAGTCTTTCTCAGCAAAAAGAGGAGGATTGGCAATGGATGCTAGCTCAGGGCTGGTCTTCCTCTCACACACACACACACACAAAAATGGTAAGTTGTGTTTTATCATCCAGAAGCCATTCTATCTTGAGACCTTTTCCATTGAACTCATGAAGAATGTGTCTTCTCTGTTGTTGGATGGAGTATTCTGTAAATGCCAATTAGAACAAGTTGATTGATAGTGCTGTTCAGTTCAGCTCTGTCCTTACTGATTTTTGCCTGCTGGATCTATCCATTACTGAAGGAGGTACATTGAAATCTGCAACTAGAAGAGTGGATTTTTCTATTTCTCCTTTCAGTTCTACATGTGTTACCTCTTGAATTTTTGTAGCCTGGTGTTTGGCAGACACATTTAGAATTGATGTGTCTTCATGGGGAATTGTCCACTTTAACATTATATAATGAGCATTTTTATGCTCGATAATTTTCCTTATCCTAAAGTGTGATTTGTTTGAAATCATTATATCTACTCCAGATTTCTTTTGATTAATGTTAGCATAGTATATTTTTCTCCATGCCTTTATTTTAACCAATCTGTGATTTTATGTTTAAAATGTGTTTCCTTTAGAAAACATATATGTGTCCTTTCAAAAAAAAAAAACTTATACATTGTTACAATCTCTGTCTTTTAATCACTGTATTTAAAATATTAACATTTAAAGTAGTTATTGATATAGTTGGTTAACATCCAACATATTTGTAGCCATTTATTGTATTTGCTCTTTATTTTCCTCATTTTCAGCCCCTTCTATTTTTACTCAAGCATTTTAAATAATTCCATTTTGTCTCTTCTCTGAACATATGAATTAGACTTTAATATTTGCCTGAGCATTATCAATACACGTTTTTATCTAATATAAATACCACTGTACTGCTTCATGTGTCCTGTAGATGTCTCGTAACACATATAGGCTGGGCTGACTACTTTGACAGAGCTAAAGTTTTTAATGCTAATGAAGTCCAATTTATGAATTGCTTCTTTAATGGGTGCTTCTGACCTAGATCCTGAAGAATTTTTCCTAAAAAAATTACAGTTTTACGTTTTACATTTAAGTTGATGATATTAATTAGCAACATCTCATTTCCCCCTCTTTCCAGCCCCTGGCAATCATTGTGTTCTTTGCTTCTATGAGTTTGACTATTTGAGATACTTATAGAAGTAGAGTCGTGCAGTGTTTGTCATTATGTTACTTAGCACGATGTCCTCCAGGTTCCTCCACATTGTCTTACATTGCAGGAGTTCCTTCTTTTTAAGGCTGAGTAATATTTCATTGCATGTATAAACCACATTTTCTTTTTCTAGTCATCTGTAGATGGTGTTGATATTCTTAGGACATCTTGCTATTCTCTCCATTATCTCTTATGCATTGCATTTAAATTTTAAATTACATTTAAATTTTATATGTGTATATATAAATTTTCTGTATGATTTTGCTTAAAGTGTGTCTTTTAGAAGTGGCACACGTGAATATAATTTGTTAGTCCAATCAGGAATATACTAAATATAAAAAATATATTGATTACAGACAGAAGACCACATGAAAATTAAAAGCATCTGTTCACCGAAAGACAATATCATGTGAAAAGACAAGCTGTTTTGTATTGATAGCAGAAATCAAAAGCACATCTAACTGACAAAAGCTGTCCTCAGAGTGTGTAAAGAAAGCAAAAATATTGTCATCAAATATATTTTTGATGTAGGTACCCACTCTAAAATCACTAATCCTTTTATCCTTATAAAAAATGTACAAAATCTTTGTAATGTTTTTAAAGTTACTTTTTCTAATACTTAACTTAGCTACTATTGAGTAAATAGTATATAAATAGTAATATTTATAGTAATAGTAAATAATAGTATTTGTTTTTTACCGAATATATTTTTAAAGTAGATCTTCATAATACTTAACTTTATACTTAACGTAATACTTAACTTTAACTACCTGGAGTCCAGACTCTGAACACTGCCAGTGGGGAAGGACTTGATCGTGTCTATCCTAAGACAGTTTGCCTAAATTATATGCATTTCAGTGAAATTCTTTCACTAATGCAATAACATTTAAAGAAGAATATCTATATTGTAGACATTGCCCTAGCTGTTAGGGATACATCATAGGGGGAAAAAATGACAAAGACCCCTGCATTCATGGAAATTATTTTCTAGTTAGTGAACACAGAGAGTGTAATCAGTACATTATCTACTATTTTAGAAGATGGTAAGAGTTATGGAAAAATAAAGAAGAAAGAGCAGGGTATGAGTAATCAGCAATGTGAGAGTCAGGAGGTGTTTGATTGTAAATAGGAAGATTAGGGCAGGTCTCTTTGAAAATGTAATGTTTGAGCAGAGACTTTAGAAGTGGTGAGAAAGTTGAATATGGTTCTATGGGGGAGAAGAGCTGATATTTCATGGAAAAGGATTAGTTCAGGCAAAGTCACAAGGTGTAAATCTTCCAGGCATCTGAGCACAGCTTGGAGGTCAGTGTGGCTGGACTGGAGTGACTAGTAGAAGTGGAGTTCATAGATGAAAGGGGCCAGATGACATCAGACTGTGCTCATTCAGAGGACTTGGGCTGTTACTCTAAACGAAAAGTGAGTCATTGCAGCATTCTGAGGAGGAACTCATAAGGCATGTGCTGTCCCAAGAGTAAGAAGATGTAGTATATACATAATGGAATACTATGCAGCCATAAAAAAGACAAAATTGTGGCATTTGTGACAACATGGATGGACCTTAAGGGTATTATGCTAAGTGAGATAAGTCAGACAGAGCAAGACAAATACCATATGATTTCACTCATAAATGGAAGATAAAAAATAACAACAAACAAACAAACATATAGATACAGAGGTTAGATTGGTGATTACCAGAAGGGAAGGGGGAGAGGAGGGAGGGTAAAAGGGGTCACTGTACACAAGTGTACAGTGATGGATGGTAATTAGTCTTTGGGTCGTGACATGACATAGTCTACACAGAATATAATGATGTAATATTTATGATGTAATATAATGATGTACACCTGAAATTTATGTAATGTTATAAACCAATGTTACCTCAATACAGAAAAAGAAAGAATAACCTGCCTACTCTGTTGAGAGTAAAAAGAGGAAAGAGTGAAGAGAGAGAGGCCAGTTAGGTTGTTGAATTAAACAGATAGAAACCAAGGGATGGTTCTGCTGGAGTAAAGCAAGAGAGGGTCCCTCCGGGATATGTCTTTAGGGTGTGGATAACAGGATGCAGTGTACAAAAGAAAACCCAGAAAAGAACAAGGACCCCAAGGACTTTGGCTGAGCAAGTGAAATAATGGAATAAGGAAGCATGGAAACAGAGCCAGTCTGAAGGTGAGACAGAGTTTGATTTGGGTTGTGTTGAGTGTAGGATGTCCATTAGGGAAGCCAGTGCAGATACAGAAGAGACGATTGGGCATAGAGCCTGAGGTTGAGGAGAGAGTTCTAAGCTAGAAATGGAACTGTGGGAGAAATTAGTATGCAAATACTATTTAAAGACACGATACATGAGGTACCAGGTAAGGTAAACAGAAAGAGAGGAGGAGAAGACCAACAAGAAAATAGAATAAGGAGACTATAACATCCTGGACATTGCATATATTTGTTTTGTTCATCAATAAATGTAGGCACCTACAGGAATGTGTTGATACAGGTTGGCACTCTGTGAAAAAGATGAATTTGACACCGGTAATTAATAAGGGCATAGTGATGGACAGTAAGATTCAGTCACATGGAATAAGAAATCATCCCGCGCTTCATGTTGGTAGATTAGTGAAATAAGAATCAGGAAGCAGGCGTGAAGGTCGAAAGGCATCTGACAGTGTGTTGAATGCATTTAAATTCTACTTTATTCTTTTGTCTCCAATGAATGCCTAAAAGAGTTCTCGTATCTTGTAGGTTATAGGAAGGAAGGGCTTTGCTTTCATTTACGCTAGGATTCTTCGTGAGACTGGACTGTTCTTGAAGGTCATCTGCCTACTAGTTAAGCCAAAGTAAAAATGCCGTGGCAACCAAGGACAACTTGCAGTCTCTGGGCTGGATAAATCGCGTTCTTGAGAAACGCTGTCTACAGATTTCAGAACTCCGAGACAGAAGCAACATAGAAATGATAGAATTTCCAACCAGGTGTCCATTAAACTTTGCTTTCACACAACCACTAAAGACTGCCAGTTTCATGTTGGAATGTGTATGGGCACTCACAAAAAGGAGAGAGATCATAAATTATTCCTAATACTATACATGAGTAAATGTGCCTGATAGATGGGAAATCAAGTACCCAAAGGTTAAGAGTACAAAACCTCACAGCAGGAAGGATGTTGGGATGAAAACCCAGGTCACTTCATTGCCTGTTTAGCAGGCAGCTTGTCACAGCTTTATATTCACAGCGGAACTTTGTTGCAGAGGAAATGAATGGATCGTAGATGAATGGATCGTAACATTTATTGCAGAACAAGCCAGCAAGGAAAAATGCTCTTCTTGCATTTCAAGAAAAAAAGAAAGGAAGAGAAGGAGAGCAGAGACAGTGTGAGCCGGGAGGGGGAGAGAGGAAGGAATTTCCCCCTCCACACACACATGATTTCTGAAGGATTATTGAAGTATGCAAAATATTCATATGGTAGAAAAAACAGATCAGTTCTAAATTTATTATAAATTTAAACGTTAGCAACCTTTATGAATGAAACCATTTTAGCTACTCAGTTAAACTGGGAATTATCAAAAGTATGCATGAAATTGATTCAAAGATAAGTACAAAATTTTACGAGCCATTGATCTCTGGTTAAATTAAACCCATAATGAAAAGATGGCCTTCACCGAAAGCACCAAGCCAGAGGTTGTTGGGCCAAGACTCCGAAAATCTTAATGAAGAAATACTTCTGATGAAGTAAAATTCTTCCAGAACAAAAGAAAATAAAAATTTTACTCAAAAAATATAGGTACTTTTAGCCTGGTACCAGACTTTGTTATATCACACAAAATTTGTGTGACAATATTATTTGTCAACAATAATGTGAAAAAACACTCTCTGTATGACATAAATTGTACATTAATATTATTAGTCATGTGATGAAGAAGGTATTGTCCCAGGACTATTAAACTTTAACAGGAAGAAATATAGTATTCAAATATATTACATACATATGTCAACATTTTAATGCACCTGAAGTGTATGCAAGAAATAAATACAGTTAAAATGTCATTTGCAATTATCTCTGCCTATTAATTATGCCTTTTTTAAAGATTCTCTCTTCTACATCGCTGCCTTTCCAAAGTTTTCTCTAACATAATTTTTGGTGCATTATGATACTTTAAAAGCAAAATTTGATATAAAGGCAAAGTAATTAATGAGTTGGTTCTGTTATATGCATAATTTGGTAAATACTGCACATAAAATAGGGCATCCAGAAATATATCCCAAAGTATAAAATAAGTTAATATGTAATGAAAGACTCCTTAAAATTTGAATGGTTTTAATGGCAAATGAGTAATCATTTGGGGAAAAAAGTTACTCCAACTCTCTTTATATATCAATCGATCAATTAATAGATAGATTCTATGGATCAAATATTTCAAAGTGAAAAGGAAAATAATACAGTACCAGAAAAATCTTGCAAAAATTTTGATTCAATAATTTCAGAGTAATAAATGTTTTCATAGTATTGAACTAAATTATTTTTAAAAGATTGCTATATTAGACTATATTTTATGCACTGCATGGAAAAATATGATAAAGAAAATCCAAAGATAAAAGGAAAAATAATTAAAGACTAACTTTTAATATATAAAATAAATGTAAAGTGTATTTAAATATATGAATATATAAGTTAATCATAAGAAAAATCCAGTAGGAAAAGTGAATAAGACACATAAATGGATCATTCACAAAAATGTTATTTAATTTATAAAAATATATTAATCTTATGCATATTAAGAGAAATGTAAAGTACAATTAAAACATTCATCATTAGATTAGAGAAGATGACAAAGTTTAACAACACTCACCAAATTGATGAGCAGATGGAGAAACACTCTCATATATAATTGGTGAGAAGGTAAATCACTATAACATCACCAGGAGCAATGTTGCAATACCCATCACAATTAAAAATACCTATGCATTTTGATCCAGTAATTCCAGTTCTAGAAATGGTTTTAATCATGATTTTGTGGCTTGTCAGTGGAGCCCAATGCTGCTCTTGGGATGATTCCTGGAAGCCAGGCCCAGCACCTGCCACCTGCCACCTGTACCTCATTGGCGGGGATGAGGGCCACATGGACATGTCTATCTTCTTGGGAATCTGAGCAGATGAAGATTTTTATCTGGACATATTGCCTTTCCAAACAAAATTGGTATTACATAATGATTTCTTACTGAGATGTATGAAAAGAACAAAGAACAGCAGGCATTGTGTAAATAAGTGCATGTCTGAACACACACACACACATATATATGTATACTCAATGATTTAATAATATACGAGGACACACTTGTTAAAGTGAAAAAAAAAATCTCATTCCAACCTAAGTAATCAATTTACTCAATAAAACATCTTTTATTTGTTTTGCTGCAAAACTTGCTTCAAATGCCAATTAAAATAAAATTCAGTATGTCCAAAAGTTTAAACTAAAAACACAATTTCCGCACACATCAAGTTTATCCAGACAAGGCGATGAGTACACAACTCAGAACCTGTCTGAAGGAAAATCGTCTTAACTGGTGTATAATAAACATTAAAAGCGCTCCCAAGTGGAAATGCCTTGATTAAGTCGAGTCATACTTATTAATCGGCGTCTGGATTTGAATGTTGACTCTGCATCATTTCTCTTCTTTCTCGTCTTCAGTTTCACATTTGCCGAGTTTGGGCATGTCTGACTCTCCCCTCAAATCAAAGTGGATAAACCACGTGGAAACCAGGAGTAAAGCCTGGTTTTACCTTTGTAGATGCACTGGAAATGTCCACATAATGGTTCTGAATTTTACTGATGGAAATGGGTCGTTAATGGCCGAATGACTCTACCCTTTCTGAACTCTTTAAACCATTATTTAATCCTGGACATAGATAAGGTCTCGTAGTCGTAGAGAATACAACAGGCAGGGAGATCATATTTTTCTTCTCTTCTCATTTTCCATCTCCCACTGGGAAAGTTCAAGGTGCTAATAAGCTTTAGGGATACAAGGATGATCAGGACACTGTTTTGGCACTTGAGGGGACGATCATAACCACAAAATTAGACGTGACTTGGGCTGGTGGAATGAGTAACAGCATCAGAATCAGGCTGAAGCAATGGCTCCACTGATTTTTAGCCATGTAAACTTGAATATGTTCATCTCTCTAAGACCTACTTCCCTAGTCTTTGGAGTGAGGAGAAGAACTCTGGTATGAGAAGTATTTACAAGGATTAAGCAGGAAACTGTTGGTAAAGCATCTATACTCATATCTGACACATTGTATGGGGTTGACAAGTAATTTGTCCTTTTCCCTAAAACACAAATGCTAAAATAAGATGGGTAGAAAGCTCCACGGAGGAAGGGAGATAGTGTAGGTAAGTCTTCAGGGGTCAGGACAGAAGTGCTAATGGAGCTTCTTGGAGTCATGAGTCTCCTACAGAGAAGGGATGGAGTGGGCACTGGAGCAGAGGAACAGGACAAGATATCATAAATCGTGAGGAGGTGATGTAGTTGTAGAACTGGGGATTAGGGTGTAGATGCAAGGCATACTGTCAGTCAATTATAAAGAACTTTGTAAGACAACAGTAAGCAGTGATATGTCATGGGGGCTGGCTAAAGATACCTTAAAGCTTGGGGTTTTGTTTTGTTTTGTTTTAAGCAAGATAAATTCTTGGAGACATGTTGAGTGGGGAGGTTGAGGTTGGAGAGAACATAGTTAATGATAGCAGTTTAGCCATTTGTTGTGGGTTGAACTGTGTCCCTCAGAAAGATAGGGAAGTCTTAACCTCCAGTACCTGTGAATGTGACCTTATTTGGAAATATGGTCTTTGCAGATGTAATTAAGATATAAGTTATATATAAGATATATGATATATATAAGATAGTTATAAGATATAAGATGACATCCTATAGGAATAGGTGGGCCCTAATGCAATATGACTGCTGTCCTTGTAAGAAGAGGAGGGAGAGAGACAGACACATCAAGAGGAGAGGCCATGTGAAGATAGAGGCAGAGATGGGAGGGATGTGGCCACCAGCCCAGGATTGCTAGCAGCCCCCAGAAGCTGGAAGAGGCAGGAAGATTCCTCCTCTAGAGCCTCCAGAGGGAGCACAGCCCTGCTCACACCTGGAATTTGGACTTCTGTCCTGCAGACTTGTGACAGCATACATTTCTGTTGTCATAAGCCATACTGTTTGTGGTACTTTGTTATGGCAGCCATAGGAAATTTATCCAGATTGCAATGATATTTGAGGCTAACGCAATGGAATGGACAAAATGAGCATAATCGTCGTGGGAACAGAGAACCGGGGATGGACTCGATGAATAATCAGAAGTTACAAGCTGAGTCTGAGAGAACAGAAAAGGAGAAGGCTGACACTGAGGTCTCTCCTACAAGGATTGGTTGAATGATGATGACTTTAATCAGTTTAATGAATACTGTGGGAAGAGAAGTTTGGGGAATCGAATGAGTCCATCTGAGCTGTCTGTAGGGAAATTAGGAAGAGAAGTCCAGTAAGAAAGCAAGAAAACAGACAGGAGACATCAAAGAATGCTGAGATGAACTAAGCAAAATGGTGCAAAGAAGAACACTACCTAAGAAACCAAAGAGAAGGAATGTTCATGACAATGAGGTGATGCAGAGTCCTAAATGCATGGGGCACCTGTGTTGCAAGACCTATATCTGATAGCTAGACTGTGCAGGTCACCTCCTAAGTTGCCATTCTGATAAGAAGCAGGATCAAGGAAGGAATTTAGATTGTCTTCCTGCCAATCCAGGTGTTGAGGTCAGCTCAAACCTAAATTGACTCCCAGTAAGGTCACAACATTTCCAACCAATAGGAGCTTTAGAAAACACAGCTTCTTCCATAGTCAATCATCCAGCCATGGAGGGTCAGATGAATCTGTTGTCAGGGACGTCCTCTCGTGATAAATATTCTAGACCGTCTTCATGCCCTAGAACTTCCCCTGGAGACTTTACTTTCTGAGGATGTTTTCATTTAAGTCCACACATTACCAAGCAGACAGAAAGAAGAGGAACAGTCATTTATTACCGACTATTTGCCCGGCACTGAGTTAGGTGGTCTATTAAATCATGGATCAGTGCTGCAGGGTGCAACTGTTTCTCCAGTTTTCCACTCAAGGAAGCAGGTGATGTGATTTTTCAAGGTCTTGGAAATCGCAGTTGGCCCGTGTGGTCTTTGGAACCAAGCTTGCTTCTCTGCAAATCCTGAGCCCACTCTACTTTTCATTCTGCTGCATTCCTAGACGACGTGTAGCGCCTTTGTGTGTTTTCTGGATTCCTGTGAAGGTAAAGTTGCTATGGGGTGTAACAGAACTTTCTTTGACATCATTTATGGTATATTTTGCTCTCCTTTTGGATACTTATAAGAAGGAGCAGAGAGTGTGCGGCCTCTTCCTGGTCCGTCTGTCAACTTAGCATAATGAGTAAATGTCCTGCTTTTTGAGAACTGTCCAACTCTAACTCGTCTGCTGCTTGTGTCAGGTAGACATTGCTCTGTCAGGCATCCGTTGATTTCTAAGAGTCTTGAATTCTTCTCCAAAGGAGCAATGCCACTTGTTTTCTTGTGAGTGCCAGAAATAATACAAACCAGACCCCATGAATAATGCATGAGCTCTGATTTCACATCAGGGTTATTTCTGGCACCGAGTGTCTGTCTGCAAATAGCATATTAAGAGCAGACACTTTTTTTTAATGATGATTGAATGATGGAAATAATGAACTGGCGTTCAGCCTTGGAGATTCCTGGCTTCAATGTAATGTGTATACGTCTAATACTTTTAAAAATATAGACTTGAGAAGGCTTAGTGGTTCTGCAGAGAGATCCCTGGCTCTCTCCTTTATGCCTGTTTTGTCTTTCTTTAAATAAGACGAGTGGATCCCTTGTTTTAAAGATGGCAGTCTGGCTGTGTGGCAGGTGACTGAATGATGAGAACGAATTTTCTAAAAGGGCATCATGACATTCTCTGAATCTTTTATTGTAGGATAATAACCACCACTCCTGGTAATGGCCACCACTAATGAGCTATCCTTTATGAGAGCTTAGTTCATAATACAGCAAGAGGCATTTTCCCCCCATGGAAGTTTGAGGGTTTCACCGTCAAATTGACAAGAAAACCCTGGGTTGCATACAAAGTCTGCAGGTTGATACTCTAGTGGCTTTTGGTCCAGACACACGTTCAAATTACAAGGAGAGTAACAAGTCTGGGCCAGGGCAAAGATGAACCGCGTCAAGCTGGATGTCTTCCAATGTTACATAATGCAGCCTTCATCGGATGTTGGAATATCCCCTCTTTGTTCCAAGAAGGTTTCTTCTGACTCTGTACATAAAACTTGAGTGACGCTGAGCTTCCTACATTGCCAAGTCATCCTCTGCATTTGAAGAGCTTTCACTGTGAGGTCTTCTATTGCTTTGACTGTTGATGAGCCGGTGCTCCCTACAACACTTTAATGTGTAATCAGAGCTGGTTACACTGGAACTGGATTTCAGAGGTGTCATCTGCCTCTCCCAAGTCTCCTTTATTCAAAAACATTGACTGTCTTTTCACTCCCAGGCACTATGCCAAAGGCCAGGGAACATGAATGAACGAGTCTAAATTCTTTTCCTGAAAGAGTTTGTAGTTCAGTAGGAATTGAGGATGCACAAGCGGTATTTTTTAGATGGTAGCATTCCTCAAGTATCGATGAGGTCTTGATGGAATGCAATGGTAAAGGAAAGCAGAGGACCTAAATTAGGGAATCCATGAGTCCAGAAACCACAGGATCTGGTACCCAGATAGATATGGGTGTGAAATGAAGGAAGGGTCTCTGCTGAGATTTTAGGTCCACAGTTTGTTAAAATAGAAAGTCCTGGAGGACGAGAAGGCTTTGAGGGAAATGATTCTTGTTTCAGAAATGTTAATTTGAGGTGCTTTTATTCATTTGCATGGATGTCAAAATCGTTTGGTCTGGAGCTAAGAAAGAAATAAAGGATGGAAACAGGGATTGATGCATTAGCTACATCATTGGTTTCCCAGGGCTGCTGTAACAAACTGCCATAAACGGAGTGGCTTACAAGAACAGAAATTTATCCTCTCATCGATCCAGACACCAGTAAGTCTGAGACGAAGGAGTCGCAGGGCCGCGCTCCCTCTGGAGGCTCCAGGGGAGGGTCTTTCCTGCCTCTTCCAGCTTCTGGGGCTCCAAGCGTCCCTTGGCTTGTGGTCACATCACTCCAATCTCTTCCTCTGCCTTCACTTTGTCTTCTCTTCTGTGTCTGTGCCTCCTCTTCTTGTAAGAACACTAGTCATCAGATTTAGGGCCCACAATAAGTCTGGAATGATTTCATCTCAAGATAATTAATTATATGTGCAAAATAAGGTCCAAATAAGACCAAATATTTGGTCTAAATCCAAATAAGGTCCCATTCTGAGATTCCAGATGGACATGGATTTGGGGGACACTATTCAACCCCGTAAAGCTATAGAGGGGCACTGCTGAATGCAGCAGAGCTGATTGACCAAAGGCAAAGATAGAGTGATTGCAGGATTGGGCCATAAAAGTTTCCTGGAGAACATGTGTGTTGATGGGAAGATCTATATGAGCCCCCTCAAAGAAGACAGCAGTACCTGTCATGTGGTAGGAGGAAATCTGGAGAGAGATGTTTCAGAATCTTAGAAAGGAAATGGACTCATATCGATGAGGAGGAATCCCCAGAGGAGAGAATGGGGAGATAGTGTTTAATGGGTAGAGTGTTTCAGTTTTACAAGATGGAAAGAGCTATGGAGATAGATGGTGGCGATGGTTGTACAACTTAATGACTGTATTTAATACCACTGAACTGTACATTTAAAAATGGCTAGGATGGTAAATTTTATGTGCCTTTTGCCACAATCAAGAAAATAAAATAAATTGAGGAGAAGGTTTTCTAAGCTTCAACATGCCCAGGGTCTTCCATCATCTCCCGTCCTGCAACTTTCCATGGCTCCAGGAAATGTTCTGAGTCACAGCGCCTGTCTCAGTGTGGTGTTCCTCCTTCAATCTGATATAAACCAAGAGGATTTTAATGCCTGGCTTCGGCTGTTGTGTATCTTACTAATAGTGCTGAGTTGTGATAAGTTGTATGTAGCCTATAAAAAATGATTTAAACAAGCAGGACAGAGAATGGACCGATGGTTTAGAGAGAGAAAGAGTAGGAGGAAAGAAAATAAAATTGCCAATGCCATTTTTAAAATGAGACTCATTTCTCCAGGATGTGGTAAGGGAAAAATAAAGACTAGAAAGTAATGAGCTATATACGAATACAAGAGAAATCTCAAATTGTAATCATTTGTCACCTGCCATTTAAGTAAAAGCAAGATTTTCCTCATTTATCCAAAGCCTACATGAGTTCTTATGTTTATGTTCCAGAATCTATTTGGGGGATGTCTGTTTTAAACTTCTCTTCAGGATTCAAGTTTAGGAAACCAAGCTTGGTGATGAACTCATCATTGGATGGACAAGTCTATCTAAAACAGTCAAAATGAAAACGAAGAATTATTAAATTTTCAAAAATTTAATTTTTACGATATGCTTTCTTTTGATTTCCCATGGGTATTCTGTAAATCCTGACAGGCTATTGAGCCAAATCATCTGTATTATATTGTAATTGATCTCCCGGGGACCTTACTTATGTAGTCAGTTTAATGTAGCCCGTTCTGTGAGATTTGATTTATCATTGGGGTGTACATGAGAGTGCAGATCATTTTTAGACAATCTAAAAGACATACCCTGTTAGAGAGATATGAAGAATGAATGGTAATGGTTAATATAATATAGATATAGATTAGCTACAATAATCACTTTTTTATTAAGTATATTCAAAATGAAAGGACCAATGTCATTTCAGGTATAGATGATATAATTTCTAATGAAAGAAATTACTATATTTATTAAACCACCTTAGTTTCATGATGCATGAATGCTAGGATAAGAAGTTACTTGATATCAGAAATGGAGGGAAATTACAGATGCCACAAAGAAAAGATAAAAATGGAAACTTTTTTTTAACATGTGCAGATGTGGAAATGAACTAGTAAGTAGAAATGAGTAGATAATGTGCCTGCCTTTAAGATGAGGCCAACTTCTCTCGGAGCCCATCATGAGTGTTCTTAATTGTGGTATCCAATTAAGTACATTTAATTACATCTATAATTATTTGTGTTTAAAGGGGTCACTTGTGCATCTTATATAGTTATGAGTTTAATTACTGATCTGTCTTCTTTTTTATAAAACAAATTAAACATTATCTAATCAAAATACTCAAACAAAAAGACATACAGATGTTCATATGAATGTTCATATGTAAATATATAGAGAAATTGTTAGGTACATATTTGATGGACCTTCATAGATGTTTTGTGAATGAGAAAGGAGGACATATATTAATACCTTAGCATATGTATAAGGGAATTTGTGTTTCTTTCAAGATTATATCTATATTTCTGGGAATTTATTGGCTACGTATTGGGTACCAATGAGGCTAATGATTTAGTTCATTAATTCAAGAAATTTGGCCTAACATGTATGAAAATAAAAACTATGTCATGTTCATCTTTGTTTGACATCTTCCTATAAGCTTTAGATACTAGGCACTTTGAACAATAAAAAGTGAATATTCTTAGAAAATATAAAATGATCATCTGTAAAACAATCCATTTTTTAAATTTGAGTCAATGATTTTAATAAAAGTAATATATAGAAAAATGATAATCATGATTATAATGATTTAAAAAGAAAAACAAAAATGTCATTCACGATAATACAGAATGTACCATTCATAGGAACATATTTATCAGGAAATACATATGACTTAGATAGATGAAAAAGGACAATGCAGAACTACTCATTTATAGAGGGAGGCTGGAAAAGGCTAGTTGGATGAACAGCATGATCCATTTCTAGTCTTCAAAAATAATATATGTATTTATGCTGGATACTTGTGTTCTCTGGCCAGATGGCCATTCCTAATACCTTTGCCTCATCCACTGATCATTTTGAGGCTACAAAAGCTCAGAAGTAGTGTTATGCATAAAGTTACCCTGTGATTGTGCAATTCTACCCCAAGAGAAATGTAAGTATCCACTCAAAAAACTTGCACATGCATGTTCATAGCAGCATTATTCATAAAGACTGAAAAGTTGAAACAACCCCACTGTCCATCAATAGATGAATGGATAAACAAAAGGGAGTCTATTCATACATCAGAATATTATACAGCTATAAACAAGAAAGAAGTCCTGATACATGCTATAACATGGATGAACCTTGAAAGCATTATGATAAGTAAATGAAGAAAGTCACAAGGCCACATGATGTATGATACTGCTTATAAGAAATGTCTAGAAGAGGGAAATCCAAAGGGACAGAAAGTAGATCAGTGGTTGCCAGGGGGTAGGTGGAAAGTAAATGGAAAGTGACTGCTCATGAGTATGGAGTTTCTTTCTGGGGTAAGGACAAATGTCCTGGAGCTAGACAGTGGTGCTATATTCACACTTTATATAAATATACTAAAAGCTCCTGAATTGTACATTGTAAAATAGTGAATTTTATAGTATGAGAATCAAATCTCAACTAAAAAAATACATAATAGTAGAACAGATTGGGGTGAATTAAGTTGAAGTGACTTTGTAAGGTGAGGAAAATTACTAATTTATATTGGCGTCAATAAGAAAGCATATTGTAATCTCACAAATATCCATTTAAAGAATGGTAAAATCCTCTGTAACAATTTTCATTAAGAAAAATGAAAATTATTGATAAAAGTTATGGCACAGAAGAAAGAGGAACAAAAACAGACAAGAAAATAACAAATAATATGTTTACTAAAATAAACTAAAATGTTTAGTTCAAATACATTAGTAATTAACACTCTGTTAATGGTCTAAATATTCCAATTCTGATTAAAAGAAAAGTATTTTCAGACTAGATTAAATAAATGTTCAAAATGAATATTCAATACAGATATATAATTTTGAATGCATTTGTATATTTATATTACTCAGGATAAATATATCTCTATATATTATTTGAAATGAAATATATTATTCATAGAAGCCATGGTCATCTACAAAGAAAATTTAAAAGGATCTACAGGTATACCATCAGAATTAATAAGTTTATTGAGCAAGATCTCTAGATACAAAACAATATGAAAACATCAGTGCCAGAAAAGGAGATAAAAATAAATTTAATAATGAAACAATTTGTTAAAATATCAAAATATGAAGTATTTGAAAATAAATCTAATGACATAAACTAGCCATTTACACACCAAACTGCAAAATATTATTGTGAGAAAAGAAAAATCTTGGTGAATGGAGGGAACAGGGAGTTCATGACTCAGGATGCCATTTCTTCTCAAATTGATAGATTTAGCCCAATTGCTACAAAAATCTCAGCAGTTTATTAATTACATATTGACAAATTGATTGCAAAACTCATATGGAAATATAAAGGAAAATGAATATCTAAGACATCTTGAAACTTGAGACCAGTACTAGAAGATATACACTACTAGACATCTCTAAGTTATTACAATTAAATGGTGTTCTCTTCTCACAAATATAAACTAATTGACCAATGAAATAGAACATAGAGAGTCTTGAAACAGATGCAACATATGCAGTCACCCAATCTATGACAAATTTGACAGTAAAGTGCACCGAGGAATATGGTCTTTACAATAAATGGTGCTAGTTCAGTTGGACATCCATGTGGGGGGATATACGTCTTCACTACTATTTAACATCATTTACATAAATTCACCCTAGGTGTATTGTATATCCAAATGCACAATATAAAATGATAATGTTTTTAGGAGAAAATAGGAAATATCTTCATGACATTGCTTAGTCAACATTACTTAAACAGGACACAAACATGCTAACCATGGAATGAGATTTTGATAAATTACGCTTTGATAAAATTAATCTTATGTTTATCAAAGACACCATTACAAGAGTGAAAAAGGTGTAAAAGCAACCCACTAAATGGGAAAACATAAGCTCAATGGATATGTCTAACAAAAGAGTCTATCTATCTATCTATCTATTATCTATCTCTCTATCTAGCCATCAGCTAACTGTCTTTCTGTCTATCCATCCATCCATAATCCATCCATCATCTATCCATCCATCCACCCATTCTTCCATCATCTATCTTCCATCCATCCAACCATCCATCCATCACTCCTATTAAAACTCCATGAAAAGACAGACATTCCACCAAAAGTATGGACACTCAAATGCCTACAAAAATATGAACAGGTCCTCAAAATTACTTGTCGTCAAGATAATGGAATTAAAAAGACAGTATGATGTTACTACACTCTTAGGGAAAGACTAAGAATAAAATGGCAGGAAATACCAAGTGTTCATGAGGCTGTAGATAAACTGGAACTTTCTTCTACAATCAGTGGAAGGGTAATATGGTGCAGCCACTTTGTGAAACCTTTTGTTACATGGTGTGATCTAGCAATTCCACTCTTTAGTATACGCCCCCTAGAAATACAGACATGCGTTTACCAGAAAGCATCCATAAGAATGTGCTTAGCAGCATTGGTTCAAAATAGCCATATATCCAAAAGAAACAAGGCACTGGAAACCATTTTACCATCAATATTAGAATGGAAAAAATAGCGGTAAATCCATATACTAGAATTCTGTACTTTATATCCAAATGCATAAAGCAACACAGGTGAATCTTACAACCACAATGTAAGAATCCACTTAAAAAAAAAAGCATATTTGGTAAGATTCCAATTTTATGAAATGTTAAAACAACACTTTAGAACGAAAACTCACATTACACGTTAGTGGGTGTCTACAGGCCGTGAGGGATGAGGATAGATACAGAATAGAAGAATCCTGCATGCACAACTCCCTGCAAGATTGCCTTCACCCACTTTAGAGAAGATGAAAAAAGGAACTGCAGGGTTGTTTTAGAGAAGTGGCTCCTGCAAAAGTCTCCCTTCCTGCAGGAGTTAGTTGGCGGCAACAACCCTCGCCCTGATTTAGCTCCACACGCGCCCAAAGAAAAGCAAATGTGCTGATAATAGCAATTACAGTTTAAAGGGAAGGGCACCATCTCAAAGCCGGAAAACCACCGTGGAGAGAAAGCTGTCTTGCTGGTCTCTGTGACTTCAACTGTGCGGGGTGCAGGGACAGCCACACAACGGTATTACTCTGTTTTCTTTTTCTGAAATACATCTTTTAGGGATTCTGAATCACCCTGCTTTCAATTCCCCTGGGACGCCATCTCACTGTTCATGAATATTTAATGATGTTGCACCATGGTCGGCAGGCACTTACTTTTGTTCTGACACCCCCCTCCTGCCCAACAGAACACAAGGTGTAGATGGTCACAGCTGTTGGATATTGTGACCCAGGGGTGAGAGGAGGTGTTCTCTCTCTCTCTTTCTCTTTCCGTCTCTCAGTAGCAGAGTCACCTGTCTGGTAGACCAGCAGCCCCAGCCTGGAGAAAGATGGAGATGCAGCATACCCTCGCTTAAATTGGACTGCAATAGCTGCTCACTCCAAGTGCTCCCAGTGGGTGCTTGTGGAGGAGGTAATTTTGGAAGCTGCATCAACCGGATGAGGCCACCAGACAACCATTTGGGGCACCGTCACAGTCATTTCCCATAAAATACCTTAATGACCTGAAAAAGTGAATGCATCTCCCGAATTGCCTCCATTACAATGAGAGAACAACACACTGAAAGATTTGGGTTCAATGCATGCCTCCCTCACTTCTCCCACTCAAGTAACAGGAATATCATCCTCCTCCACTATTTATGAAAGACCCTCAGGCAGCCGATGTGCAGTGAGCACCCAAAGCTAATTAAACGGGCTCCAGTCCAGCTCAAGAACCACTAAGTGAGAATTTTAAAACCAAGCCTAGAAAGAAACGTGGCAACGGCATCCACTGGAAAATCAAAACAGGTCTGGCCCCGCAGCCACCTTCCAACTCAAGCTTGTTTTCTCATCTCCCAAATGGAAATTAAATTTCCATTCCATTGTTATTCTGAAGATGAAATGAAATGATACCCTTAAAAGCGCTTAGCAAAGTGCACGGCGCATAGCACGAGTTTAATGAATATGTGCAACTTCTACTAACTCATTAGGTAGTTTTGAGTCCTTACTAATGGCCACATCCTGTGCTGACCATTTTGGAAGAGATTTCTAGCGTAGCATCTATTGCAGTGGTTCTGAAGGAGGAAAGATCTGACCATTTTTCCTGGTTACAATGCAGGGGGAGGGTGCTACTGGCATCTGGTGGGAAAAACGAGGGTTGAACTCTGCCCTCCAGAAAGATGTGTTGAAATTCTAACTCCCAATACTGTCAATGTGACCTGAATTGGAAATAAGGTCTTTGAAGATGTGATTGAGTTAAGATGAGCCCATTAGGGTGGGCTCTAATGCAATATGACTGGTGTCCTTATAAAACGCAGAAAGTTGGACACAGATCTCCACAGAGAGAAAATGTCACACGCTGACCGAGGCAGAGATTGAATGAGGCAGCTGCAAGCCAAGGACTGCCAAGAATTCCCGGCAGCATCCAGGAGCTAGAAGAGGCGAGAAAAGTTTATACCCAGTCTGAGAGAGAGCACAGCCTTGCCCACACTGAGATTTCCGACTTCTGGCCCCAGAACGGTGAGGGAATAGAATACATTTCTGTTGGTTCAAGCCACTCAGTATGTCATACTTTGCACTTGAAAAATTAATTTTTAATCTAAATGCCAGGACTGTTTAGTGATCTTAATTTTATTAACAAATATGCATACCCAACTGAATTCTTTAAAGAAAGAAGTTGAATTTATACAGAAATTATGGCAAATACTTGGTTTTTAAATTCTGCCTTGCACTTAGATTTACTTCCAGCTGTAGTAAATGTTTAATGGAGCAAAGGGAGCTCAGGTTTTCTTTTTTTTAAGATAAATGTATCGTGGAATAGTCATTTAAATCTATAACTTCAAGTAGGAGAACGGAGAGGCAAAACAGGAAGAGATTTGTTAACTGGTAATGTAGTTTGCAAATATCTGCAAGTAAATAGAATCAAGATAGAATGGTGTTGTCCCTAAAGCATTGCATAATGAATTTAGGATTACAAAAATGTCTGTGGTAATGCCCTAACCCAAAATACAAAATTAAGGATAAACAATGTCAGGAAATCTAATGCAGAATAGAAACTCAGATGCTTCTTTAGACTTGAGATTTATGTCCGTGAAAGTGCAAATAAGAATAATCCTTGAGGGGCTGGCCCAGTGGTGCAGTGGTTTAGTTCGCGCTTTGGCAGCCTCGGGTTCACGGGTTTGGATCCCCGGCGCCCGCCAATGCACCGCTTGTCAGCCATGCTGTGGCAGCGTCCCATATAAAGTAGAGGAAGATGGGCACAATGGATGTTAGCCCAGGGCCAGTCTTCCTGAGTAAAAAGAGGAGGATTGGCAATGGATGTTAGCTCAGGGCTGGTTTTCCTCACACACAAAAAAAGAGAATAATCCTTGAGCAATAAATGTTTGCACTTTTCTCTCTTGAACAAGATTTAAAGAATGAAGCATGAGAACACAAAATAATGGAAGCTTCCTGATTTCCAGAACCTCCTTGGAAGTGTAGCCCAGATACACTTCTTCAGAGTCTCAACTCTGTCTTGGAAGCAAAAGCGTCAGACAAGCTGAAAAAAATATGTTTATAAAAGAATACCATTAAAACCTATGTTGTGCCCTGCTCGGAGATAAACTACTCACTGTTCAAGGTGTGCTAAAACTACTCATTTATCTTACAATTACATGAGAGAAGAAGCTTAAATCATATAGTTATTTCATTTATTATATGTATTTATTTATTTTCTCAATGTTTACAATGATGATGTGGGCGTGAAAAAATGTAACACATTAATGTTAACATAACTGGGAAACTTGATGCCACAATACACAAGCTTTTATTGAATGTTTGCTTTGAATTTCTCTAAACATGTAATAAAATCTGAAGCAGCTGCATACAGTATCAAAACTTTGCTAATTCCACATATAGCTGACCTTTGGGACCTTATATTAGTAAGTCTAATTTTTTTTTACATTTGATGATAATAATGTTCATAAAGGGGCCTATATAATGACCCCAGATTAAATAGTCATATAAACAAGTGGATTTCCTGACTCTCATCACTTGAGGGTTCTAGATTTTGATGATGTCTTAATAACTAAAAGACTTCTTGACCAAAGAGTAGGAAGTATTAAGACGTCAGCAGAGTGAGGCTAAATAATGACAAAGAAGGTCTCCATCTTAAAAAGTGTTAGACAAGTTAGACATACAACCACGATTTTGTTGACACTATCTTTGATTACTCATAAATTAATTTCAGCAAGTGTATAGTAAAGTGGCCACAAGCGTTAATTTTATGTGTCCCCACAATACTCAGATATTTGGTCAAACACTAGTTTAGATGTTGCTGTGAAGGTATTTTTTAAAATGAAATTAAGATTTAAATCAGTGGACTTGGAGTAAAGCAGACTACTCTCTACAATGTGGGTGGACCTCATCTAATCAGTTGAAGGCCTTAAGGGAAAAAGGATGAGGTCCCCTGAGGAAGAGGGAATTCTGCCTCCAGACAGCCTTCAGCCTTGAGCATCAACTCTTCCCTGTGGCTCCAGCCTGCTAGTCTACCCTATAGATTCCAGAGATGCCAATCTCCACAATCACATGAGCCAATTCCTTAAAATAAATCTCTCTCTCTCATATCTAGATAGATGATGATGGATAGATAGATAGATAGATAGATAGATAGATAGATAGATAGATAGATGATAGATAGGTATCAGTATCCTACTGGTTTTATTTCTCTGGAGAACCTTGGCTAATACAGTGGTTCAACATCAAACTGATGGTATATGACTTGCTATATTTATGAAAGAGATTCCAGCAAAATTTCCCATATTGACAATGCAGTTTCCACAACTGACACGGAAATTAGCAGACACATCCACTGTGCCAAACCCATTTCCCCGAGGAAAATTTGCTGCAGTGAAGTCACAGATGATTTTGCACTGTTTCATTACACTTTCTTCTCCACATACAGCCTTGATTACAGTTGTTTAGAAATATAACTAAGCAAATACTGTTCTTTAAATAACCCAAGTGCTGCTTGAAAGTAATGAGAATTTCAAGTTACTGTATTTATTTGTCCCATATGGTGAGGCTGGCCTAAGGCATTTCATAATGTGCATTCAACAACAAACTCCTTTATCAATCAGAGGTTATTTAAATCCCACAGTCTCTTGCAACTTTGCAAGAAAGGGAAAAAGTGTGTGTGAGGGGGTGGGGGTGGGTTGCAGGGGAGCCAGATTAAGCGTGTAAACTCTTGAGAAAATGTCTTCAATATGCTGAGTTGGAAAATGTAAATTGTGAAGAGGTCAAACCTAGTGAAAAGCTTACATGAAAACTGGTGTGAAAGAATTGTGAGTACTATTAGGAAAATTTATTTTGAAGCATCACATTTAAAGCCCGATACTACATAAAGGTAATTTGTTGTTAATCACTCTACATTGGCATTCCAGTAGTAATAATGAAAACTATTTTCATTAAAATATAACTTACCAAGATTTTAGCGCACACAAAGTTCAACTCCTTTAAATGTATAATGCGGGAGATTTTGGTAAATTGATTCAGTTATATGACAACCACAGGGTAGGTAAAGAACATTTCCATTACGCCAAAAAGTTCCATCATGACCTTTTGCAGACAGCTCCCCACATGTATGCTTCTGACAACTAACTATTGATCTGCTTTCATCACTGTAGTTTAAACCTTTTTTAGAATGTTGTAGAAACGCAATCACTGATGAATAGATGATCAAAATTTAAAGTATTATACTATCTTTGTGTCTAGCTTCTTTCACTTAGCATAATGCTTTTGAGATTTATCCATATTGTTGTGTGTATCAATAGTTTGTTTTTTGTTATTGCTGAGTATTCCTTTGTGTGGCTAGACTATCATGGGTTTATTGGTTCCCCAGTTGATGGGGTGTTGATTCTTTCTTATTTTTTTATTTTTTGGCTGTTTTGCATGAATCTGCTATGAAAAGTCACATGCAGGTCTTAGTGTGGACATGTTTTCATCTACCTGGAGTAAATAGGAAATAGTATAATTGTAGGGTTGTGAGGTAAGTGGATTTGACTTCATAAGAAATTGTATTCCAAAGTGGCCCTACCATAATACACTCAAGGTATGAGAGTTCTAGTTGCTCCAAATTCTTGAAAACCTTGGTATTTCTGTTTTTAATTTTAAATTTGAGCTATGCTGTTGGGTTAGTAGCACCCCATGGTTTTTAAAATTTGCTAGTGATGTTGAACAAATTTTTATGCACTTAGTGATCAGTCATATCTTCATATGTATGTGTGTGTTTTGATGGGATTCTGCTATAATTAAACAGTCAGATAAATAAAATGACTCAAAGGATATAAATCTATCTACAACTATGTGTCTATTATCTATCTATCTATCTATCTATCTATCTATCTATCTATCTATCTATGTATCTATGTATCTATGTATCTATCTATCTATCTATCATATCTCTCTCTCATCTATCACTATCATTTATCTTTCATCTATCTGGTCATCTATGTATCTATCTATATCACCCACTTACCTATCTATCTATCATCTATCTATCTATCTATCATCTGTCATCTATCTATCACCTATCTATCTATCTTTCTTTCAATTATCTATCTGGTTTTAATAAAGGTAACATCTACGGCACAGCAGGAGAAAACAAGCACAAAAGGACAGTAATAAACACAGAAAAGTTTGAAAACTCTCAGGCACGATCCATTCTCCACCCAGGTCAACTGTATATGATGTGTCATTTCTTTCCCTGCTTGGTGTCCTTTTACCTCTGGACATTAATGGTTTGATGATTTTGTGTCTAAGTTTTCTTTTCTTTAACCCTATTTGGGGTTTGTTGTGTTTCCTAAATCATTAATGCATTTGTTTCACAAAAATTAAGAACTTTACTGCCATTTCTGCTCTATTCCCAGCATCTCTAATTAGATTTTGATATTTTCCTGTGGATTCCTGAGGCTCTGTTTATTTATGTTTTTCAATCTTTGTGTTCTGTCTGTTGTTCAGCTGAAGTGTTTCTATCAGTCTGACTTCGATTGTACCAACCCTTTTTCCTCTGCTGTCTCCAAACTGCAGGGTATTTTATAATTCAGTTATAGAAATGTCACCCATCACCTCTGTCTTGGTCAGTTTATCACACAGACCGACCTTAGTACATTTAAGCAGGGCCTTACACTAGGGTGTGACGCAAAAGTACCAGGAGGCAGGGATCACTGGAGGGCTAGCTGGAGGCTTCCCACCACACATGTACCATGTCTCTTTGTACACGTGTTAAGCATTCAGGAGCTTTAGGAAGTAGAGCGGGGTTCTTTCTCTTAGATTATGCCAGTTGGAACAGTTCTAACATGATAGTAATTGCATGCCAAGGATCAGCCGATTTCTTCCAGTCTCCACGTTAGAGATTAGCATATTTTGCAACCTCAGCAAACGATGGGAAAAGATGATGGAGAAATGATGACGATTGAAATGATGGAGACTGACGGTGATTGTCACTGTAAGCAAGTAGCATTTTCATGAAAAGAGTTAAATATGTAAACTGGAGAACTTAAATATAAGGCCAATTACATAAAGTACCGATATGACAAAATGGGTACTTTTGGTTTGGAATCTCCTCTCATTGCCCTATGTCAGACTTTCAAATCACTTCAGAAGGTAGTACTTACAGACACTGGTTAGAATTTGCGTCTAGCGATAGAGCCTTACCACAGAAGCAGCCAAGATTTCTCCTCTTCTTATGAATTAACGTCTTGTTCATTTTACTATAGCAGTAAAGAAACGATTGCAAACAAAAAAATAGCAGCAACTGACAATATACTGGGATCTTAAAAGGCATCAGCAATGCTAAGTGGTACCATTTTCGTGTGCACTCACAAATAAATCTCAGAATGGAGGTTAAAATCATACATGAATACAGAAGATCACAAATATGAATTTTATGCTATTTCTGCCCCTGTGTTCAGTGTTTGGGGAGAAAAAGACTTTCCCGTAGTTATTCATTGCCTTGCTATTGCTGTCAATATCCTGGGGTTTTTAATGCATGTGGTTACATACATTGGACCGTAAACACATTATTTTATTTATTTTTCTGCCAAGTGGTTGAGAGATTGCAACTAAAAGGATACAATTACAAGAGTCTGTCTTTACACAATGAGATTTAAACAAAATATAAAGAACTTAATTTGATAAAAACATAGCATAATGTGTGTAGGAGATTGTTTTCAAAATGAATCATGCCTTTAAATATATTCCCTAATAAAACACATAAAGACCCATTTCTATATGTATTTCAACACGTTGGCAAAATTTTATCCTTTCAGTTGTCTAAAATTCTTCAGGCAAAATTTATTAAAAAAAACTTCAATTATTCTAACATTCAAATGAAAAATATTTAACTTAACTGAATAAATTCCTCAATAGCTATTTAAATTTGCCTGCCTTAAAAATATACTGAACATATCTAAAAGTTCTTTACATATTGAGTCTGTGACTATGACAAAAAATGTTCATTCCTTCTTTTATTTCTCATCAAAAGTTAATAATGTTCATTTATCTCTTAACCTGTCATTTCTACTGTGATTTCAAATTTGCTTGAAACTTTTGTAACAAGTAGGCAAGTGGTAACCTCCCTCTTCGTTTTTTGATGTTGAGGAAGATTAGCCCTGAACTAACATCTGTGCCCATCTTCCTCTTTTTGCTGAGGAAGATGGGCCCAGAGCTAACATCTGTGCCCATCTTCCTCTATTTTTTTATATGTGGGACACTTGCCACATCAAGCATGGCTTGATGAGTGGTGTGTAGGTCCACACCTGGGATCCAGGCCTGCGAACCCAGGTCACTGAAGCAGACCACCAGAACTTAACCACTACGCCACAGGGCCAGCCCCCTCCCTGTTCACTTTTAACAGGGGTTTCAACTAAGCTGGTCCAAAAAACAAAAGCTTTCATTCTGAAGAACTGATGTGGAAACATTCAACACAAGTATCTTTTACTTCTTCTTAAAAATGGCAATGTTTCTAATACCAAGCATACTGGTATAGATATGCTGCATCCATGTAAACACGATGACGAGCAGGAATTTTTGTTGTTGCCAGAGAATTAAAAGTGCTGGGTGGAATTTTTCCATGGACGCGTGTGAGGGTAGAAGTCAACTTGTCACAGGAAGCATTTAACCAAAGCGGTAGCATTGTGATCTTATTTTACCGACTGTTTAGCTTATATGCACATTCTTTTACGCTTTGCTGGAAAAATGTAAAGAGGAAAGTATACGTATTTTCCTTTCCCATAAGCATTTGCTATCCACTAATGGGTTGGCAAACTTTTTCTTTAAAGGGCCAGATGGTAACTACTTTAGACATTGTAGGTAGATGTAATGCACTGACTTTGCAGGTAACTCTTCTCTCTGAAAGGTGAGTAGTTTGTATGCGTATGTGTGTTTTGTGTGTTTTTTTTACATTTTAAAATGTGCAAAGCATTCTTGGCTCACAGCTGAATTTGTCCCTCCAGCAGTTGTTTGCCAACTCCTGTGTTAGGGGAAAGAGGGCATGCATGGATACAAATGAATAAAGCTCCATGTGGTCATGACAAATGGACATACTTCGTCCATGCAGATGGATAGGGGATTATCGGTGCTCGAGGTAACACATGGGGGAAGGAAAGAGCAAATCTTCTAAAGAAGATTTCCTGCAAGTTGCCCATGGCATTTATGGTCACGCCCCATTGCAAGAACTTAATCGTATGACCTCAGCTCGCAGCAAGGAAGGTGGGACCTGCGTTTTTCATTCTGAGCTGCCCTGATTTGGCTTTTTATACTCTGTTCTTACTTCCAAATTTACATTTGTTTGATAATACTTTTTTATAATGGAGTTCCAACTTTCTAATAAATTCTTACCACCTTTTCTGCACAGGGGAGGCTGCATTCAATAGCTGGTATTTGAGAGTGGATGCTGATTTAATATTCTTTCTGGATTTGTAGGGGTTATTCTGGTCTCCGGTTTCCTTTCCTCTCAGACGGACAGCACGTATCAAAGAGCCTTTTATTCCCACAGCCACCTCTTGTTGGCATTATCTCATTCTGCTTCTCTGCCATCCTTATCTTTTCTTTGCCAACTTTGATAAGCAAAATGCAATATATTTTCCTTCTACAATCCTTGTGTTCACTACTGTCTACCTTAAGTTATCACTTAAGCTATCTGTCTTTGAATGAGATGTGAGCTTTTGAGAAAACATAAGGGCCTGTCTTATTTCTTTGCCGTGGTCTAACTGTGGTGCACCGACATCTCCTAATTTCCATGACCTTTCAGGTGATTTCACTGGCACTTTCTTTGCAATGAACCATCTGTTCTAGAAATGAACAAGACCCAAGAGGAGCATTTTCATGGAGTGAATGTATCCTATGCTACAGCTTTCAACCAAATATCATGTAATGACCAGGACTACATTACATGAGTTCAGTTAATGCCCATCTTATTTTTTTTAAGTCCAAAAGGAATGAGAGAAGATAGATGACACATCTCAATTCCAAAAAGGCCTGGAAGTCTATTGTGATTACTGTTACCATTATTATTGTTATTTACTTACCAAATCTGGTGTTTTGACTTGCATCGTTCAATAACGGAAATGAAAATGAAGGTTAGAATTGGAATTTCAATCTAGTAATTCACCCTGAGTTTCAATAGCATGTTTCAATGATCAGATTTCTTTATCCCATTCATAGGTTTGGAGAGAAGTGCAAAAATGGTGACCACTAATAATTTTATGTTCCTATTTCTCAGTTTGTTGATCAAATCCCAGCTGAAGCAATTTCCCTGGAGTTGCCAACCCTCTTAACATTTTATTAAGTTATCTTCTAATTCCTTTTTGATATTATTTGTTAACGAGGTTTAATTGTTACAAGCCATTGAGTTCACTGTAAAGAGAATTCTTCTATAGGCACGGCATGTCAAGCTAGCATTTTTTTTCCCTCATTTCTTCTTTCTTCTCAAGTTTAGGGAGAAATAGTTGGGGCAAGACTCCTGATATAAAAAAAAAAATTCCATTTTAGCTTAAGACAAAGTGAGAGATGTAAACTCTGGGGTCAAAGATATAATGAGTTAGGAGATAAATTTTTCTCACTTAGAAAATGGTGTTTTGGAAATAAACTTATCTATGTGATAGAGACCTCGCTTTCCATCCAAATTTGTTCTCCATCCTCTCAACTGGAATTCACCTTCACTACCTCCCAGGACAGCTAGAATCCAGGGACTCAGGGAAATCGCCATGATATCGTCCTTCCCATAACAGAGGCAAGCAGGATTTGCCTCCAATGAGAGTGTTCATAGACTCCCTTGATCCATATTGTCTTTTCTGAAAAAATTTTTAATCTTCATTGATGAGTAATTTATGTACAATGAAATCCACACAGACAATTCACAAGAAATTGTTGAACTTGATAGATTCTGAGAAATATATGTAAACTTGTAAACATCATCACGACCAACACATAGACTATTTCCATCCCCCAAACACATCCCCACGTGTCCCACTGCAGTAAAATGCCTTTTCCAATCCTAGTCTGTGACAGCTCCTGGCTTTCTCGAAGTCACTCGTTCTTTTCAAGAATTGCATGTCAATGGAATTGTTCTTTTCTACCCACCTTCTTTCACTGAGCATAATGCTTTGAGAGTCATTCATGTTATGAAGGGTAGTAGTTTGTCCTTTTTGATTGGCGAGTAGTCATCCATCTCACGGACACACAACAATAGATTCAGCGGTTGATGGACATTTTGGTTGTCTCCCATTTCTGGTTACTATGAGTTACAATGACATGCACCATCATGTGCTGGTCATTGAGTAGAAAAATGTTTTTAATTCTCTTGGATAAATACCTAGGAGAGGCATTAGAGGGTGATATGTCAATTGTATATTTAACTTTATAAAATGAAAAGTCAAATCATTTTCCAAAGTGGCTTTCTAGTATTACATTTCCACCCACAATGTGTGCATTCCAGTTGTACCACATTATCACCAACACTTGGTATCATCAATCTTTTTCACTTTAGCCCCTCCAGTATGTGTGTGGTGGTAACCTGTGGTTTTAATTTGCTTTTCCTACTGACTAATAATATTGACTATAATTCATGTGTTTATTGGTTATTTGCATATGTTCCTGGATAAAATGTCTGTTTCAATTGTTTGGCTCTTTAAATCATTTTAATTGTGTTGTTTTTCTTCTTACTGTTCATTTGTAAGAGTTCTTTATATATTCTGGTGATAAAAACCTATATGTTATTTATTTTGTACATCTTTTCTCCCACTTTGTGAGTCAACATCACACTGTTAGCAGTCTTTTCAAAAATGGAAATTTTCAACAGTAACGAAATGCAAATTATTATAATTTTCCTTTATAGTCCATGTTTTTTGTGTTCTACCTAGGAGATATTTTCCTAACTGAAGGCCACAAATAATTTCTCTTATAATTTCTTACAGAAAAGTGATATTTTAGCTCTTAGATTTAAATTTTGTCAACTGCTTTCTCTGTTTCAATTATTCTCAGCAAATGATTCTTTTTCTTATCATACGAATTTCATTTTTGTTCTATTAATGTGTTGACTTATACTGATGGATTACTGAGTGTTAAACTAACCTTATACTCCTATGATTAAACCCAACTTGGCCAAGAAACATGATCATTTTTACACATTGCTGGATTCTATTTACTAATATTTTCTTAAGGATTTTTATACCTAGATTTACTAGGGATATTCATCTGCAGTTTGTTTTTATGGTAATGTCTTTTTTCATGCTGTGATCATATTAGCCTCATAAAATGAGTTACAAAGTGTTTTCTTATCTTTTGTTTTCTAGATGATTTTGCATATATTTGGTATTATTTATTCCATAATTTTTTTTTTAAGTTTCACCTGATTAGTCATCTCTTCTTCAAGTTTTCTTTGGGAGATATTTTTTATTGCAAATTATATTTGTTATATATACACAGGGCTGTATAGGTTATCTTTTATATTTCTTATGAGTTTTGGTAATTTGCATCTTTCAAATAATTTGTTCACTTCATCGAAGTTGTCAGATGCATGGGTACTTTTTCATAATATTACCTATTATTATATTAATATTTATGAAGTCTTTAGGAATGTCCCCTATTTATTTGTGTCTTTTCTCTCTCTTTTTTTCTTGCTCAGACTAGCTAGAAATTCATCAATTTTATTGAACTTTACAAAAGGACCAACATTTGATTTGACTGGTTTTATTTACTGTTTAACTGTTTTGTCTCTCATTGCTTTTTGTTCTTAACTCTATTATTTCTTTCTTTCCATTTACTTTGGATTTAATTTGTTCTTATTTTTATGGCTTTTAAAACAGTCTAGATCATTTATCTGAGACTTCTATTCTAATGTAAACCTTCAATGATGCAATTTTTGTGTTTCTTTTCCTGCACACCACAAATTGTAAAGTGTTTTGTTTTCATTTTCATTTAGTTCAAAATAGATCTTCCATGACAAATTCCATCCAAATGCACTATTTTTTATGAGAAAAATAAATAATGGAAAGAGAAACTCCCTAATAAAGTAACTGAAGAATAAAACCTACAAAGGAAAAAAAATGCAAACACCTTGGTTATTTTCTACAAACCATTAGGTCCAACTCTTGTGGAAGGAAATGGGAATTGATGAGAATTTCGCACTACCCGAAAGAGCAGAGATGCGAGTGTCCCATTTAAACAGAAGGTTCATTAACCAACATCCACCAAGTGCTCGGAAACCCCTTTGAATCTCATATTTTCACCTGGTATCTTAATTGCTGAAAGTCAGGGAACAGGAAGATAAATTACACGTCGGCGTTTCAAGATTTAAACTTGGTTTGAGGTTTTTCCACACACAAAAGAAATATTTCTCCACTGGGTTTCTTGCTGCTTCATTTCCTCCCCACAGTTTAGAGATTAATGCACTGGGAGAAGGATTGTGGTAATTACTCTGTCCTGCTGCATCCCTCTGTTATGCAAACAAAGGCAGGGGAGGGAGAATGCAGACTGTGGACCAGTCTGGGGCTATTTAAACTGTTCTGTTCCCTAATTTATAAAGTCCTGGGTAGAAGACCGATCTGTGAATCTGGCAGGGGAGGGCGATCTGCAGGTGCTTTCATGTAATATGTTCCATCTTCATTTATTCCTCAGGATTTTTTAAAATTGGAACCTGAGATTTTCACTGAGGCATATACCTAGATTTTCAACTGTAGTTCAGTGAACAGATTTTCCTAGATATTTGTATCTAGTTAATGTGTTTCAATAGGGCAAAAAAAGATTCTCTAAATTAGATTTGTAGACATTTGAACAAATTCGTCAATTTGCAAACAATTCAGTCAACCTTGCCATACTTTCAGTGTTACAGAAATGACACATCACATGCAGACATCTGAAGACCTGTAAGTCATATTTGCTAGAAATATAATAAAGTGATAACTGTCATGGATATCAGGTGTGTGCCATAGACTCCATTTCCAAATTGTTTTAAAATGCCTATGAATTCCTACATCATTTTTAATGGGCTATCATTCAAGTGAATTTCTAACTTGACTTGGCTCTGATAGTAATTGGTGATTTGAATAGTTTGATAACGCCAAATAAATCTCCACATCAAAATATATTTTGCTGTTATTTACCAATGCCCTCCTTCTGTACATTGTGTGCAGTATAAAATGATTAGTTTAAAGGATACTAGTCATTTGATAACAAGAGGGAAAGTCATTAAAATTTTGTGTTTATGTGTGCTTCTGGAAATCACATTTTGTGTGTTGAAATAAAAAAATGTAATACGTAAAACTCAGTAGAGGATGACCCAGCAATTCCAGTCCTAAATATATACCCCAAAGAATTGCAAACGAGTCTTTAAACAAAAACATGTACGTGGATGATCACAGATTACCATTCATCACAGGAAAAGGTGGAAGCAATCCAAATGTCCATCAATGGATGGATGGATAAACAAAATGTGGTCTATCTATACAAGAGAATATTCTTCAAACGCAAAAAGGAATGAAGCTCTGATATACACTACAACATGGGTGACCTTTGAAAACATTCTGAGTCAAAGATGCCTAACACAAAGGGCCACATATTGTCTGATTCCGTTCAAATGTAATGTCCTGAATAGGGCAACCTATAGAGATGGAAAACAGATCTGTAGTTGCCCGGGGCTGGGGGGAGAGGATCATGAGGAGGGATTGCTTAATGCGTGTGGGGTTTCCATTTAGGGTGATAAGAATGTTGTGGAACTAGATAGGCTGAAACTAGTCGCGATGGTTGCACAACACTGAGAATGTACTTAATGGCACTGAATTTTATAGACTTTAAAATGGTTAAAATTCTAAATTATATGTTTTGTGTTTTTTACCATAATAAAAAAATTGGAAAGATAAAATATTGTATATATATATATTAGTAGAGAACAGAGTTCTGAGCTATAGAGAAATAGGATCCATCTGATTTCACACAATGAGTTATGAGCAGAGCTGAAGCGAAATATATTTTGTCCTGGCGCCCATACGCGTTATATTTTGTAATGCAGACGGACAAATAATGACAATACCCATATCGTTTTTAACTTGTCCTGGCATGAAGGGTAATAAATAACCCTGTAGGGAAAAAAATGTCCATTTAGGAAAAAAAAAAAGAGGGTGGCTTGAGAAATATTCCTGCCTATTTGAGAACAAGAAAATTAGCGTGGTCAATTGGAAAAGATGTAGAATTTTAAAGCAGAAAATTTGACTTCTAATGAGATCTCTGGTAATTCATTTAGGCTCCCTGACCCTCATTGTCTTCATTTATCAAATATAGATTATTTAATGTCTAGGATGAAAGGATCAGCACATATTGTCCATCTACTTTGTGTTAGACATTTTCACAATATATATCACCAAAATTTCATAAAAACCTGTGGGAACCTGCTTTAACTTTGTGACCCTAGTTGGACTGAATATATGTGAAAACTGTTATCGAATTTTAAATGGTATTCAAATATTACTTCTATCATTTAACTCAAGATATGATGGGTTTTTTTCTTAATCTTGAATGTGGATACACCATGTTTCTATTTATAATGGTTTTAACCTTTGAGTCATGTTTCAGTAAAAGGTTACACATTCTGGTTTGTTTTCTTCAAGGTATTGAATCCTCTGCCCCTGGAGATGTACAGGCATAGGCTGGACTATTATTTGGTGGAATGTTGGAAAAATGGTTGAACTAGGAGACACTTAGATTAGATGATTATTAACTGCCCTTCCAAACCCAGAAATAATCTGTCTGCTAATAACCACACTCTTATTGAAATAGATTACAAATATGGTTCAACAGTTCAAGGACATGGCTTTTCCAAAATATAAATCCAAAATGTAAATCTCTTGAGAATTGAGAGCAAAAGAAAAACTTAATGTGAATAAAAGTGGGAGAAGGATTTGCAGCTTTGTCAATGGATGGATATTAATCCTTTTACTTAAAAACTTTAAAGTTAAGAGGATATTCGTTGTGGTTCCGAATGGTGTAGTCAATTTTATTTTTAAAAAATAGGGTAGGTTTGCTTTTCCTTAACTGTTTTGTTTTTTTTCCAGAATTTCTTATGAGTTATTTTACATATGAGATGGACTAGTGGCTTGGTTTTGATTTGACCTCCATCACCTACAATTCCTTGAAAGCACGTGAAGCTCAAACTTGGCCAATTCTTCATAGCCAACTGACATTGGGTCCTGAGCCTGTGCCACCTCAATCATATCGTGACATTCAAAGGACAGTGTCTAGTCTAATCTCTTTGAACCCAACCAAAAAATATGTACTTGTAAAGAATGGAAAAAAGTTCCAGAAACTCAACTCAGAACAGCTAATGTGGAAAATATAGTTGTTGAAGAAAACCACAAGAAGATCCCTGAAATTGCCTTGCTCTTACTAAATTCCAGTACAGCCACGGTCTTTCAAGTCATTTGGGAAAGGGAGAGATCAATGTTGCATAAAAACATTCTACCACACTAGTCCTTTAAAAATAGCTCAATAAAGGGGCTCCAGGCAATTTTAAAAGTTGACATTTAATGGCCTCTACTAAGATCCTGGATATTTTCTATCGATAGCAGGTATAAATTTTACTCATCAGTGCTACACTGAAGGAATGAGAAATTGCTTTAATTTTCTTGGGCATACATTGCCATGTATTAAGAGTGACTCATCTTGATGGCCCACCTGACCCAAAACTCCACCCAGACAGCATTAAAATACTGGGGGAATTACAGTGAAGATCAGCCAGTCTTGTTCCCCGGTGAGGTTAAACCACGGAGGGGAAAGTCTACATTCAGCCCCAGTCATTGACTATGAGAACCTGGGATAGGGAAGACCTCGTCCACTTTGTCTCCATGTCTGAAAAGTGAGGAACCGAGGGATAACATGGACAACATATAACTATGCTCCCCAAAAAGGTAGACCTGGGAATGCAGAAAGCATATCTCCATTCTGACTTGTCCTAGACCATAACCCACTCCTGACAACCAGGTCCACATCCAAGTACGGAATTAGAATCTTTTTCAGTGCCAATTTCATGATAATAGGATGTAGACACGTAATAATGAAGCCAGCTGTAATTCCATCTAATTTAAAGGACTTTGTGATGTAACATAATGGTGTCATGTTCTTCTCGGATTGATTTTATAAAAAATATGTTGTAGACTCAGACGTGTCAGCATCAAACTTTCTACAAAAGGATATTTACTGATGCAAATAAAAGTCCTTGTGGAATAAATCCCAAGGGAATTATGCATAAATCATGAATCAGTTCACCGGACAGAAATACTCAAATATTCTGTGTTACATGTTTTAATGAGAATTCCTCTTTTATCTCATGGTTCATTCTCAGAAACAGGAAAAAAAAATTTACAGTTAAAAAACATGGAACAGATCCTCAGTGTGTTTTGAAATAAGTCTCAAATTCCACTTTAATTAAAAGGGGAACACATATTAAATTTTTATTTAATTTAAAACTTTCTCCTGATGATCTACTCAATATATGTCTCACTATAAGCCCATTTGTGCTGATTTTCAAAGTTTATTTTTATGTGTTAGTTTTATTGGGGGCTCTGAGCATTTTGTACTGTGAAAACATATTTAATGGTTCTAAGGCTACTCTTAATACCATGTATAAATGGGGGAAAACACACACATTGGCATTTTCCAGTTTCCTAGGAAACCATAGAGCCTAGATTTAATGTTAGAAGATGAAGTTCCCTTATAATATTTGATCAAATCTATATTTCCTATTTTATGAGAAATAATTTCTCCCAGTTCAATGACACCATGGTCTCTAAATAAACTATGTGACAAATACTATGTGTTTCAATGGTTCTGAAAAGCCCAGAACATCACAACTGACTTTTCATGTTTGAGATGCTGTCAGATGTCCAGTGAGTCACAGTGATGTTGAACCTTTCGGAAAAGCGATGTGGATTCTGAGGGAGCTCTGGGTCGAAGACGACAGGCTGAGAGCAGCTATCAGGAAAGGTAGTTGAATGCACGGCATTAGAAAAGATGAGGGAGGCTGGGAAAGATAAATGCATTATTTATGGGGTCAGACGGGAGTTGGACCTATTCCAACATTTTGAGAAGGAATTGCTGGAGAAAATATGGAAGGAAGGAGATTAAATTACAAATAAAGCAGGAAAATACATCCTGAAAATAGGCTACTGAATGCATTCATGATAGTCATTTTTAAGACTATGAAATCCAGGAGTGAATTGAAACAGTAGAAAACGTGAGCACAGACGGTGGTCCCTGACATCCAGGAGACCATCTTACGTAGTTATTCCTAACAAGAAGATGTGCAAAATCCTGGAGTGAGACCAGGATAAAGGCAGGTTGTGTAGAAGGGGGTGAGGGAAGTGTGACTGTCACATGAAATTCAGGTCCATTTGGGAAGCTTCTGGTGGCTGTCATTGTGTGGAGTGGATGTAACTGTTGATCTTGCCTGCAAAATTGAACATACTAGTTGCGGATATTTATCAATGGAGCAGAAAGACAGACACAAATGATGGGGCAAGGACGAAAAGAGAAAGGAGACAGGGAATAAAAACCACACCAAGGGAAAAGCAAGGTTCATTTCCTCCACCAGCTTTTATGGACTAACTTGCAGTAGAGTTCACCGATTCTTTCCTGTTACCCTGAGGTCAAATGAAAATTCTTACACGTCGTGAAATCAAGATTGCGTTCTCACTCTCTGCCTTTGCCAAATGACCCCATTGACCCCATTGGTAGCGCGGAGAGGGTCTGCCTAAGCCCTTGGTTCTTACAATTAACTTAGGAGGCCTTAATTATCTTAATTTATGAGTCTTGAACATTTTAGTCTTTAAATCAAAGCAAAAATGCAAATTACATCCTAGAAAATTATCTGGCAATTATACTGAATCATACAGCATACATTTATTGGCCAGATTGTTTTCAGTAGGGGCCAGAAATATGCATATTTACTCAATCTGCCATGTTGACCCAGGCGTCTCCTGTAGTTTATTTTTTACTGGGGCAAAGGAAATATTTGTTGCTGGATTGAAAGAATCTGTCAGTTTAATGTTGGGACATCTTGTAACTGAAAGCAAAATATTAAGGAGCATACTTAAGCTTAAACTCTAATACTATATGTTAGAAACGAAGCTTATTTTATGGAGAAATAATTCAACAGGTAATGTCTTGTTTTATGAACAATGTAAGGTTGATCTATTATTTAAAGTGATGGATTAAAATGATTAGGTTTTTGGTGGTAAAACTCAAAGATGGAAAATAAATGAAATAACATACATGAAAATAAAATCATTGATGATTTCATTGATGTCTTGCTATGCAAACGGGTAAACTATATATTCCTGATTATCTAAGTTTGGTATGACGGGAAAAAGCAACACCTGTCTTTTTACATTGGAAGTGTTTATCAGTACCAGGTTCCACCGGTTCAGTTTCTAGATGAAAAGAAAAACAGAGGATGTTTAGTGAACCTTGTAAATTAACCTTTAATATTTTTAATTGAGATATTATTTTCTCATTTCTTCATGTCCCTCGAGAAATTCTTCATTCAACAGAAGAAATGTATTTATCAAAGTTATCAAAATTCTTCCTTAAATTTTTGTGTGAGACGGGGTCAGAGGAGACTCAAAATTTCTCCTTGGGCACATCCTCCATTCTCCTTCGGAACCTCGAGGAGACAGTTGACCAGCATTGTGCTACCTGATGTTACGTGCTTAGAAGTGTGTTTTGGAGTTGTTTTACCTGATCTTAAAATCCTAATCTATTGATTGCCTGTTTTATGACTTTCTAAAAGTTTTCAGATTATGTCAAGTTTGGACAAATTGGAGATAATTAAGTGCAGTATCATATCTGTAAGGCAGCTGACACGTAGGGACCCGTCAATATATATTAATTATGCCCTCTTCCTCATTTTCATATAGCCTGGGATACAGATTCCTTACCCTGCTGGAGCTGTTCTGGGATGTTTTAAGCATTAGAGTGAAAGCATTCTTCCTAAATTCAATCTATTCTCCCTCATAATCAAGAGGCCAAAAGATATGATCTTCTCCAGGAAAATGACACCTTTTGGGTTTCATTGTCAGGCTTTTTCTTCACCTAACTCTCTAATTTATATGTTTAATAAGCAGAGATTTTTTTTTTAAAAGATTATAATTCTGTAATATGAGTCTGAGCCTTAACTCTCCCTAACGCATATAAACATGCAAATATATATATAATTTCAACTCCTCAGGGTAAATGGTAAACATCTGTTTTCTAGGTGGAATGACATGCCTCTCTGAGGTCAGAGGATTTGAAGTCAGATGTTTGATTTACAGCGTAAACAGAAACTTGCAATATCTTAGTTTCATGCCGGTTATGTTCCTTTTGAACTCGGTTTATCACATACATATGCTGCCCGAGATGGGAGGATGTCTGAAGATATAAAACCTTCAGGAAGAAACATATTCCAATCCCTTATTAATGTTCCAAGATCCATGTATTTTTCCTGGCTGATGCATTTTGAATGTTACGAAATGAAGACATGAAAGATAGTAGTCAAAATTATCTCGTACTTGAAAGATACATAAATCAAGTTTTGTAGTTACAGGTTGGAAACTGGCACGATTTATAGGGAGATGTCTGTGTTGGTTTCCAATCATCTTTACACCTGTTTCGAATTGCATTATTCTTTAGGTTGGTGCTAATCCATTTGCCCAGATTTGTCCGGTAAATTTTGCATACAGAAAGCAGTTGGGCATTCATCTTACACTTAATGAAGTTGTCGCTTATATTTGCTACATTTTGAATTCGAGAGAAGAAAACCTGTGGGTGATTTCTGCTAGTATATACGATGACAGCTTTGGGATGGTTCTTACCATGTTTTTGGATTTCAAAGGAGCAGCATTTTTCTGAGAAATAGAAATAAACACTATGTGCATTCATCTAATATAAAAGTCATCTTCTTTATAAACCTATTGAAAAATGAGAAACACACACCCCATGTACACACCTCCCTCCTTTTCCATTATTCCTTCATATGCCATCACCATGTAGGGTCAGTGTAGTAGTCAATATTTTCCATCTCCCCATGATAACCGTTCCTGCCCCGTCACACTGTAACTTCCATAAGGGCAAGGCGTGGTGTTCCATAGAACATTCAGCAAAAAAAGTTAAAAAATGAATGGATATATATACTCTATAATGTTTTTAGATACAGCACATAATTTTATAAAATATCTATATGAGAGGGGTCTGGCTCGGTGGTGCAGCAGTTTAGTTTGCACTTGGCAGCCCGGGGTTCACGGGTTCGGATCTCAGGTGCCTGCCAACGCACAGCTTGTCAGCCATGCCGTGGCAGTGTCCCATATAAAGTAGAGGAAGATGGGCACAGATGTTAGCCCAGGGCCAGTCTTCCTCAGCAAAAAGAGGAGAATTGGCAATGGATGTTAGCTCAGGGCTGGTCTTCCTCACAAAAAAATAAAATAAAATAAAATAAAAATAAATAAATAAAATAAAATATCTGTATGAGATGTTTAATAATCACCTATGTTTGGAGAAAAATCTTTAGCAGATTCAATATCTAATTCACTGACATTCTACAGTCAAACAAGTAGAAAGAAAATGCAAAATGCTTGTAAATGGAGGAGCCAACGTTATATTATGAAAGCTAGAACTATGACACTTCCACTAAGGTATAGAAAAAGCAAGTATGGGGCCAGCCCTGTGGCATAGTGGTTAAGCTAGCATGCTCCGCTTTGGCAACCTGGGGTTTGCAGGTTCAGATCCCAGGTGTGGACCTACACACTGCTCATCAAGCCATGCTGAGGCAGCATCCCAGATACAAAATAAAGGAAGATAGGTACAGATGTTAGCTCAGCGACAATCTTCCTCAAGCAAAAAGAGGAAGATTGGTAACAGATGTTAGCTCAGGGCCAATCTTCCTCACCAAAAGAAAAAGAAAAAGAAAGAGCAAGCAGTTGGTTAAATACTCACAGAGAAAATAGGAAGAATGTCTTAAAATGTTCAGAGGTGAATAAATTGTATATGATCACAATTTCAAAGCAATTAGTGTCCACCAGCATGTACATTTTTAGGATGTGATGATTACTTCATTGTATTTTGATGTAAGATACTGTTATTTTTTAATTTTTGATGTGCAATAAATTAAAATTATCAAACAATTTTTGTAAAATATATACATCATTGGTCAACACATATTTATACAGATTTAATTTGTGCAATATATTGTATTTGGTGATTAAACAGGCAAGTATACATCTTGAAGCTGACCCACTTTTGTGATCAGAAACATTTATTCAAAATGAAAACAAAAGTAGGCATTTTCAAGTTTGTTCATGTTGGGGACAAAATAGTTCTCTCAATGGAAAGTCACATGATAAAAAAATAAAAGAAAAACTAGTCAATTGAAATGCATATGCATTTTTACTTAAAATGAAAACTTCGGCATGAACATCTATATTTTTCATACTGAAAAATAAGTTATTTGCTAGTTTCTGGTAAAACTTAGACCTTGATAATTTGGCTTCAAAGAATTTTCCAACACAACTTTCTATTTCTCCCTTACTTCACATAAACGAAAACTTAACTGCTGAGGTGGGAATAGAACACCATTTAATTGACTTTACTTTCTGTGGAGATAAAACAACAAAAACTTGTTTATGTGATGTTGGAGGAGCTGAAGACCCCCAGCTGATGAGGAGTAAGTTCAGTACTTATTGTGCATCTGTTCCAGATTTTGTTATATTTGTGACATCATTTTATTCCACTTCACACTCCTTTTCCATGCATAAAAACTAAGAATTGAAGACATTTATTAATTAGCCCAAAGTCTTCAGAGGTAGCAATCGAAATAGGTTCTCTGATTTTAGTTTGATGACCTTCCAAGTATTTCAGTGTCACCCTGTAATGAAATATAAAGTTCTTGAACTTATATTAATAAAAAAACTTGAAGCATGATCTTTGCATCCACGTATAAGTAGGCATGAGAAAACATGAATGCTACTTTATTTGCTTCTTGCAAGGCTTCAGAGGGACATCTTCAGCTTTAAAGAATCATCACATTATAAGGGCAATACTAGGAAAATAATAAAATTAGGTCCCATCTAAAAATATACTGGAAGTAAAATACCTTCAAAACTGTATCTTTGAATATCATAGTGAAATGACTAGACTTTTCATGAAGAAAGACATGGTAACAGACTGTATTATTCAGGCAAAAAGTTGTTGTTGTTCTGTGCTGCCTAATTGGTTCCAACTCATTGCGACCCTATGAATGAGTGATGTCCACAACGTCCTGTCCTCAGCAGCCCTTCTCAGCTCCTGTGGACTCATGCCTGTGGCTTCCTTTATGGAATCAACCCATCTCATACTTGGTATTCCCCCTTTCCCTTTTCCCAGCATTATTGTCTTTTCCAAAGAATCCTGCCTTCTCCTGAGGTGCCCAAGGCAGGACAGCCTCAGTTTAACCATTTTTCCCTCTAGTGATACTTCAGGCTTAATTTGCTCTAGGACCCACCTGCTCATCTTCCTGGCAGTCCAGGGTATCCATAGAGCTCTCCTCCAACACCATATTTCAAGTGAATCCGTTTTTTTCCTGTCAGCCTTCTTCACTGTCCAGCGTTTGCATCTGGACTAGTAACTGGGAGTATGAGGGTGTGGATAATCTAAGGACGCTTCCTTAACTTGATGATCTTTCCTAGTTCTTTCATTGCTGCCCTTCTGAGTCTCAGTCTTCTCTTGATTTCTTGGCTGCAGTCTCCATTTAAATTGATCACTGAAGCAAGCCAAAAAGTCAGGGTGCTATAATATGAAAATCTAAAAATGCAAAGGCTCTAACAGAAAGAAGCTTGTCTCCCATTTTCTAGGCTGGTGGCTCTGGCTCTGCTCCAGAGTCCTGCAGGGACCCAGGCTACTAATGGCTGTGCTAGTTTCAAATCCATACTTTCCAAGGTGTCACTTCTGGTTGATTCCATTCAAGTTGGGGATGGAGAAGTCACATGTTGGAGGGACACCAGTTGTCTAAATACCCCACATCTGCAAGGGAAGCACATGACTTCACTCTCAGTCAATCAGAAAGAGCTCAGTCATATGTCCTTAACTAACCGCCAGAGGGGCTTGTCAGTTTCACCTTCGGTCCAGCAGCACCATCCAGTTATCAGCCTATTGTTAGGAAAAGAGAAATGGGTTTGGAGAAGCATGGGCAGTTCTCTGCCATAGAAGGAACAGCTCATTGGATGGAGGAGCTGAATGCAGAAAACTTTCTTTGGCGGTAAACTTAATTTTCTTTTTAGTATTCAAGTGTAATAAGATTATTATAGTGCGTTAACAAATTTCTTTTGAAAAATATTATGCTCGTACTATAAAGATCTATAAGAGCATACTTGGTCCTGTGCTTCGTGTTGTATGCATATCTCCCAAGTACAACCTGCCTGAAGACTGGAATAACACCTTCTCTAGGATGATTGTCGTACATTTACATATGACTGCACCAGAACAGCACAGTGACACTTTTTCCCTTTAAAATAGTATCCAGAATGGGACGCATCTGATTTTAACCTATTCAGTAGGATTTAATTACACAAAACTTGGTTGCAATTTACAAAAGAAATGCTTTACAAAATGAATTCCAAGATGATTTCCAATACTGCAGTTTTACCCATTGTGCTTTATTTTATTTTACTATATAGCAAAGGCCCCATTTGAAACATTACACTGAGTCTCTGTCATAGCAATTGTGAAAACAGTGTGAAAAGCTCTTTACCAAGTTGCTTAATAGTACAATCTCTTTCTATCCAAATATTTTTTAATGTAATTACTCTAAAGTATTACTGCCAAGAACTATGAAGTTCTATAAACCAACAATAATATGTTTCATAAAAATGAATAATTCAATTCATTTCTGTTTTTTGTTTCTTCAAAGCCTTCTTTCAAAACAATATATTATGTTTAAAGGGTCAGAAAAAAAATTAAGGTCTCCTTAAGATGGGGACATGCTTTCTTTCTTTTTAAATAGGATTATGTTTCCCTCTTTGTGGTTTACAACAAAATTTAGTTCTTAGAAGCTGCCTCTGTTTATATCAAAACACTCTTCTTGTGCAAGACAGACTGTGAACACCTGCACAAAAGCCAAGAGTTCAAGATGGTATCCTTTAAAGATATGATCTGTTTTACTCACCTGTTGTACAACACTGTCTCATCATGACACGTTCTTTGAGGATTCATCCCTTTTTTAATTAAATTGCCCAGAAGAAAAGTTGCTCATCTTACTCTCCATCTTTTTCCAATTTCTTTGCAATCTAGCACAAGGACACATCTGGTAATAAAGAATACTTCAAAGGGCAGAGCAAACTCTAAAATTCCTTAAAGAGTTAAAACTTAAGTTTCAACACTAATATTATTCATTGTGTTTTTAAGTCCTGTGCTTTCTAAGTGGCAGTATTTTTATCTTGACCAGCATCTAAATGCTTTAAGGAGAAATCAGTCATTTCCAAAGACTATTCCTAGGTGAGCTTGCTTTGCTGGCCCAGATTCTTATCTCAGTTTCTAGTACAATTTTTCAAAGATTCTTCATCCACAGTGTGTGTGTGTGTGTGTGTGTATGTAGACAGAGAAATAGGTAGATAGACACATGGTTACCATCCACAATCAGTTGACTTTAAGTAAGGGAGATGACCCTTGCTAAGGTGGATGGACTTCTTCCAATCTGTTGAAGGTCTTAAGAGCAAAAACTAAGGATTCCTGGAGAAGAAAGAATTCTCCCTCAAGACTGTAACATAGAAATCCTTCCTGAGTTTCTAGCTTGCTGGCCTGCCCTAAAAATTTCAGACTTGCTAGCCCCCACAATTGAGTGAGCCAATTCCTTAAAATAAATCTCTTCATTGGTTCTGTTTCTCTGGAAAACTCTTGAATAATACAGAAATCATTCCATGCTTATTGTTGATGATATTTTTGCATTTAACATATTTCGTGGCATGATTACACATTACTGCAGAATGATCTATGCTTTTCATTTTAAAGGACACATAGGATTCCTCTGCATAGGTCCACCAGATGCATATCGATTCATTTATCTCTGGATGGATATTTTGATTGTGCTCAAATTTCCTTTATTACAGAAGACACTGAAGTGACTTATTCATGAGCACTGTGCTTTTCTAAACATTTTTATATGAGAGGTTTCAAGAGGAACTAGTAACGAAAAGGACGCCATTTGGGGGTTTAACCTGCCTTTACTTCCAAATACAATAAGAAAAAATACAGGGACCGACCAGGTGGCATAGTGGTTAAGTTCATGCACTCTGATTCAGCAGCCTAGGGTTCAGTTCACAAGTTCAGATCCTGGGCAGGGACCCACACACCACTCATCAAGCCATGCTGTGGTGGCGTCCCACATACAAAGTAGAGGAAGATTGGCAAAGATGTTAGCTCAGGGATCATCTTCCTCAAGCAAAAAGAGAAAGATTGGCAACAGATGTTAGCTCAGGGCTAATCTTCCTCACCAAAAAAAAAAAAAAAAAACCACCTACACAGACACATTTGGGAACACAACTTCTACGAAGAGTTCTAGATACTGACAATCACCTCAATTTCCATATCTATAGGCACGTCAAATTTAGCATGTTCCCAAGAGAACTTTGAGTTCTCATCCTACAAAACTGCCTCTCCCCTGGTTCTCACCATTTCTGCAAATGGCACCACTCAGTTCTTTAAGCCCACAATAAAAGGGTCCTAATGGATTCCTCTTTTCCCTGACCCTGTGCATCTAATCCATCAGCAAATACCATCAGCTCTCCTTCCAAAATGCAGTCCCCTTACTCCTCATTTTTCACCTCCATCCCTACCCTCATTCATTCTTCCCATTATCAGCCTCCCACCCGGTCTTCCTGCCCTACTAGAGCATAACTCATTCTCTCCACGCAGCCAAGCAGATGTGCATAAAGCATCCATCTGGTTGTGCCACTCCCTTATTTAACATGTGTCCATTGTTTTCCATTTTGTTTAGAATTGAACCCAAACAGTCACCAAGGCCAATGAAACCTCATTTGCTTGGATCCCACTGCTTCTGCAGCTCTTTCACTGGCTGGTTATACTCAGCCACATTGCCCCTCCTTTGAACGTAGCCAGTCCTGTTTCTGCTGCTGGGCCTGTGCTTGTAGTGTTCCTTAAGCTTAATGAGCAGTGTCCTGTACATTTCATGAGTCTCCGCTGAACTAGAACCTTCCCTGACTGTGCGATTCTAAATGTAAGATGTGAGGCAAACATCGAAACTTGTCTCAGGGCAAACTGAACCTGCAAGGCTCGAGATGATTCCTCTTTACAAATAATGCAAAGATTTTCCACCAGCAGCCTGGCATATGACATCATAATGACATTCTCTGCCTCCTCCTGATTTAAGTCGGAAAGCACATAAGTAGAAATAGTCGAGTGCTGATAAGGTGCATATGTCTACACTTCCTCAGAGGAGACAAATTTCTCCGTGAAGACACAGATTTGGTTCAGGAAGAGGTACGCTGGCATTCTTCACCCAGTGCCTTGACCTGCTGGAAATATATCTGCAGGGAGAGTATTTGGAAGCAAGATTCTGTGTGGGTTGTTTGTACAGTGAAATGGACTAATTTCAATGTGAAAATAAATCTCTATGGTAATAATTGGTTTCTTCTGCTCTTAAATCTTGAGTTATGGAATAAAAATGCATGCCGTTTCTCCCTCTGAGACATGCGGTTTCTTTTCTTTGCCTTTGCATGTTATGATAATTAAGATTTATGTGGATTCCATGTTTTCTGCCTATGGTTGAAGCGATGGAATGCTCCTGTGTCTAGAAACCATCATCTCTTGAAAGAAGATAGCGATGATATATAAAACTTTTCTGCTATTTCAAGGCATTTTTAATTGCTGGATTCAGGAAATTTAATGTAATAAATATTGATTGAAGACCTACTGTAGCCAGGTTGTGCTCTACCGCTGGGGATATTCAGAGCTAAATAAGATGTAGCCCTTACTATCATGATACTTGCTACCTAATGGAGGGGTTGGGAAAATACCATTAATTGCCTACAATGCTGATTCTTTACAGGGGGCGATTTTGCCCCACTCCACACCAAGGGACATTTGGCAACGTCTGGAGACAGTTTGGGTTGTCATGACCGAGGGTGCTATTGGTATCTAGTGGGTGGAGAGCAGGGACACTGTTCAACATCCTACAGTGTACAGGACAGCCCCCCATGGCAAAGAATTATCCAGCCTCAAATGCCAATAGTGTTGAAGTTGAGAAACCCTGCTTTACAACTTAGGGAAAATAACACATGTGCGAAGTAGATATAGGAACACCACATGGCTATAAGGATCTATGGAGAGGAACGAAGATTTGGGATATTTAGGAAGACTGTGAGGATGGATATAGACAGGAAATCCCATTGTATTTGGGTCTTACATTTATGTCCTTGAAAGAGTAGCTTGCATGTTATGAAAATACCAGTATTTAATGCAAGGGACAGTGGACTCAGATACCCGATGCTGTCCAAGGACAGGCTTATCTTAGTGTGAACAAGGAGCCAGACGTGAAGTTTGAGGCATCATGGCGGATGGACACCAACCTCCTTCCTGAACTGACACCCGGGACTGAGCACTGTGGCCAGTGGGAAGCTACAGACATAAGGGGAACGCTGCATGAACATCTTTGAAACTAACAACATACTCGCATTGTATTCCAGCTTTTCCCAATGCAAAACATATTTCTAAGTACAGGTGTGGAGTTAGGACATTGTTCATATCACAGCAGTCTAACAGTGCTTTAGACGGAGTTAATCCTGAACGAGGGATAATGAAATCTTTCACACTTTGCCCATTGTCACAGCTGGAGAGCATTTCAGTGGTTAAACCTCAAATAACTGTGTGCTTATGTTTTATTCTTCCCTGAGTGGGTAGAATATCTCTGTTGAACAAACATGTTCTAACGTATGTGGGTTTCTCCTGTCTGGTATAAATTTAGGATTGCTAATGTATATTCATGCTACTCAAATGCCAATGTTCTTCAAAGTAAATAGCTACATTCTGAAGATCGTAAAGCGCCCCAAGATGATAAGAAAAGGAAATCTTAGGGCAAAGAGTGAGGGAGATCCCCCAATCCCAGGCTTGGGCTCCTGTGTTAGGAGGGGTTGAAATGGATGGGAGAGGCCATGGAAATTGAGATTACAGTAAAATCATAAATTTTAAAAAGTAAAATTTACCATAAAAAGTCGGTAAAATCATCCCTCTGCCCCAAATTGTCTTGAGACATGAATTCCTTTGCAAAAAGGATGCTACATGGGACAACAAATGCTGGGAGGTTTTGTCATGGCCATAGCATAGACACAGGGGAGAATGGGCTCTCGGTTGCTTGGAAAAGGTGGAGTTCAAAGCAAATTAAACAAAAGTCAATCTCTGTCTCTATGTCAAATCTTAGATAGCGTGTACAAGTGAAGACACTCTCTCCTTAGTTTCATCTGTACGTTTATTTATAAAATGCAGAATATATTCCGGAGAGCGGGTTTTGTTTGAATAGCTAACATTCCTAAGGGATTGTTCACCTAAATGTTTTGAACACTGTGGTGCAGAGCTCCATAAAACTACAAGATAATAGTTCTCTCCTACACGTCTGGCTATTAAGACGTGTTCCCTACCTTCCAACACGTGTAATATTTCTATGAGGCAGCAGAGATCCTCAGTTAATAATGAAAAACAGGCGTTACTCCTCTGTTACTTATAACTCTAAATCACTAATGCTAAGTAATGGGACATAAAATAGGTAAGAGCGAACTTGTCTTTCCCTTGCTGTATTTGCAAAAAGAATCGATTAACTCTGATTTTCATTATTTCATAGGATACCGTTTGATGACTACAACTCAATGTATGTAATGAAATATTATCACTGTGTGTGTCCTATACGCCCCAGGGTATTAGTGGAGAAGGAATCATGCCTTCTTATACAGGTGTCTGTCACGTGGGGGAAGATTCTTGAATCGAGCTTTCTTTTAGGATTCATGCACACAACCATCTGCTTTTAATCATACATGAGGAAATCCTCCTAGTCAGCTTTGACTTCTACTTTACAAATAAACAAACTCATTGTGTATGCTCAAACCTACATCACTGAATATAAGCCATGTACTTGTTTATTAAAAAGAAATCTTCATGTGTGGATATCTCACCAATTCCACAAACCCCTGGGTACACAACTGGAATATTTACACAACTGTAGACAGATCTAGGGATGAGCTCAATTTCAGTGTCTTCACTATTGGGAATTATTGAAATACATCAGCTGATATGACTAAGGGGGATATTTCTGCTCTATTTTGGATGCTTTGCTTGTGTTTTCCTATTGATTATCTTTGGCATTAGCTTATCTTTTCTACAGAGTCTACATGTCTGTGGATTTGATGAAATTGATCCCATGGGACAATAGCAATGAGCTTTATGCTGTTGCTCAAACTAATACTTTAAAAGTCTCTGCTGTACACTAGGCAATCCAGGGGAGAGAGGCCATGTGAATTACATATTTAGTGCAAACCCAGCACTACATCAAGGGGGAAAAAAGGCATTTCAGATCTCTAAGTGTCCATCAAGAGCACCATTTCTTGACTCAAGGAACAGCCTTTAATTTATCACTGTTGATTTAACAACGTAGTTCTGATTTATTCTGAATTTGAAATAATTCACAAAACTGGGCATCAAGGCGATCCATAAGATCACTCAACTGTGATCCCACTGATGCTTAGAAAACATCTCTCTCTGAAGCAAATGAGTAAGCAATTTTGATAGAGAACAATTGTGGGGTTGGCTGGCTGGACAAGAGGGATTTATGTAGAAATGGCTTTTTAAAAATTTTGTGCTTGCATTATGTTACACAAGATAGTCAAAGCCTGCACTTCCTTTTCTTAAGAACGCAATGATCTTCCCTTAGCAGAGAAACTGAGAAAAAGAGTTTTATCTTGGGTCAGACCTTTATAGGCACGTTCGTGTTCCACAAAATATTAAATTATTGCCTCATGTCCATCTTGTCAAGACTTTAAGGACCAGCATTTAGTCCCAGAGTCTGTCCTGGAAGTGCTGCTCAATATTTTTATAGAACTAAAGAATAAATTGTCTGTGTATTCTCCTTGTGCTTTGCACAGCACTGTTTTAATTTTTCAACTCTCTATCCATCTAATCCTAGAAAACTGAGTGTCCACAGAAGGGGAAGACAGCTTTCTTTGGACATGGATGATTAAACTCCTTAATCCCAAGTAACATCACTTCCTATGAGGCGTCTGTTAGAAAACATTTCCCACACCGTACTGAATCATGGCCTCTAATACAACCCCTGTTTGTGTCTTTGTATACTCTGCGAGAAAGGGTATCTAATGGCGCTAATGGGGATTTGGTTTTGAAATCACTACAGGCCTATTGCCACTAGATTAACTGTCATTCAATTACATCCTAGATTTATTGGTGCAAAGAACGGTTGGTCTGTAAGACCCCACAGATAGTGTATTTTTCACTAAAATAATTGAACAAGATGCCAATGTTGAGGTAGTAAATGAAGTGGACAGTTAAGGATAGTTGACATGAAGTAAATAGAAAGGAAGGTATTTGAAAATATTTAAGGAGAACCTAAGATGAGGGAGATAATCCATGAAGGCAGGAATTATCTTGTAGCCTACACACTTTCCTAGGTGACATGAGTGTGTTTATTTGTTCTGCTGGAGTGTCACAATCCCCACCCGACATAAAAGTTCAGTACAATGTACACAAGGAAACGCCTTGTAGGGGCAGTGCCTTAGCTTCCTGGGGCTGCCATAACACAGTGCCACAAACTAAGTGGCTTAAAACAACAGAAATTTGTTCTCTCACCATTCTGGAGACCATTCATCTGAGAGGAAGGGGTCACAGGGCTGCGCTCCCTCCGGAGGCTCCAGGGGAGGGTCCTTCCTGCCTCTTCCAGCTTCTGGGGCTCCAGGCATCCCTGGGCTGGTGGCCGCCTCCCTCCATCTCTGTCTCCGTCTCCACGTGGCACCTCCTCTGTGTCTGTGTCTCCTCTTCTGTCTCTGATCAGGACACTGTCATTGGATGTAGGGCCCCCTCCTCCGGGATGACCTCATCTTAACTCGATTACATCTGGAAAGACCTTTCCAAATAAGGCCACATTCACAGGTTCTGGGGGTTGGGACTTGGACATAACTTTTTAGGGGTCACTATTCAACCCACTCAGGTAGCGCCTTACAGAAACCCAGTAAAAAGTGGTGTTTTCCAGAGGCGAGGAGTCAGTACGAGATTTTCAGTCAAAGAGAGAAAAACCCAAGATGATGGAAGTCCTTCCATGTGTTGGGGGTGGGTAAAGGTGTGGGGAGGGGTGTGGATTTCCCTTTTCATTGGACAGAACATTGTGGTTCCAATACATTTCTCTTCAACGTCAAGTTATGTGGGGTTTGGGCTGTTATGTGAAATTCCAAATCTCTGCACCTTTCGCTTTTATTTACAAAGCACAGGTTTTGAAGTGAAAGTTTAAATAAGAGAAGCTTCGCAGAATGCATTATTTGCAAACTAATAGTTTTAGAGGGATGCCAGTATACTACCAAAAAAAAAAATCAATGATGACATTACAAGGTGAAGCAGGCCTGAAAAATATTAATAGATGAAAATGTGCCGCAGTGACGAGAATATATTTGAGGTTAAGTTCCTGTTGGAGGAGAAAAAGAACATGCAAGGGATGGCAGTGATTCTACAATGAATCTCTCCACGGCCATTTCACTTCCACGCTCTTTAGTGACTATTAATCTGCATCCTGCAGAGTATGATTACGTGAGCCCAGAGAACTTCCTGTAGACCCTGGAAGCATTGTTAGCCAGTCTTTCTACACTGATGTCCAAAGGCACACAGTCCAGTTGGTGGGTGAACATGCTCACTGTCTTGGCTTGAAGCTTGAAAAGGCAATAAGGCTGGTTAAATATTTCTTTAAAATAATTAAAATTGCAAAGATTTAGCATTCTGGATGAGAGCTAAAGACAAAATTTGTTTTCATAAGACATGAAGTGCTTCCAAATACATTGAGATAATCTTAAGAGTAAGGTAAATAAGAGAAGGAAATGAGAGAGAGGCGAGGAAGAGTCAGGAGAGAAATGGAAACTGTGATCTACAGAAGGATGATGTTTCTTCTCTTCTTATTTCATTATTTATTTCCTTATCTTAACCATCAGTCCCTATAATACTCTTTAATTTATATTACCTTGCAGGACTGTAAAGGATTCTGGTATTTTCCCTGTGCCATATGAAATAGGAAATACTAAGGAAAGTTGAACCACAGGTCCTATCACACCCATATTCCATTCATATTGGAGATGTCTGTAAACTAGGAAATGCAATGTATGGCAAGATGAGATGGCAAATTGCTCCATGTATAGTGTGTGCTCCCCTGGTCATGACCTCAATGGACCTGACTACTTTCTTTCTCTCCAAAGTCCTCACATCGTATTGCCTCAAACATAGTGGCTCAAACCAGTACACATTCATTAGTTCACAGCACTGTAGGCTGGAAGTCCAGGGCAGTGTGGCTGGGTTCTCCACACAGTCTCACAGCCCAGGTATCAGTGGGCTGGGGTCCTGTCTGGAGGTTTTGGGACAAATCCCCTTCAGAGTCATTCAGACTGTTGGCAGAATTCAGTTCCATGTGGTTGTAGGTCTGAGTTCTTTTCCTGGATGACTGCCAGCCAAAGGATGCTCTCAGCTTCTAGAAGCCGGTCATACCCTTTAGCACGTACATGGTTCCCTTCAAAGCCAGAAGTGGTGCACGGGGTCCTTCTCAAGCTATGAATTTCCCTGAACTATTCTTCTGCTGCCAGCCAGATAAAACCCTCTGCTTTTAAAACGTTCGTGTGATTCGATCATGCCCAGCTGGATCAATCTCCCCATATTCATGAATTTTCACGTAAATATTTAATACATCTGAAATGTATTATGGCATCTAGTATAAATGGGGGTGTGGGCTAGTTTATTTCCAAGTGAGCGGTCAGCAAATATTTTTTGCCAAAGGCCAGATAGTATTTATTTTGGGCTTTGCAGACCATGTGGTCTCTGTCATTATAGTATGAAAGATGCCATAAACAATGCACAAACATATGGGCATGTTCCAATAAAACTTTATTTACAAAAACAGATAAAGGGCTGAATTTGGCTCACAGGTTGTAGTTTGCTGACCATTGTTGTAGACAGAGAGGTGAATTGGCGAACTCTATTTATCAAATGAGCCATCCCTTTCTCAATAAACCAAAAGGTCAATTTTTTCCTGTGTCATATAGACTAGGACGTATTTATGACCTTTCTAGCTCACTGTATTTGGTAAATTTTCCCACCATCTCCCAATTCTATTGCTAAGAATAACTAGAAAATCTGGCCATGATATGTACAGAATACTCTGTTTGAAGGGAACAGAGAGCTAGGACTTGAGGGGCCAACATAATAGAGAGATAGGAAACACACCGTTGAGTTACACATTCCATTCTGAATTACGATGTGTGCCCATTAACAGGTTTACATGCGCATGTTCAGATAGTGACAATATGGGCAGGAGACAGAATCAAGCAGAGACTGAGGTAGAATTATGGGGAGAAAGGGGAAAAATGGAGTTTAAAGCCCATTAAAGTGGAGGGTTTGGTAAAAATGCCCCAAGCTCAGAGTAAGTTCTCACAAAAGGCTGGATATTGTGAGTAGGGGGAATTAGGAACAGAAAACCTCTCACAAACACTCACATACAGGCTCTAACTAGCTCTATTCCCACTTGGATTAAGATAATCTTCTTTCCCACTGTTTGCCTGACAGAAGGAAAGTAAATCCTATCTAGAGAAAGAACACATCATACAATAAAACCCACAGTTTTTCTCATACAAAATGCCCAGAATTCAATCAAAATTATCAGTTAGATCAATAAAATTAAATGCAAATGGAAAAAAAAGTCTATATAAATTTGTCTCTGTGAGATCAAAATATTGGGAATTAAGGGTAAACTTTAAATAACAATGACTACTATGTAAAGAAATTGGAAGACCAGATGGAATGCTTCAGCAGGTAACTAGACAGTTTAAAAAAGAATCAAGTGGAAGTTCTAGAAATGAAAAGCTCATTAACTGAAATTGAAAACTGAATAAATAGATTTAACAGCAGAATAGACGCTGTTGAAGAGATGGTTAGCGACCTGGAAGATTGGTAAAAAGAAAATATCCAGAATGGAAGACAGAAACTAAAACCCAGTCGTGAAAAATGCAGAACAAAGATCCTAAGAAACTTATGAAAACTTTCAGAACACCTGTACTTGGAGAATATTAGAAAGATGAGAGAGGAAATGGAACAGAAGCAATGTCTACAAGTCAGTGGAGTTTGACCAAAGATTTTCCTAAACTGAAGAAAGAATTAAACACGGAATCAAGAAGAACCACGAAGCCCAACCAGGAAATAAACAAAGGAAGCATCACAACAAATATCACAGTAAAAGAGCTGAAAACTGAAAGCACAAGAAAATCTCAGAGCACCCAGAAGAGGGAGAAAAACACACAACATTCACAGAAGCAACAATAAGACAGATGGAAATAATGGAGAACTGAAAACAATGGAACTGCATCTTCAAAGTGCCACACAAATATAGCTGCCAACCTAGAAATCAGTGGCCACAGAATATGCCGTTTATCATGTTAGCAACATATACACATTTAAAAAAAAAAAAAAGAATTTATCAGCTGACCAGAGCTACAGGAAATACCAAATTTGTGTTTCAAATAAATGGAATCTGTTCCTAGATAGAAGCACAGAGATGACTGAGAATTTCACTGACAAAAGTCAATTCATGAGCAATATGAATTTTATAAACCATAATAATAATGACTTAAAGGTGTGTGTCTGTGTGTGTGCATGAAGGAAGGTGAATTAAACTAGTAAATGAACACAACAGTAAAAGGAGATAAGAGAAGATAAATAATAACCAAGTGTCCTCATAAGTTCATTGCATTTTCTGTAAAGTGGTGTAGCAAACATGCTAATTTTTGCTAGGCCCAGTGAAGGCACTGGTTCATTTTGTATCTTCCTGAGCAACTACTAAAAATAGAGTGAAAAAGCAAACCATCGTAAAAGTGACAAGAAAGGCAGAAATGCCTAAAAATAAAAATATTTAATTTATCCACAAAATGGAATAACACCCTAATTATAATAACAACTAGCAGTCTAAGTAGTACAATTAGAAACAACTTTCATACTGAGAGGAAATAAAATCTGAATGTATGCTGCTTCCATGAGACAAACTCTAAATACAAAAACAGGTGAAGATTAAAGTTATAATTATGAAAAGAGTGTATCCTGCGAACAGTAGCCATAATAAAGCTTGTGTAGCAATACTAGCATCAGATAAAATAAAACACAAGGCAGAAATCATTCTTATAGAGGGCAGTTTCATAATTTAAGTGGAAGATATAAAATTATAAATCTCTTGGTGACTAATGAGAGAGCTTCAAAATATTTAAATCAAAACTTCACGTGTCAGAAAGGAGAAATAGACACATTCCCAATGACAGATGATTTTAACCCATCTATCTCAGTGCCTGACAGAGTAAGATGGCAAATAATTAGGAATGATGAAGATTATTTGAAAACCCATGGCACCTGATCAACATATGTAGTATGATGCAGCCAACAACCATAGACTGCATGTTCCCTTCAAATGCACAAGGAACACACACCAACACTGAGACATAAAACAAATGTCAACACATTTCATAGAACTGAAAATACTAAGGATGTGTGCTCTCATCACAGTGGCATTAGCAGAAATTAACAAGCAAAAATACAACTAGAAAATTCCCAAATGTTTATAAATTAAGGAAAACACGATTGCCTAACCCCTGGGACAAAACAGATATGTACGAACAATTAGAAAATACTTTAAATTTAATGATAATTAAAATATGACTAGTCAAAGCTTGTGGGGTGCGTCCGAATTTAGACTTGAGGGAATGACGCAGCCTTAAATGTATATCCACTTGATTAACGCTAAAAATTGATGCTTCAAGTATCCAACTGGGTAAGTTAGAAAAAATATGCAACCAGTTGAACTTACAGCTGTTGGAAGAATGTAAGTCAAGGAAAGGGCAGAAATTAATCAAACGAAAACAGGAATTGCTTCTGAAATTGTAGAGCAAGGACTTTTGAAAACCTGCTTCTCCATAAAAGCAATGAGGACACCGGCAAAAGTTGTCAAAATCAAAATATCCAAAACTTTGCTAGTTACCCAAAAGTTTGCAACAATCAGAGGAGGGTTTATTTAAGAAAAATGGTTGCATTTGGGGAAGAGCAGGAAGTTGTGGTGTTTGAACTTGATCGATTCCCCTTCCCTTCACCCAGCTTCATGGTATCCGGGGATCCAGCAGCTTTGCAAGCACCATTCTTCCTAAAAAGCTCTGTGTCAACAGATTCTTCTCTATTTAACCTGTCTGGAAGCTCCCTGGAAAAGCTCTGTTCTTGGGATTTTTTAAAAAATTTGACCTGACTGAAAGCTTGCCCAGTGAGAAAAGCTTTTTCACCACTTCACCTAGCAACAGCAGAATGCACATTGTTCTAAAGTGCCCATAGAACTCATTCTTAGTTAGACTCTCTACTAAGTTATATGACAAGGCTTGGTGAATTTAAAGCAATTAAAATCATGCAAAGTATGTCTCTGACCATAATGGAAGTAAATCAGTTATCCACAACAGAAGAGAATTGGGGAAATTACAAACTTGTGTAAATTAAACAGCATGCTCATCATGACCGACGGGCCAAAGAAGAAATCAGAAGGAAAATTAGAAAAGAATTTGAGATCAATGAAAATGAACACACAATATACCCAAATGTACAGGATGCAGCTAGACTAGTGCTTAAACGGCCATCTATCACTGTAAAAAATCTATATTGAAAAATAAGACAATCTCAAAATAGTAACATAACCATTCACCTTAAGAATCTCAATTAAGAAGAGCAAATTAAACTCAACGCCAGAAGAAAGAAGAAAATTATAAATATTAAAATATAGAGTATACAAAAATCAGTAGGCTGATTTGAAATCATTGATTGATTCTCTGTAAAGAGCAACAGAATTGACAAATCTTTAGTTAAACTGACCAAAAAAAAAAAGATCACAAATTACTGACATCAGAAATAAAAGATGGACATTACAACTGATCTTACAGAAATAAAAATTACTATAAGAGAAAACCATGAATAATTGCATGCCAACCTATTAGATAACCTAGATGAAATGGACAAATTCCTAGAAAGACAGAAATTAGCGAGTCAAAACAATAGAAAACCTGAACAGACCTATAATAATTAAGAGATTGAGTTAGTAATTAAAGCAAACATGCACACACACACACAAAACTTCCCACAAGGAACAGTCCCAGCTGGATTGCTTCACTGGTAAATTCTACCGTTTTAGAAGAATTAACACAGTAACTCTGTGAACCCTCCCAAAAATGAGAAGAGGAGGAGGAAACTTCCCAATTTAACCCATGAGGATACCATTGCCTTGATACCAAAACCAGGCCAAGACATCACAAGAAAACTACAACCGATATCCCTTGTGAACACATGCCCCAAAATCCTCAGTAAAATCTTCTCGTCATATTCAGCAACATATAAAAAGGATTATGCACCAGGACCGAATGACATATATTTTATTGTGGTAAAATTTCAGAGATAAAGAGCACATTTTAGCATTTTCCACAAGGGAAGAGAGTTTCCTTGATATGAAAGGGAATCACCTTAGCAGGACTTTTCATCTACATCACCACAAGCGTGAATGCAATGGGATCAAGTCTGCAAATAGTCAAGGGAAGATTTCTCTCCCCATCCGTGAAACACTCGCCTAGCAGAGCCAAGAGCCCAGTGTCAGGCTTACCGGAACGCAGCAGATTCATTTTCCTCGTGTGAGTATCAAGTTCAACAATGCAGAAAACCTGCTGGCCAAAGGTGGATTGCACAGTCTCTGAGATCTTAACACTGAGGGAGGTAGGGAAATAGTGACGAAATACATAGACCCACACCACACATTTTATAAGACTTGAATCGACAATATATGTTAAATGAGAATCCTGGACTCCAAAATCCACATACATAACGAGAAACCTAATAAAAGCTTGGAAGCACACATTTTAAAGTATTTCAGCAAAGCCAGGACTGTCCGCAGAGTATGGATATGGGTACTCGGAAGAATTCTGCCCCAGGAGAGGGGCAGTGGGAAGGGTGAATAACCAATCAAAACTCTCATAAAGGGGACACAGTTAATTTTCTTTTTTTGATAAGCTAACAGAGTCATATAGCTCGTAGATAAATGTGCACGTTGAAAATTAAACCACCAACTAAATTTCAAAGTGTAGCCAAAGATGCCTTTTAATCATGAAGATAATCATTCCCACACATAAGAGAGATGTAAATATTAACGACAAATAAGCATTTTTCAACGATTGGCAAAGATTGAATGGTTTTATAATGTGGTGGTCAAAAGCTTGGGGAAATGAAAAAAAAATAGAACTCTTCATACATTTTGGATGACAGTGTAAATTGATTCAACCTCTTTAGGGGACGTTTCTGCAATATTTGCAAAGTTAGAAACACACCCTCATTGTCCCTGTGATTCCAATTGTCAGAATTCATGCTAACAATCCGTGCCCAACTGTGTCCCAAAATGTTAAAGATAAATAATGCAGCATTATTTGCAGTAGCAATAGATTATAGTTAAATGTCCACGTGATTAGGTTTAGTAAATTGCACCCCACCGACTTTACCGAATAATATGCAGACCTTAAAAAAGATGAAGGTGAATTGTATTTACTAATATAAAAAGATTTATATAGCTGTAGGCATCTCAAGAATAAAATTGAAATATATTATGTAGATTATGCTATAATACGTGAACAGCTTTCCAAAGAAGTGTTCCAAGTTATTACTTCTTAGGAGGGGGCACTGGGGGCTCAAACATAGCAGCAGGACTCAAATGCTTTCTTTTTTATAATCACCAACTTGGATGATTTTTTTTAACAGTTTTTTTTTTTTTTTTGAGGAAGGTTGGCCCTAAGCTAACATCTGTTGCCAATCTTCCTCCTTTTTTCTCCCCAAAGCCCCAGGAAGTGGTTGTATGTCATGGTTGTACATCCTTCTAGTTGCTCTATGTGGGACACCACCTCAGCACGGCTTGATGAGCGGTGAGCAGGTCTGCGCCCAGGATCCGAACCAGTGAACCCAGGGCCTCTGAAGCAGATCATGCAAACTTAACTGCTATGCCACCAGGCTGGCCCCAGGACTCACTTTTAATTGGGTTCATTGTATTTTTTTTAACTTGGCACATGCATTCATTATTAAAAAAATATATATATATATATATATATTAGTCCAATTTCCAAATTAAAGGATGAATGTGGGTGGGGAGTAAAATGTAAATATAAATTTGACCATGCTAAAAAAAAGTAAATAAAGAAGAGACAACAGCCAAGCATTAAAAAAAATACATAAAGTATGATAAAAGGTGAAAAAAATTGTGTTAATTATCAGTTATCACAACGAATATGAAGATAAATTTTCCTATCAAAGTATAGACTGTCAGGTAAGATAAAATCTATTTGCATGCTTTTTAAGTGATACACACTGAAACCTTTTAAAAAGGAAACCAATAAAATTAAGACTAGAAAAAAATAGAAAAGTAAAAGCAAATGGAAAGAAAGATTGAGAGGCAATATTAATAGCAGACTAAGCAGAATTGAGGTTCCAAAGGAGGATCCAGGAGCAGGTGTGACTTCCGAGCCAGAGAACTCTCTTGGTGTTTTCCCACCATCTACGCCTGGCCCTTTCTTCCACATTTGCAGAATATTACCCATTTATAAGGTGAGTACCACACACTCACCTGGCAGCCTCCTTTTCAATTTTGAAGATGTAGCGCATTCTGGTCATGGGGGTCTGGGAGATGTGGCCTGGGACTCTCAGTGTTGAATGAAGACAGACAACTGTGATAAAAGAGCCTCCCAATTTTGAACATTGCATGGAAGATATGTGATACTCAAAGGCACTGCAGCCACTTGGAGGCCAAGAGAATTGCAACAAGAAAGGCAAGAGCTTTGCAGAGAAGCTAATCAAGATCCCTGGACTGCTGAGCGAGTTAACAGATGCTGGAAGTATCTTCTGGCCTCTTTCTTGTTATCTGAAAAATATAAACCCCTATTGTTCAAGCCACTTTTATTTGGGTATATTTTTAATTGTGAAAGCATCTTAACTGCTATATCGTGTTTTGGGGAGAAAAAAGTATAATCCATGAAAAAAATATAAAACACATTTTTGTGTTCGAAACAATGTACAGATGGATCACACCAAAATCTTGTTGAAGTACATACAAGAATAAAATGATAGAAATAGCTTTTTGGAGCTACCATGGGATATTTCTCAGCAATTAAAAAAAAAATGATACACTCAACAACTTGAAAGGATCTCCAGGGCATTCTGCTGAGGGAAGAAAAAGTCAAGCTCAAAAGGTCATATACTGTATGACTCCATTTACACAGTATCCTCAATGTGACAAAATTATAGTGAAGAGTAACAAATTAGTGACTGGCAGGGATTAAGGATTCTGGAGGGAGGTGAGGGACCACTCATTACAAACAGGAGACTGTGTGGTGAAGGACTAGTTCTGTGTCTTGGCTCCTTGAGAATCTACCCAATGTGAAAAGAATGGCATAGAACTAGACACACTTTGTATCAATGTCAGTTTCTAGGTTTTGATATTGTTCTGTGGTTACATAAGACGTAACCAATGGGGGAAGCAGGTGCAAGAGTACATATGACCTCTCTGTACCATCTTTACAAGTTCCTGTGACTCTATACTTAAAAAATAATGTAAAATGAGTGAATGTGACGTTTAATGTGTCGTGTCAACGTTAAACTTAATACTTTTAATAATGCATTTTTCCTGTCATTTCGAATGGTATTAAAGAAGAATTTAAACGTAATGGTGCTCTGTGCTCCTTTATGAATACTTCCATGCTTTGCACTATACATATTTGCTTATGTTTCCCTTTTAGGAGTTTTTAAATGTTTACAGTAATATAACATCCTCCACAGTTTATTCGTCTTTGAGAAATAAACTTCCGGATTCAAAATAACTCACTAATTCATTAACAGTATTGTTTATTTTCATCTGCAATGCCTAAAACAAATGTTCTTGATTTCACCCTTTTTTGACTCTTTTTTTTGTTTTTTTTCCTCTCTCTCAGGTCAACCCGGGTCTGATTTTGTTTTGTTTCTTTCCTCCAAAATAACTTTGTTTTTGCTCTTCCTATTGAAACTGTTTTCAGTTCCTTTTATTTTTGTTTTGCCTGAAATAGTTGAGACAGATCATATAACTATGTTTGCCCCAGCTATTTTTCTCATTATTTTCCCAATTTAACCACTCAGCATGACTCAGTAGTCTAGACATTAAAATAGGGGCTAATTTTAAAAACACAATCAACATAGGTTTTTACTTCATATAACAGCAACATGCAGTAAAAAAAAAAGATTTCTTTAGAGTGGAAACATTTTGAGAATTGAGCTTTCTTTGTATCATTTAAAAGTGGCATAAACATTGTGGGAAACAGCACCTGATTAAGTTTGTATTTAATGTTCTAGAAGAACGTGCTATATATAGCTTAAATGTCTTCATTAGTGGATAACGTTCAAAAAACTTCAAGACAAAAATAGAAATACTTGCAACTTTATTGCTGATTAACTATCTTAAGCAATTGTGCAGGGCAATAAAATTCAATTTAGACAGCTAATAAGTCTAGGTAGAATTTAATTGGGAGACAAAATCCTAGATTATTGTTGCTTTCTAAAATATGTGAGCTCCAAGATGGTCCTGTTAACAATGAAATGTATTATGGCTTCTATCTTTTTTTAAGAGCAGAAAAATAAAGCAGCATAGATTTTTACGTATACAGAATGAAAGAGTTAAAATTACAAGTTGGCAAATTTTACTTCTGCAAATTAAAATACATTCCTACAAAGTAAAGACTGATTCTAATATTATTTATAAATGCATTATGATAAGCAATTCTTTATGAAGCAGGAATAATACAGAAAAATAAATTATACTGCTAGGTTAAATTTGTAGCTTTCTTACAAGTGTTATAAAAATAAATTTTCTAAGTGATCATTGGGTGTTTTATTTAAGTGCATTTTTGGCATAGTTTCTATGGTAAAGCAGTGAAGGTTTCCAAATGGATAAGTGTGTGAAACCAAAGGGTACATATATATTTGTTGCATTTTTCTCTTAGAAATAGCATTACATCTCCAACACAGTAAAGAGTAACAATTTGCTCTCTTCTTAAATCTGGACTCAGTGGGCTACAGATGCCAGGTCATCAGACATTCCAGTGTTTTAACAAAGGAGAATTCCCTAATCCACATCTCTCTCCTAAGAGACCTATCTGAATAATTGCTTGGGTTTATGGGATTAGGAGTGAGTCGGGACATGGAGTAGGTGCTTCAAGGCAAAATTTGGGGAGCCCAGAGGTTCAAACTGGAGTCTGAGACATCTTGGAAACAGACCCTCCAAGACAGTTTCTTCTCAGCTCTGAACTGGTGTGCTACTGCCCCCTGATACCTAAACAAGAGGGAGATTGACAGGTGGGTTGATTCCTCCTTGCACTAAGCCTGGAAAAGTGTGAGGACAGTTGGAAACAGAGAGATGTCGACCAGGTACACCTGGGGAATAAAGATGCCGTTAAAATCCACTATTAGCACATTAAAAAATGATGCCTCTTGCCTAAGTTTCTCTAAACAATACAAGGGTCTTCCTGTGCTTGAAAATCTATCAATACAATCCATTAATTCAACCAATGGAAGAAGAAAGCCATTTGATTACTCGAGTCATAGAAAATGCATTTGAAAGTAATTATGCAGCCCAAACTAAAGAGGTAATAAGGTAAGGATAAGTCAGACAAAACAAAATTCACATAACAAAAGGACTCTTCTAAAAGCAATTCCAATATCAGACTAAAAAGCAGACAGGAGTGCCTTCTATTTCCATTATCACCCAGCAGTTTTTTGAAGATTCTTGAAAATGCAATGAGATGAGTAAATGAAAATGTGTTATAACTACTGGAAAAGAACAGATAAAAAAGAAAGCTGTTTAGTTGATTGCGTGAATGTGTACCTGAAAAAATCTATTAAACGCCTATTAGAAGAAATAAGGTAATTTGGAAAAATGAATATGAAGTAAATAGACAAAAATTCCTAGATTTTTTTCTGTATTGGCAATGAGAACCTAGAAAGCAGTATGGAGACATTCTATTCAAAATCCAATTATTATGAAAAATATTAGAAGAACATTTAATTTAAAAAGTCATTCCGAAGAAATAGGTCAAATCTTATTAAAGGAAACAAAACAAGACTTGAGCAAACAGAAGAACAGTACATGCTGTATTCTCAAATGTTTAAATTTCATATCATGAAAATACCAACTCTACCCAAATTAATATAGAAATCAACTGCAATTCAAATTAGAATCCTAACAAGGTAGTTTGTTTTTTTCATAGGGCAAAGTGATCTTGGAGTTCATAAGGAGGATATGTTTACAAGGACAGTTAAGAAACACATTTTTTAAATAATCAGTGACCCAGGGCGTGTACTGGTACATATCAGGACACACTGTCAACACCCACTAATCAAATGCATATGTTCTTGTGGTTGGGATCTACAACAGCATGGGACCCAAGCTGCTACTCTTGAGAAACCCACCTCTTTCTTTCTGCCCATCATAGCTAGCGATGGATCACACCCTTTTGGCTCCCTCTCCCCAGGGTCACTAACTTTTAAGCAAATTCTCTAACGGTATTTTTTTCCTGGCTATACTCTGACTGATAGTATTCTCTACTAATATCACTATAACTAGTATTAGGTAAAAAAATTTAACTAATTAAATTATACCTACTATCAGGTAAATCACTGTCAATCAAAAATGTTGAATTTAAGCTTTGTCACTATGTGGATTAGTTCGACTGAGTTATATAACTGAAAGAACATATCAGATCATATTTTAAGTTATTGTAGTGCCAGTAATATAAAGTGGGAAATTAAGGAAAAGCCCTGTAGAGATAATATGAAAAGATGTATTTGTGAGTGAGAGTATATGATTGGACAAAAGTTAAAAGCTCTAAGGATATAAACGACAGGGAGATCTTCAAGAAAGTACAGGTTTTTTTAAAAAAATGATCTGTTCATGTTTGTTTTACTTATTTTTTATAACAGAGCAAATGTTTGAAGACCTTGCTAGATTGAAACTGGAAGAGCCAAGTAAACTTTGTTTTTGCAAAATAGATAACTGATAAAATAACCGTACTTGTGTTATTTTATCAAAGTACAGGGATATTCTATTATACCATCTCTTTTTACAGAAAACAAGTATCCTTTCTCGTTAAATGAGGAAATAAATACATCATCAGTGCTAAATTCAAAGCATTTGAAAGATTCAACATATCCATAAAAACTAAGGAATAAATTGTATATAATAATAATAACTGTAGCTTAGCGTCATATCATTCTATCATCTGCAAAAAGAGGAAATAGTGGTAGTATTGAGATTAACATAGAAAATAAATTAACTCAGCATAGTGTTTTATATTATGGTCATCATTATTTTATTCACTGAAATAAGCTATCTCCCAATAGGTTAAATATTGCATGAGTAAAATTCATACACCAAATTAATAACTTGGAAGTTTAAATATAAAATAATTGATTATTTTAAGGATTATTTAAAGATAATACTACTTTAAGTCTCAGAAAATGTTTGAATGTCTAAACTCTGAACAAGTCAAAATACAAAGTAATATTTACTTTAATAAATCCATATAATTTTTCTTAAATTGTTTGTACTATAATTTATGTCTTATATTAACACAGACAGAAGCACAAACACTGGAACCTTTATGAAACAAATGCAGAAGTTCTACAGGGCATGCTTCCATCAGAGGTTTAGAGGAAATAAGATCGAAAGGAATGGTGAAATCATTCTGCCATAGATCAGCTTTTTTTTTTTAAACCGACAGATTTAAAATGCATCAGTTATCATAAAATATATTTTTTCTGATATTCTGTTGTTTTTTTCAATAAATCCCATTTTATGCTGTTTTTTTTTTTGTGTGAGGAAGACCAGCCCTGAACTAGCATCCGTTGCCAATCCTCCTCTTTTTGCTGAGGAAGACTGGGCCTGGGCTAACATCCATGCTCATCTTCCTCTACTTTATACGGGATGCCCCATGGCATGGCTGACAAGCAGTGCGTCAGCCAGCACCTGGGATCCAAACCCGCGAACCCCGGGCTGCCAGAGCACGAACTAAACCGCTGTGCCACCCGGCTGGCCCCCTGTTTTATGCTTTTTGTTGCATAAGTTGTCAAATTTAGCAAACTCAGCTTTTCAGATATTGCTAATTCCTTGGTTTTACTTTTCTTGGCACTTTTGTTTGATTCCATTATTGTCCCGGTTCACCTTGTCCTTTAAAATACCCAATCCAGAGCAGTCAGCTCATCTCTCCCCTGAGCGTGGGCTGAGCTCAAAAGTTGAGCTACTGACTGGTGGGTAGATTACCAGAGAGTGTGCACTAAAAGAGGGAGAGAGACATGGCTCACGAGGGTGCTGAATGTAAACTAAATATATGGCTTTAGGGATATAGTGCAATTTGAGGAAAGGATTCTTGTTCTTTAATTGCCAAACTATCTTGCCCAATGAATCTTTGTTAAAGTTGAGAAGGATGGAAGGAAGAAAGGAAGGCAGGATGGAAGAGGAAGGAAGGAAGGAGAGATGGAAGGAGTGAAGGAAGAAAGAAGGCTGAACAAGCCTTCTAGAGGTATTTGCAGAGGTATCATAGGATGGATTCAGCGAAGATAAGCTACCGACGAGAACACAGTTCTGGTTCTAACCATTTCCTCCCACACCACATCTAATCTCTATATCCCACTTCATAGTGAACAACTCAGTAAAAGATTCAGAAGAGGAAAGATTAAATCTGAGAATTTGTTCATACATCTTTTCAAGGTCTGAGGAAAAAAGATACGAGCCACCCTACATTTCTAGCTTGGTGATGCATGCAATGCAGAGAGATGTTATACCCGCTAATGCTAAATATTCATTAGGGTTACCCCTCACAGCACCATTGAAAGTTGTTCCATTGCACGTATTTGACACCAGCAGAAAGTGAGAAGTTAAATCTCTCATTGAAGGTCACAGACCTCCTTCGGGAAGGACCTGGGATGCAAACGCCAGTCATCTTATCCCCTGAACTCACATTTTGTTCAGAACTCACTCGTGTGATTTGGGTAGGGAAGCGGTGGTGAGGCTTGAGAGGGAGAGAGAGAAAGACAGACAGAAACATACAGACAGAGACAGGGAGAGAGAAAGAGAGAAAGAATGCCAGTTATGGGGAACATGACTGATTTTCCTCACATTTATTTTCCGTGCAATTACGATTTCCTAGAGCAAGAGTAAAATCAACAGTGCCCCACCACCATCCGAACCCTGTCTAGTTAACTTAGATCACCCCCCGGCTAAATTCAGAGAGGACTAAAGAGGACCAGAAGGGATATGTGCAGGAAATTCTACAGCCACAATATGAGTCGTAAAGAAGGAGCTGTTAGCTCCTGCAAATAGCTGGGCGTCTGCCCGCCTGCTCTTTGATATTCAGCCTCTTTGATATCCGATCGAACACACACAGCAGCAGCTGGGGCTGATTGGAAATAAAGGAACTAGAAGGAATTCCCCGGACCCTCAAAGTCCTTGAGATCGACTCTTCATTTCCTCCAAGAATCGCCTCCCGGGATATCTTAGGCTGCCAGAACAAAATAGCACAGACTGGACGGCCTAAACAATAGAGGTTTGTTTTCTCACAGTTCTGCAGCCTGGAAGTCTGACATGAAGATTTCAGCATGGCTGGTGTCTGGGGAAACCTCTTCCTGGTTTACAGATGGTTGGCTTCTAGCTGTGTCCTCAGATGGTGGAGAGAGAGGGAGAGAGGGAGAGGGGGCTTTCTGGTGTTTCTTTTTATAGGTGCAGTCATCCTGCAGGATCAGGGCCCACCCTTATGGCCTCATTTCACCTGAGTTACTTCCATAAAGGCCCCATCTGCAAAGACACCCACACTGGGGGGGTCAGGGCTTCAATGTATGAATTCGGCCGGGGTACACCTATTCAGCTCATTCCATGATAAGATGACTGATTGTCCTTAGGTAGAGACATAAGTTAGCTTCTTCCACTGTTTTATGTGCACGGAGTACCCATCAGTGCAGGCCTAGATGTAAAGGATCAACGAGGAACAGCTGAGATGTAGAAGGAAGCCTGGAAATGGTAAACACCTTAGAAGAGAGATCTTTGTTTCCTCCCACAGAGAACAAGACAGCACATGGGTGGCCAGTGAGCCCATCGGGAGGTACTGGCGGTTGTCGTAGGATGGTTGCAATGAAGACAAGCTACTCAAATGAGCAATAACCTTGAAACATGGAGGGACAGCTGAATGAACGGAAAGCAGGCATATTCATTGCCCTGAGATTCGAATGAGATGAGTTTGGTTTGTGGAGTGCGTGAATAAGGACAGTCTCACCAAATGAAAGTCACTTGAGCAAGTCTCTAGGTTACAGGAATAATCACACACAGTTTAGAATTCCTCATGGTGCTACATTCCGCATGCATTTTGAATATGTCTGTATTGACATTTTTATATAAATTTTAGTTGGTTCTAAAGCTCTAAATTAATGGCGCTGATGAAAAGCTTTGTAAAATGCACCCTCAGAGGTGTCTATATCCTACCAATTGTCTAGTTCCTGAATCTGTGCTCTAACAAGGAACCTGTATTATTGCACACAGATTTATCTATATCTGATTCCAAATTGCATTCAGGAGTTAGATTCACCACCCAGCCTCTTCCTTTCCCCTGTATATTCATTCTCTTTTGCATATAATCCTTTCACCTTTCAGTCAACTCTGCTCCTTGTTTTTCTTCCAAAAAGAGGCCTTTTAATGGAAATGCAATAGTAGAATCCAAGTATTAACATACTTTATAGTAAGTTTCAAAAAGTTTAACCACCATTGGGAATTAGATAAAAAATGTGACTTTGAGAACATTGGCGTCCTTATCAGGATCCTCCTCTTTTAAAGGAAAACTTCACAAATGGTTCTGGTGGTTCATTTCTTCATCATCGACAGGTCTTGAAATAATCCCAGGATTTGCATGTTACAGTGTTAAGTGCCTGGGAATCAATGAAGTATGATATATTCTCAATATCTTTAAGCGACTTATGAAAAGGCAAGGGAAAGCATAATATTTGATCACATTATAAATAAGACTTATAAGCACACAACTTGGCATAAAATAAGGAACGAACCTTTATGGAGATTAGCCCACAGAAGTTCTAGAGTCCTACACAGGATCCTACATATGGTGTCAGAAACAGGACGGGCTGCTTTTCATTCTGCTACAGTATGTTTGTGCATGCATGTCTGTATGTGTATGTGGAGTGTGCGCATGCGTGTCTGGTGTATGCGTGAATGCGTGTGTGTGTGCACATGTGAAGGCACGTGTGGAGACCAGTTCAGTTTGCACTTGACAGAGGAAGAAAGGATGTCCTTGCTGGAGAGAAAGGTGTAAAGGAAATTCTCCCATTTGTCTCCTCTTTCCTGGAGAGCTGGAAATCCTTCCTAAATTGCTCCAGCATGAGCACAGCTAAAGCATTGCAGCTGCATGTTTACAAGCCTAATCAGGCTGGTTTTTTCCCCTCGATGTGGACCAGCTGTGGCTCCAAGAGTCAATGGACTAAAGCAAAATGATCATTTTGTTGTTATTCCTGTGTTTTTGTTTTAACCTCCTCCCACGTCTCTCTGCTACTCTGCTACTTTGATTCATGCTGAAAAACTCACTGAACATTTGTCTATGCAAAAGTGATATACTCAAGGCTGCTAAATTGGAAATACACGCATAAAAAAGAAATGCGTCTTCACTTGAAATAATCTACAACGGAATGTGGAGGACAAGCATGACTGCAGTCTCCACACCTTCCAGAAGGTTAAGTAATGGTGAGGTGACTCGAAATAATGCTCATTTATGTTTGTGGATTATGAGGTCAGATCCAGGTAGTACGTGGATATGCAGAACCATTAACTATACGAATCACCTCTTCAGTGCTGCAATAAGTTGGTTCTTTCATCACCACTGCAGAAGCCTGAGGAGAAACGGCATGCACATTTCTATCAGCTAGTTGTCACTTCTTTTGGGGGAGATCTTGCCTAATGCTTCACAATGCTTAGAAACCTGTGGCCACCAGCTAATCTGCATTTGTGAGTTAGCCAGGGTTCTTAATTGCTGTCATCAGAAGCAGACTCTGGCAGATTAAGCAGAAAGGTGCTTATTAAAAGGGATTGCACAGATCCCGACATTGTAGAACTGGAGAACCAGGCTACGGGGAAATCTTCCAAGAACAGTATCCAAGATAAACCTTATGAACTGCTCAGATGTAGACGTTGCCACATGACACTTTGGGGGTTATCGCCAACTCCAATGCTCCCCCGTGATGACATGCCTTAAGTCAAGTTTGTGACCTGCTCCCAGTGCAGCTACCACCATGAAAAGCTGGAAACCCTCCTGCCATGGACACCCACAGAAATGCTTCTGAGTGGAGGAGCATGGGTCACCAGTTTGGGCCTTAGCTGCAAGGGAAGCTGGAAATTTGAACTTTATGGATTCTACCTTAAGTAGATGAGACTCATAAAGCAAGAAATGTGCCAGGCATAACAAGTGAGTGCAAAACGATCAAAGAACCAAGAATATGAATCCTCCACCATAGAAATTTGCGGACACATTGGGTCATGTCATGATTGATGAATGCCTTTCCTCTTGCTATAGAAATCTATAGTTATGGCTGGCTCAGAGATAAATGGGTAGGTGGAAAGAGGGCTGAAAGAATCATCCCTCTGTTAGTCTGATGATGATAAATGAAATATAAGGACATGCATGTCTAATTAGGTTACTAAAGAGCTATCCCCTACTTACCAGGTGTCATATTTTAGAGCTTTATTTAAACACTACTTATAAGTAATGTGTATCTGCCTAATAGGTGAAAGAAAAAATGGATTCAAAAATGTAATTAGTCATACTGGGAATTTAGGAATACTTAAGCACTTTTACTCTAAGCTCTTTGCAGCTGAATGAACATTTCAAGATGAAAAAATATGCACTTCTTTTTAAAAGGAAGCAAAACCTTTCATATTGAGCAGTGATGAAGTGGGATGTTCAAGAGAAATATAAAAGAACTGCAGATTCAGAGAGAAAGCAGCTAACCCAGTTTCTCGGGAACACTAGCCTCAGAAGGAATGTAGCCAACGGAAATCAGAGATAAAGCTTTTATTTCTTCAAACTTCTACTGTTTGATAACCTCAGATGGTTTGTCTCCCAGATCAATCCAAGTGTTCACCAGCAAAATTTCCTTGAAAACACCAAGATGAGTGATAAACCCCTACCTATTTAATGCCTGTTCATCAAGATCTTTTCCTCCATAAATTCTAACTGCTGGAGGAGAGAAGCCAAATCATAGCCCACATTTCTCCCAAATGACTTATTCATGGTATGGTTAACTGGAGCCATAGTCTACCACAGTTATGGAATTTTAAATGACTTGGGTTTGCTGATTCCACTTGCACAGGAAGAGGGAAAAAACAACAAACTTCTTCCATAGTTTTCCTGATTGCAGGAAATCCCTTTTTCGATTTATAGCTGTTCCCGTGAAAAGACAGCAATCTGTCCTTTCCAGTTCTACATCTCTCACACACATCTCCACCTGCTCACCATAGATCTTTGGGGTTCCTGAATATTAAGAGACACCAGAAATCTGCAAATACATGCCCCACCTCACTTTCTCCACCACATTTTCCTGGTGTATATTTTGCCTCCTAAATATCTCTCGCACCCCTTCACCGTGGTCTTGACCCATCATCTCTGGCCTGCGGCAGTCTCTTTTCCTTCTAACAGCCCCCAAACTGAGACTGACAATGCTAACAAATCATTTGACTTCCCAAGTTTCCGATCCCTTAAAGGCAATGGTCTTCAACCATTTTAAAATTGGGGTATCCTTTCTTCAGAGACCAGGATCTGGAACAGATGAAATTAGACTCCTTGAGCGAGGTCAACCGGGGGACTCAGAGTTCTCATCACTCATATCCCTAATTCTCATCATTTAGAAGGTTGCCCACCACCCCATAATATTAAGTAGCCCATGGTGTGAAAAGTATTATTTCAGATGAACGCCGCTAATTAGAAATAGGATGGCAGATGCCTGTGGCCATTTACATTTTCTAGCTGCCGCATTAAAACAAGTGAAAGGAACAAGTGAAACTAACTTTAAATTATATAGTATTTAACTAAACATATTCAAATATTACCATGTTAACATGCAATTAATATAAAATTATTAATGAAATAGCTTGCTTTTTTTAATACTAAGTATTTAAGAGTAGGATTCTTTAAATTAATTCCAGAAAAGAACCATTGAAAAGGAATGATATTTCTCTTTCACTGGCAAAAATATGTTTATCGTTACAGTGTTTTAATTTAATTTGATGTCATAAAACTATAATTCTAAAGCACCTTTGATTCTCAGCTGATCAATAACATATTTGGGGGAGTTGAAAACCCAAGAGGAGGGAAATAACATTTTTAGCAAATTGAGATGGATCATTCATTAAAACCAGAATATGCACATTTTTCATTTAACAATTAAGTTGTGAAGTAGTAGTCTTCTCACAACACAAGACCTTGAGGAAATACGATACATAGAGTAAAATTATAATTTTTGAAAATCAAAAGAGAGCTCATTGTGGAGATTTTTATAAATGCAGAGAAATATAAAGAATGAAATTCAAAAGATCTATTAATACATCACTGAATAATAACTTCTATAAAGTCATTGGTGTATCTAGTTTTCTTCCTATGGATATCTAAGTATATAAGATTATTTTTTAATATATTTTTAAATAAATATAGCATCCTGATCTAAATAAACATTTAGAAGCTGAAAATAAACTAATATACCCTAATGCCTGATGCATCTTTAAAGAAAATAATCACATATTTTACAATATTAGAGTAAACAGAGGCATAAGCTATTTATCTACTGCCTGTTGTGGATGCATTATGTTTTTTGACAATTACGTATCCGATATACAGAGGGATGTGGACATATAATTGTTAATGAGTCATTTTTTATTTGAGGATCTTGCTCTACTAAATTCCATAAACAGAATTATAAAAGTTTAATTATAGATTGTCACTCATACCTTAGAAAGATCAATAAATTAGGCAGCACTTAAAATAATTCCTATAACAGAACAATTAAATGACCACCTAGAATGGAGACTTCCCTGCCGTGTCAGACCCTTAAGGGATGTTGCTGACCATTTCATGCTAGGAGAAAGGAAAGAGATTCCAAGTTGGCCGAGTGTAAACATATTTTTTAGGACATTTGTCCTGAACATTTGGTCTGGGCTTGGGGAGGTGCATGTGGCTCAAATAGACCATCATATGGAGATATTTCTATTGTGTTTGTTCATGTTGAGCCCATCAAGTGGCACTGAGTCCTTTAAAGCTCTATTTGTGGAAAACAAGGCATATCATCTCTGTCTTTCGCTAACACTTTTGACATATCTCCATTACAAATGCATGGAGTGCAAATGTTTTATATTCAGAGTCTTTCACAGTTTTGCCCCCGCTAGATGGATCATGTAAGCAACATATGTTTTCCACCATTCTCCCTCTCCCCAAAGCCCACTGATCTAATCTAGAACACAGCTTGATTGTGTTGTTTTCAAACTTCTTCAATCATTTTATGCTTCTGTGATTTTCTGCCTTTCTGAGAGCTTGCCTCAGAGCCTGTGACAATTCTCTCTGGGCTTCGGGGGCTTGTGGCAGGTGGAATAATGGCCCCTCCAAAATGTCCATGCCCTTATCCCCAGAACCTGTGATTCAGTTGGGTTACATGGCAAAGGAGAATTAAAGTTGCAGATGGAATTCAGGTTGCTAATCAGCTGGCCTTGAGATTGGGAGATAATCCGGGATTATCTGAGTGGGACCGCTGTAACCAAAAGCATCCTTAAATTTGGCAGTTGGAGGCAGGAGTCAGAGTGATGACCAGCTATTGCTGTGGTTGAAAATGGAGAAAGGGGCCGTAAGCCAAGGAATGTAGCTGGTCTTTAGAAGCTGCAAAAGGCAAGAAAAATTTTCTGCTAAAATCTCCAGAGTGAACACAGCCGTGTCGATGCCTTGATTTAGCCCAGTGAGAACTGCATCAAATTTTGATCTTGAAATCAGTATTCGTGCATTTTTTTCAATGCATTAAGTTTGTGGCGACTTGTTAACGGCAATGGGGAACAAATACGCACCAAATCTTTTCTCTGCCTACTGCATAACTAATTTCTCTCTCCTTGACCATGACTGGGACATGTCTTACCACATTTGACATGTGTGTTTTAACTCCCCTTCCTGTGTTTAAAAAAAATAGACATTGAGGGGCCGGCCCGGTGGCGCAGCGGTTTAGTCCGCGCTTGGCAGCCCGGGGTTCGCGGGTTCGGATCCCGGTCGCCCGCCGACGCACTGTCTGTCAGCCACGCCGTGGCGGCGTCCCATATAAAGTGGAGGAAGATGGGCACGGATGTTAGCCCAGGGCCAGTCTTCCTCAGCAAAAAAAAGAGGAGGATTAGCAACGGATGTTAGCTCAGGGCTGGTCTTCCTCACCAAAAAAAAAAAAAAAAAATAGACATTGAGTTTTATTCATTGTCAGATTACTCAGTGTTAATACAGAAGGTGGCTGAAGGGAGATTTTCTCATTAGCTACGTGGTAAATGAATTGATAAATTATATTGATAAAAGATTTGTTTTTTGAATTTGTAATATGCTTGATATTCAAGAGAGAAAAACTAAAAGCATATTATATGACGTAGAGTGATGCTTTTTAAGACAAATGTAATATTTAGCCCAAATTTGTGGCAATATAGTTTCTATTTTGCCCCCCATGTTCATAGGGCCAGTGCCATAAATAAAAATCACAATAAGTCCAACAAAACAAAATATTTAATGTGTTTAAAAATGTGACATGGAATGTTCTGGAAACACTTATTCAGACAATTAATGCATGGGTTAGTAAGTATAGAAATTGTCAATCAACCAATTTGCTAATTAAACAATTTTAGTGAATTGAAAGACTCTTTGAACTTCAAGGCTGAGTATGCTGTGTGTTACTGACATTTTAACAATTTTTGTGGGTGTAATATTTAATGTAGAAAAAAATCCAATAAATAACTACACCAAAAGCCATCTTTTGGAACTTTTAGCAAATATGCCACTTTGAACTCTGAGTGTCACGTCTTTGTGGCACAATGTCTATTCTAGATCAGACAACCACTTAGAAATCTCTCTTTAGAGAAAAAGGTAACTCTTCGCATAAAGGAATCTGGTTTTCAGATCACAACGACCTTCTCGTATTGCTCTGAGGACTGTCAGATGCTGGCAGAGGGGAAATGACCTCTCATTTCTGACTCTTGATGTTAGATTTCTCATCTTCTAACTCATTTCTGATTCCAGGTCTTGATGACTGTGCAGCTGACGATGACAGAAGGGAAACCTTTGGTGCAAACTGTGAGTTGACATTTGAAGCTAATTGTAGTAAGTTGAAAGCCACCAAATACCACTTTTTGAGCTGTCAGGGTTCGAACGTGGCTTTTAAGCTGTATGTATTATTCTACGTAGTTTCATTCACCCATGTAGATAATTGCATATTAAAATATGATCATATTGAATGCATAGAATTACATCACAAGACAAATTCTACTACACGTGATGCAGAAAAATTGTAAATCTTTACTCACAGATTGCATGCATATGTTGCTTGTGGAAGGATATGTGTAAAGAATTTTTCCAATAGTTATTTTGGAAACGTAGCAGAAGTAGGCTGTGAACTCTTTTTGATAAGTGAAGTATTGCATTTCAAAAAAGGATACGAGCATTTCCACAGTGGGTAGATCTGGCTGACTTCACCTGAGGCCAGTCGCCAGTTCAGAAGCAGGGACACAGAGATGAACAAGGGTTACATTACCCTAATATAAGGTCGTTTGCAGTGTTCAGCATCACTCTGAAGAATTCTACCTTAAAGCACAGCTGAGAAGATTACTCCCTGTACTACAGAAAGAAAACATTCTAAATCAGGACAATACTGTAAGTTATGCTGCTTAGAAAATAGGATGAACTTAAAAGGTGAATGTCCTCAAAGACTTAAGAGAAGCCTGTAAGATTCCCAACAGCAAAACTGGAGACACTCGTGACATATTACTCTGACACAGTGATTAAACTTGCACACATTCTGTCTATGTGGTTCTTCAAGGACCCTCCCCATAAACTATGATTAGATGGCAATGTTTCCCGTATTATTGAACTAATGTGTGTATTCATTTACTTATGCCTTGGGGGCTAGTAATAGAACTGTGTAATTTTTTGTGGAAATAAACATACAAAAGTGAAAGTCACAGATTTTAAATGTACAGTTCAATGAGTATTCTCAAATGTGTGTGAATGGGCATGCATCATCCATACCAAGAGGAAATATATTTCTACTACTCCAAAAAATCATTTTCTGGTCAAAGCTGTCTGTCCTCAGAAGTAAACAGTTCTGTCATTCAATTCCCTAGGTTAGTTTTGCCCAGATAATGGAATAATATTCCATTGTGGGTGAAGAGAATCATACAGTAAGCATTTTTTATCTCCAGTCTCTTTGACGTCACCTAATGGTTTGGAATCATCCGCGTGGTTGTATTTATAAGCCATTGTTTTTTCATTTTAATTATTGAATAACATCCCTTTACATGAAAAACACCACAATTGGTTATCCATTCTCCCGTTGAAGGACATTTGGCTTCTTCTAGTGTGGTGCCATTAAGAATAAAGGTGATGTGAACATTCGTGTATAAGTCTGTTGTGGGGCATATATTTTCATTTCTCTTGGGTAAATGCCTAGAAGTAGAATGACATGGTCATGGGGTATGTGGGTATAATTTGATTAAGAACTACAAAACTCTGCTACTGTTGACCATTCTTCATGAGCTTTTTTTTTCTTTGACATTTGTATGTTTTCTATTGTGAAGTATCTGCTCAAGTCCTTTTGAAAAATGTTTGTTAAAATATTTAGTTAAATTATAAACTTAAGTACACATGCATTCATACAATATATATTAATAAATATTTATGCTTTATACATGTGATAAATACATAACTTATTTAAACATGTTATGATTTAAATATGTATCTCTCTATAACATTTATTTATATACTTCTTAATTAGTCTTGATAAAATTCATTTTATTGATCGATGCACTGTGAATAACTTCTCCGAGTCTGTGTGAGATAAATAAAATACAGTATGTAATAGTTTGTGAGATGTACCTAAAACAGTGACAAGTAAACTTGCATAGCATCGCATATATGTGTTAGAAGGGGAGAAATGTGATATATCAAGGATCTAATTTTCCAACTTAAGAAGCTAGAAAAAAAGAGTCCATTAAGCCTAGAGATAGGAGAAAAAAATGGGATAGTAACATAATGAAAGGAAATCAAAGTAAATAAAAATAAGAAAAAGGGAATAATAAAGATAACAGTGGAAATCAATTAAATATGAAACAGTAGAGATATTCAACAAAAGCAAAAAGTTTCTCTCCAAAGATTAAGAAAATCGATGGACTCGGAGAGAGTTTTAGCTCCTGTGAATTTCCCTGGGCCAGGTCAGGATAAAGCACGTTTCCATCCCCCCAAATAGTTGCCTCCCATCATTTGGAGTTCAGTGCCCTCCACCCTTAACCTCTACTGATCACCTCAATACCTATCAGTTTTTCTTTTTCTAGAATTTCTTATCAATGAAAGCTTACAGTATGTATTCATTTGTTCCCCTTTTATTTCACTAAGCACTATTTCTCACATTCCTCCTTGTTGACGCAGGCATCAGAAGTTTTTTAGACTTTGCTTTTTTAAATCAATTTTCTTTATTTCCCCTGCTTTATTGAGGTATAATGGGCAAACGAAAGTTGTATGTATTTAGAGCGTACAAGGTAATGGTTTGATATACGTAGACACTATGAAATGATTGCGACAATCAAGCTAATGAACATATCCATCACTTCACATAATTAACATTTTTTTTTGCATGTGGTGAGAAGACTTGAAATCTGCTTCCTTAGTAAATTTCAAGACTAAAAAATGTTTTTTTTTTAAACTATAGTCACCATGCTATACATTAGATCCCAGAACTTACTCATCTTACAACTGGAAGTTTGTAACCTTTGACCATCATCTCCCCATCTCCTGCACCCCCGGCCTCTGGCAACCACCATCTACTCTCTGCTTTTATAAGTTTGACTTCTTAAAATTCCACATATAAGTGAGATCATACGGTATCTGTCCTTCTTTGTCTGGCTTATTTCACTTAGTATACCTCCAAGTTCATCCATGTTGTTGTAAAAGGCAAGATTTCCTTCTTTTTATGGCTGAATAATATTCCATTGTGGGGGTATGTATATATATATGCTCACCACATCTTCTTTACCCATTCATCCATCAGTGGCCATTTAGGTTGTTTCCGGATCTTGGTTATTGTGAATAATACTACAATAACATTTTCTTTGGATATGAACCCAGAAGTGGGTTGCCAGCTTGAGGAGAATTCCATTATAGGCATAGGCTACACATGTCTGTCTATTCACCTACTGATGGGCCATCAGATGGTTTCCAGTCTCCGGTTGTTATCACTGTAGCTGCTACAAACATGCATGGACACATTGTTGGGCAAAACATGTTTTTATTTCTCTGGGGTAAATGCCCAGGAGTGAAATTTCTGTGCCATGTGTAAAATATTTAGCTTTATAAGAATATGCCAAACCTTTTTCCAAGTGGTTTAACCATTTGTATTCCCACCAGCAATGTATGAAAACTATTTGCCAATATTGTGATTATCGAAAATTATTATTATGACTTTTAATAGGTGTGCATTAAAATTGCTTTCTGGATTTGATCTGCATTTCAGTAATAACCGATGATGTCAAATATCAATTAATACACTTACTTGACATTTACATCTTTTTTGAATTGGATTTATCATTTATGTATATTTTTCCAATTGATTTTTTTGTTGAAGCATCTGTTCTTTGCCTATTAAAATTGTTTTTAGTGTTGTTTTTCTTCTTATCCTCAAGGTCTGAGTTTTTTAAAAAATCTATTCTGTATACAATATCTTTGTCAGCTATGGGTGTTGCAAATATTTTCTCCCAGTCTGTGGCTTATATTTTCCTTTTGAAGATCAAACTATTTTAAATTGAATGAAGCCTATGTATCTATTTTCTTACTTTGCATATGTGTTTTTGTGTGTGTGCAATTTAAGAGATCTTTTCCTGCCTCAGTGACACAAATACTTTTCTCATATTTAATTTTAACATCTTATACTTTTAAATGTAACTGGATTTATGATCCATTTACAGTTAGTTTTTTGTATGTTGGTCTTTTGGCATACCATGAGGACAACTTAAGATTGATTATTTTTTTCCATGTGGGTACCCAGTTGTTTCAACAACATTTAAAATGCACATCCAAAGCATAGTGATTTACCTATCTACTGTTTCCTGAGAGATATTGTGTAGAATTAGATAAGTTTTTTTTTCTTAAATATCTGATAGAAATCATTAGAGAAGTCTTATGAGTCTGGAGTTTTCTTTGTTGAAGGTTATTAAAATTAAATTCAATGTTTAAAATGTATTTACAGCTGTTCAGGTTTTCTTATTCTTGCATGTCACATTAGGTAATCTGTGTCCTTTCCAGTATTTGTCCATTTCAGATAGGTGGTCTACTTGATTGGCATCAAGTTGTTATTCGTGTTTCATTATTACTCTTCCCCTGTCTGTATGGTTGGAATGGTGTTGTGGGGGAGCAGAATTGGCCACCCCAAAATATGTCTTTTTGGCTTGATTATTTTTAAGGACAAAAGACCCTGAAAGAAGCTTTGAACTTCTCCCTAACTGCCTAAAAGAATTTCAGATAGAAGGCCTGTCCCAGGAAGGAGCTGATACCATAAGACAACTATAGTATAATATAAACTAGGTGTGGTGGATAGGGAGGAACCTAACAAAGGCTTTTTAATCAAAGTCCTCTCTGTCTCTCACTGTCTCTACAAGGCATGGTCAACATTTGTTTATCAAACGTTTGCTTTTCCATCTCCATGTGAATTGCCTTCCTCCTCTTTGAAGTCCCAAACCAACCCCCCCAACATCCTCCTTTGTCTTTAGCTGAAGATGGTGTTTAAGGTGGTGGCTTCAGCCATTTTGGTGAGTCACTCAGATTTGCCAGGTTTCTCCCATGTATACATGTTATTAAACTTTGTTTAATTTTCTCCTGTTATCCTGTCTCATGTCAGTCTAATTCTTAGACCAGCCAGAAGGACCTAGAGGGTAGAGGAATAGTTCTTCCTCCCCTATAGTGTCATCTATTTTTTAACTGATATAGGTGATTTTTAAAACTTTCTTTGTTATGATGTCTCATTATTTGTATACCCAGTTTACTGATTTTATAAAGAATCAGCTTTTTTGAAAATACTATTTTGAAATAATTAGAGACTCATGACAAGATGTAAAAATGATGCAGAATCACTTTTATCTTACCCAGCTTACTTGGTGGTAACATCTTATAACTATGGTAATAATATCAGCACCAGGACTTTGAAATTGATACAATACTTCTAACTAGACTACAGACCTAACTCAAATTTTGTGAGGAAGATTAGCCCTTAGCTAACATCCTCTGCCAAACTCCCTTTTTTTTTTGCTGCAGAACACTAGCTCTGAGCTAACATCTGTGCCTGTCTTCCTCTGCTTTATGTGCAATGCCTGCCACAGCATGGCTTGATGAGCGGTGTGTAGGTCTGTGCCCAGGATCCAAACCTGTGAACCCCGGGCTGCCTCAGCAGAGCATGCAAACTTAATCACTATGCCACCGGGCTGGCCCCAATCCTTCTTTTTATTTTGCTTGAGGAAGATTAACCCTGAGCCAACATCTGTGCCAGTGTTCCTCCACTTTATATGTGGGTTGCTGCCACAGCATGGCTGACGAGTGGTGTAGGTCTGCACCCGGGATCTGAACCTGGGAACCTGAACTGCCAAAGTGGAGCACACCAAACTCAACCACTACACCATGGGGCTGGCCCCAAGATTTCACCACTTTTTACATGCACTGTGTGTGTGTGTGTGTGTGTAGAAGAATCTACTTTGGGTTTTACTAATTAATGGTTCGATTTTCTATTTCAGTGATTTAATATTTATTTTATCATTTCTTCTCCCTACTTTCCATTAAAGTTGCTCTCTTTTATTTACTAATTAGATGAAAAGTTAGACAGCTGATTCTATATATTTTTATATTTTTGTATAAGCATTTAAATATATAAATTTTCCTCTATGTTCTGCTTTGCTTGCAAACAACAAATTTTGATACATTTTGATTTCATTTTCTTTCAGTTCAAAATATTTTTTAAATTTCCCAAAAGACTCTTTTTTTTGACTAACGTTAACTCAGACATGTGCTATTTAATTCCTAAATATTTGAAGGTTTTCTACATATGCCACATTCATCAATTTCTAATTTAATCCTTATGTGATCAGTAATTAAGATAGAATACGAGAAAATATTTGATTTAAACAAAGCAAAAACAGCAGAAGGAAAAATGCTATTTAAATTTGAAGAGAGATCATGAAAGAAATACCCAAAACATATATTCCAGTTTCTGAAAAATGTCTGGCAGAGTTTCTGGTGATTTTTTATAGAGAATGTGGAAAATTTTCAGCTTGGTAATAGTATAAGCAAATTATAGTGCAACTGGTTGAGGGACGAGCCTTAGGAAGTGCTGAGGAGTATTTCTTCATGGCTTATTATCAAGCCACTGGAAGTTCCTTAGGGCTGCATTTTCCCTGACTTTCCCTTATTTCACATGATTGTCCAGATCTTGCATGAAGACATAAAAGGCATGTTCATTCCACACAGTGATTGCTTGCTTGGAGCAATATTTTACATTGTGGAGAAAACGAAAATGACTCACCAAATTACAATGAAATCTAACTGAGAAAGGAAAAAATCTTGCATTTCAATTTTTAAAGGCAGGATGCAAAACTCCTGGTTTAACTGCCCATTAACTCCATTTAATAGATGCATGACAACAAGGGAAATGAGTTCATTAGCTCACAGTTCTGGTTAGACTGTACCCAGGGTGTTGCATGTAGATCTGATAGCCATATTTAAGACATGTTGAGAAATTGTAGCAAATCCAGGCAAAAGCCAGTGATGGAGTTAAAAGGATTCACAATTGTATTATGTGACGATGTGTTGAAGGATTCTATATTCTTAGGTCTAAGAAAAGACATGTGGGTACGAGAGCTGATTTCAGAAGTGGATGTTGTAGGAACTAATGTTTGGAAGAGGAGTGTGTGCACCCTGGGGAGGAACTAGAATGGATGAGTATGAGTTTCAAGAAACTGACGAAGTATCTAAGGACAAATTGTAGGGTCATTAAACTGTTCTCGATTAGAGGGAACTGTCTTGTGAGACTATCAGTAGACATTTTCAAAGGGAGACTATTTGTCAGGAGTGATAGAGAGGAGGCACAAATATTGAGTGGACCTCAGGATTGAGTAAACAGGTCAGTGAGAAGGTTGCCTATTCATATAACTGTTTTCAGATCAATGGATCTTGTTTTAAATGGATAAAGCATTGGGAAACAAGACAAATGAACCCCAGGAACCCAAGATCCAGACTTGAGATGAGATTGCTGTTACTGGCCTACCATTCTTGGTCACATCAGAGGATTTATGATGTCAGGATCCCATGAGATTGAGTCCTGGTAGGAGAATCATAACCAGTATTATAACTGCCATCAGCTACATTTATGCAAAGGTGGACAACAGTCCTAAGATGTGGGCATCAGCCTTGGGTAACAAGACTCCCAGTGGCCAGGGGTGGAAATGCAGCTACTTAGACATTGAGGAACACTTACTTCTTTGTCCCCTCATCCAAGTAATTTTTCTCTTTCTTTTCTCTTTTTCACATGTCTGAAGATCAGAGACTTCAATATAACCAATCCACCTCAGTATATTAGGAAAGATAGAACTGTACAGCCTGCAGTTTTCCAGCCAACTTAGAGATTATCTGCACCAGCATGGCAACCCCAGCTCCATGGCTGATGAATACTCACGGGTGCTATTTGGAACCTGAGTCCATTTCTAGTCCAGGCTGCGCAATCTTGCTAAAGGTGAGGATTTGGGCTCATTTGTTTAGATTGCACATAGTTGCTAAAGCTTGTTCAAATGCAGATGTGCTATCTCTACAGCCAGAAACTCCTTCAAAGAAATATTATCAGATAAAAAGGAAAATTGACATGGAGAATGTGCAGTTCATTCTAAAGTTAAATAGAAGCAAAGAGAGGAGCAGAAGTCTGGATGGTATCCATCCTGTAAGGATGCACATCAAGAAGCACATATGTGAGGGGTGGCTTTATTTTCCTTCAACACAAAACTATTAGAAACAGAGAGCATCATTTTTGACCTTGTTTTCTTGCAACAGAATTGGGTTGTTTTATAAAGTGAGTCTTCCTATAAAATTGTGATGGTGATACGCCCACAATTATTAGTGCAGGTGGTGAGAATAAATTAACTGCATTAATAGGAAAAGAAGGATGGAATAATCCCCAAGTATTTTCAATAATAGTAGATGTAAATCTATCATCTTCCTTCCTTCCTTCCTCACTTCTTTCTTTTTTCCTTTCCTTCTCTATTCAAAACAAAAACTCTACAATGAGGAAACCCATTTAGCAATGTTTCCTTATAATTTTAGAGCATGGACTTGGCATCATTTCACTGAATAGATGTCTCCCCTCTTGAACACTCTGGGACTTTAGAAGATGTGCTTTACTGCTATTTCAATTTCCTCAACTGAAAGCTGGGCAAAGAATGATTCCAAATGCATAGAGTTGGTATGCGCATTTGATAAAATTATTTACATCAATCCCTCAGCAGAGCACCTAGCACTTGGTAAGTGATCAAAAACTAAGCCTTTTCAAAATGATTATTCATCTTTGCTTTAGAGAACAACCCACTCTGTTGGATAAAAAGCATGTCTTTGGGAAACACTAATGGGCACTGTGACTTGACAGTGACAGCTCAGAGATCTGCGTGCTCAGAAGACAGCACGAATGAAGACAGCTCAAGGGAAAACTCAACTAAAGCAAATCAGATCACCCTTGGTTTCTTCTACTGTTTTCCTTTTTTTCCTATGAAGCCAAGAGGGAATTCAGGGAATTCAACTAACGACAGGGCTCACTCAGAAGGGAGCGATTCTCCCTCTGGCTCTAACAGATTTTTACTCTAAAACAAGGGTTCTGCAGACTGTAGCCAAGAAGGTAAATCTAGCCCACTGCTTGTTTTTGTATGGGCGACATGCCAAGATTACTTTTACATTTTTAAATGGTTGGTAACAAATAACTCAAAAGAAGAATATTATTTCATGACATGCAAAAATTATATGAAATTCAAATATCAGTGAATCCATTAGAAAATTATTGGAACACAGCCACACCCATTCATTCACATATTGTCTATGGGTGGTTTTGTGCTACCAGCCACAGTTGAGTAGTTATGACAAGACACACAAAGCCTAAAATATTTAATAGTGTCCATTACCAGAAAAATTTCCAGAATGTGTTTGCTGATCCTTGCTATAAGCAAATGTTCTCATGGGACATGATATCACATGAGACTACTTGGCTCAATGGGGTAATGAGCAAATTTAATGGGCTCTGACTCTATTTTTAACAATTTATAGTATATAGAGTAATATGAATACAATGGGAATCCAATTGATATTAATAATATTGTAGGACAAATATACATGTCTTACATGCTCTGTAGTATGTAAGATGCTCTGAGTAAATGCCTTATAATTTTATTTATGTATAGAGACTTTTTTTTTCCTTCCCCAATCCGGAAATTCTTGAAGATTGAAGGAATCCAGTAAACTTTGGCACAATCATTTTCAGTTAAGTACAGAAGGTGTTCAGGAAAAGGGCATTTCCAAATTCCATATGAAGGCATTTTATTACAGACTCTTACCTTTCCTCAAAACTGCCTGAATCTTTTTCTGTCTTTTAAAAATAAACGAAGGGTTGCATTCCTTTTCAGAACCTAACTGTCAATTACGTGCTGTGACTCTGCATCACGCTAGTAAGGTAACAAGGACACCACCCTTGGTTAGTGAAACCCAACTGTAAAGGGTGGTGAAGGAAGTGATCAGGTGTCCTCTCTCATTGCTGAGTGGACAGCTAATGATTTGACCACAGACTTTAGAAGGATCTGCCTATAAGGCAAAACAAGGGGATGATATTTTCTAAGAAGATGTTATTAAGCTGCAGCATACAATTGATGGGTTATTTTTCACCCGGATGACATTTTTGCCATCTGTCCACTGAAGCAAGAAATGCTTTGCATTGAAGCTGCCTTAGGGTTTTTATTTTTCTTTAAACTACAGGTCAGATTTGCTGGTTCCCAATCATGGAGTGATGTGCAAAAACAAAAGCAGAAGGAGAAGTCAAATGGATGTGAATTTTTAAATTCCGTGGAGTCTGAATTTAGCATTGAGCTATTAAATTTTTCTTGATGGAACCAAAGAAGAGAAAAGAAAGTTGAGATTAAGAGAAAGAAAAAAAAAGTAGGAAGAACTACGCTGTGCTGACTGACATAAATGTTCCATCAGGTACTTTTCTTTTTTACAGCTTTCGTCAGTATGTAACCACTTTGTGGATTAGGTTCAGCAAAGTCAGCTAAAGTGATCAACACTGGAACTTTATGGCCTTTGTAAAGAAATTACCAACTACAGACAGAAAAAACCAAATAGTCACACGAGTGATGTTGAGAAAACGCACTGCTGTAAGCAAAGGGTCAAGTAGTAACTGGGGAATTGGGGTAATTTATGGACCCCAGGAGATGTTATCTCAACATAGAAAAAGGTACAGTGATGGTCATGGCCCCAGGGAGGGAAAGACTAGCCAGATCCTGGCTGGAAACAGATCTACTGAAAAGTTGTAGGGAAGAGAGTTTAAAGCAAGGACTATTTACAAAGGTGTGGAGAAGACTGCCCTCAGGAATTTGTACCCTGGATTTGCACTGGCAAAATTACTCAGCTTTAACCAACCCAGCATGTAAAGGAACAGGGAGAGAAGGTGATCATCAAAGCCTGTAGACCTTTCGGGTCCTGCAGGTAAGCAGAACCACAGAAAAACCGACAAGCAATCCTATTTGAGGGCACTGGCCCTAGCATGTTAAAACATAACAACAATCTTCTGTAAGTAAAATAGTACCATTCTGTTGCATGTAGAGGGAGACAAGTTCAACAGAAGAGAAAGTCCAGAAATAAACCCAACCACATATGAAAATTTGGACAATAAAATGATGGTATCCTCAATCAATGGGGACTTCTTAATATATTGTTTTGGGAAACTACAATCAAATTCCCTAGCTCACACTATGTACAAAAATAGACTTGAAATGGATTAGAGATCTATACAGAAGAAAATGAAAATGTAAAATTTTAGACATAAAGATGAGTAATTTCTCTAAAACCTGGATATATAGGAATGATATGAAACTGACTCAAAGTCCAAATGCAATTAGATAGATGATAGATAAATAGATAATAGATACATAGATAGATACATAGATGAATGATAAGCATAGATAGATACATACATACATGATAGACATAGATCAATCTGTCGATAGATAGATGATAGATAATAGATACATACATAGATAGATACATACATAGATGGATGATAGACATAGATAGATAAATAGATATCACAGTAGGTCATTTATATATTTGCTTTTTGACACATTACATAAACACTAGATATGTTTGAATAAATCAAATGTTACATTTAAAAAGCATTAAAGGAAAAAATATACTGTTTAAACTTCCAACATCATGAATAGGATAAAGGAAATTTCTATCATTTAAATCAAACAATCAGAAGTATAGAAAGAAAAGAAACAACATTCTATTGAGCACTTAAAAATCTGTTAAGGGTAGGTTTCATGTTAAGTGTTCTTACCACAATAAAATAAAAGTAAATATTAAAAAATGATCACTACAAAGTAAGTTGAAAGGAAAAAATAAAATACAATATATTAGTTCTCATATTGAACATAAATGGATTATATTTTCTGTTAAAATGTAGTGTACCTTTTTAATTTTAAAATTATTCAAATTATTTAGATTATTATTTAGCAGAAACATACTTAAACACAGATATAAAATATTAAGTGATGGGCAAAAAAGTACCATCTGAATGCAAATAAAAAGAATGTAACAGAGGTCATTTTAATGTCAGATATGTGGAATTTTAGGTTAAGCACAGAAATCAGAATCAAGAGGAGAACTTTTAATGAGTGAAGACAGAATTACTGATGCTGTGTCATAAATCTGTATATATTATCAACGTGACAGTTAACCATATAAATGATAAATAATCAGAACATGATAAAAATAAAGTTTCAAACACTACAATGAACCTCATTCAGGTTGGGCAGATTTAGTACAAAATTAAGCACAAAAGGAAAGTGATAAATACAATCACCAGCTTCTTTTTGTAGCTACATCCATATCTATCGGGGGGAATCTTTCAGCTCTCAATAAGAAAATCTACACTTTAATCTGTCAATGGAACTGGCATAAAAATCAATACTTAGATAATTTACAGGGCAAAGTCTATCTTCAAAAATCAATGAAAGCAAAATGACATCTAAATAAAACTTAAATTAGAAAGCTTAGTAATTAAGAAAACACTTCCAAATAACGCTGTCAGAGAAGCAACCACAACTGAAGTCACTCTCTACCAAATAGACAAGTTAGGATAGTGGTAGCTGTCAGAACAGCTCCTGATATTTCCTGCAAAAACAATACAGAACCACAAAGACAGATAGAACTACACAACGATGCCAGCCTCAACATGACTGTACAGAAGAGCATGCCCACTCTTCAAATTAATTCTAAGTATTTACTGTAAGAAAAAAAAATCCTCCAAATTCCAGAGATCCATCTCTCGTTCTCCCGCACTGCTACATGTCAAAGAGGCACGAGCTCGAAGGACTGTGGGGAAGAGAAAAGAGAGTGGAAAAAGAGCTATCGTACAGCTTGCATGTTTTCCACTGAGAACACTTTTTAATTTATTATTTAAAACACTAACTGTAATAAAAAGAAATAGTATTGTACACTGGAAAGATTGCATTAGAACAAAAACAATGAAACTCAATCTCTTTGATTGATTATATATTGGGCACATAGCTTATCTTTCTAGCACTTGGATTCCTAATTTCTAAAATTGGTAGATGTGTTGACTTGATGGTTTTAATGCCATTCCGTGGATTGTCCTCAAATGGATCGTTCAATATATATGTGCATTCTGGAACTTTTCTAGAGAGAGGATCACAGCTTTCTTTAAAGTCTCAATGTCATGTATGGCTCACAAAAGGAAGTACTGGAATGGACGATTCACCTAGCCCCTCTCAGTTCTAACCTTGTCTGATTTTGGCAGAAAATAATGGGGTTCTTGGAGAATCTGTAAATCTCGTAGAATCTAAGACACTAAGATTAGAATTATTCCCTATGTACAGTATTTGAGTTTGAAAATATCTAATTCAATTCATTAAATTATTTTCATTCAGGAGGTGGTGTAAGTTAACTCTTTTTTTTTTTCTTAGTCTCTGATAAATACTGCAAGGACATTTATCATTCTATAAAAGGGAAGCATGCATTCAGAAAATTGCCTTTAGCCTACATAAATTCTCTTCTCGGGTTCATCTGTGGTTTGCTCTTACTATATTTTCATTTCTGGCCAAAATTAAATGTGTTGGTCTTAAGCCATAAAGACTTGCACATCTCAACTCCTGATAAACGTAGACATTGGCTTTGAACAACCTAAAAAGAATGACAACATTTCTGCGTGTTAATTGTGCATCCTTTCATATAATACTGAGGTTCTCAGAGTATGTTTGCCTTTTTATTATATTTTCTTAAAATTTTCACTCCAAAGGCAAAAGAAAATAGACATAAAATCAAGGAAAAGCTATTCAGCTGCATAATGAAATAGTAGCTCAAAGCTATAACCAACAAATATGATTCTAAAAAGCTATTTTGCCAGCATAATACACCAATAACAATGCTACATGCTTTTAGTTTGGGGAATGCTTATGCAAACTTCCATAACGATTGCTCAATTTTGTAGGCAGCATAAAATCCAGCCCACTGTTCTAGCTAACAAGAGAATAGAGACAGTATGATCCAGAACAATCTTTGAAGTGCAGCAATATTAACTATTTCTGGTCCAATATGATTAATTATAGGATCATCTTAGAGTGCTTCAGATACTCAATAAATTAGGCTGTTCTGAGAAGATGGGGTCCATAGTGATGTTAACTCAAGTGAGCCCTTTTATTCTCCCCACAGCTTATAATGTGTTTATTACTAAATATATGTAGTTCAGGGTGGAATTGGGTGGCTGAATACCTCATTTACTTTCACTACAGATATTTATTGGTTAACTATATGTTTACCGATATTCAAAACATTAGGACTTTTTGTCAATTATACAAAAATTGAGGGCTTTTTACTTATAATCAAATGCAATGATGCTGTTCTCAAGTTAAAACAACTTTAAACTTGTAATGGGAGCCATGACATACATAATATTATTGCATGAATTATTATAATATAATTTATAGCTAAATACCTTATAACAGATTCAAGTAAATGTTTCTTAGACTGTATTTTGCACTATCAGAAATAGTATTACAATCAACATCAAAAACTGCTTTCATTTTTTTCATTTACTGATAGACCCAACACTCGTAAGTACTCATCCCAGTTCACTTATAAGTTCAATTAGCATGCTGCTAGTATTATTCCCATTTTCAGATGGGGCAATTGAATCTCACAACTTTAAATTTTCATCTAGCTAGTAAAAATGATGGAATCAGCTAAAATTTTCATCTAGCCAGTAAACAGTCTCTCAACCCAGGAAGCCTCCCCAAGAATCCTGTGTTTTACTCACTACGATTTAATTATATATTATATATTTAATTATATCTTTTTCTAATTCATTGCACAAATATTATCATTTGGGCCTAAGCCAATGTACAGAAGGGGGACAAAGATGTAAGACACATATAGCATGGAAGGGAAATGTAATTATAAACAGAGTATCCAGGAAGGTCAAATGGTGGAGGGAAACAATGTTTGGAGTTATAAAGGAAAAAATGAAAACAAGGAGTAAGTGATATTTCCCAGCTAATCTTCAAAGATCAGCTCTATTTGGATAGGTGGAAGCAGTGAAACCTTTTCTTGATAAGAGAGAAAAAAATGAGTGGAGGGGCTGGCCCAGTGGCACAGCAGTTTAGTTCGCGATTGGCAGCCTGGGGTTCGCGGGTTCGGATCCCGGGCGGTGCCGACGCACTGCTTGTCCAGCCATGCTGTGGCAGCATCCCATATAAAGTAGAGGAAGATGGGCATGGATGTTAGCCCAGGGCCAGTCTTCCTCAGCAAAAAGAGGAGGATTAGCAACAGATGTTAGCTCAGGGCTAGTCTTCCTCACACACACACACAAAAGAGTGGAGAAATGGAGAAGAGTTTGATGAAACTTGGGCCATCCAATATGGCAGCCATTAATCACATGTGGATATTTACACTTCAGTTAATTAAAACGAACAACAATTCACAGATCAGTACCGGAGTTACACTTGCCACATATCAAGTGCTCAGCAGCCACACACGGCTACTGGCTGCCATATTGAATAGCACAAGTGTAGAACATTTCTGTCATCCCCAAAAGTTCCATTGGACAGTGTTGGTCTCAGAAAAGCAATTGAGAGCAGAGTAGTGTAAAGATGCTTCTATCAGAAGTTAACTTTTAGATCAATGGTGTAATGCAAAGACCAGAAAAGATGTGAACCGATAACCTTAAACTGAGTTAAAAGAAAACTAATCAAATGTAAAAAAATGACTTTAATGTGGATGAATTGCTTTAAAATTACATCTTAAATTGAGGAAGACACCTCTTTTTTTCCATATATCAAATAATCATTCTTAATACAAGGATACTACTTTAGGAATAGGAAAAAGTGCTTTGCAAAAATAGATAAAATGGCATTAAATTTGAAATCACTGGTTCCTAGTAGATGCTTTTCATCTCTCAATATTTTTAAGGGATCCAAATGGCATGGCAACAGAGCCTGTTGGACTCTCCCTCTTTCTCTCTTCCCTTTCTCTCATCATTTTTCCTCCTTGATGGCCTGCAATGTCTGCAGCTGGAAGCCAAGTCATTTGCTCTTCCCACCTCCTTCCAAATGACCCATGAGTTTTGTGAGTTCTCAAACTTTTCAGCTTAAAAACTTACAATTATTTCTCAAATCATACCCAAAACAATACCGTGTGTTACAAAAACTTTCAATTTTACCTAATAAAATTTTCTTATGATATCCAAGAAGGTTTAAAATATCACTGGGGACAAACAATAAAAAATAAATGTTGATGGTGTGCACTAAAAGTAAAATTAAAGCAAAAATATCATTATCTTCTTATTGTTGAAATAACTTGCTTGGCCCAAGCTGGAGCTGCTCCTGCCTTGGTGCCACATCAGCAAACCAAAACCGAAAAGACTTTTGTGTCCCTGAAAATGCTCTGCTTGACCCGACACACAGGATATCCAGTCAGCCAGTCCTCACATGCTAAATGTGACTGCATGGCCCCAGCCAATCCCAAATTTTTGATTCATCTCTTCCTTGTTCTCTATTCTTTATCCTATAAAAGCTTCTTGTCTTCTGCCCCATTTGGCGGTTCTCAGAGAGGAGACTGTCTGCTTCAGGTAGTGTTAGATAAAGTTTGTTTGTATCACCTAAATTGTCTTCTTTAATCATTTTTTAACAGCCTTTGGAGACAAGGAGGCATGGGATCCAAAGCTGACAACAACCAGCCTGTGGGACACTGAGAAGCTCAGTCATGTGCCTGCTGAGCTGGGAGTTCACTGTCCCTCTGTACTTACCAAGGTTTGGGTAAGTCACTTTTAGACTGCGGGTCCACCCACTGAGTGCAGTTCTCCCAGCCAAACAACTTGACTTAAAAAATATATATATACACACATTGTTCCCAGAAATGTCCTGGGTCCCAGAAAGGTTCCAGGGTAGATATACTGGGAATTCACAGCCGGAGGAGGGGACAGCTTTGAGGGGACTCCCAAAGCTTCAAGATACGTCTGCAGCATAAACTGTGGGGGGACTGGGGAAATAGATTAAGACAAGAAATTTGAACTGTTATGACCACCAAAATCAAAATCTAAGTAGGCACAAGTCAGACTATTAATAGCCATCAGGGCATTTATCACTATAAAGAAATCTCCTGAAAGAAGTAATAATAGATCTATTGTTAACAGGAGTGTCAGAAGCTACAAAATTGCCACGTGAGTATGGATGGAACACTTAAAAGCTGGTAGAGAGCTGACCACCTAACTCCCATGCTAGGATAAGTTGGTAATGGAATGGGTTTGGTTGATACTGGGTCACACATCAACCTCAAGAAAACTTCTGTGAAATGACATAGGCTGTAAAACACCACAAAATCCCCAACCTAGTGGCATATCCCTCTTAAGAATTAATTTGTCTCCAAGAGTCCCATGGTTTAGCTAAAGAAATGGGATCCTCAAGTTTCAAAGAATTGAATGCTCCACCTTCTGGCACATCTGCTTATTTTGTGTCTAAGAACTATGGTCGCAGAAGCTGCAGATATTTACAAAAATGGCAAAATCTTACTAATGGCAACCTGTTAGTACCATTGAGTGGATTCTGATTCCCAGGGCCCCTGTGGACACCAGAGGGAACCCTGCCTACTCTTTTCACTCCATCCTCTCACCTTCCAGGGCTCTATCAGACAGTGCTCCACTGCTGTTCATAGGGTTTTCATGGCCAATTTTTTCAGAAGTGGGTGGCCAGGTCCTTCTTCCTAGTCTGTCTTAGTCTGGAAGCTCCACTGACCCCTGTCCACCATGGGTCACCCTGATGGTATTTGAAATCCTGGTGGCATTACTTTCAACATCACAGCAACATGCAGCCACCACAGTATGACAACTGATAGGTGGGTGATGTGATTCCCTGACCGGTAAAGGAACCTGGGCCATGAGGGGAGAATGCTGGATCTTGATCATTAGACCACCAAACCTACAATTACAATGACCCTTATGGAGAATGTTCCAATTAGACAAGATCATTCATTTAGGAAAAGCAAATTGAAGGCATGGGTCCCAAATGAAACAAAAAGAATGGGATACCTATTTTAATTGACATACAGAAGTCTCCAAGAGTCTTCAAGCTTCCAAAATAGTTTCATTGAAAAATTCACCACAAAAGGCTAATGAAAAAATGAAAGATGCCAGAGGTACCTAAAACGAGACATTGAGACTGATCTGACTCATACTGCTCCCCTCTACCCTCCTTTACCTGAGCATTCAGTCTACCAATCCTCTTTCTGAACTGCCTTTCCACATGGAAGAGACCACAAGACCATGAGCAAAAGTCCACCAAGTTAGTGGCCTCACAAATGCAAGAGCTCTAAGGCCAGAAACCTAAAACACTGAGCCTCCCCTGTTGCACCCTTGGAGGAGTATATCATCAAAACACTGGCCCAGAAATCAGTGTCTCATTTGCAATCAACTGAGACACTGGAGAAAAGATTGTCCTGAAGGTTTTGTCAAATTCTTCCATACCAACTCAAACATTATTTTCTCTGCTCTGATTGATTTCACAGTGTTCTAATTTTTTGGTGAAGAAGATTGGTCCTGAGCTAACATCTGTACAAATCTTCCTCTATTTTTCATATGTGGGATGCTGCCACAGCATGGCTTGATGAGTGGCATGTGGGTCCGTGCCCAGGATCCAAACCCATGAACCCTGGGCCACCAAAGTGGCACACAAACTTAACCACTGCACCACTAGGCTGGTCCCACACAGTGTTCTAATTTTTAAAAGTGCATCTTCAACCACAGCTTTCCCTTATAAGAATTTCTTATAAAGGAGAGAATGCAGAGACATTGGTTGATTTTGTAGACAAATAATGAAATGACACAAAGAAAATAAACAAAATGATAAAATTAAAAAATGAATAAAGCAAATTATACCAGTGGTAATTGCAGACTAAAGATTTACAAAGTAGAATCTTACGATTATGGATTATCACTTCCTTACGAGGAACTTTCTAGAAATAACTATGACATGATGGTAGCCGTGCGGTTGTTGATGAAACATGTCACTTTCCACTGACATTACTGTGAGGTACACCAGATCTTTAGTGGGAATATTTAGCTTTTCTCCACTGTGGAGACCACAAACCCTTGTCTGTGAGCATATACACGCGATTAATGGATGTAACGGGTTGACTCTACTTGACAGAAATTTAACATATTCTTTAGAGAAAATGAGATTTCTAATCAGTTTCAAGGGAGAAATCTTGTATCTTCCACCAGTTTTTACAAATGCAATTGAAATAGATCCTTCCTTCCGAGGAGTGAGATTGAATATCTGCATTTCGAAATCAACAGTAAATCGAGTATGTATATTTTTGTGTTGGAAACAGTTCCTGGAATAGACTATGCTTCAGCCTGAGCCATTACACAAGAACAACCACCAGCATTGACATTTAGCACCAGAATCCATCACAGTTTGTAATGGAACAAATCTCTGCGGGAAAGCATTTGTGTTCTTGAAAGTGCAGATCTGATGGATTCTCTCTACATTTCGGCTCTGTAACTCCCTGAACAAATGTGGGAACTTTTTTTTGTTTTCTCCATGTTCTTTAAACTTTCTAATATAAACCACAGAGTTGCCTTGTTTAACATAGTTGAAGGAGTACTGGCTTCTGAGGTTTACAAAACACACTTGCAATCACTAGAATTTGGTTAACGGGAGTGATAAATTCCACACGCATTGCTTCAAGACAGTTTTCGCTCATTTAACTTGTTGATAATGTGGATCACAAAAAAATCCATTATGTCCTTTAGGCACCAGTTGATTTGAGGGTGAAAATGGATCATATCCCTTACAATAGGTCAATGAGTTGAATATAGGTTTGGTATCTGAAGCTATTCACCTTTTCAACAAATATGTATCAGCTACTGCATGCCGACTATGGTTCTTGTGACTGAAGATACAGTCATGAACAGGATAAAGGGTCTTCTCCATCGAAACTTTCCAAATAAATGTGTCCACCTAGATGACGTGATTTAAGAAGCTAATGTGATCAAATACAAGAAAAAAGATTCAATCCTCTTTCTCCTCTTCGTGGTGGGGAATTCCACTATCCTCACATGTTGGCACACGACCAGCATCTAAAAACTTTCAGCAGCAGAAATAAGACTCTAAACAAGTCCAGGACCATTTGGGTTCCAGTAGACCCACAGCTGTCGATGGGCAGGCAGAAGGGTTGAGGGTGTAGCCAAGACCTTTTCAGCCCAGAAAATGGGGACCAGGAGCAATTATTGGCCAACCTCCCAAAGTCTAATTTTTTGAAGAAGTTCGGAAATGACCAACCTCTTTTTCCTTTGTGTTAATTTTATTTTCATTGGCATTCTACCATGCATCAAACACTCCAATAGATATTAGATGGGCAATACAGTCCTTACTTTCAAAGAGCTTAAAATCTAGCAACTTGGAACAGCAAACTGAACAAACTGGAATATCACATGATCACTACCTGCACTGTAATGTACCTAAAATATACAGCCTAATGCCATGAAAGGTAACACAGGCTTTCAGGAAGGTCTCTCATAGAAGAACACAAAGGGGGAATCATATTTCAAACTACAAGGTGAAGCTTCCAAAATGTCACCCTTGCTCACTCCACGCACTCCCAAATCCCGTTTCTCTTGGCACCTGCGTTTTTCGTTTTCTCCCTTTCTCTCTCTTTCCCTGACTACATCCTGCTTCCCCTCACATCTTAACTGTTCTCTCTTCCCATGCTTTCCTAAATAGAGCAATTAGCTACATTCTCAGTGTGTAGGATGCTCCTCTCTGCTCCTCCTAGACCCCAGCACATCTACCCATCAAGAACAAAAATGGGTGACTGCACAAGCAAGTTCTTCCCTCTACGGACATTACCCGGAGGTCGCAGGTTCCACAAGGTACAGAGCCAGTGTTACCCTCCCCATGACATCCCTTACGTTTGCCATCCTTCATCCTCAAATGCAGCCACTTTGGGGTCTGATAAACTGGTTAGTAATGCCATAAACACTGCTAGATAATTGACAGTCACACATTTATTGGGATTCTATTGGGCCACCACGCAAATTCTTTTAAAATATAAATGTGTTCCCCTTCACTTTTTTATTTGATTAAAGAAAGTCTACGCATTATTCATGTTTCCTAAATTTTTACCTAATGTCCTCTTTCTGCCCCTGGATCCCACCAACGACACCACGTTTCATATATTTGTCATATCTCCTTAGGCTCCTCTTGGCTGTGACAGTTTCCCAGACTTCCCTTATTTTTGATGACCTCAACAGTTTTGAGCAGGACTGGTCAGGTCTTTTGTAGGATGAGTATCTCTATAGGGATGTGTCTGACTAGACTGGGTTACAGCTTTTTGGAAGGAAGACCACAGAGGGAAGTTACATTTTTATCACATGATATCAAGGGCTCATACTGTCTACATGTCTTATCGCTGTTGATGTTTTCCCAGACCACCTGGTTGAGATAGTGTTTGTTGGGTTTCTCTGCTTTAAAGTTACTTTTCCCCTCAGTTTGCATCTTGCAGTCTTTGGAAGGAAGTCGCTATGTGCAGCCCGTCCCTAAAGAGTGAGGAATTATGTTCTGCTCCTGGAAGGTGAAGTATCCACATAAATTGTTTGGAATTCTTCTGCACTGTTTCCCCTGTATTTTAACTTTGGTAATCATATATTTACCTATTTTAAACTTGGATAACACCCACTGCCACATTTTATTCAGGAAAATTATTGAGTACATGCCTTGCTTCCTTATTCCATTCACACTATCCGATCTCTATGGAGCAGAGGAGACATTTAAAATCAAAGTTCTGATTTCAGTTCCTCTACTCTGACGTATTAGCTGCACATTTGTATCTCCCATTCGATTTCCTTCACACGGTCCCTTTTCTTGTAGTTGATGTCTAGTTTCATAGCATTGTGGTCAGAAAAGATGCTTGTTATTATTTCAATTTTCTTAAATTTATTGAGGCTTGCCTTGTTTCCCAACACATGGTCTATCTTTGAGAATTTTCCATGTGCTCTTGAGAAGAATGCGTATTCTGCTGTATTTGGATGGAGGGTTCTCTGTATATCAAGTTCATCTGGTCTAGTTTTTCATTTAGTTCCACTATTTCCTTGTTGACTTTCTGTCTTGTCGGTCTATCCATTGATGACAGTGGGGTGTTAAGGTCCCCTACTATTATTGTGTTGTTGTTAATGTCTCCTTTTGGATCAATTAATAGTTGCTTTATGTACTTTGGTGCTCCTGTGTTGGGTGCATATATATTTATAAGTGTTATGTCCTCTTGGTGGAGTGTCCCTTTTTATCATTATATACTGCCCCTCTTTGTCTCTTATTGTCTTTTTTATCTTGAAGTCTACTTTGTCTGATATAAGGATGGCAACACCTGCTTTCTTTTGTTTGTCATTAGCGTGGAGTATTCTTTTCCATCCCTTCACTCTGAGCCTCTGTTTGTCTTTAGAGCTGAGATGTGTTTCCTGGAGGCAGCAAATTGTTGGGTCTTGTTTTTTAATCCATCCCGTCACTCTGTGTCTTTTGATTGGAGAATTCAATCCATTTACATTTAGAGTGATTATTGATCTATGGGGGCTTAGTGTTGCCATTTTATCACTTGTTTTTCAGTTGTTACGTATTTCCCTTGTTTCCCATCCCATATATGCCAGATTGCCAATTCAGTTTCGTGGCTCTCTATGATGGTTTTCTCCTTATCTATCATTTGTGTCTTTGTTCTGATTTTTGTTTAGTGGTTACCATGAGGTTTATATAAAAGTTCTTGTAGATGAGATAGTCCATTCTCTGAGAGTCTTTTATTCCCTTAGTCTAAGTGGGTTTTATCCCTTTCTTCTTCCCCTTCTAAGTTATGAAGTGATTATATTTATTTCTAGTGTTTTCCTTCCTTTTATCTTTAGAGTTATAATTGTTTGCTAATTTGTTCTGATAGAGAGTTGCAATTTTCTCAATTTGTCTGCCTATTTATCTCCTTGCTCAAGGCTTTGTAAGCCCTTTATTCTTTTTTGTTTTTCAGGTGCAAGGGCCTTCTTGATCAAATCTTCTAGGGGAGGTGTTGTGGCAATGAGCTCCCTCAGCTTTTGTTTATCTGGGAAAGTTTTTATTTCTCCATTGTTTCTGGAGGATATTTTCACTGGATGTAGTATTCTTGGATGAAAGTTTTTTCTTTCAGAATTTTGAATATATCATTCCAGTCTCTCCTAGTCTGTAGGGCTTCTGCTGGGAAATCCACTGAAAGCCTACTAGGGGTTCCTTTGTAGGTTTTCTGCCTTTCTGCCCTTAATGTTTTTTCTTTGTCATTGACTTTTGCCAGCTTTAGTGATATATGCATTGGAGAAGACCTTTTTACACTGATCTAGTTAGGGGTTCTGTTAGCTTCATTTACATGTAATTCCAGCTCCTTCTCCAGGTTTGAGGAGTTCTCAGCTATTATTTCTTTGAACAAGCTCTCCAATCCTTTCTCCCACACTTCTCCCTCTGGAATACCTGCAGTCCTTATGTTGCATTTCCTAACTGAGCCAGATATTTCTCAGAGAATTTCTTCATTTCTTTTTAGTCTAAGTTCTCTCTCCTCCTCCATATGAAGCATTTCTATATTCCTATTCTCCAGATTGCTAACTCTATCCTCCATATTGTCAGCTCTGTTGTTTAAGGACTCCAGATTTTTCTTTATCTCATCCATTGTGTTTTTCATCTCCAACATTTCTGATTGGCTTTTCTTTATAGTTTCAATCTCTTTTGTGAAGAATTCTCTCTGTTCATTCATTTGGTTCCTGATCTCATTGAACTGTCTTTCTGAATACCCTTGTAATTCATTGAGTTTTCTTATGATGGCTGTTTTGAATTCTTTATCATTTAGATTGTAGATTTCTGTGCCTTCAGGATTGATTCCTGGGTGTTTTTCTTTTTCCTTCTGGTCTGGAGTATTAATATATTTCTTCATACCACTTGATGGAGTGGATTTGCGCCAGCGCATAGTGATAGAACCTGGTTGCATGTTCCACCTGCCACCACGGGGAGGCAGGAGCTGTGTAATCTGAACCTACTGCTGTGATCCCTGTCAGCTGTGCCTGTAGGAGCCTGGGCCACTCCTTGGGATCACAATGGCCCTGTGGGGTCACCCACTGAATGGGGAAGCAGTCATACAGGGGCTCAGGGCTGCTGCTGCCTGCTCCCACAGTCCTGCCTAGACATGCTTTGCCCTTTAGGGCCGCAGTGGTACTATGGGAGTTCACAGCAGCTGGAATCTCATTCAGTTTACCTGGACTCGTAACTCAGCTGCCATCTTCTCCTAGGTTGCATCAGCCATTGTGCTTGGGGAGCAGGACCTCCCCACTGGTCCAAGCCAGAGCTACTCCCTAGGACCATGGTGGGACTGTGGACCCCCCAACAGACAAGAGAGTGATCACACTGGCCTCAGGGCTGCTGCCACCTGCTCCCATGGTTCCACCAAGTCACTCCCCGCTTTGGGACCACGGTGATACTATAGGTGTTTGTGACAGCTGGAAGCTTTTTTGCTGGGGCTGCAGCTCCACTGCTATCTGCTCCTAGGTTGCATCAGCCTTTGTGCTTGGTGGGTGGGGTCTCCCCACTGGTTCTGAGCCTGAGCTGCTCCCTGTGGACTTTACAGCCCTATGGCCTGTCCCACTGGATGGGGAAGTGATCACACAGGGGCTCAGGGCTGCCATCACCTGTTTCTGCAGTCACACCAAGGCACACTCCCACCCTCAGGTCTGCAGTGGTGCTATGAGCACTCCAGCTGGAAGGGCAGTTGCCCACATGCACTGGTCTGCCTATCTCCACCACTTTGCCAGGGAAAGTCCATCCATCTTCAGATGTGTAGCTGCACAAGTCTCTCAGGTGTCCTGGTGTGTGGGTATCCTCTGCTGATCAATTAATGTCCATTTAGTTATAGTTTGAAGGGGGAGGTACAAAGGGAACAGCTCACTCCACCATGTTGCTGATGTCCCTCCAGTTCAACAATTTTTAGGAAATCTATACAGCTGTGCAATCTTCACCACTAACCACTTTTAGTACACTTACTTCTCTTCAAAAAGTTCTCTCAGGCCCATTTACAGTCAATCCCACCTCTACCCTCAGGTGACAGCAAATCTATTTATTTCCAAAAAAAAAAAAGCATTTTCTAGAAGTTTCAGAGAAGGCAATCTATAATATGTCATTTTTTGTGTCTGGTTTCTTTCACTTAGCATACTGTTTTGAGGCTCATCAAGTTGTAATGTGTATCACAGGTTTGATCCTTTTAATTGCAGCGTAGTATTCCATTATATGGATCTACTATGTTGTGTTTATCTATTCACCCAGTGATGGACATGTGGATTATTTCCAGCTTTTAACTGTTATGAAGAAGCCTCTGATCATTGGTCAAAGAGCACAAATGTCCAGTTATAAGATGAATAAGCCCTGGGCGTCTAATGTACAGCATGATGACTAGAGTTGACAACACTGTATTACATACTTGAAAGTTACTAAGAGAGCAGATCTTAAATGTTCTCACCACACACACACAACATGTAATTTACGATGTATGGAAATGTTAGCTTTTCCTTCACCACAGTAGTGGTCATATTGCAATGCATAAGTGAATCAAGTCATCATGTACACCTTAAACGCACACAATGTCACATGTCAATTATATCACAAATTTTAATTCTGCTGTTTTAGTGCAAAAGCATCCATGGACGATACATAAATGAATGAGCATGGCTGTGTCCCAATGTAAACTTATTTATGAAAACAACTGATGGGCTATAATTTTTTGGCCACTAGTTGTTACACCCGTACTTGTTTTATTAGAGTGTCTGGAATCAGGGGGTCTAGCCATGATGCCATGTTTTTATTTGTTCATTGCCTGTCTCCCCACATCATCTTCAGCTCCATGAGGGCAGGACATTGTTTCGTTTGCTGCTGTTTTTCTGGTGACTTACTGGTTCTCAACACTTAGCAGGCACAGAATATATATTTGTTAAATGCATGCTTGAAATTGAACAAATAATATTCAAAAGTATAAGAAATAGCCAGGAAACATGTCAACACTATTAGAACTTGATTCAACTTTACTGACACCAGTACTCTAAAGATAAACCATCAACACCACCAAAATATGATTCTTATTTTCAGGCTATAATATTTCACAAGGATTTAGAATCATTCCTAAAATTCAACTTGTGAACTATGTTTCTCTCTCCAATGTAAAGGCTGCTATTGCTAATTTTCCAAAAGGACTCTAGGGCATTCTAGTAAACAATTCATATTTTCAGAATATCTTTGGAAAAATAATAGTTAAAAAAATGATTTTTCTTGGGAATAGGAAACACTAATGTCACTGAGTTTACATGACATTTTCCTAGGAACTTAGGAGATGATGAAGGCAATAAATTTAAGAATGAACTGCAATTTTTACCATTACCCTAGTCTCTAGTTGAGCTAATACAGTGACATTAAACACCTACTTACTCCCAAGACAAAACAATTACTTTTTATGAATATATTCCAAATGCCAGATGCAGAAATTCTCTTTCAGAAATAGATGCATGACAAAGTGGCCATGTTCTTGCCATTCTGAATAGTTTTTGAAAAGTGAGCACAGACCTTAAGATGACTGACTCATGGCTCAGAAAAATGCAATAAAACTGAACTGAATTAATCTCAAAATTATACCCTGAAGGGAAAATAAGCTGCAGAGAATAAGTCTATGTTGTACAGTAGGCAATTCCTGGTAAAGAGGAGTAATTTATAATCTGTATCAAATTGTTTCTATGGCATTTTTTAAAGTTCAAGGTTATGAGTGAGTTTCTTCATAAACAGTCCTAATTCTACATGTTTTAAATCCATGCTGTCATGCTGATAATTCATGGCAATATTCAGAATAAAGGTCTTTGTTTTGAAGTACAAACAGGTTGACCCTATAATTATCATTCATACTGGGACATATTTGTGGGTGGAAGGGAATAGTCATAATTGTATGGGACACTTGCCATATCCAGGGATTTCCTATGCAAGAATGCCTGGTCACCCTAAGTAAAACTAAATTTTCCTCAATTTAGAAAACTTGGAATATAAAAATAACCTTGTATTTACATAAAATAATGCCACCAGCTTAATGGCTAGGAAAAAACCCCCTAAAACCTTGAAGGGTCGTCTACCTATTGTTCAGAGTTAATGATATAATTTTTTCATAAATTAAGTAAACAAACAAAAAATGTGATCTTTTATGTGCCAGGATGCTGCCAAGCTCTGGCCATTCTTTTAACAAATGTTTCTAATGTGTCATTCAAGCCACCTGTCCTCAGAGCTTTGAAGGGGGAAAGGTCAAGACTAACCACATTTAGGGAAAAAGAAATGACTGTAAGATGATCCCAGTCTCATGTTTGAAATACTGATGCCTGCCAGAAACCATCATCCCTTGTTAAATATAGAAGGAAGAGTGTTGACGAATTGGGATAATTCATACCACTCTTCTTTCTGTAATTGTGGATTCATGTGGATAATTGGGGATTCATTTTGGGTAAAATGAATTCAAGATATTTACATGATATCCAATTGTTTATGTCCCAGATGCTCATAAATAAGGGTCCAGATCTCAGTACAGATTTGCAATGATTGTGGTGCAGGGGTTTGAAAATGTGTGTATATGTATACAGGTATACACTCCTATTGTACATGAAAATATATGTATTTAAATGATGTAATATAGATGTAATAAAAGATGTAATTCACATATATTGATATATGCACACCTATACTACCTATATATCAATTTATATCAATTACATCTTTTATATAACCATATACAATTACATCATTTTATATACATACATTAAGAATAATTATAAATCTATATTTCTATATCATCTATATCTACCATCTCTATCACATCTATCTATCTAGCTATCATCTATCTATCATATCTATCTATCCATCTATCTATCCTCTAGCTATATTGATATCTATCTGTATTAATGTAATTTTGACCAGTACATAAGGAGGCCCAATTACAGGGTCCTTGAGGATCCATTAAGATCGGAAGAGACACCTGTAATGGAAGCAGAAAAAATATTATATGAATAAGAGAGAAAACAGAGGTACTGTTGTCACAAATCCAAGGATACCGTCTATTACAATAATAAGCAGAAAATACGCACTTCACAAACATTGTTTCAATTGAGTTGATGAACATTGAAGAGCACTCAGTTGGAAGAATAATTGTGACAATCTCTACTTGAACAATAGCTGTTGCTCTTTTAGACTGAGATAATTCATTCCCTGCCATCTGTTCCTCTTGAACAACTGAATTCATCGGTTCCCAAAGAAAAGCCAAAGATAGACTTAAATAAATGAATCTTCAGTTTAAAAAAAACAAAAATTACAAATAGCACTGTTGATAAATTTTAACCTGATGGAGTTTCCTTTGACAGTGTCAAAATTCCTTCCATTCTGTGTCAAATCGTTTTCTCGATAACGCACCATTATTCATGCTCTACAAGCAACTAAAATTTTGCATGTCTTTCTAAGCAGGGAAGTCCACTGTCAGAATGGGAATGGTCTTCAATCCCATAGGGTTTTCAGATCACTCGGTTACTGAGATTTTGGAAAGTGCTTGTGGGAAATGACCTCAATCAATTTGATCTCCTTAACAGATAACATATGCCATCAACCATCTACATCTGATAAGAGTTGTCAGCCAAAGGAGGTTGATCAAAGAGAAGAAAACTTTATAGTGAAATGCTCAAGGCATTCTCTAGAGAAGACCTAATTGCCCAAGAAAATAAGTTCTTAAGTTGAACATGACATTTCTGCATAAGTAGAAAAGATAAAATATCTCTATTTCTTTGTTGTCTCACATTTTTCAATTACATATTCTACCGATTAAATCTTCATAACAAGTAGCAGATTTTGTATTATTACTATCACCATTACTACCTTATACTACTATTTATATCATCATCATCATCATTACTTCACAAAGTCTTGCATGATAGGACAAAGCATTCTCTCAATTTAAAAGACAGCATGTCTGCATGTGGCAGAATAATGATCCCCCAAAGATGTCCATGCCCAACCCCCTGGAACCTATGGACAATCTACAATGCATAGCAACAGGATATTTTTTATATGTGATTAAGTTAAGGATCTAGAGATGGGGAGATTACTCAGCTGGGTTAAATCTAATCTCATGGGTCTTTAGAGTGGATGTGGGAAGCAGAAGAGTCAGAGTGACATGACATGAGAAGGACCCAACCCACCATTGCTGGCTTTTAAGAGGAAGGAGGCCACTTGCCAAGGAATGTGGCAGCCGCTGGAAGCTGGAGACAGCCCTTAATGGACCACCAGCAAGGAAATGGGATCACAGTCCCACAACTGCAAGAAATTGAGGTCTGCCAACAACCAGGATGAGCTTGGAAATGGAATCTCCCCTCAAAGCTCCAGGGAGGAACACAGCTGCCAAGACACTGATTTTTGCCCAGGGAGAATGGTGTCGGACTTCTGACCCACAGAAATGAAAGATAATGAATGGGTGAAGTTTTAAGCCCAGCTAAATTTGTGGTGACTTGTTATAGCAGCAATAAGAAACAGATGCAATGGTATGGAAGGAGGCTACGTAGCTGGAGCAGAATTCAGGCAGATGTGGAAAAAAATAGCTAGTCTGCCTTTAGTCAAAACATACTAAGGAACAGAGGAAACGAGTTACACAGAGATGTATGCTGTTCATTGAAAGCTCGCTGGCAGACATCTTCAGCAGTACTCTTAGGCTGCTGGAGAGATGAAGAGGTATAACCATCCTAGAATCCAGCCTTCCAGCTTATCGCTGGGAGCCTGGTTCCAAGCTTTCCGTAGAAACTGAGAAGAATCCTATAAGACATCACATTATTCTGAGTAATAACCATAAAGAGCTGGAACAAGTCCAATCCAACAATGGACAAAGAGAAGAAAACAAAATGGAAACGAAGTCATTGGAAAGATTCCTTATGGGGTGGGTGATGAAGGATGGATGAAACAGAAACCATTCTTTCTTAATTGTGCTGTTGGTGGTTTAACTCTTCAAAATCTTCAAGGTGCACGTTGAACTTTTATATAAATTTTAAAGCTAAAAGCTGATAACATATTAGCATATTTTCAAGATGATGCCATAGATATGATGAAATGGCAAATTTCACTTTTAAACAATCTACTTGCAACATACACAACAGACAATAGGTTGATGTATAGAATCGACATACACACTTATCTATATTTTTTCTATGTCAAATACAGATGTCTGTATTAGGCAAAATACATGAATAGAAGCTTTTTTGTTTTACACAGAAGAAAGACAGTAATATGAATAAACAAATGACAAGATCCTCCAAGTCATTACTAAATTAGAAAACCACAAATTAAAATAAAAATTTGATTTCATAAGTGTCAGTTTGTCAAGAATTAAGATCTCCCAAGACATGATCTTGGCAAATTTGTGGGGAGTGGGGATCCTCATTAACTTCTGATGGGAGCATGCATTTTAACAACTTAAAAAAAAGTTCTCATCTATTAGTTTGAAAATGAGCACAACACCCTTAACCCTCTATTTCTGCATTTAGTATAGTCCTTGAGATCATCTAGCATGTGCTCTTAAAGAGAAGCGAGACAGGATATTTATTGCAGCATTGCATTAAAAAAAACCCCACAAACACATGCAAAAATCCTAAAAAGAACCAAAATGTTCATCAATAGAAGATGGTTACATTGTACGATTATATTCCCATAATACAACACTGAAGGGATGTTTAAAAATATAAACTATATCTACATGAAGTCATATCAATATTTCTCAAAAATGCATAATTGAGTTGGAGAAGTGTATGCAAAATAGAATATATTATTTATGTTTTAAAATCATATAATCTCCCCAAATTTTTATGAATCTATTCACATTTAGGATAATTATTTTAAAAATGCTGAATTGTTCAAATTTAAGATAATGACTACTTCTGTAAGGTGAGAGAGAGAAAGAGTGCTTGGAAAGATTCAAAGAGGCAATGTTATATTTTTAAAAATCTGCCCAAATAAGCAACTGTGACACAGTAAAATGCCACATTTACTTGTTGAACCCATTCCTTTCCTCTGATATTCTGTTAGATGTTAGAGATACACCTGTGTATAAGGATATCAAAAAATAATTAATACCATTAGTCACCAAAAATGAAAATTAAATGCACAATAAAATACAAACATCTCTTGTATGTATTATTTTTTTAAATGTTCCAGCAAGCTGGCCATAGATCTGATGGGAAGACAGAAAGATGAGTGGATAGTTTAAATGCCATATGTGAGATTTCCCCTCCAAGGGAGCCCAAAGTATTGAGGCCATGGGGCCATGTGCAATTGTAGGGCCAGATGTAATTGTAGGGCCATGTGTAATTGCTTAATTTCCTTTCCAGCACCAAATGCCTTAGGCCTATGCTCATCTACTCCTGCCTCCTTCTAAGGCCAGGTTGTCAATGGACGAGATGAGTAAGAAGGTGACACTGGTTGAGTCCTCTTTACTTATAGCTAACCCTTTGAACTCATGAACTTGGGATGCCATGTTCTATCTTCTTCATATTCCCTGTCATCTTCTCGATAGGCATGCAGCATTGACTCACCTCAGTATTTCAATTCAATGGAGAATAAAAATCCCCCTTAGGTCTCAACTCTCAGCCACTTGCTTCAAGTTAACTTTTTACCAGAGTTCTGCATTGCACGACTGCATCCTGCAATGTTTGAGTGTTGTCACCCTTTTTCCGCTACATTTTTATCCCTTGTGTATACAGCTCCCTCTTGGGGTAGGAGGAGTGAATAGCAGGATTTCCGCACCCATGGGCGTGGGGTGGGGTCTAGCTCTAATTTGGCTCCATAGCTACACAGTCTTGTGCGTATGCCTAGCAACTGGAATATAATTGAAACTCAATAAATATTTGATGAAAGAGTGAATGGAAGCCAAATTTAGATGAAAGCTTGTGCACTGATAATGACATCGGTCCTCGTGGGATGCAATTTTATCCAGCTGCTGCAGGCTAGAAACTTTTATAACTAGGCAGGAAGAACAAACAGCTACTGAGATAACAGAAAAATGTGAGTTATTTCTAATGTATTCTGGACCCCTAAGTATGTGTCCAGCCCACATGAAAATGAGCATAAAAATTATCACTCTCTATATCTGCAGTTGGAGTGGGTAGGGTTGGTTGTCTCAAGTGTGGTTCAAGAGATAAATATGCCAGTCGACCTAGAACATGTTTGGTTTTTTTCCTTCTGTGTGACAGAAAGTTCCAAATACATATGTGCACACACACAGACACAGTGCCACAAAGTTCTTCAGAGAGGAATGCAACAAGCAGTTGCAGCAAAAAGTAATATGTATCTACGGAAATGAAGGAGATGAAGAGCATGAATGATGAATAAAGGCAGACACTAGTATATCCTGCAGTAGATAGAGCATCTCTAAAACAAGAGAACAATGAACCTAATATAAAAACAAAACAAGGGGCCGGCTCGGTGGCGCAGCGGTTTCGTCCGCGCTTGGCAGCCCGGGGTTCGCGGGTTCGGATCCCGGGCGCCCGCGGACGCACTGCCTGTCAGCCATGCCGTGGCGGCGTCCCATATAAAGTAGAGGAAGATGGGCACGGATGTTAGCCCAGGGCCAGTCTTCCTCAGCAAAAAGAGGAGGATTAGCAACAGATGTTAGCTCAGGGCTGGTCTTCCTCACCAAAAAAAAACAAAAAAAACAAAACAAAACAAGACATAGCAACAGCAACAACAAAGATGTGCAAATTGGTGTGCACAATTGAAGAGGCAGAACAGAAAGAATAGGAGATTGTTATGTGGTCAGAGAGAGTTTTGGACAAAGGAGTAGCCATTTCATAGTGGGGGACATTGGGATGAAGAATATAAATTACCACTCGGTTTGTGAATGTTGCAAAAACACGGATGTATACACATGGACTGTGAGTGTTTAGGAGGTTGTTTATTTGTTATCACTGGTCTATTCATTCTCCTCTTTGTCAACTTTTTAAATTTAGAGCTTGGTTTTTACACCTCTGTTATGTAAGGACACCTAACACGGGAGATGCAAAGTGATCGATGCTGTTATGACTCTATGGCAAAGAGCAGGTGTCCTAATAGAGCCTTTCCACGTGGGGATGTGACACCCAGTGTGACAAGTCACCCAGGTCAGACCCTTTTTGACTGAAGAGAATTATATTTAATCTGTAGTTGCATATGTATCGGTCCTGTTTTTGAGGGTGTGATCCTCCTTAGCGAGTGCTAATTTAACAGAGTGAAAAGAATGATGTTAAAGCTCTGAGAAACAATGCAATACGACTGGGAGGAGTGCAGGCATTCGTTCCCAAATTTTGACTCTGCTCTCTAATAATCCTGTGAGTGCTGACTGCTTACTCAAACTCTATAGGCTCAGGATAGAGAGAGAAACGGTGCCTACTTCTGAGGCTGATCATGACAACCAAGGGAGAAAGGGCATGCAAAGTGTATTACTGCAGCAAAACCACAATGTTCCACCTGTGTGTGCAGACATCATATGCTATTTCATGTAGATGGGCAAACACTTTATAGTTTTCTTCCCCCTGCACTTTCAAAAGTCTGCAGTTAACAATAGGATAATTCTAGTGTAAATAACATACATATGTAAGATGTACATATAAGGTATATTACTTCTATCTATCTATCTATCTATCTATCTATCTATCTATCTATCCACCTATCTATCTATCATCTATCTATCTATCTATCTATCTATCTATCTATCTATCCACCTATCTATCTATCATCTATCTATCTATCCACCTATCTATCTATCATCTGTCTATCTATCTATCTATCCACCTATCTATCATCCATCTATCTATCTATCTATCTATCCACCTATCTATCTATCATCTATCTATCTATCCACCTATCTATCTATCATCTGTCTATCTATCTATCTATCCACCTATCTATCTATCATCTATCTATCTATCTATCCACCTATCTATCTATCTATCTATCTATCTATCTATCCACCTATCTATCTATCATCTATCTATCTATCTATCTATCTATCTATCTATCCACCTATCTATCTATCATCTATCTATCTATCTATCCACCTATCTATCTATCATCTGTCTATCTATCTATCTATCTATCTATCTACCTATCATCTCTCTCTCTCTCTCACTTACCAACCAGCGTTATAAACGCACGAGCAACTATTAGTGACAATGGCTGCAGATCTTCCTTAATCTTACAAGATATACAGAACGTTGATATATAAATTCCATATCCACTTTATAACCCCTCTCAATGCCATTGCAGTCTACCCCTGCCCAAAGGTCAACCCAAAACATAGATATGTTGCGTATTCTTCCCATTCATATGTTATGTTTTATAATAAATGTATATCCACAAATGCTCTACGCTTTGTACAGCTAAAATAAATTATATACTATGGTGGTGTTTTGCCAATGTTGTTCACATGACAGATGTAGCTCAGTATTTTGACTGCTGATTGTATTCCATTGCATTACACATTCTGCTCTTGATGAACATTTTGATTGCCTTTCTCTTTGTTAGATCAACGTAGTTGTCGTGAACAACTGTTGTTTTATTTTTTTATCCATTTGGTGCAAATGAGAAAGACTTTCTCTAGGTTATTCGCCTACAATTGGAATTGCAGAGAATTAGAGTCCAAACGATCCATTTTCAATTTTTAGTAGAGATGTGCACGTTTTGAATAAATTACACTCCCATTAGCAGGTTCAAAGTGTTCCCACTGATCTTAAGAATGTTAGGTAATATTACCACAGGCTTGGTGGTTTGTGTGTCTTGTTGCTATTCTTCTTATCCTTGATTACTTGATTAAGCTGTTGTCGGTATGGTTTCGCCTCTCTAAAGTTACTGTTTTTCCCTTTGCAATTAATACGTGGGAGATATTTCAAGACCATGTAAGTGCTGTCTTTCTCCTCAAACCCCTGCCCAATTATTCCACCATCCATGGGGGGATATTGGCTACAACAATTATTTCTGTGGTATTTGCCTAATGGTGATTTCTCTCATCCTTTCCGTGAGTATTTATTGAAATTCTTCTGTAAGGTAGACCTGTCCCTTCTTACCCATTTATGTATTTAATTAGTTGCTTATATCTGTATGAACTCAGTTGATTTTTATATTATTCTACGGGTTATAATTCAGGTCTCTTGTAATTTTGTTGACCAAACTTTCCCCCTTTCAGTATTGGGAGCTCCTTGAGTTTGATTTCTGTATCCTTCCAACATGCAAAACATCAGACAGACCCAGGTTGACAGACAGTCTGCAAAATGACCATCACTCTTCATAAGAGTAGGACCTGCCCCAGATGGGAGGAGACTAAGGTGCTATGACAACTGTGTAGCGTGGGATCTGAGATTGGATCCTGGAACAGGAAAAAGGCATGAATTTAAAATAATGGTGGAATTTGAATTTTGTCTGTAGCTTCGTTACATTGTACCAAAGTTAATGTCTTAGTTTTGATAAACGTACTGTGGATACAGAGATGTTCATATTAGAGGAAGGTGGGTAAAGGCGAGTTCCAATGACTTCATATCCTGGTCCCAAATCCACAAGCTGCTATGTGCAATTTCTGAGATTTGTTTATCTTTCTGGTGATCCACGTTTTCTATCTTTGCACCAATATTGGGCTGATATCTTGAATTTAATCATACAGCTCTTAACGTAGAGTATTAAGAATTAAAATCGCTTTCAACATTTTATCTTCCCCACACTCAAAGATTCTGACACTGACTGGTTAAGTATTTTTCTCACTAGCTTAAATAAACAGCAAACATTTTTACTAGCAGAGTGACCTAAACAAATGAAAAATTTTAAATGAGGAAATCAAGAAACTTTAAGTTCTCAATCAATCAACGAAACCCTCATTATTTTACTATGAAAAGTATATTTAATTAGGCAATGTGAATCCTTTGTTTCCACTAAGTGTAATGATGCTCTTTAAATTCAGATTTATCGTATCACGTGGCAGATGTCTTCTTGCCTTTATTTCATTTTATAGCAATCACCATTCTTCATGGTAAAAATTGTTGTGATTTGTCTCAATTCATGCAGAGATGACAGGGATTCATTCAGTCTGTGGGAACTTCAAAGATAGGAATGGCTACTTCTGTTTCTTGTGTTGTCAGAATTCAGCAGAGTAGCTAAGAGACAAGACAAGGAAAAAATATGAAGAAATTGCACTGAACACTCTGTTGACCTTGGGAAGCCCCTGACCGTCTCATTTCTTGCTTTAATCCACTATTCCAAACACCTATTTATGTGATGTTTGCTTTCCAATGCAGCTGTTCAAAAACAAAAGAAAATTCAAGAGTTCCCCTTTCATTTTGATTCACTATTATATGTGTTCTTGTTTTTCTGCTGTGCCTTTAGCACATTGCTCCTTTGCATTATTATTATTGTTATTTTTATTTGGCAGGAGAAAATGAAATAGTTGATTACACATGTAGCAATTTTTCTGCTCCTGGGACTTAGTCAAGGATTTAGCTTCTATTTATATATCCAAAAATGTGATCAGTGTCAAAAAGACTTGAAGACCTGTCCATGTCCACAACCATTTGTGCTCTTGACAAATTTTGGAGATGTGTGAACGCTCTGGTGTTTAGGAACTTTACTCTAAGCAGGATAAAGAGAACATTAGAGGATGAATACAAGTTAGAATTTAATGGAAGCTTACAGAAAAATCAACGCTGACAAAATAGAACACCATTAATAGAATTTATCAAGTCTCACAAGTTTACAATATGATTTAAACGAATGTGTTCATTATACTGTGATGTATTGTCGCTTAGTGAATGAAGGCTTTGAAATATAATGAGATAATGAGCCTAAGAGGTTTCACAAATGGAAAATTGAGAGAGTGCCTCGGGAATTAAATACTAGGTCGGGGCATCAAAACAACATGGTGGCAGGCACAGGTGGAGAGAAGAGTGAAGATAGATGGATGAGAGAATGGTAAAAGATAGTGAATTCACCTTTCTTCTACATGTCCAGTGTCTGGTCTTCTGGCCTGGCACACCTTTAAAAAGCTCATCTATTTAGATTCAGATTTTCCTATTTTCTACTCCTATTTATTAGAGAAGGCTGTGAATCTTCTAAAGTGCCTTTTATCATCTGGGAATTAGCTCAGATGTCAGATATTTTAAGGCCATATAAAATTAAATCAGTGGCATGGCCTGGAGGCAGTGACGCTGGAAGGCTTGTGAATCATGTATGACCACGGTTCATAATTCTGTGTGTTTCCCTAATACTCGTGGCACGTGGAAGTGGGGAGAGAAGAGAGACTTGTAGACCCCCAAAATAATTGATTTCCATCTCCTCATAGTCACACTATAAATAATTGATACTCAGTTTATCCAATGTATCAAACATCTTTTTTCTCTACTTGTTCCCCGAATGAAACATGGCTAGTCAGAAGCATAGCCTGCTCTGAAACCAAATACCTGCCTTCTAAATCTTAAGCCAAGTGGAAAGGATGTTCCCTAAGTTTTGTTCTTTTCATTTTGAGCTCTTTCCCTTAAAGTAGGCTTAATTACTCCTTTCTCGTCTCTTATCTGTGTTGAGTTTGTTTCTATTGCAGGAGTCAGGACCTCTTAGTTACATGGGTCTAAGTGCGGGAGCAGACTGACAAACTTGAAATCAGGGAAATTGGTTTACTCATTTTTCTTAATTCAGTGCAATTCAAGGAACCTTCCCAGTAGAATGAATTCCATAAGTGTCCAGATTAGCGTTATTAGCAATTTTTCTCACCTAACACATCATATTTGGGATACTCTTTAATTGTGAGAAGAACCTAGCCAGTCATCAATCCATGACAGAAGTGCACCTTTTCCAATGTAGCCCACCTCCCAGACATTTCCATTTGGCTATCTTTGTCAGTTAGATATTTTAGTAGCAATTCTCTACCATTTTGTCCTTGTAGATAAGGTTATGCCAGCAGCAATATTATTCATTGCTATTTTTGGGCCACAAAAATTACTCTGGAATTAAAGGGACCGCGATCTCCATGTAGGATAATACTTTTATGTGCAATTTAGGGGAAAAAGCTCTCTTGCTACATGTAGGGCATATTTTGATCAGATGGCTTTTTTCATTCTTTGAACAATTTTTTACTTCCCTTTTAGCAAGGTTTCATAAAAGATGGTTCTACATTTTGTGGAAATATTGACCTCTGATTGTGAAAATTCTCAACCTATACGGAAGCTAAATTTTTTAGCAGATATTTCTAAGATGTTTTCTTTATCTTGGGACACGTGACTAAGACAGATCACAATCAGTTTCCCCACTAAGTTCCAGAAAAGAAATCCTTACCTTCTTATAAGTTTTAACACTTATTGCTGGAGTGAGATGTAAGAACTCAATGAAAATGAAATGCAAAAATGGGATGCTTCAGAGATGTGATCACTAATATGCTAGTGATGGAAAACGCAGATTTCTGAAACTGAACAATCATAATCATATTTCACTTCTCCATTTTCTAATTGATAGTTCACTTAACTACAAAAAAATTTGTGTTTTGATGCTGAGGAATGCTGCATTGTAAATTAAAAGGACTGAAGGAAGGCTTAACCAGCAAATGAGAAAGTAACTTGCAGATAGATCAAAATCTTCATATTTTTATAAACTTGTGTGCAACCTAAATTTAATTTCCCTAGCTCAATAAATGATGGATTCTGCATTTTCAGGGACACAGTCGTGAAGACATCCACTTCTGTCTTTGTAGCCAGAGGCTTCAACAAGTCATTTCTCCATTACCACCTTTCTCAGAAGCCAGATTTCAGATGAAAACAAACCTAATGTTCCCTGAATTCAAAATAAGACTGATGAAAAGCGTCTATCACAGTTCAGTTTGGGGGGGCTGGGGGTGGATAATGTGCGTATCCAAACTGTCAGTCATCCCAGAAGAGGGTCAATCTGTAAATTTGTTGGGTCAGAGTATTATTAATATGAATCAAATGCAAAACAGTCTAGCAGAAGTGATACATAAAAACCCACTGTCTCATTTCAAAACAAATTTCTTCCGTGAATGGGAGGAAGACATTTATCTCTGCATTTTAAAGTTTCTTTATGCTGTTTTCTAGTCTTTAAAATTATGATTTCATATACTCCCAAGGACCCCTAGCAGGATTTCTGCTCATATCCCTCCAAAATAGTAAAGCTGCTTTGGAACGTTCTTTTTAGAGATTTACTTTTTTTGTGATTGAGTTTCCCTGCAGCATCCCCAAAACAAAGTCTCGCTTTCTTATTTAATTGCTAACTTTTTTTTTTCTGCTGTGAGAAGCAAGACATTAATGGTAAAAAATGCAAAGAACGGTAAAAAAGCTGTCACAGCTTCTGGGATCCCCACCAACCACATTGTCTAAAATCATGCAAAGCCTAGTTGTGACCGAGGATGGATGTGAATATTTGGGGATGGTGATGCAGGTGGAGGCCGGGGCTCCCTGGCAGCTGCAGTGAGAGAGGGGTTTTGAGCACAGCTTTTTAGAACTGCTCTGCATGTTTCCTCAGGAAAGTTGCCACTGTCCTTGATGGAGCAATAGCCTGGTAGCGCCAAGACTTCTGGTATGAGATACAGAGGAAGCCACTCCATTGCAGCTTCCCCGGCTGTCCCTCTCCATTTCCTCCTCAACGTCCTCTCCAAGCAAACTTCCAGCTCTAGGGAATTACAACCTTTGGGAGACTGCCTCTTTGATGTGATGGTTTCCTGACTTTTTAGGTGAAATCTAACTGGAGGACTTGGTTGGTGGATTGGCATTAAATGATAATGGCCAATAAGTCTACCTGAAGCTTGTCTACAATCCTTCAGTTCACCTGCTGGTCCAGACTGGAGCTTGGCCTGCTGATTTTCCCTAGTTATGTTACTGGACAGTAGGCACTAAAAGGGATCTGAAAGTTAGGAGGAGGAGCCACGAGGTGTCCTTCTTCCTCTTTGCTGCCCCAGCATGGCCCTTGGTGCCAGCACCTTGCAGCGTCCTACCGTGCTATTGTCATCCACACTCAGATACACCGGCGACGCCAACAATACTGTCTCCTCTGAGTTCTGCTTGAGCCCCATGTTGATGGATTATCCTCATCCTCGTGACGAGCCTGTCTTCCTTTGTATATTATTCCTGGCACCTCAGTGATCCCATTTGGTGCTTTCAGCTCTCGAGCGGCTCTCTAATCAGTCCCCTATATCAAATCCTTCTATTGAAACACATAGTGAGGTTTTTATTATCCTGACTGTACCTTGACTGATACTTCAGAAGGTAAGGTACCAGAAGGAGTGGACCAAGTGCTTGAAGTATTATACATGTATGCCAGGAGACCCTATGACGTTTACATATAAAGAACACCCTATGACATTTGCACAATTATGCAATTGCGTAACAAGACACATTTTTCAGAATTTATCCCCTTCAATGAGTGATGCATGACTACAACTAAATAATTTTTTTCAAAATTATTCATGCTTATCTTAGGCCATTTTTTTCTGGATAACAATATTTAAAAGAACAAAATTTGATGACTTTACCTAATTTTACGACTTACTTTAAAATTAGAGTAATCAATACAGTATAGTGTTTGCACAGAGAGCTCAGATACGGACCCACCCATACATGGTCCATTTATTTTCCACAGAGCCACCAGGCCACGTCAATGGAGAAATGAAGTCTCCTAAACAAGTAATGATGGAACAACTTGATATACTTATGAGGAAATATCTATGGTTTGGGGATGAAAATAGGGAAAAACAACAGTTGAAAATGCCTCAGAGATTCTGAGATGAAACCATTGCTCTTTTGCATAGTTGAGAATTTGGCTGCTAGTGCAAAAAATTGCAATGATTAAGACAAGAAATTACATACAAGTACTTCACATCATGTGAAGCAATTATCCACATTACATCATTGGCATGTCAAATACATATATATAAATAAATATATAGAGATATATAAAAGCATTTGACATATATATATACAAAGAAAAATATGTTCACTAAGAAGGACTCACCAACATGAATCATATTGTTACCACTCAACTGAATTACTTGTGTGCACTTGAAAATTACACATTTCCTCTAAGTCTGTATGTTTAAATAATGTTGAATACAATGCTTGTATCAAAAAGTACAGAGAATTTTCTAACCTAAACACAGGTCATCTACACAGTCTGCTAAATTGCAGCCTTTATTTGGTCAAGAGATCTTCACTCTTGATTGCTGCACTTGAGTGATTCTTCTCAGGCATACAATATAAGATTTTTCGCTTCATGAACAAATACATAAAGGCTTCATCGCACATTTTCCCCACATATATATTCCATACATTGAACCAAAGAAATTCCAAAGGATAAAAAAAATACAAGTGATGTGTCATGGGCATCCATGTTGGGCATTTCTTAAGAATTGATTTTATTATCTTATAAGAGCTGGTCCCCAACCATGAAGATTCAGAAACTTGAGTTTGTAAATGCATCTTGAGTAGAGCCATCATACGGAGGCAGAAAATTCAAAATGACTAATGTCTAAGACTGATAACAGTGCTAAAAACCTAAATTATTAATTCATAATGCATGCTTCTCACTGAAACTAGAATATTAAAGGAAATCTAAAATTAGTATCTTCTCCATCTATAGGCAGACATATGTGGTGAGTAAAATGATAATTTAATTTTTTTCCATGAATGTAGAGTTGGTTTGGTGAACTAAACTCTCTTGACTGACCAGATTTAGATCACCAGATCTAGTCTTCTCTAGAGTAACAAGGGTTTAGTGAATGGAACTCATGTATGAAATGGTTACTGGTGACTGGCTCTCTGTTTCTATTTATCTGACCAGTGTAGGTTTTCCTTCTAATGGGCGCAGACTATCTTTAGGTAGGTTAATATATTGAATCTAGTTACAGATTGAAGTGGGATCATCAGTACATTCTAAACAACTTAGTATTTTCATATTCTTTCTCGGTTTTGAAGTCTCATTTCTGGAAGACAACGTTTTTTTCATCTCAGTTTCCTAAATACGTGGGGGGAAATCTGATTCCCCAATCCGTGGACCAGTTCCAGATCGTATAATGACCTCATGCCTATCCCAGTCATTTTTGCATTCCACTCTTTCTGTTCAGTTCCTGCCCTCAATTGTTGAGTAATTTTGCTGTGCTCTGTTAAACAGCTGACACATTTTCATTGTATGTGAAATGATTCTCATATTCATTTGTAGTGTGGAGTTGTTAAGCACTTTATGATCCTTCCGGATGTAAGATATAATAAAACTGGAGGTCATTTTCATTATGAGAATCATTTTCCCCTTTTGGAATGGCTCATGGCATTCTGAATTTGTGAGCCATCCCTATAACCTTCTCTCCAACCACAAAGTCAACTGCCCATCCTACAGTCCAAAGGAACTCACCATTAGGAGCAAATTCCTCTGATATTTAACTTGATCAACAGAATGGAAACCTTGCGGGCATCATTGCTTCTACACTCTTGCACAAGTTTAATCAGGAGCAAAGATTAAATGGGTCCATGTTGGGGAAAGGTTAAATTGTGTTGTCTACTTCTTCTATGTCTAGGGGAGAAGACAAAATAATCCAAGATGGGGGGCATTCAATTCATACTTGAATGACTCCTCTCAGTTATGTAAGGGGAGCAAACATTCCTGGTCTAAGAGACAAAGGCTCACAAAGTGAGCCTTTTGTGATGCAGTCAAGGTTGCTGTAACCTAAGCTGATCACTAGGACTGAAGAAATACCTTTGCAAGAAAGCCTACATCCTTTTGGAAGAACAGGAATGAAAAACTTGGAGGATGCTCTCTTTGATCAAGACATGCTTTTAGGAGAAGGGACCAGGACATCCCAAACACAGCACTTTGAGGAGAGTCTCTGCTGGTGACTTGGGGGCAAGACCAGGATCCTCAGGGTTGGGGGAGAGCCTTTTTTTTTTTTTTGGTGCAGAAGATTCACCTTGAGCTAACATCTGTGCCAATCTTCCTCTATTTTGTCTGTGAGTCGCCGCCACAGCATGGCCACTGACAAGTCGTGTAGGTCCAAACCTGGGCCGATGAAGCCGAGCATGCCAAACTTAACCACTAGGCCACGGGGCTGGCCCCTGGGGGAAAACTATTTTGAGAAGAGTTTTTGGTTGATGCAGGAGGGTTTGTATTCTGCTCATGGTACCTAGGCATGCTGAGCTAGTGTTTGTGCATCCTGGAATAGTAACTAAGCCACGGTCTATTGATCAGTCCAGATTTAGTGTTCAATACACTTCATGTGGCATAGAAACAATCGCTCAGTGCATGGATCAAAATCTGCTTTCCTCTCCATTTGTCATTTGGAAGAAGATGGACCCCCTTCTTTCCATTTCTTTTTCTTTTTTAATAGACTTTATTTTTTAGAGCAGTTTCAGGTTTACAACAAAATTGAGGGGCAGGTAAAGAGATTTCCTATATACTCCCTGCTTCCACATGTGCACAGCCTCCCCAATTCTCAATATCCCCCCACCAGATGGTACATATGTTACAACTGATGACCCTACATTGACACATCATTATCATCCAAAGTCCATAGACAGAGAAAGAGATAGAGAGAAGAGAAGAGATCTATGTTCTCTCTAAGATGGTGACACCAGTCATGCAGATTAAACAGGTGAATTTAAAAAAAAACCCATTTTATAGATAGTTGCTCCATCAATTTTAGAAAACTTACTTAAGTAATTTTATTGAAATTACTCAAATTAGGGTCTTTCTCCAATTTCATCATTTCTGTTTATAGTGGCACCACCTGATGTTGGTCAAACCTTTCAAAATTATGTACTGGTCTATCTTTTCGACTCCCACATTTTTCTAATATCAATTCAGTCAATTGCTATATAATATTTCTTTTCTAAAAAGGAATAAGTGATTTCTAACATCTGTCTTTTATACTCTTGTGCTCTAGCCTAGTTTTGTAGTTGTTACTTTGTGCTTAGATTCCTGTCCTATAACCACTGCTGTTCATTGAGATTAAAATAAAGGGAGGACTAAATTTGCTACTGTGGGCATTTGCCCCAAATGCCAACAGAATTTCATCAGTTTAGGAATTTTTCCACCCTGAGTTTTTCAGGTTCAAAACTTAATCCAATCTGTGACCTAGAGATGGCTCAGCTCCAAACTGCTAAATGTAACCAATTCTTCCTCTGAAATATCTTTTAAAAATCCAACCACAGGGCAAAATTATTAAGAGAGAAAGATATCAGAGATTTGCTGGAAGCTGTGACTTCACCACCACATCCTCTTGCCTTATAAGATTTTAGATGGATGGATATGTGTGGAAACAGCAAGACAAATAGAAAATAAATCATTCAGGTGAGGTTAGAGCACATCTATCTACAATAAAAATATACTTACCACGCTGACATAAATGTCAGTTCATTGAGTCCTAGAAGGGAAATTTTCACATGAATTTTTGGTAAAAGGCTAACATTTGGTTCTGTCTTTCTTTTTCGTGGTTCTTTCCTGAGTAGGTACTCCTCTTCTTTGTTTATGTATGGTACCATCGCAAATCATGGTCTAGCTAAATGCTGTGCTTGTTTTGAAACCTATGGATTTCTGATACTTCAAAATGACTTTACATTTTACTTATATATATCAGTTTGTGTTGATTGCATAGCCTATATCTCAAACAAGTTAATTTTTAACTTTATGGTGGACAACTCCCTGTCTTAGATTTGAAAATGTAGATGATGCGTATTTCCAAAGGACGACCAGGGTTGGGTCATTCCTTGGCTCAAAAGCTGCAGTTATGGAGTATGGGGCCTTACAGAATCGATCACCCAACTTATGGCTTTTCTTTCACCCTGGAGTCTTAGCACAGTAATTTATAATTTTCCAAATCTTTACTGAACTTGCTTCTGAATCTGTGAATGATCTACCTATGCATAGATTATTTCCCCTGTTAAATTTACTTGCGTTATTTTCTACTACAGAATAATAAGGTAATAGTTCAAAATTCCACATTATATATGTACATTCATAAGCATATTAATTAACATATCAATGTGTTAAAATACTTAACCTAACAGGTTATGTTTACAAATATTTTGTTACGCTCTCTCTCTATAAACATAGTATGTTAATAGGTTAAGTACATTAACATATGTATTATAAATATAAAGCCAATCACAGTTTCTCATTAAGATTATGCAAAAAATGAAAAACTGGGTTTTAACATTTTTTTCCCTTCCACATCTTAGCGCATTTGAACATTTTCTTTTCCATAATGAGTTATCGAATCTCAAATAAATTGTTTAAATGCGCAAAGATTGAATCTCAGCTCAAAGCCACTCCTAATGTATCACTATTTATTCATTTTCCATTTCAATCTAGGAGAACTTGTTTAGCTTTATTAGCTTTGAAACTGCTGCAGCGAATGAAATATAATTTTGCCACAAGTTACTGTTAAACAAACTGATACTTTCAACACCAAGAACCATCTGCAGACCTGCTAATCTGAATAGTTTATTAATGAAATCGTGATCGTGGCCTTTTCATGATAATTAAAAATAAATTTTATTTTAGAATTCAATTCCCCATTGTCTTAGAATTAAACTTTGAAGAAACCAACTAAGTCGTACAACAAATAAAAATATCGTTGAACACTGTAGCTATAGGGGAAAAAAAGGATATGAAACAAGAAGGGAAGTAGTCCACAGCCTCCTCAAGGAGGTATTGAGAGGTCCTGGTCACCAATTCCAATGTAGGGGGGCGGAAGGGGGGCTTCCCCACCAGCAAGCAATTCTACTCAATTCCGACACTGTACAGCTAGAGATGGTATCAGACCCCACAGGTGAGGGGCTCAGGCCTACATGACTGCCCATTCCCTTCAGATGCCAATCAAGCCCAGGTTGCTTCCTGTCCTTTTGCGCCATGGGCTATAGACGGGAAGTTCCCACGACCCCTCCCAGAATGGCTCACAGAACTCAGAGAAACATTTGACTCACAGATTCCTGGTTATTATAAAAGAACATAACTCAGGAACAGCCAGATGGAAGAGATGCAGAAGGCAAGGTATGGGGAAAGGGCGAGGAACTTCCGTGCCCTCTTCCGGTGTACCACTCTCTCCCAATCTTCACGTGTTCATGAGCCAGGAAGCTCTCTTTTGGATTTTAATGGGGATTTCATTACGTAGGCTTGAGTGATTAAATCACTGGCCGTTGATGATTGAGTCAATCTCCAGCTCCACTCCCCTCCCCGAGGTCAGGGGGTGGGACTGAAAGTTCCAACCCTCTAATGGCATGATTGGTTCCCATCCTTAGGTGACCTAGGGGCATTCCAAAATCATTCCTTTTATGTAACAAAAGACACCTTTATGGCTCTTATCACGGAAATTCCAAGGGTTTAAGGAGTTCTGTACCATGAACTGGGAGGAAGACCAAATACATATTTCTTATTATAAATCACAATATCACAGGTATTTACTCTGGATTCCACTCTTCCAAATCCCATGAGGCCAAATTCAGGCAAATGCTATTTATTTAAACAACAACAACAAAAAATTGAGAAAGCATGATTGCTTAAAATATTTGAAGCTACCTGTAAAAAAACAACCTTTCATCATTTGGTGAGGTGCAATGATTTTCCCCTTTACATGAAAGTTTTCCCTTCATTATTGGGAGAAAAATGTGCCACTCTGTGATGTGTTTCTTTGGCATGAGGATTATATTAGGCCGATTATTTTTGAGAAACAAAAGATTCGGAAAGTTTTTCTTTTTACCTCCTGCTTAACCACCTAAAAGAATTTAGATAGAAGATCTGTTCCAGGAAAAAGCTATCTTAACTACAGTATAATATGAACTAGAGGTGGTAGACAGGGAGGAACCTAGCAAAGTCTGTTTGTTAAAAGTCCTTTCTGTGTCTCCTTTCTGCAGGGCCCAGCAAACATTTGTTTACCAAACATGTGCTCTTCTCATCTTCCTGTGAACTGTCTTCCTTCCCTTTGTAGTCCCAGACTCCTACCCGCTTCTCCTTAGCTCAGGACAGGTATATAAATCTCAACTGCCTGACTGTCTTTGGGCCTCATTTTCTTATGGAGCCCCTGTACATAAGAAATTAAATCTGATTTTCTTCTGTTAGTTTGTCTCATGCCAATTTAATCCTTAAAAGAGCTAGAAGAACCTAGAGAGTAGAAGAAAAATTTTTTCCTCCAGAGTGAAAGTTCCTTGTAGGGTACACACTAGAAAAATCTCATAGTTGATTTCTTCTTGAAGTTGACATAGTAAACCCCAGGACTATATGGCAAAACATTTTCATTTATTAATAAGAAGGTAGCTGGTAGAGTAACAATTTTGTTCATTTGGTGATTGACAACTTTAGTCAAATATCATCACTGTAAATGAGTGGTTAGCTTCCCTACATACTTGTTAATATCATTTAATCATTTTTGTATATGGTCATTTATCTTTTCCTGTTGATTTTTAATTTTTTTTATCATATATTGCATATATAGGTAGATAATTCTCTTGTACATATTGAATATAATATCTCATAGCCATTGGGACTTCTCTCACTGTTTAAACATTCTCTTAGTACAAAGATGAGTGTACTCCTAATGATGAGAAATCTATCCTTGTTCTGCTTTGTGTACTACGTTTTTCTTGACTTAAAACATCTCTTCCTAGCCCAAAGACATATATAGAGTGTTTTGTATTTTTCTCCATAAACTTTATACTTTTACTTTTTAAAAAAAAGTAAGCATGGGGTGTTGTGTAGGGATGTCAGGAAAGGAGCCCTTAATTAAGTGATAGCTGAGCAGAGAAAGTGAGGGGAGAAGACAAGGATATCCATGTGGTTTGAGTGGAATGAGCAAAGATAAGTGTGATAGAAGACGTCAGAGAAAAAAATAGGGGCCAGACCTGAGGGGCTTGCGCGAGGCCGTGGTAAGTACTTAACTTCTACTCCGAGAGGGAGGAAAGCCGTGAGGGGTTGAGATAAGCTTATCTGTCCAGGCACATTTACTTTTTTTAACTTCTCTCAGTAATAACAGGAAAGGGGGTGGTTGATTTCTCTACTGGTTTCCAGTCTGTTTAGGTTTTCTATTTCTTACTCTCCAAGGATGCATTTCATCTGTTTCCATATTTATTAGCATACAGTTAGTTATAGCACTATAACTTTAAAAATCTTTGCAGCAGATCTGTTGTTTCTTTTCAATTTTCTTTGCATCTTTTATCAATATTCCTTCCATCATTTTTAATTGAGCACTCAGAAGAGACGATCTTTTAAATGTATATCTATTTTCACAGAATCAGCTTGGGGTGTAGCTGACATTCTCTCTATATTTTCATTATTAGGCTCTTGTGTTCGTTATTTAATTTTTTCTTATTCAAATATCTTTCTTTTAGTTTCCCCAACTTCTTAAGTTGTGGGCTTTGATAATTGATTTTCAGCCTTTCTTATTTATCTGTCATATTCTGAATGTTACAATTTCCCCTCAAAGTACATGAAATAAATTTTAATGCAGCTTCACTATTGTTCATTTCTATAGATATTTAAATTTCCGTTTAAATTTCTTAATGAGATCCATTTTATTGTACAATGTATTTTAAAATTCCAGGCAGATGTTTATTTAGTTAGTATTTCATTCATTCATCCGTATTTATATTTGTTTCTAATCAATGATATTTTTCTTAGAAAACATGGTCTGTGAAATACCTGTACCCAGGTTTTTATTGAGACTTGCTTTCTGGCCTAATCCATAGTTGATTTTAAAAATTGTGTCTCTCTGCTTGGAAAGAATTGTATTTGTGCTTTTATACTTATCAGTTAGATCAAGCTTGTTAATTATACTGTTCAATTTTTTTCTATTTTTCGAATCAGTCTGGTAATAAACAAAAGCCTGACTATGATGACTGCTTTGTCTGTTTCTATGAAGATTTTTTTTTGCCCCCATATTTTGCAGCTATATTATTTGGTACATGCAAATTTAGATTCCATGTAAAACATCATTTTATATCATTACACAGTAACCCCTTTTATCTTAAAGTTATATATCTGATATTTATATAGTTTTACTGGGTTTTCTCTGGTTGGTCATTGCCCCTCAGTAATTTTTATATAAAACTTTTGAGTCTTCATATTTTAGATTTATCTCTTATTTATACAGAGCATGTAGCAGGATAGTTTTCTATTTTATTCAGATTTTACTCCCTGTCCACTTTTATTCTGCTTTTCTCTCTTCCTTTTATGTGTTATGAATAAATACAGAAAGTTTTTTTTCCCAATCCTGGTGGGAATTCTCGATTCTCACCTTCTTGTAAAAGACCGTCTTTTACAATTCCAATATAGTCCCTTTAGATATTTCTTTTAATGCAATTACTCCCATAATCTTCCTGAAATTTCATGAGAAGTGTGCCACACCATTTCTTGATCAATCGTTTATATTTTCAGATCTTTAGTTCTTTTTATGGAGTTCTGTATAATTTCTTCAAGTTTCCAGAATTCTAATACTCTTTATAGCTGAGTCTATTCTGCATTTTAACCCATCTTTTGAAATTTAATTTTTAAATATTTGTGTAATAATACAAAGATAGACAACTGAAATCCACTATAGCTCAATAAATCCCATTACAATAAATAGTTGTGAAAGTAATTATCATCATCAAGGCAAATAAAATGGCAAAATATCCATTTGTTCAATTCTGTGTGTATGTGTATGTGCTTGTTCATCTGGATATTCTGCCTGATTTGATTCTCATTGCTTCGTCAAGTAGAACAGGATCCTTTTTTGAAGAAAATAAATTTAATGATTAAATTTGACCATCGACTGGAGTCTTTGTTAATAAACGTAAGTGCTTCTTTTTACATAACAGTTGTTACTCTCAATGATGTGCTCTTCGTTTACTCCAAACTAGATGAATAAAATTGTCATTCTGTTTGTATTCTAGAGGTTATCATATAAAGAAGAAAAAAATTGAAACGTATCAAGAACAAATTGTAACCAATATTTAACACATGGTTACCATCCATTTACATAACAAGTGGATTTATTTTATAACAAAGTTATATTTAACTGTTTATATAATTGTTTAATAAATAATTGTTAATTGTTTTATAACAAAGTAAGCAGCAATGCTAAAACATGTAAAAATATACCAAAGTGATAGACGGCAGGAAAATTTCGGGACTCTGGGAAGACTGTGGCTGGACTGCAAGTCCCTGATTGCTTCTCACAAATATTAGCTGAAAATTTTTAAAGTCAGAATTGTGCTTCAGTGTTAACTTTCACACAGAGATCAACAATATAATTAAAATTGACGTTTTTGCATCATGTGTGGTGGAAGACAATATTCTTTTATTTTTCTATAGCCAAAAAAATATATTCTTTCTCTCTATGGTGCCACCTTTGTCATCAATCAAGCGACAATATATCTCTGCATCTTTTTCTCAATGCTCCACTATTTCCCATTGATCTGTGTGTATATTTTTGCATCTATAACACACTGCTGAATTATTGTAGCAATTACCCAGTGGTGTAAATTCTCCATGTTTTCTTTCTTTATCGAGATTATCATACGAAGTCTTAGTACTTGTCATTTCCATTATAGTTTTTCACCAACATCAATTTTCAAAGAAACCCTGCTTTAACTTTGATTTTGTTTTGTGTTGAATCCAGAGACAAACTTGAGGATATCTGACATCTTTATGTAATAAACATTTAAATAAAGATATCAAAACTCAGGATGAGCAATAGAGTTTTTAATCTACTAAAAATCATTCAATGCATTAATGTTTTTAAAATTAACTGAAATTTTAGGTAAGTGTGCTAGCATAATAAAATATATACATGTCTATGAAAAAGCTTTCTTTCTTAAAGCAGGGTATGTTATTTATAATTTTGTTTACTTGAGTTTAGTAACATATTTATTTTGAACTTGCATTGTTAAAACTTTGTTGCATTTGTTAATACAAAATACTAAGTTTCATTAAGTTTTGAAAAAAAATTAACAATGGAAGCAATGCATCCACTTTTATGTCTGAATTTGAGTTTTATATTTCCCTGTCTCTATGAACTTCTGACCAACCAGGGGCCATCAGTGACACATTCACTAAATTCCTAATCCATGCAGCTTTTTCTTTCCTTGAAATTATTTGAAGACATTACAGCAAGAACTTCTGATAGGTTTGGAGAATTTGGGGGAAAATTATTTTGTTTTAAAGGACTCTACACGTTACTTTCTTCTGCACATTGATTTAAAAAATGCATATTCCAAGCAAAAACATAAATAATATGGAGAAAATATATTGACAATACATTTTTGTGAAATTTAAATATTCTATCACAAAGGAGACTGTCAGGTTTAGTCTGTAAATAAATGGAAGCCATTATTAACCACTTCATTTTTTTAATACCGTTTCCCTTCTTGATTTGTCATCACTACCAATTATTCAGCTAATTTCTTGTAATCCACATATATTCATATGAACGTCATCTATATGACATTCTATACGATGTTTCTTAACTAAGTAAATGTATTAAATTGAATGTTAAAGCATGAAACTTCTTATTGAGTTTATAAAAGTTGGCTTAATTGTTGACTGTCATTAAATTTTTATGGTTATTTTTCTGAAAATATAGCATAAGGCACTTTATACCAGGTGGCAGAAGATTTTATTCATTTTTATATTTTTTCTGTAATGTTTCTAACAAACTATTATGTGCTCTGTGATTTGCTTTTTATTCTCAAAACAGGTATACTATATGTTTTTCTTTTTCTCTCTCTATACTCCCCTGGGCAGGGGAGGTTAGCTTTGGTTCAATCTGGCATTTAATTACTCCTCCTGTAAATTTTATTATTGCAGAGTCAATTAGGTAAGTTCCCATAGCAAGTTTTAAGTGTGAGGTTGTAAATAAGTTTAGAGTCCATTAAAGTAGGTTGATGTGGTAGTTTTCTAGTACCCATGGTGGAATAACATGATGGGAAACATTTTGCTTTTCTATAATATGTTTATTTTCCCTCGTTTAATCATTAGCACATTTTGCATTACAGAAATAATATGTTCATTGCAGAAAACTGGCAAAATAAAAATAGTCAAATATGTATTTTTCCTCACATATGTTTTATGTGCTCAATCTGTGTGAATTATAATAAATATAATATATAATAAATATGTAACCCAACTATTATACACTTTGTACTCCTAGACTATTTCTATGTCAGTAAATATTAACATTATTTTTGATTAGTGTAATCTGATATGAACATTCCACAACTCACTAGACCAACAGTCCATTTTAAGATAGCATCTGTTGTTCCTGGTTGTCACTAAATTGAAATGAAGCATTAGCTATCCAAAATGGCGGGCATTCTTACTTCTTTCCTTGAAAGAATTCTTGAAAACTACACTAAAAATACTAATCAAAAAAGGAAACATGGACACATTTAATTATATTAAAATTAAGAACTTTCTTAAACAAAAGATATCATGAAACAAAGGAAAGTACAGCCATGCACTGGGAGAAAATATGTGAAAACAGAGTTTTAAAATGAGTTAAATATTACATGCACAAGGTTTAAAAAATTAAAAGATATAAGAAAGGCATAACATCATTCATATTATTATTTTTAGTTTTTCTAGTGCTGACATTTATGTCTTTAAGTGATACACTTAAAATTCTAATGGTTGATTTGACTATTTTATACTTAATGCATTTACTCTTCAAAATGTAAAAAACCAACTTTAGGGAACTTCAGGTTTTTTCACCTCTGGTGGGAATAAAGAAATGATTTTTAAGTTTTTTTAGGTTTCTGTCATTTTCATTGTATTCTATAAATATATGTAAGTCTGTTTTACATTTTATATATTAATTCTAAAAATCAAAGTCAAGAACACCCATATTGTGTTTAGATAAAACCTTGATGGGCAATTGTTAGATCCCCAAATAAGAAAATATAATTCTGATAAAGGTACGAGCTTGAGTAAAAATTTATCATAAACAGATGTGTTTTTATGCTCATCATAAAATTTTAACATAAATGTTCTTAGTCACTGTGTCTTTATTTTGACCTATCCTTCATTGATTGTATATAAAATTCTAAGGTAAAAATATGTTTTCCGACATTGTGAAGGCATTACATGTCTGTCTTCTTCTTGACTCTCAGTATGTTGGTAGTTTTCTTTATACATCATGCTTTTCTCAACCTCGTCTGTAGATATTCAGATGTCCCTGGTTTTTGAAGTCCTCTCCTTCTCCCTCTCTCCTTCCAAAAATTCAGTCTTAAAATTTCAGTGTTTCATCAGGACATAGAAAGTGTTTTTTCCTCCTAATCTTTAATTTATATTCTCTGCCCTTATTTTCTTCTATTAAGACAGATATTTGACTTCCTGGATCTGCCTTCCTTTCTATGATAATTTCCCCCACAATTTTTAAAGTATTTTTCTCTTTTTGATTTACATATTGACAAATGTCCTTTATTTTATAAAGAGGTCCAACTTATTCTATTTTTCAATTTCCTCTATATTTTGAAAGAAATAATTACCAATCATGTTTCAAATTTATACAATTATTTCTTGGTTTTTGATTCCTGTGATTGTACAGAAAATCTGGTGGGGTTTTTGTGTGTGTGTGTGTGTGTGTGTGTGAGGAAGACCAGCCCTGAGCTAACATCCGTTGCTAATCCTCCTCTTTTTGCTGAGGAAGACTGGCCCTGGGCCAACATCAGTGCCCATCTTCCTCTACTTTATATGGGACGCCGCCACGGCATGGCTGACAAGCAGTGCATTGGGGCGCCTGGGATCCGAACCTGCGAACCCCAGGCTGCCAAAGCACAACCTAAACCGCTGCGCCACTGGGCGGCCCCAGAAATCTGTTGCTCGTTTAAGATTTACTCATTGCTCGAAATTCTCTAAGAACACAAAATAAATTTTAAGATTTTTGCTTGTTACTGGAACATCTCTATCTTTTGAAACAGTTATTTTTTTTTTCTATTATAGCCTCCTTTGTCATGTTCTTTCTTTTAAATGACTGGCGACTCTTGGGTTTCCATCTTTATTTATGCGTTAAAGATAAAACTGGTGTGACTAACTTGAGAAAATGTGACAAGTGCCACTCTTAGTGGTAAACTTTGGAAACAACATAAGCGATATACGAAGAAACAGTGCAACTAGCAGAGGCGTATTCAAAATACAGATCTTCCTCAACTTACCCTGGATTATGTCCCAATAAATCCATCATAAATTGAAAATATCCTAAGTCAAAAATGCATTTAATACACCTAACCTACCCCACATCACAGCTTAGCGTAGCCCACCTTAAACGAGCGTAGGATACTGACATTAGCCTACCGTTGGGCAAAATCTCCTAACACAAAGCCTATTTTATAATAAAGTGTTGAATAGCACATGTAATTGATTGAATACTGTACTGAGAGTGAAAACTAGAATGGTTGTAAGTGTACTGGTTGTTTACCCCTGTGATCCCGGAAATGACACACAGCGTCTGCTCTCCCCGCATCATGAGAGGGGATTGTGCCACATATTGCCAGCCTGGGAAAAGATCAAAATTCAAAATTCCAAGTCTGATTTCTACTGAATACCTATCACTTTCGCACCATTGTAAAGTTGAAAAATCTTAAGTCAAACCATCATAAATCAGGGATGATCTGTATAATTACCTAGTGTATGTACAGTAATCACTTTTACTGGGGTTTTTTTTTTTTTTTTGGCAAATGTTTGAGACTTCTATCAAGTCATCTTCAAAGCCACAGCTAGATTTTATGTTTTCAGTGACAGCATGGTTGCAGGGCAGACCACAAAAAGAATATCAATTACGTGATAGGTGATCAGAATTTGATAGGGTAGTTAGACACAAGCAGGGATGTATATATATCCATTTAGTACAGGATGATGGCCGCCCCTGAGGTTTGTGTAATTCATCACTTCTCTACGTTCCCCATGCACACTGGCGTCTGCTCTTCTCTCCACTTGGGACAGCCTTCCTATATTCCCGAAAGTCCTCCTTCTCAGTTTGTTTTGCCTGCCTGGTGAAGCCATGCCCATCTTGGAATTCTCAGCTCAGACATCACGCTTCAGTGCATCCTTCGCCAACTTCCTTTGAGTTCTACTTCTACACACTGCCATGATACAAGTGAGGACACTATGCCAAACGTGCTATCAGATACTTCTTTCCCTTGCTACAGTCTGAATCCCTTGGATGTAACATGTCTAATTCATGGCTTTATCTTCAGCAGCTACTGCACCACTTTGAGTATAACAATTGCTTCTTAAATGCGTTCTAATGTAGTCCAATGCCATGCTCTGTGATTTAAAAATGATCACATTTTCTACAAGGGCTTATGTTTGCTTTATTGTATCTCTCTCTCTCATAGACCACGTCATCATTCATTTGCATTTCTAACAGAACGAAGATAATTATAATCTGTAACCAGAACTTTATGTTACTGACTGCCAAATGTGGCATATTCGGAAATCTCTGCCGGGAGAGTCATTTCTGCTGATTCCCCGATACCATATTTCTATTTGCATCTCTGAATATTAGCATACGTACTTGCTCATCATATGAGCTCAATAAATGGCTTTAAATGAATAAATGTGATAATTACTGATGTCAGTAAAACATTTAAAAAGGCACATTTTCATTAATTTCTGAGAATGAGAAAACCAAAAGGAAGTAACCGGGCATTATTAATTCAATTGCAAAACACTAAAACTGATTAAATGCTTAGGTTGCTGTCCTGCACAATTTTCCATTTTCTGAAGGGTTGTAAATTGATTCATACCTATCCTAAAAGGTTATAGATGGTCCAAGTTGTCTGTTACTCTAGCTGCTTTAATATGCACTCGGAACCACTAATATCATGAATTCTCTTATAACGATAGATGCTTACCAATTAACGTGTCTTGTAAGTCTTTTTACTCTTTTATTCAAACTTCATCAGGTTCCCACTTAACTCACAATCTTCCTGAAGACTTCCTAAGTTTTTGCAATGACTGTGTATTTCAACTGAGTGGAAACTTGGTGATGTACGTTATAAGTTGCAATCGTCAATAAGTTCATACAGGGTAAATTTGTTTCCTGCCAACTACCTTCCAGAAAGGCTCGTAGCCTTGATTAAGAAATGCTCTCATATGCTTTCTCTAGTGTTCAGATCCTTTCTCTCCTTTCTGATTTTCTTCTTTCCAGTGCTCATACACTTACTAAGTTTGCTGAATCCAAAATTTCCACTACCAGCTGTGGATAGTGGTCTTTCACAACAGGATAATTATGAACACAGTTTAGTATATTGTGTGACATAAGCAGGTCATATTATGATTCTCTCACTTGTTAAGAACATTCTGTGGCTAGGCACATATCTGTCACGGAGAAATGCCCATAATGGAAAGGGAAAGAGGAGTCACCCCTCAAAACAGAATTCATGGAGTAAAACCCCCAATGTCTACTGGTCTCTTCCATCTGAGGACTAAGGACTGATGAAGACAAATGAGAGTTATTCATTTCGATGACTACATTTTGGCATTTTAAATAATTAAATGTATATTTATGAGCATTCATTTCATCATATACAATTCCAGAGCAAATTAAATGGTAAAGGCTGTAAAATAAAAGCAGATTATCATAGCCATCTAGGCTTTATAAAATTTTAACGAAAATATGTCACAGTGACAGTCTATGTGTAAGTCTGTTGAATTTCAGGGACCTGAATAAACATGAATAATAGATAATGTATAACACAGAGCTTAATTATCAATGTCTTTATTGCTGTAAACTATCTAGAATGCTCCATTTTTTTTCAGGTGCTGTCTAACCATATAAACGGATAACATAACTATTTTCACCAAGAAAAATTCTCTTCATAATAGAGAAATTGAAATCTGATTTTGAGGTCCTGCAGACAAAATTTTTTATTCTACTTATGGATTTCAATTACAAAATGTATACAGCCAAGACACGACCCCCAAGTTGGCTGCCCCCAATTGGTAGATTTTAATACATTTAAAAAAATCCCTTTCACTTTATTTGAATTTATCTTTTATTTTTACGTATTTAATTTTCTTCCTGAAGTAATACTATTTTAAGCTACACTGTTTTTGCAAATCCTTGCACATTTTCCCACATGAAATAGGCTTCAATACACAATGACTGTTCCATGGAGAAGCAGATCAGAAAACACAAATACAGTGGTAAAGTTAATAGGATTCCAGAAATGACTCTCCACAAAGGTTACTGAAGGGGAAGTCAATTGGATAAGTCAATTTAGACTGCATGTAGACCCCAGGGCCAGGGATGCCCAGTTCAAAGCAATTAATTAATCAAATCCAACTTGATCTGGTGCAATAAACTGCCTAAGCAGGATTATTTATTGATTATATGTAGAAAAGACAAAAAGTGAACAATATTGAGATATAATCAATACAAACCCTTCATTAAACTCTTTAGTGCATAACTAAAGGAAGGTTATTCGATAATTACTGTTTTATGAAATATATTGGCCTTTGAGATTAAAGGGAAGTACTCACCAAATTTGCATTGATTTAAGCGCACTTGGAATTACTTTGAATATGTACTAATATTTCAAAGCATATTTTACTATATGATTATTATGTTTAATGTATTTTAATATTTAATACTATATTTGAATTATATTTTAACTTTAAAAGAAGTCAATAAATATTACATCAGTGCATTGTAATAATACTTCTGTGTGTGAAATTTGAGCATATACTGTTTCCAACATTTTGGATCAAAGATATAAGAAGATGAGAAATATCATCATAATAAATATCTAAGGGAAAAAATTAGGTTATCTAAAGTAATTCACACATTTCATGCATTTAAAGCTATATTAGGTTTCCATTAACTCATTATAATAAAATAGAGTCTAAACTATCACGAATATTAAAGTCGTTTTATAGCCATCTTAAGGACTCCATGTAGAACAGGGTTGGAATATGTTTCTTCTGAACTTATAAGGCTCTAGATAATTTCGCTAAGAAAAATGAGAGCTAAACCATTAGGCAAATCCAAATAGGATGGTAAATTATACTGTCAAAATATCCTAGAACAGATCCAAATGGGCCCTGTACCAATTTTGCTTTGCCTTTATTTGGTTTCTCATAATAATTTATTTTCAAACTCTAGTAATACTATAAATAAATATACCTCTTTAGTGGTGAACCTAGAAAATGGATTTCCATTGGACTCATCAAGTTCCGTCATCTACTCTATATGTACCAACATATAGTCCCCCAAGTTCATTGTTTTAGTCAGTTAAGAGCATCATAGATACTTTAGTTATTACTCATTTTATGCAACAAATAATTGTAATGAGTTGGCTTTCTTTTCTCAGAAAGTCTAATTTCATTTAGAAACTACCAAGAAGAAAAATATTATTCAAAAAAAAAAAAAGAATAAATCATATAATCCCAGTGTCTTCTATCCTTGGTCATTTACATATCCCTAGTTACTACATTTTAATGGTAGCTTGAGAATTTCCCCTATGTCAACAGCCATGATTAATCTTTGGATATAGAGAAAGTTTAGTGGCTAAACAGTATGTCTGTCTAAGTTCTTTTGCATTATAATAAAAAGCAAATGTGTATCTTTTTCTGCATGGCATATTCTTCTTAGGTTTCAAATGGTCAATGTTTCTGGACTCTATGGCATAAAGACTTTTCATAGGCATCATTTATGTACATATATGGGACTGAAAGTACCATAAAAGACCTCCCCCCCGCCACAATGAAGGGAGGGGAAATGTTCTAATTCTTTTTTAAGTGGCTTTATAGGGACATCACGTGAGAGTCCATGAACGCCAAGTGAGTTTCCTGTTCAAGGGAAAGTTTTCAGAAATTTACCACATCAAGCCTTTATGCATCTTGGGACTCTAAGGAAGAAGGAGTGACACAAATAGTTTGCAAGGAAGCAAATTCATGTTTATAATCGTGAAAGAAAAAAACAAAAACCTTAAGAGCAGTGTGTGGGGTTAAATGTCTAAAAGAGTAAGAAGCTTGCAATTCCACTTAATCTTTAATGGTAGTTACTGACTGTGGTGATTTTGCCCACAAGAGGACATTGGTGATGTGGAAACATTTTTGAGAATCTCAACTCTTATCGTGGGTGGAGACCAGAGATGTTGCTTATCATCCTACAAAGCACAGGATAGTGCCTACAACAGAGAATTATCCAGCCCCAAATGTGAATAGTCTATCAAATCCTCAATTGGTCATGGATGAGAACATGGAAGTGCCTGGTAGCAGAAAGTCAGTGGATGCTATACTATAAGGGAAATTTGAAATTGTAACTTACAACTGCCATCTCTTTGATGGGTCACATGGCTGGGTTATAGTTCACTGGCTCGGACTTTGCCACCAGACAAATATCATGACACCACAAAGTTTGTGTGAACTTTGGCAAATTAGGCATGTTGGTCTTCAGGGCATTCTACTGTAAAATTAGAAATATATTACTACTAATATAATGGGGTTTAATGATTATTTAAATTATAGTAAATTCTAACTTACAAACTGAGGCTAGAAGGTTTTGCTCATCAAAAAGTGTCTGTCACAGAAAATGCACTCAGTAATTATGTACCAAGTTTTTAAAAAAGTTAATTATACACACATGCATACACACGCACATACATACACACATAACACACAATTTGCTTAAATGTTTATGTACAGAGATAGATCGATCAATCAATCGATAGATGATGGATAGATAGATGATCGATGGATGGATGGATAGATATATAGATAGGTAGATATTTCAGCTCAGAATGCCCTATTCAATAACTTTTGTATGTCAGTATTTAATTATTAAAGAAAAAGCTTGTAATTTAATGTTTATTCTTCCAGACTATTATTTTTATATACTTTGGTAAACTATTGATGGACGCTTCGCGTAAGTTTCCACAATTAAAGTCAATTACTACTCTCTCCAACCTCGCTAAAATGTGCTCTAGCAAACTCTGGGTGTTTCAGTCTCCAAGAAGTAATTTCATTTGACACAAGGGAAAATACGTACATTTTAAAAATCATGTGTGAGAGAGGGAGAGAAACGATTAAAAAGGCGTTTTGGTGATGTGTTTTAGGGGCATTCTGACTCGGTTTCTAATTGTAAACCCAGAAACCTTACAGCTCTTCTCCCCGGAGGTTTTTAAGAAAGTTGCAAAGCTGTGAGATTTGATCTGATTCTGGCTTCCTTGTCAGTTATTTTCAGGGTCCACTGCTTTATGCAGTTTATTTGAAGAACAACCATTTGATCACTTACAGACATGTGTATTTCAATGAGTAAATGCCTTCCACTCTCTTGCTTCTCAAAGTGTGGGGACCAGCAACATTGAATTACCGGTGACCGGTCACCAGAGATCTACAGAATCCGAATCTGCCAGTCAACAAATCCCCATGGGATCCCTACACATGTGAATTCGTAAGCACCGCTCCAAAAACATCCTGCTTGCGTTTTCTGTGTTAGATTTTGGCTTCACGGGCAGAAGGAACCTTCAGATGTTCTGGTTGTTAAAATACAGATGGGCGTCTTAATTGGTTGATAGGAGCCTCACACCTGGCCCTCTCGTCAGCTGTCCCAGTTGTCTCATCACAAATGATGAGAAGCAAAATTCTTCGCTGAGAAATTAATGGTCCATTCAATATATATAAATATATTTGTGTATAATATTATATAAACCAAAGGCAGGACTGGAGAACATAATCTAGACAGACTTTTATCCAGCCCTTTCTTTGGTTCATATAATAGTATATATGTAACATGTTATACGTGTATAATCTATTTTTACATGTATTTATATATTTTATATATTTATGTTACATTATATATACTATATATAAAAATAGAAAATCATATATATGTGTATGTGTGTGCATATGTACAAACACATGCATATTTTTTACATATACATACATACTTATTATTTTATAAACTAAAAACAAACATAGAAGGCCATTCATTCGATAGTTTTTTTTAATTTATTTTTTATTGGAGCAACATTGGTTTATAACTATAAATTTCAGGTGTACATCATTATACTTCTATTTCTGCATAGATTACATCATGTTCACCACCCAGATACTAATTACAATCCATCTCCACCCACAAGTACCTAATCATCCCTTTTGCCCTCCTCCCTCCCCCCTTCCCCTCCGGTAACCACCAAGCCAATCTGTCTCTATGTGTTTGTTTCTTGCTGTTTTACCTTCTACTTATGAATGACATCATACAGTTTTTGACTTTCTCCCTCTGACTTATTTCTCTCAGCACAATACCCTCAAGGTCCATCCATGTTGTCACAAATGGCTGGATTTCGTCATTTCTTATGGCTGAGTAGTATTCCACTGTGTATATATACCACATCTTCTTTATCCATTCATCCCTTGATGGGCACTTAGGTTGCTTCCAAGTCTTGGCTACTATGAACAATGCTGCATGAACATAGGGGTGCATGTTATCTTTACATATTGGTGTTTTCGTGTTCTGTGGATAAATACCCAGCAGTGGAATAGCTGGATCACATGGTAGTTCTATTCTTAGTTTTTTGAGGAATCTCCATACTGTTTTCCATAGTGGCTGCACCAGTTTGCACTCCCACCAGCAGCGTATGAGGGTTCCCTTCTCTCCACATCCTCTCCAACACCTGTTTCCTGTCTTGTTAATTATAGCCATTCTGATGGGCATGAGGTGACATCTCATTGTAGTTTTGATTTGCATTTCCATGATAGTTAATGATGTTGAGCATCTTTTCACGTGCCCATTGGCCACCTGTGTATCTTCTTTGGAGAAATGTCTGTTCAGATCTTTTGCCCATTTTTTAATTGGGTTGTAAGTCTTTTTTTGTTGTTGAGATGTATGGGTTCTTTATATATTTTGGAGATTAACCCTTTTCGATAGACTTTTTTTAATACTCTGTGGCTTGGAAGGCCTTCTAAACACAACACAAACTCAGAACCTACGTAAGCATAAGTGGGTAAAAATGCCCAGATTTGGGGTAATATTTTTATAACTATTTTTAAGTGGACAAGGATATTATAGTAAGTGACACAACACGCAGAGATATAAAACAGTTCATACTTGGCCTCTCCCTCAAAACCCCAGATGCCTGAGAGGCTTAGCAGCCAGGTCACACACAACCATGAGGATGGTCATGACACACGCTGTGGACTGAATGTGTGTGTTCTCCAAATCCATGTGTTGAAGCCTTGACCCCCAAGGTGATGGTATTAGGAGGTGGGGCCTTTGGGGGGTGATTAGGGTCAGATGAGGTCATGAGGGTGGGGCCCCCATGGCGGGATTAATGCCCTCATAAGAAGAGACACCAGAGAGCTTCCTCTCTCTTTCCACCATGTGAAAACACCATGACATGGCAGCCATCTACAAGCCAGGAAGAGAGCTCCCATCAGAGCCCAACCAGGCTGCCACCTTGATCTCCGAATTGCGGCCTCCAGAACTGTGAGAAATAAATGCCTGTTGTTTAGGCCCCCCATCTGTGGGATTTTGTTATGGCAGCCTGAGCTAAGTGAGACAGTACACTTTTATCCAAAACACCCCATGGCTTCCTCTCCCACTCAGAGTCAAATTTGCGCTGGTTACCAAGATGGAAAAGAACGTTCATGGTGTCCTCTGCCCCACTCCTGCTCCTATTGTTTCTCCCCTCCTATACTCTGCCCCTACTACCCCCGCTGCCTCCCTTTTCCTAGAATGTGGCAGGCATGCTCTGGCCTCAGGGTCTTTGCACTCCCTGTTCTATCTGCTGCCAGTGCTCTGTATGCAATATCTACAAGGCTTGCTTCCTCTCCTACCTCAGGTTTGACTTACATGTCCCCTGGTCAGTGGGGCTTTCCTGGGTCCCCCTTTTTAAAATTACAAACTTTCACACCTCCATCACTTCCCAACTTCTTCTGTACTTTGTTCTACTCCCCAGCACTTACATCTACATAACATATATTTTATTTATTTGAAGTATGGCCATGGTTTCCACAGGGATGTCTATCGTGGCAGAAATATAGTCTGTTTTGTTCACTGGTCACCGGGGGCTGGCACACTGATGGAGCTCAGTAAAACACACATAGCATAAAATTTACCATTAGTGGCATTTAGTGCATTCACAGAGCTTTGCAACCAACAAGAATATTTTCATCCTCTCCAAAGGAAACCTTGTACCCATTACTCGTAACTCCTCATTCTCTCCTCCCTCCAGCCCCTGGCAACCATGTATCTGCCTTCTGTCTCTATGGATTTTCTGACTCTGGATATTTCATATCAATGGAGTCATATAATATGTGGCCTGGCTTCATAATTTTGTGTCTGGCTCCTCTCTGTTCAGGTTTATCCATGTTGTAGAGGATATCAGGGCTTCATTCTTTTTGTGGCTGTAGCTGCTGTGGAAAACAGTTTGGTGGCTCCTCAATAAGTTAAACATAGAATTACCTCATGACCCAGCAGTCCCACTCCGAGGTATTTACCCACGAGAATTGAAAACAGGTGTTCAGACAAACACTGGTACACGTCTGTTCACTGCAGCACTACTCACAATAGCCAATAAGTAGAAACAACCCAAATGTCCATCAACTGATGGATACATGGAATGTGGTCTATCCATACAATGGAATATTTACTCCCTTATTTTCCAATGGAAGTGTTTTATTTTCATTATACTATTTTCCCTCCACTCAAGGATGTTGAGTGCATTGGGACCAAGTACACTTTATCATTCAGTCTAAAGGCAGCAGAATTTGAGCAATCCCATTTTGAGTGGAGACGTCTGAACCAGGAGAAAGCAGGCAGAAATGGGAGGATGTTGGCTAAGAGACCCAAGCAGTTTCTCCTTGACGCTGCCTCTGGATGACAAAGCAGAGCGAGGTTCGTGTTGTCCTGGCTGGGGCTGACAGGGTTGGTGTGGGGTGGCCTGACAAGTGATACTGGGTTATGTTCCAAGAGAACTATTTTGGATGTGCTGGTTTGGGGAATGTGCCAAAGAGGGGCTGGGAGAGACAGCTTTCCAATGACTGTTCACGGTGTCTTCCTTTCCCAAAGGGGGTGCCTTCTGGGAAAAAAAAAAATCTGTGTGTCATCAATTCTTTCATCTTGATGTCCAAGAATGGACACAGACAGTGAGAAATAGCCAGCAAATGGGTGTTTTGTGTACACAAAAAGGGAACTGTGTGGATGTGCATGACGTAACCAATTCAATTTGTATTATTTTTAGACTTATGTGAACCTTATTTTACAGAAGAGATTTATTTAACTTCCAGAAAAAAATATATCTCTTGACATAGAAATCCATCAAAAAGATGGTTATTTGTATTATTTATCTAAGTTGAACCCTTTAGAAGGAAGATGAGCATGAATTTTGTTTTTTCTACTACAATAACATAGAGATATCCCAGAGCAAGTCTGAATACATCTTCAAGGGATATAAAAACACTATATCAGGAGTATTTTGTTTCTCCTGCAAGGATTGCTTTATCCTTTCGTTGAAACTTATTTGTTCAGTGGTTACTTTTCCAGAGAAGTGGTATCACTTCAGATATACCACGGACCAATGGATACAACCCAGTACAACTTTAGATTAAGACTTTTCTTAGAAAGTGACGGAAGAAAAGTTTTCTCAGGAGACTCCAGAAATGAAAATGACGTGTCACCATTGAACAGATTGCCTTAGAGAGACAGGCTGCATAAATATTTTGTGAAAGCAGAAAAACAGTTCCCCTAAATTTTAGAATCAAATTCATTTTGTATGCAGGTGAGCATACACTTATTGAAAATGATCTGTAGATGATTTTTTTTTTTTTTTTGGATGACTGGCTGGAAAGTCGGTGGGTCTCAGAGTGTTGTGTGTTTGTATGAATGGTTTGGTGGGCAGAGGTGTGTGGAATAAAATAATGTGCTATAAAGAAAACATCTGGGCATCATATGACGAAGCTCAGGGTCCTACTTGTTCCTGCAGATAATGCAAGAATCTTCAGGCTGGAGAGGAAACCTGCTCTCTGATATAAGAGATCAAAACCCAGTGGAAAAAAATACCTCAAGCATTTGAGGAAAGATCAGTATAAGAAACTGAAAACAATTTAGGGGGAGAATGAAGTTATAACTATTCAGAATGTGAAAAATAGTTGTATCTTCTTCTTAGTTTCATTAGCACAGTAGTTTTTTGAGATGCAAAAATAAAAAAAGACTATTTTGTCATTATCATAGTAATAGTGATGGAAGCATCTGCTAATTTATGTAAACTACAATCATTCAAATGCTTGCAAAATAAAGCACTGAACTCAGAATGTAAATTTTTATTTGAAATTTGTGTTTATTTTATTTAAAAATTACTCAATTTTGAAAACTAAATGATTCTATATAAATAATGCCTGTGCATCAATATTTCATTCTTCTCAGTATAAAACTATGTCAAATAAAAATACCTCTGATGTACTGTGTTTGCTCAAAATGAAACTCAAAATGCTTATTAAAAATTCACATATTCCTTTGAGCACAGTTATCGTTACTAGTGGTATATTTTTGTGTGTAAATCATAGACCTTTGTCTCAATTTTGGATTTTCGGACACCAGAACCTGTCATAGAATTGGATTGTTTGGATTCGAATTGCCATCCTGTCTGTTACCAGCCTGTGAACCCAGGAAAGTGACTTTTTTGGGGAGCTACGCTTCCCCAATTTGTAACATGCAGGAAATAGCGGTACCTGCCAGCCAGGGCAGGCAAAGACACTAAACAAGAAAATTTTGGTTAAAGGGTTAGAACAGAGTCTGGCAGATGGCATGTGGTTTAAAAACCAGAGCCAATAAGAGGGAACAAGTATTTACTAGTGAAAGATCAGTATAGTAGTTCCCCCTTATCCATGATTTGCTTTCTGCCGTTTCAGGTACCCCAGTCAACATCAGTTCAAAAATATTAAATAGAAAATTCCAGAAATAAACAATTCATAAGTTTTAAATTGTGCGCCCTTCTGAGTACCATGATGAAAACTCACACTGTCCTGCTCTGTCCCCCTGGGGACACGACTCATCCCTTTGTCCAGCAGATCCGTGCTGTGGACGCCAGCCGCCCATTAGTCACGTAGTAGCTGTCTCGGTCATCAGATCAACCACCGTGCTATTGCAGCGCTTGTGTTCAAGTCGCTCTTATTTTGCTTAATAATGGCCCCAAAGGGCAAGAGTAGTGATGCAGGAAATTCTGATATGCCAAAGAGAAGCGGTAAAGTGCTTCCTTTAAGTGAAAAGGTGAAAGTTCTCAACTTAATAAGGAAAGAAAAAAAAATGTAGGCTGAGGTTGCTAAGATCTAAGGTAAGAACAAATCTTGTATCCATGAAATTGTGAAGAGTGAAAAAGAAATTTGTGCTGGTTTTGCTGTTGCACCTCAAATGTGTATGGATTGGAAAAAACAAAGTATATATAGGGTTTGGTACTATGTATGGTTTCTGGGTTTCATCCCATCGGAGGTCTTGGAACGCATCCCCCTTGGATAAGGGGGGACTATTGTAAATATGTCCTTTGGGGACTGAGACATGAGATGTACAAAGGGAGTTCGGGTCAAAATTATCAATGTGTCAGAGGTAAATATAATTGATGATCTAATGGGGCTGGAAATAAAGGAAACTGTAATCTGAATTAATACAAGAACATTTCAAACGTGTGTTAAACAGCAAGGTCGAAATACACGATAATGTAAAAATAGGTAGCATACAAGTAACTTAGTGGATATGGCCATTACATTTTCTAAAAAACAATTCAACAGCAGCTGAAACGGAGTCTGAAACTTTTCGTGAGAATTCTACTTTTTTATATCGAATATGTGAGTTCAATTTGAAGACTCAAGGGCTTCTATATAACACTTGTGACCAAGCACATATTTCTCACCTGTTCATCAGGACACCAGTCAGCACCCATCTTTTCACTTGCGAATTTACAGAACGTCTAAAGAGCCAATGGATCATGACAATGGAATTAAATAACCACATTTAAGACCACATACAAGACAAGACATTGATATTGCAGCAAATTGTACTCTTATTTTAAAACATGACAAGAAGCTGTAGCTGTATGCTGGAATTACGGATTTTACTTGCATATTTTTAAAATGCTCTGTACTTAAAAAGAATCCATTATAATTACCTGTTATAATTTGTATGTATAATTAAATTATATAATATGTAATTAGTTATAGTTCATAGATAGAAGTCCGTACTTAGCATCTTTCCCACAATCATTTCAAGCCACCCTCTTGCTCTCCTGAAAGCTCTCTATCCTGAATTTGTCTCCTTCCAGCGTTTCCAGCTTCTCTATTAAACAACAAGCACAGCTCATTCCACCCTTTCGGCCTCTGCACATGCTGTTCCTGGACCTGGTGTTCTTTTCCTGCTGTTCCTTGAATGACTGAATCCTTCAAGTTGTGTGCGTCTCAGCTTTAATTCCACCTTTCAGGTACTGGCAACATTTTATAGAAGTATTGTAAGTACATTGTCACACTAGATCCCCACATCCACCCTCCCTGGTTCTCCGCCCCAACCATGCCCTCTTTGAATTTCCTAATTATTTGTGTATTAATTTGCTTGCCACCGTCTGTTTGCCCTACTTGAGTATGGTTGCTTCAGGGAGGAGAGTTTGTAGGAAGTGTCTACATGTTGGATGACACAGCGGGCTGCATGTCATTATTCAGTAAATTATTATTGATTGAATGATCGTGGAAGAGAGATGCCTTACACATTTTTGGGCTGAGCCCTTCTGCAGGTCTCATTAAAGCTGTGGGCTCTCTTTATAGGAAAAGTACATTTCCACCTGTGTGTTACTGCACATGCACGTTGTTTCACGTGCATGTAACAAAAGAGTGTTGTTTTGCTCCATCCAGTTTATACCAACATTGACTGAAATGGATACCAAGTTGCAAACACCTGCAAAGAAGAGTTAATCTCTGCTGCACTGGTGCAGTGTTTGTTCCTGCTGTGATGCATGCTGAATAACACATTGTGTTCAAACGGTTCCACGTGGAAACAACTCCACAACTCAACGTGTCTCGTTTATTTCTGCTTGTTTTGGCTGCACGTCTTACGGTTTTCAGTGGTGGTCTTGAGCATTCTCTGCTTTCCAAACCTCCTATGACTAAAAGTGGATGCAAACTAGAAGAACTAATTTAAATGCATTTGACAATAATTTCAAGAATAATATTAATGACAGTATTATTAATTCATGCTATCTACGATAATGTTGTTTAAAGTGGCTAAAGTTCTGGAATTCACTCTCATCTATTTGACTCCTTCCCCCGAAGTCCCGTTCTTCCCTCTGGTGTTATCAGAATCAACAAGAATAAATTAGGGAATTATTACTTTCACAATACCAAGAGAAGAGTATTTGCTTGTAAAACTGAAATAAAAATATAGATTAATTGCTTTGGGAAGTGAAGGTTTTTAAATACTTTGATATAGGTGAAATTCCTTGAAGCAACTTTAAGGTATTCAGAATTCAGAGGCTAAATTTACTTAATTAAGTTTTCCCAATGCCTATTTTTCTGGAAAGCCCATTGACTTCAAATTAATTTTAAAATAGATGATGTAAAGTTATTTATAAATTATTTCAAATTAATTTTGGTAGTGGATGAGGCAAATTTATTAAATTATAATAATGAAATGATTTTTTGTTTTTAAATTTAAATTAATTCTCATTTCATTTCTTCTAAAAGACTTAATACCTATCCTTCTCAAACTCTTCCAAAAAGTTGAAGAAGGGGGGAAGCTTCCTAACTCATTCTACAAGGCCAACATTACCCTGATACCAAAACCAAACAAGGACAACACAAAAAAAGAAAATTACAGGCCAATATCACTGATGAACATCAAAGCAAAAATCCTCAAGAAAATACTAGCAAATCAAATACAACAATATATTAAAAAGATCATACACCATGATCAAGTGGGATTTATTCCAGGGATGCAGGGAAGGTTCAACATCCACAGATGAATCAAAACGTGATACACCACATTAACAAAATGAAGGATAAAAATCACATGATCATCTCAATAGATGCAGAGAAAGCATTTGACAAGATATAGCATTCATTTATGATAAAAAAAAACTCTGAATAAAATGGGTATAGAAGGAAAGTACTTCACCATAATAAAGGCCATATATGACAAACCCACAGCTTATATCATTCTCAATGGAGAAAAACTGAAAGTTACCCCTCTAAGAACAGGAACCAGACAAGGATGCCCACTTTCACTGCTTCTGACATAGTATTGGAAGTCATGGCTAGAGCAATCAGGCAAGAAAAAGAAATAAAAGGGATCCAAATTGGAAAGGATGAAAAGAAACTGTCACTATTTGCAGATGACATGATTTTATATACAGAAAACCCTAAAGAATGCACCAAAAAACTTTTAGAAATAGTAAATGAATATGGTAAAGTTGCAGGATGCAAAATCAACACACAAAAATCTGTTGCATTTCTATACACTACCAACAAAGTAGCAGAAAGAGAAATTAAGAATACAATCCCATTTACAATTGCAAAAAAAGAATAAAATACCTAGGAATAAACTTAACCAAGAGGTGAAAAATCTGTACACTGAAAACTACAAAATATTGTTGAAAGAAATAGAATAAGACACAAAGAAATGGAAAGATAGTCTGTGCTCATGGATTGGAAGAATTAACATAGTTAAAATGTCCATACTTCCTAAGGCAATCTACAGATTCAACACAATCCTTATCAAAGTTCTGACATTTTTCACAGAAATAGAACAAAGAATCCTAAAATTTATGTGGAACAACCAAAGTCCTTGAATAGCCAAAGGAATCCTAAGAAAAACGAACAAAGCTGGAGGTATCACACTCCCTGATTTCAAAATATACTACAAAGCTATAGTAACCCAAACAGCATGGTACTGGCACAAAAACAGACACACAGATCAATGGAACAGAATTGAGAGCCCAGAAATAAACCCACACATCTATGGACACCTAATGTTTGACAAGGGAGCCAAGAACATACAATGGAGAAAGGAAAATCTCTTCAATAAACGGTCTTGAGAAAACTGGACAGCTATGTGCAAAAGAATGAAAGTAGACCATTATCTTACACCATGCACAAAAATTAACTCAAATGGATTAAAGACTTGAATATAAGACCTGAAAACATGAAATTTCTAGAAGAAAACATAGGTGGTATGCTCTTCGACATTGGTCTTAGCAACATATTTTCAAGTACCATGTCTGACTGGGCAAGGGAAACAATAGACACAATATGGGATTACATCAAACTAAAAAGCTTCTGCACAGCAAGGGAAACCATCAACAAAATGAAAAGACAACCTAACGACTGGGAGAAGATATTTGCAAACCATATATCTGATAAGGGATTAATATCTAAAATATATAAAGAACTCATACATCTCAACAACAAAAAAACTAACAACTCAGTTAAAAAAATGGGCAAAAGATCTGAACAGACATTTCTCCAAAGAAGATATACAGGTGGCCAACGGGCACATGAAAAGATGCTCAACATCATTAACCATCAGGGAAACGCAAATCAAACCTACAATGAGATATCACCTCACACCCGTCAGAATGGCTATAATTAACAAGACAGGAAGCAACAAGCATTGGAGAGGATGTGGTGAGAAGGGAACTCTCATTCACTGCTGGTGGGAGTTCAGACTGCTGCAGCCACTATGGAAAACAGTATGGAGATTCCTCAAAAAATTAAGAATAGAACTACAATATATCCAGCCATTCCACTGCTGGGTATTTATCCAAAGAACATGAAAACATGGATGCATAAATATATATGCACCCCTATGTTCACTGCAGCATTATTCATAATAGTCAAGACTTGGAAGCAACCTAGGTGCCCACCAAGGGAGAAATGGATAAAGAAGATATGGTATACATATACAATGGAATACTATTCAGCCATAAAAAATTATGAAATCTGGCCATTTGTGACAACATGGATGGACATTGAGGGTATTATGTTAAGCAAAATAAGTCAGAAGGAGAAAGTCAAATGCTGTATGATCTCACTGATAAATAGAAGATAAAAACAACAAACACATAGAGACAGAGATTGCATGGGTGGTTACCAGAGGGGAAGGGGGGTGGGAGGAGGGCTAAAGGGGTGATTAGGCACATGTATGTGGTGATGGATGGTAATTAGTCTTTGGGTGGTGAAAATGAGGTAATCTACACAGAAATCAAAACATAATGATGTAACCTGAAGTTTATATAATGTTATAAACCAATGTTACTGAAAAAAAAAAAGAGAAATATTCATTAAATGACATAGTAATATTGCTCATAGTGGGAAATTGTTAAAGTTAGTTATGGATTGAATTCGAAAGAAAAAGATTTGACCGTTGAAGGTGGAGCAGTTTCCTGGAGTGGAATGTGAGCAATACAGGAGGGTTGAAGGAGTACCCCACAGGTGGAAGGGAGGGATGCCAGTCAGAATAGTCATTAAGGTGAAAACTGGGTCACGTCACCAATAAAGAGAAGCTGAAATGAAAAAAAAAAAAGTCTTCTAAAAATGTTGCATACATTTTTCTTACTTAAGTCTTCATTAGCTGTATATATTTTATTTGTATAATTGTAGATAAACTATTATATGGCAGGTTTTTTAAAATTGATGTCTTAATAGTTTATAACATTGTGAAATTTTAGTTGTACATTATTGTTTGTCAGTCACCATATGAATGCATCCCTTCACCCCTTGTGCCCACCCCCACCCCCCTTGCCCCTGGTAACCACCAACCAATTCTCTCTGTCTATGTGTTAGTTTATATTCCACATATGAGTGAAATCATGTGGTGTTTGTCTTCCTCTCTCTGGCTTATTTCACTTAACATAATACCCTCTAGGTCCTTTCATGTTGTTGCAAATGGGACAATTGTGTCTTTTCTTATGGCTGAGTAGTATTCCATTGTATGTATAAACCACATCTTCTTTAACCAATCATCAGTCGAGGGACACTTGGGTTGCTTCCACTTCTTGGCTATAGTGAATAATGCTGCAATGAACATAGGGGTGCATACGCCTCTTTGGATTATTGATTTCATGTCCGTTGGGTAGATATCTGATAGTGGGATTGCTGGATCATAAGGTATTTCTATTTTTAGTTTTTTGAGGAATCTCCATACTGTTTTCCATAGATGCCGCACCAGTTTGTATTCCCACCAGCAGTGAATGAGGTTTCCCATTTCTCCACAACCTCTCCAACATTTGTTGTTTTTTGTCTTGGTGATTATAGCCATTCTAACGGGTGTAAGGTGATATCTTACTGTAGTTTTGATTTGCATTTCCCTGATGATTAGTGATGTTGAACATCTCTTCATGTGTCTATTGGCCATCTGTATCTCTTCCTTGGAAAAATGTCTGTTCATATCCTCTGCCCATTTTTTGATCAGGTTGTTTGTGTTTTTGTTGTTCAGTTGTGTGAGTTCTTTATATATTATGGAGATTAATCCCTTGTTGGATATATGATTTGCGAATATTTTCTCCCAGCTGGTGGGTTGTCTATTCATTTTGATCCTGGTTTCATTTGCCTTGTAGAAGCTCTTTAATCTGATGAGGCCCCACTTGTTTATTTTATCTTTAGTTTCCCTTGTCCGAGTAGACATGGAATCTGAAAGGATCCCTTTATGACCGATGTCAATTAGTGTACCATATGGCAGATTTTTTTAATGAAATGTATTTTGAAGTTTTAAGTCCTAAAAATAGATTCTCATTCTTGATGATCATGAGGAACATTTATTTTATCAGTAGTAAACTCTGCTCAAGCGGATCAAATCTGACATCTTAGGGGGGGTGAGAAGAAGAGGAGATGCTCGTATCAAATGTAAGTCACAACAAAATCGCACTAGCTTACATTTTAGCATGTTGCAAAATAAATATTCCAAACGTGTTTCATGTCTTCCTTAAAAATATGACTTTAGATAAATAATTATAACCAAGACAACTTTTAAAACGTCACTTCTGGTTATTAAAAAATAAACACACATCTGCAGGGCAACTTCTTCAACAGTCAAGGCACCCTGACACCCTGATTCTGGGGCACTTTTTAGGATTTCTTCTATGTGCCTCATACACAGACAGCACAGAAAATAAAACAAAACAAAACACGAGTGAAGCATACATTTGCATGCATCATTAATTCTTCAATATTATGTACAGAAATGATGAGGGTAACTGTATCTAGACTCAGGTGCTCAATTCCATATTTCGACAAATTGGAAATCCAAAATCAGGAACAGAGAAGTCATCTTTAAAAGACTAATAGGCAAACGAACTAAATCTCAAACTGAGTAGGGATAATTGCCTTTTTGACAAACAAGGGTTACGAAGAGTTAATCCCACTTAAACGTGAATCCTCCAGAACATTTCCTGCATAAAAGATTATTTTTAAGTGAGGATATCAAAGAGCATTAAAACATTGCTCTGTTTTAAAACCTAAGCCTGTGGTTGCTTTAGAGTACCAGTGTGCTTACTCCTGTGATACAGGGGACGACAAAATCAAAACCCTTTTAAGGGTTATAAAATAGTTTTATTTGGAAGACCAGTAGAAAATGCGTGGTCTTCAGATCCCCTCCTTAGGTGTATAGAAATGGCACTTAACACATTTGCTTTTGGCCCTCTATGAGGATACCCAGAAGAGATTAACCTGACTAGCAATCCAAATTTGTGTTCCTATTTGCCCAAATATTGCCCAAAAAGCATTATATTTCATCTTGCTAATTACTGACATTGGATGAAAGGAGATGAATGTGTACCCTTCTTTACTACTTCTCAAATCTCTCCTTAAAGTGAATGGAAGCAATGTAATAGGTTTTTAAATTCTGCATGCAGGATTTACATCTTAAATATGTTGTTATAAACATTCAAAAATCCTTAACAAAAAGGTTGTTTGCAGGACAAACATGTGTACTCAGTGGCAGGGAGCTGAAGTCATGGAATTACGGTTCAGAATATCATACTGGATGAGGTCCTTTCCGGATTGCAAAGTACATTTAAAGGTCACACATATGTGAACACTTAAGACATCCTCAGAAATCATCATACATTCGTTAATGATCAGCGTTTGAATGAAAAGCTCCACTTGGCTCAAGATTTATTGGGATTCAAATAGGGTGGAGAGGAAATTGCAACAGTGAAAGGTTAGAAATTTAGTAAAAATGTTTAGGACTTCAGTTAACTCATAACTATGAGAAAATTAATACTTTATAAGGTTATTTTTCAGGACTAACAAACGTGGGGAGTGGTTTTCCATTATTCATTTATAAAATAAGCACATACATACTATTCTGCTTATAGATAACTCATCTATAGCATAGGTTCTTTGTAGCTGTCAGTTTTCAGCTATTAGGAAGATGAAAAAATACAATATCCAAACAATTCATATTGCTCAGAAGTCAATTTATTACAACTGAAGAATTTCTGAGAACACCAAATGTCTGAAAGAGGTCACAGGCATTTCTATCATGTCAAAGCAACACTGAAATATTTATGCTTTGCAGGACAAGAAACTGGACCAGGTCTTCAAAAATAATTGGAGGAAACCAATATAATGATGGTCACCTAAATCTACATCTCTTAACATGGCCTCCAAAAACCCCGAGTCCAAAAACAACAACACAAAACCCCAAACAAAACGAAGCAAACCCTATGCCTGGTGCGTAACTATGTGAGAGAAAAGAATATAAACTTCAAATAACCTATAAGAAGAAAGATGCAAAAACAGAAAACAATTTCCAGAAGAGCTATTCCTAAAGCCCCCACAATATCTGCAAAAAATCTTTTGCAGAGAAATAGGGAGTTCTAGACAAAATGCAAGAGAATGGAAGCAACGAGTCAAAGATTGACCTAACGTACTCCTAAAAATACAAAATCCACACTAACTGTAAAAATATTCATAAAGGGTTCTCAGATATCAGACTGCTGATAACAGTGATGCAGATGGAAGGTTTCAAGATTTCAAGATGGTTGCCTTGGAAAAGCATCACATTTTGGGAAGAAGTCAGCTGAAAAAAGGAATGAAATGTGATCTTTCGAGCACAGGTGGTTAAGGGAAATAGAAGAAAGAAAGGGGCATTTAGAACCTTGCAAGAAAGAAAATACTGATGGACACACAATCCTTCCCTCAGTTATTTCTTCCCTCCCTACCCCCCAATAAAAAACATCTTTTGAAGGAACTGACCTTCTCTACACTGACAGAAAAGGATCTAACTGAACTGGGGATCTTATAAACCAATCTGTACCATCCAGGAAATTTCTAGCCAAAAGTAGACTTCATCTATGCATATTTTAGCTAATCCAAATCCCACCTCCACTCATTCCTTCCCTTCCAAAAACTATTGGGAGCAGAATAAAACTTCAAACATAACACTCCAAGTTGGCTTGACTATTCAGACTTCTGCTTCTGAACATGCTGGAATTCCCAGACTGGATTTACTCTATGCCCTTAATGAATGAGAAAACCAGACAAAATTATGGAACACATTTTCTTTTTAGACACTAAACACTAGGCAAAACAAGACAGTGATCCTGAGAGAAGAGAAAGAAATAAGTATGACCTATGAGTGCCCCAGCTTACTCAAGATATGTAAACACAACTGGAACTCAGAAATCTTGAGTTCAGGAGACAGAGCATGGAGTTTGAGCAGCCAATGCAACTAGAATTTGAAAGTCAAAGTAATGCAGAGAAGGAAGCAAAAAGATGGGGGGGTCAGCCAAGATATCCTAATGAAAATTTGATGGAATGCTGGTATGAGAATAAGTGTGTGGACATGACCCAAGATGGAGAAAGAACCAACAGAAAGGATCAGCTGGATGAATCCCTAGAGCTCACACAGGGTTCACACGGGGAGTAGTTGCTACCGTTAGCCAGAGTAGGAAGTCGTCCTAATATAGGGCACAATCAATACAGTTCTCAGCATGGTGCTACCTTAAAAGTGGGATCAAACTAGCCTCACACGAAGGGCTACTCTTGTTATCCTCTCACAAAACGTAAAATCAAGACCTGAATGGATAATTTAAGGCAAATTAGTTGCAACCAAAACACTAAGGAAAAACGTAGTTAAAGCAATTTTTAAAAATAGCACCCAAGAGTGTGAAAATGATGCTGTCTGGCATTCAATAAAACTCGACTAGGAATGCAAAAGAAGGAAGAAAAATATGAGTCAAAAGAAGTAGAAAAATCAGTCATTAGGAATGGAGACTGAGATAACACAGATGGAATTAGTAAAAAAGAGCTTTATCTACTTTATTTAAGAACATAGAAGAACGTACCAAGGAGAGAAGCAAATGATACAAAAGAGAGAAAAACGTGAACTCAGAAAGGAAATATATAATTTCTGAAGTGAAAAGTAAACTGGATGTGATTAACAGCCAATTAAACACTGCAGACGAAAAGACTTGTGAACTCTAATACACATTAATAAAAATTATTTTTAAAAAAATGAAAAATAAACAGTATCAGTAGGTTATGAAACAATGCAAATGCTTTAATTTGCACATGATTGGAGTCTGGGAAGAAGAGGAGAGTGCAAAGGAGACAGAAAAAGTATTTGCTTGAAGAAATAAAAGCTATTAAAGTAAATGGTAAAAATTATAAACTAGAGATACAAGAAACTCAATGATTCTGAAGCAGAAGAAACATAAATGTCACACCAAGGAACACTGGAATCCATTTGCACAAAACCAGTGATAAAATCTTAACAGGAAGCACAGAAAACTAATGCGTTGTCTCGGAGGAACAAAGATCAGAACGACAACAGTTTTCTAGCCCTAACGCAGGCCAGAAAACATTGGAGTAGCAGCTATTAAGGTATGCAGGGAAAAACCACGATTAGGCAAAAAGAGGCAAGTGTTTTTGCAGCTAAATGTCGTTTTTTGCTAACACATGGATACAGCTTTGCCCCACCCACCTCACACACACACTGAACCCATCTACAGAGAAAGTATGGCTAAGAAAGTCTTTGTCTTTGCTCATTATCTGTTAGATTATTCTGAGAAACTTCTACTTCCCACAATGGGAAACTGGCTTATTATTACAATGTTTTATGCACATAGGGAAATTTATGTAACATTTGGGTGAAAATGTAAAGTATAAAGTTGTACACAAGGTAGCATATACAATATTACTGTAACTGTGGGAAACTGGTTTATTATTACAATGTTTTATGCACATAGGGAAATTTAAGTAACATTTAGGTGAAAATGTAGACTATACAGTTGGACACAAGGTAGCATATACAATATTACTGGAACTGGATCGGTTAGCAATTGCTGCAAAACAAATTCCCCCAAACTTAGTTGAGTAAAACAACAACCATCAACATTTCTAATGAGTCTATAGTTTTGCTCATCCCAGCCAGACTGAGTAGATCTCGGCCAGGCTCATTGATGTGTCTGAGCTTGGCTGGTAGGTTGGCTGGTCTAGAATGGCCGTGGCTGGGAGAGCTGAACTCTGCTCCACATGGTCTCTCATCCTCCACTTCACTAGTGGGAGTGGTGTTGGGATCCAGGAGAAGAGGAAGCACAGAAGTGCCATGCTCTTGCCCGATGCAAATCATAAGCTCAGCCCACATTCAAAGGATGGAGAAACAGATTCCATCTGTTGATGGGAAGAAGTGGAAAGTTATCTGCAACTCTCAGGGAGGGAAATTTGGGGCTATTTATGCAATCTACCATATCGACTTTGGAAAACACAGAAAAAACCTGGAATGAAATACTTCTTCTAATACGTTAGCTATAGTTGGGTCTGCTGGTTAGCTTCCAATGAATTTTTCTTCTTTCTTCTCATCTGAATTTTGTATAACATATTTTCTTTAGCAATTAGGAATATATTTTGAGAGTACTGTAGGGGGATCTATAAATGTTTCTCTTTCTTAATTCAGAAAGGGTGATCTACATGATACCCCAAGCAAACTATACATTCAAATGCTTGATGGTTGAATGAATGGAAAAAATAAGGAGAAAAGAAGCATAAAATAGTCCAGACACTTTAAAAAAGGGAAGTAGATAAATTTAAAAGAGATAAAAATCAGAGGGTTGCTGCCCGTGTGAAAAGGCTCTTTGTCTTCAAACAGCTAGAGTCTGCTGCTGAGAAAAAAATAGGAATCTGTTTCTCAAGGGGAATTTTGAGGATATTTTCAATGAGATCATGTTTTTAATGACCATTATTTAGGGTAGACGCTGCAATTAGCTTCACAGCAGGAACTACAGCGGATTCCAAAGAAATTCGACCATTTCTAGATGCCAGGAAAGGGAGGTAGAAAAGGAATTAGATTGATAATATGCCATCCATGGCAAAAATCTAATTTTCAAATAAATCTCTAAATTTATTGTGTTCTGTTTTAGTAAAAACACAGCACCTACTTTGAGAATAGTTATCTTTGTACTTATTTTAAATTGCATTATTTTAATCTATGTTTGATAATAAAAATCAATATTATAATGTTGCAATTCATCGATGAAGCAGTATATTTAATTACATGGTGCAAGTTGTATCTTTAAACATGTGGAATTTTTTGGAAAAATATACCTATTATATGGATGTTGATTAATGTGTCCTCTAAAAGCATGAGCTTTGTAGTTGTATTTAACATTATATAGGATTTTCTTTATGAATTTCAAAGAAGTAGATAAGGTGACTCAAAATGTTCAAAAATAGACATTATGCATCAGGATCATTTATTTAGGTACTGTGAAATGAAAGGTGTGCAAAGAGATAAGGGGAAATATGACCTCCTTAAATTTCACATTTTGCTTTCCTTTTAAAAAGCTGTAAACACACTTTTCAGTACCTTCAGGGAGGTGCATACACATTATGGTTGATGTACTATTTTTGCCTATATAGGAATCGTAAAGAATACCATGAAAAAAATTGATGAATCAATATCAGTTTAAAAATCTATTTTTATTTCCAGTGTGACAGCCCGTGAGAAGCAGTTGGCAAGAAATTTTTCCTACCATCCATTTCCTGTACACCACTGAATGTCCATAAGTCTCTAGGAAAAACTTGACATGCTATAAAAAAAAGAGTGGTTATCATTTATGACAGTAGGATACAACTTTTTATATCAGAAGTTAACAGAATTTAAAGATAAATTCCTAAAACTTCTAATAACAAATTGCATGGAAATTTGGAAATGGTGAAATGACTGTTTTAATAGGGTGCTAAAAACTTACTACTCTACAAGCAGTTCATACCTCAGACTACTAGGAATGGGGGAGAAGGCGAGAGAAGGGCATTTCAAAGGGTGGACCTTAGGATTAGCAACTTTTTAGCTGTCTTCTGGCTTTTGGTAACCAAGATAACTTCTTTAGGCCAGGTGTCAGTCACCTTTTTTCTGTAAAGGGCCAGAGAGTAAATGCCTTTAGCTTTTCAGGCCACATATCTCTGAAATACCTGTCAGTTTTGCTGTTGTGACATGGAAGCAGCGACAGACAATATGTAAATAAATGAGTGAGTCTGTGTTCCAATAAAACTTTATTTACAAACTCAGGTGGTGGGCCAGATGGAGCTCTAGGGTGCCACCTTCTGCTGCTCAGTATTAAACAAGTAAATATTTCCTTAAAGGAATTTGTTGAGGATAAAATGTGAGCATTTTTTACTTAGTAAGCACTCAAAAAGGGTCATTCATATTGAATCCAGTTCTGAGGACTCCAAGAGGAATCCCAAAGAAGTCTTCTGTTCTTTTGATTTTAAACAACCAGTACACCGAACGTTTATTCAGAAGACAGGGATTTGAATATATGCCTCTTTTTCTGCTCCTTTTTTCCTCAAAAGGAGAGGACTAGCTGTCTCCCTAGACCTACAGGAAAATATGAAAAGTAAGAAATTTTATTTGGAACAAATGTTTATTCTCCCTGTTGACCTCCAGTCCTCAAAAAGGATGCTCAGAATAACGTATTGATCAAGCACAGCAGTGGGAGACCATCAATTAGAGAGTCTTAGGAATATTTTAAAAGGGGGAAGATACTTATAGCATTTGGAGCATTTAAGACCGGCCTTTTCATGTGGGTGACAGATTCAGTTTGGACAAAGTGTGTGTATAATAGTTTGGGGTTGGTTTGCACCAGAGAGAGCTTTGGAATGACCCTTGATGAGTAAAGAGTTGATTTGGTAAGTAAGAGAGTTCACCCCTTTGAGGGATCAATTATTCTGAGAAGGGGCCTATTTACCCCGATGAGTGGTCTAATTTGTGAATAGATTATTCTGGAGGTTTCGGAATCTCATTATGAAGTTATATACTGGCTACAATCTTACATTCTGTGCATGAATTGCCTGGAGGAAATAGTAGTCAGGTTGATGTCTGAATAATGAAGCTGGAAACTGGCATCCTGGTTTTTAACACGTGCTATAATAATGGCTAATAACAATCTAGAACAGGGGCTGGAAAACTATGGCCCATGTGTTGACTAACTGGTTTTGTTAAAGTTTTATTGAGACACAGTCACACCCATTCATTTATGTATTTTCTGTGGCTGATTCCATGCTACAAAAGTGGACTTGAGCAGTTGAAAAGAGATTCATATGGCCTACAAGGTTGATAATATTTACTCTCTGTCCAATTACAGGAAAAGTGTGGAAACCCTAAAATAAGCAAATATTTCCCATAAATGGGTTACTGTAAGACCAACTGCAACATTTTTTCCTTATATTTTGTAGCAATCTTAATAGGTGTTAACTTTACTACTTAGCTTCTTAAACTGTTTCTTTAAACCCAATACTGTGGTTTCTCCTCCATCAAACAACCTCACATTCTACGTACAACTAATAAATTCTCCTTCCTTCAAAAGTCACCTTATGTGTTGCCTACTAAATGAACTATGTCCATCTCAACTGCAAGAATACTGTATTTATTTGTACTTAAAAATGATTCATGCTACTTGTCCCACCACAGAAAGGGATATTGTTCAACACTGGAACATTTGCATATAATAGCAAATGCCGTGGTTGAGATTTATTTTAAATTAAAACAAGGAAAAATTATAACTTGCATGTGCATATAGATTTATGATTTTAAAATTTCCTTCAAATATATATTTATTGTATATTTAATATTTGTATATTGTATATATAATAATTGTATATATAATATGTATATATATTGTATATATATGTATATTATATGTATATATATATGTATATATGTATATTATATATATATTGCATATATATTGTATATATAATAATTGTATATTGTATATATTTAATGTATATTTATTGTATTTATGTTTATACATACACACACACACACACACACATATATATATATATATATACACATACATACACATATATATAGTCCTTTTTTTGACGGGAATGAGCAGGACAGATAATATTTTCTTCACTTACTAGTTAAAGAAATTAAAATTTCTTGGCTTCTTTTGGTAACATCAAATTTTCAGAAATGGCTGGAATGCAGCATTTTTAAAGGAAAGCTACTTGAAAAAAGATAGGTAATGTAAGAAAGTGAATTAATTCATGGTCACACTTTGACATTCCCTAGCCAAGTGTTAGTTTATACATTTTCTTTAATACTGTCAATTTTTAGATGGAAATTATATATATATATAGATATATCTATATATATATATCTCAAACAAGATGGTTAGTTATTCTGAGAATTTATAAAAGAATCCTTTCTTTCCATAGACATTCTTTCTCCCTTAACAGAAACATCTCCCTCTCTTCCATTCATCCCAAAAATATATTCAAGGAATAAATGTTATAATTCTGAAAATTGTAGACATCAAGGGGAGAAGTCCTGAGAACCCTTCAGAAATACTTTCATTAACATGAGCTACATATCAAGTAAATGAACTATAACATGAATATAAAAATGATCTTTCTGAACTAAATTCAGAGTAGAGTGGATTTTATGCATGCTTTAGATGAGTTTCCATCCAATTTAAAGTTGAAGAAAGAGGAAAAAATTATCCTGAGGATCAAGAGAGAGAACCCCCGGGTCTTTTAAGTGCTATGATTTCTGAGCCTCATTTCCATGAATACCAAATGAAAAACAGTGGGAAGAGTGTTATGCTAACTTTTCTTTATTATTATTTGCTATGTGCTTGTATATTGTAAAAGGGAGCTATTGAGAGAAACATACACAATCATGTACCAGTCAGGCCTTTTCATATCACATAAAGATTCAAATGTGTGGCATCCTAGTCATTCTTTCCTAATGCGTTGCAGGAAAAAAATAAATACTGTCATGCATGTAACGACCAGGACATCTTCTGAAAAATACATCTTTAGGTGGTTTTGTTGTTGTGAGAACATCATAGAGCATGCTTACACAAACCTAGATGGCATAGCCTACTACACACCTAGGCTGTATGGTGCTGATCTTGTGGGACCACCATTGTATATGTGGTCTGTCATTGACCGAGTCATTATTATGCAGTGCATGACAGTATATGTAGCTTTCAACTTGGGCAAAACATTCTTTTGTGCCAAACACTTATTTTTGTCAGAGACCAAGTCACTTATTTATGTATTAAAATATACATTTTATGATAATAAATAATTTTAAAACAATATGCAAAATCAGTTTCAGTAAAGGGGATCTGATTTTTAAAATAGTAAGTTATAAAACAATACTACATAATTCTATATAGTAATCCCCATTTCAGAAGGCTAAATTACTTTAAGTTTTGTGTATTACTCATGATTAGTTATGAATAAAATATCCATCATATGTTGTTAGAGGGACAAATAGAGATTGAATGTGATTAAAAAGCTAGGTATTTGGTTAAAATGAAACAAGAGTTTAATTAAATATTTTGGAGGATATCTACTTTACCTCTCAATTTGCCCTTCACGCCACCAGTTTTCTCTTTGCTTCTCTCTGTCTTCCTCTTTTCCTCCTCCTCTTTCTGATTTCTTTTTTTTTTTTCTTAGAATAAAAGCAGTGGATCTAGTTAATCAAATGTGTCCGCTGAAGTTTCCTGAGCAAACATGAAATTTCAAGGATTCAAGAATCCACTTGTGATTCAAGGTAGAACAGTACATCCCATCTTTCTTGCTGTTTCTATGTCATTTCCAAACTTGTAGTAAACCACATACTAGAAGAATTGATATTTTTTTTCCTTACTATCTTCTAGCTTGTGAGGTCGCTGAGTGCAAAGAATGGGCTCCTCATCCTCAATACCATGTATGTGATATGGAAAACATTAGGTGCTCAGCAACGCTTGATGAATAAAGAATGAACAAAGGAATGAATGAATTTTTTTTTAGCAGAGCACTCTGACATGGCCATGGAGAATGCAAAGAGATGTTGTGCCCCTTGCATTTGTGATGGAGTGCAGGTTAGTTTCTCTGGGATGTTGATTCTGGGATGGAATGTAACATGCCAGTGTTTATTAAGGATGCTCTTTGGGGTCAATATCTGTGGGAAGAAATGGAAGAATATAGGGAAACATGTAGATGAGGTAGATACATGTGTGGGTGGATAGATGGGTGAGTGAATGGATGGGTACATGGGGTGATGCATGATGAATGAATAGATGAATTATATTTCATATGAAATTACCATATTTGTAAGTTAAAAAATGGTTAGATATTGTCAATAGCATACATGTATATACAGATATAATATATAATATAATTATATACATATATACATGTATATATTTTCATTAATGTTTTATATTTTTTATTTATGTGGAGAGAGATGCAAAGAGGCAGGAGTGATGTCCATAATGCAGGGAAACACTCAAACAGATAAAGAAAATACATATTTCAGCAGCAAAAATATAATTATATCAACCAAATATTAACATCTAGCATACTACCTATAAACTTATTTTGTGTATCAGAGTAAATTACTATTATTTTTTTCTATTCTGACACATAATTTATCCCCACAAGGGGCTCTTGCTGCTCTCTGTAAAAGAGAATTTCTGCTGCCCGTGACAGCTCGAGTCTCAGGATAAGAACCAGCGGACGTCACAGCTGTGAGGATGGAAGGGCCGTGAACTGAAGCAGGTAGCCAGCCTGCTTCTCTCAGCTGTGCTGGAGAAGAGCCTGGCAGGACTGCAAAGACCATCATGGGAACCCCTATAAACACAAACTGGGAGTCTTCTGCATGAGGTTCATCTGAAATGAGGAAAAACACCCTCAGTGAGGTCTGAGGTCCAGTGTTCCTTCAGGGCTGGTGTAGAGGGACTAACTTAAAGGAAAATTGAGAAATGGTCTTTCTTTCTGTTCTCTGGGTGTCTCGGTGTGCTTATCCTATGGGGCTGACGTTGGAAGTCTTGCATTTATCAGTTCTGGACAAAGGAGTGAAATTGTGTGTGTGTGTGTATGTGTGCACACACACGCACGCATTGGGCAGGTGGCGGTTACATCCTACTTTTCCTCCAGAATTACAGTTGTTTCATAAAATAGAGGATGCCTAGATAAGTTTGAATTTCCAATAAACACCAAATTCATTATTGGTATAAGTGCATTTCAACTAGTGCATGTGACATACTTGTGCAAAAATGTATTTGTTGTTTATTGGAAGTTCAAATTTAACAGGGTGTGATGTATTTTTATTTGCAAAATCTAGCAACCTGATTCAGAAAAGACGTTGGGGTTCTGCATAGGTTTAGAAAATAGGTAAATGGTAAATAAATAGGACAACTTCAAATGACACTATAAGTGGAAATATATTTATGATGATATCTACAGAAATTTAGGAAACATGAATGTGTTTCAAAGCTTTTATTCATACCCTAGACATGGATCAACTAAACTTTGTCTGTTTATGGTGAGGTGGGTTCCTGGGAAACATGGCTAAGGAATGCCGGACCATATCTCTATTATTTGTCAATCGGTTGGGTTCATTTTTGGTCTGAATGCTCTGCTACTATAGGCGGCATGCAGGAAAGACTGTACAAGCACATTTCCTCTTTCAAATACTCAGAAGTGCAACAAATGTGAACTGGCTGGCCCACCTCAGCCTCCCATACTCTTCTTATGCTCTTGTTCACCTGCAGCAAGGTGGATGCTGCATACAGGACATAATCACTAATATTAATTATGATTTGATTTTCTCAAAGGAGGTCATATGCTGAATAAATAAGGCAATTACTATTCCAGGTGTAAGCATGATTCATTATAGCAGCAAAATAACACGCTTCAGTATGTCACAAAGGTCCTGGGAAACATACTGCAATATGACACCAATTGTCAAGAGGCAAAACGAAATGCAGAGAAGAGGAATTGTAGGTGCTTAAGGAAAAACGGCACTAATTAGAAGAAAAAATAGCATGAGTGGCTAACCTTTTTTGGAGAGTTTCCCTAACCTATTTATAAGCTCTCTCTGTATTTTTATAAATAATGCAGAAGGTATGAACATCTTCTATAGTAAGTTTGTATCTAGCTTTCTTACAATTGTGTGAAACATAAAAAGTACAATAAAATTCAAACTGAACTCCTTTGTGTACATATGTCAATATTTTACTTTAGCTTACCTTGAATATTTTAAAATAAATATCTATTCATCCATCTACCTCTCTGTATCCACCTATCATCTCTCTCTCTCTATCTATATCTATCATCTATCTTGCAAACTCACACTAAAATCTTCTCCCAAAAGATAACATTCTCTTGTAGAATAAAACACTAAATTCAACATGTTTTAATTTAGATTGTTCATTTTCTATAAACAAAAACTACAATAAATGTTTTATTTTTTCTTTTATTTTGACATAACTTACTATTATTACAATCAAAATGTCAATAATTCTGAATCTCTAATAGGCATTTATTTATTGTCTTTCCTTTTAAACTAGAATTACAGTTTAATGTGTAAAATGAATGAGTATTTAATGTGTAAATTGAATGAGTATTTTCATCCTACAATACTGATTTTGTTATAGACTCAGATCTTTTAATCAAATTCTGATTTGGCAAAGAAGCTTTTTTTAATATCTCAACATAGAAAACTGTTGGACTACACATATCCGTTGTTTTTGAAATTTGTATATGTAAACAGAATCTTTTTAGTATTATTCAACCTAAAATGTGCGCTTAATAAAAACTGAGCGACCGATAGCATTCGAGTTTCCTGAATTTTCATGGTGGTGCTCCATCTCCAGAATCGTACTGCCTCCATTTAATAATAAATCAGACAGCAAACCCGAAGAATAATCTGAAGTGGCAGCCGAGGATGAATGAACATTAGGAAAGCAGCTGTGAGCACAAATAGACAGAGATGAAAGCCTGTGTCTGGAGGACACCGCGAGAACGTGCCACCTGCTGTGGGTGTCCGTTGAGTAGGTGTCTCACAAAGAATTCTAAAAATAACTTACTGAGATGAATTTCCAGGTGAACAAAGACTGGACCTTTAAAACAAACAAAGAAGGTCTCTAATAGAATTCAGAGCCAATGTCACCATCATTTATAGAGAAAGTGAGAGAGAGAGAGAGAGAATTGTCTTTGGAGCCAATTTTAACACAATATACCAATCCACAGCAAGTCAACATGTTAATCCCAGGTTCCAACAAAATCACACATCATTTGATATTCCCCCAAGAAACTAGACTGTCTTATTGTATGTCATTCTCAGGTAGTGGAAGAATTAAAATTGTCGGTGTGCACAAGGCAGATAATATATGATGATAAGACCTAGCTTAACTAAGGGCTGCTACTGTTGTTGGTCTGGTTAAGCAGGATAACCTAAACAACTGTCATAGTCTCTGGTCAATAGTGTGTCCACAATGAAAATTTATTGAAAGAATGGAAATGGTCCCTTGTGTATATGTTAGACACGCAGTTATCCGAAGTTTCACCACTAGGAAGAAATATAGACGTGCAAATGGGAGAGACCTCTCCACTGGCATTGCAGATCATGTGCACTTTACTGAGGAGGAGACAGTGGAACAAAGCTAGGAATTACTGCAGACAAATAGTGTAATTCCACCGAGTCAACATATGCACACGGACAGAGCAGATTTGGCCCTATTCATACATGCAAACCTTCACAGAGACTTTGACAAAAGTGACTTTCCAATATCTTAACTTCTCCTTCCGAGAGAACGTGGGTTGGGCTTAGATTTGCAATGTTTGCAAACTTCTTAAGGAACGTGAATCGACAGGAGATTATGAGAGATTCAGTTTAGCTAATTTTCTATTCCAGTCATGAGGACTTTAGTCTTTCTACCTAACATATGACGACACGCTGTGGTGTAGTTTTAGAAATAGATTTGGTTGCATCTCATGACTCAGGATGTGATAAATGGGAGACTCAGATAACTCTCTAATGTTTCTGAACAAGGTGTCAAAGTTCTCAGTTTTCCATCTTATTTTCCAGGGTGATTTTTTCCATATTTTTCCAAATTGCGCTCACTTTGCTCTCGAAATTAGCGTTGATGCTAGTTTGGTTTATTAAATCCAACGCATATAAACAGCCAACAAGTCCCACAAAGGATACCTTTTACCCTGAGATATTTCTCTGTAATCATAAGTTTCCTTAAGTATCACTTTTTTTTCTGACAAATCTTTTTGTTCTTCTATGGGAAGCACAATAATTACTTGACCTATGGAGATTTCCTTGTGGATAACATATTGTAAATGTGATTTCCCAGGGAGAAGACCAAATGAGAGTCGCTAATAATGTTTAAACAAGTATTTAAGATCTACCATCTTAAATCTCCAAGTTAGGATGACATATGGCATTTTTTTTTAAACTTATTGCTAGGGATGCGTTTGTTTGGCTAAATTAAGAAAGCCAGCCACTCCCTGCATTTGCTTTTGAGGAAGAAACTGTAGATAACTAGTTTGAATCATCTAAATATCTGAAAAAGCCCGGAGAAGCAAACTCTCTTTTCATGATTGTCCATCCATTGTTGTGGTTTTAAGTAGTATAGTGGAAGCGAAATCCTAAACAAACTGTTTCAAATATGGATCATTTGGTAACAAAATCTTTGACAAGTTATGCCTTTAGCAATATTCCTTTGCATATGAACTCTATTAACTTAAATCGTTTTGTATATTTTTGATTTGTTGTCATAATATATTTTAAGTGACCGACTTTAGGTCCTACCCAGAAAATTCAAATCTACTTATGACATGTGAGGAGTCTACTTAACATATGGTAAAGATAATGAGGAAACAATGACATATTAGCATAACAAATACTGCTTTCCCTACTTGAAAATTAAATATTGCTTCTCAAACCCTGAAGAGATGGTAAAAATGTAAATCAGATCATTGCTCTCCCTGCAGAAAACTCAGCAGTAGCTTTGCATTTCTTTGATTATAAAGTGCAAACATTGAGCCCTTTTGGTCCTATATGATTTGGTTCTTCTTTTATCTCCTCACTCGTCTCTTTCCATTCTCCCTACATCTCGTGGCTATGGCCAGACTCATTGTATTTCTCTTTCTAGAACCAGCCTGGCCCAGCCACTCTGCGAGCCCTTGCACTGGTTGTGTGCTCTTTCAAATATTTCCTCTTATCTTCAAAAGGTTGTCTTCTATTCATCACTCAAGGCTCAATGTGAATTTCTTCCCAAATGCTCTGTCTGTCTATCCTATTTAAATTAGACCTCCCCCAGTCTCTCGAACATCCCTCTCCTTTACTTGCTTGGCAGCATTTGTCCCTTCCTGAAATTCCTTGGTCAGACACTTCTTTATTTTCTCACGCATTTTACACTCAGAGACCACAAGAATGCACCTCATGAGGGCATAAGACTTGCCTGTCTAGACCCCTGCTATACACGCAGCCCCAAGAACAGATGCTGAATGTGGGAGGGTCCACACATCTGCCTAGTGCTTAAGTGTAAGCTGAGTGGCGGGTGGGGGGAGATAAGAGTTGAACAGGAGACTGCTGCAGCCTGGAAAATGCACAGGTAGAGACATAAACAGAAAACTGCCCTGTGATTCCAAGATTTCAAGCATTTCATGAAATTACAGGGGATTGAAAGAATATCAGTCAGAAAAATAAGGACTCACTATCTGGCTTTGCTGTTATTTTTTGGTGGAAAGCAAGCTGTCCCTTATTATTTCTTACTGCTGGAAACAGGACAATTCAGTGCTTATATCTATACTAACTTCTCTCATCAATGTTTTGTAGTTTTTTTAAAACATAGGTCTTGCATGTATTTTGTGGAAATGCATCTCCAAATAGTTGGTATCTTTTGATGTTCATGGAAATAATGTTGTGATTTCTATTCCCTTGTTTGTTTGTCTTCCAGCCTCCTCCTGAGTAGATCAGGTTATGTATTCTCACCTGGGATGCTACACAGGCCATGTCGTGTCCTTCTAAGTGCATCGCATCTGGAGGAACATCACACCCATTGTCGACGCTCATTTTGATCCCTCGGTCAGGTGTTGTTGGAATAATTACTGTTTTCCTTAGAAACAGAAAGCTTTCTCTGGGGAAATACTTTAAGACCATGAAAATACCCTGTTTCTCTTCAAATTTTCCCCTATCCTTAGCATGATTTGATAGTTCTTGTCCAGTCCCATCTGTACCAGGATGGTTGCAAAATTATATACATATTTCTCTAACTACAAAACTTGTTCCACACTTGCCAGGTGGGACTGGGCATTTATTTTAAAGAAGAGCCCCTTTTCCATTCTAAGCCGAATAATGACATTTCGGTCAACGATGGGCCGCATATATGACTGTGGTCCCATAAGATTAGTCCAGATAGCCCGGGTGTGGAGTAGTCTATACCAGCTGGGTTTGTGTAAGTACACTCTATGATGTTTGCACAAAGACAAAATCTCACCTAATGATGCATTTCTCAGAACATACCCCCTGTTGTTAAGTGACTCATGATTGTATATATATAAATATATATGTATGCATTATATATGGATATAAATAAATAATAAATATATTCATTATGGACACAAGCATTGCTATTTTTTCAAACGTTTATAATCTATTACGGTACTTAATTTATTTGGCCCTTAAAATTTCCCAGAGTGGGAGCTCCTTTGTTATAGCCCCATGTCCTTCTGATAAGTGCTTCTACTATTTTTGAGCACTTTCCTACTTTTTGGGATTCGAGAATATTCCAAGCTTACCTTCTATGTACCCAGCCCCACACTGAAATCAGCCATATCTACAAGACCTAGTTCCTTTAGTGGAGATGGATAGAAGCTAATATCTGGGTGCAAGGTATGCTCATTGCTACTGGGTGTCTTTTCTTCTTGGCTGTTTCGGTGGATGGACATAGGAAATACATGTATGTATGCACTGATGTACACATGCTTGGGGTTACACACACACACTCTTACAAAAATATATATGCACGTATAGTGGCCCACTTACTTGCATATGCATATTTTGGAAATCATCAGTTCACAATGATATCTTCAATTTCAAGTCACCGCCACAGGGATCTCATGTTCCCTCACTTGGATTTCTTCTTCCACGATGAGAACCCCAGCTCCCAATGCCAGCAAGTGTCAGCATTTCCCCCAGAATAATTATTTTAATTATTAACGGTGCACAATCTGTCACCACTATATGTGTATGTGTGTACACATGCATTTTCCAATTTTGATAAAATGACATTTGACCTTTTAAACCTACATATTCCTAGGAATATTCCTGTGGATTGAATGGGTGGGGATTTTTCTACTATTTTATGTAGACGGGGATTGATTTTACTTATTCCCAGAATAAGAGAGATTTCAGAGAAAATGAGTGGTGAGTAGGTGAGACCATGTTGAACCACTAGTAAGAATAAAGTTTATAAATGCTTTATGAAACACTTTTGTCAGCTGCAGGGATTATGCCCGAATCCGTACCCCATTCATCTACTAAACACATGGTAGGAGTAAACACATAAGCATGTGCATTATAGAAAGCAGAAGATTTGTTTTATATTGCCCAATAACCTTTTGGCAAATGACCATAAATGGTTCCTTTTTTAAGTTATAGTATTTCATTAAAATACAGGATGGCATGTTAACTGCAGTATGTGTTTCTTTCACTGAAAGTTGTATTATTTCTTTGTTAGGAATGCATTTGTAACTTTTTATCACCTTTCTTCCCCCTAAAATCATTCAAAATATAAAATCAAGACACAGTGTGAAACAATAGTGATTGAAAGAGTCCTCCAAGCTCTTTGCCACTCTTGAGGACGGTAAAAAGGCAGAGCGAGCATGATTTGTAGTGGAGTGTTGTATTTCCCAGGGTTCTTACCACTGATGTTGAAAATCTAATCACAAGATGGATAGACAGGGAAGGCATCGGCCCTTGCCATGTGTTTGTCAACTGGATAAAATAACGTGTCGCCACCCTCAATATTTCCTACGGATATTCTTTATGTTCTGCCTTCGTACGATGTTCCCCCAGGAACAATTCCTTCTTTGAAGATAACCGGGCACGGAAGAGGCAGGTTGTTAAATGAACGTCATAATCACTCCCACCGTGCAAGTCTGCAATCTATCCGAAGTCAGAGCATCCCAATATTGGCCAGAAATACCTGGGGTTCTTTTCGGCCCCCACAGAAACAGGAAGGGGGCCAAGAAGGATGCCAAGTCCCACCTACAGTCTATGGTGCCTTGATTAAAGTGGGCTCCATCTACACCCTGCCTTGAAGTATTCTCCGTGGAATAACTTGGAGTGTTGTTTTACATCCCAGAGCAGTGCACCATGAACAAGAGGTGTCATTCTCTGAGAGAGGGCGAGAAGAGTGAAAAATGGAGGTGGTAAAGACAACTTGCAGAGCACACCATCAGCCATAGGCACGTTCTCCGGAAGAACACTCTTTTGAAAGAACGCTCTCTCCCTGCATTTCCACAGGAAATTCTCCGTTTCATTTCCCCAGAGAGAATGCTGAATATTCTATTCAATGGTTCTTGATTTTCTTTCATTTCCTATATTAGAGTGTATCCTATCCTAAGTCTCATCTGATTTTTTTTTTTTACTTTGCCTTATAAAAACGAAGCCTTGGGTCAGGTGTTATAATTTCTTCCTTATTCAGCTTAGCCATCACCTTTTGCTGGAAATGTTTTCCATTCCCACTTACCTTGGACTGAAAACAATTCCTTATGGTATCATCACAGGATGAGCTTTTGTAGCCCCAACCCCTTCCGTACTGTTTCATGCTTTTAGGGAAGTTTTGGAGAATGAGCCCAAAGCTCCCATCCTCCTTGGAACATCAAGCTCCAGAGAAGAAGTGTTTAGGAGGATTCGTGGTGATGCCCTAACAGAGTGTCAGGAAAGGAAAACGTGAAATAAGGTGCGTAGATTTACTATCTCAAAAATGAGAGGAGTTTCATGGTATCTGAGCAGAAGAGTGACATGTGGGGTGATTCATTTTGCTCCTGCTAATTAGACAAGGTACACCCCAACACACACACACACACACACACACACACACACAGGACAGTCCATAATGAACTTCACCAAGATCCTTATCTACCTGAACACGGAGAGGAGATGCAGAGAACTGGCTGAGTCCTGCCTGCAGAGCCAGTTGGTGGGAAACATCATGGAGACACCGCACCTGCATGGAGGCTGCCAGCTCACCCAAGAAATGCCCTCCTTCCTTGTTGCACTGCTCTTCAGCAAAGAGCCAGCCTAGAAGTAAAAATTCCCACCCAAAACGAAGAAACCGTGAGAGGTCAGTAAGGAAGCAGTGTGGGATGAGGAAGTGAAAAAAAAATCAGCAGGAAATATAATTTTGGCAGAATGTAAAACAATATTTCACAAGTTACTTTTGGATGACACAACTAAATTAAATCATGGCCTCTTTGAAATAAAACCTTATAGATACAATGCAAGGAATCTGAGCAGGAGTGGAAATACTACCGTAGATGGAGAAGCATCTGGAACAACCACACAGCAAAATTTGATAGAAAAGTAATGGTGTTATGAAAACCAAATTAATATTGGGAACAACATACAATAGAGTAGGAAAATGTGAAAAAGTAAAGTTAAACCTGGAGGTTAGACTTCTAGATCCTAGACTACATGAAATGCAGAACTAAAATTCAAAATACGTTAGACCAAGAATGCTAGCTGTGTTGGGACAGAAAGCAAGTTGAGTATATGCATAACCCATAATTGTCTGACAAAGAATTACAGATGCACATTTTTTTTTATTAGTGATATCATGACCTAAAAGATAACAATGCATCAGACCCTGGGGCAAGTAATAGAGATTCAAGCATTTCTTACCTTGAACCATCGTCATTCAACTGGAAATGTCAGAGAAAGATATTTTGAAACATAGGAGACCTTGAGAAACATAAAGGAGCCCTTCCTAAAAAAATAACAAGTGAATCCAAATCCAGCCAGTCAAGTGAATGAATATTAAATCCTTATTCAACACTAAAACTAAAAAGCATTGAGGCGGATGGTTGGCATGCATAATTTATTTGTTATACAAATGCAAAATAAGGCAATAATAGCACTAAGACAAAGTAGAAGTGGATGGGGAGAGACTGCCAGGTAGAAGTTGAAATGCATCTTGTGCCCCTTTTCATAGAGGAAGTGAATATTTTAAAGATGATATATTATGGTAGGAATTTATGGTTATTATTAAAGAGTTGTCGGAATCCTTAGAAAAACTAGAAATAATAAAACAATGCAAATGAGGCAGAAATGATTATGGAGAGGTAAGATGATGATTATTTTTCTAATATCCAATTCCTTTGTGAATGGGAATCAATGTCAAGTTTAATGTTATGTCAAGAAATAATTTTGAATATATTAATATCCACTCTAAACATTCACTGTAGATTACTATGTTTTGGAAGGAATATAAACCACACACACACACACACACACACACACACACACACACACACACACACACTGAAGGGAAAGGACCCTCTCTAATTGTCAGATTAAAAAAAACCCAAATATTAAAAGTGAAACCAGCTTTCTTTTGGTTGATGAGTGTCAATTTTGGATAAGGAGCTTCCTCCCCCTATAAATCTCATTTAAAATTGACTGCAGCTTTTAAAGTTGAGTCTTACAGGACAAGCATGGGGGTGAATGTTTCTCAGTGGATAAAGGATTCCAGAGCTACTTAAGGAAGGAAACTGTTCTGCCTCATGCAGGAGAGAAGAAAAACACTCAAGAGAAGTTTGAAGCGCCCTTGTTGGGAGGTTCAGTGTAAAGAGCAAAAATGAAATCCCAGAAAATAAAAGGCACAAAGTGATAATTTTAAAAAGACAATCATCATAAAGATTTATAAGTGTTTATAATCTCTGTTAGGGGCTGAATGTGTCTTCCCAAATTCATATGTTGAAGCTCTAACCCCCAATGGGTGGTATTTGGAGGTGAGGCCTTTGAGAAATAATTAGATCATGAGGGTGGGGCCCCCTTGATGGGATTTGTGTCCTTATAAGAAGAGGCACAGAGAGCTCGCTTCCTCTCTCTCCCTTATGTGAGGACACAGTGAGAAGGTGGCCATCTGTAAACCAGAAAGAGAGTTCTAAACAGAACTCAGCCCTGCTGGCACCTTGGTCTTGGACTTGCAGCCTCCGGCTGTGAGAAATAAATGTCTGTTGTTTAGGCCCCCCAGTCTCTGGTATTTTGTTATTTCAGCCCAAGCTGACTGAGACAATCTCAATATGAAACAACTGGCCTGTTTTTGGAGAGTAAGTCAGTATTTTAAAGATGATGAATCAGCTCTATTACCAGTAACAGTATTTGTAAACAACTGGGAAACACAAAGTATGTTCTAGAAAAGGTCTGTGTTTTTCAAAGAAAATGAAGAAAAAGAGGGCAATCAGAAAAGAAAAAATAACTATTCAGGAAATGCACCATCGACATGTAAAGTATTTTCAAGTGAAGTGGAATGTATGAAAGGAGGTGCCATTTGAACTTCTGTCGTTGCCCCAGAGGTGGAAGCACTGATGATTGTAGAGACGAAAAATCCAGTTGTAGCAACATAATTGGTTTTGCTGTTTAACACAGGAAGAATAATACAGATATTCTCAATGATTTTACTGTTAGAGTCACACAAATCACTGAAAACATGGTAATTGATGCAGATATGAGTATAAGCTCAGTGACTTGAGAATGCAAAAGTATGAATACCATTGATGGCAATTAAAAGGCAGAAATGGTAACAAAAAAGCAGGTGCTAGAAAAGAGAATGCTGGGGAAGGCAGAAAGGAACTAAATTTTATAGTATGTAAGTTAGTTTATTGTCGAATGATATATAAAAAATGAGAAACCCAGATGAAATGATTTTCAGGGGAAACAAAAATCACTCCACTAATGACAGAAGATACATACACTATTAATCATATAATTATTGAGGATGATGGCAATGAGATTCTTAAAAAAGCCCAAGTGTTAATGTCTTCTCCTATAAACTTGATAGAATGTAACATCCTTTTTTCAATGCTACATAAGCTGCTTCAGACTGTGTATAAAGAAGGAAAACTTCTAAAGCATTATTTTATGGATTTGGCATAATTGAATACTGATGCTTATAGATTAAAATCATTTATGCTTAGTGATGTAAGATTTCTACAACAATAGCAAATATATCCCAGTAGGAATGCAAATATATTTTTTTCAAGACCTAATGGGGGTAATTCCAATAATGCCAGCATGCTTTCACATTAAAAATTGATGTGTGTGTGTGCGCATTTGTGAGTAGAACTATAAATTATTATTTTTCCCCGTAGGTAGTAAAATTAAAGAGCAGTGGAATAAAGGGGTCTTGAATATTTAGGCAGAATGGTGATGTAGGTGACGGTAATGGAATCTAAGTTGCCTAAGAGATAAGTCAATGCAAGTGGGACCTAGTTGAAGAGGAGAAGTTAAGAGTTTCCAGAAGCTGGTGGTATGATGACATCAGGAGTGAGAGTGAGTGTGGATGGCAGATGTGGGATTGGATGGTTTCAGGTGTGAACACACCGGAAAGTTGGGTCACATGGACATGGGGCTGTTGATGCTTCCTGCAAAGATGGAGGTCATTGGACACAGTCTAGGACGCTGGACCACCTGTCCACAGGGCTGCTGCTTCTAGTGTTGGCTTATATGGCGACATCACGTCTCTGCATGGGAAAGCATCGGCAGAAGGGGTGTGCTTTCTCAATAAAGGAGCTCCATGAGTCATGCCAGCCCTGTCTCCACTACATCTCAGGTAATTAATACCCTCACTGATTTTAGTTTGGGTATTTTGATAGAGAATGAAGCTGCCCATTATTTGCTTCCTTCTTCCCTTTTTTTTCATTTTCACATGAATCAATATTTGTCCCCCACATATATTTTCTTATCTCCCACTGGCGACACGAAGAGACAAAATGGAGAAAAACCCTATAATGTTTTCTCCTTTGAGTATACTGAAATTCTGAAATGTGTTTCAAGGATACCCTATATTGAATAAACTCATCAATATAAATAACTTGGAATAATGTTTTCAAAAAAAGAACTCAAGTTCTATTAAGGACTTCTGGTAGATGAAAATATATAGTTCAGGAATATATAGGGATTCTCCATGGATCATGCTGGCCTAAAGGAGATATAACAGGGAATTGATTTTCTCAAATCAAAACAAAATGATGTTGTTATAGCCTGGCATTTTCAGAAAGTTATTGCTATGGAGATCCTGGGCTTTTTCACACTTCGTAAATGTGGGGAGTGGGGAAGAAAATAGAATAAATGGGGAAAAAAGAATATGTTTGAGGATCTTTCTTTTAAAAAAAACCCAAATACTAAGCATGTATCTTTGAAAACTCAGCTTTAAATTCACATATTGTACAGTTTACCTATTAAAATTCAATGGTTTTTAGTTTATCCACAGAGTTGTGCAACCATCGCCACAATCAATTTTAGACCATTTTCATTACTCCAGAAAAGAAATCTTGTACCCATTAGCAGTCACTCCCCATTCCTCTCCTCCTCCCACCCCCTGGCGACCACTAATCTACTTTCTGTCTCCGTGGATTTGCCTATTGTGGATATTGCATATAAATGGACTCCTACAACATGTGGTTCTTCTGTGACTTGCTTCTTTCACTTAGCATGATGTTTTCAAGGTTTATCCATATTGTAGCCTGCAGTACTACTTCATTCCTTTTTATGACCATATAATATTCTGTGATTAATGGAATACCACACTGTGTTTATCCATTCATCCACTGATGGACATTTGGATTGTTTCCATTTTTCAGCTATTACAAACAGTGGTGCTATGAACACTCAAGTACAAGGTCTTATATGGATACCTGTTTTAATATATAACTTGGAGTGGAATTGCTACATCACAGTGTACATGTATCTTAAAAGATTGCCATTCAACTTTATTTCAAAGAAAATGCAAGTTTGTACGTATGGGTGTTTGTATGAGTATCTCTGCAACATAGCCTAGTTTACATAAAGTCCACACATGCCCTACGTCATCTGATTTATGTTATGCTGACATGTGTTACGTGTTCAAGACAATTGGATTATTGTTTTTCCACTTATAGATATGATTTGTGTTTCTAAACCTCCATTATTTCTTGGTTTGTTTCTGCTGACAGAACGCCTTTTGTGAAAGATCATATGCAAGAACTTTCTTCAGCTTCTGCCCAAAGGGATCTCTTTATTCTCAATAATCCCTCATTTTAATTTTCTTTTAAATACTCACGAATATTTTAGAATGAGCATGGAAGAAAGAATCAGCACCCAAGAGCAGATGGCCTCAAATTCCCCCTTCAATCTTCCAAGGTGTCCTTACTCCCTTTTCCTATCACTTCTGAAATTACCAGTTTTTCTTTCAAGTGATTTTAGAATTCACTTTTGAAAAGCATGGGAGAATTTTAAATGCTATTTGCTCAGTCTGCCAGTTCTTGCAGTTAATGAAAATCTTACAATGGAAATAATTTAAAGGGGAATTAATTTTTATAGTCTTCTGATGCTAATTGGAGTTTACAGTTGCTGCTAGAAAAAAAAAGATTGGAATGTAGCAACAATAGGAGGAAGATCTGATATGTCTAAGTCTTCCTAGGATTTATCTCCCACCCTCTGGAGCATGCATCCTACCATGACCTCCAGCTCTCGCCTATTAGCATGACGCCCGGCACAGTAATGGTTCCAAGTGATGTTCTGTGTGGTATCCAGGCAGTCCATATCTCTTAAGACTATATTAAGACAGAAGGTGAGAAGTAAATGTCCATTGTTTAAACCACCCTGTCTGTGGTTTTTGTTATGGCAGCCCAGCAAACAAATACAGTTACTTACAGCCTGAAGAATCCAGTAGCATTAATAAACACAGTCTTGATTATGAGATGTAACCACAGATTATTTCCAAGAGCCAAATATCTACACAGTGCATTTTGGCATTGGCCAAAGTTACAATGCCAGTGACTTTAGGTAGATGACAGCCATGGTGAAGAACTACAGTGCTATCTAGGTAATTATTATGGCTTCTGGGAGAGAACCAAGATGGCAAATGTAGAAGGACCCCATTGGATTTATCAAACACCAACTGGAAACCCAGTGTTTATGGCTGCCAGGAGACTCATGCCACCTAGGAGTCATAATAAATTAATGTTTGTGAGAAGAGTGAGCTTACATGATCCTTTATATGTCATTGCATTAGAATTCAGACTACCCACACTGCCTAATTATTAGCGTACATGCTAGTTTCTGAAGGCGTGTGCCTCCTACAAATCTATCGAATCCAACAAATACTCACTTAGTGTATGTGTTCTGATGGAACCTGAGCTACCGACACTACAATGATACATAGATGGGTTTGTTGTCCTCACAAAGCATAGAGACAAGGGAGAGAGAGAGCATCCATTAGCATACAGAAAGTATAATAAAACTTTGGTGAGCGCCAATAGGTATGACTTCTCATACAATTTAGTCCCATCTAGACTATAAAGGAGATGTAGTGTTTCTTTGTTCTTGCAGGTCAACTGACGTCTTAACTCTGAGGGCCCATTTCAATAAATCAGTGACAAAATTAAACTCACTTTCTGCCACATTTTCCATGGATGTGCCATATGTCCAGGGTTGTTTCTTTGTTGCTCATTTTCTCATCCATACGGGTCTCAGTTCTTAGCAGCTAATCTGCTTCCATGTTGTGTATAGAATCCAGGGACATTTGCCAAGGGAGAATCATCCAGCTATTTCAGATTTAGGAATGACAGCACAGGCTCCTTCCTTGCTCGTAAAACCAACAGACCACACCTGCAACTTCTCTTCCAGGCTCTGCAAAATTTTCATAGGTTTGAGCAAATTGCCTCCCTCCCAGTTCATGCGTCCTTCAGAGTTATCACTCTCTCTATGATGCCTGACATAATTTCCCAGAATTGTTTGCTCATTTTAGAAACACAAAAATTAGAAAGGGAATTGATTTATTGACATCTTTTTATTCCTGGCCTAGCACAAAAATTTCCTGAGCCTAAAAAGCTTAGTACTTAAAACCTCTTTAAATGAGGGAATGAAAACATAAATATTTAATATCTCACTGCCCCCAAGGAAATAAAAAGTGGATTCCTTGAGAATGATAAGGGGGTAATTAGTGTGCTGGCAGGGTAGATATGGAAAAGTCCACTGAAGAGAGGGATCATTTGAGATCTGAAAGTTGATGTATGGATGTTACTCAAAGGTGGAGAAGAAAGAGGATTTCAAGCAGGGGGTTAATAGTACACAGTTGCAAGGAGAAATTTAAAAAATGGGTACATGAAATTCAATAGATGGAGGCTACAGGGAAGGTGGGTGGAGTAGAAAGAGAATGGGTTATGGAAAAAAGTGGCAAAAAAACAGTAAAACAAAATAAAATAGGAGAAATGGAACTTCCATTGATATGGAAGTGATATCAAGCCTTGAGCTGAGAAATATAATTAATTCAACTAAAGGCTAAAAGTTTCAAAGCAAAAGAATATTTTATGTGCAGTTTATCTGTCATTGATCTATCATCTATCTACCATCTGTCTGTATCTATCTACCTATCTCTCTCTCTCTCTCTATCATTTATCTATCTAGATAAATAGATCAATGAATGAATGGATGGATGGATGATGGATGGATGGATGGACGGATGGAAAGACAGATACATCATGGATAGAGATAGACACACATATTTAGTATTGATTATGCACACAAAATAAGGGAGATGACAAGCAAAATGCAAAGAGTTGCCATGCAGTTTTAACCCTGAGCTATTGATCAAATGTCAACTGTGCCCCCCCCACCCCAGGTCCTCTTCAAGAAGTGGGGAGTGATGGAACTTTCCAAATGGGAAAAAAAGAATCTAGTCCCCTGGTGACGGTGGTGGTGTGGGTCGAGGATGATGAACTTGCACTTAGCAACCATTTCAAACCCCTTTGCTGTATCCCTCTGGATTGCCGGACCCAGAAGATAAAATGCTCTTTCTCCATTTCCCTTGCAGATAAAGATTATGTATGCAATTCAGATCCTTTTTTCTCCCTTTGTAAACTTTTTCAATCACATAAGACATGCATTCATAAAAAGGGCTTAAAAATAAATGAACAGCTTTCTGAATGAGGCAAAACACAGGAGCACCAGCTTGCCGAGAAATAGCACATTGCCAGCAGCTCCCAGCCCTCCCCAGTGCTTTCTCCATTTTCCCTGGAGGTAGCCTCTACCCTGAATTTTGTAACAACTGCTTCCTTGTTCTTGTCTAAATTTTTATGCCTAAGAGTACAAGTGTTGCATTTCCCATAAATGGGCATGTGGCATATGTATTGTTTTGTCTCTGACTTCTTTCTATCCCATGTTGAGATCCATTCGAGTGTTGCCAGCACCTGTCTGCTGTGTGTATTATTCTATAAATACACCACGATGGATTGAGCCATTCTACCGTTGGCAGATGGGGTGGTCGATTCCACTTGAAGCTCTTTTAAACAAAGCAGCTGTGAACATTTTCTGTTATATTAGCTGGTTCAGAGAGAATACAGCTTTGAGTAGAATTTCTGGGACCTCATGTGATTCTGGCTCTGCCCGTTGGATGCAGTCTTCGGAAGGCAGACATTAGACTGGTTCTGCTGTTTCTCACTGGAAAACTCAAACATACAGGACTTTTTTGTAATGTTTCCCACGCCACAGCATTCCAGAGTACAATTCTTGGCTCTGTGAGTATTGTGGGGCATGGTGCCAAGTATTCATTTTTGTCGGTTCAGAACTAGCTTGGCAGAGCGGCCATGGACACAACAGCTGTGATCATGAGCCACGGGACTCAAGGAACTGGATTAGGAGATGTAATTGGACTCCGATGACTCCAAGTTCCTGAATTCCCAAACCCGACTGAACCACAATGGATCTTCCCCACTGCCCATCCTCTCCATGTGATGAGCTAATCCTCACCTGCAGACCCTGCAGGCCCACACTTGAGCCGTTGCTCTGCAAAGCTAATCCCATTTCTTCATGCCCCACCCCTAGAGGGCCTCGTGCCTCTAGATACGTGATTAAAATCAGATCACAGCTTGACCCAGGGGGACAAGTGCAAGGACTCCTCCAGGAATAAACAACATACAGGTCAAGGAAACAGGATGAATTTATAACTACGCAAAATATGACCTTCGATTTCAAGAAAATCAAATGACACATCTAAATACTCCAAATATGTGAACCCACTGAAAACAGAACCAAATCGTGCTGACGATGTAAAAACTGAACTACTTTCCTTAAGGATTGTATGGGGGATGTCAAACCTTTCACTACTTAAGACAAATTAGATCTCTTCTACGATTCAGGAATTTTGGGGCATGTTTAAAATTCTTTTTAATTTCAATTAATTTAAAGATACAATTAGAAACACACATATACGTACATCTGGATTTATGCTATTCTGCAAATACGTAACATAAGTAAATTCACAGGGAGGGTAACAAGCAAAATAGTTCCATTAGTGTTCTGTTCAAATACTGTTCTAATGTGGCCCAAATGATGGGTTTTAAAACTCATGAGGCAGTGAGAAATCTTAAACCAAGATGCTGTTAGTCTAGCCTGAAGGAAAATTTTTACTACCATGTGCTGAGCTCTTGAACACAGGGATGAGACCAACAAGCCAGTACAGGTGAGTCTTATACAAAAGTTCGCACAGCAAGCTGGGACCTGCAAGTCCTGTTGTGATGTATCGCTGGCTGGTGCCTAGAGGGGTGAGAAAACCACTGTCCTTCCTGATGATGCACATAAATGTTCGGGGGGAGTTATCACTTTAGAATTCATCCCTCAAATGTGTCAGATGATGTCTACACCCTAAGGAGGTGGTGGTTGAGCGGGTTTAATTACAAAACCTGCTATATTACACTCCGTAAAAGCCATCTGCCACCCCTTTCACTGCAGGCCAGGCCTGTGGCTTGGAAATCAACTGGACTGAAATTAAAATGGAATCACGTGATATAGGAAGACCTACTAAGAGTTTTAATGATGCCATATTTTCCCCCATCAATTCAGGGTTCATTCCCTCTTCTTGTTTGTTTTATACCCGAGTATGGGTTAGAGCTAGGATAAAACCTATTTATAACCTCAGACCTAATCAAGAGTTGACAGGCTATGCATCTGCATAGGTAGTGTTTGTTTTCGTTTTTTGCTGACTAGTGGATCTCCAGAATTTATTCATCTTGCATGACTGATACTTTGTACCCTTTGATCATTACCTCCCTCCCCCAGCCCCTGGCAACCACCACTCTAGTCTCTGCTTCTGTGAGTTTGATTATTTTAGATTCCACATGTAAGTAAGATCATACGGTATTTGTCTTTCTGTGTCTGGCTTATTTCACTTAGCATAACGTCCTCCATGTCCATCCATATCGCTGAACATTTCAGGATTTCCTTCTTTTTTAAGGTTGAATAATATTCCATGGTGTGTATATATATACTACATTTTCTTTATCCATTCATCTGTTGATGGACACTTAGGTTGTCCCCTTAGCTTGGCTACTGTGAATAATGCTGCAGTGAACATGGGGGTGCAGATATCTCTTCAAGATACTGATTTCATTTCCTTTGGATCAATACCCAGCAGTGGAATAGCTAGATCATATGTTAGTTCAATTTTTAATTTTCTGAGGAACCTTCATACTGTTTTCCATAGTGGCTGTATCAATTTACATTCCCACCAACAGTACACCTGTGTTTTCTTTTCTCCACATCCTCACCAAAACTTATTATTTTCATTTTTATTTTTTAATAATATTTATCCTAACAGGTGGGAGGTGATATCTCACTGTGGATTTGATTTGTATTTCCCTGATGACTAGTGATGTTGCGCACCCTTTCATGTACCTTTTGGCCATTTGGTTGTCTTTTTAGAAAAATGTTCAGATCTTCTGCCTATTTTTAAATAGAATTATTTGCTTTTTTGCTATTGAGTTGCATGGGTTCCTTATATATTTTAGATATTAACCCATTATCAGATGTATGGTTTGCAAATATTTTCTCCCATTCCTTGGTTGCCTTTTCATATTGCTGATGGTTTCCTTTCCTTGCAAAAGTCTTCTAGTTTAAGTAATCCCACGTGTTTATTTTTGCTTTTGTTACATTGCAGGGTTACTCTGAGGCATTTGATCATCTCTCAGGTGTCCCTGATGATGCAAGCCCTTGTGGCCAGTTCCAAATGTGACCCCCATGATGGCCCAGCAACTGCCCAGGGCATATGCATGTTGATGTCCCCTTTCTTGGAGAAAGCCCTTAGGAAAATGCAATTTGCCTATCATTAAATTTCATTTTTTAATTTGGAATCACATCTTAATGTAAACTTACAATGTGTTAACTTTTCAAGTGAAAACCAGCTGCTAGTGATCAAACAGGAAAGTTTACAAGTAGATATGTCAGGTTGTTTTCTAAAGTCACCATGGGATGCTTGCAATCCACTCACGTTCTCTTGATGGTTTACCCGTTTGACCAAATACATGTTTTGGATGGCATTAGGCATGCAACCTATTTTCTTGAAGCAGAAAGATGGGGGAACAAAGTAGCATTTAATGAGAAACTGCTGTGTGGCGGACACTTTGTGCTCTGAATTTACTTTTAATCCTCCCAACAATCCCATGAGGTATGTCTGTGATAACCCCAATTTACAAATGTGGGGAATAAAGTTAAAATATTTGAACACTTCATGTGGAAGCAGCTGGTGTTCACACGAACAAGTTTTAAACCCAGTATTTTGACATCAAAGGTGAATTCTATGCAGGCATCAGATCCTAAACCTGGCCTTTGAGCAACATTAAGAAAAAACAAATCTGAGGTAAACAGTTGTAATTATAAATTCAAGCACAAACACAATGAAAGGGATCTTCTTGATTCTCCACATCTATTTCCATAAAAAATTTATAGATTAGACATAAACCACCCCAAACCATGCATTGCTATGACAACTGTTCATTTATGCTCTGTAAATAACTTTAAATTCGGTGCATTCCTTAATTCATATTCTTCCCCACCCTGATAAATTCGTTCAAAGTATGTATCTAAGACCACAGTTATTATGAGTTAGAAGACTGATTTTATTTTTTACATGCAATATTGTTTCAGATACTTATTAGTTATGAGTGACTACAATGGATTTTCAAATAAGATTTCTTCATAATCAAGATCTGATATATAATCACAGGGATCAATTATTCTCAACTCACTAAAAACGGTTTCCCCTTACCAGCTCCCCGAAGGACAGGGCATGAAGGGAAATGCTTTCAACACTGCCCTTATAAGGACCTTTGCAAGTGTTTTTATTCCACATATAAATATAAAATTCACTTGCTAACTTGCAAATTAAATATTTCAACCCAGAGCAGGTATAAGCAAATGCAAGTACATTTGCACTTCGTAAGTTGCTATCACGTATAAAAATAATGTTTTAGTTGTTTGGGAACCAATAGCCCCGAGCCACCTTGCAAAATGGCAAACCAATTATGTTGACAGAGCGTGGAGCATTTCATTTACGGCATGCGCTCTGATTATTGAAGTTCATCCATGGATGTAAATTGTTATGCAAAGTCCATTTGTGCACATTTGTTTCACCAGTACGGAAAGGAGGTTGTGTCTTTACTAGGTATCACAACAAATATCTGAATGCCTTACGGTTTGGATGTTTAATCAGACTCTGTCGCTAAGAGACTCAACAAGAAGCATGATAGAAACATATTTTGATCCAAACGCAATTTAATTATGTTCTAAATGGAAAGACCTGATGCTACCTACGTCCAGAGAAACAAAAAAATTGCCTTCTTCCCACGTTGTCTTGGAATTGTTTTGCATACATAGGTGCAGCTTGGACATTCCTGGTTTGCACTTTTCCCCGATGGGCCTTTGTTATTTTTGCTCCATGGCTGTAATCCACAGCAGGAAGAAAGCAGACCAAGATCTACCCCTCTGCCAGTGGAAGCTGGGGATGGCAATAATATTTCAGGATGCTAGGCTGTGGCTCACTGCGATTTCTTTTCCAATGGCAAAACAGTTGATTCTTTGACAGGATTGGCGAGGCTTCTCTTCACAGGAGATTGCAGGATAGGAAGAAAAATAGGTTTGTCCTTTTGGTTTCAAGAGTTATAAATTAGGCAGTGGCACACAAGACAGATGAACATACTTGATATTTTTTCTTTCATCAAATAACTTCAGAGTTTTTCCTCTTGTTTTATTAAATCAAGTCCCCAAATAGCTAGAGCCTTGTCCATATTTAATGAGCGCACTTTGTTTTATCCCTATTCTTTGGGGGCACATAGAGTAATTGTGGTGGACGAGGGGCCCTGGGGATTTTGCTGCTTAGATCTACTCCTCAAAGTAGTGAGAGGGGATCATTTCTTAAAGTGCCCTTAGTCTTAACTGTTGCTGTGTTTTTCTTTATTTGCTAGGAGCAATCCATGTGCCTAATATAAAACCAGTACCTCCCATGTGTGTTCACATCAGGTACTTATGTTTTTTTACAAAAGCTATATGTTTGGTTGGCTTATTTTTTGTGTCAATATTCCCAAAGATAATTGATTTTTCTCTGAACCCGCTTCTGATTTCAGTTCTATTCATAGATACCCAACATTTTAAGATTATGTTAATCTGTAAATAATTTATTTATAGACATATGACAATACTAGTATTATTAAAGTATAACAGAGATTGCTGCTCTGTTACACTCTTTTCTAAAAATTCAGATTCTCATTTGGATTGACGTCCTGGACTTCTAACATAAATATATATCATAAAAATATATTTACACACACACACATATATACACTAGAAATATATATGTGTCAAATATATATACTAGACTATATATGAATGTATATTAATATGTATGCATATGTTTATTATATATAATAAAAGTTGTACACATATATAACGTGTTCATATATATGTACATATTCATATACAGTCATGTGCTGCAACATGACATTTCGGTCCACGAGGGACCACATATATGCTGGTGCTCCCATAAGATCAGTACCATAGAGCCTAGGTGTGTAGAAGGCTATACCATCTAGGTTTGTGTAAGGACACTATGATGTTCGCACAATGACAAAATCACCTAACAACGCATTTCTCAGAACTTATCCCCGTTGTTAAGTGACACATGACTGTATACACATACATACGTGTATATATTTATAATTATATGTATAAATTACATACAAATAAAATACTTGTGTGTATTATGTGTGTGTGTAACTGTCAATAAATATAATCAAGTAGTGATGACAGAGAGATCCTTTTACATACCATTGGAGTATAAGTAATAATTATTATCCTTAGAAAAAATGACTCATTACAGATCTATAATTTAGATTGAGCTCATTTATTAACATGAGTGTGTCTATTGACTGCTTTTTTCCTGAGAATCTTTGATAGCCATAAGGTAAAGCATTTCTTCACCTAGGAAACACAGATGCAAGATAATTTAGATTAATGCATGAACATCAAGGGCAGTTTCAAAATCAATGTGCAATTAAAGGTAAAAGTCACAACTTCTTTATTCGCTCTAACTTTGTGAATCAATAGGTGTAGGCGTGAAACGAAAGAGTAAGAAAAGAATAGCCAGGTTAGTAAGAGGATGCCATGTTCTCCATCGGTTTTGCCACATCTGCAAGGAGAAAAGCCTTGATATTTACAGCTACTGCAATGCCATCCAACCACAGACCCTTCTTTGTGTATTCTTGAGAGATGTCTTTCTCAAAAGTAGTTTTCTTCATTTGCATATTTCTAATGCATGAATTCTATCACGGTTATAGAAGCTCAACAGATGTTTTCCAAAAATTTCTCCTTACAAACAAAACTAAAATGCATTTCTTATGTCTGTCTTAGTCAAGCTTTACAGACTGCCATTCATTCAACTGAATATTTCTGTCATGGCACAGCTTCATTTTATACCCCGATAGTTACATAGGTTGTGAGATTTTTTCCCCTAAATCCATGTCCCATAAGTCCATTGACTCTAGGTATTCATCATAAACAATCTTAGCCAGATCATTCCACAGATAAGAGGTTTTCCACTAGCAAATGCCATCAGGGCATTTCCCAGGAAGTCTGTCTTTAGCAAGTTTACAAGAAAGGGAAGAAATGGATTGCAGGTTCCCTGTCAGCTCTTTCCTATGCACTCTCTTAAGACATTTCTCACCTTGTCCATTCCCCCAGGCCAGTTCCTATGGTTCAGTATTTGAAGTTGGAATTTATTTGACAAATGTATCCCAGATATGACCGAAAAAGCATGATCCATAAAAGAAAAAGAAATGTTAAAAAAATCAAAAAATAGCCACAGATGGAAAGAAGATATATGTAAAACACATGTCTGGTAAAGGACTTTAATCTTAAATGCATAAGAACCCTCAAAATTCAATAAAAGACAACAAATCACCCAATTAATAATAATAAATAGGTAAAAGATCTGAAAATACACATCATCAAAGAAGATGTATATATGGCAAAGAAGCACATGAAAAGATGCTAAAAATTACTAGTAATTAAGGAATGCAAAATAAAATCAGATGAGGTACCACTACACATGCATACTAATGTTTCAAAACAACAACAGCAATGATAAAAACCAAAAACATTAACCAGACATTGCCAAGTACTGGTGTGGATGCAGAAAAGCTGGAACTCTCATTCAGGGCTGTTGAGGTGAAAAATGGTACAGTCATTTGGAATATACCCCGGAAGTTTCTGATCAAGTGTAGCCTATCCTTAGCTTTCGAATCAGCAATCCCACCCCTACGTGTTTACCGTAAAGAAATAAAAACTTATATGCACACAAAAACTTGTATGTGAATGTTTGTACATTTATTCATAAGTTTGCAAAACTGGAAACAAGGCAAATGTTCGTGAACTGGTGAACAAACAGATTCTGGTGTATCCACACATTAGATGTTACTCAACAATTTAAAAAAAAACAACTAATACATACAGTGACCTGATGTCACACAGGGACAAATGCTTTAGTCTGGGTGATAGAACTCAGCCTCAAAAGTCTACATGTAGTGTGATTCCATTTACATGACATTCTGGAAAAGGCAAAACTAGAGGGATAGAAACCAATTCAGCCTTTGTGAAGGGGTGTGGGTTGGGAGAAAGTGTGAGTACAAAGGAGCCAGGGGAAAAATTTTGAGGTGACAGAACTGTTCCATATCATGATTGTGGTAATGATGACCATAAAATAGCTAAAACCCAGAACTGCACATTGAAAGAATGCATGGAACTGCATAGAAAATATATAGACATATAAAAAATATATAAAACATATGTTGATAAACCTAACAACAAATAACAAGAACAACACAAAATAGAGACTTCTACTTATGATTTAATCCTTATTTTCTCTCTAAATGCCTTTTTACCAAAACAGGAATTATTCAAGAAATAGTGATGTTCCTAACTTCCAGATAATTCCTTGTGATTGTGCTTCAGCAAAGCAATTTCTTGTAATAAATGAGGCATCTCATTGAAACCTAGATTAAGATTATATTCATAACAGCAAATATAAACCTTTTTTTTTTTAACCAAAAAAACTAGCGTAAGGAAATGAAAGGACCATTAACACCTGTTGGAGGTGGAAGGAACTAGGCAGAAATGTAGGACTGAGTGAAATTTTTCTAAGGAAAAGTCTTTATTAAATTTTGACTTTCACACCATATAAACATTTTATATGTTAATAAAATGAAATCAGAGAGTTTTTAAAACACCCAAATATTACTACCACCAGCAACAAAGGAATCTAACTTTATATCAAATTGATAAAACAATGACTGTTATGTCGATACAAATTGCAACTTAAATAGATATGGTGATGTTATTAGGAACTAAGGCTTTCAGTGTAAGAGGAAATGAAATTCAAAATAGTAAAATAAGTTAAGAAAAATACTGTAATGCTCACTTTCATGTTAAAATGTTAATACAAACTCATAATTTTTACAAAAGACTATACCCTAACTCAGTTCAATAGAAAGGACTAGAAGCAATGACACCACAGCAGAAATCAATTAGTACCCAAATCTTGACTTCTGATTATTGGTGTTATTAAATGGAATTCAAGGCTCCCGGGGAAAACAGCTGATTGATGTTGTGGAGGAAGGACGAGGTGAGCCCGTAATATCCCCTTTTGTGCCTGAAAGATAGGAAGGTCTGAGTGACTAATTCAGAACGCGTCGAAAGGACGCAGTAATGAATTTAGTTTTCTCCCTCGTCTTCATTCAAGCATCAAGCACTACAGTAATAGACTAGTTTCACAGACAGACACTAATAACGTGATGGTGAAAACATATTACTTTCAGATCTGTATATATGTTCAGTACAGGGGGTCTCAAGTTGTGCTACTGTAACTGGTCCATAGATACACTTTTAGGTAACCAACTCTATGCTCTCCAGACCTTGTGATCGTGCTACTGTTTCATAGGGATGTGCCGGATGTAAATTATTATAATGAACATTGTATTGAAGGAGGGGAATCTGACACAAAAAAAGACACCTTTGTCTAGACGGTTTGAAGCTTGGGTGGATTTAAATGATTTTTGCATATAATAACCAGTCTCGCCTTTGCCCCACTGACTGCCTTCTCAAACCAAAAAACGTGGATTCGATTTTCAGTCTGCACAAAGGAAGCGAAAGCAACCTGCAAAAATGAATGTGATAAAAAGAACAATGTATTCAGTCTTCGGGGTTTCCCCTATTGCACATAATTCAAGTGGCAGAGAGGGAACATTCAGACTCTGGGTTCTTTTGTTTTAATCAGTCCATTTTTGTTTTTTAAAGTGAATTTACTGATTCAAAAGTAGGTATGAAACTAATTAGCTCTCACTTGAATTAAGAATGTGGAAATGTTTTGAATGTTTTGTACAAAAGTTTTACTCTTTCAACGAGCAATTCTATCCGTTTTTGTGTTCATGATAATTGTATAATTTAAATATAAGTGGTCATTCATTTTCTGATATTTTCTGCTTCAAATTAAATGTATTCACTTCTATAAGTAAAGTTCAATCATGTGTGAACCCTTCAGAAAACATGACAAAGCAAACGAAATGGTGCATTGACCCCAAATTCAAGTATCCTTTCCCGATTACCACGTAAAATTTAAAAAATGTACTATAATATTATTTGTGTTCTATGACAGTCACTCAACTTTATTAGTTTATAAAAAATAATTCAATTTTCTAATCCTTTCTTTTCCATGTGGAAAACTCAGGTCTATGTTAACTCCTTTTTTTTAATACCACATGTCACATAATTTTCTGAATTGTATCAATATCTCTCGCCAATAGCTTTGCCTCTGGTTAAGAACAAGACAGTGTCTCACCCACTTGAGTGGCTGTGTGGAGCATTTTCAGGCCCACAAATTTGTCTTCTCTACGTGCCATTTCACAAGTTTGGGAAATATCATGACAAAATGTCTTCAAAAGTGAGACAGAACACCGTGCAGTGTTTAAAGAATATGTCCTTTCTTCTCTCCAAAAATCAGACTGCAAGAATCATATATTTTAGATGATATTCAATCTTTTTTGTTTGGAGGTCTATTAAATTACAAATATTTCTATTATGGCATTATTTACTTTTATATAAGAAAATATGTTTCTTTTTTTGTTATTTTCTAGTACAAAATACAGACTATGAAATTCAAAAATATAAAATAGGGAGAAACAACAAAAAAAGGAAATAACATATTCTATCATTTCTTTTAGCATTTATTTGTATTTGCATATTTTTAAAAGTAGCAGCAAGATACACATCTATTTGCCTTTGAATAGTTTGTTTCATTCAAGATAATATCGGGATTCTTTTCTCATGTCACTATTCGTCTTTAAAAGATTATTTTGTATCTGTCCAGATTCCATGGCGAAAGTATCTTTAATGCTTCACCTCATATTGGAAAGCCCTGGTATTTCCTGTTTTTTCCTCTTTTAACTTTCCTTATGAGAATCTTGGCATAAACATCTTACTCTACAATTTTGATATTTCATTACAATAGAGTCCATTAAATGGAATCATTGTGACAAAGTATATAGTTTTAACCTCACTGGTTCATAATGACATTTAAAAAAAATAATCATAGTAATAATATTGCCAACATCGTTGTATAAAAATGTCTTGTTGACCTGCCTTTTAATCATTCAGTGTTGTCTTTAAAAAAACCAATAATCGTATCATAAAAATGTCTGTCTCGCTACTTAAAGCACACTTCTTACTAGGCATGAGAAATAAACACCATTTTTTTCATCTATTTACTCTTGGCCGTGCATAGAACTGCTCTGTGTTGTTTGTTGGGGAGGTTTTACGTTTTTATTTTAGCTTGATTTTTCTCTATTGATTATTTAGCATGCTGTGTTGAGCATGTCAACCCTTTACAGATGATTCAGATGCATGTGGCAACCTGAACATGTGTAGTGTGGGTGTCTTTTTTTTCCCAAGGATTTTTCTGCACCCTCCTGCTGCTTCCCATCCTCTGTCTACTGGACCACTCACAGCCTGTGGAAACTATCTTGGCATTGTCCGGCCCAAAGGCGATATCAACAGCAGAGAAAAGTAAATCCCAGTATTCCCCAGCCCTGGGAGAGCACTGGCCTGATTCTGCCAAGGACCGACTCAATTCGTTTTAATTCCTTGCCATGAAGCTCATTTGTTAATCCAGTTTTTCTTTCTTTCCTACGTGTGTAAAAGTGTTGAAGCTTGGGTTTCTCCATCACAGAGGCAGGAGAGATGGGTGTGAAGATGGGGAAAAATCCAGTCAGATTAATTACTTTACCTTTTCACTATGGCAACTGAAAAATAGAATTTAGCCTATATGGTCAACTATTTTAAACTGTTGGTGGTAAATTCCTGATTTGAACTATTCTTTCCCCCATCTTAAAACTATGTATTTCCATTAGAATATTCGGGGCAAGCATTATCTTCTATTTTAAAAATGTAGGTCTTGTTTCAAAATTTAAATTTTATTGACATCACCATTTTTGGGTTGATAGGTCTTTCTGTGTTCATACTTCATTGATCATCACGCATGTTTAAATATCTATGTAGAAAGAATATGCATATTCTCTCCTCAGGAAATATGGAATGTAAATTTTTAGATTACCAGCAACAGAGATTTTCCTACCAATTTATTTTTATTGAAAAAAAAATCAGAAAATGGAAATGCATCTTGCTTAGAGAGCCTGCATTTTTACCTTCGTTTCAATGTATATTTAATGTTTTTTTTTTCTTTTTCAAGTGAGGTTGCACGTCAAAGAAAAGAAACAAAAAGAAAGGATTTATCGTTTTAGCTTTAATGGCTGACACTCAGATTTTATGAAGGGAAGGGACCATTTAAAAATTATTGACACCCAATGCTTACTGGGATTCAGATGCTTCTCCAAGAACTTCTGAATGTGATCTCACAGTCAGACATTGACGGGGGTCCTGATTCTACCCCTGTTTTACAGATGAGGACCCAGGCACTGGGAAGTCAAGTACCCTGCCAAGGTCACAGAGTTGGGAAGTGGAGAATTTCAACTCAAATAGCTTGACTCCAGAACCCATCCTTTACACCATGATCTCTTACAGCTTACTGACTATTAATATAGCAAAAACACACAGACAGACAAACACAAACATGTTATCAGATCCAAAGAATAATGGTTTGGATGGTGAATCTCCATTTAGGTGGGGGAGTTATTTTAGGGGAAAAAATTCCTATTTTATTTAAAAAATAATTATTGGATTCTTCAGTGGAAAATAGAAGGGTATCAAAATGTACATATGTATGTATATTAACATATGCACATGTGTATATATTTATATAAATATAGATGCATGTAAGTATATGTGCATATATAAAAGTATACATGTATAAATACACATACATATATAAATATATGCGTATATACGTTTATAAATATATACACATATGCATATATTTTTATATATGTACATTTTGATATGCTTCTATTTTCCATTGAAAACACAATAATCGAGCTTAAAATAAAATAGGAATATTTTCCTAAAATAATACATATGTATATATATCAAAATGTACATATATATAGATATATGCATATATGTATATATACATTCCGATATACATGTGTATATATATATATATGCAAAATATTCTGATACTTCAGCTCAATAGCTGCCAAAATCCTCCACAAATGATCTAATTAGAAAATGTACAATAACCCAAGCTTCCACAAGTCACTATGAAGCAACCACTGTGTGTGGGCAATGTGTCGACAGCAAGCTATCTGCAGAAAGACACGATCTCCATTTTCAGGCCTTCATGGTAAAGCACAAACGCCAAGTTTGGGAGAACAATACATTGTAGTTTAGGAGTTTTGAGACACGAGCACAGCAGAAGTTGTGAACAGCTGCGTGCTGGTCCATCCAGGAACACTTCACAGGGAGAGTAATATTTGGCTAAGATTTCAGGACAGAGAGAATGCGGCCGGGTCCACAACCTGGACGAACATGAAGTGTAGCGGTGTGATAGCTCTTTCCCAAGGACGGAGACCTTCAGGTATTACATTTTTGATCCGTAAAACTTCCCTGGGGACCTGTCACATTGCATTTATTTATCTCCACATCACATATATCATTTCCTTTTCATTCTTGACATATTCATCAGACACGTAATAGTTGTTCTAATGTCCTTGTCTATTCATTCCATCATCCCTGTCATCTCTGGGTTTGTTCAATTGCAGAGCTCAGCCCCACAAATACAAATGCCATTTGCCAAGCCCTCCCCACGTGCCCGCCTCTGTCTCCACATGTCACTGAGAAGACCCAGCAGTGTTTGGGGTTTCTCTCTCTGCACTGGGGCACTGGCCTGCACTGGCCTGCAAATCACCCCGGGGCAATACCTTGGGGCAATTGTAGGGCTCAAAGTTTCTGTTTCCTTTCTCTCAGTGATCCAAAACCTGAGAATAGCTGTTTCTTACCTTTCATCTGTTTTTATTTTTCTACTTGTATGGTAGGGGACATTTTCCATTGTAGCTGCTACAGGAGAAGAGACCTGTAAATACAGCTCCTGAGATCAGAGAAGAAGGTATCCTCAGACGCTGGCTAAGTATTGATTTGTGTACGCACAGGGTACAATTAACCACCGGGGAGCAGAAGAATGGAATAGTCCAGAAGTTCAATCACGGCTGGGAGATGAGTTTGCATTCCTAGCATCCAGGAAATAAATACAGTATAATATACACACACACACACACACAGACACACACAACAATTTATATATCAAGACAACTTATAATGGCCGATATATCAACTCTTATTACCAGTTACATAAGTCGATGCTTTCGTCACTGAGAAAAATCTAGCTATGAAAATATATAATGTAGTTCATTCACATTCTGGTGTAGGTTTTTACATTACAAGAACAGGAGATTCATTTTGCAGAGTGGCACAGTCTGGGGACCACAATTTGAGTGGCTCTACTAAATAGCATCTAGAGATACACACATAAGTAATACTTTATAATGAAAGGGATGCCTACTGACTTCAGGACAGTGGGGAGGGAGGAATGGAGAGTGCGTTAGTCTGCTCCTGGCTGCCATAGTAAAATACCACCAACTGGGGAACATAAACAACAGAAGTTTATTTTCACACAGTTCTGGAGGCTGGATCTGAGATCAATGTGTCTTCAGGGCTGGTTCCTCCTGAGGCCTCTCTCCTTGGCGTGTAGACGCCCTCTCCTCCCTGTGTCCTCACATGGTTGTCCCTCTGTGTGTGTCTGTGTCCTCATCTCCTCTTCTTATAAGGACACCAGTCCTATTGGATTAGGGCCCACCCTAATGACCTCATTTAACCTGAATTACCCCTTTAAAGACACTATCTCCAAATCCACTCTCATTAGGGGTTAGAGCTTCAACATATGAATTTTCGGGGAACATAATTCAGTCCATAACAGAGAGGAACAGATGCATGGAGATATTTAGGTTTCTTTAAAGTAAATTCCTGTGCAGACCTACAGGCATTATTATGCATAGTGAATGTCAAGTAACCAAAATGTCCCCTCCAAAAAATATTGTGTAACATGTACAGATTATAAATCCATCAATGTTCCAAGATGCTGATGCTATGAATGATGCATCATATGCTTGCTTAAATAAAGTTGGGAGTGATTCTGACAGAATTCAGTAAAAAAGCTGCTTGGTATTTTCTGACATATCTACTTTTGTTTTCCCTTAAATCATTGAATAAAAAAGTTCTTCTGGGCTCGTGTTGATGATCAGACTATGAAAGCTGTATCAGCTGTGTTAGCTGACACACGGTTAGCTATATCAGCTAATTCAGAATCGTGCACAATATTTAGGGTCTGACTCCTATTTATCTCTTGCTTTTCAGGATATGCCTTCCGGCCTTTCTCCTAAGCAAGATCACCAGGTCAAAACTGTATTGCAACGGTAAATTCAAATGATCATTGGGTTCTTTCCTGGTCAACTTTTCTGCTGTCACTTTCAACAGAACTGGTTTTGTCTACCCATTCCATGGGGCATCTCCACAGACAACGTCGTAGCCTTTAGACACCGTTCTCTTTCCACCCCCTCATATCTCTTCCATATATTGGTTGGTATTTGTACTTTTCCAAGCATATGTCCCATGAGGAAAGCTTCAGATCAGCCTGTCAACATAACCTGGAGTGCACTGGGCACAAATTAGGATGCTTGGACAGCAGGTCCTGGATGCTGCTGCGTGTAGGGGTGCACTGGTCTGTTTTTCACTAGTTTGGGAGAGGACCGTTGAATTGCCTCGCAAGTAAGAAAATTGCAGAGTCCTCTCTTGTCAATTCAGAGAGTTGTCTGCAGGTGATAAAGCCACCGCATTTATCCAATTTGAGAGGGAGCAGAGAGATGCTGCCTAACCAAGAGGCTCTGGGAGCTCTTGACAGGGACAAAAATCTAAGTAATAAGCATTCTGCCAAAGGAGCCCCTTCAGCCATCTCTTCATCTCAGAATGCACTCACTTATGAGCAGACAGCTGAGCTTCTGGCACTCCTAAGATTTTGCCAAGACCACATGCATAATAGGAATCATTCACATGATGCCTGCTAGGTATTTTTTTCCCCATCTCAAAGTTTTAAAGTTTAAAGAGGTAGTATTTTTGAATGCATGAATCAAAGAAGAGGCCTTGAAACTCTGTCAAGGTGATATGCATATTTGAGTGTGCATTTAGTAATAAAAAAGAAATTCAAGGCTTTTTTTGTTATTGCTGCTGCTCACAACCGATATGGATTTCTGAAGCTGTGATGTGCTCATTGTGCATTGATTGGGCATAGTATAAACTATTGCACTGAGGAAAAAAAACATAGACGATAGATAAAAGATGATAGATAGTAGATTGATAGATGATAGATAGGACATGATAGATGACAGATAGACAGACAGATGATAGATAAATAGATGATGGAAGGATAAATAGATATAGATAGATAGATAGATGGTAGACAGATAAATGATAGATAGATAGGTATTTAGCTGCATAGGAAACACTGATTTTAACCCTGATTTATTTCCCAAACCCAAGTTAGAAAAAATAATTTTATGCAACAATTAGAAGCACATCTTAATTGCTCCCTCTGAGAAGGGATGATGCCTGATTCCACAGAGAAGCAATGGAAACATCTCAACACATTGAGTGGAATGCAAGATCACGTAGTGGAAGACCACGGTCCTTTCCTACCAGTCAGAGCCTGTGTGAATGACCTGACAAGACTTGTCACCTCTGTGGCTTTCATCGCATTCTCTCTAAAATGAGGGGCTGGAGTTGCTCACATGCTGCATTCTGTTTCCACCGTGAAATGTGTGCATTCATGCCCCTCGTCCTTTATGTGTGTGTACATCTACCGGCTGACTGAGACAGAGAAAGGCCAGCCTCAGTCTCCAGTGTTTCTGGGGCATACACGTTCTCACATTTGAGGGAGTGTGCCCAATGTTAGAATGCCAGTGATAGTCTCCTCGCTCCCATCATACAGATTTAAATAATTTAATGCTTACAAAGACAATATCTTATTTGTAGTAGCAGTTCATGATTGACATACATCTCCATGAAAAAAGGTTTGAGTTTCTTTTTTAAAAAATTATTTTATTGAGGTCACATTGGCTTATATAACATTGTGTCAATTTCAGCTGTACATTATCTTATTTCAGTTTCTGTATGGGCTACATCATGTTCATCCCCAATAGTCTAGTTTCCATCTGTCACTATGCATATGTGCCCTTTCACCCCTTTTGCTCACCCCCCCTTCCCCTCTGGTAACCACCAATTGTTCTCCTTATCTATGTGTTTGTTTATCTTCCACATATGAGTGAAATCATACGGTACTTGTCTTTCTCTCTCTGGCTTATTTCACTTAGCATAATACCCTCAAGGTCCATCCATGTTGTTGCAAATGGCATGATTTCATCTTTTTTATGACTGAGTAGTATTCCATTGTATATATATACCACATCTTCTTTATCCAATCATCCATTGATGGACACTTGGGTCACTTCCAAGTCTTGGCTACTGTGAATAATGCTGCAATGAACACAGGGGTGCATGTATCTTTTCCAATTAGTGTTTTCATGTTCTTGGGATAAATACACAGAAGTGGAATAGCTGGATCATATGGTAGTTCTATTTTTAACTTTTTTGAGAAATTGTGAGCTTCTTAAATCTGTGATTTTTCAGAAGGGGATTGTGAAGCCCAAACTGTCTGTGTCCTAGAATGTTCCCATATTTGAGAAAGACAGCATAATGCATTTCTTCTCTGTTGGTAATATTATTTTGTCTTTGCCTGTGTATCTACTTGCACTAATAATTGCTATAAAATGATAAAGTACAATTTACATAGATATATATCTAAGACAATGGAGACATTATGAATCTTTTATGAGAACCATGTTAAGTGTTCATAACTCCATCATTGAAAAGGAGAAGGCACAAAGATGATCTCTCACTGGGGTAAATCTTACAAGATTTTGTAACATGGTGACATCTTGTGGTGGTTAGTTTTACATGTTAATGTGGCTAGGCTACGGCAACCAGCTGTTTGGTCCAACACCCATCTAAGGTGTTGCTGTGAAGATATTTTTTTATACATGATTAACATTTACAGTTGGTCCATGTTGGGTCTAGCAGATTATCCTCCATAATGTGGGTGGGTCTCACCCAATCAGTTGAAGGCTTTCAGAGCAAAGACTGAGGTTTCCCAAAGAAAAAGCAATTCCACCTCCAGATTGTACCACAGAAACCCTGCCTGAGGTTCCAACCCACTGTGCTGCCCTGTAGATGTTGGACTCAAACCTGCAATACCAACACTTACCTGAATTGCCAGCTTGTGGCCTTCCCTATAGGTTTCAAACTTGACAGTCCCCGGATCCCATGGGCCAGTTCCTTAAAGTAAATGTTTATTCCCTATTGGTTCTGTTTCTCTGGAGAATCTTGACTAATACACATATACAACATCATGTACTCGGGAGCAACTATGAGTAACATTAGAGAGTGCGTATGTGCTGGATCTTGGCTAACATGATTCAGGATCTCAGATAACACGACCTTCTTTATTTGCAAATTTATTCTGTAATCCATTTCCATCTCTCTGAAACTCAACAGCCAGGTGTTTTATTCTCACAATGTACGTGGTGCACAACATGTACTCCAGAAAAAAGTGTATCTCCGACCCACTCCTCCATCATCTTAACCTGCAACACGTGAAAAGCACAAACGTATTTAGTGAGACTTCTGTTAGGAAAGTGTGAGCCCCAGAGGACCAAACCAAGATATCTGGGAAACTATTGTTTTCAGGGAAGCTTGTTTGGCTGATTAAAGAAGTGACCATAAACAGGGCAGAAGTTTGACTTCCATAGGTGTATGCGTCAGGGTTCTCTAGAGAAACAGAACCAACAGTATGTGTGGTTATAGATATAGATGTAGCTATAGATATAGATAGATATAGATATAGTTATAGATATTGATGTAGGTGTAGATGTACATATAGATATAGTTATAGACATAGATATAGATATAGATATGGATATAGTTATGATATGGATATGGATATACAGTTATAGATGTAGGTATCGATAGATATAGATGTAGATATAGATATGGATTAGATATAGATATATGGATTAGATATAGATATAGATAAAGATATGGATATGGATATAGATATAGATAGGTATAGATGAGTTATAAGAAATTGGCTTGTGTGACTATGGAGGCTGAAAAGTCCCAAGATCTGCAATTAGAAAGGTGGTTAAGTTCCAGTCTGAAGACCAGCAGTCTTGAGACTCAAAAAGAATCAAAGTTTCAGTTGACATCTGAGAGCCAGAAGAGGCTGATGCCCCTGCTCAACAGTCAGGCAGGAGGAATTCTCTCTTATTCAGCCTTTTTCTTCTATCAGGTTTTCAACTGACTGGATGAGGCCCACCCACATTGGCAAGGGCAATCTGCTTTAATCATCCTACTGATTCAAACATAAATGTTGCCCAGAAATGCCCTCACAGATGCACCCAGAATCATGTTTGACCAAATATCTGGGCACCGTGTCGCCCAGTCAAGTTAACACATAAAATTAAATATCACAATAGGCCCTAGAAATATTTGCCTTCATGAGACATTTTCTCCATTAAGAAAACAAAGAAGCCCACTCAAGGATTATTCAAAAGAAAGTCTCTAGTAGAATATCCCTCCCTTTGACTTCGCCATTTACTATTTGATTACATTCCAGATACTGTGAAGTTACATATTAACTTGTAGACTTCTGTCTCATAGAAAATGAACCTCGAAATTTATGGGTTTTGAATCTAACCTAGTCATTTTATTTCAACATTCTTCTTTTTAAAAAATGCTTTTGCTGATGGACTATGTAAATACATGTCCCTTACATGCTCTTGGAACTGGTTTTGCTATTTAAAATATTCTTCCATTAATTTAGGAATCCAATAAATTCATTCACATGTCTTCTTTCTTTATCTGCATGTCAGGTGTTTTTAGCTTTTTAAAAATTATATTTTGCCATAGGAAATGCAAGAAGTGAAAAAAATTCAAAGTTTCTAAGGATCAGAGATGGAAAGGAGAGGGCATTTAAATGGGCTTGAAAAACAAGTGATCAGATATTGACTTTATTCAGTGAAGAACGTGGGGGGCCCATTACTTAATAATTTGGAAGGATCAGAAAGAAATGCTTCAGAACAATTAGCTGTGGCACAAGGCATGGGCTGTGTTGAATAGTGGTGAGATGGCAGCAGGGTGCTAAGGTAGAAAGCTGGAGTGGTGGATTTGGATTTAATTAGGGGATGATTATGAGAGAAATGTGAGTGACTTTAAGAAAGAAGATTCAACCCAAGTTGAGGACTTTTTGATACAGTTGGTGACTTAGTTTGCTAGAGATGCTGTAACAAAGTACCCCAAACTGGGTGGCTCTAAACAACTGAAATTGATCCTCTCACAGTCTGGAGATCAGAAGTCTGAAATCCATGTGTCAGCAGAGTTGGCTCCTTCTGGAAGCTCTAGGGGAGAATCTGACCCATGCTTCTCTCCTAGCTTCTGGTGGCTGCCCACCGTCCTTGCTGTTCCTTGACTTGTAGATGCAACATTCCAATCTCCCTGTCCATGTTCTTTCCTCTGCATGTGTCTCTGTTCAAATGTCCCCTTCTTGTAAGGACATCAGCCATTGGAGTAGGGGCCATCCTAATCTAGGATGACATTATCTGAACTTGATGGCGTCTGCAATGACCCTATTTCCAAATAATGCCGCATTCATAGGTTCTGGATGGAAAAGAATTTGGGGGGACGCTATCCCACCCAGTACAGTCGGCAAGTTGTCATTAAATGAGAGCAAGGAAGGTGCTGGATTCCCCAACCTTTGTAAATGACTGACTCTGTACTTTTGTCTGTATCCTGGCTCCTGTGTTTAGCTATAGCCTCTCACAGCTTCTTATAATAGGATTCATCAGAAGAGTCATCTACAAAATACAGGGTCCCAACAGTGTACAGCACCCGCAGCGATGCTTCTGCATTTGTGAGCATCTTTTTCTTTGTCAGCTTGTCTGTGCTGGGGTTATTAAAAACTTACGGTAAAATCTTGGGCATAAAAGCAGTTCCTTCTCTTTCAGTGGGAAGTTTTAAACACGAAGAAAATGCCAGCTCTGTTCAGTGGGGACCCTGAGTTACCAGATGTCCCTACTCAACAAGGCAGACTTTTAAAATGAGATGCCTCTACAGACTCTTAAACGCCAGAAAGTTGGAGCAGCTGGCTCTCTCCGCTCCAGCTTGTCAATTAGCAGAGGTTGATCCTTGCGACCTACAGTTAATTTGGAGAAATTATTGGCTGTTTAAAACTACAGGCTATAGCTCTGTTGACCTATAGCACACGCACAGTTAAAAGCAGAGAACGCTTTGATATACGAATCCAATTTGTCCACTTTGTAGTTACCAGAATTCACAGTGTGGAAACAAAATAGATGTAAATATTTAAAGTTAACTAGGTAACGTTTTGCTTAATCATGAGGTTAAAAGAAAACAGTAGATAGGTAGGTTATAGTATATAGAGTGTATTTGCTCCTTGAAATTATCAGTGGACATATTTCTTTGTGGAATTAATAAGCAAAATTAATTCTTTAAAATTGGAATATAAAACAATGTTACGTGTGGATTATTTCACTTTCTGTAATTTTTAGTTGCTTAATATAAAGGACTATTGAAGGCGACAATAAAAGGAAAAATCTATATCTCATAGTAATAACAGTAATACAGTAAGAACCTTAATTAACTTATATTTAAAAGATAAAAGTTATTTATAACATTATTTAAATTATCAGACATATTGTCAGTAATTTCAAATGATTTCTGGCAAAGAGGGTTGGGTCTTTTCTTTTTCCAAATTCTTAATTCTCTTGAAACTAAAAAAAAAAATCTCAAAGAATGGGTATAAGAAAATGAGATGAAAGAAGAGAGCATAAAAAAATAATATTTTTTCATCAAAAGAGAAAACTATGAAATGATGCCTGTGCTCACATTGCATTTTAAATTCACTTTTGTGTATGACAGAGATCATTTTCCCACTCAAACCCAATGCACTATTGAGTTACACTCCTTTAATATCTGATGCCATTTTTCTTGTTTACAGGTTTCTTCCCATCATTTGAAATCACTGCTCCCCCGCTGTGATGAGGGGTTCTCCTAATCTAGACGTCGCTTGAGCCCCGAGCCTCAGTCTTCATCCCATACCCCAGTTCTGGAAACTGGATCACATCTTCCCTGTCCATGGGTTCTGGCCTTGCTGTCTTGATTAATGTCTCATCCCCTTTAAGACTGATTCTCTGTCTTGACCTTGGACCCTACAATCTTGGGTTGGCCATGACTCGGCTGCATGGTACCTGTGAATGTGACCTTATATAGAATAAGCTCTTTGCCCGGGGTTGGCCACAGCATGGAATAACGGGGGGCAGGATGTAAACGGGACTGCAAGAACTCCTCATGTGGTCAGAGGCTGGGCCCTTGGGGGCCGCCATATTCCCACAGCCACTCCAGTTCTCAGGAGCCGTTAGCCACGTCTTTTTCAGCGTCACTGGCCTCCGGGTTCCTCACTACATAGGGGATGCACTGACCCCTGAATTTAGTGTGTGTCTGTGAGGAACAAGGAAGTCCTCAAGTAGGTGTGACCACTCTCTCGGGTCCCTCCTGGACCAAGTCATATGACTTCATTGTTGGTTAGGTGTGAAACCAAAGTCAAAGCCAACTGAAACCCAGTCTGGGTCGTCCTCGTCACCAGTTGTTGAATGCAACCCGTATTCGTTTGCTAGGCCTGTGGTAACAAAGTACCACAAACTGAGTGACTCAAACACCAGAAATTTATGGTCTCACAGTTCTGGAGGCTGGACGTCTGCGATCTAGGTGTCCGCAGGTGTGGTGCATCCAGTCTCATCACCCCCCTTAAATACCAAGAATTCTTCCATCATTCAGTTTCTTTATATAAAACAGCTGATCAACACATTTTTTAGTTAGAGTTCTATTTTCCAGAATTAACCTTTAAGTAGTAGAATGTACTTTCAAGGTTTAGCGCTCCACTCATATATTATTGCACTTGTATATTCTTTTTCTGGGTGTGAGGAAGCTGAATACATATTTTCAGTTTAATCTAGCTTAAGTACAAGTTTTTAAGGCTCCTAAAAGATAACCTTTCTGTGTGGAGGAAAGCATTTTGTTTCAAACTGCATACATTTGAGTTACATCTTTCAGAGGATATAATAATAATATATAATAACAGTATATATTATATACTTATATTAATATAATGTATCATACTATTATAGTTTATATAGAATATATATTCAAATTGCATACTTTGGGGTTATACCTTTCAGATTTTATATATATATCTAACATTTTTATAGAAAGGAATCACAAAGCAGAAAGATTTATGGAATGAATTCCTAAACACCAATCATCCAGCTTCAATTATTTTCAACTCATGGCTAAACCTAACTCATCGTTACCTCCACCCCCTCCTTTCTTTCCTCTCCCTTCAGATTATTTTGAATCCAATACTAGATGTGACAAAAATAGCCTTCATTACTCATATGTAAACACTTTGGAATTCTCTCTGATATATAGGAGCCATTTAAAAATAAATCCACAATTCCTTTAGCACACATAAAATATTACACATCACACTTAAGACCACAAATATCTAATCAGTGTTTAATTTCCTAAATTGTTATTTTTACTACTATTAATAGTTTGTTAGTTTGAAACAGGATCCAACTATGTTCTATGCATTGCAATTTGCTGGTACGCATCTCTTTTTTTAATTATAGGGTTTCACTCCTCCTCTTTCCTCCCCAGTTACAATTTAGTTGTTGAAAAAATGGGTTTTTTTCTCTCCTACGATTTCTCACAGTCTGTTTGTATATTAATGACGCACTTATAATATCGCTCGGTCTTTTGTTTTCTTGCAAATCAGTAGTTGATCTAGAGGTTTGATCAGACTAGAGTTTGATTGTTTCAGGAAGGATGTTTCCATCAGGAGGTACAAATTATGTGCATTTCTTTATTTTCTGATATCAAGAGTCATTGGTCGTCATTCATTTGAGGTCAAAAAATAGTGGTATTTGTGTTTGCCTCATTCTCTTGCCTTGATCAGTTGGACTGTTTTTGTAAAGAGACAGTTCATTTCATCAACTATTTGGTTAAACTGAGGTAGATTTTATTTAAGAAAGTTAGAGATAATATTAATTATTTCACTTTGTTTATCAGGTTGCAAATTAGTTTCTTTGTTTGTTTAAATGAAATTCTACCTTGACAGATACATATGAAAACCTCTCAGCTGAATACTCTCGCCCTACATTGTTCATGCTCTTTAATTTTGAATATCTGATACTCATATTTTTTCACATGATGCACATCTGGGAATATCTATTGCTCCAAATTAGACAGGATACTTTTAACAGTCTCAAATGCTCCCTCAACAGTGCAGAGTAATTAACTGACAAATTATGGATAACAGCCTTGAGTCAGGTATTGCCAAATGAAGCAGACAGACTCTTTCCCCTAATATTCAGTTCCACGTCTTTTGAAATTCTTCACCTCATTCATGATTGATAAGATGGGTGGTTCAGCCCCTCTTTGTCCCCTTGAATAGTTTACTTCTATAGAACATCTCTTGTAGTTCTTTACATCTCAACATTTTAGGAGTGTCTGGTATACGCTTAGCTGTACGTTGATTTGCCATCCTCTCTCCACACAATTCAGGTCACAAGAGGAGAAAATCTCAGCTGTTATCACCAGCTTTTCTATTTTCATGACACTCCCTTAACCCCTGTCACCACACCTTCCACTCATCAACGTCTTCATCCACTTTGATCAGGTAATAATCTCCACTCTTCTCCCCAGCCCCCTTCCTACCTCGCACATTTTTCTATTTTTGTCCAATCTCCATCTGCCATCAGAGCTGCCATGTACGTTATCAGCTCTCTCTATCCTGAAAACTGAGCTAAGAAATTTGGACTTTAGACTGAGGGTCATGGGATACCGTTAAAGAGTTTTAATCAGAAAATGACATGAAGAGGCGTTGGCGTTACAAAGTTCATTCTGGCTGCAGGATGGAGAAAAATTTGAAGATGAGCAGAGAGGCAGAGAAATCTGTTACAAGCCTATTAATTACAAATTTCAGAAATAAATGGAAATGTGTGAAAAATATGAGTAGACTGCAGTGATTACAGAGATGTCACCAACAGGCACTGGGAAGAGATTACGCGATAGGGAAGAAAAATTCTCTCATCACCACCAACCGTTGGCTTGACGGTTGTTTAGTGAGCTTGCTGTTTAAATAAATCAGGGAACATTGGCTGGAAGTAGAAGGACTAATGGACATGGATAAAGATGAACTCAGCTTTAGACATAGGAGGTTTAAGGTCTCATATGAGACAGCAAAGTGATGGTTCAGATCAGTTGTTGAATCTGTAATCATGGGCTTAAGAGAGAGATCTGTTGGATATATCAACTCCAGAGTCATCACCAACATGTAGATGGTAAATGATATCATGGTAGTGGATGGAGAGCTCATGGAAGAGAAGGCTGAGAAGACAAGACAGAATCCTGACTTCTGGACTGGAATATAAATGAGAATGCTCCCACTCCAGCATGCTTTCCCATATTATGTCAACATTGTCATCAATATTTCTGTGTGTGTGTGTGTGTGTGTGTGTGTGTGTGTACACCATATTTAGTCACTCTACTTGTTTTATCAGAAGGAAGAAGATGTAGCTCAGTACAAAGAACAGAGCTTTGGAGCCAAACAAATTTGAGTGCAACGAAAACACAAGACTACACAGATTGCCAAGCAACTGATAACATTCTCAATGTGTCGTCTCCCTGGTTTAAAGGTTGAGCAAGTTTGGTGGAAAGAGGAAGAGGGTTGAGTCGGGAAGTTGTGGATTCATATCCTAGAGGTACAATTTCTTGGGTGACCTTGGACTGATCATTCTATTATTTAACAGATTCACATTCTCCATCTGTAAAGTGGGAAGAATAAGGTCTCTTAATTAGGGTTGACGAGGAATAAAAGAGAGAACTTACGTGAGCAGAAAGGAGAGGAAAAACGCTCTCTGATACCTCAACTGCTCCCAGAGTAGATGCTACTCAATGAGAGGAGAGCTTCTTCTAAGGAAGAGAAGGATTCTTTGTTGATGTTTTTAGGTGTTATCCCAGCCTTGGTCTGGAAAGCAGCAGAAGGGGAATTTAGCTGAAGTGCAGACTATAACTTCACACCCACAGGTGCCAAATAGACAATGTTAATATCCCTGTGGTGTGGAGATGTTTTATAAAGCCGTGCCCTTGCCAACACCCACCAAACAGCCTTGGGTGAATTATATTCATGGAAAGGAAAGACATGGGAGTTGACCAAAAAGGAACAATTTGGACAAGTGGTGAGATATAGATAGACACTAAGAATTCTGTGCTATTGACAAATGTGATTAGAGGCAAGAAGAAAAACATACCAAACATGCCAGAGAACCCCTGAGATGTTGCAAGGAATAGTAAGTATTTGAGATAAATGTAATCAGCTTAATTTAGAGTCTCAAAGGCAATGATATCCAAGGCTGGATAAAACTGAGGTCTCTGGCAGCTGAGACATCTAAAGTAGGTCTGGCATGTTATGCATCCTCTATAAATAGTATTGCTATTGTAATAATTCTGATGTTCTCACAAATACTTTTATTAATCATTATAGAGATCTACCCTTCACATATAAGCTGTACCATAAATGGGAAACTCTTCAGTCATTGCAATATGCTCTTTGACTTAACATATATATCTTGTGTTACCTATTGCTTACTTTCCCAGCACTTCCAGCTGAATTCTCATCCAATATTCACAAGGGGTTTGGATACTTGCACATATGTTCGATGGCCTCTGGCCTAAAAAACTCAACCAGAAACATATGCTAATGCATAAAGTAATTGGCACCATAGAAGCATCCTTTTACCTTTTTTTAGTGGTGATGCCTTCTGTCATTTAACTGTTTTGTTTTGAGATGCTAGTATGTCTGATAGTCTATAGAATTCAGTACCTAAGGCAATACAGTGTGATGGAATTGAGATTCCATTGAAGAACTAGGGGGTCTGGATTGGATGTCAGTTCCATTAATCATTTCTTGCGTAAACTTTGAGAAGTTACTAAATGTCTTAGAGCTTTGGTTTTCTCATATGTAAGATGGGAATAAAAGCTTTGCCTATGCCATAAATTCATGGTGAACATTAAGGTGATACCACATGCAAAGCACTATATTTCCATAAGAAAGATGGGAATTCAAGACATCATTTGTCCTCCAGAGACAAGAATGTCCAAAGCGCTAGGAGGTATATTTCAATTAGAATATGAGTAAAACACCACTTTCCAAATCTCTCTTCCTATTGAATGTAGTCAAGCAGGCAGTGTGACTACATTTTGCTGATTCAGCAAAGTTCTCAGTCTGTGCTGCATCTTCATATTATTATTATTAATGAGGGAGGAGGGGTCTCAAATATTCACACTTGAAGCTCCTCCCTCGATTGCCCTAACCTAGGCTAATTAGCTCAAAAATCTCTAAGAGTGGACCTGAGACTTCAATATTTTGTAAAATCCCTTCCAGTGATTCTCATATGCTGGGACGGTCGAGATTCACTAATGGGAGGCTTGGAGAGATGAAAATTAAAACTAAATCTAACTCTGAAGTTCTCTGAAATCAAGCCACCCTATAGAAAAAGTGTTTGAATCCTTATTGTGTATGTACAAATCAAATTCTCTGACTCAAATCAAACACAAGAGGGATGATGAAGGAAGCAAGGAAAAAAATATCCACAGCACTGCAAAGTAAGATTTATTTGTCATAAATTGTTGTGTGCAATTGTAAATTTTGTAACTTTAGATTTATGGAACTGTCAAGAGACACAGGGGGAAAGAAATACGACATATGTTCAGCCCTATAAGGGAAAAATTCGTGACATTTTCCAGGTTTGGGCCATTAGAGAAATTTTTTTGAGAGAAGGTTTCTGAAGTAGAGTCCAGATGGCTTCGTGGTTGGTGGAGTTATTACTGTGACAGAGATATTTTTCTAACATCATTTCGTTCCATAGAATTGTCAATGGTCATTAAGAGGAAAAAGTGCCCTGAGGTTCCCTTAACACCATTAATGATTAAGTTTTTAGCAGCCATAATTAAATTCCAACATAAATCTTATTGTTAATTTAAAGAAACAGAAGATTTAAGGTAAAAAAAAATCAGCTAGAAATAATTTAAGATGATGAAGTGAATTTTCATGTAATATTTAATAAGCGTTTTAGAGCATGCATATGAAAATCAAATTTCCATTAAATTAGCAGGTGTTGAGTGTCCACTCTTTGTGAAAAATATTCACAATTATATTATTTAAAGTTGACCTAAGCCTGCTGAAATCAGTTCTATTATTTTGAGTTCACAAAGAAAACAGAATTAGATTCAATTTTTATCAAGGTTGTAATAGTAGTCACATCCAAAATGAGTGCAAATGGGTAGGTATGAAGGTTGTAAAAATTGCCCTTGAATATTCTTTCCCATTATCCATGAAATACACATGACACATAGTTTGGACTACACCCTGTACATAGCAAATTTGCACACAGAAGTTTAAGCACCATGAAGAAAAAGCAAAAAGGAATCAAAAGTATTTGCAAATGTTTGGCCATTTACAATATTCCACTTAACTCCCTCATTCATACCACATATGTATACGTACTGCTCTCTGAGGTAAAGTGAGCGACTCGTGACGGCTGACAGGATGGACGGTGATTTTTAGACTCAGCAGGATTCCCCAGCAGTTAGCTTCACGATGGAGCTGACCAAGACTCATAAAAATACGAAAGCAAGCAAGGTGCTGACTCGTTCTTTCAGATAAAACTCTGAGTATTTGGGGACCTATTGACATAGACATGCTGAAACACTGTGTTCATTTTTTAAAAAAATTAAATTAACTCAGAATTTATTCAGTGTACCTGGGTGCAAGACCCATCACATACGCCCGTTGTGGTTGGCCAACATTGAGGTGGGCAAGAGTCTCACTGGATGCTGGTTCTCAGGTAGGGATGAAGCTATGCACCCCATGGGTGGGGAAATGTGGTGTACCGTCACAGGAGAGTTGGCCCCTAATAAATTTAAACTATGTCTAATCTCACTGCCATCGAGTCTAATGCAATAAAATGGGTGCTAAAAGAACCAGAATATTTTTATCCCCACACTTCAACCTCATCCGAAAAGACCACCCTATCTTCAAAAAGTTACCACTGATGGGGAAAAGATCCACACTCCAGAATCCACTAGTTTCGTTTTTTTTTTTTTTTTAATCCACACAGCAATTAATTCCAAATCAAATGCTTTTTTTAAAAAAAGAAAAGGAGAAAGTCCAAAAATATTTTGATTCTATTCAACGCTAATTAACTCATCCCTTACTTGGATTGCCGGATCTTGAACACCTCACCAACGTCTAATGAGCTGTGAAGTCCAATCATTTACAAACCAAAGCAATTCAAATGCCACAGAAATAGGTTAACTGCTTTAAATAAGTTAAGGTTTTGCCTAAGAAAAGGCAGCAGCATAACTAGGTAAAAAGATTTATTCACTCCTAGGAACTACAAACCAAAGACGGATCTGTTACTTATGCAAAGATAAATATTTGGTTGTGCAGTTGACTGTGTCCAGTCCAGTTGGCTTCCAGCGGAGACTCTCTCCTCTCCTTTAGCTTTCGGTCTCTCATTGCTGGACTGTCTATTGACCAAACTGAAAGATAAATGAAGTATTAAGAAAACAGGAGCAGCTGAGCCTCTGGCATCATCGCAGAGTTCTGGGGCCATCCACGGCTTTGGATAAGACTGACACAGCTCGGGCTTGCCTCTTTCCACTGCTTTTCAGTTACCCCTCGTGGTCCAAGTCAGGACGGAGAGGTTCTGGAAGAGCACACAATGCCCTTGGCAAATATCTCTGAAGAGATCCGAGGAATTATTTACAGCGCTTGACTTCAAGGGCTAATTTGGCATGATGAGTACAGAGCAGGTTTGTGCAGGAAACACTGAAATTAGTAAGAGGCTCTTAAATATTAACAACCCCTAAAAATAACTCCAGGTGGGAGAAAGGAGAGCAAGCTCTGAGACCCATTTTCGGCTTCAGCAGGGGCCTGGCTAGCGAAATGGAATGCTGGTTTTGTAACAAAAGACATCTTATGAAATTACACGAGCGCTAGTGTGTTGCTGTCTGCAGGTGTGTGCCTGGCGGGGCTTCCAATACCTACTGTAGTTGCACATGTTAGGAAAAGTCTGCCAGCATTTTAGGACATGGCACACATGCCTTACCTTCTGGTGGTTGGTGAGGGTTTGTCTTCATTGGGTTTTTTCAATAACAGCTACAAAGACTTCTTTGGAAAAGTCTTTTCTTTTTTTTTTTTTAGAAATCAGTGGCATGCATGAAAAGTGAAAAAGGCAGATCAAGATGTTTAAATATAAACGCGTATTGGATATGTTTAAAGGCAAGCTTTTCTGATGCTGTGTCTCTAGGCTGTCATCTTCAAGGCAGAGGCATGCACTGGAGGAAGCTCTTGACTTTGATCAAAGCCATTGGGAGTGCACCTCGTGGAGGAAACTCCCCGTGCACTCGAGGCTGACCTGCGTGCAGGCTGAGCGTGCCCAATTCCATCGTAAATCTGATCATCAAACCGAGTCCTCCTTCTCGCTGCCTAGGAAGGGAGTATTTAACACGTGCTCGTTCCCAGGATTCCTCATTATGAGTTAAGGATATTACAAAGCAATAGGTACTTTTGGACAAAGTTTGAATAATGTGATCCTTATCATTTAATCCATGCTATGTCACTTTAGATTTCACGGCATCTTCAGCTGAAAATGGAGAATTGAAGGCAGAAAATAGAATTCAAGAAAGAGATATTTGGGACCTTAAGAAAAGAAAGATTACCCTTTGGGTTTGGCAGGAGATCGTTTATTCACGAGCGGTGAGTGCAGTCTCAGCCTTCGATGCTCAACAAGAGGAGGGGGAGATGGTTTTGACCTTGCTTTGGAGAAGTTACATTTTCAGTTCAGCTTTAGGACACTGTGAGTTTTGAGGACCACCTCAAAATTAAATTCTGGGTGAACACAGGAATGCAAATCCGTTTTCAATTTCTGGAGATAAATATCTGGTGGATACCTCCCTTTCAAATCCTTGGAGTCGGCTAAGTGAAATGTGAAGGCGGTGCGGGATAATCCGGGAAAGCAGGGCTGATGAAGATGGAGTAAACACACGCCTCCCTGACTCTCGCTCTGATTACAACCGAACCTCTAACAGAATATGTAAAGCAATGACATGAGGACTCTTGAAAGCCAGGAATAACAGACTGAAGAAGGAAATCAAAACTCTAAGAACAGTCATACACAGTGGGCTCCCGCTGTTTCCTCTGCCGTATCTCCAGGCTTGTGGCCAGCAGACCTCCCAGAACTATGCAGCATAGATGGACAGAAAAAGCACAAGAAGACCTCTCTATCGTGTCAGAGCACCAGAAAGAGAGGAGCCTGCAGACCGGAGCTCATAGCTCTCTCTGGGCTTTCTTCCAGCATGCTCTAGTATCAGAGCTTCGGCAGAAACGGTGGGGCAATAACTGCAGCTGCAGTCGTGAACTCTTCCCTCGCCATTCTGTCTAAGGAATACCCAGTCATAGAAAGTATGCTCCTTCCAGCCAGAGCACCAGCAAAAGGGGCCCCTGTGAGCTGAACATTATGGAAGATGCACAAGTAGGACGGATTAAAATAGCACAGCACAGTCTTTGGAAACTAAACTTAAATTGGAACCATAGCCCTTAAAGGCAGATTAGAACTTGTGATCTGACACTCACCATGTTAAGTATGTGCTAAAACTGAAAGATGGAAAAAAATTCCAGAAGATTTTAATGGGATCTCATGCCATGCAGTGTAATATTCAAAATGCCCAGAGCTTAATCTAAAAGTACTTGGCATCCAAACATTGGGATAATCTCAACAACTTTCCAGAAAAAATAAAAAAGACAGTTGACATAGGCCAACATCAAGAACACAGGAGTTGAAATTACAGACAAAACCTTTGAAGCAACTAATATAACCCTGTTTAAGAAATAACAGTGAGTATTCTGGAAATAACAGGAAACACAGAAGTTATGACTAAGAAATAAAAACAACAAAACAGAGCCAAAAGGACATTTTAGGAATGAACTACAATAAGAACTAAAGTAGTTTAATTAGAAGGAATCAATGATAGGATGGTGGGAATGAAGGAAAGAGACAGTGAACTTGCATATAAATCAGTACAAAATTACCTAACCTGAACAACAGAGAAAAAAATCAATGTTTGGGATAATATCATCTGGTCTAATGTTCTTGTCATTGGAGTTGCAGAAGGAAAGGAGACAGAACTTGGGGCAGGAAAAAAAAAAAAAAAGAAGAAGAAGAAATAATGCCTGTAAATTGCCCAAATATAGTCAAGGAAATATTTAAGAAGTCTGTGAATGATGAACAGGATGAACTCAGAGAAAACTAAGGTCACACTCATCTTAATTAAACTGCTAAATAACGAAGAAAAAAATCTTGAAAGCAGCCAGAGAAAAACAATAGGTGACATTCAGAGACTAATGTTTTGAATCAAAACTCATAAAGACTATCTGTGATTGGCTCATCTTACTTAGTGTTATGTGTTCAAGGTTCATCCATGTTGTCACATATGGCAGGATCTCCTTCTTGTTTTAAGGCTGAAAATTATTCTATTGTATGTATACACCACATTTTATCCATTCATCCATCCGTGGACACTCAGGTTGTTTCCACATCCTGGCTATTGTGAACAGTCCCGCAGTGAACACAGGATGCAGATATGTCTTCAAGATCTTGATTTCAATCCTTTTGTATATAAACCCAAAAGTGGGATTGCTGAATCATATGGTAGTTCTATTTTTAATTCTGGAGAACACACCATAGTTTTTCATAACAGCTGCACCATTTTACATTCCTACCCACAGTGTACAATGGTTCCACGTTCTCTACATCCTCACCAACATGTGATATCCTCCTTTTTTTTTCAAAATAGCCATCCTAACAGCAGTGAGGGGGTATTGTGGTTTTGATTTGCATTTTCCTAATGATTAATGATGTTGATATACCTGTTGGCCATTTATGTTTCATTTTTGGAGAATTCTGCATGATTTTACTTGTATTAGGTATCTAAAATAGTTAATCTCAGAAGCAGAGCATAGAATGGTGGTTTTCAGGAGATGGAAGGAGAGGGAAATGGAAATTTGCTGTTCAACAGGTATAAAGTTTCAGTTATGCAAGATGAATAAGTTCTGAGGTGTGCTGGAAAACATCATGCCCACAGTTAATAATACTGACTGTACATATAAAAATTTGTTGAGAGGGTACCTCATGTTAACTGTCCTTACCACAGTAAAAAAAAAAAATCATAAAGACCAGAAAACTTTCAAGTTCTTTAAAGGAAAATAACTGTTCAACTAGAGTCTATATTTAGCCAAACAATGCAGTTCAAGAATAAAACCAAAATAAAGACATTTCATTTCAAGGAAAACTAAGATAAATTGTCACCAAGATCTACTTTTTAAAAGAAATTCTTCCAAGGGAAGAGAAATAATAACAGGAAAATCTGGAATGTCAGAAATAAAGAAAAACAGAAACAGTAAATATTTGGGTTAATATCATAGATCATTTTCCTCCTAAGTTCCTTTCAGTAAAGACTGTTGAAAGTAAAAATAATATCATCGTCTGAACATCTTTTAAAATAAACTTTGTTTTTCAAAGTGGTTTTACATTCACAGCAAAATTGAGGGGAAGGTGCAGAGATTTCGCATGTACCCCTTACCCCTCACACGTGCATAGCTTCCCCCATTATCAACATTCCGCGTTTCACACCAGAATGCGACATTTGTTAAAATCAGTGAGCTTACATTGACACATCTTTATCACCCAAATCCAGAGTTTACATTAGAGTTAACTCTCGGTGTTCTATATTCTACCGGGTTTGGATAAACATATACTGACAAGTATCCATCATTATAGTATCATACGGAGTAGTTTCCCTGCCCTAAAAATCCTCCCTACTCTGCCCTTTCGTCCCTCCCTCCCTTCTAGCTCCTGGCAATCAATGATCTTAAGTGTCTCTCTAGTTGTGCCTTCTTCCATGAGTTGGAATCACACTGTATGCAGCTTTTTCAGATGGGCTTCTTGCAGTTAGTAATATGCATTTATGCTCCTCCATGTGTTTTCATGGCTTAACAGCTCATTTCCTTTTAGCGTTGAGTAATATTCCATTGTCTGGATGCACTACAGTTTATTTATCCATTCACCTACGGAAGGACATCTTGGTTGCTTCCAAATTTTGGCAATTATGAGTAAAGCTGCTATGAATGTCCATGTGCAGCTTTTTAAATTCTAATATAATATACTTCCTTGCATTTTAGTAAAAATATTTGAGTATGAAATGCTAGCGAAGCAGATCATACCAGTGTTTCTGATGTACTGAATTAGGAAAACAGAAGTCTATTGCTCCCATTTTTTCTCTTATTTTCCATTTTAAAAACTGTTACTGTTCTGCACAATTGAAAACTTGAATAAATATTGCATTAGACTAATTACAACTGGAATTCACTAGGTTTAAGGTCTCTTTGCTTCGACAGTGAAAATAATTCATTGATATTTTGTTTGTAGAATTCTTTAGCAGTGATGACAAATCCTTACTCTTGCTTGAAACTCTATTTCTATATCAATATTTGTCAAGCCAGGTGTGTGTGTGTGTGTGTGTGTGTGTGTGTTTCTGCTTATGTCTGAGTGTTGGTAAGAGGTTAATAAGTAACCATAATCTCTTTCATCTAGACCAATGTTGTCCATTTGAACTTTCTGTGAATGTGGAAATGTTCTAAATCTGCTCTATCCAATATGGCGGCCATTAACCACATGTGGCTATTGAGTACTTGACATGTAGCTTTTTGAAGTGAGAAACTGAATATTCAATGTTTTAAATTTAAATTAACTTATATTTAAGTTTAAATAGCCATATACAGATAACGGCTATTGTATTAGACAGCATAGTTCTAGAGAATATTCCTGTTGACTTACTGCCACATTTCCCATAGTAGTTGTTATCAGTTGTTTGCATGCCAATCACAAAACTGACAGTCACATAGAATCTTCTAGCATACAATTTTAGATAAATTGTTTAAAATAGAAATATTTCATGGAAAACATTCTAGCTATTATACATGGCACCAAATATGAAGATTTTCTCTCTGACATTGGCCGCAGAGTGCAATAATCATGAACCATATATACTGGTTTTGTATAAAATTGTGTAATTAACATTTTTATATATCCCACACTTTATTAACTTAAATTTGAGTGTAATTTTTTTATTTGAATTTAAAATAATTTTTCTTTTTGTCTGTCTTGAAATAAATTTGTCATTGATATAGTTTTCCTGTAATATTAATATTATTTATATCTTATAAACATATTATAATTATATAATATATCAATACATAATACATACATACAATATGTTAATATTATATAACTATAACATTAATATTATGTTCAAAACCCAGCAAAATATATTTCACAGTGTATGGCATCTCCAGAAATTAGGAGCAGGAAGGTAAGACATGATGCCAAATGCCCTTTTCTTTTAGTCATCAATAAGTCGGGCTTCATATACTGCCTAAAAATGATTTTCTCTTCTTCCTGTTCAAGATGATGAAGCTTGTTACTTTTCATCATCAGCAGCAGCAGCATCCAAGATCCGACTGCATGCATTCTGCAGTACAATCACGTTGAAGAAGTTCACAGTCACTCCATCAATTAATTTTACTACATTTCATTGATTAGTTTGCTTTTGAGTTTGTTTCCATACCTATTATTTAGTGAATTGGCGTCTGTGCATTTGTGACTGGCATTCACACACATGTATGAATCCTCAATCCTACTAAGTACTGGGGATCCTAATTCCAACTGGATGTTTTAAACTGTGTAATTTTATGCACAGGGCAGTTTCTCGAAAATTCTGTGCCCCAGCAATGGCTTTGCATCAGAAGACTGACCTCCACTCTGTGGTTAATCTTCACTACCGGCCTTGAGATCAGGCTGCAACGTTTAATATGGCCTAACTGAAATTTGGGGCATAAAAAAAGGAAACTACAACTTCCACATGTAGTTTCTTGCAAGATTCAGTTGCTTCCAGAGCCGAGATTTCATGGTCTATCTCGTATTGTTTCCCTCAGGGCTCCCACTTCATCTGGACTCCCCTCAGATGGAGATATTGCCAGGCACTGGGATGGGTTGAGTTGTACCCCTTGAAAATTCATATTCAACGTCTTAAATCCAATTACCTCAGAATATGACCTTATTTGGAAATAGCGTAGTTTCCGATGTAATTAGTTAAGATGAGACCATTAGGGTGGGCCTTAATCTAACATGACTGGTGTCCTTATATAAAGGGGAAATTTGGACACAGACATGCACCCAGGGAGAACACCATATGAGGATGAAGGCAGAGACTGGGATGACGCATCCACAAGCCAAGGAACGCCAAAGATTGCCAGCAAGCCATCAGAAACTAGGAGAGAGGCATGGACCAGGTTTCCCCTCACAGTCCTCTGAAGGAATCAACCCTGCCAACCCCTTGATCTCAGACACTTAGCCTCCAAAATTGAGACAATAAATTTCTGCTATTTTAATAAGTCACTCAATTTCTGGCACTTTTTTTATCATCACCCTCGGAAGTGAATACAGGCTCTCCATCTGGCAAAGCTCTGACATGTGCTAAGATCCATTGGCGTCCTAGTCTGAGATGGTGACGTCCAGAGACAAGAAAGGGAATTATGCGAATGGTGTCTTAAGTGATCCCTCCCAATTCACATTTCCTGCTCTGGATCTGCCTCTTCATAAGATGAGGGATGGTGTAAATTTCCATTCCCTTCATAGCAATCTCAGTGATTGGACCTTGCCCCATTAGACCAACTACATTGGAATCCACTTCCCTGCAGTGCCAGTGTTATCAATTTAGGGGTCAACTACTCTTATGCACCTCAGCCCCTGAGCTCCTGGGATAGAACACTTGAGAAAGATGTCCTGGTCCCCAAAAGAAGAAGCAACACTTTCTAGGCTTAGCATAATCCAAACCCTTGTTAATAGACCTAGTCAGCTATCTAAGGGAACCATTTTCAGAGGTGCAACTCTTCGAAACATAGGCTTATTTTATAACTAATCCTCAACTCATCTCTAGTGCCACAAACTCTCAAAGTTCTGCATTCTGACAATGGGTTTTGCTCATGCATTGTCAGAGTGCACTGTTCCATTCAATAGTTACCCTGAAATAAAAGAGTAGCCACCCTCTTAGAAGAACCATAAATATTTGGGGGCCATGAAATAGTCATGCAAGATTCCATGCAACTTCTTCTGTATCTCAAAGATCTTTGTGTGGATTTCACTCAGGATAGTCTATTATAGAACCCAATGCACCTTAAATCCAGAGCTTTGTGTGAATATTGCTGCAAGATTTCATTGCTGCATTTCTTTGTCTTGTATAGCCTCTCTACTCAAAATGTGGTCCATGGACCAGCAACCTCCGCCTCATATGGAAGTTTGTGAGAGATGCAAAATACTCAGCTCTGTTCAGACCTACTAAGTCAGAATTAGTGTTTAATAAGTGGTAGCTAAATAATAATAGTTGGCATTATTATTGTAAGATGTTAACGGCCTTAGAAACTCTGCAGATTCAAGTATTGGGGATGTGTCATTGTACGTCTGGACATCATGAAATTCAATAAGGCCAAGAATACAGATCTAAGAAACAACTAGGATTCATAAAAGGATGGGAGTAGCAAGATTCTGGGCAGTTCTCCACATCCTATCCTTTATTCTTTTGAGTTAAAATTCAGGCATCGACAAATCCACTGGAACAATCTATTTCTCCTTACATATAAATCAGCCATGATTATTCTTAAATAAGAACAGTCAGAGTGTGTGGATAATCATTTAAATTGAGAGCTGAATAATGGATCTTGATTAGCAATACATTAAACCAAATGTGGGGGAAGAAGCAGAGTGCTTCTTTGTTCATTTTGTGCCTAGAATACTTGAAATTCGGTTAAACGGCGCATTTGTTCCAATGAGCCCAGTAAAGACCCATTTGACTCAGGATTCCTTTTACTGAAATATTCTCTCACATTGCAGAAATTGGTGCTAGTATATCAGCTGAGGTCTAGAAAGAAAGAAGATGGGATATTGAATTTTTAATTCATCATACCATTCTCCTCGTATTTTCTAATGTTTTACTGTTGAGCCATTTTCAAAGGCTTATTAAGATGTTAACTTATCTACCCATCTTTTGTTTAAATTGATTGCCAATGGAATAACATAATTATTTAGAAACAGCAAATTATGTGGTGTGATGTTGTTACTTTGTGTTTATCCATTTTGAAAGAACAATCAATGTACACACTATAAAAAAATCACATTGTTCAAATATTAACGGTATCTAGACATATTTTCTTCACATACATACTAAATATTATAATTATAATTCTATTTGTGGGTGAATCTAATTTGGGGGGATTGTAAGGTACATATTCGTTGATACTAAATATTTACTGGCAATGTCATCCACAATACTGAAGCGTGTTTACTCCAAATCTGTCCCCCGGCAGATAACACAAATGTCTATCTGCACATAGTCGTAAAGTACATAAATGTTACCCACAGTCCTTGCCCCTCAAGAGTATTCTTTCTATGGAGTGACAGGACAAATATGCAAAGAAAGATAAGAAGATGCTCTGTTTTCAATGTCAAATGCATGTTAAAGATAATGACGTTGGATCGCAGAAAAGGATGTCATCTGATAGGGTACAGAGAGGGAGCAGATATACCTGACGGGAGAGGAAAGGTTTATTTAGGGGCAGAATAAAGGAAAATGTGTGATGCAGTGGCCCAGAATCAGCCATGGAGGTATTTGAGGGCCAGGCTGATGAAGGCACAGGCGTGCAGAGAAGAGAGCTTATTTTCATTCAGTAAGGATAACTTGAAATAAATATTTATTGAATACAAATTAACTTATTGAGCCCCCACTAAGTGTGGGAAAGAATGTTATTTTTAAAGGAAAAAAAGAAGAAATAAGAAGAGCCCCCATTCCCTAGGAGCAGGATGTACCCACAGCTATAAGAATGCATTAAAATTCACCAATCCAGTTTTCCCTCAAGTTTCCTGCTTAGAACATTTAGGACACACTTCAGGAAACATTGTCCCAGCCTTTCAGCAGAATTGTTCATTACAACATCTCAAAATATTGAAATATTTGGGAAGTAATATTTCCATATGTCAACATTTCAAAACTGTATACATTTCAGTATTTTTTGAAGGTTATGGCAATTAAAATGACCACATGCACATCTGAAGTGCTCCATGAAATGTGACCTTATGATCCCAATTAATTCTTAATTTATTTTGAGCATATCTCCATGACGTTCCTCCTTTTTTCCAGTTTACTTTCAATGTAACAGCAGAGGTGTTTCAAAATCTTGCCAAGGGTGGGGCTGAAATCGTAGCTTTTTAGGCAAAATTGGTTGCAACACTAGGCTGATGGTAATCAGAGTGTTGTGTGCCTAGGAGTTGAAGTTTTTGAGGGGTGGGTGGGGAAGGGTAGCTGTGCTGAGAAGTATAGACACAGCTCCACGTTGAAGTCCATTAGAATAAGTCTCTGCCCTTGATTATATTGTGCCTTTCTCTTGTAAATTCTCTCTTGCTCCTCTCAGAAGTCTAATGTGAGAATTAGCTCAACCTATGAACAAGCTTCAACAACTATAAATGTCACAGAAGAGGGAAAAAACACGACAAACATGGTGGTTAAACAACAGAAATTTATTCTCTCACAGTTGCGTTGGCTAGAAGTCTGAAATCAAGGTGTCAGCAGGACTGATTCCCTCTGACTCTCAGAGAGAATCCTCCTTTGCCTCTCTCCCAGTGCTGGAGGCTACAGGCAATCCTTGGTGTCTCTACACTTGTAGACGCATCACTCCAATCTCTGCCTCCATTGTCACATGGCCGTCTTCTCTGCGTTTCACATTGTCCTCACTCGTGTCCAAATTTCACTCTTCATAGTAGGACACTAATCATTGGATTGGAGCCCACCCACATCTTAAGTTGATTAAGACCCTGTTTCCAAATAAGGTCATGTTCCAAGGTTCCATGTTGACACGGATTTTGGGAGGGGGGGATGACACTATTCAACGCAGTGCGCCATCTTCCCTCCTTAGTTTGACTGTAGAAGGAAACATCCCGCTAGTGTCTTAGAACAGGTTCCTTGGAAACAGATGCTGGGACAGAGGTTGGCTTGCAGGTTTATGAGGGAAGGCTCACAAGGTGGACACATATAAATGAGTGCTAGAGGCAGATTCAGGCAGAGAGAGAAATGGAAAGGTGATTGCGTTGTAGCAGAGGTTTTAGCAGTGCCTAAGGGAACTCAGAAGAAGGGTAAGCACTTCAAGGTATTACAAGTCAAGGCAAGGGTCCAGACCATTTAATCATCACTCTCAGTGCTCATTTGCCGAAACCCGTAATGGAAATGATGAAAACAAACCGTGTTTCTTTGAGACTTGGAGAACCTCTGATCCAGTTGCTGGAAAAATCCAAACATCAAGAACGACGTTTGCAGATAAAACGACAGCTTTCAAATAGAGCCATGTCTTCTAAACCTCCAGAATGTAATGATCATTGGGAAACAATAGGAGGAGATGAAAATTCAGCCAGAAATAGACAATGGAAGGTTATACCACTTTGGGGAACATTTTGATTTTTTCCCCCACAAAAATAGCAGATGGAGCTGGATAGCTTTTTAAAAGCCAAGAGAAAGGAGTAGTAATGATCACAATATATGCTCCATATTAGAGCTCTGCGCTCCTAAAGAAGGGAGACACTGTGTTCATAACAGCCCTGAGACAATGTGGTCTTCCCCCTGATTATACAGAGCTCCCTCCTGCAGGAAAAGAATCTTTAACATGTTCTGCAGAGGCCAATATTCCTCCTTTGTCCTTGAATCTGCACTTTGTAGACAAGCACAGAAATGTCATTCCTCTACTGCATAGAAACCCGTGTATATTCACCACTCCCATCTCTGGCCCACCAAATTTCCTTCTCTATTTTAACATTTCTCTTCTCTTAAAAATACCCTAATTTTTTCCACTTGTTCCTGAGTGAATAAACCAATCTGCTACTTCTGAGGAAAGGGTAGGTTTTTTAAATGGCTCAGTTGTAATGTAGTGCTCGGAAGAAACATGGAAACAAAGATAAGATGTAATTTTTAAAAACCCACGAAATTTGTGTTGTGGATTATTACCCACCATTAAACACCTATTTTAAATTATATATACATATATGTACATACATGTGTATATATGCGTATACACATGTATTTCTATATGACGGGTCTGTACATATATAGGTACATATGTAACTTGATAGAACTAACATTAAATCAAGATAAGTTATAGGAGTGTGACAATTTCAACTAAATATTGAAGTAGAACTATTTTTCAAGAAAACACTAGGAATGAAATATCACCAGGTGACAAATAAATTCTATCAGCTAAGGTCTAGTGGAAGAAATAGAATCCACTTCCAGGTGTTTTCAGTAGCACAGAATTTAATGCAGGGAATTTGGTGCCTAGTTGCTGGAAGGACCACAGGAATGAGGCACCGGAGATCACCACTAAAACCTTTGGGCTCGGGCCTGGAGAGAAGACAGACCACTAGTGGTACCGACAGCCTCTGAGCTGGGAACTGACCCTGACACTCATTCTGGCAGACACGACTGCCTCGAATTTGCATGCCCACAGAAACGGACAGACGATGCTCAGGGAGCGTCTTAACCATGCTTCTCTCTCCAGGCGTTGAAGGAATGCAAAAAAACTGGGAGCATGCATTTTTAACCCAGAACCACAGCTGGAAAGAATGCAGGCAGAGGTAACGTTGAGCTTTCCTGCCTCTGTGGTCCACATGGGGGGAGGAACAGATAAGCATAAACACAAAATGTCCTCACCTTTCCTTAAAAGGGAGCCCCAGCATTCATCAGGCCCTGCACCCATCATAGCTTGGGTCCTTCTTCCCTCTTCTTAATGCCGTTGTAATGGATGACAACTCAAGTAATAAGGTGAAAGTTGACACACACACACACACACACACACACACACACACACACACATAAAAGACCCGATGAGAAAGAACACCTGGGTATCAACTCTAGTCCTGGTATTTGCCTTGGCTTCCCTCCACCATTCATGCCATGCCCCCACGCCCTCAGTTTGTCCTCAGGGTCTTCAATTGTTGCGGTGGCCTGAAGAGGCATTCCTGAGGGATTGAACCTCTGGTGGCTTTGCCCGTGTTAGGTGGTTTTCATCACCCACTTGCTTTTCCACTAGGTGTGGCTGTATTAGGATTTACTGCAAAAGACAACTTGGATTCCCAAATGTAGCTGCAGCCTTATTTCATTGGGATAATTAGGGTTGATTATTCCCACCTTCATCAATCAGGATTCTCCAGAGAAACATAACCAGTAGGATATAGCTATGTATTTATTCTTGAAATCTATCTATCATCTATCTATCTATCTATCTATCTATCTATCTATCTATCTACTTACCTACCTACCTACCTATCTCTCTATCTATCCATCTATCTATCTGTACCTATGTATCCATATATCTATCTGTCTATCATCTTTGGCTATTTATCATTTGTCTATATCCTTCTATCTATCTATCTATCTATGTAGATCTCTATATATTGATCTATTACCTATTTTCTACCTATCTATCTATCCACCCATTCATTATCTATCCTCTCTTTCTCTTCCTCTCTCTCCCCCCCCCCTTTCTCAAATTTCAAGGAATTGGCTTATGCCATTTGTGGAAGCTGGCAAATCTGAAATCTATAAGACAGGACGGCAGGCTAGAAGCTCTTGAGCAGTGGCTGATGCTATAGTCTTGAAGAAGAATTTCTTCTTTCTCAGAGAAACATCAGTTTTTGCTTTTAAGCCTTTCCAAATGGTTGGACGAGTCCCACTCACAGTAGAATAGCCAGCTTGACTTAAAGTTAACTGATTGTAGATGTTAACCACATGTGCAAAATAATGTCACAGTAACACCTACATTAGCATTTGGTTGGGTAAGCGGGTAGTCTAGCCCAGCCGTGTGGACACCTAAGACTGACCCTCATACCACCCAGCACTTTCTCCACCTAATTCTGTTTGCACATGAGCATGAGAAACTTAAAATCACTAGGACTTCCAGTTCAATACGACCTTTTTGGTGCCTATGCTGGAAAAATTTCTTATTTTTGCTTCTACATTCTTGCTTGTGTTTTCAACTATGTTTCTCTTTATTCTATTTTATGAAAGCAACATTATAGATACATCTTTTCAACTGGAATTTAGCTTAAAGCAAGGTAAGGTTACATGAACTTTACTTTGTTCATATAAAAATTACTTAGTATAAAAGGGAAATAGCTTATTAAAAAAAAAAACTTGCCTATTTTGCCAACTCCTTCACTATGTAAACTCCAAAAAACAAACATGTGCAAAAGCTTTGATCAAAAAACAGGAAAACTTGAGCAGATTGTCCAACAAGTAATTAATGTTTATTGTTGAGATGCAAGCATCAATACTTGTAAAAATATATTTATTTTATTCTTTCATTGCTTAGAGAAAAAATGATGATATACGAAATTCTTGCAGGTAAAGAAATTCCACACCAGTAAAATATATATTGTGTATTTTTTATTTGTTCCAGAAAACAGTCAGTAATTTTCAGTTTGATTCTTTTTGGACTATAAGTCATCACTCCTTTCAACCAAACCAATTCATTTTTCCATAAGACTCAGCTTGTGAAATTGTAAGAAAAAGGTCCCTCTTACTCAGTTTGAAGGAACATTCTATTGCAGTCAAAAAACAATGAATACTGTGCTGAGAAACAGCAGTGGGACAAAAATGCTGACAACTATATTTTTTGTACTATTACAAGTCCAAATAAAGGGAAAAAATAAATGTTCCAGTTGTATTTCATGAAATATATGCAAGTGCTTATTTCTAGACTAAAACACCATTCCAGTACTGGAGGAAGTAAGTTAGAACATCACCAAACAGAAAATGGCAAAGCTGAAATGAATTATGAGAAAGTGCAAAATTTATGTAAAATTATGAAATAGATAATGATCAATCAATGAGTATTACCTCATAAACCACACAAACTAAAGGAAATATTGATCACAGTACTCCAATAGTTTCAACCTCAGTAAATAAAATTTTAAAAATTGCTTTCGTTTAACAGGCTGGTCATCTAGATATTGTTATCTAGATAGTCAAAACAGCTATGAAGTATTTAACAATTAGGTTAAAAAATTAATGTACCTTTTTTAGTGTCCCAAATAATTAAATAGATGACAGATCATCAAAATTCCAAAAATAGTTTGATTTAATCTTAAAAAAATTTTAAACAAAAGTAAACCTATTGCTCGGAATTGTAAAAAGTGATTGATTCACTGATTTCCAGTCTGTCCTATTTTTAGGTAGTAAGGTATATTTCTATGGATATTACATTTGTTTCAATTTTACCTAGATAATACTTTACAACCAATTTCTCCTATCTAAATATTTTCCAACTCATAGCTATAATATTCATTTTTCTTACTTTAAGGTTAGCATTTTTCCCGTTTGTTAAGACTATATTATAAATGACACAGCAATAGAATACATGGATATAAGCCTTCAATAACGTTTAAGGAAGATAAAGGGAAACCCAGCAAAAAAAAAAATACTGATAAAACTTTTTTTCCCCCTCAGATATTCCTCTAACCCCATGAATCAAAGTTCTGTTTGAACTTGTTCTAAGCACCACCACTGCAGCCACTTCAACAGCAATAATGCCTTTAAATTGAACGAAAAGTTAAACCTCAGTTGATTTAGCAAGCTCCCTAATATCCAATTTGTTGGAATTATGGGTCATTGCATTGTTGAAGATTATACCCAAACAATGTAAATCTAGTCATGGACAATAATGCAAAAACATGATATTTTCAAATGTCATATTTAATAAACTATGAAATTATATCTGTTTATAATTTTTATTAAGTATGGAAAATAGTAAAATTATAATGTGAAATTCCAAACATGTAATTTCATAACAGGGGCCTAGCGACTTCCGCAGTCAATGCTTTTAACATCACGTGACACATGAGGAAGAGCAAGTTGTGTTGTGTTTCAGTGGCTCAATGAGTCCCTCAGTGACTGAGTTAGGACACAGGACTAAGTGGCATGTAGATGGAGCGAGAAGAACTGGAAGGAGTTCTTGCACTCAGAGTCTGGGTGCAAGTAATCAAAACTGATTGCTAGATGAGCCATCCTAGGAATGCTGACAACATACGAATGACATTGAAGAAAAGACCAGGTAGGCTTGTCCTGGTTCTACCCACACTGATCTCTTATTTGTTGGTAGAATATTGTATAGGACCTTGCCTAAATAATTCTTACGTAAATAAATACAGTGATTTTCTGTACAAGAATGTGGAGCAACAGGAACTCTCATCCATTGCTGGTGGGAATGCAAAATGGTTCAGACACTTTGCAAGATAGTTGGGCTGTTTCTTACAACACTGAACATACTTTTATCACGTGATTCAGCAATCACGCATTCTTGACCTTTCTCGTCACAGGTGGAACCGGCTATCGGTGATACCGTGATATAAAAAATAAAGATATGGTCTTTGTCTCTGGTGCCTGGCACAAAGCTCCTAAAACCTTTGTATTTTTCTGAGCAACAGAGGTGAGGGGAGCTTCTTTTGTTATTCATAATAGTTCCCTTTCAAACATACCTGCGTTTGTGCCAGTGAGATAACTCTCGGTGGGCCCCTGCATAGCTTCAGGAGGGGGGCTGGTTATCAGAGGATACAACCAAGTGATTAGAAGGTTGGAACTTTCAGCCTCACCCCCGCCATATTGACCTCTGTGGAGAGGAGAGGGCCTGGACCTTGAGTTAATCGCCAATCATGCCTACGTAATGGAACCTCCATATATAACCTAAACAAAGGGGTTCATAGAGCTTCCGGGATGGTGAACACATCCACGTCCTGGGGGGGGGGTGTGCCCCAAACTCCATGAGGACAGAAACTCCTGTGCTCGGGGCCCTTCTAGACCTCACTTGTCTCGCTGTTCATTTGTATCCTTTATGATATATTTTTAAATAAACCAGTAATAAGTGGTTCCTTGAGTTCTTTGAACACTTATACCAAGTAATCAAACCTGAGGAGGATGTCATGAGAACCTCCGATGTGTAGCCAGATTGGCAGAAGTTGTAGGTAACCTGGGGACCCACTACTTGCGATTGGCATCTGAAGTGGAGACAGTCTTATGGGATTGAGCCCTTAACCTGTGGGGTCTGCACTAACACGAGGGAGATAGTGTCAGAATTGAATTACATTGTAGGAGACTCAGTTTACGTCCACAGAGAATTGGAGAATGGCTTGGTGTGGAAAACCCACATGCTGTCCCATCATCTGTGGCCCACTTATAAACTATGCCTGCACCATACACAGCACCACGATGCTTTATTCACAGGTTTTGTTGAGAGGTTTTTCTCCATCACGATTCCTAATTTTAAATATAACAGCTAATCAATGAAGCAGATGATTTCTTGTGTAAGGTTCTGTGAAATAGGAAATACATCAGCAAATAATTGGGGAAGCCACGCCTGTGGGCCTGGTGGGCAAGGTAATAAGGGATAAAAGGTGAGCACAATAAACACATTCTCTTGCCCTCGTTAAGCTCATTGTCTAGTGATGTGCGGACCCTGGTCAATCAATAAATAAGCAAAAAATTACCACCATGACAATGATCTGAAGGAAAGGTAAGATGTTCTGAGCAAGAACGGTGGGATGAAATGATTGGTCACACATAACCAGTCAGAAGAGGTTCATGCTTCATCTGTGAGCTGAAGGATGAGAGGAAACAATTTGGTAAAGAGATGTGAACGGACATCCCAGGGAGAGGTCAACATCCTCCACACCTTTCAGTGGTGGCACTGGGTGCTTTCCAGTGAAGACCCAAGACAACAGAACTGCCAAGTAGATACCCAAAGAAGTAGTCGTAGGATCCTGCAAGGTCATGGAAGATGACATCTGGAGGACAGGCAGAGAAGATGGGACTTCAAAACGAATGGGGAAGTGGAGATCAGAGGGACCACAGAAAACTCAGGAGAGGGTGTATCTTTGAGGACAAGGGAAGCAGATGTTTCCAGTCACTGGGAGTGGACAATAGTGAGAAATACTGACCAAGAGCCCAAGAAGGACTGGAAATTTTCTATTGAATTTACTAACGTAGGGGTCAAGGGACTTGTGCAAAATCTACTGAAGCAGAGTTAACGAGGAGAAGAAATATGGGATAAAGCAAATGAATAAAACAGGTCCTTAAGAGCAGGGTCTATACCCTTATTTACACAATGCCAGGAAGAGAGTAGGCAGAATTATTTGTTAACTGAAAGTATAAGCAGAGAGATGGTTTTTTTTTCTTACTCTCTGGTACTTAAGGTGTCAGATGGCAGGATCCACATTTCCATTTAAATCCCTCCTTCTCCATAGGGCCAGCCATGCACAGGATCCTTTTGCAATCCTGTGAGTCAGCCAGAGATGTTCTGTCCGCCTGAATTCACTCATCCCTAGCTATTCCTCCAGATTCTAAAGCTCATGCCTCACGACATGTGTTTGAGAGAGAGAAAATGATCCTCTTGAAAACAGTAAGTGCCTGAACACTTTTAGATGGGTCCTAAGAATTTCAGGTGAGATCTCAAGAAGGCTGGGAAAACAGACTTTCCCTTGCTGACTCTTGTTCTCTGAGCCTGTCCATGACCAAAAAGTTAAAAACATACTCGAAAGTATCTCATATTTAAAAACAATAGCTCTGAGGGCACATTTTTAATACATGGCATTTGGACTTACCATCTGCCAGGTACACTCTGGGGTACCAATTCTTGATGGTAAAGAAACTGACCATAAATAAATGATTAAGTATTACAAGGTTAGTCCAAATTACACATATGTCCATGTGCATCTCAAATCTGCTCCCAATTAGAAAGAACACATGGGTTTTCTATTTTTCCCCCAAACCATCCCTTCATTCACTAGTATAAAACAAGCAATTCATATTTTAATCCAACCATTTTTTTAATCACATGAGATATGTAAAAACTATAGGAGCAGAAGAATAACGGAAAAATATTTTAAAAATGGAAAACCGTGATTTTCATGGAAGTAATGCTTCGAGTAAACAGATTAAATGATTTTGAAGCTAATTCATATTTATGAAAATTAAAACACTAAATGTCTCCAGGGTTAAGGATTGTGAGAAGGAAACTATTTTTCTAAGGCCAGTTATTATTTTCCTAGAGCAATAGAGATTGTTGGAGTCTTTCATGATTATGGTAGAAGCCACACCATAAAGATGAGATTAAAGAAGAAAGTAAAATCCTCATAATCCCACCATTTCAAAAAGATGAGCCCCGAGAGTAATAAGAAATTAATACCAACACAAATAGTATTGTAGGATATGTTTCATAAAGGCATGTATTATATTAATTTAAAATATATAGGACGTAATTCTGAGTCCATTGAGCATATCTATTTGCACATATTTAAAGACGTTTATATAAGTGTATGTATATACAAATGGATATATATGCAAACACATGTATGAATATATGTGAGATATAGAATGAGACAAAGGATAATATTATCTACATTACTTCTTGAAACTTTTTTATTGAAGTATAACCTATGCAGTAAAACGCACAAACAAAAATTGTTCAGGTCAAGGAATTATTACACAGCGAACACCCCCCATGCCACCAATTAAGTTAGAATAGAATATTTCAGGCATGTTCGAAGGCATGCCCATTCTCGGCAATTGTTGCTCCTTCCTCTGGACAATGTCTACATTCTACCACCAAAGATCTGTTTTGCCTGTATTTGGTGTTGATGTAAATAAATCAGGAGAATGCATTATTTTGTGTTCGGCTTATTGCACTCATCATTATGCTCATGTGACACAACTGTATTGTGCCCTCTGGATGTGATCCGTTGACTTCCATGCTGTAGAGGAACCCAGCACATTTATAGATTCAAACATTGACTGGCATTTGGGCTGGGTACATTGTTTTGGCTATTGAGATGATGCTATAAATGTACATGTACTGCCGCTGAGAGCAGAGGTTCACCACGGCCTGTGGTGTACAGACCGGGGAGCAGAACCAATGGGCCACGTGGTACGTACAAATTCAGTTTAGGAGGTACCACCAAACCAGCCTTCCAGGCTGCTTCTAGAAATTTATATTCTCCACAGCAGCGTATATGAATTACGGTGATTCCACATCCAAATCCACACTTGGAAATGTCTTTTTTAAAGTTTGGTTGAATTCATAATGAAATTCAATAGTGGCATTAATCAATTAATTTATCATTTCATTCATTATTTAATAAGAACAGATATTATATCTAATGTAATAACATATGATATAATAATGATTATACTGTGATATAGTAATATGTAGCATATACACATATTATACATATATACATATAAAATATGTAATTAATTAGTTTCTATTTTTCATTTATTAATACATTAGGTATGTTTACAAAACAGGTTGTTTCCTTATACTTTCTGCATCAGAGTCTTGGGTTATGTGTGTTGCATATATATGTTCTCCCGCTCTGTAGTTGTAACCACTGCAAGTCTTTTTTAAAATAATTTTTAAAAAATTGTGGCAAAATACACATAACATAAAATTTGCCTTTTTAACCATTTTTAGGTGCACAGTTCAGTGGCACTAAGTACATTCGCATTGTTTTGCAACACCCCCACCATCCACCTCCAGAATTCTTCATCATTCCCAAACTGAAACTCTGTCCTCCTTAAACAACATCGTCCCACCCTCTCCCCCACCCCTTGGCACCCATCATTTACTTTCTGTCTCTATGAATTTGACTACTCTAGGGACCTCATATAAGTGGAGTCATACAGTATCTGTTCTTTTGTGACTGGATTATTTCACTTAGCATAATAATTTTAAACTTTGTGTTTTAGCACGTGTCACAATTTCCTTCCTTTTTAAGGATGAATAATATTCCATTGACTGTATGTACCACATTTTGCTTATCTCTTCATCTGTCAATGGATACTTTGGTTGCTTCCATAGACATTTCTCCAAAGAAGATACACTGTCAATAAGTACATGAAAAGATGCTCAACATCACTAATCATTAGGAAAATGCAAATCAAAATCACAAAGAGATGCATCTTCACATCCATTAGGATAGCTATTATTGAAAGAAAACAAAACAGAAAAACAAGCGTTGGCAAAGATGTGGAGAAATTGGAACGCTTGTCTTGGTGGGAATGTAAAATGATTCAGCTGCTGTGGAAAACAGTATGGAGGTTCCTCAAAAACTTAAACAGAATTACCGTATGATCCAGCAACTCTACTTCTGAGTGCACATCCAGAAGAACTGAAAGCAGAGACATAAAGAAATATTTTTACACCCATGTTCACAACCATTGCTAATTTTGTCCTGTGTGGTTACGAGTTGTGTCCCGTTCACGTGCTTACAGTTTGAGAACTGCTACAAATTTCAGACAATTTGAATATTTTATCATTATAAAGTTCCCTTATTGTAATCCTTTATCTTTTTTCTTAAAGTCTGCTTTGACAGATATCAATGTGGCTATACTAGCTATATTATTTAGTGTTGGAAATATGCACTATTTTTCATTCTTTAACTGTCAATCCGTTTGTATTTCTGTAACCCTTTGAGTGAGCAGCATATGTGAGAGGTTTTGTGGTTGCTAATCCAATCAGTGTTATTATGACTGTATAACAAATGAGCCCAAATGCCCAGGCGTTCCATGGGTAACAAGTTTAAACACAGCACAGGGCACTAGAACACAGTGTCGTCATTTATATTAAATTTGATTATTGACATATTGGTTTTAAAGCTGCCATCTTAATGTTTGCATTCTTTGAGTCTTGTCAATTCAATCATCCTCATTCCCTCATTTCTTGATGTCTTTGGAACAATTAATTAACTAATTTTTGACTAATGCATATTTTTATTTTCACCTACATTTTTTTAAGACTCTATTTCTTTAAAGAAGTTTTAGCAGAATTGAGAGGAAGGTACAGAGATTACCCCTATACCTTCTGCCCCCACACATACATGCACAGCCTCCCCCATCATCAACATACCCCACCAGAGTGTGACATTTATTACAACTGATGAACCTACTATTGACATAATCACCCAAAGTCTATAGTTTACATTAGGGGCCACTCTTAGTGTTGTAGACTCTATGAGTCTGGACAAATGTATAATGGGATGTATGCACCATTATAGCATCATACAGAGTATTTTCGCTGCCTTCAATATCCCCTATGCTCCACCTACCCATCCTTCCTTCCCCCCATCTCCCAGCAACCACTGATCTTTTTATTGTCTCCATAGTTTTGCCTTTTCCAGAATCATACAGTGTGTAGCTGTTTCAGATCGGCTGCTTCTTTCACTTAGACATATGCATTTAAGTTTCCTCCATGCCTTCTCATGATTTGACAGGTCATTTCTTTTTAGTGTTGAATGATATCCCAGACAATTAATATTTATTGGTTTATTTTTCCCTGCTATCATCTTGAGAGTTATGCCTTTTTCATTTTTAAACTGTTCTTTTGTGTCTGTCATAGATAACGACAACTTGTATCACTGACATATTACTTCTTCTCACAAAATGTAAGGATTTGTGGGCACATTAACAAAATTAGTTTGTTTACACCTTTTGTCAATTATGCCTGTATTTTAAAACCAAAAAGTCATTATTTTCTTATTTAAATATTCATGAGCATTGATATATATATATATATCAATACTTCACCACAATTATTGACATATTGGTTTATTTTGTGTGTCAACTTGACTGGGCTACAGGGAGCCCAGATATTGGGTAAAACATGATTCTGGGTGTGTCTGTGACGCTGTTTCCGGAAGAGATTAGCATTCAAATGCATAGACTTGTAGACTCGGTAAAGCAGATAGCCCTCTAATGCAGGTGGGCCTTATCTAATCTATTGATGATCTGACTAGAATAAAAGGCTGATTAAGAGATAATTTTCTTTCTCTGTCTGACTGACTTCCAGCTGGGACACTGGTCTTCTCTGGCCTTTGTGTCCTGGAACTTACCCCATTGGCTCTCCCGGTTCTCAGCCTTCGGATTCCAACAGGAACTATTCCATCAGCTCTCTCGGGTCTCCAGCTGGAAGACTACAGATCTTGGAACTTCTGAGCCCCCTAGCCACATGAGCCAGTTCCTTAAAATAAGTAAATATATGTATCTGTATTTACATCGATCTAACACATCCTTTTGGTCCTGTTTCTCTGGACATCCTTGACTAATACAACTGAATTATTCATCTTTGAAATAGTGTGAAGGGGCAAGTCTATATAGTCTAGCAACATAGATATAGATACAGATATAGATATACATACATCTTATTGGCTCTGTTTCTCTGGAGAACCCAGACCAATACATCCAGTGTTTGTTTACTTCTCTCGTAGTACATAATGATGGCAGGCATTTGGTTCATATTTGCGAATATTAAGATAAATGATCCAGTGCCTTCAAAACTGGATAGAATCACCCTTAGGTTAGGTGCCTGATAAGTAAATAAAAGACCATAAAATCCCCAGACATAATTTAGATTATTAAATCTATTTTATTCCTATCACTTTGAAATGTAAAATTGTCCATTTTATAATATATATATTTTTAAAAACCATGTTGTGCCACTAATAGAGTCATAAGTGAGAAGAGGATTTTCAAATTTTCAAAAATCAAACTAAATGTTCTTAAAATGTGAGCTTTCTTATCTCAGGAAGTGTTTGTTTACAGAACATGTACAAACTGTGGATAAAATAGTGTGAAATTAAATTTAAATGAGGGTCTACTAATTGAGCTACATCAATCACAAATTAATGTAGAACAATTGAGAAGCAATGAATCATAACTAGAAAGGTCTCTGATTTATTCACAGATTTTCTATTGCTTAAGGGAAGGTATAACTTTCTTTAAAGGCTAATATCTATTTCTTCTCCAATTTCTCAACCCAGGTAAACATTTTTGCAAAAGTATTTCACACTTCCACAGAATTTTCCCCTATATGTGTTAAGAATTTTCTTTTCCAGCTCAACGAGGCTAATAACTTTTCCATAGCATTTTCTCTTTGAACGTAAAGTGGTTTTTCCGTTTTATTGAAGATGAAATGGGAATTCTCAAGCACTACTGTGAAGAGCAATATTGCAATATGTACCAAAAACCTGTTAAATTGCTGGTATGTTTAACCAAGTGATTCCAATTCTTTCAATCTATCATGGTGAACTGGTGTGAATGTCAGAAAATAATTTGTTCTAAATGTCTTCAGTGAGGAGGGCAGGTACTAGTGATATAAAGCAAGGTAAAATGCTAAAAGTTGAATCATAAGGGGTTTTGTATGTAAATTTTGCCACCACGACCTCATGGAAGAGTATTTAGCTATTCAACTGATGCAGAATACTATAGAAAACAGCATGTTTTTAAAACAAAGCAGTTAAAATTAAATATGTACTGATACAGACAAAATGAATACACACATACAAAACAACATGACTCATACAGAAATAATTATGTTAAAAAGATACGAGGAGAATTCACAAGTGTGTTAACTTTCGTTTTGATGCCAAATTGGTGATTCTTAGAACGCATCCCAATTTCTCCTTCTCACCAAACCCACTGTCTCTGCTTCAAGCCTCTGCTCAACCTTTGTTGTGACTTGTGTCTCTCTTGTTGGTTTCCCGATTTCCATTTTCATCCTCCTTACCCATATATATTACATTCTATTAATTTCAGGTGTACAACATGATTGGCTATTTGTACGTATTGCGAAGTGATCACCACAATAATTCTAGTTAACATCCACCATCAAACATAGTTACAAATTGTTTTTCTTGTGATGAGAACTTTTAAGATCTACTCTGTCAGCAACTTTCAGATATGCACTACAGTATTAAATAAGTTTATTAATAAATTCATAGCAATGGAGTAGAATGAGTAACTTAAACTAATTATACACTTTTATTTAACCAATATTAATTAGAAGAAATACATCACTAAGAAATCCTGAATTCTTGATGTGATATAATACCATGGGTGGGGAAAATAAAAGGTTTCCATGTATTTGTTAAGTTTCACTGCTTAGAACAAAGTTCAGCATTTTTTTCTCTCTAAAAGGCCAGATAGTACATTTTTTTGGATTTGTGGAATATATAGTCTCTCCTGAAATGGCGGTATACAATATCATTTTTGTGTCGCAAACGTAGGGGTAGACAACAGTAAATGAATGGGCATGACTGTGTGCCCATGTAATTTGGTATGCCAACTCTCTGGATTAGATTATTTCCCTTATCCTCAGGTTTTTTTGAGGTGACTTTAATATCTGAAAAAACAAAATATCTATCTGTGATTATTGTCTTCAAAATGAAGTACAATAAAGACAAAGTATTTGCCTCTACAAATTCAACAAGATGAAATATGAAATATTTATGATATACATATATAGTCAATAAATGATGGCATTAAATCTACTGTATTTTCATCCTTGTTATTTTAATGCAAATCAGTTCTACGTTCGAGTCTCAAAATACTTTTAAACCTTTCTGGCATGATTTCGTATCTTTAGATTTTAAATCTGACATGCATCAATTTCAGCCTCCTCAAAGAAAAGATAAACACATTTGTGTTTTGGTAATGCCATGGAAACCTTCGTGAGAATGGAGTCCCAGAATTCCATAAAAAGCCGTAATTCAGGATGAGTGGATGCCAGACAGAGTTCCTGAAGGTGGTTGAGCTGTGGGGTGGGTGAGTTTCAGACGTTACCTTAGTTTACCATGTTTGGTGAGCATCAGACACGCTGGCAATGCTTTGTAAAGATCAACATTCCGATTCATTAGGTCTGTGGGCTCCCGGATTTACGTGGTTAAATTACTCTGGTTTGGGAAACTCTGCTATACACATCTAGCCAAACAAACGGTTCCTTTGTGTTTATAAATCGACACACTTCCCCGAGGTGAGTTCTGTTACTGAGTGCTTTATCTTTATTTCTGAATTGGAGTCATAGTTTCTGTTCATATGTCAGGAAATGCAAAGAAGGCAGGCAGCACTCAGATACTGCGTAACTGACAGTGTTTTAGGATCACTCTCTAAGTGACTGAGATGCTTACCGAATGAGACATCCTATTAAATACATCCCTGCAAGACTTGGCTGGCGAGGCAAGTAGACGAAACATATGCCCTTAATTTTTTTTGTTGTTGGTTAACGAAACTCAAGGTTATGCTAATTAATCACACCATGCCCCGTATCTTGTGAAATTTGTTTCCAGAATAACTAATTCTCAGGGATTATTTTTATTAATGAATCTGTTGCTGATTTCATGCATAATGCAACAGAAAACACACTACATATCCAACGCAAGCTCTCGGTGTAAATTCACGAATGCTGTGGGTGTTCAGAATTATGGTGGATAATGTCTTGTGCTGACACTGTGTTAGACCATGAATGTGGGATGATCTAGGAGAGAACTTTACACCTATTCGGATGTTCGTCTATGCAAGGCTGCAGCGGGCACACAATCCATGGTTTTTTTCATCGATGGTTTATCGGATGTTCTACTGGGGCATCAAAACATAGATATGAAGCTCCTAGTAAACAAAGATTCCTAAAAGCTATTCAGGGACCATAAACACAGCAGCTTTATTGCCACCAGAGTTCAGAGCAGACACAAACCACATCAGCCAATTGTCCCACATCCACCATGTTATCGGAAAACGTTCTTCCACATGTCACCTGGGCTCTCCACCCTGGTTTAACACCAATAATCAGGAAAAAGCCCTTCCTTAGCTACTGTGGGAAGGCTACCAGGAGCCCTGATCTTTCTGAGGACTTCAACTGCAAAATAAACACACTGAAATCAAACTGAGACTAGAATCTGGCAAACAGAAATAAACAAATGTTCGATTCCATGTCTTGGAGCAAATTGTGCCACATTTATAAATTAATAAATTTGATACTCATAAAAATGTCACTGCATTTAAAAAAATGTCACAGACATTATTTTTCTTAGTTTAGAGTCAGCCCCAAGTTAGCATGTTTGCACCTCAAAGAGACAGCCCAATTTAAATTGAAAGTTTGTTTAGGGGTAGACAAATGATGCCTGATAAATATGTAGTGTAATTATACACTTACAATCATATAATACTTATATGAATAATATATAATAGTGCATATTAAATACTACTTATATATAATAATGCAATTGTGTTCCAAATAGATAGATGTGTTTGTCTTATATAGATAATTGTTGACCCTTGTTGTGGAAAAGCCTTTAATTAAAACCCAAAATCCAATAGGCATAGAAGTTTCAATTCATTTGATTAAAATTGTTTTGTAATAGTCTTTATAGCAAATGACACATAAGCAAAGCAAGCAACCTTCTGAGAAAATATTTGCAAATTACATGAAAAAGGACTAATTTCCAAATATATAAATGTCTCCTTGGAATGTACATGTACATGTAAAATCCCAGAAATGTAATATAACACAAGGATAATGGAAATTAACATGGAGTTCATAGAAAGTGAAATATAAATTATTAGTCATATAAAATATGCACAACCCATTAATAAAAAGAGGTTATGAATTAAAAGTACACTAAGTTCATTTTTTTTAAACTATCAGTTCTGCAGAACTCTAAAAATTTGACTTAAGCTTCTATTAGCAAGTCTGCAATGTTCTCACGCTTTTCCAGGGGGATGACAATCAGCTACAATTGAATTCCTACAAAGGGTTTGTAAATATCCATAATATTACATATGCACCTACAATTGACCCAGAAATCCCATTGCTAGAAATTTATCCTACCTATACATCCACACTTTTACGAAAAATATGCACAAGGTAATTTACTGCTGCATTTTTTACATGGAATTGGATGCCTACATAAATCATTCCCCATATGTAGGAATAAAATCTATGTTGCCATAAAAAACCATATTTAGGAATTGCTCTGTGTAGCATTATGACTAGATGTTTAGCATATACAAAGTAACACAAATTTTAAACATTAAAAAGTAAGTAGAGGAAAGAATGGGATGGTAGGATGTCTTTTGTGCAAAAAAATGTGAGACATGAGCACCTGTGTGTGTAGTTGCTTACGTTTGCATAGAGAAGAGAAATGTTTGGTGGATTCCTAAGACAGAAATATAAACGTTGCTGTGTGTGTCCGAGTCGGGGTTGAAGGGGAACCGGTGGCACCCTCGTGTGGGGGTAATTGAGGAGAGCTGAATAAAAGGGCTTTATGCAAAGATGCATGTGAGCAAGGTTTATAGGAAACCAGTAGGAGGGAGCAAGATTAGTAACAGCAGGAAGATCTGGAAACCAGAAGGGGCGAAGAGTGGAAACAGCCATAAGAGACAGCTGCAGAGAGGAGTGGCGGCTTTGTGCAGAGGCCCAGAAAATGGCTGTGGGGAATAGATGTTTCCGTTGCATGCTCTGCCAAACCCTCTGACATCCAATGGTCAAACCCAATCAGATCCCAGAGGGCAGGGAAGCCCTTTGAGCTTGTCCGCAGAGGCAGGCTCCAGCAGCACAAAACAGGGTGGAGAGGGATGGGGAGTGCATCTTGAGGGACAAGGAGGAAGTGCAGCTTGCCTTGTGTCCAGAGCGTAGGCCACAGTGTGGGGGTGCTGAAGAAGGGGCCAGATTTTTCACTGCAGAACATTTCTTTCTCCAATTTTTGAACCACGAATGTATTCCCTACTCAGAAATCATTTACCATGGCCCAAGTAATCATTTCTTGTTATACTGATTATATTTTCACTGTTCTTTAATCCGATGTTTAAAATAAGTAGAAGCTTAATAGTGTTTTCATGGGAACGACTTTTTCCCCTGAAGCAAAACTCACAGATGAACAGTGTGGCCAGTCCTGGAGTAGACGTCGGGATCTTTTAACCGAGTTTTCTTCAAACAGATCTGCAGTCTTATAAACATGTAGTCACATTGGAAATCCCCTTTTCTTTCCTTAATTTGCTTCATTCTTTTCTATAAGTTCTTATTCAATATGCAGTATCAAATTATGATTCTGTTTTACCAGTAGCAAATGTAGGATAACATTGTATTTATATATTATTATTTACAGCCAAAACAATATCTGCTATGGTCATTATGAATTTCTATTAGGCTCATATCAGCCCACAATATTAATGATTCCCTTAATGGTGAATAAATCTCATTGTGTGTCCTGAAGAACGCTTGGATTTGAGTAGGACAGCATTTTGCTGGGTCGATTCAAATGCTGAAACTTAAGTAGTAAATAAACATAAACACTAAAGGAAATTTTCTTGAAGGTAAAAAATACAGCCTATGAAGGCTCTTTCTCCCTTTAATCTTATTCATGCTGTTAAAGTGTGTACATAGGTGTACATTTGACCATCACAAAACCTCTTTAATAAAAAAAGGTTTAATGTAGATGATCAATTTCCAAGATTACCCTTGCTCAATACATATTTAACTCCATCCCATTGGAGACTACTTGGCCATTTCAGGACCTGGAATAATTATGAAAACTTTAGGCTCTATTCACTAAGCAAGAGCAGTATGGAACCTAATTTTGAGCAATATTAATTCAATGTTGATTTACTGGGAATGGCGACGTTATGGGGTAACAAAGGTGAGCAAGATAGATGTCCGTGTTCTGGTGCAAAGACTGGAGTGCAATAGTCATAAAAATGTGTGAAAGCATGATCAAAGATACTTTTTCCTCCACACTTTGAGTGGATGCTGCTATAAATACGTAATTCTACAAAATGGACTCATTTATGATGTAGAGTCCAAAGCCAATTTTTTCTAAAGTGTTTTATTTCCCTTTGTAGGAATCCCCCAAATTATTCAATCTGGGGACTTGGCTAGGTCTTAATGTTCCCACATAATATACAATTGCATCCACAAATTGCTTTTCATTCTTTTATGGGCATGCTCTGAAAATTAGAAATATAGAATTTCACCCAAGATACTCATACAGAATCGTTGAAAACGAAAAAATAAAACGTTTCTCGACAAAGATATGTTTCCCTTAACCAGATTTATTTCAATACAATGGGCTACTTTTCTACGGTTAAGATTCACTACTTGCCGTATTTTAAACAATCAGATAAATGTAATTCTATCAGGTATGGGTTTTTAAACAAGTATAAAAAAGCAAAAGAGAGAAGCATATAAATTAATGTGATAAAGACGGTCTTCACAAAGCATACTTTATGAAGAATCATGTCATGAATTCATCTATTTTTTTCAGCACGAATGAATATTTCTCTAAGGCGTTCAGCGAGAGACTAGGAAAAGCCACGTGGCTTAATTCCACAGTTTGTATAGTTTCTCAAGTAATCGCAGTGCTATTGTTGTACAAAATATGTCTATTTTTATGCAGCTGTATTTACCAATCCGTTCCTTTATGGCAGGTGCTCTGGTATTTGGTTTAAGACATTATTTTCGACTCTGATATAAAGATGTTCTCCAATGTTTTCTTCTGAAAGTTTGAGGCCTTTGCTTTTCACATTGAGATTTTACAGTCATGTGGAATTAAATTATTTAATGTATCACAGATTTCTATACGTTTTCTCCCATATTGTCAGCTGTGGCAATATTACTATTCGACATCGCAACATCCATTCTCTGCCTTCTACAGAGATCTTTGACTTGTTCAGATGAATCGATGTTCACAGCTGGATATATTCTCTTCTCTGAACACATCAGCAGCTGCAGATAGCTATGGGAGGTGTTTCCAGAAAATGCAACATGGGTTCAAGTCAGGTGGGTGGGTTTCTGGAATAAAACCACTTTCCTCCTAAAACAAGAATCCCTCACATATCAGAGTTCTCCTCCTTACTTCCTACTGGTAGCAAGAACGTCACTTATTGACCCAAAGCAGACTTCTTGGAACCATAAGCCTGAAATTCTGGCTCTCAGGATGATGGAGAAGAAAATGTAAGATTCTGGGTACAGGATGACTTTTCTGAGCACTTCATCCTCCAGACCTTTGAACTTTTTATTATATGAGAAAAATAAAATGCTGTTTGATTAAGTCACTGATATTGGTATCTGTCAAGTATACCTAAAAGCAAAAGTATAAGTTACAAAACTAGTTATGTTACCATTATTTATTTTGCACGTGGCACATTGTATGCCAGCTACTCATCATGCAAACTTTGTAAGTTGAACATTGCCATGTCCCCGTATGTCTGTTTCTAAGCTCTGTGTTTTACAGTTATATTTTATCCACCCTGTCCAAATTTTGCAGTGATAACTGTATAAGTCTTGGTATCCAGGGGGAGAAGTCATAACAATTATCCCCCACTCTTCCTCAAAATTTTATTGGACATTCTTGGGCCATTATATTTCCATATACATATTTGGGAGCAATTTGTCCAGTCAAGAAAAGATAGCTAGAATAAGTTAGAATTTTGTGTGTGTGTGTGTGAGGAAGACCAGCCCTGAGCTTACATCCATTGCCAATCTCCTCTTTTTTTTTGCTGAGGAAGACTGGCCCTGGGCTAACATCTGTGCCCATCTTCCTCTACTTTATTTGGGACACTGCCACAGCATAGCTTGACAAGTGGTGCATCGGCTGGCACCCGGGATCCGAACCCACGAACCTACCCAAAACGCAGCACCACCGGGCTGGCCCCTAGAATAAGTTAGAATTTTAAATCAGTTTGGAGGAGAATTGAGATCTTTACACTATCGAGTCTGCCATATATCAAACACTGATATATCTCAATTTATTTAGACGTTATGTTATGCTGTTCCTAACCTGTTGTTCTATTTTACAAGTTCTTTTTTTTTAAATTATTTCTAAGAACTTATAGGTGTATTTCCGTTGGGATTGAGACTTTTGAACAAATAACAGTCCCATCTGGTATTTGGTAATGCCGGTGTCAGCTAATGCTAATAATGTATGTGAACTGACCTTTGACTGAGCACGCTTTTTGAAATTATCTTATTATTTCATTCAGGATTATATCTATGTAAAATAATTACGTCATTGGCATCATTTGCCAATAATAGCTATTGCTCTCAATTCCTTTTCAATTGCTGCACTGAGAGGACTTTCAATTCAATACTGAATAGAATTGTCACATGGGCACATTTATTTCATTATTGATTTATGGGGAAGAATTCTAATATTTCACCATTAAGATCAATTTTTCCTGTAATATTGCATTAGATTCCTTTTATCAAGAAAGTCCCCTTCTCTTTCGAGTTTTGTAAGCTCATTTTATCATGCCATTTTGAAGTTTGCTGACTAATTCTGGAATCACATTAAAAAGCTAATATCAGACCTCCAGACAGTGATCACGTTTGTCAGGGAAAGAGTCCTCATTTATGCAATGCCTCTAGCAGGACGTACCAGCAACATACACCAGGTTTGCTTTGGTCAATCAACATGGAATCTTTGGATTTGTATGGAGCACTACTTCTTGGAAAATATTACTTAAAAATTATTTAACCTATATTATTACCAGAGTATAAAATAAAGCTGTTTCAGAATCAAAATAGCAAACTTGTAAATAACTTATTTTCTCCATACATTGCCTAGAAACTTCGTACATTAAACTTTGGGCAGAGTGAGCATCAGTGCAGCAAAGGAAGTGTCTAAGTAGAGACGTTGATTTTCTAGGACTTCTCAATGCTTTGTTTTATTTGTGCCATTACCTGTATCCTGGAAATTATTATTACGTTTTAATATTAGGCAAGATCTCTGATCTAAAAAATTTTGTAATTTCCACTGCAAGTTATTTGACAAGTGAGCTATTTAGAATGTTACTGCTATTTAAATAGAAGGGGTTTGTATTTTTAAAATTTATTTCTAATTTCATTAATTCATCTTTAGAGGTAATGGTGTATTTAACCATTATTTTTCTTTTTTTTTTTTTTGGATTTCCCTTAGGATTGGAGTTAACAGATTTAGCAAATAAAAATACAGGTTCCCTAACTAAACATGAATTTCAGCTACACAACAAACAAATTTCTTAGTATTCTAATGCAGTATTCATTAGACGTTGTTTAGCTGAAGTTTACATTTATATGGGTGTCCTGTGTTTTATCAGACAAACTTATTCAGGACAAACCACAGGGTTAATTTTGATAAATGTTTTATGAATGCTTAAAAACAGAAATTTCCTTATATATTTAGGTTCACGACTTTCAGTAGTTCTACATGATCAAAATAGTTCATAGATTACAATAGTTGATATAATGCATATCTTCTTGATTTTACTAATTTTTATCAGCTACATATGTTTCTGAAAAAGGCAGAATAAAATCTTTCACTACAATTGTTCAATGGCCAGTTTTCGATTCAATACTTTTGTTTCATTTATTTTGACATGATAGGCAGGATAGGCAAGTTCACAATTGCTATCTCTTCCTACTGGATCATTCTGTTAAACTTTTAAAAAAATCTTTTAATTCTAATAAGTCTTTTTTGTCATAATCATTATTTTATTTTCCACTGATATTCTCCTGGTAATCTTCTTTTCATTTGCATCTGTATGGATTGACACACAGATATTGATCCCTTAGTCATATTAAGCGCAAGATGGAATTATTTTTCCCCTCTAGGTCATCCCAACAGCAACACTTGCTACACATGTAAGGTTCTTTTTATTTTAATAATGCAATAAATGCTTTTTCTTGATCAAAATATATATTAACTCCCTTTCTTGTGTCTGCTATTTTAAGATTCCTGAAATTGTCAGAAAAGTAAACATATATCAAATGCTCTACAAAGTCTCCATTAAGAACCAGAAATCTGTGTAGCTGTTGCTTCCCTGTACTTTATAAGTTTTACGTTCCCCCTTGGACATTCTTATTATAAGTGTCACACACATATACAGTTTGGGGAAACCTTTCTTATATCTCCCAATGTGCTACCTTTTGTTTCTGCCTTGGCACTCATAAATTCTGACCACCTTGATTCCCATTTTAGGAATGCAAACCCCATAGAGGTGCTGTATTCATTCAGATTTAATCAGAAAAACAGAACATATGCCAGGTATTTCAAACTGAGGACTTTATTATAGGGATTTAGTTTAAAAATGGTTTTAGGAGGGGCTGGCCCGGTGCTGTAGTGGTTAAGTTCACACGCTCTGCTTCAGCGGCCCGAGGTTCACCAGTTTGGATGCTGAGTGGGGACCTACACACCACTCATCAAGCCATGCTGAGGCAGCATCCCACACAGAGCAACTAGAAGGATGCACGACTATGACATGCAACTATCTATTGGGGCTTTGGGGAGAAAAAAAGGAAAAAAAAGAAAAAGGAGGAAGATTGGCAATAGATATTAGCTCAGGGCCAATCTTAAAAAAAAAATTACGGTTTTAGGAATGCCGGTGGAGCAACAGAGAAACAAAAGGCATCTGGAAGCACAGTGAGGAAGGTTTAATATCCACAGATCAGCAAGCTGCTATCAACCCCGGGATAGAGCCACAGGCCCACACATGCTCCATCAGTGATAAAGATTTCAGAACTCCTGGTTCAGGAACTGCTCCAGAGTGTTTACAGTGTCCAGAGAGAATTGTTGAGGGCTGCTGAGTCTGCAAATGCCAGCCCAAGCTCACGCTCCAGCCACCACCAAAGCCTGCCAACAATGACCACGGCTGTCCCCCATTATACAGGCATCTGCTCTCCTCCTCCTTTCTTCAGATCCCTCTGCCACTTGGGACAGAATGCACCAGGAAGACAGCTGGCAACGGAATCTGGGAAATGCAGTTTGCTGACTTCCAGCCCTAGTGAGTTTAGAAAGGCCGGCCAAGAGCTGGGAGGTGAGCAGATAAACAAATAACCAGAACTGGTTTAAATCTCTGGGAGGCCCAACATGCAGTCTCATATACACATTTAAAGGAGAAAACACTCGTGATGACAAATCATGCTAAATCTGTCATTGGATGATCCTTTGCTCTTACGTGGAAAATAATCAGTCCTTCCTGATCTAAACTGGCTCAGGGAAGTACCCGTATATTTATTCATGGTTGAGCTGGAGACTCCTGGAATAACACACTAAAATTTCCTGTAACCTTTGTAAATCATCCAGGTGTAATATAGTAGCAATGATTCTGCAGTGAAAAGTTAGCAATTTCCACGTAACACATCGGTCCAAACTTCAGGAAAATTCTTTGCAACAGTAACACACACTCTTTTTTTTTATCATTCTCCATATTTGTTCTATTGTTTCCCAGGTTTCTGCATGGAGAGGGGCAGGAAGTAAAAAGGCATAGCAAGGCAAGATAAATTTCCACTTTACACCTTCCCCCCCACCATGTACTGAAGCAACGTAATTGCTGTTTGCTGATGTGGAGGGACATTTTATCACATTGTGGGTCTTGCCTGTAACTGTAGTGGTTTTTGATTTGTATTTACTCATGTGACTTTAATGTGCAACCGTCTTTGAATTTCAGAGGTAATTCTGAAAAACACATTTGACCATAATTCAAAACTTTTTAGTAACACAACCTGAATTTGATTATATCTTCATATTAATAACTTTACAATTTATATTCAAATTAAAAAAATAATAGAACAGAAGAACAAATTTATATTCCTAATTGGAAAGGTCATTGCATATTTTAGCACAGATGGAACTGTAATTATTTTTGAAATTATTACAACTAATTTTCTCTTCAAAAGTCTAATTATTTTTTATACAGAATAGCATATTGGAGTCACTGTGAAATGGTTTGCATTTTTCCTTGTTAGCAACAATTTAGAGTGGGTCCTAATGATCATGGAAGGCAGCAGGTATTTATGATATGCATCTATCTTACGTTTATACAGACTTATATTTAATTTGCAACTTATCTCATTGTCTTATCATCTGATGTTTTTACGGTTCACTGCAGCACTTGCCCGTTAAAATTAGGATATTTATATTCTTATACACACATGTGTTTCTGTTGTTTTTTTTAATCTGATTTCTTTTCCTTTTGGATACCAGTAAAATCTGGTGTCTCTTATTCCAACTTGTTTGGAAGCAGAAGTCCTTACACTGCTGTTTAGAAAAGGCAAATTGTTTACAGATAGTTATCATAAGAATTACTACCACGAGCAGTTATTCTTTTGGAACTGACCATCCGAAAGCATTCTTAATTTTTACAATTCATACCCTTTCTAGAGAGAAATCTTGTGGGAGATCTCCATTTCACCATAAATGTGCCTTTTCCTCAAACTCTCTGGGATTTATCTCTGTTAGAATTTTGTCCATATTTCTGCTAATGCAAATACAACTTCATTAAACAGCTCTTGCGAAGTTCAATACATATGGCCTTAATTTGGGCAAGAAATGCTTGTTCTTCTCCCATATATTCCGAGTCTTACACACTGGCTAGAATAGACACTCTCTATGTACAGTATGAATGAAGGAACAAGAAGGAATTTCTATGTCTAATACCATTATGAAATAGCTGAAGAGTGTTTAGAGATAGGAACTTGATTTGGAATTCCTTGCATTATTTCAATGAGTTTGGACATAAGGCTGAGGATAGTGATAATATTCTAGCTTGTGAAGATGAGGGTAAAGGATTTCCTTTGGGCTGTCCCTAAGATTTCCCTCATTAGTGTGTGTTTCTTTTTTGGATGAGTCATTGACGTACATTATGACACATACCTTTAGCTATTAAATGCAAAGATCAATATGTCATTTATTATATATCAGAATAGTTTTTGTTTGCATACAGTACATAGAGAACTGAGTTGACTCAATTATTTAAACAAACAAGAAATATAGCATGAGCAGTAATTAATTTAAAACGTATTGAATTTTCCTGCCATGTCTGTATATCTCTTGCCAGTTCCTGAATCCCGGTATTTTCTTATGGAGCTATTACATTGTGTAAGTATTATTTGTAAGATACGGGTGGAAAATAATCTATCCTTTCCCTGCACCGTATGCTCACTGTTTCAGCTCTTCTCTGCCCCTTGACAAGACTGTGTCAGGTAGTAAAATGCCCTCCAGGTATTGAAATCCCCAAAATAATCTCATTTCAGAAAACAAATGTCCGGGCTCATGTAATAGTCAATCAAGACCTCATTTTATCTTTATATCAAGGTGGTCATAAAATATAATTCTAGTACTTCTTTTTTATGGAGGAAGGGGCCCACAAAGGCAAAGATGCCTCATCCACAGAAACTGTGATGCGTCCCTGGTCTCTTCCTCCAGTCTCCGAGCTTTCACTATATCTCACCATGGCAATCATTTTTCTCCTTGGGTTTAGCTAAATTGTTTAATTGTTGTCATTCTCTTACTGGAGTAAATTGTTTGGGAGGAAAACGTCCCATCCTTTTACGCTTTCCATTGCACAGAGAATAGCATTGTATAGTAAATGTTCAAAATGTATTTGAGTGAATTATGTTGGAATATTGCCAATAGCATTCACTAATCAAGAACTAGTGCACGCACGTGCGCGCGCGCACACACACGGAGAACGTTTAGGTATACTGAGATTTTAAATGATAAACTCATATAAATTATGCAATTCTACTTCAGTGTATAAATTTATCACCCTACTTGTGAAATTGACTAAAGATAAATACAGCTGAATTTTGTGCGGATGGGGAGAATTTTCCCAATCATTTTAGTTGGAAGTGATATCATCACATGAGATCAATGACTAAGAAAAACCTGTGTGAATTCCACTTTACATGTCTTAACTGTAGCTCCTATAAATAAAAAAAGTTGACACCAATTCTGGTAAGTCCATTATAATAATTTATCCTGTCTAGACATCATGTTTGCCAACTTCCCATGAATAATTCTAGATACAATCAATCAAAACTCAAATTATTTGATCAATATACAAAAGTACCCCACTTACATATTAATAACCTACATTCATGATTGCAAAATAGTCTCGCTGTTAATTAAGGAGAAGCAATTAACCTAATTGATTTACATGGAAAAAAATCAAAATAATTTATAGCCCACTTGGACGTTTATATTTGAAGCAAATGTATATTTAACTCCAATTTTATTTGTCTTTTCAAAATAATAGAAATAATACTTGAAAATATATGAAACAGCATAATTCTAGCTGCTAGCTAATCCCAAAATAGTACTTATATTGGCTGTCTAGACCAGGATTTTAGTAACTTCTAATTTTTTCAGCCTTAATAAATATTCCTTACTGTGATATTTTTCTATGTGATTTGGAGAATTTAGAACTTAAATACGCATGGTGTTCAGTAAGAACAAATGTAATATGATTGGGATAATGTGTCATCTGCCAATGTTACATCAACCCCCAATGCACACTAACGGGCTTATGAATGGAACGTCTCATATTATTTCACTGGGGGGTCCCTTTAAAACAAGCAGAACAGCAAATCAGGAAGTTTGACGTGGAGTTGATATTACCTTGCATGGAATTCCTAAAGAGTACCCTGCTAATGCAACATGCAAATTAGAAAGGGCAAGCAGATCTGTAAATCACAAGGTCCTTAAGAGAGATTACATGTTGGAAACCGCAAATTATGTTCACTTTGGCTTGTAGGAAGGAAACGCTGCTAACTCATGGCAGGGGGTACTTTGTTTTGCAATTATCTCGAAGGAGGTGCCAGATTTCTCCTGGCAATGTCCAATTTTCAGGGAATTTACAGCTGTTCCTTTGACATCCTCTGCAGTTCATTAAACAATCTCATGATATGTGGTTTACCTCATTTCGATGGCCCTATTCAGATTCTAAGAACTCTAACACTGTGTTTAAAAAAGCCTTAAACATAGTCATCGATGGCTGAATTGCTGTATGTAACATCTCACTCTTTTGCCTTAAAGGTGAGTGGGATAAGTCTTGGCGATCTTATGTAAGCTCTGACATGCCCCTCACTTTCCTATACCTTCCATTTAAAACCAGAGGCTTGGGCACCTATAAATATTTATATAGGTCTCAAAATTAAAAATACGGAGCAACAAAGTACCCACTTTTTGAAACAGATATTTAAATGTCAAGATGAAATACACCGCTGGTAAATATATTGTAACATATTAAGAAAATCTCATAGTGTGGGAGAATGAATTGTGATTCTTAAAATATTCATGCAACTGTAACCAACAAAGAAAATAAGGTTTACTTTGTGCATAAGTATAAGGATTCTACTTGGTTCTTTCACTGGCTTTGAACAGAAGCCAATTTTGAAATAAATTAATGGTTATGCTTTAGTCCTGGTATGACCGGCTATATGTACTAAACATAAAATAATGTTGGGAATTAAAAGGAATGCACTGTCTCAAGCCCAGATTTTCAAAGAAAGTTTGGGAAGGAAGTTAAATTACGTACCAGGGTGAGAATGAAAGGGAAAAATGCTCATAAAGAGTGGCTAATTAGGGGCCGGCCTGGCGGCATAGCAGTTAAGTTCCCACGTTCTGCTTCGTTGGCCAGGGGTTCGCCAGTTTGGATCCTGAGCATGGACCTACCCACCGCTCATCAGGCCATGCTGAGGTGGTGCCCCACATAGAGGAGCTACAACTCTACAACTATGATACACAACTGTGTACTGGGGCTTTGGGGAGAAAAAAGAAAAAGAGGAAGATTGGCAACAGATGTTAGCACAGGGCCAATCTTCCTCGAAAAAAAAAAAGAGTGGCTAATTGACAAGGATAATTATGTTTTTTTGTTAAGAGTGTGGAGAAAGAGGCTGTGCCATCTAAGAAAACGAAAAAGCATAATGCCAATTACAAACGATTCAATTAGCAGAAAAAGATGAATACCAATTAGACAGGTCAGAAAATATAAAGACTCAGGAAAAATAAATGTATCATAAATATAAAAAGTAACATAAATGAGATAAAAAAATCAGCATTTCTAAGAAATATGCCTAAACCAAAGTGATAAAAGTAAAAAATATAATAAAAGATGTGCGGAAAATATAGTGTATGTGATGATAAATATAGAATTTATAAATACGCATGTATAAAAGGAATCATCAGCTAAATATTTGGAGCAAAATAAAATATTGTAATAAACTAGAGTTGTGGAATTAAACTTTAGTGTTTGGATTTCACATCTTAACAAATCTGAGTAAAATCTGAGCAGGGTTATGAGTAATAAAACCAACATACATATGTATACAGACAGAGGGAAGTGTTCCATAAATCTTTACTTTACATCCCTAGAATATTTATGAAAAAAGTTTAAGTATATGATCATAAAAATATCCGTAAAATGCAAATGTGATATATGTGCTCATATTTAATAATCTTAAATTGTGAAATTACGAAATAATAATAAAGGATCGCCAAAATCTTGATTGGTCACAAATTAAGAAACATTTCCCTAAATAATCTTTTGATTAAATCTTTTTACATTAAATTCAGCCAAAAGTTGAAAAACAAAGATGTATATCTCACAGCAAATGCTAAAATACATGGCCAAATATGTACTGAGTATGGATTACATAGCTGCAAATTTTACTAATGAAAATTATTGAACATTAGGAAAATGTATTCACTTTATGAAGTTATAAAATGAACCACATAATAAACAAATTGTGGGCAAGTAGCATTGATGAGGTAAAATTTAGAAATCATGAAATAGAAAATTATAAAAAGTAGCAATAATGTATATGTACAAAGCCTAGTTCTTTGAAAAAATAGAGAAATAGATTATTATAATACAGATTTAGGAATAAAGAGGAAGTGGACACAGCATAACCATGTTAGGAAGAAGAAAGGATCAGTCCAGATAAAGGAGAGTTTTAACTCAAATATAGGTACAGAATTATAACTCCCAATTAACCTAAAAAAGATTTGAAATGTTATTACTGATTTCCATTATAAAGCATTTCAGAACCAGGAAGTATCAAAGCGAAATTCTGTATGGTCCTTTAAACAAACAAAAACAAGCAAACAAAACGAGATAATTTTAATTCTACTTAAGGAAAGTTCCCTGATTCATTTACTTTATTCTAAATTACCACCAAACATGATAAAGATAACTATAAAAGAAGATAACAGATCAATAATTAGTCTATATTTCTGAATACATTTTAACAAGTCACACTCAACAATATGCTGATTAAATAATACATCTTGTCTAAGGAGAGGTAATTACTGGAAATTAGTGGTAGTTCATTTAAATAAACTATTATGTCAATAAAACTATGGAGGAAAAAACCCATATGAGTGTAACATTAGATACTAACAAAGCAATTGATAAAGTTTCAGATGAAATGTTAAATCTCTCTGTAAAATTGAAATGAGAAACTATAAACAGTGAAAGGCAATAACAAGATCTATTAAATGCAGATAAAATGGAGAGCTGTCCCTTATCATCATTATTGTTCAAGGTTGTTTCAGCAGCTCTGTACGATACTAAAATAGGAAAAAATGTCAAAAAATGTTGGAAAAATAAGGGTCAAAATTATTTTCATTTATAAACAGGCATGTAAATATACCAGTATGTGTATGCCTGTGTTTGAACTAATTTATTAATGACAGAATTTGTAAAATGCAAAAGTTACAAGAAATCGAATGGGAAAAGACAACATTTATTTAATGCTGTGGATGGAATTATTCATAACTATTTTTTTTAATTTCTGTGATTATAGGTTAGTGTTGTCTATAAATAAATACTTTAAATGCTTACCCATCTTTAAAAAGATAGCAGCAAAGACATGAATTCACTCCTCATTTTGATTCTTCTGGAATAGATTGATGAAAGAGTCCCAGAGGAAAAATTACTTGAACTTCAAATGCTAGAGCAGTAGCATATGCAGTGGGATTTTTTCTGTTGCTCCAAACTGGCACAGAACTGTCATAGTTATCTTTATCAAGGTGCACGATGGACAGCTCTCCGGGATGACCCCACCATGTGCCCCACGAGAAAACCAGCTTTTGGATGCTGGTCATAAAATATGCATTCACAGTACAAAGAAATTTCTGACAGCCACTGTTAAGTGAAACCACCATTGTGGTTCATCCTGGGGAATGGAGGAGGGGGAGGCAGTAGAGAGAGAGCAGACCACAGCATCTTCACAGGTCCTGGGGCAGGAAGATGAAGGTGAAAGTCGGTAGGGTGTTGTGTTAGTTTTCTACGGCTCCTATCACAAAGTACCACGATGTGGGTGGCTGAAAGCAACAGAAGCATACCCTCTCACAATTCTGGAGGCCAGAAGTCTGAAATCAAGATGTTAGCAGGGTCAGTTCCTCCTGGATGCTATGAAGGAGAAAGTGTCCCTTGCCTTTCTCTTAGCTCCTGGTGGTTTGCTGGAAATTGTTGCTGTTTCATGGCTTGTAGATGGATCACTCCAATGGCTGCCTCTGGTTTCACATGGCCGTCTTCCCTCTATGTGCCTGTGTCCAAATCTCCCTCTTATAAGGACACCAGGCACTGGACTAGGGTTCACTTTGATCCACTATGAGTTCCTCTTAGCTTGACGGCATCTGCCTAACCCTGTTTCAAAGTAAGACCACACTCACACGTTCTGGGAGTTAGGACTTCAACACATCTTTCTAGGAGACAAAATTCAACCCACAGCCCATATTAAAAGAACTCACTCAGCTTAGACTGAACTTGATTGTATTTAAATGGGTCAGACAGCAATGGAATTGATCAGGCATGCCTATATGGGATGGGATGAATTATTCAATGTAATCCAGTTGGAGGTTCAACTGGAGAAAAATGAATGCATCTCTGCACCTACGACGTTTAGACTTTCCAACAAACAGGTCAATTTATTTAGTATTTCCAGAAATTATATTCATTTAAAAATTCATTCCTTTCTAGATTCAGACAGAAACAGTTATTGAAGCACAATAATTTTGGCTAGTGACAATTATCAAATATATACATATATATAGAGAGAGCTTCTTTCAGGTTCCACCATGGGTAGAGATGAGTACAGTTCTGGCTTATTCTCCTGGAGTCCAGCATTAGGGGGGAAGGGGAGGTATGCTGACCAGAAAAGATGATGAGATAGCCTGTGCAGCTATCATTTCTTTCCCTAACTCTACTCCCCTCAAGTCCTTCAAAACATAAGATGTTTGGCTGCTGCAAAATTTGATGTTCTTTAATGATATTTCAATTTGACTAATTAATACAAACATTTCACTTTTCTGTACATGCACATGCATTAGAACCTATCTAAATTTTAAGGTTATAAAATCAAAAGGGATCATTTGTTACCCAGTCATAGCTGTTGCATTAACTTTGAAATCTTTACACACTAAAAAATGTATGTTACTGGTGATTCAAATTTGCTTTTTAGAGTTGTCATTAATTCAGTTATTTAAACAAACATGCTCATTCTCTTTTCTTCCACTTATGTTTTCAGCTGTACCACATAGAACAATTTATTTGCCTTTTAAACACAAGTATATGTGGATGGGTATACTTTAATTTGCAATTACCTTTGGGTAATTTCCTAGAAAGCACACACATTTGAAGGAGATAATATATAGTATCTCATAAGCAAAAATAGAAACATCATCCTTCAAACAATGAGTGCCAATTTCCAAAGGGACAAAAACTAGAAAAGCTATTCTACTGGCAGTGAAGGGTAGCAGATATGCCATTCCAAAATAGGCCACTTTGGCATGACAATTATTTTGTGCTGAAGGCAATTGAGAAGCAGACACAAGAAAGCTCCCTGCCTTCCCTCTATTTGCCTAAAAGCAGGACATAAATTTGCAAAGGCGTCCCTCCTCCCCTCTCTGCTAGGAAGGACATGGGTTAATCACCAGAGAGAACTTTAGACCCTATCAGCCTGGAGGTGGCACCAGAGGAATCAACACAACAAATTTTACTAACTAGACTTTATCTACCATTAGTCTACCTTCCCACAGTTTGCCACCCTTGGAAGCCTAAAACTTCTATCCTTCATCCTTCCATTTCTCCACAAGTTCTCGTTCTTTGTTGAAGATGCTATATAAGCCAGAATTCTAAGCCACTACTTTGAGTTACCCATTTTCCCTGGGTACCTTCCATGTATACATGAGGTATATACAATAATAAACTTCCATTTGTTTTTCTCTTGTTAATCTGTCTTTTATTACAGGGGTCTCAGCCAAGAACTCAAAAGGGTAGAGGGAAAATTATTTTTTCTCCCTCACAGGAGCAAATGGGATGGCCAGCATCCCTTCAGACTGGGTGAGTGGATCAAGGGACTGGACTAATTGTTAAAGATTTTGAATACAGTCCCCAGATAATTCCACATAGAATATCTTCCAATGGTTACACACATAGAAAAAGAATGCCTCTCATTTTCAAGTGTTTTAGAATCTCGATATAATAGAAATAAGAGAAAACCTTCTAATTTAAATTATAAAATGAGTGGATATTTATTTTATCTTGACCGAGTCATGTGATTTTCAATTGAGTGACTTTTAAGAAGTTTTTTGTGTGTGTGTGTGAGGAAGACCAGCCCTGAGCTAACATCCGTCGCCAATCCTCCCCTTTTTGCTGAGGAAGACTGGCCCTGGGCTAACATCCGTGCCCATCTTCCTCTACTTTATATGGGACTCCGCCACAGCATGGCTGACATGCGGTGTGTCGGCAGGCGCCCGGGATCCGAACCTGTGAACCCCGGGCTGCCAAGCGTGGACTAAACCGCTGCGCCACCGGGCAGCCCCACTTTTAAGAAGATTTTTTAAATGATAACGTCATGGATCTGATAGTAACTCCCAAAGTCAGTTGTTGATTTCTTATGCTTTGGGTAAGAAATCATTCAAACCACCTCAGACTAATAAACATGTACATTATTTTCTTGGAGTTTTCCTGAACAAGTCATTTCATGATTTTCTTTCATAATGGATTCAGATGTTCAGGTACCATCACCTTAAGGAAACCACTGTTTATGTCTTTATGTTTCCCTTTTGATGGTCAAGCAAAAAATCTTGTTAAGAACTCCTGGGCCTTAATCCATCGCTCACTGTGCTGAAAGAAAGTGAGCATTTAAACTTTGTCTTTTCTGGATTCATGCTCGCATTCTTGTTAGAATTACTTTAGGAAAGGTAAGCAAGACATACTTCTCACAGATAACCCTTAAACCGATAACTATGCTCTGTGAGCAATCTTGAATCATTAAGAAGTTTTCTTAGGGCTGTCCAAGCTACCTCATGAAAAGATCTTTCACACCTTCCCATTAGCAATGAGAAAACACAACTGAAATCAGAGAAATAGAAAGGTAAAATGTGAACATTTTCCTAAGCCCTGCGTACTGTAACCTCCTACATTCATAAAGGCAGAGATTCTCAAATTTTAGCCAGCCATTCATCAGAATCCCCTTAAGAGCTTATGATAACACAGATTGCCGGATCCCTCAGCTGGCCTAACTATGAGGCATAGGGGTCTAGTGATGAAGCCAATTTATGAAAACAAAAGTCCATTGATGAAACCACTCTGCTACATTAAAATTCATTGCATAACTGCTGCCATGCACATTTGGGTCCCATTGGTCATAGGAGAATAAACGGCTGGGGGAAGGTTTGGGAAACAATCCTTATAATGCTGTATGTTGTGAATACACATGTGCAGTTAATTACAACTCCTTTAATTTTACCTTCCTACCCAACCAAAAAAACACTACATATTATATTACCTACTCCTTCTTTCTTTAATAAAATATAAGAAATAAACAGATTATAATGCTTACAGAAAATGATAAAGTGATAATTCTACTCTTACTTGATGGAGAGATTTATTGCTTTGATATGTAGCATACAAATCCCACCCTTATCTTTAACACAAGTATAGGGTGTTTTAATAACTAGAGGGGGGCACTTATGATTACAGAAATGATGACTCAGGTACCACTTTTGATTTATTAAGTAAATAAGTCACAATTTTGGGCTGATGGCCTTGTTGGTTTGGAAGGATCCAAAATCTTGGGGGCAGTACTGACCAGTGGTTCGGAAATCAAGTATGACAGTCAATGCGTTTGATTTCAGCACCACTGTATACAATTATAAACCTTGTCCAGTTCCTTTCATGCTAAAAACCCCAACTTTCTCATGCTAAATGAGGCTGGTGATAGAGATGTATGGAAAGGTCTTAGCTCAACATTTGTCATAAATAGCTTAACAAACAATAGCTCTGATAATGGCTTTGGGAATCGTCCAAATAACCCTCACAATGGCAATGGGTAGCATTTGATAAGATGTGTCTTCAAAAGCAAAAAAAAAAAAAAAAAAAGGCAGAAGAAATTGTACAAATATAAACCAAGAAATAAGCAGGATATATTTAACTCCTTTTACATTTATTATTATTAATATTATTATTAATATCATCATTTAACTATGATGTAATATGCCATAAGAGTCATGGCTAAAGGCTCTTTATACTTGATTTAGAAGATATGAGATAAAAGGATGGACTTATATTTCCTTCTTTAGAAACACGTAGTTCATCTCTTCATAATCAAACTGAAGACAAGAACATCTGTGACGAAGAGAGTGAATCAGTAAAGATGATTAACTAAAATTTTATGGGACTGTTTGATTGTAGTTGATCACATCTACGGATGGAGGGATGGAAAACTCTTTGGTCATTTTAATTATTCAGGTTCCCAGGAGACAAAACCCTCTCCTGAAGAGTGACAGAATAATTTGAGGTGATTACATCCTGCTTTACAGCAGCCAATTAAAGAAACCAATTACAGTTCCAAACTGTGTCAACACAAATTGACCTAATTTGATTCCCGTTAATCAGTTATGCAAAAAAAACCCATCTTCAGGACGCATTAAAGTTGGACAAAGGAACATGAAGATCTGTGGAACCAACAAAACACCAAAATCTCCACAAAAACCAGCAGTAGGCGTTACTTAAAATTGTGCTGATGACATACAAAACGAGGAGTCAATTCATCAATCTATAAGTCACACTGTTTCCACTTTTCTTTCTATAGGTAAACGCCTTTTTAAAAAATTTATGTAAATTCTAACTACCGTGTGTCCAAAGGAATTATATTTTAAGTAGAGCATCTGTGAGAGAGGAAAGGGAAGCGAGAAAGTAAACACCTGTGAGCGGGAAGGCATGGTCTCTACTCACACATGAACAGCAAATCTCTTAAATGGAAAACACTAAAACCGACTTTAATTAAAAGAACAAAGTAGAAGAGGATGCCCACTGTTGCCAGAATTATTTAACACGTCTTTTGAGATTTTAGCGAATATAGTAAAACAAGAACAGATTAGTGGTACAACCGAACATTGTAAATGAGGAGATAGTTATTTTCTTCATATACAAGGAAAATTCTGAGTAACTCCATAAAAAACAAATACCAGAATTAATATTAGAATTAGGAAAACTACCTGGGTACAAATAATTATCTTCAAAAAATAATATTTTCTAGTCTTGCAATTAAAGTGAAAATAGTAACAATTTATGCCAAAAAACAATATGCTTTAGTAAGAGTTACGAATAGTATATAATACATGAAAAGGTAACTTTTGATGGAAAAATAAAAACTGAAAGTTATCAGTTTGTATATATGTTTGTGTGTGTATGTGTGTGTGACTCCATCCAATTCCAATCCACTGGGATTCCTTTCAAATTGTCAAAAGATGGAAAGAGAGAATGATTGACAAATGGAATGAAGGGCAGAAGATATGCCAGCTCTGAAAACATATGTCATGGTCACCATAACAAGATCAATATGTATCAATACAGGATGCAGAGAAAGTTTTAGCGAACAGACTAGAGGATGAAAATAAGACCCCAGGGAGAAATTCTTCATCCTTCAGCTCTCGGTGGAAATGGCTCTCCATCCTAAATTCGCTTCCTTGTATACCCTCAGTCCACTCTACAGAGACTCTGCTGTCCAGCACGGGCACAGCACTAATTAGCAAACAGCACTCTTTGCTCTGGGCAGGCACTGCCCATGCCCCAGGGCAAGGCGTGGAGGGCGGGAGCCTAATTTCAGTCTTTCTTTACCCCTGGGCTAAGTGCTTCAGAGCAGCTAAAACCCCCACATATCTCTACCTGTGGGTTCTGGTTGGGCTTATCCTTCAAGACACCAATCATAAGCATAATTGATTATGTTTTAAAAATATGCCTTTCAAATGATTTTTCTTATTGGAAGACAAGTTCCATAACAAACAGGAATAAATCTGTCCTGTTCATTTTGGATTCCTAGCGGCTGAAAGCAAAGATGGTGCAGCATTTATCCTCCAAGTTAAAAAGAGAAAAAGATGAGTCAATCACAAAATGATGCCCATAAAGGCTGAAATTTCAGACATTTGTATATAATTCTCTCCTCTTTAGCTTCCCAACCTAAACCTCTGCCCAGTTTATGGATTTCTCCCAGTCTGTGATGATTCCCAAGGTAGAAGCCAGCCAACATCCCAGATTCCCGAGGACGTCAGGTGTAGACCAGGTGACCTAGTTTATGATGCGTGGACATCCCAGTGGTTTCAGAAGTAAGTGACTTGGTGGCAGGGAAATTGGGCTGTGGTCCTTCCAGAAAGTCATCCAGATGTCCAGTAGCAGCAAGGGTGGCACTTCTGGTTTCCAATGGCAAGAGGTAAGGGTGACAAGCAGCCCATTTTTTATACTGTAGAAGCTCCCACCTCGGGGGTGGATTTTGTTCCAGGCTGCATAGACTTCAAGATCGGACTCCCCGGAGATTTTTTGAACTTTCTGCTATCTAGTAAGAAAATCCTGTCCTGCCCGAGCCAGTCAGTGTGAATTCTATCCACTTCAGCAAAAAAGAACTGAATTTGTTTGCTATGGCTGGTGTAGCAAAGGATCGCAAATCCAGTGGCTTAAACCAGAGAAATGTTTTCTCTTACAGTTCTGGAAGACGGAAGTCTGAGGTGAAGGTGCATCAGCAGGGCCGTGCTCCTTCTGAAGGCTTTAGGGGAGGATGTGTTGCAGGCCTCTCTTCCATCTTCCAGTAGTTTCTTAGTTTATGGCTGGATAACTCCAATCATCACATTGTTTTCCTCCTCTGTACATATAGCTGGGTCTAAATTTCCTCTTTTAATAAGGACACCAGTCACAATGGATTAAGGTTCCACCCTACTCCAGCATGATCTCACCTACAGTTAGCTAATTATATCTGCAATGACCTGATTTCCAGATAAGGCCACAGTTTGAGCTACTAGGGGTTAGAACTCCAACATATGAACTTGCGGGGGAACACAATTCAACCCACAACAAAGGATGATGGATGCAAATATCATGAGGGCTTGTGAGGACTGTTGTGGAGAAGATAGTAGCCTAGTGGCACCTCCAGGCGCACCTCTGTTTTAGATGAAGACTTCCCCTTGTTGACACAGGACTGTCCACTGGATTTCAGTTCTGGAACGCTCTAACTGTTCACTCCCACCATGAGCAATTCAGACTCACCTGGGGGTAGTTACAGACACAAACTTGACATCACAAGACCCACAAAGCGTACTTCTAGCATAAAGACCTTGCTGTCAGAGGGGTGTGGTGAAGATATCCAGATACATGGAAAATGTCAGCAATAACAAACTCACATACACCAACGCTCTTAGAGATGCCCACAAATCATTGCACTCATTTTATAAAGTGGTATTCTCCAAAGGTGATTTTTCTAGGCTAAATTATCACACTGAGAGTCTATTGTTCTTGCCTCTTTGTGTTTTGTAGAGTGGCGCCATGCAAATTGGGATATTCATAGAGTGGCTGAATATATGCATTTTGCAGTGTCCTAGATTCTTCAGATGAATCTCCGGTTATCTAGGCCTGAGCTCTCATTGTATATTCCAAAATTAATGCATTATTAAATAAGCTACCTAGTTACCTGGTTGCGGAGCAGCAAAATTAGGTCCATTTAAAATATGTGACCTATGGCTCCAATGACCATGACAAACACTTAGGTTTCTCAGACTGCGATGTGCATTTCAAACCGTTTAACACAAATTAGCTCAGTGCAGCAATTGTGGACAGCGCTGGGCTGTCTCTCCAACTACATAGTGTTTTCAAAGTAACTAATATGCTCCATTAGTTTCGGTACAACAAGAGGGCGTCAAGTCAGAACGTGAGATTTGTTAAGAGTCTCTAGATGAAGACAAACAAGACACAGAAAGGAGGAGAAAGGAAGTGATTATGTGGGGAATCTTTTAGTTTCTATGGCCAGGAGCTAAAGGAGGCTGATACATTGGGGAGAGAACGTACAACTGAGTCTTCAGGGATTTCTCAAGCCTGGGCTAATAAAAATCTACAGCAGCCCTACAACATCATATATATACGTTCTTTGTTTCACTTCCTTTGCTCAGTTTGCCGTTTTTTTTTTTTAAGTTGCCCTCTTCCTGCTCCCTTTAAGAGATTTAATTATTATGTACACAGAAAAGCCACAGGCAGGGCCATCAGAAGAGAGTACCATTAAAATGGGATTGCATAATGATTTGGCATTTTGATGCTGCCTGAACTAGTGAAAATGCTGGCAATAGCATTCAGGACCGCGTGGATGTTTATACACACCGGTTTCACCCTCTATGGTGTTCATCACTGAGCCAACGGCTAGACGAGATCACAGAGATGGCGCCATTCTTGTGGAATGTCAGAAGCCTGGTTTGTTTGTTTTGTGTTTTTCATGGAATGGTCTAACTCCAGGTTTCCAAAGCAGCTGCTCTATTGTCATGAAAATCATATGATCTCTTTGAGTCATTTGCCAAATTATATGATGGAGTTTCGCCCCTCCTCATGAATACTTTGGTCACATAATAAATATTGTGGCCGTCGAACTTTCGAGTCTTAAAACTCTGGTCAATTCACAGATGATTTTTAATATTTTCTGGCAATCCTTTCAGATTATTGACTTTATCTCAGCCAACATGTGTACAATATATCTCTGAACGTTTTCACATACTGCTGAGAAGGAGGGTATTAGCACTCTGTTTATCTCTTCTCACAGTTAGGACATACGGATGGTTATATTCCATAACTAATTATTTGTGCTTAGGATTTTGACGATATCTGGAAAGATAGCATTTTTTAATTCCTGCACATTTGTAAAAAAAAAAGACACATTACATAAATTATTTATAAAATAAAAATCAATATACCATTCACCACCAGGTCAAAATAACCTATAAAAAAGGATGTGAAACATGTTTCACATTCAAAATAAACATTTTTAAAAATCTGCTGATTTATGTACACTTAGGATGACATTCCAGTTTATACAGTTGTTTTTAAAATTTAAAAATATAAGTGACTGGGAAGTAACTACTTGTGACCGGAGATACTCAAAACTCAAGGTTGGCCGACGTGGTCCCACCTCCTGGTGCTCACATTCTCGTGTTATCCTCTCCCTTACAGCCCGAGTAAGAACTCCGACTTGCGATCAATAGAATACAATGAATGTGGTGAGATCATCTCGCTTGATTAGGTTACCTTTATGGCAATTGTGATGGGATATGTCTTTTAGGAGAATGTTTCCTTATGTGAGACTTCACTTTATCTTGCTAGCCAACTCACTACAGAATCCTTCTGTCTTCTCCCCTTGCTGAATTTGAAGAAGCAAGCTCCTATATTGTGAGAAGAACTTTGGAAAGTTTATGTGGCCACTAGGTGCTGTGGATGGCTTCTAGGAGCTTAGAGTGGCCGTGAGCCTCCAGCCAGCAAGAAACCAGGGCCTTCAGTTCTACAACCACAAGGAAATGAATTCTGGCAACAATCTAAGTGAGCTTGGATGTAATCTATTCCCAGTCCTATAACCACGAGGCAATGAACTCTGACAACAACCTAAGTGAGCTTGGTATAGATCCATCCCCAGCCCTATAACCTCAAGGAAATGAATTATGACTGCAACCTCAGTGAGCTTGGACCTAAATCCATCCCTGGTCAAGCTTTCAGATGACAATGCAGCCCTGGCTGACACCTTGACTGCTTGCAGAGAACTCAGCTGTGCTGTGCCTGGACTGCAGAAACTGTGAGCTGATACATGGGTGTTACTTTAAGCTGCTAAATGTGTGCTAATTTCTCATACAAATTAAAAACCCATATGTTTCGTGCACAGTTCTCGGAGATAATTGACATATGGTGCCAGCAGCTTGCGAGGGAATCACGTGTGCATAGTTGACCTTACGTGTTTTGAATGTTACTCCATGACAATACTCTAATTTTTACATTCCATTTTTAATTTGCTTTTTCTTTTGGGGAGAAGGAAGTCAATACTATGCTAAAACATGTTTTTGAAGATGGTGTCAACAGTTATTTCAGAATAAAACTGATGTGTTTACTTTTTTCTTGACAACGCCACACTATTCAAATTGCTAAATGTTTTTTTCTGCATGAAAGTTCCATTTTCATCTATTCGTTCTTCAATTTCCCTTGGGTATTGTTGCATCTTAATTTTTCCTCACAAATTTTAGAATAGCTTGTCAGTTTCTACAAAAAAAGACATTTTCTTTGGGATAATATTGAATTTGGTTTAAGAAGATCTCTAATTTTTAACAAAAGTAAGTTTTCTTATCTACATATATCCCTACTTCTCCATTTATTATTATTTTCTATAATTTTTTAACAATATTTTGAGTTTTTGCCCCAGAGATCTTCTACATTCTGGGTTAAACCTTAGCTGATTAAGCAAATATTTCAAATGTTAAATGTGCAGACAATAGGAATTGACTAGTTTTATGCTTCATTTCAATTTTTTAAATAAATAAAGCCAAAAAAATTTCCATTCCCTGGGCCCATCACATATTACCATTTTCCTGACATGGCTGCACATCCTTTCCATCTAAATTTTTTAAAAATTTACATTTGGTAAGTACCTTAAAGGAAACTTATTTGTTTGATTTCAAATTGGACATAAACTATATCATCCTCTCCATATATTTACATATATTTTTGTTACTTAGATTTTTAACTCAAATATATGTCTCTGAGATTTATTCTTATTGTCAAATATAGACCTAGTTTGCTCTGTTAATACTGTATATTATTAAATTATGTGAATAAACCACAGTTTATTTACCCATTCCTCTATACATTTAGGTGAATATTTAGGCTGCTTCCAGTTTTTCACTGTCTAAGACCAGCCTGAAATTAGCAACTTCACTGTGTGTGAGAGAGGAATTAAGCATGTAAATTGAATTTCTGGGTGGATAATACAGTGTGATGGTTAAAAGCATGAATGTGCTGCTGCATGGGAGAGCTGCAGGTCCAGGAAGAGCAGAATGGATCCACTAGGAGGGTCAGCTTTCCAGATGTGCGTACATATGTTCTATATGTGCTCACATGTGGACATATGTGGACATGTGACTAGAATGTCCCTCTTGGTTAACTGTGAATTTGGTGTCAGTTCTCTGCATTCTCTTCTAGACTACATGAATTAGGAGAAATGGCCAAATATTTTAATTTCAGGAATATTTTCCACTCTTCTGATTTCTTCAATATTCACTATATATCAAATATTGTATTTAATCAAGCTACTCTCTAAGCCCCTTAAGGCTATATATTCAACTTCATTTTTACGGCAATGAATTGCCTAGTACTTTTCATATGACATGCCTCCACCCCCATATTGTGTATTAAGTTATAACACTTCATTCTGCCTTTCTTTCTCTGATAGTAAAAGAAAACATTAGGGCCAGCCTTGGTGGCCCAGTGGTTAAGTTTGGCATGCTCCGCTTTGGGGGCCCAGATTGGGTTCCCGGGTGTGGACCTACATCACTCATCAGTGGCCATGCTATGGTGGTGGCTCACATACAAAAAATAGAGGAAAATTGGCAACAGATGTTAGCTCAGGGCAAATCTTCCTCAGCAAAAAAAACAGAAAGAAAACTTTAACTACAATTTTTGTTATTGTTATCATGTTGTGCATAGTTTTTACCATTTTATGTGAATTATAAAATTTTTTCTATATTTACACCTTTGTACTTTATAATTTGCTATTAGTGAGAGAAATTCAAATATTTCTCCAGTGGCAATGGAAATTCTGCAAGTTTTGTTTTCAGTCTTCTATTCTGCCTCATGCATCACACCAGACATGCAACAAAATGAATCATTTTGGTATTTCAGAGAAAATTTTCAAAGAAACCAACTGGGAAGCTGCCAAATGGATCAACCGCCGTTACTTTCAGTCTTGGGCTTTTGCGCACATAAAAAAACAACAACAAAAAACCTTTGTAATAAATAAATATCACAACAGCCTTTTAAATAATTAATCTCCCTGTCAGCTTTCAAGAAATACAAGATATAGACGCAGTTGCCGTGGTGTCCTGGGATTTATGCTCGCCACGTTGCACTTGTGTTTGGAGCCTTTCATCCTGATTGACACCAGGCACCTCACCATTGTTCACTGTCAGAATCTCCCCACGGCAGCCGCCGTGCATGCACTGGCTGCATGTCACAGGAGAGCACCCTGTTCCCTATTACAGTGTGTCTCAGATGAATCCAGACCTGGGCTCTTGAGCAGAAAGAGTGGTTGGATGGAAATGTTTAAAGAGTTTGTTTGTGCTGTGTTTGCTTTTCTGCTTCCCTAGGTGTACCTTCTGTGTCCCAGAGTCACACAGTGACCATGGCGCCCATTCCATTCTATTATTAATTTTTTTTATTTGTTGATTTTGCTGGGAAAGATTTGCCCTGAGCTAGCATTTGTTGCCAATCTTCCTCTCTCTTTCTTTTTTACCCCCTCCCCAAAGCCCCAGTGCACAGTTGCATGTTCTAGTTGTAAGTCCTTCTGGTTCTTCTATGTGAGCTGCTGCCACAGCATGGCCACTGACAGACAAGTGATGTGGTTCCGTGCCCAGGAACTGAACCCGGGCTGCAAAGTGGAATGTGCCACTTTAACCACCAGGCCATCAGGGCTGGCTCTCACGGGTAAATGTTTTCAACCCTCTTACTCAAAAGCACTAGAACTTGTAGCTGACTTTGCTCGTCTTTAGACAAAGATTCCCAGATGCCCTCACACTGCAGCTGAGTAAGATGCTGTTCTGCATCTGGCCCATGTGACATTTATTTGGGGATTGAACTCCACTACACGTTAAAAATTTTTTTACATATTTTATCTTTCAGTGCTCCAAAGTTTGGAATATGCAATTAATTTATCATTTAATAAAGTGCCAGAAAAATGAATTTTTTTCTGAGATAACTACATATTTTCTCCATCAGGTGATGCAAATCGTGTATTCCTACATGGTTCCATTTTTGCATTTGCTGCAACAAAACTAAAAAAAATCTGTATTCTGTAACATAAATTATGGCCATGAAAGTATATTCTGCACTTGCTTTCATTCTGATTTTGCTTTAGTTAACTTCTTTTAAACTATGGCAAATTGTATAAACCAAAAACTCTTTGAATATCTATCTATTTATCTATCTGTCACCTATCTATGTATCATCTAACAATCAATCTATGATCTATCTATCTATCATCTATCTATATACGATCTATCATGTATCATTTATCTATCGATCAATCTATGCTCGATATGGTCTATCATCTATGTATTGTCTATCTATCTATCTACATATCATCTATCTATCTATGTATCATCTATCCATCTATGATCTAACTATGATCTATCTATGATTCATCTATCTGTCTATCTCTTTTTTATCATTTATCTGTCTATCTATAAACTCTCTATGATCCACCATCTATCTATTTATCTATCATCTATCTATATATCTATCATCTATCTGTTTCATCATCTGTGTATGATCTATTATCTATCTCTGTCTTGTCTTCTATCTTTCTATGATCTATCTATGAGAGAGAAAGAGAAGTCTCCATATATTTATATTATAAATACTACATTTATGTACAAATATAAATAAACACACATATGTGTGTATATTTTATGTCTGTGTGTAGGTAAAATTGATGTGTGTATATAAGTTGGCAGAGCTTTAGTTAAATTCAGGTTTAAAGGACATTTCTCTTTTCCAATAATAGTTTTTGATGATACCAGGAGTTTGTTTTACTTTTGTCTTGCCTGTTCTCTTCAGAGTTCTCCCCAACCAAGCCTCTGCAATGGCTGTGAATTCCTGGCACTAAGTGATCACATTCTCCTATTTCTGATAACTCCTAGCCTGTCCTACATGTAATTCTTCCATAACACAGACACTGCTAAGGGTGATGATTCTACCTCCTTACATATTTTTAATTGAAACAAACAAAACAAAAAGATTAGCCAGACTTGTGATTTCCCATCGAAGCTCACAGACACGACTCTGACAACATGAGTTGGACGTATTCATATGTTTCTCTGTTTTTTCCATTGCCTTAGTCAATTGAATGTATTTGCTCATTGACTGGTATTCATATGCCACTTTTCCGTATTTTCAGCATAAAGACTTACAAAGTAATAGCCATATTTTTCTGCAAATGAAAAGGAAATTTGGCCTCTTTAAAAATCATAAAGAGAAAAATCCATTTTTAATAAAATTATATTTGATTGTATTGCTACAACTGTAATACTATCCATAGCACAATTTACAGCAGAACGGGTCAATGTAATTCTATGATAGCTAGAAACATTTCAAAGAATGTCCTTCATGTGACAAAGATGGAATATTTTAACAGTGATGCTTTTATAATTGGAAGAGATGGGAAGTAATGCATTTGCAGCGAATATTTTTTTGTTGGTGGAGTTTCCCGGTAAAATGTTAGGGTTATTTATCTTGACAAAGTACTAGGTTCTTTCTTTCAAATCAAAGCCCCTATTTATATATAATCCTCTTTCATATCCAAGGATATTACTGGTGTTCTGCTCTTTGATGTAAATGATGGATATATATCATGAAGCTTTGTTGCTACCCAGAGTCATCTGCAAAATAAACTTTGAAGCCTAATCCTTTTCTGATCATTACCCCTACCCCATAGAGGAGTAGGATCCTTAATATTGTTTTCCCTTGACTGTTTTTGGAGAGAATTTTTAATAATGCATCATTTGATAATTCTACAGGGAACTCTGCGCTGTAGGGGTAAAGAATCAGTCTCAGAAACTCCACGCGCCAGTTGCAATCTCCCCATGGATTGAAGACACCCAGGCTGGAATGGGAGTATGGAGGTCCTTTCTAGGTTCAGCCGTTTTTGATTATTGGTCTCCTAACTTGTCCCTCCTTATTCTAAATTCCACAAAGTTCCAAGCCACTCCCCTGGCCTCTCAGTTAAAGTCCATGTTGACAAGATTGTTTTCAACTATGGGTGCCAGGCAGGCACACATGCCAGCTCCCTCCAAGAGACACTTCCAAAACAGCCTTGCCCTTTCATCTGCTCCACTTTGCAAGCCTGTACATTTGCTTAGTACTCCATTCCTCGCTGAGGTTAGAGGAAGTCTTTATCCCTATTTTACTTGGCTGGAGCTCTGAAATCCCAATCCTTACCAGTATGACAACCCTCCAAGAGTTGGCACTTTGCCTTTCTATCAACTGCCCCATTGGGAGGCTGTGGATTTCCATCACCTAACTATCTCCATGGACGCCCAGATTTCTGTCTCCGCAACCTTGGTACGCAATCAGGTCACCTGGGGAGCTTGTTAAATGTTCAAGAACATGCACCTTATTCCCTGATATTCCAGTCAAGTACGCTGAAGAGAAGCTGAGGAATTGTATGTGTAAAAGCCTCTAGTGATCCTAATGGAAGTCATCAATAAACCACACCTTGAGAATGTCTGGTAGATAATACCACCATTCTCCACTCACTCCATGACTTTGAAAACCAACACTGACCAACATACACTCAGAAATTACCATATTGGATAATCTCAATGAGTGCCTCACTCCTTGGGAAATAGTAATCCATTTTTCATAGTTAAGGTATCTCCAAGTTATAGACTGTTTCTCATGTTCTGCTTAACTGCTGCTTAAGTCAAAGAGTTTTTCATATCTTCCACTTTACAGTAAAGTTTTTGTATTTTTAACGGTACCTATCATTGAGGATGAAAATGATTCTCATGATCTAACACATGCGTTGTGTGCAGAGAACATCTTGGATGTGCTTCTGGGAAGCACAATTATAATTCCTGAATATCCACGACTCTCCTAGCTCAACTGTGCCCCATTGATGCCTTATTGCTTCAAACTGGTACACTGAATACCAGCTGCCTTCAGTGTCTTTTAGAAGGAGAGGTGGTACATGTGAGTAAGATGGAATGAAATGACATGACCATAGTTATTTCAGCAATGTTAACAGATTTCCTCCAACTGGGGCAAATGGGGGGAAATGCAGAAAGAGAGAACATGTCCTCCTTTACACACAGTTTACAGATGAAAAGGGCCACATTCAATGGTAGAGTCACATGCCCCATCAAGGGTGGGGTGAGGGCAGCTGATTTTCAGTTCACTGGGTATCCAGCCCGTTAGATGGACACCATGCTTGCATCCAGGTGTAACTGCACTGAGTTGGGACTCAAGGTCTGCATGGAAATGAAAGCGTCTCATCTTCCCTCTGGCTGACGAATTTGGGCTATTGTAGGCATCACATCTATCTTCTTGAAGAACTTCCACAGCAAGACATATGAGTCATATTTATCAATTTGTGGCAGAATGGAACAACCAACCATTGATGCTCAAGAAGACAGCCAGTGTCGATACATCAAAAGAAATCTTGCTACGTCACAGCACACAGATGAGGCGATGTTTGGTATGCAAAGATTCATGGTATTTTACTTGAATACATCCATAGAAATACTTATTCAAGCTCCCTCGAGAATGTTGAGAAAATTAAAAATGACAGGCAAATACTTTCATTTCTGATATTCACATCTAAGAGCCAAAGTGAAGCCAAAATCATCACTTTTTCCTCAATAATTATACTGTTCATATTCTTTATATTAAATGTGTGGTATTTGTAATTTCAACAAATGAAGCAATTAATTTTCTGTGACAACACTAGTGCATAGCCTTTTTGCTATGCATATTTAAAAATTTTGTATCATTGCAAAAAACAAATAGAAGGAAAGTTGTTATAGACTATGAATTTGTTCCACTAATTAAGGCTGATGGAATGCTGAGGCACAGTTTCCTTTTTAATAATAGAAACAATTAGTCACTGATATTAATAAATTCTTCATTACTCCTCTAAAGAATAAGTAGTGACAGAACATTGCAGCATAAACAAGATATTTGTTTGGACCAAGATTGAGACTGTTCTATTTTAACACAACACCGTGTTCTACTTCCCCTGACATATAGCCTGAATAAGGCCAAATAAAAGGATTTTATTATAAAAATCTCATTTCCACATGACCCAGATTCCAAGAAGGCAGTTTCCTTGAATGATGTCTAAACTTCTAAGTTTCTGAAAATACATCTTTCAGGTCTATAGTTTAAAACAGCTATATCCTTTAAGGAACCCAATCTTAATTCTGCTAGTAATTACCTCATAGGATTAGCTAAAATGATGGCAAAACTCTTGAGAATCAAAGTAAAGAAAATCTTCTGAATTGCTTTTATGTTCCTAAGAGAGTTTTGGATAATTTATTTCCCTGTAGCATTTATATATAGCAATGTAACTAGGTTAACTATTTCTAATGGTTACCTTAGATTCCACTAAAACATTAGATGGTAGGTAAGCACTAAATCACGTTTTCTTAGGAAACTACACATGGAATTTCTTTCTGCTTGTGATTCATATTCATGTATAACCATCTCTTTTCCTAAACTCATAAGGACTTTTAAAAAAGATTCTTTTTGGAATGTACTTGATACATAATCTCACATTCCTCTATTTCATGTCTCACAAATTCTATATTAGCAAATAATTATTGCTTTACACAGCTTGTCTTACTATGTTTGTGCTACTGTAATAGAATACTATAGACTGAATGGCTTATAAACAGAAATTTATTTCTCACAGTTCTGGAGGCTGGAAGTCCAAGATCAAGATGTTGGCAGATTCAGTTTATGGTGAGAACCTGCTTCCTAGTTCACAGATGGCCTTCTTCTCGCTGTGTCCTCACATGTGGGAAGGGGCAAGGGAGCCCTCTGGGGTCTCTTCTATAAGGTCACTAATCCCATCCATGAAGGCTCCTCCCTCATGACCTGATCACCTCCCAAAGGCCCCACCTCCCAATACCATCACATTGAGGGTTAGGATTTCAACACATGAATTTGAGGGAAGACAAACATTCAGCCATAACACAACTGTTTTTAAATATCCACATGATTATGGTTCATTTAATTAAAATCGCTAATATACCCAAAATAAAGCAATGAGAAATGTTGCCATGTAGTTTTGAAGAATGATTTGAAAGTTTTCTCTCAGATAACTTCTCACTTAACTTCCCAATTTTCTTTCTACCTCTCAAAAACAACAATTAAAATACCTCACATGAAGAGACAATGTCAGAATTACAAATAATAGAAATGTAGTATCTGCCTTATGCACCAACAAGTAGTGATATTATTTAAAAATGACAATACTCAAGTAAATTAAGCAAAAAAAAGATTATTGAGCTCTTGAAGGTATATCTGTAAAACAAATATTTGTAAAGTCAAAGAATAGTGGAGTTAAATAGCTAAAGCAATCATAATTTTACTTTAGAAAGAAAATTCCACACTTACAAAGGAAGTATTTTTCTAGATTATTTCCATCCAGAGAGACGATTCAATGGCCATGAGACCCTCTGTTTAAGGGGGAACCTTCACTAGATTATCTTTCACTATGGAACAATAGTCCAAATTAAGTCACAAGAATAAATTGATCTCTGTTCTATCAACACTTACCTGCATTGAGAACTATACTCTGATCTGAATCAATGAGAAGTCCATAAAGAAAGACGCTGATTATGTGCTGAGTTATGAATTATGGGTTGGCTTATAATGATGAACCACTTTTTACTGCAGATTGATTTGAGAAGTCACAAAAGATTTTCAGTTGGCTTATTCTTAATCTACCATCTTCCCAGTGGGATTCGGTTCCTTGAACACTGGGATCAAGTGGGCTTGAGGAATCAAAGAAGATTCACAAAGACACGATTTGTTATTGACACTGATGGGAGCCAATGTCCGAGGGGGCTTCACGGGGCTCCAGGACCCAGCTTGTCGCTGAGCCCCCCAGGCTCCGTGCATCCTCTCATGCCCAGATCAAGTCTCCCTCTTCATGGTGCCATCCTTTGCTCTACAAACATCCACTTGTGCCCCTTTGGGTGGAGACCTCAGGACCTTGGATGGCTCTACCTCCGTATGCCGCCTACTGATGCTGTGGGTGTTCTGTGTTGTTGCCATGGGGACTGTGATGCAATAATGCATTATCATGGCTTCAACTTCACTTGGTCAGAACCTGCAGAAATCTTGTTTGCCTCACTCCTCTGGCATTGAAAAGGCAAAGGATTTCGTTGTTCCTTCTGTTTTATTCAGTCTGTGTCTCCACAAATCAGGCTGACCTTTCCAATTCCCTCTAAATTTACTTTCTTAATATGATCAAACCTAAGTTATTGAAATAATTTAGCAAGAGATGTCCACATACATTGGGTGGTGATGTAGGTTTCCCCCCATTTTGGTTTTATCCTTTCTTTGCTGTGTAATGATTTAAATAGTGGCTCCAGGTCAAAGATCTCAGTGAATTCTAGAGAGTTTAAAGCACACGTGAATAAATTAGGGATCAAGTATCAGAGTTGGAACCTGAACCTAATCATTTTTTTTGGAACCAGTGATACCTCTGTCCCTCCATCTTTGGGAATAATTCTTCCACTTAAGAATGAAGGCTAATGGGAATATGATATTTGGATTATATTAGAAGTATGGTTTCACAGTCAAAGTTCCAAAGATTCTTTTTTTTTTTTTTGTGAGGAAAATTGGCCCTGAGCTAACATCTGGTGCCAATCTTCCTCTTTTTTTTCGCTTGAGGAAAACTGTCCCTGAGCTAACATCTGTGCCAATCTTCCTCTATTATTTGTATGTGAGATGCCCCCACAGCATGGCTTGATGAGCAGTGTGTAGGTCTGCATCTGGGATTCGAACCTGCAAACCCCAGGCCATTGAAGCAGAGCATGTGAACTTCACCATGATGCCACTGGGCTGGCCCCGAATGATCCTTTTGAATCATATAATTAATATTACTTGTATATATATTCACTGGATCATGCATGCATATGTGTTTGCATTATTATACAGAGAAAGAACAATAGTACTTAAATTATGTTGGTAAAAGCAAACAAATTTTTTTTAACTTTATATTTGCATGCTTGTTTTTAAATTTTAATAATTTCAATGAATTTTAAACTACATCCCTGCTGTCAAGTTGTGTCTGAAAGTGTATCAAAGTATATGCTTTGTTATTTATAATATTCTTTTGGCTTGAATGATGTATTCTTGATTTAAGGGGATTCTGCCAGACCTTTCTTGGCCTTAGAAAGCGACTCCTAAACAATGTCAGCCATGGTTAGTTTTGGATCCAGAGTACTTGGGGTACATTGTTGAGCCAGCTCAATGCAAGTCCTTTACTCCAGCCAGCAAACAACAGTACCCTACCACGTGCAACTATAATGAGACCCAGACCTCTTCAGGGAAAGCATTTATCACTTGTATTTAGCTGTAAAGATGAAGAAAGCTCAAAGCAGACAAAAATTCACAAGAAAACACAGACTTTTTATATAAGGCCTTCAGAGGAAATCTCCAAAATAAGATATAATCTACACTGCCTCCAAAGAACATACCAAAGGGGATGTTAGTCCATTATGGTTACACATCTCTTTGCCCATTTATACCAGGAAGCTAGTAAACAATGCCCGGGAATGCCACAAACATTTATCAACAATAGAGAAATCCATAATCACAATGATGGATGTTCCTTGATTCTTACAGAGATGGCTTGGTGTACGGTTGCTCATTTTCAAGGACAAACTGTGCATCAACATCTCACTTCCCGTCTAAGACCCACTTTTGGCTGGAAGGACTGAGTTTGAACATCAGTTCCAGATGCAAGAAGGAATCTGTCCATCTATAGACCAGACCCAGGCATGCTAGCTGTTTCCAACCCTCTTTGGGCCTTTTTCTCCAGGGCCTTCTCCAGCAACCTCAGTGAGGATATCCAGGCCAGAACTGGAAAGTGGGGCAGGGAGCAGCTCAGTTCCTTCAGGCATTGGAGAAAGAACCGAGAACCCAAGATCCAGAGAGTCCCACCCAGTAGAGATGCCAGTGTGAGTTATAGAGCCTAATTATTACAGAGCTGGGCTATGGCAAATTCCAAGAGTCAGCCCATCGATTATCTGCACCCCCAACTCCCACAGAATCCTAACTCAGGCCCGCCTCCCTGATCCATAACTGGAGTCGGGCACCTTCATCCACAGAAATATCGTCTCCTGACAACTCATTTACAATAATTCTAGTCCAGAGTTTCTCAATCTCAGCTCTGCCAACACTCTGAGCCAGAGAAATAATGTCTGCACATTGCAGGGTGTTTAGGGTCTTCCCACTAGATGCTAGCAGCATTCTCTCCCAGCTGTGACAACCAAAAATGTCTCCTGGCATTGCCAAATGTATCTTGGGGGGCAATATTGCCCCAAACTGGAAATCACTGCTCGAGCCCTACTCCTGTTTCATTGGAATCTGGTCACCAAACCCTCAAAACGATATGCCCCTTGCTCCTGGCTCCTCACCCCATTTCCATGTTCAGTATATCAAGACCCTTGGAGAATCAAAGTCCAGAAGCTTAGACTCTCTAAAACTCCACCACACAGACTCTTGGAAATCTCAGATCCTACCAAGACCCTGTATGAATGCGAACCAAGTTGTCATTTTCTCATGTCCTCAGCACTGAAGCCTACCAAATTTCAGCAAAAAAAGAGAGTGCATATCCAGAACTTGGGAGACCTAAGTGAAAGACCCCTGATCTACCACACGTCAACCAAGGTCAAGGATCCAGGCCACACAAAGTAAAATAGAGTAGGAACTCTGAAACTGAGCCCCAGTGGTGGGGATCATGGGTGCTTGGGAATGTAAGGTTGGGGGACACAGTGCCACAATAATCTTCAGACACAGGAATTTGGGGAAATACATTTTAGATCTATCTCATCCCATGTACTGTTGAAGTCCTTGCTATTTCGAGGTATGTTGTGGAGAATTTTTTTTATTCCTAGATTATAAATCAAAATACAGCATTTGTTTTAAATGATACAAGATTATTTGCATTGTTCTAAACACCAGTTCAATATTAGAGCGATTATAGACCCACCCAACACAGTGGAAAACTTTAAGCATTTCCTAAAACACCGGGGAATGAAGAATTCTCTCTGAACCTCTCCACGTGTTTATTAGAGATATTTCGCTGAAGAGTCTTGAGAAAGCACGCTGTTCTCTCAAGTACTTCTGAATTCTTGGCAGGAAATAAATCTCCTCATTCTTATTCTAGGGGAGTAGACCTCCCTTGATTTGAAACCCTGTGGCGTCTCTGGAGCCACTGGGGAAATCAAGAACCACATCAGCTGCTGTGAAGCGAGCATGCCTGGTAAAAACGAGAGACGGGATGGAGCTTGACTCATGCAAATGCACCTGTAATAATCTTAAAGGATTTTTGCAGGGTTTTTAAAATGTTGATAGTGAAATTACCTTCCTCTGATTTACGTTAGCTGTGCTTATTTGGGAATTCTGAAAAAAAAGTTAATTTAAGAAATGTTGCTACATAGGAATGTAGTAAAAATGTTTATTTTGTTCTTGGTCTAAAACATAATTAAGAAGACACAGTAACTGTGTGTGGGAAAATTAGATATATAAATCTCCATGTATATATATGTGGAATTATATATGTAAAGAAATATATATATAAAGTTATATATATAATTTGTGTGTATACTATGTGTATATACAATATATAACATACTATTAATTTAATACATAGTATTATATAATATATATTATATATCAATACATATTATATATAACATACAATAATATATGTTATGTACGATTTTAACAAAAATATAGTATACTATTATATTGTATACTTCTTACAAAGTATAATATATATATACTATATGTGGATTACACATATATACATGTATATACACTATCCAGTATGTACCTTGTATACAGGTAGTAATTATATATCTATACTTTTATTTATTTAATATTTAGAAGTGTTCATTTTTTTTGTCATGATACCCTGACAAGTTTAGCCTAAGAGAGAGGAATTTGTCTTTCTTTTAGGTGCAAGAATGTTTGGCTTTCAAGGTTTCTCATCAATTTCACACTGAATTGCTTTTGAGCCTTGTAACAAACGTCCTTAGCAATTTGACCATATTTGTAATTGTGAAAGCCCCAAAACAGCCTGATGTCAAGATGGTTTTGCTACCGTTAATGAAGCTGGGGTAGATATTCTGTCACATGTAATCACAAAGAAATCGAGGTTATTGGTTCCCAAAAGATGAGCAGATGATCTGTGAAACATCTACAGCAGTACCCGGAATGCTGGGACCACTCAAAACACGTTTGGGGAAGGAAAGAATAAATTATAAAAATGAATGGAAGTGTTTTTGATGCTACTGAAAATGTATGTAGAGTTTCCTGTAGGGGCAAAATAAGTCTGGATACAAAAGTGAAGTCTAATCGCTGATGGTTTTCAAAGCCAGCCTGAATGTGTTTAGTCATGACAGTTTAATATAAAGATGGGAACGGTAGAAGCAATGTCGTATGAAAAGGTTTTCTTTGTTTTTATGCAGGAGTGTCTATGAAGGATGAGAAATGGAGTTGATGAATCTGCCTGGAGTGATGGGAGAGAGAAGGGGAAAGGTCTGTGGAAGATGAATCAAGGAGAAGTCAAAAACCTGTTTAAGAGGTTTAAAGGAGCAGAGAAATTCAAGGATCAATAGGAGACTTCCTTGTGTGAGGGGAAAGAGGATATTGGTGTGAACCATGGTAATTGAGCTTATTAGGGATACTGTCCTGAGGCATCACAGACATCACTTTAACCAGTTGTGATTCTTTCTGGAGTTCAAGATGGTACCCGGGATGGGAAATCAACTGATTACGTTTCCAGTCCCAGCTTCATAGCCTTGGGCAAGCTCATAGGCATTACATGCCTTTGCGTGTGTGTGTGTTTGTGCCTTAGTGTGTGTGTGCCTCACTGTCTGTGTATGTATGACGGTGTGTGTGTCCATGTGTGTGTGTTAATTTAAAACATGGAATTCATAACAGCACCTGCCTCAGGCTGCTGTAGGGAATATATCAGTTAATCCACGGATTTTATAAAGGTTGTCTGGCTCATGTCAACTGTTTAATAATCACCAACTCTTTTTCCCGACTGTTGTTAAGTCCTGTGCTGAAAGGGATCAGTTGAATCCCATTCACCTTTATACACCCCATGTTTAGAAACCTGCTGTCAACACATGTTCACATAATACATAAATGAGTGAACACAACCAGTCCTGGCTCTGTTTTCAGGCAGTTGGGATAACTTTTAAACTTTAAACTAAAGTAGCCTCACAATGGCTGTCAGGTGGAACGAGATCCAGGCCAACACCAATGTCAAAACCACAGGGATTTTATATCAGAAGGGCAGGATCCAAAGTTTAACAACACACGCTGTTGGCAAAAGAAACACACTCGTACATTCTCTGAAAGAGAGGGAGAAGAAAGAGGTGCCAGCTGCCTGGGACACAATTTGGAATAACTGTCAAAGTGACAAAGGCACTTGCCAACTGAACCAGCCATCTTCCTTTGAAGACTTCAGATGCTCTTGCACCTGTGAGAAGTGCCAGGGTTCAGGACACACTACCCCAAAACAGGGCACCTAGACATATTGGATATTTCCAGATGAAGGAATTTGAGAAACAGCAGGTGCAGGAAGGACTATATGACCTTACCCTGAAGGAGGCTGTGAAACCCTCATGTGGGCAATGCCTTCTCTATAGCAGGAGGACAGGAACATCCTTATCTGCAAGATGGAGGGACACCAAGAGGAATCCAAAAGAACAGACCTTGCTAAGTTTCTGCCAGTTCACTACACTTAGCTTGTATCCTGTAGCCCTAGCACATCTGTCTACAACTTTCCAGTCTTCATGAAAACTAGTATAAAAATTCTAATGCATTGAAGCAAGTCATTTCCTTATGAAAGCTCCCGTGTCACATAAAACCTATATTAAATAAATTTGTATGCTTTTCTCTCGCTAATCTCTCTTTTGTGTCAGAGACACAGCCAAGAATCTAGAAGGGTAGAAGGAAAAGATATTTTTCCTCCCCTGCAGAAGTGACATATCTTCATGTTTATTGATACAAATGTTTTCTGCGATGGCAAGAGGCTAGAACAACTTCTGAAGATCAGTCTAAACAATGGAATACTATGGAGGTGTAGAAAAAGAAGAAAAATCACTTTATGAAGGGATTTGAAAAGACTTTCAGGATAAACAGTTACCTGCTGAATAAAAGTCAAGGTGTGGAGCTTCTAAATTTTGAATGAAAAGGAGGAATAAAAGTGCATATATACATTCACTCACGTATTTCAATATATATTTGTGTTTATTTTATTTGCATACATACTCGTATTTGATTATAAGTACAAAAAGAAAAGCTGAGGGGCTGGCCCAGAGGCGTAGCAGTTAAGTTCACATGCTCCCCTTCAGTGGCCCGGGGTTTTGCAGGTTTGGATCCCGGGCGCCTGCCGACACATTGCTTGTCAGCCATGCTGTGGCAGCGTCCCATATAAAGTAGAGGAAGATGGGCACGGGTGTTAGCCCAGGGCCAGTCTTCCTCAGCAAAAAGAGGAGGATTGGCAACGGATGTTAGCTCAGGGCTACTCTTCCTCAGACACACAAAAAAGAAGAGTTGGGACAATAAAGAAAAATGTACAAAATTATCTAAGGGGGTGAGTAGGGCTAGCTATATGGGGCATGTATAGAAGCAAGGCTTACCAATGTATGTCCATTTATATGTTTGCTTTTAAATTTTGAAACATGTGACAGTATCATCTACTTAAATAAATTTTAAAATTATAATGTATTTCATGAATCCACACAAACATAATGATTTTTTTCAGCATTGACGGTTTTAGATTTAAGAATTCTACATTAAAAGGATAGGAGGAACTACTGATAGGTAATGTTTAGAATTTAGATTTATATAAGTACTATAGCCAGAAAATATTTCTGCATATAACATTCAATAAATACAGACTGTAAGAAATTAGCAATGATTGTACATAGCTTATATTTCTCAAATTTACTTTCATGTAACTATGAGACTGAAATCTGGTAAATTATTTTTAAAAAGTTAATCTATGCAAGCAAAAATTTACTAAGAGTTACTCTTATTAGGCATTTGGTGGATGAAATGATTGTGTGTGAGGTTCTTTAACTTTCACTCCCTGGCATGTAACTGAGTAAACGTTTCCTTATGCAATTTGAAAATAAGATTTACAAAGAGATTGTAAATGGCTTCACTGAAGGAGAATTTCATGATATTTTACATAAAGGGAAATTCTACAAACTGGGTCTCAAATTATTCTTGTTTGATAACTATGTTTAAAAAGTATGGCTGTTGGGGCCGCCGGGTGGCGCAGCGGTTTAGTCCGCGCTTCGCAGCCCGGTGTTCGCGAGTTCGGATCCCGGGCGCCCGCCGACGCACTGCCTGCCAGCCACGCTGTGGCGGCGTCCCATATAAAGTGGAGGAAGAGGGGCACGGATGTTAGCCCAGGGCCAGTCTTCCTCAGCAAAAAGGGGAGGATTGGCGACGGATGTTAGCTCAGGGCTGGTCTTCCCCACAAACAAACAAACAAAAAGTATGGCTGTTTATTTCAAAGCTACATTCTTCATATGACCAGCTAAAATACATGTTATTCTAAAATAATAGAGAAACACATTTTCATTCCATTTTTCCCTCCAGAATTGCTAGGTGTTTTGTTTTAGTATTGGCTGGTATTGTTTGTGCCAAATTTCATTCAAGAAATGCAACTATTGCTCAAGACTGAGTGGTCACAGTTCTGGCAACGTTACTTTACCTAACTTGCACCCAATATACAAGAGATTACTGTGAACATTTCCTTTGAAATGAATCAGATTTGTTTCTTCTTCTTCTTTTTTTTTTTTTTGAGTAAGATTGGGCCTGGGCTAACATCTTTTGCCAATCTCCTCTTTTTTTTTCTTTTTTCTCCCCAAAGCCCGCAGTACATAGTTGTATATCCTAGTTGTAGGTCCTTCTCATTCTTCTATGTGGGACACTGCTTCAGCATGGCTTGATGAGTGGTAAGTTGATCTGAACCAGTGAACTCCAGGCTGCCAAAGCAGAATGCATGAACTTAACTGCTATGCCGCTGGGCCAGCCCCTCAAATTTCTTCTTGATGTTTGAAAAAAACTAACTCAGCTGTTTCTTTTTTTACTTTTTGGTGAGGCAGATAAGCCCTGAGCTAACATCTGTTGCCAATCCTCCACTTTTTGCTGAGGAAGACTGGCCCTGGGCTAACATCCGTGCCCATCTTCCTCTACTTTGTATGTGGGACGCTGCCACAGCACGGCTTGATAAGTGGTGCATAGCTTTGCGCCCGGGATCTGAACCTGTGAACCCTGGGCTGCAAAAGCAGAGCAAGTGAGCTTAAGCACTACACCACTGGGCCAGCCCCTCAACCGGTTTTTTTTTTTAAATTAAAGAATACTTTTAATCAAAGCAAACCATACTTATAGAAAGATTTGCAATGAATAAGTATAAAATACTATGGACTCTACAAAATGAAAATTGATGAACAATGTCCAGATAAAGACACAGAGTATCATCAGAAACTGGCTCTCACCTACCTCTCTCCCCAGCCACTACACTGGCCAAATGGTAAACACTGTCCCAACATCTCACAAGACTGAGCGATTTTGCATTTGTTTTGAACTTTTTATGAATGGAAGGATAGAGAACCATCACTCAGCAACATCTGGGAGTTTGCTAGAAAGGTGGAGCCTGAGGTCATATCCCACATCTACAGAATTAGAATCTGCATTTTAAGCAGTTGCCCAGGGGGCTTGCTTTCACTTTAACATTTGATTAGTGCTGATTTAAAAGAAACTGTCTGCTTCTTTCTGTTCTGCTCCCTCTTACCCACTGACCTGGTGGTCACCACCTACTGATGGGCCATCTCTGAAAGGAGGGATCCCTTACCTTCTCATACATCACAGTATATTCTGGAGGGTGCTAAAGTGTGCCTTCCACAGATTACGCCCTGAAAAGTTGCTTGAATACTTTAATAAATCCTTGATGTAGCTCTGATATAGACGGCAAAGGATATATAAAAGATTAATAAATAGTTGGATCAATATAAAATATTTAGATTGAGATATGCATTACAAAATGATAACTTGAGCCTGTTTTTGGTATTGGTATTTGCTAACATATGTACTAAATGGCTAGGATGATGTATATGTTTTCATCAGTATTTACATTGCTTTCTCTTATTATTTTCTGGTTCAATGTGGTACCGGCTCAACACAAGGTTGACACGAGGAAAGCCATATTGTAGAAAGGAAACCATATTGTAACTATGAATGACTCTGATTAAATAACCCAGACATGCTCTGTCGATTGTGTGGCCCCTCGCAGCTACTGTAAGTTGATAACTTTGTTCTCTTGAGTTTCTTAGGAATGTGATGACCCTTGGGCAGAAATTCTATGCTGATAGCCATCATCAATGACACTGAAAGATCAGGGTGTAGGGCCCTGGTCTGGTCTCCGATGGACATCCAGAAAAACCAAAGACTATCAGGAACTAACACCAGATGGATGCCCCCAGCCGGAGATCAGATGGATGCCCCACCCTGAGACCAGATGCCTCCCTCACCCAGAGACCAACCCTGGAGACTACTAACTGGCATGTAGTCTTCGTTCTGTAAATTTTTTTTTTTTCTGACATTAGTCAGCCATCTTCCCTCTTGCTAGCAAGTTGTAATAAAAAAGTCTTTTCTCTCTTACTTCCTTGCCTCTTAATAATTGGCACCATGTGGTGGGCAGACGATCCCCCTCTTTGGGTGGTAACAAAAGTAGCATGCTAGTTCACGCTCTGACTGCCTAGTTAGTCACCTGGCATCTGTGTTAACTGGTCAGCCACAGAGTGTTTTCAGCTTGGATGTCTGAAGTGATTTTAAGATCAATCCAGTAAGCATCACCTTCTTCCCTCAACTGTACATGGTCAGTGCCTATATTTCTATTTCTTTCCTTTGTGGGGGATCAGAATTGGCCACCTCAAAATATGTCTCTTTGCCTTGATTATTTTTAAGAACAAAAGACTCTGAAAGAAACTCTGACCTTCCCCCCAACTGCCTAAAAGAATTGAAGATAAAAGCCCTGACCCCAGGACAGGCCATGAACATAGATAACTCTGGGTAGCAGTAGACTGGGAGGGCCGGTTCTCCTCTACCAAACATTTGCTTTTCCATCTCCAGGTGAATTGCTTTCCTCCTCTTTGAAGTCCCAAACCACGACCCCCAACATCCTCCTTTGTCTTTAGCTGAAGATGAGATTTAAGGTGGCAGCTCGGTTATTTTGCAAGTTACTCAGCTTCCTGGGTTTCTCCCATGTATACATGTTATAAAACTTTGTTTGATTTTCTCCTGTTATTCTGTCTCATGTCGATCTAATTTGTAGACCAGCCAGAAGGACCTAGAATGGGTAGAGGAATTCTCTTCCTCCCCTAAACCTTGTTTGTATGGATATCACAATGGACAAACTTCAGCAAGTGTGTTTTTCTTTTTCAGATAGGAATTCTCTGAACATATTCTGTCTATAGGGATGAAAGCTGTTATGGGCTTTTGGGTTTTACATAGGGTCAAATATGTAAAGCTGTAAAAGGAATTTTCTCTTACAGGTTCCTGGAGGAATTTTTGCATTATTCAAAAGTTCTTTCCTCTGTGATGGGAGTTTTGTCTCTGCATACTGTAATCCTGCCATTCCACATACTTGCCAATGGCTACAGTGGCATGCATTCATCATTTTATGGTTTTTCTTAACTAAGCTGCTGCATGAAGAAAAGTGACAGACAATAATCAGAAATTCAAAAAGTATACAGAATAATAGAACTTTTCGTCCATGTTTTTAATACAACTTTATAATTTTCTCCAAGTTACAAAAAGTCATGCAAATCTTTTCCTAGATTAATCCCCATGTACATTGTATATCGTTGTTATTGTAAAAGATTATCATTAAAAAGAAAGCATTGTATGACTTTCTGCTGTCAAGTAGGAGACTATTATTTTGTATGATTGTATTGATCTTATATCAAGTGATTGCTGAGCTATTAATTGAAAAATGTGTCTGTTCCTTTTTATGACTGATGCATCAGTTTATCTGTGAAAACAATGGTCATGTTTTCTTCTTATAATTTGTAAACTTTTTTTTGCCTGTGCTGACTAGGACCTAACATGAAGTGATAAACATGTATCAAGATAATAGAGATGCTTGCTTTGTTCCTGATTTTGAAGGGAGAGGTCCCCATGATGGATCATCAAGCGTGACCACGGGGCAGGATTTTTGTAGATATCTTTATTGGATTAGGATGTTTCCCACTATTCTTGATACCCTAATTGATGTTCTTATTTTTAAATTTAGAAATAGCATCCAATTCTAATCAATGATTATGCACTTATTTAGATGGGCATTCAGATTTTGTTTATTGTGTTAATATTAGGAAACATACTAGTGACTGCATAGATTGGAAGCTTATTTTTTACAAAATATCTTCTCAGCGACCTAAGAATGCAACATTGAAAATTTGATTTTTCTATTTAATTTGTTTAAGTCTAATTGGTTCCTATTGCATTATGAAAGAAGAATACAATTATAGCAACTTGAATCACAGAAAAATTCTGGAGTTTATGAATATCCTTAACCATGAAAAGAATATAAAAAATACAGTAATTCACTGGAGGCATTGAGTAAAATTGCATTACTAAATTGCATGGCAAACAAACTTATTTCTTCTTATAATAAAAATGTATAAAGAATAAGAACTCATATAAAATATTCTCCTCACAAAATGATGAGTCTTAAAAGGTAAAACTGGAGAGAAGTCAGATCTCAAAATGCTCCCTGTTTGACACCTAGTAAAATGAGTAAAGAAATAATAAAATAATATATTAAAAATACACTGACTGATGGGGCAGCCCAGTGGCATAGTGGTCAAGTTTGCGCACTCTGCTTTGATGGCCTGAGGTTCCCAGGTTCGGATCCCGGGCACAGACCTACACACCACTTATCAAGCCATGCTGTGGCAAGCATCCCACATATAAAGTAGAGGAAGATGGGCACGGATGTTAGCCTAGGGCCAGTCTTCCTCAGCAAAAAGAGGAGGATTGGCAAGGGATGTTAGCTCAGGGCTGGTCTTCCTCACACACACACACACACACACACACACACACACACACACACAAATATGCTGACTAAGAAACTATTTTCAACCCACACATCTGACAAAGGACTAATAGCCAGAATATATATAAACAAAATTTCTTCAAATCGAACAATAAAATAAATCACACAGTCCAGTTAAAGAATGGATAAAAGATATAAACATTTCACACAGAGGTTGGGCAGATGGCAAAGAGGCAGATGAAAAGAGATTCAGTGTCATCAGGCATTAGGGAAATACAAATTAAAACCACAGTGAGCTATCACCACACGTCTATGAGAAAGACCAAATAAAAAATGGCGATGACACCAAATGCTGTCAAGGATGTGCAGACACTGGAGCACCCATCCATTCCTCTGGGAATGTAAAATGGAACTGCCACTCTGGAAGCAGTTTGGTAATTTCTCTTAAAAAATAAACAAGCAATTACTATATAACTCAGAACTTTTGGGCATTTATCCCACACAAATGGAAATTTATGGTGTTGGGGCCCAGGGCAGGCCCTCCCCCCAAATATCCTATAATGGCATATTGATTATTTTGAATTAAAATTACCTGAGAAGCAGCCAATGCACAAAACAAACAAACAAAAAAGGTATTTTGATCCAACTCTCTTTTCTCCTTGAAAGCAGAAAATAAATCTCCCATATGAAAGGTGCTCTTGCATCCTTATCACCAGAGCTAAGGAATTCAGGGCCAAAAAGCCTATATAAATAAACCTTATTAATTTACTACCTCAAGCCTAAACTCTGCTTAAATTCATCTCTAATTACACAGCCCAAACCTAAGTTCCTTTTCCTGTCATTCCTTACAAACTGATTGTGTCTTTGTGTAAAAGATACATACACTGCCTGCTTTCTTCACTCTCCAATCATCATTTCTCTATGATCTCCAATCTGAACATATTAAACTGGGTTTTCACCTGTTAATATGGTTTTGTGTCAATTTTATTGTTAGTCTAGCCATAAGAAGAGTAGAAGGGGGGATTTTCCCCCAACTGACAATGGTTACTCAAAATCTTGTACAGAAATATTCCTAGTGACTTCACTCATATAGCCCCAAACTGGAAACGCCACTGTGTTCTTCAGCAAGTGCATGCAGAAACAACTATGGTACAGCCTCATCATGTGATAGTATTCAGCAATAAAAAGAAATGAACTACTGATACCTGCATCAACACGGATGAATCTCAAGGCAATTACTGACTGGATAAAGTCAATCTCAAAAGATTACACACTGCCCAGTTCCAGTTATATTATATTCTTGAGATGAAACAAACTATGGAAATGGAGAACAGATTAGTGGTTTTCATGGGTTGGGGAGGGGTTGGGAAGGTCAGGAAGGTGGATGGGGCTATAAAAGGGCAAGATGAGGGTCCTTGTGATGGAGACGGTTTGTATCTTGACTGGATTGATATCTGTATCCTGCTGGTCACAATCTGAATGATGAACAAGACATTTGAGTATCATGTATCATACCAAGACACTGCCATGGGGAAAACTGGGGAAAGCATACATGAGATCTCTCTAGAGTCATGTGCTGAATCACAACGTTTCCATCAATGACAGACTGCGTAGTGGAAGGTGGTCCCATAAGATTAGTACCATACAGCCTAGGTGTGTAGTAGGCTATACCATGTAGGTTTGTGGAAGTCCACTCTATCATGTTCACACAATGGCGAAATCACCTAACGAGGCATTTCTCAGAATGTGTCCCCATCATTAAGTGACACGTGACTGTACATTACTTCTTACAACTGTATCCGAATCTACAATTATCTCAGAATTAATTAATTAAAAGTCAAACAAACAAATAAAAACCAAAACAACAAACAAAAAAGCCACTGGCTATCCTCGGAGGAAGGAACACAATTTCAAAGCATCTTATTTGAGAGGCAGACATCCAGGATAGATGGAAGAGTGTTTCATAAATGGACAAGCAGAGTCCAATCAAGAATCTGTGCTGTAAGAAGGAGCAGAGAAGACCAGCCCCTCAAAAGATCTATGAATGCCCTCCAATTTGGTGAAAGAGAATCAGTAGCCTAGAAAATGAGATGGAGTCTCCATTAGAGGTAAATTCTCTATACTAGAAACGACTAGTTCTACTTGTGTAGAACCTCTACAGAGCTTCTACTTGTGCCTCTGAAATAATTTCTACATTAGACTATGCCTTCTTCCTCACTTAATCAATAACCATCCTGAATATCACTGGATATAATATTTATGATAGAGGACTGGGGACAGCTTCTGTATTAATTTGCGAGGGCTGCCACAACAAAGTACCACCGACTGGGGGCCTTACACAACAGACATGTATTTCTCAAAGTTCTGGAGGCTGGAATCTGAGATCCAGGTGTGGGCAGGGCTGATGTCTCCCGAGGCTTCTCTCCTTGGCGTGTAGACACCGTCTTCTCTCTGTGTCTTCAGAGGGTCGTCTCTCTGTGCCTGTCTGTGTCCTAATCTCTTCTCATAAAGACACCAGTCCTATAGGATTAGGATTCACCCTAATGACCTCATTTTACCTTAATCACCTCTTTAAAGACCCATCTCCAAATACAGCCACATTCTGAGGTGCTGGCAATTAGGGCTTCAACATAGGGATTTGGGGGAGGGGACAATTGAGCCCATAAGAGCCCCCCATTTTCCTTCATGAATGAGCTTTTTCTATTTCAGTTACAACCAGGGGAGGGGTTGTATGAGAGTTTGAAGGAAGCTTTCTCACACTCTTTTCTAAAGGAAACCAAGAGAAAGACTAAGTTGAAGCTAAGACATTAGTTTTATCAGGGCTATATTTATGACACAGAAAATATACAAGAATTCCGAAGTTGATGTTATATTTCCACATAAATGTGCCTTATTATCTTCTCTATCTTTTCTTCCCTTCATTGCCAGGCTGCTACAAATTTGCATTCTAAAAAATGATGTGAGGGGGCCGGCCCGGTGGCGCAGCGGTTTCGTCCGCGCTTGGCAGCCCGGGGTTCGCGAGTTCGGATCCCGGGCGCCCGCCGACGCGCAGCCTGTCAGCCATGCCGTGGCGGCATCCCATATAAAGTAGAGGAAGATGAGCACGATGTTAGCCCAGGGCCAGTCTTCCTCCTCAGCAAAAAAAAAGGGGAAGATTGGCGATAGATGTTAGCTCAGGGCTGGTCTTCCCCACCAAAAAAAAAAAAAAAAAAAAAAAAAAAGTAAAAAAAAAAAAAAAAAAAAAATGATGTGAGTAAAGCACTGAATATACATTTACCTCAACTCATTTCTTTTGTATAATTTTGTTTGGTTGATTAGGGTAGATGGAAGAATACCTAACATTGGTCTTTTGTCTCTTTGTCCAGAAAATCAAATGCAGAGATGGTGTTCTGATCAGGTGAAGATTTTCAGTTTGTTTGTTTACATTTATATTATTGCCTTTTGGACTCTGCTCCACTTAATTCTTCTCACCCAAATTGCTGTTTATTGGTAAAGAATGACTCAGAATATTAATGAGTGAACTTCATCGGTAAAGAAGACCTGAAAAGTGTGAAAGAAAAATAACATTCCCTCTAGATAAAATGCTCGAACGGTTAACTTGAAGAAACAGATTTATTAATTCCTTATCCTTAGGAATATTACAACAATCATTTCAGAATTTTTATATGTGTAAATCATAAAATTAACGTGAGCATCATATTTTAACTTTTAACTCACTAGGCTCCCAATATTAAAATAAATATTATAGTCGTATTTAGAATAGTCTATTCTAAATTCCAAAATAATTTTTAAAAGAGATTATTTTATGCCATGGAAAACAATAGAAATATCTTATGAACTTTACTTGGTTTAGCCACCCAAAATCGAATGTTCACCAATTCTACATTTTTTTAACATTAATGCTATTCCTCAAGTCTTTCAAACATTCTGATCATATTTCAAGCCTTATTAAACTAAGTGTGCCTTTTGTCACCAGTGGTTCATTGGAGAGGTTTTAATACCAATTGCAATCCATTTCCTTCAGGAAGTTTGAGGTAAGTCAAGATTCAAATCACAAGAGCCACTGGGCAAACGAGAAAGCCAGCAAGTGACCTGGCCAGTTAGCTTTTCATTCAAGTCTTAAGGGCTTGGTGATTCTGGCCAGTATCAGGACTTCCATTTGTCTTTTAAGACACAAAGTTGGGCCATATTCTTAGCATTCCAGTGCAACTAAAACCACAGATATAGAGTTCTGCCAATTGTAAGCCAGGCATTCAAAGCAGATGTTGGTCAGGTTGCTTGCTGAGTATAGTGGGGAGCAAAGGATCTCCCTTCTGAAGGTGAGTCTGTGAAACACTGTCATGGTCCTCTCTGTGGCCTCTTGATTGTTCTTAGAGGGAAATGGGATGAAGAGAACAGGGATTCACTGGAGATGAGTAGAGAGTCAGGGGCCCACATGTCAGGTGTTGACCCAGAGCAATGCCCCAGGCTGCAGTGATTCTGGCCACTGTGGCTCAGGGAGTGGCCAGCAGGATTCCTGCGTCTGATCTGAGAGTGAGCTCTCCCAAAGGCATCAACAGAATGAAGTTGCCTCCAGAGGTGCTGCCTTTGCTTTAATACAGAATTCTCCAAATGCCAAGTCTGGAAGGATTTTCCCCAAGTCCACGATGAAATGAGGAAATCTAGCTGACACAGTGGATTTATTTTCTTGCCCCTTTTTTAATAAAAAATTATTTAATAGACTTTATTCTTTAGAGCAGCATTAGGTTTACAGAAAAATTGTGCAGAAAATAGAGTTCCCATAGACCCCTCTCCACTTGCACACGTTTCCCCCATTATTAGCATCTTGCAGAGTCTGATACGTTGCTCATGTGGACAGGGGCCCCTCCCCCTGGTCTAACAAGCAAATCTAGCAAGCAAACTGCACAGGCTTTCAGTCAGTACAGCAACAACCATGCTGTCCTGTGAAGCAGCCGTGCAGGCCATCCTCAGCCTGTGTCAAATGACCTTGCAACCCCAAGTCTCATGACTGAAGGTGCCAGCTGGACAGATCCACAACAGGAAGAGATAAAGGGGTACCCCGCTCTCACATTTCCCAGCTGCATTTCTTAGAGATTGAGGGACTAATTAATGACCCTGGTCCTTGCCTCCTTCCACACATAGATCACGTCAGCATCTCTGAACTAGTTTGGTGTACGACCAAGGAATTCTTGTTTATGTTACCTTCAATGTAGAATCTAGAGAAAGCCCAGATGTACTCTATCTTTTTTTTTTTTTTTTAAGATATATGAGCTCTAATTCTAAGTCTTTTTTCCTCTTCCCTGCACGTGCACTGTTTTGCGAAAGAGACATGAGTGGCACTTAAACTCACACTCCTCGGAGCAGTTCCATCAGAGTGCTGTCCTGAACTGTTTTCCTGGGGTTCGAACCCCTCATGCAGATTGCTGAATAAACTCCCTCACTAACATCATCTACACTCTTTATTTCAGTTGATTCTTACTACTGACGACACAAATTCGATACAGCATTATGAACTGAAGCCCAAAGTTTACATGAGGGTTCACTCTTGGTGTTGTACATCATATGGGTTCAGACAAACGTATAATCACTTGTGTACCTCATTATGGTATCATACAGAGTAGTTTCACTGCACCCAAGCCCCTCTTTGCTCCGCCTATTTGTAGTGGATTTTTGTTTTATTGTTGGGTCTTGAGTGTTCTTTTTGTATTTTAGATACTAGTCCTGTATTGGATGTGGGGTTTGCAAATATTTTCTCTCAGTATGTAGTTTGTCTTTCCATTGTCTTCACATGAGATTTCAAATAGTAAAAGCTGCCAATTTTCACGAGGTTACATTATCAATTTTTCCCTTCATAGATCATGTTTTTGTGATTTTGTGGTCAAGTCTAATAATTCTTAGTCTAGCCCTTGACTCCAAAATTGTTTTCTTGTATTTTTCTTAAAAAATAACACTTTTACATTTGAGTTGATGATCAACTTTGAGTTAATTTTTGTAGAAGATTTGTGGTTGAGGTTTTTGGGTTTTTTTCCCTTATGGATGGATGTCCAATGGCTCCAGTGCTGTTTATTACATCTATCTTTCCTCCATTAAATTGCTTTTGCAACTTTGTCACAAATCAGTGTAAGTGTGGGTTGTGTGGGTGTATTTCTGGGTTCAGTGTAGCGTTCCACTGAGCAAAGTGTATCCCTCCACCAATATCACACTGTCTTGATGACTATGGGACTAGAGCAAGACTTCATATAAGATAGCATATCGCCTCTTACTTTATTCTCCTTTTTCAAGTGATTTCAACTGTTCTAGGTCCTTTGCCTTTCCATATAAATTTTAGAATAAGCTTGTATATGTCTACAAACAAGCTTGCTGGGATTTTGACAGGAGTTACATTAAAACCTATAAATCAATTTCAGGGGAATTTGATTTTTAGTGTCTTTGGGTGAGAAAGGGAGTCTCAGGGCTGGCAGGGAAGGAGGGCTTCCCCTGGCCATGTATGGTTGGCAGGACTCCACATGAATCAGTCCCCCTTGCTGGTGCTGTTGGGCTTGCCTAGTGTTGTCAGAGGGTTAAGGTAGGGAAGGATGGTCTTCCCAAGCCAGCCTCTGTTGCTAGGATCGAGGCTGGGAAACACTGGGTCTGAGTATTCTCCTTCGGTTGGGTCGGGCATCATAAGACACTTGCTGCTATACTGGTCCACCAGCTCTGAGATGCTGAAGCTGTTGGCCTCTGCTTTTCACCTTTCACACTTCTCCTTTGGTTGTCTCTTGCATTATTTCTAGGGCTTATAGTTACACTTTGCAGGCAGTAGCAGGGAGAGGTGAGTCAAAACCACTTTGTCTGTACAGGAAATGGATACCCTTTTTATCACCCCAAATTGCACTCTTGGATCAAATTAAACATTTGGTTCTACCTGCTGCACCAGGGCTAACAAGAAAGTCTAATCCATACAGATAGAAAAAACCTAGTTATCTATAAACAAATATGAAGTGATTGACTTTGGCTTTTTAACATCCAGGTAATAAATCAAATATTTGAGTGCTTTGCAGCAGTATCTGGTAAACACTTAGCAACTGCCTCTAGGAAAGAAATAAAAATAAAAGGATTGATTTGTAGCAGTTCCCAAGTTATTTAACGTAAATATCCCCTTTGTTGCCGGTTTTAAGCCACTTAAGTGACAACAAGCAGTTCCCACAGTTCTTGAAAATGTAATAATCAGCTCTCCCAAGCCTCTATGAGCTGGCTCCAGGACCCTACTAGCTCTATACCCAAAATACAGGTTAGGTCGTGTCTTGTGAAATGCTGCAGTGGTTCTAAATGCTGTGACTTAGTAAGTAGCACTTGGGGCTCCTCAGAGTTACAGAGTCACTTGAAGAGTTTAAACATATAATCCATGGAAGATGTACAATGAGCATCTTTCAAATACAGTGAATGGGCCATTCGCCCCTTGACAGGGAAGGCAAAAGCTCATGTCTCTCCCCTTCGTTTATGCAGATGTGTTTGTCCAGGAAGCCTCACTAGAAAATGAAATGCAACCATCATCTAAATAGAAGGACCCATCTGGCTTGTTTTGTTTGTGTCAGTCACAGAAATTCGGTTCCTATTGGTGTCATTGACTGACATATATAGAAAAAAAAGATTATCTCCTGAGACACTGAGAGTTTGGCATCAGAATCTCAACCTCTGCATTATCACGGTCTATAAATTTATTATCACTTGGAGTGATAGTGCTTCGTATCAAGATACCCTTTGCTTGCGTAGAAGTAAGCCAACATTTGTATCTTCCAAATTCTTTTTTCATGTACGTTTAGAGTAGTCTAATAAATCCTCGCCTTAGATATATAGTCTGGATTTTCTTACATGTCTGAAGTCTTTAACTTATGTTCTTCTTCATCACCATAAAGTTATTTGGCTAAAAGTTATCCTTTTCTCTAAAAATACACTACCGTGATCAAAGGCTGGCTCATTTTTAACTTGTGAACAGTTTCACAGATGCAGGTTGAAGTGCTTCCAGCACTGCTGTTGATTGAATTGTGCCCCCCCAAAACTCAGACCTTGAATCTCTGACCCCCAATGTGACGGTATTTGGAGAAGGAGCCTTCCAGAGCTAATCAGGTTTAGATGAGGTCATGAGGGTGGGCACTCATAATGAGATCACTGTCCTTATGAGAAAAAGCACCAGAGAGCTTGCTCACTTTCTCTCTCTGCCGTGTGAGAGCACAGAAATATGGTGGCCGTCCGCAAGTTAGAAGAGAGCTCTCACCAGAACCCGACTCTGCTGGAACACTGATCTTCGACTTCCAGCCTTCAGAACTGTGAGAAAATAAATTTCTGTCCTTGAAGCCACCCATTCTCTGGTATTTTGTTATGGCAGCCCGAGTTGACTAGTAACAGCATCATGACCATGATTTGCGTGTAACTTCAGGGACGATTGTTCTGGTAGCAAAAACTCACGTGCACAGTGAATGTGGAAGATGCAAAGGGAAAAAAAATCAATACACGACCAGGTATTAATGCATTTATCCATGAATGCTTTCCTTGAAGGATCTCACCACATTTGGATGAAAAACAAAACAAAACAAAAACAAAAACTTTCAGTACAGATACCATCTCCTCTTTTAACTCCCCCGACTTCTCCAGAAGGTCTTAGCCATCATGGACCCTATATTTCATTGCACATGGTACTCAGCTCTCTTAGAGCTTGTATAGAATATGGATGGTATGCACCATGTATGTGTTTACCCACTACTAGAATTTGAAGTATCCGAAGGCAGGGATGACATGTTTCAATGATATTTTCCTAGCATCTGGCAGAGTCTTTATGCACCATGGAATTATAATATATACTTGTTAAATAAATGACTAATTGAATGAAATACAAGAATACAACAGTGTCTTCTCACCTATGACGATGAAGAAAATTAAATATGTCAATAAAAATGGCTGATAATATATATATATATTTTTTTTGCTGAGGAAGATTTGCCCTGAGCTAACATCTGTTCCCAATCCTCCTCTTTTTTCATGTAAGTCACCGCCACAGCATGGCCACTGACAGACGACTGGTGTGGTTCCACACCTGGGAACCGAACCCAGGCCACTGAAGCAGAGTGCACGGAACTTTAACCACCAGGCCATTGAAGCTGGCCCTGATAATATTTTTTAGTGTTATTATTTTTAAAAAGGGAAGAAAGCAAACACAAGAGACAGTGTGGAATGATTCAGTAGGAATGTTTATAATATGCATGCCCTATTTTCTGTCTTTCTCTCTTTCAAGTGCACCTTGCTTACTCTGTTTTATGGCCCATCAACCCCTTCCCATGTTAAAGATGGCAGGAGCAAGGCTGCCCAATTCCCCTTGAGAGGCTGGCCTGTATTTTCCTTCAGAAAGAGGACATAAATTCTCATAGAAAAACAAGTGTGTGAGACAAATTATATTAGATTCCTTATCAACTTAATTTACTTTCAAATGCTATCTTCACTTTTTAATTTCTAATTAGATTAATTTTCCCCTTCCCACCCCCAGACATTATGTAAATAAAATGTTTTCCTCTGGACTTGGCTTCGGGATGAATTTTGACTGGATACAGTTCTCATTTCATGGGAGAGGACACATGGTGGAATGATCATTGACAGGAGGAATCAATATCTAATTACCAGCAGAGAATTAGACAGGCAGTGGAAGCAAAATTCTGAGCACTGCTTTCTCGGGAAATTCCAAGGGTAGATTCAACATCATCTTGAGCATTAACTTTGTCAGTCATTTGCATATTGCTATTGATAAAGATTTCTCCCCTGTAAATCTATTACTAGTTTTTCCTGTAAGTCAGCAATTTGAAAATGACCATTTGACATGTTTTATAACAGAATCTAATGCCAACAGCAGTTCTCAGGAGCGTGCTAGTGCATGGAAACAAACAAAGGGGGTCTAGTGACATCTGACGTTAAGATAATCAAAACACTATTCCGGGAAGGAAGGTTTAAAGAGACTGCTGATGTCATTGCGTACAAGCCTCAGACCCAAAAATCGACTGCAAAATAGTACATTTATTTGTCTGTAACAACCGAATTTCTGTTTTTAGCCTCCAGTTCACCAAGTGGCTGGAAATTAATTTTTATGAATTCGGTCCCTCCCACGAACCACCTAGAATAGGGTTTCACCCAATTTTGGGGAAGAAGGGGAAGAAGGGGAGGGTAGAAGATGAGGGAGCATCTGGCCTTTGGCATTACCGTGCTGCTGAGAAGCTGTCTTTTGAGATATGCTAATTCCCATCTGGTCCCCAGGGGCGGGGCTGTGCTGGCCACTGCCATGTGTCTTTCTGGCCGTTCCAGATTAGACTCATCCCCTGCCACTTTCTGCACGCTCCCAACGCCTGGGACCATTCTGAGAGACTTCTGCCATGCGAGATCACAGTCCAGTCTAAGATGTCATGAATCCCTCTGCCTATGTGCCCATAGCTATTGTTCTATTTCCAAGGGATGGGGCAACAGGGGACTCTAGGATTTTGGAATTTCCCCTGTGCTATAGAGGAGCAGAAAGAACTGATCTGGTTTGGAGGGCCTGGAGCAAGGCTTTTAACCAGGAAGATCACTATTTCAGCTTTTCTGATGGCCCTTCTAATTCACCTCTCTTCCTGCGGTCTTTGGAATCTCTGTCTATTCTGTGACGAGTGGAAGAACATTCATTTTCTGACCTGTATTCTTCCAGCTCATTTAGCTATTCTGTGAGTCTGAAACTCAACAGCCATGAATCGATTTCTTTGTACCTTGCATTCTGTGAATTACCTCTGCTTAATTTCAGGAAATGTGCATGGATTTATAGGACTGATTGGAGAAGGGCAAATTCCATCAGGAACTGTACTTGGAAGGGTAGATAGAAGAAAAAGTCACCATAGTTTTCTCTTCAAAATAATATTCTGCACCACCAGACTTTGTCTGAATGTCACCTTGGTGAATCCCACCTTCATTTGCATAGTTTCCAGAGGAACAAAATTCTTCTTCATCATCTCTCCTTTCGAAGTCCATTTCAAGTTGTATATTCTCCAAAAAAATCTATCTGAAGAATTGTATTGTTTTCTGTGCCTGCCATGTTTGGAGTTAACCCAGCACTAATTGTCTACACTCTTTGTATTGTCACTCACAGGGGACATCTAGTGCCATGTCATCCAACCAGCCTTGTGTGGACCCCTGCTCCCCTCAACCATGTGGCTATTTCAGTGTCCCTACAACCTCACAGCCTCTTTGGCTACAGTCCATTGATCCCAGGATGAGGACCTAATTTGAGTTGCATTCTTCCGCCCCTTTGAATTGGGCCATGAGATAACTTACTTCTCTTATCTGGTAAATTAGAAGCCCTTCTGGCCCTTATTTCTTCTGTGTTGACAGAATTTCAGCAAAATGAGAGTGAGAGAAATGGAATGTCCTTCCTTGGATACTTCCTCCAGGGCCAAGAGTTCTTGAAGAGAGCTCAGAAATCAAGAAGGCATTCTACTAAGTCCCTACCTTCTCCTCAGCCTTATGGTCAACCTCATTGACCAACAAGTCTTAGAAATTATTAAATCTTTGAATCATAACGGTAAGAACTAGAGATCTTTCTCTATATACTTTATCACTAGTGGAATTTTAAAAATAACATATATTGGTCTTCTAATGACAATTGTTTGATGATTCTAAAGTACAAAATTGGAAATTCTGAAAATCACAGTTTGCAACAACTACTGCCTGGTTTGAACATTTCTTGAGAATATAAATGTGAGCCAAAAGTATCTGTCATCACTGACAGAAATGGGGTGATTGTTCTCAAATTGGCAAAATTGCTATCTAAAGTATAATGTGTGTTCTCTGTAACATATCCTATTGAAAATGCGTGCATTTGTAATTTAAAAATGTATATTCTCATAAGTTATCAGGAATGTGGTGAATATTCAAGAATGGTTAATTTTAGCCACACCCTTCATCAGTCATGAGGTAATTCTGACAATAAAATAATCTCATTTGAAAGAATCATCTTAAAAATATTAATACCCTAGTCTATGTATATGCTAAGAGTCTGAAGAAAGGACAACGAATGATTAATATTTATAATAGAATCTCAGTATCAGTGATGTTGCAGGTGAAATAATCTTCCAGGAATGGAAAGTTTACTTTTGGAAAAGAATTGGTAGTCATATTTTGACGTGGAAACTGCAGTTTTAAAAAATAAAAATAATCTTGAGCCAGCCGTGATGGCCTAGTGGTTAAAGTTTGGTGCTCTCACCACTTCGGTGGCCCGGGTCGCTTCCCGGTGACGGAACTGCCCCACCCGTCTGTCAGTTGCCATGCTGTGGTGGCGGCTCACATAGAAGAACTAGACTTACAACTAGGATACACAACTGTGCACTGGGGTGCTGGGTAAGGGGAAAAAAAAGAGGAAGATTGGCAACAGATGTTAGCCCAAGGCGAATCTTCCCTTTAAAAAAAGGACAGCTCTAAAAAGTTTGTTTTAGGAAAAAACAAATTTTGTTGTGACCAGAAAGACATTGTCACAAGGATGCCTTTTTCCCCTTATTATCAGTAAGGTTTGCCCTAAGCATCACATGATACAATAATTATCAGGTCCTACATTCATTTTTTAATGGAGCATACAAATAACCACAAATGTAGTTGCTTGAAACAACACTTTGGTACTAATTCACAGTTCTGTAAGTCAGAAATTTGGCATAGCATGAATGTCCTCTGCTCAGATCTCACGAGACTGAAATTAAGGCATTGACCTGTTAACTTCTTGAGCTCAGAGTGTTTTTCCAAGCTTAACTGGTTGTGGCAAAATTCAGTTCCTTGTGGTTCTAGGACTCAGGTCCCCATTTCCTTGCTGGCTTTCATCAATGGGCTGCGCTCAGCTCCTAGCGGCCACCTGCATTCTTTGTTACATGGTCCTGTCCATCCTCAAAGAGAGCAATGGAGAATCTCCCTCTTAGGGAATTCCTTTCATGCTTTGAATCTCTCTTGCAATGAAAAGTGCTGTCCTTTTGAAAGTCTAATCTGATGAGGTGAGGCCCAGGGAGGATAACCTCCTGCTCTAAAGTCAACTGTGCCTTGTAACACAATCTCATCATGGGAGTGACAGCTGGTCATCATATTCTCAGGACTTTCCCACACTCAAGCGGAGGGAGTTCTACAAAGATGTAGGTCACTGGGGATTGTATTGCAATCCTGCCTACTGTAGGACACCAATTTTCTTGATCATATAAATGCATAAAAAATAAATCTAACGATTGCTAAACCTTGAGTTGAAATATCACAATCTTGGTGAAGATTGAGCAGTTAGAATAAGACCATGTTCTTAAGGACATAAAGAGGCATGGGAAGTTAGAACTGAAGACCCAGCCCTGAGAATACCCTATTCAGATATTCTGGGGAGAAGATGAGACTAAGAGAAAATTGATGCCCACACTTCACTGACCTTCCTTCTTTGCCCTTTCATTTCAGAAAACAAATCCTATTTCCTTTTGTAAAACCAAGGTATTTACAATTTAAATTTGATTCCTCAATGGGGTAGATTAAGAAAATTACATTCAGAGGCCATCTACAACATCAGTGAAATGAAGGAGTTGGTGGGAATTAGCTACTTAAAATCCTTTACCTGACTGGGGCTTCAGGGCATGGCCAGGGCAAAAGACACCCTCTACATTCCATATTATGCTGCAGCCAGCAGCACTTAGCAAAATGAAAGATTAATGTAAGAAGTCATTTCACCAAGGGCATGTATGCTGCAGCTCTTACTAGTACTAGACCATTCCCTTTGGATACCTGAATACATGTGTTACAATGAAGCATGCTCAACCACATAAAATCGACCCTGATATTTTGTTTGCTTGTCTTTCAGCAACTCAGGAGCAAAGATATGGAATAATCATAGTTCACTGGCATCATTGGTCTATGTTTTGTTTTGTTTTATCCATCCATCTGTCCATCCATCCTTCTATCCATCCATCCAACCATCTATCCATCCACTCATCCATCCATCCACCCATCCATCCATCCATTTCTCCATCCATCCTTCCTTCCTTCCTTCCATCCATCTATCCATCCATCCATGCATCCATCCATCCATCATTCACTCATTCATTTTAAACAATATAATGATTACCTATGGGCTCACAAGCCAAAAGAAGAATGAGAATATAACCAATAACTTGGATCAATCTACATGATATTTCCTTTACCCTTCTGCCCACCTCAACCATATAAGTAACCAATACCTTGAATTTTTAAACATTTCCTTAATTTTATAAAGTTATGTAATGCTATATAAATCATTATTTAAAAAAATTATTGAATAAATTTGACATGTAACATTGTGTAAGTTTAAGGTGTACAAGATGTTACTTTGATACATTTATATATTATGATTGCCGTTGTAGGATATTGATCACATTACATAATTATAGTACAACATTGTTGTCTACATTCATTATACTATACATTGGATGTCTATGGCTTATTTGCTACTCATTACAAGTTTGTACCCTTAAAACACCACCACTCTTATCACCATCCCCCAACCCCTGGTAATGACCATTTTAGTGTTTTTCACAGGTTTGACTTTTTTGGATTCCATATATAAGTGATATCAGACAGTACCTGTCTTTCCCAGTCTGATTTATCTCACTTAGCATAATGTGCTCAAGGTCCATCCATGTTGTTGCAAATGGAAGGATATCCTCCTTTTTCATGGAATAATATTCCATTGTGTATATATACCACATCTTTTTTATCCATTCACCTACTGATGGGCATTTGCTTGTTTCCATATCTAAGCTATTGTTCATAAAACTGCAATGAACATGGGAATGAATATATCTTGTCAAAATCCTGTTTTCATTTCCTTTGGGTATATACCCAGAAGTGAAATTGCTAGATCATATAGTAGATCTATTTTTAATTTCTTGAGGAACCTTCATATTCTTTTCCAAACTGGTTGGACCAATTTACATTCCCATCAACAGTGTATAAAGGTTTCCTTTTCACCACATCTTCACCAGCACCTGCTGTCTCTTGTCTTCTTGATAATAGCCATTCTCACAGGTGTGAAGTAATATCTCATTGTGGTTTGGATATGCATTTCCCTGATGATTAGTGACATCTAGCATCTTTTCATGTGTCTGTCGGTCATTTTGATGTTCTCTTTGGAAAAATGTCCATTTAGTTCTTCTGCCTATTTTTTAACCAGATTGTTTGGGTTCTTTTGTTATTATATTGCATAAGATTTTTATATATTTTGGATATTAACCCTTATCCAATACATGGTTTGCAAAAATGTTCTCCCATTCTGTACACTGTCTTTTCATTTTGTTAATTGTTTCTTTTGCTGTGCAGAAGCTTTTAGGGTTGATGTAGCCCCACTTGTTGATTTTCGCTTTTGTTGTTTGTGCTTTTGGCATCATGTTCAAAAACTCATTACCAGGACTGATCTCGATAAGCTTCTTTTGTAACTTTTCTTCTAAGAGTTTTGTGGTATCCAGTCTTATGTTTAAGTCTTTGATCCACTTAAAGTTAATTTTTGTGAGTGGCGTGAGATAGGGACCCAATTTTATTATGTTGCATGTGTTTCTCCCACTTTCTCAGCACCATTTGCTGAAGAGACTACCCTCTCTCCATTGGGTACTGTTGGCTTCCTTGTCGAATGTTGGTTGCCCTGACATACCAGGACTTGCATAAGCCATTATTGACATCGCTTGGTTTTGTCTGTGTTGAACATTTAAAACAATGGTATCATGGGTTAGAGAGACTTCTGAGGCTTTTTTTAAGCTAGATATTAAGTAGTTAAGACCCATCAATGTAGTCGTGTGTAGCTATAGTTCGTGGACTTGCCTGCTGTATCATATTTCATGATCATTTCCATATCACTAAGGAGGAATTTATCAGGAATTTTATTTATGTTTTATTGCATGCCAAAGTACAATGAAACCTAGCTAAGTCTGCATGTAGGACCATTTTCACTAAATATTTAAATCTCCACCTGCTGCCTGAGAGATCAGCTTTTCTTTCTCAGTGTAATGAAGATTACATCTGTCTGATACTATTAAGCCAGTTGCTGTTGAGTTGTGGTGATCCACGGGAGACTGAACCCAAAGGAGACCATAAACCAGTAAAATAAAACCTTTCTAACATGTTTTAAAACCCCTATCATTTTAAAATACTCTGGTAATTCCAGGCAACATTATATTAACAGAGATCAAACAAGTTTTTAAAAATGATTATCCATGATTGATGATTCTCCATTTCACATATGGTTGCTGGGGAGAAAATATATGTATAGTATCAGACAAAATTGTTCTTTCTAATGTTACAGTAATTCCCCAAACATATTTCCCTTGTACTTAACAAAATTATTGACATTTTGGACTTTCATTGTGCCTTTTGCATATGATAATTCACCATAACATTAGCAATTGAATTTATCTGAAAAAAATGTCTTGTTACCTTTCTAGAAAACCTTGCAAGTGTTTAAAGCTTAGAACACCAATTTCCAAATATGTTACATATCCTTCTAAAGCAGAAAAACACAGTCTAATGGACACGCTTTAATTAATTTGGGGACATAAGTAGTTTGCAATGTATCAATTCCTTTTCAATAACCTCACTTCTTTTCCTTCCTCTCATGCAAGGCGATGGCTCTCCAGAGGGTTGACAGGGAAAGACCACATTCATACGACTAATACAATTTTTACAAGCTGTTTAATGACAGAATAGCAAAGTAGAAAGAAGGTCAAGATGAGGCACAGGGATATGTGCACAGCCCTCTGAGCAGAGGGAACACAGAGCCCATTTTGCAAGCCTAGGAATTTCAGCAGTGGGTGCTGCCCAGCTGCAAGGCTGCAGAAAGCATCCCAGGGAGCACCTGTGATCCGAGGCCTCCCACCTTTGCCCCACTGCAGTATAGGTGGTTTATGTGCCATGTGACCTCACAGAGCGGGAATTAGGCAGAATCAGGGAAAGACTATTGACGCACCCCAAAGAGACAGGGTTAGCCAGAAAGAGATAGGACACTTGATGTGTCAATTTCAATATCACAGGTGTGTTGGGTTTTCTGCCCGACAGTGAGAGATGGGCCGACTGGAAAATTTACATTAATTTGACAAGACCGAGGAGACACATTTTGCTAAGCTTTAGTAAAATTTGCTGAGCTCTAGTAAAATAGATGTAGATAGATTGATACAAACACATTGGTGGGTGTATATTTATCCATAAATACACACTCCATATATTATGCTTATATGTGAAGCACATAATCTATGATCTTTGACAACAGGTCCAAAAAGCAGATGACATTGTTCACTACTGGGATGTGGATCCGGTGTCTTTGTTTTTTTTTTAATTTTACACCTTGTAATGCTACTTAAAAATATCCATTAAAATCAACTGAATGACTGAAGTGCACGATACCAGCCACAGAATTCAGCGGCAGGTAATGCTTGGGAAAGTCAATATCTTAAATTTGACGTTTGTTGGTCAAACAGCAATAGTATTAAAGCTGTGTTACAGGATTGTGAGAATAATGAAAAGAAATGTATCCATTTAACTAAAATGTGTGTAGGAATGACACTGGCTTTGGAAAGAAGAGAGCACGATTTTCTCTCTATTTGCCATACGTATTATCAGATCCATCTCTCAAAACAGGTTTAAAATAGGCCCTTTGGTTACAGATCATCTCTAAATTTCATTTCTGCGTGAACATTGTATAATCTTATGATTTTAAAGAAAAAGTAATTTTAGGAGTAATAAAAAGGATAGTTGGAAAATATCATCAGAACATTAACACACAGATAACCTAACATTATCATTTAATTTAACTGTCAAAAAACATATCGATTATTTGGACCTGTTAGTGGGCTGTCATTATATGCATTCAGAGGTCTGCATTTTCCTGAATTATATAGATTTTTATAAGTATAATGCTATTACTGCATTTCCTCCTTTGAATAAACCTCCTCCCCCATTTCTCTTCATTCTAAGGTCTTGTCTATCGATATTGACTGTTTACCTAAAATGCCTTTACAGAGCACAACAATCGATAGGAATTGAAATAATTTTCTTGGGGCTGCTAGTAATTCTCACTGATTTTTCACTTTCCAATTTTTCCACTATGAACGTGGACTCAGACAGATAAAATACTGGCTTTAAAGCTGCTTGAGTAACTGCTGGGCTTATATTTAGACAACTACTTGGCAGGTAAACCTCTGTTTTTAGGATTCTTCCTGTTTTTCTGACAATGAAGCAGACAGAAAGTCAAACTTCACTTTAAGCTAGAAATTCCCCAATTGATTGCACCAAAAAAAAATGGGCATATTCTACTGCAATAAATATTTCTTCTATATGAGATTCTCATGTATTAATGGAATTTAACTCATGGAAATAAAGTCATCCCATATGAGGAAAAAGATGATAGAGAAAATAAGAGGAGTGAGCAAGATGTGTATGTGTATATCTATCTATCTATCTATATCTATATCTATGTGTCAATGAATCTGCCATGATACAGCAGAAACAAAATAAAAACCTGTCAGGGGTTTAAGATTTAGACGTATTCCCTGAGACCCATTGGTACCTGTCTTGTGGGTAGAATGAGGAAACATGCTCATCTTCATGAAGACTAATGTAAGTAACACACAGTTTCTTCAGAATGTGGCAATAAAACAGGTGGTGGTTGTTAGCAAGGATTTAACAGGCATTTCTGCTAGAAGACATGGGAATTTTGCATTAGTCTGCTAGAGATGCCATAACAACCACCATTGACTTGGTGGCTTAAAACCACAGAAACTTATTGTGTCACAGTCCTGGAGGCTGGAAGTCTGAGATCAAGGTGTGGGCAGGGCTGGTTTCTCCCAAGGCCTCTCTCCTTGACATGTAGATGCCGTCTTCTCCCTGTGTCCTCACATGGTCCTTTCTCTGTGTGTCTGTGTCCTCATCTCTTCTTCTTATAAGGACACCAGTCATGTTGGTTTAGGGCCCACCCTAATGACCTCATTTTACCTTAATCACCTCTTTAAAGACCCATCTCCATATACAGTCACCTTCTGAAGTCCTAGGGGTTAGGGTTTCAACACAGGAATTTGGGGAGACACAATTCAGCCCATTACAGTTGTCAAACATCCTGACGACACCAATTTATTTCTTATTACCTAATTATGACACTATTATTCCTTGATACCTGATACTCAACAGCCAGTTGCTAAACTAGACCAATCACATCTTGGAGTTGCACCAAGAGCCAAATCTGGGGCAACACCCCATGTTTGATTGTTTTCTATCTCTGCTTCCCATGGGTCCCTCTCAGCAGCGTGGGGAAGCCCTAAGCCTATCAGAGAGAGAATCTCACTCTTTAATAGCTTTATCATTTTCCAGCTTTCTGTGAGCAGGGTAAGTGCAAAAATGGATGGCCTCCAAATCTCAGAGCCTTGACACAATGCAGGCTTATACTTTGCCTCAATTGAGACCAGTGAGGATGCTCAGTTTCACCTGGGTATTCGGGGACCCGGGCTGCCTGTAGTTTAGAGCTTCTCCATCCCTGAAGTGTTCAGTGTTCTTGGCGGGATCCAAAAGACAAGCACAAGCCCAGAGGAGAGAGAGTGCAAGAGAAGGCTGACTCACTCATCTAAAAGTACAACCTGTGTATGTATATATACAGGTTTATTATAATATATACATGTTAATATATACAGTAAACATTAGACAGGGCCACTCTGTGACAATGAGGAATTGAGACAAAGACAAGATCCCTCAGTAACCATGTCTGAACACACACAAACCGGGAATATTGTCTAGCTTACAAATTCCAAAATAGCCCCCTCTTCCGGCTGATCTGGTTGCTACTTCTTTACCTGTTCCAGAGGTAGCTTTTTCTGCCCTCCTTGGAGATAAGTACTACTGCGATACTCAATCATAGAAATAGGCCCACTTTCTGAAAATGTCCAATCCAGACCAAAACGCCTACTTCCTTAGACCCTCCCCAAAATCACCCATCAACATCCAAATCCTATGTCCAAAAGGACAATAGGGCCTTTCTAACATCCTTTTGCTGAGACTGCCCACAGCTCCCAGGGTTTGCCTTCTTTCTTGCCACAATGGATAATAAAACCAACTTGTTCAACTACAACTGTGTTCCTAGTGGATTTCTACCATTTGTCCAAAGATCTTGTTCTTTTTTCAAAAAGTGGAAGTATTTTAGACATTTGCTTTCAACAAATCACTACAGATCTGCCTCCTACAGATCAGTTTCTTTAAGCCACTTATTAAGTTGGAAAGACACAACTATGACTTCAAAATACACACACATATTTATTGCCAATATAGAAAATATATACATATATCAATAACCCAGTCTTCAAGCAGAACCCATTGTGAGCAGTTTCCTCGGATATATTCAATTTGAATATACTTAAGTTGATAAGAAAATATCACCTACCAAGTTTCTGAAAAACAGATAAATCAGTAGATTATTAACATTTCTATCCATAATGCTTGCATTAAAAAAGCAATTAAAGCTGAACATTATCAACTATGGCGATAAAATAAAATCCTAGTAAGCATCAATTCCTTCCCACCGTGATTAGGATACTGACAATCATAAACTTTGCTTTAACTGATTTCCTTAGAAAGCGAACTCCACTTTTTCTTGCCAGTTGTGTTATTGCAAAGACATCATTTCATTAGGCACACACCTTGGCTTTTTACATACAAAAGACAAAGAGAATTAATGGAAGACAGAAAGTGATGGTGGACCCAACGGCGTGAAATGAACAAACCATTCACTGGTAGTGTTTTATTGAACGACAACCTTGTGATAGGCTCTTTGCAGGCAGTTCGGATGGGTCTTAACCACGACTAAGTTGTATGTTCATGCTAGGGAGAAAACCATCAGCTTTTGTAATCAGATGATGAAGTCTCAGAGTTCAATACTCCTCAACCCACTTAAGTATTAATTACATATAATTGCTTCTACAGATAACAATTTTCTTCTATAGAAACTGTAGAGAAATAAAACATCACTATGTTTTACACTCCCTTGTGGATCACGTTTTTTGATAGAAATTTGGTCACGGAGTATTTCCCCATGGGGGAAGTCTATTTCGTCTACAACAAGCTCAGCCATGCAGCCTGCTAGAAGAGTTCCGATGACAGATGGCTCTGAGCCTGCTGTCCTCCTCCTGTATGGTGTAGAGCTATGTCTGATTTCAGCAGTGTAGACAGACCCCTGCTGAAAGGAAAACAGGCCCGTAATAGCCGAACACACCAGGCCAAAGCAACTAGAGATATACGTTTGGGAAACGATGCCTGACTGTCCTAAAGAAAGAATTCCTACATCAACTCTGCTTTTCTGACATTGATCTTTCATGGGATGTCAGTGTTTGGTGCAGACTTTTTCAGTAAAGACACTTTGCATAAAACTCCATGGCGAGTGGATTTTGTTTTCCAGTTTGAAATAGTTCTTTTCAATACCAATACCAACTAATTCGTTGACTGAGCCCTTAAATATTAACAATACTTTTTGTTTGCAGAGCTGTGCTTTTGCCAATGACTAACACCACGTGGTTCAGATATAAAGGCAGGTGAGTTGCCTTCCTCACCTTTGAAGCTCCAAATTACTAGCCCCAACACCCTCCTTTGTCTGTAGCTGAAGATACTACTGAAGATGACAACCTCAGCCACTCTGGTTGAGTTGCTCAGCTTTCCTGGGTTTCGCCCATGTATTCATGTCTAAAGCTTTGTTTGATTTTCTCCTGTCATTCTGTCTCATGTCAATTTAATTTGTATACCAGCCAGAAGGACCTAGAATGGGTAGGGAAATTCTCTTCCTCCCCTACAGTACCACCAGGGGGCAGAATCTTGGTGGCCATTTTACAATCCTGCTTGCCACAGTATGCTCATAGTTTATAACACGCTGCTAGTTTTGTTCTTGCAGTTTTTATTGCTAAATGCAGCATGCATGCACAGAAGTGAAAAGTCCTCCTTTCCACAATTATTTGCAACCCTGTCTCTGTATATAATCAGTCTCAATATACTCGTGTCTTTTATGGTATCTTTGACCAATCTTGCAACAATACAATGCTGTCCTAATGAGTATAGCTTTACAATGATTTTTCATATATATCCATCGGGCACGTCTCCCCATCTTGTTAAGTGTTCATTAACTCAGAAAGGGATACTCTTTTGAGTTCTTGGACCCAATTCCAACATGTGTGTGGAGGCTTCCCCCGCAAAACAAGCAAAGCTTGAACACCAGCTGGCTGTCCTACAATTCAGCTCAGTTCTGACACTGTTTTCCCAGGGATAGCATCAGGTTCCACAGGTTAAAGGCTCATTCCCACAAGACTGCCTCCCTCCCCAACTTCAGACACCAGTCGCAAGCCCAAGCCTGTTACCTGAACTTCTGACCAACCGGCTACAACTTAGAGGTTCCCTCAACCCCCTCCCTGGGTTTGATTTATTTGCTAAAGCAGCTCACAGAACTCAGAGAAACATTTGACTTAACTAGATTATTGGTTTATTATAAAAGGATATAACTCAGGAACAGCCAGAGGGAAGACATTCATAGGGCTAGGTATGTGGGAAAGAGTGGAGCTTATATGCTCTCTCCAGGAGCCACTTTCCCTGAATCTCCACATGTTAACCAACGCAGAAACTCTCCAAACCCTGTCCTTTTGGGTTTTTAGGGAGACTTCCTTACATAGGCTTGAGTGATTAAATCATTGGCCTTGGTAGTTGATGCAACCACCAGCCCCTCTCCCATCCCTGGAGGTCTGGAGATAGGACAGGAAATTCCAACCCTCTGATCACGTGATTGGTTCCCCTAGCAACCAGCCCTCACCCTTTGGTGACCTAGGGGCATTCCAAAGAGTCCTCATTAACATAACAAAAGACACTTTTTAGACTCTTATCTCAGAGAATTCCAAGGGTTTTAGGAGCTCTCTGCCTGAGACAGGGACAAAGACCAAATACATATTTCTTATAAATCCCGATTTAACCTATTTTGGAGCTCTTCCCTTCTTAACTACAATGTTTAGTTATTTTGGTACTTGCTGGGAAATTTCCACTTTGTGCTTATGTTAAAGACATAACTCTTGTTGCACCAGCTTTAGGAGAGTTCTCCTATGAGACTGCCTACTTGGGTCTGTCCCTCGTCTTTGTCTTTGCAGCCTTAATACAGTGACATAGTGGAATATCAGACTTCAAGTTCACCAGTTCAGAGAATTCTCTCCAAGCCAAGGCCAGCACCAGAGCCTTTTCTGGCTCTCCTGGTCATTCTCTAAGCAGTCCCAAATTTCTTGTCAGCTGGTAGATATGCCTATGATAATTTTGACTTACATTTTATCTAGCATTTTTGTTTATTATTACATTGGTCTAGGCACCTGGTCAACCATATTGCAGAAAATAGAAGTTTTAAAAGTCTTTTGTTCTGTAATGTCCAGATAGTTGTATCTTGATTTTCAGCAATGTTGTCTTTCCTAATATATTCTTTTGTGTGTGTGTATGAGGAAAACCAGCCCTGAGCTAACATCCATTGCCAATCCTCCTCTTTTTGCTGAGGAAGACGGGCCCTGGGCCAACATCCGTGCCCATCTTCCTCTACTTTATATGGGACGCCGCCACGGCATGGCTGCCAAGCAGCGCATCGGCAGGTGCCCGGGATCCGGCCCCGTGAACCTTGGGCTGCCAAAGCTCGAACTAAACCGCTGCACCACCAGGCCGGCCCCTCCTACTGTATTCTTATGGAATGATATCCTCTAGGGAAACAAATCCCAAGATAGGCTATTGGAGATTACATTCAAAGATGATGGGTAAAACATAGAAATTGGAATGAGAATATTCGAATAATTGAGTTATATACGCTAGTATTATGGGTTGAATTGGCTCCTCCAAAAGTTCTAAGTTCTAAGCCCCAGTGCCTCAGAATCTAACTTTATTTGAAAATGGGGTCACTGCAGATGCTATTAGTTAATATGAGGTCATACTGGAGCAGGGTGGGCCCCTAATCCAATATCATTGGTGTTCTGATGAGATAGGAGAAGGCCACATGAGACAGGGACACAGAGGAGAAGCCACATGAAGGTGGAGGCAGAGATTGAAGAAATGCCGCCATAAGGCAAGGGACACCTGGAGCCCCCAGGAGCTGGAGGAGGCAGGAAGGAGCCTCCCCTAGACCCTCTGGAGGGAGTGTGGCCCTGCCCACTCCTTGAATTTGGACTTCTAGCCTCCAGAACTATGAGACAATAAATTTTTGTTGTTTTAAGTCACACAGTTTGTGGTACTTTGTTACCACATCCCTAGGAAACTAACACAGCCAGAGATGCCTAACCTCCACCCAAGGGATTCTCTATCTCGGGGTGCATTCTTTCCAAAGACAGCTGAAGCAAGGCTTCCCATCCCGAATGCTGGATGGCCATGAGATTTCAGCAGTTCTACTGTTTTCCTTACCTTGAATCAGAGTTGCCCTGTGGATGCCTTTGACCAATGGATTGTGGCTTTGGGACGTCATGTGTGCTCTGGACTTATGCTGTAAGTGGGCTTGATGCTTCCAGATCACCCTCACGGAACACTGTCACACCCTTGTCAGGAAGCTCATGCTGGAGGACTTAAGGATGAAGCACTCCACGGAGAGCAGTTCAGGTGTCCCACCCCCTCAGTGGATCCCAGCCGTGGCTGAACCCCTCGCTGACTGTGGCCACGTGAGTGAGACCTGGCCGGGTCAGCAGAGCAACTGGCAAGCCAACATGCATATTCATGAGACACAGCAAAGCACCATTGTTGTAAGCCACTACACTTTGAGGACAGTGTGCGACGCAGTGAGAGATAAGGGAAACCACCTTGATTCCCTTTAAACTCTGGACTACAGTGATTTAAGAATCAACATTTTTAATACTGGAAAACTGTTTCATAGAAATCTGCTGTTTTGTTTTTTTAAGGTCCTTTTCTGGTCCCTCTCTGTCTTTATAAAATCCTTTCTTTTTTTCTTTGTCATTTTCCCCCTCTCCTCTTGTTTCCACTTATTGCCATAATTTTCTGTTCTGTTCTTTCTCTTCCCTTCCCCTCCCTCCCTCATCCCCTCCTTCTTTCCTTTGTTTCCTCCCTCTGCCCTCCGTTCTCTCCCCTTCCACTTCCTCCCTCAGTCCCTCCTTCCTTCATTTCCTCCCTCTGTCTTCCTTCCTCACATCTGTCCTTCCTTTCTTCCCTTCCCTCTTCCTCCCTTCCTTCCCTCCTCCCTTCCTTCTTCTCTTCTTTCCTTCCTTAAACTCTTCCATACATAGCTAGAAGTACCAGGCATGGACCATCAGTACCAGTAGGTGGAGGATTGACCAGTCTACCTGCAAAACCTAAAGCTGTGAGCTCCCCATACTCAGCAACAGCAAGACAAGAAAACTAAGCAGTATCAGATAGAATATTAAGAATTCCTAGGAGGTAGCTGGGGGAAGCAACCTCCAACCTGGCTAGGTCAGCCTGAAAGACGTGTGCATTAGTAGGAACTCATGCTATTTAACTAAGCCCCCAATGGCAACTGAGTCCTGAGAGTCAAACTCTGAGAGCCAGGAAGTAAGCAAGAATTAGTAAAATCCCTGCCATGAAGCAGTCTGGGCCAGCAATGACAGAGAGAATGGACACTAATGAGCGACGAGCCGCCATAGCTCAAGACACCGGAAATACTGCTCTGATCACCAGAGGTCACTGTGTCAATTAGAATATTCTACTAAGGTTTTGCACTGCAAATTGCTTCATCAGAATGTTTCTTTTCATAACACATATACTTGATTTTGCATATGTGTTTGCTTTTGGATTTCCAAAATATTTTGGGAGCATCTGCATAATCATCTCTAGTTGAATCTATTTTGTGTTCCAAATTTTTTTTAAATATGCTTTCACTCGACTCCAAGCTGAGTCATCTTACTACACTGATAGATGATCAAGCTTCTTGATCCAACTTGATTTTAACATTAAAGTATCTTGAATTTTCACTTTAAAATTCACTTGATTTTTATGTCATTTCCACAAGGAGAACAGATGAAGTAACTTTAACTTGTTTTTCTTGAGAAAATGTTCCTGCACAAAATTAGGGTTCTCTTGTCTGATGCACATTAAAAAAAGCCAATTAATTATGGCATCAGCATTTGGGAAAAGAAATCAGCTTTATTTTGTGAGATGGATCTGTAAGGAGACAGGGGCATATGCTCTCAGATCTGTCTCCCCAATCCAGGGCTTGGGGCACAACTTATGGGATAAAGGGCAGGGTGGTCTGAAGTGTGGAGATAGATGATTGGAGGTAAGGAGAAGTGGGGTAATTGATGATCTGCACAAGCTTAGTCAGGCTCCATGTTTCTTCATAGGATGCATGTTCAGAAAAACGGCAGCATTCCCATGATGTGAGGGTAGAGTGTTTAGCTTCTTGACATCAAAAAGGTCACTTATCTAGTATTTGCCCAGGCACAGTTGATGGGTTGGTGGTCTCAACCGCCCTGCACTGGACAAGGAGTCTAAAAGGGTTCCTGAAAAACCACTCTTACTCTGTTGATAAGATGGGGTCAGTTGAACTGGTCCTGTAGGGCCTACAGTTACAAATCCCCCCTTTTTGTTGTTCATGGCTCAATCTTGAGGGATATAGGGCAAAGACTACTCTAGCTTCTTTCTGCCAATAAGGGATGTAGTCTTTTCGTTTCTCGGTAATAAGAAGCCAAAAGTAGATAAACTCAGACATGTTTAGCAATAATGTTTCAGTATTTTATCTTATTTGAAAATGACCCAGATATTCAAGGAATTTTATCATTTAACTGAATTTAGCAAAAGTCAAAGGTTTTAGTTACCAAGAGGCTTTTAATTTATTTTAAGTACATACCCCAAAGCATGTAATTATTGTTAAAAAATTTACCCAAAAACTTTTATCTTACTTATATCTATCTAGTTTGCTGTTCCCAATAATTATTTAGATTCTCTCCAAAAACTTCACATTAGACAGAATCAGCTAGCATTCTAAGCTATGATTTTTGCTAACCACTTTTGTACCAGAGATAACATGAGCTAATCTGACCGATAAACAAAGAGGAAAGGCTGCATGTCTGCATTAGATCTAATGCTGACAACTCTGAGAAGTCCATTTTAATCAAACCAGCAATCCTAAACAAGCTTTTATTTACCAAAGATTGTATCACGTTACCTTGAAAAACCTTTGGGTAGGTTTCCACTACATTTATATAAGTGTATACTTGAAGCCAATTAAACAGAGTTCTTTAGAAATTATATCATCCAGAGGTAAAAAAGTCACACATATGGAATATATATAGACACACACAAAGATTGCACAGCTATTGTTTTAAAATTATTGCCATGAATCAGGTACAGCAATATGAAGCTCACTAGTTATGAAAGAATAATGGAATCCAAATGTTGTTTTAAGCTTTTTCTACTAATATTTGTGGAGAAGACACTCAAGATGCTAGATTTTGGGCAAGGGTGCTATTATGGCCTTTTTTGTTGCCTTTTTTCCTTTTTTTTTTTTTTTTCTTCAGTCTTAGGAATTGGTGATGGGCTAGATAGCAGTTGCTGGAGAGGTTACAAGATTTTTGAGATAAAGGAAATGTGTGGAATCTGAACTGCCTCTAGAGTTGTAGTTCCTGTTTTGCAAAGGTTTTGTTTGTTTGTTTTTGTTTTAAAGACAGTTCTTAATTCCTCAAATATTGGTTTGTAAGTTTAATGACATTATAGGTTGCTCAACCTGTAGAGTTGCATTTCCAGTTTTCCAAAGATTTTCTTTTAAAGACAGTTGCTCTTAATTCCTCAGAAATGGGGTTGTAAGTTTAATGACATTATAGGCTACTTTACCTAACTATGTCATCCCTAATTTGCTTCTTTTCCTCTGGGTGCTTAGTTTTATTCTAACTTAGGTAAGAAGGCCTGGAAAGAAATTTCGTATCAGGGTCTGAACATCAGCTTCTTGTTTGGCTGAATCTCTCAACAGAAGTTGCTAAATCCTTTCAAATATCTTGTCAGGTTCAGCCAGGAGGAGCAGTAATTATATCTGGCAGTATTGAACAAATCCTGTAATCTTGAACATAGTAGTCATCCAGAAAATCTCTGAGTCTTGTTAACTCTGGGTGGGGTTCATTTTGGATCTTCCTTGGAAGACAGTTTATGGGATGTCTGTAAAGCCACAACCTAATAGACTTCTCTTTTAAGTACCTTTTGTAACTTAATTTTATCTTTTTGCAACGAAACTTTCAATAAAGTTTCTTTGGAATTTTCAAGTCTTTACTTCTAAATGCACTTTTAAATGATCATATCTAATTGGAACGTTCCTTCCACTGGCCAATGCAATTCCCCTGAGGCTGACAGCAGTTTGGTATGACCCTTAGCCACAAGAGGAAGTGCAACCCATGTTTCTGTCCAATCATCTCTGACCACAAAATGGGGTGCAACTGAAGTTTTGTCCTCCTGTATTTTTGGGATCCCCCAACCTGACTATTGTCAAGCTAAGGCCTTAGGACACAAAACAAGCTTGGTAAGATTCTGCAGTTCTTTGTAAACATTTACAGCTTCTGGAACCTTTGGGTTTTGAGCAATTTTGCTGCAAGTTCGAGCACTTGACTTTGTAAAGGTTAAAGATTTCCCAAGGGGTTCTTGAGAAACCACTGTTAATTACTCTGTTGATAACATGGGGTCAGTCGAACTGGTCCTGAAAGGCCTGCAGCTACAAAAATTCCTGTCTTTTGAATGCGTCAGTTTTCATGGAAGATTTATCCTTTACATACACGTATCTCTTTGTTTTATTTACTTTTCTCAACATAGGTACTTTTTCTTGCTCTCTTTATCATTGACACTTGATATTTTGTAGACGTGGGTTTCTCACCAATGGTGAATTCCATACACACACTCTTAAAACAAACAAACAGAAAAGCAAAAAAATTGTTTCCTGTTTCTTTGATTCCTACAGTAAACAAGCCTATAAACGTTCTACTGAAAAGGACAGAGAATAATATAGAAATCACTCATACACACACCATCTAAATTTATTACATGTTTATAAGCTACCATTATGCTTCAGAATGTGTATATGTATATTATATATACTTATCTATACAGATATAGATATCACACATATAAATAAATTGCATATTATATATACAGTCCTATGTCCCTTAATGACAAGGATACATTCTGGGAAATCATAGATGATTTCGTCATTGTGTGAACCTCGTAGACTATAGTTACACACCTAGATGGCACAGCCTACTCCACACCTAGGCTGTATGGTACTCATCTTATGGGACCACCAAGGTATATGTGATCTATCATTGACCAACGTGTCATTATGCAGTGCAGGACTGTATATATATGTCAGATCAACATATATTGATCAGAGAGGGGTCAATTCTCAGCCACCACTCCCTCCTTCCTTTTATCTTCCAGAAATAATCACCATTCTGAATTTTATGTGCATTTATCTCATGCTTAATCTTATGAATAAGCTGGATTTATTTATTTTAGAATGAAGTTTGGAGATATCTAAAAATCTAGGATTACCTGCAGAATGTATCTGGTGGCCTTTAAAATCCTACTGTAATTCTGCATTGAAATATTGGCTTTAGATTACTATGCAAAATGTGTGGCTGATTTTCTCTAGTTGATCTTTAAAGAGTACAAATAGTAAGGATAACATGTGCTATATTTTTCATGAATCAAGGCAACCCTATGGGAAAAACGTGGAAATGTTGGGTATGTGATCAAAGTTTTGAGTATGGTTTGCTACATTTTATAATTTTGAAAAATAGAAACATTTGGATATGTTTCTCAGTTTAGAAATATTTGTTCCTCTTTAATTAGCACTGATGCACTGCATTTAGTGTCTAAGAGCTTGACTATGTTTTTTGAAGTTTTAATGAAAATTTATGAGACAGAGAATTAACTATAGTTTTAGAAAAGATTAATTCTGATTCTGCCTAGGCATAGAGGTCTCACTTAAATAAACTAATCAATTCTAGGTTTATGACTATGTGATTTCAAATTCTAAGTAAATTTAAAAGTGTTGTATACATATATGTCTCCATCAGTACCACAGTCAAAATCAATTTTGAGATGATGGTCAGTAAAATATAATGAGGCAGAAAATTGAAAGGAAAAAATGCCAAAGAGATTCTAAAATATTAATGGAAATGGTCTTCTATTAGATGGAGTTGCTTCACTATAAATGGAAAAAGGCAAAGGAGAATCTGATTAGCTGTTTCTTAATTAAATATTTACTTTGCTTGGCAATCTCATCTTATTTTTACACAGTTGCAGAGCATGTTTGTCAGAACAGAATTGATTAGCTGTTAAGATGCTTTGTGGTGATACACAGAATGAAGATATGCACTCAAAAGAAAGAGGAGGATTGAGAAATTATCTCGACAGGAAGATCTCCCCTTCCAGAATTCTCATTTTTCATGAACACATTACACATTGGCAGGGTCTACTGTGAATGCTGGCGCTGGGTTCAAATCTAAATATGCCAAGATGAATCAGATGTACTTGTCATCCTGGAAAAAATGGAACCAAGAAGGAAAGGCATATGTGTAAATTCATGTTTTCAAAGTGTCATATAAAATACTATGATCCAGATGTAGAAAAGTTTCTTGGTAATATAAATGAGGAAGCTCCTTAATGGATTGTAGAAAAAGTCTTACTCAAGAATAATTTAGATACATCTTATGATGAGTGAGAGTCTGACGGGGAAATTAAATGAAGCAAGAATAAATTACAGTGCTTTGTCTGGAATATTTTCACATCTCTCCTGCAGTATGTGTAGCCACTTTATAGCAAAATCTCATCTGTGAAGAAGTAGTTTTGTTTTTTTCTTTTTAAGAATCCCAACAGAAAGGAATCTGGATAAATTTTGAGACCTACACTAATCTAAATATGTATCGATTTAATAGATCTGCATGTATGTTTTTGATATTTCGGTATTTCAAGAGAAACTGTTTGCGGTGTTTGGCATGAATTGGAGTATTTTCCATGTTCTTCAACTTTGATATATAATTGAAGTTCCACTTAACTTGATTATCTCTCTCTTTTGTTTTTTTTAATAGCCGATGAAATAACTCTAATGTTTATTTCCTTTCTTTTCTTAACAGTTTTCTTGAGGTATAATTAATGTACAAAAAAAACCCTACACATATTTAATACATACAGTTTGATGAGTATGGAGCTATGCATACACCAAGATACCATCACCACAATTAAGGTAATAAACATCTTCACCACCTTCAAAAGTTTCCCTGTATGCCTTTGTGTGTGCGTATGTGTCTGTGTGTGTATTAGTAATAACAGTTAACGTGAGATCCACTCTCTTAACAAATTTTTAAGTGCACAATACCCTGTTGATAACTATAGGTACAATGTTGTATAGCAGATATCTAGAATTTATAATTGAAACTTTTTATACCCATTGAGCAACAACTCCCAGTAATAAATACCTTATATGTTAACCAGGGATTTTTATTATTTTTAAAATTATTTTATGGATTGGGGGAACCATCTAGTAGCTCAACCGACATGTGTTGATAAACCAATTCTTAGTAACATTCTTGTGCACTTGAGTGAAAAAGGACAGCACAGCTTGCCGATGTGTTATCAACCACAAAAGGAACTTCTGCTAAATCAATTTCATGTTAAAGTAGGTAATGTGATGTTTGAGGGAAGGAGAGGCTGGGGCTCTTTCTTGTTTTTCATCACCTGGAATACAAAAGGAAGCAAGAGCTGACAGGACTACAGCACATTTATTGAAAAATTGCATTTCACTTTGGGATTGAGTCTGGCTGTGCATGCTCTCTATCTGTGAACTAAACTAAATCCGGCAATAATTTCTGGTGAGGCAAAAGATAAATGGCCATTAACTATTGCATGGATCTACCATTATCATCATCATTATCACCATTGTTATCAACCATTATTATTACCACCACCATCTTCATCACCACCATCGTTACTACCATTACCATCGTTAGGATCACCACCGCCATCAACTTCACAGTAGGTTCCAATAACAATCTCTAGATATATTGCTTATTGATTGGCTTTTTCACCTATTAGGATGTCTTTTTCATCAGCGTGGCAATCCTGTTTGTCTTTCTGATCTCGCTACGCCTATCTGTGATACTGTACCTGGTCTAGAGAAGTCATAACAGAATATGTATAGATGGATAGAACGACTGACGCTGTGTCGTGACGGTGGGGAAGGAACGGTGCAGCTCATTATGTAGACATATAAACCTCACAATCCATTTGCATTGCATCAATTAGACGCACGTACTTCTAGCTCACATCAAGATCACATCATGATTGGCTCCTCTATCAGGTGCTCATGTACCAACCCTTTCAGACATATATTGAGGTTCATTTATTTTTCTGAATTCAGTGAGTATTCAATATCCTCTTCTGTTGAACTTAGCCTTCTAATAAGTCATGTGGAGCCTCAGAGATTCTTGGCAAAAACAATTTATAAATAGGACGAGATCCTTCATTCCCTTCTATGACATTATAGAGCACTAGCTGTTCTGTATCAGAGGCATCTGAATTTGAGAATAAAATAAAATCCAAAATAAATCCTAGACTAAGAATAAAAAAAGATGGCCCAGGTAATAATTCAAGGTAATATCTATGCATCCATTGATTTAATCATTCCAGAAGTAATTATTTTTTTCTTCTAAGTGGCCACTGAGCTGGCCTTTGGCCACTTTAATGTTAATTAAATATGGACATGCTACCTCATCCTGGATGGGAGACAGACAAGTAGTAAGATATTCAAGACACAGTGGATAAGGACTCTATGCAGAGTGATCAAAAGATGCTCTTAGGAAATCTGAAGTCCCATCTAGACTGGGAGGATCAGGAGATGCTCACTGGAGAGTAACCGCCGAGTTATGTCTTGACTTATTCATGAGATTCTTATAGGTGAAGAGGGTTTGCATTTACATAGAGTGGGAGCAGCCTCAGAAGCCACAGGGTAGAGGGAATATACTCTAAAGTACAATTGCATGAACTCTTGTGGGAAATGGAAGGGTAATGGGCTGGAGGGGTGGGATTCGTGATGAAAATGAGGCTATTATGAGGGATAAGCAGGAGTTGAAATCGTGAAGGATCTTGCTCATGGGAAGGTGTTGGGCTTCTCCCTGGAGACTGCAAAGAGCTACTGATGCAGTTTAAGAAGAATCAGATATATAATTCTGGTCAGATAAATAATTCAGATGCCTCTGAGGTTATGCACGTTCTATTGCTCTGCTTGAAACAGTCCTTTCAATTTGTGAATCTGGAAAAATGCCGCTTCCCCTCAAAGTTGTCTGAGATCACATGGAGCATGATATTCTGATGTGGATGTCTTGAGATCTTTATATCTTTCTTTTTTTAAAATTCTTATTGAGTAATCAGTATCAAACACCTCTTTTCCCCTCATTTTGTCCCTGAACTTCTGTTTCACCTCTTCTCTGATGATTAAAGAAAACAGACATAATCATAATAAGCCTGGAAGTTTAATGGTGTACTTTAAGTCTCTGTCAAATTGTTCCCACTTGAAGTTGCTGTGCTAAAACATCAGGTAACTCATCTCATCCCTGACCCGCCCCTGACTTCCTGAAAGGCTCCCAAGGACTTTGAAGTGCTCCTTTCATTACATTTTCATAACACTCTGAACCTGCTACTGTAGCAGGGCATTGACTGCTCCTGAAAAAAATAGGCACAAATTATTACCATATGCAAAGAGATAGCACACATTTCCTCACCTTTTAGCAAATCCCTATGCTATGTAATGTGTAAATATATATGTATGTATTTATATATTCCAGGCACTTATTCTTCAGCTACAGGAAGGAAAGGATTATGCCATAAGGACTACTTTTGGCAAGCTGGGAAACTCTGAGTATAAATGATCCTGCAAGTGTAGGGTTGAGAATCATCACTGTTGTGGACACAGAAAGTAAACACTGCCGATCAACAGAGTGGTAATAGTGAGAGTAAATGTGTGTCTTCCCATTCTTTCTTTGAATAGAAGAGTTAGCTGTGGAAAACTACACCCATTGTCCTTTGCCCTTCTGTTGCCATGGAAGAAATTGCCTTCCTCTTACTGTCGGTCATTCCCTATTTATCGTTGTTTCCCTGAAATGTGAACTCTTCCTTCCTATTGTGAAATCCACAGAAAATTTCAAGTTTCTGTCACCCTGGGTGCTAGGACCAAGCCACAGCTTCCTACTTAAAATAAGCCCCACCTGTGCTGGGCACAGAGCAGAAGCCACTGTGATTGTAGTGATGGTGGCAGAAGCTGCCAGGTGCTGAGGCTGGTGACAGAACTGGTCACTTCCTGGTATGACAGAGGCAACCCGTGGGCAGAAGTAGCAGCTTCCTCATCAGAGAAGTCCTATAGTGTGGGCTCTGATTCTACAATCAAACTAACATCGATATTAGCCCACCTGCTGAAATGAGCATGAGTAGATGTGTCTGTCTGGGGCTGAGAACCCTGGTGGATACAGCATCACTGAGCACAATTAATGGGGGAGAAGTGTATCATTGATATGGGGGCGGGGGTTATCATTTAAAAAAACAAAGAAATAATGTTTAGTTTAAGACTTGAAGGATGAAAAAGAGGGATTCAGGCAAAGAATGAGGCAAACCATAGTTGAGGAAGAGAAAACAGCATGTGCAAGACCCAGGGTGGGTAAGAACTAAAAAGATTAGAAGACCTGAGTGTCTGGAGAAGGGAGAGCCAAGGGGGTAAGTTAAGGAGATTGGATTTAGTCCTGACCACATCGTGAAAGGATTCACAGTTTTAGATAGCAGAGTGAAACAATCATATTGACATTTTTAACAGAAATATATTGCTTCAGTTGTTTTACAAACAACAAATTACAGCATGTCAAGAGTGAAAGTAGACCACTGGAGATGACATAGACTGGAGGTCTGCAATATTTTTTTCTGAAAAAGTGCCAAATAAAAAGTAAGTATTTTAGGGGCCGCCAGGTTGCACAGTGGTTTAGTTCACGCTTGGCAGCCTGGGGTTTGCAAGTTCAGATTCCAGGCACCCGCCGATGCACCGCTTGTCAGCCATGCTGTGGTAGCGTCTCATATAAAGTAGAGGAAGATGGGCACGGATGTTAGCCCAGGATGGCTTCCTCAGCAAAAAGAGGAGGATTGGTGATGGATGTTAGCTCATGGCTGGTCTTCCTCACACACACAAAAATAAATAAATTAATAAAATAAAATTAAAAAGTAAGTATTTTAGGTTTGGCCAGCTATATGGTTTCTAACAAAAATACTCAACTCTGGAGCTGCAATGTGAAAGAAAGCAGAGATCCACGGATAATACATAAGGGGATGGTCATGGCTGTATGCCAATAGAACTATTTACACACCGCACATCTGGCTGATTTGGTTCACAGGCTGTAGTTTGCTGAACCATTGCCTAGATGAGAGTGCTGGCCATAGAGCTGGAGGGAAGGGAATAAACTCTGGACAGAATTGGGAGGTAGAATTAGCAGGAAGTGATTACATCTACACTCCACTTCTTTGGTAGAGTCTAGACAAACGGAACTCAACTAGGGGTGAGTTTGCCCCTAGGGAGGCATTTGCCAAAGCAGAGAGATATTTCAGGTCATCACGGCTTGACTGGGAGTGCTCTCAGTGGGGAGAGGCCAAGGATGCTGCTAAACATTCTACAATGCTCAGGACGGCCTCCCACAACAGAGATACCTGGTCTAAATGTTAATAGTGCTGAGGTTGAGGATGGTACTTGAGAGCAATGTCTTAAGTGTTACCAAGTGGACTAGTTTTGTGAGAAACATTTAAAAAGAGAGAAGAGAAGAAAAACTTGTCATTTAAGAAGCTTAAAGAAAACTGACAGAGAAAAAATTATAAACAGATTTAGAAGTGAAAGTCCAAAAAGAGAAAACTATGAAATACTTGATTTAATTTCTTATATTTCTTAAAATCTTATAAAATCTTGTTCTAATAATGGGAACCTGGACCCAACAAAGGTAACTATTCTGCCTTCCCCTCTTGGGAAGGATAAGATGAAACAAAATCTCTATTGTAGAATAAACTTTATCACATAGAGAAAGGACCTGATACAGAATAAGCCACCCTTTTCCTTGCTGTAGGAGCAGAATTTCACAAGATGAACACACTTCTGTGTAATCTTTGCTTGTTCTGCTAAAGGGAATACAACAATATAATGACAAGCAATCCCTCACTTCAAATGGATCTGTCCAATCCCATATCGATAAACTTGCTAACATGTCTTTTAATTATGCCCAGAGAATGACTTAGTTGTTTCCCTGCAGGCAAATGCCTCCCAGAAACCCACCAGGTTTGTTAACCATGTCTGATAAATGAACATTCCAAAACTTGAAATAAAGGCATGTCCACTGTTAGCGTTTCAAATGTTTACAATACAAGCAAATGCCATTTATTTGTACTCTGTGACCTATTCTACTTTGTTTTAATGCAAAATGGGATTTTATAATCTGAGATTGCATTATGTCTTGGGGAGAATTTGGCCAACACTGTGTATATAATATACTTTTAATATTTGTTATTGGTAGTGGTGTAGATGGTGATGGTGTGTGTGTGTAATGAGGGGTGTGATGGTGAACAAATTAACCAGTAAAACTTTTAAGGAAAAATAATAATGACTTGCAGTACTTTTGTACCCCTTAATACTATTTATTAGTAATATATGTGAGGTTTAAAAGTTACTGCTGAAGTATCTGGAAATTTTTATTTCTAGAAAGCTGGGAGATTCTAGAAAGCTGTCAATGTTTTAGAATCAGTTATTACTTTAATGAGGGACAATAATTTATGCTATGCAACTGAAAGAAAACCATCAACTATTTAGAGTTGAGACTTGTTTCAAACTATCCTGTCTCATTCACTCTTCCTTCTTTCTGAGAACAAGAACCATTTTCCTTTGCGGAAATCACTCACCTTTTTCCTTACTCTTTTAGTATAAAGCTTCTTTAGCATCAGGATCTCTTTGCATAAGAAACTCTAATATGGAAACAAAGAGTCACACTGGAGAAGCCCCCATAGGACTTAATTTCCTTCTCTCACCCACACTTATAAATACTTCAAAAATATTTAGTGGTATTCACATGGATTTCGTCACTTACAGTTGGACACCTACTGCCTCCACTTAGTCATCATCTCGACTTCCAGCAAAATTACTTGAGCTTCCTTTTGACACCCATTCCATTTGTCCTGTCCATTTTCGAGTTTTGAATAGAGCTGACTCTACTTCAGAGACCCAAGGGCAGAACATATCTCAGAGATGCACCGACAGGAGCAGCACATCCCGTTCAATCACTAACAAGTTTAGAGAGAAAGGTGGTCCAGGTTGATCCAAGAGTGAATGCTAAGAATTTTGCTGAGAAACTGGAGGAAGAAAATCTATTTCCACTGGATTTGCTTCTCTTAGAGCTCCTTCTGAACAATTTTCCACCACTCCCAAGGGAAAAGCCTGACTATTCACAAAGATGATACAAATGAAGGCAGAGTAGCCATCTGAAAGATTCTTGTATATTTTATTGGATAACCATCATCGTTCTTGGGATTTCTACCATAGAAGTCAACGCTTCCTCCCATTTTTTGCTTTCTCTTCACTGGGTTGAGTTTAGCATTTCATGCTTGAATGACAAATAGCCTTGACTTACACTGAATATTATGTTAAACTCACTGGCTCCATAGCAACTCAATGCTTAAGATCTCAATGCTCAATATCACTCACCTGAAGCAATAAGATGCTTTAGAAACTTTATGTGCTCAATATGGCTTATTCCATAATTGATGAAATACTTCAAAACCAGTAGAAAGAATTTTAAATATCCCCTGCTGTTGGCATATTTAATAATTCATGCCCATACTAAAGCAAAAGAAGATTTTTCCCTCTGGGACGCCACATACACTGAGAAGGTTCCTTTTAGTGATGATAGAAAATAATCCACGAAGGTACAAATTTCAGGATCAATTAATTCACAGCCTGAGACCGTACAGCATGTTGACACATGTAATAACCGCATTGCAAGACCTTTAGTGAGGTCAAGCTTGTTAACTGGTAAAACAGTGACAGAATTCAGCTATAACATGAGTCTTGTGACTAGGAACACACCGGAAAGTGTTCAAAATCATAAAAGTGTGATCAAATTGGAAACTTTATGTAGGCAAATAAGAGGGAATTTAATAAAAAGATTGAAAAGACTACAAAGTTGAATTTAAACATCATATTTTAAACATTCTTTTCCAGATTAAAAAAAAGGGACATTGTTAACAGTTTATTATAGTGGCCATATTTCTAAGTAATTGATAGGATAGTTCACTGGGTAACTGTGTTCACTTAAATTACTGATAAGCAAACAGTCATGCCTTCCCACCAATGTCTCTCTCTTTCTTAAGGAATTGACTCACAGGGTTATGGAGGCTGGCAAGTCGAAAATCTGCAAGGTTGGCTGGTAGGCTTGGGAACCAGAAGAGCCAATGGTGCAGATGAAGTCTGAAGGCTGTCTGCTGGAAAATTCTCCCTTGCTTGGGGAGGCCAGTCTTTTTGGTCTATTCAGACCTTCAACTTATTGGGTGAGGCCCACCCACATTATGGAGAGTAATCTACTTACTCAAAGTTCACCGATTTAAATGTCAATCTCATCCAAAAACACTCTCCAAGTTGACACATAAAAGTAACCATTACATCACCTCAAACAAAACCTGCTGGGGAGGTGTATTCTTCCCCATTCTATTAATGTTGGACATGGTCACATGACTTGTCTTGGCCAATTGGAGTGTCCAGAGGGAAAGCATGACAGTTTTCCCTTTATTAACCTATAGATTCAATGCAATCCCAATCACAAACCAGCAGGTTATGGGTGGAAGATGGCAAGCTGATTTTAAAATTTATATGTAAAGTCAAAGGACCTAGAATATCCATAAGAGACTTGAAAGAAAAAACAAACAAACAAAATTTCAAGACTTCCACTAAATGACTTCCAGAATTACTACAGATCAGCAGTCATCAAGCAATGTGGTATCAGCTTAAAGATCAATCAGTAAGTAGATCAATAGAACAGCATACATAACTCAGAAATAGACCCACACTTTTATAGTCATTTGGATTTTGTTTAAGGTGCCGAAGCAATCCACTGGAAGGCAGGGTGGGATTTGTTCCACTAATGATGCTGGAATAACTAGTTATCTCCATGGAAATAATAATAGCCTCAACTCCTGCCTCACATTGCAAACAAAATTTAAAAAATTAATTTGAAGTGGATTATAGACCTGAAGTTAAAGGATAAAACAAAGGAGATTATCTCCATGAATTGGGGAAAATTAAATGTGGTATATCACGGAAAACAATAACCATGTAAGAAAAAGGTTCACAAGTTAGACTTCATCAAACTTAAAAAACAACGTGATTATCAAAAGTCATTGTAAAGAAAACGAGTAGGTGAGCCCCAGATATTCTAGGATGAATATAAATATCATGCTGTATGCCATATGCTATGTATTATACATTAATTATTATATGTTGTATATTCTACATGCATTAAATATATGACATATTATATATATGGCTCAGTGATTGTTTAGAGAGAGAAATATAGATAGATAGATAGATACATAGATAGATCAACAGACATGTGATTAAAGAAAGCAAAGTGAAAATGCTAATGGTAGAAACCAGGTGGGGTATATAGGTATTCACTGTAGAAATATTTCAACTTGGTTCATGTTTAAAATTGTTCATAATAAAATGTCAGAGTAAAATAAGCCATTTTAGCCCACACTGCCAGGTAACAGCAAGAGTAGATTTCCTAAAACTTTTTCACATCCAGCTTAATTTTGATACCAAAACCATCAAGGGAGGGCAATAAAAAGTAAAATAACAGGCCATGATTTTCCAATACCACAATTAACAAATTCTATGCAAAACATTTTGTAGAAAATGTATCATGATAAGGAATTCTAAATTAGTTTATCAGTCATAATTAATCAAAATAATTCACCACATTAGCTGAATAGAGGCAAAAACCAAAAATTTAAAATCTTTTTTATCAATTCATGATAAATAAGCAACTAGAAATATAATAGAATTTTCATAAATAATATATATTTTTAAAATACCCATAACAACCACCACAGTTAACAGTGAAATATTGAAAACTGTCCCTTTGAATAGGAGCAAAATAAGTATTCAAAAAACATTCTATTCAACATTGTACTAGAGGTTATTTCCTGGGTGGTTAGGCAAGGAAGAATTATGTGCCATAAACTAGAAAGAATGAGCATGTCAGTGTTTGTACAACACACAAAATCCAAAAGCACCTAGGGATGTAGTGACATAATTAATAAGTGAATTTAGTAATGGTGTAGGTACAGAATCAACACACACACAAATCACTGAATTTTTATGTGAGCAATAAAATAAAACAAATTCTTAAAATAATACAATTTACAATAGCATCACAATAATAATTACCTGTAATAAATATAAAAGAAAAAGCCGCTGTGGAAGAAGTCATCACAAAAACAAATAATCATTAATGAGAGAAATTAATAAAGACTTAAATAATTGAAGGTTCCTAACCGATTTATGAATTAGAAGAATCAATATCTATAGGTTTGAATTTTCCACCAGCCAATCTATAGATTCAAAGCAATCCGAATGACCAAAAATCCAACAGATTATTAGGGAATCTAATGCAGACTAACAAGCTTTTGTCTTGAAGAAGAGAAATTGGGAATGTGGTGGTACTTTCTCCACCAACAACTGATTCTCCAATTCTGAAGGTAACTCCTTGCATTGGCACAGACCAATGCAGGCTAAGGGCTCAGCCCTAAAAGGCTGCCCCCGTTTCAGATGCCAGCAGCAACTGCCAGGGCCCCCTATACTTCTGAGCAACTGGGTACAAATTTGAGGGTATCTACCACCCCCTCCTCAGTCTTGATAATTCTCTGGAATGGCTCACAGAACTCAGGAAAGCTCATTACTTACTATTACTGGTTTGTTATAAAGGATACAACACAGGAACAGCCAAAATGGAAAAGACACACTAAGCAAGGCATGGCGTGGGTGGGGCACAAAGCTGCCACACCCTCTTTAGGAGCATGGCCCTCGTGTGTTCACCAGCCTGGAAGGTTTCCAAACTCTAATATTTATGGGATTTTATGCAGGTGTCATTTTGTAGGTATAGTTGATTACACCCTTGGTCAGTGATCCTTGAATTCAATCTGGGTCCCCTCTCTCCTCCCTGGAAGTCGAGAGATGAGGCTGAAATTTACATTCAGGTGTGGTTGACAGCAGCTCACCAGGAATTGCAAAGGACACTCCTATCACTCAGGAAATCCCAAGGGTTTTAGGAACTCTGGGCCAGGGACCAGAGTCAAAGACCAGATATATTTTTTATTATACCACAGAGTGTTACCGTCTTACCGGATATAAAGATGTTTAAAATTAAGAGTTGTTATTAAAACTGTGCACAAGAATAGAAAACTCGACCAATGGAACAGAATGGAGAGCCCAGAAATAAACCCATGCATCTATGAATAACGATTAATTATTGGTGTAAAAATGCATGCAGTAGGGAAAAATAGGAAAACTACAGTAGAGGACGAAGAGGTTTTTGCTTAATTGAATACTCGTATTGAGAACATAAAAAAGAAGAGAGGAGAAAGATAGGCAGAAGCTGGTAGAGGACAAAGTGGAAGAGAAACTACATCATAGACAAAAGTCAACAAGGTGAACCAAACATATAAATGTGAAACGTAAAAGTATAAAGCCATCTAGAAGTACACTATCCAATAAGACTCTCACTAGCCATAGATGCCAATTTAAGTGTGAATTAATTAAAATGAAATAAAATTTAAATTCACGTTCTCAGTCATACTAGCCATATCTAAGTGCACATAGCCATATGTACCTAGAGAGTACTGTATGCGACGGCAATGATTAGAATATTTCCATCATCCCAGAAAGTTGTATTGGACAGTGCTGCTCTATAAACTAATATTATAAAATATTTTTATGAGCTCAGAGTAAAGTGATATCTTTTGTGTGTGTGGAGAAGACCAGCCCTGAGCTAACATCCGTTGCCAATGCTCCTCTTTTTGCCGAGGAAGACTGGCCCTGGGCTAACATCCCTGCCCATCTGTCTCTACTTTATATGGGACGCCAACACAGCATGGCTTGATAAGCAGTGCATCTGACCGCGCCCAGGATCCGAACCTGAGAACCCGGGGCCACCGAAGTGGAGAGTGTGAACTTAACCGCTACTCCACCAGGCCAGCCCCTCAAGTGAGATTTTAAGCAGGACACACAAGTGCTAAATATTAGAAAAACGTAGATATATCGATATATCTTACATTTACATCTTATATATTGATATATATTACATTTCGGAACTGCTGTTTGCCAAATGTAGCCGTGAAGAGCAAGAAACACAGCCACAGGAAATGGGGTAAGGCATTTGCGACAATTTAATGACAACGGGTTTACAATGACCACCTTGAAATTGAGAAGGAAAAAGACACACGAATAGCAAAAATGGCTTAGACTTAATCAAGAACCTCGCAAAAGAGAATATTTGAATAACCAATATACGTACAAAATGGCCAACTTCATGGTGCACAGGAAAATACAAATATAACACTAGTGAGGTACATAATCATACCCTCTGGAGTGGCTAAAGAGAAATAGTTTGACAATACCGAGTGCTGTTGGGGATATGGGAAAAGGGAACTTCCATAGACTGATGGTGGAAAGTAAATTGGTACCCAACTTTGGAAAACAATCTGGCATCATCTCATATATGCATGAACCAGAATTCCATGCCAAGTTGAAATGAGTGAATCATACATTCCAAGAACTGTGTAGAATATATCTATTGCAGGTTTATTTTTTATACTCTCTATCTGGATACGACCCAAAGGTCCACCACCGTGGATAGCAGTTATTTTTGGAGAGAATGGAGGAGTCAATATTTCTGAGGGGTCAACATGGATGCCGGTGGTGCTGTCAGTCTTATCTCTTGCCTTTGGTGCTCATTTGTGTAATATATCCCCGAGGTCTACATTTGTGTTTTGTGCACTGTCGGTGCATATGTTATATTTCACAATAAAAAGAGAAAAGAACAACTAATTCCATAACACCAAGTGTAAATATCTCCAAATTAAGTTCCTTTCCAGATCATAACTGAGAAACACAAAGATTACAGAAACCCTGGAGGTGGAGGTAAACATTAATTCTGGACCATAAAGCGCAAATTTCCAATACAACTTCCCAATCATTTTCTTCAGTCCCTCACCCTGCTACAATTGCCATAAGGAAAAGATTCACACCATATACTCTCTCCTCTTCTTTTTATTTCTGTCTGTTTCTCCAACTATTGTTGATGGGGAATGAAAGTTCTGAATTGAAACTCGAGTATTTTGAGTTCTAAATGACAATGAAAAACCACTTGCTGTAAGGTCTTGAACACATTTCTAGACATCAGTAGAGATCGGTTTACTCAGTGTTTAAAGTAATTGAGTAAAATCATCTCTAAGACATTTGTACAGCTTGAACCTGGTATGCTTTCAATTAAATATATGGCCACAATTGTATTCAAAGAGAAAGACAAGAAGCCAATAACCTCTGGGTATTTATGTATAAGTGCATTTATATTTTCAAGCAATTGCCACAAATCAAGGACATTATGTCTGAGGATAATATTTTAAAATTGAATGCCCCCCCCCCCCAATTATCGCTGTAGCCATAGCTTGTACTGACTGGAGTGATTAGTTCAGTGTTCAGAAAAGGTAAAAATATTATGCAGCTGGACCACAGAGAGGGGATGTGTCTGATATGAGAAGACTAGATGACTAATGTTGTCTGTTTGAAAATATCCACTGAAGGACGTCTGTTAAGCAGCTGTCATATCCCGAGACACACAGTGTTTTTGCATTTTAAATGGACCTGTTCTCCTTATAAAGTAAGTGAAATGCAGCTACTGTGACCTTGAGCGAAGGGTTTCAGAAGCTAATTAAAAAGGAGCCCCAAGACATTTCCCAAACATGCCCAGGATGCCCTTCTGGCACTGGAATATTCCTAGGAGGGTTATTCATTGACTGTCTCCCTAAGCTAGGAAAATGCATTGTCACTTCTCCATAGAGGGCTTGCTAATTGGAATGCTGATCCCACAAGAGATGGAGGCTCCATATTTTCTGCTTAAAGTAATAACTGGTGAGCCAGCAACATTTGACAGTACTAAGTTTTTAAATAAGAAAATTCTCCAGAAGCTGGGATGAACCAAACACAACAGTTCCATTAACTGAGACTTAATCTTCTTAGCCCTTTAATAAATCTGAAACAAGATCACCGTGCAGAAATCAAATAGAACATCAAGATGAATCACAAGGCGGGTGGGTGGGCTGGAATCTCATTGGAAGGTTGGACAAAATTGAGTCGATATCCACTTCAGTTTTGGGTCTCCCAGGACTCATGTTCCTTTTAGAATTGTTGGCTACCCCAATTGGTATATCTGTATGTTTGTATCAAAATTATGTTGCCACACAAAGGAATGAAGTTCTGATACACACTACAACAGGGACGGACTTTGAAAACATTATGCTAGGTGCACAAAAGGCCACATAGTGTATGATTCCATTTATATGAAATGTCCAGAATAGATACATTTTTAGAGGCAGAAAGCTGATTAGTGGTTTCCAGGGGCTGGGGGAAGAGAGGTAAGGGAGAGAGTGCTAATGGGCACAGGGTCTCTTTTTGGGGCAATGAAAATATTCTGGAACTAGATAGTGGCAATGGTTGCACAACATTGTGAATGCACTAAATGTCACTGAATTGTACTCTTTAAAATGGTTAAAACGATAAATTTGATATTATGTGTATTATGCCACAACTGAAAAATATATATTGCTACATATGGGAAAAGAAACATAAAGTGTCCAGGTGGCTGGAAAGAATGAAAATTGGGCAGTATTTAATTTTAAAAATGCATTAAGTTTTCTCAGTGAGATTTTAACATGAAAGAGCCTCATGCTTTTTCACGTTGTCAATATTCCGATTGTCCCAATTTGTATTTGGTCCTGAATCTCTACCTTGAATGCAAGACTTGCATACCCAAGGGTCGATTTGACTTTTCACACTTGGTGGTGAACCATCAACTTAATATATTTAAAACCAAACTCCTAATTTTTCCTTCGATATCTACTCCTTCCAGCTGTCTCTGTATCAATAAAAGCTAACCTAAGCTCCATGGTGGTTTTATTTGATACTGAATCCACAGTTTAGGACATTGCCCAGCAGTAAGTATTCAATAACTAATTGCTGTTGGATGAATGGGTGGGTTTTGTTCTAAATCATTTATATTTTATGAATATTACTCTTCCCTTAATCATTAAATAAGGAAGAAAATAGCAATATCTAGGCTTGGAAATACTGAAAAAGATAAGATGTTTTATTGATTATTCCATATCTGGAAAACTGTTTATCCAAAACACAAGAAACAGAGGATTTAATTTACTCACTCTGTTATTAAAGTGCACGTTGAAGACAATAATTTTCAGATTTCCAAGAATTTTTTATATATTTTCATCTTACTTTGTCATTGTTTTTATCAGAATTTGTGTGTGTGTGTGTGTGTGTGTGTGTGTCTGAGGAAGATTAGCCCTGAGCTAACATCTGTTGCCAATCTTCCTCTTTTTGCTGAGGAAGACTGGCCCTGGGCTGACATCTGTGCCCGTCTTCCTCTACTTTATATGTGGACGCCACCACAGCATGGCTTGATAAGCGGTGCATAGGTCTGCACCCGGGATCTGAACCCACGAATCCCGGGCCACCAAAGTGTAGCGTGTCAACTTAACCACTACACCACTGGGTGGGCCCCTGTTTTTACCACAATTTTAAAACATGAAATAATGTAGACACGACGTTAATAGATCAAATAATGCAACAGGGTAGACATTTTCTCTGAGCACTACCACCCCCTCCCACTTCCTTACTTTGGCATCAGGTTTTTCCCCTATCCCTACTGAGTAGTTCATTCCACAGCATGGTTTTGACTTTCATTTATTTAGCTGTGCTACTTCTTGGTTTCTCTAAAGCCCTCTGCTACCCTCAGAGACTTCCCGAAGTCCATAGGAAAACATAATCTTGACACCTTGGACTCTGTGGCAACTTGGGTAATGTCCTGTTCGATGTGAGAGTCCTCTAAGGCACTGTAGAGGTGGGTGTTTGCTCAATTATGAGAAACGTGACCTATGCAGAAAGGCACCTCAGCTCTTCTAGAGCTGAGAACCATAGCTCTTGGGCAGTCTGTGTGGAAATCATCTCTGTAACCCTGTCCCACATTAACAAAATGTTGAACCCTGGGGAATACAGAGGCTATTCTGCTTGAGGCTTCACTTGCTCCCGTTCCCTTCATCTTTCCAGGCAATCCTCTCTGTCTCCCATGTATGTGTTATGTGCTTTTCACCTGTCCACCTTTCATAGGAAGACTCTGCAACTCTTTTAAGGCAATTCTGCTTCCAATGTCATTTTCTAGCAATTTACTCAAGATGGGTAGACGTGGCGATTGGGGATCTGGAACGGCTTTGACCCTCACAAAGACTGGTCAGAACAACTGTTTCATAAGGACATCCACCCCCTTTTTTTTTTGGAAAGATCCATTTGGAGCAATTCATAAATCACAGGTTGCTTTAAGGCCACCTCTTTAGATAACAGCCTTCCTGAAACCTCATGAAGCAATACAGTGTATTCATCCGGCAGGTCAAGTTCCTGCCAAGTGTTCAAAACTCGTCTGATTCTATTTGTTATTTGAGCCAGTAAAGTTTTAAGCAAGGAATACACGGTGGAAGTTTGAGTGTCCTAAATTACATTATTCTTTTCCGTAGGATGGGGCACCGTATAATCCTCAACAATTACAAAGTGCTTATGCTACTTAAATTTCCAAAATAGAAAAACTTAATAGAAATAATGGAGAATGGAAACATTTGGTATTTGAAAGTACCAGAGCATACACAAGAGAAATAAAATGAAAAAAGAATCTCATTATCATCAAGCTTCTCTCTTTTCCTAAATTCTTCTTTTAAGTGAAGGAACTATCTCCCTGCACGTTTTCCCATCCTAAGGAAAAATAAAATGGGCGAGAGAGAATCACAATCAAGTCCACCTTTACCTACCAACCACGACTGTAGTTAAAATGAGGAAAATATTTTCCCTAGATACCAGGATGCAAATTAGTTTGGAATGGTTATCCAGAAACTCAGTTTTAGTTCCCTTAGAGTCTCGGTGACATAGAAAGGATTATTTCAAACAGAATTTACCTGTAACCTAGGTAGAATTTGCTATTATTTTGTCTTGAAAGAAAGGTTTCCCTAGAAAAGAACTTTAAGCAAAACAAAATACAGTTTTTCCTATATTTATATAGTTAAATGTCTTCCTTGAAAATTCAGTGTGTATTAGAACCATGTGAAACATTATTTGTATTTACATGTAAAATAGATTTAGTTTCCGACTCAGATAGTTATAAACAGGTTTTTTTTTTTTTCACCTACATTTATGACTGGGGGGATATCTGAAAGTAGTGAGGGAAAAGGGACAATTCTCTGTACAGAACTCTCCTCTATCTTGTCAAAATGGTTAGCACATCTGGGCCCTGCTCACTAAATATAAGAAGGGACTCCATAATCCTTGTGTCAACTCTGACTGACCCCATGGATTTCCAAAATGTTAAGTGATTATATGTGATATTTCATTTGTTAGTTTAAGAAATCTTGATTCTAAACTTTCCCCCTCTATTAGCCTGGGTTCTTCAGAGAAAGAGAACACACACACACACACACACACACATATATATATACACACACACGGACATACATATAGATATTACATATTGGTATATATTGATATCTATCTATATGTAAATATATATTGATATCTATCTATAAATATATATATATTCATAATATATATACCTTCTCAGCCTCCATAATCATGTGCGCTAAATTCTTATAATAAATCCCTTTATATGTGTACCTGTATATATACATAAAGAGATTTATTTTGAGTAAGTGGCTCCTGGGATGATGGAGACTGAGAAGTGCCACGATCTGTGATCAACAAGCTGGAAACCCAAGAGAGCTAACAGTGTAAGTTCTAGTCTGAGTCTGAGTCCAAAGGCAGGAGAAGATGGATGACCTAGCTTGAAGAAAGTCAGGTAGGGAGAGAATGAATTCTCACTTTGTCTGCCCTTTTGTTCTGTTCAGGCCCTGAAGGGATTGGATGAGGCCCACCCACACTGGGGAGGCAGTCTGCTTTCCTCAGTCTACTGATTCAAATGTTAATCCCCTCCAGAAACATCCTCACAGACACACCCAGAAAGAATATTTAACCAAATATCTGAGCATCCCATGGACCTGTCAAGTGGACATGTAAAATTAGCCATCATATCCCCAACTGGAAACAGATGTTATTTGTCTATTTCCACCACACCCAATGGCTGAATATCTCCACAGGTGGTTGTTTGGGGAAGTTTGGAACGATCATGGAGAGGAACAGCTAACATATTCCATCATCTTGAGATGGTAAATGGAGCCAGGAAGTGGCTGTTTCTTAGCGACCATGAAATGGGAGGAGGAAGGTAAATATCCATGAAGGCGTTATGCCTTCTCAAGTCCTTCATGTACACAACATGGAAGAAATTATTCTACATTGTTTTCCCTAAGATTATACATTTTAGTGCCTAGTGATATAAGAATTTTGTCTTCTTAATAATAGCATTAAAAAATAGTGATCCAATTCCAACAATACTACTAACTGTTTTGAGCTAGAAATGTGCTGAAGCCCCCAGTTCAAGGCTAATTCAGAAATAACTAGCCCATATGACTAATATTTCCAAGAGTTGGCTTTCATATTAATAGTTACAATTTTTAGGGTGTATCTTAGTTTATGCTGCAAGAATGGTTAAGTTTAAAGAAACGGCATTTTTCACTTTGATCCTGAAGACTTAGCAGAAATATTTTAGAATATTAAATAAGAACGTGTGCTTACATTTTAACAACTGGTACTTAATCTATTTTGGCCTCAATCCACTTAGCTACAAACCCTCATACATATTGTGGATAATATACATTTTTTTTTTTTTCAGTGAGGAAGGTCAGCCCTGAGCTAACATCTGTTGCCAGTCGTCCTCTTTTTGCTGAGGAAGATTGGCCCTTGGCTAACATCCGTGCCCATCTTCCTCTACTTTATATGTGGGACACCGTCACAGCATGGCTTGATAAGCAGTGCATAGGTCCGTGCCAGGGATCCAAACCTGCAAACCCCAAGCCTCTAAAGCAGAGCACATGAACTTAACCACTATACCACTGGGCCAGCCCCTGGATAATATAAACCGAAGAATAATCATCTGCTTACAAAAAATACCAATGATCTGCTTACAAAAAATACCAAGTTGACAAAAGATGAAAAATGCATAACACCATTTTGCTATTCTCCCCACTTATTCTGCACATTTACATGATCTTTTCGGTGATGTATAGATTCTAGTTAATCTTACTCACTCATTAATACATAAATAAAGGTGTGTTTCCAAGAACATAACTTTACATTTGCAGTCCCTGTCATAAATAGCAAAAAAGTTTAGTTGCAATTAACATTTAAAATGGCCACATTCATACATATGGCTGAAATTATAAAATAGTCCATTTGCCAGAAATTTTTTAAAATAAAATTGACAGTATAATTATTTGATACAAGAATTCTCTTAACAGAATTTCTTTTAAACCAATTAAAGAGAAAAGAATCTGGTTATAATAACAGTATCCATTACTTGCCCATTAACTTAATGTGTCACTATGAACCCCAAAGATTTCCTTGAATAGCTTTTATGGACCATAATTGTGTGATAGCCTAAAAAGTGAGATTATTTTATAACTTGCATCTGAGAAGAATGTAGAAGAAACTTCATATCTGGCTTTGAATACAGAAATTTCAGTCACTCTTTCTGTGGCCCAATATTTTGGGTTATTACCTCCTTGAAAGAGATTTATTATGCTTCTCTATAAACAAAATCTGTATATATATTTTTTATCATATATATACAGATATATTTATATATATAAATATATAATTCCTTGAAATATTAACAGGTATTATTAAGATGATCCATCCTTGCTGGCACACAGAGGGTTCTATGCAAATTTTGTATTTTTTGGCAGTGTTTCTTTGATCATGATCTCCCTTTACAAGCAATACATTTTCTTATCACCCATCATGAAACCCTTCTCCCTTCCACGGTTCAGCTAAGTTGCCTGAAAAATCTCTGATTTCCATTCTAGTCATTGCCTCTTATTTTTAATTTGGAGGGAATGTATTGTCTGTAGTTTCCATAAGACTATGGCTTATTTTATAGTTAGTTATATGTATTTCTTGCCAAAAAGACATCGTTGGATCCCATCAGCATGTCATATTGCATCTTGGAATACAAGTTTGCTGACAAGATAAACACATATATTTAATATGGTACAACTATTTGATCATTTGTACCTTTAAAACGTATCTACTAAGTTTTCAAGCTAAGATCTACCCTAGTTAAAAAGAAAAAACTTCCTGCATTCTAGAATTATTCTCAATGTTATGGACATCATCTTCTAATAACTGAAAGAATCCCCAGTTTACCCTGTCCATCCCCTACTCTGTAAATATAATCATTAAGGTTATTTTAGTAGAATCATACAAAAATACAGCCTATGTAATATAAAGTATAATAATGATGTGTAACAAATTTTAAGATCGTCTATAATTGTTAAAATTCAAAACACTAATTCCAGAGGTTTAATAGATTGAATATCTGAATTTATAAATATAGTCCTACATAGCAAACACTAAATTCATATACATAACATTTAAAATTTAAATACCTACTTCACGGAAAATTAATGTAAGTGGGTCAATAATTAGCTTATGAAGCTTAGCTTCATGTCTGGCCTGACATTAACTAACTGTTTCACACTTAACAAGCCACTTACTTTTTCTGGATTTTAATTTTGATTCTATAAAATACAGGGATTATCTAAAAGTTATTTTCCATACTTAAGGTTATATAATGAGCACATATATTTGTATTTTTCATGTAAAACAATGCTGATGACCCATTTTCCTAATTCACCTTGGCAGTCTGCTATAAAAACTACCATAGTCCATTTTACTGATATTTTCATTTTGGAAGAGGCAGAATAAACAATATGCAACATAATTCAAAAGATGCTGAGCTATGTCAACTGGTTTAAAATTGTATTTTACGTTTGGTTATTTTGTGATGAACCTCAGAAGAGAGAAGAGAGGCATATAATTTATGAAGTGAAGATTATGTGGTAGGTAAATTGCATAAACTCGTCCGCAAAGCAAATTTAATTGCAAAATTTTATAACGCTATTTACAATGTCATTTAGACGTCACTTCAGTGAAAGTCATTTTGTTCAAAGAGGTTTCCTGAATAGAAACAAAAAACAGAAAAGCTCTCATGAAAAATATAATCTTTGTTTATATTCAGTTATTGGATGTTTCAGGGTAGAGCTGACATCTTGTCTTTCCTGGCAGGCAATTAATCTCTAGCTGCTTCATTTTAATCTCTGATGTGTTAATTATCTCGCATGTATTTCTTAAATCTTTTGGTACCTGTGGCTTCTTTAAGTCAAGATCTTCAAAAGCATGTCTAAAGTCAGAGTTCATAAGTCTTCATCTCTGACAGAATGGAATGTTTCAAGTTTTAGAACTGTGTGTATACTAGTATATATACACGTGTATACATATATGCATATTCTTTATGTACATGTATACACATATATGTGTGTATATGTGTTTGTATATGTTCATATATAAATGTGTGTATTTCCCGTTGTTTATAGATTTTTGAATTTATTAAAAGGGCATCATACTCTATACTCTCTTAGGAACTTATTTTTATCTGTAAATATGATTACTCATGTGCATTCATGTTTGCAAGTAGTTATGATGTATTTTCAATGCTCTACCGTATTCTACTATATGAGCATGGCGTTCTTTTTATACCCATTCTTCTTCCAATGTGTAGGAAGTTCGTTTGGGTTTTGTACCATTTTGCAATGCCACTACAAACATTTTTGTGCTACTTTCCTGGGACACATGACCAGAAGTTTCTCACATGTGTATAGCTGGGCCATAAGTCTGCCAGCTGAATTCATCATAAACAAGGGAATGCAGATGGCAGTGGAATGACTTTTTTTTTTGGTGAGGGAGACTGGCCCTGAGCTAACATCTGTGCCCATCTTCCTTTATTTTACATATAGGACACTGCCACAGCATGACTTGGGGAGCGGTGAGTAAGTCCACGTCTGGGATCCGAACCTGCGAACCCCGGGCTGCTGAAACAGAGGGTGCGAACTCCACCACTATGCCACCAGGCCAGCCTTAGAATGACATTTTTTAAGTGTTGAAAATTACATTTTCTGTAACCAGCAGAAATATCTTTCAAAAAATGAATGTGAGGCAAAGGTGCTCTCATACAAATGCTGATGGAATTTCTCACTAGCAGAAATGGGAAACAAAGGAAATACTAAAAAGAACTCTTCGTAAAAATTATAGATGGATACTGCAAAGCAGTAGGATATAAAGAATCAGCAAAGGGCTAATATAGTCACATACATCAATAAATATTAACTACCAATCAGTAATTCTGGCTGTCTTTGAACGTCAAATTTTATTTAAACCAAAAATGAAAGAAAACAGTAACTTGAAAAGAGGACATAAGTAAATGCATTTGGAGATCCTAAGGTTTTAGTGGCATTGGAGAATTGGTAATACTATATTGTAATATTTTATACTAGAGCATTATAAGTCTAATATGTGTGCTATCATCTTTACACTAATTACAGAACATTAAAAAGCTACAAAAGTTAAAAAAAGGAACAAATAAAATAATGAAAAGTGTCAATCGATATTATAGAGTAAAAAACTAGCAATTACATTAAATGTAAATTAACTAAAACTCCCAATAAAATATTAAGATTGTCATCTTGGATTCAAAAAGAACAAGAACAAAAACAAAGACCTTATACTGATTAGAAGTCATATATTATACTGATTTAAAAATAAAGACAAAGTTTAAAAGTAAAAGAGTGGAAGGATATACCATTGAATCCATAACCAAAAGCTGGTATCCAATAGAGAATTAGAGTAATCCCATATTTTTATGCACCTAACTATATAGCTTCAAAATACATGCATAGTGAATATAGAACAGATTTTATAAATTGCAAATGAGAGAAGACACATAAAGTGGTCAGCATTATGTAGGCACATAGGAAGCAATTAACAAATGACCAGTATGTTCATTTTGGTAGTTAAGCTTCTTATCACTGCATTCCTTTCAAGGTGGGACAAAATCCCTGCATATTCTCTGCATAGAAACTGCAAGAAGCTAGACCTGCAAGTCAGAGAAACGAAAGGTTGTAGATAAAAACAATAACAACACAGAAATGGTCTACTTCTCAGCAGGTTGAAACGAATTGTTCTGGTAGAATATATAAGATACAAATGTAGTAAGACAGGACACTTTTCACATGGAATTCTCTCTCTCTTCCTCTTAGAAATAACTCAAAGTACCTAAGCTGGACTGACCCCATTTAAAGTTTTCTCTTTTATAGGGAGAACATGTGAACACCTGCTATGATGGCCTGCGACGCTGGATCTTTACACTATTACAATTTTATTTTTTTACAGACTTAATTTTTTCGAGAGGTTTTAGGTTCACAGCAAAATTGAGAGGCAGGTACAGAGAACTGCCAAATACCCACTGCGCCTAAACATGCACAGCGTCCCCCATTATGAACATCCCCCACCAGAGTGGTACTCTTGTTACAACTGATGAACCTTCATCGACACATCATCACCCAACATCCACAGTGTGTCTTAGGGTTCCCTCTTGGTGTGGTACATTCTATGGGTTTGCACAAATGTATAATGATATATGTCCATCATTACAGTATTCTGCAGAGTAGTTTCACTGTCTGAAAATTCCCTGTGCTCCACACACTCATCCCTCCCTCCCCACTAACCCTTGGCAACCACTGGTCATTTTCCTGTCTCCATAGTTTTGCCTTTTTCAGAATGTGATATAGTTGGATTCAGATAGTACTGTAGCCTTTTCAGGTTGACTTTTTCCCATTACAATTACTTTTTACATGAAAAAAAAATGTGAGAAACTTTACCGACTAAAGTAGTTTGATCATTTATATATCCACACCTGATTCAAAATTACTTGATATCTGGTCCCCCAGATATCTGGAATTTGAGATAGCATAAAATTTACATAACAGAGCTAAAATAAATATTCATCCATTGTCAAGCACTATAGGTTAATGAAATTGAGGCAGAGTTTGAGAGAGACACAAAGCCGTTGAATCTGAATAAGAGATTAAATTCTTGCAAGAGAAACATTACTGAGGGAAAGGAGAATTTTAAAAATAATGTTTGAATAACTGTAGGTAATTTTGTTCTACAATTTCATTTAGTCTTCTTTATAATACTGGGAGGGGGTAATGGTTATGACCTGCTGCACATAAGCATGTTGGAATTTAAAAAGTGTTGCCATTGGGGCTGGTCCCGTGGCATGGTGGTTAACTTTGCACACTCTGCTTTGGTGGCCCGGGGTTCACGGCTTTGGATCCCGGGCACAGACATACACACCGCTTATCAAGCCATGTTGTTGCAGCATCTCATATACAAAATACAGGAAGACTGGCACAGATTTTAGCTCAGGGACAATCTTCCTTAAGCAAAAAGAGAAAGAGAAAGATTGGCAACAGAAGTTAGCTCAGGGCCAATCTTCCTCACCAAAAAAAAAAAAAGTGTTGCCATTGACTTTAAACCTAATTCTGCCTGATTTTATGAAAAGATGGTTACATGTGGACTTGCCAGTAAGCCCCTTTAAATTATATGGAAAATGTGTGTATGTTCAAAACTACATTTTGTAGAGAGATAATCTGGAGATTTCTTCTCAAAGGGATCCTTAACCCTCCACCCTAAATATAAATAATTAGTTGTCTATGACATCTTACAAATTTTACTTTATATAAGGGGATCTAGTAGCAGGGAATATTGAATGGACTTAGTTTTAAAACCATTCTACTGGTAAAACATCAAAACATAATTAGACTTTAAAGGTTTACTATAAGGCAAGGCCCTAATATTTTTCAGGAACTCTATAATCTTCAACTCATTAAGTCAAAATAAGTCATTTCAATCAGTCTTCAGTAAGAGAATGGAAGCCTTAGAATCTCCCACTGTGAAACATGGTTATAGTTCACTCTGTTTCTATGGTTACCCTTTAAAAAAGTCACGGGGAAATATTAACACTGATAAACAGCTCCATTGGCCTCTCCTTGTGGCATGGAATATTTTCTGGACCTTCAATCTGTTCGTAAATTTCATGTCTGTATTCTAGTGCAGCTTTGGAAGCCTGCATTGAACATATGCCAAACCATCCTATTATATCATTCCCTGTGATATGCAGCACTACCTGTGCATGCATATGTGCCATTATCAAAGCCAAACTAGTTTGACATAGGCTCAGAAGAACTCTAGCAATCTACCTCCCATGGTAATACCTACTGCTGGCTTCACAGCATCCCCCAGAGATTATGTATGACACACAGAACCTGTGACTTTGCTTTTTAACACTTCAGTGTTTATAGAGAAATCTATTTTCTTTAAAAAAGGGTAGTTCAATAACTTTCTCATAAAAACATAAAAACATGTCATAGTCTTATTTTTTACTATAGTAAACTCAAACCAAGATTTTTCTTAATCCTTGGTTTATTCACTTGGGAAATTTTCATCTCTAATATCTTCCATTCATGGTCATTGGTAGTTATGGTAGAGCAACTAATGGTCTCATTTATTTTTTTTCCTGAGGGAAACAAAAGAAAAGAAAAACAAAACAAAGATCCTCCTGTGTCTTAAGCTGGACATGGGACTTCTGAAAATACTCTGTTTTTCAGCTTTGCTTGCCGCTAGGTGTGGGTAGTGTCTGGACCATAAGACATGAGAAAAAGGATGCAAGAAGCTCCAGGGATACCACTGAATGGATGTGTGTGCAATCCACTCTGCACTGGCCAATCCCTTCCTGGCAGAAATAAAGGAATGAGGCAGGTTGTGAGCATCTTAGATCATGCATGAAGACAAGAGTCGATGCTCTGGGAGAGGCAGAACAGCAATACAGAAAGAGCCTGGGTTCCAACCATGCATTTCCCAAATGACCGTTTAACCCTTGCGTAAGAAATAAAAATCCTATCTTATTTAAGTTATTGTGTGCCTGGTGATGATTAAATCAGCAAACCTTGTTCCTAAATCAGTGCTTTCCACCCCCCTATCTTGGCACACATAGCCAAGGATGATATTTCTCCTTCAGATTGGTATAAATTGATGAGTTTGTTGATGTCCAAAAGCTTACGGGCTAGAAGCAACAGCCGCCGCAGCCCCTGACTTGTCATTATGAGGACTAAAATGATAACCAACAAAGAGGATAAGTGACCTCTAATATGCCACAGTTTAGAAAGCTGTGTCCCACTGATAAGTTAGCTATTATTAGAAATTCTACATATATTAATCACATTGTATAAACTTAACTAACAAAACACAAGTTTTGAAAAATAGTGTGGATCTACACGGGGATAAATTTTGTTTTAGAATAATAGAAAAACATTGAATAATTTTGACTAAGGGACAATGATGTGATTAAAAAATTGTTTTTTAGGAATATAAAAGCAACAATAGCATGTGGAAATACTTGAGATAAGAAAGAATAAAGTTTGTTATAGTAGAATAGATGATAAATTCTGAGCATCTAAAATTAAGTAGATATAAAAATAAAAAGATAAATTTGAAAGACACTATCAAGAACTTTTTGATTAGCAGATTGTAGAAAAATATTCACAAGTTTATTTTTTCTAATTTTATCCACTGATTACTAGGAACATGAGGACAGTATTGACAAAAAAAAAAAAAAAGAAAAGAAAAGAACAAAGAAATATAAGGGAAGTAGCTTGTTTAGAAGATGATGACTTCACTTAGGAGTTTTGAGGTGATTTCAAAATTTTAGGTTAGCCTTATCTAGAATGCAAGTGGAAAGGAATACATGCTTAAAGAAAGGATGAATAATGAGTATTAGCAGAAAGGGGAGAGTGAAAAACACTGGGATTCATTGAGCACCAGAAACATAATTTGTTTTTTTCTTATACAACATTGTTATAATTAACAGAAGCTTCAAAGAGAAAGCTGCACTTAAGCTAATCCATCTAGAATTAGATGGATGGATGGATGGATGGATGGATGGATGGATAGATAGACGATAGATGATAGAAGATAGATAGATAGACAGATAGATACACAGTAAGATATACAGATGATAGACTGATGACATAGACAAGTGGCAAGCAGATATAATACAGGACACTCTGTCTACAGTGTTATCTGTAATTGTATTTGTCCATGTACTTGTTCATAGAAAAGTATGGAAGAAAATTCAATACAACATTAGCAACGGGTAAACTCTATGTTGTGTGTTATGAGTGAATTTTTTGCTTATGTTATATGTTCCTATGTTTCTCAAGTTTTAAATGTTGAGTATTTATTATTTGGGGCTGACAAATCAATAAAATATTTTTAAAAGGAACTTTTCTTCTAACCATCTTTCATTTCCTCTTTGTGGAAATGAAATTCAGCCTTATTCAACATCGAATTCTAAGATGATTCTAATTGTAACACACGAATTACAGATTTTATTTTTAGGTGGAGACTTGTCTTATGCCAGCTACAATGATTTCAAGTGAGAATCCTCATTGGTTTTCTAGTCAAACATTTCCAAACATCATTAACAAATTAACTTTTTTTAAAGATTCGTCATATTAAGTAAGCATGGCATTTCACTGGTGCCAAGTGAATATTATTTTTTCAAGGCGAATCTCCAATGGGCCTCTTTAAAGAATTATCCATTTCAGTGTATTGTCTGGAGCTCACAGTTTTTTAGATTTTTTCTAAATGTATAACTTCCTTTTACTGTTTCCAGTGAACCAAAATATACATTAAAAGATGCATTTTTCTGGGACACATTATATTTTTGATGGCCTTGACCGAAGCATAAACCCACAAGAATAAAGAACTCTTTTACCAGGGCAGCCTGGATTGGTAGGGATGTATATGTTATTTTTGCTATTCATAGAAGAAAGAGCTTGCTCATAGGACAATTGGCAAACATAACTATTTCTTTGTGTAAGCTGTCTGACCTTTTATTAACACTTGGGGCTTAGTTCTTTGAATCTGAAAAGGCTAGAAGACTAACTGAAGAAATATGAATAATATCAAATTAGAAAGTTCTACCTTGCACTCTTTTCACCCATTTTCCAACATATATTATTATATATATTTATACATAACATTTATAGATACAAATTTATCCAGTTTGTACAAGTACACATACAAGTGTATATACATATACATGTACTTATAAAATTGTATAATTACATAAATTATATAAATTTATAAATACATTAAATTATACATAATATATATTATGATACTTGTACAAATTGTATAAATATACATTTCAATTAATTATAAAATATAAATTGAGTATATAGTACCCTTGATATTCATTATTAAAAGTTCAAAATGTATTTAATAGATAGTATTTTTTATTGTACACAGTAGTAACTATACGATATGCCTCCAACAAACAAAGTGACAGGAATCTTAGGATGTTTTTATTTTTAATTTTTTAATTTTTTGTGAGGAAGACCAGCCCTGAGCTAACATCCGTCGCCAATCCTCCTCTTTTTGCTGAGGAAGACTGGCCCTGGGCTAACATCCGTGCCCATCCTCCTCTACTTTACATGGGACGCTGACACGGCATGGCTGACAAGCAGTGTGTCGGTGGGCGCCCAGGATCCGAACCTGCGAATCCCGGGCTGCCAAGCGCGGAGATCTTAGGATGTTTTTAGATAAGGTGAGGATCAATTACACACAAAAAAGGAAGCAGACAATATGGAAATGCATTCATGCTAGAATAGAATGTAAAAAGGTTTACTAACTAAAGTTAAAATATAAAGCTGTCAGAGCGAACACAGCTTATTTTATGTCTCCGACAACAAAGTTTAAAGGTTGACCTTTACCACGTTCTGATTTGCCAGGGGGAGGTAAAGGCATTATGTAGAAAGAGTTCAAAGTGTAACGAGGTAATCCTCAGTCAACGTTTCTTCATAAACTTCAAGACATCCCTAACAGTAAGATCCACTGGGGTGTGAAGTTGTTTCCTGGGGGGAGTGGGGGAAGAAACCCAAAGGATGTGTGTTTACAACAACTGGAACAAGCCCTGGGGAGGACCACTCCTAGGGGTTAATGACCACTTGCAGACATGACGGGTTATTCTCTCTCCTCATTCTGTGATTAGCAAGTCCCAAGCTTTCGGCTATGAACATATGCAGGAATGTAGCACACATAATTTGCAGTCAGTGGCACAGATGACAGGTTCCTGGGTAACTTTTTTAAAAAAACTTGAAATTGAAAGACAAAATATGCAGCATGTCCATTTTCTTTTTCTTTCCTTTGTTTCCCCAGCTTTATCTGGTATAATTCAAAAATAAAACTTGCATATATTTATGGGGTTCAACATGATGTTTTGATATAGGTATACACTATGAAATGATTCCTACAATCAAGCGAGTTAACACGTACTATGGACATTCCACAGGCCCTGTTCTCATCAACAATGGCTGGTGAGATTCAGTGGTTCCAGTTAGCACTCCTGGGTATTTTAATGTCTGGATTTATGCCATTCATAGATTTGGTCACTATCTCAGCAGCAAACGAATCCTCTCATGTTTCACTCTATCAAGTTGAGCTGTGGGCTATGGCCATGTCCACTTTTCCACCTTCAAGGCTATTGTTACATCATACATGATGTTTATTAGATTTTTATACCTTTTAACTTCTGAAAAAGGACGAAAAGGAAAGCTGAGAATATCTTACAGATTTATAACTGGTGATGTTGTGTCTAGCCATCCCCACCCCCACGTTATTTCCTTTAACCTGGCTGTATTAAATTAGTTTCATAATCATTTGTAAAATACTATTCCTTTGCTATACTTTGTAAATTATCTGAAACACAATTAACATATATATCAGTAGAATTTTAAGTCCTTGGGAAAAAATAACTGGATGATTCTATAAGAGCTTTTTTCTCCCAAAGTTTTCTGCTTTCCAAAAGCCCTATCAGTTTCCCCAAATTTTTGGGAGCAAATAGGAATTTCAATCAATTGAGAGAAACACATCAGGGGTAGCATTACTTACTTTCTGAGGGCATCCAGAGGAAGAATATAATGTATGAAAAGAAAGTGATCTAATTCCTTTAATTGGCTATGTCCAGGTGGGGACTGGACGTTTCAAAGTAACCTTTTGGTGGGTTTCCATGAGCAGAGAACTATAATTCAATCAATTTGAAACATAAAAATAAGCCCATTAATCATTACATACATACATACTCATTAAGCTTTTTTCTTGCTGTTATTCATGTATTTTATTGATTTCCTTACTGAACTGATCTCCAGGTAAGACTGTGTGTAGACATAAGCTCTCCACCATTAATTTGAATGTCAGCAATTTTCTCTGTGTTTAGATGTGTTTATTAACATATCTGTTTAACTTAAGACGTCATTCAAAAATACTCCTATTGGTGTTCTCAAGGGAAATAAAGCTTCAGTTTATTAATCCTAAAAAACCAAATTGTGAGAATCTAAAGCACTGAGGGAAGACTCCATTAATTTAAACTAGAACAACTGGGAAAAATGAATTGCTAATACAATTACAGCCAGGTGGAGCATAATGACATTTTGTTCAAGGACAGACCACATACATGATGGTGGTCCCAGACTAGTACTGTATAGTCTAGGTGTGTGGTCGGCTGTACCATGTAGGTTTGTGTAAGTATATTCTATGGTGTTCTCACAACCACAAAGTCACCCAACGATGCATTTCTCAGAATGTGTCCCCGTTGTTAAGTGGTGCATGACTGGAAGGACTTCTTAAATAGATCAGTTTAGGGAATCCCATTGCCTGAGGGTGGCCAGGCTATGAAAAGAGGAAAGGTACATCAAGTTAAAAGTGGTCAGTCACCAAGAAAACTTAAAAGAGAGTCAATACAAAACCATTTTAAGAGTAAGACAAATATATGAATAATTAATATTTTTCTTAATTTTAAAATTTTGGATAAAAGACACAGCATGAAGTTGTAGTCTGATAGAAATGAGCTTTACATAATCCTTTTGATATTATTGAAACTACTTCAGAATAATTTCAAAAACATTAGTACAGGTCAACTTAAACCATAAATATGCGTTAGGAATATTGTTACAATTTAACAGTTAACTACAATCGAAAAGAGCCAAGATGTGCACAGTGGTGGTAAAAGGTATGCATTCACTCACCCACACTTGAAGTGAAAAGAAAAAGAGCCAAGCCCACAAATGCCTCAATTTTGAGAACAATTTTCCACCAGTTGGAATAGTCCACTTTGAGGAGGAGATGACTAAGACTATTAGAATCTATAGTTAGCAGAGAAAAAAAACAGCTTTTCTTTTTTTTTCTGAACAATAGGAAAGGGTATTTTGCAGCAGGTGTCTATGTAGGAAAGACACATTTCATTTTGTTACCTAATATTTATAAACAGTTGTTTGCCAATAATACAAATAGAAAATCCTGAGATCATTACTCTACTATGATCGGTAAATCTCTACCAAAACAAAACAAAAACTCAGTATTGATGGTTACATACAAAGAATGCTAAGTAGAAGATGAAACGTTTATTTAGCAATACCAGTTATTTGCTGAATTGTTTTGTATAAACTTCAATCTTATGTTTTTATGAGAATGGATAAAATGTATCCATTAGACATTCCTCTGAGGAAAATGGCAAGTATTTTCCCATAGTACAACATCTTGTATCCAACTCATTATTCTAGAGACATTTATATAAATATTAAATGATGTGAGATAACGAGAAAAACTTGTGCTTAGACAATGCCACTTTGTCACATGGAGAGTAGTCCCTTTGGGACCTCCTGACGTCCACTGGGGTTATTTTCCTTCAAAATCTTCACTGACCTCAACTAAATGTGTATGTATCCAAGGACATAATCATCTTTTCCTTTTGATTTCTTTCTCATGTTTGTGGTTAAATTTCTTTCACATTTAATTCTGCATCATCTGTCTTCATTTTAACATGTGTGTGCTATGGATTTAAACAATTTTTTCCAAAATTTGGAAGCATATTTCCTTTGCATTAGTCGTGAGTAATTCATCCATTTACACTGAAATGTACCACAGAATATAGAAAAGTACAGAAACATAAAAATGAAGAAGAAAGTACACACTTATTTTTACTGCTCAGAAGCAATTATCTTAATATTTATATTGTATTTTCTTCCAAGATTTTATAAACATTTTAATGAATAATTGAGATCTTCCTGTATGTAACTTAGTATACATCCTGTATAAGCCTACTGTTTTCTAAGAAATTTTCACCATTAAGTATTTTTCCACATGAAGTGATGAGAATGTAATCTAATGACTGGTTTTAAATAATAGCTTAATAACACTCCATCATTGCATCTACCGATATTTAACTACCTTTTCCGATGGAGTGACTGTTTCCAGATCTTTTTTAGGATAATCAGTTGTTTTAATCTAGGATGGATCTTCTCCACCTCCTCATATGTTCCTTGCTTCTCAATCCCCTCTATCCATTCCAGTCAGAATTCTGCATTCCCGGGACCACTGAAATTGCTGTTGTGAAATTCAACAACGACCAACACGTGCCAAACCCAGTGATGTGCTGTAGGCTTATGTTTCTAGCCTTCTCAGCAGGATCTAATACAAATCCCCCTTCTTCATGGCCTTTCTTCCTGCTTATGACTTCAAAAATCAGACAGGGCTGGCCCGGTGGTATAGTGGTTAAGTTTGCGCTCCGCTTTGGCGGGCTGGGGTTAGCAGGTTTGAATCCCAGCTGTGGACCTGTGCACTGCTCATCAGGCCATGCTGTGGCGGTGTCCCATTTATAAAATGGAGGAAGATAGGCACAGATCTTAGCTCAGGGCCAATCTTCCTCAGCAAAAAGGAGGAAGATTGGCAATGGATGTTAGATCATGTCCAATCTCCCTCATCAAAAAGAAATATATATGTATCAGCGTCCCAGGCGTGGCTATGGACCCTTATCTTAGTGATGACTTTCAGGGTCTGTTAGAGTTTTAAATACCATCTATATATAGATAACTCTAGACACATATTTCTCATGTTCACAGATGCTTTTTTTTTTGCATGAATAAAGCAAACCTCAAATTTTACATAATCAAATAGATCTCTTCACTTCTCCAACTTTAAAAAAACTTATTCTATGCTCAGGTGCTCCTAACTCTAAATTTCCATACCATAAACTCAGTTCTTTAAAATTAAAAAAAAAAAAAATCTAGACGCCATGCTTGACTCCTTTTCTCCCTGTGCTTAATAACAAACCAAAAAAGCAAAACAAAAACCCTATTACCTACCATATCCATTCTACCTGAAAAATAAATGCATAATCCACTGATTTTCAACATCTACTACCCTACCCCCATCATCTCTTCTGGGCTGTGGTTATAGCTAACATATTGGAGTCCTATCTTCCAGTCTTAGTCCTCTACATGCTCTCTCCATCAAGTTATATTTTAAAGCATATATGAGAGTACTGTATATGAGTACTATAAATCTCCATCCTTCCCCCATGATTAACACCCTCTAATTATCTAACACATTGTTCAGAATAAAATCCAAATTCTTTACCATGGGCTTCATGACATATATAATATGAACCCTGCACAATACTGCTATCATCTCTGCAAAATTACTGCTCTTCAACCACCCTGGTGTTCTTCCTTCCACTTTCAGGAAACACCCATCACCTTCTCTCATCCTCTCTTCTGAATAGGCTCCTTCTTCTTCCAATCTCAGCAAGGCTGGGTCCTTCTCATTATTCAGAGGTTCCACCTCAAATGTTGCCTTGTTTGACGACCTTCTACAAAGTATACTTTCACAGTCAGTATCATATCATACCTATTATGTTTTATATAATGTACTATCATATTCAGAAATCCTCTCATTTATTTGTTTGCTGGCTGCAAATATAACCTCCATTAGAGTGGAGAGCATCTATGCCCTGTTCTCTATTTTATTCTCAATGCCTAAACAATGCCCAGTACCTAGAACTCTTAGGAAGTATCTGTTGAATGACACATCATCATTTTTTATTGAGTTTTGTTAATCATACCTTTCAAGGAATTGGACAATTTTTGAAGTATAGGTTTTTCTGTATTCCCTTTTGCTATCAGTGCTGCAGAGTAAATTCCACTTCTAGTGCCCCTGCGCACAGCAGAGCTGAAGCCTGCCCAGTCTTTCTGCGCCCATCCTCTCCCCTTCTGGTGCCGTATCAGACAATGCCCTGCTGCTATTCATAGGATTTTCATGGCCAATGTTTTCCGAAGTGGGTGGTCAGGTCCTTCTTCCTAGTCTGTCTTAGTCTAGAAGCCTCATTGACACCTGTCCACCATGGGTGACCCTGCTGGCATTTGAAATACTGGTGGGCATCCCAGTAACAAGGAGCCACCGTAGTATGACAACCAACAGATGGGTGGGGTGGGTCCGTAAATGGGACACCAGCCTGGGCCTCGGCAGTGAGAGGGCCGAGTCTTAACCACTAGACCACCAGGGCTAGCTGGTATTCCCTTATTATGTTTTCAGCGTCTGCTGGGTTCTTAGCCATGTTTCCCCTTTTAGTCCCGGATTCTTTGTCTTCTATTGTTGTTGTTCCATCTTTGGCAATAGTGGATAGAGGATTAACCATTTAATTGTGTTTTATTTTCTTCACCATCATTCATTTGATATCACTCATTTTTGCCTTTGTGTTTCCGTTTCCAATTTCTTTGATTTTGCTCTTAAAGTTACGGTTTCCTTCCATTTTCTGGCTTTGAGTTTCATTGTTCTTTCTCCAAGTTCTACAGTTCAAATCTTAGCTTGCAGAGTTGAGATTTTTTTTTTATAGGGTATTTATTGCTATAAATTTCCCTCTAAGCACTGTTTTAGCTTCATCCCACAAATTATGTCATGTGGTATTTTTTTCCATTTCAGTTCTTTATTAAGACTTGGAACTTCCTCTTTGGTTCATAGGTTATTTCAAAAGTTGTTGAATTTCCAAAAATTAGGGAATTCCAGATATCTTTCTATCATTGATTCTTAGTATATTCTGTTAAGGTTGGAAATAATTCTTTGTATAGATTTCTATTCTCTTAAATTGATAATGTTTTTTTATGGCCCAGAACATGATCTGAGATGGTGTCCTTTGTGACCTTGAGGAGAATGTGTATTCTTCAGTTCTTGTGTGATGCTTTTGAAAATGTCAACTAGGTGAAGTTGCTGGTGGTTTTATTGACGTCCTCTATACCTTTATTGATTTTCTACCTACTTGTTTTATTCATTACTGAGATAGGAATGTTGAATCCTGTAATTGTAGATTTATCTGTTTCTCCATTCAGTTCTACAGTTTTTGCAAAATTTTTTTTTCTAATCTCTGTTTTTAGGTACATACACACACTTAGGAATTTTATGTCTTCTTGGAGAATCAATCCTTTTATTTTTATGTAATGTCTCTTTTTATTCTTTACAATATCCTTCCTTTGAATACTTTAGCTGATATGAATATAGCTATTTCTAAATATCTTTAATTCAGCATTGGCGTGTTTTATCTTTTATCAATCTTTCATTATTAACCAATCTATGTATTTATATTTAAATTTGGTTTCTTATAGGCAGCATACAGTTTATCAGGCTTTGCTTTTTTATCCATTCTAATAATCTGTCTTTTTTTAATGGATTGACATAGTTTTGTATAATACATAGCTTTACTTAATTAAGGTCTGTATTCAAATACTATTATATTGTCTAACATTTAAGGTAAGGAATTTACAACCATCTATACCATTTCTTCCCCTCATCCTTGGTGATAGTATTGACATATGCTTTACTTTTACATATGCTACAGACATACCAAACATTGCTCTTATTTTGGGTTTATATGCTTCTAATTTAGAGCAATTAAATTAGGAAAAATTAATTCGATTTTGCCTTCATTTATTCTGTTTCCAGTGATCGTGTGTGTGTCTGTGTGTAGATCCAAGTTTCTGTCTAGTGTCACACTACCAAAAAACTAAATGTGAAAGAGATAATTAAATTATAGTCACAATTATAGTCCCCATGATATTCTCAACAGGACAGTATTTTAACAGAAAATCCTATACACAAATAATCTGCCATTAATGTCAACCTTTGCTAGCTGGCTGTTGGGTTTTTGCTATATGGTCTAGAATTACATGTGTAATGCATAAAAATATGCAGTGCTTCCCGAATATTTTGTTTTGTTATATTCCTTGAATCTTATCGTTCCCGGGCTTGGGGGTTCCCAGAGATGCCTGCTATTTTATTTCCCACTCATACTGACTTTTAAGTCAAAATAGTGATTTTCTTTCTTATACTTCTAATGTCATTTATAAATTTGTACACACTACGGTAATATTTATTGAATATTTGTCATGTGCTTAATGAGCTTTAGTCATTTATCTGTATTATGTTGTGTATTTCCCATAACGCTCCTTTGAGTACAGCAATGACTTTCTCTATACCCTGATGTGTATCCTGAGTAATGTATGCACATCACAATACACAAAGTCACCAGAATTGGGAGTCCAACTTGCACTTAGAGCACCGATCCTGACATCACCGGCAGGCAGAGAATAGTCAGAGGTAATATTCTGGATTCAGTACAATCAATTAGCTGGTAGAAATTCCTGTTGAGAAGAGAGGACCAGTACTGCGGATATGGTCTGGAAACCGGGAGACGGGGACTGAAAATGACTCCACTGGAAAGAGACCCTGACGATTGAGGTATCTCAAGTGAGACGATCTGTGTCGTCTGATGATGTGACATTCTTTCTGGCAGTTCAAGTGGGCTAAGTGTTAGTACAGGCTATTTTGGTAAAGAAAGAATTCTACTCCACTCGATCATTACATACTTTGAAAAAGTAAAGGGGAGGACTCTTAGTTTAAAATTTGTAGCCTCTCATTTTCCATGTGTGCATCACTGGGTTTGGATTACATATGTGATTTGTGATGCCCTTGTTCATTTCAGTTATAACCTACAGCATAGTAATAATGATATCTGCTGTTTCCAATTTTTTTTTTGGTGAGGAAGATTGGCCCTGAGCTAACATCTGTTGCCAATCTTCCTCTTTTTTCTATGTGGGACACCACCATAGCATGCCTTGATGAGCAGTGTGTAGGTCCGTGCCCAGGATCTGAACCCATGAACCCCAGACAGCCGAAGTGCAGCATGCAAACTTAACCACTACACCACCAGGCCAGCCCCTCCATTTCTTGAATGATTATAGTAAAGCATGCATTGAACTGTTTGCTTTATTCCCATTACATCATTTTATTCTCACAAGTACCTTATGAAGTATGTTCTAATATATCCATTTTGTAAGTAAAGTAAGCAAAGGCTTGAGCCAAAGGATGTCATTTACATTTCATAGACAGAACCTGGATTTAAACCTAATGGAGATACAATATTTCCTCTGATTTACATTCTACATAATTATTCAGCCACTTCTCAGACATGTAGCAAGTAGGTGACTGTTGTTAAAATGTAGAGGCAAATGCAATGCATGGGTGAGAGAAAATTGTACCTACTGGAATTTGGAGAGCTAAAGAGAGCTCAGTGAAGAAAGTAATACATTAAGTAGGTTCAATGAAGAAAGTAATAATGGTATAGACATAACGTACGATAATAAACAGATCTATACACACATAATTAGCAAGTAAGGACAGTTCTGGTCATCTAAATAAACGTCCTAGCGTGGTGCTCAGTTTATGGTTGTGTAAAATTCTAATGATTAAGCCATCAGCAGGCCTAAGAAATTATTTCACTGAGCTAATTCCATTTATATTTTTAAAAAGTGCCAGTGACAACACTCCAAATTAATGCCAAATTCTTTTCTCCCTAGGATAAGCTATAGTTGTCTCACTTTCCTAGAAATATATTCCAGGAATAAGTTGTCTCTTTAGGATTTGTTAATTGAGCTTTTTTCTTTTTTAAATTTGTTCCTTCTTCACTTTTCCTGTCTTAAATAAATTGAGTTCTTTTTTTTAAAAATGTGTTCCTTCTTTACTTTTCCACTCTTAAATAAAAAAAGATACTTTATAAAAGGATTTTATAAGGATGAATGGCTCAATCGCTAAAGCAATAAATGAATGCAGAGAATAAACTCAAGTTGATCATTCTAAATTAGAGCATAATTTTCTTAAAAAAGGGTGAAGTAGAAAAAACGATTTCAAAAGAAAAAGAGAGACTCTGTCACCATGTCAGCCTCTGGGTAAAGTTTTAACAACTGAACACTTTGATATCTTTAATCTGGATGAGAAAGTATAAGAGAATAATCTAAATATGAAAGGATTTGTGCCGACAGTAATGAGTTTGAATATTCCTAGCAATAATCAGCCGACATCAGAACTCATGCAGTGCCTCTGAAACTATTAAGTGTTATCAACAGTATACATTTTGACAACAATGAGATCCTGTCCTTCTCCCCCTATAGTATGTGACAAGAGTGTTGGATATTATATAAGTATCCTTACGTGTCCTTGGTTCTTATCTAAAAATACTCTAAATTTTGTACTTCTTTAGTAGAATATGGATAGCCCTGTAATTATTTTGCTGTTTTTTTGTTTTTCTTCATTCTGTGTTATTAAAGTTAATGTGATTCTGACATATTTTTGTTTAATGTTGAAAACATATGTAAGAGCACAAAATTCAAATGACTTGTCCTTTTAATTGTATAAAAAAGCACAACTAAATAGAGATTTAAAATTTTCATCCCAAACTTAAATGTGAAATTCATTATTTTCATGTTTTAAATACCTTCACAATGTGCAGTGGAAGCTAATCTTAGTCAAAGCATTATTTGGTGTCTGACTCCAAAGAACAAAAGCATTATATATTGGAATTTTATAATATCAGCATTAGTAACATTTTGTGATATGTTAACTTCACTCAATTTGACTTTGACAGGAAATTAATATATGTTTTTAAACATAGTTTCATTATAAAGTTCTTATTTTATTTTTTTTTCTTTTTCAATTTACTGATTGCTTTGAGATACTGAATGAATCATTGGAAATACGTGCAGTCAACAGTGTAAAGTGATGTTGAAATTTCAATGGAGATAAAGCAATCTAGATTTAGGAATATGGGCCTATTGCACATTAGTTTAGTGGGCGCTTTTTGAGTAAAGCAATGGGGGTGTGAACCAGCCCGGAGTAGGTTACACGATACATAAGACGCAAGATAATAAATTTTAAAAGATAGAATACTTTTACTTAGTGTGCTTGTTTGCTCATTTTATGACTTCCTCCACTAAAATACAATCTCCAAAAATGAAGGGAACTTGTCCGATTTGTTTCTGTGATCCTCTTCCTGAGACAGTGGCTGACATAGTTGAGACTCCATAAACATTTGTAAGGTGAACTAACACACTGTTAAAATTACAATATACTTTACAAAATAGAAGCTACAGTAAAGAGTTAACCACCTGGAAAATGAGGGAGATTTGTGTCAGGGCACAGACATTGGCCTGTGCAAAGACCCTACCCTAAGGTGGAAGCAATTTAACATATCCCCCAATTTGGGTATGACCGAAGTAGAATGAAGAAGGTCATGAGGGATATATTGGTGCCGAAGAGAAAAAGTGTAGGAGATTGACAGAAGAGCCAGAGCTCTTAAATATTTCAGGTTGCACATTCCCCAGTTACTAAGGGAAGATACGAATATAAAGAGAAGACGACTTTTAAGATTTAGACTCTGAGAAGGGATGCAGAGCCCCCCACCTGGAAGGGCAGGACTCTAAGAATCTGGAAGATATCCACACTTGAATAGGAGACCAAGTCAACAGGGATGAAAAGTGGAGGACTCATACATTTACCACAGCAACAGAAAAAAAACAGCAACTATATCTGCCCAGTGTGTACTGTGGACATATCTTTCGGTGGACCCTACAGGCATTTTGTTGGATACAGATGTAGGAGCAGAATTTCTGAGTCCTAAAATGTTCAGCATCAGTAGAGATTGCCAAACAATGTCCCAAAGTGGAAGTACTGCTTTCTTATCCCCTTTAAAAATCTATATGTCTGGTTTATTTTGTATTGGCTTTGATTCTCATTCAATAATTATAACTTTTTTAAACTTCTAATTACATTTTAATTTTTTCCAGTTTTGCTGAGATATAATTGATACACAGTCATGCATCACTTGGGGCCAAGGACACTTTCTGAGAAATACGTCATTAGGTGATTTTGTCATTGTGCGAACATCATAGAGTATACTCGTACAAACCCACATGGCATAGCCTACTACAGTCATGCACCAAATAATGACATTTCAATCAACGATGGACCGCATATACGATGGTGGTCCCTTAAAATTAGTACCATATAGTTTGGGTGTGTAATAGACTATACCACTCAGGTTTGTGAAGGTACACTCTATGATGTTCACACAACAACAAAATTGCCTAAAGATGGAGTTCTCAGAATGTGTCCTTGTCATTAAGTGATGCATGACTGTACGCACCTAGGCTATATGGTACTAACCTCATGCGGTCGATCATTTACCGAAATGTTGCTATACAGCACATGACTGTATAGTACTCTATATGTTTAGGGTGTACAACATCATGACTTGATATACGTATATACTGCAAAACGATCACCACAATAAGTTTAGTTAACATCACTGCACATAGTTACAATTCTTGTGAAGAGAATTTTTAAGATCTACTTATAGCAACTTTCAAATAGGTAATACAGTATTACTGACTATAGTCACCGTGCTGTCATTACATCTTCATGACTTATTTATTTTATAACTGGAAGTTTGTACCTTTCAACCCCCTTCACCCATTTTGCTCACTCCCCATCCCCCACCTTTGGCAACCACCAATCTGTTCTCTGTATCTACGAGTTCATATTTTTAGATTGCACAGATAAGTGAGATCATACAGTATGTGTTTCTCTGTCTGACTTATTTCACTTGGCATAATGCCCTCAATGTCCATCTATGTTGTTGTAAATGTCAGAATTTCATTCTCTTTAATGGCTGAATAATATTCCATCCACATTTTCTTTATCCATTCATTCACTGATGAACACTTAGATCGTTTGTATATCTTGGCTATTGTAAATAATGTTGCAATGAACATGGGGGTGCAGATATCTCTTCGACACAATGGTTACATTTCCTTTGAGTATATACCAGCAGTGGGATTGCTGGATCCTGTGGTAGTTCTCTTTTTAATTTTTTTGAGGAACCTCCACACTGTTCTCCATCGTGGCTGCACCAATTTACATTCCACCAACAGTGCACAAGGGTTCTCTTTTCTCCACATCCTTGCCAGCTGCTTGTTATCTCTTGTCTTTTTAATAATAGACATCCTAACAGGTGGCAGGGGATACAAGTTTCCCCTGCTATACCAGAGTACAGCATTCCTGTGAAACCTTTCATAAGCCAAAACGGCATAAAGCAGCTAAGCAATTATCATTAATTTATATGGGAAACACTTTTGAGCATTCCTAGACCCAAAAAGTAACCTACCAAATAACATATTAAACCTAAAATAACACTAACATACAGTAAAAGCAGGAATGATATGGTAAACACACAGCCTGTAGAAAGTAGACATAATGTATGTAGAGTGTAGTTTCGCTTACCCGAATCGGAAAGACAGTGAGTTCACTGGAAGGCTGACAGGAGGCGGTGGTGGTGGTGATGGTGCGTTAGGATGAGTGGTTGGAGGCTGGGGGGGTGTGGGGCACAGGAGACTGGGGTGTAGGAGAGAGAGGCAGAGAGTCATCTATTAACATCTTATTGTCGTCTGAATCCATCAAGACAGGCAGGTCACCAACGTCTACACCTTTGATGGAGGCTTTCCTGAATGTCAAAGGGCCAGGGGGCTGATGTGAAGGCTTGAAGTACGGCAGTATGCCTGACCGCTCGGCCGCTGTAACGGCACGCTGGAAAAGAAACGCTGAACACTATTTTTGCTTTTCACCTTTATTCATAAAAGGGAAAATCCTCTCTGGATTTCCTTCGGTTAGTGAAAACAGGTACCACTGTAGGTCTTTCATAAAAGTGAAGTTATGTAAAGCGAACTTCCCAACAGTGGAGAGAAACCTGTATCTCACTGCGGTTATGATTTGCATTTCGCACCATTTCTCCTTAAGTCATTTCCTAGGGTGCCATTTGGCTTATCCATCCACTCTGGTGTCTTCCGTCATTCTCAATGCAAATCTCTAAACACATAAACCAATGAGGACTACTTTGTTTTCTCTGAAGTTAACAGAATAAAAAGAAAACAGTAAATAAAGCTCCCAACATTGAAAGTGTAACTCCGGTGTCATGAAGTCCATAGTCCATGGCACTCATTCCTACATGGCCAAGTTTTCTGACCGTGAAGTCATGTGACTCTTTGCCTGGTGGTTTGTTTGTTTCTGTTTTAGTTTTGTTGTTTTCCTGGCCAGGGGAGCATGGTTGGCCACAGGATGGGCAAGCCAGAAGTATCCAAGTCAGTCAATGCTCTGGAAACAGCCCTCCACCAGTGACAGGCAGGGAGTTGGCAGACACACACCCCTCCCTCCTTGCTCCTGAGTTGGGGTCATTCTGAGGCTCACCTACACTGGACACAGGAGTTTCACAGAGAGATGGGCTCTCCACTTACCGCAAGTGGTACAATACACGAAAACCTATGTGTTATGGGCTTCACTCTTCCCTCAAATGGTGTCTTCTAGGGTAATTTCTCAAAGCTCTTGTAAAATTGATGTCCTGACTCAGGATGGTTTTCTGGGAGAACCAAACTAAGATCTTTGCACAAGATTCTTGCTTTTTCATACTTCCATTGGCAAAAAAATTCCCCCTTTAATTTAAGTATGCTTTGTAGGAATAATAATAAAAAAAAACATATATCTGACTCATTCCTATAAGCAGAAAAATATTGCTTTACATTCTTTATGATTCATCAACATTTTAGTTACTAATATGGAAATTATTGGTTTTTACCTTTAAAATAATCATGCTTTTAAAACCGAAATACCTCAACAAGTACATATTTGCAATCTTAGTACACAAATATTAATGAGGAAATAAATTGCCCTCTCATAGGATGATGGCAGTATTTTCTTGAGGCTACATACAACTTCTAACAAAATTTTCCCTAAAATATTTTTATTTTCATACTAAGAGGACAGAGTACTGGGAAGAAAAAAATTAATATCTGCTCTGGTTGCTTCCATCTGTCAAGTGCTGGTGTATATATTTTACATTATAAATACATGTATACATATCATATTGTCATTAAATAATCAAAATGGGATAGTTTAGTAGCAAATATTTGAGAAATGTTCTTTATAGATGACAGTGAAGGCCCTTCACAATGACCGGAGTTCCCCCGGAATGTACAGAGAAAGTGTGGACAGTTGGCATGAAAAAGAAGAATGCAAATCAGAGACCAGCTTTTGATGCCAAGCAAAATTTTAAACAGAAGATGATTTTTTGGAACTGGGAAGGTCTATTGTGTACATATTCTGCATTTCAGAAAACTATGTTAATTTCTCTGCATTTAAAAAAATATGATGCAGTGATTAACTCAATTTAAAAATCAGATGTGATAGAGGGATTAATTATGTTACGAAATAATCTTCTGGACATGCAGTTAGAAAAGCAAGTTTCCTTGTGACGTTTAGAATAAGAATACACCAAACTGTTCAAGAATACATCTCCTGTGAGCATCCTTGCACCCAGGCAGAAGTTCTGTGTTATTTCTATCCGGGTTTTGTGCTGCACTTACACCACCAGTTTAATCGTTCTATCACACTTGCATGGCCATTTATTTACTTAGATAATGTGCTTTGATTGCTGGTGCTTTGATTTGGTTTTCAAAAACTTCCCTTTATAATGGAAGCTAAATAATGCTTTTTCTCATAATGGGTTTTGCATTAGGAACTTATTGCTGCTTGACATTACACGAATAGATATGTAGAGTCATCAAATGTATTTTTCAGCAATTTCCTTTAAATAAGACAACACAAATGATGTTTCAATTAGATTTCAGAGGGCTTACTCAGTTGGTATTATTTAATATATCTGATGTGTTTAGTAATGATGTTTCCTGAGGCAAAACAATACCAATGTGTGGGGATATTATTTTCACTTAATAGTCATTAAGAAATTCCCCAGCTTAGGCAGCAAGTTATATCCAATAATCTTTGAGATAAATTAATACATTCATTGGATCAAGTACCGTTCTTTTCACCTCAAAAAATATTCAAAATTAAGATTTCGTAAACCAGGCGTTCTCAAAGTTTGGTTCCTGGACCAGCAACATCAGCACCACCTGGAAGCGTGTTAGAAATGCAAGTCCTGGGCCCTATCCCAGACCCACTTGAGTCGTTAATTATGTATGCTATGGAAAAGGCCCACCTTCTTCACTGAAATTCAGAAATATTAGGAACATTTTAGATAACGGATTCTCTCTCTAATGTTCTCATATGCGTTCGCCGGTCGTAAGTTGGTCTGATTTGAATTTTGACTTTCTCTATCAGACACTTAAATGTAGGTCAGGATAATCAGGATCCTGACATCTCAATGCAGATCACTCTGGGGCTGCTCCCAGGAGCAACCAGCCTTTCGCATTATAGGGCTTCACCTCTTAGACAGATTTATATACCAGCTCTACCACCTGACCTTGCTCACGAGAATATTTAACCTTCAGGGAATCAACTGAATAAGAATATGAAGAAGAATATGGGAATCGAGGTAATTATTTCAGAACTCTAATGCTGTTCAATTTTGAGAAGCAGCTTCTTGGCCCTTTTTTTCCTCAGCAGCACACGCATAACCCTGGGGCGGTGGAGCTGCCCACGTGAGACGTGCCCACTCGTTACATCAGCACGGCTTAAGTGCAGTACCTGCTTTTACCAGGGGCTCCCGTAAACCTGGCTATTCAGCACTGCTGCTATTTGAAAACAAGACAGGTCGAGGGAATCAGAAATATGCTGCTAATGGATATTAATTTCCCATTACTGCACCTATTGGAATGTGCTATTATTTGTTCTATGATTAGTTTTTTTTTTTTTTTTTGATATCTGGATCCCAGATATTGAATTTTACTAAGTGCTATTGTCTGAATGTTTATGTCTGCAGTAAAATTCATAGGTTTAAATCCTAATCACCAATGTGATGGTATGAGGAGGTGGGGCCTTTGGGAGGTGCTTAGGTCATGAGGGTAGAGCCCTCAGGAATGGGGTTAGTGCCCTTATAAAAGAGACCCCAGAGAGCTCCCTCGCCCCTTCCATCATGTGAGGACACAGTGAGAAGATGTTGTCTATGAACCAGGAAGCGGGCTCTCACCAGACACGGAATCTTGATCTTGGACTTCCACCTTCTAGAACTGTGAGGATGTCTTGTTCACAAGCCATTCAGTCTGTGGTGTTCTGTCAGAGCAGCCCAAAGGGACTAAGACCCTGGAAGTCTCAGTCAATTGCCGCAACAAGCCGTTAGCATGGGGAAAGCCATGTGATGTTTGGTTTACCTTTCTGTATCAGGGCGAAATGATCGTGAGACATTCGAAACACTGAACATCAATGGTTTGAGTTCCTCCTCAAATGAAACAGCTTTGTTTCTGATCAAGCTGCTCACTGTTGTTTCTTGTAGACACCCACAGTGATGTCTGTTCACGGAGAAGGCAAGCACCGCTCGCTGTAACGTGTCCCAGCCCACTAGTATCAACAGGCCCACCCACCTCAGGGGACTCCCGTTGTGTATTTCCCTTGATGGCTGAGCGAGCCTCCGTCTCTGGCTGGGTCCTCACACATTTCTCACATCCAGCAGACATCTCCTTTGCTGGTGAGGTAGCTGTTTTGCTGCTTTGGATTTCAGGGATTTTTTTACAACGCTTCTCACTTGACTGGCCTGCAAAACCAGTTTTCTGAAGAGCGTGACTGAGGAGTTGCTGGTGAATTTCCTATACAAGACACTGGTCCATACTGTATATCGTATCATCCCAAACGTCATTCTGGCCATTTTTATATGAGGTGAGAAAAGACGCAGGGATGAGCAGCATATGTTCACTATAAATAATGTATATGTTTCTTCAATATATGTCTGATAAAAGGAAGTATGTGGCAAATATTTACATTAATAAATTAGCTACTAGAGTATTTAAATTTTAAAAGTACACCTCTAAATTTTGAAGTAAAGAATCCCCCACGTCAGTGTGTACCAGAATTGCCTTTTCAGTGAAATCACCATGTGGTTTTTGTTAAAACACTAATTCTCCACAGACTGCCTTAATGTAATCTTTTAAATTATTTTTACAGTGCATCACTTACATATATTTTATGTTTTTATTTGTATGCGTGAAACATTATGTAATATATTTATTTTTAAATACAGATTCTCAGACACCTCCGATGTCTAATGAAAATTCTGGATGACCCTTATGTTCAGACTATTTCAGGACACTGAGATTATCAATGAACTTTTGCATAAATCATCTTGTTTTTCATAAATTCTTTATGACAATAACTCCAAATGAAGAAGAACTCAAAGATATATTCCCAACTTGATGTTGCCATAATGCGTTCACCTTGATTTCCAAGCATCATTTTACAAATGGGCTTCATCCAAAATGTGATCATTTTAAGCATGCCCTCGCTTCTCTCTGGATCTGAGTCTGAGACTCAGAAAATGACACGGCTTTTACTAGATATTTGGAGAAAAAGTTTACATTGGAACCAAAAGTACACAGTGGGAAAATTACCAAAATCACTACCAATTGAAATGTAATAATTGAGACAAGATGTCACCGGGTATGGCTATTTTGATTTCCTTAGAATTGTGTACATGTATGACTGGGAATATTTTTTTTAAATAAAAAAAGGGCTTAATGTAAAATGAAAACATATTTTATATAATTTATTCCATATGCTGTTTTGACCACATTAATCTTACGTCATTTTACTTTATCGGTGCAAGATTAAAAATGCATTGTATTTTTTCCATAAACTCTATTGGACACTTTTCTTTCAAGCATTGCACTTCATTGCTATGATATTTTGTCATTACAAAGATAAGAAAGTAAAGTGATAACAATTAAATTTATGAATGAATAATTTAACAATATGAAAAGAAACATCTTAATACCTTGGCTAAATTCTTCAGAGCAAATTGTTATGAACCATGTTTCCCCAGAGCCAGCCCTGGTGGTCAGTGGTTAAGATTCAGTGCTCTCACCACTGGGTCCATGTCCCAGGCAGGGAAACACACCGCTCGCCCATTGGTCTTCCCACTGTGGCAACGGCATGTTGCTGTGATGGTGAAAGCTATGCCACTGAAATTCAGACACCAGCTGGGTCGTCCATGATTGAAGGACCTGGCCACCCACTTCTCAAATAATTGGCTCTGAAAACCCTATGAATAGCAGTGGAGCACTGTCTGATAGAGCGCCGGAAGGAGAGAGGATGGCGCAGAAAGACTGGGCAGGGTTCCGCTCTGCTGTCCACAGAGGCGTTAGTGGTCTGAATCCACTCAACCACACTAACGTTTCCCATTTCAGAAAATTTTCTCAATCATATGACAGTTTTCAATGAACATGGCAGTCTCACATAGAGAATTAAACTAACAATCGGGATACACAACCGTGCACCGGAGCTTTTAGATTCCTTTTAGTGCATCTAAATTCCTGTTGGCTTCGGCTGTATCAAGTTTTTGGTGATGGGTGCTGCCTACCGTGGTAACGTGGTAATGCTACCTAATGCGGTAGTTCGTAGGCAGGATTCCACTCAGGTAGTAGGGGGGACTTCAGCAACTATAGCTCTTGCAATCACATTTTTGAATAAATCAGTGTAGTTCCCCTTTAAAAATGTAAGTAAAAATAAATATAGAAATTTAAAAAAATATTACTGCTGTGTTTCCCTGTTGCAAATCACCACCTTTTGCTTAGCCTATACTGAGGAAATTATTTGAAGAAGCAGGTACAGATCGATCTTCTACACCAACTTGTTTTACAGTTTTTGACCACGATTGCATTTATTTCCATAATATTGAGTGCCTACTAATGACCATGAATATAAGCTCAAGAGTTGGGTAGTAAATAATGCCATGCACCCCTGTCCCCATGAAGCTTACATTCTTGGAAGCTTGAGTATGTTGGACACCAAATGTGTGCACGTAGCTCTTCTGATTCTTCCCACTGATTCCTTCTTTCCAAAGGGAACACCGACCCAAATGCACATTTCCTCTTCTGTAGAGGAATGATGTGGGGCTGTCCACAGTCTAAGCTGAAACCTACTGCTTGGGTGGTATTAGGCCTTTTCATGAAACCCTATTCTTGGAAAATTGCCTATCCAGTTGTGAACAAGGAGGAGATCCACGCTTCTGGTTTCCCAAGAAATGACCAAAGGGGCAGATCTGAAGTGCAGCGGTGACCTTGGGCGATGGGAAGCAGGAGATGGGACACACCTGGGCAGATGGATGAGCCTTCCTTTCTCCTTGCTGCGGACTCGATGCAATATGGCTTTGGGGGTAGCAGAAAATACCTCTCCATCTCCAAAGATGTCTACTTCCTAATCCCTGGAACCGTGTGAATATGTTACATGTCAAAAGGGACTTCGCTGATGTGATTAAATTAAGGATCTTGAGATGGGGAGATTAGCCTGGATTATACAGGTGGAACAAATGGAAACACAGTGATTTATAAGGGAAAGGGGGAGGCAGAGATTTGCTGGATGGAAGGGGACAACGCAATGAAATAGGAGCAGCCTGGAAAAGAAGGAATATACAAGCTGCAGAAGGCAAGGAGATGATTCTTCCCTAAAGCCCTCACGAGGCACACGGCCTTACTGACACCTTCATTTTAGCCTGGGGAGATGCACTTTGATATTCTGATCTTCAGAACTGTAAGATAATAACTGCATGGTTCTAAGCAACTACATTTGGGGTGATTTACTACAGTAGCCATAGAAAACTCATACAGTGGCCAATCAGTATCTGCTAAATAAAGGAACACACATGCATCAGTTTACCAATTCAGGCATTCAGACCCATGTCTTTTCTCATGGAACCTACAGTATTATAAGAGAAGTCATCAGCCCCTGACAGTGCGTCTTTGTCACGTTGTATAACCTAGTAGTTATTAGAAAGCCTCCTGGTATGGCTGATGGATTGAGAGTCATTCCTGGTTTTAGAAGTTTTGCTGATTTTGTGCTTGTTGTTTTGGATAGAGGGAGAGTTGGCTTCATCTTTACAGATATTTTGGCAGGTAATTGGAGAAACTTGTCAGAATCACCAAGGAGCCATTTCCTCTCAATGAGGAAGAACGGGGGAGTAGGCAGTCACCCTACCAAGAGGGTCACCGAATAAATACCTGTACCTTGATGATTTGGAGATTTCTTCTGCTTCACATCCCTCAAGTTGCCTGGTATCCATGAGGTGATTTGTTGTGGGGGAAACAGGACACTAATGCAGGCTTCCTCTTCTGTCTTGCAGGGTCAACACATCTGCAGAGCCACTTGGTATGTTGCTTCGAGGCTCTTTGTGAAGCAATGGCCGAAAAGGCAACATACAGCTTTTCATTGCATCCCTTCATATCTTTCCATGCCTCAAATCCTTTTTCCTGACCCTCACCATGCAAGGCTTGCACCTAAAAAGTGTCATCTCTTTAATCCTTGTCTAGAGCTCTCCCTCAAGTCTTGAACTAATACAAGGAGAGAGGAAATGAACAAATATACACCTAGCTGCTGCCTACAATAAAACAGACATAAGTGATATGAAGAATATTAGAAAAATATAGAGGGCTAGGCACTGAAGGGGGGCTCTATTTTGCTAAAGTGCTTGGGGAAGTCTATTAGATGTGTGTTTGCAATGTGTCTGTAATCAAGCGAGTGAAAGTGTCATGAGACTTGGGGACCAAAATTGAAGAATTCTGGTGACAGGAGTAAGCTTGGTGTGAACACAGAAGCCTCATAGTAGATAATATTGGAAAGAAGATTAGGAAGCAGAACATATAAAACCCAGGAGGCCACTATATTCTACTGTGATTAGATGTTCTATTTATACAACATAACACGCACGAATGACCTGTTTTATTTGTAAAATACTATGGCTTGTATGAAAGCAGTGGGCAGAAATCAGACACTATATTCATTTGCCAGGGCTGCTCTAACAAAGTACCACAGAATGGGGGACTTGAACAACAGACGCTGATTCTCTCACAGTCCTGGAGGCTGGAAGTCCAAGACCAAGATGCTGGCGGGGTTGGTCCCTGGTGAGGCCCCTCTTCCTGGCTTGTAGATGGCTGTCTTCTCACTGTGTCCTCACCTGGCCTTTCCTCTGTGCTTATGCAGAGAGAGCTCTGGTATCTTTTACTATAAAGACCCTGAGTTCTATGGGATTAGGGCCCTACCCTTATGACCTCACTTAACTTTAATTACTTTCCTAAAGGCCCTGTCACCAAACACAGTGACATTGGGGTTTATGGCTTTAACATATGAATTTTAGGGGAGCATGATGCCGTCCATAGCAGACACAACTGGGGACAGGGAGATCCATCCTAGGGCTACTGCAGATGTGCAACTAAGAGATAGTGGTTGAGTCGGAGACAGTTACTACTTTTATGATCTTTCAGCTCACATTTCTTCCCATGCTGTCCTAAGATTCCCATTCTTAATCTTTCCATCTCCCCTCGCTAATGTCAATGGGTAACTGTGAGACATTTTGCCCCTGGCATCCCGATGTCCATCCTTTTCTGATTCAGGGCTATAGTTTGATGAAATAATCTTTATATGTGTTTGGAATTTAGGAAGTTGTAGTTGCTGTTATGCCCCAATTATTATATAGTCTTTTGATCTTACTTAATCCATCACAAACTATTTAAAAATAGAATTATGTCACGGTTTGTCCTCTATCAAATTAATACACCAAAAATGAAAAATTAGGAAGAGGTAGAACTGAACATAAGCTGGATAGGAATTTCTGTTGCTGATGCCCTATAATATTCAGCATTTCCATTAACATACTCTTTTATCCACATATAACTTCACATGACAGGGCAACGTATGATTTTAGAGGGAAAAGGGATTGTTGGAATGCATTCCAACCCCAACAACAGTCATGTAAAACTGGAGTTCAATGAGATGAACTGCTTTTCTTGTGGTCATGGAGGCAACGCTAGGTCAAGGAAGAATACCCGGGACTCTGTTCTTCACATACAAGGCTGTTCCTGGCCCTCACCGTGGGAGAAACTTCTCCATGAATGTTGTCAAAATGATTCTTCACCCCACCCCCGAATTGCTTACTCCTTTCTCAGTTTACTCTCAGAAGTACCACATTTTCTCCATCCATAAATATTCTTTTCATGTTTCTAGACATGAACTTTCTCAATTCTAAAATAATAATACCTTCACGTACAATAGTCTAATCTCCTCTTGGTTAATAAAGCATAATAAATTGTGCAAGCATATGAAATAACTGAAGTGAAGTATTACGATTTCCATTATTTCTAGTAATTGAGTCCATATTGATTGCAAGTGTGAGTACAATAATGACATGCGGCCACATATGGTACCGTCTTCTCTGTCTGAATTGTCCAACTCTGTTTATCTTTTTAATACCTAATTTGAATGGCTTCCTTAGAGTCTAATTTATTCAGTGGAATATTTTAAATAGGATTAAATATAAATTTGGTCCTCTGCCAGAATTATGGAACATTTTAGACTTATGTGGCGCAATGCTAAGAAAATGGTATTTTTAAATCCTTTTCCCTCTGAATGCCAACTTATATTAAATTTGATATGGCATGTAACCACTGGAGGATTAGATGCTATATTTTGAAATTAGTTCTGTTATTGGGGTAAATCTGTGTTACTTCTAATTGAAAATCAGAGGTTCAAAGGTTCATATTGATTAGATGATTTAAAATAACTAACAATGGATATTCAGAGCATTATAGAGGTTATTTGCATTACGGAAAACATATGCTTCTTCTATGCTAATATTTCACTTTATTAAACTACTATTAAATCTGGTACTTACTGTTTTGATGTTTTTAATAATTGCTGTGAAGCGATGGCAAGAATTTATGGAAGTAATTAAAATTGGGAGTTTTGTATCCCCCAGAACAGCAAATGCTGCTGTCACCTTGGGAGTTACTTCACTTGACATAGACTCACATGCACACACTCATGGATACCTGGACGTCATGTTCCTGGATGATTAGTGCCATAATTAACCCCTGTGACGAGATCGAGTGTGTCGTACCAACCAGGTGCACTAGCGTGATACAAATACAATGCCAAGAGGACGTGCCGAGAACGACTTTTTCGCGATTACGTAGAAAGAGAGGGAAATCACACACTGAAAGACCTGGGTCTTATTCATGACTCTCACGAGAAAGTTACTTGACATACGTGAGCTTCGCATTCTTCATCCAAGAGTATGCATGGTGGTTTATGGAATTACAGATTTCAAAATGTTTCACATACACCATCTCATTTGATTTCCACACACATTATGCACACACACACATGCATACACACACACGCACGCATGCACACACATGACAGATTAGTAATGTGACCTATTTTTAAAAACCAGACTAATTCATGGGAAATATAAATATGCATACATGATTATTCAGTTAAGATGACCTCTATTTTCACAGGGAACATTCAATTTTCACTTTAGAAAATAAAGATATAGATAGATGTAGGCAACGATATGAGTGAGGAACATAAAGAAATAGGTACAGATATATAATCACCAGTAACATGTATCTATCAAGTAAAACTTTTTGTACGAAAGTCTATGACAAAGTTGTCTCTGAATGAACTAAATTGTACACGTAGGAAGTTAACAGGAAAGTACCTATTAAAATCTTGGTATATATGAGAAATTTTCTTTTCTACCTAGTTAATTTCTCCATTTTACTTTCGGATTTCAGGTTTAACTTGAATTTTCTCTACACTGCTTAGGCTAGTCTGAGTCAGTTTTTTGTTTCGTTTTTTAGATTTGAGGTTTCTGTAAGAATTAGGGAGGGAGCTACTTTGCAGATCATCAAACTTTTCAGTGCCTTTCTTTCATCATGAGGACTACAAATTGATATTGTGGAATTGAATATCACCCTTATTTAGGCTTTTTTTTTTTTTTTTAATTTTTACTCTTTTTATCAGTTCATTAGGTATAGAAAAAAATGGTCCTTTTGTTCTACATTCTTTAACTGGAAATATCTTCAGATGTTTTCTCAGATTTTATAGAAATATGCATACACAAATATAGGTAAAGACGTATATTGAGTATTACTATTTTTTTAAAGATCAGTTTTTGGTAAAGTGCTTTTTATACTTCGCAAGATGCCATCACATTGTTTCACACACCCGGGACAAAGTAGCACTGCTCTCTTCTAAACTGGGTGGGTTTAAGTCTTGATTTGACACCTATTGGGAGATGATGAAACCGTGATTAGTCACTTAACTTCTCTGAGCATGACTGAGCAGGAGAAACCCTTATAAAGAAATAAAAGTGGTCACTAGCCTATGAGGAACATTCGATAAGCCTTAGCTCTTATCTTCATTATCTTCTCTCTTCTCCTATGATCCAGTTCACCAATGTATGGTGAACTGTGTTATTGTAAAAACATCCTTTTCCTTCACTTCCAGGCATTCCCTAACGGGACTGGTCCTCCCCATGAGAGGATGACACCTCCTGTCCCATCAAAGCCAGACGTGGCCCTACAACTTGCTCTGGTCAATGAAATGTAACTGGAAAAGACATGCTCTGTTTCCAAGCAGAAGTTCTGGAGTCACTGCCCAGTTCTGACATTTCCCTCTTCCCTCTGCAAAGAGAATGGACATAGCGAAGATGTACACTGAATGTTCAGCCTGGAGAAGTGGCATGTAGAAAGCAAGACACAGAAGTTGAGATGACCTGTAGCCAACATGCATTTTGAGCATAGGAAGAGAATAGGATTCGATGTCCTAAGCCACTGACCATTTTGTAGTGGTTTTCTTGTGATGGCGCAGCATTTGATAGTTGGATATTACAAGTCAATATTCAATATCACATACCATGCCATTAGTTATTTAAACACTCTGCTATTGATGGGATCGTAGACTTTTGTTCTTAATTTTTCTTTCCAAACAATGTTATGCAATTTGCATATGCATCTTTGAACTACTTTAATATTATTTTGGAAGGATATATTTCCTGAAGTAGGAAAGCTGAGCCAAGTGTATGTGTATTATAAATTTTGATAGATGTGCAGCAAATATCATCCAAATATTTTGCAGATTTATAAAAATACTAAAGGGATGTTGATGTGTACCTACCTCCTCCTACATTAACCAACACCGTATATTGTATATGGGCATGAATGTTTTTCTGTGTGCGTGCACACGTGAATGTTTATACAAACCCATCCTCATGCTTGATTAAAAACATGGGTTGAGCTCTCTCATATGTTTACTGATTAGCTGTGTTGATTTTTATGATGAGTTAGATGGTTTTCTTATCTAGTTATCTGATTTTTCCAATTAAAAATGATAATGTTAATGATAAAGGTATTGCATATCTCTTAAACTCTGACTAAAGGCAAGGTACATTTTAAAAGTGCCTCCTACTTTACAAAAATTGTGTCCGTTGCAGATGTATGATCATTATTCGAAACTTGGCACCTGTCTTTTGAACTATTCACTTTATTTAAACAGCTGGACTTAAACCTTGAAAAGAATTCTATGTAGAAATTAAGTTTTAGGATTGCAAAATATTCCATTGTATGTATATAACACATTTTCTTTATCCATTCATCTGTCAGTGGACACTTGGGTTGCTTCCACCTCTTGGATACTGTGCATAAAGCTGCAATGAACATGGGTGTGCAAATATATCTTCAAGATCCTGCTTGAATTCTTCTGGATACATATCCATAAGTGAGATTGCTGGGCAAAATAGTAATTCAAATAAAAAATTTTGAGGAACCTCCTTGCTGTTTTCCATAATGGCTGCACCATTTCACATTCCCATCAACAGTGTGCAAGGGTTCCAACTCAGCATCCTCGTCAACACTTGTTACTTTCTGTTTTGTTTTGTTTTTATAGTCGTCGTCCTGATTGGTGTCAGGTGATATCTCATTGTGGTTTTGATTCACACTTCTCCAATGATTAGTGATGTTGAGTGTCTTCTCTTATGCTTACTGACCATTTTATGCCTTTTTTGTGAAATGTCTATTCAAGCTCTTTGCCCATTTTTAAATTGGGTTATTTGGTTGCTGTTATAGAGTTATACATTCTTAAACGTTTTTGATAATAACCCCTTTTTCGATGTAAGATTTGCAATTATTTTCCCCCATTCCACAGGTTGCCTTCACATAGGTTGCTGATTGTTTTGACGTGCAAAAGGTTTTAAGTTTGGTGTAGTCCCACTTGTCTATTTTAGCTTTTGTTCCCTGTGTTTTTGGTGTCACATCCAAGGCATTATGCTGCCTTAACAAAGAAGGAAATCCCATCACATGCTACAACATGGACAAACTTCAAGGACATTATGCAGAACAAAGTAAGCCAGTCACAAGAGGACACATACTATATGATTCCACTCCAATGAACTATCTAAGTAGTCAAAGTCTTAGAAACAGAAAGATGTTTACCAAGGGCTGGAGGAAGAGAGGAAGAGAAATTAGTATTTAATGGCTATAGAATTCCAGTGTTGCAAGATGAAAAATTTCCAGAGATCCATTGTGCAACAATGTGAATATACTTTATCCTACTGAACTGTACACTTAAAAATAGTTAGGATGGTAAATTTCATTGTTTTTATCATAATAAAAAAAAGAAATCAAGCTTTAAGAAAAATAGAAAGAAAAAAGAAAGCATGCAAGTAAAACTTTGGAAATAGAGTATGCTCCCTTTTTTCATTCCCACTAGATGCAGATATCCTGAAAAGTTCACAGGGGTATAATCATTAAATATATAAAATACAAAGGATATAAATCTTCCTAATGGGACCATTTTCAAGGACATTCCTATGAAACATGATATCCAGGCACATTTAAGGCAGTTACACTACTCCATTATAGTTTATTAAGATTGCCAAAGCAACAGTTACAACATCTCAGAATAAAGTGTTCAATAAAATCGCTTTCCTCATGAACAGCCTGGCTCAATATACTAGAGAAAAACATGAAGGACCGAGTGGCTTGTATGGCAGTTAAAACAGTTGCATTGTTCTATTAAAAAGCAATCATTTGATATTAAATTGGATATTAACAGATATTAATTTGTGTTTTTAGATTACTGGTGACTGAGATAATTCATTCTTCATTAAAATAATTTACTCTCACAAAGGACATTAATTTATAGATTTTATAGTTTTTTTTTTAATTTATGGATTTTATTGTCCCAATTGTTTTAAAATCTTTTAAATACCTTCCATTCTTATGGCTACTATTCTATGAGAAATTTATTCCATAATAGAGATAAAAATAACCAAACACACATATGCACAAATGTGTATTGTTTGAGTCGGTCTATTGGAGGTGAGACTTGTATAATTAGACACATTTTAGCAGTCATTTATTATAATTTACGCTCTTTACATAACCCCCAGGGTGTATGTTATAAGGATTTACAAAATACAAAGACATAATTATTGAATTATCACACCTTGTGATATGTGAACCCCCACTTGGCATAAAATGCCAAAATTTCATGTAGTAGTAGTCGGTGTAGAATCATGAGGAATGAACTCAGCAAGGACAGTAAGAAAGAAAATAAACCAGAATAAATATTTGTTTACTATTGTTTGGTGTTAGGTTAAGACATATCTTTGACAATTATAGGAGCTAGTGACCCCAAAATGAATGGTAGGTACATGAGGAGACATCTTGATATTATCCAAATTTCATAATTGTAGGCAATCATTTGATCAAATGATGCTAATACCTCACATTTTTTAAACTACAGATTTTTGTGAGATCCATAAAACTAAGATATGCTTGAGATTTCTCTGTCTACTTTAATATTTTAAAGTACAATTCTGCAGTCGGTTATATCCATTTAAGAGGGAGCTTGGTCCAGATAAATTAAATGATTGTTCGCTAAAATCACCAATGAGCAGTCTAGCCAGAATTTCAGCCATGCTATTTATAGTAAATGCTATCCAAATCCCAGAAGTCAAGTAACTTTGCTATAGCTCATAAAATGTCCTTAGACTATCGAAGACGATGATCCCCCAAAATGACCTCTTTAAGGAAAGAATCAAATGACTCAATGATGGTTGACATTTCCAAAGTAAACATAATAGAGACTGAGCAGTTCTTGAACAGTCTCAACTCTCCAAAGAAAAAAAAATTTTTGGAATAGATTAACAATGAATTTAATGAGTCAAATCCTGGTGTTTTTTTTTTTTTTCTTTTTTATACTACTTACCATGAATACCACCCATCTATAGACCGTGAAATATCAATGTAAAAAATGTAGGTAGAAAATATAATTTAACAGTTTATTTTGACACCCTCAAATTTTTGATGAATGGTAAGTTTTAAGGCTGCCTGAAAACATCTTTAAATTCATATTTGTAATTCCCACAAGAAGGCATTGATAAATAGGATTTCAGAACATGATTTCTAAAGTGTCCCCAGTAAATTTCTGGGGTTCCAGCCACAATGAACATTTTGAAAGCATAGTACCTTGCTCAAGATGGTCTTCAGTCAATGGTAAGGGTTGGGGGTCTGCAATAGCATCAGCTTGGATAGCTTCCCTTTTCAGCACACAGTCTCACTCTATTATTAATTCCTACAGAGACATACAGTAAAATGATAGCCGTCTTGAGTATTAAAGGACATACACCTTTATTACTCAAATTCTCTTCAACTTTTTCTTGGAGTTAAGGTAATTCTAATATTGAAGTTAATTCATAACATTAACAAATATAAATTGAATGTCTACATTCCATTTGGAACCTCCGTTTATTGGAAGCATATTGTATGTCAGGCTGTTTAGTGAACATTCCGTACAATTAATCTAAATTGATTTCCACAACCATTTTTGGAGGAAGCGCTATAATCTGTAATATGCTGACCGGAAGACTAAAAGAGAAGAGATCTCAGAACTTATCCCATTCCACATGCTTAGAAGGTTTTAAGGATGGTTTTGAATACAGGTTTAAAGAATTCCAGGCTAGAGTATTGTTCTGTCTCAATGACGGTACATCTGAATCAACTTTTAGTCCTAAAATTTTGAACGGAGTTAATTCCTTAATTATTTCCAAATTCCCACCCACTACTGAATATGATTGTTCTTGTTCCTGCTATTGTTTTATTGTGTTTACATTCCTCCCTTTGGATGAAAATTATACGTGGAGACATGATGTATTCAGATTTAGGACTATGTCACTATGAACTGTAATTCTCACAGTCACACTGAAGATTACATGGTATTTTGGCAACAGATGTCAAAGAATTCATCCTTTCATAGTTTTTAGAGTCTTTACTGCTTGTTTATCCAACAGTAAGAGAGAATTTTTCTCATTTTTCCATCAAAGACACTTCAGTGTTTATTAAAAATATCCAAGTATTCTGTAGAAACTCAGGCTGGGAGATTTGAATCTTATAATATTCTTAGAAATAACCAAATTGCTGAGGGTTTTGGCATGTGAAAATCTGCATGATTATTTTGCCTCTCAGATTAAGATGTCTCTATTTAGAATCTGAATTTCCAATATTTACATGAGGAAAGCAAAGTATTTGTGTTCATGATCTGGTGTGATCCCTTATTCTGGAATCATGCATTATTTCTTTGATCTATAGATGAGTACCTGCAGCCCCTTTGCTGTCGACGGTAATTTTTTAAAGCTTTTATTCATTTAATTTCTCAAGTAGCAATTATGCAGAATCTCTGGTGTACTGTTGTCAGTAATGAAGGTGGTGCCCTGAGTTTGGAGGACCATGGGTATTCATTCATTTGTATTTCAGACACAAGGTAGCCTTTATTAGTTCATCTCGACAAACACCAAAAGTGTAGTCTTAAGTTAGATATCACAGCCCTTCAACAAATAACAATCACAAAAATGCTGTTGATTACATCTATAAAAAGTGGAATCTGAATAAAGATTAATATGTCCAGTAAGGAGTTGTGACTTTCTGAATAGACATATGGATAGTGACATGCTCAATTATAATAAATTTGGTTTCCTTACATATTTTTTTAAAGGAAAAGCATGTTCCTCTTCTATTTTACATGCTTCAAGATATAATTCGAAATTTCTCTGTATGAAAGTAGAAGGTAAAATTATGGACATCAAATACTTCAATCAACCTTTAAAGACACTAGTCTGAGTTTATATTCTGTTGCTTCTCAAAAATATATGTGAGTTTCACTGAAATTGATTGTTCCGCATGTTTCCTCCACATTTTATTCATAGCCCAACCAATGATGGTTCCATGTTAAATGGATTTTAAATATAAAATATGCATTTGTAGGAAACAAAGATATAATCAAGACCTCTTTCTTCTCATTCACTCTTGAGGTTGCTCATGGATTCTGAGGCAAAATCTACAGAGCCTCAAAGATAGCTCAAAGAATTTGAACAAAAAAATGTACTGAGTAAAGCCTGCAATCACTGGCTTAATGAGGCAAAAGAAGATGAAGCAAAATTGTGTAACAAGAAGTTCCAGCTTGAAGAAGGGAGACCAAGTCAAGAGCCAGTGCTTCCTACTGAGATAGAACAAATAAAATGCACAGATTGGAGCTTTCTTTAAAGGTATAATTTAAAATATTTAGGAGTTGTGTTTAGAGAATGCCATTTTTAAATGCAATATTCTAAATAACAAATATCAATAGAGGTAAGTGAATAGGAAAATGGACATCACAGAAAAATAGAATATTTTGGAGGAGTGAATACAGGTATGATCATATAACAGAAGAAAAAAAATATAAAATTAGCAACAACAGCATTTAAGGAGGGTCAGACGTAAAGTCATTTTCTGAGCTAATTAAAAATATTCTAATTTAAAAAATATTGAATTAATTGAAAGGGATTCCATTGCTGACATCTGATTCAATGGCCTGGACAATCAAATGTAAACATATCTCAATACAGAGAGAACAAAATACACTCGTGCGTTGCCTAATGAAGGGGACACATTTTGAGAAATGCATCATTAGGTGATTTCGTTGCTGTGCAAACGTCATAGAGTGTACTTACACACACCTAGATGGTGTAGCCTACTACACACCTAGGCTGTGTGGTACTAATCTTATGTAGCACTGTTGCACATGCAGTCTGTTGTTGACTGCATTGTCGTTATGCAGCACATGACTATAATGGAGAATGATAAATTTAAATGGATAAGGTCACAATCTATGGGTGAGTTATGAAACTGCCAAAAGAGAATTCTTGAAAGGAAGAACTGCACTGAAGGGAAATTATAATAATGGACGAACTTTAATGCCCAAAATGGACTCAGTGAAAATTTAGGAATTGGCAAACAAAAAAGTTAACAATTATAAAACTAATTTTATTGCCAGAAGAGAGAGTAGGGGCTGATAGTTTTAGAGAAATTACAAATACAGGTAATAAGTAATTGGAATTTTACTTGTAAATAGTATTTTTAAAATGTACTTGCAGGGAGGTTGGGGATTATTATCAATTGATAGTAAAGAATGGGAGAATTTGCAACTTAGCAAGGGAAGACATAGACTGAATACTAACTGAACCAAACCAGCAAAATAGAGAGAGGAAGAGAATTTCAGGTTACATACAGGAAATTACACACTATGAATTCATCACCAACACTCCAAAAAAGTCAAAATTATAATGAGGGACTCAATAAAGGCATTAAACCACATGGACAAAGTATAGTCTATAACATCAGATAAAATATGTCAAAAAATTTGCAAGCAGGATACGAGTTAAGAAAGAATGCCTTTCCCAGAAATGAAAGACGGGTTCTCCCCCAAAAATGTCTTAAATTCCCAGCATGTGAAATACGATAGACTCACTCCAATATATCTTGATGAAATTTTGAGACAATGACAATATCATTAAAGCCAGCAGGGGAAAATACAGATGACGTGAAAGGATTGTGTAGCCAGAGAGTATTGCGCTTCTGAAGAACACCACGGCAAGTCAGAAAGCAGGAGTTTACATTTCTGAGAACTTTAATTGCTAACCCAGAAATATTTACCTACCCTGAATGATACTAAATGCAATGGCTGATGAGAACATTCTCTGTTCAAGAATCTAGTGAATATGCCTTAATATTTTAACAATAACTATAATAATAGGTATCAATCTAAGAGCAATATTCTACATTGTTTCAAAAGAAAGGATCTCAGCACAAAGATTTAAACTTGGTTACATTTCCTGAAAGGGTTCCAATATTCAGGAGGAGAAAACAAAGATAAATTTATAAGTATATCCAAATAATACGTTTTTGAGTGATTTGTTCTTTTTTGTGGTCACTTCTTGCAAAAAGATTAGCTAACTTACTAATTATTATGTTAATGAAGAAATGTGATTCAAATGATTTTAAATTGAATGCTGTGTATTTATTACTAGTTTTTCTTCTATAGAATATAATTTGATTGAATTTAATTGTGGAAATTGTTTCAGTAATATACAATATCTCCAGTAAAGCAATTTCTAAAGAATGTCTGAGAAGTACTCAAATGGTAACAGACACTCATAGTAATAATATTTTTACATATATGTACAAAAGAGTTGGAAGAATCATTTTATGACCCAGTTCATAGTAAAGTTCAAGTTTATAAATTCACGTAAAATCTATATATCTAGGTTGAACAAAGATACACAAATCTTCCTTGCACTATAGTGCTCCATTAAATACAGATTAAACTTTTCTTCACGGTTATGAAGAACTCAAAAATATTTCCTCCAATAAAATATATGTAGAGTGGCAAAAAGCCATATAAATTATACTGGTCAACCTGCATTATTTGGAGAGTCCTTAGAAGCATTTACCATCTCAAAGTTCATTTAGTAAACTGGTGTCTGTATTTTTAGGTAATTTATGCAAGTTCTTTTCTATTTCCTTGCCTTCATTGAAGAGCCATATTTAGCTTTTTCTAAGATATCATTATGTTGGAATATTAAAATTCTCAAACATACAAGCAAGTTGAAAGAATGGTACAGTGAACGCACATGACATCCCCAGAGATGTACATTTTCCTTTAGTTGGTTTATCATCTAGCTATCCATCTGTCCATTCCTCTTTCCACTCATCAAATTGTTTCATATATATATATAGATATATATTTAAAAATAGGTGGCAGACATCAATACATCCCATCGCCAAACACTTTAGCATGCATATTATTGATATTTGTTTATGGTTCTTCTTGTTTTATTTCAGGTAAAATGTGCACACCTAAGTGAAGTGTGTAATCCTGAGCGCACCTGTCTGTGACTCTTGACCAAGATTTACACCTGTGTAACCTAAACCTCTGTCAAGAGGCAGAACTCACCCTCACTCAGCTCCTTCACGAAATTCCCATTCAATTCACTTCTCCACCCAGATAGGCAAGAGAGTTCTGATTTTTTTCACCACAGGTCTATTTTGCTTTTTCTCAAATTTCATATAAATGGAAACATATAGTTTGTATTTTTGTATCTGTCTTCTTTCTTTCAGTATTTTTTAAAGGTTCATCTATTGTGTATTGATAGTCCCTATCTTTTTATTACTGAGTAGTAGTCCATTTTATAAATATATCACCATTCTTTCATTCATTTCCTTATTGATGAAAACCTAGACTGCTGCTAATACTGGACTCTTATTAACAAACCTGCTATGAGCATTCTTGTACAAATATATTGTAGATATATTTTCATATTCCTTGGGTAAATTTTTAGGAGCAGGGCTGCTTGCTCTTGTGTATGTGTGTTTGTAGCATTGTAGGCAACTGCCAGTTTCTCTCATTACAATGTGAAGGTTATTTTGTAACTTTATATGTTTATGTAACCTTCTTTTATTGTGCACATAGGGTTCTTTCAAGTTAAACATTGTGGAATCTTTTATTACCTTTTTAATATCTACAATCCTCTTTGTCTTTTACTAGGATATTCATTGTGACGGCTTGCTGGTCACTTCACAACCTGTATATATTTTGATTAACTTTCCCTTTTGTTTACACTCTTTCAGCTAGTTTTATTTCATGTGACATAATTTTATATACAAGCCACTTAATGCGTTATACATCAGGGGACATATCAAGTTCATTTTGTTATTGAAAAAGGATATTAAGCTTTCTAATTTAGTGCAGACAAGCTCACTTGCATTTTGTGCTGTGACGTCATTTATGGAATTATATAAGTCTTGACAACATTATAATACAACCATATTAGAATGTAGTCATCCTATTGAGCTATCCAATTTATTCTCCAGTGTTGGAGGTAAAGCTTCTCCAAGACATGATTTTGGAATGTTTTCAGCCAGAGAACCAGAACTATTATGAAACGAGTGTGTCTGTGAGATTGTGTGTGTGTGCATGTATGTGTGTGTGTGTAAGACATAGAGAGACACACAGAGAGAGTTAAAAGATTCCATTGAGTGAGTGGTGATAGCTTTTGGAAGATAGGAAGTTTCTCTTACTCATCATTGTATTTCCAGTGCTTTCCACAGTGCATGACTGATTTGGTAAATATTGCTTAGGATCATATGTTAGCGTCTCATAATTATACCTTCAAACCAGTGTCATCTTGAAAAATTACATGAAGACATCATCGTCATTAGTCATCACCACTTAGGAAGCATGGAGAAGCTTACTCTCTCCTCCTCCTCCTCCTTCTCCTCCTTCTTTTCCTCTTACTATGGGGAAGACAATGTTTAGTAGGTCATTCTGCAGCTTTTCCTTTAATTTCATGGAGGCCTAAAGATTTGACCCTTGGTCCATTTTTCTGGCATCATTAATTCCAGGAATTGTTGGGTTTCTACATATAATGAATCCAAGATAAATGAGAGTCCAGCTGAGGACAGTGGAGCAAGCACCCGTGCCTCATTGATGAGATTTAGGCATGAGTAGTTGGCAATGGATAGGTTGACCCTACAATTGGAGGCTATTGCTTCACACCTGAGAAGACTCCAGGACCACGTAGACATAAAAGATGGAAGTACCTTACCTGAATTGAGGTTCTTTTCCTGTTCAGCACCGTCCTTTGTGAAGACACATGTTCCAGGTGTGGAATGGGGGGGACATGGGATGCTGTGCTCGGGTCAGGAGACCTGTGCTGGGCCAATTCTCTGCATACTGTCTGTTGCTTGCCCTTTATGTAACCACACTTGGCACTGAGTGGAGCCTTTCCTGCCTAACGTGTTTGACTGTCATAAGGACACAAAAGACCGCTGCCATTCAACAAGAGTGGGCCCTCCACCACAGCAAGAGGCTCTAAAACAGTCAATACTACAGACTTTACATCTGAGGGAGACAAGGACAAAAAAATATATAGAATAAATTGAGGGCATTTAGGTCTTATCAACATGGGTAACAGATCATTAAGGTACCAAAAAAAATATTTTAAACAAAAATTTAAATGGCTCATTTTTCATGTGGTTACTTTTAGATATACGGATTTAAAAAAGCAGTAACAAAATGACACAAAAACACCACTTGCTGAAGGCTGTGCAGGTATAACAACAGTCTGTAATTAAATGACCAAGCCAAGGACTTTTCTGCTCTCAGTGACTCTCTGGTTCTCAGGTTGGTGGAGCCACTGGACACACTGAGGATCCCAAGAAACAGTGACTTTTCCCAGAAAGATGCAAAAATGCTTGCAGCCAGTTGCACGTGGACACCCGCCTCTCCTGCCCTCGTCCAGCTGAAAAGGCCAGATTCAGAACATCTCAGCTTCCCTACACAGAGACAAATCCACAACACTTCAGCATGAAAGGGAAAAGCGCCTGAAAATTTCATGGGGCGATGGAATTCAGAGTCTACACTGCACTAATCAGTGCGATTCTTTATAAAACAATGCCTACCTCCTCATCTATTTCCAAATGACCTTTTCTGCACGCAAGTTCCTTGCCCTTCCTCCTCAACACAAGCCCTGCTGTGCTTGCCTTACTGACCCTGCGCCTTTTACGAAAGCAATCATCTTCCACCTCTACTGTAAGCAAGTTATAAAAGCGTTTATTAAAGAAGCATATATCTCTCATTTTTTAGTGGAGATTTTATTACACATACTCAAACTATTGCGCACAAATACGCTGTGTGTACATTTTGGGTCTTACAGATCTGAAACAAATTTCCAGACCAGCTATTTAGGATCCTTCGGGAAAATTTACGATAGCAACTCTCTGGTTAATGACTGAGGGTGTAGTGATGCTGCTGCTGTGCCTACTGGTGCTGAGATGTGCAGACATAATACTCTCTGGATTTTCACTAATAATTTGGTGACTTCTACATGTTTGGCTTCTATATTTCAGGGAAAGAGAAAATTTGAATAATGATCCTTAATGGTGAGGAGCCAAATGATTGACAGTGATCATCTTCATTCTCCCTCTAAAGTTTTAAAGTAAAAGATGAAAGTGATGGACAATTTTTGAAACTATGTAGATTTCAGGATATCATGATGTATGTAACTGGAATTGACATCATTGGATTTTCTGTGGTAACTAAGAAGCAAAAGGTAGGTCATTGGCATATATTTCTTATATTAAAAGCCAATATGATAAACATTGTTAATGGGAATACATGTATTCCTTATTTCCCAAGTTATATTTCATGAAAAATGATGTTAAATGTCACATGATATTGAGTTTAACTTTTTGTGATATTTGAATAATTAAAAAAAATTTCCCTCCCAGATCTCCGTTTATAACCCATTATTTGGAGTTAGAAAGTAGTTCTCACCAAAAAAATCCCTTCTCTAAGTCCTGGCTTGATTTTGCTGAACTTGTTATACTTGGAAATAGAAATTGTGTCAATGTTGTCGCTTTTATTATGCAATTTGCAAAAGTTTGTTGCAAAATTGAAAGTAAAATGGAAATTCGGGTCTAACACATGCTACCTTTATTACACCATTTGACACTCAGTAACTGAAGTTCAAAATTGTGGATCTTGGAGGATGGTAGAGGATTGAAAGGTAAGTGGATGGGTTAGGTCTTTTATACATGTTAGGGAGGGTTTATATTCCAATTACAGCCTTTAGGTAGAAAATACTGAAAGTAGGGATGATGTGGGGAAAAAATACGGAAACAGATGGGATGGAGGAGGAATTATTACTGTCAAAATCATGAAAATAAATGAAGACTGCTGTTAAACTTTATTTACTGAAGGTGACTAAATGGGGAGAATTAAGAGAATACAATTCATACTGTGCATTTAAACCAGCGGTGTGGCTATCGCAAACTGACAGAATTCTCTGCCTTGTACAACTGGTCTGCATTAATTCACTTCCATGTATACATTTCTGGTGTTATGGGCTGAGGTGTATCCCCCCAAATTCATATGTTGATGTCCAAGCCCCTAGGACCTCAGAATGTGATTGTATTTGGAGATGAGTCTTTAAAGAGGTGATTAAGATAAAATGAGGTCATTAGGGTGGACTCCAATCCAATAGGACTGGTGTCCTCATATGAAGAGGCGATTAGGACACAGACATGCACAGAGGGATGGACGACCATGTAAGGACGTAAGGAGAAGACGGCGTCTACACGCCAAGGAGAGAGGCCTCAGGAGAAACTAACCCTGCTCACACCTGGATCTCAGACTTCCAGTCTCCAAAACTCTGAGAAATACACGTCTGTTGTTTAAGCCGCTGAGTCTTGGGCCGCCCAAGCTGACTCCCATACGCAGGTCCTAATTTCCATTATTATTTTATTACCAACATTTGACAGACATGGATCTGCCACTGATGGGTGCCTGTGAAACCACTTTATTGGAAGGTGCTGAAGGAACATGTAAACAGAAAACAGAGCAGCAGACCAAAACTTTCTTTTGATTTAATAAATTTATTTAACACAAACAGTTATCAGTGATAAATCAGGAGATGGCACACCCACAAATGTGTGTTTGTGGTATGTGTGTAGGAGTCACACTGGCCATTTTTACTACTTCAAGGCGGATCTGGGAGATTTTTGTGGCTATAGGTTGATTTTTTTCTGTGGCCAAACAATGCAGAAGGTGTGAACCTGGCCTAATGCCATGCCAGACAGACAAGGTCATTGTCGTTTCTGTTGTTTATTTATTTAAGGCACACAACTCAGACTATAAGAATGTTAAATTATTTTTCAATATTTAAATGCTTGAAAACCAGGTTTCAGTAAGTGTTTCTGCCGCCAAACATGGTCCCTAACCTGCTTCTCTTGTCCTACCTCTGTGTTTACCTAATTCTCTTGTCTTCTTGCAAAAAGCAGGTGTTCCTAACACCCTGGGGCCCTGAGTTTATGCGGTTTTCATCTATGTTCCAGGAAGAAGCTCTAAGTGACAACGCCCTGAACACAGCCGCTCTGAACCGGCCCAGACCAGCCCAGACCACAACCACTAGACTGGCACCTGCACAGATAGGCAGAGAGTTGTACTAAAGTAACCTGCCCTCACTAACATCGTCAATTCCCCTCCTCTGGGAGGGGTGAGGCAGCTATTTTTAGGTCATGCAATGTATGTAGAAATATGCCTTCAAACCACGCATGTGCAAGCTTATGCCCACCTCGACATGCCATGATGAAACTTCCCTTTTGAATATTCATTTCCTACCCCAAATAAAGGTACTCCCCTCCCTGTGCTCGGGGGCCATAGCTTTGTGAAACAACTGCTTCTGGTGCAGTTTGATTTAACTCCCAAGAAGAGACCCACGTTTGGTCTGGTAACATTTTTACACTTAGTGGAAAAAAGTTAATATTAATGAAAGAATATCAGAAACTCTAGGTTATCAAATATAAGATAAATAAGATAAAGTAATAAATCCTACATTTTTTATAGCCTTTGAAACCTTCCAAATGGGTGACTATCCTGACTTTTTAAAATGTCATGCCCCAAGTCAAATATACACGTCATGTCAAAATCCTTAGCTTGAGAAAAAGGTTAAGAAAATGATTTTTCACGAAGAATGCCTAAGGATATGCAGAAATAACTCTCTTTGTCCTACAGAATCACAACTGGAATATCAAAGTCATAACTTTTCCATCTTGTTCCTTTTTTAATGATAACTTGAAAATCTTACTTAGAAGGGGTATGGTGGAATAAAAACACATTGTATTTTTTTTAGCATATTTACTCCTCCTTTATTTTTTTTTTGCTTTTCTCTCCTCATCTTCCCAAATTTATTGTAAATGCTTCCAGTCTATCATGGGCCAAGCATGTGGAAATAACAATGGGAGTGAAAACAACAAATTGGCCAACTCAGGCTCACTTTTACTCAGTGTCCATATATTTAACTAGTTGACATATTCGTGTAGCAGAATAAACTAATATGTGTTGCATTTGCCATAGTAATCATCTCCTGGGATGGAATTTTTAATAAGAAATGTGTGACTCAGCCCTCATTCTGTTATAGCACTGTGTTAACCCAAGTGGAGCCTGCAGATGGGCAGATGAAGAAACCTGGGGATAGATTAGAAATTAAAACATACGGACCCCACCCTGGGCTTTCTGAACCAGAAGCTTTTGCAGGAATCTGTGTTTTAACAAGCTTTCCAGAGCATTCTTACCTCACTAAAGACTGAGAACCACTGTTCTAGTGGGTTATACTAAAACAGAGAGGGAATGTACAAAGTGATAAAGTATACTGTAGGTAAGAGAAGGAAGATCTTAAACAGACATGGCAAGGTTCTCTCCAGAAAGATCCATCAAATTACAGACCAAATGTGCTACATAGGCATTAACCAGGTGAAGAAGGGAAAGCATCTTAAGAAATGCACAAAAGTGAAGAGGTAGAATTTGGATTATAGGTTGCTCATTTAGCCACATCATCTGACAAAATACTATGCATTTTTATTTAAAGTGTATTTGCTAAGTTAATTCAAGCTACTCACTGCCTGCTTTAATAAAATATAGGCATTGCACGTGGCATAGGACAGAACTGTGGAGACAGCTGGGTGAAAATCATTCTTTATTTGCTCACGTTCATACTCTTCTCACTGGATGCGAATAAAAGTTGAGAGAGGAAATTGCGGGCAGATAGCTTTACCTGTCCACCTGCCTTATTCGGGGATAAAGGTAATTAAACACTGCTTCAATTGTGATAAAAACCATCCGATGGAAGCATGGGAAGATTTAACTTAGAATTGTTTACAAATTCAGAAAGCACACTCAAGGTTAAAATACGTGGGCATGCAGGCAACTCATAAATCCCCACTCATTAAAGGAGCACTAATTTGTACAGGAAGATGTTAGTACATCTTTGAAGTTAGAAACTGGTATTTATGAGTGGCTACGAAGTTTTGAAAATAGAGAGGTAACTACTTTTTGTAAAAATTTGAAACAGGTAATTACGCATTCCTATTGACTAACTGCAATGTGCAGATGCAGAAATGACGTTTGAATTCAAATGTAAAAACAGGTGGGACTAGAAGAGCTTTATCTAAAATTTCTCATGTAGAAAACATGATCATAAACTTATTTTATATATTTGGAGTGATAATCTACTAAATGTATATATCATTTTGCATATTTAATTCTTTGTCAGTAAATTATAATATGTTTTAAGGATCAAGCCATGGATTTGGAGTAATGTCATGCATTATCTGTCTACTTTAGTATATGAATCTATAGTTACTTGGATGTGTCATTAAAAGCCACGAGGCTGATCTTCCAGAATGGATTGGGTGATCATCAGCAACTGTGTATTAGGTAACCATCCACTCAATTATAGACAACATTGCAATCTGACACATGGATAAATTAAAGGCTTGTGGGAAATCTATGCATACATTCTAGATAGAGACTTTCATATGTGAGATAACAATTTAAGATTTCTTTTCATAAAGGTGATTTTTATTCAAAAATTCATGGATGATTTGACTCTTGGCCAAGTTATGTAAGTAAAAAGTCCTGATACCTACTTCACTGTAACATTCCTTATGACATAGGTATTCAACCAATGGGTGCTACTGGCCAATATATTCTCACTCTATAAAGTGAGTTGCTAAAAATGAAAATAGAAAATAAAAATAACCACCCGTATTGAATGAATGATCTATTAAACAAAGGAAGTTAACTATTTCTCACATGACTATGTTAATGTAATAATTAAACTGGAGAATCACCAGCCCTGCACGAGTATTGTTTCATTAACCTACAGATTTCTGTAATTGACAGGCACCTGAAGAAACCTGGCATGTGTAGATAATAAAAAGTTAATGCAGGAGCATTATTTTCATGCTCGGCTGCTTTTAGTTCCTGAAATAAATACTGTCTCACTGGGTCCATTAGGTTTATTCCCCATCTACATGGAGTGAGGTGGCATTGTACTGAAAACAACCACTGAGCTCATCTTATTTTCTAGAAAAACGAGGCATTTAAAAGAAAAAAGACTTGCCCAAGGTCATCGATTCAGCGCTGTGGTGGTACAAACATTCTATATGCTACTTGAAAATCAGATTTCTTTAAATAAAAGGCTTTAAGACTGTTTCCCCCCTTTTAAGTATGATTGTAAAATCAGGACAACTTAGTTACCGCTTTGAGAATAAATTGGAAAAAAATAAACCAATGTTTATTTTTTCTTTTTTTTAACTTTATTGAGGTCACATTGGTTTATAATATTGTGTAAATTTCATATGTACTTTATTATATATCAGTTTCTGTGTAGACTGCATTGTGTTCACCAATAGTCTAGTTTCCATCCGTCACCATACATATGTGCCCCTTTACCCCTTTTGCCCTCCCCTGACTCCCGCTCCCCCCCAACCACCAATCTGTTCTCCTTATCTATGTGTTTGTTTATTTGTTTATCTTCCACACATGAGTGAAATCATATAGTATTTGTCTTTCTCTGTCTGACCTATTTTGCTAAGCATTACACCTTCAAGGTCCATCCATGTTGTCGCAAATGGCACAATTTTGTCTTTTTTATGGCTGAGTAGCATTCCAATGTATATATATATACCACATCTTCTTTATCCATTCGTCCACTGATGGGCACTTGGGTTGCTTTCACGTCTTGGCTATTGTAAATAATGCCACAATGAATATAGGGGTGCAGATATCTTTTTGAAATAGTGTTTTCAAGTTTTTTGCATAAATACCCAGAAGTGGAATAGCTGGATCATATGGCATTTCTATTTTTAATTTTTTGAGGAGTCTCCATATTGTTTTTCATAGTGGCTGCACGTTTGCATTCCTACCAGCAGTGTATGAGGGTTCGCTTTTTTCCTCATCCTCTCCAACACTTGTTATTTCTTGTCTTGTTACTTATAGCCATCCTGATGGGTGTGAGGTGATATCTCATGGTAGTTTTGATTTGCATTTCCTTAATAATTAGTGAAGTTGAACATCTTTTCACGTGGCTGTTGGTCACCTGTATATCTTCTTTGGAAAACTTTCTGTCTAGTGTTTGTTTTCAAGATTCCATTCTTGCTGGCATATTTAGGGAAAATATCCATTTCTTATATTTATTAGCTAAAAACATTTTTAAAAATGATTCATGTGTTGAGAAATTGGCAGGTTGTTGTACTCAGTACTGCTAAAATTCACTCAATGAAAATGATGACAGGAATTCAATGACTAATAATGATTTTTTAAATGCACGACTTTCTTTAAATGAATTTCTTTTTTGTTGCTGACGAAGATTGTCGCTGAGCTAAAATCTGTGCCAATCTTCCTCTATTTTTGTATGTGGGACACCGCCACATCATGGCTTGATGAGTGGTGTGCAGGTCCATGCCTGGGACCTGAACCTGCGAACCCAGGCCACCAAAGGAGAACACACGAACTTAACCCCTAGGCCGCTGGGCTGGCTCCTAAATGAATATTTTTTAAAAATGAGATCTTCAAGGTAAAGGATATGTTAGGGTGAGGTAGTTCAAACAAGTATAAGAAGAAGAGAATAATTCCATAAAATCCCAAGATCATTGAGCATTACAGGATCGCTCAATTCATTACACTCTACTTACTGTGTGCAATGTAGTGGACACTGTAACATGGAGAATATGCATGTCTTAACCTCAAGAATTCTACAACCTTATTAAGTAAAACAAGATTGTGCAGAGGTTGAGAAAGTGGGACATGCTTTGAGATTTTTAGATTTGCTGCAATGACTAGGAAATTATTATTGTTGTTAATTATGATTATTTTAACTTATTAACAAATATAGTTGGTTCTCAGTACATATTTGCTAAATACGTGAATGAATCAATGAATGAATGAACTCCCAGTGGATGTTTCCAGTTCTCAGCTGTGCTTCTCAAGCTATGAAAATAGGGAAAGCAGTTATTATGACATTTTTGTTGAGGCGCACATTTAAAATATTACAAGAATTAAACATCTCAAAAAATCTGTTATCAGAACATGAAGTGCTCATATCTCTTTCAACACCAGAAACTAGAAAAAAGCACAGCCAAAAAATTGATAATTTAGAGCAAGGCAGAGTAAGAACGCAGTAGGCGCAAAGTAACCCAGTGCTTAAAAGACTGGTGATCCAGTTCCAATTTTGGCTTCCCTTTCAAATTTCCTTATCATTGCCTTACATCCTAATTTTATTATTTTCATATTCATTTCCAGGGACTATATATTCTTTTCTTCCCCCTCAGGAAATAGTTGCAGTTCTTTTTTTTTTTTTTTGAGATATATTTGATATAAAACACTGTGTAAGTTTAAGCCGTATAACATATTGATTTGTACATTTATACTGCAATATCATGGCCATTGTAGCACTAGATAACACCTCTATTGCATCACATAATTATCATTTCTTCTAATGTTGGGAACAATTATATTATTCTGGTTTTAATATTGCTCATGTTTGGTTAGAAATGAAAAATTGACCGTGGTACTATTTCTGAGAATAATTGCCTGAAGATAATCATTGGTGTCATTCAATATTGTGATCCTTGACTAGCAGATAATGCAACAAAGTTGAACTGTGAACATTCTACTATATTATGAAATAATATCTAGTTCATAGTCATACACTAAAACTTATTTGACATAATCAATTCTAAACGATCTTTCAAAGCAGAAGTCTTGATTCTTTCCCCCCAACCCTTCCACAAAGTGTCTCTTTCCCTAGGTGTTTCCCATCTCAGTAAACGACTCTATCAGCCAGTTGATTGATCAGCCAAGGAACCTAGCATGTCCTACATTACTCCTGTATCACCACTTTTTTTCCCATTTTTCAAATGTTTTTTTCCTTTTTCCTATTATACTCCTCTGCTAGGACTTTGCGTGGCCAGCCCATCTTTTGTTTTGGGACTCAGCTCACACGTCCTCAGACATTGGATCCTTTGCTAATCATCTTAAGTATTTTATCAGCTCTCTCCTCAGTTATGCTTTATCACACAAGTCTGCCGTATTTTCTTTGCAGCACTGTAATGCCTCTGGGCTGCATGTGGTTTGTTGACTTGCAACCTCCCCACTGGAATGTAAATTTCCTAAGGGTGGTGTCTTGTCTTGGGTTTACTTTCACTGACCTTTACTAGCCTGTGAACTGACTCAGAACGTAACAACTAATATAGGTAGGTATATGTTATGGGCTGAATTCTGTCCCCTCATAAGTCATATCTTGAAGCCCCGACCCCAGAACCTCAGAATGTGACTGTATTTGGAGATAGGCCCTTTAAAGAGGGGATTAGGTTAAAATGAGGGCATTTGTGTGGGCCTTAATCCAGCATGACTAGTGTCAATATGAGGAGAGGAGATTAGGACACAGACAGGCACAGAGGGAAGAGGATGTGACGACACAGTGAGAAGATGGCCTTCTACAAGCCGAGGAGAGAGGCCTCAAGAGAAGCCAACTCAACCTGGATCTCAGATTTCCAGCCTCCAGGACTGTGAAAGAATAAATTTGGTTTTTTAGCCACCCAGCCCATGGTGTTTTGTCATAGCAGCCTTAGCAATTTAATGTAATACACAATAAGTATTGATCCATGTTCATCAAATCTTCGTCTATGTAAAGAAAATATAACTTTATTTCAGGGAATGATGACCTTTTTTTTTCAAAGTTGGTCCTCTATTGCAACTTGTTTAATTTTTCCATGTTATTGTCCCTTATGACATTGAAAGGGAGAAAAAGCATTCTCTACCCACTCTGAGTCCTTTCTGGCTGGGCTACAAATTAAATTGACATGAGGCCAAATAGCAGGAGAAAAATCAAACAAAGCTTTACAACATGGGAGAGACCCTGGGAAAATGAGTATCTCTTGCCAGAATGGTGGAGGTTCTCCTCTTATAAAGACAAACGAGGATTTTTGGGGGGTTAGGGGTGTCAGTCATGAGGGATTACAAGAAAAGCACAGTAAACAAGAGTCTGCAGATTTAAATTTCTGCCTTCCACACTGACAAGATCCCTAGAGATAAACTCATCCCCCTCCTTGGTACAGAGGAGGAGATACCTTTACAAATGGAGATTTCCCTTACAAATGTAAATATCTGGTAAACAGAACTTTGATAAGAATGGGCATACCAAAGACCCTCCCAGTCTATCCATATGGAGAGTGACCCAAAGTGATGGCCCATCCCAGCGACGGGCCTTCCATCCCAAATCCCTTTAGACAGTTGCGGGGGTGAGGTCAAAGCCTCCTTCAGAGAGAATAGACATTTTGAGGTGGCCAATTCCAATCCCCCACATCATGAATTTAATTTGGAAATAATTTAAATGAACATTCGCAAGAAAGTAGCTCTTGGGAAATCCTCTGTGACCCCCGAGTGTTACAGCCCAGGATGCTGATTCAATGTCTGATCTTGCCGTCTGCACAGACATACCAGTTCCCTTAATATAAGTACGTACAATCTGACCTGGAGATGATGTCTACTTTTCTGATTTTGATAGATTCTAACATCAAAAAGCACTTTGTGTTAAGCTCTTAATAAGATGGAATTTTGCACATAAAACTGTGCGTGTGAGTCGTACTAAAATCCCAGCTTTTGATCACTGCTGATTGAACATTCTACAGGAGTGCTGAGAGAGAAGTTAGTGACAAAGAGCTCATTTTTTAATCAGCTTATGCTGCGGGGATGAGTGATCACTAACTTTGGGACTGTGAACTCAGGAGCAGCTCCCTGTGAAGGGAGGCAGGTCAGGGAAGTTTCCCAAGCAGATTAACTCACCTTTCAGGAGAATTCTCTGAGTGGTGTCTTTGAAAGGTACATCTTTATATAACCTATATTTGATGATTTGTGTGTGGTCTACTGTAGGTGACCGTAAGTTAAATGTAACTCATTGAATGTGGTTTAGCAGGCAAAGCAATGCAAGTGCATCAAAAGACATGGAATTAAGTACTCCATCATGTCTGAGTGATGTAGGGTGAATCATTTACCTTCTATATTAATTTAGTTTTCTATAAATGTTTAATGAGACAAAATTAGACTAATTTTTAAGTTCGCTTACTGCTCTGTAGTTCTACGATTTTTAGTTTTCTACAGCCTACTGGCTCATCTCAACAGACAAGCCCTACCTGTCTTACAGGTGAAACAACCAGCACTAAAGGGACATTTCAAAATAACATGTCCAGTTGCATAGCACAGTTGTGAAGTTAAGAAAGATTTGTCACTGTTTAAAATGAACTCTTTCATTCAATACTCATTTGGCTAATAATGTGTATCATATGATGACATGATGATGAGGATGATTATGATGATGATGGTAGTGGTGGTTGTGGTTTAATGAATATGTGGGTGTCAGGTGTTTCATTAGGTCAGGAGTTGTTAAACTGTAGAACATGCAAGAATTGCCTGAGCCTTTAAAGAAGCAAAACACAGGCATTCCTTCTACAGATTATGACTTGTAGATCTGTGAAGCCCAGAAATCTCTTGGTCATTACAGTGGATATAGTACACAGCCCTTACGTAGAGAAACACTCCAGAAAAAGTACCTGATATCCTTTAACTATTAAGAATTGATGGAAAGCACAGATCATAGCAATTTAAGGATGTCCAAAGAGTTGTTACATCGACTACTTTGCGTCACTTTGTAGTTGAAATGAAGCACTAGTTCTCAACTGAAGTGAATATAATTCAGCTCCACTGTTTCTCATATAAAAAACCTCCTTCCCCACTGCTTGTTAAATATCAAGTCTCAATATATAGGAGCCTGTTGTCTCTAAATCTTCCCTCTCCCCTCAATTCTTCACATTAAGGCCAGAGTGATATTTTTGAAGTGTGATGGCTTCACTGATTTTCAGAGAAATATGGGACCTAGAAGATGCTATAGAGGGTGAATCTTCAGGAAATACAATCTTAAATACACAGCATTTGTTCTTCTGCTTATCATCCAGCCTCCCGAATCCAGACCTTAATGATCATAGTTTCAACTCACAGGTAAGGAAAGAGGAAGAATTTGCAGGATGATATCAGAAGTATTTTTTTTTTTTTGTGAGGAAGACCAGCCCTGAGCTAACATCTGTCACCAATCCTCCTCTTTTTGCTGAGGAAGACTGGCCCTGGGCTAACATCCGTGCCCACCTTCCTCTACTTTATATGGGACGCTGCCACGGCATGGCTGACAGGCAGTGCGTTGGCGGGCACCCGGGATCCGAACTCGCAAACCCCGGGCTGCCAAGCGCGGACTAAACTGCTGCGCCACCGGGCGGCCCCATTTTTTTTTTTAATTTTTTTTTTCAGGGGTATTTTTTGATTAGTCCCGTAAGTAGCATTCATCCATATGTCATTGGATAGAATTCAATCCAGTGCCACGCCTAATTGTAAAAGAGGATGACAAATGTTGAATTATCTGTGTGCCCACAAGATAGAAGGAATGGGTTTGGTGATTATCAAAGGTTGACAGAGATTTAAATAAAAGGTTGTTAAAGAGAGGTACTAGCTTAAGCAAGACATACTGAAGTGATATGTACATTATAGGCATTCTAACTAGTCCAATGTGACTAGAGTCTAGTGTGCACATAGGGCAGAGTACAAGATTAGAATTATATGGAAGTGAAAAATCACAGAGCTCCTTGTGTGTGATGGCAAGGAGTTTGGCTTGGGTTCTGTAAGCAGAGTAGACCCAGGGGATAATATGAGTCTTGACATCAGGACTCTGTTTGGAAAGATCATCCTCACAGCATTTTAAGTCATACACTGAAGGACTCTAGTACAACTGAACTTTACATAAATTTCTATAAGCATGCCTTTTAAGAATTGGTAGATTTCCTAACAAGTAAAAAAAAAAAAACCCAAAATATTTATCCAAAAGAATTGAAATCAGGAGATTGAAGAGATATTTGCACCCTCATGTTCATTGCAGCACTATTCACAATAGGCAAGATGTGGGAGCAACCTAAATGTCCATAGAGAGATAAATAAAGAAAATGTGGTATATATACAATGGAAAACTATTCAGCCTTTAAAAAGAAGGCAGTTCTGCAATATGGGACAACATGCATGAACCTTGAAGACATTATGCTAAGTGAAATAAATGAGTCACAGAAAGAAATACTGCATGATCCCACTCATATGTGGAATCTAAAGTAGTCAAAATCAAAGTCATGGAATCAAAGATTGGAATGGTGGTTGCCAGGTCTGAGAGAAGGGGAAAATGAAGAGTTACAAATCAGTGGGTATAAAGTTTCAGTTAAGCAAGACGAATAAATTCTAGAGATCTGCTGTACAACAATAAACCGAGAGTCAACAATACGGTATTGTACACTTAAAATTTTATTAAGAGGGTAAATCTCACGTTATGTGTTTTTACCACAATAAAACACAATGTTTTAAAAGGAAAGAAAATTCCAAGAACCCCAAACAATGCTAAACAAAAACAACAACAAATAAAAACAAAATCCGATGAATTAAAACCAAAAATGTAGGCAGTGAGCAAAGTCAAATGTTTGATTTTATTTTGTTTGGATTTTTTGGGAATTGAATGCAACACTGTAGAAGGAATCTGGAGATTCAGGCTGGGGTGGGTCAAACAAGGTGAGGGAGCATGACCTGAGAATCCTGAATGAGGCAGAACTCTTGGCAAGGAGCTAAACTGCCCCAGGTCAGTATTTATCTTGGCTCCTAGCAGAAGCAAAAGCAAATGTCTCCAGAGGAAAGCAATTTCCATTCAGGGTGCAGATGCCAGAAATTATGTCCGATCAAATGTGAGATCACAAAATAAATAACCAAAATCAAAGAGTAGAAGCCTGTCAGAGTGAGAAAAGGATTCAGGACCCCAAAGCTGTACTGTGTTGGGATTATCATACAAAGAATACAAAAACCAGGTCTGAAATGTTTAAAAACATTTCAAGGGTAATGGAAAATTCATCACAGGGCATGAGACTATCAAAAGTAATCAGCATATTGGGAAAAAGAGCAAAATTGAAATTTTAGAAATAGAAAATTTTTGAATTTAAAAATCCAAAAGATGTGTCACAATCAATATAGTCACAGCTTATAAAAATAGACTGAAAGTATGCAAAAATGCAGCTTAGCGTTAAAAATCTGAGAGTGGCTAAAAGTACATGAACTACAGAATGTCAAGATTTTACACACCTCTAATCAGTCACAAAAGAAGGAAAAGGCAAATCAGGAAAATAGGCAATAATCTAAGATTCAGTAGATAAGGATTTTCCAGAACTGGAGAAAAACATAAACCCAGAAAAATGGAAAGGAGAGCAAAACAGCAGTAGACAGACACATCAAAGTGAGACAAAATAGCAAAAGGGAAGATCTTAAAAAATCAGGAGCAAAGGCACGTCCATTAGACCGACAGCACACTGAGAGAAGGCAACAATTCCTCCAGAGTCTATTTTTGCCGTTAGACCATTTAAAGCTCTTTCCCCATATCCCAGAGATTTCAGAGCATCCATATGGATGAATCCTAAAAAAATAATTTGTATATCACTCAAAGGTTTGGTTTGGTTTGGATTTTGCTTGTTTTGTTTTGCAGCAAGAGCATCCTGACGCTGGGATACACTTTTGATTTTGTAGGACTGATCATTTTCACTACTTGCTTTTTTTGTTAGTTTCTTTTCTTTCTGCAACAAATCTCCAAGGCACGTCTACTCTTTCCAGGTACCTCTCTCTCCAAGTAGTAATTCTTTCCCCAAAGTGTCCCCTCTACTAAATTATAGCCAATATCTATAATCATTTGCATTGATATAAAAATATTCAACAAAAAAGAGAGGCCATTTGCATTAGAAAATATATACATATATAAAGTCTCTTGGACATTTCTATGAAAATTAATACAAGCTTTTGTTTATGCAGGAAATTTTAGCATGTAAGGAAGGACATTCATTTAGTGGGTTAATAAAATGATTTAGGATAAGGACTACCCAAAGGGAAATCCCTGGGAGTCTGAGATGTTCAAGGCTATTCAGAGGAATTTTTATCTTCTTTCTTTTTTTTTTTCCGGATGCCTGTGGCTAATCTTAAAGGAGAATTTAATTATAAGGATTCTCAGCACACCTTTGAGAGGAATGGAATGTATCCAAATTCCCGACAACACCCTTGGTAGAATCAGAGGACAACATTTCTGGATTTAGAAGCCCATTCACGTGCAGGGGGAATATTTGTTAGATCAGGATAAAGCTGGAGATGGGAGTTTACAAAGGACGATGAGAGAGAATGCAGTCAGCAAAGCTGAACTCCAAGTCCCAAATGTTCCTCCAGGTTCCCCGCATCCCAGTCCTCCATTTCTGATTCCCAGGGCGTCTTCAGCACTACCCGTGTTACAGAAAGCTATTCCCAGGGCCATTTCTAGCCCAGATTTGAAAATAGTGAGGATTTGTCCCAGGGCCATGTTTTTAATCTTAGAAGTAGAATTGGGCAGAAGAGTAAAACCTACACAAATCAACATTTCTGCTAAAAGTATAAACGTATATACTATTTAAATGACACACCACTGCTATTTTATAATATTTAGGATTGAAGAATTAAACAAATGATGGTGAGGGGAAAACAAATATTTGATACAGAGTTGAAGATATTTTCTATTATGCTTACTTCTATTATTTCATCTAATATATAATTTCCTGCAGACAAACAGAAATTATATATTATGCATTGCATTCTATTTGTATGTTTCTACTTTTCTTAATCTTCCTAAAGAGAACACACCATACACCAAGATATAAATACAGATGGAAAATACGAAATGCAAACTGTCACCCTGACATTATCAAATATGTTATCATATCGGCACTTAAAAATAACTACACGGAGTTTTCACATTACATGTGTTTTCAATTAAATGAAACAGAACATTTTTGTTGGTGCAAATAAAGCTCTGAATCTACGTCTCATAGCCATGTCTAAACACGGATCTTAGTTTTCCATTAAAGTTCATACTGTATTCATTTTAAATAAGAGCACTAATAATAGCAAAGGCATTATTAAATAGTTTCTGAAGATTTAGGATAAACATGGAAAGCAGAGAGTGAAAACAGAATATAATAATACAATGCCAGGTATACTTTAAATATCTGTTACCCAATTCAAGCTTTATATTGGTTTTGAACTAGGTGGTAATGATCTTTTTCTTTTGATAAGGTATGGTTATTCTTTCAAATTTATTACCTGCTTCTTCTGCTGCTGTGTTTTAAAAATGGGAGCAATGACCATCTTTTACAGAAATCTTTCTACAGTTGAAAGGAGAAGTCTCATTTTCACAGGCTTTCAATGTTCATCTAATAATTCAGGTGCTAAAGACAACTGTCTGTAAAGAGATGCTATTCTACATGCACTAAGTTAAGATTCTTTGGAAGTGAGCAGTTCACAGAACACCTGTATATACTTTTATTCATTTAATTATAATATTAACCGGAAGGCATATAGACATATGCCTTCCGGTTAATATTATGTTGTATATATATATATATGTAATATCATTTATTTGAAGAATACTATTCATATACATTGATTATACTGCTGTGTGGAGTGGCCACAAGACAAATGGGTATTAAAAGAGGTTAAAGAAAACAGACAACCATTTTCCTCAAATTGTCTGTAAATAAACCTCATCAAATGATATTGCCACTCGGCGTCATTTACTTTGGCAAAACAAATATGTATAAAGCACTCTGTTCTCAATTCAACAAATATTTGACTAAGAAATACTAATGTGTAACGTATACAGAAATCATTTAATCTCATCAGTGCTCTTGACACATGGTTTAGAATCTTACTACATTCTTAAAATAACGTGATTTTTTTCCTAACTAAAATTATGCTCTTAAAAAGAAAAGACTCATTGTTTTATTTTATTTTATTGTGTTGCAGTTGAGTTTTTGAAAAAGAGGGGATGTAGAATTAGGCTTCAGGTGAAAGCAATATAGAAAGGTCAATAAAGGGCCATATATAACAATGAATATTAGCAATTTTATCACATAAACGCATTTGCCACTTTATTAGTCACAGAAAAGTAAGTGTTCACGCTCCACACACACACACAAAGTCATATATGATGATTGGTTTCATTTACAAATATGGATATGTGTATTTTGTTGCCTAATAGCTCATTTATCACAATGTAATCCATACCTCATTTCCCCTTCATCTTCTAGACTGTAAAACTCTCCTAAGGATGACTGAGATTTAAAACATCCTGGGTTGTATGTATGTCGGGGGATCACCTCCCAGAGAGCCCTGCCACTGCTCAGCTTCATCTTCTGGGCTTGAGAAATAACTCCCCGCCATCCCCCCACAGAACTGCTGGAGGCCCCTCTGTCATCGCCTATTGTGACACCTCACTGATGAGCAGATCACAGCATTGTGATGTTTTATCTTTGGGCCACTGCCATTTCACCCTAATCAGGAATTCCCAGTTGGGCTGACAATTTTTGGTGATTATTCTCCTGCTGATGTTTCGTAGAGAAGGCATAGCCTTGTTCTACAGATGGAGGGTGGTGACAGGGCCACAGAGCTCCACAGATGATCCCCTCCTGACAATCCATGGGTGATTTCCTGAGACAGAATTGTAGACGTGATGCTGTCAATTTCAATGGTGGAAGACTTAACTTTGATCACGGATTCAGTTAGGGGAGAAATTTGGACAAGGTATGGTGGGGGTGGCTTGTCTCTGCAGGGGCTGACTCAAACAGGTAGAGGGTGGAACAGCGGAGCTTGGCTTTTCACTCTTCACAGGATGGCTTTTTCACTCAAATGCCCAGCACCTAGACTGAGTCAACTCAAGCCAGCGCTCAGTTGGGAGGGTTGGCCAGAACACCAAAACGTGCTTCCACCCTGGGATTTGGACTTGTCATGGAATGGGGTCTGGCTACCTACAGACTGCCTCCCAAGGGGGAGTACCCCATAAACGAGATCTGCAGAAACCAGGTGGAAGCTGCAGTGTCTTAAATGGCTACACAGCATCATTTCAGCCAGACCCGATGATCACAGCCATCCCTGATTTAAGGGAGGGGATTTAGACCCCCATATTTGATGTGGTGGATGGCAAAGAATTTGTGGGCACTTTTGAAAGTTGCCACTCAGAGCCACACTCACTGGATTGTCCCTCCACGGTTTCATATCACAATGAATAAAAGCACATGTCAGCGTTGCTGAAAGAAAAAACCAGATTTCCAAAATTCACGGCACTTCTCGTGGTCTTCAGGAACTCAGCAGAGAATGTGCAGGTACAAAGGAATGCCAGATCAGAGATTATTGATTACTCTAGAGTGGTCTACCTAAGATGAGCCGTTATCCAGTCCCTGGCAATGTGAGTGTTTCCTCCATTACACATAAGAAGGCAGACAACAGACTGTGAACTGTGGTATGTTTCGTTCTTAAGAGGGAGGAAATGAGAATATTTATTGGTTCATTCGGCTCAAGTGCCTATAGTTAACCTTGAAAATACACACTTCATAAAGGTACATTTGTGGACAACATCTCTAAAGACGGTACTTTAAAAAATATGTATATTTCCAGTGCTACATAGCGATCAATGAGATTCTTAACAGTCTTCTCTTTCAGAACGTACTACGTGTATTGCAGTTCCCTGACGTAGGTTTCTTGACGTTGAAAGATTTCGGCTGTGGCTATGACTGAAAAAGGGGTGCTGTACTCTTGCTGTGTTACTCTGACCAACCTGGCATTTAAATTGGGTCGCCACAGACTATTATTTTGCATTCATGTCTTCTAAAAGGAAATCAATTGTGAAAATAACTGAAAGTTTCAAGTTTTTACTTCCATGCTGTAATGACATCAACATTGTGACTAATCTCTAGTAGACCTGGATTTCTGACATTAAATTTTGTAGATAGTTTCCTTGAAAATAAATTGTGCTTAAGGGGAATAATGTTTTGAAAAAAGGGAATCATTAAAATGTCTGTGAGCTGTTACATAAGAATTAACATCAAAAGCACTCAAATACAGGATTTGTTTCCTTTTTTTACTTATTTATTTATTTTTTCGGAAGTGAAATATGAAGATTGCTTAGAATAGCCTGCCTATTACTGATTGGTTGTAGAATAATATATGGATCTTTCAGTTCTGCATGTATGTCTATAAACACATAATTTATACACATATGTATTTATGTACATATTTATGTACACATATGTACATGTGTGTATATATATCTATCACTTCATTTATATATAATATAAAAATCATACATATGATTAAGTGAACTGCTCTATGAGTCATTCACTATAAAAAAATGGCAAAGACTGTAAGATCCTAAACAGGCATTTTAATAAAACTTATTAAGTTTATTGTTAGATGACTATAACAGAACTTAAAAAAAATCTATTATGATGTAAAATTGAAGTGGTTTCTAAATTCGAAACAAATGATCCTTTTTAGATAACATTGTTATCTAAATGTTGCCTCTCAATTTGTTTTAAAAATATGTAAAAGTAGCTGCATAATTAAGCATAGAAAAAGTATCTGCTGTGTGCTTGCTTTTAAAAATGATGGAACCGGCATAATTCTTTCCACTCTAGTCTGACAACTGTTAGCAATCTTGTTTTCCATTTCCATATCTAAGATTTAAATGATCTAGTAAATACACAGTAATGTTACCCTTACTCTTTCAAATTGATGACATGTTACTTCTAGTTCTTTTATCATCGCTTCTCATTCCTGATTTCTTGGATTTGTTTCTTGCTCTGCTAGATTTTATTAAGCAGATGTTACTGTAAGGTACATGGGTACATTAATACTGAGATTTTGCTTGATTTTAAATTCTAGTCTGCTAATGGATAACTTGGCTTGGTTAAGAAACCAAAGTTGTAAGTTATTCTTCCTCTTGGGATTTTGGAGACATTTCCTCAGCCTCACCTGCTAATGAGGTCACAATGGACAAATGTGAGACCAAACCTATCTCGTCCCTTTGTATGAGATTTAATACTTTTCTCTTGACTGTCCATTTGAATATTTCTGTCATTTTTTAAAGTCTTGCATTTCAGTAATTTCACAGTGGATATTTCAGACTCGTTTTATTCTTTTCCATAGGAACAAAAAATTTGATCATTTTATTTTTAAAATTCTTTGTTATTTTCCACCTAATTTTGAGGGGTTCCCTCATGCTTTTCCCTCTTGTCTCTTATGGATGTTCAGTTGTCTTCCTTCTATTTGTACCTCTTATCCACTTTCTCCTATAGTTTAACTTTGCCTCCCATTTCTGTGTTGACCTGTATCAGCTCAGTTTGCCCCTTCTTCAGGGCTCTTAAGATTTTTCTTTGAAACTATTCATGTCTTGTTTGATTGTTTAAAGAAGATCATGTCAAGTGGATTTTATTTGAGTCTCTGGAGAGCCTACTTGGTGACCTCTGTTTCCTTACATAATTCCTTCTTTTCTCCATGTATTTTTCTCATCTGCATTTTTCTTACGTCTTTGCTATTGATTTTCTTTCATGAATCTGGTGCTAGTTCCTTTATGATCACCACCCACCTTGGAGTGGTGTCATCTGTTTGCTCACTGATTTTATGGGGAGTGCAGGACTCCAAGCAGTGTGCAAGGCAGTGCGGTGGAACATTCCATTTTGGCTCTGCTTTTGAATGTCCTCACAACCAACATGGTGTTCCCCGATGCAGGAGCGTGCCTCTGTCAGTAGTCAGTGGTCCACTTCTGTGTGGCTTATAGCTATGACCTTCAAGTTATGAGCTATTCACTTCACGCTGGAGGTCAGTTTCAGCTCTGCCTTCAGTTCACTTCCCTTCACACCTTGCTCAGCCTTGGGTTGGGTCTTAAGTGACAAAATGGCATCTTAGCATAGGGTGAGGTTGCACCAGGTCTTCCCAATGACCCATGCCCCTCTCAGCTCTTTGGGGTCCCCGGACCACCCTGTTCTACAGTTTCCTGTACTTTCGGGATTGTGGGCCAGGCTTTTGAGGGAAATCTGAATCCTCGTTGAAGCTGATAGTGGCTTATGCGGTTCCTTCCCCTACAACTCAGTCTAAGCCCCTGTTACCTACCAAGAGAGCTGTATCCTTTGTGGTTAATTTTGTTCTTTTGGTTATTTTTTAAGGAGTTTATAGGGAAAGAAAGGGAGAAAAATTACATTTGTTTTTTTGGAATATGTGTTGTAATCTCAGATGATATAGTAAGGCAATGATAAGGAAAAAAAGTATAAATTTAAATTTCTAAACAGCTTAAACATTATAACTACAGTGCTTTCTTTGTAATTTTATTTTTCTAACAGCAGTGAAGAAGAAAATAGGGCATAAAAGTCCATTGGGTGGGTCTCAGTGGCACCGAAATGAACACTCTCTGAAAGAGGTCATTAGGACCAGACCTCATAAGTACAAACAGACATGGAGTCATGAGACGAAGGACAATGCCGTTACCTAGAACTTTGCTTCATGCCCTACTTTGAGAGTCATGCCTATGTCCTTATAAACAACTACCACTCACATGTATTTTGCCTGTGTAGTTCAGAGTCCACTTTTTTTTTGGTGAGGAAGACCAGCCCTGAGCTAACATCCGTCGCCAGTCCTCCCCTTTTTCCTGAGGAAGACTGGACCTGAGCTAACACCCGTGCCCATCTTCCTCTACTTTATATGGGACGCCGCCACAGCATGGCTTGACAAGCGGTGTGTTGGTCCGCACCTGCAGTCTGAACCTGCGAACCCTGGGCCCCCAAAGCAGAACGTGTGAAGTTAACCACTATGCCACTGGGTCGGTCCCCCAGAATCTATTTTTGAATATTCTTATTTGTTCCTCTGGTCTTTTTTTCTAAACACTGGTCTAACCTATGTCATTTTGTTTTTCAGTTTTTTCCTCCATTAACCGAATAAGTTTTTACATTTTATCAAGGCTATTCTTTACTCCTTCAGATTTGTTTCTATCATATCAGACACATATTTAATACTCTAGATATATTAGAAATTTAAACATTCTGCTGCTATTGTAAATTGGATCATATCTTCAATTATAGCTCCTAAATTGTTATTGTTTAAGCAGGTAAAAGATATCACTATAAGTGTTATATGTGTGTGTGTATAATCTATTTTAAAGTTTCTTTATAAAATGTTCTCATTTTGTAGCACCTTATATATGATTTTATATCACCTAAAATCAAATTATTTGTAGATAGTAATAGTTTTACCACCTCCTTTCAAATTTTTTTAACTCTTGTGCCTTTTTTTTATTGTGGTAAAGAAACACATAACGTGAGCTCTAACCTCTTAACACATTGTTTTTTTTTTTTTTTTTTGGTGAGGAAGATTAGCCCTGAGCTAACATCCATTGCCAATCCTAGTGTTTTTGCTCAGGAAGATTGGCCCTGAGCTAATATCTGTGCTCATCTTTCTGTATTTTATATGTGGGATGCCCACCACAGCATGGCTTGATGACTGGTGCATAGGTCCACACCCGGGGTCCAAACCTGTGAACCCCAGGCCACCAAAGCAGAGTGCATGAACTTAACCACTATGCCACTGGGCCAGCCGCACTCTTAACACATTTTTAAGTGTACAGTACAGTATTGTTAACTATAATAGCTACGTTGTACAGCAGATCTCTAGAACTTTGTCATCTTGCATGACTGAAACTTTTTACCCATGGAACAGCAACTCCCCATTTCCTCCTGCCCCCAGCCCCGGGCAACCACCTTTCTACTCTCTGCTTCTATGTGTTTGACTACTTAAATGCCTTGTAGAAGGGGTATCATGCAGTATTTGTCCTTCTGTGTTGGGCTTATTTCACTTAGCTTAACATCTTCAAGGTTCATCTATGCTGTTGCATATGATAGGCTGTTCTTTTTTAAGGCTGAATAATATTCCATTGTGTGTGTGTGTGTGTATGTGTGTGTGTGTGTGTATGTCACATTTTCTTTATCCATTCATCTATCACCTGACATTTGGGTTGTTTCCACCTCTTTGCTATTGTGAACAATGCTACAGTGAACATGGGAACGCAAAGATCTCAAGATTCTGTTTTCAAATCTTTTGTATAAGTACTTCGAAGTGCAATTGCTGGATCATATGGCAGTTCTATTTTTAATTTGTGAGGAACTTCCACCCTGTTTTCTACAGTAGCTACACCATTTTACATTTCCACCACCGGTACACAAATGCCCCAATTTCTCCACATCCCCACCAACATTTGTTATTTTTTTTATAATGGCCATCCTAACAGGTGTGAGGTGGTATCTCGCTGTGGTTTTATATTTGCATTTCCCTGATGATGAGTGATGCTGAACACCTTTTTATGTGCCTGTTGGCCATTTGTGTCTTCTTTGGAGAAATGTCTATTCAAGTCCTTTGCCCATCTTTTAATTGAGTTGTTGGGGTTTTTGCTGTTGAATTGTAGGAGTTCCTTATACTATTAGTTCTTTGACTTGGCTATTTGTATTGTTAATTCCTTCAACACAATGGTAAATATTGATAATAGTAGTGAGAGTAAGCATTTACGTGATTTCTCTCACTTTGTTATTTCCTTATTATTTCCTCTATAAGTACATGGTGCCTTTTGGGCTAAACATTTAATTTGGTATTATAATTTTTTTTGGTTAGTTCGTTTTGGTTTTCATTTAGGTTAGTTAGATATTTATGCATTTTTCCCATTTCTAAATCAGAATTTTATTTGGACCACGTTGCGGATTTGTTTCTGACTAATCTAAGATCAGTATTAATATTTCCCTATGTGGTATACTAACATTGCATTGATTTTTGTTTGAAGTTATTTTTCTGATATTCAGGAAGGTTTGCATATTTGTTCCCTTTGACCATTTAATTTTTGCCTAAAACGTATCCTCTGGAAGTGTCCAAAAGAAATGCTCATGCTCACAATATTCCCTGAATTTTTTTTAATTGAAAATAATTTTCCTGTTATTTTTACACTCAAGACACAGTGTGTCAGGATGCAAAAATATTTGGTTCCCATGCTCTTTTTGCATCTTGTTTGATCCACTCTCATATGGCGATGAATATTACCACAGAGAAATTGAGGCCCGTCTAAATTTTAACCCTGATATGTCAGCCTAATATTTTTGCCAAGAACACTTTCTACTCTGTTCAATGTTTTTTCTGACTTATTACAGATTAATTAACTGTGACATAATGCGAGTCTTTTCAAAGAGTGATTCAAGTGTTATGTTATTTCTAACATTTTTTTTAAGTTTAATCTGTAATATTTGATATGTAGCATAATTTTGGTTTTCTGTTTTCTGGACTCCAATTATGCATATGTCAGTCTTTTTGACATATTCCTCCAATCCTTTTTAATGCCTTTTTATTTCTATTTCATTGTATTTATTTTTCTTACATCTATCCTATCTCTCTTCAATTTTCCCCATAGGTTCTATTCTTTCTTGTTTTTCTTTTAACTTCATCTCCATTTCTGTGATTTTTATTCTTTTTTCATTACTGAGTTCTGTCAGCTTATGACCCACATTCTGTCGTTTTCTTGCTATCTCTTTCTTCGGTTATTGTATTTTGACTCTGTTTTCCTCTTTCATGGAAGTGAACTACTTTATTAAAGATTTTTAAGTGGTCTAGAGAGTGGTGTATAAAATTTACTGTTTTTAAGAACCTTCAGCTCTTTTTCTGTATGTCAAGATCTTGTCCTGAAGAAGGTTATATTGAGGAGAGTTACACTCATGCAATTCTTTCAGACTGCTGATATTAGGTCCTCGTTATTCTTTATAATTTTTCCTTGCCTCTTTTCTGTTCAGTCAGCTACTGCTATTAACCCTCTAAAAAGCCTAGAGCTATCCATTATGGTCAGAGTTTACAGACCACTTACTATGAAACTCACAGGTTATGGTTCAGTGGCCAAAATTTAATTGGATATTTTGAAAATTTGCTGCTCATAGGTGGTTGTCAAAATTTTTTCAGTGTGAAATTGGGAGTAGAATAATTCAAAGGGAAAGAGATAGTTTGTAGGGTTGGGTTACTCCTTGGTTGAAGTTTACTTTCATATGAACGGTCTGGGTTAAATTTATGTTGCCTTCACTCCAAAATATTGACGTGGCTTACTAAACTGGTGTTGAATGCAACAATCCTTGGCAATAATAATTAGATGTTCCCATTCTTCATTTTCCTGATTCCAGATTGCTGTAAGTACAGTGTACAATTTTGTTCTAGTTAACATAGCTTTTAACATAGCTTATTAATATCTCTGGAACTCACTCAACCTTTATCATTTCAATGGTCAATAAAATATGAGCACTTACATAAAGTCTCATTTCTGGCAGAGAGACTCAAGTAAGAAATCTGACAAGCTCAGGGTTTCTGCCCTCAAGGATTGTAATCAAGTACTGGAGAAAAATAAACAATCATTTCATTACAATATTGATATACTGTTGTGCAGGATCCATAAACATATAAAAGGGCTATGTAACTGAGAATAAAGTCTAAGAGAATATTTCTGAACAAGATTACATCTGACTTGACCCATTGAAGAGGACAGGCATTAACCAGGGAAGAAGGATTAGTGGTTCATCAGGCAGAGGGTACAGCATGCTGCTTGCCAAGGTTGTTGGAGACAGCAAAGCTCATCAACATAGCTGCTAATCACACAGGGGGCCAGTGTGCCCCAGGGCATGCAAGTGAGTGCATGGGCAAAGAGGTGAGATGCACAGGACCCAGGAAGACTAGCTGCCAAGACAAGGAAGTAGAATGATAAGATGCAAACTGGATACTAGGACAAATAAGATTGTCAGCGGTGCACTTTTGTTTTAAGTTGTGGGAGGCCTGAAAATGGACATGATCTGAACAAATAGGTTTGGGGAAAATTGGTGGAGTGAGATCCGTGAGAATTTAGAGAGATGACAGAATCCAGATTACAAAAATTAATTCTGAAAAATGTAGATAAAGGTAATTTGAAAGTAGACAAAATTTTAAAAATTCAGACAGAACCCAAAAATGGACTTGGCCATTAAAGCTTAAGTTTTGGCTCTGAGGCATTTGTAGAAGTGAAATGTTGACATCTTGTCTTATGTGCAATGACCAAACTGTCAGCTTAATTTGTAAAGTGAAGATAATTCTTTTCTAATTTGATCAACAGTCTGAAAGCAATGGTGATGAGAACTGACAGCTTTAAATCTTAGGATATAACTCATCTGGACATCAATTGGTATTTCGAAATACGTGACTGTGAAAAGACAAGAGTGAGATATTAGGAAGCAAAGTATTACAAGTGAACGGGGTTAAAGTTCAAGGTTATCTAGATAGATAGATAGATGTAAACTGAAAATCATATATATAATTTTTACAGATATATATGTAATATGCATATATTTTTACAAATGTATGTATTTAGAGATTTATATATCTGTAACAATTGAGAAGACTGAAAGATCTACCATGTGCTCTTATTGGAAGACTCTAATCTGGAGAATGACAATTAAGATGCCAGTAAGTGCTAATTTGAGCAGACTAAGAGTATACATACATTTTCTTTTTAAAACTCATGTTTAGTAATGTGCATCTAAGTTTTCTCCATGTATTTTCATGGCTTGAAAGCTCATTTCTTTTTAGCGCTGAACAATATTCCATTGTCTGGATGGACCACAGTTTATTTTTCCATTCACCTACTGAAGGACATCTTGGGTGCATCCAAGTTGTGGCAATTACAAATGAAGGTGCTGTAAAGTCTACATGCTTCATGACTCCAATTACATGACATTTTGGAAAAGGCAAAACCATGAAGACAATAAAAAGATCAGTGGTTGTCTAGGATTAGGAGGTAAGGAGGGATGAATAGGCGGAGTATAGACAATTTAGGGTAGTGAAACTACTCTGTATGATACCATAATGGCGGATACATGTCTTTATACATTTGTCAAAACTCACAGAATGTATAATACCAAGAGTGAACCCTAAAGTAAATTATGAACTTTGGGTGATAATGATATGTCATTGTAGGTTCATCAATTGTAATGAATGTACCATTCTGGTGGGGGACCTTGATAATGGGGGAGGCTGTGCATGTGTGGTGGCAAGGGGTATATGGAAACTCTCTGTACCTCCCTCTCAATTTTACTATGAACCTAAAACTATTCTAAAAATTTAAATCTATTTTAAAAAGCCAAAATAACCATCTTATCATACAATTTGGAAATTCCTCTCCTATGTTCTTACTCAAGAGAAATGAAAACCAAAAGCACAGAAATATTTGTTTAGGTATATTCAAGACAGCTTAAACTGAAAAGAACTTGGACATCCAACAAAATGTGACTAGATTAAAAAAAATGTAGTGTATACATACAATTAGAATGGGGCTCATTTTTAGAAATGATTGACTCATTGATATTGCACTATATGGATGACTGTCAAAACTAAACGCCGAGCCCAAAAGAGAAATACAAAGAATCCACGCAATTTTAGTCCACATATATTTGACATTCTGAAATGTGCAATCTAATTTTCAGTGACAGAAAACATATCATCAGTTGCTTGGGGCTAGGACAGAAGGAGGATTTGACCGAAAAAGGGCATGAGAGAATGTTCTGGGGTTATGGGAATGTTCTGTGATTTAATTGTGGTTTGATTGTGGTAAGCATGTGGTTATGCTGATGCATGTATTTTTCTAAACTCATTGAACTGTACATTTTAAACAGATGCAGTTCATTGTATGTATTACATCTCAACAAATTAGATGAAAAATATAAATGACCTAAACACATTATATATCTATGTAATTAATAGATTGGATAAAAATTAAAATTCAACAATATGCTATTATAAGAGATGTGTATTAATTCTAAGACTCCCGTAAGTTCAAAATAAATGGATGAGAAAGATATACGACACAAACACTAGCCCTAAGAAAGCTGAAGTCGCTATATTAAAATCTGACAAAGTAGACTTCAGGAACATGAAAACCAGAGATAAGAAAGGACATTTCTTAATGAAATAGGGGTCAATTCATCAAGAAAATATAAAAATATTAAACATGAATGTATGCATTAACAGAGATTCAAAATGGAGAACGGTTCTGACAGATCTACAGTCAAAGATAGACAAATCCATAATTACAGATTCAGATTTCAAGCCTCCTCTCTCAGGAATCGATCTGACAAATAGAACACAAGTGAGGGTAGAGATGATGTGAGCACCCTTATCAAACCACCTGAAATAACTGACATCTGCAGAACATTTACCCAACAACTGTAGAACACACCTATTTCCAACTGCACATGGAACATCCACAAAGATAGACCACAAAATAAATAATAATACATTTTAAAAGATTGAAATTCTATCAAGTATGTTCTTTGATTAAAATAGAATTAAAAATCAATGAAAACAATTATCTGGGAGATCCTTGAATATTTCTCAACTTAAGCAAAATATTTCTTCTTAGCCCATATTCCACAGAAGAAAGTATAAGAAATATTAAAAACCCAACCTATTAGAATGTGTGGGATGAAGCTAAAGTGGTAGCTAGAGGGATATTTACAGCTTTATATGTTCACATTAGACGTCTTTAAGGTGTTAAAATCAATGTTCTTTCTCACTGAGAATCTAGGAAAAGAACGAGTAAATTAAGGAGCTGGCCAGGTGATGTAGCAGTTAAGTTTGCGCGCTCTGATTCGGCAGCCCAGGGTTTGCAGGTTCGATCCCGGGAGTGGACTGACTCACTGCTTGTCAAGCCATGCCGTGGCGGCGTCCCATATAAAGTAGAGGAAGATGGGCACGGATGTGAGCCCAGGGCCAGTCTTCCTCAGCAAAAAGAGGAGGATTGGCAACGGATGTTAGCTCAGGGCTGGTCTTCCTCACACACACAAAAAAGAGCAAATGAAACCCTGCCTATGACGAAGGAAGGGAATAATAAATACATGAATATATAAAATAATAAATCATTGAAAGGCATCAATAGAGAATATATATGTTTTCAGGATACTGTTAAGTGCTCTATGCTTTTCTCAGAGGGAATCCTGAGACATGGGAAATAATTCTTAACTTTAATATAAGTAAAGAGGTGCGAAGGGAAGAATGGGAGATAATAGCTTCAGAATAAACAGGCAGGAGGAAGGTTAAAGAGACAAGATGGAAGGGCAAATAGTGATGCGATCCTTCTCAGTGACCCACTGCATCACTGGTAAAGTGCCTGAAAAACCTACGGGAGTAGACTCCTTGTGGCTAACAGCGGAGGAGAAGTTTACCACATGGACGACCTTGTGACACAACAGCACCTTGTTTTCACGCAGTCTAAGGCAGAGAGAAGCATGGGACAGAGTGAGAGAGCTTTTAGAAGTCATGTCTGGAGACTGGAAACATTACATGCAGTCATTCTGCAAACGTTGATTGACTCCTTTTATAGGCACTGGATGGAAAGCATTGAGGAAGCTTGGAAGACCTTCTCCTATGACGTTTCTCATTCATGTGGGAAAAGGTAGGCAAACAAGTAAATAAATGTGTATAATGTTAGAATTGATCAGTGTGCTGTGCAAAATAAAGAGAGACAACAGCTGAGATAGGCTAATGGGCCCGATGGAGGAAGCCTTACAATAATTGAAGGAAGATGACTCCAGAGAGAAAGAAGAACGAGGGCAACCACGGTGGGATGACGCTGTCCCTGCTACGTGCAGACGAAGCAAGCACCTGGGATGACTCTGCACTTGCCACGTGCAGAGGAAGCAAGCACCTGGGATGACTCTGTCCCTGCCATGGGGACAGGAAGCAAGTACCTGGGATGACCATGTCCCTGCCACGTGGAAAGGAAGCAAGCAGAGTTGTGTGTCAGGAGTGGAGGGAGTTGAACGTGACAGAGGAAAAACGTGAGGTCAGGGAGGGTCTGAAGGCCAGGTCAGGTGTGATTTACAGGGACTTTGGCATAACTTAATGTGTCTAAGAAAGCAAAGAGGTCCCATAGCCCATTCACATTTGCACAGGAATACTAGGCTGCTTTGCTTGGAACAGTTTGTGGAAGAACAAGAGAAGAAGAGAGAGGTCACTTAGGCAGCCATGCGGTCATTCAAGTGCTACACCTCCATGGCTGTAATGAGGCTGGTGGGAGGTTGGCAGCATTTGATGAGGGATTAGATGTAGGGTGGAGAGAAAAACAAGTGGAGGATGACTGTCAATATGTGGGATCCCAACCAGACTTCCAAAGACAGAGGATGGTGGAGGAGAAGCTTTCCCTGTGAAGACTGTAGAATTTTATAAGTGGTAATTAACATCACAAGATTTGTATGTATTCAGTGATCAAGATGCTTGCTTTGTATGGAATACTTTTGCACAGGCAACAACTTGAAACAGAAGTGCTTTGGAGACTATTGTAGTCTAGAAAAGATAGAAGTTGGAGCCTTTGCATTTTAGCCTATGCCAAACCTTTCCATTAATACTTTATGGAGTAGTCAGGAAAACTTTCATTTAGTCTGTTTTACACAGATCATTAAGAGAAATCTCTGAAATATTTATTTTAAAACTAACAAGTGTTTTTTTTTTCTCTCTCCCTTCAGAAAATAAACAACCATGTTCAACCAACTGCTCTCTCCTTTGAAACAACTGTCTTGGCCATTTGCCCTCTCTCACTAAAAGTATAATATAAATGGAAAGCCAACATAATGTTTAAACTAGACTTACAATTTAAATTTATTTATCTTTTACATATGGATCTCTAGTCTATAAATGATAAGAACCTCTATTATACAAAGAAAATTGAACACAGTCCCTGCTTCCCGGAATTTAATATTTAAAATATTGATGATTTGGATAAGTTTATTGGAATTTCTATATAGTACTGTTTTCTTTACCAGAAGTTCATGGAAATGCATTTAAAGTTAGATCTTTTATTTCTGTTCTTTTTTATAATCATAAACACTCCTGGAAGTGAAGTAAAAATAATAACTTTTAGTGAAGTACATTTTACAGGGAATGGCTAATAGGAAATTTTCATACATGCATGGAGTTTCATTTTTAAAAAAAGATGTATGTAGAAGATTTAAGAGTATTTTATGCAATGAACACAGTCATCAAAAATGCAACTTTTAATAGAATGAACGGGAAATATAAAATTGTCCATTTTTGATTTCTCAAGGAAAGAGGATTTGAGAAGCTATTTGAATTACAATAAAAAGAGGTTTTAAATTTTTTTTTACTTTTTTTTTTAGGAATCAAGAATAAGCCAAAACAAGCATTTGGTGTGCTTGTAAAGAATTCTTAAAAGGCAGAGGAAGATCTATTGAGTGAAGTGTGGGAAGCCAACTCCTTTGAATAGAACATCTTCTCTTAGGAGTGAGATTTACAACAGCCGTGAATTGTGTGGTACTGGAAGGTGGTGAGGTTATTTCATTGAAGATTTTCATATTCAATATAATCTATAGGTTGCAGGGAAAACTTGGAAAATTATGATGAGTGTTAGTTTTGCCGTATTGTCTCTACTGAGTGTTGTTCAAAGTCTAGTAGTCTGCCCCCAGAGATATGGACATAATTGCCCACAACGTTGACTGTTATTTTCACGTGTATATACACAGGGATGAAAATGTTGAAAGAGTTTTCTGATTGTATGGAAGTTTAATACTAAGACCTACTGAGCCATAGCAAAACATACTTTCTTGATCCTAATGCCCAACACAAAATAGCAGTTTTATGGATTTCGAAGTTCTTTTTTCCCCTTGTCAAATAAATTCAGCCCTGGTCTTGTTTTGAAAGATAGTTTCAATCCATGCTTTCACATCCAGCTGTTCACAAAAGTTTGTCATTGAGTCAGCATGTGGGTGCTCAAATATGACCAAACATTCTACTTTTACTGGAATCATGGTAACCAAATGGATATAAATATACATTTAACAGATAAATGGTATGTTTCTCATTGAAATGGGAAATTATGTACTCTTTAGAGGTTCCACAAGAGAAAAACCCTCTTATAGGCTTGAAAACAGTAACCCCATCTAAGTCCACATGTTGTTATTAGAATAATTTGTTACTTGTACAACTGGTCAACCCTTTATACGTCTCCACAGTCTATTATCTCTATGCCAAAAATACTTATTTAGTTGACTTCTGCTGAACTTCAGGTTTCCGCTTAAATATCACCGCCCGTTATTCACTCATTATTCACTTGATGGTTTAACCATTTCTTGAGGTTTGCAAACATGATTATGTGGTTTAAGAAATACGTATTTGCTATATTTGATTACTTCACTCTCCTGAATCATTTATTCTGTTATGCTACTTATTTATTTTGATTATTCCTCTGAACTAGGAAAAAAACAATAACAAAAGTTTCTTTAGCACATATTCCTCTCCAAATATGTCATGTTTCTCTGTTTTCTTGTAAAATTCTTTAAGAGAGTAGTCTAGACTCATGTACTCCTATTTCTCCTTTTCAATTATCTCTTGAATTCACTCCAAAGCCTAGGACAAAAGGGGGCTACGTAAGGAATGTATATGAGCTGAAATATGAAGAAAAGTGTGTCCATGACTGACCAGATTGCACCACATTTCAATGACCTCCACATGGCTGGATGCAATGGATATGACAAGCTCTTACTGCAGGAGACATTCTGCAGCAGGCATGGCATGCACCACCTCTGAGAAGAAACTTTAACTGTGATTGTGGGGCTCAGAGCAGACTCCTGTTCCTTCTCTTTGCCATGAGAATGGGTACCTCCCACATAAAGAGCTATTCCTCCTCTTGCATTCTGGAATGAAAAAACATGGAGCAGAACCTTATACAAGCTGCGGCTTGCATGGCCAGGGGCTCAAATGAATACTGTCACGTAAACCACCACTGATGCTGGGTGCTTGATAAACCAGCCAAGTGGTTGATAAAATGTCTAACGCATTTCTCACACAGAATATGTCTGAACACAAACTCAACAGCATGTGCCCCAAACTTACCCAAGTTTAGTTTTCTGAGTCTCGGAAGTCTGCAGACTTCTAAATCTTGTAGTGCTCTTTGACTCTGTTTTACCTCTCACAACTTATCTGCCTGCAGATCATGAAGATTCTATTTCAAAACGTTTGCAGAAACCAAACACTAGTCATTAGTAATACTGTTACCATCAGACCAACTACCACCCTCTTATCCATTGCTCTGTTCTTTAACAGGATCCCTGAGTGCTCTCCCTACTCCCCACTCCACCCTGCCCAGCTACTGTCAAGAAATCACCCATATAATCTTGCTAAAAGTTTAAGTTACAGCATGGCATTTCTTGACTCAAAACCCACCAGTGGCTTTCTAGTTTGCTAAGGGTAAAAGCCCACATTCCTAAAATGCTTATATGTCTCCTTACAATTCTCCCTTCTGTACGCGATTTCACAGGTGTAAAGTGAAGGCCCAAGAGGTTACAACCAATTATTATTTAAACAGCTTAGAAATGGTCTCGGTTTCTTTTTACGATAATTTTATTTATATCTCATCACAATGTAACAAGCTGTGTTTGGTCAAGTTACCTAAACTTTCTATACCTCCCTTTCTTTATATGTTACTTAGGGCTACTAAGGGCCCCTATTTCAGAGGGTGGCCATAAGAATCTAAAGAGATATGTGTAAAGCATTTAGACCATGACTTAGTATATAACCTCCCATTGAATTTAAAATATTTTTAAATTTCTGTTTTATTTTTCTTGGATTCATCTTTAAAAAAATTTCTAAATTCCAAATGCATGAGTACCTTCTAGTGCTCTTTTGGCTTACAATATACTACTTAACTGCATAATAATCTGTAGGATTTTACTCTTGTAATTTGTGAAACTCCCTTGAAGCATCAGCAGATAGAAAATTTTAGTTTGCTTTTTAAAGTACAAGCATTCTTCCATGGTTCTGTGTAATGTTTTAGATATATTAATTACTTCAACTTGATGAATTTTGTTTTCCAAATTTTCTATATCTTCAGTGAGATTTTATTGAATTTTCTTATCAGTCCTGAAAGAAGTGTTAGAACCTCCCATTCTAATTTTGGTTTCATGGTTCTGTCAATATCTGCTATGGTGATTTCAGGATTCAATGAGAAACAGGTCAGTTGTCCAATGTGAGTAGCCTAACATCCTATAGCCTTGGGAGCAGGAAAAAATACTTTTCTCTGTGTAGATAGGAGAAGGAAGCAGCTGTCCCATGAAGAAGTCTCCTTTCTCCAGCCATTTGGAATGTAAATGAAATCTCTCCAGGAGCCTGAAAAACCCCGTCTGTTTTATCACCTACAAATCACCTTATAAGGTCATGGGATCATTCCCCCTTGAAGTGTAAATACCTCAAGTGGACACCAGTCTTCTAGGAACTTTGGGGCTTAACCTAGGGGTAAGTCTGAGCTCTAACCATTTGCCTTTGGGGGAGATAAGAGAAGTTTTATTATCCTATTGGATCAGAGCAATTATTCCCTTTATTAGAGAAACAAATGGCTACACATCTAATCCTTACAGTATATGAAAATGTTTCTAGGAGAAATGAAAGCAAACATTTTCTAAATTTGTACTCTATACATTTCAGTGCCCCAGGCGGCTAGGGGTGTTTTCCAGAGGAGCACTGAGAAAACCAGAGAAGTCTTATTTCTCCACAGTGTTTTTTATGATTTTCATGGAATATTCCTTTTCAATCTTTTTGCGTCTTTATATCTAAGTATATCTGTTAAATAACATATTTTGGACACTTTTCACCCAATCTGGTTCTCTTTGTATCTTACTTGAGACAGTAGTACATGTAATTAATTTTATTCCTGTACATGCATGTACTTATAGTCACATACACAAATGTATTGTGATAGATAAAATATAGGTACATTATATACTACAATATATAAAATTTAATAGGTTTCATATATCTATACTTAAACAATTTCATTGATTATCTTTGTTTTTCCATTTTTTCAACTGATTATTTTTCCACCTTTTATATTCCTTTCCAATGAGCCCAGGAGATATAGACTGTTATTAATCTCTTAATGATATCACTAGGGATTAGGGTATGTTATTGACCTGTCGATGTCTAATATTAACTTAATTTTTACTGTCACATAATACAAAGATATTTAAAAAATACACCTACATCCAATCCAAATACATCATTGTTGCATTTATTTTAATTCTATAAACATTTTTAAACTCATAATGTCACTATCAAGTTTTTATCTCAATATTATTTTGGTTTTCTCCCATATTTGCCAGTCTCATTGATTTTTATTCCTTTCTGCACCTTCAACCTTTCCTCTGAGATCTATTTATTCTGTCTCTGTTTCCTTAAATGTTGGCACACTAAGACAGATTCTCCTAGTTTTTGGTTGTGTGAAAATATCTTTATTTCTCTATCAATTTAGTAAGTCAGTTTGATAGTATTTTACTGTATCATTAAGACTTCCATTTTGTTTTTGTACAGAATCTAGCTGTCCATCCTGTTCCTACTCTCCAGGCAATCTACCCTTTCTGAACACTTTTTCTCTAAATATATTAAGATTTCCACATAGTGTTTGGGTTTGCCAACTTTACTTGGATAGATCTTTATGTGGCTGTCTTACCATTTGTTCTTCTTGGGCTGTGTACTGCTTCTTGAGTCCCAAGCATGATATCTTCCTTCGGTATTGGGAAGTCCTTGCCCACTACCTTTCCAAAAATTTGAGATTCCCTATCCTTTTAGTACATTAAATACTTACATGTTCAATTTTAAACTATATTTTCTTTTATCCCTTCCCCCCTCTATTATATTCCCATTCTTCTGATTCTTCATATTTCATTTTGTCCATAATAGCACTATTCACAATAGCCAGAATTTGGAAGCAACCCAAGTGTCCATCGATGAATGAATGCATAAACAAGATGTGATATACACATTCAATGGAATATTAATCAGCCTTAAAAAGGAAGGATATTCTGATACCACAACATGGATGAACCTGGAAAACACGATGCTCAGTGAAATAAGCCAGTCACAAAAAGACAGATACTGTGTGATTCCACTTCCATGAAGTCCCTAGAACAGTCAAATTCATAGAGATGGAAAGCAGAATGGTGGTTGCCAGGGGCTGGGGAGGGGAAATGAGGAGTTAGTGTCTAATGGGAACAGAGTTTCAGTATTGCAAGATAGAAAGAATTCTGGAGATTGGTTGCACAACAGTGTGAGTGTACTTAATTTAACACCACTGAACTTAAAAAATGTTTAACATGGTAAATCTCAAGTTCTGTGTATTTTAGCAAAATTAACAATTTTTTAGAAAAGGCATTGGAGTTACTAGTCCCTCCTTTTATTTTTTTGAGGCAGATCGGCCCTGAGCTAACATCTGTTGCCTACCTTCCTCTTTTTTTCTCCCCAAAGCCCCAGTACATAGTTGTATATCCTAGTTGTAGGTCCTTCCAGTTCTTCTATGTGGGATGCTGCCTCAGCATGGCTTGATGAGCGGTGAGTAGGTCCACGCCTAGTATTTGAACTGGTGAACCCCGGGCTGCGAGAGCAGAATGTATGAACTTAACTGCTTTGCCACCAGGCCAGTCCCTACTAGTCCCTCTATCTGGAATCATTTATACTGAGATGACAGTATGACTCCTTCCTCTATCTTCAGATTCTGCTTGAATGCCTCTCCACCACTCTCTGCCTGGACCCTGTGTTATGTTTCCATATAACTGTCATCGGCATCTGCAATCTGTTATGTTGTAGGTTTACTGGTTTATTTCCTGTCTCCCCTCTTGGGAACAGAAGCTCTGTGGATCAGTACCTGTGTGGGTCACTGCTTTGTCTGCTACAGGCCTGGAATAATGGCCTTCCTCTAGCCTGGGCTCAATAGGGGCCTATACTGAAGACACACTTGACCTTTGTATAGGCACTTGTGAAAATCCATGCTTTCTGTGCAGCACACGTGAGGTTAAATGACACACTGCTCTCTGCTGTAACTTCCAGTAGCTAATTTTTGAAAATATGAAGACATCCATTCATCCCAAAGATAAGGGGCTAGTCTCCTAACACTGTTAGCAGATGGCTACATTTGGTAAGGTTTATCAAGTGGTGTCCTTGAGTGCACACGTGTCCCGCTAGGAAGGATCTGAGAAGGAGCTCTCATACATTTCCACTGTGATTTATTTCGGCTGCTAGTGGCTCTTTCTTCAAACATGGGACTAGCTAATATTGAGCCATAACTCAGGGGCAGGGGGAAGCAATCCACAGTTCATTGAAATAAATGTTGTGATGAAGAATGGTGCTCAGGGGCATATCGCCACAGGAACGCAATGCCCATCATTTGCCAAAATAAATGCACACAGTGAGACTAAAATAAAGAACTAACACACACTAACCAAATAAAAACAAATGCATGAACAATGGGAGAGACACTGGTGCCTTTCTTTCCTTCATGCAGGAAGCTGCACCTCTGACATTTGCAGCAACTATGGGCTGTCTCCTCGGGTCATGTCCTTTTCACCTATTTTTATGAGGAAAACCTGCCACACGTGTTTCTTGGAGTTAGAATGGCTATCAGACAGGTGTCACAGAGCTTTGCAATTTCTTTTTCCCTCTCCACGTGGATGGATTTGTGGGCTTTTGTATGGCTGGATGGGCTTACAGAAGGCACAGGGAGGGGAGAATTTCTGGAGAGGAAACTGAGGAGGGAAGGTGAAGAACCGTTGTCCACATTTGGAGGTCTGGGCCTTGCCCCTGTGGTGCCCGAGTCTTTAAAACCTCACATTGTTCCCTAACAACATTAAGGTTGAAACTAAAAAATAACAACAGTAGTAATAACAATAATACCTATTATTATTGTGTGCAGCAGTGAGCGGGTGCGACTTTTGCTATTCAAGGCAACGACAAAAATCCCCTTGGAGTGATACAGTGGAATGTGGAATCCAAGTAATGACTCATCAGGTGGGATCTTTCTAGGACATGCATTCTCAAGGGGGGTGATATTCCCCTAAAAGGGGCAAAAAGAGTGGTTCTTAGTGGGTGGAAAAAAATCACATTCTTGCATCTTCCAAGCCCAGATATCCATAGTGTACACAATCAGATACACAGTTATTTGTGGTATTAAGATTTCATCAAGGTGAGGCTGGTTAACGAAAAAAGATCTCAAAAGGCTCCTTGGGTGGGGGTGGGGGAATGATGGTTGTTTTTAACGCGTCAACTTGACAGGACCATGGAGTACCCAAGGCTCTTATTGTTGTTTCATTGTATTAGCCCGTAAAGATGAATAGCAAGTTCATTTAATTTTGAAGAAACTGACCATGGTAACGTTGTTCAAAAGACCCTTGTTTTATAGGCTGATTCACTGGTTTTCTTAAAAGATAATAACCTGATTGAGACCTGTTTTCTCCAAGTTAAGTAAGCACTCTTCCATGAGCTTTCCATAGATATGAAAGGATCTAATATTCATAATAAGCTCAGAGGTATAGACATACCCAGGATACTCCAAACCCTTATCTCTAAAGGGGCGTTCTAAATGGTATGCCCTCTAGCAAGACCCCTCACCCACTTCTGAGCCCGGGACACAACTGAAGACCAGATGTTTTCTCAACAATATCTTGGCATTTACATTTGTGCGTTGGCATCTCTCAAAGCCCATGACATAGATCTTTGTGTCCTTCTACAAGGAACAGGGAGGAGATGTGCTGGGGCACGAAGATGATTTGCTTAAACAATAATCTGGGAAAAAGTAAAGGACAGGGTTTTTCTAAGAACGGATGAATATCCATGCAGGTGCACGCCACACGAGACAAGCAGGCTTGATTGAAACAACCAAACAGTCAGGTCCTGAACATCTTTTCTAGAAGTATGGGAAAAATGAGTAATGTGCCCAAGGTCTAAAAGACCTTCAGGATACATCGCTGACAACCAGGATGTTTATTTTCAATGTTACAGAATGATCTCTTATGACAAATGACCAGTGGATTCACCACATCCACAGACAAATAGTATATAAAGACACAAAAATTCAGAATCTCAACAACAGAAAAGCCATTCTGAGCTCCTTCAGAAAAGGAACCAACAAAAGCCAAAGAGATGAAGATTCTACTGTTCACCTTTGTACTTGCTCTTGTTGGTGCTGGCCAGACACCTCTATCTAAAAAAGACCTTGCAAAGGTACGTGAGAAGGTCTTCAGTATGCATGTGTGTGGGTGTGTCTCTCTTTTGGGGTTGTTATATGTGTATCCAAATTTATGTGGACCTAAGCCTAGCCATCTATCTCCAACTCAGAACTGCTCTGTTAATTGGCTACTTACACATTTCTACTGTACTTGTCTTATATTGTCTCTGTATTGTCTATATAATCTATCAATTGGCTCCTTTTGCATTTCTTTTGTATTTATTTAAGACAAGGAGAACCAACCAGAGAACTATTGGTTGGAGTTCTGCATTTGATAACAGAGCTTAAGCTACATCAGAAATATCTCCCTTTCTTGTTTTACCATTGACTTGGGTTTTCACATTATTTTATAAATCCTGCTTCATTCAGTAAAGATAGAGTTTCGTGCTGATGCAAAAGGGAAGGAAAACTCAGGATGGATGATGTCAGAGAAAATAAAAAAAGAATGACTAAAATTTCTAACGGGAACTTTGCTTTTAGTTTCAGGAGAATGGAAAATCTTTTACATCGCATCCAGTAACATAGAGAAGATCAGTGAGAACGGACCATTCAGGGATTTTGTCCATAGAAGTGATTTTGACAGTGCAGATGGCGGAATGAACATGAAGTTTTGGGCCAAGTAAGTAAAAACAACACAGAATAAAAATACATATAAATGCTCGATCCTGAGAGAAGGTCCTTCTGACTTGCATGTTTGCAGTGAAATATCTGGATTATGTTCAAGAGTGTGGCTCTCTGAGTTGTGTGCATAGGAAGGTCTTCGGAGAGGTCACATCAGTTCCAGTACCCTCCTCTAGAAAATGTCCTGGAGCATTTTTATGGAGAGCAAAGAGTCACAGTAGCTCCACTGGGATCATCTCATTCAAAAAAGAGGGACAAAAGCAGCCAAAAGGGTATAGTGGTATCAAGCTCTACACTTCCTGACCAGTAGCCTGAATCTTTCGTGGAGAATTTGCAAAACATGGTTCATATTTAGGGGAACTGTGTTCCAGGAGAGTGTGAGCAGGTAGACAACACAAAACGATCTCTACCCTGAAAAATTTACTCATAATAATTTTTAATCATTACCAAATTCATTAAAGCCTTCATTGCTTCAAGGATTATTTATGAAATGCTCACCATATTGCAGGCATTTTATTACAATCTCAAATGACTAATTTCACTTAGCATAATACCCTCTAGATCCATCCATGTTGTCAGAAATGGCATGGTTTCATTCCTTTTTATGGTTGACTAATATTCCATTGTATATAAGCACCACATTTTCTTGATCCATTCATCTGTTGATGGACACTTAGGTTATTTCCATATTTTGGTTATTGTAAATAATGCTGCAATGAAAATAGAGGTGAGTGTATCTTTTCGAAATCATGTTTTTGTTTTCTTCAGATAAATACTCAGAAGTGGAATTGCTGGAATGTATGGTAATTCTTTCTTTAAGTTTTTGAGAAACCTTCATACTGTTTTCCATAATGGCTGTACCAATTTACATCCCCACTAAGAGTACACGAAGGTTCCCTTCTCTCCAAATTCTCACCAACACTATTTATTTCCTTTTTGATAACAGCCATTCTGACATGTGTGAGAATGTGGATTTGACTTGCATTTCCTGATGATGAGTGACATTGAGCATCTTTTTTTTTTTTGGCTCTCCAAAGCCTCAGTACATGGAGGTATATGTTAGTTGTAAGTCGTTCTAGTTCTTCTATGTGAGCCACTGCCACAGCATGCCAACTGACAGACAGGTGATGTGGTTCCATGACCAGGCAGTGAACCTGGGCTGCCAAAGCAGTGAGTATCGAACTTTAACCACTAGGCCATCAGGGCTGGCTGGACATTGAGCATCTTTTCATGTGTGTGTTGGCCATCTGTATGTCTTCTTTGGAAAAATGTCTATTCAGGCCCTCTGCCCATTTTTTAATTGAATTTTTGATTTTTGGTATTGAGTTGTATAGGTTCTTTATATCTTTTGAATTAATCCTTATTGGATACAACATCTGCAAATATCTTCTCTCATTCAGTAGGTTGCTTTTTTGTTTTGTTAACGGTTTCCTTCAGTGTGCAAAAGCTTTTTAGTTTGATGTAGTCTCATTTGTTTGTTTTTTCTTTTGTTGCCCTTGTCTGAAGAGAACATAGCCAAGAAAATATTGCTCAGACTGTAGCCAAAGAGCTTTACTACCTATGTTTTTCTCCTAGGAGTTTTATGGTTTCAGGTCTTACATTTAAGTCATCAATCAATTTTGAGTTTATTTTTGTATATGGTGTAAGAAAGTGGTCCACAACCATTACTCTCCCCAACAAGGGTAACTATTCTAATGTGTTTACTTAGTTTCTTTTTTGAATCTATTCTTAAAATTAGGTACATTTTATATAAATATATGTACTTTTAAATTTATATAAAAATGATGAATTAAAAGAGAACCCAAATGAACAAGAAAAGATGCAGAAACTTTTTTCCTTTTTTGCTTTCATTGATCAAAATAGAGTCAGGGATACTGATTTTAAACTGATAACAGTAGAGTGTGAGAAAATGTATAATACTGGTATAAATAAGGTGGAAAGAGGGGAAAAATGCAAAATGATGGCAGTGCGGGAGTCTAAACAGTAACACAAGAAACATGACATGTAAAGATGCTTTTGAAGGTAGAATGATCTTAGACAAAGAAGTAGGAAAAGGGAGAAATATTGGCATAACCAGAGGCATCCAGTTATTTAAAAAAACGTGTTCAGGAAATAATGAATAGGGCCAGGGAACTACGTAAAAAATATGTGGAGGTAATTGTACAAGTTGAGATTTAGAAAGAAAATTGGAGGGAGTTCTGAGGAATCTTATATGTCTAAGTATTAGTTTCAACTTTCCCCAATAGAAATGAGTATGTATTGAAATAGGCAGAAGCAGTCAAAGTCTACTTCTTTCTGATTATGCTTCTCCTATGATCCCATGAAATATGGAAGAAACAAGGTTTTGATTATCAAATTTAATTCTGAAGTTTCAAATTGATCACGTAGACCCATGGAAATGCCCTTAAGCCAAACGAGACAATTCTAGGAATTATAGATCTCTCTCTCACAGACACACATACACACAGACATTTGAAATTATTGCTAAATTAGTAATACCTAATGATATATGTTGATGATTTTGCCAAGAAAGAACAATTATTTCCACACTAACATTTAAGATCAAGCAGAAGAATCCTAGGATCAAGATATGAAGCAGGAGGAATTATTTAATCAATCGAAATGTAGGGTATCTAAAAGCAACATTTTGTGCTAAGACGTATGTTGCCCATAAGATTAAAGTATGTATTTATATTGTAGGTGGGATTTAAAATGTTAATTTTTTACTTTTTGCAGTTGTTCAAATCCAGATGTAATAGCATCGAGAAGTAAGGATAGCTTAAGATTTCAAAATGTTTGGCAGGATAAAGAAAGAGGAAATTTGCAAAGAAGCAACTCTAGGAGGAAACAGAAGATTTGAAGGAAACATTTCCATACTTATAAATACCTGAGCAAACTTACCAGCTTGAAGAAAGTTGTGAGAAAAGGGCCAAAAGTAAAGAGAGAAAGTATTTAACCTGTTAGCAATGGGAAAAAATTGGACCTGAAGTGAAAGGGAGTACAATTATTCCTATGAAAAAAAAATTGAGCACAGATACAAAAAAAAAAAATTTTGTTATAAGAAATTGAATGAACACTATTTCTGAAGACCTAATTTCTAAAGATACAAGTGGGATTCAAGAATCTCTGTCTCTTTCCCTTCACTTACACACACTCATGCAAACACAGACACATATTTTGAAGAATAAAAATATTAAGAAAAATAGTAAGAGGGTTACGCTTGGGGAGGTTGGTTTATAATATATATATAATTGTTTACATATTGCATATAATATTTAATTGATTGTATACATGTAATCAAATTATACATGCACACATATTCTATCCCAATAGATATTCCTGTCAGTTTTCAGTCTTTTTTTTTAAAACAATACCAGATTATCTTTTTTGTCAAATTTACAATTTTTGTGTCCTATATTTAATTGACTTTACCTGTGGCCACTCTTTCTGAAATTGACTTTACTGAAGTGTATTTACATGGAATTATATGCACCCTTTTGAAATGCATAGTTCGATGAGTTTTGACATATGTATACACCTGTTTCACCACTGCCACTGTTAAGATATAGAACTTTTCCATCTCCCCAGAAAATTCCCTTTCTTGTTGTGTCTCCCATCTAGATACAGACAACAACTGATCTGCTTTTTCTCGCCTTTTCTAGAACTTCATACAATGGAATTATACACTATGCATCTTTTTCCACTGCTTCTCTCACTCAGCATAATGCTTTAAAAATTTATCCATTTGCTGCATATACAAGTGATCACTTTTTCATTGCCAATTTAGATATATGAAAACTGTACGTTTTCCAGTTGTTATGCAATGTTCCCACGTTGTGGTTATTTTGACTAACTTTTGATGTGACTAGCTCTGTACTATCTTTGTGTTGACATATATTCTCATTTCTCTTGGGTAGGAGTGGAATTGCTGCATCATAGTATTTGTGCATATTTAACAATACTCAACAATTTATTCAATTTTAGTTGGGTTATTTCCCCTTGTAATATTTGTGTTGTATGCATTCTTCATATATATCAAATACATGCTCTTTTTCATGTAGATACGCACAGAGACACAGAGACAAAGAAAGACTTTTGTTTTATATGTGACATATATATGCAATTATTATATATATTGTGTGGACATCATTTCCATATATAATATGGGCAAACCATGCATACTTGTGTGTTTGTTTGTGTGTGTGTGTGTAATGTGTTTGTATACATACATGGGACTTGGTGTTTAATTTTCTTTATGTTGTTTTCACATAAGAAGTTTCTGTTTTGATTAAATTCAACCTTAATATTTTTCTCACATTTGTTATGTTTTTTTGTCTATTATATTATGTAAGAGATCTTTGCCAGGGCTGTGAGAAGCACTAAGGCCTGTCTTGATAGCTAAACTCCTCAGTTTTGAGAAAACATTTAAAGCAAGAGCTTGTATTTTTCCTCCGTCTTCTCTAAAATTTTACATTTCTCCATGTTTACTTGGCTTTAAACATGACCTGTCTTGTTTCTGCAGTTGGTCTTTGGAAATGCGCTCTGACTCCATGTGTCGACAAAGACATTCTAACTACCTAGAGTTCTTTGATCATGGACAGCATATTTCTTCTCTTTTGAAAGTCACAGTGTTTACAGGCAGTCAAATGACATCTGACACAGGGTTGTATGAGGGTGAAACAAAGAAAGTCCAAATTATATATCAACTTTTTATTATTTTGATCAATCAAATTAAAGATGCTTTCTTTTAAGAATCAATGGACAATGCATAGGAAAATCTGTTGGGGGAACAAAAACAGATGGAAATATTTACATTTGTGATTGTAAGTATGAGTGGGTTTTTTTTTTTTTTTGCAGGGGAAGAGTTGCCCAAAGCTAACATCTGTTGCCAATCTTCCTCCTTTTTTTCCTAACAGCCCCCATTGCCCAGGTACATAGTTGTGTATAGTTGTAAGTTCTTCTGGTTCTTCTGTGTGAGCCACTGCCACAACATGGCTACTGACAGATGAGTGGTGTGGTTCCATGCATGGGAACCAAACCCAGGCTGCCAAAGCAGAGTGTGCTCATCTTTAACTGCTAGGCCACCAGGGCTTGCTGTAAGTATGAGTGTTTCACTGATAAAGGTATGTTAGGGTTGAAATCTTGGTCTCAAATTCCTTTCAGAACTCCATATATCTGAATTCTAATTCTACTAATAGTTAGAAGTGTGATGAGGCACAAGTCCCTAAATCTTCCAAGCACTTTATTTTGTCATGTGTAAAGGGTTAAATGATTGGATGTTGATGACTCCAATTTCGAGTGTTATTCAATGAGTGACTGAGAGCATGTGTTGAGAACTTTTATCTCTTAAGGTTCTCATGTATATGAGGATATTTTGAGATAATGTAAAATCATCTTAGGAACTAATGTCTAATGGGTCTTTCTTGAGTTTATTATCAATGTAATTTTGCTTTATCAGAACATTTTTTAAAATAATCGTAAAACAACTTAATCCATTCAATGTATGGCTTGATTTACTTAAAATCCAAATAAGTCACAATAATTTAAACACCAAGCACATTTCTTCATAAAGACAGCTTCTGTTAGAAGCAATGGAGATGTTGGTTAAGAGTTATATCTCTAAGTTCTTTTTAAGGACCTCAAACAACATTCCGAACTTTAAATGGCCTAATGTATAAATATTTGATTAAAATTTAAATGTACATAAATCTGTGGTTCAAACCCTTGACTAACATAAGAAATAGCACAGTGGGTATGCAATGAATACACAAGTATGTAAAATTTATGTCTGACATTTTGCCTGACACATTCATCAGTAACTCTCCTTTTATATTACCAGTAGATTTTAAAAAATTGTTTTCATTTTTCTTATCCCAATTTTATTTGCTCCTTTGTCTGAATCATCAGTGTTTTCTACTGTCTTTCCTATAATTTTCTCCATTTTTATAGTCCTTTTTGCCTGGATTTTGACACAGCAACTTTACAAAGGAGAGAAACGAAGAGAGCTAGTCTGATTGTACAGGCCTCTTGGGAACGAAGAATTTCAATCTACCCGGCTTCTGTTTTATAGAAAATAATGTAGAACCATAACAAGCATAATACCAGCAGTGGCCTTAATAGCAACATGACGCTCAGAAGATATGTTTACTTTCATTGCCTCTATAACCCGCATTACCTTTATAAACCTATTTAATGAGATATTCTGCAAAAACCTCCTTTGTAAAATATCATTATAACATATTTGGTTTTAAGAATCTGAAGAGATGCATAAAATCCGATTCAACTTGTCCCCATGTACCCCAAGACTCAAAAGCTTAGAGTGAGCTTGGGCAAGATTTATCTATGAAACTTGGAAGCTGTTACAGCTGCTAGTTAGTCTTTGGCATGGTAGACCAACGATATTTCAGTTGCAAATTCAAACTGGCACAGTTTTAAATCAATCCTGATGAGTGATTCAAACAGGGTGCTATGTTATGGCTAAAAGGGAGAATGGATGTTAGAGGGTTTATTGATAAAGTAAAGCAGATGAGCACTTATTCTTCTCCCTAAAACATGGTGGAGTAGATGGGCTTAGCCAGAGAGATGGAGGTGCAACCTACAGGTGGGATCTGAATTAAGTGTTTAGATTGTCACCACCTGCATGTGCTCATAAGTACAATTGACTTAATTCCAAATTATGTTGTGTTATATTAGTGGCAGCTGTAAAGTTAAGTAATACACCTAGACTGAGGGGCAGAGGATATGCAATAATTAATATGAAATGTTTAGAAAGTTGCCTGGTACAGGGTAGGTACTCAGTACATGGGACACAATGTTTTGAAAGTAAATTTATCTCAGTCCTAATGAGAAATGAATTCATTGCTTGGATAAGCAAAACACAAAGAATTTTTAAGCTTGTATTTGACAATATGCCGTATAACAACACACTCATGTTCTTTAAACAAATGTTGGCTTCATTAGAGCGTGTTTTAGAAACCATTTCAGTAGACTAGAAGATGTGAAATGTTTAGCTGTATAATGATGATGACAATAAGGAAAATTCTTCTGTAACTTTTTTACTGTCATAATCAATTTTAACATTCACTGTACTGTTGGAGCGAGACAGATCAACATCGTGTTTATTGTTATCAAGACGCTAAGTAAGCCATGATGAGCTAGTCTACAATAATTTCTTTAAGGTGAGGCCATATACATATATTTCTTCACTCTCTGTCTCTCACAGAAGCAGGTCTAAATGACTTCCAAATTCTTTATTTATCAAAAAAATGCTAGGATAGGATATGACATCAACGTGGATGAAGAAGGCATGGTCACCAAAATAACTGCACTGTTTGGTATGTGTTACATCCTGACCATACTTACTGTCATTGTCATATAACATTTCCATTGTCAGTATTTTTATTTGGAAAATCAGCATATATTGACATCACTCATTACTAAGGATACAAGGTCTAGGTCTGTGTGCTCATTGAGTTAAGGACCCTGGAACATAATCTACAAAGAAAGGTGAAAAGAAGAGCTGGTAGGGGTGGGAGGTATCAGACCATCAGGAATTTAAAAATAATTTCCCTAACAATTCAGTTTTACTAGAAACAATTTCTTAACACGTCACCTAATTTCAAGCCATGACTTTATTCAAGTTGACCTCAATTCCTTCAATTTATGACAGCTTTTCAAATACATTCTAAGCCTTGGACCTGAAGCTTTTAGAATAAAGTTTGATCATGTTCAGTTCTTCCAATGAATTGTCCCGAGGAAAATTGAGAATTTCAACCCCAGAATAACTACAGAGTGAACTGAGGGTGTGCTTTAGCCTTCAGGATAATACATTTCTCTTCGGAAAAATTAAGGGTAGAATTGTGGTTTCCTAAGAGAACAAGTTGTCTCCCATTACTACTTGTGGCAGGGCTGAAGTTTCTCTGGAAGATGAGAATCATGTTTCCAGGTTATTTGGGTCCACCACAAGGCATAAATGTCAGCTACAGGTTCCAAGAAGTTGGCAGAGAGGCAGTAGATGAGCTCTCCCAGAGGGCCTGGGACCCAAATTCAAGGAGCTCCTGATATGTCTTTGGAGTTCTGCTGATGTTGTAGAGTTGGGCTGGGATTCATTCCTCTCAGGGACCTAAGTCAGGCAGCTGACACTGTGACATGGTAAATGTCAACTATATCAGACTCTGTTAAATTTTTTCACACAAAGAACAGATTTGCACATCATTTTTCTCATTCATAGATTCAGAAATTATTAGGAGTTCTAATGGGGAAATTTCTGCTTTATGCATGGTGATTTTCAAGCAAGGGAAATGATATTCATGAGGAAGATATTGAGAAGTTCAAGCAGGTGACTAAAGGATTCCAGAAGAAAGTATTGTGAATATCCTCAAAATTGGTAATGTGACTATTTTTTCCTGAATATATCATTCATCTGGTATGTAAACATACTATCAGGAAACAAACTGATTCATTTCAAATTTCTTCCTCCACAAATTATCTTTTATAAAATCTGTTATTTAAGAAAAAAAATACTTAGAAATACTGCCAAATGGTATTGATCAGTGGCTCTTTTTCTCCTGTTATATGTTTTTTTTTGGTCTTCTGACAACTGTCCGACAAGTGAATGAAAAGAGAGACTTGAACATCTCCTTTTGTTGTAAGTAAAAATAACCCGTTAATAGTGCTGCTATATTAATTCAATAATCACACATTGTGACTTCATATGGGCCAAAATTTTTCAAGTCACTCTTTTCATCCCATAACTTAAATTATGTCACGAGAGAACTTTTTCTGTTACATTAGGTTATTTTGCTTCTCCTGAGCCCTATTAAATTGCCAACTGGTTGAGTTGATTAACGCTGAAGCAGTTTTGGTGACAAAGCATTGTTGTGCAAAAACCATGTAAATGATACACATTTAGAGAGAAGTAGGAATTGCCAGAGTTGGTGGGGACCACTGGAAGAATAATTCGTTTTCTGCTCAGTCCTGAGTTAGTGGTTGTCCATATACATCACCTCTCCAGGACAATGGGGCTTAAAGAGAACTCACCATTCCTGCAATCACAATGTTGAATTTTATATAATCGTGACAGCCACTTTGGAGGCCTTCCAACCACACTCTCTGAAACATGCATTCAATTACATTCCCCTTCAGGAGATCGTTTCCTAAAAGTGTGATCTTTAACTAAATATAATGACATAGCCTTAGCAAATGACATGGATCAAGGATGAAGCATGCCTTCGTTTTTCTGTTGAGAAGAAATGAAGAAGAAAAGCAAACAAAACTTTAGCTTCCAGGGTGTATATAATGTCTTGAAGACACAGACCCTTTGGAATTAGAGGAGAGGAGTCTAAGTGAATCATAGATCCTGTAAAACATTTTAAAATAGGCATTCCTCATGAAATGCATCCTGAATCATGAAACTCCGGGAATGTGTCCTAACCACGAAAGGTCCCACCACGTGTACATCCTTGGAAACATTCCAAACAAATCCTCTCATATCATAGAGAAGGAGAACATTAAGTTCCACATGGAATTTGTCCACTGGGTTAACTGAAAACTCCTCTAATCCTTGACACCCTACTTCCTGAGACTCACCCTGTCAGGCTGTCACAGTCAACTCAGCCTTTTGTCCTGTTTCCCTCACCTATAGAACCTGTCACTGGGGACCAGGCATATCATCCCCTCTGTGGAATCAAGATCAACAATCTGAAGAGAACACTTCTTGTTCCTGTCTAATATCACCTTTCTCTCTTCATAAACATACTTGCCTTTCCATTTCATCTCTCCCAGTCACCATTCACGTCCTCTATGGTTTTATTGGATTTCTGAGTGATTAAATAAATTGATTTAATATGTATACCATACATGTGTCTCTGTGCAGAAAGTCACTTAATTTTAAAAACAGACAAATATTCACTTCAAACACAGCTATTCAAAGATGTGCATTTAATAGGGTCAATGTCCCATCAGAGACAATTTTGATTAGGATTAAATAGAGAATCCACAGAGGTGTCAATGTGAGAGGGACAAAGGGTCTTAAACCAGCATGGGAGGAAGAGAGGGTTATGGATATTTTTACTGTCATGGGATGAGGGAGTCTGGTCAAGAAAAAAGTCCCTAGGAAGCATCTTACCATCACAGGGAAAGGAAAAAGTGTGCCCCTCAGTAAGATTTACAGAGAGATAGTCTAAAATGCCAGTTTTTTTTTTTAATATCATAATTGAAGGGAAATCAGTGCTATCACACCACCATTATCTGTGAAGTTGAGTGGAAAACCTGATATTTCCTTATGATAAGATCAATAGCAATCAAAGATGGTGCAGCATCAGTCATATGGTCAACCCATAGGGTTATGAGGTCAGTGGAGTGCTTAGAAAAACAGTACGATTGAGAGTTCAATTAGGAAGCTGCAGTTGCAAACAAAGAACATAAGATCTACAGAAGGTATGCCATTCCATTTGTGTTTCAAAAAGCCAAAGACACTAGGATCTCCAAGGAATGGCCAGCCCCACTGTAGTAGGCAGAGCACATTAATCAGCTATCCATGATACAAAAGGTGTTTATCCTCTGAAACATCTACCACACTGGATACAGAACTTATTCCAAAGTTTAGGCCAAAGTTCAGAGATATGGTCTATACACTGGGAAGATAAAAGTAGAGCTAAGCAATATTCAACAGAACAAATAACCTTTTAGTTACTGAAATATCCATGGCCTCCAAATGGGCTACAGTTTGCTAACATCAACGGCATCAATAACGAAGATTATTATGGATTAAGCTGGAAGTAATGGAGATGTCAAGGGCACTGTTTAAATTCTCCCTCTGGCATAAAAGATTATATGTATTCAGAATTTTGACTCTTGTCATCAGAGTGTCCCTGGAAATCCTGGATTGGGTGGGTGGATAGACACATGGGCCACAGAATAGAAAGTCAGGGAAGTGAATATAACCTAAATCTCTTAAGGAATATTCAAAGGCAAGACCTGGCCTAAACAGTTAAAAAATTGTGAAATATTATATATAGGTGTGATTGTGTGTGTGTATGTGTGACCAATATAAGTAAGGAAAATGGAGTTATCATCACAAATCCTACTGAAATAAAGAGAATAGTATGAGAAAACTATTAACAAAGGTATGTCAACAAATTTAACACTTTGGATGAAATGGACACATTTCTTAAAGATGTGGTACTAAAATTGACAGAAGATGAAATGGAACATTTCTAAAGTCCTTTGGGGAAATTGAATCTGCCATCAGAGAATTCTCCATGAAGAAGTTGCAGGTTCACAAGGTTTCACTAGTAAATCCTTTCAAACATGCAAAGAAAGTGCATGAAACAGACAAAGTTTTCAGAAAGACAAGATGAGGGAAGGCTGTCCTACTCCTTTTAGAGGTCAGCATAACCCATATCCCTAATCTGACAAAGACATCTGTACACACATGAACATATGAGTTCATATGAAAATATTTCCCATGCCAACCTGATCCTTTATACCCCTGACCAGCATTAAGCCCTCCCAACAGCTTGGTATACATTCTACATTATGTGTATGCATGCAATTTCATTAACACACAAACCTAATAATATATTACCGCAGTCTTTGTTTTACCCAAACAACATCAGAAACAAAATATAAAAAGAATCATTTTTCTGTTTTTCTCACATAGTAATCTTTATACAGATTATTTATACATCCATTCATAGAAATCTACTTTATTATTTTAATTTCTTACATTTTCCATTTTGAATGTGCCATTAACTACCACACTGTTCAATTTATTTTAAAATATTTCATCACAAAAAAACCAACCAGTGAATGATTTTTATATATATCAATATTTTAAAATTTCTATAAATTGAAATGCCTCCTCAAAGTAAATCCACATTTAGAATTTTGATAGATAGAACTGAATTGATCTCTCAAAACACCTTGCTATTTTCTGTTCTCACTTCTTACCATGTTCTTCCCACAGATTTACATTTAACTTACTCTTCCAACTATTGTCAGAGCTTTGCTCAGAACCCTTCCCTATGGAAACAGAGCCTACTTCCAAAATTGGAATGACATAACTTGAGTGCTTGTTATAAATGCAGAGTTCCAGGCACATCTCTAAGGATACTCAATCAGAACCAGCATTTTCAACAAAACCCTCTGGGCATCACTGAGCATGTTCCTATTTGACAGGTGCTGTGTTAGAGAATTTCAACAGGATCAGATCTCAAAAAGGTGTCTTACATTTAATTATCTCATCTTACAGTCTAAGTACATTGGATCATTGGTCAGGAAGCATTGAGGGAACAGGGTACTTCTGGTGACCAGGGTCAAATCTTCCCTGCACTCTTAGAAAGGAGTGGTGCCATCTAGGAAGAAGAAAATAAAGATCATAGGGAAGATAGTAAAAAGAAACAGAAGGCTGTAAGGTGGACAGATATCGTACATAGTTACAGAACCCTGGCCAACTTGGAGAAGGAAAGACCAGGAAGATCTACATCGGGTACCTTAAGCATTATTTGTTGGATTATAGGTGATAATCCTTGTGTCCAAGGGCTCTGCTTTAATTTATCATTCTCTTACCCGCATTTTGATCAACATTAATGAAAGACAGTTGAGACTTGAAGGTCTTATGACTTCCTTTAGGAATAAAATAAAAGGATTAACAGAATCCAAAGACAAAGATGTTGTGATAATCTCTTAGGGTAAGGCGTCTTTAATTTCCCCTGACTGGCAGTTAGACAGGACTTCCTAAGAAGGGATGATCTTAGGATATGGTCTCAGATTTCAGTGGGACTCCAGTAGAAAACCTGGGAATGTTAGAGGTACATAAAAAGAGATGAGAGGGTGAAAATGGGTGGAACACTATGTTAGCTGAGATTATACTCCTGCACAAATTATCCAATCAGGGAGGTGATGGGGAATATCTGTGAGGATATTGTGAGACATGAAAAGTTTCTATTTTATAGCTTTCCCAGTAGGAGATTAGATAGGACAATATACAGAGGAATAAGTGAAAAAAGGGAAAGAAAATCTTGAAACCAAGAGAAAATAAACAAAAGTAAGAAAGACAATATCATTGAACAACGTTGGTCCCTTCAGAGTAGGAAGCAAATGGCCAGTTGAAGACATGGGCAGAAGTCTCCTTCCAGCCCAGCTCTCCTCAAAGGTCAGACAGCAAACCCCAAGAGAAGGGTTCTGAGGCCCTGATGTGTCCTGAAGCAGGGAGTTGCTCTGTGTCCGCACCATGGGTGCTCTCACTCAGCTGACTTGGAAATCATCAGAGTACCATTATTTGTTCATTTTTACAGTATGATCAAAATACATGTTTAGAGTATCTATCTAATAAGTTACTGGGAAAGAAAGTAAACAGGCATGGAAATATGAGAAAACAAAAACAATAGAAGTTCTTCGGCTAATTTAATGTGCTTGAAAATAGCCAGGTGTACAGAGACAGGAGGAAATTTGTTTTTTCCTCTCAAACTTCTAAAAATTAGAGAACTGCTATCACTCTTTCCTGATTCCTTGCAGAAATGATTGAGTCAACGAATAAATAATATATTGAAGATCAACCTCTCATGAAGCTGTGAGGAAAATGGAACAATGGAAATGAATTGTTCATAGGCTTTCCTTCCAATGAGGTTATTGGGCATTTACACGGAAGGTCCTCTTATTAAAGTCAATGAAAGAGCCTGCTTCAGGGAAGAAGGAGGTGATCTGTGTTTTGTGCTGATATGATCTTCTCCTCAGAGAAATAGGCAACTTGGCTGGGGTCTCTAAAGACACCTAAAAACTGAAGAATTTGTTTGAACTGTCACCCAAATAAAATGGGAAAGTAGTTATTCTGCAAGATTGTCATGAATGGTTGGTCTTATTTTATTTTGCACCTAAAGGAAGTCCTCTGACCTTCATGTCCTGTATTTTCTTTAATATTGCCCAAAATGTGTGTAAGAAAATGGGGGAAATAAAATAAACCCAAAGAAAACAAAGCCTGCTCCTGGGGAAGGGACAGGAATATATAGACAATAGATTTCAATAAATGTACAAAAGAAATTCAGTGGAAAAGAAGAGTCTTTTCAACAAAACTTGCTGGAAGGATTGGATATCCATATGCAAAAAAGAAAAAGGAACTTCAACCCCTACTTACCCCCACAGAGTGACCACAAAGGGATGCACAGGCAGGATTGCTGGGAAAGTGGCAGCGGAGAAGGATTCTGAGCTCACTTCCTCCCAGGGACACAGCAAACTTACAGGTACCTGAGGAACAATTTCCTCTAAAGAGAAGTGGAAACTGGAGGAAGAGAACCCCCACAACAAGGGACAACACTGACGGAGGTGGGAGAGACAGAAATGCCTTTCTGCCTGGGAAAGGAGCCACATTCCACCCTTGGTGCCTCAGGGTCCAGGAGCAACCATAAGGTAGGCAGCTTTTCCTGGAGGAGGGGGGATCTGAGCAGGAGAGCTTTGCCACAATAAGCAGCCTTTGAATTTGGTGCAAGCAAGATAAGTGTCATTATACCTGGCTTTGCTGGCTATTAAAACCAAGGGGGATACCCCCAGAAAAGCTACCAAACATAAGAGAAAGAAAAGCCTGCTCTTAAAGGGCCCACCACAAATTCACCCATTCTGCAAACCAACACAAAATCACCGGAAAGAAAGGTGCATAGTCTTTTCATAAAAGAGACTCATTTGATAACATCTGAGTGTGTCTCAGAGAGGCAGGAGGCAGCTGAGACCACCTCTCCAGGGACCCAGACACTGGTGACAGCCATTATTGTGACCCACTACAGGTGTGCTGACACATACACTGGCAGATGCCTTTGGAGTTCTCCTCTGGACTGTTAGCCCAGGGGTCTGCCCCACCCACCAGAGCACTGATCTAATCCAGCTCAGCCAGAGCAGGCAGTGGGCCCTAGGGACTGGCCTTGACCACCAGCAAGCCCACAGGGAATGTGTGGGCCTGCAGAGCAGGGGTGTGTGGGGCCTCTGCTGCGGGGCAAGTGGATCAGTGTCCACAGGGGCAGGGTGTGTGCTAGTGCGGGCATTTGGGCCTGCATTGGTGGAGCATGTGGGATCTCCACAGCAGGATGAGGTCAGCATCTGTCCACAGGGGCAGGGCGTGCACCAGGGGTGGGCCTGCATGGGTGGAGTGTGTGGGGCCACTGCCATGGGGTTAATGGGTCCGCCTCTGAGGGGCAGTACTTATTTCACTGACTAAGGTGGGAGAGACAGAAATACCCCTCTGTGAGGAAAGGAGCCACATTCCAGCCCAGGGGCTTTACAGCCAGGAGCAATCTTAAGGTAAGCAGCTTTTCCTGGAGGAGGGGGGATCTGAGTGGGACAGCATTTCCACAATAACCAGCCTTTGAATTCTCCACAACTGAGACAGATGTCATAATACCTGGCTTTGCTGGCTATTAAAACCAAGGGGGATACCCCCAGAAAAGCTACCAAACATAAGAGAAAGAAAAGCCTGCTCTTAAAGGGACCACCACAAATTCACCCATTCTGGAAAGAAACACAAAATCATCAGAAAGAAGTACATAGTCCTTTGGTGAAAGAGACTCACTTGATAACCTCTGAGTGTGTCTCAGAGAGGCAGGAGGTGGCTGGGAAAACCTCCCCAGGGACCTAGACACTGGTGGCAGGCATTATTGTGACCCAGTACAGGTGTGCTGACACAGACAGTGGGAGACTCCATTGGAGTTCTTCCCCTAGCCTGTTAGCTCAGGGGTCTGCCTCGCCCACTAGAGCATTGATTTAATCCGGCTCAGCCAGGGCAGGCACCCCACCCTAGGGACTAGCCCCGCACCAAGCAAGTCCACAGGCAAGTTGTGGGCCCCCTTATGTGGGGTGTGTGGGACCTCTGCAGCCGGGTGAGTGGGTCTACATCTGTGTGGCGGGGATTGTGCATGGGGCGGGTGTACATTCCTGTAGTGTGTGTGACCTCTGCAGTGGGGTGAGTGGGTCCACCTCTGTGGGGCAGTGCATGCACAAGTGGCGGGCTTAGATTGGTGGACCTTGTGTGAACTCTGCAGCGGGGCAAGTGCGTCCTCCTTGTCGGGGCAGGGCATTCACAAGGGGTGTGCCTGCATTGGTGGAGTGTTGTGGGGCCTCTGCAGCCACATGAGTGGGTCTGCTTCAGTGGGTCAGGGAATGCATATGAGGCAGGGTTGTGTTCATGGAGTTGTGGGCCCCCGGGTAGTGGGGCTTGTTGGCTGCAGCCGACTTGGGCCTCTGGCCTTCTCAGTCACATAAGGGATCTGCCCCACCTTCCCACTCCTGAAACAATTGTGTGCTGCCTTGCTTCGGGCAGGTCCCACCCAGCTCTCTCCTGAGAGAGCTGACAACAGCTTTGCAGCCTTGAGCCCTACAGCAACTGTGAGCCCCAGCGCCTAGCAACCAGCCATGCTGAGGGCCTGACTCACTTAACAGCAAAACAGCAGCAGGTGTGTATATTAGACCTACAGCCAACTGTGCTGAGGCTTCCCCTGCCCAATAAAGTGACTAAGGTGATGGTAGCAGCTGCATGTGCCTGAGCATTACAACCAGCTGCCCAGGGGGACAGCCTAGCCTCTCTGTGCACTTGCAGCAAGAGCAACCCCACCACAACAAAAGGGGACACTCCTGGAACATTTGGAAATGGTGATGAGAGGGAAGCACACTGCTGGACCTCATAAGGCATCTCTTACATAAGGTCACCTCTCCAAGATTGGGAGACATAGCTGATCTACCGAATACATAGATATAAGCACAGAGCAAGAGGCAAAATGAGGAGACAAAGGAATATATTCTGAGTAAGGGAACAGGACAAATCTTCAGAAAAAGAACTAAATGTAACACAGGTAAATAACCTATCTGGTAGATAGTACCAACTAATAGTCCTAGGGAAGCTCATTGGTCTTGGGAGAAGAATAGATGAATACAGCAAGAACTTCAACAAAGAACTGGAAAATATAAAAAAGAACCAATCAGAACTGAAGAAGACAATAATGGAAATGAAAAATTCACTAGAGGGAATCAACAGAAGAGTAGATGACACAGAAGAACGGATCAGTGAGCTGGATGAAAGACTAGAGGAAATCACCCAAGCTGAACAGAAAAAAGAAAAGACAATTTAAAAGAATGAGGACAGTCTAAGGGACCTCTGGGACAACATCAAGTGCAGTAACGTCCATATTATAGGGGTCCCAGAAGGAGAAGAGAGAGACATAGGGGCAGAGAACCTGTTTGAAGAAATAATAGCTGAAAACTTTCCTAACCTAAGGAAAGAAATAGAATCCAGGTACAGGAAGCACAGAGAGAGCCAAACAAGATGAACCCAAAGAGGCCCACAGCAAGAAACATTATAATTAAAATGTCAAGAATTAAAGATAAAGAGAGAATCCTAAAAGAAGCAAGAGAAAGGCAACAAGTTACATACAAAGGAAACCCCATAAGACTATTAGCTGACTTCTCAGCAGAAACCTTACAGGCTAGGAGAGTGGCACGACATATTTAAAGTGCTGAAAGGAAAAAACCTGCAGCCAAGAATACTCTACCCGGCCAGGTTATCATTGAGAATGGAAGGAGAGAGAAAGAGATTTCCCAACAAGCAAAAATTAAAGGAGTTTATCACCAATAAACTGGCCTTATGAGAGACATTCAAGAGACTCATTTATGTGGAAAAGAAAAGACACAAATAAGAATAAGAAAATAATCAAAGGAAAAAACATCACCTGTAAAGGCAAACACACAGTGAAGATAGCAAATCAACCACCCCTGAAGCTAATATTAAGGTCAAAAGATTAAAGTACTAAAATTATCAGTTTCTATGACAAGAGGTTAAGGGATACACACAACACAAAAGAGCTTAAATATGACATCAAAAACATAAAATAAGGGTGGAGGTGAGTAAAAGAGTAGCGCTTTTAATTCAAGATCAAACTTAAGAGACCATCAACTTAATATAGATTGCTATTTACATACATTATTGTATATGAACCACATGGTGATCACAAACCAGACACCTATAATAAATACACAAAGGAACCCAAACATAATACAAAAGAAAGCCATCAAATCACAAGGGAAGAGAGCAAGGGAAGAAGAAAGGAACAGAGGAGAACTACTAAAACACTGAGAAAAAAACTAACAAAATGCCAATAAGCACATACTTATCAATAGCTACTTTAAAAGTCAATGGACTAAATGCTCCAATCAAAAGACATAGCATGGCTGAATGGATAAAAAAACAAGACCCGTATATATGCTGCATACAAGAGGCACATTTCAGAGCTAAAGACACTCAAAAACTGAAAAGGAAGGGATGGAAAAACATACTCCATGCAAATAGCAATGAAAAGAAAGCTGGGCTAGGAATACGTATATCAGACAAAATAGACTGTAAAACAAAAACTATCACAAGAGACAAAGAAGGGCACTACATATTGAGAAAGGGAACAATCCAACAAGAGGACACAACACTTGCAAATATCTAGGCACCCCACAAAGGAGCACCTAAATATATAAAGCAATTATTAACAGACAGAAAAGGAGAAATAGACAGTAACATGATAATAGTGGAGGATTTCAACTCCACTTACATTAATGGATGGATTATCCAAACAGAAGATCAATAAGGAAACATTGGCCTGAAATGACACAATAGATCAGAAGGAGTTAGTAGATATATACAGAACATTCTATCCCCATCTATGACAAACTCACACTTAATAGCCTACTCAATGGTGAAAAACTGAAAGCCATCCCTTTAACAACAGGAACCAGACATGGATAGCCACTTTCACCACTCTTATTTAACAGAGTATTGGAAGTACTAGCCAGAGCAGTCAGGCAAGAAAAGAAATAAATGGGATCTAAATTGGAAAGAAAGAAGTAAAACTGTCACTATTTGCAGGTGACATGATTTTATATATAGAAAACCCTAAAGAATCCACCAAAAAACTTTTTGGAATAATGAATGAATACAGTAAAGTTGCAGGATACAAAATCAACATGTTGTGTTTCTATACACAAACAATGAAGTAGCAGGAAGAGAAATTAAGAATACAATTCCATTTAAAAGCACAATAAAATCATAAAATAACTAGAAATAAATTTAACCAAAGAGGTGAAAGATCTGTACACTGAAAACTATAAAACACTGTGGAAAGAAATTGAAGACACAAAGAAATGGAAAGATATCCCCTGCTCTTGGATTGGAAGAATTAACATATTTAAAATGTCCATGTTACCTAAAGGAATCTATAGATTCAATTCAATCACTATCAAAGCTCCAATGACATTTTTCACAGAAATAGAACAAACAATCCTAAAATTTATACTGAACAACAAAAGATCACGAATAGCCAAAGAAATCTTGAGAAAAAAGAACAAAGCTAGAGTTATCACACTCACTGATTTCAAAATATACTACAAAGCTATAGTAGTCAAAACAGCATGGTACTGCAGAAAAAGAGATACACAGATCAATGGAACAGAATCAAGAGCCCAGAAATAAACCCACACATCTATGGAGACCTAATTTTTGACAAGGAAGCCAAGAACATACAATGGAAAAAGGAAAGTCTCTTCAACAAACGTTGTTGGGAAAATTGGACAGCCACATGCGAAAGAATGAAAGTAGACCATTATCTTACACCATACACAAAAAAATAAACCAAAATAGATTAAAGACTTGAATGTAAGACCTGAAACCATAAAACTTCTAGAAGAAAACATAGGCAGTACACTCTTCGACATCACTCTTAGCAGCATCTTTTTGAATACCATGTCTCACCAGGCAAGGGAAAGAAAAGAAAAAATAAACAAATGGGGCTACACCAAACTAAAAAGCTTCCACATAGCAAAAGAAACCATCATTGAAATGGAAAGTATGAATGAAATGAGAACTATCTCCTAACAACTGGGAGAACATATTTGCAAACCATATATCTGATAAGGGGTTACTATCCAAAATATATAAAGAACTCATACATCTTAACAAAAAACAAAGAAACAACTCAGTTAAAAATGGGCAAAAGATCTGAACATATTTCCAAAGAAGATATACAGATGGCAAACAGGCACATGAAAAGATGTCCAACATCACTAATTATTAGGGAAATGAAAATCAAAACTACAATGAGATATTACCTCACAACAATCAGAATGGCTATAATTAACAAGACAAGAAATATCAAGTGTTGGAGAGGATGTGGAGAACAGGGAACTCTTGTGTACTGCTGATGGAAATGTAAACTGGTGCAGCCACTATAGAAAACAGTATGGAGATTCCTCAAAAAATTAAAAATAGAAGTACCATATGGTCCAGCTATTCGACTGCTGGGTGTTTATCCAAAGAACATGAAAACGTGAATGTGTAAACATATATGAACCCATATGTTCATTGCAGCATTATTCACGATAGCCAAGACTAGGAAACATCCTAAGTGCCCATCAAGGGACAAATGGATAAAGAAAATGTGGTCTATAAACACAATGGCATAACACTCAGCCATAAAAAAAGGGGCAAAATGAAATCTTGTCATTTGTGAAAAATGGATGGAAGCTGAGGGTATTATAAGTGAAATAAGTCAGGGAGGAAGTCAAATACCGTATGACTCACTCATAAATAGAACACAAAAACCACCACCACCACCACCACCAAACACATAGAGACAGATTTTAGATTGGTGGTCACCAGAGAGGAAGAGGGGAGGGAGGAGGGCAAGAGAGGAGACAAGGCACATGTGTGTGGTGACTGATGGCAACTGGTCTTTGGGTGGTGAACATGATGTAATCTACACAGAAACTGAAATACAATGATGTACATTTGAAGTTTATATAATGTTATAAACCAAAGTCACCTCAACTAAAAAAAAGTGATTCATAGACTATACGTAAAATATAAAGCTACACAAACTTGGAAGAAGAAAGAGCAGAAAACTCTGTGGCCTTGGGTTATACCATTATTTCTTAAATAAGACTTCAAAGCATGATCCCTGAGTGCAAACAATAAATAAATAACCTGACGGTTATCAAATTAAAGATATTTGGGTCTTTGAAGGACACTATTAAAGGGAATGAAAAGAGAAGCCACAGAATGGGAGAAACTAGTTGCAAATCTTCTCTCTGAAATAGGACTTGTAGCTGGAATATATAAAGAAATCTTCAAATTCAATAAGAGGAAAACAAACAGCCCAAGCAATATTGAACAAATGATTTGGAAAGACACTTACCAAAGAAAATATACACATGGCAAATAAGCACTTAAAAAAGAGGTTGAACATCTTTATTCATTTAAGAAATGCAAATTAAAACTGCAACCAGACATACTTATTGTGACAATGCCTAAAATGAAAATGACTGACCACACGAAGTATTGAGGAAGATTTGAAGCAACCAGAATTCTACACAGTTGACAAAAATGTATGGGCACTTTGAGCCAGCAATTCCACCCATAAGCATCTACACAAGAGATAGGACAGCACAGTCTTGACAAAGACTTGTCTGTGATATGCTTCCAACAATATTTAAGTGGAGAAAACTGTCACACATCTATATACTACTACTCAGTGGTAAGTGGGAATGTACTATACAAGCCATGGTATACACAAATATCAAAATAATTATGCCAAGTGAAAGAAGCCAGGAAACACACACACCCATAAATACACTAAGATTTAATTTTTGTAAAATTCTAGAGAATATCAACTAATCTATTTTGTCAGAAACTCACGAGCACTTTCTTAGGACAGGATAGGGTTGGTTGAGATGGGACAGGAGGAGGGATTACCAAGGAGCACAAGGATACTTTTGAAGCTGAGGCACATGTTCATCATCCTGATTGGGGAGGTTTCCCAGCTGTGTTCATCTGTCAAAGCTGATCAATTGCACACTTGAAATATCTGAAGTTTTGTTGTCTATCATTTATACCTCAACTAAGATTTAACAAAATATCATCTTTCAGTTCGGCTATAGAGTTACAATGCTCAATTTAGATAGAGAGGTTCAGTCAATTTCTCTGTTTTTGTTTCCTTAATCATTATCCACCCATTTATTTTTCATTATTAATATGATCTTCATAGTTAGGGCTGCTGTCAACCTGATAGCAAATTGTCTGACTGAGTGCCATTTAGAGATTGGTTTCCTGTGGTTTCTCTAATCTAGCTTGGCTACTGTGTGGACAGTTCAGTTGGATGGCTTGAAAGAACACAGATATCAATATCAGGAGCTATCCCCAAGGCAGAAATCTCATAAATTTTAGTGAGATCAGCTTGTACACTCATGGCAAAATGTAACTGTAGAGACAGATTTGGGAGGGATTCTTAAGTGGGGTAATAGACAAGAATTTGTTGTTGTTGATAATATTTCATTAAACTTAAATATAGAGTCCTCTGAGGAATGTTTTGGTAACTGATTCACGGCAGAGATGTCATATTTAAATATTGTTAAACCAGACAGTGACATGTTTAGTTTTAGAAAATAAGTTTAAATATACCTCCACGATGTTAAAGAAATAACACGGGAGTTGGGGACACAGGTCTTAGACTACTTATCCCATTTTGGAACTCAGGATTAAGAGGATAAATATTACTGCCCTTGAAGTACCTCAGAAGTATTGTGATCTCTCACTTATTCTAAAGATCAAATGTCCAGCTCAACTCACGCTTCTCTTAAAGCTAATCCCGCTATTAAAATAACAGAATGCCGTAAATTTCATCCCTGCCAACCAAGGTACTCAGTTTTACGTAACCAAGGTGTTATTACCTGTTATGCCAACAGATCAATACTGTAAAAAGTGACATAAATTCAAATTCTCTCCAACAACCAGCACACTCTCACTTTCTCCAGAAGAAAGATGACAAGCACCAACGAGATGAAGATTCTGCTACTGACTCTTGTACTTGGTCTGGTTTGTGCTGACCAGGGACCTCAGTCTAAGAAGGACCCAGAACTGGTACCAGGGGTCGGCTGATTTGGGAGGAGGGCTTGGTGGTGTGTGCGTGTCCCTTTGGGGGTTGTTATATGTGTATCCAAATTTATGTGCACCTAAGGCGAGCCATCTACCTGCAACTCAGAATCACTCTTTTTATTGGCTCCTTGCACAGTTCTACTGTACTTGTCTTATATTGTCTGTGTATTGTCTATACTATTTATTACTTAGATCCTTATGCATTTCTACTGCACTTGTATGAGACAAGAAGAACCAGGCAGAGAACTGTTGGGTTGGAGTTCTGCTTTGATAACTGTGCTGAAGCTATTTCAGAAATAGCTTTCTTGTTTTACCATTGACTTGGGTTTTCACATTGTTTTATACATCCTGCTTTGTTCAGTAAAGACAGTTTTGTGCTGATGCAAAGGGGAAGCAAAGGTCATTTTGGATGATGCTAGAGAAAATTTAGAAAGAGAATAACTAAAAATTCTAACTGGAACTTTGCTTTTAGGTTTCAGGACGATGGAGAGCCTTTTATATGGCATCCAGTGACAAACAGAAGATGAGGGAGAATGAACCATTCCAGGCTTTTCTTCGTAGAATTGATTTTGACTGTATACCAGATGAAATCACCTTCACGTTTTTTGTCATGTAAGTAAAAATAACACAGAACAAAAACATATATAATTGCTGTAGCCTGATAGACGGTCTGTCTGACTTCCATGTTTGTGTTGGATTATCTGGATTATGTTCAAGAGTGTGGCTCTCTGAGTTGTGTTTAGAAGGGTCTTGGGAGTGGTTGCCTCAGTTCTAGTACCCTCCTCTAGAGAACATTCTGGAGCATTTGCTTTGAAGGCAAAGAGTCACAGAAGTTCCATTGGAATCATCTCATTAAAGAAAAGGGGGACAAAAGCAGCCAAAAGAGCATAGATTTCTCAAACCCTACAGTTCCTTCCTCTAGGCCTGAATCTTCCATGGAGAATTTGTAAAATGTAGTTCACCTTTAGGGGAACTGTGTTCCAGAAGAGTGTGAGCAGGTGAGTAACACAAAATGATCGCTACCCTGAGGAATGTACTCACAATAATTTTTAATCATTATGAAATTAAAGCCTTCATTGCTTCCAGGATTATTTATGGAATGCACACCATATTGCAGGCATTTGATGAAGAACTCAAATGATTTATTTCACTTAGCACAATACCCTCTAGATCCATCCATATTGTTACAAATGGCAGGGTTTCATTCTTTCTTATGGCTGACTAATATTCCATTGCATAGATACACCACATCTTCTTTATCCATTCATCTACAGGTGGACACTTAGGGTGTTTCCATATCTTGAGTATTGTAAATAATGCTGCCGTGAACATAGGGGTGCGTAATCTTTTCAAATTAGTGTTTTCATTTTCTTCAGATAGATACCCAAAAGTGGAATTGCTGGATCATTTGGTAGATCCTTCTTTATTTTTCGAACAACCTCCATACTGTTTTCCATAGCGGCTGTAACAATTTACATTCCCACCAAGAGGGCACGAGGGTTCCCTTTTCTCTACATCCTCACCAACACTTATTATTTGTTTTCCTCATCATAACAGCCTTTCTGACAGCTGTGAGAATGTGGTTTTGATTTGCATTGCCCTGATGATGAGTGACACTGAGTATGTTTTCACGTGTCTGTTGGCCATCTGTATGTCTTTGGAAAAATGTCTATTCAAGTCCTCTGCCCAGTTTTTAATTCGATTGTTTGCTTTTTTGATATTGATTTCAATGAGTTCCTTGTGGTTTCCATTTATATTTCTGTGTTGATTAGAGGTGATGTACATCTTTTCATGTGTCTTTTGGCCATCTGTATGTCTTCTTTGGAAAAATGTCTATTCAGGCCCTCTGCCTATTTTTTAATTGGATTGTCTGATTCTTGGTATCGAATTGTCAAAGTTCTTTATATATTTTTTGTATTAACCCCTTATTGAATATATCATTTGCCAATATCTTCTCCCATTCAGCAGATTGCCTTTTCGTTCTGTTGATGTTTTCCTTCTCTGTGCAAAAGCTTTTTAGTTTGATGTAGTCTCATTTGTTTATTTTTTCTTTTGTTGCCACTGTCTTAAGAGACACATCCAATGAATATTGCTAAGACTGATGTCAAAGAGCTTAATACCTATGTTTTCTTCTATGAATTTTATGGTTTAGGTAATACATGGCCTTTGTTTTTCAAATATTATTATTAAACTGTTATCTCAAATGTGGCTTGCTCCATTATAAATTCATTTTTATTTTATGCAATTGTCACACTATTTTCCTTTCAACACCCACAACCATCATTCTTCTCAATAAGGGTAACTATTCGAATGGGTTTACTGAGTTTCTTTTCTGTTTTATGCATTCTTATAATTAGGTATATTTTACATAAATACATGTATTTTAAAATTTTTATAAAAGTCTCTAATTAAAAACAAAGAAGAAGGTGCCAGCCCAGTGGCACAGTGGGTTAAGTTCGCATGCTCCACTTCAGCAGCCTGGGGTTCACGGGTTGAGTTCCCAGGCGGAGACGTACACACCACTTCTCAAGTGGCTGTAGACTGGCACAGATGTTAGCTCAGGGCTAATCTTCCTCAAGTGAAAAAAAAGGGAGGGGGGAATTGGCCAGAGATGTTAACTCAGGACCAATCTTCCTCACCAAAAAGAAAGAAGAAGCTGTTTCTTTTTTTTTTTTGCCTTCATTGGTCAAAAGAGAGTCAGGTACACTGATTTTAAACTAATAATAATACTGTCTGTGAAATTCTATAATAATGGTATGGGTGAGGAGGGAAGAGGGAATGAAAAAATGAAAAATGATGGCAGTACAGGAATGTAAACAGTTACACAAGGGACATGACATGTATAGGATGCGTTTGAAGGTGGAATGGTGGAATGGGTCTCTCAGACAAAGAAGTAGAAAAAGGGAGAAACATTGGCATAATCAGAGGCATCCAGTTATTTAAAAAAATGTGTCCAGGAAATAATGAATAGGACCAGGGAAGTATGTAAAAAAATAAATGGAGGTAATTGTACAAGTTGAGATTTAGAAAGGAAATTAGAGAGAGTTCTGAGGAATCTTATATGTCTAAGTATTAGTTTTAACTTTCCCCAGTAGAAATGGATATATATTCAAGTATGCAGAAGTAGTCAAAGTCTATTTCTTTCTGATTGTGCTTCTCCTATGAACTCATGAAATATGGAAGAAACAAGATTTTGCTTCTCAAATTTAATTCTCAAGTTTCAACTTGACCATATAGATCCATAGAAATGGTCTTAAGCCAAAAGAGAATATTTTAGGAATTACAGATCTCTCTCTCTCTCACAGGCACAAATACACACATTTGCAATTATTGCTAAGTCAGTAATACCTGTAATCACATATGTTGATGATATTGCCCAGAAAGAACGATTATTTCCATACTAACATTTAAGTCTAAGCAGAAGAATCCTAGGGTACAGAAAAGAAGGAGGGCAAATTATTTAAATCAACGATATGTAGGGTATCCAAAAGCATCAAATGGTGCTAAGAGATCCGTTGCCCATATGATTAAAATATGTATTTATATTGTAGATAGAAATTAAAATGTTTATTTTTACTTTTTGCTGTCTTTCAAATCCAAATATAATTGCATTGAGAAGTAATAGCTTCACATTTCAAATAGTTTGGCAGTATAAAGACAGAGGAAATTTGCAAAGAAGCAACTCTAGGGGGAAACAGAAGATTTGAAGGAAACATTTCCATACTTATAAATACCTGAGCAAACTTACTGGCTGGAAGAAAGTTGCAAGAAAAGGGCCAAAAGTAAAGAGAGAAAGTTATTAATCTGTTAGGAATGCGAAGAAATTGGAAATGAAGTGAAAATGGGTAAAATTTTTCCTATAAAAAAAAATAAACCACAGACACAATAAATCATTTGTTATGAGAAATTGAGTGAACTCCATTTCTGAAGACCTAATTTCCAAAGATATAAGCGGGATTCAGGAATCTCTCTCTCTCCCATCACTTACATATACTCATGTGAGCACAGACACATATTTTGAAGAAATACAATAATAAGAAAAAATAATAAGAAGGTTATGCTTGATAATAGATATAATTGATTATATAGTATGTATACTATATGACTGATTGTTTGTTTACATATAATCAAATTACACATACACACATACACACACACACACAAATCCTATCCCAATAGATATACCTGTCAGTTTTCAGTAATTTTTTTAACAATCCTGGATTATCTTTTTGTTTGTCACATTTACAATTTTTGTGCCCCATATTTAATTGACTTTAGCTGTGGCAACTCTTTTTGACCAACTTTATTGAAATGTATTTACATGGAATTATATGCACCCTTTTGAAAGGTGTAGTTCAATGAGTTCTGACATATGTGTGAACTTGTGTCACTACTGCCACAGTCAAGATATAGACCTTTTCATCACAGCAAAGTTCCCTTTCCTTCCCTCCCCATTATATATCTACCGTGTAGTCATAGACAACAACTGATCTACTTATTCTCGCCTGTTCTAGATCTTCATAGAATGGAATTATACACTATGCATCTTTTTCCACTGCTTCTCTCACTCAGCATAATGCCTGAAAAATTTATCCAGGTGGCTGCATATACAAGTAGGCACTTTTTTCATTGCCAAGTGTAAGTCCTTTTTGGGATGTATGAAAACCACACATTTTCCAGTAGTTAGACAATGTTGTTTCCAAGTTGTGGTTATTTTCAATAAGTTTCATGTAAATAGCTCTGTACTATATTTGTGTTGACATATATTTTCATATCTCTTGGGTAGTAGCAGAATTGATGCATCATAGTATTTGTGCATACATAATATTTAATAAATTATTCAATTTTAATTGTGTTATTCCTCCTAGTAACATGTGTTGAATGCATTCTACATTTATTCTAAATACATGTTCATTGCCAGGTACATACACACAGAGAGGCACAGTTTTGTTATATATGTGACATATATATGTAATTATATATATTGTGTGTGTATAATTTCCATATATCACATTTGCAAATTAGTGTATTTTTGTGTTTGCTCTTGTGTATGTGTAATGTGTTTGAACACATACATGTGACTTGGTATTTAATTTTTTAAAGTCTTTTCACATAAGAAGTTTCTGTTTTGATTAAATTCAACCAATAGTTTTTTTCTCGTATTTGTTGTGTTTTTTTGTCTATTATATTATCTAGGAGATCTTTGCCAGGGCTGTGAGAAGCTCTAAGGCCTGTCTTGATAGCTACGCCCCTCAGTTTCGAGAAAACATTTGAAGCAAGGGCTGGTATTTTTCCTCTTTCTCTAAAATTTCTCATTTCTTCATATTTACTTGACTTTAAACGTGACTTTTTGGGTCTGCAGCTGGACTTTGGAACTGCCACTCTGACTCCATGTGTCGACAAAGACATTCTAACCACCTAGAGATCTTTGCTCGTGGACAACATATTTCTTCTCTTTTGAAAGTCACAGTGTTTATAGGCACTCAAATGACATCTGACACAGGGACGTATGAGGGTGAAACAAAGTCCGAATTATATATCAATTTTTTATTATTTTGATCAACTTAAAGACGTTTTCCTTTTAAGGGTCAACGGACAATGCGTAGAAAAATCTTCCGTGGCAACACAAAAAACAGCAAATGTTTACACTAGTGATTGTAAGTATGAGTGTTTCACTGATAAAAGTATATTAGGGTTGAAACCCTGGCCTCAAATTCTTTTCAGAACTCTATATATCTGGCTTCTAGGTTTACTAGTAGTAAGAAGTGTGACTAGTCACAAGTTCCTAAATTTTCCAAGCACTTTATTTTGTCACATGAAAAAGGGTAAATCATAGGATGTTGATGACTCCTTCCAATTTTGAGTGTTATTCAATGACTAACTGAGAGAATGTGCTGAGAAATTTTATCTCATAAGGTTCGCACGTATATGAAAATGTTTCAAGTTAATTTAAAACAATCTTAGGAACTAACACCTAATGAGTGTTTCATGAGTTTAAATATCAATGTCATTTTGCTTTAACAGAACGCTTTTAAAACCTATCTTAACACATGTTAATCCATTCAAGGTATGGTTTGATTTACTTAAAATTCAAACAAGCAACAGTAATTTAAACACCAAGCACATTTCTTCATAACCACAGCTTCTGTAAGAAGCAATGGAGATGTTGGTTAAGATTTATATCTCTAAGTTCTTTTTAATGATCCCAAACAACATTCCGAATTTTAAATGGCCTAATGCCTAAATATTTGATTAAAATTTAGATGTACTAAATCTGTAGGTCCAAACCTTGCCTAACATAAAAAATAGCATAGTGGCTAAGCCATGAATAAACAAATAAGTAAAAATATGCCGGACATTTTGTCCTACACATTAATCAGTAACCCTCCTTTTATATTACCAGTAAAATTTTAAAATATTATGTTTTCGTTTTGCTTATCCCGATATTATTTGTTCATTTGCCTGAATCATCAACATTTTCTACCATCTTTCCTATAATTTCCTCCATTCTTGTAGTCCTTTGTACATGGATTTTGACACGGCAATTTAAGGAAGGAGAGAAATAAAGTGAGCTGGCCTTATTTTGCGAGCCTCTTGGGAAAAAGGAATTACAATCTACATAAGTTCTGTTTTGTAGAAAATAATGTGTAACCATAACAAGCACAATACCAGCAGTGCTCTTAATAGCAACATGACGCTCAGAAGACATATTTACTTTCATTGCCTCCATAACCTGCATGACCTTTATAAACCTGTTGAGCGAGATTTATTACAAAACCCTCCTTGTAAAAATATTGTTATAACATATTTGGTACTAAGAATCTGAAGCTATGCATAACAACTGACTTAAATTGTGTCCGCGTAAACCAAAAATCAAGGACTTAGAGGACTTGGGCAAGATTCTGTACTTGTTTGGGGCTATGAAACTTTGAAGGTGCTTCAACTGCTACTTAGTCTTTGGAATGCCAGACTAATGATATTTCAGTGGAAACACAAATTGGCACAGTTTTAAATCAAATCCTGATGAGTGGTTCAAATAAGGTACTATGTTCTGGCTAGAAGAGAGAATGAATGTTAGAGGGTTTATTGATAATGCAAAGTAGATCAGCACTTAGTCTTTTCCCTATAAACATGGCGGACTGGATGGGCACAGCCAGAGACATGGAGGTGCAACCTCCAGGTGGGATCTGAATTAAGTGTTTAGATTCTCACTGCCTTCGAATCCTCACAAATACAACTGATTTAATTGCAAATTATGTTACATTTGTGGCAGCTATAAATTTGTTAAATAAAATACACCTAGATTAAGGGGCAGAGGAAATGCAATAATTAGTAGGAAATGTTTAGAAAGTTGCCTGGTACAGGGTAGGTACTCAGTACATGGGACACAATGTTTTGAAAGTAAATTTATCTCGGTCCTAATGAGAAATGAATTCATTGCTTGGATAAGCAAAACACAAAGAATTTTTAAGCTTGTATTTGACAATATGCCGTATAACAACACACTCATGTTCTTTAAACAAACGTTGGTGTCACACCTTTCAGAAAACATTTCAGTGAGACTGGAAGATGTGAAATGTTTAGTTGTATACAATGATGGCAATAAGGAAAATTCTTCCCTACTTTCCTGATGTAAAAATCAATTTTAACATTTGCTATACTGTTGGAGTGAGACAGAGATCAATTTAGTGTTTCTTGCTATCAATATGCTAAGTAAGCCACGAGAAATCTAATCATTAATAAATTAATTAGGTTGAGGCTATATACATATATGTCTTCTCTCTCTCTCTCACAGATGCAGGTAAAACAGAATTCCAAATTCTTCACTTGTCAAACAACGCGTTGATAGGATACATTGTCAATGTGGATAAGAATGGCAAGGTCACAGGAATAACAACATTGCTTGGTATGTGTTACATCCTGACCATATTTCCATCATCATTGTCATATAACATTTGCATAGTCAGTATGTTGACTCAGAAAATCAGTATGTGTTGACATCACGCGTTACTAAGGATACAAGGTCTAGCTCTGTGTGCTCATTGAGTTAAGGACCCTGGAACATAACCTACAAAGAAAGGTGAAAAGAAGAGATGGTAGGCGTGGGAGGTATCAGATCATCAGGCCTTTAAAAATAATTCTCATAACAATTGGGTTTCACTAGAAATAATTTCTTCACAACTCACCCTATTTGAAGCCATGGCTATATTCAACTTGACCCCAAATCCTTCCTTTTATGACAGTTTTGCAAATACACTCTAAGCCTTCAGCCTGAAGTTTATAAAATGAATCTTGATCATTGTCAGTCCTTCCATTGATGAGGTTTAGTCCTTCCAATGCATTGTTCTCATTAAAGTCGAGAATTTCAAACCCCGAATAACCACAGAAGAGCATTGAGGGTATGCTGTATCCTTGGGGATAATAGGTTTCTATTTGGAAAACTTAAAGGTAGAACTGTGGTTTCCTAAGAGAAAAAGTCATCTCCCATTACTACGTGCGGCAGGGCTTATGTATCTCTGGAAAGAGAGAATCAAGTTTCCAGTTAATTTGGGTCCCGCACAAGGCATGGATGTCAGGTATAGGTTCCAAGAATTTGGTTGAGAGGAAGTAGATGAGCTATTCGAGAGGGCCTGGGCCCAAAACTCATGGAGCTCCTGGTGTGTCCTTGGAGTTCTGGTGATGTTGCAGAGTTGGACGGGGATTCATTCCTCTTATGGACCTAAGTCAGGCAGCTGACACGGTGACATGGTAAATGTTACCTATCTGAGACTCTGTTAAATTTTTCCACACAAAGAACTGATTTGCACGTTCATTTTTCTCATTCTTGGGAAACTCTTAGGAGTTCTAACCGGCAAATTCCTGCTTTATGCATGGTGATTTTCAGGCAAAGGAGACTATGCTGAAGGGGAGGACATTTACCGGTTCAAGAAGGTGACTAGAGAAAAGAAGATTCCAGAGGAAAATATTGTGAATCTCCTCAAAATTGGTAATGTGACTATATCATTTCCTCAATATATCATTCATCTGTTATGTAAATATACTCTCGGGAACAAATTGCTTCATTTTACATTCCCTCTTCCATAAATTATCTTTTATAAAATCTGTTACATAAGAAAAAACATGCTTAGAAAAATTGATGAATAATACTGATCATTGGCTCTTTTTCTCCTGTTTCTTTGTTTTTTCCTCCTCAGACAACTGTCCTACAAGGGGATGAAAAAAGGGACTTGAACACTTCCTAAACATTGTAAGTAAAAATGACCTGTTATTAGGGCCGCTATATCAGGTTAGTCAATAATCACACACTGTGACTTCAAATGGGCCCTATTGTTTAAATAACTCCTTTTATCCCAGTAACAAATTACATCACGAGAGAACTTTTTTCTGTTACATTAGGTTATTTTGCTTCTCCTGTGCCCTATTAAATTGCAAATTGGTTGAGTTGATTAATGCTGAAGCAGTTTTGGTGACAAAACATTATCATGCAAGAATCATGCAAATGATACACATTTAGAGAGAAGCAGGAATTGCCAGAGTTGGTGGGGACAACTGGAAAAAGAATTAGTTTTCCACTTGGTCCTGAGTTAATGGTTGTCCATATATGTTACTACTCGAGGAGAATGGGGCTTAAAGAGAACTCCCCTTCCCTGCCATCACAATATTGAATTTTACATAATTGTGACAGCCACATTGGAGGCCTTCCAACCACACTCTCTGACACATGCATTCAATTACATTCCCCTTCAGAAGATGGTTTTCTTAAAATGTGATCTTTACCTAAGTATAATGACACAGCCTCAGAAAACGACACAGATCAAGGATAAAGCATGCCTTCTTATTTCTGTTGAGAAGAAAGGAAGAAGAAAGCAAACAAAATGTTAGCTTCCAGGTTGTATGGAATGAATTAAAGTTACAGACCCTTTGGAATTAGAGGAGAGGAGTTTAAGTGAATCATAGATCATGTAAATCTTTTTTACATGGGCCTTCCCCATGAAATGCATCGTGAATCATGAAACTCCGTGAATGTGTCCTAACCAAGAAAGGTCCACCATGTGTATATCCTTGGAAAAATTCCAAGTGGAACCTCTCATACCATAGAGAAGGAGAACATTAAGTTCCACATGGAATTTGTCCACTGGGTTAACTGAAAGCTCCTCTAATCCTTGACACCCTACTTCCTGAGACTCACCCTGTCAGGCTGTCACAGTCAACTCAGCCTTTTGTCCTGTTTCCCTCACCTATAGAACCTGTCACTGGGGACCAGGCATATCATCTCCTCTGTGGAATCAAGATCAACAATCTGAAGAGAACACTTCTTGTTCCTGTCTAACATCACCTTTCTCTCTTCATGAACATATTCGCCTTTGCATTTCATCTCCCCCAGTCAGGATTCACGTCCTGTATGTTCTTATTAGATTTCTGAGTGTTTGAATAAATTCATTTACTGTGTGCCCTATACATGTGTGTTTGTGCAGAAAGTTGCTTAATTTAAAAGAACATCAAATGTTCACTTTAAACACAGCTAGGCAGGAAGATGTGCATTTAATAGAACTGATGTCCCACCTGAGACAATTCTGATTAGGACTAAATAGGGAAGCCATAGATGTGTCAAGGTGAGAGGGACAAAGGGACTAAACCAGCATGGGAGGAAGAAAGGGTTATGGATATTTTTACTGTCAGGGGATGAGTGAGTCTTGTCAAGAATAAAGTCCCTAGGAAGCATCTTATCATCACAGGGAAAGGAACATGTATGCACCTCCATAGGATTTACACAGAGATAGTCTAAAATGCCATGTATCATAATCGAGGAGAAATCAGTACTATCACACCACCATCACATACGAAGTTGAGTGCACAAACTGGTATTTCCTTATGATCGGATCAGTGGTAATCAAAGACGGGGCAGCATCTAAGATGTGGCCAACCCACAGGGTTATAAGCACAGTGGAGTTCTCAGAAAAACAATACCATCAAGAGTTCAATTATGGAGTTACAGGTGCAAACACAGACCACAAGATCTACAGAAGTTTTGCCATTCCACTATGTTGCAGAAAGCAGAAGACACGTGGATTTCTAAGGAATGGCCATTCCCACTGTAGCAGGCAGAACACATTGATCAGCTATCCATGATAAACAAGGTGTTTATCTTCTAAGACATCTAGCACACTGGATGTAGACCTTATTCCAAAGTTTAGGCCAATGTTCAGAGATATGGTCCATACACTGTGAAAGTAAAAGTAGAGCTAAGCAATATTCAACAGAACAAATAACGTTTTAGTTACTGAATCAGACATGGCCTCCACATGGACTATAGTTTGCAATGGCATCAAAAATGAAGATTACTACAGATTTAGCTGGAAGTAATGGGGTTGTCCAGGGCAGTGTTTGAATTCTCCCTGTGGCATAAAAGAACGTATGCATTCCGACTTCTGAATCTGGTCATCACAGAGTATATGGGAATGCTGGATTGGGTCAGTGGATATAGACACAGGCCATAGAGGGAGTACAGGAGATGAATACAACCTGAATATCTTAAAAAAATGTTGAACGGCAAGACCTGAAATGAAGCGTTAAAAATTGTGAAATATATGCATATGTGTGTGAGACCAACATTAGTAAGGAAAAGGGTTTATGACCCAAAAATTCTGCTGAAATGAAGAGATTTGTAAGAGAAAAATATAAACAAAGTTATGTTAATAAATTTTAACACTTTGGATTAAATGGACACAATTTTTGAACAATATGGTTCCAAAATTGACATAACATGAAAGAAATAATTTCCATAGTCCTCTATCTATTAAAGAAATTGAACCTGCCATCATAGAAGTTTCCATAAAGAAGTTGCAGGTTCAGAGGATTTCACTAATGAAGTCTTTCAAACGTGCAGAGAAATACCACAAACCTTAGGCAAATTTTTCAGAGAGAGACGATGAGGGGAGACTGTCCAACTCTTTTTATGAGGTCAGCATAAAGTAAATCCCAACATCTGACAAAGACATGTGCACATACATGAAAATATGGGTTCATATGAAAAGATTTCCCATCCCAACTTGCTCCTCTATGCACCTGACCAGCATTAGGTACACTCAACAGCTCAGTATAAATCCTACATTGTGTGCGAGTATGGATATTCATTAACACAGAAACCTACTAATATATTAGATTGCAGTCTTTGTTTTACACAGACATAACATCAAAAATAAAATATAAAGAGAGCTATACTTCTGTTTTTCCTCACATAGTCATTGTTTTAGGGGTTATTCGTACCTTAATTCATAGAGATCTAATTAACGATACAATTTTTTACATTTTCATTTTGTATGTGCCATAGCAACCAGACTGTTAAATTTATTTTTAAATATTTCAACATTATGAAAAACAAACCAGTCAATGATTTTTATATGTATCAATTATTTTAAAATTTGTATAAATGTGAATGCCTCTATCAAAGTCAATGCACAGTTAGAATTTTGGTAGATACAATGAAATTGACCTTTCCAAACATCATTGTTTGGTCTGTTCTCACTTCCTACCACGTTTTCTGGAGATATGTATTTAAGTTTCTCTTCCAACTCTTGTCAGAGGCTTGCTCAGAACCCCTCCCTGTAGAAACAGCGTCCTTTCTGAAATGGGACTCCTGCCCTGGGACACTCCATGTTCTTACGTTGGTTTATTTCTCATCCCAGAATCAGAAACAGGTGATGTATTTGGCAACTACTGGGGAGCTGGCTTGTATTCTGTCTCCTCTCTCTGGAAGATACCTCACTGGATCATGGACGAAGTCTGTCTGTTCCCTATTGAACTTTGAGGTTAGGCTGTTGGGGACACATCACATGCACTGAATCAATATTCATTGAACACAGACCAAATCCTAGATGTTAGGAATCTTACAGAACACACTTTCTTTGTGATTCAAACTTGGATAAGTTTGTGGTATACTGGACTGTAATATATTGCCTAGTATATTACCATAAGAGAGCAAGACAAATCAAACCCTTCTCCAGAGAACTAAGTCTTGTTCTGTCATGTGTGCATACAACCCGAGAAGGGCCGGTACGTGATTCCCTGTTGCTGAAATTATTGGCTTTGCTTCAAACATGGCACGAGGTAAAACTCAAGAGGAAGGTGGAAAAAAGCAATTCCTATATAATTGATAATAAATGTTTTGATAGAGGACTATGTCCTAGTGGCTGACTGACTAAAATATCACCACAGGAATAGAGAGCCCGTCTCTTAGTAAAACAAATGGACTCTGGGAAACTCAAATAAAGGAAAAACAGAAAGCAACTGAAAAACACCAGCACAGGAACATGAAACCAAAGGCAAACAGTGAAGGAGACAATGTCACCTTTGTTCTGGAAGCTTCCTCTCTGACATTTGTGGGACATCGTACCTAGTCCTGTCCCTATCTATCTGTATGCCTAAATGTTTCCAGAAGTTGCCAGAAGGATTAGGAAGGTCAAGGAATAGGTCAGGGATTTACAACATGTGTTTTAAATCTCTCCACATGGTTGTGTTTAAGGGTTATGTTTAAGGGAATGTTTAGCTGCATATTAATCTCTACCCACTAGATGGAAGTTGTACCACTCCTCTCTCCCATGGTGGCTGCCAAAACTGTCACCAGACATGTCCAACTGACTCTTCTTGGTGTCACAATGACCCCTGGTTAGGAACCAAGACCCTATAAACAGTGTTAGAACGACTTCTCCTGATCTGCTCAACTGAAACTTTTGCTTAAAGCCTAGAAGTCTGCATGTTAAATCAGCACCCCAGGGGACTCTTAAAACAGGACAAGCTTTGGAAAGACTATTCCAAACCTTGCTACTGAAAAGTGTGGTTTTAAGATCAGAAGCAAGGATATCTCTTGGGCGCTTGTTAGAAATTCAGAGTTCCAGGCACAACTCTAGGCAGCTGAATCAGAACAGCATTTTCAACAAAACCCTCTGGGGATCACTGAGCATGTGCCTATTTGACAGGCTCTGTGTTAGAGAATTTCCACAGGATCAGATCTCAACAAGAAGTCTTGAAGTTAATTCTCTCATCTTAGATTCCAAGTCGCTGGATCATTGGTCAGGAATCATTGAGGGAACAGGGTACTTGTGGTGGCCAGGATCAAACCTTCCCTGCACTATGTACAAAAGATTGGTGGAATCTGGGAAGTTGAAAACAAAGACCCCAGAGAAAGCAGAAAACCCAAACAGAAACTTGTAAAGTGGGGAGACACCCTACATAGACACAGAACTCTGAACAACTTTGAGGAGGGAAGACCAGGAAGATCTACACTGGATACCCTAAGCATTATTTTTTGGATTACAATATTAATGCTTGTGTCAGAGGGCTCTGTTTTTATTTACCATTCTCTTACCTACATTTTGACCAACAGTAATGAAAGAGAGTTGGGACTTGAAGGTCATTTGACTTCCCTCAGGAATAGAATAAAAGGATTAACAGGATCTAAAGACCAAGCTGTTTTGACAATCTCTTAGAATAATGACTCTTTAATTTCCCCTTGACTAGCAGTTAGAATGATCTTCCAAAGAATGATTTTAGGATACATTCTCAGGAAACAAGTGTTGGTTGGATTTCCACTTGATTGGAATTTAAAATGATCTTTCTCAGAAGGAATGATCTTAGGATACAATCCCAAGAAACATGTGTTGCTAGCACTCCAATAGAAAAACTGGGAATGTAGAGTTACATAAAAAGAGATGAAGAGGGTGAAAATACTTGGAACACTATTTTAGCGGGAATTATAAACCTGCTCCAAATTATCCAAATCAATGAGGGGATGGGGAAAATTTGTGAGGACATTGTGAGACATGAAAACTTTTAATTTCTTAGCTTCCACAACAGGAAATTAAATCACACAATACACAGAGGAATAATTGAAACAAAAAGAAAAACAATCTTGGAAGCAAGACAAAAGAAAACAGAAAGTAAGAAAGACCAGAACATGAATCAAACAGTGTTTGTCCCTTCTGAGTAGGAAGCAAGTGGCCAATTGAAGACATGGACAGAAGACTCCTTCCAGCCCAGCTCTCCTCAAAGTTCAGACAACAAACAAAGAGAAGGGCTCTGAGGCCCTGATGTGTGCTGGAGCAGGGAGTTGCCCTGTGCCAGTACCGTGGGTGCTCTCACTCAGCTGACTTGGAAATCATGAGAGGAACACTGTTTCTTCATTTTTAGCATATGATAAAAACATATGTTTATGGTAACTATCTGATAAATTAGTGGGAAAGAAAGTAAACAGACATAGAAATATGAGAAAATAATAACAAAAGAAGAGGTTCTTTGGCTGATTCAATGTCTTTGAAAATAGCCAGTTGTACAGAGAGAGGAGGAAATTTGTGTTTTCTTTTGAAACTGCTATAAATTGGGGAATTACTATTACTCTTTCTTCCTTCCTTGAAGAAACAATTGAGTCAACGAATAAATAATATATTGAAGATCAGCTTCTCATAAAACTGTGAGGAGAATGGAATAATGAAAATGAATTGTTCATATGCTTTTCTTCCCGTGAGGTTACTGAGCATTTACATGGAAGTTCCTCTTAGTTCAAAGGATGAAAGAGCCTGCTTCAGGGAAGAAGGAGGTGATCAGCGTTTTGTGCTGATATGATCTTCTCCTCAGAGGAATAGGTGACTTGCCTGGGGTTTCTTAGGAGACCTAAACCCTGAAGAAGTTTGTCTGAACTGTCACCAAAGGAAAATGAATTAGTAGCTATCTTGCGAGATTGTCATGAATGAGCAGTGTTTGGAGCCTAAGTCCTATTTTAGCTAATTCGTAAAGGGAGTCACATGACCTTCATGTCCTATGTTAGAACATGTTAGAACTTTTTTTTAATGTTACCCAAAATACATGTAAGAGAATGGGGAAAATAAAATAAAACCAAGCCAAACAAAATCTGTTCTTAGGGAAGTGACAAGAATATATAGACAATGGATTGTCAATAAAGGTACAAAAGTAATTCAGTGGAAAATAATAGTCTTTTCAACAAAATTTCCCCAAAATATTGGATATCCATATGCAAAAAAGAAAAAGGAACTTCAACCCATACTTTTCCCATATGGTAAACTCAAAGGAATTCATAGAGTATATGTACAATCTAAAGCTACACCAATTCTAGAAGAAGGTAGAAGAGAAAACTCTATGACCTTGGACTAAGTCAATATTTCTTAGCTAAGACTCCAAAGCATGATCCTTGAGTGCAAACAATAAATAAATAACCTGACTTTTAGCAAAAGGAAGATATTTGGGGCTTTAAGGGACACTATTAAGGAAATGAAAAGAGAAGCCAAAGACTGAGAGAAAATATTTGCAAATCTTTTAGCATAAATAGGACTTGTATCCAGAATACGTAAAGAAATCTCCAAACTCAATAATAAGAAAACAAACAGCCCAATCAATATTGAACAAATGGTTTGTAGAGACACTTAGCAAAGAAAATATGAATGTGGTGAATAATTGACTGAGTGCCATTTTGAGATTGGTTTCCCTTTTTATCTCCAATCTAGGTTGGCTACTGTGTGGACAGCTCAGGAGGATGGCTTGAAAGAACACAGATATCAGTATCAGGAGCTATCCACAAGGCAGAAATATCATAAATTTTAGTGAGATTAAGTTGTACACTCATGGCAAAATGAAATTATAGCCGTGGTTTTGGGAGGGCTTCTTAAGTAGGGTAACAGACAAAAAATTGTTCTTATTGAAAATACTTCATTAATCTTACATAGAGACTCCATTGTGGAATGTTTTGACAACGTATTCATGGCCTAGATGCCACATTTTAATAATGTTAAGCCAGACAGTAACATCTTCAGTTTTAGAAAATAAGTTTAAATGTACCTCCTGAATGTTAAATAATACGGGAGTTGGGGATACATGTCTTGTACTGCTTATGCAATTTTCAAATTCAGGATATAAGAGGATGAATATTGCTGTCCTTGAAATACTCATACTCATTGTGATCTCTCACTTATTCTAAAGGTCAAACGTCCAGATCAACTTCAGCTTCTCTTAAAGCTCATCTCTATCAAAATAACAGAATGCCATAAAAGCTCATCACTGCCAATCAGGATATTATAAGACTTACACGTAAGCAAGGTCTTAGGACTAACAACCGTTGGTTCATTATGTGTCATGTCAGCAGACCAAGACTATAAAAAGTGGCACAAATTCTGATTCTCTCCAACAAACGGCACACTCTCGGCTTCTCCAGAAGATGGTCAACAGCTCCAAAGAAATGAAGATTCTGCTGCTGACTCTTGTACTTGCTCTGGTTTGTGCTGACGAGGAACCTCAATATGAGACCGATCACTCACTGGTAACAGGGGTCGGCTGATCTGGGAGGAGGGCTTGGTGGTGTGTGTGTGTCCCTTTTGGACTATTCATATGTTATCCAAATTTATGTGCACCAAAGCGTAGCAATCTATCCCAAGTTAGAATCACTCCATTAATTGGCTCCTTACACATTTCTACTGTACTTGTTTTATATTTTTTCTGTATTGTCTATATTGTCTATTAATTGACTCCTTATGCATTTCTATTGCACTTGTATAAGGCAAGAAAAACCAGACAGAGACCTGCTGGGTGGAGTTCTGCTTTGATAACAGAGCTTAAGCTATTTCACAAACATCTCTATTTCTTGTTTTACCATTAACTCAGTTGTTCACATTATTTTATAAAACCTGCTTTTTCAATAAAGATAGACAGTTTTGTGCTGATGTAAAAGGGAAAGAAAACTCATGATGGATGATGTCAGAAGAAGTAAAACAACATGATGAAAATTTCTGATGGTGACTTTGCTTTTAGTTTTCAGGAGAATGGAAAACACTTTACATCGCATCCAGTAACATAGAGAAGATCAGTGAGAATGGACCATTCAGGGCTTTTGTCCGTAGAATTGATTTTGACATGGTAGCTGACACAATCACCTTCATGTTTTTTGTCAGGTAAGTAAAAATAACACAGAACAAAAACACATATAAATGCTCGACCCTGAGAGAGGGTCTGACTTCCATGTTTGTGTTGAAATATCTGGATTATGTTCAAGAGTGTGGCTCTCTGAGTTGTGTGCTTAGAAAGGTCTTTGGCATGGTTGCGTCAGTTCCAGTATCATCCTCTAGAGAATATCCTAGAGCATTTGCTTGGAGGTCAAAGGATCACAGAAGCACCAATGGAATCATTTCCTTAAAGGAAAGGGGGACAAAAGCAGCCAATAGGGCATAGACTTCTCAAACCCAGCAGTTCCTTCCTCTAGCCTGAATCTTTTATGTAGAATTTGTGAAATGTGGTTCACATTTAAGGGAACTGTGGTCCAGAAGAGTGTGAGCAGGTGGATAACACAAAATGATCCCTACCCTGAAGAACTTACTCATAGTAATTTTTAATCATTACTAAATTCATTAAAGCCTTCATTGTTCAAGGATCATATATGAAATGCTCACCATATTGCATTTTATTAAGAATTCAAATGAGTTATTTCCCTAAGCGTAATACCCTTTAGATAAATCCATGTTGTTGCAAGTGGCAGGGTTTCATTCTTTTCTATGGTTGATTAATATTCCATTGCATATTTATACCACATCTTCTTTATCCATTCATCTATGGACGGATACTTAGGTTGTTTCCATGTCTTGGCTATTGTAAATAATGCTGCCATGATCATATGGGTGCATATATCTTTTCGAATTAGTGTTTTCGTTTTCTTTGGATGAATACCCTGAAGTGGAATTGCTGCATTGTTTGGTGGTTCGCTCTTTAATTTTTTGAGAAATCTCCATATTGTTTTCCATAGGGGCTGTACCAATTTACATTCCCACCAACAGTGCACTAGTGTTCCCTTTATCCACATCCTCGCCTACACTTGTTATTTGCTTTCTTTTTGATAAGAGCTATTCTGAAGGTGTGAGAATGTGGTTTTGATTTGTATTTCCTTGATGATGGGTGACAATGAGCATCTTTTTTCATGTGTCTGTTGGCCATCTGTGTGTCTTGTTTGGAAAAATGTCTATTCAGGCCCTCTGACCATTTTCTAATTGAACTGCTTGCTTTTTGGTACTGAGTTGTATAAGTTCTTTATATATTTTGGATATTAACCCCTTATGGAATATAACATTTGCAAATATCTTCTCCCATTCAGTAGGTTGCCTTTTCATTTTGTTGATGGTTTCCTTCATTGCACAAAAGCTTTTGAGTTTGATGTAGTCTCATTTGTTCATTTTTTCTTTTGCTGCCCTTACCTGAAGAGACATATCCAACAAAATTTCACACAGCTTGATGTCAAAGAGCTTCACTACCTGTGTTTTCTTCTAGAAGTTTTATGGTTTCAGGCTTTACATTTAAGTCTTCAATCCATTTTGAGTTTGTTTTTGTAAATGGCGTAAGAAGTTGTCCACAAGCATTAGTCTCTCCAACATTCAAATGTGTATATTCTAATGTGTTAACACCCTTAGTTCCTTTTTTAATGTATTCTTAAAATTGGCACATTTTATGTAAATACATGTATTTCTACATTTCTATAAAAGTTCTTAACTAAGAAAAAGAACTCGAATAAGCAACTTTTTTGGGGGGTGGCTTCATTGGTCAAAATAGAGTCAAGGATACTGATTTTAAACTAACAACAATAATTTGTGTGAAATTCTATAACAATGGTATAAATTAATTATATTTTACTAAAGGATATTTATAAATTACTAGAGGATGTTATGCTAAGTGATAAAAGTGGAAAGAGGGCATTTTTTTCATAAAATGAAAAATGATGGCAGTGAAAGAATCTAAAAAGTTACTCAAGAAACATAACATTTATAAGATGCTTTTGAAGATGGAATGGGCTTCTCAGACAAAGAAGTAGGAAAAGGGAGAAATATTGGCATAGTCAGAGGCATCCAGTTATTTAAAAAAATGTGTTCAGGAAATAATGAATAGGGCCAGGGAAATATGTAAAAAATGTATGGAGGTCATTATACAAGTTGAGATTTAGAAAGAAAATTAGCGGGAGTTCTGAGGAATCTTATATGTCAAAGTATTACTCTTAATTTTCTCCACTAGAAATGGATATATACTGAAGTAGGCAGAACCACTCAAAGTCTACTTCTTTCTGATTATGCTTGTCCTATGAACTTATGAAATATGGAAGAAACAATGTTTTGATTCTCAAATTTAATTCTGAAGTTTCAAATTGTCCATATAGATCCATGGAAATGCCCTGAGGCCAAATGAGAATATTTTAGGAATTATAGATCAATCTCTCTCTCTCATAGACACACAAATACACACACATACGCATACATTTGAATTTTATTGCTAAATTAGTAACACCTATAATCATACATGTTAGTGATATGGCCCAGAAAGAACAATTATTTCCGTACTAACATTTAAGTGTAAGCAGAAGAATCCTAGGATAAAGACATGAAGCAGGAGAAATTGTTGAATTAATGAAATGTAGGGTATTTGAAAGCATCATTTGTGCTAGGAGATCTGTTGCCCATAAGATTAAAATATGTATTTATATTGTAGGTGGAAAGTAAAATGTTAATTTTTACTTTTTGCAGTCCTTCAAATCCAGATATAATCGTATCGAGAAGTAAGGATAGCTTAACATTTCAAAAAAGTTTGGCACTATAAAAAGAAAATTTGCAAAGAAGCAACTCTAGGGAGAAACAGAAGATTTGAACAAACATTTCTATACTTACAAATACCTGAGCAAACCTACTGGCTGGAAGAAAGTTGCGAGAAAAGGGCCAAAAGTAAGGAGAGAAAATTAGGAATTTGGAAGAAATTGGAATTGAAGTGAATTGAAAGTATAAATACAATCTATATGTGCAATTTTTCCTATGGAAAAAAAATTAAGCACAGACACAGAAAATCATTTGTTATAAGAAATTGAATAAAGTCTATTTCGAAGACCTAATTTCTAAAGATATAAGTGGGATTCAAGAATCTCTCTCTCTCTCTCTCCCATCACTTACACACACTGATGCAAACACAGACATATAGTTTGAAGATTAAAAACAGTAAGAAAAAAACTAAGAGGATTATACTTTGAGAGATTGGTTTATAAATATATATAATTGATTATATATTATATATAATATACAACTGATTGTATACATATAATCAAAATATACGGGGTCGGCCCGGTGGCGCAGCGGTTTACTTTGCTCTTGGTAGCCGGGGGTTCACCGGTTGGCATCCCGGGCGCCCAGAGACACACCGCTTGTCAGCCATGTTGTAGCGACATCCCATATAAAGTAGAGGAAGATGGGCACAGATGTTAGCCCAGGGCCAGTCTTCCTTAGCAAAAAGAGGAGGATTGGCAATGGATGTTAGCTCAGGGCTGGTCTTCCTCACAAAAAAAAAACCATACATACACACATACGCACATATCCTATCCTATAGATATACCTGTCAGTTTTCAGTCATTTTGTTAAGAATGCAGGATTATCTTTTTGTTTGTCATAGTTACAAGTTTTGTGTCCTATGTTTAATTGACTTTACCTGTGGCCACCCTTTTTGAAATTGACTTTATTGAAGTGTTATTTTGAAAGGTGTAATTCAATGAGTTTTGACATATGTGTACACCTGTTTCACTAACACCACTGTCAAGATATACACCTTTCCCTTTCATTCCCTCCCCATTAAAAGTCTACCATCTAGACATAGACAACAACTGATCTGCTTATTCTCGCCTGTTCTAGAACTTCATGCAATGGAATTATACACTATGCACCTTTTTCCACTGCTTCTTTCACTCAGCATAACACAATAAAAGTTTATCCATGTAGCTGCATATACAAGTGATCACTTTTTCCCTTGCCAGTTTGGATATAAGAAAACCGTACATCTTCCCGTTGTTAGACAATGTTTCTACGTTGTGGTTATTTTCAATAACTTGAATGTGAATAGCTCTGTACTAACTTTGTGCTGACATATATTCTCATTTTTTTTAGGTAGGAGTGGAATTGCTGCATCACAGTATTTGTGCATATTTAATAATAATTAAGAATTTATTCAATTTTAGTTGGGGTATTTCCCCTAATAATATATGCGTTGAAGACATTCTCCATATATTCTCAATATGTGTTCTTTGTCATTGAGATACACACAGAGACACAAAAGGACTTTTGTTATATATGTGACATATATATGTAATTATTATACATGTAATGCATACATAATTTCCATTCACCATATATGCACACCATGTGTATCTGCGTGTTTGCTTTTGTGTGTGTGTGTGTGTGCAGTGTGCTTGTATGCATACATGCGACTTGGTATTTAATTTTCTTTAAAGTATTTTCACATAAGAAGTTTCTCTTTTGATTAAATTCAATCCATAGTATTTTTTTCAGATTTGTTGTGTTTTTTTGTCTTTTATATTATCTAAGAGATCATTGCCAGGGCTGTGAGAAGCACTGAGGTCTGTCTTGATAGCTATACTCTTCAGTTTCGAGAAAACATTTAAAGCAAGGGCTTGTATTTTTCCTCCTTCTTCTCTAAATTTTTTCATTTCTTCCTGTTTACTTGGCTTTAAACATGACCTGTCTTGTATCTGCAGTTGGTCTTTGGAAATGCACTCTGACTCCATGTGTCGACAAAGACATTCTAACCACTTAGAGTTCCTTGATTGTGGACAACATATTTCTTCTCTTTTGAAAGTCCCAGTGTTTACAGGCACTCAAATGACATCTGACACAGGGTCGTATGAGGGTGAAACAAAGAAAGTCTAATTATAGCTCAATTTATTATTATTTTGATCAATGAACTTAAAGATGTTTTCTTTTTAAGGGTCAACGGACATTGCACAAAATTATCTTCCGTGGTAAGAAAAATAGAAGGAAATTTTTACATTAGTGATTGTAAGTATGAGTGTTTTACTGATAAAAGTATATTAGGCTTGAAACCTTGGCCTCAAATTCTTTTCAGAACTCCATATATCTGACTCTAGTTCACCTAATAATTAAAAGTGTGACCAAGCACAAGTCCATAAATTTTCCAAGCACTTTGTTTTGTCACATGCAAAGGGTTAAATCATAGGATATTGATGACTCCTTCCAATTTTGAGTGTTATTCAATGAGTGACTGAGAGCATGTTCTGAGAACTTTTACCTCGTAAGGTTCTCAGGTATATTGAAATGTTTTGAGATAATTTTAAACGATCTTAGGAACTAACATCTCATGGGTCCCTCTTAAGTTTAAATACCAATATCATTTTGCTTTAACAGAACAAATATTGCTTTGAAACTAATCTTAAAACATCTTAATCCATTCAAGGTATGGTTTGATTTACTTAAAGCCAAACAAGTCACAGTAATTTAAGCACCAAGCACATTTCTTCATAACCACAGCTTCTGTTAGAAGCAATGGAGATGTTGGTTAAGATTTATATCTCTAAGTTCCTTCTTTTTTTTTTATTGGCCCTGTGCTAATATCTGCTGCCAATCTGCCTCTTCTTTTTTTTTTTCGTTTTTCTCCCAAAAGCCCCAGTACATAGTGGTGCATCATAGTTGTAGAGTTGTGGCTCTTCTATATGGGATACCACCTTAGTATGACTTGATGAGTGGTGAGTAGGTCTGTGCCCAGGATCTGAACCTGTGAACCCTGGGCCGCGGAAGCAGAATACAGGAACTTAAGTGCTACGCCACCGAGCCGATCACGTCTAAGTTTTTTTAATGACCCTAAACAACATTCCAAACTTTAAATGGCCTAATCTATAAATATTTGATTAAAATTTAAATGTACATAAACCTGTGGTTCCAACCCTTGACTAGCATAAGAAATGCACAGTGGCTATGCAATGAACACAAATAAGTAAAATAGATGCCTGAGACGTTGTCCTCCACTTTCATCAATAACTCTCCTTTTATATTACATGTAGATATTTTAAAAATTGTTTTAATTTTGCCTATCCCTATATTATTTGCTCCTTTGTCTGAATCGTCAATGTTTTCTACCATCTTTCCTATAATTTTCTCCATTCTTGTAGTCCTTTTTACATGGATTTCATACAGTAACTTAAGAAGGGAGAGAAATGAAGTGAGCTGGCCTCATTCTACAGGCCTCTTGGGAAGAAGGACTTGCCATCAACCCAGCTTCTGTTTTGTAGACAATAGCGTGTAACCATAACAAGCACAATACCAGCAGTGGCCTTAAGAACAACATGACACTCAGAAGACATATTTACTTTCACTGCCTCCATAACTTGCATTACCTTTATAAACCTATTTAGAGAGACATACTGTAAAACTGCCTTTATAAAACTATCGTTATAGCATTTTTGGTTTTAGGAATCTGAAAAGATGCATAAAACTGGATTTAAATTGTCCTGATGTACCCCAAGACTCAAGGATTAGAGTGGGCTTGGGCAAGATTTATCTTTGAAACATTGATGTTGTTACAACTGCTACTTAGTCCTTGGCATGGTAGACTAATGATATTTCAGTGGGAGACTCAAACTGGCATAGTTTTAAATCAAATCCTGATGAGTGATTCAAATAAGGCGCTATATATGGCTAGAAGAGAGAATGAATGTTAGTGGTTTTATTGATAATGCAAAGTAGATTAGTACTTACGTTTTCCCTATAAACATGGTGGACTGGATGGGCATAGCCAGAGATATGGAGGTGCAATCTCCAGATGAGATCTGAATTAAGTGTTTAGATTGTCACTGCCTGCATATACTCACAAGTACAATTGACTTAGTGTCCGGTTGACATGTTTGTGGCAGCTATAACTTTGTTAAGTAATACACCTAGATTGAGGGGCAGAGGAAATTCAATAATTTACATGAAATGTTTAGAAGGTTGCCTGGTACAGGGTAGGTACTCAGTACACAGTTACACAATGTTTTCAGTGGTAAATTGATTTCAGTTCTAAAGAGAAACCAATTCATTTTTTTTTTCTTTTTTTTGTGGGGAAGACCAGCCCTTAGCTAACATCTGTTGCCAATCCTCCCCTTTTTGCTGAGGAAGACTGGCCCTGGGCTAACATCCATGCCCATCTTTCTCCACTTTATATGAGATGCCGCCATGGCATGGCTGACAGGCAGTGTGTCGGCGGGCGCCTGGGATCCGAACCGGCAAACCCCGGGCTGCCAAGCGCGAACTAAACCGCTGGGCCACCGGGCGGCCCCCCAATTCATTTTTTGGATAAGGGAAATACAAAAAATTTTTAAACTTGAATTTGATAATACGCCATATAATAACAAGCTCATGTTGTTGAAAGAAATGTTGGCCTCATTGGAACACATATTTTAGAAAACACATCAGTCGACTAGAAGATGAGAAATGTTTCATTGCATAAGAAGTGGGCAAAAAGGAAAATTCTTCCCTACTTTTCTTCAGGTCAAAATCAATTTAACATTCACTGTACTGTTGGAGTGAGGCAAAGAACAGCATAGTAATTATTGTTACCAATATGCTAAGTAGACCATGATAAATCTAATTAACAATAAATGAATTTAGCTGAGGTATATACATACATAGCTTCTATGTCTCTCTCACAGATGCAGGTAAAAATGGTTTCGAAATTCTTCATTTGTCAAAAAATGCTCTGATAGGATATATTGTTAATGTGGATGAAGAAGGCCTGGTCACTGAAATAACGGCATTACTTGGTATGTATTACATCCTGACCCTATTTCCATTGTCATTGTCATATAACATTTCTGTTGTCAGAATTTTTATTCTGAAAATCAGTATGTATTGACATCATTGATTATTAATGAGGCAAGGTCTAAGTCCATGTGTTCATTGATTCAAGGACACTGGAACAGAAGCTACAAAGAAATTTGAAAAGAAGAGCTGGTAGGGGTGGGTGGAACCAGGTCATCAGGCTTTCAAAAATAATTTCAATCTGTTAAAATAACAATTGAGTTTTATGATAAATAATTTCTTAACAGGTCAACTAATTTCAAGCCATGGCTATATTCAAGTTGACCCCAATTCCTTCATTCTCTGGCAGTTTTTCAAATACATTCTAAGCCTTCGACCTGAAGCTTTTAGAAGGAACTTTGATCATGTTTAGTCCTTCCATTGATCATTTTTAGTCCCTCCAATACATTGTCCTCATGAAAGTTGAGAATTTCAACCACAGAGGGGTACTGAGGCTGTGTTTTAGCCTTGGGGATAATAGGTTTCTAGTGGAAAAAGTATGAGTAGACCTGTGGTTTCCTAAGAGGACAAGCTGTCTCCCGTTACTACGTGCGGCAGGGCTGATGTTTCTCTGAAAGGTGAGAATCACGTTTCCAGGTTATTTGGGTCCTGCACAAGACATGAATGTCAGGCATAGGTTCCAAGTTGTTGGCAGAGAGGCAGTAGATGAGCTATTCTGGATGCGTTGGGCCCAAAATTCACGGAGCTCCTGATGTGTCTTTGGAGTTCTGCTGATGTTGTAGAGTTGGGCTGGGATTCATTCCTCTTAGGGACCTAAGTCAGGCAGCTGACGCTGTGACATGGTAAATGTTAACTATCTGAGAGTGTTAAATTTTTCCACACAAAGAACTGATTTGTATATTCATTTTTCTCATTCATGGATCCAGAAATTCTTAGGAGTTCTAATGGGGAAATTTCTGCTTTATGCATCATGATTTGCAGGCAAAGGAAATGATATCGATGAGGAAGATATTGAGAAGTTCAAGGAGGTGACTAGAGAAAAGGGGATTCCAGATGAAAACATTGTGAATATCATCAATATTGGTAATGTGACTATTTTTTCCCTCGAATATATCATTTACCTGGTATGTAAATATACTATCAGGAAACAAACAGATTCCCTTTAAATTTCCTCTTCCATCAATTATCTTTTATAAAATCTCTTATTTAAGAAAAAGGAAACCCTAGAATAGAGACAAATGGTATTGATCATTGGCTCTTTTTCTTCTGTTTCTTTTTCTTTTTTTCATCCTCAGACAACTGTCCAGCAACTGAATGAAAACAAGGGCCTGAACACCTCTGAAATGTTGTAAGTGAAAATGACCATTATCAGGGCTGCTACATCAAGTAATTCAATAAGCACACACTGACTTCATATGGGCCATATTTTTTAACTCTTTTTGTCCTAATAACTTAAAACATGTCACTAGAGAAGTTTATTCTGTTATGTTAGGTTATTTTGCTTCTCCTGAGCCCCAATAAATTACGAATTGGTTGATCTGATTAATGCTGAAGCAGCTTTGGTGACAAAGCATTATCATGTAAGAACCATGCAAATGATACACATTTAGGGAGAAGCGGGAATTGCCAGAGTAGTGGCGACAACTGGAAAAATAATTAGTTTTCCACTCAGTCCTGAGTGGTTGTCCAGATACGTCACTACTCCATGAGAAACGGGCTTCAAGAGAACTCACCATTCCTACAATCACAATGTTGAATTGTACATAATCATAACAGCCACATTAGAGGCCTTCCAACCAGATTCTCTGAAACATGCATTCATTTTTTTTTTTACCTTCATAAGATGATTGCCTTAAAGTATGATCTTTAATTTCCTAAAATGACATAGCCTCAGAAAATGACATTGATCTAGGCTAAAGCATGGGTTTCTTTTTTTTTTTTCTTCTCTTGAGAAAAATGGAGGGGAAAAGCAACCAAAAACATTAGTTTCCTGGGTGAATATAATGTCTTGAAGACACAGACCCTTTGGAGTTAGAGGAGAGGAGTGTCAGTGAATCATAGGTCCTGTAAATCCTTTTTAGATGGGCCTTCCCCATGAAATGCACCCTGAATCATGAATCTCCTGGAATGGATCCTAACCACAAAAAGTCCCACCATGTGTACATCACTGGAAAAATTCCAAATGGATCCTCTCGTACCATAGAGATGGAGAACATTAAATTCCACATGCAATTTGCCCACTGGGTTAACTGAAAACTCCTCTAATCCTTGACACTATGCTTCCTGAGACTCACCCCGTCAAGCTTCATACAGTGAACTCGTCATTTTATCCTATTTTACTCATCTACAGAACCTGTCATTGGGACCAGGCACGGCAACTTTTCAGTGGAATCAAGATCAACACTGAGGAAAATATTTCTTGTTCCTGTCTAATACCATCTTTCTGTCCCATTTTATTCTTTCTTTCCCATTTCATCTCTCCCAGTCACCATTCATCTACTGTGTGGTGTTACTGGATTTCTGAGTGTCTCAATAAATTGATTTACTATGTATCCAGTATATGTGTGTCTGTGCAGAAACTCACTTAATTTAAAAAAAACACAAGGAGTTGGTCTCGTGGCACAGTGGTTGGGTTTGCATGCTCCTCTTCAGAACTGGGTTTCCCAGGTTCAGATTCTGGGCATAGACCTACACACCACTCATCAGACCATGCTGTGGCAGCATCCTACATACAAAATAGAGGAAGACTGGCACAGATGTTAGCTCAGGGACAATCTTCCTCAAGCAAAAAGAGGAAGACTGTCAAGGGATGTTAGCTCAGGGCCACCCTTCTTCACAGACACATACAAAATTTCACTTTCAATACAGGTAGCCAGGAAAATGTGCCTGTCATAGCACTGATGTCCCAAAGAGATAATTCCGATTAGGATTAAATAGAGAAATCCAAGAGGTGTCAAGGTGAGAGGGAGGAAGGGTATATTCTCACATTGGGAGGGGGCGAGGGTTACGGATATTTTTACGGTCATGGGATGAGGCAGTCTGGTCAAGAAAACAGTCCCTACGAAGCATCTTATTCACCACAGGAAAAGGAACATGTGTGCGCCCCACTGAGATTTATACAGAGATAGTCTAAAATACCAGGTGTCATAATTGAGGGTAAATCAGTATCACATGACCATCACCTGTGAAGTTGACTGGAAAAATTGATATTTCTTTACGATAGGATCAGTAGAAATCAAAGATGGGCAGCATCTGAGACATGGTCAACCCATGGGGTTATCAGGTTAGTAGAGCGCTTAGAGAAACAATACCACTGAGAGTTCAATTAGGGAGTTACAGCTACAAACACATAACACAAAATCTACAGAAGGTATGCCACTCCATTGTGCTTCAAAAATCAGAAGACACTTGGATTTCTAAGGAACGGCCATTCCCACTGTAGCAGGCAGAACACATTGGTCAGCTATCCATGATGCACAAGGTGTTTATCATCTAGCACCCTGGATACAGAACTGCTTCCAAAGTTTGGGCCAAAGTTCAGACATATGGTCCATACACGGGGAACATAAAAGTAGAGCTAAGGAATATTCAACAGAACAAATAATGTTTTAGTTACTGAAACAGACATGGCCTCCAAATGGGCTACAGTTTGAAAATGTCAATGGCATCAACAATGAAGATTATTATGGCTTTAGCTGGAATTAATGGAGATGTCAAGGGCAGTGTTTGAATTCTCCCTCTGGTACAAAAGAGTGTCTGCATTCCGAGTTCTGACTCTGGTCATCAGAGTGTGTCTGGAAATCCTGGATTGGATGGGTGGATATACAGATAGCCCATAGAATAGAAAGTGAGTGAGGTGAATCTAACCTGAATCTCTTAAGGAATGTTCAAAGGCAAGACCTGGCATAAACAGGTAAAAAATTATGAAATATTATATGCGTGCATGTGTGTGTGTGTGTATGTGTGACAAATATAAGTAAGAAAAAAGGAGTTATCAGCACAAATCCTACTGAAACAAAGAGAATAGTAAGAGAAAACTATAAACAAAGGTATGTCAACAAATTTAATACTTTGGATGAGATGGACACATTTCTTGAAAGATGTGGTACCAAAATCGACAAAAGATGAAACAGAACATATTTATAGTCCTACATCTATTAAGGAAATTGAATCTGCCATCACAGAATTCTCCATAAAGAAGTTGCAGGTCCAGAAGATTTCACTAGCAAATACTTTCAAACGTGTAAAGAAAGAGCATGAACTTTAGACGAAGTTGTCTGAAAGACAAGATGAGGGAAGACTGTCCTACTCCTTTTGTGAGGTCAGCGCAACCTAATCCCCACATCTGACAGACATCTGTACATACATGAACATATGAGTTCATATGAAAATATTTCCCATGGCAACCTGATCCTTTATACCCCTGACCAGCGTTAGGTCCTCCCAAGAGCTTGGTATAAATTCTACATTTTACATATGCACGCAAGTTCATTAACACAGAAACCTAGTAATATATCAGACTGCAGTTTTTGGTTTACCCAGATATAACATCACAAGCAACATATAAAGAGAATTGTATTTCTGTTTTTCTCACATGGAAATCTTCATAGAGATATTCATACATTTATCCACAGAGATGTAATGTATTATTTTAATTTCTTACATTTTTTCATTTTGAATGTGTCATAACTAGCAGACTGTTAAATTTATTTTTAAATATTTCAATACTACAAAAACCAACCAGTGAATGACTTTTATAAGTATCAATATTTTAAAATTTGGTAAGGCGTTTCCTGAAATGCCTTATTGAGGTGAAAGCACATTTGGAATTTTAATAAATACAACTGAATTGTCCTTTCAAAACACATTTGTATTTTCTGTTCTCAATTCTCACCATGTTCCGGCTGGAGATTCACATTTAATTACTGTCCCAACTGTTGATAGAGCTTTGATCTGAACCCTTCCTTCTGGAAACAGTACCCTCTCCTGAAACTGGACTCCCCTCTGATTTGGTTTATTCTTCATCCCAGAATCAGAAACAGGTGATCTATTTGGCAACTACTGGGCAGCTTGTTTATATTCTCTCTCCTTTCTCTGGAAGATACCTCACCGGGTCATGGACTAGTCTGTCTGTCCCCTGCTGAACTTTGAGCTTAGGCGGTTATGGACACATCACACGCACTGAATCAGTATTCACTGAACACAGGCCGAACCCTGGATAGTAGGAATCTTACAGAACACACTTTATAATTCAAACTTGGAGAAGTTGATGGTATACTGTACTAGAATATATTTTCTGGTATATTAGTGTAAGAGAGCAAGAAAAATGAAGTCCTTCTGCAGAGAACTGAGTCTTGTTCTGTCATGTGTGCACACAACCTGAGAAGGGCCGGTATGCGATTCCCTGCTGCTAGCACTGGCTTTTGCTTCAAACACAGCACGAGATAAAACTCAAGAGGAGAGGGGAAAAAAGCAATTCCTATTTAACTGATAATAAAAATTTTGATAAAGGACTATGTCCCGTGGCTGACTGACTAAAATATCACCAGAGGAACAGCAGGCCCATCATTTAGTAAAACAAATATGCAGTCTGAAATTCAAACAAAGAGCAACCAGAATGCAACTGAAGAACACCAATACACAAACATGAAACCACAGGTAAACAGTGAAAGAGACAAAGAGACCTCTCTTTCTGGAAGCTGCCCTCTCTGACATTTGTGGGATATCATGCCTAGTCCTGTCTATGTCTATTTGGATGCCAAAAAGTTTCCAGAAGTTTCCCACAAAATTAGGAAAGTCATGGAATATGTCAGATTTTTGCGTATGTTTCTGTTTCTCTCCACATGGATGTGTTTAAGTGATTTTCAAAGGGAAGAATGGGCTGAAAGGAAGCTCCAAGGAGTGAAGATTTCTAGTGAGAAAATTGGAGATAAGGTGTCTATGTTGGTTTTTCTACTCACATTTTGTATTCATCTGTTCCTTGTCTGGGCTGTTTGCCACCTCAAAGATTTTCCAAACAACAATGACATTTAATGGGAAAGTGGCAGTCCTTTCTAGAGTCAGACTTGTGAGGCACCCCTAGAAAATATGCTGAAATATGCAACATGGGCAATCATTTAATCGAGGCCTCCCTATTTTCTGTTAGACTACCACAGTACCTGTCAAATAGGAACATGCTCAGTGATCCCCTGTTAATCTGTTTCCAGGGGGAGACGTCCCTAAACACCAATATGCATGTCTTTTCTCCTTCTTCTAAAACATTCCCTTTATCTTATTGAACCTGTCATGACTCTCTCTCCCTTTCTTCATGCGTCTCAGGTACAACTAGTCATACAGTGGGGTTCTGCTTAACTCTTCCTCCTTCTAAACACACCTGGGCCACCTCACCTCTACCTTCTAGAGCCTTGCTTCATTGCCCAACTGACTGCTAATAAGAATCCCTTCTATTTCAGCCAAACTCCACTGAGTTTATTGGAATGACTCTTGAACATGGCTCTGGATTTTAGGTTCTTAACAGCTACTTTGGTATTTCTTTTCACCAAGAAATGTCCTTTTATACAGCGGCATTGCCCAAATTTGCCCAATCAAAATAATATATATATCCAGAGACACAGACTGACTCATTCATTAACCAGTTCTGGCACTGGGGATGCAGCCAAAACCAAAAGTTCAAAGACAATGAGACTGTAGAATTTACTCTTTGAAGACTGCCTGTATGAAAAAACAATGAATATAGATCCAAGGGGAGAGGACCCATGGAGAGTTGGGGGATTTGCATACAGTAGGGATGTGCAAGCATCTGATTCAGAAGGAAGCCTGTGGCTGGAACAGAGGAACAGAGGACTAGAGTAGCTACAGATGGTTTAGGAAAACCAGCAGATTATGGAGGGACTCACAGGCTATTATAGGAATTGGGCTTTTATTCTGTGAGAAGGGAACAAGTTAAGACATGTTAACCAGGATTTCTCAACCTTGGTCTGATTGGCAGGTGGGGATAAATAATTCTCTATTATTAGGGACTGTCCTGTGCATTGTAGGATGTTTAGCAGCATACTTAATCTCTACCCACTAGATGGAAAGTATAAACACCACTGTCACCCATTGTGACAAGAACAAATGTCACCAGACCTGTTCCACCGTCTCTTCTGGGTAGTGCAACGACCCCTGGTTGAGAACCAATGCCTTATAAACAATTTTAGAAAGCCTTCCCCAGATCTGGTTAAACCAAACCTCCTGGGTAAAGCCTAGAAATCTGCATGGGAATTCAGCACCCCAGAGGACTCTTAAGAGTAGACAAGCTTTGGAAAGATTGCTCTAAACCTTGCTACTGAAAACTGTGATTTTAAGAGCTGAAGTAAGGACATATCTTGGGTGCTTGTTGAAATGCAGAGTTCCAGGCACAACTCTAGATATGCTCAATCAGAACCAGCATTTTCAACAAAACCCTCTGGGCATCACTGAGCATGTTCCTATTTGACAGGCGCTGTGTTAGAGAATTTCAACAGGATCAGATCTCAAAAAGGTGTCTTACATTTAATTATCTCATCTTACAGTCTAAGTACATTGGAATGGTGGTCAGGAAGCATTGAGGAAACAGGGTACTTCTGGTGGCCAGGGTCAAATTTTCCCTGTACTCTTTAGAAAGGAGTGGTGCAATCTAGGAAATAGAAAACAAAGGTCACAGGGAAGATAGTAAAAGGAAACAGAAGCTTGTAAAGTGGAGAGATATCATACATAGTTACAGAACCCTGGACAACTTGGGGAAGGAAAGACCAGGAAGATCTACATCAGATACCTTAAGCATCATTTGTTGGATTATAGGTGTTAATGCTTGTGTCCAAGGGCTTTGTTTTTATTTATCATTCTCTTACCCACATTTTGACCATTATTAATGAAAGATAGTTGAGACTTGAAGGTCTTATGACTTCCTTTGGGAATAAAATAAAAGGATTAACAGGATCCAAAGACAAAGATGTTGTGATAATCTCTTAGAGTAAGGAGTCTCTAATTAGCCTGACTGGCAGTTAGAAAGGACTTCCTAAGAAAGGATGATCTTAGCATATGGTCTCAGATTTGGGTAGGACTCCAGTAGAAAACCTGGGAATGTTAGGGGTACATAAAAAGAGATGAGAGGGTGAAAATGGGTGGAACACTATGTTAGCTGAGATTATACTCCTGCACAAATTATCCAATCAGGGAGGTGATGGGGAATATCTGTGAGGATATTGTGAGACATGAAAAGTTTCTATTTTATAGCTTTCCCAGTAGGAGATTAGATGAGACAATATACAGAGGAATAAGTGAAAAAAAAAAAATCTTGAAACCAAGAGAAAATTAACAAAAGTAAGAAAGACAATATCATTGAACAGTGTTGATCCCTTCTGAGTAGGAAGCAAGTGGCCAATGGAAGACATGGCTGGAAGACTCCTCGAGCCAGCTCTCCTCAAAGGTCAGTCAGCAAACAAAGAGAAGGGCTCTGAGGCCCTGATGTGTCCTGGAGCAGGGAGTTTCCTTGATCCGCACCATGGGTGCTCTCACTCAGCTGACTTGGAAATCATGAGAGGACCATTATTTCTTCAATTTTACAGTACGATCAAAATATATGTTTAAGGTAACTATCTAATAAATGACTAGGAAAGAAAATAGACAGGGAAATACGAGAAAATAAAAACAAAAGTAGTTCTTTGGCTGATTTAATGTCCTTGCAAATAGCCAGGTGTACACAGAGAGGAGGAAATTTGTTTTTTCCTCTCAAACTTCTATAAATTAGAGATGTTTTATCCTTCTTTCTTGCTTCCTTGGAGAAACGACTGAGCCAACCAATAAATAATATGTTGAAGATCAACCTCTCATGAAGCTGTGAGGAAAATGGAACAATGGAAATGAATTCTTCATATGCTTTCCTTCCAATGAGGTTATTGGGCATTTACATGGAAGGTCCTCTTATTAAAGTCAATGAAAGAGCCTGCTTCAGGGAAAAAGGAGGTGATCAGTGTTTTGTGCTGATATGATCTTCTCCTCAGAGAAATAGGTGACTTGCCTGGGGTCTCTTAGGAAACCAAAAACCTGAAGAATTTGTCTGAACTGTCACCCAAATAAAATGGGAAAGTAGTTATGCTGCAAGATTGTCATGAGTGGTTGGTCTTATTTTATTTTGCACCTAAAGGAAGTCCTATGACCTTCATGTCCTGTATTTTGTTTAATATTGCCCAAAATGTGTGTAAGAAAATGGGAGAAATAAAATAAACCCAAAGAAAACAAAGCCTGCTCTTGGGGAAGGGACAGGAATATATAGACAATGGACTTGAATAAATGTACAAAATAAATTCAGTGGAAAAGAATAGACTTTTCAACAAAACTTGCTGGAAGGATTGGATATCCATATGCAAAAAAGAAAAAGGAACTTCAACCCCTACTTACCCCCATAGAGTGAACAGAAAGGGATGCACAGGCAGGATTGCTGGGAAAGTGGCAGCGGAGAAGGATTCTGAGCTCACTTCCTCCCAGGGACACAGCAAATTTACAGGTACCTGAGGAACAATTTCCTCTAAAGAGAAGTGGAAACTGGAGGAAGAGAACCCCCACAACAAGGGACAACACTGACGGAGGTGGGAGAGACAGAAATGCCTTTCTGCCTAGGAAAGGAGCCACATTCCAGCCTTGGTGCCTCAGGGTCCAGGAGCAACCATAAGGTAAGCAGCTTTTCCTGGAGGAGGGGGGATCTGAGCAGGAGAGCTTTGCCACAATAAGCAGCCTTTGAATTTGGCGCAAGCGAGATAAGTGTCATTATACCTGGCTTTGCTGGCTATTAAAACCAAGGGGGATACCCCCAGAAAAGCTACCAAACATAAGAGAAAGAAAAGCCTGCTCTTAAAGGGCCCATCACAAATTCACCCATTCTGCAAACCAACACAAAATCACCGGAAAGAAAGGTGCATAGTCTTTTCATAAAAGAGACTCATTTGATAACCTCTGAGTGTGTCTCAGAGAGGCAGGAGGCAGCTGTGACCACCTCCCCAGGGACCCAGACACTGGTGACAGCCATTATTGTGACCCACTACAGGTGTGCTGACACATACACTGGCAGATGCCTTTGGAGTTCTCCTCTGGACTGTTAGCCCAGGGGTCTGCCCCACCCACCAGAGCACTGATCTAATCCAGCTCAGCCACAGCAGGCAATGTGCCCTAGGGACCGGCCCTGCCCATCAGCAAGCCCACAGGGAATGTGTGGGCCTCCAGAGCTAGGGCCTGTGGGGCCTCTGCTGCGGGGCAACTGGATCAGTGTCCGCAGGGGCAGGGCGTGTGCTAGTGCGGGTCTTTGGGCCTGCATTGGTGGAGCATGTGGGATCTCCACAGCAGGATGAGGTCAGCATCTGTCCACAGGGGCAGGGCATGCACCAGGGGTGGGCCTGCATGGGTGGAGTGTGTGGGGCCACCGTCATGGGGTGAGTGGGTCCGCCTCTGAGGGGCAGTACTTATTTCACTGACTGAGGTGGGAGAGACAGAAATACGCCTCTGTGAGGAAAGGAGCCACATTCCAGCCCAGGGGCTTTACAGCCAGGAGCAATCTTAAGGTAAGCAGGTTTTCCTGGAGGAGGGGGGATCTGAGCGGAACAGCATTTCCACAATAACCAGCCTTTGAATTCTCCACAACTGAGACAAATGTCATAATACCTGGCTTTGCTGGCTATTAAAACCAAGGGGGATACCCCCAGAAAAGCTACCAAACATAAGAGAAAGAAAAGCCTGCTCTTAAAGGGACCACCACAAATTCATCCATTCTGGAAAGAAACACGAAATCATCAGAAAGAAGTACATAGTCCTTTGGTGAAAGAGACTCACTTGATAACCTCTGAGTGTGTCTCAGAGAGGCAGGAGGTGGCTGGGAAAACCTCCCCAGGGACCTAGACATTGGTGGCAGGCATTATTGTGACCCAGTACAGGTGTGCTGACACAGACAGTGGCAGACTCCATTGGAGTTCTTCCCCTAGCCTGTTAGCTCAGGGGTCTGCCTCGCCCACTAGAGCATTGATTTAATCCGGCTCAGTCAGGGCAGGCACCCCACCCTAGGGACTAGCCCCGCACCAAGCAAGCCCACAGGCAAGTTGTGGGCCCCCTTATGTGGGGTGTGTGGGACCTCTGCAGCCGGGTGAGTGGGTCTACGTCTGTGTGGTGGGGAGTGTGCATGGGGGAGGTGTACATTCCTGTAGTGTATGTGACCTCTGCAGTGGGGTGAGTGGGTCCACCTCTGTGGGGCAGTGCATGTGCAAGTGATGGGCTTGGATTTGTCGAGCTTGTGTGACCTCTGCAGTGGGCCAAGTGGGTCCTCCTTGTCGGGGCAGGGATGCACAAGGGCGGGCCTGCCTTGGTGGAGTGTGTGGGGCCTCTGCAGCCAGGTGAGTGGGTCTGCTTCAGTGGGTCAGGGAATTTATACGGGACAGGGCTGTGTTCATGGGGTGTGTGGGCCCCCGGGTAGTGGGGCTTGTTGGCTGCAGCTGACTTGGTCCTCTGGACTTCTCAGACAGTCGCACAGGAGTCTGCCCCACCTTCACACTCGTGAAATGGGTAAAGAAGGTGTGGTATATACACAAAATAGAATACTACTCAGCTATAAAAAAGTGAAAGCTTGCCATTTGCAAAATATGGTAGGACCTTGGGGATATTATAAGTGAAATATGTCAGGGAGGAAGTCAAATACCGTATGACTCACTCATAAATAGAAGATAAAAACAATGACCACCACCACCACCAAACACATAGAGACAGATTTTAGATTGGTCGTCACCAGAGCGGAAGAGGGGAGGGAGGAGGGCAAAAGGGGAGACAAGGCACACGTGTGTGGTGATGGATGCCAACTGGTCTTTGGGTGGCGTACGTGATGTAGTCTACACAGAACTCGAAATATAATGATGTACATTTGAAGTTTTTATAATGTTATAAACCAATGTCACCTCAATAAAAAGAAAACTGATTTATAGACTATACATAAAATATAAAGCTACACAAACTTGGAAGAAGAAAGAGCAGAAAACTCTGTGGCCTTGTCGTATGCCATTATTTCTTAAATAAGACATCAAAGCATGATTCTTGAGTGCAAACAATAAATAAATAACCTGACGGTTATCAAATTAAAGATATTTGGGTCTTTGAAGGACACTATTAAAGGGAATGAAAAGAGAAGCCACAGAATGGGAGAAACTAGTTGCAAATCTTCTATCTGAAATAGGACTTGTAGCTGGAATATATAAAGAAATCTTCAAATTCAATAAGAGGAAAACAAACAGCCCAATCAATATTGAACAAATGATTTGGAAAGACACTTACCAAAGAAAATATAGGCATGGCAAATCACTTTAAAAAAGAGGTCGAACATCTGTATTCATTTAAGAAATGCAAATTAAAACTGCATCCAGATACCGTGACATACTTATCACAATGTCTAAAATGAAAATGACTGACCACACGAAGTATTGAGGAACATTTGAAGCAACTAGAATTCTACACAGTTGACAAAATTGTATGGGCACTTTGAGCCAGCAATTCCACCCATAAGCATCTACACAAGAGATAGGACAGCACAGTCTTGACAAAGACTTGTCTGTGATATGCTTCCATCAATATTTAAGTGGACAAAATTGTGACACATCTATACAATACTACTCACTCGTAAGTGGGAATGTACTATACAAGCCACAGAATAGACAAATATCAAAATAATTATGCCAAGTGAAAGAAGCCAGGAAACACACACACACACACACACACCCATAAATACACTAAGATTTAATTTTTGTAAAATTCTAGAGAATATCAACTAATCTATTTTGTCAGAAACTCATGAGCACTTTCTTAGGACAGGATAGGGTTGGTTGAGATGGGACAGGAGGAGGGATTACCAAGTAGCACAGGGATAGTTTTGAAGGTGAGGGGCATGTTCATCATCCTGATTGGAGAGGTTTCCCAGCTGTGTTCATCTGTCAAAGCCGATCAATTGCACACTTGAAATATCTGAAGTTTTGTTGTCTATCATTTATACCTCAACTAAGATTTAAAAAAAATATCATCTTTTGGTTCGGCTATAGAGTTACAATGCTCAATTTAGATAGAGAGGTTCAGTCAATTTCTCTGTTTTTGTTTCCTTAATCATTATCCACCCATTTATTTTTCATTATTAATATGATCTTCATAGTTAGGGCTGCTGTCAACCTGATAGCAAATTGTCTGACTGAGTGCCATTTAGAGATTGGTTTCCTGTGGTTTCTCTAATCTAGCTTGGCTACTGTGTGGACAGTTCAGTTGGATGGCTTGAAAGAACACAGATATCAATATCAGGAGCTATCCCCAAGGCAGAAATCTCATAAATTTTAGTGAGATCAGCTTGTACACTCATGGCAAAATGTAACTGTAGAGACAGATTTGGGAGGGATTCTTAAGTGGGGTAATAGACAAGAATTTGTTGTTGTTGATAATATTTCATTAAACTTAAATATAGAGTCCTCTGAGGAATGTTTTGGTAACTGATTCACGGCAGAGATGTCATATTTAAATATTGTTAAACCAGACAGTGACATGTTTAGTTTTAGAAAATAAGTTTAAATATACCTCCATGATGTTAAAGAAATAACACAGGAGTTGGGGACACAGGTCTTAGACTACTTATCCCATTTTGGAACTCAGGATTAAGAGGATAAATATTACTGCCCTTGAAGTACCTCAGAAGTATTGTGATCTCTCATTTATTCTAAAGATCAAATGTCCAGCTCAACTCACGCTTCTCTTAAAGCTAATCCCGCTATTAAAATAACAGAATGCCATAAATTTCATCCCTGCCAACCAAGGTACTCAGTTTTACGTAACCAAGGTGTTATTACCTGTTATGCCAACAGATCAATACTGTAAAAAGTGACATAAATTCAAATTCTCTCCAACAACCAGCACACTCTCACTTTCTCCAGAAGAAAGATGACAAGCACCAACGAGATGAAGATTCTGCTGCTGACTCTTGTACTTGGTCTGGTTTGTGCTGACCAGGGACCTCAGTCTAAGAAGGACCCAGAACTGGTACCAGGGGTCGGCTGATTTGGGAGGAGGGCTTGGTGGTGTGTGCGTGTCCCTTTGGGGGTTGTTATATGTGTATCCAAATTTATGTGCACCTAAGGCGAGCCATCTACCTGCAACTCAGAATCACTCTTTTTATTGGCTCCTTGCACAGTTCTACTGTACTTGTCTTATATTGTCTATACTATTTATTACTTAGATCCTTATGCATTTCTACTGCACTTGTATGAGACAAGAAGAACCAGGCAGAGAACTGTTGGGTTGGAGTTCTGCTTTGATAACTGAGCTGAAGCTATTTCAGAAATATCTCCCTTTCTTGTTTAACATTGACTTGGGTTTTCACATTATTTTATACATCCTGCTTTGTTCAATTAAGATAGATAGTTTTGTGTTGAGGCAAAAGGGAAGGAAAACTCATGATGGATGATGTCAGAGAAAATAAAGAAGAAAAGTAACTAAAATTTTTAATGGGAACCTTGCTTTTAGGTTTCAGGACGATGGAGAGCCTTCTATATGGCATCCAGTAACAGAGAGAAGATGAGTGAGAATGAACCATTCCAGGCTTTTCTCCGTAGAATTGATTTTGACAATATACATGACAAAATCACCTTCACGTTTTTTGTCACGTAAGTAAAAATAACACAGAACAAAATCACATATAAATGCTCGACCCTGAGAGAGGGTCTGACTTCCATGTTTGTGTTGAAATATCTGGATTATGTTCAAGAGTGTGGCTCTCTGAGTTGTGTGCTTAGAAGGGTCTTGGGAGTCGTCACCTCAATTCCAGTACCCTCCTCTAGAGAATGTCCTGGAGCATTTGCTTGGAGGGCAAAGAGTCACAGACGCTCAACTGGAATCATCTCATTAAAGAAAAGGGGGATAAAAGCAGCCAAGAGGGCATAGATTTCTCAAAGCCTACAGTTCCTTCCTCTAGGCCTGAATCTTCCATGGAGAATTTGTAAAATGTGGTTGACATTTAGGGGATTTGTGTTCCAGAAGAGTGTGAGCAGGTGAATAACACAAAATGATCTTTACTCTGAAGAACTCACTCACAGTAATTTTGAATCATTACGAAATTAAAGCCTTCATTGCTTCCAGGATTATTTATGGAATGCACACCATATTACAGGCATTTTATTAAGAACTCAAATGACTTATTTCACTTAGCACAATACCCTCTAGATCCATCCATATTGTTACAAGTGGCAGGGTTTCATTCTTTCTTATGGATGACCAATATTCCATTGCATAGATACACCACATCTTCTTTATCCATTCATCTACAGGTGGACACTTAGGGTGTTTCCATATCTTGAGTATTGTAAATAATGCTGCCGTGAACATAGGGGTGTGTATATCTTTTCAAATTAGTGCTGTCATTTTCTTCAGATAGATACCCAAAAGTGGAATTGCTGGATCATTTGGTAGATCCTTCTTTATTTTTCGAACAACCTCCATACTGTTTTCCATAGCGGCTGTAACAATTTACATTCCCACCAAGAGGGCACGAGGGTTCCCTTTTCTCTACATCCTCACCAACACTTATTATTTGTTTTCCTCATCATAACAGCCTTTCTGACAGCTGTGAGAATGTGGTTTTGATTTGCATTGCCCTGATGATGAGTGACACTGAGTATGTTTTCACGTGTCTGTTGGCCATCTGTATGTCTTCTTTGGAAAAATGTCTATTCAAGTCCTCTGCCCAGTTTTTAATTCGATTGTTTGCTTTTTTGATATTGATTTCAATGAGTTCCTTGTGGTTTCCATTTATATTTCTCTGTTGATTAGAGGTGATGTACATCTTTTCATGTGTCTTTTGGCCATCTGTATGTCTTCTTCGGAAAAATGTCTATTCAGGCACTCTGCCTATCTTTTAATTGGATAGTCTGATTCTTGGTATTGAGTTGTCAAAGTTCTTAATATATTTTGTGTATTAACCTCTTACTGAATATATCATTTGAAATATCTTCTCCCATTCAGTAGATTGCCAGTTGGTTCTGTTAATGTTTTCCTTCTCTGTGCAAAAGCTTTTTGGTTTGATGTAGTCTCATTTGTTTATTTTTTCTTTTGTTGCCACTGTCTTAAGAGACACATCCAATGAATATTGCTAAGACTCATGTCAAAGAGCTTATTACCTGTGTTTTCTTCTTATGGTTGAAGTAATACATAGCACTTGTTTTTCAAATATTATTATTAAACTATTATCTCAAATGTGGCTTGCTCCATTATAAATTCATTTTTATTTTATGCAATTGTCACACTATTTTCCTTTCAACACCCACAACCATCATTCTTCTCAATAAGGGTAACTATTCGAATGTGTTTACTGAGTTTCTTTTCTGTTTTATGCATTCTTATAATTAGGTATGTTTTACATAAATACATGTATTTAAAAATTTTTATAAAAGTCACTAATTTGAAAAAAAAGATGAAGGGGACAGCCTGGTGCATAGTGGTTAAGTTTGCATAGTGGTTAAGTTTGCATAGTGGTTATGCTCCACTTTGGCGGCCTGGGTTTCATAAGTTCAGATCCCAGGCATGGACCTATACACCACTCATCAAGCCACACTGTGGAGGCAGATTGGGACAGATGGTAGCTCAGGGCTAATCTTCCTCAAGCCAAAGAAACACAAAAAATGAAGATGAAGATGTTTCTTATTTTTTGCCTTCATTGTTCAAAATAGAGTCAGGGATTCTGACTTTAAACTAATAACAATACTGTGTGTGAAATTCTATAATAATGTAATGGACGAGGTGGAAAGAGGACACGAAAAAATGAAAAATGATGGCAGTGCGGGAGTCTAAACAGTTGCATAAGGGGCATGACATGTATAGGATGCTTTTGAAGGTGGAATGGTAGAATGGGCTTCTCAGAAAAAGAAGTAGGAAAAGTGAGAAATACTGGCATAATCAGAGGCATCCAGTTATTTAAAAAAAATGGGTTCAGGAAATAATGAATAGGGCCAGGGAACTATGTAAAAAATATATGGAGGTAATTGTACAAGTTGAAATTTAGAAAGAAAATTAGAGAGATTTCTGAGGAATCTTATGGGTCAAAGTATTAGTTTTAACTTTCTTCATTAGAAATGGGTATGTACTGAAGTATGCAGAATCAGTCAAAGTCTACTTCTTTCTGATTGTGCTTCTCCTGCGAAGTCATGAAATATGGGAGAAACAAGGTTTTGATTCTCAAATTTAATTCTGAAGTTTCCCCTTGACCACAGAAATGGCCTTAAGCCAATAGCAAATATTTTAGGAATTACAGATCTCTCTCTCAAACATAAATACACACATTTGAAATTATCACTAAATTAGTAATACCTGTAATCACATATCTTGATGTTATTGCCCAGAAAGAACAATCATGTCCATACTAACATTTAAGTCAAAGCAGAAGAATCCCAAGAAATAAGAAATGAGGGTAAAGAAATGAAGGAAGTGAAATTTAAATCAATGAAATGTAGAGTATCCAAAATCATCAAATGATGCTAAGAGATCAGTTGCCCACAAGATTAAAATATATATTTATATTGTAGGTAGAAATTAAAACGTTAATTTTTACTTTTTGCTGTCTTTAAAATCCAAATATAATTGCATTGAGAAGTAAGGATAGCTTAACACTTCAAAATGTTTGGCAGTATAAAGAAAGAGGAAATTTGGAAAGAAGCAACTCTAGGAGGAAACAGAAAATTTGAAGGAAACATTTCCATACGTATAAATACCTGAGTAAATTTACGGGCTGGAAGAAAGTTGCAAGAAAGGGGCTGAAAGTTAAAAGAGAAAGTTATTAATCTGTTAGGAATGGGAAGAAATTGGAAATGAAGTGAAAGGGGGTAAAATTTTTCCTATCAAAAAAAATAAAGCACAGATACAAGAAATCATTTGTTATGAGAAATTGAATGAACTCTATTTCCAAAGACTTAATTTCTAAAGATACAAGTGAGATTCAAGAATCTCTCTCTCCCATCACTTACACACACTCATGTGAGCACAGATACATATTTTGAAGAAATAAAATAATAAGAAAAAATAATAAGAGGGTTATGCTTGATATAATAGATATAATTGATTATATAGTATGTATAATGTATGAGTGATTGTTTACATATAAACAAATTATACACACACACACAAATCCTATCCCAATAGATATACCTGTCAGTTTTCAGTAATTTTTAAAATAATACTGGATTATCTTTTTGTTTGTCATATTTAAAATTTCTGTGTCCTATTTTTAAGTGACTTTAGCTGTGGCCAGTCTTTTTGACCAACTTTATTGAAGTGTATTTACATGGAATTATATGCACCCTTTTGACGGGTATAGTTCAATGAGTTTTGACATATGTGTGAACTTGTGTCACTACTGCCACAGTCAAGATATAGACCTTTTCCATCTCAGCAGAAACTTCCCTTTGCTTCCCTCCCCCACTAAATGTCTACCGTGTAGTCATAGACAACAACTGATCTGCTTTTTCTTGCCTGTTCTAGATCTTCATACAATGGAATTATACACTATGCATCTTTTTCCACTGCTTCTCTCACTCAGCATAATACCTTAAAAATGTATCCATGTGACTGCACATACAAGTAGTCACTTTTTTCATTGCCAAGTGAAAGTCCTCTCTTGCATATATGAAAACCAAACATTTTTCAGTGGTTAGACAATGTTGTTTCCAAGTTGTGGTTATTTTCAATAAGCTTCATGTAAATAGCTGTGTACTACCTTTGTGCTGACATTTTCATTTCTCTTGGATAGTAGTGGAATTGATGTATCATAGTATTTGTGCATATTTAATAATGTATTGAATTTTAATTGTGTTATTCCCCTTGTAATATTTGTGTTGTATGCATTCTTCATATATTCCAAGTACACGTTCATTGTCATGTACACACACACAGAGATGCACAAAGACTTTTGTTATATATGTGACATATATATGTAATCATTATATATTGTGTGTATATTAATTCCATATATCATATATGCACATCATGTATATTTGTGTGTTTGCTCTTGTGTATATGTAGTGTGTTTGAATACATACATGAGACTTGGTATTTAATTTTTTTTACATTGTTTTCACATAAGAAGTTTCTGTTTTGATTAAATTCAACCAATAATTATTTTCTCGTATTTATTGTGCTTTTTTGTCTATTATATTATCTAAGAGATCTTTGCCAGGGCTGTAAGAAGCTCTAACGCCTGTCTTGATAGCTATATTCCTCAGTTTTGAGAAAATATTTAAAGCAAAGGCTTGTATTTTTCCTCCTTCTTTTCTAAAATTTTGCATTTCTCCATGTTTACCTGGCTTTAAACATGACCTGTTTTGTATCTCCTTCTTATCTTTGGAACTGCCACTCTGACTCGATGTGTCGACAAAGACGTGTTAGCCACCTAGAGTTCTTTGAAAGCAGACAACATATTTCTTCTCTTTTGAAAGTCACAGTGTTTATAGGCAGTCAAATGACATCTGACACAGGGTCGTATGAGGGTGAAACAAAGAAAGTCCAAATTATATATCAATTTTTTTATTATTTTGATCAATCAAATTAAAGATGTTTTCTTTTTAAGGGTCAACGGACAATGTGTAGAAAAATCTTCCGTGGCAACAAAAAAAACAGCAAATGTTTACATTAGTGATTGTAAGTATGAGTGTTTTACTGATAAAAGTATATTAGGGTTGAAACCTTGGCCTCGAATTCTTTTCTGAACTCCATAATCTGAATTCTTGTTCTACTAATAATTAAAAGTGTGACCAGGCACAAGTTCCTAAATTTTCCAGGCACTTTGTTTTGTCATGTGCAAACAGTAAAATCATAGGATATTGATGACTCCTTCCAATTTTGAGTGTTACTCAATGAGTGACTGAGAGCATGTGCTGAGAACTTTTATCTCACAAGGTTCTCAGGTATATGAAAATGTTTTGAGATAATTTTAAACAATCTTAGGAGCTATCATCTAATGGGTCTTTCTTGAGTTAAAATATCAAAGTGATTTGCTTTAACAACATATTTAAAACTAATCTTAAAACATGTTAATCCGTTCAAGGTATGCTTTGATTTACTTAAAATCCAAACAAGCCATGGTAATTTAAACACCACATTTCTTCATAACCACAGCCTCTGTTAGAAGCAATGGAGATGCTGGTTTGATTTATATCTCTAAGTTCTTTTTAATGACCCCAAGGAACTTTCCGAATTTTAGATGGTGTAATGCCTAAATATTTTATTAAAATTTAGATTTACTAAATCTGTAGTTCCAACCCTTGCTGAACATAAGAAATGGCACAGTGGCTACACCATGAAAACACAAGTAAGTAAAATATATGCCTGACATATTGTCCTACACATTCATCAGTAACCCTCCTTTTATATTACCAGTAGATTTTCAAAATATTATGTTTTCATTTTGCTTATCCCGATAATATTTGTTCATTTGTCAGAATCATCAACATTTTCTACCATCTTTCCTATAATTTTTTCCATTCTAGTAGTCTTTTTCACATGGATTTTGACATGGCAACTTAAGGAGGGAGAGAAACGAAGTGAGCTGGCCTTATTTTGCCAGCTTCTTGGGAATGAGGAATTACAATCGACCCAGGTTCTGTTTTGTAGAAAATAATGTGTAACCATAACAAGCACAATACCAGCAGTGCTCTTAATAGCAACATGACGCTCAGAAGACATATTTACTTTCATTGCCTCCATAACCTGCATGACCTTTATAAACCTGTTGAGTGAGATTTACCGCAAAACCCTCCTTGTAAAAATATTGTTATAACATATTTGGTACTAAGAATCTGAAGCTATGCATAACAACTGACTTAAATTGTGTCCGCGTAACCCAAAAATCAAGGACTTAGAGGACTTGGGCAAGATTCTGTACTTGTTTGGGGCTATGAAACTTTCAAGGTGCTTCAACTGCTACTTAGTCTTTGGAATGCCAGACTAATGATATTTCAGTGGAAACACAAATTGGCACAGTTTTAAATCAAATCCTGATGAGTGGTTCAAATAAGGTACTATGTTCTGGCTAGAAGAGAGAATGAATGTTAGAGGGTTTATTGATAATGCAAAGTAGATCAGCACTTAGTCTTTTCCCTATAAACATGGCGGACTGGATGGGCACAGCCAGAGACATGGAGGTGCAACCTCCAGGTGGGATCTGAATTAAGTGTTTAGATTCTCACTGCCTTCGAATCCTCACAAATACAACTGATTTAATTGCAAATTATGTTACATTTGTGGCAGCTATAAATTTGTTAAATAAAATACACCTAGATTAAGGGGCAGAGGAAATGCAATAATTAGTAGGAAATGTTTAGAAAGTTGCCTGGTACAGGGTAGGTACTCAGTACATGGGACACAATGTTTTGAAAGTAAATTTATCTCGGTCCTAATGAGAAATGAATTCATTGCTTGGATAAGCAAAACACAAAGAATTTTTAAGCTTGTATTTGACAATATGCCGTATAACAACACACTCATGTTCTTTAAACAAACGTTGGTGTCACACCTTTCAGAAAACATTTCAGTGAGACTGGAAGATGTGAAATGTTTAGTTGTATACAATGATGGCAATAAGGAAAATTCTTCCCTACTTTCCTGATGTAAAAATCAATTTTAACATTTGCTATACTGTTGGAGTGAGACAGAGATCAATTTAGTGTTTCTTGCTATCAATATGCTAAGTAAGCCACGAGAAATCTAATCATTAATAAATTAATTAGGTTGAGGCTATATACATATATGTCTTCTCTCTCTCTCTCACAGATGCAGGTAAAACAGAATTCCAAATTCTTCACTTGTCAAACAACGCGTTGATAGGATACATTGTCAATGTGGATAAGAATGGCAAGGTCACGAGAATAACAACATTGCTTGGTATGTGTTACATCCTGACCATATTTCCATCATCATTGTCATATAACATTTGCATAGTCAGTATGTTGACTCAGAAAATCAGTACGTGTTGACATCACGCGTTACTAAGGATACAAGTTCTAGCTCTGTGTGCTCATTGAGTTAAGGACCCTGGAACATAACCTACAAAGAAAGGTGAAAAGAAGAGATGGTAGGCGTGGGAGGTATCAAATCATCAGGTATTTACAAATAATTCCCATAACAATTGAGTTTCACTAGAAATAATTTCTTCACAACTCACCCTATTTGAAGCCATGGCTATATTCAACTTGACCCCAAATCCTTCCTTTTATGACAGTTTTGCAAATACACTCTAAGCCTTCAGCCTGAAGTTTATAAAATGAATCTTGATCATTGTCAGTCCTTCCATTGATGAGGTTTAGTCCTTCCAATGCATTGTTCTCATTAAAGTCGAGAATTTCAAACCCCGAATAACCACAGAAGAGCATTGAGGGTATGCTGTATCCTTGGGGATAATAGGTTTCTATTTGGAAAACTTAAAGGTAGAACTGTGGTTTCCTAAGAGAAAAAGTCATCTCCCATTACTACGTGCGGCAGGGCTTATGTATCTCTGGAAAGAGAGAATCAAGTTTCCAGTTAATTTGGGTCCCGCACAAGGCATGGATGTCAGGTATAGGTTCCAAGAATTTGGTCGAGAGGAAGTAGATGAGCTATTCGAGAGGGCCTGGGCCCAAAACTCATGGAGCTCCTGGTGTGTCCTTGGAGTTCTGGTGATGTTGCAGAGTTGGACGGGGATTCATTCCTCTTATGGACCTAAGTCAGGCAGCTGACACGGTGACATGGTAAATGTTACCTATCTGAGACTCTGTTAAATTTTTCCACACAAAGAACTGATTTGCACGTTCATTTTTCTCATTCTTGGGAAACTCTTAGGAGTTCTAACCGGCAAATTCCTGCTTTATGCATGGTGATTTTCAGGCAAAGGAGACTATGCTGAAGGGGAGGACATTTACCGGTTCAAGAAGGTGACTAGAGAAAAGAAGATTCCAGAGGAAAATATTGTGAATCTCCTCAAAATTGGTAATGTGACTATATCATTTCCTCAATATATCATTCATCTGTTATGTAAATATACTCTCGGGAACAAATTGCTTCATTTTACATTCCCTCTTCCATAAATTATCTTTTATAAAATCTGTTACATAAGAAAAAACATGCTTAGAAAAATTGATGAATAATACTGATCATTGGCTCTTTTTCTCCTGTTTCTTTGTTTTTTCCTCCTCAGACAACTGTCCTACAAGGGGATGAAAAAAGGGACTTGAACACTTCCTAAACATTGTAAGTAAAAATGACCTGTTATTAGGGCCGCTATATCAGGTTAGTCAATAATCACACACTGTGACTTCAAATGGGCCCTATTGTTTAAATAACTCCTTTTATCCCAGTAACAAATTACATCACGAGAGAACTTTTTTCTGTTACATTAGGTTATTTTGCTTCTCCTGTGCCCTATTAAATTGCAAATTGGTTGAGTTGATTAATGCTGAAGCAGTTTTGGTGACAAAACATTATCATGCAAGAATCATGCAAATGATACACATTTAGAGAGAAGCAGGAATTGCCAGAGTTGGTGGGGACAACTGGAAAAAGAATTAGTTTTCCACTTGGTCCTGAGTTAATGGTTGTCCATATATGTTACTACTCGAGGAGAATGGGGCTTAAAGAGAACTCCCCTTCCCTGCCATCACAATATTGAATTTTACATAATTGTGACAGCCACATTGGAGGCCTTCCAACCACACTCTCTGACACATGCATTCAATTACATTCCCCTTCAGAAGATGGTTTTCTTAAAATGTGATCTTTACCTAAGTATAATGACACAGCCTCAGAAAACGACACAGATCAAGGATAAAGCATGCCTTCTTATTTCTGTTGAGAAGAAAGGAAGAAGAAAGCAAACAAAATGTTAGCTTCCAGGTTGTATGGAATGAATTAAAGTTACAGACCCTTTGGAATTAGAGGAGAGGAGTTTAAGTGAATCATAGATCATGTAAATCTTTTTTACATGGGCCTTCCCCATGAAATGCATCGTGAATCATGAAACTCCGTGAATGTGTCCTAACCAAGAAAGGTCCACCATGTGTATATCCTTGGAAAAATTCCAAGTGGAACCTCTCATACCATAGAGAAGGAGAACATTAAGTTCCACATGGAATTTGTCCACTGGGTTAACTGAAAGCTCCTCTAATCCTTGACACCCTACTTCCTGAGACTCACCCTGTCAGGCTGTCACAGTCAACTCAGCCTTTTGTCCTGTTTCCCTCACCTATAGAACCTGTCACTGGGGACCAGGCATATCATCTCCTCTGTGGAATCAAGATCAACAATCTGAAGAGAACACTTCTTGTTCCTGTCTAACATCACCTTTCTCTCTTCATGAACATATTCGCCTTTGCATTTCATCTCCCCCAGTCAGGATTCACGTCCTGTATGTTCTTATTAGATTTCTGAGTGTTTGAATAAATTCATTTACTGTGTGCCCTATACATGTGTGTTTGTGCAGAAAGTTGCTTAATTTAAAAGAACATCAAATGTTCACTTTAAACACAGCTAGGCAGGAAGATGTGCATTTAATAGAACTGATGTCCCACCTGAGACAATTCTGATTAGGACTAAATAGGGAAGCCATAGATGTGTCAAGGTGAGAGGGACAAAGGGACTAAACCAGCATGGGAGGAAGAAAGGGTTATGGATATTTTTACTGTCAGGGGATGAGTGAGTCTTGTCAAGAATAAAGTCCCTAGGAAGCATCTTATCATCACAGGGAAAGGAACATGTATGCACCTCCATAGGATTTACACAGAGATAGTCTAAAATGCCATGTATCATAATCGAGGAGAAATCAGTACTATCACACCACCATCACATACGAAGTTGAGTGCACAAACTGGTATTTCCTTATGATCGGATCAGTGGTAATCAAAGACGGGGCAGCATCTAAGATGTGGCCAACCCACAGGGTTATAAGCACAGTGGAGTTCTCAGAAAAACAATACCATCAAGAGTTCAATTATGGAGTTACAGGTGCAAACACAGACCACAAGATCTACAGAAGTTTTGCCATTCCACTATGTTGCAGAAAGCAGAAGACACGTGGATTTCTAAGGAATGGCCATTCCCACTGTAGCAGGCAGAACACATTGATCAGCTATCCATGATAAACAAGGTGTTTATCTTCTAAGACATCTAGCACACTGGATGTAGACCTTATTCCAAAGTTTAGGCCAATGTTCAGAGATATGGTCCATACACTGTGAAAGTAAAAGTAGAGCTAAGCAATATTCAACAGAACAAATAACGTTTTAGTTACTGAATCAGACATGGCCTCCACATGGACTATAGTTTGCAATGGCATCAAAAATGAAGATTACTACAGATTTAGCTGGAAGTAATGGGGTTGTCCAGGGCAGTGTTTGAATTCTCCCTGTGGCATAAAAGAACGTATGCATTCCGACTTCTGAATCTGGTCATCACAGAGTATATGGGAATGCTGGATTGGGTCAGTGGATATAGACACAGGCCATAGAGGGAGTACAGGAGATGAATACAACCTGAATATCTTAAAAAAATGTTGAACGGCAAGACCTGAAATGAAGCGTTAAAAATTGTGAAATATATGCATATGTGTGTGAGACCAACATTAGTAAGGAAAAGGGTTTATGACCCAAAAATTCTGCTGAAATGAAGAGATTTGTAAGAGAAAAATATAAACAAAGTTATGTTAATAAATTTTAACACTTTGGATTAAATGGACACAATTTTTGAACAATATGGTTCCAAAATTGACATAACATGAAAGAAATAATTTCCATAGTCCTCTATCTATTAAAGAAATTGAACCTGCCATCATAGAAGTTTCCATAAAGAAGTTGCAGGTTCAGAGGATTTCACTAATGAAGTCTTTCAAACGTGCAGAGAAATACCACAAACCTTAGGCAAATTTTTCAGAGAGAGACGATGAGGGGAGACTGTCCAACTCTTTTTATGAGGTCAGCATAAAGTAAATCCCAACATCTGACAAAGACATGTGCACATACATGAAAATATGGGTTCATATGAAAAGATTTCCCATCCCAACTTGCTCCTCTATGCACCTGACCAGCATTAGGTACACTCAACAGCTCAGTATAAATCCTACATTGTGTGCGAGTATGGATATTCATTAACACAGAAACCTACTAATATATTAGATTGCAGTCTTTGTTTTACACAGACATAACATCAAAAATAAAATATAAAGAGAGCTATACTTCTGTTTTTCCTCACATAGTCATTGTTTTAGGGGTTATTCGTACCTTAATTCATAGAGATCTAATTAACGATACAATTTTTTACATTTTCATTTTGTATGTGCCATAGCAACCAGACTGTTAAATTTATTTTTAAATATTTCAACATTATGAAAAACAAACCAGTCAATGATTTTTATATGTATCAATTATTTTAAAATTTGTATAAATGTGAATGCCTCTATCAAAGTCAATGCACAGTTAGAATTTTGGTAGATACAATGAAATTGACCTTTCCAAACATCATTGTTTGGTCTGTTCTCACTTCCTACCACGTTTTCTGGAGATATGTATTTAAGTTTCTCTTCCAACTCTTGTCAGAGGCTTGCTCAGAACCCCTCCCTGTAGAAACAGCGTCCTTTCTGAAATGGGACTCCTGCCCTGGGACACTCCATGTTCTTACGTTGGTTTATTTCTCATCCCAGAATCAGAAACAGGTGATGTATTTGGCAACTACTGGGGAGCTGGCTTGTATTCTGTCTCCTCTCTCTGGAAGATACCTCACTGGATCATGGACGAAGTCTGTCTGTTCCCTATTGAACTTTGAGGTTAGGCTGTTGGGGACACATCACATGCACTGAATCAATATTCATTGAACACAGACCAAATCCTAGATGTTAGGAATCTTACAGAACACACTTTCTTTGTGATTCAAACTTGGATAAGTTTGTGGTATACTGGACTGTAATATATTGCCTAGTATATTACCATAAGAGAGCAAGACAAATCAAACCCTTCTCCAGAGAACTGAGTCTTGTTCTGTCATGTGTGCATACAACCCGAGAAGGGCCGGTACGTGATTCCCTGTTGCTGAAATTATTGGCTTTGCTTCAAACATGGCACGAGGTAAAACTCAAGAGGAAGGTGGAAAAAAGCAATTCCTATATAATTGATAATAAATGTTTTGATAGAGGACTATGTCCTAGTGGCTGACTGACTAAAATATCACCACAGGAATAGAGAGCCCGTCTCTTAGTAAAACAAATGGACACTGGGAAACTCAAATAAAGGAAAAACAGAAAGCAACTGAAAAACACCAGCACAGGAACATGAAACCAAAGGCAAACAGTGAAGGAGACAATGTCACCTTTGTTCTGGAAGCTTCCTCTCTGACATTTGTGGGACATCGTACCTAGTCCTGTCCCTATCTATCTGTATGCCTAAATGTTTCCAGAAGTTGCCAGAAGGATTAGGAAGGTCAAGGAATAGGTCAGGGATTTACAACATGTGTTTTAAATCTCTCCACATGGTTGTGTTTAAGGGTTATGTTTAAGGGAATGTTTAGCTGCATATTAATCTCTACCCACTAGATGGAAGTTGTACCACTCCTCTCTCCCATGGTGGCTGCCAAAACTGTCACCAGACATGTCCAACTGACTCTTCTTGGTGTCACAATGACCCCTGGTTAGGAACCAAGACCCTATAAACAGTGTTAGAACGACTTCTCCTGATCTGCTCAACTGAAACTTTTGCTTAAAGCCTAGAAGTCTGCATGTTAAATCAGCACCCCAGGGGACTCTTAAAACAGGACAAGCTTTGGAAAGACTATTCCAAACCTTGCTACTGAAAAGTGTGGTTTTAAGATCAGAAGCAAGGATATCTCTTGGGCGCTTGTTAGAAATTCAGAGTTCCAGGCACAACTCTAGGCAGCTGAATCAGAACAGCATTTTCAACAAAACCCTCTGGGGATCACTGAGCATGTGCCTATTTGACAGGCTCTGTGTTAGAGAATTTCCACAGGATCAGATCTCAACAAGAAGTCTTGAAGTTAATTCTCTCATCTTAGATTCCAAGTCGCTGGATCATTGGTCAGGAATCATTGAGGGAACAGGGTACTTGTGGTGGCCAGGATCAAACCTTCCCTGCACTATGTACAAAAGATTGGTGGAATCTGGGAAGTTGAAAACAAAGACCCCAGAGAAAGCAGAAAACCCAAACAGAAACTTGTAAAGTGGGGAGACACCCTACATAGACACAGAACTCTGAACAACTTTGAGGAGGGAAGACCAGGAAGATCTACACTGGATACCCTAAGCATTATTTTTTGGATTACAATATTAATGCTTGTGTCAGAGGGCTCTGTTTTTATTTACCATTCTCTTACCTACATTTTGACCAACAGTAATGAAAGAGAGTTGGGACTTGAAGGTCATTTGACTTCCCTCAGGAATAGAATAAAAGGATTAACAGGATCTAAAGACCAAGCTGTTTTGACAATCTCTTAGAATAATGACTCTTTAATTTCCCCTTGACTAGCAGTTAGAATGATCTTCCAAAGAATGATTTTAGGATACATTCTCAGGAAACAAGTGTTGGTTGGATTTCCACTTGATTGGAATTTAAAATGATCTTTCTCAGAAGGAATGATCTTAGGATACAATCCCAAGAAACATGTGTTGCTAGCACTCCAATAGAAAAACTGGGAATGTAGAGTTACATAAAAAGAGATGAAGAGGGTGAAAATACTTGGAACACTATTTTAGCGGGAATTATAAACCTGCTCCAAATTATCCAAATCAATGAGGGGATGGGGAAAATTTGTGAGGACATTGTGAGACATGAAAACTTTTAATTTCTTAGCTTCCACAACAGGAAATTAAATCACACAATACACAGAGGAATAATTGAAACAAAAAGAAAAACAATCTTGGAAGCAAGACAAAAGAAAACAGAAAGTAAGAAAGACCAGAACATGAATCAAACAGTGTTTGTCCCTTCTGAGTAGGAAGCAAGTGGCCAATTGAAGACATGGACAGAAGACTCCTTCCAGCCCAGCTCTCCTCAAAGTTCAGACAACAAACAAAGAGAAGGGCTCTGAGGCCCTGATGTGTGCTGGAGCAGGGAGTTGCCCTGTGCCAGTACCGTGGGTGCTCTCACTCAGCTGACTTGGAAATCATGAGAGGAACACTGTTTCTTCATTTTTAGCATATGATAAAAACATATGTTTATGGTAACTATCTGATAAATTAGTGGGAAAGAAAGTAAACAGACATAGAAATATGAGAAAATAATAACAAAAGAAGAGGTTCTTTGGCTGATTCAATGTCTTTGAAAATAGCCAGTTGTACAGAGAGAGGAGGAAATTTGTGTTTTCTTTTGAAACTGCTATAAATTGGGGAATTACTATTACTCTTTCTTCCTTCCTTGAAGAAACAATTGAGTCAACGAATAAATAATATATTGAAGATCAGCTTCTCATAAAACTGTGAGGAGAATGGAATAATGAAAATGAATTGTTCATATGCTTTTCTTCCCGTGAGGTTACTGAGCATTTACATGGAAGTTCCTCTTAGTTCAAAGGATGAAAGAGCCTGCTTCAGGGAAGAAGGAGGTGATCAGCGTTTTGTGCTGATATGATCTTCTCCTCAGAGGAATAGGTGACTTGCCTGGGGTTTCTTAGGAGACCTAAACCCTGAAGAAGTTTGTCTGAACTGTCACCAAAGGAAAATGAATTAGTAGCTATCTTGCGAGATTGTCATGAATGAGCAGTGTTTGGAGCCTAAGTCCTATTTTAGCTAATTCGTAAAGGGAGTCACATGACCTTCATGTCCTATGTTAGAACATGTTAGAACTTTTTTTTAATGTTACCCAAAATACATGTAAGAGAATGGGGAAAATAAAATAAAACCAAGCCAAACAAAATCTGTTCTTAGGGAAGTGACAAGAATATATAGACAATGGATTGTCAATAAAGGTACAAAAGTAATTCAGTGGAAAATAATAGTCTTTTCAACAAAATTTCCCCAAAATATTGGATATCCATATGCAAAAAAGAAAAAGGAACTTCAACCCATACTTTTCCCATATGGTAAACTCAAAGGAATTCATAGAGTATATGTACAATCTAAAGCTACACCAATTCTAGAAGAAGGTAGAAGAGAAAACTCTATGACCTTGGACTAAGTCAATATTTCTTAGCTAAGACTCCAAAGCATGATCCTTGAGTGCAAACAATAAATAAATAACCTGACTTTTAGCAAAAGGAAGATATTTGGGGCTTTAAGGGACACTATTAAGGAAATGAAAAGAGAAGCCAAAGACTGAGAGAAAATATTTGCAAATCTTTTAGCATAAATAGGACTTGTATCCAGAATACGTAAAGAAATCTCCAAACTCAATAATAAGAAAACAAACAGCCCAATCAATATTGAACAAATGGTTTGTAGAGACACTTAGCAAAGAAAATATGAATGTGGTGAATAATTGACTGAGTGCCATTTTGAGATTGGTTTCCCTTTTTATCTCCAATCTAGGTTGGCTACTGTGTGGACAGCTCAGGAGGATGGCTTGAAAGAACACAGATATCAGTATCAGGAGCTATCCACAAGGCAGAAATATCATAAATTTTAGTGAGATTAAGTTGTACACTCATGGCAAAATGAAATTATAGCCGTGGTTTTGGGAGGGCTTCTTAAGTAGGGTAACAGACAAAAAATTGTTCTTATTGAAAATACTTCATTAATCTTACATAGAGACTCCATTGTGGAATGTTTTGACAACGTATTCATGGCCTAGATGCCACATTTTAATAATGTTAAGCCAGACAGTAACATCTTCAGTTTTAGAAAATAAGTTTAAATGTACCTCCTGAATGTTAAATAATACGGGAGTTGGGGATACATGTCTTGTACTGCTTATGCAATTTTCAAATTCAGGATATAAGAGGATGAATATTGCTGTCCTTGAAATACTCATACTCATTGTGATCTCTCACTTATTCTAAAGGTCAAACGTCCAGATCAACTTCAGCTTCTCTTAAAGCTCATCTCTATCAAAATAACAGAATGCCATAAAAGCTCATCACTGCCAATCAGGATATTATAAGACTTACACGTAAGCAAGGTCTTAGGACTAACAACCGTTGGTTCATTATGTGTCATGTCAGCAGACCAAGACTATAAAAAGTGGCACAAATTCTGATTCTCTCCAACAAACGGCACACTCTCGGCTTCTCCAGAAGATGGTCAACAGCTCCAAAGAAATGAAGATTCTGCTGCTGACTCTTGTACTTGCTCTGGTTTGTGCTGACGAGGAACCTCAATATGAGACCGATCACTCACTGGTAACAGGGGTCGGCTGATCTGGGAGGAGGGCTTGGTGGTGTGTGTGTGTCCCTTTTGGACTATTCATATGTTATCCAAATTTATGTGCACCAAAGCGTAGCAATCTATCCCAAGTTAGAATCACTCCATTAATTGGCTCCTTACACATTTCTACTGTACTTGTTTTATATTTTTTCTGTATTGTCTATATTGTCTATTAATTGACTCCTTATGCATTTCTATTGCACTTGTATAAGGCAAGAAAAACCAGACAGAGACCTGCTGGGTGGAGTTCTGCTTTGATAACAGAGCTTAAGCTATTTCACAAACATCTCTATTTCTTGTTTTACCATTAACTCAGTTGTTCACATTATTTTATAAAACCTGCTTTTTCAATAAAGATAGACAGTTTTGTGCTGATGTAAAAGGGAAAGAAAACTCATGATGGATGATGTCAGAAGAAGTAAAACAACATGATGAAAATTTCTGATGGTGACTTTGCTTTTAGTTTTCAGGAGAATGGAAAACACTTTACATCGCATCCAATAACATAGAGAAGATCAGTGAGAATGGACCATTCAGGGCTTTTGTCCGTAGAATTGATTTTGACATGGTAGCTGACACAATCACCTTCATGTTTTTTGTCAGGTAAGTAAAAATAACACAGAACAAAAACACATATAAATGCTCGACCCTGAGAGAGGGTCTGACTTCCATGTTTGTGTTGAAATATCTGGATTATGTTCAAGAGTGTGGCTCTCTGAGTTGTGTGCTTAGAAAGGTCTTTGGCATGGTTGCGTCAGTTCCAGTATCATCCTCTAGAGAATATCCTAGAGCATTTGCTTGGAGGTCAAAGGATCACAGAAGCACCAATGGAATCATTTCCTTAAAGGAAAGGGGGACAAAAGCAGCCAATAGGGCATAGACTTCTCAAACCCAGCAGTTCCTTCCTCTAGCCTGAATCTTTTATGTAGAATTTGTGAAATGTGGTTCACATTTAAGGGAACTGTGGTCCAGAAGAGTGTGAGCAGGTGGATAACACAAAATGATCCCTACCCTGAAGAACTTACTCATAGTAATTTTTAATCATTACTAAATTCATTAAAGCCTTCATTGTTCAAGGATCATATATGAAATGCTCACCATATTGCATTTTATTAAGAATTCAAATGAGTTATTTCCCTAAGCGTAATACCCTTTAGATAAATCCATGTTGTTGCAAGCGGCAGGGTTTCATTCTTTTCTATGGTTGATTAATATTCCATTGCATATTTATACCACATCTTCTTTATCCATTCATCTATGGACGGATACTTAGGTTGTTTCCATGTCTTGGCTATTGTAAATAATGCTGCCATGATCATATGGGTGCATATATCTTTTCGAATTAGTGTTTTCGTTTTCTTTGGATGAATACCCTGAAGTGGAATTGCTGCATTGTTTGGTGGTTCGCTCTTTAATTTTTTGAGAAATCTCCATATTGTTTTCCATAGGGGCTGTACCAATTTACATTCCCACCAACAGTGCACTAGTGTTCCCTTTATCCACATCCTCGCCTACACTTGTTATTTGCTTTCTTTTTGATAAGAGCTATTCTGAAGGTGTGAGAATGTGGTTTTGATTTGTATTTCCTTGATGATGGGTGACAATGAGCATCTTTTTTCATGTGTCTGTTGGCCATCTGTGTGTCTTGTTTGGAAAAATGTCTATTCAGGCCCTCTGACCATTTTCTAATTGAACTGCTTGCTTTTTGGTACTGAGTTGTATAAGTTCTTTATATATTTTGGATATTAACCCCTTATGGAATATAACATTTGCAAATATCTTCTCCCATTCAGTAGGTTGCCTTTTCATTTTGTTGATGGTTTCCTTCATTGCACAAAAGCTTTTGAGTTTGATGTAGTCTCATTTGTTCATTTTTTCTTTTGCTGCCCTTACCTGAAGAGACATATCCAACAAAATTTCACACAGCTTGATGTCAAAGAGCTTCACTACCTGTGTTTTCTTCTAGAAGTTTTATGGTTTCAGGCTTTACATTTAAGTCTTCAATCCATTTTGAGTTTGTTTTTGTAAATGGCGTAAGAAGTTGTCCACAAGCATTAGTCTCTCCAACATTCAAATGTGTATATTCTAATGTGTTAACACCCTTAGTTCCTTTTTTAATGTATTCTTAAAATTGGCACATTTTATGTAAATACATGTATTTCTACATTTCTATAAAAGTTCTTAACTAAGAAAAAGAACTCGAATAAGCAACTTTTTTGGGGGGTGGCTTCATTGGTCAAAATAGAGTCAAGGATACTGATTTTAAACTAACAACAATAATTTGTGTGAAATTCTATAACAATGGTATAAATTAATTATATTTTACTAAAGGATATTTATAAATTACTAGAGGATATTATGCTAAGTGATAAAAGTGGAAAGAGGGCATTTTTTTCATAAAATGAAAAATGATGGCAGTGAAAGAATCTAAAAAGTTACTCAAGAAACATAACGTTTATAAGATGCTTTTGAAGATGGAATGGGCTTCTCAGACAAAGAAGTAGGAAAAGGGAGAAATATTGGCATAGTCAGAGGCATCCAGTTATTTAAAAAAATGTGTTCAGGAAATAATGAATAGGGCCAGGGAAATATGTAAAAAATGTATGGAGGTCATTATACAAGTTGAGATTTAGAAAGAAAATTAGCGGGAGTTCTGAGGAATCTTATATGTCAAAGTATTACTCTTAATTTTCTCCACTAGAAATGGATATATACTGAAGTAGGCAGAACCACTCAAAGTCTACTTCTTTCTGATTATGCTTGTCCTATGAACTTATGAAATATGGAAGAAACAATGTTTTGATTCTCAAATTTAATTCTGAAGTTTCAAATTGTCCATATAGATCCATGGAAATGCCCTGAGGCCAAATGAGAATATTTTAGGAATTATAGATCAATCTCTCTCTCTCATAGACACACAAATACACACACATACGCATACATTTGAATTTTATTGCTAAATTAGTAACACCTATAATCATACATGTTAGTGATATGGCCCAGAAAGAACAATTATTTCCGTACTAACATTTAAGTGTAAGCAGAAGAATCCTAGGATAAAGACATGAAGCAGGAGAAATTGTTGAATTAATGAAATGTAGGGTATTTGAAAGCATCATTTGTGCTAGGAGATCTGTTGCCCATAAGATTAAAATATGTATTTATATTGTAGGTGGAAAGTAAAATGTTAATTTTTACTTTTTGCAGTCCTTCAAATCCAGATATAATCGTATCGAGAAGTAAGGATAGCTTAACATTTCAAAAAAGTTTGGCACTATAAAAAGAAAATTTGCAAAGAAGCAACTCTAGGGAGAAACAGAAGATTTGAACAAACATTTCTATACTTACAAATACCTGAGCAAACCTACTGGCTGGAAGAAAGTTGCGAGAAAAGGGCCAAAAGTAAGGAGAGAAAATTAGGAATTTGGAAGAAATTGGAATTGAAGTGAATTGAAAGTATAAATGCAATCTATATGTGCAATTTTTCCTATGGAAAAAAAATTAAGCACAGACACAGAAAATCATTTGTTATAAGAAATTGAATAAAGTCTATTTCGAAGACCTAATTTCTAAAGATATAAGTGGGATTCAAGAATCTCTCTCTCTCTCTCTCCCATCACTTACACACACTGATGCAAACACAGACATATAGTTTGAAGATTAAAAACAGTAAGAAAAAAACTAAGAGGATTATACTTTGAGAGATTGGTTTATAAATATATATAATTGATTATATATTATATATAATATACAACTGATTGTATACATATAATCAAAATATACGGGGTCGGCCCGGTGGCGCAGCGGTTTACTTTGCTCTTGGTAGCCGGGGGTTCACCGGTTGGCATCCCGGGCGCCCAGAGACACACCGCTTGTCAGCCATGTTGTAGCGACATCCCATATAAAGTAGAGGAAGATGGGCACAGATGTTAGCCCAGGGCCAGTCTTCCTTAGCAAAAAGAGGAGGATTGGCAATGGATGTTAGCTCAGGGCTGGTCTTCCTCACAAAAAAAAAACCATACATACACACATACACACATATCCTATCCTATAGATATACCTGTCAGTTTTCAGTCATTTTGTTAAGAATGCAGGATTATCTTTTTGTTTGTCATAGTTACAAGTTTTGTGTCCTATGTTTAATTGACTTTACCTGTGGCCACCCTTTTTGAAATTGACTTTATTGAAGTGTTATTTTGAAAGGTGTAATTCAATGAGTTTTGACATATGTGTACACCTGTTTCACTAACACCACTGTCAAGATATACACCTTTTCCCTTTCATTCCCTCCCCATTAAAAGTCTACCATCTAGACATAGACAACAACTGATCTGCTTATTCTCGCCTGTTCTAGAACTTCATGCAATGGAATTATACACTATGCACCTTTTTCCACTGCTTCTTTCACTCAGCATAACACAATAAAAGTTTATCCATGTAGCTGCATATACAAGTGATCACTTTTTCCCTTGCCAGTTTGGATATAAGAAAACCGTACATCTTCCCGTTGTTAGACAATGTTTCTACGTTGTGGTTATTTTCAATAACTTGAATGTGAATAGCTCTGTACTAACTTTGTGCTGACATATATTCTCATTTTTTTTAGGTAGGAGTGGAATTGCTGCATCACAGTATTTGTGCATATTTAATAATAATTAAGAATTTATTCAATTTTAGTTGGGGTATTTCCCCTAATAATATATGCGTTGAAGACATTCTCCATATATTCTCAATATGTGTTCTTTGTCATTGAGATACACACAGAGACACAAAAGGACTTTTGTTATATATGTGACATATATATGTAATTATTATACATGTAATGCATACATAATTTCCATTCACCATATATGCACACCATGTGTATCTGCGTGTTTGCTTTTGTGTGTGTGTGTGTGTGTGCAGTGTGCTTGTATGCATACATGTGACTTGGTATTTAATTTTCTTTAAAGTATTTTCACATAAGAAGTTTCTCTTTTGATTAAATTCAATCCATAGTATTTTTTTCAGATTTGTTGTGTTTTTTTGTCTTTTATATTATCTAAGAGATCATTGCCAGGGCTGTGAGAAGCACTGAGGTCTGTCTTGATAGCTATACTCTTCAGTTTCGAGAAAACATTTAAAGCAAGGGCTTGTATTTTTCCTCCTTCTTCTCTAAAATTTTTCATTTCTTCCTGTTTACTTGGCTTTAAACATGACCTGTCTTGTATCTGCAGTTGGTCTTTGGAAATGCACTCTGACTCCATGTGTCGACAAAGACATTCTAACCACTTAGAGTTCCTTGATTGTGGACAACATATTTCTTCTCTTTTGAAAGTCCCAGTGTTTACAGGCACTCAAATGACATCTGACACAGGGTCGTATGAGGGTGAAACAAAGAAAGTCTAATTATAGCTCAATTTATTATTATTTTGATCAATGAACTTAAAGATGTTTTCTTTTTAAGGGTCAACGGACATTGCACAAAATTATCTTCCGTGGTAAGAAAAATAGAAGGAAATTTTTACATTAGTGATTGTAAGTATGAGTGTTTTACTGATAAAAGTATATTAGGCTTGAAACCTTGGCCTCAAATTCTTTTCAGAACTCCATATATCTGACTCTAGTTCACCTAATAATTAAAAGTGTGACCAAGCACAAGTCCATAAATTTTCCAAGCACTTTGTTTTGTCACATGCAAAGGGTTAAATCATAGGATATTGATGACTCCTTCCAATTTTGAGTGTTATTCAATGAGTGACTGAGAGCATGTTCTGAGAACTTTTATCTCGTAAGGTTCTCAGGTATATTGAAATGTTTTGAGATAATTTTAAACGATCTTAGGAACTAACATCTCATGGGTCCCTCTTAAGTTTAAATACCAATGTCATTTTGCTTTAACAGAACAAATATTGCTTTGAAACTAATCTTAAAACATCTTAATCCATTCAAGGTATGGTTTGATTTACTTAAAGCCAAACAAGTCACAGTAATTTAAGCACCAAGCACATTTCTTCATAACCACAGCTTCTGTTAGAAGCAATGGAGATGTTGGTTAAGATTTATATCTCTAAGTTCCTTCTTTTTTTTTTATTGGCCCTGTGCTAATATCTGCTGCCAATCTTCCTCTTCTTTTTTTTTTTCGTTTTTCTCCCAAAAGCCCCAGTACATAGTGGTGCATCATAGTTGTAGAGTTGTGGCTCTTCTATATGGGATACCACCTTAGTATGACTTGATGAGTGGTGAGTAGGTCTGTGCCCAGGATCTGAACCTGTGAACCCTGGGCCGCGGAAGCGGGATACAGGAACTTAAGTGCTCCGCCACCGAGCCGATCACGTCTAAGTTTTTTTAATGACCCTAAACAACATTCCAAACTTTAAATGGCCTAATCTATAAATATTTGATTAAAATTTAAATGTACATAAACCTGTGGTTCCAACCCTTGACTAGCATAAGAAATGCACAGTGGCTATGCAATGAACACAAATAAGTAAAATAGATGCCTGAGACGTTGTCCTCCACTTTCATCAATAACTCTCCTTTTATATTACATGTAGATATTTTAAAAATTGTTTTAATTTTGCCTATCCCTATATTATTTGCTCCTTTGTCTGAATCGTCAATGTTTTCTACCATCTTTCCTATAATTTTCTCCATTCTTGTAGTCCTTTTTACATGGATTTCATACAGTAACTTAAGAAGGGAGAGAAATGAAGTGAGCTGGCCTCATTCTACAGGCCTCTTGGGAAGAAGGACTTGCCATCAACCCAGCTTCTGTTTTGTAGACAATAGCGTGTAACCATAACAAGCACAATATCAGCAGTGGCCTTAAGAACAACATGACACTCAGAAGACATATTTACTTTCACTGCCTCCATAACTTGCATTACCTTTATAAACCTATTTAGAGAGACATACTGTAAAACTGCCTTTATAAAACTATCGTTATAGCATTTTTGGTTTTAGGAATCTGAAAAGATGCATAAAACTGGATTTAAATTGTCCTGATGTACCCCAAGACTCAAGGATTAGAGTGGGCTTGGGCAAGATTTATCTTTGAAACATTGATGTTGTTACAACTGCTACTTAGTCCTTGGCATGGTAGACTAATGATATTTCAGTGGGAGACTCAAACTGGCATAGTTTTAAATCAAATCCTGATGAGTGATTCAAATAAGGCGCTATATATGGCTAGAAGAGAGAATGAATGTTAGTGGTTTTATTGATAATGCAAAGTAGATTAGTACTTACGTTTTCCCTATAAACATGGTGGACTGGATGGGCATAGCCAGAGATATGGAGGTGCAATCTCCAGATGGGATCTGAATTAAGTGTTTAGATTGTCACTGCCTGCATATACTCACAAGTACAATTGACTTAGTGTCCGGTTGACATGTTTGTGGCAGCTATAACTTTGTTAAGTAATACACCTAGATTGAGGGGCAGAGGAAATTCAATAATTTACATGAAATGTTTAGAAGGTTGCCTGGTACAGGGTAGGTACTCAGTACACAGTTACACAATGTTTTCAGTGGTAAATTGATTTCAGTTCTAAAGAGAAACCAATTCATTTTTTTTTTCTTTTTTTTGTGGGGAAGACCAGCCCTGAGCTAACATCTGTTGCCAATCCTCCCCTTTTTGCTGAGGAAGACTGGCCCTGGGCTAACATCCATGCCCATCTTCCTCCACTTTATATGAGATGCCGCCATGGCATGGCTGACAGGCAGTGTGTCGGCGGGCGCCTGGGATCCGAACCGGCAAACCCCGGGCTGCCAAGCGCGAACTAAACCGCTGGGCCACCGGGCGGCCCCCCAATTCATTTTTTGGATAAGGGAAATACAAAAAATTTTTAAACTTGAATTTGATAATACGCCATATAATAACAAGCTCATGTTGTTGAAAGAAATGTTGGCCTCATTGGAACACACATTTTAGAAAACACATCAGTCGACTAGAAGATGAGAAATGTTTCATTGCATAAGAAGTGGGCAAAAAGGAAAATTCTTCCCTACTTTTCTTCAGGTCAAAATCAATTTAACATTCACTGTACTGTTGGAGTGAGGCAAAGAACAGCATAGTAATTATTGTTACCAATATGCTAAGTAGACCATGATAAATCTAATTAACAATAAATGAATTTAGCTGAGGTATATACATACATAGCTTCTATGTCTCTCTCACAGATGCAGGTAAAAATGGTTTCGAAATTCTTCATTTGTCAAAAAATGCTCTGATAGGATATATTGTTAATGTGGATGAAGAAGGCCTGGTCACTGAAATAACGGCATTACTTGGTATGTATTACATCCTGACCCTATTTCCATTGTCATTGTCATATAACATTTCTGTTGTCAGAATTTTTATTCTGAAAATCAGTATGTATTGACATCATTGATTATTAATGAGGCAAGGTCTAAGTCCATGTGTTCATTGATTCAAGGACACTGGAACAGAAGCTACAAAGAAATTTGAAAAGAAGAGCTGGTAGGGGTGGGTGGAACCAGGTCATCAGGCTTTCAAAAATAATTTCAATCTGTTAAAATAACAATTGAGTTTTATGATAAATAATTTCTTAACAGGTCAACTAATTTCAAGCCATGGCTATATTCAAGTTGACCCCAATTCCTTCATTCTCTGGCAGTTTTTCAAATACATTCTAAGCCTTCGACCTGAAGCTTTTAGAAGGAACTTTGATCATGTTTAGTCCTTCCATTGATCATTTTTAGTCCCTCCAATACATTGTCCTCATGAAAGTTGAGAATTTCAACCACAGAGGGGTACTGAGGCTGTGTTTTAGCCTTGGGGATAATAGGTTTCTAGTGGAAAAAGTATGAGTAGACCTGTGGTTTCCTAAGAGGACAAGCTGTCTCCCGTTACTACGTGCGGCAGGGCTGATGTTTCTCTGAAAGGTGAGAATCACGTTTCCAGGTTATTTGGGTCCTGCACAAGACATGAATGTCAGGCCTAGGTTCCAAGTTGTTGGCAGAGAGGCAGTAGGTGAGCTATTCTGGATGCGTTGGGCCCAAAATTCACGGAGCTCCTGATGTGTCTTTGGAGTTCTGCTGATGTTGTAGAGTTGGGCTGGGATTCATTCCTCTTAGGGACCTAAGTCAGGCAGCTGACACTGTGACATGGTAAATGTTAACTATCTGAGACTGTTAAATTTTTCCACACAAAGAACTGATTTGTATATTCATTTTTCTCATTCATGGATCCAGAAATTCTTAGGAGTTCTAATGGGGAAATTTCTGCTTTATGCATCATGATTTTCAGGCAAAGGAAATGATATCGATGAGGAAGATATTGAGAAGTTCAAGGAGGTGACTAGAGAAAAGGGGATTCCAGATGAAAACATTGTGAATGTCATCAATATTGGTAATGTGACTATTTTTTTCCCCTGAATATATCATTTACCTGGTATGTAAATATACTATCAGGAAACAAACAGATTCCCTTTAAATTTCCTCTTCCACCAATTATCTTTTATAAAATCTCTTATTTAAGAAAAAGGAAACCCTAGAATAGAGACAAATGGTATTGATCATTGGCTCTTTTTCTTCTGTTTCTTTTTTTTTTTTTTTTCATCCTCAGACAACTGTCCAGCAAGTGAATGAAAACAAGGGCCTGAACACCTCTGAAATGTTGTAAGTGAAAATGACCGTTATCAGGGCTGCTACATCAAGTAATTCAATAAGCACACACTGACTTCATATGGGCCATATTTTTTAAGTAACTCTTTTTGTCCTAATAACTTAAAACATGTCACTAGAGAAGTTTATTCTGTTATGTTAGGTTATTTTGCTTCTCCTGAGCCCCAATAAATTACGAATTGGTTGATCTGATTAATGCTGAAGCAGCTTTGGTGACAAAGCATTATCATGTAAGAACCATGCAAATGATACACATTTAGGGAGAAGCGGGAATTACCAGAGTAGTGGCGACAACTGGAAAAATAATTAGTTTTCCACTCAGTCCTGAGTGGTTGTCCAGATACGTCACTACTCCATGAGAATCGGGCTTCAACAGAACTCACCATTCCTACAATCACAATGTTGAATTTCACATAATCATAACAGCCACATTAGAGGCCTTCCAACCAGATTCTCTGAAACATGCATTCATTTTTTTTTACCTTCATAAGATGATTGCCTTAAAGTATGATCTTTAATTTCCTAAAATGACATAGCCTCAGAAAATGACATTGATCTAGGCTAAAGCATGGGTTTCTTTTTTTTTTTTTTTTCTTCTGTTGAGAAAAATGGAGGGGAAAAGCAACCAAAAACATTAGCTTCCTGGGTGAATATAATGTCTTGAAGACACAGACCCTTTGGAGTTAGAGGAGAGGAGTGTCAGTGAATCATAGGTCCTGTAAATCCTTTTTAGATGGGCCTTCCCCATGAAATGCACCCTGAATCATGAATCTCCTGGAATGGATCCTAACCACAAAAAGTCCCACCATGTGTACATCACTGGAAAAATTCCAAATGGATCCTCTCGTACCATAGAGATGGAGAACATTAAATTCCACATGCAATTTGCCCACTGGGTTAACTGAAAACTGCTCTAATCCTTGACACTATGCTTCCTGAGACTCACCCCGTCAAGCTTCATAAAGTGAACTCGTCATTTTATCCTATTTTACTCATGTACAGAACCTGTCATTGGGACCAGGCACAGCATCTTTTCAGTGGAATCAAGATCAACAATCTGAAGAAAATATTTCTTGTTGCTGTCTAATACCATCTTTCTGTCCCATTTCATTCTTTCTTTCCCATTTCATCTCTCCCAGTCACCATTCATGTACTGTGTGGTGTTACTGGATCTCTGAGTGTTTCAATAAATTGATTTACTATGTACCCAGTATATGTGTGTCTGTGCAGAAACTCACTTAATTTAAAAAAAAAAAAAAACCAAGGGGCCAGCCTCGTGGCACAGTGGGTGCGTTTGTATGCTCCTCTTCAGAACTGGGTTTCCCAGGTTCAGATTCTGGGCATAGACCTACACACCACTCATCAGACCATGCTGTGGCAGTGTCCTACATACAAAATAGAGGAAGACTGGCACAGATGTTAGCTCAGGGACAATCTTCCTCAAGCAAAAAGAGGAAGATTAGCAATGGATGTTAGCTCAGGCCACCCTTCTTTACACACACACACAAAATTTCACTTTTAATACGGGTATCCAGGAAAATGTGCCTGTCATAGCACTGATGTCCCAAAGAGATAATTCTGATTAGGATTAAAGAGAGAAATCCAAGAGGTGTCAAGGTGAGAGGGAGGAAGGGTATATTCCCACATTGGGAGGGGGCGAGGGTTAAGGATATTTTTATGGTCATGGGATGAGGCAGTCTGGTCAAGAAAACAGTCCCTAGGAAGCATCTTATTCACCACAGGAAAAGAAACATGTGTGCGCCCCACTGAGATTTATACAGAGACAGTCTAAAATGCCAGGTGTCATAATTGAGGGTAAATCAGTATCACATCACCATCACCTGTGAAGTTGACTGGAAAAATTGATATTTCTTTATGATCGCATCAGTAGTAATCAAAGATGGGCAGCATCTGAGCCCATGGGTTGACCATGGGCTTATCAGGTTAGTAGAGTGTTTAGAGAAACAATACCACTGAGAGTTCAATTAGGGAGTTACAGCTGCAAACAAAGAACACAAGATCTACAGAAGGTATGCCACTCCATTGTGCTTCACAAATCAGAAGACACTTGGATTTCTAAGGAACGGCCATTCCCACTGTAGCAGGCAGAACACATTGGTCAGCTATCCATGATGCACAAGGTGTTTATCATCTAGCACCCTGGATACAGAACTGCTTCCAAAGTTTGGGCCAAAGTTCAGACATATGGTCCATACACAGGGAACATAAAAGTAGAGCTAAGGAATATTCAACAGAACAAATAATGTTTTAGTTACTGAAACAGACATGGCCTCCAAATGGGCTACAGTTTGAAAATGTCAATGGCATCAACAATGAAGATTATTATGGCTTTAGCTGGAATTAATGGAGATGTCAAGGGCAGTGTTTGAATTCTCCCTCTGGTACAAAAGAGTGTATGCATTCCGAGTTCTGACTCTGGTCATCAGAGTGTGTCTGGAAATCCTGGATTGGGTGGGTGGATATAGAGATAGGCCATAGAATAGAAAGTGAGGGAGGTGAATCTAACCTGAATCTCTTAAGGAATGTTCAAAGGCAAGACCTGGCATAAACAGGTAAAAAATTATGAAATATTATATGCGTGCATGTGTGTGTGTGTGTATGTGTGACAAATATAAGTAAGAAAAAAGGAGTTATCAGCACAAATCCTACTGAAACAAAGAGAATAGTGAGAGAAAACTATAAACAAAGGTATGTCAACAAATTTAATACTTTGGATGAGATGGACACATTTCTTGAAAGATGTGGTACCAAAATCGACGAAAGATGAAACAGAACATATTTATAGTCCTACATCTATTAAGGAAATTGAATCTGCCATCACAGAATTCTCCATAAAGAAGTTGAAGGTCCAGAAGCTTTCACTAGCAAATACTTTCAAACGTGTAAAGAAAGAGCATGAACTTTAGACGAAGTTGTGTGAAAGACAAGATGAGGGAAGACTGTCCTACTCCTTTTGTGAGGTCAGCACAACCTAATCCCCACATCTGACAGACATCTGTACATACATGAACATATGAGTTCATATGAAAATATTTCCCATGGCAACCTGATCCTTTATACCCCTGACCAGCGTTAGGTCCTCCCAAGAGCTTGGTATAAATTCTACATTTTACATATGCATGCAATTTCATTAACACAGAAACCTAGTAATATACCAGACTGCAGTTTTTGGTTTACACAGATATAACGTCACAAGCAATATATAAAGAGAATTGTATTTCTGTTTTTCTCACATGGAAATCTTTATAGAGATATTCATACATTTATCCACAGAGATGTAATGTATTATTTTAATTTCTTACATTTTTTCATTTTGAATGTGTCATAACTAGCAGACTGTTAAATTTATTTTTAAATATTTCAATACTACAAAAACCAACCAGTGAATGACTTTTATAAGTATCAATATTTTAAAATTTGGTAAGGCGTTTCCTGAAATGCCTTATCGAGGTGAAAGCACATTTGGAATTTTAATAAATACAACTGAATTGTCCTTTCAAAACACCTTTGTATTTTCTGTTCTCAATTCTCACCATGTTCCGGCTGGAGATTCACATTTAATTACTGTCCCAACTGTTGATAGAGCTTTGATCTGAACCCTTCCTTCTGGAAACAGTACCCTCTCCTGAAACTGGACTCCCCTCTGATTTGGTTTATTCTTCATCCCAGAATCAGAAACAGGTGATCTATTTGGCAACTACTGGGCAGCTTGTTTATATTCTCTCTCCTTTCTCTGGAAGATACCTCACCGGGTCATGGACTAGTCTGTCTGTCCCCTGCTGAACTTTGAGCTTAGGCTGTTGTGGACACATCACATGCACTGAATCAGTATTCACTGAACACAGGCCGAACCCTGGATAGTAGGAATCTTACAGAACACACTTTCTTTATAATTCAAACTTGGAGAAGTTGATGGTATACTGTACTAGAATATATTTTCTGGTATATTAGTGTAAGAGAGCAAGAAAAATGAAGTCCTTCTGCAGAGAACTGAGTCTTGTTCTGTCATGTGTGCACACAACCTGAGAAGGGCCGGTATGCGATTCCCTGCTGCTAGCACTGGCTTTTGCTTCAAACACAGCACGAGATAAAACTCAAGAGGAGAGGGGAAAAAAGCAATTCCTATTTAACTGATAATAAAAATTTTGATAAAGGACTATGTCCCGCGACTGACTGACTAAAATATCACCAGAGGAACAGCAGGCCCATCATTTAGTAAAACAAATATGCAGTCTGAAATTCAAACAAAGAGCAACCAGAATGCAACTGAAGAACACCAATACACAAACATGAAACCACAGGTAAACAGTGAAAGAGACAAAGAGACCTCTCTTTCTGGAAGCTGCCCTCTCTGACATTTGTGGGATATCATGCCTAGTCCTGTCTATGTCTATTTGGATGCCAAAAAGTTTCCAGAAGTTTCCCACAAAATTAGGAAAGTCATGGAATATGTCAGATTTTTGCGTATGTTTCTGTTTCTCTCCACATGGATGTGTTTAAGTGATTTTCAAAGGGAAGAATGGGCTGAAAGGAAGCTCCAAGGAGTGAAGATTTCTAGTGAGAAAATTGGAGATAAGGTGTCTATGTTGGTTTTTCTACTCACATTTTGTATTCATCTGTTCCTTGTCTGGGCTGTTTGCCACCTCAAAGATTTTCCAAACAAAAATGACATTTAATGGGAAAATGGTGGTCCTTTCCTGAGTCAACTCATGAGGCACTCCTGGAAGATATGCTGAAATGTGCAACATGGGCAATCGTTTAATAGAGGCATCCCTATTTTCTGTTAGTCTACCACAGTACCTGTCAAATAGGAACATGCTCAGTGATCCCCTGTTAATCTGTTTCCAGGGGGAGACGTCCCTAAACACCAATTTGCATGTCTTTTCTCCTTCTTCTAAAACATTCCCTTTATCTTATTGAACCTGTCATGACTCTCTTTCCCTTTCTTCATGCGTCTCAGGTACAACTAGTCATACAGTGGGGTTCTGCTTGACTCTTCCTCCTTCTAAACACACCTGGGCCACCTCACCTCTACCTTCTAGAGCCTTGCTTCATTGCCCAACTGACTGCTAATAAGAATCCCTTCTATTTCAGCCAAACTCCACTGAGTTTATTGGAATGACTCTTGAACATGGCTCTGGATTTTAGGTTCTTAACAGCTACTTTGGTATTTCTTTTCACCAAGAAATGTCCTTTTATACAGCGGCATTGCCCAAATTTGCCCAATCAAAATACTATATATATCCAGAGACACAGACTGACTCATTCATTAACCAGTTCTGGCACTGGGGATGCAGCCAAAACCAAAAGTTCAAAGACAATGAGACTGTAGAATTTACTCTTTGAAGACTGCCTGTATGAAAAAACAATGAATATAGATCCAAGGGGAGAGGACCCATGGAGAGTTGGGGGATTTGCGTACAGTAGGGATGTGCAAGCATCTGAGTCAGAAGGAAGCCAGTGGCTGGAACAGAGGAACAGAGGACTAGAGTAGCTGCAGATGGTTTAGGAAAACCAGCAGATTATGGAGGGACTCGCAGGCTATTATAGGAATTGGGCTTTTATTCTGTGAGAAGGGAACAAGTTAAGACATGTTAACCAGGATTTCTCAACCTTGGTCTGATTGGCAGGTGGGGATAAATAATTCTCTATTATTAGGGACTGTCCTGTGCATTGTAGGATGTTTAGCAGCATACTTAATCTCTACCCACTAGATGGAAAGTATAAACACACTCTCACCCATTGTGACAAGAACAAATGTCACCAGACCTGTTCCACCGTCTCTTCTGGGTAGTGCAACGACCCCTGGTTGAGAACCAATGCCTTATAAACAATTTTAGAAAGCCTTCCCCAGATCTGGTTAAACCAAACCTCCTGGGTAAAGCCTAGAAATCTGCATGGGAATTCAGCACCCCAGAGGACTCTTAAGAGTAGACAAGCTTTGGAAAGATTGCTCTAAACCTTGCTACTGAAAACTGTGATTTTAAGAGCTGAAGTAAGGACATATCTTGGGTGCTTGTTGAAATGCAGAGTTCCAGGCACAACTCTAGATATGCTCAATCAGAACCAGCATTTTCAACAAAACCCTCTGGGCATCACTGAGCATGTTCCTATTTGACAGGCGCTGTGTTAGAGAATTTCAACAGGATCAGATCTCAAAAAGGTGTCTTACATTTAATTATCTCATCTTACAGTCTAAGTACATTGGAATGGTGGTCAGGAAGCATTGAGGAAACAGGGTACTTCTGGTGGCCAGGGTCAAATTTTCCCTGTACTCTTTAGAAAGGAGTGGTGCAATCTAGGAAATAGAAAACAAAGGTCACAGGAAAGATAGTAAAAGGAAACAGAAGCTTGTAAAGTGGAGAGATATCATACATAGTTACAGAACCCTGGACAACTTGGGGAAGGAAAGACCAGGAAGATCTACATCAGATACCTTAAGCATCATTTGTTGGATTATAGGTGTTAATGCTTGTGTCCAAGGGCTTTGTTTTTATTTGTCATTCTCTTACCCACATTTTGACCATTATTAATGAAAGATAGTTGAGACTTGAAGGTCTTATGACTTCCTTTGGGAATAAAATAAAAGGATTAACAGGATCCAAAGACAAAGATGTTGTGATAATCTCTTAGAGTAAGGAGTCTCTAATTTCCCCTGACTGGCAGTTAGAAAGGACTTCCTAAGAAAGGATGATCTTAGCATATGGTCTCAGATTTGGGTAGGACTCCAGTAGAAAACCTGGGAATGTTAGGGGTACATAAAAAGAGATGAGAGGGTGAAAATGGGTGGAACACTATGTTAGCTGAGATTATACTCCTGCACAAATTATCCAATCAGGGAGGTGATGGGGAATATCTGTGAGGATATTGTGAGACATGAAAAGTTTCTATTTTATAGCTTTCCCAGTAGGAGATTAGATGAGACAATATACAGAGGAATAAGTGAAAAAAAAAAATCTTGAAACCAAGAGAAAATTAACAAAAGTAAGAAAGACAATATCATTGAACAGTGTTGATCCCTTCTGAGTAGGAAGCAAGTGGCCAATGGAAGACATGGCTGGAAGACTCCTCCAGCCAGCTCTCCTCAAAGGTCAGTCAGCAAACAAAGAGAAGGGCTCTGAGGCCCTGATGCGTCCTGGAGCAGGGAGTTTCCTTGATCCGCACCATGGGTGCTATCAGTCAGCTGACTTGGAAATCATGAGAGGACCATTATTTCTTCATTTTTACAGTACGATCAAAATACATGTTTAAAGTAACTATCTAATAAATGACTAGGAAAGAAAATAGACAGGGAAGTACGAGAAAATAAAAACAAAAGTAGTTCTTTGGCTGATTTAATGTCCTTGCAAATAGCCAGGTGTACACAGAGAGGAGGAAATTTGTTTTTTCCTCTCAAACTTCTATAAATTAGAGATGTTTTATCCTTCTTTCTTGCTTCCTTGGAGAAACGACTGAGCCAACCAATAAATAATATATTGAAGATCAACCTCTCATGAAGCTGTGAGGAAAATGGAACAATGGAAATGAATTCTTCATATGCTTTCCTTCCAATGAGGTTATTGGGCATTTACATGGAAGGTCCTCTTATTAAAGTCAATGAAAGAGCCTGCTTCAGGGAAAAAGGAGGTGATCAGTGTTTTGTGCTGATATGATCTTCTCCTCAGAGAAATAGGTGACTTGCCTGGGGTCTCTTAGGAAACCAAAAACCTGAAGAATTTGTCTGAACTGTCACCCAAATAAAATGGGAAAGTAGTTATTCTGCAAGATTGTCATGAATGGTTGGTCTTATTTTATTTTGCACCTAAAGGAAGTCCTATGACCTTCATGTCCTGTATTTTCTTTAATATTGCCCAAAATGTGTGTAAGAAAATGGGGGAAATAAAATAAACCCAAAGAAAACAAAGCCTGCTCCTGGGGAAGGGACAGGAATATATAGACAATGGACTTGATTAAATGTACAAAATAAATTCAGTGGAAAAGAATAGACTTTTTAACAAAACTTGCTGGAAGGATTGGATATCCATATGCAAAAAAGAAAAAGGAACTTCAACCCCTACTTACCCCCATAGAGTGAACAGAAAGGGATCCACAGGCAGGATTGCTGGGAAAGTGGCAGCGGAGAAGGATTCTGAGCTCACTTCCTCCCAGGGACACAGCAAACTTACAGGTACCTGAGGAACAATTTCCTCTAAAGAGAAGTGGAAACTGGAGGAAGAGAACCCCCACAACAAGGGACAACACTGACGGAGGTGGGAGAGACAGAAATGCCTTTCTGCCTAGGAAAGGAGCCACATTCCAGCCTTGGTGCCTCAGGGTCCAGGAGCAACCATAAGGTAAGCAGCTTTTCCTGGAGGAGGGGGGATCTGAGCAGGAGAGCTTTGCCACAATAAGCAGATTTTGAATTTGGCACAAGCAAGATAAGTGTCATTATACCTGGCTTTGCTGGCTATTAAAACCAAGGGGGATACCCCCAGAAAAGCTACCAAACATAAGAGAAAGAAAAGCCTGCTCTTAAAGGGCCCACCACAAATTCACCCATTCTGCAAACCAACACAAAATCACCGGAAAGAAAGGTGCATAGTCTTTTCATAAAAGAGACTCATTTGATAACCTCTGAGTGTGTCTCAGAGAGGCAGGAGGCAGCTGAGACCACCTCCCCAGGGACCCAGACACTGGTGACAGCCATTATTGTGACCCACTACAGGTGTGCTGACACATACACTGGCAGATGCCTTTGGAGTTCTCCTCTGGACTGTTAGCCCAGGGGTCTGCCCCACCCACCAGAGCACTGATCTAATCCAGCTCAGCCACAGCAGGCAATGTGCCCTAGGGACCGGCCCTGCCCATCAGCAAGCCCACAGGGAATGTGTGGGCCTCCAGAGCTAGGGCCTGTGGGGCCTCTGCTGCGGGGCAACTGGATCAGTGTCCGCAGGGGCAGGGCGTGTGCTAGTGCGGGTCTTTGGGCCTGCATTGGTGGAGCATGTGGGATCTCCACAGCAGGATGAGGTCAGCATCTGTCCACAGGGGCAGGGCATGCACCAGGGGTGGGCCTGCATGGGTGGAGTGTGTGGGGCCACTGTCATGGGGTGAGTGGGTCCGCCTCTGAGGGGCAGTACTTATTTCACTGACTGAGGTGGGAGAGACAGAAATACGCCTCTGTGAGGAAAGGAGCCACATTCCAGCCCAGGGGCTTTACAGCCAGGAGCAATCTTAAGGTAAGCAGCTTTTCCTGGAGGAGGGGGGATCTGAGCGGAACAGCATTTCCACAATAACCAGCCTTTGAATTCTCCACAACTGAGACAAATGTCATAATACCTGGCTTTGCTGGCTATTAAAACCAAGGGGGATACCCCCAGAAAAGCTACCAAACATAAGAGAAGGAAAAGCCTGCTCTTAAAGGGACCACCACAAATTCATCCATTCTGGAAAGAAACACGAAATCATCAGAAAGAAGTACATAGTCCTTTGGTGAAAGAGACTCACTTGATAACCTCTGAGTGTGTCTCAGAGAGGCAGGAGGTGGCTGGGAAAACCTCCCCAGGGACCTAGACATTGGTGGCAGGCATTATTGTGACCCAGTACAGGTGTGCTGACACAGACAGTGGCAGACTCCATTGGAGTTCTTCCCCTAGCCTGTTAGCTCAGGGGTCTGCCTCGCCCACTAGAGCATTGATTTAATCCGGCTCAGTCAGGATAGGCACCCCACCCTAGGGACTAGCCCTGCACCAAGCAAGCCCACAGGCAAGTTGTGGGCCCCCTTATGTGGGGTGTGTGGGACCTCTGCAGCCGGGTGAGTGGGTCTACGTCTGTGTGGTGGGGAGTGTGCATGGGGCAGGTGTACATTCCTGTAGTGTATGTGACCTCTGCAGTGGGGTGAGGGGGTCCACCTCTGTGGGGCAGTGCATGCGCAAGTGATGGGCTTGGATTTGTCGAGCTTGTGTGACCTCTGCAGTGGGGCAAGTGGGTCCTCCTTGTCGGGGCAGGGATGCACAAGGGCGGGCCTGCATTGGTGGAGTGTGTGGGGCCTCTGCAGCCAGGTGAGTGGGTCTGCTTCAGTGGGTCAGGGAATTTATATGGGACAGGGCTGTGTTCATGGGGTGTGTGGGCCCCCGGGTAGTGGGGCTTGTTGGCTGCAGCTGACTTGGTCCTCTGGACTTCTCAGACAGTCACACAGGAGTCTGCCCCACCTTCACACTCGTGAAATGGGTAAAGAAGGTGTGGTATATACACAAAATGGAATACTACTCAGCTATAAAAAAGTGAAAGCTTGCCATTTGCAAAATATGGTAGGACCTTGGGGATATTATAAGTGAAATATGTCAGGGAGGAAGTCAAATACCGTATGACTCACTCATAAATAGAAGATAAAAACAACGACCACCACCACCACCAAACACATAGAGACAGATTTTAGATTGGTGGTCACCAGAGCGGAAGAGGGGAGGGAGGAGGGCAAAAGGGGAGACAAGGCACACGTGTGTGGTGATGGATGCCAACTGGTCTTTGGGTGGCGTACGTGATGTAGTCTACACAGAACTCGAAATATAATGATGTACATTTGAAGTTTTTATAATGTTATAAACCAATGTCACCTCAATAAAAAGAAAACTGATTTATAGACTATACATAAAATATAAAGCTACACAAACTTGGAAGAAGAAAGAGCAGAAAACTCTGTGGCCTTGTCGTATGCCATTATTTCTTAAATAAGACATCAAAGCATGATCCTTGAGTGCAAACAATAAATAAATAACCTGACGGTTATCAAATTAAAGATATTTGGGTCTTTGAAGGACACTATTAAAGGGAATGAAAAGAGAAGCCACAGAATGGGAGAAACTAGTTGCAAATCTTCTATCTGAAATAGGACTTGTAGCTGGAATATATAAAGAAATCTTCAAATTCAATAAGAGGAAAACAAACAGCCCAATCAATATTGAACAAATGATTTGGACAGACACTTACCAAAGAAAATATAGGCATGGCAAATCACTTTAAAAAAGAGGTCGAACATCTGTATTCATTTAAGAAATGCAAATTAAAACTGCATCCAGATACCGTGACATACTTATCACAATGTCTAAAATGAAAATGACTGACCACACGAAGTATTGAGGAACATTTGAAGCAACTAGAATTCTACACAGTTGACAAAATTGTATGGGCACTTTGAGCCAGCAATTCCACCCATAAGCATCTACACAAGAGATAGGACAGCACAGTCTTGACAAAGACTTGTCTGTGATATGCTTCCATCAATATTTAAGTGGACAAAATTGTGACACATCTATACAATACTACTCACTCGTAAGTGGGAATGTACTATACAAGCCACAGAATAGACAAATATCAAAATAATTATGCCAAGTGAAAGAAGCCAGGAAACACACACACACACACACCCATAAATACACTAAGATTTAATTTTTGTAAAATTCTAGAGAATATCAACTAATCTATTTTGTCAGAAACTCACGAGCACTTTCTTAGGACAGGATAGGGTTGGTTGAGATGGGACAGGAGGAGGGATTACCAAGTAGCACAGGGATAGTTTTGAAGGTGAGGGGCATGTTCATCATCCTGATTGGGGAGGTTTCCCAGCTGTGTTCATCTGTCAAAGCTGATCAATTGCACACTTGAAATATCTGAAGTTTTGTTGTCTATCATTTATACCTCAACTAAGATTTAACAAAATATCATCTTTTAGTTTGGCTATAGAGTTACAATGCTCAATTTAGATAGAGAGGTTCAGTCAATTTCTCTGTTTTTGTTTCCTTAATCATTATCCACCCATTTATTTTTCATTATTAATATGATCTTCATAGTTAGGGCTGCTGTCAACCTGATAGCAAATTGTCTGACTGAGTGCCATAGAGATTGGTTTCCTGTGATTTCTCTAATCTAGCTTGGCTACTGTGTGGACAGTTCAGTTGGATGGCTTGAAAGAACACAGATATCAATATCAGGAGCTATCCACAAGGCAGAAATCTCATAAATTTTAGTGAGATCAGCTTGTACACTCATGGCAAAATGTAACTGTAGAGACAGGTTTGGGAGGGATTCTTAAGTGGGGTAATAGACAAGAATTTGTTGTTGTTGATAATATTTCATTAAACTTAAATATAGAGTCCTCTGAGGAATGTTTTGGTAACTGATTCACAGCAGAGATGTCATATTTAAATATTGTTAAACCAGACAGTGACATGTTTAGTTTTAGAAAATAAGTTTAAATATACCTCCATGATGTTAAAGAAATAATACGGGAGTTGGGGACACAGGTCTTAGACTACTTATCCCATTTTGGAACTCAGGATTAAGAGGATAAATATTACTGCCCTTGAAGTACCTCAGAAGTATTGTGATCTCTCATTTATTCTAAAGATCAAATGTCCAGCTCAACTCACGCTTCTCTTAAAGCTAATCCTGCTATTAAAATAACAGAATGCCATAAATTTCATCCCTGCCAACCAAGGTACTCAGTTTTACGTAACCAAGGTGTTATTACCTGTTATGCCAACAGATCAATACTGTAAAAAGTGACATAAATTCAAATTCTCTCCAACAACCAGCACACTCTCACTTTCTCCAGAAGAAAGATGACAAGCACCAACGAGATGAAGATTCTGCTGCTGACTCTTGTACTTGGTCTGGTTTGTGCTGACCAGGGACCTCAGTCTAAGAAGGACCCAGAACTGGTACCAGGGGTCGGCTGATTTGGGAGGAGGGCTTGGTGGTGTGTGCGTGTCCCTTTGGGGGTTGTTATATGTGTATCCAAATTTATGTGCACCTAAGGCGAGCCATCTACCTGCAACTCAGAATCACTCTTTTTATTGGCTCCTTGCACAGTTCTACTGTACTTGTCTTATATTGTCTATACTATTTATTACTTAGATCCTTATGCATTTCTACTGCACTTGTATGAGACAAGAAGAACCAGGCAGAGAACTGTTGGGTTGGAGTTCTGCTTTGATAACTGAGCTGAAGCTATTTCAGAAATATCTCCCTTTCTTGTTTAACATTGACTTGGGTTTTCACATTATTTTATACATCCTGCTTTGTTCAATTAAGATAGATAGTTTTGTGTTGAGGCAAAAGGGAAGGAAAACTCATGATGGATGATGTCAGAGAAAATAAAGAAGAAAAGTAACTAAAATTTTTAATGGGAACCTTGCTTTTAGGTTTCAGGACGATGGAGAGCCTTCTATATGGCATCCAGTAACAGAGAGAAGATGAGTGAGAATGAACCATTCCAGGCTTTTCTCCGTAGAATTGATTTTGACAATATACATGACAAAATCACCTTCACGTTTTTTGTCACGTAAGTAAAAATAACACAGAACAAAATCACATATAAATGCTCGACCCTGAGAGAGGGTCTGACTTCCATGTTTGTGTTGAAATATCTGGATTATGTTCAAGAGTGTGGCTCTCTGAGTTGTGTGCTTAGAAGGGTCTTGGGAGTCGTCACCTCAATTCCAGTACCCTCCTCTAGAGAATGTCCTGGAGCATTTGCTTGGAGGGCAAAGAGTCACAGAAGCTCAACTGGAATCATTTCATTAAAGAAAAGGGGGATAAAAGCAGCCAAGAGGGCATAGATTTCTCAAAGCCTACAGTTCCTTCCTCTAGGCCTGAATCTTCCATGGAGAATTTGTAAAATGTGGTTGACATTTAGGGGATTTGTGTTCCAGAAGAGTGTGAGCAGGTGAATAACACAAAATGATCTTTACTCTGAAGAACTCACTCATAGTAATTTTGAATCATTACGAAATTAAAGCCTTCATTGCTTCCAGGATTATTTATGGAATGCACACCATATTGCAGGCATTTGATGAAGAACTCAAATGACTTATTTCACTTAGCACAATACCCTCTAGATCCATCCATATTGTTACAAACGGCAGGGTTTCATTCTTTCTTATGGATGACCAATATTCCATTGCATAGATACACCACATCTTCTTTATCCATTCATCTACAGGTGGACACTTAGGGTGTTTCCATATCTTGAGTATTGTAAATAATGCTGCCGTGAACATAGGGGTGTGTATATCTTTTCAAATTGGTGCTTTCATTTTCTTCAGATAGATACCCAAAAGTGGAATTGCTGGATCATTTGGGAGATCCTTCTTTATTTTTCGAACAACCTCCATACTGTTTTCCATAGTGGCTGTAACAATTTACATTCCCACCAAGAGGGCACGAGGGTTCCCTTTTCTCTACATCCTCACCAACACTTATTATTTGTTTTCCTCATCATAACAGCCTTTCTGACAGCTGTGAGAATGTGGTTTTGATTTGCATTGCCCTGATGATGAGTGACACTGAGTATGTTTTCACGTATCTGTTGGCCATCTGTATGTCTTCTTTGGAAAAATGTCTATTCAAGTCCTCTGCCCAGTTTTTAATTCGATTGTTTGCTTTTTTGATATTGATTTCAATGAGTTCCTTGTGGTTTCCATTTATATTTCTCTGTTGATTAGAGGTGATGAGCATCTTTTTATGTGTCTTTTGGCCATCTGTATGTCTTCTTCGGAAAAATGTCTATTCAGGCACTCTGCCTATCTTTTAATTGGATAGTCTGATTCTTGGTATTGAGTTGTCAAAGTTCTTAATATATTTTGTGTATTAACCTCTTACTGAATATATCATTTGAAATATCTTCTCCCATTCAGTAGATTGCCGGTTGGTTCTGTTAATGTTTTCCTTCTCTGTGCAAAAGCTTTTTGGTTTGATGTAGTCTCATTTGTTTATTTTTTCTTTTGTTGCCACTGTCTTAAGAGACACATCCAATGAATATTGCTAAGACTGATGTCAAAGAGCTTATTACCTGTGTTTTCTTCTTATGGTTGAAGTAATACATAGCACTTGTTTTTCAAATATTATTATTAAACTATTATCTCAAATGTGGCTTGCTCCATTATAAATTCGCTTTTACTTTATGCAATTTTCATACTATTTTATTTTCAAACTCCTAAACCATCATTCGTCCCAATAAAGGTAAGTATTCTAATGTGTTGACTGAGTTTCTTTTTTGTTTTTATGTATTCTTATAATTATGTATGTTTTACATAAATACATGTATTTAAAAATTTTTATAAAAGTCACTAATTTGAAAAAAAAGATGAAGGGGACAGCCTGGTGCATAGTGGTTAAGTTTGCATAGTGGTTATGCTCCACTTTGGCGGCCTCGGTTTCATAAGTTTGGATCCCAGGCATGGACCTATACACCACTCATCAGGCCACACTGTGGAGGCAGATTGAGACAGATGGTAGCTCAGGGTTAATCTTCCTCAAGCCAAAGAAACACAAAAAATGAAGATGAAGATGTTTCTTATTTTTTGCCTTCATTGTTCAAAATAGAGTCAGGGATTCTGACTTTAAACTAATAACAATACTGTGTCTGAAATTCTATAATAATGTAATGGACGAGGTGGAAAGAGGACACGAGAAAATGAAAAATGATGGCAGTGCGGGAGTCTAAACAGTTGCACAAGGGGCATGACATGTATAGGATGCTTTTGAAGGTGGAATGGTAGAATGGGCTTCTCAGAAAAAGAAGTAGGAAAAGTGAGAAATACTGGCATAATCAGAGGCATCCAGTTATTTAAAAAAATGGGTTCAGGAAATAATGAATAGGGCCAGGGAACTATGTAAAAAATATATGGAGGTAATTGTACAAGTTGAAATTTAGAAAGAAAATTAGAGAGATTTCTGAGGAATCTTATAGGTCAAAGTATTAGTTTTAACTTTCCTCATTAGAAATGGGTATGTATTGAAGTATGCAGAATCAGTCAAAGTCTACTTCTTTCTGATTGTGCTTCTCCTGTGAAGTCATGAAATATGGGAGAAACAAGGTTTTGATTCTCAAATTTAATTCTGAAGTTTCCCCTTGACCACAGAAATGGCCTTAAGCCAATAGCAAATATTTTAGGAATTACAGATCTCTCTCTCAAACATAAATACACACATTTGAAATTATCACTAAATTAGTAATACCTGTAATCACATATCTTGATGTTATTGCCCAGAAAGAACAATCATGTCCATACTAACATTTAAGTCAAAGCAGAAGAATCCCAAGAAATAAGAAATGAGGGTAAAGAAATGAAGGAAGTGAAATTTAAATCAATGAAATGTAGAGTATCCAAAATCATCAAATGATGCTAAGAGATCAGTTGCCCACAAGATTAAAATATATATTTATATTGTAGGTAGAAATTAAAACGTTAATTTTTACTTTTTGCTGTCTTTAAAATCCAAATATAATTGCATTGAGAAGTAAGGATAGCTTAACACTTCAAAATGTTTGGCAGTATAAAGAAAGAGGAAATTTGGAAAGAAGCAACTCTAGGAGGAAACAGAAAATTTGAAGGAAACATTTCCATACGTATAAATACCTGAGTAAACTTACGGGCTGGAAGAAAGTTGCAAGAAAGGGGCTGAAAGTTAAAAGAGAAAGTTATTAATCTGTTAGGAATGGGAAGAAATTGGAAATGAAGTGAAAGGGGGTAAAATTTTTCCTATAAAAAAAAATAAAGCACAGATACAAGAAATCATTTGTTATGAGAAATTGAATGAACCCTATTTCCGAAGACTTAATTTCTAAAGATACAAGTGAGATTCAAGAATCTCTCTCTCCCATCACTTACACACACTCATGTGAGCACAGATACATATTTTGAAGAAATAAAATAATAAGAAAAAATAATAAGAGGGTTATGCTTGATATAATAGATATAATTGATTATATAGTATGTATAATGTATGAGTGATTATTTACATATAAACAAATTACACACACACACACAAATCCTATCCCAATAGATATACCTGTCAGTTTTCAGTAATTTTTAAAATAATACTGGATTATCTTTTTGTTTGTCATATTTAAAATTTCTGTGTCCTATTTTTAAGTGACTTTAGCTGTGGCCAGTCTTTTTGACCAACTTTATTGAAGTGTATTTACATGGAATTATATGCACCCTTTTGACGGGTATAGTTCAATGAGTTTTGACATATGTGTGAACTTGTGTCACTACTGCCACAGTCAAGATATAGACCTTTTCCATCTCAGCAGAAACTTCCCTTTGCTTCCCTCCCCCACTAAATGTCTACAGTGTAGTCATAGACAACAACTGATCTGCTTTTTCTTGCCTGTTCTAGATCTTCATACAATGGAATTATACACTATGCATCTTTTTCCACTGCTTCTCTCACTCAGCATAATACCTTAAAAATGTATCCATGTGACTGCACATACAAGTAGTCACTTTTTTCATTGCCAAGTGAAAGTCCTCTCTTGCATATATGAAAACCAAACATTTTTCAGTGGTTAGACAATGTTGTTTCCAAGTTGTGGTTATTTTCAATAAGCTTCATGTAAATAGCTGTGTACTACCTTTGTGCTGACATTTTCATTTCTCTTGGATAGTAGTGGAATTGATGTATCATAGTATTTGTGCATATTTAATAATGTATTGAATTTTAATTGTGTTATTCCCCTTGTAATATTTGTGTTGTATGCATTCTTCATATATTCCAAGTACACGTTCATTGTCATGTACACACACACAGAGATGCACAAAGACTTTTGTTATATATGTGACATATATATGTAATCATTATATATTGTGTGTATATTAATTCCATATATCATATATGCACATCATGTATATTTGTGTGTTTGCTCTTGTGTATATGTAGTGTGTTTGAATACATACATGAGACTTGGTATTTAATTTTTTTTACATTGTTTTCACATAAGAAGTTTCTGTTTTGATTAAATTCAACCAATAATTATTTTCTCGTATTTATTGTGCTTTTTTGTCTATTATATTATCTAAGAGATCTTTGCCAGGGCTGTAAGAAGCTCTAACGCCTGTCTTGATAGCTATATTCCTCAGTTTTGAGAAAATATTTAAAGCAAAGGCTTGTATTTTTCCTCCTTCTTTTCTAAAATTTTGCATTTCTCCATGTTTACCTGGCTTTAAACATGACCTGTTTTGTATCTCCTTCTTATCTTTGGAACTGCCACTCTGACTCGATGTGTCGACAAAGACGTGTTAGCCACCTAGAGTTCTTTGAAAGCAGACAACATATTTCTTCTCTTTTGAAAGTCACAGTGTTTATAGGCAGTCAAATGACATCTGACACAGGGTCGTATGAGGGTGAAACAAAGAAAGTCCAAATTATATATCAATTTTTTTATTATTTTGATCAATCAAATTAAAGATGTTTTCTTTTTAAGGGTCAACGGACAATGTGTAGAAAAATCTTCCGTGGCAACAAAAAAAACAGCAAATGTTTACATTAGTGATTGTAAGTATGAGTGTTTTACTGATAAAAGTATATTAGGGTTGAAACCTTGGCCTCGAATTCTTTTCTGAACTCCATAATCTGAATTCTTGTTCTACTAATAATTAAAAGTGTGACCAGGCACAAGTTCCTAAATTTTCCAGGCACTTTGTTTTGTCATGTGCAAACAGTAAAATCATAGGATATTGATGACTCCTTCCAATTTTGAGTGTTACTCAATGAGTGACTGAGAGCATGTGCTGAGAACTTTTATCTCACAAGGTTCTCAGGTATATGAAAATGTTTTGAGATAATTTTAAACAATCTTAGGAGCTACCATCTAATGGGTCTTTCTTGAGTTAAAATATCAAAGTGATTTGCTTTAACAACATATTTAAAACTAATCTTAAAACATGTTAATCCGTTCAAGGTATGCTTTGATTTACTTAAAATCCAAACAAGCCATGGTAATTTAAACACCACATTTCTTCATAACCACAGACTCTGTTAGAAGCAATGGAGATGCTGGTTTGATTTATATCTCTAAGTTCTTTTTAATGACCCCAAGGAACTTTCCGAATTTTAGATGGTGTAATGCCTAAATATTTTATTAAAATTTAGATTTACTAAATCTGTAGTTCCAACCCTTCCTGAACATAAGAAATGGCACAGTGGCTACACCATGAAAACACAAGTAAGTAAAATATATGCCTGACATATTGTCCTACACATTCATCAGTAACCCTCCTTTTATATTACCAGTAGATTTTCAAAATATTATGTTTTCATTTTGCTTATCCCGATAATATTTGTTCATTTGTCAGAATCATCAACATTTTCTACCATCTTTCCTATAATTTTTTCCATTCTAGTAGTCTTTTTTACATGGATTTTGACATGGCAACTTAAGGAGGGAGAGAAACGAAGTGAGCTGGCCTTATTTTGCCAGCTTCTTGGGAATGAGGAATTACAATCTACCCAGGTTCTGTTTTGTAGAAAATAATGTGTAACCATAACAAGCACAATACCAGCAGTGCTCTTAATAGCAACATGACGCTCAGAAGACATATTTACTTTCATTGCCTCCATAACTTGCATGACCTTTATAAACCTGTTGAGTGAGATTTACCGCAAAACCCTCCTTGTAAAAATATTGTTATAACATATTTGGTACTAAGAATCTGAAGCTATGCATAACAACTGACTTAAATTGTGTCCACGTAAACCAAAAATCAAGGTCTTAGAGGACTTGGGTAAGATTCTGTACTTGTTTGGGGCTATGAAACTTTCAAGGTGCTTCAACTGCTACTTAGTCTTTGGAATGACAGACTAATGATATTTCAGTGGAAACACAAATTGGCACAGTTTTAATTCAAATCCTGATGAGTGGTTCAAATAAGGTACTATGTTCTGGCTAGAAGAGAGAATGAATGTTAGAGGGTTTATTGATAATGCAAAGTAGATCAGCACTTAGTCTTTTCCCTATAAACATGGCGGACTGGATGGGCACAGCCAGAGACATGGAGGTGCAACCTCCAGGTGGGATCTGAATTAAATGTTTAGATTCTCACTGCCTTCGAATCCTCACAAATACAACTGATTTAATTGCAAATTATGTTACATTTGTGGCAGCTATAAATTTGTTAAATAAAATACACCTAGATTAAGGGGCAGAGGAAATGCAATAATTAGTAGGAAATGTTTAGAAAGTTGCCTGGTACAGGGTAGGTACTCAGTACATGGGACACAATGTTTTGAAAGTAAATTTATCTCAGTCCTAATGAGAAATGAATTCATTGCTTGGATAAGCAAAACACAAAGAATTTTTAAGCTTGTATTTGACAATATGCCGTATAACAACACACTCATGTTCTTTAAACAAACGTTGGTGTCACACCTTTCAGAAAACATTTCAGTGAGACTGGAAGATGTGAAATGTTTAGTTGTATACAATGATGGCAATAAGGAAAATTCTTCCCTACTTTCCTGATGTAAAAATCAATTTTAACATTTGCTATACTGTTGGAGTGAGACAGAGATCAATTTAGTGTTTCTTGCTATCAATATGCTAAGTAAGCCACGAGAAATCTAATCATTAATAAATTAATTAGGTTGAGGCTATATACATATATGTCTTCTCTCTCTCTCTCACAGATGCAGGTAAAACAGAATTCCAAATTCTTCACTTGTCAAACAACGCGTTGATAGGATACATTGTCAATGTGGATAAGAATGGCAAGGTCACGAGAATAACAACATTGCTTGGTATGTGTTACATCCTGACCATATTTCCATCATCATTGTCATATAACATTTGCATAGTCAGTATGTTGACTCAGAAAATCAGTATGTGTTGACATCATGCGTTACTAAGGATACAAGTTCTAGCTCTGTGTGCTCATTGAGTTAAGGACCCTGGAACATAACCTACAAAGAAAGGTGAAAAGAAGAGATGGTAGGCGTGGGAGGTATCAAATCATCAGGTATTTACAAATAATTCCCATAACAATTGAGTTTCACTAGAAATAATTTCTTCACAACTCACCCTATTTGAAGCCATGGCTATATTCAACTTGACCCCAATTCCTTCCTTTTATGACAGTTTTGCAAATACACTCTAAGCCTTCAGCCTGAAGTTTATAAAATGAATCTTGATCATTGTCAGTCCTTCCATTGATGAGGTTTAGTCCTTCCAATGCTTTGTTCTCATGAAAGTCGAGAATTTCAAACCCCGAATAACCACACAAGAGCATTGAGGGTATGCTTTATCCTTGGGGATAATAGGTTTCTATTTGGAAAACTTAAAGGTAGAACTGTGGTTTCCTAAGAGAAAAAGTCATCTCCCATTACTACGTGCGGCAGGGCTTATGTATCTCTGGAAAGAGAGAATCAAGTTTCCAGTTAATTTGGGTCCCGCACAAGGCATGGATGTCAGGTATAGGTTCCAAGAATTTGGTCGAGAGGAAGTAGATGAGCTATTCGAGAGGGCCTGGGCCCAAAACTCATGGAGCTCCTGGTGTGTCTTTGGTGTTCTGGTGACGTTGCAGAGTTGGATGGGGATTCATTCCTCTTATGGACCTAAGTCAGGCAGCTGACACTGTGACATGGTAAATGTTACCTATCTGAGACTCTGTTAAATTTTTCCACACAAACAACTGATTTGCACGTTCATTTTTCTCATTCTTGGGAAACTCTTAGGAGTTCTAACTGGCAAATTCCTGCTTTATGCATGGTGATTTTCAGGCAAAGGAGACTATGCTGAAGGGGAGGACATTTACCGGTTCAAGAAGGTGACTAGAGAAAAGAAGATTCCAGAGGAAAATATTGTGAATCTCCTCAAAATTGGTAATGTGACTATATCATTTCCTCAATATATCATTCATCTGTTATGTAAATATACTCTCGGGAACAAATTGCTTCATTTTACATTCCCTCTTCCATAAATTATCTTTTATAAAATCTGTTACATAAGAAAAAAATACTTAAAAAAATTGATGAATAGTACTGATCATTGGCTTTTTTTCTCCTGTTTCTTTGTTTTTTCCTCCTCAGACAACTGTCCTACAAGGGGATGAAAAAAGGGACTTGAACACTTCCTAAACATTGTAAGTAAAAATGACCTGTTATTAGGGCCGCTATATCAGGTTAGTCAATAATCACACACTGTGACTTCAAATGGGCCCTATTGTTTAAATAACTCCTTTTATCCCAGAAACAAATTACATCACGAGAGAACTTTTTTCTGTTACATTAGGTTATTTTGCTTCTCCTGTGCCCTATTAAATTGCAAATTGGTTGAGTTGATTAATGCTGAAGCAGTTTTGGTGACAAAACATTATCGTGCAAGAATCATGCAAATGATACACATTTAGAGAGAAGCAGGAATTGCCAGAGTTGGTGGGGACAACTGGAAAAAGAATTAGTTTTCCACTTGGTCCTGAGTTAATGGTTGTCCATATATGTTACTACTCGAGGAGAATGGGGCTTAAAGAGAACTCCCCTTCCCTGCCATCACAATATTGAATTTTACATAATTGTGACAGCCACATTGGAGGCCTTCCAACCACACTCTCTGACACATGCATTCAATTACATTCCCCTTCAGAAGATGGTTTTCTTAAAATGTGATCTTTACCTAAGTATAATGACATAGCCTCAGAAAACGACATTGATCAAGGATAAAGCATGCCTTCTTTTTTCTGTTGAGAAGAAAGGAAGAAGAAAGCAAACAAAATGTTAGCTTCCAGGTTGTATGGAATGAATTAAAGTCATAGACCCTTTGGAATTAGAGGAGAGGAGTTTAAGTGAATCATAGATCATGTAAATCTTTTTTACATGGGCCTTCCCCATGAAATGCATCGTGAATCATGAAACTCCGTGAATGTGTCCTAACCAAGAAAGGTCCACCATGTGTATATCCTTGGAAAAATTCCAAGTGGAACCTCTCATACCATAGAGAAGGAGAACATTAAGTTCCACATGGAATTTGTCCACTGGGTTAACTGAAAGCTCCTCTAATCCTTGACACCCTACTTCCTGAGACTCACCCTGTCAGGCTGTCACAGTCAACTCAGCCTTTTGTCCTGTTTCCCTCACCTATAGAACCTGTCACTGGGGACCAGGCATATCATCTCCTCTGTGGAATCAAGATCAACAATCTGAAGAGAACACTTCTTGTTCCTGTCTAACATCACCTTTCTCTCTTCATGAACATATTCGCCTTTCCATTTCATCTCCCCCAGTCAGCATTCATATCCTGCATGTTCTTATTAGATTTCTGAGTGTTTAAATAAATTCATTTACTGTGTGCCCTATACATGTGTGTTTGTGCAGAAAGTTGCTTAATTTAAAAGAACATCAAATGTTCACTTTAAACACAGCTAGGCAGGAAGATGTGCATTTAATAGAACTGATGTCCCACCTGAGACAATTCTGATTAGGATTAAATAGGGAAGCCATAGATGTGTCAAGGTGAGAGGGACAAAGGGACTAAACCAGCATGGGAGGAAGAAAGGGTTATGGATATTTTTACTGTCAGGGGATGAGTGAGTCTTGTCAAGAATAAAGTCCCTAGGAAGCATCTTATCATCACAGGGAAAGGAACATGTATGCACCTCCATAGGATTTACACAGAGATAGTCTAAAATGCCATGTATCATAATCGAGGAGAAATCAGTACTATCACACCACCATCACATACGAAGTTGAGTGCACAAACTGGTATTTCCTTATGATCGGATCAGTGGTAATCAAAGACGGGGCAGCATCTAAGATGTGGCCAACCCACAGGGTTATAAGGACAGTGGAGTGCTCAGAAAAACAATACCATCAAGAGTTCAATTATGGAGTTACAGGTGCAAACACAGACCACAAGATCTACAGAAGTTTTGCCATTCCACTATGTTGCAGAAAGCAGAAGACACGTGGATTTCTAAGGAATGTCCATTCCCACTGTAGCAGGCAGAACACATTGATCAGCTATCCATGATACACAAGGTGTTTATCTTCTAAGACATCTAGCACACTGGATGTAGACCTTATTCAAAAGTTTAGGTCAATGTTCAGAGATATGGTCCATACACTGTGAAAGTAAAAGTAGAGCTTAGCAATATTCAACAGAACAAATAACGTTTTAGTTACTGAATCAGACATGGCCTCCACATGGACTATAGTTTGCAATGGCATCAAAAATGAAGATTACTACAGATTTAGCTGGAAGTAATGGGGTTGTCCAGGGCAGTGTTTGAATTCTCCCTGTGGCATAAAAGAACGTATGCATTCCGACTTCTGAATCTGGTCATCACAGAGTATATGGGAATGCTGGATTGGGTCAGTGGATATAGACACAGGCCATAGAGGGAGTACAGGAGATGAATACAACCTGAATATCTTAAAAAAATGTTGAATGGCAAGACCTGAAATGAAGCGTTAAAAATTGTGAAATATATGCATATGTGTGTGAGACCAACATTAGTAACGAAAAGGGTTTATGACCCAAAATTCTACGGAAATGAAGAGATTTGTAAGAGAAAAATATAAACAAAGTTATGTTAATAAATTTTAACACTTTGGATTAAATGGACACAATTTTTGAACGATATGGTTCCAAAATTGACATAACATGAAAGAAATAATTTCCATAGTCTTCTATCTATTAAAGAAATTGAACCTGCCATCATAGAATTTTCCATAAAGAAGTTGCAGGTCCAGAGGATTTCACTAATGAAGTCTTTCAAACGTGCAGAGAAATACCACAAACCTTAGGCAAATTTTTCAGAGAGAGACGATGAGGGGAGATTGTCCAACTCTTTTTATGAGGTCAGCATAAAGTAAATCCCAACATCTGACAAAGACATGTGTACATACATGAAAATATGGGTTCATATGAAAAGATTTCCCATCCCAACTTGCTCCTCTATGCACCTGACCAGCATTAGGTACTCTCAACAGCTCAGTATAAATTCTACATTGTGTGCAAGTATGGATTTTCATTAACACACAAACCTACTAATATATTAGATTGCAGTCTTTGTTTTACACAGACATAACATGAAAAATAAAATAAGAAGAGAGCTATACTTCTGTTTTTCCTCACATAGTCATTGTTTTAGGGGTTATTCGTACCTTAATTCATAGAGATCTAATTAACGATACAATTTTTTACATTTTCATTTTGTATGTGCCATAGCAACCAGACTGTTAAATTTATTTTTAAATATTTCAACATTATGAAAAACAAACCAGTCAATGATTTTTGTATGTATCAATTATTTTAAAATTTGTATAAACGTGAATGCCTCTACCAAAGTCAATGCATGGTTAGAATTTGGTAGATACAACAAAATTGACCTTTCCAAACATCATTGTTTGGTCTGTTCTCACTTCCTACCACGTTTTCTGGAGATATGTATTTAAGTTTCTCTTCCAACTCTTGTCAGAGGTTCCAACTCAAGAGGAAGGTGGTAAAAAGCAATTCCTATATAATTGATAATAAATGTTTTGATAGAGGACTATGTCCTAGTGGCTGACTGACTAAAATATCACCACAGAAATAGAGGGCCCGTCTCTTAGTAAAACAAATGGACACTGGGAAACTCAAATAAAGGAAAAACAGAAAGCAACTGAAAAACACCAGCACTGGAACATGAAACCAAAGGCAAACAGTGAAGGAGACAATGGCACCTTTGTTCTGGAAGCTTCCTCTCTGACATTCGTGGGACATCGTACCTAGTCCTGTCCATGTCTATCTGTATGCCTAAATGTTTCCAGAAGTTGCCAGAAGGATTAGGAAGGTCAAGGAATAGGTCAGGGATTTAAAACATGTGTTTTAAATCTCACCACATGGTTGTGTTTAAGGGTATGTTTAAGGGAATGTTTAGCTGCATATTAATCTCTACCCACTAGATGGAAGTTGTACCACTCCTCTCTCCCATGGTGGCTGCCAAAACTGTCACCAGACATGTCCCACTGTCTCTTCTTGGTGTCACAATGACCCCTGGTTAGGAACCAAGACACTATAAACAGTGTTAGAACGACTTCTCCAGATCTGGTCAACTGAAACTTTTGCTTAAAGCCTAGAAGTCTGCATGGGAAATTAGTACCCGAAGGGACTCTTAAAACAGGACAAGCTTTGGAAAGACTATTCCAAACCTTGCTAGAAAAGTGTGGTTTTAAGACCAGAAGCAAGGATATCTCTTGGGTGCTTGTTAAAAATTCAGAGTTCCAGGCACAACTCTAGGCAGCTGAATCAGAACAGCATTTTCAACAAAACCCTCTGGGGATCACTGAGCATGTGCCTATTTGACAGGCACTGTGTTAGAGAATTTCCACAGGATCAGATCTCAACAAGAAGTCTTGAAGTTAATTCTCTCATCTTAGATCCTAAGTCGTTGGATCATTGGTCAGGAATCATTGAGGGAACAGGGTACTTCTGGTGGCCAGGATCAAACCTTCCCTGCACTATGTACAAAAGATTGGTGGAATCTGGGAAGTTGAAAACAAAGACCCCAGAGAAAGCAGAAAACCCAAACAGAAACTTGTAAAGGGGGGAGACACCCTACATAGACACAGAACTCTGAACAACTTTGAGGAGGGAAGACCAGGAAGATCTACACTGGATACCCTAAGCATTATTTTTGGGATTACAGTTATTAATGTTTGTGGCAGAGGGCTCTGTTTTTCTTTATCATTCTCTTACCTACATTTTGACCAACAGTAATGAAAGAGAGTTGGGACTTGAAGGTCATTTGACTTCCCTTAAGAATAGAATAAAAGGATTAACAGGATCTAAAGACCAAGCTGTTTTGATAATCTCTTAGAATAACGACCCTTTAATTTCCCCTTGACTAGCAGTTGGAATGATCTTCCAAAGAATGATTTTAGGATACATTCCCAGGAAACAAGCATTGGTACCAATGTTTCACTTGATTGGAATTTAAAATGATCTTCCTAAGAAGGAATGATCTTAGGACATACTGCCAGATAAAACGTGTTGCTAGGACCAAATAGAAAAACTGGGAATGTTAGAATTTCATAAAAAGGGATGGAGAGGGTGACACTGGGTAGAACACTATTTAGCAGGGATTATACACCTGCTCAATATTATTCAAATCAGGGAGATGATGCGGAAAATTTTTGAGGACATTGTGAGACATGAAAACTTTTTATTTCATAACTTTCACAACAGCTGAGATAGGACAATATACAGAAGAATTAGCGAAACAAAGACAAAAAAATCTCGGAACCAAGACAAAAGAAAACAGAAAGTAAGAAAGACCAGAACATGAATCAAACAGTGTTTGTCCCTTCTGAGTAGGAAGCAAGTGGCCAGTTGAAGACATGGGCAGAAGACTCCTTCCAGCCCAGCTCTCCTCAAAGGTCAGTCAGCAAACAAGCAGAAGGGCTCTGAGGCCCTGATGTGTCCTGGAGCAGGGAGTTGCCCTGTACTAGTACCGTGGGTGCTCTCACTCAGCTGACTTGGAAATCATGAGAGCACCCTTGTTTGTTCATTTTTACAGTATGATCAAAATATACCTTTAGGGTAAGTATCTGATAAATTAGTGGGAAAGAAAGTAAACAGACATAGAAATATGAGACAATAAAAACAAAAGAAGTTCTCTGGCTGAATCAAGGTCCTTGACAATAGGCAGTTGTACAGAGAGAGGAGGAAATTTGTTTTTACTTTTCAAACTGCTATAAACTGGGGGATTGCTATTATTCTACCTTGCTTCCTTGGAAAAACAATTGAGTCAACGAATAAATAATATATTGAAGATCAGCTTCTCATAAAGCTGTGAAGAAAATGGAACAATGAAAATGAATTGTTCACATGCTTTTCTTCTAATGAGGTTATTGGGGATTTAAATGGAAGTTCCTTTTAGTACAAAGGATGAAAGGGCCTGCTTCAGGGAAAAAGGAGGTGATTAGTGTTTTGTGCTGATATGATCTCCTCCTCAGAGGAGTAGGTGACTTGCCTGGGGTCTCTCAGGAACGCAAACCATGAAGAAGTTTGGCCACCCTATCCTCCAAAGAAAAATATATTAGTAGTTATTCTGCAAGATTGCCATGAATGGTTTGTCTTTAGATCCTAAGTCTTACTTTAGTTAATTCCTAAAGGAAGTCATATGACCTTCATGTTGTAACTGTCTTTTAATTAATATTGCCCAAAATACGTGTAAGGGAATGAGGAAAATAAAATAAAATCAAACCAAAGAAAATCTGCTCCTCAGGAAGTGACAAGACTATATAGACAACAGATTTCAATAAATGTACAAAAAAAATTCAGTGGAAAAGAAGTGTCTTTTCAACAAAGTTTGCTGGAATTATTGGATATTCATATGCAAAGAAAACAAAGGAACTTCAAGCCATACTTCGCCCCCTATACTAGAACTCAAAGAGATTCAGAGACTATGTGTAAAACTAAAGCTACACAAATTCTATAAAAGGAAATAGAAAACCATATGACCCTGGGTTACACCATTATCTCCTAGATAAGACTCCAAAGAATGGTCCTTGAGTGCAAACAATATATAACCTGATTTTTAGAAAATGAAGATATTGGGGTCTTTGAGGGACACTATTAAGCGAATGAAAAGACAAGACACAGATCAGGAGAAAATATTTCCAAATCTTCTATCTCAAATAGGACTTGTATCTAGAATACATAAAGAAATCTCCAAATTCAATCATAAGAAAACAAACAGCCCAATCAATATTGAACAAATGCTTTGCAGAGACACTTAGCAAAGAATATGCATACGGAAAATAATCGATGGAGTGTCATTTAGGAATTGGTTTCCTGTTTTATCTGTAATCTAGCTTGGCTACTTTGTGAACAGTTCAGGAAGATGGCTTGAAAGAACACAGATATCAACATCAGGAGCTATCCACAAGGCAGAAATCTCGTAAATTTTAGTGAGAGTAGATTGTACAGTCATGGCAAAAGGAAATTGTTGAGATGGATTTAGGAGGGATTCTTTAGTATGGTAATAGACAAGAACTTCTTCTTGTCGAAAATATTTCATTATTCCTAAAGATAGACTCCTCTGCAGAATGTTTTGATAACTGAGTTGTGGCCTAGATGCCACATTCAAATATTGTTAAAGCAGACAGTATCGCCCTTAGTTTTAGAAAATGAGTTTATACATACCTCCTCAATGTTAAGTGAATAAAGGAGTTGGGGATACATGTCTTGGACTGCTTATCTCCTTTTGTAACTCAGGATATAAGAGGATAAATATTGCTGTCCTTGAAATACCTTTTAAGTATTGTGATCTGTCCCTTATTTTAAAGGTCAAATTTGCAGATCAACTTAAGCTTCTCTTAAAGCTCATCTCTATCAAAATAACAGAATGCCATAAAAGCTCATCACGTCCAAACCGGATATTAAAAGCCTTACACGTAAGCAAGGTTTTAGGATTAACAACCGATGGTTCATTATGTCTTATGCCAACGGATCAATGGTATAAAAAGTGGCACAAATTCAGATTCTCTCCAACAAACGGCACACTCTCCGCTTCCCCAGAAGAAGGTCGACAAGCACCAACGAGATGAAGATTCTGCTGCTGACTCTTGTACTTGGTGTGGTTTGTGCTGACCAGGAACCTCAATCTGAGACCGATTACTCACGGGTACTAGGGGTCTGCTGAGCCGGGAGGAGGGCTTGGTGGCGTCTGTGTGTGTGTGTGTGTGTGTGTGTGTGTGTGTGTGTACATGCACGCGAGCGTGTGGACCTTTTTGACAATTTATATGTTATCCAAATTTATGTGCACCTAAGCGTCGCAACCTATCTGCAACTTAGAATCACTCCATTAATTGACTCCTTACACATTTCTCCTGTACTTGTCTTATATTGTCTCTGTATTGTCTATATTGTTTATTAATTGACTCCTTATGCATTTCTATTGCACTTGTATAAGGCAAGAAAAACCAGACACAGACCTCTTGGGTTGGAGTTCTGCCTTGAAAACAGAGCTTAAGCTATTTCACAAATATCTCCCTTTCTTGCTTTACCATTGACCTGGCTTTTCACATCATTTTATAAATCCTGCTTTGTTCAATAAAGATAGACAGTTTCTGTGCTGATGTAAAAGGGAAAGAAAACTCATGATGGATGATGTCAAGAAGTAAAAAAACATGATGAAAATTTCTGATGGTGACTTTGCTTTTAGTTTTCAGGAAAATTGAAAACGCTTTACGTTGCATCCAGTAACATAGAGAAGATCAGTGAGAACGGACCATTCAGGGCTTTTGTCCGTAGAATTGATTTTGACAGGGGAGCTCACACAATCACCTTCACGTTTTTTGTCAGGTAAGTAAAAATAACACGGAACGAAAACACATATAAATGCTCGACCCTGAGAGAGGGTCTGACTTCCATGTTTGTGTTGAAATATCTGGATTATGTTCAAGAGTGTGGCTCTCTGAGTTGTGTGCTTAGAAGGGTCTTGGGAGTGGTCGCCTCAGTTCCAGTACCCTCCTCTACAGAATGTCCTGGAGCATTTGCTTGGAGGGCAAAGAGTCACAGAAGCTCTACTGGAATCATCTTCATTAAAGAAAGGGGCACAAAAGCAGCCAAGAGGGCATAGATTTCTCAAACCCTGCAGTTCCTTCCTCTAGGCCTGAATCTTCCATGGAGAATTTGTAAAATGTGGTTCACATTTAGGGACCTGTGCTCCAGAGGAGTGTGAGCAGGGGGATAACACAAAATGACCCCTACCTGGAAGAACTTACTCACAGTGATTTTTAATCATTAATAGATTCATTAAAGCCTTCATTGCTTCAAGGATTATCTATGGAATGTACACCATATTGCAGGCATTTTATTAAGAATTCAAATGACTTATTTCACTTCATATAATATCCTGTAGCTCCATCCAGGTTGTTGCAAGTGGCAGGGTTTCACTCTTTTCTACGGCTGACTCATATTCCATTGCACATACATATACCACGTCTTCTTTATCCATTCATCTGCATGTGCACACTTAGGTTCTTTCCATGTCTTGGCTATTGTAAATCATGCTGCCATGAACATATGGGTGCATATATCTTTTCAAATTAGTGTTTTCGTTTTCTTTGGAAGAAAACCCAGAAGTGGAATTGCTGGATCATTTGGTAGTTTTCTCTTTAATTTTTTGAGAAACCTCTATACTGTTTTCCATAGTGGCTGTACCAATTTATATTTCCACCAAGAGTGCACAAGTGTTCCCTTTTCTCCACCTCCTCACCAATACTTACTGGTTTTCTCTTTGATGTGTTATTTTGACAAGTGTGAGAATGTGGTTTTGTTTGCATTTTTTTGAAGATGAGTGACAATGTGTATCTTTTCATGTGTCTGTTGGCCATCTGTGTGTCTTGTTTGGAAAAATGTCTACTCAGGCCCTCTGACCATTTCCTAATTGAATTGTTTCCGTTTTGGTACTGAGTTGTATAAGTTCTTTATATATTTTGGATATCAACCCCCTATGGAATGTAACATTTGCCAATATCTTCTCCCATTCAGTAGGTTGCTTTCTCGTTTTGTTGATGGTTTCCTCTGCACAGCCAAAGCTTTTTAGTTGGATGTAATCTCATTTGTTTATTTTTCTTTTGTTGCCCTTGCCTGAAGAGACATATCCATAAACATATTGCTCAGACTGACCTCAAAGAGCTTTGCGACTTATGTTTTCTTCTAGGAGTTTTATGGTTTCAGGACTTACATTTATGCCTTCAATCCATTTTGAGTTTATTTTTGGATATGCTGTATGAAAATGGTCCATAACCGGTAGTCTCCCCAACCAGGGTAACTCTTCAAATGTGTTTAGTTAGATCTTTTCTTTATGTATTCTCAAAATTAGGAACATTTTATATAAATACGTTCTACATTTTTATAAAACATTAATTTAAAAAAAGAAATCAAATGAATAAGAGAAGATGAAGAAACTTTTTGCGGGGCCTTCATTGGTCAGAATAGAGTCAAGGATACTGATTTTAAACTAATAACAATACCGTGTGGGAAATTCTATAATAATGGTATGGATGAGGTGGAAAGAGGACACAAAAAATGAAAAATGATGGCAGTGCAGGAGTCTAAAGAGTTATACAAGGGACATGACATATATAGGATACATTTGAATGTGGAATGGGCTCCTCAGACAAAGAAGCAGGGAAACAGAGAAATATTGCCACAATCAGAGGCATCCAGTCATTTAAAAATGTATTCAGGAACTAATGAATAGGGCCAGGGAACTAGGTAAACAATATATGGAGGTAATTACAAGTTGAGATTTAGAAAGAAAATATATGTCAAAGTATTAGTTTTAACTTTCTGCACTAGCAATGGGTATCTACTGAAGTATGCAGAAGGAGTCAAAGCCTACTTCTTTCTCATTACGCTTCTCCTATGAACTTAAGAAATGTAGAAGAAACAAGGCATTGATTCTCAAATTTAATTCTGAAGTTTCAACTCGACCACATACATCCAGGAATATGCCTTTAACCCAAAAGAGAATATTTTAGGAATTATAGACCAATGTCTCTCTCTCTCTCTCACAGACACACACACACATACATTTGAAATTATTGCTAAATTAATAACACCTATAATCACATATGTTGATGATATTGCCCAGAAAGAACAATTATTTCCACACTAACATTTAAATCTAAGCAGAAGAATCCTGGCATAATGACATGAAGCAGGAGAAATTATTGAATCAATGAACTGTAGGGTGTCTGAAAGAATTATTTCATGCTAAGACATCCACTGCCCATAAGACTAAGATATGTATTTATGTTGTAGGAGGAAAGTAAACTGTTAATTTTTACTTTTTGCAAATCCAGATGTAATTGCATCAAGAAGTAAGGATAGCTTAAGAGTTCACAAAAGTTTGGCAGTATAAAGAGAAAATTTGCAGAGAAGCAACACTGGCAGGAAACAGAAGATTTGAAGGAAACGTTTCCATCCTTATAAATACCTGAGCAAACTTACTGGCTGGAAGAAAGTTGAGAGGAAAGGGCCAAAAGTAAAGAGGGAAAGTTAGGAATTGGGAATAAATTGGTATCGAAGTGAAAGTGGGTACAGTTTTTCCCAAGGAAAAAAATTAAGGGGAAATACAAGAATCACTTGTTTAAGAAACTGAATGAAGTGTATCTCTGAAGACCTAATTTCTAAAGATATAAGAGGGATTCAAGTAACCCCCTCTCTCCCGTCACTTTCACACACTCATGCAAACAAAGACACATATTTTGAAGAATAAAAACATTAAGAAAAACCTAAGAGTTTTATGTTTGTAGAGATTGGTTCATAAATACATACAGTTGACTAATATTATATACAATGTATGTGATTGTATACAGATATAATTGAATACACATATAATCAAAATACACACACACAACATATCCTATCCCAATAGATATATACCTGTCAGTTTTCAGTAATTTCTTTAAGAATACTGCATTATCTTTTCGTTTCTCATATTTACAATTTTTTGTGCCCTCTGTTTAAATGACTTTACATGTGGCCATTCTCTTTGAAATCAACTTTATTGATGTGTATTTGCATGGAGTTATATGCACCCTTCTGAAAGGTGTAGTTCAATGAGTTTTGACATGTGCGTGCAGCTGTTTCACCACTGCCACAACCAAGATACAAAATTTTCTGTCACAGCAGAAGTTCCCCTTCTTTCCCTCCTCATTAAATGTCTCCCATCTGACATAGACAACAACTGATCTGTTTTGTCTCACCTGTTCTAGAACTTCATCCAATGGAATTAAACACTATGCATCTTCTTCCATCGCTTCTCTCATTCAGCATAATGCTTTAAAAATGTATCCATGTGCCTGAATATACGAGTGGTCAGTTTTTTCCACTGCCAATTTGGAGATATGAACACGGCACATTTTCGGGTTGTTAGACAACGTTGTTCCCACGTTCCGGTGATTTTGAATAACCTCGATGTGAATAGCTCTGTAGTATCTTTGTGTTCACATATATTCTCATTTCTCTTGGGTAGGAGTGGAATTGCTGCATCATAGTATTTGTGCATATTTAATAATGTTCAACAATTTGTTCAGTTTTCGTTGGGTTATTTCCTCTTATAACATTTGTGTTGTATGCATTCTTCATATATGCCAAATACATGTTCTTTGCCATGTACATACACAGAGAGACACACACAGAGACACACAAAGACTTTTGTTATATATGTGACATATATATGTAATTATTATACATATTGTGTGGACATAATTTCCACATATCTTATATGCACATCATGTGTATTTGTGTGTTTGCTCTTCTGTGTGTGTAGTGTGTTTGGATACACATGTGATTTGGTGTTTAATTTCTTTAGAGTGTTTTCACGTAAGAAGTTTCAGTTTTGATTAAATTAAACCCGTAATTTTTTTCTCATATTTACTGTGCCTTTTTAGCTTTTGTCTATATTATCCAAGAGATCTTTGCCAGGGCTGTGAGAAGCACTAAGGCCTGTCTTGATAACTAAACCCCTAGTTTTGAGAATACATCTGAAGCAAGGGCTTGTATTCCTCCTCCGTCTTCTCTAACATTTTACATTTCTCCATGTTTACTGGGCTTTCAACATGACCTGGTTTCTATCTGTAGCTGGTCTTTGGAACTGCACTCTGACTCTACAACTCGACAAAGACATTCTGGTCACCTGAAGTTCTTTGATGGTGGACAACATATTTCTTCCCTTTTGAAAGCCACAGTGTTTATAAGCACTCAGATGACATCTGACACTGCATCGTATGAGGGTGAAACAAAGAAAGTTCTTATTATTTTTATCAATAAATTTAAAGATGTTTTCTTTTTAAGGGTCAAAGGACAATGCACAAAACTAATTTCCGTGGTAACAAAAACGGAAGGAAATCATTACACTAATGATTGTAAGTATGAGTGTTTTACTGATAAAAGTATTTTAGGGTTGAAACCTTGGTCTCACCATCTTTTCAGAACTCCATATATCTGACTTCCAGTTCTACTAATCGTTAGAAGTGTGACCAGGCACAAGTCCCTAAATTTTCCAAGTACTTTATTTTGTCACATGCAAAGTGTTCACTCATAGGATGTTGATGGCTCTTTCCAATTTTGAGTGTTATTCAATGACTGACAGCATGTGCGGAGAGCTTTTATTTCATAAGTTTCTCAGAGAGATGAAAACGTTTTGAGATAATTTAAAACGATCTAAGTAACTAAATCTAATGGGTCTTTTTGAGTTTAAATCTAAATGACATTTTGCTTTAGCAGAATACGTTTTAAAAAATAATCTTAATCCATTTAATGTATGGTTTGATTTACTTAAAACCCAAACAAGTCACAGTAATTTCAACACCAAGCACATTTCTTCATAACCAGAGCTTGTGTTGAAAGCAAAGGAGATGTTGGTTAAGGTTTATATCTCTGTGATCTTTTTAATGACCCCAAATAGTATCCCAAATTTTGAATGGTCTAATGTTTAAATATTTGATAAAAGTTTAAATATACATAAATCTGTGGTTCCAACTCTGGCCTAACATAAGAAATAGCACAGTGGTGTGCAGTGAACACACAAATAAGTAAAAGATGCCTGACACTTTGTCCTACACATTCATCAGTAACTCTCCTTTTATATTACCTGTAGATATTTTAAAAATTATGTTTCATTTTGCTTATCCCTACATCATTTGCTTCTTTGTCTGAATTATCAATGTTTTTGCTCATCTACCTATAATTTTTCCATTCTTGTGGTCCTTTTTACATGAATTTGATATGGTAACTTAAGAAGGGAGACAAATGAAATGAGGTAGCCTTATTGTACAGGCCTCTTGGGAATGAGGAATTGCAAACTACGCAGGTTCTATTTTGTAGAAAATAATGTATAATCATTACAAGCACAATACCAGCGTTGGCCTTAATAGCAACATGACGCTCAGAAGATATATTTACTCTCATTGCGTCTTTTACCTGCATGACATTCATAAACCTATTTAGTGAGATTTTCTGCAAAACCCTCCTTTATGAAACCATCGTTACAACATATTTGGTTTTAAGAATTTGAAGACATGCATTAAATCAGATTAAATTGTCCCCGTGTAACCCAGGACTCAAGGACGTGGTGTGGGTTTGGGCAAGATTTATATTTCAGACTTTGAATTTATTACAACTGCTGATTAGTCTTTGGCGTAGTAGACTAGTGATATCAGTGGGAAACACAAACTGGCATAGTTTTAAATCAAATCCTGAGGAGTGGTTCAAATGAGGTGCTATATTATGGCTAGGAGAGAGAACGGATGTTAGAGGGTTTATTGATAGTGCAAAGTAGATCAGCACTTATTCTTTTCCCTATAAAAATGGGAGACTGGATGGGCATAGCCGGAGAGATGGAGGTGCAATCTCCCGGTGGGATATGAACTGTTTAGACCGGCACTGCCTGCATATCCCCAGAAGTACAATTGTCTTAATAGCAAGTTGACATGTTAGAGGCAGTTATAAATTTGTTAAGTAATGCACCTAGATTCAGGGGCAGAGGAAATTCAACAATTTACAGGAAATATTTAGAAGATACAGGGTAGGGACTCAGTACACAGCTACACAATGTTTTCAATGGTAAATTGATTTCAGTCCAAAAGGGAAAATAATTCATGTTTTGGATAAGGGAAATACAAAGCATTTTTAAAGTTGAATTTGGTAATATGCAATATAATAACAAGCGCATGTTGTTTAAAGCAACATTGGCTTCATCAGAACGTATGTTTTAGAAAATATTTCAGTAGACTAGAAGATGAGAAATGTTTCATTGTATAGGAAGGGGGCAATACGGAAAATTCCTTCCTACTTTTCTTGCTGTGAACACCAATTTTAATATTCAGGGTACTGTAGGAATGAGACAAAGAACCACACAGTAATTATTGTTACCAAAATGCTAAGTAAGCCATGATAAATCCAATCAACAGTAAATTAATTAAGGTGAGGCTATATACATAGATATCTTCTCTCTCTCTCTCACAGATGCAGGTCAAAGTGATTTCGAAATTCTTCATTTCTCAGAAAATGCTATAGTAGGATATATAGTCAATGTGGATGAAGATGGTCTGCTCACCAAAATAACAGTATTGTTTGGTATGTGTTAAATCCTGACCATATGTCCATTGTCATTGTAATAAAACATTTCCATTGTCGGTATTTCTATTCCGAAAATCACTATGTATTGACATCATTCATCATTAAGGATACAAGCTCTAGGTGTTCATTGAATCAAGACCCTGGAATGTAATCTACAAAGAAGGTGAAAAGAAGAGCTGGTAGGGGTGGGAGGTATCACTTCATCAAGACTTTAAAAATAATTTGCATTTGTTAAAATTGTAACAGTTGAGTTTTATGAGAAATATCTTACAGGTCAACTCATTTCAAGCCATGGCTATATTCAAGTTGACCTCAAGTCCTACATTTTATGACAGTTTTTCAAATACATTTCAAGCCTTGGACCTGAAGGTTTTCAAATAAACCTTCAACATGTTTAGTCCCTCCAAAGCACTGTTCTCATGAAAGTTGAGAATTTCAACCCCGGAATAACCACAGAAGGCCATTCAGGGTGTGTTTTAGTTTTGGGGATAAGAGATTTCTATTTGGAAAAAGTAAGGGTAGACCTGTGATTTCCTCCAAGAAAAAGTTGTCTCTCATTACTATGTGTGGCTGGACTGATGTTTCTCTGGAAGGTGAGAATCATGTTTCCAGTTTATTTGGGTCCAGCACAAGGCATAAATGTCAGTGACAGGTTCCAAGAAGTTGGCAGAGAGGCAGTAGATGAGCTCTTCCACAGGGCCTGGGACCCAAATTCAAGGAGCTCCTGATGTGTCTTTGGAGTTCTGCTGAGGTTGTAGAGTTGGGCTGGGATTCATTCCTCTCAGGGACCTAAGTCAGGCAGCTGACACCGTGACATGGTACATGTTAATTATTGACACTCTGTTAACTTATTCCACATGAAGAACTGATTGGTACATTCACGTTTCTCATTCATGGATCCAGAAATTTTAGGAGCTCTAATGGGCAAATTTCTGCACTATTATGGTGATTTTCAGGCAAAGAGAATGATATTCATGAGGAAGACATTGAGAAGTTCAAGAAGGCGACTAGAGAAAAGGGGATTCCAGAAGAAAACATTGTGAATATCATCAATATCGGTAATGGGACTATATTTTTTTCCTGAACATATCATTTACCTGGAATGCAAATATACTATCAGGATACAAACTGATTCATTTTAAATTTCCTCCTCCATGAATTATCTTTTATAAAATCTGTTATTTAAGAAAAAGAAAACCTTGGAAACATTGACAAATGATATTGATCATTGGCTCTTTTTCTCCTGTTTCTTTTTTTTTCTTTCATCCTCAGACAACTGTCCAGCAAGTGAATGAAAACAGGGACTTGAACACCTTAAATTTCGTAAGTAAAAATGACCTGTTATTAGGGCCGCTATATCAGGTTAGTCAATAAGCACACACTGCGACTTCATATGGGCCATATTTTTTAAGTAACTATTGTTGTCCAAATTACTTCAATTATGTCACTAGCGAACTTTTTCCTGTTATATTAGGTTTTTCTGCTTCTCTTAAACCATAATAAGTTGCAAATTGGTTGAGCTGATTAACGCTGAAGCAGTTTTGGTGACAAAGCATTATCACGCAAGAACCATACAAATGATACACATTTAGGGAGAATCAGGAATTGCCAGAGTTGGTGGGGACAACTGGAAAAATAATTAGTTTTCCACTTGGTCCTGAGTTAATGGTTGCCAGTGTATGTCGCTACTGCTCGAGAAAGGGGCTTAAAGAGAACTCACCATTCCTGCAATCACCATGTTTAACTTGCCATAATCATGACAGACACATTGGAGGCCTTCCAACCACACTCTCTGAAACAGGCATTCAACTAAGTCCCCTTCAGAAGATGGTTTCCTTAAAGTGTGATCTTTAAACTTCCTAAAATGACATAGTCTCAAAAAATAACATTGATCTAGGATGAAGCATGCCTTTTTCCTTTTTTTTTTCCTCTTGAGAAGAAACCGAGGAAAAAAGTAAACAAATGTGTTGGATTCCAGGGTGAATATGTCTTGAATCCACAGACCCTTTGGAATTAGAGGAGAGGAGTGTAAGTCAATCAGAGATCCTGTAAATCATCTTTAGATGGGCCTTCCCCATGAAATGCACCCTGAATCACGAAACTCCTGGAATGTGTCCTAACCACAAAAGGTCGCATCATGTGTACACCCTTGGAAACATTCCACATGGATCCTCTCATACCATAGAGGTGGAGAACATAACGTTCCAGATGGAATTTGTCCACTGTGTTAACTGAAAGCTCCTCTAATCCTTGAGGCGATGTTTCCTGAGACTCACCCCTGTCCGGCTGTCATACAGTCAACTCGTCCTTTTATCCTGTTTTACTCACCTACAGAATCTGTCATTGGGACCAGGCACAGCATCTTTTCAGTGGAATCAAGATCAACAATCTGAAGAAAATATTTCTTGTTCCTGTCTAATATCACCTTTCTGTCTCTATAAACATACTTTCTTTCCCATTTCATCTCTCCCAGTCACCATTCATCTACTGTGTGGTGTTACTGGATTTCTGAGTGTCTCAATAAATTGATTTACTATGTACCCAGTATATGTGTGTCTGTGCAGAAACTCACTTAATTTAAAAAAAACACAAGGAGTCAGTCTCGTGGCACAGTGGTTGGGTTTGCATGTTCCTCTTCAGAACTGGGTTTCGCAGGTTCAGATTCTGGGCATAGACCTACACACCACTCATCAGACCATGCTGTGGCAGCGTCCTACATACAAAATAGAGGAAGACTGGCACAGACGTTAGCTCAGGGACAATCTTCCTCAAGCATAAAGAGGAAGATTAGCAACGGATGTTAGCTCAGGGCCACCCTTCTTCACACACACACACAAAATTTCTCTTTCAATACGGGTATCCAGGAAAATGTGCCTGTCATAGCACTGATGTCCCAAAGAGATAATTCTGATTAGGATTAAATACAGAAGTCCAGGAGGGGTCAAGGTGAGAGGGACAAAGGCTATATTCCCACATTGGGAGGGGGCGAGGGTTACGGATATTTTTACGGTCATGGGATGAGGCAGTCTGGTCAAGAAAACAGTCCCTACGAAGCATCTTATTCACCACAGAAAAAGGAACATGTGTGCGCCCCATTGAGATTTATACACAGATAGTCTAAAATGCCAGGTATCATAATTGAGGGAAATCAGTATCACATGACCATCACCTGTGAAGTTGAGTGGAAAAACTGATATTTCTTTACGATCGGATCGCTAGTAATCAAAGATGGGCAGCATCCGAGACATGGTCAACCCATGGGCTTATCAGGTTAGTAGAGTGCTTAGAGAAACAATACCACTGAGAGTTCAATTAGGGAGTTACAGCTACAAACACGTACCACAAGATCTACAGAAGGTATGCCACCCCATTGTGCTTCAAAAATCATAAGACCCTTGGATTTCTAAGGAAAGGCCATTCCCAATGTAGGAGGCAGAACGCATTGATCAGCTATCCATGATGCACAAGGTGTTTATCATCTAAGACATCTAGCACCCTGGATACAGAACTGCTTCCAAAGTTTGGGCCAAAGTTCAGAGATATGGTCCGTACATGGGGAACATAAAAGTAGAGCTAAGGAATATTCAACAGAACAAATAATGTTTTAGTTACTGAATCAGACATGGCCTCCAAATGGACTACAGTTTGCAAATGTCAATGGCATCAACAATGAAGCTTACTACAGATTTAGCTGGAAGTAATGGGATGTCCAGGGCAGTGTTTGAATTTTCCCTGTGGCATAAAAGAATGTATGCATTCCGACTTCTGAATCTGGTCATCACAGAGTATATGGTAATGCTGGATTGGGTCGGTGGATATACGCATAGGCCATAGAGGGAGTACGGGAGATGAATACAACCTGAATATCAAAAAAAAGTTGAAAGACAAGACCTGAAATGAACCGTTAAAAATTGTGAAATATATGCATATGTGTGTGAGACCAACATTAGTAAGGAAAAGGGGTTATGACCCAAAATTCTACTGAAATGAAGAGATTTGTAAGAGAAAAATATAAACAAATTATGTCAATAAATTGAACACTTTGGATGAAATGGACACATTTTTTGAAAGATATGGTACCAAAATTGACATAAGATGAAAGAAAAAATTTCCATAGTCTTCTATCTATTAAAGAAATTGAACCTGCCATCATAGAATTTTCCATAAAGGTGTTGCAGGTCCAGAGGATTTCACTAGTGAAGTCTTTCAAACATGCAGAGAAAGACCACAAACCTTAAACAAATTTTTCAGAGAGAGACGATGAGGGGAGACTGTCCTACTCTTTTTATGAGGTCAGCATAAAGGAAATCCCAACATCTGACAAAGACATGTGTACATACATGAAAATACGGGTTCATATGAAAAGATTTCCCATCCCAACTTGCTCCTCTATGCACCTGACCAGCATTAGGTACTCTCAACAGCTCAGTATAAATCCTACATTGTGTGCAAATATGGATTTTCATTAACACACAAACCTACTAATATATTAGATTGCAGCCTTTGTTTTACACAGACATAACATGAAAAATAAAATATAAAGAGAGCTATACTTCTGTTTTTCCTCACATAGTCATTGTTTTAGGGGTTATTTGTACCTTAATTCACAGAGATCCTATTAACGATATGATTTCTTACGTTTTCATTTTGTATGTGCCATAGCAACCAGACTGTTAAATTTACTTTTAAATATTTCAACATTATAAAAAACAAACCAGTGAATGATTTTTATATGTATCAATTATTTTAAAATTTCTATAAACGTGAATGCCTCTATCAAAGTCAATGCATGGTTAGAATTTTGGTAGATACAACCAAATTGACCTTTCCAAACATCATTGTTTGGTCTGTTCTCACTTCCCACCACGTTTCCTGGAGATATATAAGTTTCTCTTCCAACTCTTGTCAGAGGTTTGCCCAGAACCCCTCCCTGTAGAAACAGCGTCCCTTTCTGAAATGGGACTCCCGCCCTGCTACACTCCATGTTCTTACGTTGGTTTATTTCTCATCCCAGAATCAGAAACAGGTGATGTATTTGGCAACTACTGGGGAACTGGCTTGTATTCTGTCTCCCCTCTCTGGAAGATACCTCACTGGATCATGGACTAAGTCTGTCTGTTCCCTACTGAACTTTGAGGTTAGGCTGTTGGGGACACATCACATGCACTGAATCAATATTCATTGAACAGACACCAAATCCTAGATGTTAGGAATCTTACAGAACACACTTTCTTTATGATTCAAACTTGGATAAGTTTGTGGTATACTGGACTGTAATATATTGCCTAGTATATTACCATAAGAGAGCAAGACAAATCAAACCCTTCTCCAGAGAACTGAGTCTTGTTCTGTCATGTGTGCATACAACCCGAGAAGGGCCGGTATGCGATTCCCTGTTGCTGAAATTACTGGCTTTTGCTTCAAACATGGCACGAGGTAAAACTCAAGAGGAAGGTGGTAAAAAGCAATTCCTATATAATTGATAATAAATGTTTTGATAGAGGACTATGTCCTAGTGGCTGACTGACTAAAATATCACCACAGGAATAGAGGGCCCGTCTCTTAGTAAAACAAATGGACACTGGGAAATTCAAATAAAGGAAAAGCAGAAACCAACTGAAAAACACTAGCACAGGAACATGAAACCAAAGGCAAACAGTGAAGGAGACAATGGCACCTTTGTTCTGGAAGCTTCCTCTCTGACATTTGTGGGACATCATACCTAGTCCTGTCCATCTCTATCTGTACGCCTAAATGTTTCCAGAAGTTGCCAGAAGGATTAGGAAGGTCAAGGAATAGGTCAGGGATTGAAAACATGTGTTTTAAGTCTCTCCACATGGTTGTGTTTAAGGGATTCTCAAAGGCAAGCATGGGCTGAAAGGAAGCTCCAAGGGGTGAGAACTTCTAGCGAGAAAATTTGAGATAAGTTGCAGATGTTGGTTCTATTCACACTTTCTGTTTATCTGTTTTTTGTCTGGGCTGTTTGCCGCCTCTGAGTGTTTCCACACAACAATGACATTTACTGGGAAAATGGCGGTCCTTTCCTGAGTCATACTCATGAGGCACCCTTGGAAGAAACGCTGAAACGTATAATGTGGACTATTATTTAATAGAGACATCCCTCTTTTCTGTTAATCTGTTCCAAGGGAGGACTTCCTAAATACCAATTTGCATACCTTTCTTCCTTCTTTTTTCTTTTTAAAGACAGCTCAGCTCTCAGTGGGTCAGTGGTGATTTGGCCCTAGGGTCTGCAGTTGAGTCGATCCTGCTGTCCCAAAGTGACTCTCCTCTTCTTTTTTTGTTTTCTTTGATGAAGATTGGCCTTGCTCTAATATCTCTTGCCAGTTTTCCCCCTTTTCTTCCTTCTTTCCTCCCGAAAGCCCCAGTACATAGTTTTGTATCATAGTTGTGGAGGTGTAGCTCTTCTATGTGGGATGCCACCTCAGCATTGCTTGATGAGAAGTGAGTAGGTCCGTGCCCAGGATCCATATCTGGGACCCCAGGCCGCCAAAACAGAAAGTGCAAACTTAACTGCTACACCACCGAGCCGGCCTCTCTTCCTTCTTTATAAAACATTCCCATTTGCCTTATTGAACCCATCTTGAGTCTCCTTCCCTTTCTTCATGTGTCTCAGGTACAATTAGTAATTCAGTGTGGATGCTGCTTGATACTTCTTCCTGCTAAACATACCTGGGCCAGCCCACCCCACCCTCTAGCGCCTGGCTAAATTGCCCAACTGGCGGTGCTGACAAGAACCCCCACACTCCAGTGAGTTTATTGGAATGACTCTTGAATATGACCGTGGAGTCTAGCTTCTTAAGAGCTACTTTGGTATTTCTTTTCACTGAGAAATGTCTCTGTTATACAGCAGCATTGCCCACATTTGCCCAATCAAAAAAAAATCACCTGAGACACCCACTGACTCATGCATAACCAGTTCTAGGCACTGCGATGCAGCCAAAACCACAATTTCAAAGACTACGACACTGGAATTTACTCTTTAGTGCATGGAGACTGGGTATCAGAACAAATGAGTATGAAGTAGGAAAAGGAAAGGAGTTAGGGAGGGTTGTGGAGTAGTACACTGAAGGGATGAGCAAGCATCTGAGTCAGAGGAGCTAATATGACTGGAACAGAGGAACAGAGAGGGGGCGTACTTGCAGATGGCTCAGGAAAACAAGCAGATCACGCAGGGATTTGCAGGCTATTCAAGGTAGTGGGACTTTATTCAGAGCGAGGGGAACAGGTTAATACATGTTCACCAGGATTTCTCAGTCTTGGCCTGATCGGAACTTGGAGATGAATAATTTATCATTAGGGGATGTCTGGTGCATTGTGGGATGTTTAGCTGCATATTAATCTCTACCCACTAGATGGAGGTTGTACCACTCCTCTCTCTCATGGTGGCTGCCAAAACTGTCACCAGACATGTCCAACTGTCTCTTCTTGGTGTCACAATGACCCCTGGTTAGGAACCAAGACCCTATAAACAGTGTTAGAATGACTTCTCCTGATCTGCTCAACTGAAACTTTTGCTTAAAGCCTGGAAGTCTGCATGGAAAATCAGCCCCCCAGGGGACTCTTAAAACCGGACAAGCTTTGGAAAGACTATTCCAAACCTTGCTTTGGAAAGACTATTCCAAACCTTGCTACTGAAAAGTGTGGTTTTAAGATCAGAAGCAAGGATATCTCTTGGGCACTTGTTAGAAATTCAGAGTTCCAGGCACAACTCTAGGCAGCTGAATCAGAACAGCATTTTCAACAAAACCCTCTGGGCATCACTGAGCATGTGCCTATTTGACAGGCACTGTGTTAGAGAATTTCCACAGGATCAGATCTCAACAAGAAGTCTTGAAGTTAATTCTCTCATCTTAGATTCTAAGTCGTTGGATCATTGGTCAGGAATCATTGAGGGAACAGGGTACTTCTGGTGGCCAGGATCAAACCTTCCCTGCATGATGTACAAAGGATTGGTGGAATCTGGGAAGTTGAAAACAAAGATCACAGAGAAAGCAGAAAACCCAAACAGAAATTTGTAAAGTGGGGAGATACCCTACATAGACACAGAACTCTGAACAACTTTGAGGAGGAAAGACCAGGAAGATCTACACTGGATACCCTAAGCATTATTTTTGGGATTACAGTTATTAATGTTTGTGGCAGAGGGCTCTGTTTTTATTTATCATTCTCTTACCTACATTTTGACCAACAGTAATGAAAGAGAGTTGGGACTTGAAGGTCATTTGACTTCCCTTAAGAATAGAATAAAAGGATTAACAGGATCTAAAGACCAAGCTGTTTTGACAATCTCTTAGAATAATGACTCTTTAATTTCCCCTTGACTAGCAGTTGGAGTGATCTTCCAAAGAATGATTGTAGGATACATTCCCAGAAAACAAGCATTGGTACCAATGTTTCACTTGATTGGAATTTAAAATGATCTTCCTAAGAAGGAATGATCTTAGGATATACTGCCAGATAAAACGTGTTGCTGGGACCCAATAGAAAAACTGGGAATGTTAGGGTTTCATAAAAAGAGATGGAGAGGGTGACATTGGGTGGAACACTATTTAGCAGGGATTATACACCTGCTCAAAATTATTCAAACCAGGGAGATGATGCGGAAAATTTTTGAGGACATTGTGAGACATGAAAACTTTTTATTTCATAACTTTCACAACAGGGGCTTAGATAGGACAATATACAGAAGAATAAGCAAAACAAAGACAAAAAAGATCTTGGAACCAAGACAAAAGAAAACAGAAAGTAAGAAAGACCAGAACATGAATCAAACAGTGTTTGTCCCTTCTGAGTAGGAAGCAAGTGGCCAGTTGAAGACATGGGCAGAAGACTCCTTCCAGCCCAGCTCTCCTCAAAGGTCAGTCAGCAAACAAGCAGAAGGGCTCTGAGGCCCTGATGTGTCCTGGAGCAGGCAGTTGCCCTGTGCTAGTACCGTGGGTGCTCTCACTCAGCTGACTTGGAAATCATGAGAGCACCATTGTTTGTTCATTTTTACAGTATGATCAAAATATACCTTTAGGGTAACTATCTGATAAGTTAGTGGGAAAGAAAGTAAACAGACTTAGAAATATGAGACAATAAAAACAAAAGAAGATGTTCGCTGGCTGAATCAAGGTCCTTGACAATAGCCAGCTGTACAGAGAGAGGAGGAAATTTGTTTTTTCTTTTCAAACTGCTATAAACTGGGGGATTACTATTATTCTACCTTGCTTCCTTGGAAAAACAATTGAGTCAATGAATAAATAATATATTGAAGATCAGCTTCTCATAAAGCTGTGAAGAAAATGGAACAATGAAAATGAATTGTTCACATGCTTTTCTTCTAATGAGGTTATTGGGGATTTAAATGGAAGTTCCTCTTAGTACAAAGGATGAAAGAGCCTGCTTCAGGGACAAAGTAGGTGATTAGTGTTTTCTGCTGATATGATCTTCTCCTCAGAGGAGTAGGTGACTTGCCTGGGGTCTCTCAGGAACGCAAACCATGAAGAAGTTTGGCCAACCTATCCTCCAAAGAAAAATATATTAGTAGTTATTCTGCAAGATTGCCATGAATGGTTTCTCTTTAGATCCTAAGTCTTACTTTAGTTAATTCCTAAAGGAAGTCATATGACCTTCATGTCATAACTGTCTTTTAATTAATATTGCCCAAAATACATGTAAGGGAATGAGGAAAATAAAATAAAACCAAACCAAAGAAAATCTGCTCCTCAGGAAGTGACAAGACTATATAGACAACAGATTTCAATAAATGTACAAAAGAAATTGAGTGGAAAATAAGTGTCTTTTCAACAAAATTTGCTGGAAATTTTGGATATCCACATGCAAAGAAAACAAAGGAACTTCAAGCCATACTTCGCCCCCTATACTAGAACTCAAAGGGATTCAGAGACTATATGTAAAATTTAAGCTACACAAATTGTATAAAAGGAACTAGGAGAAAACGATGTGACCTTGGGTTACACCATTATCTCCTAGATAAGACTCCAAAGAATGATCCTTGTGTGCAAACAATACATAACCTGACCTTTAGAAAAAGAAGATATTGGGGTCTTTGAGGGACACTATTAAGCGAATGAAAAGACACGACACAGATCGGGAGAAAATATTTCCAAATCTTCTATCTGAAATAGGACTTGTATCTAGAATATATAAAGAAATCTCCAAATTCAATCATAAGAAAACAATCAGCACAATCAATATTGAACAAATGCTTTGCAGAGACACTCAGCAAGGAAAATATGCACACGGAAAATAATTGATGGAGTGTCATTTAGAAATTGGTTTCCTGTTTTATCTGTAATCTAGCTTGGCTACTGTGTGGACAGTTCAGGAAGATGGCTTGAAAGAACACAGATATCAACATCAGGAGCTATCCACAAGGCAGAAATCTCATAAATTTTAGTGCGATTAGGTTGTACACTCATGGCAAAATGTAACTGTAGAGACAGAATTAGGAGGGATTCTTAAGTGGGGTAAGAGAGAAGAATTTGTTCTTGTCGAAAATATTTGATCAATCTTAAAGATAGACTCCTCTGCAGAATGTTTTGATAACTGAGTCGTGGCCTAGATGCCACATTCAAATATTGTTAAAGCAGACAGTAACGCCCTAGTTTTAGAAAATAAGTTTTAACATACCTCCTCAATGTTAAACGAATAAAGGAGTTGGGGATACATGTCTTGGACTGCTTATCTCCTTTTGTAACTCAGGATATAAGAGGATGAATATCGCTGTCCTTGAAACACCTCAAGTATTGTGATTTCACCCTTATTTTAAAGGTCAAATTTGCAAATCAACTTCAGCTTCTCTTAAAGCTCATCTCTATCAAAATAACAGAATGCCATAAAAGCTCATCACGGCCAATCCGGATATTATAAGACTTACACGTAAGCAAAGTCTTAGGATTAATGACCGTTGGTTCATTATGTCTTATGTCAACAGATCAATGGTATAAAAAGTGGCACAAATTCAGATTCTCTACAAGAGCTAGCACACTCTCCACTTCTCCAGAAGAAGGTCGACAAGCACCAACGAGATGAAGATTCTGCTGCTGACTCTTGTACTTGGTGTGGTTTGTGCTGACCAGGAACCTCAATCTGAGACCGATTACTCACGGGTACTAGGGGTCTGCTGAGCCGGGAGGAGGGCTTCGTGGCGTCTGTGTGTGTGTGTGTGTGTGTGTACATGCACGCGAGCGTGTGGACCTTTTTGACAATTTATATGTTATCCAAATTTATGTGCACCTAAGCGTCGCAACCTATCTGCAACTTAGAATCACTCCATTAATTGACTCCTTACACATTTCTCCTGTACTTGTCTTATATTGTCTCTGTATTGTCTATATTGTTTATTAATTGACTCCTTATGCATTTCTATTGCACTTGTATAAGGCAAGAAAAACCAGACACAGACCTCTTGGGTTGGAGTTCTGCCTTGAAAACAGAGCTTAAGCTATTTCACAAATATCTCCCTTTCTTGCTTTACCATTGACCTGGCTTTTCACATCATTTTATAAATCCTGCTTTGTTCAATAAAGATAGACAGTTTTGTGCTGATGTAAAAGGGAAAGAAAACTCATGATATGGATGATGTCAGAAGAAGTAAGAAAACATGATGAAAATTTCTGATGGTAACTTTGCTTTTAGTTTTCAGGAGAATGGAAAACCCTTTACGTTGCATCCAGTAACATAGAGAAGATCAGTGAGAACGGACCATTCAGGGTTTTTGTCCGTAGAGTTGATTTTGACAGGGGAGCTGACACAATCGACTTCACGTTTTTTGTCAGGTAAGTAAAAATAACACAGAACCAAAACACATACAACTGCTCGACCCTGAGAGAGGGTCTGACTTCCATGTTTGTGTTGAAATATCTGGATTATGTTCAAGAGTGTGGCTCTCTGAGTTGTGTGCTTAGAAGGGTCTTGGGAGTGGTCGCCTCAGTTCCAGTACCCTCCTCTACAGAATGTCCTGGAGCATTTGCTTGGAGGGCAAAGAGTCACAGAAGCTCTACTGGAATCATCTTCATTAAAGAAAAGGGGCACAAAAGCAGCCAAGAGGGCATAGATTTCTCAAACCCTGCAGTTCCTTCCTCTAGGCCTGAATCTTCCATGGAGAATTTGTAAAATGTGGTTCACATTTAGGGACCTGTGCTCCAGAGGAGTGTGAGCAGGGGGATAACACAAAATGACCCCTACCTGGAAGAACTTACTCACAGTGATTTTTAATCATTAATAGATTCATTAAAGCCTTCATTGCTTCAAGGATTATCTATGGAATGTACACCACGTTGCAGGCATTTTATTAAGAATTCAAATGACTTATTTCACTTCATATAATATCCTGTAGCTCCATCCAGGTTGTTGCAAGTGGCAGGGTTTCACTCTTTTCTACGGCTGACTCATATTCCATTGCACATACATATACCACGTCTTCTTTATCCATTCATCTGCAGGTGCACACTTAGGTTCTTTCCATGTCTTGGCTATTGTAAATCATGCTGCCATGAACATATGGGTGCATATATCTTTTCAAATTAGTGTTTTCGTTTTCTTTGGAAGAAAACCCAGAAGTGGAATTGCTGGATCATTTGGTAGTTTTCTCTTTAATTTTCTGAGAAACCTCTATACTGTTTTCCATAGTGGTTGTACCAATTTATATTTCCACCAAGAGTGCACAAGTGTTCCCTTTTCTCCACCTCCTCACCAATACTTACTGGTTTTCTCTTTGATGTGTTATTTTGACAAGTGTGAGAATGTGGTTTTGTTTGCATTTTTTTGAAGATGAGTGACAATGTGCATCTTTTCATGTGTCTGTTGGCCATCTGTATGTCTTCTATGGAAACATGTCTATTCGGATCCTCTGCCCACTTTTTAATTGGATTGTTTGCTTTTTTGATAGGATTTCAATCATTTCCTTATGGTCATGATCTGCATTTCCTTGTTGAAGAGAGATGTTAGCATCTTTTCATGTGTCTGTTGGCCATCTGTGTGTCTTGTTTGGAAAAATGTCTACTCAGGCACTCTGACCATTTCCTAATTGAACTGTTTGCGTTTTGGTACTGAGTTGTATAAGTTCTTTATATATTTTGGATATCAACCCCCTATGGAATGTAACATTTGCCAATATCTTCTCCCATTCAGTAGGTTGCTTTCTCGTTTTGTTGATGGTTTCCTCTGCACAGCCAAAGCTTTTTAGTTGGATGTAATCTCATTTGATCATTTTTCTTTTGTTGCCCTTGCCTGAAGAGATATATCCAAAAACATATTGCTCAGACTGACCTCAAAGAGCTTTACGACTTATGTTTTCTTCTAGGAGTTTTATGGTTTCAGGACTTACATTTATGCCTTCAATCCATTTTGAGTTTATTTTTGGATATGCTGTATGAAAATGGTCCATAACCGGTAGTCTCCCCAACCAGGGTAACTCTTCAAATGTGTTTGCTTAGATCTTTTCTTTATGTATTCTTAAAATTAGGAACATTTTATATAAATACGTTCTACATTTTTATAAAACATTAATTTAAAAAAAGAACTCAAATGAATAAGAGAAGATGAAGAAACTTTTTGCAGGGCCTTCATTGGTCAGAATAGAGTCAGGGATACTGATTTTAAACTAATAACAATACCGTGTGTGAAATTCTATAATAATGGTATGGATGAGGTGGAAAGAGGACACAAAAAATGAAAAATGATGGCAGTGCAGGAGTCTAAAGAGTTATACAAGGGACATGACATATATAGGATGCATTTGAATGTGGAATGGGCTCCTCAGATAAAGAAGTAGGGAAACAGAGGAATATTGCCACAATCAGAGGCATCCAGTCATTTAAAAATGTATTCAGGAACTAATGAATAGGGCCAGGGAACTAGGTAAACAATATATGGAGGTAATTACAAGTTGGGATTTAGAAAGAAAATATATGTCAAAGTATTAGTTTTAACTTTCTGCACCAGAAATGGGTATCTACTGAAGTATGCAGAAGGAGTCAAAGCCTACTTCTTTCTCATTACGCTTCTCCTATGAACTTAAGAAATGCAGAAGAAACAAGGCATTGATTTTCAAATTTAATTCTGAAGTTTCAACTCGACCACATACATCCAGGAATATGCCTTTAACCCAAAAGAGAATATTTTAGGAATTATAGACCTATGTCTCTCTCTCTCATACAGACACACACACACATACATTTGAAATTATTGCTAAATTAATAACACCTATAACCACATATGTTGATGATATTGCCCAGAAAGAACAATTATTTCCACACTAACATTTAAATCTAAGCAGAAGAATCCTAGCATAATGACATGAAGCAGGAGAAATTATTGAATCAATGAACTGTAGGTTGTCTGAAAGAATTATTTCGTGCTAAGAGATCCACTGCCCATAAGACTAAGATATGTATTTATGTTGTAGGAGGAAAGTAAACTGTTAATTTTTACTTTTTGCAAATCCAGACGTAATTGCATCAAGAAATAAGGATAGCTTAAGAGTTCACAAAAGTTTGGCAGTATAAAGAAAGAGAAAATTTGCAGAGAAGCAACTCTGGCAGGAAACAGAAGATTTGAAGGAAACGTTTCCATCCTTATAAATACCTGAGCAAACTTACTGGCTGGAAGAAAGTTGAGAGGAAAGGGCCAAAAGTAAAGAGGGAAAGTTAGGAATTGGGAATAAATTGGTATCGAAGTGAAAGTGGGTACAGTTTTTCCCAAGGAAAAAAATTAAGGGCAAATACAAGAATCACTTGTTTAAGAAACTGAATGAAGTGTATCTCTGAAGACCTAATTTCTAAAGATATAAGAGGGATTCAGGTATCCCCCTCTCTCCCATCACTTTCACTCACTCGTGCAAACACAGACATATTTTGAAGAATAAAAACATTAAGAAAAAACCTAAGAGTTTTATGTTTGTAGAGATTGGTTCATAAATATATACAGTTGACTATATATTATATACAATGTATGTGATTGCATACAGATATAATTGAATACACATATAATCAAAATACACACACAAACATATCCTATCCCAATAGATATATACCTGTCAGTTTTCAGTAATTTCTTTAATACTGCATTATCTTTTCGTTTCTCATATTTACAATTTTTGTGCCTTCTGTTTAAATGACTTTACATGTGGCCATTCTCTTTGAAATCAACTTTATTGACGTGTATTTGCATGGAGTTATATGCACCCTTCTGAAAGGTGTAGTTCAATGAGTTTTGACATGTGCGTGCAGCTGTTTCACCACTGCCACAACCAAGATACAAAATTTTCTGTCACAGCAGAAGTTCCCCTTCTTTCCCTCTTCATTAAATGTCTCCCATCTGACATAGACAACAACTGATCTGTTTTGTCTTGCCCTTTCTAGAACTTCATCCAATGGAATTAAACACTATGCATCTTCTTCCATCGCTTCTCTCATTCGGCATAATGCTTTAGAAATGTATCCATGTGCCTGCATATACAAGTGGTCAGTTTTTTCCACTGCCAATTTGGAGATATGAACACGGTACATTTTTGGGTTGTTAGACAACGTTGTTCCCACGTTCTGGTGATTTTGAATAACCTCGATGTGACTAGCTCTGTAGTATCTTTGTGTTCACATATATTCTCATTTCTCTTGGGTAGGAGTGGAATTGCTGCATCATAGTATTTGTGCATATTTAATAATGTTCAAAAATTTGTTCAGTTTTCGTTGGGTTATTTCCTCTTATAATATTTGTGTTGTATGCATTCTTCATATATGGCAAATACATGTTTTTTGCCATGTACATACACAGAGAGACACACACAGAGACACACAAAGACTTTTGTAATATATGTGACATATATATGTTATTATACATCTTGTGTGGACATAATTTCCACGTTTCTTATATGTACATCATGTGTATTTGTGTGTTTGCTCTTCTGTGTGTGTAGCGTGTTTGGATACACATGTGATTTGGTGTTTAATTTCTTTAGAGTGTTTTCACGTAAGAAGTTTCAGTTTTGATTAAATTAAACCCGTAATTTTTTTCTCATATTTGCTGTGCCTTTTTAGCTTTTGTCTATAGTATCTAAGAGGTCTTTGCCAGGGCTATGAGAAGCACTAAGGCCTGTCTTGATAACTAAACCCCTCAGTTTTGAGAATACATATGAAGTAAGGGCTTGTATTCTTCCTCCGTCTTCTCTAACATTTTACATTTTCCATGTTTACTGGGCTTTCAACATGACCTGGTTTCTATCTGCAGCTGGTCTTTGGAACTGCGCTCTGACTCCACAACTCGACAAAGACATTCTGGTCACCTGAAGTTCTTTGATGGTGGACAACATATTTCTTCCCTTTTGAAAGCCACAGTGTTTATAAGCACTCAAATGACATCTGACACTGCATCGTATGAGGGTGAAACAAAGAAAGTCTGAATTATATGTCAAGTTCTTATTATTTTTATCAATAAACTTAAAGATGTTTTCTTTTTAAGGGTCAAAGGACAATGCACAAAACTATCTTCCGTGGTAACAAAACTGGAAGGAAATCTTTACACTAATGATTGTAAGTATGAGTGTTTTGCTGATAAAAGTATTTTAGGGTTGAAACCTTGGTCTTACCATCTTTTCAGAACTCCATATATCTGACTTCTAGTTCTACTAATCATTAGAAGTGTGACCAGGCACAAGTCCCTAAATTTTCCAAGCACTTTATTTTGTCACATGTAAAGGGTTCACTCATAGAATGTTGATGGCTCTTTCCAATTTTGAGTGTTATTCAATGACTGACAGCATGTGCGGAAAGCTTTTATTTCATAAGTTTCTCAGAGAGATGAAAACGTTTTGAGACAATTCAAAATGATCTAGGGAACTAACATCTAATGGGCCTTTTTTGAGTTTAAATCTAAATGTCATTTTGTTTTAACAGAATACGTTTTAAAAAATAATCTTAATCCCTTTAATGTATGGTTTGATTTACTTAAAAACCCAAACAAGTCACAGTAATTTCAACACCAAGCACATTTCTTCATAACCAGAGCTTGTGTTGAAAGCAAAGGAGATGTTGGTTAAGGTTTATATCTCTGTGATCTTTTTAATGACCCCAAATAGTATCCCAAATTTTGAATGGTCTAATGTTTAAATATTTGATAAAAGTTTAAATATACATAAATCTGTGGTTCCAACTCTGGCCTAACATAAGAAATAGCACAGTGGTGTGCAGTGAACACACAAATAAGTAAAAGATGCCTGACACTTTGTCCTACACATTCATCAGTAACTCTCCTTTTATATTACCTTAGATATTTTAAAAATTATGTTTAATTTTGCTTATCCCTATATCATTTGCTTCTTTCTCTGAATTATCAATGTTTTGGCCCATACACCTATAATTTTTCCATTCTTGTGGTCCTTTTTACATGAATTTGACATGGCAACTTAAGAAGGGAGACAAATGAAATGAGGTAGCCTTATTGTACAGGCCTCCTGGGAACAAGGAATTGCAAACTACGCAGGTTCTATTTTGTAGAAAATAATGTATAATCATTACAAGCACAATACCAGCATTGGCCTTAATAGCAACATGATGTTCAGAAGATATATTTACTCTCATTGCGTCTTTTACCTGCATGACCTTTATAAACCTATTTAGTGAGATTTTCTGCAAAACCCTTCTTTATAAAACCATAGTTACAACATATTTGGTTTTAAGAATCTGAAGACATGCATTAAATCAGATTAAATTGTTCCTGTGTAACCCAGGACTCAAGGACTTGGTGTGGCTTTGGGCAAGATTTATATTTGAAACTTTGACTTTATTACAATGGCTGCTTAGTCTTTGGCATAGTAGACTAGTGATATCAGTGGGAAACACAAACTGGCATAGTTTTAAATCAAATCCTGAGGAGTGGTTCAAATGAGGTGCTATATTATGGCTAGAAGAGAGAATGGATGTTAGAGGGTTTATTGATAGTGCAAAGTAGATCAGCACTTATTCTTTTCCCTATAAACATGGGAGACTGGATGGGCATAGCCGGAGAGATGGAGGTGCAATCTCCCGGTGGGATCTGAATTGTTTAGACCGGCACCGCCTGCATATCCCCAGAAGTACAATTGTCTTAATATCAAGTTGACATGTTAGAGGCAGTTATAAATTTGTTAAGTAATGCACCTAGATTGAGGGGCAGAGGAAATTCAACAATTTACAGGAAATATTTGGAAGGTTGCCTGATACAGGGTAGGTACTCAGTACACAGTTACACAATGTTTTCAATGGTAAATTGATTTCAGTCCAAAAGGGAAAATAATTCATTTTTTGGACAAGGGAAATACAAAGCATTTTTAAAGCTGAATTTAGTAATATGCAATATAATACCAGGATCATGTTGTTTAAAGAAACATTGGCTTCATTAGAACGTATGTTTTAGAAAATATTTCAGTAGACTAGAAGATGAGAAATGTTTCATTGTATAGGAAGGGGGCAATACGGAAAATTCCTTCCTACTTTTCTTGCTGTCAAAATCAATTTTAATATTCAGGGTACTGTAGGAGTGAGACAACGATCCACATAGTAATTATTGTTACCAAAATGCTAAGTAAGCCATGATAAATCCAATCAACAGTAAATTAATTAAGGTGAGGCTATATACATAGATATCTTCTCTCTCTCTCTCACAGATGCAGGTCAAAATGATTTCGAAATTCTTCATTTCTCAGAAAATGCTATGGTAGCATATATAGGCAATGTGGATGAAGATGGTCTGCTCACCAAAATAACAGCATTGTTTGGTATGTGTTAAATCCTGACCATATGTCCATTGTCATTGTCATAAAACATTTCCATTGTCGGTATTTCTATTCCGAAAATCACTATGTATTGACTTCATTCATCATTAAGGATACAAGCTCTAGGTGTTCATCGAATCAAGACCCTGGAATGTAACCTACAAAGAAAGGTGATAAGAAGAGCTGGTAGGGGTGGGAGGTATCACTTCATCAAGACTTTAAAAATAATTTGCATTTGTTAAAATTGTAACAGTTGAGTTTTATGAGAAATATCTTACAGGTCAACTCATTTCAAGCCTTGAACCTGAAGGTTTTCAAACAAATCTTCATCATGTTTAGTCCCTCCAAAGCACTGTTCTCATGAAAGTTGAGAATTTCAACCCCGGAATAACCACAGAAGGCCATTCAGGGTGTGTTTTAGTTTTGGGGATAAGAGATTTCTATTTGGAAAAAGTAAGGGTAGACCTGTGATTTCCTCCAAGAAAAAGTTGTCTCTCATTACTATGTGTGGCTGGACTGATGTTTCTCTGGAAGGTGAGAATCATGTTTCCAGTTTATTTGGGTCCAGCACAAGGCATAAATGTCAGCGACAGGTTCCAAGAAGTTGGCAGAGAGGCAGTAGATGAGCTCTCCCAGAGGGCCTGGGACCCAAATTCAAGGAGCTCCTGATGTGTCTTTGGAGTTCTGCTGAGGTTGTAGAGTTGGGCTGGGATTCATTCCTCTCAGGGACCTAAGTCAGGCAGCTGACACCGTGACATGGTACATGTTAATTATTGACACTCTGTTAACTTATTCCACATGAAGAACTGATTGGTACATTCACGTTTCTCATTCATGGATCCAGAAATTTTAGGAGCTCTAATGGGCAAATTTCTGCACTATTATGGTGATTTTCAGGCAAAGAGAATGATATTCATGAGGAAGACATTGAGAAGTTCAAGGAGGCGACTAGAGAAAAGGGGATTCCAGAAGAAAACATTGTGAATATCATCAATATCGGTAATGGGACTATATTTTTCTCCTGAACATATCATTTACCTGGAATGCAAATATACTATCAGGATACAAACTGATTCATTTTAAATTTCCTCCTCCATGAATTATCTTTTATAAAATCTGTTATTTAAGAAAAAGAAAACCTTGGAAACATTGACAAATGGTATTGATCATTGGCTCTTTTTCTCCTGTTTCTTTTTTTTTCTTTCATCCTCAGACGACTGTCCAGCAAGTGAATGAAAACAGGGACTTGAACACCTTAAATGTCGTAAGTAAAAATGACCTGTTATTAGGGCCGCTATATCAGGTTAGTCAATAAGCACACACTGCGACTTCATATGGGCCATATTTTTTAAGTAACTATTGTTGTCCAAATTACTTCAATTATGTCACTAGCGAACTTTTTCCTGTTATATTAGGTTTTTCTGCTTCTCTTAAACCATAATAAGTTGCAAATTGGTTGAGCTGATTAACGCTGAAGCAGTTTTGGTGACAAAGCATTATCACGCAAGAACCATACAAATGATACACATTTAGGGAGAATCAGGAATTGCCAGAGTTGGTGGGGACAACTGGAAAAACAATTAGTTTTCCACTTGGTCCTGAGTTAATGGTTGCCAGTGTATGTCGCTACTGCTCGAGAAAGGGGCTTAAAGAGAACTCACCATTCCTGCAATCACCATGTTTAACTTGCCATAATCATGACAGACACATTGGAGGCCTTCCAACCACACTCTCTGAAACAGGCATTCAACTAAGTCCCCTTCAGAAGATGGTTTCCTTAAAGTGTGATCTTTAAACTTCCTAAAATGACATAGTCTCAAAAAATAACATTGATCTAGGATGAAGCATGCCTTTTTCCTTTTTTTTTTTCCTCTTGAGAAGAAACTGAGGAAAAAAGCAAACAAATGTGTTGGATTCCAGGGTGAATATATGTCTTGAATCCACAGACCCTTTGGAATTAGAGGAGAGGAGTGTAAGTCAATCATAGATCCTGTAAATCATCTTTAGATGGGCCTTCCCCATGAAATGCACCCTGAATCACGAAACTCCTGGAATGTGTCCTAACCACAAAAGGTCGCATCATGTGTACACCCTTGGAAACATTCCACATGGATCCTCTCATACCATAGAGGTGGAGAACATAACGTTCCAGATGCAATTTGTCCACTGGGTTAACTGAAAGCTCCTCTAATCCTTGAGGCGATGTTTCCTGAGACTCACCCCTGTCCGGCTGTCATACAGTCAACTCGTCCTTTTATCCTGTTTTACTCACCTACAGAATCTGTCATTGGGACCAGGCACAGCATCTTTTCAGTGGAATCAAGATCAACAATCTGAAGAAAATATTTCTTGTTCCTGTCTAATATCACCTTTCTGTCTCTATAAACATACTTTCTTTCCCATTTCATCTCTCCCAGTCACCATTCATCTACTGTGTGGTGTTACTGGATTTCTGAGTATTTCAATAAATTGATTTACTATGTACCCAGTATATGTGTGTCTGTGCAGAAACTCACTTAATTTAAAAATAACACAAGGAGTTGGTCTCGTGGCACAGTGGCTGGGTTTGCATGTTCCTCTTCAGAACTGGGTTTCGCAGGTTCAGATTCTGGGCATAGACCTACACACCACTCATCAGACCATGCTGTGGCAGCGTCCTACATACAAAATAGAGGAAGACTGGCACAGATGTTAGCTCAGGGACAATCTTCCTCAAGCATAAAGAGGAAGATTAGCAACGGATGTTAGCTCAGGCCACCCTTCTTCACACACACACACAAAATTTCACTTTTAATACGGGTATCCAGGATAATGTGCCTTTCATAGCACTGATGTCCCAAAGAGATAATTCTGATTAGGATTAAACAGAGAATCCAAGAGGTATCAAGGTGAGAGTGACAAAGGCTATATTCCCACATTGGGAGGGGGCGAGGGTTACGGATATTTTTACGGTCATGGGATGAGGCAGTCTGGTCAAGAAAACAGTCCCTAGGAAGCATCTTATTCACCACAGAAAAAGGAACATGTGTGCGCCCCATTGAGATTTATACACAGATAGTCTAAAATGCCAGGTATCATAATTGAGGGAAATCAGTATCACATCACCACCACCTGTGAAGTTGACTGGAAAAATTGATATTTCTTTACGATAGGATCAGTAGAAATCAAAGATGGGCAGCATCCGAGACATGGTCAACCCATGGGGTTATCAGGTTAGTAGAGCGCTTAGAGAAACAATACCACTGAGAGTTCAATTAGGGAGCTACAGCTACAAACACATAACACAAGATCTACAGAAGGTATGCCACTCCATTGTGCTTCAAAAATCAGAAGACACTTGGATTTCTAAGGAACGGCCATTCCCAATGTAGCAGGCAGAACACATTGGTCAGCTATCCATGATGCACAAGGTGTTTATCATCTAAGACATGTAGCACCCTGGATACAGAACTGCTTCCAAAGTTTGGGCCAAAATTCAGAGATATGGTCCATACACGGGTAACATAAAAGTAGAGCTAAGGAATATTCAACAGAACAAATAATATTTTAGTTACTGAACCAGACATGGCCTCCAAATGGGCTACAGTTTGAAAATGTCAATGGCATCAACAATGAAGATTATTATGGCTTTAGCTGGAATTAACGGAGATGTCCAGGGCAGTGTTTGAATTCTCCCTCTGGTACAAAAGAGTGTATGCATTCCAAGTTCTGACTCTGGTCATCAGAGCGTGTCTGGCAATCCTGGATTGGGTGGGTGAATAGAGACATCAGGCATAGAATAGAAAGTGAGGGAGGTGAATCTAACCTGAATCTCTTAAGGGATGTTCAAAGGCAAGACCTGGCATAAACAGGTAAAAAATTATGAAATATTATATGCGTGCATGTGTGTGTGTGTATGTGTGACCAATATAAGTAAGGAAAACGGGGTTATCACCTCAAATCCTACTGAAATAAAGAGAATAGTATAAGAAAACTATAAATAAAGGTATGTCAACAAATTTAACACTGTGGATGAAATGGACACATTTCTTGAAAGATGTGGTACCAAAATCGACACAAGATGAAACAGAACATTTCTAAAGTGCTTTATCTATTAAACAAATTTAATCTGCCATCATAGAATTCTCCATGAAGAAGTTGCAGGTCCAGAAGATTTCACTAGCAAATCCTTTCAATCATGCAAAGAAAGAGCATGAAACAGACAAAGTTTTCAGAAAGACAAGATGAGGGAAGGCTGTCCTACTCCTTATAGAGGTCAGCATAACCTATATCCCAACATCTGACAAAGACATCTGTACACACATGAACATATGAGTTCATATGAAAATATTTCCCATGCCAACTTGCTTCTTTATGCTCCTGACCAGCATGGGGCCCTCCCAACAGCTTGGCATAAATTCTACCTTATACATATGCAAGCAATTTCAATAGCACACAAGCCTAGTAATATATTACTGCAGTCTTTGTTTTACCCAAACAACACCAGAAACAAAATATAAAGAGTATCATTTTTTTGTTTTCCATGTAGTAATCTTTATGGAGATTATTCATACATTCATCCATAGAAATCTAATTTATTATTTTAATTTCTTATATCTACCATTTTGATTGTGTTATAACTACCAGACTGCTAAATTTATTTTTAAATATTTGGACATTATAAAAATCATTCATTGGTTGGATTTTTGCAAGTATCAATACTTTAAAATTTGGTAACGCATTTCCTGAAATGCCTTATCAAGGTGAATGTACATTTGGAATTTTAATAAATACAACAGAATTGTCCTTTCAAAACACCTTTGTATTTTCTGTTCTCAATTCTCACCATGTTCCGGCTGGAGATTCACATTTAATTACTGTCCCAACTGTTGATAGAGCTTTGATCTGAACCCTTCCTTCTGGAAACAGTACCCTCTCCTGAAACTGGATTCCCCTCTGATTTGGTTTATTCTTCATCCCAGAATCAGAAACAGGTGATCTATTTGGCAACTACTGGGCAGCTTGTTTATATTCTCTCTCCTTTCTCTGGAAGATACCTCACCGGGTCATGGACTAGTCTGTCTGTCCCCTGCTGAACTTTGAGCTTAGGCTGTTGTGGACACATCACATGCACTGAATCAGTATTCACTGAACACAGGCCGAACCCTGGATAGTAGGAATCTTACAGAACACACTTTCTTTATAATTCAAACTTGGAGAAGTTGATGGTATACTGTACTAGAATATATTTTCTGGTATATTAGTGTAAGAGAGCAAGAAAAATGAAGTCCTTCTGCAGAGAACTGAGTCTTGTTCTGTCATGTGTGCACACAACCTGAGAAGGGCCGGTATGCGATTCCCTGCTGCTAGCACTGGCTTTTGCTTCAAACACAGCACGAGATAAAACTCAAGAGGAGAGGGGAAAAAAGCAATTCCTATTTAACTGATAATAAAAATTTTGATAAAGGACTATGTCCCGTGGCTGACTGACTAAAATATCACCAGAGGAACAGCAGGCCCATCATTTAGTAAAACAAATATGCAGTCTGAAATTCAAACAAAGAGCAACCAGAATGCAACTGAAGAACACCAATACACAAACATGAAACCACAGGTAAACAGTGAAAGAGACAAAGAGACCTCTCTTTCTGGAAGCTGCCCTCTCTGACATTTGTGGGATATCATGCCTAGTCCTGTCTATGTCTATTTGGATGCCAAAAAGTTTCCAGAAGTTTCCCACAAAATTAGGAAAGTCATGGAATATGTCAGATTTCTGAGGTTTTTTTTCTCTCCACATGGATGTGTTTAAGGGATTCTCAAAGGCAAGCATGGGCTGACAGTAAGTTCCAAGGAGTGAGGATTTTTAGGGAGAAAGTTTGAGATAAGGTGCCCATGTTGGTTCTTCCATTCACATTTTCTGTTTTTCTGTTCCTTGTCTGGTTTGTTTGCCACCTCAAAGATTTTCCAAACAACAATGACATTTAATGGGAAAGTGGCAGTCCTTTCTAGAGTCAGACTTGTGAGGCACCCCTAGAAAATATGCTGAAATATGCAACATGGGCAATCATTTAATCGAGGCCTCCCTATTTTCTGTTAGACTACCACAGTACCTGTCAAATAGGAACATGCTCGGTGATTCCCTGTTAATCTGTTTCCAGGGGGAGACGTTCCTAAACACCAATTTGCATGTCTTTTCTCCCTCTCCTAAAACATTCCCTTTACCTTATTGAACCTGTCATGACTCTCTTTCCCTTTCTTCATGCGTCTCAGGTACAACTAGTCATACAGTGGGGTTCTGCTTGACTCTTCCTCCTTCTAAACACACCTGGGCTACCTGACCTCTGCCTTCTAAAGCCTTGCTTCATTGCCCAACTGACTGCTAATAAGAATCCCTTCTATTTCAGCCAAACTCCACTGAGTTTATTGCAATGACTCTTGAACATGGTTCTGGATTCTAGGTCTTAACATTACTTTGGTATTTCTTCATACCAAGAAGTGTCCTTATTATACAGCAGCAATGCCCAAATTTGTGAATCAAAAAATATATATATAGATACAGATATATATATATATATCCAGAGACACAGACTGACTCATTCATTAACCAGTTCTGGCACTGGGGATGCAGCCAAAACCAAAACTTCAAAGACTACGACACTGTGGAATTTACTCTTTAGAGACTGCCTGTATGAAAAAAAAAATGAATATAGAATTCCAAGGGCAGAGGACCCATGGAGAGTTGGGGGATTTGCATACAGTAGGGATGTGCAAGCATCTGAGTCAGAAGGAAGCCAGTGGCTGGAACAGAGGACTAGAGTAGCTGCAGATGGGTTAGGAAAACTAGCAGATTATGGAGGGACTCGCAGGCTATTATAGGAATTGGGCTTTTATTCTGTGAGAAGGGAACATGTTAATACATGTTAACCAGGATTTCTCAACTTTGGCCTGATTGGCACTTGGGGATGAATAAATCTCTATTATTAGGGGCTGTCCTCTGCATTGTAGTATGTTTAGCAGCATACTTAATCTCTACCCACAATCTCTATTGTTGTTATTGTGACAACAATAAATGTCACCAGACACGTCCTAGTGTCTCTTCTGGGTGGTGCAACGACCCCTGTTGAGAACCAATACCCTACGAACAGTTTTCGAAGGCCTTCCCCAGATCTGGTCAAACCAAACCTCCTGGTTAAAGCCTAGAAATCTGCATGGGAATTCAGCACCCCAGAGGACTCTTAAAAGTAGACAAGCTTTGGAAAGACTGCTCTAAACCTTGCTACTGAAAAGTGTGGTTTTAAGACCAGAAGTAAGGACATATCTTGGGTGCTTGTTACAAGTACAGAGTTCCAGGCACAACTCTAGACATGCCTAATCAGAACAAGCATTTTCAACAGAATCTTCTGGGGATCACTGAGCATGTGCCTCTTTGACAGGCACTGTGTTAGAGAATTATAGCAGGTTCAGATCTCAAATTACGGCAAATTATCTCATCTTACATTCTAAGTACATTGGAATGGTGGTCAGGAAGCATTGAGGAAACAGGCTACTTCTGGTGGCCAGGGTCAAATTTTCCCTGTACTCTTTAGAAAGGAGTGGTACAATCTAGGAAGTAGAAAACAAAGATCACAGGGAAGATAGTAAAAGGAAACAGAAGCCTGTAAAGTGGAGAGATATCGCACATAGTTACAGAAACCTGGACAACTTGGAGAAGGAAAGACCAGGAAGATCTACATCGGATAACTTAAGCATTATTTGTTGGGTTATAGGTATTAATGTTTGTGCTGGAGACTCTTTATATTTCTCATTCTCTTACCCACGTTTTGAACAATATTAATGAAAGAGAGTTGGGACTTGATAGTCATATGACTTCCTTTAAGTATGAAATAAAGGATTAACAGGATCCGAAGACCAAGATGTTGTGATAGTCTTTTAGAATAATGACTTTTTAATTTACCCTTGATTAGCAGTTAGAATGATCATCTAAGAAGGGGTGATCTTAGGATACGTTCCCAGCAAGCATGTGTTGCTAGGACTCCAGTTGAAAAAACTTGGAATGTTGGAGCTACATAAGAAAAGATGGAGAGGGTGAAAATGGGTGGAACACTATTTAGCAGGGATTATACACCTGCTCAAAATCATCCAAATCAGGGCGGTGATGTGGAAAATTTGTGAGGACATTGTGAGACATATAAACTTCCATTTCATAACTTCCACAATAAGAGGTATAATAGCATAATACACAGAGGAATAAGTGAAACAAAGAGAAAAAAAATCTTGGAACCAAGACAAAAGAAAACAGAAGGTAAGAAAGACAAGAACATGGATAAAACAGTGTTGGTCCCTTCTGTGCAGGAAGCAAGTGGCCAATTGAAGACATGGGCAGAAGACTCCTTCCAGCCCAGCTCGCCTCAAAGGTCAGACAGCAAACAAAGAGAAGGGCTCTGAGGCCCTGATGTGTCCTGGAGCAGGGAGTTGCCCTGTGTCAGTACCGTGGGTGCTCTCACTCAGCTGACTTGGAAATCATGAGAGCACCATTGTTTCTTCATTTTTAGCATATGATAAAAATATGTTTATGGTAACTATCTGATAAAGAACTGGAAAAGAAAATAAAAATACATAGAAGTAAAAGAAAAGAAACAAAAGATATTCTTTGACTGATTCCTTGTCCTTGAAAACAGCTAGTTGTACAGAGACAGGAGTAAATTTGTTTTTTCTTTTCAAATTGCTATAAACTGGGGGAATTACCATGACTCATTCTTGCTTCCTTGGAGAAACCATTGAGCCAATGAATAAATAATATACTGAAGACCTGCTTCTCATAAAGCTGTGAGGAAAATGGAACAATGAAAATGAATTGTTCATATGCTTTTCTTCCAATGAGGTTATTGGGCATTTACAGGGAAGTTTCTCTTAATACGAAGGATGAAAGAGCCTGCTTCAGGGAAGAAGGAGGTGATCAGTGTTTTGTGCTGATACGATCTCAGAGGAATAGGTGACTTGCCCGGGGTCTCTTAGGAAACCTAAAACGTGAAGAAGTTTGTCTGAACTGTCACCCAAAGGGAAAATGGAATACTAGTTATTCTGCAAGATTGTCATGAATGGATGGTCCTTGGAGTCTATGTCTTATTTTATTTTATTCCTGAAGGAAGTCATATGACCTTTATGTCCTAACTGTCTTCTGTTTAATATTGCCCAAAATGTGTGTAAGGGAATGGGGAAAATAAAATAAAACCAAACCAAACAAAACTTGCTCCTAGGAAAGGAATAGGCATATATAGACAACGAATTTTCAATAAATGTACAAAAGAAATTCCATGGAAAATAACAGTATTTTCAACAAAACTTGCTGGAATCATTGGCTATCTATAGGCAAACAGTAAGAAAAAAAGGAACTTCAACCCATACTTTGCCCCATATAGTAAACTCAAAGGGATTCATAGACAATATGTAAAATCTAAAGGTAGACAAATTCTGGAAGAAAATATAGGAGAAAAGTCTGTAACCTTGGGTTACACCATTATTTCTTATATAAGACACCAAAGCATGATTCTGGAGTGAAAACAATAAATATATAACCTGACCTTTATGAAAAGGAAGATATTTGGGTCTTTGAGGGACTCTATTAAGGGAATGAAAAGAGAAGCCACAAACTGGCAGAAAATATTTGCAAATCTTCTATCTGAAATAGGACTTGTATCTACAATATATCAAGAAATCTCCAAACTCAGTAATAAGAAAACAAATAGCTCAGTCAATCTTGAATAAATGATTTGGGGAGACACTTACAAAAGAAAATATGCACATAGCAAATAAACACTTAAAAAGATGTTACACGTCTTTATTCAGGAAATGTAAATTAAAATTGCAATCAGATACCATGGCATATTTATTACAACATCTAAAGTGAAAATGACTGACCACACAAAGTATTGGGGAAGATTTTAAGCAACCAGAATTCTCCTACACGGTTAACGTAAAATTGTATGGGCACATTGAGCTAGCAATTCCCCTCATGAGTATCTACCCAAGAGATATGACAGCACAGTCTTTACAAAGACTTTTCCATGACATGTGTCCATCAATATTTAAGTGGGTAAAAATGTGATATATCTATATAATACTACTCAGTGGTAAATAGGAATGTACTATACAAGCCACAGTATAGATAAATATCAAAATAATTATGCTGAATGAAAGAAGCCAGAAAACACACATACACTCACTAAAATTTAATTTTTGTAAAATTCTAACTAATCTATTGTGTCAGAAAACTGAAGCGTGGGTTTTTAGGACAGGATACGAATGGTCGAGATGGGACAGGAGGAGGGATTACCAAGGAGCACAAGGACACTTTTGAAGCTGAGGGACATGTTCATCATACTGACTGGGGAGGTTTCCAAGTTGTGTTCATCTGTCAAAGCTGATCAATTGTACACTTGAAATATCTGAAGTTTTGGTGTCTATCCTTTATACCTCAACTAAGATTTTAAAAAGTCATCTTTCAGTTGGGCTATAGAGTTATAAAGCTCAGTTCAGATACAGAACTTCAGTTTATTTCTGTAGTTTTATTTTCTTAATCACTATCCACCCATTTATTTTTTATTATTAATATGATTATCACAATTAGGACTGATGTTAACCTGAGAGCAAACTGTCTGATTGACTTTACTGAGGGATTGGTTTCTTGTGGTTTCTCTAATCTAGGTTGGCTACTGTATGGACAGTTCAGGAGGATGGCTTGAAAGAACATGGATATCAATATCAGGAGCTATCCACAAGGCAGAAATATCATAAATTTTAGTGAGATTAGGTTGTACACTAATGGCAAAATGAAATTGTAGAGATAGATTTAGGAGGGATTCTTAAGTAGGGTGACAGACAAGAATTTGTTCTTGGTGAAAATATTTTGTTCAACTTAAATACAGACTCCTCTGAGGAACATTTTGATAACTGCTTCATGGCATAGATGTCACATTTTAATATTGTTAAACCAGACAGTAACATCTTTAGTTTTGGAAAATAAGTTCAAACATACCTCCTCAATGTAAAAGAAATAAAGGAGTTGGGATTACATGTCGTGGACTGCTTATCCCATTTTGGAATTCAGGATATTAGAGGATAAATATTACTGTCCTTGAAACACCTCAGATGTATTGTGAACCCTAACTTATTCTAAAGATCAAATTTGCAGATCAACTTAAGCTTCTCTTAAAGATAATCTCATTATTGAAATAGGAGAATGCCATAAAAGCTCATCACTGCCAACCAGGATATTATAAGAAGATTTATACACAATAAGGTCTTATGATGAACAGCCGTTGGTTCATTATGTGTCATGTCAACAGACCAAGAGCATAAAAAGTGGCACAAATTCAGATTCTCTACAACAACTGGCACACTCTCCGCTTCTCCAGAAGAAAGATGACAAGCACCAACGAGATGAAGATTCTGATGCTGACTCTTGTACTTGGTGTGGTTTGTGCTGACCAGGGACCTCAGTCTGCGAATGATGACTCACTGGTACCAGGGGTCTGCTGATCTGGGAGGAGGTCTTGGTGGAGTGTGTGTGTGTCGTGTGTGTGTGTGTGCACGTGTTTCTCATTCTTTAGTTTATACGGGTGCATCAGATTTTATATACACCTTGGTCAATGCATCTGTATAAGGATAAAATCGTTGTTCTGTCTTTCAACTCTTTATATTTTTTCCGTAGGTAAAAAAAAAAAAGAAAAACGAATGTGCCAAAATCATAGCTATGAGTTGTCATGTTTAGCTATTTCAAGAAGCTCCCCATTCCATGATTTATACTTGAATACAGATTATTTCTTTTCATAACATTCTACTAGGTAGAGAGTAGAACATGACTTTGCTTAATAAGATCAGATTTTTTTCTTCTGAAAAGTGGACACCTCTTTTGAGTTAAAGCAGAAGCAATGATTATGATGGGTGTTGGTCAGAAAACAGATTGACTAACATTTCTTATGGGAACTTTCCTTTTTAGATTCCAGGAGAATGGTACACCATTTCCTTGGCATCCAATGACGTAGAGAAGATACGTGAAAATGGCTCACTAAGGGGTTATCTCCGCTGGATTGAATGTAGCAACAATTGCGACACAGTCCACATCACTTTGTATCAGAAGTAAGCAAAATTTACCTAAACTTAAAGCAACAAAACTGTTAACTTCTGACATGTGGTCCAGTCTCAAATTTGCAGTGAAACATCTAGATGATGTTTAAAATTTCAGTCTCTGAACTTTATTCATAGAACAGTGTTCTTAGTTCAGTGTTGTACCCTTGGCCATCAGTAGGAACTCCCTGCAGATTAGCATGTAGCTTTTTCTTAAAGGGCATGGTGGTTGAGCATGTCTGTTTGAATTATATCAATAGTGATAGAGCGATGCCAGCAGTAAGAAAGGAATCTTGCCTTGAAAGCCCGAAAGTTATGGCAATGGCAGTCATATCCCCAGGATCTGTGTGCTTGATTCTGCAGTTTTTACATATATTGGAAACAGGTTATTATATAAAGTTCCTTTTTAGGTACACTTCAATGTGAAGGGCTTTACACAAAAGATTATCCACCTGACATTCTGATGGCAAGTTTCAATCAATAAATTAAGACTTGGATGCAACAAGCAAACATTTACAGAACGTTTACTCTATTGCAGGCATTGTATTAAACATGGGAATAAAATATTGAGAAAGAAAAAGTATGTCTCATCTTCACAGTTCAAAATTTAATCAGGGTCACAGGCATCTGTGTTAAAAAAGTAACAAAAAAACTCAATGGTAAAGTTCATACTGAAGCATCAGTCAGTGAACACCTTTGTCAGTCGTGGGAGTGAGAAATCGTTCTCACAAGGGATGGCATTTACTCATTGAACACTGAATGAAATTTTAAACCAAAAATTAGGGAAAGAGAAGAACTAGTGTGCAGAGAGGCACAGATCTGTTAAAAGATCATTGGAGTTCAGGGGAGGTTGGATTTTCAGCGTGATGGTGTACTATGTGTGTGAAGTGGATTGCAGAACACTAAACTAGAAACAAAACCCAGGCTTCGTTCTGGAGAATTTCATCTGTCAAAATGTTAATTTTATGTTTATCATGTGGAAAATCAGCATGGATGTAAGTTTTAAAATAAGGGAATAATAAAATTTACTTTCTGTCTAATTATCCATCTTCTAGGAACTCATATGGTAGAGACTGTATTCAGGAAAATAATTTTGGGGAATTTTAGCAATGGAATAAGTAGGTACGGTGATGAGTAATTAACATTTTAAGAAAAATTTAGAATATGAATCTAGGATTTAATTCTCAAGTTAAATGCTGAAGTTTGAACCTGTCTGTCTGTAAAACTGGTGATACCACTAAACCAAGGTAGAAAATAACATATAAGGTGGAGAAAAACAAGTAATAATAATAATGTTGAATGTGAACTATTAGTTTGAGATGTGAACAATGGATTTATAAACACCAGATCTGTGAATGTTGTGTGAATATGTTTATATTTATTTCTGTGTCTATGTTTGTGTCTGTGTCTATCTCTGTCTTAATTTCTATCACTATCTATGTCTATGTCTATTTCTAAATAAGTGTAACCTGAATTCATACAAGTTGAAGAGTTAGCTTAGAGAGAGTGAGGACTTCAGAATCTATAGGAGCATCAACATTAATGGTAGAGGCAGAGAAATGATCTGTGGAAAGGAGAAAGAGGAAAAGGTGGGATTGTTTATAAAGGTGGGAATAGAGCAGCAATCTTCAACATGGGGTGAGATCCTGCCCTCTCTCCCCAATGGCTATGTGGCAACATCTGGAGACATTTTTCCCTGTCACAATTAGGGGCAGTGGCTACCGGAATCTAGTGGGTGGAGACCAGGGATGCTGCTCAACACCCTACAGTCCACAGGACAGTGTCCCCACCACAAAGAACTATCTAATCCAATATGTCCATAAGTGCTGAGGTTGAGAAACCCTGCAATAGAGTAAATAAAGCACCAAATAGTGTGCAGAGACTAAATGCATATAAGATGAAAAACATCTATTATTTTTGGCAATTAAAATGCATTGTAACTTTTGCAGTTCCTCAAGAGTCAAGGAATGGGTGGGGAATAAGAGATGTTTTGTTTGTTTTTAAGGATTAATGGGGTGTGCCAAAAGCACACAGCAGTGGGAACGAGAACGGAAAATAATATTTACAGGATCGATTGTGAGTATATGACGTTTTCGGATGAGTGCATGTTCTGAAACCACGAAACGTGTTCAAATTCATGGTTTCTGCTCTATCCAACACATTTACATGTCTGGATCCTGCAACTATTTCTATTACTAATTACAAAAGCAATCTTGGAAAAGACATTGAATTTTCCAAGCATTCATTTTGTCACACTGAGTCAGGCGAAGGTCCAAGTTTGGAAAGTTGCTATTGATGATAGCTGAGAACAAGTCTCAGAACATTGACGTCATATGTTCCTCAGCCATGGGAGAGTGTTTAAAGCTACTTAAAATTATACTAATTCTTTTGACATTTTTCCTACTCTTATTTGACCAACACAATCAAATTTGTCTATAACTAAATTCTTTGAATATTAAAAGTTGCCTATTAAAGTTTTAAGAACAATGATCTGGTTATTTTAATTCCCAAAGGTAAGTATGAGAATAGTTAAAATAACAGCAAAAATTTTCAAACCAATTTCTACATAATTTGAGCATTAGTCGAAAGCAATGGAGGCATTAGGACAAAATTCTATCTGTATAGCTTAAAATAACTATAAATAATTTTCAAATATCAATACTGAAATATTAAGTGATCAAATGCCTCACTGTTTGATTTCTATGGGAAAAAATGTACAATGTGGTGTTTTAGTAAATTTTTTTTAATTTTAAATATGATATGCAGCAACAAGATCTCAATACAATTACAGAATACATGTGTCCAAAATTTTCCAATAAGCTCATTACTACCTCTCTTTTATTACCTATTGTACTAGGAAATGATATGTTTTGATTATATGTTAACTTTTATTTTAACATGAGTTATTTAAGTGTAAGTTTATATACTTACTTTTTAATAATGACTGTGCTTGACATTTGGGTCACAAAATTCCTGAACATTTAACAATCATTTCTTGTGAGCTGGTATGAGAAGGCTGTAGCCCACTACCTATCATATAGCTATAGATGCTTGCATAAGGGATTTCGCTATTATTAACAAACTGTTCATGTCTAGGCAAGTCCTGTTCATGTTTAGGTAAGTTTGGAAGACTGGAAATCTTTAGCATCTTGAGAAGATGGGGATACCTAAAAAGCTTCTTCAGTAGCTCTCTTAACTGACTGTCACACATTGCAAGGAATGGTAGTGAGACATAGATTATTGTTGAAGGAAGGGTTGATAACAGTATGTTAAAAATAAGACATGTCAAAATTAAAATGAAGAAAGTTAATCATATTGAGTTCTGATTTTTTTCCCTATTACAGTCTCAGGTGAAAATTATTTCCAATTTATTTTTAAATCAAGTAACATCTTGGTAATTTACGCTAAAAATAATGAAGAAGGCAAGATCACATATGTAACTGAACTCTTCGGTATGTATTATAACTTTTTCTGTGCAAATGAAACATGTTAACATTATGTATATTATTTATACTAAGGAATGAAGTAGGTATATGCATTACTTTTTATCAAGTGCACTGCTGAAGAAATGTGTTCACACTTGAGAATTCAGACTTCATGTTGACTGAGTCAGAGATGCTGAAAGGTTGCCTAGAAATGAAGAAATGCATCCATTATAGGGCTCTGTCAGACAGCTTTTCTAAAAATTATACACACTTATTCTGAAGATCGAGTAAATAATCCAGGGTGGTCCATAAGGTTATTGTCAAATATCACACATCACTGGTATAGCTGGTTCTGTCACTTAAGTGAACCAAGATTTGAAATTTGGTTTCAGCAGACTAACCAGTTTCCAGTCATGACTGTATTCACCTCAACCACAAATGCTTTATTTTAGCATAATTTTTAAAATAGTGCCTAAGAGTTGAACCTGTTGCTCTGCAAATAAACACTAAGTTATATTGTATCCCTCAGATGCAGTGTTCTTAATCAAGTCAGCCATTTAGACGTCTGGCTAACTCCACAGGGCCAGTGATAGATGCATTTGAGCCTTTCTGCTATTAGATCCACATTTGATTGTGGATGGGGGTTGATTCTTGTCTTTGACAATGACGAAGGGTGAGTTTTTTTCCTATCAGCATGTGTGATGGGGCTAGTGCACTTGGTGGAAAGTTCAAATCATTTTTTCCCATTCATTTGATTAGGGTTCAAGAATACCAGGGAATGGATCCTAGAATGTAGACAGAGTTGAAAGGAACAGTTGCAGTTTGCAGGGATTTCTGAACTCTCAGGCCTAACCATTACCTTCCCTGGAGGTGTTTTTGGAGACTGTATCCGATTTGGAGATTCTTGAGCTCACTGGATGAATGGTCTTTAATTTTATTAGTAGTCCTAAGAACTGGAAAGTAATAAAATCTGAAATATTTGGACTCCACCACATGGTACCATCTGAAGACCTGACCTGAACATTCAGGCCTCTCACTTGAAAATTACGTGGTTGAGCAGCATTAACGTGCTGGGGGAAGGGAGAGTGATGATGGTGAGATTTATCATACAGCATAGTTGTGACCAGGCCATACTTTAGAAATTATGGAGGGTTCTAATGGACATCTCTTATCCCTTATTTGCTACGAAATGCAGCAAGAGAACCTAATATTAGTGAACACGATTATCAGAAGTTCAAGGAACTGACTGAGGACAAGGGTATTCCAACAGAAAATATAGAAGACGTCATCGCAACAGGTAAAGTCCTAGAGGACAAAACTTATCTGAAATGAAAACATAGCACTATGATTCTTGGTTCAAATTTCCTATTCATACAATCATCTTTTATGAAGGCTATTATGAGATAATCCTTAGAAATACTGAGCAACTTCGATGACCATTTTCTTCCCTCTTCATTCTCTTTCACAGATGACTGTCCCATCTGAGAACATTGGTTTGGTGAGTTGAAATATGATACATACACCTCCTGACTTTTTTAATAGGTCAAGACTTTTTGTTCATGGGGTTACTGCTTTAAGTATTGAATAACAAAAACAGTCGACTTCAAGGGTGGCAAAGGCTAGAACTTAGATAAGCTTGTGGGTTTAAAACATTCAAAAAATAATGCTAATCTAGACTATAACAGTGGGATTCTTTACTTTAAGGACAAAGGGAGGAAAGTTTGTGAGACACTGAACTGTGAAATATGATTATTCCTGGTGAATTCCAGTGTGAATAAATTATCTTGCAGTCACAAAGTCTTTCACAATTATAAATAAGAGCAATAGAAGATGTGAGTGGTACACACTTACACAGTACATAGTTTTCTATGTCTTGTAGCCACAAATATGTACCTCTGAAATTCTCAACATAAAGTCCTGATACAGGATCACTCACAATTAATTGTAACCTGTGGACTAGTTTCACATAGACCACACACATGCACATACACAGATGGAGTTCTTAAAATGAGTCCTGTGTGAGAATTCCTCTACCATTTTCTACAGCAATTGCTTTTATCTTTTCTTTCACACTTTCACCAATATCACATCATTAATATCAGCTCAACTACATTTTTAAATGTTCTCTTACATGCCTAAGGAAGACGACATAGAGAATATAACCAACGTCATCATCTCCAATGCATGAGAATCACTGAGACGAAGATGAAATACCCTTTTCTTTCAAAATGCAGTTTCTTCTTTCCTAGGAAATCATGATCTTGGCCTCACGGCTTGACTTCCAGTCACCGTCTATGCCCTGCTTGATGTTCCTGGATTCCTAACTGATTAAATAAATTGATTAACATGTACACATATGTGTCTTTGAAGAAAGGTACTATATTTGTAATTCACAGAAATACCTACTTGAAAGCAATTATCCCGAAAATTGAGTTTACAATGAAACAGGAGATAATTCTGTTTAGGATTAATAGAACAGCTCCTGGAAGTGTCTTGGTGGGAAGGCAAAATATAACCTAAAGCATCATGGATGGTACTTTTATAATGCGATGTAAATTTCCCACCAGATATCACTTGAGAGATGGGACTGGATGGTCACACTACTTCAAAAAAGAGCCTCTGTTTTCCTAACTGACACCGGAAAACATCTCAATCGTTATGTGGCTGAGCAGCTCTAATGTATTACCAGGGGATGTGGATAGGGATTTAGCAGAATGCAGTATAATATGACCAATGCCGTAATTTAGAGAAAGTCCCTACTAATGTAGACTTACCACTACTCATCCACTTATAGCTCTTTTCTGGAGAAAGAGACTTCATTTTTCCTTAGAGTATGATTATTAGTCATTAAAGGTGACCAAGTAACCAAAATCTGATAAGAGGCTAAGTCATAGGAAGAAAATCAAGATACAAGATAAAGAACTTGCACGCATAATGTGCGAAGCCCAGAGACTGTGCAGAATCCCATTATGATTAGAGGACCATAGCACCAGGATACCTACATAATGCAATGGTCCCTTTTTCAGAGGACAGAATACCTTATTATCCACTAGCTGTGAGCAAAGTGTTTATCAGGTAGGAGATCTGCATCTTCTTAACCAAACTCTACCAATGGGATGGGTTAAGGGAGCAGCTACTTTGGCAAAAAACCCAAAGGTTAGGATAGGACTTCTGGAATGACTGAATGAGAAACTCAGAAGATTATGAAATTATCAAAGACAACCATTTCAGAATTCTGGAAATTAATTAAAGGCATACAACAAATGTGAAAAATGTTTATTCAAGAAAAACTACTGAACGATGATAAAAAAAAGTAGAGAGTCTGTGGTGTTTTACTTGGGGCTGCCACTGTCCTATCCCATCACCGAAGGCCAGCAGCCTTACTGCTTATGGACTGGGCTAACTTTATTTGCAGCTCTACATAAAAGTCACATATCAAAGGTGTTTTCAAAATCAATAGTAAGTGATTGGTGGTAAATGATGGGAAAAGAGAGCATCATGGTTACTAAAATGATCATATTGTTGGATCAGGCAAGAGACGGGCAAAAATATAAAAGGGAAATATGGGAGCTGAGACAGTTCTAGACAACTGTGGAAACCTTTGGCATATTCCTGGGGATTTGGAAGGCTGCGTCTGTATATGCAGGACGGCAACAATGCCCAGGAAAGACAAAAGATGGCAAGTCAGTAACCTACCCACTCATGCCTCACTGTAAACTGCGTGAACTCTGAATGCATGTTGCAACCCACATGCAGGTCTCCTGGGCAGGCAAGACGTTTGTGCTTGTTGACACAACTTGTTTAAGGAAAACTGAGCAATCATTGGTTGAGTACTGAGCTGTGCTGACTCAGGCCTGACCCCTAGGGAACCAAACTTAAAAATAAAAAGAAGAATTAAGAAAAAAAAAACTGAGCCGAGACTTCAGTGGTCGCACACTGTTTGGAATAAAGACTCTATACAATTAGTACAGGCAAGCCACTAAACAAAAATGAGATTTTCTGAGCTCCTCATTAGAAAATAATAATAATAACAGAAAAAATGGAACCAATAACATTTCCCAAGGGAAGTCAGGATCCAGATTTGTTACACTATAATGATCTAAAATATCAAATTTTAAAACAAAACAAAAATCTACTAGATATGGAAAGAAAGGGAAAATGATAGCTCATAAAGAAGAAAAAATGTCAATGGAAAGTCCCAGATATTGGCATTATTAGAAAAAATACTTTAAATCAGCCATTATAAACAAGTTCAAGTAAGTAAAGGAAATGATGTTCAAATAACTAAAGCAAAGTATAAAGTCAATAACACATCAAAAATCTCTTTTGATAAAGAGATAGAACGTACTAAAAAAATGAAAAGAAAGAAATTAAAACTCTAGAGTCGAAGATTATTATAAAATGAATGAAAAATTTACTACAGTGGCTAAGCAGCATATTTGACCTGGAAGAAAAAAGAATTAGTAAATCTGAAGATAGGTCAATAGCTATTATCTATGCTAAAGAATAGTAAGAACAGAGAATGAGGAAAAATGAACAGAGCCCCAGAGACCTGTGGAATACCATCACCAGTAACAACATACATGTAAATGGAACTTATAGAAAAAAAGGAGAGAGAAAAAGAAAACTTATTTGAAAGTGTATTGGCTGAAAACTCCCCAAATTTGATGGAACAGAAAACCCTAATCTATATTTCCAAGAGGCTAAGATATTCCAAGCAGGACAAATTCAAAGACATTCACATCTAAATACATCTTAGGCAAACTGTCAAAAGCTAAAGATAAAGGGAAAATCTTGAAGCCAACAAGAGAAAAATGACTAACCAAGTATAAAGGAAGCTCCAAATGATTACAGCTTACTTCTCATTGAAAATGATGGAGCCAGTAAACAGTGGGATGACATACAGTCATGTGCCCCATAATGATGTTTAGGTCAATGATGAGCCACATATAGGACGGTGGTCCCATAAGATTAGTACAATACAGTCTAGCTGTGTAGTAGGCTATACCATCTAGGTTTGTGTAAGTACACTCTGTGATGTGTGCACAAGCACAAAATCACCTAAGGACACATTTCTCGGACTGTATCCCTGTCGTTAAGTGACACGTGACTGTATTTAAAGTGCTGACAGAGAAGAAGAAAGAAAAAAATTCTACATCCAGCAAAACAATTCTTCAAACAAGAAGGCAAAACAAAGACATTCACAGATAGACTTATAGAAGTGGTTGTTAGCATACCTGCTTTAGAAGATATACTAAAAGAAGTCTAGCAGGCTGAGAAGTAAGGACATCAGATGGTAACTTGAATGTTCATTAAGAAATAAAGGCATACAGGCTACTGCTAAAGGTTATTACATAGGTAAACCTAAGAGAAAGTATAAGTATTTACTATACAGACCTATATCCAGGAGAAAATTTGAATAAAACTTACATCTACTATTTAAACTTAATGGTGAAATGTTATGTTTTAGTCCATTAATCAAGAACAAAATAAAGATGTCTGGGTGAGACGGATGGAAAATATCTCCTGATGGTTATCAGGAGTGTGAGGTAGGTTGGATCATTGTCTGACACAGAAATTTATTTCCTCTTTCTTACAATCGGCAACTGCACAGATAAAAAAATATAAAAGGATATGTTAAAAAAAAAAAAAAGCCTAAGTCCAAGAGCAGAGGAAAAGAAAATTAAAGGGAAGCAATCAGAATGAACATTAGTCTAACATTTTTAGTTAGGAAAAAGGCAAAGTAAGAGTTTAACAAGCAGGTCAAAAATATTATGTTTTGTTCTTTATCTGAGTCTTCTTGAAAGGCCAGAGAGTAGAGCAAGAAAATGATTCAAGGGCTATGATGACTCTGTGGAGAAAGATCTCTTATGTCAATACCATGGATTCTTTTACTCATCTGATTTGGAAATTATTCATCACACAACCATTTTTGTTTCTTACTGAGGAAAGAATTAAACATACTTTGTCTGATGTTATATTAGACAAAAAATAAATAACTAAACATGTACATATAAAAATAAGTCTAAAAATTATTCTCTTTTTCCCCAATGTCTGTAATCCAACTTGCTCTATAGAGACAGAAGAAATATTTCCCTTTTAACTTTCAAAAATTAAGGCAGAAGGCAATCACATCCCTTTCCACAGTGGTTTGGGGAAAGAGTTGAGTCTACGAATATATAGCATGTCACAAATTACAGAATCCTATACAGATGTTAAGGAAATAGAAACATCTACATAATTTGATTGTATGTCTCATTAAGTTCAAATAAAGTAAGGCAGTGTCACCTCAGTGACCCCAAAGAGCCGGCTTTGTAGGAAAAAAGAGAATTTTAAATCTTTTTTCTTCCTGAGATCATAGACTCAGAGTAATGATCAGATTTCCTGGATTCATTCATGACCTCTCCAGTCTGGCAGAGGTATCTGAGTCCCTGACTGACCTGTTAGTGAAGGAAGATAGAACACTTGGGAATTCTGAGATTAGTCCAAGAAGTTGGCCATTAGAAACTACTAATTATGCCACTTTTTTTGTTGTTGAGAAACACGATAGTCATTTGATTTTAGAACTCGCATCTTCCTATTCTTCATCCAGACTCAAGAGTTGTTTTCTTATATTTGTAAAGCATGAGTAAAGAACCACAAAGGTGATTTGTTCTTTATATGACCTTGTAAGGCTGAACAGTAAGCTGATTTACATGTGAAGAAATGGGCATCCTGGCTTCCCCGAAATAACTCTGCTATTCTTGGGACTGATCCGCTGGTTTTTCTAATAGATAAACGCAACAGCAAATATATCGTTTGTATATTATTTTCTCCCTGCCAAGCATATAAGCTTTGTATAAGCATTGGGAGTATGTTATATAAAAGCATATAACATATATATTTGTCAACTCGTCTTTCACAAAAATTTTAGAAAACCAGGCTTAGGGCCAGGAATGGACAAATTCAAGCCACTCAAAATCAATGTCCCCAATGAGGTCTCCAAAGCTACATACCCTTGGGCAAGCCTCACAGTCCCTTCTGATCCTGGGCATAACTGGAGACTAGGTGTTGACTCCTCAGCATCTTGGCATTGTTGCCTGCTTTTGGAACCTGTTATGGGTCAGGGCATTCTCTGTTCTCTCTATTGTTTAGCAAGGAACACAAAGGATGTTTCCACACAAAGGAACACAAAGGACATGGGCTGAGGCAAACTCTTATTTACCATCAAAGGTCTCATTATTTGCCTTAACATCCCTGTCTTGAGAAAGAATGGGAGAGGAGGTTTTTCAAAAATGGCATATGCTGAAACACTATGGCATGAGCAGGGACAGTGGGCATCACTTGAGACATGCAGAATCATTCCCAGTCCAGCATCTAGATCTTCTATTAGAGATCAGGCAACAGATGCACAGAGTTAGAATTCTGCAAGGTCACAGGATTGGACGATGGAACGTATTGGAGCCAGATTCACACTCCTGCTGTCAGGCTCTGTGGTCGGCTCAATGCATCTCGGATCCCAACTCATCTTGATGCCATAAATGCACCCATATGATGAGTGATTTGGCAGAACTCTTTAAACTCCTAGAGCAAGTTTTCTCAGCTATGGTAATATTGACATTTGGAGTGAGATAATTCTTTGTTAGGTTTCCTGGGCATTATAGAATGTTTAGCAGCACCCTTAGCTTTAACCCATGAGACGCCAGTATCAAATACCCCACCTTCTGGAGTGCTAATCAGAAATGTCTTTAGCCATTGACAAATGTATCCTGGGAAATGTGCACAATTGCCCCGTTAATGAACCCAGCTCTAGTGTTTAACTACCTGCTCTGGCTGTCCAAATAATGGCTGAATTCTTGAAAGAAAAAAGAACTAAAAAACAAAGTAAAAAATAAAATCCTTCTTAATGAAAAAAAAAAAAAAACAGGTCAAGTATACATGCTGTGATGTGAATCAGAACATAGACCACCCATGGTTGAACAGGAATTTTGTTTCTGTCTTTCAGGGGAATGAGGCAACTATATTCCACAGCTGATTGTGAGTATGAAGGCCGTTCACTGGACAGCTGTGGTTTGGGCTTAAGAATAGCGAAGATGATAGATTACTGATGCTTCCTCTCTCATCCAACAGTCTCATAACGCTCTGATATGTACTCGCTTCTCCATACTCGCTCTTATTGTAGACATCCTTCGTTCCTCCAGTGGACCATTGGCTCCACACTGGTTTTGTGGACAATCGTTTTGATTCTACCATTTATCTCACTCCAATGCCAGTAGTGTTTCTCAAGCTAATATTGTTTAAGGTACTCCCTTTCAAATGAAACACAAAACAACAAAGTTACTTTTTGGATTCCACTTGTCTAAATGGTAATCTTTAAATTCTTTATCAGTGTACAGAAGACTAAAGCATCAAGATCTGCTATGATTGAATTGTGTCCCAGCAAAATTCACAAATTATGTTTTGGGATTATGACTGCTCAGATTCTACCTTCGTGGTGCTTCTGATATGCCTTTGGAGCTAATCTGATGTGGGGAAACTCATGGTTACAGGTTAAATTTGTATTTAAATTCCTCAGCAGTCCAATTGACGTTTGTGACATAAGCAATATTAGGATTCTGACAAGTTATATCACCCTAAAACCTGCTTTCCACATTCATTCAGCTCACTTGCTTATTCAGAATTTCTTACGGATTCTAATGGACAACTGTTATTGTGGTTTATAATAAGAAATGATATGATATGATATTAAGGGATCTTCATCCCCATTTCTGGCCATTTCATGGCACATTTCTGGCTGAGAGCTTCTAAAACTCTTGGAATTTCCTAAGTGATAAGAGGGATAAAGGTGAAAGGAACATCTTTTGTTATTCATAGCAAGCCCCTGTAGGGGAGCAGAATTTGCCACCTCAGAATGTGTCTCTTTTACATGAGGATTACTTTTGGCTGGTTATTTTTTTTTTAAATTGCAGACATGGGAAAAGCTCTGAAAGCCAAGTAGAAGTTACCCTTTGTAAGAGACAATTACATTTGTAAGGGAAATCTCCATTTGTAAAGATGTCTCCGGCTCTGTACCAGGAAGAGGAGGATGACCTTATCTCCAGAAACTCTTATCAATGCTGAAAGCAAGGACTTAAATCTGCATAATAACCTTATTCTTCTTTACTGTGCTTTTTCTGGTAATCTCCCATAACCGACTCCCTCCACCCCCAACATCCTCCTTTGTCTTTAGCTGAAGATGGTATTTAAGGTGGCAAAATTGGCTATTCCGGTGAGTTGCTCAGTTTTCCTGGCTTTCTCCTGTGGGGACCAGAATCAGCCAACTCAAGCACTGAAGGAGGCTTTGACCTTTCCTGCCCCCAATAACTGTCTGAAGGGATTTGGGGTGGAAGGCCTGTCCCTGGGGCAGGCCATCATTTTGGATAACTCTCGGGATGGATAGACTGGGAGGGCCTTTGCTGGGCCCATTCTTATCAAAGTTCTGTTTACCAGACATTTACATTTGTAAGGGAAATCTCCATTTGTAAAGGTATCTCCTTCCCTGTATAGGGAAGAAGGAGGGATGACTTTATCTCTAGGGATCTTATCAGTGTGGAAGGCAAAAATTTAAATCTGCACACTCTTGTTTACTGTGCTTTTCTTGTAATTCCTCATGATCCTCATTTATCTATATAAGAGGAGAACCTCCACTGTTCTGGTGAGGGATACTGTTTCCCTGAGTCTCTCCCCTGAGTCTCTACACATGTTACAAAGCTTTGTTCGATTTTCTCCTGCTATTCAGCCTCATGTCAATTTAATTTGTTGCCCAGCCAGATAGGACCCAGAGTGGGTAGAGAATGCTCTTTCTCCTCTTCACTCCCGTGTATACACGTTATAAAGCTTTGTTTGATTTCCTTCTGTTATTCTGTCTCATGTCAATTTAATTCATAGACCAGACAGAAGGACCTAGAGGGTAGAAGAATTGTCTTCCTCCCCTCCACCCCTTTCAACCACACCAGAGTTTATGTTAATGAAGTGACTTTTGGAAAGCCCATAAGAATGGGGGCTGGTTGCCAAGGAAACCAATTAGAGTGCTAGGATTTTCAGTCCCACCACCCAGACCTCTGAAGAAGGGGGAGGGGTGAAGGGGCTGGAGACTGAGTTCAATCACCAGTGGCCAGTGATTTAATTAATCATGCCTAAGTAATGAAGCTTCCAAAAATCCCAAAAGGAGTGCTCCCAGGTTAGTGAACCAGAATGCTTTCACATGTCAGGAGGGTGGCACACCCCAAACTTCACAAGAACAGAAGCTCCTGTGTTTGGGACCCTTCTGAACCTGATTCTGTTTACCTCTTTTTCTGGCTGTTCATTCATAGCATTTAATATCGTTTGTAATAAACCAGTAAGCAGTTAGGAAACTGGTTTCCTGAGTTCTGTAAGCTTCTCTAGTAAATTAATGGAGACTGACCTAGAAGGGGGTCTTGGGAACCTATGTTTTATAGCCAATCGGTGAGAAGCACACATGACAACCTGGACTTGTAATTGATCTGAAGGGGAGGAAGACTATCTTCTACCCACTCTGGGTCCTTTCTGGCTGGGCTACAAATTAAACTGAATTGAGACAGAATAACAGCAGAAAAATCCAACAAAATCTTTATAACATGTAAACATGGGAGAAGCCAGGGACACTGACTTTCTCAACAAAATGGCAGAGGTTGTCCTCTTAAATAGAAACACAGACGAGGATGCTGGGGTTGGGTCATTTATGGGAGATTACCAGAGAAGCAAAGTAAGTTTATTATGCAGCCTCGCCTTCCGCCTTGATAAGTTTCTAGAGATGAGGTCCTCCCCCGTTCTTCCCAGTACAGAGAGGGAGACATCTTTACAAATGGAGATTTCCCCTTATAAATGTAAATGTTTGGTTTTAGCAACAACCCCAGTCTATTGATACCCAAAGTAATCTCTGTTGATGGCTCATCCCAGGGACAGGCCTTCCATCCCAAATCCCTTTAGACAGTTAGTGGGGGGTAAGGTCAAAGCCTCCTTCAGAGCAAATAATCAAGGTAAAGAGACATATTTTGAGGTGGCCAATTCTGATCCCCCACAGATGTATTAAGAGGGGGGGGGTAGTCTTGTAGGATTGAGCCCTTAACCTATGGGATCTGACAGTCTATCCAGGTAGATAGAGTCAGAATTGAGTTAAATTTAAGGACACCAAGTCAGTGTGTGCTGAGAATTGAAGAATTGCTAGGTGGTGTTAGAAAGCACACACCAGAACAACCCTTCCTAACTTTCCTTCTATGATTTGCAGGCAGAGAAAAATATATCAGTGAGGATGATTGTGAGAAGTTTAGAGAATTGGCTGAGTAAAAAGGCATCCCATAAGAAAATATTATGAAAGCCATTGATACAGGTAATATGATGATACATTTTTCCAGGAATATAAAATTTGCATGTTATGGAAACACACTACAATGAAGAAAATTCACGCTTTGTTCAAATTTCCTGGTATTTGTCTGTCTGGTAAAAAAGTGACATCAAAACCATCTCAAAGGATTAATTCTCAGCAGCAGAGCTGTGTTGGTAAAAGTGAGTCAGTCTCAGACAGGCAGTTGAAGATGATACATATGATCTAGGAGGCATCCTATTATGGTCCATCATGCTAGAACTTCCTGTTATACCCTTCATCCTGCATAGCTCTTGTATTGAGTGGGAGGTAGGTCTGAGTCTCCTTACAGTAAGACTGGGGCATTCAAAGATGGTGCAGCAGCTGAGATCTGGCATGGGACCCTAACAGAGGGTCAATGTGGTGCTGGAAGACTGATCCTGTTGAAACTCAAGTGGAGGAGTTGCAGTTATACACTAAATCACAAGCTCTAAAGACCATATTTAATTCCACTATGATTGAGAGACCAGGAAGCTATCACATTTTTCAGTAGGGTTAAGAGTCTTTTTTTTCCCCAGAGGAATAGAACTTGTTAATGAAGTCTCCATGGTGAGTAGCATATTTAGTTTGCCATCAGAGTGATCAGCACCATGGTAACAGAACTCTTTCAGTGGCACGGGTTAAAAAAACTCAGGAATCCATTTCATGGAGGGGGACAGTAGTATATAGAAATAAAACATATTGTAATAAGATTTAAATGAACCAAAGATGCCAATTTCTGGTTACTGAAGCACTCACCACTCAAAGGAGCTGTGGTTTGCTGTGTCAAATCCAGTGTACATCCACAATAAACAAAGTAAAAACAAGATTTAAAGGAACAAATGGAAGTCTATTTACAGTACTTAAGTGAACAGTCATTTAGAAAGTTGTTTGTTATACAAAACTCTGGGTTTTCACTTCAATGAGGCAGTGGTTTGTAGCTTGAGCTTGCAGCAAAAAAGACCTTAAGAAAAAAAACCTTAGTCTAGTGATCTATGTAAAAATGCCTCACTTATGTATAAGTAGACGGACACAAGTGGAATTCAGACTATTGGACCAGAACTGAGAGAGGGTCTGGAATTGATTAGTAGGGTTGATGGAGAGGGCAGAGAGAGCCAGTTGAGTAAATCCTTTTAGAGGTGTCTAACATTCAAGGAAAGACAAAAATTTATCAAGAAGAAATGATAAATGGAATGAAAATATGAAATGAAGGTGGAGAAAATGGTCAAGAATTGGATTTTATGTAATCTCAATCAGATTGGAAACAAATTGAGAAAATAAAGGAAGAATGCTCCATGAATACTGTCAAGTTATGGGATTTCCTTGTCTTAAGTTGTATTAAGGGAGCATCATAATTTGGGGTTATGATTTTTCTATAAAATAACATGATTATGATGAGTGCCATCCCACGCTTGGAGACTCAGATAATGCCTGATGCTTTAAGATGAAGGGGAGAAAGAGCATTCTCTACCCACTTTGGGTCCTTTCTGGCTGGGCTACAAATTAAATTGACATGAGGCGGAATAGCAGGAGAAAATCAAACAAAGCTTTATAAAACATGTATACATGGGAGAGACCAGGGAGTTTCTCTCAACAAAATGGCAGAGATTCTCCTCTTACACAAACAAGGATTTTTGGGGGGAGTTGGGAGTGTCAACAACGAGGGATTACAAGAAAAGCACAGTAAGGTTATTATGCAGATTCAAGGCCTCACCTTCCACATTGACAAGTTTCTAGAGATGAGGTCATCCACCCCTCTTCCCAGTACAGAGAAGGAGATACCTTTATAAATGGAGATTTCCCTTACAAATGTAAATATCTGGTAAACAGAACTTTGATAGGAATAGGCATAGCAAAGACCCTCCCAGTCTATCAACACCCAGAGTCATCCATGGTGAAGGCCCATCCCGGAGACAGGCCCCCCATTCCTAATCCCCTTAGATGGTTGGGGTGGTGAAGGTCAAAGTCTCCTTCAGAACAAGGTAAAGAGGCACATCTTGAGGTTCTGTTTTCCCACAAAGACTTCTGAAAGGAATGACGTCTCAAAATTGTCATGAAAGTCATGAAGCACATATAGTGGTGATGAAACGATTATACCCAGAGTCACAGGCATTTCTGGTGTTAAAAACTTAATCATGCAATTTATAGAATACTAATCAATGGACATAAAATATATATCCTCGGAGCATCAAACCCTTGCCTCTGCCCATGGGTCATTTATAGTTTATTGTTTATACATTTATTTCTTTGCTAGACTGCATACACTTTGAGATAAGGTTCATTGAAACACATCAATATCATAACACCAGCACTGAGAAAGATAATGCTTTTCCCTCATGAATTGCCGAACAACATTTACTTTTTTTCATATAAACTCATTTTTTTTTGTCACTCCTAACAGGTAAGTTTATGTCAGCATGTCTTAACGGATTCCACAAAAAAAAATTCTTCAAGATGCTCTTCAGAGAAGTGGCTCCTGGTTAAACTCCTTTGGGAAATTCTGTATATCACATCCCTGGATTGGCAGTCATTCACATCTCCAGATCCCAACGCCATTCATAATAAGAGTTATTACTACATTAGGATCCTAAGTGTATTCCCACGGCAGCTGAAAGCTTTTATCTCCTGATGTAATTTTACAACAACATGAAATATGGTAGCCTTCCATATTTCTACAGATCATTTTGCAACTCAGAAAACAGTTTCACTGATGTCTTATCTGTTATTTAACTTCCTGTAGAATGAACTAAGGTGACGATTGAAACACAAAGACCCATGATTGTCATTCCCCATATTTTACATCTCCTCCCCTGATATTCTGCCCATCTGAAGTTTGCTCTTAGTTGCTGTGCTTGTCCTGTACAATATACCAAGTTGCTCTGATCTGCCTCATGACTTCAAGGTGTAAGAGCAGATGAAATATTTAGAGATCAATTTACAGATATGCTACTTCACATATTGCCATGACTCCAACACAAAGTATGTAAAAAGTACACACAACAAAAGATTTAGCCGCTAAAGAAGCATAGATGGGAGAGGAATTCACTTCCCCTTGGGAACCTAGAAAGGATTCATACAGGGAATGACCATGGAGCCGGTCTTGAAGTACTGATGAGGTTATTCAGATGAAGACACAGGTGAATGCTGAGGAAGAGGATGTGTGAAGCCACCCAGGTGAGAAAGAACACAACTGCCTGGCCGCATGCCCAGTTGGGTGAGCAGTGTGGGATAGGTTGAGGAGAGACCGAAGAAAAGACCTGGAGATGGTGAACGAGACATACAGATTTATTGGGAATTACAGGGAGATCCAGTGGCAGCTGGCTGAATAGCAATGTGCACCCACAACCACAGCTGGGGAGGGGGTTTCTTATATAGGCAGGGGACACAAAGGCTACATGCTTGCCAAGAGGCTGTCCCTGGTATGACCATTGTTCCCAGGAACAGGAGCTTACATGGGGGGGCTCTGTCCCGTTAAGATGTGACGTTCTTCAAGTGAGATAAGGTAGGATCCGGGCTGGCCAGGCCCTGGATTGTTACAAATCCCAGCAGCTGGGCGTCTTCCCAGAAGGGAGCCAGAAGAACACATGGTTGCAATGGGCTTGTGGGCTTTTGCTGAGCAAGCAAGACCCAGGCCCTACACTCCACCCTCCATGTGTCTGAATGGCCCTCACAATCTTATCATGTCATTCTTCCACGGAGTCCTTTCAGCCAGACACATAGAGGACCATTGTAACCAGATACCACAACAGCAAAAGAGAGCATAGCAAGAGAACAAAGTCAATAATAAGAAGGCAAGAATGCGACAGAATATCTTTCACCAGGCTGAGGGGAGGGGTTGAATCCAAGCAGAGATAGGGTCAGTGGACAGGGCACTAATAGCCTGTATATGCTTAAGGAGGCCATTGTGAAAGAAATGTTATGAGCACGGTCCGGGATATAGACACAACATGCTACCTTTACAGGGCACAGGTCCCTCCCTGGGCAGCAGGGAGCATATGCAGAGCCATTCTATTTTGCCACACTACTTGTCTCATTTGGGATTCTTCCTCATTCAAAAGTGTTACCGCGTGTCTGGTGTTATTTAGAGCTGTTGCCACATGTTGGGCTGGGGCAGACACTTGCCATTCTACATCAATAACCACAGCCTGTGGGAAAAGAAAGCGAGGGGGTAAAACAATGCTGCAGTGCATTGCACAGATGGTGTGCACAGATCACCTCCCAATGAGAAGGAAACTGGTGAAGGGAAGACAGGATGCATGCTGGGATGTAGGGGCGCCCCCATGTGCATCTGCCAGTCCAATTATAAGGCAGATAGGGCCAGCCGTGAGCACCATGAGCCCATAAGCACCCCTGAGGAGAAGTATAGGCTCCTCTGAGGGTGCTGTTTTGTCTTCCCAGACACATGTCAGCAGTAACACATTGCTTTACTTGTCCACTCCACATTTTTTGAAATACTTTCACTTGGTGGTCAGAGTTACTGTGATGTTCAGTGCACCAGGGAAGGGAACCTCTTAATTCTATTTGTACAGCAGTTAACCATCCTACGCCATCAAACACAGGATACCCGCCTTTGGGGTTGTATTGACCTATTCATGCGCAAGCTGGAAGGTATAGTTTTGAGAGGCAACATAAGAGGGCAAGGACAGATTACTTGGCGGGAGAGGAGTAGAAATGGGAAAGTGGGCAGCATTCCTCCACTCTTGCAGGGCTCTCCAGTCAGAGGCGTTGGCAGCTTGGAGACGCCATGGTAACCCTGTGCTTGAAGAGAGAGGCAGCTCGCTGCATAGCCAGCAGTTGGAGTGATTTTTATGTCAGCAACTGTATGTGCCCAAGCAGCGAAAAGGTTGGCAGATGTGGTCCTAAAGGTGAAAAGTAAGATGTTTAGAGGGGACTAGAATAGGGTGGTCATGACTGTCCAGCAGGACACATTCAGTTGCAGTGTCTTGAGTCCGTATGGTACCAGCCTGTGGTTTTAGACCAGGCTGACAACACCACACCGCTTGTCCAGTCGGTGTGGGTGCCATAGGGGCAGTGGTAAAGGATGAGGGAGACACAATGACACACCAGGGGGAAAGAATGAAAGTGCCCTTTGGAATTGGAGGCCTGGATTGGTAAGTTTGGAGGGTTGGTTGGCCTCCCCACAATGAAGGGTGTCACTGTGATATCCTGTTCTAAGCCTGTTCCCCAAGGAGATAAAAGACCACGCCAGTGGGACCCCACCTTGGCCAGTCCCAGGGCCAAGTAACCACGTGGGTCCTGGGAGGGAGTTGTTGTGGCAGAGGCAAAAGCAAATTGTTCTGAGTGCCCGTTGGTGGTTGTAGTGTGTCTCCTTGATTAGCTCGTCTGTAGACATACCATTGAATGAAGTCCTTGTGTCAACATCTGATATGCACTGGGTCTGGTGCGCCTCTTTTGTTCATTCAGTTGACATATTGCAAGTTGTCAGGCGTCTTGTCCAGTGGGCTAGGGTCCTGTCTTCTGTCCTCAGTTGTTGTTTCAGCAAGCCATTCATCCGTTCCACCTGCCCTGCAGCTGTGGGGTTGTATGGCATGTGAAATGCAATATATGTCCATTTGATCAGCCCACGTCTGTACCTGGTATCCAGCAAAATGCATACCTTGGTCTCTGTCAATGTCCGTGGGAACACCGTACATTGGTGCAGCGGTGTCCTAGGCCTCTTATGGTGGTCTTCTGTGTGGCCCTCTTGCTGGGGTATGCCTGCAGCAGTCCTGTGTATGTGTTCACACTAGTCAGGGCAGACCGATAGCCGTCACAAAGGGGCAAGGGCCAAATGTTGTCCACCTGTCAGCACTGAACAGGCTGGTTGCCTCTGGCAATTGGGCCTGTGTCCCAGGGAATGGCCTGGGGTGTCTGCAAGGAACAAGAAGGGCACATCTGACAGACCTGCACCATACCAGCATAGTGTAGGTGGTGGCCCCAGGCCTTGGCAGTAGCCCATGAGGTCCTTTGTCCTTTATGTCCGGTCTTCTTGTGTAGCCATTCTACCACTCTTCCGGCTGGTACTTCTTCCAGGAGATAGATCCAAGTTAACTCGCCTGCTTGTTGGTTTCCTGGCAGCATTCTCGCCTGATGTGCAGACACATGGTACACTGTTATCGTCATTCCCTGGATCCGCTGCCAGATATCATCCCAGAGTTCTGCCCTCCACAAGAGGCGACCATTACTAGTCCACTTTCATCATGCCTATTGTGCCATCCACAGGGCAAGCCCTTTATAGACTGCCGGACTGTCCACACACAGACATACTGGATCAGGCTTACAAGTCAACACCATCCAGGTAGCCCGCAGTTTGGCCCATTGATTACTGTACCGGAGCCGGAGTCCAACCACATGCTGTTGGCTGAAGGCTGGATGGCCACTGCCGTCCACGGTGAGGGGTGCCCCCCTTGCAGAGCCATCCGTATACCAGGTCTCCACCGGGATTGGTCCTTCTCCTTCCCGTACATTTGGCAGGGTTTCAGGCATGGCCACCTCATCTAACAGGGTTGTTTTCTCTGTGGTGTATGTTACTGGTCCCAGGGTGGCACGCAATTCTGCACTTAGGGGACTACTGGCGAAGTTTCCTCATGTTGTAAGTATGCATGCCACTTTGCTAATTTCTCTGTTTGGGCTGTTCCCGAGTGGGGCTTTTGGAAAGCAACCCGCAGCCACCGCGCAATGGGCGGATGAGTAAGCACCGTGAATGTCAGGGAACAGGTTATGGGCTCCACCTGCTGGAGGGCCAGGTAAGAAGCACACAATTGTTCTAGGACACTATATTGGTTTTCAGCCCCTTTCCACAATTGGGACCAGAAGCCGAGGGGACTCGTTTATTGCCTTGCCTCTTCCAGAAACCACACCCAAACCCCTCTGGGTAACTGGAAACATCCAAGTCATATGGCTGTCCTTGTGTTAAAACACCCAAGGACTAGATTTGTTTCACTGCTACTTTGGCTCTGGTGAAGGCCTCTTGCTCAGTGGTCCCCCAGCCCCAAATAACACCCTTTTGCACCAACTTATAAAGAGGATAGACAGCCTGGATCTTATCTATAACAGCAGCAGGAACCGCTTTTGTCTTAGAGGACCACACAACACCCAAGTATTTGACAGACAACTCAGACCCTTGCACTTTGTTGTCATTCACTGTGACAAGTGAGTGGGAGCCTTCTTGGAAGTCTGGAAAAGACTCAGAGGTTAACATGACATCATCAACGTAATGGAACAAGGCAACACCAGGGGGTTTTGTCCACGGGGTGGCGCTATAGAGGCATTGCTGCAGAGTGGGAGGAGAAGTGACCGAGGACATTTTGCTTATTTCCACCCGACAGCAAAATGCCTTCTGCCTCCATATCCCAGAGACGCAAAAGCCACCGCAGGATGCTTTCCCTCCCCTTCTGCCTGAATTTGTTTCCCAGTTCCACCAGCTCGGCAGCAGCGCAGTCCCGCATAGTAGGATGCATGTGCTGAATCGGTGGAGGCAAGTCTGTTGGAGCAACCCCTGGGGGCTGGGGTTGGTCAGGTTTCATTTTCTGCATCACAACCAGATGTGGCGCCAGGACAGGGACGTCTTTTGGGTCACCTGCAGCATCCTCACTTACACTTGCCTCACTGCTAGATTCACACGGCCCCTACTGCTTGGGGTTGCATTCTCGTTGGGTCACAAGGGCCCCCACCTTTGCCTGTGGTAGCTGTTGCCTGTTGATCTTAGCAAAACCACAGGCTAGGATCTCTAGCTTCTCATCAGACTCCCATAGGCTTACCAACTGTGCCTCAGTTGTCTTGGCTTAAACCAGTTGAGCCTCTCTTTCTAACTTCAGTTCCTGTTGTAGCTGCCTCACCTTGCCTCTTACTTCCATCTCAGCTTCTAGAAGTGGTGAGCCTTACCGCAGTGAGGAGGGGCCACCCCACCGCCGCAGCTACCACCCAGGCTTCTGACTTCTGCTTCCCTACATCTGTCTTGCCCAGGACTTCCCCTAGACTCTTTGGCGTTTTGGGGGCGCCCCCATACTCATGAGGTGGGCCTCATCCATCAAGGATGATGGTGACCAGCCCCGGCAGGGAGGACATCGGCCAACCTGGGATTTCTCCCTCAGATTTCCCCTTCCCATCCCCCATAGTCTCGGCACTCATGGGAGTTTCTTTGGTATCCTGGCTGGCTTGCCAATTGTTTGGCGGCAAGCCCCGTTGGGTGAGCAATGCGGGATAGGTTGTGGAGACACTGAAGACATAGGCAGAGAACACAGAGGCCATATGTTTGCCAAGAGGGGCTGTCCCTGGTATAACCAGCATTCCCTGTAACAGTGGCTCACGTGGAGGGGCTCTGTGTCCCTTTAAGACACGACGTTCTTTAAGTAAGATAAGGTAGGATCCAGGCTGGCCAGGCTCTGGATTGTTAACAAACCCCAGTAGCTGGGCATCCTGCCCAGAAGGGAGCCAGAAGGACACATGGTTGCAATGGGCTTATGGGTTTTTGCTTAGCAAGCAAGGCCCAGGCCCTACCACAACATATCTTGATAAAGTTAAGTTGTTCCACATGGCTGCTTGTTGCATATATGGACAGGAGATCCAGAAGATGCAGATGGGAAGAAATACCAGCACTGATAGAGAACACACATATGCCATTCTGTGATTCCACAGAAAGGAAATTTACACCAGTACACAGAGGAAGACATTCGATATAGTTTTTCACAAATGCTTAGAAAGACTAGATTCGGCCATCAGATAATTCTCAGGAATTCCAGCACTTAGAACTAAGATGCAAAAATCACAAACAAGCAAACATACACACCCATCTGTCCACAGTTCTAAACTCTTTCCTTTATTTTTACAGCCATTTTATTTACTTTTTATTTTTATAAATTGTTTTCTCTTGGTGTACCTTTTCTATAAATGGGCTGAGTCACCTGGCTATGATTTCTCACAAAGCGAGACTGACAGCATGTACCAATTCTATGATTAGGGAAGGTTACCTCCCTTTCTATATACCCTTTTAATTCTTATGACACAGGGTTCTTAACAAATGGAATGAAAAAACGGATTATATACCCTGGTATATATACCCTGAATGCTGTTAGCAACAATTAATTATTTTTTAATTAATAATTTTAACAATTTTCCATTGCCTTTAAATTGTCTTTTCTTGAAGGGTTATATTGTGTTATACTTTCAACTAATCCTTATGAATAGTTGTGTCAAGGCTAAAAATATTTTTAAATAATTTAATCTGTTATTAACTGTAGCTTACTATTTGCCGTGCTGCCTCCTAATGATTTTACAAGTCTCAGCTTATTTCATTCTCACTATAAATCCATCATAGGGTGTCATTACCTTTATTTAACAGAAAAAAGAAGCAGATACATAAATGATAGCCAACATGCCCCACATCACAACAGTAAGTAGTGAGCTCCTACATTACACTCTAAATTTGAGAACTAAAATGACTCAGATCTTCCTGCCTGCCTTATATTTCAATTTCTGCCTCTAACCATTTGGTGGTGTCTCACTTTCTCAGTTTCTCCATATTTAAAAGTATAAAAACAGAGGATGTCAGCCATCCCTTACTATTTGATAGTATCGCCTTTGAATGTGTGAGTTTAAAATAGATTTATAAACGCATTAATTTATTAGATTCTAGAGACACAGAAAAAATGAAAGTTACTCAAATAGAAAGCCCATTACAGATATTTGAATGTGACTCTGAAAAGTCCAGAGATCAAACTTTTATTTTAGACTAAGTAAGGTCAATACTATAAGTCATTCCTTAGTAAATCATGTCCAAGATCTACATTTTAAAAAATAATTTTGATAAAAATAAAATGTATTATTATACTGAAGAACAGAAATATCAAAATATTACTGTTACACAAAGTTTGACCGACAGCAGTATAGTCATTAGCTCTCGCTTGTGTACAACTTAAAATGCCCCTGAATGATGTCAAACTTGGGCATTTTGTGCTGCAAAGCCTCTGCTTGTGCCCTTGAAGACTGCGTTTTCCCTCAGATAAAAACAATCACTTGCATGAAATTCTCATTCTTGCCTGATACAATGGGTCTGGAATTCAATAATTAAATGATCCTATTTGGAAGGGGTGTGAGTGACACCAATAAAATAATTGAAAGTCGCACTGAGTGTGCCTTCTATGTCCACATTTGCTGATCACATCTCCAGTTCTTAATTCGTTTCTTCCTTCATTGTCACCTTGACATCTTACGGCCCCCATCTATTTTTATGTGCCCTGTAAGTTTACTTTTTCCTCTGCCTTGAACTGCATGTTTCTGACACCTTCCTATTCATGTTTTATAAGTCTCCCAAAAGGCACAAAAGAATCAAGAATGAATAATAAATATACACTTAATAGTCCACTGTATGGATGCTCCACATTTTCTTTACCCATCATACCTTGATGGGAATTTGGGTTGTCTCCATGTTTGGTTTATATAAATCGTATTGCTGTGAACAATCACATTCAAGTATTTGTTTGAATACTGCTTTCAGTTCTCTTGGGTATATACCTAAGGCATGGAATTGGTTGTCATGGGGCTGGAGGAAGGGGAAAGGGGGAGTGCTTAGTGGATGTGAGTTTCCTTTGGGGAGGATGAAATGCTTTGGAAATAGAGGAAGGTGATAGTTGTGCACCATTGTGAATGTGCTAAAGACCACCAAATTGTACTCTTTAAAATGATTAAAATGGTGAAAAATAAGTGCTTAAACAAAGTGTTATTTCTGAATGCTAGTCATATAACTTAGATAAAACTCTTCACTTTGGTATAGGTTTAAGATCTTGTATAATATCTAAACCAGGGATGATTAAAAACAACACTGAAGGAAATAAGTATATTTTATATATTCCAAAATACCACATGGTTTATGCTGTTTATAGATGCTATGTAATATCATAAACGTTTTATTTTGCCAGACCAATTTAACTGAGACTGGCTTTTGAGACTAGTTCACTGATAGAGGCATGTGAAAAAAAAGCAAAGTTTCCCTTCCTCAGTTTTTCTCATCATGGAGTCTAGCTGGTTCTTTTTTTTTTCTTGGTGAGCAAGATTGGCTCCTGAGCTAACATCCATTGCCAATCTTCCTCTTTTTGCTGAGTAAGATTAGTCCTGAGCTAAGCCCTGAGCGAACAGCCGTGCCCACCTTCCTCTATTTTGTATATAGGAGGCCTCCACAGCATGGCTTGATGAGCGGCACATAGGTCTGCCCCCGGGATCCGAACCTGCAAACCACGGGCCCTGCCAAAGCAGACTGTGTGAACTTAACCACTATGCCACCAGGCCAGCCCCTCTACTTGGTTTTTAAAATAAAGCTTGTTTAACTGTCATGGCCTGCGGGTGGGGATGTAAACCAGTTCAAGCCCCTTTGGCAAATTCTTTCCTGCTCGGGTAAAGGTAAATACAAATGTCCATATTATGACTTAGCAATTTCCCTCCTAGGTATTTATTCAAGATGTTTCAAGTAATATGTGCACAAAAACACTTGTTCATAAATGCCCATTGCAGCTTCATTCACAGCAGCTCCATATTGGAAATACCCCAGCTGCCCATCATCAGGAGAATGGACCAAAACCTGACGATATATTTGTATAATGGAGTTCTACTAAGAAACAAAATAGAACAACTTACCACGACAGGCAACTTCCTGGATCCCTCAGAAAGACATTATGTTGAGCAAAAGATGCCATGCATTTCTATTAGAAAACATGTAGCTGAGTCTTCCTTTTTAAATCCAAAATGACAATTTCTGCTTCTTAACTGGAGTGTTTAGTCCATTTATATTTAGTGCAGTTAACTACATGGGTGGGTGCAAGTCTGGTATTTTTGTTTTCTATTTGCCCATGGATTCTGTTCTGCCCCATTGATACCATTATGCCGTAGACACCTTCCTAATATCCCTTAGGCCAATCAAGTAATGTTTAATGTTTCATTTTAACTTGTCTACTAGTTATTTATCTGTAGCTTTTAAACATTATTTCTATAGTCACATAAAAAGGTGTAATTCACCCACTTTGTCCCCTTATGTCAAGTCTCAATGTCTGCCCAGGTTTTCTGTGCTTTTGGTCACTCTTCAATCACTTCAAAGCATTGTCTGTATTTTGTTTACAACTGTTATTGGTTGCATGAAATGTCTGATACAAGTTAAACTAGCATTGTCACTTGAAAGATGGATCTCCATTTAAAATGAAGTTGATGTGATTCAATAATTAAAAAAAAAAACAGAAAGAGGGAAAATGAAGATATGTCATTTCTATGAATTGAGAAAATAATGATAAAATTCAACAGTCACTTATGATTTTAAAGATTACTTTCAGCAAAATAGTGATGGAAAACAATTCCCTTATTCTCATAAAGACTGTTGCAAAATATTGCATTCAGATATTGCAAAGAATGGTAAAATATATATTTTTTAATCACTTAAAAAGGACTGAGTGACTCTACTCACCATTGTTACAGACTCCCTTATTAACAAAATAATACCAAAAAAGCACTATCATATGTACTGGAAAAGAAGATACAAAAATTCCACTATTCAGATAACATAATTCTTTTCAATACAAATTGAAAAGAATCTACAGACAAACTATTGGAATTACTAAGTGATTCTGCAAGATTGTGAATAAGATTGTATTTCTATATCCCAGGGAGAAACCAAGGGAAATTTCAAAAAGATCCATTTACAATGACATAAAAACGATCCCATGGCTGAAAATACATGTAAAAATTCTGAAATAGATTAAATACGAATATAATGAAAGACTAGGCCACGTTTTTTGGTTTGGAAGAATGAACATTTTACAGATACCTTTACAACATATGTCTTCTAAGTCACAAGGGTCCTTGACCAGGGAAACAGACAGGGTCCCACACCCTTTGGTGAACCAGGAAGGTCAGTGTTTCCCAGAGACAAGATTCCTAGTTCTAATTTGTGTTCTCCTCTTGACACAGTTTTTGAAATTTGGAACAGCAACAGAGCTAGGGAGCTCAATCCGGGACTGACTCTGAGCCCAAACAATATCTGTGTCAAACACACCATGTGCTCACGCCACCTCCTGGCCACTGCAGGAGGAGTAGCCAGTTCTCTAAGGACTGGAGCTTCTCCAGAGAGGTCTGCAGGATGCCCAGCAAATAAAGCGAGCAAGATCCCCAGGACATGATAACTAAGCTCACCAGAAGGCCAGACCCTCGAGAGAGAGTCAGCTGAAAGGAACAAGATTTAAAGGTGGCACAGGATTCGGCATGAAGGGATTAAGGTAAGGACGCCATTCATTCTGGGTCTGGGTTAAATAAGTAGCAGAGGGTTGGTTGACAGGAAAAGTGGTGACCATTTTACTTACAAATCCAAAAACGTATGCTCGGAAAAATCCGTTAAGACGTTCAAATAATGTATTGCAAAAGGAGGCTTAAGAGACAAGACGGAAGGTCAAGATACATTTAGATTTCAGAACAGAGAACCTATGTATTGACATGTAAGGCTTAAAAAATGAATGTTGTCAATTTCCTTTTGGGGTGAAGAGGAAAGGAAATCAAATCTGACCCGCACAGAGTGAGGTTCATAAGCATCTTCGTAGTACTTTCCAGGTTTGTTTGTAAGCTGAAACACCCTTTCCATTTACAAGAGGGTTTACTTTATCTAGATACTTTGTGATACTTGCTAGTGAGTGAATTCCTCAAAAACAGTAATTTTATCTCTGTAGCTGCAACCAGGCTAAATAACAGGAGAGGTGGTTACTAAATATGAGTGGATTGTATTATGTTCACAGAAACATCATTTCACGACCTCGGGGATTCATTTATGTAAATTTTCTTTAAAATATTCAACAGAACACTAACTTCTCTAGATACTCTGAAAGAAAATGTTTTCTCTATCAAACATATATATATATATATATATTTTTTTTTTTTCAGATGAATCGCATAATGTGTGACCCACTTGGGATTGACAATGTAGCTTGACATATCGAAGCCCAGAGAAGTTTGTAATAATAAACCTATCAATCACTGATCAACGTTTCACCAAAAGTACTTATCTAAACATAGAACACTATTAACATCCACTAATCCCCAGATCCTTACCACTGATTTATTTACCACTAATAATATTAGTGTTGCTGGGATAGCTATATAATTCAAACAAATAAAGCAGATAGTTGTTTTTAGGTGAGTAGCAATTACATCTGTCACATATATGTATTCATATATAGTTGTTTTTAGGTGAGTAGCAATTACATCTGTCACATATATGTATTCATATATAGTTGTTTTTAGGTGAGTAGCAATTACATCTGTCACATATATGTATTCATATATAGTTGTTTTTAGGTGAGTAGCAATTACATCTGTCACATATATGTATGTAAATATATATGTGAAATATATGTATTTCATATTTTCTTCATTGAAAATCAATTTCAAAATAACTAATGATTACAGCATATTATATTAAAGTGTTAAATGCTTTCCAAAGCTTGATATTGCATCTACATACGAGAGAGTAGAAACTCCTTAATAAATTCTCTTTAGTTAATAGGACTATAATTCCCTGAGTTACTGTGATGGAAACAGCTTTGTGTGTGTGTGTGTGCCATTTTTATTGGTTCTGAATTGAAAACTATGGGCACAATTTTGTGGTTAATGGAAACATGTTTAAAATGAAAATCATACACAGGAAAGACACACGTGCCACTTTAAAGACATTTTTGCCTAACACATGATATATGAAGGAGTGATTCTTCTCTACCACAACAGGATTCACAGAATTTCTTTCATTTGCTCACGAGGCCAACAGGAAGTGGGGTGCTTTCAAGAGAGGAGGTTTAGTAATCACAGAGTCAGGGTGGCACCTGCTGCTATTGAATTCCTGAGAAATAGTTATCAAGAAGTTAAAAATCTCATTGATATGGTAATGGTATATCTTTTGGTAAGTATGGATTCTGGAAAACACTAGCCATTTCTGTCATCAATATTATGCTACTGAATCTTTCAAAGAAAACACTTTATTTTTTTTTTTTTACTATATATGGTGAATTAATTACTTGAAATTCAACATGTTTTGAACTCTAAGACATATTTAAGGATTCACATAAGGGATGTTGGGCCCACCTTTCCTGACTCTGAAATTCTTCTTTGTGGATATGAAAATATAAATTGTGGACACACATTGAAAAGTGTGTGGCATGTACTGGCTAGAAGTTAGAGCAGGGGAGATTCTTCTGGCACATTGATTTGAGGATGTCTTATAGGGGTCAGAATTAAAAATAATAAGGGGGACAACATGGCCCACAAGTGTGTGTCTGTTGCTGCATCCTGTCACCTGTCTTGCTTCTTTAGGTCCTTGTAATTATGGACACTTGTGCTCTTCTTTCTCTGGCCCCCACACATCTGATTCTTCCTGATGTCCTTAGGATGAGTCCTCTGTGTTGTTGTGAGTCTGTCCTGTCTGCTCCAGTATGATGGGAAGTGAAGTGTGCTATGCGAAAAGGACTCATATGTTCCCACAACGCCTTATAATTCTCCCACCAAGACCATATTACATCAGGTAGCAACTGCCTGTGTTCTTGTCAGCCTAACCCATATATTAGGGTCTGGACGTGCAGTTTCTGATCAACCCCATTCTCCACTCATGTTGTCATAGCTGCATGCTTTGGGAACACATGTAGACATGTGTGTCTGTGTGTACCAAATGTGAATTATATAACTATTGATATTTACACTCTCATATACTATATATAAATACATATGTACTTATGTGGTGCTATTTGTAAATAACAGTTATAATTATGTTTGTTTTATTAATATGTACCATGTTTGATATAATTTTGTCTTACATAATGTGTTTATACAATATACACATATTGATATATGATATTTGATATGGTACATATTATACTATGTATTTTACATTGCACATATATGTGCACATATTGCACTTATAATAAATGTTAAAATATACCATATAATATAAATGTGATTTTATGGTTTATTAAAATAATTATTTATAAATATTTAAATTAATTTATATACACACTATATTACATAATTATAAATAATATATAATTATAAGTGGGTACGTGGTTGTACATGTGTTGTCAATATATAATGTAATAACAACGTATAATTGTACTTATAAATGGTTAATGTTTAGTTAATCACATTTAATTACAAACCACATATAATTAAATGCATTTGAATGAACAAATATACCTGTGCATGTTTATATAATTTATGCAATTTATAAATAAATATTTGTATTTATTTTTCATTTATGTATTACATAGCTGTATATATAACATATATAGTTATGGGTAACACTGTATATGGAATGTGGTTTATCGCATATCATGGACTTATCCTGCTTTATCTTGTGTGTAGAGTATCGTGCTACGTCCAGTGAGTCGTTAAAGAGAAGGCAGGAAGATGGTGACACAGGTACATTGTGGCTGTCACTGTAGGAGTATGAATGCTAAGAGATGACCGGATCCCGGGACCATCAGGACTGTAGAAAGTCCTTCGGTGACAGCCAAAAGCAGCAAGAGGAAGGCAGGAGGACAACAAATAAGAACAGGCCCCCAGAAAGAGAAGAACGGCAGCAGCACTATCCTTAACACCACATATCTCGGGAAATATTCCGAGGATCCCACTGGGCGTGTGCTGTTATTGTCTCCTTCAGACAAACAGTAACTGAAGCTTCAGAAGAGCTTAGGGTGTGAGGTTTTCACTACAAGGAAGTGGGGAAGCGGGAACTGGAAACCAGAAGCCTAGCGACTTCCTGGTGCTATATTTCCTTTCAAATCAAATGCATGCCTTTGACATACCTTATCAAAAGTAAATACAGTCCTGCACCACATCGTGACATTTTGGTCCACGATGGACCCCATATACGACAGTGGTCCCATAAGATTAGTACCATATCGTATGGGTGTGTGTAAGCTATACCTTCTAGGTTTGTTCACGCAATGGCATCACCTAACGGCACATTGCTCAGACCCTGTCCCCGTAGTTGAGCGATGCGTGATTGTATGGTAAGAAGAGAAGACTTCCACACTCACAGGTAAGTTTAGCAAGACAGCACACATCATGCCTGTGGCTGCTTTCCTTCACAATCCACGTGAGCACATGTTATCATGTCATTTCCTGCTTAAACATTTTGAGCAATCCACAGGGCATAAAGAACAATATGGTGTATGGTTCTTTTCCTTAAATTTAAAGGTACTGATGCCAACCTACACTTGCATACCACACACCCACATTTCTGCCTGAGAACAGACTATCTATCCATCCCTACTTAATCCAAATATTTTCTTCTTATTTACTTTTTGCCTGTTGGCAATATGTTCATCGTCTATATTAGGAACGCATTCTTTATTTCCTTCATAATATCTTATAATTTTCTAGTTGCTTTCCTAAATAGACTATACATTCCTTGAGGCAAGTCATAGTCTCACAGAGTTCTTTGCTTAATAGAGTTTTTCTCAATGAGACTATATTTCAAAGCATTTGTATTTTTTTCAAGGAAAACAAGAACATTTTAAGTCATTAATTGGAACAGAATAGAATTTTCTACTACGTCACCATCTGTCATTGTTGCTGTTGGTGCCTCCTTTTTTATTTGAGAGTCCTGCCCTGAATTCCCATTTCTCAACCGATACTCATTATTTGAACATCATTCATTCAATTGGTCTGGTCCTCTTGGAATGGAAATCCACAATAACATTTTGAAATCTGACATTGAGCATGACTTAATTAGTGTTTGCTCCACATCAAGTTCAAACTACTTTTAAAAAGAAAATCCAGAATTTCATTTTGGTATCTTTATGCTATTTTATTCCCTGAATATATTTTGCTGGTAAAGCCTATGGAAGCATGTGTACCTTGCACTCCCCATATCTCTGAGCTCTCACCCAATCAAAATGAAATCAAGAGCCTAATGATAGAATGCAATAGGGCACAGGAGAAATGCAGCAAAAATAACAGAACCTAACAACAAATAATGAAGCTTTGCTGATTTACTTAGATAGTGTTGTGTGGACAGAGCCAAATTCATGTGTTAATTGTACATCCCCTTTCATTTTGACTTCAAGGATGTTTCTTATCAAAATATCAAATGTTGTCATTTAGTTTTTGACAAATCCTTGCTGGCTGTTTTTTTTTTTTTTTTTGGTGAGGAAGACCAGCCCTGAGCTAACATCCATTGCCAATCCTTCTCTTTTTGCCGAGGAAGACTGGCCCTGGGCTAACATCCGTGCCCATCTTCCTCTACTTTATATGGGACGCCGCCACAGCATGGCTGACAGGCAGTGCGTCAGCGGGCGCCCGGGATCCGAACTCGTGAACCCCGGGCTGCCAAGGGCGAACTAAACTGCTGCACCACCGGGCAGCCCCCATCCTGGCAGCTTCTTAACTCCTTGTTTAATCTTTAAGAGTTCATCAATCAACATTGCTCTAAACTGAATCCAGGTACAATAGATACCTCTTCTCCAGGATTACATGTATTGTCAACTTGAGAAATAATCTTTAAAGATAAAAGTTTTTAAATGGTTCAAAATCCCTGCCATTTGTAACCATATGGTGTCGAAGGTGGATTTGATTATTCAAACTGCAACTATTTCTCTTAAAATCCTTAAAACTATTTTATTGGCTTGTCTCACCGGTAAACTTCTTATCACCATTATATCTCATCATTTCATTTAATACCATTGTGTAAACCTTGCATTCATTCAATTAAAGGTAAATTCACATTGCAAATAATTTGAATAATGTGCCTTCCTATTGTCTTTGGAGTTTTCTTCCTTTCATCCATTCATCACAATTCAAAGGCCTCTACCCCAGAAATGTTTTAAGGTCCTGCCTATGTTTTAATAGAATTAAAACTACTCTTCCATAGCTTAAATTCAATTTTCTGTCCCATGCTCAGCAGGGTTTTTGTATAGTTATTCAAGTCCTTGATTTAATCCTTCTACTCATATATATATATTTTTAACTTATAAATTACTGTGGCCACTGATATGTTAGCAATAATTGTATGAAATTGTTAAAAACAAATCCAAGCCTCTTTCTTTTTCTTATTTCTCCTCCCAGCTTTACTGAGGTGTAACTGACAAAACTGTACACATTTAAGGTGTGCAACATTATTTGATAGACATTACATTGTGAAATGATCATCACAATCAAGCTAAATAACACGTCCATCACTTCACATAGTTACTTTTATTTTCCTGTGTGATGAGAATATGTAAGATCTACTCTTTTAGCAACTTTCAGGTATATGTGCAGTACTATTAATTATAGCCACCCTGCTGTACATTAGATCTTTCTTTACATCATAGAAGCTTCTTCAGGTAACTGTAATTAAAAAAAAAACTGCGAACAGTTTTTATCCAAGTCATGATAAACTTTATTTTTGAAACTGAACATTTACTTATGTTGAGTAGTCAGCAAGTCCCAGGCATTTATTCAACAATTTTTTTATTAGAATCTTCCACGTTGTCACTCAGTGTGTGTCTTGATTATATGATAGCCTACAGAATGAATACTTATGCAAAGATGATTATAGTTAATATAATACTCTTACAAATACTCCACAGAAGTTTCTTTGTGATCTACGAGTCTCTGAGAGCCTTGGAAAAAGGCTTTATAACACAAAGACCTTGGATCTGGGTCCAAAACGTAGCAAAAACAATGCCTTAGTGTTTCAGAGAGCCTCTTGTAAAAATCAGTAGAAATATATAATACTGTAATTAACTATCTACAAATGTATCAACAATACTATTTTCACAAGTTTATGAACTGTGAACAGTTTCTGGTTTTGACACTAATTTGTTGAAAGCCAGTTTTAGCATGTCTTAGGAAATTCATATTTTCTCCTTAAATGTTTGAGTTAAATAAATATTTTCTGGTATAAGGCTAACTGATCCATTTTGAGGTCAAGCTTCCAGAGACATTAGCTCTCTACTCCAACAAACCAAAGACATTTAATTACAAAATATCCCATTTAGACGTGTTCCACTGTCTATTAGCAAATGTTTCCTTTCAGCTTCTCTTTTTTCCCAACCATTAACTGCTTGTCCAGTTCAAGAGCAAATGAGACTCTGTCAAAGTTCATTTGGCCATCTCCCACAATTTAACTCCTTCTGTTAAGTGCTCTGTAAGTGGCCTATAGAGAAAGCAATTCAACAATGAAATTAATAAGAGCTCCCCAACTGTATAATCCTTTCAGCAGTAACACAGAATCAGAGCCCTTCAATGACCAGTATAAAAGAAACTGACAGGCTCTTTTTCTTGGTAATTTATTATCTCCACAGCAAACAATCTCTTTCCAGGGTACTAATCAAGAGAAAATCAGTCAACCAACCAGCAAAGAACTAAAAAGAGAAAACTAGATACCGGATATTTCAAATGTTAGCATTCTTGCTTTTTTTCCTGGAGTCTAATTTTTAGTATCTTTTAGTACTGAAGCCGTTCAAAGATATAATTATTTTTCAAGATTAAAAATAAAGAAGGGAAAAAAATATGTTGAAAAACTTCTATATTGAAACATAGAAAATTGGGCTTTTATAGGTTCTCTCTTGCTCTCTCTCATTCACTTGGTACTAAATGAACACTGTTTCTCATATTCTCAATTTTAACTGTGAAAAATCAAAATTGTCTTTTTAATTTAGTATCAAATTTTCTCTTTACTTTTTATTTTTATTCTGTAATAAATCTAGACGATAGGTGGGAAAAATGAAGTTTATACAGAGTAAGCCAATTGCCAACTACAGATACTTAATAAGTATTCTGCTAACTTTCCAACTGAATTTTACCTATTTCCTTATAATAGGTAAAATAACAGGTCATAATTTCCAGGAAAACATCATGGTCTTAATAAATCTATCTTCCTGGAATGAAAAAAAAGTGATACTAGGAAAGTTACTTTTGGATGATGTTGGAGCACTTTTGATTATGCAATTGATTTAATACTCTTCTATTTAAATATTCTCTATTTTTCTGACTAAGCAAAATATTGAGAAAATTTTAGAATGTCTCTAGCATTTCTGTAAGTAGTGAGTACACTGAAGAAAATTAAAAGGAAGCAATTATACATGTTTGTGTGTGTGTATATATAAAATACATAATATGTATGTTCCTCTCTCTATATATACACACACATACAGAGGAATGTACATATGATGTATATGTACATATTATGTATATATATATATACACACACATATTATATGTATATATATTATGTATCTGAGTGCAAATTATATATTTTATATATATGTTGTATATATATACATGCACAGGAAAATGTGACTATATATATACAGGAATGGATATATTATATATTAATACTAAATTAATGTTAATAATATAGTTAATAATATTACATATTCTATATACACACAGGAATATATACATATATACAGGAATGTACATATCATATATGTATATTCCTCTGTGTGTGCATGTATATACACATATACATATTCATATTCCTGTCCAAAAGATTAAAAATTACACTGTACATATTATATTCTTTTTCATAAGTTTTATGTACTCATGAAAACAAGATGATTTAGTATTCTTTTTTTTCTTATACCCATTAATTAAACATTCACCAAAGTCTTCCTTATTTATTACTCTTTTGTTCAGTCTTTCAAAAAACAAGTACTGATCAAATACTCTACAGAAATAAGCTATTTTCAAGGAGAGTACCATAATCATATGGTTTCTATGTAAATGTATGATTGTTCTTGCATACATTCCTGTAATTTTAAAATTCAAGAAAATTCAGTAAGTTAAATAATGTCAATAGTTACTTAAATATATTCTGCAGATCCAAATTAACACAAGATTACTAAACTGAGTTTCTACTGGGAAATGTCAAGTTGTGGATTCATTTAAAAATAAAGTGGTCTCAAATGTAGTGCTAAGGGGACATATTGGCTCAGGGTTATTGGAAATAAGGCAAAGTATATGTGATAAGTATCCTGCATCCTAATGAATTTTCAGCGACACTAGCAGCTGGTTAAGAAGCATACCAGAATATATGAGAATCTAGTACAAATTAGAAAAATCTGATAACATAGCTTAAGCTAGAATCCTGTCAACACATATAATTTGCTCTTAAAAGTGTATATCCAAAGTTTTCACCAAGTTGAAATCATAGAGCATAACAGCCATTTAAATTTTTTCTCTTGTGAACTAAGGAATGTGTCCAGTAATTGAATCTCGTGCATCAAATGAGAGGTGCAAAGGGGAGAAATATTAATAGGACTAGAAATTAGGACATATCGTCACCAGTTCATGCAACAAGATACAAGCTCAATTATGTTACTTATTTCTATTCATATTTATGTGTCAGAAACGTAGCCAAAAGGTGACTAAAAGTGCTGATGCTACTATAAATGTGGAGAGAAAGAAGGAAGAAGGGTCCCTACGTGAACAAAATTTTCATTAATCAGCAGGAAGGCAACAAATTGTCCTGACTTTTTTTTTTTTATGGTGGTAAAACTATATTAGTAACACTGAGGCAAAGAGCAGAAAAGCTACGGCGATTATGGAAACAGTTACATGTAGATAGCTAGGATACTGGTGGGGAATGGACCTTTTTAAATAAATCTTTTATGATACTATTTTTAGCAGTGCACATGCTTTTTAAAATCACCGTTACCAAAAGTCAACTGAATTAAATTGAATCAAGAGTCCTAGAAAAGAGAAGAGAGAGAAAATCAAAGACATTCTCAAGTGGATTATTGTGCAGCTTTATAAATAGTACCTTATAAGGGTTTATGCAAAGGAAATGACTATATAGGAAAAAATCAGATCATGAAAAATTGAAGCAAAAGTCTGATATCAAAGGCAAACTATGGCCCCATGAAACCCCAGTACCCTACAAGCTACACTTTGCCAAGCATGAATAATTAAATCACATATCAAAAAATTCTAAAAATTACATACAAAAATGTAACAATTATGAATATGATTATAAGTCATTGGCTCTAACTAGAAAATGAAAGTGATACAATTATTTATACACATTGCCTAACAGGGTTAAGCTGTGTATGGTTGGGCTTAAAAATTTTAACTGTTTTGATTTATCTGTCCAGATGCTTATATAAATAAACACTGTTCTACATGTTTTCTAGTTCATGGAAAACAATCATGCTTTTGAATGCAAATATATTTTTCTTGTTTCCTGGAAAAAACCCCACAATATTATCTTGTAAACTCCTACCAATATTACTCACTCATCTGAAGTCATCGTTCTTTACTCCAAATTCTTGATAAGTCAAGACATCTTATTTATAAAATGGCTATAGACTATGCCTTATTTATAGACCATTATGACAGAAGGTATATTTTATACATTTTATGGATAATCACTACTATAGCATTAATATGATACTTTGAATAGATTTTTCCTTTCCTTTCTTATTTACTACAAAATAATACATACCTTTTTGACATACACATAAAACTCAGGCAATTATAAAGAAAAAATAAAAGTCTTTCCCTACTCTACCATTTTTCACCACCTATAAACAGTTTGGTTGTTTATGGTCTCACCTCGGATATATATTAGATCAATATGGCTAAACATAGACGTAAATAGAGATGGCGAGAGTGATAGATATCTAAATTAAGATTTCTACAGATACAGATTTAATGATTACCCTGTTACTCATGTAAACACACACAAATATACATTACGGTAAGAAATTTATCTACTGATGATTTTAAGTAAGAAAGCAGTGTGGTAAAGATCATGTTTCAGAAACGTTTGAATGGCAGTTGCCACGACATTGAGAGCTATGATAGATGTGAAAGTGGAAAAACTGAAATTTGAGAGTTTATCAAGGCCCTCAATGAAAGAGAGGATAAATGACGTTAATCAATAAAGGTGTTGAATAGATAATGAATTTATAAGCCATGAAATATAGAAAGTTATGAAATAACATTTTTTTCAATAATCTTAACATAAACAGATTAATTTGATATTAAAATATAAAAACTGTCATTTTCTAATTCAGCTTGAAACTGCCCTGAGGAAATCACAGCTGTCCTGATAGGGGACTCGACCATTTGGAAAGACACAAGTTTCTGCTTGTGCATTTATATCCACATGTTAAATATGGGTTGAATAATTTCAGAAAATATCTTAACGTCATGTCTTTAAAAATCTTCGGAGGTAGCTTCTTGAAAAGAACACGTAGCTCATATCTCTGAGCACGTAGACTTATTGTTTGTGGCTTAAAAATTCTTGAAAACCAAGTTATCTCAGCAAACCAAAATTAAGATATTCAGTAACATTCTAACATTATCTGTTTCTCAGTGACCAAGAAGCGGAAAGGATTTCAAGTTTGAGCATTAAGGGTAAAACTGATGACAACAAAATTTGCAATTTAATGGTATTCACTGTTTAAAGAATACTACACCATAAATTCACTGGAAGATTTTTATTACACTTTTCTAACTGTGAACATGACAAATTTTCTCCAGTCCAATGACTTTAATCTTACATTTGACACACAAGACATAAGACAAAAGTATAGACTGGTTTTCTGATTTGGGTATTCAATAAAGTTTATAGATTTAAGACCAAAGTGCATTTAGAAATGTGACTCCAAAAAGTGGCTACATGTTATGTCTATGTTTTTCATTTTCAATTCTCTACAATATTGTACTCCCTATTCTTTAAGATTAACTATCTTTTTTGTAGGGTAAACAAAATGTGTCAAATATGATAGATGTAAAATGGAAGATATTCATTATGAAAGATACAGAACTATCCATTGACAGCTATACAGCAAGAAGTAGATATTTATGAAATTTATTTCTGAAAGATAAAACATCAAGTATACATTGTTAATATTTATAGGGACATAAACTCTTGCAGATTTCTCAGTTTGATTAACTTCATATCAGTATGCAAGCAGGGAGATGACTATGTTTGAAATGAGAAGATAAGGCATTTATAGTTGCTATACCAAGATGATTTTTCTTTGATTAGACTAATTTCAGGTATAGAAGTTCAGATTAATCAGAGGAAGTATGCATGTTTAGCAGTCTTCAATAAAAATCTAAATTTATCCTCACAAAGCAAGCATAATGTAAGTGGTTTCCAGTACATCAATTATGTACACTTATTCCAATTCTGGTCCTGATCAGTACAAATGAGATAATTTGTGTTACACATATTTGATTTTTTTTCTTAGTGTCATAATGCAAAATTGGTATGTATCATTGGTTCTCCTCTTGGCTAATTATGGAACATTGACTATATTTTGCATCCCCAAATCAGTTATTGACTCCTGAGAGAGAGACAGATTTCATTCCTCTTTGATGCCCTGTATTTCAGGTAACACGGTAAACAGTCAGTTCTCTGAGCCTTGATTGACATGCCAATCCACCTAGCTCAAGAGGTCAGGAAACATGGTCCTGATACGTAACCCTAGGGCAAGCTGGTGTGTGCACGGTTAGGGAGGAGGCTCCCCTGGGCATGCACGAAGCATAGTCACAGAAGGAAGAAGTGCATATGTTGAATAACCAGTCACAGAACAGTTTTGCTGATGATGTGAATGCCTTTGTCATTTCACCATTCTTGGGTTCTTATGCACACAGGGTTTTCATTTTCACACGTGTGCCATTGTATGACCCCACGATGCAAGCCAGCATTCAGTGAGCTGGTACCATGATATGCACAAAGAGAAGTTACAGTACTAGACTTTCCAAAATGGACTCCACAGAACCTGGAAGGTACAGCATGGGAAAAAAAAAGGTCTCATGGACAAATATGCTGGGAAAACACTACCCCATATCCCATCCTTGAAGAGTCATGATGTATACGGGGCAATAAATCTGGAAGCTTGACAGTAAAGAAACATGTCTGCTGATAGTCACAGCTTGAACCAGTGTTTCCTAGACCTATTTAATTACAAAACATTGATTTTCTTTTTCTGGTAACATCTATTAACATCTGAAAACATTTTTAGAAACTTTGCTTTAATATACTAAATTTTCTAAACTTAGAGTTTAACTCAATTAGGTTCCAATAAGACTAAGTTTGGTGGATTTTCATTCCTTCCAATCCAGTTTAAACAACATATGTTTGGAGTATTTCTATCAAATGGTGTTAAACTTAAAATTATTTTACAACTTCTCAGCAGGGAGTAAGCAAATATGTGAGCCCTGGAATTGGCAAAATGTTTATATATGGATGAATACCAATTTCAAAAACCTACATATGTCATGTAACATGATAAAAGGCACACATTCTTATTTAGTTTGTGATCTACATTGATTTTATGCATAAATGTGAAAATATATAAAAATATATGCATATACACATACATACATATATAATATAGGAAATAATTGTCAGGAAATAATTCATAAGCTGTATTTTCTCCTTAGAGTCCTGTTTTGAAATTTCATCTCAATTCCCTTTTTATGTCTTGTGCTTTAATGACAAGGGACAATGTGTGAAAATATGAACTGGAGTCCTTCCTCTGCTTGAATACAAAAGTGAAAATTCACTAAGATTTTTCAGTCATTTATAGGTAGTATGGGCTGAACTGGGTCTTGCCAAAATTCAGATGTTGGAAGTCCTAATCCCCAGGACCTCAGAATGTGACTAGGTTTGAAGGTAGGGCCTTTAAAGAGATAATCAAGGTAAAATGAGGTCCTTAGGGTGGGTTCTAATCCAATGTGACTGGTGTCCGCATAAGAAAAGGAGAGGAGAACACATACAGAGGGAAGACCGTATGAGGACACAGGGAGAAGACAGCTGTCTACACACCAAGGAGAGAGGCCTCAGGAGGAAGCAACTCTGCCCACACCTTGATCTCGGACTTCCAGCCTCCAGAACTGTGGTAGAATAAGTTTCTGTTGTTTAAGGCACCCAGTCTGTGGTACTTTGTTATGGCAGCCCTAGCAAACTAATACAGTGGGTGTAAAGAACCATAAGGAAATGAGACAAATTTTTAGATCAAGAAATTATTAAAATATACTTGTCTTAGGATTTCTTGGGAAAGGACTCTGAGGAGAACGCTTGGATGCAGAAGGTTTAGTGGGGAGAACATTCTTGAACAACACATGCAAGGGACTGAGGGACGCAGATGTGGGAACCACTGGAAGATGAACCCCAATTGCAGTTAACAGAGGCCCCAGCCAATATTATTAAAGCAAGTCTTTATTAGAGCAAGCCAATATTAATAAACAAGTCCACTATAAGTCTTCACATCTGTAGCAAATCCCCAAATCGATGATAAAGTTCATCTTCACCAATCTTCAGGGGTCCACACAAAGGGCCTGAAATGAGTGTCTTCTCACTATTCCACTATTCTCACTATTTTTTACTGCTTTAATTTTAATTTTAAAAGTCTAGGGGCTGGCCCAGTCATGTAGAGGTTAAGTTCACATGTTCCGCTTTGGCCCAGGGTTTGCAGGTTCAGATCCCGGGCATGGACCTACGCACCACTTATCAAGCCATGCTATGGTAGGCGTCCCACATATAAAGTAGAGGAAGATGGGAACGGATGTTCACCTGGGGCCAATCTTCCTCAGCAAAAAAGAGGAGGATTGGAAGCAGATGTTAGCTCAGGGCTAGTCTTCCTCATAAAAAAAAAAAAAAGTCTATGTTCATGACTGTCTCTAGATAACATCATCAGCATTCTAAAATCTCACTTTATATCACAAAGTGATCAATTCACTTTTGCAACCTTGAAGGAAACCCTATGTCTCCTTTCTATTCTGCATTTTTATTTCAAAAGAAGGTTATAGCCTCTCTCTTCCATGTAGGATTTTCTCAAAAGTGCATGCATCCAAAGATTTTTAAGTGCATCTCTGACTCCAAAACAGATATGTCCCACAGAGCTTTTAATAGTAGACACGAGTTTGTGTATTTCTCTTTCATTGATTTTCACACACAAATAAGACTTACCCATATTTTGTAGCTGTTTGGATTTCTCTCCCTGTGTTTTTAACAGGCATTTTGACGGGAATTTGGAGGATACATATCAAGCACAGCTACATGGGAAATATTAATATTAGGAACATCACCCATCTCAGTATAAGAATGTGATTATGGTAATCAAACGGTATAACACAGGTGAGAGACTGATAAAAACTCACAGCACTTAGAAACTAAAGGTATTAATTAATTATATGCACTGATCATCCAGACTGAGAAATTTTGGTTAATCTATTTATACTCAGCCCTCTGAAACATCTCTTGAGAGGAGACAGAAAGTATGAAAAGTGTTAACACGATTCACTGGCCTTTCTCCTCAAAGAGGCTCAGGTTGGTGCCACCTGCCAAATACTGTAGTGTATAGAACAACGTTATTTCATGGCTGCCGTCAGAGACCATGGGAGGGATTTCTTCTTAACCTTCTACTCTTCACTCAGCCAACTTTTTTGTAATCAACAGAGGAAGAAACAGAGCGAGGTTTCAGAGGGAGCACATTATCCCTTAGGTAAGCAGTGGGGAGGGGAGTGATAAAAATAAATTCATTGACAACAGCCACTCTGTGAGTATAGTTTTCCATGAATCACTTTTAACAAATGGATACACATAGGCTCTTTTTTTCCAAGTCATCATTGATTATTCAGTCTCTCAGTATTTGAAGACAACATGATGAGAGGAAGAGAATCTGAATCCCTACAACCCAATTGTGATAAAGTCCACACATATTATTAGGCACAGCACTAAGTGTTGCTAGGTCTTATGCATGCAGATTCACAATGAAGCTGAAGACAGAGTGTGGGCAGTGTCTGACTGGATAGTAAGTTCGGGATAATGGAATATAGTCAGTGTGCTGGTTGCCAATCAGATGGTTTCCAAACGCTGATGTGGAGAGAGCAGTTATAGTTCTAGTATAATAAAAGAAATGCATATGAAATCTACAAAATGTTTAAATCATAAAAAAATATATCCAAAGATGAACAGGAAATGCACTCCTGTTGAAATGACTTGCCAAAGTAAATACATAAAGTAATGATTTTAGATGGCTTTGATTTATTAATAGGAGAATGGATGGACTTGGGAGAGAGAAAGAAAGAGGAGAGAGGAGAAAGAGAAAAGAAAGAAAGAGGAAGAGAAGAAAAAAGGAAGGAATATAAAAAAAGACCTGTTCCACTGCCCTCTCCCCCTTCCACTTCTGGTCTCCATTCTCTGTTCTCCATGTCAAAGTTCTTTCAAGTCTTCGTGCAGAAACGTCCCTGTTTATCTTCATCCAACATGACTGATCTCTCCTCACTGAAAAGGTGCTACCATCAGCCATTTCACATTTGTCATATGGCGACGAACCTGGTGGTTTGGTACAGTGGAAAGGGACATCTCAAGGCTTCACTTACATGATGTGTATGCATCGGGGAGCTATAGAAATACTCTGAACACACAATTCCAACAAAAATATATGGGGCTTATGATGTCAGATAGTATCTACATACTTTACATATTATAATTTAGATAATGATATACTTTAATAATCACAGGTAGGTAGTTAAATCATCCTCATTACAATTGAAGAGACTGAGACAATTACATTAAATAACTTGACAATATCTGTATACAAAGTATACATATATTAAATGATTAAGATTGTGTTAGATTTGTTTTATTTTTGATAATAATACCTTCCTATGAAAAACAAATATCCATACGACTGGCAGAATTGATGTGTCCAAGATACCAGAAAGATGACTGACATGTTATCAGCCCATTTCTAACTGTGGGGAGATAAATGGAAAACGGCAGGATCACGAGACACAAGACCTGTGGCAAGGATTTTGGCATGATCATGCCACTTCAAAAATGCCTTCTCTTTATAATTAAGATGAAAGTCTTGGAAGAGGAAGAGGGAGAGAGAATTCAATATTCTTACCGTATTGTTAAAAGTAAAATGCCAATAAAAGGTGATTCCACAAGGCCTAAGAAAGTAAGTTGCTATGTTATCGTCACTGAGAGTAGTCTCAACATGAGTTTTATCACTGTGGTCCCACCCCTAGCGAGCCACTGTTGCATTTGATCCTACAAATGCCTCAGTGCAGCTCTTTTCTCACCATTGTCATCTGAATAAGATGCTGATATAACCTTGAGCATCTCACAGGTCATCTTCTGCTTACAAGAGCCACTTGGCATTTCCAAATGATTGCAAATTATGCTGAAAGAGCTAACCACCAACTTCATATTTCAGCAACCTGCCTCTCAGTGTTTATATTGCATCTGAAATAAGTTCTAGGAGATGGCTGAGTGGTTCTGCACATTAGGTCCATGTGGGTCACTGACTTATTTCTGAGTCATTTACACTGACAAGACATTGCAGCTACCAGAGGTTTATGCCAGCACAAGATAGAACCAATATCAATTACCCTTCCCTAAGATCAACAATTTTTAGTTTCTTATTAAGAAATGTAATCAGATTACAGTAACCACTGACAAGCAATTAGTTCCAAACATAGCGTTTTTAGCATGTGGGATGAACTTAAGCCAGGGATACTTTTAATATTTAATGCAGCATGTTTTCATGGTTCTTTGGTTTGTAATGTTTATGCCAACATTTACACGTGTAGATAGAATATTTGCATAATATCAAAAAATAAGTCTATGTAATTAGTGAAAATGATTGGCCTGTTAACCAATGTTCTTATACGGTTGTTTTAACCATTCATTGAAAATTGTGAATTTAATCAACTGATATAGTTTGTCAAGTGTCTACTTTATGTTGAGCATTAAGTAAAAACAAGCAAGCTACGGCCATCTGGACTTAGTACAGAGAAATATCAGAAGCAAGGAGTTTTCCCAATTTTACTGTAGGAATTTGAAGTTTCTCCCAAACTTCAAGCTCTGCAATGAATGAATTACACTGCCAATGGCCTTTCTCCCTTTTTTTCTTTTTTTTTTTGGCATTTATTAGCTATTCATGTTGCATGAACGTAAAGAGATGTTGTCACTGAATTTGCAGTGTCTTCAGTTCTTTCCATTCTCTATGATTTTTGTTGTTGTTGATGGTTCAACCTAGTTTAGGTGAAAAACGTGAAGGGGAATAAAAAGAATGGAAAGGAAAATTGAATGAGCAGAATTAAACTGAAAAAAATTCAAGAAGAGAAGCAAAGACACATTTTCTCTTTGCTGTAGGTTTTAGAGAGTTTGTAGATTTTAGAACTGTTTACCAACATGCTGTCTAAAATAGTAGAGAGCATGTATTTTATTCTTTTATGACTCACCCCATTCAGTGTGTTCATTCTTCAAGGTTGTCCTCTCACCAAAATTTGCCACACACATAGGGAGAGCACATTGCCATTACAGATGCTAGGATGTGAAGGGAAGCAGGAAGCTCTCCAAACTAAACACCTCACCATAATGTCAGAGGCATTGGTCATTCCTTTGACTTTAGAACCTGGAAGCTCTGATTCTGATGTGAATATATTTATTTCATGAAAAGTAAACATTTTTGAAATACAAGAAACAAGAGATGTGGGCGGATGGTAGCATGGGTTTATGTTCCTGGACATCTACTTTTCCAGAGGAACTCAACAACTAGAGAGAGACAGAGTGAGTCTGCGGACAACAGCTTGATCTGGCCATGACTTCCAGCCTGTCTGTGATGTCATTTTCCAAGGGTGACAACCTGCCTATGGACTTCAGACGTGCTTAGGTAGCTACCACAATCACCTAAGGCACTTGACTGTAACTAAAATATATATATAAGAATATATATGTGTGTGTGTATGTGTGTGTGTATCTCTACTGGTTCTGACCATCTGATCGAACCCTGAGTGATACAGCCACCAATATATATCTAGATACCTATACAGTATTTATTTATCAATACATATTTATAAATACATACATGTACATAATGTATAAACATCTCTCTATATAATAGCTTATATATACAAAAATATTAATATTAAAGTATTAGTCAATTATGTACAATAACAGAGTCAGTAAAATAAGATAATAAATGTATACTAATAAAATATACCCATTATGCAAGTAAGCTTATTCTAATCTAAAATCTTATAAATGTATTATTATTCAAAAACTCTCTCCATTCACTTATTCAAACATTCTCTCATCAAGAACTAATATATGCCTAGTGTATACAATATCTTCAGAGACACAACTGCATCAATAATGAAGAAAACACTGACAATGCCCTCAAACATCATAAATTTATTTATAAAGAGGATTGTGATCAGGCAATTATGAAATAAGCTATAAGAACATTAGAAACACAAATTTAATGAAGCATAATAAATTGATTCCCACTGAGATCACTGAAAAGTGGAAGCATTTTACCTGGCAATCAAAATTGAAATATTTAGGGAGAGAAGCCATAAAGGATATTAAGAGGATAATAATGTTAACTAACACTTGATCATTAAATGCCAGGTACCACAATCTAATTTTAATGAATATTTCAGTCTTAAAAAAGCCATTTTATGATTTCCAATTTGCAGATGATGCCATACAAGCCTAAGAAGTTCACGTAGTAGGTGGCAGAGTTGATGGTCATCTATGATGGTCGTGAATTATTGCCCAAGATCCTACACTCATTCATTCAGTAAGTAGTTTTGGTTGCCCACTTTGCATGACACCATATTTTCCTGGTATTTGCATGATATCATATTTCCTGGTATTTTCATATTTCCAAGACTGGCCATCAGACTGCAGCCCCAAATGGTAAAGACTAGCATGTTCAGGTTTTGCAACTAGGGAGATTTTGAACAAATCATAGAGATCCCTGGACTTCATTGCCTATGTGGTTTGACTGCAGTTGATTCTCTCAGCTATGTCAAGCTGCCCAGACATTCTTTATGTAAAGTGGAGTAATTGAAAGCTCTCTGTTAAGTGGGCCTCTTCTACGTTTGAAGAGGATCATTCTGAATAAACAACCACACTATTGGTTTTCTAGAGAAGTAGCAATTATCGAGTCTGATTTGAGAAGAATTAGAATGCCTTGTACAATGTCAGCATCATGGAGGAGCAAGTCATTCCCTTTGTCTCTCCCCTCTAAGTTACAACCAAATGGATATTCATTAACCAACAGAGGATTCCCTGCACAACACAACAGGACCCCTGAGAGATCCACGCAGCTATACATCTGAAGGTGGGTGGACTGGATCCCCGGGAAGCAGTGGAACTAGGTGAGCAGAAACCTCCCCCTCCCAGGTGGCAGCGACCAGGTCACAGATCCTCACACAGAGGCCAGAGTGACTGTGAGTGGAGTTGGGGGCAGCCCAGCCTGTACATGAACACTTTCAGAATGGGAGCCTGGCCCAAAGGAGCGCCCACCTACCAAGGTGACCACACCCACACAAATGCTCCCCACTGAGCAGTGGCAGCTCAGCCCGCTTAAAGGTGCCCTGCCTGCCAAGCACAACAGCTTGGCTGACCTGTCCACTGGGCAAAATGCCCAGCCTGTGTGAAGGCACCCTGCCCACCGAGCACAGCAGCCTAGTCAGACCTGCATGCGGAATGCAGAGGCCTGGCCTGCGTGAAGGCACCCTGACCACACGAGCAAGACCCACCTGCTGAGTGCAGCAGCTGGGCCCCTGTGAAGGTGCCCCACCTGCGTGAACGCTCCCCACCAAGTCAGGACCGCTCAGTCTGCCCAAAGGTGCCCCGCCTGCTGAGCGCAGCAGCTTGGACGCACCTGCCTGCAGGGCGCAGAGGCTTTGCCTGCATGAGCACAACCCACAGAGTGGCTGTGGCCAGTCCACATGACCGCAGAATTGCCTGACTAGCACAACTACCAGCAGATGGGCAGCATCAGAAAACACAGCCCTGCCCCCCAGCAGTGCAGGTGGAATCTGCGACCTGATACTACCACAAACGCACCAGCAGGGGATCAATTCATCAAACGTCAGGAAGAACTACAGCAACACTGCAGAACAGAAGGAAAATGACATCTCCAGAAACCAGCCCTGAAGTCACAGAAGATTACAATCTAAATGACAGAGAATTTCAAATAGCTGTCATAAAGAAACTCAATGAGCTACAAGAAAACACAGAAAGACAGTCCAATGAGCTCAGGAATAAAATTAATGAACAGAAGGTATACTTCAACCAAAGACATTGAAGCCCTTAAAAAAAAAAGCTATACAGGGGCCAGCCCAGTGGCACAGCGGTTAAGTTTGCACATTCTGCTCCAGCGGCCTGGGGTTTGCTGGTTTGGATCCTGACCGTGGACCTACTCACCGCTTATCAAGCCATGCTGAGGCAGCATCTCATATGGAAGAGCTACAACTCTACAACTATGTGCTGGGGCTTTGGGGAGGAAAAAAAAAGAGGAAGATTGGCAACAGATGCTAGCACAGGGCCACAGAAATTCTTCATAGGAAGAACACAATTAATGAGATAAAAAATGATGTATAAACCATAAAAAAATAGAGCAGATCTTATGAAGGACAGAATTAGTGACTTAGAGGATAAAAATCTAAAAATTCTTCAGGTGGAGAAGGAGAGAGAACTAAGATTGAAAAAAAATGAAGAAATTCTTTGAGAAATATCTGACTCAATTAGGAAAAGTAACATAAGGATTACAGGTATCCCAGAGGGAGAAGAGAGGGAAAAAAGAGCAGAGAACCTGTTTAAGGAAATAATAGCTGAGAACTTCCCAAACCTGGGGAAGGAGCTGGACTTATAAGAATACCTAGTACAATAATTGACAGGGATAAAATGCAAAAAGATGTTCAATGATGTACTCTTAGAAACAACAGCAGGCAAAGATGGATTTAATGGTGAATTTTCCAAAGCTATCAAGAAAGAGATCACCACCATATTATATAAAATAAATGCACCAGGACAGAGAGATACATGTGCAACTCATCAATCTGTTCATGAGGCTTTTGTAAGAAAAGGACAGAAGGTGATGGACTGAATTTTGTTAGGGAGAGGATGACAAGTAGGAATGTAGAGATAGCAAACATAGACGGTTTTCTTAAAAACAGTTTGTTTCCGCTGAGAAGATGCAGAAAAATAAGGTGGCTGTGAGCATGAGAAATGGGACTTTAACAAGTTCCTTGTGGGGCTGGCCAGGGTTCACACGTTTGGATCCTGGGCATGGACCTACACCACTCATCAAGCCATGCTGTGGCAGTGACCATATACAAAATAGGTGAAGACTGGCACAGATATTAGCTCAGGGATAATCTTCCTCACCAAAAAGAAAGAAAGAAAGAAAGAAAAAGAAAAAGTTTCTTGTGTTCTAACATGGTATATAAGAGAGCATATTTGTTTGCTCACGAGAAAAAAATATATATAGATGGACTCGTGAAGAAACAGGAATAAGAGATAATTTTCATGGTGAAGATGAGAGAAGGCTATCAGAGTAAGAAATCCACAACAAAGGGGAGATGCGAGCCTTTGATAGAAGTGGGACATTTGGTCCATTATAACGGGAAAGGGGAAAGTCTGAGTGAAGACAATCCTCTCAGGTTGGTAGATTTGAAATGAGAGAGCCCCTTCTGATGAGCTTCATTTTCAGAGTGAGGTATAAGGTAACATCTTTAGGAAGAGCAAAGAGGGCAGAAAAGGGTTTAAATAGAGAGAAAGAGGATTGAAATATTCACCTCAGAATGACATTTTTCCTTTAAAAAGCATTTGTGGACAGTGGAACTGGCTGGATAGTTGTGTTCTTGTCTTTGAAGTGAGACTGCTCTTCATGGTTCCATATTTTTCTCTATCGATGGTTAGACATTCTAGTATGGTCAGGGACTGGTTGAATATTGAACCACAGATATGGTTTATTCAGAAAACTCACATAGAAGAGGGTAGGGGCAAGAGGAAAATCCTGCTCATGAGGGAGTGACTTTAATGGAGGACCTTGGATTTTAGGGGGTGTGGGAAGGCAAACATAAATGAGTTGAAAAAGAGAGAAACACGTATAACATCAAAGGATAGACGTATTGGTAACAGTTGGAAACATTGCATAGACTGCAGGTGGACTGAACATGAAAATTCAAAGTAAGAACTGAATGTTGACCATAATTGGAAGTTGCATAGTAACTCTTAGCCACGGTGACAGTTATCTTCGATGAGGTTTGCCTTGCCTTTAAAAATAATTTTACATGTTTAGTCATTTACAGTTGTTTTACAGGGATTGTAAAAGAACAGGAGAAAGTAAATATACATTTCAAATATGCCGGTTTTAACTGTAAATCTTTTAACAATTCTTCTACGTAGAGGTGAAGGAAAGATGCTTTCTATGGCATAACATTTACAATGGTATTTTTAGATATATTTAATTTCAGATTTAAAAACAATTTAAGACATATTATAATCCCTGATGGGATATGTAAATGCTAATGTCTACAGTTTAGAATTTGTCAACAACTTTTAGATTTGGACTCACCTGGATTTTAAAGAGTGGTGTGGACAACTTTCAAGATTTGGGAAGCATAAATATGAGGCAAAAGGGGGGCAATGTGCAAAGCCTCATTAAAAAAAATCACATCAAATCTAATTTTAAAAAATCAGAGAGATTACAGGGTGAGATATAGGGAGTGACATGAAAGACTGAGACAATGACATGAAGATAACAAAGGGCATAAAGACATCAGCCAGGGGGATTCAAGAGAAGTGATTGAGGCAGAGAGTTATAGAGGAAGGGTGGGACAGCTGTGGGATAGTCTGGGGACACTCCATTAAATTTATCTATTGAGACACAGAAGAAAGTAGAAGTGGGTCCTGGGGCAACGCATGGCCCCCATCTTGACCCACGATGATGGAGTAGGAGACCAAAAGGAAGAAGGAGTCCCTGTTCACCTGGGATATCCAGGTGTTACTCTAGGAGCATGGGTCCCTCCTCATCCATGATGATGGGGATAGAAGGTATAGGGAGGTCATACCTTAATTGACAAATACTATTTATAACTTTGTCTAATGAATAAGCGACTTTCCTCACCGGATTACATGAGATACCATAAAGCCTGCACATTCAATCACTTTTATAGAAGGCCAACAGGGACGAGTAAAATGCTTTATTCTTTTAAGCATTTCTTCCTTAAGGAGTTTTTAGGGGAGCCATTCTAAAGAACAGAGGGCTTCCAATTTATTTCACATAAGGGAATGCTTCCATAGTCTTGGTATTTAAACAAACAACTATAAGCATCTTCTTTATTTCTTAAGCTTTTGTTTTGTTACAAGATTATAACATTCATTTGAATATTAAAAATGGGATTCTACTCAAAATTAACATGATTTTTAACATGAAGTTATATGAATGTGTAATTGTGTATTTACGATATTCTAAGTGAAGCCAAGTACTGTTGAAACTACAAATTGCTATTTGCATTTAATCTGAATTTTAAATGGTAATTAATGCTTAAAAGGGTGGGTCATTAAAACTCTCACAGGTTTCTGTATATATTATGTACTAAATTAGGTGCCTAGTTTTGGGACAGGGGCATGCATATTATATCTACACTTCTTTTTAAAGAGACTTTTTGTGTACTAATAGTGAGCACAGTCTGAGGGAGTATTGGAATGTCCCATTCCTTCTATTGAGATTTACACATTTAAGTAGTGCAAACTTTCACGTACATAAGAGGAAAGGATGAGTATACACATTTTAACTTCCTTTACAAGAGAACAGTGGTCCTTAATAATCGCTGTGACAATGGTTCTTTATCAACTGTGATTCCCAATGTCTACAATGAGAATAATTCATCCATGAAATGGTTGAATATAATGAGAATTACAAACAGCACGCTCACTCCGATGTTAGCTTCTGTTCAATCTCTCGGCCTCCCATTTCCTAAAGTGCCCAGTCACCTCCCAGTGGGAGTTTACTTCTTTTCGTTTCCAGAGGACAGAGTCTATTAACAACTTTCAGTCCTTTTCTCTGTCTCTCTTTGTCTCTGTCTCTCTTTCTCTATCTTTCTGTGCATTTAATCTCAGACCTAGGGAAAATAAATGATCTTTATGCTTTCTGTTTCATTGCAAAATATTATACAAGTCATTTAACTTGCTTTTATAACTCGTGCAGCCTGGAAGTTGACATAATGCTATGTAAGATCTTATATTTAATCTGAAATATGAACACAGGATCTTAAATTTTTCCTTCTCCAAACCCGTATCAGTTCATCCATAACCAACTTCGTTGGCTTTTTTGCAGTTTCTTAGACAACAGACAAATGGCCTACTTCTAGAATAAACATTTTCAGACAAAACACAAACTTTTTAAAAGAAAATTCCCTAAAGTATAAAAGAATGTCTTGTCTCTGAGCCTGCTTATTAAAGGAACCAACACGTGTGTTGCCCCACACCCGCCTCCAAAGACAATAGCTAACTCTATTGAGTTTCATGATGAGTTGATGTGCAATTTAGAAAGCTACCAGGCCAACTGCTTTATCATAATTAATTTTAAGTTAGAAAAGCACATCCATTTTTAAACCTTAGCTCATTTTCATGCAGATTATATGTATATATATGCAGAATATGTATTATTCCTTTCCACTTCAAATTCTGTTAAATTATAGCCGCGTATTTCACTATGCTAGATTTTTTTCCTCAAAGATGAAAATGATTCAATTAAAACACTGCCTTAGTCTTCACTAGAATAAGTGCCTGGAAAGCATCCTGAAATTTTTCCTACTTCCACTAGGAAGCTAATAAAATATGAAGCCAACACACACACACACACACACACACACACACACACACACACACACACACACACCCCTCAAATCTAACAAAGAAAAATGCTTTAGAAGAAATAAGTCTTTTTCTCACTTTTTTTATTAGATTTAATTTCTCCACTTAGAAGTAATAAAGATTATTCTTTTTATTCTTTATCCAATTTATTTTGCTTTAGAAAGGCACAGACTTCTGTATTTATATGCCAAGAAAAGGATCCTTGGTGAGTTCAGATTGGCATATGATACAAAATAATTATACTGTATTTGGAAAGAAAGTGATATTTATATAAATATGATAATCTCCTATCCTGTAAATTCAGCACATTGAAGATATCATCCCAATAGCTTCAGACATCCAATTTTGATTTGGGGAACTAAGCTATTAAAGTAATAGTCACTCATTTCAATGTAAACAAAATTTTTGGTTGTTTTTACAATTTATTTTTTTCTTATTTCTCCTTGTTTGAACTTTCAACTTACACTTTATTCTTCAATTCTTAAGGATAATAATGCTTTAAAAGTGCATTTTTCCCAAAATATTATATGGCATAACATAGTGTGAGGGATCAGAATTTGCCACCCCAAAATGTGTCTCTCCCGCATGATTATTTTTAAGAACAAAAGACTCAGGAAGAAACTTTGACCTTCCCCCTAACTGCCTAAAAGAACTTAAGATAGAAGGCCCAGGAAGGAGCTATCTCCATAGATAACTCTAGATGTGGCAGACTGGAACCTTGCTATGCCTATTTTTTCAAAATTATCTCTCAGGTCCCATTGTCTATAGACGGCCCAGAAAACATTTGCTTACCAAACATTTGCTTTTTCATCTCTATGTAAATTGCCTGTCTCCCCTTTGAAGTTGCAAACGACCACCCCCAACATCCTCCTTTGTCTTTAGCTGAAGATGGTATTTAAGGTGGTGGCTTCTGCCATTTTGGTGAGTTACTCAGTTTTCCCAGGTTACTCCCATGTATACATGTTATTAAACTTTGTTTTATTTTCTCCTATTATTCTGTCTCATGTCAATTTAATTCTTAAATGAGCCAGAGGAACCTAGAAAGTAGAGGAATAGTTCTTTCTCTTTCTCCCCTACAATAGCATAACATAACATAATTTAATATATGTACTATCCCTTATTTCTAGGACTTGTTATTTGATTTGTTTTCAAAAGTTTTAGCAATTTCCCCAAAGAAAATTCATGCCTAGATTAAAAAAAATGAAATCTAGTATAACACTGTCTTTTGAAGAAGTTTTATTTTCCAAGTCAAAACTTTATAAAAAAAGTATTTATCTGAGAAAAGTCTTCACATAAATGATATAACATGACTATATAACATTAAATCATCCCCCTTCAGAAATTCCTAGGCCTTTTTCATTGTGGATACTCACCCTTTAAGGTTATTTTTTGGTGTTGTCATCATTTACACCATCACAGCTATTTACTATCTAAATGTGAATATATATGATAATGTATGATTTTTTTTTTTTTTTTTTTTGTGAGGAAGACCAGCCCTGAGCTAACATCCGTCCAATCCTCCTCTTTTTGCTGAGGCAGACTGGCCCCAAGCTAACATCGTGCCCATCTTCCTCTACTTTATATGGGACGCCACCACGGCGTGGCTGACAGGCAGTGCATCGGCGGGCGCCTGGGATCCGAACCTGCGAACCCCAGGCTGCCAAGCGCGGACTAAACCGCTGCGCCACCGGGTGGCCCCATGTATGATTTTTATTTAATTACAACAACTATATGTATACCCACACAAAACACCAACTTTCCATATCATACTTAAAATACTAAAACATTAAATTGCTACATTTTAAGTAATGCTGCTTAGTGTATCCTTGATGGAATACACCATGATTTATTTAACATGTTTCTTCTTGAGAGACGTTGATCTTGCTCTCAGGGTATTATGTTGTGGTGCTGGTGGTAGTTTTAGCAATATATTCCTTCCTGTTAACTGAAATCTGACATTTTCTTTCTTTAAATCGATGAAAAGAGCTAATTTATATTTATTGTTACCCATATGTTTTGGGTTTTATTAAATCATAGCATTGTCTTTTTCAATGTGTTTTCTTCTATCCAGTGCTACAGAACTTTTGTTTTATTAATTTGTCCAATAATTTTCCAATATACAACCATACACATTGTACCCAAACACACACACAAATCCATCCATATGCAAATTTAGCATAACAGGAAAGACACTGAAGTAAGGTGTCTGGGGTTTAAATCACATATTCAACACTTAACTATGTTGGTAATTTTGTGTGTGTGTGTGTGTTTGTGAGGAAGACTAGCCCTGACCTAACATCCATTATCAATCCTCCTCTTTTTGCTGAGGAAGACTGGCCCTGTGCTAACTTCTGTGCCCATCTTCTTCTACTTTATAAGTGGGACGCCACCACAGCCTGGCTTGATAAGCTGTGCATAGGTCCGTGCCTGGGATCCAAACCTGTGAACCCTGGGCCCTGAAGCAGAGAACGTGAACTTAACCACTGGGCCACTGGGCCAGCCCCTTATGTTGGTAACTTTTGACAAGCATTAAACTCTATCTTCAAGGTTCTTTATTAGTATAATGGGGATGAATGTAGTGGCTATTTCACAAGGTTATAAAAGCAGTTAGACAAATAATCTTTTTAAGAACTAAGTGGATTGCACAGCACATAGTAATAACTCAAAAAGGTTAAGTGGTACATTATTATTATTATTTTGCTAATCTTTCAATTATGTACTTACACTTTTATTTCTTGATTTATTTATACTATACTTTTTAATTTGTTACTATAAAGATGTGGCCATTAAAACTTCATTTTTCCAGCTTCCTTTAATATTTTCTTCCCATTAGTATTTTTGTATTCCAGGGAAAGGTATCACTTACACTCAATGCTTACGTATAATTATTTTAATCCTATTCCTAACTGAATGACAATCTCTTGGTTTCTTTCACACAATATCTTCCTCATTACTTAAACTCTCTCTTTTTCTCTCTCTCTCTGCATTGTTCAAAGCAGTCAGCACATTGTATAGTGAATCCAAGACACTTTGGAACACACTGTCCTTTTAGATAACTGACATGGTACATCATTTTTTTCTTTAGAAGCTGCATAAGCTGAAAACTCATGTCTGGAAATCCTACACCTGAAGTATAAATACCAGTTGCACAAGAAGATCTTCATGAAAGTCTGGAGGAAGATACAAAAGTAAGTTTCAGATGATTCTGTCCCATAGATTTTTCTAGCCAACGTTTCATCAAAACCCCCACGCACTAATTTGTGAAGTACATATGAAGAGAAGCCACGTGAAATTCTCCCTGTCCAGAGTGGGTCTCCCGGTAAGGGCCTTGATATCTGTGCAGGTGCACATTCTGCAGGTGCATATTCTGCAGCTGTGCGACGACTTTGGCTGCCAGCCTGCTCGGGGCGGTAGCTACACAGTGACAGCTGAGCTGAGCTGTGAGGAATCTTCTCTACCTACAGTTTTTTATTTGGTTGCACTTTAATAGGTGGAAATTCACTTAGATGTGTCTTCCTTGTGTATATTTCCTTCTTGTGGAATTATGATTCAAACACCCAAGTCTATGATTACATCGTTGTGTTCTCCTCAAAACATCCTATCCTCCGAACCTATTCTGTCACCTTCCCTCCCTTTTCTCCTGGGTATTTTTGCTTCTTTTAAAGGACATTCATTTCTGTTAAAGCAGTTCCTAGGAAGTGGGCTTTAGAAGAGAGAAGCTTCCTTCTACTTTTGGATACTGCCTTTTCATACTAAAATATCTGCTCATTAGAATATAGCTAGGGAAATGAGGTGATCACATTTATAACTTTGCTTAATTGCTGACTTTCCAAATATGTATCTGTTCTATAAAATGTAGAATGTTTTTATATGCCTCAGAGGTCCTTTATAGGAATGGATTGGTCATTCTGTACATTCTCTCTCTCTCTCTTTCCCTATTCCTATCTCTGTCTTTCTATCTCTCTCTCTATTTATCTCTAACTTTCTCTCTCTATCTCTGTCTATCTCTCTAACTTTCTGTTTCTTTCTCTCTATCACTTTGTCTGTTGCTATCTTCTACCTCTATGTCCATCTCTACCTCTTTTACCTCTATCTTTCTATCTCTAGCTCTATCTCTATTTTCTCTATATATATCTTTCTATCTCTATCTCTATCTTTCTGTCTCTCTCTCTCTCATATTCCCAAGATAAAAATTTCATTATGGATTGTTCCTTTTCTTTTTTATTTCACTTTACATTTTTTCCTCAAAGTTTCCTCTTATTTTAAATATTAGCTAGCATAACAGGCATAATATCCACCCAACAGACCCACAGGGTTATGCTTCTCATGCCAACCTGGTAAATATCATTGACTCAAGCATTTTCAAAATGGAACCATTTTGGTTTTGTCCAAGCTGAATCACTGTCTAGATGCACAACATCTTTTGACCAGCATAGAAAACTTAACCTAGTTTTTTGTCCTATTTTCTAAGTGTAGTGATCCTCCCCCCACACTTTTCATTTCAGATTGTTTTCTTAATTGCTTTTTTAGTACTTGGCTACTTGGAGCGGAAAGGCAAATTTCCTTGCTTCCTTTCATTTGTCTTCTTGAATGTCAATGATAAAGATACTTAAATAGAGACATAAGCAGAGGTAGAGGGGAAAACAAACACTGAACAATTTATGATCCATTAGCTCCTAGGATTTTCACTTTGCATCCTTCCTATAAGTGTCAGCACAATACATCGTTTCAGATTTGCACACCCGACCCTTCGTCCATTAAAGCCAGTCTATTTATTCTCCTGCCATCACAGCTGCGGACAGCAGAGTGTGCCAGACTCATCTCAAGGAGCCCATCCTACACGTCACTCAGGGTTTGTTTTGAAGGCAAGTCCACGTGCCTTTTTTAGAAGGCCACAGTTTTTTGTTTGGAAATATCATACCAACTCTCAGTTCAGCTACAGGAATGAGTTCATGTCCCATCAAATGGCCAAAGGGCTTGGCCGTGGTATGCCTTCCTGGTCTTCCTTCAGATCTCCTTTAATCCAGCTCTCTGTATAACCCCATGGGTATTCAAGTCTGCAACATATCAACTCACTTCTTCTGGCTGGCTAGCACAAACAGGAGTTATTGTGGTAATTCACCACTGAGAAAAACCTTCAATACTGATGTTATGCCGCAGAAAGTGCTGCCAGAACAAAACATCCTAACTAGACACTTTTATATGTCTCTTTCTCATACACATTTTCTCCTGAAAAGAAGAAAGTGTCCACCTGCCTATTTTCTCACATACCTCTGTTTAAGCAGTACCACCCATTATATCTCCACTTTAAATTATTAAAGATATATATTTATACATTTCTTCTCAAATTACAGTCTCACATCTTCCTATTTTAGTATATCCGTTGTGATTACAACTTAGTACATGCAAAAAATCCAAAGCATTTCTTCATCATTTGGGTAAATGTCCTTGTAGTTCACTTACAACCCAACCAAAATATTTTACAACCTAAGTAGTCATGCTATCCAGCAAACAATTCTTAAATGAATAATTTAAAGGGAGTTAATGTATTCAAATACATATTGTTAACAAGTAAGACAACATTTACGGCTTCTACAGTTCTAATTTACGTAACGGTTCAAACAAACATAGGTGTTGTTTCTTCCTTCTGCCATCTACCTCCTGTTGGCATTCCTCTTAGGCATCAGCTCATGGGCTTGTCAGTCTCTGCCTGTTAGCATGAAATGAACTTCCTCCCGGAAATATCGGAATCATCAGTGATTTTGCATAGCTAAGAATCTGCTTGCATGTTTTGCCAATGGATGATGATTTTTTTTGCCAGACAGTCTAGCACTTGGAAAGAATGAGCTTTAGGGAGGTTTGGGGAAGTGTTTTGAGGATGATTCTTGCTGACTGGGTCTAGAGGATGACAATATTTGTACCCAAAGCCAACAGTGGAGAAGGCTCTTAAAATCAGATTAATATGGTGGCCCCATTCTGTGGGAATCTCTATCCTCTTTCAACAGCCATCCAATGCTTCTCAATGGGCTTGCGAAAAATAAGGTCATGGTTTCAAGATTGGGGGTTATCCTCAGGGTAAATAATTTGGTATTTTCCTTGAAAGGATTGGACAAGGCATTCTCCACTGTATCTGAAGTAGTGACCCATCTTGAGCCTCTAATTTAGGACCAAACACAGGGCAAATGAGATGCTCATCTGGAACGTATCATTCATTGAACTCCTCTCTTCAGGGGAAAAATGGTGGTTTTCTATCTCTGCAATATTCATTCAGGACATATATTTGCCTTTCCTTGCTACCATTCTTACGATTGCAGTCCTCAATTGTAGAGGTGCTTCTACCTCAGGAAGAGGAAGTGGTTCTTCCTTACCTTGCTGTCCCATACAAAACTCTTCTGATGAAGGAAAGCATTTTATAGTGAAATAAGCAAGATAACATCTTGATGCCCATGAAATTCACAGGTCTTCTCATTAGCATATCACCCAAAGCAATGGAACAGTCTCCTGAGGATTCCAAGATGGAGTCATTAGGGAAAAAATATTTTTCCAGGCTGTGCTGCTTTTACATAGAATTCTACATAGGCTCCACGCACTTTTCTTACCACACAAAGCTCACAGGTTTATAAAGAGTGAACAAACAAGAGGGTAGGTCCGACATTTACGTCTTAAACCCACTGGCAGATTTACTTCTTGACCTTGTGTTTCTGGGGTCTATATTTTTAGAAATACCATCATCTAAACTAGAAATGCTTTACTATGCAATGAAGGATGAACTTCGATGAAGGAGAGCTCCAAGGATGGGTAAGTTTGTATGAAATGGAATAAAACAATGAAAAACTAACTTGGATGGATGTGTCTAAAATCCCTTTATGTTTCACTTCTGTAAACCAATAGAAATTTAGCACTTTCATCTCAGCCTTACTATTTAAAGTTAATTTTTGCTTTACAATTTTCTTTAACTAGTGCTAGTGTTCTTTCTTTCTTTCTTTTTTTTTTGTACGGAAGATTAGCCCTGAGCTAACATCCATTGCCAATCCTCCTCTTTTTGCTGAGGAAGACTGGCCCTGGGCTAACATCCATGCCCATCCTCCTCTACTTTATATGGGACGCCACCACAGCATAGCTTGATGAGCGGTGCGACAGTCCACGCCCAGGATCGGGGCCTGTGAACCCCAGGTGGCCGAAGTGGAGCACACGAACTTAACCTCTATTCCACCGGTCCAGCCCCCTAGCATTCTTTCTTTTTAACAGGCATAGTTAGTGCATAAATGTGAGTTCTCAGACAACCTTTTGAGTGTACAAATAAATATTACCTTTGTGATATGCCACTTTAAAACGCATAGACCATTAAAAAATGAATCATGATGTAATTAAAATTGAGTGAAATAATAACAGAAATGAGTATGTATGCTTATGAAAAGACATGTATGTAAATGGTCATTGCAGCGTTATTCATCATAGCCCAAACCTGGAAAAACTCAAATGTCCACTTACAAGAAAGTACAAATAAATGTTTGATATATTCATGCAAATGAATACAAGCAACGAGAACGAATGAGCATTAGAATGGGCTCAAAAACTACATATAAAGACGTGGATGACTCTCAAAACAGGCAAAACATAACATGGCAGATATCAAAGTGAGGTTACTATGGGGCAGTTGCTGGAAAAGGAATGAAAGGGCATTTCTCAGGTGGTGATAATGTTCATTTCTTGATTTGAGATCATTCTGTTTCACAGTTTAGGTGCTTTCACTTTGTGAAAAATTCATTACATGGTACTCTTAGGATTTGTAAACTTGTCTGTACTTGTGCTAGACTTCAATAAAAAAAAAGTTTTAAAAATCAAGTATGAAAAAAAATGTAACAACTTGAAAGCTCTCACTAGCTTTCTTAGAGTAACCATCATAGACAAGTTTTTCTTGCAAGGTAGTGACTGTGTTCCCTGAGAAAACCAGATCGTATTCCCACTATAGTTCCGTAGCCTTGTTGAGACCCTTGGCACATCGTGAAGGGTGGAGTGAGGCTCCTGTCATGGGGTGCTTGGTGGATGTGCCAGTCCCATTCTCTGCACCCCTAATTCTGGGCTTGGTTGAGTTCTAGATTTTGCATCTGGGACTATGCACGTGACTGTATCTTAATTTCTGTGAAGCTCCATACAAACCTAGCCCTAGACGATGGCAGGCACCTCTCTTCTCCCTGCATCTACCCTCTGTCTGGGAGCCTCGTACCTCAAACTCCATCCTTCTGTGGAGCATTCATAATCCCCGTTACAGCAAAGGAACCAGTTTTGATTGTCTCTACCCGCTTCCAGACCAAATCCTGCTGTCATAGGCTTCATCTTCACCACCATATCTGCATTGCTGTGGTCCTCCAGCTCAGGGGAGATGATTTCCTTGTTGTTTAGTATCTCCAAGATGTCTTCAGGGGTCCTCTTTTAATGCTGCTTCTCTTATTTTATTTCCATGAACCTCCAGAGAGGAAGATCCAAGAGTGAAATCACTGTGACCTCGTGATGGGGCTTCATACCTAAGTACTGCTCGAGGTTTTGTTCAAGCACATTTCATTCCTCTTCACCTTTGCTGTCCTCATTAATAGCATACCTAGTTATTTTATAAATGCCACTGGGCCCACGGTCATGGTGTCTGAATTTCTTCCTTATGGAAACTGACAGTGTTGTGTCAAATCATTGCCAAGCGGTAGTTCATTGCTGAGACAGTCGTATTTATTATTAATTAAATGTAAGGAGGAATGTCAAACTAGCCCATTATAAATGGTAAAAGAAGGGAGAAAAAAGGAAAAAGAAAAATCTCTCACAGATGTATTCAGAACATCATTTTTCCCATTCAGATATTTTATGATGTTTTATTCTTTTTAAAAAAACATTTAAAGTTTGGTTTTTTATTCAACAAATTATGACATTTAATATTTATCGGTTTGGGCAATTACCTAATTAGTTAGTAATTGGTTGACCCATAAGAACTCCTTTCATATAGTCATATATTTTATAAAGACATTGCTTTTCGTGACAAACTTGCTCCTAACAGACACCGTGACAGTGATATAAAGGATCTTACTAACTCAGTACCAGCACGTCCTGGATCTGGGACTGGAAAAAAACATCACTAACCTCCACGAGACACCATAAACAAAAGTCCTGAGCAAGAGTAGAAAGTATCTGGCTGGCTCCAATGTCATTGATTTTTTTTCAGTCACAGATATATCAGAGCAATAAAGGTGAGCTGAATAAGTAAGGCATCAAGTATCAGGATCCTATTACTGAGGAAGCATTTTCTTTAGTGTCTTTCAAAAAAAAAATCTACATTTTACAAATCAGTTGCTTCTGTCAAACGAATATATTGGATGACTTGTAATTTATTGTTGGAATTTTGAGTGGAAGCAAGAAGACAATGTAACAGTTCAAATGAAGGATAAATAAAGCTTAATATGAGAGTTTGTGCAATGCAAATTTTTATTCCTCTTTTAAAAGAGCATAATGTTTCCAATGAAACATTAATGATAGCATTCAACTGCAGTGGGGAGGCAAATCTTATTTTAACCATTTCAACTCTTACCAGGTTTTTTTCGCTTTGTTTTCCTGAATGTCTCCTAACTCACTCAAGTGTTCCCGGAATGTAAGACTTTCTGACTCCCCCATTTTCTCAGTTCCAACCCAAGGAGGCAAGTCTCACTTGCAGTTCTCATGTCTCAGGGCATTACAGACACCTGCTCAGCACAATCAAGCAACGCAAATCCGAGTCTTAAAAATTAAGCCTTTCCATCTTTAAATACATACAAAATGCAATTTTGGAAAAATATGGAAATAGCCTATCTAGAAGTCAATTTAATTGAAACTTATTTAATGTCCTTGAGATCATTTAGTTTAGTATGACTTTAAATTGCCACTTCTCTCCGTTAGTTGTTTGTTGCCCATCCTATTCAGGCACTTTTGTTTTTTTCTATCTTATTAACATTTCTACTCAAATTTTGAGCAAATGAGTAGGAACCAGTGAAACTGAAGTATCTATTGTGGATTTACACAATAGTGACTATCTTGGGGTTGTGGTGGAAACACAACCACTCTAGGCTGTGTAACTTCTATTGGATTCCTTTCTCTTTTACTAACTTGTTCATTCACTCACTGAACAAACGTCAAGTTTGTAGTCTCTTCCCAACACCGTTGCAGGCACTTGGGTTCCATCAGTGCATCAAACTGTCAAAGATACCTAATCCTGTGGGCCTGACTTTCAAGGGGACATAGACAGGGGAAATAATGAATAAATAAAATAAACCGCAGACAATGTGAGAAAAGTATAACCGCTATGGAAAAAATAGTAATCTGGTTTACCCTTGAATTCCATAACAACGGATTATCATACTTTTCTCATAATTTCATTTTTATCTTAAGGAGAATTTGTTAAGTCTGACATCTAATGATCAAAGATTCTAATCCTTCTATTTTAAAACTCTAAAATGCTTCCTGATAAATTAGATAGTTAATTTTAGAACTACTAGAACCAATAACTATTTTATTAAATATTTTATTAAAATGGAATTCACCTGAGTTTTCATAATAAACTAATTAATGATAAATTACATTGCATATTTATTGTCCATTAATCAGAATTAATCTAGAGTTAGGAAAAAATCATGCTATAGACTAAATATTTGTGTTCTACCAAAGCTCATATCTTAAACCCTAATACCCAATGTAATGGTATTAGGATGTGGGGACTCTGGGAGGTGATTAGGTCATGAGGGTGGAGCCCTTGTGAATGGGATTGGTGCCCTTATAAAATGGACCCCACAGAGCTGCCTCACCCCTTCTGCCTTGTGAGGACATACAGAGAAGACAGTCATCTGTGAACTAAATAGAGGTACCTCACCCAACACCGAATCTGTTGCTGCCTTGATCTTGGACTTACAGCCTCCAGAACTGTGAGAAATAAATTTCTGTTGTTTATAAATCACCCAGTCTATGCTATTCTGTTATAGCAGCCTGAACGGACTAAGACAAATAGTATTGTTAAGATTGTATTTTATACTTGAATTATTATAGAAAGGCAAAATGTAAAAGCTGGCTAAGTAAATGCCAAGAGTCTTTGAGGGTATGCTTCCAAACTTTAGTTACTACACGAACTAAATTCTATTACACATCTCCTCAGAAGCTCCTTAAAAAGACAGATTTGCAGGCCATATTCCAGACCTTCTATAGGGCTGGGATATATCATACATATTCTGGAAGGGAAGAGAAACTCAACAATGGATCCTTTCAAATCCCACTCAGTATTTAATCTGTAGATCTCATCTGGTAATGCTGTCTGCCAAGCATCCATGCCCCACCTGCTCTCAAAGAGAGACTTGATTTTTAAGCAGGCGGCACCGAACTTAGAGTCAGTGGGTTTTGTGGGAGTTCCCCCACCCTCCAGTTCCCACTGTGTGCATTTGACCGAAGTCTGTCCATTCTGCACCACCTAGCTCTTTAATGCTTGATTCAGAATTGAGTATGTGACTGGAGTTGGGCCATCTGCGTAAATTCCAGGAGATTTCTGGGAAATTTAGAATAAAGACTTTCTTTGCACTGGAGTTGTTGAGTTGAAAGGATATGATGCTAGAGGTGGTCATGACACCACATGAATTGAGGAAGAGCCTGCCTAAAAATAAAGCCAGTATAGGCAGAAAATGCCAGGACACGGAGAGATGAGTAAGAGACTACAATGTTAAGAGCATTTTGGGGAGCCATTGGATGGAGCCACACATGAATCCAATGAATTTATGCTTTTCAGTTTGGGGAAGATTCTCTCTTTCTCTGTCTTCTCTCTCTCTCTCTCTGTATCTGTCTCTGTCTCTCTCCCACTCTCTCTCTCAAGGTTGGGTTTACTTTTCTGTCACTTGCCTCCCAGATGATCCTGGCCAATCCTAATTCTTCCATGCATTCTTTCCGAGCCATTCCTATCAAGCTGTTGGGAATAATTCAGTGACCATTTAAATACTTGATAAGAGACAGTCCCTGACCACATAGTGTACACAGAATGATGTCATCTCCGCCTGTCATGCATCTGAAGATGGAGCTAGCATGCAAATCAGTCTCACGTAGTGTGATGAAATGGTGCTAATATGAAGAAAAACATGTTATGTTAGCAAGGAGGTAGGATTGATCCACTCTGCTTCAAGGAATTGTAATTAACTGCATTTCTCTATTTCCATGATAACATTGAGAAATTATTTAGCCTGACACAGAGTCCTTGAAATATTAATTTCTTTGTAATATTATTTTGGAAAGGAAAATAGAAATTTTAGTAATTTTAAAGGTAAAGATCATAGAAAAATATCACGAGGTCATTATATATATAATATATTCCATATGTATCTATATATGTACATATATATCTTTATATATACACTCGCACATATGTGTTCTGTAATCCATATTTTTGGAGCATTCATTTTCTTTCAAGTGTTGCACATGAACTTCATGAAACACGAGATGGAAGGTCCCCCAAATAACTAAACATAAAGTGAGATTTCTGCAGTGATTTAACTTTTTGCATTGCAGAAGAAATATGTCATTTTGACTCACAGTATGCACAGGCAGTTTTACTTAAATAGTACCAGTTGCCAGGATAACAGAGGAGCTACTTACAGATTTCCTTGTAGGTATGTGGCACTGTGTTACAGACTGATAATTGCCTGCTTGCAGAAAAATTAGATATTGCTATTATCTGAAAAAATCCTATAGGCAAATAAACCATATCTTTCTTCCCCCATCCATTTCAGAACTTGAAATAGTGCACACCACCTCAGAATCCAATGGGCATGCATAACATTAATCACCTGAGAATATGACATCATGTTATTTCTCTTCATACTTTCTTTGATGTCTCCAGCAAAACCTTTGTAAACATAGTTTCTAGAAATCATTAGGATTCCTTTTCCTGAGTTTACTTGTATTTTAAATGACTGATAAAACAAAAAACACGGATTTATTTTGTATAAAAAATAATTTTTAAAATAGAGTGTATTTTATGACAGATTATATTACATTATCATATCAATGTATTATATATGCATAATATATTAATATATTATATAATATTTATTAATGTAATTATTATATATGGTATTCTTTTCTCTGACTTTAGTTGTTTTTAAATGATTGGTAAAACAAAATAACATGAATTTATTTTGTATAAAATATTTTTAAAATAATGACTGTATCCTTATGACAGATTATATCATTAAATTATATCAATATATTAACATATTATGTTAATATGTTACATAATATTAATTACTATAAATGTGATTATTCTATTATATACCATTACTATATTATTATATTTCCACACATCTTGTTTTTAATCTGTGACAAAATGAAATGCTCCCTACAGATCATGATGAATGCCTTGGGATACAAACACATTCAACAACAGTATTTTTTAGTGTCTGCACATGTAAAAGAGGCAGAAGTTGCTACATCTATGGAGGAAAAGTCCCTTCAGAGAACGGTCTGTGTAACAGCCCTTTCTCACCTGCATAATATTAACCAGCAGTGGTAAGAATGCTACCAGTGCCAACAGTTTAAACCTGTCCAGACACCTCCGAGGTCTCTCTTAGGTTAGGTGCCGCCTGCCCCCTCTACTATTAGTGAACAAACAAGACCAGCATTGGGCTGAGCTAAGTTCCCGCTGCCCAAGAAAGAAACAGACAGACATAAACCTACTGGCCCTTTGTGGCTGGTTACGTAGGAGCCGCTGTGACAGCTACAGAAGCAGTGGCTAGCAATCGAGGTAGTTAGGAATCAAAACCTCAACTGCTAGTAATCACCAATCTGTGCTCTGTATCTATGTTTGCTTCTTTATCTTCCATATATGAGTGAAGTCACACAGTATTTGTATTTCTCTGTCTGACTTATCTCACTTAGCATAATACCCTCAAGGTCCATCCATGTTGTCCAAAATGGCAAGATTTCATCTTTTTTATGGCTGAGTAGTATTCTATTGTATATATATAAATATATACCACATCTTTTTTATCCATTCATCCATATGTGGACACTTAGGTTGTTTCCATGGGGGAGGGCAAAAGGGATAAAGGGGCACATGTGTATGGTGACTGATGGCAGTTAGACTATTGGTGGTGAATACAGTCCAGTCTACATAGAAGTCAAAATATAAAGATGTACACTTGAAATTTATGTAATGTTATAAACCAATGTCACCTTGATAAAAAAATTTTTTTAAATCCCAACTCTAAAAAAAATTATTTTATTGAGATCACATTGGTTTATAATATTGTGTAAATTTCAGGTGTATATTATCATATTTCAGCTTCTGTACAGACTGCATCGTGTTCACCACCAAAAGTCTGGTTTCCTTCCATCACCATACATATGTGCCCCTTTACCCCTTTCACCCTCCCTCCACCCCTTCTCCTTTGGTAACCTCTAAGAATGGGAACAAGGCAAAGATTCCCATTCTCACCACTCCTATTCAACATACTATTGGAAGTCCTAACCAGAGCAATTAGGCAAGAAAAAGAAATAAAAGGGATACAAATTGGAAAGGAAGAAGTAAAACTGTCACTATTTGTGGATGACATGATTCTATATATAGAAATCCCTAAAGAATTCACCAAAAAACTATTAGAAATAATTAATGAATACAGTAAAGTTGCAGGGTACAAAATCAACATACAAAAATCAGTTGCATTTCTATACACTAACAATGAACTAGCAGAAAGAGAAATCAAGAATACAATCCCATTTACAATCATAACAAAAAGAATAAAATACCTAGGTATAAATTTAACCAAGGAGGTGAAAGACAGTGTAGTTATACACTGAAAACTATAAGACACTATTGAATGAAATTGAAGAAGACATAAATAAATGGAAAGATACTCTGTGCTTGTGGTTTGGAAGAATAAACATAGTTAAAATGTTCATATTATCTAAAGTAATCTACAGATTCAATGCAAGCCCAAACAAAATCCCAATGACACTTTTAATGGAAATAGAACAAAGAATCCTAAAATTTATATGGAAGGACAAAAGACCCCAAATAGCCAAAGGAATCCTGAGAAAAGAAAAACAAAGCTGGAGGTATCACACTCTCTAAATTCAAAATATACTACAAAGCTGTAGTAATCAAACAGCATGGTACTAGCAGAAAAACAGAAACACAGATCAATGGAACAGAACTGGGAGCCTAGAAATAAAACCACACAGCTATGGACAGCTCATCTTTGACAAAGGAGCTAGAACACACAATGGAGAAAGGAAAGTCTCTTCATTAAATAGTGTTGGGAAGCTGGACAGAAATATGCCAAAGAAAGAAAGTAGATCATTATCTTACACCATATAAAAAAATTAACTCAAAATGGATTTTAAAAATCCCGACTTTTAACTCCAAAGTCTGTGCTGTAACATTTACTGGAAACCAAGAATATTTGCTTGCATGCCTTCTATTCATCAAGGATGGCATACTCCATCTCCTTAGATGTGCCAGGAACAGATAATATGGAATATTTTTTCCCTCTCCTTTCTTGTCCTCTTCTTCCCTTCCTTCTCTCCTGTCTCTTGCTCCTTCCTTCCTTCTTCTCCCCTCCCTCTTTCTCTCCCTTTCTCTCAGTCTCTTTCTTTCTTCCCTCCCACCTTTCCTCCTCCCTCCCTCTCTCCCTTCCTTCCTTCCTTCTTTACTTCCTTTCCTTCCTTCTTTCCTTATTTCTGAGAATAAGCTCTGAGAATAAGTTAAAACCAGAAGATACAAAATGAATATTATATTACATCCAAATATGTGGATTGGAGAAATGGAAATGGCTGGTCTGGGAGGGATATAGAGAATGAAATAAATACAGAAATTTTTGGTGTAACACTGTGATAAAATATTACAGTAAGAACAAAAATTGCTTTGTAGTGTGTGTCCTTGCCCTGTTTTTGGTCTGCTATGTTTTAATTTCATGTGCTGGTGACTTTTATTTTCTGTTATTAAAACAGATCTAGGATTTACTTTACCAGCATTTCATGAAAATTAATGAAATACTAGCAAGCATGTGCATACATTATTCTGATTGCTATAGGTAGGTTCAATCATTTCATCCTTACAAAATTTTGATACTATTATGAAAATAGTATTATACTTTTACAGAGAGGAGACTGGCCCAGAGATATTGAGTGGTGTATCCAAAATCAGACCTTAGTGACAAAGCTGTGATATAGAAACAAAAACACGAATCCAGAGCCATGTACTGTCCCACCATATACATTTCCTCCCATTATTACATTACAAATATAACTGCCAAAACATAAGCTTTAATACAGATTCTAAAGACAAATTTATGTATGTCTACAAATGTATATATGCAAATAGATAGATGATAGATACATGTTATATAGCTAGAGATAATCAGTGGTGATGAATTTTTTAAAATCTTTTAACCCAAAATTATTGATGACAACCAAAAAACTTTCATTTGTGTTAGGTTTATATCTCTTGAGAGTTACCATATTAGAAATTAAAACTGAAATATATGTATTTCTTTCTGAATTCATTCAAGTCAAGTAAACGATTTGGTGTACACATTAGCCAGTCTAATTCTGAGCCCAGAGAAATAGAGCATTATCAATACATTCTAGATTTATCCCCTCAAAGTATGCATTTTGGATTTCTTCTCCTATTATTTGCCCATTTATTCTTTTGCCCAGAATCATTCTGGCCACTGTATTTTCCTTATAAATTTGCAGGAATTTTGTATATATCTAGATATTTTCTTAGTTGTGAGATGAGACATTGTAAAAATGTTCTTTCAATTGATCAATTCTTTTATTTTTATCCATATTTATCCTATATTTTCATGATAAAAATGTTCATCAGTTTTCTTGTTCTATACTCTGCATTTTTTAAAAAAGAAATGCTTCTACAGCCCTAAACCATGTGGATGTTTTCCTATAGTTTCTTCTACTAATTCACAACCTTTGCTTTTCACATCTACAATTATCTATCTAGAATCCAACTTCGTATATGGGTATGGAGAAAGGTGCAGTATTATTTCCTACACAGAGAGAGCTAGTTTTCCCAGTGCCATATACTAAACAGTCAGTCTTTTTGCCTTGATCCATGACACCAAATGAACTGTTTATTAAGTTGCCATATAATCATACTTCTGCCAATTTCTGTACTATTCTGCTGGTCTATTTCCAATCCGTGGACCATTAACATTGTTTTTAATACTGTATATGGCTTTTTAAAGTATTTATCTGGTAATTCAGTCAGCTCTACTCATTCTTATTTTTCAGTGTTGACTTAGCTATTCTGTACTTTTTATTATCCATATAAACTTCAGGATATGTCAATGGAGATTCTAAAGGATTAATGGGAATTTTGATTGGTATTTCTTTGACAGTATGATTAAATTTGAAAGAGAATTTATGCTAATATATTAGTCATGCTTTCCAAGATCTAGATAATCACCTCTTTTAGTTTGTTTTCCTTTGTTGACCTTGTATGTTCTTAGATAAGTTAATTCCCAGATTTTTAATTCTTTTAAATTGATATTGCAACGAATATTATTTGCATCATATTTAGAAGTTCACTATTGTGGAATAGAAAAATATTACTGAATTTTTTTTTTTTTTTTTTTTTTTTTTTTTTTGTGGGGAAGACCAGCCCTGAGCTAACATCTGTTGCTAATCCTCCCCTTTTTGCTGAGGAAGACTGGCCCTGGGCTAACATCCGTGCCATCTTCCTCCACTTTATATGGGACGCCGGCCACGGCGTGGCTGACAGGCAGTGCGTCGGCGGGCGCCCGGGATCCGAACTCGCGAACCCCGGGCTGCCAAGTGCGGACGAAACCGCTGCGCCACCGGGCGGCAGTAAATCTTGTAAGTTAATATTTTAACTCATAACGTTGCTGGGTTCCCTTATTAAATCTGAGTCTTATTTTTTCTCTCTCTTGTAGGTGATCACATCTTCTGCAACTAATGACTGTTTTAACTCTTCCCTTCCAATCTTCACTCAGCTAGTTTATTTTTGTTTCTACTATTTACCAGGATCGGTAATATTATAACATACAGTAATGATTATATGTATATATATATATATATATATATATATATATATATACACAAACACATATATGTGTTTATCATGAAATATAGATAAATATGATGAATTATAGATATAAAAATCTCCATGTGGTGAATGCCCTTAACATAAAAGCCATACCCATGAATATTTATCCCTACGTATGAACAAAGCATATCAGAATATATAATTAATATGTATAATGTGTAGGTAATCATATTTGGATAGGCCTTGATAATCAAAAGAGAAATATCAGAAGCCATAAAGAAAAATAATTTACATAGCTACATAAAAACTAATTTCTCCATGGCAAAAGACCCCAAATTAAATTCAAAACCAAATATGACACCTTAATAAGGATTGGGAAGTTTTTTGGTAAAGGGCCAGATGTTAAATATTTTAGAATTTGTGGGACATATGGTTCCTATAGCAATAAAATTCTGTTGTTATATCCTGAAAACTGCCAAGAATAATATATAAAAGAATGGGTAGAGTTGTGTTCCAATGAAACTTTTTTTATAAAAAACGGGTCATAGTTTGCTGACCCCTCACTTAGAATAAAATGTTTGTGATATAAAAGACAATGGATAAATAATATTAACAATCTAGGAAATTTTTATAAACTGATCGAATACAAAAATTGCTAGATGTGATTTAAGTGTATATGCATTATTTTTGTATATGAATGTTGCATTCTTTAAATTTGGGTAGGAATTCACAGAACAATATTTATTTTAGTTTCTCAGTAGAGTGTCAGGAAACATGGACCTAGAACTCTTGTACCAAATACTTATTGTTTTTCCTTTTCCTATCATTTACTTTTGGTTATTTTTTGTTTTAATTATCCTGACAAGATCTGTCTAGGTTACCAAAACCTAAAAGGTTTAGTCTTAGAGGGTATAATTTTAGCTTTGAAATCAGAAAGGCAGCCCCTCTATCATGGAGGCAGTTTCGTGATTTATTTGGCTTCCATGTCGCAGTTGGTGGGGTAAATGTAATTCCCTCCTTTACAGAGACCAAGCTGAGGGAGGACTTGCATCAGATACTGGCTACAAATTACAAGTGAGATGAAGGACCCTGAGATTCAGCGGACATCCTCAGAAGGCAACTCTTGCCTGGATCACCATGAGTCACGGACTTGGGGAAGTTTGGGTCTTTGGCATAGCATCTTTTTTCCTCCATTTTTCTTTTCTTGACTTAAAATTTTCTAGCTTGCTGAATTTGCCATTTGGTTACCACATAAATATTTGAAGCGATGCTTTTACATCATCTTGGAGGAAGTGTTTCATGATACTCCCTAAATAAACCTGAACTCTGAACCATTCAGCAGTTGCTGATAAGCCAGATCATTTGCATGTGCTGGTTCTCTATACAGTCAACTCCCGTTCTGAACAATTATGAGAAATGAGAAACCAGGCCTTCATTGACAGATACCGTCAAACTCCTTTTCCCTCCAGACTCTGTTCTAGACCTTTAATATATATTTCACGAGGCTCGTTGGAGTTGAATCATTTTTCTTTGTTCCCTTATAGAATAAAGTTAGGAATACAAATGAAGAGAAAAAAAAAAAAAAAAGAAGGTCTATCATCATTATTATGTGGTCATATTATACTGAAAAATACATGCAGCCATATAATTTCTTTTTTTTAAAGCTACAAGTATAGTCATTCTTTCCAATCATTAATTAAGTGACATGATAGTAATTAGCGTGATATAAAAACTCAATCCACCCATTTAACATTTATTTACTCTACTGCTTTTGGTGATGTATTACTTAATTCTAACATGTTGCACTCTGCCATTATATAGAACAATGTTTACCCCAAACTTATTTTCACGGAGATACAAATGTCAGTCCATTAAGCAAATTGATTTTAAATGAGAAAAATCTAAACAGACAGGATGTAGGGAGGGAAGGAAGGACAGAAGGAAGGAAGAGAGGGAGTGAAGGAGGGAGGGATGGAAGGAGGAAGAGAGTGGGAGGGAAAAATAGATAAGGTTTTGATTTGCTTTTGGAAGAAAACAAATAGAAAAAAACCTTCATTAAGAGGATTGGTGAAGACCTAAGAAAGCAGAAATGTAAAAAGCAAATGGAATGAGACACTCAAGATTTCTCCTCCTCTACTTGCCATATTTATTTTCATGATGTGCATTCTACATTATAACCTGGGCTTATGATTTGCACATTTGACACATCTTTGTCAGAGTATCGAAGAATTTATGTAGCGCTGTAGTTCTTATGTCACTTATTAAGGGGCACTTCTGCAATTTTGGACACACATACATCATAAAGGCTATCTTCAGCTTGATCCCCAAAGACAGCTATGAATCATAGCAGGTCTTAGAGAGTCAGATGTGGGATGGTGGTCATTTATAGACATTACACCATTTTGTTTTAAATGGATGCACATTTCTCACTTATTTCTGGTCTTCAGATACTTGTTTCTGCTGTACCATTTAGCCATTTTACTAACAACCTGCAATTTTACAAAGGTTAATTACTTTACGCCTAACATAAAACAAATGTTTGGGATAACTTCAATTCATTGAATACTTTAAAATCCTAATTTCATGATGTGAAGTTATTTTTTAATTTTTTATTACAATTTTGACTAAATAATTTAGTATTCTTAAATTTCATGTCTGTATAGATGTCTAACAAGTAGTTTGGGAATTCAAAACTATAAGGTGGTTAGTTGACCTAAAACTGATTAATTTATTTAAAGAACAAAATTTCCAAATCCATGTTATTACTGAGTTGTTTGTTTTCATTAATATGTGATAAATACTTTCACTCAATGAGATTAAAATGGCATTTTCTTTTAAAGAAAATGTCTTGGGTCTGGGATTCCATTCTTGTTAATTCCAGATTTTTGCAATACTCATTTTTAAACTATTCATTGTTTATTCTATGTCTACACCACAAAACTGAGTGTGAAATCTACTCACTTATCTGCCTTGGTGTTTTCATGGCATGTATATATATTTTGTTAGTTGGAAAAAATGATAAATGCTCCCTCAGAGAATTGTGTGTGTGAATCTGAAATGAGTTACTATGTCTAGAGGGTCTGGCAGGTAGTAAGCTCTATGTAAGTTTAGCTATTATTATTATTATTATTATCTTATTGAATTGGCCATATGAAAGTTCAATCAAGTACAATGACTAAACAAATACAAGCAACACTTTCTCCATAAAACTCACATGAGATGATTCACCTACTTCCACATAATATGACTGAGCTTTCTTTTTACACTTCTCAGAGTTCATTTTTTCATCAGCGATGTGGCTGGAATTATCATTTGTCTTACAGCGTATGAATAGAGAGGTTACAAAACACTCTTCCTGTATGGTGAAGAATTAGATCCTCAGTTAACATGTGAACTGGTTCCCCTGGAAACTTGATAAACGTAGAATGACAACTGTAGGAATCAGCTACATTGTCTACGTAAAAAAGACACGTGATTGGAATACTGCCTCTGGCTTGGAAGGACAAGAAATACTCCAGAGGGAGCCATGTGTTTTGAGTTCTCCTGAGTGTATGACTCCAGTAACTGGGTGATTTCCCTGCTGGGACCCCGTGGTCCATGCCTGTGGGATTCTTACAGGGGACAGTGGTTCCTGTGGGGTCTGATGTACCTTTTAAATCAGCAGGGAGAGGCCATGATGATGCCCATGGGTGAGCTGTGGCCCCTGTCTTGTGTTTGTCTGAGTAGACTGACGATATGTGTAGTTTATATTAACTGGGACTTTTATTTTCTGATTCTTTCACATCTTGGGGATTCAGCTGACCCTAGAAGGACTGGCTCTTCCAGGGTTAGCCAATTCCTAGAGATGGTAAACAACTCACCCAAGAGCATACTTTTCATGTGCAAACCAACCAATCCAAAGCCTACACCCCAACCACCTCCTTTGTCAGGCTGTCACGCTTGGGGCCACTATCCACCTGCCCTAATCTCTCCAGGGTCAGGTACCAAACAATGCAGGGCAGCCCTGTACCCCAGAGCCCACAGGAATTATTCAAACTAGCCCATCCTAAGCCTGCTTACCTGCCTCACCCATTCATTCCCGCAGAAACCACAGTAAAGGCTCTTATCCACAGATACTTCCCTCCTTCTGCCTCCTGACCAGCCCTGGTGCTTCTCCATGTGGCCCTGCACGACATGGTGTCCCCTCCTCTTGGGAACTGTGAGGAACAAAGTCTCTTTGCAATAGCAGTCATCTCCTGATCTGTTTTCCTTATTGTACCTCAAATTTTCTATTAATACACTATATTTCAAAACAGCCTAAGCTGGGGTTACAAATTGGAATGTTTTTTGGACCCAAGGAGATTCTCTGGTGCGCATTGCATGGTTGACTGTCTAGTTTTAATGAGATATAGATATAAAATTGCACCTGGCATAAGTCCTGATTGAGGGCAGTTTTCCAAAATATATATTGAATCCACTATCAAAAAAGTAAGTTGAATGCCCCTATGTTCAGGCTTGCTAACGTCCAACCCTGCTCCAGTGAAGTCACTCTGAGCATCATCACACAAAGTTTGAAATTGCCTTCTTTTCTTTGGAGCATAATTAGAATCCAACTGTGTCTGGTACTAGGAATGTGCTTTTAACAGTGTCATCTGGAGGAGGACAGGATTGAAGCACGTTGCCCTCCTTTCAACATGAAGGAGAACGGTTTTCACAGTCCAGGTTGTGGATCATCAGGAATACTTCTGGAACTCATTCAGTTCAAGCTGGCAGATTTCTGGGATTAGACAATTTTTGCCTCCCTCTCCTGATTCTGGTCATATTGAGAGCAGCTATAAATACCTAGATTTTTAAAATGCAAATGCATGCCTTGGTGTTTAAAGCTCCCTTCTCTACTAGTAGAATATTTAAAGCAGAGAGTTTATTTGATCATCTTTGGAATTTATGATTCCATCTTACTAATTGCCCTATTTTGATGTATCTAATAAAACTGATTTAAAATATTGCTTAATATCAGAGAGTTGCAAATAACTTACTTTAGTACTAGCAAAGAGACGATTGAACTTTGAAAGTGATATCAAACTGAGTTTAAATATGAGGGCTGAGAAATAAACACCAGGAAGTTGATATTGCCTGACCTCTTTAGGAGGGGGATCTAAGATGCAGAGGCTCATTGAGGGGGTTACTATATTACATACTAAGGTGTCTTAAGGTGTCCTTGCATTCTGCTGTACTGGGAGGTGGTGTCCTACAATCTCACGGAAAATGAGACATACTAGGTCCACCTGCAAGGGAGGATGTGATAGATGCATGGTGCCAGCCTCCTGGACAAAATGATGTCTGTAGGTTGTGTTATCAGATCACATTTAACTTTGTGGTTTAATGACCAACATCCTTTTCCAGCTGTTGGGGTAAGCAGGGGTCTCTAAAAGTAAAAACAGAGCCAAATGTCACAGGGGACTTCTAATGGATACGTGAAACTAAAGAGAAATATTTTATATTGCTTCACAGGACCCTAATCCTCTGTACAATTAACTCTGTTTGTGGAGAGCAGTCTTCAAAACATTATATCATGTTTAGGGTTAGTTAGGAAAGTTATAGGGACTTTACAGAGTTAGGAGTGAAGATTTTCTCTTTGAGGAAAAATTTTTAAAAAGGGAGCATACCACTAAAAACATGCCACAGCCTCTGAAAGTCCAGTGTTGACTCTGATACGGTCCCATCAGTATGCATGCTCATGCCTCAGGTAGAGCAGAGACTGGTCCACAGCTTCCACGGGAAGGGACTCCATTTACTTCCCATTGCAATGAAGTCCTGGGAGTTCCTCTACCCACCACACAGCCATGCAATATCTTGGCTGTTTCTCAGATTTTCCTTGTTTCTCATAACCTTGACAGTGTTGAGGAGTAGTGATCAGATATTTGGTGGCACGTCCCTCTGTTAGGCTTTGTCTGACGTTAGTCTCATGATGTGACTGGAGTTATGGGTTTGGGGAGGAAGACCACACAGGTGAGTTGCCGTGTTCATCACATGATGTCAGGAATGCACATCAGCAATATGACTTATCGTTGTTGATGTTAATCTTGAACACCAGGCTGAGGTCGTGTTTTCCAGATATTCCACTGGATACTCCGTTCCACGGATACTCCGTCATCCCCTTAACATGCGGTTGTCTTTGGAAAGAAGTCACTATGCACAACCTACACTTAGGGTTGAGGAGTTGTGCTCCACCATCTGAAGTCAGAGTATCAACATAAATTATTTTTAATTTTTCTGCATGGGACAATTCTCCGTTCACACCTCATTCTTTTATGAGTTAATTCTGGATGATATAATACTCTATATATCCATCCAGAATAATAAAAGGAGTATCTAGTGAATCCCCCTCCTCTCAGTTAAGACAGTCTAAAAGAGATAATACAAATTCAGCAATACGTTTTGTTACCAAAGACATGTAGTTACTTTTCAACACCAGAGGGAATTCCAACATACCCAACTCTTAGCTACTTGTTTTTCAAATGCAATATCAATGCACCTTCGAGTTGGGGCTCCAGATAGCCAACAACCAGTAAATTTACAAGCTTGCACACTCCTCACGCTACTAATTTACTACACTAAAGCAAACGTGCGCCTATAGACAACATCATGAGTACATGTGTTGACCTCAGGGTGAAGGCCTGGATTTACATTTTGTCTGTACTTTCATATTATTCAAATATAACTGGACAAACTGTTTCACTTTCCTGAGTCTTGGTGACTTCTTATGGAAAAGAACAGAGCGTCCCTTCTACAGCCACTGTGAAGATTGGAAGAAGTCATGTATGTGTGGTGCTTTGTAGAATATCTGTTATTTAATGCACTTCTCTGTTAGTTTTTCATCTTAATATATGTTTTGATGTATAGTTATTTATTTAACCACTATTTTAATAATATGAGGAGCTTCAGATTTGTACATGTAGATGATTAGAGAACCAAACTCTTACATATCCCCTGACTCGTAGAAGGATGGAATGATGCTGAAAGGCAGGCAAAATTGGAAATGCAGGGGATATTTCCAGAGTTCTGTGACAAACAGAATTCAGAAATCTGCACCATAATACAGCCACGCATTGCTTAATGACAGGGATAAGTCTTGAGAAATGCACTGTTAGGCGATTTCATCATTGTGTGAACATCACAGAGTGTACTTACACAAACCTGGGTGGGATAGCCTACTACACACCTAGGCTATATGGTACTAATCTTATGGGACCACTGTATATGCACTCCGTCGTTGACTGAAATGTCATTATGGGGCACATGACTGTATAAAGATCACCTGATTTCAGGTTTTGTATTCTGATGTTCCATCAAAGCTATTTGTCATTTTTTAATGCTGCAAATGATGAGTGAATATCAGATTAAAAATATGTATGTAAGTAGACCATTAATGACTTATTTATCAAATATGAGAACTCAATTTGGCTAAAGCAAAAAATAAATGATTGATCTAGAAATATTTTCACTTCTAGATGAAGAGATATAACAAACTTTCCACTGTGATTTTCTTTCAAAGTAATAAAAGTTTTATAGAAATATAAAATTACAAGTTGTATGTTTTTTATACAATATGAGATGAAGAACAACATTAGCAAGACTTAAAAATTATCAAAATTTGACTGAAAGAATTTTCTAGTTTGAAGTCTACCAGACAAAAAAGTGGTTCCTAACCACTCTAAAAAATAATTTCAGGCAAATTTATTTTTTCTGAAAGTGTTTGATGCAATAGAAGATAAGGCAGGTAAAATATATTTGTGGATAAAATTGTCTAAAATATTTTACTGGGGTTTTTTTGGTGTTAATATCGTCCAACTGTTTAGTCCAATAAATCTATTAAGATTATATCCTTTTATGTGAACTATATTTTTCTCCTTTATAAAACAGATTAAGAGGAACTGTTAAGTACATCATATAACCATATAAATATAATGAGATTACTTTCTCCCTTAAGAAGAATAATTGCTGTTTGGAGTAATTTTTCCCAAAGAAAACCTGCCCACTAGATTGATGATCATTACTTCATAGGTTAAAAAACTAGTATCATTCACTTCATTCTACCATCAGAGTTGGACCCCTGAAAAAATATATAATGGATATCTAGTATGTCCAATAATTGGTGTAGAGATCTCTTATAGAGAGGTTTTTATAAGCTGTGAAAGAAGCTGCATGATTTTCAGAGATAGAAAATGCATGTGTTAATTCTTCCTAATAAGAATATTTCTAATTTGCTGACAGTAAAGCCACTGTTAAATAGAAATACCCTGCTGGTCTCCTCTGCAGGGGAAGAATTCACATGGACTGGAAGTATTTAAAGCAAATGGCAAAGAATTAACCAACACATACTTTCTTCTATCCATGGATGCAGGACAGGGTAGGGAGGATGACAGAAGATGCCAAATGCCTTCAAAACCAATGGCGGGGAGATTTTGGATTTTCTCTGCCCCCAATCATCCTTTGCCTTCCAGAGTAAATTGAGACTAGGGCTTCCATTCTTCTTTTCTGCCCATCATCTCTTCAGACCCCATTGCTAAATGCTATCAACTGCCAAAGAGACATCTGGTAAAGTAGATGACATTGGTCAGGGCTTGGAAAGGATGGAAAGGATGCTTTTCTTTTGATGGAATGTGTGTGTGTGTGTGTGTGTGTGTGTGTGTGTGTGTGTGTGTTCATAGGTACTTGGGTACCATCTCTTGCTGTTAGTAGGGATAAGCACAAAATGGCTAAGATTGGATGCAGGTCATAGAGAATCTGTTGAAGGAAACCACTGGGCTTGTTTATATCTCAACTCACTGCTCACACTTGCCCCAATACATATACCAGGGTAGGAAAGTTCATAGAAATTTGGTAATGAATTTTCCATTTTCCAAATGGTCTTCAGTGACCATTGATACACAGTTGCAATGCTAATAAATCACAGCCGATTGAATGTTCTATTTTGTGTAATTATCAACTCTAATTTTTCTAGAACATGACAGTGTGTACGTTGCTTCAAAAATACCAAGAGTGACAACACAAATCTGGGCAATTTGCTCTTTCATCTTTTAAGGGTCATATGTAATGGCCATCTGCCACCTAATTTTAGCAGCCCTGAACAAATATCCTATGGAAAGTAGCTGTGCTGATTGAGTAAAGAATAAGTTTCCTTATTTTGTTTGGTAACTTCTATGGGTATTAAGGATATATTGAGCACTTTTGTCAACTAAAACGTTTGATGTATATGTACTGGCCTTATAACACGGATTTCTGTTTATATTGAATTAACTAGACATTCCATGGACAATCTGGAATGGTTTAATTAAGAAGGTAAAACATAACCAAAATCTTTATTCAGAAGTAGGGTCAGTGCATTTTAGTGTATCCAAGTGTCTGTTTTCTCCACATAACAATATATATGGAGTCTTTTACCTGATCACTCTTCTAAACGTTAACAAACAAGCAAAATTTAAATGGCAGTCTATATTCTATCATAGGTAGATTCCACATATAAGTATATAAAGCAAAAATTGATGGAAATAGGGAGAAAAAAGCAAATCCACAATTGTTGTAGATTTTAATCACATTTTCCTGGTAATTAGAAACAGCATTTTTTTAAATAGCTGAAAAAATCTGAACAAACGTTATCAACCAACTGGACTTAACTGACACATATAGAAGATGATGCTGCAGAATTCACATCCTTGCAAGGGTTCATCAAACAAGCAGCAAGATAGCTGACTACCCGGTGGTGACTCATCAGGATTATGGCATTTATGACCACTTTCCTAATAGAAGCACAAAGAAGCTACCCTGATTACACCATTCTAGGTTATATGTCTCCTAAATTTCCCCATCTTCAGCCCAGTTTACCAGATCCCAATTTTTCTACCATCTCCATAGCCTGAACTGAAAAGGAAGGTTTCTATGTTTACTTATTCTAGAATCATGACCCTGCCGGTACTTTCATTTTTTACATTTAAAACTTTATTTATATTTTGGATATGTCAGAGTGACTTAAGTATTGAAACAGAGGTTTATTTTTCCCAACTTACTCAATATCCTTAGATCTATATTAAAATAATAAATTAAAGAAATCCTTTGCACCGGTCTGTTATATTTTCTTGATCAGGTATTAAGTGCTTTCCATTTTTTAAAAATCAGTCTCTTTAATATTTTTGAACCGTGACCAAAGATATACAAATTCTAGTGGATGCATTTCAATAGTTTCTGTACCTTTATTTGCATAGTCTGCACTTAGACAGTCAATTGACAATGGTCAACCTCTGCCTGTGGGCTGTGACTCAGCTCATGATTAAATCTGTTTTGAAAATTCGGAATCAGTACAAGCCAATGCATCACTGACATCAATAATGTTCACCCTTCCATTGCCAAGCAAAAGTATATATTTGTTTAACTTGAGGCTTACTCTTAAAATTGTTTGACATATTTTAGGGACTTGATTATTGACCCAAAGCCAATGATTTCACAGAATGACAGTTCTGGGAAAAGCAGAGAGCTCTGGTTTAGGTAATAAATAGTTTTTCTTCACAACAGAAAAGCAATTGTTACTTGGTTCAATTAATTTGCTAATAGCTCCTCTCTCTCTCTCTCTAGATGAACTCAAGTTTATTGTAAGATATGGCATTTTAACTTAAAAATCTTTTTTTTGCAAGAGCAAATTTCTTTACTCTTAATATTTTTGAAGAAACTATCATTTAAAATATCAATCAGTATCTGATGCCATATAGTATCATGTCTTAAAACATTAGAATTCTACTTCTCTTTTGCTTTCTATATGTATTGAAAAAAATAAAGCTACATTAAGACATGTTTTTGTGCAGATATATGTATACACTTTTTTCTGTTCATGAATATTACATTTCTAGTAAAAGAATGGAAGATGCTTGTATCTTTGGTCACAAAGGGGTTTCAACTCAATATGAAAACGATTGAAATTGGAAACACTATTGATCACTTCCTAGCATGGAAAATGTGTCTTTCAGAAATGTCCCAATGATTAAACCCTTGATGAATAAAAACATGTAGGAAAACTAAAAGGGATTTCAAAGTGAAACATTCTAAGAATCTGGGCACAACCCATCCAGAGGCATTATGGTGAGAAAGGTGTATATACCAGGGAGGTTGATATTGTTGAAAATCCCGTGTTGTGGCTGGTCAGCTGTCACCTGAGTTATCCAGAGTGTGAGTGTGAGATATAATCGTATGATTATAAATGACTGCTATTTTGAATTGGATGGACAGGTAAACTAAGAAGTAGTAACAGAAGATCTATCACATTTAACTGAAAAGCAGGATGAAATTTAAACATGAAGCTTCAGTAAGGAGTTTGATTCTAAACCCACAGGGGGTCTGAAAATGACTATAAATTATTGTTTTTTTAAACATGTTCTGTTCCTCAATCACGTTGCTTGTGAAATAATATTAACATTTCTGAATAGAATAGCTAATTTTAACAAATTGATTTTTTTTTAAGAGAGCATGTATTCTCATCAGAATCAAATCTGCTTAAGAAATCTGGGTGAGAAAAGCTATGAATGGAGTCATCCAACGGAAACAAAAGCAAGATGTTCTAACACAAATTTCACTCAGCAGTGTGCTCCATGTAAAGAAACAGCTGGGGACAGTGGGAGCCCACTCTTTGTTGAATCTCTGAGTAAAGTGGACTCCAAATGGGGAAAGGTCACCTGGGGGGCTAGAAAACATGTCATAAATGTCTCCTTTCGAACCACACCACCACGTTTCAAAAACAGGCAGCTCCTTCACCACGGCGATAAATACATTAGGTCATGGATTTCCATGCCAGAAGAGTAAAGACGGTGATTTTATAACTTTCACTAACTTTGCTCCACCCAAACGTAATCGTCTTTCTTCCACATTTAAAAAAAAAATTCTTGGGGCCAACTCAGAATTCCAGTTTACTTTGGGAAAATTCTTATTTATAGTGCTGCAAAGACATTAGGGCTATAAAAATGAGTGAGTTCTTTAAGGTTCAGGGCCAAAATTGCTGACAAAGCTCCATCTGTCTTCTTGTGCTCAAAAAAGCACATCTTTCCTTGCACCCAGGAGAAGATAAACATTGTGGCAGTGAGTACTGACAGTCATTGCCTTCTCCAGCGTCTGGCACCAGTTATGAGTGGTGAAACGCTCTGACAACTGGCTTGCAGGGTGCTGGGAGCCGGGAAGACCTTTCTTCCAAGAGGAGCAAAATGATTCTTCCTTGTAATGACAGAATTGGCATGAATCTCTCTGCTTTCAGGAAGCTTTCTCTGAGCAGGTCTGGGAGAAACTGGTCAAGGGTATAAGGTTTGCATTCTTCACGGTCTGTCATTTCATAGGCAGAAGGTTTCCCTCAGAACAGAGACTGATTGCAGCGTGGGCTGCATTTTTGCTGGTGATTCCACTCTTGTGGGATGTGCCGTGCGCTAGCGATAAAACTCCATCTTGACTACTCGAGGCAATTCACACATCATGGTTAATAAAAATGAAATACTGTAGATGTGCTCAGGAGAGTGACAATCTACTATTTACACAGCTATCTCAGAGATGCTCTGTGTGAGCAAGGTGGAAACAAGGATGGCTAGAATGCCAATTTTTTCCCAAAGGCAAGTGAACGGGAGTCACTAGCAAGCATTGAATTTGTGGTGCTACAAGCTGAATAGAGATGTCTGGCAACCACAATTCATTTTCAGTAAAATAGAGTAGTCCTCACATTCAAATTTCTCTGCATGGATGACACAGGAGATCAAGCTTTCCTACAGAGAGTCCCATTTCATTGACTCAATTCGGGAAGGAGGATGAGCCCTGTTCTGATGTGGTTATAAAGTGTCCCTAAGACAGTTTTATAAATGGATACATTTGATTCATGTATTTGTCAGATGGCCAGAAAAAGCAACACCATATCCCCCTTCCCCCAAAAAGACAAAACTAAAAAAACCCCTTTGTTATAAAGCTTTGGACACGAGGCCTTTTCCATGTAAAAACCATCATATGCATTTCATTTTAAACCTGAAAGGAGAGACAGTCATATCTCAAAAATATCATGGTAAAAATACCCAATGGTAAAGGAAAAACACTTCTGTGTGTCTCACCTTTACTACTCACTCTGACACTTCTGATCACCGAATGTGTGAGGGTTTTCCCCCCCACCAAGCAATTCTCCGCAATACCACCTGGGTATCAATTCAGTTCGACATAAATGGAGTTAATGCAGACCCCATAAGTTAAGGGCTCAGCCCCACAAGACTACCCCATCCCACTTCAGATGCTAGTCACAAGTCCCAGGTTGTCACCTGTACTTCTAACTGACTGGCTATAAAATCAAGGTTCCCGTGACCTCCTCCTTGTGCTTGATTATTTGCTAGAACAGCTCACAGAACTCAGAGAAACAGTTTCTTACATTTACTGGTTTATTATATAATAAAAGATATAGATGAACAGGCAGATGAAGAGATACATGTGGCAAGGTCTGGGAGGGTCTGGAGTGCAGGAGCTCCATCCCTGTGGAGTTGGGGTACGCCATCCTCCTGACATGTGCATGCATTCATCAATGTGGAAGATCCCTGAACCCCAAACCATTGGGATTGTTATAGAGGCTTCATCACAGGCATGATCGATCATTAACTCCATTTCCAGCCCCCCTCCCTTTCCTGGGAGGATAGGGAATGGGAATGAAAGTTCCAAGCCTCTGATTACAGCTTGGTCTTTCTGGCGACCAGCCCCATGCAGGAGCCCAGTCAGGAGTCACCTCATTAGAACAAAAGACGCTCCTATCACCCAGGAAATTCCAAGGGATTTAGGAGCTGGGTGTCAGCAACCAGGTCAAAGACAAAATATTAGAACAAAAGATGCTCCTAGTGCTCTTATCACTTAGGAAATTACAAAGTTTTTAGGAGTTCTGGCCAGGAACTGTGGGCACACACCTATATATATATATTTTTTTTTCTATTATCTCATACAAGGTGTCTAGACTTTTCTAAACTCTTTTTATACTCACTTAAGATTTTAAAATCCAGATGGAATGGCAATATCTTCAGCGCTTTCTTAAATATATTATTCCATCCTCAGATTAAAAAGTAGCATTATAGGGGTCCGGCCCGGTGGCGCAGCGGTTTCGTCCGCGCTTGGCAGGCGGGGTTCGCGGGTTCGGATCCCGGGCACCCGCCGACGCACTGCCTGTCAGCCATGCCGTGGCGGCGTCCCATATAAAGTAGAGGAAAATGGGCACGATGTTAGCCCAGGGCCAGTCTTCCTCAGCAAAAAAGAGGAGGATTAGCAATGGATGTTAGCTCAGGGCTGGTCTTCCTCAAAAAATAAATAAATAAATAAATAAATAAAAAGTAGCATTATAGATACCTGGTTTTAAAGCCACTGGGAGCTCATATATTCTTATTTATAATAGCACAGCGAAGGTTTCATTCTCCTAGATTGCCATTTCATTCATCATAGAATCATACTTGAGGGAAAATACTAAGGCCACAGTTAGAGTACTCCAAAGCAATTTGTGAGAAGTTACTAGTGAGGGAAGCATTCCTCATTATCACTACAATAGCAGCAACTCTGAGAAACTGCTTAATTGACTCAATTACTAACAATTCAATATTGTCAAACCGATTATGCATGAGCACACAAACTAAAATAAAGTCATACCCAGGTCTTTGGGACATAAGCATCATTAGGCAGATGATCTTCTATGCTATATTCAAATATCTAAACGATTAAAGTTACTCAACGCTGCATGATACATAATCCCAAAGTGCCTCCCCACTGCACACACGCATAATCATGAAGTTTATTAATGGCTGCCACCTATAAACATTACGGGAATTTTTTTTTTTAAATTCTTAAGTGAAATGAGTCAGACATCAATGGTGCTTTGGTCTGTAAAATGAAAAATAGTAACTTTTAAAAGCCACTGAGAATATTATATAATATTTTGGTGATACAGATTGGAGCATTAGCAAAAAAAAAAAATAGAAGCAATGTGTTGAGCAAAGATTGGAAACCCCAGACAGAAGAGTGACATCATTTAAGAACTGTTTAAGAATGGTTGCTATTCACTTTCCTGCAACCCCAGGGGTAATTAAAACCCTCACCTATTCATATTAGGGGTCCTCAAGCAACATTTTACATAAATTATTACTCTAATTTTAATGATCTCACAATCTTTGTTGGCTGTGATTATGTCTGTCTATAATGTACCCACACATTGTCCATTACCCCAGGCACGTGAGGATATGACCAGAGCTAATAATGGAAATGACTGTAGAAAAGAGAGACTCAAAATGGGGAGGGGGTTAACAGTGTGATATTTAATTTACCTGAGAAATTGGCTTGGCAATCCTCTCTATGGCTCTTCTGAATTTTATATTTAAAATCCAAACAAATTACTAATCTCTGCGGCACCTATACCCCTTGGCTTTTTTAGCACAGATTAACATGACCTCTCTTCAGATAATTAGTGAGGAGAGACAGTCATGAAACAAAGGAACAAAAAGAAAACCATGAATCTCCCCCATCCCTGGCACTCCCAGTTCTTATGATCTTTCCCCAAAAAAACAAAGAGCAAGAATATCAATGTAAACTGCAACACCAAAAATATTGTAACACATACTGTTTTGGATTGACTTGTGTTCCCCCGCCAATCCATATGTTGAAGTTCTAACTGTCAGGACCTCAGAATGTGGCTGTATTTGGAGTTGGGTATTTGTAGTTTAAAGAGCTGATTAAGGTAAAATGAGATCATTAGGGTGGGCCATAATCCAATATGACTCATGTCTTATAAGGAGAGGAGATGAGGACACACACACAGAGGGATGACCATGTGAGGACACAGGGAGAAGATGGTGTCTACACACCAAGGAGAGAGGCCTCAGGAGGAACCAGCTCTGCCCACACCTTAATCTTGGACTTCCAGCCTCCAGGACTGGGATACAATAAATTTTTATTATTTAAGCCACCCAGTCTGTGCTGTTCTGTTATTGCAGGCCTAGGAAACTAATACACACACTATTTAAGAAAGTGTTATTTATATAACCATTTACAGTTAATTCTCATTAGTCATGGTAATTATGTTCTATAAAGTCACTGAGAATTAGTGAATACTGAACCATTGCTCCCAGGGGAAATACAGAGTTAGGTTCCTACAGGCTTCTGGTTGCCACATTCTTGTCAAGTGATCAATACATAACCTTGTTTTATATGTGTTTCTGTTAAAGACACCTTACTGAATCTATATTGTTGATTCATTAATTGAACTCACAGCCAAAAGCACTATATAACTCACACAAACAAAGCTTATCTAACTCATGTATTTTCTCTGTAAAACACATCACAGCCTTCTTGTGCTTAGGAACACTAGACAGCAGCTCAGCACTAATGCGTGGGGGCATTCTAAACAACGAAATCACCACCAAAAAGCATAGAAACTGGAAATATGTGTTACTAAATGGACAACAAAAGGAACACTTTATAGTAAGAGAAATGGAACAAGAAGATCGAGGGTGACTTTGTTCCGACTCAGCTGGAAACTTGCACGACAGGTGATGAATTTTTTGCTGTTCTGCATATGTCTAAGAATGACCTCGAAAGTGCAAGTATTGATTTGGGGTTACAAATAAATTTTTAGCAAGTTGGTGAGTTTGCAAATATAGGTTCAATAAATAATGAGGAGATGTACACACATATCCACTGTAAAATGGTTTTGAGGCCCACAGATTCAAAACTTTGATACTAGAAATTTAACCATCTCTCAATATGGCAAATCACAACTTTGAAACTTCTAGATTTCCAATTGTACCCAAATTACTCTGAATTTATTTTCATAATTTTCAGTTGAAATTAGGCTGTTTTTGGTACAAGTGGAGCAAAGAGCACACACTGGTAAAGATCTCCTTTGATGTAGCAAAGACAACCTGAAAGGCATATTCTGATGTTGGTACATTCTCACTTCCTCAGCTCACATATGTAAGATGTAAGGAATTTTTTTTCTCTAGGATGCATTTCTATCACCAAAATAGTATAATATTAATATTATTATTAATAATGATAATAAATGCCTGATCCAGAGAGTGACTTTATTGTACCTTAGGATGTCACAGTGTCCCTTTCAGCAATTGTTTTCCCCCATTTCTCTTTAGAGGATAAATGCATGCATTATTTGGGAATAATTAACATCCACGAGATTGTAAACAAAAATGTAAGCATAACTGAACAGCATGGATTTCTGAACATCCTTGGAAAAAGTAAGAAGAGTAAAGTTTGGACTTTAAGATCATTAGAAGCACTGAAGAGACCGCTTACAAGTATCAGCATGTTATTACATGCCATCGCTTATGGCATGATAGAAATGGTTTACTACTTTGCAGACTGTTGCCAATTGCACTGAAATCTGACAGATTTATAATGTGTGGCATTAGAGGAAATAAGAAATGTAAGAAGCAATGCTTCACGCGAAGTGTCGATCTAAAATGGCACCAACAGTAAGTCAGATTAGTCATATTTGCTGGAATACAAATGATGCATTAACCTTTCTTGGGAATGACACTCTCCTAAGCCACCCCCTTCCAGAAATTTGGCTCAGCAATGGAGCCTGAATCCTTCTTACGATGACTAGAAATACCAAAATGCAGACCCATGGGCCATAGGATGCCCTTAACCCAACACTGCCCTCTGAGGACACAGGTGTCCAGTAGAAGGCAGAGGAAATAGGAGATGTATACTACAGTGGACAAAATAAACAAATTCATATTAATATGCATGTTTTCCCTTCCACTCTGTGTGCCCTTCTATCACTCCCCATTTTAGTGACATCTCCACATCTTCTAACTCACAATGATGCTCTGCCTTATTTCTACTTTGAAATTCCATAATCCATTAGCTATTCATGTTCCCTTGCTGGCTACAGACCAACTTCCAGTCTTGACTATTTTTTTGAAACTTTCATTTGTAAAAGTACTAGACATATTTGGCCATATATATACATTTGGTCATCAGCTTATTTGCTCATCGAATGCTATCATTGCTTAAAAAGAAAAGAAAGGAATGTGAAAAGTGCTTTCCAAAAGGATAAGATACCTTTTTATGTGATTTGATCTAATCAATAAAACAGCAGAGATTACTTAGTAGCATAACTCAGAGAACTAAGTTTTGAAAAATCAGTCAGTAGTTAAGACGTCATTTCCAAAATCCTAATATTTTACAGGTAGCCTTGTGCCCTAGTTTTTAATTGAAATGAAGTTTTAGTTGAAGCATTTATTATTCATTAGATTTGAGTCTTCACCATAAATCATTGTGATAACGAGACAGGAGAGAACAGAAATTTGCCATTATGTGTTTTTATAGGACACATTTAAACTCCTTTACCTTTACATTATTTAAAATATAGTATTAAGAGTAATTCTGAAACACAATCCACCTATTATAGCAAGTATGCCAACTGACATTGAAATTCATTCAGGTCCTGCCTTAAACGGCAGAGTAGAACAATGAGTCATTGTGCCATTTTAGAATGTTCATTAGGGGCTGTCCAGCCAGGAAGTGGAGGGCTGGACTGATGGGAATGGGAAGATGAAAATTAAGCCAACTAATTACAAGCTACAGTAATGCTATAATAGCACAGAGCAGAGGAAAACTCTTTCTTGTCCTGCATTTGGTCATATGGATTGTTGGTGAATCCTCACGTCAAATTTGAATTGGGCAAGTCATGGGAAAGCTGTAATAAGAGAAAAAGAAAAAAAAAAAAAAACAATGTTTTCTCTTGGATTAGTCAAAGTGTCAAATGAGCAGAACTTGAGTGATGCTGCAGAAATTATTGGAAATTCCCTGCAGAACTTCTCAACTTTGGCACTACTGACATTTGGGGCCAGTGGCAACTTGGCTGTGGGGGGCTGTCCTGTGCATGGTGGAATGTATAGAAGCATACCTGGCCTCCACCCACTAGATGTCAGTAGCCCCCCTCCCCAGGTCATAGTAACCAAAAATGTCTCCAACTATCTCCTGAGGAGCAAAATAACCCCAGTTGAGAACCACTACCAAATGAAATATGAAGCATGTAGCTTTCAGCCTACAGGATATCTAAAATTCATAATTCTAGGTCATCAACAGTCTACTGTTCTATCTATCCCAGATATTGTGTGGGTCTATATCTAGTAGAATATATATACTAGATAATCATATCTAGTGACATATTTTAACATATACATATCTAATCATGTATTTTCTAACATAATCTATAAGCAATTCCTGGTTATTTTATTTGATATCCTAAGTTCTAAAGTAATGTCATTTCTGATGCAATATTTACTCAAAACCCAATTTCCTTTCCCTAATCTGTACAGTAGCTCATTAAAATATGTCAAGAGGTCATTAATTTCTGCCCCTTGCCTCATATATTTTTACATATATAAAGAGGCAATTTTTACATTTGAAGGAAAAATATTGGTATTTTTATCACAATGCCCAATATGTGAGAAAACTGTTAGTGACTTCTAAAATGAAAACCAATATCCAAAAATGGTTTATCCATTTTTAAGGACTGAATTTGCACCCCCTCAAATTCATATGTTGAAGTGCCAACCCACAGTGCCTCAGAATATGACTGTATTTGGAGGGAAGGCCTTTCAAAGGTAATTAACATAAAATGAGGTGATTGGGGTGCACCCCAATTCAATGTGACTTCCTTTTAAGAAGAGGACATTAGGACAAAGACATGCACAGAGAAAAGACCACGTGAGGACATAGGGAGAAGATGGCCATCTACAAGCCAAGAAGAGAGGCCTCAGAAGGAATCAAACCTGCTGACACCTTGATCTCAAACTTCCAGCCTCCAGAACTGTGGGGAAATAAATTTCTGTTATTGAAACTGCCCAGTCTGTGGTATTTTGTTGCAGCAGTCCAAGCAGACTAATCTACCCATGTTCTGTATTAAGAATACCTTTTAATAAATCATCTTGACTTAATTTGGAGTAAAACAGAAAAAAGAGAATATAACATTTTTTAACTGAAATATCTATTTCTTGTCCATCACTGATTCTTATGGAATGAATAAAACATAGAAATAAAGAATTATTATTGTTCATGCTACATTAAATTTTTCTGAATTAATTCATGGTCCCAATAGATACTTCAAAATACTTTTTCTTCACATTCACAACTATAACAGTATGCCCTCAGATGATTACTGTGTTTTTTAAAGTAAAGCTGTTGCCATTTCCTTAGCATCCTTTATTAATCATGTTTAGATTTGGTTCCCATCTTTAGTTAGCTATTTTAAAATCTAGCTGACAGAATGCCAGACAATAGTATTTCAACATTATAATAGAAAAAGACTTCAGCTAAATATTGAAATAAAACCCTCATTGACTTCAGTTGTTTTTGTGTTTATGAATTCTGCCCATAAACTGTTTAGAAAACAAATGTCTATATGTGTTATGGATTTCATTTATACACATCATTTGCTTGCCACAGTAAGTCAATAGAGAGTTCTTTTCACCTTGAAACAAGTAAATGAATGTCAATTTACACTTGTCTAGATGAGGGCCATTACTGGCTCAGGAAAACAAGAAAATTCAGAGGGTTAACATGTTTATGATATGACATTTATTTTACAAGCAAAATAAAAAATCAAATATTGTCCAAAATATTCACATAGTGCTAAATATTATCATAAACTACATAAAGTAATATATTACCAGAATTGAGGGGCAGAAGAAAGAAAAATAATTTCCACATCACACTCCGAGAGATTTTCCATTTTGGAACCATAAGCTCTGAGAGGAGAGGCTAATTAGTTATTCTAAAAATTAAATGCTTTGTGAATACCTATCAGAGTATCAGGTCAAGAGTATTTTATATTAATTAAAGGGAAATTATACTCAAGTCAATGTATTTGATCAAGATATAGACTCTTCTACTTCCTATCACATAGGACAGAATGACACACCCACTATAACCAGTAAGTTGGTAATTGAGTTAAATGAGCATGTAAAATAACTTAGTGTTTACGTGTGGAATGGATGGGATGCCACACAGTGGATTTTCTATTTTGTGAAGGGAAATTCCCTCTAGGAAATTCCTTCTAGGTTGTAAATATACATGTTAATGTGAGTTTACCAGGGAATCAATGATAATTATCCCCTCCTCTCCATTGGCACAGGACAAACATTCATAGGGAAACTCATATGAAAGTTAATCAAAAATTTGAATGCTTGGAAGTAGATAATCATTTATATTTTCCTGAAATCAGTGCTTGTTTTTAATTGAGGTCAGTAAAAATTCTAATGAATTCAAATGTTCTAAGTTGATCGTTGTGTTGTGGGTTTCCAAGACCACCCTCATGTGTGTTTTCTGGAAGGACTCAAAAAAACCAGAAAAGCTGTTATGCTCATGGTTATGGCTTATTACAATGAAAGGATAGACATTAGAAATAGCAAAGAAAAAAGGTGCATAGGTCAGAGTCCAGGAGAAATTAGGCGTGAATTGCCCTCTTTCAGTGGAGTTGTATGGATAGTGCTTAATGCTTCCAGCAACCCCGCGTGACAACACTTATGAAGTATTGTCAGTAGGGAAGCTCACCCAAACTTTGTCCAGCATTTTTATTGGGAGGGCAGTCATGTAGGCATGGAGTATCTGCACGACTGATCTTAGCTACTCAGTCTCCCATCCCCTCGGGGATCAAACTGATATGGTGTGGCCCAAAGCCCCAGTTATCACACACACACAAAAAGACAACTGGCATTCACCATAAATCCCATTGTTAGAATAAATCTACTGGACTGTCTCAAGACTCCAGGTCTACAAACACACTTCTATCAGGCAGGCTATTCCAAGGGCTCAGAGGTCATCTCAGAGGAGCTGGTCAGTGGCTAGTCCTGAAGACCTTGGCGATGTGCAGGGTCTGCTGTGTTAACTCTTTACTGCAGAGTCGTATATTTACATGGCTTGACAAAAATCTGAAATAATCTGATATATAAAATCCTTCAGGGATTAAAATTGGCATTTCATTAAAAACCATTAGTAGAATCTTAAGACCCTCTTGTTGGGGTTATCGTTTGACTTTAATATTTATTGAGTACTCATTAACCCCACATACCCCACTAAATATTTTACATACATATGCATTGGATTTAATCTTCTAAACAATCTTATGGCATCCGTACTGGTGTGTTTTCTTCTGATGAAAAACACAGATCTTGAGATATTCAGTAATTTGCTTAATGTCACATGCAGCTGCTAAAATGTCAGAACAAGGACTAACACCAAGTCCACTACATTAAAATCACTCCATTAGACCGATAACAAAAGGACTTAAACATACAAAGTAAGACTAAAAGTATGCTGTGGTTTATGATGAGTGACAACTGAAGTACAGATACAGTTAGTGTGTGAAATGTAAGACTGACATTACAGGGATAGCCTTAAATTGTCTCTAGCTTATAAAAATAATGAAACTGATCACAAACTTGTTGCCAATATTTGTTACAAATTGCTAGCGCCCATCCCCCAGTGGATGCTGGCGCATCAATGTGTCTCTGTTTTGTCATATTATAGGCCTGGCCAACCCTTAGAACTGCATAAATTCTGCAAATCTGAGCTCTAATGTCCTAGTCCATCACTGGAATTGTGGCTATCTCTTCCTTACTGGTCTTGCCAGCCTCCTTCCTGGTGCTCTCTTCAATCCATTCACCATATTACTGAGACAGAGTGGTCTTTCTGACAGGCACATCTTTCCTGGTCCTCCTCGGCTCGCCAGTATTACCAGGATGGCACCTGGGGCCACCATGAGCTGCCTAGTAGGTCTGTAGCCTCATGTCCTCTCCCCACAGCCATTCCAAGCCTCCAGCCTTTCCCAAGAGGCATTTCCTGCCTCCACATCTTCTCACATGTCACTCCTTCTGCTAGGATGTTCTTTCAGTCTATTGTTCTTAGAGTCAAACCAAGCGCTACTCCCCTTTGAAAAGAGTGCTTTGATGATTTCTGGAGAAAGTTTATTAGTCCCATAGCTCCTCAGGTGGACCACTAACACAGCTGTGTCAACTGTTACTTTACTGTCGTCTTCTCCACCCCACCCTTATCACTATCCTGTAAACATTTTGAAAGAGATGATAGTATTTTATTTGGTCTTGCATCCTTAGTGTCTGGATAGAGTAGATGTTCAATAAATATTTGCTGAACAATCAGTATAATTCAAACCCTCCACATTTTCTTCTGTCCTACACCTGTGTTCGTATTTAAAACAAATTTCTTTCTCAATATTGTTGTCAAATAGATCACCTTAGGCCATTGTGTTTGTTTTTCTCAAGTTTGTTTTTCCCCCTCTGAGAAGATATCTTCAGAAGAATAGGCACCAAATAGCACTTCTTTAAGATGAGTCTCTTGAAAACACAGCATGGAAAAATTTTCAAGCACATATTATGAGTTGACCCCCTTGACACTCATGATTTCTCCCATTATCAGGATCCAAATGACTATCATACACTTGGTTGGTTGATTCTTCAACATTGAGGTGGACCCATGGTGATGAGGGAGACAGACTAAGGCTAAAAGTCAGAGTTGAGCCTCATCCTGCTGACAAACTTCCTGAAATTCTGGAACAGGTCCCTCAGATTTCAGTAGCAACCAGACTGAAAGGGCCTGTTAATCCCTTTTTGAACAGAAATCCTACAGCTGAATGTTTAAGTCTGAAAGCAGAGGTGTTCGGGTTTTCTTTACCATCCATTCTTAGATGTATAACATCCTTTTTCATAAGCAGGCTCTTCCTGTACAGGATCTATTTTGCTAATGACTTGCCTTGCCTATGTGAGTAGCAGAACCCTATGCCAACGGAATGAGACCAAATGTCACCAAGGGACAGGTGGGGGGCCTTTCAGTTCTCCTGGAGTCTGACGTGCTTCACCGTGGATGTTGTAGAGATGTTTGCTGAGTGCTTCTCATTCTTGAGGTTGTGCATAAGGAACTCCTGGAGGGCTTGTTAAACTTAGCTCCTGGGTCCCATCCTCAGATTCTGTGCATCTCGGATAGGGCCAGAGAATCTGCATTTCCAGCAAGCTCCCAGGTGATACTAGTGCTGGTCTGTGGCCTCAGTTTCAGTAGCACAGCAGTAGGCTGTTTCCAATATATCATTTTCTGTAGTCTGATAATCTTCCAACCTCTAGTGGAATCCTGTTTGCCAGTCAAAATTGGTCTTCTTCTCTTTCCCTTCACCTGCCCACCTCCTAAGTTAAGGGAAGAAATGCCAAGGTGCCCCTCCTGTCAGCCTGGAGTGGATTTATCCCTTACTGTAAAGGCCCCATGGGTTGGATGCCTTTCTGGATAGGCAATTTTGATTGTGGAAAATAAAAAGATTTCTTTATGCCAAAACTTCTGAGCCTCTCATTCTAATATCCTGGAGGCTGGGTGAAAGCATCAACAGAGAATCCAACAACCAGATGTTTGCTTGACTTGTTACTCTCTTCTTGAATCCTTTTGTTAGAACCCAAAGTAGAAAACAAAAGTGACAAATGTTAAACTTTAGTCTAGCAGACTCTTTTCTCTAAGCTGGCTTCTTCACTCTGCTGGACAGCCTGTTCTGCCCCAGTGAGAGCTCACTGGTAGGGTGAGATTGAGGCGACAGAACAGTCCATGGTGAGGTAATTGCTCTCCATAAGTCTAAGCCACAATCCCTCAGAACAGCCACCCTAGAGACTCCTGGTACTTTATTCTGGGAAGATCCCTCACTGCCTCTTGGACCTCTGGCCAGTAGACACCCAAAGCAAAAAATCTGGTTCCTAGTTTGGGCACAGCTTTGAATAGTTGTCTGATCTTGGACCTTCACCTTTCTGGCCCCTTCCTTTTTTCTGCACATTCTGAGTCTACTTCTGAGTCTGGGTGTTAGAATTCTGATCCCAACCAGACAGGTAGGAGATGGGGCACAGGGGGATCTGCTCCCTGGCTGTACTGTAAATGTCAGGCCTAAGGTGTTGTCCAGCCTCATTGTCATGGACAGAGGCTGTTAAGGGCTAATGGTGCCCTTGTATGGGAGAAGCAGAGAGCCTGAGGTCCTGTCTGTGTAGTACAGTGGGTAGCTAATTCAAATACCTACAGTGGCAAGCAAGTTATCTAAATAAGGGATGGGCCAAGAGAGGTGATAGAGAAGAGGGAGGACTGTGGCGAATGGAAGAGCGTGTGTCATGTCTCAAGAGGACAGCAGCTAAGGAGACCCAGTCGACTGGCACCATGTAAGAACACAGCCTAGAGCTGCCAGTCTTCTGACTTTTCAGAAGAAGCCAGAATTCTAGGTGATTTTTCCCCACCCCCAATGTGAGATAACAAGCAGTTCAAAAAGTTGTCAAATGTTTTAAACATCTCTTTAGGCTGAATTGGGCTCAAAGGATCCTATTTTAACTTCTAGATTATAGGAAATTGAGCAAGGAATTTAAAAATTCAGCTTCTTGGCTGTTGGTAACCATTTATCAATATGCATCTGTCTTGTTTCAGAGGCTTTTGATCCAACACCCCAGGCTGGGTTTACTTATGTCTTAAGTAACACATAATGATTCAACAACAGATATTTTAATGGTCACTAAAATAAGACTCAGGGTTCTGTTCTAAGGTTGGTGCAGAAATGCATCTAGATATGCATTTTTCTATACTGGATTCTGTCCTTCTGCTTTTTTCCTCCAACAATTACCTTCATACTAAAGAATTTCACCCAAGGATACTAATGGCATATGGTATTCACACAAATGTATGACATTTCTAACTTGAGCATAGCAAAATGAAGAGTGAACATCACTGGCTGAACAGCATTGAGTAAACCTAGTGAACTCTGTGACTCTGAATTTTAGACACTGCTATTTTTCTCCAGAGACAAGTTGAATCATTCTTCCAAAACACTTACAGCAAAAGAAAAAGGTAAGAACAAGGAAAAAGATAAACTTCAATGGGTTGAAAGACATATTAAAAAGCAAACGATGTCCTCTTCACCCCTGTTCCATTGCCTGTGCTGCTCTGGGGCTGTGAAGCCTGAGAAGGGAAGAAGATAAACAAGCAGATACACACAGATGTGAAAACACTTAAATATGGAAATCTCCAGATTATGCAGCAAAGTCATGTTAAATCCAAATAACTCTTTGTAAGTTATTAGCTCAAGATTTGAAGACTTCTTTGCTTATCCTTAGGGACTCTAACACCAAAACCCACAAATGTCAGCATAAATGGGTCAGATTATAAATGTTTCTTAAAAGGAGGGACCATGAATATTTATTAGTTTCAACAACCTAACTGTCTAGAGTTTTTAACTATTGGAATCCATTCGTATGATCTAGATTGTATTTTCTTTTTTTGTGGGTGTGACATACCCAATTTACAAAGTTTAGAGAAGTTTCTAAGAAATAAAATTTCCATTAAAAAAAAAGTGGACTGTGGGGCCAGCCCGGTGGTGCAGCAGTTAAGTTCATGCGTTCTACTTCGGTGGCCCAGGGTTTGCTGGTTTGGATCCTGGGTGAGGACCTACTCACTGCTTATCAAGTCATGCTGAGATGGTATCCCACAAAGAAGGACTAGAAGGACCAAAACTAGGATATACAACTATGTACTGGGGTTTTGGGGAAGAGGAAAATTGGCAACAGATGTTAGCTCAGGGCCAATCTTCCTCAAGAAAAAGGAAAAAAAGTGGACTGAATATTTCAGACTAGGAGAACCTGGGACTTTAAGTTTAGAAGCACTTCAAGCTCTTCTCAGCTGGGCAGAACCACCACCTGCCTGGGCCCCCCTGGATCTGTATGTTCCAACTGTCTTGATGCCATGTAACCTGGGTGTCACGGGATCTACAGGATTGCCTACCTGATCTGGAAAGACTTCCAGTGGCTTTCAGCATTTACCATCTTCCTTAGACTTCTGAGCTACTGTATCCCTGCATTTTGGTATTGGATTTCCCCTTATTCCCAAAGCTCACACATTATCTAAGTAGCTGCTAATACTTTCTCTAAGAACATACACTTTATCCTGTGCCAAAAGCCTCCTATAACGGTCAGGACACATAATTCTTATCTTCAAATTATTTTGGTTCTAAGGACCTTTCAAACAAGTCTTTCCTAACCAAAATCACCTGTCCCCTGTCATTCTAGAAGGTTCTACATCCTGTCTTTCAAACAAATCTACATCTGTCTCCTTGTAGCTGGCTGGTCAGATACAATGAATTCGCTGGAGACTAAAATGTGCCTGCTACTTTGCTACCTAAAAAATAAAATAACTGGAGTTTCTTCTATGACCAAACTATTGATTTTGACTACTATCATTCACAATGCCAGTCTCAATCAATGCTCTTATGCTTCTTACCTCTCTGAACTCCATGCAGCTCATCTTTACCTAGAGCTCATCCTCCATTGGACAGAGCCCAATATAAATGGGCTACCTGGTGATATATGCTTGGAACTCGAGTATATGAGCACATAGCATGACTACCCAGCACTGCCCTCTATTCTATCTCTCACTATCTTGCCCGCTATAATCTCACACTTGATTAAAATGTCTACTTCCAACTCCAGAGAGAGTCCAATAAAAAGCGTTACATAAAAACTATATTTGACATCCACAGAACTCTGTAGGCCACCAGAGGATGGAGAGCAGACATTTGCCTCATACTTGTGAACTCATTGTGGTCCTTCCTCCCAGCTATTCTGTGAAGACCAAGACCACACTGGGAGCAGGGGTGAAAAAAAGTCAGTTATCTTATGCTCTCAAAATAACCATAAATTATTTTTTTCCCTTTAAAATTGGAAGAAGGCTTTGGTATGGAGATGTAAGGCTTATAAAAGTAGATCACCTATATATTCTCAGTACAAGTGTGAATATAAACTAGTATAATGTATCTGGAAAGAAATTTGGCAATCATCCTATCTGGTAATTCCTTTTTTAGGAATTTTTCAGAAGAGAAATTATGTTAATATAAATAAAGGTATCTGTACAAGATTGATTTTATCAGTACAGAGAATAGTAAGAAATAGGCAACAAGAAATAATTGTTTTTTTCTAGACTAAGAGGAAGGAACTGTGTCTCCTGACTCACTCGGTTGTTGTCAATTCTCATGCTTTTGCTATACAAAAATACTCTTGGAAGGTCTAGGTGGAAGCTACGTGAGGCTGAATAGTATGAGTAGAGACTGATCGTAGAGCGTGTATTACAAGATGCACCATGTATGTTTATCTTTCCCCACCCTACTCTGTGCCCAGGAAACTGACTTGTATACATCAATGGGATACTTTGACTTGTGGGTTCCACTAGGGTTCAACCAAAGAGATCTAACAGGGGTTCAAAAGGTAGAGGGAGATTGAGGTTAAGGATCTGTTTCACTGGCTCCCTGCTTGCAAGATCAGCTTGTCCTAGCAGCACCCCTCAACTAATGGTCTTCTCAAGGTTTCCTTTTCTACCTAGCCCATTCATTCTCAGTTGTTGGTAGATGATTCCTCTCGTGTCTCTCATGTTTTGCATGTCTTGCAAGCAAGGTAATAATGTCTCTTCTGTTCCACACTATCTTTTTAAGGATGTTTGCATAGGGAACAGCTTTGGAAGGTAGAGATAGCATCTCTGGTGAAGAGCACAGATTTGTTTGCTGTCTGGGATGGTAAAAATAGTATCTCCTCCCATGGCAAAGTTTGGAAGTGTCCCTGACAGGTGTCTTATAAGAATGGGCATCTCCTAAGCTTGGTTCCTAACACGTAACACAAACCAACTCTGTGTAGCATTCACATGGACCTGTCCCCTCATGACCACTGGGGGATGTGGGACTTGGGCAATGTAGACAGCAACCAACTACTGTGAGTAATAAAGTCCTTTGTCTCTGATCCAAGAGTCTCATATCTTCTGCTAGCACCTAGGAAACTGTGCCTGGCTAACGTGTTAGCTTGCAGGAGGGTGAGCTATCAGGCCCTTCATGGTTCTTGACAGTAACTACTTCCTCCTCTCACTCCTTCCTCCTCTCCTCACCTAGGAATGGTTTCATCTTAGTTGTCAATAATCCTGAGTTTTTTGCGCTATCCCCCTAGGTTCCCATGCAGCTGTGGAAATAAACCCTCTGCATAACATCCTAATTTTAGTGTTAGTTTTCCTTTTGAGAATTTACTGATTAACAGTACAAATGTAATATTTCACATACCTTTAGCATTACAATAGACGGAATAGAATAGAAGGAACAGATACAGGGGATGGTAAGGAGGCAGACGTAAATGGAAGGATGAGTAAGTAGATATAAGAGAGTTTTAAGAAAAGAGTCACAGAAGTCCTGGGATTCTGACAGGGAGAAAGGTCACACCATTGACCAGATTAAGAATGTCAGAAGGAAAATCCAGGTTGAGGGGCCATCAATGCATAGGCATGGGGCATATAATTTAGGTCATGTGGATGTAACCCAATGTAACTCCAAAAGAGTTACACACAACACTGCCGGCTGCATATTTTATTTGTGAATGCAGAGTTGACATTTCACTTCTTCCTCAAAACATTTCAGTGATAAATATTTTAATCCTTTTAATGAGATAAAAAGTATGAAAGGAGCCTCTTTGTCTCTAAATACCTTTCATATTATTATTATGGTTTACTACCCACATGTCTCATATAATTGAGAGGTATCTCAAATATGCCAAACCACAACAGAAAAAATCAATTGGCATTGTAACTGTTGTTTCCTGACTAAAGTTTACTTATTTTAATTTAAACCAGTACCAATAAGGGCGGAAACAGGTTAAAGTTGTCTTTCCAGTATAGGAAAGGAAGATAAGGGCAATAACTATATCTTGAGTTTCTGTTTTTATGAGGAGTCATTTTAAAAAGCCTGGTGGACAACATTTAAAAATAATCAGAGCAGATCCCACTCTGATAATGTGGGACTCTCTGGGCAGCATACCAACTCCCTAATCATTATTTTAGTAAAAGTTGTTAGAGGATCCAAATAAATTGAGAGATAACGCATGTTTGAGGAAAAGAGAAAAATAAAATAAAATATAAATTTCAACCAGAAATTCTAAGGATCACTTTCAATAAGTGATGGAAGACAGCCAAAGAAATCTCATACTATATATGTCATATGGGTTAATTGCAACAAGTTATAAACAACAATAAAAAGATACCTCCATTAAAACAACAGTCAGATACCACCACACATCTATTAGAATGGCCAAAACCCGGAACACGGACAACACCAAATGTTGGTGAGGATGTGGAACAGTAGGATCTCTCCTTCACTGCTGGTGGGATCGCAAAATGGTACAGCCACTTTGGAAGACAGTTTGGCAGTTGCTTACGAAACTAAACACACTCTTACCATACGATTCAGCAATCACACTTCTTGATATTTACACAAGGAGATGAAAACTTATATCCACATAAAAACCTGCACATGGCTGTTTATAGCAGCTTTATTCATAATTGCCCAAACTTGGAAGCAACCAAGATGTCCTTCAGTAGGTGAAGCGATCAGTGAAATATGGTACATCCAGACAACTGATTATTATTTGGCCCTAAAAAGAAATGACCTATCAAGCCATGAAAAGACATCAAAGAAACTTAAATGCATATTACAAGTGAAAAAAGCCAATCTGAAAAGGCTACATTCTGTATGATTCCAACTATGTGACACTTCGGAAAAGGAAAAACTGTGGAGACAGTAAAAAGATCAGTGGTGGGTAAGGGTCGGGGAGGGATGAATAGGTGGAACACAGAGGACTTTTAGGGAAGTGAGACTATTCTGTACAATACTATAATGGTGGATACATCTCATTATATATTTTTCCAAATCCCTACAATGTACAACACCAAGATGAACCCTAATGCAAATTATGAACTTCGGGTGAATATGATGTATCAACGTTTTTTCATAAATTGTAATGAATGCATCATTCTGGTGGTTGATGTCAATAATTGGGGAGAGGCTGTGCTTGTGTGGGGATGGGGGAATATGGGAAATCTCCATACCTTCGCCTCAATTTTTCAGTGAACCCAAGACAGCTATAAAAGTCTTTAAATTTAAAAAAAGATACCGCCACAAATATCCTTCAAAATTTGCAAATCATAAATGTCATATTTAAATACTAATGTCTTTAAAAGACTACTAAAAATTGTTAAAACAGTCAATGATTTGCTGTGTGATTTGTGGGTATACGTCATGGCTGGTGGTGGGGTGGAGACTTTGAATCCCTGAGCATGTTATATTTGTTCAAGCCTAAGAAGTGTGGGCAAAGTGAGCTGCCTTATAGCATATCCTCAAAAAATGGTCATCATATAATTCAGCAATTCACTTCTAGGTATAAATCCAAAAAAAGTGACAGCAGGGACTAAGTAGATTATTTGTACACAAATGTTCATAGCAGCATGATTTATGATAGCTAAAAGGTAGAAACAACGCAAGTGTCCCTCAGGGGATAAATGGATACACAAAGTGTGATGTATCTGTGCAATGGAATATTATTCAGCATTAAAACGGAAGGAAATTCTGACACATGCTACAACATGAATGAACCTTGAGGACATGGTGCTAAATGAAATAAGCCAGACACAAACAGAGAAACATTTTATGATTCCATTTATGTGAGGTACCTAGAACAATCAAATATATAAAGACAGAAAGTAGGATGGTGGGTGCCAGGGGCTGAGGGCAGGGAATGTGGAGTTGGTGTTTCATATGGATAGAGTTTCAGTTTGGGAAGATGAAAAGAATTCTGGAGATGGATAGTGGTGATGGTTGCACAACAAGGTGAATGCACTTAATGTTGCTGAACTGTACACTTGAACTGGTTAAAATAGTAAATTTTATTTTATATGCATTTTACCACAACTTTAAAAAAAGTGAGCTGTCCCTAGGAATCCAGAAGTCTGAGATTGGGAGCACTATGCAGTCATCTGTCTCGGGCTCTATATATTAGAAATAACTAGGCTTCAAATGAAACACTCACAGAAGGTGTTTGAGACATAAGGAGACTTAAAAATAGGTACACTGAGAAGAAAAGGATCCATTTTTATATTGAAGGTTAGCTAAAAAAAGAATCCCTATAAAAGCTTCATGCCTTCCTCTAGATTAGGTGCTAAAGGTCACACTTTAAAATGAAAATGCCTCATTAGCATTTCACTAGTAATACTCTGATTATAATTGCAACTGCACCATTTCTTTTGAGCAGTATCTTTTATTTAACATTATTTGACTTGCTTAAGTTTCACCAAACCTGTGGCCACTGACTTAAAATAAAAAATTAGAAAGTTAACTAAAACAAATGTTAAGGAAATTATACGGGAAGAACATAAAAACATTTCCTACTGTATTACAACAGAAGAAGGTAAGCCCATTAGCTGAGTGATATGATATTTAACCTTTGGTGTTTGTGCAAAGAATAATGCAGAGTTTTATGCATTGCATATTATTCCATACGGAGATTTAACAGTGGAACAGGGAGTAAAGTAAGCCTCTTTAAAAGCCAACCTAACTTCTTTCCTTAGAGCAACAATAGAAGGTCTCCCCTTTCATGCAACGTTATGTCCCTTCCCTAGGATGCAGACAAGCCTGTGGTCTTGACGCAAAGCAGAGATGGCCAAGGTGTATTTCACTAACATTATGTCCAAGGGAGAGCAGAGGTTTCAGAAGTTAATTTCAGGTGGCCTCAAGGGTGGAAGGGTAAACCATCTGCTTTAGTGTCCTAAGGCTGCCATAACAAGTAAACTGAGCGGCTTAAACCAACAGAAATGTATTCTCTCCCAGTTCTGGAAGCCAGAAGTCCAAAATCAAGGCACTGGCAGGGCCACACTTCTGAAATGCACAGGGGTAAATCCTTCCTTGCTCTTCCAGCTTCTGGGGTTGCCAGCAACCCTTGGTGTTCCTTGGCTTGTGGAAGCATCACACGACTCTCTGCCTCTGTCGTCACAGGCCTTCTTCTCCCTGTGTCCTCACATGGTCTTCCCTCTGTGCATGTCTGTCCCAATCTCTTCTTCTTATAAGGACACAGGCCCTACTGGATCAGAGCACCATCATAATGAGCTCATTTTAAATTGATTACATCTGCAAAGACCCTAGTTCCACAAAAAAGGTCACAATCACAGGTACCAGGGGGATGACTTCAACATATCTTTTTGGGGGATGCAATTCAACCCATAAAACCATCGAGCTGCAGCTTGGAAGGGACTGAGTATAATTTGGGATCCTGCTGCCCCTGAACTGGTGACTTGATTCAGTGGACATGATGTGACCCCCAGCTGATCCCTCAGAGAATCACCTCACCATCACTCAGACTCTCACCTATACAAGAAAGAGTAGCTCTAAAGGATGAGGTTATTTGCATGATTCATACCGTTTCCTCACCAAAATCCCAGCCCTGTCAAACCCTCTCTCTTTATTTACAATTTTGATATTTCACTCACCACGGGTTTCTTTGCATTGATTTTGCTTTTCCCAAACGTTGCCTTAAAATATTACTTATCCCGATTACTGGGTTTTCAGAACCCTCCTAAATTTTGCACCCCAAGTAATGCCTCACTCCCCTCACCCTAGTCCTGGCCCTGCAAATGACTGTCGATTGTCTCCCCAGATGTAAAATTCTAGCTCTCCCAATGCAGTAACTGCCACTGTGTTCCATTCTCCTCTCCTGAAAGACATAAACCCTGGGGGCCGCCTGGTGGCGCAGTGGTTTAGTTCGCGCTTTGGCAGCCCAGGGTTGGCGGGTTCGGATTCCCGGCGTCCACCAACACACCGCTTGTCAGCCAGGCCGTGGCAGTGTCCCATATAAAGTAGACAAAGATGGGCACGGATGTTAGCCCAGGGCCAGTCTTCCTCAGCAAAAAGAGGATTGGCAGCGGATATTAGCTCAAGGCCACTCTTCCTCACAAAAAAAAAAAGGACATAAATCCTCTCGAGGCTCAAACCTATTGGCTGTCTTGTACCCGAGGCAATTTAGAATCTGCTTCCACACGTGTTTTATTATTTCAGATAGATATTTAAATAGGCATTTCAATAATTTAAATACACATTTCAATAATTCATTGAGAGCCAGATCACTACTGAAGGGGCAAAGCAGGAAACCAGACTTAGATTCTCGGGCATCTGAGCTCATTTTTCTCTCCAGCTCAGCACATCGAGCTTCTTATAAAACAAGAAGTGATGTGTTGGAGGTTAGCTCATGAGGATATTTTCCTGGGCCCACAGGAGTTGGGGAATTGAAATTTAATCTTTAACACTTGTACTCTTTCTTCATGGCACAAAGCTTACCTCATCCATAATCCCTTTCTTTTCCATCTCTAGAAGAACTCTAAATACTAGTCGTGTCTGGGTCATGAGAGTTTGTCATTCTGTAAATAAGTGGGGAGGTACAAAGGAAGCCTCATTTGACACAGACCCTCCACGAGCTGTAAGATCATGGTCTATTCGACAAATGAAATGTCCCTTATGGAAGAAGTATTACGCATCATATATATTTTTTCCCCACACTAACACAGTAGTTAACAAAGAGTAGATGTTTGGTAAATACTCACTGACTAGGTGAGCCATTAAGTTATGTACTACCAGCCATAGAACTATCCGGGTCATCTTCTTGCCCAACAATGAATGTTTTCATTCAGTTGCTGATTTTAAGTATGTTAGCAGGAATTGTGATGCACTGCATATGGGAAGTAGGTGCAGAGAGGAATCATTTCTAGCTGTTTTGAGCTCCATTCCATCAACTCACTTCTCTCGTCCTTTTCAGAATTGCAGCCCACAACAAAGGAAGGGAAAATAGGATTTGGATTGTCTTTGGCTAACTTTAGATGTTCTTAAGCTCAAATTCAGAATCCAACACATTTGTTTCCTACCAATCAGATGCTTCTGAAGGACAATCTGGAAACTTCTGCACTTGAGGCTGATACATGACTCTTCTGTGACTTTGCAAGGACACACAGAAGCAAGTAGAATGATTAAATATAACTATGCTTCTATACAGTGGCATGAAAGAACAGTCGTTTTAACCACTTTATGGAGAGAGTTTTCTGCTATCTTGCATCACGTAAAACTTACACTTAATTTTGCCACTCATGTCTTATTTACACTGCAATGAGTTGAGATGTTTTTCATAATATAAATGCAATGCATGGACATTGTGGAGCCAGTGGAGAAACACCTCAAACTGAATCTGATTTGCCATTTCCCCGAACAGTGAAAAACAGAAGGTCTGTGGAGATCCAGGGCACCATTTAACTGGAAACAGCTTGAAACCTGTAATAAGCAAAAGAGAACTGTGGGATGACATCATTTGTAATGGCAGGGTAAGAGGCTCCAAAAAATTATCTACTCCATAAAAGAATACTTGGCAAGACTTATCAAAAACACTATTTTCAGGTGTGTAGAAATGAACCAAAGCTAGGAGCAATCCATAAAGCATTTATTTAAGAAAAATAGATGAATTTCAGTAAGAACAGTGAGCTTTGCAAGGTCTTAAATTTCCCTATTCTCACACCCTCTGTCAAGTTCCACGGTCACCTTGATGACCAACATCCCACAATCATGGGAAAAACCAGTAGCCTAACAGTCACTAGAGGATAAGGAGCCCCATTTGCAGAGAACTGTCATTATTTGATCCGTCTGGCAGTTCCCTGAAAGAGGCCGCTCACAAAGTTGTCTTTATTGGACCTGACAGAGCTCCTGCACAGGAAAAGCCTTTTCCCTGGAAGAATTAGTCAAAAACAAGCAGAGACAGCTGTTTAACGGTGCAGCCATCTGAGGCAGCAACAAAGCTAGGGCAAACAACAATCTATTGAAATATCTGAAAAGAAAAGCTGGAGAATTGTATGTCCCTGGGGACTTTTAAAAGCTCTGACATAGTCCTAGGAATCAAGAAGGCCTCATGCCTGCACAGTGTGCGTGCATGCTCAGAGATGTACACAAGCAGAGGAAACACCTGAGAAGGACCTCAGCTCCCACCTATGTCTGACCTTGAAGCACTGCACAAGGAAGAAGTGAGAGCTAAGGCAAAGTTGCCAACTAGCCCTGGAAATTAGCCAGAGGTTTGCAAGAATCTAAGGAGCATATGTTCAAGAAGACATGTTGAATCCTGGTAAGAACTGTGGGGACACTCCCTGAATGAGTGTAGAGATACACACCAACAGGCGCACAAAGCCCCTTGCCTGACCGAGACATTCCAGACATTTGAGCAAATCTGTCTGTCCAATCACTGGTTGGACACCAAGATAACAGAGTACAGACTTTGGTGGAAAAACACAACACAGAAAATAAACTTTACAGGAAATTCATTAAACAAACAAATGGCAGCTACAGAAATGACAACAACAATCAGCAAAACAAACCCCAAGGAGCAGGGAGAATCTGGTTTTCAGAGTGGCTGTGTTATATAAATTGTCCAGTTTTCAACAAAAAGAATGCAAAGCACACAAAGACAACAAATTATGGCATTCATTTGTTGGATTAAATGGATTAAACTCTACAATCAAAAGTCAAAGATTGGGGGCCAGCCCGGTGGTGTAGCAGTTAAGTTCACATGCTCTGCTCTGGCAGCCCAGGGTTTCAGATCCTGGGTGTGGACCCACTCACTGCTCATCAAGGAATGCTGAGGCAGTGTCCCATGTAGAAGAACCAGAAGGACCTACAACTAGAATATACAAGATGGATTTAAAAATCCAGTGATAAGCTGTCTATGAGAGATACATTTTAGTTCCAAATAAACCAAGTAGGATAGCTATAATCAAAAAGACAGACAATAACAAGTGTTAGTGAGGATGCAGAAAAACTAGAAGTCTCACACATTGCTGGTGGGAATATAAAATGGTGCAGCCACTTTGGAAAACAGCCTGGCTGTTCCTCAAAAGGTTAAACACTGAGATACCATATGACAAAGCAATTCTACTTTTAGGTATAGATCCAAGAGAATGGAAAACATGTCCACACAAAAACTTGTACATGACTGTTCATAGTAGTATTATTCATAATAGTCAAAAGGTACCAACACTCCAAATGTCCATCAACTGAACAATAAACAAAATGTTGTATATCCATAAAAGAGAATATTGCTTACCCATAAAAGGAATGTATCAATCCATGCTACAACATGGATGAAGCTTGAAAACATTATGCTAAGTGAACATAGCTAGACACAAGCTCACATACTGAAGGAGTCCATTTATATGCAAAGACCAGAAAGGTAAATCCATAGAGACAGCAGATCAGTGGTTGCCAGAGATTGAGAAGATGAATGGGGAGTGACTGCTAATGGGTGTGGGTTTCTTTTTGTGGTGATGAAAAATTTCTGGAATTAGGTGTTAACAATGGTTGCACAACATGTGAATGTACTAAAAGCCACTAAATTGTATACTTTAAAAAACTACATGTGCATTATACCTTAATAAAATAAAAAAAAAATTCCAAGATGAACAAACCCAGCAAGAACAAGGCACTAATGCCCAGGTCCGCATCTGTCAGACACACACAGATTCTTTGGCTCTCATGGAGCCATTGCTGGATCGTGGATCATGGAAGAAGAATGGGGCAAGATATGGTGGCTAAATCTTGGATGGGGCAAAAAGCAATGTGAGTGGTTACAGGTCCAAGAGGGATTCTTTCATACTTATATATCCAAAAATATTCAAAGGTGCAGTGGAAATTTTAAGTTTCTTCTTTTATACTCATATACTCGGTAGCTATTTAGTTTTGTTGTGAAGAATGGATGTTTTTGACCACTGTATTGGTTTCCAATGGCTGTTACAACAAATTATTACAAAATCAGTGGCTTAAACAGCACAACTTTATCTGACTTTCTCAAGAGTATAGAGGATAATCTGTTTTCTTGTCTTTTACAGCTTCTAGAGACTGCGTCCAGTTATCAGTTCATGATCCTACATCACTCCAACGTCTGTTTTCATTGTCCCATCTCCCTTTCTCACTCTAACCATTCTGCCTCCTTTTCATAAGGACCATTGGGATTACATTGGCTCCACCCAGATAATCCAGGACAATCTCAAGGTCCTTAATTAAATAACATCTGCGAATTCCCTTTGCCATGTCAGGGAACATAGTCACAGAATAGGATGTAGATATCTTTGGGAGATCATTATTCTGTCTACCAATTTTGAGATAGAATGTGGACATCTTTGGCAGTCACGATTCTACCTACCACACCCACCTTACTAAAATATCAGCCGATAAATGCTGCCCAGTGAGTCAGATTCAAGTGAATAATTTAAAGATTGCTGAATCTTAATTATTTAACCCCAAAGAATTTTTGTAGGAAGTCCATTCTGTTAATAGCAAATAAATATTTAGTTTGTTTTTATTTCTCAGTAATTTAAATTGCATAGTAATTGACTTCCTTTCTGGTCGAAATCATAAATTCCTAAGTAAAGTTTTCCTTTCAGACAGTCTTTTATCATAGAAATGATCTTTCTTTTGAGAAGTATGGTATGGCATTCCAGTATTTGATTGCCAGCACTCAAAACTAAGAAGTTATTTTTAAAGGCTTAGTTTTGAAACATTTTTATTTCCTAAGTGGCTTTTCCCTATCAAGGAAAATCTTTAAGAGGTCTCCTTCAGCAATTGAATTTCAGGAGAAGGTAGTTGTAAGCCATGTTTATTATATACATGGTGAATCCCTTTTGGTAAAATAGGGTAAGTTCCCTGTGCGTGGGATGTGGAACTCAGAGGGTCTTGTTTCAGCTCTGCCTCTAATCAGCCATCACTTCCCATAAGTGAGCTCACTTCTCAGTGCCTCAAGTTTCTTCACCTGTAAAATGATGGCATTGACTTCCCCCGCCATGGACCATCTTCTCTACCTCTCACTTCCTTATGACGCTATGTCAAATGATTCAATGACTCTTTGTCTTCTTCACCTCCTCTATCAGAATTCTCAAAAGGGAAACTTTTCAAGGACGGGAAAGTCGAATCATTAATGCCCATGCCTTTCAAAGTCACTGAAGAAGAGAATGCAGATCATAGATGCAAATCCAGACCACCCATGTTCTATTGTGAACTCTAGGACCAGGAGAGTGAACTTTCCTTCCAACGTGTTTCACTGACACATTCCGGCAGTTCCTTAAAGCATTCTTAGAACGATTGCCTGAATATTGGTTGCATTATTTTCTGCTTTGCAATTTGTTATTTTTATGACATTTATTTAGGTACTTTCTTCTTCAAGTCATTGAGGCAAGGACACATTTTGGATCACGCTGACGGATTCAAGTTTGCCAGACCAGATACAGTGCAGGAGTTCACTCAGACTGCTTTGGGTCTCCTGGACGTAGATTGTGGTTTGCAGGTACTATGATTTATATTGCAATGCTCTGAGCTACACTTCGGATTTACAGTGACAAATCCCGGGTTCTGCTCAGGTTCTGTGCTACTGTCATTTCAGGACGGATGACTGATGTGTTCTGCCTCAACCAGGGCGTTTGGGAAGCAATTGCACAATCCTTTTCTTAGGACCTTTTGTCCAAAGTGTCTTACAGAACTGGCAGAAGCACAAGCTTTATTTAATTATTGTGAAATTGGGGACCAACACAGAGCTTTTTCATAAAGAAGAGGAAATGCTTCTGAGCAGACAGGCATCAATTCTCCAAAGGTCAGGGTAGCAGGTAGCAAGAGAGCTATTGTATTTTCACCATCCTCTTGGCCATGCAATTTAGAAATCTTGACTAAATCTCCCCATCCTGGGCAGCCACGTCCATTTCTAATTTAGTTGCATTGAGGGAGCTGACAGCTCTGATTGGATGTCAGAGGGACGTGAGATTCATTATAGCAAAAGAAGTAGTGTTGAAACCAGACGCAATTTAAAAGTAGAACAAGAGCAATAATAAGAAACACACTCAAAGACACACATGCATGTGCGCGCACACACACACACAGAAGAATTAGCAAAGAATCAAGTCATAAAAACACAGCATCCAGGGGCCGGCCCGGTGGCGCAGCGGTTTAGTTTGCACTTGGCAGCCTGGGGTTCGCGGGTTCGGATCCCGGGCGCCCGCCGATGCACTGCTCGTCAGCCATGCCGTGGCGGCGTCCCATATAAAGTAGAGGAAGATGGGCACGGATGTTAGCCCAGGGCCAGTCTTCCTCAGCAAAAAGAGGAGGATTGGCAATGGATGGTAGCTCAGGGCTGGTCTTCCTCACACACACACAAAAAAACCCACGGCATCAAAGTTCTCATTATCAATCTGTACTTGTAACACGAGAAAGGAAGGTGGGTTTAAATGTGTGTGTGCACATATATCTGATACATGCATATGATTAACAGATGTTTACACACATATGTGTATCAAACAGCCCCAGAACTCAGGCTGAGAAGACAATCCTATTTTCCTGGAATAGGCAGATAAAAGTACCAGCTAATTTTTCATGAGTTGGTTGGACAATTGTTGCTCATGTTTATTTCTTTACTGTGTGGGGAGAGTGAATCAAGGGTGGAAGAAATAAAAGGATGTTGTTTCTGCTAGCTTTGAGTTCTCTTATTTTAGCAGCTAACATATTGCAGAATATTAGACTGAGAACTGATGTATCTAAAATTCACCTGCCTTCAATAGACTGCATGTGGTATTTTTTTGATTGTTTGAAAGAAGGGGTATAATATTTTGTTTGATGAATTAAGAATCACAAATGATTAGTGTGTGTGTGTGTGTGTGGAAGCCCTGAGCTAACATCCGTTGCCAATCCTCCTCTTTTTGCTGAGGAAGACTGGCCCTGGGCTAACATCCGTGCCCATCTTCCTCCACTTTATATGGGACGCCACCACAGCATGGCTTGACAAGTGGTGCATCTGTCTGTGCCCGGGACCTGAACATGTGAACCCCGGGCCACCAGAAGCGGAGCGCAAGAACTTAACCACTACGCCATGGGGCCGGCCCCCTGGATCACAAATGATTTTTAAAGAATAGTAATTGTGCTCAGGCTAGCAATATCGCCTATTCTAGTTTTGGTTTTGTGTGTATGTGTGTCTAGAACTGTATCAGCTCAGTAGGATTGTAGTAATAATATCACACAGGTTAGAGTCTTGTCTCCTGCTTTACACACAGTACATAAATCAAAATGAAACTCACTAGTGATTTTGCTTTGTAGCTAATTATTTTCAAACACTGAGCACAATGAGCAGAATATAAATAAATGACTTTAATGAAGAAACATTTTCATGCGAACAACTTATAAAATCACAACATTTCACAATTGGCACGGAAAAGATCATACATAAACACAGGAGCTTAGCGTTACACACATACTCTTAAATACATTAAACGTTACCAGGTAGAGTTTACATATTAGACCATTGAGGGTATAAGTAAAAAAAAAAAAACTCATAAAAATAATATTTAGAGCCCAACTTAATTTCACCTCTTCTATAAAACGTTCTTCTTCCGGGTAAAGGGTAAGTTTTCAAGAGTCCTGAAATAGCTACACTGAAGAAATCTTAAGTCTGAATTCTGATGCTTTGAAATTCTTTAACGTGAAAGGGTATTTACTTTATAATTAAAGAACAAGACAAAGTAAAAGTAAATAAATAACATAAATGACAGTAGAAATAACTATAATAACAGGCAGCATGACTTACGGTTTATTATGTGTCTGGGAGTTTAAAGCAGCATGCGGCAGATTAATCATCACAATCAGCTTATGCGGTGGAAACTTTTTTTTAATTGTACACTATGTATTCACATGTTATTTTATTGAGGTATAATTGACACATAACATTATATTAGTTTCAGATGTACACATAATGATTTGATGTTTGTATACATTGTGAAATGATAACCACAATAAGTCTACTTAACATCTGTCATCTTACTAGTTACAAAAACATTTTTTAACTTGTGAAGAAAACTTATGAGTTAATTTCCTAGCAACTTTCAAATACGTAATATAGTATTATAGCCACCATGCTGTACATCAAATCCCCATGACTATTTATTTTATAACTGGAAGTTGGTGCCTTTTGACCCCCTTCAACCCATTTTGCCTGCCCCCCCCCCCCCGCCTCTGGCAACCACCAATCTGTTCTCCCTATCTGTGAGCTTGGCTTTTCGTTTTTGTACTTTAAATTTCCACATATAAGTGAGATCATACAGTATTTGTTTTTCTCTGACTTATTTCACTTGGCATAATGCTGTCAAGGTCCATCCAGATTGTTGCAAATGGTAAGATTTTATTCTTTCTATGGCTGAACAGTATTCCATTGTGTGTGTGTGATAGCTTCTTATCAACTCATCTATCAATGGACACTTAGGTTGTTTCCATACCTTGACTATTGTAAATAATGCTGCAATGAACATGGGGGTGCATATATCTTTTTGAGTTAGTGTTTCCATTTTCTTTGAATAAATACCGAGAAGTGGAATTGCTGGATGCCAGGGTAATTCTATTTTTAATTTTTTGAGGAACCTCCATACTGTTTTCCATAGTGGCTCTACCAATTTACATTCCCACCAACAATAGGCAAGGTTCCCTTTTCTCCACATTCTCTCTAACACTTATTTCTTGTATTTTTGATAATAGCCATTCTAACAGATGTGAGGTGATATCTCATTATGGTTTTGATTTGCATTTCCCTGGTGATTAGTGATGTTAAGCATCTTTTCATGTACCTGTTGGCTATCTGTATGTCTTCTTTGGGAAAATGTCTATTAGATCCTCCTCCCATTTTTTAATTGAATTGTTTATTTGCTATTGACTTTCATGAATTCTTTATATATTTTGGATATTAATCCCTAATCAGATATATGATTTGCAAATATTTTCTCCCATTCTGTAAGCTGCCTTTTCATTTTCTTTATGATTTCTTCTGCTACGCAGAAGCTTGTTAGTTTAATGTAGTCCCACTTGTTTATCTTTGCTTTTGTTGCTTTTGCTTTTGGAGTCAGATCCAAAAAAATCATCGCCAAGACTAATGTCAAGGAGCTTACTCTCTACATTTTCTTCCAGTAGTTTTATGGTTTCAAGTCCTACACTCAAGCCTTTAATCCATTTTGAGTTAATTTTTGTGTATGATGTAAGATAGTGTTCCAGGTTCACTCTTTTGCATGGGACTGTCTAGTTTTCCCAACACCATTTATTGAAGAGACTGTCTCTTCCACAATGCATATTCTTGGCTACATTGTTATAAATTAACTGACCATATACGAGTGGGTTTATTTCTGGGCTCTCTATTCTGTTCCATTGATCTACATGTCTGTTTTTATGCCAATACCATACTCTTTTTTTTTTTTGTGAGGAAGACCAGCCCTGAGCTAACATATGTTGCCAATCCTCCTCTTTTTGCTGAGGAAGACTGGCCCTGGGCTAACATCCGTGCCCATCTTCCTCTACTTTATATGGGACGCCGCCACAGCATGGCTGACAAGCAGTGCATTGGCGGGCACCTGGGATCTGAACCCGTGAACCCCGGGCTGCCAAGTATGGACTAAACCACTGCGCCACTGGACGGCCCCACCAATACCATACTCTTTTGATTACTATAGCTTTGTGGTATTGTTTGAAATTAGGAAGTGTGATGCCTCCAGCTTTGTTCTTCTTTCTCAAGATTGCTTTGGCTCTTCAGGGTCATTTGTGGTTCCATACAAATTTAAGGACTGTTTGTTCTATTTCTGAGAAAAAATGCCATTGAAATTTTCATAGGGATTGCATTGAATCTGTAGATCACTTTGGGTATAATGGACATTTTAACAATATTAATTCTTCCAAACCATAAGCATGAAATATCTTTCCATTTATTTGTGCCTTCAATTTTTTTCATCAATGTCTTTTAGTTTTCAGTGTATAAGTCTTTCATCTCCTCCGTTAAATTTAATCCTAGGTATTTCATTCTTTTTGATAGAATTGCAATTGGGACTGTTTCCTTAATTTCTTTTTCTGATAGTTTGATATTAGTGTGTAAAAACACAACAGATTTTTGTATATTGAGTTTGGTATCCTTCAACTTTACTGAATTCGTTTATTAGTTCTAACAGCTTTTTGGTGGAGTCTTCTGGGTTTTCTATATATAATATCACGTCATCTGCAAATAGTGAGTTTTACCTCTTCCTTTACAGTTGGGTGCTTTTTATTTCTCTTTTTTGTCTAATTGCTCTGGCTAGGACCTCCAATACTATGTTGAATAAAAGTGGTGAGAGTGGACATCCTTGTCCTGTTTCTGATCTTAGAGGAAAAGTTTTCAGCTTTTCATTATTATGATGTTAGCTGTGGGCTCGTCATTTATGGCCTTAATTATGTTGAGATAAGTTCCCTCTGTACCCACTTTGTTGAGAGTTTTTATCACAAATGGAAGTTGAATTTTGTCAAATGCTTTTTCTGCATCCATTGAGATGACCATGTGAGTTTTATCCTTCCTTTTATTAATGTGGTGTATCACGTTGATTGATTTGTGAATGTTAAACCATCCCTGCATCCCTGGAATAAATCCCACTTCATCATGATCTTTTTAATGTATTGTTGAATTTAGTTAGCTAATATTTTGTTAAAGGTTTTACATCTATATTCATCAGGGGTATTGGCCAGTCATTTTCTTTTCCTGTGGTGTCCTTGTCTGGTTTTGGTATTGGGGTAATGCTGGCCTCATAAAATGAGTTTGGAAGCATTCCTTCCTCTTTTATTTTTTGGAAGAGTTTGGGAAAGATTGATATTTATTCTTCTTTGAATGTTTGGTAGAATTCACCAGTGAAAGCCTCTGGTCCAGGACTTTTGTTTGTTGGGGGGTTTTTGATTACTGTTTCAATCAGAGAGAAGCTTTAATTCACTCAATTTACAGATGAGGAAACGGCAAGGGGTACAGCTGGATCTGCATCTCAGTATTCAGGCTTCAGCACGCACCTGCATCATCTACCACCACACTGCCTCTTAACTGAATATTAAACGAATGAATAGCTTTTCCCAGGTAGAAAAACAGGGAGGGAATGAAATCATAGAGTTTGGCTTTGGCAAAGAAAAATAGGGCTAGTCAGAGAAAGCAGGGAGAAAGCAGACATGGTCAAATTCACCACCATTTTGGCTGCAACCAACCCATTTCCCATTCACTGAATCACTCCAAGAATATCAGAATGTGATGGACCTCAAAAATCATATTTTCCTTACCATAGGCACTGTTTTCTTATCTTTGGTTTCCCTCAATATATCATTACATATTTATCTCTCCTTTCTTCCATAGTAAGAACTGTGTCTTCCACAATTATCAATATATAGAATCATCTTCTCAATATTATAAAACCCACAAATAGGTTTCCAAATGGGATTCTTGCCCATGTTCATTCACTGTTTGCTTTTTCCAATGATTTTATGTTCTTTGATAAGTGACCTCTCAGTGTACATAATTTTTACATATATTCATCCACACTGCACAGCATTGGTAATTTTTTTTTGAGAAATGTTAAGGCTATTCAAGATTAGGCAAAAGCATCCTACATGAAAAAGATAATTGTATTAAAATTAGTGTTCATGGCTTATTTTTTCCTTACATTTTTTTTTACTATGAAAAAGTCATTGACCATTTTCTTCCTGAGATAACATTTCACACTTATTTCATATTGCTTTATTAAGATCAATCTCTGAGTTTGATAATAAGGATTGGCAATAGCCTGCTAAGACAAACATGCCATTGGATTGGAGAAATTTCTTCCATGTAAGCTTCGCCTGTAGCCCACATAAAAATACAGGATAAATAACAAATAAATCTTGGGTAGGCCCAAGATTTCTATCATGATATCCTTTACTGGAAGAAATATTGATATCACAATAGGGAAAATTGCCACTTGTTTTAGGGATTATCTATTCATTCATGTTTTTTCCTAAAGAGAATAATGTGAGGGTACAACAAAAGGCGATTTGAATATTTAAATCACTTGCATGTCTTAAGGGAACCAATTTTTCAAAACTCCACACTGGGACCAAGTGTGGTTGTCAAGAATGTCCACAAGTAATTCCTCCCATCCTACAGCCCCTTCTTATAAAGTGACTTTAAGACGTTAAGACTCCTCCCAGACAGAAGAGGGCCCTACAATCCCTCCTCTTGAATCTAGGAAAAGTTGTGAATAGAGAGGAAGTAATACTCTTCCTTCTGAGGCTGAGTCATAAAAGGTCATACAATGTTCCCCCAGTTTTCTTGGGTGGTTTGCTCTTGAACCTCAGCCACCATCCAGTGGGGAAGACCAAGCAGCTACACGGGGGTGCCACGTGTAGCTATTTCCTCTGAAAACACCACCGGAGGTCTTAGTTGACAGCCAGAATTTGACAGACATAAGCATAAGTGAGCCTTCAGTTCATTTTAGTCCCCAGCTATAGAGTGACTCCTAGCCTTTGTAAAATCCCAGTTGAGGCCCCTGCCATCATGAACAGAGAGAAGACATGCCCAATAAATCCTTCCAGAATTACTGACCCACAGAATCCGTTACATAATAAAATGATTGTTTTATAAGATTAAATTAGTGGGGATTTGCTACATAGCAATAGAACAGGATCCCACATACATGCACACACACCCACACACACATGCCCACCCATACACACACATCACACACAGACCAATGCCAAATTCAAATTTAAATAAGGTGTCAAATATAAAAGCAATCATTTGCAAAACTATTTAGTAATATGTTACCGAAAATGCTTTTCTTCCTTCTTAATAAATTCTTATATACGTACTTGTGAATAAACATTCCTAGGTAGCATTTATATTTATGGTATAAAATGGGCAAATTCAGTGTTTTAAAGGGAGCAAAGGATTTTTTTAAAACATGTAAGTGGTTTCAATTTATGTCATTCAACTTGTATACTTGGTAAGTAAAATGGTATTTCTCACAGTTTTAAAGCTTTTCCTCCTGTGACGTGAATACTCGGCATAATACTGAGCAACATACTTTGTAACAAGTTTTGTACCTTCAAAGATGACATATTCCTGCAAGGAATTTTTCAAGCATAAAAAACATTTTTTACTGACAACTCTGAGGGAAATTAAATTCAAAAGTAGGTACTATCTATCTTGTGTCGGCATTCAACAAAGCAAAATGAAATTTTTCAGTGTCTTGTTATCACATTTTTACAAACCTTTCCTATTTTTTTCTGTGACTCAAGCTGAATGCCTACCGGAATATCAACATTTAATTAGAAAATAAAAGTGCATTCATACACCATATAATGACGTTTCAGTCAACAATGGAGTACATATATGACAGTCCTCTCATCAGATTAATACCATACAGCCTAGGTGTGTAGGAGGCTATACCATCTAGGTTTGTGTAAGTATACACTATGATGTGTGCACAATGACAAAATCACCTATGGATGCATTTCTCAGAATGTATCCCCCGCTGCTGAGAGATCAACGTTTGAAAATATGCATCACTGTCAAACTGCTTTTTGATTCAATCGCTTAATTTAAAAAACAAAACACAAAACAACATTAGGTTAAGGTAGGTGACAGGAACACTTGCCCCTTGGACACAAACTACCAAAACAAAAACTAAAAAAGCCGAATTTCCCCCAATGAGGAAAATCTGAAAGATCAGTAGACATTAACACAGTTAGATTCCAATTCACTAGTAATGAAAGAAACGAAAAATTAAAACAATGAAATGGAATTTCGCAGCTGTTAGCTTAGCAAAAATTTAAATATCTACTATATGCATTATTGGGAAATTGTAGCAAAGGGGAATTTGCACATAATTTTTGAGAAGAAATTTGGTAATGTCTAATAAAATGGAAAACCTCTTCTCATATGTTACTGAGTGATACCTTTCAGAGAGAAAGCGGGACATGTTTAATTGCTGGGTTTTGTTGACAGACAGTCGGTTTGATCTCAAAATTTCCACTTGCTAGCTCTGTAATTTGAGAATTTAGTTACTATTCCTTAGATTCAAATTTATAAATTTGGGAAACTAGAGTTTTGCTGAGGACAACTGAGCTTAAAATGTATAAAGAGCACTAAATATAAATAAATACCCCAAAGAAATGCTTATATATGTACACAACAAGGCATTGACAACATATTCTCTGCCATATTTTGTAAAAGAAAAAAAACTGGAAATGACAAAGATCCAGCAAAAGGAGGGAATAATTAAATTCTAGTGTTCACAGACAAGGTATACTCCACTGCAATTTAAAAGAATTGGCTAGATGTATTCATAACAAAGAGAAGAGTAAAATAATTTGCAAAAAGATGCATACATTAACATGTATGTAATGTAAATTTTTTGAATATTCACAAGATATTCTTCAGTGACACACACATTTTAGTGACAATATGAAATTGTAGATTGGAAGATTCCGTGAGAATTTCATATAGCAACAGGCCACGGCCACCTCTGCAGATGGAGGGAGTTGAATGACATTGAGCAAACCTCAACATTATCAATAATAATTTGACTTAAAGAAAGGAACATAAGCATATTTGATGTTTTAAATATTCTGAGTGGTGAGTGCATGGCCTCCTTAAAATACTGATGAATGTAACAGTGCACATTTTTTAAACATTTTCCAAGTTAGAAACATCAAATGCATTGTATTTGAACTTCTCTCTGTCTTCTTGGACTTCCAGGACATTCAGTTGCAAAATATAATATTTTCACCTAAGTTCAGTTGCCACTGTTAAGGAAGAAGGTGTTGTGGGGGACAAATGCAGAATTCGTATGTCAGTAATTTGAAATCTGGTATATCTTCTTTTATACATCTCAGATCTATAAAATGTGTCTGTGTAGCTGGTGGGTTAGAAACTGCCAGAACAGGACTGCCTACACGCAGTCAGAACACGGCGCCTGTTTTCTGGAATAGTAAAACCTAAATGAGGTTTTGTGGCTTCACTTGTTGAAATATAGAGACGAAACATAAACATAAAAAGAGAATTAAGGTTGTACCATGACTACTTTCACTAAACACAATTATGTACATATACAAAGATACAACTTATATACGGCTGCATGCATATATATTTAACACATATGTTTATACGTATATGTGCTTTTTACATTTTAAATTTACATTTTAAAATTGTGGAATATTAGCAGAACTTATTTTCATATATATTCCTGTTTTATTGAGCTTATTAATATTACAGGATCTTTGCACTGAAAAGAAAAATCATGCCTAAGAATATTCTTAAAATATTCTTAAAATATTCTGTCATAGCCTCATCTACCCCTCACACAGTATATTACAAGTTGATTCATGGGCACTTTGGCAATGTCAAAGTCTTTTTTTAACATTCTAGCAACTGTTGGAATTTTTGTTCTGCCACAGGTTTTCCAATTTCTGGAATGGGCTGCCATTAAACTGCCTTCCACACGATCATCTCTGCTTACTTCTCAGTAAGTTGCCCCAACAAGCCTCTCTTGAAAGAAATGTATACTGCTTACAAAAAATGTGTGCTCTAACACCAAAGAGACTGCAGAGAAATTTTTGCTTAAACGAGAAACTTCCTTGGAGACCCAAAAACCTTTAGGAAAGAAATAATTGACAGGTACCGTCAGAAGAAATGTTCCATCATCCCGCGGGAAGTCAGAACATAATTCCTGAACTGACACTTTCATCAGGTCTGAACTCCTAAAGGAAAAAAGAAAGTTGATGCCCCGTATGGATCGAGTTTTACACACCCATGTGTTTTACTCTTGCCTGTAGCAAGAGGGAATGGCTGCACTGGGCATAGAGATTTATCATCCTGAATCCTAGTCTCTGTATCAAGTACTCATACAGTACTGCAATATTTCTACTGAATCAAAGAAATAAAAGTAGAAAATGACCAGAGTCCGCAGTTGGAGGGCATGAAACATTCATGCTACTGGTAATAACTATGGGTGGCTTTCTCAGCTCTATTTTAAGGATAACAATTCTTGGAGAGTATAATCCGTAGCTATTAGAAACAGATGTGCTACATCTCTGTAGTGTTAAGTGTTTTTCCCTACCTGCCCAATAAGCAGCATGAAGGTAGACTCAATCATCCATACTGGCCTCCCTGAGTCCATCTCTTCAACTCCCAAATACTAAAATATTGACATAAGTATGATATCTACAATTGTCAAACATCATGTGAATGCTACCATGAAGCTTTGAGAAATGTTTAAAACACATGCTAAGGTTTTAAGAGAGGTTCTTTTGCATCCTTTGAATTGATAAGGACTCCTGATAGTGGATTCTTTCTCTTAGCACATCCATGCGATAACTATGGTCCATGGGCCAAATCCTGTCTACCACTTCTTTTTGCAAATAAAGTTTTATTGAAACACAGCCACACCTGTCCATTTATGTTGTCTGTGGCTGGCTTTTGTGCTACAATGAGAGTTGAGTTATTGCAACAGAGTCTATATTACTCACAAAGCTGAAAATATTTACTATTTGACCCTTTCCAAGAAGTTTGCCAATCATTTTATTACCATTCACAGTACAAAATAGCTTTTTCCATCTTTCTACTGTCTCTCTCTCAACTCGCCATGGCTTTTTCAATTTGCTATTTAATGTTCTAGTCAAAGAAAATTTAAATTTTTAGTCTATGGCATGATTTTTACTTTTTATATTGTACAGTGCTAGTTTTAAACTGCAATATCAGAGGATTTAATTTACATGGAGAATTCCTGGAATTACACAATCTGGATTTTGTAGCACGTGCCTAAGTAAACATTTCATTCTTACGAGAACAGAAGAAACACTGCAAATGACAGACTCAACTGATTCTATTTCACTTGAAGTGCACATGTTCTACCAACACTCTGCCTTCAGCTTACTGACGAGTAAGGATAGATGAAAGGAAGAGGACTTACGGGTCACCCGCTCTTGTCCTTTCCGTCTATGTCATCATTTTGCAGCATAAGTGGTTGCCTGGCACAAGAAGCAGCAAGAGTAAGAAGGATATAAGATATGTTAGGGCTCTTTGGTTGCTTGTGTTTCTTAGAAACAAATTCTGGCTCAAACAGCAAGCATGGCCTCTCTGGGCTGCTAGAGCATCCACTCAGTCACCAATGTAACATGCTTCTCTTGTACTCACTTTGAACCTCACTGAAATCCTACACATTATGAGTTCAGCTGAATTCTGAGCTCAGAGGGCCCCATGGGTCCTGTATTCTAGCAAGCTAGCAAGGAACTTGGCAGAAATGCACACGGCACACAGCTCCTCTGATCATGCACATGTCTTTTCCCCGCTGGACTCTAGTTACGAAACACAAGTTCAGAGTTTAAATTTTTCAGAATTTCAAGACAGAGGCAGCAGAAAATTAAACAAAGTCTGTGGCCCTTTTGACAACAGAACCCTGTACAATTGCTCTTTCCATACACCCATGACTGGGGGCCTGACTTAGGAAATGGGACCAGTTAAATAATGCCACTTAATTCCTCTTTTCACACCAAATTATTTTTTCCCTAATCAGAGGAAACCACTATCCTGAATTTAGAGCTAAATTTTCTAGTAATCTATTGTTGGGAATATATTCTTAAGTTTTGCCTGATTTTGAACATTGTATAGGAGAACCACATTGTATGTGCACTTTAGGTTCTTTCCTTGAACATCATGTTTCCAGAGATTCACCTAGGTTGATTTACATACATGCAATTATCGTTCTTTATTGCTGTATAGCATTTCTTTGTATGACTAGAACAGACTGTTTTTCCATTCTTCTTTTGATAAGCATATGTGTGTTCTGGGATTTTGCTCTTACAAAAGAAGCTGCTGTAAATATCCCTATAGGCGATTTATGGTCTATATACTTTTGAGATATCTATGATATATGCATTTCAAGTAGAATTGTTGGCTCATGAGTTATTCTTATGCTAGAATTTCCGCAGTAATGCCAAACTGTATTCTGAAAGCATGCTGGTAATTGATAACCCAACCAGATGTGAGTGAGCATTTACATTGACCCACAGCCTCTACTTCACTCAGTATTTTTCAAGAATATTTTGGCCAACTTTATGGGTAAGACATGATGTCTCCTGGTTAATTACATTTATGTTTATATTTTACGAGTGACTTTTTAAAATCTTTCATATGTTAATGAGATCTAAATGATTACTTATTTCTGAAACACCTGTATATAATTTTCCCCATTTTTATATTGGAATATGTGTATCTTTGTGTGTGTATTGTTCTATAAGCGAATTAAATATACTGCAAACATATTCTCCAAATTGGATACTTCACTTATTCTCTTTAACATTGGATGGACAGAATTTTTAATTTTAATGTAACTGCATTAATCAAACATTTCATTCTCGGCTTCAGTTTTTGATGTATTTCATAATCCAGTGTTATAAAGACATTTTCAAATACTGTCTCCTAAATGTTTAAGAGTTTTGATATTTGGCTTTAAGTTCTTAACAAACCTGTAATTACTTTTAATTCTTTTTTTTCGTAAGTCTAGAAGCATGATTTGTACATAAGTTTTTACAAGCATAGTTTATTGAAAGTTTACTTTTCTCCACTCATTCATGAGTTACATTTCCATATATGTTTACATGAGTTAACTGTTTGTTTCCATTGAACTATTTGTCCATCCTTAATGCCAATGCTGTGCTCTTCTAACTAACATGTTTACAAATAAGGCAAGAAATCTCATAGAACGCATCATCCACCTTCATCTTTTCCTTAAAGGACTCATTGGCTTATCTCAGGCCATTGTTTTTCTATATAAATCTTAGAATCAGCTTATCAATTTCCTCAAAACGTCCTTTTGACATTTTTGAGTTTCATTGACTCGACAGGTTAATTAGGAGAGAAATGACATTTTTACTTGTTGAGTCTTGTACATCTTATGCCAAGGAAATTATGTTTTATTGTTGCCTCCTTAAATTATATGCTTATCCACATTTTCTAAATGATTATTACTGTGGCAGGGAAGGAAATTGGCTTTTATAAGTTGATATTGTATCTAACAGCACCGTTAAATGCTCATATTGATTTGACCAACTATTTGTAGATCCGTGTAGGCTTTCTCTGGGTATTATCACACCATTGATATATAATGACAATTTTCCTCCTATTCAAGTCAAGCTATTATTTCTTTACTTTTCCAGCCACAAAATACACAATAGAGGTGGTGATAGAAGGCATTAGGGGATTTTTGCATCCTAAATGTCATATGTACATTATTTGCTGCACATTTTCCTAGTGCCCTTTCCCTTGTTAAGAAACCAGCTTTGAATTCCAGTTTCCTGAGAGGTCTGTTCATGAACAGCTGTAGAATTTTACTGATCTTTTTTTTCCATCTATTGTAAAAGCATCAACTGAGATGACCATTTATCTACTAATGTGGGTGAATTACATTTTTAAAAATATTCTAGCATTCAGGGGGATGTTGTGTTTTCCTGAAATGAACCTGAATTGATTATGATGCACACTATATTTTATGCAATGTGTATGTGTGTGTGAGTGTGTTAATTTTACATCTATGCTGATGAGTGAGAGTGGAATACAATAAACCATTTGACCTCACTCTTTCCAAGTGATCTGGAATTTGACAGATTCTTGTGTTCTCAACCCAGCACTGCTGTTTGCCTCCAGCTTTTTTTTTTTTTTCCCTCAGCATTCCTTTAGCTCTTTGGGGTCTTTTGTTGTTCCATATAAATTTTAGGATTCTTTGTTGTATTTCTGTGAAAAATGTTGTTGGAACTTTGATAGGGATTGCATTGAATATATAGATTGCTTTAGGAAGTATGGACATTTTAACTATGTTAATTCTTCCAATCCAAGAGCACAGAATATCATTCCAATTCTTTGCGTCTTTTTCAATTTCTTTCAACAATGTTTTATAGTTTTCAGTATACAGGTCTTTCATCTCTTTGGTTAAATTCGTTCCTAGGTATTTTATTCTTTTGTTGCAATTGTAAATGGGATTGTATTCTTAATTTCTCTTTCTGCTACTTCATTCTTAGTGTATAGAAATGCAACTGATTTTTGTATGTTGATGTTATATCCTGCAACTTTACCATATTCATTTATCATTTCTAAAAGTTTTTGGTGGATTCTTTAGGGTTTTCTATATATAAAATCATGTCATCTGCAAATAGTGAGAGTTTCACATCTTCCTTTCCAATTTGGATTCCTTCTATTTCTTTTTCTTGCCTGATTGCTCTTGCCAGGACTTCCAATACTATGTTAAACAGAAGTGCTGAAAGTGGGCATCTTTGTCTGGTTCCTTTTATTAGAGGGATAGCTTTCAGTTTTTCACCATTGAGGATGATATTAGCTGTGGGTTTGTCATATGTGGACTTTACTATATCGAGGTATTTTCCTTTTACACCCATGTTATCCAGAGTTTTTATCATGAATGGATGCTGTATCTTGTCAGATGCTTTCTTTGCATCTATTGAGATGATCATGTGATTTTTATTCTTCATTTTGTTAATGTGGTGTATCACATTGATTGATTTGAGGATGTTGAAGCATCCCTGCATCCCTGGAATGAATCCCACTTGATCATGGTGTATGATCTTTTTAATGTATTATTGTATTTGACTTGCTAGTATTTTGCCAAGGATTTTTGCATTGATGTTCATCAGTGAAATTGGCCTGTAATTTTCTTTTTTGTGTTGTCCTTGTCTGGTTTTGGTATGAGGGTAATTCTGGCTTCAGAGAAGGAGTTAGGAAGCTTTCCCTCCTGTTCAATTTTTGGAAGAGTTTGAGAAGGTTAGATATTAAGTCTTCTTTGAATGTTTGGTTGAATTCACCAGGGAAGCCATCTGCTCCTGGACTTTTATTTTGGGGGAGGTTTTTGATTATTGTTTCAATCTCCTTACTGGTGATTGGTCTATTCAAATTCTCTATTTCCTCTTGATTCAGTTTTGGAAGTCTGCATGATTCCAAGAATTTATCCATTTCTTCTAGATTGTCCAGTTTGTTGGCATATAGCTTTTTGTAGTATTCTCTTACAATCTTTTGTATTTCTGAGATGTCCATTGTAATTTCTCCTCTTTCATTTCTGATTTTACCTATTTAAGCCCTCTCTTTTTTTTTTTTTGGTGGACTAGCTAAAGATTTCTCAGTTTTGTTTATCTTTTCAAAGAACCAGCTCTTGGTTTTATTGATCTTTTTTTTTTTTAGTCTCTATTTCATTTATTTCTACTCTGATTTTTATTATTTCCCTCCTTCTATTGATTTTGGGCTTTGTTTGTTCTTCTTTTTCCAGTTCCTTTAGGTGCATTATTAGATTGCTTATTTGACATTTTTCTTGTTTGTTGAGATAGGCTTGTATTGCTATGAACTTCCCTCTTAGAACTGCTTTTGCTGTGTCCCATAAATTCTGACATGTCATATTTTCATTTTCATTTGTCTCCAGGTATTTTTTTATTTCTCCTTTGATTTCATCATTGACCCCATCATTGTTCAGTAGCATTTTGTTTAATCTCCACATATTTGTGGCTTTTCTGATTTTCTTCCTATAGTTGACTTCTAGTTTCATACTTTTGTGGTCAGAAAAGATGCTTTTTGTTATTTCAATCTTCTTAAACTTATGGAGACTTGTTTTGTGGCCTAATATGTGATCCAATCCTGGAGAATGTTCCATATGCATTTGAGAAGAATGTGTATTCTTCAGTTTTTGGGTGGAATAGTCTGTATATATCTACTAAGTCCATCTGGTCTAATGTGTTGTTTAAGGCCAATGTTTCCATGTTAATCTTCTGTTTGGATGATCTATCCATTGGTGTAAGTGGAGTGTTAAAGTCCCCTATTATTATTGTGTTACTGTCAATTTCTCCTTTTATGTCTGTTAATAATTGCTTTATATATTTGGGTGCTCCTATGTTGGGTGCATAGATATTTACAAGTGTTATACCCTCTTGTTGGATTGTTCCCTTGATCATTATGTAATGCCCTTCTTTGTCTCTTGTTACAGTTTCTGTTTTAAAGTCTATTTTGTCTGATATGAGTATTGCTACCACAGCTTTCTTTTCATTGCCATTTGCATGGACTATCTTTTTCCATCCCTTCACTTTCAGTTTGTGAGTGTCTTTAGGTCTGAAGTGTGTCTCTTGTATGCACCATACATATAGGTCTTGTTTTTTTATCCAATCAGCCACCCTGTGCCTTTTGATTGGAGCATTTAGTCCACTGACATTTAAAGCAGCTATTGATATGTATGTACTTAACGGCCATTTTTTTACTTTTTTTCTTGGTGTTTTAGTAGTTCTTCTCTGTTCCTTTCTTCTTCGTTTGCTCTCTTCCCCTGTGGTTTGAGGCTTTGAAAGAAAGCATTTTTGTATGTGTGATTTGATACTGCACTCTGGGTGTCTTCAAGTTAAGGAGACCCTACACTTGTCTGTTAATAATTATGCCCCATGTGGTAAATATGGTATCCTATTTTCATCAGCCAGAAGATACACAAAGGTTAATAAATTGCTCTCTGTAACAGTTTTATATGGAGAGAAAACGGGCATTTACAAAGTCAAGAAAATATTCTTTGCTTACCCAACATTCTCCATTTTCCTTCCTGCACATGGGGATGGCCCTTTTGCTCACGCTGAAGGATCTGGCAATGAACATAATTCTTATGACTCACTACTCATCTAGAATAAACCATGTCATTTGATTAAAGAAAAAAAAATATTGATGAGAAATGCATTGGGATGTAGAGAAAATATCTTAAAAATGTAGCACTAAATTAAAGAATTAACTGACAATACCTACCTCATCATACATGTAAAAGCAGCAAAGCACAGATGAACGTAACATACTGAAATTAAATTCTGGGTGAAGTCAATCAGAGTTTTTATATTAAGCTTTCACATATGTAGGAAGCCTCAAGTACACATAGAAATACAAATATTAAATTCATGTTTACATGTACACATAAACAGATTTTCCTCATAACAATTTGGTGATTCTGGTTCATTTTGCAGTCACAATAGCAATTTGTTTCCTTATGTCAGATGTTTACATGGTTCAAAACGTATTCTTGCTTTCAATCTCCCAGCATTTTTTAACGGTAAAAAGAATGAGAAAAGTAAACCCTGAAACATGAGTGTTATGACATAATTACCCCAATGGGAATACATTCTCAAGTCCTTAATTACATGTCACTTTTGAGGTTTTTAAACTTTGTAAAGATAAATTCATTGTGTCTCAATTTCTTCAATCATTAAACAGATAAAATTACTAACCATACAGGGTTGTTTTTAGGATAAAAAAAGTGTGAATGTTCTTTATACACTGATATGAATTTCACTTTGGATATATATCAAGTAGTCTAATATTTATGGAATATGAACATTAGATGAATAAAGACTGAGATAAGTATTTCCAACAGTAATGAAAATCTGTTTGACTCATCATGAAAGTGTAAAACTGAATCCCTTAGTTACTACCATAGTGACAGTAGAACTTAATGCAGACAGAAATGCGGGCAGCTCTCCTGTGCAAAGACAGATTAATTCCACTCTCTCAAAGTCACCTTGCCTGTATGGTCTGCTCTAAATTGGTAAGTGAAGACAAGCTGTGATGGGAAGGGAAACCTAGAATAGATGCCACACATTTGCAGACCTCATACTGATGTATTAAAATGTTGGCAGTGAATTGTCTTTTCCTGCACAGAATTTACAATTTTTTGGAGCCTGATAGGGGTGCAAAGCCATCTCCAAGAGGAGTTTTCAGCATAAAAAGGAATAACTTAGACTCATTTAGGTAAATGGAATTAAAGAGGAAAGAAAAATAATTCTTACACTTTGACAAATCTGGTTAAAATTTCTGGACACTACACACAAAAAAAGCTATAAATTCTTTGAAAGTTCACAGAAATAAAAATGTTACAAGACAAAGACTATCATAATGGCAGCATACTTATCTCAAACACTCAAAACGATTAAACATTCAAATTATGTTGAGCATCGGTTGAGATAGATTGTGATTCAAAATCATTAAAAAAATTGACAGTGGAAGTTCAATGGCTAGGATCATATAAGAACCCTCATATTTTTCCTTGAAGGTGAAAGAAAACACTTAGTGTACTACTTAGAAAGTCTACCAACTCAATCACCCCACTGTTTAAATATCCTAAGGATGTACACTGACAAAAGATTAGTCTAAAAGTGATGGAATACAGGGGAATATAAGGGTTTAAAGAGGAGTGATGAAGACTAAATCTTACAGTATTAATTATCAAACTAATTGTGTGAGGCTAGAATAAATGAGGCTTTCATAAAAAGCTTGGAGAGGTAAAAAAAGAGAATGAACCAGTAAACTAATGAGAAGTGGTCCTTACACAGTACCACTTCCAAATTAAGATTGAGAGAAGTAAATACAAAAGAGAAAAATGAGGAATCACAATAAATAACACAAAATAGAAAAATATGTATTCTAAGGTTGCATATTCCCAAATTTCTATATTTCATTAAAATTTAAATCTAGCTCCTTCTGAACCTGACAACAACAATGTTCCCACTTGAAAATCCCTTTTGAGAATAACACCCTGCAGTTTTGGGTCATGGGAGAGAAGCTGGAACATAAGAGAAGGCCTCTCATGCAACGACCCCTTCCATCTCTATCTCATGGATGTGAAAAGCCCAGGATGCTGGAACACCCTTCCCATCTGTGCCATGGGTGGGGCCAGCTTTCTGTTTTCTGCTCCCCAAGGGAAGGATGAGGATGGGCTTGCAAATGAAACATTTAAAAAAATATTTTGGATTTAAATGCAAATTCCAATTACATGCTGTTGAAGAAAGAAATCTCAAAACAATGCATGAGCTAAGAGATTATCCAAGAGACTCTGCTTCCCTAGGGGTCTGGCAGGATAGTCCTATTTTTTCCCCTTCCCTTTTGCAGTCGCTGGTAGTAGTCCTTAGGTTCCTGGACACAGGGTCAGGTGCAACGCATCTTCACAGGTCAGCAGGCAGGCCCATTCACCTGCAGAACTACCTGCTGAAGCACCAACAGGAAGCCACTTTGCTTCTAGACTTTCTAAGTGTTGCCAGGCTCAAAAGGCTTGAAAATAGCAATGACGCAGGAATGGAAATCTTTAATTAAATGGATTGTGGAAGTTCAATGCTAGAATATTACAGCAAGTAATGAAGTAGAACCTAAAAATATTTCAAATGCTTACAATCTTTGACTCAGGTTTATTTGATCAAAAAAGTAACAATAAGAGAGTGTTTGTAGAGTACAGATATGTGTATATCTATGCATGTTTGTATGTTTATGTATGTGTATAGAGAGGTGTGTATCTATCATCTCTTATCTATCCTTTATCTAAGTATCTATGTATCATCTATTGTATCTATCGTATCTATCATTTATATCTTTTCTATCTTCCATCCATCCATCATCTAGTCACCTATCCATCATCCATCCATTGTCTATCATCTATCTTTTATATATGTATCATTTATATATCTCTTCTATCACCTATCCTTCCATCCATCCATCATCTGTCTATCATTTATTTTAAATATATATCATTTATATATCTTTTCTATCATCCATCCATCCATCTATAATCTATCATTTATATGTATCCATATATACCATTTATATATCTTTTCTATCCTTCCTTCTATCCATCCATCCATCCCTCCATTCTTCATCTATCTGTATCCATCTGTCTCATATCTATCATCTATCTACACACACACACATACACTTACACACACATCTGAGTACTACTGAATGTCAAGAGATTGGGGATTTCCAGGCGAAAGGGAAAGAGAAAGAGTGAAAGCCCAAGGTCTTTTTCCTAGAAGCATCCTCCTCAGTACTTCCAACTATACCTCTTTAAATGTAACTGGATGACATGGCTGTATGAGTTGGGGAAGACTGAGTGTTTGCTGTAGTTTCTTTTGTAAAGAAAGGGAAAATGGGTAGAGTATATTCTGGACAGCCATTCCACAGTGCCTGCCAAACACATTAATTTAGCTTATATAATTTTATTTGTACAGTCCCATCCAATGTATCTATCCCCAAAGATTAAGATTATTTTTGGTTTTATGCTTTTACTGTTTCATTTTCAACTGGTGATGATGTGTATAGAAGTGCAGCCCTTTGACTTTATGGAAGGTTCTATAATATCCCCTTTTCTACTGAATTTATAAAGGAAAGAGTGCTACCTTTTTAAGTATAAGTCTAGGCTATACATTACAGGACAATTTTCAGTAATTTTACTCATTTTCTGAAAGAACCATGAGGCAAACTACCATATGCCTTGGTTATTCATCCATTATTTCAGGGTATAAAGATTGTTTTTCTTTAAAGATAAAATTATTATAATTCTGAGACATGTCAGAAAAACTCAGACAAAACCTATTTTCATGAGGATAAAAAATCAAAACACAATAGCTTAAATAATTCATTTTTCTAAAGTAGTTTGATATTTTAGATCAATAAAATTATGCCTACATCTGGATAGATGAACTGATGAAAGCTGAAAATACACTGTGATTTTTATAATGCATGGTTTAAAAAAAAAGATACTTAAAGAACTGTACCTCAGACATATTTTTTTCTTTTCTTTTTTTTAATACTAAACAATTGCTTTCACGTACATCCCAGCCACTTCAATGACTGCTTCGTAAGAATTAATTTGATCTCTGGCTTAATAGAGTTGTAAGTTTTCAACACCTATCTTCTTCAAAACTCAACTGCCAAGATTTGCTTTACTTTAAGTGCATTGAGAATCACATAAACAACTGCTTCCCTCTATTCTGATGAGATTCCTCCCCCTCCTATTTTATTTTTGGGGAACGATTTGCACAGCAGAATTATATAGGAAAATATCCTAAGAAATAAAAATAAATGGTCTCAAGAACTCCTTAAATTAGGCAATTGCTGATTAATTTATCTTTGGTGATGGCTCTGATGAACTTGAATCTATGGGGAATATCAATCACCCTTTAATTTTCACATCTTGTTTTGAAAGGAGGGTGCCAGAAATAGGTGACTACAATTATTTGTCATTTCAAATGTTTGCCCTGGTGTCCCAAATGTCTATGGTTTAGTGACTTAATATTTAATGAGTAGCAGGCAAGCCTTAGCAACTGGAGTCTTGACATTAAAGATTACTCAGTACTTAGGATTCCAACAAAGTGCTGGTGGAGAAGGGGAAATTAGGGTAGAGAAGTGGCCTTCAATAAAGTTTTTTGTTTTTGTTGCTGTTGATGTTCATTTAATGGGGTAAAAAAAAAAAGTTACAGTACTACATAGGTTTACCTCATCCAACAAAATTTAAAAATCATCATCCCTGGATGCCTACATATGTAAATGCCATATCAAAATACTTTAAAATTTATAGTCAATTTTTTATGTAAAAGATAGCCAAATTTATATCTAGAAATGGACAATGTTGAATTCCATCAGAGCCCTGTTATCCTGGAAAACAGCAGTGATTAAGTATCCCCCAACCTTTTGTTTTCTGGAAAAAGGGTTATTGTAGAGAAACATCCTTCTTCACGTGACTTAGGTAAGACTCACAGATAACTCCCCTTTCTATCTATGACAAGGCCAGATACAGACCCTCCAAATTCCCACTCATTCTCATAAATGATTAACTGAACTGTTTTGCCCCACTCATGCATTGAAACCAAATGCTTGTTAAACAAACTTCAGTTAAGTCTCTCCTCCTTGCAGCTGTGAACTTTGGCCTACCATCAGTTTGAGCCAGCATATGGCCACTCTTCGCTGCACCCCACCCCAAAATGGGTTGACTTCAGTAAAAAACATTCTCTGATATGCTTAATGGATCAGCCACCATTTCATCACACTTCCCCACACCTGGTTTACTCCTCCCTATAAAATAAAAGTTCCCTTCTGCCTAACCTTGGGGATACATGCACATCTCATGGTTAGAATGTTCTACCTATTGCAACAGTCTCTCTCCTCCTACCTCAGCAGTCCCCTCCTCCTTTCAATAATCTCCCATGAAATAGTCCATCCCCTTCTCCAATACGACACACTGAGCTGTTTAAGAGAGTTTTCTCCACGTCAACTCTGCCTATCCCTTATGTTCAAATACCATGTAGGGTGAAGGATTTATAAGATGCCCAGGAGCACCCTAACATACCAAAGCTCTGCACTAATATTTTAACTGCTTTATTACTTTCCTATGATAATCAATGCATTTGTCCTTTGGCTTAAGATAGAGCTACAAGGACCTGATTTACCCTTCTGCCTGGAACAACTAAACTAACAACAAAAGACAAATATAAGAAACCCTGGATTTCAAAACATTAGACCATTTGGCAACAAATCCCCTGAAAGCAGGGAAACAAACAAGATTCTTCCTTGAGAGAACTTTAGCATAATGAATTAAAACTGATAACTAGAGAATTCGATAAGATAGACAACCTCTCTGTATTGAGTATAATATATAAGAAGATAAAGTTACTGTAGAGAGAAAAATGCATCATGACCAGAAAAGATTCAAATATCAGACTTTTTAAGGTAAAAATAAGAGGAAAGAGATAATGTTTAAAAGTTATTTAGAAAAAGAAGACAAGGATGGGAGTGAAGCGAAAGGAGATTATGAGTGCAGGATCAGCTTCTGTGATATAAGAAATACGGAAAATTAGACAATAATGTTCAAAGCTATCATGAAAAGAAAATCAAAGGAATTTTCCAAAGTATAGATATAAGATGATGTATTATTTCCCAAGAAAAAAACTTAAGCTCAACGTCAATCAACATGGAACACTAAACACATCTTAGTGATATATATGTAGATACTTTTCACGTAAATACATATATAAGTGTCCTTGCTGTGTAGAAATTATATGTATATGTAAAAATGAGAACTCATGGAGTACAGTGGTCACCATCCCTCTTTAAATAATCTAATCAAAACATGGAGAAGTAAATAAGAAAAAGTTGCGAAAAATACTCTAGCCAGTCAAGAGGAAAAGCAAAATAAATAACTTATAATTGATGAAGATATGTCCATAAATGATTCTTAGTGAGCTTTGAATTCATTGAATTGCTAAATTGAAACAATTTTTAAGCTTCAGTTTCAAAACTGAAAGTACATACGACACACCTTTACATAATTTTGGGGCGTGATTTGAGAAAGGAGGCATTTTTAAGTTGTTAATTTGTATTTTTTTTCAACTGGTGTACAATGGAGTGTATCTAATGGTGAAAAAATGACCTTTAGTATTTATGCATAAATTGATCCCTAGAAAGGTGTTATTTAGACATTACTGTGTGTTAAAATTACATGAGGTGCTTATGAAATATAGATTCCAAAGCCCTGCCCTCTGAGAGAGTCTGTACAGTGCTCCTGAAATGGAAATGGTGTTTTTCAATCACCCAAGGTGGTTTTAATGGAACTGTCCTTTGCCTCAGTTTGAAAAATACTGCATCAAATGAACCAAACTTTACTGTCAACACTTCATTTACAGACAGAGAAGTATTTGCATGCACCACCACCAGCACTCACACACCAAAAGAGGGCATCAAATAAAGCTGGCAAATAAAATAAAATCAAGTAGGCACTGCCCACTGAAAGACACAAATGAGGACCAGATGAGATCATAAGATTTAACACCGTCGAAGATGGTATTAAAATTTTATACTGCATCAACAAATCAAATTCAAACTCTTATAGAGTCAATAGACACACGTAAATCCAATCAGAAGAGTTGGTAATTAAAGAAAGGGCAAAGCCTTTATGAAAACATACGTAAACAAAATTAAAACAAGCTTGGCAACACTAATAGCAGGCAAATTTGGATCTAAGACAAACATCATTACAAGAAAATTGTAAAGTGCAAAACCATCAGTGCAACATGTGCCTGTTTGCATTAAATAACTAAACACCAAACTACACAAAGCCAACCTTCCAAGAAAATCCATCATGGTTCACTCATCTCATTAATGTGATGACAGGGCCCTGTCTCGTAGAACACAAAGTCAATCTCTGCTTGTGGCAGAATAATTTGCTAAGCTATTTATTTCTGTTTGTGTTTCATCAACAGGTTTCCTGGCTTGTTCTCAGAGGTTTCTAGCATCTTTATGCTGCCCTGAAAAGACACTCCCTGTCATGGTTTCGCAGTCCCAAAGGCTGAACTCATCTGCAAAATTATGCTTAATGGATGGCACATGGAGATGAGCCACCTCCTCTACAAGCAAATGGAATTAAAAAGACTTTGGAGGTCTGGTTGTAAGAGATGGTAGCCAACTCCAGATGGTGGTCTCCTAGCCATGACCTTTGAGCGTAAGATCTGGAGTGAATAGAAGGAGATTACGTCCTTGGCCTAGATATGCTATGACTTAACAAAAAATTCCTCTTCTCTATGCCTGATACAGACATGAAGGATTAGAAGCAATCAGGGGTGCCTAGATAAGCAAGAGTTACGAGTTGCAACAGTGACACAGTGCCACCATCCTGAAAAATACCCGGAAGCATACAACGCATAACAACAGCTGCTTCAAGTGGTTTATTTTGGAAAGTAGGGCTGGGAGGTCAGGAAGGGGGCATTTTCCTTCTTCACTGATTACCTGATTGTACCTTTTCAAAATTATGATGAGTGGATACTATCGTTGCAATAAAAAGTAAAAAAAATAAATAAATAAAAAGGCTTTAAGTGAGTGCATATTCTATGTCACTGTGTACATATCAGCCTACTATTTGCACAAAGCCCACAATAAAATTGTTGGAAATATAATTTACTTTGGGAAGGCTTTAGGGAATTAGCCAATAGTAACTCTCTCTCTCAGAAGTAGGCTTTTTTTTTAAACCAAAGCAACAATCCTTGACGTAGTGCATTCTGAACATGATAAATGTTGTTGTTCAAGAGAGGCCAAGGATGTGAACAGATCTAAAGAACAGAAAACAACTAACCGGGTGCTGGCCCCCACTGAGGTGCAAAGGCTAAATTCTCTACATTCTTCATAGTGAACTCCCTGAGAGGGCACAAACTCTACATTTTTATTACATGTCAACATGGCATCTGTGGTCTGTGACAGAAACACTGATTAAGAAGATGGCTTTGGAAATAGATAAGTCATGGACATGGAATGCACAGCATGGTGACTATAGCTAATAATACTGTATTACATATTTGAAAGTTACCAGAAGAGTGCACCTTAAAACTTCTCATCACAAGAAAAAAATTTTTGTAGCTATGTATGATGACAGATGTTAACTAGACTTATGGTGGTGATCATTTTGCAATATATACAAATAACAAATCATTACGTTGTACACCTGAAACTAATATGCTGTTATATGTCAATTATACCTCAAAAAAATAATAAAAGAAAATGACATTGGCTACTTATCAAGGGTGGCTTCCAGGGACTTGGCAAATAGACTACTGGAAGGGCTTAAGGAGGAGGTATCTTTAATAGATTGTGTACACCACACCACAAGTCTTCATGCACATGAAGGAATTTAATCCTCACAACCACAGACATGAACTCATTTTATTATCTCCTTTTTCATGTAAGAACATGGAGACTTGAAAAACTAAGCCAACCTGCTTAGGTATTATAAATTGAAGGATTGAACCTGTGTGGTAGGCAGAAGGATTCCCACCCCCCTCCGCCTCCCAAAGATGTTCTCACTCTAATTCCTGGAATCTATGAATATGTCACTTTAAATGACAAATATGTTACCTTAAATGACAAAATGGATTTGGCAGATGTGATTAATTTAAGGTTCTTGAGATGGGGAAATTATCTTGGATTATCCAGGAACATCCAGTGTAATCACAATGGTCCTGTGTTGTAGAAGAGGGAGGCAGATGTGTTAGAACCGCAGATACGGATTTATGGGAAACACTTGACCAGCCACTGCTGGTTTTAAAGACCGAAGGGGATCATGAGCGAAGGAAAGCTTGCATTGAGTCCAGTGAGACCCATGTCGGGCTTCTGACCAACAAAGGAGTAAGATAATAAATGTGTATTGTTTTAAGCCACTAGTTTCATGGTAACTTGTTACATCAGCCATAGGGAAGTAACACAACTGGACAGGGAGATTCATATCCTATGCCAGCTAGTCAGTCAGAACATGGTGTCTCCAATAGATAGACTTTCGTCAAAAAGTGTTCAATGAGTGGAATCAAGCAATGCCTGAGGATCCCTGTGCCCCTGGGTAGGCAAGTGACTCAAACCCTTTCTGTATGACAGAATCAAGAGCCTCATAACAGCCCAGAGAATAAAGCAATCCTCAGGTAACTATAATCCTGGAATCCACAGAAAAATATAATGTTCAGAGTGAAGTTTCTTCTCCACACTGGAAGTCATGATGAAGGATTCTAGGGGCAGGGCTGAGGAGGGGCAGGGAAACATCACTTGTTGAGAACTGAATCACTGTGCAAGATGTAGTCCTCATTCCACCCTTGTAAATTCAGTGGGTTTTACCATTTTGTAAGTGAGAAGAAGACACCATGAAGCCATTTATCTAATCACAAGAAACAGTGTCATCCATACAACAGGAAACTGTTCAGTGATAAAAATGAATGAGTCATCAAGTCATGCAAAGACACAGACGAACCTTAAATGCATACTGCTAAGTGAAAGAAGCCAGTCTGAAAAGACTATATATTGTATGATTCCACTTATATGACATCCTGCAATCAACAAAACTACAGTCATGGTAAACAGATCAGTATTAACCAGGCGTTTGCGGCAGAGGAGTTTTGAATAGGCGAAGCAAGAGGGATACCTTTAAGGCAGTGCAACTATTCTGTACGATACTTCAATGATAGACACATGACACTATACATTTGTCAAAAATCATAGAACTTGACAGCAGAAAGACTGAATTTAAGGTATGCAAATTAAAACAAAATAACAACAAAATATTTGGGAATTTAGGGGATCCCAGGATGAAATGCATATTGTGACAAAAGAATTTTAACAGTGTTACAAATATGTGAAACAACCTCACTGAAGGGAGTAGGTGGGGGGAGGGGCTGTGCTGACCTAATATCACTTTACATATTATGGATCTATAAGACTAAAGACAAAAATTACTGCACATAAGCACAGTACTCTAGCTGATAAAATAGCTTCCCACAGGGGTAAGGGTGAACAATTCTGATACTGCTATGCATGTATACTGTAACTGATCAATTAAGTAAATGGATGACAGAGGGTCAGAGCTAGTTTTCTCACTAGTGGGAGTGGAAGTTAGCAGATAAGCAATGGAGGAGGCTAGAATGATCCATGCGGTAACGGATTAGAGCTGGAGATATCATTATGAACTCAGGTGTAGCTTAGTATAGATACAGGTCATTATATATAGAAATGTTTACAGGTATGTGCATAAACATGAATCAGTATGCACACATTTACTTCCTTGCTCTGTCAGCTGACGAGGAAAGGGGAAAGGATCAATGCGGATAGCCATAATGGCTGAAGAAACAACACTCTAGTTGCAACAAGCACACTTGCTGCCCAGATCTTGGTTTCTAATACCATTCCCCAATAGAAGGAACCAGTGCTCCTGGGACAAATGGCTGATTCTAGGACTAGGACAGAAAATGTACATGATAAGTCTGTAGCAATTTGTAGTGCCAGAAATTCAGGAAGAGTGCGTGCGCACACACACACACAAACACAATGATGGTTATGTGAAAATTAGTACCACTACCTAGGAAAGCAATTTGGAAGTATCAAGGAAAGTTGCAGACAGGCACATTCCCACCCAGAAATTCCATCTCTTAAGTATAATCACTAGATAAACTCACATGCCTGCACAAGGAGGATGCTTGGGATGGTATCCTTATATTGTTTTTAAGAGGAAATATTGCCAAACAAATAAGAATTTTATTTATGAAACATTGGGCAAATTGTGGCTGTTAGTACCATGCAATGCTTTACCACAGTTAAGAACATTGCACTAGATCCATATGTATCAGTGTAGTTGAGTTAAAAATGTCAATACTCGTCAGAATTCTATAATTACAGGGGAATGTATGTGTACTCAGTATATAGAAAGGGTACAGATGAATATATACTGTCTGCTAGTAAGTGGTTGCCTTTGGGAAGAGTAGAAGACATATTTGGAAGGTTAGTTGATTGCCATTTTGTTTCTTAAAAAATGCTTTGAAAAATTTATAACAAAGCATCTCATTATCTACTTGCTGATCAAAGGAGCATTTTTACATTACTTTCAATATTTTATGTGGGTAAGATATTTTCTATGTTAATTTAAAACTTTAAATGAATAAAAGAAAGTAAATGAGCCAAGAGTATACGGTGATGAATTAGAGGGTAAATATCGCCACAAGAAGGAAGGCAAAATAGTTTAGTTTGGGTTTGTTTTGCTTTAGGAGGTAGTGATTTGTAAATGCTTGTTTGACGGAATGGAAGAGTGGGTGAAAAGAGATGGACGGAAGCTTTGGGGAAAGGAGCAATGCGGATAACCGTAATGGCAAGACAGTCAAGAGCACAGCTCCAAACATTTCCATAAATTGCTGTAAAATATTCAAACAGTGATAATGGAAAAGATGCATATCTGATGGTCCCTCTGATGATCCTGGGACTCTCCAAATGCTTGCTACATTAATGAGAGCTAAGTTATCTATTTATTTTTACAATGTAATAATCTGCTTATTTTTCTATTAAAGATTTTCTGTAAAAGTTTATGGGAAAATCTAGAAGAAATTAATTGGAGAAAAGTTTTATTAGGCTTTTTAAACATAACAGTATAGAAGATAAGAATAAAAAGTAAATAGTTATTGAGGGTGGAAGGAAGTAAGGCAGTTAGGAAGAGAAGTAGTAGTCATCTTTTAGCATTTTATACAATTATGTTTTCTCTGTTTTTAAACAATATTTTACATTTTCAATGTCTCACAATAATTTCACTTAAGAATTATCTGGCTGATTAATTGACTTCTATTTTTTGTATCTTATGAGACATGTGAAAAAGAAAATAATTAACCATAACAAAATCTCAGATGGGATTACCTTCCATGAACCTGACAAAAATAACATACATTATCACTTAGATATTTATTAAATTGACTAATTCATTCTCTTCCCATACACTAGTAGAAGCAATCTGTTCCAATGGACAATAAAATTTATTTTGTTGCTATTTTTAAATGCACAAGCTTTGGACCTAGGATTATTTCAAACTATAAACTTTCTATTAGATGGGGTAGTCCTCTTGCCATGGATAAACCTTGATATTAATAAGGGAAAATAGATATGAATGGTGATTACCAAAGACCAACAATTTTTCTAAGGTCTTTACAATTATTACCCTGTTTAATCAACAAAATAACACTTCTGGAACTGATATTAAAGAAAGAGTGGAATTTTTCTTTACAAAGAGAAAGTAGCTCAATATAAGTCTTTCTTTTTTAAACCCTGGTTTTTACTACAGTTTCACTCTGACCCAGGAAATCACTTATGTTTAACAATGAATCCTCTTTTTTCAACACTCAAAGCCTCAATTTCCTCATTTGTGAAATGGGACAACAATGATACCTAGTTCATAGTGTTAATATGAGAAATAGACAAGGATGCTTAGAGAATGGTCATAACCATGCATAGAACAGAGTAAAAAGCCAAAGGATATCATCTTTAATTTGTTATAATTAATAATAATTTGCACCTGAGTGAACTTTTTTCAATAGACGTATTTTCTCTTTCTCTCTTTGAATAGGTTGAACACAGCATTTTTGTTATCATCAAGGGTCAGAATCACTGGCAAATTGGTTTCTATATCTACTGTCAACCCAAGAGCAGTGGACAATGAGGAGGCATGCATGGAGCTGTCCATGGTTTGGGAGGATGTTGTAAAATATCTACTTCCCTGTCATTCACCACAGTTAAGTATTATTCTACACATACCCCTTATATTAAATCATAAATTTTATTATGGATTAACTGTCACAAAAGCATTTAATAAAGCCAACACAGGAGAAAGTCATCCCACTGTCTGGGAAAACACAATAAAGCAAAGCTGCCAATACGTAATGAAGTGCTCACTGCTTTGATGGCTCAACAATGTAATAAACCAATTTGAAAATTTTAGGCTTGTCATAAGAAAATTATCTGACTGCCCCTTAAGTTGTGAATCACCTTTCAATCCACTTACCACTTATCTTGACAAAATTAAAACAAAGCAGCAAGCTATATAATACTCTGTTAGAAATATTCGTATTTATGTGTGTGTGTGTGTGTGTGTGTAGTTAAAATTCTGTGCATTTGCTTTTACATTTTTGCCTTGATCCAACTAGAAACTCAACCATATATTTATCTGTCAAATTGGGGCATTTTCATAAAGGAAAACTATATCAGAAAGACCCGTGGGACAAAACTGGTACATTATCTTGATAACAATTGGTAATTTATTATGACAGCAGGGATAGTAATAAAACTGTGTGATACAGTTGAAAAGTGGAAAAGTTAATCTAATAATTTACTGTCTCATAAGAAAATATAAAAAGGAGATGCATGAGGTTCATGATTAAACTTGTTTGTATGTATATATGCAGTACAGTGTTATTGTATTTCTTTAGCTAGATTATCATTATTTCTGACTTTGTATAGGCCTAGTCTAAAACTGTTTTTTTAATATCATCACTACATACAAAGACATCTCTTTTACCATGTTCTTTACGTAAGCCCTTCTCTCATGTGTCCTGAGTTGTTAATCCTTCGTTATGTTAATTGTTTGCAATAACAATATTTAACCACACATTTCAGCAGCACTTGTAAAAGAATATTTTAACAGACTGTGGTACAAGTTGATCTGGAGACTATATTTAATTTACAGTGGAATCAAGATGTGGAATAACCATCACCAGAGAATCCAAAAACTAGAACACACGTATGAGATTTTACTATAGATCTAATTTAGCAAAATGTGAAAGTTTTACCTAAGCGTAGGCTGCATAAATCGAAATAGACTGCAAATTATCTTTATTTTCAGATTCTGCCCAAGTCTAATGCATGGAAGTACAGTTAAACACTACAAATAATGACATTAAAATGAAAATATTCTCAAACAGTAAGAAAACTGAGCATGGTCAGGGAAGTCTGAAAACTGAGGCCTTCAGTGAGAATTTGCTTTTATCCCATCATTTTCTCCTTCTGCTTAATATAATCTTTTCTTCTCTGAGGAGGTGAAGAATTTTGTAAATCTAAATGCAAATTATAAGACATGTAAATTGTAAATTATATATATATATATATATATGCACACACACACACACATACATATATGCATATGACATCCCATCCTCTTAATGTTCCTTCTTTGTCTGTAATAAAAATGGTAATCATATTATTTACAGAATCAGATACTCTCTGTCTCTGATTTGTATCACCATAAATTCCTGACATCAAATTCAAGATTTTCTTTTAATGCCCATCAAAGTGGCTTACACAAGGATAGCAAGAGGGTATAGACGTGTTGGGGCCAACTTGATAAATGTGACCTAGTCTCATGAGTTTCAGACTGCTTTTTCCACTGCTAGCTGCCTGTGGCAGTTTCTAGAAGCGGTTCCTAGCAAAATCAGCAGCTCCTGGTGCCAGCAGGTGGCAATTCACCTCTTGCAAAGACATTTCTGAGGGGATAATTTTTCAGGCCCGGTTTTGTGCCATAAAGAGCTGATTCTGCATTCTGCTCAAGAGCATCTCCAATGTGTCTGAGTTTTTATTTATCTTCATATGCAGTTCTGTTGAAAGATCAGGAAATCAGCTAATGGAAAATAAAATTCCATGCAGGATGGGATTTAACTTTTCATTCAACATGTATATAAACAGAGATGCTATACTTTCAATGGCACTCTACAATTTGCATCTTTGCTATATGATATTTTCCTTTGATCCTTTTCTTTGTTGTGTGGTATATCTACCTATATTTAAAGTAAATTGGATGGTTTCTGAAACATAAAAATAAAACTAGGTTGACATCTTTTATTAAAGTCTGCGAATCCTAAAGTAAATAAGTAGGAAGAAATTTGATGCATGCCAAGAAAAAAAATCAGGCAATTCTCTATACCAATGAAATATGAGGGATTTATAATCAATCAGGGATACAGAGGGGTATTGAGAACAAAAACTGAAGAAGTGATTGAAGAATATCTTCAGGGGACTCGTTAAATATCAAAGCTGTAAGATCATGCCATAGCATTAATTTAATGAATTCGAACTGGGGATTATCAGTTATTTTTGTTTGGATTTGGTTTATTGTGCTCCCAGGCCGTTCTTAACTCAACTTTGACTACTACTTGTGGCCTGAATCTTCCATATCCTTGTATGTATCAGGCTGCACAATAGCCCCAACTCCAGGTCAGCCCACCCCCATCACTTGCATGCCAGTCCCTGAAATATTCTATAGGAATATTTGTGATGATAGTGATCATGACCCATCTCCATCCTTCCTCAACATCTGAAATTCTTCCACTGCTCAACCAAATTCTGGGGATCTTCTTATCACTTCTTGCTCTACAGTCCTCCCTTGAGAACATTTCCTCCCCTGTAGACTTTTAAGTGCTGGTTTTGGAGGGAGAGGGGGAAGCATTGCCTCAAAGAATTTGCACCCTCAGGACTGAAATGGGGTTTGATGTTTGCCTTGCTCCCCTGGCCACTTTCAGCCCATCCTCCAGTTTCAAATCTCATGTCATCAGATTGCCTCACTTTCATTCTTTTATAATCCCATTTCATCATATCACTCTCTTTTCCTGACACCCACATCAGTCCCTCTCATTTCTCAACATTGTATCAGTTGGTCTATTGTCATAATCTCCAATTCTACTGCTGAGCTAATTCATGATATTAACATATATACAGTGGACATACACCTTTCAACACTCTTAGCCTTCAGTTCTTTGAAATCTTATCTCCAATTATTTTTTCCTCCACCCTACCTAATTCTCTACACATTCTTATTTCCAATAAGCACCAATCCTCCATAAGCTCAGTGCTACAGTTTCCTCTATCTGATCTTTAATCTTTCCGGCTCCACTGCTAGTTCCCCAATGCATTTCCCAAAATCACTCACTTCACTGACATCTCTAATCCACTGAACCTACTAAATTTTCACTGAAATTTACCTTCTTTTTCCTGTTTCCCCACTTAAATCCAATGGTAAAACATCATAATTGCTCCCATGCTTACTTCCCGAATGCCTGGTCTCTCTCTCATTTTGTTGTACTAGCTTGGAAAATGCACAACTCTGGTCAAATACAGTTCTACCTAACCCCATTGGCCCCCGTGAACATGAAAAACCACACCAGCTGCTCTGACTTGACATTTATGATCGTGAACTCCAAGTGGGGCTTCCAAGTATAGTGGGATTACATTTCTACTGTCTATTAATCCTTCAACTCCTTCTGATGGATATTTTCCAGTTTCCTCTCCTGAAATCCCAACACTTACTTACTCCCCCAATCAGCTGATGACTTTGCTTTCCACTTCACCAAGAACATTAAAGCAATGAAGCCAAAGTATCTATGGATTTCCACCTGCCTACCCACAAAGCTACCAACATCTGAACCCACATATTCTGCCTTGCAGTCTGTTAATGCTGATGGAGATTAGATACCGGCTTCTCTCTAAGCACAATACCTCCATCTGCGCAATGGATTCCCTTCCTTCTTGCCCTCTCAAGGATACAGGTACTGGACCTATGCCCCAATCAGATGGGATTCTTCCCATACACACACAAAAAATTTGCCATATTTCCCAGCTTTCAAACGACTTGCTCTTGACTTCATTTCTCCAACCAGTTGATGCCCATTGATTTTAGCTCCCACGTGCTACAAAATTCCTCTAGAAGAACTGTCTCTACTCACCATGCCTCTGATTCTTCCACAAACCCACTGTCTCCTAAAAATACTCCAGGCAGGCTTTTGCTGCTTTTCTGGAAGTTCTCTGGAACCCTCTGTATTCTCTGCAAGTTTTTTATGTAAAGGTCACTAATAACTTCATGGAGGTGAGTCCAATGTTCAATTCTCAGTCACTATCTTGAAACGGCTCACCTCTTTTGTAACTTGACCTTCAGGACAACAGCTCATTTGTTTTTCTGTGGCGGAGACTGTTGACGCTTTTCCTTTTTTCTCCCATGCCAGTTGCAATTTCTCTGCCTCCTTTGCCATTTCCTTCTCTTTTTCCTGACCTCTTAATATTGTTGGGTTCTAAGCCTCAGACTTTGGACAACTCTCTCTTCTGCTGGTGATCATTCCTTTGGCAATCTCACAGAGTCTCAGGCCACGGAATGCCGTCTATATACTACAGCTCAATTTGTGTTTCCTCTGCCACCAAACTTCTCTTCCACAGCCCAGTCTCATGTAACTTATAAATACTATTTAAGACTATTCCATTCAGAACTGTGTTACCTCCAAAAACCTTATGTTGCATTTTCATTATTTTTCAGTTAAAATATTTTCTAATTTCGATGTTTATTTCTTCTTTGATAAATGAGTTAACAAGTATTTTGTTTCTCAATTGCAAATATTTAGGATTTTCTAGTTGTATGTATGTGTGTGTTCAGAGGAAACATTCTGCATGATTTTATTCCTTTGAAAGTTATTGAAACTGGCATTATGGCCCAGCATATGGTCTATTGTGGTGAATATTTCATGTGTCCTTCTAAAGGATGGGTATTCTTAAACTGCGGAGGTAAAATTTTAAAAATGACAATTAAGTCTATCTGGTTAATAGTATTTGACAATCTTAATTATTTATAATCGTCTACTGATTTTGTGTCTGCCTCTCAGTTACTGAGCTAGGTTTGTTAAAATCTCCAACTGTGGTCATGGATTTCTCTCTTCCTTCTTTGGGCTTCTGCGGCTGAATTTTCAAATTGCCCTTGTTAATTCAGAACTTGCGTAACCTTTGCTGTTGAGTAATAAACAATGCTGCTGATTCGGATCCTTTGAAAGAAGGGCAGTGGGGTACGAAGAAAGGAAGTGGTACAGGGAGAGAATGGGCAGAGAAGCAGCAAATACTTTAAGATTTTTTTCTCCACAGGGGGATGGGCGTCCCCGAGCAAGTCAACTTACTAACGTTACCTTGCAGAACTGATCTGTTATCAATAATAAAATATGTGTAAAATTGCTGGTACCAAGCAGGGCATAGTTTACACATTCATCATAAGTTAGCTGCAATTATTTTCATAATGAGACTGCATGACCTGTGTTTTATTCAATTAAGCAAACTTTTCCTAGGAATTTCCCTGAAGAGACTCAGAAACTTAAACAGGTCTTCCTTGAAATTCTTCCCATCTCTAGTTTTCATAGATATATACTATCATTTTTTTTTCCTGCATTTCTAAGCAATCAGTTTCTTCAATCTCTGACTTTTATTCCTCCCGCTGAGATGCAGTTTTAACAGACCATTCATCTCTCTTGGAACCTCCAACCTTAGGGCAACTGATCTACTTATCTGGCTTCAAACTAGGCATACAATTCTCAAAACCCAATCTTCTTTACGGTCATTTTTCTACATCTATCTTTTAAGCACCTCCATTCATATATTTTTACTCAAGGACTTGTAATATTATCATTGTTATTATTATATTTTGTCCACACCTCTTACAACTTTAATAAGAATGTTTCAACTCTTGAGGGCAGAAAACAGTGTTTCTTCTAGTCATGAATCCCAGCATAGCACAACGGCCAGTTAAGAGTGCTTTTACTGGAAACATTTTGGAGAACCCCAAGGCCACAGAACATTCTTCTCCTGAGGAGAGTCTCGGCAGCAATGCCTTCATCCATTATCCATACACTTATTGAGCACCTACTGTGCATCTGCCACCTCCACAATTACTGGGGAGAAAGTGGTGCTCGAAACAGGTGACAAACCTTGTCTCGCTGTGACAACAGCTCTCAGAAAGATCAAGAGAGTCACAGGATGGGGGGAATGCAGGGGCTGCTGTTGCTGTTTACAGGGAGGTCACAGAATACCGCTGGAACAACATACTTGAACTGATTGCCACATACGAGGGGCCAGGTTTTTATTAAGTTACCCTAACCTGTGATTGATTAAACTAAGGGTGGTTCATCACACAGTGCAAGCTGAATTCTATACACAGAAAGGCTATTGGATCCGATGTGCAAAGAGAAGCTGAGTAATGGGAGAGTAACCCAGAGAAAAGCTGCTTTGGTTCCTGACCTTTCCAGATCCCATTCCAATAATATGCATTTTAACTGTGTGTGTCTCTGTGTGTACACACACCCATCTATCCATCATATATATTATGAATTAAGTACTGGGATAGGTGTTGGCAAACAAAGTAAATAATTCTGTAAACGAAAAGAACAAATATATACATACATTTATTGTATATAATAAAATTTAAAAATATATAAATACATAAAATATATATGGACAATATATATTTTGTTTTATATGTATTTATATAGTCATGTATATAGTATTATATATATGTATATATCCATGTATGTATCTTGTCTGAGTTTCCTGTGACTGCTGTAACAAATTACCACAAACTTGGTGGCTAAAAAATAGAGAAGTTTCTAAAACAACAAAGATATATTCTCTCATGGTTCCAGAGGCCAGAATCTGAAATCAAAGTGTTAGCAGGATTCTTCCTTGTTTCTTACAGCTCCTGGCGGTGTCAAGTGCCCCTTGGCTTGTGGCTGCATCATTCTAATCTCTGCCTCTGTCTTCACGTGGCTTCCCCTCTGTGTTTCTGTATCGAAATCTTCCTCTCCTTTCTCTTTTAAGTACACCAGTCATTGGATACAGCCCACTTTAATCCAGTGTCACTTCATCTTACTCACATCTGCAAAACATGTATATAAATATAGATGCATACATACCCATCCCACACATTATGAATTAACTACTTGGACAGCTATTGGAGAAACAACATAATTCCAGAACTCACGCTGCAGCAGTTCAGAGCCATGAAAATATGGGTGTAGAGGACAGAACGCAGTTACACTGAAGGGAGAAACAACTCTGTCCTGGAGAAGCAGCTCATTTCCCCACAACTGGGATCTCATCTCCAACAGAACTGACTCCTAAACCAGAGAAGCTTGGATTTTTACCGTTGCTTAGCATCTGTAATAGTTTATGTCTAATTCATGTTCACTTAAGCAGAAACCCTTTAGGATATTAAACGTCAGCATTTGCAAATCTTTTTGTAAATAATTGTGTGATATGAGTTTTCGTGCATGTGTTTGCATGGGTGTGTGTACTGTATGGTGCATGAAGTCTGTCCTCACAACGGAGACCATATTTATGAGTAAATGCACACGTGTGTGTGTGTGTGTGTTAGTTTGCATTCTCTTATGCAGACCGAAACAATGACAATTTTTATTTACCTAAATCCATAATCTTATACTTCATCTTCTTTAAGCATTGATAACTTATTTGCGTTGATAATTGTGTCGACTTCTCAGTTACCCAAGAGGCTGTCTGGAGACACTGTAGGTCCTAAGATTCTGCATCCAGCTAAAGTCCGTGATTTTGTGAGGACAGATTGCTCTCTATGTTACTTATAACATTGTGTAGCAAGCCTTCTGGACACAGAAGACTTATTATTTTAAATAAGGAAACACTAACCTCCTTTCAGGAAGTCTTGGAGGCTGAGGGTGGCCATTTCACCAGCTGTGTGTTACAAGGCCAATTAGGGTTGCAGAGTTGGGAAGCAAGACAACTTCCAAAATTTGTAAAAAAAAGGCAAAAAGATCACCAAAATTCTGACCCTGTTTGCACCTTAAGAAATAGTAAACACACACACACACACACACACACACACACACACAGTGTGTTAAAACGAAATAAATAAACTGGCAAATCCAAAATCAGTCTTAAATTTCAATATATCTTTCTCCAAAGTGGTTTGACAACAGAGAAGTATTTAGAAAATAAATGTCGATACAAACTAGAATATTAAAATGATTCTACTGATGGACTTTTACAAAACATTGCGTACCAGGAACAATTACAAATAATTTGCAGTAACCAGTAAACCCTAACGTATACCAATGAAAAAATATTATAAAAATGTTATCTGACAACACTGCAGTAAAGTTAGAAATTGAAAACAAAACATCAGTGAAAAACATGTCACATACTTGGATCAGAAAACACACACTTCTAAATAATTCAGGTGTTCGAAAGAAAACTATCATGGAAATTGGAAAATAGGCAGAATCCAAAGACATCAACTAAATCATTCAGTAAGTCATGTGAAGTATGGCTAAAGTAGAATTTTAAAGAGGACATATAAAAGACAAAAATAATTACAAGTTAGAAAACCCATATTAAACGCAAAGAGAGTGGAAAGAAGAAAGTGAGAAGTAAATATAGAGAAGAAAATAATTGGGTGGTTTATGGTAGAGAAAATCAATATAGCAAACAAAATTTGAAACACTACCTAATGAAAAAAGGTAATATCATGGAGAAAACATTGGCAAGGTTGGTCAAGGAACAAAGAAAGAAGCATAAATAGCCAATAGTATACTGAAACATGAGACAATGTCTCAGACAGAGATTTAAGAAAATCATAACAGAATAAAATGAATAATTTTGTATCACATAGACTATGTCTTTAACCAGCAAAGCAGCCCAACACAGGTAAGAAGCCATTTTAATTCTCAAACTCTATTCATTAATGACTGTCAATAAATAGCTAAAATGTATGACATTATCTGGGGTGGCAACAGTATAGTCAAAGCAGGCTGGTTCTAAGTTGATAATAATTGAAGGTGGTTGGTGAGTATATTCAGGTTCATTACATTATTCCCTCTACTCATGTAAATGCTTAAACATTACCTTATTTTTTCAAATTTAATGTCCACCAAAGAACACCAATCCCTGATTAGTTTACAGGAACATTTTATCAAATTCAAGCGATGAGGAGTCTTCTTTTACTTCATAAAGGATAACTTCTAAATCTCATGCAAGAATCAAAAGCAATCAGTAAAAAGATAGTCCTGCATCTACTCAATATTATATTTGAGGACATACCTCCTACTAAGTGACGGGGGAAAATATTACAAAGATCTGAAAGTTTTTTTTTAAAGTATTAATAGATGATACACTTATGGTGATCACCAAGCAAGAAAATCTACAAAATATTAAAATTACTGTGAATGCTCAGTAGTGTACAAACATCAGTAGCTTCATTCTAGAGTACAGCCAATTAAATATTTCAAGTTAAAGTTATCATTTAAAATAGCAATAAAAATATAAAGTTACCAGGGATAAACATCATGCATTTGAGTCCTCAGTAGCATTATTTGTAGCTCCAAATTGGAAACAACCCAAATATCTAGTGATATTACTAATAGAACGAATAAATAAATTGTAGGATATGAAGGCAATGGAATATTATATAGCAATGAAACAAATCACGCATAGTTACAAACAACAGCATGGATAAGCCTGACAAACAAATGTTGAGTAAATAAAGCAACAGAAAGCAAAGCAAACTGTATGGTTCCATTTTTATAAGTGTAAGAAGAGGCAAAATTAATTGAAGCTGATTATATTTGGAGAGAATGGAGTGGGTAGTGATAGAGGTGTGTGAAAAACATTTCTAGAGTACTGTTAATATTCTACTTATTGACCTGGATGGTTACTACATGGGTGTGTTCTCTTTATGTTAATCCAACCAGTTGATCACTTGATTAGTATAGTTTTTGAAATTTAGGTTTTATCAATATAAAGATAAAGGTAACTTGGTAATACATTTATGAATACCTGTTAAATATTTTTCTCTGCATTTTTAAATTAATATTCATTGAACAAATGTAAAAATAATTATTACAAATGGAAAAGAGTCATTGTAATTGAGGCCTTGTCAGTTCTGTTGCTTCTCTCAATGGTCATGATATATTGGATTGGTAAATGTGAGAAAAAATAGAGAAAAAGCAAATTGCATTAAATGTTGACTAGTTTACCACTGCAGTGGTAGGCAAATGCAACTCCAGACGGATGCAGACTTGATATGAGAAAATCACTGACATAACTGAGACTGAAATATCTCACACATCACTAAACAGGTCCACAGGTCATCAGTTTATTCAAATAACATAGGTGACTGATAGCACAATGATTTCTGCAAGTTACTAGAAGAAACCATCAGCATCTGTATCTTTCAACTTGGTAACAAATTAAGATGACATAAAAAGTATTAAATTGATTTAAGAGGTATTGCAGACTTCAGAAGGAAAACCAAGAAAAAACATATATGACATTATCATGGATGTCATTTGGATTTAGAGAGATATGATCGGGAAAAAATAAAAATAAACACAAATTCTATCAAAACTATCAATACCTCAAAGGTCAATATTTTTGTAAAATTTAAAATATTAATATCTTAAGAAAATTTTTATATAGAAGAGGTAAATTTCTACAAACATTGTTAGACTGTACCTCATTCTCCTTAGCTATAAATTAGAAACTTCTGGAATGAACTGAATATGTTTTTGAAATTGCACCAAACAATTCTTAAAACACACAGAGAGAGGTACATCTACTCACATACTATTATGGGATTTAAAAGTTGACTGTGTTTGTTGTTTTTAAACATTTCTTGTGCTAAAAGTTTGACATTCTTTCTAAAGAGTCTCAGAATGAAACTTCAGCCATGTTTCATTTTTCAAAAGTAGACACCACGCTTGCACTTGTATGACTTGAGGGAATTACTGGGAAACAGCTTTACTGCCCTAACTCAGGCTGTAATTGCAGATGTCCACTATCCCCATGACCAAGGAATGCTCTTACAAATGCTGCAGCAAAACTTCAACTGTTTCATATTTAGCTCCCTGGCACACATTTTGCTAGTACAGGTGGAATCTGTAGGTGGTCTGTGTGTTGTAGACATTCGTCCTGAAGAACAGCACACAGGTGGTGCCTGTGTCGACATGCTATAGTTACCTTCATCCTCATGCATACACACACAGCACCGTGCACTGACAAACCCTCCATGCAGCCATTAACAAATTGTGGGGCGCTTCTTCTATTGGGATGTTGTTATTCCTCTAGGAAGCTAGTTTCCTTTTTTCTCTTCTAAAAACCTAAGTCTTCACTTGTCCTTTTCTTTCCAGGTTTCCTTTGTTTTTTTTCTCTTTACTTGACTTTTGGATTGGTTATTTTTTCCTTCTCCCATCTTTACACTCTATTATCTGTTCTATATCACAGATTTTCCTATAGCATTTCTTTTTGGTCAAACGTGCTTTAATTGAAGTCTGAATGAAAATGTTATTTTTTCCCCTTCTCCTGAGCATCACATAAGGCCTTAGTAAATAAGTCCTGATATTCCCGTTCCAATTTATAAGCTGGTGTTATCATATATATTTAACAAGATCTATGTGATTTTTACTTTCATTTCCATAAGACATTGTTATTTTCTTTGAATAAGGTCAACGTTTGTTCAGATTTGGCTAGATATTTTACCACTTTGAATATTCATTTTTCCTCGTGTTTCAGACCTTTAGTCTGAGACTGTGCTCCTTCCTCTTGAGACTTTGCCACTGTTATTAAAATAATGTTAAAAGCCTCTTTGAGACCTGACTGGCATCACAAAGATAAATTCTAAGACAATCTGTCTGACTTAGAGCATCTTTATTTTGTCCTTGCTCTTGAAGGATATTTTTGCCAGATTTAGAATTCTAGATTGATCTTATTGCTGAGAAATCTGATGTCAGATTGTTATTCCTTTTTTTCTTTTTCTTTTTAAATCTTTTAAGATCTTTTTCTTTGCCTTGGTACTCTGAATTTATAATCTGTGGTTTCTAGGTCTGAGTCTGTACTTCTCACGCTTGGATTTGTTCGGCTTTTTAAACTGAAAATTAATCACTTTGGCAAAATTCTTAGGCAATACCTTTTGAAAGATAGCTTCATACTCCTCCTTATTTGTTCTCACTTCTCCTCCTATAGCCTTGGATAAGTACATTTTAGATGTTTTCATTCTATTCTCCGTATTCCTCAACCTCACTTTCTACCTTTCCATCCCTTTGTCTTCCCGAAGCTGGGTAATTTCTTCAAATATTCAAACACTGTCATGTCATCATTCTTTCACTCGTTTAAATATACTGAGCATAACTGTATTTTGCACATGATCCATATGCAAAATTCCATATTTGGAACATGGAATATATTCTGTACTTGCAACAACTGCTGCTTTAATTGTTTTTCTTATTTCAGTTGACTTTCAATCATGTCTCCACTGTCTGTATGACTTTGAGCATAAACTCATATTCATGTTAATTTATCTGAGTAAATTCTTTATAACCTGTGATAAAAATGGATCACTGACACCAACTAGCATCCAGGAACCTGAGGACAATAATAGGTGGAGACATAACTATTTTAACCTAAATGCTAGCACATTTGCACAAGACAGAATGTATCTGGCCTGCCAACCCTCTTGTGTGTTTCCTTATGGTTAAGATTTCTTCAGATTTATTTTTCCATTTACTCAGTCTCCTCTCCAAGGAGACATGTTACTTCCAATGCCCTCTGGAAGCTGCTGGGGGCAGGGCAGGGGGGCGGTGTTTCCAGTTCACCTTTTCAGTGCAGGTATAGCTCCTTGAAGCTGCAACTGTATGCTGGAGTGGCAGTTCCTGTTAACCTCCCACTGAGTAACACAAGATCATTACATCCTGAAACTTAATCCGAACCATTGGTTTCCCATCGCAAAGAATATAAAATCCCAGTCATAACCTGATATTTGTCTACAAAGCCCAAAGTGATGAGCCTGCCTACTTCTCCTACCTAAACTCTTGATTTTCTCCACCAGCCCAAGACGCTTTAGTTACTCTGGTTTCTCTTTGGTTCCTGGAACACACCACACTAAGGCTGCTTAGCCATAGAGCATCTGCACCGGTGGATTGCTTTCCATCTGCACATGGTACGAGTGACAGGGCCACTCCATGTCCACCCTAAATGCCTCCTGTTCAATAGCACCTTCTCAACACCTAGTACCGTCCACTCTTCACTGTCTCTTAGTTCTCTGTATGGCACCTGCTACCAGTTGATTTGTACATGGTACATATCTGCTCATTCTGAACTGTCTGTTGGCAGAAATTAAGCTATCAGAATATATACAAGTGGAGGAAGTCCCACCGCCCATATAACTTTGGTCTGAATCTGCGGCCAGAACACAGCAGCCACTCTGCAAATATTTGTGTGATGAGCAAATGGTGGTGGGAGGTCCAAACTGAAGTCGTATACTTCCCACTACTTCTCCTCTATAAGACAAAGACTAAGTAATTTCTGTTCAGGTTTCAATCCAGGTTGTTAAAGAAAAGGGTGTATATTTTGCTTCTATGATGAAGGGGGGCATTTTTCCGAAATGAGTTTGAATTTATATTCTGCTCACGCTGGCTGTGCTTCTATTGACTCTAGGTGAAAGTGAATAAAGACAGATATGTTGGCAGAAAGGAGAAGGATGCATTTGCAGAAAAGAGAGCCTCTCCAGGGTCAATTCTTTCCCATTAGGCAGTCACTTGTGAGCGGGCCACATCTGTTCATGGCCTCGCAGCACGTCCTGTACTGAAAGGATCTGAGACTGGGGGCCACACTGCCAGCAGAAAAGGTTTTGGTCTGCTTTGATCCACTTAAGAAAAGCATCCAGAAAAAAAAAGCACATTAATTATTAAGTACTATTTTAGGTGAATTCTACCATGCTGGGTTTTAAAAGTGGAAACTGTAAAATGGATCTGTTTTAAATTGCAGAACACAATTCTTACAAGATGTGTGGATTCACATTTGGTATAAATTTCTATGGCGCATTTTAAAAAACTGAGTGGTGCTCCTTTTTCGGGGGTGCATGTGCCATCTTGCAAGTATGTTTAAAGCAGAGGCATACAGATAAAAATACAGTGCAAATTAAATTTTAAAAGCAAAAGTTTTTATGCATATAAAATTATACACACACATATATATATAACATACATAATTTACATACTGAAAGAGAGTGACATATACACAGGCACACATACACAGAGTGAAGGAGAAGACATATCAAGAGACAAAGTTCTTCATAGTCTTGAGAAAGAAACAAACACATTAGATACATTCTTTCTTTTTTTTTTTTTCCTTGCAAAAGAAGATAAGTTTCACAAAGGGAAGCACAGTCATCTGGTAGGTAAGTAGGTTCATGGCAAAACAAGCCATCAAATTGTTAGATACAGGATATCTGATTCTCGAGTGTTTTTGCTCTAATAAAATTAGACATCAGAACTATGTAAAATTTGCTTCATTAATCCATCCAGTAGGATTTATTTTGTATTGTATATGCTTGGAGCTAAGTGCCTCTACATTCTGTGATTGATAATAACCATAATTTTTGGAGGTGAAGTAATTAAGCACAATATCCATATATTCTAAAGTGGAACTATAGCCAATTGCGGATGGTCCATAAACAGTTGACACCGATATAAACATTATTATGACTAATGTCTTTTGATATTGCACTGTTCTGATTATTAGGCATACAACAGAGCATTTTAATTGTACAGTTTCTAGTTGTTCTGAGAGAGAGTGTTTTCAGTCTGGATGAGCTGTATTCATTGCTCATGCTGTAGGTAGTCAAAGGGTCTGCACCTCCAACAATGGTTTTCTCATTGGCTACAATCCTGACTCCTCTGAAAGCACACCACCAAATCTCTTCTAAAGGAAGTTACTGATGACTTCTCAATTTTAAAATCTGTAGAGAAATTGCCGATCATTTCATTTCTCGAGCTTTCTATAGCATCTTTCACCTCTGACCATCGCAGTGATTTAGCAGCCATTACTCAGCTCCTGTTGTGCTTCCTTCCTCTATTTCGAATTTCCTACGCTCTGTGCTCTCCTTCCTGTCTCTTCCTTTAACATCAGTAGACATTGATTCAAGTTTCCACTATTTTATCTTTTGTATCAGGTATATATTCCCCTAGGACAAATTCTTTCACTCCCATGGCTTCAATGGGCATTTCTATGCTGAAGACAGCCAAACTTGGGTCTCTAATAAGTTTTTCTTCTTAAAATTTGGATCCATGTAGCCACGTATCCAGTGGACACACATAGGCACCTGGATAAACCAAAGCCAACTCAAAATCCATCCATGTGTCCACATTTAACTTTTCTTCTTCCACAGATAATGTATCATCTCTAATGAGTTTCTATTCAGGGAACAATGAAGAAATACTTCATCTTAAGTCTTCAGGAAGTCAATGCATTCTCCAATCTTTTACAATCTCCTGTCAGCTTCCCTTATGAATATATCTCAAGTTTGCCCACTCAATCCCATCACTAGGTACCTCTTGAGGATTCCTAAAATCATTTTGTTACTGGTTTTCCCACTCTACCATCTTCTGCCCACCATTTTCTAGACTTGTGTATTAGTTTCGTACTCACTGCTGTAACAAATTACCACAAACTTAGTGTCTTAAGACAGCATAAATTATCTTGCAGTGATGTAGTTCAGAAATCTGACACAGGTCTCACTGGGCTAACATTGAGGAGTTGGCAGAACCTTATTCCTCTATGGAGGCAGGAGGGGAGAATCAGTTTTCTTGTCTTTTGCAGCATCTAGATGCCACCCCCATTCCTTGACGCACATCCCCTTCCTCCATCTTCAAAGCCAGCCATGGCTGACCATGTTTTTCTCACATCACATCACTCTGACTCCCCTCCTCTGTTTCCGTCTTCCACTTTTAAGGATGCTTGTGATTACACCGGACCCCCTGGATAATCCAGCGTAATCGTTCCATCTCAAGGCTAGCTGATTAGCAATCCTAATTCCATCTGCAACCTTGTTTCTCCTTTGCTCTGTAACATAACACATCCACGGTTCTAGAGATTAGGATGTGGACATCTTTGGGGGCTGTTTCTGTCAGCCACACCTTATGGTCTTCACTCCAGTAAAAACAAGATACTAACACATCACCACTTGTCTCCACCTCAGGAATGCTCACATCTGTTTTATTTTACCAAGACTCCTCCCCACTACACACAGACATTGCAATTATCTTTATTAATTCTGGTTCATTCCTCAGATCCTAGTCACTTCCCTCTGGCCATATTTTAGAGCCTGTTCGTGTTCCCACTTGGAGAAATGTTTTCCATTTAGGGAAATCCTGAGGATAATTCCTAACAATGGTCTCAGGGCTCCTAACATCACCACCTATGGCATTCTCCTTTTTTATGGAGCTGATAAGATCAACAGACTATGTGACTTTCATTCTAGACCCAAGGAAATAGGCAGTGTATGTGCAGAAGAGAGAACATGTCAAGTGTACAAACCTCATCTTGAAAGCATGTTTATTTGTTTACATTTATGCTACAGAGTAGGTAGAAAACTGCCCCTCAAAGTCCCCAAAGAGGTAAGATAACTACAAGTGAATACCAGCATGGACCCGTTATGACTTCCCAGAGAAAAGTGGTATAATGCCTAAGAACACCTCTCTCTTGTTATATTAAATTAGTTGGCATCTTTGAAGGGCAAGCTCTCTTTTGTCTATCCTCATGGCATAGCAGACATGTCTGGGGTCCAGAGTGATTTGAAAGTTTAGAATATACTTCTTTAGCCACAAAATGGAAAAGTCCCAATGTCTGGTAGACAGTGGTGACACATTTCACAGGCTAACTGATGTGGTGTTTCAAACTTGATGCTACTAAAAATGAAAGCAGGTCTGGGAGGACAACGAAAAGTCCCTCTTTGGACAGATTCTAAAGCAAATCTTTAAATGACTAGATTATTATTAATGCTAATATTTTCAGAACTCTCTCCTGAATATTTGATTTAAGGTCTTGGTGAGTATTTGGGGCATTGTTATATCCCCAGAAATTACATGGGTTTTGCTTTGCAGTAGGTACAGAAATATTTGTTGAAAGAAGGAAGAAAGGGAAGGAGGGAGAGAAAAGGATACAGGAAGAGAGGTAAGATTGAAGAGAGAAGAAATAAATACACCCAGGGCAATGAGAAAAGAAGGAATCTGACCCAGCTGTATTCTGCCCAAACCAGAAAAATGGATTTTGAAAACACACTACTTTGAAACACTGGATTAATGTGGTGATTCTCTACTAGAGGCAATTTTGCTCCTCCACCCAGGTCATTTGGCAATGTCTGGAGACATTTTTCATTGTCACTATTGGGGAGTGGGGGGATTGCTACTGGCATCTAGTGGGTGGATGCCAGGGATGCTGCTCAACACTCTACAGTGCACAGGTCAGTCCCCACCACAGAGAATTATCTGGTCCCAAGTGTCAACAGGGTCAAGACTGGGAAACCCTGGATTAATAACCAATTTTCAGTGAAAGCTGACAGGTTTTCTTCGGTGATTTGAAACTTAAAGAGTATTTTTAAGGTATCACTTTAAGCACCAGCCTTCATCCAAATATTGTGATCAGCTGCTTTGTTGCAGTGTAGCTGTTTTCACTTTGGGGAAGTGTCAGCTAGACAGAATATTTAGTTACTAGGAATAAATGTATCATGTTGCTACAGTGTGAGCTGGTTCTTGTTATCATAGTTATTGAGTTTCTAGGTATAAATGAATACTTAGTAATAAATATACTAAATATGTTCCATGTACCAGTAATAAATGTATGAAAATGTTTCATGTAGGGCATAGATGTAAAAATCTTGAGGCAGTGTCTTAACAGGTTGGTTTTAAAATATTTTTATTTCTCTTGCCTCCCTACACTCAGCCTAATAAAACTCATTCCAAAAAAGAACCAGATTTTGTGAGACTCCGGACAATATCAGAGGCAATCCTCTGTCTTGGCTAAACCTGCTTTTGTTCATTTTCAAGTTAGCAAACGAGGCAGAGCTCTCAGGCTCCCAAGAAAACATGAGTAAGTCCACTAGCCCATCAATTATTCATGCTTCTCCTCCCTACTTGCAACTGGGCTACATTTTTGCTGTGTCAATATTATCACACCACGTTCCGCCCTTAGCTTGTGAGATTTCTTCCTTTTTCTATATCCAAACAAAACTAAACCTTCCAGTGTACGTGGGGGTGGCTCAGTATTTCGGTTTTTCCTGTTTGTTTAAGTGTCTCAAGGCAGGTGTGAATGTCAGCAGTCTCAGTCTCCAATCCCTACCTCATCAGACAGATGAGATGGTCTGGCTGTCCCTGTTCTTTGGAGCAACACCAGGGAAGAATTTGCTGCAGGTACTTGACAAGAAACCCTTGCAATAGGGAGATTTGTGTGTGTGTGTGATAAAATAATGTTCACGTATCTTGATACGTTTAACTTGAGACCAATAGTTATCAGTCATTTTTAACATTTTTCTTTTGTTTTTTTTTCCAAGTGAAAAAAATCGTTCAATATATGCTGAGATTTGGTCTATGATGTTTCAGGTCTACGTGGAGGAATTCAACCAAGGTTCTCCGTGAACACGGCTATTCACTTGAACTGATGAAAGCTGCCAATGGTTTTGCTTATATGACTGGATATATTTGCAGTTGAGGCCACTTTTGTCTTTCATTCTTTGTATTGTTCTTTTTGTTTTGTTGTTTTATTTCTAAGGAATATACCAAAAATAAATGGATCCAGATAATTAAATCAATCGGCAAAAACATTCTTAGAAGCAATGCATGCATATTTCTTAAACTTAGCTTACGTTATAGCCAAACAGGATTCACATTGATGATGATTTGGGGAAGGTGACAGTAATTTATATTTAAGTTTTTATACTACATTGAATATATTGGAAGGGAGGGAGTCCTTCCAGGTTTATTTAATCTCCTTATACGTCACTCGCTACCTACTGTAATATTAGAGAAAATGAAAGGTCAATTTGTAAGCAATGTAACATCATAAACGTATAAGTCAAGAGTACCTAATTAGGCAAGCTTTGTACCAGTGTTTGGGTTAAAAAAAGACCTGGGAAAATGAGTAAGACACAGTTCCTACTTAGAAGATCATCAAGTCTTACAATGGGCCCTACATCCCATCCCCCAAATTGATGAACACTTGTTCACAGTTTCCAAATGTGCATGTTGCTGTGTATTTGGAAGAGGGAGTAACAAGACCACGGAGCTTGGGAAGGCTTCATTAGGGAGAATAAATATAGGCTGGAACCCACAGGACAAAGTCAAAATTAACCTTATGGTGAAGAGGAGGAAAAATGTTTCCAGAAAAGGAACAGATTGCACAAAGAGTTATACTGTGAAGTCAGATTGTATAATCAGGGAATAAGAATTACGTTTTGTAATGAAAATGCAAATCTACATTTGCAAGTGTACATTGATTCGTATGTTAAAGATTTTGCAAATATCAGTGCTTCAAGATTTCTCCAACATAAATAAACTCTAAAGTATGGTCTGGTATCAATTTCAAGTACAGTAGTCCCCCTTTATCTGCGGGGTACACGTGCCAAGACCCCCAGGAGAAACCACGGAAAGTACCAAACCCTATATATAATGTTTTTCCCTATACATACATAACTACAATAATGTTTAATTTATAAATTAGGCACAGTAAGAGAGTAACAACAGTAACTTCTCTGGCATATCTGAATTGCCAGCGTCACTACTCTTGTGCTTTGGGGCCATTATTAAGCAAAATAAGGGTTACTTGAACACAAGCACTGCGATACCTCAACAGTCAATCTGATAACCAAGACCAAGTGACTAATGAGTGAGTGGCGCCAACACCGTGCATCTACTGGACAAACGGAGGATTCACGTCCCAGACAGAGTGGGACACCATGAGATTTCATCATGGTACTCAGAACAGCTTGCAATTTAGAACTTATGAATTGTTTATTTCTGGAATTTTCCATTTAATATTTTGGGACAATGGTTGGCCGTGGGTCACTGAAAACTCAGAGGACAAAACTGTGGATAAGGGGGGACTACTGCGATTGGAACAAAACAAATTACACGGAGCTTAGTGCTGCTTTACAAGTTTATAACCTCGGGCATTGCTGAATTTTGTGGAGTAGACTCAAGTTATTTACTAAGAGAGTAAACAACATGATTAGATGCTAGAAAATCCTAGAATAAAAGTTGTAACACATATGCATGATGACAGTTGTTTTTCTTAATATTTCTCATTTGTTTGGAATCTCACTCTCCTTTTTCTTTATGTTGTGTTACACATTAATTATATAATTGGTGCCTTTGCTTCTAAAGCTTATGAATAGCACATGCAAAAAAGAGATTATCTTCTGTATTTTCATAGATCACAACAAAACAGTGACAAATCAAATCAAACAGTAATGTCTATCAATACATACGAAGCATATGCCAGGATGCTTTGCAAATTAGAAATATGAATATGAAAAAATAAAATAAAGAAAGGATATTGTTCCATCAACTATGGGGTGAAAAGCTCTCCCTAAAGTTAGGGTCATTTCTGTTCTGAGCATTATTAATCCAAGGATTGGCATGAAAAGGACTTTGTATTACAGTGAATAGATTTGGATCTATTACACTTAAATGCCCTTTATTAAAATAAAATGTTGGATATACTTCATCCTTGATGCTTGTTTTATATAGATATATATATATATATGCACATATATATATATACAATATAGATATCTATATATAAATATACAATACACTCTATATATTAATATACAATCTATATACATCTATCTATAGTTGTATATAGACGTGTATGTGCATGGACACAACCACGTATGTAATTACTTGCATGCTAACTTTCAATAATAAGGGGAACTAATGACTAATTTTAATTTTGAGTGTTATCTATACACACAAGAACATCATCAAAGCTTACTGGTAGTTTTTTCCTTATATCTATTTAAAGGGAAACCAAATGTATCACAGAATTACTACATTTGTTCCTGAATTAACTGATAAAACCCTATGACTTTTTATTGCCAAATCAATATATGAAAGAGTCTATTTGGTACAACTCTTACTACCATACATAATGAAGCTTAAGGTAACCAAAGCTTTTGCCATGTCCCTACAGAAACACATTACTTAGGATATATGTGGGGGCAGGGTCTTATTGTGATTACAACTAGACTTTATGAAATACATATCAAAACTGTATTTGTAATACATCCACAATTATATTAGAAGAATTGTATTTGCTTGTGGATTAGCCATCCTAAAGCACCAAGTCTAAAAGGAAAATGTTACAACTCAAAGAAATAATTCAGTGCTATAAAAGTAGGTCAAAGTCTACATAATACATAAATTTTGAAATATTTCTGTCTTACAATATTGGGTTCAACAGAAAACTGTGGATGCATAAAAAATGAAATACCTTTCCTTGAAAGATATTTTAACACAGGATTGTATCTAAAAGTAACATTAATTTCATGGGAAATGTCATTGCTATATTTGATACTATATTCTTTTAATTCATAAATGCTAACAAACCCACTTAGTTAATTGCACAGTACTTTTTTTCCCTCAAAACCTAGATATGAGAGTTTTAAATTCAATACCATACACATAGTTCTGGTGTGAATCATTAAGGAATTGACTGGCTAACATTGGTAAAGAGTTCTATACTTCACTTCAAATCCACAAGAGTGCTTGAGATCAAGTGTTGGAAGACAGCACAGACATCAAACGGAACATGTACAAAAACTAGGCATTCATGAAATGCACGGCTAAATAATATCTCAAATTACAGATCAAACGTTTCAAAATATTCAATTGCAATATATATTATCTCTATGTCCACTGCAAACATAGTCATATTTATCAGGTCAGCTTCTTAAAATCATTGGATGACATGCTCAGGAGTAAAAAATATATTACAAACTTGAGTAAGAAATTTGGTGTGTGAATTCCCTACACATTAAAGAGTAAATATTTATCTTAATATCAGATAGTGAGTGTTAATGTACAATAGAATATTGGGAACACATCATGCAGATGGCAAGCCATCAGAGCTGAGGTGAGCCATATTAATAAGACATGATAAACGTGGAAAAGAATCAAACTCTTCTTTACGCTTCCTTGTGGTTCGGACAACAAGGCAGTTCTCAGACCCCAACATTTTCTCTTGAGGTCTCAAAAAGGGCTCTGTTAATAGATCACCTCAGGTGAGCATTTTGGGTAAATTCAACTTTCAAGTGTCTTCATTTTCATGCTTTAAGATGGAAATTCTCACCCAAATAACTAATAGAGATTATTAAGTTCCATTCAGTTGATTGATTGCCATTCCAGGAAGAGTCATTTTTCTCTGGCACAGATCTTTCAGGATGCTCTGGGGGCAAGAAGCTCAAAGAGGAATTTATGGAACTCCCATTGCTATCCTGGTTGGAGCTGTAATTAATATAAAATATGCAGTGATGAATACTCAAAATGAGCCACAGCTATTTTCATTCTTCCAGTCTGACCTTGTTCTGAGCCTGTGAAAGTCAAAACTTTCCTTTTCCTCAGTGCCTGGAGGGTGGGGGGCATGTTACTGATTGATCAAGTCAGCAGCACACAAGGCCATGGAAGGTGGCTCCTCCTTGAAGAGACGTACTTATCTCATTTTCCTTCAGATCTCCATCCAAAGTTCCTAGGTCATATCCATCCACCCTCATTCTGTGTGTTATCTGTATCATCATACCATCCGTGGGGAAAAGACTGATGTCAAAGAGAAACTGCATTTTTCTGCCTCACTTAGGGCCAACATTTCAATTTCACATCATCCTGAAGGATTAGTTGATTCAAGCACTTAAGTTCCTCACTGGGTTTGGAACTTCCTGTTTCTTTGTTTGTTTTTTGAACTTGGGTGAGATTTGACAAGTCGCTTTGTAAACTTGACTTGGATTTACATATGGTAGTGACGTGGCCTTGATATCAGTTCCCCTACGTTAAACCCAGTTTACGGGGTTAAAACCAAAAGCACTCATCCCCTTTCCCAGCTTCTCTAAGTTACATTCATATGTAAATATCAGTTTTTAAACCTTTGCATCCCTGAACTTCACAAGGCAGGTAGAAGTTACAAATTGTTAAAAGCCCAGGTGGCCTCCTGCTAGGCTCACACTAAAGTTTTGGCTAATTACCGGTTCTTGAGGTTTGTTAAAAGGAAACTGATACCCAGAGAATTTCAAGAAGCTGAAGCTTCCCAGATGCAGACTCCTTGGCTTTCTGGCACCAGAATCCACCCTCCCTCCACCACAGAGACAGACAACCAAGGACACCCACCTGTGGATTCCCTCATCTCGCCATTCCCCTCCCTGCCAGCAGTCTCACAAGGCCAAATGCAGGCTGGTGGGAAAGCCCCGACCAGGAAGGCCACAGGCTCCCCCTCCCTACAAGCAGCCACATACCTCGAAACATTTAAAACTCCTTGCCTCCCATCTTTCAGGGAGATGGGACAAATTTGAGGGCTCACTCTCATCTCCCAGCTGATGTCACCTGAAGTAAAAACCCTTTCCTTGCCGTAAGCCTGGCGTCTCAGTTTTTATTTGGCCCCTTTTGTGTGGCGGGTAAAGAACCTGCGTTTGTGTCTGGTAACAGTAGGGAACATACAAAACTTGTGAAAGTTTTATGAAACTGAAAGTGACAACCATACTCTATTTAAATTTAATTCATCCTGGGTATGAATAAATGGATGCTGACTGCAAGCATTATGCTGGCTAGGAATCTGGCTATTTCACCCTCTTCGAGGCTGGAATGCTAGTCCACCTTATCATAGCCATAGCTGTGACAGATTCATTCTTGGTATATGGGCATCAGGACTTCAGCACACTCATTATTCAAAACATATACATCAAGATGCCATGTTTTATTGAATGCAACCATCCCCGATTCATTTATATTGCTCATACGTGGAATCACCTGCAAGTCTTGTAAATTTACTTTCAGGATTTGTGTACACACCCTTATCATGTAAGCAGGGAAACTGTCAATTCTCCAATCCTTGCCCCAATGCTCATTCTTCATGGGAGCTGACATCTTCATTCATTCTGTGCCTACCTCCTCAACTGTAAATTCAGGTTTATCATAACAGCAACTATTTTACAAATTGTTGGGAGAATTAAAGGAGATTATACAAGTAAAGCAGTTAGAATGGTGGGTGGAATGTAGTAAGTACACGATAAATACTGGCAATTACCATACGATGCAATTTTCCTGAAGTTCCAATTAATATTAATTCATTCCTGGTGTGATTTATATAATCTGTTCTCATATCATAACTCAGGGTAGACCATTTACATACAAAATATTTCAGAAAGTGCTAAGGAATGGGGATTTGAAAAAAAATTTAAATGCCTTCTTCATATCCACCCTTTAATACTAACTGCACTTCCTGTTCTGTGCTGCTCCTTATTGATTACTTAGGTTCTTTGCTGAATGGGTGAGTAAACGATGGATGAATGACAAAATGCTGAGACAGACCTATGGGAAGACTTCATTTAACCCCACGAAGAAGTTCTGAGTGCTTCACGACACATGTCACCTTCTACATCCTTCTCTTATCTTGTATGTCTTTTTATCATTGCAGGGAGAGAGAGAAATTTAATCTTAATGTAGAAAAAAATCCCCTCTGGAAGAGAAGGAGCAATCCGTGGTTTCTCACGCATCAGAATGTAAATGGACATCTCAAGTCAGGAGAAAATCTTTACAACCCCGTGTTCTATCCCTGTGGAGACAAGCGTTCTATCCCTGAGACTGCTATCCTTAGAAAGGTCTGCTTGCAAGGTTGGTCTTGGCTGCCATCTTGGAACTTGGGTTTCATGTGGGTTCCCACCATGCCCTAACTGACAAGGGTGGCTCACTGTGCCTAAATTCTTTGTATAAACAATGTGGTTTGTGCTCACCCCCTGCATTCCTTCTGGGAGTCCGGTGTTTTGTTACATGGTATGCAGAGGGTGCCTACGTGACCACCCCCAATAAAAGACTCGGGGGCTGATTTGTAATGACCCCCGACCCAATTCCCCTTTGAAATATGAGCACATATTTCCAGGCAGGGAAATCTCTCCCCAGTACTCACTATATATTCAGTCATCTTTTAACTTCCAAAACTTGTCCCTTAACTCAAGTTCCAGTAAACTCTGCCCTAATCAATTTGGAGTAAATACTTTCTGTACAGTCCAATATTTGTTTTGTGTGCTTGAAATGACATATATTTTTTAATTGACGGCCATAGGTTTCTATATACCCATTAAATCAAATGCAATTATTTCTTTCAATGCCTCAATGTCTTTGCTGTTTTTTAATTATTAATCTTAACTTACAAAAAGAGGTGTGCTAAATATAAAATCTAAAACTATGACTTTGGATTTTCCCATGTCTCCTTATTAATTTTGCCAATTGCTGCTTCACATATGTTAAGGTCCCTCACTATGAGATGGTTCGATTCACAGATTGGATAAGGAAAGACTTTCTTGCTTCCAGAGGCTGCCCATGGGTCCTTGACATATGAGTTTCTCCATTAGGGTTGCTTACTTCATGGCATAGCTTCTACAAAGCTAGCAAAGGAGAACAAGACTCCAGAAAAACAAACATTAAAATCTTATGCTTGCAAGTCTCATAATCACGCACATACAATCATGTGCAATCTATCCTATCCACCTGTCCACCCATCCGCCCATCCAGCTATCCACCTATCCTCCTTTCCTTTAATCTGTTGGTTAGAATCAGGGCACTAGTTTCAGCCCAGACCCAAAGAGAGGGGATTACACAAAGACATGAATTTCAGCAAGTGAGGGGCAGCAGGGTGAACAATGTAGATTCTGACTGCATGAAGTGCACAATAATGCAGCTTGTAAAATCATCAGTTAGTTGGTTAGGTACATAAATCACTTAATTAAAGTGTTGATTTAAAAAAAAGAATAACAATTATCATAGTGAGTGAGACAGAAAAGACGAGCAATGAGCACTAAAAATATATTGGGCAACTGTTAAAATCGAACTTCACCGTTTTCTCAAGACTGACGAAGTCTTCAGCTTTTGTCTCGGATAAAAACACAGGAATGGCTCTCTCTTGGAATGATCTTGCTGCTTTTTCCCCAACAAAATTAAGGCTATTTCTTTTACTTATTTCCTATTCACATCTGAGAAATCATCAATCCACTTTGAGTCAATTCTATACTATGAAACATTCTCCAATTTCCAGATTCTCAATGTTTATAATACACCTCATGCTGTTATTTATGCTGTGTGAATTAAAACACACACACACATTGTTTCAATATATGTCACAAAAAAAGAAAATTATGAAATATTGATTACAGAATAGATCGAATCTAAAGTAGGGTTTAATGAGTCAAAAAATTCAAACAACCCATTTGAAAGTTAATTATGGTGCCAAAAGCCTCCTTCAGGCCCCTTTTATTAAATCTATGTTTTCCTTTATGATGGAAAAGTAGAGGGCCCTTGAGGCTTTCTTTGCAAAGTAATTATTTCTAAAGGGAAAAACTTCAACAACATTTCAGTGACATGATTTGAATATCCCACGCATGCTTTGATCTGCTTTTCTTTTCTTTTGACATTTTTGTAATATACTATGGAAGAAAAATAGATTTATTAGAGTAGTGGAAATAATTACCAGATTATCAAAGAAAATATGTTGATGACAATTTTTCTAGAATTGTCAGAGAAGCAATAAACCTCTCTTTCCAGTGATCACTAGGATATATCTCTAAAAAGTTGCTATCTCTCTATTGGGCTCCCCATGTAGTCCATCTGACCGAGATGTTGATACATATGTATTGCCTGAAATTTTACATGGGTGAGAGAGAGGGAGAAGGAAGAAATTTTATGGTTTGGAGAATAGGGTGTCTGATCAACAATCTTTCCTACATATGTGATAATTCTACCAAGGGAAGGGTTCCATGGGTGACACGTAGTAGACCTGGAAAAATTACTCAGCCAGTTACTCTGCTTTTAATGGGTAGGAGTTCAATGATGTAACAGATGTCAACATTGACCAAGATTTCTTATGATAATCTCTAGATTCATAGTGCTCTGTTCCAGTCTCAGCCCATACATGAGATGTTCTGTCCAAGTTTTTATTCACAAATTATAGTTTCTGTCACTAAGATGACACCTGAACCAAATCATCTTAACTAATCAGACTTGGGTGCCCCAAATCTCTACCCTCCATGTAATTAGGAATTCAGGAAGGGGTGATCTATTTCCTCGCCCCAGTATGGGCAGGACAAGGTGTCCTATGAACCACAAACAACTTGAAGGAATATGAGTGAACATAAACATGTCTATATAAACAAATTTAATAAAGAGTAGGATTTCATTTGGATGGGCTGTGCACAGGGTGGGTGGAGTTTGAAGCTCTGCATGGATGAAAAAGAGGGGAGCACAGGGGTGTCTGCACAAAAGGGAACTTAGGGAGGGAACCAAATGGAGCCAGGGCAAATTATTGAAAAGCAAAGTGAGAGAAGAGTGGGGTTATTGAGGAGGTAAGTGTTCCTTATTCAGAGTGATGTGTAGCTTTATTTAACTCAAGCTTTGGCAAATAGAAATAGTGCCACATCTTGTACTACCAAGTACAATATTTCTTATACTATTAGTTACTACATCTCCTTCCCTTGATGGGTAGCATCATAAAGCTAGTGGCCAGTTTGGGCACATGCATCTATCTGTCTAGCTCTATAAACTTTTCAATATATTATGGTGAGAATGAACTAAAAAAGTCATTGCAACATTGCACTTGCAGAACTTGGAGAACTCCCAGTCTGCACTATATGGAAATGGTCAAATAGGTACCTGGCATATGCTTGTTCTTTTTTTTTTTTTTGAGGAAGATTGGCCCTGCGCTAACATCTGTTGCCAATCTTCCTCTTTTTTCTTTTTTCTCCCCAAAGACCCAGTACATAATTGTGTACCATAGTTGTAGAGTTGTAGCTCTTCTATATGGGATGCCACCTCACCATGGCTTGATGAGTGGTGAGTAGATCCACGCCCAGGATCCAAACCGGCCAACCTGGGCCACCAAAATGGAACACGCGAACCTAACTGCTACACCCCTCGCTGGCCCCCATGTTCCTGTTCTTAATGCCCTGCAGGCATTTAAAAATGGGTGTAGATATATAGGTTCAGACATGAAATGTTCTCCAAGATATTTTGTTAAGCAGGAAGGTAAATTGCAGGACACTAAGTACAGTGGGAAGAGATCAGAGTGGAATTATGGAGATGAGGATGAAAGAGGACTTTTATTTTTCTCGCTTAAACTTGTTATAAGCAGGATATCATTGGCTATTGGTTTTAAATATAGAAGCATGCTGGGGAACTGCATTACAGTGTGGAATAGTGCCCAGTTTGTTAAGGCTCGCCAATGGGCAGCAGCACATACAAAGACCAGATTTATAGACAACAAAAGTTAAGCCAGGGGGCCGCCCGGTGGCGCAGCGGTTTAGTCCGTGCTTGGCAGCCCAGGGTTCGCGAGTTCGGATCCCGGGCGCCCGCCGACACACTGCCTGTCAGCCACGCTGTGGCGGCGTCCCATATAAAGTGGAGGAAGATGGGCACGGATGTTAGCCCAGGGCCAGTCTTCCTCAGCAAAAAAGGGGAGGATTGGTGACGGATGTTAGCTCAGGGCTGGTCTTCCCCACAAAAAAAAAAAAAAAAAAAAAAAAAAAAAAAAAAAGTTAAGCCAGGATCTGCACACTAAATCTAAATAGCATGATTACTTGTTAAAATAGAAGATTTAAATAGGATTCAGAGTCCCATAACGTAATACCCCAAATGTCCATGATGCAGTATAAAAATCACTTGCCATAGCAATAACCTGGAAAATCACAACTTGAATGAGAAAAGATAATCATCAGATACTAACACTGAGATGGAATTATCTGACAAGAATTTTAAACCACAAACATAAAAATTCTTTACTACGCATCTATACTGTTCCAACAAATTAAAAAAAAAATAGATAACCTAAGCAAAAAACAGAAGATATTTAAAAAGAACCAGATGTAAATTACAGAAACGAAAAATACAATACCTGAAATAAAAGAAAGGAAGATGAAATAAGGACTTTGTCAAACTTACAAAAGCTGAAAGCATTCATCATCATTAGACTTGCCATATAAGAAAACCCATAAGACATTCTTCAAGCAGAGAGAGATGATATACTAAGAAATTCTCATCTACATAAATGAACGAAGAGCAGTGAAAATAACTGGGTGAATAAAAGATTTTTTCTTATAATTTAAATGTACTTAGTTGATAACAGACTTTTAAAAGCAACAATAACAACAATGTATTGTGGAGTTTATAACATGTAGAAGTAAAATTTATGGTAATAATAATCAAAGGCTGGAAGGAGAGAAATGGCATTATACTGTTGTAATCTTTTCTAATATAGATAGTGGTACAATATCACTTCAAGAAAAAAGGTTTAAATTCAACCATATGAATAATTACATTAAATTTAAATGAGCTAAACACCCCCAATTAAAAGGCAGGTATTGTCACATTGGACAAAATAAGCAAGACTCAGTTATATATAGTTGTGTGTTGCACAATTACCTTTTGGTCAAGATGAACTTCATACAAGACAGTGGTTCCACTAGATGAGTACCATATAGTCTAGGTGTGTAGTAGGCTATATCATTGAAGTCTGTGTAAATACACTCTATAATGTTTGCACAGCAATAGAATATCCTACTGACCCGTTTCTCAGAACCATATCCCCATCATTAAGTGACGCATGACTGTACTTCCTAAAAAAAATAAACCATGTGAAGTATAAAGGCAGAAATAGACTAAAAGTAGAAGAAAGGAGATAGACAAATTCTGATAATGTTAATCAAAAGAAATATATAATGGATAAATCAATACCAATGGAAATTTTATAGCAAAGAATATTACCAGGGATAAAGAGGGTCATTTTATAATGACATAGGGGTCATTTCCTCAAGAGGATATAAAAATCCTCATAATGTATACACTTAATTATAGAGCTTTGAAAAAAGAATAATAATCTGAAAGAACTGCAAGGAAAAATAGACAAATCCACAATTATAGTCAAGCTTTAAATACTTTTTTTATCAACAATTGACAGAACAAGTGGATACATCAGGAAAGATTTAAATAAACAAAACAAATAAAAAAGGCAAGAAGTACATAATCCAACAATTAGACCTAACATATCTTTAGAAAAACAGTTACCCATCAATAGTAGGATATACAGATTTATTCTAGTGAACCTAGAACATTTCCTAAGGTTGACCATATTCTGGTCCACAGCATTCAAGTTGTAAAAAGGATATTTTCTGACCATAGAAGACTTAATTTACAAATCATGAACAGAAAGCTATCTGGAAAATCCAAAAGCATTTGAGAACAAATAATACACTTCTAAATATCCTATGGGTCAAAGAAAAAATCAAAAGGGAAATAAATATTTATTTTGAACTGAGTGCCATTAATAGCACACCTTGTACAAATGCATGAGACCCACACATAGTATTAATTAGAGGGAAGTGAATAGCACCAAATTCCCCTAACAGAAAAGAAGAAAAATGACCTCAGCTTCCACCTTGAAAATAAGAAATAGAGGAACAAAGTAAGCAGAGGAAAAAAATAATAAAGATCAGAGTAGAATTAGGTTAAATAGAAAACAGAAACACAATACAGAAAACAAATGAAACCAAAAGCTAGTTCTCTGAAAACAGCAATAAAATTGGTAAACTTCTAACAACAGTAATTAGGACAGAAGCTTCACTTCACCGATATTAGGAATAGCATGGTGACTTTACTAAAAGTAATACACATACTGAAAGCATAGGAAAGGAATACTAAAAAAAATTGAACAATTTCATGCCCCTATCTTACTGGGAAAATTGAGGCTTTCACCATGAAATATATTAACTACAGGTCCTTCGACACCCTTCATCATGTTGAAATATGACACGTGTGTGGGCGTGTAGTATTGACATATGTGCTGCTGGATTCATTTGGATAATATTTTTAAAGAATTTCACCACTATGATTATAAGGGATATTTTTCTGTAGTATTTTTTTCTAATTGACTATATTGTCCTGTTTTTGGTATCAGGATATGTTTAGCCTCAAAGAATAACATTTACAATGTTCCCTCTTCTTTCAATTTCTGGAACAATGTGTGTACAATTAATATTCTTTATCTACTAAATGTTAGGTGAATTCCCCAGTGAAGCCATCCACATCTGGTGACTTCTTGGTAGAAGGGCTTTCAAAAACAAAAATCCATTTATTTCACAGCCCATGTGGCTATTAAGATTATCTATATCTTCTTGAGTGAATATTGATAGTGTGTGTTTTTCAGGAAACTTGTACATCTGATCTAAATTATAGAATTAATTTTCACGTACTTGTTCTTAGTTTTCCTTTTCATCCTTTTAATGACTGCAGATATGAAGTGATAACACCCCTTTCATTTCTGATGTTCGTAAATTGTTTCTAATTTGGCTAAAGGTTTGGTTAAAAGTTTAGGAATTTTACTGGTCTCCTCAAGGAACCATATTTGATTTCACTGACATATCTGTGGTTTACCCGTTTTCCATTTCATGGTTTCTGCTTTGATTTTTATTACTTCCCTTCTTCTGCTTACGTTTGGTTTACTTTCTCATTTCTTATAGTACGTAAAGTCATGGACTTCAGGCATTATTTTCTGTGTAATATAAGGTCTAACAGTATAAATATCCCTATAATTACTTCTTTAGTTGCAACCTACATTTTTTTCATAGTGAAATCAAAATTCTTTTTTTCCAGCTTTATTGAGGTACGGTGAGTACATAAAAAACCACACATAATTCATGTACAGAATTTGGTGAGTTTAGACATATGTATACATTTGTGTTACCATTCTCACAATCCAGGTAATAAACATATCCATCACTTCCTGATATATCATGTTTATATTTTCATTCAGTTCAAAACACTGTAATTTCTTTATGATTTCTTTATCAACACATGTATTATGTAGAAGCCTGCTGCTTCATTTTCAAATATTTGGAATATTCAGATACCATTATGTTATCAATCGTTAATTTACTTCCACTGTCACCAGAGAACATGTATGATTTAAACCATTTAAATTTATTAAAACTTGATTTATGAACCATATGTTGTCTATCTCAATAAAGGTCTTGTGTGCACATAAAAAGAATGCATATTCTGCCAAGGTTGAGTGTTCTACAAATGTTGATAGTGTTGTTCAGGTTTTCTTTATCCCTACTGACTTTATGTGTATATATTTTACTAAAATTGAGAGGTTTTGAGAATTCTGACTATAATTATGGATTTGCTGATTCTTCTCAATTTTGCTTCATGTATTTTGAAGCCCTGGTATTAAGTCCATAACCATTTAGGATTGTTATGTTCTCTTGATGAAGTCAGCAATGCATCACTGTTAAATGATGCTTTTTTATCTCTTTCATCAATCCTTGCTCTGAAATGGACCCAATCTGATATTAATATAGCCACTCCAACTTTCTCTAAATTAGTATTTCCATGACATATCCTCCCTCATCCATTATTTTAACCTATCTTTATTTTTAAAGTGTGTTTTTGTAGGCAGCTTATAGTTGGATCTTGCTTTTAATCCAATCTCTCTGTCTTTTAATTGAGGTATTTAGATCATTTACATTTAATTTGATTATTGATATGCAGGGCTTACATGCAACATCTTGCTATTTGTTTTCTCTGTTAGTTCCTTTTTCCCATTTTTTTTTTTGCCTTCTTTTAGATGGATTATTTTTATTATATTTCTATCTTCATGTTTGGCCCACTATCCATAACTTTTCTTTTTTTCAGAATTTTCTGTAGCATTCATATTATACATATTTAACTTATCACAGTGTACTGACAAGTATTATTACACCGTGTCACCTTTAGTATAAGAATTTTATAATGTTATACTTCCATGCTTTGTGTTATAGGTGTCACAATTTTTACTTCTACATATGTAGTTAACCACAGAGTGGTTCACGTTTACTCTGCTTTAATTTGTCAACTATCTTTCCCAGAGTTTTAAGAAACGCACATTTTTTATATCTACTGTCACATGTATCACTTCCAATGTTCTTCATTCCTTTGTATAGATCCAGATTTCCATTTGTTGTAACTATCCTGCTGTTGATAAGAATTCTTTTATATTTCTTGTTGTATCTGTCTGCTGGTGATAACTTTTTAAGATGTGTGTGTCTGAACAAGTCTGTATCTCAATTTCATTTTTGAAAGATATTTTCACTCAGTTTAGAATTCTAGGATGAATATTACTTTCAGTTCTTGAAAGATGGCACTCCACTATTTCCCGGCTTGTCTTGTTTCTAATGAGAAAGTGTGCTTATCCTTATCTTTGCTGCTCTGTACGTAACGTTGGTTTAGACCGGCTTCCTTTGAAAAGGTCTCTTTATTACTGGTTTGCAGCAGTTTGATGTAATGCATTTTGCTTTTGTTTTCCTCAATTTTTTTTCTTCCATTCCATATTCATTGGATACTTTTGGAAGTGTGGGTTTATAGGCTTCATTAAATTTGGGGAAAAACTGGCATTATTTATTTAAATACTTCTCTCTCCCACTCTCTCTGCAATTCCTATTACACGCATTTTATTCTGCTTGAGGTTGTCTTCACTGGACCTCATTCTCTTTTCTATCAGTCATCTTAAACTGGATGTTTCATTTTGGATAGTTTTTTTTAATGTCACTAATCTTTTCCTTTCCAACAGCAGTGTCCATCTGCTATTAATTCCTTCCAATATAATTTTTATCTCAGACATTGTATCTTTTGACTCTAGAAGACTGATTTTGCTTTTATATGTATTTTTCATGACCCTTTTTATGATGAGGAATATTTGTCAAGGATTGTTTAATTCTATTATCTTTGTTACTTCTTGGTCTGTTTCTATTTATTAATCTTTTGTTTTCTCCACATTACTGGCCATATTTTTCTGCTCTTTTGCATGTTAGTAATACTTCCTTAGATACCAATCTTTGTAAATCTTACCTTTTTGGATGAGAATGCATATATATATATATGAGCTTTGCTCTGGAATAACTTGGAAATAGTTTGTTAATTTCAATTCTTGCTTTTAAGCATAGTTGGGAGGAAGTAGGAAAATCTTTAGCCTAATATTGGACTACAGAGGCAATACTCTTGAATATACTCTACTTTTTTCTTCCAATTTTTTATTGTGGCAATATAAACATAACATAAAATTTATTATCCTCACAATTTTTAAGTGTACAGTGGTGTTAGGTACATACTATGCTTTTCCCTTCTGATCTGCAGGGATTGTTTTTCTCTTTTCTGGTACTTTCTAACATACTATTTAATTTAGTTATTATTTCTACTATCAGTTGCCTGTATCTCACCATAAAATATTAAAATCGGTGATGGTAGACAATTTTGGTTAGATTCATGCTTAGAGATGTATATCTAGAGCCTGGACCTGTGTCTGAAGCATAATGAGTATTCAATAATTATTCTGTGAATCAATCAACTCATTCATTCAATACTTAAACACAACAATAAAATGTTTACTTGTTTCTTCTTTTAAAAACCATTGTTTAGTGATAAGAGCTTACTAAAGAGCTGAGGATGTTTTGAGACCACACTTGGGTACTTTTCTTTTTTTTGTGAGGAAGATAAGCCCTGAGCTAACATCTGTTCCCAATCCTCCTCTTTTTGCTGAGGAAGATTGGCCCTGGGCTAACATCTGTGACCATCTCCCTCTACTTCATATGTAGGACGCCTGACACAGCCTGTCTTGATAAGCAGTGCGTAGGTCCACACCTGGGATCTGAACTAGCGAACCCTGGGCTGCCAATGCGGAGAGCATGAATTTAACCACTATGCAACCAGACCAGCTCTTAAATAGGGTTTTGTTTTGTTTTTTTGGCTTCTGTGTCCTTTTTTTTGTTTTGTTTTTTAGCAGGGAGGAAGATTAGCCCTGAGCTAACATCTGTTGCCAATCCTCCTCTTTTTGCTGAGGAAGACTGGCCCTGGGTTAACATCTGTGCCCGTCTTCCTCTACTTTATATGTGGGACACCCGCCACAGCAAGATTTGATAAGCGGTGTGTAGGTCCATGCCCAGGATCCAAACCTGTGAACCCCAGGACACTGAGGCAGAGCATGCGAACTTAACCACTACACCACCAGGCGGGCCCCCAGACTTGGGTACTTTTATGTGACCACCTCCAACCCACCAGTTGATGGATTGGAAATCTGCATAAAAGATGGTTCTTTTTCTAAGCGCTTGTGTCTTTACGTTAAAATGAGAAGGACACATATTCTTTATAACAAATTGAGAATTCCATCACAAGTGCAAAAATTGGTGAGAATAATTTCATATAAGCATTTAATAAAGGAAATAAACAACAATCATCTTATAATTATAAAGCTACTAATGCTGCCACTTCTACTTACAGATAGGCAATGAAGCTGAATAGAAGAAAAAATATATATATACATGAATATATATGTAACAGTTTATCATTTTTTCAAAAGAAAAAAGAATAAAAGGTCTTTCTTTTTACACTGATTATTAAGATGTTGTTACTGTGCAAAACTTGGAATGTATAAGGTAAATACCCATGGAATTAAAAAACAGTAATCTGTTTCCTTCAGTCAGAGAGAAATGTTTTAACAAAAATATTTTTCCTGAATAGAATAAAAATCTCTACTTGGAGCAAAAATATTGATCTTCATCAACACTGTGTTAATTAATGATTAATCATAACCGATTGAAATATGCTCATTAAAAACCACAGTAGACATTTTGTAATTATTTTGTGTTTTTATCTTTGAAAATAACATTTTAGTTCAAACTTCATCAAGGTCAATAAAACAAGTCAACCAAAGAAAATAAAATTCATTCTAAATGTTAACCACAATTGCATTTATATATTTTTGTAGAGATGGTAGTTTGATTACATTTTAAAAGAAAAATAAAAAAGAAATGTGTATCAGAACTATTCAGAGTTCTGAACATTTAGTTTGATTAATGCTGGCATCTTAAGTCTTTTTCTTTTTTTCCCCCAAAGAAAAATATATAGGCAAGCTATGTCCTTGAGAATCCTGACATTTCATCTGTATTCTTTTCACTAAAACTTTACGATCTACTTCCAAAATGCAAAGCCTATTAATAAGGTTATGATTGTAGAAAATAGAATATACATATTTTTCAAAAATATTTCAAAATATGTTACTATGGATATGTGTGTTTAGGTAGTATGTAATTTATTCAAATAATGAAATAAAGATAACCACCTTTTAGGTGCATGTATTAGTGTGGATGTAATAAATAGATTTTCTAAAACAATCAACAAAAAACAAAAATAAATTAATTTAACCTATGGTAAAATTGCTTGCCTAAAATCAAAAGGTAAAGAAAAAAGTAAATTAATTTCAATTTTCCCTGAAATAAACTGCAAGCAATAAATATCACCCATTTCCCTCCACCTATTACCCTTAAATGAAGATGAAATGTTGAACTGACTTAAAACCTTAGTGACTCAAACAAAACTTAAGAGATATTCTAACAGGTGTTCTTTAAATATGACAATGGCAGTTGTCACATGGATGCTGGCTATATCCCAAACAAGTCTCATTAAAAGTAAAAAATAAAGCAAAATTCAAGATAGAGCTTGGTGAATGCTTAGATGCAATATATTTTATCTCTCTTTCTGCATTTCATAAACAACTTCAACTATTTAGGCAACATAGAAAACTAGACTTCTCAGGACAACTTGAGTAACATTCATTTCTATCAATTGGGTTTATACGTATTTCCAAATGGTATTGAAACAACATGAACGCAATCAACACACTCCCTTCTCCTTTCTTCCTTCCCTTCCCCTGTTAATACATCAGGTACATTATTACCTTGCTAGCTGACTACAAATTGCCAGGAAGGGGCATACTGATATGAGCACTGGGGAGTAACTGAAGTGTAGGAAATGTTTCCTTCTGACTTGGGTCTCATCCTCACTTAACTGTCATACAACATCCTTTCAAGGAAGACCCAACAACTTTGAAAAACTTGGTGTGAATTAGAAAAAGGCATCCTGTGTTCTGGGCAGACACAATTCTCAAGCAAGGCACACAGAGATTAGCAAGCAGGGTGAAGCTAGATCTCAGCCAGGCACTCCTTTGAAGATATCAACCTCCTCAATGGATGGGTAGCCCTGCCCTCAGGGTATCACCTGCATGATCTGGGGTTCACAGGAATTTTCCAGCACACTAAGACCAATCAGGGTCACAGGATCCCAGAGCAGAGGCTAGGGGAAAACTCCTACCTCAGATGAATAGAGATAGAGCAGAGCCCCTGGGGTTTGCCACCATAATGGTACCCATGCTCAAGGTGTATCAGCCACGATGAAGCACAGAGAAAAGACAATGAACAGCACCAGCTAGAGATATGAATTCAGAAGAGTAGCACAGCAAGTGGTTCCAAAATGGACAAAGGGTGACATCAACGACGAGAGGAGCTCAACATGCTGCCCAGTGAACCATCCCTCCCCTGCACCCATGAGTCCAAAGATGTCTCTCCTCCACATCTTGGGGACACAAACAGAGGCTAGAAGGCTGAGAGCCTTGTGAGTTTTTCTAAGAAATCTTATCCAATAATAAGAAAAACTATTCAAGTTATATAATTAGACTAAGATTTTTAACCATGTCAAAGAAGGAGTTGATTTTTTTTTCTCTAGTAACTAGCAAGTTGGGACTTGAAGGAAGAGCAAAGTTATCTCAGACTAAATAAATTCTGTTTTCTCTACCCATCCAAGTGGCAGTGTAAATGAAATTTTTGAGATTATTATATTGTGTAGTGGACATAGAATATCAAAACATTCACAGAAATGTGTAGTCGACATCCATAAGAAGAATGTTCTAACTTTTGCCCATCTTGTTTATATTTTGATGTGGAAATTATTATGAGAAGAAAGGAGCAGGAAATGCTTAATTGTAGAAGAAGAGATGTGTCAACATGGGGAAGAAAGACCACCAGAAGGTTGGGATTGGTTGGAAAATTCAAATGCCACAGCTTTATTCAGAAGAGGTGACCTTCCTCATCAAGTGGGGCTAGTCACAATTAAGATATTGCCCTGACTCCTTCGGTGCCATTCCCAGTACTGCTTCTCATGATGTATGAGAAGTTTCTGTAACAACTGACTTCATTTCAGAGAACCATCAGTTCCATTTCTGCACTAATTAAATTGTTCCCGCTGGCATTGATGAAGCACCCTGTGTGGGCACTGATAAAGTTTACTGGCAGAAACAGAAGTCTCATCTAAATAAGAGATAGGGAGCCTTTCTATTTTCATTATCAAGTGATAGTGACCCCAGAAGACTCAAATCTTGCCATTGACACACTGAGGCATTGAGCCTTCACCCCCACCCTTGAATCCCAAACCACACCTTTTAGGAAGATACATGCAATTCCATGCTTCAAGAATCTGTAGATTATGAAAACGTGTGAAGGATACTTGAAGGAGAGGGAAAAACATCACATCTTCAAGAATAATTTTATTCCAAGCAAAATAGTTAAAAATGTCATTTTTATATTAAACAGTTATAACTGAAAGAAATGGGTATGAATTTTACTGACACAAAGATAGAGCATCAAAGATCTTTATGTTTGAGGAGACCAGCTTCAGGTTATGACTACTGGTTTTCCTTCCACCTTTTTTCTTTTGTCTACTGTGCCTGTAATTGTGTGTGAGTTTGTGTCTGCTTATTCATAATTTATTGAGATAAAAATTTATTGAGATTAAAAAAACAGTTACACGCACAGACAGTAAGTGCGTGTGCTCTGATATTTTGATAGACCCGTCAATCTACCACCTCAGTCAAGATGTAGAGTATTTCCATCACAGGAAAAGATTCTCCCATGCTCCTTCCAGGATTGAAAAGCATGGTCCTGTTTTGTATTTCCATGGCTTGTTTTTTGCTTGTTGCTGAACTTCATATAAATTTAAGTTCAACATATAAATGTGCACTCTTTTGTATCTGGTTTCACTCACTCCACCTGATGTCTGTGAGAGCCATCCACACAGTTCATACATCAGTACTTGATTTTTGGTTTTTTGGTGAGTAATATTGCATGGTATGAATATACTACAATTTGCTTATCCATTCTCCCAGGGAGTTGAGGTTTCTTTCAATATGTTTTCTGCATCTGCTATGTTGATTACATGGTTTTTCATCTTTATTCTGGTAATGGAATTATGGTGATAAACACTGATTGATTTTCAAACGTTAAACTCACCTTGCATTTCGGGACAAAATGCACCTGGTCATGATGTCTTACCTTTTTTACATTGCTGGATTTGACCTGTAAACTTGGCATCTGAATCAAAGAAATTCTCCCTGGGAATCTCTTTCTCCATTTGATCATTCAAGGAGATGGACCCTTTTAATTATTTCCAAACAATAGAGCATAGGTTAAACATAATTTAAAAATGACTTTGCAAAAAGAAAGAAAAAGCATATTAGACATTTAAGTACAGAGGATATAATTATGCTATTAATCTATTCTTCCTCACTACAAGAGTTAATCTAATCGTCTTTATCTCAAGTACTCTCTATTTCCCAGGTAAAGCTCCTTAACATCTAGGGAAGGAAGCAAACATCTGGAGCCTTATCTTGAATCTTGGCTCCAATGAAGCTTTTTAGAATTTCTACCTCTATGCCTTCAATCCCACTCCCTGTGCATCCTCTCTCTGTCATATATATCCATTATATCTTGGATACCAATATACCAATTTAGCTTAACATCTTCCCTGTTATTTATAATTATAATCTTGTTATACTTTATAAGGATCTACAATAGCCTAAACATCCAGAAGTGGGCACATAAGGTCTACACTTCAATCTTCCACTGGAAAATTTTGTCTGAATATATATTACTTGATCTCTTCCCATTTCAAACTCTACAGGGCCTGCTTAGCAACCACTCCCCATTTTTAGAAGTGTCTTTTTGAAAATCTCTCTACAGCCTTGGCATACAGACAACTCACCAATTTACATCTAAGAGTAAAACACATATCTACATAGAATCTCTCAATTCTGCTCTTCTTTGTATTTATTCAGAGTATTGCCCACAATCCTTCACACACATATGATGTCTGTTAAGTGGTGACATTAAGAACTGGCAGGTTCTGTTTGAACATGAAAATAAGCAACTTTGCCACATTTTGGCGATAGATTCAACAGATCATTAATGCTTCGTTCACCTTCTCACACACACACTCAAACGAATGATCCCTAAAGGGACTGAAGAAGTTAAGAAGTACAATGATTCGGCTGAGCAGATCTAAAAAGAAAACGTCCAGGAATACGGAACCAAGCTCTTATCGAATCACCTCAGATACAGAGGATAGAGAATGAAACACACTTCCAAAATCAAAAGAGAAGAGAAAGTGCAAGTGGATGGGATACACCATGTTTCCTTACCCTCGTCTTCTACGCTGGATGCAGTGTCTAATTTCTTGAAGTTGAATGTTCTAAAGAGTGGACTGGGGAACTTTCAAGTGATGATAACAAAGCTCTGGGTCGAGACACTCTTTAGTGTCTCTGGGGTGTCATTCAAAATAACACTTGCGGTTCTTTAAACCCTATGGCCTTTAACATTATTATTACCTATGACTGAGGGCTGTGAACCTCATGTTTAGAACATGAGTTTATGCTATTCAAACTCTAACACATATGCATTTTAAATAGCTACATTCATCCTAAAGTCACCATGGCTCGATTGTATTCAAAATCTCCAAATGTCACCAGTAATGATAAACAGTATTTAAGGATTGATCCACTGAAATCTGGCTATTTCATACTTATCTTTCAGGATAGCCACTGTCGGCTCTTTTTTTCTAGCTGTGTTTTCCCTTTGATAGAAAAAATAAATAAAATTACACTCAAATATCTTAATTGGCTCCAAGAGAATAAGCAAATGTTTATCAAAAGGAGAAAAACAGTGAAGTAAATTTCTTATTTCATAGTGCATACTTTATGACAGTCCACTTCCTGTTGTGCTTTCCATCTTTTAAACCAGATTTGAATAGTTCAACAAAACCTAAAGTGACATGTCTAAATCTAGCAAGCATGACATTCTAAATAAAATAATAATAATAACAGTAATAATAATAGGAAGCAAGGAGAAGGAGAAGAAGGTTAAAGTTCAAGCATCTTATCAGGAAAAATGACAAGAGCTCAACTTGATTCTGACGGCTTTGAAGTTTAACAGGATATTTTATAAAAGGATAAGAGAGGCAACTGTTCACATCAAATGGCTGGAGTAACACCCTTCAGCAGTTAAAGTTCATCTGTGTAATTAAATCAACAGTAGTGAAAAAAAAAGCCTCTTTGTGGAAAGGTCATACATTGTTGCAAAAGGCTGAAATCTCAAGCATGGAGAAGAAACAATAATGAATTGCCAAAACATTAGGCATTCCTCCCTGTAACATTCTGCTAGCATAGGTCCAAACTTAGGTTAAAAGGTTCTGGGTAAGCTTTTGAAGGAAATATTGACAGAACATAAGGGAACATTATTTATCAATGACAGCATTTCTTCTTCCCTTTTCTTGCTTTGGAATTGATAAATTTTTACAAATCTAAGGATTCTCTCATCTTATTGGTTTCTGGGAGAAAATCCTTCTCAGAGACTGTAGTGGTAAAGAAATCAGATGAAATAAGAAAATATGCTCTTAAAATTTTTTAAATAATTAGATAAATTACATTAAGTTAATCCATATTTAATAATAACTATCAAGCAAAAGCACTACAGAAAAAATAAATTTTCTTGTGTACTATTGAAATCCTATATTCTTAATGTAAAATAGTTGACGGTAATAATTCAAGTCAAGCAGTCAACTATACCTATATTAGAAAATACATTCTGGTTATATGTCTTTTAACTCATCATTAAAGAAAAATATGATTTTCATATTGAGAGAACGTTCCAGTGCAAATTATTTAAAATATTACAACTGTTCAAATGCCTTCAAGAAATGAAGGAAGTCAAGATCAGGAGAATAAAAAAAAATAAAATTCTTTAAAAATGTGTATATAGGGGCCACCGGTGGCGCAGTGGTTAACTTCGCTCTTGGCAGCCCGGGGTTCGCGGGTTCGGATCCCCAGCGCCTGCCGACGCACTGCTTGTCAGCCGTGCCGTGGCGGCGTCCCATATAAAGTAGAGGAAGATGGGCACGGATATCAGCCCAGGGCCAGTCTTCCTCAGCAAAAAGAGGAGGATCGGCAGTGGATGTTAGCTCAGGGCTGGTCTTCCTCACAAAAAAAAAAAAAGTGTATATAACTGTAAGTATGTTTTTTAAAAGGAAATACGTCCAGGTCAAAAATTATGCACCAAACTATTGAACTGAAGAGAGACATCCTACAGATGATTTAGTAAAGGTAAAAAGGAAACAACACCTTCTACAGAAATGCACAGATTCTCAAACACTGCACAAACAGAATGAAACACAACGATCTATTGATGGTGTTTTTCTTCTTTTTTTAATATGAAATACAAGTCTAAATAAGTGGTTCTCAAATTAGGTACTCACAATGTGACTTCCAAATGCTGTAGAGAGGTATTTGCCCTTACAGGACTAATATCCATGAAATTGAAGTGCTTATATTTTTATTTTCATGCCTAACCAAAGATTCACTCTTTTTCCATTGCACTTGTCTTTTTTTTTTTTTCCAGTTTCGTACTCATGATGAGGAATAAATTAATTAAATAATCTTTAGGACATTAATAAAAACAATCTCAGAAGAAAATAATTTTAGGAACTGTTAACCTAAAATACTGAGTTAAGTAGGAGTACAAAGTTATCTTAGTTTCTTGGTGGTATTGTATTCCATCGTGTGTAACCCAACTGAAGATTAGTTTAGAATGTGAATACATGTCTATTGGGAAAGCAAAACACTTCTGAATGACTTCCAATATCAACCTTCATGCTTTTTAATAGAACTTCTTGGACCCATACCCACTCCATAACTCACTTCCATCACCAATCACTTTTACTTTTCCAGTTAAATGCCCACAGTCCAACCGTTAATTTCCTGGCAACCCCGTGACAAGCCATTTCATCTTGGATCCATTGCCCACCTCAGGGTAAAAATTTTCTTTCAGATCTTACTGCCACCTTCTCTGCCTCCTGATTTCTCAGTAACTTTCCAGGGATTTTATTGTTGGAGGCATATTTTTATTAGCCTAGCAACACAGTTTTTATTTAGTTAGAAAGAGTTAAATCTTACAAAACAAATAAAGGATTTCTACAACAGCAACAAAGATTTAAAATATGGAATGTTAAAAAGATGGTTTATATTAATTTTTCAAAAGATATAGTTTACTTTAGCATCAAATGTAGAGCTAACTACATATGATATATATGTATTAATATATATAACATCATACATATAATGTATATATGTGCATACGAGCTTGAGTAAACATGTATGCACATATATGTGTGTATATGAATGCATGCATGTGTGTGCATGTATATAAAATACAGCTAACAAATGAGATAAAATCATTTAAGAAAAATTAGATACTGTATTGTACAATATTGAAAAAATTAAATATGCCAAGAAACATTCAATAGGCATGTGTAAGAAGCCCTCCATCATTATAAACTCCACCTAGGTGGAATCAAATTCCCCATTGGTTTCTTTGTAAAGCTTGGAGAGAAAATTGTCTCAGGCAATGAAGACTGGCTCCTTCCAAAATATTGTGTAGATTTTGTTGCATTATTTAAAATGTTAAAATCTACATGTTCCTTCCTTTACAACTTGAGGTGGAAAGTGACCCGCTTCTTCCCAGTAGACACACTCTTGTAAGATTTGGAAAGGTCTAGGAAAACAACTTGATTTGGAATTTTTGCCTCTGCTAGCTGGTGTGATCAGGGGTGAGTTTACTTTTTCTGTAGCTGTTGTAGTACATATTATAATACCCTTGGTTCAAGGCCATTTAGAAGCAGGAGAGGAAAAGGAGAATGAAGGATATAGAGTCCGTTTATGTCAATGGGTGGAAATGCCTCCCAGAATTCCAGCTTCCTTATCATGGCAAAGAAGACGGACCCTTGAACTTTCTTGATTCTGGAGTATTTTCTGGGATTCTCATTTGGAAGGTCACCCAAGAGCCAGCTCCTCCACTTATTCCAGTACATGTGTGCCCTGCAGTACTCAACTTAGCATCAGAATGGATCTGTTGTCTTCAACTGAAACCCATCCAACACACTAATCCTAAAGCTTATATGGAAGAGTAAAAGGCCAAGCACAGAAAACTATCTTCCAAAGGTGAACAAGATTAGAACTTGCCCTATTGTGTGCCAAGTGTTATAAAAACGTCTACTAATAAAGACAGTGTGGTAACAGAGTAGGGATTACGTATTGATTAATCAATTAAGAAGATCAGTAGTGGATCCAAAATTCAATGTGATTTTTTTTTTGCACAATGGGAGTGTGATAATTCAAATATCTGAAGGCCTCGTGCATTTGATTGTTGTGTCTGCAGGCTCTTGCTCATGGTGTCTTTTTCTCTGCAAGTGTTTTATGACTTTTGGCAAGTGAGCCAATCATTTGTCTTGCAATTGTTTCAGTGGGATTGTGTCAACTGCCTGTCATGAAAGAAGAGTCTACTAGAGAACATGTGAGTTTGCATTTGTCAGGTGTTGGGGTATCCTAACTGTGGGATCACTTTAAATTACTTTATATTTTAAAGTTCTAGGATCACATAGGAAGTGTCTATTCTGGCTAAACATGCACTTGTCTGGTGGTTAAGAGTTTCCTAGGGTAGATTATTTTCTCTACTATTCGGGGCCAAGATTGTAGATAGGCGATCAACTTTGCTATCTTTTGGGAGAAGGCAGGTTTCTAATTCACCCTTCCAGAGGGTAAAGCCCTTCAGAGTCTCCAGTTTATGGGAGTTTTTCATGAGAAGCCCTTAGCCGGCTAAGCATGGGATCTCATCCCCTTTCCTTTGAAGTTCACAAGGCTATGAAAACAAGCTGAAGTTCTCCAAATTTGGGTATTGTGCTTTAGTTGAATGCTAATCTATGCTCATTTCTTGTGTTTCTCCTTTAAAATATTTAGCCTGATGTTCATTATTTTTCCCTTTTTGTAGCCCATGAGTTGAGAATTTGTTGTTCATTCCACAATCTGCGTTGGTCTTCATCAGGTTGGTGCCTCGTGCACCAACATTTCTAATAAAGGCACTTTCTAAAAGTCAAGACAACAAACTTTAAAATATTACTCATAGTCTGCTTACATTGAAACAATTCCCATTTGCTCTGTCCCTTTCTAAATGTAACCATTTTTAAACAGCATTCTTGAGATATCATTGATATACAAAGAACTGCACGTATTTGATGTGTACAATTAGAAGAGTTTGGACATACGCAAACACCTGTGATGCCATCACCATAATCAAGGTAACAGACATATCCAATACCACCTTGTGTGCCTTTGATTTATTTATTTTTTTCTTTTTTTCTGGTAATAATACTTAACGTGAGATCTAGCTTCTTCACAAATTTTGAAGTGCACACCCCCATGTTGTTAACTAGAGGCACTGTGTTGTGCATCAGATCTCTAGAACTTGTTCATCTAGCATAACCGGAACTTTACAACCTTTGACTCACAACTCCATTTCCCGTACCCTCAGCCACTGGCAACCACTACTGAACTCTCTGCTTCTGGGACTTTGACTCTTTTAGATTCCACACATAAGTGAGATTGTGTAGTATTTGTGTTTCTGTTATTGGCTCATTTCACTTAGCATTAGGTCCTCCAGGTTCATCTGTGTTGTTCCAAATGGCAGGATTTCCTTCTTTTTTAAGGGTGAATACTATTTAGAACATGTAATTGATGTGTGTGTGTGAGTGTGCGCAGGTGCATACATGTGTATTTGCGTGCTGGTCATTTGCCTCATTGCTCTAAGATCCATTCTCTCCCTTACCTTGCTCTATCTGCATTTATCAGGCTCCCTCGCCAAATGGCATCTTTAATTAGTCTCTGCCAGTTGGAGGCCATGGTAGGACACTGGAAGGAGAAGGGACGTGAGAACCCAGAGTACTCATTTCATTATCTCTTTTCTTCAAGAAGCTCTGCCATCTGTGACTTTGTCCCTTGCATGGTTCCAACACCTGCCATTTAGGTCCAGTACCTGGACTCAAGATCTACCATCTAGCTCTAAAGCAAGTGGGGATGGCTCCCTGACATGACTCATGCCTTGATAGGCTCACCATCCTTTATTTATTTTTCCAGCTCTTTCAATACTTCAGCAAATAGCTTCCTATATAATTCCTCTCTTCAACTAATTGGTGGGGGTTCTGGTTTAGTGAGTGGATCATGAATGATATACCCTGTATTTTGAACTATTTTAATTCCAGTAATTTGACATAGTTGCTCGGCCACTAGTAGAAATTCCTATATGCCATGGAATTAATTGGGCATATATTGAAAAGACCCCAGGGCATTCTGGGAGCTGCCCCTCTCACCAGTGATTACTCGTCTACACCAATGACCTGTCAGTTTAGCAATTTCCCAGAAACAACAGATACTTCTGGGTAAATAACGAGCAATATTAGTTATCACACACCTATAATATCTGTATTTCTAGAACCCTTTCTCTCTAGATTTGAGTCTCCATGCAACCAAACAAAAAATTACATAACTTAAAAGTATTTCATTTTTTTAACAAATGTGTTACTGACATTTTAAGAGTTATTAATTTTATTTAAGTGAGTATTTCAGCACTAGGGCTATTGTACTGCCAAAGACTTAATAATTTAAAAAAAACTTTACCATTCTCTAGTTAATTCCTCACTTGTAAAATGTACTAAACTCATATTATGCCTTAAGAATTAAAGTTTGATTAGATAATATAACTCAATTTCCCAACAAATATGAGTTAATTTCCTTAAGGAATTATCTCAATATACAAAACAGAGTAGGATTTCAGGATGCCACTTTTTATCTACAGTACAATTTCTACTTGTTTGTCAGTGAAAAGAATAATCAGATCTTTCTCTTTCAAGCTTCATAGATATTCCTGGCATGCTGTTGACTCTCCTTTATTCATTTTATTTGTTTTTTCTCTTTGTAGATGTCAGCAGTGCTGATTTTATGTCGTGAGACTTATCTCATTGGCTTGTGCACACATCTTTTCTAATAACTCAACATGAGTAACCCCAAGACCACCAACAGGACACTGCATTATTTAATTTTTATATATGAATTAAATAAACATTCATTTAAAATGTATATTTTGAACATAACTGGCAGAGATCTGTATTTTAAATGTTGACTAATTAGTTCCAGTTCTAGAGCTCTGGAATGGAATTGAACACTTTTGTGAAAAACAAATCAGAACATAAATTTATATAATGATTTCTAATCTACAAGTCTCTGTCACATGCCTTAAGTTGCACACATGAATAGCATTCAAGTCTTTTGCAATGTATTTGCTCATTTGTTTTATGTCCCTCACGAACTTGCAAAATATTTGAGAGCACATCAAATCTTAGTCATCTTTATGGATCAAGAAAACTTGGCATCTAACCCTGTTCCAAAGTTTCAGACAGGAACTCATCACGTACACAGCATGGAAAGAAGTAAGAAATCTGGAAAATGATGCATTCTGAGAGAAGAATCCAGAAAGCTGATTCAGAAGAAATGAACCAGTTTAGAAAAAAGCAAATTTAACAGATTTGGGTGGGTACTACTAAAATTCTTTCCTGACAAGAGTCATTCCTCAGAAATTTAAGGTAAAAGCATAAGTTATGTCATGAAAATCTTGGGAATACGTTTGAGGCAGAACTCTGCAGATGATTTACCAGAATTTAACACACAGAGAGAAGGTCTCCTGGATTTAGTTAGCCTACATTGGTTCCAAGAAAAGTTACTTTTTCAGATGACCTAATAACCCTAAAATTTGAGAATCCCAAGTTTTGAAACACTGGCTTTTGTTAGATAACACAATTTTTGTTTTTATGTGACATGTCTGGATATTTCTTCTAGGCCTCTATTGTAGGATACTCTTCTTTTGCCCAGCTCTTCAAGTTTCCCCTTCTTCATAGATGCTAGTATATTCAGATTCTTATTTTATGCAAACCCAATCTCACTGGGCAGTTCAATTCGTCCTTTCAAGTATCATCCAAAAACGGATGACTTTCCTTTTTAGAAATCTTGCAAGCAAGCTATACACCAGACACTTAACTGGCTCCTTAAATCTAGATTGTGAATATTTAATAGAGTTGTGTCTTGTAGAAACACCAAAAAGCTGGTCTGACAACTTCTCTGTTAACAAATGTTTCTACCGTGTGGACATTTATTTTGGGGATTAATAGGATGAGTCTCTTTTAGCTCACTTAGTAGTTACTTTGCTTAGTTATAGACTTTAAAATTGTACTTCTCAAGTTGTTGAAATGAAAAATAAAATAGTATCTCTTTATTACTTCTTAGGAAGAGTGAAGAAATTAACTTTCATGTGTTATTTGAAACCCTCATTTTAAATATTTTTCATATAATTTTGCTTATTTTTTTATCATTATGTTATTTTTCTTTGAAGACAAAACAAATAAATCCTTACTATATAGACATGGCCTATCTTAATTCAGTTTTAGTAAATACTTTTATTATTTTATAATCTTAATGTTTACTGATTGTAGTGTTAGTATATTATTAAAATAAACCAATACAGGAAACATTGATAACAAATTATTTAGGTTTTCAGGAAAAAATAATCTGAAGACTTGCTTAAATGAGAATGTTTGAGTACTATTATTTGACATTATGATGAGATCAAGATAAGGCCAATAATTTATAAAACAGAATTATTAAATATATCTAATTTTTACAAGAAGTATCTAAGTAAAGATATAAGAAATGTATTTTTTTCTATAGTAACACATACCAAATATTTTTAAAAATTAAAAGAGCAAAATATTGAAGTACCATTTTTAGTTATTTCTTATAAAGTACTAACGAAGGCCATTAAGTAAACTCATATTCAAACCATTTTTCTTTGTGACTTACAGGTTCACTCAGAAAACAAACAAAGATAAATAAACACTATGGAGAGAGAAAGAGCTTTCTTTGGAATTTGAAAGCTAAATATTTATATATATAGTTTTTTTTAAGACATAAAAAACCTAAAGGGTAAGGAATAAAATGTCTTTCTAGAAATGAGAATTGTCTTTTGTAAATATATGTAAGCCCTTATTAATTTCTATAAGCCAATCAGAACAGGTGTTCATTACATTTTAAGAAAAGCTGCAACCTAATTCATTAATTATCTTCAAAATTATTCAAATATAGCATTCTTTTCTCAAAAATATTTTAAAGTAATAAAATGGAAACCTTTTTGTCAAATTCCAGGGAAAACCTGGGAATTCATTTTGATAAAGCAGCAAGACATGTTGGAAATAGATGCATCGGTGTCTATTAAAAATGTTCATAATTAAAGAAACAAATACATATAATTTAGCACCATGAATAATCCCTTTATAACTACTTTCTGAGGCTATCAGGTCATTCTTTCCTCTTACGTCCACAACCATTACAATGACATTTCTTTTCATGAGTTTTGATAAAGGGCTTAATTGACTTGGGGTTTGGGGAATTATTAAATATTGGTTTAATTGGCTGTCAGAGCCCCTATTTTACTTATGTAACTTCTAAAGACATGCGTTTCTCTTCTCTCATTACTTTGGCCTTATTTTAAGAGTCCTGGCATGATCTTCATTTATAATTATTTTATTGTTTAGATTACTCACTTATACTTGTCAAAGATCATTCACTGAATGTTAGAGAGTTGGTTTTCTTTGTGTTATCACCATAGGTATAACACTTTATTAGAGCCCAAAGCTTCTTCTGGATTGATTGCATATCAACACCCTCCTTGGTATAGGAATTCCATTTTACAGACACTGATAATTATTGAACCCACAATGAGTAAACAAGAAAAGGAAGGCTTAGCAGGGAAGAACAGGCTCTGAAACTTTTAGGGTTAGAGGACCTCATGTCGGTGCATGGGCGAAAATGTACACACAGATGCAAACATAGAGGGTTGTCTGGTCACCAAGACAAGATAGTAACAACTTCTCAACCTCATATTCCCAAATACCAGCAAATATCAGAATCCTCAAGGCAAACAGAGAAATGCAAATGCAGACAAACTAAAATCCACATTATCTATTACCTTAAATAGCCACTTAATCCTATTGATAAAACACACCAAATTGAAAGCATTCCTCTACTACTACTACCACCAGTGTAGACAGCCATATGCCAGTAAGAATCATATCCAGGAGCACACTTGGCCAAGAATCAGATTCACAACTGGAGAGCCAACATACTCAGCCACTTTATGTGAAACTTAAAGATCAGTCCTAAGAAGCTGGCCAGGAGATTCAAGGAGTACAAATTTGGGCAAAGAAAACTTGACAGTTACATATCTCCATATCTTGGTTGGTGACCTTTAAGCAGACACTATCAGTCTATATACATACTCATTTCCATTCTCTTGCTCTGTTTCCCTTGTACCACCACTCTCCCAAATTTACCACTCTCCCAAATCATATTCATTAATTACAAATATGCTTTAATATAAAAAACCATTTGAAAACCCTTGCTAAAGCTCTGAGTCTCCATACCAGCTACTGCCTTATTTTCCTGATTCTGTATGTAGTGAATCACCTTGGACCATTATAAATGTTTCATCTGCATACAGTGAGTCTCACTGTAGCCTACTGTATACTTACCCCAGGTGATCTGTCAGTGCCACATGTATTCAGATGTCATAATAATCCGATGACTTCACCATCGACGGCCTGCCAGAAGTTCCAGGGTCAAATGTCCATTGGCCCAGTTACCACCTAGATGGGAAAGGAGAGACACAGCTGGATGAAGTAAAATTCATGCAGCCGGTAAAGAGGATTGGTTGACAGGACAGAGTGAAGGATTGGGGGAGTGGTATAAGAAGAGGATGGAGAGAGATGCAAGTTCTGAATATGGAGGGGCTGTGCAGGACTTGTGAAGGAATCAGGTTTAATCTGGGTAGGAGTATAATCATTAGAGGGGTGGAAACAAAAGATGGGGGGGGCCATTTAGTGAAAACAAGCAGACTGCTCAGGAGCTGTTTTTGATAGTCCACTACAACATGATGTTTGGATAAAGGTGCTAGCCATGGACGTGGTGAAAAGTAGTGTGTTTCAGGGTGTAGTGGTAGACCCAACAGAAATGACTAAAAAATTGGACATGGGAATGTAAAGTCTTGTTTTGATTTGCATAACTGGATGAATAATTGGGCCACCTTATATGATGGAGAAACCTAGAAAAAACTAGCTTAGAGTTTGATATATTTTGTTCAAGATGTGTATTTGATATCTAACTGGAACTGGATAATTTAAAGCCTTATTTGTAGTGCATGATTGTTTAAAAAAATAAAAAGGAATTAAGGGATGTAGGGAGAAAGTGGAGAAGGGAGACCGAGGAGGGAACGATTGAATTATGTCTTTTATGGGTTTTCCTGATTCTCCCAGATCCTGCTCTATCTAGAATCTTCAGCCTTCTAGGAGAACGATCCTATGGTAAGGCTTTTCTTGACTTTCTTAGGCAGTGATAACTTCTCAGCCCCGTAGAAAATGGGAGAGTTGTGTCATTCTTGTTTTGATTTCCTCAAAATCTTACTAACATACAGATCTGTTCCACGACCTCATCTTTGGGCTTATGGTCCATCCCTAATTCCATTATAGATGGAGTTTTCTTCTTTTCTGATTTTTATCAGTATGGGTTTCAGAAAGGATGGTAAGGCAAACGTGAGTTTGCTCCTCCATCTTTTTCTATAAGTCTGTCTTTTAAATACTTAGATGTTCCAGCCCCAAAGGGAAATTTATAGCCCTTTTGGAATGTGAATTATTTTCAGTTCATGTTTCCTTAACTCAGGTAGATAAGAATAAAGAAGAACATTTCAACTTAAATTCTAAAGCTCATCTGTTACTACACATAATAGCATGAAATTAAAATGTTCCCTTCCTCTTCTATTTCAAAATATCAAGGTTTAATGAATTATTGCTACTTCCAGTATTTTACTATCACATTTACTACCTTTCCTGCCCGCCATCCCCGCTCTGAGCAGAAATCATGTTTTGCCACTGGCCTTCACAGGGACATTTTCCCACTTGGAATATGAGTGGTTTTACTGTGAAACATTATCATACCAAAGTTTACTGCTCCGTGATTAAAATGACCTTAAGGATAATAAGAGTATAAAGCTTCCAACTCAACTCAAAGCAAAACTTGACCAACCTTGAAATTCCAGTCCCACAAGCAAAATCATTCTTGCGATCTTTCTTTTGAACAGCCCTCTCCCTTTTACCTTCTGGGATGATAGACTTTGGATGAATAATTGAAGTAATATTACACAGCATTTCTCAAGGAATTCACATATCGTATTCAAGATGCATCACTCTGAGCTCCCCCCCAGATGAAACACACCTGTTTTTGAGACTAGAATTCATAAAGCAAACTATAAGCGGGATTTAACTCTGATTGAAATTTTGGGGAAGTGGTTATCACTTGCTGAGGATCTCCTACCTACGAGTCACTGGCCGAAACATTTTGTTGTTAGTGCCACCAAGTGGATTCCAATTCCTGGTGACCCCCGGGGACAGCAGAGTGGAGCCCGCCGGGTCTTTCTGCGCCACTTTCTCCCCTTCCAGGGCTCCGACAGGCCATGCTCAACTCCTCTTCACAGGGTTTTCATGGCCACCTTTTTGGAAGTGGGTGGCCAGGTCCTTCTTCCTAGTCTGTCCAGTCTGGAAGCTCCGCTGACACCTGTCCACCACCGGGGACCCTGCTGGTGTTTGAAATCCCAGTGACAGAGCTTTCAGAGTCACAGCCACAAGCAGCCACCACAGGATGACAACCCACAGACGGGTGGTGTGGCTCCCTGCCCGGAAAGGAACCCAGCCAGGCGCTGAGAGCGTGGATCTTGACCACTGGACCAGGAGGGCCGGCCACTGGAGGAATTCAATTCAACTTTCACGTCCCCATGGCGACTGGTGAGGTAACCACTTCCATGGTTGAGGCCATTCTTCAGGAGAAGGCTGAGGCACGGGAGCCATGACTCCTGGAGGGAATTTTAGACACTCTGAGGTGCCGGTTCCGGTGACTGCAGGCTTGGACCGCGGCAGAGGAGGAACTGGGACCCTGGGGTTCCACACCGTACATCTGCGTGGGTGCCCCCGCCCTTCCGGGTTCTGAAGGTTCTAGATTTGTGGAGGACCCACGATTGCACGGCTTTTGGGCAGAGGCCGGGCCCCCGCATCTGGCTGGGCATCTTGGAGTCTGAGTGGGGCATCAAGAGGATGGGGTTTGTTTGATGGGCGGCGTAAAAGAGTCTCCTCAGAGCCTGGGAGGAGAGACCGCCACGCCGGAGCGCCCAGCTGTTTCTCGTCCCAGGATGCCCTGTGGCTCCCGCAGATCTCCCGAGATCTCGCGAGATCGGGCTTCCTCCAGTAAGCTGGGCGGCAGCTACAACACCTTAGCCTGATGCTGCAGTTCTCTGAGATCTCGCGAGATAGAGCCCCTTCCAGGAAGTGTGGCAGGTGCTGCAGCTCCCAGGCGTGATGCCAGCATTCTCTGCGATCCCGCGAGATCGGGCTCCCTCTGGGGAGCATCGTGGAGTCGGCCCGATTGCGCCATTCTCTGAGTTGCCCCTGCTGCTCATCGTTTATTTCTGAGGGCGTTAACAACAGTTTTAAACATTGTCCTTAAAGAGGCAGATGCAGGATTTTTTCAACCTGCCGATTCTGTACCTGCCAACTGCACTAAGAAACCTCTTCTATGTAGAAGTATAACACCCCATGAGAAGTAGTAGCTATGAGGAGTCTTTTGTGAAGACACCAAAACGTGTTGCTCAAGAGGATGACATATCATGATTGATAAGAGGGGTCCCCCATACCATTAAATTTAGGACAGTAGGCACAAAGTGGCTTGGTGTTTCTAAATAGTTATGGTTGGTCATAATTCTTGCATTATTATTATTATTATGGTTGGTCATAATTCTTTCATCATTATTGTTATTGTTATAAAATTCCCCACATAGAAATAATAGAAATGTTTTTTTTAAATCTTTGTTCTAGGGTAAATTTTATTACCTATGATAATTAAGCTGAAAGTTCATAGAATATGCCAAGCTGTATATGGCACTCACTCATGTGATCCATCTGATCTGTTGTTCTGTATCTTGGACTAGACATTACGGTAAAGGCTATTTAAAGACAAAAATGAGTAACTCCCTGGCCTCGTGGATCAGACATGGTGCAATCTATTAAGAGAGACAATGACTGGATAAACAGTTAAAATGTGATAATTAGTATAAAACAGAGAAATAGACATGTTGTCATAGGAACAGAAAAGAAAGAACATAACCTTGGGCATATGAGGGAGTGTTTACCAGAAACGGTGATGAAGAATGGCGTGATTTCTTAATGATGGGGGCGACTCCGTCAGTGAAAAACTGCAGGAAGAACATCCCAGGCGCTGAGAACATCTATTACAAATTCGCCTACGCTAGATGTTATTGGGCGGACGTCAGGAGGCGTTGATTTTTTTTCGGGTGAATCTGCAATGCAAGGAGAGCAAGGTGCTATCGGTGAGCCTTTCACGTGCTGATGAGGAAGGACTTTGTGTGCTAACAGTTACAAATTCATTCCCTGATAAACCAAGAAATGTTGGCCATTTTCAACATGGATATGATATTACACCTGGACAAATAGTTTCACAGAGGTAGAGAGATGTATTAGCTGACTATAATTTTTAGCCTAGGCAAGGAATGATGAAACTTGAACCTAGTGTGTGCTGGAAGGAAAGGAGAGTATTGGGGGAATTAGAGAGATACTAATGAGTGAGGCTTGGCAGATTTACCAAATTATGGGCAAAAGACATTAGGCAAAGAGAAGACTCAACCATGACTCCAGTGGTTTTCCGTTGGGCAGAGAAGAAATGAGTTAAAGAACAGAAGCTAGTTTTGGGGAAGCTGATTGCTGAAAGTTTCCGTATGTTACTTCTGAGGTGCCAATCCAGAGCCAAGCCATTTCTATTCTCAACTAGAGATAATATTTCCCACCCACTCCCATCTAAAATGTAAACTCAGGGAGAGAAAGGATTTTTTTAAATTGGTTACTTCAGTATTCTATATTAATTTAACACTTTTAGAAGGTGTTCAATAAATATCTGTTGAATGAATATGAAGTCAAATGAGACACATTTTGCAGAGTCCATCGAGCTTGACAATGTGTGAATATTTTACAATAATTTTTTGAACAGCTCCTAATTTGTGGGCATTAGTATGCCAAAATAACTAAGACAAGGCCCCATATTTGAAGATTCTAGTTTCCATTAATTTGGGTGGGGACCTGGAAGATGCCACATCATGACATTTCAGAAGGTAATGAAATGAAAAGAAAAAAGAAACACAAAAGAAAAAGTAGAAATTATAGGTGCTCAGATAAAATAATTGGCTGTATACAATGGGAAAATCAGAGTTGAGATGATATATATATATATAATCTCTCTCTATATTATATACTACATTTTGTCTGAGCACCTATAATTTCTACTTTTTCTTTCTCTTTCTTATATATAAGGATGTATATACTATATATTAATCATATATTATTAATATAAAGACTAATATATAGAGAGATGATATATATTAATCACAGATATATCAGCATGTTTATATTATAAAAGGTGCTGGTGAAAAATTTTTTAAAATCAATAGAGATGAGCAAGGATAATTAACAAGAAAATGATGCATATAGAGCAGTATATAAAATATAAAATTCTAATATTGTTTATGTGGAGAGGCCTGAAGAATGTGTGATTGATGTGAACAGGTTGTTTTACATAATCCTCCTCACTGTTTTCTCTGGGTGTCAACTGATGGTTTGTCAGAATTCCTCAATATGTTTGCACAATATTGCACTTATCCATGGGGAAAACTGTAGTGGGAAATGTGCTTTTCCATCTTCCACAACCACCTTAAAGTTCATGAACTCCCTCTATTCCCCTTTTTCAAAACTGTGATCGTAAATGCTACTCTGCTTTAATTAATGCTCCACACACCAAAAATATTTCCAGGATCCCTAATCTCTCAAAGTATAAAGTCTCCGGGTCTGCATTCATGAAGATACAAGTAAATGAACAGTGGTTTTAGTGAAACGAAAGTCCTGGGTGAAGTGAATTATGATAATAGACTTATCATTAGTTACACTCTGAAACTAACATATTCAGATGTTCGGGAAAATGTGATCAGAACAAACTTGAATCCTTTGATTGGTCAAAGACCCTTTGAAAGTTGATTTTTAATTAGTTTCAGGTCCCTTTTTTCAGCAGATAAAATACTTTTGAAGTTAGTAAAAAAAAAAACAAAAAAAACATTTTCCAGCTACAAACGCTGGTAAGTTTATCTAGTACATATGCATTAATTTGGTTTCACTTATGGGCAAAAGAAGGGAATCATAATGAAGAGTTTTTCACCGGAGTGGGGGAAGAACACACACACACACACACACACACAATTAAACAACTTGCATCACCAAGGAGAGAGAGATTTAGCTCATCTTTAGAGCAACCCAAAAAGGGGAAGAATCACTTTGACCAAAGGTTTTGCATTTATTTTTCCTTCCACTTTCAGGAATCTTTGAGGATATGTTTGCCTACCTTCACTTTCTGACCCAGAGAGGTTCTCATCTGTGAGAAAGAGGCTATTGAAACGTTCAAGAGTCTCGGCGAGCTGCACTGTTTTGTGGTCAGAGATTTTAAAGTTTGAAAAGAAGGAAATGTGAAGAGGGCTTTTGTTAACTGTGTCAACTATACTGACTTGAAAGCCAATAACCCTATTTTGTTTCCCGAACTCAACGCCTTGGGCTCCACGTCATCCTTTAGGTCGATGATCAGAGTCGTCGTAGCTTCAAATGTTTTCCCCTCCTTCACTTTCTTCTCAGAGAGTCAGATGTTTGGTCCTCACTCTCCTTTCACCTTCTCACGATTTATTAATTCTTTTGGATGTTGATCTCTTAGATTGTTCGTACATCCATGACTCAGTGTACAATTTCTTGTTGGAAAACAGTACGGAGGTTACTCAAAAAATTACAAATAGAACTACCATATAACCCAGCAATCCACTTCTGGGCATTTATCGGAAGGAAACAAAATTACTATATCAAAATGTCTGCATCCCCGTGTTCATTGCAGCATTACTTACAATAGCCAGGATGTGGAAACAACCTAAGAGTCCATCAGTGAATGAATGGATAAAGAAATTGTGGTATATATGCATACCGTGGAATCTTATTTAACCTTAAAAAAGAAGGAAATCTTGCCATTTGTGACAACATGGATGGACCTGGAGGACGTTATGCTAGGTGAAATAAGTCAGACAGAAAAAGGCAAATACTCACTTATATGTGAGATCTAAGTTAAAAAAAAATCATACAAAAAGAAATCAGATTTGTGTTTACCAGAGGTAGTCAGTAGATGCTGGTGCAATTGGAGGAAGGTGGTCAAAAGTACAAACTTCCAGTTATAAGATAAAGAAGTCCTGGGGATGTAATATACAACATGATGACTATGGTTAACACTGCTATATGGTATATTTGAAAGTTGTTAAGAGAGTAAATCCTGAGTTCTCATCATAAGGAAAAAAACATTTTTTCTTGTATCTATAGGAGATGATGTATGTTAACTAAACGTATTGTGGTAATCATTTCACTATATATATATATGATATATATATGTCAAGTCATTATGCTGTATACTTTAAACTTATACAGTGCTATATATCAATTATATCTAAATAAAACTGAAAGAAAAAAACTTGTCATGTGGCATGTTAGCTTATCTTCATATGTTCTGTAGCTTTATTACTATCACACACATAATATAACTAAACATTTCCAAGTTCTTTCCTAAATTGAGAGTACATATGGTGCATCTAATTTTTTCCTTTGTGTTTGTCTTTAAATTTTCAAGTGACTGAAAAAGATTTCTTACTTGCTGGTTAAAAATAAAGAAGATGGAAGTGGGAAAAAGAGAGTATGCAGGAGCGTGTCTGCAAGTATATATCATCTAAACTGTGGCTTCAAATCCTCACATAACAGCAACATTCACTCAACATTTCAAGTTGTAGAAATTTTGTGGCATGAAACCAAAACAAACAAATCAAAAACTGAAGTTTGGTTAAACAATAATAAACACAATAATTATGCACATTTTATGCTGCATAATGCCAACCGTTAAACTGTTTTTTATCTTCTGCAAGCTTTAAGAAGAGAAATAATTCACAAAACTATTCTAAGGGAATATATAGTACAAATTGTAATTCATTTTGATGTTGAAAGCAGAGATGTATGCATCTATTCTGTTCTTCTACCACGACTATATTCTGTAACATGGACATGAAATAGTTTGATTTTTCTATCCAAACTACAGGCAGAATTCAATAGACTTCTGTTATTGCACATTTTCTAGTTACTTTCACAATTAACCGTCTCTCACATATTTTGTTGTTACTACGTTCTTGATAGTGGCGCTATTTGCTTCTCCTCTGTGACCAACTTTTTCCTAAATAGATTCACCCGGTTGTAGACACAACATTTTGTCTGTCCATTTTGCAAAGCTATAAAAACACGAGTGAATATGTGCATGTGTATGAGAGAGAGAGAATTAGAGAAAGAGATGAAACATGAAATGGTTGTTTGAAGTCCGTGAGGATGTTTACTGCTGAGAACATTTGTGCAAAATCTCTTTCTCTTTATTGAATTGAATTAGCTCAGGGATTCAAAATGTGTAATTTAATTACTTAGTTTTCCAGTGGAGAAGTAAACTTTAAGTACTTGCATTTATTTCCGTTGAAAATGAAAATGAATTGAAAATATACTTGAGACCAACAAATTGAATATCATCATGTTGATAACTTCTGACCAATGTAATGGACTGAAATGATCAAGGAGTATTTGCTCTCATTTCAAACACAAACAAATACAGAAAAAAACAATAAAATATGCAGGTCATCAACTCAATATCAAGGAAGGAAAATCTGTAGTTGTTACACATTCAGAGAACTCCAAGACAAAGCTATAAGAGTGAGCTGAAGCCGAGAGACCCATGAAAGAAATAGGCACTATACAGGTGTTAACAAGTGGAACTTGAGACCTGACCACCACATAGGGAGGGAGTTCAGGCAACATGTCCCATGAGCATGGGGATTTTTTAGTAAAACTATTATTAATTACTATGGTTGCTGTTGTAATTTTACATTAATCCTTGAGTCATGAGGAGTTTTTCTATTGAATGACCATAGAAGAAGGGAGAAATTTTAAAAGGCTTCTTGAAAGAATCTATTTGAGAGAGAGGTACCAAGACGGTGAGGATATGGGGAACGTTAGAGGTTGAATCATCATCGGACATGAATTTAACTCTCAAAGTATGAAAGATTCGCCAGTGGCAGTTGAAACGAGCCTTGGCTGAGAGTCTGAGGACCGGAGCAAAAACATTGGCATTTACTCCACAGCTAGAGGACAAAACCTGGACATGAGAGCCTGCCTTGCAGCAGGGGTCTGGTGAAAATCCCAGGCTTCATTTTGGGGACCCTGATGGGCTCTATCAGAGGACTAGAGGTGAACTACCAATAGATAGGTTTTGGCAATAAATGAAAACCAACTCCAAGTCTGTCCATATGCCAATCAGATCAAGTAAAAATGAATCCTTTTTGAAGGAAGAAAACACCATCCCAAGTCAAATTTTATTTCTCAGAATTATTTTAAACAATGCCAACATTTAATCAAAGTACCAGCGATAAGAGGAAACGATAACAAATGCCTGAAATCCAAGATAAACGTAGAGAGACAGAAAGAAAAACAGAACTGCATCAAAGGTAGCTATTACGCTTAGTGGAATAGAATTTTTTTTATTATTCTTAAATTTTTTAATATAACAGCTTTATTGAGATATAGTTCGCAACCATACAATTTACCCATCTAAAGTGTATGATTCAATGGTTTTTTAATATATTCACAGGTATGTACAGCCATCCCCACAGTAAATTTTAGAACATTTTCATCACCCCAAAAAGAAACCCCATACCCATTAGCAGTCCCTCCCCATCCTTCTATCCCATCCCCAGGAAACAACCAATCCACTTTCTTTCTGTATTGATTTACCTATTCGGGACATTTCACATGAGTGGAAGCCTATAATATGTGTTCTTTTGTGACTGGCTTCTTTCACTTAATGTTTTCAAGGTTCGTTCATGTTGTATGTTGTATCAGTGCTTCATTCCTTTTCATGGCTGAAAAAGACTCCATTTTATGGATATAACACATTGTCTTTATTCATTCAGAGGTTGACGGACATTTGGATTGTTTACTCTTTTTTTATTGAGGTGTAATTGACATACAACATTATATTAGTTTCAGGTGTACAACATAATGATTTGATATTTGTATATTTTGCAAAATGATCACCACAATAGGTCTAGTTAACATCCATCACCATACGTAGTCACAGAACTTTCTTTTCCTGTGATGAGAACTTTTAAGATTTACTCTCTTAGCAACTTTCAGAATAAAAGAATTTTAAATATCTGCAATTAATAAGTTCAAAAAATCTAACGCTAAGGAATACCAACAGAGCAACAGAAAGCATAAAATATTGGGTAGAAACTCTAGAAGTGAAAATAAAACTAATGAATGCAATTGATAGGTGATTAGCTTCACTAGAGGACAGAATTGATTAATGGAAAGAAGCATACGAGACGAAAGGAAAGTAGAGGAGGAAACAATGATGATATAGGGACATAGAGAACTGATGCAACATACATGCACTTGGAGTCCTAGGAGGGCAGAGAGGGAAGAATCAATATGTGAAAATATAATCTCTGAGAAATTTTCAACACTGTTGACCAAAATCACATCCCAGAAGCCATATGAACCTCAGGAAAGTTAAACAAAAATGCTTGATAAAAAACAGGTTAAAAAAAAAAGACAAAGAAAACCTAAGAGATGCCACAGGAAAAAAAGATGCATTTAAAAGAAAATAATAAGACTTACACTAATTTCTCAGTAAGACGAGGAATTTTTGACTCAAAGACAGGCAGAAAGAAAATGAAAAAAATATATACGGATAACTAATGTATGGCAAAGATTGAACCACGGAACATAAGGAAAGCAAGTTAATTTAGTAAATGGTAGAGGAAAGTTGGGTACCCCTACAGAAAAGACACAAACAAACAAAACAACTGCTTCATACCATACCAAAAAGAAAAATCTACTTACCATACCAAAAAAAAAAAAAAAATCTACTTAAGCTTTAGATGTACACATGAAAGCTAAAACCATATTATTCTTGAAAATATACAGGATGGTATTTTCTTGACAAAGATTTATTAAAGGAACACACACACACTTGGGGGGACTTGTTTTCAAATGGGTATACGGTTCTAGTCATGCAAGATTAAAAAGTTCTAATGTTCTGCTGTACAGCATTGCGCTTGTAGTTAAGAACTCTATACTTAAAGTTTTGTGAAGACCGTAGATCTCATGTTACGTGTTTTCACAATTAAAAAAAAAAAAACATCACAGAAAAGGAAAAGAGCGATAAATTGAACTACTACTTCCAACCTGTGGAATGTTTGGTTTTCGATCCACACCATTTAATACTGAAAACACAAGCTACTAAAAATACATTATATTTGCAATAATATCTAATATTAGATATTACGAACAAAGTTCTCATATCCAGTATTTATGAAAGCACATTATTTTATATCAATTAAAAAAAGACAGACTACTTAATAAAAAACAAAACAGATAGGCACTTCACTTAGTAGGATATCAAAATGCCATCAGTAGTCATATGTGTAACATATAGCAAAACCATCCTCAGACCCCATCTCCCAGAGTACGTGACAATCTCAAGCACCCTCAATAAGGATGAGAAATACCTAAAGCTCTCCTATGCTGATGCTTTGCATTCCAATTGGAATAGCCCCTTTAGAAAACATTTTAGTAGTGTCAACAAAAGTTGAAAATATTTCCATGACCCAGCTATTCTCTTCTTACATAGATATAATTATAGACATAGATGAAGATAGGTGTATATATATACTCCCACACATTGGAAGTTTAACTTATCCTTATCTTATATATAAATACTTACCTGAACACACACACACAAACTTGCTGTGAAGTTTGAAAATACACATTCTTTGTAAAGAAACATATATTTTCACTAAAAATTACCTCCAGCTTAGCCACCAAAGAAATAATGTCTTACAGAAAAATTACCTGACCCCTTGCCATTTAATTAGCAGTGACCAATAATACAATAATGGCAAGGACTAACAAATTCAAATACATTTTCTCCTAGGGCTTTATGAAGCAAATTAGAGTGGGAAAGACAAAACAATTACAACGTAACTTTGAATGTACAATATATACAAATTTAGGTAAAGCAGTGATTAAAATAAAAATATATAAATATGTGAACAGCTAAAAATAAAGCATAATACTAATTTAAAACAAGTGAAGATCAGCATGCCCATTTCATAAATTACATCATTTAATAAAATTATCCTAGATTAATTCTGTTATAATTGGACGTATGCAGCCTCAGATTCTTAAAGGATACTCACATGAGACAATAGATGAAAAACATGATGTTTTGTAAATTATATTTTCTTTAATTATTAGAATTTTAATAAAGCTACTTGAAGGCTGTAATTCTCATTTGAAATAGACTGCATAAGACATTCATTAAAGCTACTTGAAGGCTGTAATTTTCATTTGAAATAGACTGCATAAGACATTCATTAAATACTTGGAGGAATGCATAAATTAATTAACACTCACATTATGTTTGCAAAGATAATAACTATAGTATTGTAATGGTCAGTTCTACATCACGCACACGGCCGTTTGCCCCAAAAAGAGGCGAAATGTTCAGTTATCAAGTTGGCAATAATTGTACTCAAGGTAATAGAAAATGACTTATTTCTCTTCAGCAACATTGCGCTATCCAGTTTTAAGGGATATTGGGTTTTGTTTATAATGTTCACCTTAGCAAGTGGCAGTTATGCAAATGCCTATTTTATATTACCATGCCCCTTCCATCATGCTTATAAACAGAAATTACCAATAAAAGAAAAGGAGGCATTTAAACCATTTCATTTACTCCAAAACGACTATTCAGTGGCCAGTCAAGATGAGCAGGGAAGGTGATTAAGTTAACTATATACTTTGAGAAGTCATTTTAATAACAGCTTTCTATGAATAAAATGTTTGCAACGTGAATTTGTAGATTAAAGCACCTGTCACCCACCCCCATTGCTTGTTGTCATTTTTAGTATTGCCATGGGGTGTGCTCTACTGTCACACAGAGGCACGAATATTCAGTGGCTCAAACACAATGGAAAGTCTTTGATTCAACAACTCAGAATCAGATGTAGGCTGGCGGGACAGGTTGAGAAGGTGGCTATCTTTGGAGGGTCTTCCAGCACCCAGGTTTTTTCCATGCTTATTTCTGATACCTCCCCTGACTGCAAAGAGGAGATTGCTCAACCATAGCTTGCACATTCCACGTTCCTCTTACATTTCATCCACCTGAGATTGACTTCTGCTATGAAAGGTAAACGGATCCACATCAAATGCTGATGAGGATGTGGAGTAACAGGAACTCTCATTCATCGCTGGTGGGAATGCAAAATGGTACAGCCACTTTGGAAGACAGTTTGCCAGTTACTTACAAAACTAAACATACTCTACCATAAAATCTAGCAATCTCACTCTTTGGTATTTACCCAAAGGAGCTGAAAATTTATGTCCTCACAAAAACCTGCCCACAGATGTTTACACCAGCTTTATACATAACTGCTAAAACTTGGAAGCAACCAAGACGTCTTTCCGTAGGTGAATGGATACACAAACGGTGGTATATCCAGATAATGAAATATTATTCTGCACTGAAAAGAAACGATCAAGCCGTGGGAAGACATGGAGGAAACTTAAATGCATATTACTAAGTGAAAGAAGCAAATCTGAAAAGGCTATGTGGTGTATGATGCCAACATTATGACATTCTGAAAAGGCAAAATTATGGAGACAGTAAAAAGATCAGTGGTTGCCACAAATTAAGGGGTGGGAGGGATGAATAGGCAGAGCACAGGGAATTTGTAGGGCAGTGAAACTATTCTGTATGTTACTATAATGATGGATACATGTCATTATACCTTTGTCCAAACCCATAGAATATCCAACACCAAGAGAGAACCCTAATGTAAATCATCGACTTTGGGTGACAGTGACGTGTCAATGTTGGTTCATGAATGATAACAAATGGACCACTCTGCTGGGGATGTTGCTAATGTGGGAGGTTGTGCATGTGTGGGGGCAGGGGTTATATGTGGAAATCTCTGTACCTGCCTCTCAATTTTGCTGTGAACCTAAAACTTCTCTACAAAATAAAGTCTGTTAATTAAAAATATATATATATGAGTAAGTACAATTCTACTTGTACCCAGAAGGAGAAATGAAATGAAATGTGAGGAGCCCTAATGTCTATGGCTAGATGCTTGCTCAATTACTTTGTTTTGCATAAAAAAAACAACTTCTTGAGAAAGACACACTTGGCTGAAATAACCTCCATAATCTCCATCAAATTAGCCATTTTCTATTAGGAGACTAAGTGGAGAAACCTGAGTTGGAGGAAGTACCTGGGAAGGTGGCCATTGCCTCCTTCGGCTGTGGAGCAGCACGTGGTATCATGGAAGGTCTGAAAAGCCTGAAGTCAATGGAGTTCAAACTCATCCTTAGAATCTCCTGGGAAATTTAAAAAAATCGGTCCACAAGGCTCAGAGATTCTGACTGAATTTGTCCCGCTTAGAAAACGTTTCCAGGCGATCCAAGGTGCTTTGCGGGTACCAGCTTGTGATCCTCTTCCCTTCCATAGCTGTCTTGCTTCAAGGACCCGCACCTGACTTGACGAGACGTGGTGCAGGCCTTGGGGACAACGCTGAGCACTAGGATGGCTCTCCTGGGAGCGGGATGCATCCCCATCACCTGGGCCCTTGCCTTCCCACCAACGTGAAGGAGCCCAGGTCTCTCAGCAGAGGCAGGGCCGGTGGGGAACTCACCTTCCTTCAGTTTGGAGTTGGGCTCCCCGAGGACTGTGTGCTGGGGCGGGCGATAACTTTGGACCCTTCGACAGCAGTTGTCCTTGCAAATCTGGGACTGCCCAGGGTGCACTTGCATTTCTCTCCATCCTAATTCTGCCTTCTTCTTTCTCTCTTAATTGTCCTCACCTCCATTTTGTGTGTCTCCAGTAGCTCAGCTCTGTCTGAAAAGCGCACACATCCTTGGCCGTCTTCCTGGCAGAGGTTAGCTGCCACCCTGCCTCCAACTTGGGACACCATCAATTTAGTAGCAAAAGTGCTGCAACATGATGGGGTCAGAGATAATTCAAGAATGTGCGGAGAGTCACTCATTTGCCCTTAGAGGTCAAAGGCCAAGGCCGCTTGAAGTGTGACCAGGTGCGCGATGAGGGATGCCTGGCAGGGATCAGCGTGTGCTCAGCAGCTGCACCTCCAAACTGCAGCTGTGCTGGTCGCCCAGGTCAGGAGAGAGAGGGTGACCCCAAGAATCCCCAATGTCAGCATCGGTGCAAAAGGCAAAGCTCCCAGGAACGATCGGCCTCAGTTCTGTCACCTGCAGGTAACTTCTTATCACAGGGACACCAGGCTGTGCCTCTCTGACTACTACAAAAGATAAATGCAAAGATTTCAGAGAGACTAATTATGAAAGCAGCCTAATTGATTTTTACCTGTGCCTGTGGGTATTGCCAACAATTTCTATTGTATGTTAGGAAAGTCAACCATTCCCTCACATACGTTTTATCTCTGTTTCAGATAAAACTATGAGAAAGATGTATGTCTATCAACTATTATCATGAACATATTTTAATTTATGAAGGAGGCTCCCCCAACAAGTTGAATACTCAGGTAATAGTACAAAATCACAGCAAGAACCTCTCAAATTCGGTATGTTCTGTTTTTTCTTTTTCATGTTAAATTTGGAAAGTTTCACATAGACTGAAGTGCCTGAAGAGTTAAACAGAAGATTGTAAGCAAAACACCATTACTTCATCACGTCGTTTCGATCACTATGGGATGATGGATTAATTATGAAAAGATTGTTTAACACATTTTCTCTTCTTATTAATGAACACTGGGGATGTATATTTGACATTCATTTTATCTGCAATTTACTGTGACTTGGCAAGCTCACCCTCGCCTGAAAAGGAAATTCCCTAGTCTGAAACACGAGAAGCCAAATAAAGCTTTTGTTAAGAAGGTGTTGACACAAAATAACCAATAACCATTCTATAGATAAGAGAAATAAGGTGAGTTTTACTTGAGCCAGAGTGAGGATTATAACCCGGGAAGGGCTTAGAAAGCGTTCCAGAGAAGCATGGTTTTCAGTCCAGTCTTACATCGTTTTAGAACAAAGAATGTACACTAAACACACCTAGGAGCCATTTTCAAAGTTTCAAAGAGGCGTTTAGTTGCAAATTAGCAGGTCAACACGACCCTGATGTTGGGAAAGGGGCTAATCCGGATATTATTGATAAGGCATAGGAGGGGAAGTATGCTTTCTTATCTTAAGAGAGTGCATTCTTTAATGGTTAAAGCAGATGCACCATGTATGTTTGATAGGCCGTAAGTCAGACTTCTTTAGTTCAAACCGAATCAGTTTTGAACCTGAATATTTACCCCATATACCTCAATATGTGAAAATCTGTTGTCAAAGGAAACCAATTTCTAGATAAGTGTGAAAAAAAAAACAATTGATGTACATCTCTTCCTTAATGACAATTGTATTCGAAAAATTGGATACAAATGAATGTTCCTGCGTACATTTGTCAGGCCAGGGATACAAATTGAATAACAGTAGGTAAAACTTTAAACTAGCAAAGTGTCTCCAGACACAAGTTGCAGGATTAAAATGGCTACAAAGCAATTACAGGTGCTTTTCTTAATCTTCAGGCTAACTTGGACCCTTTCTAGCTGCAGTTTTGTCTTCCAAGAGTGGAAACAATAAACAGAGTTGTTTAAACATGTGAAAAAGGGACAAGTCCAGTTCTAAGGATCACCAAGACTATTCCCTATAGTCAACAAAAATATAAGATCTAAATCGAGTTAGAATTTCATACTGGTTTAGAGAAGAAACCCATCCCATAATAGATCTTGTACCAGAAACCTTATTTCTAATGTGATATCCAATATCTGAGGGCTCATTTGGAAATTTTGAAGACTGGTCTTCAGTCTTCCCTGTAATTTTAGAACGGATATGGCTTCACCACACAGATTTGGTAACTTTATGTCATGCATTCACTCAACAGATATGAAGCTGCCATTATGCACAAACACTATGCATTTTGTGTATTATTTTGTAATGCTTTCTCCCAATGCAGTGACAAGATGAATTGAGTCACCCAATCCCCTCTTGATGTAGGAAATATTTGGGCATCCCAGAAGTTCTAATCTGAATGTATTGCACTCATCACAAATGGAAATAATTGCATTTACAACTTATGTGACTTCCAATGTAAGTTGAGTAATACTAATTTTTTCCCCTTCAATGGTTAGATCAAGTCATGTTAACAAAAAAAGCAGCTCTCCCACAGCAATAACATGATTTGACGTGTGAGGTTGGCTGCAGTTTGTGCTAAGAATAGAGGTTTGGTCAATGCTAATTTGTGTATTCTTTATAAGAACAGGAAGAAATTAAATTTGAGAAGTTCAGATAGCAGTGTATCATTTTGTATAGTAAGACAAATTGTACCAAAATAAAAATAAGGAGAGAAACTGAATGAAAACTTCAGAAACTCAAAGGCTATTTTAGCAAAATGCTTTGGGAAAAAAGAGGTTGCAGTTGCCCAAATGTGTAAAACTTTGGAAAGTGAGGCATTTAGGGAGGAAGTTTAGAAAGCATTGTGGAATGGCATGCTGGGTAATCCATCTGTCTCTCCTGAAGGCTTCAGTAAGAATCTACCTGGCTTGTCAATGCTTTTGGAGTTGAATGTCCATTTTTTGTATCCCTGAATACAATTATTGCTCTAACTGGCTATCAGGGTAGTTAGCATTTTTACTCAGGTTGTATGTAGAGGAGAAGATACCTCTCCAAGACAAAATTAGCTCAACACAAGGTTGACATAAGGGAAGCAATACTGTAGAAAAGAAACCATACTGCAACTTTGAATGACCTCCAATTAACTAACTCAGCCATGCTCTGTGGATTTTATGGCCCCTCCCAGTTGCTATAAGTCGATAACTTTGTTCTCTTGAGTTCCTTAGGAATGTGATGACCCCCTGGCAGAGAGTCTATGCTGATAGCATCATCAATGACAACTGAAAGATTGGGGTATAGAGTGCTGCTCTGGTGTCTGATGCATATCCGGTAAAACAAAAGACTAACTGGATATGGCCATTAGAAACCATCCATCTGTTCTTAGTGGATGAACCCCCACCCTGGATGCCCCCACCCTGAGACTAGATGCCTGTCTCCACCTGGAGCTCAGATGGATGCCCCCACCCTGAGACCAGATGCCTTCCGCATCTGGAGACCAGCCCCCTACCCCAGAAATATCCCTGAGTCCCCATTATCAGGGAGGCAGACTTGAGATTTATTCTCCTCTTTTCCTCACTTGGCTGCCTTGTGATTAAACCCTCTCTCTGATGAAATCTCATTATCTCTGTGTTTGGCTTTCTGGGTGATGGGCAAAAATGAACCTGGTTTGGTAAAAATTTGGTGAGCCAGCCAGGAGGTAAGTCCATATGGATCTTTATGCCTGAGATTTGTCAGCCCCTTGCCAGTGTGGAGAACCAGTGGACCAGTCCAGCCACCACCAGGAGCATTTCTCCTGGGTCTGTTCCAGGATTCTTTTCCCGGCCTGGCACTGCCAGCTCCTTGGCACATATTTGCAGCAGAGAGATGATTTCTGGGCTTGGAAGACATCTTTTTGGTAAGTAAACTTCTGTACAAGTGACCGGATTCTTATTTCTCTTTCCTTCTGGTTTGACTTCCAAAGAGGAAACCTTGGTCTGGCAGCGGATGCCCTCAATGACTTCTGAAAAAGAAAGCTTTGGTTTGGCCTTCATTGTGAGGGTCTTGGTTTGGGGAACACCCAATATTAAGGAAGAATTGGGGGATTCACTCACAGAAGTTCTCTTGGCTTGGTTTGGTTTTGAGATCAGGTTCTAGCTGTAGCATAAATATTCTTTGACTGGCCATGTCTAAATTCTGAAACAATGGGAAATGCTAACTGGCACTTTAGACTGCATTTTCCTGAACTGGGTGACTTTTAGCTAAGAGCCAATGACACAGGAACAGGTGATATTCTTTTATAACACAACATGGCCACAATCAGAGAGCTCTTCCAATGACTAGTCTTAAGAACTTAATCAAATTTGGAGTCTCAGGCTTCTCTCATGGTCTTCCAGACACTAATGAAATCTCCACATCCCACCCCCACCCCCGGGAGCTCTCCTCTGGGTTCTGGTTTTGGAGAATCCATGCTCCACCTCTGGGACCTCTCCTCTGGTTTTGGGGCACCTGGAGTGACTTATATCCACACAACAACATTACCCTTGTTTACTATGCTGACCTCATCTTAACAACAGGATGTTAAAGCTATTTTTCAGAGGCACTGAGCCAGGCAGGAGCATGCGCAGAAGAGAAAAATTTTGACCTGCCCATCGAAACCCATCCTGCCAGTGCTTCACATACCAGCCTGCCCTCCCTGATCCTTTAAACCTTACCCCACACCCTGGACTGGGAAGATAGAGTTGAGAGCCTTTCCTTCTGTCTCCTCGTTACCGCACAAAATTGGAGTTTCCTGCCCAGTGTGCATAAACAAGCCAATTAATTACGGCATCAGCCTTTGGGGGAAGAAATCAGCTTTTATTCTGTGAGATCAATCTGCAGGGAGATCGGGGGTGTGTGCCCTCACACATATCACCCTGATTCAGGATTTGGGACAAAATTTAAGAGGTTAGGTTAAGAGAACAAGCTGGTATGGGGAAACACTGAAGGGACAGGTTTTGATTGGTGAGCTTCAGGCATTTATGGTAAGATTTTAAACAATTATGACAGGGTTCTAAACATTTATGAGGGGGTTCTAAACATTTTTGCATGAGATGGGGAAGGAATTTTAACACCAGATCTTCCTGAATGCGGGACCCCTGGCTTCTGGTAAGAGTCTGACTTTCAAGTTCTGGTCATTTCCTGGTCCTTGGTTTCCATGGGAAGGAGGATCTTTGGTTCCAAGGTCATTTCAGGTCACGATTTCTTCTTTTGTACATGCCCTTGCTATGTGACTTTGCAGTTTTTCTGAAAGACAATCCTTAATTACTTTGATGATAAGAGATGGAGTCTATTAAAACTGGCTCTAAATAGGCCTGTGGTTACATCCTTACCAATCTATTGCATATAAACTGCTTCTTCTCTCAAAGACTGGTGTGCCACAGTATTGGCTTCTGAGCCCATCAGGTGGCAAGTCCTTCCTTGGCATCATCTGCAGAACAGACCTTATTATTCCTGGAATGTCCTTTGTACACAAAATTCTTTGAAGCTTTGTTTAGATCCTCTCCATTTGGACTTCCCTCTCCTTTCTCTCACCTTAGTTCTTACCTGTTAAGGTGCAAATCTGTGTCTGCTCTTCACAAATCAGAGGACAGAATGATACCTTTCAAGAAAAAAGCCCCTGGGTCACTGATGGCCCTCAGCATATCTTTCACTCAGCATATAGTCCTAAATCTATTTGTATGCAATATGCGTATTTTTTCTCTTGCAGATACAATGAATCTAATCATAATGTCTTATTCGTCCGTGTAGGGGCAATATATTGGAAGTAACCTTGGCATTCAATGGATTTTATGCTCTACCAAATTATAATACTGTTGCTGATTATTAAAGCTGGATGTTTTGCTAAATTTACACATTTTAGATGATGTAATTATTTATCAAACACATCGGCTTATCTGAGGCATTTGGTGTCCAAAATAAAAGAAAACATTCTATACCTGCTGATTCCAAGGAAAACAAATCATTTAGGTGCATTTTGGGAATTCAACAATGTAAGCTATCTATTTGAGGTTGTCTCTTATATTTTCCCCTCTTACAACTAAATATACTAATAGATCTTAACGTAGTCCCCTACAGAACTCTTTTTAAAACTTTGTTTTTAAGTTCTAATTTCCAAAGCTGTTGAGGAACATGGATCTTGGAATCCTATAGATGTAAGTTTGATGAGGATAAATAACTTAATTGTCATAGGACTTGGTGAGTTTAACCTCATCTAGTTTTTAAATGTGCATGCCATATTTATTAGAATTATCTGACAAAGACTGATCAAAACTTCATGTGGTTTAAAGTCCAGAGTACACACTCACTAAGAGATTTTGTCACACACGGGAGTTCGTAAAACATTTTCCATGTCTAATACTTTGTTTTTAAGTTGTGCTTGCTTATAGGAACCAAGGTAGACAACGCACGGCAGAACTGGTCCAAATCAAAAGAGTCCAAGATGGCGATGGGGTGCTATGGGCAAAAGGAAACGTGAGCAAAAGGTGCTGTGTGCAAGAAGGGAAGATATGCTCATGCCCCAAATGCCCCTGCCCCAAGCAATGATGCAGAGACCCCTCCCTCTTCACATCCCATAAGAACCCTGCTCACCTTCCCTTTGGGGAGGAGGTGTTTTAGAGCATGGGCTCTGCCTCCTCCATTCATTGATCAATGAGTAACATTTCTGCTCTGCTGTTCCCAACTTGGTCTTGTCTATTGGTGCGAGAGGCTCCAGGCAAAGGGCCCACTTGTGGGTCACCAGTCTCCTAGGGCTCTGGAACAGGATTGAGTATTATTATTCTTTTCACTTATTATCAGTTTGTTCCCACACACTCAAAAATGAGTAAAATAAGCAAACTGTGATTATTTTTTTCACACCTTACTCAATTTTAATCCAAGAAAAGTCTTTTCTTTTATTCTCAATTTTCCATATCAGTAAAAATATCAGGGAGTGAATGATTGAAATGTGCAGTCTAATTTTAATTGTCTTGCCTTTTCAAAATGTTTTCTTACCAAAATCTCAGATATTTATTTGATTTATTTCATTCAAGAATATAATGAAAAGACATAAAATTGCAGAAATACATGTACATTAAATGTATCCTCAATATGTCTACAATTAAACTTTAGAGAATGTAAGAGAAGTACCATTCACCTAAATAGAAATTTTATTCCATTCCTTCAGTAAATGAAGAGTGTGGACACATCTCTGATGGCTGAGTTTCACAGAGACTGACTAAATGTAATTTCACAAATAATTGCAGCCATCTGAAGGAGAAAATTGACTTACTTTCTGCTGTCATAATTTTATCCTTTTGGGCTCTCTTTCCATTTCCAGGGGCCCTTGCCAGAGATAGTTAGTCTCTCCTTGGAGCTTCAATGCCATGTCCACACATACACTCTGAGGTACAGAGACCATCCCATTGTGATCACAGGTCTCCATGTTTTTATGCTCTAGTAGGTTATAATCTCATTTTTGAGAGGCAGGCGGCATGTCTTATCTACCTTGGCTTTCCTCTTGGTTAGCTCAGTATCTGGCACCTACTAGACACCCAATAGATATTTACTAAATAAATAAAATAACCAGTTATGATCAAATAAACCACAGGAATAAAGCCAGAAAAAGAGAGAGAAGATAATCTATATCTAAATGTGACTATAGATTCTTTTCGTTTTCATTTAATATTTTTTATATTCTAACATCATTATATTTGCCACAGAAAATTATTAAATATGTATTATTTTGTTCATTATATTTTCCTTCTCTGAAGCATGATGGATTCTTAGGCTGAGAAGAAATTTCAGTGTTGATAAGATTTTAGGTGCCAACAATCATTAGCATGATTGTCAAATGTATGACTTGCCTTTTGTGACATGAGCAATTGTGACTTTCTTAAAATACATTAAACAAATTAATCTACCCATAAATGAGTTGCTTTTCAGAAGGAGAGAACTTTAAAACAGGGCTACTCCTGGTTTTTCAAAATCTGTTTTTAAAGTAATTGTGCTGCATATAGATTTGAGAAAGCCAGAAATATATGATTAATGGGAAATAAATTTGGGGTTTTGGTGAAATAGCAAACTCTCCAGATGCTTATCTGAATGCATTTTCAGCTTTTGAAATTTAGTCTATATAGGTGTGAATGGTCTACTTATTCAGTGGACAAAGTTTTGTTTTCCCAGTGGTACCACATCCAACTGAGCTGTTCACTAGAATTTCGGGATGTGTATTATTAGTTTTGTGAACAAATATCTTGCAAAAACACATTCTGGATTATTCCCCCCAGAACAATATCTTGAATATTGTTTTTGATAGATGGCATTTACAGGGTGCATATTTTGACATATGTCTGTGGCAACTTGACATTCATATCAAATTATTAATTGCCATTCATATGCATATGTTATCCTGTAAAATAAGTAGAGTGAGATATTCTTTGTCTGTCCTTTATTTTTATTTTTCTCATGTGATATACAGAATTGGACATTCACTGGCTGGTGATCACTATTAGAATGCTACTCTCTTCCTATTCTCCAGTGATTATCCTTTTCCACTCAACATTACCTGGAAAATATTGAAAGAAGTTAGTACAGTGGCCCTCCTCATCCTAGTATAGTTTTTAACAATAAAAGACCACTCAAAATTCACCCTACCATCCCCAAGGAAAATGTTTAAAAATTGAGAATTATTCTACAAAACTAAAAGTATGTATGAAAATAAATGTGTTTTCTTTATAATTGACATCATGTAACTTGTGGTGATTGTGGGTACATGGTTACATGAGAGAGTGCATTGTTGATAGTTTCAACTGGTGTCAATGTCAGCCAGAATGATGAAGTGTGTCACACACACTTGAATCTGTGTGTGAATTTTCATAGGATAACATAAGAATCTGCTCGTAACACAAAATGAAACATTACTTTCCAATACTCTTCCAAAAGTCTCTCTCTTAATCCATTGAGATCTCAATCTTTCTAGTTGAGTTTCCCATTCAATCACATCCCCACTTCCTATTATTAATTGATAATTGAACTCCCAGGTTTCTCATCTGTTGATGATTTTGCATGAGATTCAAATAATTATCTAGTATCACTTTTAAAGTCTTAATAAAATCTTGGTTTTTTTTATAAGACGTGAAGTTGATTTGTGATATGATGTCAATGTTTAGACACCTATGAGTCCAACAGAAGCTGACTCATAGAAACAGTGAAATGGATGGTCTGGAAGAGTTAATGCTGTAAAGAAATAAAATTAATTTTCATTAGGTAAAAAATTTATCAGCAGCCAGTGCAATAGGGAATTATTGCATGAAATGAGAACTCTCCCATAACAAGTGGAAGTGTACTTATTCAAATTCCCAATAGCACTATGTACCCATAATGCCTGTTCCAAATCAAAGTCCAAATAACAAATATATCTGAAAACCAGTAATGGTGGACTTATTGAAATTTCAAGCAAAACTGAGATACTTATTTCAAATTTCAAAACCTGAATAACCCAGTTAGCAAGCACCGATACACTAATTCACTCAAATTCTAAATAACACCAGTGTACTTATTGGATCAAATTATAATGCTAACTAAATATCCCAAATAACACTAGTGTGTTTATTATTTTAATTTCCCATTCAAATTTCAAGATCCAAAAAGCACTGAGAATACTGGTACTCATGACTTTCCATTCCAAATAGCATTATTGAACTTATTATTTTATGTTTTGATTCTAATTTCCATTTATATCTTAATTTGTCCCTAACCAACACTAATGCATTCATTAGCTTCCATTGCAAATAGCACTTGTGATCTTATTAATTCAAGTTGCAATTCAAATTCTGAAATACAGATTACATTGGTACCAAGCACATGAACTATTATTAGTCCCAATTTCAAATAACACTGATGTAATTCTTAGTTCTTATTTTAATTAAAATCCAGAATCTATATCTCTGATAACACACACTGCTGCAATTATTAGCTCAAAATCAAAATAATATACTGATGTATAGCTGTATTCACATTCCATTTCCATCTCCAGGATTTCAATATCTCCTGTAACAATCACTGGTGTACATATTATTTCAAATAACAAGCAACACTGGTTGTCTTATTAATTCAAAATCAAATTCTAAAATCCAAATAGATCCAAAACCAGAACTAGAACATTTATTACTTGGAATTCCAAATAATATCATTGGAATTATGAGTTTAAATTATGATCAATATACCAAATTCAAAGAACTATGATAACAATCAGTGGTGACCTTGTGTTCAAATTCCAGATAACACCTATGTATTTAATAGTCCATATTTCAACTCCAATTTCAATACCTAAGTATTACAAGATTTCAAGGAACACATGCATACATGTTTAAATTCCAAACTACAATAGTTTATTTGTAAGTCCAAATGAGACTGATTTACTTATTAATTCATATCTCAATTCCTATTCTAAAATGCAAACAAAACTGATTACAAGCATTGATGCATTTATTACTTCAAATTTTAAATAGCACCAATGTACATATTAGATCATATTGCTAATATGCAAGTAACTTCAATAACAAGCTCAGGTGGACTTATGACTCAAATGCCATTTCAATTCCAAAGTGTAAATAGTCTACCCACAAGCATAGATGCATGAGTTAGGTTCAAATTTTAATTAGCCCCGATGTGCTTATTAGTTTATATTCAAATTGGAATATCCAAATATCTCTGATTCCAAGCAATGGCATAATTATTGACTCAAATTGTAAATAACACTGGCAGTCTCACGAATTCAAGTTCCAATTCATTATCCAAAATTCAAATAGCAGTGATAGCAAGTATTGGTAAGCTTAGTTGTCCTAATTGCAAGTACCCCTGGTATAATGGTCAGTTCAAATTCTGATTAAAATTTCAAAAAAAACACAAAAAACAAAAAAAAAAGGATAACATGTAATGATGAACTTATTAACTAATAATTAAAATAACACTGGTGTACTCACTAGTACACATTCTAATTATTAGTTTAATTGTTAGTTATAATTCCAGATTCCAGAAATCTCCAATCAAATTCTTCATAGCACCAGTCATCTTATCAACTCAAATTCTAATTTAAACTCCCCCAAATCCAAATAACACTCATAACAAGGACAGACCCAATACCAAATAGGGTGTAATTAACACTTCAAATTTCAGTTAAAATTCCAATATACAAACTTCTCCAATAATAAGCATTATTCCACTTATCTATTCAAATTCCAAATAGCACTAGTATATATATTCAAATTTCAGATAACATCCACTGCCTTGTTAGATCAAATTCAAAATAACAATGGTTTACTTACTAATTAATTCTGATAAAACATACTAGTACATTGACTAGGTGAAATTAAAAATGATTGTGCTAGAGAGAAGTCAAGATGGTGGTATAGGGAGACTCTGAACTCTCCTCCTCCCACAGACACAGCAGACTTTTACAACTACTCTTGGAAAAATTACCCCTGAGAGAGAACTGAAAACTGGATAAGAAAACCCCTGCAACAAACAGCAATCCTGACTGAGGTGGAAGAGACAGAAATTGCCTTCTGGAGAGAAGAAAACACCACCCTCCCAAGCCACAGCACTTCATGGCTGCTTGCAATAATCCAAATGTACACAGCCTTCCCTGGAGGAGTGGGGGACCTGAGCTGGGGAGCATTGCTGCTATAAGCAATTTTTGGCCCCAACACAACTGAGATGAAAGTCATAATATCAGCTTTGCTGGCTCCTAACAACAATGGGGAATACCCCCAGAAAATCTGAGACATAAGGAAATGAAAGCTGGCTCTTAAAGGACCCATGCAAAATTCACCTGTTTCAGAAAGCAACCTAATTCACTAGAAAGAAAGGTGCACATTCCTTTGGTGAAAAGACACTCACCTGATAGGCTCTGGGTGCATCTCAGTGAGAGATGAGACCTCTCCAGGGACTGAGACATTGGCAGAAGCCATTGTTGTGACGTGGTGCAGGTGTGCTGACACAGATGCTGGCAAATGCCATTGGAATTCTCTCACTACCCTGCTAGCCCAGGGCCTCCCCCACCCATTAGAGCATAGATTTAATCCAGCTCAGCCAAGGCAACCAGCTAGGGGGTGCCCCCACAACAACAAGCCCTCAGGCAACTTGTGGGCCTGCATAGGAGGGGTGCCTGAATTCTCTGCAGCCTGGTGAATGGGTCCAACTCTGCATGGCAGGGCATGAATGGGGACTGGGTGAAGTGTATGGGGCATTGGTGGATTGTGTGGGGCCTCTGCTGTGGGGTGACTGGGTCCACTTCAGGGGGTAGGGGTGCACACAAGGGGCAGGACTGTGTTGACAGTGTGTGTGGCCTTCTGGGCAGTTGGGCTTGCCAGCTGCAGAAGACTTGTGCTTCTCAAACAGCCACAGAGGGGTTGGCACCACCTTCCAAAGCCTGAAACACTTGGGTGCTCCCATGCCTGAGGCCAGCCCCACCAAGCTGCAATCCTCAGAGAGCTGACAAGAGCCTTATAGGCTGGAGGCCTACAGCAATTATAAGCCTAACAACCAGCCATGCTGGGGGCCTACTCACTTAACAGAAAAACTACAACAAGAAAGTTCTATTAGACCTTGCAGCCAACTGTGCTGGGGCTCCCCACACTCAATAAAGAGACTGAAGGGTCCACAACAATCACACACAGCTAAGCACTACAACCAGCTGGCCAGGGGGATGTCTCAGCCTCCCTAGCACCTACAGCAAGACCAACTCTGCCACAACAGAAAGACACATGTAGCCCACACAGGGGTCACTCGGGGAACATTTGGAACTGGTGACAAGAGGGGAGCACATTGCTGGGCCTCATAAGGCATCACTTACATAAGATCACCTCTCCAAGGTCAGGAGACATAGCTGACCTACCTAATACATAGATACAAGCACAGAGAGAGAGGGAAAATGAGGAGGCAAAGGAATACATTCCAAGTAAGGGAACAGGAGAAAAAAAAGAAACAGAAAAAGAAGTAAATGAAACAGAAATGAGTGACCTACCTGACAAACAGTTCAAACAAAGAGTCATAAGGAGGCTCACTTATCTTAGGAGAAGAATGGATGAACTTATAACATCAACAAAGAAATGAAATATATAAAAAAAGAAACAATCAGAAATGAAGAATACAATACTGGAAGTGAAAAATTCACTAGAGGGACTTAAAAGCAGAGTAGGAAGTACAGAAGAATGGATTAGTGAGCTGGATGAAAGACTAGATGAAATCACCCAAGCTGAACAGAAAAAAGAAAAAAAGAATTAAAAAGAGTGAGGACAGTGTAAGGGACCTCTGGGACACATCAAGTGCACTAACATCTGTGTTACAGGTGTTTGGCCCCTAAATATATAAAGCAACTTTTAACAGACATAAAAGGAGAAATAGACAGTAAGACAATAATAGTAGGGGGCTTTAACACTCCACTTACACCAATGGATAGATCATCCAAACAGAAGATGAATAAGGAAACATTGGCCTTAAACAACACATTAGACCAGAGGGACTTAGTAGATACATACAGAACATTCCATCCGAAAACTGAAGAATACACCTTCTCTCCAAATGCACATGGAACATTCTCCAGGAATGATCACATATTAGGCCACAAAACAAGTCTCCATAAACTTAAGAAGACTGAAATAATACCAAGCATCTTTTCTGACCGCAATCATATGAAACAAGGTATCAACTATAGGAAGAAAATCAGAAAAGCCACAAATATGTGGAGATTAAACAAAATGCTACTGAACCTCATTTGGGTCAATGAAGAAATCAAAGGAGAAATTCAAAAATACCTGGAGATAAATGAAAATGAAAATATGACATGCCAAAATTTATGGGATACAGCAAAAGCAGTTCTAAGAAGGAAGTTTATAGTTTTACAGACCTACCTCAACAAACAAAAAAATCTCAAATAAACAGTCTAACAGTGTACCTAAAGGAACTGGAAAAGAAGAACAAATAAAGCCCAAAATTAGTAGAAGGAAGGAAATAATAAAAACCAGAGAATAAATAAATGAACTAGAGACTAAAAAAAAGAAGAAGAAGAAGAAGAAAAGAAAAAGAAAAAAATCAATAAAACCAAGAGCTTGTTCTTTGAAAAGGTAAACAAAATTGACAAACCTTTAGCTAGACTCACTAAGAGAAAAAGAGAGAAGACTCAAATAAAATCAGAAAGAAAAGAGGAGAAATTACAATTGACACCTCAGAAATACAAAAGATTATAAGAGAATACTATGAAAAGCTACATGGCAACAAGTTGGATAATCTAGAAGAAATGGATAAATTCTTAGCCTCATACAACTTCCCAAAACGGAATGAAGAAGAAATACAGAATTTGAATAGACCAATCACCAGTAAGGAGATTGAAATAATAATCAAAAACCTCCCCTCAAATAAAAGTCTAGTACCAGAAGGCTTCCATGGTGAATCCTACCAAACATTCAAAGAAGACTTAATATCTACCCTTCTCAAACTCTTCCAAAAAACTGAAGAGGCAGGGAAGCTTCCTAACTCATTCTATGAAGCCAACATTACCCTGATACCAAAACAAAACAATGACAACACAAAATAAGAAAATTACAGGCCAATATCACTGATGAACATCAGTGCAAAAATCCTCAACAAAGAGCCAGCCCAGTGGTGTAGCAGTTAAGTCCGCACGCTCTGTATGGCAGCCTGGGGTTCACAGGTTTGGATCCTCGGTTCGGGCTGATGCACCACTTGTCAAGACATGCTGTGGCAGCATCCCATATAAAGTAGAGGAAGATGGGCATGATGTTAGCCCAAGGCCAATCTTCCTCAGCAAAAAAGAGGAGGATTGGCGATGGAGGTTAGCTCAGGGCTAGTCTTCCTCATACACACAAACAATTCCTCAACAAAATACTAGCAAATCAAATACAACAATACATTAAAAAGATTATCCACCATGGTCAAGTGGGATTTATTCCAGGGATGTGGGGATGGTTCAACATCCACAAATCAATCAACACAGTACACTCCATTAACAAAATCCAGAATAAAAATCACATGATTATCTCAATAAATGCAGAGAAAGCATTTGACAAGATACAGCATCCATTTATGATAAAAACTCTGAATAAAATGGGTATAGAAGGAAAGTACCTCAACATAATAAAGGCCATATATGATAAATACACAGCTCATATCATCCTCAATGGTGAAAAACTGAAAGCTATCCCTCTAAGAACAGGAAGAAGACAAGGATGCCCACTTTCACTGCTTCTATTTAACATATTATTGGAAGTCCTAACCAGAGCAATCAAGTAAGAAAAAGAAATAAAAGTGATCTAAATTGTAAAAAGAAGTGAAACTGTCACTATTTGCAGATGACATGATTTTATATATAGAAAACCCTAAAGAACCCACCAAAAAACCTTTAGAAATAATAAATGAATATGGTAAAGTTGCAGGATACAAAATCAACACACAAAAATCTGTTGTGTTTCTATATACTAAAAATGAAGTAGCAGAAAGAGAGATTAAGAATCCAATCCCATTTATTATTGCAACAAAAAGAATAAAATACCTAGGAATAAACTTAACCAAAGAGGTGAAAGATCTGTATACTGAAAACTATAAAACATTGTTGAAAGAAACCATAGTAAAGAAACTCCAAAATGTTGAACAGGTATGTTTTAAACAAAGAAACAAAAACATCTCAGTAATTTCTAATATTTTGCCTTTATTCTTAATTCCCCAAGTTTTTTGTATATACCTTAAAGAAGATATTCATAAAAAACATATTGTATAATTAAAGAAAAAAAATCTTCACTAAAATCTGAGAATACCATTTTTTTGTATTGTGTAGATACTATACATACATACTATACCATAAATGCATGCATAAATATATACAGGTTTATTTCTACTTAGATACATTCTATCAAGAAAATATTACCCAAATATAATTCTTAGATTCAAACATTTCTATACAGGGTTTATGAGCCCCTGGCAGCAACATCTGTGAATCCAGTGCTCCTGGCAGTGGTTCTGCCAGCACCCCCAGATAACCTAGGAACAGCAGCACAGTTGGTGCATGGGGCAGCAGCACCCGAGCCTGTGGAGAACCTGGAGACAGCCAGTGGGAGAACATGAGGCCTAGGCAAGCCCAGAAGCAGCAGAAGTGCTCACAGCCTGATGACCCTGGTGGTGACACCTGAGACAGCAACATTATAAGCAGCAAGGTACCAGCAACCTCAGAGGCACAAGGAGGGCACTGATGATGAAGGCAGTGGAGGGTGGAAAATGCAGGCTCTCAAATACAGCCAGAAGCTGCTCAGAACCAAAGTAACCAAAGCTGTACCTAAATAAGAAAGGTGGTGACTTCTGCAAATATTCCAGTATAGGATCAATTCATCAAGTACCATGAAGAACTATAGTAACACTGCAGAACAGAAAGGGAATGACAACTCCAGAAACCAAACTTGAAGTCACAGAAGAATACAATCTAATGGGCAGGAAATTCAAAGTAGCTGTCATGAAGAAACTCAATGAGTTACAAGAAAACTCAGAAAGAGTTCAGTGAGCTCAGGAATAAAATTAATGACAGAAGGAATACTTCACCAAAGAGATTGAAACTCTAAAAGGAAAAAACATAAATACTGGAGATGAAGAACACAATTAATGAGATGAAGAATAAAGTAGAAAGTATTAAAAATAGCACAAAGCAAATGGAAGAGAGAATTAGTGAGCTCGAAGATAGAAATCTAGAAATGATTCAGGTGGAGGAGGAGAGACAACTAGGATTTTAAAAAAATGAAGAAATTCTATGAGAAATATTCAACTCAATTAGGAAAATTAGCATAAAGATAATAGGTATCCTAGAAGAAGAAGAGAGGGAGAAAAGAGCAGAGAGCTTATTCAAAGAAATAATAGCTGAGAACTTTGCAAACCTGGGGAAGGAACTGGACATTCAACTACATGAAGCTGATAGAAATCCTAATTACCTCAAAGCAAAAAGATCTTCTCTAAGGTATATAATATTAAAACTATCAAAAGTTGATGACAAAAGAATATTAAGGGCAGCCACAGAGAAGAAAATAACATATAAAGAAACCCCCAACAGACTTTCAGTGAATTTCTTTTTTGTGTGTGTGTGTGAGGAAGACCAGCCCTGAGCTAACATCCATTGCCAATCCTCCTCTTTGTGCTGAGGAAGACTGGCCCTGGGCTAACATCCGTGCCCATCTTCCTCTACTTTATATGGGACGCTGCCGCAGCATGGCTGACAAGCAGTGCGTCTGCGGGTGCCTGGGATCTGAACTCACGAACCCCAGGCTGCCAAGTGCAAACTAAACCGCTGAGCCACCGGGCTGGCCCCAACTGATTCAGTGAATTTCTTAGCAGAAACCATACAGGCTAGGAGAGAGTGGAAAAATAGATTCAAAATACTGAAAGACAAAAACAAACAGCCAAGAATACTCTATCCAGCAAAATTCAAATCTTTCAGATATGACAAAGAAATAAAAGCTTTCCCAGGCAAACAAAAGAAGAGGGAGTTCATCGCCACTAGACCTGCCTTACAAGAAATGTTGAAGGGAGCCTTCTTACCTGAAACAAAAAGGCAAAGGTTTACAAAGCTTTGAGCAAGGAGATAAATAGACAGACAAAATCAGAAAATTGCAGCTCTCTATCAGAATAGGTTAGTAAAACTTTAATTATAGCATAAAAGATAAGGGACAGAAGACATCAAAAATAAGTATAACCACTTTAATTTGTTCACAAACTCACAACATAAAAAAGAATAGTTTATGAGAACAAAAACATGGAAGGGGAAGAAGAAAAGGATGGAACCTGCATAGCCTAATGGAGATAAGAGGCTATCAGAAAAAGAACTATCTCATCTATGAGATCTTTTATACAAACCTTGTGGTAACCACAAAACAAAAAAGCAAAGCAGAGTCACAAATCATAAATAAAGAGAAAAACATCACAGAAAAACGCCAAACTGAAATGGCAGCCAGAAATACAAGGAAAAAGAAATAATGGAAATACAGAACAACCAGAAAACAAAAGATAAAATGGCAGTATAAGGCCCTCATATATCAATAATCACTCTAAATTTAAATGGATTGAATTTAATCAAAATCAATCAAAAGACAAAGAGTGGCTGGATGGATTAAAATACAAGGCCCAACAATATGCTGCCTCCAGAAACACATCTCAGCTCTAAAGACAAACACAGATTCAGAGTGAAGGGATGGAAGATGATACTCTAAGCAAACAGCAACCAAACAAAAGGAGATGTAGCCATACTTATATCAGAAAAAACAGACTTCAAGACAAAAAAGATAACAAGAGACAAAGATGGGCATTATATAACAACATTCAATCAAGAAGACATAACACTTATTAATACATATGCAGCTAACACAGTAGCACCAAAGTATATAAACCAACTATGAACAGACCTAAAGGGAGAAATTGGCAGCAACACAATAGTAGGTCACCTTAACACCCCACTTATGTCAATGGATAGATCATCCCGATAGAAAGTCAACAAGGAAACACTTAGCTTAAATGAAACACTAGACCTGATAGACTTTATATACATTCAATTCAAAAACAACAGAATACACATTTTTCTCAAATGCTCCTGGAACATTCTTAAAGATAGACCATAAGTTGGGAAACAAAGCAAGCTTAAATAAATTTAAGAAGATTGAAATCATATCAAGCATCTTTTCTGATCACAATGCTATGAAACTAGAAATCAACTACAGGAAAAAAGCTGGAAAAGTCACAAATATGTGGAAATAAATAGCATGCTACTAAACAACTATTGGATCATTGAAGAAATCAAAAAATACCTGGAGACAAATGAAAATGAAAATACAATCTATTGAAACCTATGGGATGCCCCAAAAGCGGTACTAAGAGGAAAACTTATAGCAATAAGGCCTACCTCAAGAAATAAGAAAAATTTCAAATAAACAATCTTATACTCTCAAATAAACAATCTTACACCTAAAAGAACTTGAAAAATGAAGAACAAACAAAGCCCAAAGGCAGGAGAGGGAAGGAAATAATAAAAGTTGAAGGGAAATGAATGAAATAGAGACTAAAATGACAATATAATGGATCAAAGAAGCTAAGAGCTGGTTCTTTGAGAATAAAAAATATTGACAAACCATTAGCTAGACTCACTAAGAAAAAAAAGAGAGAAGACTCAAATCAATAAAATCAGAAGTGAAAGAGGAGAAATCACAACAGACAGTGCAGAAATACAAAGAATTATAAGAGAACACTATGAAAAACTTTATGCCAACAAATTGGATAATGTAGAAGAACTGGATAAATTTTTAGAATCATACAATTTCCAGAACTTAATCAAGAAGAAATAGAGAATCTGAGTAGAACAATCACAAGTGAAGAGAGTGAACTAGTAATCAATAACATCCCCAAAAGCAAAAGTCCAGGACCAGATAGCTTCTCTGGTGGATTCTACCAAACATTCAAAGAAGATTTAATATCTATCCTTCTCAAACTCTTCCAAAAAATTGAGGAGCACAGGGTGATTCCTAACTCATTCTATGAGGCCAAAATTACGCTGATATCAAAACCAGACAAGGACAACAGAAAGAAGGAAAATTACAGGCCAATATCACTGATGACCACAGATGCAAAAATCTTCAACAAAATGTCAGCAAATCAAATACAAAAATACATTAAAAGATCATGCACCATGATTTAAGTGGGATTTATTTCAGGAATGCAGGAATGGTTCCATATCTGCAAATCAATCAATGTGATACACCACATTAACAAAATGAAAAATAAAAATCACACGATCATCTCAATAGATGCACAGAAAGCATTCGGCAAGATCCAACAACCATCTATGATAAAAACCCTCAATACAATGGTTCTGGAAGGAAAGTACCTCAACATAATAAAGGCCATATATGACAACCCCACAGCCAACATCACCTCAATGGTGAAAAATTGAAAGCCATTCCTCTGAGAGCAGGAACAAGACAATGATGCCCACTCTCACCACTCCTATTCAACATAGTACTGGAAGTTTTAGCCAAAGCAATCAAGCAAGAAAAAGAAATAAAAGGGATCCAAACTGGAAAGAAAGAAGTAAGACTGTCACTATTTGCAGCTAACATGATTCTATATACAGAAAACCCTAAAGAATCTACCAAAACACCATTAGAAATAATTAACGAATACAGTAAAGTTGCAGGGTACAAAACCAACTTACAAAAATCGGTTGCATTTCTATACACTAATAGCCAGCTAGCAGAAAGAGAAATCAAGAATACAATCCCATTTACAATCACATCAAAGGGAATAAAATACCTAGGAGTAAATTTAACCAAGGAAGTGAAAGACCTATACACTGAAAACTATAAGATATTATTGAAAGTAGAAGATGACATAAAGAAATGGAAAGATATTCTGAGCTCATGGATTGGAAGAATAAACATAGCTAAAATGTCCATATTACCTAAAGCAATCTACAGATTCAATGCAATCTCAATCAGAATCCCAGTGACATTCTTCATGGAAATAGAACAAAGAATCCTAAAGTTTATATGGAACAATAAAAGACCCTGAGTAGCAAAACGTATCTGAGAAAAAAGAACAAAGTTGGAGGTATCACACTCCCTGAATTCAAAATATACCACAAGTCTATAGTCATCAAAACAGCATGATACTGCCAGAAAGACAGACACACAGATCAATCGAACAGAATTGAGACCCCAGAAATAAACCACACATCTGTGATCAGCTTGGATCCTTTGTCAAAGGATCCAAGAATGTACAATGGGGAAAGGAAAGTCTCTTCAATAAACGTTACTGGGAAAACTGGACAGTCAAGTGCAGAAGAATGGAAAGTAGACCATTATCTTGCACTGTACACAAAAATTAACTCAAAATGGATTAAAGACTTGAAAGTAAGACCTGAAATCATAAAACTCCTAGAAGAAAACACAAGCAGTATACTTTTTGACATTGGTCTTAGCTGTATCTTTTTTAATACCATGTCTACTTAGGCAAGGGAAACAGAAGAAAAAATAAACAAATGGGACTACATCAGACTAAAAAGCTTGTGCACAGCAAAAGAAATCATCACAAAAAAAAAGACAACCCACCACCTGGAAGAAAATATTTGCAAATCATGTATAGGACAGCAGGTTAATTTCCAAAATATAAAGAACTCATACAACTCAACAACAACAAAATAAACAACTTTTTTCAATTAAAAAATGGGCAGGGGGGGGCCGCCCGGTGGCGCAGCGGTTTAGTCCGCGCTTGGCAGCCCGGGGTTCGCAGGTTCGGATCCTGGTCGCCCGCCGACGCACTGCTCGTCAGCCATGCCGTGGTGGCGTCCCGTATAAAGTAGAGGAAGGTGGGCACGATGTTAGCCCAGGGCCAGTCTTCCTCAGCAAAAAGAGGAAGATTGGCGATGGATGTTAGCTCAGGGCTGGTCTTCCTCACAAAAAAAAAAAAAAAAAAAAAAATGGGCAGAGGATATGAATAGACATTTTTCCAAAGAAGATATACAGATGGCTAACAGGCACCAGAAAAGATGTTCAACATCACTAATTATCAGAGAAATGCAAATCTAAACTACAGTGAGATATCACCCGTCAGAATGGCTATAATTAACAAGACAAGAAATAAGTGTTGGAGAGGATGTGGAGAAAAGGGAACCCTCATACACTGCTGCTGGGAATGCAAACTGGTGCAGCCTCTGTGGAAAATAGTATGGAGATTCCTCAAAAAATTAAAAAGAGAGATACCATGTGATCCAGCTATTCCACTACTGGGTATTTATCCAAAGAACATGAGATCAACGATTCCAAAAAATAAATGCAACCCTACGTTCATTACAGTATTAGTCACAATAGCCAAGACATGGAAGCAACTCAAGTGCCCATCAACTGATGAATGGATAAAGAAAATGTGGTGTGTGTATATATATATATATATATATATATATATATATATATATATATACATATACAGTGGAATACTAATCAGCCATAAAAAAAAGACAAAATCATGTCATTTGTGACAACATGGATGGACCCTGAGGGTATAATGCTAAGTGAAATGTCAGGTAGAGAAAAACAAATACCGTATGATTTCACTCATATGTGAAAGATAAACAAAAAGATAACGAGAGCAGATTGGTGATTACCAGAGGGGAAGGGGGTGGAGGATGGCGAAAGGGATAGAGGGGCACATGTTAATGGTGACGGATGAAAACTTGACTGTTGGTGGCGAACATGATGTAGTCTGCGTGGAAACTGCAATATAACAATGCACACCTGAAATTTACATAATGTTACAAGCCACTATGACCCCAATAAAATAACTGAAAAAACAAAAACTTAGACATGGCATCCTGTCACAATAAAACCCCACCACATTTCTATACAGGGTTTAAAATTCAATCTGATTTGAAAGACGGGTGATATTTCTTCCAGGGAAGTTCGCAGTCATGAGTTAGTCTCTTGAGTGGCAGTTTAGGGCAAACATTTAAAAACCAATTTAAAAAATAAAAATCTATGTTTGGAACTTCTCTGATAAATAAGAAAACAACAAAAAAAATTTAAATCATCATAAATGAAACTGTGTACCATTTTAGAGAAATGTCGACATCTTACTTGAAGGTCAATCATCGATACTTAAAAGAACAAAAGAATCTGGAGGACAATTTCATTCACATGTATTTCTAATTTGTTTTAAATCTTCCCAAGTGCTTCCTTTTAATTTCTGTAATAATACACACTCGTATTTTATGGAATTACTTAGAGTTAATTCATTTACATTTATAAGCAAATTAAGCTAATTTAAAATTAAGATGCAAGTAATAAGTCTTTCGCTTGATTTACATTAATAAAAATAGTTGACCTGAAGGTTTATGAAATTATTCTATCTGGAGCATTTCTGAGTGAGGATCAGTCATAATAATTTTCCTGGGACAAAGTGATTCCAAATAAATTCATTACCAGAATTATTTCCATAAAGGATGTCTATGTACTTTGTTGTTTTTTCTTCTGGTGCTTTTGCTCGCTGGATTATCAGAGGTGAGAGAAGCCATCACACCACGATACTTTTCTTTTTTGCTGGCAACTGAGCAATGCCTGGAACTCAGTAGAACCTCCATAAATGTGCTCTTATGAGTGTTTCTGTTGCTTCCTTACATGTTGTATCACAATACAAAGGCTTCACTAAATCACTCAAAAAGTGGTCAGTTTGGGGCAAATACTCTTCTCTTAAAAAAATACAAAACAGAGTTTTCTGAATTCATTAAAAGTCAAATTTTAGCAGTTATTTATATTTACTGGTGGATAAAAAAAATCAGTACATATTTTTAAATTGGACCTTGACTTCTCTGGATCTCAGAATTCAGAGATCATGGATCTTTATTGCGTCAGGACTCACAGAGGGGAAGTCACTTAAGTGGCATGTAGATTAATATTTAGGTTAATTGTTTCTAGCCACAGATCCATTTCTCCACCTGTATTATAATCACTGGCTTTCTTACTGCAAGAGCTATAAAGAGATAACTTCTTCTTTGGAGAAATTCATTTTATATACATATATAGTTATCAGTATCTATTATCTATCTATCTAATCTATCATCTATCTCTATTTATCTATCTACCTATCACCTATCTATCATCTCTCTCTCTCTATCATCTATCTATCTATCTAATCTATCATCCATCTATCATCTATCTCTATTTATCTACCCACCTATCACCTATCTATCTATCTATCTAACTATTAGCATTTTCCAGATACTTATTTGGTTTTGGAGAAAAGTATACATGTTCCAAATCATCTACCAACAGTAGGATGTGGGGTTAAATCTCAAGCAGAAAATCAGTCAATCTCATTGTGAAATCATCCTGATTGTACTGTTGCTGTTTTGGACTTGGAACCAGGTTCCTGGCATTCTTGTCCATGGCCCATGCTTCTGCCTCAACTTGCATGACCAGTGTGATGTTTGCTTTACTTTTCTCACGTGCTCTTGTGCCATCCTGCCAGTATGGGCCAGATGGACACCACCCCCACCTTATCTCCATATCTGTCTCCTTCCATGTCCCTCCACTTTTTCCTACTCTCCAAGCCCCTAAACATCCACATCTTTGTGTATGTTCCCTTTTAACAGAAGAGTGTGTTCTTCTATTACACCTAAATTACTCTATATCATACTCTGTGCAAAGTCATAGCTCCCAAATGGTACTCTTGCCTAAGAGTAAATTAAAATTAAAATTGAATCTACTTTAGTTTTCTACTTGGTCTACCCTTCTTCATGATCGCTTTTCTTCATTCATTTTTCTAACCCAACACTCCAAGTCTAATGGTCAAGTTAGAACTATTTCATAGAACTCCCCAAACAATTAAAGTGGGCATTTGCTTCTTTCTAAGGCTTCTCTTTCCTTTACAGGCACACAGCTGCTTTATTTATTTGTTTGTTTATTTAATTTATTGCTGAGGAAAATTCTCCCTGAGCTATCATCTGTACCAATCTTCCTCTATTTTGTATATGGGTTGCTGCCACAGCATGGCTGACAAATGGTGTAGGTCTGAGCCTGGGATCCAAACCTGCAAACCCCAGGCTGCCAAAGTAGAGCACAAGAACTCAACCACTAGGCCATGAGGCTGGCCCCAGAACATAGCTCCTTTAGAAAAAGAAAAAAAATATATACAGCAATGTCTATTAATATGGACATATTAGGAAGGAAAAAAATCAAAGTTTTTCCTATCATATTAATTAAACACACCTAACAATTCCAGCTTGCCTGCCTAAGGACATTTAATCTGAGACAAGTGACAGGACCTCCTGGGAACACGTTCTATATCTCTATACAGACTCATGTAGCTTTGACAATTTATAAATTAATCCTAGTCAATATAAACCCTCTTCAAACTAACAACTTTGTCTGGGAGCTACAAGGTTGCAATTCAAAAGCTCAAGAGTTAAAGTCATTACAGTTAATACCATCTTAAGATTTTTGGATAGTTAACATTTTTGCTGGTCAGTTCATAATTTAGGTCAAAATTAGGCTATTATGTAAAACCTATAAGGACTGAAGAGCAGTGACAACATAGCCATGAATTATGTGCGTAGTCAAATGAATAATACTAGCAGAGTGGTGATGAATGCTACCCTTGCCAATTTCTATTTCCAGTGTCCCTTTTCTTTTCTAAGAAGAATAATAAAACATGTCACAGAACTTCGCTAATTGGTATCATTGCTTCCAGCACTCTGATTCATGTCTGACTTTAAAAAGCTATGTAAGGGGAGCTTGAATTGGTATTAAATTGTCAAGAATTACTCACAAAAGCTTCCCAAACTATTGCTGTTGCTAATGCAGCATGTTTTATTAAACCTTCTTTCAGGCAAATAATTTCACAGACTGCCTCATATTTCAACTCAATTTCCATGTAACCTAAAAAAAAAAAAAAAGGTGAAAGGAAAAACACTTTCTTCTCTTTAAAATATTTGAAATGTATTGTCTTGGCTTGTGAAGGAAAGAAAATGATGAATTCCTTATACTGAAAAATGTTTGGCACTTGGAGATATTTTTCAGTACAGCTAATACAACTAAGATCTGTTTGTTTAGGGGAAAAACAGCTAGTTTGGGTTCAAAATGTAGAGCTGCTATCAATTCAATCAAATAATGAAGAGCCCCTTTATAACCCAACTATGTACTTATTCAGCACTAGGGTGATGAGAGAATTTTTTGGTGGGAGAAACAAAATGTGCGTGTGTGTGTGTGTGTGTGTGTGTGTGTGTGTGTGTGCATGAGAGCATACATTCTGTTTTGTTTTACCTCCGATGTAAGGAGAGACGATAGCCTGCATGGATGACTAAATCTGAAAGGCTAAGAGATTTTTGAGTGGGTCCCAGATAAAGTAAAGAGAATAAACAAAAGGGAAAAAGAAAGAAACAAATGCTTTTGCCAGCACAATAGCTATGTGCTAGGTGCCAGGTGCCGGCATTTGCATTTGCGTTGATTTGTTTCCCAGAAGAGATAAAGGGAATGCATCTGAATAGCAGCTGCAATTGGAGTCACCACCAGATGAATCCCAGTCTAGATCACTGTCACTTTGCATGAGCATCTGGATGCTGCAGAGGATAAACAGACAAGTTAACAAGGGATGCAAAAGGGACCACCACCTGTGGCTGAAAACATGGGCTGCTTCTCTGAACATTTATTATCATCTTCTTTCAGTTTTCCTTCCTTAATGAAAGTCCAGAAAGCGACACCTGCTTTTTTTCTGGACAATGTTCCATTCAGGTGTCACATTTAAGTTCTTCCAATTAAATGCACCTGCGTGAGATATGAAACAAACCAGAGCTGACCTAGGTGATGAGATGGGTGGGTGCGAGGCATCAGTTGCACTGGTATAGATCATAGCATACGTGACATGGTTTGGACAAAGCAGCTTGGAAAGCTTATCAGGCAGACCCCCAACAGTAGAGGAAATATCAACTCCATTGATAGCCTACATCTGTCAAGTAACTTTGGAGATTATCCCTGGGAGATCAGACAAAGATTTGTTTCTTTAGCTCTCCTAATGATTACTTAAGCCATTTAATGCTCTTTATCAAATCTCTTTTTGCCAGTATGCATTCTTTCCTCTGCTGTTGAATGCTGACCAATGCAATAATTAGTACCCAGAGAGGCCAGCTGTAACAGGCTGTCAGAGAAATGTGAGTATGTAACAGTTGATCCCCAGGTGGCATTCAAGGCAGTAGGCATAACTCTATCACAAAAGGATGGTACACGGGAAGCCCACAATATGTAGCATGGATTGAAGTTTGGCTCTGACAAACCACATGGCTGCTTTGTTTGAATGTCTGGTGGCGATGACAGTGAGATAGACTGATTTAATTGCATTCTCTAATGCTAATGAATAAATATTGTGAGTTCAAAGTTTAAAGCTTGTCTAAGTGTTAACACTTGTTTAAGTCTCAAAGCATGGTGAGAGGACCAGGGAGCTCCTACCTCCAAGAATTGCTCTTGTATTAAAGCCACAGGCTGTTTTAGGACAAATCTGAGAAGACTCTAATGCTTAATGTTGCTGAGATGGAGTATGGATTGACTCCACAGCCTCAACACATCTCTTGTGTGAAAGTTGTCCCATATATTGGAAAATACAGGGATTTAGCTCTGGGATGTGGACTTTTGGGTTGGTTCAGATGACTCTTGACACCCCCAAACTCCTCTGAGCCAGCAAATGAAACCCCTTCTCCCGAGTTGGTGAAGCTATCGGTTTTTTTTTTTTTGCCTGAAGACCCTATAGTTTTCTTATCCAAAGTAAGTAGCTGTTAATGAGTTGCCACTTTTCCTTATGCCTTACCCTTAAAAACCTTCACTTCTTCAGGTCTATAATGAGCACAGAACGAACCCTGCACCGATGCTGGCAAATACAGGTCCCACCCAGAGGAGACACATACAACCAATGGATCACAATATTCTGCTCATGTTTATAAACAGACCATTTCAGAGGTGATATATGGGAATACATTTGGAGATTGCTAGAAAAACATTTATTTTTCATGACAGTGTACTCATGGATATGAGTGAATTTTTCAGATACTAGATTCAATATTCTTCCTTGAGCAAAAGGCACTGTTTCTAACCATTTGCTAAATCATTCCTGTAAACTGTGCTTAATTTTGGCACATATTTAAATATACTTATCTTAACATGAGACATTTCATTTCCCATTTCCCAAGATATCAGCCATAAAATACTAGTCTTTGGGGTAACACCCCTGGAGAAGTAGACTTTTTGGAGACATATGGATACTTGTACATGGGAAAGCACATATTTGACAGTAACTGTGGAAAGGGACAACCAATAACAGTCTTTAATGCAAGGCTTTATGAAAAAATTTCCACTTGCAAAGCACTCTAATGAGTTACCTGATGAGGGAGATGCTTAAGGATAATCTAGGGCTGACGTAGGAAGGTTCAAGTTTACTTTCTTCTGAGCACTTTTTACTGATCAAATTCTAAGAAGGTAGTGGAAGCTTGGGCTGTATGGGGCCACCTTGGAGAAGCAGGGTCTGCAAGGTGGAGCAGTGGTTTAGTGAAGGTTGGTTGGACAATTTGGGTTTAGCAAGAAGAGCAAAGATGTGTACTATGGGGCAAAGTTCCCACAAAAGGTAAAGTGACTCTTTCAGGAACTCTCAGCATATCCCAGAACTTCTAACAGATAAAATGAGAAGTAAACTTAAAAACTGAAAAACTTTCCTCATGTTGCAAATTGATCATTACACCATACAGAAGGCATCGTCTCACATAAGTGGTTTTAAAAAGTGTACGTTGAAACTCCTTTTATGAGAGACTTCTTCTGGATGCAGCACGTAGAAATCTAAATAGTTACTGCCTTCAGTTTGAAAAGAATTATAAGCATGCAGACCCAGGTTCTGAAATAAATCAGAATACTGGCGTAAATGAAATAATGTAAAAATGCAAAATGGAAATATATTATTTTTCTTTTGCTTCCCTGACTTTTGTAATCATATCTAAAGATTTTTATACCAAGTGAAGTTGTTAGAAAGGTATAGGTTCAATTTACATCTGATATCTCAAGCCACAAATAAGGGGGCATACGGTTTGCATGAAACTGATATTTTGTAGAATTGGTTTTGCTTGAAGAACGCATATTTTCTAATATATCAGGTTTGAAATATACCATTTGACTAATATGAGTGATCTGACAAGTTATTAACCTTGAGTAAACTGTTGAATGAGAATAATGAAAACATATTGACATAACCATCTTCTTAAATGATTAGGTGTTCTTGGTACAGAACAATCATATCTCAGCAAATAGAGTATGATATTCATATAAAAGTTGGAAAAAAGGAAAGACAGAAGACAATGCTCCATATTTTTGGGATATGTGGTCTATGTGTTATCTTCTTGCCCCTAGTGAAAATTTCACAAATTGTTTGTACTTCAAAAACAGACTGGAAGACTAAATTTTAGCTCTAGGCCATTTTTCACTTTGTTCCTAATTTTCACAGTAATGCAGGGGAAATGTCTGCAAGTAAATAGGTATTCTTTTCCTTCCATTTTTTGACACTGTATTTATCTGTACTCTATCACCGACAAAAGGATCCATTGCAACAATATGAAAATAGGACACCATCAGATGACTTTCTATTCACGAATTTGATGGAAGAATAAAAGTGTTACTAATTATATAGACAACGTATACTTTTAGCATGGATTGAAACCAAAAATTACAGCTTACTATCCAATTAATGAAAATCGAAAGAAAAAAACAGATGTTGAAAGTGTTGCCTTATAAATTTCAATCATTATGCAGGTGTCACCATACACCTTCGTTAGTAATGGCCTTTGACATGGGAGCATAAAACCTTCTTTCATGAAATTTTAAATTGAGTTCTCCAGGAAAATGAATCCTGTAAATCACATATTACCGTCAAACTAAAGTGACCTTCTTTTTCTCGTGGGTCACACAAATCTGTTTGTCACTGGGCTGGCCAGGCTGCTAAATTTGATATTGATATTTTCTCAAGCAAAGTAACCTCTCATTATATGGTCACTTTAGGTAATGTTTAGTTAAAAAAATCTTACTTAATTTCAACCATTTAAGGTATTTAAGCCTTTAAAATTAAGATGGGGTGAGGCACGTATCAACTAGTTATTACATGTTTTTAACAAATGATGATTTTTTCTTTGTTAGTTGGCCAAATTGGATTTTGATTGTTCTTATTTTTAGAATATTTTAATAATGTAACATATTTAACATAATGTAATAAGGAACTAAATAAGGTATGTAAATGAGGCAAATAGATAGTTTTTAGATAATTCTACATTTGGCCCATGATGAGCAGAGGACATTTGGCAAAGTCTGGAGACATTTTTAGTTGTCACATCTGGGGAGGATGGTTCGCTATTGGCATCCTCTGGGTAGAGAACAGGGATGCTTCTTAATATCCTACCAGGCACCAAAGAATTATCCAACCCAAATGTCAATAAAGTAGAGGTTGAAAAACCTGCCTTAGCATGACAGACCTTGTCTGTCAGTCTGTCTGTCTGCCTATTTAAGTGGTTCTCAACTGATGGCTAAGAAACTGTGGTATACATATGGAGAGGATACATTCCATACAAAGGCTGCCTAGGGAAAGTGTAGTTTTAGATTGTGTAGGGAAAGAAGAATATTCTTCTACCCTCTAGGTCCTTCTGGCTGGTCTAAGAATTAAATTGACATGAGACAGAAAAATAGGAGAAAATCAAACACATTGAATAACATGTATACATGGGAGAAACCCAGGAAAACTGAGTAGCTCACGAAAATGGTTGAAGCCACCACCTTAAATACCATCTTCAGGTAAAAGAAAAAGGAGGATGTTGGGGGTAGTGGTTTGGGTGTTCAAAGGGGAGGAAGGCAATTCACATGGATATTGAAAAGCAAATGTCTGGTAAACAAATGTTTGCTGGGCTGTCTATAGACAGTGAGAGAGAACTTTGATTTAAAAAATGGGCCTTGCTAGGTGCCCTCCTGTCTACCATACCTAGAGTTATCTATGTCAATAGCTCCTTCCTGGAACAGGCCTTCTATCTTAAATTTTTCAGGCAGTTAGGGGGGCGGTCAAAGTTTCTTTTTGAGTCTTTTGTCTTAAAAAATAATCAAGCCAAAGAGACACATTTTGGGGTGGCAAATTCTGATCCCCCACACAAGCAATACCCATGTACAATTCCTGTGGTCACAACGACTATTTTCCAAAGTTGTTGTTTTCATTTCCTAGGGTTACCCTAACAAAATACCACAGATTCTGTGTTCTGGAGGCCAGACATCCGAGATCAAGGTGCCAGCAAGGCTATGCTTCCTGTGAAGGCACTAGGAAAGGATCTATTCCATTCTTTTCCTGAGCTTCTGGTAGTTTCTTGGCTTGTGGCAGCATAACTCCAGCCTTTACATGGTGTTCTGTATGTGTGTATGTCTTTGTGTCCACATTTCCCATTTTTATAAGGACACCAGTCACAATGGATTAGAGTCCCCCACACACACCAGTATGACCTCATTTTAACTAACTACATTGGCGATGACTCTATTTCCAAATAAGGTCACATGCATGGCTACAAAATTCCATCAAGCATAGACAATGATTCCATCAATTAACCATTATTACTTCAAGCATTAAGAAAATTACTGACTTAAGAGTAATTGTGATATTTCTAGAAGGAACACAGGTGCCACTGATATTACAAAATTTTACATCAATTAAAAATAACAGACTATGGGAAAGAAGACAACATCTCTGAGTAGACAGAATATCTCTAACTTTTCTATTCTCACCTATGATTTTAATATTTTCAACTAAAATCAAATACCCTCATGCAAATTAAATTCCATTTTCTTCCCATAAAAATACACTCTTTCTATTCTTTTTTCCTGTAAATTTTATTTTGCTTTTCAAAACCCCATGGTTTACTCAAGAAACAGACTCAAATTTGAAAGGTTGACTAATCAGAGTAAAGAGAACAATTGAGTACCTGCATATAAAGCAAAAATGCAAGATGCTGCAGTCTCTTCCCCATGGGCTTGCAAATATGATTTTGTGTTGACCTGATATGTAATTTTCTCCATGAGACCTAAAAGGAAGTTAAGGTTGAATTGTGTCCCCACCAAAAGTTATGTGCTGAAGTCCTAACCCCCAGGACTACCAAATGTGACTGTATTTCGAGATGGGCCTTTAAAGAGGTAACTAAGATGGAAAGAGGTCATTAGGGTGGACCCTAATCTAATGTGACTGATGTCCTTACAAGGAAAGGAGATGAGGACACAGACACACACACAGGGAAGACCACGTGACGACACAGGGAGAAGACGGCGTCTACACGTAAGGAGACCAGTCTGCGGTATTTTGTATGGGAGCCATAGCTGACTGATATAAGTAAAAATAAATCAAAAGAAGCAAAGAAACTAAATTTTAAAAATTTACTTTATATCACATTTTCTATCCATTATAGCAGTAATAACAAAGTATCAGGTGAATTTAGAGTTACCAAGATTCTAAAAAAATATATTTACACGTGAAAATTATGTATCATTATAGAAAATACATATTAGAAGAAGAATGTTATGAGCTTATTAGATATTCTTTCGCCTAATTCCAGAAGGGAAAAGAAAATAACCTCAGGACAGTCATACAGATGATGGGAAGGGAATCATTTTAAGTTCTACCAAGAGAGATTCGTATTCCATTTTCTTAACACAGAATCATGTTTTTAAGGATAGTTGCCATCTAATATGATACTCAATAACAGTGCACGAGATAACCCCAGCCCCTATTTCCAATTTACTTTCACAGGGAGCCACACACATATAAAATTCTAGAATACAGGCCACGTTTGAGAAAATGATCTAATATACCATTTTAACATTTTAATGCTTTCAGGCCGTAAGCAAGCTGTTTTGTTGTTTGCAAACATTACAATTGATTGCATATTCTTGTTTGAATAAATGGCAGAACATCTGGTATTAAAAAAAACAAGAGCAAACTATTATTTGCAATCTTGTTATGAGGTAGGCCATATATAGAAGGAGGAGGGGTTTCGGTGGTGAGTGCAAATTCTATGGTGCTAAACTCCCATCTTTAGATATTTAATTAGGGAGAAATTATTGGTATTTATTAATAAAAATATTGTCATTGAGTAGAGATTATAGAATGCTACCAGAAAAAAAATAAAGCTTCCCCAAAATTGCTGGTCACAGCAAAGTTTTTAGAATGTTTATTTGGTCTCTACAGGTATTTGTACCCCAAATGAATCACCTAGAAAACTAAAATAAATAAATACAACTCAAATAAATCACCTAGAAAGGCTGAATGATTTTACTTAAGGCATGACTGTTCACTTTGAAATAATTATTGTGTAGACCATAAATATGGATCAGTAGCAAGTATACCCAATGCTGGGTGTCAGAAGCAAATTATGTCTCTGACTGTCTCTTTACTTATATGATTGGCCACTAGGTTGGGACCACGTTTCTGACATTTCACCTGAGAAAAATTTTTCCCGGACTATGAAGGTAATGAGGTCAAACTTTTGCTCTTAAAATTGCTAAGACAGAAATAAGGAATTCTTCCTCCAACGCAGTTAGTGGGACAATTGCGATGATAAAATTGGGCTTTCTCTCTCCATGCCCTGTCTTGAGAGATTAGATGTCCATTTGTGGAGTGGTTTCCTACCTGAGAGTGGATTCTCACCCACACTATTGCCCTTTCTGACAAACCAAATCTTTACAAGTGCTCAAATAGGATTAAGAGTTGGCAATGGACAAGTCCAGCCTGGATGGAGTGTGAGATGCATATTCACAGACTGAGTAAGTGATGGCAGAAGAGGTGAGCGTATGCACAGGGCAAACACATGTATCCTACGTTCCATGAGACCCAAGAGCCCTCCAAGTTCACAGTTGCAGCTCCAGCAGATGTTTCTCTTCTTTTTCTTTGCATCACCTTCATTAACTGCTTGTCCTTGAGATAAGAGGTTGGAGAGCCCTGGTGAAGGGCTTTACAGGATGAAACACGAGTGCTAATTACTATCAATTTTGCAAAAGACTACAAGAAAGCACGTTATAATCAAGTCATTCCATGCATCTTTCTGGTTCAAATAAAAAACTTATTCAAATTGCAGAAACTTTGTAATATGCAATTGTATCAAGCATCTACTTTTCTATATTTCTATAATTCAACAATGAAAATAACAATATCGAATGTATATATGCATTATGACCGTAAAGAAAAGAGCAGATGCATTCCATTATTCAGCATCTACAAAAAATATTATCATCTGAATTCTCAGCTGTTATTTGAACAAGTCTCGATTGATTGTGGGAGCAGGGCTATTTGGAAATATATATAATTATCGACATTATATGATTATTTCTTATAGTTACTATTCTTTTAAAAAATGGCACTTTTCTATTTCCTTTTCACCTGTATTAAAGTACTTACGTGTTATGGAACTACACAGTCAGTCATAACATGCAATTTTAATTATGTCTTTATCTGAAATATTGAATTCACTATGGCCAAGTTTTTTCCCCCTCCTCTCACTCACATATAATTTGTTTTGTCTTATTTTACAAAGATAAGTATTTAAATTTAATCTAAGAAACATAACTTGAATGTCTGTGTCCTCATCACAGCCACAAAATGCGATGAAATATCTTCACCTGTTTATAGCATCAATTAGTAACAATCCTCCTGGTTTAAGTTGCTTAGGATATTTAACGTCATATGCATTTTGCATATCTAATAGTTGATACTGATACTATTATTTAAATATACCCTTCCAGCTTTACTCTACAAGAAAGGTTAAGATCAAAGGAGTCAATGCATTTTATCAAAGCATAAATTTTGACAGGTTAGAGTTTCAGTGTTTTATGTGTGAAAAGATTAAATTACATATTAGTGTTTTAGGCATTGCCAATTATATCTATTCTTTTCCTATAGCGTATTATGGTTCCAAGGCATCCAGATGCATACCAGAGTATGTTAAATTTCAGATAACCAAAAATCTTACTAATTCAAAATAAATGAAATATATTTTGTCATAATTTTCTTTTCTCCATAGATTCACAACTTTTATCAAGACAATATTTACATGGGAGGCATAGTTTTAGAAAGGGTTTGGCAGAGTCATTATATTAATATCATCATATTATTTGGTAGATAATGTCAGTTTTGTTAGTGACTGCAAATATCAGCCATTTTCCAGCAAAATGAAATTAAGCTCTACTTTCTCTTTCCATAAGTGAATTCAGAATTCCTTTGTAACTATTTTTCACAAATGTAGTATGCCAAAGCTAAAATGAGGTGTCTTAAAAATCAAGTTAGATTGAACAGCTTTTATTCACATGGTTTAGATGAGGATGTTAGTTGTATTCTTTAAATGCTAGAGAAAAAAAGAATGCACATCACGTCAAATGGAAAACTTTGGGCTCCTTCGGCACACATGGCAAGATCGTCAGTTTCCTATGAAACGTGACAGCTTAACACAGGGAAGGTACGTTCATTTCACATAAACTCATAAGCCACACCCACCTACTTCCTCTTGATCAAAGTATCATTCAAGATCGAAATACTTTACCTTCTTTCAACAATTAAGAATGGCTCTCTTCTTGTTTCTCCATCTCTCCTGAAAATGTTCTTGCAACACGCTTTCCTTATGCTTAGCCACCACCAACCAAAACTTGAAAAGCCACCTCTTCTGCTAATATTCTGAGCTTGATTTTAATTGTGGAAGGTAAGGAAACTTTTGTGTGTGTGTGTGTGCATTGTTAGCCAAAGAGCATAACCTCTCACTGTTTTTTCTCAGCCCATTCATGAATATCGATGAGCATTGAATAAATGATCATTGATCCAAGAAAAGAAAATCAACTCATCAACAGCTGTCTCACCAAACCTATGAAAACTGTCTGCCATCCAGTCATAATGTGGATATCAACAGATAAAGCCTCTCAGAAATCTTACACTCAAGAATGACAATAAGAGACATCAGCAGGAAGTACATGAATGTGTATGGTTGCGTTGTCAAGTCAGTAAAAGAATAAAAGATTTCTCAGAAGGTGGGTTTTGGGGAGATCATGACAATTTCAGCAAAAGTCCAGGTGAAGGAAGTCTAACTGAGGCCAACGCCACAGGCCATTTCCATCATTTTTACAGAACATGAAGGAGGAGGATCTATAATATTGGATTATAAGGGAAATGGAAGGCTTTGTTTCTTGGGAGCCATGAAGAAGATTTTAACCAACCTAGGTATAAGAGAAAGGACATTTAGAACATTTTAGGCAGTTATAATAAAATGAAGTAGGTGTTACGGTTATAACTAAAAACCATTAAATTCTAATGGGTGTTATCTGAAATCCTGATATGTTTTATGTGCATCATCTCAGTAGGATTTCATAAAAAAACACCTTTCCATTAGGAATTATTATTATTCCTATTTATCCAAGAGTTTTGGTTTACTAGCACAGACCATGCTGCTTTTCAATTGGATTTCAAACCTTAGCTCTGTTCATGTAGGAGTTGGAATACTTTACTGTTGTCCTATACTTTCTGTTCAGCAAAACTTTGGCTTTTAAGATTCTCTGAATAGAGAGGGAATGGATTCAGCCATAATAAGCAGATGATCTTGTGATAGTCCTCAAGATAAATGGGAATAGGAGACAGCAGTTGTATTGGAATAGAAGGGGTGGATATAAACTTTTCCAGTGGGGGAAAAATAATTAGACACTGATTAGATGCAGACATAAAGATCTCTCAGAGATAACTGAATATTTCTTCCAACTTATACTCCCATTTCATAAAAATAGAAATCATATTCAATATTTGAATGTGACAGGATTTCTAAGCTACTTCATGATTATCCTTGAATCAAGAAGGTTAAGTGTGAAAATAAAATCAGTCGTAAAGAGAAAGCTGGTGAACACTGATAATTGGAAATATTTGTTTTGAATAAATAAAATAGAAGAGAGGCAATAACATTCACTTGAGCTCTGATTTTGTTTTCATGTGTTTTATTTTTTGGTCTTGCTACTCCCTTAGGAAACACCACAAAATGAACATTAAGTCGAGCTCACTGAATTTACATGTGAGAAGCATCTAAATTCGCAATGTCGTCTCTAGAGAGAAATGGATCTTTCCCAGTACAGCTCAGTAACTTTTAAAGAACAGAAGTAAAAACAGTAAAGTTCTAAAGACTACCACATCAGTTCTATGAAGATAATTATTTTTGTGAGTTAAATCTAAATCTAGTAATGCTACTTCTCAGAAGTGAATGATTAAAAAGAAAGGAAACTAATAACATAAATTGTCTGCCATGCGTCAGAAACTTGTTTATTACTACAAAAAATTATTCTACTTTTGCAGAATAATGCTAGGCATTTAGTCTTCAAATTGGAAAGCTAAAAGTCACAGTAAGAGGCTAGTTTGCAAATCAGAAACGGATTTAGAATGCCTACATGGCTTTTCCACGATTACGCAGTAAGTCCCAGATCCAGGTGTGGGCAGGGCTGGTTCCTCCCGAGCCCTCTCTCCTTGGTGTGTAGACACCGTCTTCTCCCCGTGTCCTCACATGGTTGTCCCTCTGTGTGTGTCTGTGTCCTAATATCCTCTTCTCATAAGGACACCAGTCATACTGGATTAGGATCCACCTCAATGACCTCATCGTACCTTAATTATCTCTTTAAAGTCCTATCTCCAAATACAGTCACATTCTGAGGTCCTGGGGGTCGGGGCTTCAGCATAGGAATTTTGAGGGGACACAATGCAGCCCATAACAGATACCTTGCTCTATTTTGCAAAGCAGAAATGGATTTAGAATACTTACATGTCTTTTCCAGGATTACACAAGAGGAAGACTAGCATAGGATTATCAAATGTGTATCGACGTATAATCCAAAATCCCTGTTATTGCAATTTTGTATGCTTCGTCATTTAGACACTTCATCAATGTCACAAGGCTGTGTAACATAAATGTAATCAATGCTTTGTAGGCAAAAAAGAATAAAAGATGATGTATTTAAATTCAATTAGAAGGAAAAACAGTAGTTAAATAAAGACGTTTATCGTAAAATACCGTTTTCAAGCTATCTAAATACAGACACTGTTTGTCAAGGCTCTCCAACAAAGAATCTCTTGATATATGCTGAAGCTTTAAAATTGAGCATGTACTTTTGCACATGTGGGCATACCTTTTCTCTTGTGAATTATTTTATTGATTTATATAACATCAGTAGAGAAATAATCTCTGTAGATAGTGCTTTCAGAGAACCTGGACACTCTGTAGATATGTACAAGTTAAATATAAACAGATACAAACACACCAGATGGAATTGTGCCCCTTCTTCAGAATAATAACCAAATAAATAGAACACCGCTTACCATATAAGTCATCCAAAAGCATTTGTTGACAATATATGAAAGTTGAGAAATAATTGTGAAATATGAAAATACAGCACTTTTGATATATAGCGTTTTTAAATTTTACATGAATGGAAGCTGATTATACATATTGCTGTACACCCTACATTTTTATGGAAAAAGATAACTTTGACATCTTCCATGCCAATTGATATAAATCTATCCTATTCTTTTGAATTTCAATTATATCTCCCCATCCTGAAATACCCTTATTTAATTAAGCAAGCTTATATTGATGGATAATGAAGTGGTTTTCAGTTTTTAATGCAAATGCTTATCTTTTAAAATTTGAAACAATATTATAAAATCTTTGTACATATCCTTTCATGCCCAAATAATCATCCATATACTCAGTCCCAGCACTATGACTGTTGAGTTGAGGGTATAGGAAACTAAATTACTATGTTTTTCTAAATTTTATTTGAAAAGTTTTGTCACCTGAGGTTCCTTCCAAGTCTACATGTGACTCTTTGAATGCCAATCTCCTCCAACCTCTTGCTGACTGGTGTATTATGATTAGGCTTGTAAAATTTTACCAAAATAAAAGAAGAAAATTTGTATTTGTTTTAACTACCACATTGAGAGAAAGGTTGATCAATTTTGCAAATGTTATTAAACCCCGCTATTTCCTTTTCTGCGACGTGCCCACTAAAAACCACTGGTTTTTATCCAATATACCCACATGGGTGTGCCCTAAAAAAATAATGGCATGCATGAATATTTAAAGGCTGAGATGAGAAAAGTTCCCAGAAATAGGATGCATTTTTTCCAGAATGACAAATCATATTATTCCGAGAAAAACTTAGACCCGAAAGGTTTCCTAGAAGTTTCAGACATTCCAGAAACAGAAGGACTCCTTGGGACAGCATGTCACACAACCAAGTCACCTCTGTGAGGATGGGGGTGCAATCAGGCAGACTTCAGTTCTCAACTCACAAATGTCCAACATTGGAAGACAGTGTAGCAATGCGTGGAACTACTGCAGGAAGAAATGTGGAACCAATCAACTTCTACACAGCCATGCTGTCATTCCAGTATAGATCTACAGGGGGAAAAATACAAACACATTTACAACGTAGGCATTATAGTTTCTGTGAATTCTGTCGGAAAAAAGTCCCTGGAGGATTATGTTATTTTCTATTGCTGCTGTCACAAATTACCAAAACTTTATCAGCAGTAAACCTGTGCATCTATTATCTTGCAGTTTCCGTGTGTCAGATGTATGAACATAGAGTGGCCCTGCTGATTTTCTTCTTAGAGTCTCATAAGAACAAAACTGAGGTTTGAATAGGGTTGGCTTCCCTTCTGGAGGCTCTAGGGAAGCATCCATTTCCAGGCTCCTTCAGGTTGTTGGCGGAATGTGATTACAGGTAGTTGGAAGACTGAAGACTCTGCTTCCTTGCTGTTGATTAGCCTGGGAACAGTCTCGGCCTCCAGAGGCTATCTGCATTTCTGCTCCTCTGCCCTCTTTCCTCAATTTTCAAAGCCATCAACAGGACATCAAGTCCCTCTCACACTTTGAGCTTCTCCCACTTTTGCTTTCACGGCATCTCTCTGAATGTTCTGGTTTTTGCTTCCCATTTAAGTGCTGTTTTGGTTACATTGAGCCCGCCCAAATAATACAGGAGACCTCCCTATCATAAGACCAGTTGATTAATGACGTTAATTACAACATCAAGGACTCTTCACAGTGGTTCTTAGATTAGTATTTAATTGAATAACCAGAGGATACAATTCTTGTGGGTACAGCTTTAGAATTCTGTCTTCCACAGTTCACCTGCTGGCCCCAAAGATTCATGTCCCTCTCAAAAGCAAAATACATTCACCCCATTTAAAGATCCTTAAGGTCTCATCCTATTGCACCATCAACTCTGAAGTATAAAATCACTTTTAAATCTCATCAGCTTCGAACTCCCAAATCTTGCCATCTAATTCAGGCATCTGTGAGACTGCTGGGTATAATATATCCAGGGACACAATTCCACAAGTCTGTGATCCTGTGAAATGAAAAAAAAAACAATTTATCTGCTCCCAACTTTCCCAACACACGATGGGGCATGCACAGAATAACAATTTTAGATATTCTGGCTCAATCAGTGGGGGTTGGGGTGTGGAAACTATACTGGAGTCACTGCTCAGATGCAATTTAAGAATCAGCCAAGCAAACTCCATTAAGTTTCAAGGCCTGGGAATAAATATTCTGGTTCTCAGCTCCATCTCCTGGGGCCTACTTCCTTTTTCATGAAATGTAGCACACATTTTCAGCTGAGCAGCTTTTTTAGGATGTTTTCTGCCAGTAGAATTTTGGAGATCAGATAGCCTTTCTTAATTGCAAACTCTCTCTGTCCCTACTAGTCCAAGTGGGCATTTCTCCTGATATGAAATTCTCAAGAACTTTGTGGGTCTCCAGTGTATATTATGAGGATTCACTCCATCAGCCATGAGGCTTATACACACATTTTCCAAGATGATCTCTTCTCCATTTTTGGCTTCTACTGAGAGGGCTAAGAGACAGTGTCCTTAAACTTCCTTGATAATCTCTGGTTTGATTGGGGGGGATCTAAAAGTCACACCCTCAGTGTCTTCAAAGAGCCTTTTGTGTAACAAGATACTCTGGTGACGTTTTGTCTTCCAGAGATGCAGAAAATTCCCCACAGCATAAAGATCTACATCTATTTTAACAGTTCTTGTCTTACTTTATCTTTTTGTGTACATTTTACTACAAGAAGCAGGAAGAAATCAGGTAGAAACTTCATTCTTTTGCTTGAAAATCTCCTCAGCTACATATACAAACATGTATATAAACATGCAAGTAACATGATTTCCTATTTTTTTACATCTGGGGATCAAGATTATTTATGTATTATCAGCATACATTAGACATGCTTGGATACTTTAGGGTTCAAACATAAGATTAAGGTTCAATTAGGAAAACAATACCACCAACAAAAATCAGATGGTGAAGCATGAGAAAAGTCAAAAGAAGTAGAATTTTGTTTATTTCATCATTCTTCATAGGAGTGATTCAACAAAGTGCTTAAAATACAGGATTAAAGGAAATATAAATATAGAGTGACACAAGTTAGGAAAATAGAGGTCTTCACTGCAGAATGTATTCACCATGTCAACAAATGTAAGACATCCAATCTTATCAACAAAAAAAGTTGTTAAGTTGGCAAACAGTCAAATCCAAACATACTATCCAAAATAAAAAGCAAAAATCCAAAGGACTGAAGTAATGAAAACAAAAGAATGGGCAAAATCCAATAAGAACAACGGCAAAATATCGACAACCTTCTGGATGAATCTTGAGAGAACATTAATTTAGTGAAAAAAATAAAAGAAAACTAGACACTATCAAATGAGACCAAGAATGGCCCTTTTTAATTACCAAGAATATAGTCCACAATGAAGCTTTAATTGTGAGTATCTTGGCACCATGTCCCGCAGCATTAGCATATATAAAACAAGCCTTATATAAGATGAAAGAAAGAGGGAACTACTCTCTGTGATAATTGATCTCTTTGGTCAATTGATATCACAGATCTTCTCTTGAAATATGGTGGGAATCAGCACAGGGATTCAAGTTTCTCTTTCCTTTGTGAAAAATTTTAAAAATTATATATGAATAAAATGCATTACTTTTTTGTTTTCCACTCAATCTCTGACATATAAAGTTGACAAAAAATTTTTTTAATTTTAAAAGGCAAAGATTTATGAAACCTGAAAGGACTGTTAATTGGACAAATCTATGTGATGATTGAATATCCCTTGAAATATGATGTAAATTATCAGCATAGGGATTCAGGTAGATTCAAGTTTCTCTTTGTTCTATGAAAAGTTTTAAAAATTACACATGAATAAAATGTGCTACTTTCTAAGTATTTAAACGTTAAACAAATGTGCTTTTGTTGTATTTACTGAAATGTTTCTTTCATATTCCTGTGTTTTCCAGGGTATCTTTTCTACAGCTTGATTTTCTTATGCCTTTAGTGTATTTATCTTTTTTTAATATCTCTCCAGGCAGCTCACTTTTTATTCATGGATTTATCTTTTCGTTCCTCTTTTATTGACTTCTGGCTCCAAGGGGGACATATCACAATTATTTGGATACAGTTTTTAAGTGTGGTGTTTCTTTTTACAATGATTCTTTTCCTAAGGTGTTTTCTTCATCTGAATTTTATGTTCTTCATATTCCTTTTCTCTTTTGGGATAGGAATTGACTGGATTTTTGAAGGAGCAATTAAGCATTGGAAGTATGGAACATTTTACTGTTAGCCAGGACGGAACTAAGTCTCGTTCACCCAATCTCTTCAACTCTAGCACATTTAAGTCTAATTTTTGCATTTCCTTTACAGCTGAACCTTCCCTTCTATGCTGCTGTGTAAATTGGAGTTCAAGGAAAATCATGCAGCTTATCCAAAATAGGGCAGACATCCAAGTCAGGAAGCACTATGTAAAGATTAGGGCCACATACTCCTACTTCTGGAGAATTTCATATGCTACCTGGGAGACGTCGAGATTCTGTCTCCTGCCGATCTTGTATCTGGGTTACTCTCCAAAATTTCTCGTTGGCTGTTACAACTGCGTCCTACAATCTTCTCTGTTTTTTCCGTGTTTAGTTGTTTTCATTGCTTTTCATATTACTGCTTTTAGGGATAGTAATTACATACTAAATCCCACAGTTCTACTATCAAAGGTTCAATTCTTATGGCTGCAAATGTTCTGTTCAACTGCTCACGGGAAGTAGCTTTAGGCCTTTGTATCTTTTTTTCCTCTAAGCTTTCCACTGTTTATGCTATTGTCTTATTAGTTAGATTGTGATCTTGCATGTTTTGTAATTATGGTCCTTAGCTAGCCATTTGGTTAGATTCCCTGGAGCTCTAATGTCAACTAGTAAAAGTTTAGTTTGCCAAATCTCGATATGGCTATGGAATGACATGAATATCACATTTCAAAACACATGCTAATAACAATCTCAGTAAAGCATTGTAGGCTATTGACAGGTATTCAACCATCTACGTGTTCATATTAAAGCTCCTGAAAAAAATGGGGACACTTTTCCTTCCATAAAAATATATTGAGAAAGACTTCTGCCTCCAGGAAGATGGAGAAGCGTAATTTTCTGTTTCCTCCCAATAAATGCCACTAAAACCCTTGGACATTATATCTAAAACAAACATACAAAGACTCTGAAAAGCAGAGATAAAGCAATTCATTTAGGGGAACCTGGGACTCAAGGAACAACAGGGTGGTAAGTCTGTGTGTTTTATTTTTTTCTTTTCTCACATATCCCAGAGTTGGAGCTGAAGAAGGTAGCCATTCAGAGATGCCTATAGTAGCCGATAAAAAAAAAAAAATCCCCCCAAAGACTTTCTCTAGTCAAAAGACCAGGGAAGGGGAAACAGAGCAAGACAGAATTCTTTCAAAAAGAATCACTCTACTCCAACCAAACACCCCATAAGAAAGTGTGGCTTCACCCCCATCCATGCCAGCAAAGCCTGAGTGTGGAACCTCCACAGCCGCTTCCTCTAGGCAATGACAAGGCACCCCAAATCTCCCACATGTATTTTATTCATAGAATATTTTTGAAATGCCAAAATTATAGAGAACAGATTAGTGGTTGCCAAGGATTAAGAAGGTGGTCAGTCAGGGCAGGGGAGGAGTGTTGCTCTAAATGGGGAGCATGAGGTACCCTTGGAGCGATGGACGTGTTTTGTAACTGGACTGCATTGATGTCAATTTTCTGATTGTGATTTTGCCCTTGAATTTTGCAGGATGTTACTGTTGGGAAAAACTGGATGAACAGTGCGTGAGATCTCCATCATTTCTTGCAATTGCATGTGAATCTATATTTACTTCCAAATAAACTGTGCATTCAAAAAATCACCTGAAATTCTTATGAATGATAATATAGCCATTGTTCTTATCTGTTTCCCGCTACACAAAGTAATATAAGAGAACAAGCTAAGAATTAGTCATCTTTGTTTACTGTTATCATTGACTGAGGCTGGGCTCTTGGAGGAGAGCCTTATCGTGTTTTGTCTCTCATATTCCAAGTTTTCTAAAATGAAAAAGCATTTCCTTCAAAAGAAAAAAGATTTATAAAGTAGAATTTTAGCAAACAATCAACATTATATTCTATTTATTTCCCATCTGGCTCTATTCTTGCTATATTTTGTAACATATGAATATTTGAGACATTTTTTTTCTAACTCAAACACTGTCATTTATTCATTAAGGCTAAAGAATAGAGAAAAAAAAACAGTGTTTTTGATTTTAAACTCTATTTCTTTAATGTTATCACGAGAGTTTTCTCATTTAATTAGTATAAAAATCTTGAAATTTTTGAGAGTATCTTGTTTTTAAGATGTGGACACTGAGGCTGAAACATATTAATCTGTGTGCCTTACTGCACAGTGTTGGAGCTTGTAAATATACCTATATCTCTCCAGGCACCAAACTTATATTATTTGATACATCCACATTTGACAAAGTTTATTTGACTTCCTCTTGTCCTGAAAAGTGTGGAAATCATTCCAAATATTCTATCAGAATAATTCCAAACGACTTGAGGGAAAATTGCCATCAGAAAAGAAAGGAATGTCCTAAGTATTTCCGTAGGCTACTGCATGTGGATCCCAAGGACCAGTTATGGAAATGCGGAAAGCTTGAAACGATTCCTAAGGCTTTAGGCAAACGATTTTTTTCTTACTTCTCCATTCGCTGTTTTATTGACAAATTTATTGTTCTAGGTTTCAAGACCATAAATTTAGAGATCTGGACTGATGAACTACAGTGTGGCATGTGAGTGACAGTAAATTGAAAGGTTTATAGCAACACCAATCAGCAGGATCTAATAGTTACTTTGTTTTGACACAAAGCGGTGAGTGGAAATTAGTAAAAATCACAGTCAATGTGGTCACATACCAAACATAAAAGGATGTATTACAGACCTATATGACGTATTTAAGTCTGTGAAATTTAGTGATGGAAAGGATTGTGGAAATCATGATTCCCAGATACTCCTCTTATTTTGTGAAAGGGAAAATTACAAGTAGGATTGTGACTTCTATAACTCACTACACAGGCTATTTACAGGGGTTGAAAGAGGACAAGGGATGAGATACATGACATTTTCCCAAAAGGACAATTTGAAGGTTTTTTTTTTTTTAACCCACTTTGGTGATATAAAATTTATAGTTGCCTCTTTCAAGAATCCCTTCTCAATAAATTTTGGGAATTCCCAAGATGACTGCTGATGAGAAGGCTGTAAACTGTTATAGAATCACTAGGAAAGGCAGGATTGCAGGTACTCAACCCTCATCTAGCAGTTTTCCACAGTTGCTGAGCTTCTTCATTCTCTGACGTTGCCTGTAAACATGTCTGAGCCCAGGTCCAGATAGATGTAAGCATGCAAGTCATTGGTTTCCCCTCCTAACGGATAGCCTTACATCTTGGATCAGTGTTTGCTTAGAGGCAAGGCTGGGGACCATAGTGGGAAAGGAGAACAGAGTTGAACCTCTCTATTCCTCATCTCCTCCAGCTTCCTGAATGGTGCGTACCCGGTCCTTGTCGTGCATAACCTCACAGCAAAGTGAAGTCCTCCTGTTAACCAGACTCGACTTCCCTAGATTGCATCTTGGAACCACGTGTCATTCTCACTTGACCAACTCTTGTCCAACGAGCCCAAGAAGATTATGGAAGTTCAGCCTCCTTCAATATGGACTGCTTTCCCAGTGAGATGTTCAAATAAACTCCATTCTGTCCAAAGGATTATTTTCCAGCCCTGATTTAGCTGACCGGTGATGTTCAGTACATTCCTACAGACTCTGGCAATGGGTAATTGTGAACTGGTTCTCCAACTATTTATTCTTCCCATGTGGCAGCAGGTTTGGATCCAGGTACAGGTGCACACGGGAGTGTGTGCCTATTAAAAACGATGATTCCAATAATCAGCAATTTCAGTACCAGTGCCTTTCACTTAATATTTGGATCTATTTTTATGTATTCCCTTAGGGTTGTTGGAGAAATCAGTCTTTGGAGAAATTAAGTTAACCTTGAAAGAGCATGCAGTTTCTGAGAATGGAGCTTGGATGAGAAACCCTACCTGGCTGAATTCACACCTCCTTCCCCATTACAGCATCCAGCCTCCTCGGAAATGAATCTACCTGCAGGATGGATGGTGTAACAGGGGACGATCAAAGCACATATGGCTAATTTGGGAACTCTTGACATTTTTTGATCTCTTTAAATAACATCATACAAAGGCAAAAGTGAATGTGGGTAGTACTAAGCCTAGAGGAATCTGATATTTAAAATAATTTAGGTAGATGGGGTTATTAACAGCCATTCACGGAGAAACAGCCTTTGTGACAAAAAGAACTTCAGTGACCCCCATGACTATTCAATTTTGGGGAATGACTTTTTAAAGGAAAATTATATTTTGGCAAATCTTTATAACTTAACAACCATCCATATGAAAAAAATCTCAAAATTCAGAAATATGATAACAGAGCTCTCAAAAGAATTTAAGTACCTAAAACATTAAAAATATTATTGATAACAATTAGGGGAAGGAAAATTACTTTTAAATTCTATTTTATAGTAATATACTGCTTGAAAAAAATCTCAGACTCTCTTTTAACTGTTCTTGCAATGGTCATTAGTGATCTTTCTCTTATTAAAACCTAAAATCTGTCCTTTCTCAGCTTGATTTATCTGCAATGATTTTCAAAGGTGACTTCTCCCCTCCTTGAATTCTTTCTTTCAGTGGCTTCTGTGATATTTGCCCCTGGGTGTCTTCCTACCACTGTTTTAAATAAACTTTAAAAAAAAATCTAGAATCATTTAGATTTACAGAAAAATAGTACAGGGGGCCCACCTACCCCACACCCAGTTTCTGCTATTATCAACACCTTACATTAACATGGGACATTTGTTACAACAAATGGACCACTTTTGACATATTATTCTTAACTAAAGTCCATACATTATTCAAATATCCTTAGTTTTTACCTAATATATTTTTGCATGTGTTCCAGGATCTCACATTACATTTAGTTGTCACGAATCCTTAGATTTCTCTAGACTGTGACAGTTTCTCAGACTTGCTATGTCTTTCGTGACCTTGACAGTTTTGAGGCATACAAGTCAGGCATTTTGTAAAAAATCCCTCTATTGGGATTTGTCTGATGTTTTTCTCTGATGAGACTAGGGTCATAGGTTTCTGGAGAGAAGACCACAGAGGTAAAACTCCATTTTTATCGCATCATATCAAGGGTACGGACTCTGAACATGCCTTGATAGTGGTGACTTTGATCAGCTGTCTGAGGTCTTGTTTGTCAGGATTCTCCACTACAAAGTTACTCTTTTCTCTACTTTCCATACTGCCCTCTTTGGAAGGAAGTCACCCCACAGCTCACACTTAAGGAGTGAGGAGTTATGCCCACCTCCTTGAGTATCTACCTAAATTATTTGGAATTCTTTTGAAAGGAAGATGTCTATTCTCTTTTATTCATGTATTTTTTTCAATCATGCATTTATATCAGTAGAGACTAGTGGATATTTATCTAATACTTTGTGTTATAATGCGATGCTGCTTTGTCTGGTTGCTCAAACTGCTTCAACTTTGGCCATTGGGAGTAATTCCTTATTTTCTGGCACTACAAGAAGATTCAAGTTCATCTTACATATTTCCTGCTCCAGCTCTAGAATCAGGCATTTCCCCAGGGAAATTATGGTTTTCTTCCTACCATTTTCATTGCTCGTGTTTGGGCTTCTACTAGGACTCACCAGCCTCCCTTGGTCATTAAAATGCTGGAGGGAGGATCTGAATATTTTCTACCTTGTGTCTTATCAATTTCATTCTACGTAATTACTCTGGTGACATCAATGTGAGACCACACATGAGAAAAACAACTCCCTCTTTTGTCTATCTTGCTCATCTGACTTCCATATTCTGTAAGGCCGCGAAGATCCCCTTTCTGAAATCCGGTTCTGAGGATTGTTCTCTTGTGTAAAAACCTTCCTTGATCAATCACATCTTCTTCAGCAGTGATATGTAGATAGATACCATTTGCATGCATTTTAATATGCATCATATTAAAGTATTATACAGGAATATAGGTAAATAGGCTCGCATGTTGTGATACACGTCCTTAAATTTTACTAGTGGTCATGAGAGTTGGGAGAGCGTTGAAATTCAGAATAAATTTCAAATCCCTTAGCCTGGAAAAGCGTGTCACTCATTCTTTAGTTCTAGCAGCCTCTTTAGCATCATCTACTGATAACTCCATCAACTCTTCTATACTTCAAGATACTGAAAATAAGTCACATGTCTTCAAATACACACATGAAAAAACTCACATAATTTTCTTTTTTATTGTCATTGTTCAGTTTCTACAACAAAGTTACACTAGCCTTATAGAATGTTTTTAGTGATGTTCCCTCTTCTGCAGAATCTTGAATAAATTGACATTTTAAGACCCCTTAAAATTTAGTTGTATTTGCCATTAGCATAATCTGCTTATTTGTTTACTTTTTGAGAATTTTAAGGTCTGATTCAATTTTCTAAAACTTGAGATTCTTCAGGTTTGCTCTTTCACTGAGTTTTTTGATAAAATATATAATTCTAGGAATTTATAATTTTTACTTTAATGTTCATTGATACAAATATAGACACAGTTGTCTGATATTCTTTTATAATATTAGTCGTGTATAATATTTTTATCCTTTTAGTCTGTCATACCTCGCTTTATGCTGCCTCGTTTTTTTTACTTATGCCTTCTATTTTCCATCCAGCATTCTTGGCAGAATTTCATAATATTTTCTAGACCTTGCAAAGAATTCTTTGTTGTCACATTCTTGCTAATTCCCTAAATTGCATGCTTGATTCCTACATCACTGATTTAAGATTTCTATTTCTTCCTTTATTTTACAGTCTCAGTGGATACTTAGCCCATCAATTTTAACTTATTTTTAATGCAGACATTTTGGGCTCTGTTTTTCCCACTAATGTTTATTTCAGCCAGTCATTTTTTATATACATTTGTATTGATTCAAATATTTTTATTTCACAAAAAATGCAAAGTATGAATGTTTGCATGATAGTCTCATATTTATATGTATGTAGAAAAATTATAAAAAATTGAATTTCTGGATTCAATAAAAAAAAGTAAATCAGTTTAGCTGTTGCTAAACCACAAGTGGAAATGCAAGTTGACATGACAACTAGGAAGGACAAATGATGACAGTGTACCCAGAGTGGTTTTCTCAGAAATTTTGATTGTTACAAAAGCGATTGGTGAGAGAGAACCTTGACATAGTTTTAACTTGCTTTTTAGGTACGTGATTGAACATTTTTTATTATTTAAGGGACACGTATCTCTTTATTAACTCTATTCAAGTGGTTAGCTAGTTTTGATTTGTTGATCCTTATGAGGCTAACTTTGAGTCCTTCATATATTTCTGACATGTCCCTCTTTTATACTAGGGAGGGGTATTTTATAACCTGGGAGGAGTTATATTTCTGTGCATGTGGATGCACAGACAAACAGAGACACGCATGTATGTATCGGCTGCCTGGAGGCAGAGTTGCAAAACCAAATAGGTGTTCTAAGTTCTTGGTACTTCCACTCCCAAGGGTTTTTGGAAGAATTTAGGATAACCCAGCTTCTGACTGGTTCAAAGTAGTCATGCCCTCATCTCCACTTCTTAAAAGAGGACAGAGTCCTTCTCAAGCACCCACACACAGCCACTTTATCGTCTAGTATTCTTTTAGACAAAATGTTAGGCAAAGAAACAAACAAAATGTATTCAATGATCAAAGAATCTTAACCATGCTGAAGGAAAAATCAGTCTACATAAACAGATTGATAGACGACCCATCTTTTGGAATTATACAAAGAATTTCAAATATTTATTTTAAATAATAACAATACAATAGGAAAAGGTAAATACGAGTGAAAAATGGGGGAATTTCAGGAGAGATTAGGCTGTGGTAAAAAAGAAAATATTCTAGAACAGAAAAGAAGTATGTGAAATCAGTTCACTGAGTGCAGGTCCCAGCAGACTGTATACAACAGAAGGACTAATGAACTTGAAAAGGTCATTTAAATTGAAGCATAAATAAAAAATAGAAAAACTGACAAGAGCTAGATATAGAATTGTATATCTAAATTACTTTCATAAATAAGGTGAAATAAAGGCATCTTCAGATACATGAAGAATTTGTCTGCAGACTCAGCTGGAGGAAATTGACTGGATGGAGGGAAATGATAGCAAATGCAAATCTAGACCTGAGAACAGAATCAGAATCACCAGAAATGTTGATATGTCGGTAAAAGCACACATTGTTTAAATAAACACAGACTTTCTTTAAAACCACGACTAAATAAAATAAAATATATTGTACGGTAGAAGTATATTTCACCACAGCACCAAGAATGGTTTGTTGGAGGCAAATGGAATTATACATTTGCAGGTTTCTTATTTTGCACCTTAAACTGCATCCTATATTTTTCAAGGTTAAGCAGCAAACTAAGGTGGATATTGTAATCACTGGATTAACTACTAAAAAAGTTAGAAATTAGCTAAAAATAATAAACAGTTAAAACAGAATACCAAAGTTATACTCAAACAGAGAAGAATGTGGAAAAGGAATAACAGAGGAACAAAGAACAGATGGGACCAACAGAAAATGAATTTTGAGCTGGCCCCTGAAATACAACCATCTCAAACATTACACTGTATGAAAATGGAATAAACACTCCAATTAAAAGACAGATTGCCAGACTGATTAAATGCAAGACCCTGCGATATACTGTTTATTTTTAAATGTAGTTAAATATAAAGAGAGATCGAAAAGCATTAAGGTGGAAACATTATCATACCACACGACATAAGGAAGTGGGAGTGGCTCTTGGGATCTCATAGAAAGTAGATATAAAGACAAGAACTATTGTTAGAGATAAAAGACCATGTCTCATTGGGAAAAAATGGTAAAATGAATGATCAGGAAGGCATAATGATTTTTATATGTATATGGACCTATTTACATAGCTTCAAAACATGTGAGGCAAGACTCATTGAACTAAAGGGAAGGAGGGAGAGGAGAGGAGAGAAGAAAAAGAGAGAGATTTATCTTTCCTTTTGTGAGAACATGTATATTCTACTCTCTTAGCAAATTTCAATTATACCATACAGTGTTATCAACTATTGTCTCCTTCTTCCTCTTCATTTTTTTTCTGCATTTGTGAAACGGGAATGACAGTACCCACTTTGCAAGGCTGTAAGTTAAAATGAGTTCACACACTTCTGTTCTCCTGATCCACTGCAGATGATCAACAGGTTAGAATCAGTGTCATGTGCTCATTAGCTTGTTGAAAGGGTGAATATTATGCTCTTCTACAGTGTGATAGATCTGTCTTGATATAACAGACATGAACTTGTCTGGCATCTGGAGTCTGAACCCGCTATCTCCACTTCTTCATGCTATCTCATCCTCCAGCTCACACCTATCTTGCTTTTAGCTCTGTCCCTTAACAAAAGTTGCAAAGACCACCAGGTTGATGGCCTCTTTTTAGCCCTCGCTTTGTCTGATTTCTTCGTTTCCTTTAAATCTTCTACGGCAAGCCTCCTACACAACCAGCATTCTTCCCACTCTTCAAGTTGTTCCCACCACATTTTATAGGGTAGCACTCCTTCCTTTAATTGAAGTATGTCTTGCTTCTTGATGTGCGGGGCTGGAGGAGGAGCAAGGACGGTTGTGTGTATATGTCAGGAGAAACTAGGACAACGGAAGTCATGATGAACAACCGAGCTCCTTTCTGGCCTAAGAGACCGACCTTGAACCCAATGGTGAAAGGATCAGAAGTGAGGAGCAGTCTGGGACTCAGACCGGCTAGGCTGCCTCAGCATCCCAGGATTGCAGAGAATGACCTCTCTCCTTAATTTAACACTAGAACATAGTGATAACTTTGGGCACTGTGGAAAGCCAAAGAACGTTCTGGAAGCCCTGACTCCAACAGCATAGCAGAGAAAGAATGGTTAGTTCCTAACAGAACAATTTGAACTTCAGAACTAAGCATTCCATTTTAATGGAGATTTGGAAGTGGGCCAAATTTCTTGCTTTCCCACTGGCCATTCTTCAGCCTTCACCAGTTTCATAAATAATATTCAAGGGTATAGCATTAAACTACTGTCCAATTTTAGTGTATCTAAGTACAGGGCTTTCTAACAAGCTGAGATTCCTCAGATTTCTTCATTATTGTTAATCATACTCAACTCGTCTCTGCTTGTTCATTTCCATAAGTGAGGGTCATCTTGATTGTATGACTTCATTGTATCTCCTGGGTTGGCACTTCCTCAAAATCAATGAAGTCACCTTTGATCCTCAATAGCAAAGACATGATGCACCAGGCCCAATTTGTTTTTTCATCCAAACCACGGCCAGGTTCTTCCTCAAGTAGCTTTGCTTTCTCCTTCCTAGGCACCGAAGAATGACTATTTACATTGTCCCTCATACTTACTGGCAGGGAACAGGGGGACCACAGAATAGCTTCAATACCTCCAGGAAAAGAGTTAGGAGTCTTAACTCTCTCTCTCTACCCTCTAATAAAATATAAGAGCTTGTCGGTTCATTTGTTCCAGTGGTTCTCAAACTTTAGCATACAGCTGCATCACTGGTAGAGTTTATTAAATCATGGATGGCTGGGTTGCACTTCCAGGGTCTGGAATGGAACCTGAAGATCTGCATTCTTAGCAAGTTCTCATGTGATGCCAATGCTGCTGGTCCATGGAGTACACTTGGAGAACCACTGATCTATTCCTTCTTTTCGGTCATGAGCTGTCTCCTTTTCTCCTCTTTCTTGTGTAAAACTACGTACCATGCTCTGCATAACTTACCAAGGTAGGAGTTTTCTTCTCAGAGCTTTCCAAAACTTTGGAAACATTCAGATATGGGCATGCATCTTCTCCACCGTGTTGAGTCTTTCCAGAGTGACACTGTACAGCCTGTGTCTGTGACCATGTATTTGGCAAATGGGCCTGAGTCTTCAGGATTTCTGAATTTAACTTTCTCATATCTAATAGCAATTTCTGCACCTAAAAGATTCAGAATACTTACTTCAATGCCAGTGTAACTCAATCTTCTATGTCTTCTTTTGCTATGACAAAAGTTAGGATATTTTCCTACTGAGGTGATCTTAATTAGTAATTAGACAAATTCCTAAAACAGAAGTACATGCAAGAAATATTTACATACCAAAAACAATTTACAGAATAGCTAATTTTTACATTCTATGCATTCTATATATCAAAGGAAAGGCAAAATGACATTGAATCTTTTCATAAAATGTGTGCCTCCATGAACAGTTATCTGTATTCTGAACAGAATCATATCATGAAATATTATGTGTACTCAATGTCATACTGCTAATTGATGACAGAGTTCTTTTCCTCTGACTTGTCTTAATGGCACTCAAGGCAGCCAATATCAATCAATTACTTTTGGCACTTAGAATGAAATTTACTTCCTGACATTAGGGTCAATTTCAAGACAATCTAAAGCTGTGTTTATAGAGTTGATGAGATCATAAGAGTCCCCCAGTGAAAGCTCTGTCATCAAGGATTGTTTTGAGTTCAGCTTACTGGAATTGGAATTTGTGATCAGCCACCACCAGAGAGTTAAATCTGTGAATTGTACTAAATTGCAAAACATTTCTACTTAGTCTGAAAAGACAAAACGTAAAATGTCATTCAATTTTGATCAAAAATGACTCATGGATAAACAAGAAAATGGGCAATTGTCACTGACTAGAGCTGATTATCCCATGAAAACTCCGCTCTGCATGAGTGCTGCTACTGCAAATAGTTCATCACTGCAATTCATGTGGAGAGGAGGACCAAACCTCATCTCTCAGCTCTAGTCCAGTGTTCATGGATGATGTGTAAGGGTCCATCACAGAATTATCTACAATGACTGGCTTCTCTAGAAATGTGCCCTCCATTGATCTTCCATAGATTCAAGGTTAATACAACCTGAACTTGTCTGTTGGCCAGGAGAGGACCCAGTCGTTAGTTGAGGGTAGCCATTGCCCTTTTACAGGTGTGAAAAGCAAAGGCATTCTTCTTTGGTTGTTTAAGCTGAGAGTTGTATATTCCAAGGTCCACTATCCAGAATAAATTTCCCAAGTAGCTTAAATAGAGTCAGGAGTTTGATCTTGGGGTAGAGGGAGAGAGAAAGAAGAAGAAGAAGGAGAAGAAGAAGGAGAGAAATGTACAGAGGAAGAGATAAGTAAAGGAGGTAAGTACAGAAGCACAGCCATGTGTAAGAGATGTAGAAACCACACACCAATGATAGTCAGTCTCTTGGGTCCCAGTTATTCCTAAGGCCCAACATCCTTCTTATTAATCCTTGATTTCTATCAGACAACTCTTTTCAATAACAATGAATTTCAATTTTTAGTCCATAGAGTTTGACTGAATTGGAAAAAAGTGTCCTAACTAATGTCATAAATATTGAGTTTGAAAGAGCTGTGATTGTGATTGACAGGTAAGTAAAGCATTTTTTACATCACCCCCAAGAACAACGTTCTTCCCCAGGACATATGTAAAGCTCGGGTGATGGTAGACTTTGTGATAAGAGTGGAGTAGCAGAGATACTTCACTGTGCTCACCAAATACTTTTCTTTTATTCCTGAAATACATTCCCCAGCCTCGCTGGTAGTTAATTTAAAACTGTCCTGGTCAAAGGAACTTGGGTGGGTGTGAGTGTGCCACATTTAGACCTGGTGGTCTCTAAATCTTCCCCCTGTGTGGTCCTCCATCTTCTCTCTTTGCCCATTCCAGGGTCCTTGGAGGAGGCCCTGTGCTGTGGAAGAGGGAAGATGGGAAAATCCTGCATCCCAAAGCCATTGCTTAGAAATGAGCTGTCTGACAAAATCTTTCACATTGGAATTTGCGTGAGCAAAAGAGATCTGATTGTGTGAAGCCAAAGAGATTTTTGGTGCTATTTGTTACAACAGCTAGCATTACTAATAGTGACTAGTACCAGAGGTGAAATGGGTAGAGTTTTTTCTTATATGTGTCTAAGGACATCTGCAACAAAGAGCAAATAGAACTGAATATTTAGGATGGAAGAAAATGGCAGAACAGTTCCACTTTTTGGAAGGAGCTTTAACAACTTTGAAAGCCAAGAATTCCAGAATTCCTTTATCTCCTGGCTCTTTCACTTCATGCTCATTCTGTTAGTGGAAATTGAGTCAGCAATTAAAATTATGAAATGGTGCTTATATCTCCACTGCCATATCCCATAATGGATGCAAAGTTAAAATATAAAACATCAAATTTGAACATTGGTGACAGGAGTTGACATAGAATATTTCCGGTGTATATTTGTTTTCACCTGAAGTTTTGACATGAATCTTCAATGACGACTATCTAAAAGAAGCTCACTCTTCTCTGTACTGGCTTGTTTATTGCTAAGCTCCCTTTACCAAATTGTAGCAACTGCAATTATCCTATAGGAACAGTACTGGTTGTAATGAGAATTTTATTACCTGGAGCCTGAACCAGCTGTGAAGCAAATACATATTATCGACTTCCCAGATCCTATGTTAAAATGTGTATTAAGCTGTGATTTCATTCAACAAGCTGATGTGGATTAAAATATATGAGAACACAACACATAAGAAATACTATACATTAATATGATACATTTATAAAAAATACATGAAGGTCTCATGGAGCAGCAACCACCTCTGTCCATTAAAAGCCTTTGTCAGTCATCTCCACTGACTTGGAAGGTTGTCTGTATTTAGCATATGTGCCAATGGATCATGAATTAATATTATTCTTTTTTTTCACCTGTCAGGGAGTAATAAAATTCTGAAGTGGAAATGTCTTGCTGCAGGCTTTTACCACAAGAACATAGTTTGGAGTCTTTCTAATCTCTTCTAATGAGGTTGGCTGCAATCAATGGACCCTCCAGCATGTGGTAGAAAAGATTGGACCACCTCAGGGTGTGAACCAGCTTCTCCTTGTCCTATTTCAGTAGCGCAATTTCTTTCCGGTAAAAGCTTAAAGTTAAATTTTGTCTTTTTTTCCCTTAGACAATAGTATGATTAGGATTAGGAGAGTCTGTTTTGCTATTTTTATTTTTTGTGGTAATGTCCATGGACTCTCTCTTTAATTTTATTTTTCAATAGTCCCTGAGACCTGGCCTACTAAACTGTAACACTTAGAACACTGTGAGCTTAAAAAAAATTGATAATGATAATGGTGGTTTAGAATTTCGCAGAGCATAAATGCTCTATGGATCACACTTCAGTGAAGAGTAGGCATGCATGAAACAATGAAGCAGATCCATGAAGTCAGAAGAAAAACAAGACAGTGAGATTTAAATGATCAGATAACATGCAAAGTTTCACCTTATCCCAAGGCATACTGAAGTAAAATTCATCTACACTGAGGGTTATTCACTCTACATTTTGTGCAAAGATTTTAACTTTTCTGTGCTCCTTACGAAGGTGTTACTGGTGACAAAACATTAAAAGAAAACTTAAAATTTGAGACTCCTGTTTCATTTTTTCATGTATATTTTCAGACCCAATCACATTATAAACAATGATGTCCCATGATTGGTATCCAAAACCATGTGTTCACTTCAAAGATTATACAAAGCACATTCCAGCACCTCATTCCTCTTGACAATAATGATATCTTCTTTGCATGAGGTGTAGGATTGTACTTTATGATGATTATTCTCACCTAATTGATGCAGACACCAATAGGAGAGAAATTGGTTCTCCCTATCTTTGCCTTCGGCCAGGTAGTTCCTATTACCCTTCTTATTAATAATAATGACAAAGAAAGGAGCTTTGGCATAGGGTAAAACATTAATTCTCTGAGCTTTCACTATGTAATCTCACCCTGCACCTGCAACCTTGGCTCCTCCTACTCCCTCGAGGGGTAACCTTAACTCCAGTCACAACAGGGTTCCTCAAACTCCCCACCCTCATGGTGAAGGGAATTTGTGCCTCCTGCCATTTCAGCCAGAATGGCCCACTCACCTTTCTCCTGGTCAAACTTTCCCATTGACCAATGCTCACCAATTTTAAATAAAGCCTCTTTCATAAAGTCTTCACTATTCACTCTGGGGCAGGAAGCCTGTCCTTCTCCTAATTTCCAGATAGATAGATAGATAGATAGATAGATAGATAGATAGATAGATAGATAGATTGATAGATAGATAGATATAGATGAAAGAGATGATAGATAAATATTTTTTATTTAGGTAGACTCATCTGTATTTATAGTTACTCCTTCAATTACAATCATCAATCTTCACGTATATCCTCCAATTCACTCCAAAATACTTAAAATTGAGAGAATGTATTTATCTGCCCCTGTAATCCCAACCTAGAGCTAAAATACCTTAAGCCCTTATTAAGTCTATGAAGGAATGAGTGAAAAAATAAACAAGGTTGGTCAAAATACAGGCAAGACTTGATCCTCCCATCCTTCTCATTCTACGTACAATATTTTTCCATAACAACAGGTGTGGCAAAGAGTAGGCTTGTGCCTTAGTAAATTCAAGCTGCTATAACAGAACACCATGGACAAGGTGGATTAAACAATAAACATTTATTTCTCACAGTTCTGGAGGCTTTGGAAGTGTAAGATCAAGATGCGAGGAGACTCATTTCTGGTGATGGCCCTCTTCCTGTCATAGGTGTCTGTCTTCTCCTTGAAGAGAGCTCTCATCTCTTCATCCCCTTACAAGGGCACTAATCCCATTCATGCGGGCTCCACCCTCAAGATCTATTTGCCTCCCAAAGTCCCCATCTCTAAATAACGTCTCATTGGGGATTTAGGCTTCAATATATGAATTTTGGAGGACAAAAGCACTCAGTCCATAGCAGAATACTTTTTGCAGTTGTGGAACAAATCAAAGCTAATTGGTCATTGTCAAGTACCAAGGCACCCATTATTTACACCATGGACACTGTGTTCAAACCATTTAATACTTCATTGTCAGAAACATTGTACTCTACATTTAATTGCAGAATAAAGTAATTTAACTTCCCTTCATGGTGATAAAAGTGACTTGAAGCCTAAAGCAATTTTTATTTATACGGAAAAACAAGTATTATATTCTTGATCTTGATGGGGGGAAAGTTTCAACAGTCACAGGCTTTGAGGAATGGGCAGTATTTTGCAGACAGGAAATCTTTTGTATTGGAGTGGGCAATGGCATCAAGGTGGATACCTTGAAATGTTTTGAGTTGTTAGATATTCACAAAAACACATTTAGGCAAAACAGACCTTGTGAAGATACAATAGGAAAAAAAGCAGAAAACTACAAAACATTGCTTTCTAACCAGCGTAAGAGCTGGCTAAGCCAAGGACATAGGCAGAGTTCCAAAAATGGAGCAGACGTTTGTATGGGGTCCTGAAGTGGCTTTTGTCATAGTATAATGGCAGGCTTTTATGGTAATAATAATGAAATGGGGCAAACCATGTGCACATGAAATAATTAGGAATCAGAGGCTGAGCCTGTGTGCTCCAATTTGGGGAAGCTCCAATGAGCTTTCAAGAGGATGTTGAGCTGCACACACAAAAACGTAATCATGAGGGGATTCATTAGGTTCCATGTGAATGTATAAAACACACTTGCAGACCCATTGTTATTTTCTCTTGCTCTTCATAACTAGGCTGATAAATCATAGAATTGCAGGTTGACAAAGTGTTCCGTGTTCTATTGTCACTAGCTCTGCAAGGGACTTTGAATAGAGAAAGAGACAGAAGAGAACTCAATACTTTATAAGATTAAGCTAGGGAAGAAGAAATTATTCAGCTTATTCAAGAATTAGTCTCCCTTCCCCTTACTGGTACCACAGAGGTTTAAATCTACCCAGAGGGCAAAAACATCACCACTCAAATAGGGTGATATTAGTGGATCTGTGTGGACTCTAGTTTCCTTGTACCATGTATTCCCAACTGGGAAATATCACCCACATGGAGACAGTAGTTGGATTCTGGGAGGCATAAAAGCCTTACTCTTTCACACATAAAGCACAGGCATGCATACTGTACATGAACAGACATAGAGTATGTCCTTGGTATTAACATGTCATGAAGGCAGGGGAAATTAGGGATGAGACTGTCTAAAAAGTCTTCCTTATGAGTGACAATGAAAAAAAAAAAAACCCATAAGATTGTGATGGACGATGCCTAGAAGCAAATCTACCGAATGAACTGGTCACTTAGGATGGAAACTCTATCTTATGACTTCTGGGGGGAAATATCATTCTTTCCAAGGTCTTTTAATGTCTAAATGAGAAGATGTATGCAAGAAACCTAGTAGAGTCTGCAGGATGCAGGAGGTACACAAGAAATAGGTGAAGACCCACAGATATGGATGCTCAGAAGTTAGAATGCCACCTATCACTCAAAGAAAATGGAAACAACAGAGAGCTCCGTGATGGAGCTGACAACTGATTTTATTTTATTTTTTATTTTACATATACATATGTATTATTTCTTACCAGTGTCCTAAATGGTAGTGGCACATCATAATGACTATTTGTTAAAAGAAAGAATCAATAAATACTGTGTGAGGTGATAAGTAGCCCCTACTTATTCACAGATTCATGAATCCTTGATGCTCATCCTTCAAATTTCAGCCATCACCCTCTAACAAAATATTTGAAGACAATCCATTCACGGGATATTCCCATTTCTCTCCCTATCAAAATGAGTCTGAGTCTTTGCTTGGTTCTATGTCTGACCTAGACATTATGGTGGCCCATCATGGCCTCCATTGTGCTAGGCTTTCCTTGGAATATGACTATGAAGATACTTGATGCTATATTTTGTTCATTCCTCTTGAATCTCTACTGCGGTGGTTGATACAGTGATGTTGTGGTTTATATTCTCTGCTTGACCCAGAGGTGAGAAGCAGGGGTCATTTATGTATTTTTGTTGTCACTGTTAGAGAAATTGAACTTATTTGCTGGTTGTCTGTGAATATCTCTTTTAGTCAAAATAAATTTGCTTCCCTTTAATTCTCTTTTTCCTTCCCATATGGTTGGCATGCATCTTCATCCTTGAAGACCAGAACCACCTATCAGGCAATAGCAGGACCACAAAATGGAAGGCTCTGGCTGACCTTGAGGAGGAGACCACTCTTACCCACCCCGGACTCTTGTGGGAGAGACACAGTTCTCTCACATTTGAGACATTCTAGTTGGTTGGGTGTCTCTCTTTGTAATAGCAGTTTAACCTCTCTGCCAAGTAATGCTTCAACTCTCCATCGTTTATGAGATATGTTCCAATTTCCTTAAGATAGCATACAAAAGAATTCCTAATCAACGTATCCCATAGCATCTTCAGGCTGCTCCATGCATCTTGTTTTTCCAATATTGTACGAACAGAGTGTCCCACATGTGTTCCCACCAGAAGCTTCAGAGCTGTTGTGTGTCTTTGGCAGTCTCCTGACCTTTCCCTCTGAAATAAGAAAGCCATGTCCCAGGTGCAGTTTGCTCCACAGACCCTCCCACGTACCATGAGTAACAGATTGTCACATCATTGACCGAGCCCCTACATTTTGAGGATTATTTGTTACTGTGCCATTATCTAGCCAAACTGAACTAATGTAAATTATTGAAAACAAAACAAAATGAAATTACACAAAATAATGCTTCAATGAATCAATCAGGAAGACTTGTAGTTTTCTTTTGAATTACATGAACATCAACTGTAGACAGATATATAGAATTTCCTTCTGCTTAGACAACTACATAATTAGTTCAAGTTCCCCAGAAGCCTATGTTGAGGCCAAGATTCTTGTGCAAGTGACTTGTTAAGGAAGTACTCCGGGAGAAACAGGAAGTGAGTGTAGGGGAGGAGAAGGAAGAGGAAGAAGTCAAGAGACATGTCCCATGAACTCTCTGAGCATACCTGGTTTTTCTCTGTGTTTCTAACTGCTACATACAGAGAAGATATAGACAGGAAGAAACAGAAAGATGGGAATTACAACATAACCCGGGGGCTTTTTGTTTTCCCTTGGGATTCGTAGACCAGTTGATTCACCAGAAGTCAAGACATTCTGAGACATGGTGTCTCTCTGGTTCCTGGCTTACTAATATCCCCTGCTCTCACATCTCATGTTGGGGTGTGTAGAGGGGTTCACAGAATTCCAAGAGACCATCTCCAATGGCTTCCTTCGGTTCCCACTTGTTTCTCAAATTTACAAAATTTCCACTTGATGTTGTAGGAGGCAGCGTTAGGTTTTGCTAGCCAGGCGCTAATTTGAATCAGAAAATGCAGAAGGTATTTTTGAAGAGTGTCATATGTTTCATTGCCTTGGACATCTTTTTTCTAAATATGATGTTATACTATCATTCAAATATATTACTTTCACTTTATGAAGGAATAGTTAGTCCCTACTGATCACGACACCCTGTGGAATTCTCACTGATGGATCCTGAAGTTCCACCTCAACTAATAAAGATTGAATGGATGCCACCAGCAGTAATATTTTCATAGGGCCCTCTTCTTCAGAGCTGTTTGATATCCAGGAGATTTATGTCTGCAGAATTTTGGTAGGTGCCACCTTGCACAACTTAAAAATGAGAGTCGTTTTTCTTTTATTAATTGAGTGTCAGTTTATTAAAAAAGAATCATTTTGGTTATCAGAATTCATTAATATTAATACTGTATAAAGCAACAGAAACAGCTGGGTGAGAGTTTGGTGTAGGCTCACCCTCAGAGCTGAAATGACTGCATATTGGTTTGCTCAAATTGGTAATGAAAAAAAAGCACATAATTGCTACAAATGAACAGATTTCCTGTTTCCACAGTTTCTTAGAAATATGTGACTGACAGTTCTGAATTTAACTTTCGGCATCTGAGCATTTGGAAGGGTTGAAAATGGAAGCAATTTCTACCCTCTATTTCTCATTATTATAATCGAATTCCCTAAACAATTCAGATAAAATGTAATTCAGGGTTTAGAGTTATTCAAATCATCACATCAATTTTCCAAATTGACGAGATCACAAAGGCAATTTGAAAACCTTAAGAGAGAAAAACATTTATTAATTCTTAGGAAAATCAAATGATGAATGAATTGGAGGGCCAACGTAGGTGTTTTACGGGATGATGTTAATCAATACCTCTCTCTTCCTAGCTAGACACGTACACATTTATGCATGAACTCCTCAATCCATAGGACCATGCTGTTTGTGTGTTTCCATGTGTATGAGTGTTTGCATATAAGGAATGCTCATGAAACTATAGACATTAAAAATCAGCACCTAATTTCATTTCATCTCAACAACTAAGCAAGCACCTAATTAGTCTAATTCAAAGACAATTTTGTTTCTCTTGTGATTCTTTCTTGTAAATATTATATGATGCCATCTAGAGATAAATAGAAATCAAATGAAAAGGAAAAAATAAACTGTCACATGTGAGTAAACAGCCACAAGAATTTAGTCCCATCTCCTGACGATGCTCTCTCAGTTCTGTAGTTGGTTTTTCCTGAATGTTAAGTCTCCACAGGGAATAAAATGGCCCCAGTACATGTCAATCATCGAGAGAAGCAGAGGTGGTAATCCACTTATCTACAGAATGTCTTTAAAGTTTACCTCCACTATCCTTCTCCAGGAACTTAATTCTGAGTAAAGAGCTTTTCATGCAAAATCAAATTGACAAATATTTCTCCTTACTGTGTATTTATTCGAGCTCTTGTGGTTGTTTTCAAGATGAGGTTTTGGAACAACATACACAGCAAGTGAGCCTCCACCAATAGACTGAAATAAAGTACCATCATTGCCTTTAGCATCTTGAGCGGGATTTCTGAAATGCTCCACTCACTTATAGAGCTCATAAAGGAAACGCAATATGTCTTCTTCAGGTGACGTTTGGCTCGTTTTCTCCTTGATGTTTTATTAGAGTGAATCTGGACGTGATTTGCAACAAATACTCTTGATTTATTTTTCAAATTCCAGAATGTTTCACTGGAAGTTTCTCACTTTGCATATGAATATATGCAAATATATGTGTATATCTTTTGATACATCTTTACATATATACAACATATACCTATATGTACATGTAAATATACATGTGTAAATATACATGTGCATAAATAATTAGTAATGAACATATATATCAATATATATTCACACTGAATGTAATTTTAGCAAATAGCATTATCCCATTGGAGTGTATATAATGAGGCTATTTCCATATGAACATATGCTTACAGAAGCAGTGTTTTGCATACATGATTATAAGAAATTCTATTCACTGCAAAATTTCTTTATAGCAAGTGATACTCTCATATTTCATCCCTTTAAGTATTCACCTTCTCAAAGGAGGAATTTTCAAAATCTAGTAATTGCTATATGAGTGAAATTGGATCCCCTAAAGCAAACATTATAATCGGACAAGTTTGACATAAAAGTACTGTGGCGTTTGGGGGTTTTATTTGGCCGGGGATGAGGGACAGAGAAGCAAGTTGTGGGGGGCGCTTAGTGAAGTCAAGAGAAGAGAAAGATGTAAGCAGGGTGAAATTAGAATCATGTTCTGTTATCAGGCATGGAAATCGAAACTACGCTAAATTAAATGAAAAGAAAGTGGTTTTCAGCTGTAAATTAGACCTTTGTTTAATGGTTTTGAATGAAATATACCAATAATATTGTTCATGACATCATTTCCTTTGGATTTCTTGGCATCTGACCAATCCATTCACTCCTCTTTCCTCCTTCACTCTATCATCACAGTCTTTTAATCCCGTATCCACTCCTTTATACATATCCATATATCCAAATTTACATGCATATTCATAGATGGCAATTTTCCAATATATATTTTAAATAAAGTAGACCAAGTTCAGAAGAGTGTTCTTAGAGCTACTGTTTGCATGTGTTGTGCAACATACACACATACACAAATTCATCTGATTTCCTTTTTAAATCCCTTTTATTTTATTGTAATGATTCACAACAGATGAAAACATGTATTGTTTCTGGTGCATAACGGATGGTGGGGACCTTGAGTGGGTGTGGCAATTAGTTTTCTGTAGTGCGTACTCAAAAACTAATTTTTAAATTTAAGAAATGCAATTTTGAAAAGAATGCTTTACTGACTTTAACTGCAGAGTCCAATTTTCATGGATAGCTATAGATTCAGCTTCAACACATTGTATGTACCTTTCAAAAAACTTAGCATATTATTTCAAATCGATGTTACCTGGAATTTTAATCACGTTTTTATGCCATGCATTTTTTGAAATACATATTTTTCAATGTCTTCCAATAAATGTTAGCAAACTCAGGTTGTGTTATATCTGTCTTTAGACGTTTTCATCCTAATGTCCTGAACTCCACGTGACTCTCAATTTTTATTCCTACTCTTATTTAATTAAGCTTTCTTGACTGGCATTCTAATTTGATTCACAAACTTGGCAAGGCTTTTCTGAAATCAAGATTCATCACATCAACTTGTTTCGTGAAGCCCTCTTCTCCAACCTTCCTCTTTAAAAAAAATTAACAAATATAAGGAAAAGGTCATAAAAGTAATGGAGAAAGCAGCATTAACCAGGGTCAACATTTCTTAACTCTAAGATATTGATGCAGCGTTTGTAAGCTACGCTTGTGTGCCCAAAGAAAATATCTGGCGATTTTATTTATGATCATTGTTTAAAGTCTGTGAGATATAAGATATACCACCGCTTAATCAGTAGGAGCCAGAGTGAAAACACAGCCAAAGGCTGTTGTGTCTTTCTGGAAAAAGAAGCTAATTGGTTATGACTCCAATTAAATAGCCTCTGGTGCTCATCAGTCCTTTCTTGTTGGAGAACATAGGTAATAAAAACTTGTAATATTCCAGCTTACAGAAATATTGAAGGTAAGTTTGTATAACCTCTTCATTGTAAAGGACAAGAAACCTCTTAAATTGAGACCCAGAGGAGCTGAACAATTGGTTCAAGATCACTTAGCAAATAATTAATTAACTACTGGAAAATAATCAAAATTAATAATTTTGTCCTGATGCTCTTCTCCTGCCTTATATTGCTTTTGACAAAAAGTTGGGACAGATTGGATTGTTAATAATAATAATGACTCCTCCCACTTAGTAATTGTTTACTGGACCAAGTTCTGCCCACTGTTCAACATATTTTATTTTATTTACATTTCTCCAACAATTCTGTGAGACTGATATGATTACTACTTTTGGACAGAAACAAACATTAAGTTGTATAGAGATCAATGACTTATCCAAAAGCCCAGAGCTAGAAACTTTTAGATGATGGAATAAGTAGAGGATTCTTTCATTTCAAAGGTGAGTATTTAATTTTTATTAATCGTATCTAAAGAGTCAATAAAATGTTCCACAGATTTTATTAATTTTCTGTTTCATACCTGAGTTCCAGCTTCCATCAGCCTGTTGTTATTTTTTCCCCTTATGCATTAAAAAAAAAGTATATCATTTTGGCTCTCAACCTGTTAACAAAATCCCAATGAGATTTTTTTCCTTACAACTAATTTTAAGTCTTGGTGGACATATGTACTTTAAAGACTCTTGAATTGACCAATAAATCATGTCCTTCACATTGGTAAATCTACCATTGCTTCAAAAATTAATTTAAATATAGTGGTTGAATTACCTGACATTTATTCCCCCAGAAAATGTTCACAGAGTAGCTATTATATTCCAGTTCTGGACACCACAGTGTGGATGGAAAGTCTGCTATGATGTAGGCTTATTATTGCCAGCCAGCAGTGTGCTATTCAGGATATCCTTATAACCTGAATCCCGTGTGTGAAAATATGACTTTACATCTTTTTGGATATTTATTTTTGCAGCTCCCTCCCTATAGTCCGGTAACAATATTTTTCTATACAGTTTTAGACGTAAGAATGGGGTGAAGTCATCTCAGAAAAAGGTGTCCATCCAAGTGAGTGGTTTCTAAAGGAGCGGCGTTGCACATAGATGTGGATTGGATCAGCGTTCCAGCATGCCATTTGTTGGTAAGAATTATTCAATTTGTGAATATGTGTTGAGACTTCACCATGTCATTTGCCATGAGGGGTTATGACAAATTTTTGCAGATGCTTGCTTGGGGGCTGTTGCCAGTCTTCAGAAAGCTACATGGCTCCCCTCACTATCATTTCATGTTGCCCTGGGGATACTCAGCAAACTGGTGTGCCCCTTGTTGTTGCCACACAAAGCTGCAAGATTAATGCCCGTTACAAGATTAATGCATTTCAAATGCACTCATCTACTGACTTTTCTTGTGTTTCCCTTGGAAGGTGATAACACTGTTTGAAAATCTTGTCAGACCATAACCTCCCCCATGTACTGAATGTTTCTCCCCAAAGTATATTATTATGCTCCTTGTTTTAAGGTAAATACTTCACCTTGAATAGCTATGTTTATCCACACACCAGTTCATGAATTATTGTCTAGAATTTTATGCATACAAATTTGTAAAGCAAAGTCACCCCCCAATGTTTTTTCTAGATATGAAAGCTTAATCTCATTGACAAATAAAGGAAATTTAAAAGCATTCAATATTACATATAGCTTCATAGTGAATTATAGACAAATCAATGTTTCACTCAATATGCCTTCAATATTATATATGATTTTGCAGTGAGTTATGGACAAATAAATTAACTCATGCCTGCAGTTTAATTTTAATACTCTCTGTAGTTACAATCAAAGAGATTGCAATGGATTTTGACAGTACGTTGGAGTTGCATTAGATGTAAAATGCAATAAAGGAAGAAATGAGAACTTCCTAAATTAAGAGAAGTTAAACAGGACTGATAGTAAATAAGGGAATAGAATGAGCTTGTGTTTGTGAAATTCTTTACTTGAGCCGTACACTAAACTGCATCAGGAGCACGCTGCACACAGCCAAAGATTTTCATTGCAAAACAGGACTCTACGCTGTCACTAAATTCAGCTGTCCTAGTGGCACAATGTCAAAATGGTTTATTAGGCAACACTGTCAAAAATGGGCCATTTTATTTGCCATCTCCTTGCAACTTTTTTCCTTAAAAATTTAATAATTACAAAGTGACACGTGTATTTTAGAAAATTAAAAAAATAAAAAGTAAAGAAAAAATACACATATATTCTCAGAGATAATATCATTAACATTTTGCTGAACCTGCTCCCATTATTTTATATGTGCAAAGACACACAGTTGGTTTATTTTTCTTTCACATAACTGAAATTATAGTAAGTGTCATATATTTTAGCAAGATGTATATTAAAGTGTATAATTTATATGCAAGGAATTGCACAAAATGTATATTCTCCTTGGGTTTATCAAATACTATTGCCACATACATCAAGGAACAGAAACTTAGCCCTTCTTTGGAAACCTACCTCATGCAAACTCCCCAAGATAATTCTATGCTCTCCCAGAAGACAACTGTTTTCTGATAAATTTAATACCAAATACTAATCTGGCTAGTTTTTGAACTTTATATAAATGGAATGATTCAGCAGGTTTCTTTATCTCTAGCTTCCTCTGTCGACGTTATGCTGGTGACATTAATCTTTGATGCAGAGTATAGCAATCGGTTATTCATTTCCATTGTCTTAAAGATTCCCTTATAGCAATAGCCACAATTTATTTATCCATTCCATTGTTAATGGACATCTGGGTCGTCTCCAATTTTTAGCAATTTCCTATAGAGACGCCATAAAATATCCTTAAAATAACTATGTGTGTCCATGCATGGGTGTGCATGCATGTGAACATACGTCTTTTGGAATTGCTGGATCAGAGTTGATTTATCTATTCAGCCTTGATGAGTATTGCCAGAGAATTTTCCAAAATTGCTGAGCCATCAGCAGTATTTGAGAGACCAGTTGTTGTAGTTTTCTCTGACACTGGATATTTTCTGACTTTATTTCAGTATAGCCAGACTGCTTGGTGTGCAGTGTTATCTTGTTCTGATTTAATTTTGAATTTCCATCATGATTAATGAAGTTGCATTTTCTCACTTAGTAGTTGGGAAATTGGATGTGTTCTTCTGGAAAGTTTCTTTTAGGTCTTTTGTCTCACTATTGTCCTGGACTATCTGTTATCTTCATACTGATTTGTAAGAATTCTTCTTTACTCTGAATATGAGTCCTCTATCCTATTTAGAGCAATTTATGTATTTTGAAACATTATAGATATTGTAGATATATTTTTCCATTCTGTGACTTGTATCATCCCTCTTTTAATGGTGTCTTTTGATAGATAATTGTTAGTTATAAAATGGTCCAATTTACCTGTCTTTATGGTTCTTTTACATACACTTTAAGAAAACTTTCCTAACACAAGATCATAAAGGTTGTTTCCTATGCCCACTTTTGGTTTTATTGTTTTACTTTTGAAATTTAGACCTGCAATCCGTGTGGAATAGAATTTGTATATGGTGTGAGGTAGGGATCTTTTTTCCCCACTCCAGGTGAGAAGTATTATATATTGAAAGGACTGTCCACCTGCTAGTGCTCTGCAAGAGCTTGAGTCAAAATTCCAATATCCTTATATGAGTGAGCATGTGTAGAGTCTCTATTCTGTTCCATTAGTTTATTTATTTAATCTCATTCTAATAACGCTTTATCTTAACTGTTGTAAACTACATAATAAATCTTAATATCTGAAAATGCAAGCTTCCCCAAGTGTTCTTCCTTTAGAATGTCTGAGCTATCCTAGATCTTTTACATTTCCATAAGCATTTTGGAATCTACTTGTTCATTTCTACATAAAACACACTAGGATTTTGACTGGGACTGTAATTAAACCACAGATCATTTTATCAAGAATTGATATCATAACAGTATTTTTAATGCAATTTTAAATAGTACCCTTCTATAAATTGATTTTCTAATCAATAGTTGCCAATCTATCTATCCATATCTACAATTTATATTTGTGCATTGATCTTGTATTGAATGACTTATTAAAAGTCAAATATTATTTCCAGGTTTTTTTGTCAATGTAATATTTACATTGATTTCCCATATTTAACCATTCTTGTGCTTGGGCAATGGTGCTGTCTTTGAGAGATATATAGATATAGATATCTGAATTCAGTTTGTTAATATTTTGTTTAAGATTTTGGATCTGGGTTTACAAATGTGATTGACTTGTAACTTGTCTTTCTTGCATTGCCTTCATCAGGTCTTGGTAGCAAAGAGGGACCCAAGAGGCTGCATTTCTAACAAGGTCCTGGATGACTGCACTGTTGGTTTTCCACAGACAACTTTGAAGAAGGCAGAGAAACCTGGTCCTGCAATTCAGCAAAGTCTGGGTTTTCTCTCATGACACCTTCTTCAAGGCTGCAAAAGGAAACTAGCATGCATAAGTGTCCTAATGTTTTGCTTTCACACCCCATGTGCTCCTGCTTCAGTGGGGAGATGATGGGGATATGATCTGAATCCTAAGATATCATAGGTGACTTGTAACTGATGGCTTTCATCAGCAAAACCTGCCCTCAACTTAACCTGGGATCTTAAGATGCTTACTGCTCCTCAGCCTACTTCAGATCTCTCAGTTTACAATTTGAGTCTGCTCTGTGCAGCCCTTATTCTTACAAACTGTGTCCTATTAGTGGAAGTTACTTTGGTTGCAAGCAACATACACTTACTAGAAATAGCTTGGGACAAATAGGGAAACCCATGGCAAGGATATTGGTGTGATCCCCCATTATCAAAGAATGTGTTAACTGCAAAGACCCCAAAAAGGAGTTGACCAGTATAGCTCTGGAGACTTCTGAGTAGAAAGTGTAAACTATCTTCAATGTTGATCCCCTCTAAAGACACTCATTCCGTTCTTTACTTCACTAGCCTACGGATTCCTAGGAAATGGGATCTAATTGGCCCAACTCACTTCAGATGCCCATTCTTGAACCAATCAACTGAGACCATGCCTTAGGATCTGACTAGGAAACATATGGATACACATTCTGGACCCTAGAAATGATGGGGGCAGGAGTGTTGCCGGGGGAGGGCAAACAATTCATAGAAGAGGCAATGAGTTCTGAAACCAACAAAAATGCACCAATCCAAGACGTAAGCAAAGTGTTTAGGAGACTCAAGTCACATTGTAATTCATTCCAAATGGGAGGGTAAAAATAGAAGAGATATTATACATTGCCAAGGCGCTATTTATCTCTTTTGTCTTTTTTAGTGGTTGATTTGTACAAAAAACAGGGTTATTCCCATGCTGTCTGTAAAGAGACAGTGGTTGTGGTCCTAACAGGAGGAATTTGTGTTGCTAAAATGCAATGTTACTACTGGACATTCCACTGAGCGACACAAACATCCCCAAGAGCCATATGGAAGGGCATGTGCCGGCGTCATCTAATCACGAGAGTCCAGCAGTGGAGTGCCATCTGCCCTGTGCTTGAAACATAACAATGCAATCTGGCTGAGATCGCCATGAGAGGGGAGCAAACACGGTCGTCGGGGCACTAATGGATGTGACGTCTGCCAACCTCTTTGTGGCACTGGGGTCAGAGTGCTATTTTTCAAGAGCAATATCTGTGAGGTCTGTAGCTCATTTCCTCATTGTACTCACAGGACATGTGGCCCTGTCAGGTCAAGAAGCATAGAAGAGTGACCTGTTTTAGAGCTAAGTCTTCTAAAGATGAGGGGGAAGCCATAGTGAACACTTTAACAGATAAACAGATCACCCTCCTTGATATTTTTACTATGGATGACTTAAGTCACTCTCTTGATGTGTGTGTAAATCATGAATGAATACATTGCTGCATCATTGATCTTATAGTTAATATATTCCTACGGGCTCGGGGTCAAAATATTTTAATATACAGCTTAGTATGTATCTGTCAACATAAATACTATTTCGACATTTCAAAATGCATTTCAAATATCTCAACCTAGATGAGACTGCATGGCATTTTATTTTTCTCTCCCCAATGAAGTAATGCAGTCTGAAAACTTAGCCCTTTACAAAGCTTTATGTAAATTGGAAGTCTTGTGCCCCAAACAATATTGTTTATCATATAGCAGATGATGTGTAGAAAGATACAATGAGCTCATCTGAAAGATATGTGAAACACTCTACCCATCCATATTTATTTGCTGGACATAATCTTTCACAATTCATTCCAAAAACAAATTTCCATAGTAACATAATATTTTTTAAAATGCACTGACCCATCAAGTTGTGAGTTCTCAGTCATAAGCTGGCAGCTGTCCTTGGGGAGCTAAAAATAAGCTCTGCATTTATGCAAAACATCTCGAGAAAAGCATATTTCATTTTTATAAAATATGTTTTTGAAATAGATGGTTCAATATTATCCTTTATATCAAAATGCTTAAAATTTGTCATCACGTATTTGACTCTGAGTAATTTTATGATATCAAAAAGAATCTAAAAAGATTTTGTGGCTCTAATTCCAATATTGACCAACGTAAATTTCCATTTTCAGTAGTTTGTAGGGTCAGTTTCAGATGAATCGTGACACCATTCATGTTTGTCACTTTTGTTCCTCACTTTTTAAACACTCATTCTCTCATCCTCACATCCCGTTTCTATAGTTCCAGCTAAGATATTGGGAAAATGATTTCAGTAGAACTCACATTTGTGAAAAATCTCCATTTCAATAGAAGAATACTGATTCTAAATAAGTTTAAAATTCCTAAAACATAAGTCTCTAAAGGAAACATTTCGAGTATTTTGACTAGTTTGTCATGGAGATATTGAGGACTAAGCATTCTATTCAACTGATTAGTATCCTCTCATTCTGTCATTACCATTGGAATTGCCTGTTTTATATGGTAGGGAGTGAAAAACAGACTCTGAGGTCCTTGTCATAAGTCAACCATCTGAGAGACGATCTATTTGTAGGCCAGGGAGCCTTTGGATAGAACCAACACCTGCGTTTTTCTGAATGAATGTTTGTTACACTCCATGAAAGTATCATCTCAACTAGAAAAGCTCTTCCGTGCTCCTTGCAAACCGGTTTAAAGTCATACGGGCAACAGTCACATGAAGGAGCGCATAGGTCTGTTGGACTTTCCTGGAAGCCTAAAATCTGCATGTATGAGCCTTTCATTTGCAGAGGGTGTGGATTTGAATGACCACACTCTGGAGTGGGAAATGTTCACTGACTTTATGCATTTATTTATTTCATGAAAGTAATTTCACCGAAGCTCCCATTGCAGGATTTTAAGAAAGCCAGTGGTGGTCATCATTGGGATTTGGACCTAACCTTGCTAACCCCAAAGGTTGGGGGGAAAATACTAGGGTGTTACCCACCCTAAAGTATTTGGACAGGACCCTTCAGTCCTTGAGCTACAGTGGTCCCACCCAGAGATGTGGCTAAAGCATAAATCAGTGTTTTTCAGTGGGGGTGAGATGGTGGTATTGTGTAACCGAGGGGACATTTGGCAATGACTAGAGACATTTTTAGTTGTGGGAGCACTATTGGTATCTGGTGGGTAGAGGCCAGAGATGTCCCTAAATATTTCAGTGTGCATGTGGCAGCCCCATACCACAACCAAGAAGCATCCTGCCCCAAATATCAATAGTGCCAAGGTTGAGAAAGCTTGCTCCAAACCCATATGTTACTTCCAAGGCAGGAGATCCTGCTGCTTCTATATCTTGGTCTAGTCTAGAAGACCAGATATCTTTATTCTAGTCTTCCTTGATTTAAAAAAATTGCCTTTCCACTGGGGATCCTGCCTTCTCCCCTGGCATCTTTGACAAACCTGTTAAATTACCAACTATTTCACAAGTATTTACTAAATCTTCCAATTTTACATAATTTCTACCTCCCCACATTCATCCACTGCTCCCTTCTCTGGTTCCTGGGGAAAATTATTTAGACTCTAACAAAATGTCTTTCCTCCCACTCAGTCTTCTCACTTATGTCCATGTTTTCCGAAAGTCTTTCTTACCTACCCACTAGAAAAAAAAACTTCACTTTAACCATTTACACAATTCTTTCATTATAAAGTCTACTCTATAAAATAATTTTCAAAGGAGGAATCACTGTACATACCAGAATATGAACAGTGGTTTACCCTAAAAATAGTGGCATCAATTTTCTTCTATTGTATATGTTTTTCTAAGATCCATAAATTTTTCATTACAAATATTGGATATTCTATTATAAATTATAATTCCTTAAATTCCTGTTCTCTTAAGCAACATTCATCTGGATGGTACAAAGTTACCTACTTATTTTGACACTTACCTCATGTGAACGCCAGTAGTATTTTTTATGAATGACACTGTGTAACCATGGGCCTTCTAGGATGAGGTCAACTGACCCCATCTTACCAACGGAGTCCCATGGGATTGGCAGTGCCATCAGCCATCTACTGCAAAGGCAATATTTTTTTCTGAATGAAGGTAAAATAATTCAAGACCTAAAATTATTCATATTTTTTCATGTATAATGTCTGGTACCCAATTAGAAATGACTAGGTACTTGAAGAGAGAAAAATCACATCACCAAAACTAAGAGAAATAATAGTTAATAAAACAGAGCAGTGAGGATCCTCCTCTCTCTATAACTGACAAAGTAGGAAGACAAGAAAATAAGGTCTTGATGTATGAAGTTTTGAAAACCACAGGAACAAAATTGGCTAAGTTAATAGGTAGAATATTACACTTAAAAAATGCAGAATATATGCTCCTTTCAAGAATATGTGGAATACTTACAAAATTTACCATATTTTGGCTATAGAGCAAATCACAACAAAATCAAAAAGATTGCAAGCATGCAAAATAGATTTCCTGACCACAGGGCAATTCCTAGCCATCAATAACCAAATATAATAATCAATTAATATGCTTGAAAAATAGGAAAATATATTTTTAAATGTTATGCATTGAAAAGAAATCTAAGACTATTTTAACTCAGTGGTAATGAAATTTTTCGGTCTTCTTAGGACAGAGGCTTAGATCAGTGCAGAACTACTTTCTTCTGTTGTTACATGCTATGTGTAATTATGGCTAAAAATTTTTCCCTCTCTTCTGGCATTAAAGACATGTAACACTTTCCCTTTGAGTTGAGAATGAGAAAGGTAGCTTTTTGTCACCACTTCTACTCAACATTTAATAAACATTTGCAAAGACAATCAAAGAGAATGAAAGATGTGAAGATTGAAATACAAAACTGTCATTATTTACAGGCAGTATGGTTGTGTATTTAAAAAATACAAAATAATTTATATGAGAATGACAAGAATTAATAAATAAGCTTAACGGGATTCCTCAATACAATTCTCTTATATAGATTTTATTAATTTTATAAATACATCAGAAACAATCAGAAATTGAAATGTAAAACATATGGTATCTATATATCAAAATGCTGAATATGTATGTATAATTATAAGAAAAGATGTGCAAGATTCCATGATTTCTATGTTGACTTATACAATATTATTAGGGTAAATAATGTAAGAAAATAGAAATGATGTATGCAGTGTGCGTAGGTTGTAAAACATAATACAATAAAAATATCAATGTTCCTTCAAGTTGATGTATAGATTAAATATAACCCTATGTAAAATACTAGCTTGTGACTCTAAAATTTATATAAACATCCAAATGATCAAGAAAAGGATATATATTCTTCTTTTAATTAATTTTTTTATTGAGGTAACTGGTTTATAACATATAAATTTCAGGTGTACATTATTATATTTCAACTCTTGTATAGACCACATCATGTTCACCAACAAGTCTAGTTTCCATACATCACTGTACACATCTTCCCCTTTACCCCTTTTGCCCTCCCCCTCTCCCTCTACCCTTCTTGTAACCACTAATCTATTCTCTGTGTCTATGTGTTTGTTTGTTGTTGTTGTTTTATCTTCCATGTATAGGTGAAATCTTATGATTTTTGGTTTTCTCCATCTGATTTATTTCTCTTAGCATAATACCCTCAAGGTCCATTCATGTTGTCACAAATGGCAAGATTTTATCTTTTTTATGGCTAAGTAGTATTCTGTTGTGTATATGTATACCACATCTTCTTTATCCATTCATCTGTTGGTGACCACTTAGGTTGTTTCCAAGTCTTGGCTATTGTGACTACTGCTGCAATGAATGTGAGGATGCATATTTCTTATTGAATGTGTTTTTGTGTCCTTTGGATAAATACCCAAAAGTGGAATAGCTGGATAATACGGAATTTTTTAAAATTTTTTGAGGAATCTCAACACACTTTTCCATAGTGGCTGCACCAGTTTCCATTCCCACCAGCAGTCTACAAGTGTTCCCTTTTTTCTAGGTCCTCTCCGACACTTGTTATTTCTTGTCTTTTTTTTGTGTGTGTGTGTGAGGAAGACCAGCCCTGAGCTAACGTCCATTGCCAATCCTCCTCTTTTTGCTGAGGAAGACTGGCCCTGGGCTAACATCCATGCCCATCTTCCTCTACTTTATATGGGATGCTGGCACAGCATGGCTGACAGGCAGTGCGTCGGCGGGCGCCCGGGATCGAAACCTGCGAACCCTGGGCTGCCAAGCACGGACTAAACTGCTGCGCCACCGGGCGGCCCCTATTTCTTGTCTTTTTAATAAAAGTCATTCTGGTGGGCATGAGGTGATATCTCATTGTGATTTTGATTTGCATTTCCCTAATAATTAGCGATGTTGAACATCTTTTCATGTGCCTGTTGGTCATCTGTATATCTTCTTTAGAGAATGCTTGTTCAGATCCTCTGCCCATTTTTTAATCAGATTGTTTGCCTTTTTTGTTGTTCAGTAGTAAATATATTTTTGAAGGGGAAAAAAAAGGTTGGTTCATTTCCTCTACCATATTTCAAGACTTGAATCTGCTATAAAAAGATGATATGGCATTGGTGAAAGATAGATTAGGTAGATCAATGGCAGAACATGGAGAGCTTCAAACAGATCCACAAATATTTATGACCATGGTGAAATGGCAGAGCAGTGGTAGGAAGAATGGTCTTTTTAAGAAATGATGCTGGTTCAAGTGGACACCCAAATAGAAGAAAATGAAACTTGATGCCCACATCACACCATACAGAAATACCAAATCCACATTGATTTTGATTCTAAATGTGAACAATTACTCAATACATCTTGTACAGTAAAACAAGAAAATATCTTCATGAAATTTGCATAAATAAAAATTTCTTAAACAGGACTCAAATAGCACTAACTATAAAGGAAAATTGACAAATTAAACTCTATGAAAATTAAGAATTTCTATTAATCAAAAGTCATTATGAAGAAGGTGAAAAGCCAAGCCACATAGTTTCTCCAACTGTGTAGGTTTCTCCTACCTAGAGAGATAGGTAGAGAGGTGATGATAGATAGATATAGATAGATCGATAGATAGATAGATAGATAGATAGATAGATAGATAGATAGATAGATAGAGAAAGATAAATAGGTAATAGATGGATAGATGACAGATAGATAGATGATAGATAGATATAGATAGATTCATGGATGGGTGGATGAATGGATGAATGGATGGATGGATAAATAGATGATAGATAGATAGATAGATAGATAGACAGAAGTTAGCTGCCAAGACAATACAGATTTGTAAGAACTTCTGCTGTTATTGGAGAAAGAGGATTCTCTTTAATGTGAACTATATAATTGCCCCCAAAGTTTGCTTCTTTATAAGATTCAAAGGCATGATTCACTTTATGAGTGTGTGCACCGTTAATGAACTATTCAAGTACTTTTAAACTTATTAAAGTATATTACATACACAGAAAATCAGACAAAAAGTAACAATATTGCTCAATTATTTATTTTTAAAAAAGGCAAAGAGCCATGTACACACAGCCTGGGTCAAGAAAGTGAACATTTTTCAGAACCACAAAGTCTACTTTATGTCATTTCCCACATAATCTTAGGCATTTGGTTCTTTTTGCTCAGTGCTGTGTTTGTGAGATTAATCCACATTGGCGCATGTATCCTTGGTTTATGTATTTTCATTGCTGTATTGTATACATAGATCACAAAGTATGAATCCAGTCTACTGTGCATGGACATGTCTCTCATTTTGGAGTGTTTACAGATAACACTGTAACATGTTTTATATATATATATTTTTTTTACATTTCTTCAGGTACACATATGCATGCGTTTTGGGGGGTATATATCTAGCCATAGAATTTCTAGATCACATGATGTGGTAGACAGCATAATGGCCCCCAAAGATGTCCATGTCCTCATTCCAAAAACCCATGAATATATTGCCTCCCATGTCACATCTCCTCTTTTATTCTGACCCCCATGTCTTCTTCTTATAAGGACATTGTGATTACCTCCCAGATAATTTAGAATGGAAAAAACAAAAATTCTAAATCAGCTTTTAGAATATTTGCTCCAACCTATCTGCAAATAATTATAAGAAAGTTATTTGTAGCCTCTTTATACATCGTTGGGCTAATTGAGAGAAATAGTCCATTGTAAATTTTTTTCTTAAACACAGATGCTGGCCCAGGTTTTATGAGTGCTGAGTCTGTAACAACAGAAGTGAGGCAGTCATTATTCCCCCAATGGTAGCTGCCATCTGAAGTGGCATCGTGCTGTACTCTACAGAAATTAGCTCAGTGCACTGAGCATTCCGTCAGCATTCTCGGTTCTGAGAACCTCAGCAGACAAGGGGATATTTTCTTAATAATGATTTGGGGAGAAGCAGATGTGGTTTTTCAATCACAGGGATGGAGTTCTTTGCAAACACACTGAAGAGATAGAGTAGAGGTTCTTCTTCTCTCTAACATAAAAACTGAGACTGGCCCAGCATTGTCACAGACCCAGAAACTTTTAAAAATACAATGTGTATCTATCATATGAGTTACTAAAAATGAATACTTCTTTACAATTGGTAAAACTATGAGAACTTCTATCTTTATTTTCATTTTCTCAGACTGAACTCTCAGGGGAAAATATCACTCTTGTTTCAAGGAGCTATTAATACAAACATCAAACTAAGTGTGGGATTCTCAAAAGAAGAAACAAACTATAAAGATTTCCAATTAAAAGGCTTATCACTTACATTTATTAAATTAGTAGATTTATTAGTTAGAAAGATCTGAGCTGAAGATAATTACATATCATTTCACTCTCAAACTGTGCTGTATGACATTCTGTTCACATTAAGGGTGATTATCCAAAAGATCATTTAATATGGTTATAACTTTAATATATCTATTAATATCCCAGTATCTAAAAATCCTTGGAGGTTTCCTCTTACCCTTGTTCATGTTCATCCAGAAAAATGGCTGCAGGTCCCTCTGGGGAAGGTTTAGGGGGAGTTTCAAATTTCACCATACACCTATGAATTAATTATAGGGTTTTTCCTCAAGAATACCTCCTCCTCAGTTAAAAAGTTCTGTCTCTGGGTGGGGGGCAGGCCTGCTGGTGTAGCGGTTAAGTTCATGTTCTCCACTTCAGAGGCTGGGGTTCGCTGGTTGGGATGCCAGGCGTGGACCTATGCACCACTTGTCAAGCCATGCTGTGGCAGCATCCCATATAAAGTAGAGGAAGATGGGCACAGATGTTAGCCCAGGGCCAGTCTTCCTCAGCAAAAAAGAGGAGTATTGGCAACGGATGTTAGCTCAGGGCTAGTTTTCCTCACACATACACACAAAAGTTCTGTGTCTATGAATTGCCGTAAGACTGGACATTGGGTCAAACATTGGGATTTTCCACTATATTGACTTCAGTTAAGTTTTTGCCAGCTAGATTTAGAAACTTTCCTCGTTTATAGCAAGTAGCATCTACCAAGCCATTTCATTTTCTGAGGTCTAATGATCCGCTAACCATTGTCAGGGACCCCCAATTTCAATATACCGTATTATTCCATCCTGTGGTGTAGTTTACTCATTTTATCAGAAAGTTACATGCCCTCTTATCCAGGATGCCCTTATATTGAGATTAAGGACTGAGCGTGGCTCTGATCTTTCCATAAAAAAATCTTAAAAGCAAAATCTGGAAAGAGCAAACTTTTCAAGTAACTTAACTGTGCCCCAGAACAAAGTTCAAGAATATTTGTAGAAATGTGTATAACTGAAATAAACAGTAAGCAAAATATTGTCAATCTAGAAAGCTATATGAAGCAAAATATCTTTCAAAAACACAGATGAAAATATTTTTTTCAGGCATACAAACCCTGAAAGGGCTCATCACAAGCAGAATAGGAATATAAGAAATTTCAGACAGAAGAGAAATTATTCCAGATGGAAACACAGATCTAATCAAAATGATTAAGAATTACAATGTTAAGTAAATGAGTAAATGTTTAAGATTGTTTTTCTTCATAGTTAATATCTTTAATAGATAGTTAAATATTTACCAAAAATGAAAGTGCAGTTTGTGGTTTATAGCATATGTAAAAGTAAAACGCATGAGAACATGGCACAAAGATCAGGATAGGAGAAAATGGAGTGAAGTATTCTAAGAGAATAGAAGCAAATTAATCTAGGGTTCTTATATTATGCATGAAATATCACTTGAAGGTAAATCGTGACGAGTTAAAAATTTATACTATAAACACCAAAACAATGATTAACATAACAAAACAAAGAATTATGTTGTCATAACTAATATGACAAATGAGATATATGGAATCATAAGAAATATTCAACTAAATCCAAAGGTTGAAGAAAATGAGGGGAAACTGCACAGAGATCAGATGGACAAATATAAAATAACTATGAAGATGATAAATTTATTCCTAACCATATAACAATCACATTAAATGTAAATTATCTAGATAGTCCAATTAAAAGACGGAGATTCTCAGAACACATATAAAACAAGCTCTAATTTTATTCTGTTTATAACAAATACACTGCAAATATAAAGACAAAGTTTAAAAGTAAAATGAGGAAAAATATATAACAAGCTAATGTTAATCAGAACTAAGATGAAATGTCTATATCAATACAAGATGAAATAGGTTTTAGAGCAAAGACTATTATCCTGGATAAAAGAGGTCATTTCATAGCAATAAAGGGCTTAGTTCATCAAGAGAACACAAGGTTCCTAAACATTTATGCATCTAATAATAGAACTTTAAAATACATGAAGTAAAAATTAATAAAATTGCAAAGAATCAGAGCTTTAAACCCCTTCTTTAATAATTGATAAAAATAACTAGAAAATCAGTAAATAGAATAGAAAATAAATAGATTCGCACCACATTGAAGCCACTGACACATATTTTTAGTTTGTTTTCATGATAGAGCCCCAATTCTTTAAACATATTTATTGAGGTATAATTGAAATGTACTAAACTGCACATATTTAAATTGTATAATTTAAGGTTTTAGTATATGTATACAACCATGAAATCGAACCCCGACGTTTCCTCATGTCCCTTTGTAATTCCTTTTCCAGGCTCTAACCACCCCTTCCTAAATGACCGTTGATTTAAAGAGGTGATCACAAGGAAAACTACAAACTATTTCAAAGTAAATGATAATGATAATGAAAACATTAATATTCATTTTCTGGGACACAGGTAAGTAAGTGTTAGAGGCACATTTGTGTCTCTATATGCCGTTATTAGAAAAAATGTTTATTGTTATTTATCCAGGTTTTCATCTTAAGAAAGTAGTAAAATAAAACTATTTTTATTAATGAAGGACAGAATTAATAAAGAGAATGGAGGGAATTGACTATTCATTATTCATTGAATATTGGCAAAGCATGACAAAGACATGACAATGTATGTGGCAGAGTGTCTGCTGCCTGCTTATAATTAAGTGGCAGAATTAAATCAAAAAAAATTCTACAATACATGCACACAGTAAAATATTTGCATTCTAACTATAAAATCCTATCATTGTGACAAAAAAGATTGATGAGAGAGTCACGGTGAACTAGTCCCCCCCGAAGTCTGGATAAATAACATATGTTTTGAAAACCACCAGGAGATGGAAAACAAGCAAACAAACAAAAATAACTCGATAAATCAGAAAGAAAGATTTTTGTAACAAGAACTCCTCTGATTGGTTCCCATTACTCTTATTCGTTACAAGTGGATGCTAGAGGTTGCATATTCTTATTAATAGACACTGAAAAATACTCAAAGATATGGTGTCTACTTCCTTCATTTCCAAATCAACAAACTTCAACATACTATGAAACATTTAGCGTAATCTAGCAACAGAAGTCACACTATGTTTTCCAGATAAGCTTATAGTTGAAGAGTAGTTAAATCAGTTTGTTAAAGAAAAAAAAAAAACGCATTTCAAGGCAGCAGTGGAATTTGCTTCTTAACAGAACTCTCCATAAAATATGTGAAACACATAAGCAACTTATCATTTTTTTCCAATTCAGATTTATTGCTTTAGATGCCTAATAATGTTTCCAAATAATCAATATATTTCCATTCTATACATCAAGCATAACAACACTATCTCAAAATTATTTATAGTACATCTAGTTTTATATTAACTATTAACATCGAATTCACATACATTGCTCCCATAAAAACTTGTGACACCACTAAGATGCTTTAAACATAGAAAATAAATGCACTTCCCATTTTATCCCATTTTACTTGTTCTATCTCCCTGATCTCTAGGCATTGAGTATTGGTATTTCATCTTATCACTCAATCTTTACCAAACTGAACTGTGCTGATGACATAACTGACTTGGGGAATCCTGTTTCATTAGTGGTCTGGGGCAGACAGTGACTTGGTTCAGGATGTCAAAGCTTCTCATCCATTAAAGTGACAGCCTTGTGGCCATGTCCACAAATCCATTTCTGTCAGAACAAATCTCTTCATAGAGAAAAACTCTGAGCATGAAAAGCAGGACTGCATATTTGTAACCTATTTCTTGAGGCATTTCTTACAACTTAATTCCAAAGGACTGCGATCTGCACGGTACACTATCCAAAGTGAACTTCCTCATCACTTCCCACATTAGGCATAGGGCTTCAATTTTCTTGGCCATTTCCCTTAAATGGCACATTTTGGAAGCTGAGATTTCAATGAGAATAGTAACTGGTAAGAAATAACACAAAAAAGGTCATTCAAAATATAAAAAAAATCAAGGGGTATCCTTTTCACCAAATATTAAATATTTTGAACTTTTTTAATGATAAAAGTCATATTGATAAGGGTAAACAATTTCATTCAATACCCATGGTTGGGACCCATGCAACGAGAAGTCAAGTCGCTCACTGCCCCCCAAACACCCCTTCTCCCATTTTCCGAGGTAAATGCTGTTCAAGTGTTCTCATCTATCCTTCCAAGAATATTTGCAAAGTGGGCATATCACATCTGTGTTAACTAAGTGAATTCTGGGGTGCACACTGATAGACTAAGTAGGTGGCCTACTCTGGCTGGGTGGGATGCTCAAAGTCTGCTTTCATCTTTCTTCCCCTTTCATCTTTCCTCTTTCACAACTGATCTCTGGTGTCTTGTTCTGTGCCTGTACCACCTCAGCCACAGTTGGAGATTCAAGAATACCCTTTCGGATTTTGGACTGCCTGTTTGCACAGCTCCCTCATCCCGGCAGATTCTAGCTACCGGTGGTCCCAAGAAATCAGACAAATGCCTTATCAGCTCAGAAGAACCACCTTGCTCTTCTTAACCATCAATTTACAAACCAGGAAATCGTACTCAGGCAGAAGGCCAGGCTCACCTCATGAATCCCCCCTTTTCTTAGAGACCACCATCTTGTCCTGCCTGTTGGACAATGTCAGAAAATAATTGCCTCCTATATCACGTCAATTTTATGGTTGTTTATGGAAGAAGTTCCTTCCATTACAGTTGGAAACAGATGTTCTGTCAAAGTCTGTCCATTCCATTTTAAGGGTATTGAATGAAGAGCATGGGTCTTCTGTTTTCAGAAATACTGTAGATAAGTTTCTTGGCACAAATGTGCAGATTCAAAACACCCCAAATATTGCTACTCTATTTATAATATAAATTGAAATGCATGTCTAAGAAGGGAAAATGTAAGAGAAATCCTTGAGGGGCAGAAAACCAGGAAGTATAATTCCAAATAAGCAACCACAGGGGAGATGTTTAATGTATCTGCTGATTCCAGTATATTATATGCTAGGTGTTTTTTCATACTGTTATACTGTGCATGAAATTATATAATGGTCATACCCTCATTGTCAATCACAGCATTAATTTAGTTGTATGGGTTCACCAGCGTCTCATTTAACACTTCTGGACCTGAATCCAATCTCACCTGAGGTTAATTTCATGGTCTGCATTTTCATGTTGTTGGCATATAACTGATATATCATAATTTCACTTACAGTCATGCATCACTTAGTGACAGGGATACATTCAGAGAAATGCATCATTAGGCAAGATTTTGTCATTGTGCACACATCATGGAGTGTACTTACACAAACCCAGGTGGTATAGTCTACCACACACCTGGGCTACATGGTACGAATCTTATGGGACCACTGTTGTATACGCTGTGGGGGATCAGAATTGGCCACCTCAAAATGTATCTCTTTGTTTTCATTATTTTCAAGAACAAAAGACTCTGAAAGAAACTTTGACCTCCCTCCTACTAACTGCCTAAAAGAAATTTAAGATAGAAGGCCTGTCTCCAGGACAGGCCATCACCATAGATAGCTCTGGGTATTGATAGACTGGAGGGTCCTTGCTAAGCCCATTCTTATCAAAGTTGTGTTTACCAAACGTTTGCTTTTCCGTTTCATGTGAGTTGCCTTTCTCCCCTTTGAAGTCCCAAACCACTACCCCCAACACCTTCCTTTCTCTTTAGCTGAAGATGGTATTTAAGATGAGAGCCTCCACCATTTTGGAGGAGTTGCTCAGTTTTCCTGAGTCTCTCCCATGCATGTTATAAAGCTTTGTTTGATTTTCTCCTATTATTCTGTCTCATGCAATTAAATTTGTTGCCCAGCCAGAAGGACCTAGAGGGTACAGGAATCCTCTTCCTCCCCTACAATGTGCTTTGTCATTGACCAAAGCGTCATTATGCGGTGCATGACTATATGTTCATCACTTGTTTGTATGTATCATTTACTCTGCATATAGTTTTTTCATTAATCTTTTTGTGTCATTTTATTTTTAACCAAAGGTAAAATTCTTCTTCCAAATCATGACTATATCCCAAAATAGCCACTCAATGTCTGGGAAGTTTTCACTGTCTTTTGAAGGAGTCATATAAGAATATTCTTCATAGAAATCCCAGCAACATGCAGTTTTGTTATTTCAATCAATTTCTTAAAAAGTAAAATGTGCCATATTTTCGATATATAAATATTAGTTACATGAAAATGGTCCCAAGGTCTCCTATATTTGGGGAATTTGAAACTAAACAATGACAAACAGGCTTCTATACTTAAAGACAATTTAAAATCTATAACATGCTAAAAATATTACTTCGTGGAACATCTCAAAATTATTTGGCCATGGTATTGCTTTTGCTTTTCTTTTAATCATTCAGAAGTATTTATAAGGCAGGGACCAGAGGATAACACCAGATTAAGTGCTGATGCCAAAATATTGAACTCTATATTTCTGAAAAATTAAGCCCTAAGTTTCATTCTTAGCAGAGGGATCATTAGACCTTAGAAATGTGAGATATGAAACTTTAGTTCTTCCTACAGCCTTAGGAAAACTTTTTACATGTCCTTGAGACATGAAGAAAATTATTAACAATTATCATAATTATTGATAATGAAGATAATTATTATTTTTCTTCAGTCTCATTTTTCCCAGACTTAGAAATTTTTTCAATTCCCATGACCTTCAGTTGGTTGATATTTGCTAATTTTCTAATCTAAAAGAATGTAGAGGCTTGTGCTTGAGACAATTTCTATTATTTCTTTAGTAAATTCTTTTGTTTTTAATTGTATGAGAAAAGTTGTGCCCCTGTTCTGTCAGATATGTAAATAAATCTGTCTATATATGTCATCTGTATTAACTAGTTTACAAATATTAAATATGCTTATTAGAAGTGGCCTGATATTTTTCTGCATGTCATCCAAACAAATTCAAGGCCAAGTTCAATTCTACCTGGGTCTCTCTTGCCAAGATTCTCTTCTTGGCAAATTAGATCACCATTTCTTTCCCATATCCAGTAGCTCTCTTAATGTTTAAGATCACCATCTGCAAACTCTATAATAATTTCCTGACTGTGCAGTTCCAAGGAAAGAGGGGCAGCATTTAAGTGAAACAAAGAACACAGAAATGCTGAGTGACACTGAAAACATCTTATAACCTCTTGGGTGGAAACTTGCTTGCTTATCCAATAGCTTATAAACTCTAACAAAAGTGTCTTTAGAAAAACCCCATCCATGTTGCTAATTAATGGTTGACCACCAATCAGGTGACTTGATTCATATCATTTCAGATAATTCCTACCATGCATGAAGGAACTGTAAACCAAGTTGCTTTTGAAAGTAGAACAAATGGTTTTGTTCCTAGAAGGAAGTCAGATATTTGTATAAGACATGCTGAGTAGAGGGGAAAGCACAGGTAGGGTTGTTTAGAAAGACATAACAGAGCTGATGAGGGATTAAACACTGGAAGGTTACAGTCATAGCCTTTTATATGCTGTGAGGGCAGATTGCACAGGATGCCTTTTTTGCAGGAACCCCTGCAGAATCTCTGTTCTCTTTAAACACTTGGCAATAAATTAGGCTGGGCAGGATCTCATCCCAGGGCAGCCCTTGTTCTTTTTTTCAGCTTGCTTTGCAATTCTTTATCATAAGCTAAGCTCAGAGTGTCCATGGAAAGCATCAGATGTCACCATTTCAAGCACAGCTGGTAAAGTTGGTCTGGTTTCCCCAATCCCTGCCATTCATCATAAATGAAACATTTATTTCTTTTTCTTCCATCAAATGCCACCAAATAAAATATCACATTTCAAAGTCATTCATTCTATAAATGTTCAAAATATTTTATTCATATGAATGGTTGAAAGGGTGGCAGAGGTACTTGGTTTTTATTTGATGGCATGCAAGACCTTCAGAATTTTAAATCAGTTCAGAATGGCTCAAAATAGTAGCTAAATTGATAGTCTTTGCAGCTACTAGGCTCTGGGGGAAATAAAAAAGGCTACTGATCAACTAGGAATCAGGGAGTTTATAAACTCATTACTAAGTTAAGTCTGGCAGTTATAAAGATGTTGATGAGTACACATACTGAAGACATCGGGAAGTACTTCGAGAAATATCCTCCCTGTCATCGGGCACCAGGCAGACTTGTAGATTCACCATCCATAACTAATGGAGTAGACGCTGAACTGGAGTTAAAAATGAAATGTAAATCCATGTGCTTTGGATTTTGCTTGGCAGTGATGTTATTATAGATCCTTGGAGATCAAGGACAGGAGAGATGAACTGAAGATTATTTCCATCTGGTAAAAATAAAAACAATCAGTTGTGTATGTATTTACAGTTTTCAATGCTTGCCAACTTAAGGGACAATTAGTAACTATGAATTTTTTTGAAAACACTATGCCTGGTCTATTTTTTTAGAATCAGAAGAAATCTTTTGTTCCTTTAATTTGTTCTTTTTGGGGAAATGGAGAGTTTTTCTTTCAGCTTCTAAATGCTTTGTCATATTTAGGATTATAGGTAATATTTATTGAATTATGGAGTACTTCGTTTAGGTATAAATTGTATATTATCCAGCAGACAACCTTTAGAATTTGAAGTGTGGCTTTGTTGTCACTGTTTAGTTTCAGTATCTATGCAGTTTGCATCCAATTTGAGGTTGTTTTTCTTCTTTGAAAGAGTTTGGGTTTTGTTTTTTTTTTTGTTTTTTTGGTCACAAATTACTAGACAATAGTAAGCTGGTGTTGCTCAGTAATGCACCATATTTACTTATTTATTTTTTCTTTTTAACTTTTGACCCATGCACCCATTTCTCTCACCCTCCACTCCCCACCCCTGGCAATCACCAATCTGCTCTCTGTATCTATAAACCTGTTTTTTTTTTTTTTTTTAAGATTCCATGTATAAGTGACATCATGCGGCATTTGTTTTTCTCTGTCTGACTTATTTCACGTAGCATAATGCCTTCGAGGTCCATCCATGTTGTTGTAAATGGCAAGATTTCATTCTTTCTTGTGGCTGAATGATATACCATAATTTCTTTACCCATTCATCCATGGATGGACATGTACATTGTTTCCATATCTTAACTATTGTAAATAATGCTGCCATGAACATGGAAGCACAGATATCTCTTTGAGATAGTGATTTAATTTCCTTTGGATATATACTCAGAAGTGGGGTGGTTGGATCATATGGTAGGTCTAATTTTAATTTTTTTAGTAACTTCCCTACTGTTTTCTATAGTGGCTGCACCAATTTACATTCCCACCAACAGTGTACAAGGGTTCCCTTTTCTCCACAGCCTCTCCAACACTTGTTATTTCTTGTCCTCTTGAGAATAGCCATTCCTACAGGTGTATGGTGACATCTCATTGTGGTTTTGATTTGCATTTCCCTGATGAGTAGTGATGTTGAGCATCTTTTCATGTACCTGTTGTCCATCTGTATGTCTTCTTTGACAAAATGTCTATTCAGATCTTCTGCCCATTTTTAAATCCAATTGTCTGGGGTTTTTTTGCTATTGAGTTGCATCAGTTCTTTACATGTTTTGCATATTAACCCCTTATCAGTTATATGATTTACAAATATTCTCTCCCACCCAGTAGGTTGCCTTTCCATGTTGTTGATGGTTTCCTTTGCTATGCAGAATCTTTTTAGTTTGATAGTCCCACTTGTTCATTTTTCCTTTTGTTGGTTTTGCTTTTGGTGTCAGATTTAAAAATCATTGCCAAGACCTATGTCAAGGAGCTTACCACTTATGTTTTCTTCTAGGGGATTTATGGTTTCAGGTTTCAGGTCTTATATTCAAGTTTTTAATCTATTTTGAGTTAATTTTTGTGTATGGTGTAAGATAGTGTTCCAGGTTCATTTTTTTGCATGTGGCTGTCCAGTTTTCCCAACACCATTTACTGAAGAGAATCTCCCTTCACCATTGTATATTCTTGGCTCCTTTGTCATAAATTAATTGACCATACATGTATGGGTTTATTTCTGAGCTCTCTATTCTGTTCCATTGGTCTATGTGTCTGTTTTCATGCCAATACCAAACTGTTTTGGTTGCTATATCTTTGTAATATAGTTTAAAACCATGGAGCATGATGCCTCCAGCTTTGTTCTTCTTTCTCAAGATTGCTTTGGCTATTTAGGGTCTTTTATGATTCCATAAAAATTTGGGGACTCTTTGTTTTATTTCTGTGAAAAATGCCATTGGAATTTTGATAGGGATTGCATTGAATCTGTATTGCGTTAAGTAGTATAGACATTGTAACAATATTAATTCTTCCAGTCCATGAGCACAGAATATCTTTCCATTTATTTGTGTCTTCTTCAGTTTCTTTCATTAACATCTTATAGTTTTCAATATACAGGTTTTAGGCAAGAAAAAGAAATAAAAGACATCCAAATTGGAAAGGAAGTAAAAGTGTCACTATTTGCAGATGACATTAAATATAGAAAATCCTAAAGACTCCTATTTTATTATAACATGCATCATGTTCATTATACCACATCTGAAATTTTTCTTAATTATCTTGACACCCTAATGAATTATCAGGAATTTTCATGGAGTTTTTGTCATTGACTATTTTACTGCATAATCATATAAATATTAGTATACTTGTATGAACTCTAAATAAAATTAAAATGACTACATAAAAGAACTTTGCATCTAAGGTACAGAAGCTATACAAGAAAAATAACTAATTCAATTAGGTTTAATGAGACCTAATTGATACCTAAATGATACCTAATGATAATAAGATCATATTAGAAGGAGTTAATTTACAATTTTGAGTCCCAAATAGCAAAAAAGTTCAATTCCATTTCTTGACATTAATTGAGCATCTACTGTGCCCAAAACAGTATAGTGCTAGGAAATGGATGATAAATACAAGCTCCTGCCCTTGAAGTATTTATTGATTCACAATCAGCATCTGCAATTCAAGACAATTCAATGTCCCTATAAAACACTTCAGTTACTTCCTGGCAGCTTCAAAGTGCTGTCTGTATAAGAATTGTACTTTTTTTTTCTTGTTTGTTCTACCATGAGATATATGTCAAATAATGCTTGCCTCTAATTATTTTCTTTTATAGATTCACCACCATGGTTGACATTGACAGTTTAGCGCAGCTGGTGCTTATCCAAGTCTTTCCTTACCCATGTTCCCTCTGCTTGCTACTGTACGAGTTTCACTGGAAATGAAGAGGGCAAACCAGAGTCCAGTTTTTCTCAAGATACCTTCAATCAAGGAAGGGTCAACCATTCAACACCACCACATGCATCTCACAGCAACTTAACAATGGTTGTTCTGACAGGTGACATGTCACTCTGGACTCTGAACATTTTTAAGCATTTCAATGCAATTATTGACTTAATGGTTTTACACTTATCTTAGATTTACATTAAGTGACACCAATAACGGTGTCTATCCTGAAGGCAATGCAGTGTATATAAGTATGAATTTGAGTTCATAATTATTTGCAAGGCTATTTTATCCACAGATTTTATGTGTTACTGGGCATTTATTTACTTAACTGAAACTTCAGCTTGCAAGTATAAGCTGTTTGAAGAGTTGGTAAGTGTCAGGTGCTCAGCTGAGCTGGACAGAGCTGAGCTGCCAGATGTTGGAGTGGCTGATTAAGACCAAAAAGCACAAATGATATTAATAGTCAGACATTTCGTCCCTTACTGCCAAAGCATAAGGAAGAGGCTGAACTGGAGAAAGTGCCAGCCACCCCTGTTCCATTTTTCCCATGGAATGGTGCCAGGTGAGCATTGGGCCAATCAGCATAGACTTGGGGCTTATGGAGGGTGGTCTAACCACAGAAGGAGCCCGAACAAATGGCTCCCGTTGTCTTATGGACCTGGGAGCAGGGGGAAGACAGAGGGGTAGGAACTAGGAGTGGAAAAGGACTGAGCACTGAGTCCTGGTGGAGAAAATTATCTTCCCACTCCCCTCCCAAAATGGGCGCCCAGATAACCGCCACCAAGGTCTCCAAATAAATATTAATTCTTCCTTTTAAAATCATGTTAAAATATATTCAATTTATATACAAGAACACTTTTATTATGAGATAAAACAATGGAAATATTTATAGATATGTAATAGAGAATAAGAAAAGAAAGCAAATATGATGGTCAACTTCCATTTGAAAACGTATTCTTCAAAGTGTTTGGACACATTATGTAATGCTGAAAATGTCTATTAAAAATGTAAGCTGCATCGTGCATCTGAATGGTTTCTCAGATAAGTGAGTATCTGGAACACTAACTAAAAGTCCTGCCTGGAAATGTAAGTTTGCTGCTTCGTGCTCATTCCACTAAGATATTGATTAAAAGTAAATTCATAGGAAGGTCATGGTTTTAAATTGCTCGATGTTTCAGAATATCCTTGACTTGTAATCTCAGTGTGTTGCTACCATAATTTTCTTTGTTTTCACATAATTTTTTAAACCACATGAATATACTTAAATGTCCTATTGTGGATGTCAAAATATTTCTCAATGAAATGCAAAAATTTACACCATGACCCTAAGTGTTTTACTATATTGCTGAGAGATGATAGGATGGGGGATAAAGGGTGGAAACTAAATTAAAATTTTGTGTTTTTGACAGGCTGTTGTCAAGTCCTATGTGATAGCTAAGGATGCTCTCACCATTTTATCTATTTCAAATGCTCTCCTTCATAATTTTCCTGTCTTACATGCATGAAGTATATGCATGAAGACTTGAAGACTTTGCACAATGACTCTGATAGCATTTCATTCCATAGCCAAGCTAATTAAAAGCTGATTATTTTAATATTAATCATTTATACTTTTCCTCTCTCTCTGGCTATTCTATAATTTTTGCTCTTTCATGCAGAGTTGTGTTTAGGTCATTGGGAAACATTTTGAAAGGTCGTAAAATGATTATAATTTTAGATATTTTGATTTTAGTTGTCTTTAAACTTTCCCTACCTTTACCTAAAAAAAGGCAAGAAGTGGTTTTGAAGATCTTTTTCCACTGGGTAACTGGAATATTTTCAATAATGATTGAATATGCCTTGTGTGTGCATGTGTCTATTTTTTGAGCAAGAAATTGATCTTTTGAAGGCTAAAATATTATTGAGTAAAATTGGTTACCCTAAATGTGGTGAAAATAGTTAAAACATAATTCAGATGGATGAATTACAAAGTTAAGATGCCCAATGGTATTGAATATACGCACTGGCAGATGTTGAAAAGAGTTTAATCAAATTTATGATAATCGTTAGTAAGCAAATAGAAATTGAGTAATTATGTGACACCGAAAGTTGGTCAATGCATGTTATGGCAAAGGGAAGACATAACAGACATTCCACTGGTATATAGTTCAAGGCAGAGATGAATGATAATATCCTTTGACTTCAGGATTGATAGTTGAGAACAAATTCAAGCAGCAGAGCATCTAATAGGAAGAGTCAGTAAAGAGAGTTTAGTTCAACCAAACATTCCTCAAGAAAACTGATATTCTCTAGAAAATTCTGCCAAACCAGTCTCCTGCTTTTTCTTGAACAGCTGCTGGGAAGGAATTCTCACAACTTCCAGGGGTAGCTTCTCCATCATGGAGCAGGACTTACTTGGTCTGTGCGACAGCCCACTTCCTCTTACTTCTGCTTGCAGGAGAAATGACATCCAGAGAAACAGTGTAATCATCTTATATGCAAACATGACTCAAATGTTTGAAAACATGATACCCATGTCCCATGTTAATTTCACCAGGCTGAATATCTCTACCTCCTTAGAATATTTCACATATGAAATGATTTAGATTCCTCATCTTATCCTATTCAATGTTCTCTGAATACTTTACTCTACACAACCCCTTCTTCAAAAATGGAACCCAGAGCTAAAGGCAACAGTTCATGTGGCATCTGACAAATGCAAAGGAAAATAGGTTTACAGACACCCTTGGAGCGTTTCTGTAAGGATGCTTTGGCATCTCTCACTCACCAACTCTGCACATTGAGAATATAGTCCACCAATCCTTTTTGCATGACATCACTAAGCCAGTTAAAGTTATGCTTCCTTCTATGGTTGTGTTAAAGATTTTTGGACGTAACTTATGATCTCAATGCATAACTTCTATCTATCTAGATCTTTAGATCTTCTCGATTCTGTCGATTAATATAATGGCTAGTTCCTTCAAATTTCAACTCATCTTCAGCTTTTGCTATATGTGTTACATATTTTTATCTAAGTTATTGATAAAGGTGTTGAAGGGGACATAGATAAAGGCCGTACTCATCAAGCTTTTCCCCAAAAACATCATACTACTGGACATTGCTCCATTAATTACCTCACCATGCATCAACGTTCAATTCATTACAATTTTGCATCTCTATATCTTCAGCTATTGTGGTACTTCACTACACCGGTTTTCTGTATACACTGTTTTTATGTTTTGACTTTTGTTGGAGGATTTCTCTTCTTTCACTGACCTATTAAATATCAGTATCCCCCAAGTTTTGATTCTCATTCCACTGGTTGCTTGTGCCACCATTCCTGGATGAGCCTTCTAGTTTTTGCTCATTGTGACCTTTAGAATGCATATCCAACTTTCTAGAGTGTATCTCTACCTAATTTCCCATAGACAAGGCCAAAATGCAGCTTTGTCCACCAGATAATCTCCTCTTCTTGTATTTGCTGTTTCCATTAGTGAGCATGCAGAGTTTACAAGTCTAAAAGGGGAGTGTCTTTTAGGTCCTTCATCCTTACACCTAAATATCATGCCATACTAATTTGCCTCCAAAGTGTTCCCCAAGCCCCTCTCAACTAACAAAATGTATCCATATTCTATTTATCAATTATTAATCTTATTCACCAATTCTTACGCCAACCATCAATTATTTTGAAATGGGTTATGAACTGTCTTCTGAGCTCCTCCCATTTTTGCACAGTATTATAATTAATTACCAATTTTGAGAAAAGGGTTTATCCTTTTAGAAACACAGTTGGGAAAGAGTCCAGCATTTAACACATAATCATTGGTTTTTTTTTTAATAAAAAAAATAGTCAGGAAAAATGTCACATCCCCTCGTGGGAATGTAAAACATCCTACAATAATAGGTTAAAATTTAATCATCAGGGTATGAGTATCATGAACCCGCAAATATTGCCAGTGTTTTCTGACATTGGTTATCCATTTTATTTTTGCTCATCTGCACTCCTCATTGAACTGTTGGCCAACAAACTTAACCACCAGGTCTGTAGTATTTTGTTATAGCAGCCTGGACAGATTAAGACAGAAGTTGGTACCAAGAAGTGGGAGTTTTGCTATAACACATACATAAAAATATGGAAGCAGCTTTGGAACTGAGGAATGGGTAGAAGCTGGGGAGTTTGAAGGTGCGTGCTAGTAAAATCCTACATTGCCATGAACCGACCATTAAAGGCAATTCTAGTGAGGGCTCAGAAAGAAAAGAGGTGAACTATAGAGAAAGCCTCAACTTCTTAAAGAATATCTAAGTAGTCTTGAAGAGAATGTTGGTAGGAAAAGGGAAGGTAAGGTCATTCTGAAGAGATCTCAGACAGAAATGAGGAATGTTATTGGACGATGGAGGATAGGCCATCCTTGTTATAAAAGTAGCCAAGTACTTGGCTAAATTGTGTTCATGCCCTAGTGTTTTATGAAAAGTAGAATTTGTGAGTGATGAAATTGGATATTTAGCTGAAGCTATTTCTAAACAATGTGTCGAAAGAGCAGCCTGCTTCCTCTTGACTGTTTATAATAAAATGTAAGAATAGAGAAATGATTTAAAGAGGAAGTTGTTCATCAAGCAGGAAGCAGAACTCACGGATTTGGAAAATTCTCAGTCCATCCATAGTAAAAGGAAAGAGAAAGCCTACTGGGGAGAGAACAAGGGTGTGAAAAAAGGACCATCTGAAGAGGAGATTAGTCAGCTATCTAAACAGAAACCAGGAGCTATTTTCCAAAACAATGGAAGAATGACAAAGAAGTCAATTCAGAGATCATCCAGGTGGCCCCTCGCATCACAGACCCAAAGTGCAAGGGTATAGGGGGAAGGGGAGGGCAGAATGGGGCCACACTTCTTGGCTGCCTCAGATGTGGCTCCAGCAGGCCCAGGTGCAGCATGAGTTGTGCCCAAAAAAGCTCTGGGGAATGTGGCTGCCTCCACCTAGATTTCAGAGGAGGTCTGGGAAAGTCATAGACATAGGATCCCAGCACAAACCAAGAACTACTGCAGAGGTGGTGCTGCCCCAAGCCTTGGAGGCAGAGCCACCTGGAACCTTGAGCCCCAAACCTTGCAGGGCAAAGCTGCAGGGGCAGGACCACCACCCCAGTGGGCCTGGAGGGCAGAGCATGGAGCCAAGGAGGATTAGTCTCAAACCTTAGGATCTAATGGAATTTGCCCTTTTGGGTTTCACACTTATTGAGACTCGTCACTCCTGCCTTCATTCCTACTTCTCCCCTTTGAAATGGAAGTGTTTGTCCTATGTCTGTCCCACTACAGTATTTTAAAAGCATGTAAAGTGATTTCACAGATTCACAGCTGGAGAGGAATTTGCCTTAGGATGAATCGTACCTGGAGTTTCACCTGCATTCAGTTTAGATGTTATTTAGATGAGACTTTGGACTTAGATTCTGAGTCAATGACATGTGAAAAGGACATGAATGCGGGAGGATCTAGATGCAGAATGTTATGGTCTGAATGTTTGCGTCCTGCCCAAAAGTCATATGTTGAGACCAAACTCCCAATGGGATGGTATTGGGAGGTGGGGCCTTTGGGAGGTGATTATGTCCTGAGGATAGAGCCCACATGAGCAGGATTAGCACCCTTATGAAAGAGACCTCAGCAAACTCTCTAGTCCCTTCCACCACATGAGGACACAGTAAGAAGACAGCCATCTGTGAACCAGAAAGAGGGTCCTCACCAGACACCGAATCTGCCGGCTCCTTGATCTTGGACTTCCAGCCTCCAGAACTGTGAGAAATAAATTTCTGTTGTTTATAAGCCACGCAGTCTGTGGCATTTTGTTATAGCAGCCCAAATGAACAAAGACAGTTGTACATATTATTTTTGCTCACCTACACTCATCATTGAAATATTGGTCAGCATGCTTCTCCTCTGTTCTCTACATACTCATGACCAGCCCACGGAACCACTGTTCACCATGTTCTAGGAGCAGGATGCTGCAACCTAAGACAAGTCATGCTTGGCCTTTCTCACCCACAAATAACTGTGAATGTGTCTGAAGACATTTTCAGGGATGTAGAGCATCTGGTTAGAAATTGTACCTCCTACACAGTTTGGGGGTCCACTCCTCATTTTTAGCTTTCTGCAAGGTGAGATAAGGAAGTGGTTGTTTTTATAGGTTTTTAACACAGTGTTTAACGGTATATAAGTAACCAAATTATGAACGACATATACCAATGTGTTGAGATTTGGAGGTTTTATCAGTATTTTTAAGGAACTTGTGACTATTAGAATGAGAAAAAGAGATTGACTTTCACTTAGTGAAAAAAGGTGATTTTTTTATATCCTGATTTTACAAATGCACTTAGATATTTTTGAACTTTTAAGTTCATTTAATGGTAACTTGGAGAAGACCTGTATAAAATACATAAAACCTTAAGGATGTTTTGTTTAAGAATGCAAATATATACTCTATAATCATTAAATAACTTAAATGTCAATGGACAAAAATGATGTAAATCTGTAGTCTTGATTCCAAACTCCTTAAGTTATGTATAATATTTGAGAAACAGTTACTATAAAAGAATAATACACTTAAAATAAATGTTTCTCTCTCTTTGGAAGAAATTCTTTCTTTTAGTATCAGAAAGGAAATATTCAGCCCCTCAAGGGCCCACATTGCATGTCATTTATAGCATGTCAAATCAATCATAGTACAAGTGTATTAATATGAAAATATTTCTAGAATCTGAGTTCTAAAGTAACTAGATCTTTAGATGAAAATTCGCAGCTGGTAGAACTGCTGCCTCCCTTATGAATTATAGTTATTGAATCCTGAAGTCATTATAATTAAATCCCAGTAATCAATGTTGACTGACTGTCATTGCCCATATGGTAAGGTACCATTTTACTATATTAGCGAAACCATCATGAAAATACGAGAAAAATTCAAAATGTCCTACACAGAAACCTTTCCACTCCTCCTAATTATGTGTAATACTTCATAATGTGTCATTCCTCATATTTAAAACATGTCATGGCATTATTCTGGCTCTAGGGAAAACAATTTATTACATTATTGGAGACTCCCCTCTTATAAGGACATTGGCTTTGAATTTTGTTAGTCTGTATATAATTTTACAAAAATACATTTTAACATGGTTGGTTGAACAACTATTGCATAATGGAACCATTCTTTATTGCACATTCAGAGAGAAAATTAAATTTAAGTTCACTAAATGTAAATGGAATCCTAGTAATTCCAGACAAGCCTACCATGTTTCTCCTCTTCTCCAAGATGAGCGCTTCAGGTTTCTCTTCTCACCTTGACACACTCAACGCTTACCCCCCTACTCCTTCTTCTCAGGTGATGACTTTAGGAAAATCAGAGACAATGTAAATAAAACCTCCAGTTGCTCCTCCCAGCAAATCTATCATCTGCCCTGTATTGTATCTATCCTGGCAAATCCATCATTGCCCTGTATTATTATTACAATAGCCTTGCTATGGTAACAAATTACTACAAACCGAGTAGCTTACAATAAATGTGTCATCTTACAGCTCTGGAGGTCCAGAGTCCAACGCCGGTCTCAATGGGCTAAGATCTAGATGTCAGCAGGTCTCCATCACCTTCTGGAGGCCCCCATGGGAGAATCTGTTTCCTGGTCTTTCCAGCTTCTGGAGGCTACTGCTTTCCTTGCCTCATGGCCCCTTCCTCCAGCTGCAAAGCCAGTGACTTTGGGCTGAGTCTGTCTCACATTGCCTTTCCATGGTTCTCTTCTTTGATTCCCTCTCACACATTTAATGACCCTTGCAATTACCTGGGGTGCAACCAGATAATCCAAGATAATCCCATTCCTTATAGTCAAGTGATTAGATACCTTAATTTCACCTGCAACCTTAACCCCCCTTTGCCATATAACATAATTTATGCACAGGTTCCAGGGATTAGGATGTTAATATCTTCAAGGGAGAGGCATTTTTCTGCCTAACATATAATCACGTCTTGGTCCATACAGGAAGCCACCCCCCTCTCCTGTCCCGACTGAATGGTACCCAGTGACTGGCATCAGATGTGGCCAGTGGAAGTACGTGTATCTGCCTCCCTGAGTCCACACACCTGGATTGGGAGATGTGAGTCATTACCTCCCAAATTGGGTTCAAAAAGTTAAACTCCTGCCAGGAGATATGCACTGGGAATTCCGAGCTGCGAGCTCTTTTAAGACTAGAAATGTTCCTCTAAGAGACATATAGTACTTTTTCTGACCAGTCTGACCCAAGGAACATGGTGTTTTGAGTTTTCATTAAACTGCTAATGTCCTCATTTGCTCTAAAACTAACATATAAATCGCTTAACTTTGAGAGAGCAATTCACCAACCTGGAAGGCAAGCTTGCATCCAATATGGCCAAAGTAGATTAATATCTCTTAGCTTTTATAACACCTTTAATTAAAAATTGATATAGTTATACTAACATGAAAAATAAAACTTTAATTGAGACATAGGCTAACACTATAATTTCATCCAAACACTCATTTGCAAAGGAAATAAATGTTCATAGGACAGCAATCTTGAGTGACTTCTATGAGCTTAAAACAATAAGAATAAAGTCAACACTTACACCTAAAATTTCCTTATTTGGGATTTTTGAAAATGCTTATTGCAGTTCAACATTATCCTCGTAACTTAAGGAAGAGAATTTTATACATGGCATGCACTACTAAATCACTTGTAACTCTTCAACTGAGTTAACAGTATTCTAGGATTGCCAGCAGGATATACTAACATGTAAAATCAAATATCAGCATTGCAAAACCCTAGATAAAAACATGCATTGTCGACCTTGCAAAATACAAATGTGAGTCTGCTAAAAAAAAAGCCAAGGTTTGTGCAGTGGGTGGATTAGGAGAAAACTACATTATACAGATCCAATTAAAAAGCATAATACTATACAGATAAAATAACTTTACAAAGTGCATCTTCTTGGACATTTGTGAAGAAATTTATACTGCTTATAACATTGGCATTTATAAAATTTTTAATGAAGAGTTTTAAAATGTAGCATTGTTATGTTTAAAATTAGAGATGAATTAGCTAAATATGGAGTTCCATTAAGTGCCACGAAATACTTTTTTCTTAGCACTCCTCATCTTAAAAGCCAACTTTGTTGTTTATAGATGATCACAAACTTCATCATGAAACCAACTATCAAATGCTTATTAACACTATCCTACGTTACAATTATATACATAGTGTATTTTATATATAGTGTATTATACATATATATTATATTAACAGTGTAAAACAAGCTTTTAGATAAACTAAAACAATTGCTTATTTCTAGGTAAAAGCAGATTTATAGAATCCATTTTAATATTTTAATAATATCATAATTAGGAAAATAGAAATTCAATAAACAGATACAGTACATGATATTTGGATGAACTGTTAAAAAAGTCGTTTGCTCCATAAGTTGCTGCATTCTTCAAGTCTCTTAATAAATAAATGCTTAAAATCTTCCCCATAGCTCTCCTAGAAAGGTTATCCTACCTATTCAATTTTCCTGAAAGAATTATAAATCTCCTTTTATATGGGTGACCTTGGGAAATGAGGTATGGGGAGATTAAGAGAAATACTCATGTGCAGAGGCATATATAGAGTGTGATTTGAATACTATTAGAATAAATTGTGAGGATAGTTAAGATTGGGTGCCGTGTGACTAGTGCATGCCCTTCAATATAAAGTGGTTTAAAAGCAATGAATGAATTAAAGTGAAAATGGCATCTGGAGAAATCATCTTTTGTAATAGAAAGAACCACACATCCAGGTGCATCTAGAAGATAGAGTAAGGTGGAGAATCTCACAGGAGAGTTAAGGGGAAGAAATTCTTCCCTGGGTTTTCAGTGGACCAGGTAAATAGACAAAGCCTTCTCTTTGGTAACTCAGGATGAGGGAAGTACTAACATGTGTTTCTAGGGGGATGCCCCTGTCGTCCTCACATTTGGAAATAACATACATTGGACGTTAGGAGGACAAGTTCTGTGTTTGAAGAATGCTTTACCCCTTAGTAACTTTACAATGTTGGCCAAATTATACATTATTCTTTGTCTCAAGTAGTTTGTGTCTTTGTGTCTTTATCTGTAAATGGGGAATATGAAATATAACCTCATGGGTAGTATAGTGGCCTAGAGGAGATAACATAGGTAAAATTCTGGGTGAAGACACACAAGACTCTTTCTCTTTTTAATATAATTATGACATAGTAGCTCTCTCTTTCCCTCCTCCCTCTGTCTGTTCTGGATAGGGTTGGAGGAAGAAGTAACAACACAGTATTTTTAGGCACTGTCTTGTTCTTTAGCTGTATTACTTTGCTTGGTTTGTTCAAGATGCACCACCATATAAAAGCTTTCACCACACTTCTACAGTGGGCGGATGGAAGCATGGGATAAATGCTTTCTAAAACAAAATGAGGAAATCAACAGTTGTATCTGCCTCTGGAGGAAGAGTGTTCTGCCACTGGAGGAATTCCATGAGAGGCTCATCCAGAATTTTCAGCCTCAGAAAGATTCACCATGCGTGAGGGACCATATTGGATGCTAAGATATAAAACTGTGTATGAAATGAGGCATAGGTTGAAGGTAGAAACAAGTTACTTCTAAATTTTCCTCTCCTTATGGATTTCCAGGATTCTCTATGGTGATCAAATGCAATGGTAGGAAAAGTTATTTTATAATTAACCCCACAAGGAAAAGAAAGAGAATCGAAGGCATTAAAATGATAAGAAAGGATTTTTCTGCTTCAGTCTTTGATGAAGAATGGTAGGAGTGTCCCTCTGATGCAAATAATCAGAAAAAGCCAACTACATTGAGAAAATCTTACTTTCTGAGTCTACCAGAGAGCTGTAGAGAAAACTTGTGTGATACCAGACATGGACCTTCACCAATAAATGAAAGCCCCTGGACAGATGTATTAGGTTTTCATGCTGCATAACAAATTATCATAAATGTATCAGCTTAAAACAATACACCATTATTATCTATCAGTCTTTCTGTCCCAGGACTTTGGGCACAGCACAGCTGGGTCATCTGCAAAGCTGCAATCTGGGTGTTGGCCAGGACTGCATTTTCATCTGCAGGTCTGACTGGGGAAGGATCCACTTCCTTAATACACTCACTCAGGTTGTTGGAAGAATTCATTTCCTTATAGGTCTGGAACTTACGGCAGCTTGCTTCTTGAAAGCTAGCAGTGGAGAGAGAGAGAAAAAGAGAGACACTGACAAGAATTTCTAATAAGGTGAAACTTTTATAATATAATCAAGGAAGTCCCATCCTCCTACATTTGCCATGTTGTATTGCTTAGAAGGAAGTCCCAGGTGTCACCCACATTCAAACAGATAAAAAAGATGAACAAAGCACATATGTAGCAAACAGAATACAATGAATATAGTGGTGAATTGACTTCAGTCACTTCAATAAAATCTTAATAAATATAAATGATCTAATTACTCCACTTCCAAAGCAGAAATTGTCAGATTGGATTAAAAGCTCACATACACTGGGGCCAGCCCAGTGGCATAGCAGTTAAGTTTGTGTGCTCCGCTTCCACGGCCCAGGGTTCAGGGGTTTGGATCCCAGGTGCAGACAGATGCACCACTTGTCAAGCCATGCTCTGGTGATGTCCCATACAAAGTAGAGGAAGATGGGCACGGATGTTAGCCCAGGGCCAGTCTTCCTCAGCAAAAAAGAGGAGGATGCAACGGATGTTAGCTCAGGGCTAGTCTTCCTCACACACACACAAAAGAAGCTGACATGCACTGACTATAAGAAATCAATATTAAAAATAAAGACACATAATGGCTCACATTAAAAATAAAAGGAACATTATATCATGCAAATACCAAAACAAATCTGAATTGGCTATATGGATATCAGAAAATGTGCACTTCAGAGGAAGAAATAATACCAGGGATAAAGAAGGATATTATGTGATGATAAAAGGATCAACTCACCAAATATATAAAAATCCTTAATATTTATGCATCTAAAAACTGGGCTTTTAATGCATGAAGCAAAATCTGACATATTAGAAGGAAAAAATAAACAAATCCAAAATTATAACTGTAGATTTTAACGCTGCACTCTTAGAACTAGACAGAGAAAAGAGACAAAATCTCGGTATCGATATGACAGAACTAAACAAATCTGAGTCTACATGACACAATTACCCTGTACAGAGATAATGTCCAAAACAAAAATACACATAGTTCTTGAGTACAAATAAAATATTCACAAATATAATTGATATTCCAAACCATAAAACATCAACAGATTTAAAAGAATTAAAATCATACAAATATATTTTATGATCACAACAGAATTTAATTAGAAGAAAACTGGAGAAAAAATAATTTAATTAGAAATTTAAAAGAATATATATGTATGGAAAAATTCTAATTACTTGGCAATTAAGCAGTACCTTTCAAAGTAACCCATGAGTCAAAGAGATGGTCCCAATGGAAGTTAGGAGATGTTTTAAATTGAATGAGAATGAAAATGAAATACATAAAAATTTATGGGATGCAGCCAAGGCAGCACTTGTAGGGAAATTCAATGCATTAAGTGCTTACAATAGGAAACAAAAAAGATTGTGAATTAGTAATTAAAACTTCCACTAAAGCAAGCAGAAGAAATACATAATAAAAAGCAAAAATCAGTGCACTTGAAAAAGGAAAATGATAGAAAAAATCATTAGAATGAAAAGCTGTTTTGCTGGAATGAACAACTAATATAAATCTCTAGTAAGAGAGAGACAGACAGAACACAAATTACCACTAACCAAAACAAGCCAACGCACACCAATAAAGACAGCATGCCATGGTATAAGGGTATTCTATGATCAGCATTACACTAATATGCTGGATAACTTTGACAAAATGGACAAATTCCTTCAAATACATAAACCACCAATACTCAAGAAGAAAAACATTAATGTGAATATCCTGTATTTATTTAAAAAGTTGAATTCACAGTTAACATCATTCTAATAAATAAAGCTCCAGGCCCAATTTGCTTTATTGGAGTATTCAAATGTTTAGTGAAAAACATTCCAATGCTACAGTAATTGTGACAAAAAGTATAAAAGGAGGTAATACTTTTCAGGCTATTCTTGGAGGCCTGGATTGCCATGATGCTAACAAAAGGAGACAAAGATGTTCTAAGCAAAGAAATCCACACACCAATATCCCTCATGACCATAGATATAAAAATTGTTAGTAATGTATTCATAAATATAAATCCAACCATACATATAAAATGTTAATACATCATGATTAAATGGGACTTTTTAAGGCATGCAAGAATAGTTCAACATTCAAAAAAATAAAAATGTAAAATTTAGAATATTTTATAGAGAATCAGAGAAAGCATTTCATAAAATGCAACATCTGATGCTGATAGAAACTCTCAGCAAACTAGCAACACAAGAGGCCTTATTCAAACTATAGGAAAAGCATCCAAGAAAAATCTACAGCTATATATGTTACTGGTGAATGACTGAAGGTTTTCCCGCTAATTTCAGAGACAGGTAAGGGTACCTTCTTTCACCTCTTCTCTTCAAAGTTAATTAGAAGTCCTAGACAGTGCATTGAGCAGGAAAAAAATAATAAATAAAAGGCATAAGACTTAAAAGGAAGAAAAATCTATCTTTGCAGAAGACATTTTTGTCTGCATAGATGTCCTAAATGATCTCAAATAAAATCTTCTAAAAGTAATGAGTTTATCAATTAAATTGGCTATGACCTCAATATGCAAAAATCCAATTGCATTTGTATATACTAACAAAGAATGATTGGAAATTAAAATTTAAAGAAAAACATCATTTACTATAGCACAACAACATTAACTATTAAGACACAGGGTTAACAAAATAATGTGCAAGATCTGTATGCCAGAATCGCAATATTGATGAGACAAATCAGAGAAGACTATTGGCCAGAAGTCAGTTCTCCTCAAATTGATCTCTGGGTTTAACACAATCCCAACAATTCACAGCCAGGGCTTTGGAGAAACTGACAGCTCTCCTAAAATTTATATGTGAAAGCTGTGAACCTAGAGTAATCAAAACAATTTAGAAAAATAGGAACACAAAAGCTGGAAAACTCATATGATTTGATTACATGACTTAGTTTAAAACTATAGTATTCAAGAGAGTGGAATATTGACAAAAGAATAGACACAGATTATTGGAGGATTTGAGCATCAAGACGTAGACTCACATATATAAATGGATTTTTTTCCCCCCCAGAGGAAGGATTTGCCCTAAGCTAACTTCTGTTGCCAATCTTCCTCTTTTTCTTTTTTGGTTATCTTTTTCTTCTTCCCCAAAGTCCCAATACATGGTTGTACATCATAGTTGTAAATCATCCTAGTTGTCTATGTGAGCTGCTGCCACAGCATGGCTACTGACAGATGGGTGGTGTGGCTCCACAACCAGGAAATGAACCTGGGCTGTAGGGGAGAGAGTGCAGAACTTTAACCACTAGACCATCAGGGCTGGCTCTATAAACTGATTTTTGATATGAGCATCAAGGACATTCAATAGAGATGATAGTCTTTCAACAATTGGCACTGGAATAATGGCACATTCATATGCAAAGAAATAACTAAAAACCTCAATGCATTTTGTAGGGGAGGAAGAACTATTCCTCTATCCTCTAGGTTCTTCTGGCTGGTCAAAGAATTAAATTAATGTGAGACAGAATAACAGGAGAAAATCAAACAAAGCTTAATAACATGTATACATGGGAGAAACCCAGGAAATATGAGTTAACTCACCAAAATGGGTGAAGCCACCACCTTAAATACCTTCTTCAGTGAAAGACAAAGGAGGATGTTGGGGGTAGTGGTTTGGGATTTCAAAGGGAAGGAAGGCAATTTACATAGAGATGGAAAAGCAAATGTTTGGTAAACAAATGTTTGCTGAGCCATCTATAGACAACGGGACCCAAGAGAGAACTTTGATAAAAATGGCCCTTGCTAGGTGCCTTCCTGTCTACCTATGGTGATAGCTCCTTCTTGGGACAAGTCTTATATCTCTAATTCTTTTAGGCAGTTAGGGGAGAAGGTCAAAGTTTCTTTCTGGGTCATTTATTCATAGAGATAACCAAACCAAAGAGACACATTTTGGGGTGGCAAATTCTGATCCCCCACAACTTCTTGTGCCACATTAAAAATTAACTTGATGTGTCTTATAGATCAAAATGGAAAGCTTAAAATAAACTTTCAGAAGAAAATTTAAGAGACTAATTTTATGACTTGTTCTAAACAAATTTAACCACAGTTATGGGACCAGTTCAACAGACCCCATCTCTTATCAACCGAGTGATTAAGGATTGTCTTTCAGAAAATCTGCAGAGTCGTGTAGCTGGGGCATGTGCAAGAGAAGAAATCTTGACCTGAAATGACTGCAGAACAAAAGATCCTCCTTCTACAGAACCCAAGAACCAGGACACAACCGGAACTTGAAAGTCGGACTCATCCGAAGTGAGGGGTCCCTGATTTAGAAAGATCCAGTGTTAAAATTCCTTTTCAACCTCATCAAAAATGTTTAGAACTCTATCATAAAAGTTTAGAACCTCATCATAAATGCTTAAAGCTCACCAATCAAAACCTGTCCCTCCAGCATTTCGGCACGCCAGCCTGTTCTCCCTAACCTCTTAAATTTTGCCCCAAATCCTGAATTGGGGAGACAGATCTGAATGCACATGCCCCCTGTCTCCCTGCAGATCGATCTCATAGAATAAAGCTGATCTCTGTTCCCAAAGGCTGATGCCATAATTAATTGGCTATTTATGTGCATTGGGCAAGAGAACCCAAATTTTGTGTGGTAACAAACATTTCTTAGAACACAAAAAATGATGGACCATAAAAGACAAAATTGACTATTGAAATTTATCAAAATTAAAAACTTGTTTTTAAAGGACACTGAAAGAAAAAGAAAAGACAGGACACAGTGTTGGGTAACTATTTGCAAAACACAAAGCTGATAAAGGAGTCTTATACAGAATGTAGAAAGAACTCTTATGATGCAATAATAAGGAAACATACATCTCCCCCAAAACTGAACATAATACTTGAGCAGACACTTTACCAAGATATTTGGGTGGACTATAAACAAACAAAAAAACCCCCCTCAACTTTAGGGATTTACAAGTTAAAACCTGCTGATGCAAGTAATCCATAATCAATCTATAAATCAAAATTGTGGTGGGGCCGCCCGGTGGCGCAGTGGTTTAGTCTGTGCTTGGCAGCCCCGAGTTTGCAGTTTGGGATCCCAGGCGCCCACCGATGCACTGCTTGTCAGCCACGCCGTGGTGGCATCCCATATAAAGTAGAGGAAGACGGGCACAGATGTTAGCCCAGGGCCAGTCTTCCTCAGCAAAAAGAGGAGGATTGGCGACAGATGTTAGCTCAGGGCTTGTCTTCCTCAAAAAAAAGAAAAAAAATTGTGGTGAGTTTATTATGAGATAGATCTGAGGACCAGCCCGGGGCCTTCCTCCCCCAAGGAAAGAAGGGCACCAAAGAAGTGGGCTCTACAGAGTGGTTATATACCATCTTGGAACAAAGACCATGCATCACATATGATAGGAATGTCCATTTTACAATTGTCACGGGATGCTTTGCTGGCACAGCAGATCAGTGAACGCCCCAGGTTGCGGTCACCACATGAGTGGTCACAAGGTGAATACAGCAGGTCAGTAATTAATCCTTAGTTTAAGAAGAGATGCTTATCCTTAAAGAAATGCTGTTATGGGGGAAGTTACATCCCTATCTTTAGAGTCATTATTCTTGTCTTTGGGACATAGTAAATGTTTAATGCAGGTGTGCAATATATGCTCGATAGACCACATCAGGCCCTTTTGGAAAAACAAGGTCAGGCCAAACTAGTTTTACACCAAATGGCTTCCTCATATACTCCAATATATCGTACTGCTTTTCATTTATTTATTTACATTTCATTTACATCGCACACATATTAGAATAGCTACAGGAAAAATAAAAGCTGGCAATGCCAAGTGTTGGTGAGGATATGGATCTGTGAGAATTATCTCGCGTTGCTGGTAGAGATGCAAACTGTTATAGCTACTTTAAAAAACAATTTGGCAATTTCTTACAGAATTTAACATATACTTAACCATATAACCAGCGATTTCAGAAATTCAACCAAGAGAAAAGAAAACATCTGTGTACAAAAAGACCTCGACATGAATGTTTCCATCAAATTTATTTACAATCAGCAAAACTGGCAAGAATCCAAAAGTCCATCTACTTGTAGATGGATACCCCAATTGTGGTGAGGGGGAGCAGAGCATGCCACCCCAAAATATGCCTCTTTGGTATAAGGATTATTTTGAGCTGACTTTTTTTTTTTTTTTTTAAGAAAGGGCACGGGGGCCGCCCAGTGGCGCAGCGGTTTAGTCCGCGCTTGGCAGCCCGGGGTTCGCGAGTTCGGATCCCGGGCGCCCGCCGACGCACTGCCTGTCAGCCATGCCGTGGCGGCGTCCCATATAAAGTAGAGGAAGATGGGCACGATGTTAGCCCAGAGCCAGTCTTCCTCAGCAAAAAGGGGAGGAGTGGCAACAGATGTTAGCTCAGGGCTGGTCTTCCCCACAAAAAAAAAAAAAAAAAAAAAAAGAAAGGGCAGACACAGGAGAAGCTCTGAAAACCTAGCAGAAGTTGCCTTTTTATACAAGACATTTGCATTTATAAGGGAAATCTCCATTTTTGTACAGAGGTTTCCTTCTCTGTATCAGGAATAGAAGGATGATTCTAAATCTCTAGAAACTCTTATGAATGGAGAAGGGAAGGACTTAAATCTGCATAACAACCTGACCCTCGTTTGCTGTATTTTCCCTGGTCACTTCCCATAACTGGCTCCCCACTCCCCAACACCTTTCTTTTGTCTTTGGCTAAAGATGGTATTTAAGACAGTGGTTTGGGCCATTTTGGAGAGTTTTACTCAGCTTTCCTGGGTATCTCCATGTATACAAAAGGTATACATGTTATCAAACTTCTATTTTTTCCCTCTTGTTAATCTTTTATGACAGGTGTCTCAGCCAAGAATCTATAAGGGTAGAGGGAAAAGGATTTTTCCTTGCCTACAGTGGTATATCCTTTCCAGAGAACACTCCTCAGCAATTTAAAGGCACAAACTACTGATACGTAACAACATACATTAATCTAAAAAAATATTAGGCTCATGAAAGAGGCTTTAGAAAGCAAATATTGTGTGATTTCATTTGTGTGGCAATCTGGAAGAGGCAAACTCTGAAAGAGAAAACATTGGTGATTGCCAGTGGGCTCTGGCTTGAGGACTGGGTAATAGAAATATTTTTTTTAACTGTAGTGGTGATTATATGACCATATATATCAAAATTCTTAGAGAAGACCCCCTAAGATGGGTAAATTTTACTGTATGGATATTATCCTTGAATAAATCTGTCTTTAAAACAAAAAAAAAAGCAGGAAAATTCTGTTTGCTATCTTGCAGTCAAGACTTTTGTTATAGATGGGACAACGAGAAAAGGAATCTCAGTGAGCCAAAGGGAACTTGTGTCTTTTTGGCAACTCAAGGAATGAGAGTTAAAACCGGAATGGAACCAGAGACCAATTCTCCCAAGACTGTTTGGATTGCAATGTCAAACACCCAAAAATGATGTCATTGAATGATGCTGTCTGCGAGTCGAGCACTAAAATGACCATACTTTTGATTCAATTTGATTAGTTTTAGCAATATTGTCTACAGTTTCTTCATTATTTTGGAGCACTATATTAATGGAGGTAGAATATCTGTATTTAATTCAATGTAACCTTTTAAATTCAAAATAAAAAAATCTTATGTTGAATAACATCTTACATTTGATTCTCAAACAGGTCTGTGAGGTAGGTAGTATTCATCATTTTACTATGATAAGAAAACTGAAATCCAAAGAAAGGAATTTCTTCTCTCAGGGCATACGATAAGTTAAAACCACAATCCATCTCTGGGTTTCCTTATCTTACGTACTGTGCTCTTTCCGGCACACCATAGTCCATTAATCCTTTGACTCTTTGAGAAGGCAGAGCATCACGTGGTGCTACAACACACCTGCACTTGTAGGCAGACACACACAGATGATCGCTCTGTAGATGATTGCCTACCACGACTTTCTTGGAGGAAGCTAATGACAGTCAATATGAATTAGAGCAATTTCCTCAGGATGAGAAATTAACCTACTAGACTCTTGCAAACAGGAAGGTGTTCAATGATGGTTATGTCATGAAGAAGCTGAATCTTCTCGAGACATTAAAAATACACTCTTGGAGCTGCAGTAATTTGTGAGCACCATTTGGCTTAGCTTTGATATGTTTATGCAACGCATTACCCTAAATGCACTGAATTGCAATTATTTAGATATGAAAGTTGTAGAGGCTGTATCAGACATGTACGATTTGCTGTTTTCATATAAAAAGGCAGACATCAGGCTGTGTTTATTCAATTCAATATATTTCACCTGAAGAAATACTGGAGCAAACAGCCTGAAGTGCACAAAGCTGGGACCTGTTGTGAATGCTAAGAAGAGTCGGAAAACGCTATGAAATCAATGACAGAGAAGTATAAAAGTATGTTGCAGTATAACAATATGTTGCAACTGTTAGAATAAAGCTGAAAACTACTGAGTATTAAATATTGCAATTAGTTCATTATGCCTGCTTCTCCATTGTGTGCGAATTCCTTGATGGAAGGTCTTATTGTTTCAACTCCAATGACTGTTCACAGTAGATGTTTAATAAAATTGGTAAGAAATCAGAAAGGAATAAAGGAAGAATAGAAAGGAGACGGGGAGAGAGGAAGGAAGGAAGGAATGGAGAAAGGAAGAAATAAAAGATGAAAGAAAGGAAATGTAGAAGGATGCTCAGGAGAGCTTGCATAAACTAGAATTTGAAGGACTAGTCAAGGAGTCCTAGAGAAAGAGCATCTAAGTTCTGGCTTGAAATAACAGTTGATTTGATGTTGGGACGGGGAGGGATGGAGAAATTAGTTAAAAAATCAATTGATATCTCAGGAGGAGACAACACCATTTGAACAGTTTGTGATATAAAGACACATACCCTGGTCCTGGAATTTTGCAGATATTGGACATTGATGATTACAGGTATGGTCAGAAGAGTGTCCCAGGAGAATTGCTATAGTATTCAGACTTGAGCAAGTTTGGAGGAGGGAGTGAAGTGGGGAGAGATTTTACAAAGAAAGACAAATCAGGAGTCCATTGCCTAGGGTCAACTTTGGCATCTTTGATGTATTTGGTTCTCATGTATAGAGATGTCAAATAATGTAAACTTTCTACTCAACCCCTCTTCCTAGTTATAGCAGCCCTTCAGTGAAATAAGGCGTCTGGTCAATGCCAATGACTTGACTCTGGTACATCCTTTCTGAAGCTCCAGGACTATAGAATTGAGATACCTGGAAATAAAATTGCTTATAACTGCCATCATCCCACTCTCCTGAGTCACCTAGAAGGAGAACCTGAGATGGTGGTCCTCGTGCAAAATTGATTGAGGATGGAGTTTCAGGAGAAGAGAGTGAGGGAGGCAGGGTAGGGCAGGAGAAAAGCAAAGCAATGACATAGTCATGCCTGCAGATCATCTGTTACCTGTTGCCATGGGGAGCCCTTATGCAGAGGATGAGTGAGCATGAGAATCACCTGGCATGCTTGTTAAAACAAAGATCGTGGCCCCAACGGCAGAGTTTCTGATTCATTGGATGTTACTTACCCAGGGTCTACATTCTGAAAACCGCTATTACGGAGTTTAAGTTACACCTTCAAATTAGTCCCACCTGGAGGCAAGGGGCTGCCTATTTGCATCCTATATCCAATCAGTTGGTGGTTATTTATAGGATACCCCTGGATGGGGGGATGGTACCACCTCCTGATTATTGCGTTCTAGTTGGCCAAGGACAATTATCCAGGGAAAGTGCATCTTCCATGTGAGCCCTTAGCAATCCACATACCACTCCTGCGGCGGGGTATTGTAATTATATTTAAATTTACCGATTATTAAAATGATATGCAGTATTAAATATGGATATTTATATATGTACATGGGAGTGACCTAAGGCCTCTTATTTACCAATTTTTGTCATGGATTTTTGTTTGAGTTGCATACATTCACCTTAGCTTTGAATATAGTTTGTGATCAGTGGACAGCTTTTTCTCAATACTTATTTATTGATCTGAATTTCCTACGATAACAAGAATGTCTCCACTATGGATTCTGCTCTGTATGCTCTATTTGCAAACCCTGTGGCAATATCACGTTATGTTATTGGTACATTTGGATGTCTGGTATGTCAGGTCAGTTTTATTGAGGTATAATCTGCCTATGGGGACTTTTGGGAGATGAGTAAAATATTCTCTATCTTGATTGTGCTGACAGTTATGCAATTGTCCTTTTTTTAAAAAAAACTAACATAGTACCTGCTACGTTTTGGTGAAATAAACTCTAAAGCTAATATCTGAGTGACGCCCCACAAAGTTAACAGTGTCAACATTGTCGTGGGCACAAACATGTCCTTGAACCGGAGATGGGTGCCATTGCATTTCCACTCTTTGTGCTGTGCTGATATGATTAACATTAATGAGCCAGGGAACATCGCCTCTTCTCACAAAGTGCTTTTGTCTATTTTTCCTCTTGACAACAACCACATGAAGCAGGAAGTTATCACTCTGCATTTTTCAGATGAGGAAATGGAGAGTCTTCCAGTGAGGGACATAGTTCACAAGATTAGTGGGTGATGAAGCTTAGCAGGACTCTCAACTCTTAAGTTAATTGCACTAGAGAAGTGGAAGGTTAAAGCAGCTGCATTTGGAGAGATTGCAACCAAAAATGCAAAGTGATCTTTTAGAGCTAAAATGCCCCTTCCTTCCTCCATCTTATTGGCAACGCCGGAGGCTTGCGGAAATCAAGGGCAGTGGATTTTCATTATCTTAATGGACTTCTTGAGTACCACCACTAAAGTTTTATTGTCATCCTCTGCGAAACTTCCTTTACGCACTGAATGCTTGAGAATGATTTCTACGATATCTCAAGGCTACCTTTGTTTCTCTGAAAACATATCTCTGGGAAATTAATACGTCAGTGCAGAAAACATGATAGCAGTTTCATGCAACGTTTCAAGACATTTCACTCGTGGATTTTCACTCTCGTTGCCTTTGGAGAGGCTGGTACCCTCTCTCATACTCCACTCATGCTCGTTCACACTCCACAAAGTACCTGCGCTGCCGAATTTCGTGAGAAGGTTGTAAATCAGGATCCAGATACACCCAGGGTGTTTTGTTAGATGAGTTGATGGAAATAGAAGGCAACACTGAGTTAATATTCAAGTTTGACAACTTTCTGTGCATACAAATTCTCAACATACACTGGTGTTACCAACGAAGCAGAAAGCATCCCTTTTCACAGTTGATTTCTGAGAATGACAAAATCTGAGCCCGACGCTTGTGTAAACATAAACTACTCTACCTGTACTTTAAAACATTGTTTGACCTGAAGGTCACCATTACCTTTCATCAGTGCAATCTGTTGATTACTTTGGTTTAAATTTGAGAGAAGACACCTGTGTAGTGAAGGAAACTATAAAACAAAAACCTAAAAGCAGGGAATTCAGATGTCAGTTCAGCTGTAGTTTATCTGTATGACTGTGGATGAGTTATCTAAACTTTTCTTTAGCTTCAATGTCCTGGAAAAGGAGAAGTGAAATTATTTGACTGAAAGTGCTCCCTTGAGGTCTAAATGGGTAGAGGTGTTTGGAAGCACCTGACCTATGGTGGCATTTACAACTTCCTCCTTTTTCTTCCAGCTGGCATGAAAAGTGATGGGGAAGGCTGTATTCACCCTTCCCATTAAGAGCGTCTTAATTTCGCTCCTACATTTTAACTTCTTTTTTTCCCATTTCTCTCTTGCCCTCACCTTCCGTCCTTTTTCATACAGGCTGTTGTTGACTTTCCATACTACTGAAGTCAGCAACACCCACAGTCCTCGCATTTGCACTACTTCTGGGGTTTAGCATTTAAGCTATCACAGACTGCCCTGTTAAAATACAAACAAAAACAATAAGTGAATTTCCTATAGAAATCTCATATCTCTTTCCTGGTTTTTATTCTACCTAAACTAATTTAGTTGACATTCATTTTGTCATTATATTTACAAATATAGTATACACCTATCAATATTCACAGGTATACACTGTGTAATGAGCATAGTATGATTCAGCATAAAAAAAACCCAGGGGCCTCCTACATAAAGAAAGCATCATACTCAACATTCATATTTTCAGAAGCTTCAATTGCTGTGAAACATGTGTGACATCATGTCTCAAACTTGCTAGAAAATTTGTTCATTTATCAAGTGCAGATTGGGTTATGTTTTAGGAGATACATAAGAGATGATGAAGATCTAGTTTAATTCTTAAAACATTGGGGCTTAAAAGTGTTCTTTATTTTCTGGGGTCGGCCCTGTGGCACAGCAGTTAAGTTCGGCACGCTCTGCTTCGGTGACCTGGGGTTCACAGGTTTGGTTCCCAGGTGCAGACTCACACCACCTGTCAGCCATGCCGTGGTGGCGTCCCACATACAAAATAAAGGAAGATTGGCACAGATGTTAGCTCAGGGCTAATCTTCCTCAAGCAAAAAAAGAAGAGGAAGATTGGCAACAGATGTTACCTCAGGGCGAATCTTCCTCAGCAAAAATTTAAAAAGTGCAGCCAGCCTGGTGGCATAGTGATTAAGTTTGCAAGCTCCACTGCTGGTGGGCCAGGGTTCTTGGGTTTGGACCCTGGGCACGGACCTAAGCACCGCTCATCAAGCCATGCTGTGGCAGTGTCCCATGTACAAAATGGGGAAAGATGGGCACAGATGTTAGCCAACCTTCCTCAGCAAAAAGAGGAAGATTGGCAACAGATGTTAGCTAATAGCCAATCTTTCTCACACACACACATAAAAGTGTTCTTTATTTTCAACAGGCAGAGTTCACCAGATAAAACATCCCATTACTTTACAACTATAATTCGTAAATACCTGAGTTACACACACCATTTTATCTGAATGAGCTACATACTCTGTGGTTACTGGTTTTATGAAACATCCATAGGAGTGTCCTGTGTTTGGAGAAATGGAAAGGGTTTAGGAACCTTCTCATTTTGAAGACCAAGACACAGTAACCTACACCTTCATTCCTCATTGCCTAGGCCCCAAATCTTCCCCTCTACAACTTAAACATGTGTGTATGTCTGTGCGTGTGTGTCCATGAAATTCTTTTACTGAAAGGATTATTTTGATTGTACAGAGTGTTATTTAGGGAGAGTACTGGACTGTAGGTATTGCCATTGAGACAAAACTATACACTTTTGGTTGAAATGTGCCCCACATTTCAGAAAAATCCACTTAAACTTTGATTTTTTGGTTATGACATCCATTTGTGCTTAAACAAACAAAAGTTTCAAATTATATAACCATTGAATTTCCCCTGTGAAGAAGAAAATTTAAGGCGTTTATTTCCAGAATGATGAAATGTATTTTTTAGACTGAATTAAACATGATTTGATTTAATGAGAAGTCCTTGCATTAAGTACTGCCTCAGAGAAAGGATTAGGGTAGATAAACCCTATGGAAATACAAAGATGGACCACAGAATCTCTTATCTCCAGGAGCTCACAAATGAGTCAGACAATCGCTCACATTTCCAAATAAACCAATCTAGGATGACTTCAGCTTTGTTATCTCTGTGGTTTTCTTTCCCCCCTTCAATCTCTCTCCTCCAACAGAAATATGACTACCTGAAAGAAATCGCATCTCCTACATGCCATCTGCCACACACCAACTACGCACCTTAAATTCCTTGTCAAATGTATTGATAATCAAAACACACAGGATTTCTAGTTCTGCTTCCTCTCCAGTCCGTGTTCTATGCATCGGTGCTGCAGATAGTTAACCATGTAAGATATGGACCATATCAGCAGAAAATGTCCGATCGGCTCCGAAAGCAGCCAATTAATAACTCTCGCTCCATGTTAAATGCTGCTGTGGTGTGCGCTGGGTTTCAATCAACACCTTAGGAAAGTAATCCAAGGCTGAGGGGAAAAGACTGACCCAGCTTTCATTCACAGCCAATGTTTACTGACATGATTCAACTTTTAACCACTTCCTATCCCTGAAAGGATGCTTGGTGTTCACTCCACTGTAGGGTTCTCCCCCAAATTGGAGAGATTGTCAGGATGCAAAAGGCAAAGCAAGGGAAAGTGTCTTTGGTGACATTGCCCTAGCAGCATGACTATTGCAACATGTTTTAGTCATTTGCTTTCCTTTCAAGACGATTTTTCAATGCAGAGATAATAAAGGGAGAGGAGGAGAGTTTGCTTCATTTCTTTAGAAAGACTTTCCTTTGGCTGAAGTTGCACTCCCTTGAAATATTAGGTCCTTTCGGATATTATGCCATTAGCTCTCTATTTAAACATTTGGACACTTCATGCAGTTATGTTCTTTTTCAAATTTCAGTATTCATCACTGCCACCATCATCTTCATCATATTTTTCTGCATCATTCACTCAGGAAAATCAACATAGCATGTTAATCTTTTTAGGTGGTGTTTTCAAGTTGGGAGAAGGGACCTGTGGCTGCAAAGAGCCCAGGGGCAGAGGGTGTATAAAATGTGCAGGATTGCTAGGTCAGTGAGAAAAGGAGAGATTATCTCTTTTACCTGGTTACCAGCTCCAAGTGAGAGGAAAGATCTGTCCAGCCAGGGAAGGTTCCAGAAGGAGAGCCCCTACTGGCTCAGCAGAGCAGGAGGGGAATTGCTCTCTGCCAAGACCCTCGTGGAGCATATGAACTTGCAGCTTTCCTGAGTAGTACCAGATGCTTTTCAAGATGAATCTCTGCAGGTGGAGCCAGGGAACCTGCATCTTAAGTAACCCCCTGGATGACACTTCTTTGCACTTGATTTGAGAACTGCTGACTCAGGACATATGAGATGGGGACCCCAATCAGGCTAGCAAAAAAAAAAAAAAAAAAGCAGGTTCTGTTTCTCTAGAGAACCCTGACTAATACAATTTCCTACCATTAACACTACCCCACCTTATATACTGTTTGGGGCTTTTTTAGGTTTTTCATCAGATGCTGTAATTTAGATAACTTTTCATGTCTCTAGATATGAATCTATGTCATTTTCCTTATTCACTTTGAAGAATCTCATGGAGTGGAGGTACCATGATTGGTTCAACAATTTTCACAGTGATGGACACTTAAATTGCTTAAAATGTTTAGCTGTAACAAACAATAAAAAAATCTGTATGTAATTGCAATAAAACTGTATATATATCCTGTTTTCCAGCATGGCTAGTAGAAATGTAATGAGAGCCATATATACAAGATCAAATTTTCAAGTAGCTGCATTAAAAAAAAATGAAAGGAATGGGAGAAAATAACTTTTTAAATATATTTTATTGAACCCAATGTATAAATAGTAGGATTTCAATATGTAATCAGTATAAAACATCCTGAATGAGATATTTTATATTTTTTCTTTTCTAGTAAGTCTCTGAAATTTGGTGTGCATTTGAGATTTAGAGCACATCTCTGTTCGCACTGAGCACATTTCAAGCACTCATGGAGACGTGTGCCTACAGGCTACTTTATGGCACCATGCTGCTCTATACTCCTGTCTGAGAGCATAGACTCTACACAGATACTGTGCACATTCTTCACTGTGGGAGCATCACTATTCCAGAGAATAGGTTCTTAAAGATGGAAATCCAGAATCCCCCGGCAAACATGCTTTTAACACTGATATAACCCAGTGGCTGGTTAGTCTAGACATTTGCTAAACATTCTATAAACTTAGAGTGCTCGTGGTATTTCCTGCTAATTCAAACACGTCATGAACTCAGGGTAGGATATTTTCAAGGAATAACCTTGGGGAAAGAATTCTGCTGACTGTGATGAATAAACATCCCCAGATATATGAACACTGAACCAATCCAGCACTTCATCTGGGACATGGGCTTCTTGTTTTGGCCAAAGGCTGTAACAGATGTTGCAGTGCTGTTAATTTAGGCATTAGGAAATTGGTCATTAAGATGTTATTAAAAATTTAGTGAAAAAGAACATCCAGTAGTCACATGTGCTTAGAGGAATCCTAAATCCCCACCAACACCCCCATTGCCAAACTCTCCCCAGGTCTCCGATGACCTTCAATAGTTTATAATTAATATTGGATCATCTCGGGTCACAGACAATCCCGGCTCATTTGAATCCATGATGGAAAAACCACTGTTGGGATGCTGCCTTACGGGCAGATATCAAAAGTTACTTTACTTCACCTGAGTGGAGAAAGTGCAATGAAGCCATTGGACTTCAAATGAGCAGAGCTAATTAATTCCGTGAAAAGGGCATCAGAAATGTCTGAGGAAACTTATAAAAGGCCCACCTCATTTCGCATCTGCAAATAATGACATGATTTCACTAAAGAGCACGTTAAGGATGATATTAAATTTTACCGACTTCAGAGCCATGGTTTTCCTACCGTAGACATGATATAACAGGACAACAGACTACGCAAGAGCCACGTCTATTTCATATGGGGTTGGCGGCATAAAAGCCAAGCGCCTGTGGTGGAGAGAAGGCGTGTCGATCAGAATCCACGCCTGATGAAGCAATGTATTCAACATGGTCGCTTTATAAAACGTCTCTGTCTGCCTAGGGGGCATCTGCCTCAGTTTATCTCAATGTACCTAAGAATGTATTCATGTGATTAGGGATTGCAGAACAGAAATGTGCTATATAAAGAAGACAAGTTATTGATATCGGTCAGCAATTCCTGAGTAAAGACTGGTTCTTTGGAGATATGAGGAAATGGTTAACTCCAAGGGGAAGGTGAATACCCCTGTTGTACCAGCTTAAAGGGCAAAAAAAAAAAAAAGTGAGAGGACAGCTTTACTGGTCTGGAGACAGTAAGGGATCCATTTGTGACAATTAATTGGATTTGCTCCACTGGATTTCCTAAGCAGATTTGCCTTGTAGAAGATGAAGCCACAAGGACACCTAAATCATTTGATTTATTTTTTTTTACTTTTGTAAATTTGTTTTCAACTTTATTGAGGAATAATTAACAAATATAATTGTATATATTTAAAGTGTACATCGTGATAATTTGATATACATATACACTGTGGAATGATTACCAAGATCAAGATAATTAATGCATCCATCACCTCACACTTTTTCGCATGTGTGGTAAGAATACTTAAGATCTACTCTCAGCAACTTTCAAGTGTTAGTTTGAGGATCTAATGCACAGCGTGGTGACTATAGTTAATAATAAGGGATGATATACTTAGTCATTTGATTTTGTAAGGAAAAGGAATATCTCATAAAATGCTTATAAATGTGTTCTGAATTTGACAATAATACTTCTATACCAGGGGAAAAAAATGGCCTCCCAAGAACAAGGATGTCAATGCCAAACAATTAAAAAAAAAATTTCTAGCAAAGGAAATGAAAATTATAAATGCATGTTCTTCAAATATCATAAAAACATTACATATGCTCACACACCAGTGTTGCCAAACTGGAGAGCTTTTTAAGTAACAAAAGTAAGATATTAGACTTACTCTTTTTCATAGATAGCTCTAGCAGATTCCTGTGATTAAAGAAAATAGAAAGATAGAGTGCTACTTTCTAAAACCAAACATGGAAAGCCACATCTTAATTAAACAAGGCTTGAGCAATCTAAAAAAAAAAAAATGCAAATCATTTGCTCATTGGTAATATCAATGCCGAACAACTAGTTAATTCAGATTTAATCAGGTACAAATTGGTAAAAAGTTAAAGAGGATTTGGGCTGACATTTACACACTTGTCTTAAAACAAATTGCATGAAAAATTAATAACGTGAGTCAAGAAGAATGGTGAAATCATCTTAAGATAACAGAAAGAACCAAAGAAATCTCAATTCAGTCTCAAGTGCAGACTGATATGTTAATATTACATATCTTTTGCTTTCATAAACTGAGTCTCCTTCAGGAACCTTCTAAGAAATCCTTTAATGATCTACTCACAGTTACTCTGTATTCTTGGAAGTAACCCAATAACAAGGAAATTCTTTTCAACTCAGGTATCTCATTAATTCGTAATGCTCTCTCTTCCAAATTGTCCAGATAACTTATATTTTACTATTTTAAGTCTTGACACTAATGTATTTTACATTTTCATAGAGCATAACTCCTATATTGGTAGATGATGTGTGTAGATTCCAAACTTACAGTTGCCTTTTTTTGAGATGTTTCAGTAAGAACTAAAATAATACTTAAACGGCAAGAGAAAAATGCAAAATTTTGTCTCTCTTTTACACCTTTAGATCACAGGCTGGCATTTCTAATTACCAATATAAATGTGAATGATGTATTTTAAGTAATTTGTCTGGCAGACTCTAGAAAAAAATGAATTATTTAAAATAGACCATGGCCCCACATTTGCATTTCCAGAGTTACACCGTTTTCTCCTTTACAATGACTGTGTGTTAAATGTTTCCCGCTGAGCTCTGTCAGCTTGTATTCTGTGATAAATCGTGCCTGTGTTTCGATCTGAAGGTGTTAACTGATGAAGCAGAAATAACACAATCTCAGCCAGGTTTGTGTCCTACATACTATGGAGCGATAACAGAAAGGCAGGTTGTTTTGTAAAAACAGCACATGATTTTGCTACACGTACTTTTTCTCAATACTTTGCTCTAAATTCTCAATAGTAAAAGTATGTGAATATTGAGGATGTGACTAAAAAGACGGCATATGAATCTATTTAAAATCTTGGCAATTTTTACCTTCATACAGCAATGTACACTATAATTTCCTTTGCCTTCCCTTCTCAAAATGGAAAAGTGGCTTAAATCACATGCTTTGAATTTTCTACCATATACTCAATCAAACTGGATTATCAAGCATCAATCAGTCAACAGCAAATATATATTTAATATCTTGTATATATAAAGCATTGCACTCATGAAATAGGTAATTTGTTGATTGATTTTTTTATTGAGCTATAATTAACATATAACATTGTATTAGTTTTTGGTGTACAATATAATGATTTGATACATGTATATATTGCTAAACGATTACTTGAATAAGTTTAGTTAACATTCATCACCAAACATAGTCACATTTTTTTTTTTTTTGTAATGAGAACTTTTCAGAATCAATCTCTTGGCAACTTTCAAATATACGATAGAGTATTGTTAACTGTAGTCACCATGCTGTATATTACATCCCTAGGACTTATTTATCTTATAACTGGAAGTTTGTATCTTCTGACTACCTTCACCCATTTCACCCACCACCCCCATCCCCGCTTCTGGTCACCACCAACCTGTTCTCTGTTTCTATGAGTTGGCTTAATTTTTTCAGATTCCACGTATAAGTGAGATTGTACATACTTATCTTTCTCTGTCTGACTTATTGCACTTAGCATAATGCTTTCAAGTTCCATCTGTCTTGTTGCAAAGAGAAGAATTTCCTTCCTTTTGATGGGTGAATAATATCCCATTGTATATATCTATACCACATCTTCTTTATCCATTCATCCGTCAACAGACACTTGGTTGTTTCCATGTCTTGGCTATTGTAAATAGTGCTGCAATAAACGTGGGGGTGTAGATATCTCTTCAAGTTAGCGATTTTGTTTCCTTTGGATAAATACCCAGAAGTGGAATTGCTGGATCATGTGGTAGTTCTATTTTTAACTCTTTTGAAGAACCTCCATACCGTTTTCCACGGTGAAATAGCTCATTTGAATTGACGTCTTACTTTGTAACCAACAGTCTAATCAGAGATTGACATGTATTGATTCATTCAATCCTCACACCAGTCTGTGATAAGATACCGTCATCCCCCTTTTATAGGTAAGGGAATGAAGGGTCAAACAGGTTGATGACTAGCTCTCCTAAGTGTCATAACCCAGACCCCCTCCCCTTGACTCTCCTGGATTTAACTTCTGCACCACACTTCCAAAAAGAAGCATAAAGTAAAAACAAGATTCTTACACTGAGTGAAAAAATTTAATCTCTGGAGTTAACAACGCTGTATCGTTGCCTTACATGACATTTTTGAAATGACAAAATTATAGGGATGAAGAAGAGATTCGTGGTTGCCAGGGGTGGGGGATAGAGGAGGACTGAGATTAAGAAAGGTTGGCGCGAGGGTTATCTTTGTGGTGAGGGAGTAGTTCTGCATCTTGATGGTGGTGGAAGGTATGCAAATTTATGCATGGGATAAAATTACACAGGACCACACACACACCTGTGCATGTACAATTGGTAAAAACAAAATAAATGCTGTGAGTTGTATCCACGTCCGTTTCCTGGCTGGGAGGCCGTGCTGTAGTTATGCAAGACGTTAACACTGGGAGAAAAGGAGTGAAGGCTTCCTTCAACGGCACTGAGCTTTTTTAAAATTTTTTTTGCAAATTCCAGTGAACCTATAAATTTTCAAATTAAAGTTTTTAAGAATCTATGATTTTTGCCTAATACCAACCCTTGTTGGTTCACTATAGCTTTTTAGCCAAAGAGACCGAAAAGTGGAGGGAGTGTGACACTAGCCTTATAATTCATGGTTAGAAATAGCTCAGTCTCTTTTATTATCTTAGCAATAAATTGGCCTTGGAAAGTAAAAATAGGAATGAGATTCCTGTATCATCAGCTCACAGTCAAGCTGAGAATGTAAGACATACAGAACATTTTCATTTATTAGCAATGGAAAATGTAACTTCTCTGTAAGACATAAAGTTTGTCTTTAAATAATTCAGAAAAAAATAATAATATCAATTTCTACTGGTAAGTGTATTAGTTTCCCTCTTGCTGCTGTAACAAACACAGCCATAAACTTAGTGGCTTAAAGCAACACAAATTCATTGTCTTATATTCTAAGGTTGGAAGTCAAAAACGGATCCACAGGGCTGTGTTCCTTCTGGAAGCTCTAGAGGGGAATCCGTTTTCTTGCTGTTTCTGGTTTCTAGAGGCCACCTTCCTCTCCATCTCCAAAGCCAGCCATGTAGCGTCTTCAAATCTGCCTGTTTGACTTCTACTACGGTCCTCACATCTTCTGAGACTCTGACCCCCCTCCCTTCCTCTTATCAGGACTCTTGTGGTTACACTGGGCCCACCTGGGTCATCCAGGATAATCTCTCCATCTCAAGACCCTTAATCTCACTTGCAAAGTCCTTTTGACCATGTAGGGTAATATATTCACTGGTTTGAAATATAAGGGCATGGACATATTTGGGGGGCCATTTGGGCAGCCATTATTCAGCTCACCAGAGTAAAGTCAGACAAGATAGCATTGAAAGAATGAACTCGATGTAAACTGGAATAATAGGAATTATGGATAAGTATGACAGAGGATGCCAGCTGATGCCATGTAGTTATACCTATAATGACAGGGGTGGGTACAGGTCTTAATTTTTTCCTGCTTGGTAGCTGTCAAAATACACCTGTATCTTTCAATTTGGATATAATTTAATCTCTATAGAATCATATTGTGGGTTCCCATTGGTAGGAGAAGAAAATGGGCTTCAGGAATTTTAAGTGTTAGAGCTAATATGTCAGTACATGTGACCCTAGATTTGGGAGGTCTCTTTCCTTCTTGAGTTCCACAGGGCCGGGCAGAGCTGGTGGGACAGGACGGGGTCAGGACCTGTGTACCCACTAAGACAAAGGTGGGGAGGCTTTGATAAAAGAGAAATTTATAGATCATGGATGGGAGTCTGGTCCATGACCCCTGAAAGATATACCAATATGAGGGCAGACGGTAGCCAAATATGACGCCTTTTCATAATGTCCTTTGTCCACATGGCCAGAAGGATTTGCCCTACACAGATCAAGTTAAAATGCGTGATTCAAATCTGAACACAGAAACACAGAATGGATGGAGAGAAGATACCGTCTTAGAAGCATCAAGTGTCGAGTACAGAAGACAGAGCAACGAAATGCAGTACCTTGTTTCAGAGCATCCTTGACTTGATTTTGAAAACAGCTTTCCAGGGGCGATTGTGTGAAAGTTCATCAGCAGATGCACAGCTTGCCGGCTGGAGGCAGAGACCCAGATGTCCAAGCTGCCACCTTGGTTTTAACAGCCTTTCAGGTGAGCTGGGTGTACAAGGCTGTGGTTTTCACAGAGCACGGAGGGATCAAGAAGATATCAGTTGCTGTCTTTTTTTTCTTTTAACTACTAAATAAAATAGGGCATTTATTTCAGCTCAATATATTGAGTAGCTCCCCATCCACGAGCTCTCAATTGCGGTCTCCATACTCCAAAATCTCCTATGCCAGCCTGGGAAGCAGATATCCAAACACATCCCTAAAATTCAGGGTGAAGATTAAGATGTAAGTAATAAACAATGGATGTAACGCCAGGCAGAATAAATATTCATGTTGGCACACGTCATGACCTATCCTCTCTTCCTGACAAATTATAATAAATTCAGCCTCACTGAGCATTGGGTTGACTTAGTTGACTATTAACTACCACAGGACACAGTTTTTTTTTTTTTTTCTGTGACTTTGCTCTTGAGTCATCTTTCATTTCACCCGTTTATTTTTCAAATATGCTTGTTGATTACTCCTGAGTGTTTGTGACCTGGGACTGACTTAGGCATAGGCTACTGTGTGCACATAATGTGCACACAGATAGTGGTGAAAATGCAGATTCAGATTCGGTAGGTCTGGGCTGGGGTGTCTTTCTGATATACTCCTGGATGATATCAAAATTGCTGTCATGGAGGAAAAGTAAGTGGCTTTGAAACTGAGAGAGAAACTGTGTAAAACTGTGAAGAAAGATTTGTCTGAAAGATTGTGTGGAGAAGCACTCTGTAATGGAAGTGTGTATTCAAACATTCTGACTCTATAGAGTTGAAACCTTGGGATGTGAGATTCCTCTAAGGTTGTAATGTGGATGATATGTAACAATGAGAAGAGGAAAAAATCTAATTGTCCATCTATCTATCTATCTATCTATCTATCTATCTATCTATCTATCTATCTATCTATCATCTACCTATCTATCCATCCATCCATCCAATCATCCATCCATCCATCCACCCATCCATCCATCCATCCATCCATCCATCCATCCATCCATCCATCCATCCAATCATTCTTCTATCTACCTATCTGCATATATATACATTCCTGTATTTATGTATACATACAGAAGACAAAATACAATAGCCCATAAATTATATTCTAAAGACAAAAGATTAATTTGATCAGAGACTTGAGAGTAAGAAATGGAAGCAAATACAATGACAGCGAGTTTTGTTAGAATGAACCTTTGCTGCTTGCACCAAATACATGTACCTTAAATATGATCTGGGCAGCCCTTCAAACTCAAAATACACGTGCCCCCCCATACCTAAAAGAAAATTAGAGAAAGTGCACCCTACACACATGTTAGACGGGTAGCCTTGGACTCTAACAAGGGAGAGTACCTAGAAATTAAAGTCTACATGGTTTGTAACAATGCTTTCTCTGAAATGACTTTTCAGAGTGCATGGTAAGCTAGACATCTTGCAGGTTCCTAATCCACATAGAGATTCCCAGGACTGCCTAGTACAGGAAGTAAATGTATGCACATTCAAATCTCAGTTCCTCTTTCCTCCATGCCTGTTAATAATCACGATGGCAATAAAAGTATTCTTGGTACCACATTTTCTATAATCTCATCTTTTAATCTCTAGACATCTTCCCTCTGAATCTTCTCCACTTTTCGTATGTGTATCATTTCAGTTTCAGTTAGAACTTTAAATACACTGTAAAATTTCATTTCTGTTAAAGAAGTGAATTTAAAATTATTCAGATGACACAAATGGCCAAAATTCTTTTACTAGTGTTTCCTGAAAAAAATTAAACTGTTGAGATTAATATCCAACTGATCTTGCACAAAATCTGCATTTGTCTTTCACTTTCTACAAAATTGTTTAAAATAGAGAAAGCTTTGACAAAATCTAGGAGCCATCAATAGAAACACATCTTTTATTTGATGTAAAACATGCAGTTGGTTTCCTAAATGCTTTACAGTGGTTATTATAAACATGATTCATTGGGACCTTCATTCCCAATGGGTTTCTTTGGATGGAAGTGCAGGTGCAAAACTCTAGGTGAGTAATCATCTCTTGCACACAAATGTTCACACCTGAAAATGTTGAGGCATATTTTTAGACATTTATTTAAAACTTAACATTATCACTTCATGCACTGCCCAAGATTATTTGAGGCTCCTCTCCTTGTTCCACAAGGTATATTCAAATGTTAGCTCCAGTGGTGATCTTTGGATACCACTATTATTTCCAATGATTTTTTAAATTAATTGAGGATAAGATTTGACTATATTTTTGATGTTCAAAAAGCCCAACCAAATATCAAGGGAGAAAAAAAATCGTACATACATTGGTGAATTAAAAAGCACCAAAACATACATTCCACACACTTTCCTCTCTCAAAATAATTTCCTGATGTGTGTTTCCTAATAATAAATAACGAATCATTTCCTTACCCTTCTTAGAACAGTCGATGTCTTCCTTTGTGTATGTAAGAGCTTAAAGATGAGCATGAGTCTTGGAAATATAAGCTGATGTTTAAAAAGAGCTTTAAAGAAGGCTTTTAAAAGATGAGAATTATTTTAGGTGATAGAAAAGATGTTCATGTCAGTTACTACTTGATGAAATGGGGGGGACTGTCAAGAGCCCCATCGGCACCAGTGACAGGAACATGCTTTATTGAGAATGATTTGGCGAAGTTAACTCCTACCAACCCTAGCACCACCACCACCAGCACTCCAAGTGTTTCTGTTAGTACCACCTCGACCAGTGGTAAAATGAGAGTAGCCTTTGCATCAGGGGGCATGCTAAGGGCTGTGTTTCTAAAGACTCATTTAGTCCTTGTAACCATCCTGCTTTAGGCACCATGACCTCCCCAATATTATGGATGAGTTTACCAGTTGGTGGTGCTATAAGGTATAAACTTGTGCTCTTGGGTTTCTGTTACACATTCATCTGCTCCTTCCAACTGGTTGTCCTGTAGACTTGCAGAGCCAGCACCAGACAGGAAAAATGACAGCCCTGCAGGGCTTGGTAACTTGCTCTCATCAGTGTCGTGTCCCAGTTCTGCTTCTCTGATTGCACCCCATCAGGCACACCACCCAAACTGCCATAAATATGCTCAATACCTTGGAGGGACTAATCTGTAGCTATTAAAATCATGAGATGGAAGAATTTTTAGTGACATGATAAAAGTAGTGTGATATATATTTTAAATTAAAGAAAATTCAGATTGGATATCTAATGTAAAATATAATCCTTATTTTGAGAAACAATAAAAAAACATAGTAAGCATGTACTGCAAGTTATGGACAATTTCCTATTCTATGATTTTTAACATTCACTGAATATTTGAAAATGAACACATTTTATATTTATCTTCTAAATATATTTGAACTTATGGATATTTGTTTTCATTTTACTGTCCTGTGTTTGACTCTCACTATTTTTGGTTGTGGACATTGGAGTGGATGCTCCAATCCATCCATCCCCAAATTTCTCCAATCCGTTTTAAACCAAATGATTCAAAATTTCTAATTAATCAAAAGATTTTTCAATGTACTATTACATTCATAGCTTAATTAAAGCATTTAATAGGTAAAGCAACCTATTAATAGCCAAATGTTCCTTAGAAAAACAGTTACTCTTCAAAAACAGGATGAAACCAATTGAAAACTGGTTGGTTTAAAATAGGTGACCCCCTGCCCACTTGTGTCTATGTTTCTCAGGTTGAATATTATTATCCATGAAAACAGTTTTCTTTACCCCCTTTATAAATGATTTCTGAAACTTCACACTTAGATGATTTCACTGGTCAAAGTAAGAGATTTTGAAATTATAGATTTCAACTGGGAAATTTAAATGGATTCCAATGGGAATTTTTCATTAAAGTCTTTTTTCTGTCTGGCTCATACATGACTACTAATTCCATATATTGTCACCAATAACTAATTTCCCTTAACTTTAATGAAGGGGTTAATGAGTGCCTAACAGTATTATGAAGCTTGTCCTTATTCATTCAGCCATGTCTGCTTATTTAATAAACCAATTTTTCTCCACTAGTAAAGGTTATTTTTGTCTTTCACGTAGATAAATTTTAGTCTATTTTGACTTGAGTAATATGAAAAAAACACGAGCGATGTGACCCATATTTTTGGCAGAATATCAGATGTTCAAACCCAAATGGTTTAGCTGACGCCTGTGCCTTTCTTGATACAGACAGTATCTTTCAAGAGTAGAACAGTTTCTCCCAAGCTGTCAATGTGCATAGATTCCTAGGAAATGTTTGCATTGCTAATTTCTATGAAAGTTATTATCTGATGGGATACCACGATTTTTAAAACAGGTCCCTGATATATGTTTAATATATAATTTAGTACTTTTTAAATGTTTTCAAATGCTTACAGGACACTACATATTCAGAGAAACCCTAATTTCAACATTAAAAGGAGACCCTTATCACTGTGTTTGACACATTGCTATGAATTCACGCTCCCTTCTTTTACAAATGCTTTCCAATGCTGGCAACCATGTGTTAAAACCTCCTTAGAATAGAAAAATAGATGAAGAGTCAATAGAATTTTTCTGGGGTTTTTTGTTTGTTTGTTTGTTTTCATGATCCAGGTGAATTGATTTGTTTTCATGGTGCTCACATTGATTTGTTTTTGGTTAAAGTAAAATTATTTCAAAGTCATTAGGAGACAGTCCTTTTACACAAAAATATTCATTCCACTTAACGTGGCTTGTTTCTTTTAATGGGAGGTTTTTAGTCTAAATCCATGCTGTTGTTGCTGGTTTTGTTTGCATATTATTACCCAGTAGTTTTGAAATATATTTTTACCTTAATGTTCTTACGTACAAAAGTTCTTTCATCTGTAACACTGCATAATTAATGAATATGCAATGTTAGAAATTTTCTTGCTATACTTTTAAATAGGAATTTTAGTTAAAAAAAGGGAAACCAAAACAGGAATAATATTAACAAGTCTTTTTTCAGAACAATGTATCTACATATTTTCAAGTATCAGTAAAAATCTAATCTGCCTCTCAAATACCACAAATATATATTCAAATTTCTCTTGAGAACCTCTCACTGTTTTTTTTTTTTGTTTGTTTAATTAAATAGCAAGATAGCATTGATTTCATGAATCTCTATATCAAAGCTCTCTACAATACAGTTGAAGAGACTTTATAAAGTAAGTGTAACCCTGGAATGCAGTGGAAAAAGTCAATATGTTTTAAAGTGAAATACCACCTTTATTTGAACTGAACAACACAAAATGTCAATGACACTTATGATTAAACCACTGATATTTCACAAGATTAACATCCCTTCATGTTTCAAAACTATTGATGTCAAAGTGATCCCCATACACAGAGTTGGACGACTGTGGGGTTTGAATTTGGCTGTGAGCTCTTGAAACAGAGAACCATTCACAGGTTTCTAAAACTGTGGAGATCTTCCTTTCTACTCTCATATCCTAGGTCTAATCTGGTAGATGAATCCTTTTGGCCAAATCTTTGAAATATACCAAGAATCAGATACCAGTTTTGACCAAACTCCACAGCTCCCTGCTAACCTGAGCCATCATTTTCTTCCCCAATTTCTGCAAGCATCCTTGTTCTCCACACTTGGGCTCATACCCAAGACTTTTTTCAACACAATAACCAGGCGATAACTGCCTTGCTCAATAGTTTAGAGTAGTTCCCCAATTTAATCAGTGTAATGGCCTTAATTATTTGGCACCCTCTTACACTGAGTCCTCATCTTGTATCCCTCTTGCCTACACTCCCTTTCAGCAAGAGGTTACCTGGGAGCTACCTGCTCACTCTTGCCTTGGAGTCTCTGCATTGGCTGTTCCCACTGTGGGGAAGGCTCTTCCCTAGATCTGTGGAGCACACTCTCTCACCTCTTCCAAATCTTTCTCCAAGCATCATCATGTCCATGAAGGTTTCCTTTCCTATCTTTTAATCTTAGTTAAAATTGCAGCCCTCACCCCCCACTTCCACCACCCAGCCCACCTGGTCTACATCAACTGTTTCAATAGTACTTGCTATTCTATTCTGTTCTTCTAGAATACTGTTTATTTTATTTACTCTATTCTTTGTTGTCTATCTCTTCTACTAAAATATAAGATCCTTAAGAGTAAGCATCTTTGTTTTGTTCATCACCAAAATTTCCTCAGCACCCTATCTGGGACATTTGTTTGTCAGAAAACAGACATTGAATAAATAAATGAAGACATGGACACATGAATACAACTTCTACAACTTCTCCTAGAACTAGCTTAACTCAATATTGCATCGTGCCCATATAGGTTAACTGCAAAATGTTTTTGGCATGCCACCTGATTACTAAAATAGCTGTCACCATTGATTACATCCCTCTGCACTGCTTTCCATCCTTACGAAAGTTTTTGGGGCAATTACACTGGTAGAGCCTCTTTAGGTGGTCAAGTTGTTGAGTGAGATGAATGCATTTCATGAAAACAAAAGATTGGTGCAAATGCAGAAGCTAGCCAGGACGTGAGAAACACATAAAACCAAATGTCAAAATATACAAATGAGTGCTCATTTGAAAGTGGACTTAACAAAAAGAAATCTGCCCAGCATAATTCTTATAATATAAATGATTATAGAAGAAAATCAGTTTCATGTGTCAGGAAAGATGCAATAAAAACCGTTGGGCTTATTCATACCTTGAATATTTACTAAGCATCTACCGCATAGGTCTGTGCAGTATCCTAGGTGTAGGGAATAAAACAGGCATGCAGCACCTTTGTTCTTAAAATTCCTTGCCGTGGAGCAACAGCATGCCGGGAGCTCAGAAACACTTCTATGTTTTTGCCGCAAGTGTTTGCATCCTTCGATTTGATCAAAGTTTACTGGATGCCTCTTATTTGCACAACACCCAGGCAGCCAACAAAGGAGAAAAGATAAATAACACAGGAGTCAGCCCCTGTTCACTAAAAACTCTAAGTCTAAAAAATGCACAAAGTTCTACAGGACAGTAGGGACTTCTTTGCCACTATTTTTTTGGTGGTGGTTGTTTTGTTTTCTCTCTCTCTCTCTGTTCCCTGAGATAGTTTAACGTCTCAGAGCTCACAGATAGTACCCCAAATCCAGTACACCTCCAGCATATTTGTGTCTTCAGGGTTAGGAAAGTAACCCACCAAGATGTGAGAGATGGTGTGGAGGAAAGTGAAGATATAATTGGCATGCAGGGAAAATCTGGGAATCTCTTCTTACATTCTTTTTGTAATTTTTTATTAGTTTGTTATTTACTTTAGGTATATGCCCAGACTGTTAACTTTCTGGCAATCCGTTTGTAAACAATATTATATGTGAAGAAATTAACCATGCAGACTGTCTCACTTACAACAATACCATGTATCCCGTTTGCTGTATAAACCATACGATGCTAATTCCTATTTGTGCCACTAAATAAAAATAATCAGCGAGATTACAAAGAAAGATCAACACTCACAGACCGGATGGATAACTTAAATAAATTGTTGAAAACTCTAAATATGAACAGGGCAAATAAGCAAGGTATAATAGTGACATAAAAGTATAAAAATGAGTGAGGAAGCAGCAACAGCTTTAAAGTGGAGAATATTTAAAGAAAGAAAATAAAATATTTCTTTAAAATGAAACAAAATTACACTAGAAAAAGGTGATATCTGAAACAAAATACTATGATTTTAGTTGACTTTGGAGATTTACTACTATTAGAAAATTACTAAGTAACTAATTTAGTAATTATCTATTTGGTGCTCTAATATATCTGTGTATTATTCTTTATTAATAATAATACTGGAATGAAAAATAAACTATATAATGTTATAGGAAATGTGTTGTAGTAAAAGGCATTCACCTTTGCCCTTAATTTCCTTAAAAAAAAAAAAAAAACAGATTTACAGCCAGTCCTTGATTTAATTATGCATTGAACAAACCAAGGATAAAACACATTTTGGAGACAATAAAGGAAAAAGGAAATTTAACTGGGTAGAATATATTAAGAAATTGTTATTAATTATTAACTTTCAAGAATAAAACTAGAATCACATAGAGAGATTTAAACATTGTTTAGACAGGATAAAAAAAGTCATCTTTAATTTGACATCCTTGATCAAACAGATATAATTAAAGCAAATATGGCACAATATTAAGAATTGTTAAATCTCGGGAAAGAGTATTTAGTGTTTATTAGACAATTTGCTCTCCATGTCTGTACATTTGAGTGTTTTCAAAATTTAAAAAAGAATCCAAGAAAATCAATAATGAAATTATTGGGAAAAAATTTATTTAATGTACAATTTAATACAATGTGAAATGTTTTATTTATTCCTATTTTACTTTACCTAAAATATACATTGTTTAAAATTTGGTGTAATGACTGAGGGCCCTTCAACAAATCAAAAGAATTGGTTGTCCTGCTAAGTTGGCTTTATTTACTTAACTTCATGAGAAAGATATGGGAGCGTGCATTATCATGCGCCCACTCAAAACTAAGCTAGTGGTGTGAACTCCTGAAGTTGCATTTTTGAGAGTTTGGTGCCAATGGAGAAGGGAAGACGTGTGCTTCCACAGCCTTCATTCCTGTGAACTTGCCCTTTCACTTCCTAATGCGTACATTAGGGGTGGCAGGGAGAAAGTGTTTATTTATTGGTAAGCTAAACCATGAATCCCCTCCAGAGGGAAGCATATCTATTTAGTATAGATGCATTATCTTGTCAGAAGGGTTGTAAATTCCAAAAACATCAGATAGTCTCAAATTAAGTACAAGTTTTTTAGAAAGTAACCACTATTTGGAGTTTCACATGCCCCTACATCCCTCATACAATAAGAGTCAACAACAGACCCATATTGTGGTTTACTAGGTAGAGAAGGAAATAGATATTTTCTATATGACTTTGTGTCATAGCATGAAATGAAGCTGAAGTTCAAACAACGACAAAGATTAGAAAGTGGTCTCCACTTTTTAATTATGCCACACATTATTTTCAGTTTTTTGGTAAATGTTCTTATGGGAAAAAAATCTGAAGGGTCCAAAGTAAATCATGAACTAAATAAAATAAATAATTGTGATATACAGAATTTCACTCTGCAGAGGAAAAACCAATTATATTCTAAGCATAATAATAAATTTACAAGCCTCTTAATTGCATTGTGATATGAACGTGTTGACTATAATTAGAGGAATAAAAGAATTTCCCTAGTTTTGAGAAACTGTGGTCCTACCACAAAATGTTATTCAGTGAAGTTTAGAATTCTCTTAGGTGGAGTGCTGTTTTTAGTGTTGGGAAACCGCAGGTGTCTGACATAAAACAGGCTTGATTTTGACAAGCCCAGTTCATTTTGAAACACTGTCAGGAAATATTACTTTTGGAAATGTTAAAAGAGCCAGAATCACTTTTGAAGTAGATACAGAGAGTGCAGGTGTCCATTTCTTTGATCTTTTGAATACACCAAAGATAGTAACATTTGTGTACTGGATGTTCTGTATTTTGACTGCACAAAACTAGGTACAAATTTAAAGTAACTAGTATATACATATAAAAATAATACAGCAGGACTTTTGATGTCTATTGGTATTGATATTGCACGTATTACATTTAAAATATAGCATTGCACTTTTGTACTTCCTCTACAGAAATAATATTTTATCCAAATATATTTAGAAACTAAGGAGGTAGAAACCACTGATAGATTTCCATGTTCAAGAAATGTATATTCAGAGTGAAAAATAAAAGTATTATATCAATAGATGCAGGAAAAACATTTAACAAAATTCAACACCCATTCATGATAAAAACTGTCAGTAACCTAGGGACAGAAGGGAACTTACTCAACTTGATAAAGAGTATCTACAAAAATCATGCAGCTAACATCATACTTAATGGTGAGAAACTCGAAGCTTTCTCACTAAGATCAGGGACAAGGCAAGGATAACCCTTTTGAACATTGTACTGGAAGTTCTTGCCAATGCAATAAGGAAATAAAAGGTATACAGATTGTGAAAGAAGACTTGAAACTGTCTTTGTTCACAGATGACATGATTGTCTATGTAGAAAATCCAAAATAATTAAAAACTCCTGGAACTAATAAGAGATCACAGCAAAGTTGCAGCGTACAAGCTTAATATACAAAAGTCAACTGATTTCCTATAATCAACAATGAAAAAGTGGAATTTGAAATTAAAAAGAAAATATCATTTACATTAACACCGCAAAAAGTAAGACACAGGTATAAATCCAACAAAATATGTACAAGATCTAAATGAGGAAAACTACAAAACTCTGATGAGCAAAATCAAAGAACTAACTAAGTGGAGAGATATTCCATGATAATGGATAGGAAGACTCAATATTGTCAAGATATCAGTTCTTCCCAAATTGATCTGTAAATTCAATGCAACCCCAATCAAAATCCTAGCAAGTTATTTTATGGATATGGACAAACTGATTATAAAGTTTTTATGGAGAGGCAAAAGACCCAGACTAGCCAAAACAATCTTGAAGAAGAACAAAATTGGAAGACTGATGCTCTCCAATTTCAAGACTACTATAGAGCTACAGTAATTAAGACAGTGTGGTATTGGCAAAAGAACAGACAGATCAATGGAACAGAAAGACATGATTTGTGAGAGAAATAATTGATAAGCTAGACATCATTAAAGTTAAAAACTTCTACTCTGTGAAAGACAATGTCAAGAAAATGAGAAGATAAATCACAGACTGGGAAAAAATATTTGCAAAAGAGGTATCTGATAAAGCACTATAATCCAAAATATACCAAGAACTCTTAAAACTCAATAATAAGAAAACAACTCAATTTTAAAATTGAGTTTTCAAACAGGGGGCAGCCCAGTGGCGTAGCAGTTAAGTTCACATACCCCACTTTGGCAGCCAGGGATTCACAGGTTCGGATCCCAGACACAGAACAATGCACCTCTCGTCAAGCCTTGCTGTGGCGGCATCCCACATATAAAGTAGAGGAAGATGGGCACGGATATTAGCCCAGGGCCAGTCTACCTCAGCAAAAAGAGGAGAATTGGCAAAGGATGTCAGCTCATTGCTAATCTTCCTCAAACACAACAAAAGGGACAAAGATTTTAACAGATACTTACCAAAGACGATATACAGATGGAAAATAAGCATATGAAATAATGCTCCAGACCATATGTCATCAGGGAAATGCTAATTAAAATAACAATGAAATACCACTCCACACCTGAACCCTCACAGCAGCAAATGCTGGCAAGGCTTTGGAGCAACAGAAACTCTCGTAAACTGGTGGTGGGAATGCAAAATGGTACAGCCACATTGACGACACTTTGGTGGTTTCCTACAAAACTAAACACACTTTTACCATAAGGTCCAGCAATCACACTCCTTGGTATTTATCCAAAGGAGGTGAGAACATATATGCACACAGAAACCTGAGCACAGATGTTTATAGCAGCTTTATTCTTAATTGCCAAAACCTGGAAACAACCAAGATGTCCTTGAGTAGGTGAATGGGTAAACAAACTGTGCTAGACCCAGACAGTGGAATATTATTCAGCACTGAAAAGAAATGAGCTGTCAAGCCATAAAAAGACAAGGGGGAAACTTAAACACAGGTTACTAAATGAAAGAGGCCAATCTGAGAAGGTTACATACTGTATGATTCCAACCACATCACACTCTGGAAAAGGCAAAACTATGGACATAGTAAAAAGATCATGGTTGCTTAGGGGTGGGGGGTTATGAACAGGCAGAGCACAGAGGAATTTTATGGCAGTGAAAATATTCTTTATGATATTATAATTATGGATATGCATTATGCATTTGTCCAAACCCATAGAATCTACAACACCAAGAGTGAACGCTAAGATAAACTATGGACTTTGAGTGATAATGATGTGTCAATATAGGTTTAGTTTTGGTAAAAATATGCCGTTCTAGAGAGTGATATTGATAACAGGGAGGTTCTGCATGTTTGGGGGCAGGAGGTATATGCGAAATCTCTGTACCTTCCTCTCAATTTTGTTGTAAACCTTAAGTGCTCTAAAAAGTAGACCTAAAATTTTAAAAAGAGAAAATTATTCTGGGTTAGTAGCAAACAATATTTTACTTACTGTATTATGAATATTTCTATTTTTCCATATTATATATAAAATTTTGTAAACAAAAAACCCACTATCTCATCCTTTGTTGATATTAATGTATTCCTATAAGTGGAAGGACAATTTTAAAAGCAAATTTTTTTTTCCATTTCTAATTTTTATAAATAATACTTTAATGAACTTTTTTTTTTTTTTTGTGAGGAAGACCAGCCCTGAGCTAACATCCGTTGCTAATCCTCCTCTTTTTGCTGAGGAAGACTGGCCCTGGGCTAACATCCGTGCCCATCCTCCTCTACTTTATATGGGACGCCGCCACGGTGTGGGTGACAAGCAGTGTGTCGGCAGGCCGCGGGATCCGAACTGGCGAACCCTGGGCTGCCAAGCGCGAACTAAACCGCTGCGCCACTGGGCTGGCCCCTTAAAAGCAAATTTAACACTTTATTTACTCAACCAATATGTGAGAGCCTACTTTCTCCTCCCTGCCCTTTCAGGGCCTGGACACACAGTGGTGAGGAAAATAAATCTGACCACTCCTTTGGGGAACTAGCATATTTGATTAATCAAATGATTTATCATCTAATGCCAGATTCTAGAAAGTTCTATCATGGAGTGAAAGAGAGAGAGTCAAAAGTTCCCTAGTCTTGATAGATGGTCATGGGCTAATGCCCTGTAAAGGTTCTGGAGGCTGTTTTGCACACAGGGTTGGAACCTGTATGAATAGCAGGAGAAGGCATAATCTTGGTGGGTTGGAGGACATGAAGGGAAAAAACACTGGGTCAACAACAGTTAGCAAAGCAGGAGAGGGTTCAGATTGCGCTGGCTCTTGGAGGCCACACATGGTAGTTTGAAGCTTCTTCTAACTGTAATAGGAAAACATTGAAGCCTTTTAAACAGAGGAGATCCTCAGATGTTCTGTGGAGAATAGATTGTAGGAGACAGCGGGGAAGAAGCAGGGACTAGTGAGGAGGCCCAGGCAGATGACGGCAGTGGTGGTAGAATTTAAATAAGGTTTGCTTTCAATGTAGACATGACAGAATTTATTGAAGCATTATTGTGACATAAATGTGAATGCTTCTATTTTTTTTTCCTGAAAGTTGCATGGTTGTATATCCTATTTGTAAGTCCTTCTAGTTCTTCTGTGTGAGCTGTGACCACAGCATGGCAAATGACAGATGGGTGGTGTGGTTCCACCACCAGGAAGCGAACCTGGCCTGCTGAAGCAGTGACAGCACTGAACTTGAACCACGATGCCATCAGGCCTGGTTCTGAACTCGTCTATTTTGGTGATTCCTTATAGCACAAAAATCTACATGTGACTCTAAACAACAAGTAGTCTTTGATGCTTCTCAGGTACCAGGAATGGTGGTGTGAACCTAGTGGTGATTTGCATATCTGAACATTACCCATCATATTATCTCTCTAAGGCGAGAAAATAACATTTAAATTCCTTATTGAAATACAGGAGAATGTTGTTTCCTGACTTCTGGCTACTTCTCAAGTCTCAATTCTACCTCTTTTCTGTTTATCGCACTCTTGAGTAACGTGGAAAAACTCATGGTACCTCAAACTCCACGCCATTTTGCTGTCTACAATTTGTTTGTTGGGCTTCATATGCTGGGGGTGCTATTTCATATCACCTTGATGGACCTTATTTTCTCTGGATAGTCATCAATGCTATTACCTGTTCCATCACAGTCAACAACTAGCTCTTCCTGAAAACCCGTATTGTGTTTCTGTAGCTCTCCGGTTTTCTATCTAATCCATCATATTAAACAGAAATTATCTCTATATTGTGTCTCTGCCACTAGAAAGGAACCTCTATTAATGCAGTATCAAACTTTTCAATTCATCTTTATTCTTTCAGAACATTGTGTATAAACTGGCCCACAGAGGGCGTCAATAAGTAACCTCAATCCTGAATACAGAGAGAGATCTGATCTTCGCAATGAGAGAGATTTAAAAATCAATTTATGCAATTGAATATATAAATATTTAGGGAATTAGATGAAATTATCAAGTCCCCAATTAGGGAGCAGGTATTTAAATTCAATATGAAATAATATCTCAATTTAGAAACACCACTTATGCCCTCTACATTTTGTGACATAATTTTAGGCACAGTTTTCAATACACTTTTAAAATAATGTCTTCTTGAAAACAAGGGTAACGAAATACATGGTTCATAATGCATCAAATTTATTTCCATCTAAGGAATATCTGAGGTCAAGCAGATTTTGCATCCCTGCATGATGCTGTCGTCGGAAACTTTATTGCAAGGTGCAAGTTTCTATTCCATTAGGACTTTATTTTTCCATTCTATAGGTATGTGTGGAATTGTTACTTCTACAAAGCATTTGCTGTATGGCATTTTTTTTTTTTTTGTGGGGAAGACCAGCCCTGAGCTAACATCTGTTGCCAATCCTCCCCTTTTTGCTGAGGAAGACTGGCCCTGAGCTAACATCCGTGCCCATCTTCCTCCACTTTATATGGGGCGCCACCACGGCATGGCTAACAGGCAGTGCGACTGCGGGCGACCGGGATCCGAACTCGTGAACCCCGGGCTGCCAAGCGCGGACTAAACCGCTGCGCCACCGGGCGGCCCCCTGTATGGCATTTTAAATGTATTTAAAATGTTTGAAAGTCACTTGGATGTTTTCATGCCCTCAGGAAAGAAATATTGTGTTAAATTAGTTATTAGTGTGTGGTGGTTATATAAGTTTTCTATTAGCATGTAACCAATTACTCCTTTATTTTTTGAAGGAGGCAAAATCCTATTGAACATCCCTACCTCAATTCTCCAATTTGTGGATTAAATATCCAGGCCAGTTTAAAAACTACACTTTTGCTTTTTCCAATCTGACCACCACTCCTCACAGGCCAGTCTCATTGCTAAAACTTGGCCAGCTGTCTCCCCATTTCACTCCTGTTTGCAATACTTTGTCTAGGAGAAAGAAACAAGGGGGAATGATGTGGATATGCTTCTTTTTCATTTGGTTCTGTCTCCCTCGTTATCCAGGGCAGTCTGTGCTGTTTACTGGTTTTCTCAGATATTCTGCTTTCCAACTGTCTGGGAAGCATATCCTTGAAAATCCACGTGGGCAGCACAGTTAAATCTTAGCTTTACCGTTGATCTCAGTATCGACTTTTGTACTTAAGGATTTTTTTTCCCATTTTGAGGGCTCACTATTCACAGCAGTCAATCGCTTGATTAGAATTTTATTGACATCTGTGCTACTGGTATTGGCTTTGAATGCAGAAAAGGTTTGGAAGAGTTGGAACCCACCAGCAACTGCATAGGATATGCGTGGGTGAGTAACAGAGCAAACAAATAGGAATTCTCTGCTCTTTCAAAAGCAAACCCTCGAGTGACTCCACAATTTTGCCTTAAAGATTTTTCTGAACGTTGAGACAAACCGTATCTTAAGTCAAGAATGAGAACCAGTTACTAATCTTGCGGGCTATGTGCACAGTGACATATTACACAAGATGCTTATTATTGTGACATTTTAGCCTCAATATCTTCTTTTCTTTTATCATCCTCCAAATAGATCTTGTAAACTGTGTTTTAGAGAATTTTTAATAAAATCTTTATGGTGCCACCACGTATTGACTCAGTTTCAAAGATCGCCATGTCACGTGATGTAAGCTTTTTAAATTTAAGTATAACAAAAACAAGTATAAATAAACAAAAACAACACTTTCCAGACTCTCATCCCAAGGCCTTTCTTTATTTGAGGGACATATTCATAATAAGAATGAATGAAAGCATTTAAGAATGAGTCTACATGTGGAAGCAACCAAGATATCCTTCAGGGGGTGAATGGGTAAATAAACAATGGTGCACACAGACAGTGGAATGTTATTCAGTACTAAAGAGAAATAGCTATCAAGCCATGAGAAGACATAGAGGAACATTAAATGCATATTACTAAGTGAAAGAAACCAATCTGAAAAGGCTACATACTGTATGATTCTAACTCTATGACATTCTGGAAAAGGCAAAACTATGAAGATAGTAAAAAGATCAATGGTTGCCAGGGTTACGGGGGAGGGAGGAATGACTAGGCAGAGCATAGAGGATTTTTAGGGCAGTGAAACTACTGTGCATGATATTGTAATGATGCAGACATGTCATTATACATTTGTCCAAACCCATAGAATGGACAGCACCAAGAGTGAACCCTAATGTAAATTATGGACTCTGGGTGATGATGATGTGTCAGTGGAGGTTCATGAACTATAATGAATGTACCACTCTGTTGGGGGATGTGATAATGGGGGAGCTTATGCATGTGCCTGGGTAGGGAATACATGGGAAGCTTCTGTGCCTTTCCCTTAATTTTGCTGTGAACCAAAATGGCTCTAAATATATAAATTCTTTTTTTAAAAAAAGAATGAGTCTTGGTTTTATACAGGTGATTCACAAGTTTCATCTGAACAGCATGATATCTGAGCGTGCTCTCCAGGTTACTCTGTAGGCTTGTGTTGTGGGTGATATGTTAGTGTGTAGCCTCTGGGTGTCATGGTGAGTATCACCACCGGTGTGGAAATTCAGGGGCCTCTGTGCACAGGGAGGGGAAGGTAGCACGTGAATCTCAGTCTGCTGGCCATTCAGTGGCAGCTATGCAACAACGCCCGAAATTGCTCCCCATCTGGTGGCGGCCTGTAAAGCACACGATGACAAGGAAGAGATCTGCACCAGAAGCAAACACAGGTTTTTGCAAGATGCATAACATCTTTTAGGGAAGCAAATCAGCAAAATCATCACCCTGACTAATAATGCCTGTGAGCCACAGCCTTCCAGTGCCAGCCTCAGCTCAGACGCAGCACTTTACTATTAAGTCAACATCCCAAAACTTTCTCACAGTTCTCCTTTTTCTCCAACTCAAGAACTAGTGCATGAAACTGCAAGATAGTGATTTTTTTTTACACTGATAACCTTGACCTTGCTCTAATCATAGGAGAAAAAGTTGACAAGTTGACTTGTTAATTATTGAAAAAAATGCTTGCAAAATTGTTTAACTATAGCAGTGAAACACAGGAGCATGTACAAGTGGAGAGTTTTCTCTGGCTGGTAGAGGAGGTGAAGTCAGAGAGAGGGACCCTGAGAAGGCGATGGTGTGCCATTGCTGGCTCTGAGGATACAGGGGGCCAGCGATTTCAAGTAAAAATTCTTGGACAGCTTGGCACACATGTTATAGGTGAGACATAGCTTGAATGCATAAACATTCGAGGAAAAAAATGATGACGAGTTTGCTGGAATGAAGGTTACATCTTTCTTCTGTGAGGATTACTTACCAGATTATATACATGATATATGTTTTGTTGTATAGTAAATGCGTACATAGTATTCTACGCTCTGGATTAACTCTTTCATATGACAATTTGTTTTCCTCTGTTCTTAGTGCTTTGAGAGTGGCTAAGAGTGGTCTATATCCCACTTGTGATGAAGCCATTAAAATGTGGAAAAATGGAGACAGTATAAGGATTTCAGCTGCATTTTTGTGAAGTGTGTACCACAGATGTAATGCTTACACGTGAGGAGTTCGCTGCCTCTCAATAAGTGGGAATTGTCTCAAAGGGTCGTGCTGCTCCACATCTGTTAAAATCTGGTCAATAATACTCATTTTTCTGTACCCAAAGCCTGAGTAATCTATAAACTATTTTTTCATGTATGTGATCTACATAATCTCTTGATGGATTAACAGGAGAAAGATGTCGGCACTGTTTGTCGATATTAACATACATTTTACTCAGTTGAAAGCAAAAGATGAGAACCCCAAAAAGGCATTTAAGTTGATGAAAGCTGAATGTGACATGACGTGACATAGATTGTTTCAATTATCTCCCCACTCCAGGGCACACAGATTTGTTTTCAAACACATTTTTATAAATCACGCTTTGTGTTTTTGTGCAAGCTATCCGATGGCACTAATGATGAAGCTATGAAATGCTTTCTATGTACCAAGACCCAGTTAATCCTCCATGCTTATGATGGGATAGCTCCCTGATCAAGCTTTTCATTCATTCTAACTTTTAAATTATAAAAGTTTATAAACTCACAATGGCAGACATCAGAATACTTGATGTATAATGAAGAAGCCACATCTTATGCCCACCAGCACATCGTTACTGTTAATAATATCCATATTCATCCTCCACTGGCTGATGTGAAAAATTACTTCCAATAGGTAATGAGGTCATGTTGCACATTAGCCCATGGATGTCTTAATTTTGGATGTGAACTCCAAAGGAGGAATTTGAAAGGTGAAGAAAAAAAACTCTTATAGGTTTTATGTTATTGTCTGCAATATGGTCCTGTTATATTTATGTGTCAATTGTTATTGTTTTGTTTTATTTTCTTCCACTGAATTTTAGGCATGAGTTTACACAGAAGAGTCATGTCAGTAATTGCCTCTTGACATAGCTCACTTAGAGGTATTTCAAAAGTAAAGTAGTACATTACTCCTTTAAACCTGCCCCTCTTCCTCTCAGAATACATTGCCATTCCCCAAATGATCAGAGAGAAAAACATGTGTGACCCATGACTCCTGTCTTTCTCTCAAGCTACACACCAACAGTCTATCAGTCCTGCCTCTAGAGTGTCGATGCAAATAATCCATAATTGATCTATAAATCAAAATAGGGGTGAGTTTTTTATGAGCCAGATCTGAGGAATAGCCCAGGGCCTTCCTTCCTGAAGGAAGGAAGGGCATCAAAGAAGTGGGGTGTACAGAGTGGTTATATACCATCCTGGAACAAAGAGCACACATCACATATGATAGGAATGTCCCTTTTATAATTGTCACAAGATGCTTTGCTGGCACAACAGATCACTGAACACAGCAGGCTGGTGGACACAAGGTGAGCACAGTAGGTCAGTAATTAATCCTTAGTTTAGGGAGAGATGCTTATCCTCAAGGAAATGCCAATATGGGGGAAGTTACATCCCTATCTTTAAGGGCATCATTCTTGTCTTTGGGACATAGTAAATATTTAAAGCAGATGTACAATGCATGCCCAACAGGCCATGTCAGGCCCTTTTGGAAAATCAAGGTCAGGCCAAATCAGTTTTAAACCAAATGCTTCCTCAGATACTCCAATATATACTATTGCTTTTCATTTATTTATCAATAGTAAGTGCTCAATGAAATGTCCGCCGAAGGAATGAGTTTGGCAGTCTGAGTAAAGTGGCAGAGCCCACGTGCTCTCCAAAGCCAGTGACATGTGGGATAGGATATTACAAATTTTTTTTGAGGAACAACCAAGGTTGTAACCACAGGTTGGATATCCACAGGGTTCAAATGCACAAGGAGAAACAACAAGAAGAATTCATAGAGGCAGAAGTCAGAAAGTCCTGGCCACAAGCCTCATGCATGCAGGGATCTGAACCCACGCTGGCTATTTTATATCGAGTTTTTTCTGTATTTTCAAAATGTTCTATCATTTTCTTTAAGTGCAAATCACCTTTCCAAAAGTTGGGCAACTCAAAAATAAGAACAAAAGAGACAATTCTCAATGTTAAACATCAAAACTTAAAAAAAACTATCTAGAGCTCTAGGGAAAATTTTTTAAATTAAAAATCTTAAGTGGCGTCTTATGAGAAAATAGCTAACATACTATCCATCGTTCTTGACAAGAACCCTCCCTATGTGTCTATGCATTAATAGGATGTGGTATCTATGGTGTAAAAGGAAAGTTCCTCTCATGCTATTTGATCTTGTCAACTCCGATAAACAGCTCAGACAGAATCGTTGGCACTAATACCATTGTTCCTAGTTTTCTGTGGGGATAGTTAGGTTAGTGAAAGCCAATTAAGTAGGTTGTATCAGAACTACCAGCCAGGAAGAAAACTTGAACTCAACCTTCCCAGTTCTCACTCACATGCATTATGTTGAATATGACTTTATCCATACATCAAATGTCACATTGATGGGCATCAAATATTGACCAGTCCCCAAATAAAGATCGCAAATTAAGTGGGAAAGCGTATAAATGTGAAGTTATTTGGGGCTTCCATTGTGAGCACGTTAATAATCTATTTTAAATAACTTTGAATATGAGGTGGGAAAAGCTCATTCTCATATAAATTCAGTCGGTGTCAAAAGCATTTTCATCGTAAAGGCCTTTTTCTCCTTCCTGTGACATAGAAAAGCATCATCGATGGACAAAAATAATAGATAAATCAGCCAGAAAGAACAACGCTTTGCAAAAGATTCAAACGTTCGTTTTAGGACAGATGTGTTAATGCCTCATGTAACCGGATCACAGTCCTTCCTCGTAGTCAAATTCACAGCATCCTAAAAATAAATGATAAAGTAGGCTGTCCTAGTGAGGCCAAATTCTTTGTTTCCTTTAGCATTGAATATTGTCCTTGGCTACCCGCCTCACAGGAAAAGCCTGTATTCACAAAGCAAATGAAGATTTGACACCATTATGTCCAAAGTGAGTGTCAAACAATTATTTCCTTCTGCCTATTTTGCCCTTTAAATTTTTGGTTTAATTAGCACAATTAATCATATTATTTGTAAATTATAAGTAATTAATTAATAAAACTTGAATGACCTGTGACATAAATGAGTTCTTATCTTCATGATGCTAGTGTAAACAAAAGGACAATAAATGTGAGTTGCATGGGGCTGGGTGCTCAGGTTATCCTGGGGATGTTTTCTCAGTGTGTTCATGCAATAACAGTGCCATACATTTGTAGAGAGCTGGAGTTAGCCCACTACAGTTGCTGATCTCCCCACACATCTTTAATGTAGGCAGAGCCAGTTAACATTTGCATCCAAGAGTCTAAGCTGCCAAGAGGAATCTGACTTGGCAACATGGGGAGTGGCAGGTAAATTTGATCAAGTCCGCAGAGTTCCACCAACCCAGGATGACTCGTATATTTTTACACAAAATTTTAATTTTGGAATAACTTTTAGATTTGTGCAAAAGTCACAACGGTAGTACAAAGAATTCCCATATATAACGTTCTCATATATGCAAGAGTAACATCTTGCATAACCATGGTCCATCAGTCAACGCTAAGATGATAACATTGGTACCACTTGCCATTGGTAAGATGTTAACGACACCGTTGGTATCATTAATGAGACAACTTTTATTTGAATTCATGCTCCTTCTTAAATATATAAAGATGCACCAGGCACTTGTTATAAGCCAGGATCTTGCTTTATGTGTGTTTTCAAAATAATCCTCAGAGTAACACGTGCCTTTGCTGAACCTGAGGCTGACAGACCTGAATTGTCTCACGGTTGGGTGGCTTGCACTTGACTGGACTGGGATTGAAAACGAGGACCATCTGATCAGAGGCTGTGTGCGCCTAATTTCTCTACTGTCTTGCCTTTATTCATTATGAACAAAATATGTTCCCTGCTGAATCTGTTCCTTTATCATTCTCATTCTGATTTAAGCCAATTATATACCATATTTACACCCTAAGCGGCGATAAAGTGCCTTGCCCACCAAAACTCTCAAAATCAAACGGGTTGGATTTTAACAGCAAGAAGCTTGTATGTGATGTTTATTTGTTCAACTGAAGCAAGAATACTTTTAGGTAGACTTTAAGAGAGGAAGGAATGACTGAAATAATGGCACAATTTATATCTTCTCTGTAGAACCTAAACATTTTAGCATGAAATAAATACCAAGTCACAGTGATTCTTAGGGCTGTCTGAGGTAGATGTTGATGGCTGTGTCCGGCAGTCATATTATAATGAGTAGTGGCAGGTTTCTGCAGGGAATTTTATAAATGCTAAACATGCCACAAAAAAATATCATTCACAGATTACATATTGATAGGAAAAAGTGTCTATTTTATTGAACTAAATTTTAAAAAGATGATGTTTCCCTTGGATAATAATTCAGTGTTTGGAAGACAATACTATTGACTTTTGTCTATAAATATTACTTTTCTTATTACCAATGTGAGTAGATGCTTATCACAACACAGGAATGCACCTTTCTAAATGTCACTGGATGATGTACGCTATAAAAATCAATGACTAAGGGTCAGTCTGTGGGCCATCTCCTAAAACTGACACCAGTTGAACCACCAGATTTACTTTATTAAATCCCATCAATCAAATATTTGTTTAAACTTAAAAATTTATCATTTTCAGAGTATTGATTTGATCTCTGAGGTGATACGATTCCCTCGTCCAGGATTATATATTCAAAACAATCTCTTTTTAAAATATAGAATTTGCTCCTGTAATAGTTTTTCCAACTACTTTGCTGTGTTGGTAAAGACACTTTGGTTAAAGATAGCAGAAATGCTCTTGAGATGAATTAAGGAAAATGGAAAGTGAATGCATCTTAGGGACCCCACTCCCTCTTCTCTCCCTCCATGAAATCTAAGGTGTAATATCTGTATTGGTGATTAATTCACTCATGACAAGTGGTTAAACCAACAGCACCCCAGATTTAAACTTATTTGACAAATAACTTGACAACTTTAAAGATGTTACGTAAGTCTCATCCCTGAAACCAAAGGCTGTATTTTAATTGCCATGTACTTGGTTTTGAGTCAAGTTCTGTGCTTTTGCTGATCTGCTCTCTTTTTTCATGTTTATTATGTCTTTTTATTACATAATAGTCCCTAGAGGAATGTTAAATAGTATCTAAAAGAGACCAAATACCTGTCTTATGTGATTCAAATATTGGTTTTTGTATCATCTCCAGAAAGGCTCTGAAAATCACAACTAAATATCTGTCTTCGTGATTTTTTTTTTCCAAATAAAATCCTGACTTTTTTCTTTTTTTGTGTTTTGCACATCCGTGTGTGTTGCCAGTTTTGGGGAGAGAAGGATGACTGCTTTGTAACTCCTAGAGAGAGCCTACTAGAGAAATCTCTGGAAGAATACATGCCTTTGCTAATAACATCACTCCCTGCCTGGGGAATCTGGGCCAGTTGATCCTCTCAGCAAAAATCCTTCCCGGATGCAGCCACAGTTAATTATTCCTTGTTGTGAAAATGCGCCAAAAATATCTCCCGAGATGTCAGCCTGCCACTGTGGAGAAGTGACACATTTTGACAACTACCTATTTGTTGATTTTGGAATTTACATTACCTGTGGCAAGTATGCTTTAAGATATCAGGTCTTCCTGTTCTTTCTTTCGCCATTTTTCTTTTCCCCACGAGTTGATTTTCTGGTTCATGTCATGATGGCAGATTGTGGGTTGGTGTCAACAAGGAGTCCTCACTCACACGCAGAATGCCACAGGTGGGCAGTGGGAAGGGGCGGGGTTTCTACACACTTTAATAAGGAGAAAATCTTGTCCCAGTTGCCTACGCTCTCCCAGCACAGAGAGGCCATCTTCAGATGTGGGGTCCCGTGGACACTATACATTTTGACAATCAGCATTCTTTAGAGTTTGTGAAAAATGATTTCATCATAAACAAGCCTAGATAATCTTGGTTGCAACAGATTTAGAAAATTTCTAACAGTTGTGATACAACTCATTTGAAAAGATTGTGCAGTGTCATTAAATTGTAAATTTAAAAATTGCCAGTGTCATTAAGAAAAATTAGTCAAATTGTCCCAGTGTTGGATTTAAAAATGATGCAACAGTGCAAACTTACAGTTATCAGATAAATAAGTCATGACGATGTAATGCATAGCATGGTGACTATAGTTAACAACACTGTGTTGTATGTTTGGATGTTGCTAAGAGAGTGGATCTTAAAAGTTTTTATCACAAGAAAAAAAATTTCTAACTATGTGTGGTGATGGATGTAAACTAGACTGATTGGGGTGATCATTTCACAATATATACATATATTGAATCATTATGTTGTATACCCAAAACTAATAATGCTATATTTCAATTATATCACAATAAAAAAATAAAAATAAGAACAACACAACATATATTTCTATCTCTATTCATCCAGTTCATTATGAATTTGAAAAACTTGATGCATATAACTAGAAGATTATTAAAGGCATAATTATTTAGTTTGTTGAAAATTTTCATAGAAAGGTTAGAGTTATGTTTTAGAAATGTTACTATAGAAGGTAAGTGAAGTATTACAAAATCAAATTCAAATTCCAGGAGAAATAAATGATTCAGGAATACAAAATTACTTTCAACACTATTGGCAATTAACATTACTAATTAACTATTAAGCACTTTAAATAATGCTTTGTTTTAAAGTGAACAAATGAATGTTTTAAAGCAGAAATGAAAAGTGGTAAAATTATTACTGGTTTAATTAAACGCTTTTTGAGGGAAGACCGAAGACACCTCTTTGATTTTTTTTTTCTTAGTAAAAAGGTTTCACTCTTTCCCTTCTGATAATTAATCACAAATTATCTTATCTCCACTCCCCCTCCCTTATCTACAGCCTCTTTCAAGATTTTTCTCACATTTGGAAATGAATTCTTTTTGTCAAGGCCCATAACAGAGACCAGTAGTTAAGCATTACCTATCCTGTTTCTTTGAAAAACTGAGAGGAAAAAAAGCACTATTATTAAAAGTTCAAAAATTTCATCATGTTCTCACTTGAGCCAAGATCCCGACCATATCTCTTGCTTTGGTGTTGACATCTGAGTATTGTAAGGAAACCAACAACTACTCAGTATATTTTATTGGGTCAAAGCAAGACAGAGATGGAATGATTAAAAGTTTATAAGCGAGAACGCCAAATACCTATTCCTCATTAAGGAAGGTCTGGTCGGACTAATAATTAGACTTGAGTCTGGAATAAGTGATCTGGATAGCTTTGTAGGTTCCAAAGGGATCCTAGACAAACGCCATCAAACAGGCAACAGCTCTATGAAGCTCAGTGCTGTGCTTAGCTCTAGCTGTTGACGACAAATCGAAATGTCTGAATGGTGGCAAACTCCAGTGGCCTTTTGGGGCCTTTGAGAAAGAAATCTCAATCATGAGTGCCTCTGTTACGCACATGGGATCTGAACCCCCTGGAAATTGGACGTGAAATAAAGCAGATGGGCGCCAAACTTCACCTTTATTGAAGATAAAAGCCAGGTTGTAGCAACCTATCTGTGGACAAGTAGGCTTTCCAATCCTGAATCCCATAATTAGATGTACATCTGTACCTAGTTACATGCAGCATTCCCCACCTGAGATGCATATGTATATAACACATGTAGGGTAATAGACTATTGGAAACGGGGGTGCATGGCTTCTGCTGGGCTTTACGGGGGAGTGGAGAGGGAGAGGAAGGGTAAGAAGGAAGGAGGAGGAGGCGAAACAGGAAGGAGGAGGAGAGAAGAGAGATTGGTCCTGGCTTATGCCAATCAGAGCAAGCCCCTCCTCCTTACCTGGGCAGAAGTGGAGATGCAGAGGCTCCATCAGCGTTGTTACACTACAGATGTCCATCCATATGGAGGTAGCAAGAAGTGTGGGGAGTAGGCATTTCTACAGAGAAAGCATGAAAATACATTTGGCATTAAGACTGTACTAGATGTCCAGATTTTCCATTTACTAGTATAATATGTTTTTTTCTTAGAATTTGTGCCCTTTCTATGCATACCCATGGATGGCTTAATAGAAGATTGAGAGGAGTTCATGTTCTCTTACACGTGTGTTCCTGGTCTATTTGGTTAATCCATAAGATATGGTTTTCATTTATAAATGTAGTAAACATTATAAATCTACGATATTGATACAAGACCCAAATTGTGTAATAAGTCATATTATTTATCATAATGACAATAATAAAACTCAATCACATATTGCTCTGTTAATATATTTAATATACGTTTTAGAAAAAATTTATTCATTACCAAAAGGTAATGAACATAATTTTAATTGGCATGTACCCCAGATGCTTCGGGTGCAAAAGATAAGACAGAGATGATGACAGTTACTTTGAGGTAACTTCTTTCTTGGTGTTTGCTTAATTCCTGTTTTAATTATTCTTCTCATGGCTCGCTCAGTTGACACTAAAGGGGAAAAAAATGTCATGTGGTTTATCATCTTTCTTCAAAGTAGAGATCATTCCAAGATGCTTGGTAAATCACAGCTCAGCAGAGAAATTTGAAAAACAGAAGACATTATTCTTTCCATCAACACAATTTTAATGAACTACTACGTGGTCCTGCATTTCAGCAGTGAACAAAACCAAGTGCATTCACAGAAATATGTCTCCAATGGGGCCAGGCAGGCAGTCATTGACATAGACCCATAATGTCATAGTTGTAAACGGCCTGAATGAAGGGTTGGGATGCGAACTTAGACAGAATGGAATGGACACATTTCGGTAGCTCTCTGAAAGAAGAATCTTTATTGTAAACTGCAGACAAGGGTAAATTGTGAGAAGGAGAATGCTGCAGAGAGAGAGAGAGAGAATGTTGGCTTGAATCTCAGAAGTACCAATTTTCCTTTTTACTTTTCTTGTTGTTACAGAGATGAAGGATGTGGGATGTGAGTAGAAGTTGGCTACCTCTAACATGGAGTAAGTGTTGCTAAATCCCAAGACTTTTCTAAGTACCTTAGGCATATTAATTAATTTAGTCCTCATTACAACCGTGTTGTGTTATGTTTTGCTGTTACTCTATGTTATGTTGTTGTGTTGTGTTGTGTTATTGTTATGGACTGAACTGTGCCCATTCCCCATTCATATGTCAAAGCCCTAACCCCCAATGTGACTATATTTGGACCTAGGGCCTTTAGGGAGGTAATTAAAGTAAAATGAGGTCATTAGGGTGGTGCCCTAATCCAATAGGACTGCTGTCCTTATAAAAAGAGGAAGAGGCACCAGGGATACGGTCATGCAAGGAGAAAAGACCTTGTGAGGACACAGTGAGAAGATGGACATCTGCAAACCAAGGAGAGAGGTCTCACCAGCAAAGCAACCCTATTGACACCTTGATCTTGGATTTCCAGCCTCCGGAACTGTGAGAAAATAAATTTCTGCAATTTAAGCCATCCAGTCTATGGTATTTTGTTATGGCAGCCCTAGCAAACTAACACAGTTATGTTGTTGTTATATCACGTTGTGTTGTAATGTTATGTTGTGTTGCATGCCATGTTACGTTATGTTGTTATATTATCTTGCTATTTATGCTCTGTTATGGTCTCTTTTGCCATGTTGTGTTCACCGCTTTTCCAATGAAGAAACTAAAATTCGGAGTCTTGCAGAGTGTGGACCAAATGTCTTATGGACATTTTGGACAGGACCAGATGTCTACTCATCATTCAGAGAGATTAAGTGATTCACCTGGAGCCACGCAGCTCACCAGAGTTGGTGCTGGAAGTCAGCTCTGAGCAGTCTGAAGGCAGGTCAGTCTTCTAAACAGTCCCTCCTTCAGCTTTATTGCCCTGGGCAAACTACCAAACCTCTTAAAGCCACAGTCTCCTTATCAGCAGATGAGAGTTCTTATTTGGATTAGAGGTGTTTGGTCTATGATAGATATTCATAATTAACTAGGGAGGTGAGAATCTAATAATAATTATTATTATATTATTGTCTTTCAATTACAACAATATTTAGGGTCACTCAAAGAGCTCATCTGGCATTTATGAAAACCACCCCATCTTGCTCCTCTTGTGAAAGCATTTGTGAGGTTTTCCTGCATCAGAAGTTTAGTCTCAGCTGCTCAGGTGTTTGGGGTCTGGATGAGTCATGTTTTATTTTGAAATAGGGCATGAGGTCACAGTTTGCAAGTCCAAAATCTTGTCTTCTACTCCCACTTCTGAAAAGAACAGCATTGTGATTCTCGGTCTACTTTGCTCCCTGTCAAAGGAAAGGCAAAGTGAGATTATCTTTGACAACCCTTTCAAGTTTAAATGTCTTAATTATATAAACCCTCGAGGAAGTCCAAACATGCTTACTGTTGTAAATCCAAATTTAAAACATCAGAAATCAATCTAAACTTTGAATTTCTTGTCTCTCCCTCTCATTGTTCTGCCTAAATTTAAGTGGAGAAGTTTCTAAGCCACTGACCGTAGATAATAAAAACTGATAAAAAAGCATGAGCCAAAATTCCTCTAAAGTCAGGTTAAATGGAGGTGAGGGAGTTCACTGAACAGTAGTTGATACGTATGTGAGAAGGCAGGATGCTCTGGAAAGAGGATGTGGAACAGAAAATGATTTTTTGGTTCAGGGATGTAACACAAAGCTCATGCTTTCCTTAAAAATACAATTTTTAAATTACTTTAGGAAAACATTAAATGTACCCAGAGATCCTTTTGAGGAGAGAATCTTCCTAAATTCTTCGGCTATGTCTACTTTACAGTTCTAGTGACTTTTATGGCCACTGACCCATTTTATGTATATGATTTTTTGCCATTAACCATACATAAACATGTATATCATGTTGTGATAATTTTTTTCTTTGGTCTGTTACTATCAATGTTTGCTGATGCTCTTTCTTCTGCAGAGATCACAACTTGACTCAACAGTGACATTTTGCCTCATTCCCCAAGGTTTTCATCCCCAGGTGCACCCATGGCCTGACTTGAGGAATCCATTCAGATGCAAATTTGCTCCATAATTGTCACACTCTTGCAGGAAAGACGACCAAATTGACATTGAAATTTGGTTGGGTCGCTTGAAATGTCATCCATTAAATCTTAGGTCACAAATCCCACAACAGGTGTTTTATCATGTGACTTCTTGACAAAGGACAAGGTGGGAAGGAATGGAATGGAAAAGCTACATTACAAGCGAAATGGAAAATACTGGACTATACAAGTATTGGCTAGTGATGTGTTTTGGTAGTAGCCAGTTATTTTGGGAAGCACTGGAAAAAACCCAGAAACATAGAGTTATTAATTATGCTTACTAAGGAAGGAAAAAGTGGTACAACCTTTGTCTCCTACCCAAATCAAAAGCAGGTCAGCCAGAATGATGAATTAGGAGTACTTCTTGCTTGCCTTCATGGAAATAATGACAGTGTTCTGTGAGTTACAACTAGGAAACCTATTCCACATCACAGGCATCAAGATCTTTCTGTTGGATTAAAGTGGTGGGTCAATAAACTGGTAAACATTAGGCCAATCCCATTAGCACGATGGGGCTGCCTTAGCATACTCACAGGTGTAATGCCACAGCCACTCAGCTGAATTATGGGCCTCTACAGAAATAAATGTTTGTATTAAAAATTATTTCCCACTGAGCTTATATGTCTCCTCAAGTAGTTTACACTTGATTTTGCAGGGAGTGCAACATGACAAGGTAATGACCTGCCAAGAAGAATCAAATCAAATCAAAACTTGAAAGGTGGTGTTTTATAAACCTGCTTGAAAAAAAGACGTGGATCTTTTCAGATACTCATGGCTTGGGATGTTAATGTCCTTGTGACATATTTAAAATGAAGAACTAAAATTATTTCTAAACTGCTTGGAGATATATATATATATAGAGAGAGGGAGAGATATTTCTATATTACACACATATATAGGCGTATATATAGATACATAGTATCTATATATGTACACACACTCATGTATATAAACATACACTCATATATATACACATACTTGAAGTCATACACTCGTTTATATATACATATGTGAAATCACATGCTCATGTATATATACATACATATACACGTGTACATACAATGAAAGATGATAGGTAGGTAGATAGGACATCTATATTATATATGAGCCATATTGCATTAGGGTTCCCATTAGTAACTGAAAAGAAAGTTTATTATTTCTAGGACAGAAGGAGAAAGGAAGGGAAGAAAGGGAGAATATATATATTTATATATTAAGAATCCCCATGCACACACATATATTTAACACATGTATATTCATATATATGTATGTAATATATATGTATACAGTATTTGTAATAAATGTGTAGAACAGAAATTAAGAATATAAATATACACATATGTTAGAATATACAATATGACACAATGTATAAAAGCAGAATTGGGAGATTTTCTCCATTTTTAGAGAAGGAATTTGAAATATAGCTCTTTAAAATGTGCTAGAAGTTGTTATAAAACCCATAAAGAATACAGCAGAAATTTGCTTCTGGACACTGAAAAACAATATCTGTTCAATAGAGCACTTATTGCCCCCAAAACCCCATGTATATTTGAAGCACTTTTACTTTTAAAATTCTGCATAGGAAATTCAAAGTCTCTTGTAATAAATAGTGTATCTCTGAGGGATGTCAGAAAAGGCAACTGGCTCTATCGAGTGAATTATGGAGTGTTCCAACGAAAAGATTCTTGGTTCATCCTGTTGCCATCGGTAAACTACACACCAAAATGGGAACCCTCCTGGATTATATAATAAAAAAATAATAATTCCATGCTGTCCTAAGTATTCAGTGTTCTTGTCTACCTTGCTACAGCACCTCTGATCGTTTTCCACTCATTTCAGCCTGCAGTAGATGAAATGACGCTAAAAACAGCAAGCAAATATATTTAGAGCTATTTAGAGCAACAAATAAACAAACATTTTTTTCAAGGATTGTCCATAATCTGGAGAAATTGAAGAGCCACTGGAATGGGCCACAGATCACAACGGTTAGTGACGGCTTTAAAAATGTGTGTTTATTAGTTGTGTTGCCCCGATGCAAAGAGAAGGCAGGCAGGCAAGCAGCAAAAGTGTACACCTTCAAACTCTAAATCATCTAGTGAGAGTATATTTTCTAGATGTTACTACAAATCAGAAGTAGTTTGAAGAAAGAGGCTACCACTCAGTGTCTGAAAAAAATCTCAAAAGGCTAAATGTACTGCTTGCTGAGCAAGAGGAAGCTCTGCTTAAAGGATGAAGTGTCAATGAAGCAAGCAAACTCTTGCTATTACCTTATATTTGGGAACTGTGAAGTTTGGTTCTTATAAGTTTTCGAAATGGAATATTTATGGGGTGGTTCATCTTAATGTGGAAACATGGTTTCTGGTGTGAGGCTGGCCGCCGGTGGGCTTGCTTTCCAAAGCGTGGGGCTCCGTGATTGGGTGGCTTTCAGAAGCATCGCTCCTGATGCAACACTGACGTTGATAGATTGGGTCACTTTTGAAACCATGTGGTGATGGAAAAGGAATAATCAGTCTTTTTCACCCCTTGAATCTGGAGCATAAGACCCTTTTTTTCTTCATAAATTTCTAATACATGACCACGTACACTGTCACTTATCCTTATCCATTTTATCTGCCTCTCCTCTAGTTCACATCTTCCTAATCTTCTTCAACTGTCTACCTACCTTCAGTTTGACCTCCACACCTCAACCTAACCTGTACGGTTCTGATTTCCAATCTTCTGAAAGCATGCTTTCTCATGAGTACCAATTTTCTACACAAGGATTTCCAGGGGTTCCATGGTCCTCTGTGAAAAATTCAAAATGTATTAGTCACGGAGCCCTCTACAAACAGTACAGAAATCCAGTAACTGAGAAATAATACTGTCGAGACTTCTTATGGGTGTGGCTAATGAATCATTCCTCTCTTGAAAAAGTTTTGCTTGTAATTTGAAGATTATTGTTAGGTTAAGACTTTTATGCTGTTGCTAAGAGGTGAACTTTAATGAGTGTTTTCGTGTTCCCCAAAACCATGCTCACTGATACCCTTTCTGACCTCAGTTATTATGGCAAATGCGGATGAAATCAATGTGTTGGAATAAAACTTCTAAAAGAGGAGACAAAAGTACTTTAAAAACTTCCAGAGGGGAAGGGGAGGCGGAGGGTGAAAGGGTTGATGGGACACATGTGTATGGTGATGGATGGTAAGTGGTCTTTGGTGAACATGATGTAGTCTGCACAGAAATCAAAATATAATGATGTACACCTGAAATTCATATAATGTTATAAACCAATATTACCTCAATAAAAATAATAAGGCAGCAAAGCAAAAAAAAAAATAAAGTTAAATTAAAACTTCCTTTCATTAGGAAGAAGACAGATTCATGTGTTGTTCATGTTTATAATCCATATTTAATCTATCTTAAATCATGAAAAGACTTTGGAGATGGAACGAGGCAGAAGAATCCCTGATTGTCGATGCCTCAACTGCCGTGCAGTCCCAAAGCAAATATCTCCAGGCTGCTTGGAGATGGTGGACACTATTCTATCTTGTTTAAACCACTGAATATGTGGTTTTTAAATTTTTCATTATCAGTCCAAATCCTAAGAAACCCAAATCTACTTTTAAATACAGTTTCTATCCTACAGTGGTAAGATGAATTCTCCCATGTGTTTCTCTTATAAAGTTATTTATTATAGCCTATGTCTCTATTATAGCCTATGTCAAATAAAAATATTTGACAATAAAAATCTTACTCTTCAACATGTATGTGATACCTCCATTGCATGATATAATAAACATAATGCATATTTATATAGAGACAACCACCCCTAAATTTTTTTGGCATCTGAATGTTCCATTATGGGAAATCTATTAGGAAAAATTACTGCAGTTGAAACGTTTATTTTCAGAAACAAAATTCAAATTGGATGTACACTTTGTAACTTCTTGCTTCTGTGATTGATATTAGCTATGTCATCTCTTTAAATATTTGTATACAACAGGTAGGTAAATGTTTGGGATTTCATGCCAGTGTAGAATGAAGCATGCACAATGAGATTTTTTTTAAATAAAAACATGATATTGATGCAACACTAATCTAGTGTTTAGAAAAAGATACTTTTCTTACACATTCAACACTGTCGCTTTTTGCCTGTTTGGTTAAACTATCTAAATTATCAAAATAGATTGACCGGATTTAAATATCAGGTTAAAATAGTGACAGCTATTTGAAGTACTTCAACAGATTAGAGAAAGTTCAAAATCCTTACAGTCCTCTCTCAGAGGGCAATAGGTGGACCATACATGACACCCAACTTTACAAATGTTCAGTTAGTGGTGAGGATGCAGTAGCAATGGAATGTGGAGCTGTATAGCATCTGTACAGCTTCAGGGAGAAGGTGACCCATAACCACGTCTGGAAGAATGAGTCTACGTTTGCCTGGCATGGAAATCCTCCAGCCAACCCCTTCTCTTCCAACTGCTGACTACTCTTATCCGAGTCCTTGCTGACTCCAACTCGATCATTCTTTTTCCCACTTTTCCTTTTGTTCACGAAGGATAAGGGATGGACATCCCCAGGAAAAGGAAGAGAATCTAAAGATACACAAAAGAAGAACATATGTGGGTGTCACGAAGCAGGTAGATGCATATTCGTGGAGTGCACGAGTATGTTACTTAATTAATTATGCAAGAAGTTGATGGCAAATATTTTATTGTTGCTCAAGCAGAGGGCTACATCGAGGCATAAAAAAAAGAACTAAATACAAAAGTATTGGCAGATGCCTGGTTAAACATAGCAAATTGGAAAGTTTGTTCTTTCCCATAAACCCACTAAAAGGATGAAAGAAGAGTATAAATGAGAGACAAAAATTTACCAGAAAGAGATAGGAGAGCAGATGACAGCATATTCAAGATTTCAACAAAATAATGCAAGCTGGCAAGCAGATGGACGAATACTGATTTATCTAGATCAAAGAAACTTGGAACTTCTCATCCTAAAGAGAGAAAAACCAGGAAATAGGACAACTCTTGGCCCCAAATGGCAGAAATGCCTGGGAATTGGTGGTACAAGAGGCCATGAAGGTGGGGTCCCAGATGGGGATAAAGCAGGATTTTTTTCGAAAAGTTAAACCTATCTGTCCCCATTCCACCCCATGTAGCTAGATAACTGGCTCCTCCTTGACCTGGCTGGAAATTGTGTGTCTCTCAAGGGGGCTCCATTCTTCCAGACACCAACTTCAGCTAGTGGGCACGGGAGGAGTTACACAGAAAACAGAGGAATTAAGGGAAAGTCTACATACCGAATGTTGAGAAGCTCAACCCACTTTCTACACTGGATTCTAAAAATGCTAACAGGTTAAAACATTTCTCTCTAGGAAAACTGAGAAGTCAAGATAAAACAGAAATAGATACTGATATTTACACGTTCCCAATATAATGCGTTCCCGATAATCCCATGAGTTGTGAAACCTATCCAACCACACACGGCTTCTGGTCAGTTTTAGTGCCTCTCCCATAAATATGAAAGGGCAACTGAGGTGACCCAGCATTCAAAGTGGAAGTCTATATAACACGAAACAGTGGTTCTCAAACAGCGGTTCTCAAGGTGTGGTCTGGAAACACCAGGGGGTGCACACGGCCAAAACTCTTTTCATAATAAAAATAGGATTTGGTTTACTGTTTGCATCCTTTTTTATTTTTGAACATGTGCAGTGATGTTGACTGCAGGTTACGTAGCTTCAGAAATTGATACCAAACCTCTTACTCTCAAGTTCCTGTGCCCAATGCCCAGCAAGCCAAACACTGAGACATTGGTGCTTGGAGATGGAGAAAGATTTAGTCAAATTGGCGAAAACGAGTAGGTGAGAGCCTGCGTTTGCTCAAATCCTCCTCCCCAAGAACAGAAAGCAGGGGGTTTTTATAGACATAAGGGGCTTGGCAGAGGAGGTTCAGGGACACAAAGGGGTCACTCCCAATGAGCCCCTGGGCAATCTGAGTTCTGGGCTTCTAGGGCTGCTGAGGACCGGCCACTCAGTGATCACAACCTCCCCTAAGGGATTCTCTTTTTCCTGCAAAACAAGCTCACAAATCCTCTAGACCCCTGAGCCTCCCTTCAAGTTAAACAGAAAAAACAGAAAATTGGTTTAATATCTACAGGATCCCTCCGATGCCTGGCTTCAATATCATAACAGGCTAAATGCAAAAGCAGACAGGAGACCCCAGCTGTGTTCAGGAGGCCAGACATGAAGGACAGCTGCAAGAATGGAAGACATAGTCTTTATTCTCACTATCTTTTTTCTAGAAAGCATAGCTATTTTTAAAAACTAGTCCATTTTTTTAAACAGATACTGCGTTTGTTTTTGTGATTTAATACTGAATAGATGAAGAATATTTTTAAAAATTCTTAGTTCTCATTTCTAATATAGTAAATACTGACAGATGTAACCCACCTATGGAAGATATCCGTGTGGGGCACAGCATCATATGCAAGTATCAGAAAGGTGGAGTGGGCTTGCAGGTGGCACCCTTTGCTCACCTAGTCTTGGCTTTCACAACCTTCCACCTTGTGGAGACATGAATTTTTCCCACCGGGTAGGAATGTGCTGCAAGAGGCTGCCCTTACCTTATAACTAGTCATTTCACTTCATGGATGTGTGTGTCTCTCTTTCTATGTGTATATCTTCATACATATATATCCATATATATGTCACACATATGGATGTATACCTATACATTCATGGAGATATATATGTATGCATGTATATATACACACATTTTCTTGTTAGTGCAGTGGAGTCAATTCTGAAACCTAGCGCCCCCGTGTACAGCAGAGGGAACCCTGCCTGGTCTTTCTGCACCATCCTCTCACCTTCCAGCACTCTATCAGACAACGCTCTGCTGCTATTCATAGGGTTTTCATTGCCAATTTTTTTGGAAGTGGGTGGCCAGGTCCTTCTCCCTAGTCTGTCTAGTCTGGAAGCTCCACTGACACCTGGCCACCATGGGTGACCCTGCTGGAATTTGAAACCCCGGTGGCAGAGCTTTCAGCATCACAGCCACATGCAGTAGCCACAGTGTGACAACCGACAGACGGGTGGGTGGTTCCCCGACCAGGACATGAACCTGGGCCTTAGTGGTGAGAGCGAATCTTAATCACTAGACCAACGAACGTACATCTTAACCACTAGACTGCCAGCAGATAGACATATGATGGGTATATTTCCCATCAGATCCTGTTTCCTTCTCAAAAACTTCTGGATAATTTTATACAAATGGATGTAGTATAATGATAATAAATCTTGTTTTGCAGCCTTTTCCCCCCCAAAGTGTCTCATGTATTACCTCATTTGATCTTTTTGCTAATTTTTCCTTAACAGGAGACTTGGTTACTCTTGGGTCTCATCTCTCCAATGTGGGGCAACAATGGTGCGGACACCAATTAGACCAGCATCTTTATGTCTGAAAGCAGCCTATTATGGTGATATGCTAATTGATTCAGAAGAAATGAACGTTAGCTTTTAATATTGGAAAGAATTTCCACCATGTAATAATTCATTCCAGCCTTTGTTTTCAAGTCATCTTTTCCCAATGTTTTGTGATATTTCCAAACCCAATCCTTTGAATTGAACAATGAGTTACCACTCTTTCTTACGTTAGTTCTCTCTCCAGCTCCCTGCAGATAAATTCAGATCAGGAAGTAAATACATTTTCGAGTTAGAAAGCTCAATGTAATTTGAAATGTAGAATGGAATGGATTCCAAGACTAAGAAATTAATGCCCACACCCAAAGGCACAAAGTAATTATTTTCCAAAGAGTGTGTCTGCTAATCCATAACTGCCAGATGCACAGTGCTTTAATAAGAGATGCAACCTAGAAGGAATATTAAACAATTCTTCTTTGTACATATTAAATCCTGCTCTTGTTGTATGCCACACAATGCGACGTCCTGTAAACATCATGTAAACTCTCTTCTAAAAAGCAGAGCCATCATACTTAAATATATCCTAATTTAACCATTTATTGTTTCACCGACCTCCTAAGGTTTTGTCTGCTTATAATCAGGTTGGTTGCAAAGCTCTCAACTACTGCTAAGAATCAGAATGTGGGAAGCTACATAAAACAGACTAAAGAAAAATAATGTAGTGGAGTTGATGGGAAGATAAACATGAACAGGGAAAACTGCATCGTTTTGTCAACTTTTCTTATGCGCGGCTTAGATTCTTATGCGTAGCGTGTATTTCCAGGTCCCTGACTGCTAACGCAGGCTCCTTTAGTAACTGTTTCCTCATGATCAGTTGGTGCAACTGGATTGCCTTTCTGGCTGGTACACCATATCCAGATGCTGTGGTGACAGGCTTCTGTTCACATGTGCACCCAAAGGATCACTGGAGACACCCACATGCTCGAGGGATTTCCTTTTGTTAGCCCATGGACAATGACTGACTGACGTAGTGCTCTAAGAAACTAAATGTCTTGTCTCAAGGAGGACAAAGTCCCTGCTGTAATCCACATGCCTGAGTGCCCCGTGGAGCCAGGGTGGTATTCCCCAGCTTCTCTCCTGCCCATTCTGCTCCCATCACTCCCTTACAAGTTTTTCTTGAAACCACCTCCTCAGCAAACTTTGGGCTTGCATAACCAGCCCGTCTCAGCTTCTGGAAGACCCGACTAGTATTTCAACACTAGGATGACTCCCGTATGCTCCCCAAAGCAACTCCTGGGGAAACCTTGAAGACTCAGCCATTCTCTGTATTCTCTCTCTAGCTTTGTGGCGACAAAGCCAATGGTGATGCTGATGTGCTTCATGCCCACCCCTCTTCCCCTGATGGCTGTCCTGGTCTCCATCCTCTAATGAAAAGCAAAGGCCATTTTGCCCACTCTCCATCTCCTATTCTGCTACATTGGTCTGAAAATATCTTTGCTCTTGGAAGTCACTGCCCAGATCCTTCCATCCTTTATATTCAGGAGCTAGTCAACAGGCCAGTTGGGACAGATGGCCATCTGAACAGCTCTGCTATCTGAGCAATATGAATGCTCGGGTGAGTCCTTTCTCAAGAGCTCCTAGCTCTCGGATTCAAATTCATCCCAGTTGGGTCTCCACTTTAGCAAGAGATTTCTAAAGTCCTTCCGGCTACATCAAAAATAGTAGGAATTCTTACAAGAACCAGGGAGCAGTAAGTGGAATCTTCAGGAGAAAATAGTGAACATCTATAACTTATGAGGGTTCATTAACCAGTTGGCGCCACTGCTGCACAGAGTCACAGACATGGGGCAATGATATGGTTGAGACATAGCCCTAACTACTTTTTCTAACACATGAAGGAAGGTGGGAAAGGAGAGCAAGCGGGGTCTACTCCACATGCCCTTTAGACATGCCAAGAAAGCGAGAGGTCCTAGGGTAAGCTAGGTTTACAATCAAAGGGGACCTCTATTCCCCGCTTGAGAGGCAAAGAGAAAACACACTCAAATCCACATTCATCCTCCTTATTCAAGATGTCCTGCAATAAGGCATTCATAAATATAGACGAGAAGAGACAGTTTATTGAAATATTTTATAAAGTCAGGCATATTTTAAGAAAGTTGAGCAGAAGGAAAAAGGGAATAATAGGAAAGAAAGCATGATCAAAATTAGTGAATAATTAGGATAGCCGGTCATAGGTATAGCTAAATTGGGGCTACATGCTTATCACTTGCCTGTTTTCACAAGTGTTTTAAGATACAAGTCAACACAAAATAAGCACAGATATTCCTGATACTGAGTCCAAAAACATATTATGAGTTGTCATGAAGAAACGGTGTAATTCAATGAAGAAGATCTTAAATAGGAAGCTACCATATACCGACTGGTTTCTTGAGGGCTGTTTCTCAGGGTGTTCTCGAATCGTCTGGTGTCACAATTGCAAAACATGATTAATGGATGAAATAATTCAGAGGCCAAACTCATATGGGACGTGCTTCTCTACAGATTGGTCTTTCCAGGTTATCTTTGACAATAGCGGGAGCCAGCAACCATCTAAACATACGCACAAAGGCACATCTGGAAATCTGGAATTGTGCTTCTGGGGAGGTACAGCTGGACACCCCTGGTGGAGAAGCAATGTTTTTGAAAAATAAACATGTTATTCACCTTCAGAACTAATTCTGTTTTTGATGAACAATGCCTGACAATGCATGTGAGGTCTCCATCCTTGGCAAAAACTCAAACACAACAGGTCTGTGTTGTAGTTATGTTGCAACATATCCTGTCCTCCAGGAGAATTTACAATTTTCATCCATTTATGAAAGTTGATGGTTTATTCTAAGATAAATGAGCTTCCTACTAGTCACCTAAATAACTGGACAATCCTGTTGAACGCAGAGAATTATAACTATATGCCAGGGAAGTGATGTATACCTTGTGTTTCTAGTCTCCGTATTGGCAGTAGATGTAAATGTTACAGGCTTTCGAAGCTTGAAACACGACCCAAAGTTTACAAACAAAAAAGTTTCATAGATCTGGTAGCATAGAAACATACATTTCTAGGACCTGGCATAGCACGTGATGGAAGATATCATGAATACAATAAATATATGTTATAAATACTTGAAAGATGCTACAAACATAGGTACGTATATGTAACCATCTCAAAATAATATTAGTTTTATAGGTAGTTCTAATTGCCTTACCGACAAAAGTAGTTATTTAACACTAAATTAAGAGTGCATGCTCATTTCCTTTCATAGTTAATCCAAAATTTATATTTTAAATTTTATTTTGCCAATGTGATAATCTGCAAAATTGTTTCATGTCTGGTTTTTTTTTTTGCTTTTTCTTTGATTACTAGTGTGACTAACCATTTGTCATATGTTCTTTGATCATTTAAACTTTTTCCATGAGTACATTTTTTCAAATTTCAAAATTATTCTAATGGTCTGATAATCGTATTAGTATATATTGTTCCTACTGATGTGAAGCACTCTTTTTTAAAAATATTGAAATTGGCCCATCGCTCCTCCAGTGTGTTGAAATGCTAGAAGAGATAAGACAACCATTTCAGTTTTTCTTTGTTTGTTTATGACTTCCAGCTTCTATATAGTCAATATAGTCTTTGATATCATGGATTCTGATAACTGATATCATGAATTTATGATTCTGTGCTGTCACGTAAAGCTTAGGAAGGCCTTTCCACTCTCAAATCTATGAAAATATTATCCTTCTTTTCTCCTAATATTTTGTTTGTTTGCTTTTGGCTTTATTTTTAGTTTCTTAAGACCTTTAAAATCTTATTTATGCAGGTAGAGATCTATCTTTACCACCACCACCCCCCTCCCAGATAGCTAAATGTCCTAATATTATTTATGAAAATGACTCATGGATCTGATATAATCTTCTAGTGTATGATAAAGGCCTTATTCTCAGGACTCTGCCTCTAGATTTTAAATTTTGCTTTTTAAGGTTATATTTTTTCTTTCTTTGCTCCAGTTTTCTGCTGTTTCTATTACAATAGGAAAGGAGGACCCATTAATAGCCGGGGGAGCAATATTTCCCCCTTTACTTCTTTCTCGAATATTCTTTTCCTTAATTACCCTAGTACATTTCTCAACCCAAAAATGTGAGATTCAGTTTGGTAAGTTATGCCAAAATGCCCGTCCATTTGATTGAACCACATCCCATTTGTAGACCAATTGAAGATGGATGGGACTCCTAAGCTAAACATTTCCAAGACATAAGAAAAAATGTAGCAGTTTGAAATAATAAATAGCCCGAAAGCATTTGGTAAGTATTTACACTTCCAATACAAGATTCTCTGGACTGCGCTGTTTTCCTGAATTATTTTTAAGCTGTGGAGGCTGTAGAACATTCTGATGATACATGGTCTCGTAAGGGAAGCCCAGTTCTACATGCGCTGCTTTACATCAGACCTAAACCTGTAAGATTTAGTGACTGATCTTGCAAGGAAAGAACATCATGCATTAATTGACTTCTGCAGGCTTTTCATCTCAGTTGTCTCCTTTGAAAACAGCTGGTGTAGCAGGTGGCCAGGATGTGTACAGGATGTGTACAATGGTGGAAAATGCAAACTCAAATTTTTCCCAGATAAAACAAATAGTAGTAGATCCAACAGATCCTAGCTATCATGACACAGAGACACCACTTAAAATTATCAAAAAGGTATGCTATAATTTAACTCCTCAGCTTCGCATAGCTGATTTTTCTTGTTATCTATATCAGATTTAAGATTGATCAGTGTTGTTTTCTCTTCAGCCCACCTAAACTAATGGAAATGTATTTGTAGAAAGTGTGAATAATTTTGACGTGCATGTGGCTGAGAACCAGGTCCCTGGACGTTTTCTTCTAATCGACTGCACGTTTATTCTCAGTGGAAACAAAAGTGGTGGGCAAATGATTAAATAAGACTAGCACATTTCTGCATTAGTGTGGTTTTCATCTAAAGCAAGGGCTTCAGCGCCTTCCAGAAAACTGCTGGATTTGATGAGCTTTGAGAGGTAATTTTCTCTGGTTCCCACATAAAAAATATATACATATATTTTTCTAAACTCTACATGCACACGCACATTTAAGAAGACAGAACACACACAATTACATTGGCAGTCTTCCAAAATGAATATTTTACTTTCAGTTATTAATGACATCAATTGTTAAGCCTCATTTTGATCGAGATGGTTAATGAGTATTTTATGTTTGTTGTATTTGCTGCAACATATTTTTCTAGATGTAGGATTAAAGAATGCCACGAGATGGGGAACTCAATTTGTGCATAATATACTGTAGCAAAATTTAAGCAAAACCAACTTCTAATAACTTCTAAAGACCCTGAAATAATGGAGGAACATATATTTTTGTGTTCAGATCACTGAGGTCAGAGCAATTCCAAAGACCATATGGCTAGTCTGTTCTAGAATATTCTATGATCTCCAAGGACATTCCCATTATATCCCCCATAGTATTACCAGTCACTCATCTGCTTGTCATCCACATATTTACCTTCTAGAACCAATTAGTCAAAAGTGTGCTTTCTGTCAACTCAAATTAAAATATACAACATCCAACGGGAATGATGCTTTTGTTCTAGATCCATTGTCAAGGTAACAATGATGTCTTGTCCTTCTGTTTCTACAGCATCCCTACAAATCTCTTTCTCTTTCCTCTCTCTCTCAACCTAGTTCCCATTTTGGTCTTTCAATCAAAACCCACGTTTTCTCTGAATGTTGAGACTTTTCCCCTCTTCTCCATCTTTTCTTTGGCCATGAAGCATCGGTCCCATTCCCAGCCTCTTTCCTACGTCAGCAATGTGATTGTTTTGTGAAGACAAATTTGTAAAGATGATAAAGATAGCTCATAAGCTAAATTTAGTATGAAGCAATATGAGGGGCATGGGAAATACAAAGTTCTCATAATGCAAACATGTAAGCAGTTGAAAACTAAAAACTACTAAAACAATTCATCCAGTTGGAAAAATAAGACATTAACTTCTTATTGAAAATGTTCAGAATATGCCTCTTTCATTTTCATACCTACATGTATTTCACAAGCAAAGATGTTCCTTAAGCTAAGATTATATCTTTGATTTTAGTTTTGATATTTTTAATTGAGGAGGGGAGGAAGATCTCAGGCAAGAAACTCTATAAATGAGGCTTAAGTGTAATTATATGCCATTTTAAAGGAAGCCTCCAAAATCTCTATAATAAAATCTCTATGTTAAAATTACTACTTTACCGAATGTAAACCATATATTTCAGTAGCTATCAATCTCATTGACAACCTCCTGAGTAAATGCAAGAATTTATCTATAGAATCTCCCCCTGCAATTCTTACTCTATTTAAAGAGGCCCCTGTGGCATTGATTAGTACCTATTTCAGGGAAATTTTCTCCAATTCTATTTTCATTTCTATTTTCTTATTTTTATAACAGGAACTTTGTTCTTAAACTAAAGCACGCACTTGTGCATTATTTGAGAACGAAGACAATTAGTAACACACTGCCTTAGCCATTTAGGCTTAGTGAATTTTTAGCTAGACATAATTGCCATAATTTTGAATTTCGATAAAACTGAAAATGTATGTGAATAATTGCTCATCAATGAGAAATACAGAGTGATTCCTTATGGATTAGGTTAAAACAATATTTAATTTAAAAGAAAATTATTTTATCCTCTCTACCAAGTCATAAAGAATAGGTATTCTATATGTCCGGCTTCTCTCACGCCTTTCTAGCTTATATTATTCTGGAGAAAAGTCTTTGTGACAGTGACCCAGGTTTAAATATTTCTAGTCCCTGTAGCCAATGACTGTCAAATTCTTCATTCATCGCTCTCTGTATTTTGTGCCAGAGGCATTGGAATGTTTCAGGATCATATTAAATCTTGTTGAAGCAAAATATTGAATATTTTTACAATAAAGATCATATATGGATATTGTAGAAAAATTAGAAAGTAGAAATATGTAGAACTATAAAGTATAAATATCATCTCTGATCTCATGAGTCAGGGATAACCACTCTTAGCAACTTATATCATCTTAACATTCTCTATGGCTTTAAACATTCACACAAATTTTAATTTGCAAAAATGAGTTCTACCAAGCATGTCATTTTGAGTGTGTTTTGCTTTTCCTTCAGCCTTTTATGCTGGACCTTTATCCATTTCAACATATATGCACTGATATCATTCTGTCTAATGGCCATGGAGTATGTTTGTTTATTGGTACTCCTGTGTTTGCAGATACCAGACCAGACATTTCTACTACATCTCAATGTCTAAACTCAAGGTTGAGTTACCAAGGTGGTAAACTGAGCACACCCACCAGCCACTCTTTGTTAGTTCACATAGCTAGTAATCGAAGGAAATAGCTGCCCCGAGAATACTCAGAGGAACACGTGATTTACAAAATTTCCAGTAGAGGAAGAAGAAAAAAATCAGGTTAAAGCAGAAATCAAAGCCTGAAGCTTGATCTGAATTCTGCTTAAAATGTGAGAACAGTCATGTTTCTCTAAAGAACTAAGTTTGCAGAAGATTCAATCTCTGAAAAACATGTGTGTGTTTGTTGATTATATATGTATACATTTAATATATGTGTATATATACATCCATATACACATATGTGTGTGTCTATCTATATCTTTTTAAATATTTTATTTAATGTCATCTCAGCCCAAAAAGTAATAGTGAGTGACAATAAGAGAAAGCAATTCCTTAATAACCAAGTTATAGTAATTAATATTTATTACTGGTTTACTATGTGCCATGCATTTTTTCATATATTGAATGATTTAGTATTTTTAAAAAGACCACAGAGTCCCATTATAGCCCCATTCCTCCTTTTGGAGTCAAGGAGACGGAAGTCGGATGAAAGATAAACCGGTCCAAGGCTAGGTGAGTTGTCGATGGCAGCTCAGTCAGTCTGACTTCTGAATCAATGCTCTGAGCCACAGCCTCCTTGACACTGCCAAAGAAGGAAGCACAAAGGAAGTGAAGATACCGTAGAAACTTCCAGTCAACTTAAGCTGCAGCGGCTGATATTTTCATCTTGGGCAATGGTAATTGGTTTCTAGTAGTAATCCAGTGGAAGCAGATCATTGAGTAATAGTATTTGTGATACATAAGTATCCAACATAAGTAGCATCATTTTATGAAGCAAGTTCCATATGAGTCATAGGTACATTCCATTGTTCCTACAGGTGGTATTTTGACCAGGGATGGTAACATTTATTTTATTTTCTAAACATTTTTTTTCAAACTTCACCTAAATCTAATCTAATTTGGGGGATTCTCACAAATAATTAGGACTGGCATGCTTTCTATAAATTTTGGAATAATTAAATAATACAGCAGAGAATACCACTTTGCTCACTGAACACATGACTATATCCAAACACATTTGAAATCAAATGAGATGAAATGGGCTGGAAGGAGAGGAAGTGGCCTCCTTTCTCAGATCCATTTCAGAAACTCTAAATTGTGCTCTGAGGGAGCACCTGCAATGAAACCTTGCCTGCAGCCTCGGCTGTCTCCTCCTACTCCTTCTCTGGACTCCTGCCCGCCTTGGGCTATGAATCCCCCCTATGGGCTAGGGCAGCTGCAACAGAGAAAGAAAGATCTTCGTCAAAACAGGCTTTGAAGCGCTTCTGCCGATAAACACTCTTCGTTTATGAACGACTTAATCCTTTCATAAAAGCTCACTTTGTTAAGTGGCCCGGCTTTCAAAAACAGCCCACGTGGATATTTGCATGAGTCCATTAAAGACTACCAGAGAACATGAGATCGCTAAAAATATTGTCCCAGGCTTCTGGTAAACCAATAATGTATCCCTACCAGGGGTGGGAAAAGATTACGGAATTCTTTGTGTTGAATTAGGCTTCCTGAAATATAATTCTTCCTTTTGGATCCATCTGAAGTTGATATGTGTTATTGTATTATTCATTCTTTAATAACTTATCAACATTAAGCTTCTTTTTTTCTTTCCTTTTCAGTTGAAACTAGTAGACTAGTGAGAATGGGTAACTGGAATAGTCAGTCACGGTCCGAAATATAAATTGAATTGAGTCACTAAAATATTACTTCACTGCAGATGGCGGCTCTGCTGTATTCTTGTTTCAGAAAGGCAGTTAATGTAAAGCAGAGGATGGATAGTGTGTGAAAATCTCGTTCACGCTGCATTTATAAAGCCTGTGGGTCTTTTAAGCTTAAGTGACGGAACTAATCACACTGACATTTTAGTGTCCTATGTGCATTATGTCAATGGGAGGGGTGTTGCTTATTGTGTATCTGGAGGGAGAGAGAACGAATTATGCAATTCCAAAGTGATTTTCAAGTTAAAAGAGAATTCACATTTGATAACCAAGTTCTTTTTTGGGGGGAAATCCCAAGAGATGAGCAATAATCTATGAGCTAAAATGCAATCAGACATGAAGCAAAGCAGGAACTAAGAGAATTGATGAAAGGTTCAGGGAAGTGGGTAAATAAAAGTTGAAAATATTAATACCTGTAAATCTGATGCGGCAACAATAAGGAGATTGAGAGCTATCACATTCAAAACCCAAAAAACTGAATATTTAAAAATCCTTTGTAAGAATATATGTAGAAAAATGGGACTGCTATAGACAACTAACACATTTTAAATTAAAACAAGGATTAAAAAGAGAGATGACACATCAGTTGCTGGCCAAAATGGACTGAGAGGGACCTGATTTACCATCCTTCATGAAATAATCAAAAATGGAGAAAATAGAAAAAAAGACAGCTTTCAAGAAAGTGGACTTTCAGGAAACGGAGAGCAGTGATCTTTAAGGGATGCAAAATGTAGTCAAGACCTGCTATTGCCCCAGCTCATTGCACTGAGAGCATTTTCGAGCCATGACTTAGGGACAGAGAAGCCAGGCAGAGCCCAGAAAACTCTGAATCACAGGAGACTAAGGCAGGTAGGGTTATGAGGACACAGTACTGAAAAAGAGATGGCTTCACCCGGAGAGAAGAATACAGATCTGGAGGGAATTCTCCCCACGTTTTTAGCTGAGTAAATATCAGTGCTTGTATATGAAGCAACTACTCAACGAAACTACTCATCTGTATTTAAATATTTTATTTAATGTCATCCCAGCCCAAAAATTAATAGTGAGTGACAATGAGAGAAAGCAATTCCTTAATAACCAAGTTGATAGTAATTAATATTTATTACTGGTTTACTATGTGCCAGGCATTTTTCGTATATTGAATGATTTAGTATTTTTCAAAAGACCATAAGCTACTCAAGGCTGGGGAAATAACCACCTGAAAATTGCAGTATGATCTATAGAAAACAACGTGAGTCCAGGAAATGAACCAGCAGAGGAGATGAGAGGGACTATTTCAACCAGGACCAGGAATAGTCCCCATTGCAAGCAGCCACCTTGGGAAACCTCATAAAGCATGCAGTATTGGGTAAAATGTACAGGAGGATCTTGCCTGAGTCAGGGATAATTACCCTTAGCCTGACAACCACATTGGTACAGTCTAATGAATCTTAGCAAGACATGAAAGAATCAAATTATGTTCACCTAATTTAAGTGTCTCAGAACAAATGTCAACATATTTATAGGAATACAAAAAAACCCAGCACCCAACAAGGTCAAATTCACAATGCCCAGCATCCAATCAAAAAAATTGCGTAAGACATAATCAATGTACAGAAGTCACTGTGTGTCTATACACTGGCTATAGGAATCAAATCTGAAACACCTTTTATCAAAACACAAATACCTTTTACCATGGCATCAAAAATACAGAGGGGCAGATCTATGAGGGGCAAATACATGAGGGGGCAAATCTAACAAAAGATTTTAAAGACCCTGAACACAAAAACATTCCTGAGAAATATACAGCATTAAGGCTCAGAGGACTGAGTATTGTTAAAATGTCAATTATCTTCAAGTTGATCAAAACATTCAATAAAATCTCAATCAAATTCCCAGCAGATATGCTTGGTAGAAAATGACAAGTTGAATTTGACATGCATATGGAAATGCAAAGGATCTAGGCTGGTCAAAACAACTTTAAAAAAGAAGAATGTATTGGCAAATATGCATTACCTGGTTTCAAGCCTTATTTTAAAGCTACCATAATCAAGACAGTATGAAATCATCAACAACATAGACAAATCAATAAAAACAATACAGTGTCAAGAAATAGACATGCACATATAAACAACTGACTTCTGAAAAAAGGTTTAATGAGAATTCAGTGGACAAAGTGCAGTGTTTTAAACAAATGATACTGGAACAGATATCCATATACAAAAAAAAACACAAAAATAACCTCAGTATTGCAGCATAGTAAAAGAAATAATTCAAAATGAACCATAAGCTTGAATTTAAATTTAGATTTAAAACCTAAATCTATGAAACTTCTAGAAGAAAACATATGAGAAACAAATGTGACCTAGGGTTAGCCAATGATATCTCAGATACGACACCAAAATCATAATCCATAAAAAAAGGTAAATAGAATTTAAAAATAAAAAATAATTGCTCCTTTAAACACACTGTTAAGAAAATGAAAATATAAGCTGGTGACTAAGAGAAATCATATATCTGATAAAGAACTTGTAATCAGAATACATAGAGAACTCTCCAAACTGGTTAATACAAAACTGTAATTTAAAAAAAAAAATGGGCAAAGATCTGAACAGACACTTCACTAAGGAAGATATATGGATGGCAAATAAGCACATGAAAATATGCTCAATGTATTAGTTATTTGGGGAATACAATTAAAACTAGAATGTGATTCCACTCACATCTATTAGAATAGCTAAAATAAAAAATTCTCACCACACCAGATTGGGTGATGATACGTAACTACTGGCACTGTCATTCATTGTTGATGGGATTATTAAAGTGTGTAACCAATTTGGAAAACAGTTTGGCAGTTTCTTATAACGTTAAATATTACAGCCACCATATGACCCAGCCTTTTGCCTCCAGTGTTTACTCCCAGAAAAATCAAACCATTGTGCCTACAAACACTTGCAGGCAAATGTTCATAAACACTTTATTTGTAGTAGTAACTTATAACTGGAAACAACCCAAATATCTATCAAGATAAGTGGAGAAACAAACTAGGGTATGTAAAGGACTGCAGCTCAGAAATAAGAAGCAATGAACTATTGATCCTTGCAAAAACATGGATGGATCTTAAAATAATTGTGCCCAGTGAAAAAAGTCAGAGCAAAAAAAAGAGTAAATTCTGTATGATCCTATTTTATATAAAATTATAGGAAATACAAACTAATCTCTAGTGACAGGAAGCAGATCATTGTTTGCTTGGGGATGGCTGGGGGCTGGGGCCTGGGAGGAGTGGGAGGTGGGGTTATGAAGGGCATAAGGATGAAGCAAATGACAATGTTTATAATCTTTATTGTAGTGATGATTTCACAGATGTATATATATTTCAATGTTAAGCAACTCAATTAAGCAATATTTAATTATGCGCCCTATGTCAATTATATCTCAATAAACTGCTCAACATATTGAAGGATTGGTTGAGTTGCATTAATTGAGTTGGGAATGCTAAACAAACTCTACATTATAAGATAAAATCTACCGTTATTTTGTGCCATATTTTTGTTCCACCTTCTCTGTATTTCTTAAATTTCTTTACTTCCTTTTGATTAATCATGTATTTTTCAGATGATATATCTATCATTTTTCACTCTTCACTTTTAAATGTTTCTTAAATCTGTAATGATCTATAAATATCAAATCTGTAAGTATTATCTGTTTTTTTTTTTTTGAAAGAGCAGGATCTGAAGTAACTATGGGTTAAAGCATTTGTATCTGTTAGATGTGGGTTACCGGGTTTTAGATGTTGAAATATTTCATAATTAAAAAGTGAGATACAAAAAATGAATAATAGGTTAGGAAAAACACTAGAAACAGATATGTTACAAAATTATCATCTAAACAGCATTTTGAAATTCTGGTGGGAGAAAAGACCAAGATACCAAGACCTTAACGTGTACAAAAAATGGACAATATCTCTCAGCAAATTGACAATCATTGAATTTTAAGGGGAAAAATTCCAGTCTTACTAACAATATATTCAATTTTTAAAACATGTTACCGTATTTCTTCTATTAATTTTATAAAGATTGCATTATCCTTGCCTGGCATGAGTATTGCACAATTTACCTGGCATCCTCATGCCTTTTTAAAAGTAGCATAGATCTGGGGCTGGCCCAGTAGCACAGTGGTTAAGTTCATGTGTTCCACTTCAGCAGCCCGGGGCTCGCCAGACTGGATCCTGGGTCCGGACCTACTCACCACTCATCAAGACATACTGAGGCGGTGTCCCATGTAGAAGAGCTACAACTCTACAACTATGATACACGACTATGTACTGGGGCTTTGGGGAGGAAAAAGAAAAAGAGGAAGACTGGCAACAGATGTTAGTGCAGGGCCAGTCTTCCACACAGACACACAAAAGTAGCATAGATCTGGGGAGAGCAGTTTGTTAATTTGAATGAAAAGCCAAGAAACTATTTACACACTCTGATCTGACAATTGAATTACTGAGAAAGTGTACTAAGTATTTCTTCCAAAATACTGGACAATCTGTAGTATAAATATGTTTACAATAGCATTTCTTATTATGTCAAAATGTTGGAAATAGTCTAATTCCTGCATGCTCTTATAGCAACATGCAGGCTGGAAATTGAAAGGAGGAGGAAGAATATTTATAATAGCATGGGGAATGTCTTATGATATGTTAAGTGAAAAAAAAATGATACAAAAGTAGGTTAAAAGACAATGAAATATATTCAAGTTGCATAAGTTAAGAGAATAAAACGAAATGTCCATAAAATGAATGATTAGTCAATTTATTTGAAAATTTTCTATTATGGGATTATATTATTTTACAAGTGAAATAAACAAATACAGACAAGCAAACATCTTCAAAACCATTGGACAAGGCAAAAAGCTAAATATAAACTAAATTTCTGAATGTGTCTTACAGAGGCAAATTGACCTTAAAAGCAATGTGGAATTATGAGGATGTGGCCAAATGAAAGGGATTAATATTTTTGAGAAATGACAAGTGGAATGCTTTTCTTGATGACTTCATCAAATGGATCTAAGAAGATCTACCTATTCTAGAAGGAAATATCCAGGTGTGAGCAATTATTGCCATGGCTGATTTTGTGCAAGTCCATGTCCATTAGGTAGCTGCTGATTTCTATCTTACACTTAAAAGAAAGAAAGAAATAGACAAAAACGTAATTTGGGTTTTAAGTTTTTCAGGCTCTGGGTTCTGAAACTTTGAATTCTATGGATCATGGAAGCAAAGGCTGATGAATTGATGATTAGACAGTGTCTGTTGATGTTTTTGTGTTCGAGTGTGTGTGTAGGAGAGGGGGACGTGTGTGAATGTAGCAGGTGATTAGGAAAGACAATGGTGGAGATTCTGAATCTGAGTTGAAAATAGTATCCACAATTCTACATGTATATAAAAAAAAAAGAAAACCTCTTCTCTTCCTCTGGTCCTTTGTCTCTTTCCTTTTGGCAGCCAGTCCCCAGAAGAGGATGTAAGAACACAAATGTCTTAGGGATTTTCCTCTCATTCACCCAAAGCCACCAAAGCCAATACATGAATTAGGAAGAGGGTCACAGAAAAGCAGAGAACAGAATCTGTTATTCTGACACCACACCAACCCTTTCCTTGCTCCTTGATGGACAGCATCTGGGTGTTCTGCTATAATTTTCACTTGTGCTGCAGATGTCTTGGTTATTACATAAACAGATCACAAATCAATGATCTCTCTCACATGTCCACTCATACTGACCGACGACAATTTCAGCTTTAGGCTTGCTGCACACCCATATAGTGTTCAAAAAGCAGGGCATACTGTGAGTGGGCCACTTAAAGCTCAGGCTGGGGCCATTCTATGATTCCAAGGAGCACATTTCTTTCCTCGTGGCTGCAGCTTTGAAAGTCCTATGCCTTCTGCTGCCTTCACTCTCCCATCACCTCTGCCAACATCTCATGTCCCTGGTGATGCTCCGTGAGTACATAAATCATCCCATCGGCACTAACTATTCCAGAGTAGTATCTGCTTCACGGCTTTTCATGCTTCACTCTCTCCTCCCCTTCAAATTCCCCACTGCCCAGGTCATCTTAGGCTTGTGTTCACTTGGATGAAATTCATCCATACTGGGAAAGATGGACATACTCTTCTCTCCAACCCTCTACGAATATTTTATCCACCCAAAGTATCTTTAATTGGTTGGCTTTCACATATTGCTATGTAATATTGGGGCATTTTGAACTTTCTCTTGGATCCCACGACTCAGTGTAACCATTATCAGAGTACGGGATTCTAGGAAGGGGGAACAAGAGTTGGTGGCATGGGACTGAGGCAAACTTCCTTCCCATAAGTTTCCTTTAAGGAATCTGGTGACACTTTTCTAAAATAGCAGTGAATAGAGGATTGAAGTGGGGGCAGTAATTTAGTGATTCCTACAGTCTTGACTGTTCCTTAATATTGATTAATCATGAATATTAAATATTCTCTCCCCATTGGCTCCACAATGGGATTTGTACATTTCAGACCCATTGTCCCCAATTTTTTTCACCATGATCTTTAAATCAAATAAGTAATATTTTCCTCAAGTTCAGGTGTCATGTCTCCCAACATGGCTCCACAAATCCTTTGGGTATCATGGATCATGGACTCTTTCATCTCATTAACAACCCAGTATAGTTGTTAGAATCTCCTAAGCAATTTGCCATACCGACAAAAATGAGTCCCATATGTCCTAGCAAATAAATTGCCCCCCAAAACAAAAGTTAAAAAGCAAATTAAAAAAAAATCACTATCCATGAAATTGGCTTCAGATATAATGGTTCAGGAGATAACCAATGTGGTCCACAGCAAGAGGAAGATGGTGGAAGGAAAGTCACCGGGTGGGTGATTGATTCAGGTGTGCTCCATATCCCAAGACAAACTCTGGGCCTTAAATATCACATCGAGGTAGTGGATCTCAGATTTTAGTGTCACGAAGTCCCCCTGGCTAGATTCTTTAAAATGAAGTATCCAGGAGGCTCAAGAACTAACATTTTTAGCAATCACCCCCAGGAATGTTGGCAAGTCACATGGATTATGAACTAAATTTCTGAAGAGTATTTACATGAAAGAAAGAGAGAGGGAGACAAACAGAGAGAGAAAGAAAGAGAGAGAGAGAAGGAGGAAAAGAAAGAGAGGGAGATGAATTGATGGGCAATTATATTTTAACATTTCATCAATACAGTACAATTAAATTTGGACCAACTGCTTTTTAAAAAAAATATTTAACTAAAACTATGGTAGATAAAAATTACTATAGTAGGTAAAAACGTTGAATGATTGCTAATGATTAGCTTTCTAATTCACAGAAGGCGTGATGAATTACATATATTACAGCACAAAGAGGGACTATTCCATATGCCCCAAAAACTCCAATTTACCAAATAGAATATTAAATAGAAAAGAGAAGAGAATTTTTTAAAAAGTGGTTTGCTAAAAATGGGATACCATAAAAATTTCATGAGCCATATACTTTAAAATAAATGTTTTATAAACGTTCCTTGAAAATAGTCTTTTTTTTTGTTTGAATAATATTGTAATAATTAATAGTATTCAGGGAAACAAGAGGTCTTTCATACAATCAACTCAACAATTTAACAGAAAGGCACTTCTTAGGGAAACATCGGTATGCTCCCTCTGAATAATTTTTCATAATTGTTTTTTTTTTCTTGACTTTTTATCTCCTTCCTTATTTCCAAAGAGATAGATCTTGCATAATGGAAAGGTATTTAAAATTTATTTAAAAGACTCCGCCAGATGAACAAGTGAGGAGTAGGTTTCTAGAAAAAATAACAGCGGGATGAGGAGAGAAAGGACATTTTCATTTTATTTCATTCTGAAGTGCTGTTGACAGCTCTTCGGGAACCTGCCCATGAATCGCTAGGTTTATATAGTCTTCAATCCTGAAGCAGTTTGTTGATTTTCAGATGACTAACACTTATTCGAAATGCATTAAAAGCAGCCAGTTATCCCTGAAAGATAGCTCCACTTTTTGTGTGTGAAATGTGGTACTTTCCCTTGAAAAATCAAGTCCATGGAACACACAAAATTAAGTTAGTTCTGAAATATGAAGTTAGACTCTGGAAACCAATAACCAGGGTATTGCCTGCCCCAGCACCCTACCTCATAGAGGTTTAATAAATGCCTTCCAGGGCCCACTTAATAACACTTTATTGAGTTTGAGGGGGAAAAAAGATACTATCATCTTCCACTCTGCATTAAACTGACAAATATAGAAATAATGAAACATACACTATGATAATGCCACCACATTTAACTTATCTTGTATGAAAAAGTCATCTTTTGAGCATTTTTGCTAGATTCAAATGAAGTCTTTAGATATACAAGATGGGTATTTCAAAATTGACTATGAAAAAAATCAAAGGGTACCAATTCTCAGATAAAGAAAATCTTAATCTTAGTTCAACTTTGCTCCCGTATATATATCATAAATCGTAGCCATTCCTTCAACATCACTGTATAGTGGAATTTGATAAATGCATTTTAAAGTAATTATTTTCACCTTAGAAAAGGCATCACAATGTTGAAGATTATCAATGATTTGCCTTTTAGAAACAGAATTCATTCTCTTTCTCGCTATCGTTTAGAGCAATACATCCTGATAGAACTTTCAGGAATGATGGAATTGTTCTATATCTGAGCTGCACAATATGGTAACCACCAGCTAAACTTGGCTATAAATTGTCAAAGTCTACATTTATGTTAGAGAAGAACTAGTCAAAGAATGAGTTCCATACTTAAAATTCCATGTATTTTATATAATGACGTGCAAAAACAATTCTTATGACATCCTTTAAAAAAATCTCCAGATATTTCAATGTGTGTTGCAAGAATTATAGTGCATTTGAGTTGTTGCCAGAATTATATGAACACATTGGACTTTTTTTATCTCTTTGGTCATAAATTTGAAGGTCACTTGGGTCTCATCTCAACCACAGCACTTTGGGACAGAGTATGCTCTTTCATTATAAAATACCTGAAGAAATATTTTAAGACTGCAATGAAACAATATAACTTCTCTTTGATGTAAGAACCTAAATTGCAATGTTGTCTGATATTAAAAAATACATTACTACTATTACTCTGATTATTATGATAACTGTGCTTTTATTACCCATAAGTCTACAGTAAGTCTCAAATGATTCTATTTAAAGCAAACCTAAATTTCAAGTTACGGGCTCAAGTGTACACACGTCACAGTGCATCCCACTCAGAGGAAGGAGATGTCTGGATGGGAAGGAGTCTGCAATTCATCAACAGCCACCTCAGCTCAAGCAGGCTCTTCTAAAGAAAAAGGAAAATGTGTATCACAGACTAATGTCCAGTCTTAATGTGTACAACAGCTAGTGTATGCTCCTTTAGCACATAGTTTTTAGTATATACACACTCTCTGCTCGGATCTAGAACAAGGGTGCGACATTTTTTCTGTAAAAGTTCAAAATAATAAATATGTTAGGCTTTGCAGACCATAAGGTCTCTGTTGCAACTACTCAATTCTACTATTTTAGTGGCTATTTTCTAGTAAATATTATTTACAGAATCAGATGTCAAGCTGGACTGGGTCCATGGCCATGGTTTCCTGACTTCCGAGATAAAGTAACAATTTAGGAAAACTCAATGATTTTCTCACGGCCAATTTGGAATTTTGACCTCTTATTTTAAGAGTATGTACATACGTACCACCTCTTGCTTAAGAGTAACTATTTTCCCAAAACCCAAGCATAGAAGCAGTCAGCAGTTTTGCTGGTCCTGATGGAAAGATCACCTTGCTTACAATCAAGTCTTTAGACATCAGACAAACTCCTGAAGAGCTCAAAGTTGTCTTTTAAGTTCTCCAAGGACAATGGATACTCAAGCATATTGTAGTAGATCTTGCTATAATTATCTGAGAAGCTAGCTGATTGGATTTTGAATGGGAGTAAATTCATTAAAACAGTGCTTCCCTGTTTAGAAAAGAAAATCATGGATTTATCAGTTTAAGCCTAAAGGAAACGACTATTCATTTTAGTTAAGCTTTTAGAATATAATAATACAAAATCTTGCTACATATGCTGGCTGTATGACAGCAGGGACCCTGCACACTGAAAGCTTAGAATAGTGAAGTGCCGAGAGAGGGGGAGGGAGAGAGAGAATTAACCACATCTTTCACTTTCTGTATTCTGACTCTTTGACATTTGGGCTGTTGCTCTCCCTAAAGGGACTGCCTCTCCCAGGGCTAGTCAATTCCAGGAGATAGTAAATGAGTAATCCACACGTGCACCTTTCAAATCCAAATCAACCAATCCGGAGCCCACACCTCAACCCCCTCCTCTATGGGGCTTCCACACTCCAAGTCACTATCCACCTGCCCTGATCACCCAAGGCTGGGTGCTGGACAATCAGAGATGGCCCCTATGCCCCAGAGCCTGCTGAAATCATTCCCACTAGCCAATCCTAAGCCTGCTCACCTGTGGGTACTATAGTAAGTGCTTTTCCCATGTTTTCCTCCTAATCTGTCTGCCTTCTGGCTGACCCTGGGGATTCCCCATGTGGCCCTGCATGGCAAGGTGTGCCTCTCCTCTTGGGAACTGTGAGGAAAAAACTATTTTTTCAATGGCAGTTGTCTCCTCATCTGCTGGCCTTACTATATCTCAAATTTTCTGTTGAAACACTACATTTTAAAACTCTCTATAAAATATATATGTATTGTATTATACATTATATTATATAATTATATTTATGTATATTTATATATACTACATGTTATAAATGCATAAATGTATTATAAATATGTATAAAATACTATAAATATGTTTATGTATTTTATATATACACATATATACATAAAATTCAGCATATTAGCATACTGTAATATCTAAACAAATTGTGTGTGTATGTGTGTATATACATGGATGTATATATACACACACATATACATACATACACATATGTGTGTATGTGTATACATATATTACAAGTTAGTGAATGCCAGACCTTCGTTTAATAAATATTCGTGAACCACCAACATGCACTTGCCTCTGTGCATTTACTAAAAGGTCTTTTGTTCTTATATATTTTTTAAAATTAGTGAGACTTCCCCTTTAACTCTAAAGACTACTGTTCCATGATGACCATATTTACGGCGATTAGGTCCATCATTCTGAAATCAAAGAAAATGAAGATAATCATGGAGAACATTCAAAGGAAGTAGTGAATGAAACCATTTACCCTGGTGACTGAGCTAGAGCAGGTATAAGTGTTTCAAGCTATTTTGAAAACTCAAGTTTTCCAGACAATGAATTTAGTTCTCCATGGGGGATTTGCAACCTCTCCCTCTTGTTGCAGGAGAATGTAGCACCAGGGAATGATAGAAGAACAAAGCAGTGGGTTAAGTCTCCCGCTTAGGAAAGAGGTCTTGATGTTCTGTCAGTGCAGAGGTCAGTGAGTTGCACTGTCAGAAGTAATTCCCGTAGATGTGTTTTCCTTATTGTGACCTTTTTATTGTCCCTTTGTACATAAATGTTAGTGTACATATATATTTCTTATCTTACATAAAATAGAATTTCCCAAAGTAAGCATTATCCTTTGTAGATTCACACTTCCCATCAATGAAACCTCCGAGCTCTTAAACTGAAGACTTCTCAGCTGAGACTGAAAACAATACATCTGAACAAGAAGAGGTGTTTAGAAAGTCTTTGTCTTGGTTTATAATGCTGTTAACACTATCTGCTTTTGTTATTTTTAAACCCAGTGGTTTTATTGTTTTCTGACATTTGCATTGCCTTTCTTCATTTTCAACAAGAATTTCCCAGTGGGATAAACTTCCAGATTTGTCATGATCTGGAAACTTATGTAGCTTTGTGTGAATTGGGAAGAAAATGGACCATCTCATTTGAAACACGGACCAAATAGAGTCTACATAATAAGGTCTGTATTTTACACTTAGCTCTGTCTATTGACCCAGATAAAGAAAAGAATATTATTCAGGTCTCATCAGGCCAAAGAAAATGACAAGAAACTTTTCTTCGTAAATTCGATATATTGGGATAATATTATATCTAAAACCAAGTTCAGCATCTTCATCTTTCAGGTTGTGTCACCAGCCTGTTTGTGAGTGTCCCCAAGAGATGAAAAATGAATGCATGCCTGTCTCAGAAGCTCTGTGAGTGGGAGGAAAATCATGGTCATAATTTGCACAATGCCATGACATAGTCATAAAAATTTGTTCTGAGATTTAGAGGAGATAGGACAGGGATGAAGCAAATCACATTCCTAACAAGGGACACCATATTACTAACAAGAACAGGAAAATGATTTTCAAGCCTATAAGTGAATGGGCCCTGAACCACAGGGAAAAGATATTAAGTATGTTTGTGCATATGAAATTAAACTATTATTGGTTTATGGATAGATATATTAAAATAGAAAAAATATACAGATTCTTTAATTCCACATGGCAAATATAAATTTGTGTATTAGTTCTAATCCTTTATGATGACCTTGTGCTTTAACAATTAAGATGTGTTTTCTAGGAGATTATCTGTGACATCTGCACAACAACCAACATGGAAGTAAGGGTAGGGATTAATGTCATTCCTAACATCTGAGCCAAAGGAGGAATAAAAACCACAGGGCTGTGGAGCCCTGGCCATTCTCTTTATACCTTCCCATGTTGTCATTCTCTGTCTTGACAGTTAAGGGGTAAACAGGGAAAAGAAAAGCAACTAGAGGCAGTAAATCAGAGAGTGGAAATGCAAGATAAAGACTTAATCATGAGACGCAGATATGGGGACAGATCCTGAAAGAGGAAGACATAAGAGAGAAACATAAAGATGGATTGTATTAGTTTCCTGTGGCTGCTGTAACAAACTATCACAAACTGGGCAGCCTACAACAACAGAACTTGATTATTGCCCAGTCCTGGAGTCTAGAAGTCTGAAATCAAGGTGTCATCAGGACCGTGCTCCCTCTGAGAACAGGGATAGACTTCTTCCTTCCCCTTCCCTAACGTCTTTGGCATTCTCTGTCATCACGTGACATTCTCCCTGTGTGTCTCTCTTTCCACAGGGCATTGTCCTCTCTATCTCTAGCTATCTATCTCTGTGTTTCTTCTCCTCTTCTTACAGAGACACCAGTCATCTTGGGTTAAGAGCACACCCGACTTTCATCGTAACTTAAATCTTACTACATCTGCAAAGACTTTATTTCCAAGTAAGTTCACAGTCACAGGTACCAGTGTTGAGGACCATACATATCTTATGGGGGGGCACAATTCAACCCACAACATAGACATGATAAACACGATAAAAAAGAATTTTAGAGAAAGCAAGAGAGATAGACACAAAGACATGATTTTTGCACATAGGAAGAATGTAGAAAGTTGCACCCATGTTGGAAAGTTTGCAGGAAAACTTTGAAATCAAATATAAACAACATCAATCAAAAAGGAAATGCTATTCTCTCTACCTTGGTGGCACATATACTCATGAAATGATCTTTTAATTTCTTCTACTAAAGCATTTAAAATGGCATTGGTTTCTCTTCATCATGCTTGTTTCCTTTTCCCTCTCCCTCTAGTTGTGTGAAGTTAAATTGACAACCAGTTTCCAACACAAGACACGGGCGCCTAGTCTGCCATGTGCTCCACTCTCGTCAACCCTAAACTGATTTTGCGCACTTGATAACTGAATGGATAGCAACAAGTTCCTGCTAGCATTTAAATAGCTCATCGATGTAGCCCAGGAATAATATTCACACTCGTCAGGAATTTGGAAGGACTGTGTTCAAAAAGGCAGAAATTTTAATCTTACCCCCCAGCCCTTATGAGGATGGTAGGTTAGCCCAGTATAAGATACACAATAAATTTGGGCACAAATAGAATCTGTATGCACATTTGTTAACTTAAAGGATGTGAAAAAGTGTAGAGTGTTTGTAGATCTGTATGCTTCATTGAAGATCTGAGAAAACATGCAAAAGATATAAACCAATGAATCTTGCTCAGAAAAGGGCAAAGGAGAACAAACATAAGGAATCCTGAAAAAAGTCCACAACTTTGGGAAAGTTTCTTTCTGCTTCCTAAAGTTTCAAGTCAAAGAAGCCAGATCTTTTTCTCTACACATCCAAGGGATTTTTTTTTTTTTTTAAGTAGCTTCTGTCAGGCGATGACAGCTTGACAATTGCAAACACGGTTGGTACTCAAGCGTACCCTCACCGTCCCACCTGCCCTCATAATCCTATCTCTGCAGACAGTCCGCTAACCTTCTGTATTGAACATTTTTAAAATTTCCAATTCAGCAACCACCACCGACAGAACCGATAGCCACTGGAGGGTGAGCCAATTCCGATGACATGAAAACATTCGCACACTCAAATCCTTATCCACTTCTCAGTGATAACTTCTGAGGGTGTGAACTCTTCCAGTAAAGCACGTTGTGTATCCCGTTCTGGGATAAAATACAAAATGCAGCAAGGAGAGAAGGGAAAATGCGGGAAGGCTGATAAAACCACCCCTTCGTGTGAGAATCTAAGTTGAATTTGGTACGAAATAAAGAGAACCACGTTGGAGAAGCTGATCTCAAATGATTTCAACAGTGAAAGGAAGAGTAATCTAATTCGAGTGCCTGCTGTTGTTTGTAATAATGACTTTATATTCTAGCTGTGTCCTTTTCTGTTCTGGATATCTTCTAGGAGGAAATGGAAGGAGGTAGTCAATGAAGTCGAGGAAGGAAGTGTAAACAATGGAAGAGAAGGAAAACTAGGGAGGTTTTACTGGATAGTATCATGACAGGGAAAACAGATCTAGGATCTGAAATTAGATTTTATTTATTTTCGTTTATGCCACTCAACTCAGAATTTGGAAATAAACACTAACAATGGACTACACTAACCACTGGAGGGTCTGCTAAAGAACTCAAAGGAAATTTAGAAAACTTTATTTTCAAACAATCGCTATAGGGAAAAAATGTCAAATTGAAACTTACATTCGAATATTTATTTTGTCTCATAGTATAAATTTTACAGAAAATCATATATTCCATTATTGTTTGCCTATTTTAAAAGTGTCAATCAAGTGGCTAATATTTGACGGTGTATACATGTCACAAACATCATAAAAAATAAAAGCAGCCATTCAAAATTTCAAATCCAAAAGCACTGAAAACAAACTTATTAAAATACTTACATCTTTTGGAAATCAATATATTTTCCATAATTTGAATTTGTGAGGTACAAAATAGAGAAGGTAGCCTCAAATAACAACCATATGCAAATTCCAAAGATGATGGATGCTTTGTCCCTGCAAATGAGATTTTAAAATATCTTGTTTACATTTTTTTAAATGTTAAATTTAATGAAAAGGTCAATTCTCCGTAGATGAGTTGTAAGTGGGTTACAGCTTTGGAAGTTTAATTTTACACAGCAATAATGTGTTATGAACTGCAATTCTATATATAATGAGTCTTGTAGATGGTAATATGCTATCAGATATGTACACTTGGGGTACCTCAAATGATTTCAGGTTGACTAATCCTCAACAGAAGACCAAGTTACTATTTATTCTCACGTAGTTTATACCTTCACGCACAGGTATGCCCAACTGCCCCAATGTATGGGCTGAGTTCCACAAGAATGCAGTGTTAGTCCTGGAATCATAAGAGTTGGATAACTGTCAAAGTTCTATTGAATTGCAGGTCATTTTACAGAATGACTTTCGCACAAAAGTCCATCTTGCACATTTCTCTTCAAGTAAGAGACCATAAGTACTCTAGGCAGATTGTTGTCCATTTCTCACTAACAGTAGCAGAATGTATTCCAGGCAGAAGCAAACTGTCTTTATAGGAAGGACTACTTTATTGAGCTTTTAAGTGAAGCACAAAAATATCTGTAGTAGTGCCACGTTTCATCTTTATAATGCTGTGGAATTTACATGGTGCTTCCCACACAATTGATCTTTTTATTCTTGCAGCGAAGAAAAAAATGAGAGGAGGATACGCATTATTAGCTCATTTTATAGAGAAGGAAATGTAGCCCCAAATAATTTTGTGATGTGTACAATATCTACGAGCTAGAAAGAGGTAAGTAGAACTAGAACCCAGGTTTTCTTAAGCAGTTATTTTTCCTACCAACCTTTGGCCCCAATAATAAAACAAACTCTCAAGTGTACCTCCTATGTTGCACTGACATTTTAGGCAGAATTCTGGATTTAAACTCCTGATCTGTCATTTACTGCATGACATTGGGTGCACATTCCCACTGGCAAGAATTTACAACTTTTTGATGGTGCCATGGAGATTCTGGAAGCTACGTTAGGATAACTAAGTCCTGGTGGGTAAGACTAGAATGTGCTTCACATGATTATCACTAGACAGGGAAATATATCCTAGTTCACGGCTTTTTCTCTCTCCTGAATCGTTGATATCTCTTGGGTCTCCCAGGACCTACAAACGTGTGCATTGAAAATAATAATGGTATGAGAAAGTCATAACCACTGAAAAGGATTGAGAAAGTCATAACCACTGAAAAGGATTGAGAAAGGACTTGTGTTCTGAAGATGTGGGTTGCGATTGCAGGACTTTTCAAAGTGTTGAAATCATGAGTGCCAAGGTTCTACCCATAAGTATTGCATGTGAGAACTCACTAAGCTGTAGCTGTTATCACTCAAGTCTTTATACCATTGACTGGTATTCCCAAGAGCTTTTTCTAGGAGAAGAATCTCTCCTCTGGGATAATGGATGAGCTTCACCATCCACTGAGAAAGTTTCTCAAGCCACCGACACACCTGAATGGCCCCCTTTCCCCATCTGAGAGTGTGTCAACAATGCAGCATGGAGAAATCATACTGTGGAGGAGAAATTTGTGTACTTAAAAAAAATACCCAAGCCACCAGTTTTCCTTCATTTTACTTGGAGTGTTTAATAACGACTGCTTGTCAACTGGTTGATCCCACTCACTGGACATTCTTTTAGAAGAGAGTTTTAGGTAAGAGTAGGGTCATTCAAGAAAATATGTTCTGGAAGTAATTTAAAACGTTGTAGAGAAAGTAAGAATAAAATGACAAGTTTGCAGATCATTAACAGAAGCGATAGTTTGCAGCCTTGAAAACTGATGGTTGCAGTAAGGGAGGCTGAGTGGAACGGATATAAAGAATAGAAGGAGGCAGGAAATGACAAAGAAGAGATTGTTGAGTCACTGGAGGAGAAGCAGGATTCACAAATGCAATCCAAGCCAAGGAAACTATGATATTTCAGAGAAGATGATCAATACTATCAAAAGTGAAAGAGAAAGAGGAGAGGAGAAAGATCACAATATTTGTCCAAAGAGAATATCATCGTCGGACACTATGAATGCAGTTTTGGAAGTGGGAGGGAAGACGCTCCAGGCTACAATGCTCAAAAAGAAGAAATTGATCATGAAGACTTGAAATCACGCAAGGTGGGGAAGGGCTGGGGCAGGCAGGTTGAGATGCAAAATAGTATCTTCCCAGAGGGCAACCTTGTCACATCTGAACCCCCAGTAGAGGATAGAGTGGAGAACTTGGTGGCAGATTCCCTCTAGTGTCCCAGATGGGTTGGAAAGGACCAAGAGCACACGTTTTGTTGACTTTAGCCGTGAGTATATTTCCTTTTTTCTTTTCTTTATTTTCCATGTGTTATTATGAATTGTTGTTGAGTCGGTGCCGTTTGCTCTTTGAATAACTCTTGTGAATTATCTATTTATTGGAAATAAATAAATAACCTTTGACCAAAAAACAGAGACTGGCTTGCTTAGGATTCTAAATAATGATCTTAAATGTATGAGCCAACTTATTCTTTCTTCTCTCTCTCTGTCTCTCCCTGTGGGTAACCAGCAAGATCTATGCACTTTGATGTGGGGTTTGTTTTAAAGGATAATACAGAAACAGTTTTCTTGAAAACAAAGATGATAGAACAATGGTAATAACAGGGTTTCTTTTCCTAAATGTTTAAAAATGCAGTCACGTCCCAAAGAGCTATTCTTTTTCTATTATTTTTTTTTTTCGCTTTGACAGTCACTTGGCCATTTTTCTACTTATTAGCACTTCCATCAGAAGGGAGGAAAAGGAGATGAAACTATAACATGTCAACTTGAGACACAGTCTTATATTAGGCCCATCACCACCACGAAGCGTCCAGACAATTCTTGCTCCCCTGGGAGAGTTCAAAGCTGCCAGCCCTACAAAATCCATGCCTTTACAAAACAGCAGAGAATTCCAGCACAAGTGCCCAATCCTTCTTATTTTCCTGTATGATTTTTGCATTTCACACTTCACCCAAACAGAGGCTATGAGACAATTCTGCTAGACAATCCACTAAGTAAGATTATTAGAGATGATTATTTGCTAATATGAAAATTGCCTTAAGAACATTAAGAATAGGTACAAATTTACTTCAGATGACTTTGAATTTGAACATAAATAATCTTGTGGTCATTTTTCTTTCTTGTGGCTAATACTGACTGGAAACTCTAAAAGAAACAATTAAGACAAGCCAGCATGAATTGATTCTAGCTTTGGATAACTTATGTTGATTTTACAGTGCTTCCATTTCCCTACTGGGTTAAATTATTAAACAATCCCACACATGTTGGTATTTATAGTCTACCTAGAGTTGTCACAACTTAAAACTGGCATCTAATATATGGGCAAATGATATTTGACAAGAGAGCCAAGAACATTCAATGGGGAAAGATAATCTCTTCAATAAATGGTGTTGGGGAAACTGGATAACCACACGTACAAGAGTGAAACTGGACCCCTATTTACACCACTTACAAAAATTAACTCAAAATGAGTTGAAGACTTAAATGTTAGACCTGAAAACATAAAACTCCTAGAAGAAAACATAGGGGAAAAGCTCCTTGACACTGATCTTGGCAGTGATTTTCTGGATATAACACCAAATGCACAAGGAACAAAACCAAAATAAACAAGTGGGACTACATCAAACTAAAAAGCTGCTGCACAGCAAAGGAAACCAACACAATGAAAAGGCAACCTATGGAATGGGAGAAAATATTTGCAAACCATATATCTGATAAGGCCTTAATATCTAAAAATATATAAGGAACACATATAACTCAATATCAAAAAACCAAATAATCCAATTAAAAAATGGGCAGAGGACATGAATAGACATTTTTCCAAAGTAGATATACAGATGGCCAACAAGTATATGAAAAGGTGCTCAACATCACTAATCATCAGGGAAATGCAAATCAAAACCACACGGAGACATCATCTCACACCTGTTAGGATGATTATTATCAAAAAGACAAGAAATAACAAGTGTTGGGGAGGATGTGGAGAAAAGGGAACACCTGTGCACTGTTGGTGGGAATGTAAATTGGTACAACCACTATGGAAAACAGGTTGGAGGTTCCTCAAAATATTAAAACTAGAACTACCATATGATCTAGCTATTCCACTTCTGAGCATATTTCCAGAGGAAGTGAAATCACTATCTTGAAGAGACATCTGCACTTGCATGTTCATTGCAGCATTATTTACAATTAGCCAAGACATGGAAAGAAACTAAGTGTCCATTGAAGGATGAGTGGATAAAGAAACTGTGGTACATGTATGCAATGGAATATTATTCAGTCATGAAGAGGAAGGAAATCCTGCCATTTGTGACAACATGGATGGAGCTAAAGTGCATTATGCTAACCGAAATACATTAGACAAAGAAAGGCAAATATTGTATGATCTCACTTATATGTAGAATCAAAAAAAAAAAAGAATCCATAGAAAGAAAGAATAGCTTGGTACTTACCAGAGACAGGGGCAGGGGGGTGGGGGAAATGGGTGAAAGTGGTCAAAGGGCACAAACTCCCAGTGATAGGATGAATAAGTTCTGGGGATCTAATGTACAGCATGGTGACTATAGTTAACAGCACTGTATTATATACTTGAAAGTTGCTAAAAGGATAAATCTTAAAAGTTCTCACCATACACACACAAAATGGTAACTACATGAGGTGACAGATGTGTTAACTAACCTTATTGTGGTAACTTTTGCCCAATATATATGTGCACCAAATCATCACATTGTACACCCTAAACTTATACAATGTTATATGTCCATCACATCTCAATAAAACTGGAAAAAGATAAAAATAAATTTAAAAATTTTAAACTGGCATCCAAAATGCCTGTTCTAAATTTTTTGGTGACCCAAATTTTAATATAATCTCTTACATTAGTTAATAAATGGATAAAGCCAAACTTTAAGAAGTTTTGCTGTGAATAAGAGTTAAAGCAGAAGTTTTGCTTTTAATCAATTCATTTTACAAGTTTTAGTGAAAAAACAAAGTAAAAATGTGCTAAAATTCCAAAAAGCACATAATTTCCTGAGGGCACCACCTTAATCTCTAGTGAGAGGTGTATTCCAAGTGTCCTAATGCACATTTATTGAAAACGGTCTGACTTTGAGACATTTTTCATTAGTGCTAATATGGGTAATCACACTGCTTCAGTACAAAGTATTTTATGCAGACATTGTGAAGTAGCTGAAGGTTACTATCATACTAGAAGTTCATCTTGTAAGTGGCAAAGTGTAACATTGGGCTTGTCAGCAAAGAAAGCTGGGGGAACACCATTCCCAGCACCAAGAAGGGTGGCTCAAGTAGACAGCTTGGGTTGATGGAATGAAATATTCCTAGTTCAGATCCAACAGAAAAGCCATATTTGAAACACTCTGGAAGTCTTATGAACGCGCATATGACTGGAAATCCCTCTCTAAGTTACAAATAGAGTAATTTAAACCTAGAAAAAAAAAAAAGAAGTAGAAAATGCAGCTTCTGAGAACTGGTGATATAAACTTTAGGCAATACTCAACAGAAGAAATAATAGACTAGAACTTTTTATTAAATACGGTTCTGTTGGCAGGACTACTTTCCATTCTAAATAATTTTTTCAACTAAGTATCCTTGCTTCCCTCAAATTTTTGGAAAACAACAGTATGTTTAAATTCCTAAAGTATATACAAATTCCACTGTTATGTTTGCTGGCAGATATCCATGCTACATCCTCATACTCATTTTGGATATATTTTGCAACATGGCCTATGCCTAAGTGGGCATGAAATTTAAATAGTAACATTTCAGAGTGCTGCAACCAAGAGTGTTGGAACCAGAAAGAGTTGCATCAAGTAATTTATTTAGTTATTTTATGCCAGAGACCTTGCTAAGCAGTCAATCCTGTTGAATGGTGATGATGCTGTAAAGAAGCATTCTAATTACAAGCCGTATTTTCCAAGCAAAATCCAAAATGCAACAACAGAAAATGCATAGACACTGCAGGAATGAGAGAGGAACTAATAAGGATTAAAATCAAAAAGGAGATGTGAGAATAAAAATTAATGAAAATTCCTAGTATTGGTTCTTTGGTAAAGCAAAAATATGACGGATAAACTGTTTAATATGATAATCATCAAAAAAGGGGAGCAAGTCCAAACATACAAAGTAAGAAATGATCAGAGGAAATCATAGCTACTAAAGAGACTAAAGAATCAAAATCAACTTGTCTGATCCATTCCATGCAAATGCATTTGAAAAATTAGATGAAATGGATGAATTGTTGTACATACATATTTTTTCCCAGGAGAAATAGAAACTGGAAACTGACTAATTATATAATCGCAGAGAGACCCAACCTCATCCCCTGCCTCACCCATTCTCCCCTTCAAAGACAGCGTTTCCAGATGGCTTCACAGTTTTTTTCTTTGAAAACAAGATTTACTTGCTGATATTGACACTGGTTTGAACATGGAGTAGCAGAAATAGTTCCAACTTTTTTATGATGAAGCTAGCAAAGCATTGATATGAAATCCAAGAAATATAGCAAAACAACAAATTGATAGAAATATATTAAACAACTAGCAAGGAGAATCCAGCTGATGTTTAAAGAAAAATGCACTATGATGATTTGAGATTTATTTCAAGAATAAATGTAACCCATATCAGTAAATTTATTTAATATATTAATATAATCACAGTATACATAAGTCATCACTGTGATTAAAAGCAGAACTAAAAGTCAACTCTCATTCTTCATTTAAAGAAAAACAATAAAACAGAAATAGATGCATATTTTCTTTATATATATAACATTTCTTAGCACTGCATACATTTACTTATATATAATATATATTTATAATATATAATATATAAAATAATATATATAACATAATATATAAAATATAATATATATTTATAAATATATAAAGTTTCTAATTATATAACATTTATATACATATATGATATCTATTATGTTAATACATGTTGTGAAACTATATATAATGTATACTATGCATACAATATAATGTTATACATGTAATGTAAGTGCATATAATATTACAGATACTATTTAGCACAATTAAACACAATTAAATAGATAAGAAAATGAAAGGCATACATATTGGAAGGAAGAAGGTAATTTTTATTATCATTTGCAGAATTTTGATTGCATGAGTAGAAAATCCAAGAATGTCAACAGAAAATGACAAGGTCAGTAAGTTAGAAGAATGCATGGAATAGATTTTCTATAATTAAGAAAAAATAGCTGTTACAAGATATAATGGAAGGAAGACAATTTATAATAGCAATGAAACAATATAAATTTGACAAGAACTAGCAAGGCTCATGAATTCATTCTTAAATGTTCTTGGGGGCAGCATAACTCTGATACTAAACCCAGATGAAGACAATAAAAAGGAAAGAAATTACAGTCTAATCTTTCAATAATCTTTCTTATTGATGTTAAATTTATAAAATTATATTTAATAATTATATACACAATGATTATATACAGTAAAATACATATTCAGTGATATAATGAATATATATCCAGTGATAAATCAAAGGAAAATATACCATTTTCTAGTATGATTTGTTTCAGGAATATAAGTGTACAATGGTGGTTAAAATTTGAATATCATTTAAGTAAACAATCACATTAAAAGAACAAGGAAAATATATATGTGAAATCTCAATAAACACAGAAAAATCTATTTTAAAAGGATGATAAATCCTAACTATAATTAATAAAATGTGTTACCAACATGGACTAGAAGGGAGCTTCCTTAAATCTATAAAGAATTTCTACTTAAAAAAAAAACTACAGCAAACAGCATATTTTGAGGGCTAAATGGTAAAACAGTCCCTGAGATTAAGAATGGGATAAGGATACCTGACGTCCACAGGTCTTGCCATAATGCACTGGGAGTACTAGGCAGCATAATAAGGAGTGGAAGAATAGATGCAAATAAAATGATTGCAGAAGAAGAATCAAAATTGTAAGAGTTTAAAGTCAGAAAAATAATCTACAACCAGCTATTAGAAGTAGTGAATTTAGCAGTGAATAAAAACAAGAACATCAATACTATCCACTCCGTTGACTATGCTAGCAAAAAACAAATGAAACTTTCCTTTAAGAGATATGAGAATGTTTACAATAGCATAGATAACATCATACTCACAATAATAAGCCTACCCAAAGTTGTGCAAAACATTGACACAGAAAACTAAAGAACATGTCCCTCACTGGGGGGGTGTACCATGTTCAGAGATGGGAATACAGCCTATTGTAAAGATGTCATTTATTCCAAAAATGATCTATAGATTCAATGCAATGTGTATATATCTCTGTGTGTGTGTGTGTGAGACAGAAAGAGAGAGAGAGAAGGAGAAGAGAGAAGAGGACAATAGAGATTGAGATCCAAACACTTGCTATCAACCACGTTTCTCACGTGAACTTAATGAGCATAGATATTCATCAACAATATCAAACTCAAAATTAGCAATAGGCTATAACCAACTGTGCAAAATGACCACAGAACACTCTAAGATAGAAACTTTCTAAATTAGTCGTATCAACTAAGAGTCCAAATCTCTATTTTTTCCCATAATTCCTGCTATGGGTTGAATTGCGTACCCATCCCCACGACCGTATGTTGAAGTTCTAATCTCAATTATATCAGAATGTGACCTTACTTGGAATTATGGTCACTGCAGATGTAATTGGTGAAGATGAGGTTATACTGGAATAGGGTAGAGCGTGAATATGCCTGATGTCCTTATAGAAAGGGGAGATTTGGACACACACACACACACACACGCATGCACACACATGCAGGGAGAATGTCATGTGAAGATGAAGGTAGAGGTTGGGGTGATGTGTCTACAAGCCCAGGAACAATAAACATTGTCTGGAAACCATCAGAAGCTCCTCCACAGCCCTCAGAAGGAACCAATCCTGCCGACATCTTGATCTCAAATTTTTAGCCTCCAGAACTGTGAGAGAATAATTTTCCATTGTTTAATCCCTCTCAGTTTGTGGGACTCTGTTATGGCAGTCCTAGGAAACAAATTCACTTGCTTTCAGCAAATATTTTACCCTACTATGAATCTAAGCTACTTTTAAAAAAAGGTAAATGCACTTACAATGAATTTCTTCTCACTCTTGCCCTCTTTCCATTGAATAGTAGGCATCACAAGAAATAAAAGTAAGTGGAAAATATCTTAGCATGTCAATATTCTCCAAAATCTCAAATCATCTTCCCTCCTCTAAAGAGTTAAAAATATTTGAAGGACAGTAACAAGGATGGAATGAACATTGACTAATTACACATGCAATTTACATCAGTTTTCTTGTAATTTCCATACTTTGGTTTAGAATACAGAGTGAAATGTATAGTAAGGTGAACCAAATTTTGTCAAATGTATATTTCTGTAAGTCTCCAGGTCTGCTTAAGAAGTATGTAGTAATGATAAAGACATTAATGAAGATTAACACTGATTTTTCTCTGATTCTGTGGATTAATAGTTTATCATTTGTATTTATTTTGTATATATATACTATGTATATCATATATGTATATGTATGTATATCATATATGTAATGCATATGAAATTATATACATACTATGTATATCATATATACAAAATAAGTAATTAATATATACAAATAAAATAAACAATATGTGTATAATGATGGAGATCTCAGATACCACATTATTTCAAATATATGTCATAAATGTGGAAAATACAGAAAATGTGCCCCCGTTTCCTCCACTGCCTCTTGGTGTATGCAACTGAGGATGATGGAGAAGAGGTTTTTCTTTTCCCCCTTTGGGGTGTGTCACTATGTGTCCTCAAAAGGCAGCAAGGATAAAAGGATTAATTGATACCATAGGCAAGTGTTCTCCCCTGTTGAGTAAACTGTGCATTATCCTAGAAAAATGCATATTACGGGCAAGATAGTTCCCAATTAATATGGAACTATTGTGATACAAAAAAAGAAATAGAAATTATGAAGCAAGTGCAAGTTTTATTTATAGTACACATGGTTTAATACCATTACTTAGAGCCTAGATGAATTTACTGCTTTTGGGGTAAAATTATTAGAATTTGGATTGGCAACAGAAAAAAGAAAGAAAAAATGTAGTTTACTTTTGTAGGAGCAAAATGCATGACAGAAATATGAACAGAGACATTAATGAGCAAGTGATAGACACATTTCATTATTACCATATATATTCATCTTATAAAATACGATGTGTTCTCAATTTAAAAATGGCAAATGCACAGGAAACAATTCTAACAACTAAATAATGCAACTGGATCAAACTGATCTATGTTACTGTCCTAGAATTCCATTAAAGAAAGAATAAGGGATTTTCCATGGAAGGTATAAAATAAGAAATGAAAGTCTGAATGATTTCAGCAAAAAAAAAAAAAAAATCAAGCCTTCATACAAACACATGATTCTGAATGAAATGTGAATGAAATACATCTGTTTAGATTTTTTCAAATAGTATAAATAACTCAAGAAGGCAAGATAAACCCAGTTTTTTACAGAGAAAATGATAAGGCAATAGAAGGGAAAAACCTCGTGTGCAGTTTTTATAGGCTCAATTCCGTGACTCATTTTCCATAGTTTCACTGAAATAATTAAAAATAAAATAGGAAGAGGGAAGTACTTTGGGAACTTCCTTTCTTCATACCTATGCATTTAAAGTGAAGATTTACAATTTAAAAGTAAAAACAGCCAAAACATTATCAGTTCAGATAATTGCTGATTTTTGCCCAAGTTTTAGAAAAAGTAGGGGGGAAAACACAAATCCATGATTAATGGGATGCATTTCTTTGGATGTATATACTTCCAGTGAACTGAAGGTGTCTCAACTTGAGCTCATTTTGAGAGGAATGAAGAACAAAAATAAAGTATGCTCTGGGGCCGCCCGGTGGCGCAGCGGTTTAGTCCGCGCTTGGCAACCCGGGGTTCGCGAGTTCGGATCCCGGGCGCCCGCCGACGCACTGCTTGTCAGCCACGTCGCGGCGGCGTCCCATATAAAGTAGAGGAAGACGGGCACAGATGTTAGCCCAGGGCCAGTCTTCCTCAGCAAAAAGGGGAAGATTGGCAATAGATGTTAGCTCAGGGCTGGTCTTCCTCACAAAAAAAAAAAATAAATAAAAAATAAAGTATGCTCTTTCTCCTTCACATTTTTTTTTTTTTTTTGGTCTAACACTTATTTTGTCTGCACAGAAATGGATTAACAAAAACCAGTAGAGGCAGCTGGTGATGCTGAAATGAATTTTTTTAAAGAAGAAATTGTAAAACTTGTGATGGAAACTAGAACACAGTTCATTTTGAACCATTCTGCCTTACCTAGATATCTTATTATTCAGTAGATTCTATCTCTTACTCATCTACCCCTTGGTATATTTGAGCATGTTGAATACACTTAGATTATTCAATTTATTTAACAAGATCTTGGGGTCATAGAACCTTTTGGATGTTATTTTCTGATATCTGTTGGGCTTCTGTGAAATCACGTTACTGAAATTATAGTTCCATAAAATTCTTCTCATTTTGGAAAAGGGTAGTGAGAGGTCAAGAAGGTATGAGACTGATGGATTTTATAAATGTGGTAAGAGAGAGCTGTGGTGTAATTCTAATAAATCTTATTCAAATAAGAGATGGGCAGAATCAATAAAAGGGTAACCTTAATACATGGATAAACCTCTACAATATGGACAGACAGAATTATCTAGCTCCACATGGTTCTCTGCAACGTAAATTCTGGAAACGATTCTATGTCAAGCATGAGAAGTGCAGCTTTGAGATAACTGACTTGATTTCTAGCTAATGGATGTTCCCTCTCTCCTTGCCATTTAGTCTAATGGAGTAAAGAAAAAGTGGTTTAAGGCTTTGTGGAGTTTTCCATGTATTGACAACTTTCCTACTATAAAGATGTATCCTAACTTCTCTTTTCTCTCCCCCTCATCCTCACTTCTCCCCTCTCCCCACACATAAACCAGCTACAAGATAGCATCTTCAACAGATGGCACTCAAGAGTGTTTGATCCTCTGACTGTTGGATTGTCTTCTTCTCAAATAAGGGTCCATCTAATCTTGTAGGGGGTCTTCGCTCAATGCAGTCGCTTTATGGTTACACCAAACATACGGACCACAGACAAGTTACAGTTTGATGAGAGAGCCAGGGAAATATCACATTATCCAGATTGGGCAATGCCCAAGGGGTTGAGGCAAAAGTGTGTCAGTTGGGTTTGGAAAAGTAAATTAAGAATATATTATGAATGTCTTTGTATACTGAATCATGATATTTGTGTTTAATGCTTTTGAGCAGGAGAGAAGCATAACTGGCTCTATGGGATAAAAAGCTTTTCCTCTCAAATGTGTGTAGACGCCATTCAAAAATGAGAGAATGGTGGTCATAAAACCATCCTATAGACAGTTGCACACATACAGGCCAGCAACAGCACAGATATATGCTAGAGTGCAAAGACATCGGGCTGAATTGGGAAGGGTTAGGTGTCATATGTCATTCTGGAGGCTGGCAATAAATTTATATTTTGCTGGGCCAAATGACTTATGTAAAATATTGTATGTTCTGAAAAATCACCACTACCCTCAAGTGAAGAAACATTGTAATTTCTATTTAAAAATTGTCCCCTAAAGTGCCTAAGGCAGCACAGACTAGACTGTATTGACAGGCAATTGGACTATACTCATGGTTTTCTCTGAGTCATTCTGATAATTTTTTTCCAGATTTGTTGCCTTTCTGTTGCATCAATTTGTCCTGCCTGAAGTGCTAGAATTTTATTAATATAAATATGTTAATTTATATTAATAATTCATACAGAATTCATTTATTCATATAAGTAAAATTCCAATACATAGAATTTTATTTTTCTGCCTTGTTTTCACAAATGTTATATTTTTGTTGTGTTGTTGCTGTTTGATCATTTTGGTTTTTCATTATTTTAGGTTCTAACACATCTACTTTGTACACAAAAAGTAAGCAATTCAAGTGAGTTTTGACTGATGTATACACCTGTGTAATCCACATTCCTATCAATATAAGGATATTTCCATCACTCAGATACTACAAAACAAAAGATATGTATGTTTTCCATGTCATTCAGTCCAAATTATTCCCAATTTTCCTTGTGATTCCTTACTAGACCCATGAGCCTTTCGAGATGGTGTAAAAAAACAATAAAAAAAGATGTGACATCTCACTCATGTTTTTACAGTCATTACATATTGGAACAATAATATTTTGGTTATCCAAAATATATTCTTAAAATCGACTTCATCTATTTCAATTTACTTTTTGAATGATGGCTGGGGGAATATTTCATATGACACATGTAGCTCAGAGTTTTGGTTCACTTTATATTTCTCTTGAAATAGCACTGGGTCAGGCCATTTACCTTCAATATTATAAGAAAGGTGTAAGCCTACCACCTTGTTATTTGTTTTCTATTTGCCACATTTTTTCTTTTTTCCTTTGGATTGGGTCTGTTTTAATAGTCCATTTAGCTCCACTATTGGGTTTTTCGTGACTCTTGGCTTATTGATTTAGTGGTTGCTCAATGGTTTACAAGTTTTAAATGATTACTGGCTACATTCAAATAATTTATACCATCTTATATGTAATGAAGGAACCTCACATTGTACACATTCATATTCTCCTCCCTTTATTTGTGCTATTTTAGTCACATATTTTCCTCATGCAGGGATTACATTACACAGAATATACACTGTTTTGCTTTACACAATAAATTATGATTTAATGAATTAAAAGAGATAAAGTTATTTTATATTTACCTGTATAATTACCACGTGTAGCTCTCTTCATTCCTTGCGTAGATATGTTTCCATCTGGTTTCACTTCCCTTCAAGACAATGCACTTTAATTAGAATTTCTTGTTGTTTATGTCTGCTGGGCTATGAATTTACTCAGCTTTAATTCACCTAAAAATATTTTCACTTTGCTTCATTTTTGAAGTATAATTTTTACAGTGCAGTCATATTTTCTATTTCTGCTTTTGTCATTTTTGGTAGTTTGTGTGTTTCTAGAAATTTGGCCATTTTGTCTATGTCACTTAATGTTTGGTATACAATTGTTCATAGTATTCTCTTGTAATCCATTTCATTTTGATAAGATTGATAGTAATGTGCACACTTTCACCTCTGACTTTAGTCATTTGATTCTTCTCTTTAGTCTTGGTCTGTCAAGGTAAAGATTCATCAATCTTTTCAAAGAACCAACTTTTGGGTTCATTGATTCTCTGTATTGGTTTTCATTTCTCTATTTTGTTTTTGTCCACTCTATATGATTTCCTTGTGACGGCTAATTTTGCTAAATATATAGTTCTAGGTAGGCAGACATGTTTCTTTTTCCTTTGAAGATGCTGCTTCCTTCCTAAGATAATAAGTAAGAAATCGTCGAGATTTTGTACGACATTTTGGAGAACGCAAAGCTCTGAGGGAATAGTGCTAATGAAGACGGAGTACTTAAACTCAACAATTATATAGGCAGAAAGAAGGAATTTTCTGAAATTTATCTTAAGGGCCACTTCCATGGAAATGACATCCCAGAGTACACCATCATAAGACACAGATAGCAGAGGATGCCCAAAAGAAGCTCAGCAGATCTTAGCACGGGAGAAAGTCACGATTGATAAGGCAAAACACCATCTGCTTTCTTAGCTGAAAATGAATTAGGGACTTTTACCAGTCCCTTAAGAGTCATAAATAGAAATTTTTTATCAGAAACTTAATTTCTAGCCTATCCCTTAGATATTATCTTATAAAGCTCTACTCAAATAGGCTGTATAATAAAACCAGTAATGCTCTTTAAACATCTTTATGGAGTTATAATTTACACAGATTAAAATTCATCCATTTTAAGTGTATATTTCAATGACTTTTACTAAATGTATGGAACTGCAATCATTTAATTATTTCAAACTACTCCCTTTTATAACCACCATAAAGTTCTTTCCAAAAAAAAACTTCCTTCAGAGTTTTTCATCAATAGATCTCTATATAGGGCGGATGTCCTGAAATTTGGCACAAATGTTTTTGATCTTCAGCATGAATGAACCAATTAAGCAGTCTCGGTGTAATAATAAGTATTAGTACAATAATTTGATTTTCTTCAAGGAGCTAATCAAAATGTAAAATGGGTACAGTATTACATAAACCATGACAACAGACTTTTGCGGAATACTCCTTTGTGTTCATTTCCCTCATTTAATCCTCAAAGCAATCCTCCGAAGTAAGAATCTTGCCTGCCCTCTCTGTACCCCAATAACAGCTCTGGAAACTCACCTTTGATGATTTATAAACTTCTGCGTAAAAAGCTTAACAAAATGGGTTCCTTGCTAATTCCAGGTTCGTATAATTACACATTTGTGTAGTGGGACGATAAAAGGTATTTTTCCCTAGTCATCTTTGCATCTCATGATTATAAATCAGAGACTATGTCATGCCAATTCCCCTTGAAACTGGTTCCCTTTCTATTTTTTCCAAACATATATGTCCAGAAAGTTTTATCTTGTCTGAATCACAGTTGCTATGCTGTCATGTAAAGATGCTGAATTATTAGTATTTTAAGATCCACTGAATATAATGTGTGCCAGTATTTCAGAATAATGGGCACTTTTCTAAACTTAATGTTCAGATAATGTATCATATAGGGATCACAGAATGCAACAAATTTTTATGAACTAACCAATATGTCTCATGCACTCAACTTTTGCTTTCAAAATGTGCAGTGCGTATGACTTGAACTTTTGTGAAGAACTGTGATGATCACTATCTATTGAATTAAAGTATGCTGTGCTATGACCAGCACACAACATGCTTCAAAAATATCCAAATAGAGTAAATGAAGACGAAGCAGTGGAAGAAAGCAATAAAGAGACTTCGTTGCTGTTCTCCTTTGATTGATCGTAGAGAAAGGTTGATGACACAATGAGTACTGCATTTCAGAGATGTTGAACACATCCACTCCCCAAAGTGCTCCAAGATGTCATTCTGTTGTATGCAGGTCACAGAGACCAGGATTGGGAAAAGTTCCTAAGGACACAGGTGCGGAAAGGTATCGCATCGGCTCCATAGTTTAGCCAAAGGGTCCAGCCGAATACCCTAAAAGCCTTATCATTTCCCCGTCCCTGCAAAGTGAAGCTGTTGATGACTCCTTTCAAACTGGGTGGGAATTATTTTACTAAAGAAAACTGTAATAATGACCTTGGTTTCCTTGGTAACTAGGAGTGGAACAAAAGAGAGGATAGAATTGACAGATCATAACCACATCTTATGAGCCTAAAGTCAACACCCACATGGCTTTACAGAACAAGGAGCTGCTCATTCCAAATGTGGCTCTGGTCAAGTGGAGAAATGCCACAGCCAGACAGTGACTTCCTGGAGAACCCCTGGCACCGTTTACTAGGAAAACTTGGGTCTCCCAGGCAAGAAGCCTTGCCTTAATTCAATACCCAAATGCAAACGGATGTGTACAGGTATGTCACCTACCACTAAACCTCCACCTCTCAGTCACCCCTTGCTCTATGTGGATGGAGCACACTGCTTTGGGGATGCAACTCCTGATGGAAATCTGCTCTCAAGCCCTGGTTTGGGGACAAATTGGGAATTGAAATTGCACAGTTGTTGAGGCTCACTGAACCTTAGATTTCTCACCTGTCTAATCAGGAGGAATCGGTGTTGATTTATGAATTAAACGGTATGTCTCAGATGTGCAACTTCTTCTTTTCTGTTGACTTCTGCTCAAAAATTACCTAACCTTCAGATGCCATTTTCTATGGCCTGGATTCACTTCTTTGCTTGGATCAAACCCGAGATCCTATACACAGTAAATAAACAGGAGTCTCTTAGTGACAATCTTCATGAAATCTTTGCCTCCTCTTGTCCCAGGGAAGACGTACATTTGGAATATTTCAAACAAACACTCATTATTTGTGCATACCCCATAAAAGAATTCATTATCAACACAGTCTGTCAGAATTCAATTTCATGGTTATCCTTAATTCTTATCAACACATTATGTGGATTTATTAGTATTGAAGACCCAATTGTACAATAAAATTAAAACTCAGTGACAAGACTTTAAAACCATCTTTTGCAAAACTGCATGACTAATACATCTCACTTTAATAAATATGGGATTTTAATAATTACATTTGTAATTAGTATAAATGTTGATATCAAAAATTCAAGCATACTGAAATATATTTTGAGAGCAGGAAGGCATATTTCGGCTGATTTTTTAAGACTTTTTTTCCACGTAGGGTTTTAAAACACCTAGTCCTAAGCACACATCTACTTTTAACACATTAAAAAGCACACGATGACCTTCAGAGAAGCTATTTGTGGTAGCGTCAGAAGTGCAATATGGAGTACAAAATTAAAATGTGAGATGTGAAAATATTGAGCAATTTATCTCCCATGGTCCATCACTCCGAAGCATCCGGCTTCTTAATCACAGTTCTAAATTCGTGTCTTTATGTAAGCAAGTCTGCCCACGAGGAAGGGGTAAATTAGTAACATATAAGAAATTCATTACTTCTCTCAGATAGCTCAAATCCATTTATTAATTACCTCTCATTCAGCACATTCATTAGCTTCATGGCAGTGTGGAAAGGCAATGCAAGTAAAAATAGGGAAAATTCTGCACTTATGTCTCCTTGAGGGCAAGTCCTGATGGATACCAAATCGAGGTACTTACTTAGGAAGATTAGCCCCAGGTTCATCACAAAAAGCCAAATCAGGTGGAAATAAACCCGGACTCTAAATGCTTCAGCCTCATGAGCTATTTCCATTCAAGACAAAAGACATGCAAGGTTCATCTCTCTAGACATCAAATCTAACATAACTGCAGCTGAGTTCAGTAAGTCTTTACAGGGCATCTACAGCTACTAAGGCAGCGTATGTCAAACTCTATTGTACACATGAATCTCAGGGTATCTCCATACAAAACAAATGCCGACTCCCAAGATCTTGGATGGTGGGGCATAAGAACCACAAAAAATCATATTCAGGGCCACATTCTACCCAGGACACAGAATATCTCAAATATCTTCTGGGAAAAGAGGAAAGAAAAATGACACAGATCTATTTACTGAGTCACCCTAGAAGAGTTGTTTCTACTTCACAAATGAAGTCCCTATGCTTGACACTTTGGTTTTCTTGCTTTTTGTGCTTTGGTGTATCCATGGTGACATACTAAGCCACATGTGACTTTTGGGTTGTTTATTTTTACAGTTAATATAAATCTGAGCAACTATTTTCCATTCATTTTATCCTATGTGATCATAGAGAATGGGTTTACAATGTGCGTGGCTCAATTTAAACACCGTTCAACATACGACGTTTCCAGAGTGATGTTTTTCCTTAAGATGGTTCTGCAAACCTAAATTGGATCCTTGTCCAAACAAACCAAGTATGAAAAAGCTGTTTTTGGAGAAAATCAGGGAAATTTGGAGGTAAGCAGGTCTGAGAAGACATGAAGAAACTATTGTGGCTTTTTTAAGGTCTTGTATTAGTTTCCTAGAGAACGCTATACAAATCCCCATGAACTGCATGGCTTAAAAGGACAGAAATGTATTCCCTCACCATTCTGGAGTTCAGAAGTTCAAAGTCAAGGTGATGGCAGGGTGAGTTCCCTCTAGAACCTTGATGGAGAATCTGTTCCAGGTGTCTCTCCTCGTTTCTGGTGACCGCTGGCAATCTTGGCTTTCCTTGGCTGTGGCAGCATCAGTCCAGTCTCCACCTCTGTCTTCTCGTCACCTCCTCTGTGTATCTTTCTTTCTTCTCTTTTTCTGTCTCTTATAAGGACACTTGTCATTGGGTTGAAGGCCCACATAATCCAGGATGATCTCCTCTTGAGATCCTTAACTTAATCACTGCTGGAAAGACCCTTTCCCCCAAAGAAGTCCACATCCATGGGTCCCAGATGGACATATCTCTAGGGGACACTGTTCAAACAAGTTCCGATGTGATGGTAGCATCATGTCTATTTACAAACTTCATAGCTGTCACTGATGAGAGCTGAAAGGATGACAGGTGGAAGCGTCTGTTGTCTGGAACTGGGTGTAACAGACTTCAACAAAGACAAACAAATGAAACGGAAGCAGGAGGTTAAATGAAAAAATGTTTGGAAGATATTTATTGTGTGACATCCATGACAGGTCTGCGAGAGTTGCTCCTCTTTTTTTTTTTTTTTTTTTTTTTTTGCATGTCTTGGGAGTTTCCATAACAAAAAAAGTTAATATGTAAGTATTAAAGACAAGAATGGCATTGTTTTCAGGATCAGCCATGGGGAGATAAAGTAAGGTAAGTGGAATGGTTTAATTTTATTCCTGTGTGACAATATAATATTACACCACGTGCATACACACACATGCACGCACACATTCATGCACACCAGTGCCTGGGGGAAGCATAATGAGGAGTGACTACTTAAGGGGTATGGGATCTCCTTTTGGGGTGATGGAAATGTTTTGAAACTAGATTGTGGTGATAGTTGTATGACACTATGAATGTACTCTAAAATAGTTAATGGTTGATGTTATCTGAATTTTACCTCACTTTAAAAAAGCACTATATTTCATCAAGAAAAACATAGTGTGTTTCATTTTTCCTACTAGCCTACCCCAAACTTGTACCGCAAATTTATCCAACTTCTATTGCTTTTAGAGGTAACATGCAAGAGGCTCTTTAAATATTCAGGTTTACTCACATTTGCTTGCTTTTCCAACTGAGCTGCATTAAAAGAATAGTATAGTCAATATTTCATTGAAACTGCAATTATGCAATTATTTCCCACCTCCCCATACTGACCTGCTGCTGACATTGCCAGGCTCTGAGCGCACCTGAAACTTTTTATGAGGCAAACGAAGTCACGGAAATGATTAGAGAAAACTTCCTTAAAATCAGGCGTTCTTGGGGCCAGCACAGTGGCGCATGCCGACGCACTGCTTGTCAGCCGTGCTGTGGCAGCGTCCCGTATAAAGTAGAGGAGGATGGGCACGGATGTTAGCCCAGGGCCAGTCTTCCTCAGCAAAAAGAGGAGGATTAGCAATGGATGTTAGCTCAGGGCTGGTCTTCCTCACACACAAAAAAATCAGGCGTTCTTTCTTCTTCAGGGCATAAGCCAGTATTTCATAACAATAAGTCACTTTCTTTATACCTCACTGACTAGTGAGTACAATGGAGCCTTTACAAAAAAATAATATTAAGATCAATCTTATTTGGTTTTGCCTCTACCAGTTGAAAAACCTCATTCAGTTGGGATGCTGGCAGATGGAGGGAAGAATAGAAAATGGTGATGGAGAAAGAAATTGCCAACTGGGTCTTCTGACCAGAATCAGAGCTGCAGCCTGCAGCTGCTATACCAGTGTGACTTAATTGTTTCTCCTTCTCCATCCCCTTTTATCTTTTCTAGCAAGGACGCCATTTTGGCTGACATTTGAGGTTTCAGGTGGAGTCTGAACAAATTGGTCTCTTCCTCCAGTGATATGGAGGTGGATGGCATATTGAGGCCAGAATGTTGTCGGGATGTTGGGGGGCATGGAGGATGCATGATGCTGGAAATCTCTACTCACACATGCAGATACACTCAGCTCCCTTCACCCTGCTCCCTGCCCACTATGGAGGCTGACCCATACGGATTCCATCAGTGGGGTCTGTGACTCCGGGTTTGCTTGGATTTGGCAATGGGAAGCTCTGCCAAGAGATCAGTGTGTGGGGTGAAGGGACCACAATTTGAGGGTATTTATCCTCCTGCTTTCTCCCTGTGATGCTTCTTATGATGGCAGGGTCTCTCAACTAAAGACAACTCTTGTTGTATTGCTCCCTTCTCCATAGGACCCTCTCCTTTTGGTTCTGGTAACCTCTTTCCCCTCCTCCCTATGGACTTGTGAACAGTCAGATCACTACCATTGTGAAGTCTCGCTGCTGCTTTGTTCCCTTATAGCCCAGCCACCTTTTGGTATGTAGCCCTGGTGTATGGCAGGCAGCATAATGGACCCCCAGAGAAGTCACGTTCTAACCCCAGAACCTGTGAATATGTTATGTTACATAACAAAAGGGATTTTGGATATGTGACTAAGGTTCCAGATGCTAAAATAGGGATATTTTAGTCACAAAGGTCCTTATAAGAAGGAGGCATGGGGATCAGAATGAGAGAGGGGATTTGAAGATGAAAGAAGAGGTGATGTGAGTCCCGGCTTTGGAGATGGTGGAAGAGGGCACAAGCTGGGGATAATGGGTAGCCTCTAGAACCTGGAAGAGAAGAGGAAATGGATTCTTCTCCCCTACAGCCTCCAGAAAAAATGCAGCCCTGCCAAAAACTTATTTTATTCCACTGAATTCCATTTCTGATTTCTGACCTCCAAAATGGCCACTTCTGACTAAGATAATAAATTTGTGCAGTTTCAAGCCACCAGGTTCATGGTAATTTGTTATAGCAGCAATGGGAAACTAATAAATGGTGTAAATACCTCTTTTAAATCATCCTAATTTGAGTGTCATCTGTTCTGAGTTGGGACCCTGAACCGATGAATAACTAATTGATAAAAATAGCTGAGATATAAAGACAAGGATTCATTCTTTTGCATTACTAGAATACTACCATATTCACTGTCAGTAAATTATCAAGAATCACCTCATTTAAGGTTTGCTTCTTGTCCCCCCAATTCATAAACCTGTGAGATGATGCATGCCTTTGTGACAGCATGCGTGACAGAACCATTGCTGCACGTTGAGTTGTTACTAAGGCGATGCTGAGATGGCGGTTGGAGCAGGGTATTTGCGGGGTCAGGCAGAGGAAGCAGACTGAGAAGAAAGAAAAGGGAACTTAGGCGCTGGTTCAATAAAGCGTCAGCCAATCCAGGTGGCTCTGGAGTGTCTGATACTCTGCGGAGGGACTCGGGGGAGCGAAAATGGGGTGGTCAGAATTTTATGGCCCCCAGCACAGAAGGAGCACACTCTTTTGAGGTGACTCTCGGCAGCTGAGCCAACCATGAAGTTGCTGACAGCTGCGGACTGTGGATAGCTTGGGAACAAGGACGTCCCACAAGGACTTCCCTAGAAGATCATCTAAGTGTTGACCATACCCTCTTAAAAAAGGAAGGGCTCCTCTGGGGTGAAAAAATATAATCATAACACAACACGAGTGATAATCAAAATGGCAAATGTTCATATAGCTCTTATTATATGTTAGGCAGTGGTTCCAACTCTATGAGGTGGGTGGGATCATTATCCCTAATTTCTACAGATGAGGAAACAGACCCATAGACATTGAACAATGTGTCCAATATCACAGAGCCAGTGACAAACCCAGGAAAGCCGACTCCAGAGTCAATGGACTTGGTCAACATGCGATTCTGTCTCCAGGAAGGAGTTCCCTTTGCCCTGTTGACAAACCCAAAGGGAGATGTCTTCATTTCATCCCATTGGCCTTATTTCTTCCAAACAAGCAGTAGGCAAGAACATTTACCCTTAGATTCTGTCCTCGTCCCTCTTTTTTTCCTTTCTTCCCTCTACATTCTCTTCTGGGATAATTACACTCGTTCTTATGACCCCAGAGAACCGATATTCCGATAAGCCCCCCTCCCCTCCTACCAACAAAAGTGTGCCCCTAAGCAGATCGACTCTCCAAAGTGCCAGACATGTATACTCCTTGTTCCTTCAGGGGCCACAAACACCTGGAAATGTAGATATCCAAAATGAAATTTGTACACCTCCTCCAAGGTTGGTCCTCCTGAATTGCCTTACCAGTGGTGAGTTGCCCCACGGTGCACACAGTTGCTCATGGCCACTATGGGTCATGGTTGACTTTTCCTGCTCCATCTCCCAACATTCAGGGGACCATCAAATGTCACTGAGCCAAGCTTTTGTTCCTCTGTATTTTGAATGTCTCCTCTCCTTTCCATGTCTGATGCTTCGATTCAGGTTCCACATCCCTGGATAATCTTCCTAAATACGACTCCTTGTATAAGTTTTTATCCCATCAAGTCCTCCCCACTGCAGCCACACAAACACAAAAGGCAATTCTGGTCACAGTACTCATGTGATGGGAAGTATTTCAGGGCCCTCCGGCCCAGAAAAAAATCTTTAGCAAGATGCTCTGTGACTTTCGAGGTTTGTCCCCTCCCTTCCTCTTAATCTTGTTCTTTTGTCATTTCTGCCCTGCGTCTCTATCGTGCCATCTCAGGAACTGCAATCATACTAAGCTATTTTCATATCTTAGGGAGGGGACCTGTTCCGTCTTTCCTTATACCGAGGCTCCTCAAACATTACTGCACCTACGAATCACCTGGGCATCTTGATTAAATGCATATTCTGACTCAGGAGGTCTGGCATGCAGTTGGGGTGTCTACATTTCTAACCATCTCCCTAATGATGCCGATGGTGCCAGTCGTGGATTGAATCGTGTCCCTCCAAAGATGTGTTGAAGTCCTAACCTCAGGGGCCAGTGAATGTGACCTTATTTGGAAATAGGGTCGTTGCACATGTAATCAACTTAAGATGAGGTTATATTGGGTTAGGGTGGGACCCATATCCAATGACTAGTGTCCTTCGAAGAAGGGGAGATTTGGACGCAGAACCACAGAGAGAAGGAGGAGGCAGAGATTGGAGTGAGGTGTTTTCAAGTCCAGGAAAGCCAAGGATGGCTGGAAATAACTAGCTAGAAGCAACAGGTCAGGATTCTTCTTCAGAGCATTTGGAAGACCTCGGCCCTCCCAACACCTTGATTTCAGGCTTCCGGTCTCCAGAAGGGTGAGGGAATAAATTTCTCTTGTTTTAAGTCATGATGTTTGTCGAACTTTGTTATGGAAACCCTGGGAAACTAATGCGCTGCTGGTCCCCTGGCCATACCATAGGTACCGAGAATCTGTACCTTTCCATCTAGAAGCTGGAATAAGCTTTTCCTCTAAACCCTCCACACCTGTGCTGTGGTTCCCACTACACCTAGGTGTTGGTTCCAGGAAATGTTTCACAGCTCATGTTGATGGGTCTCAGGATGCTGTGCACACATCTTAGCAGTTGTCTGGTTAGTTCTGCGTTTCCCTCATGCTGTGAGCATCTTCAGGTCAGCGTCCCACGTATTTCCATCTTTTCCTGCCCTGTCCTTAGAACTGGGCTTGACACTTTCTAGGTGCTTCCGGAGCCTTTCTGAATAAATGAATGTGCCTAGACGCCCAATAATAAGCACAGACGATTTCTACAACCATCTTAGGGATACTGTAACTAGTTTCTCTTTTTGCACTGAAACAGTGAAAAAAATCAGGAAAAGATTTATTTATATACTTAGGAAATCAGTAGAGGTCATAGTTCTGTCAACCTTCGAATTACAGGCTGTTAAATCTCATTCGAACCCTCTTCTTCCTGCAATAGTGTTAAATTAGTCCTTCAAGTATGATAGATACGGCTTTGTTATTTGTAAAATTCATAAAGCAGTTAGGAAAATATAAATCTATTGCATTGCAGGACCCTTATTGCATACAATATGTAAGATATCATCCATTTTCCATGCCCTGGGAGCTGAATGATCATTTGTGAAAGCAATTGCCCATTGAATATTGCTTCTAATAATCCTGTCCATCAATCACATATTTTTTCTTAATTCATCCATACACCCTTTTAAATGCAAATAAAGATCACCTTCCCAATACCTACGAAAATTAAATCCCATCACGAATGAAAACTTACAACCCTAGCTTATATTAGTTCATAGAGCTAGAATCCCAACAGTTAAATCTCTCCAACACCGTAAAAGTTAAGTGAGAAGTCTAATTTGGTGTTTGAGTTCAGCCTGGCGGTATTTACTGCTCTTATTCCCTGTGTAAACTGAAAATCATCAGGTGCCCACCTTGGCTGCTTACATGTTCTGAACTCAGAACTGGGACTGGACTCGTGGTGGGCAGAATAATCCTCAAGAATGTCCACATCCCAACCCCCAGAATCTGTGAATGTGTGACCTTACTTGGCCAAAGGCACTTGGCAGATGTGCTTAAGTAAAGGATTTTGAGATGGGGAGATGACCCTGCATTATCCAGGTGGAGCTCAATGTAATCACAGGGGTCGTTTTAAGAGGGAGGAGAGAGGCTAATAGTCAGAGAAGGAGAGGTGAGGATGGCAGCAGAGGTCAGTGAATAGAGAAGCCTCCAGAAGCTGGAAAAGGCTAGAATATGAATTCTCCCCTAGAGCTTCCAGAAGGAATACAGCACTGCCTACACCTGGATTTTAGCCCAGCAACACACGTTTTAGACTTCTGACCTCCAGAACTGTAACATGATGAATGAGTGGTGTGTTAAGCTGCTACGTTTGTGGCAATTTGTTACAGCAGCCACAGAAACTCACACAGACCTAACCCCAGATTGCCTCCATTTCCACCATTTTAGTGTGCAGGGCAGACTTAAAGGATGGCTGAGACAGCGTCTGAGTGCCTTCGTATCTGTGGCTGCGTCACTCGAGATACGAGTGATATGAGAATTTGGAAGAAAATAGGAAACTCTAATTGTACCGTTAAGTCATACAGCCATGTCTCTCTATGTGGACTCAAAACTCCATTGTACATGGCTAGGGCGATGTGGAAGTGAATTACTGGGCAAGGGAAAAAGAAAAACAAAGCACAAAGCGTGAGAAAGGAAAGAGCGTTGCACAGTTCTCTGTGGGTTTGAGGTCTCACACAAGGAGGTAACCCTGCTATTCTGTTGTGCATAATTAATTGACAAGCCTCGTCTCAAGAAGGGGAGACTGGGGTTGATTTGTGCCTGCCTCCTGGTAAGGCGTTTACAGCAAGCACAGTGAAGATTGATATTCCTTTGTTTTAACCCAAACAGCATAATCACGGCTTGATGACCAGTCACCCCACCTAATCCTTTCCCTAACGCCTCCATGCACCCCAAGACAATTCAGTCCCTGGGCCACCAGCTAGGTTGTAATTACAGCTTTGATGAAGATAAAGCATGTTTGGATCTTTGCTATCGAGCAAGATATCATTATCCAGCCACAAAGGTATCACTCTCTTGGGAGCCAAAGGTCAGTGTACCTTTTGAGTGATGGATCTCTATTCCTCTGGCTGCAGGTGCTCTGCAAATATGAAATGTCTATGAACCTCCTCGACCCCAATGGATGGTTTCTAATTGAGGGATATTGTCTTGAAGACGTATTTGCAGGGTAGAAAAAGTACCTGTGTGCCAAAATAATTTACAGCAGGGGAAAATAATACTCAGAAATTATCTGGCTCCACAAAACATATTTTTAAAAATTACCAATGATAGATTCTTATATTCAAAATGTCCTCTATAGCATTCTTTACGAATGTCTGCAGAAAAGAAGCACTGGACTGAAGCTAAATAGCTTAACAATAAATCAAGGTTTTAAATGATACGACCAAATGTTTAGTAAGCAACATCTTTTATTTCCCCTTAAAGGGTAAGCCATATAAAAATAATGCAGTTCTAAAAATATGAAGCATGTAAAATAAAGCAGACACATAAAATAATGTGTCATTTTTGGTGATTTTTTTTTTAAAGAAGGGGATTGGAAAGAGAAAAATCTGATTTTTATTATGGACTCAGCATGAAGTTGCTGGATGATCTTGGGCATGTCAACTACTGCTAAAAAATTCTAAATTCTAAAATTCTAGTATTCTCATCTTTGAAACAATGGGTTTGAGGTTAATGTTGAAAAGTTCTGCTGTTTATGTAGAACTCAATATGACCCATGCAATGGGCTGAGAGATATATATATTGTGTGAATATATTATATATAAATATATATTTTATATAATTTATTTTTATATATAATATACACATTTATTTACACATGTATAATAACATGTATGCATATTTATATCATATAATAGTAAATTAATATATTATATAAAATTACATTCATGTTATAGTATAATATACAATATAACTTTATATTACATGTAAATATACACACATATATTCTTTAATTTCATTTGATCCTTATATCAATGCAAAGTGTTGTCACTGTTTTTTTCCCACTTTACAGATGAGGAAACAGAGGCCCAGAGAGTTAGCTTACCTTTCCAATGAGATGTAATTGAAAGGGTCAGAACTGGAATATAAATATGAGATGATTCTAAGAGTAGTGTCCTATTTGATCAACCTGCCTGAAGATCTCCTGGGTCCTGACTCACAAACAGCTGTCTTAGCCTCACCCCAGACCTACAGAATCAGAACACTGGGCAGCGCCAGGATCTGCATTTTTAGTGCACTTTCCAAGTTATTTGTAAGTATCCAAAAACCTGAGAATTGTTGCTTTCCCGATTAAATTGGTTTCAAAGCCACTTTTTGGTTTTACCTTCTAAGGACTTTAGACATTCAATGACAATTTTGCAATGATATATACAGATCTTTTGGCTAATTATATATATATTTGTCATAGAAAGATTTACAAAATGTGAACATTAATCCTTTTTAAAAGCACCACAGGGAAGATGAATGATAAGAAATGTATCACAGATTTGCCTTAATATCTTTTTAAAGGAAACAGGAAAAGACAATTTAAATTCTATATCAATTTGTATACACTGAAGAACCTCTATTTCTTCATCAGACGTGAAATTACTCATTATTATGCAGACCGAACATGCTGTCAATAATTGTGTTAGCTTCCTAGGACGGCTATAACAAAGTACCTCACACTGGGTGGCAAAAACAAAAACAAAACCTGAAATATTCTCTCCCAGTTCTGGAGACCAGAAGTCTGAGACCAAGGTGTGGGCGGGGCCCAGCTCCCTCTGGAGGCTCCAGGGGAGGGTTCTTCCTGCCTCTTCCATCAGCTTCTGATGGCGCCTGGCGATCCTTGGCATCCTTTAGCTTGCCCTGCATCACCCCAATCTCTACCTCCGCCTTCACACGGCTGTCTTCCCTCTGTGTGTCTGCATCCAAATTCCCCTCTTTTCCTAAGGACATCAGTCACTGGATTAGGGCCCTCCCTGATCCACTGTGACCTCATCTTGATGACATCTGCAAAGACCCTATTTCCAAAGAAAGCCACCTTTGCAGGTTCCAGGTGGACTTCAATTTGCGGAGACACATTCAACCCAGTAGGTTGACCTTCAAGGTGGAAAATAATTAGAGAACATTTACAGAATTGTAGACAACTTTGAAAGAATGGATGATGGCACATATTTTGTAGAGGTGACCACTTTAGCGTTCTGCTCTACACCGTAGTGCCTCTAGTTACCAGTGCTGTATTGTACACAAAAAGTTGTTGAGGAGATCTCAAGTTAAGCTTTCTAATCACAAAAAAAGGAGGGACAGCAGGAGCACACTTCTGAAGGTGATGGATATGTTTATAACCTGGATTGTGGGGATGGTTTCACAAGTCCACACCTATGTTCAAAAGTATCAAATTGTATATTTTAAATATGTGCATGGTTTTTGGATATCAATTACACCTCAAGAAAGCTGTTAAAAAAAAAAAAAGAGAAGGAAATACATCTCCCTGTAGGTCAGAGGTAAAACTTGGTGGTGGAATAAGTCAGGAGCAGGGGGCGATATGTGACTGTGCACACCGGATTCCCGGGTAGGCAGATGGTATGCGTGGTTGGGTTCATTTTCACATCCCTTTTCTGATACTACCTAGAAAGTTTCCCTGGGTGTTTCATTGACCTTTCCATAAATTTGTTATTTTTCTCACATTCTTCTCCACAGACCTTTTTTGTAAACAGTATTTGCAGAAGGAAGGCACAGAAATCTATTGCACTTTCCTTATTTTAACATTTTACTTCAGGGACTTTTTTTTTTCTTCCTTTCGGCAGTGTGATGGCGTCACTTCTTTAAGTGCAAACCATGAAAGGGCTTCAGGGCCAAGTCACTTACGTGAACGCTTATTACATAACCAGTTCTATTGACGTTTTGTAATTTTGCTAATCAACATAAACCCCTGAAGTAAGATTTAAAAATATGGGTACATTTTCCTGTTGATTGAATATTTTATTTTGCATGCATTTGATCCTTCTGCCTAAACATACTTGGTTTAATTTGTTTTATCATGCTAACTAATTTTTTGTTCAGTGTACTAGGTGCACACTGCCCTTAACGTGTACCTCACAAATTGATTTTCTGGGTGTGAAGTTACATTGTCACATGAACAAACTTTAAACAATGGCTTGCCACACCTTCTAAAGGATGCTATACTCCCACCACTAAATCCAGCTTCTTCCGTTCTCTTGAGAATAAAATCATTAATAATTAACTTCTGAATGTGGCTTATAACATCATTCTATATTTTCTAGGAGAAAATTAATTCTACACACAGTAAAGTAAGCTTATCTGTCATGTGTTAAAGTGCTATTCAATTTTGAATCAGGATTTAGTTTGAAAATATAGTCCTTTGAGATCATAGTTTTTCCTAGGATGGAAGGAAGGGACCATTGTCCCTACAGAAGACCCAAAGGTCCATGGAAAGATGAGAAGGAGGAAGGTCTATAACACTGGACGTTATACATCTTCATCTGGCCTCATGTACACAACACTGAGCTCAACTCCTCAGGGATGAATAGCCTGGAAATGAGAACGAGGTCAGAGATGTGATCCCATTGCAGGTCTATTAGTGTTATTTTTGCTCCAGAGACTTAACCCCGGTCAGCTGTTTTACAAATGGATGTTCTTACTCATAAAGAGGATTGGGCAAAGGAGAGCGGATAGCTCAATGCCTGAAAACCCATTATCACCATTGGAAAATGTTTTGTGTCAACACTTGCACACAGCTGGTAAGAACCCCATGTGGAGTCCATATCCATTTCTACAGAAAAGGTGGCATCATGAAAAGATTATGGGCTTCTGAAGGCTTATTTCACCCAGGGTCAGCCAGTTTCTTGGCTTGGAAAAAGTTACAGAACAATTTTGTCTTCCTGCATCTACCTCTTGTACAACGACAGCTTTATCAAAGGAAATAAATGCATATCAAATGCACTATCTTAGGTAGTTAAATTACTGTGTAGTTACTTAAGAGCAAAGGAAATGGAATATCATCAACTGGGTTCCCATTTCAACTCCTCCATGGACTCCCCAAGAGAATTTCAACCACTGTCCATGTGACTTTGGACCATTTACTTAAAATTGTTATGCCTTGATTTCCTCAGATATGAAATGAGGAGGATAATGGAACTTTTCTCATGATATGACAAATAAATGACATAATATATGCTGAATGCTTAGAATTGTGTCTGCCGTATTTTAAATACACACATATTTTATTTATTATTTGTTCAGAGGAAACCCTAATTGTGATAGCTTCTGCCAATTGTCAGTTTTCTCAGGGACAAAATAAATGTTGGATGGAAATAGGAAATTTCTGCAGTGGCATCTCAGAGGATACCTTTGAGCCCCTTAAAGGACGATAAAAGAGATACATGTTATCAATGGTTGTATATGGAGGACAGAATTAGAATCCTTGTTATCATCAAATAATGGAAACACTTTTTGTCATTAATTTTTTATTATGAATACACTTCTCCCAAAAGGAAAAACATATCATTAGAGAAGAAAGTATCTATTGTTTAGTTGTAAAATAAAAATGTAAATACATAATTTGGCAATAGGCTTACAACAGTTGTTCAAAATTAAAATTAAAAGAAAAAATTGCTGTTTCCAAGTAACGATTATTTCCAAAGTACAGTTTTTTGGTTTCGGGGTTTTTTTCTTTATAATTGTCCTTCTGAGAGAGCCATTAAATTGAATTATATTCAATACTTTGTAATGTTTTAATAAACAAATAGAATCTCCCCAAAGGGCACTTGTGGGACGAAATTGTTTGTTGATAATTTGCCCTCAAACCATTTTTACAAAGGAAAGCTAAGTCCTGTTTAAGTTCCTATTTAAATGATTACGGAATTTCTTATGAAAATCACAATATACTGAATTTTTATTCTGGTATTCAGATTTTTACACACACACACACAGCATGCATGCACACAAAAACTCTGGCCATTAAGTCAACTTTTAAACTATGTTTGACTTTTATTTTAAACATCCTTTCACTATTGGTTTTGAAGTCTCTTCAATGCGCCTGTCTCTTCCAGCAATCATGCCACTTAAAATAACAAAGATTTAGCAGGGCAGAAAGCGATAAGGCATCAAAATATTAAATTGAGTAATTAACATTAATTACTTTTAGGGTGGTAGGATAATGCTCATTTTTTTTCTTTGTATATTTTCTGCATTTTAAAAGTGTTCCCCCTCTCACTTACATTACCTTATAAAATAAAAGATCTGTTTTTTTCCCCCTGCAGGATCTTTGTCTTCATCCAGGATATAAAGGATTTTTGTCACATTGTGATTATTTGGAATTGATGTATTTTTTTCCCTTGAATTCTTTACCATATTAACCTGTACTTCCACAAAAAATTGAGGGCAGTTTTTAAGCTAACTATCCTGTGTGTATTAATACACCTTTATTTTACATCTATCCCAACAACCTGTGCATTTTCTACATAAACTCTTCTTTGTCATTAGTTCCATTATATTCTGCAAAATGCCATCTCTGTTGCTTTTTCGAGAGTGTGCCTGGGAATATCTAAAGTAGAGAACAAACCCTCTTACCGTGAAATTACAACTCTTAATTGAAAGAAAAATGTTACTAACACATGTACCCTACATTCAGGATATATACCTTTCTTAATAGGTGTAACAAAAACTTTGTCTTTTGCAATTCTATGCTGTGAAGGTACGAGGGAGAAAGAGGGAGAGAGAGGTGTCAATAACAGTTACAAATATGGTGAAGAAACTGATGCCAGCACACTGGGGAATAATTCAGAATGTGAAGCAAAATGAATTGTTTTGTGGGGAAAAAAGAAGAAGAAACAAGAAAACCTACTCAGATCTTTGCTCATAGCAAACCCCAGCTTCATTTTACAACGTAGAAAAAGGGCCGGCATATTTTTCTACAAGGGGGCAGGTAATCAATATGTTTGGCTTTGCAAGCCAAGTGGTCAACTCTGAAATGATAGTCCAAAAGCAGCCATTGGCAATATTGCAAATGAATGGGGGTGGCGGGGTACCAGTAAAAGTTTGCAAAAACGGGTCATAGCGCTGACCGCCACTTTTTAGTTATCCGCCTCTGTTGTTGAGTCTACCTAAGAAGGGTGAAAATACACTTCTGACCATTTACGCCATGCCGAGGCTTAAAAACAAAAAGAGACAAAGAAACTGAGAGCAAGTAAACTGTGCAGAAATTCTCCAACCCTCCAGAGCAGAACACGGGGTGGTTCTCCCCGCCAGAGTCTCTCCCACCTGTTTCCACATTTCTGCTTCTGTTTCCTCCATCCGGGCAGAGGGTGCAGAATGTTATCAGTGGCAGAGCATGTCCTTAGAGATAATTTTACTCTAAATAGAATGCTGTAAGTAAGGGCAGAGCAAAAGTACCCCAGTAGCCATGCATGTTCTGAATCTGGGAGTAACTTTTTTTTTTAATTTATTTAAGTTCAGCTCAGAAAAGCAGGGAAACAGACTGAGGGATTAGGACGAGGATGAAACAGCCAAAGAAAGTTGGAACGGTGCTGTTTGGAACTGAGGGGACTTGAGACTATCCATGTCAGGCTGTCCCCACACTCCAGACCAAAGCAACCATGAAGCAATGAGGTCCAGACACTCCCCTCCAACAGCCCATTGACAGCTGTCACCTCATTCAAGATGAGTAAGGGAAAAAGACACACACAAAAATGCAGAATTAAAGAAATGGGAACTACATCCATGGCATGCAAACAAAGAATATCAACCTAAAATAGCCCACTGTACCAGAGTAGCAAAGAAAACTGCATTAGAATTAGGGTTTCAGGGGCCAGCCAGTGGCCTAGGGTTAAATTCTCGCATTCAGCTTCTGTGGCCCAGGATTCGCCAGTTTGATTCCTGGATGTGGACTTACTCACCACTCATGGAGCCATGCTGAGGTGGTGTCCCATATAGAAGAGCTACAACTCTACAACTATGATACACAACTATGTATTGGGGCTTTGGGGAGAAAAAAAAAGAATCAGGATTTCACACATCTAAATTAAATCTGACATGTGGGGAATAAAATGTGACATTTCATTACTTTATTCAGTAACTCTTTGGCAGAGTTCATGGTGCAGTTTTATGACAAGGCTGTTCATGATGGGCAGGACAGGTGCTGTTGCAAATGAGATATCCCACCACTGCGTGGGGAGCTCCCTGCCTAGTGGGGGAAGCAAATGGGAAAAGAACTGATGAAGATGAGCAGCCAGATGAGGGAGATGAAGGGAGACTTTGTAGTGGGGATAAAAGTCTCTGCTGAGACCTAATGGATGACATCAGACAAAGACAGTCTCTGGGCAACCAGAGAATTTCTCAGTTCAGGGATTCCAGTCATGGGGAGTATGACATGGATCCAGTTACCAGACTTGATTGGCAAAATGGAGACTATAAATAAGAAATGAAGAATCCATACCATCATCAGCTTTGGAGGTCCCTGAAGGATATTGTAACCTGATGGTAGTCCAGATAAGCGTCAATGACCTCAAGATGCGGGCCAGTGGTCACCAGAAGTGAGGAGGACAAATTGTAAGGACTGAAATCTGACTGGAGTCTGATAAATAAAGTCATTGGTATGCATTGGAAAGTGTTCTTTGGACATACAGTAGATACATTAAAAAAATTTTTAATATCCTAAGTTATTGTGTGAGTTGCAATTCTTCCCCACTTGAGTAATTTCTTTTAAATGTTGTTATTCAATAGAAATAACTATACAGTTATGTGCCACATAACAGCTTTTCAGTTCACAACAGACTGTATAGACAATGGTAGTCCCATAAGATTAGTACCATATAGGGGGCCGCCCGGTGGCGCAGCGGCTTAGTCCGTGCTTGGCAGCCCGGGGTTCGCCAGTTCGGATCCTGGGCGCCCGCCGACGCACTGCCTGTCAGCCATTCCGTGGCGGCGTCCCATATAAAGTGGAGGAAGATGGGCACGGATGTTAGCCCAGGGCCAGTCTTCCTCAGCAAAAAGGGGAGGATTGGCAACAGATGTTAGCTCAGGGCTGGTCTTCCCCACAAAAAAAAAAAAAAAAAGATTAGTACCATATAGCCTAGGTGTGTAATAGGCTATACCATCTAGGTTTGTGTAAGTACACTCTGTAATGTTCACACAATGATGAAATCACCTAATGACGCATTTCTCAGAACATATCCCCATCATTAAGTGACCTCTGACTCTACTTCCTAACTATCCAGACAGGAGCTCCCTTACTACAGAACCCAGCCCAAGGTATGTTATTCTAAGATAGCATGTAACTAAGCTGGTGGGATTAGAGATATCATAGATACAGTTCAGGTTTTAAAAATTAAATTTTATTCTATGAGTTACGGGAAGTTAAACCAGCAGAAAATGAAATCCTAGCGAAAAAGAATTAGAAAATGAAGTTTGAGCCTCAGGGGAAATATCAGAAAATGACTAATGAAATGAAAAAAAAATGTAGCTCAGACTGAGAATATGAAAAAAACAAAAGGAATGGAAATCACTAACCAAAAATGTGTGACATAGTCTTCAATAATAAATGATGTATAAACACTAAACTAATGTGACCTGTGTACGTTGTGGTTAAAAAAAAGAAGAAGTAAAAAGAAAAAATGTGAAGAATGAGAGAAAATAGCTACTGCAAAATATGTGGGTGTATTCGTCAAGGTAGATGATATTTTGGCTACATAGTAGGACAAAGTTTTCTTTTACCTTCAATGGAAGGGACAGGAGGCTGCATTGGGTTTCTTCCAGATGGATTCTGTTACTTATGATGAAGATGCTCTTTCACCTAAGACTACTAGCCTCAAGAAAGAACAAATAGACCTCCTGCCACTTAGAACGACCTTGTTCTCCTGCCTGAGAATGGTTTAGGTATCTTGGAGCCTGGGTATCTGGAAGATGATTTTGGTAAGAGTAACATGAACTCAATCAAGTTATGGGCAGCTTTGGTCAAAGACTACTAGAACTTCTTTCATCTGAGTGATTTTCCTGGTGAGTTTGTTGAGTGTTTTGTATTCTTCATTCAACCAGGTGGGAAACCTTTGGGCAAACTCTTCCAGTAGGTACAGCTAATCCTTCAAACAGGCCAGGGTGGGTTGGGAGGACCTGTGAGTTTTAGCCAAAGAGGTTTGGTAGCCTATGTCAACATTAACAGCAATCTAGCAAGTGACCTGTCTTCAAATCCTGGTGGGGAGTGGTCAGGCTCTCAGAGGGACTATTACCAGATGACCAGATTCCTTAGTGTTTAAGAGGCAACTCACTGTCCATTCTAAAGTTTTCCTCAAATTTTATGGACAAAATAATATACTATGGACAGTCAATGAACATATATGGAGCACTTTTGTTTCTCCTTGCTTTATTCCCTTAGAAAGATTATTTTCCACTATTTGTGAAAGAACTGGGGCCAAGGTATCAACATTACACATCATTTCCCTTTTGGCCTAAAGTAAAACATTTGTAATAGAATTTAAAACTAACTCTGATGGTCAATTTTATGTGTCAACTTGACTGGCTATGGAGTGTCCAGATATTTGGTCAAACATTATTCAGGGTTTGTCTGTAAGAATGTTTTTGGATGATCTTAACTTTTCAATGGGTAGACCTAGTGAAGAGATTGCCCTCCCTGACATGGGTGGGCCTCACCCAATCAGTTGAAGGCCTGAATAGAACATAAAGGCTGACCCTCCCACCAGTAAGAGGGAATTATCCTGTCTGACTGCCTTGGATCTGGGACATGAGTTTTCTCCTGCCTTCAGACTCGAATGAAAACATCAACTCTTCCTGGATCTCAAGTCGGCTGGCCTCAAACTGGAAGCACACCTTTGGCTCCCCTGGTTCTCAGGGGATTGTACTCAGACTAGAATTACACCATTGGCTCTCCAGATTGCCTCATGGGATTTTTTTTTTTACTTTATAAGCATGAACAGGAAAAGGTCACTAGAAGTGAGAAGGATAAATTGCAAACAGCGAAATTCAGGTAACGAAATAAGTTCCAATGATGTAATAGGCCAACAACTATCAAAAAAGTGGAATAACTGGTATCTTTGAATTCAGAGGAGAGAGAAGGCACTGTGTAGGGTATACTATGACTCTATGGAGGAAGACACTGAGTTGAGCATTGAAAGAAATGTAATAGCTGCAGAAATGAGGACAGACTGTAGCGATATGAGAGAAAGCAAAGCATTCCATTCCAGAGCTATGGTGCTGCTTTAAGCTCTCCTCAAAACTTCCCTTCCAACATCACTGCATATTATGCCCAGGATTTTCCTTTCACAGATGAAAATATTTTTACTTTCTTCAAATATTACATCACTTTCTAAGCCTGAGAATCCTTGGTTCCTGCAGAATCTGATGCAGAAGCCCTAAATGTAAAATAGAGCACAGAAGAAATTACCTAGTTGAGGAAGGAGAAGGGAAGCCAACTGCTGTCCCTACACACAGGGTATCAGGGTCCCATGTGTCCATTTTCTCTTCACTGACACCCTAAGAAACCTCTCTGCGGTATCTAGGGGTCTGGAAAACACCATTTGAAAACCACTAAGTGTGACTGTTGATTACTAGTAGTTGGGAAGAAGGGGTTAAGTTACAGATCTGCAATCCATTCTTTCTCTACCCTGGTAAAGAAAGAAGGAAGACAAATTGGTCAAATCCCCTTGAAAGCACGCTTATGAGAAAACTTCCTGGCAAGCACTCTATTGTTATGTCAGAGGGAGAGTCTTTATCTAGGGAATGCTCTTGGAAGGACGTACCTAGCCTGGCGAGAATTACTTATGGAAGCAAACCTCGACTCTATGAATCTATAGGACATGATCTCATGGAAAATTTTATGGAGGCTATGTAACTCTATGAGCGGAAATGAGAGAAATTTCATGACCAAAATGGCTGCCTTCTGTGTAAGTAATGTGACTGCGTACATCGATGAGTGAACTCATATGTCGGACCAGAGTTTACCCTGATGTGGTAAGAAAGCACTCCTCAGACCATCCCTGTTTAAGCTCTGCCTCCTCTGCTGTTTGCAACAACATGAACAGACCTAGAGGACATTATGCCTAGTGAAATAAGTCAGACAGAGAAAGACAAATACTGCAGGATCTCACTTACATGTGGAATCTAAAAAAAAAGTCAAACTCATAGAAACAGAGAACAGATTGGTGGTTGCCAGGGGCTAGGTGCTGGAGAAATGGGGAGATGTTGGTCAAAGGGTATAAACTTCCAGTTACAAGATGAGTAAGTTTTGGGCATGTAACGTACAGCATGGTGATTCTAGTTAACAATCTCTATCGTGTACTTGAAAGTTGCTAAGTGAATAAATCTTAAACGCTCTCACCCCCGAAAAAAATCATAATTTTGTGAGGTGATGGATGTGTTAACTAACCTTATCATGGTAATCATTTCACAATAAACATGTGTATCAAATCATCACTGGTACACCTCAAACCTAGTGTTATATGTCAATTATATCTCAATCAAGCTGGAAAAAAAAATTTTAATTAAATTAAATAAAACATAAGATGTCTTCTTTCCTTTTGATTTCTTTTCTTCTTTCTTCCTTCTTTCCTTTCAACTTTCACTGTAATTTTTGATTTACAAGCCCCAGTTCTTGATTAGCAATGAAGGATTAGTATGTCAAGTATCTTCCTGATGATCAATGTTTTTTTAAATAGTGGAAAATGCTTTTTTTCAAAATACACAAATATTACTTAAAAGATTTCTTAAAGAAATAACAGGTGTTTTTTCAGGAAAGAAACAAAACAATACTTCCAGTATGCATTTATTCTCATTGTTTATTCTAATTATAATTATATATGTGTGCACATGCATACCTATATGTATACATGTATAAGTACACATGTATATATGCACATGTATACATATATGTATATATAATGTGCTATATATTATATAATATACATACACACATATAAATTCTAATTGTTATTGACATGACCTGAAAAATAAAGAAATAAAAAATATAGAGACATATAGATTCTTTTCCCGTCACAGATATAGCAAATTTTCCATAAAAACCACCAAGGCCATTGCTGTATGGTGTGAAGTGGTTCCAGGACAGCAGCTACTGTTCCTCCTTATCTATATCCATAATTTCATATTCCATGTCATCCCCTACTCATGTACAAACTGTCTAATTGTCACTAGCTCATTTTCATACTTCAATATGTACATATTTATGAGAGAGTTCAAAGGAGAGCTTTCTTGTACAGAAATGTGTTTTGGGGGTACCGCTTTTTACCAAATTTTGAATATACTTTCCTTTTATTCATTATAAGAGTCCCATGGGTTACAAAGGCAGCAAATGGCTTTTGAATATGTCAGGCAGGAAATGATCTGGCAAAGACGATGCATGCATTCTTTGTGTTCATTTATAGTGTTTTAGGACAAAGGTCATCTAAATGTGTGTGTGGAAAGTCAAGATCTTCTTATGTATACACTTGGGGAATGGACACAAAAATAGACTGAGTACCCAGACTAAGGTCATTATCTGCGTAACCTAAACATTTATTTAGAAGATTATTTTTCAAAATAATCAAAAACTGACAAATATAGCACAGTTAACGGAGATTTATGATACTGCACAAACTTCATTTTTAAGCCTCTGTTGGAGGATCCAGATAGAATCAAATACGTTTGCGTCCTTTGAAGAATATAAATTGTTTCCACTGTTGGCCATTCCCTGGGACTTTGTTAGTCACTGTCCAGGGATCACAGATAAGGGCTGTGGTGTGAGGCTGATAGGAGAGGAATGTACACTGTTGATAAAAATCAAGGAGCGCCCTCTGATACTAATGGGGCTATCAAGCAGCTCGCTGATACAAATAGTTTCATGGGTTCCTTGGAATCAAACAACTTCACTTTCTCAGAGGGAAGTAATTATCTTGTCTGACCTTCCTTCCAAGATGTGGCCAGCCTTCCGAATATTATGCAGCTAGCTTCTCGCAGGCACTTAAGAGCTTTCCTTCAATATGTCTCCTGGAAACCACAAAGATTTTTAGGATTCTACTTCAGAAGTCTGCCATTATTTACCGCTCAGACTAGGGGAAATGAAAGGGAATTCTTGATCTCTCACGTATCTTTCCGCTCTAGCATTTGTGGTAGACATGGGTTTCAGGATAAAATTTATGGGTGTGGATTCCTTCTAAACAAGTGTTATACAGCAGTAAAATGTTCAAACGATTAATGCCGAGATGACCTTTGAGAGAACATTCTTACTTGTGGCCTATTCTGGCTCCTTCTACCTTTTGCTAATCAACCCAGACTATTTTGCAAATGTTGGCAAGTCCCTCCTGAAGGGCTATTTAGCAAGTTTCTTAGCATTTGTCCTGGTTTCCATAAGTCATATGTAAATATTTGCTTTCGTTCTATATTTCCTTTTCTGACCCAGCCAATATTATCATTCCTCTGCTTACAATGAAGGATACTATTCTCCTGAGAATTTTGTAGCAACTTGAGAAGAGAGACAGATTTAGATATACGTATATAAATATTAGTTGACACACACAGTTAGGGATTAACAGCCCAGTGTAAATGCCAAATGTTGACCCAACTCTCTCCATCAACAGTCTCAACTCTCCTGTTCTCCCATCAACCCCCCTCCACATTGCAGGCACACATCCGTTTCCTAAGTCAGAATCACCCATTATGTGCTTTTCTTCTCAGGCTTGTCAACATATGTGGTCTATGCAGAGCTGGGGGGCAAGTGAAGTGACAACTGGAATTTCTGAGCTCATGTAATTAGTCCTCATCCTTAGGAGGAAAGAGGAGGAAATTAGAATGATGTCTGCTAGGCCTGTAACTGAGTTCCATGGACAAAGAGATGGTTAAATTAGAAACAGTCCCTGTTAAAAAAAAAAAGGAGGAGAGAGGAAATTGTCCCTGTCCTAATGGTATCCAGGGAAACAGAAAGTAAACAAGAAATTAGAATGTGGTTCAAGTTCTATGGTATGAGAAACACTGGCTACCTATCCCTGTACTGCCTTAGTGGATAGTAAGAAAAATTATAATTCATGCCAGTCTATATCCTCAAAATAGGCTAAAATTGGATAATGCATGTCCAGGATGCTGCCTGTTGTAAAATGGGTACCTCATTAAAAGTAATTCCCATTTCTTTTCTTTTCTACTGATTTCACAAAGTCAATAAACCATGTAACCTGCCCCGGGCCAGTGCTCTAGTATCATAGAAATGATAGATCAGAGAGAAAGCTGACTTTCTTCAAAGACGTTGGCAACACCTGGAGGATAGCTGTTTCCAATTTTCCACCTACTCTTCCATCTTCTGTATAATTGAGAGTATTTTCTATGATACTGGCAACCTTCTTGTATAAATGTTGTAAGCTGCTGAAGAGACTGTTCCAGGGTGCCCATCATGTGGATGTCTGTTTCGTTCTAGGCTATCAATCACATCCCACTGGAATCCTATTTCCATGCTTGCTCCTGCAGGCCATGGCCGACTAGCCCACCCAGGATGTCCACACACACCAGCCATACTTTTGACGTGTCAGTACTATTATGCACCACAAAATAAGGGGGTAAAAATGAATGGAGACAGGCTTCCAGTTTCAGCTCTGACATGCAAGTAGGTTAAAGCATCCTAAACTGAAATTCAAAGAGAAAAGAGAATGATGAAAAGCAACACTACAATGACCAAGAATTGTGAGACAAATTCAAAAGTTGTAGCTTTCTCATACTTGGAATACTGGAAGGAGAAGAAAGAGAAAACGGAGCAGAAGAAATTTTGAAGTAAAAATGACTGAGAATTTTCCAAAATCAATGACTGACATTGATCAATAACACCAAGCAGGATAAATAGCAGAAACTACATCTAGGCATTTCATATTAAAAGTTCAGAAAACCAAAAGGAAAGAAAATCTTGAAATCAGCCGGGGGGGTGGAGAAATACCTTTCTTATATAAGACAAAGGTAAGAATTAACAGTGGATTTTTTCATCAGAAACCATGCAAGCAAGAGAGTGGAATGAAATACATACAGTGTTGAGAGAAAACAACCACAAACATAAAATTTTATATCTGGTGAAATTATCTTCCAAATGTGAAGGAGAGATAGACTTTCTCATAGAAACAAAAGCTGAAGGAATTCATCGCCACAGACCTGCTCTGTCAGAAATGTGAAAAGAGGTTTTTCAGACTGCAGGAAAATGATATAGATCAGAACCTCAGGTCTGATAAAGAAAGGAAAGCTTCAGATAAAGAATAAATGAAGGTAGAATAAAATATTTTAGTATTTTATGTGTAATTGAGTTAATCGATAACTCTTTAGAGTAATTACAGTAGTATATAGGGTGATTTTCACATATAGATAAATGAGATAAATTATGCTATGAAAAACAGTAGAGAGGAATTAGGAACACTTTGCTATAAGTTACTTTCACTCTACATGAAGTGATATAGTGATAATGAGGGCGAAAGTAAATTAGTTAAAAAGATATATTGAGGGGCTGGCCCGGTTGAGTTCACATGCTGTGCTTCGGTGGCCCAGGGTTTGACGGTTCGGATCCTGGGCGCAGACCCACTCACCACTCATCAAGCCATGCTGAGGTGGCACCCCGTATGGAAGAGCTACAACTCTACAACTATGATACACAACTATGTACTGGGGCTTTGGGGAGAAAAAAAGAGCAAGATTGGCAACAGACAGCTTGGGGCCAATCATCCTAAAAAAAATGTATATTGAAAATTCTAGGGAAATGAATAAATTTTTAAAAAGCATAATTGATGTGGTAAGAGGGAAGATAAATAGGAATTATACAAAATGCGTAATTAAAACCAGAGAAGACAGAAAAATAGGGAGAAAAGTAAGAACAAGTGTCACAAAAAGAAAACATTTACAAATATGATAGATATTAATCTTACTATGTAAATAACCCCTTTAAATGAGGATGGTCTAAATATGTCAATCAAATGACAGAAATTTTCAGAATGGATAAAAAATAAGACCCAAATATGTTGTCTCCAAGAAGCCTACATTAAGTATAAAGACACAGAGAGGATAAAAGTTAAAGTGAGGAGAAAGATATGAGGACAATAATCAAAAGAAAGCTAGATTAGCTATGTTAATTTCACACAGAGACTTCAGAGCAAGGAAAATTGTCAAGGATTAATATGCACAGGCAATGACAAAGAGGACAATTCTCTAAGGAGACATACAGTCCTCATTGTGTTTGTGGCTAGCAACAGAGCATCAAAATCAAGGGGCATACGCTAATAGAACTGCAAGGAGAAATAGACAAATCCCCTATAATAACTGGAAAATTCCAACACCCCTCTAGTAATTAATATATAAAACAGGCAGAAAGTCAGTAAGACTGTAGTTGACCTGAACAGGACTGTCAATCAATTTGATCTAATTGACCGTAAAACATACTCTCTCAAATTTAAAATAATAGAAATCATGCAAAGTATGTTCTCAGAAAACAACCAAATTAAACTTGAAATCAACAAAATAATGATAGCTGGAAAATCCATAATTTGGAAGAACACATTAAACTAAGGAGAAGTGTCAAGAAAAATTTAAAACTATTTAGAAGTAAATCAGAATGAAAACAAAACTTATCAAAATTTGTGAGATGCAGTGACAGCACCGCTTAGAGGGAAATCTTTACCACTAAATTCATCTGTTAGAAAAGAAGAAAGATCAACAATCTATAATCTAAGTTCCCACATTGGTAACCTGGAAAAAGAAGAACAATTTAAGGCTAAAGCCAGCAGGAGAAAAGAAATAATAAAAATGAAAGCAGAAATCAATGAACTTGAAAACAGGAAATCAATACAGAAAGTCAATGAAAGCAAAAGCTGGCTATGTGAAAAGTCAATAAAATTGATAAGCCTCTAGCCAGGGTAGAGGACACAAATATTCAATCTACATCATACATATATGTTATCTATATACCTTGTATATATTTATACACATAAATATAAATGTACTTTTACATAATACATATTTTATATTTTATATATAAATATTTGTATATTATTTAGATACATAAATGTATATTTATATGCAATACATTTGAATATATATACTCATATACATTGTGTATAATATAATTACACATTATATACCTATGTGTACACTGCGTGTGTGCAACAGCCAGTCATACTTCATGCTTCTATGAGGCCACCTGGAATGCAGCCTTCTGAATTTTATGAGACAAATCCATTCTAACCATACATATGTTGAGCATTTACATTCTGCCAAAATATATCACACAGAAAGATGAAAGGAATATTTGTCCTGATCCCAAGTCATCCACAATCTACTGGGCAGAAAGAGTCTCTTCTGTATTGTCTGGATATACACTTAGATGGACTTCAAGTGTGACAGAAAAAGGATGTATGAGATGGGGGACTGGGGGCAGGCCCCAAATGCCAAGTTAAAATAAACCAATATTTATTGATTAAGGGCCGGCTACGTGCCAAGTGCTTTCGATGTTTGACTCATTCTACAGTTTCTGTAACTCTTGGAGATATTATCATCCCAATTTTACCAGCAAGGAAACAGCCACACAGAGCATTGCCGTGAAGTTGAGACTCAAGGATTGGTTAGTCGGGGCCATTCTTTAAATCCAGCTGCGCTTGCCTCCAACTGCCATGTTCTTCCCTACACCAGTGGTTTCCAACCCATGTTCACCAGAGCTGTGAGTTCCCAGGAAGGAGGGAGTCCCACGACCAGAGGAGAATGAAGACGAGAACAAGCATATACCCTGATTTATCTGTTGCACGCATTCAGCTCAGCATAAAATTCAAATGAGAGAAAATATTGCTGCCACATTTACTTTGGGAATCCACTGCTCGGCACAGTATGAAGGTGAGAGAGACACATCACATATCCATCTGCATCCAGATTTCCTAGTCCTTTTAGAATTATTCAACCCATGCTCTCTGCATAATATGACGACACACTGTTCATCTTAGAAGACTATTTTTAACTTTTAGTGTCTCCACTCAAGGATTTACTATCGGTTAATCAAGATATATTTGTTTTACTTCATTAGAAAACCTAAGACATTTTCCCAACTTCATGATCCAAGAGAGAAGATGCATAAGAATAATTTAACCAAAGACTAGAACTGTCCTGCAGGTGCGTTCTTAATAACTGTCAGAAAGAGACTGACCACTTCCTTCTTTGAAGTTGTGTTTGCCTCCAGGTTATCAATAAGAACGGCAGGGGGGTCTCAGAGAGAACCAACATGTCCCCTTAGAGCCAGAATGTTCTCACTCCCTACACTGTCTTTGGAGAGTTTATTTTATGAAGTCCACATCTTTGGGCCCCAAAGTAAACTGAAAGATGTCACTGTTTTGTTTTATGTTCTAAAGTAGAAAGTTCCCCTGGAAGGCAGGACAGAAGATGGTACAATTTCTCTTTCTTAATGATACACTTATTCAGCTCAGCTATAAGAGCAATATTTTAAACACACTTCCTTATTTGCCTTAGTCAAGTGGTATGATGTTAACAAAAATGCTAAATCCAGTGGAGTGGTGGTTTTTGAGAAGTGTCTCTTTGCTCACTAGATGAAAATATACTTTTCCTTTTTTATAGGTAGTTATAGTCACTTTTCCACAACCCCTGAGTTCCAGCCCCACTCTGGAAAAACTAATGACTTATGATCCTCTTCAGAAACTGCCTAAATGTACACCATGGCGATCAAGATCGATTCTATGGATATTCACATTTGAATTGTTCACTAATTGCACTACCCCAATGGATTTTAGCTTTACAGAGAAAAAAGATATGTACACATTTCACTGGCTGCCCACTGCCTTACGTGAGGTAGGTTTTGGACTCTGCATTCAAAATCATTTAGCCCTTAAATATCTCCTTAGAAGAGCTGTTTGCATGCGATACAGTCGAGTTCCCACCCTTGCTCCAGTTTGGAAGAACGTCCAAGAGAACACAAAATCCATTAAAACAAAACAAAGAAAAATGCAACTTTTTCCTTAAAAAGAATCAAACACTAATAATTCACTTTTACATTCTTCAGTGAGTTTATAATCTAGCCTAAATTGAACACGAAAAATGCACCATTTCTTTTCGCAGTTTATCAGATAGTCTACTAATTATGTTTTGTTAGCGGATACACAAAATTATGTGGTGTAAGTAAGAGTCCCCTTTTTTTCTAGGAGAGTAAAAGGAAGGAAGGAAGGAAAAAAGTTGAGAGGCAAGAGAAAAAAAGAAGAATCTCTGGAAAAAATAATGAGAGAAGAAAAAACAGACACACCTGCATGTTTCTCTCCAGATGTTGTGCAATTCATTTACCCTGACTTTGTAAATGAGTTTTTGAGATGCGTCTAACTGACATGATGGAATCCTCCAGTTGGGCTACCATTGACTCCGTACTTCTAACTCCACCTGCCTGTCAAGAAATGATTTCTTCCGAATCTGTCAGTCTGAAAAACAACATAGGGTATCTTTAAAAAGTGTCTAAAATGTTTTTGTTTAATGAGAGGCAAGTTTTAAACCTACCACACTTTATAATTCTGGGACTATCAGTTTTAAATTTACCGCAAATTATAATTCTAGGAATATCAATTAATTACACAGCTTTTTGATCTTAACTGATATTCTAAAATTGTGATATAATATATAATAAGATATATTTAAGTTTAAGATGATATTTAATTATAAATATTTAATTATTATATCCAGTTATCTATTATTTATCTATCATGTATCTATTTGCTGTATATATCAGCTATATACAGAAAATTCACTTTCAAGATGATTGTCTATTTCTTCAGCATGCAAGTGTTTCAGGAAAGATTTCTACCCAATTTGGAGAGTGTTTGAGACATTCTGACCAAAATGACAGGGAATGTGTCACACCAGAAGTCATTTGAGGGGTTCTGAGGGCATCTCCGAGGGAGATTCACTCAGCCCCCTTTGCAACATTCTCCCCGCTGGGGAGAAATGTGCCCATTTTAGGACACTCTGGACAGAGAAAGCAAACCAGAGCTTCCTCTATGGGCCCCGTTCTGCAGGGTCTCCCTGGGGAGTGAGCTCTGATTTGTAGCTGCTGGTGACTAAGCTGGCTCCCCTCTGTCCGTCCCCTCCCTCCAAAGAGGCTGCCTGGGGAAAGGAGCAGTGGCATTTATTTATGAGGTGGTGGTAAATGGTTCTCCCAGGCAACACTGCCATGGCCTGCTACTCAGGAAATAAAATGCAATCTTTTCAGATCGCTGGTATTGGCTTTCAGAACTTTACCCGGAGCTACAGAGTTCTATGCAATTTTGACCATGAGAAATTATATTCCAGATTGGATGATTTGGACATAGAATGCCATATTCATGAAATAATGGCCTGGGTTACAATGGTTTATGTTATAACTCTACCTCCATCATGAAAAAAAAATCTCTTTCTCCAAATAAAGATATAGTAGTATCAGATCCAATGTAGCAGACAACAGACAGAAATATGCTGCTGCGGGAATAGTGACAAATGAGCACAGGAGGTTGCTTGGAATTTAGAAGTAGAAAGAGCTTGCTAGCTGCAGAAATTTAGTGAGCCAGTTACTCCAGATATTTGTGGGTCTTAAAGTAGGAGATGACCCTGGAAATAAAAACATGAGAGAAGGTGACTCCAGCCTTCATTTATTTTCTCATTCAAGTGAGATGCCTTCTGCATTGGTGAATTATATTAGGGGGTTGGAAACCCAAATGTAATGATGTATTGCGCACCTCGAGACCTCTTGCATACAATCAAAGCAAACAAAAAAAGTTCAGCTCAGACTATAAAACTAATTACTAGGCGATCTGTCTGCAAACCACCACTCTGGAGTTTCTGAATGTGAAACAATGGGCACCAAGTTGGAATTTAGGTCAGTGGATACTCACATGTTTTCAGGTGTGACCACATGCTCCTTGGTGGGTTTCTCAATCCATCTTATAAGTACACACACACACACACACACACACACAATGTAACGTGTATATAATATAATTTGTACTCCAGTTATTTCTGCTTCTGTCCTAAATCTATTTGCCTTTAGAAATGATCTTTGCACACTATTTAAATCTAAATAGGAAGGGATGATAAAGACAGTTATATCTTTGTGGGAAATACTATGTGTAATTTATTTTTAACTAAATCTTTGCCCCCTTCTCGGGTAGCAAAATTAATGGGCAAAGCACTTTAGAGTTTGCAAAGCCCTTTTGCAGGGCTTATGTCTAGAATTAGTTTTCAAACATCTAGTCCACTTCCTAATTGTCATGAATCAGCCATAAGCCTGTGGGCAAGTTTCTTCATCCTTCTCGTGACCCCTGTTCTCATATATAGTGGTGCTAGGTGAATAAGAATTAACATGTGTAAAATATGTGATGTGCATAGGATCTATTAAGATGACGATGATGATGAAGAGTAGGAGGAAGAGGAGGAATATAAAGACATTGGTATATCTTGCTCTCTTGGGCTGAATTCCCTAGAAGCAGCACCTGACGTGGGTGATTTATTGAAGGCGTGGTATATTCCCAAGAACAGTTTGTAGACTAAGGGAAGCGAGAAGGGCAGGGGAAGAAGTTAAGAAAAGTCATAGTTTCAGCCGGAGTCCAGCTTCATCCTACAGGGAGCTCTGGGGTGTGGAGAACATCTAAAAGTTGTCCTCCTTGGAGGTTGGGCTCAGAGTTTTGCACCCTCTTATTAAGCAGCCACTCGTTTGGGGCTAACCCAGGGGAGGAGCATGTAACCTCTTAGGCATGTCCAGGCAACGCAGCTCTCGTCCGCCTAGAGCACATTTCTAAACTGGGGCTGCTTTTGCCTATCAGGGGACATTTGACAATATCTGAAGACACTTTTGGTTGTCGCCACAGAGGATGCTACAGGTGTGTAGCAGGGAGAACCCAGGGATGCTGCTAGACATGTTATAATGCAGAGAACAGCCCCCACAACCATGAATGATCCTGCCTCAAATGTCAACAGTCCCAAGGTTGGAAAACCCTGGAGGACATTTTTCTGGAGAAGAATGAAGCTCTGCATGATTAGCAGCTGATGCTCATGGCAACTTGTGAATACGTGCGGTGACCCAATGAAGAGAACTTGGAGGGGTGACCAAAGTACCCACTGGAGTTGGTCTGTATGGGGCAACTATTTCAGAAGAGGAACTTTACATTGGTTTCAAACAAATCATAAGACGGCAATTCTTTCAGGGTAATGAACTTATTTTTTACTCCGTGAATGGTTTCAAAAAATAGATAGCAAGCAGATGCTAACCCAAGGTAGCCAGAAACTCCGTTTTGCCAAAGGCTTGGTACCAACCGCAAAATTAATGGAAGTGCTGCTGGGAAATTCTGAAGGAGCTGACGCGCCTTGACTAAATGGTGACACCTCACTGCTGTGATGAGGTTTCTTTGTAAAGTCCGGATGTTTAATCCCTTGCTGCTTTCATTAACATAATTGAAGGGAGGATTTATACTGTGCTGGTTAAGTGGAATTAAAGGGAGCAATTGTATGCTGCCCTCCTTGGAACATTAATTTAGTCTTGGAATTCTTAAGAGCAGTGAGGGAACATGCTTAAATATTATACACAATATACTTCTTCAGTTCTCTTGAGGAGTCCATTTGAATTACTAGTGAATCCACAGTATATTTCTATGTGTTTAAGTAGTGAGCCTATTTCCTGTTTTTTTTTCATGATTAATAAATCAGAAATAGAAAAAATAAAAGGAAGAATACTTCCTTGGGAGATATCCTGGCTGCGATTTGCCAGAATGAGGTGATGGCTTAGTTCTTTTTTATGTGACTTGGAAAAAACAAAATAGAATGTAGACTAATGCTTTGTTTTTTATTATTAGATGGTGTTCAGGTCAATAGTCCCTGATAATTTGTGATTTCATTCATTTCTAACCCAACACGTTAAATTAAAAATGTGTATTAAGTAGATAATGTAAAATACATTAAAATAAAAAATATATATATGTGAAAACTAAATTGTTCCCTGGTTCTTAAAGGGAAACATTTTGCCGAAATACATCAATTTTGTTAAACAACCAAAATTGGAACTATTACTCTTGAATCTTGTTCAAGAGTAAAAAGAAATAAGTCAGCAGCAGATAGCATGGCCAGCAAGAGGTGGACTTTTCTTACAGAAGTATTGATGCAAACCAAGAAAAAACTTTGCTTCAAATTTTATCACTTTTTAAATTCATAAGAATCAGGTTGCTTGTGTCTCTCCCCGAATGACCTGGCTGTTCTCAGAAATCTAGTTATAAAAGTGTGAATTATGGTGTGTCATTTGCTAGAGAAATTTCAAAGTGGTGGGGATGCACAAAAAGTGATGTCATGAGGTTGCATAAAAAATAATAATTCAGAAGAACTGAGATGAGAAGGATCAGACATAGGTGAAGCTGAAAGATGTACACTGGATACAGGTGAAATTCTGTGAAAGGAAGGAGCCTAAATAAATAAATAAATAAATAAGCCCAGGGAATTAACTGCTAAACTATCAAAGTCATCTTCCTGGGAGAATTAACACTTTGATTTCTTTAAAATTATTGTATTGAGGTCATAATAGTTTATAACATTGTGAAATTTCAGGTGTACAGTATTATTTGTCAGTCACCATATATATGTGCCCCTTTACCCCTTATGCCCAGCCCCTACTTCCTTCCCCTCTGGTAACCACTAATCTGTTCTCTTTACCCACGTGTTTGTTTATCTTCCACATAAGAGTGAAATCATATACGGTGTTTGTTTTTCTCTGTCTGGCTTATTTTTGCTTAACATAATATCCTCAAGGTCCATCCATGTTGCTTCAAATGGGATGATTTTGTCTTTTTTATGGCTGAGTAGTATTCCGTTATATACATATATATATACCACATCTTCTTTATCCATTCGTTAGTCACTGGGCACTTGGGTTGCTTCCACATCTTGGCTATTGTAAATAATGCTGCAGTGAACATAGGGGTGCATATGTCTCTGAATTGTTGATTTCATGTTCTTTGGATAAATACCCAGTAGTGGGATAGCATGGTTGTATGGTATCTCTATTTTTAATTTTTTGAGAAATCTCCATACTGTTTTCCATAGTGGCTGCACCAGTTTGCATTCCCACCAGCAGTGTATGAGGGTTCCCCTTTCTGCACATCCTCTCCAGCATTTATTACTTTTTGTCTTGGTGATTATAGCCAATCTGGCAGGTGTAAGGTGACATCTCATTGCAGTTTTGATTTGCATTTCCCTGATGATTAGTGATGTTGAACATCTTTCATGTGTCTATTGGCCATCTGTATATCTTCTTGGAAAAATGTCTATTCATATCCTCTGCCCCTTTTTTGATTGGGTTGTTTGTTTTCTCGTTGTTGAGTGTATGACTTCTTTATATATTTTGAAGATTAACCCCTTGTCAGATATATGGTTCACAAATAATTTCCCTGGGAGAATTAACACTTTGATTTTAACAGGTGAACTCTAACTACTTAGTAGCTGAAAATAATCTGTGTTCTTGACTCAAGTCTTGATATAATAAAGCTTTCTGGTGGTGGCTGTAGTTAAGAAGTGCTAGTGAGCATGGTTGGTATCTCGTGTAGCATGTGAACATTATCCTACCTTGGTGATGGGTCTGAGTCCTGACTCCTGGTTGGCAGGTGTACAAAGCTGATTTCATTCATTTACCTGCACTTCTTCAGATAGCAAGGTGAGAGGCAGGGGCCTTTGGGACACGAACACTGTAATTAAATTTAGAGAAGACCCACACATCCATTGGGATGTCCTTCCCATGGACTTTCCTGGCCTTCGAAATCACTGGGGAGTTAAAGTAGTAATTACGTGTGTGTTTGCAGAGAATAAAATCAAAATGAAAGGAGTCAGATGAAAGCCACCATGAACAACTAGGGCTGTGGAAAATTTTAAGTGGGCGTGGCCCAATCGACAATCATTTGTGCTTTTTCAGAGCAGGAGCCCATGCTGATGTGATGGTTAGCTTTATGTGAAACAAAAGGCTGACTTCTGAGAGATCAGAACCTGTTTGCTTAAGAGCTTCAAGTAAAGAAAGAAAGTTCTGGTTAGCACAAGTACAAAGGTTTGCCCCATCATTCACAATTCTTAAATAAAAGTTATAGAATTTACTGAGATAAAAGCTGAACACAACTCAATTTTATGGGCCTTATATTTAGACTATTTTTTGATAATTATAGAATATTCTTTTGTTGTCATTTTTCAAAAGCCCATAAAACCAGCACCACCTCCCACAGGGAGCTGAGGTTTATTTTTCATGAATTTATGGTTTCAATCTGAGTTTACCCGCTGGATTACTGGTTATGCACTGTTGTAATCCACAGGGAAGAACGCTTTTTATTGATAATGATTCAGATCCCATATTTCTTGGTCAACCACAAACCTTTATCATGGGAATCATAACTTTTCATACAGTCCTGAAAAGTCACAGAATTCTGAAGAAGAGAATGATAAGGAAAATCGATAGACTCCACTAATTGTTTCAACATTTATTAAGGACTTATTGAGTCTCAGAAAATTAAGCAGTGGGGATGAAAAGAACAAGATTCTAGTACTTAAGTTCTCATTCAGTCAGAACCACCATTGACACTCAGCATTACTAGAAGGATCCTAAAAGGTATTCTAATTTATCTTTTACTTTTTTTGGAAAATAACTCATGGAGTCCTGGTGTTGATATGCTAATTTGAACCTGTTGGTTGATCAGTGGTTTTCTGCAGCCCACTGGGTGAATCTAGGCACATTTTTACTTCGACCAAAGTCCTGGCTCTGGATGGCTGTGCCCCTGGATAATTTATGTAGTAGTAACTGATTCGGTGGGCTCCTATGCCTAGTGGAGTTACCAGGAGGAGACAGGCTGCAAACTCAAGGGGAAAAGGGAACAGAGGGCATCAGAAACACATACCACAAAATTTTAATGGACTTCTCTCACCCAGAGATGTGTGACTTCCTAATGTGTACGGCATTGATTGTTTTTTTTCCTTAATTTTCTATAGGTGAAATTCCTCAAAGCAAAACATTACTTATAAATTATATCTATATTAAGGAAGCTCGTATCCTTTATATGTTTGAAATATCTATTTATTGTTAAAGTGCTTCAGTGTCTTGGTTAGGAGCACAGACATTCAAGCCAAACCTCCTGAGTTTGAATCAAGGACTTTGTGCACACTGGCAGTGTGAGTTCAAGCCAGTTACTCCATCTCTTTGTTTCTCATTGTTTTCATCTGCAAAATATGAATAAAATACGAACTACCTCATAAGTCTCCTATAGGGATTAGAAGAGCAAATATGTAAATGTAAAGTGCATAGAAGACTGCCTGACTCCTAAGTTCAATAAAAGTGTTATCATTATGATGATCATCATCATCATTATCCTGTAGACACTAGGAGTAGCACTTTGCCTTACTTTCCAGATTTAGTTCATTCAGTCAACCCACAAATATTTATTTTGCTGACATTTGTGTCAGGTACCACGTAACTTAGAAATAAAATGAAGAGGTATAACAGAACTTGCCTGCTTGGAATGGCACTAGGGATGTGCTTCCAAAGAATAGAATATGAGGAAAGACATGGGATAGATATCACTACTGAGATTACGCTACACAAGACTGTCCATTTGTTTTTGACTATCCATCACGTCGCCCATGCTTCGCTAGGTACTGAGTACACTCTCACCCATGGACGTGCGCCATTTTGAATCCCTACCTCCACCCCAATCTATCCTCTGGCTCATATATTGCCCTGTGAACTGTATTATTTTTCTCTCTGACTAGAACTTGGTGTCATAAAATGCGTGTATATGCCATGTATCTGTATCCTCAGCGAGAGAGCAGTGCTAAAAACTTGTTATATAAATGTGTAAATAAATAAATGAATGGTAAAATGACATCAGGTAGTGGAGGGCCCTTTAAAAATCTATGTTTGGAGATGCGTTTTCAAATCTTTGCCAGGCCCGTGCCTTGACCACAGAGTAATAGCTGCACTTTATTAAATAGCTACCTTGTGCCAAGAATTTCAGTTTCATTAGCTCTAATTCTCACAACGCCGCCCCCCCAAAAGTGGAGTTTAGTCAATTGGCCAAGAATACACAGCTAGGAAGTGCAAGCATTAGACTTTGAAACCTAGACGATCTGGCTGTTAAACCAAGGGGATTATAATTTATGTATGATTCTTTTAAGAGATAAGAAAATAATTTATTTAAAAATATATTCCTGGATACTCGAATCACCACCTCTGAATATGAGGAAATAGCCAACCATAAGGAATCCATGGGCTTTTTCTTTTCTTTCAACCCCAGAGCCTGTTCTGACCAACATTTTTGTGACCTTATTAGTACAGGTTACATTTTGTGTGATAAAATTAAATGGATATTTAAATGTGTAGGTGTTTAAAGGTCCAAATCTCTTTTCTCACCAGCAAACAGTAATGCCTTACATGACAAAAGTAACAAGTAGATTAATTAGCCAGTGTTTGTAAAATACTTTGCCCTGCTGCCGTCTAATTTTTTTCTTCAGTGTGTAGTGGAGAGCAGAAAAAATGGTGAACTCTGGGAACATTGCCCGGAATATTATTAAATTATCCTTGTCCTGTTCAGTGATTTACAACCTGTGGGACTGCAAACCTTCAGACCATTTGTGTTTCAGGGATATTTCCAAATTTCCACCATTGTATCCATTTCCCTTTGATTTAAAAAGTACATTGGCATTAAAGTAAGATTTCTTTAACACATGGCACAAGCTAAAACACCATTAAGACTCATTTCACTTCTGAGTAAATTTAGGAACTATCTCACTATTACATAACAAAGGAAATTGGAAGTTAAAATCATGATATCTGAAATCATTCTATTTGTATTTTAAGAGGGTTATTATAATTTATTTCATATTTATCTAATTTTTCAATTCATTTGATTGTTTCTTCTCAGCCTTATTTTGTTGGACTTTATCTCATATAGTAGAGCCATTAGAATCATTAGGAAATAATTCACACTACAGGTAATAATGAGAAGTTAATATGCTCCAGTAAAGTATCTTTATTTTTTCTGAAGTTTTACTCAAAGGTATATACTAAATGCCACCAGTCAACAAAGCAGAAAAGATACTTTCCTCCAGGCATGCAAAACACACACTTGGAGTTTCGTGGTAAGAAATAGCCCAGTGGATTCTGTGCTGTTGTTAAAATGCAGCATGGCTTTTTTGTTTGTTTGTTTGGGGCTCATTTCTTATTGTACTGTGAGCACATGACACTAGCATTAATTACCTATGTGGTTTATAGATTTGTAAAGAAATTGAAGACCTATGTTGATACAACATGTATCTCATGGGATTCAGTAAAAAGTTAAATTTTTAAAGTCAATTGAAAAGTTTTTTTAAATTTATTAATCTGAGCTAGAGTTTTTACAGGAAAAGTAGGGTACATGTTTGTTTCTTTCCCTTTATCTACCATTTTGCAAAGAAATGAGTTGATCCCCAACTATTTTCTAACGATGATCAATGTGCATATTTTTAGCATCACCATAAACTTATACATTTAATCAAATTTGGTGTATTTTAATACTGTTAAATTATTATCCTTATTAATGGCCAGAATGTATAGTCTTTAGCCAGTGGGAGCCCATTCAAGTTGGCTCTTGAATCCTTTTGACACCATCCTAGAAGTCTTGGACAGTCTTGCTTTCTAGTGACCAAACAATTGATGGTAGCATTTCCTCTTTATAGAAGAATTCCAAGTGAAAAATTAAGGAAGAGGGGTATAAGTAAACTGTCACTCTTTTTCAACCCTTTATGAAGTAATGGATCTAGGCAACGATTATCAAGGTTTCCTAACATCCACCAAAGAAAGACAACCATGCACCACGTATATCCTGGTGGAAGAACCCATGCCACCTATGAAGCAGTCTCACTAGAAATTAAGACTTGAATTGGATCAAAATCTTAGATCCTGCAGCATGGTTGCAACAGAGACTCAGAATACCTGTTGGGCAGCTCTGGAGCTAGAATCTGAGTTCTCTCAAATTGACGTAAGTGGCCAAATGCTTTTGTCTCCACACCCATCAATCATTGGTCAAGGTCTACCATTTGAGGGATGTGCAAACTTGAGGGTAGATAATGCCCTAAAATCTAGGGCAATTCTCAGAAAGAGATGAAGCTGGGAGCAGTCAGCAGTCAAAATTTCCAGCAGATGAGAGATGAGTATGTCACTCTGAAGATGGGCTTGGTGAAGATCACCACAGTCTCTACCACGAATCCGTAATAACATGTCAAGCTCTCCCAAGTCTGAAATTTTCCTTAACAGACCTCATTGGCAATCACTCACTGGCAACCATTCAAGGCCAATTTAAAGGGTATCCTGAAGGCTACATATATCGTTTATAAGATAAGAAGATCAAAGGAATATTAATGAAAGCAAGAGAAGAATAAGCTGGGGGAGTGATTTTTCATGTTAATAGGCTTTGTAATCTAGTCTAAGTTAGTCGTTACTTCTTCTCCGTGATTTATCTCAAATTTGGTATGACCTGGTTTTTTCTTTCTTTGCTTTAATCAGGAAGGATTTCAACGATGCATCATCTTTTCCCCGTCATCCCCCTCCAGGCATTTATGACCAGAAAGGCAAAGTCAATTCTGAAAACACTAAAGAAAGAGTGGATATTGTTGTCATGATATGTTAAATTTTAACACACTGTAACAGCTAGATCTTAAGTTGGCATAAGGGAAGCCATCTTAGGGAAAGGAAGCAATATTGTAACTGTGATCCTGACTCACTATTCTCTAAGAATACATTCTAAATGATTAAGCACCTAAATAATGAAGCACCTCTCACTTTTGCAAAATACATAATCTACTAGCCGTATGACTCTCGCTTACGTATGTCTCCCAGCTGTGATAAGATGATAACTTTGTTTTCTGAGTCTGCTAGTAATACGATGACCTCCAGAAAGAAAAACTCTGCATTAGTGCCTTTCATGGGTGACAGAAGAGAGAGATGATGTGGCTCCTTGAAGTCCATCACATCAGATGATCAACATCCCTAAAACCACTCCTTCCCTGCTCATTTCCCCTATATAACGACCTCAAGATTCTGTATGATTTTAAGATGGTTCTTTAGGACACTAGTCTGCCATTTTCCAATTACGCCAGCTAATCATATAAATTTTCCTTTCTCAACCACAGCTTGTTTACAATTGATTGGCATCAGATTGCAGCAAAGAGAACAAGCCCCTTTTCGCTCTGTACAACACTACCTTATGCTTCTGTACCCACGATCCTGTAGCTACGCTCTCAAATTAAGCCATTAAAAATACCATTAATGTACATTTTTAAGACTTATCTTTAATGCCATTTCACTATTTTGTCTCATTATATAAACAAACATACACATTGTCAAAATATCTGAAAAGGACCAAAAAGTCCAAAGGAAAACATAACCCTCCCCTACTTCCAAGAGATAACTATTCTTCGTATTTTATTATATATATCCCCATGCATTCTCTATGGTTAGAAATACATATTATGTGATTTTTACCATAATATTTACATGCTCTACACATTTTTGAAATATACCTGTTTTTAATTGATAAATAATATAAACAGTCTCCTTTGCTATTAAATATTTTTCTGTATTATCACAGTGATTGATGGAGTATATAGACATATTACAAACAATTTATCCAGCCCTCTGTTGCTATATATTTAGAAGATGAAGTATCCTTTTAATAAACTATATGGTAATAAATATCCTCATTGAAAACCGTAATCCCCATCATTTCCAGAGAAAAATTCCTAAAATGCATTGTATCATCTATTTTCTTTTTCAAATGAAAATTGTGCAGAAGCCTCTTACAGAAAGGGCAAACCAAAAAAATGCAATGCTGCAAACCTCACTAAACCTGAATTAGGATAGATAGCTCTTGTCTATGAGTCTCAGGAAAATAGTTGTTCAGTCTTAAAAAATTGTGATGTGTTAACAATGCACCAGATTTTGATTATTGTGAGTGATAGCAATATGTATTATTTTATATATTTTAATGATTTCGTGGAAGCCTGGAGAAAATTAATATGTAAAAATAGATTTAAGACATTCACACTCTTCCTGTGCACATTTGAAAGGTTAAAGACCACTTACTATGTACAAGTTTGTCTATAATAGGAAATTAGCTGCTCATGCAATTAAGACCTCTGCTTGGAGTTCACCCTCTGACTTTGAAGTGCTAATAAGACAAAATTACTCAAATCCAGGAAAGAAATTAAGAAATGTAAAATGTTAATTAAATTCAGAAACAGAACTAATAGGAAAACCAATGTGAAATGGAAATTAAACAAGGGGAAGTAAATATATATATATATCTGTTGAGATCACAGGGGAGAAGAATCCAAATGAAGTACAGAATTAAAAATAGATCTTTAAAATTGCTTCAAGTGATTTTTCCCATTTTTAATAAATTTGATCATGGTTTCTGAGAAAGTAAATAAGCATCTAATTACAATGATTTTGTGCATGTTTCCTTCACAAAACTAAAGTCCCATAATCACATCTAATTGAGACGGAAAATCAACTTGTTGTGAGGTGTCACTCAATTGCCTTTTTTGGATGGAAATTAGTGGCTAAGATCATTGAATAATCATCAAATTCCTTTGCAAAAATGAGAATAATAATTCTAATTAAGTAGAAGGTATATAAGTAAGGTCTACTATGTTATCCTCTCAAGGAAATGTGATCCATGATAACAGTTCCATAAATTTATTTATTTACTAACCTTATGTATAAAATATATATTATATATATGGCAACGAGCTATATATTCCAATGAGATATCTATATCCATATAAGAAATATATATATGCATACAGTCATGCTCCATATAATGACATTTCGGTTTAAAAACAGACCGCATAGACGATGGTGGTACCATAAGATTAGTAACATTTATATATATACAGCAATGATATATGTGTATGTGTATGTGTGTATGTATATATATATAGAGAGAGAGAGATAAAGAGAGAAATTAAAAACAATATATCCACCCATTACATCATGATGTGTTTTCTTATGAAAGTGTAAATATATAAGTATAATCGATTTTTTTGTTCTAAAGTTGTATATATTGCTCCTCCTATTAAACCCATTTTCTTTCATATTAATTTTTCAGGGACAGTAGTATTTTAAAAATTAAGAGTTAAGCATATCTACACAAATTAAATTCTAAAGCAGGTGTGCGATTTCATAGTGAAATTTCTGAAGCCCCTCCATTAGTCATGGAAAACCCTGTCTTCTTAAGGATAATGTAGAAATCTGTCAGTCTGAGACAGAAAAGAGGTGTAGGCTGAAGGTATTTCCTGTCGACTCATCAGGATGGACCATTCTGGGACATACCCTGGAGGGGTAGAAATAATGTGGGCTCATTGAAAGCTGCCACTCCTCATCGAGGGTCATGATGGAGTAGGGGCATATGGAACATCCATGCTTTCTAAAGTGTGTTATTTCTCATAACATTCACTTAAGGAGATTCTCTCAGGGAAAAAGGTGGGAATAGGTCAAATAAGGTTTATGGATTTGCAATACACATTAGAATAATATATCTCTGAAATATCTTGCAGGGAAGGATTTTGTTCTCCTTTGTTCTTCCCTGTATTTACACAGTTATTTAAATGGGGGATTTTTCTCCTCACTAGTAAGTATGGACATACTTTTTGGAAAATACAGTTGGAAAATGAAAAAAATACTGAACCAAGAGTAAAAATAAAATTTGATCTTTGTCTTCAGCTTTCTTGTGTATATGTTAATTGGGTTGGCTAAAGCATTTTCTAAGTTTCCTTTCACATTTGAAGAGTCATATCTGCTGACAGTAATTACCTGATTTGGCTCTAGTTTTTCTACAACATAGCACATAACAACTTAGCCCTAACTTTGTTTATTTTGCATTATGCAGATTCATTTCTGATAATAGGATACATTATCTGAAAATATATGTATATTTTCTCTCTTCCACATGACCATGCCTTTCTCCAGTTTACTAAGAACACAGAGAAATGTGTCCTTTAGAATAACTTCAGTTGAATTTTGGAATCTATCCATTAATGCTAATTTTACCAGTTGCAATTTAAACATCATGAGCACACATACATGTAGACATCTTGAAAAGATGCAAGACTTTGAAATTTCCCATCCTTCTGGAAATCGCCAAAAGAACATTGTCTTTAGTTGCAAATTTGCTTCTGTTCTGGAAAAAGAAAACTGTGAGAAAATGAAACAGTCTAATTAAGTCTTGGGTTTGTGGGAGACACATGTGAAATAAAAAATTGTGAAAGGTGGCACTTTTCTGTCTTCATTTATTACATGTCTTGTCATCCACATGCAAGGTTAGCTATTTCCAAATATCTCACCTCAAAAATGTATGCCGGCTGTCACAAAGTATGCAATGATGCTCAATTTCAAAGTCATTTTTACGTGAAGGAGTGGTTGAAGGTGGAAACACTTCTTACAAAAATGCATGAAAGGATTGGTTTTACCAAGTTCTTTATTCCACTGCATGCAACATTGACTTAGATTTGTAACAAAAATAATTGAGTAATATCCAATCTGACTTCAAAGCACTCTAACAATTTCAGTGTTTCCAAAGGTTTGGGCAATTATTTAAGGAAATATATTAGAGGCAACTGTCCATTGCAGGAGAGCGTTACTGTCACAGATCTGTTGGCAAGTGCTGTATCATCTGATCTAGTATGGTTGGTAATCTAATTCCAAGGTGTTAAGGAAGAGTGGTGATGAAGTCAATATCTGGAAGAGATATCTGTACTCCCATGTTCATTGCAGCATTATTCACAATAGCCAAAATAGGGAGACAACCTAAGCCTCTGTGGACAGATGAATGGACAAAGAAAATATGAGATACATGGAGATATAGATAGGTAGATAGATAGACAGATAGATAGATAGATGATAGATACATAAATAGATACACACCCAATAGAATATAATTGGGTCTTTAAAAAGAAGGAAATCCTGCCATTTGTGGCCACATGGATGAACCTGGAGGACATTATGCTAAGTGAAATAAGCCAGACACAGAAAGACAAATATTCCATGATTTCACTTATATGCAGAATCTTTAAAAATTGAACTCATAGAAACAGAGAGTATAATGGTGGTTTCCAGGGGCTGGGGGAGGGGGAAATGGAAAGATGGTCACGGGGTACAAAGATACAGTTATGCAAGGTGGATTTGTTCTAACAATCTAATGTTCTTCATGGTAACTATAGTTAATAATACCGTATTGTTCATTTGAAATTTGCTGAAGGAGTAAATCTTAAGCGTTCTTGCCACACACACAAAATGTTTACGTGAGGTGACAGATATATGTTAGTTAACTTGGTTGTGGTAATCATTTCACAATGGATACATATTTCAAATCATCACATTGTACACTTTATATAGATAAAATTTTAATTTGTCAATTATATCTCGATAAATCTGGAAAAAAGAAATAGTAAATTGCACCAGAGTATCCTAACAAGATACATGGGTCACAGATTTACATCCAAATCAGTATAGTGAGAGTTTTATAACAAAACATTCACACTCTGTCTTAAAGGTCATGGAAAGAAAAATCTAAGGAAGCAGAAAAAATGGAATTTTCTAGAATTATCGAGAATTCCTGATATGATTATTTGCCCACCTTGGAAGCATCAGTTCCACATTTTGGATCTTCCATTGACTCATTAAGTGACTTCAGTAAACTCATTAAACTCTAAGCGTCTCTATATCATTACTGCAATTTGGCAGTTCCTCCATAAAATTGTTAATCCTGCTTTAGGGCAGGTGAATCCTAGAAAGTCAAGTCACCCAAATTTACCATCCTCATGGACATTTGGGGTGGAGAATACTGAGTCCCAGAGGTGTTATCTGATGAAGGTAGACCCAATATCACAATGCTCGTCTTCTGACTCTGAAATCTATGCTCTTCCCCAAATCTCATTCTACTTCAAGCTTCCATATTTTGTGTAAATGTGTGTCCTTTACTTGTAGACATCCCCTTTTACCTTCACATCAATTCATGGTTTCATGTTTAGATCCATGGAAGTTTCAGGCCAGTGCCTCAGTCTTGGACATTTCCGTATCCCATGCCCGACTCAGAAGAGTTTACTTAATGAATTAATACTAATAATCTGTGATAGCCCCTTATCCATCAATCTCTCAGACCTTAAGTGTATGTTCTATCCTTGTTTACCAGTGAATATTTTATCATCCAAATTACATAAGAAAGCACTTGAGGAAGATTCAGTAATCAGCCCCAATTTTTCACTCGCCTGCCATGAATTACATATTCACGACCTTACTATGTATTTTTTTCCCTTTGACTTTGGGTTGGGCCATATGACTTTCTTTGGTCAATAGAACATGAACCAATATGATGTGAGGAGAGGATGAAAAAGTGCCTGCTTATCCTTGAGCTCCAGTGATATGCCACTGTCACCTCCTTCCTGGGCTCCAGAAGAAATATAGATAAAACATACCTGAAAGAGACTGTAGCCTTGACCCCAGCCACAGGCTGAAGCCGCAGGGTTCAGACTAGCCCATGTTGACCATCTTTTTCAGAATTCAGAAGTAAGATCATGTTGGAGCTATTACAGCACAGGTGCCAAATAGAGTGGTCATAAATTCATTCTAAGGTCACTGACACACATTTTCAGGAAGTGGTTTTTTTCTCTTCCTACCTTATAGAGAATATCAACCTGCACTTTTGCCCTAATAAGTGGGCACTTCAAAGCAGGAAAACACATTGGTGAACAGGATCTACAATTATGTTTCCAGGAGATCTGATGAGCTAAATTAATGTATGTGCAATCTATCTGAAGTCTCCTTAGCTCTTCAGCATCTGCCAACCATTTTAGCTTTGGCATTTATAAATATCAGGTCTCAGGAAAGAGAAGAGGCTTATGCATTCTTTGTAAGGCACAGGCAATAAACTAACATTAAGTAGCTCACCTGAGTGAAATATTTTCATGATTTCAGAATTGTGGCCAGCACTGGATGTCATGCTAATGTCCCTTTTCCATCAACTGCTCGGCAGCTGTTGACTTTAGGTTCTTAAAGAAAACATCAGTATAAAACTTAGTCTGAAACATTATCTGAGAAAGCAAGTACTAGACTACAGCACCCCCTCCTCAATTTTCCCTGGACCTAATCCCCTTTTCCAAGCAACTGCTGATAAGACAAAGGCTAGCTCCTCCCCACCATCCAAGCCCATTTTCAAGTGAGCAAAGGCTTCCTGTCAATAAAGCAATCTTTTAACCTACTTTGGAAGGCAAGATCCATCAATATTAGAAACCCAAATGGAATTTATCCAAACGAATAAAAGGAATCTCTAATTCAACTCACTGTCCATTTAAATCAACCAGATGATGAATTTTTGAATGGCATGTGCTTCTCTTTTTCAAGAGGACAAGAGAAAGGTCATTGAAAAATCTACAACAAAATGATTCACCTAACTATCCCAAGAACGTTTGGATAACCATATCAAAACATCAGGAAATATTCTCCTCAGATAAGGAGAAGGCACCTGTCCCAGGACAAGCAAGAAATTAGTGGTGTATAATCTTACTTGACCACCTGCCTGGGTAGACAACACTTCAGCTATCATCCTGTGAAAAAGACCAAAATTGGCATTGAAGTCAAGTTTGATTTCTCCTCCACCCAGGTACTACCCAGAGTCCTTTGAAAACTGGACTTCAGTGTCAATTTGCTCTTTGATAACACTGAACAAGTAATTAGGGCATATGGCAGTCTAGCCCATGTGTGAGAGCCAACGGTCATTTTGAGGAACAACCTCCAGCCCTTCAATAGATTTAAACTAAGTCACATGGAGAAAGCTGGTGAGGCTACACCATCACGCTTCAGCTTTATATGACGTGGTTCCAGTTGTTTATGCAACAATTATGCCATTAGTAAATACTGCTTAATCTGGATGATGAACAGGAAAGGGGATGCTTTCAATAACAGAGCAGACAGCTAACCTATCACTCCCTGGACAGAATTCAAAATGGAGACTCATGTTTTTTAACAGCCAGTCATGACACGATCAACAGTTTAGGTTGCCCAACTGGGGCAATGTCATTCTCTCTTCTTGATTATTTATAAAGACAGAGATTATCAGAGTGACAGGGCCTATTTTTTCTCTTGCCACTTGCAATCACAGAGGCCAGCTGTAATCTCTTCCATTCAAAGCTCCAGACGATCTGTCCTTACCAATGATTTGGTTTCTCCTTTGGAAATTGTACACAATGGGATTATCTTCTTGGTACTCTTTGCCATCATAGACTAAGTTCAGCAGAAGGCAGGTTGAGAAACATGGAGATCTTGGCATAATTAGAATATCCATGGATAATTAGAAGGTATGTGAATTTAGTGGCTTTCAAAGAATGAGGACAATAAAGTTCAGAGTTACAAAACCTCCACAGGCCACTAGATCTCTGAAGCTTTCTGACAACAGAAAGATGTTAAGAGTGGGTCCATCTTTATTTTCCCTTAGCCCAAACCAGAGGACTGGAATTATAGTTACCAGTGGTTAATAGTATCAGAAGTTCTATGATTAAGTGATTTACATATCACCCAACTATTTATATCAGCAATGTCCAATAGAACTTTCTGTAACGATGGAAATATTCTACCTCATGGAGTATTTGTCTTTCTGTGTCTGACTTATTTCACTTAGCATACTGTCCTCCAGGTTCATCCATGTGGTCACAAATGGCAGGATTTCCTTCTTTTTTAAAGACCCAATAATATTCTATTGGGTGTACTCTACCTCTATGTTGCCCAATGTGGTAGGCATAAGGCACGTGTGGTGACTGAGTACAAAGTGTGGCCAGTGTGAATGGGGACCTTGATTTTTAATTTGCATTTAATTTCAATAGATTTCACTTTCAAAGTAAATAGCCACATGATGGATGAGTTGTACAATACAGATTTATAGTTTTTCATACTTTTTTCAAATTGGGGCCTCAATTCTTTCTATGTAGAAATTTGACACTAGGAATGCTTTGTGATATGTTTGGAAGAATAGATATAATTTTACATAAAGGTAAGGAATAAGTTAATACATTGTATATCCCCCATTTTATCAGTTTCTTTCCCCCAGAAAAATCTTTACTATTAAGCTTATGTTATTACCCACTTGAATTATTTCATTCTAAATCATATATTAACTATAAGGACACACTCACTGATTATAGAGTCATCCTTCAAATGGAAACTTGCACACCATAAAATCCCATTTGGGGACTAGTAGGGATATATAATTTATGCCGGGAAGAGGTTAGAATAAACAGGGCAATCTAGGATGAACCAGAGCATGGCACTGAGGCAGGGAGTGACAAAGTGGAAGGAAGGAGTTAGTCAAGAATATAAGCTAGTCTAAAGGACTATACAGCTTGGTGGATTGAGTACAATCTCGGCCATGGTTTTTCACCCTTTTTATATCCATGCCCTTCCAGTGTAAATTCCTCCTATAAAGTTGTGGAGTCTATTTACCCATCTCTCTCTTGACTCTGTGCTGCCCCTTGTCAACCCAGACAAATTGTCCCATCTGGGGCTATCGTAGACCAGGAATGCCTCAGTCAACTGCCAGCTGGCCTCCAGGAAGACACCCAACTGGCTGATGTGTACTGGCCAAAGCCACTAGGCAGCCCTGCCCAGAAGAGCCAGGCAGCTGAACCCACACTAATGGGTAACTCACAGAACGGCAGACTAGGTAACAAGGGTTGCTGTTTGAACAGCAACACATATAGAAAAAACAGACTGAACTTTTTCTAGGCAAGTTTAGTCAAACAAGGAATGACATCAGGCAATGTTCGTGTTAAAATAGAACTAAAAAGTGTCCGGAATTGTTAGGAATGTCAGAAAAGAGGCAACTGCATGGAAGAGAAGTCAGTTCGACCTCTACTCCTAGGGAAGATGTCTTTTTCACTTTTGTAGTATCTGAGCTGGGAGGGTATGATTTCCCACCTGCTCCTAAATAGAGAGGGACATAGACACTATAATTTCCAAGAGATCTTCTTCAATAGAAAATTCCTGATACCTTTTATCTTCATCCTACACGTGTATTCTCCAATTTATATAGTGTAATATGCCACACGCCACTTTTGTAAAAATATAATTATTTGAACTTTTTAATATGAGAGGTTACAAAGGAATGAATGCATTCCTAAGATAGGAATTTTGAATGAGACTTATTAAAATAACTTTATGGAGACTTGAATAAGCAGGGATTACAAAATGGTCTGTGAATTGAAGTGTCTAATGTGAGCAACTTTAAGTAGCCTTTCTTCTACATTGCTAGGTCATATAACACTGAGTACAAATAAAAAAGGCTTCCATTATTGTCCTCAATGGTTAGACCTTACGTAATGTCATAAATACAAAAGACTTCAGCAGATTCACAGGTATAAATTTATATATAAATATATAAGCATATGTGTGTATGTATATGTAAGTACATTACTGTATATAAGTATATATAACATATATCTATAAGTATATATAAATGTATATGCTTATATATACTTATATATGTATAAATACTAGAGTATATAATATATAAATATATGTGTATATATACATTTGTATATACTTATACCAAAATATATCAAAAGAGAAACATGAATATAAGTTAAATATAAACATATTTCTATATAAGTATATATACTTATATACACATAATGTATACTTAGATACATTATATACTTGTATATACACATAAATATTCTTATATAAAATATTCATATATATATGTCACAATTGGTTAAATGAATATCTGCCCTCATTTCTTTTTTTGGTAGGCATTCAATTTAAATTTTGCATTTGGTCTTCTGCTTCCAGTGAAGATATAGAAAGTAACAAGAGAAAATCACTCTTACCCTATCAACCAAAACAAACTGGATGTGGTACAAATCATATTTATTATAAACACATCTGAGATTTGACGCAGCCAAGAAACCTACTTAAATTAAATTATAAAAGAGATGAGCTCTTTGTGTGAGAGAAATGACCCATGGCTCTTCTTATCCCTGACAGAGTGGAGGAAGGAGTGGGAGAAGGGAGAAGGCAAGAAGATAAAGAGGAAGATTTTTTCAAACGCCAAAACTGAGACTAACTTTCTGCATGTGCTGGTTAGACAGCTCAGAATTCTGAGGAGTGTCAGACACAAAGGGACTGTGCATTAACTCTTATCACCAGGTCTTCATTGAGTGTACAAATGGCACACACAAGCCAGCCAGCAGGACAAGAGAGTCAGAATATATCCCCTATGAGGGACAGGGACGTATTCAGGTCTCATCCAGGTACCATATAGCCACACTCTGAAGGCAGGAGCTTGGGACAAGAGCAAAGAGAGATCCTCCAAAGCATTCCTGATCTTCAGAGGCTGTAAGGCAATGGTTCTCTCGAGGCTGGGAGAAGGGCATCAGTGCAGAGAGAGTGGTCTCAAAAATCTAGGAGCAGGACTAGAGAACAAAGGGAAAATCCCTACCAAACCTATAAGCTGTAAATAAGAGAGACCACCCATGGAATGAAGTCACACAAGTGCTCAGCTGTATAGTAAGCTGAAAAGAAAGCCTCAAAACATTTGAAACTGTTAGTAGATTAAATCAAACCAAAGTGGCAAAAAGCATAGATTTATCTAAGCTGGAGGTCAGATTGACATAGCTTCACACTCTAGGGCCTTGATAGAAAAAAATGGCATGTTTGTTCCCCGGGGCAAAACATGATATATTTCACGTTCTACTATTTTTTTATGCAGAATCGCTGGTATGGAAGTCAAAGATCAGGAGACAACCAAAGAATTAAAAATGTGTAATCCATGCTTAATAGAGAAAATGGTCAATAAAAGCAGACCCAGTGATGGTCCAGATATTGAAATTATCAAAGTGTTTAAAATATTTATGCTAGATACATAGATGATGGATAGATGGGTAGATAGATAAATGGATAGATAGACAGAAAGATAGATTGATTATGGAAGACAATGTAGAAGATGAACAGAAGAATGATGAGTGGATATTTTGATAAAGACAGAAAAACTATAAACAGACACCAAAAAGAAATACTGGAAATTAAAAACTACAGTGTGAGAAACGACATATTCACTAGATTCACTCAAGAGGAGACTGAAACAGCAAAAGAAAAAGTATGTGTATATTTGACATAAGTCAGTAGAAAAATATTCAAACTGATGAACAAAAATTTTAAATAAAAGAATGGAAAACAAACAGAATAGAGATGGACAACACTGAATGCTATAACATACGTACATTGGAATTGCAGAAAGAGATGAGACATGGAGAGGGGTGGAATAAGTGTTTGAAAACGAAATAGCCAAAAAAATTCTAATGTTGATAAAATTTATCACCCAAATAAGGCAAGAGGCTCGACAAACCCCAAGCAGGATAAATACAAAGAAAACTGCAGCTGCCACACCATTGTCAAACTTAGGAAAATCAAAGTTAAAGATAAACCTTACAGCAGTCAGAGAAAAAAGACACATTCTATTCAGGGAAACAAAGAGGGAGGAAATCTAACAATTCACCATATGCAGGGGATCCCAGAAGATAATGAAATGAAAAGTATAAATTGATGAAAAAATTGTTTTCCAGCAGACTTGCAATACAAGAAATGTTAATGACGAAGTGTCATTAACTAATGATGTAGTGTCATTCCCTACATTTAAATGTAGGAAATAGTGTAGTTCTAAAGAGAGAAATAGGAAAACCCACTCATATTTAGTAACAGACAGAACACACAGACAAGTGTTCAGTAAAAAGGTGGAAGATTTGAAGTACATTATCAATCAAATTTACCCAACTGACATTTACGTAACAGTACAACCGGTAACTGTAGAATATATGTTGATTTTCAAGTGCACATGGAATATGCACTAAGACTATGTGCTGCATGTTAAAACAAAGCTCAAAAATCATTAAAGGATTGAAATCACAATGAGTATATTTGCTGACTAAAAGGATATTAAATTATAAATTAAAAGCAATTAAACAGGTGAAAAATCTCCAAGGCACTTTAACAAAGCAAGGCGTGTGTGTGTGTGTGTGTGTGTGTGTGTTTGTGTGTGTGTGTTTTAAGAGAGAAACAGAGAAAATCCATATATTTGGAAACTAAGAAAACATTTTTAACAGCCTAGAAGTTGAAGAAAAAAATCACAAGAAAAATTAGAAAATATTGACCTGCCTGATGACAAAAAGACCACATATCAACGTACATGTGACACAGATAAATAGTGCCTAGATTTAAGGAAAAGTATAAAATCAAACAAAGATTCCAAACAAAGATTTTGTTTATCAGCAAACTAAGATTCCACATTAACAAGCTAGAAGAAGAAGACCAAAATGAAACCAAAGTAAGTTGAAGATATTAAATGATAAAAATAAATGCAGAAATATTTTAGAAAACATGCAAAATAGAGATATCAAGGGCGTTAAATTTTGTTCTTCTGAAGATGTAATAAAATTGATAAACATTTACAAAGAGTGATTAAGGAAAAGACAGAAAACAAATTACTAATGCCAGAAATGATAAAGGGATCACAGATGTTAAAATGGTGATTAGGGCATATGATCAATAGCTTTATGATAATAAATGAGGAAACAGATCAAAATCAACATTTCCTCGAAAAACACAATTTATCAAAACTGACACAAGGAAAAATAAAATCCAAACAGATATATAACTATTAAATTAGTTTGATACATAATGATAAAAAATGCCATAAAAAAACCTCTCCAGGTCCAGTTAGATTTATTGGTAAATTCTCTAAAACATTTAAAGAAGATATGATACCAACACTACAAAAAAACTTCTGAAAAATAAAAGTAGAGAACATTTTCCATCTTGTTCTAAAAATTTAGCATTACCTTGAAACCAAAACCTGATAAACACATTGCTAGAAAGGAACATTATAGAACAATAACTTCATGAGTATAGATGCAAGAATATTTAACAAAACATGAAGCAATTGAGTTCAGCAAAATATAGAAAGGTTGTTGCATCTTGATTTTGGAAAAGAAAAACAAAGGGTGGATTTACACCATCTGATATCAAGACCTACCACAGTACTGCTATCAATATAGTGTTATTGTGGCATTAGGATTGGTAAGTAGACCACAGGAAGAAATAGAGTGTCCAGAAATAGGCCCAAGCATATTTAAATTCTTTCAGTATATGATGTTGGAACAACCGGTAAACTGGAAAAAATGTGAGCCTAGACTTCTACCTCACAGCATCTAATAATTAATTCTAGATGAGATATATACCTGCATTTAAAAGAAAGATTCTGGAAGAAAATGTAGTAGAATTTCACTTTGAGTAGTGGGGTAGCAAGATTTCTTGGACTGGACACAAAAATAATGAACTATAAAAGAACAAATGGAAAAAATCATAATCAAAATTGATGACTGCTTATCAAAGATACTATTATGAAAACATTTAGGCTAGCCATAGACTGAGAACAATTATACACATACATATATCAAAAGATATACATCAAAAGACTCATATCCAGAATATAGAAACAACTTCTACAAGTGAACAGTAAAAGATTAACAATGCACAACGCAATAAAATGAGCTAAAGACTTAAACAGGTAATTCACAATTCAACACATAAAAATTACCAACAAGCACACGAAGATTTCCTCAACCCTAAATTGAAACCATATCTACTAGAATGGTCTAAATTATAAAGACTGACAATTCCAAATAATGGTGACAATCTGAAGCAACTGGAATTTTCATACATGGAGAGGGAGTATAAAATTGGACAACCTCTTTGGAAAACTATTTGGTAGTTTCTCATAAAGCTGGAAGTATACACCTCTACAACCCAACAAGTCCTAAATAACATGAAGAAATCAGTCTATACGAAGACATACATACAAATGTTTACAGAACCTATATTTGTAATAGCCAAAATCTGGAAACAACTCAAGTGTCCAACATCTGGAGAAAAGATAAACAGTGTCTATTTGTCTACTAACATGCAATGAAAATGAGTGATCTATTGATACACACAACACTATGACGAATCTTAGAAATGTTATATTGAGTTAGAAAACAACAAATATATAGTATCATCTCATTAATAAGAAATACCAGAACTGGATAAACTTTTCCAGGGCAACAGAAGGTAGTCAATGGTTGCCTCTGGTGGGGAGTTAACTGAACGGGAATGGATGTGTGTGGGGACTTTCTAGGATAATGGAAATGTTCTGTGCATACATTGGGTAGTTGTCATATGAGTGTAGACAATGGACAAAAAGCATCAAACTGAGTACTTAAAATCAATGTGTTTTCTGTGTGCGAATAATATCTCCACAAAAAATGTATCTTTTAATCCACATTCAATGCCTTTTTATAAAACCTGAAAGAAAATTACCTCTCTCAAACATGAGATGATGAAAGAAAAAAGGGCAGAAATATGGAAGCAAATGATTTAATGTCTAGCACAAATTCTACTTAAGAACCAAATGTAAATGGAGTGTACCAACTGTGATGCACTTTAGATTTTAGAATGAGAATTAGCTTGCAAATACGAAGAAAATAAACATTCCAGTCTGAACTCTACCAATATTTCTGAGGAAGTTCCTATTCTTTGTTGAGTTATATTTTTCTCCAAAGGATTTATAAAACATATTCTCTTATCGATTGGCATGCTCTGCCGTGTTTTAGGAGTAAAGAACAGGAAAATTGAGTATGATACGGTCTATGGTTCAGCCAGCAGCCAAAAGATGGATCGAATGAGTGGGAATTATTCAGAGCAAGTTTAGTTCCAGATTCAAATCCTGTTAAATTATATCCCATTTTTATTCAAGCAATGTCAGCTTCATATATTGTATTCTAATTGGATGCTAAAACAAACCACAGAATTTAAATGGTTTCTTGCTCAATTTGTGATGACAAATGTCATATCACTAATTATTTCTGAGTAAGCTGGGCGTTTAAGACTCCAGGGAGAATGTATCCCTGACCTCCTTCCAAGTGTAGGCTGTAGCTGATATAAATAACAGACCTGTTTACCAGTGACAGACCAAAATGGAACTGCAATCCTAGTTACAAATGTCAGAGAAAAATCTGTTGAGACAAGACACAGGCAGTGATGCAAAGATCATTAAGTTAAAAGCGTCTGTCACAAACCTCATCACACAGTACTTTGCTAAGAATGTGTAGCAAAGCATTTCGGTCTCATTTGGAAGCATTGAAGGTTTCAGATTTAGCATGTGCTGAGAGTTTAAGGGGAAAAATCCACCTTCATGAATTTTCATGAAATGAGTAGGCTGAAAACTGAACCACTACCGATTTAACCCAAAATATCACAGAATTCTGAAATTCAAAATGCACGCAGGCGGTCCACAGTGTTATGTTGTTTCTAAAGAGCTGAAAGTTTCACATTTTTCTCCCCAAATAACTAGTTATTTAAGATGTCTACCAAATGGAAAGATAATGTTTTCTAGGCTATCATGATTTTGTAGGTAAGATAAGTTAGATTAGCAATGGAGTCATTATGTCATGCATTTCTATGTGTATATAGTTACTTGTGTCCATCTAAAGAATCAGTAAATCGTGTATTTGTGTGTCAGTGTGTGAAAAATAAAGGAAAGATATTTCATAGCATCATTAAGAAAATAGGCAACCAGATTTATTTTTTATTACCAGTCTATTATATCTGTCTGTTAAGTTAGTGGGTGAACGAAATAAATTTTGTACAATTTTTTGATTAGTTCTATTCACTGAGATTTACATTTTTAAAATGAGTTTTACAGTTCAAACAGTGACATTTGAAATCTTTACTTCTTCATCTCTCTGCAGTAAAGTGTCATTTGTCTGGAATCATTCATTAATAAGCTCTTCCACCCAAGTCGGTTTTCCAAAATCTAGCCATTTTGGAGGGAAACACTTCTAAAAAAGCAGGTTATCATTTAACGTCTTCTTTAAATAGTCAGTGCCACTTAAGTGAGAGTTTCACAAGTTGTGTTGTTGGGCACACTAGTCCCATAGGGTATTATTTGATATATAAAATTTATTGCATAGCACCTATTAGAACCCTAAGAAACTGCTGCTTCCGTAGACACATTTTGGCAGATCCTAACTTACTATTTTAAAACATGGGATCTGGATAAGGTATGCTATAGGCACAACAGAATGCGTTCATCGTAAGTATGCACCTTCATCAGTTTGGACAAACAGATGTATCCATGTGAGTATCACACAGAACAAGATATAAAACGTTTCCATCATCCCAGGAAGGTTCTTCATGCCCAGTTCCAAAAAGTTCCCTATCTCAGGAGGACCATGGGTTAGTTTGCCTGACCTTGGACTTCCTGTCACTGGAATCACACAGTAGATCCTGTCCAGTGTTGGACTTCCTTCACTGAACAAACTGTGTCTGAGGTTCATCTATGCTATTGTCAAATCGGTACTGTTTGTTTGTTTGTTTAACGCCTGAGAGATACTGCACTGTATGAACATAGCACTGTTTCTTTATCTTTCCTTCTATGGAAGGGCGTTCACCTTTTTTTCCAGCTTCATTTCACTTGTTCTTGCTAACTCAGGGTCACAGTCATGGAGATCATTGATTGTATGGCATTCTATCAAACTTAAGAGAAATATTAATTTAGAACTGTCGCTCTAATCCGTATAATTGGAACTGAGTTATCTTCCTGTATTTGATTTTAATATGGTAGGAAATTATAAGGTGGAACAATTCAAGGAAGCAGACATGAAATCAAAATGGTTCAAAGTAAAGTGGAATCCTCTTCATGTTACTTAAAATATACATTTTACCCGTTGATTGAATATTCTTCAACAGAAATTGGTAGAGAGTCTAAAATCTAAAATCAGCAACAACAAAAGCCAGTTTATCACTCGGGTACCCACTAGGAACTGGCTGAAGCATTCACTTGTATTGGATTCTACCTAGGATTTTTACCTGAGAAACATCCACCTTTAGAAAATCCTGTTTGAGCATTCAGAGTTGCATATTATTCTTATAACATCTACCTGAACACTAGAGGCCATGAAAAATTCTTACTCCTGGAAATCACTGTCTTTTAGGCACAGGCATTTCAGGGAATACTGGTAACATATTTGCATTGTGAATCTTTGATGGTAGTTATCTCTTTAAATTCTTCTTTCTCCTAAATCAAGAAAGGCAACTTGTTCTTCCAAGGATAATTTATTTTCTGAAGAAAGCATTCTTAACCAGTGATGCATATATAGACTGAACATCCCTAAAACTTTGTTACCTGCAAAGGCACGTATGTGCATTTTTTCTGATCAAGGTCAATAATTTTGATCAGATACTCATAGGTATTTGTGACTCAAAAGATGTGAATATTTGCTGCTTAAATGATGAGACCTTGTCTAAGCTTGCTGATATCTTAAGAACTGTCCAAAAAAATAATTTCTTATAATTTAGAGAACCTATCTGTCCATTCCTAAAATAAAGGCCAGTAATTCCTGTTTTCAGATGGCAGCAAAGATTTCTGTAAAAGCAAAGATTTCACCTTCTGATAAATCCTTTCAAGGTTCAGATTATTCAGAAAGTAAGTAGGAAATTGAAATAAAACAAACGTTTTTGGCAGGTTATTGAATCCACACAATTGTACAACCATGGTTTCAGACCTTCTAATGAAGAAGATGCACAAAGTACGTCCATAATGTGATTTTATATGGGGACAGAGTAGAAAAGTTATATTCATAAACTTCTTTTTAGGAGGATATGTAATAGTTTCATCAATATTATAATTTCATACTTAGAAGGGGGTATTAAAATACTTTTCGAAGAGCTGGTTTACTCTGACAGTCCACTGATTTAGGATGAAGATGGTTAAATTTCAATCTGGTCTTTGCAAAAATAACAAGTGAGAACATGTGGGATTACAAATCTTATTTAAAGAGCTGCATCACTCGAAGCTGAAATTAAATATGCACATGTTAATGATTTATTTTACACAAATCAAACTTGCATAAATAATTTCATATTAACATATGTAGAAGCAATTTGCTCTTATTGACCCTGATAGGTTTATCAACTCTCACAAATGTTGAATCACTTATGGGTTACACGCACACACACATTTTTTGTAATCATGGAAATGTAAGAAGTCTTTGGCTGAATTCCATCTGGGGTGAAAGAAATGACTATAGTTTTAACATTAAAACTGCATTTCTTATTTCTTGGCAATAAAAAATAATAATCTGAAAATAGGTATAACCTCAAATTCTTTGGTCACACAAGCCCTAGGAGAAAAATAATGTGTTGATTTAGCTAGAATAAATGGTACTTATTTTGATGCTCCTGAAGCATCCCAAATGCTTGTGAAGCTACACAAAACATTCACCTGTGAGAGGCCAAGTTTCCTTTGTAACCAAAAGCAAGGAAAAAGAATAAGGCATCTTAGTTAGGCATAACAACTCCTTCTGATGTGGCCATGCGTGTGTTTGTAGCATACCCAGTTCCCTTCCTGAGCAACCTCCTTATGTCTCAGCCGTGCGTAACTGGCTAAGGCGGCAAACTTCATTCTTGGAAAGAAAGTAATATTCATGGCTCCCTTCTCCTTGTTAATTCATTGTCACTCCTCAAAATTAACTCTAGGCTGCCTTTCTCCAGAAACTGTGCCCTGATCCTCTCTACCATCCCACTCCAAGCTTTGTTAGATAACATTTCTTTGTATTCTAGTAATATCCCGGGTATACTTAAATTCCAGTACTTTTTATCTTGCGTTTCGACTGTCTGTTGGTTGTTAACCTTTACATTGTAGATTGCTTGAAGGCAGGCCCTGTATTTTTCATCCCTTACAAACTTCGTCCCAACACAATGTCTGGTCATATATTAAATGCTGTTGGCCATGAGTTAAAAAGCAAGATGAAAAATAATGTCACTATCTTGCTTTCATAGGTTAGGGACATTGAGAATATTGTTTAATTTCTTTGGAATTTATTTTGTTTTTGGAAAAGCTGTTCTTATTAATCAAATCCATACTTATTTACTGTGTAGAAATGTTGAAATCTGCATTAATAATCCTTGAAATAAAATGACCCTCCGCTGAATGATTTTTGTTACATTGATAATTTGAGTTGCAATAAAATCTGAATTATAGATTAGATGGTTTCTTAGAAAATATACTAGGGGTTTGAATTGCTTTAAAGAAAGACATAAGTGGGACCAATTCTTTTTTATTATTCTTTTTCTTCCTTTCTTTGCTCCTGTCCCAATCTGTCTGTGGTTTCTTATTTTTCAGTGAATTTCTCCTATAGTCTAACTTTCCATTTCATAGATTTGTGTTCTATTTCAGGTTCCTGACACTTGAATTCTCAGTTATTGCATAAATGCTTTTGCTTATCTCTCTACAGTGTCTCATTCTTTTTGAGTCCATTTCACAATATGTATTCTTTTCTATGTGATAAATAAAACGGTAAGCAATAGGATATACTGGAGTAGATGAGGAAGCCATTTGGTGTAAAACATTCTCAGCCTGACCTTGCTTTTGAAAAGGGCCTGACCGGCCTTTGAACATACATGTATATCTGCTTTGAGCATTTACCATGTCCCAGAGACAAGAACAAATGCCCTTAAGATAAGGATGCAACTTCCCCCAAATTGGCATTTCCTTAAGGATAAGCATTTCTCCCTAGGCTAGGATTTGATTGCTGTGCTCATCCTGTGACCACCCCCATCGATACAGCAGACCTGCGACTTGCTGTGCCCATCAAAGGCTGTGCCAACAGGGCAATCTCACGACTATTGTAAAAAGGACATTGCATTCATATGTGACATATGCTCTTTGATGGTATATAACCACTCTGTACACCCCACTTCTTTGGTGCCCTTCCTTCCTTAGGGAATGAAGGCCCTGGGCTATATGGTCCTCAAATTTGGCTCACAATAATCTCACCCCAATTTTGATTTATAGATTGGCTATGGATTATTTGCAATGACATATGTGACACTCCAATGTCTAAGAACTTTAATTAGTCCTCATTATGAAATTCCTTCCATTTGAGACCTCCAACAATCTGGGCTCCACAAAATTGGGTCAACTTACCACTCAGGTTACATACATTACTTTAATGAAACTCATACAGGTTGGAATGCCTTTGGCTGAAAGTAACAAGAATCTCTCACTCAAAATGGCTTTAACTATGGGAATAATGAATTACCCTACAAAATATGAGATACCAAAGCAGGGGGCTCCCATGTGGACAAATTCAGTGATTCCACAATATTTGCAAAGACTCATGCTCCTTTCATCTTTGTGCTCTGCCATCTTGCTCCTCCAGCTAGCTCCTTCCCTTTCCCAAGATGGCAGTCCCAGTACTACACACCAAACCACACATCACAGAACAATGCAATACATACACAGTACACATAACAATGTCTAGTGTTAGAAGCGAGGCTGTCTCCTCATGCCTTTCCCAGACGCCCCCCAATACAAGTTATTTAAACTTTCCATTGGTTTGAGACTCTCACTCTTAATCGAATCTCAAGAAAGAGCAGTGAGACCTCTGAGCTTGGCTCACACCAAGAATAATCATCCTTGGATCAAGGAATAGGGTCATGATTCTTTGAGACATTTAAGGATTGGGTTCATATCGAGAAATGCCAGAATTATGAAGAATATCTTTTACATGCCTCTTTAGATTCATTGGCTCTTTTGCTCTCTTCTTTGAGGCTGAACTGTATGGATTACATCAATGGGCTGCTCTGAGAGCTGGAAGCCACGTTGGTGGTTCTAATGGAAATCTCTGGCGGGAAAAAGAGGGTTCTTGCTTCTCAATCTGTGAAGTAGCCTTAGCATGGTTTTTCAGAAGGTCACATCACAGCTACCCCCACCCAAAGCTTCCTCTTTCAGACACTGATAACCTCTCTCTTTCTTCATTTCTTTGGACCTGGTGACAGTTCTGCTGCTGCTAGCCCTGGGTTCCTACACTAACACTTGTGGCTTCACTCTTCCCTGCAATGTTTGGTAAAGAAATCTCCCTGGGTGCTACCTGCTGCAAGAGTCCCTCCACAAAGAGAAAGGAGAGTTTGCTAGTTGGTAGAGAACCAACAGTATACTATACTTTTTGTCCTTAATTATAGTTTCTTGAGCTTAGGTCTTATGTCTTTCCTACTAGACTGTGGATTGGAAATTCTCTATCTGAAGCCCATGAGTGTGCACATTTTTGTATGTATGTGCATTTGAACATTTTTCTAAAAGGCTGCATACTTTTAGTTAAGGAATAATCATGGAGATATGTATGCCTATTAAGCTCTTAGTCATGAGGTGGAGTTTGTATATTGTATCTTAAACTTAAATACCATGTATGATAAATATTTTAAAGTCATGTACATGGGTTATTTAGACTTGGCAACTGGACTGGAGTCAGTTTTACTTAGAAATATTTAAACACAAGTATTCTTCACTTGTTACCTTTAGGCTTAAATAAACTTCCTGTTTCTATATCTCCAAATATAATTCAGTTTAACTACCAAATTATTTGCTATTTAAAAGAGCTTTCTGAACTGCTTACACCATGAATCATAACTTAGATATGGTATCTGTAGGGTATTACAAAAAGAAACATTGCTATACATTTATATGACAAATGTTTAAAAGAATTAAGAGATTCTAATCAATGGAATTAAAATATAAAATACCCATTGGAACATTGCTTAGAGCAAATGTTACTAGAAATAAAGGATAATAATTATGCTACGATAAATTTCCAGTCAAATAAGTCGAGTTGTAATGCTTTACTTAGGGAATTAAAAATGCAGACAACTCTATTTTGTGAGTAAATTAAGATTAACTTTAGGGATTGCTATAACAAAAAAAGACCAAATGTAGATACTGCAGAATTAAAGCCCATGCAACAAAATCTAAACACTGCTGTCAAGGGAAATCATATAAAAAGTAGCCAAACAACTGATTGTAGGGCTTAGACTAATGTAAACTAACGTGTTCATGTAACCAAGAATGATTAGTTTTTGGATCAAAAAGATTTGAGAACATTTATAGAATATAAATTCTGGCTAAGGAGTGAGTAATAAATGATTTGGGAGGGCTTGGGAGGAAATTACTTTTTAACGGCAAAGTTATGGGGGGTGATTTCAAGGTTATTTCAAGCTCTGTTCTCTATTTTTACAATCGTTTAGAGAATAGCTTAATGGTTACACTTGACTTGATTGGACCCAGCTGTGGTTATAGATAAAGACAACACAGTAGAAAACAGCTGGAATTTATGTCAATGTGATAATTCTGAACTAGTTCTGGGGTCATTAAATGCCGTGTTAATCAGGTGAATGTGAAATGGGTCTCTGAGGCACAGTGTTGTGTTTAAGTAAGACTTAGCGCTTCCTTTTTCCAATACTACTTCTGAAATTCTGAGTCCAAAAATTACTCTATATGATAAATTAATTTATTAATCACAGGAACTGGTGTGGATATTTCCCAAACCTTTGTCCCTCAGAGCAAAATTCTCTTATACTACAAATTACTACCACCATTTTGAACTATCACATTCAACAAGCCCTGGTGTAGGTAAAACACTAGAACTGCCTTTTGTCCAGATAGCAGTTGGCAATCTTTTCCTTTAAGCGGTTAGATAGTAAATATTTTTGGCTTACATGCAAACTACTCCACTTTGCCATCACAGTGAGAAGGCAGCCATAGATAATATGTAAACACATGGGTATAGCTGTGTTCCAATAAAACTTTATTTATAAAAACAGGGGGTGGGGACCAGCCCTGTGGTGTAGGGGTTAAGTTCAGTGTGCTCTGCTTCAGCAGCCCAGGGGATCCTGGGAGCAGACCTACACCACTGTCAGCCATGCTGAGGTGGTGACCCACATACAAAATAGAGGAAGACTGGCACAGATGTTAGCTCAGGGCTAATCTTTCTCAAGCAAAAAAATAGGAAGATGGGCAACAGATGTTAGCTCAGGGCAAATCTTCCTCACCAAAAAACAAAAAGAAATGGGGTGGTTTGCATTTGGCCCATAGGCCTTAGTTTGCAGAACTCTGATAGAGAAGATGCAAAAAGTTTAGAATGCTAACATCATTTTCTTTATATAAGGACTGGAGGTGGAATGGGGATTGCTTTGTTGATTAAAGAGAGTTGGAACTGTACCCTGTGGTCCATTAAAAGGAGTGCAAAGCATTTCCAAAGGAGGCTTTAATCTCTTATGTACTGTCCAGGTATTCTCTGCTTACTCTCTCTAATTTCTAAAGAACTCTTTTCAGTTCTGACTAAATTGCATTCTGAAATCATCAGGTGTTAAGACTTACTTGGAAGTCCATTTGAGAAAGCTCCAGTGATGAGTGTACTTTGCTGAATTTTCACAATATGTCGTAAAGACTGAATTGTATTCTCCGTGTACTAGCAACCATTCGAGATAGGAATGAAGCACAAAGACCAGGTCCCCCCACTCGTCATGCTACTGCAGTTTGAGCTCGCCAAAAAGCTGTCACGAATTTCCTATGACAGAGCAGGAAAAGAACTAAAAGATCTATTTTTGAGAAGGATGATCTGTCCTTTGTAAAATTTTATCCCTTGAAAGGTGGTAGTTTGTAAGCTTAAATACAGAAGGAAAAAAAAAAAGCATTTTTCAATATCAACACTATTTTTAATAGACTCCAATTAGGAACATATTCTTGATTTATCTTTTGTTCAAATATCTACCATTCCAAAATATACGCCTTTTAATATAAAGACATTATCAACATTTTATTGTAGCAGATACTACGGGTAAGAAACACAGACCTTTTGGATTACTTATGCCCTTCAACTCTTACTGTGCACCATGGCTCGTCATGTGTGTGTTGTGTGTCTATGTGTTTGGTTCAACCCCCCCCCCCTTCTGTAACTCTCTTGAGAAAACTATTCTTAGTCAGCTGAGATCCCCACCCACAAGTGCAGAGACCCAGAGCTGCCTGTGAATTACTTCCCCTAGGGTGACCCTTAGCACATATGAAAGCCCATCCTCCTTGATTAAAACTAACAACCTTGATTTATACTTCAGAGTTCCTACAGATCAGGCTGAGTCTGATATGTTATGTTTCTACTCTCCTTTGTGGCTTCCTCTGGGGGCAATTCCTCAACATGATACAGGAATTCTCCTCTCATGGCTTGCTTCTTGGTTACTCCACCTGTTATGGTGAAATCAATACTGTATGTTCCCAAGTAGACAATGAAATATGAATCACAGGATTGGGTGACATTCAAAGTTTTCAACCATGATATATGTTGACATAATTTTACTAAGCTAGACATTAGTTTTCTTAGATTAAAAATATAAAGATTCGCAGTGCTAAAAATTACCAAATTATCATCCTTTTCTTCAACCTGATCTCTGGAATTTTAGAGGTGAATAAGTGCTCCTTCTGCGGTTGGAGTGTCATGGTATTTTGAGAGAAAAAAAGTGGAGTCAGCTCTTTTATGCAAGGAACACTTGTGCCTGACTGGTTTGATAAGACTGTGTCAAAATGGTTGTGTAAAATTTTAAATTTGTTCTCCTTTTATTGGTAAAACATATGGGGGATGGTCGTGGTGATATGCAAAATAAACCCAACTTTCAAACATATCCATGTCCCAATCTCAAAGTCTGTGAATATGTTAGGTTACATGGCAGAATGGTATTGAGTTTACCAATGGAATTAAAATTGTTAGCTGACCTAAAGATAGGGAGATTATCCTGGATTATTTGGATGGGCATGATGTAATCACTTCCTTAAATGTGGAAGAGGGAGGCAGAAGTTGGTGTCACACAGATGGCATTGTGAGAAAGACTCAAATGCTCATGGCTTGTGTTGGAGATAGAAGGGGCCATAACCCCAGGAAAGCAGGAAGCCTCTAGAATCTGGAAAACGCAAGGAAACAGATTCTCCCCTAGAGCCTCTGGGAAGAAACATAGAGCTGCCAACACCTTGATGTTAGCCCAACGGGATATCCAGAATGCCAGAACAACAAGATATACACTTGCATTGTATAAGACACTAAGTGTGTGGTAATTTGTTACAGCAGCAACAGGAAATTAATACATTCATCACTGAACCTCACCCAAACCCTCACTTTCCCCCAGAAACAAAGGTTAATGGTTGGATGTATGATGATGATGATGGAATTAAATGGGATGAACTTTAGGGGTGATTGAGGGGGTTAAAGATATTTTATACACCAAAGAAATTTCTTTCTTTTTTTTCTTCCTGGAATCATCCATCCACTGTTTGGAATTACACTGGTTTCCATCTAGTTATAATATTACATTAGGAATCTTTTTTACCTTCTCATCAAGGGTTGACCAGCTAGCTCAACGTATTGATGCCTCCCATTCACATCTATTAAATGGGTTATTAGTGGGAGCAGAGCATGGACGAATTAAATCCACCAGGAACAGCAAACTCTGAGATGCCTGTAGGCCACAGCTCCAGCGGTTTAGGGCTCCGCCTGAATGCTGCCTGAAGGAGCTTAAATCAACATCATCTGTGAAAAAAGGCTGCCACTAAGGTAAAGACACAGGAGAGATGATTCCAACTTCCATCGAAATTAATGAGTTTACTTTTGTATGATTTTGAGGTAAAGGCAAAGCATTCACGTGGAAATGTAATTTAGGCGATAGAATGCACAGGACTGAAACGCGAGCTAAGCATTTCAGATAGAATCTTAGGTACAGGCTGTTTTGTAAAGTGAGTAGAACTGTGTCAAGTTGGAGACATTCCTGGTAATATTGCTTCATCTGAGGTAGCGGATGGCTGTGATATAAGTCAAAAGTTAGGCAAAAACAAAGAATACTCCAGAGTTGGTGCCTTTTCTTGAATAGTAGAACATTAAAATTATACAAAGCTACTATTTCCATTTTCCATGGAAAAAAGTACGGGTGCAACATATAATTTAAGGCAGGAATGAAAAAGTACACCTATTTTTGAGATGGTCCTCATTTCATTGCTTTTTTTTTTTTTAATAATCTTGATCAAGGTTTATATGTAAGTCCAGGTACTCTGAGAAACAGACAAGACAGGATTAGATGTGCAAAAGATTTCTTAGGGGGATGCTTGTGAGAGAGCATGGGGAGGGAGCCATCGGACCATGGTGGGTGTCTGACCCCTGGAAGGAAGAGAGGGAGGTGGTGAGGAAGCATCTTAGCTTGCAGCACAGTTGAAAGAGAGTTCCACAAGTGTGTCAGAAGATTCTCAAATCTAAGTCACAAATCACTGCCAAAGGCATCCTGTGACACCCAGAAACCAGCTTGCCTTAATCTTCCTGCTGCTTTCAGGAGCTGAAAAGAAGCAGCCTCTGGAAGGTTTAAATTTGGTTCAACTGCAGTGGCAAATTCCAGAGCTCGGCAGCTGGGACCTTCAATCAATAATGCATTCAAAGATCTGCTGGATACATTTTCATGGCTGCCATAGCCGGCTGCCACTCACTTTTGACTTCTCATAGTTAGTCATCTCCTTGCAACTAATTTTTATACTTTGGAAGTGTGAATTTTAGTGTTGCTTTGGATTAAACTTAAAAGAGTGCATCTGGATGGGCGTCAGGTTACAATCACTGATGGGAGTTCTTGGCTGACTCTCACTAAAGCAACTCTTTAGGTGGAGAGGATGGCATGTAAGATGTTCTCAGCAGCTCATTGGAGAAAGCCTCTGGGTCTCATCTTGGTTGTATAAGACATAAAAGGAGACGTGAGGTGAAGAATATTTAGATTGTCCACTATGGGACACTTCAATCTCCTAATCAGAATGCTTGCCTTCCTGTATCAGGCCCCGAGTCTCCTACCCATGGATTCACACTCTTGGCTTGTCTGGAGTCTACAATTATTTCTAAGTGAGATTTCTATAAAGAGTCTATGCATCATTTACGATATGACCTTTTGAAGATAGTAGAAGAGAAACCTAGTTTTGTCCTTTGAAGAATCTCACTTTCTTTGCATTCAGAGAAGAAGTGTTGATCAATTGTCAAAAAAAAGATTATTATCATAATGGTGATGATGGTAATGGTGATGGTGATGATGAAGATAATAATGGTAATGATGATGTTGATGGTGATGATGATGATGATAATGATAGTGATGATGATGGAGATAGTGATGATGGTGGTGATGATAATGATAGTGATGATGATGGAGATAGTGAAGATGATGGAGATAGTGATGGTGGTGATGATAATGATGATGATAGCGATGATGATGATGGTGGTGGTGATGATGATGATGATGATGATGGGGATGATAATAATGATTTGGCAAGGGAATGGGAATGTCTCTATATATATGTAAATGAAGTGAGAGATGAAATAAAGTGAGTAGAAAGTCATAGCCAAGAGAATTTAGAAGAAAAGGAGTAGAATGAAGGAGGGAGGGTCCCACACTGTTAAATATTGCTTAGCACCCAGGAGAGAGCTGCCTAGATAGTGATAGCATAAGCTGCCCTTTTAATGTGTCTCTTCTACTAGTGTCTGTGCTTCTAGTTTTTCTGAGTGTTATTTACATTCCCCAGATGGTGGTTTGTGGAAGTTTGTATTCCAAGCTCAAAACCTTTGTGCTGAGCACATTTACATGTGTTTTGAAGCAAACCTTTCATCTGAAGTAGAGAATCTCACAATTTTCCTTGAGTGAATTACTGAGAACTTGGACAAATTCTCTTTCTCCCCACCATTTCTAATATCTTCAGAGTTTTTGGTAAGTTGCTCCTCTTCGAGTTGACACTGTCATTGTCAAGTCTGCTTGAGAATCTAAGAGAATATTAGCCTAGATCTGCAGTAAAAGATCTACGTAATATACAAATTTATGAGGTGAATAGGTTTAAAAGACTCTCACTGTCTTAGTCTGGTAAGAGCCTGTTTCCTGGTTCATAGACAGCATCTCATCACTGTGTCCTCACATGGTGGAACGAGAGGGGCAGCTCTGTGGGGTCTCTTTTATAAGGGCACTAATGCCATTCGTGAAGGCTCCACCCTCATGATCTAATCACCTCCCCAAAGCCCCACCTCCAAATACCCTCACATTGGGGGTTAGGCTTCAACATAAGAATTTTGGTGGAATACAAACATTTAGTCTATAGATTCCACTGAGCAGCCTCATTCATATTGTTATAATAATTTCATTATATATCAAATGTCTACATAATACCCTCTTTGGCAAGAAGGAGTGACATCCTCATAACATAAACTGTGAATGTGTGCAATGAAATTGCTTCTTTCTCTGATAATGGTGATTTCCTTAAACTGTTTATTTCACGCTGCTTGTATTCTTCAGCATAAACAATCTGGTGAGGCAGCAACATTCACAGTCACTGAGGTTTTATCATGCCTGGCCCAACACTGACTATTTATTTGTCCAGTTAAAGAGAAACTTTTTTGATTTGTCCTTCAATCTTCTGTAATTTAGAAGCTGGAACTGAAATTGGAAAAACTCATAGTTATCTTGTAGCTGCGGATTTTGTGGTATGTAGAGTTTCTCGTTCCTTCCTGTGTATTAAAATATAATTCTGGAATTTTCTTAATGTCAGCTATACCTTAAGATTAGTTTTTAGTATGCAATATGTTAGTCCCCATTAAAGTAAATCAACAGATCCAGCTTTTAGGTCCCAACTCAGCCTTTGTGTGGAAACTCTTAGGGCTCTATTTAATCATTGGGATACAAAGGAGGTTTCAGTGGCTCTAAATTCTAATATTTGAAGTAATATTCATTGTAGACTTGAATGCAATGTATTTCATGTAACTCAAGAAGTACTCATTCAATCATCCATCTTCTTTACAACTTGGAACATAAAACAATACCTAAGTAATGAGGGAATGAATTACCACAGGAAGAAAGAGCAATAATTTGGGGGTGCTACAGATGTGAATATCAATCTCAAACTGGCCATAGAAGAGCTCTATAACTTTAGGACATATATCATCTCTCCAAATATCTATGATCTCAGATGTAGGAAAAAGTTAATACTACCCACATGATAGTATGAGGGCTAGATGATAAAGTGGGAGTAAAGTTTCGGGCACATAATCTGTGCCTATTAAGAAGCTTTTCTTATAATTGAGAAGATGAAATAGTGACCTCATCTTGCCACTCCAGTTTACTCTGATGGAAATGGGGAATTGAAAGGCAATTGTTGGGGCTGGCCTGGTGGCACAGCGGTTTAGTTCACGCTTTGGCAGCCCAGGGTTTGTGGGTTCGGATCCCAGGCACCCGCCAATGCACTGCTTGTTAGCCATGCCATGGTAGCATCCCATATAAATTAGAGGAAAATGGTCATGGATGTTAGCCCAGGGCCAGTCTTCCTCAGCAAAAAGAGGAGGATTGGCAACGGATGTTAGCTCAGGGCTGGTCTTCCTCACACACAAAAAATAAAAATAAACATTGCAAAAAAAAAAAAAAAGAAAGGCAATTGTTTAGCATTATCTTAAACATCTTTTTAAAATGTGAAGGAATTTAAGGATTTTGCAGGTCATACACGCCATCAACAATTCCTTGAGGCTGTTTGCTAGAAACATAAATGAAAATTGATCCCCTCATTGAAAGCGATGAACAGAAACTGATAATAATTATCGTTATTTCCTCAACATGTCAAAGAAAGAGTGTTATGTTTCCCATGTCGTTATCTCATTGCACATGGATTATGGACATGTTAGATTATATCATTACACAATCAGAAAACCTTCCTCTAGCATGTAACAATAGTGGAAATATACAGTCACTTGATTTTTTTTTTCTTTGCAGATGATTCAAGTTAGTTCACCAGAAAAGAAAAGTCTACCATAAGGCAGGCCAGACAATGCTTTGAGACAAGACATTGTACATGGCTCACCTGAGTTCTTAGAGGACAAAATCAAATATTTAGAACTGATTTGAAACTCAGTGGTAATCTCTCTTACAGACCAGTAAACTTCTTTTATATTTCATTATGTATATATATGTGAAATATATATATATGGAAATAGTTTACAGAAAAAGCAACAACACCCTTCAGTTTCTTGTGGACATATCTCAGCTCATGTACTTCTGCACAAGAAGCCCCTTTTCATGCTGATGAGGAATGGAAGAGGACACATACTTTCCCTTTATCCCCAGTGGATAAGCTCCCTTTATCATATGATTTAGTAGAAACGTACTCTTCTAAATAGAAATTTTAAAACTTTGACATTTAAGTAGACTCCAACTAACTGTAGATGGCCAAGGTGGAATGACTTTCGTATTCATTAGGTGGGAACATAGAAACAGCACTGGAATGTTTGCATGGCCATAACTGACATGAAATTTACTTTAATTAAAAGAGTGAATAATCATTCTAATAAAATTTATAAGAAAAGTGTGCTATAGAAAAATGATAGGACAAGAATTCTAGAGAAGGTGTCACTGTAACTTTATTTTGAACTTGAATTATCTCAGAAGTGGGATGTCTGATTATATTCTGATAACAGACTCAAACTTTACTGGAAATTTTACACTGAGAAGAATGAACAATGTTTCCTTCAAGAGTAGACAGTGGGTAGGTATTGTTTCTCATTTTCTTGTAAGAATTTGTAAATGTTTTTCTACTTATATTACTGAATGCATTCCCCTCTACATTTTTAGTCACTGTTGCAAATTGCAAAACTGTGTTTTTATCGGTATTATCAATAGTAAATTTCATAAGGTATTAAATATTTCAAAACGGTTGCTATCATGCAGCTTTAGTTTCTGATAAATATATCATTTAAGATCACTCCTGAATCTTGAGGCCATTATGATTACTTTTGATGGATATTATTGATTTGGAAGCTCACAGGATTGAACCATTGAAATTCCATATCATAAAGAATGGTACTTCAGACAGCAGTTACTTTCACAGTCAAGAAAAATATTAGAATGTTTTCTTGACTGTTGACAATTTTCAATGCCCATGCCTTAAAGCAAATTTTATGCGATTCTTCTGAGCAATCTAAATTGAGTAAGGTAACAGAAACAACAATAACAAAATTCTTTTTGAAATCAGGTGACAATATATTTGTAAAATTTTAGTCTTAAAATAAATTTAGCCTCATGGAAAATTTGCAAAAATAATATTAAAAGTCCTTGCATACCCTTCACCTGGCTGTCCCTAATATCAACAGCTCACAGAATCACATTGCATTTAGTTTGTGCGTCTCCTTGCTCTCCTTCAATCTCTGACAGTTCCTTAATGTTTACTTGTCTTATTTAACCTTAACACAACAGAAGAGTACTGATTATTTTGGGGATGCCCCCCACAGTGGATTGTCTGACATTTCTTCAACATGTTGTAGAAAGAATGTGATATTTCTCACACCATTATCTCATTGCATGTGACCCACTGGGTATTAGTTTTGGTTGCTCCAAAAAGAGTAAAAGGAGTGAATGGATTTGCCCTCAGATTTTACCTGGAGAGGGCAAAGGGCAGGATCAATTAGTCACTATCTTTCAATGAAAAGATTTGGGGTTGTGGCCAAGAATATGGAGGAATCACTCCCTTCTGTAACCCTTGTAGCATTTTTATGGGAGTGTGGTTACCATTCTTCAGATTCTTAATTCTATCTGAGTAGTTTGGAGTCCATCATTTTGATACATCCTTTGATTACTTTTTGGTTTGTGGAGATACCGTCAATCATGGATGCCAGGTTGAGAGGCAGACATGAACTGGGGGCATCCTTTATCTCTGTTCACTTCTGAACCTCACCCAGATAGTATCAAGCTGAAGGGTTGAGGGGAAGCTCCCTGTGGAAGTCTGTTTCTAGGATAAGCCCTGATGATCCCCAAATCCTGGTGTTCACATCCTTGCATATGTCCCATTGAGTGTTGGCTGTCCCAGTGATTTCCTTCTAACCAGAACAAGAGGGCAGATGTAATAGAATGTCACTTTTGTGATTAGTTCATCAAAGACTCCGACTTCTGTCTTGCTAATCCTCTCTCTATCACCTTCTCCACTTATAAACTTTGATGAATTAAGCAGCCATGTTTGAGAGGTCCACACAAAAAGGAAGTTAGGGGGGCCTCTGGGCAATTGCAATGGACTGAATATTTGTTTCCCCCCCAGATTTGTATGTTGAAGCCCTAGCTCCCAATGTGATAGTATTTGAGGTAGAGACTTTGGGAAATAATTAGATTTAGATGAGGTTGGGGCCATCACGATGAACCACTGCCCTTATGAGAAAAAGAGAGATCAGAGCTCTCTCTCTCTTCATGCACACAAAGAAGAGATTGTGTGCATACACAGGGAGATGGTGGCCATCTGCATGTCAAGATAAGAGGACAAAGAATGAAACCCTACCTTGCTGACACTTGGATCTTGGACTTAGCAGTCTCCAGAACTATAAGAAATAAATGTCTACTATTTAAGTCACCCAGTCTCTGGTATTTTGTTATGGCAGCCTGAGCAGGCTACAACGCCAACTGAGACCCTCAATTCAACAACACACGAGGAACTGAATTCTACCAACAGCTTAACTGAGCTTGGCAGTGGATCCTTCCCTAATCAAGCCTTCAGATGAGACCTTGATTATAGCCACCAACTTGATGGCAGTCTTGTGAGAGACCCTGAGACAGATGACCTAGCTAAGCCATGCCTGGACTCCTAACTCACAGATCCTATGATATAAGGTGTGTTTTCTTAAGCCACAAATTTGTTGTAATTTGTGACGAAGCACTAGATAACATGGGGGATTGGAACTGGCCACCTCAAAATATGTCTCTTTACCTTGATTCTTTTCCCTGAAGGAAGCTTTGACCTCCCCTCCCCAACTAACTGTCTAAGGGGATTTGGGATGGAAGGTCTGTCCCCGGGATGGGCCATCACCTTGGATAGCTCTGGGTATCAAGAGTCTAGGAGGGTCTTTGCTACGCCCGTTCTTATCAAAGCTCTGTTTACCAAACATTTACATTTGTAGGGGAAATCTCCATTTGTAAATATATCTCCCTCTCTGTACTGGGAAGAGGGGCAAATGACCTCATCTCTAGAAACTTGTCAATGTGTAAGGCGAGGCCTTAAGTCTACATAATAACCTTACTGTGCTTTTTTCATAATCCCCCATAGCTGACACGCCAACCCCCAAGAACCTCCTTTGTCTATTTAAGAGGAAAACCTCTGCCATTTTGTTGAGAGAAACTCAGTTTCCCTGGTCTCTCCCATGTATACATGTTATAAAACTTTGTTTGATTTTCTCTTGCTATTCACTCTCATGTCAATTTAATTTGTAGCCCAGCCAGAAAGGACCCAGAGTGGGTACAGGATAGTCTTTCTCCCCATCAGTAACAACTCACAAGGATGCAAGGGAGCAGGTAAAATCATAAGTTTCAGTTGGGAGGATGACTAGTGGCAGATGTTTGGGAAAAATAAAGTCCAGCAGACAATTATCCAAGGCAATAAATAAGAACTGTGGAATGGGTTACAAGGACCAAAAACATGTCTCATTATTTGTTCAAACATCTGAGTCTCTTCCATTTTCCATTTCATTTCTGTCTTATTTGGCTCTTATCCACACTCCTGGGCAGAAGCCAATCCCTGAGTTCCAAGTATCTTGTTTGCAAATGCAGCCCTGTAGAATTCTGCTAGTCACTTAGGTCTGTCCTCTCATTCTCTTCAATATTGGATTTCAGTGCTCTTGGCAAAAGTTAGAGAATGAATGAGGATAGTTTTGATGCTGGAACAAAATGACTGGGTCCCTACCAGTGGGTATGGAAGATGGGTATTATATAGGAAGGAGCTAGAGGGATTGGCAAAGCTGCTACTATTACTAGGAAAGAACTGCTCCAGAGTGCAAATCAATAATTCACAATCTGCATCTGATAAAATTATTGTTAATTCCGTCTTACCAATCAATAAGAGGAGTCATTCATTTGCGAGGCTATGAATAAAATCTGGAACAAACTTATGCAAATAGTGGTTTTGCTCCTTTAATCAAATTTACTCTGGTAGGTGATAGCACTCAATAAAACATTAAATGTCTCCCTTCCTTCCCTTTGATGTTCTAAATCTCTTGTTCGTTATGGCTATAACAAGCTCAACACTACTAACTACATGAGAATCACATAGAACTGAATTATGACGAGAGGGCTTAACTCGGTTTAGCCCATTAAATAGCAAAGGAGACTCTGTTCTCATTTATATTTCAGTGGGATCTATCTGTGCAGACCACAGATGTCATCACTGGCATTTAGCAGGAGGATAAGAAGAGATATTAAGGAGGTGGAAGACGGCAGTTTCTTTCAACTATTGCAAAAGGCAGAATGAGGAGAGTTGGTCTTAAATTTCAGCACAAATGAGTTAAGCAAATTTCATTAAAAAATTTGCCACGAGGAAGTGTGGCCAAGTTCTGGGAATCTTCATACAGCAGAAACAATGATAATCCTTTCATTTCCAACTCCACATCAATAAAAAATGAAAGATATATCATTGCCATTACTCATGAACGAAAATAGATGTTGAGCGATATGTAAGTTTTCCATCACACAGTTTTGGATTACAAACTGTAAACCTAATAAAACAGAAACGTTAACTTACATTCCAAAGAGGTAGTCCAAGAGAAATTGCCGAGTAGGTGAAGTCTTACCTGGCCACTACTTCCTTACTCCATTTCAACACATTTGCTAGAAAGATGATGAGAAGTTAGAAAATAATTGAAGAAATTAATGCATATGAGAATATTTTTCCAGTAATCTTGCAACTTAAAAGAGGGCCATTGAGAGGAGGCAGTTTCTCATAAAAGGATGACTTGTTAATAATGTGATTTCAGACATCTGTGTCTTGTGAATCAGAGCAGGAGATGGGAGCAGGGGTTTCTTTGATCCTATGCCCAAGTAGCAAATGATGTGATCGATAACATTGTTCCAAAAGAGATACTAAGTTAAAGGAAGCAGCCCATGGCCATTACAATAGAATAAAAGCATGTTGTAATACATCATTTTCTTGTAAGCATGCGTTATTCTACGGTGAAACCACAGAAAACACTATTGGTATCTCTCCAAGCCAAATCTGCGTCAAAACATGGCATATATTAATAACTTTGCTTTCTCAGTCCATCCATGATCCAAACATCATGCCAATGTACAACTTTGAAAAAAATCACATTTGTTTTAGGAATGAGTACTGTCACCAGGATGGGGGAGGGATATGTAGCTGTATATTACAAACATCTTTTGGGTGTTCATATTTAATCACGATGCCCATTGAGTTATCTTTCTTCCAGCTACTCAAATCAGTTAGTTCACCCACTAAAGAAACTTTAAAGGTAGATTCACTCAGCAATAAAAAGACAAATCACCCCATTAAAAAAAATGAACAAAGGATTTGAATAGATTTTTCTCCAAAGAAGAAATATAAATGACTACTGAACACATAAAAAGATGCTCAACATCATTAGTCATTAGGGAAATGCAAATCAAAACCATAAACCCAGGGTGGCTAAAATTTTAAAAAAAGATGATAGCAAGTGTTGACAAGGATACGCAGAAATTGGAACCCTGATACAGTGCTGGTGGGAATGTAAAATGGGGCAGCTGCTTTAGAAAGCAATTTGGCAGTTCCTCTAAATGTTAAATCCTGAATCCTCCACCTCCATGTTCTACTTGAACAAAGTGTTTCTTCAGAAATGACGTCTAGACACTTCTATCTTTGGTGCACCCATCCGTTCCCTCGGTTTTAAATACCATATATCATTGGGGCTTGCTAATTTTACCTCTTCTCTGAGCTCTGGTGTTATACAATGGACCTAGGTGCTCAGATATCTCACAGGATCCCCCATTTCTCATGTCCAGAACAGATATTTTGATTTTTCCCCCAGAGTCCTTTCCTCCCTTCCTAATGACAACAATGCATACTCAGTTCTGCTCCTTGAGCAAACTTTTGGCTTATTCTCTTCCGTACCTGCCCTTGCCCACCCAAGAGCAAGCCCCTAAGCTTCCATGCCCACAACACATACGGAAGCCATCCGTTTCTCTTCTTCTGGACCATTTCATGCAAGCCACCTCCTCTCCCTTGGGACTACCTACCACCTTACGTTGAACTGATCGCCTCTCTGCCTATCTTGCTGTGTCCACTCAGCTTCTGACCTCTGCATAGCTTCGCTGAGCTCTGTTGATGCATGCTTTACATCACCATTCTGTTTAAACCAGTAGTTTCCCAGTGACTTTATAGGAATGTATCAACCTCTCACCGGGACTACAAGGTCATAGACTTGGCTCCTGCTCACATTTACAACCTCACCTTTTAATCAACCCACTCCCTCCGCATTCCAGTCCCCCAAGACATCCTTCACTTCTTATACAGGTCCCGACTTTCTCCAATGAGTTCCCTTCTGTTTAGACATTTCCTCCCTCCCTGCCTCTAAATATTTGCAAGATGGGCTCCTCCCCATCCTTCCAGATTCAGCTCTGACCAGACCATCACTTGTTTCTGGGCAGTTCCAGTCCAAATATGCAGCCCACATACCTATTTTATTCCATCACCGAGTCCTGTACAATTCAGAACTCCTCAGTTTGAAACTGGGATTCTTTTCCCTCATTCCTGTTGTTTACCTTCTCAGCTAAACTGTAAGCTCTTCTCCTCTCTGACACTGACTGTGTCCCAGAAGCTAGCAGGAAATCAGGCACATAAAAGTCACTAAATAAATATTCCCCGAATAGATTGATTTTAAGAAAGAGGTTTTGGTACAAATCATTTAGCACTTCAGGACGTTAGTCTCCTCAGCTGTAAAAACAAAAACGTTTCATAAAGGATCACAAGTGTCAATATATTCTAACACAGTATGGAATTATTTTAGTAGTGCCATGCAATAACTTTCATGGTAAAATAGAATTTCAAATGAAATTTCCAATGAAGAATGTAACAGAAACTAGACATTAGTGCTTTTATGGAACGCGATCTTTCGTGTGATGTGAAACCCATGTGTCCCAGTTGAGGATTTTACGTCATACAATTCACTTCTTTTAAGAGCCATAGCTGAGAATGACATATTTGTCTATATTCCTCCTCCTATCATTTTGAAATAATTATCTTTTCCTAGAAGCAATTTTACAGGAACTAAACATAATAATTTTCCAATTTGTATTTAAAGTAGTGGGAATTTCTCCAGTTTGAGATGCTGCAAATTCCCAGTATAATATTTTGGAGATCTTTTTTTTAACTTTCAGAGGATGCACCACGAATCCAAGGACATTAACAAAATAGATGTTCATATACTCTTGTCAAAAGTTCTACTTCACTGCTGATTGAGAGCAAAATCCAAGTTGGATTGTTGCTTCTGTTCCCTCCGGGAAATTGAATGAAAGATGTGCTCACTGAGCTGGAAGGGATTCCACAAAACCACAGAATCTTCCTCTTTAAAGTAAGTTCAACTGTCATATGGGTCCATATGCAGGACGATGATAAGTGCCTTAATAGAACTTTTGGAAAGACTGATGGAAAGCCTTGTCACCTGAGTTACATTTCTTGTGTCAACACACTCCCTAGTGGGGAGTCACATCATCCACCATCCTTTCTTCTTTTCCACCTCAAGCTTTCGGTGTCTCTCCCGACACAGAGCGGATGGCACCACCTACTGGGTCACTCGCGTGGCTTCATGGAACAAATGGCATTTATTAGTGCTTTTTCTGTGCTAAAATATTTTTTCTGATTAAAATGTTAATACACATGCAGATGAAAAATAGGGAAAGCTAAATGTATTTATATTATTATTTACATTATTTATATTATGATCCTAAAACCGTATGAGGGAGGAAATGAAGAATGTTAAGTAATTTATCCAAGGTTAAACAGCCAGTAAGCATGGGAGCTGGAAATTCAAATAGGTCTGGTTTGAGACCAAGTTCTTTCAACTCACAAAGTGTTGTCTCCCAATGAGAGAAGAAGTGGATGGATGAGAGAATCATTGTCTAATCTTGTTATAATAACACCTTTTCAAAGGACCCTGATCAACTTCATAGAAAGAATTTTTAATGGCTTAGTAAAACATATGTATACATGAAAAACATATATATGGTAAAGTTTATATATTTATATTAATTGTATTTATAAATATATAATATACATTTATTTATATATTTATAACACATATACCATATATTTACCATATATAATATATATTTTACACACACACACACATCCTTAGCCATATATAATATAGTCTGTGTGTGTGTGTTTGTGTGTACATCCTTAGCCAGTAAAAATATTTTCCAAAACAGTGAGCAGAATTTAGCCTTTGGTTTTCCTCCAAGAAAAGATAAAGATGTAGATCCAATTGGATTGAGGAAAATTGACCTCAGTACTATAACATTTTTACATTTGCAAGTAGTGGCTTTTATGTTGCTGGGATGATGATGTGAAAATGAGGGATTTGCCACATTGGGTGTCAACTTATCTCTTAGCTGGTATTTGTTCTGCTTTGAAGGAGACATAATGCCATTATCTAGACCACTACTTTCAACAGGATGCTATTATTAAAAGTCTAACCATGCACCCCAAATATCTTCTTTTATCTTATTCGTGTGGGCTTAAGTTACTTTGAAATAAAGGATAAAGATTGTGCTTATCTAAAGATCATTCAAATAGTCCAAGGAAAGTAAAGATTTATGTTCAAATACTGTCTATAGCATTTACAAGAGTAAATCTGAACAAATACACAATTGTTATGTTTCAAAAGAAAAGTTTATATGCTCTACAGACCTTTTTGTCCACCAATAATTAGTTACAAACGTGTATGTATATACTGCACATATGTAGGTGTGTATGCAATACATAGCATATGTAGTATATTGTATACTATATATGTTTCAATATTTTTGCATAATATGTAAATATATAGCCATCTTATATAATGAAATTATATGTAATATAATTTTAATATATATTGTAGGCACATAATACTATGATATATAAGTACACATATATAGTATACTTACTACTATATATGAATATATATATATATATATGCACACACAGATATGTAAGGACTTCCTACTGATCAAGAAATTTAAGGAAAAATTTCAAATCACTTTTTGTTCCATAAAAATCTTGCAAAATCGCCCAAATCATATACTTCTCCATGTCATCACTTCTCTTTATCTTCTCAAGGAGATTATTAGGATTTAAACATCCTCATATAGTATGTGTGTGTGTGTGTACATGTGTGTGTGTGTGTACATGTGTGTGATAATCATGGGGATGAAATTTTAGCAGTTTCTCTTTAATATTCACATCTCCTGCTTCCTTTACAATCAGATACACAATGTCTGAGACACTTCCCACCTACTAAACACAACTTTCTCTTAGCTTGTTTATGGCCTCCCCTAAATATAGTTCAGTATTATATTCTAAACGTTCTAATGTTCTCTTTTTTTATGGTGTGTCTGCACAGTCTCCCCAGAGGTGTCTTTCCTCTTAAGGGAAACAAACAAAGCGTGCTCTTGTATTTCTTGTGTTTCCCCCCAGGACCTAGCTGAATGCTAGATATAAAGATGCCAAATGAATAGAGATAATGACAAACAAATGATGCCAGGTTGTAGGCAGACTTCCTAGATGTCTGCGGGATAGAGTGACAGTACGGCTTTCTTCAAATATTGCCTGGGAACTAACCTGAAAAAAAGAATCAGATTACCCAGGACCCTGTGAGATCTTTATGAGTTTATAATAAATTCTCAAATCTGCCGCGTTATCTTCAACTGGATCCTGGGGTGCAAGCAGGACAAACACTGTCCCTGGTCAGCAGATAAACACTTAGAAATTAAGTAACTTGTCAAAGGTCACTTGACCTTCATTTGGCCAGTGGAGGAGAAAAATCCAGGCCACCTGATTGTGGTCCACGTCTCCTGATGCTTCACTCGTATTTAGACGCATGTCGTGCATGTTAACTAACAAGCTTTCTGATCACAATGCTACACGTATTTCCCTTGGGAAGTTGAGCGCAGATTTATCCCCAGTTGGTGATAAAGGAAGACTGCTTTTATTTTACTTATTGATTTATCTCCTGTGATCATGCATTGATAATAAAAAAATATGTCCTCAAATCGCTGCCTTTATTTACAGTTCTGCAAGGAAGTGCCTTGTCATTTACTCTTCTGCACACACATCTTAAGAAAGACCAATGAGACCATTGTTGGTATCATCATCCATTCCAACCAAGAAACACAGCATCTATGCTCCTTGTCGTAGGCTGGAAAGAAGTTTCCACTAATCGCTCAATCCTAAATAAGGGGGTCCATAAGAAGCTGCAGTGAAGTGCAGTTTTCTTTTTTTCCCCCATTGGCACACTACAGATTTTATGGTCTCTACCATCTATACAAAGGGAAGAGGCTAGCAGCTGGTTTTAGATTGAAAACATGCGTAATAAAAAGAGACATATGCATAACCATATTCTATATACAAACTATTATTTCAACAACTGATCCTTGATAATATATCTTCTTTGCAATAGGCTAGCAACAACTACACGTGGCTTTTTTTTTTTCATTAAATCTAAAACGTGATTGTTCCGACCACAAACTGTGTAACACTTTCTCTTCAGCACAGTTCATTTAAGAGTGCTGTTGACACATGTCCATTGCAATAAATTAACAGCCCTCTCCAATCTGATTCATCTGGCTGGAGGAAGTGGCTTTGCCAGTCCAAATTGGATTTGTTATTGGAAAGAACAAATGGGCAGGCGGTCTATCTTGCTTCCCTGATATTTTGATGCACCATTGGCCTTATGGAGCAATTGTTAAAAATTTAGGATAGAACGGAATAGGGTTCATGACTAATTTACAAGTACACCTCATACAAAACTCCCTTCTGAGGTGATTTTGTTATAATAGTTCAAAAGAAAATTAAAAAAGAAGATGCTATTCCAAATAGGATGTGTTGTAGGATGAAGAATAGAATAGAAACATAGGTTTTGGTTTTGTGGATGTAAAATATTCAGAGAGAAAAATGCCCAAGAAGATGTTCAAAGGAAGGAGTCAGAGTTAATTCAGGAGACGAAATGCCACCATTATCCAGTTATTTCTCATTTCCTCTCTTATGTACCCTTCATCAGAGCTCACAATATTCTTAATGAAGTGCTTTAACCCCTACAACAGCAATAAAATCTAGGGGTAAGGGAGGAGTTGTGAAATCCATGCGCATCGAAAGCAGTGCTTGAGTCCTGAAAATTTTTTGTGTGTATAACGATGGTTTGTCTTTTATTTTGGGTGTTATTTCAAGTTAAAGAGACCCATCAGACACGGGTTGTTAAAAAGATAGACTGCACCTGGAACAGGAAATTTCAATCAGGAATGCTCCTTTTCCAGAGCTCTCTCTCTGCTTCTTTCCTCCTTCTCCTCCCTGGTTCTTCCTTTTCTCGCAATCACGTCATCTTGCATGTGACTTGATCTGCTACTGCAGAGGTCCGAACCTAACCTCACTGAATCTCTCTGCCTTCACCTATACTTAAAACACAACCTTCTGTGTGCCTTTTCTGTCTTTATTGTGCGAGGCACTCCTTGATCTGGATCACCATCATTATCATTACTATCATCATTATTCTTTTGTAATGGAGACATTGACATTTTGTTACTGAGCAGCCCACAGGCTACACTGGTGGAGAGAAAATGGGGGAAAAGAATTAACATCTGAACAAGTTATTGAAACTAAGAACAGCCCCCAAACACACACACACTGCATGGTCTGACTCTCTCTCTATTAAGACAAGAAATAACTTAAAATATGCATAAAATTGAACCATTCTCCCAAATTATATTGAATTCAAGACAGCTGCTAGAGCAGGAGGTCCCCCATCTATGATGAAGAAAGGTGACGTGGGCTCAGTCATAAACTGTTTGTTTGCTAAAGGGATTACTGTGGTATTTGCTTATATTAATTGTATGGTGGATTGATATAACATAAGTGAAATTTCTGATGATAATTCAGAGAAATATTTCATTATGTGGTTCCAATGTTTCTCCCAATGTAAGTGGTCAATAGAGCATGTTATGGTCAAGGAGAGAATTTAATACAAGGCGCCCATGGCTTTTTGGTGTAAAAACCAAGATGGAAATTCATACATTCTAGGAACCTTGGTTCCAAAGTAGATACTCTATTAAATTATTTTTCCCATAAATCCGAGAGTTCAAAGCTCCTTTAACAACAAAGGTAAATGTGAGATTTAATTTTCACGGCCACAATGGAAGGTGACACTTCCTCTGATCTTGTACACTAAACACCAAAAAAATGCATCATTTTGAAGTCGCAGACCATTTCTTCAAAATCGGAGGAGTCAAAATCATCCGTTTCTCTCTTTAGCCTAATACTGGAATAATATTTCCAGGGGCCATTTTAGACAACAACTGACATCTGCTAATTGTTTTATAAAGGGAGGGTGGATGTGTTTTCCCAGCACACACAGATCATCCAACACTCACATACTTTTGCCCACTTTTTGAAGACACGTTATCAATTGTTATTTTCTCTCATCACCCCAATAATTAATTCAAAATACAAAACGTTAGCTCTCCAAAATCTTGTGTATAAAATACATAGTATCTTATATATGGCCCCAAAATGAGCAAAGAGACACATCTTAAAATGTGAGTTTGACCCTTATTTCTGCTAGTGCATAGGACACATGTAAAAGTGACTGCAAAACAATTTGGAACAACAGGGTTAAAACTTCTTATGTGATGAGTAGCATATAGGTCTTTAATAAAAGTGTAGCCAAAGGAAGTCAAAGGTGACTGTTCTGTTAATTTCTTTTTCTATTAGGACTATGCCAGCTCATAAATTAGAATGGCAGAGGTAGGGAGAGACAGGATAGAAAACACCACATATAACATACGACAGATATTCAACCTGGGATTAGTTTTCCTAAATGAGAACATTAAACAGAGGTAGAGTTTTGTTTTTCCCCCAGAACCTGAGCTCTGATCTCGGTCAGGGTCTGGTTGGTATTCCAACGGTGTGAGGACAATAGAAGGAGCTTCGGAAACAGCCATGCGGGATTGGCGACTGCCGTCAGACCAGACAATAAAGGTTCTTGACATTGAATAAGTCCGAGGAAATGAAACGGAGTTCCTGCTGCACTTGTATGAGGACAGCTCAGTGCATTGGGGCTCATGGGGTTCTTGTCATAGCCACATATTTCACAAACTATGTGCTGAGATAACACCATTTAGGTAGCTGATAACAGGAAAATCTGTGGCTATGAGTGGGTTTCTCTCTGCTTTCACATCATTCAGATGTCACTTCTTTCAAAACCTGGTTTTATAACACATTCGGTAAACATTCTGCAGAGGCACGTTTTTCTTTTCCTATGTGATTATTATTATTATTATTATTATTTACAATGTTTCCTCGTGTGACTCCCTCTCCTTTTTACCCTCCAACCTTAATACGTCAAGTTCCATGTTCTATATTCACCCATCCAGGTGAGACGCAGGCAGAGCAAGTATTTGAAAACGTTACTTCAGCAAAAATGAGATCCCCGTGTTGAATGACACAAAATGGACCTCAAACCCTAAGAAAAGCCATAGGCAAAACTGATACATTATTTTTTTAAACAAACTGACACTCTACAAGATTCTATGTGCACTCTGAACCTGATCTGTTTGTGTGCACCAGTGTGTGTGGGTGACTGGGTGTGTATATACGTGAAAAGAGTTTTAAAAGTTAAAGCTATCAGTTTTCTCAAGACATAGAGGGATGATGTCGTTTTCTTACATTTTTAAAAATATTTTCTGAAATTCCTACATACAGGGGACACATATTTCTCTACTAACCAGGCACATTAGAGAATAGTTGATAGGCTCTCAAGAGCAAAACAGATTTTACCAGTGAAGCAAAATAATGTTTCTAATATTTGAAATTGTCCCAGTTTTTATGGGACATTTTTAGTGGTGTATTTTGGGGTGCCAGCAATGGTATCTTCCCATTTCTACGTCAACGGAAACACTCAAGTCCAAGGTCCTGCATTCAGGACCTGGCAGGAGGGGCTTAGAAGAATTTTCTTCCAAGGCTTCTTCCAGCTCTGACCCTTGGCCATTTTTCTCAATTCCTAGCATCTCCCAGTCAGTCCTGTTGGGATCTGTTGACCTCAGGAGCTTGTCTGAAGACTTCCCTTTAGCAGATTCCACCTCATCCTTCCAACCAACTTTTTCTCCTCTTTGGCCAAATGTGGACCTGCAAGCAGTCTCTTCCATTTTCCCTAAGGCTCTGGCCTCCAGAAAACGCAATTATTTGTACGTTGTCCAGGAATTTATGCTGATAGTCACTTTACGGAAAGGTAGGGTTGTAAAAGACCTTTCTTTGTATATCCATTTCTTTAAATATAATAATGAGACTCTGCAGAGAAAGTCTCACTTTTACTTCCTTGGCAGAACCTAGATTTTTTCTTTCCTAATCAGGCAGACCAAAAGACGTGAGGTAATGAGTACATTTCGAGGAAGTTCTGAGAAAGTGAAAACAGCCCTGGCATCGGACTGCTAGCAACTAGCCTGATAATCAATGGCTAAGTCATGGGGGGTCCCATTGCCTCTAAAAAGAATTCAAGATAACATCAGATGAAGCTCGCCCACAACCATCATGGGATAAGACCAAAACAAGGAGTCTGTCACCACTAAAAATGACCCATCGTCCTCTTTCATTCCAAGATTTCTTTCCTGATCACTGGAGCCATCCTCTGTTCCTCTTACTTCCTGGCTAAAAGTTATTGACACCTAATTATCCAGAAAGCAACCAATAGAGAACAAATTCTTGCTCCATTTAGCCCTCCTAAACCACCCAGTAGAAGCCCAAGCCGTTGTCTATCCTGTCTCGACTACCTTGCATGTGCCCTGCCAATGCTGCAGCAAGGAAGTTATCAAACTTGACATTGACTACAGATGTGCTCGGGGTCATCTTTGATCATTGCACTTTATCAGTTCTGGAACGTGCATCTATAAACTATGCAAATTTGTTTTTACTTTTTGCTCTTACTCCTATCCCTGTCCCCACCACCCTTGAAAGAATGAGAGTAATTTATTTCTCAGATTGCTCTAGTTGCCTTCTTCACTCCTTTCTCTGCACCCAGGACCCCTTGATTCAGACCATCGCCACGGCTACTTCTGGAGTGAATACTCTCGAATCTTGCTCCCCAAAATACTTGGGGATGGTTGGGAAACAGGCAGATCTGTATTACTTTGAGGGCTTGTTGGAAATGCGGAAACTCGCGTCCACCCAACCCCTGCTGAATCAGAATCTAAGTGTAGCCCGATATCCAGCATGTTCTTGGAAGAGTAATGTTCTAGGAATCCTGCTAACTATCACAATTATGGTCACACCACTTTTGTGCAATCTTTCACTGTGTCCTGCTTGAATTCAGGACAATGTGCAACTGTGTCTCTTGTAATTTGAGGCATTTTATCAGGTGGATGCCGTACAAATTATTTCTCCCTCCTTTCCAAACGACACCTTCTATTTTTCCAGCCATAACAACAACAACAAAAAAACATGGTTCCCCAAATTTCCTATGTCTTCTCACTTCAAAGGCACGAGTTCTGTCTTCCCAGAGCACCCACCACCACTGTTGCCTCAGCATGGACCTCCACGTATTTGGAGACACGTGGTTTGGGGTAGTATCCTACAGAACGCTCTCCACTCCTCCCAATGAAGTTGAGGGGCTATGTCTAGACTCCTATTGACACCATGGGTACCATCTTCAACGCCTACTCCCACTCTCATCACTGTGCTTTCCTGGCTTCCACTTTGAGTTCTAGAATGGAAAAAGCTTTTTATTTCATTTTTAATGCCAGCTCCAGCACAAGGCTGGGATGGCGGAGATGCTGGTAAAAGGTTTACTGAATGAATGAGTGAGTGAATGAATGAGTAAATGAATGAACAAATTAATACATTTATACCAATCCTTGCGTTATTCAGATGGCCCAGAATGCATAAAATGGTGAAAAAAAGTGACTCCTCCCTACCTAAAATTTCTAAAGATTCAATTTTAAATCCATGAAAATTTCCTTTAAATATATACATATATTATACATACTTATATACTTATAAAATATAGTTTATATATTTACAAAATATTTGTATAAATATTTACATATTTATATAGACATAATGCATATTATGTATGAGATAATATATGTATATTATATATGTAATACATATATAATATATATTATATATTATATAATACATGTACATATAAGTAATATATGCACTATATACATATTTTAATATAAGTAATATATGTAATATAGGTGATATATTTAATATATGTATATAAATAAATGTAGAAAATATATATCATATTACATAATATATATTGTGTATGATATATTTTATTTATATATATATTATATATATATATTTATATATTTTATATATTTTATATATATATATAAATGTTTTATATAAATAATAAAATTAATAATGTATATTTTTTGTTTATAATTATAAATACAATTATTATATTTTATATATAAAATGAGTATTTATTGTATTATTATAACAAAATTATAAATAATATGAAATATATTATTAAATTAGTATTAAAATATTATATGTTTATTATTATTTATGCCTCACTTTCAGGAAATGACCTGAATCCAACATCTAAAAAATTTCAGAGTTCAAATATGGCAGTCCCAGTATTTTCTGTTTTTCTTTATCTGATAATTAGCTTTTATGATCATGACAAGCACGATCCTTAGAAATTTTTGCTATATCCCTTATTGGTGACAAGTTTGGGCTCTGAAGACAGACTATCTTGCTTTGAATCTAAGTCCTGCTTGCTCGCAGTTTACAGCTTCTGATCCTCAACTTCTTTGCTCGTAGGATAGGAGTAATACAGGTGCTCCCCTTAGGGCTGTTGTGAATGTCAGGTTAGATGGGGAATGGCTGCATGCACAGGGAGGCCTCGACAAATCAGCTCTCATTGATATGATAGCAATTTTCTGCCTCTTGAGTTTTATTTGGTAGAATTTCTATACTCAGATAAGGCTCTCTGAAAGGTTTAAGGCATTGTTATGTGAAACAACTCAAAATCTAGCAACATAAGAACGAGCAGTGGTAGAAGGAATGAATCCAAGTGTTCTATTTCAGGAAACATTTTCTTATCACGAGCTCTACCACCCAGGACCTCCTTCTCCAACATCAGGCCAGTAGAACTTCCCCAACAGGGGCACCAAAACTGCGCACAGGACAAACCATAAGAAACCAATCCATTGCCAATTGAGTTTTCCATTTATAGCCCATGTGAGATGTATCATGCAGCTTTTAAAGTAAGAAACGCATTTAACGAAGGAAAAAAGGAAACAAAATAGGCCACCTACAAAAAAAGAATGGACGCATAATTATTTCACAAAGCATTAGAAAATACTGTGATATTTTATTATTAAAAATGCTGCTGAAAAGTTTATACATATGTGTCCAGCCATATATATCTTCTATCATTACTTAAGGCAAAATCAAAAACAAAATTGCAAAATAATAACCCAAGAAATCATTAAACCCTGCGTGCCTCTCTGAACATCATGAATAAAAGCCTAGGAAAGTATTTTTTTTACTTATTTTTTTCTCATTTTTATAGATAGCAAGTATATTTTATTCTCATAGAACTCTATGAAGATTCTATAACTTCTTTCCATGTAGAAATAAGATATCATTTAAGGTGTATTAAATTGCTTTTGATCACAATCCTCTGTAAAAGCTAAAGTTATTCACTTAACAAGAACTCTTTTTTTTTTTTCCTTATCCAAATGTCACAAGCCTGATACATTACTGTGCATATTGCTAGCAGAAGACAATTGGAAATACTAAACAAATACTGGAATTCGCATTACAAACATACTGGACCAACACTGATGCCAAGCATCACTCCCTTTGTGGTTTCATGGAGAGTCTATTTGCCATAGCCCAGCTGGGGTAATACATAGCTTGCAGAAATGGCCTGATAATAGCTTTAGAAAATGATGAATGCGGGACAAAAATCTTACCCAGGACATCTCTAACTGCAAGAAAGGAGTGTTGCTTCACTGTGTGCAAAGTTGGGATTCTAATATTTCACATAGGTATATACAGAGAATCACTCTCAAATTTAAACCAAGATAAACAGCAGAATTTAGTGTGTGACTTTTATACGCACATCTAAGAACTGTCTTTTTCTAGAGGGCATTTTCAAACACTCTCATATATATCGCTACAGTTTTAGTTTAGGGGTTCAGCACTCAAAGGTGTGTGATGGGGCAAGGAAGTTGGACTATCTTTGGACTTTTAAGACTGGGTTTCTAAAATAACCACAATCAAGCCCAGAGACATTCTCTTCAAACATCTTTGGCTACTATTTCCTGGCATTGCAATAATTTTTAAAAGACAAATACAAAGGAATCATTGTTATTATTTTCTCCTTCTACTTTATGACACTCAAAATATTCCTTAAGGAAAATTAAAAGGACAATGAGAAGATGACAAGCTGTCAGAGGGACAAATCTCTGGTCCCCAAGTCGCCAATTTAAAACGGGTGAATAGTTTCCATATGTCATCCTGACAGTGAAGCTATCCTAACTTTCTGGAAAACCCGTGCAAAGCACTTTAAATGTTCCATCTTTTTTGTTTTCTTTCTCTAATATTCATTGATTGGTGACTGATGCACAAACCCACAAAAAGTAATATTTTCAGACAAGCATATGTTTTATCCCTTAAATGATATAAAGAATAAAAAACCCTGCTTACTGATAAATAAGGGACTTACTGCTTCAACAAAAAGGGAAAGACACATGCCCTCCTTCAATCTGATTAGCTAAGCTGAGCAGGTACTTCACCAGCCAAACTCTTCTGCAGCTGCTGGGGAACACAGAGCCGTATTTACGCGGCCGGGCATGGCCCCACCAAAGGCAAGCTTTCTTTCCCTTTTGGCAGGACCCTGGGGTGGGAAGCAACTCTTCCTAAACATATTCAAAGAACCAGAACTACAGAATGAGATTTGTATTTTGTTTTTCCTGCTGTCGCTCCGCATGTGCGTGTCTCCAATTCAAAAAGCTTTAAATAGACGCCACGTTGGGGATCCATCTTTGTGTTGCAACTTCATGAAGGCTTAACACACAAAAATAAAAGTTTCCTAAAACAACAGTCTCCTAAAAATGCTGTCGCATGCACTTGTGCAACCCGAAAAGGGGAAAGAGCCCAGTCACACAGACGGTCTGGGTCCACTGTGTGACACCACGTCCTCCTATAAATGAAATGCGTTAGAAAACCCCATGTCTTCATTTACCACAAGTAATTAAGAAGAAAATCCTCCTTTGTCCTGGAGGAAACAGAGGTGATATGACTAATGTATATATATATTTATATACACACAGACCACAATGGAAAGCACAATCTTGCTAAAAGCTCTTTCAAACTGAAAACACCAATAAAAGCTTTTTTTTGTTTGTTTTTTGTTTTCTGTGTGTGTGTTTGTTTAAACTCACAGCTATATACATTTTTTTTTACAAAGTTTCTTAAATATAGTTCAGACTGGCAAAACATCTCTTTGCACAGAACTATACGTATGTTACTGCATAGTCAGTTCTTTTATTTTAATAATAAAATTCTACTTTTCCTTCCTCTAGATTACAGCTCCATATGCTGGGTAAAAGCCCATAAACTCTTTCTTCACTTACGTAGAGCCATTCATCATATGGCACATAAACAACTTTTTTTCAATCATAATAAAAAAAAAAATGGTATCCCTGGCTGAGTTCCAGAAGTGTCAGCTTTTATTGTTCTGTTGGAAACATCCAGGTCCTTGAAACAGCGATATCCTAGTCACACTAAACGTTTGCTGGAGTGGTGGAGATCTTAAAGCAGTATTGTAACAGCAATGTATACTTTTCACATTTCATAGGGTCAGAAGTTGATCTTGTCATACTGGGAAATGCCAATGGGATGGATCCCCAGGGACACAGTGACTGCCCTTCTGCTTTTTTGTCCTAAGTTGGGGGGATGAAAAACATTCCTTGTGTGGAAGATGTTGCTTCCCTCTTTCTTTCTCTCTTTGATGTTGCTGAGGGTGGGGAGCAGAGGGAAGGGAAGGGAACAGCAAAGCTATACTCTAGTGGTTGAATGTCCGTGGGGTAAATTTGTACTATTTTGTCCTCCACTGAAGGTATTGAAGGTGTGCAAAGGCTGCATTCCTGTCAGTGTGTTTGGAATCATGGTGATGGTGTTTGGTGTCATAAGTGGGATGTCATCCGGGGACCTGCGCAGCGTGAGAGTGTAGTCTGGTGGACAGGTGAGCCTCAGTGTGTCATGAGCCTGCAGGGACTCACACTCGTGGTCGTGCTCCAGCTGTTTCATCTGCAGTGACATGATCTCTTCATTCTGGATGTGAGCAATGTCATTCGTTGTATTTCTCTGGGGACTGGGGCGCCTGTGAGTCTCGTGGCGCCTCTTGTCCTTCTTGTAGTACAGCGCTGCAAATGCCAAAATGTTGAGGAAGAGTAAGGATGCCCCTACAGCGATGGTGACGCTTAATTCGGTGGAATAATCCCGTTTGGTTTCAATGAGGACGGTAGTGTCCTCTGGCCCTGTTTTATGAGGGTCCTTGGAGTGTTTGGGATTGTTAGCAGGAGTGATTGCTGGGCGTTTGGTTGTTGGCCATATCTTGGCAGGAGATCGCCGGGTTCCATAGGGAAAGGAGGTCATGTCAGGAGGAGGGACCTTTGTGGTCGTCGAAACATACTGGAATATCTCATTCAAGTTGTGCAAGTGAGGGACAAGTTCCAACCAGAAAGCCACTTTCGTAGCTCGATAGTGATCCCTCACTCTGGGTTTCAGGCCAATATGCAGATATAGCTGGTCTTTGGGGTTATACTTGGACCAGGCCACCTCCTCAAAGCGATTGGGTTTTGTGTGAATGAACTTGGTATCCTGAGGAACTGGTTGATTAGGGTCACTGGGGACAGAAGGAAGAAAAAAGAGAAAGAAAGTCACATTCTTCCACACGTGACAAGTAAATCTCTTAATCAAATAAACCAGGAAATTATGATCAGTTAATCGCACATGTTTATTGATGAGCACCAAGCACCCAAGTAGCAAGAGATACATTCTACTTTAATCCAAACAAGGCTACCATTTTGTCTTTTCCTTAAAATACCCTCTTACCTTTATTTTAAAAGTAATTTCTGACAGCAGTATTCTGGCATTTTCATAACATTTCTACTACTTTTAAGTGTGTCAAACGATCTTCAACAATGAAGGAGGAAAACAAAATGGTCTAAGAAAATTTTTAATCTCTCAAGTTTAACTAGTTTTGAGTTGTAAATCCCAACCAGGGGTGATTTGCCCTCACGAGGACATCTGGCAATGTCTGGAGATGTTTTTGGTTGTCATAAATGGAGAGTAGTGTTATGAATGGGTAGAGGCCAGGGGCACTGCTGAACATTCTTCAGCGACAGGACAGCCCCCCACAAGCAAAGAAGTATCGGGTCCCAAATGTCAATAGTATGGAAATTCAGATATCCTGATTTAGAGGCTATTGTTCAAAAAGTGAGTATTCTCTTCCTTGCTCAAGAATTGCTTCTGAGGTCAATGATTAGATGCTGCAGTTTTAACAACTAAATGTTTAAAATCCAATCAGAATAGGCTTTTGTAATTACAAAATGCTAATAAATAGAAATATGCATTATTTGTTTGCTCTCTATTTGAAAGAGAAATACCTATATCCTTGAAAATCTTTTGAAGACTAAGTCATGTAAAGGTCAAACAACATTCCATTAATTCTAAGAAGTTTGGTAAGATAGCACTTTTAGACGTGGTAAAGTTAACATGTTTAGGAGAAGTAACACACGATGCAAGAAATTGAGGGTTTTTGTAGAAGTTAAGTGTGCTTGGCATCAAAGAATTGTCTTATCATTTACATAAGTGGGTACAGGCAGAAGGAGAATCATCAAAATTAAAGGATAATCCACAAAACATGGTGCTTTAAATATCTTTGCAGCCAACTCTTTGGAGATAACAAACAACCCGCTAAAGATATCATATTCTCATTTCTTCCATTTTTGTAGAGTCGGTAAAGTGAACTGTAAAACAGATGTTTGTTTTGAAAAATTTGAGATTATGCATGGAAAAATTCCCCTAGTGGACAGTATTGAACATTCAGACATGATGTGCAGACCCAGAATAAGGGGAGTTGCACACCCCAACTTATTGCTCTGGGTGCTGTTACTTCTGCCTTCTAGATGACAACTTCTCGGCAGCACTTTTATAAAGCTACCTGCAGCCACTGCTTATTTGCTTCCATGCCAGAAAGCTGGGGGACCAGAAGGTCCCACTTGAAGATCTCAAGTCTACAGACATTACCAGGCATTGTGTGTGCTGCAAACAATGTACTTGACCAAGAGGTGCAACATCTGCTAAAAGAAGGACATTAGCCCCTCAATCAGAGGCTGTCAAAATCACTTCCACATATTAACCTCTACTGCTCTCCCTCTTTACAGCTGTGAAATCTGGAGCAAATTCTTTAGCCTCTCTTGGCCTAATCTTCCTCATGTAGAGAGTAGATAAGAATATTGGGATTGGAAGTTAAGTGATGAAGGTTAAATAGTAACTACAAAATTCCTGGCATATAGTAAGAGCTTAATAGATATAAATATATAAATGCCAATAAATATATAAATATATAAATATATGCCAATATATAAATTAGAACACCTAAAGATTGCTCATGGAGAGAGGACTATAAAGTAATATACCACATATACCCGCAGAATATACATACACTGTATGTAGTATATGCTGTATAAAAGTACACTGTGTACCATAGTATATATGGCATACTATATACTTTAAATACTATATATTGTATAAAAGTATACTGTATACCATGTATATAGTACATACTGTATACCACAATATATATGTATACTATGTACAGGATACATATATAGAGATATATAGATATATGATATAAAATATGATTATATATGTGGTATACAAGAAAAAGAAAAGTCACCTCTTAACTGAGTATATGCTAACTGCTGTGCTTTTATTTTACTAAAAGGAGGCAGAAACAAAATATAAAATTACAGGTCCTAATGATATGAGCTTTCTTATTTCTGTGTTTATTTATAAATATTAGCATATTTAAAAATAATCTGCTTTTTATTTATTTTCTAAATTCTTATGTTCTTTAAAAATGTTGGATTCAATACAGCACCCTCATGTTTAGAGTCTTTTGAAATAAATTTTTGAAAAATTCCTGTGTAATTGGAATCTGCCATGGAAACATTTGTCATCAATTTTTACTGCTCTAAAAGCAAAGAAATGTAGTGCGGATTCCTACTATTTTTCCATTGATCTGATTTCACTGCACTGGGCCTATTAGATGTGTTGACCTTTTATTAAGGAGCAGGCATCTGGGAAAGAGAGTATTCTGTTCATGTGGATATTAGGCTATTTTTGACAGAATTCAGTGTATATTTGAAAGGTAAAGGGACACATTTATTTTGTTCTCAAACAATAGAGCAGAGGATTTTGAAAATCCAGATAAGTAAGCTTTAGCCAGATACAATCTATCTATTAAAGCTCTTGGAGATGCACAGTCAGAAGCCGAAATCCAAGAAAACTCACGGAGCTTAAGAAAACCCATCGTTTTCCCTTGTCAAACACTCCAAAGACAGTAAGATCTCTAAGTGGGATATCAGCGCTTTGTTTTTAGACTTCACTTAAGCATATGGTGTGTTTTAGTTCCCAGGAGTAAAACTGAAGATTATAATGAATAAGGACAGAAGGAAACAGACATATCTTCTCTCCCTAGTCAAAGCCTCCATGCATACCTTCATCCATATTTCCCAACATCTAACACATACGTTTTCACCTGTCATATTTCATTTGAGACACCAGCTTGACAGTGGATGGTTAATGTGTTTCTAAGATCGTGCGGTTCATTTTATTTGCTAGAGTCAGGTAATATGGGTTCTTTAAATGTATCAGTGACCCCTCTGATACGCTCCTGTCGATGGTATAAGGTTCTCCTCACAGGTAAAACAACATCGTGGTTGACTCCTTGTTACTGACCTCTAAGAAGAAAACTACCCTATGCACCAAGAATATCTGTTCGGTGACATCCATACAGCAGGTGGAGATGTTCAATCATTCAGCTCAAAATACTTTTTGGCAATAAAGGTCACTTTTAAAACCAGATTTACGCTGCAACTCTCTCTAAGCCATCCTCCCTACGTACCTCTTTCCTGCTTTTTGCAAGGATTTTGCAAAGGTTGAATGTAAATTAATCATAGGACACCGCCAAATTCAAAAGTAGAGAGGGCACCTGAAGCATACTTACACCGATGTCCTGAGAACAAAGTCGAAAAATCTAAATATATGTTGGCTTCATTGGCCATGACAGAACTATCCTTCCATTGCTGAATTCCAATAGCATTTAAGGCCTTAGCTATATAATGCATCATTTGATTGCTTAAGTCCTGCTTGTGGCCATATCCTCTATAGAGACCAAGTTTCTCTCTTGTTCCCTTTTTATGCACTTCTTCCTACAAAGAACGTAAGTCCAGTTGGTGTTTGATCAATGAGCACCTGAATTCTATGGACCATTCAGATCTCTTATTCCCAAAAAGATTTCATATGACAGCAATTTTAATTATTTATAATCCTTTGCAAACCTTGGAGTTAGTTTTAATTTTTCCTTGACATTAGTTCTCATTTATCAAAGCTCTCGAAGTCTGCCTTATTTCTATACCAGTACTTAACGGTTTGGCCTACCTTGTTCTTTTCCAGCACCATTTGGTTTAGCCTTCTAACCTATATCATTTGAACAGCCTCCTAGCTACAAAGGACTCCTCCTCTGTCATCCCTCCCTCCCTTCCTTCTCCTTCCCTCCCTCTCTCTCCTCTCTTTTCCTTCCTTTCTCCTTCTTTCATTTTCTTCCTTCCTTCCTTTCTCCTTCCTTCCATGCCTTGCACATGCACATTCCCGATATTATTTTTCTGTGCTCCACAAAACACAAAAAAGTTGGCATAACAGATATATGTACATTTAAACCTAGAGATAGGGTCAGAACCATTAGCTTTGGGATGCATGAAAAGAAGCATCAGAACACTTCCTCCTGGCAAACAGGGTGCTATTTGGAAGTGTAGAAGATTTGAAGTCCCACCAAATGATAAAGCAGGTCCTGATGCAAAGCAGTCCTGTCTCCATAGCAATATGTTGTGATAGAGGATTAGAAGACATTCTTATAATCAAACTCCCGTCTTTCTAGTGCACGCAGGGAGCAGTTCATGTTAGCCGTGTAGTCCCTCATATTTTGTGGGTCATGGCCTGAGTACGTATTCTGGAGAACAGAGTTAAGCATCTCACATCACATAAAGAGATATGATTTATCTTATGCTATTCCCTTACTGGCACCATTTTGGTTCATTCTCCTTACCTGGACCACACCGAAGCAGCCCCCTGGGGACAAGGATATCCTCCTTGCACAGGGCTGATCATGCCACTACCCTATTTAAAATAAATAATCAGCAACTACCTTTTAAGCTCTTGTCATCCACTGACAAATACCTAAATCACTTGACTCTGCCCATCAGCTCAATGTCCTCTTTTCTTGTTAAACCCGCTGCCCCTGCAATGTTTTCCCCTATTTCCTTAACATTCAAAATCACACTTTGCATTGCACGTTAGAGGAAGTTCTGAGTATCTTCCTTTAAGGATGATTCGGGTCATTCCAAGGACGTTACAAATGAATTAAGAAAGCTCACTGCACTGATATCCGTAAGTATGATTTTGGCTCTGCTCTACATGGACTGCAGAAACAAAAAAAACCTCCTGTTTGGATCGAGTCCAGATTCTTCAGACTGACATTCAAGGCCCTCCGTCATCTATATCCTGCTCCCTCAGTGAGACATCTACCTGAAATTCTGGACTCTGGTGAGATCAGAACTATTCCTCCAAACTGAAGTCTTTTCTTCTTCCCCATCTGCTCCAGCTACTTTAGCACTTTTATGAAAGCCTAAACACAAACCATTAACGGCCACATGAATATATTTGGCCAGTGATTAATCTCAGGCTATTTGATATGTCCCCAAGTGAGGGGCATGAACCATGGGCACTAGGCAAAGTGACTTTAAAAAATAGAGTTAGGGCATTAAAAAGCACTCAATAACAGAACACTGTGGTATTTTCAATCGTGGCTCCATCTTTGACAGGTCCTGGTGAAAGAAACCATTTGGTGCTAGCAGTTCTTTACCATCTCATGACGGTAATTAATTTCCTTCATCTTTTCCTTTATTTTAACAAGGAGAGAGCAGCAGCCTCAGAGCCTTTGGCAGGCGAGAAGAGCTAATGAGAATTTAATGGCTTTATTTGGATTTTACAGTTTTTTTAATGGTTGAGTTAAATTGATGATGAATGATACTAGCTTTCCATTTAAGAAAATCAGATAAAGTTTATTTCCAAAACACATAAGGGGAAAAAAAGTATGTGGTTTTACCAAAAGTAAGTCATGATGGTATGTTTAGATATTACATAAAGAATGATATGTTTGCATGTCACTGTAGCGAAGATAGAATGGGCACCACCATGGTTTGGGAAATGCCCATTCATTTCTGCTTCGAGAAAATGCAAAACTTTGCAAGGGCAGGCATCACATATTTGAGTTCTATGACACAACTGGGCATGGTGTTGCCTTTAAAAGGGGTTATGCGTTGAACTCTTCCCCTCTCTAATTAAGACATGCTGAAGTTCTAACCCCCAGTACCTTCAGAATGTGACCTTATTGGGTCATTGCAGATGTAATTAGTCCAGATAAGATGAGATCATGGGAATATTCCCCTGCAGGTTTTAGAAGGTGCTCAGCTCTGCTGACACTTTCATTTTGGACTTCTAGCAGCCAGAACAGGGAAACAATAAACAATAAATTTCTGTTATTTTGAGCCCCACCATCTTTGGCACTTTATTACAGCAGTTTCAAGGATCTAATAAACAAGGTTTATTTAAAAATACTTGTTAACTTCAATCATTTCCTTGGCAAAGAACCTATTGGTGGTACCAAGCATCTCTCCCAAATGGTTGTAGCTTCTCCCTTCCCCACTGCCCCCGGGAGAGCCTTTCTTGGACCAAATTTGTAAAATCTGATGGTTCAAAGTGGGGCACCCATACAATACATTTTCCACTCAATAAACATGCCATACTTTTGCTAAGATGGAAAAAATATTCTGAAACCAGTTCCCACCAAAGAATATTTGGAATTATTGTAAGCAACGATACTTGCTAAACCCCTGAGCATAAGAACCTTCAGCATCTCCCGATTCTCTCACCAGAGCTTCATGAGGCTTGGGCCCCGCGGAGCTGCCATGGTGGGGGAGCGTCACGCCACCATCTGGTGCTCCATGGGAAGATTTACCACCCCTCAGAGCCAAGAGCATCCTCATTTTTATTTCAGTACAAGAGACTCAAGGTTAATGGCAGAAGCACATGGAGGTACAACAGATTGACACCTCATTAATTTCCACATTTATGTTATTAGAAAAGAAAATGAAAAAATGCCACGATATTTGTAGCTATTTAAGATGTTGGGCAGTCTTTTCTCTCATTGTTTCAGAGAATCTGCTTAGTAGAATATTGGTGGACTCTGTGGTATGTGTAGGTCTTGTATATTTTCTACTACATCTAACCAAGGAGCTTTCCTTGGATATATCTATATAATGGATATATATCTATATCTATGGATATTAGATATACATGTATATATAGATATTAGATATATATCTCTCTATGTAGATATAGATATGAAATTTATATTTATTTATGAAAGAAATATGTATAAATGAATAAATATATTTGTAAATATCGGTACATATATGAAATAAATCTTATAACTATAGAGAAGTACTATATGGATATATGCATGTAAATACAGGTGCATTCATTATGTATATATATATACACACACACATATTTCTCCATAGTTATTATGAGATTTATTTCATTCCTGTGGCTACACAATAGGCACAATTTGCCATATGGCACATGACTTTTGATGACCCTATTATTTACCAAATGAGACAAAGTCCTATTTACATTTGAAACTCTGGGATCAGCTTTCGATAGAATTGCCAAATATGTTTCAATCCTGTCCCAGTAGGTAGGAAACACAGAATTTTCAATATGCAATTAGCACTCTAGTAAAAATCTGGTTTGACAGAAAACAATTTAGGTGTAAAGGAAAAACAAGGGCCCCGCAGATTTGGGGGAAAAATGACTACTATTGTATTGCATGTGTGTGCAAGCCTGCATACCATGCTCTAGGCTGTCACGGAAACATCACTTATAGAGGGGAACCAGGCAAGCTAGAAGGAGGGCGATAACCTCCTATAAAGAAGAACATACCCGGTTTTGGCGAAATTTGTCCAGTACGTCATGACCACTGCGCTGAGCATGACATCATTCTTGGAGAAGTTACAGCTGAAGAGTTCAGTAGGGCCAATCATGGGGATCCCAAAGACATAGGGTACTTCGTCGCCATGGGCTGAGTCTGCCCAGCTGGGCTTCATTTCACTTTGGCAGTGGTGGTAGAAGGCATAGAAATATGTCGGAGAGCCATACTGAGCATGCAGGTCAGCAGTTGCCACAGCGGGGGCCACCCACTGGTGGTCAGTAAAGAGAGCTACCAGGGTTTTCCGTCGAGTTTCAGGGTTTTCCTTATCTGCCCAGTCCGTGTACATGAATTTGATGGTCTCCCGCAAGGTGTCCTTCCCCTCTGGATAGCCATAAAGGTTGTCCACAAAGTTGGACACGGAGAAGTCAAAGTCATTGGGCGTCACACCATCTTCATTGTCCACAATGCCGTCAACAAACTTCAAGCCTTCCCCCTGGTTGACGCCAAGCATGATGTCGTAATTAAGGAATTCCCCCTGCTCCATCAGGATCTGAGGGTCATCGGGGATGACATCCCCATCGATGACAGGACCAAAGGAAATGTGGTACGTGGCCGGGGTGATGGTCTGCTGAATGAGCTCTTTGTAGTTCTTATTCCGAAGGCATTCCACCATGTCCGTGGTATCCAGCATGTTGCAGCCGACTTTATCTGCCAATATCCGAGTGTACTTGGCAGGCTGGTAGTTCACTGCCCAGCTGGACAGGGCAGTCCCGCTCTGGATGATTGCCTTCTGGAACAGACCTGCAGGTGCAAAATTGTGGACATGCAAATGAAAACCCAAAAGATAGAAAAGCAGCTTTTACTTAGCAAAGAAGGCTCTGATTGTCTCTCGGGCATGTGAATTTCTGGATACAGTGGCATTCAGCTCTTTCAGGATCTCTTTCACTCATTTCCCTCTCTTTTTCCCTAACCGCCCCCCCCTCACTGGACATTGGTTTTATGGGATGTTATTACTCACACACACATACAAATGCTGCTTAAGAAAATGAAACTACATTTACACTTTCACTGTGGCAAAAACGTGTAATCTCTTCATCCTTCCACAGTTTAGTATAGTGTTTGCTTCTTCATCCCCAGATGCTATAAATAAAGTCTCTCGGAGCAATCACATCCCCCATTCACTAAAAATATGCTCTGTGGCAATAAGAGGTCAAAGGACATTTCTCTCACTGGCAAAACCAGGTACCAGATCATTACGGGAAAAAAAAAATCCACTGAAACCAATTTCAGAGTACAAATTCAGGGATGTATTTCTTTTTCCATCCTGAATATATTGGAAACATTACAATTTTACAATTAAAATAAATTAATTAAGTTAGCCATTCCTAAAGAAATCCTCACTGGAATGCCCAACTAAAATGTATTTTTCAAAAACTCATTAATTTCAAAGTTGCATTCATTCAAAGCCCAGACTTTTGTATAATTTATTCTGCCACATTTTAAGAACATCTGTTTGATGAGACACTTGAAAAATCTTGAGCAATTTTCAAGAGCAAAATTCGAGGAGTAAAATCCTGTGTAGCTTAAAATTGTCCATCAGGTCAGTCTACCACATGAATGTCTCGAAGTAAAAAAAAAACAAAAGAAAACTCTATTTTTAAGTATTATAAGACAAGAAATGATAGCCTATAAAATCATAGCCTTCAATTTCTTATGTCTTCCTGCCCGTTCCTTGAATTCCAGCATGTTCGAGCTCTGACGTTTCATGGGTTGCTGGAAGAATAAAGCATTCAGCTGGGAGTCCAGAAGTGCACACCCTGCCGATTTTTAAGGTCAGACAAGCAGTCGAGTATGAGGAAAAACTGATTGCGATCAAGAAGATGTGATTCTGAAGGTTGGAGGGTTGCCCAAAGATGACACACAAGACTGAGACTTTAAATTGATCTGTCTTTGCCCAATACATCATCAAAGTCATCTGGGGCCAATTTCTTAGAGTTTATAATTCTGTCTGAAACATGCAAGTATTGGCTAGTGTGTTTGGCTCTAAAGATTACTATTTTAGAGCACCTTAAAGAAATGATGTCAATATTTGAGGACATTCATAAGTTAAAACAATCAGATTTAGGAAAATGCTGCTAGAGGTTACTTTTTTTTTTTCCCTCTCACAAGGATGGGCCATAATTGAGTTAGCAGTGCATATACATTTATATGTTAGGGAAGTAATATAACCCCTGATAAAACCTGAAGAATTGGAGAAAGAAAAAAAATCACCTATAATTCATACTAGAAAATACAAGTTACACTAACATTTTAGTATAATTCCTTGGCCATTCTCCCCCACTGCATTGGTCTGTTATGCATAACTGTGTTCAATATATGCATCGCTCTACTGTGTTTTCCAGGTGATTGTATACCTTAAGCACGATTCTTAAGACTAATTATTGCTCCTTTGAATAAATGCACATGTTCATTATAACTTTCTTGTCTTTTTAATCTTTTAGCTATTCATTTCATTCTTTGCTATGAGAATATGGTGATGATTATCTTGATGAAAACATCCTTTTCCACGTGTATATTGATTTGGCTAGAAGTGGAATTCTATGTTGCTAGAAGTGGAATTCCTAAGGCCAACTGTCTAGGTAATTTTGTAATTCTTGATTCTATTGCTGGGTTGTTTTCGAAAAGCTGCTTTGCAGAAATGACCCACGCAAGGCATTGTCGTAGAACATAATCATTTCCAAGCTATTGATTTAACTGATTAATAGCATTCCTATAATTAGTTTTGGCTCATATGTGTTTGGTTACTACTGAATTTGGTCCTACTTTCTAAATCTAGAACTGTGATTGTATCAACTCAGAAATGTAAGTCTAAGCATTTTCTAAAATCCTATAAGAATGGATATTACCAATGATTTAACTAATTATTCACATTTTCCTTTTTTAAAATAAAGGGTTAATAGAAACATAAGCCTTTAATTCCACCTCTCCTTAGCCATTATGAAATAATCCACAGCCTTGTCACCCCTGATTCGACAGATGGCTGCTTGTCTGTTTCCTGCACTTAGCATCCTATTGAAACGTGAGTTGTGACTCTCATTACTAAGCCAAAAATCCACTTGTCAAATCGGTGCCTCGGACTAGTTAAAATTTCTACTCCAGCTGAACATTTTTATTTCCTCAGGCCTGCTGAATACCCTCAGAGGAAATGTGAAACTCAACAATATAAGATGAAAGTGGAAAAGCAGTTGATAAGTGAAATACCAAGTTTGGGAGGCAATCAGGAATTTCCTAATAGTTTCTCTGGTCACAGATATTCATGGCGAAGTCAAAGTTTATTCCACCTAGAAGATCAAGACTACCCTCCACTCGTCCCCAATTTTCTTTCCCCATAAAGAAGAATAATGGGAATAGGTTTAAATCCGGGCCTGGGAAGCCTGGTTTCTTCCTTGGCTTTATTACTTACTGTGTGACCTTAGGCAGGTCACACAACATCTCTGAGCTTCAATGTCCTTCTCTATAAGCAACAGTTTATACATGAGTACATGAGCTTCAAGGTCCCCTTCAGTGCTGTAGTTCATTGATTTTTATTTTATTAGAATTCTACACAATTTTATTTATTTTTTAATTTTGTTACCTTTTGATTCCTTTTACAAGACTCTTCAAAGAAAAATCATTCCTTTAAAGTTTCAAGTGCTTTTGATGTAAATGGTTCAAATAGGTATGGTGCAATTCTGAAAGCAAGCAGTGACACAGAAGGAAATATAACACGACTTTGACAATTTAGAGTCTTATTACGAATATTCATTTGCACTTGCCAAGGTATCCAGGGCTGGGTTTTCCTGTTTCTTTCTTTGCAGGGAGAGCCAAGATGTTATTATGGTGTTTCCAGAACCCACTGCATCCAATCCCTATTGACTTCTCTTTTCAATCTCTCGTCTGATATTGCTTGGAACTCCCATCACCATTGGACAAGAGGCAATCACCTTGAGTTACCCCTGGGTTAAACACCTCCGGCTTTACTGCAGGGCTGAGGAGTATTTTGAATATTACTTCCAAGTGTATGCCTAGTTTGAGTTATCATTATATTCATGATTTTGCTTTTTCTATTCCTTGTATTTTGCCATGAGCAGCTTTCCCAGGATATTACCAGGGCCCCAGGGGGGAATCTGGACCATCTCTGGGGACGGGAATAAGGAAGGGGATCTGGTGGTCACATCCACGCTCTGCATGCTGGCCCCACCCAATAAATCACTCAGCTCCTAGTGCCGCTAGCTCCCAGTTGGGTCCCTTGCTGTAAATTACATTTGCAGGTAAAAGAGAGAGAGAAGCGGAAACACTATCGCTCTAGGTAGGGTTCTACTTCCACATGAATACAACATGTCCTTAATATTTCCAGAAGATTTAAACTGAGCATGAATCAGAGAAGTGACTTCTAGAATCAAATGGCCAGATGCCTCGTTTATCATGAAACCTACAAATCTGCATCCGTTATCCATACACTGTAGACGCTCTTTCAGATTATTTCTACCAAGTTGAAATTAGAAGCTAATATTTTTTAAAGCGGACTGAATAAAGTGAGAAAGGCAAAGGAAAGAGTTGGCAGTTCTGAAGAAGTTATTCACTCCAATTGCTGTAACTGACACCTGATTGTTGTAAATTTAAGTGCAAAAAGATATATTGTTAAAATAGTTAATAATACTGTACTGTATAATTGAAAGTTGCTAAGAGAGTAGATCTCAAAAGCACTCGTCACAAGAAAAAAATCTTTGTTACTATGTGTAGCGAAGGATGTTAAATTATTGTGGCGATCGTTTCTCAACGTATACAAATATTGAATCATTATGTTGTATACCTGAAACTAACATGTTACAGGTCAATTATACCTCAATTTTAAAAAAATGGAAAGAAAGCCAAGTTAAAAGAAGAGAATGTGGCTATACGTCACTTTGGGGATTTTCTGTGGAAATTTCAAGAGACTGATGACGACCTCACCATGCACCTTGGATATGAACTGTGTGTTCATTCCTCAGTCTCAGTGGTCACCTGCCCGCTAGGAGGCTGCCTTTATTACCTTCTGAATAGTGAGACAAGGTCAAGAGACTGACACAGGAGGCACCAGCGCCTGAGCCGAAGATGGTCACCCTCTTGGGATCCCCACCAAAGGCGCCAACATTCTCTTCTATCCACCGGAGCGCTTGGATCTGATCCAGGAGTCCATAGTTGCCTTTGGCCGCCTGGTCCCCGGTACTTAAAAACCCTACAAGAGAACACAGGGTATGTTAGGTGGTCAACTATAAAGGGCACATAAACATTGTTGCTATCTGAAAAGACATCTCATGGTTGACCTTGTTCATTCTTTCCTTACTGAAAATGAGAAGCAACATCGTAGAACAATTTCATGACAACATGTAAACCATAGTTATAATGCTTACTGGTTTTTTGACACTATGATAAAATGTCTCATCTGTGGGTATGTCTGGGCTAACCTAGAAGGCAAAATGAATCTGGAATATTTAACACGCGTGACAATACCAGAGACTATGAATTTTACTAGATTCAAGTTATCATCCCTGTGCATATGTCCATTTTATTGAAAAAATACAAAAGACTCCTAAAAGAAGTTTTTCATGGAACAAAAGTCTATGTGTGTGGTGTGTGGGGGGGTGAGGATTAGTGTGTTGGTATCTGTGTATAAGAGCGTGTGCATGTATACAAAATCAGGTTTTTCCCATTGAATTCATTATCAGTATTTTAACTCTTGTTTAATGCTTATGTTTCAAAGTAAATTACAGATATCATAAGATCTCACTCTTAAATCGTTAAGTATGCTATATTTAGTATACTTGCCTATATAGAAAAAAATTGTAGTTATGTACAAAAGCTTATAATTCTTTAATCTCATCCAAAAGCCAATGTATATTCAAATCTCCCCAACTGCTCCCAAAATAGCATGAGCTGGTACACTTTACTTTAAAAAGGAGGATTCTGTAAATTGGGGAACTAGACTTCACTCAAGGCATCAAATTCTTAACCTTTCCTGAAAAGCTACATTGGCCATTTAGCGTAGGGGAGTGACCCGTTTTAGATATTTGTTTCATTCCCCGTTCCTCACACATTGCAGAAAGATCTTGACCTGGAAACACTGCTTTCTCCTGCTGTTTGGAGTCATTTTGTTAGAGAGACATACACTCTCCTACTCAGATTCAAAACTATAAATATTTCCTAAAGCATCCTCCAAGTTTAAATCATTGCACAGACTTTAATCCGACTATATGTCCAAATCTGTGTTGGATAAACATTCTGGAAAAAAAAGTCATAAAAAAGTTTTTACCATTTCACATTCTTATTTGCCCCTATGAAAAACACCCAATCATGATAACTTCTCTTTCTGTACCATTTCTTTATTCTCAGGGCCATGCCATTCACTCATTTAAATTAGTGCTTATTAAGGTCCTACGGACACCCACTGCAGTGTGTATATGAAGACAGACTGATTCAGACCCTGCAATAACATAAATCAAAACCAGTTCCTTCAAACACATCCCTAAAGAAGCTGACAGCATGCCAAGAAGCTCTGAAACCTAAAACATCATCAGTAAAGGAAGAAGCCATATGCCAACTGAGGGAGTGAGCCTTCCTTCCCTGAGCTCTCCCGGGCACCTGTGGAAAATGCACCATGTGAGCCAAGAGGGAGTCAGAAATAAATGGCTTGATTCAAAAGAAAGCAGCAGGAAGGGGTTTTTGTTCCGAAATTACAATAATCAGGACTCACAATCTCCTGGACCTACAAATACATGCAAGATGACAACTGCCAAGGCGTACATTTACGGCACATCCGTCACATCCAGCCCTCTCTAAAGTTCCTGGGGATTGAGGTGAGAGTGGATGATTAGCAGGAATTTTCAGACATTACCCACCCTTCCCTTATTTAACTGGTAATTACTAATTAGTGTTTCATGCCAGCAAATGTTCTGTGGCTCCAGCATTCATCACTAAACCTTTTACACAGTTTCTCATAAAATGAATCATGCTTTGCTTGGGAGAAAAACCCCTTTCATGCAGCTTTATGTCTGAAAGAGGTTGATAATGGCAGTTTGGGTGCCGTATAATAACCATAAGACAAGCCTCTCTTCCCCCATTAAGGAAAGAGGTGATTAATTCCTAAAGGCTTCAGTAATTTTCTGGCAAAACTGTTCTGTCTTTGCCACATCCCTCCTCCATCCGCCTCTCTCCCTCTCTCAAGTCTCTCAGAATGACTAGCGTGAGGATTTGCGACACACGGTAAATCACTAGCCTTTATTAAACCAGAATCCCTCCCTCCCTAGCAAAACGTGACTGTTGTAACCTCTCAAACGGCAGGCTAATTAATATTCTGTGCCGTGGCAAATCTTAGTTCTTCTAAGAGCATCCTATTGAAAGGTTTGATCTTTGCGATTCTGAATTCCTTCCAAAAGTCCTGAGGGAAACAGCTCTCCATGCATCTCTGAAGTTTAGCAAATGAACGTGGTTTTTGTGAAGCTGGTGTTTCCATAGTTTCTGCCGTGGAATCTTCATTTACTGCAACATCCAGGGATTGTTTTTTCTTCTCTTTTAATCTAAATGATCAAAAGGGCAGCGTTTCCATTGCAGGTACAGAATGAATGTATGCAGTTTTACTGTCTCTATGAGAACACATTTCTTTCCTATTCTGATTGCCAAAATATGGTTTTTGAAATAATCCAGACATATATGATGTGTGTGTGGGTTTACTAGCATGGAATCCTGTGAACAACAAAATGGTAGCTGCTAATCAATTTGGAAACAGCCCCATACCCTACCAAAGATGAGAGTGAAAAGAAACCTATTTGGAAGTCTGTTTCCAGTGGAGGATGTAAATTCCCATACATGCTCTAGATGAATTAATGGAAGTGGCCCCTTGACTGGCTAAAAGCAGAGATTTTAAACAAATGGCTCCTTTCATTGACATGCATTCTCGGCTCCAAACCCGGTAAGCATTTCAGCTGACGAAACATTTGGTTTTTGAGATTTACTGTCTCTGAAATGAAGCTTATAAATCAGTAACCTCTCCCCTCCAACAATTGAATGATGAAGAGAGATACAAAAGAGTCCATTTGAATTCAGACATATTAGTGACTAGATTGACGCCCAGTTTCATTCAACCCACTGGAAGGAACAAAAATATATGTATACACACAAGAGAGAGGCTCAGTTGTTGCGTGATTATTTAAAATGTGGTTCATGGAAAAGATGCCTAAAAGACAGAAACCAAATTTCCCCCTGTACATTGAATGAAATGGGTATCTTGTAAAAATGAGCATTGTATTTGGTCTTAAGACTGCCACTAAAATAGAACGTTTCAGGTTTTTATGATAGGTAATCATAATCTAAAGGTTTCCTGTTCTTTTGAGTTGCACTGCAGGGTTTAGGAGAATGATTCCAGGTCATGTGGCTCTCCATTCACTGCAAATCAACCCTCGAAGCTCAGTGAGGTCAGGTGTGCTTGCCCTTTTGTTCATTTTAATATGACTTTAAAGCCACAATCCCTTTTCTTTTAGGAGATAATTCATTACATAAGCACAGCAGGCATTTTCTGGGTGGTCATTAACCAGGAGATAATCACTAAGTGAATGTAGAAAAATACTTGTATATTTTTAGTATGTGTATTCACCTGTAATTTGTAGAATTAATTTAGCGTCTCAACTGCATTTCTAAAAGAATTCTATATATCTATATGTAGATGTACACATATAGAATTCTTTTATAAATGTATTTGAGACTCTAAATTATTATTAACTATACATATACACATACACATATATGTATATGCAGGTCATATACATATAAATATACATATTTGTATAATGTATATGTATGTAATATAAAAATATGCATATTTGTATACATATACCTACATGTATAATTAAGTCATTTTGTGAGAGTATACATTTATATATAAATATATTATATATATATGTACAGAGTAGCCTGAGAATTTGCAATACAGGGCAAATCACTAGCCTTTATTAACTCAAAACACCTCCCTCCTCAGTGTGTGTGTGTGCATGCACACATTTAATTTAATGGAGTAAAAGCAAAAAAGAAATGTTTAAGTAAAAATTCTTCAATGAGAATGGACAGAATTTACTTTAGGACACATAAATGAGCCCCAAAATAAATCTGTATGATGAGAATTAGTGCAGAGGTATAAAAACGAACATCGGTCTAATAAATGCAAATCTATATTCTTTGATGTTGATAGGAAATCATTCACTGGGTGCATCGAGTACAAGAGGAAACAAATTTTCTTATTGGAATCACTTATGATTTAATAAGAGGACATGTACTTATAAAGGATGGTTTGCAAGGGGAAGAAAGTTATATATTTCAAATTCTGTAGGTCTGAGAGGCAAAGCTGACTGACATTTAGTGTCACTATTTTCAGTTTTTATATTTCTTTAAAATGACATGATTAATAACTGACCCTCCTTCTACTATATCTAATTATTACATCAATATTGCACAGGGTCAAATTCTATTTCCAATGTCAGTAGAATAAATCTAAGACAATTATGAAGGACACATGATTTCTACAGCACAAGTTTCCAAACTTGGGGTCCATTAAATTATTAATGGAACCCCTCGCATTATTTTCATAAAGTGTATTGTATCTCCACATAATTATTTAGAGTAGGGTTGAGCAAGTGCTTTAAAGTACCTTAGCTGAAATTATATTAATTCACAAAACTAAAATTGATTTATTCTGGAAAAAAATATAATAATAAACAAAGTTTATTACACAATATAGATTGAAATATAAAGATAATTGCTAAATAAGTTTCACAGTGATGAAAATTTGGGAATGGCCAATCTGGAACCAAATGCCCTTTGAGCCAACTTTAGATTCTTTTCACTGCAGAACTTCATACTTGAACATTTGTCCTGATTTGTTGATGACTTGCATTCAGTTGGCCGTCAAATCATTTTGGTTTTATTTCTTAAATAGCTCATATACCTCATCACTTGTCTGAGTCCAGATCCTAGTGCCTGAGATGAGAGGTCCAATTCACTCCCTCATCCTTGCTGCTTCCAATCCATTTCCACACCATCAACCTAATCATGGTGCTCCCAAACGTGTAAAAATGGACAAAACCCACGAAAATGAAAACTTGAAACCCCTTGACCCAGAATTCTATTTCTATGACAGCTTTCTATAGAAAAATCTTTATTTGAATGTACAAAAATAGCTACCCAAGGATCTACAATTCTTATTGACTGTAATTTTGAAAACAAGGGACAACAGCTGTCTCAATGTCCATGAACAGGAGATTTGTGACATGAATTCTGTAGGCTAAATCCATATAATGGGAGGCTCTTCATCTGTGTAAAACGATAAGAAGTATTTATGTGCATGGACATAGAAACACATCTAAGATCTCTCAAGAGAAAACAGTGAGTTGCTGAATACGATGTCATATGATCCCATTTTTACTAGCATAATAAAATGAGTGTGTAAGACAGAAACTCTAGAGAGAAATCAGAGTTAACACTGTTTACCTCTAGAAATGTGGTTATAGAGGATTTTCTCAAACTGTAAATATCTGTTTACATTCTGTTCACAATTTACAGCTCTTTCTTCAGAAATCTTACACACACACACACACACACAACATAGCAAGTGTGTTTTAAAGTCAAATTCATTAGTAGGACTTCCAGGGACATTCCTTGTGGTCCCATCTCCATATGTCTGGCCATGCCTTACATGTGTCCATTAGCCTAAAAATCCATCAGATTATTGAATTGTCCCTGGGATACGCCTTGCATTCTATCTCTTTGCCTTTTTATATGTGGTCTCCTATATCTAGGATTGTCTTTACAGGGCTGCTGTGAGGCAGTTAATTGCCTTGCATACAGTGCCAAAACGTGCCTTCCTCCTGTAGATATGGCCTCATCCCAAGCTGCACCACTTGCCAATGGAGCACAGCGCCACCTGTAGACCAACCCATCACTTCCCTGGTCCAAGGCACTGCCATTACATCTCTTTCCCTTCACCAATGCAGACCTCTTTTCAAAAATTTCCAAGTCATCTCAATTCTCTCAGCACAGTAAATGCTGTAAATGAATTTCTATTATAGAACTGACCACTTTATATGAAGGGTATCTACTGGTAGGTCAGTAGAAGAGTCCTTACTTGCACTGGATTCAGAGTCTACGGTGAATCTATGATGAAGCCTCAGATGTATTACTTAAGATTTTAAAGCCCTACTCATCTCAAATGCAGAATTGAGAACATAGCTGTCCCATAGCAGTGCTGGGAACTCACTGGGCAATGTGCATAGAAAAGCATCATGCTTCGTGACAGTGTAGGCTCAAAAATGGTCACCAAATAGACTGACTTCCCTGATATCAGAAACATCGCTATTTATTTCTGCTCCACCGACATATAGCAGATACGAAGAGGTGACCTTTGCATAAATGAAATGGGTGCACAGAGAGAACTGATTACTGGACTACTTAGACTCTGAGTTTAAGATTATGCAGATGATAAAGAAAGCTTGCACGCTCTCTGACTGCAGATGCTCTTTGTGAATAATTTTGCATAAAGGTGATGCATATTTATTTTGCAAGGCAAAAAAAATATATCACAGCTTTTACTCATGCTGTGAAAATTACAGAAATGCTTATTCAAGCAACATTTATTTTGCACCCACAATGACCCAAGCAATGTGATAAACGCTGGGGAAAAAGTGATACATTATTTGAGTGGATTTCCTTAGATATCTTGAAAGTGGGTTTTTTTTTTTGCATTTGTAAGCTTCAATTTGTTGAATGTTTTCAACAATGTTTTAAAGACTACTAATAATATCAACATTAATATTTAATAATACTATATTTATATATTTATTTTATTTATATTTGTGTATAGTTTATAAGTTAATGATAATACTTAATAATAATTTTAATATTTTAAATATTAATATTTGAAACATTAGAACTGAAAGTCATATTTTTTTGCCATCAAAGTATATTTATAAACGCACATAAGATACCTATTTTGTACCTATATGGCATTCAGGGCACCGTAAAGTACATATAAGACAAAAAGATGACATACAACACTGTTAGAAATATGAAACATAATCTTCATAACTCCTTTTAAAATGCACTAATTCAAAATATGTTGCTCTGCTTTGATCCACCCTTCTATCCTCAACTGCAAAATAAGCATGTAGTAGTGATGGTGGTGTTTCCTAGTACTTACTTTTAGATACTCTCTCTGGGCAGACAAGAATCAATCTTGTTTGTTTTTATTTTTCCATAAGATAATCAAAACTGAGTGAAATAAGGACAGTGCATTCTTTTTCAACTCTATCAAAATCCAGTGTCACCTACCAGCTCACAGAACCTTTTTAGTACCCAGAAGTATTCTCACACTTTCCAACATTTGTTTTCTCTGGCAAACCTGGAGCACAATCAAGAAGACTGTATTAATTAAGGAAAACAATGAGAAGATCTTAGATGAAATAATACACACGAGTAATAATTAAATGTGATGATATATAAAAGAGCTAAAATCCCAATGGAATGTTTAGTTATAGTGATAAAAAAGTTGTTGAAGAAGGAAGATGATATTTTCCAGACATGACTGATGGCAAATGGTGCAAATATTCTCCTTGTATCACAGGCTAAAATCATCCTTTGGTTGAGCGCTTTAACCATGCTCTCTGCACTCTCTTGTCAAGTTCTCAATTATATATTATGCTCGTAACTGTTCTAAGGTCAGTGTTTTTGTAAAGTCTTTGCTATTTTTCTTTCTAAAGATGGCATAGCTCATATGACCATGACTCTCAAGTTCCTGTCATCTTGAACCATGATGCATAGTTGGGATACCCATTCTAAGCCCCATTAAAATAACCTTCCTTACAAGACTTGATATGTTGGCTGATTCTGGGCCTGTATTGTGGAAATGAGAAGAGGGTTTCACCAAGTACTGGATATGAAATCTTTGCAATTCTGTTCTTACTAAATAGGAGAGATTCTTGATTTTTTGAGTAGTTACAAAAATCCCATCTCATCTCTTACTGCACTAATGTTTATTGTTATAATTGCTGTTGCTTTGTCATTGTTGATAATTCTGTCCTAATGTCACATGGAGACGCAGGGAAAGATTCCCTGAGAAATTTGAATGGCAAGGATTAAGATTCCTCTCTGAAAATTAACATAAACATTAAATGGGTCACCTATCAGAGGAGATATGGACAAATTCATATCAAAAAGAGGATAACTCTCTATTCTTAAAAAAGACTAGACTTTAAGCAACTCTAATTGTGCTGATTCTCCGCTTAAGAACTTTTCTCTCACAAACTCTGATAGGCTTAAACAAAGAAATTCTCCAGTGTCAAAATCATCAACTCTTCCATGCACAGACAGCATGTAGAGTCACATTTGGTCAGTCGAATTTTGGCCATTACTCTCGGGTTCAGCAAAATATCATTAATCTTGTAATGGCCAAAAAGCAAAAGCAGAATGAGTGGGAGTCAACTGTGGAAAAAGTGCAGATTTTGAAATAAGGAAAGTGTACTAAGAAAAAATATTTAACAGACATATGGGGTTAATTTATGGCTCATTCAACAGATCTTTATGGATATCTACAATATTCTAGGCCCTGATTGTCCTTATGGCACAGACATAGGAATGAATGGGATAAACTAGATCTTTAACTGCCTGAAACTCTTCATATTCCAGCATGGGTAGATAGACAATAAACAAGTAAAAATTACATCATGTAGTATATTAGTTTACTATTGCTGCTTGAGGTAACAAATGACCACCAACCTAGTACCTTAATAACACATATGTTTTATATCTTGCGAGTTTTGGAGTTCAGAAGTCTAAACTGCTTCTGGAGAGACGAGTCCTTCTGGCACCTCTCAGAGAGAACCTCTCTGCTTTCCTTTTCCAGCTTCTAGAGGCCATTCATATTCTTTGCCTCATGGGTCCATCTTCCAAGCCAGTAGCGTAGCATCCTCTCTCCTCTCTGAACTCTGCTTCCAACTTCAGATATTCTCTGGCTCTGACCCTCCAGCCTCCCTCCTATAAGGATATTTCTGATTACATCGCACCCACTTGGATATTTGAGGATGATCTTTCCATCTTAAGATCCTTATCTTAATCCATCTGGAAAATGCCTCTTACCATGTCATCTCTCTTAGCACATAGTCCCAGGTTCTGGGGAGTAGGATCTCGACACAGGTGGGGGGCTGTTATTCTGTCTCCCACAGCTTGTTTGCCTTATCCTGGCTGAATTTAGTACATTACCAGTAGTCCTATGACTACGGCAGGCAAGCTGAATCAAATCCAGGATTCTCTGGACTCCCAATGGTGGTCTTTTCCCATTCCACCACCATCACAAAAGGAAAAGTTTAGTTAAAACTTCTTCAATCAATGACCTGGGATGAGAGGACAAATGTGAAAGACTTCATGTGTTATATAGTTCCATGGATTGCTATTCTTATCTTGCACAGGAAAATACTTATTAAGGGTTTAGTGGGCATGATGATTATGAAAAAAAGGCCAGTGGCATGTTTTAATTTACTTTTAGCCAAAGGCACGATCCCTGTTTTTAAAGCAGTGAGAATTTACCCAAGTGCTTTTGTGTACAAGAGGCATTTCAAACAAGACCATACATAGTAGATGTAAAAGTTCTTCTAGTTAAAATAAATATTTGCGTGTGTGTGTGTATCCAACGATTTCAAAGGATAAAGCACACACTCATTTCATTACCATCACAACAGTTTCAAGGGTGCCAGACTTGATAGACAAGGGCAGAAAGAGCTAAAAATAGGGACTCAGAGGGAAACGTGTCCAGTGCTTTTCCCTGGCACTTCAGTCTGGTGACTCCAAGCTGTATCTCAGTATCTGCCTCAGCCACGTTGAAAATGAACCAGAGCGAGAAGTGCTAGCGAGTACCTCTGGGCTCAGGTGTTTCTTGTCTCCTCTACTCATTTATTAGGGGCAGCTCTTCAACCTGCACTGTGTCAGCTGGGTGAGGCAGGGCCTTCCTCTCCCAGCCCTCATGGTACTTAGAGTCGGGACTGCTGGGCTCTCTCAGAACTTGGGTCAAGGATACATCAGCATGACCCTAAGTTCTCAGTAAAAATGGAAACACGTGGGCTCCATCCGAGACCACAGAGTGAGAATCTCTGTTGATGCAATGGAGGGGTAGATGCTACAAACCAAAAGGGATTCCTAATTTGAGGAGCACCACTCTCTGCATTGCATTTGGTAGCTGTAGCTATCCAAGGTTGGTCTTGTAAGAATAAACTTAGCACAACCCAGGTAGTATTTTTCCAGGTTCAAGAGAGTAGGCAGTAATTACACACAATGGGCAGGGTCTCCCTTGAGGGAGGTCATCTCAGACTTTGGTATATTATTCTTAATGTCATGGGTGAATCTGCCAGCCGCTGCAGGAGAAAAGGCCACAGAGCCTTCCTTCACCGCCCCCTCTTTTATCACAGACCCCATAACTGCTCTTCAAAAAGAGGCAGAAGGAAAAGGGAAAAGCTTTCTCTTGCCAGAAATATAAAAATCCTGGAACCAAATGTGTTTCTCTCTCTCTCTTTTTTCTTTTTTTTTCGCTTCATCTGCCAGAAATTGTGAAGTCAAATTTATGCCCAACTCGGGTATCTGAAAGTCTCTGTGATGGACTCTGGTCTGTTTTATTTGGGGGAAAAAGTGTGTGGGATAATATACTCTTATGCTGTCCCAAACTGTGCTTAAATTGAGCACAACTAAAATTAAAAACCATACAAATATATAGAGAGACATTGATATGATACAGTATATACACGTGTGTGTGTACTCTACATTTTGCTGTTTTAATCATTTCTAAGTGTACAATTCAATGGGATTAATTACTTTCATGATGATGCGCAACCATCACCACTGGCTATTTCCAAAACTTTTTCATCACCCCAAACAGAAATTCTCCAGCTATGAAGCACCAAGACCCCATTGGGGAAATACTTTTAATCGTGGTGCCCATATGAAGCATTAATTACACACTGAGCTAAATCCACTTAGTTAGGTATGATATCTGTATTTAATGACCAATGCCACACTTCCTACCATTTCTACTTGCAATGGACCAAATGTTTTGGTTCCCCCTAAAATTCGTATGTTGAAATCCTGACCCCCAATGTGATGGTATTAGGAGGAGGGACCTCTGGGAAGTGATTAGGTCATGAGGGTGGAGCCCTCATGAATGGGATTAGTGTTCTTATAAGAGGCCAGAGAGCTAGCCATGTGAGAAGAGAAGAAATCAGCAGTCTGCACCTTGGACCTGCCAAGGGTCCTCACCAGAACCTGAATGTGCTGGAATCCTGATCTCCCAGCCTCCAGAAGTGTGAGAAATAAGTCTGTTGTTCACAGGTCGCTCAGTCCATGGTATTCGGTCATAACAGCCCAAACAAAGACACCATGACTGCCCTTGCTGGCCAGGAGATCTGAACACATCTCTCCCAGCAACGGTGAAGGTCCTTTAAAACATGCACTAGCACTCAACTTGGAAGACCCCTTAACATTATTTTGCTGTTCTTATTGATGCTGTTTTGTAATCTACATTTACATAAATAGAGCAACTGTGAAGTGTGTTTACCTTAAGAGTAGAGATAGAAGCAAATTATGGAAAACAGAATACTTTTTGTCTAATTATTCAAGATGGATCTGATTGATAAAAATCAACTAATATTTACCACCCTAGTGAGGCCTCGGGTCAGCGAAGATGTTTCTCTGTCCACAAAAATTTGCTGAATGTGGAATCATGGCTAGCTTTCAACAGCATGCCTCTGAAATAAGCCATAACGTCAGTCTCCAAGAAAGGTCCCATTACGTTAACGTATATTTTTCTTAGCTAAATTCTACACGCTTACACTTTTAAGTGCGTTCAAGGCAGGGAATAAAACAGAAACGAAATTCTCTAATTGACAACTACATTTAAATAGAAACTTCAAGTAACACCCAACCTCTTTATGAAAAGCATCTTATAATTTGCAAAGCCCTTTTTACACATTATTTTATTTTATTTGTGTTGTTGAAACCAAGAATCCTTTCAGTCACCAATATTTCTGAATTCCTAGGTTATGTTTGTAGCTGAACACATATATTATTTTAAAAGCATTGGGTGGCGCCAAATAGTTGAATAATAATGAGTTGTTTCATAAGTACACAGCTGATTCTCACTCAAGTTTTCTTTTATCACTCTTCTCCCCTGAGCCCAAATTGCCTACCTGACAAACTAGGTTAAAAGATATTTCCTGAACTCTAAATATCAGGTGATCTTTGTTTTGAGGTAGGGTGTAGGCACACGTGTAAAAAAAAAATGTACAAGAAATTTTAATGAAAATCAAATAATATGGTCCACACATCTAGAAAGAAAGCAGATAAAATTAATGACACTGTCTTTTCTGTAATAAAATCTTCTTTGCATTCTGACGTCATTGGTACCTTACAAAAATCAGGTAAATATTCCTGTCCAACAGTGTTTCTCAAAGTTGAGCATAAAAATCACCTAGAGGGCTTGTGTAAACACATGACCCAGAGCAGCTCCTACCCCAGATTTCAGCTGCAGGAGGTCTAGGGTGGAAGCCAGAAATATGCATTTCTAACGAGCTGCCAATGCGATGCCACTGATGGTCTGTGAACCACATTTTGATTATCACCCCTACAGAATGCTGTGAGTTCTAGAATGGACTGAATGATTCCTAATCATGTCTTGTATTTCACTCCACTATATTTCCTATGAACTTGTATTTAATTCACAGGTTTGATTAGACTCATATGGCCCTTTGTGGGCAAGAATGCTTTGTAGGAAATGTTCTGTACTTCATATTGTACCCCATAAGAAATTATATGGCACCTGATTGTCTTACTTTTAATTATCTTAAGAGTGATTGATAATTGGATTCAAGTGGCAACTAATCCCATTAATTATTTTAAAAATATAGTAAGTGTTTCAATTGACGTTTTACAAACCATTGGTGATGATTTCCTTGACCTATGATTTCATTCGGGGTTTCATAAGATGGTGATTGCATGATGTTATCATTCCTTCTGCATTCATGTTCTGGAATTCCACTTTCACTCCTCAATTTTTCTAGTTACTCTGAAATTCAGTATGTACAGGGAAAGTGGGAGAAAAACACGGTGCTTTTCTTTTCTTTTTTAATATTCAGAAAAATGTGATTGTGTCCTAGTAATATGACCAGTGAGGTTTTTTTGTTAGAGCAGTCTTAGGTTCACAGAAAAATTGAGAGGAAGAAACAGAGGTTTCCTCTATACCTCCTGCCCAACACATGCACAACCTCCCCCACTATCAACATCACTCACCAGAGTGGTATATTTCTTACCAAGGATGAACCTACATTGACACATCATTATCACTCAAAGGTCATTGTCTACATTAGGGTTCCCTCTTGGTGTTGTACATTCTATGGGTCTTAACAAATGTATAATGACATACATCCACTATTAAAGCATCATACAGAGTATTTTGACTGCCCTAAAAATCCTCTGTGCTCCACCTATTTATCCCTCGCTCCCCCTGCCCCAACCCCTGGCAATCATGGATCTTTTTACTGTCTCCATAGTTTTGTCTTTTCCAGAATGTCATAGAGTTGGAATGCAGCCTTTTCAGATTGGCTTCTTTCATTAAGAAATATGCATTTAAGTTTCCTCCATGTCTTTAAATGGCTTGAAAGCTCATTTCTTTTTAGCACTGAATAATATTCCATTGTCTGGATGGACAACAGTTTATTTACCCGTTCACCTACTGAAGGACATCTTGGTTGCTTCCAAGTTTTGGTAGTTATCAATAAATCTGCTATAAAAATCCATGTGAAGGTTTTTGTGTGGATATAAGCTTTCAACTCCTTTGGGTAAGTACCAAAGAGGGCAATTGCTAGATCAGATGCTAAGCGGATGGTTAGTATTGCAAGAAACTGGCAAACTGTCTTCAAAACGGCTGTAGCATTTTGCATTCCCACCAGCAGTCAATGAGAGTTCCTGTTGCTTCACATCCTCGCCAGCGTTTGGTGGTGTCAGTGCTCTGGATGTTGGCCCTTCTAATAGGTGTGTGGTAGTTTCAGTAGTAGTTTTCAAGGCAGTTTTAATTTGCATTTTCCTGATGACATATAATGGGGACCATCTTTTCAAATGTTTATTTGTCATCTGTATATCTTCCTTGGTAAGGTGTCTGTTAAGGTCGTTGGCCCATAATTGTTTCCTAGTTGAGTTTTAAGAGGTCTTTGTAATCAGTGAGTTTTTATGTTGAGTATCATGATAAATACATGGGTTGTTATATATTAGTCATGTTTCAATTCAGTACACATATTCTTAGGGATGTTGAAATTGTCCCATTGTGGCCAATGAGGGTTCTTCCAGTTGACTTTTAGGGTCCTTGTACTTCTATTGTTTTCTTGTTTTAACACATACTTATATATATACATACACATGTACATATACACATACATATATATATTAACAATGGTTTTATTTTGTTAAAATAATGTTTTTCTTAATGCTCTTTGAAATTCTAAATTTACGGCATTAACAATGTATTGTTTCAGCAATCGGACAATTAGAAAAATATAAAATGCTATATCTCAAGGAAGAAAATATCACCTGAAATGGGATACAGACAGACAGTTCACCCCTAAGGTATTTTATGGTCATAGAATAGTTTTGGGAAGCAACAAAAATGCACTAAAAGGACTGCCGTTGAGTTTCTGCAGCCAACTTTTGATCAACTGTACTTTCTGTAGCAAATCTGGGAAACTACTGGAGCAAATTGTCTGTGGAGACATAGCAAGTGTCAACAAAGTTTAAGAAAAAAATCATCAAGTATTAAGTTTGGAACTCAGCCTAAAGCAAATATTTCTGTTTTATATGTTTTTCTAACAGATGGATAGTATCAGTAAATCAATATTGTTCTTTCCCATCTCCTCATAAACGTACCAAGGGGAGCATCAAAGTAGGTAAAAGAGAATTTACATGAATTCTTGCAGCACTAAAGCGAATCCTTCAATAAGGTGCTGCTCCTAACGGGAGTTGATGAAGTCAACGTGACTCACATCTCCGATGCTTCCATCCCCATCAATCTGTTAACAATTCCAGTCTGTACCTTTAAGGTATCACATAAGCTCCTGTTTAAATTTCCCCAGTGCATGGCGGAATTTTCCACTCAGATGTCCACCTCTCCCCTAAAGCTCAGTGTGGAGCTAAACATCTTTCTTTCCCTCAAACTGGTCTTCTTTCTTATGTCTTGTGTCCATATTACAATCATGTTCCCAGCTACACAGACTGAAACATTCTAATTCATATTTCTGGCATCACTACTCTTTTTAAAATCCCCGTATTTGGTTAACATTTGGGCTGCACTGATTTTTACTCTTACAGCGTTTATTGCATCCATCCCTTTCTTCCCATTCCCACACCCATCCCCAACTCCAGAGCAAAGACCTTTATCCACAGCTTCCCCGTTATTCACTGCCCCCGCCCATTCTAAACTCTCCTGAACACCCACACTTTGTCCTCATGCTAACTCTTGCTTGAAACTTGTTTTCCTCGTAATTCTTTAATAGTTGTGTTACATAAACAAGGCTAAGCTCCAGTCTTGTCTTTCGAAGGCATACACACAATCTTGTTTTCTCAACTAATATTTGCTTACTATCCTCCCTTTGTTCAATCAGGTTAGTCTTATAGACCATATATTCTTAAACTCATATTACATCTATTTTATGCTCTTGTTAAATGGGTGTTGAATGAATAGATAAATGTCCTCTTAACAGGTGACAGCTGACCATATCTCCCTTCTAAATAATCACTTTTCCAGCATCAGGGTGATTTGAGTGGGGGAAGCGGGTAGGAGTTGATTAATAGGATGGCAGAGGTGATTCAATTTATGAGTGTACACATATTTCAGACTGCATGCTTGCTACATTTCTTTCTTTTTAAATAGACAACAAATATGTTTGAAATGTTATTCACTGATTGTGCAACAATATATTTGCAAGAATGTGTGGCATACCTCCTGTGGCAGTGACTTCCAGCTGAAAAGGCTGTCTTTGTGCTCTACAGAGGTCACTGAGTTCCCTACCTCCCATTGACAACGAGGTGATGGACAGAGGTTGCTAATGTGAAATGTGAATCCCCATTCAAAATGTCACCTTAGACTTGTCATAAAGTCAACAACTTTTTATCTTACTGGAGCTACTAATTAATCTGAGCAGAAGATGCAATGCTTGTTGTCTGTCAAGATTTGTTTTACAGACACAAGCTGGTTCTAGGAGAAGAAGGGGAGGGAGGAGGAAGAGGAAAAGGAGGAGGAGAAAATGTATACATTTTCCACTCAGTGGAAAACATATACAAGATTTGTCGATAAACTACTGTATATTAACTTTTATTTAATAGGTACTTTGTGATATATCACAATGTTTTATAATATATACACATATACTACATTGACATTTTATAACATTTCATTTAAGCTAATGTGTATAATCATGGAATTGTTTGAGAAAACTCCATGTAGTTATAGACTAAAATAAATTAATTAGTAGCCTAATAGAATATAGATACAGATTTTACGAACAGAGTGACTGGGGTTGACCAGCAGTAAGAAGTATAGATGACAACTCACAATTCTTATGACATGAGAGGGTTATATGCAATAGTACGGGAAGTGTGTCCATGAACCCACAGCAACCACATCATGTGGCAACCAGTTAGATACGCAAATCCTCTGGTCCCACCCAGAGCTACTGAATGCAAATTTTGGAGAATGGGCTCAGGAATCTACATTTCAACAGCCCTTCCCGGGCTTCTGATAAATGCTAAAGCCTGAAAAGCATTCTGGTATAGTGTGTTGATTATAGAAATAACTATAACCCAAAATAATCAATTTGGATAAATATATTAAGAAGACACTTGACAAATCAAGTAATTGACTATAGTTCCATGAACTAGATAAAATATTTGCACAAGAATATCTTCAGACTTGTGAATAAATATAACTCATTATATTCTGTGCGGTTGGGGGAGGCAGGATCTTCCCTCTTCCATTTAATATCTGAATCTAGTATTTGTACGAAGTCAATGGGAACAAGCTGTGGGGTAACCAACTATCAATAAACATTTCTTCATCTGAAAACGCTCATTTACCAACATCCTACTCCAAATATTACACGTACGGTGTAATATTAGAAGCTTCTCCTCTAAAGGCAGAAGAAGTCAAAGACACACAGTCTCATTTCCAGTCAACATTGTGTTCAGATGACCTAACCAGTTTTATAAGAAAAACAAACAATAGAAAATGAGGATAGGAAATAGTAGCTATTGAAAATGATAAATCATATCCTCTATTACATATGAAACACAACAGAAGTTAAAAATTATTAAGACTAATGACGATATTTAACAAGCTATCTAGATAGAGTGCACATACAAAAGCTAACATTATTTCTATATATCAGCAATAGAATTTAGGAAAAAAAATATGTTTAAGGTATCATCTACCAAAGCAAGAGAATATAAAAGAAATTATACAGGGCTGGCCGGATGGTGTAGTAGTTGAGTTTGTGTGCTCTGCTTTGGTGGCCCGGGATCATGGGTTCAGATCCCAGGCGTGAACCTATACACCACTCAAGAAACCATACTGTGGTGGCGACCCACAGACAAAACAGAGGAGGATTGGGACAGATGTTAGCTCAGGGACAATCTTCCTCAAGCAAAAAGAGGAGGATTGGCAACAGGTGTTAGCTTAGAGCCAATCTTCCTAACCAAAAAAAAGAAACCATACAGTTGTGCAAGATCTATACAGAGAAGAAATAAAACTACTTGTTAAAATTTTTTCTCAAAAATTTTGTCAAAATATGGTCCAAAATTTTTCAAACCTCATGGAATTGTGCTCTTAAAATATGGTGAATTTTGTATGTAAATTATACTTTTAAAGGGACATAGAAGTTTACCGTCATCAGATTAAAAAGCAAAAATAAAATTTAGACAATCCCTAGTCCATTGAAGATAAAGAGCAATGGAAACTCATATGCTGCTCCTTGGAGGATAAATGTGTCCAACCATTTTAAAAGTTTTTAACGTTACTATGTATAGCTAAACATGCACATAAATATACTACAGTAAATCTCTTTCTAGGTAAAGAAACCTGTGCACTTTTTCAACAACAGACATGCAGAAAATGTTCATGGCTGAAATGGTTACAAAAGGTCAATCTAGAGTCAATTTCTAGTTTCAGAAAAAGAGTGAAACAGATTGTGGTGTGACCATAGGATGGGTTCCATATATCAGTGAACATAAATGAGCCACAGTTTAAACAACATCATGTCGAATACCAAAAATAGCATATTCAATGAAAAACACCATGTGAAGAAGAACATATAATGATCCAATTTATAAAAGATCAAAAACAGACCATACTTAGTAAATTATTAGGATCATGCTGGTAGTGACAATTTTGTAGAATTAAAATTTAGTAAAAGAAGGAAATGATAAACAAGATTCAGAAAGGTTATTATCCTTAGGGAGGGGGGGAAGTATACAATTTAGAAGGGAGAAGGGAGGCATTCAAAAATACTCGTTGTATTCTAATTGTATTTCATGTTGTGTATAGAAAGATGTGCATTTAATTATTCATGCCCATGTATGAAATATTCTCTAATAAAAAAGGAAAAAAATTAAAATTGTGTAAAAAAGCTGGAACCAGGACTGCATGAAGCAGCCAGAGATATAAAAGTGATAAATCCTTTTTGTATTTCAGGTCAAATCCAGTAGTTCAACAACCAGCCTAATCACCAACCTTAAATCTTCTAATCCTAAGAGACCAATGAGTTTAAGCTTGTGGTCTAGTTCCAGATGAAATAATTGTTTAGCTGGAATGAAGAAAATATGTGTTCTAATTCTTTCATAGTCTTGTGCCAAATGCTATTTCTCAGTAACTAGAACAAGGGAATCTAAATAATTAAATCTCAATTAGTATTTATGAAGGCATTTATTAAAACGGTTTTTAAAACTAATGTTCAACCATTCTCAGTCGCCACGTCTGGAGAAATTATTACTTATCATAAATTTAACTGGCGGTTTCCAGACACGGCTGAACACCCAGGATGTGTTTTGCAAGAAATTTCCCAGCTAAACCTCCTGGGGATTCTGACCTATTGATTGTGCTACTGGAACCGGTAGATAGTAATTATTCAAATTGCAAGCATAGCTAAGAGAAACCGTACATCTTCTAACAGGATTCCCCTGAGCATGCAGAACTATCTTAATAGAGGCACAAGTTTATTATTATCTTTAACACAGAGAAGCGAAACTCATCTTAGGGAGAGAATTGACTTTCATAGTATTCATTCTTACATCATGAGTGGCAGAGGGTGAATTTCAAAAGAAGGACAGATTGTAAATCTGCTCTAGCAGGTCAGTGGATTTGATGAGTTGGAAGTTGAAACATCCTGAAGAAAATCCCCAGTTTTAGGGTGCCCAAAAAGTAGTTATCAAAAGAGCTAAGAGGGACCAGCCTGGTGGTGTAGCGGTTAAGTTTGCCCGCTCTGCTTCAGCGGCCCAGGGTTCACGGGTTCAGATCCGGGGTGCAGACCTACACACCACTTATCAAGCCACACTGTGGTGGCATCCCATATGCAGATTAAAGGAAGATTGACACAGATGTTAGCTCAGTGGCAATCTGCCTCAAGCAAAAAGAGGAAGACTGGCAACAAATGTTAGCTCAGGGCCAATCTTCCTCACACACACACAAAAAAAGAGCTAAGAGATGTTCAGTTTGGAAGGTTTGTCTCCCCATTATTATGATAAAATGCTCCCAGTTTCTCCTCAAGTTATAAATTAAATCTAATAAAGACCACACACACACACACACACCCCACTACACACAGTTGAGTGGATTTCTGTATAAATTGAGAAGTAGCTGACTTTCTCATGTTGGTACCCAAGCTGGAAATACAGCATGCATAAATGAAAGTAGAGAAAACTGGCTCCAGAAATAACCATGTTAACCAGAGTCCCCATCCATGCTCTACAAGAAATTTGTGGAAATGTTTGGGGAGGAGTTAGGACTTCCACATGGAGTCAATCTTAGATTTGAGTCAGTGTTATCCCCACCCACCAAGAGAATGTCCATTTCACTGAGCCAGGTATCTGGGTCTCTGCTGCTCATGGCTGTATCCAGGTGCCCAGCATGGTGCCTGGCACACCACTGGTAGTTCATAAATATTTGTTGAATGAATGGACTTTCAGGGACACAGAAGACCACAATTATCTCTTGATCACACAATTATGTAATTGGAAATGTCACAGGTCAAGCCACATGTATTTCACCTTGACCTTTGTACAGAGGTCAACCATGAACCTTCAACACCTGGTTCTCCATGAGCTGAGCCTTTTTCCAAAACTACATGTGAGAGTTTGTCCAAGTCTGTGGTATCTGTAGGGCTGCAGGGCTGCAAATCCCACATCCACCCTCTAAGACCAAAACACTTATTTGCTCACATTGGGGTTAGGGGCAGGTTTGGGGTTCAGATTAGTGGGTAGGCAGGGCCAGGGGTGGGGTTCAAGTTAGGGTTTGGATTAGGATTCAAGTGAGAAAAAGTTTTGAGCATGGATTTGGATTCCTGTCCAGGTTGAGGGTTCATTGTCAACAGTCAAGGGGTGAAATGTAAAGGATTGAAGATCAAGGGTTAAGGGTTAAGATAGCCTTTGAGTATGGATTCGGGTTCAAGTTAGGGTGAGTTTATATTTCTGATTGGATGTTAGGGTCAAAGGTCAATATTAAGATCAAGGGATCATATCCATGTTAGGGACAGAGGTCAAAGGTCAGGATTAGGATCAAAGACCATGGGTCAGAGGTTCTCTTTGGGGGCTGGGTTTGGTGTTTGAGTCAGAGGTCAACAATTAAGGGATATGGTCAAAGGTCAAGGGTAAGTTCAAAGGTTTACATTAAAGTTAGGGGTGGGTGTTTGGTTAACTTTTGAATTTGGGTTCATGTCTGGTTTCATAACCAGTCTGGCTAGGATTAGGTTTCATAATCAGCTTCCAGTTAGAATTTGGGATTGGGTTTGAGTTTAGGTCCCCATTCACTGTTTGGAGTCATGGGTCAACTCGATGGTGGAGAATTAAGAGGACAAAGTCCAGGGCTTATTCTCAAGGTTCCATCTTCTGGTTAGGGTTGGTGTTAAGTACAGGTTTCAGATTTGGGCTCTGCCTAAGTGTCAGAGTCAGTGTTCAGATCAGGGGTCAAGGGTCAGAGGTCAGGTTTCATATGGTAGGGGTCAGCATCAAGAATCCAGGGTCAGAGGTAGGGCAAATAACTTGCATTTAGATTAGGGATATTTTCATGTTTGAGTTTGGGTTTTGTAGATGCAAATTCAAACTTAATATATATATTTTTTATCATAGTAAAATATCCATAGCATAAACTTTACCATTTTAACCATTTTAAATGTACAATTTGGTGGCATTAAATGCTTTCACAATGTTGTGTAGCCATCACTCCATCTACTTCCAGAACTTCTCCATCATCCCAAACACAAACTCAATATAGTTTACTTTTCTGTATTTCTATATAAGTACACATGTGTGCATACACTCTACCTGGATATAAACAAACAAAATGTGTAAGTAAGGATATATGAATATATATGTATACATACATAAGTATACACATATGTACAGGTGTGCATATATACACGTATATGCACATACACTTATTCATTCATTCATTCACTTTTTTATAACATGCAATGATAATAAACGACCATTTTTTACACAAAGACATCACCCACGTGTTTCACGTGTTCTGCTAATGTAAACTGGCCAAAGGTCAACATAAAGAGAAAACTTATAAATGCATTTCCAGTGTCCTGGTATCGGGATTTATCTGAAAACCCATAGAAAGGTATTTATAAGTGCCTCTCAGGTCCATTACTAAAGATTGCCTCCTTACAGCGCTAATTATTTCTAGCTGGTGGGATTTTTGCATACCTCTCAAGTCCTCCCAGGAGAATTCGATTCCAGGATTACAAGTCCTTCACAACATGAATGTTAAAGCTTGGTTTTGCGTTACTCAACTCAGCTATGTGGAGACACAAGTGGATGGATGGATGCATATAACAGATTTTACAACCTCTCCAAATGGGAAATGCATACACTGAAGATGGGTCCCAGCAGATGTACTGGAACACACAGACAGCAGGCAGAGAGAGGGGCATGAGATTCAAGGAGCTTGGGGGATTTGCCGGATTTGATAGGAAATTTGCAAAACACTGCACACAGAGGAAGGGAAAGTGCAGAAATACTTCACACAAATATGTAAATATTTAAGTTTGGGAGTCCCAGAATATTTACAATAGGGACATTGTGGAAAATCTGACCACTCAGATGGGACAAACACACACACACAATCGCTGTAGCTCCCAAGGGCTAGTCTAGGGTCAATTTGCTCTCTTAGTTACAAAGAGGTCGACATTGATATTCCATCAAGTAAACTGGCTAAATTACTCTATTTATAGAACATCCGTTTTCTGATATCTTTTGTGCTTGAAAAAAAAGTTTGCTTTTTTAATAACCTTTCCCCTACCATGCCTAATTATTGGATGGTTGATTTCCTTCCACATTTCTGTCTCATAAATGTATGCATAGGTTATTAAGCTTTCCTCTTTTCCATGTGTTTTTCTAATTATGATTTTCAATCATAATGATGCAAGAGATAAGGAACCCCTGTGGTGCTCTCAGTTTCCAGTTATGTTCCAAAATTAAAATAACACAAGAAAAAAATGTCAGGAAGAAACACCCAAAATAATTTGGTTTACTTAGCAACACTAATTGTACAGGATGTGATGCACCAGCAAGCTCCCCTGTTTTTAAGTACATGGGGGCTCTTTCTGTTTAGATGTTAATTTTTAAAAATCTTCCCTGGACACCTATGTTTCCTGCCCAGGTGAGACAGCATTGAAATACAGATGGAAACCCAAACTCACTTGAGAATGGGCAAGGACGTGCAGAAAAATCCAAAATGTCCTCTCATCACTTTTTCTGCCTCAGCTCAGCCATCTGGAAGGTGCTGAGACCACGCTGTTGCAATATTAAATATGCTGAAATATATTATTTCTCATACGTTTCTTCTATTAAAGGTTGCATTTCATTTAGAAAAAAAACACCTCATTTCTAATACTCATTTATGGAAATGAAGTCATGCTTTTCAAGGATTAAATCAGCACCTATAACTTTATTTTAAATTTATTCTACTCTTTTATACCAGTGGTGGATGTAAATGACATTTTCATATCGTATAATCACATTTTTATTAAAATTTCTATTTTAGTCTAATTCTTAATTGAACTGCAATTTAAGAGAGAATTTTTGAGGGCTAAATAGATGAGCCAAACCTTTCCTTAGAGTTTGTCGTCAATTTACTGTCTTATGAGAAGCTAATTTTGTTGCCTTTAGTAAAATGGCTTAATAGCTATTGTGCCGTTAATGATTGGGGGAAAATGGTAGAATCACATCCTTGTGAAGATTTGGTGCTACAAAGGATTTCCATTAATGTTCAATAGACTAAGACGAATACATAACATGGGAACACTGCTGGGTTCTATTCCCTAGGAAAAAATATTTTTTTTCAGCTGAGCAAAATGGGATCTACAACCAGAAATTATTTTAAAATACCTTTCTTTCACTACTCTATTATAATCTATTTCACTACTGGAGAAGCTACTAAAACATAAAGGAGGAGAACACTGAGTTTAAAAAGCCAAGCTATTGCTTGAGAAGTCTGCCTGAGATGGCACGAGGCAATGGAAATCTCACATTGAGAAATAAAGATACAGTCACGTGTCAATTAGCAACATGACAGAGATACATTCTGAGAAATGCGTCGTTAGGCGATGTCATCATTTTGTGAGCACTATAGAGTGTACTTACACAAACACAGATGGTGTAACCTACTACACACCTAGGCTATATGGTACTCATCTTATGGGACCACCATCATCTATGTGGTCCATCGTGGACCAAAATATCGATGTGCAGTGCATGACTGGATGCTATACTAACATTTTAAAAAATTGTTATTGTGAGAGGTAGTTTAAAGGCAGACCATTTCATATTCAAAGCATTCCCTAAGAAATTGCAATTAAAGTGCCAGAATGGCCTAAGCAAGAACCCCAACCATCAAACTAACATAAGGGAAAACAAATATCAGAAAACTTCTGTAGGTCAGATTGAGTCTTACAAATGCACTGTCCTTCCTCAGCTGTCTCAAGTTGCAAAGTCACTATGAATACTATAGGTAAGGACACATATAGAAGATAACGGGGTGCTGACTCTGAATTTCAGTGAGGAAACATTGTAAATATTAACAGTTTGGACATCTGGGCTGGAATATTAGAAAAAAGTCATTGTAACTTTCATCCTAAGAACATAGGACTTCCAAAGAACATAATGATCTCTCAAGGTCTTCCCTTGTTCTTTGATGTGATTGCGAGCTGATTAAAAATGCAAAGGTTGCCAAATGGTTGATTTATGAAAATGTATCCGCCTTTGGTTTGCGGCTAGAAATTGATGAAGGGGAAAAATTGAACTTGTGATTATCCAAAGGAATAGAAGAAACAAAATGGGAATTCAAGGGAGCTTGGTCATCAAGACCCTTTAAGGTGAGGTGAAAAGTGAACCCTAAATAGAAATATTAAGGTAACAACTGCCATATCACTAGAGTGGGTTGATTTCATGGTGCAGAATTTTGAGAAAAAAGAAGTGCTTAATAGACAACAAAGTTAAGAGGTAAAAGGATTTTGGTATTTTGAGTCTTTTAAGTCAGAAAGCACAAGTAATTGGGGTGGTGGCCAGCCACATCAGACATGAGTGGAGAATTTATTTGTCCGTGACTCTAGGCAGTGCCACCTGAGGGTTATTACTTAGACTGGGACAGCACATGAAAATAATGGCAATACCTGCCTCCATTGGGCTTTTCTTAGGGGAGCCTAATGGATGGGTAGAGACTAGGGCGTGCCTAAACCCAGTCATCAAAGGTGTTTCAACCAACCTCAACAGTTGTCTACGTAGGGGAATGTAGTAAGCAGAATTCTAAAGACACCTCCCCAAGATTCTTGTTTCCCTGGTTACTCTATCAAACATGAGTCTTGGTACTGTTGTGAAGAGACTTTGCTAATGTAATTAAGTGTGCTAAGCAGCTGACCTCATGGTAAGTAGATTGTTCTGGAATATCCGAGTGAGTCCAGTGTAATCACATGGCCTTTAAAAGCAAAAATGGAGACAGGACCATAAGTCAGAGAGATGTGGCTAAAGACAGACAAGGAAAGAGGCAGAAGGGAAGTCAGAGTGATTCAAAGCATTAGAAGCTGCTGTTGTGGCTTTGAAAACAGAGGAATGAGAACAGGAGACAAGGAGGGCTGAGGTCCTCCAGAATCTGAGCATGACCCCGAGCCAAAAGCCACCAAGGAACCAGGAACCTTAACCACATGGAACTGAATGCAGCCAAGAAACCGAAATGTTCCTGGAAGTGATTCATCCCTAGAGTCTCAAATAAGGAACATAACCCAGCCCACACGTTGATTTAGATTTTTTGAGGCTTGACATAGAGAAACCATCCAAGTGACTCAGACTTCTGATCTACAGAACTGTAAGGTAAGACATTTGTGTTGTTTTAAGCCACTAAGTGTGGTGTTCTTTGTTACAGCAGCTGTAGGAAACTCATATAGGGAAGTGCAGGCACTGCTCATCCCATGGGTGAACTTGAAGTTGCAAAGGATGGGATTTGGAGAAATAATTGTTGGAAATGCTCAGAAATATACTTCCATAGAGTCTGAGACTCTCGGTACCCACTGGGTGGTGAATTTTCCTTCTAAGTTAAAGAGAGAATTTAAATATATAGAGTGACCATTCTTACTAAGTCATTGTGCCTTCCTAAGAAGATACCCACCCTGATTGAGAATGAATAACATGCATATCAGCAGCCTGCCATAATTGTTTAGGAATAGAATTATCCCATTACTATATGCCTAACCAGCCATCCCTGGACAACATCTACTGGGACTGAAATAGGCCCCGGAGGTTTCAGAGGAAAATGCAACTGTGGGTACCATCCCTGATCATAAAGGTTATGAGTGCATGATTCCATATCTTCTCTACTTGATGGAGGTGATCCAGAAATTCAGTGAAGAAGCCCACCTATTTGGGGGGCACCCTGCCTGTAACACCAACCCTGAATCTTGAGTGAACAAGGGTAGCTCAGATCACTCGACTCATCCAGGAAATTTCTGTTTTGTTACAGTGCAAAGAGTGGCTATCAGTCTAACCCACAGTGAAAGACTTCCCCAACTTCTGCAGAACTCACAAAGAATAGTCTTCCAAAACCCTTGAGACAATTATGGATTCTTTGTGGCAGAGCAGTGAGCTAGTTTATGCTCTCATTTTGCTGCTGTCTTCTACTGGCTGCCCTCACTTCTACCCCTTGCCAGCACCACTGAGCAGCACCCTAAAGCTACCTTTCATAATCAGTTCACATCAAAACAAATAAATAGAGCACATGCATGCACGTTAATTAGGAAGACATCTACATCGAGTGGATCGCCCCAATCTCAGAAACTCCTTTGGTGTGAAAGAAGAAATCAGCCAAAGGAGAAATACCATTGGAGTTCTTTTTAAGCATTATTTTTAGTAGGGTAATAGCAAATAGCATGGAAAGAACAATCAATTTGAAGCCAGAAGATAGGATTGAGACCCCTAGTCTTGTTGACTCGTGGCTGAGAATTCCTAGCTGATCACGAAACATTCTTTTATCATGTAGAATATGAAGGTAATGATAATACCTTCATCACAAAGTTGCTGTTGAGGACAAAATGAGGAAAAAAGCAGGAAAAAGCATACTCAGTGCCACAAAGCCTTTGGAAATAGTATCTATTAAGAGGAAATAAAAAGTAATACTGATAATAAAAAAGGATGAAAGTGTTTACAATATGTACTGGGCATCTCTCTTCACTGTCCAATATTCGAGAGTCACAATAAGTAATGATAAATGTCAATGGAGGGGAAAAGGGAAGCTCATAAAAAGCAGGGTAACACTGAGAAGACAGGTGCAGCAGTAAACAGCTTAGAGGAGGACTGGAGGCAGCCACAAGATTGATGGGTTAGGTCAACAAGCATCCTTGTAAGAAACCACTGATGGTGACCTCTCTGGGAACGGCACTAAAACAGATGTACAGCGTGATTCAAACTCCCAGAATAAAATCAAATGGCATATGCTTCAGAAAGGAAAAGTGACATATTACTCATTTTGTGAAAGGTCCCGGCAGAAGAAAGTAGGCTGCCTGAATTCATTGTTGGTCAGCCTGGAGCCATCAAATTTGGAAGTGAATTTGGAGAGGGTAAAAAGGTATTTGACATTAAATGCAAGAGCACACACACAGATATACCACAGTAGGGTCCATGGTGCTTGTGTTGAATCAGGAAGCAGATGTCCCCGGGGAATATAGTGGGCACCATGTTGTCATTAGCAGGGAAGATTCTGGGGAGTAACTTGCCTGATATACACCTCTCTGCTCCAACCAGAGGTTGCATAAACACACGGGAAAACATCACTCATGAATTCTATGGAACCATGAGTTTATTTCTTCCCGGGATCATTTTTTAAATCAGGCATAAACCATGTAAGGAAAAAGCAGTGCCAAGCTGTACTTTGTGCTCTTTAGTATTATTCTAGACCAGTAATCCTCAACCTTGGCACTATTGATGTTTGAAGATGGATGATGCTTTCTCATGCGGGGCTGTCCTGGGCATTACAGGATGTGGAGCACCATTCCTGGCCTCTATTCTCTAGATGTCAGTAGTACCCCCTCCTTCCACCTAGCTGGGCAACTAAAAATGTCTGCAGATATTGACAAACTTCCCTGGTTGACGACCGCTGCCTAGACAAGTAGATATCTATTTATTTACTCGTGTAACAGACTTTCCAAAAGTGTCCTTATCCTTTATTGTAAGTGTCCAATACTATTAAACAACTCAAATGTTTTTTATAGTCTTGGCCCTAAATAACAAATAATAGAGTAGGACACTATTGCATAGAGAATCAAGTTAAGTAGTGCTTCTATGGTTTATAAAGAATTCAATCAGGTAGGAAGCATAGTAAAGTTGAAAGAAGTCGGGGGAGAGAGAGAGACTGACTGAGTTATCATAAGCTCGAGTAATAAAAAAAAAAATGAGCTTTAGGAGAGTGTCCTAAGGTGAAACTTAAAAAGGAAGCATGTAAATATAGTGGAAAAAGATATATCATTTAGGATTAGGCAAGGATTCAGAGCATAAGGGAAAGTTTCCAAAGTGTTCCAGTCTCAGGCACAAAATGCATGCAAATTCACAAAAAGTTTGAAAAAAGGAAATTTGAAATTCTTTTTTTTTTTTAATTTTTTTTGGTGAGGAAGATTGACCCTGAGCTAACATCTGTTGCCAACCCTCCTCTTTTTGCGTGAGGAGGATTTTCCCTGAGCTCACACCTGTGCCAATCTTCCTCTGTTTCATATGTGGGACGCCACCACAGCATGGCTTAATGAGTGCTGTGTAGGTCCATGCCTGGGATCTGAACCCACGAACCCTAGGCCGCTGAAGTGGAGCATGTGAACTTGACCACTATGACATTGGGCCAACCCCAGAAACCCGAAATTCTTTAGAGAAACAAAAATAGCTTCAAATGACTTTAGACCCTGGGTATAGCTAGATACTGGGGGCAGAAGATCTGTGTTCCATGCAGAGGAAGAAGGTATATTAGGTAGATATAATGACATTTGAATGGAGCAGTAATTTTTCAGAAGCTGATGGCATTTCATATATATATATATATATATATATATACACACACACACATACACACACGTGTGTATATATAATATATAACATATAGGTCATACAAAAACACACACATGTGTGTACATGTTTGAGATGTTCAAATGGGAAAGTAATACACATTTATGAAAAGAAATAAACATTCTGCAAGAAGATATAGATGTCCCTTCTTTACATATGTTTTATCCTTAGATTGCAGACGTTTGCACAACAACTTGAGCCTGAAAATGGAAATACATATCTGTAAGTAGAAAATGAAATCAAGATGTAACTTAAATACCTGTTAGGCAGGTAGAGACTGAAAAGAATTTGAAGGATATTTTCTAACTTTACAAGAACGTTCAAGAATAGGTGGGAATGAACTGAACAAAAGAATAAGTAGACAGATGTGTAGTAATAGAAATGAAGGAAAACAGAGTGAATTTTATACAAACTGCGTGTTTTATAAGTTGTTGCTTGCTGTGGAAATATGTTTTACAAAATTCATAATGTAAAATAGATCTTTATATGAGTCAAACAATGGAAAAGGCATGGAGTATAAGATAAAGTAAAAACAGTGTTCACAATTTCTATTTAAGACTAACAAAAAGGAATCTATTATTATAATTGCATCCTTGACCTCCTGCTATACAATGGAAATTGTACTATACTAAGATTATAAATAACATACACCTCTGAAATTCATGTTAACTATTATCTTCCTTAGAAACTTCTAATGACAAATATGTTCATTGGGATGCCATCTTTCTATTTGAAAAGACAAACACAAGTTTACATAAAATTGTACCATGCTAAAAGCTATATTTTTTTCCTGTAAGAGGCTGCACAAGTGAATCTTTCACTGGGTTCTCTTTATCCATCCCATTTCGCCAGCCTCCGATTTTCTTCCCTGTCCTTCAAGCTGGTCACCCTCTCTCCATGGCCTTTCTAGCTTCCATCTACCATCTATTCCCAAAGCTCACACTATATATTTTAGGCTTAGGACAGCATGTCCCTTCCAATTTCAATTTCTGTTCTGGTTAGCTAATGCTGTGTAACAAACCAGCCCAAAATGTGAGGCTTAAAACAACAGTTTATGATTATCTCTCATGATTCTGTGAGTTGACTGGGCTCAACTGGGAAGTTCTATCTTGAGATCTCCTGGGTTCTTGTCAGCTAGAAGCTAGGGATGGAATCCTTTGAGGGTTTTAGGAGGTGAGATGCCCACAACGGTGTACTCACATGGCTGACAGTTAATGTTGGCTGTCAACTGAGAGGGGAGCTGAGGTTATCAAAGGGAGCATGACACATGGCCTCCCCATGTGGCTTGAACATCTTGCAACTTGGTGTCTGGATTCCAAGAGGAAGTGTCCCAAGAGCCAACATTCGAAATGCCCTGAGTAGGAACTGTATGGTTTCTTATGATCCAGCCTGGAAGTCCCAGCACCTTACTTCCAGAACATTTTATTGGTGAAGAATACCACTGAGCCCAGCACAAGATGCAAAGAGAGAGGGTTCAACTCTGCTTCTAAGTTGGGAAAGCAGCTGAATATTTGTGTCAATTTCTATCTGTCATACCCAGTATGTTAAATCTATTTAATCACATGTGATGATTCTAATAGCTGGGTAATAGAGGCTATAAGAAGAACATATTGACTCAGATAAACAGAATGCTGTGATCAATCAGTGATCTCTACCAAATGCAAAGACAACTGGCCTATCAATTGAAGACCCTGATTTTTCTAAAGTCATCCCTTCATAAACAGGGAACTCGAGAGTACAGATGAGTGACTGGCCCTCAAACTGCCCAAATCATACCTCGTATGTCAAATCATACATACGTTGTTGATCAAGAACAGAACCCAGACCTCCATCACGTAATCATGCGTGTTCCAATACCTCACATTAACCATAAATTTCAAGCGCAATGCGATTAAAATATTTTAGATTAATTTCTATAGTAGTAATAAGGATATAGATGGAATTTGACATTAGAACATTTTTTTTTAATGATACACAATGACAGTATACACGTGTCATCCATTACACTAGCAGATGCGATTTTTCATATATTGATTCAACTCAATTGACGGAATTTATATCTGCTATGCTTTAGGCTCTCTTCTAGGTATGATGGTTGGGTGGATAATGAAGAAGGGAGGCACTCTGCATGCTACCATGGAGTTTACAACCCAGAACGGAAGCCAGATATACACTAGAGACTGAAAGCAAGGTAAATGTGAAGTACAAGTGCAAGGTGCTTGGAGGTTTGGTCCAGAAAACCTAGAGTATGGAGAATGAAGGAAAGACGGTGTGGGAAGAGGCAAAATGGCTTACCAAGGAACAGACCGCTGTGAGTCTTAAAGACCGTGTGTAGGAATGAGTGCCCGATTATAAAGGTGATTCAAAGATAGAGATGAGTTTTGTTCATCTATTGTTGAAAAGATCGTGTCTTTCTAGAAGCCAATTTGGTGGGGCAGGAGAGTGGATGTCTAGAAACCAATCAGGAGGTTGTAGCTGAGGTGTAAGTGAGAGGGGTTGGTCGATAATGTTGGAAGTGCTCAGACTTTAAAACCTTGTTTTCCAAAATGGTAGCTGTAACCACATGCGGCTATTGAGCCCTTGAAATGTGGCTTGTCCAAATTGAGTTGTATTGTAAGTACAAAATACACACTGGATATCAAATTGTAAAAAATATGCAAAATATCTCATTAATAATTTTGTGTCCATTGCATGTTGAGTTAATAATATTTTAGAAATATTGGGATAAACTAAATGCATTATTAACATTCATCCCACTGGTTTCTTCTGACTCTCTTTAATGTTGCTACTAGAAAATTTAAAATTATGCCGGTAGTTCATACAACATGCTATGGGGCATTGCTACTCTGGAGGGAATTTGTGGTTATTAGATGTCTTGGTTTTCTATGGCTTGCAGAGGTTTCCAGATATAAATAACTAAATTTAACTTCGGGGCTAACAATTTTTCTGTATGAGAAGGAGATGGAAGCAGAGCACGATGAAAGCTCCAAAGTTACCTAAACAACATGTGAATGGGCACCCCAAGTGCTGACAAAGCAGTCCACAAAGGTGTGCTGTGGAGGAGGAGGGAGAAGTTCTGAAACTGACTATGTTCCGCAATCATTGTGACTTTGAAGCTTCTTGTCACAGCATGAACTGTGGAAGCAACTGGGATGTTTTCTGATCTCCCTTCACTCCGGCAAAATCCTTCTCCCACTCTTAGGAAGAAAGATGGAGGAGGAACAGCACCCACCTAAGGAGAATGTAGGAAGGGTCAGATTGCTTGTGATCTTCCTACTGCATTTCTCTAGCATTTCTGTCGCTGCAAATCAGAATTAACTCTGAGAATCAGAATTAACCTTCAACAATTAGCATTCATCTATATCCAAAACAAGTGTTTGTTTCTTTTTTAATAGTTAAGTTTACAATGATTCACAGGATTTTGAACTAATTCTTATTTCACAGAAGACACTTACTTCATGAGTATTACCTGCCCCAAATTCTCAAATACCAGGAATGTCATATTTATTTACAGCTCAATGTAACAAGAATTTCCTCCCAGTCCAAGACTGCATCAGAGTCTGGCCTCTTGCCTTTTCTATTTCTACTCCAGAATTCCAAAGGAGTCATTTGATTCATTTTTCTGACATTTGAGCAATTTAACAATTGATCAGATGAACCAAGAAAATTAGAACTATAAAGCAGCTTGTTTGTCTTACCTGGTGGGCAGAAGGGCACTGAATTCAGACAAATTAAGCCCTGCCCTCCCTAGTCTGTCTGTTGGAAGAATAGGGTGCAGAGCAGCACATGATTTGGGGTGTTGGTGGACTCCTCCCTCCCTTCCAAATATTTCCTGCTAACAAGTCCAACCTCACTACTTCCCCAAATACTTCAAGATGGGACTTCTGAAGTCCTGCCACAGTAAGCAGGATAAAGCCTGACAGTTATCTCCTAGAGTTAGCAGCTGAGGGCCCAATGGTGAACTTGGGAAGAGTGGTTTGAGGAATTGGTGAGGGATATATAGTGATTGGAGTGGATTCAAGAGAAGATAGGAGGAGAGGAATTGAGACAGTGGCTGGAGAAAACTCTTTAAAGAATAGGAGATTCATGCTGTAGGAACAAAGAAATGGGGCCACAGTGGGCAGCCAAAGTGAGGTTAAGTACAGTCCTGCACCGCATCACATCATTTCCAGCAAGGACAGACCACATATATGACAGTGGTCCCATAAGATTAGTACCATATAGCCTAGGTGTGTCATAGGCTATACCATTCAGGTTTGTGTAAGTACCCTCTATGATGTTCGCACAATGGTGAAATCATCTAACGATGCGTTTCTCAGAACATATCCCCATCATTAAGCATGACTGCATTTGCAAATGTGATACATAAGAGAAGACTTATGTGGTGTTAGGTATGTCCAATGGATATGAAGAAATAGATGATGTAGAATTTGGAGGAGGTTAGTAACGGCAATGTTCTCAAGTAGGTGTAAGAAGGATGGAGTTTCCTACATAAGTTCATCCATGGTTCCTGTATTTATTGCCTATTTTTATACTGGGTTGCTGATATACCTCTATGTGAGTGGGTGTGTGTATTGGTGACATAATATGGCCAGACAACGAATTACATTTTAGTGTAAGTTATTTCAATTTCTCTGAAAACAATAATATAAGAACGGTACCAAGATCTATCAGTCAAAGTTCTCTGTTAAATTTATTAAACTGTATTGGCTAAATGGATTAAAGCAATCTATTTTAAGGAAGTAGCTCCTACAATTGAGGGCACTGGCAAGTCTGACATCTGTAGGACAGGCTGGCAGGCTGGAAACTCGGGCTGGAGTTAATGCTGTAGACTTCAGGCAGAATTCTTTCTTCTTTGAAAGACCTCAAGTTTTGCAATTAAGGCCTCGTCTGATTGGATGAGGCCACCCACATTTTGGAGGGTGATCTGCTTTACTTGAAGTCAACTGCTGTTAGATATTAACTACATCTATAGGATACTTTCACACCACCACCTAGATTAGTGTTTGATTAAATAACTGGGTACTACAGTCTAACCAAGGTGTCATATACAGTCGAGCATCACACAGGATCAAAATGAAAATTCCTGGGGCTGGCCCAGTGGCTCAGCGGTTTAGTTCACGTTTGGCAACCCGGGGTTTGCAAGTTCGGATCCTGGGCGCCCGCCGATGCACTGCTTGTCAGCCATGCTGTGGCGGTGTCCCATATAAAGTAGAGGAAGATGGGCACGGATGTTAGCCCAGGGCCAGTCTTCCTCAGCAAAAAGAGGAGGATTGGCAATGGATGTTAGCTCAGGGCTGGTCTTCCTCACACACACACACAAAAAAACCAAACGAAAATTCCTTCATCAAAAGTGACCTGTCCAACCTTGGGTGACTCTGGCAAATTACTAACCAATATTACATAAAGGAATGCCTGCTTATTTTCACCTTGAAGTTAGTCATGGCAGATCATACATCCAAGTGCAAAGACCATGCCACACCGTACACCTAAAGTAAATTTGTATCTGCCCCAGACTCTATATTTAATTTCCTTGTTCTAATATTAAGCTGCAAGTCTGGTGGAAAATCACTGTGCCTATTTTTCTGCCAATAGTTTAACAGAGCAACAGAGGTAACCTTGGTGTATTCAAATAGATAACATAAGGTCCTTGCCTGCCAGTCACGAGCTCAGCTTAGGGCTATTCTGAGATCTTTTGGGCATCTCTTTCACTACTAGACATCTTTGAAAGCTCGGTAGCTGGGAGCTCCATCAAAAATTCAAGTCAAAGACACCGTTGTGTTTATTTGAAGAGCAGCTTCTAGAATTAAAAATTGAGAGATTTCTGTTTTAAACTAAATGCTCCAAATTCTGTTGAATAGGCTGGAATATTGGTCTTCTCTCCTCCTAGTTTGGAAATGCAATATAAGTAATTTTTATACTGGGAGCTAAAGGGTGTTGGAAGCATTTGGCGTGTGTTTTGCCGTGGTGTTGTCACCTGTGATAGATATGTCCTAAGGAGGGCTACGGCAGGCTATCACCTGATGACCTCACCCCCCTTTCATGGAATGTGAGTCGGAATGAAAGTGAGGACGTTGTCTTTGCCAACGGACTGGGCCCTGGAGAGTCTCCTGCGGATAATGGCCATCTGTACTCAACCTAATCAAGTCGTAATCGACGCCCACACCGCAAAGCCGAGAGAAGAGGGAAGTGTTGGTGGTTTGCCAGGGATTCCAAGTGACGTGGACAGCTGTTTTGAAAACTCAAATTCTGAACTCCATTTTCCCCTCAATTATCTGGGAAATCTAGACAGACCATCCATTTTCTGGAGATTGCGAGGCATTTGGGGAACAGAAAGGACTGAAGAATCAGCCCACAGTAACAGTAATTCCAAGCTAAATGTTTTCATGTTGTTCTTCTTTTTCTCTTTTGCCTTGCAAGTTTCCTCAATTGGTGGCTGAGTTTTAAAAGAAATATCAGTTGTCTGTTTCTTGCTCAGAATCTAACACTTCAAAGGTCCTTGGGGATTATTCGTGCCCTCTGTTTTCCTCCTTTTTTTTAAATTTCTGTTTTTATCCTTTAATTGGACATACACAGGTAATTATCACAAGTAGAGATCCAGTTTCCAACAATGGTACCATAACTAATATCTTTAAATTCCCCTCAGCAGTTGACCACTCCACTATCAGATAACTTGCTAGTGATTTTTTTAACCATGAAAATGTAGGAATACAAAATATGTCATAGGTGCTCTCAAAATTGATGAAAGTGTTGACTAATTCAGATATTTGCAATATAAGATTACCTAAAACAAAATGTACAAACTTGCAAAGGTGCGTTTTGACTTTACAGCGTCTAAAGCAGATCCTACCATTATCGGCTTATCATGTTTCTGTAAAATTTCCCAAATGAAACTCCTCACCATCTGCCAACACCTAAGTTTAGCTCAAAATGACCAGATTGCACTACAACAATCCACTTAGCAGCAGAAGAGAGCCCTTTATTTCTTTATCGGTAATTGATATAGAAACAGTTCACTGACTTTAGCCACAATTGAAGTGTCAGGTAAGAAAATAAAGGTATCCATCACAGACGAGAATTTCAAACCCCACTCATGTACAGATGGATATTTAAAGCTTTAGTTTCATCTAAAATGTATCTAATCATAAAACGAAATATATTCTTTAAGAATTAAAGTATTTGCTGAATCAGTAGAAAAGAATGGTAATTTCTATGCCCACAGGGAAGAAAAAAAATTTTAGGCTCAGGCTTAATATCTCGGAGGAAATAAGTCCAGTCAAATAAAAACCAGCTCCCAGTGCTAGAATCAAAAGAAGTTCTGAAATAATAATATAACATAACAAAATACAAAAGAGCCATAAAGGAATAGAAAAATATGTAATCAGACCAATAACAAAATTTTAAAAGTACTGTTCTTTCAGAAATGCATGTTATGACGTTACCCTGGCAAAGAAAACTGTACTAAACTCTCATTCCCAGTAAGACCAGTCTTAAAAATCTAAAGTATTTCAACACTTATTAAATTAAAAAGATGAATACAAGATAAAACAAGAGACGAAAATCCTCTCTAAGGGCAGACCTACACACCACACTGCTCAAAGAGATTTAAAAAACAGTGCTTGTATAGTGTATTTGTTTGGGAAACAATGCAAGATATCTGTGAACAGTCAGGACATGAAAAGCAGCCAGAGCAAAAGGAAATAAGCAAATTGTAACCATGTGCCTTCCAAAGACTGTCACCACATAACCTTTCCTGGATATCGTGAATAAAGATTCTGGAAATGCTGGAAATCAAACAGGAGAAAATTTTTTACTGAGATAAAAAAATTTGTCAGGGAGCGAAAGTTTTACAGATTACAGCATAAAAGTTAAAAGAGGATGAGCTGGTGTTTATACCAGCAAACATATTCTAAGACATACACACATTATGTAGGGAACAATAAAACAAGTAACAGTTTAGTTGTGGCGTATTGGGGAAGCAATGGATATAAATTATACGTTGGGTAGAAACTCAAAGAATGAGAAATATTAGTAGTGCTGGTACAGAATGTAGCTGCCTAAACCATGCAGTCAAAGAATCACCCAAACCTCTTTCTCTGTCTCTGCCTTGTTAACTTTCTCTCTCTCATCCTTCAGTCACCTGAAATGTGCAGAGAACTAGCCAATTAATCAACAAATGGAAACCAGTGAGGCCAGACACAGTTTTCCATAGGGAGGGAGGAAGAACTGATTTGAAAAACTGATATAAAGTGAGTCAACAATCCACTATGCATTCGTTTTAGATGACTACACATTTCACATGGCAAAATGTATCCTGACCTGTTTCACTCTTGTTTTTGTATGTAAGGCACAATAAAAGAGAACGCCTCTTCAGACAGAAAAGAACTGCCAGCTTTGCCATCCTATTATTGGCATTTCTTGTTGATACTGTGTGTTAAGACATAAGAAAAGCGAGTGTGTGTGTAGACGGAGAAGGAAGAGAGAGGAAAATGGATACAGAGAGGAAGATAGACAGAGACGGAGACAGAGAAAGAGAGAGAGACAGAGAGAGACAAAGAAGAGAGAGAAATGAATCATTTGTAAGGGACACCTCGAAACTGCCCTTTTTTTTTTTTGCCACAAGCATCCCTCTAGAATCTTGGTCGTTAACAAATGCAAGTTACTGATAAAAATCCAATACACTCTATAACCACCTGCATTTTAATGTGCAAATAAAATATTAACGTGTGCTTTATGACTCCCTCTATTTGGAATGGACCCTATTTTGATGTGTTGCCTTTAGCATCAGAATTCCAGGGAGAAACCACAGGGAAGAGGAGGCCCCAGATTCAGGATATATGAGGTTTTCACACAAGTACGGTTCCCTAACTCTCACATTTAACATATACGACATTAGGATGTTGCCTTTGCATCAATACAATCAGTATCAAAGACCCCACAGGTTTTGTTTGTTTGTTTTGCATTTTTTTGCTTAGGAAGAAAACCTGTCACGACATGAAATAGTCATTGAAACATCCTTATTCCCCTCCCATCTCCCACTTGTACACCCGAGCAGCCATCGGTCAGTTCTCCCCCATTTCCAGACCCTGTTAGTGGACCAGAGAACACTACTCGGAAGCAAAACAGCAGATCTAGCAAAGACTGAAGGATTTAGTGAATTTAACTACGGAGCTACAATCACCTGTTGAACTGCTGAAATAGAGATGTGAGCGAGTCACAAGTCATGTCCAAAAAGCAAACCACGTCAACAACAGGGACAGAACAGCACTCAATCACTCCGGGTTGTCTAAGAATTTTCATATAGTTTCACATATGACTTAACTTTTCTCAACTAGGAGAGAAACTTAATTCCAGAGCCAGAGTTTCACCTTTTCAGCATTTAAGACCAATGTTTTCCTCATGATAGAGGGAAATAAAATGCCAACTTTTTCCCCACGATGAAGGAAAGTAAAATGTTGGTTCTTTGTTTCTTTCTTTATTTTTTTGGTGAGGAAGATTGGCCCTGAGCTGACATCTGTGCCCATCCTCCTCTACTTTTGTGGGCCGCTGCCGCAGAGCGCGAGCGAACATAACCACTATGCCACCAGGCCGGCCCTGTTTTTTTATTTTTAAAGTGAATTCTTTTTAAATGGCCTTTTTCTGCTTTTTATTACCCCTGGGTAATGAAAATGTTTTATATATATTTACTATAACAACACTTTTTTTCTTCTCTCCCACAAGAAAAAGCTTCTATTTAACCAGGCTTGTATACTACATTGGATGGACATTTGGAATGCAGCTAAATGATACCTCCTGAGAAATTCCCCCCAGCTCAGGGTCACTTGATAGTGGAGGGCATGAAGTAGTGAGGGAAAAAGTTGAGGATTTCTATAAAAAGAGTATATACACATTTAACAGTGGTAATAATAATTCCAGAACTTCTACAGACTTCTGGACAAAAAGGAAGAGTATATTATTAAATTTATCAGAGTGAGTTTAAGTGAATATTATCTTCCCTAAGATCAGTTTTATTATCTATCATCTTTCTATCTATCCATTTATCTATCTAGGTATCTGTCTATATGTCCATTCACCCATCTACCCACCCATTCACCTATCCATCCACCCACCCATCCATCCACCCATTCATCCATCCAGCCAGCCATCCATCCATCCACGCATCCATCTTTCTTTCCATCTATCATTAAACGGAGGCAGTCAGGATTGAGGAAGAACATGTAGAATGAATAGAACTATGAAATGATTAACATTACATGCTCCGAAGATCCAGCTTAAGTGCCACTAAGGGGATAAAAGTGTATTGCTGCTATCTGAGGTCTGAGGAGCTATGCTAAGCCCATAGACTGTAGGGCTTTTGCAGGTCACACTGAATGCTTAACATATTATTAGCATAACCTTAAACATGGTTTTCCAAAATAAATAGGCCTCCTAAATTTGTAATGAAACACGAGTACTTGAACCATTCTGGCTCATATTCAACATTGCTGTCTTATCCGTTCCCTGAAGTATCCCTCCACATAATTTCCTTCCTGTTCTTGCTTGGTGATGGTTTATTTAAGATTTGCCTACAGCAAATGCATGCAGCATTTCCCTACAAGGACAGGAGGTCGTGGAAAGCCAAAGATACAGTATATTGCAATTTTGTGTAACCTGGCTGAGTTTCATCAGGTTTAGCCCCTGGGACAGCCCAGGGTCAAACTGTCAAGTCAACATTGCAAAGCTCCCTCAGCCAATTTGCTTATGGACAATTGTTAGGTTCATTTTGGTAGGTAACAGTAATCCCACAAGACAAAGGAGGTGAAGGTTAGTTAATCCTCTCTTCCACCCATATTGCATCCTATAAGTCTTAAATCCAAATCTGTCAAACATAGACATTAGACTCCCATTGCGGACACAAAACAGATGATGTGAATTGTTCTACAAACTGTCAAGACGTTCAGCTTCTATCTTTTAAGTCCTCTAACTCCCAAATCTCTGAAGACAGCATAAGGGGTGTTCTTTTGAACATGACTGTAGACATCAGAAAATGAGAAATTCTCTTCAGTCAATTGATTTGCATAGGACTACTGGGGCTTCAAGCCATGGGCATGGGATCATGTCAAAGGGATGGACAGCTCTGGATTTGTATACCTCGATCGCACAAGTAAGGAGATTGTCTCTAAAATATTTCGGCCAACCCACATGTCTTGAATATCTTTAATTTCACCAATGAGAGTCCATCCTAACATTCATCATGACATGACAAGTAATTCATTCCATGCATACAATGCATTTCTGACACGCTAATTACAAGCAGCTCAGTTGATTGCAATGTGGAGAGCTGAAGGACCAGGGTGTGAATTTTCTGATGTGGGGCTGGCTGACCATTCCTGGAGTGTGTACATGCCATTAAAATAATAGTATTTTCCTTAAAGTAACTAGCACAACATAATGTTATACTGTCTATGCTGTTTGTTTATCAACTTCCCTTTCAGATTTATATATACCCTGTTTCACCTCATAAAAACTACAGGGCATGAGACAAGGATGGGTAAAGAAAACTGTCAGATCCTCATTTAAAACTTAAATATGAAATATTTTAGGGGGGTTGGGTTCAAGATCCTAAAGGAATGTTTTCGCTGGTTTGTTGGTGGTGATGTTTGCTTGTTTTGTTATGATTTCTATTTCTAGTTGAGGGCACTGCCAACCTTGCACGGAAAAGACCAGTTTGCATTTTACCAATAAGAAAAAGTTACTTATGGAGACCTGAGCTAATTGGCACTGCATGTCCAATTTATTCCAGTGACACATTATGTGATCAGATTGTGAGAGGAGGCAGCTTCTGATTATTTATGGAATTTTCACAAAGTGCAAAAGTATAGAAGTGGGATTTTCATTGCAATATTGTCCATAAGCGCCCCTAAATAGGGAAGCTGTTAAACAAATTATGGTACATCCATTAAGTTGAGTATTATGTAATTGTTTAAAGGTGATTTACTTCTGTAAATGTCCCCACTAAGATGTAGATTTTTAGGGAATAAAGCAAGTTGTAGAGTAGTATAAGCAATATGATTGCAATTTTCTGAAGAGACACTAAAACCAATTGAGTATAAATGCATAAATGTGTGTCAGTATGTGGTGTAGCTGTACAATATAAGTATGTATATGATTCAAGAAAAAACTGGAAAAAATATACAGAAAATACTGATGGAGGAACTTCACTGTTTATGTCATGCATTTCTGTATTGTTTGCACGTGTCAAGGACTGTGTATATTTTAAAGGGAAATATTAAAGGACTTAATCAAATAATGTCATAATGGAAGTTAGAAGTAATGAGTTATGGGAATGCCAAAGGATGCCATATTTTGATTGGGAATGAAGAAGAATTTAACTTTATTATGCTGTTGTCTCTTATACCTCAAGTAAAATAATATAAACTATATGTCAGAGGCTTAATTTAATATCTCTTTTATTAGCACATTAATCAGTAGCCTTCCAAAGACATGATTCCTTCAGCCAAAATAATAACAAATTTGAGGGGAATTTCAGGTAAAATAACATCTCAGAAGCGGAGGTTTATAGAAAGCAAGTGTATATTCATTTTTTAAAATCTGATATCATTTCTTAGCATTCCTAGCCAGCTTGCCATATGAACCTGGTCATATGGTCCAACAATTAGTTCATTATTAGTGTAAATGTTCTATCAAGTTTGCGAATTTCACACTTTACTTGGTGTTTTCCGTAACTTATAATATCATTTCAAAACTATTTTATTCTGAAAATGCTTCAAATTTTCACATTAGTAATAAATTTCAGACTTTAGGAGGGAAATTTTATTGTATACAAATGTACAATAACACTATAGAGTCTTCCCTGCAAAAATAAGCTAAAATTTTGAATAATGATTTTCGTAACAAGAGGTTGGCTTTCAGAATCTAACAGATATTTTGGTAGACTTGTAATAATGGAAGTGAAAAGCTTTTGAAAGCTCTCAATGGAAACCTATTGTCATTCCGTTAATAGAGTCTTTGACTTTGAAAGTAGTTCTTATTTAAGTAAATTATAATAATTCCTTCAGAATTTCAACTTTGTTTTCAACAGGGATAGGTATGCTTTCAAAGACATGCTAAATTCTTGAATTTGAAATTCACATACATAGAAAACCAAGCACAGGCTAGATGGATAGCTAATCTATATTTTAACACCATATCCCTTTAAGATCTAAAAATGAGAATGTTAACTTGTTTTATATTAGGTTCCCTGACATTTTCTGGAATATTCAATTCCATAAAAGTCAGCACAGCCATTTACATAAGACACGGGAGTTTAAAAAGAAAAAAGCTAATTCTGATTTACTAAAATGTCAATGTCAATTTCAAATCTTATTAAGGTTGGGAAAGAAGTTCTTTGCCATGGATACTGAGAAACATGAGTCATTTCAAACTTTAAACATGCTTTTACATTTTTCTGAACCTCTGAAGTGTCTTGAGGATTTATCACCTGAAAGTCTTACAACATAGAAAAATGCGTTATGTTTAACTACTCAAAGGTAGTGTTCATGGACGGGCTTATTTCGAATATGGATGCATATATAGGAGCACAACACCTCTCCAAGACATGTGATAAGCCGATCCAAGAGAAATTTGAAAGGTTCATTCTCATTTCACTCCAGGCCAGCTTACGTCTGCTTTCTCTTCTGTTCTACATCAGGTTACTCTGTCTCCATGTTCATGTAAATGTGAATCAAAAACTCAATGTGTCTTGAGTTCTAGGAAGAAGATTCCCAAACAATAAGATGGACAAGGATCATACTTATCTATATTAGCCAATAAAATAATCCAAACCATTTGACACTAAGTATTTAGCTATGTTTCCACAGAAAAGGAAAGCAGAGAGTCAAGTGGATTATAATAATTCCTAATGCTGGGGTACCAGAACTCTCTTGTCAAATTATTTGTAAATTGGATGGACCATTTGATGCCGCATCTTATAAGGTAGGTAGGACTGGGGTCATTGCACTTGAAAAGTGGCAGAATATGTCACCCCTAAATATGGTCTTGGGCATATGGATTATTTTGAGCTGATTGTTTTGAGAAACAACAGACCAGAAGCTCTGAAAACCCAGCATAAGTTACTCTTTTGTAAAGGAAATTTATATGTAAAAGGGAAATCTCCAATTGTAAGGGTGTCTCCCTCTCTGTACTAGGAAGAGAAGGACGACTCCAAATCACAAGAAACTCTCATCAATGGAGAAGGCATCAACTTAAATTTACATAACAAACCTTAGCCTTGTTACTTTTCCAGGTCACCTCTCATAACTGGCCTCCCACACAGGCTTCTCTCTTTTGCCTTTAGCTGAAGATGGTATTTAAGCCTCAATTCTAAGACACTTCTTGCAGAATTACTTATTTCCCTGGATGTCTCCCATGCATATATGAGATAAACATGTTGATAAACTTCTGTTTGTTTTTCACCTGTTAATCGGTCTTTTTTATTACAGTGGCCCCAGCCAAGAACTTAGAAGTATAAAGGAAGAAAATGATTTTCTGGTCCCCCACACACTCGTTTTAAGACTCGAGAGACCAAATTATGAGATATTGGATAGCTTTCCTAAGATCACATAAAGTCAGAGATGAGACTGTGGCGGATCTGAATTTGCCATCCCAAAATGTGTCTCTTTGACTTGATAACTTTTAAGAACAAAAGACTCTGAAACTTTGACCTTCCCCCTAACTGCCTAGAAGAATTTTAGAAGGCCTGATCCAGGAAGGAGCTGTGGGGACCAGAATTGGCCACCTCAAGCACAGAAAGAGGCTTTGACCTTCCCCATCCCCACTAACTGTCTGAAGGGATTTGGGGTGGAAGGCCTGTCCCCAGGACGGAAGGGCCATCACCATGAATAGCTCTGGGTATCGATAGACTGGGAGGGCCTTTGCTGGGCCCATTCCTATCAAAGTTCTGTTTACCAGACATTTACATTTGTAAGGGAAATCTCCACTTGTAAAGGTGTCTCCTTCTCTGTACCAGGAAGACAGGGGGGATGACTTTATCTCTAGGGATCTAATTGGTGCTGCAGGCAAAAACTTAAATCTGCAGATTCTTGTCTACTGTGCTTTTCTTGTAATTCCTCATGACTGACACCCCCAAGCCCCACAAAAATCCTCATTTGTCTATATAAGAGGAGAACCTCCACCATTCTGTTGACAGATACTCAGTTTCCCTGGGTCTCTCCCACGTATACATGTTATAAAGCTTTGTTTGATTTTCTCCTGCTATTCAGCCTCATGTCAATTTAATTTGTAGCCCAGCCAGAAAGGACCCAGAGTGGGTAGAGAATGCTCTTTCTCCCCTTCAGAGCTAAAACCATAAGATAACTGTAGTAAGATATGAACAAGGTGACCTGGTCAGGAAAGCACTAGCAAGCACATTTTCATCAAAGTTGTCTCTTGGGTTTCATTGTCCATGGATGCCCCAGCAAACATTTGTTTATTAAACATTTGCTTTTGTATCTCCATTAAATTACCTTCCTCCCCTTTGAAGTCCCAAACCACTACCCCCAACATCCTCCTTTGTCTTTAGCTGAAAATGGTATTTAAGGTGGTGGCTTCAGCCATTTTGGCGAGTTCCTTGGTTTTCCTGAGTTTCTGCCATGTGTACATGTTATTAAACTTTGATTTTCTCCTGTTATTTCTGTCTCATGTCAGTTTGACTCTTAGACCAGCCAGAAAGACCTGGAGGGTAGAGGAATAGTTCTTCCTCCCCTAATAGTCTTACAGCAAACCCAAAGCCACACTTTCGCCAACACATCATGAGAGAATTAAATATCACTATGTACATTTTTTTTCTGGATAAAGAATAACATAGACAAAGTAGAATTTGGAGAACTAAAAACATACTTGAGTGCATTTTAATCAAAACAGTAGAAGAGTTTATGGATTTACATTGCTCGCCTGTAATATATCCTTAGCTCTTTAGGAAATATCTTAACAACAAAAATAAGGGGAATTTTATCTCAAGACCAATACAAGTAACTGCCTTTAATAGAGTGTGCAGGGAATACCAACCACAGTGGCAGAGGAAGCAGCACACCCAGTCCTGGATAACTTGCTGGGAAGGCAAAAATAAATGAGAGGCCATTTCTTTCCTGGAGGAATCCTTAATTTCAAGGGCTGGTAGCACATTTGGCTTATGGAAGTGTCCAACCTAAATCATTAAGATACAATGCAAAGTTACTAAAATAACAGTGATATGCATATTTATGCATAGAATGGTATAATTTATTCTAGCCCTAGGCATCCTAAAAAGGATTACAACTGAAATAAGAGCTGGCTGCCACCTAAAAAAATGACAGAAGAAAAAGGGAAGAAAGGCTGAACTGGCAAATTAATGCCTCCAAAGAAAAATGCAGTCCCGCCATTGTTTTTCATTTTAGATGTGGGTCTTTTCTACTAAAATGTAAGTAAGATGATACATATAGCTCTACTAATGCAAAGCAACTTCAAAAAGAAGAGAGAATTTCTAGATAAGGCCTTCAGTAATAATAGGTAAAATTTATAAAAATATGAGAATTTCCCCATTATCTATATGAAATTATCAAAAATACATAGAACATGGAATAGGTCTAAATCAATTATGTGCAGCTGTGTTACGTAGACCATGAGGGTAATGAATACATATGGTGAGTTGAAGGAAGAGCTGGGCAGGGATTAGTTGAAATGTCTCTTAAGAATAGCCTATGTAATTGCTATAGACTGAATGTTTGTGTTCCCCTTAAAATTCATATATTGAAACCTATTTCTCCAATGAGAGGGTATTTGGAAGTGGGGCCTTTGGGAGGTGATCAGGTCAGGAGGGTGGAGCCCTTATAAAGGAAATTCGTGTTCTTATAAAAGAGACCCCAGAGAACTCCCTTACCCCTTCCACCATGTGAGGACACAGTGAGAAGTCAACCATTTATTAAACAGGAAGCAGGACCTCACCAGACACTGAATCTGCCAGCACCTTGATCTTGGACTTCCAGCTTCCCGAATTGTGGGAAAATTTGTGTTGTTCATAAGCCAACCAGTCTATGGTATTTTGGTATAGCAGCCTGAACAGACTAAGACACTAACTGAATGGCTTATCAGCATGAGAAAGAACTATAACCGGACCTGTCATATACATACAGTGAGTGCCTACAGCAGTGTTTGGTGCATTTGATGATGAGCTGTCAATATATGGCAAGCCCACGCAAGCATCACACATCAGGCTTCTAATCTCTGCATCTACCTTGTCTTATTTTGGGGTTACCCTAAGGCACCTGAGAAAAGCACTGGGGTGCAGGTAGTTTATTTCAATGGGGGAAAAAGTCAATAAAAGAAGGATGCATGACTATGCGTCTAATGTGGCCAACTGGAGCTCAATTCCTCTGGGAAATCTCTGAGGTACTCTGTAGACTGCACCTCAGAATTGCCCCAGTGTCTAACAAGAAGGATGCTGAGTGAGGCATGTCTCCATCCATACTTCTGGTTAAAAGACCCCTCTTGACCCTGCTGTAGTTATTTCCACTGCACTTCTGGGTTCTGCCTGCATATGGCATGGTCCTCAACAGCTTCAGAGCAATCACTGTAAAGAGAGACCATGAGGGTACACATTGTTTGTGTATGTTTGGTGGGATTATAGGGAAATGCAGTGTTTGGAACTGTCCAATAGGAAGGTGCTGAAATCAGGGCAAAGAGGAGTGGTAGACCACAAGGGTTGCCTGCCACATTCCTTCTCTGATAGGCACACCTGCATTAAGTAAGTGAAAAAAAGGAAAGCTAGGAGAAGGTAAGTCAGTGACCCAAATTCAAACTTTTAGTAAATTCAAACTTTTCCTCAAACCTCATTTCAAAGTAACTCTCTACAACTCCCTGTAAAAAGTGACCCCCACTAGGCAAAGGTGCATTAGGTGTGCAGGCATTTTAAATAGTGTCACTCAGTTTCAATGGCTTTGAATGACAGGGAAAATTCTATATGTGCTACCCAAGCCCCATAAGAATCCAAGAAGCAGCCCTTGGTCCTTGTATCACCAGACTTCAGTTTTAATATCTTTTTCAGTTAATAAAATTTAATGCTTCATTGACTGCAAGGAGCCCTGGGGGGAATGCATCACAGTGTAAAGAAAAACAAGTCACACGCCAGGATCTCTGCAAATGTTATTGATCATTGATCAGCTTCTCCACAAAAACTGAAAAGGTAAGGCATTGAAATTTTCTTTATGGTAGTCGTAAAAAAAAAAAAAAGCATCCAGCAACATTTGTCCATTGGAGCTCTCGAAAGGGTAAAATGTGGTTTATACTTTACTTTTATTGCTCTTTTTAATATGCTGTCACAAAATAATACAGACAGTTGGGAAAGTAAAGAAACAGACTTTTAGGGTGAGTAAGATGCTGAGTCATGCCTCAGCTTAACTTAAATATTAATACACACTTAGTAAATTAATCATTTTGATTTTCCACTCACACGGTTTAACTTTTCAGGGCAGACTTTGCACCTTTTTCACAAAGCTGTTCTGTTCGTATGCCTCACAGCACATGAAAATTCAGAGAGAGTAGATTTGTATTACAATATGTAAATATTACACTTAGAGCATAAATGGAGTAGTCAATGAGTACACAGCACTCTAGAACATTGACAAGTGTGATGATGCACCCTATACTGCATAGGTCTGTTATTATTAATAAATAAATATACATTAACAGAAAAATGTCTATATACCTTAATGTCACATGCTTTTGTGTCACATGAAAGGAGATAAAATCACGACTATTTATAAAATTTTAACTCTGAAATGACCCCTTTAAGAGAATTTCAATGGCTAAAGTATAAGATACATCATTTAGTAAAATGTCAAGGTTCAAGTGAATTTCCAGAATGCAAACTAAAGTCCCGTGGGAAATTGGTCATGGCACAAACTGGCTATTTGGAAAGATTGTTGAGAAACTAGATTATTTGTAATGTGGAAGTAAAAGGGAGCTTTGTAATAAAATCTACATCTGGAAGTGGATGAAAAATCTGTAGGATCATTTCCATTTTTACTATTTCCATAAAACAGTATCACTGTACATTTTTCATTGTAACCCTAAATACGGCAGGCTGATGGCCACGAATGCCGTAAAGATCTCTATCAAATCAGAGATAATTTCAGTCTGTTGTCTGAGAAAAAGTTAGAAAGGACTTCAGCTGACAGAATGAGGCCATTTTATCAAGGGAGAAAGAGATGAGATACCATTTATGTAGGGTGAGTTTGAAGCAATTGAGGTATCCCATTCATTCCCTTCTAGTGCCTTGATCCAGGACAAAACACTAATTTTTACGGCAAACAGTATCGTAGACTTATTTAAAAATATACAAAACTGGTGACTGCCAGCAGAACTTTCTTTAAGTCTCATTGCGTAGTTTTTTTTTTTTTTTTTTCAATAAACCATCTAAGAGCTTTAACATGCTTCATCATAGAAGCCCCAGGTAGTGGTATGAGAAAGGTGTTTCTTTTCTCTCTCTGTCCTGGCCCCTGTCTGGTTTGTCCTGTGTATGTTTCTGTAGCAGCACATGAGAGCTCCCTTATAAACTCGCAAGACGAAAAGCGAAGAAAGGGTGAAAGAATTCAGAAAAAAGCTGAGTCATTCCACACCTTTGCCTTGTGGGCATGAAGCCCCCTTACCACTCAGTCTTGCTCAAGGGAAGGTGGTTCTAGTACAAGGTCGTATTTTATCTGCATCAGCTGTGCCACTCCTGGGTGACACACCTGGGAGAGAAGCAGGCACAGGGACTGGCTCCCTTTCCTTCAAGCCTCAGAAACATGCTCAAAGAAAAGCATTTGGAATACACCCAGAAAAGATTATTCCCTGTAAGGATTTAAATGTTAGACCTGTAATATCAAGAGGCTGCTTACTTCTTGCTATTCCCAGGTAATGAATGAGATGTGATTTGCTAGTGAGTCAACCCCGCCTCTGTCACACAACATCCATTGACCCTCCTCCCTTTATCTATTTAACTCCTGGAAGTCCTCAAATTTACAGCCCTGAAACCTGATTTCCAATCTGGGCTGGATGTCAAGGAGCATTTCATCCCTACCTAACCTCCAGATTGCAAAAATCCACTTATGGATATGTCTCCCAATCAGACTGCGACCTGAGTCTACAGGAGGGAGAGAAGCCACAAACTAAGTGGCTGATCAATATTTTTTCCAATGAAGGAATCAATGAATCATACTAAAAGGAAACTGGAAAAATCCCTCATGTGGTAATGTATTCCAACTCTTGGCTCACTTTGCTCTCCTGTTCTAGAGGTTTCATTCTCTTCCGAAAGGAATGGGAATGGGAATTGACACTCTAAATGGACATTAGGATAGAAAATAAGCTTAGTGGGAAATTGATCTTCCTCCCCACTTCCTCCATCAAAGTGCATGCTTTTAATGTGGTTTTGTGTATTTCCAATTTGCCTACATGTCTTAATACTTTTTTCATCTTGTTTGTACCAATTGGATCTGGTTGTGTTATATTTGACTGTGATGGGGTTCAGGAAACACTATCTCAAATAACGGCACCTTGGCATTTTGAATATTTTAAGCCGAAGGAGTTTGAGAAAACTGCAGAAGCAGGAAGGTCATTCTGACCTCCCCCATCCTTCTCCCCTGAAACAGGTCATAAGACCCTCATGTGAAAGTTGCTCTCTCTGTGCCTGGAGGAGAGGAGCATCCCTATCTCTGAAGACAAAAGGTTGCCAAGAAGAATCCCAACAAACAAGTCTTGCTAAGTTTTACCCAGATGACTACACTGACCTCTCACTCCTTAACCTGTCATACTCCCCCATAACTGCCTACTCTTCACCAAAGCCAGCATAAAATACTCAGGTTCAAGGCTCCTATGTCATGTAAAAGTTAATTTAACTAAATCTGTGTGCTTTTCTTCTGTTCATCTGTCTTTTGTCGGTTTAATTTTCAGACTCAACCAGGGACCCTAAGAGGAAAACTTTTCCTCCCCTACAACTGTGAGTGTTTGTGTGTATATATATATGGCTTATCTAAAATTTCATCATGTTTGGAAAGAAAATCATCTCCTATGAATGAATTCATGCATCTGAGTGATTTTAGGAGTCCCTGAGGAGCTTATGAAATCTGGGTTCCAAACATCCAACAAAGAATAGACTGTTGTTTTTAAAAAGGTGCATTTTTAAGTGGCTAAGTTGTTCTGGACATTTTAAGGTCCAGCCCCTGAGATTCAGGGGGACTTAAAGGACACACAGGAAGTGCCATTCTTGATTTAGCAAGATCACCACCATGGAGCCATTCCAGGAGGACCCTCACCCACTCAGCCTCTAGAGCTGCCCAAACTTTTGTGGACTGGTCCTCTCAGTCTCTCCCCCAGCTCCACCCACCTCTTCCCTCCAGAACTAGCTTGGCCATTGGTGTCAGCTCAGTGTCAACATGGAGTGAGTGCACATGATTAGAATGATTGACAAAATAAACATCTGTTTTGAAGTCCTTTCCAGGTAACAATAACTAAATTCTGGGAGAAGTTTTCCTCCTACAGGTCTCAATAGGATTTTCTTCCTGTCTCCAGGAATCAAAGTATTTTCCATAAAAGTCTCCACTACGTCCATTCCCTAGCTTTCTAACAAGTCTTTTGCCTATAATTCATTATTTAGCATCTTTCTGGGTTATCAATACCCATCTTCTTTTGTTCCTCAAGCATTTATAAAATCTTGTCTCTTCTTTAAGATCTTTTTTTTATTCTCTGGATTTAATAGGAAGACTTCTTCAGCTCTACCTTAAGAAACACACTTTTCTTATCTTCTAAGTTTCAGTAATATGAATGATATATTTACATCCAATAATGTGTGTGTCTTACCTGATTAGGAACCTCTGCTTTCAGCTGTAGCTTTCAACCTTGAGAAGGCAGGGCTATACCTTAATTCCATTTTCAATCGATATAATTGGCAATAATTAGAGCAATGATTATGGGGGAAGTTTTGATATTAAAGCCTGGACTTAAAGAACCTTAGAATGGCAAAGAACCACAGACCCAATTCAATTTAACTCCTCTTCCAAAATGAGAATTGTCTCTGTACCATCTTAACCACTGTCTGTCCAGCTGCTATTTAAATACCCTCAGTGATAGATAATTCACTGTCCCCTGGGCAAGACTATCCTATGACTGGAGAGCTCAGTTATAAGAAAGAATTGATAGTTATTAGAAATATTTAATGAATATTATAAAGAATGATTAGAAATAAAATTTCTATTATTATAAATAATTATGGGAGACCTCATAGACCAGACAGAATCTTAGCTTGGCTCTCCCAAATAACGGGCACATCAACCTTAATCCTGTCTCTCCTCTAGTTACAAAAATCACCATTGCCTAGACATTTGGACTGTTTGTCTCATTCACCAGATCAGAGCATCTCAACAAAGGAATGTCACCTTTTTCTCAGGTGAATAATACCCAAGCTGGCCAATGATATTCCCATCATAGTCACCCTCCAGGGGCCCAGCCTCACGAGAACTCTCCAATTCAGATCCCATCTGTGCCTCGATCCATGCTTTGCAGACCAGCTGTAGAGCTTTGTGCCCATGTTTCTGAAGCCCAGAAAAATCATAATGAATCCTGTCCACCAAGTCATATAAAACCATGAAGTTGCATTTGCAATGATTTTCAATGGTTCCTTTTCACACCAGCTACAAGAAACCTGCAGTCATGTATGCGAATCATCACCTCCTCTCTGACTTTAAAACAGTGCCTAAGAGCAGGATCCAGTCACAGTGGATCTGAGGATCACGCACTGTATTTTCCAAGAAATGTCCTTGGAAGGTAGATGTCAATTCAGTAAATAGGAAGGGCACAGATAGTGATATCAACCCTGAGTCCTATCAGCCACAGTTTCCTCGATGACAATTTCCTTTTTGCAAAGGGATGACACATTTCCTTAATCAATTTCATCTCAACTGCCATAGCCTCATTTGGGTATGATTTGCACAATAGCAGACATAATAGGCTTTGGGGTAATTATATTAGACAGAATTTGAGCATTAAACACAACCTTCCTGCTGTGCTTCCATTCAGCATGTTACGTTCTGGGTCAAAGGAGAGAAAATATTAATTGAATCATAACATGTGTCCTGAAAGCAAAGACCATTCTTAGTAGGAGGAAAAGTGAACTAGGACATTCCTTCAAGATTGGAACTTTGATTTGTTTTATTATAATGTTTTTTCCCCTGCCATACGCAAGCTCACCCTTAAAGGAAGTTAATTGATTTCTACTCTGAGAGCAGTTTGAAACATCTTTTAGCTAATGATAATCTAGAGCATTGTATTGTCTCAATAAACACTACCTAACGAATGATAAAAGGGTTGAATACACAGAAGTAATGTAAAAGGTAACACTTCAAACACACATTGGTGTGTGTGTGTGTGTGTGTGCGTGTTGTGTCCACATTTTCTTACCCTATTCACTTGATTCATTACAAGGTCTCCAGACTTAAGAGACAAAAATGCAAACTATCAAACTAGGAATAAACAATTTGGAACATGTACCCCATTTATCGTATTAATTTGAATCAAATCTAGTCACTCTGTGCCTTCCCAAATGCCATGTATTGTTTTGCATTTACTCATGGAAACTGGTATTTTGAGATTTATTCCTTACTGTCATCCCTCTTCTACTAAGAAACAAAAGATTAGTGACTAGAAGTCCAAAATAAGAGCTTACCACATATCTAAACAATAATCCTTTACTAAACATATAAAGGAAGAAAACTCGGCAAAGTATTAAAATTAATAAAGTTAATATGGAATAGTTAGTCAGTTGTATCTACTGCCTATTCTGGGAAAACTTGAATATATAATTCTTGTCAATTAGAAGTCTACACACACATTAGGTGATCTACCAAATAGAAATGGAAGCCCCAAAAGAATCCTCATTCTGTGTGGGTGGTAACATTCACGGTTGGCTGTGCCAGGGTAATGACGAGGAACCTAAGAAATCTCATTTCTGTGTGAGAGAGTGCTGTATTATCTCTGCATTGGATAACCATGTCAACAGGTGTTTCTAAGTCCCTGCCACTAGTTGTGTCAGCATCCATCCACCATCAACCCCCCACCCCCATTGTGACATCACAGACCAGGGAAGGTAAGCAGAGGAAAAGAGAACTTTGACAGAGGGGAAAGGTTTTAAAGAGAACAGAACAGGATGGCTGGTGAGCAGGCTTTAGAAGAAGACTCTGGGCTATTTGTGCAGGGTTGTACTTCCCTGAATGGAGAGAAGCTGTTAACTCCAGGAGAGCGGGATGCATAATAAGAGGTATTATTTTAATCCCTATGGTGACTGGTAGTCACAGCTGGGAGGCACAAGGAGGAAGAAGACCCCACAACTGGAGTCCGGAAGTGAGTTATAGTTCTGTGTTTATCACCTATAATATTGCTAGGCTACTAAATATTTCTGAACCTCAGTTTCCTCATCTGTACAATTAGAACACATCTCAGGATCACATACAACACCGTTGATTGAAGATCCTTAGAAAACTGTGGAACTGAACACCAATATGAGGTGAAATGGTTTTTAAGAGCAAATGCCACAAACCCAAGGGACATAGATGATTTGTACTTAGTTCTGCGTAAAATAGGAATTTATAGGAAAGTCAGCTGTTGTAACAGCTGAAGATAAGAGATCGTTAAAATGTTAGCAAATATGAAAATGATTAGGTTTCAAATATACAAAGAGCTCCCACAAACCAATAGGAGAAAGTTCAACTACATTATGAAAAATGAGCAAAGGATATATGATAGTTAACGGAAAGTGATGGCTAAATGGATTTTAAACACATGAACAGATTCTCAACATAATTCATACAAAATAAACAAATTAAAAATTATCATTGATCTACTGGATGCACCAGGGGTCAGCAAACTATGGTCTACAAGTCAAATATGGCCTGCCACCTGCTTTTGTAAGTAAAGATTTATAGGAACAGAGCCATTCATTTACAAATCATCTATGGCTGCTATCATACTACAGTAGCAGATATGGATAGTTTTATAAAACAACATGTTTTATAATACCCTGTGCTGGCAACAATGTGGCCAAATGCACTTTCATATATTGTGGTTAGAAGATAAATTGGTTAAACCTCTTAAACTCAATATTCCAATGTCTATATAAATTTAAAATAGATATGAAATCCAACCCCTACAGAAAGAAGCATGAAGTCTGTTTTTACTGCACCATGGTTGGGAAACAACCTAAATGTCCAGTCGTGGCAGGGCAGTCTGAATTACGGTCTGTCCATATATTAGACTGTCATGGGGCCTTTCTGTAAATGAGGTAGATTCAGATGTGTCAAAATTTTATGTTATTAAGTGGAAAAGGTGAAATGTAAAGGATGATGTATTGCACTGCCATTTAAATTGTATTTAGACACAAATGTCTCCAGAAGGATCCTCTAGACAAAAGGAACAGTGGTGGTATCTGAGAGAACTGAGTGAAAGGTGTGTTGGAGCGCAGGCAGATATTTCTCTGTATGCCTTGTGTTATGTCCGATTTTTAACCATAGGTACAATTAATTTTTCAGAGTAAGAACAAATACTTGGTCTGCTTAAATGAAAAATAGTTCAGATCTGGATATGTGAAACATATTTCTGGATGCAGCAGAAGTGGCAGGCTTAAGAAATAGTACATAAAAATATGACAGTTGAGGTCAATTCAAAGTCATGAAATGAGTAAACGGAGGTGACATTATAGCTGGAGAGACTTAAGGGAAGGTGAGAAAAGAGGAGAGAGAAACTGAATTTAAAGAGAAAATGAACACAAGAGTTTTCCCTTCCCCAAATCATTTTCACTGACATAATGATAAATTTAAATTTTTCCTGCAGGATGTAGTGGATCAAGAGTTAAAAAAAATTAAGCTGAGTGCATGCCAATTCAAATTCGCCAGAGGAAAGAGGTGTGTTTGTGGGGAACAGACCACCAATGAATCAAAATTCCCTGAAATATTGCAAGGACGTTGTACAAAATGGGTTAATTATAATTTAATAAAAGGTATAAATGTGATTATCATTCTACGTGAGCCATCTTGGTAGAATTAATGTTAACAATTGTTTAGGAAGACTAAATATCATGTAAATTGCTTGACAAATGATAAATATTGTTATACATTAAAAGAAAAAGCCTGCCATTTTCTATTTCTTAGGTGAAACTTCATAGTTTTTATTTATTTGTTTTATATCAGAACAAGACTTCAATCGAAGCAACAGGGATGTAGTAGCTACAGAGTCCCTCTCTCCATTCTTCTCCCTCCTCCTAAGGCTCCCACTACCCATGCACAAAGCCAACTCCAGCCACACTTTACTGTGCCCACGATGGAATTGTCCTTTTGGGGAAAGTCTATTGGCAAAAGAAAGAAGGATAGGCAATTAAAAACTCCAGTGAACACAAAGCAACATCTATAGATTATCATGTCATTTCCAGTCAAGAACATTCTCTGGTAGGTATCTTCCCTGATTTTAATAATTACAATGTTTCCAACAAACATACAGTCTATTTCTACGATGCCACATTTTAAATAGTAAACACATGAAACTATCCTTTGGGTAGATACAAACTGACTCTGTGTTGCCTAGTTACCAAAGACCAACACACTGGGACTGCAAGATGCAAACTGTGAAGGCTGAGTTAGGGCTCTTTTAGCAAAATGAGTTAACACAAGAAAAATGTAAAGGTTAGGATTCTTCATGCTTCCCATTCTGTGAAAACATATGACAGAGAAATCTCATTGGGCAACTAATGGAACTTCTTATTACAAATATGCTTCTCTCCTGCTGTGAAATCACCTAACTCATTTGTTGAGAGGGAGTAATATACACTGAAGATTCTTACCTTTCATTAATGGGTTTTTCTGCTCTCATTGCTTTCAGAGATAGCAATATGGATGCTATTGGTATCCGTATTGCTTGGATGGTTGGATTGCTTGGATTTCATGGATGGTATGCTTATATTATAGCATTTGAAAGTCAAACAGAGCACCTCCAATCTCAACACTGTATTTAAAAAATTTTTTTTCAGCATTCTTTTATTTTAGACTTCACAAATGATTTTGTGTTTGAATATCTGTGCATTAGTATGTTTAAGGTATTTCATTCTATGTCTCCATAGTCTTTTCAGAAAGATAAAGAAAAATAGTAACGTCCATGCACCCTAGCTCTCGCTTGAATAGAAACAGGTCCTATGGTAGAATGTTCTGGTTCTGTGTTTTTCTCATAATGATGATAGAGAGATGAACAATTTCATAAAACTTCTGAATTTTTCCCACTTGCCCATGGCATTCAAATATTTTTAAAACGTGTTACCAAGAGTATTGCCTCATGTCTTTCTTTTGAAAATGAAGAATATTAGTAAACACATTTTAAGAAAGATCTACATTTTTTCCCTCAATAATTGGTCTTACATACAGGAGCATTAAATTCACATTACCAGAACTGAAGTAAAGAGAGAGGTTCAACATTTTTCCATAAATCCATTTCTGTTCCAGTGAAGTAAAATTGCCTTTTCTAAGGTAAATGATTACATAATTTACCTTATTTTCTGTTTAATTTCACGGATTATATAGAAGAGAGTAGAATAAAAGTAAATTGTTTCACTATTCATTTGTTTCTAGATATGCCAGACCTCATGGTGAGGGTGAGGGTTAGGAAAAAATACTGGCCAATATTATACCTCAATAAAGCTGAAAAAAAACCACTGTCAGATATACAAATACATATCCACTATATATTGGATAGATTCTTTTTTTTTTTTTTTTGAGGAAGTTTGGCTCTGAGCTAACATCTGATGCCAATCTTCCTCTTTTTCTTTTTTCTCCCCAAAGCCCCAGTACATAGTTGTGTGTCCTACTTGTAGGTCCTTCTAGTTCTCCATGTGGGACACCGCTTCAGCATGACTTGATGAGCGGTGTGTAGGTTTGCTCCTGGGATCCAAACCAGCAAACCCAGGGCCACTGATGTGGAGGATGTGAACTTAACCACTAAGCCACTGGGCCAGCCCTTGGGTGGAAATTTTTCACTCAAAAATTTAACCAATATTCCTAGATAAATAAACAATTTTTAAATAAGCTAGATGCGCTTGAATTAAAAAACACATTCTGTAAGAGCTTCTCAATAATCACCTACCTTGTGCCATATTTTTATCATTCTAAGATTTCAAACTGTTACACTTCTGAATCCATCTCACTTAAAAAGTCTTCAATGAATAATTAAAAGTGGATTTCAAATGAAATTCAATAAACAAATCATATGATCAAGCATACTATCAACAGTATGCTGTATTTTTTTTTTACATAAAATAAAGTTTTTAAAAATACTAATAAAATAGAAAATTTGATAGGGAAAATTAACTGCATTTTTGGGGTACAAACCAGATTTAGTATTTAAGAACATTTATCTCTATTTAAAGAGACTCTCTTTACATTGTTTTAACAGTTCACATTACATAATTTTAGGCTAGAAATGAACACTCATTCAATGTAATTCTTGTCACATGAAAAGATAGTATAAATCCTTTCCCTGAACTACACAGTTCCCCATCTGCCCCAAGGATATCTGACAATGTCTGGAGACATTTTTCATTTTATCAACTCAGAGAAGAAGCAGTGTGGAGGTTCTAGTCGTATCCAGTGGGTGAAGTCTAGGGATGCTGCTCCTTATCCCATAATGCACAGGACAGCTCCCTCCACCAAGAATTCTCCAGCCCAAAATACTAACAGTGCCAAGGTTAAAAAACCCTACTACAGATTTATGTAGATGTGGTTCGAAAAACTGGAACACTAGTCACAATCTTTTCACGACTGCACAAAGTAACTTTAAGTATCAATCCTTTCCTTGACTGCTCATGAAGGGGGAGTGTTGGACTCATCGACGTCCATTGGAGGCCCACCGTCTGCTACCTTGCAGCACGCACATTGCGCTGCTGGTTTAAATTTCACCTCTGCTCTCTGATCATGCGTCCCAAGTGTCTTCTCTTTGAAGAACAGTCTTCAGGCAAACACCCGGTGTCTCAGTTTGATCGGGCTGCTACAGCAAAATGCCATTTATGGGGGGGTGGGGCTTATAAACAATCAACATTTATTTCTCACAAGCTGGAAGTCCAAGATCAAAGTGCTAGCAGATTTGGTGTCTGGCGAGAATTCTTCCTGTTTCCTAGATGATGTCTTCACACTGTGTCCTCACATGGTGAAAGGGGCGAGGGAGCTCTCTGGGGTCTCTTTTATAAGGGCAACAATCCTATGCATGAGGGCTCCAGCATCATGACCTAAACACCTTCCAATGGCCCCACCTCCTAATACCATCACCTTGGCGGTTAGGATTTCCACACACAGATTTTGGGGGGACACAGTCAGTCTGTAATACCCAGCAAGTTGCACTTGCATGAAGCACATGCTTTCCAGATGTCTGCTGAAGGATGTACGCACAGAACCTAAACAGGACTTCAGTAAGTACATGCCGGATTGAAAAAGAATCATTTTCAGAGACACACAATGCTATTTAGAACATTCAATGTAGTTGACTCTTCCATCTTTCCCCTACAAATATCCTAGTTAATGGAAATTTTATGATGCAACTAACTGTTTTTAACAAAGTTGGAGAGTATATGATACTCGTATCTCCTGATCAACTCTCTTCACACACAAAAAATCCAAATCAAACTAGTACAAAATAAACAATGTCACACTGAATCAGGCACACTGAGTGCTCCTGTCTAACTTATACGTCAGACACGTCATAAGCCAGAATTAATTAATAGGCTAAACAGATGTTTCACAAAATTCCATCAAAATTGTTTTTATCTGATAAAATGTTAATTCCCAGTTATTGTTAAGGACCAATGAACATCTTAATGACGTTGAATCGGTCCATGAGTGTTCCCATGAACAGAATGCATATACATATGTCTCCCATTGGCTTAGGTCTTCATTAGTGTCTCCCAGGAACAGAGTGTAGATTTCAATGCATAGACTTTGCACAGGTTTTTGTCAGATTTACCACTATATAGTTTATCTATTCACAAACCAAAGAACTTGTCTGTGATGGGTTGGAAGTGAAAGACAAACAACCAAACAAAAAAAACTAATTCCATGACAGATAGTTGAAGAGTGCTATGTTATGAGATTTTTCTTGAGAAATATGAACATTTTGATGTTTTCCCATTTATAATGTATTTGTTAACATTCTGATAACATCTTAGTTCGCTCTTCTTTCTACTTTTCATTGAAAAATTGATAAAATTTCAACTCCTGCCCCACTGAGCTAGTTTACAAGTTTTATATGTTTGTGTGTGCGTGTTTGCCATGGATGTTTCCCAAAGGGAATTGAATTGAAATTCACTGCTATTAAAGCATACTCAATACTGAAAATTTAAAAAGTTGGTTTGCATTAAGAGTAAGGCAACTAAATCTTGAAAGGATTCCAAGTAGAGTCAAATATTCCAAATGAGCAGTATAAAAGCCTAATTTGCATTCCTAGAAAAATATATTATTTTGAATATCCAAAGAACCTTAATTTTGGCATAATATATGCCATTATTCTTTTACACTGTCCATAGATTTCAAACATAAATTCACTGCTATGGGAATGACCAGTCAATCTATAATCATGAGGACTATTATTTACTGATTAATTAATATATACAAAGAAGCTTGCTAGGTCCTTTACATGCATTATCTCACTTATTCTTCACAGTAACTCGGCAAAGTAGCTATCATTATTGCCATATGATAGATTTAATTCAGACATACTGATGAACAGCTGGCAATAACTCTGTCATTAATCTTTAAGGTCAATGATCTTACAAAACATTATGCAAATGTAAATGAGAGCATTTTGATGGGAAAAATTTAAATATCTGAATTTTAAATGAAACACTGGCTTTAGTAATTTCTGCTTAAAATACTCATGAGTTTATTTCTAAAATGGCTTTTAATCATGCATTTTAAAAGATCAAACATGCTCAAATAAACCAAAATACCCAAAAATCACATTTCTCAGGAAACACTTAAATACTGATGGAAAAGTGTAAAGAACCTTGTGAAAATCCAAGAGTCTGACTCTGTTTCACAGAGAGCTGTTAATAAAAATAGCTTCTCATCCATAACTCTAGCAGTCACATAAATCCTAATTAAAATCCAAGTTGCATGTGCTGTCTTGTAAAATGATGATGAACTGTCTGAAATTTCTTTGAAGTTTGAGTTGTTAGGAATAAGATTACCCATTTAATGCCTGTAAAATAAAATAGTAATTCTCTGAATTCTGAACTACCCTTAAGGGAATAGAGCTCTAATAAAATATTTTACATTATCTCTTTACCTTGGTAACCCCTACCTTCTCATTTGTATTAAAATTAGAACAAATCAGACATTGACATCTTTTAGTAACAGACCAAGTAATTCAAATCAACCCCCTTATTTAGAACAAATTAAAATTTGCATGATTAAGAAAATCTTTAAAAAGAGTCTATGCTAAAGTCATACTTAGAGATTACAGCCCCAAAATGGATGAAAAAGTGATGTTCCACGTAGGTAGACCAGTAGGACACCCTGCACACAAAGCAGCTTTGCCCTAAGGCATTCTCCATTCTGGAAGAAACTGCTGTGTAAGGGGCCAGTGTCAAACCCCAGTCTCTGTTGAAGGTGTGCAATCTGATAAATTCTTCCTAACATTTTCTTGCCTCTGTGGGTTTTACCCTCAGGACCAGCATGAAGCAAGAGTGAATCCAGATTTCAGGGGCTTGCAGCCCACCTCCACAACAGCTAAACGATTCAGACAACAGTAGGTCGTGATGGATGAACGAACCTTAAATTGTAGGGTCCACAGGATGTTTGCCCTGCAGGAAGATGCCATGAACCCAAATATCGATCTATTACTATAAATATTTTCTTTTCAAATACAATGACCAGTTCACAAGGAAGACCAAGCACATAAGGAAAAAAACAAGAAGCCACTGGTAAGACCCAGCAGAAACAGCAGTTACTAGAAAGAGACCCCTCAAAAATTAAGATAGTGTAATGATCAGACATATATGATAAGCCAACTTTTTTGAAGAATTTTCAAAGAACTGAAAAAAAAATTGAAAATTTCTGCATGGAGTGAGAAACTATTTAAAAAAGGGGGAAAATACAGTATAAAAGAGCAAATAGAAATTCTAGATCAGAGGAATGAGAAAATAATTAAGAACTAATGAGTCAGCTTAAGGGCAGATTAGACAAAGCTGAAGAGAAAATGAATGAACTTGAGGGGAAGTGAGAAGAAACTATCCAGAATGTATCATGGACAGATAGAAAAGAAAGAATATAGAAAAGAAAGTTAGAAACAGGGAGAGCAAAATAAGAATATCTAATCTGAAGATATTTGACATTAAGAAAGTGAAACAGGGGGCTGGCCCAGTAGCACAGTGGTTTAGTTCCCACTTGGCAGCCCAGGGTTCACTGGTTCGGACCCAGGCGCCTGCCGACGCACTGCTTGTCAGCCACGCTGTGGTGGCGTCCCATATAAAGTAGAGGAAGATGGGCACAGATGTTAGCCCAGGGCCAGTCTTCCTCAGCAAAAAGAGGAAGATTAGCAACAGATGTTAGCTCAGGGCTGGTCTTCCTCACAAAAAAAAAAAAAAAAAGATAGTGAAACAAACCCATAGGTGACTGAGATAATGGAAATACAAGACACAGACTTTAAAACAACTAGGAAGAATCTATTCAAGAAAATGTAAAATTGAAAACTTCAAAAACATGGAAATCATAAGGAGGAACCAAAATTAATTCTAGAAGTGTACAGAAAATATGTAACAAAACTATGTGTTTGGTGTATTGGCTTCATGCAAATTAGATAAAGCAGAAAAGAGAATTAGTGAAATAGACTATAAGTCTGGAGAAAAAAATAATTCAGAATGAAGCTTAAAAATACAATTAGATGAAAATACAAAAGAAAGGATAAAAATGGAGTCAGAAGGATAAAGTTTAAGCTTGTGCAAGTAAACTACTCAATAGGAGAGAAGAAAGAAAATATTTGCAGAGGTAAAGACTAAGCATTCTCAGAACTTGAGAAAAACACCATTGAAAAAGTTGAAGGTAACCACAATGAGATATCACCTCACACCTGTCAGAATGGCTAGAACCAAAAAGGCAAGAAATAACAAGTGTTGGCAAGGGTGTAGAGAAAAGAGAACCCTCATGCACTGTTGGTGGGAAAGTAAATTGGTACAACCACTACGGAAAACAGTATGGAAGTTCTTCAAAAAATTAAAAATAGAACTACCATAATATCCAGCAATTCTACTTTTGGGTATTTATCTGAAGAAAATGGAAATACTAATTCAAAAAGATATATGGATTCCTAGGTTCATTGCAGCATTATTTACAACAGTCAAGATGTGGAAGCAACCTAAGTTGTTGAAGATGTGGTATATATACACAATGGAATATTACTCAGCCATAAAAAAGAATGAAATATTCCCATTCGTGACAACATAGATGGACCTAGAGTGTATTATGCTATGTGAAATAAGCCAGACAGAGAAGGAAAACCATACGATTTCACCTATATGTGGAATCTAGAAGAAAACAAAGCAAATAAACAAACAAAACAAAACAGAAACAGACTCACAGATACAGAGAACAGATTGGTGGATCCCAGAGGGGAGGGAGGTGAGGGGAGGGTCTAAATGGGTGAAGGAGATAAGAGGTGCAAATTTGCAATCATAAAATAAATAAGTCATGGGGATGCAATGCACAGCATAGGGAATATAATCAGCAATATTGTAATAACTTTGTATGATGACAGATGGTTATTAGCCTTATCAGAGTGATCATTCTGTAATATAAATAAATGTTGAATCACTATGTTGTACACCTGAAACTAATACAATATTGTATGCCAACTATACTTCAATAAAAAAAGTTGAAGGTGACTAAGGAATTGTAATCAGATAAATTAAAAGAACTCAACACCTAGTTGCATCACAGTAAAACTGTAGAAATTCAAAGGCAAACAATCATAAAAGCATCCAGGGGACTGCGATATAGAGAAGGTACTATTTTCAAAGGAGTGACTCTTAAATGCACAGCTAAATTCTCTGTAGCAGCAATGGAATCCAGAGAACAGGAGAATGATTTCTTTGATGGCTGAAAGGAAATAATTGCAAATTAAATTTCAGCCAAGATATTCTTCAAGACGATGGTACCATAAAGACACTTCCAGACAAGCTAGCGGAGGGGTTCAATACTTCACATGCTCTGAAAACTTGTTTTAGATCATCATTAGATTTTTTAAGAGCAGGCCCACAGATAAAGTTAGAGGCTCAAGAATTAAAGTGATGTAAGTGTGGGGATATCAAAATGCATGTTGACTAAATTAAACACACATATGTCCTATTACATTCCTAAAAAACACACAAAAAAATCAAACAGCGGTAACAGAAGGTAAGTCAGATGGATGAAGATGGAGCTAGTACCAATTATGTACTAGTTTCAGAGAAGTGGCAGCTGTATTAATTAAAATTAGTGATTATATTAAGGATCCATGTTGTAATTTCTAGCATTCTCCACTAAAAGAAAACAGGCAAAGGGTTTTAATATCAAACATAGTGGGGGAGGGTGAATAAGGGAATGGAATGATTTAAGAAAAACATAAGCAATTCATAGGATAGCAAGAAAGGAGAAGAAAACTAGAAGTGGGCTAATAAAAGCACAAATTTTAGGACAGAAGATTTAAACACTTACTATATCAAAACTTAAATGTGAATATAAGTGGATCTACAGATAAAAAGCAAGGATTATCAGACCCCGATATATGCTACACACAAAAGACACAATTAAAACATGAGTCAGCAGAAAGGCCAGAGGGAAAAAAACATGGAAACGATACACGATAAAATTACTAACAAAAATATGACAATATTAACATCAAGCTAAATAGACATTAAGGCATAAAGCAGTAATAGAAATAAAGAGATTCATTTCATAATGGTAAGAAATTCAATTTGCCACAAAGTAATAAAAATTCTAGATTTTATCCACCAAATCGATAAGGCTATAAGATGCACAAAAGTTTAGAAAAATATACAGAGATGAAAAAATCCATAACCATCATGGGGAAATTTGATAAGGTTATTTTAGGAACTGATAGAACATGCAAACTATTAATAAAATTATAGAATATATGGACAACATAATTCAACAACTTGAGTTATTAGACATACATAGAATATTGCAACCCACTATTGCAGAATAAACACTCCTCAAGGATGCAAAATGCATTGACAAGAAATAAACAAAATATAACTAGAAAAAGCAAATATATTTGGAAACTAAAGAGTTCTCTCTGAAAAAATTTATGAGTCAAAGAAAAACTTATAATAGAAATTATCAGTACGTTATCTGAACAGTAACAAAAATACCACTTACTCAATTTGTGGAGTGCAGCTAATGCATTCCTTGAGCAAAATTTACATGTATATATTACCATGTTAGAAACTATGATGCAAATTAATAAAATAGGCTTCTATTGCAAGAAGCTAGAAAAACAACAGTAAGATTAAATGGAAGGAAATAATAAAGAACAGTAATTAATAAAAATTAAATCGACACATAGCAGAGTGAAGAATAAAACCAAAAGTTGGTGTTGGAAAGTACAATCAAAGAGATAAACTAATGAGTTCTATCCATAAAAAAGTGAAGACATACATATTTTGGGAAGAAAAATAAAGAACACCACTATAAGCTTGCAGACATAAAAAAGATAAAAGAGAATTATTAACTTCTGTATTTTGATAACTTTGACATTTTAAAAGAAATGGAAAGACTTCTAGAAGAATACAGCATAACAAAAGTGACTCAAAAATGAATAGAAAACCTGAAAGATCCCATAACCATTTAAGATATCAAATCAGGTGTCAAAACTCATGCCACAAAGAAAACTCTATGCAGAAATGGCTGCACTTATTAGTTCTGGAAAACATTGAAGAAGAAATATTCTCATTCGTAAACTCTTCAAGTGCGTATAAGAAAAAGACATATTCTTCAATTTGCTGTAGGACAGCGTAACGTGCATCCCAAACCCAGGCAGGAATAGGATTAAGAAAATGGTAAGCCAAGTCACTCGTGAGCAATATTCAGCAACATACAAAAAGCACAAGTTGGTTTATTCCAAAATACGAAGTTGTATTAACATTAGAATATATAAATATATTCTATATATTCTATAGAGAGATATAGATATAGATCAGACAAAATTAACACAGGATCAGAGTAAGGAAAAAAAATGACCAACTCATTACATGGAGAAAAAAATAATAACAAAATGCAACATCCTTTTACAAAGATTTTAGCAAACAAAGAATAGAAGGGAATTTCTCCCTTCTGATAAAAGTTCTCAAGTAGAAGCATTTGGTAGAGAGCATCCCAGTTTGTTAAAGGTTGGAAACATTGTCTTTAAAGCTACAAGTGAAAAAAGAAATACCCAAATCCTTGTTTCTACTTGGCACTGAACTGGAGGCCTTAGTTGCTGCAGTAAGGAGAGAAAAAGAAATATGTATGAAGATTGAAAAAGAAATATCAAAACTGTTTTAACCCATAGATGATATGAGTGTGCATGTAGAAAATCCCAATTAGAAAATTTAATAGATTTGCTCCCTATAAAATTAATATTACAAAGGAAATAGTGTATTTTAGATTTCAGCAATAACAGACAGTGAAGATTTTAAAAAGATAAACATTACAATAGTTGTGAAAACATCAATTCCTACAAATCAATTAAACAAAATGTGTACAAGACCTCTATTCAGTACACTGTAAAATACTACTGAGAAAAAATTAAAATGCTTACTTAGTGTTAAGGATATACCATTTTTGTGAATCAGTTTATTCAATATTGAAAGATGTCCAATAAGCCTGATCTGGCCAAGAGATTAATTCAGTTCTTAATTCAAAGTCAGATGTTTGTTTGTTTCTTTTCCCAAGAGAAGATTCTAAAGTTTATAAAAAAATGCAAAGCTTCAAAAAGAAAAAAAAACAAAAGAATAATTTTATAAAAGTTAAAACAATTAAATTTTTCTGCAATCATCTTAATTATTCTTCATTTCCTAACTGTTCTATGTTAATCATTTGAACATAAAATATAATAAACTTAAGAAAAAGAAAAAAAAATGCAAAGCTTCAAAAATAGCCAAAACTCTCTTAAAAAAGAACAGGGAAAAAACACTTGTTATACCATATATTGTGAATTATTATAAATATAATGTTTAAAAAATATGATATTGGCACAGAGATAGACAAAGAAACCAACAGAGCTTGAGCAATATGACATAAATATGTTTTTCAATAAGTGGTACTGTGATATTTAATTATGTACATGGAAAAATAAATTGTACTCATTACTCACACAATACAAAAATATCAACTCCATGTGGATTTTTAATAACAAAGACAAAAATAAACTGCTTGAAGATAATATAGAAAGATATGCTCCTATCTTTGGATAGGAAAAGATATTAACAAAACTCCAAAATTACTAATCCTAAAGCAAAATATTGTAAGATCAATAGACTAATTTTAAGAACATTAGCTCATGAAAGGAAACAAGATATATATCCATTTTGTTGCATAATTGTTGAAGCACTCTACTCAAAATAAATCAATAGGAAAAAGATAGACAATCCAATGGAAAAACTGACAAAAGACAGACACTTCACCAAAATACAAATAGCCAACAGATACAAGGAAATGCTCCAACCTCAGGAAAGAGCAAATGAAAAACACCATGAGTTTCCATGTACACCAACTAGATTGGAAAAAACAAAATAAAATAAAATTCGGGTCTGCCAAATGTTGGTGCAGATTTCACACTGCTGGTGAAAACGCTTATTTCCATATTGGGAAAGAGCTCAGCTTTATCTAAACTAGAACTGAAGATTTAAACCAGCAATTCCATCATGAGTACATGACTCAGGACATCTGTGCTTGTGAGAAATGAAGATGTATTTCCAAAAATGGTTATAACACCAAGTTTGTAATAGCCAAGGCTGGAAATAATACACATATCTACTAATAATCAAGTGTACAAATACATTCTGATATAGCCATACAATGGAATAATCTACAGGAATTAAAAGGAGTGGAATAGATTTACCTAAAGCAATACATATGGACTTTAAAAACAAAATTGTGCATGAAAAGAACACATCAGAAAAGAATATAAAGGTTAATTTAACTATGTGATTTGGGAATGCCTATACTGGTGGGAAAGATATAAGGGGAAGCAAGGAAGTGATTTGCATAAAAGTCAGAATAATGCTCATCACCTGGGCGGGGAAGGAACTATGACAGAAGAGCAGGTACTTCTGGAAAGATGGCGACATTCCATTTCTTGACATGGTTGATGGTTATGGGAATATTTGTTTTATGTTTTTACATTGCACCAAATGTTGATGCTGTATGAACTTTTCTATCTGTGTGTTATATTTCAAACAGCGTTGTTTTATTTCTAAATTAGCGTAAATCTAACTGCAACATAAATGTTGACCAATTCACTTTCAATATCCGTTGTATAACTTCATATGGCCCCTTAATTTGTAGCTTCTGATGGGTGCCTGTAAATGGTCCATCTTGCCATTGAAGAAAATACTGTTAGATACATGGCCACATCACTGGAGAGCCATTCATGCTAATGGAGAAATCGTGAAGTGACAATTCTGTCCTCCACTGCCAGATATTCAGAAGAGGTATTGGGGAAGCCCCACGTAACCTCCCATTCCCTTTGGGCATCTCTGGGTTTGCCTCCTTTCCTACAAGCCCAGCAGCTGATTGACAGCCCTGAGTGTCCTCATCCCCAGATGTCAGACTGCAATATAAATGGAGCTGTCTATTCACACATCCACGCCCCATACTCACATCTACAGCGTTGTCTGAGTCATATGTGGCATTTATTTTTCTGATTTCATGTCTCTATGTATGATAATTGATTAGTACTCTCTAATGAAAGTCTAGAGCAATTGCTACTGTATCTTTAGCAATTTATCTAGCCACATGAAATATTCAGTTATTTCTATGGAAACAATACTCTAAATTTTTTAATTATTCAAAGGCACTTTCAATAGAAAGCAGGTCATCCAGGTTTCAACACTGAGCAGGTACCTTGATTGGTTATTGGAGACTGTGTAACTGGACAAAATTACTTTGCAGATGCATTCAACGGTCAGGAACCATTTCATGAAACAGACTTTTAAAAGGCGAGGCTGCAAAATGGGCCTTCTAAAAATAAGCATGGTAGAAATCATAGCTCCAAATGAATGCCATTCCTTGGAATGGTCACTTTGGAAAGCTGTTTGCATGGCACCTAAGTTGCTCAAAGTATTTTGATTTTTCTCTTTTCAATGTTCCTTGAGAATTAGTTGAATCAAGCTTATATTTATGTATAGATGTACCTTGTTTGGAATTAAAATTGCATTATACAATGTGGTCAACGACCTCACTCAATAGAACCTTGGCTGTTTCCAAATATAAATCCCTCCTTAAGGATTAAGAGCTACCTCATAGCAAGATATTGAAAATAAATTACTGTGGGCTCTGAAGTGATTTAAAGTGAGCAGAAGCACAAAGTTTAAGCAATCTTACTTTATTGCAATTAGTGTATTGCCTCTGAAGTGACTAATTTGTATTTAATCATGCCCTTTTGGAGTATATTATTTCTGATATACTTGCCAAATTATGTAACAGTCAGCACTCATATACCTTCAATATTTCACTATTATGAGTTAAAACATTTCCCAACTATCATCTTTCAGTAGGTGAATGGATAAACAACTGTGGTAACGCCAGACAATGGAATATTACTCAGCACTAAAAAGAAGTGAGCTATCATACCATGGGAAGACACAGTACAACCTTAAATGCATATGACTAAGTGAAAGAAGCCAATCTGAAAAGGCTACATACTATAAGATTCCGACGCTATGACATTCTGGAAAAGGCAATACTATGGAGAGAGTAAAAAGATGAAGGGTTGCCAGGCACTAGCCAGGGGGGATGGATGAACAGGCAGAACACAGAGAATTTTTAGGGCAATGAAACTATGCTGTATGATGTTATGATTATGGATACATGTCATTATACATTTGTCCAAACCCATAGAATGTACAACACCGAGTGAACCCTAATGTAAACTATGACTTTTGAGCAATGATGATGTGTTAATGCAGGTTCATCCACTGTGACAAATGTCCCCTTCCGGTGAGTGATGTTGGTAGTGGGGGAGGCTATACATGTGTAGGGGCATGGGGTATATGGGGAATCTCTGTACCTTCTTCTGAATTTTGCTGTAAATTCAAAACTGCTCTAAAAAATTAAATCTTTAAAAAAAAACAAACAACTAGGGCTGGCCCGGTGGCGTAGTGGTTAAGTCCGCACGCTCTGCTTCAGTGGCCCAGGGTTCACAGGTTCAGATCCCGGGTGCAGACCTACACACTGCTCATCAAGCCATGATGTGGTGCCGTCATATGTACAAAGTAGAGGAAGACTGGCATGGATGTTAGCCCAGGGACCATGTTCCTCAAGCAAAAAGAAGAAGATAGGCAACCGATGTTAGCTCAGGGCCAATCTTCCTTACCAAGAAAACCCCACTGAACACTAGACTTTGGAGGAAATGGAGACCTGAAGGAAACAAAAATAAATCTCAAATATTCCCTGAAAATATACCGAATATTATGAGAATAAGAGAAAATGGTGCATCTATTACACAAACAGTTATGCTATGAAAAAGACTCCTACAAAGTTCTTAAAATTCTTTTAATATAAGAAGTAAAATTTTATTTTATTTTGAAATTGTTTACATTTTATTTTAAAATTTTAAAAGTTACAAAAGTATACTAGCTGGAAGTTAAAATTAAACAGTATATTAATTTCCTAGTAAGTAATACAAAAAACCAAAAAATATATAAAAATATGTGAGAAAGTTAGAAAAATAATTAAATAGTTTAAATATGCAACTTGTAGAATTTGGGAGTTTTCTTGAAGACAGGAGTATAAAGATAGATAGGAAGAAATTGCCAAGAAAAAAAATAATAAACCAGAACATTTCCCAATACCACAGGAGATGAATCTCTACCTGGAGAAGTCCTGTCTGGCTTAAAAAACAAAAAAAGCTCACACATAGGTACACCGCACTGAAATTTCTGAAGGAAAGTTAAGAAGAAGATTATAAATGCTTTGAAAAAGAAAAACTAAATGCAAACTAAAATAAGTTATGTATGAAGAAAGAGAATCAGAATCAGAATTATATGTAAAACCAAGACAAGACAATGGACATATTCATTCAGACTTTCACGCATTTGCTACGTCAACCATTTAACCATTTATTATTTTTGTGTGTGTGAGGAGGACCAGCCCTGAGCTAACATCCGTTGCCAATCCACCTCTTTTTGCTGAGGAAGACTGGCCCTGGGCTAACATCCGTGCCCATCTTCCTCTACTTTATATGGGACCCGCTACAGCAGGGCTGACAAGCAGTGCGTCTGTCCGCGCCCGGGATCCGAACCTGGGAAACCCCGGGCCGCCAAAGTGGAGCAGGGGAACTCAACTGCCACACCACTGGGGTGGCCCCATCCATTTATTCTTTTAATCAACAAATCTTTGCTGAAGACGTTGTAGGTTGCAAGGACTGATTTAGACACTGAGAATAAAGCAGAATACAAACTGATCAAGTTGGGTTAAACAGGTAATAAACATACTAACAAGCAAATACATAATGTGCTGAGTATGATGGGTGCAGGGTGAGGGAGGAGATGTCTGGGGAGCCTTCAGTCAATAAAGAGCCTGCTATTGGGTGAGTAGAAATAGGTACACCTCTGGTGAGGTAATGCAGCCCCACAGGTGCACCTCTTGCAGAGTGTGTCCAGGGCTGAGTGTCAGGCTTGTTCCCCTAGCCTCCTGCCTTTGCACAGTGCACAAACCGTACAACCATAGGTGCCTGCAGATGTGTGTGTATGTGGTCACTTTTTATTATTTTGAATGACAAGAAGAGCGACTTTTTTGGGGTTGTAGCATAGTTTGCCTACTACCAAAACAGCAAGTCTGAGATGGCTTGCCACAAAAAAACCCACATGCAATGGGGCAGTTCTAGATTCAGAAGACACAGCCCAGAATTTGAGGGTGAAATATGTGACTGTCTCCCTGTGAGATCGGCACCTCTTTTAGGGCGGTGTCCAGATTCTAAGGTAGAGGAAAGTAAGAATAAAGTGGAAATGCTCATTTATTTGTTTATCTTGTACGGAAACAATATCCTCTTAGGGACTGCCTCCAGTAGGCTCACGGATTAATATAAACATGGCGGAATCCTCCATCTCAGAGGCCAGAAAAGTGAGAGGAGAATGAAGAACTTTCTCTCAACTTCTGATTTCCTCCTCATTCCTAAAAGGAGAGGCAGACCTGCATCGCCATGGTGTCTGACGCTGACAGCCGTGCTTAGAGTTTCCATGAGCAAGGGTGTTCGCTGATGAGCAAGACAGAAATAGATCAGGTGGAGGCTGGAATCCCCTAGTCGAGAAACCCACTAGGAAATAAAGTGTCTTCCTCAGGATCCAGTATTCAGAGGAAGACATGAAGATTTTATCCGTCAGCACTAATCACAGTAAACAAGTGGGAATGATGCCAGCTATTGATAAAAATCCTGAGAAGACAGGAACATCTATTGTGGCTGATAATGCCAATGAGTTATAATTGAAACCAACGATAAAGAAGCTAATAATTGCATGTCCAATGTGAAGACAGGCTGCTGACTGTTTTCTTATTGTACCTTCACTTTAATTTCCTTACAGTGTCACAATATGATTCTCCCAGGTTCTCCCAGAAGATAGCAGCATCAGATTTTAACTCCATCAGTCGTGTGTTTGCTTTTTCCTCTCATTTCCACTCTCCTCTTGATGAGGAAAGAAGCCAACTTCATCCTCCTTGCCTATTGAATATTTGCCCCATCTGTGGCTGGTCCCAGAAAGGACAGTGAAAAAGCTATACACTAGAAGAGAAATTGCAACAGCCTTGGATAGTTCTGATCTGTGAGTGGCCAGAATTGCCATGCCTCATGCCTGGTATTTCAGTCAAAGGTGAGGAAGAAGTCTATCGAGTGCATTGAAAGATAAGTTATGAAGAGAATAAATTTGCTTCCCACTTAAGCTATACTGAATAGCATTAGTTTGCACCTTACTGGAAACTGTTTGTGGGTATCTATGCACAGGAGGTTGGAAAACTACTGAACTACTAATGGGATATTTTACACCAGACACCAAGCACTGAGGGCTGGAATAAGACAACTCACGGGGTCCTGTGAAAATCTCATTCTATTTTTAGCCGTCTTTTCAACATAATGTTAATAAAGATTATATCTCTCTAAGCCAAAGCCAAATTGGTGGATGTGTTCTGTTTTCCGCTATGGAAAACCGCACCATCAGACCCACCCACGAGACCTAGTAATACAAGGACAATTTCATGTATCCTGTGTCCCTTCTCGGAAACGCTCAGCAGATCCACAGAGACCAGGAGGTTGTCAGCTCAGTGGGAAGAACCTCCAACGTCCTGGAGCTCTGTAGAATGAAGTGACTGCAACAGGACTTGTAGACAATTTGACTTGTGTGCAATATGAGAATCATAATGCAGAAGCTTGGGATGGCTCTACTGCAGACAGATGACACGGTCACTGTCCTTGTGAGTTAAACATGGTCACTGAGTGCCTTAATGCCGAAGATGTTTGAAGATGTATGTACCACCACTGACAAGAAGTTAGTAAGTCAATAATGCCAAAAACCATACCTCCTTGGACATTGGTCATGCCCAATACTTTTAATGTTTTATAATACTTTTTGGTATTATTCCTGTTTCTATAAGCTTTGTTATTGCTGTTCCAATGAAGGGGTAAGTGCTTTTAATAATCCCTCTCAATCTAGCTACATTTTTACAAGACTTTCTCCACCCTCACTTGGTAAACTGAAGCAAATCCCTTGGTTCAGTAAGTGAATCCAATAAACAGAAAGGAATGTCCCATGAGGATAATGTCCTCTTCTTCCCTTGGGGAATCTTATGTATGAAATTGCTTCTGTGTACAGAGGGCACTTCAACACCACAAAACGCTGCATCCCCAGGGGAGAGGGGCACAGGAAGAAATAGATGAGTCAGGGAGAAACCCGGGAGGTAGAAGGTGTTGGTATCAAAATTCTGGGAGAGTTTCACTCAGTGCATGCTGGTTATGTCTGACTTATTCCTCACCTACAACACGAAAACAAAATGTAGCGCGAGGGCTAATGCAGTTTGCAAAGAGGAAACATGAGTTTTGTCGTGAATAGCTGGAGATTTCTGACCTCATCTAGGCAAGATGTTAACCAACAGCAAGACTTGGCCAGAGTTTTGGAAAGAAGAGTGTACTGGGATTTACCTAATGGTTACCTACAGTCTTGGGAACCAGCTGACAAAGGAACTGACACTAAAGCCAAGGTAAGGACACAAATTTTAGCGGCCACGAAAATAGACTTCTAAGGAGCTCCATGTAAAACACCAAAGAGGGTCAACTTCAAAGAAGCTGTGTTCGAGGGGTCATCAAGAAAGTGCTTCATTGAACAGGCATGAGCAGCAGGTAGGGCTAGAACACCAGATGGGTCTAGAATGAAAATAATGCATCTTGTTCTTTTGACCAGCAAGAGCCCCTTCTGAGCTCCCTGACACCCAGACCAATGTCTATCTCTACTCCTTTTCTGAGACCTTGGATTATACCTCTTCATTCAGGAGGAATTCAATGTGAACCTGCTGTATACACAAATCCATGCAGACAGTGCTGTCTACGACTGTATTTCCGTGAATGAAGCCCCTGCCTTATACTTTTTATAAGCCTGGAACATATGTTTCTTCATCACATGTCACATGAATAGCTACCTAAATGCATCCTGTCACAAGTAAAAAATAGTTCTGCCATCAAAGCGATGTCAGAGATACCTCTGAAAGGATTCCCTCGAAAGTCAGACCCAGTTTCGTCTTCAAGACAGTGCCTCCGTTGACATAAAGGAAAAATCAGAATGAAATCAATAAAGCTTCTCTGATGTCTAAAGGTGCTCCAGAATCTCAGCTCTGCAGCCTGCAGTTCAGGGGAGCCCCCTCAAGATAAGAGTCTGATTTTGATGGTGTGATTACCACCTCCCTTTCGTCCTTGCCTGTGGGGCGTTTTTCTCTGCTGCCAAGTGCGATTTCTGTTATTTTTCTCCCCACCCTGGTCACTTCAGGACTGGAAGATAACAGAGGGAGAAGGAGCTACTTCCGCAGAGTGTCGTGGGCTGTGGGAAGCGGGTCAGGAGATAATGAATAACCACCCTTTTGAAGCAGTGTCAGAGGTCATCGGAGAGTTTCACATGTTCAGGTGCAGTGTCCAAAGAATCCAATCGGGTTGACCTGCTCTCAGAGATAACGATAAGAATCCATGTCTTTTTGTAAATGGAAAATGAGACGGAACCACAGAAGAGCACAGATAATTACTGTATACATAATAATATCCTCTTAAATATATACCATGTTTATAAAACCCTGAAAGAAAATACAGTGTACTAAGATAGTAGAGTTATTATTAGTCCAGTTTGTTGTTCCTGCATAAATTGTGCGGGACTTGAAATTCCTTTTCTTTTAGCGTCTACTTTTTTAGGAGGTGGGAGAAAGGGTTGGATTAGACAAACAGAGCCAGACTCTGAAAATTACATATATATTATATGTATAAATATAGCCTATATCACATATAAAATATATATGTATAGCTATATTATATATAAATACATTATGTATATATAAAATGTATAAAATATAAAATGTCATATATACATATACATACATATATATACACAGATATATAAGAAGGCCTGAGAAAGTTTTATATCTATTTATACATTATATGTATTTTATACATAACTTGGAAAAATATATAAAATGCATATATATACACTATATATTTACATATATACACATGTATATATAGTATATATACTTATATATGTTCATATAGTATATATACATATATGTGTATATATGTACATATATATATATAAGTATATACATAAAATTTTCCAAGTCTTCTACTTGAGCAACTGTTTCTTCCAAAATCTCCTGAGATCCCCTAACTTCTGGCTCTTACTCTTTATTTATTACCCAAAAGGACGTCCCTGCAGAAAAATAATTATTTCCTTTGCCTGCAGCCGGATCGTGGACGTTCTCATATGCAGAGGGAAGGTTAGAAGTTAGTCTGCGGGGACCAGGAGAGAAATGAGGGACTTGGGGCTGGGACCATGGGGGTCACGTGTGACTGCTGATTTGTCACTCCAGTGGCCCCGTGGGGAACGGGCATGAGAGGGATGTGTTTGGCCAATAAAAAGAACCCAGTTAGGAGGATGTTGGCGTTGGACCACGTGTGGGAAGATGGACAAGAGAAGACGGCGGAGAGGGGCAGGCAGGGTGGGAGGAAGGAAAGACTGAATAAACACCCAGAAACTAAAATCTGCATGTTGGAGTTCTCTCCCAAAAGGTGCAAGTGTGTTAAAAAAAAAAAAAAGTTTATTGCATTTTTCTAATTCTAGAGAATTTGAAAAAAGGATAAAAGCAAAACCTTTACTCTCTCTCAGAGATATCATTTGTGACTATATGGATATATAGTTTACAGTCTTTTAAATACATATATATTATTTAAACTATGAAATTAAGATCATATAATACACACTGCTGGGTTTTTTTGCATTAATTGATTTTTTAAAATTGTTTTATTGGAGTCACATTGGCTTACAATATTGTGTAAATTTCAGGTGTACATCACTATATTATTTTGGCTTTTTAAAATCTGGATGCATATTTTCAAAATTTTCTTTGGGTTTTCTGCCTTGGTAGCCTTTCTCCAGTAAAGATCTATTAAAATTCCCTTTATCTCATGGGAAAATACAAATTAACAAAATTGAATCAAGCAAAAAGAAGAATTCTTAAGCAGAGCAATAACCAAACACAGTGCAGGATTGGGGGTGGGGAGAGTGGAATTAAAAAGTTATCAAAGAGCTACCTACAATGAATCCTTTCAGATCTAGACCAGTTTTGACAGGTGACTTCTTTCAAAGTGTGGAACACGCGATGATTTCCACACCACACAGACTGCTGCAGAGCACTGAGAGGAAGAAGAATTTCAATGACACAAGAACTTCACCTCCCTTTGTCAAGGACTAGCCAAGGATATGATTTTGGACACGTAACTGACACTCTTCAAACCTTGGTTTAACCTCTGTGAAATAAAGGTAATAATACTTGCTAACATTTATTTAGCCTTTCCACGTGGCAGGTGTTCTTACGAGCACTTTCTGTATAGTAACTCTTTTGATTCTCACAGAAAATTAAAGAAGTTTTATTATCTCCATTTTACAGCTGAGAAAAAGAGGCCCAGAGAGGTTAAGTCAATTGCTCTACATCACACACCTCATCAGGCCATAATGCAATACTAATTTCACCACGGGTAAAGGCATAAAGTCGGGGAGAGACACTTACTAGCTGCCTTAATCTACCTTTGCTTAATGCTACATCTGAAAGCCCTCTGCATTTCTTGGGATATTTTGTGGAATGCTCTCTTGTATAGGAAACTCAACATACAAAATCTGACATGCATCTTTGTATCATGTGCCCTATAGTGCCTTTTAAAACCAGTTTTCTTCAGATACATTGCTCAATACTAGCACCATTTGTAAAGAACTCTTGGCTGACGCTATTCCGAGATATGAAAATAACTTCATATCATGCTAAAATATGTTAAAATGTTTGGAGAATATGCCAAAAAGCTATTTCCAGAGTTTCTGAAGATTCAGACATACCATCAAAGCATAGTGGATTTTCTTTCCCCAGAAGCTAAAATGGAATAGTTCTGTGGCAGTTGCATTAAAAAATACATAGAAAACAAAAATTTTTAAAAATAGACAATTCTCTTAGCCTAATTGCTTTGAAAATATGATATTCTTGATAAGAAAAAATACAAAAATAAATAGACAAATCAATATGGGGTACAGTTTTTCAAAAATTTTTCCATAAAACTTTCAGCATTTTATATGGTATATTTGGAAGTTGCAGTTTTAATTGTCACTGTTCCATTTTAACAAAATGCAAGTACATATATGTGTATTAAGTGGATTCTATTGAAACATCTGCACAATTTGCTTTCTCAGTGCTGTAGAAATTACTGCATCTCTCCGCCTTCTATTCATGATGACTCTCTTCTCCCTTGTTTTAGGGAAGGCTTCCCAGCAGCTCTATCTAGCATTGAGATTTAAAGCAAACTAAAACCCCAACAGGCACCAAGATGGTGTTGACCCGGCCCTGACTTCTCCTATCCATCTTTCCTGGTTAGACAGGAGCAGCTGGTTCTGCAAGAGGAGAAACATACATATTTCTTTCTACTCTTTGCCCACGAGTGCTATTTGCCCCACCTGCCCTGCTTGAGGCTTGAACACTCCTGTGCATGCAAAAGCCCTCCCAGCTGTGGTTTAAATGTGGTAGGATTAACTATCAACCGAAAGAAATTGAAGTATAAAGTTCTGTATCTAACAATCTTAAAGCTGTCAATCAACTTGTTTTCTAACTTGGTCCTCTTAAAATCATTAAACATATTTTTGACGACCTAAGCCATATTGCTATTTTTTTTTTTTTTTGTGGGGAAGACCAGCCCTGAGCTAACATCTGTTGCCAATCCTCCCCTTTTTTTGCTGAGGAAGACTGGCCCTGGGCTAACATCCGTGCCCATCTTCCTCCACTTTATATGGGACGCCGCCACGGCATGGCTGACAGGCAGTGCGTCGGCGGGCGCCCGGGATCGGAACCCGCGAACCCCGGGATGCCAAGCGCGGACTAAACCGCTGCGCCACCGGGCGGCCCCCCCATATTGCTATTTTTTAAAATAAGTATGATAGTATTGCCTTTCTCACAATCTTATCCAAAATGAGCTGTATTCACTCATCAGAAACAAGAGAACATAGGATTAATTTGTTGGATAAATAAAAGTTTACTTGCATATGGCTCTGGCTCTCAAAAACTAGAATCACATACATTAGAACACTAAGGTTGAGTGCATGAGAATGAGGCTTAATGATTGAAAATAAATTGCAGGATGTCTTTTGTCCACATTTTTCTTTTGCATTTCATCCTGGTCTTTAAACCCAAGAAGAGGAAATGCACACAAATGTATCCCCCAGCTTTTCAAGTTTATGTATTACCTCTGCATGTGGCACTATTCTTGCCAGCTCTTAGTGAATTTCAGACCGTTCTCCCCAATGTGGCTGATAAGTAACAGTTGCCATTGGAAGGAAACAAGAAGTAGGAGAAAGAGGTTGTTCTATGGTACTTAGACAAGACTCTGCAGTTAACTGGGCACCTTCATCCTAGGAAGACTTGACCACAATTATCAAAATCAGAGAACAAATTGCTCAGTGTGGACAGGTCTTAATCAGTCATAGAAAATATGACAATAAAACGAAAAGTCAAACACACTGGTATTGACCATCCCCATCCCAGCAAAGTCCACGAAAGAGGTTGTCTGCCCTGTACAAGGAACTCTCCCATCCTCAAGATGCCTTCATCTCTAGAATGGACATGGCACCTGCTGATCAGCTGCTGAGGTGCCTCCCCACATGCAAGTTACACAACTCCTCTTTCTTTTCAGCTTCCTTAAATTCTAAGACAGAACCTGATTAAAATTAGAGCCTGCTGGAGTATGTGCTGACAATATGTGATGTCTCATTTCTGCAACAAACAAAATGTTGGCATTCAGTTTCTTAGACAAAAGCTAGTGGTTAAGAGTCTAGACTCCACTTGACATTCCCTGTTGAGACGTCAGCACTGCCTCCTGCCCTCCATGAGACTTGGGGCACGTTACTTAGTTTATCCCATTCTCAGTTACCTCAGAAAGAGAAAAGTAGCCTTGACACCTGGCTGCTGGCCAGATGTTACCGCATAAGCATTGCTGGGAGCTGGCTTGGCCCATACAGCTAGGCTCTGGTGTTCTCCTGTGGAACATAAACCGTTTCATGGAACAGCAACATCAGGCAAAACCACTCAATGATATTCAGTGGTTCTTTGCCAATTATAGCATCAGCCTCCATCTATTTTTCCTCCTTTTAGATAACCAGCCGTAGAATTGCCCCCACTTGCTAACAGTCTCCACTCCACAGCCACTCCCAGCTTCCTTGGATCCTCTCTAAAATCAGTTGACACAAACCCACAATCCTATAAGCCCTTCCGACCCCATCTTACTGAAGACCCCCAATGGTGTGTATTCTCCCTTGTTGCAACGAGTCAATAAACCCAACTTCGTTAAAGTAGAGGCGTATATCTAGTAGTGTCTGTTTGAAGACCACTGATATATGACCTGGGAAAATAAAGATAATAATAATGTTCTCATGGGGTTTTTGTAAGAATGAGATATGATAATATATGCAACTGCTGGGGAAAGTTCTTGGAACTTACACAGTGGGGTACAAGTATGGCACTATCCTTATTACATCCATCTCTGGAGAAATGTTTTTTCCAGAGTCCATAGGTTCTCATGGACTGTTGTCAACTCACCCCAAATTAGGTAATTTGGTGAGGACCTTGGTGAAGTCCTCTCACTCAGGTTTTCTCTAACTGACGTCAAACTTTCTCTCCAATTTGACACTTAAATTAATCAGAATACGTGACCTAACATAGCTCAAAGCATCGGCATCAACGTTATAGATGATACAGCACTCTGGCTAACATCAACACGTGCTGGAAGCTCCTACATCTTCCAGGAGCCTCTGATATATTAAAAGGCAAATGGCTTGGCTAATTAGACAATGGATACAAGAGCCCTAAGGTCATATAATAAGATTTTTAAGATCTTTTTATAGTAAGATTTTTAAGATGTCAGCGACTAAGGGAACAAATCTTATGGTTCCCCATGTAGCTCAGGAGTTAAGCTGCTTGGATTCCAGTCATATCTTCAAAGATTATCACCCAGGTTGTCAGGGGGAGTGTGCTCAACCCCTCTGAGCCTTCGTGTACTGTTTGGCAGAGGAAAGAAAATAGCATCTTCTATTTATATTGTTTTTGTGGACTGAATGGAAAATCACAAGCAGAGATCCTTACAACAGGACTTGGTGAAAGAGTGGAAGCCATCATTATAATTATTACTCAGTGTTAATATAATTATGAAACACATGAGGCTGTAGATTTTGCTGTTTAGACTCAACTATGTTTCATAGCCTTCAAGAAGGCAGAAATCATCAAAAACAAAAAGAGAAAACACATTTCCCTAAATAATTTTACCATACAAAACCAAGCAAGAGTCATCATAAAGAGGGCAGTTAATTAGTCTGTAATAGAATACAAATTGTAACGATCTTATGTATTGATTTGGGGTATACTTAAAATATTTAAATTTTTAAAAAATCCTAAAAAGTTAGCATAGCAAGAATGTTGTAATAGTTATGGACGAGTGGAAGGTTTTTGTCTTTTGTTGTTTTTGTTTTAACTGTTTGCATCTCAGTGGAATCTTTCTCCCTAAAAGATATTATTTTGGACATTCTCTCTTTTTTAGAGTGTCAATTACTGCATAGTTTTTGGTATATCATGTTAGTAGGAGTATAGATTTTTCATTCTCGTGTACGTAACCCAACCTCTGCATGACATCTGTTTGATTCGGGTCAACAAACCATACAGTCAGCAAAATTTCTTCACTCCAATCTTTTTTTTCTCTTTAGGTCAGACGGACATCTCAATTTTAAGAACAAAGATCAATTCCACTTTGGAATACAGTTCTGTAACTAGAAGATACGCTATTCACACTCCTTCACGGGCATTCTGTGAGTTTGTGTGATGAGTGTGACATATGGATTGTGTCTGAGAGTTAACCCTCAAACACTTGGCAGGCAGTGAGCATTTAGGCAACATTGAATGCTGACTCAGATGATATTGAAGTACACCTAAAAGGATGTTTGATCCAGGGAAATCTTCTGCCAGAGCACGCCAGGATTCTTATCTATGAAATGACTTCCAAATGAATCCCCTGACTTCCGAGTGAGCAAACGTTCTAAACTTTGCTCTTTAACCCCAGAAAGATGTATGTGTGCAGTGCTATCGAGTAAAATCAGCGGGGACATTTAGCCATGCAAAAGTTACCATGTGAACTGTGCAAATCAAACCAAATGGAGTGAAAGGAAATGGAGCCTATGGTTAATATAGAATCAGTGGAAATACGTGTGGTTCACTTAACATAATTCACTAAGAAATGGCATAATCTAAAATGACTTTTCATTATGCTAAGAAAGGGACAGGCTATCATCGGGAGAAGAGACTCCCAAATTTCTTAGAGCAAATTGATGATTCATAGATCACGATTATAGCTGTTAGAAGAAGATGATCACCTGCTGAATGAGGGCTCTGATGAAATGAACATCTGTTGGATTTAGATCCGACAACATTCAAATAAAAAGCCTTTTGTTTGGGGGTAAAAAAATCCACCCCTGATGTGGACCATTTCTGAAACAACTAGAAGAACGACCTAAGATCCTTGAAAGTTTTTGTTTGTTTGTTTGTTTTTTGGTAAGGAAGATTAGCCCTGAGCTAAGGTCTGTTGCCAATCCTCCTCTTTTTGCTGAGGAAGACTGGCCCTGGGCTAACATCCGTGCCCATCTTCCTCTACTTTATATGTGGGGCGCCTGCCACAGCATGACTTGATAAGCCATGCATAGGTCTGCGCCTGGGACCTGAACCTGCGAATCCTGGGCTGCCAAAGCGGAGAGCGAACTTAACCACTATGCCACTGGGCTGGCCCCTCTTGAAAGTTTTTTGAGAGCCATGGCTTTTGAATATGAAAAGCACTAAATGTATGTTGAGGTAAGCACAAAGTCTCGCCAGAGCCCTTGGGAAGGCAAACTAGTTGCTAATTAAACTTGGTATGAGCCAAAACCCTATGAAAGAAATTAAGGACAAATCCAAAATGGAATACATTACATTCTATTTTCTTATAGTGGAACCTATTAGGATTTTGTTTTTTACCATTATTTTAAGACAAAGGCAAATTTCACAAAAGAGCCACTCACTTCTAAAGGATGTGGAATATATATAATTAACCGGCTAAAGAATTTGTGAGGAACTAACAAGATGTGCGTTTGTTTATTTGCTGCCTTGATCTGGAATCTCCCTAAAATCAGGGAGCATGTGCGATTGGTTCCCTGTTACAAACCAGCCTGGCACACGGTAGAAACTCAATAGGAATTTGTGTTAAATGGATGGGAGGAGACTTAAAAGAATTAAACATTTTTTAAACCCCACACAAACTTTTTGTCTTGCACACCAAAAGCAAACACAAAACCGCATTTATTGATAATGCTGTCTGTCTTTGTGGACTCATGTTTGCTCACAATACAACTATATTTAAATTATACCATGGAACAAAATAATGAAGGTAAAATATGTTCTAATGCACTAGATGTTTCTCAAAATGGAAGCGATTCATTCAGAGGAGAGCAAAAGTATCCTTGGTCACAAACAGAGGGCAGTATTTCAGGCACATCCTCTGCTCACAGAAACAGTACAAGTTATCCTCAGGCAATGAAAGCAACAATGGTTGATTTGATGCCATGGCGGAAGAGATGGTGGAAGAGGAAATGAGGAGTGTAGAGAGTGGGCAAACACATGCTTTTCTTTTTCTATCACCTAACATTAAGCGATGTCAATTTGCTCTTTCTTCCCAGGTCATCATGAGTTGGGTTTTAACACCAGGAAACCCTTGGGTCCAATGAAATTCTTGTTCTTCCTGTTTCATGTTACCAAAGATGTACAGAATGAAGCTCTTTATGGATGAATGTGGACCACCAAGATGAGGGTCAAGATGAAGTATCAAGATGTAAGCAGACATTTAGGAAGATTTAGAAGTTGTCACATGTGTGTATCAAGATGTAACCCCTGTCAGGCGAGGATTGCAATCTGGCAAAAAACGGCATTTGGATCAAGAGTTAGAAGTTTCAGGAAGCACTCAAGTTTACATAGCCTGATATAAAAATATAACTGACTTTTTCAATTATGTTTTATCTTCAGACTACTTTGTAAATTTTCCTCTAAGTTTTGTTCAGAAAACAAATACTTCACCTGAGTTATACTGAAAACTCCAAGACGAAGCTGGGAAGGAGATCCTGGAATGATGCACATACCCTGGATTCTCTCACTATATGATATACTGTCATGCTGCACGTGCAAATGAAACGTGTTCTTTCAAAAAATGGACAATTACATTTCTTGGGCATTTAAGGTCATGCCAACAAGTGGCTGAAGCCACAACACGTGTGTGTTATGTGAGTGCCAAGTGTCCTAGGTATTAGAAAAATGTTTGAGATGATGGCGCTTTTCTGAATGACGATCCGTGTCCTCCTAAACAAGGTAGCATTTGTGCTTTGATGTGGAGCCCCCAAAACGCAGCTCTTGCTGGTCTTTGGCACCCAGTTGACACTGTCTAGCTCTTGTCAGCGAGGTCCTTGCACTGTTCTCAACCCAGAGGTTAGTAAAGATGAGAAAATAACTTGGGTCTAAGAGATGGAAATAGGGCCACCCTTTTGTCTCACTCTAGTGTGAGGAAAGAAAATGCAAAGGAAGATTTCTAATAGTTTGAGAAGCAACTGAAAATATAAAAAAATCTAAGCACTACATCTAAATGCCCAATAACCATTCTATTAATGAAAATCATCTATTCATAAAGAGTCCCAAATTTTATTATAACTCAAGTAAAGGTAAGGAACAATTTTGGCATTTGGCTCAAAGACTGAATAATTTGGGGACTATGAAGAATACACTAAGAAAAGATAGAAAACCCAGATCAAAACTGGCTCTCAAATGACTTTCTCATTCTGAAAACAAGTTTGCCTTCCCAAATTGATTTTATTGGAATCCTGTGCTATTTTACCCACCTGTCTTCAACACAGGGCTCAACTTTGGCTTTGTAACTAGAAATTATATGGCATTAATAAATGACTAGCAAATTAAATTTTCTCTTCTCTTTATTAAACGTTATAATTTTAACTAATTATAATAAAAACAGAAATAAATGATATGTTGACTACTGATAGATGAGTTGGAATTTTTTCCCTTAAAGAATAATCTGTATTCTAAAATCATTACTTAGGATACTACTGCATTTTTTTTCAGAAACAGCAACAACTATCCAATTGATATATATCAATACATATTTAAAATCATGAATTTAGCAAGTCTGAAGGCCATTAGTATGCACAATTTAAATTGACAGTGATGGGGCCGGCCCGGTGGCTAGCGGTTAAGTTTGCGCGCTCCACTTTGGCAGCCCGGGGTTTACAGGTTCAGATCCCAGGCGTGGACAGACGCACTGCTTGTCAGCCATGCTGCGGTGGCGTCCCATATAAAGTAGAGGAAGATGGGCACGGATGTTAGCCTAGGGCCAGTCTTCCTCAGCAAAAAGAGGAGGACTGGCAACAGATGTTAGCTCAGGGCTGGTCTTCTTCACACACACACACAAAAATTGACAGTGAGTTTGTTTTGTTGATTCTCCAGGAATTAAAGTGGGGGTTAAACAATGTTAAATTCAAATAATAATTTTTAATTTTTTTTCTAACTCTGAACAGTTTACATTTAAAGGTAAATCTAATAATTACAAAAAGTAAAACAATACTTGCTAACAAAACAGTGGATACAGATGCAAAATAAAGCGTGCATGTGTGAGCCCAGGATCCTGTAAATGGCATGCCTGCAACATGTAATTGCTGAATGAATGTCTGATAGAATGGATAGGCCTGACAAGTGGATGCATACGAAATTGTTTTCTACAAGTTCCCAGTTTTAAGGAAATTTCTTAAAATTAGGTCTTTACCTGATCCAAAGCATAGAAATTCAATTAGCAGCTCAAGCATGCTCTGAAATCAAATTGAGACATTGGAATGGCAAAAGGTCATGTTTGACCCATAACAAAAATGCCTCTGAATGTAGCAGAAAGGGAAAAAGAGATCAGTGGCCCCAGTTTTGTTTTGTTTTCTTCATTTCAGGACGTTGTGGTGTGTCTGGATATATTTTGTTTGCTTTTTGGTTTATTTATATGTTCCTTTTAAGAACTGGCTTCAAATGGGCTCCTTTTATATAATTTTTAAGAGGGGAGCTCAGTGAGGCATATGCCAGCTTCAGACTTTATTTTTCTAGCACTGAGGTAAAATTCACATAACATAAAATTAACCATTTAAAAGTGAACGATGCAGTGGGACACGAGAGGTGCCTATTGCAGCCGTATTCCACCCTAACCTGAGCAGCCTCGTCTGCCCTCTAATAACAGAATAGACACCTCTGAATCCTAACTCTCCACTGCAGTTTCCTTCCACCACGTCTGTTCTCCCATTTTAAGTTCCACGGGGGATTTGGACTTGAGACTCAATTCCAGATGGATCCCACGTCTGGTTATTCAAACGGGATAGAGAATCAAGAAGTGAAGCAAGTGTGATATTGCTAAACAGAGATAAGGAACTGCCATTTCCTGTCTTGGTTCAGTAAGATGAATCCAAGACCCCTAATGCCACGTGGAGTATAGGTAGGTATAATCTCACCTGTAAAGTACAGGTAAGGGAGTGCAGACCTGGGACTCACTTGGCAAGCCCGAGGGCCTCTGTGCCGATTGCTAATATTAGGAAAGAATTTGCTGGCTGGTGAATGCTGTTGCCAGGAGTCCTGAGGAGTGGTTCTTGCTTGCTGTCCCCTCCCAGAAGACTCTCCCCCCCCCCCCAGATCTCCTCCATGATCCAGCAACCCAAAATGTTAACCTTTGGCTCAGTAAGTCTCCAGGACTCCAACACACAGCCTACCATCTAATAAAATGGATTGATGGGTTGGTAGGTTGTGCATCTACTGTCTCCTGCATTAAATATTTTGATCATATTTTTTGGATGATATGAGTATCATAGATCTTTTTTCTACATCAATTTATTGATTACTCATTTTGAGTTGCTATAATCTCTATTTCCCAAAGAAGGATAGGAATGTTCCCAAATTTGAATTTCAAACGGATAGCCTCAGGATAAAGTATAAAAGGCAAGTGGTACTAACTTTACACCATTGCTACCTTCAAAAGTTAATATAAACAGAAATCCCACTGCAAATTAAAGCAGTAAATTTGAATCATTAATAATATATCACATTTGTCTTGCTCTATCCCCATCTTTTTTTTTTTTTTTTGCAAGGAAGATCGGCCCTGAGCTAACATTCACTGCCAATCGTCCTCTTTTTGCTGAGGAAGATTAGCCCTGAGCTGACATCCGTGCCCATCTTCTTCCATTTTGTATACTGGATGCCGCCACATCATGGCTTCGATGAGTGGTGCGTAGGTCCATGCCCGGAACTTGAACCCACAAACCCCAGGCCGCCGAAGCAGAGCACAGAAATTTAACCACTATGCCACAGGGCTGGCCCTGGCTCCATCCCTATCTTAAAATATCTAATAACATCTAAATCTATTCCTGTGCCAAGACTATTATTTCTCAAAAGTAGATCTTAAAAGTTCTCATCAAAAGCAAAAAAAAAGAAAAAAATTGTGACTATGTGATTTGATGGGTGTTAACTAAACTGATTGACGTAATCGTTGCACAACATATACATGTATCAAATCATCATATCGTACACCTAAAACTAACACAATGTTATATGTCAAGTATTTTTCAATAAAACTGGGGAAAAAACCTCTCAGAGTAAAGCGGCCTTCTATGTATATTAATAAAGGAAGAAAGAAGATTAATGAACGGTCTCTTAGTGTCAGAAACCACTGGCAATCTGACTCACAGTAGTCCTCACATTGAAACCAATAATTTTGCCAACTCTTTTGGGGAAAAGAGAGCATAATTTTTGGCCAAAAGGAAAGCGGGTTTATTTCCATTCAAATGAATCCCTACAAACAGCCACCATCCCCAGTTTAGGAATATATATCTCTGCTTCTAAAGTAGGACTCTCTGCAATTATTAAGTTTGTGTGCTTCACTTCAGCAGCCCAGGGTTTGCAGGTTCAGATTTTCATTAAAAGTCCATGAGTCACTTGAAAATTTGAGACGTATTCGAATAATCCCCTTTTTAAAAATCCACATTAATCTTGCATGTTAATTTTTAGGAACCTGCATTTTGAGATGGGTTGTGGCCAACTTGCAATTCCCAGACAGGGCATTAAGGGGCACTTGTAACTGGATTTTATAATAGAGGGAAAAGGTGGAAAGAATATAGCAAAGCGACAGTGTTCACTTTATATTTATTCCTTTGTCATTTAAGAAGAAACTGTGAGATACAGTCCTACTCATTGTCGGAACAAAGGCATACGTTTTGTAGCCAATGGGAAAAACGCTTTTGCTGCTTTTTAAACTATTGGGGAAGTTTTAAAGTTTCAGAAAATAAACTTCTTGACGTATGACTACATTATTTGAAAGCAAAGAGAGAGCAAGAAGGTGAAGTTGCAGAATATCCTAGGAACTTCTATGAGTGGGGACTGGTGAGCCCTGAGCTAGGGTTCATTCTGAGCCCAGTGACACACAAAATGAAAATATTGGATACCCTTGTATCCACATACATATATATCTCAATAATGGCCCATTTGAGAAAGTTAAGTGTCATGGGTTGAATAGTGTCCTGCAAAAATTCATGACCACCTGGAAACTCACAATGTCACCTTATTTGGAAACAGGTCTTTGTAGATGTAATTAGTTAAGGACCTCTAGAAGAAATCATCCTGGAGTAGAGTGGGCCCTAAATGCAATGACTGGGTTTCTTATAAGAAGAGGAGAGACACAGACACAGAGGAGGAGCCACGTGGAGATGGAGGCAGAAATGTAGGGAGGTGGCCACCAGCCCAGGGACGCCTGGAGTCCCAGAAGCTGGAAGAGGCAGGAAGAACCCTCCCCTGGAGCCTCCGGAGGGAGCGTGGCCCTGTGACCCCTTCATGTCAGACTTATGGTCTCCAGAACTGAGGGAGGATCCATTTCTGCTGTTTTAAGCCACCAACTTTGTCATAATTTGTTATGGCAGCCGTAGAAAACTAATACATTGAGATTTTAAGATCATCTAAGAAGCTTGCCAGCCATTTGCAGAAATTTAGGACAACTCTTGGAAAAATCATAATTATTGTGTTGTTATCATAATTATTTAGAACACCCAAGGAAAGAGATAAAGAAAAAAATCTATTATAGAGCTCTACTGTTTTGGTTTGTTTTTATAACAATCAAAATGTGATAAAAATATAAAGATATGCAGATTTTAAAATTTTTTTGAACTATAAGCTTCAATTCAAGATCACATGCACACCACAGACATAAATTGTCTCCATTTAAGCTAACCTCCATCTAAAGAAGATAAATCCTGAACTGATGACACCAGCATAAGTAGATGTTTCGAGGAAAATGGAACCTTCAGTGTTTGTGAAAAAGGAACACCTGTCAAATGTAAGCAGTGGAAATAAACACGGTTTATATAAAATGAGGCTTTCACGGATTTTGACAACCAGGAGTTCACTCATACTGAAATAAAAAAATATTCTAGTAAATATATTCTCTCCTGTGTTAATTAGCTTTCATTTTGTACTTTGGAGTCAAAAACACTGCAATAGCTAATCATCCAGAAGGTGTTTATTAACTAGCAGGCACTCGGAAGACAAAGGCCTCGTGGGCTATGAACCCTGCCTTCAAAGAGGTTAGAAATCGGTTCCCAGAAGTCAACGTCATCCACATGATGAAACAAAGCCACACACAACTGAGTGTGAATTTTATGGTTCAAAATGAGTTCAGGGACAGGGAATGCCATGCCAGTGTGAGCCTCCATTTTCACAGAAGAGAAATACACAAAAGGTAGGTGGCTCTCAATGGGGTTGATGCTTCGCTCCCCCTCCCCACCAGGGGACACTCGGCAACATCTGGAAATATTGGTTGTCATGACTGGGGTGGGAGATGTTACTGGTATCTGGTGGGTAGAGGCCAGGAATGCTGCTCAACATCCTACAATGTACAACACTGATCCCCACATAAAAGAAACATTCAGTCCAAAATGTCAATAGTGCCCAGGGTCAGGAACCATGAAATCGACAGTACACTTAGGATAAGAGGTGAAGTCCTTCCATGCTAGATGTTTATCCACAGCACTCATCATACCATATCATCCTATGCATTTTGTGATATCTGTCTGTTTTTCATTTTTTTCTCACTGGAATAAAAATGTTATCTGCTCAGGGATTTTTGTCGTTTTTCTTCACTACTTTATTCCTAACAGAAGGCACCACAGGGCAAACACCACGTACTGAGTATATGTCTTGAATAAATGAATGAATGAATGAAAGCCACTATTACATTTTCCTTGGCAAAGCTATCTGCGTCAGGGTAAGAAAAATTGTCTTAGCATCACTCAAGTTATAACACACATGGTTCTCTTTCTCTCTCTTTCATTTTTTTTTTAAATTCAGGACTGCCTACAAAACCTTGTGAATTTTGTTTGCCAGTTCATAGCCAAAAGATGCCTTATCTATATTTTCTTGACAGTTATGGGGAGTTAATGCCTTATGGTCAATGAATTAATTTGCATTGCAGTTGGGTCAATGTTGGTCTTCCCCTGATAGACATATCAACTCCTGCCAAGTTCACAAATTTGGATTCCAGAGCCTGCAGTGGCAGGATCAAATCCCCAGTCATGGACGACTGGCTGAAATGAATCCATATTTGGAGACCCTTTGATGGCACTCTATCCTGGATACACTTCATCCATTCTTGCATCCATCAGTTGGGTCGGTACAATGATTAGCCAATCCTGATGGATGGAGACGGCACTGGGGCTCAGCACTGGAAGGACTGTCATGAACCACTGGACTTTTCAGATACAATAAGTGGGCCAACCTGTTTGGGCAACAAGAGTCCTTGTGCAGAGTTTCAGATAAGTGAGGTTGAGGACAAAGTTTTCAGATATATGAACGATAAGAAAGAGACAAAGGTGAGTTGCTGGTCTCCCTACTTGCACTCAATTTTATGAGTAATATGGAGCATTTTTGTTTCAAAGGGCTGGTCAATTTCAAGTGGAAATGTCCTCTGGACATGTAGAAGGGTAGAAATGAAAATTGAGTGAAAAGATCAGGGTCAGAGACGTGAATTGAAGTGATCTAATCTTTGATGTGAGCACTGAATGCCTAACAGCAAATGAGCTCAAAAGAAGGACGAAAAAATCTGAATAGGACTACAAGTGGAGAAAGTGAATTAGTAATGAAAACACTTTCCTCAAAGAAAACCCCAGGCCCGGATGGCTTCAGTGGTGAATCCTACCAATTGCTCAAAGGCAAATTAGCACCAATCCTTCACACACTCTTTAAAAATAAATAGAAGAGGAGGGAACACTTTCCACTCATTCTGTGCAGAGAATAGTACTCTGATACTTAAAGCTGACAAAGACATCACCAGAAAAAATCTCTATAGATTTATCTTTTTATAAATATAGATGTAAAAATCCTCAAAAAATACTAGCAAAACAAATCCAGCAATATATCAAAAGGATTATCACTGTGACCAAGAGAGATTTATTCCAGGATGCAAGATTAGTTTACCCTTCAAAAACTGATTAACGTAATGTACTATACAATAGAAAAAAGGACAAAAACTACATGGTAATATTTTTTTAAAAAATCAACTCAAAATGGATCAGGTCTAAAATAAGATCTAACACTATACAACTCTGAGAAAAAAAAAAAACATAGGCACAAATTGATGTGCCCTTGGGTTAAGCAAAGACTCTTCACACACCGCACAAAGAGCAAAACAAAAAAAGAAAACATAGATAAATGGAACTTTATCAACATTAAAAACATTTGTGCTTCAAAGGGTACTGTCACAGAAGTGGGGGAAAAACGAAATAGGAGTAGATATTTGCAAATCCTATATCTGATAAGAAACACATATCCAGAATATGTTATTTAAAAAAACTCTTACAACTCAATATTAAAAAGATAACTACCCCAATAAAAAAATGGGCAAAGGATCTGAACAGACATTTTTCCAAGGAAAATAGACAAATGGCCAGTAAGCACGTGAAAAGATCCTCAACATTAGTAGTCACCAGGGAAATGCACATCAAATATGATAGTACCTTTTACCCACTAGGATGGCTATAGTCAAAATGACTGACAAGAACACGTGGTGAGGATGTGGAGAAATTAGAGTCCTTATGCTGGTAGAAATGAAAATAGTGCAGCCACTTTAGAAAGAATTTGGAAGTTACTCAAATGGTTACACAGAGTTATCGTATGACCCAGAAATTCTATTCCTGGGTATATACTCAAGAAAAGTGAAAATGTGTATCCACACAAAAACTTGTACATGAATGTTTATAGCACCATTATTCGTAATACAGAGATGCATTCCTTAACCACGGGGATACATTCTGAGAAATGCGTCATTAGATGATTTTGTCGTTGTGTGAACATCATAGAGTGTACTTATACAAACCTAAATGGTATAGCCTACTACACACCTAGACTATATGGTACTAATCTTATGGGACCACTGTTGTATACGTGGTCCACTGTTGACCCAAGTGTCATTATATGGTGCATGACTGTATCCAAAAAGTGGAAACATCCCAAATGCCCATCAGAAGATGAATGGGTAAACAAAACATGTTGTATCCATACAAGGGAGTATTACTTGGTCATAAAAAATAACAAAGTACTGATATATGCTACAACACGGATGGACCTTGAAAATTTAATACTCGGTGAAAAAAGTCAGACACAAGAGACCACATATTGTATGATTCCATCTACATGCAATGCCTAGAAAAGGCAAATCCATAGAGACAGAAAGTAGATTAGTAGCTGCGTAATTCTGGGGATCTGGGGGAATAGGCATTGAGTTTTTCTTTGGAGTGATGATAATGTTCAAAAATTAGATGGCATCGATGGTGGTGCCACTTTGTGAATATACAAAAGGCCATTGAATTGCACGCTTTAAATGCATACATTGTATATAAGCTGTGTTAAATAAAGCAGACAGACAATGACAAGTAGGAGTGGAGACAAACTCAATAGGTCATTTACATGTTAAGCATTCCAAGAAGATTAAGAAAGATGGGGATGCAGTAAAGGCCTTTAAAAGTATTTGGGGCACCAGAGAAAAGGCCTATGACATATGAGTGGCCCTTGAGAGAACAGTTTTGATGAAATATGATTAAAAGGGACGAAGCTGGTTAACCAGGCATGAAAAGGGAAGAAATAGACAAGGTACAACTGAAAAAATGAGCACCATGAGAAAAAGAGATGTAGAAGTCATGATTGTACATTTGCTCAAGATTCTTTTTTGTAAAGATGTGAAATCCTATGCATGGTTTTGACAAAGCACTACTAAGGGAAAGAATGAATAGTATTTCTAAATGATATTATATGTTTATATTTAGGAGGGAGAGGGGGCTAGCGACGAGGGGAAAGGATTCTTACAGATTCAGAAACATGAGAAAGAGACACTGGTGGGATGTCCTCCATGTGTTCAAAAAGCACAGAATGGAATATATACATACATATATTGTTCATCTCTCTAAGAAAAAAAGAATAATTAGGTCATCTAAAAAGATATCCAGACATGTTAGTGAAGAGCCATGGGTCACTTTGAATGATAGAAAACATTTCTCATTCCAAACAGGAAACATTCCCTCATTCCAAAATTGTTTTCCCAACTCTGGTACAAATCTTAGTTTTACTGGATAGAATTCAGAGTGTTTCTCTGTGGGACCGTGTAATACTTATGTCTACACTAAAATGTGCGTCTTTATAATCCTACCCACCTGTTTATGACAAAACCCATTTCATAGGACACAACCTTCTTTCCGTGATATCTGAACCTATAATAAAAGCTGTTGTACTGAATGCGCAGAAAATCAGTGCCTGCCGTCTCAGATAATTAAGAGAATCAACAGGGCCCTACAATTGATTTATCCACATAAAGACCCTAGCTTATCCATGGCTCAGGGCTGCAACAGCAAAGGATTGCAGCATTTAGTGTTCTAAAATATTTCTGATTATTTATATTGAGAATTGCACACTTCATTCAAAAAAGCTATTTTTTTAAACGAACGAAAAACTACCCTACCCATTAGATCAGACTTACCCAATCAATGTGTTACAATGTAATTTTATTGGAAAAATACATTTATATTGCTAAATGAACAATGCATCTGCCATGTCTGGGTAACATTTTGCTCCCTAAGAGATTCACTTTGAACCCACACCTTGCATCTTTCAGAGTTCATTTTCATAAAGTCAATGACTTATTGACATGTGATTAGGCAAAACTAGGAGAGTTATACTAGTTGAGAGAATGTGCCCGCCCTATGATGTGTGTGCCCACGTGCTCATTCATTTCATGTTTCTTGTAAAGCAGGCTATTACAGGTTTGCAGTCAAATGTCAGAATAAGAAATAAAAAAGATCTGCAGGCTAGAATGTGTATAGTTGTGCAGTGTTTCAGCCTCAGCAGGGTTTGAACTTGTGACTCTGACTGCCTTTCAGAGATTTCTCCGATATCTGACTTGAAAGACCAAATCTCCTCGAGTATATCCAGGGATGGAAGAAAAGACACATATGAAGCATGCAGGTATTTACTTTTCAGGGATTGTTTAAAAAACGTTTGTGTGACATAATTATCACCAGAATCTTAATTCCCAGCCCACTCCAATCAAGCTAATGGATTTTGGCTCTCAATTTCAATGGTTCCCCTCAAAACTTTCCAGCTTCTCTCAACACTCAACTCCCCAATGACCTTTTCTTTTATTTGCAATGATGCTCATGTCCCTTTTCCCCATGAAGACAGGGGCCATCTTATCCTAATCGAGTAAAAATGCTTAACCCTCCATACACTACATGAGAAGCACAATGAAGAAAACACACAAAGGAGAGAAAGTGGTTTGTTTCTTTTAGAATTAATAATCTTAAGATACTCTGTTTTATCTTAAGATACTCTGTTTTGAATGTAAAAATTTCTGGGAGAGAACATTTTTCTTTTTTTGGTGAGGAAGACTAGCCCTGAGCTAACATCTGTTGCCAATCCTCCTCTTTTTCCTGAGGAAGTTTGGCCCTGGGCTACCATCTGTGCCCATCTTCCTCTACTTTATATGTGGGATGCCACCACAGCATGCCTTGACAAGCGGTGTGTAGGTCTGTGCCCAGGATCCACACCTGCGAAACCTGGGCTGCCAAAGCAGAGCGCATGAACTTAACCACTACACCACCAAGCTGGCCCCAGAGAACATTTTTCAGGTATATCTTGTGTGATTAGTAACTCAGGCTGACACGATACTCTGGAACCAATTAACTGGAAATTATGTATTTATTGAATAGATTCTTCTATCAAGTGTGTCTTAACATTGTGATTTCCAAAAGTGGCTAGCCACGTAAAATTAAAATTCCAACTTCTTTTAAGAAATTCTGAATCATCCATAAGGAGATCAAGGAGATTCTCCACAGCATGGCACATGTTAGTCAATAATGTTGCACATTTGAGATAAGAAAAAAGTCTTTTGTACCTTCTCTCCACCCTTCTCCAAATTTTCTTCACCCAATTAATTCCTTCACATCTCTCTTCGTTTCCATTTGCTGCAGAGTTTACCTTCCCCCCAGCCCTCTGTCACCTCAGAACAAGGGATCCTCTTGGCTCTGCTGTTCACATTAACCTTTATACAAATGGCACCTTCCTCGTTATAGTCTTTACCCCACTGCAGTGGTTTCTATATCTGCTCCCATGTGCCTCTGAAGTCCCAAAGACAGAGCATGCATTCCATGTGAACCCTCCTTATTTGCAGACCAAATAAAATTAATGCAGTGGGCATGTTTAGCCACCAGGAGGCAGAAGAGGAAAGTCCAAGCAAAGGATCATGAAGAACAAAACAGGACCATGAACTTGTCTACTCCCAGAGTTCCGGTTCATAACAACAGCAGCTACAACAAAGACCGGATTGCAGTGTTTCCATGTGACTATCAAATGCACAGAAACCTACTGATAAAGAAGACTATGAAAGACTATTTTTTTTTTTTTTTTTTTGAAAAATCTCTTGGTTTTTCTTTTTTTCATAGCTTTTGGATCAGAGAAGTGATGCCAACCCTCCCGTCCCCAATGCACGCATCCTATACCTGTGCTATCTAGAGTACATACTCCCCTCCACCCTGCAACCCGGCTTTGAGAATCACATCAGCAAGTGTTGCAGCAGCAAGACCCAGAGAGCCAGATAACCTCAGCCACTCACCGAAAAGGGTGTTGTTCTAAGGGTTCCCATCCTTTCCTTCCATCATCTTTCATTTCCTGGTGTTGAGCGGTTTCACACAATTCTTCTCCCCTCTGCATCCCATGCTGTCACACTTCTCCCATGCCTTTTACTTCTTGACTTTCGTTTATTTTTCTCTAAATATTAGCAACACTCCACCTTCCCTTTGTGCCCATTTAACTTTTTACAGCATTTTTTTTTTTTTTTTTTTTGTAGCTCAGGAATGCATGGTTTCTCTTTTCAGATGGAGACAGGAAACTTTTCCAGTCGGAAATCCAATCGGGGGAATACGAGAGGAGAGGAATATACTGGAATTAAGAGGGTGCCATCAAGACATGGAGATCCTTGAAGGGAGAAATGATTCTTTTCCTTTATATACACATTTATGAACTTTTGACTTGATAAAAAGATGTGCTCCATTTGTAATTGAAGAGAAAATTCTTAACAAGACATATAAAAACAACGAAAAGAGAGAAAAAGTTTCTTAGAAGAAAAATCAGTGAAAGCACCAAATAGTGAACATCTTTAACTCCCAAGTGACAGAGGAATGTACATGCCATCTATACAGTGGCTTGACATTTTGCAGCAGAGGTGCATATGGCATATTATAGTGACTCACTAAAGTATCACTGGTGCAAAATGTTTGGGCAGAAATGCACACACATGGAATTCAGATCACAGCTCTTTACAGGAAATTATCAATCCTCACCTCCAATGATTCTCAGACTCCTTTTACTGAATGAAATCTGACATGGGAACACCGATATTTTAAAGGAGCACCAGTGAAACTACTCTGGCTGATGTGAAAAGGCCTCCAAGTGCCACCCACCCTCCATTTCTGATGGAAACCAATACCCTGTAAAGGAGACCAGAACAGCAAAGGTGGTCACACCATTATAGCATGCATTTAGCTCAAGTCATGTGAATTTTAATGCAAATGCTCTTCCTGCTCTGCATGTAGACTGCCTTTATTTCGAACCATTTCTGTCTTGTATTCAAAGTAATGATGCCAATGCACCCAGATGGGTGTACGCAATGGACGACCTTAAAGAGAAAGGCAACTTCAGAATGCTGTTGGTTATACAACCTTCCCTGAGAGGAAAACTTTCAAGATGCCAACAACACCTGAAAAACGAGCAGGTGTTTCTGATACCTTTTGAATCCTTGAAAAAGTCAGTTATATAAACCTATGGGCCACATTTCTTAAGACCATGAAATACCTGTCAGATGAGACATCCACTGAAGTCATCATTTGGCTCAATGGTCTCAACTCCATTTGAGGGCAACAGACAGGAAGCAGGCAATGGAATGTGTTCTAGCAGTTAGACACCCAACTTGATGATAAAGTGCTAGATCCATGGCACCCAAGAGCTTTGATGTGACAAATGCCATTGTTGGGGCTGATACCACCATCATCGTGCACCATAGTGGAGTACCACTAACGATTTGATAGAAATGAATCAGCTATCAAGGACTCGCTTTGGGGAACATAAAAATACACTGTAAGTGTCATGTCACAATTTTTTATCTGGAGCAACAATAAGCGCATCTGACATATTTTGTGCAATTATAGAAGCTAAATCTGAGTCGTATTTGGTTTCCTAACACATTTTGTAGTTTACCTGATTTGTATTGAACACTGACTGGCAAGGCTGGAGGTGAGATCTTTGGCTTCCGTTAGACCTGGGCTTCAATCCCAGCTCTGACCCCAACAAGCTGTATCACTGTGCGTCCATCTCATCACTTCCGAGCCTTTGTTTCCCCCTAAGTAAGGTAAGTGAACCCTTCCAAGGGAGTTTACGAGGATTAAAGGAAGTAACACCTATAGTAACCCATTGCTGACCACACTGAAGGCTCTCTCTGTGTTGGCGCTAGATCCTATATATATATATATAGGATCAATCTGAGGCAAAAAGACCTTAAAGCATGAATGAGGCATCAAATTGTAGGATAACCCAAAAAGTAACAGCATCTGAGTGAAGTGAAATGAACATTACAATGGAGGCAGAACTGATCAACTGAAGACGCAAAGACATGCAAATTCGAGACAATTTATGAGGGAAGTGGAGGTAAGAGCCACAAATAAATAAATCCCAGGTATTTCCATCAGTAAGAATCAGTGAGGAGATTTCTCTTTTATATCAAAGGTTTTTGGACAATCACCACTTTAAAAAAAATAAGAAGCAGATGTGATAGAACTCAAGTTTTGGATATATATGCCTTCCTAATGACAACGCTGTACGGCAGAACAAATACACAATATGCTTGTACAAGAGCATCTCTCTTGAGAATAAATGGGACGGCAGTTAAATCATTAGACCTTATGTGGGTATAAATAATTACCTTATAGCTATAATGACACATCCCAGTTTGCCTGGGACAATCCCAGTTTATTAATAGCATATTAATAACTCTCAAAGTGTCCTGGATTCGACAATAAATTATATGGTCAGTAGCTAGAAGATTGTGTCACCCAGTTCTGATTAAAGAAAACTCTCAGATTTCAAAAAGCAAGCATGAAGATCCTCTCATTTATTTCACATTACAACATCCTATAATTATTATTTTTTAATTCAAGTGGTTCAGTTTGGATGACGGTGTTGGATAGATATTAGCCATTACGTATTTGGCCAGTTTCCACTAATACTGTGGATCAACAGTGACATTAGCACAATGTCCGGTGATATTAATAGCACTGGAAATTATAAGGTGACTGGGTGTACTGATGGCCCGTCATGGGCAGTGAAACGTCACATACATAAACCCATCGGACCTTTACACTGTAAGTAGAATAACCTTGCAAGGGAGAAGATGCTTCCACCTTCTATAGAGACTCAAAGAATATTAGCTGACTTCCTCAGTGTCACACCACAGACATGGAGTAGAGGGAATATGCTAGTTTATTTCTGTTTCATCCTAAAAATTCATGTCCTTTCCACACCAGCATCCTGTTTCCATTTTTACTATAATTCATCCGTTTAGCCCTCTCTTTTGGGTAAGAAAACAGCATGTTTTTACTCTGCAAATAAAACCATTCCTCAGACAGAAAAATAGCATTTATGCATTTATTACTTTTTGAAGAAAAAAACTCAACCAATACTTTGACATTTTGCTAAAAACACACGTATTCATATCAAAAGCGCTAGTTGGAATGATCACCACTGTGATTATTGTGCCATCTTGATTGATCATCTTTTAAAATGTGTGGATGCCAATGGTTGAAAAAGATTTTTCGAGACTGATAATAGTGATTTCCTGCAAGGAAAAAGTTAATGCTCCCTAGTAGTTTCCAAGAGGTTGATAGGCACAGTCAAGATCTGTGACAGAGATAAACTTAGTCACATTTTTAAATCTCTGTCACCACGTATAATCAGCAAAGTTGGCACATTTCACTCCATCCAATAAAAGGGGCCTGTAGTCTTCTCGGCGGTTCCACAGTAGCTCATTCGCGGGATGTAAAATAGACTGGAGAGAGATGCTAAATTGCTTCTTTTATTTCTGTACCACCTCTCTCACAGCTCTCTGTTATCTTACCACAATTTTTTTTAACTCTCAGTAGCAAAACGTAGACTAAAATTTTTCAACGAGAAAAGTTCTAAAGCCAAGAACAATTTTTTTTCTGTTTTTTAAATTAAGAGGCATATAATTCCCACAGTACTTTTCCAGATCTGCACTTAATTCATGAACAGGCCAAACGGATAAGAGATTGCCACGTAGAGCTGCTTAATACGGTTCGGCTTTAGAGGGGAAAAAAATCAATTTTTTTTGAAATCTAACCTTTTAAGCCACATCCACACATCATGCATCCAAGAGAACATTTTGTTATTCCACCAAAACAAGAACTTGATCAATGCCCCGTGCTTCATTCAGAAAACAGCGCCCAGAGCTCCTCCTGGGTCTGACGATGCTGCACAGAGTCCAAGACACTGCCCGCTTTGAAAGGGCTATGTGCAGCCCCCCGACATGTTGTCTCCTCCACCCACCTCTTTGTTAGAATGGACCTTTTGTAAAAAGATCAAGAAACACGATTTCCTGTTTGAAACTCTAGTGGCCAAAGCAAGTAGCCAGAAGCCTCTGAAAAATATTCAGAGAGGCATGCAATCATTGCTATGCGAAATTAACTAAAATTACTCCACAAAGATCTGGCTCATAGAATCTGTGAAATAAGAATAAAAAATAAAATCATGAAATGAGAAGGTCTTTGACTTTAAGGCTTTTTGTTTTCTTTAGTGTAAAAAACCAACAGGGAATTTCAAGGACTTTATTAATGCACCAAGAGACACAACTTTGCAAACATCTATGGATGACTTGCATTTCTCAATTAGAAACACATTTCTACTACTCACCCCTCTATCCGGGGTCTTTTGAATAGGTGAATATTTTCACATGTGAATGAAAAAAAATGCTCAAGATAAATTTAAAACATTGAGTTGAAAATAAACTATTCTTGGTAATATTTGCCTATTTGGAGGAAACATTTTCAGTTGTATTTCTCGTTTCACAGAGCTCTGTTAGTTCATTTTATTTTATTTTTTATATTTTACCATAACCACCCTGTGACTTACACATCTCAGTAATAACCATACTGTTAAAAACTCAATTTTCTGCACCATTTCAATGCATTTTTGCCTTGAAAACAGACTTTTTTTACCTAGGCCAAGGGATATTATTCACAAACTGTACAACAGCAGGCAAAATCATAAAAGGAGGTACATCTCAAAATATTACTCCCAAAATATATATATTTTCCAACCCCCAATTGGAGGACAATGAATTAAACATCAAAGCAATGGAGAGCTACTCTTGAATTTCCATGCACTTAAGCCATGTCCTTTAACTGTAAATCACAAAATGTTACAAAATTCAAATAAGAGTTAAGTTCCATTGCATGCAAATGTGACGGCCATATAACCACACAGCAGTTCTTCAAGGCCCAACAAACACAGATAACCAGTTAACAATTAGGGAAAAGATTTTCCTACAGACAATCAACTAATTAATCCACCTACACAACCATAAAAGAAAGCTACTATAGCCATTTTCAACTCTTACCAAATTATCACTCATTACCAAATGTTATCACACACATCACCAAACTTTTTCACTCCACAAAGGTATGTGGGCTAGTAAAGTATGCATTCAGCCCACAGAAAGAGGTGCTTTAAATAAATCTTATTTTAATTTGATGACCTTGGAGTCTGCATTTGTTTGAGGAGGGATTGGGGTTCCATGAAATAAAATTCCTGGATTAAAAACTGCACAGTAAAACAACAGATTGCGTGTGCAATCAAGTATTAAAAGGAACAGATAAATCCTAACGGGAAGCGAGCACTGTGAAGTAGAATTTCCTAAGAATTGGAGTGACACAATTCCAATCAGTTAGTCCCAACAAGATAAATGGCAGACTTTTGTCATTGCCTCGCACACGGTCACGTATGTGATGGAATCACTCACCTAAAATTCCCAGCCGGTAATTGATTGTTATCACAATGACGTTCCCGTAGCTTGCCAGAATGCTGCCGTCGATCATATTGCCGGTACCCTCCATATAAGATCCACCGTGGATATAGACCATAACTGGCTTCTTACTGTTCTGATCATGGATGTCTGGAAAAAAGCCAAATAAGGAAATACAATAAAGAATCATACTGATTAACTGATCCTAAATACAGGGCAACTAACACTGCTTCCTTTTCCTGGCTTTGAACTGAATCAATCCCATGTCTGTTTTTGAATTATATACACCTCGATAAGATTGCCTAAGGAAAATGGGCAATGTTATGATAGATTCTACAAATAGAAACAATATTTTGAGAAGCCTATAGACATTTGAAGTAGTATATATGCATATATCTAAAACACTAAAAGTTAAAGGATTACGATGAAATACTTATTTCCTAAATGGTGCTCAAACTCTAAAAGGTGACTTAAATTGAAGAAGCACATGGCATCCATTACAAAATATATTTTCACCGTCTAAGTGAGTGTGGAACCAACTTCAAAATTATCATTTATTTCTACTATAACTGCCATCTTCAGTCAAAGGTGAGCTTATAGATTCATTTTTAACTTAACGATGGGAACATAAGAGGAGGAGTGAAACTATAAATTTTCAACACAGGACAGATGATGACAAAACAAATCAATGGTTAAAAATTATCAATAGAACAGAAACGTGTAAAAATGAAAACAAAAAAAGATGTCCAGGCAAGTGTTTTTGCTCTATCTGACTGATTGTAATACCCCAACATATTTAAGTGACAAAAAGGAAAGGGATGAATATAAATGGCACAAGATTGCAACCTCAAGATGAAATGATTGAAATGCTCTATATTTTCACAGGGAATATAAACTCCCATTGTGATTTGCAACCAATGAGTAATCTCAGCAATTACTTTATTATGTTACTGAACAATGATGTAAAAACAGTATTTTGCAATGGTCTGTGATGATAAAAATTCAGACACCATTTGTCCATTTCTAGAGTCTGGTTTCTGAAAAGTTATGATTAAATAACCTACTTAGGGTTAATCATTCATTAGGCTTACATTTAATGTGTAAGCAGACTGACTTCAACTAGAATTATTTGCACACAGACATATGTATGTGTGTGTAAATAATTTAAATATCTGTATATCATCAAAAGAAAACCAAATCTACCCATGTACATTTTCACTTTTTTCTTCAACGGAGTTTTTATTATCCTAATTCACTGAGACGCTTTTGAAATATCAGAAAAGAATTTTAAGGAAATGAACCACCATCATCTGGATAGTGGCAACTAATAAAGTGAATTATGATCACAACATCGAACATGCTCATTAGGTGCCCCTGTACAGAGTACAGAAGGCAGGAGAAACCTACTGGTCACAGTCAAGTACAGAAAAAGAGTACTAAGATGCCCATTTGTGTGCAGATAGTTAATCCACAGCAGAAGAGCATCTTTTATTTTCTCATATAAAATTCATATAGAAAGTAAAAATCCTTTATTAATCATTTATTCATCATATGCTCCGGAATTGTTAAATGAACTGATGTCTCTATAAGGTGTGGTGTTTGCGTGATCCACCCCTCTCTCCGGCCCCTGATTTGCTGGTTTTGCCCTTATTTATTTTACCATTACCTGCTGTTGGCTACTCCATGGTGGAAAAGGAATAAGTAAAGATTGTGAGAGGGCTGCTTTAAGGGGTTCCCTCAGAAAAATTGTTCGGTTAACAACTCTTACCTTTCGAGACACATAGAACAAGGTTCTCATGAACTTGAGGGAGTGATAACCAGATGTCGTATTAATCCAAAGTTAAAAAAAAAAACCCACAGGTTATGCGTATTAAATGAAAACTAGACGGCATTTTAATGGTACTAAAGTTGCATTGTGAAAACAGATCCCAATGATCAAAAGGAAATATACTAAAAAGAGAGAGCAGAGCAAGATGCGAATTATATCCTTAGATGGTTTACGCCATCTCTTATGAGAATAAGGAGAAGAGTTTTTTAAAATATATATATTTTTTTGAATACTGATATACCTGCAGGTGTTCTGGGGCCCTCACCAAAGGAGAGGCTAGCTGCTGATTCAGGTGCAGCACATGATACTCAACACCATCCACAGAGCTCTCGTAGAGAGCTCCTAGAGGTAGGGACCGCTCTATGAATGCAGGTAAAAAATAAAATAAAATAATGATAATGTTAAGAGAAGACCAGGTGTGAAAGCAATGTTGGCAAAGTTTCTTCGCTTGGAGAGCTGTTCATGTATGAAAGAAATCAAAGAGGGCAGCAAAAACAAGCCACTGTTAAAAAGGCACTTTCCATGAGGTGTTGGTGTCCAGCACCAAACTCTCTACCCACTTCTCCACTTTAAATTGCCTTTCAGCCCGAGAACCACAGGTTCCTCGAGGGCCTTCATCCTCTAAGGTAAATAGAGTTCGGTGGATTTTGCTACTCAGATGGGAGACGCGTGCTTACCCATTGTAGAGAGACTTCACCGCAGCAAAGGCTTATTTTCAGACTTTGTTTCTTTTCTTTTAAACGAGTTATTCTGCTGAAAAACTAGGATCAGTGTGCTAGTGGTCTCTTAGATGCCACGTAGCTTCCATCTTTTAAAAAGAATCAATTTACTTTGGGTGGATAATCTGTCAAGCAATTTGGGATCCTTCAAGAAGAAACTTTCCATAGTAATCAAGTATTTTGGGGAGGAAAATAATGTTTTCTAAATAACCGTGGTGTGAAAAGAAAGTTGCACAGTGCTAGCTTTTTGACTTTGTTCACTTTTGTTATCCCTATTTGTTTTTCTTTAAATGCTGCTAAAAGGCAGTCCTGAAAGAAATAACAGCATCTCATTAAAACACTTTTTCATGTATTTCACTGTGAGCCAGAGAAGATTCTTTGAAACCTACTTTGGAATCAGTCTGTTTGAAAAAAACAACAAAAACTGAAATGCCAGCTCCCAAAAAAGTTCTACCAAGGTGTCTTGCAGAATTAGAATTGTACAGTTCAGAGAGACTGAAGAAGACCAAAGTTCCAAAATACAATATTAACTTACAAAATAACACTGGGAAGGAAGCAAAGAAAGTATACATGCATGTTTTAAAATTCCATTTTCTCTTCTTGTGACCAAGCCAAAAAAAAGGAAAAAGAAAAAGAAAAAGGCAGGCTTCCTTGTAAACAGCATTTTGTTACTCACTATATATTCAGAAACAATGTTTATATGTCTTCTCACAGGTGATTTGCAGTCATCTACAAGGTCACTGGGGTTAAAAATGACAGTGGTTTCCAAAGAAGAAGAAAATAAAGAAGCACACCAAAGTGTACTCATTTCAGAGAAGGGGAGGAAAAACAGATTGAAATGAAAAAAAAAATAGAGAGATAGATACAAAATCATGCATCAGGATCGAGCTTTGAAAAATCAAAAAATACCTTCATCTTCACCACGGTCATTACTGGTTATATCATCTGCGTTTTTCTTTGTGTTGGCTCCTGGGTCATATTGAGAAGGAAAATAAAGGGAAAAAGAGAATTCAAAAACAACAGGTTTGCAAAAAAATCAGAAGAGAAAGAGCTACTACCCAGTAAAAGAAAAAAAAATAATAATGTCACACAAAAAGTTGAAATTTGTTACATTTGGATTTCAAAAAAACAAGTGCGATGCAAAATGCATATAAACATAAAGATGTCAACAAGAACAAATTCAAAATGTTATTTGCAAAAAATATTAGATATCCGGTGAAAATGCAGTTTGGGGATTAAAATGATACTACTGCCAAAAAAAAAAAAGAAAAACCTAATGCGAGTTAAAAAGAAAATTAAACTATTAAAAAAAGATTTCCAACATTCTTAAAGGAAATGCATATGAAGTATTCAATGTTCCCCTAATTTTAACATGTTATAATCTAGATAAATTTTTGAAATGTCACTGATACACTTTGGTTAGGAAATTCTATAATGTACGAAGAAACACATTTAAACAGTAAACATGGAAGAAGTTGAATCACAACATTTTAAAAGCAACATTAGTTTCATGCATAAGAACTTAAAAACACACCATTTCAAATAAAAATCAGAAATGTCACTAGTTAATTTAAATCTCGAAGATTCACTTCTCACCAGCAGTAAGAGACGACTACCCATTGGTTGCTCCTATTGTCTACCATAAAAAAATCTACACTTTAAGTATTTCTTAAGTCAAGACAAAACATTACAAATCATGTTCTCTGTTCTTGAAACACTTAGTGAATATTATTTGAATGTTATTGCTATCTGAATTCATTAAAAAAAAGAAGTCACCTACCTTGATCACCTGAAACCAGCCGCATAGGTATTTCCATGTAGGCAAAATGCAGGGAGGGTCCATTAACCACACCGAACAGACTCTCCTATGCTCTCTATGTGCAGGGCACCATTTTGGTTCTTATATTTTTCAGACACAAGAGGGCAAAACATTTATTATCGCTTGAATTGTTTAGTTAGTTGGCTCAATTGTCTTATTTTTATAGACGGACACAGCCCTGGTATGCATATGCATATGATTGAACTGTGTCAATCAACTAAATCAATCTTTGCCTTCGTATAGGGTGCTAGGATATGTGAATTAAGTGAGAGGGAAAAAGGTAACTGTCATCCACAACACTTGTCTCTGAAAGCCATCCTTCCGTTCTAGATAACTCAACGGAGCTTAAACATGTTTTGAAATAAAAATTTGAAGTTGCTGTTTTTGTAGATCAAACAAGAGTCAAATATTGTCGATTTCAGGTGGCTCAACGTGTTTTACGAAGCAGACCTGGGTGGGTGGGAAACTTGAAGCATTGTATTTGATTTTTGAGGTTTAAATATTCCCATTGTAAACAATTTCAAGCTACCAACGTAAGGTTATTGAAGGCAGAGCTGGAAAGAGGTGCCCAGGATCCTTCGGGACTCCAGCATACCACTAGTTTTACCCAATCTGCCTAAAGGTAGAGTTGAGTCTTGTAGGAAACAATCCTTTCTCCTTATAACACATTTATTTCCAATCCCTTCGAAAGTATCAGGACACTGATGTGTTAATCTATTATAGTCATTAGCTTGATATTGAAATCTATTCATGCCCAAGAATTCTATTGAATTTAAGTACCTTAAAACAAACTTTTAAGAAATTAATCTCCATCAAATTAGCTCAACTGTCTTTTGGGTTTCTTTTCACCAGGATTTATAAATATAAAATCTATTTGAAAGCTAACTCCTGGACTGAATTTATGACTAAGTTGTGTAAAGAAGCCTAAAAGAGATGCCTTTTTTAGAGAAATAGGCTACATGGATAACACAACCAAGCAGTTTGTGTTAGAAAACAAGTCCTTCTCTTTTCTGAAAAAAAAAAAAAAAAAATTCAATTCACTCACAGAGGAAGATTCTAAGTTTCTATAGAAACACGTCATGTCTTTCATTAAAAAAGAAAAGATACTTGAAAAATTAAAGCTGTACTTAAAAGACATGGAATGGACTGGGCGAGAAAATGTGCTCCCTTATTAGACTGATTCCCTCCAAGAAAATGTGTTCCTTTAAAGTTTGACTACATCTCCTTATCATAGCCTTCCAGAAAACATGAAGTCAACCTCAAGAAAGGTCTTCTTTAATTAGGACTCCCTACCTGGACTTTGCCTTTCCCATGAGCCTGACTTTATATCGCTGCCTTCTTCTGAATTTTCTCCTCATAAATCTCTTTTCTCTTCCATGCTGAAGCTGGAAGCATAGAAGCGTGAGCACTGGCCTAAACAAAGGCCATTCTGTAAGGTCTGGGGTGAGTTAAATGCCAGAGCTCTTTCCCAAGACCAGTTCTCAATGTTTTCAGGATCACCATCAGTCACAAAATTTGAGTGCGTAATCCGAAATACTTCTGGGGGCAGGATGAAAGGCAGTGCTCAGGCAAACTTCCCCAGCAAACAGAGCAAAATACTCTAAAGATCTGTAATGCTTTTACAGTTTTCATAGCATAGTTATATCGCTGATTAAGTAGCAATCCAGGCTAACCTACCCTCTCTTTGATTCTTTACCAAATTCCTCTGTTAACCCAAGTGTGGTTTTTAAGAGCTTCCCTGAGGTATAGTTTACATACTCTAAAATTAGCTTACCCGAGTATAAAATTCAGTGATTTTTTTAGTCAATTTACAGATTTGGGCAACCATCAGCATAATCTGATTTTAGAACATTTCTATCAACCCAAAAAGACTGTTGGTGTCCAATTGCACATACTCCATATTCCCACCCTCAGTCTCACTAACGTACTTTCCATCCTTACAGACTTGCCAATTTTGAGCATTTCATATAAATGAACTTATATAATACGTAGGCTTTCGTGTCTTGCTTCTTTCACTTAGCATAATGTTTTCAAAGTCCATCCGTATTGTAGTATGCATAAATACTTCATGTACTTTACAGTCATGCACCACATAGGGACCTTTTCATCCAAGACGGATCACATATACGACAGTGGTCCCATACGATCAGTACATAGTAGGCTGTACCATCCAGGTGCGTGTAAGTACACTGTAAGATGTTCACACGATGGTGAAATCACCCGACTACCCATTTCTCAGAACGTATCCCTATCGTTAAGTGATGCATGAGTATATATGGAGGAACAATATTCTACTGTATGGATATACCAAATTTTGTTTATCCATTCATCTGTTGACGGCCATTTGTATTTTTTTCCACTTGGTGGCTATGATGAATAATGCTGCTATGAAAATTTGTGTACAATTTTTTTAATGGACATATATTTTCATCTCTCTTGGGTAGATATCTAGGAATGGAATTGCTATTTTATATGGCAAATTTACGTTTAATGTTTTAACAAACTGCCAGACTGTTATCCAAATCAGCTGCGTCATTGTACATTCCCATCAGCACTGTATATGGGTTCTAATTTCTCCACCTCCTAGCTAAGACTTTTCTTATCTTTTTGATGACAGCCATGCTAATGAGGTGAAATGGTGTCTAACTATGGTTTTAAATTGCTTTTAGCTAATAACTTAATGATGTCCAGTATCTTCTTACATACTATCTTCTATTCTGTAGATGTCTATTCAAATATTTTGCCCATTTTTATGATTGGGTTCTTTGTTTCTTATTATTGAATTGTAAGAGTACTTAGTGTTTTTTAAATACAAGTCTTTTACCAGAAATATCATTTGCAAATATTTTCTCCCAGTCTGTGGCTTCTCTTTTGGCTTTCTCAATGGTGTCTTTTGAAGTGCAAAAGTTTTTCATTTTGATGAGATCTAATTTATTGATTATTTTCTTTCAAAGCTTGTGCTTTGATATATCTAAAAAAATCCTTGCCTAACCCAAGGCCCTGGAGATTTTCTCTTATGTTTATTTCCTAAATGTTTAAGAGTTTTAGTTCTTATATCTTTCATTTATTTTGAGTTAATTTTGATGTTCAATATGAAGGGTTGAAATTCATCTTTTGGTGTTCGGATACCCAATTGTCTCAGCACCATTTATTGAAACACTAACCTTTCCTCATTGAATTGTTGCAACACTGTTGTGGAAAGTCAATTGACTATAAACATGAGGGTTGATTTCTGGACTCTTTAATTATATTCCAGTCTATATTTCTGTGCACATGAGTACCCTACTGTCCTGATTACTATGTCTTTTTAGTACATTTTAAATTAGGGAAGGATAAGTCCTCCAACTTTTTCTGCTTTTTCAACATAGTTTGGTTGTTGTAGATCCTCTGCCCTTCCACACAAAATTTTGAATGAGCCTGTCAATTGAAGCATAAACACCCGCTGAGATTTTGATAGAAACTATTTGCCAAACCACAATTTAAATTAATTTTAGATAGCAGAGCCTGACTCAGAAACATAATTAAATATTGCCTTTAATGTTCTATGTATATTTAATTTTTCACCCTTTTGTTCTTTTTCAACAAGCTGCGGCAATCTTTGTCCTTGCAAATAAAACAAATTAAATGACCTAAAAACAAACCGAGTCCTCCTCAGTATCCAATTTAGTTACAGTCATGAACTATGTAAATGCAGGTATTAGAGGACACAGGGAAAAAGATCTTGCTGGAATTTATTCCAGAGCAAATCCATTTCACGGCTGCCAAGAAAGCCATTTCAAAATCCACACAGGCCATTATGCTTCTCTGTCTCCAGGTCTGCACATTCCCCCAAATGACAACATAACATTCCTTTACATCTAATAACTAGCATCTCCATCAAACCTCAGTGGGGAAATGGTTTTAAATATTAAAGGGAATATTTAAACACCTTCAAACAAAAGTATAGCCATTCCATTATTAATATTTAAATACGATTTTATAAATAAAATATCTCAACGTCCCTGGTCCTGAAGGATGTCCATTCCTTTTATACCTGTCCTTCTAATGTTTCCCATTTAGTGCTTTATCTACATCACTTTCAAAAGGCAAACTATTTAAAATAGTTCTTTGTATCCCAAATGCAATAGAAACACTTTGTAGAGAATTCAGAAAAGGTGGACCACAATGAAGGAGAAAGTAGAAGTCAATGGAAAATCTCCCAGTCACGGACGCTGCTTTTCACATTTCGAGGCAGGAAAGTAACTTTCTTTATCTTCTTTTTAATATACATTGTTTGTTGCCATTATGTATACAAATCATCAAAGTCGTCAGATTTATATGATCACCTTACCTATGCAAGAATATAAAGAAATGATAGAACCTAGAAAACCTTTAGACTTAATTGCTCTTAACATGCGATATCATATTAAAAATGTATTTACCAGTTCACATTTATTTATTTATTTTTTTGCCTCTCAAGAGAGAAAATTCCAAGTTCAATTTCGCCTTGTTATCCTAAATACAAAAAGGGCATGTCGAAGCTAAATAGATTATTTTCAATACCAAGGAAGTTGTGGAATGGGTTATGGGGGAAATAAATGCTTTCTTGGCCATTATAGATACGGGTGAGATTGATTAGTTGTCACCAAGCCACAGAGGAAAATTTCTTTAATCTTCTAATCCAATATCGGGAGGAGACCAGGGAGCACTCGTAAACCGATTCCTTCTACAAATACGTCCTGACACTTTAAATATGCTGGCCCTGGCTGGAAGAGGGGGCAGAAAGATATACTCATTACTTAAATTAATTAAACACTTCACACATCAATTTTAACAGAAGTTCTAACCCCCACTAGAACATTATTAGCATAGTGAATCTGAAAGATAACAGGGAACGTTTTATCTTTGGGGTTTATCCAATGCATGTGCACCCTGAAAAACTGGGTCCCTGCTGAAGACTTCAATTTCTGCATCTGAAGACATCAGCACAGCTGACCTAGTGCTTCTTTTTTCTTTTCTGAAATCAGAACATCCGAAGAAGACCAACTTTCGCTCTGAACGAAAATATGGGTATGTCTGGGAAACCTGTCTAAGGGAGCCTTGAATAAAGAGGCTTCCTGGAAACCAGCATTTGGAATGAACTTTATTTTGTTATACGCCATGGAAATGCAGGACGCTAAGATCTGCCATGGGTAGTGAAGGCCGTGCCTTTGTGATGTGGGAGGAAGGATTTTGATGACTAGAAAGCCTTAGGAAAAAGAACATATGGAAGCTGAGAGTATGGAAATTGATTTCTCTAAGGTCATCAGCAGAGTTATACTTTGAAAAAATTTCAGAAAGTCATCCCCAAGTTTGAAGACCTCTGCTCCAGGACATAGAAAGAGATAGAGAATTGCTGAGCAATAGGGTGTGATCTTGAAGTCAAATATATATGATTCATCCCACAGATATTTATCCTGTGACTTACACGTGCTGGATATTTTGCTAGCAAAATTCGAAATGACTAGCAAAATATCCAGCGCACGTAAGTCACAGGATAAACATCTGTGGGAAGAACTATGGATATTTGACCTCAAGACCATACTTATTACAAGGCAGAGGTACTTACATCATCTGTGAAGAACCATAATAAACACTGGGGAGAGAAACATAAACTCTTCTATGTAGTGTGTATAACTAATTCTCTCAAGTATGGAAATCAGATGTTGCATTCTCTTATTTGATTTTTAGAATTGATATTAGATTGTAAGTTATCATCACTTAATTTATCTTGGGCTGTCATTTCAGGAAAATTGAAGGCATATATCTGTGAGTACAGTAAAAACAAGTCTAATTCTTTCTAATTTTCTACTCATTCAAAAATGCTTCAATGTAATAGTGGAAATAATAGGAGTTTTTGTCCATTTCCTTCTTTTCGTCTGACTGGCTTTGGAGGACAGACTGAGTGAAAAATGTGAATGGTAATTTTCCTTTCCTGTTTTGCTGGAGTTAGGAAAAAGTGATTTCATACTTCTTTGGTAGGAATCAAAATAAATCTAAAAGTTTACAGGTCTCTGATATATGTCTGTGCCTCTTATTAAAATCCCAGGGCATTGCATAGCCGTATATAAGCATTTTTTGTTGTGAATTTTGTTATTGAAATGTTTCTGTTCTCAGGAATAAAAGACAAATCCTATTAGATTTACATGAGTCTCTCTCATTTTTATGGACCTTTCAGTTGATAGAATATGTTACCTCCCTGAACAATCTCTATGAGCTTGAGATTAAATCACAATGTATTTAAAATCTGGAACTAATTTAATATTGAATATTGCTAGATGTTTTTACATAATTTATTTAGAAAATTCATGTTGAAATTGAAATTGGCTTTTATCTGCCCTGAGACACCTCCCGAAATGTTGTATCTAAAAAAGACACAAAATGGGGCTGGCCCAGTGGCATAGTCATTACGTTCATGCACCCTGCTTCAGCTGCCCAAGGTTTGCAGGTTCAGATCCCAGGTGTGGACCTACACACCGCTTATCAAGCCATGCTGTGTCCCACATATAAAGTAGAGGAAGATGGGCTTGGGTGTTAGCCCAGGGCCAGTCTCCCTCAGCAAAAAAGAGGAGGATTGGCAATGGATGTTAGCTCAGGGCTAATCTTCCTCACCAAAAAGAAAAAGACACAAAACAATACCTCTCTGTAGTTGTGTATATATATTATATGTATATATATATGTATATATTCTCCTCACCAAGAGATTGTGGAAGATTTTCAGTTCTGTTGTATAGTATTAACTCTGATGAAAAGCTTCTTTCAGTAGTCAGAACATAGAGTGCTGACTGATGGGAGGAATCTCTATGCCATATAGCTTTTTTGGTACATGGGACAGGAATTACAGGAGTTGCAACGTTCGCCGTGTCACCACTTTGCTGTCTATGTGAGAAATAAATGGTCTACATCTCTTCTGTCTATACCAGTCAAATCAGTCAAGTTGCCTTTGGCTTTCCTCGTCTGTCTGTCTGACACGGGGACCTAGTGTGCAATCATCCCAAAAAACAAAATCAACCTACATTTAGACAAGATCATCCACCTCTTCAACTCCTGAGTCTGTAGTGCCAGATGATGCAAAATCAAATGACCTCAATAAAGGTCCCTAAAAATATTTTTTTAAAGAATGACAAGGTCACTCAAGTCTTTGCTGTTGTTTTTCTGAGACTTTATCACTTTTTATTTATTTATTTTTTACGGGAACATTGGTTTATAATATTATGTAAATTTCAGGTATATATCGTTATATTTCTGTTTCTGTGTAGATTACATCATATTTGCCACCCAAAGACCAATTACAATCCATCACCATACACATGTGCCTAATCACCCTTTTTGCCCTCCTGCCTCCCCCCTTCCCCTCTGGTAACCACCAATCCAATCTCTGTCTCCATGTGATTGTTGTTCTTTTTATCTTCCACTTATGAGTGAGATCATACAGCATTTGACTTTCTCCCTCTGACTTATTATTTCACTTAGTACTGGAATGTAGAGTAATTCTTACTGCAGAAAAGGACTTTTGCCACTTTATCCGCTTTTGAACTTAGCTGATTGCCCACAATAGAGCTGTTCCTTGTTCTGAGTGGTTAGAAACTAAAGGATGTAGTGATATAAACAACAGACATGTCAACGAGAAAACAAACTTAAGGGAAATGGCTCTCATCCATCTTTCAGTGTGATTATCTTCACTTTCACTCAACAGATTCTGTGCAAAGGGCTCTGTTTCTTGTTGAAAATATCCTATGCCCTTCCGTGGGGAAGTATGATACCTTCCCCACCTGGTAACATCACTCTTGGCCAACAAAATGTGAATGGAAGAGACATACGTCATTCGTGAGCTGGAATATTATGTCGTCACATTTCTGCCATATTTTTTCCCTCCACCACCAGATCAGTATGTCCAGAATGGGGCTACCCCTTCAAGCCTTGGTCTTGGAAAGAAGAGGATGGAGACACCAACCAGTCAGCCCAATAATTGACACAAACTTCACAGAAGAGAAATAAGCTTTTGTTGTTGTCACCAGCTGCTAAGGTTTTGGAATCTTTTGTTACAGCAGTGCAACTTAGCCGAGGTTGACTGTTAGAGCTATTAGCTTCTCTCCGTGAGGCACTCATTCAGAAACATACATATGCACACACACTCAGCCACATACACACACTCAGCCAACGCACGCTCAGCCACAGGCACACTCAGACCAGCAAACAGCCTCCAACATCCCAACATATACTTCCATCAAAGAGATCATTTTAGGTCAACGTGATGACTTTCCCTTAGAGGACATGCCTTATTTGTCTATTAGCACCATCATTTTGTTTACCTGTTACAGAAAATTCGTATTTTTGGATTTGGCACTAACTTCCATGTGACTATAGTGGAATGAAAAATGAGAACGCCAACATAAAGTACCTAAATATTTATGATGAGTAAGCAAAGTACTATCATGATGACACCCTGAAATAAAGGCTAGGAAAAACGAAACTGTTTCCTTTGATCCAATCATCAGGAACTTTCTTAAGTAGGAAGGAGCTTAAAATATCCAGATATCCAGAAATATCACATGCAACTCTACTTCAAATCTGCGGATTCTCCAGGAACATGACAAAGTTGTCTTGCACACAGCAAGGGATTCATAAATGTTGGCTCATATTATTGCTGGGCGTGGTATTGATTTTCATGGTTCCCCAAATATTTACTGCATTTTTCTGCTTCCCAGAGTTTGCTCACGCAGCATTCTCTGACTACCTTCTGAAACTATGGATTGATGTCAACTCCCCCTCCTCAAACTCACTCTCCAACTTGGAAAACCTTTGAACACCCAGTCCAAGTACTAGAAACTCTACGGTGTGTTTCTCCTCTCCTCACTAAGGTGCTCCAGAAGCATTTTGTGGGTGTCCCTGAGAACATCTGACTTGCATGTCAATTATGTGGGCTTGTCAATTACATGCGCCATGCTCCCTGATGACAGCAAGTGTTTGTAGATTCTTTACTGTGCAACCAAACCACTTAACGGACAAAGACTTTGATCAGGGAGGTGCCAACATGAATGCTTGCTGTGTTAGCATTAAGCTAATCATAATCACTCGTTTTCCAGATGAGTCAATGTTGATAACAAGGAAGGCAAGATTTTTTAAAAGCAAAATCCCATTTGAATTTTAAATTTAAGAAACTTTCAAGGCATGCTCATGGATATTGCACATCAGGATCTTCAAAGTCTCTCTAGGATTCAGAAAAGGGAGGGAGGATACCTGCATTTTTTGGTTTCTTTTTAATAAACTTAAATTTTAGGACAGTTTTAGATTTAGAGATAAATTGTGAAGATAGCACAGAGAGTTGCCATATACCTCACACCCAGTTTCCTCTATTATGAACACCTAGCATTAGTCTAATACATTTGTTACAATTAATGAGCCATTATTCACATATTATAATTAACTAAAGTCCATGCTTTATTCAGATTTCCTTAGTTTTTTGCCTAATCTCCTTTTTATCTTTTCTATCCCAGGATCCTACATTCCATTTTAGTCATCATGTCTCCTTAAGCTCTTCTTTGCTGTGACAGTTTCTCAGACTTTCCTTGTTTTTGATGACTTTGACAGTTTTGAAGAGCTCTCACCAGGCATTTTGGAGAATATCCCACAATTGGGGTTTGTCCGATGTTTTGTATGATTAGCCTTGGGTTATGAAATTTAGGGAGGAAGCCCACAGAGGTAAAGGGCCATCCTCATCAGGTAATATCAAGGGTGCATGCCATCAACATGACTTATCACTGTTGATGTTGACCTTGATCACCTGGCTGAGCTGTGCTTGTCACGTTTCTCCACCATGAAGTTACTCCATATCTCCCCCTTTCGATATGGCACTCTTTGGAAGGAAGTCAGCATGCACAGCCAAACCTAAGGAGTAGAGATTCATGCTCCATCCCGCTAAGGGCGAGGATCCACGTAAATTACTTGGAATGCTTCTGCATGAGAGAACTGTCTCATCTCACCCATGGTAGGAAGAATAATGTCACCATTCCTCAAGAGATCCACGCCCTAATCCTCAGAACCTGTGAATATGATATGATATATGGCAAGGGGGAATTAAATTTGCAGATGCAATTAAGGGTTATAGTCAGCTGACCTTAAAATAAGGCAATTATCCTAGATTATCCAGGTGGGCCCAATGTAATCACAAGAGTCCTTTAGAGTGGAAGGAGGCAGAAGAGAATCAGCGTCAGAGAGAGACTGGAATATGTAACTGCTGGTTTTGCAGACTGAGAAGGGGATCATGAACCAAGGCATGCAGGTTGTCTATATAAATCAAAAAAGGCGAGGAATAGATTTTCCCCTAGATCTTCCCAAAGGAATTAAATCCTGTCAAATTGTTCTGGCTTTGGTCAGTGAGAATTCTTAGTTGACTTCTGTGACCCTTCCATGTACCCCATTGTTGTGGTTTGTTTTCATTTTCATTTGGTTTTTTTTTTTAGTACTTCCTTACCTTCTGGCACGACAAGACGCTCCAGAGTCGTCTTGTATATTTCCTGCCCCACTTCTAGAATCAGACATTTCTGCAAGGAACCTGATGCCTTCTATTTGACATCTGCATTTTATAGGTCAAGAAGCTGAAGGAGATCAAATGAGGATGACCTGAGTAAAGAACGCAAGAACTCGATGGTGACCCAGCTGATGTGTACATAACAGGCTCTACAGTAGGTAATTGTATCTATAATACATGCTAGTCGATGATAGAGTGAAAATGTTCATTCTCCTTAATCTCATTTTACTGGTCTTTCTGTTACTACAAGTGATTTCACGATGACACTATTATTAACTAAACTGCAGCATTTGCTTAATACATGCGGGTCACTGTTCCATATACTTTGTAACCATATGAAATATTATCAAGAACATTTTGTGCCCCCACTGTACAGGTGACATGACTGTAGCAAAGAAACGTTAAGTCACTTGGTCTGGGAGATCAACCTGCCACAGCTTTGGAATTCAAACCCAGAACCCAAATACGTCACGGTGACACAATGTCACCTTTTTGGCAAATACTGGATACTATTTTATGCAAGGTGGTAGGTTAGCCTCTGGCGAGGTGATTTTGTTTCATTCCCCTCAAAATAAATTATAAAACACAGAGATGAATAAGCCGTTGACTATGTGCTAGGCTCTTTGGTCTAGTAAAGGAAACAAAAATTATATATCAAAATAACTAAGTAGATGAAGGACAACTGGTGTTGAGGGAAAGGCAAGAACTAGGTGTTGGAAATTGTGTTTCAGAGAAGGGATAACATCCTGGAAGAGGAGAACCAGGGTAAATGAGAGAAACGTGTTCCACTGGGGATGGGATCTCTTAATCATCAGAGTATCATTTATGAAGTATAGCTCACTCGTTAGGCAGGATTGTGGCAATGAACTTGAAGAAAACACTGTGTTTTGAATACAGTCCTAGGTGTTAGTGATAAAGACATTTTTAAGATATTGCAAGACACTGCTCTAAGGACACAGAATCCTTAGGTAATGCTGTATTCCCAAAACACTACCCAGCTTTATTAAACACATCTTGATCATCTCTAATTTACCTCAATTTTAATATTCTTATATATTTACATTAGCATTATATTGCTTCAGAAAATATGACCCTGTGGTGATTGTATGATGGGATTTTCTTTAATACAAATGTAATCCCATAGGCTTAATGACTCTAAGTGAATCAATCCATTCTATTGTAAATCCATCAAGCATTTACTTCGGGCCAAGATGTAAGCTTAATATCTCTCTAGGTGTTTACAGATTTACGCTAAATGAGTTGCATTTTTAAAAGCACATTATTTTGAGATGCACAAAGTCATTGCTGGCTTAATGATTTCATTTCTTTGGTAATTATACGCAATTTCAGGTATTTATGAAAATCTCTCCAGGTTATGGATTTTGGTTTTTGTTATTATTATTACTTTCAGTAGAAGAAATAGGGAATGACTAAATCCAGCTCAAAATATTTAACAGCATAAAGAAGAGTTAATAAGAACGTAGTAAATAGGGCTAAAATATGTTCAAATGCCAGTCTTCCACCAGGAAAATCCATGCTCACTCCCATGGCGACATTGCTTGCTGATCAATATCCCAACCAGCTTTCAAGATTTGGATAAAACTTCTTCTCCATGGGGTCCTCTCTTAAGAAGCGACTTCGCAATATAGTGTCAGTGTAGCATCCTCTGATGTGAATTTCCTAATTACGATATTCATGAAAACAAAGAAAAAGATGTGAATATCATACCAAACCCAGAGCAGCAGAAGATCTAAGGCTGTATCTGGTGTTTTCTATTAATCCCATTAATTAATAGGCTGATGAGAGTTTAGTCTACTCAAGGATCTTCTTATGGCATTACCACACTGGGAATTGTTCTGTAGACATGACAGGAAATAAATTTGGGAATAATTGGGATGCCTCTCCCCCCCACACACAGTCAGCCACCTATCACGGAGACTAAGTGTCCATCTGTACAAACCAGAAAACCCAGGAGATGTGTTCCTACTGCAGCGGGTTGCCTGGGCATTATTTCACAAAACCTCCTGACTTGAGCTTTTCTATGTGTACATTCAAATTAAACAAATTTTAAACCAACCAAAATAAACGGGCAGGAGGTAGGGTTGGTGCATGGAAATGGCCAGCAGCTTATTGCTGCATAGTTGGACAATTCAGAAAAAGTCCTAGCAGTCCACTATCATTTTTCTCACACTCAGCTAGATAGAGTATTTGAGTGTTTACTAATACATACATTGTCTTATCCCACCTGTTTGCAGACACCCGATCTGAGTAAATCTTGACTTGCTCAAAGATGACGAAAGAGAAAAAAAGAAACACAGCATGTGTTCTACAGGGAATAAAAGCAACACAGAATAAAAGATAAGCACAGCCTTTGGAAGACTCTATGGAAACATTTTGATAACCGTTCGCCATTTTTCATGGGCTGAAGTAAGATGTCGTTTCTTTGGTACAGAGGCATAAAAAGGGAACAGTCCGAGAGAGGAAGAAAAGGATGAGGCTGATGCAAAGAAATAGCAAGTGTAGTGAAAGAATTAAAATCCCCATTCTCTGTAAGGAAAACGCATAAACATATACGTACCTTAGATCTGATCACAGGGAAGTAACCACCAATATACAAAATACTACAAAAGTCTGTCTTTAAGGGGACACTAAGTGCACAGTGCATCAGTACATTTGAAAATCTTGATGTGAGGATAATTCACAAGAGAACTGTCATAAGGAGATAGGAACTTCAAAAGAAAAGAGAACTATATGACCACGTCCTGGGCATTTCCTCTCATATAAAGACTCTCACAGTCTCCAAATGCAAAAAATCACATCGGTCCCTCTCCACCCGGAATGCAATTCAGGGGGCAACAAGAGTAAACTGTAAATTTAGGGTAAGGAATCCTAACACATTCTGATGCCTCCTCTAGTGACCACTTTAATAAATAGCATAAAATATTAATAAAGAAATAGGTTTACTCTAGGAATGCTGAAGATGGTTCAACAGAAGAAATGTAGTATTTTGGTTCATCTCGTTAACAGTAGAAGGAGAAAAGTCAAATGATAACCAAGGAAAGATAAAGGAGAAAAACACTATTTGGAAGATGGCAAATAGCATTTAATACAATAAATATATTTAATTAAGGAATTGGAGTATCTGGAATATTTATTTTGACAGGGACCCTTTTTTAATCCTGCCAATGAAGGGCAGACATACTGCACAGATCACGCTTTGAGAAGTGCTGCATTTTGGACATTTTCACTAAAAGCAAGAAGTGATGTCATGATTATCATTTTTCAAGATACTTCTGTAAGTTTTGGCCAATGTTAAAAAAAAGTAACGAGAACTGAAAATATTCAAAAGGAGGAGACAAAATAAAGTCATTAGTGCATATGATTATCTCACCAGGGGAAAGGAATTTAGATCATCAACTAATAAATTAGGATGGATGAGTTATTAATTCTAATTGTATGAAATCAATATCCAAAATCAAATTTCATACATATGAATATTAACATATTTTAAAAGAAATATGTTTCATATTAATAATAAATGGTCTAATAATAACCTAAGAAGTCTATAACACATATTGTATAGAATATATAAAATTATGAGACACCAAAGAAGACTTTCTATTTGGAAGCATTCAGTGATCCTTGGCAGAAATTGTGTGTAACAATATCAATACACCCTCAAATTAATTTATTACTTTAAAATACCCAGAAGATTTTTGATAGTTGAACAAATAATTCAAATAATGATCCTGAAAAAAAAATGCACATATGAATAATTTGGGCTAGAAGAAGGTAAAGGAGGTTTTTTGCCCTCATTATATCAGCTATTGCACTAGTAATAATTTGAGTATGAGTATAATGTCTTTCTTTTTAAAAAGTACCATTAGCTAAATATCTGTAAAGGGGGAAAGTATAACAACTTCATCCTAGAACAAAATAGATTCTGGATCAATTAAATAATTATGCTTAAAAAAAGAGCATGTTTACAAATGCTGGAGAGGTTGTGGAGAAACGGGGACCCTCATTCACTGCTGGTGGGAATGCAAACTGGTGCAGCCTCTATGGAAAACAGTATGGAGAGTCCTCAAAAAATTAAAAATAGAAATACCGTATGATCCAGCAATACCACTCTTGGGCATCTACCCAATGGACGTGAAATCAACCATCACAAGAGGCGTATGCACCCCATGTTCATTGCAGCATTATTCACTATAGCCAAGAAGTGGAAGCAACCCAAGTGTCCCTCAACTGATGATTGGTTAAAGAAGATGTGGTATATACATACAATGGAATACTACTCAGCCATAAGAAAAGACACAATTGTCCCATTTGCAACAAGATGGAAGGACCTAGAGGGTATTATGTTAAGTGAAATAAGCCAGCGAGAGAAGGACAGACACTGCATGAACTCACTCATATATGGAATATAAGTGAACACACAGACAGAGAGAACTGATTGGTGGTTACCAAGGGGAAGGGGGGCTGGGGGGGACACAAGGCGTGAAGGGTTACATCCACAAGGTGACGGACAAACAAAAATGTAGAACTAAAACCCCACAGTGTTATAAACTAAGACATCAATAATAAAAAAAAAAAAAGAAAGATCAATAAAAAAAGCATGTTTATGGGAATGCATGTAACATTGTGGCTGCTATTTTGGGTCAACATATACTTATTAATAAGGAAATATAGCATTTATTAGTTAAGATGATGGCATTATATATATAACGCACATTGCTGATTATATAGTCAGCTTTTACAACATCATTTTCTGAATGTGGCCACATAAATACATATATATTTTTAATAAAGAATATCATCATTCAGGAAATATATATATTTGTATGTCTATACTTTTATATGCATGTATATTTTATATATATATTTATTACATATATTTATATATATTTATGTTTATGTATACATTTATTTATATTTATTAATATATATTATATATTATACATTTATATATAATACATAAATATATGCATATATATTTATATAAAATATATACATATATAAATGTATCCATATGAATATATATAAATTTATAAAATTTTTAAATATACATATTACAAATCAGAAAAAGAAGCTCATTGAAGGGACTCAAAAGAAGAAATGACATTGTGACCATCAGTAGTGGTGCTAGTAAGTAAGGAAAAGAATAAAAAGGAAGCAACTAGTAAAGATCAGAAGAGGGGTGACGGAGGAGGCAGACAGATGAACATATCTGTGCAGAATCAGAAAAAAGATTGAAGACGATAGTTCTGAGTTTAACAGCCCTGTCATTTCCAGAAAAATACACGGAAAGAGCTAGATTTGGAAACATATCCTGGCAACTTACTTTAAAATTAGTGAAGCAGAAAAACAAACAAAATGACAGGCATCCAAGTGGAAAATGTAAATAGTCTCTCTGCATAATAGACATCTTTGGAGGCATCGGTCTAGATTGAATGCCCACATAATCCTAGATGAGTGGGTCGTATGGAAGGGCATGCTGACCCTCCCCACCCCACTGCTGTCCTCCACACTCCCGGCTGTGATCTGAGGGCCGGGGACTCAGGTGTGTAGACATCTTGGGAGGCTCATTTTCTCCAAGAAACCAAAGAAGCTGGCCAGCCAGAAAATGCTCAAAGAGGCATGTGGTCAAAAGATGAAATGAGGAAGCATAGGACCCTGGAAGGACAAAGAGCATTCTGTGTGGTTCCATCCCTAGTTCTCAGTCCTGTGAAGCTCCTGATGTACCCCTCCTCGTGCTCCAATGGGGTTCCATACTCTTCATACAATCTGTGCTCCCTCTGCTAACTTGTTGGTTTGCTCTCCAAAATGTCTTCAGGACAATTACAAACACACAAAAATATTTCTCCCTTTAGAATCCTCTAGAACACTAAATGGAGATGATAATGGAGCAAAACGTATCAGGTTTGGGAAGAAAACCTTTGCCAATCTGTATTTTCAGAGATGAAATGACTAAGAAACTATATCCCCATGATGCATCTAGTAAAATTCAGAAAAAAATACCACAATACTTTAACCAATCGAGGAGAGTTAAATTCCACTGAGCTCAAGAATGGAAGGAGATTGAAGTCATTGAAGGTTAAGAATAGGGAAATTATGCCATAGAAGAACTGAAAATTAGACACAGAATAATCATCACTTAAAATAACTTATCAAATAATACAAGAAGATCAAATAAACATTATTTGCCAAAATAATATTTTTAACTTAATAGTGTAATAAGAAACCATGCATGAAAATCATGGCTGATACTAAAAAACAAAACAACCCACCAGAGAATTTCAAGTGATTACAGAAGAAAGTAAAGATAAGTGGGAGGTCACAAATTATCTCATTGAGCTCAATTGGAGAAATTAATGTCAAATAACTTTTTTTAATCTTAAAAACGGCCACTGGTAGAATTCTGGGTGTGGTACTGTCACTGTGCTGCATGTCTAGTGCTATGAGGACAGTTTGTCCTTGGGTTCACTGACCATAGTACTTGTTGCCTCCTCAGAGAGGCTATCTCAGTCCATTCAGGCTGCTATAACAAAATACCAAAGACTGGGTGGTTTATAAACAATAGATATCTATTTCTCAGAGTTCTGGAGGCTGGAAGTCCAAGATGAAGGCACTGGCAGATTTGGGGTCTGGTGAGAGCCCCCTTACTGTTTCACAGACTTCTGGTATTCTCACATGGTGGAAGGCGCGAGGGAGCTATCCAAGGTCTTTTTTATAAGGGCACTAATCCCACCATGAGGGCTCTACCCTCATGACATAATCACTTCCCAAAGACCCCACGTCCTACTACCATCAACTTGGGGGTTAGGATTTGAACACATGAAATTTGGGGAAACACATTCAGACAATAGCAGATGGTTAGAAAATATTTATGAGCATGAATTCAATTCATACAATGATTGTTTCTCCTTTAATGACTACGTAAAGTTCCCATGTTAGAAATGCAGCACAGACCCAGGATCCACACTTTTAGAGAGGTGGCAGAGAATCTCCATTTCTCCCCCATCGGAGCCAGAGAATGTTTTTCATAGGAAAGTAGGTTGAGATTTCCTACCATGCATTTATTCTAAAATGCTAGGGCTGGGGAGAGGGGTCACAAGGAGACTCAGTCTTTGCCCTTATGAAGCCCATAGTCTCCTGGAATATCTAACAATTAATTCAATAATCACACTAAATTTTAAAATTCCTACTGTGAAAACGTTATGCATGGACATATTACCATGTGAATATACATACATATATACACATCCTGGTGAACCTATCTCCTCTGGTGGTCAGGAAAATTTCCCCTGCAGAAGTAAAGGATCTATGAGCTGAACTAGGAGTTAAGGAGACAAAAAGAAATGAAACAATATTTCAGAAAAGGGGAAGGAAGATTTGATGCAAGATGAGACCAGTGTCGGACCATGGGCAAAGCTTGGTGGACTGCAGCGGGCTGAATAGCGTCCCAAAGACTCATATCCACTCAGAACTCAGAGTGTGACCTCATTTGGAGATAGGGTCCTTGCAGATGTAATTAGTCAAGGATCTGGAGATGGAATCTTCCTGGATTTACGATGGGCTCTAAATCCAATGACTGGTGTCCTTATAAGAAGAGGAGAAGATAGAGGGAGACTCAGAGAAAAGAAGGTGATGTGAAGATGGAGGCATACGTTGGAGTGATATGCCTATAAGTCAAGGAACAGCAAGGATTTCTGGCAGCCACTGGAAGCTAGGAGAGAAGCATGAAGCAGATTCTTCTTCACGGCACCCAGAAGGAAGTAACCCTGCAGACACCTCGATATTGGACTTCTGGTCTCCTGAGCTGAGAGAGAATACATTTCTGTTATTTTAAGCCACCAAATTTACAGTGATGTGTTGTGGAAGCCCCAGGAAACTAATATATTAGGCATTTCACAGTGGTGTGGTGAACACATCCTAAGGCAACACCTGAGTCATGCCTTCCTATAACCCCAGTTAATTGGATATGACCGAGACCTGCAAAGATGACAGAGGAGTCATCCCCCTGATTACTTTACATTATACGGGAAATGTGATGGGACACCAGTGACTTGATTAGAGTATGTTGTATAAGATTCTTTCTCAGCAGATCTGAGTGAGAGATTCTCCTGCTGGTCCTGAAGAAGGAAGCTTCCATGTGCTAAAGGAGCTCCTGGCAGCCACCGGGAGCTGAGAGCAGACTTCACCGATAGCCAGCAAGAAAGTGCTACAACCACAAGGAACTGAAATCTGCCAGCACCTGAGCGAGCTTCAAAGAAGACCGTGGGCTCCAGAAAGGAAGGCAGCGTAGGCAACACGTTGATTGTACCTTTGTGGGAGCCTGGGCAGAAAATCCAGCTACGATATGCCCAAATTCCTGACACACACAGAAACAGTGAGATAACAAATGAGCTTCGTTCTGAGCCACGAAGTTTGTGGTCATTTGTTACAGAGCCATAGAAAACTAACACACATGGGCAGCCATGGCAATCTTTTAAAGGGGTTGCATTCTTTGTTATCTATTCTCTCTCCCTCTGAGTGCCCATCTCAAGTTATGAAAGGAATTTGTTTAGCCAACCCTACGAATTCCCTCAAATTCCAGGTAATGTGGATTCTGTTAGAGATCCATGGAAGGCAGGGAAGGAGTGCCAGCAAGCACCTGCAAGCCATGTGGAGTCCAGCAGTGTGCACAGGCAACTGGCCTGCCTGTCAGCTGTCCTCCTGCAGCGTGGAGGCAGCACCAGACAGAGCATTCCAGTCTGTTCGAAACACGCCCCGTGGGCCACCTCCATCTCCCCACGACAAAGTGTGCACGTGCCTGTTTCTTTATTGGAGTTAAAGAACATTACATATTCTGTGATGTAACGATTGCTTCCAAGTGCATAACAGATAAGTTGGCATCACCACCACCAAGTTAATTTTGAGCATATGCATAAATTCCACGTAAGCCATTGACATATTGAATTACAACATTATTGAGAAATGAAAGCAGTAATTGGACTGTGTCCGAGTTTTCCTCAGCACTTTGAAAACCTTTCTGTGGTGTGCCTTGGTTTTTTTTCTCCTTTGCTTCCCCCTTTTGTTCACTTCCCTCTGTCTACATCAGGTCCAAGCACTCCCCACCCCCACCCCATTGAGGCGCCATGCTCACCAGGATGGACACCCGCCATATCACATGTGAGATGAGTTACAAAGCCTGGAGAGACCAGGACTGAGGTTGATCAAGGAAAGAGATTTCCCACAAGACTGCATGCTGCCTTGTCTGCCAAGCCTGACTATCCCCATTTGCTGTGTAAAAACAGAATTCTGGACTAAGACAGGATGCTTCAGTAACGATGCGGCAATTATCCACATCCTCCAATGGCGTGTACACAGAGTAATAACTCGGTAAGGAGCAAGCATTCCCGCTTACAGCATGAATTCAGAGGGAACACAAATCATTCACTTAGCAGCTTGTGAGCAATTTGGGAAGATCGTGTTTCTCCACCTGTTGTTCAGGCAGCACACTGGAACTCAATGAGCGTGCTGGCTCCGGGCATGGCAGAGCCACAGCAAGCGTCCCCAGCCATGCAAACGTGGAGGCAGGCCAATGGGTGTCTTGCTGCTCAGATGGCACACAAGCATCACATAAACGAGGAGAAAAATAGGTTTTTTTTTTTAAAGGTCAAATCCCTGTACTTACAGGCATACGACTCTACATTTCCATCTAGAGAGATGGCGACCTCCCTCATTAAAGCATAATTTCTTCGCTCTGGACATCATTTAGAAAACACCACCAAATTTCCCAACAGCATTCCGTAAACATAATCCAAATTAACTCTGGCTCCAAAAAAAAAAAAAAAAAAAAAAGAATCTTTCAGTCCCTGGCACCACCCTTTACTTAGGAAGCTTTCCAAAAAGGGCGAGCTAAGTAAGCCACTCAAAGCAGAAAGATTCTGTTTCAGTTGGATGCTTCCATGGCTATGAAAAAGGAGCGTCAGGAAATAATCGCTTCAGTCACCAAACATTATCATTTATGTTCTACATTTCACCTGGAATGCTGCCTTTTCTCTTATCATTACTGTACAATTGGGCTACCTTTGTGTTGCAATGCAATTTGCTAAGAGAGAAATGATCTATAACAATGGAAGCACAGAAGCTACCAAAAATCAATAGGTCCCTTGTACTATTAGCATTGGTTAGGAAGTAACGAATATTTCCAGATAAAGTCTTTTTGGTTGCCACTTAGTAAAAAAGGAGTTAATACACCCAATAATTTTTATTTTTGTCCCCAAATTAGAACCTCCCATATTCCTTGCAGGAACAACAAAGTGAGTAGCATTCTAAATCTCATCCTATTTAACCATAGATCAAAAATTATGTGTTTCATTTGACCCTATTCTTCCAACAATAGTTCTAGAATTCCTGGGTGAGGATAAAGGCACAAATTTGAAAACCGCAGTGAAAGAAGAATTGAATTTTGAATGTGGATCTCTCATTCTATGCCAGATGAAACTGCTGGGCTTGCTTTTCTCTGCAGGCTTCTGTGGTTCTCTCATGGAATCCACAGAGTGATCTTCAGGTTTCCAGTGGCCATCAGCCACGTCATTCATGTTTGAGAAGGGTCAGCTGCTTTGCTCTCTGCAGCAGACACACCCCGCAGTGATGGAAGGCCAGTGGCCAGCAGCTAAACTCCTCACTGAGCAGACAAAACTCTCTCACTGCCCAAACCTCTTGAGCATCTGGCATTTGTCCTTTCTCCTCCCACCATCTTGGAAGTCTAAATTCAGCCAAATGGAAGCATCCATTTGCCCACTTTACCACTGCAGTCCTATTTACTAAAGAATGGACCCTGTTGACGCAATTGCCTGTTCACAATATTAACCTTCTCAAATGCCAACACTATACTACCATGCATAATGGATGCAGTACAATATTTTGTTTTTCATAGCCCATTCCTATTTAATTAAGCCAAAATGAAGAGTTTTAATGCCAATAAAGAGCTGTAACTTATGTGGACAATTTCGTGTTGTGGAAAGATGGAAAATAGGATCATGAAATGAGCATTAGCCTAAAGGATTTAAAACAAAGCAAGGCTTGTCATACAAGTGACCACTTTCTCATTTTGTTTTGGTTGGTCTGAAGGAAGAAGACTCAACCTCCCTATCAGAATTGCCTGGAAACGTATTAATTGGACAGCTAAATGAATATGTGTAACATGCACTAGTGCTTTGAAACCAGACAATTAGGAAGAAATGACAGGAGACCAGCCAACAATGCATTAGCATCTTTTAACCAGACATTATGAGTTGACAGGCTGAATAAAACAGAGCAGATTGTGACCAGTCCACTGTGAAGATAAATTCTGTTAATGAAACTAACAAGTATTGCTTTGGATACAAAGTTACAAAATATTTTGTAAGTCACCAAGCAAAGGAGGCTATTGACAAAAATCAGCAGGAAGAGATGGATGGCCTCTACATCCAAGCAAATGTCGGCGGTAATTGGATCAGCCTAAAGATGAACAAATTCCTTAGCTACTGGGGAGTGACTTCAGTGAGGCGATGAATATTTTTAATGATACAGATTTAATGAAGTGAAGCAGCCTAGGAAAACAAAACAACAGTAGAAGACACTTAGCATCGAACAGGTACGTTATCAGTGGTGCTGATTTAAAACATTAAGGTTATTTGAATAAATAGATGGGCATGTCACAGGATCGTATTTGAAAACATGGAGTATGCCACAAAGCAGCTAAATCGTGTTGACTGAGTGACATGCATATGTAGTTGGTTTTTGCCAGCTTTGGGAAAAGAGCTCCAGAAACCCGGTCATAGGAAAACGGATTTGGTTTGCTGTCTAGAGGTCGTTTGATTCTGCAGAATCGGGTTCAGAGACTGCAAACTGCATTGGGGTTGTAGGATCACAAACTCTTCCAAGCATGCCAAGGCTGAGATGACTAGACAGACACTCCAACGAAAAATAGGTAGTGATGAAAACCATTGAGAGGCTCAAAATTATTTAGAATAAGAATAAGTGAATATAATATTAATAGTTCATTAAACAGATTAAATTACAAAGTGCCTTTATATCTCTTTTTCATATTTAAAGATCATTAAAATGCACACGTATATACGTGAGGATCACAGGCCTTATAAATATGCTGTGACCATTGCTGTAGACCATCAAGCTCATTTAGCTTCTCGCATCCCCATGCAGGCTCAAAGTTCTTATTGTAATGCAATCTACTAAACTTTTTCTGATAATTAATTGATAATTACTTGATGTCACCTAAGGGAAGATATTACATAAAGTGACAGAACTATTACCAAAAAAAACAAGAAGGCTTTATTTCCAAATGAGTAGAATCAATAGTAAAAGTCAAAAATAAAATGCCTGTAGATGAGCCAAAAGCAACTTAGCAATTAAAATGTAAGATTTTAGTTAGAGACTATACCAAGTTCCCACCCAAAAAGTTCTCACTGTAGTAGGTCTGATCAACTCATTGTCACAAGATGAAACTTGTCTACATGGGGTAATGAACATTTCAAATTTTGAAATATCACAAAAAGATGTTATAGACACATTGAAACTGTCCAATGGGGTACAGAATCTTAGGGCGTTTGGTAGAATTTCAGCAGTCATAATCATATTGAGGAGAAAAACAGGTCTTTTAGTAAACTATTATGTTAAAATGTATGTGCCTGTGTGTGTATGTATATATATATGTGCACATACATACATGTAATAATTGAAGCATTAATGGCTTGGATATAGGATAAATTACAGTTTTCACCTCTAAGACAAATTTTTAAGTCATCGTTTGATGTGGACAATCTTGATGTTGACAATGTGTTCAAGATATCCAACTGTGTAACTAAAAAAATGAATATACATTTCCCTAAATTTACTACAAATAGATCATTAAAACGCCATGAAAATTAATTATTTGATCAAAACACAAAAGCAATGGAATGTGGAACAAAATAGTTACTTTGTTTAAATCCTGTTATTGAAATCCTTACTTGCATATGTTGCAGGTTTATAAAAATGCCCCATTCATTGCTAGGAACTTTTATTTTCAGAATATGATAAGCAAAGGGAATATTATATTTTTATGGAAAGGCTTATCAAATTAACAGTTCATTAAAAAATAAAGGACTAATATTGGACAATTTGGTACGTTATAGTTTATACCCTTAATTAAAATCATTAAACGATATTCTAAACATACAAGATAAATTATGAGCACTGCACTTTTATATCAGGTATTTTGTCTATGTAGACAATTTGAAGTTCTATGCCAACTGCATAACCTGTTTAAAAATCATAAAAGACTTAAGGGAGAATGTGCAACTGAACTTGCTATGGAGTTTATATTGATGCATGTGTTTGTCTGCAGTAAAGGATGAATCATTTAAGATTTAGTACAAATGTAATCCCAGTGTACCTGACCTTTGGTCTATTGAAAGATGAATCGTGGAGATATTTTATAGTGAAGAAAACACAAGGAATCCATATGAGACTATTGACCAAAGTAAATTAGATTTTGGAATTAGCTCAAAAATATGCATTGGACCACAGCACACTTAAGAATGTGGCCTGCTCAGATGCTGCTAGTGGGAAGGCAAACTGTTGCAGTCACTATGGGAAATGGCATGGAGATTTCTCAAAAAATTAAGAATAGAACTACCATATGATCCAGCAATTCCACTTCTGGGTATTTATCCAAAGAACAAGAAAACACTAACTTGAAAACACTAATTTGATATATGCACCCTTATATTCACTGCAGCTTTATTCACAATAGCCAAGACTTGGAAGCAAACCAAGTGCCCATCAATGGATGAATGGATATGGATAAAGAAGATGTGGTACACACACACACACACACACACACACACACACACACACACAATGGAATACTACTCAGCCATAAAAAAGATGAAATCGTGCCATTTGCTACAACATGGATGGATCTTGAGGGTATTATGCTAAGCCAAAAACTCAGAGAGAGAAAGACAAATAACTTACAATTTCACTCATATGTGGAAGATAAACAAACAAACATATAGATAAGGATAACAGATCGGTGGTTACCATAGGGGAAGTGCATGGGAGGAATGTGAAAGGGGTAAAGGGGCACATGTGTACAGTGACGGAGGGAAACTAGACTTTTGGTGGTGAATGCAATGCAGTCTATAGAAAAGGTAAAACATAATGATGTACACCTGAAATTTACACAATGTTGTAAACCAATGTGACCCCAATAAAATAATTTTTTAAAAAAGAATGTGGGCTGGAGTCAATATTGTATATTTGGGCAAATTCCAAGAAGGCAATGTTTTTGATTTGATTTTGTTGGTAGCTATATACCTCACTTAGTAGTGAAATGGAAATTCATGGAATCTATGAATCAATCTCCCCATCTGCGGGGTGAAACAATTCTCTGGTAAAGGAAGAGAAGCCAAAACAACCATTCATGGGAATAATATGAAACTCAACTAACACTGGTTACAGCGTAACAATACAAGAGAGGCACAAAGAACCCCTGACAATTTCAGCCCACACTGATAATGTTTCCTTCAATTTTTCATTATTGTCTAAAAGCCACAATCAGCACCTTAAAACATCTGTGTTGCCTTAGTATCTAATTGTCTACCCCACATATGCCGACAATTAATTATACATTCTCTCATTCCTTAATTGCAGTCTTGTTGGTTTCCCCAACAAGACTTGAAGCTTCTCATGAGCTGCATCAAAACCCATGCTCCTTTTGTAGCAACTGCCTTACCTGCACAGCACAATCTATTTTCAACAAATACTTTCCGCTTGGTGATAATCAAATGTCACAACACTCCATGGGTTGTGAAGAGGGCAACGCAAACTTTAGCTGAGACACCAAAATAAGATCTTGACCCAAAATGAGGAGAACTTAAACCAGCCACTTATTTACCAAGAAAACACATCTTTTCCTATTTTCTGTCTCAACAATATATGGTTTTGCTGTCATATCTTGTTTACCCTTTCATCACACTAAGTGAGTTTTTTCCACATGGCGCAAGGACTCTTTCCTGAGCCAAGAAATTTCAACAGTCACCTAACTAATTATGTAAATAATTAATCTCATCACTCGGGCAGAATTTGAACAAATAATGAATTTCTTTCATTTGCGTGGATAGTTGGCTGTTGCACCAGTTTTTGTTACGGAGGATACAAAGCTGTATCTTCACTCCTTTCTCTTATTCACTGCTTTAGTTTCAAGACTCTATATGGTTTGCATTTGAGGACAAAACTTGAAAGTTGTTCTAACTCACACACGGAGAATTATATGGGAAACAGGCAACCTATTAATTCTTTCTGAGCCCTAAGACCCTAGACACACACATACACTCAGAATCCTGTGTAAACTGGCAAAAAAAACTGCTTTGTTCTTTTGTCATTTCCAAGATGGGGATAGTGATGCCTGATCTTTGTGTCTTAGAGTTATAGAGTCTCGACCTTGCATATCCTCCATTTCCATACATCACTCAACTCTTGATTCTTGTTTGGCAAAACCCTAATGCTGGTGTAATGCAACTTTCCATCCAGTGCACACCTGCACGTTTGCTGGTGAGCACAGATGAAGGAAAATATAGGCCCATGCTGACTGGTCTCATTTTAAATTCATGAGCACAAATCTGCAATAGGTTCATCCTGGAGATCATACTAAATTTCCCTAATAAATTTCCTTTAAAGCTTTCCTACATGACCAACACCTTGTCCTGCCTCCTCTAGTCCCAAACCCTCAGTTCCATCTTCACTGTTGGTGTCTGATCTCACTTCCTACTACACTGCAAAATTATAACAATCTGAAGAGAACATTTGTAAACCCCCATCAACCCATTTGCCCGCACACCGTAACTACCCCACCTTCTGTGTTCCCTTCCTTTCAGTATAAGTAAATAGTTGGAACACCATCTAAGGCTAATTATCACACATCAAATCCCATCAGCTCTTGCCAATTCAACAATAATCACCCCCCTCTTGCTACCTCATAACTGCTTTCCTCTTGTGGTATATTGCATTGCAGTTCAAAGTACTTTCCACCCCTCGCTGTGGAGAAATATCCACTGCATCTGTGTGCAGCAGGCTCGGCCATAAGACTTGCAGCGTCTCTCCCTGGGAAGAGTTTTACTGTCTCATCTCGGTGACATCAGATATACCTGTTTGACTTGCTTTAGCCAATGACGCATGAACAGAATTTGAGTGCCACTCCTGAGAAAAAAACCTTGAGAACTCTGCCCTGTTTTCCTTCCCCTTTTCCATAAAATCAGAAATGTGTCTGCTCCACGTGACTGTGTGAAGAAGAGATAGAGAAGAGCCATGGCCAATCCCTGGACAACATGTGACATGGGAGAGAAATCAACATTTGTGGTCACACGTCATGAACATTTTAGGGATATTTGTTAACGTAGCAGCAGTTAAGCTAAGCTGATTGATGCGACATGCCTGTGGATCATTCCTACTGCACAGAGACATGCTGTCAGACCTTCCATCTTAAAAGAAATACAATGATTTTCTCTTGGGTCTATATATCCCTCCAACGATTGCCTATTTCTCTGCTCCTTTGTAGAAAATCTCCTCAAAATTGCTGTCTGCACATACTAACTCCAATTCCACCACTCCTGTTTTCTATTAAACTTACTCCAATGGGGCTACACCTCACACCCCACCAAAATGACTAGTGCTCTACTAAAAGTTACTGATCCTTCCAAGTTGCTACGTTGGTGAGCTCCAGGCTAAGCCTTTTGCCATTTCTCTTCTCCATCTTCAGAACTCTCCTGGTGACCTCACTCCATCCCCCGACTGTAACTACCATCTGTGCTGACTAGCCCAACAATTTTCTCTTTAGCCCAGATCTCTCCCTTGAAAGTTAGACTTGCACATCCACCTGTCTATGGGATATCTCTCACTTGGTTCTCACAGACATTTCAAAATCAAACGTTCAAACCTCAACTAATCCTCAAGATTCTCTCCACCAGTCCGGTCTCCAATTTCGTCTGTGAGCAACTTCTTCCTTTCCCATGCCTTGATCAAAAACTTTGGACTCCTTTCCTTTTCCCACAGTCCATGTCCAACTCATTGGCAAATCTTATTATCAAAAACATAAAAATCCAACCACTTTTTTCCACCTGCACGGCTCACATCCTAGATGTGCGGTCATAGTTTCTCCTGTTGACTCTTGCATTAGCCGTGTATCTGGTCTCCCACTTTCTGCTCTCGCCCCTACAGGGTAGTCTCAATAAAGCAGCTAAAGTGGTTCTTTAAAACACATCTCAACCACTCCTCTGCTGAAATCCCTCCAATGGTTCTCCTTTTGTTCTCAGAATTAAAGTCAAAATTATTAATGACCTCATCCCACTTTGATCCCTATCACTCACTCTCATCAATTGGTCTTCCCCAACACAACAGGAATGCTCCTACCCCAGGGCCTTTGCACTGCCTGTTCCTTCTGCCTGGAACACCCTTCTGTTACATTATCATGGCTTCCTCCCTCACCACCTTCCAAAATAATACATAACTTATTTAATTTTTAAATTTATTTTCCATCTCTCCATAGAACATAAACTGCACAAGGCAGGAAATTTTATCTGTTGGGTTCATTGATATAGCTACAATGCTCAGAACAATACCTGGCATGTGGTAGGCACTGAACTATTAGTTGAAAGAAGGGATCAATAGTAAAAGTCAAATATTAAAAGATACTGTACTGTGACTGTTTTTTGGAATTACACAATGTTATACTGATGTGTATAGCATAAAACTGAATGTTTGAAAATCTTAGAGAATGAATTATTTGACAGGTTGAATTTTCAGGTTAGTTGAGAGATAATCATTTAAGGACAAATCTAGAAAATGTGCAGAATATGCTTCAGCAAATATAAAAATACCTGAGAAATCCTTCCAAAGTTATTGAAGCAGAATTCAGACAGCAGCTTCCCGTCTGCAGGTGGCTTTGACCAGATTCACTCATTTGGCTCTTTGTTTTTGTCACAGGTGAACTGATATTCCATTTCCTTTTATCTCTTGCCTACTTCTGTCCTATTTTAGATGCCATCCGTGAATCTATACTCCTGCATAGACACCTAACAATTTGATGAACTGCATATATTCTGTGGTCTTCTGAGATTTGTTCTTTTATTTCTGTCACCTCCCCCCCATTCTGTGCCTACATCCCCCCATCTTCATCTTTATAGAGCCTTAGAAATCTCTGATTCCTAGAAAGTTCTTGAAAAGCTGGGTTCGAGTTTGCCAAGATTTTACCATCATTTACTCTGCATTAGTGCAAGATCAGTCATGAAGCTGCACAGCTGGGAAAGGCTTTTGAATGATTATGAACCTCTATCTTTCACAGGAGGACAGCTGTCCACATTGCCTCAGAAATACGTGAACCTGTGCTGTTTCTCATAGCTTCCAAAAGAGATGCTATGACTTTTTCTGGGAGCCATTCCATTCCAGGAAACACACATACAGTCATCTCATCTTAAAACCAGGTAGAGAGGGGCATGCTGTGAGCTAAGGATAGAGACCTAGAGGGGAGAGAAAGGAGGGGTCTTTAGGTGAGGTCTGTGCATGTCCATTTGTGGGGACATATGTGGAAACAGGGACCAATAGTGTGATCGACAGGAGAAGATAGGGCACGTCCAGTGGAAGCAGGCAGGAACACATGTGGAGAATCAAAAGATGGAGTGAAAACTTCTAAGAGACAAATGGATCAGCAAAGAGAAAGAAATTATCATTGCTTCTGATTAAAAACTAGGATGTGTTCATTCCAGAACTTTAGGAAATATAGAAAACTAAAGAAAAAAAGGACTACGGGTAATTGAACCACACACAATGATCTCTTTTACATTTTATCCTCCAAGTTTCTTGGGAGGAGGGTGGAAGATTTGTGGGTTAACTAATTGAATATTTGAATACAATGCCTACCACACAGCTGGAGTTTTCTCTTTAAAGCTGAGCCCAATATACAATCTCTGGAAATTTTGCTTTGGTGCACCAAAAAATAGAATCTGTTTGTTCTGAAAAAAAAAAAAGTCTTCATCCAAGACATGTAAGATGGATCAGGAAACATGACCTCAATTATTGGATGTCTAAATTTTCATTTTGCATTTCTTGACACACCGAGATTGTTCACTTGTTTTGCTTTTGTGTTGTGTTTTTTGTGAGGAAGACCAGCCCTGAGGTAACATCCATTGCCAATCCTCCTCTTTTTGCTGAGGAAGACTGGCCCTGGGCTAACATCCGTGCCCATCTTCCTCCACTTTATATGGGACGCTGCCACAGCATGGCTTGACAAGTGATGTGTTTCTGATTTTAAAATGTCAACAAAAAAGAACTCAACAGAATAAAACATGCCAAAAAAATTTTTTTTTGGTGAGGAAGATTGGCCCTGAGCTAACATCTGTGCCCGTCTTCCTCTATTTGCATATGGGACGCGCCACAGCATGGCTTTGTGCAGGTCTGTGCCTGAATCTGAACCTGTGAATCCCGGGCCACCAAAGTGGAGCACGTGAACTTAACCACTACGCCACCGGGCCGGCCCCCAAACATTTTTAGCTTTCAGTGCAATTATACGCTTTTCTAGGAAATAAATTAGATGGTTTAAACAAATTAATCTTAAGATTGATAGCTAAGTCTAATACTCATGTCTTAAATGACACTATCTGTACCAGGTTTAATATTTAGTGTCCTGACAAGAGGGTCTAGTGACATATCCGTGTTTTAACATGGTGTTAAATCATGCATGGTGTGTGCCTTTGACGTTTGGGATCATTCTGCTCAGGAGAGTAACGCATTCTCTACGTTTTCTTCTTCCTCAGTGATTATATTTGCTTATGAACATCCTCTACTTTTTAGACATTGTGTCCTATTATTTTTATGCTTTGCAATTCTTCTCTTTCTTCTACGTTCTCAGCCCATCCTCTGGCCACACACATTAGTGTTGGTCTCACAGCCTACCTGTTACTTTCTCTTCTGTCTCCTGCACATGCCCTCTTCAAACTCTCACTGCTTTTTTCACGTGGCTCTACCATTTTAACATCCCCTTTCACTGTTTAAATACTGACCAAGAGAATAAACAAGCAAATGCATACAATTTTGATTAAGTAAAGTCTCAGAAGGCATGTCATTTTATAGCCATCACTCGCAAGCCTGTCATTGCCATTCCAACTTCATCCATAAAGGGACATGGCTTTCTGGTGAGTGATTTCTTCCTTTGTTCACGTGCACTGCTTGGAGATATCTTGCGGTCCTCCTATCCTTCAGAGATCCCCGTTCTCCTTTCCATCGCCCCTTCCTTCTCGGCTTCTTCTTCTTACTTGGATTCGTTCTTCTCTTCCATCTCACCTTTGCTCTGTTGTTTTCATATAATAGTGTTGCCCTGGCACCCTGATCCCAGAGGGGATGCACCCACAAACACACTTTCTACATTCCCTCACTCCAATATTGTAGTTGGGTTGAGCTCATTGGAGTAGAATTCCACTGCAGTGTGGTGGGTTCCTTCACAATCCAGGTGCACATCGGGCCATAGCATATCTCCAAGGACTTGCCTGGGAAGGCTAGCCCTCCATCATACAGTTGCCCCATGTCACAGACTTCTGCCCTCTCCTTTCACATGGGCATGACATGGAGGATTTGGGACTATCTGCATTTCACATTATTATTTTTATCACTTCCACAGATTTCTAACTATCATTCTCTTTGCAAAAAATGAAAACAGATGGATACAAATGGCACGCACGCTCATGCTGGCATCGCTCATTTACATGAACGCTGCTACGATGATCTTCCTCTCCTGTTTTATTGGAATCTGTGACTTTCCAACTAAGGTGAAAAGAAACTGCCTTGGGCTCCATTTATTTTCATTAAAACCTGAACCAAAAGAAATGTCCCTTTTCAAATCCCCGAATAATTAGTGGCTGCCCACACAGCTTTATGGAATTCTTCCCTCTCTATGATCCACGTGTTGAAATCCAGTCTCTTTGCGTTTACTGTACAATTTTATGCAAGCCTGTAAAATCTTATCTCTGATTTAGGTCCGCAGTCTTAGTTAGGGAGCATTTGGCAGCACGGATTGGAAAGCCCAAATTGGGAATTTTAAAAAAGAAGAAAGATGCTTATTTATAACCTGACAAGAAGCCCAGCAAGAGATGTTTATAATTCAGCTGTTCAACAATGCTTACAGGAACCCAGGTCATCTCTCTCTCTTATCACACGACCATGCTTTTATCTTGTCCTCATGCTTGCAGCTCCTGACATAAGATGGCCATGTAGGTCACCAACATCCAGTTAATGGGAAGGGAGGTAGTTGGTGCAAGAAAGGAAGTTTTCTCAGTAATAGTCCCCATAAGAGTCCACAGGTGTCTTCTTGGCCACATTCATCTCTGATGCTTCCCCCACTACACACAGGTAGGGAAAGTATATTGGGCCAGCCGACCAAGGTGTGTCTAGTTCTAAGGACTGTTTTGCTCTAAATGGGAAATTCCATTTTAATGCCTGAGTGTCACTGAACTAAGATTCAGTCATTTGTCTAATTCATCACATCCTTCCTCTGAAAGCAACAGCATAGATGAACACTCCATCACAAAAGCATAAAGTCAAATTACACAGATTTATCTAACATCCAGTAATAAAGGATATTCTGTTAAGTGATAAGGAAGATATAAAGGAATGAAAGACACAGTTCTGGTGCTAAGGGTGGAGTGGATAAGACTTGCAAAAACAAAAAGTTGAATAAAAATTAAGTAAAAATGAAGATCCAGACTAGAAAATAATGTTATGAAAGAACTGATCACTGTCAAAAGTAACTACACAGCCAGTTGCTGTTACAAAGAAAGGTGAAAGATCAATAATTAATATCAGTAACTTTTTTCCTGTAGATTTCAAATCACAGAGATTAATGTTACAGAAAATAAAACTGAAAATTTAAGCAATGCACCAACATTAAAAAAAAAAATCACCCGGAAATATATAATGATCCATTAGCTCATTCAGAAGTAGAATCTATAAACTATCTTTAATCATTTTAGGGAGGATTACATCAGTTACACTGATGTTATTTGTGACTATAACAAGACACGCCCTTTGGTGAGGCAAGATACTTCACTGTGAAAATTTAGAATAGTTTTATGGATACTGAAATGTAAAATGAGGAGAACTTTCTGGATGCCTGCTATAAGAAATGCCTCATGGTTCTACACCTATGAAATGATTGAACAGAATTCTAGTTTCCATTGATGGAAAATAATGATGTAGGAATGAATGATGTATGAATCTAATATGACAAAAGGCCACTCCAATCATCAACTCAAGCCATAGTCATTAAGTTTTTTTCATAGATACACGATACCACACTTCTTGTTAAAATAAGACAGTGACCCCATTCTTGAGATGTTTCCAGATGAGCAGGACAGGTAAATAGCAAAACTAACACCACCATCAAGAAATAAGCTAAAATGTATGTAACCCATAAAAGAAGCATATGAAAGATTTTAGAAACACAAGTTAGCAATTAAAAGGCTAATAAAAGCTGCTAAAAAGCTAAAGAGCTTATACTGAAAATTTGGCTATTTTCCAAAATGTTAATACAATGTATTTTAATAGTATTGTTCTTTCCACTCAATAGAGATTTCCAATAAACTTGGGCAGAGAAGGTACATCTTTGATGGAAAACCTTGACATATTCATATGAATCAGTTTTTATCCCAGCTCATATGAAATCTTTGCATAAGAGAGTAAGAAACCATGTGGGACCCAAGGACACCCATCATGTTTTCATGACAATTAAGAAGGTAATAACTGTAGCCAAGAGATGGCATCCATGGTCTTTTGGGATTATTTTCACGTTCTGGATCACTGTGGTGGTGATGGGAGGGAAAAATATGTCCATTTGAGATTAACTTAAAAACAAAGCCGCCATAACAAGAGTAAAATGTCCATCTAGAACAAAATCTAAAAGCAGTGAAGCAAACGGTTGTCCACTATGAGAATGGCTCCTACCATGAGGAAGGAATGAACTGAGATGCATGTGGCAAAGTTGTATGTGTTTGCAGTTCTGTTTTGCTTCCCACTGTGGTGAGTGGGAGAGGAGAGAAGCCCTGATCAGATTGACATCATCATGATTCCGGACACAGTCAGGTTCTTGGGACCTTGTTACATACCATGACATCACTTAAATGCATTTTGTGTTCAATGTGGCTGGAGAACCCTCCAAATGTCAATTGAAATCCTGCTCTCACTTTGTCAAGAGCAAAATTTGAATTTTAACGGGGACAACAGGGCCCCTTGCCCAACATCATCAATGAGGATACTTGGAGAGTGCTTTATAAAGGATAGCCTGGCTGCTTGGAAGCATGAAAGCAGCACCTGGGAGCCTTTCAAGCAGTTCAGGGATTTGGCTTGTCGATGAGACACCTCCATTATAAATTCAGCACCACGGAGAGCTGATGACTACTCAAGAGACTACAAAGCCATCCACAGCGAAGCCATGCTCTTTTCTTTTTTGTGTGTGTGAGTTAAGATAGGCAGTGGTCCAAGTGCTGGCATGGAGGGCATCTGTTTCCTTTCACTTTCAGGGACTGTGAGAGCAAGCTGGAGATAGAGTTTCTGATGTTTGAGGGAGGTTTTGTATCTGAATATCTAGATGTCAGGGATATTTATCTTCAGATTGTCTTTTTTCCCCCCATGAAACGAATGGAATGACTTAAGGCCACAGATCCTGGGCTCTGGGTATGAGATTTTGAATTGCGATTAATAGCCCTCCAACTGTTCTATTTCTAGAGAACTCTTCCATTTTTCTAGCCATCAGGTTATCTTTAAAATTTACTTTGAGTTATCTGCTCATCCCAGACCCTCCTCCTGACTTGTGTGTGTGTGAGCCTCCCCTCAGTATCTGCCATTACTCCTCATGCTTTCCTGCTGTTGTCACAATGAGTCCACCTATGGAATGTCCCTTGTGTTTGCCCTCTCTCCCTCCCACTGCTGCCATAGCCCTTGTTAACTCTGGCTCTTCCCTCACTGAACTTCTGCCCTAAGCTCCTAAACTGAAGTCGCCAGCTCCCTCTCCTCCACGTCTGTCAATGCTACTCAATGTTGACAGACTCACCTCTCTAGAAACTAGGGTCAATCATCCTACAGATTAAGCCCAAACTCTTTACTCTCACGTTCACTGTACCCTGGATCACTCCCAAACCTAGCCCCAGGTTCACTTTCTGCTCTGTCCTGAAACATACTCTGCTCTAGGTAATAAGGTCCCCTTATTCTTCCCAAATTATGCCTCACACTTTCTTATTCTGATGCCTTGCTTATGATAGTCCCTCAACCATCATGCTCAATGGCTCTTTTCCCACATCTCAATTAGGAAACAGTTAAAACAGCACCTTTTTTATGATTCCTTTCCTAATGCTGCAATCTAAATAGCATTAAGCCTCCTCTGTATCCCCACAGCTCAAGTCTAGATTCATCTGCTTGCTTGTCTGGGAGTTAATGATGTCCATAGTTTATTGCTCTTACAGTAGAGATTGACTTTTTACATTTTTCCCCAGTGGCACATATTGCGATGCTTTGTACAGATTTGGAACTCAATAAATATTTGCAGTTGGAATGAATTAATAAATCACATAGAATGACAACACTAGCACCAAACTCATATATTTAAAATTAGGATAAATTAGAGTTAGACTTAAGATTTACAGTGGATTCTAGCATAGTCCCGGATGGTCAAATTTTGCCGAGAGGACACATGCCATCCTTGCCAAATTAGTGTCACTGTATACAAACAAAATAAGAGGGATGCTCATGAAAGGGAATTTATTGTGCAGCAGGAAGATGAGTAAGGCATGGTCTCTATTCTCAAGGAGTACATGATATAGCAGAGAAGCAAAATACACAAGGATGAGATGACTGGGGGCAGTTATTACATCATATGTAGGACACTGCAGCATAAACTAGGAAAGAGTAAAACAATATAGAGCAAAACATTAAAAAGTGTGGGTGAGAGAAGGTCAAGAAAGAATATTGCAAGAGGTAAAGGTTGAGCTGGGTTTTAAAAGGAATTACTGAGGAAGAAATAAAGGGTTTCCCAAGCAGGGAAGAAGCATCAGAGAGGAAACTAATTGTCAAGTCAGTATTCTATGACAAGGACTCCGATCCATGCTCTTTAATGCCAGGTGGGGGTCTTCTTAGGTTCAAATGAACATGCAAGTTTACAAGACCACCAGAGGTTACCATGGTCCCAGCCAACCCAGAAGGATATAGGACAGGAAGCTGAGATTGTCAGCAGAGCTCCTGCAGGCATTTAGACCTATCTGCTCCACAGATGATAGCTCAGAGGCAAAGAGACAACATGTCTACAAAGTCCACATCCATGGGGGTTAGGTTCTCCTTGGCATAGAAGCCTCAGGCTTCACTAGAGCCAATATGTCCTACAAATTCCCCATAAAGAGAGCTTCCAGGGTCCCCATAGGGAATGTGACAGTTATAAAAGGCAGTGCCCTCAGGGAAGCCTAAGGTCGTGGCATCCCTATTGGGTTCTTTTAGTTCTTTTTGGTTCTTCCCTGTCCAGATGCAATTTGCAAAAATGGTGATCATCTTTATGGTAAGCTGGGGAGCCAAGATCATTGTTGCCAGCCCCTTGATCCGGTTGAAAAGTGAACAGAGCTAGACAAACGAAGGTCAGATTCTCACGCAGCATCTTGCTACCATTCCAACTCCAGATACTTTGCATATCTGAGCCCATTCAATCATCGCAACAATGGTAGTCAGTAGGAACAACCATCAAAATGATACAGATGAACAAACTGAGAATCAGAGAGAGGAAAGTGACAGCCCTTGACGATGCAGGAGAAAACAATGAAATCAGGAATCAAGAGTGAAACCAAGATCTATAACTACAGAGCTCATGTTATTAATATTGATTTTTGGAGAGCCAACAGTAAAGGTTGAGCCAACAGTAGAGGAAAGATGCCCAGGAAAAAGTGTGATGAAGGACTGGTGTGCTCACAGCAAAGGAAGCTCTAGTAGCTAAAACAATCATTTCTGGAGAGCTTGCTGCATGCTGGGCACTGGACGGGCACACACCATAGCCAATATTTGTATAGGTGAGACAGTCATGGAGGCAACTAATGCCATGCAAATAAGAGCCTTAGGAAGGTAATGAGAAAGATGCATCTGAGTTGATATGGCTACACCTGACCAGCGTAGAGATAGAAAGCTTCTAGAGAAGATTGTATATGTTCAGAACCTTGAAAGAAAGGGTCCAAAGTCCATCAGGACGCTGACCTGGACTTCACCAACTTGCTAACCAGAGGTAGAGATGGAACTTAATGCTATAAAAAGCAGGGAACCACTGGAGTGTTATGAGCAGGAAAGGTGATGACATCTACATTTTTAAAAGATAACTCTAGGTGAGTCACCAAAGATGGAGGTTCCAGAGAAGGAAACATGGCAATCATACAGGGCGAAAACAGTTGGAACTTGAACTGAGGCAAGGAGAAGAATATGGGGAGGAGAGATAAAAACTGAGGTACATTTATGAGCAATTTGCAGCTCTTGCGGTTTTCATTCCCTCATCGACTGGTCATTCCAGCCAGAAACATGAAATCTTCCTAGACATAGCTCTTTCTTTCACTCCAAACATCTATCATTAAAATCAGTCTCCAAACCTGGCCAGTTCTCCCAGGAAAACCTCTGCATAACTCTAATTCTATTATGATGTCGTGATATCTACACTACAGATTGAAATAATGGCCCAGCAGTTGAGTGTCTCGGGGAAGATAGAACAGACATTGGTTACACTTTATAAAATATTGCAATCAGAATTCATGTTTTGCATCATAGAGCTCTTAAAATGTAAACACAGAGCAACAAAAGCAGCTTAATAAATAGCTCCATAAACTAGCCTTACATCAATCAGCCACAGCTTTAACAACTGCAAACTCATACATGACCACACAATCAATCAAAAAGGCTTAATGCATTATCATTTTGGATTAAAGATATTTTGTATGAATCTGGCCATTTTTCTGCTTGTTCTGATGCATTGTTTTAGAGTACCATGGAAGCAAGCATCTTTCCTATGTAGAATGGTCCAGTTCTGCCCATTTCTTAGCAGCTAAGCTTGGCTGATCCAAGATGGAATAAATGCTCTGGGCCCAGAGTTGTGATCCTCTTTTCACCAACTCCCAGATGAATTCCGGGTGAACCTTTTATCACTGAATACAGTCTAGCATGTGATTTGAAGAAAGATGCAGGTGAAGACACTGGACATGTTCAACCTCACTCATTATTTCACCACTGAAATAAAATACCAATTAATTAGACTAATCCTATGGGTCTTTCTTATTTCCTAGACACAGGCAAATGAGGAGATATGAAGACCACTTGGCGAATGCTCTTGGGTTCTTTATACTGTAGCTTCTTGGTGTTTAGTGTGTTTATTTTGAACGGGTGCCAATAAAACTTGAGGGACTATTTTTAGCATTATCTCTGATGAGACCCTAAAAGAACAAAGTCCTAAATAATGTTTTCATATTTCCAATATGTTCTTTCATTAAAATTCCAAATTTCTTTACCTTTTTCCTTTCACTCCCACATGCATTTTAAATATAAAAAATGATGTACCACCTGCCATTCCTGACATTTGCACAGGTGTGTATTTGAAAACGTTTATGTTCAAATTTTGGTAACTAACACATAGAGAGAAATTTATATCATGCTGTCCAAATACACTTTTATATAATCTTTTTTCATAGTTCACTTTAGAATCAATATTATCACATTCCAAAATTTTATAGTTATATACAGCAAAATTATCTCATTTCTCCCTGAAATGTTGCCTGATCAATGGTTTTCCCAGCATTAAATAGGAATTGCCCATTATTTTTTTCTCTCATCTACCTCCCTCCTATTTCAGAAATATCTAGCTAATTACCCACCCACCCACCGACTCAACCAAAACGGAAATCAGTATAGAAGTTTGGCTTATGAAAAGACAAGGATTCATTGGAAGATACTTCTCCTTTCCAGGTCTGTGCATTTTTCTTTGCTTGTCAAATGATAAGAGACTGTTGGTTGTAGCCCATCACCAGCTTTGGAAACTGCAAATGGGATTTCTCTAGCAATGCGTCCCTTCTAGTTCCACCAGCCACAAAGAAAATTGGGTTCCCTGGAGCATGACCCTGAACTCCTACTGTTACTTTTATTAAACCTTAGCAAACTTGCAAGGCTCTTTCACATGGGGAAAAGACAATGTTTAGGCCAGAATCTCTGGGATGTATGTGTCAAGCTCCCTACATTGCTGTTTTTTCATCCTTCACCTATCACCTTAAATTCCTCATGCTCATAGGGACCAGCCTTGGTCATGCAATCTAAAGTATCCTCATCATCCACACCAGCTACTCTCACAGTTATTTCCCCCACAGCTCTGATCACAATCTGAGAGTCTGTCCTTGATGGATTTTTTTCACTTGTTTATCTTCTTCCTCCCCAACTAAGGTGAAGGAAGGACGTTTGTGTATCCTGTTTATTACTGTATCCTCAGGGTTCAGAACAATGGTTCGTCAACAGCCACTGAATGAATGAATGAAGGAGTGAATGGATCAGTAAATGGAGGGACCTCTAAAACGCTCATTTAGCCCCCTCTCATGCATCTGTGTTGTCTCCACTGTAGGGGGCTCTTCTGAATAGCTGGTCCTTCTCCACTAACTTCTGATCCCCTGTGACATCTACCATCTCACTACTGAATACGTCTACCCATCCTTGACAAGTTGGTTATGGTGGGGGATGAAGGGACAGGGTTGTTTCCATGGCGACTAAGAAGAGCTACTCTAACAACATGCTCACACGAGGTATCCACATCAATGTAGGCGTGTTACCCAATGATCCCAGCCACTGAGATGAGACTCGTCATTTTCTAATTAATAACAAATTATAAGGACAGTTTTGAGAATTTTTAAATGACATTCAAACCATTCGTGGTGTTTTTCTGTTGCTCTCTTAGTAATAGCTTGAGGGTAGCCAAACGAGGTAAATTAAATGGTGGACATGCCCTGCGAAGGAGAATTGAGGTGTGTTCTGCCCTTTTTTCATGGTTTGAAGGCATGACGTTGACAGTGTGTGACTGGAACCTGAGAGTCCAGCTTTCTAAAGGCTGTTAGCCCTAGTCCTTATCTGATCACTGCAGAGTTATTTACCTGCCCTAATTCTTAGTTTCCACGTCTACAAAATGGAGGTAATAAATAACAGTATCACCTTCTGGCCCTACTGTGAAGATTGAATGAGATAAGGCTTACTTTTGTTGTCTACTCAAATGTCACCTACCAGAGACGCCTGTCATGACCTCGCCATTCAATCTAGCTCCTCCTCGATCCCTCCCAATCCCCATCCTGTATTAATGATCATAAGAGTCGATTATCACCACTTGACCCATTTATATTCCTAAGCCTGTCTTTTCACATTCATTTCCCCACATTAGAACATGCACGCCATGACGGCAGGGAGCTGTCAGCACTAATTATGGCTCTGTCTTCAGTGTCGGTCACATAGTAGGGACTAATTAAACACTTGTTTTATGTGAGAATGAATATCTTAAAGCACATAGTTATATCTGACACACAGTAAAAACTTAAAAAATATGAACTGTTATTGATGTGCTTAAAGACCATGGAGACCATCCACATCATCCTCTGTGTCATCTTTGTCACCCAAGGGGCAAGGGAACGTACATTTATTGTGCAATGCATAACTCCTACGAATCCTTACCACAACCCTACGAGGTCTCATTATCCCAGTTTTCCAGAGAGTTGCATTAACTCGCTCTGGATCACATGCAGGAGATTTCAAACAAGATGTGTCTGACTCAAATCACTCCTTCCTCAGTGTGAAAAGGCTTTCTCTTCTTGGCCATCTTCTCTACAAAGAGTTGACTGAGGACATGAAGCAGATATATCCCCTGTCTTTTTGAGGAGCTTTCTATTTAGGAGGGGAAATATGTGAATGTGTGAAAAATATAGTATGAGCCATATGAAAATGACAATATTTGACAGTTTTAGGTCCAAGCAAATGGCAATCCCATATGGCTCAATCTCATATACACTAAGAATAATTTCTTATTATGTTCCAAGTGAATGGTCATGACATTCAGAATCCAAATCAGGGATTCTTCATCTTTTCTAGGTCACAGACTTCTCTGAGGAGGCACTCCTCTCAGTGGAAAATACATTCTCACCTACTCACAAAAGTGTTGTACAGGTTAGGGGGGATTTCTTAGGCCCCTGGGCATCCATGGCTCTTAGCTGAAGAACATCTAATTGCAATGATGCAAACTTATTTTCAGCTTGACCTAAAAGTGATGTAAGAAATGCTCATGGCCTCAGACTTTTAGGACTAAGTAGAAATTTGAAATTTAAATGAAAGTGGCACATCTCTCTCTTCTGATCTAAATGTATTCTCAAGGGATTGGCGTGTTTACTTATAGCCATTCAGGCAATATTGACCAAAAGCAAACTCTCTGTTATTTGGGAGTAAGATATTTAGCTTCGAAACTCTCCCTAACAAAATAACAAGGGTGACTTTCTTTACAAAACAAATTCACTCAGTTGATACAAGATTATGGTATTTAATGTAATCGTCAAGCTTTGGTAAACAATTGTCTGAATGTCTCAAATCTCACAGACAGAGAAAGTGGCTGTGCAGTAGAGGGTATGATGGGAAGATCTTGGGCAAGGATTTCAGACTTCAGACCAGAGGCTTGTCCCTAATCCCTCCCTTCTCTGCTACCAACTACTCGTTTATGCACAGGTATGAGCCACATCTTTAAGGTGAGGTTTAAATTACATGATCTCTAGGGATGGTTGGAGATTAACAATCCACCATTGAGGAGCTACAGATCTGCACCAGTTTTGAAATAGCTTTCCATAACTATTGGACACACAGCTACATAAGTCAATCCAGGTTATTTTTCCTCTTCTTGTCCAATAGAAAAGCATCCTATCCTCTACCCTCTCATGGCTCCTGTAATGACACCCGCACCCCTCCACCCTTCAGTACACATTAGTGTTACAATGAACCACTTGGATATGCAGGTGACCACAATGTAGATCCTGGACAGAGCAGAAGGGAGCAGAGAATGCAGAACACAAGATGGTGATAACAATTCTCTCATTCCTCAGACATCCTTGCCCAAGGGGAAGGGAGCAGGAGGGCATACATACAGATGGGTGGGTTTACTAATGCATATGCTTATAATTACTCCAGATATACACCCATATATGTGCGTTGATGGGAGTGTCTCTAGATACCTCACTTAATGGGCCTTCTCTATCAAAATCAACTCCTAAGAATATATGTAAGAATCACCACTAAAGCAAAAAGTCATCTGATATGGTATGGAATTTTAAAAAGTTATAAATACAGTAGTCATTCTCTCCATTCAATGCACATATGCATATTTTAACAAGCAATGTGTAATGTGTCTGCAATTCTTTTCTTTTCTAGGTTATATTTGTTCTGATTGCATTATTGAAATGCAATTTGATGTCTGTTGAATTGAACAAAAACGTTAAGCTTGTAGAAAGAAAAATCCATCTGATAAACTAAAATGAAAACCAACTGTCATCAGTTAATACAGTAGATGTACTCTGTTTAGACTCTCAGAGCCAAAACCTTTCAACATTTATTGTAGGTGCCAGTCTACTCAACAGTGTGGTTATCAGGTTTTCATAAACCTTGTCTTAACTAACAGAAAGATAATTCAAGGAGGGCAGAGTAGCAAACATGAGAGTTGATCTACCCCACGATCAAGGGGTGGCTGATGCTCCCACCAAAACCCAGGGCCACTTGATACTGTTCCCTGCAGTGGAAAGTTCTGCACCCACTCCTGGCTGGTAAATTCCAAGCATCAGGGTGTGAAGACATATCTAAGCAGGACCTTCTTCTCAGTCGGTTGGTCTGCTAGACAACATGGCCCTAGCAACAAGAGGAGAAAGTTTTCATCACCCCTGGGGACAGAAGCTGGGAGAGGACCAGAGGCAAACTACTCAAAGAAAAGCATTTGTCACGTTGAGGACACAAAAAATGCCAGGTCTGAAAAGCATGCCACCATCTCACTAGAGCAAGTATTTTCCTTCCAACCTTACCTCCACCCCCTGCCCATGTTTTAGAAACCAGAAACCTACATCCAGAACAGTAAACCCAAGAGGAGTAAAATTCAAGGTGATGCAAGAGAAATGAAGGAGTACATGACCTTATTTTCCAAGATTGGGATTATGTTGTCAATGTACAGTTGTGACCACAGGAATTCTTCTTGTCAAAGATTGAAAAGAAGTGCCAAGAGACTGCCTACATTTCTTCAGCTGTGCTATGATGCATAAAGGCTTGGACCATTCATGTCTCATTCTCTGTTAAATTCTCAACAGTTTGCACAAATGGGACAAATATAAACATTTTTAATAATGCATTGAATAATTTCCAAATATAAAATAATTCCCCCCTTTTTTGGCCTGAATTCACCCAAGGCAATCTGTGGTTCTAATATTCTATAATTTAGCAAAGAATCATCGTCATGCATTTGTCAATCCAGAAATCATTTGCTAGGTAATTTTTGAGAAAGAAACGACCTAAGCATCAGAAACACAAAGATATGTCAACACATTCTCATATATATTTACTCTCTAAGAAAATTAAGGGGAGAAAAAACATTTTTACTGGATCTAATAAATGAGTTGGACCTTCCCAGATGGAGAGGGGGGAGGAAGACATGTGGGTACAGCTTGTCAGAGGGAAGACTCGGGGGCGTATAGGAGAGCAGGGTATGCTCAGGGAACTGTGAGCTGTTTCTTCCAAAGGGCAACAGCACAGGGTACATGGGAAGCAGTGGAGGGGGCTCATGCTAGAAAAGGGAGACATGGGCACATTTTAAAGATCCTTCTGTGTGGACTCAAGGATCTTAGGTTCTCCCAGGTGGTAAACAGGGAGGCACTGGAGAGATCCGGTCATGATTTGTTTTTTTTTTTTTTTTTTTTCTTTTTTCTTTTTTTTGTGGGGAAGACCAGCCCTGAGCTAACATCTGTTGCCAATCCTCCCCTTTTTGCTGAGGAAGACTGGCCCTGGGCTAACATCCGTGCCCATCTACCTCCACTTTATATGGGACGCCGCCACGGCATGGCTGACAGGCAGTGCGTCGGCGGGCGCCCGGGATCCGAACCGGCGAACCCCGGGCTGCCAAGCGCGGACTAAACCGCTGCGCCACCGGGCGGCCCCATGATTTGTTTTTAATTAGGAAAATAAGTCATTAGATCTGAGAATCAGGAAGATGCATAGGATAGTAGCATGAAGGATGGGTTGCAGGCAGAAGAGTGATGATTTAAGTGGTCATCCAAACTGAGATAATGAAGACAAGAGTTATAGCAGTAATTGTGGGCACTGAGCAGAGAGCACATATTCAGGGATCTTTTGTAGGGAAGAAATGATGCAATAGAGATGGCCATTTACATAAGTGGTGAGAAAGGAGAAGTAAAATGTGACTGAGTTCTTATCTTGGACATGCAGGTATATGGGGAACCCTTGACCAACATGAGGGTGCAAAGAGAGGAATAGGTTTCAGAGGGAAATATTCTGTCAACATTTGGACATGTTGAGTTTGGAGTGTCTATGTGACATTCAAACAGAGGATTCTAATAGGAGTTAAAAATACAAACTCTGTAACTGCCTTTGGTGGTCTGGGCTGGAAATAAAGACAAGAATCATTCACACAGAGATGGTGTCTGAAGTTATGTGGGTGGATTGAATCAGTCAGAGATAAAATATAAAGAAGAGAATGGAGTCCAGAACAAAATCTTGGAGAGGCCAATATTTAAGAATGAAAAGAGAACTAAGTGAAGAAAGACTTTTCAAGAGTTGTGGAATAGAAAGAGAACATAGCGATACAATGAAAACTAAGGAGGACTGGGCTAAAGTGACAAGTGACCATAAAAATGAGATAAGACCATGACTAAGGCATTTCCATTGGGTTTGCAATGTAGACATTACTGGTCATACCGTAAGAGGGTTATTTAGCATGAGGTTGAAGGAGGTTAAAAACCAGTTTGCCGGAACTGGAGGAGGAAGAAGGAAGTGAAACTTTCAATTTCAAGAAATTTGACTATTGGTGGAAGCAGGAAGGTATGTCATAATTCAAGAAGTAGACAGGGATGAGGCTGTTTAGGATTGGAAAGATGGGATAACTGATGGACAAGGAAGTAATACTTGAGTCGGTGGTAGAAATTAACTTCTAGATCACAGTTGAGAGGTTGAGCCCTGCCCAGATTCTGGAAGAGAAAGAGAGATGTGGGGACAAATCAGTTTGTGAATGTGTTGTGCTATGTGGTTTCAGGGCAGTTCTCAGCAAGTTGCAAGACCTACCAAAGCGGGAGGGAAGAAGCTATAGCTAGAAGACTAGGAGGTTCGAGTTAGGGGCAGGATTTCAGAATTTTAAGAATTCAGAGCAGAACGTGGATTTCTCAGTGATCAGTTCCTGCATGATAAAGGATGGCTCAGCTCCACTGTTGTGTAAGGGGTTACGAACAGGAAGAGAGGGAGTTTGAGGAATGATAAGATCCCAACAAGGACCTGGAAGATGGCTGTCGGCTGGAGCTGAAGTCTTCCAAAAAGAGGAGATCAAGAAGCTTACGTGCTTCTGTTCTTTCTCGGTCCTTCCAGTCAATGCTGGTTTTGTAGATATAGTATCAACCCTTTAACATCCATATTACAAGACAGATGCACCCTCATCATTCAGTTGTATGACAGAAGCACCCTTGCCTCAAATATTTATGTTATAGGTAGGTTTTTGGCATTTATTGTTACTTAAGATTATCCCAACCAGAACTCACACTGTATTGTAAGCCTGGACAGAGACTTGGTTTACCCAGGCTCATGTGATGTTTTCTGACCTGTTTTCAGTACCCTTTCTGAGGATTTCCTGGCTTGGTGGACCACAGAAGCACATTGTGCCTGGCACAGAGCAGAGGCTGAAATAAGCTATGGTTGACAGTGTGAATTAAGCCAGTGTCTTCAGAAAACCATCTATGGCTGATTCTGGCATCCTTCTCAGGGGGGTGATTGACATCTCAACACCATTTTTCTTTAAGGGGTTAGAGAGAGGCAAAGGGCAAGTGTGAGGGGCAGCCCACCCATGGCATGGCAAGGTTAGTCTGGAATAGGGTGAGGGTGCCCTGCAGGGGTCTGGAGTAATAACATTCTGCTTGTACATGCTCTTCCACTTCTTAGTTCCATCGCCTTTAAATTACAGTCAGTTTCCTAGATGTTGCATGGGTTTACACGGAGTATTTCATGGTTATATTGTAAAAATCAAGCAAGAAAACTCATGTCAACCGTAACAACATGAACTATTATTATTGTTGTTATCATGATTGCTATTGTTTGCTGGAGAGCAGATTGTGATTCCGTAAAACTCAGATGGAAACTGTCAAACCTACCGGTTGCTGACAGAATTATGAAGAGCAAGTAGATGTCAGTTTTCGAAAAGACAAACTGATATCAAAGTTAAAGGGTGGCTTCCAGGAAATAAGGTTTAGGGAAGGAAGAAAATGTTTTTGTGTGTAATGGCTGCTTCCAGGACATGAAATATAATGTGTGAAAGGAAAGATATTGTAAATGATAGAGCGTATTACTCATTTCTCTGAGGGACTTCGCCCAAGCCGAAAGAGGCAATGAATAATAAGAAATGTAACAATAAAGCAGAACAATCTGCAAGCTTATATCCCCCCGAGTCGATTTTCCTGTAACAATGAACCACAGGAAAGCTTCTGGGAACTTCTGAGATCCCTTGCCCAAATCTCAAAATTGGGCTGATGGGTATAATCACATTGATAACCTGTCAATCATTCTCCAAATATTAAGACGTTGGTGGTATTTGTTTAAATGTGTGGCTTTCTTTCATGCAAGGCAGCTTTGACCCAATGGATTGGGGCAAATATTATCCCATCAGCTGAGTCCAAATCCTAACCTGTTATTCTTCTCTAACATATTAAAGACTATCTTCTCTCCCCATGGCTTCTCACGCACACATCATTTTGCATAGCCTTCAGGATGATTTTTTTTTTTAATTTATGCTTATCGTGAAGAATTCAAAAAATGCATAGGTAGAGGAACAGCTACAGTTTTCACATTCTCTGCCAATCCCTGCTTTTCCAATGCACTGTACCTTACTTCCCTTCTCAGAGCTGAACACTGTTAATTTGTTTACTTCTGGACTTTTTTCTAGGGAGTGACATACACATATTTGTATACATATATCCACACACGAAACATTTTAAATACATATGTGTGCCCACATGCACATGTATATATACACATAAATACATGTGTGTGCATATTCGTGTATATGTACATATACAAGTATCTATATATGCGTATATAGATTTAAGAGGTTATGTGAATATTATCTATCTTCAAGTTTGCTTTGCTTCTTCCCTTTTAAATGAAAAGTAGTTTTATATTATAAGAATACATAATAATTCATTTACTCATTCCCCCGAGGAAAGAAATTTCAGTAGCAATGAGCATCTATGTCCATGCATGCTACCGACTGAATGTGTGTGTCCTTTCAAAACTGCTATGTTGAAATCCTAACCCCCAATGGGATGGTATTAGGAGGCGGGACCTTTGGAAGGTGATTAGTCATGAGAGTGAAGACCTCATTAATAGAATTAGTGCCCTTATGAAAGAGACCCCAAAGAGCTCCTCCCACTTCCTGTCATGTGAGGATACAGCGAGAAGACTGCCATCTGTGAACCAGGAATTGGGCCCTCAAAAGACAGTGAATCTGCTGGCCTCTTAATTTTGAACTTCCAGCCTTCGAAACTGTGAGACATACATTTCTGTAGTTTAAGCCACCCAGTCTTAGTATCTTTGATATAGCAGCTTGAATGGACTAAGACAACGCATCTTTGTGCATATCCATGTAGGACAGATTCCTGAGAAAGAATTGCTGGAGAGATAAGTGAATTTCTTTTTAAATTTTAATATATAATACCCAATTTATTTCCAAACTCTCCATCAATTCATCCTCCAACTATCAGATTATGAGAGTAATCATTTGACCATGCCCACAGGTAACTGAATTTAGTTTTGCCATTCAGCCAAACAAAAGTATAATAAAATAAAATCGATTTACCTTTCTTTAAATAGGAATGTGTTTGGGTATTTCTATCGATGAGTTTCAGACATTTTATTTTATCAACTATGAGCTTCCTTAATAGTTTTGACAGAGTAATTTGCAAGTTATCCGACTATATCTTTTTTGGTGTTATTTAATTTCTCATATTTATTCTCAATTTGCTATTCTCATCTATACACAATTTCCACATCTTATACATAGCATTTCCCTGCCTACAATTCACAGTGGGGCAGGCATTTTGCATGAGCCAAAATTTGCAAATCCATGAGTGGGGAAAGGTGAAAAATGGTACCCTTTGGAAATTAGCCAAAAATGCCAACTAAAGCAGTTTCATTTTCTATGTGACATTTGTCATGCTCCACGCATGAAGAAACATTTTAAATTGCACATCTGACCTTTTTAACAATAACAGGAAATGCCGAGAGAAAACGCAAAGCTCTCCATTTTCTCTCTCAAGCCCCTGTAGAAGCCATTTTTCACGATCAATGGCTAGAGTCTATGATAAAACTGGGAGGGTGCCTGAAATAAGCCATCAATATCCAAACTGTTCTCCAACCAAGGGAACATCAGACACAGGTATGGCACTGTTTGGGGGAGCTTGTTCTCCCCTGCTTTTATTCAGGAATAGTGGTGCCTAATACTACATGAGTTTATCCATGATAATAAGGAAATCAACTCGTAATATGGTATTATGTGGTAAAAACCAAGCAAATCCCTCCATCACCATTTTAGAACAGAATTATTTTCCACTACAGTATTTGGTACTAAAGGAGGAGAGGGTTGTGTAAGTATTCGATCCTTGGGGATTAAAACTGGAGAGGAAAAAATAAACTTCCACTTTCTCCATCCAAGCACCATATCTGCTAGTTTCTATTAAGGTTTTTAAACAAAATAACAATAGACATAGTTGAGTTGTGAACATACTTAATGATAATATAAAAAAGAGTATATAATGCCAAGTTCATACACATAATTACTTTAAATTCATGAACACATCCCTTCACAAATTTGAGGGAGTAGAAGTCATGGCATACAGTGAAAAAAATTAAGACATACATTCATTTACATCTGGGTACACTTCATATGGAAAGTAAAATAATTTCACTTTAAGAATTGTTGAGATTTAAGAATTAATGAATTGAAATGGAGTATGAAGTGCTTCTCAATTATTTGCACTACTTTGTTTTAAGGACAACAGATTTCTGCTGATATGTATTGATATTAAAATAATTTAAATATTTTTTCAAAATTTAAAAAAAATAGCATGATATGAGATCTAACGTGAATTTTCATGTGACATTAAGGAAAACACATCTCTTCAAAAAGTTTTAAAGTTTTCTTTGGAAAACACATCTTGACAATCATTTTTTCAAAAATGTTTATTCAATATTTATTTTTTTTATGTTTAGACTTTCAGTTCACAAAGCTACAGCATCACTGGAAGCATTGAGATTCTGATTTGTTATAAACTGACCATGAAATGTAACCGTCTTGATAATTGCAACAATTATTGTAACAATGAGAATCCCAGGGATAGAAATTCTCAAGGATGATCTCTACTCAGCATAAAGAAATAAGTCATTCTCTTGGTAATTGGCAGGACAGTGCCCTAAGATCTCTTTTAATGCTTCATTATAACAAATCAAGTTAAAGCCTTAAACAATTTTTTTCCACGAGAATATACCGAAGAGATATCACCTTACAAAACTGAAGCAACTAACGGCACAGCTCCTTCAGATAAACAGGAGCATTTGTCACGATACTGATGATCATCTGTAAGTCTACAAAACATGAATTTTAAACCTAACATGCTTCCAATGCCTTCATTCCCTCATTTCCCAGAGGAAGATGACCACACCCATAGGTAACATTAAAGGGCATGCACTATCTTGCCCAAATCTACTTTGCCCACTCAGGAGCCCAGCAATCTCTCCCATCCCCAAACATGGCACATCATCACTCACTGTGCACTACCCTGTTTTTGCCCATGTCCAGCATGGTACCTGCCCCTCTTTCCGTGCTTGCCTCTGTTCTTTCCACGGAACTCTTTTTACACTTGTTCATCAAAACATGAGTCAGTCATCAAATCTAAGATAGCATATGGCGCCTCCTGTCTGTCCCCACAGCTCTTATTACACAGATTCATCATACAATTTATAATGCAATGTCTAGATCCCATCATCCCCTCTCAGCTACAGGACTGCCTCGATCTGTTTCATGTCCAAACTCCCTGCCCTCCCCAATGTCTGGTTCCCAGAAAGTGCTGCATAAATGTCTGTTGTGTTGGCTTTGCTTTCTCACAAGGATTAGTCATGATATTAATTGAAAATAGAATTACCAAACCAGCTTTCGGTTGTGATCAATGCTTTGCTTATACAGGTAGAAAGTAAATCAGCTGTTTCCTCCAGGAATAAAATTGAGGGAAATGCTCCTTCCTGAAATGTTCTCTGATGACAACACTTATATCACACAGCAGTGGGGTCCATCTTGTCAGGGACAGTGATGTAACCCATGGCAACACCATGCACACATCACGGGGTATCTGTGATGTAGAGGGATGGCTGTTTGTCTTTATCATCTAGCCAGTCCAGTCGATCGCTCCCAACTCAATGAAAACTTTGGTTTATCTCCATCATCCAACTGCCTACTTTACAGTTTCAAAGCTTGCCTTTAGATGTTTTTGTTGTAGCCTTAAAAATATGGTAGCATGCAAGGAACATTTAGACAACTAAAAACACGCAAATATCTATACCAGGTTTTAGAACTCTCTATTAACTATTAAAGTTACCTAACTAAAATGTTATATTTTAAAATACTATTTATTATTCATACTATAATTTATTATGCAATATTTATACATTATATAGTTATGTTATTGTTATACATGCATTGCTTATTGTTATTATCATATTTAAATTGTTATTTGAGTAATATTCTGAAATCAGAGGACACCTGCCATGAAGGAAATAAATGGTATTCAACATCTTATCATCATGGGGTGTTGCCAAGGTCCCTAAATCATTTCACTAATTTTCCTTTCAAATACATATCATAATATTCATATTAACATTTAATATGTAAGATGTCTATATTAAATATTTATGTTATGATTGATCATACCTCCATCAATTATTGACGTTATCTTATTTAAATCATTATTCCTTGGGTAACATTTTATAGCAAGCGTTGCTCTCACAGGATGCCTGCCGTGAAGGCAATAGCTTCCAAAATCACAAATCATGAGGTTGCATGTAGTAAAAGACAGGGCTGTTTATAATCTCAGTTCAGATGGAAATATAGAAGACAAACAATTCTCTATGTGTTCCTCCACTTGTGTCACTTGTGATCATCCAGTGTTTCTCCTTTTAAGTATTTCCCATGCAGGTAGGTGATCGAGACAGAAACTGAGGGGAGATTCCACTTAACTTTCCATTCCCTTTCCCCAAGTCTAAGTAAATCACAAACACCCCTCTGATTTCCTTCCCAAATATCTCTCAAATGGCTCCATCTACTTCTCTCCATCTTGGCCATTCCGGTCCAGGCTACCAGCCTCTCTGCTAGATAAGAGAGATCTGCTGATTAGATATCCACTCCATTCTTCCCATCACTCCCCACCCAGAGAAATCTATCAAAAGCAAAAAACTCACAAAAGGAATATAAATTTTCATGCATGGACACCATATCTAGTCTCTAAAAGTGGCTTTTCCCTACAGAATATTAAGGAGATTCTGTTAATGGTTGAATGTTTGCTCTTGGAACTTCGACATCATTCGAAATCAATATTGGATGAGTTTCATTCACAAAAAAATGGCATTACCATTTTAATGCTATTTTTCTTCATCCTCCTATTTTAGACTAGTATTCATCATTACAATATGCAGCTGTATTCCTGCCAACCGTGTAATACTATAAAATCCCTTTTGATGAAACCTATTTTCTCATGGATCTATATTATGGAGTAAGAGAGAGTCCAACTCTCGCTGAAAAAAAGATTAGCTCATAGAATAAGAACACAAGAGAACTGGCTTTCACAATTGGATAAGATATTTCTCAGTCCTTCTCTCCTTCCTTCCTCTCTCCCTTCCTTTCTTCCTCTCTTTCCTTCCTTTCTTCCCCCTTCTTCCCTTCCTTCCTTCATTTCCTCCCCTCCCTGCTTCCTTTCTTCCTTACTCCCCTTCTCCCCTCCTTCCTTCCTCCCTTCTTCCCTTCCTTCCTTTCTCCCTTTCCTTTGTTCCTTCCTTCCTTCTCTCCCTCTCTTTCTTTTTTAATATGGTGAAATCTCAGTGGAAAAGCTTTCACTTAACATCATTAGCAGATAAAACAACACTCTGAGAGACCCCTCTTCTAAAGAACAACTACATCTTGATAAGACAAAACGTTAGCAAATTTCTGGGCTTACTCAGTAAGGAAATATCCAAGGTTGATCTCCTCCACACTGCACTCCTCCAACAGTGTGAGCTAAAGAACACTTGGGTGTCATGAGTAATGAGAAAACTGGAAAAAGGGTTTTGCCCTTTGGGACCATGTCCATAGTTACACTGACATCAGGGCATGGGAGCAGGTGCTGCAGGGTAGCCAAGTCAGTAAGACAGGTGGTGCTGTAGCAAGGTGAAGATGGACCCATAAATGATCTCAAATCTCACAATCCAGCTCCTGTAAGAAGGGATAGAAAACTTCCCCAGGGAAAGAATCATCAACGTAGACCTGCAAGTTCCCACAGATTAAGATCAAACAAATATGAGCTCACAGTCAAAGATCACTAAGCACATGAGCGCTGAGATAGAAAACATACTGTCTGAGTAGTTTTTAAATAACAGAAGAACCCTATTGAGAAAATAAAGCCAATAATGACAGAATAAAGTACTTTTTTATCACCATCCGTTTTTTTCACCCTACTCATAAATAAATATCAAATGCATTCCAATGTTCTCACTTGAATATTACCAAAGTTTATAATTCCAGTTTTCATGAATATTCTAATTTTAAAAAGAATAGGAAATTGCATCAAATTTGCACTAGACAATTATTTTCAAGAATATGTTTGCTCTATTAAAACATTCAAAATCATGCCATGAATGGAGTTCTATGTATATATACGAAGTTTAGTTGCTAAATGCTATTAAATAATGGTGAAGGCTTAAACTGTGTGTGTGTGTGTGTGTGTGTGTGTGTGTGTGTGTAATTATAGCCGTGTTGACAAGTACATAAACATGTGCCATCAATTCCAGCTTTGAGTATATTGTACTCAGGTTGCACACTCTTCTGTGATCAGGTTCTACTCTGGAGAATACACGTAATTCTATACTCTCGTTGATGCAGGTTTTTGGATGAGAATAAAGACAGCAATGCCAGTGAAAAGCAGTAGATTCAAAATAGCAATGCCTCAATGCTATGCAGAAATCTGTGTTTGTTAAACTCATACATTGCACTTTACCTTCTAAGCAACTGTTACCTTGAAGAAGAACCAGCTTTTTCACACTATCCACTGATTAATGTGAAAAGAGTTTTGGGTTTTTTTAATGAGGTGTTATTTTCTGGTTTCAGGAAAGAAGTGATTTTACTTTCTATGATTATATCATACAGTTGCAATGACTATAAATAATTACCCAAAGAAATCCACAGTCATGTGGTACTTTAGTCATGTAGTACTTTTGCCTAAAGTACTACATGTATGCTAAGGAGTAATAAGAGAATGCAAGAGATTACAGTAGTGGTACTCAATGGGGAAAAAAATTGCTCTCCCTCATGACACTCCCCAATGTCTGGAGATATTTTTCGTTGTCACAACTTGGGGGAGGGGAGTTTGCTACCAGCATCTAGTGGGTAGAGGCCATGGACGCTGCTAAACATCCTACAATGCACAGGACAGCCCCACAAATGTCAACAGTGCTAATGTTGATAAACCATGGATTTCAGAATGAAGTGGAAAAATCAAAATGGCCCCTGGCACTGACTCCACAAAGCCCCTCTGTGTTAACATCCATATCCACATATGGAGTCCCCAGTGTCCAATGACTTGGAGTTTGAGATAGACATCTGAAAATATTCTTCATCTTGAAGCTAAGTAATTATTAACTATACAAATGCATAACGCTTACCCATAAGACAGACCTGTCTGTATATACAACAGTTAGAATGGTTTTGTGTCATCCACGGTGGGAAGAAGCTATGTTTTGCAGTCAAATCCAAATTCCATGGGACAGGTTTGGCTTCCTCCAGGCATGAGGCCGCTCCTGAGAGCTCATCCTGGTGACCATCTGGAGATCCAAGAGGACACCTAGCCACTAGTCTAAGACGTTCAATGCCTGTCAGAGGGCAACTCCTTCAATCTACGTCACACTCTTTCTTGTGTTGTCACAATTAACACTGGCTCTTCCCGTCTTATCCAGCTCCATTCCCTGCATGTAAGAACCAGCCTCCCCCATGGATCAGAGATCAAGCTAAAGTTGGAAAATGAAAACAATAATCTCATTATTTGAAATCACTGGCATACAAAAATCCACTCTGTAATGCCCCCTGATAAAATGTTAACCTTTAACATGTTATCCTCAGAGTTAACCGTTAGAATATGCATCTTAAAAAAATAATCATCATGGTAGAATATCTTCCAGAACAATGATTGAATTTATAATGCAATTGGTATTCAGTTTTGGAAAGGAATGCTCATGTGTCCCGAGACACTTCAAATGCCACTTACAGAGGAGCGGACAGTTGTATGTCATTATGTGAGGAATTTAAGGTCAAAGATGTTAACCTGCCGACAGCCTCTGACTGTTTGGTGTTAAAGTCTCATTGACAGAAGCAAGCACAAGTGGACATGAGCGTGTCTTCTTAGCATGGAAACCAAAAGGAAACATTTCAGGAACATATTTGGGTAAAACCAACCATTTCTTCCCCAGCAAAAGGAGGTTTCCAAATCAAGTTATAAATAAAAGTAATCACTGAAATCATAAATTCGACTAGTTATGTAAATACATCTCAAGGACTCTTCACAATCTCCAGGCAGCTACATTCCTACAACAGATGGAAAGATTCTGTCTGAACACCAGGATCTGAGCTCCAAGGTCTAATTAACTAGACCTTGTGTGGGTCACTCACCTCTCACACAGGATTAGCTCATCTATCAATGATGGATTGACACCATCCATCTTATATGATGAGAATAATGACATTGAAACATTTATGTGGCACTTTGGACACTGAAAAGTCCCATAAAAAAGTGACCAAATACGATATAACTGAATAAATTTATAAAACGGTGATTTCAAAGACATCTGTTCCTTTAGTCTATAAAGCTGCATAACTGTGAGACCTTTGAAAATTATTTCAATTGGTTGAGGGGAAAAAAGATGCTGGTTACAATCATGGTGGACCCTTGACAGAGATCCATGAACAATAAAATCTATGAACAACAAAAAATTTAATGTCGATTTTAACATAGATTTTAAGATTTCTTTATTTTCTTCCTTCAAGAAAGGATGATTGTGTTGTCTATAATGAATTTTCCTTGCTCCTAAAGGTGTTGGTAATAAGCTAAAATTACATACAGTGTAAATAGAGTCAATGAGCAGACACTGCCCCTATATGCACATTCTAAAGAGAAAGAGAAAGGAAGGTGATACTTAAGAAACCAACAGATGGACATTCTCTGAGTCTCATGGGGAGATATAAGTATGGATTTTAACTCTGATGCATCCTATGTCTCTGCTTGACTCATTATTACTACTTTATCTCCCTTAAAAATGTTTCTTTTGAAATTATTGGCCTGAATGTAGAAGGAAATGCAAAAGACTCAGGTTATTGGTAGTTAAGGAGGAGCTAGATGAAGAGACAAAAAAAAAAGTAGCCAGAGGTGGCCCAGAGTCAGTGGCACCATGGTTAAATTAGTGCACTCTCTTTGGCAGCCCAGGGTTTGTGGATTCGGATCCTGGGTGCAGACCTATACACCACTCATCAAGCCATGCTGTGGTGGCTTCCTGCATACAAAATAGAGGAAGATTGGCCCAGATGTTAGCTCAGGGCCAACCTTCCTCACCAAAAAAAAAAGTAGTCAATGAAAGTTGTAGAGTGGTCTATATGGTATGTAGCTGGGAATGTAAAGAAATCGTTCAACATTATAAAATGAAAATCTACAGAAACAGAGGAATGTTGAATTTGGCCATTTTGCTGTAAAAACCAAAATAAGATTTATAAGGCAGGATTAAATAAGAATTATTTAATATTAAATAAATAAATCTTAATTGTGTATTAATAATTCAGAAGAGACAAATTCAGTAATAATATTAGTGTACTAGTTTATCAATTTTATATTTCCAGATATTATAAAATTTAAGATATACTATTAGTTTAATTTCATGTCATCAATGGGAATATGATGAGTGCTTATACATGTCTCAGAATTGCAGTCCTATTGTGTGGACACATTTTCATTTAGGAATAAATCTAACAAAAAATGGGCAAGATTTCTACACTGAAAATGACAAATATTGCCAAGAAAAAATTAAGGAAGTTTCAAATAAATAGAGAGCTGAATCATGTTAAGGGATTGGAAGCCTCCATAGTCTTAAGTTGTCGATTCTCCCTAAATTATTTATAGATTCAACACTATTTTAAGAAAAATCCCAAATCCCCTTTCTTTGTTAAAAATGATACACATTCTATAAATCCGTATGGTCTTAACACAAGTTTTGCTAAACTTATTCCTAACATTTTATGCTTTGGGTGGCTATTGTTAATGGTATATTTCAGATTTTATTTTCCAATGGCCTCTTGTTGAATATAGAAATAAAAATTTGTGTGGGTGTATACCTTGTCTCCTGATCTTGCTAAAATCATTTATGAGCTTCAGTAGTTGTAAATGCCTTAGGAGTTTCCGTATAAACAATCATATCATGACACATGAAGACAGTTCTTCCTTTCCACATCCGTATACTTAATTCCATTTTACTTTACTGCACTGGTGAAGACTTCCAACTCATTGTTACATAGAGGTGGGGAGAGCAGATCCTTGCCGTGTTCCAGACCTTACGAGGAAAGCCATGAATAGTCTATGATTATGCTTTTGTTGGCTGTTCTTTTGAAAACGCTTGTAGTAGTGGTCTAAAATGTAAGCGATAGAACAAACAAAATCTAACAAGAAAGTCTTCAATGTATTGCTCTGGGTGTAGAAGAATGAGATTCTGAAGATTCCTTCACCTTAATTCCAGCCAGCTAGCCTCTGTCTGTGACTCCAGAGCAACTCTACAGAACCCCAAATCTGAGACACACTGTTTAATAAGACAGAGAGAAGGAGCAAAAGACTAAAAATGAAGAGAAACATATAGAGTGAACTCTTAGCTCTTGCCACAAATGAATACCATGACCTTTAGGTATTGTAAAACAATGCCTTTATCACAGGAACTCTCAACTGTAAAAAAGAATCCACGTCACGCATTAGTTCACAGATGCACACACACAATATCTTAGCAATTATGTACACCTCAAATCAATTCAAACTCAGGCTTCAAAAAAATGACAGATGTCCTCAAATCAGAACTCTCTGTAGATGCAATGTTAAGAATCAACATCTAGCATTTCAAATCTGTGAGTGACAAGGTTCGGTTGTTTGCAATCCAACTTTGGAAAGGAAAAACGGTAAGAGAAAAACTACCATAGTGAGGGATCAGTAACACTAACCTAAAATGTGAGGAAAAACTAAGCCAATCCAAAACTAGAAAAGTGCAAGGTATTAGGAGGAAATCAACATGCATTTGAGAATCAGTATTCTTGCCCAGCAAATGTCTTCTGACTGAGAACATCAACTCCCTAGGGCAGAGACCAAGTTTTAGTTGTCTTTGCATCTCTAAGGTGTATCAGTGGGTTAGATAGGAGTAGACAACAAAAGATGTTGATCCAATGATTGAATGTTACTACAGAAAAATATCTAGAATGACAAAGGAGTCCATAGAATCATATTTTTGCCCAATACTAGTAATTGCTAGCATTTTCAAAGATCTGGCCTCTGCCTGCTTCTCCACTTTTTTCTCCTACCTATCTCTCCTTTGCCCTTTGCCCTCAAGCCATACCTGTACCCTCAGATCCTGGATTGTGCCAGGCCTCCCCTGACCCCAGGGCCCTTGTACGTGCCAGTCCCTCTACCCAGCAAGACCTTCCTACTCTATGACCTATCCCTATCCTTCAGCCTCCTTCTTGTTCGCATTATCAATGTGTATCCTGATGACCAGATCAGAAATGAGCATTATCAGCATCAAAAACTCACTCCAGTTCATAATTATCCTTGTGAGTGATTAGTTGATTATTTTTCCTCTACCTCTAGAGCAGAGTTTCTCAACCTTGGGACTATTGACATATTGGGTTGGATAATTCTTGTGGGGGCTGTCCAGTGTGTTGAAGGATGTTCGGTAGCGTCCCTGGCTTTTACCCATCAGCTGGCAGTAGTAAACCCCAATCGTGATGACCCAAACTGTCTCAAGACATTGCCAAATGTCCCCAGGTTGAGAATCACTGATCTAGAATATCAGCTACATCAAATTAGAAACTATGCCTGTTTTGCTCAATAATCTATTCTCAGAGTATAGCACCATAGAGAGCACATCGGAGGTGCTCATGACATTTTGATGGGCAAATAAATAAACCAGCAGTAACTGTGGGTTAATTTCAGATCTGGTTACAGCTGGTAAAATATTCTGGGATAGCCAATTCAGATCAGCAAATCTTATTTATCAATTTCTATCAAGCTTTAAGCACTAAAGTGGCTCTGAAGAATATACAGCAACAAAAGCCTTACTTCTTCCCTCCCATAACTTTTGTGGTCATCAAAATTATTTTGTTCTTCCTTGCTCTCAAGTTGGCACCTGATGTCTCTCCTTGACGGTAGAACACATTTCTTCCTTTTCTCAAGAGCTTCATCCTATGTATCTATCACTAGGCATCAGCTTTTCAAAGTTGAATGGGATATAAAATATCTACTACCCATTGTTACATCATCAAGTGCTACTTACATCATAATGCCTTGTGCAGAGCAAGCGCCCATTAAATATTGGTGAAACCAGATTGAATTGTATAAATCAGCACTAACCAACACTTCAACATGGGTGAAGTGAAGGATGCTGGGAAAATTATCAGATGACAATGTGACGTGGCTGATTTGAAGTCAAAAACTTGTCTTTGCTTACTTGCTGGGCAAACAATCCTGCATAGTCAGTCTCTGTGAGCTTTGTTTTTCTCCTCTATTAAGCAAGGTGGAAATGCCTTCCCCACTGAGTTCATCAGTTGCTCTACAAAATGAGAGAATGTCTGTGAACGGCTATGTAGAAAGCACGTACTTTGGTTTTATGAAGGGCCAAGCCAGGATCTTTATTTAATCAAATCTTATCATCTGGTAGGGCAGAGTTTTAAAACATAACAGTGTAATATACAGATGCAGATAAAGTTCAATGGGACTTCAGTGAAGGAAACTTTGTCTCTGCCCAGGAGCAGTTGGCAAAGGCATCCTACAGAAGGGGTCATCTGCAATCAGTCTTAACAGGTGGGAATTAGACAGACATTGGAAAGGAAGGAGAGGAATCAAGGTAGAGAAACATGAGCCACACCATAGTGATGAGAACACTATGATACTTTTCTCCAATCATGCCCTCCACATATATTTATTAAACAATTCGTATGTACTAGGTACCACAAGTATAGAACTGAAGAGAAAACCCTACACTCTTGGAGTTTGTATTCTGGGGAGGAGTGGCAGACAGTAATGCACACACAATAAATATATGTCTCTCTCAGGTAGCATCAACTCCATCCTCCTGATCCTTACCCTACATCATCACCATGAACATCCTCTTTACACTTGACACAGACTGGAGGTTGATCACATTTCAGGCAGGGGACTTGTACGAGCCCCAGGAGGCAGGCAAATTGTGTTATCCAACAGAGGCATTTGAAAGGAATGTGAACATCTGACTAAATAGGAGAAAAACAAAGAAACAATAAAACATTCAAACCATAAGGTTCATGTGCTTGTCAGGGTACCCCGACATGAGATCTGTTAGAAATGTAACCCAATAAGACATTGGAAATAATTAACAAAATATGCCACACAATATTTAGGAATTGATAGATAGATTGATCGACAGATAAATATGATAGAGACAGACGATAGATAGATAATAAATAGAAGATAGATTGATATAGATAGATAGGATAGATAGAGAGATTATAGATAGATAGTAGATAGATAGATGATACACAGATGATAAATAGATGGAGATAGGTTAGGCAGATGATAGATTGATGATTGATAGATGATAGATACAAATAAATAGAGATAGATGATCAAGTTAGATGTTAGATGCATAGACACACATGTATGTGTGCATGCGTATTTGTGGGTCATATAGATATGCCTATAAATAGAATCTTATATATATACACATACACATATATAATTTCGTATATGTGTGTATATAGTCTTGCTTTTTACTTAACAAAGACCTGTAACTCATTTGCTCATGTAAATTAAATACACATATTTTTATATATTTATAAAAAATATAAAAACATTTATATACACACACATATATATGAGTCACTTCACCTGTAGAGAGGCTACCTTTTTTAGAGGCAGAGACAAGATATTTCGTCAATTCTGTAAGTCAGTACATTGATCAGCAACAAATAGCTCCGTTGACAGCTTTCAAAGAGTCTGACTTGCTACACAAGGGAGCTGTCTAGGGAAGTTGTGGACCTCCTGTTTTTAGAAATTATTAAAGTTTGAAAAGACAGGAGCACTTCATGAAAGCGTACAATGCTCACCTTGAGGGGGTGTGCATGGGGCAGTCCGAGGCCCCTTTCCTTTGGACATTTTCTGGTATCAAACATAAACTATATGAAAAGCAGAGAGTAGATTTGCACTGAGATGAGTTTTAAAGTTTACTTACTTTGATGGCACACACAAAATGCTCATCAATACAAGGGAAAGAAAAATGAAATTAGATCGCAAAGCTCACGTGGCTGCCCACTCCACCAGACCACGTGAGTTGCCTGCTGCCTTTCTCTCCTCAGAATATCACTCGCGGCTCTGTTGTACCTTCCTTCCAGTTTCCGGAGGGAGAGTTGAGTTGGTACAGATTCCAACTGTCCCTCATACCTCTCAGAGGCTGAAAATCCAACTTAGGGTAACTGGTAGGCAAGACTAAATGCTTCCAAAGATGGGCAAGAGTGATGAGGTGAAGGGAAAGTGGTTATATGTCATTCTAGACTGCCCTGGGACTCAGGAGGCACACAAAGTTAACGAGCCAAATGTCACCACATACAGCAGCTGCCAAATTCTCTTACGACTCGCTGAACCCTCCTCAACAAGTCTAACACAGACTTGTGGGTGGCTGATGCAGACTGTGGGTGCCGCCATTCGGATGGCCTACCATTGTGACATGCAGCCTGCTTGTGGCAGAGTTTCAGCAAGACACCTGGTAAATGTTTCTCCTCACTACAGCTCAACACCTGTGAAACCTGATTTCAAAACATGAACACTTAATACATCAGGATTTTATTTCAACATGGTGTCAGATTTTATTTTAAAACCATAATACATCACAGTTCATTATTACACAGAAATCCACACCGGCTCTAGGATGTGAACCGTTAAGGTGTTTCTAACCAAACCATAACGTTAGTATGTTACACTTATTCTAGAATTCTGTGCCTTTCACCACAAAGGATAGTTATGAAATATACCTGTGTGAGGGATGTGTGCGTTGTGTGGTGTGACTATGTGTGAGTGATGCCTTTGTGTCTGAGTGGTATGTATGTGGGTGTGCATGCATTTGCATGTAAGTATTTGTGTACACGAGTGGTGAGTGTGCATATGTATATACACACACACATTCCTACTCACTTTAAAATCTATCCAATGTTTTCAGATACTGCATTGATCTCCATTTTAGATTCCAAAATTGCTAATGTTTATCCTAAATTTCACCTCCTCTGCAAATTCTTTTATAATTGAACATTTATTTTCTACTCAGTAATAACCAGCTTAAACCATTCTTGGAACTAAATGTACGTACAAATTTCTAGAAACACAGAAATGAAACCTTATGTTTCTAGATGAGTAAAAAGGACACATTGCATAGCTATTAGCTTTCTTTATAATCTTCCTAAGTGAGGGCATCAGACAGTATTATATATGGAGGAATACATTATTAACTACCTTCACAGGTGGATAAAATCCAAATATGTGTGTGCTTCTGTGTTAATCTAGGAGGGTTATATCTCAGTGTATTCATCTGTTGTTTGTATGTCTCCTTCCCCATCTCCTCTCTTAACTGTATCCTGAAGGTCTCTCTCTCAGCTGAGACTGATGTAGAAATCGAGATGCAAAAGAAACTCAGACCTAAGAACCTGGGACAGATTTCTACAAGAATGCCTTCAGAACCTGGTTTTCCCCGGGGATGTGTAGATGATAAGACTGGAGCTAGGGAAGGTGGAGAGAGAGAGAATGCATCGTTAAAAGGAGAGGAGGTGATGGACAGTCTGGAAAGACCCTCAGGCCCTGAGGTGAGAGGGAGAGCAACAGATGACCAGTGAAGAGAAGGCCAGCTATGTTTGCACATCAACTCTCACTCCCTATGCGTTTCCTGGGGACATGCACCCCTCATGATAACTGGACACTTGTGAACCACCTGCCTGGAGGGTGAGGGACAAGGACAACTTACATGGGGATGGAGGCAGGAAAAAAGAACCTCATATTCTGACCCAGATGGAACCAAACAGATCTAGTGGGTGAATCCAACAGGGGTAGGGATGGAACCACAACTGTTAGACATTGATGCTGCTTATACTAGGATAATACTTCATATATGAAAACAGTAATTTGAATGAAAAAATTAAATTACTTTAGACCATTTCATCAACATTATTTTACAAATATCTGAAAGCGTGTATCTCCTTTTTATACGAACATAACTCATAGAATAGTATGTGTGTGTATATACATACATAATTTAGAATATGGGATAAAATATTTAAATTGATATAATTTAATGAAGTCAAACCATGAACAAAAACAGTACGTTAAAAGAAGTCTTGTATTAAGACTTCAGATTAGCTTGTTTAAAATATACTAAGGGCTTTTATGTGAACAAATGTAAGTGGGTTCATTATATTTCAGTGCTTAGAAAGTGTTGTCCAATCTGTTTTATTAAATAAACTATTGTTTTGCTAATTAACGTTAATGGGGAAATTATCATCTTGCTCTGACACTGAATCCGAGAACAATCCCTTGGAAACCCATCCCAATAGTGAAGCCAGGAGTTTGACTTGCAACCTGCACACATATCAAGAATCATCCCCATCACTCTTCTCCACAAAGAGATGTCATTATTTTGATGGGAGCCACTTTTTTTTGGCTTGCAGAATCTTCCATAAACAGTAACCAGACTTAAGTCTTTAAAGGGAAGGTAGGCAGTCAGATCGCTTGCTGTCTTTTGGAAATGGGTAAATGTGACTTATTACTGCAGCCATTGTATGAATTCCAGGCTAAGTCACCTCTCAATGCACATCTAGTGACCATTGGTCCACTGACCACCAAGACTCTCAATGATACCTTTGGTACCACAGGTCCACCATCAGTGATCTGGAACCTTTGAGCGAGGAACCTAGAACATCATCCCATAATGAAATTCGTTAATATTTCCACAGAAAACTATCTAAATGTCCATGCCAAGTTGGAAAACAAAGGTCAGATTTTGCCCACAAATGCATTATGAAAGCACTTTCATGTTTCGAACTGGTTTTGACTCTCAAATCGTGGACTAGGGCCTCTGGATCTATACATCTCCTGATCTCTATTAGCCAGTCCTAAAACAGCAGGCAAAACAAGGACCCAAGGGCATCCCACTTAGAAAAAGAGTTTTAGGTTATGTTCATCAAAGTTGGTTAACACTTCGACACTGGAAATCTACACATGCTAGATGGGATCAATGATGACAAATATGGACAATTAATTAAACACTAGGAAGCTCCTCCAACCGTGCTATAAATACACAAGAGGTGGGGAAGAGCAGTTGTCAGGAACAGTGTATCCTTTTCAGCACTTCCTGTGTCAGGAACACTGTATCCTTTTCAGCACTTCCTGTGTCAGGAACACTGTATCCTTTTCAGCACTTCCTGTGTCAGGAACACTGTATCCTTTTCAGCACTTCCTGCATCTGAGTCCCTGAAAGGCATATGGAACTATTCTGAACTTCAGCTTCACCAGTCCAATGGAAACGACACACTCAGCTAGGGACCCCAAATGCAGCGGTTATTCATTCAAATGGTCTGAATGAGTAACCCCAACTTCACCAGGTTGTAGGTGTGCTGAACATAGTAAGTACTCGAGGAATGGTAGCTGATGTTATTGTTATTATGTTAATAATATTACAATCCATTGAGGCTTTAGGATGGCCCAGAAAGCTAGATGTGGAATCAGAAGACCAGGGCTTACATCCCATTGCATCTCATTTCCACGCTGCCCATGGGGGAAGCTGATGTCCGTAAGACCATCTGCTCCTCAACTTCATCAGGTCTATGACTCAACACTCCTTCGGGAGGTGTGCGCAAGGAATGGGAGCAGAATATCCATTTGTTCTCTGCTACTCGGAAGTTGGCTGGGTTTTTAGACGATATTTGACACACTTGAACTTCAGGCAGAAATTTCATTTCTCTTTAAGACAAGTCGGTAATTAGAATAATTTGAAAGGGAGGAGGTTTTCTAAGTCTGGGCATACTTGGCTATTATTTTTGGCCATAATCAAATAAATCCTTCAAAGTAAGGTTCTCTCATTTCTGTCAAGGGATCAGCAAAAATATCGGGAGCACTTTTGATCTTGATGCTGCCCAAAACATGGAGCTGGGAACCTGCAGCTATGCCAAATTTGCAGGACCAGAGGTATGCCTTTCCTAAACAGTAGGGTAAGCTGATAAAACAAAGAATCCTCAATGCCTTTCAGGCAAAAAAATCTGCAGACATTTGGAAAAACCCAAAGAACTCTTGACAGCCATTGAGGTTCAGGTAACTTAAATACTGATATATGGATTTATTTTTTATCCTATCCTTGCTAACATAGATATGGTCCTGCTGATTTAAGGACCAGCAAATGATGAGCTTAAATTCAACACAAGAATCTCTAAGACTTTGATGCACTTTGACCCAAGCTCAACCACAGCCAGCAGAGTTGTGGTCTCTCTTGGTTGTATTGGATGCCTCCAGGACACACGGCTCATTCCAGCCATTCTTGTGGTGACCCCGGCTGACTAAGCACCAATTAGCTTTGTGTTATGTGCAATCTCACCTCACACCTACCAACGTGCCTGTTGTTTCCTGCCCTGAGGTTTCTCTGAAGCCTCATTGGGATCACATGCTAAGGAGGGAAACCTACTTAGCACTCCCCAAGAAGTTTGGGGAGATTAGCTGCAGTGGACTAATAGGAGATGAAAACTGATGAGTAAATGGTTACTCCATTTTTACCCTGGGAAGGGGGTTCTCAGGCACACACCATAAAGGTTTTCAGACAGCCCCACGGGGTCCAGCAGCAACAACCCTCAACTGCTTCTCACTCCTTCCCTGCTTCATGCCTCTGGTCCCTCATCCTACTCTTGGCATATTATTCACGATAAACATATACAAAAGTTTTGTTTAGGCCTCTGCTTTTAGGAGAATTTGGGCTAAGAAAATACTTTGCACGTTGAAATTTTCAGCCCTTATTGCCACCAAAACAAAGAATCAAAGTGGATTGGATTTCAAATGTGAGGACCACACAGCTACGTCAAATCCCCAACACTAAATTTGACTTCAACTTCCAGGCAAACCACTGGAGACTTCTCAGTGAAATTCACTTTCCAACAGAACTTCAGTTTACTTTTTACTGAACTTGCATGGAATTGTGAGTTATTGTCTCAAAACATGATTATTAAATTATGCGTGCCAAATAAGAACAGAAGTAGGATAATGCTTAGTTGGAGAATTCAATTTTCTGTACAATAAAAGGAATGACTCCAGAATTTAGTGTGTGGGTTTTCATTGCCTGGCCAGTTCCTCCTTTCTCGTCTCTCAGGTTTTGGCCAAAATTGTGCTTCTTCCAAGAAGCCCTCCAGGCTGTCTCCTAGATCAGTTCAGATGTTGCTACTAGCTGCTGCCAGGCCTATCACTGTTTTAAGCAGCATGAGACTGATAAATAAATGGCAAGCAATAGGATATATTGGAGTAGATGAGGAAGCCATTTGGTATAAAACTAATTTGGCCCGACCTTGTTTTTCCAAAAGGGCCTGACTTGGCCTTTGAACATGCATTGTATATCTGCTTTGTGCATTTACCATGTCCCAGAGACAAGAACAAATGTCCTTAAGATAAGGATGCAACTTCCCCCACATTGGCCTTTCCTTAAGGATAAGCATTTCTCCCTAGGCTAGGATTTGATTGCTGTGCTCATCCTGTGACCACCCAGCTCGAGACAGCAGACTTGCTACCTGCGGTGTCCATCAAAGGCTGTGATGACAGGGCAATCTCGAGACTATTGTAAAAAGGACATTGCATTCATATGTGATATATGCTCTTTGACGGTATATAACCACTCTGTACACCCCACTTCTTTGGTGCCCTTCCTTCCTTGGGGAAGGAAGGCTCCGGGCTATATTTGGCTCATAATAAACTCACCCCACTTTTGATTTATAGATTGATTATGGATTTTTTGTGTTGACAAGACTAACCTCATTTTCAACTCATCCTTATTTATTGTCACTCTTCTCTTCTGCCAAGAACTCTAATACCCTATATATCACACTTACAATGTTATAAACCTACAGAAATCAAGTAACATTTGGCCCTATACTCTAAGTGTGGAGCAAACCATTGACTCACATAAAATATAGAGTTATGTAAGGGTGAGGGTCAACAAAACGAGAGCAAGAACTGCATGAAGGATGGGGGCTGACCATGACATGACCCAACTTTTATTATTACAGTCAATATTGGCAGGTTTCCTGTATTAGTTGACTAGCTAATCCTAATGAACAAAAGAATGTATGAATGGATTCATTGATTCATTCTTCTTTTAAATTTCCTGATCTCCATCTTTTTGGTCCATCAGTTATAAACTCAGGCTTTCAATGGTGGCAAATATCAGACATGCATTGACCATACATGCATTTTGGGTTATTCTCTGAGCAGTCTGGATGAAAACGACAACAAAAACAAACAAGCAAGCAAATAAAAAAGCAGAGTGTGCAAACACCATAGCTGACTCGACTGTACACTTCTTGTTCAAAACTATTATTTATTCTGTGAGTAAGTTTCTTTTGTGTGTGGAAAAAGTAAACCTTTTCCAAATCCATTGGCACTAGGTCTCCTAATTAGAGCAGTAATGTACCAAAGGAAGGATTTCAGAAATAAGCCAGGTTAGTGGGAGCAAATTCCAGCATCTCCTGATGGGTAAATGTGTCCTGGAGCTGGTCAGTCAAGCAGCAAAAAAAACACTTTTCTGATGCAGAAAAGGAAAACCACAGGGTTTCATTCTGTCAGATGCAGGGCTGCTGATGCCCGTACTCTTTCTCTCTCCCCTCTTCTGCTGAGCCACATGGAAAGGTAAAAGTGCAGCCGCGAGGAAGAAACAAAAAGCCTTTGGGGAACTACAGTCATAACTCTATTAGCAAACAGATGTGTTCTGGAGATGGGTCGCCTGTCAGAAGCTTAGCTTACAGGCACAGAGCAAATCTGGGGGAGGGAAGTGGAAGGATGCAGTCTAGATGGCAGGTTCCCCAAGTCCCGTGGCACTGTAGGGGATTCCCACGGCTCTCCCCTGCATGCTGAAACCCCTCTGCCCCTATGCAAGATACTCCCACCCATAAACAGAGAAGCCTCACAAGGAAGAAAGCTGGTCATCCTCCCATTCATAGAGGGCTGAGCATTGAGAGGCCCGGGTACCTGTGAGCTCTCCTCCACTGGGCTCAGACCCTACAGGCAGCATGTATCCCTGGCAGGTTGATGCTTCCTAATACGCTGCTCTAGTGAGACGCATCCTTCATTCCAGGAAAATATTTAATTGTAGAATACTAAAGTAACAAAGGAGCTGTAGAGAGAATCATCTTCAGAGCCCTTGTTCTATAGAGGCAGAAACTGTCAGAAGAACCAATCTCACTAGGAGCAGCACATTTGGACAAAAATCCTGGAAAGAAAAAATGCACTTCCCTTTTGAGGTGCTTGTAATGTCCCTCCAGGAGAAATAGCTTCTGTGAGCCTTTGGGAGCCATGGTTGCCTTCGAGTCTCTCCTGTTGGGTATAATCTTGAAGGAAAGGACTTTGGAGGGACATGAGATAGAAAGGAAAGGCAATGACAAAGAATGCTTAGATTTGAACCTTAATATTGCCCATTCCTGAGCCTGTGCAGAGGGAGGACCCATGGTATGAATCAGAAAGAGCACCATAGAAAGTCAACACCCCAGGGACCATGAGGGGAACATACCTACTCCACTTAGGAAAGCAGAGCACATCACAAGAGAGGTGAAGCCCTAAAAGGATCAAGATGCAAATCAATGGGCCATTCCCAACCATTTTATTTTAAGATTTATAAAGTGTTGGTGATTTCTTCATTCAGTTTTATTTCAGGACAAGTAAAAATAGATGAAAGAGCTTTCCTAGATTCAATCAAGTCCAAAACACCCCTAACCTAATATATGCCATTAGATCTTAAATTCATCATATATAAAATATCATGTCCAGGGAGTCTTAGAAATCTAACCATAGCTGTTAGAGGAGATAATATTGTAAATATTTGCTAAAAAATTCAGAGTAACAAGATAGCCCCTAGTTTTTAGGAGAGTAATTTTAACTAAGCAAGCTGGAATATGAGTAAATGCATAGATAACCCTGATATCGACTCAACAAACGTTGACATAAGGGAAGCCATATTGTAGAAAAGAAACCCTATTGTAACTTTGAATGACCTCTGACTAACTAACCCAGCTGGATACACACCCTCCAGGAGATCTAACTGCTCTGTAGATTTTACGACCCCTGCTTGTGCATGCACCTCCCAGCTGCGATAAGATGATAACTTTGTACTTTTGAGTTCCTTAGGAATGTGATGATCCCTGGACAGAGAGTCTATGCTGATAGCCATCATCAATGACAACTGAAAGATCTGGTGTGGAGACTCCCAATCAGTAACACTCGAGGGTCAACATTCCTAACCCCTCCCCTGTAACCCATCAGCCTATATAACTGCTGTAAGATTCTGTGCCCCCTTAAGATGGTTCTTGGGACATGAGTCTGCCATCTTCCCTCTTGCTAGCAAGCTGTGATAATCTGCCCTTTTTTATCCACCATCTTGCCTCTTGATCATGGACTTTTGTCTCGTGGCGAACAGATTTGTATGGTAACAACGTGGTCTCTTGACAATCAAGATAAATTAGAAAATACTAACAGCCTAAAATGTGACATATAATTTTGTTTTGCCAGCCTATCTCCTAGATGAAATAATGGCATGTTTAATGTCCAAAAGTGAAAAATTTTCAGTTCTATATTATTTCCCCAAACCTGAAGCAAATAACATAATATTAAATGATTACCCAACATATAAAATAAATATCCATGAGTCCATACTGATAGAAGTAAATAATTAAATAGATAAATAAATGGGAGAAAATAGACAGGTCACTCATGAAGATCAACTTCATATTATTTATGCAGTTACTCTGCCCTCAAGGAGGGAGAGCATAAATCTCCATTCCTTAACTGTGGGCTGCACATCAGTGCCTTCTTTCCAAAGAAGACAACACAGAGAGGGGGAAAAGTCACTTTGTAGTGGAGAATCCAAAGGATACAACCTCAGCGAGGTGATCAAGGTCAACATGATCAGTGATAAGTCATGTTGATGATACCATGCACCTTTGATATGATGTGATCAGAAGGGTGCCTGACCTCTGTGGCCTTTCTCCCACACCCATAACCCCACTACAATCATGAGAAAAATGTCACACAAACCCAAAGTGAGGGACATTCTACAAAATATATGACGAGTCCTCCTCAAAACTCTCAAGGTCACGAAAGACAAGGAGAGAAGAAGAAATTATCACAGCCAAGAGGAGCCTAAAGAGACATTATGACTAGATGTAATGTGGGATCCTGGAACAGAATAACACAATAGATAAAAACTGAGGAAACCCAAATAATGTGTGGACTTTAGTCAATAACAATGTATAAATATTGGTTCAATAAATGTGTCAAACACACGAGAGTAATAGATGTTAACAATAGGGGAATCTGGGGATGAAGTTTATGGAAACTCTACACAACCTTCCCAACTTTTTTGTAAATCTAAAACTAAAATTGAAAGCTTATTTAAAAAACTACTGTAGATATTTTCTCAGCAGTATAACTCTTGTATATTATTTTCTCAAGAGAGTAATTCATATATATATGAATTTAAAAGAGATGTATTTAAATATATATATTATTTTATATTTTCAACTCAAATAATTTAGTAAAAAAGAAATCTAAAAATGGAAAATACTGAAAAAAATGTTTATAAAGGAAATTGCTAGTTCAAATTTTTAAACTTACTATGTGTTACAGAAAGATGGAAAAATAATAAGAATTTACCAGTTGGGAATAAATCTCAAATCCTGAAACTCAAAAAATGGCCTAGATTTATAGCATCTAGCATCATGAGGGTCCTTTGGAATATTCTGGCTTGGACTTGTGACTAAGGGTTAATTCAGGTTGGGATATGCTTGTTTCTCAAAAATACAAACATGTCATGATTAACAGATGGACTTGAAGAATCCTTCCATATCTGAGTTATTGTACATTTCTGCAGAATTAGAGTTTCTTCTATTAAACCAATGCATCTTAAAAATGTTCTGCATTTTCATATTCCCTGCCTATTGAATAATCATAGATTTAAAGCCTCAGAGACCTTAAATAACTTTTGGCAAGAAGCAGGTAGGAAGGAATAGTCTTAGCAGGATATTAGTCACTTTTATTTACTTATCGACAATATATTTACTTATGGAATTTAGTGAAACAGATTCCAATGCCTGGCTCTTGTTTATACTCCAAGACATAAGCCATATTGTTTTGAGACATTCCCAGCTGGATCATTACAAGGTGAGGTTGCCTTTTAAGCCACATCCTCTCATTTTCTCTCACGTATGCAGTGTTGCAACTTCGTTAAAGCATTAATTTAATGAAAAGCTCCTAACAAGAACTAGACTCTGTAAAGTCTCTTCCCACCAAAGTGGCAAACACACATACACAAAATTCCAACATTTGATAACTTAATCTAGGAAGTTTAATTTTCTCTTAATTATTTACTTTTCTCCTTTGTTATTGTAGTAACTGGAGTCAGGTAAACTAAACATCAAATCATAGGATCTTCTTCTGAATGCGTACAGTTATTAAAATGAAAGTTTAGGGGTACAGTTGTCAGTGGTGAACTGCAGATGGACAACTTATTTGTGAATTATTTTATCCTAGAGGAAGTTCAGTAAACATTCTTGCCAGCTCTCTAAATGTCTGCCTTCTCAGAAAGCATGACTGTCACCCTGCAAACCATCCAAATCCTGCTGATAAACGGCTACACAGCAGGTTCTCTCTTTTATTAAATCCAGAAAAACAATCCCCAACAGAAATAAACACCAGTCACCATGTCTCCAATTGTTGCCGTCTATAACCTATTTTAAAAAATCAACCCATTTTCTAAAGTGGGTCTTCATCTCTAAGTGGTTTCTGGGAAGGAAAAAAAAATAGAAATAATGCCTGTGTGATGAAGGAAGTGTGCTCTTTTATGAGCAATTGGCAGAGAGGACCGATGAATAATTCAGCATAAGGTGTTCCAGGACGCATTGATTATTATTAGGAGCGGAGGTAGGGTTGGGAGCAAAACAGATGAATTTTACATGATCACAGCAGTATATACAAGAACAAAGTCACGCTGTGTCTTGAAAATATAGGATATGGCATGCATTCTTTTGATACAAAGCTGAAAAGGAAATTTGTATTCAGTCTATGCATTTCTATAACAGAGCTTACAGAACACCTGTGTTATTTCAGTTGAAGCTGAGTGAAAATATAGCCCTGTTCTCAGGGATTTTGAGTCTCCATGGGGAGAGACAGTCAACCCAAGACACAGCATCTCAATGATGAAGGAGAAGTTGGAACAGCAGAAATAGGGAAGAAACATTCCAGGAATAGGAACATGCAGAGACAAAAAAAATAAGCACACAGATGGATGGTCCCCGTAGTGAGAGAAATGTTTTGGGAAGTGGTGGTGAAGAGGTCAAGGTAGGCATTTTGGAATTCTCCAGAATGTCTCCAAGCAACATTCAGAATCATTCTTGCAACAGGCACATCTGATCTTGTAACCCCCAGGACACACCGCCTGTTTGAAATGTCCAGTGGCTTCTTGGAAGCTGTTGGGATGAAGAACAGGGTCTTCAGCAGGGTGGTCCTACCCTCCACTACAGCTCTATCATACACCCCATCTCTCTTTGCTCAAGGAGCAAGGTGTGAACAAGGAAATGCCCTTGTTGGGTTAGGGTTATTTTTACAAAAGTAATAAAGAACAGAATGAACACCCTGAAAGAGCAGAAGTTAGACTCACACATACACACTTAGTCAAAAAGTATTTATTGACCCTAAGTGCCAAGAAATTGTCCAGTTCCTGGGGATATGAGTTTTGCAGTTAGCATATTTCATGCTTCTATTTGTGTGTATGTGTCTGTGTGCATGTGTGATGGAGACAGAGAAATTAATTCTTGTTACAGTTGTCTAATGGACCAATGCATTTATTTCTGAATGCCAAGTAGTAGATAGCTTTTGGTTTGATTTTTTTGGTTTTGGTTTTTCCACACAAGAAAACCACTGAATTGTCTTTGCTATTTTATGAGGGCATTTTCATGTAAACAATTGCACTAATACATCAGTTTAATAGTATTAGTCATTCACCATAAGAAGTTCACCTTCAGTTCCACATACTTTTATCCTCCCTTAACTGCATCACATCTTCCCACTCCTAGGTTAGGTTTCATGATCCATCCTTCCAGTCAGTGTCTTGGATTCCTCAATTCCTGGCTCTCAATTACACTTACTTACGCAGCATCACCTGTTGCTGGTTCAATCCAACTCCTGGCTCCCCAGCACCCAGGCAGGAGGATGTTGCTGGAGGAAAACCTGGAACCATGGAGCCCCATTTCAAGGCATGGCCCACACCTAATCACACTGCACTCTATCAGATCATCTCCTAGATCACTGCTCCACACCTTCATCTCTCTTTCCAGTTTCTCCACAACTCACACTCAGTTGTAGACCTGGGGAAGTAGAATCAGTCAGAAGAACATCTCTCCAAACTCTCACCGGCCCAGCCTCCCGCACCTCAACCAAGATTCCCCATCATCTCTCCTTTCCTGGGCACGGATGGAAAGGTCCACACTTCTCTCCAAGCTCCCCACTCCACTGGAACATCCATCCCATCCAACCCAGTGACAGTGTCCTGCACTGGTCCCTTTCATCCTTTATCTTAACTTCCTTTCTTTACTTGGTCTCACACAAAATGTTACCCACACAGTAACATTTTTATAACATTAAAAACCTCCCCACCAACCCACATCCCCTGAAGCCACTGATTGTCCCACCTCTTTGTTCCCATGTACAGCCCAATTCCTTGAAAGGACTGCCTTTAGCTTCTGCTCTCCATTCTCTAGAGCCCCTTTAAATACACTTTAGCCCCGACATGCCAATGAAGTAGCTCCTGCTAGGTCACTGTAACCTTCAACTGACATTCTCAGTGGTCATTTATTCATGATCCTCAGATCACTGTACTCTTCAGCAGCACTTAGGACAGTCAATCTTTTTTTCTTGAAACACAGAACACATAGCTGCCAGGACCTACTGTGTTGTTCCCTCTTGATCCCCACCCATTACCATGCTCCTTGCATCACCTCCCCGGAGAAGAGGACACGGTCTGACCAATCAGTTGTGAGTGAATGTGGCACATCACACATCTGAGCAGAAGCTTAAGGAACTGTTGCACATTTCCTCCATGCTAAGAGCCCAGCATCCTCTGTTTGGGAGGTTGCCCCAGCTAGGATGCTGGAATGAGGAATACATGGAACAGGAGCAGAGCTAACACGAATCCATCACTGGGGTGTCACACACACCCAAAATCAACCTCTAATATTGCCCATAATTAAGATGTTGGTTTTAGGTTAATGCAGTTTACTCCTAGCGTCTATCTCTTCATCTCTCGCTCTCCCTTTTCCTCTCCTTTCTCTTCTCCTCCTCCTTCCCTTCCTCCTTTTCTTCTTCCTTCTCCTCCTCCTCCTGCTTCTCTTCCTCCTACCACACTCACTTCTCTATTGACATTTATTTTTCTTGGAAGTCTGATTCAGTCCCATAGCTTTATGTCCCGTCTACTTTGTGATGTCTCCTGCATGTGCATCTCCATCCTCGACTTCTCTCTTCACATCCACACTCCTATACCCAGCTATCGACCAGACCCCTCCTGTCAGTGGTCCTTCACTTGTAAATCAATCATCTCCTTATTCCTCACCTTAAACTGCTCCTCCCATGATCTTTCTGTCCTCGGGCAACTCCATCCTTCCACTTACTCTGGCCACTGGAACTACAGTCAGCTTCGAGTTAACTCTTTCTCTTTCCTTCCACATCCCATCTATCATCAGTCTGTTGATTCTTCCCTTGAAATATCCCCAGAATCTGAACACTTCTCACTGTCAGCTCCCCACCATCATCTCTTGCATTCTCACATCATTTACATCACTGCATTCTTACAAAGACTACCCAAGAGGTCTCCCTAAATGTGTTCATACCTCCTTATAGCTCATCTTCCAACCAGAACTCAGACTGAGCCAATAGAAATGTAGGTCATAGCTTGTCACTCTTCCATTCAAAATTCTGTTGTGGCTTCCCATCTCCATCATTGAAAAGCTAAATTCCCTTCAATGGCCTACAAGGTCTTGCATGGTCTGACGCCCACATCTCTACTCTCACCTCCACCACTCTGCCCTCATTCTGTCAGCTTCAGCCACACTGGTCTCTTTGCTATTCCTTGAACACATCAAGGTCTCTACTTCTTCAAGTTCTTTGCATATGCTGTTCCCTACTTCTAAAAAACTCCTCCCTTATTTCCTTTAGAACCCTCAGTGTAGCCTCCACTGACCTCTGCACTTAAAATAACAATTGTACCAGCCCATTCCTGTCACTCTCGTTCTGCTTTAATCTGCATTATTTTTCTCCACAGCAGGAATCACTATCTAACTTACTAGGTATTCTCTTATTTATTCATTTAAATTCCTTAAGAGAAGGGATGTTGCCTCTCTAGTCTATTATTTTACTACCAAGAAAATTGTCTGGTTCATACTAGGTGCTCAATAAATATTTGATGAATGAATAATTGAATGCCTATGCTTAGGAATAAATTAGCTCAAAGAGACAAGCTTTTAAGAAGATAGGAATCTTTATCATATCCAGTATCTACTTGGATAATTAAACATATACATTATGTGTTGATGAGAACATCAACAGAAATGTTTTTTAAGCACTCAGTGAGATGAGCTGGTGGATATGAAAATTTTTCAGTCAATCCTTGATGTTGAATTATTGATTTTAAAAAATGTGCAAAACAATCACATAAAAAAGCATAAATTCAGAGATGTTTCAGAAAAAAATACAAGAGTCAGATAAGAATGGAGAAGAAAAAAGCAGGCAACACACATTCAACCTGAATGTTGGGGACATATTAGGGAGTGGTAGGGAGTGTGGCTATGAGGCAAAGTGACCGCCACGTCTGAAGGGAACAGCCACTCCTCATCCCTAGTCAACTATTGGCTCAGTGTTGCCAAATCTTACATATTTTCAAGAGACGTTGTAAATGTGGATTTTGGAAAAATTTCTGGCTTCTAGATATAGCCAGAAATTTTAATTCTGTACACTTTTCAGGTCCTGCAAAGTCATAAAGATGTGGCCTCTGTATTACACCATTAGCACACATTATATTTATATTACCATTGGCAGTGCCATGAGATTTCTTATGAAGATAATAACACTCCAAAAATAGCCCCACACAAAGATTAGAACAATTAATTAACTTCCAGAAAAAAATATGCGTCGAATCTTGTCATTGATTCCAAAAGTTGCTATGTAACCTTCACTATACAGAATAGAGGCAAGAATCAAGATGTACAGTAAAAATGGCACCTCTGAGCAGGACAAATTAAAGGCCAGTCCCCAAAATGATGACCAACTTGAATGCAAACACTGTTTGAGTTGTCATCATACACTCTGCACCTAGCATGATTTACTCGGCACTCAAGAAAAAAAGAGAAGTCAATGAATGAAAGAATAGTACTGAAAGTGGGTGAGTTCCTTGGTAACTCAGTCAAGTCATCTGAAGCCTCATAATGGTTATTAAAATTATTAACTGCTAGCCTTAATTAAGGACCTCCCATGAGTCAGGCGCTGTGCTAGGAATTTCTGTAAAGTATCTCATGAGTCCCTCTAACAGCTCGGTGAGGCAGGTGCTATTATTACTCGCCACTTCACCCATCAGACAACTAAGGTTTCCACAAGGTAAGTAACCTGTGGAATGCCCGAGCTTAAAGAGCAAGAGACTGTATTCAACATCTGGCTCTCTTACCACATTGTTCCTGTGTAGAAAACTATACTGGTTCTCTCCATTTCAAGCAGGACACTTGTGAGCTTATTAATCAGAGGTTGTAACATAGATCCCATTATGAAGAGAAAATCAAGATCCCATTACGAAAGCAGGGCAGCAAGGGAGAAGAAAGAAAATATACACAAAACAGGAATGAGAATGAAAACCCCATGGTTGTTTGATTTTATTTAACACAGGTCCAAGAAACTTTAGAGAATACATTTGGCCCCGCAGGCATCTCCGACAGTAAATAACATCCACAATGACAACCCTTCGTCAAAAGGTCAAGGTCTTGTGAACTTTGTAACTTCTGTCTGAGGAAACACGAGTGTATTTTTAAACGATCTACAAAGAGCTTCATCCAAAATCTTTACATTAGAGGGAAAAATCCTGCTTCAGGGCTAAAGCCTTTAAAAAAATCTAATTAAAAAAAAGAAAACCTATTATTCTAAGCGTTTTGAGTGAGAAATCTCACTGTATATCACAGCCTGTATTTGAACATATAATATTCAAAATTCTTTCTCTTGCGACTATCACAGGACTAAAATCCACTGGTTATTATGTCTCAATTAAAAAAACTTCCCAAGTTCAATTCAGATCTTTGAGGCTGTCATTACGTCATAAGATGAGGGATACGTGGAAACCAATGATAAAAATTCGCCCTGACCTACGACAGGCATGTAAGGTTCTGATGCAATGAAAACCACTGGCTATTGAAAAGCCCCAGGCTGCTGAAGATTTGTTGGCCCACAAGCTAACAATAACAGATGGAGATGCCGCAAGATGTTGTGAGAGAATATTCTTGGAGCCAGAAGTAATTCCTTTCTTTTTTTTACAAAAGACATCTGGAAATAGCTTCCTTTTATTTACAGAAATAGTGATGCTTCAAAACCACTCCAGTCACAGAATTTTCCACTCCATTTTCTGAACAAGCCACCTCAATTTCTTTCTCTGTTTCTTTGATCAAACTATTTACTTTTTCTGAAATGACTACAAAAATTGAGAAACTCTTGGGGAGAGAAATAGTGCTGGTGTTTCCTTGTAAGGCAAAGTGGGTCCGAGGATCTTAGCCACCCAGGTGCCTCTAACAGACGGTGAGAAAGATTTCTGACTGTGTATCCTTTCTCCCCCACTGTGTGGGTGGATCGCTGCTTTTCCTATCACCATGATTCTGATACAGGAAGTTCGTGGTGCAGATCTAGGAAAACCAAAGGTCCAGAAGTTTCTGGTAACTCAGTAGAGGTCTGATTGCCCACTGGAGTGGGAATTTCATGGCAATAAAAAAGTCAGGCTGGCAAACCTTTAGCATTCTGTCTTCCTGTCCTACACGCATTAAGCTGAGTATTCACCACTGAACATTACAGTTCTCAGAGGAGACCTTGCCTGCAAATGGGAGAGATGGGAAGGGAGTACAGAATATAAGGTTTTTGCTTCAGGAACTAGAACTAGAATTCCAGAGGCACTTCTTGGAGGGGCTCCTTTCTCCCTCCAATACACCCAGAGGCATTAAATGGAGAGCAGGGCTTTTGATTAGCCATTGAACGTGAATTACCTGCCAAGATGTCTGCTAGCCCCAAGGAAATAAATGATAAACTGATAGGAAATGTTTAGGAGCCAGCCAGGATCACAAACAGTAAAAACAAAATAGAATAATCTATTTATTGGAAAGATTAACGACTCAAAAAAAAATAAACATAAGGGACTCAATATAAGTATATTAAGTATCCCCCAGTGGATTGAGACAGAATCATGGCAATAAGAAGCCAGAACAAACCATTATGAAGGAGGTCAACAGAGATATTGGGGAGGAAAAATAAAACTGTTGGATGGAAGAGCTCGAAGAATAGGCTAAAATGGAAGAATTCAGCCAAGGAATGCACATGTGGGCCAAAAGATAGAGGCATTTTCCTAAAGGGAATCTGAGAGTGAGAAATGGGAAAAAAAATCCCCTAAATGCCAAAATGCAGAGGACATAAGCGTCACCCTTTGTCTAAGAGGAGGCTCAGAGAAAGAGAGCAACAAAGATTAAAAGGCTGAGAAGAAATATGTTAGAAATAACGGCTGAGCATTTCCAAGGAGTAAAGAAAAATGTAAGGCTTCTGATTGAAAACACTCACAAATTAAAGAACACGCTTATTTCCAAAAGTAAACTTCTGGGCTATTATCATGATTTTTAAGAACATTAAATACACACAGAATATGTTTAAATCTTCCAGTGAGAAAAAAGCAGAAGATGTGCAAACAAAGGAGATTCAGGCTAATATGGGCTTTTTCACACCAATGCAGGACAGGAAAAGCTACACAGGGTATGGATGGCACGTTACTTTCAACAAGATAAAGGGAGAGGAAGTAGGCCTAGAATTTTATATCCAGTGAAACTATCTTTTAAGTGAAAAGGAGAACTAAGGATGTCCGGGTATGAAAAGTATTACAAAATTGCATTAAACCCTCTTTGAAAAACTCTTGGAATGATTTATTTCTGGAAAGAGAGAAATGAATCCAGAATAATGCAATATAATAAAGGTAAGCCTAAAACATTAGTAGTTTCAGAAAACAACAATCTAAAAAAGGAATTCAAACATAATCTAGAGCCAAAATTCCCATGGAATCCAGCCCGGTGTGGGGTAGTCATGGAGAGAGAGATGCAAAGAAGTAAGAATGAACTAAATCCACATCTTGTTCTGGGGAATATTAGGGATATTGAAAAATGTGATAGGTAATAATAAGAATAGATATGGGTCTCACGTAAAAATATAATTGCGGAATATAACACGTAGAGGAAAATTTGCAAAACAGAAGAAGGAATAGTGTAACAATGAAGTTAGCAACAGAAACTAAAATTTAGGGGCAGCCCGGTGGGGCAGTGGTTTAGTTCGTGCTTGGCAGCCCGGGGTTCGCGGGTTCGGATCCCGGGCACCAGCCAACGCACTGCTTGTCAGCCATGGCGTGGCAGCGTCCCATATAAAGTAGAGGAAGATGGGCACGGATGTTAGCCCAGGGCCAGTCTTCCTCAGCAAAAAGAGGAGGATTAGCAACGGATGTTAGCTCAGGGCTGGTCTTCCTCACACAAAAAATAAATAAACTAAAATTTATACAATGGAAGTTAGGACAAGCAAAGGAAATAAATAAAAATCCAGCAAGCATGGTAAACAGAAAATATAAAATAAAATCGCCTAAATGAGGTCTATAATAATAGTAACTGCAAAAATATAAGCAGGATAAACTGATAAAGTAGGATTACAAATAGCTATAGCAACATATTGTTGACAATAGATATATTTAAAACAAAAGGCTACATAAACTTGAAAATGAAGAGACTAAAAATATAAGATAAATATGATTGACAAACTACCTGGGATGCAATTCAATGTCAAATGAAGTCATAAATGTCACAATTGGATATTAAATACTGGGAGAGGAATAGAAGATTAAAAAAATTTAACTAACATAATTATGTAAGTCCCTAATAATAAAGCCTCAAAGTATGTAAAAGTAAATAATACATATTATATGTGTATATGAAGGATATATGACACATATTATTAAATAGTAATATATTACTATTACTTATAAATATTGTAATATTTCTAATATTGTATTTTATATATAATTTTATATATATCTTATGTATGTATATAACACATATTCTACATATTTTATATATAATATCTAACACAATTATAAATTGTATATTTGTTTTAAATATTACTATACTTAATATTATATATTATAATATATTACATATTAATATATAATATATATTAAATGTTTAAGATAAAAGAATAGTAAGAAAAAATGTTATAAGAAATTAAAATAACATCTTGGAACCGATAGACTTAGGAGACAGAAAAATTAATCAAAGATATGAATACTTGAGTAACCCAATAAGTGTGATCTGATAGATACATATGGAAATCTATGCCACCTAAAATGCACACTCTCACACATACACATATGTATTTGTAAATATGTGTGTCCATGTGTATATGTATGTGTGTGTGTATAGCTTTCAAGCACATGCGGAATGCTTAGAAAATGTACCATTCATAAATGGTACTTTAAAGAAGCAGCATGATGCAGCAATATATTCTTTGATTCATAATTCAATAGAATTAGAAACTGATAGTTTAAAACATGCCATAAAAATGTTAGAACACTAAATGTATATATATATTTCTGTGTATGTATGTGTATATATATGCATATATTTGTGTATGTGTATATATGTGTGTGTGTATATATACATACCTTTCAGCTAAAGAAAAAACACAAAATACTTGGTAGCCAGTGCTACTTTAGGTATTGCATGTGGAAATTTGTCCGACAGGTCTAAAGAAATGCTTACAGTGATAATTAAAAATTTCAAATACATTTACAAGATAGCAAGAAAGCTTGGAAATAAATGAGCCATGAAGGCAAATCCAAAAGCTAGAATAATAGAAACAGAATAAAGCCAAGTAAATCAGAAAATAAGACATGATAAAGAGTAGAAATCTGTGAAATAAGCAACAAAGAAACAGTCAAGTTAATTACCAAAGTGAAGCTATTTTATTGAAAAGCTTAATAATATAAACAAACTTCTGGCAAGATTGATCAAGCAAAAAATCAAGAAATAATGAAAATAATTGAAAAGAGAAGGAAATCACTTTAAATAATCCCAAATAAAATAAAAATATATTTTAATGATATAAGCATTGATGTTAACAAAAACTAAATTTAAATACTAGAGAAAAACTAATAAACTTAAACAGAAATAAATAGATCTAAATAAATAACTAAAGACTATTAATAATACGAAATAGTCACAAGAAATCTTCCACATATAAACTCACCAGGCAAAATAATTTTTAGGCAATTTCTAGCAATCTTTCTTACATTTTCTTCAGAAAATATAAAACAAAAGAGAGCAATAAAAATATTTTTGTAAGATTATTTTAACTTAGATATCAAAAGCAAAAAAAGACTATACAAGATCAGAAAACCAAATATAGAAATCAAAACAAATTCAAATTCAAGTCAAAATTATAAATCAAATTCACTTATGAATGCAGATGTAGACATCCTAAGTGAAATATTAACAAATGGAATCTAATTGAGCACTGGGAAAGTTTTGAGAGTTCAACATTATGATCAAAATGGGGTTGTTTCCAAAATGCCCTAACAGAAGAAATCTATTAAATGATTAAACCAGGTGAATAGAAAAAAAGAGACAAATCATATGACCAGCTATAGAGTTGCCAAATATTTGACAATATTCAATGCCTATTTATGATTTTTAAAAATTTTAAAACTTAGTAGAAAACTGCAAATTGAAGGTATTTCCTTTATCTGATAATGGCCGTTTGCCAAAAATCTCTAGCCAACATCACATTTACTAAAGAGCATTAGACTCATTTCCTATGAAATCACGAACAGGGATGTCAGTTTGCACCAATGCAGTTCAATACAGCACTGAATGCCCTGCGTCCATGCAATGACACAAGGAACAAAGGATATGAAAAGTATAAATATTCAAAAGGAAGAGAGAAAATGGCCATTATTTGTAGATAGTGTGACCATTTTTTATGGAATCCATGCAATTTAATAGATAAGCTACTAGAAATGATAGATAATCCAAAAAGATTGCTGAATATATAATCAATGTAGCAATAATCAAGACATTCTTTTATAAAGGAGTAGGAAATGACATCAAAAATAAGATACTATTTACAAAAAAGAAAGTAATTAACACACAATTTTAACAAAGCTAAAATTAGATATCAATAAGTGGTGAACTATGCCAACTTATGGATGGGACAGCATGAATTTGGAAAGATATCTGTTCTTCCTAATCTTTTAATTCAGTACAGCTCCCAGCAAAGACAGCAGAATTTTGCAGAATTTCACATGGTGATTATAAATTGTATACGAAAGAATAAATATCTACAAAGAGCATTTGTTCTATTTGATTCACATTTTGCCCTACTGCAGGAACAGACTTATAAATGAGTGAGACCAAATATAAAGCCCACACATTGTCCTATGTATATGCAGTGGATGTTAGAAGTTTGTACTGGGTTATTTTTTGGCAGGCTCCTTCGAGATTTACTCTCTCTCAGCTTCACATTGCTCTCTGCCCTGAACCCACAGGGAATCACTCTTGCCTCTGTCTTCTCCCTGGTTTCAGCCAAGGGAGATATTGGCAGGCAGTCTGGAGGGCAGAAGGAGAGAAGGAGCGAGTATGTATGACCTCCAGTCCCCTTCCCTGGCAGGTAGTACAACTTCAATGGGTATCCGTCACTTCACAGAAGGCTCCCTAATATGGCTACTCCAGGGTTACTATACTGCCCATGTTGATTTCCCTATATCCTTATAGCCCCTACCTTTAATATGCTCCTTTTTGTGTCTTTTCCTATCAGGACCATGTTTGACACCACAAAAGAATGCATTGTTTACCTTATGTGCTGAAAATATGGGTTCACTATTTGGAGAAAGATCACTTTGGATCCCTACCTCACACCATATATAAAAATAAATTCTGCATAGATTAAAAATGCATGTATGAACTCTGAACACTCATAGAAAAGTATGCAGGATAACATTTTTGTGATCTTGTGGTGGAGCAGGATTTCTTAAATATGTCCTACTTAGGAAAAGACACAAGGAAGAAGAAAATGTTGAAGGATGTTTGCTAAATCAAAACTATTGGTTTTTGTTTGAACCAAGGGCATGAGAAACGGTGATAATGGATGGGGGACAGAGGGGAGAAGATATTTGCAAAGTGTAATACTGAAGATGGTTGACTGTTTAAACCAGAACACCCTCAGGTGTGAGCCTGGCACTCTGTATGTCTTAGGTGGGTTAAGAGAATGGAGTCATGGGCTCCTGGGAAGCTGGTGTAGTCTGAAGGATATACAGCAGCCTAGCAGGCTCCTCCTGCCCCAGACAGAATCTTCTGTTTATACCTCTATAAATATTCTCAACACATAATGTGCCAATCTGTCATCATCTTCTATTCTTGTCATAATATGAAATAAAACTGTAAAGCTCTGGAGTAAATTATCCAAGGGAACTTAAAAAGACTGCAAGTCCAATAGAAAATAATATGATCAGGATGTTTTTATACAATAATACACGCTGAATATTTTCCCATATCACTACATATTATTCTATAATGCACTTTTAATGGCTGGTATTCCATGTTTCTATTGTAGCTCTAATTATGTACCAAATTCTAGACTGTTAAAAATTGTTGCATCCTTTTTTTTCCCTTTGTTATCATAAGCACTGGACAATGAAAATCCTTACATGTACATCCTTCTGCACGTGTCCAGTTACCTCCTGAGGATAAAATTCTTGAAGTGCAATGTATTCCTGGCACATATTTCAGGCATTTGCTACTTATTGCCATGTTTTCACCCAGAAAGATGATGACCATTTGCAAACCCTGCAGCACTGCATGAGTGGGCATTTCACTCCATCCACAGCTAATGGGGTTTTAAATAATAGTGATTTTATGCGATGGAAGAGGGAAGGATTCTGTCAAGTACAACAGCTGCAGAGAAAACCGAAGTCCTCCTTCCAAAAAGAAAAAGAAACCACTGGTCTAATATTTATGCTGTGATTCATGGAAATTTTAACAGATAATTATCGTCAGCTCTACTTTGCATGTCCCTGCCCTTAGGAGCTTGGAAGACTCACAGGCATGAATGCCACATATGACTGTCCATAGAGTGCTACTTCAGGTGGGTTTAAAAGGTAAGTATGTCACCTCATGAAACAGGGAACAATGAAGATCAATGGAAGGGACACTTAATCAGCAATAGAGACGGCAAATACATTTGAGGTCTGAGAGACAGAGACAGCCTTTCGGAAACAACGTAGTTGAACTCATTTATTGATGCTTGATTTTGCCTGCACACATTTACTAGCTAGATAGACAAATACATATCCCTAATTATAGTCTTTCCTCCAAAACACTAAATTCACAGATACCTGACTGCTTTGTAGCAAGGTCCTTAGCTCATCCTTATTTTTCATAACATTTCTCTCTTCACATTAAAAGACAACTGATAACGTGTGTAGGCGTTGCCTCTCTGTGCCTGAAAGAAAGCTCTGCTTACTTCACGGGTGTCAAACAAGGGCAGGTGACAAGTCAAGAAATCTAAATCTATGGTGAGCACCTCTGGGCAAAAATATATGTTAACTTTCCAAGATCCAATGAGAGAGTATTTTTAAAAAAATGCAAAGCACATACAGAATCATGCACAAACACACAAGACTGACAATTTTTTTGATACTGAAATGTTAAAAAAAACTATTTTTCTATCAAACGCGTGGTTTTCAATTTCTATGCCAGTTGTTAAAAAAAAGATAGCTCATCTTTAAAATATTCCGTATGCCCCGTTTCTTTCTAAAAATGTCAATCTTAATTGGACTTTCCCTCAGTCCCTCACATAACATTATTCTGTTTTACCATATTGAGATTTCTCAAGAAACCTGAAATGAAGAAAAGTCCCCTTTGTGAATAAAATATTTTTGTTGTCATTGTTAAAAAAAGGCATCCACTGAGGCCGGATGTTTGCCTAAAGCAAGCACACTTTTGACAGCAAGATTTCTTTTCATTTTTAAGATTTTGTGCTCTAGCTTTTTCCCATTAAACTCTGCTGCTGGTAGCATTAATTCTGTTTCATGCGCTCCTTATAAATCATTGCAGCTCCTTTCTCCACCTCTTCTGTAAATCTGGCAACAATGATGTTAATTGTGCCTGAAAAATATATTAAAACTGTAAATCATCCCTATTTTCGAGCAAGATGGGAGAAAAAATCTAAAGTAACAAACCAAATGCTCTTTCTTTTGTCCATATTTGGCCAGAGGCCATTATATTAAAAGCACAAAATTACAGCCCGTTTTCATCAATTAGGCCTTATTCTTGGGTTCTTGAACCTAATCAAGAACATATAAAATGTATCACAAATCCCATGTTAATGACCACTGACTAATTTTGTTAATCGTGGTGGAAGGTTCCCTTGTTATGGTGATTTCTTGGGGGTATTCTGATATGTAGACATTTTTGTACCAATTGTATATAAAAGGGATAAAATATTTCCTTTTGATGTTTTCTCCTAGCTATAATCATGGCAAAGAGGAAGAATACCATGGGGAATTGTCTATCGCTTCCTGATGGCAACCACTAAATTCTGCTTTTTATTCCACAATAGTAAATAGATTATTTTTTCTACAAAGGATGAAGGATTGATCTTTTATGTTTAAATGTACTTATGGGTACTCCCTTATAATCTTACTATACCACTCAACTTCAGACACACCGATAAAAATTTTTTTACAACCTAACTTAAGAATTAGAACAAACCACTCAATGTATTTACCAATTGACTTATTCGAACAAAAATTAAAAATAACAAGGAACTGAGATCAAGATTTCCTATTTTCCTTGTGTGTGCTACTCTCTTATTTAAATGTTCCATTTCTTGATAAACTAGCTTGGCAAGCTAATCATCTGATAAACTATCCCATTGGTCAACTTCCTTGATATTCTTAATCCATTCTCACTTCTTTGATGGCTCTTGGAAATGAGATGCCACAGCCTAAACAAATAAGTCTTTTGTGGTCAGAAATTCAGGCAGTGGGCCAAGATAATGTAGGGGAGATCACCTATCTGCAGAATAAATCAAATGACACCATCTTGATGTTGATTTATGCCAAATGGAGCAAGTTAACAAATAACTGGCAGTCTGAGTAATTAATCTCCAAATGCAAATCAGAGCTTGTCATTTTACTGCTCAAAAGAGTTCCTTCATGGGACTCCAGCTGTCAACAAGATAATTCTCAAACAAGATAAATAAGATAATACATGCAAATTGCCTTTTGTAGTGCCCAGAACTCTAGCGAGTGGTCAAGAAATGTTGGACACTCTTCCCTTCACTGTCCCATTGGAGATCTACTGCAATTTGGTTCCAATCCGCTTCTGCAGGAAATTATCCCATCGGTCCACACTCCTCTGTGCCCTCAGTGTTCCCCAAGCACCCCAGTAGGTGAAGACCAGGGAGAACGCTGAACATCCTACACTGCATAGGACAGCCCCTCACACCAGATAATGTCAATAGTACCGAGGTTGAGAAATGTCAACAGTACTGAGGTTGAGAAAGAATGACCGAAAAACAGATATAATAAAGACTTTGTCATAACTAAAATTTTAGGAAAGTATGCATTTACTTATGAGGAAAGCTGACTTGGTCCCTTTATGGTCAAGGAGTCCTAAGGAGATCCCTATGTCAACTGTCAGGAGCAGCTGTGCCCCCGCCTCCCACTGTCCTCCTCCCATAGCTCCAGTCCATTATCTGCCAAGTTCTGGATTTGCTGGAGCCTGTGCAGGAATCAGCTAATTATACTCCTTCGCTGGGTATAGTAGCCACAGAAGGACGCTGATTGGCTCTGGACAGAGCCACAATATAGTTAACCTGGATGCAGTAAGCCATGGTCCAGAAGGAAGAAGAAGTAAAGGTAGACTGTTCTGCACTCTGCCCTCAGCTCTCTGGTGACACCAAATCTGTTCCTGTAGTTTAGATATTATTTGTAAGCATGTACTTACATGCAATGAATGAAAGCGGGTGCACAGTACTTCATTCCATCCATGATCGTAACTTACCTCTCATCTGTTTTTATTTATCTTTTATTTTCCCTGTCATAAATAATACTGAAACACAAATTCTTAGGCATTTATCTCTAGGAGCATTTTTAAAAATTATTTCATTAAAATGCATTACTTGAGGTAGAACTACTGGTTCAAAAGGTATGGACATTTTTTAGTCTTCTCACAGATACTGCTATGTTGCTTTTACAAAAAACTATACACTGGTTTACAAAAACGCCTACAAGAAAAGTCACACATACACAGTCTCTTCAGCACGGAATATTGTTTTGTTATGTCTTTGCTAATATTATAGGTGAAGTGGTGTTTCCTTTTATTAAATTTCATTTAAGTACTCTTAAGGAAATTACATAAGAGAGAGTCAGAAAGCCTTAGATCCAAAGTCTGGTTTTTCCTTTTACAAACTGGGTAATTGAGGGTAAAGGATGAACCACTTCTGGCTTCCCTTTCCCCATTTGTGACATGGAACTTTGGAGAGCTATTAGCTGCACTCATTGATAGATGATGCACAAGCTTTAGTGCAAAGTGTCTGCTGTAAAAAACTCACTCACTGAATACCAACCAACATTATCTTCATTACCATCACCATCATCATTGCCATCCTACTTCTCGCACCATCATTACCATCATTGCATCAACACAATCATCGCCATCACCATCACCACTACCACCACCATCATCATCACCATCTTCTCCATTGCTATCACTATCACCCTCAACACTAGCACCAAAATCATCATCATCATTACCATCTTTATTGCTATTATCATCACCAACATCACTACCATCAAAATCGTCATTATCATCACCACCATCATCATCATCATCATCTATATTTATTCATCTATGGGTCAGTTGTGTCCTTTGGCCGCTGGGCTGTTAGTATGTTGTTTAGATTGATTTGAGTTTAAAGATCTATAGCTAATAATCCCGTGTTGCATGTCTTTTAATTTAATTGCCTATAGATACACTTTGCAACTAGTTGATCTTGGAGGTCACTCCAGAAAGTGCACCTGGTCGAGGTTATATGGACCATGGTTTCTTTAATGGGTTTCATTCTTTTTTTCCCAATGGCAGAAAGGATTATTTCTTTATATTTGGTTTAAAAATGTTTCATGTCCAATTCTGAGGTCTTGTTTATGATATTCATATCAATTAGTCATATTATTTATCATATCATTCATATCAATAGTCCTATAAGTGACTATTATTTTTTATACATAAACATAGTTTGCTATGACTATAATATAAAAAATCTTTGTCAGCATCACCTTCAGGGTCATTACAATGCAGATTCTTGGGGCCCATCCCCAGCATTGGTGAGTCAGTGGGGGCCTGGATAGAGTCTGGGAATCTGCATATGAAAAGTTCCTGGTTAGTTTGAGAATGAATGCTTTAGAGCCTGAAACTGGACTCTGCCATTCATGTCTATGTGCTAACTAGAAGATTCTCAAATGACTTTGTGATGGTATGCCTTTACATCAAAGGTCAGCAAACTTTTCTCTACAAAGGGCAAGATAATATTTTAGACTTTGTGAGCCATAGGGTCTCTTTTGCAGCTACTCAACTCTGCCATTGTAGTATGAAAGCAGCCACAGAAAATACATAAATAAATTGGTGTGGTGGTGTTCCATTAACCTTTTTTGCAAAAACAGACAGCATCATGTTGGATTCAGCCCATGAGTCATATTGTCCACTCCCGCTTCATATCTCTAAAAGGAAACGAGGTCCCCTTTTAGCTGAACACTTGTCCTTGTTGGGCTTCTCAGTTTTCATAAGATCACATCTGTCAATATTCTCTGCGGCTCAGCATGTTGCCATGCAATTAAGTGACCACAGACAGTGACTGCACTTCAGGTGACTGGCTGAGCAAGGACTGCAGATTCACTCACTTGGTCTCTTAATGATGCTTAGCTAAGAGAATCAGTATTAACATCAGGCTCCAGGCTCCATCCTTGAACATGTTTCCTCCGCTTGAAATTCCCCTCCCCCCAGTAATTCGGTCAGTTACCATCTTTAAAATTTCTCCTTAGTGTACTCCAACCCTCTGAGTTTGGGGCACGTGGTCCTCCCAGATATTCCCATATCTCCACACCGTGCCCCATCATAGCATTGATTCTACTAAGTGGCGAATCCAGTTAGTTGTCCCTCTTCCCCTGTATGGTCTGCAAGAGAAGGGATGGACCACATTCAGCAAAGTGGCCTGACAATTAAAACATGCTCAGTACGTCTTCACTGAATGAACAAATAAATGTATAAACCACACGTTTGCTAATGTCAGGGGCTCGTACAGAAGGAAATGTTCACAAACACGCCAAAGAAACTCAGTGAGGTAAGGGTGCTGGTGGTGCCTACTGGGATTTACAGAGCTGCACGAGAATTGAAGACCAGGTTTTAATATCACCCTGAGAAACCGCCCACCTCAAACTGTCAGAAAGAAGCCCAGTGAGCAGAAGGAAGCAGCTGAGTATGACTTCCTGTGCTTCTTGCAGAATTCCCTGAGCGAGAACTGGATGTCACCTTGTCAGCCATTTACCCAGTGTCCTACAATGCAGGTCTTCCTAAGCCCTCCCCCAGCTGAAGGCTTACGCTGAAAGTTGTTCAAATTCAATTTTATTTCCCCCAGATCAACTCTCTAAATTGGTTGATCCTTCAGTAAACCCAACCTTTTTGATGGAACTCTTAAAAGAAATGGTGGGCACAGCAGGCTCTGTGTCACTAGGAGGTCCAGATGCTGACGAAACAACAACAGTAACAACTCATAAGCAAGCTTTCTCATTTTCCAATCTCCAGGTTCTTCTTTTTAGTTGAAAGGGAAGAAATAGTCTAGGTAAGCTTTTGCCACCCATGCTCATCTCCTATGCCATGAAGCCATACCAATCTTTCTCGTCTGCTTACTGTCCCTAATACGAGAGATGACAATGAATATCAATGGGTTTTGCTTGCTTAGCACTCGATTTTCCACAGGGGAACTGCCTTTTCTGCATCTACCCTAAGCTAGTTCTTGATGGACTCACCCATCCCTCTCCCCATCCAGGAATGTGTACCTAACCCAGGCCATGCCAATCCAAGGGCTCTTTCCCCTCAATATAGAAATTGGTTCAGAGTTGGCCTGTGACCCAAAATGAGCCACTAAGCATCTTCCCAGGCCAAGGTGCTTCTCTGAGCTCAATGATGATATCACAGGGAAATGCAGGTGACTATTTTTTGCCACCACACAGAGACAGCCTCACTAAGAAAGCCAACATAGACAAAGAAAGATGGACCAAAAGTGCCAGGTTACTTAAGACAATGATTCAGATCCAAGAACATCATTTCTGAAGCTACATCCAGTATTAAAATTCTCATTATATTGAGCCAATGAATCCCTTTTTTCCTTTTAAGTGAATTTAACTTGACTTTCTTTCACTTGCCATTAAATCATTCTTGAGTAATAACAGTTTGGTGACTCTCAAAATATATATCCCTCCAACCAGAGACATGATATCTAAGTGGAACTTGAGTTATAATTTGGCCAGCTTTTGAAATCCATTAATTTTACCTATCATGTTGCACTACTCATTGAATGCCATGTAACGAATTACTACAAATCTGATGGCTTAAAACAACATATTTATTTTATGGCAGTTTCTACATATCAGGAATCCAGGCACAGCTGAACTGGATTCTCTGTTTCAGGGTGTCTCAAGATGCTTCAATGAAGGTGTTGGCCAGAGCTGGGGTCTCATCTGAAACCTGAGTGACTGGGCAAGATCCCCTTCCAAGCTCCCATGATTGTGGGCAGGATTCAATTCCATGTAGCCTGTTGAACCGAATGCCTCAGGTCTTGGTCAGATGTGGCCCTCCATTTCTTGCCTTGGGGACCTTTCCAACATGTCAGCTTGTTCCATTAAAGCATGGAAACCAAGAAGGCAATAGAAAGTGTCTGCTTGTAAGACACAAGTTCTAAGCTTCTGTAATGTAATCACGGAAGTCATGTGCCATCACCTCTATCTCATTCTATGGGTTGAAAGCAAGTCCTACGTCCTGTCCACGTGCAAGTGGAGGGGGTTCCACAAGAACGTGCATATAGAAGGCACAGAGAATAAAAGGCCATGCTGGAGTCAGTCCACCACACATGCCTACATTAAGAGTAGTGGTGGTGACACCTGGAACATGCCAGGGAAAGATGTTAAGAATCCTTAGGGTCTGCCAGATGCGGCTTCAGGTGTCTCGGAGGATACAGTTAGGCCTGCTGGATAGGTAATGTTGATTATCAAAGAAAGGAAGGAGGTGAGGGGTGGAGCTATAGAATGATTTCTTTCTCAGGAACAAGAGTTCAATAGAAAAATGTTAAATGGATTTTGTGGCTTATTGATGCACAGAGTCTTTCACTTCGAAAATCGCTTCCTTGGGTGACTGGAAGCCAAGACCCTCTTCTCTGGTGAGCGAGGAGACCCCAAGGGTGTCAGGAAGGCTTCTCCAAGGAGAGAGCAGTGGGTACCGACAGTGGATTTTAGGAATTAGGAACACAGACAAACCCTATTCTGACTTCTGGCCTAGACAGGATGTGCAGACAATATATACACAATCCAGGTTGTATTAGATTCCTAGGGCTTTTGTAATAAATTTCCATAAGCTGGGTGACTTACAACAAGAGGAATTTATTGTCTCACAATTTATTGTCTCACAGATGTCTGAAACTGAGGAGTCAGCAGGGTTGGTTCCTTCTGTAGGTTCTAAGGGAGAATCTGTTCTATGTCCTTCTCTCAGTCCCTAGCGTCTGCTGGTTTCCAGCAGTCCTTGCTGTTCCCTAGTGTATAGATGCATCACTCCAATCTCTACCCCCACCTTCACATGGTACTCCCCCCATGTATCTCTGTTTGTCTTCCTCTCTGTGTCTCTTCTTATAAGGACAGCAGTCATAATGGATTTAGGGTCCTTGCTAATACAGTACGACCTCATCTTACCTTGATCATATCTGTAAAAGCCCTATTTCCAAATAAGGTGACACTCATAGGTACATGAGGTTAGGACTTCAACACATCTTGTGAGGGGATACAATTCAACCCATAACAAAGGTCAACTCAAAACCCAAGACAAGAGAAAAGTTTGAAGGATTAATAGCCATGACATTGTCTGTATAAGTTTTTAAAAGATTCCAACTGATATTCTGCAGTCTTATAATAACAGTTTTAAATCTCATAAATGCCAAATTCCTCACAGGCTAAGACCTCATAATACCTCTTTATAGATAATCTATTTTAAATAATGAGGATGATGATAATGATGATGAAACAACTACAAAGCCTTAAGTTGAATTAAATGCTGGAGGAAGCTCACTTTCCCCTAAGTCTAGAGAAAGCCTTCTAAGAGGATGTGCTCAACTCTTTTCCAACCTCTGAACTTAAATTAATTTCTTGCAAATGACTCTATCTCCATTAAATCCAATTATACTCGACTGCATTTAAAAACAGGTAACCCATTGCTTTCTTGAAACCACAAACCAATTAGTTTGTTGGCCATTCTGTCACAATTTTATGCTGCCTTCCCTTGTAACGCCTCAGGGACTTTGTATTTCAGGGAAACATGCAGCAAGCACACTTTGGCCTGGCTGCAACTGGTAACTGTCGTGCACGCCATGCCCTGCGGGGAAATCTGAGCCACACTGGCAATAACGCTTTGTCCTGGTGTATGCTTGACAGTTAGTCATAGGAAGCAGAGAGATCACATTTTCTTTTATGTTCTAAATCACACTGTAAAATATAATTTTACTTTTTAAAAAAATTATGAAAACGTGGCTTCAGGCTCAATATAGATGAGTCAAGAGTCTAATGCATTTGCCAAACAAAAAGAATCTAACATAAACTCTGGGTATATACAGAACATATGTTGTGATGAAGGAGAACAAATGCATCTGACTGGTGGACATCAGTAGCAATTGTTGGTAGCAAGTATCCATATAAGAATAAGGTAATCATTTATAGCCTATCCACAGTAAACCAGGAAGGAGGATGAAAGTGTCTCAGAGTCACTTGCAGGAGGAAATTAAGCCTGCAGAGGATGCTTGCAAAAGACTACGTGGGAGGAATATAACATCTTGCCTTCAAAGATTTCCAAAGCAATAGAGTGGGAGAGGAAGGAAACATTCAAAATCTGCAGCTTCAGCTCTGTTGGTAGAGATTTCACATGCAAAGATCGCCAACCCTTGCTAACAGTGAAGTGAAATTCCTTGCAAAGCTGAAATGTTTGTATTGGCCAGGTTCCAAAAAGCCTGCATGTCCAGCTACTATTCATTCATTCATTTGTTGCATGTATTCAAGTAGGTGATTCATTCATTTCACAAGTGGCTCCCTGCCTTCAAAGGGTTTACAGTCTACTAGGGTGTGTAGACTTGTAAAATAATGATTGGATTGAAACTCCATAATTCTGTGATCGAAGTCTTAGTTGATTACATCATTTATTTCCAGGGAAACTTTGAGTGTGATATTCAATATGCCAAAATCCCCTTCTTCAAACAAATGTATGAAGTGCAAACCACCTTGTAAAATGTGCTCTGGTGGAATTTGGTCTCAGTATTATCTGATTGAGGCTCAAAAGGAAATATCTAAGTTTATAATTTTTAGCATTTTAATTTTCTTAGAAAAGATGCAGTTTTCTTTCTAAGGTTTTACTGCTCTTTTTAAATCTCAACTGTTTTTTAAACATGCAAAATGAATATTGTAACTTGATTTCATATTAGTTTTCTGGATGGATCAATTACAAAATATAGAGTGATGCAAGTATTTCACTAGGTAAAAAGTTGGGGGGAGCCAGAAGCCTTTTAAAAAATGATTTTTTAAAAATTCCAGGTGATAAAAAGTACATTGGAATTTGGTAACAATGGAACCTCATGCTCTTTGGTTTAACCTTACTGCAGTCTGCTGAGAAGAAAAATATGTATTAGAATTCCTTTAGATAGAATTTCACTTATGAATCCTCCAGTGTCAAAAACAAACAATGCAAAAAATACCCAGGTGAGTACTTTGCATGGTAAATTACAGTATCAATGCGCCTTTCTATAATTTTGTCATGGTTTTATCTCTCCCTCTTCCCCCATTTTGTACTTTTTATGTCTTGGTCCATCTAGAGAAGCAGCAAACAAGAGCTTAGTTTTAAGGAACTCAGAAAGCATTTCCTTGTTGCACAACCAGACGTGTATCTGCCTTGCGTATTCATCTTGAAATTGGTGGAAACCTTTCCACCTGGGATCCTTAATGGAAAACATCAATTTTCAGACTCTCTTCTTTTTTTTTCTCCTTCCTGAATGCTAAAGCACTCCCTGAATTCTTTGTTCCCACTGATCCCTTTCTGAAACTTTTGTTTTGCTGGGGCTCATTGACTTTCCCAGCAAAGGGCTTACAGTTCTTTGCATCACCACTTGGACTCGCCCAATGCCTCACATATGCTAAGTGCAAATAGTGATTTGTTGATCAATAATTTTTAAGTGAGTCAGCTAAAAGGACTCTACAGAGAATAAGAAATGGAAGCGAGAAGAAAATATATAAACAATTGGAGTTGGGATCAGGAGATCAGTAGATTAACTGACTTGGGTTGGGACTAAAGTCAATATATAACAGGTAGATGGGATATTAAGTGAATATTGGATGTTTGCTTTTTGATGAAGTGGTTGATTATGTCATGTCATAAAACTGATGGAGCAGTACATAGCTCAAAACATCAATTCTAAGGAAGAAGGAGGAGAGTCTATGAACATACAATTTTCAGATCTTGTTGAAATCCACCACAAAAGTTCTTTTGCTTGAGACAAGTCAATACCTCCAGTGTTCCTCCCTTTCTGATGGGAGCACACACTCTCCCCAGGGCAAACGAGTATTATACACACAACCACATTCACAGCAGACAAGAGGGTGTCTTGATTAAGGGAGACTTCAGAGTGTTTGGGAAATCAGGGAGGAAGGGACAACACAGTCGTTTATATACTCCATGTGACTTTTCCCAGAAAATCATAACACATTGGATCTTAAGTGAGTTGTGGATATTTCTCTTGTGAACTTTCCTCCAACATCTTACACACACACACTCACAATCACACACACACACACACTCATGCCACAGACCATACACCAATGCCCACCTTCACCACCAAAAGTAATCAGTCATGTGACATCTAACAGGGAGTTTTTCTCATCCATTTTTTTTTAATCTACTTCTACTTTCTACTTTTTTTAAAACTATTTTATTGAAGTCATACTGGCTTACAACATTGTATTAATTTCAGGTGTACCTTACTATATTTCAGTTTCTGTATCACTTTCTAATTTGTGCAAACACTTCTCTGAACCTAAACATAGAATACTCAATTGAATTAATAAGATAGAGACTACGGTGTCTTGTCTTCATTTTATCTTAACAAGTGGTTAGTATGTGAATAGATCACTCTTTCTTAGACTTTCCCTCTGCTTCTGTTGTCTGTAAGTTCACTGTGTGCTTTGTAGCTCTAATTTATTTATGTATGGCTGCGTCTTGCATCTCACAAACCCTCTATGGTCCTCAAGCTAACGAAGCTAATGAATCCTCAGCTTCCTTTCACGTCCATAGCAGTTTGGATGTTACTGCACCAAGGAAAGAATTTCTTAAACATAAAGGAGAGGATGTGAAATTAATTCACTATAAAAATAGCTTGGTTTAGGAAAACCAAAAAAAACCTAGAAAGACAGGGACTGACTCCCAACCATCATACCCAAAGAACTTAATCTTCCAGTGAAAGATGATGTGAAATTAACACTAAATCAACATAAAATTAAAGTAATAAGAAAATACTGATCTTTTCTCTTTTATAATTCTTGCTTATACAGGAGCTTACTCCCAAATCACTCTAATCCTAAAAAATATTCAGAGGAGGTATAATACCACAATTATTATTATTAAAAGCTGACATCATTAAATATTAAAAAGAGTGAATGCCTTGGCCAAGACAATATGGAAAATAAATGACAGTGTCCAAACTACCACTGTCATTTGGCAACAAATAAAGCCACCAAATGTCCTGGAGGCAAGAGTCTACATGAGTAAATAATAAGCAAATTGTTGAAATTGGACAAATATCCAAGCAGACTAGTTGCACCTAAAGTTTCTATCTTGAACAGTTTTCTGTAATATTGCTTATGATATGCACTGTCTACCAAATTTGATTTTTAAAACATTCTAGGTAATTTGGATTTGTTCTAATTATGAAAAAAAATCTAAATTGCAAATTGAATTGAATTAAAATTCATAGTAATGGAAAACGACAAACGTAAGGGAAAATTCTCTTCTTCAGAGAATGGTTTTGCTAAATTATCCAAACAGGTATAATTCATACAAACCAAATAGTACTATTCTAAACATATATAATTCGTAAATCCTCAATAAGATTATTGTTCTATTTTCAAACTGGTGAAATCTTTTAAGCTGGGACAGAGATGCATGTTATCAGAAATCCACTCTGGTTTAACTGTGCTCAGAAAATACTAAATTCTTTTCAATTAATCCTTGTCAGGGAGATATTTACTGAATAATCTTTCATAATTATCTTCCCTTACAAGCTCCATCTATACAACGTCTCACATCCAGCTGACAGATGAAAACAGGAATCATTTAATTATTTTCACAAAGTCACATGGTGATGCTGATTGGTTAAAATATCTGTCTCACTGTGTTAACTTGGTTAAGTTTTAGTTCCTCACCTAGATTTTGCCACCCTCTGCATACAATTGGACTATTTATGACTTGACAGGAAGAGAAAAAAAATTAATTTCTCCTTTATCTCATATAAAAAAGGCTAGTACTATTGTGTTTGGATGTTCTAAGGCACTCTTCCAAGAAATGAATTTTAATGCTTTCTTGATGATTAATTTCTGTAAGTCACACAGGATGCTAAAAATCCATTTGACAAGTTAGGCTGAAAAAGACAAAGTTTAGGAATAAAGCAGAACAAACCAATTGTCCGCTCTTTTCAAAAATGCTATTCCCTCTAAATTCCCTTTTGTTAAACCATACTCAGAACTGTCAGAAATGATAGTCCCTTGCTCTCATTTCTCAAGCTGAACCCTCTACTACCATAGTAAATACTTATGTTCTAGATAATACACATTTATTTTATACTGGACTAATATACATATTAGACCCAATGTGCACGTGCAATTGGCTGAACTGTTCTGGTTTCCCTTTTCTACTATTTATTATGTCCCTCTAACATCAGACTAGAGAGAGGCTACACATGCAGGATACTAGACTAACCACTCTGTATGGGTTAACACTTTAAACCTCCCAGCGCACCTCCATTTTACACACAAGGAAATTGAGGCACGTACAAACCGAATAACTAGCCCACAATCACCCATCTGGTAAGGGGACAAGCTGGCATTTGAACCCAGGCAGGCAGGTTCATGACCATTCCTCTAAGCTGAGCTTGAGGAGTAAACCAAATTTACATTAAAAAGGATAGAGAAAAGATATCTGCATCCCGAAGTTCATAGCAGCATTATTCACAATAGCCAAGACATGGAAACAACCTAAGTGTCCACTGACGGCTGAATGGATAAAGAAGTTGTGGTACACATATACAATGGATTATTATTCAGTCATAAAAAAGAAGGAAATTCTGTTATTTGTTACAGCTTGGATGGACCTTGAAGGCATTAGGCTAAGGGAAGTAAGTCAGACAGAGAAAGACAAATACCATATGATCTCACTTGTATGTGGAATCTAAAATTAAAAAAAGAAAAACTCATAAAAAAAAGAGATCAGATTTGTGGTTACCAGAGGTGGTGGCAGGGCAGTGGATTGGATGAAGGTGGTCAAAGGCACAAAGTTCCAGTTATAAGATAAATTAGTCCTGGGGATGTAATGTACAGCATGGTGACTATAGTTAACACTGCTATATGATGTATATAAAAGTTGTTAAGAGAGGGGCCGGCCCGGTGGCACAGCGGTTTAGTCCGCATTTGGCAGCACGGGGTTCGCGAGTTCGGATCCCAGGCGCCCGCCGACGCACTGCCTGTCAGCCATGCCGTGGCGGCGTCCCATATAAAGTGGAGGAAGATGGGCACGGATGTTAGCCCAGGGCCAGTCTTCCTCAGCAAAAAGGGGAGGATTAGCAATGGATGTTAGCTCAGGGCTGGTCTTCCTCACCAAAAAAAAAAAAAAAAAAAAGTTGTTAAGAGAGTAAATCCTAAGAGTTCTCATCACAAAGAAAAAATTTATTTTCTTTTTTTGCTTTCTCTTTTTATTGTATCTATATGAGACCTCAATAAAACGGGAAAAAAAGAATTACCTGACATTCTATCAAGAAATAAATTCATCCAAAATTTTTTTCTAAAGGGGTAGAGAATCACTCTGCTCAGAACAGATCAGATGTTGACGTGTAGAGGGAAGGTGTGGGGAGCCCAGAAGATTTTGCTAACACCAGTGGAAGTAGGACAAGAAGACATTCAGAGGTACGGCTGCCACCACGTGTGAGATTTTGTGGAGACAGATGAGAAAAGACAACAATTTGGATACTTTACTCTATGTCCTCCAATGACATCTACTCTGGAAATCTGTTTAGATGCCTGGGAAAATGTAAACATCCCTTCATTCCTTTCCTATGTAAAAGTGTCTATGTTTTGAACATGATATTTAGTAGGATTTGTCATTAGACCGTATCAACACGACGAACAAAAGGTTGGGTATCTACTCTAGAGAGTTTAAGTCTCAAATCAGCCAAATGTCTGCCCAGCAATTGGAATCGATTCCGTCTCCTCGATATGCCTGAAGGAGACCAGCAAATTTTAACTACTCAGCGTTAAGAGGAGTGTTTTCTACCAATAATTCTTGAGGTAGAAAGGGAAGAAACTGAATTAGAATCTCAGAATGGTTAGGGGTTCAGACAGCTTAAAACATCTCTTCAGCTATAACTTTGTTTTCAATTAAGGTATATACTTTGAGTTTCTAATAATTTTAAAGGGTGGCAAAACTCCGTATTACGTTTCTACTGCTGCTGTAACACACTGCCACAGACGTTGTGGCTTCAAAGAGCACACATGTATTATCTTACAGTTCTGAAGGGTGGAGTTCCACTGGGCTAAAATCAAGGTGTTAGCAGGGCTGTGCTGCATTCTGGGGGTTCAAGGGGAGAGTCCATTCCTCGTCTTCCCCAGTTTGTAGGGCCTGCCAGATTCCTAGAGTCCTGGCTCCCTCTCCTCCTCAGAGCCAACAAAGGCCAGTCGTGTCTTTCTTGCACTGTTTCACTCTAGCTCTAATCTCCTGTTTTTCTCCTCTTTTCCACAACGAAGGGTCTTTGTTATTAAATATTGGGCCCACTCAGATAATCCAGAATATATTCCCCCTATTTCAAGGTCAACTGCTAAGCAAATATAATTCCATCTGAGACTTGCAACGTAACAAATTCACAGGTTCCAGGGATTAAGATTTGTGCATCTTTGGGGAGTCATTTGTCTGCCTACCACAAGTGTCTGTCTCTCAAAATTAGGAATTCTTGCCTCTGTTGCAATCCCAACATCTAAAGCACAGCTGGCACGTGACGGGGACTCAGAACTATTTTTGGTAGTGAAGTGAAGTTGGGCATGCTCATCACCCTCACCCTGTGATCCAGGGAGAAAGAAAAACAAATCTAAAACATGGAAGATCAAGTGGAATTTGGAATTCCAAATATCCAATACTGCTCTCTACACCGTTAGTTAAATGCACTGAAATGACTAAGTGCACTGACGATACAGTCCCTAGAGGAAGGCCCTTGGGGGAATCAGCATGGCGCCATGATGTCAATGTGTTGTTGTGGAAGTAGAGTTTACTCATTTCGGGAATAACTAATAGTTAATTATCTAAACCCTCACATTGATTCTCAAATGGATGCAAATATTTAAAAAAAAAAAAAGCACAAAACTCCTGACCCAATAGGCTGTGATTTGTTGGTTGTGCAAACCTACAGGCAGGTAGCTTCACTCACCAGCAAAATTCTAATATGTACATCCTATATGGAGATGGATTCTATCTTTCCAGCCCCTACTGGACTTCTGATTTCTCTTGCCAAGATCATGTGAGATATTGTATGCAAAAGTGGTCTAAAAAAAGGTGAAGACATACACAAGTGGCACTGGGTTTATAATGAGTGTAGATTGCTTTTCCATTAGGTAGCATTTTTCACAACTTGATATTCCGAAATCCCTATTCAATACTGAATCACAATGAAATGATCAAACTGTTTATGGTTTCAATCCACACAATTGCACGTCTACGGTTCTGTCACCAAGGAAGCTATTGATTTTTCTTCATCGGTGGTGTAATTTGGCCCAGCCTCTCATAGAGGGAGGCATTCTATTTGAAGTGCATTCACTGTTGGTAAGGTTAGCTCTGTAAGTCCCCAGCTGGTAGACACCAGCACGTCAAATGTACTATGAAAGCAATTTTTAACCTTTATGCTGTTTTGTTTCTTTTGCCTCTCTTTCTGTCTTTTCTTCTTTATATTCTTTATTTGAATACTTCATTATGAGAAAGGTCATGACCCAGGGGGCTTCTGAAATGAGAAGTCTAACTGGTTTGGGATGCGGTGATCCATCCTCTCGCATATGCACAAAGCTGCCACTCAGGGACCGTTGCACATCGAGGCAGCTCAGCGCACTGCATGGAAGCGCAGCAGCCAAATGTCCATTTAACTCCCTGAATCACATTCAGACCTAGACTTTACAAGATAATTGTGTGATCTGTCGCCATAACGACAAGGGCCACCAGCCAGAAGCTACTAATATAATGAAGTGTGGTCCTTTAATTTCCTTTTCTGGGCTTTCTTTATGATTTCAATAACAGATGAGCCTAGCCTGGTTTTTCATGACGCTCTCCTTAAACTACCTTCTAGCATTAACATGGAGAAAGAACAATACGGCAGATGGGATACAATTTTGGAGATCCCTGAATAAGGTGATCATGTATTTCAGACTTTCAGCCAAATCTCCCTGAAAAGCATTTTCCAAGGACTAAAGGGAAAAAAAAAGAAATTTCTCCATCAGCATTACAAAGGACACACTTTAGTTTCTATAGTAGGTGATGTCTACGATTCCTGCAAATTACGTCTTTAAATTCCAGTAAGATTTCACTCTATGCTTCTCTTTCTCCTTGCCTAAAAGTAGCCTAATGAAATGGTAAATGAGAAATGTGGATTGTAGCATAACTTTAATCTGGTTAGTCTTTATAAAAATTTTAATTTGAAATCCACACGGACAAGGAGATACCAAAATTTTACTAACATTGTATTAACTAATATGAACATTGTTTTACAGATTTTCACTGTTGTGTTATCAGAAAGAAATAGGCCATTTTGTTCAAGCAAGCACATTATTTTCTAATGGAGCTAGAATCATCTGACAATACACATTTGCTGTTTGATTGCAGTGAATATTGGAAGAAAACAAGGTCCCAATTTATGTTAACAACATGGATTCTAAACAATGAAATCCAATTGTTTAATGAAATATCCCTTGCTTGTGTATTTAAAACAATCAGGGATTCCTTTCAAGATTCACAAATAGTGCTACACTCTTAAGGCATTAAAGCAAAAGGAACCATTCCTTGTAATTTTCAGTTTGCTAACTTGAGCATGATAATGTTCTTAATTCTATTATTTTCTATAGATTTATTCCTTTAGAGATCATTCAGGTGTAACATATAACACGACATGGTCGCACTGGTTATCATCTGCAAATAAACACCATAACACTGTTAAAGGGGAAATATACGACAATAATTCAGTCCTTAATTATAGTATTGCCCATCTACTAGATGCCAGGTAAATACAAGTGGAACAAATGATAAGTTATGGCAATAACTGTATTAAAAATATGAAAAAAATAAATGGGTTATGGAAAATACCATGCACAAGTCATTATGAAACCCTCTTGGCAAACCTCCCCAAGATTGAGTGAGCAGGTGTTGTTTTCTGTTTAAATAAAGCACTTACCATCCTCCGTGGGCACATAGATGTTTAAGTAAAGGCAGTCTTCATTTTGATCTTGCACATAGGTCATTAAGGTATCCAAATTAGCAGTAAACCATATGGGCAGCATGTCATGCAACAGAGACCTCTCGTCCAGGTGTTGGGGGCACACAGCAGCAAACTGGGTGGCATTTCGAACCCCAGTCCATGAAGATGGGGGTTCTGGGGGCTGAAACCGTCTCTCTCCAGTGGGAGGCGAGGCATAAGGGACCCCCAAGTATTGCTCCACTGGACCCAAAATCTCATTGGGCAATGGTGTTCTTAGGCCCCGGATTTTGCCATAATTTGTGTTGACGACAGGAAACTGTGCCTGGCTGTCAATGAGCGTGAATTTAATGGCAAGAGCGGTTATCCACAGGAGAACATTGGAGTTCAACATGGCACAGACCGGGGTGAAGAACAACGGAAGCCATAACAGTCTCTTGGGTCTCGACATTGTTCACTGCCACATTCGCAGGTGTCTGTGGGATACAGCTCCGAGCAAACAACGCCGTGAAGCAAGCCCGTGGAGAAAGAGGGCTTTCCGGAGGCAAGATACCCAGGAGAGGTGATGGGCTTGCTAAGAAGCCTCTCAGATGGGTCATAGACAGGATTCAGTGTTAGGAACAAACCCAGCGGTTTTCTTGGCAGCCCATTGCGGGAGAGCGGCCCTCCTTTAATTCTGGAACCAGATTCTAGCAAGATAGAGGATCCAAGGAAGAGTGATGATGCAACACCTTCCAAGGGCAGCAATTCTCTATGAAAACTCCAAGGCAGAGCGGTCAGCCTAGTGGGAAAAGAAAGCAGACAAGGATAATGAAGCCAAGAGAACTGCCACCTAAGCCATTCGTTGTCTCTTCCATGCAACCCTCAACATCACTCCATGAAATGCTTATTAACTGAGGAATTTGCATAACGGCATCTCCATGTAGTAGAATCTAGCAAGAATGTCACTTGTCTTAATTCTTGCTGTGTGCCCATCGCCTGAAACAATGCTTGACTTTTGGGAATCACTGAACAAGTCTGTGTTGAATGAACAAACAAATCCCCAAAAGTTATACACATTATACAATAACTGTAACGACATCTCTCAATTTCACTATTATTTACAAGATTGGCCTGTCAATGGATAGCTACTTACTGTAATGACATCTCCCAATTTCACTATTATTTACAAGATTGGCCTATCAAGGGATAGGTACTTGCAAATCACTGTCTCTTCGATGTTTTAGGAAACTTATTTTTCCTAAAATGATATGCATGGACCCCTAAAGGTTTTCTGGGACAGGGAAAATGGAAGCTTGTAGCTGGGCCAAACTGGCTTCACGACATGTGGATATTTAACATGTAACACAAAGGGAACACCACCTAATGGAAAGAGTGTCGACTTTGGATACTACTCCTTCTTGGGCTACTCAATGGCACATATTTTTAGGCTACATACACCATCGCCCTGAATCTCAGCTTCTTTGTATGACACTGAACAAGATGGTACATTTCAAGTACATGCTGTAGTGCTTGTCACATCAAGACATCATTCATAATTAAAAGTGTTGATATAGCTCTCCTGACTTTCACGTAAAGCGCCGCACGCCTTCGAGGGTAAACCCTGCAGCCCATTTAAAAAGTTTATGGTACATTTGAGCCTGGGAGGAATCAACGGCTAAAGAGTAACCTCCTCAATTTGTCTCAACATAGATCCTACGACTCTTACCAGATAAATCTTTCCTCCCATGACATTGAAGAATGTTATGCATGAGTGAAGAGTGTTTTAAATGATCCATTAGGGACAGAAAACATTTCATTAGGTGTTGCAAGGAGTATACCTTTAAACACAGTATTCTTCAACTCCAAAATAGACAAAAGTGTTTGTGAATACATTGCGGGTTATTCAGAGGATATCTGGACTAGAATATAATTATGCATTTCATTTAAGTGAACAGTTGAGCAGAATATGTCAAACAACTAATTTTTTAAAAAATGAAAGATATCAGAGTTGGATCTATCATAGAGCTATAGTAGCTTTGGGGGAAAGTCTGTGGTCCATGACGTCCTGGGCCAAGTTAGCGTTGAATAAAGATGCATTAAAAATATGGATTGTGACACTGAAAGTGAAAAATAGCATCACACCAAATGGCTGATTTATGTGTTTGCTTCTAGCTTTGAATTCTACTGTAGATAACATTTGGATTTCTGCCACACCATGATCCAATTTCTGAATAATTAAGAGACAAACAAGAACAAGAAAGAGGTGATGACATGTTTGGAACCTTCTGTTTTCCTCAAAGCCCGTCTGCTTTTGAACCATCATTAGTTCTTCTTTCTCAAGCCTTCTTCACTGATAATAGGAGATGCCATTAATTTCTGATTCTGACAGATGTGGGTTCTCGAATGTTACCTCTGTGAGTTGAGGGAAGTGATTCGACCTCCCTGGGCATGTAAATGTCGTGTCATACCTTCTCCATGGGGCTATGGCGAATAGGAAGTAAGGCAATATGCAAAGGTGCAGGGCAGAGAAAACACTACTAAATAGATACAAAACACTGGGATTTTGGACACAGACCTGCTTAGAAACTCCCATGCACAGGGACAAAATGCACAGGCTCTGGAGTCAGCCCAATGCTGGCAATGAGCAGGTCTGGAGCAAGGAATTTAAATTCTTTGAGCCTCTCTTTACTGGTCTGTTTATAACTGTGTGGGGATTAAATGAGATAGTCCACACAAAGCTTTGCACAGTCCCTGGAATGCAGAGTTCAATAAAGGTAGAATTCAGCCGGCAGATTTGTCCCCGGGCTTACATAGTCCACACCATGAGGAATTCTGGCCCACCCCATCAATGCTCCAACTCAATGCAGACTAGAGTATCTATATGTTACATGCTCGTTAAGACTGCCCAAGCCGGGTCACACCTACACTTCCTGCTTGAGTTGTAGGATCAAGTCTCTCCTCTGTCTAAACCCACCTCCCCACATGGTTCTGAGGGCCAGAGAGGGATCATGAAGCAGCAGAACCTAAAAGGAGGGGTCTGGGGGCATCTGAGCACTTACTGGGTCTAGGTTAGGCATGCATAATATTCATAAGTTCAGAGCTATATTATTTATTTCCTCATTTTTTGAAATTTGCACAAAAGTAATATAATCTAAAGCCCATGGTTTCTCAATTTCAGCACTGTTGACATTTGAGACTGTATAGTTCTTTGCGGTGGGGGCTGTCCTGTACATTGTAGGGTGTTCAGCAGCACCCCTGGTCTCCACCTATTAGATGCCAGGAGCACTGCTCTCTCAGTTTTAACAATCAAAAATGTTTCCAGAAATTGCTAAATGACCCGAGGGGCAAAATGATCCCAGGGTGAGAACCACAGGTCTAAGTCATCAAGTATGGAATTACGGTGGCCACATAAATGATGAAATATCTGTGGGTACACTTCAAGATTATAATCAGTGGTACTATATATGTGTTTGTGTGTGTATATAGGTGTATGCATGTGTGTGTGTGTGTGTGTGTGCGCATGTAACTTTCAAATATTTGACAACTTTAAAAGTTTTAGCATTACAAGTAATGAAGATTTTGAAAGTAAACCTATCAAATATGCGTCATCATTTTAAAAAATCACTATAAATTTAACCAACCAATATACTTGGAGACCAGAAATAAATAAAAGACTTCCCATGTAAACGTCACACACTGAAAAACATTTCACAAGGGGCAAAAGGTTGTCATATATACACATATGTATATATTTAATATATATTATACATAACACATGTATTTATATATTACATATATTTTATATAATATATATTTCTATGTATATATTTAATTTCCCCAAAATTAAAAGCAGATACTACAAAAAGAATTCTCTGAATAAAAAATTTTAAGGAGAAAAAGTAAAAACCGTAAGTTCATTGACTACATACAGTTTGGGAGTTAACAAGGACTTTATAGCATGTCTTCTCTGCAAAGTTTGCACAAACAGTAATATCTCAGAGTGGCATTTCAAGTTGATTTATGACTTGATTGGGTATTTTAGAATGATTCTCCACAGGGCAGTCATTCTGTCTGAGGTTGTAATTAACACGAGGTTCAAACTACTCAGGCTTATCAAACCATAAACAAGTCAAAATAAAAATTAAAATAAATATCTCCCCAAAGTACGTCATTCAAATTGAGATTGGTTTAATTTTAAAATACATATTTAATTAAGGTGAGCCTGATGAAATTTATTTTGCTATTTTAGGCCTCATAAGGAATGAAATCCCATCTCCTGGGTGTTCATGGTCTTAGCTTTCTGTGGCCGTGAAATATGTACATTAGAAGACAGAGAACTTTGTGGATATATCTTCAAAAAAAAGAAAAAGGAGAGGATGAATGAGGCGGAAGCACCCGTCCCCTAGTGTTCCTCTCAGCTACCTTGAAGGTGTGGGATTCACTGAAAGATCTGCTGACAAGAAGAGGCACTGACAGAAGATTCACTTTCAGCTCGCTTTCTGAAGCATCGGGAAAACAAGAACGGCCGACCCTGGTCCTTGCCCAAATTAATGAGCTTGTGCAGCGATCCTCCATTACTGTTTACTAGGAAAGCCTATAATAGCTATTCCCCAAACTCTGTGCAACCTGTAGACAGCTCTGGTTTTCCTTTTCTTATGTGTCTGGTGAGAACACCAACATTTTATGGTACCTGAGTGGGGTGTGGTTTATCTTTTGTCCTAGAGCACAGCGTCCTACCCTGAGGTAGCAGTGTGCACCTCTTATCTACATGCACAACCTCTGTTCTGTGCATGGTTGTGTGGGCTTATCACACACACACACACACACACACACCATCCGTCACTACCCAAGATTCAGTCCATGCTGGCAATCAGCCAATTAGCATACTTTTGCATATATTTTAATATTCTGGTCTTGACTTTATCTCCTAGATGAGCAAGGTTACAATCCATTGTCTTTTGTGAAATCTTAAAGTTCTTTGCACCTTCATCTACTTAGTTTCTATTAGTTCTAAAAATCAGATCCAATAAAAGTCCACCATTTTGAACCAAGAAGCTTAGATGTAAAAAATCAGAGAATAAAATAAAGATACCAAATATACTGTCTTCAAGGTGGTACTGTGCCCAGTGAGAGCTCAAGGCACCTCCCTCACCATTTCTGTTCTTCCACTGAAGTTTAATGGGCCAAGAACACATCTGAGCCCCAGTAGTAGGAACCAGCTTTCAACAAGAGGCAGAACACAGACTAAACCCAAGAGAAAGACGTAATGGCTTATATGTAGTCCAGTCAAGATTGCTTGGATAGAAAGATACTCCATGCATATGAAGGTCAAAGATATGATCAGGAATAAAGCATAGATTTTTCTGGAGCAAACTATGTGGATAACAGGACCCTACGGTGGTCACAGAAATAAGGCAACACCAAAACTTAGTCAAAGGTCAATAATTATTTCCTAAAGATCACTGTTCTAGGTTCTGGGGACACAGTGGGAGAAAATTCAGAATTCTTGCCCACTAGGAGCTTAAATTCTTGTGAAACTATCCCTGACCATGACCCTTGTTTCCTTACTCACGTTCTGCACATCTAAAGCTAGCACAGGGATTGGCATATTTTAAAAGCTCGTTAAATGCTTGACTTTGTCTAATTAAACTACTATCAAACACGATTTCCAAATCCAAATCAAGTAACTTGCAAATATCCCCAGGGTTTCTGTGGGCCTCTCTCACCAAACTCTGTTGTATTCCTTAAGGTCAAACTGTCATGTCTCCAAGAATACTGTCACCTAGATTGCGGTGCTCCGAAAGACCTCATTCCTGAGCTCCTCAAACTGCCTCCATACTTTTGCTCCACAGTTCAATAACTAGTACCGTAATTTTTCTAGTTATTCAGGCTAGGTGCAAAGCTACCTTTGGCGGCTGTCCCTCCATGATTCCGCATACAGTAAGTCCTCAAATCTGCCGAGGGTCTTAACATAGAACAAGACGCTCGACCTCAGTCATTGTTGGCGAAACAGAGAAGAGATCACAAAGGATTAGAAAAATTCAAAAAACCAATGGTACCAAGTGTTGAGCAAAGATGTGGAGTAATTAGAACTCCCTTGCCATGCTGGTGAAAATTAGTGCATCCCATTGGAAGATAATTTTGTGTTACGTAGGAAAGTTGAGCATGCAGAAGACTTTGGTGCAGATACACACACACACACACACACACACACACACACACACATATGTATACATAGTATATAGTCTACATCTATCCCATAGAGCTTCTTGAATATTTGTGTCAGGGGACATGCACAGGAATTTCCATTTACAGCTGTAGTCAAAATAGCAAAATAACTGAAATAACCCAGATGTCCACTAACAGGAGAACAGATAAACAAATGTTGGCATATTAAAAGAGAATAATATACAACAGTGAAAAATAAATAAAACACAGATACATGTATCAAAGTGGATAAATCTCAAAATATAAAAAGCAAGTCCTAGAAGAACACATATGTTGTGATTTTATTAATATAATATTATGTAAACCTAAACAGTCCATTGCTAATAGCTATATTTGTGCTAAAATATAAAAATAGCAAGGGCATAATTAAAACTAGATTCTGGGATAGTAGCTGCCTCTGAGAGATGGGTGGGAAGCAACTCACATGGATATACGAAGATATTGGTAATGTTCTGTTTTGTAGTCTGGCAGTGGGTATGTTTGTTTAATTTTTATTTTCAATTATACATATTTTGTGCACATTTATGAGTACGATTCTTTTACAGTTCAAATTTTAATCAAGAGATGCACGTCTATATAGGTTTGACTCAATATGTTATTTTCCCATGCACTATCAAAATATCTTAGATTTAAAAATTGAAGAAAAAATATAAACTGCTTTCTCCAAGGTTATGTTACAAGCCCAAGAGAGTGGACTGTCCCCCACATATTCCATAAAAAGCAGCAGGTCCCTAAGAGCATCACCAAAACAGAGAGTCAGGTCACCTAAGCTGCTACTGCCTTGGTCACTAATTAGCCAGGCGACCTTTGGCAAATCACTTAGTGCCCAGGGCTTCAGCTCCCTGGACCGCACCATGAGGGCTTGGACTAAGCGACCTGTTCAGTTGCCTGCAGCCTGAAGATTCTCTGAGACCTCAGACAATTATCCTCAGAACAGAGTGTACATGAAATATGGAAGCCAGTGGGAACCGAAGAGTCTCCAGTGAGGTGGGAAGCCACAACTTGAATGAGATAATTGGTACTGAAGAACAGAGAAGGCTTATTGTGTCAGAAGCAGCTAGAGGTAGTCTTACAGCCATATTCTTAAAAACTACATTTTTTCAATTCCACGCAACATGTTTTAGCAGGCTATGAAATTGTCACCACATTTTCATTTACCTGAATTTCACATTAAGGTTCAGAATGAATGTTAATCATCTTTTCCCCAATATTCATTGTTTCATTGTACCAATTGTACTATACAAATAACCCACTCCCTTCTTCTCAAATCTGACTATATGGAATTATTTCACCAGAGTTTCATGTGAATTATATATTTATGTATCTATACAACTACATGTACATAAATTTTTAAACACACATATGTCTACATCCAAACTAATAATATAATATGATGTGCATGTGTGTATCTGTGTGTGTGTGTATATCTCCAAACTAACCCACTGAAATATTAACCTCCTTAGGTTCAGGAGTTACGCCTTCTCCATTCTCTGTACATGTCCACAGAGCCTTGTTCGATGAGCTTTATGCTGTAGATAATCAATGAAACCTGTTATATGTGTTGCTGATTATCTGTTTTCAGATAGCTGGCTCCAAACCTGAGCAATCGGAAGAACAATAGGCTCAAATGCACACTGATAGGCACCAAAACACTTACTTCTCCATGCATTACATATCTGGGAGGCAGGATGGGGCAATGGTTAGGAATATGTCCTCTGGACTCAGACTGCTTAGATTCAAACCTCAGCTCTAACTTTAACTCCATCAGCAACCACAGAGAAGGGCATAAACCATCAATGCCTCTATTTTCTTATCTATAAAATGGGCACAGTAACAGGATGTAACTCATGGATATTACCGCATGTGCTACTGTATGTGTGTGAACACATACACTTATACTTAAGTGGCATATATAAATACACACATGTATATTTATGTGTACGTACCATAGAAAAATTTAGAACAAGAAACGTTAGCCAGAGAAATGTTAGCTAGTTATCATTACTTACTAAGTTTCTACTAAACGCTTTCATTCTGAAATCCACTTTGGTAAACATAAAGATACACCAATCAAATTCCCATCTAAATGTGGCCTACACTCTCGTTGATGAGATAAAGCCCGGATTTAAATTACCACAATTAGGCAAGCGTGGGGTCCATTTCCTCCCCACCCCACCACCCCAGTGTGGGACAGTGGGCTTGTACGAGATAGGAACTGGGATGGAGTGTCTAAGAGATGTGTTTAAAATTTTAGACATGTAGAGAGATTCTACATGTCTACATATCTATAAAGGGGTTCTGTAAGATAGTAACCAAGGAGTTAAGCATTGAAATTCGAGAATGTGAATACAAGCCTACCAAGATTTACAGACAGTCGGAAAGATGATACCAGAAGGAAGGCTCACATTATGTCATAGTTACCTCCTAAATGTTTATGTTCATTGCTAGACTATGAGCAATCTAAGGGCAAAGATCATAGATGATTAATACTTATACTTGGAAAAGAGAAGGTCCTCAGCAAAGGTTATCACATTAAAAGGGAGAGAAAAGATGCAGAAGGAAGTCAGAAGAAACCTGGACATAAAAGACAGAAAAATTAGCAAGGTCATATTTCACGATGGTCTCCTTAGCTCGTCTCCTGTGGGTACCACGGTAAACCCCTACTCCCACATCAGCTACACTCATTCCCAATACAAACTTCCTTTGGCCCCATTTTGCACCTGATGATTTTGCCTATAAGAATTTCATTGTGAAGAGGGAGTCTTGCATTCCCTCTTTGACACAGCAGTAGAAAGTGTTAGAGTCTTTGGCACTTTACCAGTTGCAGCCAATTTCAATGAAATCTAACTTAAAAAAAAAAAGGTTCGGATCCAGATCTGAAGATATATTTATCTGCGTCTCTGCAAGCAAAGTAAGGAATCCAGGATGCCAGGCCCTCTTAATACCATTAATCATAGAAGGCTTTCTCATCTCTGTAGAAGGTGGGCAGAAATAATCTTGATCACCAAAAGGAATATTTAAGAGAGAGGGGAAGTTGAGTGAGTTCTCCTGCAAAGGAAAACTACCAGTTTGAGTAAAAAAAAGAGTTGTTTATAAACAACACAGTTTCCAAATTCAGAGGTTCTCTACCCAGAGTCCATGACCCCTACTCCCAGCCAGATGTCCTTTAATGGAACCCATGGGTTCCATAAACTAGAATAGACAAGAGAAATTATATCTATTTTTCACTAAATGTGAACTGAAATTTAGTATTTGTTTCAATGATGAATGTACGCATAACACACACACATACACACTCATACACACACTCAGTAATATGAGAAATCTCTGCAAGTTTGCGTCCAGTAGAAATCACATACATTTTTATATTAAATTAATGTGATTGCAGAGAACTCAAATGACTGTTTATACTCACCACTACTTTGAAATTGTGACACTTATGAGCTTCTTAATTAGGTCTGATTCTTTAATACACAATAAAGAAACACATATATTACTATAGCACATTTAAAAAAATCTTGATAACTATTTTAATGAAACTGATTTTCTTTTAAGCTTATTTTATGACTTAAAAATATTATTTTTAGAAAGGGTATATATTTTTCACCAAACTGACAAAGAAGTCTAATACACACACACACACACACACACACACACACACACACACACACAAGCATGCAAGGCTAAGAAAACTTGACTAATTGACAAACTGTTGACCCCACCTGCATTTCCAACTATCATGACATGGTGGGTAGAGCAAAGGTTACAGGACAGCTTTTCACTGGTGGATAAGGTGGATGTGATGTTGGGTAAATGAAGACTATCTATTCAACTATCTTGTACAAGGCTTCTCTGGCTCTCCTTCCCTTCCTTTGGAAGACCTGCCCTTAGCATAAGTACTCCATGACAATGAATGACTTTTACCTCCACCTGAAGGTCTTGCTTTGCTCTCGTCAAACCCTCCCAGGTCTGAGAAGTCTTCCTGGGCATCACTCTCCAGAGGCCTTTGGTGGAACCTGAGAGCATCTCAGCTTGGCTTTCCTAGAGGCCAAAGCTGTGCCCACAACAAGTGACTAATAGGAACATTGGGGTTTCTCTCATCCAGGAAATAAACATCTATCTATGCCCCTCGCCTGTGGAAGGGTTAGGCTCATCTCCAAGACCAGGGCCCCTCAAACCTCTAGAAGGATTCCAGCAAAGATGTGGTCCTTCTCTCTCTGAACCAAAGCCACTTAAATTTGAAACCTAAAACTTGACGATAAAGGAATGTTAAATACTAACATGTCTTTCTAATCATAGATACATAGAAAACCATTGCTAACGTAAATTTCCATTTAAAATACCACAGATAATGGAAGGAGGGGACGTGGCAGAAGAAGCAAAGTTAATTAATTCACCATTGGATGCTGTGTGCCCAGAGGGATTCTCTACTCCTTAAAGCCATGGAGAAGAATTCCAGGGATGAACAGAATTGATGCAGGCATGCACAACCCCCTGCTTCTCCACCTCCATGCTACCTATTCCCCATGCTCCATTTCTAAGAGGAAATATGAAAAAGGCTCAAGGTCACATAAGTTCTGGAGTATTTCATAATAAATGGCAAAATCTTGAAACTCTAAAAGGGTAGACCTCTCACTCACCTCTCTTCTGACTTGTCACCTGTATCACATCCCTTCTGAATCTCAAAACTCCCTCTGGCTTTTCTTAAATACATATGTGGGAAGATTTCTTTCTCCTAGTCACCTCTTTCTGTACAGGTAAGGATATAAAAAGGTGGATCTTTTTTCACTACAGTAATTCGATGTCACAGATTTTCTGCAATTAATGCTTTCCTTGGCTATTTTCAGACCTCCTATTAAGAACTATTCTTTCCCTCTGGCCCATTCCTCCTAAACCAATTACACCCAATTAAATCCTCTGCCACAATTGTTCTGTTTCCCACATGTTTAATTATTCCTTAACAAGTCTCTGTAACTGCATGTTCTTTTCAATTGGCCCACCCCAGACGGTGTCACTGAGAGGATGTGATACAGACATATATAAAATCTTGATGTTAAATTATCATCTGGCAAATTCCCCCACGTGGAAATCTACCAACAGGGAGGGTGCCATTTTAAGACTAAGTTCTTAATGCAGCTTCAAATATCGGAGCGCCACAGGCTGAGTGAATCAAGGAGGTTTTAAAACAACAAATACAAAGCAATTTGCCTCTATGAAGTATGTCCTTTGAATCAATTAGGTCGTTAGGAAAACATACAGAATTTTATGGCAGCCTAGATAACTGGCTTTAATATGTATTAGCAAGTAAACTTCACTTGTGTGTGTGCACGCGCATGTGTGCGTGCGTGTGCATAACGACTTACCTGAGATTTTTACAGACTCGATTAAAATGACAAGCCTCCTTGCAATAAGGCCATTTTGATATTTAATTTTATTTCAAAAATTAAGAGCTTGTAGAAATACACCCAAGAACATCAAAAATTCATTAGCTTTAAGGATATTCTAAAAGAGTAAAGTTAGGAAAGCAAAATTCAATAAAGGTAAAGAAAAATCAGAAGAGGCAGGATGGTGACATAGCTCTCTAAGCCCTTCTGGTGGAAACAGGCTAGTCTTCCAGATCATAGAAAGGGACGTCAGGGAGGGACAGAACACAGACATCTCCGGCAGAGACACGAACAAATGAGTAAGTTCTACGGACGTCAGTCATCAGAAAAACACACTCAAGGATAAGATCATGTCATATAGCCAGCTCTAAATGAAAGTTCTGCATGGATTTAACAAGTTTGCTTCTCCTAGGATAAAAGTGACTCCTCAAAAATAAATGCTTCCGTAAGCCACCGGCTCCTCGTCGAATAACCTCGTTGTAACCTACACCCCGTCTGACGTTTATTGGAAGATACCTTGAAGAAATATAGACTAGGCTAGTTGCAAAAGAGAAAATGTTCTATTGATAATCATCAGTGCTTTTTGGTAGAAACTCAGTCCTCCTCACCGTAGAAGCTTGGGAAAGGCCAGATTCTAATGAAAGAACATTTGGCTTCAACACAAGTATTCTTGACCACTGAAAAAATTTCTAGAGCCGGTAATGATGTCCTCGGCCCTTGAGTTAAAGGAGCTCATGGCATTAGACCAGAGGAATGTACAGAGTTCCTCCAGAGAGCCACTTAGGATGAATGCCAGGGAAAGGCAAACTGAGAAAATTATATTTAATTCAGCCTCATGCATGGTTACAGAAACAGGAGGAAGTGTAACAATTAAATCGGAATGGCGCCATTGACCATGCACAATGGGCTTCCCGTGGGGGAGAGACAGCACCCCAATACGAGAACATTCTGTGACTTCGGTTAAAAGAAATAAAGTAAAACAACCAGAAAATGGAAAGCTTTTTCAGAGAAGTATTAGGTCATTTTTAAGTGATTACAGCCTTTCTATAAAGAACACATCAGATAATAAAGAAAAAAAAACAAGTGAGTGATGAAGTTTGCTCAACCTGCATCCTTCTTTTATTTTTTAACGGAAAGCACTACATCTAGGTGAAGGGAACGCTGGAGGAGATTTCTACTGTACATCCGTAGTTTTCAAACTCTGCTGCATTTTAGAATCCTTGGGGAGAACTGAAAAAAATCTCACTGCCCAGGCTGCACTGCAGACCAAGTCAGTCAGAATCTCTGGGGGAACAAGGCACAGGCCTACGTTGGCGAAATTCTCTAGGGGATTCTAATGGGCATCAAATTTGCAAAACAGTGCTTTAGAGGAGGGAATTCACCCATGCACACCTTGAAATTTGGGCCAGATTTTATGGTTTTTCTTTTAGAAAAATTTCGTTTCAACAAAGAAAGACTTGCATGAAATCTTAAAACCCAAACTACAAGTATTCTTTAAAGAGTAATAATAACATCAAACACCAAATTCCTGCACCATGATACATCCCCTCCCCGTGTAACATGCCTGCAAACACTTTTAGTTCTCTTAGCTTTGCCTTTCAAAATATGCTCCATTGTGTTTCTAAACAACATTTTAGGCTACTTTTTCTTGATATATCATTTTTTGATATTGTCTAGAAATTATCTGCGGGCAATCACCACCTTATTGGTCTCTTCCCAATATAGTTAACGTCACTATTTTAGTTTCATCACTCTTCAGCATTAATTTTATTGTAACCATGCAATTAATGGTCACCCCTGAACCCAGCTCTGCACTCTAAGATGGAAATAACCTGTTTTATCTTGAATAACCTGTTTTATCTGGAGACAATAATGGTCTTAGATTCTCACAGTCACTGTTTCTCTGTATCTGTTGTTCAATTTTTCTAAGTGTTCCCACAGAACTAAAACCCATTTCAAGTACTATTTCCACAGGGTCAAATGACTCATTTCTTTCTTTTCTTTCTCTTTATTTTTTTCTTTGACGTCTCTCTCTAGCATCCTTTCTGCCCCAGTCTGCTCCCAGCACTCATCTGGGATTCCTTCTGCTATCTTCTGTTGAGTCTATTCTTCTTGGAAACCATGCCTCCCCCTTCATTATTTATTCTGCTATTTGAAGAAACACATAATCCCACAGGTTTCTGAGAAAGGGTGCACAAACAGCAAATCTTTGGAGACTCTGTGTGAATGGAAAGTTCTTTACTCTGACCTCACATTGATAGTTAGGTTCAGAAAAGAGTTCTATGTTGTCAGTTAGTTTTCCTTAAGATTGTGAAAGTTTTTCTCTGTCTTCCAACCTGTGGTAAAGACTCCAAAGGGCCCCATGGCATTCTAACTCTTGATTGTTCATGGTGTCTTCTCCTTTTCCCTTCACCCCTCCAACTGCTCTGAGGATCCCAAGCTCTTAGGATCTTCTCTATGTAGCTGCTGTTCTGAAATTTCTTAACAGTGTGCTTGGGGGAGTGAGTTTCATTTTATTCAAGTGGTGAGCATCCAATGTGCCACGTGAGCCTGCCAACTTAAATCTTTCAATGCTGGGGAAAAAATTTAAAATTTTTATAAGTATTTCTGCCTCTTCTTCTATGTCATCCTTTTCTGTAACTGCTGTTTGGACAATTAATTCCTAGATTGAGTCTCAATTTTCTTTCCTCCCTTTTCTTTTTTCCATCTCTCTCTCATCAGGCTTTATCCATAGGAAATATCCTCATATTTATCTTTCAATCTAATTTTTAATAACTTGGCTGTTTACTTTTTCATAGGATTCCCATTTTGTGTGTGTGTGTGTGAGGAAGACCAGCCCTGAGCTAACATCTGTGCCCATCTTCCTCTACTTTATATGGGACGCCGCCACAGCACGGCTGACAAGCAGCACATTGGGCCCGCACCTGGGATCTGAACCGACGAACCCCAGGCTGCCACAGCGCGAACTAAACTGCTGCGTCACTGGGCGGGCCCCAGGATTCACATTTTTTAAAGGATCAATATTTTGGCATCTCTCCCACAAGTTATAGATTAGAGATTTTTTTTTTTTTCACGTTTTCTAGTTGGTGCCATCCATATGCGTTTCCTCCAGGTAACTTTTTTCTATTGTTTGGTTTTTTTAGACTTTCTTATTGGTGGCTTCCCTAGAATATGTAGGATGTTAGGCTATCTTTTCTCATTTGAGCATAAGCTCTGTGTGGGTAGGCAGGGGTCCTCAGCAGGTGGACTTTTGAACAGTGAAAAGCGATGTACTTAAACGGCTTTCAAATGCCACTTATGGAATTCTTTTCACTGCCAGTTCAGTTTCCCCATAAAAAGGATCCTTCAGAACCTGTTTGTACAAGTCCTGCAGCTTTCACCTTGGGGGGAGGAGGGGGAGAGGAGGAGCTGACTTGCCATTGGTATGCAAAATGTACGTAATACCCTAGTTTTCAGTCCGGGCACTCAGTCCCCACTCCACTAATCCTCAAGTCGCTGGGTCCTTCTCTCCTGGGTTAAATTCCTCCAAAATAAACTTCTGCTTCCTGCAGAGTAAGGGGAAGGATGATACTTTGCCACACAGGATGGAAAATTCTAGTCTAACAGAAGTTCAAATGAGCTTAGAGCTTTGAAAGAGGTAAAAAAAAAAATAAATGCATGTGTTCAGTCCAACCTGGATAAAGGGAAACATCGAATTCTCCACCGTCAAGGAAATAATTTATTTTTCTTACTCTGAGAAAAATAGCACTACACATAATACAACGGCCTGCATTAAAAGATAAGTTATGGATAGAAATGGTAAGGTAGCATAAAATTATGTAGTATTATACCACCTTGAAGTAAGGAGAATGCTCTCTATGAAATATAATTCAGTATGTTGAATTAAATGCTTTCCACAGTCATTTAATAGATAGCTTGATCAAATATTTTTCACGTCCTATTTCATTCTTTCCTCCCACATATCAAATCATAAAACATTTGTTTTTTTGTTTCCAGTTTTATCTGGCAAAGATGCATCTGATACAGTGGATTAAAACAATTTTTAAATAAGTAAGATATAGGACTAAAAGTGGAAACTTATAAGGAAAAATAAGATGGAACCAGGAGTGAGAGTGAACACATGGAATGCATGACAAAATAACATATTTGCCAACATGAAGCACTAAACTTTCCTCACTTTCTCACTTTCTTTCATCTTTGTCATGCAGTCTACTCAAGACCACAAGCTGTGTCTCTCCCATCCCTCAAATTTTGTGTTTCTCCTATCCCTTACATTTCTAAAGGGCTCATAATGGTCATTAGTGTTCCTACTTTGGCCAGGCATCTTTAATCTAAAATTGAATAAGAACCTCATTTCTACCTTTAGAGGATAGAACATCCAATGGAACTGACTGTTTTCACGTCTCCCAACAAGCTTTAAAGTCAGTGAATATGTTAATCCACTACCTGGGTTGATAACTAAAAGTATGCTATTCTCAAAATTCAATGCAAGCAAAGAGTAAACATTGCCACGGTAGTCACTGGCATTTTCCCACCCACAATCGTCTTGTTGAGATGATGCAAAACTGAAGTTAACCCTGGTTGGGAAAATAGCACACATATTAAGTTACACTGCTTCTCCTCCCTCATGTCCACAGAGTGGGAGACATAAAGATGATTTTGAAAAGTATAGAAGAGAAACTAGTATATACAGTTGCCTATCAAAGCAAAAGAATGCATTATGGCTATTTGGAACAATGCTAGACATTATATTTATTCAGAATTACATACATTCTCATGCCCTTTAGTCTTTTACACAAAATATATCAGCAAGATATAACAATTTCCATATCCTCAAATTTGCAAGCGAAAACTCAGTAGCTTATCTAAACAGTACTGTGGGATTAACTTTCCAATTTTAGGATTAGATATGCAGAAAATTAAATCTCATATATTTTCCCCAGAAGAGAAGCTTATGCAGGGAAAGGTTGCAAAGATGGAAAACATTTACATTTAGAGAAAAGAAGGGAGATGGTGGGAGCAGATGTAATTTTCTATAACAGCAATGATATATTACATTTGTCTAGTTCTTTAAGCTTTCAAAGGTAGAGATTTGCTCCTCAGGCGTGTGTGTTTCATGAATGTTGATGTCAGTAAGTCTGTGTTGCCTCCTATAGCATCCATATCCAAAGAACTGTTGTCAGTCGGCTGGTCTGCAGAGAAGTGGGCTCTTCCATATGCCTCCTCCCCTCTGCTTGTTTTCTATACTACAAACGCTATCCTAAAAATAGGTCTGATTAATCCCTTTGGCAAACACATTGCCACTGTCTTTGGAAGAATAATTTTGCTAAGTGTGTTCTCATTCCCAAAGCACATAACAGTTTTAGAATTCAAGAAAAAAAGTAGCTTATGCCCTTTTACAGGATGTGATAAATAAAGTATATTCTCAGCAATTGCACTCCTTGGTATTCACCCCAAAGAACTGAAAACTTATGTCCACACAAAACCCTGCACATGGATGTTTATAGCAGCTTTGTTCATCATTGCCAAAAGTTAGAAGCAAACAAGATGTCCTTTAGTAGGTGAGTGGATAAATGAACTGTGGTACGCTCAGACAATGGAATATTATTCAGTGCTAAAAAGAAATGAGTTAACAAGCCATGAAAAGACATGGAGAAACCTGAAATGCACATTACTAAGTGAAAGAAGCCAGTTTGAAAAGGCTACATACTGTATGTTTCCAACTCTATGGCCTTCTGCAATGGGCAAACCTGAAGAAACTAAAAAGATCCGTGGTTGCCAGGAGTTGCGTGGGGAGGGAGGGAAGACTAAGCAGAGCACAGAGGAAATTTAGGGCAGTGAAAATGTTCTGTATGATACTGTAATTGTGGATACAAGTCATTACACATTTGTCCAAACCCATAGAAAGTACAACACCGAGAGCGAACCCTAATGTGAACCATGGACTTTGGTGGATTATGATGTCTCAATGTAGAGTCAACCTTGGTAACAAATGTATCCTCTGGTGGGGAATGTTGATAATGGGGGAGGTTGTGCATGTATGGGGGCAGGGAGCATAGGGGAACTCTCTGTACCTTCCTCTCAATTTTGCTATGAACCTAAAACTGCTCTAAAAAAATAAAGCCTTCGTGTTTAAAAAAACTATCAAATAACTACAAAAATGTTTTTTAAATAAACAAAGTATTTACGTTCCCCAGAAATCAGCATTATTTTGGAGGCATTAACTGGATGCCAGTGGAGTTCCAAGCTGAACACATGGTTTTCTCATTTACTCCACAATGCCATGTGGGAGTAACACCACTCTACCCACTTTGCAGAGAAGAAAATGGATAGTCTAAGAGGATGAGACCTGTCCAAGGAGACAGTATTCACACCATTTCTTTTTTCTAAATCTTGTGCTTTTAACCACTAGGATGTAAAGTCTTTCCAGTATTATGGCATACTATGTAGTGGAGCCAAAATGATTAAACAATATAATCCCTCAGTATTCATTGAGCTTTAAATTTTCTGGGGCCTCTGAGCACTGTTTTAAGTTCAAGGATATTTGGCAGCATTAATATGAAGAGGTTGCTGACTTTAAATGAATCCCTCCATAATTTAATTGAGGTCTTAAAATACATCAGCAAAATTGAATATTTTAAATAAAAGTCGCAATTTTCAAAACAAAAAGTATTACCGAGAAGGTTTCCATTCACTTTATGGAAATATTATACGCAAGTTTATACAACCAATAAACTCATTTCTGACACCATGATCAAAGTGTTTGCAAAGCTGAAAAGAGGGGATTCCCAGTAAATCTTGAGCATTCCACTCCTGCACATCCTGAGTTGGGATAATCTTTAGAGGTCTTTTTCTTCTGATAATTCATGGAAATTTTCTATGTCACTTAGGGAAAAAAGAGCACCCTCTCAATTCAGATTTTGAGGAAATTGGTGCCCGCTCTTTTCACACACAAAAAATCTCTGATTCCAAAATTGTTCAAATTGGCTTAATATTTTGGTACAATATGTTTCACTGTTCACATTAATTTAACTTTGTTTTTCTCTCTATTTCTAACCCATTGCCTTGTACCTGTTCCTTCACACTGAAGGTCAGGAGGCACCTACTGATTTTGGATTCAATAGATCTGAGGATCTGAGGTAGATATCTATCCCTCCCCCTGGCCCAGCACAAACCCCCACACCACTGCACTCCTGGCCTCAGCAGGAGTGACATCCTTCTTTTGCAAGGGTCTTCAGCACCTTCGGATCCAACTTTTGCAAGGCTCCATCACTCAGTCATGCTACAACCCTGAGTAAGTGATTTATCATTCAGTGTTCAGTTTCCTCAGCTGTCAAGTGAAGATAGCAATTTTGTGGTAGGTGGAATAATGATCCCCCAAATGCCTGTGTATTATCCCCAGAACCTGTGAATATGTTACTTTACATGGAAAAGTGGAATAAAGGCTGCAAATGGAATTATGGATGCTAATCAGCTGACCTTGAAATGGGGAGATGATCCTTGATTATCCAACTGGACCCAATGGAATCACATGGGTCCTTATAAGTGAAAGTGGGAGACAGAAGACAAGGAACCACTGGCTTTCAAGATAGAGGAAGAAGCCATGAGCCAAGGAAAGCAGGTAACCTCTAAAAGCTGGAAGAGGCAAAGAAACAGATTCTCGTCTAGACTTTGAGCTCAAAAGCAGAACATTTGACACATTGATTTTAGCCCACTGAGACTCATTGTGGACTTCTGAACTCCAGAAGTGCAAGATAAAAAATCTACGTTTTCTTAAGCCACTGAGTTTGTTGTAATTTGTTACAACAGCCATAGGAAACTAATACTAAGGGTAACTACTGTATAGAGTGGTTGAGATGATTGAGTCAGATTATAAAAAGCACTTGGAACAGGTCCCAGCACAGAGAAAAGCTATATAATTGTCAGCCTATGTTATGATTGATAACCCACAGAGATAATGCTGAATTCAGAAGGCAGAATGCCAGGGTGGCAAAGTGAAAAGGGAAATAATGACATGTTGGGGCACACATCTCCCCTTATATTGTGCATTTAAACAATATCCTATTCCATCCATCATTGTGTTGATTACACGAGCATTATGTCTATATGTATGTTTATTTCCTATGTAGGATGGTCAAGATTTATTTATATTCTAGTCAGTTGTCAAATAACAGCAGAATAGTCACACAGAATCATGTCCTTTGAACACAAAAAATTGCTTATTGATAGTACGAGCTCTAGAACTTTCTAAAGAACATAACAAAGCTCCTCAAAGTTCATACACCCAGCAACTGAAAAGTGGGAAGATGATTGGGGCTGACAGAATTCAGATGATTTCATGGAGCTAGCAGGTCTTCACTTTCTCCCCATGTGCTTTCAAATATAACTATGGATTCCGTGACCACCTGAGATAAAACAGAGATGCCCATCTTTTGCTCACACAAATGTAGAAAAATGGTGACTCCAAAAATAATGGCTTGGATACTGATGAGGGTATACAACCAGAACTCTATTTGAAAAACATCGTAAGAAGGGTGGATAGCCCATATTCATTGTATGACATAATTTAGCACAATCAAATGCTATCATGGTTACCCCTTGGGTTCTGATACTTGACTAAAAATCCCAATGTGTTTTGCTGTGAGTAGAAGTGGATCCACATCTGCAACAATATATTGATTTTATCACTCTGCACTCCTTGGGGGAAGGCACCATCTCCTATGACCCTTTTGTACACAATGGACAAGACAATCACTGAACAAGAGTCCACAGTGATTTTTCTGGCAACCATTTCACTCCCTTACATCTCAGTTTCTACCCTTGGAAAATGGACAGGATATGTCAGCCTAACTGTTGGCAGAATCAAATGTAACCACGAATATGAAGGGAAGTTTGAATTCTGTAAAGCAACAAATGCCTGTGTTGCTATTCTAGTTGGCACTGATTATTTCATCTATTGAAAATAAAGTATTGTAACACACTGATGGCCTCCACCATAACCACTGTACAAATCACTCCTCCTCCTGCGTAGAGTTCAAAAGAGCCTAAGAAAAATACCTCTTTCACTGACTTATCCTAAAAATGAGTAAAGTATAGACATTCTAAGCATGCATTGATCTTTTTAGTTGTGTGTATGTGCTAAGATAGTTTACATAACTCAGGTAAAATGGAGAAAACCTAAATTCCATGGTATTGGCAAAGATACAACATCAACTCAACTCTTTGAAGTCCTGAGTTAAGAAAGCTCCTATACACTAACTAACTATACTATACTACACTAACTATAACTAAAAAACACTAAATCACTGATTATGGTATGACAAAGGAAAAAAAGGCATATTTTGTTCACAAAGGTTACAACACATTAATATAGCCAAGGGTAAAGGATAAGGCTTCAGGTCACATCATCTTAACATCAAGATTATTCTAGACGCATAGGACTGGAGTATCCTAAATGTCAACCGACTCCTGTGAGTGTCAAGGACCTTGAGTAAGTCATTTACTAAAAAAAATAAAAATAAAAATGATATTAAGCTAAAATTTAGAATATTGCTACTTATGTCATTTTTTTTTCATCATTCCTAAGAGGAGAGAAACCTAGATGTTGGAATTTCATGCTGTGCATGTGGGGCACCTTGGTCTGATACCTGGATGAGCGTTTGCTGACTTGGATGTGCCCATGTGATAAGTGTTGGGTTCATACCAAACTGTAGGGCTGCCACTGATTGCAGTTTTCTTCAGTATCAAACGTTTGCCACCTGAAGTTCAACCTCTCAGGTCCATCAGGTGGAAGGAGCAAGTGTTTCTCTCAATGAAAGGGCAATTCCAAATCATAGGCACACCACCAAACTTCAGGTTCTGGTAGTGTGCAAAAAGAAGAGGGAGGAGGAGGTGGCTTATTCCTCCCTCACAAGGCTGTGATGTGGGGTCACTTATCCCTTCCTTCCAACTAAGGACAATTCCTTATAACTCCTCCTCATCCAAGAGTTATGATGCTAAAGACAAGGACAACAACTATCTTTTTAGAGCACGTGGGAAGTGATTGATGAGTTAATGTCCTGTCACTAATATCCTTTCAAGTTTTCAGTAAATTCACCTCATTTCATCTTAGAAAAACGAATGTGTAGCTTTAGGAAATACGTTCAGCTTAGAAGCCTTTAAAACAAGAAACCTACAAGAGAACAAAAGTACCAAGTGCATTTCCACAAGAGAGAGCCCTAAATTAAATCTTCCTTTATGAAACTACACCAAAATACAAATTAAGATTAAAGTGTCCAAGTGTAATGTCGGATGTGCTGGTTTATTATAGATAACAAACACTGAATACATTCATTTATTGTTTATAAACATAGAAATTAGCAGAACTGTGTGAAGAAAAAAAATCTTTGTCTATGCCATTCCTCAAAAAAGAAGAAAAAATGAGATCAGAGTTACCACAAACTCCAGTTAAGCCATTCTCCACATGACCTTCAGAAGGTCTAAACTGCTGACAACATTTTTCCTTAATGTTCACTTTCATTTCTTGGTGTTATTTTGAAAGCCTTACTCTTTAGTAACTTCCCTGGAGCAGAGTCATATCCACCACACAAGATTATCAGTTCATTTCCACCAGGCTGGCCCACATTTGTCTTTAAGTAAAGGGAAGGTAAACCAGTCTTGGGAGAAAACGATATTGCATTAGGAGGCACCAATATTTTGTTTCTCTCCCTCTAGGCGACAGAAACGATAACTCAGGATGGCACTTAATTGTCACCCTTCTTTGGTGCACCAACTGCTCTTGGGAACATTAGGACGGGCTCCTGTAGGATCATTCCGGTCATTTGGAACACTTGCCCTCTTTTGACAACTGTGTGTGGATGTTAATAAATCTTAGCAGATGGTACAAAGAACCCTCAAGCATTTCATGACTTTTTCAGTAATCTATTACAACTTACCTAAACACACAGATACACATTCTATGAAAATAGTACAAATAGATTCATAACAGATTGACTACAAATAGTGAAACCATCTCTAAGCACAGTCTGAATCACTATTTTATTATAAAATGAATTCAATAAATAATTTTCGGCTGTGTGGGGGTACTGCATCAGATGGGGTGGTGGTTACAATAACTGAAAATATTCCCCACACTCAAGGAATTTTCAGTCTGGGAGAGAAGTCAGACATTTAAATAAACAGGCGGGAGAATGGTTACAATGGAGATGCCGTCTTCAATAACTGATTACAGAGGAGGATGAAGGCTTCTCTGAGAAGTGACATTCAGGTGATGTGGCGTTCTAAGGCTGAACTGGGTTTTTTCAGGAACTCTGCTCCAGGAAGGAAGTTCAGCTGAGGGAGGGGAGGGGGCAGCATTGCAAGAGACATGGAAGTCTGAAACTGAACACTGCTGATTCTGGAAGGTTCTGAATGGTTCAACATGCCTGTGACAGAGCTTATGTGGTAGGATGTCAGAAATGGTGTAGAGTAGGGAGCCTGGGGGCAAATCGCCAAAGGCCATTGTAGTGGCCCCTAGACTTTGTTCACACAAGGGAGGGACCTCCAGACACACCCTCCATCAAGTACAGGAGACGAGATTCCAAAGGGAGATGGAACAAGGAAGAAGGAAGGGGTGTGGAGAAGAACGGAAGTGAAGAGGACTCTGGGAAAGAGACTGTAGACTAAGAAGCAGCCACCAGGGAGGTAATGAGAAACAGGAGTGTTGTCACAGAGATGGAGGAGATCATTCCAAGGATGGGGACAGATGTCATAGGGTCATTGAAGAGGACAGCTGAGATGCATCTAGAGGTTCTCACAATCACAAGATCATAGCATACTAACTTTGGTAGGCCGAATAATGCCCCCCAAAGTCATCCACTTCTGAATCTCCTGATTCCTTGTGAATATATAACCTCCATAGCAAAGGGACTTTGCAGATGTGACTAAATTAAGTGTCTTGAGATGGGGAGATGATCCTGGATCATCTGGGTGAAGCCCGACAGAATTAATAAGGTCCTTAAAAGAAGGAGGCAGGGGTCTAGTCAGAGAAGGAGATGTGACAGTGGAAGCAGAGAGAAAAGGTGACGTGATATGGGACCATGAACCAAGAATGCCACCAGCCTCTAGAAACTAGAAAAGGCAAGGAAATGGATTCTCCCCTAGAGCTTCCGGAAGGAACCATCCCTGCTGACACTTTGGTTTTCACCCCAGAAGACTCATTTCAGACATCTGACCTCCAGACAAGTATTTATTACTATGTGCTGTTCAAACCATTAAGTTTGTGATCATTTGTGACAGCAGCAATAGGAAATTAATACACTGCAGAAAGAGGGGAAAGTGAGGAAGACAAATTGTGACTACTTCTTCCAGAGGACTGGCTAAGAAATAGAGAGCAGACATGGGCATCGAGCTGCAGGAGGGTGCCTTTCAGATGTGAAAGACTGACGTTGCATTTCCAAATAGAGGGGTCCCTAAGAAAGAAATCGACTTGGAAGATTCTCAACAAGCAGCCAGCAGAAACCATTTATGAGAAAGCTTATGCTCTTAGACCTAGAGTTTACTTTCTGAGCCCTGAAAAGTCAAATCATGTTGAAATTTCTTTCCAAAGCAGTTCAGCCATTTCAATACTAAAGAGAAGTATTCCCATTTCTCCTTAAGATGGAAGATCAATTAATTGATCTTCAACTACAGAAAAACAAGACGGCAGGCGTCACCGTTGGAAATGAATTCAAATGCTGGCTGTGCGCTTTGAAAGGCAATGTGATTAAATTGACTTAACCCTTAAATCAGTCCAATTCTGGTCAGATATTCCAGAATCTGAACTCATTTGGTGCTATTTTACTTCTTTTAGGAAAAAAGAAATAGTTGGCACCACATGATTTCAGAGACCAGTGCTAAGACTTAACCACAGGAATGGTCATGATCTTCAAATACTCGAGAAAGTTAAGTGCTGGTAAAACACGTGATTGCACTTTAAGTAAAATGTTTAAACTATGATCTGTTTCCAACCATAAAATAATAAATGACAGTTATTCAACTTTCAGCTCCAGTCCCCCTCATTAACTGATTTTTGAGCAAGTGTTTGGTTTAAATATTTTTTTAAAAAATACAACTTATGATCTCTTATCAACACAAATTAGTTAAGATTTTTAACTAACTAAAGATTATAAAAGGCTAAATGCAAATACCAATAATAAAAGAGACCAAAAGAACACCTGTTGTGAAATTTAACATCTGTAGCTGACATATTTTTCATTTTAAAGTTTACCCTCCTTATGAGTCTGCAAGTTCTGAGAGGTGAGAAGTTAATGAGCACATGGATCCTGGACGTAGAGTGCTCTTCCTTCATCTGACGTCATTTGCTTATTACCTTGCCAGCTTTTACTTGTTAACCTTCTTCCCAGAACAACATAATTTGAACAAGCCAATCAATTACCATTAAAAGGACAAGTGAAAGACTAAGCATTCCCCAAGGAAGGCTTAAATTTTCTAAGCAATTGAAAAGAAAATATAGCAGCTAAAATAGTATAGTCCATTTAGAAGGCTTAATTACAGATAAGTCAATGCTCAATAATTTGTATTCTCCTGTGCATATCTATGAGACCAGAACAAATAATTGGAAAAAAACATCTCTAGAATGGACACTCCATTGCTTCCAAGTTGCTTTATCTATAGAAATATGCCATAAGACCCTGCACTTATTTTCGTCTCCATCCACAGTCACAAAATTCAAGGAAGAAAAGAATACCTATTCATCGTTGGGTGAAAATAAAATGTTTGGGTCACTGAAACATAACCAACATGGACCAGAAGAACCGTATTTTCTCTCCGTCTAATGTTAAATCATCGCTGAAGGATTATCTGCACACTGGGAAGGAACTGCATCCACTCAGATGTTGGTCATCTCTGGACCAGTCTGCAGGGAAGCTTCAGGCACAGAATGGCGCCTTCCTAGAGTTGGACAAAACTGACATCTCCCAGGCTCATTCCCTTCCCTTCTTAGCTGCAGGGACAGGAAGAGGTAAGAGGACTAGTCCAACCTCAACAGCCGACTTGGGCTGCTCGGCCAGGACTAGACTTGGTGGCTACTAATTACCAGCTGTGCCTGTTTCACTTCCTGTCAAACTATGGTGCTGTGCATGTTGACCTGCATTCATCCAACATTTACGGAGAATCTTCTAAGTGCCACACACTTTGATAGATACCGGAAAGATTGAAATTTCTCTACATAAACTTCCAACCACATACAAAGAAGGACACTGTGAAGTTTCACGTAAGGGAATGACGAGCAGTGTTCCAGTCCGGTGCACTAACAATTTTCACGCAGACTGTGTTACATTCTGCCTCACTGAAGCCCTAAGTGTCACATTCTCCATCGCCCCCATGTCGTGCTTAAATAAATTAATATTTAGGAACACAATTGAAAATCATGTTTCGGCAGTCTCCACGGAACGGGAAGGAAGTAAGGCATATGAAAGGAACGTTTTTAGGCAAGAGCCTTAATCATCTACAACTGAAATATATTTTGTTAATATTTACTACAGGTCCACAGCACGCCAAGTGTGACATCCAACAACCTGCCAGAGAAAGACAAAACAACTCCATTCCCTATGGATGTTAATTACCCACTTCAAGGAAGCGTGCTGAGTCAGAATTACCTTGTGCTCAAATTCTCACACACACAAAAAATGGAATCAACAAACTCCCCAGTCTTAACTGTATAAAACGCGCTTCATTAAAAAGTTTAGTGAAGCAGAATAAAAATCACCAGAATTGCTTGTGCGTAATCAAGCGTTCCCTTCTTCCAGATCATGGAACAAATGGACTGGGGCTTGGCAAAACCATGGTCAATCTGCTTAATTATGAACCTTTGCTCTAACAAAGAGTGATCGGAATCCATCGCTGGAAGAGCTAGAGGGGATTCAAACTAATTGGTGTGCGTCAGCTTCATCACGTTTGTTTTGTTGATGGACATCGAATCTCTCGCTGGTGCATATACATTGCACACGTAAAATTCCAGCGCGCTCCCAGATCCCGTTGATGCGCGTTACAAACACCGGGTTACAAATACCCACTCTATGTTTAAGAGATTGTAGGGGATGTGTTAAGAGAATTCCTAATATGAAAACAACCTTCTATATTATTAATAATTTGTTATATATTAATATTTACAGCAATTTGTAGATCCAAGATGTTCATCATGAACTGCCTTCGCACCTCCGAAAGAATCACACCATGCCCTAAAGTGTGGACTGGCAAACTCGTTGTAAAGCGTCAAATAATAAATATTTTAGGCTTTGCGGGCCATGTGGTCTCTGGCGCAACCATTCAACTCTGGCACTGTAGTGTAAAAGAGCCATAGACAAAAATGTAAATGGAAGGGTGTGGTTGGGTTCCAATAAAATTTTATATACAGGGGTGATTCGCCCACAGGCCACAGCTGGCTCACCTTACACTAGGACATGTATCATGGTCATTTACTCAAAGTTAAGTTTATTCATGTCCTCCAGAGATCAAACAAAAGCTTATGTATAAGTAATTTATAAATTCTGTAAGATAATCTATTTAACTATATATACTTGCCCTTTTTTCCACTGTGAAATACATCCTTTCGGGAGAAAAGAAGCATTAAACTAGGAAAAAATAGGCCATATAGTTTCTCAAACATTACAGATTTGAGAAATAGTTGAAAGGAAAAGGATTCAGGAGGCCCAAGAACAAATTATTTATATTATTATTATCATATATTAAGTATTATATAATAATATTTTACACATATCATATTTATATTATTTATTATAATTTATATATTACTATATTTGTCTATATCCCAGTTGCTGTACCAAACTGATTGACATATCTGTGTGTCCCTCTAAATCACAAAATGTTTAATAAAAGACTCATTTGGATAACGCGTTCAGAACTGTGTAGAGTATAAACAAACGATTTCAATGTTCAAATTCATTAGCCCCTAGGATAACCCTGACCAACAGGATCTTCAACATCCTAACAAATTCAGTTCCATATATACTGAACTTTCTAATTCCTGGTTCACCCCTTGATCCCTTCACATAGAAATGAAAATTATGCTTTCAGGAGGTCCACAAAAGGAAGTTTTCTTGGTCATCAATTTTGAATTGAACTAAGCCATCTTTGGAATGAAATTTCTAACGTCAGTTCACCAACACCACCCCAGACCACCACAAAAATCCATTGCAAAGAGTTTCCTTTAACAGGAGTTCCAAAACCAGAAAGTGTTCAGTCAACATTGTATAGAAAACTTGATTAAAGTGGCATAAGTTGAAATTTCCAAGGATTAAATAGGCTTACGGAATTATTCGTACTTCCTAGACAGCTGTTTTTCTTCATTTATAATCACAAATTCTCCATATTGAAAAGGGAAAGAATGCATACCTCTCTATTCTTTAAACATGTCAGGAGCCCAGTCATCAGAAACTAACTACTTCACAGCAGACCTAGATTACAACACAGATGCCTTAATTCACAGGTCTATGTGTTTTTCCACCAAACCTTGCACCCCTCATAAATGACTATGACTCCAATTAAAGAGTCTCAATGCTTTTAGTTCTCATTCAGGGTCTTGAGAATGCTGGGAAAGGCAAACTCTTTTGTCATTGGTTTTTCATCCAGCCAAGACATCCTTGGGATACAGTATAGGAAGTTCCAACCTATGATCACCACTCATCAAGGGCCACCCCAAATTGTCATTCTGAAGCTTTCCCCTTGTCGGAGAGGCAGTTAGACAGACTCTTGCAGAAACATGCTGATAATGCCCAGTGGTTTGAAATGTAGATTCAACCTCAGTGCATATGGTAAAACAATAAGACGTCTTTCCAGATTCAGAAGTTCTCATTTTCTTCCTCTGATTGTGCACTTTATATAATGTTCCCTTTGGGTTTCATAATGTGAGCTGTCTTATTATGAGCTGTGACTCTACAGCTCTGAGTCTGATGCCAGACCTATTACGACTGCTTCTCCTTGGAACTAGGACAGCCTGATTATATTAAAGTGAGTGCTCCTTTCACTGCGGCTACTGAAATGATTACAACCCAAGCTGCACCGGGTCCTGTTCCAAAGGCGGGTTGTGAGAGAAGGAAGATGAATACTTTTGAGACTTCATCTCTTAGTTATATATTAATGCTCCTCCAGATTGAAAAAGGAAAATGAAAATGAAAGAAAAACAACTGTTGCTCAATTCACAAGGCGAAGGGGTTTACATAAGGTGTTGCTATTGATTATTTAGCTGTGTATCCTGATAAGAAATGTGTGTGTGCATTGAATACCTTTGATAAAATAGATAAATGTATATAAGATAAAAATAGCAAACAGCTGATCATTCATTTTCTCAACTACCATCATCTTCTAAGTTTGCATGTTAAAAGCAGGACTGTATTAGTCTGTCTTTACTAATTACAAATTATCTTTGGGAAAAAAAAGCTAGCATTTTTTTTGTGGAAGGATATATGCAGAGGAGTTTGGAAATGAAGTTGGTTGGAAACAAGTTCAGTAAAGGACATGACCTTGACAATCTTCCAGAATCCAGGAAAGCTACAGAAGTTTGACACAGAATAAAGACAGGGAAATTATGTGGTCAACTGTAAAGAGATGCTCAAAAGCCATTTGTGGTCTACATTTGACAAATTTTGGGAAGCTACAGCACTCAAATTGATAAGAAAATCAGTAAATAATTTGTATTTAAATAATATAATCATAAATATTGCCTCGGCAGAGCTTGAATTGACAGCTAAGCCATGAAAACACATAACCATTTACTTGAAACGTATTAAAACACATCCTTTCTAAAATTTAAATATGAGGGGTAGGGTCCAGATTGTTAATTATGAATTGTCTTCATTAACATGTGCTCACAACCATAAATCATAAAATATTCCACCCATTTTCTGTTCCTTGGGATCTGCTCTATTACCGATTTCCAGGTAGAGAGAAGGATCCTTCAGTGGGCCCTCAGACTGCACTAGAAGCACATCTGACCTTTTGGATCCCACTCTACAGGGGCTACAAACAAAAAGGAGAAAATGAGAACCTGGAGCCACTCAAATGTCCCAATAGCTTGAGATGCTTACTTTAGAGTAGGGCAGGCTTCTGGTGACCAACGGGTCCAAGGTAAATTTCAGAGGGGTTTACACAAGGTGAGTCAGGTAGCCGACTCTCTCATTTGTGTATGTCTAATTTATGAGATGTATGCTGCATTGTGGCTATTTGGAGGAACAAATAATTATTACAAAATCCTAAATTTCCAACACACTGCATTATGTGTGTTCCAAATGAGCTTGACATCGCTGCTTCACACTTTTGTCAATTTCAAGCAGACTTTAAAAACGGAAAGCTATTTTCACCACCAAAGTAATCTGAAAGCATTTCTACATTTGATTTGACCAGGCTGTAAATGCATCAATAAAATAAGTCAGCAGAGGTCAATGATTATTCTTGATACTTACCACTACATTGTCCTTCTAAGAAGATGCCTTTAAAAATGCCTCCATGGAAATCTACTTGATTTCTTTTCCATCCCAGCACATTTTTTTCCTATTAAAATAAAACAGAGAGAGAGAGAGAGAGAGACATATTGCTCCACTCAGTAAAAGAGACGGCACTATTCCTTCAAAGCACTGTTACATTCGTTATAAGCTTTCTTTTGGGTGGTTACAAGAACTAGCTGGTAGCGGCATAATGCAATTTTTAACTGGTTTCCTAATAATTCAAGCAACTAATCAAGAGAAGACACCTACACAGGCATGACAGAACATCAATTCTATAACCAACCTTTTTAGTTCACACGCAGTTTGAGAATTCAGAATAAATGGACACAAGTTTGAGATTACCAAACTACGTCTCATCTGCATTAATCTGGGCACCGTTAAATTTTTGTTGAAGATAATCATCAATTTAGTGCATGTCTATGCTAGGTCTAGCTTGTCTAAATCAAGAATTTAAAATCCTTGCAAAATTTAATTTGTGAAAACAGCCAATCAACGTTTTAGAAATCATGTATTTGCAAGAGATTTTTTTTCCCCTACAGTGGTGGGTGAGAACGGACAAGATCCAGCCATGCCCTGTTCTCTTGGCTCTACAATAATGAAACTAGTCTCCATTGGATCAGTAATCATCTCAAGATCATTTGCCACTTTTCTTGTCATCTCACCATGGAATCTTCTCTTTAAAGGATGACTCTCACGCAACACTACTTCTTGTACTTACAAGCGAGGATCATAACAAGGCAAGTGAGTACTTGAGACATTTGACAGAATACCCACTTGTCTTTGACACTCACCATTTTACATTGCTAGGGAGGGTAGTAAGCAGAAAAAGAGGATAAATCTTAATGCACTTCTTCGGCTACTTCAACACTTGAAGAATATTATTACAAAGTGGATAAGGTCTTTGGGTTTCATAATTAACCAGCCAGCATATTATTAAATTGTTGGAAGGCAGGGACGTATTTTAATTATGTTTTTGATTACTCAGGACACCTAGCACCTTTAGTTATTGGCATATATTTCATAAATGCAGTTGATTAAAACATATTTGTGAAAATGAATTTATATGTAACAACAGTCATAATTGCATTCATTATTGCTGATCCTTCTATAACCACACAGGGTAGTTATTATCAAATCTATTTTACATTTAGGAAAACTGATATTCAGATGTTAAGCTACACAGCTCATCAGCTGTGGGGCAGAGAGTCAGACCTAAATCTATCTTGACTCCAAAGACCACATGCTTTTCACAATGTCAAGCTGCCTCCTCACCCAAACAATAAAATAGTAATAGTTATAACAGGTAACATGTATATAGTGGGTCAATATTTAACATGCTGGGTAATATATATACTGACACTTTTTATCTTCTCAACAAACATAAAAGGTAGGTATGAGCATTATCACCATTAGTGGAAAAAAATTAAATCAGGGAGATATTAGCTAACTCTCCCAAGATCACAGAGCTGTGAAGGGTAGAGCTGGGACTCAAACCAGGTTAATTTGGCTTCCATCTACCATGCTATCTTGGCTCGGATGGAGCCATTAACATCATTTCTCTCCCACATCCTCAGTCCCCACACAGTGGGACTCTTACCTGAAATGGTTTTCTCAGTGACAAAGAGGTTATTTGATATCAATACCAAAGACAGCCTTGTAAAGCATGTCTGCTGCATACAGTAGATGGTCAATGAATATCAGCTCTTCTAACATTGTGTTATTGATATTACAACTTTAAAATTGGCTTTATTTCGATTTCAGTTGATCGGAAGTCTTATTCTGGCTCACAATCATGGGCAAGTTTTAAATTCACAATTATAAACTTAATTATATAGGTGCGGTTCAGGAAAGTTCTAGAAAAATTATTGTGACTTATGTCTGGCCGTACTTTACATCTTGTGATAGGGTAATGAAGAACTTTTTTTAATTATTATTGTAGGTTCAAGTTTTTGTTTGTTTCTTGGTTTGCTTGATTTTATTTATGTTTTTTTAGGTACACAGGTAAGACGGAATTATTAATCGTATTTGCAGGTGTTTCTTTTATTTTCAAATCTGATATTACTAAAATCTGATGGAACAAAATATTCCCGTCCTATGGTGTTTATGTGTGGTCATCCAGCCTATTTAAGCTCCTGAGAAAGGACTCTGTTCATCCATACTATTCTGTCTGGGAGGACTGTATTCAAATCTGGTACATCTACATCAGGAATGTTTGCACCCATCCTGCTTCCTCCCTTACCATCTGCAGTTCTCTTGTTGGGCCCTGGTCCCTATCCTCAACTCAGAGAGTATGGTCTTTCCTGCTGGGCGAGGTGAAATATATTCTAAATATTTTTTTATTTCTTCTCAAAGGATAACCTTTCATGAGTGAACACAAAACAGAACATTCTTCCAGACTGTTTTCTGTATCAGAAATCCCCAAACATCGAAGAGTCAGAGAAAGGCAGTGGCTCTCTACTATACTCAGATGTTACACCACTTTGGTGCTAAATGTTGCTATCGATGGAGAATGCAGATCCTCGACATTTCTCCCTTCAAATAATCATTTCTTCAGTTTTCTCATTTATTGTCTGCTACATGATTCACTGTTGGCAGGAAGCAGTAAGCTTTTCTTCATGTATTTAAAGCTAAATTATAAGATATGGTCATGTGGCTAGTAAGATATTTCAAAGTTAAAGAATAAATTCTCCAGATTAAAATACTTCTTGACTTTACTATGAAATTTGGATTGGATGACCTATTATAGAAGGCCTTAAGACACATAAATATGGCTACAAAGAGCTGATTATTTTGAAATTAATATGAAATCACACTTTATAATCTATGTTTTCACATAACAACTAGACCCCACCATTTACACATCACTTGTAAAGACTTACACTATACTTAATATGTAATTTATATATAAAAGAATCTTTTAAAAGCATTCATGACTTGTGATGATACATTTTACATAGTCGAGGTGGACTAAACAGGGGAAGGTACTAATTAAACCAATATTTATGAATTACCAATATATTAGCGATTTTGTAATTTACTGATATATTAGTGAATGTTACCACAAAGTCATTATATCATTTTAATAGAGTATTAGCATACACAGAATACATTAGTCAAAGCATACAGACCTTTTGAGGAATCTCAGACGTTGAAACTAAGAATGATATATTTCACACTACGATAATGTTTCAAGTAAGACTCTCCATATAATTTCATCTTTACAGTTGAAGCTGTTGGGGTTCATAGAGATGTTCACAGCCATTCCAGGTTGCCCTGGGTCGTAGGTCAAAGGGACACCTAGAACATAAGGTACAAGGATATAAATATTTTCACAGAAGATGGCATTGATGTACTTCCAACTTTTCAATATGGTACTAATGTGATTTTATTCCTTTGTACCTAAATAATTTCCAATAAATATTGTCTAGCAATCCTAAGTTATTTCATCTCACAAGGGTTTGTTGAGCACAGCCCATGAATGAGATATAAGGCCAGAAAAGGAATTCCAAAGACGAATGTGACACAATCCCTCCCCTCCAAGCAGCTTGTAGTCCTGTGGTGGAGAGCATCATCAAAGCAAATACTTATAGGTAATTGCACGAGATCCTGTCCCAGTGATAATGGACTAGAGTGCATGTCTTAGGAGATGGCATTGAAGGTGACCTTGAAAGAGGAGGGAGAGAAGGGCCACATCTGTCAGAGCACAGCCTGTGGAAAGGACAAGGTGGAAAGCTACAGCAGACCCTTCAATATCCTCAAGAAATCTGTGCCATGATTATACCTAAGGGTTCCCAAGACTTTGACATCACTTATTACTTATGTCTGCATGTAGACTTGCACAAACATAGGCAAAAACAGGACATTAAAAACCTATTTTTAAAACCTAAAGACATTTCAGAGCTATTTTAAAATTAAAAAAAAAAAAAACCCTAGGATCATCCATCATGTATTTAGTTTTCTTTTGAATCACAGTGACCTGCTAAATTTCTAATAGAAAAATGAGAAGAACAAGTTTAATTTTGGTAGATTTTCTTGAGTAGCTGGGAAAAAATTCATGCTCAGATGAGAAAAGAACTTACCTCTAGGTTTCAGTGGGGTCGGTCATCCTAGACACTTCTAGATATGTAGTTAAATGTTAAAATTAACATAAATGACCTTAAATTCCACCCTAATTTATCTAACTCAAATTTTGTCTTCTATCTCTCAAAAAGAACAATCTTCTAGACTGCATCCATTTTTCATAGGATGCATATTTAATTAAACAATTGTTTCTGTCTTGGATTTGGTTCAAATTTTTTTACACAATGTTCAAATGGCTTAATTTTTAGCATTATGAAAGTCAAGAAAAAAACAACAAAGAAAAATTTCAGTTTAGAATTTAAAAAGAGCAACTTAAAATATGTATAATTAATTTTATACAATTCTATTCATCCCAAATCATCCCATAATTCTGATAAACTCTCAAGAAATTCATTTCTTGTCTACACTACTCATTTTGACCCAAATCTTTACAACAAAGTTAAAAAGTACGTAGAATCATCCATCCAGCTACCAGTAAAAATAAACAGTGCTGCAGAGCAGATCTATAGCTTTAGTGTAAGACTTTAAATGATTATGCTCCAAAATCCTCAGCATTCCTAAAATTTATCGCTCTCAATTTTGTAGGCATGTACTAGAATGTGAAATTTAACAAACCTTTTCTATGACATCTTTAAAAAAATACAGAAAAAAATTGTAAGTGCTCTAGGGACACGAATACTTGCAAAGAAGATTTTAGATGAATAGGCATTTAGAAATAAATCATGTAAGGATATTTGAATGATCCATACATTTTCAGTAAATCATGCTAGTGTGTGAATACCAAACTGAACAATCAAGGAAGACCCATCTTCCCTTAAGTGAAACACAAATTTCCTCCTACAAGAAATTGCTTAAATGATCAAAGATGTTCTCTCAGAGTCTCTATGGTTTGTCTACATGTCTAAGAAAACTGTGATGGCTGGGTTGTTAACACTTGTCCTTAACATACAAAATTTGATTTTCTCATTCACTCAATGAATACCTACAGAGGGTGTTACAACTACAGTCATGGGTTGCTTAACAACAGGGATATGTTCTGAGAAATGCATGGTTAGGGGATTTCAAAGTTGTGTAAACATCATAGAGTATACTTACACAAACCTAGATGGTATAGCCTACTATACACCTAGGCTGTATGGCACTAACCTTATGGGCCCACCATCATATATGCGGTCTGTCATTGACTGAAACTTTGTGATGTGGCACATGACTGTCCTCATTTCTTCAACACATACCCAATGAGCACCTCATCTATGCCAGACTCATGAAACATACATTTTAAGGGAAGGCAGGAAAACATTAAGAACACACACACATAAGTAGACAACATTTTTATTGTAAATGTTTTCCAATTTGGGTGAGCAGTGATAAGGAAATATGTAGCAGAGTAAATCTGAAAACGATAGAGTGTGCAACCCACTTTGAGTGGGAAGAGGGCAGGGTGTGCAGGCAGGGGAAGTGGCACATGCAAATGTCCTAATTTGGTACTTGCTTAGTGAGATTTCAAAACCGAAAGACGACTGGTATACCAGCAGTGTGGTAATCAGAGAATGCTGTGGAATGGAGTTTGGGAAGTGGGCAGGAGGCTCATTGTGTACAGCCAAATAGGTCAGTAAAAGGAATTTGGGGTTTACCTAAGTGTAATATGAAGCCATCCTTTGTAAAACACTTTAGACTAAGAAGTAGGAACACAAGGTCAGAAAGAAATAATATGAAGAGTCTGCCTTCAATAGTTATGATGTGCCCATATTTTACAGTACTTTGCATCCATAATTAATTTGTTTATTTTGCAAACATTTCTAGAGGTAGGTACTCTCTTCATAATGCTCTTACAGATGAGAAAACTGAAACATGAAAAATCAACTGCTGAAATTCACACAGCTAGGAATTTTTAGGTGGCCTGGCTCCTCTGGTGGAAATTCATGAGTACCAAAGAGGAGTGCTGATAATGCATTTCAAAGTTAGAAAGGCAGTGAGTGGAACAGAATCTTAGCCCTATGTGATGGATAAGGCATGGATATGTGTGAAACAATAGGAAGTATATGCATTGGTCTCTGTCCAGAGTTCCTGGCCAGGGCTCCCAAAACTCTTGTAATTTCCTAAGTGATAAGAGCACTAGGAGCATCTTTTGTTCTAATGTTTGGTCTTTCATACTGGTTCCTGACACCCAGATCCTAAATCCCTTGGAATTTCCTGGGTGATGAGTGTCTTTTGTTCTAATGAGATGAGACTCTTGGGGGGGCTCCTGGATAGCTTAAAAATGGGAGCTGGTCATCAGAAAGACCAAGCCATGGTGAGAAGCTTGGAAATTTCAGCCCCACCTCCCACCCTCTGGAAAGGGGAGAGGGGCTGGAGATTGAGTTAATGATTGGTCGTGCCTGTGTGATGAAGCCTCCATAAAAATCCCAAAAGTACAGGGTTCACAGAGCTTCTGGGTTGGTGCACACATCCGGGTGCTGGGAGGGAGGTGCACTCCAACTCCATAAGGACAGAAACTTCTGCTCTCAGGACCCTCCCAGACCTCGTCCTCTGTATCTCTTCTTCTGGCAGTTCATCTATACCCTTTATCATATCCTTTCTTATAAAATAAAGTGGAAAACATTAAATAAATGTTTCTCTGAGTTCTGTGAGCTGTTCTAGCAAATGATGAAATCCAAGGAGGGGGTGGTAGGAATCTCCAATTTGTAGCCAAGTCTGAGAGAAGTTGTGGGTGACCAGGGACCTACTACTTGCAAGTGGCATCTGAAGTGGGGGAGGCAGTCTTGAGAGACTGACTCCTTAACCTGTGGGGTCTGTGCTAACTCCAGTTTATGTAAAACTGAACTGAACTGTAGGACACCCAGCTGGTGTCACAGAGAATGGCTTGGTGTGGAGAAAAACCCACACATCTGGTGTCAGGAGGTATTGTTCACCATGTGAGTAAAGGGTAAACACTGGAGTGCTTTTCCCAAACCATATGGAGAAGGGAATACAATAGTGGGGTTGAAGGAGAGCCTGAGAATAATGAGACAGCACGAAACCAAGGAACAAGAGCAGTGCATCCCAGTAATGCTCAGTTTGGATGGAACATGAAGTACCCAGAGAGGAGAAGAGATGACTAAAATTGAAAAGATGCAGGTGGGGCAGGTGATAGAGGACTATGGATGCTCGCTGATGGTTTTTGGATGGGACAGTCATCTTAAGTAATCTGTTATCTAGGAAGATGGAGCAGGCATCGTTTTAAAAATAGATTAGAGAGTGTGAAAGGCCATAAACAGGATATTATTAAAATAGTAAAAATAAAACATAAAGTGAGAAGATGGTCAAGGAAAGTGGAAATGTACCACAGTCAGAGAAATAACAAGACCTGGAAACTGATTTACAATGGGGACACTAGAGAGAAGAGATTCAAAGTGCAAGATGCGGGACTGAGTGGAGAAGGTGCCACTCACAGGAAAACAGGATGCAGAGAACAGAGCAAGCTTGGCAAGAAAAAGGATGGGCCAGTTTTGGCTACACTAAAGCTGAGTTTTTGGCAGACAACACAGGCGAAGTTGTCCAAAAGGCAACTGTAAGGGCGGGACAGAGCTTGAGAGAGATGTCAGTGCAGGAAATAGAGACTGTGGGTGGAAGTGGTGGTTAAACCACAGGTAGATGTAAAGTTATTTAGGATAGTGTGGAAGCATGAAAAGTGACCTGAGGCTGGAATTTAGGAAGCAATAGTAACAGAAGAAGCAAGGTGAGCAGAGTCAGAAAACTTAAAGGAACACCAAGGCAGTAGAGGAGAACCAGAGAGCAGAGTGTTTTGAAATTCAAGGACAGATAAAGTCCCTCAAAGGAGGGGCAATAAACATGTCAGACTCTATGGAGAAACTGCAAAGAGAATGTGGGCTCTGTTGAAGGGTCAGCCCTTCCAGTGGTCATCTGGGCAACCAATGGGATCCAGGGTGTGGGGATTCGGAATTGGTTACCCCAAAATGTGAAGATTATTTGACATAAAGATTTTGGGCTGAAATCTGCAGACAGGAAAAAAACTCTAAAAAACAAGTAGAAGTTACCCTTTGTAAGAGATATTTACATTTTTAAGGGAAAATCTCCATTTGTAAAGGTATCTCCTTCTCTGTACCAGGGAGAAGGGGGGATGACTTTATCTTTAGGGATCTTGTCCGTGCAGAAGGCAAAAACTTAAATCCGCACACTCTTGTTTACTGTGCTTTTCTTGTAATCCCTCCTGGCTGACACCCCCAATCCCCCCCAAATCTTCCTTTGTCTATATAAGAGGAGAACCTCCGCCATTTTGTCAAGAGATACTCAGTTTCCCCAAATCTTTCCAATGTATACATGTTATAAAGCTTTGTTTGATTTTCTCCTGCTATTCAGCTTCATGTCAATTTAATTTGTAGCCCTGCCAGGAAGGACCCAGAGTGGGTAGAGAATGCTCTTTCTCCCCTTCAAGGAGTACTGTTGGAAAATAAAGCAAAAGAGATTTGAGAGTAAATAAAGAAATGTTTCTTATGAATGGTTCCTTCTCTTAAAGTGCTATGTGTCAGGATATAAACAGATTTTTAGAAAGATGACTAGAATGGTTGAAAAGGTCTTGATAATGAATAGGTCAGACTAGTTTCAGAAAGAAAAACACTAAAACAAGATAGTATGCAGGACTGAAAAATAGTAATCTTTTAAAGTCCATCAGTTTCCTTATAATCACCAAAAAATGACATGTTCCCTGTCAGTCTCATAGATCTCTGCAGCATATAGCAATGATGACCTGCCCGCCCAACCTCTGAACCTTCTCTCTTTCCCTATTTAAACTACCTCAAATATAACCCCAACCTCTGCTAGCTGCTTCATTGTTTTGTTCTCTATCCAATAGGTTGCCAGGTCCCATTAATACCGTCTTTCCAGGGCATCTCAGAAATGTCCTGTCTTTTCCCTTTCCTCAGTCTCCACCATCACTAGATCTCAATTTACACTATGAGCCTCCCACCTCCCACTGCTACCTGCCTCCATCATATTCACCATAAAACTGACATTCCATACATGATTCACGTTGCAAAATTCTAACATGTCTCCTCCAGAGCCTACAGAATAACATCTATTGGGGCTTTACCATTGGGTTCCACCACCTAAGATGCTCTGATTTCAATTTAATCACTCACACTTAACAACCTTCACTTGAAATAACACCCAACCCATCAATTCACTCAACACTTGATGCACCCACGTATTCACTCACTCTCCCCTTTGCCCTTCTGACAAAACCCTATGTGTCCTCTAAGACACAGATCACAAGCCACCTCCTTTGGAAAAGCTGCTGTGATAGTCTATCAGCCAAGATGGCCCCTAATGGTACCTACTTCCCTGTATTGACATCCTCCTGCCATCCCCTTCCAAATTGTGCCAGCTTTGGACTGTGTGACCAATGGCATGCAGCAGAAGTGAAGATATGTCACCTTCAGGATCAAGGTACAAAAGACTGTGGTTTTTGTCTTAGGATCCCACTCATCCTGTCTCCATCTCTCCTCACTCACTCTCGGGAAGTCCAGCTGCCAATATGGTGTGACTGGCCCTAGGGAAAGGCCCATGTGGCAGAGAACTGAAGCCCCCTGCTATTGGCCACGTAAGTGCCATTCTCTGACACCTTCATAAAACTGCAACCCCAGTCTACAACTGGACTGCAGGATCACGAGAGACCCTGAGCCAGAACCACCGAACTATGTGGCTCTTGAATTCCTGCCTTACAGAAAATGTAGGAGATAATAAATATTTGCAGTTTTAAGCTATGTTTTAGGGCCATATTTTTGCAGTGATAGACAATGAACTATCCCAATGGACACGAGTGGAAACTAAGATCCTATATTCCCAAAGTCTGTGTGTTTACCCTCCTTAAGGAATGTAGGATGGGCATGCGTTATAGTATAGGTATTTCATTGATCATTTTGTCTTCTCTACTGGGACTGTGATCTCACTGGGATCAAGGGTTGAATCTTATCTATGTGTCCATAGCCTATAGTATCTAGCACGGTGACCTTCTCAAAATAAGATGTGAATACATGGTTATCAAATGAATGAATGAATGAATGAATGATGCTCTATTCATAGTTTCTCAGTCTCTGAAGGAAGAATAGCTCTGTGCAGCCTGGAATTACCAGACTTTTGCTTGAGATAGAATGTGCCCTTGGATCCCTGAAATGGGAAGCAATCTGCTTCCTTCACATTACTCTAGTGTTTTGAATTACAAGCCAAGCATTTGGAGGCCATGGAGGGATAAATAACGTCTAGCATATCAATGAGTTTTTATGGTGGTTATTATTAATCTTTACATCCCTCACAGTCCATAGCACATGGTAGATGCCCAATAAATATGCGTTGGCTTGAACCGACCGGGAACCTGAAAATATAGAGATAACTTGTAAATCAGTCGAGCAAGAGTGAATGCAGAGAGCAAACAACGTGACCTAGAGGCACTAAAGCCACCTTCTAAACAGGAAAGAGCAAAATAGGATGTGGAATACAAAAATCAAACAGGTTGTTTGCAGAAATAGAACGTGAAAGGACTGGAATGCAGTAGTTCTCAGAGCATGACCCCTAGACCTGTGGCAGCAAGTTCAGGTGGGAACCTATTGGGTTCCATCTTGGATCCACTGACTCAGAAACATTCAGAAACTCAAATGGGTGGAGCCAAGTGGTCTGCGTTGAACAAGCCCCCAGGGGACTCTGAGGCTCGAGTTTCAGAAACACTGCACTAGACGATCTGCTTCAAAAACAATAAGTACTCAGGATATAATGTCTCCTTCCAGTAACAATCTCCCTAATAGTATTATTCTGAGAAGGTCATTAATAAAACGGATGGGAATTTAGCCCCGATCCACAGATCTGTGGACACAGCAATGAGGCAAATCAAGAGACCAGAAGTCAACTCTTCCGTTAATTCACATCACTTAGGTTTTACAGCGCCAGCTCTGAACTCCACACTTTTCAGTCCTTGATGCTTCCTGTCCCCTATCATTTATTAGGTTATTTCAACTTCCTCCCAATTTGCCGGTCTCACTTCGTCTGGAAGACCTCCCATGAACTCAACCATAAGGCAGTATCCCCTATTAGGAGCCCTCACTTCTTCCCAGCCCCATATACACTAATGGTGCCACCCTTATGGAAGTAATGAGGTCACACACATTTATGTCATCATATGAGAAGCGCCTTCATCCTCCACCGGACCTCACACTCCACGTGGGAGTTGTGTCTCTTCCTTACCTAACCCCCAAGGGAAGTCCAGTGCCTGCCAAGACAGCCACTCACTGCTCAATGTACTAAACATATAATTGTGTTTCCAAAGGTTGTAACATTCACACTGATTGTGAGATTAAAGAAGATCCCATTAATCCACTTTATAAATGTCGAGAAATACCTCCTCAGGGAAAGTAAAGGTGGGGACAAGAATAATTGAACTACATGTCACCAGGTCCATGTAAGCAGAAGAAAGACCAAAGGTTTGCTCTTTTGCTTAATTGATTACAGTCCATGAGTTAGAAGTCGAAAATACACTGGAGAAAACCAATGTTGCAATTCATATTTCCTAAGAGTCAGACACAGTAGAAAGAGTGAGCAGAGATGAAATATGAAGAATCGTACCCCCTCCCAAGTTTAATTTTAGTGCAATTTAGATTTTTCCAATGTAAATGCCACACTCTGTTTTGATCCAGCCAGACTTTTGACAGTCTAGATGCCATTCACTATGTCAATACCTCTGAATTTGTCTTAAATTATACAGTGTCGAGTGGTAAACCCCCTCTTCCCAATTAGTATCCAATGTTTAACCGGGTCACAATGAAATTTATTCAGAAAATACACGGAGCATGTTGTATCACTAATCATGGTTTAAAATGAGCGGTATTCAAGTCAAGAGTCTTAATTACAATGATCATGGCTCTCAAATCATGCAGAATTAGAGTTGGAAAGGACCTGGAGATCGGTCCAACCCACTCATTTTACAGTTGAGGCGCGTGAAGCCCTGCTGCTTCCCTTGGAAGGATTGCAATTAAAAGGCGACCCCCATGGGGCCGGCCCGGTGGCAGAGTGGTTAGGTTCACGTGCTCCGCTTCAGAGGCCCAAGGTTCGCAGGTTCAGATCCCAGGCGCAGACAGACACACCACTTGTCAAGCCATGCTGCGGCGGCGTCCCATATAAAGTAGAGGAAGACGGGCACGGATGTTAGCCCAGGGCCAGTCTTCCTCAGCAAAAAAGAGGAGGATTGGCAACGGATGTTAGCTCAGGGCTAGTCTTCCTCAAAAAAAAATTAAAATAAAAAAATAAAAGGGGACCACCACCTTCACTCCAGAATGCATGGATGCTGCAATATGGTGCCCTGGCATCTAAAAAGTTAGATGTAACAGGGATGATCATGGAAAACAAGTGTCCCCCACTGCTGGAATGTATCAGAGAAACAGAGGGAGGCTGAGGAGAGAGCACTGGGGTATGCACCTCAGCCCAGCTCTATCCCGAACTGGCTTTTTTACTTTGGGTAAATCCTATAGAGAGCTCTGCATCTTGGTTTATGATTCCTAGGACTGCTATAACAATGTACCACAAACTTGATGGTTCAAAACAAATGGAATTTAGTCTTTCACAGTTCTGGAGGTCAGAAGTCCTAAATCAAGGTGTCAGTAGGGCTGTGCTCTCTTTGAAGGCTCTAGGGGAGTACCCTAGACCCTTCTAGATTCAGGTGGCTGCTGGCAATCCTTGCTGTTCCTTGGCTTGTAGCCGTATCACTCCAATTCTGCCTCCAGGGTCACACAGCTGTCTTCTCCCTGTGTGTCTCCGTCTTCACTTTGTCTTCCCACTCTGTGCATCTGGGTCTTCACATGGCATCCTCCCCTCTCAACAGGACACCAGTTTCATCTTACCACATCTGCAAAGATCCTATTTCCAAATACGGTCACATTCTGAGGTACTGGGGGTTAGGATTTCATTACATTTTTGGGGGGAACACAAGTCAATCCAAAACACTGTTTGTTTGTAAAATGAGAGGGTTGGACTCATGGTGTTTTTGCTCTAGGTTCTAGAGTTAAACCTGGAGAGAAATAGAATGAGAAAATTGCACTGGATGTCTCTCTCTCTCTCTCTCACACACACACACACACACAAGCACACACATTAATTTGGAAATTGGAGTTGTGGAAGTACAACCTTTGGATGACTGGTTGGATGTGTTTACTTTCAACCAGGTATTTTATCATCACACAAAAACCACCTTGCCACTTCTACACATTTGCATCACGTTGATGAATAGGGTCAGAATGTGTGCTATCTACATAATTCACATTCACGAATGCATCCACCATAGATGTGGGGACAATTGCAACCAAATTGTATTTGGGAGCAATTTGCATACATACATCAAAACGCTAATAATTGTATAACAAATTGACTTTTCCTTTTCTCTTATATTTTGCTGGAGCCTAGCATATTTACCTGTTTCCTTGTGGAGCAAAAATATATTATAAATCTGTTCCATTAATTAGTTTGAATATTTTAGCCATGGCATCAACATTTCAAAAATATAACCAAAATTTTAAAAATATAGACAAGGGGCCGGTCCAGTGGCACAGCGGTTTAGTTCGCGCTTAGCAGCCCGGGGTTCGCTGGTTCAGATCCTGGGCGCCGGCCGAGGCACTGCTTGTCAGCCATGCTGTGGCGGCGTCCCATATAAAGTAGAGGAAGATGGGCATGGATGTTAGCCCAGGGTCAGTCTTCCTCAGCAAAAAGTGGAAGAGTAGCAATGGATGTTAGCTCAGGCCTGGTCTTCCTCACAAAAAAAATAATAAAAATAAAAATATAGACAAGAAAACATAAAGCACTTAGATTTATGAACCAGTAAACGAATACAAGGAAATGATATTCATTGTAGCAAGCATAAATACTGAAGGAATGTGTATAGAAAACGAACAGCATGCACTTCCATAATCCAATTTTACAGAATTAAACTCTTAATAATTACTCAGTGAGTACCATTCAGACTTTTAGAAACTATGTATGGAGTTGATGTCAGCACTTTAAATGAAGCAGGGCAATGTATGCTATTTTATTACTATCTGAACAAAAATAACTGGTTTTGCATAATCCTTTTATCATAAAAAATGTAAAAGATGTCCATTTATTATAGAAATTAAAAACGATAGTACAAAATAACCTACTATGAAGTCATTTATGACAAATCAGACATTGCATTGTTGGGGGTCAGTGATATTAATTCCAAATCTCTGAGGTTACTAATACATCTCTTTAAAACACATTTGTTCCACATAAATCCATCTTGTATTCACTCCCAGAATATTACAAATTCTTATTTTGTTGGAGAATCTAATTTTAATCAATCAATGTAACAGTTCGGAAAATATAACACCATTTTCAGTGAGTCTTCAATTTAATTTTCTGTGTAGCACATTTCTAGTGTTTCCAGTGACATTAATAACTTCTAAATAACTGACAGCTCTCCCCCATTTGTGCACATCTGTAGAACCGTAAATCAGATTCCACGCATCAAACGCTCAAATGCTGTCTTCCCATCTACCGCGCTTTCATTTGCAACGCAATTTTGCCCGATTCTAGATAAGCTAGCTGCATTTCGTTCTGAAAGATACTTATAGAGGATTTTCTTTTCTTTTTTTCTCTTTTTATTTTCTCCAAAGCTCTCAGTGAACATAAATCCATTCCATCGTCCTTTTCGATAAAGTGCATTAAAAGGACTATCTCCAAACATTGACCTAATTCTCATTACAACTGATACAATTCATAACGTTAACTCTTGCTACAAAAAAAAAGTGCTTCTGAAATAATGTGGTTACTATCTCTCTTTGCACAGTTTGCCCAATTTCTCTGGCCATGCCCAGCACACATAACAGAGTAATAGAATCCCAAAGACCATGAAAATCCCTCTGTAAAATCTGGCAGAGGTACACCTCATTTTATAACAGGGGTTCTTAAGTGGGATGGATTTTATCCCCAGGGGACGTCTGGCAGTGTCTGAGACATTTTTAGTTGTCACAACTGTGGATGCAGGTGCTACCAGCATCTAGAGGCTTGAGGCCAGGCTTACTGCTAAGCATCCAACAATGCACAGGGTAGCCGCCCACGAAAAAGAATTATCCACCCTCCATATCAATAGTGCCAAGGTTAGTAAATCTTGTTTTGTAAGAAAGATGTATTCCTGCAAAATGTCTCAGTGACTCAAATCACATTTTAAATATTATACAGCACTTGCCAATTTGCAAAATTCTCTAATGCACCATTCTGTACTAGATTCCAATGATCTTCTGCTAATCACGGTTTAATATTCCCTATCTGTGTTATAGACATTTGGATTTATCAAGTACACACACACACACACACAGAGTCACCCATACAAACAAGTGTGGGACACACCTACTATTTCTAGCAAGATCATTTTTTTGAGAGGTTGATAAGTCACTTATTTTGCTCTGCAAGCTAAATATCTAATATGTGTCACTTTTCTCAAAAATGGAGCTATTTATCCAAAGGGTCTACGTTACTGTGCCGCAGGATGAAATAAACTTAGAAACAGAGAGTAGAGTGATGGTTACCAGGGGTGGGGGAGATGGGGAATGTTGGTCAAAGAGTACAAACTTGCAGTTAGAAGATGAACAAGTTCTGGGGCTCTAATGGACAAAATTGTGATTATAGTTAACGGTAATGTATTATACACTTGAAAATTGTTGAGAGCAGATCTTAAATGTTCTTACCACGGGAAAGAAATGATAAATATGTGACATCATGGAGGTGTTAGCTAACATTGTGATGGTAATCATTCTGCAGTGTATAATTGTACCAAATCAACACTTTGTACACCTTAAACTTACACAATGTGGTACATCAGTTATGTTTCAATAAAGCCGTGGGGGGAAAAGGATGAAATAAATCAAGAGTGATGAGAAATCATCTTCCTCAGCCATCTGTTGTTTGTCCCCAGGCTGTCTTACAAGGGGACATACTTACATTAGCATAAGGAAAATGGCCAACTATATGATGGGATTGTAAATTGGTGCAGCCACTATGGAAAACAGTATGGAGGTTCCTCAAAAAATTAAAAAGAGAACTACCATGTGATCCACCAACCCCACTTCTGGGTTTTTATCCAAGGAAAATGAGAACACTAACTTGAAAGATATCTGCACCCCCATGTTCACAGCAGCACTATTTACAGTAGCCAAGATATGGAATCAACCTAAGTGTCTATCAACAGATGAATGGATAAAAGAGATATGGAGTAAATATACAATGGAATATTATTCAGCCATAAAACAAACTAGGAAACCCTACCATTTGCAGCAACATAGATGGACCTTGAGGGCATCATGCTAAGTGGGATAAGTCAGGGAGAGAAAGACAAATATTGTATGATCTCACTTCTATGTGGAATCTAAAAAAAAAACCAAAACATCAAACTCATAGTAAAAGAGATCAGATTTGTGGTTACCAGAAGCAGGAGTGGGAGAGGGATGATTGGAGGAAAGTGGTCAAAGGTACAAACTTCTAGTTACAAGATAAATAAGTACTAGGGATGTAATGTACAGCATGGTGACTACAGTTAACACTGCTATAATGGTATATAAGAAAGTTAGTAAAAGAGTAGATCTGAAGAGTTCTCATCACAAGAAGAAATTTGCTTTCTTTTTTTTATTGTATCAATATGAGATGATGGATATTAACTAAAAACCTATTGTGGTAATCATTTCACAATATATGTAAATCAAACCATCATGCTGTATGCATTAAACTTATGCAGTGATGTATGTGAATTATTTCTCAATAAAACTGGAAAAAATAAAATAAAATGGAGCACACTTACATTGGCAATAAGAAAAATGGTCAACTGTAAGGGTATAGACTAGGTTGCTATTCTTTAGTCTTTATCTTTCTAAATATAATACACAGCATAGACTTAAACAAAACTGACATAATTTGGTTAACTGTGAGTTGGCAAAGGGGAAAAACTGCAGTTTTGTGTGTGTGTGTGTGTTTAATGACAGAACAAAGGCTACCTTCCACCCTCTCTCTTTGCCTCTCGTCGGTACTGTGTATCTCTTGGGTACCAGACAGAATGAGATTCAGTAAGCTGAGAGAGCTCCCCCACACACCTGACAGTATTCGCCAAGCTTTCCTTCTGCGGGGAGCACCGCAGGCTTCCTCCCTAAGGAGTTGGTAACCTAAGACTGAATGTTACAGAAAACACTCACGTTCCTTTAAAAATAACCTGAGTACTACATTTTGCTGATTCTATAACCTACTTTCATATAGGACAAAAAGAAACAGCAGTTTCTTCAGCAAGAATCTGCATGAAAAGAAAAGGATGGAGAGCGAGACAGTTCGATGAAAAGAAATTCAAAAGACAAATCAACCTATTGCAAAGCTTAGACCTGTGTGAGTTGGCAAACTATTAAAAAATCTTTTTTTGACTTTGATGACTTCATGGTTGATGATATTGAGGAACTGTTGATAATCTTAGGTGTGGTCAGGACATGATGGCTATGTAAAAAAAATAGTCCTTATGTTTTAGAGCAATATACCGACATATCTTTAGATGAATTACATAGTGCCCTGAGAGTGGAATTCAGCTATGTGTTCACAGTTGCTAAAGTCAACAGATGGGTACATGGGATTCATTATTCCTTTTTCCTCCTTTTTTTTGCATGCACTTGAAATGTTCAACAGTACATATCCCATAAGATTTTTAAATACATAGAAAAGTTCTTTTTTTTAAGAAAAGGACACAAAAGAAAAAAGTTTATAAATCAAAACAGTATACGGAAATACACGAAACGAGTAATACCCCTATGATGTCGGATTTACACAGAAGGATTTGAAAATAGTTACAGAATCAAAACTGTGTAAATACCCCAAATGTCAAAAAACAAAAAATGATTAAGTTAAGCCATAACCTTCTGAGAGAGTTAATCATGAAAAATAATGCTTATGAAGATTTGTAATTATCCTAAAGTGGCCTTTGCTATAAAATGTGGGAAATGTAAAGTTCAAAATAGTGTATATAGATATTTACAGAGAAAGAGATATAACACAGACATGAAGAAAGATATGGATGTAGAGGTATAAATGTGAATATAATTCAAATATAGATAGGTACAGTATGATATAGGTATAGTCATAGATATGATAGAGTTATGATGCTAATAGTTATAGATACTGATACTGATATAGATATATAGACATAGATGTACTATATGTGCAGATATATACACATATGATATGGATACAGATAAAAATGTAGATATAGATAGATAAATATCTATGTTTAAAATATTCAGAAACTTGCTGGCAGAAGGTATATAAATTGTTTAGTGTTTAACCACTGGCTTACAGAATGATGATTGATTTTTACCTTTTTTCAAAATTTCTGTATTTCGTATAATACTTCTCATTCCTTCTTTGCAAGGAAAAACACACTGTCTTTAAAAAGCTGCTTGAAAAGGCTAGAGTTTGCTTATATGACTTATTCATAAAATGGGTCCAGTTGCCAGAATTCAAAAAAGAATGCTTCTTAAGATATACTTAAGTGATAACCACTTGTGTGCATATTAAATTTTTATATCAAAACATACATCATAACGTTAAGAGAATGAGATCATTTTTTAAAATATTAGTCACAGTGAATGGATGCACAGGGCCATGTGTACGGACATTCTGAAATCTAGCCTCCTCAATGGGGTGCCACTGGAAGTCCCTGGTCGATGATATGTTCCTTCAACTTCATATCTATTCACCAAAAAATACAAGGATGAGTTGTGGGAAGGAATGACCCCCATGCCTTTCTGAAGCGATGGTATGGGCGTTTTGCAAATTAATGCAGTGAAGCACTGTCAAAGACACTGGGAACTCTGCCAGTCAACTGAAGTTTCCCAGTGGAAGGAAGTAGTTTTGTAAGCTGGATACCCTGGGCCAGCATGGTGAGCAGAGCTGACCAGTACAAGCCAGACTCTGAGTGAAACATCAAAGTCACATCTGGTGCCCCACTCCTTTCAAGAAAAGAATCCTCCTTCCAGGTCCAAACCCTGGATGGGATTTTTCCTCCAGTGGTTCTTTACTGTAGAGTCTTCTCATTTACCACCTATCAAAATGAAAAGACTCCTTCATGTCCAAACCATGGCAACAAACAGAAATATGTAACAAAATAAGCAACAGTGATGTAACATTGGACATATACGCTAAATATCCATGCATCCATATTAATATACATGAATGATTGAATAAATAAATAGATGAATGTGGGAGAAGAGACAAATGCTCTTTACAGAAGAATTCTAAGTCATTGATGTCAATACTCCACCATCCAATACATGGAGCTGAATTCTCCCCGCTCCTCACCTTGACTTCACTTTAAGTGACTTGCTTCCAAAGAACAGACTATGGAAGGCGGAGGGAGTGTGCAACTTTACAGTGGAGAAACCTGGCAAACACTACCACCTTAGCCAAGTGACCAAGGTCAAAGTCAAGAGTGAAGGTCACGTTGATAGTACATGACCTTGGATGATGAGAAGGGCAATTTATGTTTGTGTGTTTCCTCCCCAAAATACATACCCCTGTCTAAAACATCAGACAAACTGGGGGACATTCTAGATAATACCATAAAACCGTTCAAGTCAGGAAAAACAAGGTCATGAAACTGTCACAGACTAGAGCACACTAAGGAAATATGGCAACTACTTGCAATGTAGTATCCTGGGTGGGGTCCTGGAACAGAAAGGAGGCAGTAGGTAAACTGGTGAGATCCAAATAAAACCTGGAATTTAGCTAACAGTAATGTGTTGGCATTGGTTCTAATGTCCCATGGCAATATATGTGTGGGATAAATGGGAACTCTACACTATCTTTATAATTTTTTTGTATAACAAACCTATTTTAAGTTAAAGTTGACTTTTAAAAATGAAAACAGTATTCCAAAAATGTCCTAAAGAATAAAAAAAAGGTTTATATTATGTAAAATTAGCCAACATGTAAAAATCAAGGAGACAGTATTACTACCCTAGTGAGTTGGGTCTGTTAGCTTCTTGCCCTGAAACTTTCCATTCAACGGAACCATCAGCTCCCGGTTTTAATCCTGCGAATCAAAGCTCTGATGTATAAATGCAATAATAGCAAAATTAAAATTTTAAGATGCCACTCACTGGAATAAGAAAGGATCCACTTCAAGTGCATTTTCACTAAAGCATCATGGAAAAATAGTATCAGACACAGAAAGAGACCTTTATTGACAGCTCCATGCACACGTTCTTAGATGAGTAATAGGAAAAAGCATAAAAGGCCCATGACAAAGCAGTCGAGCTGTCTGTCAAACAATAATTAATTCTCAGGCACACAGAAAGCATCTCAATAAAAGCTACAACACTGTAATACTCCAGGTTTCTCAGGGCCACATTACAACAAACCATTGTCCAAAAATATGGGGGTCAACAGTGGGCTTTGTTGATGCACGAGATAGATATTACGCTCGTAGTCAGTCAGCAATTCCTTATCCTGACTTTTGTTACAATTACAGAATTGTAATAAAAATACCGATTTCACCAAGTTGCCTCACTCCTGGAGAATCGACAGATGCCATACAAAGCCCTCGATGTGACAAGACAGACCAGCCCTATGCTTGAACTTCCTGTTCTGCCTTCTCTCCCTCCACCCAGCTGAAGACCTCAATGTTCGCCTGAAAAGCGGGCTCTTGGATCTTTTTGTCTCTAGGAACCTTTTGGTTGTCTTTAAATTAGGTGGTAGATGTTTCTTTCCTCTTGGTAACATCTCAGAGTACTAGAAATAGATGGACAGAGAAGTGGAATCCACTAGCATTTACAAAGATGAAAGATATAAAATGCCGGTCTTGAACAAAACTCTGTGGGGAGAGAGGAGAATGCACCCCTCAAAAGGTTTCACCGCCCCCCAAGAATGTCTGAAACTTGGCAAGGTGTAATAAGCAAATGCAATTAATTAACATTTAAAAAAATGAAAAGATATTGGGTTCTTACTTATAGAGAATAAGGAAGAATGAAGAAATTAAAAAAGAGAACTGAACCCGCTAAGTTGCTTTCCTTGTAATTCAGAAAAAAAAATGGGAAGTCACCCTGATGGCCTAGTGGTTAAAGTTGGTGCCCTCACTGCTTCGCTGGCCTGAGTTCATTTCCTGGTCATGGAACCTCACCACCTGTCTGTCAGTTGCCATGCTGTGGCAGTGGCGCACATAGAAGAACTAGAAGGACTTACAACTAGAATATACAACCATGCACTGGGGCTTTGGGGAGAACAGAAAGTGGGGTTCCAACTTAAGTTCTGCTTTCAATTTTGGAGATTTGTTTTTCTGCTTCCTCCTCTAGTTCCTCTCATCAAAATGATTCATATTTTTTAATCTCTGCAGCACAATAAAGAAAAGCAGGTTGTGAAAATGAAATCATGTGCCTGTTTTATTAGCCCGTTTGATGATTCCTCTGATTTTGCATGCTTCTCATAAATTGGCAAAAACAGATATATTAAACCCTGAAATTTCAGGTATTCAATCTTCGTTTCACAAATAGTATTTAAAAGTACTGATCAGCCATGCAGTCTGAGATAAATCATTGATGCTCTCTGTGACTCAGTTTCCTCCTATGTAATTGAGGGAAGACAAATGATTGTTCAGTTACTTTCAATACCTAACAACCTGTGATTCTAAATTATTTTCTATTTTTATCATGAATATCCCAACCAACTATACTTTATATTTAATATATGTAACTAAATAATCATTTCAGCACATTTTTTTATTCCCGGAATTAAAAGTGGATAAAGACGTATCCTTTCCTGGAATCATTACATGCTGCTCTCCCACTCCATAAACTGAAATAGCCAAAAAATGTATATCCTATATACACTTTGAAGAGAGGATTTGTTTGTCCTCTCAAATAGGTTTGGAAGGATATCAGACCAGAGGAGGAAGAGTGAAGGAGGAAGAAGAGGAAGCAGTGGCCTTCCACTCTGACCTACTTTGGTGAGAATCCCAGGACCAGCCAGACCAAGAGGGAGCCGCCCGCTCTACCCATCATAGCCGGCTATGAACATCATTAGCAACTTGTGATACTGGATAAATTCCCTCTGGTGAGAGGCCACCAACTGGCATGTTCAAGAGAAACCAGAAGAAGCAATGACCATTGCATGGGACTAGACAGCTGCTTCAACACCAGCAAAACCACAGATTCCCACCTAGGTGTGGCAAATGCCCCTGGGCTCAGCCCCCCGCTCCAGGGATGCCTGCAGACGCTGTAGATACTGTGGATTTTCAGCTTTTGCTGTGGTTTCTTTAAATTAAACAGCATATCGGGGGAGGGGGTACAGTTTGCATTTAAATATAATATTGCTATCTCCTTTTCTTTTTAGTTTTCTCTTCCTTAAGCTATGTTTAAAGAGAGAAATGGTCAACACAGATTTTGGAATAATTTAGCAACAGAATTGTAATGGTCAAATTTTGTCAATATAAATAATACATTTGAATTTTTCCTGATTCTATTATAGTATTACAGAATGCAGACTAACTATTGTCTTTTAAAAATCTTCAGGAAGATATGTTTCCCAATAAAAAGTAAATTATTTTTACATATGTAAATATATATGTGTTAATATAATTTATGTATATAAAAATATATATTTCATTTATATGTCTACACAGTTTACATGTATGTGTGTATATATACACACACATCTATATACATACTGCATAGTACATATATTTATATGTATGATACAATATATATTATATATTATACACACATAATATGTATACACACACACATTTAATCAGGTCACATCCAAATTAACAAGAAATTGTTCAGCTCTACGAATGCTCAACACGTATCCTAACATTTTACATATATTCATAGAACTGGACAATTTCTTGTTAATTTGGATGTGACCAGATTAAATACCCAAAAACTTGTGAAATTAATACACATGCTTATTTATGTAACTTTCATGTAATTTAGGTAAATTACACCTGTTATTCTTTAAAGGGAGACTTTTCAACCAATATAATTATCACACAAATTCATGGGCATTTCTTTGTCTGTAAAATTGACGTGGCTGACTGAATCGTCATAAAACTCCTTTGCACAAATTTTAAGTGAAATGATGTGTGAACTACTATTTTATCCCCGTAACACACCACTGTTTGATTTCTACTATCAACCTAAATTGTCAGAAGATTTTTGCTGAGATGATGTGTTTCCCACGTTACGAATTATGACTCTCCTGCATCTTTACTTTTTTCTAACAGCTTTATTGACATATATTGCAGATTCCACAATTCACCCACCTATCGTGCTTTCACTGAGGTTGGTTGGTTTTATGCCATAACAAACTCAGATTTCTCCCCCTTTCTGCAATGCTTTTTTAGGATCTCTGCTTTAAACATCCTTTCTGGGCACATTTAACTATTATTTAACTTCCATGTAACTGTTACATTTTCTTCCCCTGTCTGTTTCACCGGTGTTACTCAGCAAGAAGTATTTTCTCCTGCCTTGCCTACTAGGTTACATTTCAGCGGCTCACCATGAACTCGGTGCTAATAAGCAAGGATAAATCCCAAAGTAAGGTTTTTGCCTTTTCCTTTTTTATATTTGATTTTTTATTTTCAAAATGTCTTGTCTGCTTTTCAATGATTCTGACTCTCTAATGGTATCAGTTCCCAATAATTCTCTATACTGTGATCCAAACTATTCCAGTTCTTTGCACAGCATAAGCTTGGCACACAGTAAATTTACAATCCGTAGACGCATGGTGACGCTTCTTCTGCAACAGACAGATCCAGCCTGCTGGCTCAAGCCTGAGACACAGGTGCCAGCCAAGCATCCCCTAGGACAAGCACGCTTCTTGTCTCCAAGGTTCCTTATTACCTCCCCATTCCTTATGGAGTATCTTCATCTCTCTGCTCACCAACCCTAGTAGCCTGTCCTGTCGAAGAAGCTAAAATTTAACAGTGTACCATCTCCATCTGAAAATTGCAAAATGCACCTAACTCTTATCGTTTGAGTTATATGGCCCTGGTGATCTTGCCTTTAAGTATTTTTAAAAGATTTATGAACTTTTGATTAGGCTGTTATTTTCCTTAACATTAGACAGAGGACATGAGGGATTAAACACAGATACACACACAGCAGAAGGGAGATTCTGATATAAAACTTCTTTGTTACCAATTATAAGAGTCTGGCTCATGGTTTGCTGTGCCTACCCGCCCCCTCCCCACATTTCTTTTTTACTGCTACAAAAGAGGTGCAAAATGACCTTGCCATGTGGATAATATAGGAAATACAAACAATTTAGTCTTCTTCGTATCCCCACTCCTTAGCCCTCAACAAATGTTGAAGAAATGAGGGAAAAAAACCACCACCAAGTCCATTTCTACAGATTACCTTGGCAATTTAAACACTTTCAAGTAACCTTAGATTCTGTCAGCTCTTCTTTCTGCTCTGTGTCAATAAAATATAATATAGATGTATTCTCAACATAGTTCTGTGATTATAGTTATGTAATTTGAGTAACACTCCTTTCAAAGAATCTCAAACTATCTTGCACGTCTCCTGAATCCACTAGTGTGGGGCTTCTCAAGCCCTTGATGTGTCTGTTTTCAGTGTAAAATTCAAGAGACGGGCGTGACACAAAAGGTTCTCCAAAATTATTTGATCTAGAGTCTCTTTAAGAGAGAATCCCTGATTTGGGAGTTCTTCCCATCAATTGCTATCATGTTTTCATATTTTTTTAAAGACTCACCATGATGAATTTTCCTCTGAGATAATGCAATCTGTACTCCACATTTAAGCAATCCTAGCTCACCTGTACGAGTAACATTGTCTGTTTTCAAGCTTGTTTCATTAAGTTAAAGATCTTAAATGGTAGAAAAGTAGATTATATGAGGAGTGGTGGAGTTTGAGACAATTATCTGTGATTTTACAATCTTCGAGACTCAGATACATTAGAATTCAAGGTATTGGTCGTGCCTTCAAAATGCTGAAATATCTAACTGCTGCTTACTGATTTTTACAAAGATCATAGGAAACAGCCATTAATTAATGACGTAGTTCCACGACCATATGTAAAAATATATATATCTCATGGGCACTCAATTCTTTGTCGAGTCAAAGTAATCTGTTTTATATATGTATTTACTCATACGGCTTACTAAAATGAAAATCAGTGTTTTACAAATATAGGGTTTGACACCTTTTAAAAATATAACCAGCTAAACAAATATGGCATGCGAAGAATTCTATTAAATTGTCATGGAAATTCTTTGCCATTCTACAATTCTCTTTTTTTTTTTTTTTTTTTTACTATTCTTTCCTGACTTTTTTGATCCATTCCTCTATCTAGTTACCTTCATTTTTCCTTTAATCCTTTAAGGACCTCAGAGTCCTCATTACTCACTCAAATGGAAGAAAGATAGGGAAGAAGTGAGGGAGAAGGAAGGAAGGGAAGGAGGAAGGGAGGGAGGAATGATGGAAGAATAGGACAGAGGAAGAAATGAAAGAAGGAAAGAATCCATATTGCATACCAGAAAATGGGAAGGAGTGATTTGTAAATAAATACATACATATATATATATATATATATATATATGTACACTCTAAATAACTCAACATTCTTACAAACAGTCACACATAGGCAGGGATTTTTGAGAGTAGATATATGCTTAATTGATCTCTATATTACCAGCACTAAATTTACTTCCAAGCCTATAATTGGCATATTGTAAGTACATGCTCAGTAAAAGTGATGAATGAAAGAAGGGACATGAATAACAAACTCCTAATGGAGTAAGAAGCTAGTTTCCAGAAAAGGACAAATATATCTTACTCAGTGAATTTCTTTCTTGCCAGTGCTGAGGAGCTGCCTTCCTGAACGACCATACTGGTTTTTCACCTTGAGCCAGGACACACAAGAGACCTAGCCAACAGAATCTATCCTACAGTAGGCAAACAGATGCTTAGAAGGCACCATCACCACCAACCCTACGCCCATGGCGGACATCACTGACTGGCGGTGGCATTCTTTTCTGCTGAGCTTCATACAACCTCAGATAGATTCTCAGTCTTATCTCTAGGGGCACAAGTTGCCTATCCATCTGGGCAGGAAGGATCCATGCCTTGATTCACATCCTCCCTGACATGAGGTTTCCTGACTGGTTCACAAAGCACACTAAATATCAGTCAATTACGTGTCAGTGAGTACTGTCATATGCTTGTCACCACAGCAACAGTAACAGCTCTTCAACTTCGCTTCAGTGTGAAGTTGTAGCTTCTGTGGACCATCAAATGTAGACACTGTGAAAAAAGAAGTGCAGATACTGTGGACCAGCCTGGAAATCTACTTACCACATAGGACACAGTTTCTTCCAGAAAATGCATGTCAAACTATCCACCAATCACTCAATCTCTCTATCTATATCTATGTATTTTATATTTACATTCATTTTTACATGTTTATATTAATTTATTATATAGGTTATATATTTATATACAAATATATAATTATTTTTATAATATAGTAGTCCCTCCTTATCCATGGGGAATACATTCCAAGACGCCCAGTGGTTGCCTGAACCATAGATAGTCCCTATACATACACACCTATGATAATGTTTAATTTATAAATCAGGCACAGTAAGAGATTAACAACAATAATGATAAAATAGAAGAACTGTGACAGTATCCTATAATAGAAATTACTGTAGATCTTAGCAACCTCAGCGTGTGATATTTTTTCTTTCCTCATTAAGTTGAGAACTTACACCTTTTCACTTAAAGGAAGCACTTTAAGGCTTCTCTTTGCTATATCTGAATTGCCAGCATCACGACTCTTGTGCATTGGGGCCATTATTAAGTCAAACAAGGGTGACTTGAACACAAGCACTGTGACACAGCGACAGTTGATCTGATAACCGAGACGGCTACTAAGTGACTAACGGGCAGTGGCGTCTATAGCTTGGATCCCTGGACTTTAAAGGGATGAGTCACACCCCGGGCAGGACCACGTGAGATTTCATCACGCTACTCAGAATGGCATGCTACTTAAAATGTATGAATTGTTTATTTTTGGAATTTTCCATTTAATATTTTTGGACCAGGGTTGACCTCGGGTAACTGAAATTGCAGAAAATGAAATCACGGATAAGGGGGGACTACTGTACACTATATATCTAAATGAATTTTATTCATTATATATATGAAGGCTTTCCAATGAATTGTGAAATATAGCGAGTTTAGATGATGAAAGCTTTCTTCATCAATATAAATGTATATAAATACAATTACATAAATGTATAGTATATAAATACAATCATATAAATGTATAAAAATACAATATAGTAGTAATTACATTTACATAGTCAACTGAAATTTAGCTAGTTTAGACGACGAAGGCTTTCTAGATATAATTTGCCAATAAAACTATTTTATGCAAGAAATGGCTCTTAATTGGGTTGTGGCTGTCCTGAGATCACTTGCTTCTATACGCTGGCATATTGTCCTGTCAGAGACCTAAGTCTGCCTGCAGACTTGTGAATGTGTGATCATATTTCTAAAGGACCTGTGCCTGGTGGTGAAGTGACAACCAAGGATGGGAACTCCTTTCACGCTAATTCACCTCTGCTGTGCCTATTGGCTGTGACTTTTCGGTGTTTCCTCATCGGAGCAGTGTGAATGAGTAGTCTTGGTTGAATGTGAATGCAAAGGAACTATGCAGGAAGAGAGGGACTCAAGACCGGAGAGAGACTTTTACGAGTTTCTCAACTTTTCTGACTTCAAGCTTCTCGGTGCTTATTGAAAGTGAACTCTGGGTTTCTCTACTGTGCTGATACAATGCTTCTGCGACTGTGCCAGAAGGTTTCAGTGCAAACAGTCTCTCAGCAGAGCTCTTATGGCATCGAGAGAAAGAAAGGCGTGCATGGCCTATGAGGCAGATAAAAGGGTTATGAGTTTAGACTTTTAAAACAAGTGCCCAGTTTGGTCCTTGTAAAAATTATCAGTTTCTCCATCCCAGTAGGCAACATGGTGCAATACTGATGAACATGAAAGGGTAGTATTTTATCACACCTACCATATACATTATTTCACTGTAAACATGGGTAATAATATCTTGTTAGAAAAATATTACTCAAATTAGAAGAGAAAGCTTCAAGGAAACTTAGAGAAAAATGGATGCCTGTCTCTAAACCTATACTCTATTTATTTAGGTCTCCTTGCTAATGAATGTCTTCTCCCCAGATGAGGAGTGCTCTCATGTAAATCACAGGTAACTTACATTATGAATTTTTAAATATCAGATGTGTTGGGTGAATGATGGAGAAAAGAAAAGGAAAAGGACTAAGGCAAAAATCACATTTTTCATTCTGGTATTTTGTTGTTTGCTTTGATCGAAAGTGTTGCAATGGCTGAGAAAGACATTTTATGCAGGAAAATAGCTCTTGGCTATGCTTGTGCATATGGGCATATCTGTGTATATAAACATACACAAACACACACATACATATTTCAATTCTTACCACACGCCTTTAGACCAGGAGGGCATAAATGATTGACTTAGAAAAGCAGTTAACAAGGAAATATTTTATTTGTAAAAAAAAAATAATGCATTTATTTTTGTTTTCCCACCTAGCTCACTCATAGAGTTATAAGTATCTTAAGTGGGAAAATATGTAAATAATAAAAGCACTGGATCTCAATGGGTGCTGGTCTCCACCCGCCCAAACCTCCACCCTTGTTTCTGAGACCACAGTTCCACACTGGAGGCTGAGCAGCTGAAGCTGGGTGACAATCCAGGTAACGTAATATGTGTCCCTCCCACAGTTCTGAACCAAACTTCGGTGACGTTGAAATACGAAACATGGAAAATGACACGGCTTGCAAATCCCACCACAGCTATAAGAACAGAGCAAAACGTAAAAACAAACATCAGCTCACGGTGATGTTTCTCATCAGTGCCAATTACATTTAACCTCGGTTCTTTTTTAAAGGATCCAAAACCTTATGCAGTAATGCAACTTGAAACTCACCAAGTTTCTTTTCTTTCTAATGTAGAAAAATAGCAGGTGAAGTTGCACTCTCTAAACAAGTGTACTTTGCAAAATATGTATTCTGCCCCCATTATCCACCAAAAAAAAAAAAAAAAAAAAAAACAACCCAATAAAACAAAGGAAAATGAGCCTGGATGAGGGCTTGACGCCTGCAGCTATCTAAAACAGTGAAACTCATAGAATCAGAGTGAAATGTTGGTTGCCAGGGGCTGTGGGAGGGGGAAATGGGAATTATGAATCAATAGGCATAAAGTTTCAGTTAAGCAAGATGAGTAAGTTCTAGAGATCTGAAGTACAATATCATACCTAGAGTCAACAATACTGTGTTGTACACTTAAAATTTTGTTGAGAGTAGATCTCATATTACGTGTTCTTACCACAATGAAATAAAACAAAAATGTACGCCTGGGATGATGACTTGAAGAGCCAAGGTCTCATCATCCAATCAGATGTTAGCCTCTTGAAACCAAAATGATCACCAACATCAACACACAGAATCACAAAGGTCCAATTGTAATCCAAAAATAGCACTCTGTTACTGTGGCAAAGCACTATTTATACAACAAACATTTAAAATAAAACCACCCGGAAAGCTCTGGGTTATTTCCCCACCTTTGGAAAGAGCTGTGAAAGCACCTGCCATTTCATTAACACTATCCTGAAATAAAGATTTGTCTCGTTGAGATTTATTCCAGTGAGGCCTTGGGGGTTCATTCTTCCTCATTTCCTTCCTCAATTATACAAGGACTAGTGTATTCCCCTCTGGAATCAAGTCAATAAAACTTCATCTTACTATATATTCTCTATTTGATGGGATTTGGCTTGTTTTCTTTTGGGTACCACTTCTGGGAGGAGGGAGGGTGGCTTGGGTTAGTGAAGAGGATCATGCGGAAACTGACTGGCCAACTTCCACAGGCAGGTGGAGCTCAGGTGACCTGCACGCACCTGGAACAGGAGAATTCAACACTGAATGTCTGAAGTTTGGAATCAGAGCCCTAGGTGGACCAGTTATTCTCCACCGCCAACCTTCCATATGAGCCTTTTATTTAATTGTCGTTTAGTATAACCACCGCAGAGAGAAATCCTTCTCATATATATATTTATTCAAAGCCCGTAAATGGCAAAGTGGCAAACTTCTAGGCAGTACCACTTTCTTTTTCCCTTGTTCATTTGTGCTACTTTGCCCATCCCCAAGAAAAATGAGGAAGGGTTGCCCGTTCTGCCATTCATTCAGCAAAGAACAGTGGAGTCTTTGAAAGGCCAAATGAAGGTTGTTTAGAGAAAAATGACAAAACTGGAAAATATTCATTGAGTGAATGGTCCATGAATGGTTACAGCACACAAGAGATGACCTAATTGCCTGGAAACCATGTGGACTTCAATTTTGAGGTTCTCACTTTCTCTCCTTCGCTGGGCAAAAGCTGTATATTTGATTTGAACCTGGTAGCTGACAAGTTTAAGAAATCATTTCTTGCTATGCAGAAGGAACAGTCTGCCTTAGAATTCTTTAATATAATTAAGTAGAAGATAAAAATCTCTCTTCTAAAAAGATGCAGTATCCAGAAGGAAGAAAAAAAAGGGGGGCAACTGATTTAAACTAAACCCTGAACATATTTTTCTCATTTGGGAATAAAATGTATGTTGTTAAGAGTAGAAACCATTATAGAAAGACTGCAGGCTGGTTTATACACTAAAAATCTGTTCCTTACACGTGACTTTCACATACTAAAATCAGCTCTCCCCAAGTTTGGAATTTAAGTATGTTTTAACCCAATAATCCTATCTTCAGAGTGAGGGGATTGAAGGACTTAAAATATTTTTGTATACTCGCTTCATTTGAATAAAATAGTCCTGTCAACAAGTTGCATTATTGACAATACTCAACCAGATAATAAAGGTTTTAAATACAGAGTACCAATTAAAATGGAAAAATGTTCAACAGAGGCCAGAACCCATGCACCTGAATGTTTACTTTTGTATGAACCGTCTCTAGGTTTGTACTGTGGTCTAGGCATAAAAGCACTATATTCTAAAGAGTTCTTAAAAAGACTCTTGCACAGTCTGAAAGCAACGTAATGTGCATAGTTAGTAAGCACTCTCATCTTTGTGCAGAGACCGGAACGTTTCCACAAATTACCACAAAGAAAGAAAAATGAAAAGACCAGGTTCAGAAATAAAGAAAAGCCCCATATACTTATCGTTAGTGTACATTCCAGGCCAAAACAATGAATTTTCAAATACCCTCAAGTCTATTCACTTGTAAATTTAATAGCATCCATATACCTGCTTTGTCCACCTTACGTAGCAAACAGTAACTTATCAAGTACCTTTTCTATTCTTAGATTTGGGTAAAAATTTGGACGGCTGATTTTAGGGCCAAATGTACCCTTGGCATTATTTCATTTTAAAAAAATACAAAGGAAAGCAACAATTCCTCCACCCAAGAAAAATATGTCAAAACACCTTAAAAACAGCATCAAAGCACAGCCATTATTGGGAAAATGCAATTATCGTTAAATCCCTTCTCACAATCATTCTGCTTCCCAAAAAATCAAACCTCTCACTTGAATCCAGTGATTTAAAACTGATGAAGTAATTTTCCACTTGTTACAAGTGGCTTGATTGTCTTCTTACATGTCAAGAAGATACTTTTTTAAATTGCCATGTGTCTATCTATCATCTATCTATCTGTCTATCTATCTATATATTCAACTACATTTCCTAGGGTAACAGAATATCGAACTTCTAATCTGGAAAACACATATATTTGCAGAGGCTTCCGTGACATCCTTACTTTCTTAATTTGGGGACAAATTTTAAAAATCTAGATTTTATTTCTGGAAATCAGGGATGGGATCAACCATGTGCCATTATCCCCATCCCCACTACCTTCTGCTCCATCTCCACAGGGATATTTATCTATCTTAGGATTTTCAGGATTGCTGTTAACCTCTTCCTACCGCCAACTAAAGCATGAAATAATTCTCCATTCCCCCAACCTGTCCCCACAAAAATGCAGATTTCTGTGCAATCTGATCATTTCTCTGGGCTCTGTCATCCTCTAGGAAAACGCTAAGCATCTCCATTCAAACCAGGCAGCTCTCTTAGCAGCTGATGTTGCTTTGTTCTGATGGAAAGTCAAGTCTTTACATCCTGCTCATTTAATTTCCAGCTGAGAAAGGTACCTAACAATAATGTCTTAAGGATGCACTTCTATGTGGCCTGCAGAACGCCTACACATACAGGAAATTCTGCTGCACCAGGAATAACTAGGTCTCCCCAAACTTTTTCTTTTTTTCCCCTCTGCATCCCTCAAATCATGCTAAGTGCTGACTCTGAGAAGGGAGCTAGCTCGCACCACCTCCCATTAGAAAACAGTTAAATGCAGCGCGCCCTTGATGTCGAAGCCCTGCCAGCAGCGGATCCCTTCAAAAAGCATAGGATATGAGCACATAAACCCGTTCCCCCCCAACTGACCAAACAGAAAAAAAATAAAATCAAAATCAAAGGAAGAATCCATACCACCACCTTGTGGAATCTGCAGGCAAGAACAGTACCTGCTTACTGCGATAACCCCCACCCATCAACCGTCACCCCAAATTTCTTAAGTTGGGTCCAAATGACAGATTGGGATCCGCCGTCCTGGCTCAACGCAGACTCGCCCAGGCACTGGGTTTAATTCATTACGCGCGCACCCAGAGCTGGCGCAAGCTGCCAGTCACTGCACCCGGCCGGGGCCACCCCGCCGCCACCCCCTGGACCCCCAACGCTGCCTCCTGCACCCCCTCCCCACCAGCCCGGAAATAGCAGCCCAGTGGCTCCGAAAACAAATAAAAAGAGGCCCACACCTGCCGGTCGGTTCAGAGGAAGGACTCAGAGAAAAGGAAACCCGCAGCCAAAAAAAAAAGCCGTTGGGATGGAGCGGGAGGGATGCAGAGAACGCCCTGGGGCGCCCCTCGCCCTCCAAGCGGGAAATGCGTTCCCAGGGTGGTCCCAGCCAGGCCCCGGAGGTGCAGGGGTTGGAGTGACCCCCGGCTCCCGCCCCCGCCGCTCCGGGAAGAAAGGGCGCTGTGTCTGGCGGCGAGCAGGCGGCGGAATGGTGCGCCGGGCCCAGGACTGCGCGGGGCACGGGGCCGCGATCCCGGGGCCCAGAGCCCCGGGGGGCCGACCCGGAGACCCCCCCCCCAGCCGAGAAAACCGAGCCTACCGCTTCTCCTAGGGGCGAAAGAGCCGAAGCAGGCTGGGGAGCGGGGAAAAGGGGGGCGTCCAGGAGACTGAAGGATGCCCGCGCGCCCGGGGGAGGCGGCGGGCGTCCTGGAAGTGGGAGCGGGAGGGAACGACTGTGGGGTGGGGGGCGCAGGCGGGGACCTCGGTTTCTCCTCCCACCGCAAGCGCCTGGACCCCCGCATCAGCTGCAGTCGAGCGACACATCCCCCCACCCACCCCCGCCCGCGCGTCTGCAGGTCAGGCCCGGTGAGTGCGGGCACAGGCCAGGGGCGCCTAGATGGTGGCCTTGGGGAGGGGGCGGGTCTCAAGTTCACTTGTTTATTTCCAAGATCTCACAGCCCCTCGCCCACCCCCCATAACTCCCCCGACCCCAGGCTGCGGGTTTGGCGGATCTTTGGCTATCACTACTGTCCCCTGGAGTGGGAGGGGGCCAGGCCGAGCCACGCGGGAATGGAAGGCTGGCGGGGTCGGGAGGAAATCGGCCGGGGAAAGCGTTAGGGGTGGATTGGCGGGATTTGAAGCGCGGGACAGCAGAGAGCTTTGGGATGGAGGGGGTTGTTTGTTACGTTGCCCAAGGCTATGGGGGTGGTCCTCATAGAGGAACCGACTGCCCCCCACCTCGGGCAAGGGGACTGGTCGGCCGTGCGCCCCGCGGGCTCTGCTCCCGGGAGCGGGGGTTCTCTGTGGGCACCGGCTGGGGTTCCTCATCCCCTGAGACCCGGGCTAGGGCGCCCGGCGCCTGTCCCCAGAGCTACCAACTTTTGTGGTCCTCCGGAAAAGCGGGCAGGTCGCGGAAGGTGCTCAGGGGGCAGCTGCGTGCCCCCTCGGAAAGGCCCAGGCCAGACCCAAAGGCTTCCGAAGCAGCAAAACCATCAGCTCACCGCACCCCCCCCCCCACCGCCACCTTCCTCCGCTTGCCTCCCCCCTAACCCACACGCACGGGAAAAGGGGGGCAGGTAGCCCGCTCCCCAGCTTTGCAGAAAGAGCGCTAAGCTACCGTCCTTTCGTCTTCACCCGGGGTCTCTGGCGCGCCCGGGTCGCTCCCCAGCAAACCCCAGCCAGGTCCTAATCAATCACGTGCGTTATTTCGTGCATCACCCAAGCCGTCATCTTATCCGAGGCCAGCAAAGGAAGGAGGAAAAAAAAATCGCTTAATGCAACCCCAGCCAAGACTGTTTTCCTTTTTTCTCTCTGGTTAACCCAAAAAAAGCACCCCAGGAGGTGGTAGCTGACAGTTTCCTTAAAGCAGAAGGAGGGAAAAAAAGCCCCTGATTGCTCACAGTTTCCAGAAGTCGTCCTGCCTCCTCCATCTCCAGTCCCGGTTTGCAGAGAACTGGCGCTTTGCTCCTTCTCTCCCTGTACTGCAGATATATTTTTTTCCCTCCTCTCCCCGCCACACTCTTCTGTTTATTTGTATGTAAGACAGCCCTACTTTGTAAACACATCACACACGGCCCCAGAGCAGTTCAAATAGCTGATTGCAGCAAAAACCCTTCCAAACCACGGTGGTCCCGATTTTTTTAAGTCGGGGGGGGGGGCAAATCAAATGTGTCTGTGGAGACGTGCATGTAGCTTGCACAGGACACACGGTCCATATATGTCCACACTCCCACCCACACCTAAAAAATGGAACGACAGATGGGAGAAAGTCCTATCCAATTTTTCAAAATAAAAGGGAAAAAAATGTCAGATTAAGTGAAGCTCAAACGTTTGCAGTCAGGGTTATCTTTTGCTGGGGAGCATAGACAAGTCAAAATGTTTAAAAAGCTTTAAAAAAATTAACCCAGAGACACATTTTAAAACAGCACCTACCTTAGCCGTGGAAAAGCTGCATCGGCTGTAAATGTTCTTTTTACACATCCAGATTTTTCTAGGGAACCCGGACGAAGGGTATGATTCAGGAGGATGTATTTAGTCCAGGCGCCTTTGCTTTCTCGAATCCCCACTAGATTTCCTCCAAAGGAATGTGAGGACCACCGACACAGCGGTTTGGAGGAAATTCGTTGTTTCTGTCGTAAATAGTCTTCTGGTCAGGAAGAACAAGGAACACGGAGCAGGAGGGGCAGAGCTCGGTCTGAATAAGAGCTCTGTGCTGAGAGACAGAGACGGGTCTGCAAGAAAGAGAGAGACTGGGGAGAGAGGTCCCGATGTCTCCCTGCTCTCCCTCTGCTATTGGACCAAACTGAATGGAATTTACAAAGCCAGCAGCCAATAGATCTCCGCAGTCGGCTTCATCACTACAGAAACCACATCCACGGCTACAAGCGAATGCAAAGAGCAGCTAATCCCAGCGCAAACCAGCTGTAACAGAGAGATTCCCGACGCCAGGATGGGGAACAGGTGAGGGTGGCAGGAAGGGCCACCAGGCCAGAAGCGCGCAGGACAGCTTCCTCTTTGGTTTCTCTGCGCTCTACCAACACCCTCCGCACCAAATGGGCTACAGTATTTGCATACAGCTTTAACTCTTTGAGGTCGTGGTGTGCGAGAGTGCCACCAGTCTGGAGCTATTCCCCAGGGGCCGTGCTGACAAATGTGTTACTCTTTCTGGGTGTTGCTGGGGTTTTATTGGAAAGCTGTGGGATATATATGTATCATATAGGATATATATATTTGGTAGCAAAATTAGAATGAAGACCTGTACAGAACAAGATCCTCTCTTAAACCCAGGTGATGGGTTGATGTCCTTGCTTCTTTTCTTACACAGCAATGGTTTTGATGAATAAGGTAATGGAGATGTTATTAGGATTGCCATATATTTTTAAATTCTCCTCTTCGCTTTCAGGGTTGGGGAGTTCATGTTTCCCAGCCAACCTCAAGTTTGGTAACATGACCAGGTATTTATCGTTGGGTTAGAGGGAGATGGCTTTAAAAGGGCAATGTCTGAAGTCCCTAATTGATAAATCAGGGAACAGTGCATAGAGTTATGTATATGAACACAGATTCTCAAAGTAGATTGCTTCGGTTCAAGTTGCATATGACCTTAGGTGTGCGTTTAAAGGCTTTGTGCCCGTTTCTGCATCTGTAAATTGGAGAAGAGAAAAGTAATGACCTCATAATATTATTGTGATATGAGCTGAGTTAATACAGGACTCGACAGGCATGGCGCTCTTAAAAAATGTTTGTTTTTCTTAAAATTATTTCACAGGCCTATGAATTTATTTACTGAAGAAAAAGGATAATGTCCCTACCCGGACGACATCGTCACAATTGCTTCTGCATTAAGACAGCAAACTCAGGCCTCCAACCTGCTGTAATTATTTGTGGTAATGGTACCAGCAGGGATTCCTCCCCTGTTTTAAGAGATGGACTCCTGGGGCACATGGCCAATAATGAGGAATATGATGAACAGTGGAGCAGGGGACCTAGTTTCATATCAACTGTCTACCCTTGCTAGCTTTGACTTGTTGGAAAGGCCGTTATGTTCTGTGCATCATAGGGAATAGATCTATTAAACAGCTATTAAAATAGCTCTCCTGTGGGTTCCTTGGGATGATTAAATGAGATAATATGTATGAAGACACCCTTTACCAAAAAGATGTGTGTGTGTATATATATATATGTATATGATACAGAGAGAAAGCTACTTTTAATCAGTGTTTACATATGGATAATATATACGCAAAATAGATACACATATCCAATAATAGAAGAAACATATACATATAAATATATTTTTTCTTACATATATAAATATATCTTTCTTTTATTATTGGATAGATATTTAAGATTAGCTAACATAATAGTATTGTTAACAAACATCACTTTTCACCCAAATCAGTGACTTACATAGATATAGATACAAAAATATAGATGTAGATGTAGACATACATACTCCTCAAACTAGAGTTCAGAAGCAGAGCCTCAACTTGAGTACAATAATTTATAACAGGTCAGAAAGTCATTGGCATTGCCAAGAATGAACTAATTGATTGATTTATAAATTCATGAAGTATTTTTTGAGCAGAGGCATAGTCCTAAGCCCTGAAAATGCACTTGTGAGTAAGACACATCCATTTATTTTTGAAGAAGGCTATAGTCTAGTGGATAAGGTAGCCAACAGCATAAGGAAAAAAAATATCCAATTACGATAAGGTGTGGAAAATGTCCAATAGTATGAATTCATAGGGATCCGTGGAGGTGGAAATGATGAAGGAAGGGACTTCAGAGGAAGTGCTGTCAGCAGAGGAGGAATGGTAAATAGATATTGATCAGGTGCAGAAGCTGAGAGAAAAGCCATGGTAACAGCCCGGATAAAGGCACAGCAGCAACAACCTGTATGTGGGGATTGGAAATAGAGGGTTTGGTATGAGCAGGGCGTAGAGTGTAAAAAGAAAAGAGATTAAAAAGAGGGTGAGGAAGCATTCTGAGACCTACCTATGAAGGATCCGGAATGCCACGTGGAATTCCTGGAATTTATCCAGGAGGGAGTGGGGAGCCAATCCTTTATTTTAAGCAGGTGGTAGTGGAGGAATAATCAGATATATTTTAGGACAAGCACTCTGGTGTCAAGATGGGGAATGAGTTGGAGGGGACAAGACTGAAAGCAAAGGAAATATTTTCTGAGACTTTTGCAAGGATGGATGTCCTGGAGAAGCGACGTTGTGAATGAGAGAGAGAGAAGAAGAAAAGGAAATAGCAATCGATCGGTGTGGGTAGGAGAGGTCATTTCTGAATACATTAAGGCAGCATAAAAAAGTGAGCTTGGGGAGGGAGAGTTTGGGTTCATGGGTAAAATCTTAATGTTTGTCTTAGTATGTGGGTGGGCCGGTCGAGTAGCAGATCTGTATCCTGAGGTCTGTTACCTGGAAGGGGGCAGGAAGACACATTTTCATTTCTGTCTGAATTACCTTATTGAGATTAAAATAAAAAATACTTAAGCAGACAAAGGAATTATGTTAAGAAAAAGGGAATAAAAAATTTTAGGAGTTTATAATTTTCCCTAATCCTAATTACATGAGACCAGGGTCAGAAGAAGGAGAACCAAACACACCATTTCATAACTGCTGGGAGAACAGACTGTAATACAGTGAATGGAGTTATAAAGTTTGAAATCCAGGATTCTTGGAAGAGATAAGGGTATAATTCTTCATGCGTCCATTTGAAATCTAATTATGGAGTATGGCGAGATGGAGAAGCATGTCCTAAAAAGATGGAAAACAATAGAGTACAGAGAAGGACCCGTTGATATATGAGCTTGGTTTGGTACAATAGGACTGGAAGGAACTTGAGGAATAATGTCTCTTGTACTACTGCTTTCTGATGAGTCCATCTTCTTATTTACATCAACCACATTCTGATAGAATATTCGTGTTCCTGTGAGGTTGACACGTTTGATCCTAATTGCAATATTGGCTAAGCCAGGGAAGCTTTGGGGCGGGACTAACCCATATTGGCTCTACTGACACAATGGTTAAAACAAAACAGAAATATGATTAAGTAGACTATTCATTATTAGTGCAACAGTAATATATGCTATTTTATTAATTACCACACACTCTTGGAGACATAAACATATATAACATCCAAGGTGCTTAAAATTTAATAAGGTGATAAATCAAGTTCTTCCATTACTAAAATTCAGGGTAATATATGGTACATGCCATCTTAGAAGCATATGAGAGGCATAACGTACTTCCCATAGGGATGATGAGAAAATCCTTCATAGATAAGGTTTCAGAGCAGAGGTGGAAATCATTCCAAGTGAATAAAATCTGGAAAAAAAATAAGTGGGCGTGGAGTAAGGTAGTGGCTCTCACAGTTCAAGGTGCCCAAGGTTCAGCAAGGTAGTTTGTTAAAAAAAAAATCCTTGCTCTTGGATCTCAATGCGAGGCCTCAGATTTAGCAGGTCTTCAGTTAGTTCTGGGAACCTGCACTGGCAGGGACAACCTGCTCAGTGAATCTTTCGCAGGTAGCCCTTCAATTAAACACTGAAAATACTAATCGTGGTGAGTGGATGGTAGGTTCATACTCTAATGAAATCCTCGTGGGTGCAAGTCTCCTCCTGGTCTCCCGAAGCCTTCGTCCCTCTGACTCTGCTATTTCCAACCCTTCAAACACCATTAATTAGGTAACATGCGTACACTGTACAGAGAGATGCTCTGTGCTGACTTTCCATCTGATTATTTTAAATTCTTTCCTTCGTTATTATTTCATCACTGGGCATGATTAGTCTAAATGCCTTTTAAATGGCCCTGATTTTTAAAAAGTATTCAAGCTCCTGAACTTTACCACATTCACTGAGGATGAGAAATCCATGAACTATTGCTTTTGTGTGAAAACCAAGGATATTGAATCCCAAACAAGCGGCCCCAAATAGGTAGAGTTCATTTTTGAATGACATTTTGCAGCAACCGTTCCACTGTTATTGCCTAAGACTTTTTATGAAAATCTTTCACGAGGTCCATGTCCCTTTGACAAATAACTGCGCAGAGTACACTTCAAAATTATGAAAAATATACATAAAACTTGCTCTCTCCATGTTACTTGGAAATACATATATATATATATATACACACACACAATACATAAAACATATATTTATATATAAAATAGAGAGGTTATATATATAATATATATTATATATTATATATAAATACTGTTGTCTATTTTTATATAACCCTATATATAATATATAAATAAATATAAGAAATAAGTATAAATATATATATGAAATAGAGAGATGTTTATATTCATACCTGATTCTGCCCCTGTATCTTTGTCCTGTGTACGAACACCACCTCTCTTCCTACTTCCATACTCTGTACTTCAGATAGTCTATATCTAAAAAGAAAAAAGTTTAGTACTGGGAGGAGGGTAAAATAAGAAGTACCATATGTATGCTACATTTATTGACACTCCAGCAAACAGCTCTCTCTCTTGTTAATGATCCATGCCATCTATGCCAGTAGGGAAGCAGAACATCTCTGGTGAATGCCACATGGCTTACAATTTTATTTTAAATAAAATGAAGTAGACAAAAAATTATTAGAACAATTGCTCTCTTTTATCCTTTCAAACTGAAGATTTATTTTGGAATCTCTTTTTTAAAATAAGTATTTTCAGTTTTTTATTATCATTCATTGGGAAGAGAGGGACAGTATTGCTAATAATGCTTTGCTTGTGACATGCATGCATATATGTAGGAAGACGTATATGGATGCCAGTGGATTTGTTTTGAATAGGAATAAACCTATGTTGTAAAGCATTGGTATACTGGTATTAGGGGAATATTTTCCTGGAATAGTCGTGACCAAAATTATAGGGAACGATGAACCTTTGCAATATCTTCCTGTCAAGAAACTGATGGTGCCTTTTAGCCAACAGCCAGTGAGGAACAGAAGTCCTCAGTCCCACAGCCTTTGGGAAACTGAATCCCACCCACAACCATGTGATTTTGCACATGGTTTCTTCCCCACTCAAGTTTCCAATGAGACCCCAGCCCTGGCCGATACCTGCATTGCAGCCTATGAACATCCTGGAGCAGAGGACTAAGCTAAGCTACACTCCAGCTCTTGATGCACAGAAGCTGTCAGATAGTCAGTGTGTGTTTCAGCTGCTAAGTCTGTGGTCATTTGTTGTGCTGTAACAGATACCTGATATTACATCTGTACATATGTATGCATGTAGGTATGCATGGATAGATATGGATATGGATGGCAGTAAGCAAGCTGTAGCAAGCTGTTTTATATGAACATAAAAAAATGTTGACCAAGTTGAACCAATATGCTAAATATTTTACAATTTGCAGAATGGTTGCTACAGCTCTTTCAGACACACCATAGATGAATGAACCAGACTAAGGAGTACATCATCTGCTCGTAAATCCTGCCAAAAGGTATCAAATTAGGGGAGAGGCGGAACTTGACAACCAAATCTGTAATTCCCACATCAGGCAAAATAGATTTCCTTCACTCTGGCTGAGAATTGTATAGTTCTCATCAACAGCCTTGATTTTTTTACAATTCATCACATCAAGAAATGATTCAAGAAGCCACCTTCTCTCTGGTCAGCTCTGTGCTAACCAGGGTGTGAGAATGTTGGAAATATTATTCAACTCCAAAGAACTTATAATTTTCTGCTTTAACCACCCACGCCCCTCAAAGCCACCCTTAGAAAAATTCAACATTCCACCTCCTGCGCTCTCAAAGCACCTTGACCTTCTTTTTTTTTCGGAAGATTGGCCCTGAGATAACACTTGTTGCCAGTCTTCCTCTTTTTTTTTTTCCTTTTTCTCCCAAAGCCCAAGTACATAGTTGTATATCCTAGTTGTAGGTCCTTCTCTTTCTTCTATGTGGGACGCCACCTCAGCATGGCTTGATGAGCCGTGAGTAGGTCCCCGCCGAGGATCTGAACTGGTGAACCCTGGGCCACCAAAGCAGAATGCGAGACCTTAACCATTATGGCACCCGGTCAAGGCCCTCACCTTGACCTTCTGAAGCAATTAATCGACCTACTTCCAGTGGCACTTAGGGTGTGTATGTGCATGTGTGTGTGTATACACATCTTTTCCAGTGGACTTTAGGCTCCATTTGTATGTCTCTCCCTAATGCCTCACTTTTGAAATGTTTGTTTATTATTTTTAACGTAACGGAAGTTGAATTTTGTTTCATTGTCTTCAGTTCACTTTCATGTCATAAATTAGGTGGATTGCTCCAAAAACATCAATGAAAATTTACTGGGAAGAATGGATGTTACCTGATTTTCCTATTTATATCAGCTCATTCTTGAGGGTTGAGATTCCCACCTTGGGCAGACCCTAATGAAGTCATCTGCAAATGTGGTCTAATCCAGTCTTAAAGTCATGAGCCTTCTGGTATGAAATGAAGTAACAGGGGTTTTTATTAATCAAATAAGAGGGTTGAAGGAGCAGATAAACACAGTCCTCATGCCCATTGTGTTGCCATTCTCTAGTCACCTTTGCACGTTACTGGCATAATTATGCTATCTGTCTATAGATCCTTGACAGTGACTGTAGACAAGACCTGTTCGATAGCAATCAAGGATCAATACACACACACACACACACACGGACACACAGATTTTTTTGCCCTGCACAGGACTGGGCAACAGGAGACAGGGATCATATACCTCAACAAGTTCTGTTTCTCGTGGGGACCTCACAGGTCTTTCTAGGCTTCAGGATGCACCATTGTTCCCTCTTATGAAGCCCTGGATGGACTGAGACCTCAGCCTCCCTCAGGTGCGTCCGTACCTGGATGGGCACTTGGGGCTGCCCCTCCTGGGAGAGCCTCCCCTTGGCTGGTCTGCAGGCCCCTGATGCCACCATCCCAAACTATAAAGGAAGGGGAAGGATGACAGTCAGAAGGTTGAGAGATCACGTGTCCAGGGACTTCAACCTGAGAAACTTTGGGCCATAAACAATCACTGTGGTTTTAATTTTTTTTCTTTTTAATGTGCTGGAAGCATCAAAAGCATCAATAATTTCAATGTATATAATCTTTGTCTTAAAAGATTATATCTTTTATGTTAAAAGATTCCATGATTTTGTCATTTATTTTAGTATATCTTTGTTTATTCTTATATATAGCTGGAGCCCTAAAAATGTACCCATTCTGAGCCTCTGATGAAAGAAAGACAAGAAAGAACTAGAATCATCAGTGAATCATTTTTCCCCTTAAACTGTATTCCACATCCAGGTCTAGTTGGTCTCATGGCAGCTGATAGCAATATCTTAAATACCATTTATTAGCTCAATCTTATACAGATTCCATGAAAATATTTAACCTTCCATCAATAGCATGTTTGCCCATGAAATTAATAATATCTAATTATTTGAATATAGCAGAGTCCTAAAGAAGGTAGTTTATCTGCAACATATTACTATTTTGTGTCTAATTTCTGATCTCTCTTTCTAAGAAGAGGTCAGCACCTCTTCATTTGGGAAGGACTAGTGAATAAGAAAAGCCATGACTCCCACTTCTATACCTGTTTTAGAAAAATATGAACCTGGATGAATCAAACTACTTCTTATCTTTGCTTTTTCTATCCCCCCTAATCTGGTTTCATGCATTTGTAGTAGGCGGAAGCTCTAGTCCCTAGATTTTCCATTTGGAGGCTAAACACTCAGTGCTAAAGCAGTCGCTGGAACTGGCAAAATCTTTGGCAGGACAGGCAATAGGGGGACCATGATTAGTTTCTTCCTAAGTTTAGCTCCCACTCACGATGTTGATCAAGAGCTGCGATCACTGATGGCTCTAACAAAATAGGGGAAATTGATTTTCTTGACTTCTATCTTCTGTTTTGCAAAATCCATAGAGTGCTTTGGGTTTGTCATAAACGTAATGGTTCCTTAGCTGATGTATGTTGTGGGACACTCTCCATGAGTGTCTCTTGTCCTGGATGACTTTTGAGAGGCACTAGCTCTTCCTCTGTTCTCCACTAGTTTTTCAAGAACGTTTGTACAGTCAGTAGCCTTGGAAGATAGAATGGTGTCTCCCTACAGAGCAAAAGGCAGGTTTGCTTGCTGCCCGTTAAAAAATATTTGACTTTCACAAGCTCAGGATGCATGCGGGGCATCAACCTGGGCATCTGTGCGATGCCCCTTTGGGAGAGGAAGTCGATGCCAACAGATTGATTATGCTGCTTGCTGTGCTGTGAATAATAATGTTCTTTGTCTCTGACCCGGGGGGTTTCCTGTCTTCTGCCAGCATCCATGAAACTGTGGCAGGCTCTCTTATTAGCTTCCTTGTTGAGTAAAGTCTCAGTTGCTTCCAGTTCCTGAAAACGCACCCAGAAGTACCAAGAGATAAAACCCACCACTGAATTTGGCTCAGTAGGCAGGTACTGTGATGCACTGGATGATAGAGAGGTGACCTAGTCAGGAAGGCCATTGTGTGCTCTAGGAAAGCTGATATTTTCTTATAAATTTGTCATCAAGTTCCAGGAAAAACACAGCATAATAATGTGGTGACTCTCTGACTTTGTGTCTTCGAGAATCATCTTCCATTTCTTTTAAAGTCTCATCGGCATCACCCAGTCCTAGAACATAAACATGCTAGCAACTGTACAAGGCTGCTCATCAGAATGCAACTCTAACAGTTGATTTTTATGCATGGTGGCATACTGGAAGTGGAGGTAAGACCTGTCAGAGAATGGGATAGAGTTTTCTGCATGCATCATTTACTGGATATTTTTGAAAGTGGAAGAAGATGGTATTTAATCTATCTATAACACAGATGAGGAAGGAAGGTGAGGCTTAGAGAGTCTATGAAGCATGCTTTTGATTTATGTAGTTAATGATTCTGGTCGTTAATTCCAGTGTGTGGGTTTTTCCTCACACCACAAAGCAATTCTGTAACACCAGCAGGGTGTCCTACAATTCAACCCAATTCTGACACTATCTACTCAGAGACAGCATCAGATTTCACATCTGAAGGGTTCAGTCCTACAAGACTGGTCTCCATTTCAAATGCCAATTGCAAGTTCAGGTTGTCACCTCTGCCTCTGATCAACTAGCTATGGATCAGAGATTCCCATAACCCCCTCCTTGGGTTTCACTAATTTGCTAGAGCAGCTCACAGAACCCAGGAAACTAGTTTATTCACTAGATTACTAGTTTATTATAAAGGATATTAGAGGATATGAATCAACAGCCAGCTGAAGAGATACATAGGGCAGGGTCCGGAACAAAGGATCTTCTTTCCTCTTGGAGCTGTGGCCTGGCACGGAGGCAGGTGGAGGTGTTCTGGTTCACCAACCCAGGTCTCCAAACCCCCTCCTTTTGGGTTTTTAAGGAGGCCTCATTAAATAGGCGTAATTGATTAATCATTGGCCATTGGTGATTGATTCAATCTCCAGCCATTTCCCCCTCCCCGGAAATCGGTGAGTGGGACTGAAAGTTCCAACCCTCTGTTCATGGTTCGTTCCTCTGGCAACCAGCCCCCATTCTTAGGCGATTCCCAAAAGTCACCTCATTAACATAAACACGGTTGTGGTGGAAATGGGGCTTGTTATGAATAAGAAGACACCCACTTCGCCTTTATGGCTCTGAAGACTTTTCAGGAACTCAGGACAAGAGACCAAATATTATCCCAAAAGATGCTCCCATTGCTCTTATAGCTCAGGAAATTCCAAGGGTCTTGAGAGCTGTGAGCCAGGAACTGTGGACGAAGACCAAATATACATTTCTTACAAATCACAGTATTGCAGTAGGTAATAAAGCTATGGGCAGGACTTCAAAGAGCATTATTTTTCCTACACGGAAGCAGAGACAGCAAAAGACATAAGTAAAATACTGAAGAAAAAGTTCATGTAATATGGCTCGGCTAACAAGGAGAGGGAAATGACGGTGATAAATAGTCACGTTAAACTATCAGACTTGTGTTCTCCAAGGGGTAAAAAACTTTTTAAAATTAAAAGCACAAAAAATAATCTTACTCTTTTTAGATATAAAGATATATGTATATAGTACATAAGGAAATGCAGAGTATGTCTGTGGTATTAAAGTAAAACAGGGAGGGGAAATTAGGAAAAAGCCTCCATGGGGGTGGAGTGGGAGGATGATGAGCTACTAGGCACTGAACCTGAGTTAAGGGACAAATTATAAATTATTACTATTTCCTCCAATAGCATTAATAACCACTCACCAAAAGTAAGTAAATAAGAATTTATTAATGTCTATGGGCTCAGTGTTGTGCATGACACTTTAATGAGCACATTATATAATATTAAGGCATGGTCCTCAAGAAATATGTATTTATGGCATGGGAAAAATATACATGAAGCATGATGTCATGCTGAAAATATTTAATAATCCTGTCTCTGGGTCAGGGGAAATCCTGATTTGTAGCATTTGTTGATTTCCATGGTGAAATACTTGGATCTTGGCCAATATCCTATACAAACATGGAGTCCCAGAACGTGGAAACTGGAAGAAGTGCAGTGGTGTACAGTGATACAGGATTTCTACCACGAAGATACAACAGACCTAACCTCAAGAGCGTAGATAATACCAAAATGAAGTAAAATAATTAGTTGGTGATGGGTTTCAAGTATTTATTATCTTTTCAAATAATGTGTTTAATTTTAAGATTATATAATTACATTTTTAATGGAGACTATGTTTAACAACCGCATTTCAAAATTCCTGGAAAGTGAGCCCTCAGCGATCGGGAGGCTGTGTGAGCTGGGTGCAGAATAGCATTGCAGCAACTACAGAGAAGGAGGACGTGGTGTGTGAATAAGCCTTTGATTACACAGGATGCTCTTCGAGAATTCACGAGTTGATTAACTGATGCATCAACTATTCCAACTGATAAAAGAGTTACGCATACTTTGTCCTCACTTTTCTTTTGTCCTGTGTAAAACTACCTGTTAGTTGACTTTAGTTTTTTTCCCTTTCAGAGTTTCTTTGGGTTTTGTTAGCTTTTCACAAACTCACTTTGTTGCAGGTAGCTTTATTATTGTTCTATGTAAAATGTTTAAGTTATGTGACAACCTAGTTACAAATCCTTTTAATCGGATCCATGTGTCCTTTCAGTATGGATTCAGAACTTTTTAAAGCAGCAACCAAGGTTTCCTATTTAAAAAGTTAATAATGCTTCAAAATGAAACTTATCAACCCTACCATGTGAAAATGCAAATTTACATTTAAATAAAAATTCACATTTGTTTATAATGCAATTGTTGATTGGTTGCTATCCTCTCCTGAAACCCTTTCTCTAAAGGAGATGGGGTCAAGTTGTTATGACTTGGGGTGGGAAAGAGGATGATACGGTTGAAAGAGAAAGTGAGGTCTGGGGTTTTATTAGTAGGTTTAGGAGACAGGTATTAAAGTTAGCTGCATTGATACTGTTACCCCGCTGGGCACCATCTGCTCGCTGCAAGACAAAAGCCAATCGTCAAGAGACAAGATGGTAGAAAAAAGAAAAGGTTTATTACAGTTTGCTAGCAAAAGGGAAGATGGCCGACTCATGTCCAAAATAACCATCTTAAGGGGGCACAGAATCTTACAGCAGTTATATAGGCTGGTGGGTTACAGGGGATGGGGTTAGGAATGTTGACCCTCAGGTGTTACAGACTGGGAGTCGCCACACCAGATCTTTCAGTTTTCATCGATGATGGCTATCAGCATAGACTCTCTGTTCAGGGGATCATCATCTTCCTAAGAAACTCAAAAGAACAAAGTTATCATCTCATTGCAGCTGGGAGGTACATGCACAAGCAGGGGTCGTAAAATCAACAGAGCAGTTAGATCTCCTGGAGGGTGCAAATCCAGCTGAGTTAGTTAATCAGAGGTCGCTCAAAGTTACAATAGGGTTTCTTTTCTATAATATGGCTTCCCTTATGTCAACCTTGTGTTGAGCCAGTATCAATACTCCACCATATTAGATAGTATCTTCCTATAATTTACAGATTTTATTTGTTCTTTTTACAGATAATGTTTGAAGATTTTCTAAGATTGTGCTTCAGGAATTTTATATTTGGACAAAATGGACGACAAACAAAATGCAGGCAGTACCTGTTCTCAGCACACAAAAGCTCCCTGGGGATTAAGAATTCAGCAACAGTCATTTATCCTAGTGACCCAGCAGAAGATTCAGAGAAAGTTGGCCTGCCTCCCTCCATTTGGGTATGAATCAGGCACAATTACAGTAGATACCCTGACTCAATTGGAGTCATGAGGAGATTATTCTACATCCATCAATCTAAATCAAGGATTGGCAAACTTGTATTTTTTAATCATAAGCCAATGACACATTAAACTATAATTAAAGGATAGAAAGTTAAAAGCACTTTTTTTCTGTGAGGTTATGGAGGTTTGTTTTGTTGAAACATGTAAACATGTTTCTCACCTTTTAAAGGGATTAATAATGAGGACACAAAATTCCTGTTGGTTTTACTAAAACCTTTTATAAGATTTAATTCTTCTATCTCCTGCTTCCACTTATTGAAGTCGACATGTCAGTAAAAGTAATATAGTGATTGAATTTGAACATTTTCAATGGATGAATATTTTATTTTATGAGGAAAAAAAAGACAGGCAGGAAACAATTTGTGAACTTAACTATAGGAATGTGCTAAATTTGATTTCTTACATTCAGTTATGGGGAGGTTAAAATGCAGGAAGCTTTCCCGGGAATACTAAGGCTATTATGCAGATTGAAACGCTTTACTCCTACAGGGTCATTCATATTTACTTTCTCAGAGTGGCAGTCGAAATGTTTTGTTGGTCAAATCTGATGTTTAAAAACACTTATGGAAATGATGTTACGTTTTTTGAGAAAGCTGCCTAAAGCTCTTGGTTTTTCAACTAGGGATATTTCTGGGAAAGCAAATAACTGATATCACAGATCTTTCTGCTGGTTTTAATGGCAAGCTTATTGTTTCTTTAAATGTGTTCTCATTTAACTGATTCGCAGGGCATGGCCAGAACTTTACTGGGGATGAAAATCAGAGGCTACAGTTAAGATGCTGTGGGGAAAAAATGTGCTAGAGGATACTTTGGCTGTGTTTCCACAACACTACAGAATCACAGTGAATTACATGTTTGGACTGTAACAAAGTCAATGAGTTTCTGGTGGAAAATTGCTGCGTTCAGACTAGGTCGCTAATATGTGGTGTATGTGTTTATTTCGGAGTGTGGATAACTTTTATGGAACAGCATTTTTCCATCAGAAGAATCAGTCAGTATATTTCCCTGCTTCCCAAACGTTGGGACCCAGAACCATCTTGCTATAATGAGCTCCTTACTGTAAGATGGAAGTTTGGCTCCCTCTTTGCAGATTGCATTTGTAATAGAGCTTAAGTTTGAAAGGTGCCCTGAAATGTATGTATAAGTGTAAGTTTTAATTATTTTTTATTATTATTATTTTGGGCGGAGTTGAGGAAGACTAGCCCTGAGCTAACATCCATTGCCAATCCCCCTTCCCCTCTTTTTACTGAGGAAGACTGGCCCTGGGCTAACATCCGTGCCCATCTTCCTCTACTTTATACGGGACACCACCACTGCATGGCTTGACAAGTGGTGCCTCGGTCCCCACGCGGGATCCAAACCTGTAAACCCCGGCCCGGCAAAACGGAGCACTCAAACTTAACCACTACACCACCAGGCCGGCCCCATGTTTTAATTATTAACAACTAAAATTTCCCAATCTGCTTTGGTTGTTACCATTTGGGTGAAGTCAGGTGCCTGAGATTCCATATCTGCCCTGAGAGTCTAACTATCTAAATACTACCTATTTTAAGGATGTGCAAATACAAGGACCCAGAGGGTATTTAGCTAAGGAAAGTGCTATCACGAAGCCTGAATAGTCTCCAGGAACTCAGCTTTATTTTAATATTTGCAGCTCTGAACAGAATTGGCCACATTGCTTTCAGAATTTGCATGGGACCTTTTCATGTCCAGATAAAAAATATATAACTTAATATAACCATTTGGAAGAGTTTTTTCCCTTGGGATCTTTTCATCTGGAAACTGAGGAGGAAAGGACAAATTCTATTCCCACTCATGCTCAAAGAGCCTTCTTGCTAAACCATGTGTTGAACAATTCAAGAATTCATTTCCAAACAAATTCATATATAGCCAAAGGAAACATGACCATGAAAGATACTGTGGATTTGTCTGAGAAAATCTGAAATCAAAGACAGTCAATTCTGTTTCTGGGTAACTCAGAGGGAACACAAAATTGAAATTAGGAGGTTTTTAGAAGTGGACTGGCTGTCCTAATAGGGCTGCAGTCATCTGAATGGAAAACACACTCAATTTGTGTTGGTAGACCTTGAAATTGAACGGCCAATTTGGTCTGGCCATTAAGTCAGTCTTGATTTGGTCTGGGCATTAAGACAAGCTTCAACCAGTTTGAATGATTTTTGTTTTAAAGTTTTAACACTGTTTGGCATCATTTATAAAAAAAAAAGTTTTGGTCTCAAGATGACAGAAAGAATAAAGAAAACACATTACACCTTTTCCCCCTGAAAACTAAAATATGAAAGACTACATGAAGAATTCAGTTTAAAAATGTTTCTCTCCACTTTGACATAATGGAATTTTCCACCCCATATTTATGCATTTCTTCCTCCCATTTCATTCCTAAATAAATCTAGAGACAAGAATGGAAGAAACCTCTTCCATGGTTACATTGGGCCTTAAATAATGAAGTCATTTATTTAACTAGGATTATTTTTGTTAAACATGACAGGATTACTGTATGAGTAGTTGCTGGATTTATTATTTATTAAGTATCATATCCTGTGCTAAGCACAATCCTGCACTGTCTAACTCAGTTTAATTCTGCAGACAAAACATTCAGCATGAGAAATTGAACACCCCCATACTTCTTCAATCTCCATTGAGCATTGCATTTGACATAACTAACACGCATTTCCTGGAAGAATGGGTTTGCTTAGTGCCATACATTCCTATATAAAGGGTCCAGATGACCACAGTTATTTGGAGTAGTAGAGTTAGAGATGTGCATGCCTAAAATATCCAGGAAAGTTGATTGTGGGATTGGGCGAGTGTATTTTTTTTTCTGCCAAAAGGTAAAAGGATAACGAAAAATTTTTTAATTTAATAAAAAACCATTAAAAATGATTTGAAACAAAAATAGCATGAAGAGAGACTGGGCATCGCAAACTTTGGAAGTCAACGGTTTCACTAGAACCATACTCAAACTACCCCCATTAGCAGGGGGTTGCTGGCCAACGGGAATTGCTTTGGAAGCCAAGGATGGAGGAAGCAGGAGAAAATTCTAAGGCAAATCCACTTCCCTCAAGTAGTTCTTTGATCAGAGCACCACAGAATGACTTTCACCTTGGAGGTAATCCCATCATGGTGACTAAGTTGTGGAATGTGACTTAATTGGTACCATATGTATTAATTACTTATAAAAAGGCAGAATGAGGAAAAGCAAATATGGTCAAACTCCATTTCTTTTTCTGGGTGTGATTGTTGCCATGCTTGCAAGTAATACATTTCCTCACTCGAGGACTGAAGAATCAAATCCTAGCCACTTAAACTCCCTTCTGTATGATCTGCATTTCTGGGAAAGAGTACATAGTCCAGGAGTGTCTCTCGTTATATTACGTCATGTTTGCTGCTCAAAAATCCACAGAATTGGTCAAGAGAGGAATTACTCTTAGCGTATCATTGTGCACAGCTGTTGATTCTTGAAGTTGCACAATAAAGGTGTGTGAGTTAGGTCTCAGATCCAGGTTTCTTGATTCCTTCCTCCTGATGTTGTAAAAAAAATTTTAAATGTTATTTAAAAAGTCAGCCTGCTGAGATTTTCACGTACTTAGTGAGTGTCAAGAATCATAGCAACAGGAGAATTTCATCCTTAATGGCAAGGTTTGGAAAACTATAGTCTCTGGGCCAAGTCCAGCCACCACTTGTATCAGTACAGATGGCAAGCTGTGAAAGAATTGTACATTTTAAATGTTAAAAAATAAACAAAAGAAGAATCTTTACTGACACATGAATATTATATGAAATTTAAATTCCAGCATCCATTGATAACGTTTGATTAACACACAACTATGCCCATGCATTTCTGTACTGTCTGTGCAAGCCTTCATGCTTCATGCTGCACTGGTAGGGGTGAGTAGTTGTGACAGAGACTGTCTGGCCCACAGAGCCTAATTTAGTTCCTATCTGCACCTTTACAGAAAATGTCCTCCCAGTCTTGGTTTAGGGAAATGCCTTGAAGTTTCTCTTTAAGATTAATGCACCCCTATGTTCATTGCAGCATTATTCACAATAGCCAAGAAGTGGAAGCAACCCAAGTGCCCATCAACTGATGATTGGATAAAGAATATGTGGTATATATATACAATGGAATATTACTCAACCATTAAAAAAAGACAAAATTGTCCCATTTGCAACAACCTGGATGGACCTGGAGGGTATTATGTTAAGCGAAATAAGCCAGACAGAGAAAGATAAATACTGCATGATTTCACGCATATGTGGAAGATAAACAAACACATAGATAAAGAAAACAGATTAGTGGTTATCAGAGGAGAAGGGGGTTGGGGGGTGGGTGAGGGGGATAAAGGGGCACATATGTATGGTGATGGATAAAAATTAAACTATTGGTTGTGAGCACAATGCAGTCTATACAAAAACTGATAAATAGTAATGTTCACCTGAAATTGCACAATGTAATAAACAAACATGACCTCAATAAAATAAATGGAAAAAAAATATCTCTTTAGGAGTGAAGAGTGATACCTCTAAACCTGACCTGGCAAGAGAAGCTAAAAGAAAGAGAAAGACCAACTGTTTTGTATAATTGAGGAATTTGGGGTTTCAAAGGACAGGTCTGGCGAGAGGGTGAGAGTTGCGCAAAGCTATGTCAGAGATGAGGATGGGGGGAAGAATGTGGGGACATGCTGGAGTAGAGGGCACACCCCAACGTAGAAGGAGGGGGGCATATTAGTGGTTCATGGTCAGCAGGAAATGCCCCGTGTCACCAGGGGACAGCCAAGGATCTTTAAGATCAGAACTTCCAGTATTTATTTTAAAGGAATTGCTCCTGTTGTCCTCTCCATAATCCCTCGCCAATGCCCTACACTTTCCTTGGTCTTGTCAGAGTGTCCAGTGGGGGGTCTGAAGCCAGTGGGGTGGTAAAGGAGACCTGGAAGGCACTGTGGGGGATCAGAAATTGCCACCCCAAAATGTCCCTCTTTGGTTTAGTTATTTTTAAGAACAAATGATTCTGAAAGAAACTTTGACCTTCCCCCAACTGCCTAAAAGAATTTAAGATAGAGGGTCTATCCCAGGAAGGAGCCAATATCATAAGATAACTATAGTGTAGTATAAACTAGGTGTGGTGGACAGGGAGGAACTTAACAAGGGCCGATTTAATCAAAGTCATCTCCACCTCTCACTGTCTCTACAAGGCATGGCCAACATTTTTTTTATCAAACATTTGCTTTTCCATCTCCATGTGAATTGCTTTGAAGTCCCAGACAACTTCCCCCAACATGCTCCTTTGTCCTTAGGTGAAGATGGTATTTAAGGTGGTGGCTTGCACCATTTTGGTGAATTACTCAGTTTTCTTGGGTTTCTCCCATGTAGACATGTTACTAAATTTGTTTGATTTTCTCCTGTTACTCTATCTCATGTCAACGTAATTCTTAGACCAGGCAGAAGGGCCTAGAGAGTAGAGGAATAGTTCTTCCTCCCCTTCAGCGCCATGACAGTTACAGTGGGAACAAACCATGACCAGTACAGCCCCAGCCCAAAACGCTGACTGCCCACAGTTCACAATCCCCCTGGTCCCCATGGGAATGGTGATAGGCTGCCAAAGCAGAACATGGGATAGGCCCTTGATCCTTTAACAGGTGGCTATTACAAGAAGACCTCAAAGACAAGACTGAGGGCCATGCTTGCGGCTGACGTTCAGGTACCACTCTGTAGTCACAAAGTGGAAAATGCTTAGGTGCACCATCTCCACAACTGCAGTTATCACCCCACATCACTCCAATTATTAACTTTAATTTGACCTATCCTCTTAGCTGTTAAATGTTCAGAACATCTACTCCTGAATCACCCTGCAAATATATCTTTGGGTACAGGAAGGAGGTAGGAAAATAATAATGTTTTCGAAAAGTGCCAAATGGATTCTGAAGATAATCTTATTTCAGAGAAAATAATTAAATGAATGTTGTTTTCTCTTTAATTGCTTCACACTTAAAATCAAAGTGCTCGGGTTAACACTTTTCTATATCTAATTGAATTTTCATGGTTCCCTTTATTATAAGACTAGGTTATAGGGAAGGGTGATGACTTTAATGTGATTATTATGTTGTTACACAAAGTTATATCGTCAAAGAATATGCAGCACTGTACATTTTTTTCTTCTTCTTGTGGAATTTCACACAGTATAGCACTGACTTCAGCTGTGAGCTGGGGTACGTATGCAGGACAGTAGTCAATTTCTACTTTTAAGTTATGAATAACTTTCAAAGAGTTAAGTCATAGCTACAATGTTAAGAAAAAGTTAGAAAATGTATCTTATGTATTTAACTATTAAATTATTCAAGGTGTAGTTTTAAAAAGAAGGACATTTCTGACATAACTATGTATAATGTTACATCTTTCTACTGCCTTCATTAACCATAGTTTTGTTTGATGAATGGCACTTTTTTCTCCTAGACATTGAATGAGATCTGCTGTTCTAGCAAAGGCACTTTAAATCCATTGCCACGTTAGAATGGTTTTTAAAAACCTGCGCCTGAAATTTCAACATCAACATAAAAAAATCATAATTCCTGATCTCACCTTATTTTTACCTTTTGCGTGATATTTTTCATCCTTCATCTCCTGCCTGGATGCTTTAGGGAAATTGTAAATCAATATATTTTTCAGGTACCATATGATTTCTGCACACTGTTAGGCAATATTGGAGTGGCACAAGAGATATTTCTAAGACTAGTGCTTGTTTTGAAATGGAAGGTTCTAAATGTATGCATGTTACAAACACAGTGATGAAGAGCAGGTGCTCCTATCTTAGAAGAAAATGAATAAACAATCCAAGCAGTAGCAACTGTGCAACCCTATTCCCATTTATGATTTCAATGTTCAGGGCCCAGGGAAAGAGATAATAGAGGCTGACCACACTGTGCCATGCTCAGTATAGACAGTCACGTTCCAAAACTATGATCCAACCTGTGGAAAAATCAGAATTTATGAAATAATTTCAATATTTTAGGGTCTATATGAGTAGTAATAGTAGGTAGTGGCTATAATTAGGCTGAGAAATCACTGGATTTAACAGTTCCAGAAAGTTTGTCCTTAAACCAAGGATTTCAAGTCACTCTCCCATGTTTTCTAATAATAGTTCAAAATTGTCTTTCTCAATTCCATCTTTCATCCAATGCATCCTACATGTTTTCACATGTAGCAGTTACACTGTCATATATTCAGATTCCATTGATATTCTATACTTTAGGTTCCATATATATTTTATCTAATATATAATTGCACGATGGACAGCGAACAATGTCTTAATGATGTTGATTCTTCAGAAATTTTTTTGTGTGATTTCCTCTGGAACACAGGCTAAAGTTTGTAAATGATTCAGATGCCCTGCAAAAATAATGCACAGTGTCTTTTTTTGTTGTATATATTTCACAACCTTTTTAGAACATTTCAATTAGGTCAAGCTTGTTAATTAGGATTTTCCAGGTTTTATTCTTGTTTTGTTTTGTTTCTGTTTCCTTTTGCAATCCTTGACAGAGCCTCACTCAATTCTCCCACTAAATATGTGTTTTTAAAATATCTTTAGGTAATTCTGTCATTTTAAGCTGTATATATGTCAAGACCCTGTTAGCATTAGAAAATACAAGTCTGAGGTTATCATGGATTTTTAGTGGGATGTTTATCTGGTAATGAAATATTCCTAACCTCTATTTATCAGTTTTGTCTTCAATTCAATACCATGTCAGCCTCATTTTAGTTATTGTTTTCCTGGTGTGAAAATTTCATTGCCATCATTTTCAAACTCTTTTCATCATTGTGTTATATACAGACAGGTCACTAGTAAATAGTTTAGACCTATGTTATTTTATTTATTTAGTTTTAATTCAACCTGTCTGTGTCTTTTAATAGGGAAATTAAGCCTTTTATGTCTACTGAAATTGCTGATATAATTAGCTATATTCCTATATCACTAACTGTATTTCCATTTCCCACCCTGCCCTTTATCTGTCTTCCTTTTTTCTTTTTTTTTCTGACCTCTGGTGATTTTATTCATTATTGGATCAATTTTCTTACTTTTCTCCACTTGCTCTTTTAAATATTCAGATTTCCAATTTCCTAATGAACTTTAAAAGTCTTAAGTATCTTTCTCCTCTTTCTGCACAGACAATGGTGGTAATGTATTCAAACTGGCCAAATACCTTCTCCACCTCTCATTCCCTATTCATATTGTTCAGCATTTCTATTCCAGCTTACTTTTCAGCATAAAATTGTAATATTTCTTTAAAGTTATTTTTGCAATTAATATGCACTAATAGATTTACCAAAATGGCTCATAGTGGCCTTGACTTATCTTGTATATTGAATCCTAGTACAACCTATTGGATTTAGTAGTCTCTGTGCTAAAGTATATTCTTTCATCGTATCTTTATAAAAGGTTTTTGAGTAAAACATTTTTGGAGTCATTTATGCCTGGAAAATATCTTTATTTCTTTTATTCACTGTGGCATCATAGATGGCTGTGATTGGAATTCCATATTCTCAGACACTGTGCATAAACATTTCAAATATACTGTGATGGACAATATATTTCTGAGGTTACCCCAGTGATCCCCACTTCCTGGAGTTCACATCTTTGTGTAATTCCCTCCCATAAATTGCAGGTGGGACATGTGACTTCTTTCTAGACAAAACTATGGAAAATTTTAAAGGAGACTGCAGATGTAATTTATGGTTCCAAATTTACTGATTTTTAGTTTATCTTAAGGAAGGTTATCTTGGTTGGGTTTGATTTAATCAGATGAAAGTTCTTAAAAGAAGGACTGGGCCCTCCCTGAGAGAAAGACACTCCTTGTGGCTTGATGAAATAAGCATCCACATTGAAAGAGGTGACTTGGCCTTTACCTGTGTTGGACAATTTTACGCTGACCTCAATGACGCCCCAGTTTTGGTACACCACCTTGTATGTGCCCCTTTCCGTGCATGTGCCCAGGATCATGGGATGTCACATTCATGTTTACTTATGCAACATAAAACTCCATCTTGCTAGCGGACTCTCTCTAGAGACTTTCTTTTGCTGACGTTGAAGATATAGGTGGTCATATTAGAAGGCCCACCTGGTGAGCAGCTGAGGATGGCCTTGGAGATATGAGAGTAGCGTCTACCTCATAACCAGAAACGGCCGGAACACTCAGTTCGATAGCCGCAATGAACTTGATTCTGCCAACAACCTGGGCAAGTTTGGAAGCAGATTCTTCCCAGCCAGCCAATGTCTCAGTTGCACCCTTGTGAAACCCTGAGCACCAGACTCTTAAGCCAGGCCCAGGTTCCTGACCTGCAGAAACAGTGAGATAATAAATGTTTAAGCTGCTATGTTTTACGATAATTTGTTCCATAGCAATAGATAACCAAGACATGTATGATTCCACTATAGTGTAGGTGAAGCAGAGAGCTTAAGACCTTGGTTCTGAATCCAAACAGACTTTCCTCTTTACTTCTCTCACTCATTTTGCTCATCTACTAATTGGGGTAAATAACAGCCCCTCCAGCATAGGGTCATTATGTGGATAAAGTGTGGATTTTTTTAGAGCCCTTAGCAGAGTGAGTGACTTAGTGTACATATTTAATAAAGCTATCATTATTGTCGTTTTTATCATTAATGTTCAAGGAACTGATCATGCTAAGAAACTAATATTGCTTAGCTAGTATTTTTTCTACTTCTTAAGGCCAAATATGGAGAACTATTTAGACAGAAAGTACTTGTCTGAAGAACTCATGCTTTCAGAACCTCTGACCCTCTCTTGGTTGTGTGACAGGTCTAAATATTAGGTCTCTCCTCTCCCAAGATCTCTGTAATTATGTGCTTTCTACACTCACCCCCAAACCTCAGCAATCTATTGATTTTTGAAGTGAATGCATTGATTTTTTTTCTCTCTTATATTACAATGCCAAAGGCTTTTAATAAATGAGCAGTGGCCTGTATGTGAACTAACAGAAGTCCCTCTGATGGAGTAGATATTAAGATACCATCCAGACATATAAGCAGAATCATTGATAAGGCCCCAGCAATGAAACTCTTAGTCATCATGTGCTGGTAGATCCTTGGACGGCAAACCCCAACCAAAATAGGTCACTCTTCTCTAGTTATGTAGCTTTCAAAATCATAATAATCATAATTTAAAAAGTATTCTAATTTTTATGCATTATGGTTGTAATAAACATTACTAGCCTTTTGTTACTTATGGCAATTTCTCATTGGCACCCAAGTTACTTGATTTTGAAAGAAGAAATCTCAACTTTCCTTAAGACTGTTTAATCTGAACGGATCAAACAAGAAAAGTGACACATAAAAGTGAAAGTTAGATTACTAATGCATAAAAAGTATTACTTAGTTTTCCTCCATCCTGTCTCATTTATTCTCTCTCTGCAAATGCTTTTCTTGAAAGAGAGTCTTTAAAAAATTAATAAATGATTCTGCTGTGAAGAAGTGATCAATTATCAATAGGGTATACTTGGTGAAAATTTGGGAACAGATATTGTACTCGTTTTCTACTGTTATTTAACAAATTACCTCAGTCATAGAGGCTTGAGACAATATAAGTTTATTATCTTATAATTTCTGTGCCTCTGGAATCCACATATGGCTTAGCTGGATCCTTGTTCAGGATCTCAAAAGGCTACAGTCAAGGCAGTGGCCAGGCTGTGTTCTCACCTGGAGGTTTGAATGTGGAAGAATCCATTTCCAAACCCATGCAGGTTGTTGGTGGGATCCATATCTTTGCAGCAATGTGATTGAGGCCCCTAACTCTTGCTACCTGTTAGTGAGAGGCCGCCCGCAGGTCATAGAGGCTGTCCACAACTCCTAGAGGCCACCCACAAATCCTGGTCACTTGGGATTTCCAACATGGACACTAATGTCACCAGGCTTGTAAAGAGAGTCTCACAGGTCAGTGAGGGCTTGGTCCATGTTAAGGGCTTTGTCCATGTTAAGGGCTTTCATTATTACATTCAAGACTACCCAGGAAAATCATCCTTTTAGTAAGCTCAGAGTCAAATAATTTGGGAAATTAGTTACATCAGAAAAATTCCTTCATTCTTGCCATGTATTTGGCCAGAAGCAAATCACAGGTCCTGCTCATATTCAACAGGAGGGGATTTTTTAGGGGTGGGAACCACAGGGACTACCATAGGGTCTGGCCACCACAGACAGTTTGAATGATAGTCTCAAAGAAAGACATGCGAGGACACTAATAGTGAGGAAAAAATAACATGGGAATTAAATTTATACACACACACACACACACACACACACACACACACACACACGGGTAGAAAAGGTACCAACCTACTGCTGAGAATTGAGTCTTAATCCTAGTTTCCCCATCAATTTTGTGACCTAGACAAGCGTGTTTAAGTCTCTGAGCTTTAGAATCATCACTGGTAAAATGCCTCTTTGGACTAGAAAATGTTTATGGTCCCAACCATATCTAACCTCCTGTGATACTTAGATATCTATGATGTATTTATAGGTTATTGATTGGAGGAAAATATGATTGAGGCCTCTGCTATACAATATGATACCCACTAGCCACACGTGACTGTGAGCACTTGAAATGTGGCCGGTCCAATTTGAGATGTACTAGACGTATGAAATGCCCATCGGATTTCAAGAACTTAGAACAACCACACACAAAAAGCAAGAATATGAGATGTATGATTAACATTTTTTATATTGATCACATGTTAGGATGATAATATTTTGTCTATATTGCGTCACGTTAAATATATTACTAAAATTGATTCCATCTGTTTCACTTTACTTATTTTTAAAGTGGTTTCCAGAAAATATGAAGTCACACAATTGGTTAGCCTTGTATTTCTACTGCACAGCACTGATTTAGATTCTTTTCTATCTATTTACGTTCACTTGCTAGATTTCTCTTTTTTTGGAGGGGAAGGAGCGCAATTACATGAATCTAAAATTATATCTACACTAGTCAAAAGTTCCTAAATATATATTTTTGTATTTCAACTAATTCATTTTTCCAGTATATTGAAACTTCTCAACAGATCAATGACAGCAACTATCCATTTCAATATAATAAATCACAAAGAAACATCTTTTTCACATACCAAAATATAACCAACCCTTACATCAGATTGAAGGAAGAGCACATTACCATATTTACCCAAAAAGATTTTATGAAGATTTAATGGAATAATAGTTATAAATTACTTACCTTCTATTACATATTAAATTCTATTTTATTATTTTTTTAATTATTACAAAGTTATTTAAAGCAGTGACAATCTTCAGAAATATTTTCTATAACATTCATGCATTTTTGTGGACAATTTTACATTACAGATTTGATCGTTTAGATTACTAAAATTAACAAGTCAGTCAAACATGTGAAATGGTCACCTATTTTACAAAAATATCCGTCACTCCCCTGGCCATTAGGTCCAATCCTACCCTCCTTTCAGGGGCAGACAAACCAAGCTATATTTTCAAATGGATCATCAATTTGACCCAAAGAGTTCAATGATGTGGCCCAGACAGACATCATCATAGACAGAGGTCACGGAAATCACCTACTATTGGCACTGAGTGAGTTATGAGGTTAATTCCTACCTGCCTTCTCCACCTCACCTGTGGACTGTAAACACTGGGGCTTGTTTTAAGAGCCACTCATGCCGGGTAAGAATCCCACCTGTTGCCAGTTGAACTGGGACGTCTGTGAGTTGAACGTGGGTATTGACATTTAAAAAAATGTTATCCGGGTCAATCCAGCATTGGTATCACTGAGTCACAGATTGTAATTTTTGACCTAAATATATGTATTTGGGACAGCTTAGGAGTGAACGAAAAGAAAAGAAAAGAAAGAGAGAAAGAAAGAAAGAAATACATAAATCATGCTATATTATGTCTGCAGCTCTGATTTTCTCTTTAGCTCTTAGTCATTGCTTAATTCTACATCTCAGACTATTTTCTTCTAAAATATTGATATTCATGATCTCTGACTTACCTATCTTTTTTTTTTTTTTTTGGCCTGAAGAGGATCCAGAAAGAGTTGCATACATCCATTAGACACAGGCAGACTTCCTCAGTGACTGTGAACATATAAAAATTCCTTGGGTGGCTTATGCTTTCACCGAAACTGGACCTGAATAACTTCTAAAATAGTCGTGACCCCAGAAGGGAGAAAAAGAGTCATTTGAAAGCTGCGGGAATTTTTTTTTTCTCTCCCCGAGTTAGTGAAGTCTTAACTTCTCATCTGATGGAAAACAGCTCGTACTTCGGAAAAACAAACAAACGTGCCTTCTTGGATGGAAGAGCTAAAACAAAAGGATGCCTGGATTCATCTGGGTTTTCTGATAAGGAGATTCCAACATGGATCCTTGGAGAAGCAGATGAGATGTGATTACATGGGAAAGCATTGTTTCAGGAGAAATACCTGTGTGAGGGAAAATGGGGTGGGATCTGGGTGAGGCTGTGAGACCCACCTGAGCTGAAAGCAAGTCTGACTTTGAATGAAAGAAAGAGGATGGGAATAGGAAGATTGGGAAAGGCAGTCTGGGAGTCTTCAAGACAAAGTTGATCATCATCGGCGAAGTCTTCTGTCTCCCAGGCATTGACCTGTCCTAGTATCCCTGCCACACTTGAACATTGTGGGGGATTAGTCTACGGGAAGTACGACCAGAATACAAATAAGGTGACAGATTTCAGAGCACAGCACCTTGGGCTCCTGGTAACCACATTCCCTGCAGTTGAGGAACTGAGAAGTGCATTCTTATGGCTACTCAAGGGCCATGTTGTCCGGGGGAGTTTCTCCAAGACCCACTGCACCTGATTCCAGAGCATGGAATTGCAGAGCAGACGTACCTAGGAACCTATTTCTAGTCCTCTTTTTTTCTGTGTTGTGACTCTCAACTGCTCTACAGTCAAGTTTTGTGTAGTATCCCAGCTTAGAATTTGCTGAGCTGTGGGAGATGGAAGGTCGGGCGTGTGCCCAGGCTTAGCAGAGCGGCAGCCCAGTGGATGCCTGGCCACAGAGGGCTGCATAAGGTGCCCTAATGTGAGCTCAGGGCTGACAACTCAGCTATCGTGTTTCTTAAAACAACCCCCAGTGACTACAACCCACAGTTGAGGTGAAGAAGGCCCGCAGGAATTGACCTCATAACTCACTCAGTGCCGGTAGTAGGTGAGTTCCAGTGACCTCTGTCTATAATGACGTCTGTCTGGGCTGGGGATGGGGAAGATGGAGGGAGATCTCTGAGGAGGGGCACCTACTCTTTGGTGATGAGTAGAGACGCTTTAGGAGAAATGCAGGAAAACGCTGGGCTTCCTGCAGGCACATAGCATGGGGACTGGGACCTTTACCCATGAGTCTCCTGGTCATATTTTGTTTTATACTCCCCTTTTTCCCAGAAGGGGAAACTCACACACGTCAACTAGAAACTTCATCTCGTTCATGCTCTAAACTTGCGTCTACCGGAAGTAATAAAATCGTACTAGGAACGCAAATTTAAATTCTAACCTGGGGGCATGGTTTTCTTCTAGGCACTGCTGCACTATTTTCCCAACTTCCAGATGGCTTGGTAATGGGATCTATTTAATGTTTTCAAGTTTAAGTCTTAATCTAATATAATTCTTCTAGGAAGGTTCAGCATATTTTTCCTGAAATTTCTTGAGTTTGCCTAGTTCTGCAGTTCAGATGTTCTGCAGTTCAGATGTTCTGCTCATGACAGAACAAATCCATTTCTCCTTCCTCACTGTTGGTCATGGAGGTTCTGGAGTGACATAACAGTCCTGGCTGAAATTTATTCTCTCACAGATATAGAGAACAGAAGTGTGAGATCAAGGTGTTGGCAGTGTTGGTTCCTTCTAAGGGCTGTGAGGGAGAATCTCTTCCATGCCTTGCCCCTAGCTTCTGGTGGTTTGCTGGCCATCTTAGGCATTCCTTGGCTTGTAGACACATCACACCAATCTCTTCCTTCATCTTCACATGGGCTTCTCCCTGTGTGTGTGTGTGTGTGTGTGCGCGCGCGCGCGTGTGAGTGTATATGTATATCTGTCTTCAAATCTGCCCCTTTTATAAGGGCAACAAACCTATTGGAGTAGGGCCCACCCTAATGATTTCATCTCAGTTGAACTACATCTTCACTCATCCTATCTCCAAATAAGTTCTCATTCTGAGATACTCTGATTGAGGTCTTCAATATATGAATTTTGAGAGGACACAATTCAACCCACAACACTAGTGAATCCCAAAACGAATCTAGATTTCAGGACTCTAAGTTCAGTCCTCCTGGGTCTGCACAGTGATGCTCAAAACTTGGCAAAAGAGTGGCTCAATTCCAGGACAAAAGCTGGCTCAGTATTTGAAAGAAGCATCCCACTTCTGTCACATCAAGCTGTCAGATTTCCCAAATTCTGTGGAAGAAGCTCCACCATTAACTTGATATCTATAAATTAGCTCAAGTCCAGCTGATCAAAGAGACTTTGCCGAAATCTAAAGTAATGAGTTCACATTCATATCTCATTGTTACACACACACTCTATCTATCAATCATCAGAATATCCACTTTGGTAACTACTCACTTTTTAATGTAGCAGAATTAAATAAATGTCAAATGCTTTCTTTTCCATGCGTTCCTCAGATGTCTTCTTGACAATTACAGCCTGTCTGCTCAGCAGCAGCATTGGAAATTGTTGGCCATTAAAAAAAAGATGAAGTCGTCCCATTTACGACAACATGGATGGACCTTGAGGTTATTATGTTAAGGGAAATAAGCCAGAGAGAGAAAGACAGACACCACATGATTTCACTCATATGTGGAAGACAAACAAACATGTGGATAAAGAAAACAGATTGGTGGTTACGAGAGGGGAAGGGGGTGGGAGGGTGGCTGAAAGGAGTAAAGGGGCACATATGTATGGTGATGGATAAAAACTAGACTATTGGTGGTGAGCACAATGCAGTCTACACATAAACTGATATATAACAATGTACACCTGAAATTACACGATGTTATGAACCATTACAACCTCAATAAAATAAATAAATAAAAGAAAATTGTTTGCACTTGAGAATATTTTGAGTTTGTCATACTTCTTGGCAGAATTTTGAGAACCCGGATAGAAACCTGCAAATCTAAAATCTCAGGTTTTTCCCTTAGTAGCTATTTAACGCAAGTTTTATGGTCCATATTTTTATTACCACTAATGATTCCTTCTTCATTTATAAGCACAAAACACAGATTTAAAGATGTGCTCAGTCATTAAAGCAACCATTATATGAATGTCTGCATGGATATGGCAAATTTTAACCCAGCTCTCAGTATGTATGTATCTTATGTAAAAGTGGGAGTTGTAATGGATGTTCTTAAGACGTGGCTGTTTCAAAGATATTTTATACCTTCAAGGAAAGGCTGACATTTTCTTTGTCCAGAAATGAACTCATTATTAATCTTAATCTTACAAGCAGTTGCATTTGAAGCAGCATTTAACTTTAAACTACTTCATGGGACACTGATGTGAATGAGCAGAGTTCACCTACAGAATCCAGTGTTCTAGAGGCCTGTTCTATAGAGTAACAATGTTCATCCAAAGTCCATGATTGTTTTATAAAAACAGGGCTCAGGATAGCATTGTGTTAATGGAAATGAAGGAATTCAAGTACATTTAATTGATGATTTTAATGGAAAGTCAGAGCACATAAGGAAACATTAAAAATCCAAGAGTACATGAAGATAAAGTAAGAATTAACTGTTGTTAGAGCAGATTCTGAGCCACTGTTTTCTAGAGGCTGTTAGAAATTTCTCCTCTAACCTTCCAGGAATAATCTAGGTGAGTACAGGAGTACACACATGCACATGCGCATGCACACACACACACACGCAGTCTTTTTCTGGCTGCCTAATATTCCATTTAGGAATTACCCTCATTTAACTAACCTCTATCAATGGTCATTTTAATTTTTCTGTCCTATTTCTGTGCTATTACAAAGCAATTGTGCAGTATACACAGCCTAAAACATAAATCTCTCTGCTATGAGGGAATGTGTATCTCAGGGCACATTCCTAGAAGTGTTAGTAAATTCTGGGTCAAAGCCACGTGCATTTAGTGTGGATCTGCTTTGCCAAATTTCCCTCTAAGAGGCTACCTGATCACTGTCAAAACACTTGCTATGTGTTGTCAATTTTTCATATCTCTGTCAATTTGAAAGTTAAAAACATAAGTTCTCATCACTGTTTTGATTTGCATTTCTTTACCTATGAAGGGAGAAAGAGAATTTTCATTTATTTAAATTTATCTTTCTTTATTTTTTTGTCATTTATCCACATTTATTTATTTATTTTATTGAAGTCGCATTGGTTTACAATGTTGTGTAAATTTCAGGTGTACATCTTGTATTTCAGCTTCTATATATTTCTGTTCTTCTCAAACTCTCTGTTCAGTTTTTGTTGTTTGTGGTTAATGTTCTGGGTGCATTTTAAGTATGGTAGTGCACGGTCTGTTACATATTGTAATGGTTAGTCTTACATGTTGTGTTAGTTTGCTGGAGCTGTCGTAATGAAGGACCGCAGACTGGGGGGCTTACATAATGGACATTTATGTCTCCCAGTCCTAGAGGCTAGAATCTGAGATCAAAGTGTGGACAGGGCTAGCTTCTCCTGAGGCCTCTCTCCTTTGTGTGTAGACGCCGTCTTCTCCCCGTGTCCTCACAGGGTCGTCCCTCTGTGCATGTCTGTGTCCTCATCTCCTCTTCTTACAAGGATACCAGTCCTAATGGATCAGGGCACCACCCTAATGACCTCAGTTTTCCCTATTTAAAGGAAATAAGGAAATTTCCTTATTTAAAGGAAATGGGCTCTTTAAAGATCCCATCTCCACATAATGTTACACTCTGAGGTGCTGGGAATTAGGGCTTCAACATATAAGTAGGAGTGACACAGCTCAGCTCACAACATGTTAACTCTGCTAGACTATAGTGCCCAGTAGTTTAATGAAACACTAGTCTAGAGCTCCTGTGAAGGTGTTCTGTAGATGTTTTTAACATGCACAATCGGTAGACTTTAAGTAAAGCAGATTACCCTTGATAATGGATTGTCCAATCAACTGAACAGCCTTAAAACCAAAGTTGATATTTCCCACAGAAGAAGAAATTCTGTCTCAGGACTGAAACATCAGCTTCTGCCTAAGTTTCCAGTCTGTCAGTTTGCCCCATAGATTGTAAACGTGACAACCTCCACAATTGTGTGAGCCAGTTTCTTGAAATAAATCTCTTGTATATAACATAAAACATATATAACATATAATGTAAAATATACTTATATATGTTTATAATATAAATATGTGGCATATGCATAAGTCGTTGTGTGTGTGTATTTATACATATCCTACAAATATATAAATCATATATATCTGTAGATCTAGGTGTGGGCAGGGTTGGTTCCTTCTGAAGGCTGTGAAGAAAGGGTCTGTTCTAGGTGTCTCTAATTGGCTTATAGATGGCCATCTTCTCCTGTAGCTCTTCATATGGGCTTCTCCCTGTGTATGAGTCTCTGTCTCCAAATATTACCTTTTTATGAAGATCCAGGCCGTTGGATTAGAGCCAATCCTCGTGTCCTCATCTTAAGTCAATTACATCCTCAAATAAGGTCACATTCTGAGGTGCTGGGGGTTAGGACTTCAACTAATAAATTTTGGGAGGGACACAATTCAACCTATAGCAGAAGAGAGAGCAGCCTATTTCCGTCATCAGAGAAAAAGTGTAGCAAGAAAATACCATCTTTCTCGCACGGAGTGTGAGCTCTTGTCCCACACCAGCGATAAGCAGGTCTTCGTGAGGTTCTTAACCAAACTGGGTGAGTTTCAACATTTTACCCTGCCAACTCCCATGAGGGGGAGATCAGCTATAGTGAGATGCTTTCTCTTACAATTGACAACTGGAAGACTGTCACAGCCTAGAGGAAGAAGGTCATGGAAATTTCCCTGACACTAAAAATTGCCTCCTGTGCCATTTTCTGGATGTCTAAAATCTGAAAAACGCAACCGTGTCTCACAGAGATGCCTTCTACAATCAGTTCTTAGCTCCTCCCAATGCTTAGAAATGATGACATCTTTTAAATAACCTGCAAAGAGTTTTAAAATTCCAAAGGCCTCCTCTGAAGACCTCAAAGGAAAGCACGCACCATTAAAATGAAGTGGAGAAATGGGAGAATTATGCAGGCCGTGAGAGGGGAGATATTTCAGGACAAGTCTTAGAGACCTATTTCAGGAAGAGATATTAGCATCGACAGCGCACCTCCACCCAGGACCCAGCACTTGATGTCTGACTTAGAAAAGAGGAAAATGGCAGAGAAGGCAAGGGTCAAGGAACTGGATTTGGCCACCAAATCCTCATCACCTGGGCCACCGTGGGGATTTAGAAAAGGCTTTCTGAAATCCTTCTGGCGTGGACCTTGACTTTTTATACAATTCAGGGTGTTGGCATGGGTGACACGTTTTATTGATTTGCTGCTCAAAATGCCCTCCACACAAAAGTTCTCCAACTCACATCCGTGATAAATGGACAACTCTTTTGTAGATTTGCATCAGGAGAGCTTTTTTTCTTTAAAAAAATCACTTTATGGAGATATGATTGGCATATAAAAGCTGTGCATATTGAATGTATACAACTTAATGAGTTTGGAGAACAGTACACACCACTGAAACCATCACCAAAATCTATGCCATAAGCGTATCCATCACCTCCAAAACTTTGTCCTGCTCTATATACTTATTAATACTATTTTTTGTGTGTGTGGTAACATTTAACATAAAATCTACCCTCTAAGCACGTTTTAAAGTATACAATATGGTATCATTAACTATAGGGTCGAAGCTCTACAGGAGGTCTCTAGAACTTAACTCATTGTGTATAACCAAAACTTTGTACCATTTGACTGACACCTGTCCATTTCCCTCTCCCCTCCCAGCCCCTGGCAACAATCGTTCTGCTCGCTGCTTGTATGAGTTTGACTATTTTAGATTCCACATATAAGCAAGGTCATATAGTATTTGTCTTTCTGTGTCTGGCTTATTTTGCTCAGCATAACATTCTCCAGGTCCATCCATGTTGTCACAAATGGCAGAATTTCCTTCTTCGTAAGGTTGATTAATATCCCATTGTATGGATATACCACATTTTCTTTATCCCTTCGTCCATCGATGGACATTTGGGTTGTTTCCGCATCTTAGCTATTGTGAATAATGCTAAAGTGGGGGCGCAGTTATCACTTTGAGATCCTGATTTCACTGCCTTTGGATATAACCCAGAAGTGGGGGTGGGCAGCACAGTTTTAAAACCACTCAGCATTCATTGAGTCCATCGGGCGCAGACCTCTGCGGGTGCTGTGGGCTTCTTCCTTTCAGGACCCATAAGTTCAAAAGTCTGCAAACCCAGGGAAAGAAGAACGTTTGTCTGGAATCCCTAGTTCCCATACTTCCCAAGCAACTTTGCTTTGGAATCAGAGAAGGGAATCATTCACCATAAAAATATTTCTGGAGTCCCCCCACATCCTGTTCAATTGTTATTGTGCGTCTTTTGCCATTTCTGCTTAGCATCTTCATTAAGACTCACCTACTTCTTTTGTAGTGAGCACATCTCCATCCCCAGCGGTGGACTTAATGTTCCTGGCATTGTTATGAAACATTAGACATGGCAGTTATGGTTGTGTCTTTTTCCATGACATTCTAAAAGGCACAGTGGTCATGGAATAGCTATGTTGATTAGCTCATGCCTCCTGGCTCAGAAGGAAAGCAGGCTTTTATCAAAAGAAAGCAGGCTCCGGGGAAAAATTACCTTGAGGACAAAGTACTATGTGAAACTGTGCTGGTGTTTGTAGATTCTCTACCTTATCTTGAGAAGAGTGAGAAGGGAGAATGAAAGACTGGTAGAGAAATTGTTGAAAGCAGAGGAATATTGATTTAGTATGTATGCAAGAAAAGACAGATTTTGAGGACTCCTAACTGGTGAAGAGAAACCATTCTGGCAATCATTGGCAGCCTGAACCAGCACCTCCTCCTTTTTGCGATAAATCCCAAGCTTAAAAATAAGGGGTGAAAATGACACGACATTTGCTGTGCATTGTCAGACCTGAAATGTTAGAGCAAAGATTGTCTTCTGCAAGGCTTTTCTCATAGATACCGGGACAGCACACCCCACTGCCCAGAAAGCTCATTTTGTTACTAGGAAGCTTTACACACATTATTAATGTAATTCTTTCCTCAGTTATTTTTCACACCATGGAAGTGATTCTAAAAATAACCTACAGAATTATGTAACTCCCTTTGCTATTATACTCTTGCCTTCCTTTTTTCTAAAGAACTTCTAGACGGATCCACCACAAGCTGTTTTAGCTGGAAGCAATATAAGAAATATATATCTCGGTGGACCCTTCTTCTTCATTAAGTTCTAGACCAGTGATGCTCCTGGGAGTTATGATTTAATCTCTGCAATCTTGGCAGTGCAATTTAAGCAGTGGGTTGGGTTGTAAAACGAGTGTTTCGACATCTAGTGCTCTAACATTGAGATGCAAATGTTTTTACTGCCATTTCTACAGCCCAGATTCTCCAAGATAGTAAAAAGAGAGAGAGAGAGAGAGACAGTGAGCTCATAGTTTTGGGGATGGGAAAGACCAAGCTAGGTTTACAGAATAAGACAGATTGCTGCAGAAAAGCCCCCAAGCTAAAAGAGTTGGAGAACTTAGGATGGACTAAATTTCTTTAAATCTAGTCTTTGATACCAATTGGTATTAAATCCAGAATTTGGGGGCACTGTACAGCATAGAAGTCAAGATTAACATCCACCTCCCCTTATCATTGTTCATTTTGTTTCCAAAAGGTTTTCTTTCTTTCCGTTTTAATGAAAAGAAAGTAGTCAAAGGCATCTTGCTGCAACAATGAAATCTCAAATTGCCATTCAAATATATTCGAAAGTACATTGTGCTGTGGACTTAAGTCATTAATGGAACCAGAATGTTCTGGTAAAACAACAAGGAAAAGACTGCAGGGGTGCCTTGAGAGCTCCAAACAAGATAATTTACCTTTTCTATTTTTCAGTGATGGAGAATGTGAATAAATGAGAATTTCTTTTAAGCTGTACATGAAATGCTCTAGTGAATATATGATTTCAGTTGGTAGAGAGCTGATTTATGACTTCTGTGTTTGCTCAATTTTACTTATCGTTGGAATTAAATAACTCAATGGAAACTATTTAGTTTGGTGAGAATCAAAAATAGATGGAGACAGGAACATGCTTAGTGTTTGAAATTTATCTTTTCTAATGGTTTAAAGTTACAGAGTCCCTAAATATATCTTGTCAAGCGTTTTTTTTAAATAATTCCCATCTGCATTTAATGTTTGTATTTAATGTAAATTCATTGAGGGCAGGACTCTGCCAACTTTCAGCCGTAAAAAATGAATTATTCTCATTCTCCGTCTTGAGTTAACCGTGATATCCATTGAACTAAGTTGATCCACTTACTCATAATTCATCATAAGTTCAGAGTAAGGGGTTGGATGAAAGTGGACATGTTGTACTAATCTCTTGGAAGTACCATGTTTAAGAGCACATATTCCAAAGTTAAGTTAAAGTGAAAAGTCGTTGAATATCCCTGAAAAATTTGGCCACAGTGATTCAGAGCAAAAGCTGGGAAAGGGTGCAAACCATCTGCTTTCAATTCCTCCTACGGGTATAGGAAGATAGGGTTTAATCCATTAAAGTATTGTTCATCTTATACATGGGAATGATGCTTAGATTTAGATTAATGTGGCATCCTGGCCAGGTTTGGTCTGACCTTCATCAGGTATGCAGCAGAATATTATCGTCAAAACAACTAGAAGAAATCAAGCTGAAACCTTAAGTTTTGGAACAATGGAAAGCTCTTTGAAGAATCATAGTCATTTTTTCTGTTTGTTTAGTCCTCAGGGTCTCTTACCTTGCTTGGCATAAATGATATTCTCAATATATGTTTATTGGGTGGATGACTGAGTGAATGAGTCTCACCTGTGTACAAAATACTGTGCAGTTTGGAAGATCATGGGCCATAAAGAGAGATAGAGAGAGATCTGTTTATCTACCGAAACCCCCCTCATATCAGTGAGCTTACCATCTGTTGCCTTTCTCCATGAGAGCCATAAAAATGATAACAAGAAAAACAATAGGATGCATGGAATAGAATGCACAGATGAGAACCGTAATTAAGGGTTGGCTGATTAATAATGTTCCTTAATACTTCTGGGAAAAAAGCAAAGGGAGTCAAATCACATTGATCAAGTGCCTAGCTTGGAAACCAGCTAAGTGCTTTCAGAGATGTCTTTCCATTGCATACTTTGGTTAATCAACTCCTGTGAGGTATTATTATCTGCACCTTTCAAATAAGAATATGAGACTAAGCAAGGCTAAATGTGGTGGCAGCTTCAAGCGGTTGATAAATGGAAGAGCTGGAGTGTGAACTCTTATCTTCCAAATGCAGGTCCAGGGCTCCTACCTCTGTACTGATATCTGTTGAGTGAACATGAATTAGTTCATGCTACAATTGTCATAGTTTTAGAGATTGCTCCAGCATCAGGAAACATTCAACAATAAGACCCAGTCCTTCCAAGAATGCAAAGCCATGAGTTTCCAGTCCGAGGAAGTCTAGAATTTCCTTCTTTCCTCATTCAAGTCATTCTTCCCGTCATTCGCTGAAGATATCATTATTAATATCCCCCGTGTTCAGGGCCATACAGTGAACTGAACAGGTAGCAGTGAGCAAAGTAAGTGCTCTCCTTACCCGGATAGAGACTGTGACTTACCACAAACTTAAAACAATGCACACTTATGATATCATAGTTTCTGCGAGTCAGGAGTTCACACCCAGCTGAATCCTCTTCTTTGAGGCTATCGAGGCTTCCATCAAGGTGTTGTCTGGGCTGAGTTCTCATCTGGAGGGCTGTCCTGGGAAGAATCCACTCCCAAGCTCAGGCAAGTGTTGTAAGATTTCATTTCCTTGTGGCTGTAGGACTGAGAGTCCAGCTTCTTGCTGGTTGTCAGCTAGAGGCCATCCTCAGCTCTTAAGGGCCACCCTCAACTCAACATGACCTCTCACTTCTTCAAAGTCAGCAACAGAGAAAGTCTCTAGAGAGAGTCTGCTAGCAAGATGCAGTTTTATGTTGCATAGAGTAAACACACAAGTGACATCCCATGATCCTGGGCACACTCAATTGGAGGGGGTGTACATGGGTGTGAATACTAGAAGTCAGGGATCTTTAGGGGGATTGCCTTAACCTCTGTGCAGTGTGGGAGGTGGACTGAAAAAAAATGATCAGACCACCTGTCATTGTACATCTGTGCAAACCCATAGAACGTCCAACACTAAGACTGAATCCTAATGTAAACTATGGACTTTGAGTGATTTTGCTGTGCCAGTGCAGGTTTGCTGATTACAATAAATGTCCCACCATGGTGGGGGATGTTGACAGTGGGGGAGTGCACATGTGGGGGCAGGGGGTATACAGAGAATCTCTGTATTTTCCACTCAGTTTTGCTGTGAACCTAGAACTGCTCTAAAAATGTAAAGTCTTAATCTAAAAAATTATCAAGCAATATGTAATTACAAACCATGGTTAGTGCTTTTGATTGTTGTATCATTAAGTCTGGCCAAATGATATTTGGTTATCTTTGTAAACCAGGTGGATCTTATTCTATACATAGTTAACAATTGAGTCTCTGCTTCAAAAACTGCCCTTTTATTTTAAGGATTAATAACGTATTCTACATATTTGTCATGACTCTTATTTTCATTTGTGCTGCGTGCTTTTGTGGCATCGGCCATTTTCCCTACTTTTTTTCCTCTTTTCTTGCATTTGATATTTGAAAAAATGTATTTTTTCCTTATCCTTCCATTAGGTTTTTTTTTTTTTTTTTTTTTTTTTGTGAGGAAGACCAGCCCTGAGCTAACATTTCTAATCCTCCTCTTTTTGCTGAGGAAGACTGGCCCTGGGCTAACATCTGTGCCCATCTTCCTCCACTTTATATGGGACGCCGCCACAGCATTACTGACAAGCAGTGTGTCGGCGGGCGCCCGGGATCCGAACCCGCGAACCCTGGGCTGCCAAGCGCGAACTAAACCGCTGCGCCACCGGGCCGGCCCCAGGTTTTGTTTTTGATAGCTGTAACGGCAATCTCTTCCCAGCATGTAAGTCTGTGTTTGTGTGCATATTGGCTTATAAATCTGTCTAGGTATGTTTCCAGGGGGATGGAGATTGAGAATAGAAGTTAGGTGGGTGTGGACGAGAGAACAATGCCCGATCTTGGCCTGGTAAGGGAATATCTATCCTGAACTGCAGATTGTGGAAAACAGTAAACATGGTCATGTATTTGAAGTTATATTTGGTATGATCTGCCTTAAAATATACCACATGCCAAGAGATGTCTTGTTGGTCACATAGATCATTTGAGAGAACCCAGTTGTTCTGCAATCTGACCCAGCGTTCTCATAATAAAGTGATTTTTTGTGGGGGTATCTTGTAATCACCCCCAAAAGAGACAAAGTAATCAGAGACTGAGCCAATTCCAGCTCAGTCATAGTTGATGTCAAAAGAGCTGCTTTCCTCATGTAGCAGGGTTAAAGTTTCTACAATACAACTTGAAAATCAATGACTCACATGCAATGAATACCCCAAGCTCGGGTATCAATTCTTCTGCCGTCTGGTATTGGTCCACATTTCCAAGCTCTCAGCGTGGCTGAAACACTGCTTTCCTACACACGTCCTCTATCACTTCACTTCTTGCCTTTGGTCTTTTGTTCATGGGTCGCATTCAGAAGACATTTTAATTTCTCTCAAATCAGACTTTATATGCCCTTCAAAATTTTTTGTGAGTCATCCTGGGGGTCAAAGGACCCTCTCAATTACTTAGAGGAATCAAAGAGTGAGGTAGCCAAAGTGATCCCTCATCCACCCACATGGTCTGACAGAACTCCCCATTCTTGACCTGAGCAGGACGGATTGTCCCTTGTATAGATTATGTGGTCTAAGAGAAAAACAAATTGTCCATGTCAAGTCGGTGGGTTTTCTTCTTTGTCCTGTCTCTGTCACTGATTAGTTCTGCCTGGTGGATACCTATTTGGGTTCCATTTACTTCATCTACTCTCCTCCACCTGTTTCTCTTTGGGGGACCAACTGGTTATTCACTTTCAGCTCAACCTTTCTGGAAGACTTGAGTCCAACTCAGACTCCACAGTGGAACTCACAACCTAGAGTTCAGTCAACCAGGAGATTATACTTTCTGACCAGAGAGATTGGTTCCGTATTATCACACTAACCAAAGTCAAAAAGACTCCATGAGAATTTGACTGGATACACTGAGATATAGATCCCCTTTCAAGTATGAAAGGATATAGCCCTTGATGATCCTGGTAATCAGAAAATTAACACTTTGCTGTAAAATCTGAAAATACTTTAAAAAATATATACCTATATTTATTTATAATATAGAACATATTAATTATATCTATTCTATATTATACATATATATTTAAATATCCACATATGTGTGTATCCATATGTGTTTATTTATATGTGATAGCTATATTTTTGCATGCATGACATGGATATCACATATCTATATTATTTATATATTTATAAATATATATAAACCTATTTATGCACATTTCCCTATATCATCTGTCCATTGGGAACCATGAACTCCTATGGAGCAGATTTCTCTGTCGGTCAGTGGTTGTTTTTTGACAGACTTGTCATCTTTGTACAATGATGCTGATATGGTTATTTGAATATCTTCCTGATTTTGCCCTTACCAGTTTATACTTAAAAGGACAGAAAATGTACCAATGAATGCGTTAATACTGTAATATGAAACACATGTCTCAAAAGTTAACGAGATTGAAGAAAAAGATGAAAATCATTCAGTGGAATGAAAACCAGCAATTGTGTTGGACTTAAGTTTGCCAACTACATGTGCCACTCTGAAGGAAAAGAACGAAAAAAAGAATACGTGGAAAATGCTCGACTAGTGTCGTTGACGATGATTTTGTCTAAAAGGAATATTTTAGTGTTTGTTTTTCGTTTTATGGACTTAAAGTTCTCTTTTCTCATTGGAAGTTGTTATTTGATTTTCTTGTAATTCAACTGTAGTATTAAATTTTAGGAACATATCGTGTACGAAAGTAAGGTCTGCCTGCGTTAGTTAAAAGCACACTAATATTGTGCATACTCTACTCATCTATGACTATATTCCTGGGATTTGTGTGTGTGTGTGTGCATGTGTGTTTGTGTGAGAAAGACCAGCCCTGAGCTAACATCCATTGCCAATCCTCCTCTTTTTGCTGAGGAAGACTGGCCCTGGGCTAACATCTGTGCCCATCTTCTTCTACTTTATATGGGACGCCGCCACAGCGTGGCTTGACAAGTGGTGCATCGGTCAGCACCTGGGATCCGAACCTGAGAACCCCGGGCTGCCAAAGAGGAGTGTGCAAACTTAACTGCTATGTCACCGGGCCACCCCCATTCCTGGGATATTCAGAGAATACATTTTATGATGTTCATGCCCTATCCAACCCGCCTCCCACAAAACCCATCCTGATAAAGAATGGAACCTAAAGTTTTTCTACGTTGGGCCACTTTCCTGTGTTTTTTTTTTTTTTTTTTTTCTTTTTTCAAACAGCAGCATTTCCTCCTATTTTCTTCCTGTTCTCATTTATTTTCTTCACAGCAGACTGAATGTTCTCAGCTGTCTTTAATTCTCTGTCACAACAATGGTTGCTTCCTTTTTACTTTGTCAGTGTGAACCATTATCAAGAAATAAAAACCTCCTCTTTAGGATACAGGTCGTAGCAGAGAAGCAGATTTTTTTCTTTCTGTTTGTCACATTATGAAACTCGATTTGGGTTGGATACATTTCATCCCTGAATTGTTTTCCATTTAAAGTAATTTCAATCTGCTCTTCACCTCTTTCGGTATATTCTTGTCAAATAATTTAGCCATTTGCTTTTGTATAAAAGTTCCCTAAAATACCTTCTTTTTCACCAGTATTGCCGTCCTCAGACTCCTCAGGTAGAGAAAACTCTTCTACTGGAGGAGAAAACGGGTCTGCTCTGGTCCAATAGAATTTTCAGTGAAATTTCTCTATGTATCTCAGGATATGGAAGCCGCATTGTACCTATTTTTTTTGGCTGACGAAGATTCTCCCTGAGCTAAAATCCCTTGCCAATCTTCCTCTTTTTTTTTTCGCTTGAGGATGATTAGCCCGGAGCTAACATCTGTGCCAATATTCTTCTACTTTATATGCGGGATGCTGCCACAGCATGGCTGAAGAGTGGTGTGGGTCCACACCCAGGATCAGAACCCACAAACCTGGGCCACTGAAGTGGAGTGCGCCAAACTTAACCACCAGGCCAGGGGCCGGCCCCACACATTGTGCCTGTTTAAAGCGAGTAGATTTTCTACCTTGAGGGTGAGCTCCCGAACACCGAAGTCTTTGCTCACAGAGACACCATCTTCTTGGGATATGTAGAATGGTGACAAATTTAGTGGCTACCAAAGGGTCCCATAGCATACGATTTCTCATCCCATTGATTTAAAACAGGTTCCATAAGGACCTCATATAGATGCAGAAACAGTGTGCTCTGTCCTGCCATCGTTGGCTATGTGGTTTCCACGTCATAATAAACATGCGAAGGAACTATGGAAATCTTGGATGGTGTCAGCAACTCAGAAACCATTTATTTACCAGAAGTGTGTATGGTTGTTGTGTCTATTTCCATATAGTCTCCAAACCGGTAGTCAGAAATAGGCAGCACCTGCTATACAATTTAACATCCCTCCCTCAAACTCAACTTTGGATTTTCTGACTCAAAATTTTGTGAAAGTGTAAGAGTTGTAAAGCCGAGAAAATTACCTGGTTGTAAAATCCTTCAACTTCATCTGTGTATTATCTTGGCAGTTTTTCTTTAAGGAATAATAAAATGAGAAAACTAGCCAAGGAGATAGTAATGGCATAAAAGAGCAGATAACAAAGTAGATAAAATTTTTGTCAAATCTTTTGGTGCTTAGATAAGAAAACAAAATGTAAATCATTTAAAAGTTTATCTAAAAAAATTCTAGATGTAAACTGCTCTCTTAGAGAACATCCATATTTAATTTTTGTGTTTTATAAAATAGAACCATGTTTTTAATCAGTCGTACAAACACGGATTAAAACAGTTTTCTCGTGTGGCCATGCAAATTCCTGTGGCTTGTTTATTTCGCATAACAGACACCTAAAATCCTAGTTCTTGGCACTGAGACGAAAACTGGACTTTTTTAGAGGAAATTTTCTGGACATATTGAAAACTGGAAAATTTTATGGACTTTGAGTGAATCCCTATGAGGCAGGTCTTACAATTTTAAGTATAGCAATATTTTACTCTATTTTCCTTAGCTACCAACATGAAAATACAGGTTTTACAACTCAGACAAAATGTCCTTTCAAAGCTAAATGCACCTAACACACCTAAGGTGAAAAAAAGACCCCAAATAAGTATTAGTATGTAAGAATCTATGTATGGCATAAGCTGGCTAGGTGCTCACCCACCCAATTTTCTTTTCTTGGGAGCACAGCAAGAGCAAATGTACCAGAGACCCACACAGTTGTGTTCATAGCCTCGATATTCAAATCCTGGTCCACGGGCTGCAACATCAGCATCATCTGGGAGCTTCTTAGTAAGTGCAGAATCTCAACCTCATCCTAGACTTGCTCAGTCAGAGTCTTCGTTGTGACAAGACCCACTCCACGTGATTTGTGTGCATATGACAATACAGAAAGTTCTGTTGTAGAGCAAGTCACCCTGAGCCAGTTGACCAGGGACATCTTTGCATAAAAGAGAAGTAAACGTTTGTTGGGTTGAGTCACTGAGAGGTGGAGTTGTCTGATACAGCAACTAATATTGATCATACTTACTAATACTCGGGCAAAGTAACATTGCTATAGGGCTTAGCAATTCTATACCCACAATTTTATCTTACTATTATATAAGAGTGTGCAGAAAAGCACACATTTATGCACACACAAAATCCTATCCCTTTTCTCTTGGTATATACACATTTCAGTTCACCTAGTGCTTTCTCTTGATATATTATTATCATCCTTACCCAGTTTTCCTGAGAACACAGCAGAGAAACAGTTAACTATCCTGAAAGCTCTATAATGTGGCATTTGTGCCTCCGAGATTTAGAAATGATGGAGTATCCACAGCAAAGAAGGGCAGTGGACTTCCTCAAGGTCATGCCAGGGTTCACCCATAGATTCTCAAGTCAACACAGATCAGCTCAGTGAGAGAGTGTTTAACCTTTCTCAAATTTTTATTTTAGGGAACAGGCAGGAAGCAATATGCACTACCTCAGCAGTCTTCAAAACTTTTGGCCTATGGACCACTTTGCCTTCTTAAAAATGATTCAAGACCTCAAAGAACATTTTTAATGTGGGTTATATTTATCAATACTTACCAAAATACAAATGAAAACTTAGAAACATTTTAAATGTTTACTTATTACTTTATTAAATTTATATATAATATAACAAATAAACGCTTTGCATGCTAATATAAATAACATTGTTTATTAAAATAACTATATTTTTCAAAAGTAGTGATGAGGGTACCATTGTTTTGTATCTACGCAAATCTCCTTAGTGAGCTTGACAGCTGGATTCTCATGTCTGTTTCTGCAGTCAATCTTTTATAATATCACATGTCATGCAGCCTCTGGAAAACTTTACCGTGAGCTCCTGAGGGAATGAGCAGGGTCTGAGAGTTATTATGAAAATGGTTTGGGCCCTACAGACCCCTTGAAAGGGTCTCACGCACAATCAAAGTTTCCTGAACCACAGTATAGAAACCTGTGCTCTATTTGGTTGAATGTTGGCTCTCATGTGCAGAATAAGAGAGACCAGGATAAGCTGCATCATTTTCAGGGACCAGTGCAAAATGAACATGCAGGGTCCCTTGATCAAAAATTGTCATGAATTTCAAGATGGCGACAGCAAAGCTTGAAAGCAAGTGGTGGGCCTTCTATGAGTGGGATGCATGCAAATGAAGCTGGACCTGGTAAAGACTGAAATAAATTGTATATTCCCCTGTAAGGTTGGGGTTGAACAGAGCTGCGTTTGGGTTAACTTCAGGATATCACATGCTTCAAATTTGTCTGGTGGTGACGGACAGTTACTATGTGCTTAGGCTGGAGTCGGAAAGGCTGGATGGTTTTCTCATGGTTTCTGGTCTCTCCTCAGCTTTTGATGTTCCCTACTCTCCTTCCCCCACAGACCAAGTGTCTGTGCTCTTTCATCTTCCTCAACAGTACATTGATGTTGCTTGTTCATTGATTGGAGACTCGTGGCAGCAATGAGCAAGGCAAGGGGAAAAGGGTGCTGTGTTCTGTCTTCCTAATCTGATCTCAGATTTAGGCTGGTCCTGTGTGCCCAGGGTTTGGGGATGGGACTTTCTCAGCATTCCTGGGTTCCTTTCCATGGCAGCCAAACTCAGCCTGGTATGGATGTTTGGTCATGCGTAGGAGGGAGTTTACGCCCTATTCCAGGTTTTAGCAGAGTCCTTCTTTTTATCAGCAGAGGATCTTGGGACCAGAATAATTTCCTGCTCCTCTGCTGGGAGTAGAGGGTTTGTCTGCTACCCTTGACCCAGCTGCAAAGGGTCTTTGCCTGGGCCCTGGGGGTGACATCATTGCTTCCTACGAGAGAAGCATTCAGGGAAGCCTGTCGTTCTTCGTGCGTTTCCCTTAATGGCTGTTGGTCATTTCATCCATGCTTGCACCACTGCGGTGTGCGTCTCTCATTTCCCACCCTGCTTCTAACCTTTCTCATGAGGACACCAGGAGACCAGTTGAGGCTTCCTGAGTAAATGTGAACTTCCCTTGTGTCTGCGGTCCTAAGGACATATGAAAAACAAAAAGGTAAATCCATCACTCTCATTAAGGTAGAAAGTAAGCATGTGCCCAATATTTTATTTCAATTATTAATTGATGAGGGAAACAGTAAGATATTGTCGGGGTGGGGGAAAATCCCCTTTCTTCCCTTCTTGTGTTCTTATGGCTGGACTAATAGTGAAAGTGACACAAGACCAGATCAACAGGAGAAAAGCCCAGATTAATACGTATGTGTTTGAGATCAGAGAAATGATGCTCGGAAAGTGAACAAAGCAGGCAGTATGTATATCTTTTACACAAAGAAACAAAAATTTGTGAGGAATGGACAGAACAAAGAAACTTAGGTTTGGGGTACATAATTAGTGAGGAATTTAAGCAGAGTTTGTGCTAGAGGTAGTAAATTAGTGAGGTTTGTTTATTTGGGCTTCTTGGCCCTGAATTCCCTCGCTCTGGTGATAAGGATGCAGGGAGAGCGCCTTTCACAGGGGAGATTGATTTCCTGCTTTCAGGGGGAACAGAGACAGAGGGTCAGAATGCCGTTTGCTTTTTAAGTAACCTTAATTCAAAATAATCAATATGCTATTGTTGGATACTTTGAGGTGGTCTGCCCTCGGCCCCAACAATATACAATCACTTTGCACGTTTACAGTCCAATAAGGAATGCTGAAAGGAATTTACAAACAGATGTGACAGTGACCAACTGCTTGTATTAGTTTCCTATAGTGTAGCCTAGCCAAGTTGACACATCAAAAAGACACCACACGGACAAAATCTACATGGTGAAAATCAGTTGCATTCCACCGCACATAATCTGCATTGCTTTGGACAGGAATTATTTGCATCGCTATCACTTTGTTACAACGTAGAGAGTTGTAAATAGCCTGGTCAAAGGCCAACAAAGGAAGAAATTACCCAGATGGGTGAGCTACCTAGGATCCCCAGTACATTTCAAAGTCTTTCAAATATTTTCCTTAGAGGGGCATGGAGTTATTCCAGACTGACACACTACCCCACAGTTGACCTATTGGTTAACATTTCAGAAGATTTTTGTCTTGCTTCTGAAAGAGAGCAGAATAGGACACCCCAAAATATGCCTCTTTGGCATAAAGATTCTTTTGAGCTGATTGTTTTTGGGAAGCTGCCCAAGCAGGAGAAGCTCTAAAAACAGAGTAGAGGTTGCCCTTTTGTAAGGGATATTTACGTTTAGAAGGGAAATTCCATTTGCAAGGGTTTCTCCTTCTCTGTACTGGGAAGAGGAGGATGATTGAATGTCTAGAAACTCTTATCAATGGAGAAGGCACCAATTTAAATCTGCATAACAACGTTACCCTGTCCTGTCAATCTGTCTCTTATTACAGGGGTCTCAGCCAAGAACCTCGAAGGGTAGAGGGAAAGTTACTTTTCCTCCTCTACAATTGATAGAGTGAAGGATGGCTCTCCCCCTCATGCTGATACAGGTGAGAGAGTTCCCATATCTCATCTGTCCTTAGAGGGTCTTGTCCATTTTGGAGGGCTCGAGGCAAGTTCAGATTTTTTTGTGGGTTATCCATCTCTTTCTCTCCGTAAGGACAGGATTGACTTCTGTTATCTCTTTCGACAACCTCAACAGATGTGAAGGAAAAAGAAGTTGTTAAGTATTTTGACTGTTGGGCTACATGCACCAGCTTTCTTATGGAGGTGTGGAGAGTAAAGGAGAGCGGGCTGTGTTCACACCACAGTTGACCTAGTGCATAAAGAAGGCACTAGTGTAAAAGCCCCTGGAGAAGACAGCCATAGACAGTGAGATGGAAGCTGGCTTTGGGGGAGAGAAGGACCTTGCAACCTCTCTGCTTTAATTGGAACTCCCTAATTATATGCATCTCCCTCTCTTTGGTAGAATATATTATTATTAACCTCCTTAGACAGAGCCTTTCTTTTTTTAAAAATTTTTTAGTAATTGCTAATGGTTTGGGGCAGGCATTAACTGAGCTTGAATATTCTCACTGTATACTTTCAGGACAAAGATAATAAAATCAGTTGTACTTTAAGGAATGAAGTAAAAATAGTCCGAGTGAAGTGCAATGACAATAGCACCTATAGTTGCACAGTGCACGTTGTCTCATTAAACTTTTTGATTTTCTCCTGTTATTCTGTCTCATGTCAATTTAATTCTTAAACCAGCCAGAAGGACTTAGAGGGTAGAGGAATAGTTCTTCCTCCCTTACAGACAGAAAAACACAAGAATAATAATAAAGGCACGTAATGTATGACATAGCCACACAGCTTCCCTTCTTGAAATGGTTGTGCTTTGATTTACTAATTATAGCTAGTTTTACACTGGATTTGCTAGTGTAAATCGTCTTAAATCTGTTTTATTTTTAAAGACTTTGTTTTGTATAGCAGTTTTAGGTTCACAGTAAAATTGGGAGGAGGGTATGGTGGTTTCCCATACATCCTCTTCCCCAGAGTGGTAAATTTGTTTCAGTTGATGAATCTACATTGACACAGCTTTATCACCCAGAGTCCATAGTTTATAGTAGGTTTCACTCTTGGCGTTGTACAGTCTATGAGTTTGGGCAAATGTCCAATGACGTGTATCCATGATTACAGTATCATACAGAGTAATTTCACTGCCCTAAAATCCTCTGTGTTCCACCTATCCATTCTTCCTTCTCCCCATCCCCTGGCAACCACTGATCTTACTATCTCTATAGCTTTGCCTCTTCCAGAATGTCATATATTTGGAATCATACAGTATGTAGCTTTTTCAGATTGGCTTCTTTCACTTAATAATATGCATTTAAGTTTCCTCCATGTCTTCCCACAGCTTGCTAGCTCATTTTTTTTTTTTAGGCACTGAGTAATATTCTGTTGTCTGGATGTACCACAGTCTATTTATCCATTCACCTGCTGAAGGACATCTTGGTTGCTTCCAAATTTTGGCAATTATCAATAAAGCTGCTATAAATATCTATGTGCAGGTTTTTGTGTGGACACAATTTTCAAGTCTTTTGGGTAAATATTGAGAATTGTATGGATCGTATGGTAAAGATATGTTCATTTTTGTGAGAAACTACCAATATGTCTTTCAAAGCAGCTGTACCATTTTGCATCCTCACTGGCAATGGATGAGAGTTCCTGTTGCTCCACACCATCACCAGCACTTGGCATTGTCAGTGTTCTAGATTATGGCCATTCTCACAGGTGTGTCGTGCTATGTCGTTGTTATTTTACTTGGCATTTTCCTGATGCCACATGATGTGGAGCATCTTTTCATTTAATCATTTTTTGTTTTATTGCAAGTGAACAGGTTAGCAGTACCAAAAATTATTATTCTTTCGTTACAGTTACACAGAAAATTGTATGTGGAATGCTTATTAAGCTCCCTCAAATTTGCACTTTTGTAAAACAGTAGATGAGGTATTAGAACTCAAAATACTTTCTCATCCTCCTGCTCTTTTTGACTCCAGAACCTTGCACTTTGTAATAAAGGAAACAATTTACAATAGATTTAGGACACTTGTCGAAGAAAATTTCACATCTGTACGAGTGTTTTATTTTCTTTAATTGAAGATAAAACGTGCCACATGCAAAACATGAAGTGGCTAGTTCTGGTGAACACTTTAGTGTTTTGGCTGAATTATTGGATAATTGTCTCCAATTCTGTACAGTTTATGTGCACACAGGGTTTAATGTCAGTTGGTTCAGCCTTGTCCTCTGTACTGGGGAAACTCAATCCTATTCCATTTAGTTTATTTCTGCTAATTTTTGTTCAGGCTGTTAATTGACATTTTCTTCAATGGATGATACGGACCCGAAGTAGTACTTTGTCATTGCTTCGAGTTACTCTTTTTGCTTTATCATGGCATTCTCAGGCATGTGTAGGTATGTAGGGAATTTGGAAGAGTGAAGAAAAAATGATGAGAGGCCAGCCTCATGTACTTACAATACACACTCCCTTTTTATGAGCACCAACGAAGGTGTGCAAAGATATGGAGAGGAACTTATGCCCGTCTTGATGTGCATGGCTAATTACTGCTCTGCCCAGGCCTGTAACTCACAGTTAGGTTCCATCATTTCTCAGTCTCTGCACTAGATCCAAATCATACAATTTTTTTTCTAGGAAAGTCATTAGCAAATTCATTTCCTGTTATCAGGAGTGCATGGAAAATTGAGGAAAATCTAATTTGTGCTTCTCTCGGATATTGATGTGAATGTGTTTTGGGCCATAATGCATTCTGATGGTGAAGGCATGGAGGGGCTGTGCCTTGGAAGCTAGTCAAGCCTGCACTGTAGCCATGACTCAGCCATGATGATATTACTACTAGGCTCCTAAGATTGTTACAGTAATTAAGTGAGTGACAAGTACATGGCACATTACTCAATAAAGAGTATTATTATAGTTATTTTCAGCAATTCATGAATCTAATACACAGAAGCTTTTAAAAACCATCCAATGGCTTCAAGGGAAAATAAGATGGGAGAAGAGAAGTAGATGGGATTTGAAGCAAGGATTCGTTTTCATCCCCTGCAGTGCGATGCCTTCAACAGTGACAAGATAATTCATGTTGAGTGCTGGCAATTCACTAAATGTCTATTATGAAAATGGTCAATGGTTCCATCTATTGATTTTCAATCACAGCAGCTGCCGTGCTCACTGCCCTGTCCACACCTCCTTGTGAAGGATTTGCTATGGAGAGTCTAGTTTTCATGTTCTGAATACTGTTGATTGGACCAACAGAATCTGACCCAAGAGGAGGAGAGAGCCTGGACATCTCAGATATGGTCTGGTGTATAGGGATGACACAGGCTAGTAATAGGCTTCTTTCAGAAATCTCTACTCAAGGTCACTTAGAAAATGAGGTCTGAAGGAGTGAGAGCTGAGTCTGCAAAAATGCAGAAGGAGAATAAGAACGGAGAAAGAGAACCCAAAGAGATCATGGCAGGCTGCACTGTGAGGAAGACCAGACTGAAGCCTCAGAAGATATGAACCATAGAGAAGGGGGAAAGCAAGGGGGGAAATGAAGGAGCTGGTAAGTGGAGAAGAAAGGACCAGACATAGGATAGAAGAGCAGAGGCTGGCAGAGTAAGAATGAAGGAAGGAGTAAGCAGGTGTCCATGGAGTCGCCCTGGGGACAACCTGACATCTGGGTCTGGTTTCCCTTCTAGTCCATGAACACCTTGAAAGGAAATGATCTTTACTTTTAAGGTTATATGAGTAAAGATCTGTTAACTGCTGATGAATAAAACATAAATGAAATATTAAAGTTTGGTTTTCCTGTATTAAATTAATGCAGGCTAAATATAGAAAGCTTTACATTTCAGATAGTTAAGAGGGAATGAAAAACTCATAAGTCCTCCTAAAGACAATTGCTATTAACATGCGTCTATATCTCATCCCACAGGTTTTTCAAGTATATTTTGATGTATTGTGATCATATTTATATCAAATGTAATTTATTTAACACAATAGAATATATTACATTTTCTAAATTTGTATATGCTTTTCATGATCTTCATTTTTGATATTAATAGTCCATTGAGTTGATCTGATCTGATTTATTCAAACATTTGCCAACAGTAGATATTTAAATTATTGACCTTTTTCATGATTACTGACTTTGTTTTATTTTCACAGATGAACTGAAACTACAAATGACATCCCAAAACCATCTTCCTCAAAGGCTCTGTGTTATTTTTAAATCATCTTATATGGCATTTGTTGTGGAAAACCCCCTGAGGATAATCTATGTCTTTCCTCCCACTTTTTAGGTCACTTATATTTCCTGCTTGAATGCATAGATATGAGTCTTTGCTTTTCCATGAAATTCCTGGACTTCCCTCTTAGCCAATGAACTCAATTATTCTCTTGGTTTAGTAAACTTTTTCTATGACTTTTTTCAGTATTTTTCTCTCCTCCATTGGACTTTATTTCTCTAACTCCCAATTATTAGTTGGAGTTTAAAGTGAGGATCCAGATGAGCCTTTAGCCTCAAGAAATCTAATAAATCCTCTCACTAAAATATATATATATATATATATTGGGGCTGGCCCCATGGCATAGTGGTTAAGTTTGGCATACTCTACTGTGGCGACCCAGGTTTGTAGGTTTAAATCCCAGGCATGGACCTACACCACTTGTCAGTCATGCTGTAGTGGTGACCCACATACAAAATGGAGAAAGATTGGCACAGATGTTAGCTCGGGGCTAATCTTCCTCAAGCAGAAAAAGAAGATTGCCAATGGATGTTAGCTCAGGGCGAAACTTCCTCAGCAAAAGAAAAAAATAAAGTGTCCCTTTCCTGTGCGTTTGTGTTCACCATCTCAAATTGTTTTCCATATTATTCAGTTGATTTCCTTAAGTTTTGCTTTCTTTTTACAGATTACAAAGCAGATCTTCATCTTGGTCTAGCATTTCTGAATTCCACAAAATCTTTCTCTATCTCAACCTGTTATTCATCCATCTCATCTTGTAACTGCAGGCCCTTCAGGGCCAGTTCAACTGACCCCATCTTATCAATAGAGTAATTACGAAATTGTCTTTCAGAAAATTGCAAAGTCACATAGCCAAAGTATGCACAGAAGAAGAAATCTTGACCTGAAATGACTGCAGTACCCAAGATTCTCCTCCCCACAGAACCAAAGGACCAGGACATGACCAGAACTTAAAAGTTGGACTTTTATCAGAAGCAAGGGATCCATCATTCAGGAAGATCCAGTGTTAAAATTCCTTCCCCACCTCATCGTAAATGTTTAGAACCTTACCATAATGCTTGAAGCTCACCAATCAAAACTTGTCCCTCCAGCATTTCCTTGTGCCAGCCTGTTCTCCCTAACCTCTTAAATTTTGCCCCAAATCCTGAATTGGGGAGACAGATCTGAGGGTACACACCCCCTGTCTCCCACAGATCGATCTCATAGAATAAAGGTGATGCCATAATTAATTGGCTTGTTTATGCACATCAGGTAGGAGAACCCCATTTTTGTGTAGTAGCAACCCTGCCTACTATTTTTTGCCTGTTTTTTTCCCCCCACATAAGCAGTCTAATTCTACATTTAGTAACTTGAAGCAGTAATTTTCCAATGGTTTCTCTTTTTGTCACTCCAATCCATTCATGAAGAATGCTTTGCTGCATCCCTCTTGAGAATTGCGACCCTTCCCTAATATTGTGGAATTTCGTCCTAATCCCTGTATTTTTCCCCAACCCCAACTACTGACTCATTCACCTTCGTATCTCTCTAGCTGCACCTCCTGTGGCCCTTTATCTCCCACTCCGTGCTTTAGACATTCTTAACTACAGGACTTACACTTAGAAAAGGTACCATGTACAGCATGGTGACTGCAGTTAACAATACTGTACTGTATACTTGAAACTTGCTAAGAGGGTAGATCTTAAAAGTTCTCATCTCAAAAAAAAATTTGTAACTATGTGTGATGATGAATGTTAACTAGATTACCGTGGCGATCATTTTGTAGTATATACATGTATTGAATCATTATGTTGTACGTCTGAAACCAATACAATGTTGTATGTCAATTATACCTCAATTAAGAAAAAAAGAAACCAAACCTTTTGAGACCTTCACCTTGGACATCTGTCTTCCAGAATTATAAGAAAATAAATACCTACTGTTTAAGCAAAAAAAAGAAAAAGGTAATTTGGAGCAAAAAAAAATTACACCAGGGTCCCTTCTACCTAGACTTTGGCACATTTTTGCTGCTTAGGTCACGCTTCCCTCTCCCCACATCCCACGTGTCCCTCCATATCCTTTCTCTTCAATTGGTACATGATCTGTCAGAAGAATCCTTTCCTATTGTCTTAGACCTCTGGGTTAGATGTTCCTCTAATATATTCCTGAGTACTCTCTACTTGACTTAACAAAATGCCTCCAGTCTATTTTAAGCTACATAAAGGCAGGGAAAATACATTTTCTTCACCAGTCTGTTTTCACTGCAGAAGCGCATTATCTCAGGGCATTCTAAACAATGATGATTCAAGATATCTCTTGCATCCATTAAGTATTTAAGAATGTCCCCTTTGAGTGAGTGAAGATCTTGAGTGAGCAATAAAAGCCCGATGTTTGCGGAAAGTGTATAGAGTCAGAAGCATTGAAGAGAGAGTATAGAGTCACAGCCTCGTCATTGGAAGGTTTGGTTTCAAACTCTGATTCGTATTACAAAATTATGACATGCCACTTCTAAGAATAGGTGTGAAGCAAATCAGCATTTTTGAACCAAGTTTCAGGATGCTGGGACATGAGACATCTCTACTTCCTGAGTCTTTGATGTGCATCAGAAGCTTTTCAAATACTGTCCATTTCGATCTTCACAAATACTTTGTAAATTAGATAAGAGTTGCCTCATATTGAAAATAAGGAAACTGAACAATGGGAGAGGTCACTCAGCTACAGGAAGTTGCACCAGGATTTCACTCCAAGTAGTTCTGAGTCTGTTGGTGCTGTTGTAATTATTTAAGCTTGAAAACCCAGATTTTCCATGCCCGTGAAAAGCTCTGGCTGCTCTCTTTTCAAGGGCTTTCCTCGATTGTGGGGACTGTGCTTCCCTTATTTGCTTCCCTCTCAACTCTATATCCTTCCAGGTTACTACTGGTCTGGGAGCAAATACCTAATTTTGGCTCCAGTAGCATGAAACATGGAAGGCAGATGCAATTCCACTCTCCCTCTCTTCCTTCATTACTGAGGAAAATATCCCTTCCAAAGGCTTGTTCTTCTCCATGGAATCCAGCTCTCCTTGCTTCCAATAACCCCGTTCCCTCTACGAATTACGATGTGCAAAGTTAGGAGTATTCTACTCTGCTGTGAATTTCTTAGTTAAATTCACATGGAGTAAATTATCACTCTTCCAGTAAGTGACAATTATGCTGCAAACAGCAAGAACATAACTTTTTTCAGTATTCCTTAAATTTTATGCTATAGTCCCATCTTTATAATTACTAAATAGAGACATGGAGAACATCTATTGTGAAATTAAAGTTGTTTTCTTCTTGAACTTGCTGTTCATAAACAATTCTGGGAACAAAACTTGCAATATCTTTGGTCAGATATTGGCATGTATGTGGAGAAGAATGAACTGCCCATAGTCAAGTAGAAGGAAAACAAGACTAATGGAGCTGTGGAGGTGATATCCAGGACTCTCCATCGCTCATGGTAGAAATGTTATCCACTCTTCCTCCTCCTTCTTCATTTCATCTTGCGTTTGACCAGACCTTCTCACACGTTACCTCTTCAGTGTTGACTTACCAACTGGCAAAGACTGGTTATCCCAGAGTCTCAGGTTCCGTTTAAAACCTACTGAAGATTTCACCACTCTAGTTCTTTCCTAATCAACTAGAAAAACATGCAGACAAAATTGATATGCTAGATATGATCTCCTTAACATGAGGGAAAGGAAATGTTTACCAAGAGAACCCAAGGACTTAAGAACAAGGAAAGTTTGAGCATGATGCCCACCAATGCTTTCTTCTAGAATAGTGCAGCTCCCAGCATATTTTAGAGTATTCAGTAAATATGGTCCCTGTCATGGTTTACATATTTTTCTTTTTAAAATTCACACATTTGACATTATCTAAATGATATTGGTTTCTAAAACACATTCATTGGAAGTGGCACTAGCAAGAAAATAGACAAGGTCATATGAGTTATCTTTCTTATCACTCAATTCTGAGATTCATTCCAATAAACAAGTGGGTGTGAGCTACCAGAAATATGGCTTTGCCGGGAATCTACACTTCAGATAGTACTATTTTTAGTGAGTCTTTGGGCTTATGCAAAATAAATTTGTTTACACATTTTTGTCAATGAGCATTTATTGAAGTTTCTGACCAAAGATACTTAAAACATGTTTACTACACTCTCCTTCCTTAAAATTCACCATAAACAAGTGAAGTAATGAAAACTAGAGGGAAAAAATAAAATGTCTATCTTTAATAATATAAGAAAATTTCCACAGACCCAATCACAATGAGTCGTGCCTACTGGTTGAACATGAAACTTGGATTTGAAAAGAAAATGATGGGCCGCTGGTTCCTGGAGAAGGAAACACAGAAAAGCTAAGTAACTTCTCCAAGTTCATGTTACTGGCAAGAGAGTTCATCAGGTAACTTGATGCCAGGAAGAAGCTGGAGAGAAGGGAATAAGGAAATAACCAAAGAGATGAAAGCCACCTTAGAAGCAAAATAGAATACATGTGACTGAAATGTCTGAATACAGTCAAGGTAATGATGAGTGGGCTTGAAGAATCGCACTCCCACACACCTACACGTTGATATTATAAGAACAAGGTTGTTCTCTTGCTAGTAGAGTATCGTGAAGTTTTCATCATTTAGTGCCCATATGGCAATTTCCATTTGAATTGTGGTATATTCTGCCTGGCAGAAACTGGTTAACTGTTTTCCAAGTCTCTTTCCCCCTTCCGTGGACACGTGAAGAGCATGTGTCCAACTTGTGTTGTAGTGAGGTCCTGAGTTACGAGAAGTGAACAGATTTCATGAAGGCCACTTTCAATCCCGCTGCGTAGAAACCTCCTGATGATACACTTCATTCTCTTTCCTTTCTCAGCTGGCTGGGATGAAGACAAGCATGGAAGCCTGAGAATTTGGCTATGGAAAATTATGGCAACAAAGGACGGACAGGAACTGGTGCCTGCACTATTCCTTAGAGGAGAGTCATTTGTCAGTCAAGATAATCTGTTTTGGACACCATGCAAGAAAAGTTTTTATAATGTTCGAGCCACTATAAAGTTTTGGGCTTATTTCATCAGCCAGGATTACCTTACCTAATAACAGTCCATGCTTGTTCCTTTCCTGTGGAAAATAGAGTTAAATATTTTCTTTACAGGGAAGCTCAGCCTTAGACTGGAGTCAAAATATTCCTGGAATTCTCTCATGTCCTCTTCTTCTCCCTCCTTTCTTGATCAATTCAGTCTAAATACATAGGGTGGGGCTGAGAAACCCCAAAGGGTGTCCACACCAGGGTAGGGAGAGAGCCCCAGTGGTCCAGAGTAAGATGTCAGAGCTAGCATAAGGAATGACCACATAGGAGGCTGCCTGGTGTGGGGTGTTAAAGTTCAAATGAGGGGAGGGAGCATCACTGTGGGGGAGAGGGAGTAAGAGCAGCTATGAGCCGTTGGATACATATAGAAGGGATGAACAAATAAGCACACGTATTAGGAACAATGGGAACCCAATTACTCATGGTCAGATAAGGGAGTTAAAATTAAAGGTAGAGAAAGCTAGAATGAAGACTATGGTGTGGAAACAGAATTAGATGTATCAGCCTTAACTCACGGTGTTGGATGGAGTCAGAGACTTAAAGAAATAATATAAATGTGTGCACATGTTCCTTAGCTCTTCTCATTAAGAGGGTCTGGTAACACGGATAATCCAATGGTAATGAGTACACCAACGACCCAGATTTTGTCTTCTACATACCATTCATCATTTAGACATACCAGGGCCCGTTGGAAAAAAAATGGCAGAGTCTGGCATTGGGCCAGGAAAAGTACAAGATGAGTCAGGAGTAACTTGTGTCAGAAAGTGCCCAAATTATGAGATCATGTCAAAGGACACCAAAGCCAATTTGAAGAGCTTTCACTGGTCAAATTGGGGACAGCTTCAGTACCAAAATAACTAATGATACTAATGGATTATAAATCATTGAATAAAATAAGAAGCCATGAGGCCATATTGATGTATATAAATGAATAGAAAGTTTGATGAGGAATGGACTTTGTTCATAGTTTGGAAGAACTGCCCAATGGATGCTTAATTACAAAGGGCAAATGAGTAATCTTACAGTGAAGCAGGACAGACGTCACTTTAACCGAATGATCAAGGTGACCATCATCAATAATGGCACTATTAAATAATGGTCACCATATGACAGGATCAAAAGAGAATACGTCATTACTTATGGGACATTCCTGGCAAAGACACACAACTTGAAAGGAGTGATACAGAGAATCAGACAAACCCACTTTGAAGGTCATTCTACAAAATATCTGGCCCATGAACTTCAAAATTATTAAGGTCATAAAGATCAAGAAAAGACCTGAGGGACTGCTCCAGATTGAAGGAGACTGAAAAGACACCATAATTCCAAACATCCTGTGATTCTGGAATGCATTCTTTGACTCTAAGGGACATGACTGGGACAACTGGCACACTTAAATAAGGTCTGATGATTAGACAGTAGTAATGGATCCAGGTTATTTCTCTTACTTTGATGCAAGAGAATTTCTCTGTTTGTAGAAAATGTATAGTAAATATTCAGGATTAAGATGCATCAAGTCTCCATTTTACTTACAAATGTTTCAGGAAAATAGAAACAGTTCTTTATACTGTACTTAGAACTTTCTACATGTTTGAGGGGTTTTTTTTAACTATGAAGAAAATGAATGATCAGCTTCTTCTTTTGAGACTTCTGAAAAAGATCTGGACCTGTGTTTCCCCCATGAAGCTCACAGCCTATCTGAGGGGTGGGGGTCCCATGTAGGTGAGACAGTTCATGGAGGAACAGAAAAAATCACAGTCATGTAAGATAATGTGAACCATTATCTCCTTTACTGGAGTTGAGCCTGATGCCCTCCAGTGGGAATGAGGGGCTGTGTCCTCCCAAAGCTGCATCTCCGCAATTTTCTTCTAGAGCTAGTTAACACCACCACAGGGGCCACCTAGACCCTTGGGTCAATGTAGTCAGTGCTGTTGCACTGTGGTTCAGCAGATGCATGCATAGCTCCCTGGGGGACCCTCCAGAGATGTCTCATTTTAGGCTGGTGGTACTCCTGCAAGAGCCCCAAACAGGAGGGTCAAAATTCTTGTGCAGAAACACTGATCATCATTCTTTCATTTCTTTCTGGAACTTCACCAGTTTGCCTGTTTTTCCATCTAATTCTATCGTTTCTGTCTTGAGCCTTCAAGAGACCACATTTTCTTTATTTGCTTTCACGATGACCCAGAATATCAATGTTTTATATTACTCTAGAATTACTATCTAATACAATACAGAGGAGAAAGAATAAAATACATACCTATTATAAAAGAGGAGGTGGAGTTATTATTTTTGTGAAGCGTTAGTTTTATAACTAAAACCTAAGAGAATCAACCAGAAAATAAAAATGAAGACATTAAAATAACATAATTGCTTATGAAATTAACACACAAATTCAATAATTTCCCCACATATGAATAACAGTATGCTAGAGAATAAACTGACAGGAAGATAACTCACCTTACCAAGTAATCAAAAAATAAAGTACCTCAAAATTAATTTAGCAAGTCATGTACAATATATATTTAGAGAAAATATGGAAACATTGTTGATATATATTAAATAAGAATCAAATAAGTGGAAAAACGTGTTATTTTTTCTTGGCTGGGAAGACTCAGTCTTGTAAAGATGTCAATCTCCCTGAATTAGTTTGTAAATTGAAGGCAATCTCAATGTAAATGCCAACAGGATTTCTCTGAGTACTAGAAAAGCTGATTCTCACAGTAATGAGGAAGGAGCAGCCCCTCTAGACGGTCAGATGTACGATAAAGCTGCATTTTTTAGAGCCACTTGGCATTGGCGCAGGAATATACACAGAGAGCAGTCGAGAGGCAAAGAGTCCATAAACAGATTGATGTACGGAGAGGGATTTAGTACATGACAAAGAGGACATCCCAAATCAGTGAGCAAGACATAGTACATTTAACAAATAGTTGAGGGAAGGTAATGTGGCCGTCGGAAGGAAAAATATTTAGGTGCGTATGTACATACATATATGTATATATAACTATATATGTTACTGTATATAGTAACTATATACTATATATATCACAGACTATATACTAAATAGTAACTATGTGTATATGTATATAGAGAGATAGATGATAGAGATAGATAATAGACAGAAAGATAGATAGATGACAGATTAGGTAAATAGATAGATGATAGATACATAGATAGACAGATGGTAGATATTCCTATTTATCTACTATGGCTTATTTTATTCCTTATATAAATTTAAATATGAGGGTAGGAAGTCGAAGAGAAGAGGATTCATTTTACAGTTAGAGTGCTGAAGTGGAGATGACTTTCAACGCAAGACAGAAACCCGGGCACCATACAGATTTATTGATTTTGCCACATGTAAATTTATAATTTCTGCATTCAAAAATATACTATAAATGAAATTAACAAACAATTTAGGGAAAAAAAACTATCTCTTGGCCTAGACCATACTGGATTTGAGGGCAGGGATGCTTCCATTTATTCATTTAGTTAATTAGTATCATCAAAAGCCCTGCATTAACAATTACCCTAGACACATAAGATTGATTATCAATTGCTTGTGTTAATCAGAACTCCATACTTTCAAATATGAAATTTTTCTCCAAATCCATGCAGGTAGGAATTAATATACTTATCCTAAGGAAGTAAAAGAACCCAAAGTTCCCAGAATTCATCCTCTGTCTCAGCTCAGTATAGACTATGGGATACAAGAAGAAAAATAAATTAACAGTCTGAAAAGTGACTCAATTATAAAAAGTGGTCCAAGCTACAGAACTCTGATTTCCAGGGGCTTTTGCTTTTCATTTTTCTATAACAGCTTTATTGAGTTGTAATTCACATACCATACAATTTGCCCATTTAAATTGCAGGATTCAATGGTTTCTATTATATTCCCAAAATTGTGCAATCATCACAATAAATTTTAGAGTATGTTCATCATCTCAAAAAGAAAACCTGTATACTTTGGCTGCAAATCCTTGTTACCCCTCCCCTGCCCTAGGCAACCACTAACAATTCCATAGATTCCATGCAACCATACTGTGTGTATGGAATCACACAATATGTGGTCTTTTATGACTGGTTTCTTCACTTAGTATATTGTTTTCAAGGATCATCCACATTTTAGCATGTACCAGTACTTCATTTCTTTTTATGGTTGAATATGGAGGACCATATTTGTTTATCTACTCATCCATCAATGGAAATGTGAGTCCTCCAACTTTTTGTTATTCTTTTTCAAGAACGTTTTGGCTATCATGGTCCCTTGCAATTCCGTATGAATTTTAGGATTAACTTTTCCATTTCTGAAATAGGATTTTGATGAGTATTGCAATGAATCTGTAGATCACATTGGTGGGACTGCTATCTTAACAATATTAAATCTTCCAAATCATGAACACAGGATGTCTTTCCACTTATTTAGGTCTTTTTTACTTTCCTTCAGCAATGCTTTACAAAGTCGTACTTTTTTCAAATAATTCATTCCTAAGCATTTTATTGTTTTCAATGCCATTGTAAATGCAACTCTTTTCTTAATTTTATTTTTGAATTAGTCCTTGCATGTACAGAAATTAGATTGATTTTTTTATATTGATCTTACATCCTTAGAATTTTCTATATGTGACGTCATTACATCTGCAAATAAAAATCATCTTACTTCTTCTTTTCCTATCTGCATGCCTTTTATTTTATTTTCTTCCCTAATTGTGCTGGCTAGAATGTCCAGTACAATGTGGAATAGAAGTGGCAAGAGCAGAAATCCTTGTCCTGTTCCTGATGCAGGGGAAAGCATCCAACCTTTCACCATTAAGTAAAATGTTAGCTCTTGGTTTTTTGTAGATGTCCTGCAAAGATTTTTCTTGGTTTTCTATATACATAGGAAGAGGACTAAAATTGAGTTAATGGTCTGTGTTCAAATTTTGACGTATATTCTTCCAGTCAATCTTTACAAAATATAGCCACTGTGAGATGTGCTACTACTTAATAAATTATCTTAAACTTGCATTAACAATAAAGTGTGAATTCCCAAATAGCATCAGCAGAATTTAATATTTACCAAAATTCAAATTCAACTTTAATGCTTCTCCCAAAATAAAAAACAAAATAATAAAAAGAGACATAAGATTTACCCCATGATATTCAATACAAATTTTATTATAATATAGCAATACTAACAAAATTATTGGTAATAATCTTAGAAATTATTGAAACTATATAAAGAAAAATGTACTTTTAAATTATACTGAGTAGCTTAGTTAACTTAGTTTCAGGTTAAAAACAATAATGCTGTCTTACAACTAGAAAGAACTTTTCAGTTTACAGAGTACCTTCATAACCATTAGCTCATTTTAATCTCTTAACATTCAGACAGGTAAAATGTAACTCATTTGAAGAATGAGGAAACTATATTTCAGAGGCATCTATTATGTAAAGCACAGCTGTTTAGTGGTGAAGCTTGTCCTAAAAGTTACATTTCCTCATCCTCTTTCCATCATTTTCATCTCCACTCAATGCTCCGTCTACATGACATGACTCTTGCAGAATTATCTGCAATCAATCATCAATCTTACCACCACCTGTAGTGTTCAGCAGAGGGCAAAAATGGGAAACGTTGAATCAGTTTAAAAAAAGTGAAAGCATGGGAACTCAAAAGAGCATTCAAATGTCATGTGACATTGGGATGAAAAATAAAAGCTATATTTAAAAATATGATTACGGGCTGTTGGCACTAATTAGTGTTAATTTATTTTTGCTTTTCAGGTGCTTAACTGGGGTGAATTAATTGATGTGTGACGCTCGTTCAAAACTTTTCTAAATACATATTTTAGGTAAAAACGCTCTGATTTCCAGGATGGGATTCTATTTTCTCAACAGTTTGAAATCAGCAATCCATAATTAAATCAATTTAAAGAGATAGCAATCATCTCTCCTCTAGTTTAGCTAGAATTCATTATATTGCCCTGTGCATTTAGTTTCAAGATATCCCAATCACACTAAACAGTTCTAAGTTAGTAAAAAGAGAGGTGCCTTTCTGAGAATTTTCCTTGTAAAGATGGGATTTCATGAGTTACCGTGAGCTACAAAGTGAAAATGATCTATCCAGTCAATAAAAAACGGTTTAAAAGATGAACTGCTATTCATCCATGATGGAGGAATTTTCAGACTTAGGTCTAGGAGGCATTTTTCAAAGTTACACTGCGTGGAGCGGGGATGTAAGGACACACGTTTGTTTAGTGGAAAGGCAGATATATATTCTCTATATTTATATAATATACATATGATAATATATATAATATACTATATTAACATTAAACATTGGTGGCATCCATGGGAAATAAGCATACTTATGGGCTTCTGATGGGATGTTAGTTGTTAAAAACTTTCCGGAAGGAAATATGGCAAAATATAGAAAAAGCTTTAAACAAATTAATATCTTTTGACCTAGCGATTCCTTTCCTAGAAATACATCTTAAGCAAACCGTCATTGACGTGTGCGAAGATTTAATTGTATGTTCTTCCAAGTTCCGTTTATTAACAGTGAAGAGATGACCGGAAGCTAAATGCCCCAAATGGAGAACTGTTCAAATAAAAAGAAGCTGAATTTCAGCACAGCTCTTTAATGATGGTGTTCCAGGATAGCTAATCACAGGGGCCAAAGGTGCAATATATGAATTAACAAAACAAGTTAAAACTATTGGATAGATATAAATATAGCTATAGATTTATGTAGATACAAACATACAGATATAACTAAAAGAATAGATATAATTCAATGTAATTGTACAACGGCATGATTATAGGCAATTTGTTTTCTTCTTTGCACACTTCTGTATGTACCAAATATATTATTAAACAAAAAAAGTAGCTTTACAATGGAGAAATCTAACAAATACTACCTTGGTCAGGCAAACAAGTTCAACATCAACTGTGGTGTCATGTTGATAGAATGTTCCCTTGCTAGGATGTAATCAAAATGGTATTTTGCTTCTTTCTTCCAAAAACCTATAATCTCAGTCTAAACATGAGAAAAGCATCAGACACACCCAGTTGAGTGACATTCTACAAAATACGTGAGCAGTCCTCTTCCAAACTGTCCAGGTCACCAAAAACAAGGAAAGTCTGAAAAATTGTCACAGCCAAGAGGAGCCTCAGATGACAAGAGGAGTGAATGTAACGTCGCATTTGGGATGACATCCTGGAACAGAAAAGGGATGTTAGGTAAAACTAAGGAAATATGAATAAAATATTGAGTTGAGTTAATGCTAATGTACCAGTGACGGACCATTATTTGTGATCAATGTTCCATACATTTGTGTATGGAGGTGAATTTTGTCAAGGACAGGGACTTCACCAAAATGAGTCTGGTTTCTAGCGGTAAAGAGCTTTCAAATTTTAATCTTTTCATCCACGTTTTCGCATCCTTTCCTCACTGCCAAGAAAGATGCACAAGGGGAAGGTCTCATTTGAAGTTGAGATCCTTCTCCGTCCAGAATAGGCATCCTGGACGAGCATCCAGTCTCAAACGTGTCAAGTCTTGGAAGTCACCTCCATCCATAAATATAGTTTCTCTCCAGTAACTCTCTTCCATTTCTGTGCCCCCACGATCTCTAACACTAGCCATGGGAGAGAAAGAGTGGGAGAGACTTCTTGTACCTTATAATAATGTTTTTCTACAATATACCCCAGTGCAGACGAGTTGGTGACTGTCCTCAACCTTCCTCTGGGCTGGACAGGATGGAGGCTAGCTTGTATCTCTCGCCTCTCTACTGGTTCAAGTCCCAGCCCACGATGACGTCACAGAGTTGTGGCTCCGCATGTTTGTGACGTCAATGGTTTCTAGGAGACGGGCCGTGATGCTTACTGTTATGAGGGTGGGCACCTTGGTTCATCTAGAATGTTGACTTGAACAGTACAGTTTCTAAAGCATATTGCTAAAATGTTCTCCCAAAGAATGGTATCAATTTCTACTCCAATCATCAATAGAGGTAAGGGTGGTTTTTTTTCTTAAACCGCATTTTTTAAACTGCCTTTTAGTATATTTTGATCATTTCTCTTTTGGTTGGAAGGTATGAGAGCTGCACTTTCCTGGAGAGGGTTTTTCTGATTTACTTAGTATAGGGGGGTTGGGGTGTGGCCAACATAGTAGTCATGGGCTCCTGGGGCATATGCTCTCCTGCGGAGAGCAGGAGTAGATGAGAGGGGGGGAGGGCATGTAACTGGGAGGTGACGGGGCTGTCAGCTGTGGAGTATTGGAAAGAACATCGGATAATGTTTCAGGGCAACGGACTTCAGTCCTTGCACTGTCTGCACCTTGACGATACCTTCAGACCAGTAACTCTGGGCTTGGCTTTGCCTCCCTACGAAGAGGTGACTGGACTAGATGCCTCAAAAGTCACTTCAGTTCTAATATTTTAAGGTTACAACTCCATGACAAAATTCACAAAGATGCCAGAGATTGGCCCTGCCACACGGAGAGTTAAATCATTATTAAGTCCAAAAGGCTGTGTAATGGCATTATCATGGGATTTGGATTATCTACTCATTATCTGTCATTAAGTGCCTGATTATGAGAGAGGTGACTGGATCAGAAATTGTGACAATAAAGGAAGAAAATCATGAAAGATGGTGGGATGAGTTAGGTGATCGTGACTGACTTGTTCATTCAACAAAAATGGATCAAGAACCCACTCTGCAGCAGGTCCTATGTTAGGTCCTATGCATTGAAGAAATAGGAGAGAAGGAAGCAAGAGAAAAAAAGAGAGGAAACTGAAGCACAATGTGGAAATGATGTAGGAGAAATAAGAGGGAGTGATCAAGTCTGGAAGGGAGTAGAAAGTGATTCACTCTGATTGGGAGGGCAAAAGAAGAATTCGTATGTGATGGAACAGTGGAGTTGAATCTTGGTGAACAGGGTTCTTTCGAGTGGAAAGGTGGAAAAGTGGTTTTGTGGTTCATTCCAAGAATTATACATGTGCCCATAAGTTTGACAGTAGGACGTTGTAGGGCTTCAAGGTCAACTAGTAGGTCAAGTCAGATCAGAAAGGACAAGGTATATCATACTAAAGAATTTAAATTTGTTTTGCAGGAAATGGAGAATTTAAGTGTATTACCCAGAATAACTAGAATTTTATTAAGATGGCTGAAAGACATGTAGGGGATAAAAAGGAGTTGAGGCTGGAGAGAAGCTGCATATTAAAACTGCATCAATAGACCAAAAATCAACAATGTGAATGGTTTATTTTTAACTTATAGAATGCGGGGCATGTGCGCGGAGGAAAATAACACAGCTTAAAACTAGTTTATTACTAAGTAAATGAATATAGACAATTTAGCATTTATTTAAGAACTTTAAAGACAGACCAGAACAAATGAAAAAGAATTAATAAATAATAATGGAAGTTAATGAATTAAGGAAGAGGAAAATGTATTTTTATAAAATCATGCTAGATATGATTTTTAGGGAAAAAAAATGACAAAGTGTAATGTTAGATATATAACTTTGAGAGACATTTTAAAAGCTTACAGATAACCAAAATAGAGGAAGAAAATTGTATATAATCAAATATAGAGAAATTAAAACACTTATCAAAGATACATATATATCTTTCATATATATACAACATTTGAAATTGAGAATGAACTGGAGTATTATTTTTGTGAAAGCATAAATTATCAAAATTTACTCAAAAAGATGTATAAATTTTAGACCAATGACTCCAAAAGACCTTGAGGAAGTTGTCAAAGAATTATGTGATAAAATGGAATGAGTTATTTTAAACTATGAAGAAGCATAAGATTCCTGTGTATTTACAATTTTCCAAGAACAGAGAAAGAAATCAGGACATTAAAAGAACAAGATGTCATTACCAAATATGGTTTATTTCAGGAATGCAAGACAGGCCACGATTATAAAATCCAAATATATAACTCATCGTATTAATGGCACATGGCAGAAAGAGTAAGAAATTTTTCTCATAAATTAGATAATATTGATGAATTTGCTAAAATTTAACATCCACACCCAGTACTGATTCTTAATAAAATAGCAAGAGAAGAAAATTTCCTAACATGAATTTAAAAATACTTATTTCGAAAGTATAGTCATACTAAAGGTGAAACACTAGACATTTTCCCTTAACATCCATGAATGATATGACAAGAATTCTCACTCCATTTTTGTTTACAATTTTTCTTCAGAAAAAGATAATGAGACACATTTGATAGGAGGCCAAATTATTGATATTTGAAGATGGTCTGATAGTTGACCAAAAGATTCAACTTAAAATAAATAGTATTCAAAATTATATAAATTCATTGTGAAACCTAAGGATAAAACAGTTAACTTTAAAATAAAACTGTTACAAAATAGAAAATCAATGTTTTTTTATGTTCAAGCCATAAGCAGTCAGGAAACATAATGTTGCAATGTTGTTTGCGCAGTAGCTATAAACATGGGGAGGACCAAAATTAATAAGAAAATTTCTGGATCTGTACAAAGAAAGATGGATTTCCTAAACTCTGTGAGAAGACATTAAAAAAAATAGATCTGATTTAATCAAAAGCCCTGACTAAATAGGGAGGTGTAGCTCATGCAGGTGTAGGAAGACTTAGTATTATAAAGATAAATTCCACTTAATGCAGTCTAATGCAAATTCATTCAAAATATCAATGATTTAACTTGAAGAAATGTTTTAAAATTCATTTGGATGAATCAGTTTTGTAGATTTCTCAAGAAAATTTTTGAAAAATAAAGCAATGAGACACGTTTAGGATATAAAGATATTTTGTAAAGTTAAAATAGTATGTATAAAACTACTTGTGTGTCAAGGAAGAGGGGATATTTATTTCCTATATAACGTACACAAATATATAAAAGAATACTCTGCACTCCAATACTGATGTAGATCTAAACTGATAAGGAAATCAGAATATATTAAGTGAAGAAAACAGTTAAAAGCAAAATATGTACAGTGTTTTCTAATTTTGATTAAAAATACATTTATACACAAAAGCGTGTTTACACAGGGGTAACTAAAAGGCTGGAAGGTTACATGAAAATGTTAACAGTGGTTATATCTGAGTAAGGTCAAAAAAATTTTAATTGCTTTCTATCTATCTCTGTTTCTTATATTTTCTCTCATAATTATGGTGACAACTTAAAAATAAGACTGAAAAGAATTTTAGGCAGTCTCTTCTGAAAAGCATCCAAACTAGAAAGAAGTCAAATACTGTAAAAAGGAGACGTGACCTCTAAATTTGTCAACTAGTTCTTTAATGGATTTATGGAGCACCATTTATGAGGTGGAATGGCAGACAAAAATAAATTGATGAGCTAATGTGGGGCAAACAAATCCATTCAGTATTTTCAAAATCCTGCCATAGCCTACCAGAATCTGTTGGAAAAGGTGTGACATTGAAGACTCGGGATTATTTCTTTCTTCATGAGAAATTTCTTTTTGGAGACTGGCTTGTTGTATTTCAGTTCTTGGTAGGCAGGAAAATGACCACCCTAAAGATATCCACATCCTGATCCCTAGAACAAATATGGTGCAAATATGTTACCTTCAATGGCAAAAGAGACTTTGCAAATGTGATTAAGGATTTCCAGATGGATAGATTATCCCGGATTATCCAGATGTTTTCAGTGTAATCACGAGGCTCCTTACAAACGAAAGAGGGAGGCAAGAGAGTGATTCAGTGTGAGAAGGAATCCACCCGCCGTTGCTGGTTGTAATGATGAAGGAAAGAGTCCACGGGCCAAGGAATGAGGGCAGCCTTTAGAAACTGGAAGATGCAAGAGAATAAATTCTCCCTTAGAGCCCCCAAAAGGAATACAGTCTTGCCAACTCCATGATTTTTAGCCCAGTGAGACCCATGTCAGAATCTTGACCTCCAGATAGGTAAGAAAATAAATCTGTGTTAAGTCAGTAGGTTCATGGTGACTGGTTACAGGAGCAATAGGAAACAAATAGAGTGTAATTTTCTGATGAACTATTTCTGTCTACCTATGAGAAACTCCCATTTCTGTAAAGGAGAAAAACTCTAGCAAATCAGTCCTGATAAGGACTGGCCATTTCCACATATGCAGATAAACGGTACTGGGCATGTCCTGACCAGTGTCGTTCTGTAGGGTAAGTTCTTGTACACAAGTCCTGCTTAGGCTTCTCTGGGGCCAACGAGTGTCAGAATTCACTGTCCTTGTTGGTGCCTTGAATCGCACCAGATTTCTTAATTGATAATGAAATATTTTAATATCAAAAGTGGTATGTTAGACGTGGCATCATTGATTCACTTTAGTGTACAAGCGAATCTTCGGCATTTTTTTCTTCAGTGATTACAAATCCTCTTAAAATTTTTCTACATTCTCTTTCTTTGACAGACAGGCTCAGCTACAAATTTATGTAGTATTTCTAAAGCAAAGGAAGGTTTTTCTTTGTAATGGAGTATTTTTCTTTTTCCTTTATTTTTTCTACAATGCACACATGTATATATTTATAATTTGTATTGTACAAGAGTAAGAGGAAAAGTGGGAACTTGTAATTGGTAATTAATTCCTATACACACAAGGAAGGGAAACTGTAAGTAATCAGTTGGAGATACCATGATCTAAAAGAGTAGTTCTCAAACTGTGGTCTCTAGATCAGCGGGATGAGAATGTTCTGGCAAATTGTTAAAAAAGCAAGTTCTCAGATCTCATCCCAGATTTACTGAGTAGAAGCCACAGAATTAAGGGGTAGACAGCACCTCGGCTATTATGCAGGATGGTGTGATTGCTTGAAAGATGAGGTGCAAACACATCATCCATGGTTTGGGTGGCATCATACCAGTAGAGTGAACATTAGTACTTTGATTTTTAAGTCTTCCACCCACCCACATCCCCAAAATGGCTGCCATATTGGAATCTCTTTTTCTTTGTCTTGTTAAAAAAATATATATATTTTTTTTATTTATACATCATAGGTTCTTTGCTCTTCCTGATCCCTTATGAAAAATAAAAGAGAATTAATTAATAACATCCTCAATTCAATTATCATTTTACAGACTTGAATATTGTCCTCAGCTTTTATTAGAAATATTTTTTTCTATCTTGTGTCTACTGCTAGTGGCTTGCAAAATATCATAGAAAATATAGGACTTCCATAAGCTTTATATTTTCAAAGAAAAAAAATGATGGAGAACATCCACATTTACAGAGGAAATTTGGAATTCGCTAGGTTTTTATTTTTAAATTTGAATCACCAAAGGATTATGGAAGCAATCTGGACTTGATGCATTTTTATTCTTAATCTGTTATCTTGTTCCTAAATGTCACTATTGTTTTTGAATTTGTTTCATCTCATGTCCTTTATAAACCACATTCGTTTTCTTCCTCTTTGCTTTTCCAAGGCCAATCTGTTGCTTTTCTTTTCTATGCTTCAGCTGTTAATTTGTTTAGTGTCAAAATAACCTTGCTACATAATTCAGGACTCCTTGTGGCTTCGGCTTTGAATTAATAGGATAATTGCTAAATTTCCATTTCACTTTGAGGGGTCAGGATGTAACTAAAGAGTGTTTCAAAATCAAACATGTTTTGTGACTGTTCCCTTTAAACCTGGTCCTGAATATTGTGCATGTGATAGGTAGATAAATTGGCTCTTTAACTGAAGAATACGGGTACACATTTTACCATCACCTGCAAATAGAGTTTTGCAATGCACATCTAAGTCAGTATGCGGAAGAAGTAAAGAACGTCCAAGCTATTCATCACAATCACAAATCTTTTATTGGGAAGTAAGTGAGAAAAACTAAGAAACATTCATAAAGGCAGTGACACCCCATATTGGCGGATAAATATGTCCTGAAGATACTAAAGTCTTTGTAATATAATTGAGTCACTACGCCCCTCACTTAAAAAGAAATACGTTTAAGGAATTTGGGAATCCGTGGTCTTCAAGGCGTTGCTATTGAAACTGTGATTCTTGGACCAGTGACATTCTCATTGCCTGGGAGCTTGTAGGAGATGAAGAATTTTAGAACCCAACTCACTCCCAGTATGGAATTTGCATTTGAACATGTTTCCTTGATGACTCATATACCCATTAATATTTGAGAAGCACCACTTTAAGAGAAACTGTTCCTTGCAACATTGAAGATCTGGTCATCCCATTCTTAAACATCTGACTAGTGAGGCTACTAGTAAAGTAACTGTCCTGCATACTCAAACATCATCCATCTTTGGTGTTAGGACACATGGGTGGTGTGTCAGGGATGGATGAGGAACTTTGGTCACAAAATGGCAACAGCAAAAAGAAAAAAGCATTGCCTTTCTGAATCCCAGACTGGGGACTCCCTTTGTTGGAAATGCTGTGGGCTCTGGTGGGAGGGCTGTGTTGTCATCTTCTACCCTTGCCTACTTTTTGATCAAAAGACATGTTATCCCAGTTTGTTTTTATTTTATTTTATTCTTAAGAAATACAAAAAGAGGAAAATCTTTAAAGACAGTGATTCTCACTGTCTGATTTCTGGCTCTTTTAAAAAATCTATGATTCATTATTGTATTAGTTTTACTATGTGTTTACTTTTAAAGGAGTGGGAAGAGAATCCTATTTTTCACTGTTTTGTGTCTAAGGAATATGATCTAAAAAAAAAAAAGAAATTCATTCTCCAGACACTTAAAACCATTGCTCCTTATGTTAGTTATTAAACTAAAGCATCCCAGTTGATATCTCCACTGGTGATCATTTCTCCTTCTAAATTGTGGAAGAAGAAACTTAACTCTGGTGAACACTTTTATTCAATGTGTGGAGTTTGTAAAAGGCTCAAGTCCCATCACCAGGAAAGGAGTGTATTTATTCTCACCATTGTGTCACCAGGCTCATTTATACATTTACTGTGCCTTCTACTTTTTTCCCATTCCTGCAAATCAGTCAGGGAGCTATCATAGACACACACCCCCTATAGGCTGCATATGTCTTTGTTGCAGGGATGTGACTTAATACAATTGTGGAGCTGGCTGAGTAGGCTCCCTAAGGCTATTGTCTTTGTGTCTGATGCTGGAGCTGGAAGTCCACAGGGCGGGTGGTCAGGAAGGGAAGGGGAACATTAATTGGGAGCGATGGGGAGAGGGCTGGAACCCACAAGCATGAGTGAAGGATGGATTGAAAGTTGTATCCATTATTGTTGCCTCTAACCTTTGTGATGAGGGCATTCTGAGGAATCCAGGGCCCTTCCTCAGGCCTGCCAGTTGGAGAAGCTGAAGAGGGAGCCGAGGAAAATGGAGCACTTGCAGACCTGGCCGCTGCTTCACACCAACAAGGTGAGTCAGTAGATCAGAGCCATCCCGTGTGACCTGCAAGATGGTGGCTGTTTCCCTCCCACCCTCCTAATCCCCCAGGATCTCCTGTGTGGAGATTCATACAGGAAAGGGAAACGTATAGGAAAGGGATTTGTAGGAATGTAATTCAGCAAAGTTAAGGTGATACATTACAAGGGCACACCCACCTCTCCTCACTGACTTCTCTGAACTGGTGTAATGTTTAATGACCAGGATCTCACCACTTGAGATTGGTGAATCGGCACTTAATTAAACCCAAACTTCCTGATTCCGAGTCCAACAACAACAATAACAACAGGAAACAAACAGACACATAGATACAGACATTAAATTGGTGGTTACCAGAGGGGAAAGAGGGAGAGTGGAGGGCAAAAGTGTTGACAGAGCACATGTGTTATGGTGATGGATGGTAATTAGTCTTTGGGTGGTGAACATGATGTAGTCTATACAGAAATTGAATTATAATGATGAACGCCTAAAATTTATATAGTGTGATAAACCAATGTTACCTCAATAAAAAAAGAAAATAATTCATTAAAAAAAAAAGTTCCTGAGATCCACTGCGCAGTAATGTGAATATACTTAACGCTACTGAACTGTACACTTAATAATGGTTAAAAGGGTAAAAAATAATTATCAAATTATAAATTTCAAAAATGTACAATTCTTGTATGTCAATTACACCTCAATAAAGCTGTTTAAAAAAAAATTAAACCCAAACTTCCTGGTTCCAAGTCAAGTGACTTTTCAGAAAACAAACAACATGAGATGCTCAAATAAGTGTCTATTACAAGACGGCATTTTCCTAACTCCTGTGGCCCAGTTCTGATTATCTAATATAAGGCACTAAAACTCACGTCTCCTCCAAATCCATAGGCATTTTATATCTGGATGATTTTGTCTTATAACTGTTGAATTGAAATTATAAACAAGTGATGGAGGTGGCAGGATAAAGCTTTATATGCAAAAAGGTTCCAAGTAGAAAGTGATTGGGTAATCAGAATGTTATCCTTGGTTCTGCCCACATTTGGATTGAACCATCACAGTTGGGAACCCTGGTCAATCTGTCTGACTGTCCTGGAATACACATGACATATATATATATATGTATAATTTTAAGGAGCAGATCTCAGGAAATGTGCTCCCTTGAACCCACGAAATCTTTGAGCTTCTGGGCACTGACCTAATTCTTCCATCAGATCATTTAACATTTCCCTTTTAAGCACATGTTTATCATTTTCCTCTGAAAAAAAGAACTTTTTTCACTTTTGTTAGTGAGTAGCTGGAGGGCTGATAATTACTCTGTATGTATTTAGTAGCAAGTATCATTAGAATTCTGAATTAAAAATAAGATGAATGATTTAATTTCAATCTTGTCAGGATGACCCATTTAAAAAAAATACTGATGTGATATAATGCTATAAAAGATTTAAGCATAATTTATTGATAAAACCATTACAACTGGAATGAGAGAGCTATTTGTCTACATAATGGTTCCTGAAATCACAGATAGTACTTTCCCATTATTCCACTGCAACATTTATAATTCCTTTTTGGATTTACCATTTATTTTTTTAACAACCACATATGGTGCTTGTTATGCCAGCCACTGTTCCAAAGGTCTTATGAATACTCGCTCATTTAGTCCTCACAATGACCTTACAAGGCATGGTATTATCTCCATATTATGCATAAGAAAATGGAGACATGGAAAGTTTTGGAAACGTCCCCAGGGGAACACAGCTGGTGAGTTTGGGAGCCGCGATACAAACCCATAGATTCCGGCTCCCGAGTCTAGCCTCCTATCCTCTGCTCCACATGGCTTCTCCATTATAGAAAAAGCAATGAGAACCCGGACTGAGATGGTAGCAAATGCACTTGGCATTTGGGAAAGTACCCGGGTGGCAAAATTATGGGTGTAAAAAAATGCTCTCAAATGTAGGAGGTCAATATTTCTCATAGCTAGATCAAATATTACAGAGATTTTTCTCATCACAAGGAATGAAATAACTTTAGATGTAGAAAGTTAAGACTTCCACTTCTGGCTAAGAAGGAGCAACAGGAATTACCTTCCCAATAGGAAAAAAAAAAAAAAAGCAAAACAATGGTTTTTAAGACATTGGATATCAATTAATGGATAACAATGATTCCAGAAGGATGGGTAACAAATGAGATGAGCACTACGAATCCACAGCTGCTGTACTGAGAGAAATTCTAGGCAATGGTGCAGGAAGGGGAACCCAGGCGAGCCCAGCAGACTCTCTGATTTGAGGTGAAGGATCTGAGAATTTAGAGAGAACAAGGAAGTTAGGGTTTTCTGGACAGAGTTTTCAGGAGAAGAGAAAGCCATACAGAGAATCCCAAAGAACTGCAGGGTGTCCTCCTGGAGCATTTAGCAGTTTACTAATCCGGGCTTGTTTGTGACTAATGCAGATTCCTATGACCCCCGGATCTGGGTGTCGACATGCAAAAGGATTAGATAGAACACTGCTCAGTGCTCACAGAGGGCTGTCAATAATGCCTGTTCCCATCAGTCAGAAGGAAAAAAAATCTCGTAATACATACGACATTGCATGGAGTACTAAGGCAGGAGGAAGGTGGTACCTGAGTAAGGAGGAACTCATTCATCGTACCAATGTCAGCAAGATGGTGAAGAAACATATTTAAGGTACTAAAAAAAAAAATCACCCAGAGTTCTATACCTAGAAAAAATATCTTTAAATCAAGAAAAGGTGAAGAAAAGACATCTTCAGACATGTGAAACCTGAAAGAATTCATGACTACCTGATTTCACGACATATACAAGCTGTAGTAATCAAGACAGCATAATACTGGCATTAAGGTAGACAAACAGATCAATGGAACACAATAGGGACTTGAGAAATAGACCCACACGTATATGGCACACTTCACTTCCATGCACACATACACACACAGAGTTAAGTTAACATTTAAGGGTCATCAGGAGCAGGTATTTGGGACACATGCCACCAGACCATCTTTTGGCTTCCGTGAAGACTAAATGATCAATACTGTTTCCAGCTAAGTCTTCATTCCTTCTCAAGAAAGAACACAATGTAGTTGTTTCCAGCTGATGATGAATCCAGTCTGCCATTTTGGATGTTGACCAACTCACATCTCACTTTACAGGTGAGAAAACCAGGCATTGGCATTTTGGGGTAATTAGAGGCTGATTCAGAACAAGAAACTATTGCTTAATTCCAATGCAGAGTCCTCTATATGACAGGCCAGCAGAGAGAATAAATGAGTTGAAAAGGTTGTGGATTGGTATAGAATATGGTGCAACTAAAAATAAAAAGGTAAATCCTCTAAAATTAGACTTATACTGTAGGATACTTTTACTTGATCTGCCTTTAAATCTGGTGACTTAAGATATTTATGATCTAATAGCATCTTTAACAGGAGTTAAACTAGGAATTTTAATCATATTTTGTCTGAGAAGATACATAATTGAAAATATACTCTTATATTCTTATTGGTTTATTATGCCATCTAAATGATTTTCCAGTTCTGTAAGACATAAGCTTAATACTAACTTGTTTTTATAAATGTGTTTTCCCTGATTAGACTATGTCACTAATGTATTTTAAAACAATGTGTCTAGGTCAAATAAACAATTTCATTTTAGAAAAGAAATTAAGATGTATTTGTTCAATGAAGATATGGCAATTCTACATGTACTGACAATTCATTAACGATTTATATCCATTTGCGGTATTTTCAGAATAAAATTCAGCTTCAATTACTTATTATAGCAAAAAAATTTAATAAGACTAAGAAGTAGGACAAAATATGCATTGTTTTTTTAGGGTTTGATTTTTAAAAAAATTATTTTATTGAAGTCATATTGGCTTATAACATTGTGTAAATTTCAGGTGTACATTATTATATATCAGTTTCTGTATAGCCTGCATTGTGCTCACCACCAATAGTCTAGTTTTTATCCATCACCATACATATGTGCCCCTTTACCCTTTTCGCCCTACCCCTACCCCCTTCCCCTCTGCTAACCACTAATCTGTTCTCCTTGTCTATGTGTTTATCTTCCACATATGAGTGAAATCATACAGTGTTTGTCTTTCTATATCTGGCTTATTTCACTTAGCATAATACCCTCAAAGTCCATGCATGTTTTCGCAAATGGGATGCTTTTGGTTTTTGTTATGGCTGAGTAGTATTCCATGGTATATATATACCACATCTTCTTTATCCATTCATCCATCGATGGGCACTTGGGTTGCTTCCACATCTTGGCTATTGTGAATAATGCTGCAATGAACATAGGGATGCATAAATCTCTTTGTATTGTTGATTTCATGTTCTTTAGATAAATACCCAGTAGTGGGATAGCTTGGTGGTTGTATGTTATTTCTATTTTAATTTTTTGAGAAATCTCCATTGGCCTGTTGGCCACCTGTATATCTTCTTTGGAAAAATGTCTACTCATATTCTCTGCCCATTTTTTGATCAAGTTGTTTTTTTTGTTGTTGGGTTGTATGAGTTCTTTATGTATTTTGGGCCTGATTTTTTTAAACCAAAACTATTTCCCTCTTCCTCATAAATCTCTTTAAGCAAAAAGAAAATATTTTGGAGTTTTATCAGTGGCATTTCAGTAGTCAGGATTTTACTATATTTTTGCATTCTTATCATTTTCAACAGAAAGTTTATCAGAGAGCTGTCTATGATGCATTGATTGGGACAATTAAAAATAAGAATTAAAACATCTTAATTGCAAGGGGATTTTCAAAATCATTTACTAACAGTTCATTATCAATTATACCTATGGTAATAAACTGATGAGAGCTTTTAAGAGAGTATATTTTACAGTTAGAAACACTCTGTCTCTTACACATTTAAAAATTCTTATGAAATATCTGGACTAGACATATGGGCTGCTTGGAGACAGAATGTTTGGCTAAAAATGCACTTCTTGATTACAGTTCAGATCAGGTTATTGCTTGATACAATAATACATATAAATTGGCATCAGGGGACTATGTGAGACAGCTTGTCCCTCCTCTCGAGATTAATTGAACATTAAATTACCTTTGTTTGAGAGTGAAATATAATATCAGCAAGGCTTAATTCTCCATTGGGTCTTCATTTGTTTGTAATAGACAATACTAAAGCATTTCAATCTAAAACCCTAATGCTCACTATGTTCAATTACAGAGGAGATAATTTAACAGCCTGTGTCATCAGTAATGAAAAATCAAGATAGCCAAGTTCGTCTTTGCAATGTAAATATAGAACATGCGTGTCTTTGTGTTCTCCTTGATGTCCAAAAAATGCATTCATTCAATGGCTTGAAGACTGCTAGGATAGGCTGATGACTCTGAAAGATTTTAAAAAAGCACCTCAGGTCAACAGCAGTATTGGATCTAAAAGGTCCCACCAGTTCTGATGGTTTTCATGAAAAAAGTATGTTTTATAATGAGTAGGATGATCTACGAGGGGAGTATAGTCACAGAGGTTATTAAAATATACAACGACGTCTTTATAATGAAGACTATGTTGAACTGGCATGAGAATGAAGAAAATAATGAAATAGAATAGAAAATAGAGAAATAGACTCAAGAATATATGGAAATCTAGTATAAAGTGAGATCTCAAATCATTTGGGAAATAATGGACGTTTTAATAAGTGGCATTATGACAGAAGCATGCCACCATTTGAAGGAAGCTAAAATTAGATCCATTCCTTTACCCTGTACCTAAGTGAATCTCCACAGGACCAGAGATCTAAATGGAAAAGAAGTGAAATGACAAAAGTATGAGGAGAAAAACTGGAAAAAACTATTCTACGACTTGGGTGTAGGGAAATGGCTAACAATGACACAAAGTGCACATTTCATAAAAGAAGAGATTGATAAATATGTCTCCATTAAAAAAACTCCACATGGTATAAAATTCTATAAATAACGTTGAAAACCAAGACAAATGAAGGGAAAATATTTGCAGTATTTATCACAGATAAAGGGCTAATATCCTTAATATACAAAGACTTATAAAAATGAGGGGAAAAGCCACAGATTTTTAAAAAATAGGCAAAAGGCCTAAACTGACAACTTGGACAATTCAAAGATTTTTTCAAATGACCCTTCTATGAAAAGCTTTCACATCACTCTCAATGAGAGAGATGCAAGCTAAAACATCGGGATATCTTTTCTCTCTGACTGGCAAATATTAACACCTTGGCAATACAATCTATTGGCCAGACTGTTGTGAAATATTGCCTGTGGGGTTATCAAATGTACAACAGCTACCAAGGGAAAGTGACAATATGTAACAGGACAGCAGATGCCTTCACAATGCAGCCCAACAACCCTGCTTCTAGAAATGTACCCTTGTGAGGGACACACCTCCAACAATATGAAACCCATATGCAGAAGTTTATTTGTAAGGCATTTTTTGTCATGGTAAATATCAGAAGCTACCTAAATGCCCAAGTGGAGGCAAGTGGTTGGACTAACTATGGCACACATGAGTGGAATACTATGCAGTCATGAAAAAATTAAAGACAATCTTTGTGATCTGATATGAAGTGAGTTTTAGGATACATTTTTTTAAATAACAATGCAAATTCCCATATATATGGTGTGTTACTATATAACAAAATATGACAAAATATACAAATAACTGCTTATCACCAGAAAAAAAAAAGATGCTTCAGTACAGTAAAGAATTAAAAATCATTAAGAATCCATGAATCCATACCAACAGCAAATAAATAAGTAAACAGATGGGGAAGAAAAGAGAGAGCTTGTTTCCAGTAGCATGTGTAAATGTGGAAGGAGTGCTGGCTTTGGAAAGTCACCATTTTGCTATCATCCTGGCAGAGATAACTTTGAGCAGAAATCATCAATGAACATTACAGCTGTGGTGGAGGAGATTACACGAGGAGCGGGATATATGGATGGTCTGAAAGGATTTCCCCACATATTAATTATTTGTGGCGAAGGTGAAAGTAGAAACTGTATAGTGGAGAAACTGGACAATTCTTGGCCAGGAAATCAAAATTAGCCTTGCCGGGCACAGATGGATATCACGTGGCTTTGAATATACCCTGAAAAGCACAAAGTGTCACTTAGGAAGTATTCCAGGTAGGATCCATAACAATGGTTGAAACATGGGGAACAGCAGACAAACTCAAAGTGAGGAACATTTTATTAAAAAGGGTCCTATAGTCATCAAAATGACAGTGTTACCAAAGACAAAGAGAAGTTGAGAGACTCTTCCAGATAAAAGGGCTAAACAGAGAAATGATGATAAGTGCAGTACATGGTCCTAGACTGGATCCTGTGCTAGAGGGAAAAAAGCTAAAAAGACATTATTTTATTGAATAAAAAACTGGAAATCAGATGGTACAATCGATAGTATTAATTGTTAAATATATTGAATTTGAAAACTGTTACATAGGTATAGAAGGAATAGCCTTTTTATTAGGAAATACACATTGAAATACAGACAGGTAAAGGGCCATGGTAATTACTTTTAAATAGTTCATAAAAATTGTCCATCATCTATCTATCTCCATCTATCTATCTATCTCTCTATCTATCTATCTATCTATCTATCCTCTATCAATAGATTATCTCAATATCTATCATCTATCTATCTATATCTGTCTGTCTGTCTATCATGTATCTATCAATAGATTATCTATCTATCTGTCTATCATCTAGCTATCTGTCTATCAAGATTATCTATCTTCTATCAATAGATCATCTATATTCCTATCTATCCACCTACCTGTCTATTGAGTGATATTGATAGAACAAAATTAAAACAAATGGGGCAAGATATTCACACTAGAGAAATCTGGATAAAGGATATGCTGCTTGTAGTATTCTTGCAACATTTGTATAAGTTTTAAATTACTTTCATGTAAAAAGTTACTTTTAAAAAATCTTAAGCTACAAAAAAGGAAGCCTTTTCTTTTTATCATGGTTTCCTTAGGATTAGCTTGTTCTTAGTGCAGAGTAGATGCTCAATAAATGTTTCTTAAAAAAATTAATTAGTATTTTAGAACTAAAAAAATTTCTATAGAATTTAAATTTATATTAAATTTATATAAAACCGGTTTGAAATATGCATGTCATAAACTAGTCTTCAATAGTAAGTTATCGTTTAAATTTTTTTAAAGCATGTGTTTGTAAAGGAGCTTCTATTTGCATGTTATCATACCAATAAGAATCAAAGCTATGAGTATCCTTGGTCTCCTCAAGTTAACCCTTTTCAATGTCTGTAGCTGCCTTCAGAGTTCTGTGATGTTCTGACAGCTGAATGTCCTGAGGTGTGAATTCCTCTAGGACGTGAAGGTCCCCCAATATTAGAAGTCCCTTCGACTGCAAGTTACTTTCCCAAGTTTCACATCAGACCTCATTTTGGCGTGCCGTCAGGAGTACATCAGCATCACTTACAGGAACACACACTCCTCCAGATTACAGAAATGCTCTCCCACAGACGACCATCACCATTATTGGCGAATGCCCTATTTTACGTCCTTAAATGGTCATCATCTAAGCCTTTGCATATCACTGCAGCTTGCCTTCAGTTGGCTTCTCGTTCCCTTTCACCGTCATCACTTAGTAAAATACGATGTAGTGACATCATGATTAAACATCGCCCAGACCGCCAGTCACTTCTAAATGCTTGGTAGACCTGGAGGTGCCTAGTGAAGGAACTGGAGTGTCAGTAGGTAATGTTGAGTCCTTCTAAATTGAGGGAGGGAGAGAGGAGGAGAGAGAGGGAGAAAGAAGAGAAATAGAGAGAGAGGGACTAAAGTTAGTCACATGGAAAAGTTCTATAATTATCTGTCAAATATCACCCAGGGTCCATTCGGAGATGCACAGTGAATGAAATAACTTAATTGTCTCACTGGCTCATTTCTTAAACTCTCTCTTATAAAATATTATTTTGGAAATACCTGACATCTCCTTTTCATGGCTTCTGCAGCTGCAACACTCCTTCTGTGATAATGTTAGAGGAAGGAGCAAAATTACCTGTTGGCTAGTTTTATACTTTTTAGCTAAAACCACAGAAGACATTTTGAGTTTACTTCTTTGGGTTTCCTCCTCAAATACTGGACATGATTTGTGTTGGGAGAAGCACCATCTTTCAAAAAAGGAGAGATTTGAAAGGTTGACCGATGAAACCATGAACACCTGGCATTCTGGCTGCCAGCAGGTGCATCATCGCGGTCAGAGGCTGTTCTTGAGAAACCAGAAAAGTGGGACTCCTTGGCAGCGTTTGCCAGAGATGCTGGAGGTCAGTGACCACATTTGGGTTCTGTAGAAATAGTGTTGTCTCGGGGTTTTGGGGGATTAGGGTGAGCTGGAGAGTTTTACTACTTTTGTTTTCTGCATGGAGCGAGAATTTTCACCCACTGTTTTGCGTTCAGTGCTTTCTTTCGACAGTAGCTTTGTGTGGTTAAATTTTTTTCTTCCTGTTCCTTGGCATTCTGTGAACATGGCTTCCAGTTCAAGACCACTTTCTTCAGTTACTGTAGTAAAGTGTGTTTTTTTTTTTTAATGGATGATTGTGCTGGTGGTGGTGGAGTTTGGGGAGTGGAATCTTAATTTTCCCTCCTTGTTTTCTTCTTTCTCTAAATGTCCACATATCTAAGGGGACATGATTCTGATTGTTTCCCCAAAGCAATGCTATACGCAGCCGCTATCCCCTTCCTCCTCACTTTGAAGTCTGTCGGCTCATCAAGTTTGATAAGCCACCAAGACTCGGGCTCAGCATTTTGGTGCTTATAATTTTTATAATTTATATGATGTTTATCTAAAATATTTATTTTATAATGTATATGACGTTCATATAAAATGTAATTTTTATCATTTATATTTTAATGTTTCAAATACATTGTGGGTTTCAATCCATCTCACATGGTGAAGAAGGTCAGTGGGAGTAGAACTAACAACAACAAGTTCTTTGATAGCAGAGTTGCACAACCATTTTTTTTTCCTTTAAGAGTCAACAATAAAATCTCTCATTTTAATGAAAACATAACCTGGTCGATTGCAATGCTTGGATCAATAAAATTCATTTCTGATTCAAAATTGAAATAAAAGAATCAGTGAATTCGATTGGCATGAGATTATTACTGTGGAATAGCATGGCTTAGTGAGGAATGGCAAGAAATATGTGAAGGAATAAAATCAGAATGATTTATTATAACCCATTCTTTGGGAAAGATGTGGAAGAAAGAAACATGAAAAAAAAAGCGAATTTGGAGTGACTTCAAAGGAAGAGCAACTAATTCCACAGCTGTGAGAGTGAAATAAAGTACAGAGCATACTATGAGAAGTACAGAATTAGTATTTTTTGAGTGAAACATTCCAGTAATATTTGGGTTCCAATATTTTGACAACTGCCAAAGATGGCAGTTGCCTATAAAACTAGAAGTGTTGTCATAATACAGTGCTGAAATTCTATATTTATTTTTTCACAAATTAGAAATACATTTTGTATTTTCTGAACAGACAGCCAAACATTGATCAACCCCACAGTTCACCCTATGAAGAAGGAAGTCACAGCTATGCTATAGAGAGTATTGATCTTGAAGATGGCAGCCTTAACCAATGAGGCTCTTTGCCTCAAAGTCTCCAGCTCATCAAATGAATAATACATAAATCAATGGTCCTGCCTTATCACATCCACTTCGTAAGCTTCACATACTGATTCTTCCTGCCCTCATCTACCTTCCCCATCAAACTGGATTCTGGTGTATCTGAATTCCAAAACCTATTCTTAGTTCCCATACCCAGGACATTCTATAGTAAAGTCAATAACCCTTGGATACACGTACATCCATAATAAATATCATACCCTGCACAGCCAATCTGTAGCACCTTGATAAATAACAAGGACTGGCTTACTAGTAAAGAAAAAAAAAGATAAGTTTCTATCATTGTATCTCTTTCTTAACTTTATATAGATCTCTTCAACTATAAAAGATGATTGAATGGATGCATTCCTAACCCATCCCTTAGATGCTATTTTGTACAGATCCCTGCTTTGCTGCAGGAGGCCAAATTAGTCTACCTGTGGTTGTGTCAGTTAACTCCCTCAAGAGACTATTCCGAGATTTTAGGAAAATAAATATGGCAGATGCAGACATTGGAGAAACGACCAACATTTACTTTAAGCTGCAGTGGCTCTTACTTTGCAAGAGGTAGTTTATTGTGACTTTTCAATGTTTCTAGAAATTATTCTTTTCTGATACAACTCTCTCAGTCAGAGGCTGGGCAAGTTATTCTTCCATACTACCTCCCTCCATGCACATCCGCCACAACCTCACCAAAATAATTTCTATCGGGCACATAAAATATTTTCTTAGCTTAAGTGAATTGGAGCTCATTATATTTTAAGATGGTTTCAATAATTTGTAAGGCCCCTTGGGTTAATTGGCCGTGCCCAACTATGTTACAGAAGTGGGGGCGAATAAATGATTTGAGGGAAAATGGTGTTGCCATGTGAACCAACGATTTGAAATAATATCAAGTTTAGTGTTCCTGAGAGAGAGAAGAAGCTATTTTTATCCAAGTTGTAATTAGTCCAAACTAGCCTGCAGATGAAGGTGAAATATTTAATTCAGTGATTCTCTTTGCTCAGAGTAGGTGGTTGGGGGGGAGTCATTAGAACCCCATATATGTGGAACAAACTGAGGTTATGCAGATGAGAGGGTAATGCCAATAAACATGTGGTCCTTCTATTCCTACTTCTGTATTTCTTACAGGAAAAAAAAATCCCATTTTCCAGATAAGTCAAATCATTTCATCACTCTACACTGTCCCCCCTTCTTCGTTATTTCTCCTCCAACATTCCCACCTCTATCCAACTCCCTCTCCATCCCCTCTTTGTGGAAACCTTCTTAACCTGCTCCTGGGATGGCCAGATGCTTCTTTGGATCCACGTGCTTTGTTTTGTTTCATTGTGTCCACTGCATTTCCTTTCATTTTACCTTTTTCTCACTCATTCTAGGGGGTGTGTGTGTGTGTGTGTGTGTATTAGAAATAGATATTTGTGCATTAAGACTAGATACAAGAAAAGGATGAATACAGGATTTAGGATAACAGCTTCCCTGGATAGAGGAATGCAAGGAGATGAGGTGGGGGGAACCAGATAGCAATGTGTAGGTTCTTTTTAGGGTCTTGTTCTTGTGTGGGTGCCTATGAGAGGATTACAAACACACGAAGAAATACATGAACTGTTTGTGGACTAATGATGAGAGTATGACATGAGTCAAGACCCATGTTTAATGTATTTTTGGAACCAAGGTCCAAACAAATGGTGTCACATTTTACCCTCCTCTTTATATCTTCTCTGCTTTCCCATTGATCAAGACTTTTCCAAGATGTATGGCAATAACTGCATGATGTCCTCAACATCCTCTCAATGTCTCAGGTGGTAATCCTTGGCGTGAAAGTTTTGAACCCATTCACAATGCTTCAGGTCCTCTTTTGCAAGTATTTTACCCCCCGTGGCCTGGGTCTATTAGAATTGCATCCAGTTGTGACTCTCAGAGTGCCTGGCTTAGTGGTAGTGTGGGATGCAGTGTAGCCTAGTGAAGTATGTGACCTATAGAGCTGAACCCTGCAGTATGAATCCACACTCTGCCTCTTCGTCCCCGTGTTAATGTGGGCTAACACTGCATTTCCTTCTGTCAATGGGAATAATTGTAATATTTCATAGGAATGTCGTCAGGATTAAATATGTTAGTACAAGGGAAGGTTCTAGAGCAGAATCTGACAGTGGATGTTAAACAAATGTCAGCTCCTGTTACTATGATTATTAAATGAATTCTGTTTCTGTTGTCCTTTAACAACAGTTCTTGAGGGAGACATGCCTCTACTTTGGCTCAGGGGTTCAAGCTAAATTTGGTGCCATTCTCTTGGTCTCTCTTTCCTTGGTGTCATAAATGGCAACTGTAGCGCCAGCTATCATGTCTCCATTCCATACAGGAAGAAGGAAAAAGGGGAGAATAAAAGGGACAAGCCAGCCAAATCCATTTCCTGTGAAGGCACCCTTGTGGAAGCCAAGGCAATGATTTCCACTTAAATTCCCTTGCCTACACCCATGTCACATGACATCACCCAGCTTCAAGGGAGGATGGACCCTGGAGTCTTCTTCTAGTGGGATACATTGCCACTCAGAACAAAGCAAGAGGAGCATTCAGTTTGAAAGAAAGGACAATGAAATTTGGACAGGCAAGTTTCAAGATCTCCCAGGCTTCCACTCCTATCTAACCATGCTGTTGTACCCTGTCCAGCCTAACAATCAGTCCCACTGAGGGGAAGTAGAGGACGAGTTGGGCTTTTTTTTCCTCTTCATCAGCAATGAAAAGCGTGTCTTCTGTGGCAAGCGATAGGTCGTGTCACTGTGGTAGAACTTTAAAATTATAAATGTTTTCTGTTATACTTAGCATTTTTTAAAGTGCCAACTTATTCTGAAACTGAACTTTCTTGACATTCCACTTACACTCTGTGCCTCTCTTTCATATTTTCCCTTGAGGGCTTGTCAAATAAACTGGACTTATTCTTCGAACGTTCTAAAGTCAGAAACCTCCCTGATCCTCAGACTCGTTTTGATTTCACGTGAAAATTTTCATTTCTGAGAATATCTATTCTGCTTGAGTAGTTTTTCCTTGGAGAATCTCAAGCTGTGAGAATATGTTTGAATGTCAATAAATTGTTTGCCTAAAATCAAGTGGGCATATCCAAAGGGCCCCCTTTTATAAATACAAGGGACTCCTCAAAGAGTGAATTGTGTCTACCTCCGAAAGATTACTGTTTCAATCAGTTCTTTCATAGTTGGTGAGAATTAGGTCCTGAGTAGTGGATTTCTGGTAGAAATACAGGAATTAATTTTTTAATCTATATCTTGTTTCATCACCTTTATATACTGCTTTTTAAATTTTAAATTTCACTTAATGTTAAAATGAATAAGACACTTGGATAGCTCAAAACTCAAGAATGATATAAAAGGTATGCATTGTGATATTTTGTGGTTACATTTCATTTTTTTTCCAGATCAGCATTTATTAGATTTTTTTATGTACCCTTCCAGGGTTTTCTTTATGCAAATTAAATAAACGAATATATAATCCTTTTAATGCCTTTCCAACACAAAAGTAACTTTTCTATATACATTATTTTGCACTATTGTTTTTCATCTAATATATCATAAAGAATCTTTGTATATTTAGCAGAATTCTTTTTGATAGTTTTCAATCTTTTTGATCAGTCCAGTTCTACTCTGCTAAAATCAGTTACCCCTCACTTCAACTTCCATGGCATTCCCTCTCTTGGGAATTTACTTGGCATTTCTTTCACCCAAAACAGGTTCCATTACCTTTGAAAAAGCAACAAAACCAGGCTATAAATTGCCTGTTACTACCTTCAGCAAGTTTTGAAAAAGATAAACTTCCAAAAACTCCGTAAGCACTTAAAGTCCAATCTTAAACATTATCTGATAGTATTCCTGAATCTAAAATCTATGCCAAACAGCAAAAACAATATGATTCAAGGCTCTTTGTAGGTTAAACAGTCATAAGCCAAAATTTATGCCTGTAGCATTCAAGACCTGAAATCAATGACTTCAAGAATGTTCAAATGTCTTTGTATCAATTTCTTCCTGGGAAGGGTGATAGAGTAACTAAAGATTGATTTTCTTTTACTGATTCAGTATAAAATTGAAAAAGCAAAGGTCATGAGGGAGGTCTAGGTAAGTATGGATTGTTCTGGAAAGTTTAAGGAAACAAGAAGTCATGACTGACATTTATAAAATCATGTTGTGGACATATATTTTCTTGTTCATGTATTCCAGAGTACCAGAACCAGAGGTGATAGTTTTATGACAAACAAAAGCATTCATTCCTTACGTACCAGGTAAGAAGGATGTAGAAGTCATTTTGGAAGGCGCCATAGCAGATGGAGAGTATAATAGGTACAAAAGGATGATGACAAAATCAGAGATGATGAATCACAAAGGAAATAGAAAAAATTACTGATTTATTGTTATATGATTTACATTCCTATCTATAGACATGACATTGTGTAGGGAGTTTGCTTCACCTAAGCAAGAGTCTTTACACAACTGTCAAAGATGGAGCACCAGGTGTCCTGTGTAGTAGTCTGAACTGGTACTTGGTGGGCTAGGTTCTCATCCCAGGTGTAAATCTCCCTTTAAGACTCTGGAGGCCCCTCTGTCCCAATCGTTGAACCAGGGTTGTGGCTTTGCCTGGCTTCTTCAAGAGTAGCTAAACAGGTCCTCTCGGGATGTGTCCAAACTTGATATTCCAAGTAAGAATGGCTGGACCAAGGTAGGGAGGTGATGAATGCAATGAGGTTGTAGGAGGGAATGTGGTCCCAGAAGGTACAGCTGCCCCAGTCATGGAGTCATCCCGGGAGAAATAGTTTATTGGAGATAGGGTGATAGAGGGTGGTGTAAATAATTTATCGGGGATAAGATGATGGAAATTGCTCTAAATAGTTCGCTGGAATAAGATAATGGAAGAAATTGATATAGATAGTTTATTGGGGGCAGGATGATGGAAGTTGGTGTCAATACCTTATTTGCAATAAGGTGAAGGAAGTTGGTATGAAGAATTTATTAGGAACAGCATGAATAGAAATTGGTGTAAATGTTTGTTAGGTACAGGGTGAAGGAAGTTACTATAACTTGTATAAAATGTATTGGAAATAGAATGAAGGAAGTTGATATAGGTTATTGGGGATAGAATGATGGATGAGGTGTAAATATTTATTCCTTCAATACCTAACCTGCTGTTTACTTCAGTAGCTAACTCTTGTTCTTAGTGACTAGCTGCCTTGTGTGTTTTGTAATTTGGGTTTGTGTATTTATGTTAACGTGTTTTATCTGTGAGAATCCTTCTGCTCATTTTGAGGGTGCTGTGCTCCAAGGAAGAACCACCTTCCAGGTGCCAACAACCCTGTGTGCTAACAACCCTATGCAATTTTAAGGGAATCATTTATTGTCCTGGGTTTTCTTAAGTCATGCAGCTAATGTAAGGTCTAACCCCCAAACCTTTCCAACAATAGTTCTACAGTTACAAATTCTCAGAGGAGACATTTTTCCAACCTGGATTTCAGATCAAAACAGTACATTTTCTAATATTAGCAGGTGCATTTTTTTTCTAGTGCAACTTTTGGCCATTTGAGTTATTGACTTCAGGAAGGGGTCTCAATTTCAACTCCATCTTCAGTACAAGACCAAGGTCTTGTGTACTCTTGTCCTGGGAGTGGCTAATCCCCTCAAGGAATTTTGGAGCCCTCTGAACACTCTTATTTCCTGTCCTATTACATTTCTATCCCTAGCAATTAATTACTTCCACTTCCTTATAATCAGCTGTGTATTTAAAAGAATATTAGCTACACTATCCAGAAATTCTGTGTATTTTCTAGTAGGAATGTTGCTTTTTGCATAATTAACCTGTCATATTGCTGGAAACAAAAATGTTACATATCTTCCTTTCCATTCAGCTTGCATTTTCATCCCTCACTCACCTTCTAAACTGCATGATGCCAGCACCCTCCCAGTGAACTAGAGACTCATTGGCTGGAGAGTCTCTCCTATTTCTGTGTACTGGCAATGACTTCTATGAGTTTCATCTTATTTAAGTGTTTTACTTATATCCCAAGTCTCTGCTCCAAAACTTGCTGTCCTCTTCCATTGTTCAATTATAGCTCTAAATTTCTGGATTTCTAGATCTCTTCTAGTTTTTACCTCTCTACTTATACAAGCTCATTTTGACTGTTCCCCAATGAGCAAACTCTACTTTTGTCAGTCTGATTTAAGCAAGGTCTCTGAAAACACTCCCTGCTAATGATCAGTGCCTTTGCACACTTATCCTTTTCTCCTATGGAATGATTTCTCTTGCTCCTTATTTTGGGGGTAAATCGTAATCATTCTGCAAGTCCCACCTTGTTTATGAGGCTTTTTACTCATCAAGATAGCTCGGACCCTAATAAAACCCTGAAGCATTTATTGTAATTTCTTCGAAGTAACAGGTAAATACACTCAGAATTTTATTGTTTGTTGTTTTATGGGCATTCACTTTGTCTTCCCAATTAGTTTTAATTGGAACAAACATTTTTAAAAATGATCCATTCATCCCAAAGTTCCTAGCATAATATTCATTGTACTTAATAGAATAGCCACATAAAAAATGCATTGAGAAGGGTCTACTTAAAGTCAACGTAAACTAATGTTCATTTAATTATCTTTTTTTCTAAGAATGGAGAAAACATGGTATCATTCCTTCAGTTAATTAGGATACTGCCTGCTAGGATTGGAGACCATTGAGTTCATAGTAAATCCATCACTTAACATACAGCATGGAGGGGGTAAAACACACTCCATGCTCCCAGTTCTCTATGTCTGTACTTATCTCCAAGACCATGAACTCATCCAGCAGACGCACCATGTCTCATTTCTCTCATTTTTCCTGGTACCCAGCATTGTCTGTAGCTTTACTCAGAACTTGAGAGTGTGACTGGGATCTTTACAGTTAGGACTCCTGACATACGATCAGAATCCATCCTGACATTGTTCTTTCTGCCCCTTTGAACAGCTTCAGTGAGGAGAGTCTCTCCCCTTAACTGGTTTTGGCCCCACAATCCACTCTCAATTCCATAGTTTAAGTATCAACTTAGAGATAAAAAATTAAAAAAAACAAAAACGCTTGACTTAAATTTAAAATTTCTCTTTTTCCCCAGCTAGGGCTTGCTGAAAGACTGCCCAATTAAGGAATATATGGCCAATATATGGAGGTGATGTACTTCTATTTCTCTGTCCCTCCCCCCTTCTTGGTAGCTAATTTATTTGTTTGTTTTATACAGGGGTCTAGAGGGAAGGAGGAGGGCTATGGGTCTAGGATGTTTTTATTTGGCACACACTGTCATACTCTGTTTTCTCGCTCTCTGGATTTAGCTGGTTTCAAGGCTAACATTTTCTCTTGTGGACATATTTTTGAGTTGTTTGCTAGGTCCTTTCTCTCACGACAAAGGCAATTATGTGTCTCTCTTTAGGGTGGAAAGTCTGCAATCTCTTCAGCTTCTGCTTCTGGACATAGGTGGTGGGGAGGGAGGCTGGCTCTGTAGGTTTGTATCTTAGGAACCAGTTGCTTTAAGATGATCTCAAGCCAACATGGATGTGTGGGACTCCCATTGGTCCTCACATGTGGATCCACATGGCTTTGCCCTGATGTTGGAAAAGTAAGACAAATTCCCAGACACAGTCCTGTGCTTTGCACCACAGGGCATTTTAACCTTCTCAGGAGAGAGTCAGGCCCTCCCATCTTCAGGAGATACACATCAAGTGTCAAGAAAAATACTACAGAGGAGATTGTAGGAGGGTGCTGAGAAAACAATAATGTTAATTAATGATGATATTTCTTACACTTGTTATAGCATATACAATCAACCATAAAAACACATGTGAAAAAAATCAGAATTATAAGAAAAACATAATATAGTCCATAAAGTTAACAAAAATGAGGTCCACATTTGACTTTCCATTAAAAAAAATCTATTGGGCCAGCCTTGTTGCCTGGTGGTTAAGTTTGGCATGCTCTGCTTTGGCAGCTCAGGTTTGGTTCCCGGGTATGGACCGACACCACTAGTTAGCAGCCATGCTGTGGCAGCAACCCATATACAAAACAGAGGAAGATTGGCAATAGATGTTAGCTCAGGGCGAATCTTCCTCAAAAAAACAAAAGTCTATTAATTCATTACCAGAAGCAAAGATTGTTCTGGAACATGAAGCTGTCATTTGCTTTTAAGACAGTTTTTAATATGGTGATGCTAAAAGATGGAGTGGTCAACATTTTCCACACCATTTTTACAATCAGTGAAATAGCAGGCTAGAAGGACACTTCTGTGCTGTATCCTCAACACAAGCAGATGAGATAGTATCCAAGCTAGACTTGACTGCCTTTTGGTGCTGTACAGGGAAACGTTATCCAAATAAACAGAGTACACAAATTTCTGATGTTTTAGAAACCCAGAAGATAGATGGGCTACTTCTCCTTCAATTAATCCTCATTAACCTAATTCTTCAGAGAGGGTTTGATGAGAACTTGGGTAGGAGGTGGTGTGGATTTATTTTTTTTCTCATAAGTAATTAGTTTCCTCTTCCGACATTGAAAGACTGGATGTACACACTTTAAGGATGAAGCACAGCAGTATCCACATCCTATATTGCAAGTTATGGATTCTAAAAAAGACTAATTTTGGGGGTGGATGAAGGGCAAATAGGCATTCCTTACACTGGGGGGAACCAGAGAATGAGAAAAAAAAATGTAAGCAATCTATATTCCTTCAGAAAGTTGAATACACATAACTATCAAGATTCCCTGTTCTGCTCCCTAAAGCCAAGAAAATAATGCATGATTTGACTCTGATTACAAGAAGTTATTAAATCCATGCCATTTCTCAGAATCTCTTTAGTCTTATGGTTGCCAACTTCTACTAGCAGAAATCAAACATCATATTTGCTTCTCAGCAAGTCAGCCTCAGCAATATATCACCATTTTGGTGGGGTTGAATGCATTGAGCCTGTAGGAGAGCAGAGGGGAAGAAAACAGTTGATTATAAGAAATTGTTGACGGGTGAGGTTGCAATCACAGTGGGATGTGAGGCGAGTAGAAATGGTAACCAGACTTCATGAATAGCCGCATGAAGGAAAATGGCATGGCCGTTGTTTGCAGTGAGACTCCATGAAGTTGCTTTTGTTTGAGAAAAAGTGTTATTCAATATTGCAGGCAAAAAATACTTCCGTAAGTGACAACCCTTTCAATCCCTGAATGTGAAGGAAATGGACTCTATGTACTGAGTGAAATAAAGGAAGAACGATTAATTCATCTACAGTTATAAGTATAATTAAGATTTCTTTTCTAGGTTGGGGGAGCATTTCAGTGATGTCAAGAACAGAACAAATTTCAAGACAGAGGAGTAAAACATCCCCATCTTTTTAAATGTAGATCCTAAAATTAAATCTCTCTCTTGAAGGCAAGTTTCCTTAAACCTCTCCACCTGGGCTTGCCTAAATTTCTAGAACAGCTGTTCTAAACTGTGAGATATAAATCTCCCACTTATATAACAATATTTTAGGTATTGTTTATATATGGTTGTATATTATATAATATATTTAAAATATACCCCTTGTTCTCACATATGTATATTAATAACTAATAATGATGATGATAATGATCACTACCTTTATATAGTGTTTACAAGGTGTCAGGCACAAATACTTTACACAAAAAATAATAACTCACTTAAAACTCAAGAGCTCTATGAAGTAAGCCATTTTTATCACCATTTTACAGATGAGGAAACTGAGGCACAGAGAGGGAAATAACTTTGCCCAAGTTATGAAATATGAATCCAGCAATCTTACCCATTATGCTATAACTTACTTACATACATAATTTAATAATAATGATAAATCCCTAAATGCAATACAAAGAAGAAAGTAATGGAGAGCAAAATGCAATAATATAATACATATTTTCATGACATAACGAAGTGATCCCAAGATTTAGGGTTGAGTCGCCTGTGCCAGTGACTCCAATACATAAGGGTGTTGGAATTTTTCTGAAATTGTTAACAACTCTTGGTAAGTTTCCAAACAAATAAACTATAATTTTCCCTCTAATTACTTGGCAGCTGTGTTCCTAGAAACTTCAGTGCCTATTGAAAAAAATAGGCATGTGAAAAAAAATGCTCCTTGAGTTTTGATATTAAATGGAGTTAGGTTCCAGATTCAGATAATTATTGAGAGCTTTTCTTATGAAAATGAAGACCAGGTGGGACATTTCAAAGTTGTGTGGGAAATGGTACAATTCTTTTTTGTTTGTTTTATTTTGTTTTGTTTCAATGTTATGCACATTGCTGGAACTTTTTATCATTCCTGGCTCCTGACCACTAAATGACAGTTGCGACACTAAATAATTCTCATGATGGTAACAATAACTAAATCCCATAATCACCATTGAAGAGTTACAGTGCTAGGGAATCTATGGACAGAATTCCAGATCTCCTTGAACTCCAAAATTCTGGGTAAAATATTGAGTATGGATGCATTCTACTGGGGAGGCTGTCAATAATGTTCAGCAAATTCTCAAATCATGACTATCATCTATATCACAAAGGTTAAGAACCATTGATCTTGGGTACTCTGTGACATTCTAGACTACGTTTTTTTCCAATTCTTTCTTTCATTTGATAATCACACTTTCTGGTTTGCATGGAACACTAATGGCATGTTCAAAACTTGCATGATTTTGCCTGTTGTCTCCGCATCCTTTTCAATTTGGCATTCATCGTGGATTTTTTTATTTTTAGTTAACTATGCCATTGCTCATAGTTGCATGAAAATAAACCAGGACAGGGGCCGGCCCTATGGCATAGTGGTTAAGTTTGGTACACTCCGCTTTGGTGGCCTGTGTGCATGGGTTCAGATCCTGGGCTCGGACTTACACCACTTATCAGCCATGCTGTGGTGGAAACCCACATACAAAATAGAGAAAGACTGGCACAGATGTTAGCTCAGCGACAATCTTCCTCAAGCAAAAAAAGAGGAAGACTGACAACAGATGCTAGTTCAGGATGAATCTTCCTCAACGAAAAACACGAAAATAAAAAATAAGCCAGGACAGATGGAGTACAGCTCCACACCAAAGTTTCGGATTCTGCTGTGCTTTTCTCTGGTAGTATGTGCAAAGCAGAGGTGGTCTGGAGAGTCATTGCTTAAACACGTGGTTACAAATGAAATGCAAGCAGCATAATCTCTTGTCCCAACACTTTCCAGGTGCAAAGTAATGAACATTTTCCTTCAAGTGTGCAGGGTGCTCAATGATAATGTAAATTGTGTTGAAGCATAAGAAGCTGGGTACCGCTGACTCTTTGTGGTCTCTGGCAATGTTGGCCAGGGGTACTAGCCATTTGGTGTACCAGTCGGATGAGCCATAGCTGGTGCCACTACCCAAAATAAATGTGAAGCCATCATGGCAAGGTTTGGTGTGACAATAGAACATTATTGGTTAGGTATATGGCAAATATGTGCTGAGCAAGAAGACTCAGTAGTTCTGCCTTATAAATAGTTGCCTGAATGTCTCGTCATAGTAGCTTTGCTCTCGGTGTTGTAACATAAATCTACAATTATTTATTTGTGTTTGTGTTCTATCAAACATGAAAAATTTTGCAATGCTCTTTGACAAGAATGAGCTCAAAAAAAGAAAATTAATATATTAAATGAGTTAAATGTTCATTTCTCAGAAAATTGATGCTGAAGGTGTAACCTGCCTGGAAAGTTTGTCAACTTTTACAATTCAGCATGAATGCTGTTGTGATATCACAACCTACATGAAAATCAGTAGGCACAAATCCACAGAAGAAGCAACAGCATTTATTTAAAAATTTAGTAGTTACTTTGTAAGCCTGTTACTAAAGACAATAATTTATCACATGGAGATGTGGCAAGTGAATCCGCACACCATTTTTGGAAGTATGACCTTTCGTTCAGATCAAATGACTATTCAAAATTATCCTTTTCGATTCCAAGTTTTCTTGTGCATATATTAAAGGTGAAGTGAAAGCTGTTGGCATCGTGACTCTAATAGCAGAAAGTCTCCACCTTCCCAAGCAGGTGAGTGATGTCAGTTTTATATTCACAGCATCAGATGATTGAAATAGAATATCAGTTAAGCTAGTTCTAACAATGGTGCAATTCTTCAACCAATTAATGGAATAAAAGTAGAGCTTTTACAAGTTCATCCCGTTTTAGTTGAAACATCTGGCTTATTGCGAATGCAGCATTCAACGTGGAAGATGGAATTATTTCTTTTGCAGTCATAATGAGAATACAAATTTCAGTGAAGCACACATCTCTGTAAAAACGATGTCCTTAGTGAATTGAGAAACCAATGGGCGGACATGTACTTGGGGGTAATCGTGGTCCACAAATCAGTCATAATTGCAACAAGATAAGATGCTCCATCAAAATCAAACTGCAACTGTCCACAATCACAAATGTATATACTAGGCTAGATTAGAAATTATGAGTTTGATTTTCAGACCCTTGGAGTCCCCAAGAGCCTGTGAGGGGGTTCAAACAGGAGATCAAAACAACGTTCATGACATAATCATGTTACGTGCCTTTTTCTCAATGTTGACACTTCAGGTGCAAAATAACAGTGAATCAAACTACTGGTGCCTTAGGACAAGTCAAAGAAGTTATCAAAATATGCTAGTGGTCGTGTGTTATTCAACACCGTGCGTCCTCAGAAACAAACGGGCAAAAGGCAGCTTCACTTCAGAATGACCTTTATGACACAATAAAAACTAGTGATTTTATTAAATCGCAACCTCTATATGTCTTGTTAATAATCTGCAGAATGCAATGCGAAGGACACATGGAGCACTTCTGCATCCTGAAGTACGACTGCTTTCTTGCAGAAAAGCAATTGCGCAATCGCTAGAGTTGCAAAGCAAAGTAAAGGCTGTTTTCATGGAAGAACAAATGAACTCGAAAGAATGCCTGATGGACCCACCATGGTAATTCAAAATGAACAAGTGAGCCTTTCACTTCAAGGAAAAATCTAATTTTTGTCTGCTGCTGAGAGCTTCCTATATCTAAAGTATGCTTAGATTGGATCAAAGATGTTATTGACAAATGTGGTTTTCGCAATTATGAATAAGCTGCTGTAAAAATCCGTGTGGACATAAGTTTTCAGCATCTTTGGATGAATACCAGGGAGCAGGATTACTGGATCCCATGGTAGGAGTATGTTTAATTTTGTAAGAAACTAACAAACTGTCTTCCAAAGTGGCCGTACCATTTTACATTCTCACCAGCAAGGTATGAGAGTTCCTGTCAGTCCACAGCCTTGCCAGCATTTGGTGTTGTCAGTGTTTTGTATTTGGGGTGCTCTAATAGGTGCATAGTGGCTATTTCCCTTTTAGAGTTCTCAAATAACTGATCCATGCATCCTGTCCAGGTTCCGTAGCTGTTTTCAGTGGGAGAGTCAGAATACAACATATTGTCCTCATTGGTTATAGACTGAATTGTATCCCCTCAAAATTCATGTGTTGGAACCCTACCCTCCAATATAACTGGATTTGGAGATAGGGCCTTTAAAGAGGTGATGAAGGTAAAATGAGGTAACTAGGGTGGGTCCTGATCCAATAGGACTGGTGTCATAAGAACAGGAGATGAGGACACAGACACAGGGACGACCATCTGAGGACATGGGGAGAAGACAGCCATCTACACATCAAGGAGAGAGGCCTCAGGAGAAACCAGCCCTGCCCACACCTTGGTCTTGGACTTCCAGCCTCCAGAACTGTGAGACAATAAGTTTCTGTTTTTAAGCTGGCCAGTCTATGGCATTTTTTTATGGCAACCCGAGTAGACTGTACACCATCTTATCCAGAACCAGAATCCAAGACATATTTTCTTTAATGATGTGCATGTGTAGAAATACTTCTTAATAGAACTAATATATAGCCCCACCAATCCAATAAAATTTATTTTTCAGTCAATAATTTAAAAAGTTAATTATAAAATTATAAATTTCTCTGTCTCCATTTCTCTCTAGTCCTGGTTGAATGATGAAATTATACAGTCGCCTTATTCAACATCGTCCTAACCTAGTCACTCCCAACTGGTGATTCCTCTCCTTGTTTCATCTTTCTAAATGGTTAGTTAGTCACTTGTATAAAAATACTGAACATCTTTTCTCTGACAGTCCCCTTGCATGTGGCTTTCACATAATGGCATTAATCATTGATTAAAATTTTAAAACATTAATTTAATGTTTAATAGTATTAACAAAGTATTTAATCCCTTATTGAAAATTAAATCCATATTTCATTTTTTATGACTGTATGACAGCTATTGAACCAGCTCCCCAGTTACAAGGCTAACAGAATTCCTCAATGGGTGTAATTGTTGGTCCGTGTCAACCATAGTAAATGAGTTCTGGCCAATGTCCTCTGGTAAGTGGCAATGCATATAATGCTGAGAGAAAAGTTGTGTTAACAATTGTAAAGGTCATTTGCGTGGGCAGTGAGTTGTTTAAATCTTGTCTTCTCCCATGATGATGGAGGAAGGTATAAAAGAATGAAATTTCAGAGTTCTAACCTTAAGTATGATTCTTTGTGCATGGAGACTTTGAAGAGAGAGATCAAAGTGGCCAAGGAGAGAGTTTCTCTCATGATTTCCAGAATCTCTCAGTGGTGGTGGCTAATGCATTGAGCATCCGAGCCCTGATTTCATCAACTTGTTTGAAAAAAGAATTACATGTACACCGCCTATTTCCCAGTGTCAGAATAACATAAAGAAGTAGGCATAAAAGTGTTAAGTCAACTACAAAATATTATGCAATTATCAAGTTGAATGATTACCACATAATAATAATTATTAAGTGGTGCCTTTTGGAGAATGGAAGCTGCATTAGTTTAAATTCTGTCTTATCCTTTGCTTATGGGATTCGATATTATCACTGTGCATTTTTCATTTATTTTCATGGTGATCGCATTAGTTATCCTCTGTAACTGTTAATATGCAGGCAGGCTTCCAAACTCCTCCAAATGCAGGCATTTAGGATAACCATAAATCGACAGATATTTACTGAAAATAATGAGTTTTAATTATGAATATGAAATGGATTAAAAGACATGAAGTATTTACTCAACAATTGACTGGATTAGCAAAAAAAAAAAGGACTTTGTGGATACTTATTCTCATGATTTATTGCAAGGATACATAAATCTGCTTTTAGGAGTTTAAACTATATATTTTGCACTTGATTTATAAAACCTGCTAATAAATCCAGTTCAACTTCTCATTGAGAAATCATTATTCTAAGCGTCAGCTCTAGCGAAGTATGGGGATTTATGTCAAGAAAATACATGTACAAAATGACCCACAGATTTTGAAATCATGCCAATAAATCTTGCAAACAAACAGATAAAAAAAAACCCCCAACCTTTTATTTACAAATCCTTACCTTACACTTTGGATATACATGAAAGATTTAGAAACCATGACCTTAATTACGTACAATTATGGCCAGCATAATAAGCCATTATCTAATCTGAATTTGACACATCAAAATTTCTGAGTGGTACGTATTAGGAATTAAAGAGTGAAGAGGAGTATTGTTTTAAATGGATGCTTAGAGAGATTTCTGCTTGCAGGAGTTAGTAGGTGTGATAGATGCTATTTGGGTACCTTGCAAACCCTCTTCATAGAGCCAATGGAGATGTCTTGCAGCAGTTGGAATTGGGCACTACTAACAGCTCACAGCTGATCTCCTCTCTAGAGAATTGCCCTTGGTTGACAATGAGTTGCCCTGTCTGGAAATTTATCCCCTTCCTCCCTACCGCGAGGACCCCAGAGTCAAAGACTTCCTGACATGGGGGCAAGAAAGGGTGGCTCTCCTTGCTTCAAAGCTGTGCGATATAGTTTGTGCTCCAGTGGCCTCTCCACCATGATCAATCAGACAAAAGCTGGATTCTTACCAGAAGCTGGTCCTTCTTTACTTCTCCCCACCCTTACAGCCACCCCCACACCTTCCTTCCTGGTTTTTCCCTCAATGAACCAATTGCACTCAAATCCCTGTCTCAAGTTCTGCTTCTGGGGAACCTAACCCAAGACTCTGGCTATTTCTAACAATTCTTCATTTGGATTACCAACTCCAATTTAAGATAAGCAGGATCTCCTTTAAAGTTGCAACTAACTACCTCTTTTATAGTGAAGATCCTATGTCAAGAGTCTCAGGTCTGAATGCATAGGCAATATCTTCTCATTTTTCCATTTTGTGTTGGCTCATACAAAAATGAGAGGGGACTTTGTATGTGCAATAATTTTATAAAGGATGTTGATATTTCATTTGGTTTCAATGACTGAAGCGAAGTCTTGCTAATTTAAGTTCTGTGTCAATGTCTGTTTTAAGATGGGCAGGGACGTCTCCACCTGGAGAAGAAGCTGCAATGAGATCCCGGCTTTCTGACTTCCAATCCCCCTGTTGCCCATCACAACTTGGAACCATCATTAAGAAATGCATTAAAAGCACAGAACGTTCTGAAATGAGCACGCAGTACTTTGGGAGCTAGCAAAACATTTTCCATTACTCGCCGATGATGATGAATGTTGCTGTAGCTGATGATGATAATAATGGGGCCTAAAATATTCAATATCTAAAGAACGTTCCATACAGGAGCTACTTAAATAGATCCAAGGCTGTTAGTGACTCTCTCTGGTGATTAACTTAGATGCATCCAAACTTTCCTTTTGCAATATCTGTATCCCTAGCAAGAGAATATAATCTACAGAGAATTCTTCATCTCCCTCTTTTGACTCAGAGGTGCAAATGCAGCTGTTATATGGAGGAGATTTGGTTCAGTACATATAAAAGCAAGAATGGATGTTGAATTTATATGGTGATGGTTAATCTTGAAGCTGTGATGCTAAATTCAATATGGCAGATTTCTGTGGCTATTCATATCCTCTTGGGGTGCCATCTTGCCCTTAGGGAAAAGTGAAAACCAATGGCTACTTCCAACAGTGCATGCTGGTTGGGAAAGGATTTCTGGACCATACTACCCGGAATCAAATTGCTGCTTGCACTCAGAACTTCTTGCTTGTTATGGGACCTCAGGTAACCTGTCTCTCAGGGCATCAGTACCGTGTGTAAAATGGGTATAATAATACCTTCTAGCTCATGGCTACTGTGAAGATTAATTTGTGACGTTAACAAATATAGCACACTTAGAAAGCTCCCGGACATAAAACACTCTAAAAAAAGTATGCTATTATTAATTAACATAACACAAATTAGCATATTAATAATCAATATATTTATATAAAATATAAATATATATTATCATATAATAAATGATTGTGTGTGTATACATAGAGAAAGACAGAAAGAGAGGGAGATATACATATACATAGGCATATATATATATATAGACATTTGTGTGTACTAGTGTGTGTATTGTATGTGTATAAATGATGCACTTAGTTTAAAACATTGGCAACAAGTCTCTAACTTTCTTCCTTTTCAAGCAATAATGACCTGACAAGGGCCCATACCAGCGTGGCACCATTTCACTGCCCCTTTACATGGGAGGTCTTGTATTGTCTTCCCACACTTGCTCCCCTAAACATCAAATTTTACACTACTTTATGCTGTATGAAACACTGGAGATTTTAATTACCCCACTTTCAAGATTTTCCCACTCACAGAAAGGAATACAAAGCCCAGACTAGAATGTCTGATCATAGGAAAGAAAGAGACTTAGCAAGAATAGAAAGATACCATTGATGGGAATATAGATTTGTTAAATTCAGGGAAAATTGGTACTTAATTCTTGCAACGGATGCTAAGAATGAAAGAAGTGCAATCTAATTGCCATGACTGAATCTCTTTATCTAGGTACCTGAGCATATGCCCATGTGTTATAACATATGCCCAAGATTCCCAGGGGCTTTATTTTTTTAAAAAAACTTTGTATTTTCAAATGGGAAGATCTCTACTATATGTTGCTGGATACAGTGTTTGCTGACATATAAAAAAATCACATTTAAACAGAAAAATAAAACATGAAAGGGATGAAAGAGGAAGATAAAGAAATCAATTATTAATTGGATCTTTCTCATTACGCCTGAAACTTATGAGCAACCATTTCACACTAGGAAAATAATGTATGCAATTTTCTTCATATCCTAAAAATACATTTTTGAAGAAATAATGTTAGCGGTTTGATGTTGTGGAATGCATCTTTGCAGCTGGGGGAAGAGGTTTGAAAAGAGGCAGGGGGTGTTGGAGGAGGGAGAGGAAAGAGTGGTGTGAACAGCTTTGCCATACTTCTTTCATACCTTCTTTATGTTGGTTTTTAAAACATAGTAACACATTAAAGAAATGTTTTGAGATCCTCTATGTATCTGCCCTCGATTTCCTTTCCCTCCCTCCCTTCCCAGAGTCTACTCAATTTGGATTTAATAGTCCCCTGGATCCCTGTCTGTCTACCTACCTAGCTATCTATCTATCATCTATCTATCTCTCTATCATCTACCCACCTATCTTACCTATCCATCCATCATCTATCTATTTGTCTATCATCTATCTATTACTTATCTATGATCTATCATGTATCTATTATCTATTACTTATCTATCATCTATCTATATCTATCCATCTAACTATTATCTATTTTTCTGTCTGTGTATCTTCATCTATCCACCTATCTGTCTATCTAATCTATCCATCCATTATCTATCTATCTATCTATCTATATCTATCATCTATTAATTTATCTATCTATCCATCTACCTATCTATCTGTGTATCTAATCCATCCATCATCTGTCTAATTTACCCATCTATCTATATTTCTATCTATCTATCTATCTATATCTATCCATCTAACTATTATCTATCTGTCCATGTATCTTCATCTATCCATCTATCTATCTATCTGTCTGTCTATCTATCTAATCCATCCATCCATCATCTATCTAATCTATCCATCCATCTATCATCTATCAATCAATCTCTCTATCTATATCTTTCCATCTATCTGTTATCTATCAGCTCTATTGATCATATCATATCCATCTATCTATCTATCATCTATCTCTATCTATCCATCTAACTATTATCTATGCCTATCTATATCTTTCTATCTATCTGTTATCTATCATCTCTACCAATCATATCATATCTATCTATCTATCTATCTGTCTACCTACCTACATCTATCCATCTATCTATCATCTGTCAATCTATCTTCCATCTATCTGTCTACATCTATCCATCCATCTATCATCTGTCAATCTATCTATCATCTATCTATATATCTATGTATCTGTGTATCTATCATCTATCTATCTATTCAATTTTAAATCTTAAGTAAATGGTATCATACTGAAGGTCATCTTCTTTCATTCATAATTAAATTTGAGACTGATTGAATTGATACCTGTAACTACAGTTGATCCATTTTACTTATAATTGATTATCCCAATATGGGTAGTTTCTAATTTTTTATTTTCATGAGCAAGTCACTGCGAACATTCTTGTCCATGACTCTGCGCATATGGCATGAACTTTTCTGAAGTAGAGAGCTGGCTGGAAGGCTGAGTGCATCTTCAACTCTACTAAGGCTTTGAGAAGGCTTCCCAAAGTGTTTGCATTAATCCACGCTCCCTCCAATAGTGTGAGAGGATCCATCTTTGCTTCATGTCTTCCTCAAGACTTGGTACTGTCAGACTTAATTTTTTGCCCATCTTAAGGGACTTGCGTTGATGCTTCAACTTGATTTTCCTTGTTTATGAGTACAAGAGAGCATTTCATGTGTTATTGGTCATTCAGGTTTTTGTCTTCAAAGTGCCATTCATTTCCTATATTCTATGGAGTTTTTTTCCCCCTTTTCTTACTGATTTGTCAGAATCTGTGTGTATACTCATATATTCTTATATACACAGATATTCATTTACATATAATATACATATATTCTTTTTTTGTTTTTGTTTTTGAGGAAGACCAGCCCTGAGCTAACATCCATTGCTAATCTTCCTCTTTTTGCTGAGGAAGACTGGCCCTGGGCTAACATCCATGCCTATCTTCCTCTACTTTATATGGGACGCCGCCACCACATGGCTGACAAGCAGTGCATTGGGGGGCGCCTGGGATCTGAACCGGTGAACCCCAGGCTGCCAAGTGCGAACTAAACTGCTGCGCCACTGGGCCAGCCCCTATATTCTTATATATATATAAATGTATAATATAATACATTCTTATATCCTTGATATTAATCATAAACATTTGGGGTAAAGTGTGTTCCAATAGTCTCCACACATTCTTGGCTTTTCTCTTTGTGGATGGTATCTTTTATCTTTAGAAATATTAATTATCTGTGTATTGAAATTAATTTGCATTGTTTTAAAATAATTGGTACTTTTTGTGTCTTACATCTGAGATGGGTGGCGCTTTAGAGACTAACCCAGTAGTCTTCAAATGTCACTCTGGAGACCCCCGCGTGTGGTGCCGAGCCCACCAGGAGTGGGGAGGGGAAGTTATGAATGGGATTAGTGCTTTTGGGTTGCTTTATGGATTGTTCACTTTCTGCTTTTTTTTTTTTTTTAAGGATTGTAGTTTCAGCCACAATTTCATTTGAAGATTATGATCTACCCAATTGCCTCATTTCACATTATGTGGAAAAGCCACACCTCTCGTCCAAGGTTATGGAATTGATGAAGGAGCTCTAACTAAAATACAGTGTCATGGTTTGTTACACATCAGTCTCCTTTACACTTATGTATGGGTTTACCCCACTGTGTGACGGCAAAACAAACGGTTTAACTTTAGGACCCATCCTCCTTGGCAAATAATACCTTCCTGACACCCCAAGTGTGACAGTCAATATTGCTCCTTGAAGTCAATAATCAGAGAAGAAGCCATGAAACAAGAAGAAGTAAAAACACATGGGAAAGAATATTCTTTCACGATGCCGCTAAACTCTAGCTGTTTCGTATCTTTCTTAAACAGCGTGCCTAATCAGGCTTTCCTATTACATAATGACAAAAACGGGACGACCATTGAAGATGATAACCAATATTAAAAACACGTTACATTGTTCTGGATTGAGCACATTTAGCTATTATTGGAAACAATCGCCTCATAAAGACCAAAATCACCATTATGACTTTGCACAAATAAATCAGGGTATGTTTCCAAAGGACTTTTAAATCATTTTTATTCGTTATTACCCTGTGTCCTAGTTTTTTAATTGGAAGACATTCCCTCTCAGTAGTACTAAGTTTCTAATTAAATCCCCAGACTGAACTATGAAACCTGCCCCCATCTTTTTATAGGAAGTGGACACCATTTGAAGGAGGAATACATGCATTTTAATTATGCTGTTCATCTTTGCATAACTAGGAAGCAGTCACTGGATTCGAGAAAAATAAATTCTTCCCAAGCTTGTTCTAAAGGTTTCTAAATTGGGGTTATTGTATTCTACAATTCTACGTCTTGTGAAACAAGCTTTAAAAAACTCCCTTTGTTAACCCTAAGTACATTATGCTAAGTTAAATAAGCCAGTCACAAAAGGACACATTTATATGGCTCTATTTGTATGAGGTCCCCAGAGTGTCAAAATCATAGAGACAGAAAGTAGAATGGTGGTTGCCAGGGGCTGGGGGGAGGAGAAGAATGTGGGGTTAGTGCTTAATGTGTATCGAGTTTTGCTTTAGCAAGATGAGTTCTGGAGAGGATGGTGGTGATGGTTGCACAACAATGTGAATGTGCTTAATACCACTGAACCGTATACTTAAAAATAGTTAAGATGGTAAATTTTGTGTTGTGTTATTTTACCACATTTAAAAAAATTTTAAACCCCCTTTATTTTGAAACTAATAAATGCATCTTCATTGTACAAAAATAGTATGGGTAAGCAAAAAGGGATGTGATATCGCCTGAAGGAGCAATTTCCATTGGCCATTTGGCATCCTTGTGTTTTATACTGCTCCAGATTTATATTGGCACAAGAAAACACATGGCCATTGTCAAGATATTTTCTATGAGTGTTTTCTTTTAATCAAAATATACTTGACATATGACATTGTATAAATTTAAGGGGTATAATGTTGTTTTGATACATTTATATAGTGTAATCTGATTGCCATTGTTTCGATAGTGAGCATCTCTATCACATCACATAATTATCATTTCTTTTCAAGATTTTTTTTTTTTTTTTGTGGGGAAGATCAGCCCTGAGCTAACATCCGTTGCTAATCCTCCTCTTTTTGCTGAGGAAGACTGGCCCTGGGCTAACATCCGTGCCCATCTTCCTCTATTTTATATGGGACGCCGCCACGGCATGGCTGACAAGCAGTGCGTCGGCGGGCGCCCAGGATCCGAACTCGCGAACCCCGGGCTGCCAAGCGCGAACTAAACCGCTGTGCCACTGGGCCGGCCCTCCTTTTCAAGATATTTTTTGTGGAATAGTTTTAGTGGTGGTATTCTGAGAAACACAGGCCAGGTAATAAAAATCAAGTAGTTTTTGAGCTAATTCTACAAGTAACGGTTGGAGAAAATATGGGTGTTATAGAAATGTTTATAGCTGGCCAGCATCTTAGAGCTCTTCCCGTTCAATTTCAAACTACTGTGTGTAGAGCAGAGGGTTAAACAGGTTAATAACCACAGGATGATGGCTGGTCAGAGAAGAAGCTAGAAAGCTGGACCTCCTGACCTCGGGGTTAAGACTTGCTCTACTGCATTGTCAAGAAACTAGTCACGCATCTTCCACCATGATACTTACTGATTTCCTGTCTTCTGGTACTTTGTGGAGGTGACACTGGACATCATGTCCATTCTTTTTCTCTGTAACATCAATTATGAGGTTGAGCAGGACCAGCATTTCCCAGTCTACTACGTATTTTTTTTTTCTCTTTGATACTCAATACTTAATTGGACGATGTCTGTTGTCTCACACAAAAGGCTGATTTTTGCAAAATGAGTTTGGGCTTTCTTTTGTATGGGCTTCCAAAAAGTGGATAGTAGTATCTATGATGAAAATCGCATGTGTTCAGCAATAGTTAAAAGACACCACTCAGTAGAGGGCCATAGATGTAAGTAGGTAAAAATCCAAAGATCATGCTAGAAACCTGGCCACACATCTTTTATCCTCGAAAATCCTTCTGAGGATTAAGTGGTATTGTGCATTGCCTATTATTTTTCTCTAAATCCTGTCTTGTTGAGGGTGATGTCAATAGAACAGTGCACAGAGATGCTCAGCCATCGTTCATGTGCTAGCTGATCCCGCAAATCATGTCCCTTTTATGAACATCTCAGACAAAAGACGTTTCTGTCCTCATTGAATTAAATCAAACTAGTTCCCTCCTCAAAACTCCCAATGGACATAGAACTTAAATGACAACTGGGAAGCAGGAATTCAGACAAATCAAACAAGATAATGCAGGTGAAATGCTACCATAAGTATTAACACGTACTTTTCAGTGATTGTGATTATTATTATTATCGCTATTAAAGTCACTACTAATAAGATAATTTAGACCATTTTTGACACTTTAGAACAGGAGTCAGCAAACTATAACCTGTGGGCCAAATCCGACTAGCTGCCTATGTTAGTTTGTTTTTTTTTAATAGCTGGTGAGTTAATAATGGTTTGTATGTTTTTAAATAGTTAAATTTTGAACAGTTGTTTATGTATCTACATAATCTCAACTTTGCTTCTTGGTTCGTCAAGTCAAAAGTCTGCAATATTTACTGTCTGGCCTTTTAAGAAGTTTGCAGAACCCCACCTTACAATTTTGGTTTTATATATACTTATTTAATTCAAAATGGGCCTCAAAGGATTTTCTAAAGAACCCCCAAGAGTAGGGTGGATATTGCATCCAGGTGAAAGATCATTTTAAAATCCAGGTGAAAGATCATTTTAAAATGAGTTTGAACATTTGTACAGTAGGGCCAATGCCGTTGAATGGTTACAAAAGAAATCCCCAAGTATGTAAATGTGCTTTTTTCTAGAGTCTATAAAAAGCATGTTGTAACTTAAAGAATTTCACTTTTGTTCTGCTCTGGTGATAATTTCCCTCTTAAATAATTACTAGTAAAACGCCTTAGTTACACAGGAGTTAGTCTTCTGAAGGAAACAATTTAAGTCTTTCTCCTAATGCTATTTACACAGTTCTTATTAAGGTATCAGACTAATAACTTTCTAAAGAGGGTGGTGGGTAATGGGAGGACAATTTCTAATTACTCAGAAGCATTTTGGCTCCCGTGTGCTTAAAAGCCTAGGGATGCGTTACTTAAGTGGTCACGGAGAAATTCCCCTACATTCCAGGGGATCCAATTTTCAAATATTTGCATATGTCTGATGATAAATGTCTTCTCTCACTGTACACTTCTACCCCCAGAAAGAGTATGCACCCACACTCACGAAAGGATTTAAGCAAGAAATCCATTTCTAGAAAAACCACACGTTTGGCAATTTGTATTGATAGCTTCTAGACGATGCATTTGACCAGGTGGGAATGAAATCTGTAGGAACATAGCCTAAATGAAAGTTCATAATCCACAAAATTCTTTTCTACTGATTTTTAGGGAACAGCTCTTTTACTAACTGTTCATAGCGTTTTGATCTGAGCTGTTGTTACTACAGCGACTGTGTAGTCAGGGTGTACTATATGTCTTAGCACAGTACCATACATGCAGACACATCATGTTAAGGCTCAGAGGACCCCTATGACAGAAGGAGCAAGATGCAACACGAAGTTGATAAGGGGTCAGCATGAGAAGACCACATTCCCGTTTTGTCCCTTACCATCTCTGTTCCCAGATGAGTTTTCTCATCTATAAAGGAGAGAACAAGAAAGAAATGATGGTGTTGACAAAAAGTACCACCTAGTTTAAGCTTAGACACATACTGTAGGATAAAATGCAACGTTGTATATGAAAGCTTTGAAGCCAGAGTAATAAAAAGCGAACAGAGGGTGTGTTGGGAAACGTAGTTCCAGCTTAGCTCAGACCGCAGAAGAAAAACCCACCCAGGCAGGGATGGGACACTGATGGTTAATTTGATGTGTCAACTTGATGGGGCCACGGGGTGCCCAGATAGCTGGTTAAACAAGATATCTGGGCATGTCTGCGAGGGTGTTTCTGGAAGAGATTAGCATTTGAATCAGTAGACTGAGTGAAATTGTCCTCCCCAATGTGGGTGGGCAATCTTCAATCCGCTGAGGGCCTGAATAGTACAAAAAGGTGGAGGAAGGTTGAATTTACCCTCTGCCTGACTGTATGAGCCACACCATCCATCTCCTGCCCTCAAACTAGGAGTTACACCATCAGCATTCCTGGTTCTCAAGCCTTGGAACTCGCACATCTCTGACTTCTGTCTAATCAACTCACTGTCATTTCCCCAAAGATGCCCTGTGCTTCATGACCTCCAGCCCCATCGTCCCACTTTTCATCCCTGCATCACCTCCCCTATATCTTATCACTCAACTTATGAAATCTCAAGGCTCTCCTTTCCCACAAAGGAAGGATTCCCATCCTGAAATGAAAGCAGAAGAGGTCTGTCATCTATCAAAGTCTTCACAAATGCTGTTAAGAATAATAGCTCAGGGCTTTTTACCTGCAATACCCCCATATAGGATTTGAACTTTCACATCCTTTGTCCTTGAGCCTTTTTGTGTGTGTTCATCTCATCCCTGTATCCTCATGTGAAGTTTCTGCGTGGCAGGGTCTGTCAGTTCTGCTTTCTCGTATCCCCTGCTTTCTGCCGCACCTTCCAGAACTGAAAGTTATGGAAGCCATGTATGCTTGTTGACTGGACTTGATTCATGGAGTAGTGGACTTGATCCACTCCCTGGTAATAATTTAAGGGTGCTGAATCTTTCCTCTTTTAGTGGGCCATTCAAGAAGAATAACCAATCTGTAGAACCCATGAATCTCACTCCTGGTATAAATATTTCTCTCCACGGCACTTTTGTATGTCTTCACGGCATGCTTCCTAAGGCGGGGCCACCCAAAACTCAAGGACACAGGCCACGAAGGGCAGAGTGTGTGCCATGAGTCTTAATTTTGTTTCATTGGCATGTTTTTCAATAGAGTCTGCATGCTCAGGTCTTGTTACCCTTCCTACAGAGGCTGAGAAATAACTACCTTGGATGGGATCATGGTTTCCGTTTCAGGGAAGGTGAATTGAAGGGCAGGCAAGGTGATTGCCTGAATTCATGGTCTCAAGAATTACAGAGTGGTCTTGATTCTGTGCCTTCCGTGGAAGCAATACTAATTTACTTAGGCTTCTACAAATGGGTCTTTCTCTCTCTCTCCTGCTTTTGGACCTGCGTCTCCATCTGTTGGGAGTGTCCTCCACTCATCTCTTCCCAGCCTTGCATCCCACCCATTAGGGTGGAACTCAGATACACGGGCTCTGTGGATCCGTTCCTGCTGCCCCTGAGACAGGGCAGGGGTTTCCCACAGTGCCTGTCACATATGCTTGTCACCCCATTCAACACTGAACCATACCAGTTGTTCCACGTAGAACAACAGTTAAAATTTTATGACTTTGGTTTCTTACCAAGTTGACATTTTGGCTCTGAGTGTCTCACACTCTCGCAGCATGCGTCTCCCAGGAATAAGGACTTTCTCTTGTTTCATTTTCACACTTATGAAAAATAATGATAATTCAATAACATCATCTGCTATGCGATGCTCATGTAAATATCCCCATTTGTCCTTAGGATAACACCTTCTATAGCCCGCCTCCTCCTCTTGCTTCTACCTCTACCTTTTCCTCCTCCTCTTTTCCTTCTCTTCCTCCTCCTCCTTTCCCATCAGGATTCACATATTGCATTTTGTCGTCTCTCTTTAGACCTCTTTATTTATCTCTTTGTCCCAGTTTTTGTTGTTGCTCTAGTTGCTTTCTTTCTAATAACGTTAATTTTTTTGAAGAGACCACACATGTGTATTGGATGCTACACATGACAATGTGTATCCTGGTTTTATTTATATCCACCAGTTCTAATTCTGGTAGCCTCCTAGCAACCTGCTTAATCATTAAACAGTATGCAGTAGTCTCTATATATTTATCTACTTATTTTATTTTTAATGATTCCAATTTTTAATGATGGCTGATTAGCCTTTTAAGATAATGGTAAATGTGAGAAAGGAGAAGGATTTAATGGTTTGTCATGGAACAAAAAGGTTAGACTATCTCTTTCTTAGTTTTTTTTCCCCTGACAAGCATATTCTGCATATAAGTTATTCTTTAAGATTTCCTTTACATGTCATCTTCCAAAGAAATGTCTATTGAAAGCAGAAATAGTGCCTGAGCAGAAATATCTAAAACAATATTTTGATGTCTCACCAAACACCCAGAGACCAGGTCCCATCTAAAATAAACTCAGTTGTAGTTGTTCTTTCGGTCCTTTGGAGACCCCATCCTTCTGTCATCTCGAAGCTATTCTCACTAATAACAAAAGGAACATTCTTTTTGGTGCCACTTTTCAAATTGCTCAAATCACCCCTTTCTTCAATTAATGTTTGAGAAATGATGCAGTGGTGGAAAAGAGCTACAACGTGGAGTGTACAGTGTTTGTTAAAAATTAACCAACTGCTGCAGCTGGCCTAGTGGCATGGTGGTTAAGTTCTCATGCTCTACTTCAGTGGCCCATGGTTCACAGGTTCAGATCCTGGGCGCGGACCTACACCACTTATCAAGCCATGCTGTGGCAGCGTCCCATATAAAGATGGGCCCAGGGCCCATCTTCCTCAGAAAAAAGAGGAGGATTGGCGACAGATGTTAGCTCAAGGCTAATGTTCCTCACAAAAAAACAAAAAAATTAAGCAACTGCTCACCCCTCCTTCCCACAGTGACTTTTTCTTATCTAATCTTTTTCTGGGCACCAGTTAGCAGAACAGGCTCTCGTCACTTAATTACTCCAGGCTTTCTGGAAAAATTGCCTTGCCACACCAAACTTCACTTCATTACAGGCTGCTAAGAAAGCACAAGGGGATCTGGTCTTTATCAGTTCTGTGCAGGGCTCTTGTGATGCACAGGTGTGTGCAAAGACACTCCAAAGAGGGGTTCTTTAAGCTTTAAAATAAGAAACTCAGGAAAATTAACTGGTCACTTGACATTTCAGAAATGATCTCATGGAGATATTAATCTGTCAACTGACTTCACTGAGAGGCAGTTAGTTATTGATCCAGCAGCTATTTCTTGATTGTATACCTCTCGCTCTAAAATAAAACAATCAGCAAATAACTAACTTTATCTCATATGCTAATAATACAGGTATAAAAGATGCAAAAGCAAAATGTTTCCCAGAATTCAAATCCTTTGCTTTTGTTGTATTGTTCCTTTCCTTTATATTTTTGAAGGTGAGCTGAGTTGTTTATGAGAAGGCTGTGTATTCCGAGCGGCAGCTTCCCTCTCCCGTAGGTTTGGGATATGTGTGACATGCAGTCACGTAGAATGTATGAAAATGAAACCCCGCGCTGTCAAACTGTATTGCATCCACAGCTGTCTCCTGGATTCTCTAAAAGTCATACCTCTTCTTACCTTTCTCCAATATCCACAGAACACATTGGGTGGGGTTGCTTACACACAATATTAGTAGCAACGGACTAGAGGAGGTGCTTTCTGGGAGAAGGAAGTGGCCGTCTTTCCCAGAGACAATTTGGAGTTTTCAAATATCGGTGGAGTTTCAAGTTTGGAGGATCCAGCTTCACTGGGTAAAGCTACTGATGTCAAGCCAATGGCTTCCCGTGATCGCCTGTCCTCAGAACTGTGGCTGCTGTTGCCCCGGGAAACCCTGTTGCTGTCCAGACATCACAATGGGGTGCTCTGCCCACTCTGGGGGTCTTGTCCTGTTGGCTGGAGAGGAATTGTCTGGTGAGAAGGGAAGGTTTTCAGCTCTCTCCACCGAGAACTCAAATTGCCGATTTGTCGGTGCCAATCAGAATGTGTTCATCTAGGCTGAAGTGCAAGATGCCGGATGGAATTTAAGAGACTTCGGAATGAATTAGGGGTGATGGAGACTGCGGAAGGTGGGAGTGATAAGCTATAATCAGAGCCGTGAGTGCTTCCAATCTCATTTAAACCCACTAAGGATTCAGGGATTAAAGTGGAGACAGACGGAAGGTCAACAAGCAGTATTCAGGGTGCCAGGCATTTTCATCCAACTGTAGGGCAGGGAGAAGTGGGGAGGGCACCTGACTCCATCGCCTTTTACAAAATTTAGCAAACCTCCCTGGCGCCCGGAGGGTGAAGGGCTTTGGCGTCATCCCCAATCTTCTTCCTCCCAGAGAAGGATTGATGATCACACAGGTCATTATCTCTAAAAGAGAAAGGACTTCCACATTCAAGACGTAAATCAAAATCCTTTTAAACCCATTCCCGGATTGTACTATGCAAACGACCGGAAGCATTATCATATCCCCTTAGCACAGAGCAGACAGTCAGCGCATAATTGTTGCTTACTGTATTGATGTGGTTTATGGTGCGCTGGGGTAAACACTCTAATTCAGAGCGTCTTTGATTGAGGAGCAGACACAGAAGGGCATTCTCCGGAGCTGAGTGGACTTGACTCCAAAGATCCCGTTTGGCAAACTGATTTGTTGTGCTGCCTGGTGTTTGAAGGATCCTGAATAGCTTTGTTTTATGGGGGAGGCAGGCGGGGAGCTTTCCGGGTCTCCCTATTTAGGAGGAGGATCTTCAGGCTTTAGGTCTCTTACCTCCTTGCTTTTCCTGGCAAAGGAATGCCCCCTGGAATCCTTTGAATGGCCTGCCAGTTTCAGAGTGCCCTCCTTTTAATCGCTGCACTTCAGTGAGCTCATTCACGGAGGCTTTCCCACAGCTCGGAATGCAACTTGGGCGGGCCTGCTCTGGTTTTATGCCCTTCCGTGCCAGAAGGACGAGAGGCACATGGCTCTGTTTGGCCACCGACAGCATTCCTGGGCTGGCGCGTCATGGGCTTGAGAAAGTGCTTGACAGGCTCATGGTGAAAGCATTCCACCCAAAACACAGTGTCCCGAGAGCCGCCTTGGAAAGAAATCTCCGAAAATCTGACAGGATGCAGAAAGCAATCATTTCACAGAGTTAACACTGTTTTTCAAAATGTTGTTTATATTCGGAGCAACTTGTATATACCTGTTTCTTCTGCAGTTTTACTTCCCAAAATATTGATGGAGGGGGTAAGGCTTTTCTTGCAAACCCCAGGCCACCTAGTAGAAAAATGTAATGCCTAGACATTTTCCAAATTATCTCTGTGTTTGTAAAGTAGTCGGGGACGGGGAGCCTAGCATTTAAAGCTTACAGTCACCGTTGTTAGGAAAATAGCTGATTCGTTCGTTCTTTCATTCCTGCAAATGTAACGTGTCTCGCTGTGCTTAGCTGCTAAGGGGGAAACCAGCAGCAATTGGGCCCCTCAGGGGATTTTGACAATATCTGGAGACATTTTTCAGACATTTCAGACTGGGAATGTTCCTCCTGATTTCTAATGGGTACAGACCAGGCGTGCTGCTAAATATTCTACAGTGTACAGGACACCCACAGCAAAGAAGTACCTACCCCAAATGTCCGTAGTGCCAAGTTGGAGATGCCCTGGGCAGACCAAGGATGACACTGTAATATGGAAACTCAGTGTTCACCTCTGTTGAGAATTGTGTGAGCCATGTGAACGAAGGGTTATCTAAGTACCCCTTATATTTAGCAGAAGGAGACGCAACAGGTAGGTTTATAGCAGCTAAAACAGGGCTAAATGTGCAAGGGACATTATGTTTTTCCACCCAGATCCTCTCTGGACCGTCCCCCAGGGCAGAGCAAACTGAACCACCCCAGTTTCGTCTCATCACTTTTTATGATATTTGCATGTGTTTTTTCTCATTATAATGGCACTTCCATGAGAAGAAGCCTCCTAAGATGAATGCGTAGTTCATTTTGTTATTCTGTTGGCGCCACTTGGCCAAACTGCCTGTCTTCCTATCATGTTCTTATCGTTTCTGGGGCACAAATATTCCATTTGTTTTCTTGGTGGCTTTTTGTGTTATGTCTTTCTGAACCTCTACAAGTTCAGCTGATACACTCATGCATTAAACATTGCAATTCTGCTAATTGCTAATACTCTCTGCTCTTCCAAAAGTACTCCTTTTCCTTTTATGTACATTTCTAAATTTCTTGTCTCTGTCTATATAAGGAATCCTTTTTCCATATGCTTCTCTTCTAATTAGTACTAGGTAGTTTGGCCTTAAAGCTAATAGGCAATTTAAAAATTACATGTTAAATAACATTTCCACATTATCCTCCCTTCTGCATGCTACACGAGTGAATTTTAATTGCTCTATGTATGGCATGACTTCCTTACTATGCCTGTTGATCAAGGAGTAACCTGTTGACAGGTCATTCAAGGCCATGTGAAATCTCGCTAACATATTTGCATCCACCTTTACAGCGTTTACTTCTCAGTGAATGCTCTCCGTTGAACCGAGACTGTCTCGTGGTCTCACAAATAAACAATTCTTCCTTAACTCTCTGCTAATATTCTCACCTTCAGAATGAGCTCCCCACTTCCCTCTATCCATCTAGACGCTACCTAGAGCTTTGAGGTCCAAGCTAAGACCTACTGACTGTATGAAAATCACCAGCTCTCATTGCTTCCTTCTCTTCTGAGTTCTCACTATAATTATTTCCCTCATGTGGCCCTTGATTATCACAGAATTTTAGAGTTGGGAAGGATCTTACAAGTGGGCTGCTTCCATTCTTTCACTGTATGGGTGAAACAAACTGAACTAAGGGAACTTTATGACATTGTCAGATATAAGGTTTTAGTATTAATAGCTTCTGTCTCAAGTTTATTTTTTTCTGCTCTACTAGATGACAAGGGTGGGGTCATAGCCATCTACACTGGAAGCTGCATCTCACTGTGCTGAGCACATGACACGGTGCTTGTCATCAGAATAAAAATATATTTTATTCTTTCATGCATGCTTCTGCAATATGGGATTTACCTTAAAAACTTCATGTCTGGTGACTGTTTTGAGGAGTTTGGAACTAAGTGGTGAATTTAGCCATCAAACATCAAGTTCAAGGCAAGGATGCAAAAGAATTCTTTCAAACTATTGCTGCTTTGTCTGGGAAGGCAGATTCATTTCTCCTGCAGGGGAAACTGTGTTCATTTGCACTGATTCTTGTTACTTTTCATAGGTAAACAGCCAGAGGCCACTGTAGCCTGAGATATACTTGCCTGAAAGCAGGCATCCCCTCCAAATGATTCCCTTTTTTCTTTTTTTTAATTTGTGTGTGTGTGTGTGTGTGTGTGAGGAAGACCAGCCCTGAGCTAATATTCGTTGCCAATCCTCCTCTTTTTGCTGAGGAAGACTGGCCCTGGGCTAACATCCGTGCCCATCTTCCTCCACTTTACATGGGACACCGCCATGGCATGGCTGACAAGCAGTGCCTCGGCGGGCGCCCGGGATCTGAACCCATGAACCCCGGGCTGCCAAAGCTCAACCTAAACTGCTGCACCACCGGGCCAGCTCCCTCTCCTTTTTCTAAACTCAGCTATTTGCAACTTCTTCCAATCTTTGACACTCATTGCTTAATTCCATAAACACATTTGGTTATCAATTATGTCCTTATTTCTACAGAGTTGACCCTCTCTTGTCTAAGAGTCGTTCTCTTAGAGAATGAGTTTTGACTCATTATTTTGTTTTCTCAAAGAGAATATAGGACTCATGACTCAGATATGGTCATTCTGGTATAATAAAATCAATATCTCATTTTCTACGTCTATGCCATTCTGATATTCAGTGCTGCTGCAAGAAGACTTGATAAATGGTTTGTGGGTATAAATGTTGTTCCATCCAGAAACTTAAAAATATATATATTTTTTATCATCTTTAGGGGTCATGGGTTCAGTTTCTACGCAGATCCATCCACAGCCATCTTGGATCCCTACCTCACACACTACAGGCATGCTCTTTCTTGGGGAAATACAGAAGAGAGAGACGAGTTTTCTCGTTCCTCTCATTCTGCATAGCTCAATCTCAGTGGTGCTTCTCCCAAGGCACCTCAAGGCAGAACTACGCTTTCAACAGCCACCCTCATTGGGGAGATCGATTTCTCTCTGTGCACGTTTGTTATTCTAGAAATCTACCTTGAGGCTATGCAACTTAACATGCCCTTCAGCAGAAGGGAAACCACTTGAAGCATTAATATATGTAGCAAAACCTCAGCTTTGAAGGGGTGGCCCACAAAGATGCAATAATCCTCAGCAGCTAAATTTTGCTTTGATCTCTCCTCCCAGCCTCTCACATTGTAGGTCAAAATGCATGACACATAACCTTCCTGTAAACAGTTTCACACATGGGATAAGCTGCTGGTGATGGTTATCCTTAAGCTGTTAAAACTAAAAATGCAGAGCCAGCTCTGATGGTCTAGTGGTTAAGGTTTGGCACTCTCACCACTTCAGCAGCCTGGGTTTGCTTCCCAGTTACAGAACCACACCACCCACCTGTCTTTGCCATCCTGTGGCAGTGGCTCACATAGAAGAACTAGAAGGATTTACAACTAGAACATACAACCATGTACTGGGGCTTTGGGGAGAGGAAAAAAAAAAGAGGAAGATTGGCAACATGTTAGCTCAGAGCGAATCCTTCCCTGCAAAAAAAAAAAAAAAAAAAAGCTAAAAGTGCCAACTGGCTCATTTATAAAAATACCAATTAATACAGAATCTATCAGAAATTCATGTGTCCCTCCTTCACCATACTTTACAGAAAATGGCATCTTTCTCTAGTTTTCACCCTTTTGTCCACCCACACTCACTTCGTCTAACACATCAACCATCTGTTATAAATGCTTTCTGTCATTTTATTGTGTGTGTGTTTTATATTCAAGAAAATATAATTTCCAGGTAAAGTATCAGACTATGTGAAATGATGAAGAAAAAGGATATGGCATGATTGCTATCAATCTTGCTCGCTTAGCCCCAAATTTAAAATGCTACTACTAATAATACTTGAAAATGTACTTTCATAACTAAGTTCCATCAGTTACTAGAGCATGGGCTCTATATTTTTTCATTAGGTGTAAAGTCAGATTTGATCATCTGTTAGTAAGGAGCCTCTCAACTCTTGTTCAATACGAGAGAAACTATACCCCTTCTCACAATTATCCTTCTAGGTATTCTACATATGGACTGGACTCAGGAATCTCAATAAGTATTGAAAACCACAGAGAAATGCAATAGTCTGCAATTCCAAAGAAATCCAATCCAAGACATACAGGGCTTGTAGTAGTCAAGGCAATAGTGAAATAATTGTGGTCTTATCTGTTCTTTGTCCTGAAAAAAAGATGCCCAAATGAGCGGTGATAACAACTTAGGTCCTTGTTATAATTCAGGCCATGCCACTAAAAAGGCTCTGGTGACAGTGCCAATGCACATTATTTCAAGAAAACTCACAATCAGACTCTAAAAAATGTACAAAGGCAATCACTGTGGAATTAGATAGGCCCGAGCTTGATTTTCAACTGTGATGCAGAATGGAGTAAATTCTGGGTATGTAGATCCAAATATACCCAAATATATCCACCCTGAGATGAAATAAACTAACCAATGTAGTTAGTGAAAGCTATATAGTTAGTAAAGTCTCTTTGAAAATATATGGGGAACAGAAGTGTATAAATAAGTATATATGACGTTTTTATACTGAGATTAATTGCCTTTCAAAATTTTCTCTGTATATATTTTTGTATTAAATCAACTTAAGGTATTTTATAAGAGGAACATAGTAAGTAATTCATAAATTTGTATTGACTGAAAAATTAATAAGCAGATATAATAAAGTAGATTATTTTGAAAAGTACGATCATTCATTTTTCTCAAAAATTCACAAAATGATCATATAAATTCCAGTAATGGAATTTGCTTATGATTACTAGATTTGCTATTATTATAAATTTGATGTGTAGTTTATGTTAAAAAAAAGAACCCAGGGAAGTCATACATGTTCTTTCTAGAAATAATTATTAAAACATAGTGAGTAGGGGCCGCCCGGTGGCGCAGCGGTTTAGTCCGCGCTTGGCAGCCCGGGGTTCGCAGGTTCGGATCCCAGGCGCCCGCCGATGCACTGCCTGTCAGCCATGCCGTGGCGGCGTCTCATATAAAGTGGAGGAAGATGGGCACGATGTTAGCCCAGGGCCAGTCTTCCTCAGCAAAAAGAGGAGGATTGGCGACAGATGTTAGCTCAGAGCTGGTCTTCCTCACAGAAAAAAAAAAAAAAAAACATAGTGAGTAAATTCCCCCAATCCAGATATAAAAGGGGGCAAATTATGAGGTTAAAATCCAGTTTTCTATCACACACAAAAAATGAATGGATCAAAGTAAAAAGCATGAGACCTCTTATATAACAGTTGTTGAGTCCTAAAGTAAAGTAGAAAAAACAAAATAAGTGGAAGTAGTTATGGATTTGGGGCTACATCTTTCTCATACCTTCATTCTTTGAAGAGCAAATGAAATGGTCTTATCATCGTACAGTATCAGTCAATTAATTAAAGATCCAGAATCCAAATAACTTAACAAAAGTTTAGGAAGATTGATTACTACTATTGTCTATTTATAATTACTCTGGAACATTTTTTATTATTATTACTTAAAGTAGCTAAGCTTCCTGTAATTCCATTAGGTAATCTAAAGACAGATTAATTTTTCAATTACGCATATAAACATCTGTGTCAGGAGAAAAACATCGTAGTTTACTTTTCGTCTTTATTTAGGGTTGATTATTTGCCTATTTCTATTTTAAGAATATTAACACTTTTTTTAACATGTCCAATTGAATTAAATCTTACATGTACTAAGATTACCTGTCAACAGAAATAAGACATGATGTCTTTAAACTACAAGTTCAAAGAGCCTCGGCATTTTGCCAAATTGAGTATTGAAAGGAACACGTTTTAAGCCATTAATAACACTGTGCTAAACCTCAAAAGAGGTTAAATATGGTAGGATGGAGATTAATGAGTTTAGCCTGACCTTCCCATCTGATGGATAGATAGGACAGCAAACATCCTCCAACGCCAACACCCATATCACATGGATTATTAGTACCAGCAAAGATTGAATGAGGAGAAATCTTTGTATGTGCCTTACAGAAAGAAACTCTCTACCCCACCAGTAAATTTCATGCCCACAAAAGCCTCCATAATATATAGATACTACAGAAGGTTGAACACAGGTAAAATGGACAGTTCCATATTAATATGGCTGCTAATATAGAAAAAGGAAGGAAACAGAATGAGAAAATGTCTAGAGTGTGCAAATGCCATGCACCAGAGTTGTGCTGACCCCAGGTGATGGACATGGGTTCCTCCAGCATTACGAGCTGAAACAGCAGTCCTGAGCCATTTGAATAGACTACACTGAGGAAGGCTCTTAGTAAGCTGTTTGTTTGTCCATCTGTGATTCATAAATCCACAGTGACTGAGGGGGAATTGAAACTTGCCCCTCCCATAGTCATCTCCACCACAAAAGAGCATGAACCCATCCTTATGCACGCGTTGAAACCAGGCACCTACGTCCTGCTTGCTGACAAATGTTTTATCTTAGCCTATACTCAAACCATGCCAATTTCATCAATATTCGCTTTCCACTGAGGCAGGTAAGTGCTCTCCTCCTTACTCATTCCTTTGGGAAATTTACATGGAGTCATTCTCGATGTTTGTGGCATCAGATTGGCTGCTGAGGCCCTCTGTTTGTTATTGGGTGGATTTGAAGAGCCCTCAATTCTTGGACTACCTGTGGCACCAACAGAGCTCAGAGCCATGAACGCCTGTCCTGCTCTTAAACAGACGTGGACTCAGTCATCCGAGGCTAACACAGATCTGGTCTTATACTGAACGGGAATTTTAAAAATCTTCAGTGATTTTCCTTCACTCTTTCTGACTTTTGTCAGTTGCACAAGATCAGCACTTTTTACTTGCTGTAGAATTCTCTCTTCATCCCTAAGGATTATTCCGGTCTTTCGATGTATTTATAAGCCGTGATACATTCATCATTTTCTCACACTTTTGATTTCCTTACCTACTTATACCTCCATCATGACCATAAGCCTGTTCCAACTTGCATTTTCAATAGGCTTGACATTGTTTTCCGCTTCTCAAACACGTAACCAAGCTAGATTTGTTCTGAAATACCTGAGTAATGCTGAGTCAGGAGTCTCAAACTTAACCGTCGTGGGTGTCCGATGGGGAAAGCTGATGTGAAAAGCAAGCTAGGTGTGAAAAATTCAATGAAACAAGTGCAGAGATGAGCAGTCCCGGAACTGTGGCGGGAAAAGAACAGGAGTGGTGAGCTACGAGTGCACAACTCTTCTACCTTCTAACTGCATGAGATTAGCCATTGCATAGGAATGAGATTACTTCTTGTTGGAAATCTTACACATCTCCATGTCTATCTGATTTGGAATCACATAGAACCAGACCCTGCTTGCCATGTGAAAAGATAGGTCCCGTATTGCCAGATCCTCTGTCTTGGACTGCTGTATGAAGTGATGGCTGTGACTGAATCGCTGGGATGTGGTTGTTTTCTTGCTTGTGGCTACCGTTGATATACATTAGCTCTGGAAAACGATTTGACCTCATGAAAGGTCTTGTGTTGAAATTTGGCAAAGAAAAGCGTATCTGTAATGTGTAGCCTATTCTTCCCTGCATGATCAGGTGTGTGAGTCTTGGACATTCCCGAATGGTTTCTAAGGTGGTATATCCTTTGACATGCATAACAACCTCTAACAAAAACGTGGATACTGAGCATGAAAATGAACTCAGCCTCCGTAGGTGGAAACTAGAAGAAACTCTTATCAAAGATCCGAAAATGCATGTTCACAGCTAACTGTAAGCAAAACAAAACAAATTAAAAAATGGAACTGTATTTGCATTATAGACTTTGACAGTCATAAAGCAGAATTTGGGAGTCAACTTTGGTTTCTGTGATGTTTAGGTAATTTTCATGAAGGCACATTTAATAAATTTCGCCGACATTTCTGAGGAACTTCTGGGTGTTACTATTTTTTCAGATAAGTTTTTGAAGTTCCAAGTTGGTTCATAAGTATGTGGGGGTTCCAGGGTTTTGATGATTTGGAGTCAGATGGTACATGTCTTTATTCGTAGGATGAAAATAACAGTTTTATCAGTTCAATGAGTTACGATTAAGCTCTGGGCCATCAGGTCCTGTTAGCCAGTGTCAAAAATGGGATTCACATCCAGCACAGAGCACAGGAGATGGGCCAACAGGAGATGGTACTCAGGAGGCAGCTGCACCTGCTTCTTGGGTTAAGGTAACCTCAAAAAAGACAAAAGTACCTAATGCTTACTGAGTACTTACTATACCGGGCTCTTCGTTACTTCCTTTGATCAGCTCATTTTATTGTCTCTTCAATCCTGAGAGGCAAAACTGTGTCCTGAACTTTCTTTCACTGAGTGGATGAAGACCTTGAGATTCAGATGGGTTAACTGACTTTCCTAGACAGAGTATTTTGTGTGGCTGAAATTGACTCTAGGCCATGCTCTTAAATGCTCCAATAAGTCGCCTAAAATTGCTTTGCTTGTTTCTTCATCCAAAAAAAAAAAAGAGAGAGAGAAAAATTCTGCCTTCTTTCACAGAATTGTTGGGATCAAGGAATATTTATTTAGCATGGCAAACTTGAAATCACTATAAAACAATGTGAGGTGTCACATTTATTATTTTCAACTTAACAGGCAAGTTGGAAGATGTGTCTTATAAGAGAACCAGGACTGGACCTCTTTCTAGAGCTCTCTTCCTGGTTGATAATTCCACCCAGAAAACCAAAATGGGATGCTGGGAAAATTTGAGATGCAAACAGAGGTATTTGGGGGTAAATGGATATTTCTATTAATTAGAACACTTTGGTATAGGGTGAGGTTTCTAAAAGGATATTCATTAGAACAAAGGTTTCTCAAAACTATCTGAAGTAAAAGGATCTGTGGCCAGAGTTTGAAAAACATTGCATATAACAATTGTTTCCTACAGATTCACAACACATAATGCTGTGCAAAGTACTAATGTGAAAAACATGTGTGTTTAACTGTATTTTACTCAGTCTTCACAACCTTTCCCGACGATGGGGATTATTTTTCATGTAATATTATATTAGTTCGCTAGGACGGCTATAACAGAGCACCACAGATGCTGGGGCTTAAACAACAGAGATGCATTTCCCACAGTCCTGGAGGCTGGAAGTCCAAGATCAAGGTGTGGGCAGGGCTGGTTTCTCCTGAGGCCTCTCTCCTTGGGGTGTAGATGGCCGTCTTCTCCCTGTGTCCTCACATGGTTGTCCTTCTGTGTGTGTCTGTATCCTCATCTCCTCTTCTTATAAGGACACCAGTCCTATTGGATTAGAGCCCACCATAGTGACCTCATTTTATCTTAATCACCTCTTTAAAGACCTTATCTCGAAGTACAGCCACATTCTGAGGTTCTAGGGGCTTGGGCTTCAACATCTGAATCTTGGGAGGACACAATTCAGCCCATCCATCACAGATACCCACCAACACTCTATAGGAATAGCATTCCCGAGAACACACAGGAAGTGCTGGTCTTGAAGACAGTCAAGACTTCCCATAGTTGCTCTAAAAAGGATCTGCAGGATTTTGAACTGAGTACGGTGGCTTCCTCCACCATGTGAAGCCATCAGTTCCTCCTGGAGGTAATTGCCAAGAACATTAATCAGCTCCAATGGCGTTCCCTTATCCAGTTGGTGTACTTGTTCTTAAAAATTTATTCTCTAAAAAAATGGACCCTTTGGGCCGGCTCGGTGGCATAGTGGTTAAGTTTGTGTGCTCAACTTGGTGGCCCGGGGTTTGTGGGTTTGGATCCCCCGTGTGGACCTACGCATCATTTATCAAGCCATGCTGTGGCAGGCATCCCACATATAAAGTAGAGGAAAGACAGGCACAGATATTACCCAGGGCCAATCTTCCTCACACACACACAAATAGACCCTTTAAACCAATCTTAAATTTCATTTAAAATTAGAGTCTACCATCCAAATATCACCCTTTGTGTGTTAACTCATGATCACAAAATTCTCCAGTGTATCCTTTACCCATTGAGTCAGCCCTTGTGGTTATAATGATCTGTACGTCCTGACTTCCATGGAAGTATCAAAGGCAGAGAGATGTTTGAAGATGTGCTCTGAATCATGCACCACTATTAAAGCAATTATTGGATCAACTGTAAATCCAGCTGGATAAACTCTGAAAGAGAAAATCCTTTTAACTTCCCTTTGCCTATAATGAGTCCACATGTCTTCCTTCCTTGAGCTCATATTTACCTGACAGAATAATGCTGAGAGCTGGCCAAGCTTGAAATTATTGAATGGAAACATCTCATTCTGAAAATCCACAAGACTGATTCTCAACAAAAGCCTTCTGTGTGAAATCACAGTCCATCATTCAGACATTATGAGTGAAAATAAAAGTTGTCCGTATGACTTAACCAGGCTACTTACTGGTTGGCTAGTGTGGTGTGTGGACAGGTGGGTGCTGGAAGAGGGTGGAGAGAGAGTAGAGCCCTTTCAGTAAATTGTAGGAAATTTTTGACAAGAAGAATCCTTTTCTATTTGCAAGGGTTATGAAAGCAAGTTAAGGAATGTCAACTTGTTTCTGTGTTCATAAGGAAGAAAATAGAAAGTCTGAAATGATTCTGTGTGGTCTGGCAGGGGATGGACAATGGGCACTTGCGTCTGCTCACCTTGGGCAACCTCCAGCAGGAGGTAAGTGCTGGCTGCCTGTTTCAAGTGGTGTATTAAGAACCCTGCAGAACACCTGAATCACCTGCCTTCTTAAGGACCCTAACACATTACCCTTTCCTGGAGAAACTGGATTTTTAAACCATTTGCCTTCTGTTTCTCAAAGAACAGGCTCACTCTATTAGCAATTAGGAGAATTGAGAATGCTTTTCTTTTATTTTTCTTTTCTGATGCTTTTTACTGACACATTGATACAAGAAGCTGAAATCCACTATTTATTTGTGATTTTCTCTATAAGTTTACACCAGTGGGCAAGGATCAGAGGCTTCTAATATCAGGAAAGCAAACTTATTTTGTACAAAGTGATCATGTATCATGGAAAATGCCTGGAATTTAGCATTCTGTTTTCTAAAGAATATAATTGATTGCCTAATATCACTGAAATTGTTGAATGTAAAAATTCTCAAATCATTCAATAAGCCTTTACTATTTCATCATTCATTTGAATCCGTTGAATATGCATATCATTTGTTTAGCATATCTGAATTGACATGTGGGGTTTGGTATGTGGAAAAATATAGTTAAAGCAAATAGTTTCTTGTTCATACTTGAAAGAATATTTTCCTGGGTGTAAGTGATTGGAAGCAGTGCAGAATAAAAGAAAAATATACTTTGCCTTAAGTATTATAAAACTGGAGGCAAACCAACTGTACCACGTACTCGTTGTTTGAATCTAAGGGGGTATATTTTGTGTTAAGTACCATGCAGTGTTGAATACAGTTATGTGCTATATAACAACGTTTTGGTGAATGATGAATGGCATAGACCATGGTGGTACCGTAAGATTAGTAAAATACAGCCTAGGCGTGTAGTAGGCTAAACCATCTAGGTTTGTGTAACTAAGCTCTACGATGTTTGCACAAGGAAGGCATTGCCTGATGATGTATTTCTCATAAAGTGTCCCCACCATTAAGCAATGCTTGACTGTATCAGAGGTAGTAATAACATCACTAGGATCTATAGCATCAGAAATGTCTTCTCAATCTTTTATCCTCCAATTTACTCTTCTTGTCTGTCATGACATCAAGAGTTGGGGGTAATTTACTCTCTGCCTTCTCTAATCAGTAGCTCTTCCTGTCATTTTCAAATCTCTCTCTTTCTGTCTCTGTCTCAGACACACCCTTGGTTATTTTTATTCTCATTCATTCATTCATTCATGTATCCATCCAGTCTTCCATCCATCCTGCTTCCAATCATCCACCTGTTTACCAAGCATTTATTAAGCACTGTCTTTGGGCTAGGCATTTTATTAAGTACTGGGTAGATAGAGATTAACTCGTTCTTTCAACAACAGTGCCAATGTTTTAAGCACTGGAAATTAAATGGTAAAAAGCAAAACAAACAGCAAAAAAAGTTCCTGCACCCATGGAGTTTATATTTCGGTATGATGACCATGGTGACATTTTCTTCCTGAGTTCAAAATCCATTTGGATTTCCCTTGCTCAGCTCAGAACTGAGCTCGAAGAGTCCAGCTATTCACTTCTCTATCCCCTCCCCTCCCTTTTATTCTCTAGTGGGTCTTCATCTCACAGTTCTCAATTGTTGGGTATCTACGTTTTGCCAGCCATAGACCAGAGTAGACATTCCCACTGTGTATTAAAACCACATGTTGTCCAATACAGCATTGTTATCTGTAGGCATAATGTCATACAGCAGATCCCTAGAACTTATTCACCTTGCATAACTGAAACTTCATACTCTTTGAACAGCAACTCCCCATTTCCCCTGACCCTGAATCCCTGGTAACCACCATTCTACTCTCTGCTTCTATGAGTTTGACTACTTTATATACCTCACACAAGTGGAAACATGCAGTATTTGTCCTTCTGTGGCTGGCTTATTTCACTTAGCATTATATCCTCCATGTTCATCCATGTTGTCACAAATGGCAGGATCTCCTTCTTTTTCAAGGCCGAATAATATTCTTTGTATGTATATACCACATTTTCTTTATCCATTCATCCATTGATGGACATTTGTGTTGTTTCTATATCTTGGCTATTGTGAATAATGCTGCTATGAATGTGGGAGAGCAGACATCTCTTTAAGATCCTGATTTCAATTCTTTGGGGTATATACCCAGGAGTGGGATTGCTGGATCATGTGCTGATTCTATTTTCAATTTTTTGAGGAAACTCCATACTGTTTTCCATAGTGACTGCATCATTTTACATTCCCACCACCAGTGCACAAGGGTTCCCTTTTCTCCACATGCTGTTACCAAGACTAGTTACCTTTTGTTTTTTTGATAATAGCCATACTGACAGGTGTGATAGGTGACAGCAAAGGTAGATCTCAGGTTAAGTGTTCTTATCTCTCTCTCTCAGACACACACACACACACACACACACACACATACACACACACAATGAAGAGACAGAAGGAAACTTTTGGAGGTGTTGCATATGTCTATTACCTTGATTATGGTGACAGTATCATGGGTATTTGTCTATGTCCAAACTCATCAAATTGTACACATTAAATATGTGCAGTAATTTGTGTGTCAATTTTACCTCCATAAAGCTGTTCGAAAACACATGTTGTCATAATACAGTCTTAAAAATGTTCTTCATCTACAATAATGCTTTTAAGGGGTTCTTTGCATCAGGAATTTCCTAGATATATCAGCATAAAGTTTCTAACATATGACAATTACTTTTCAGTTTCTACATGACAATATAATTTTCACACTGCAGAAAAGGGAGTGAGAATCCAAACAAAGGTTTTGGTATCTGTTTATTCAGAAGATATTGCAGTAAAAATTTTGCCTTGATAAAGAACAACACTATCACAAGCATATATCTCAAAATATTTCATAATTTGGGGGAAATGTTGCATATTTTCGTACTTTATCCCTTGGTCATTTATAGTTGGCATAGGTAAACCCCTTTCATTCTCCTCTATTAAAAGTTGTGTTAGGAATTTTTCTTAAAATTTTAGCAAGAGTTCATTAAGCTACCTGTTTTTATTCATAGATCTTGACTTATAAGTCCTTTGGTTAGCTGCTTTATAAACCACTTGAGTATTTAAGATTTAACTTTGTAGAGTCCTTTGAAGAAAGTTGATGCATTTGTCTTATAGCTCAAAAGAGGGAAAAATACATATCTGAATCAAAGATACTGAACTCCAGCAATGGATTTGTTTAATGTCTATGTCCCTCCATTGTCACCCCACTGATCATGGAATGGTTCCTAAGATTAGTGATACATACTTTAATAACTTACATACTACTGAGTTGTACCTGGATTTTTAAAACCCTATTGAATTCAATAGAGTTTGTTGGTAAAGGCATTTTTTCCTTTTCTTTTTTTCTCAGCATCCTTGGGTCTGCTTTTCAAATCAGAAATAGTGCAGTTTTCTAAGAGCACATTTATGACTGTTTTCCTCATTAGACTGGGAGACTCTTGAGGACAAGCACAAAATGTTTGTATTGACTCAGCTGTATGTTCTGAGCACAGCACTTGTTGAATAAATGTCTGTTGGATGAATGAATGGGTGAGTTGCTGAGACTATCTTCAAAAGCAGATTTTCTGTGGGAGCAGAGAGCAAGGTATCCTTCCTAGAGGTTGAATTTAGACTGTTTTCTTGACACAAATTGGCTTGAGAGTAAACGATGGCTTTCATATACCTTTACAAGGTCAATGAAGCAGGGTGATCATGAAATGGAGGCAATTCTTGTAGCACAAAGAGACCTTCCAACAAAGCTTCTACAATCGAAGGATAGGACACTATTCTCTGAGTCATGAAGACTATATGCTTCTGTGAGTGCCCTGTGAAGGAGGAAACATGCACCAGGAAATAGAAAAAACAGGGAAAAGTGCAACTCAGCCAAAAGGCAATAGCTGTTCTAAAGTAGAAAAAGATAATTTCTACTTTTGAGTCATTAGACTAGGTGAGAACCTTGGCTCAGGCAAATGCCTGAGTAAATATTAGCTTTGTGAACTTGGATGAGATGTGTAACCTTTCTCATTTTTCTCATCTGTAGAATGAGAATTGTGTCTACGGTTATTGGGAAGATAAAATAAGAAAGCACATAAATTGTAAGGTGTGATGATTCTACTCCTAAAGTGTTAGAGTGGGGACATTCAATCCAGGCACTAGGTTTGAATTAATACCTCGACAGACATGAGCATCCGCTGGGACAGACCAAAATGTTTGCCATTCTTTTATGTTAGAGTATATGAAAGGCGTATTATGTTTTGTTTATCTCAACTCCATGAGGATTGACTGAGACTTTTCATGCAGTCACATCGTTTCCGAATCCCTTCAAGTAGTTCCAGTAACAACCGACATTTAAAATCACTTAACCTTTTCTCAGTTTCTCAGTGTTTGACATTCACATTGATCATAATAGATCACAACATGGTTTCCATGGAGATTAAAATGTTTTTTCATGTTTCCATACAATTAACTGTATTGGATGTCTAAGAACACACAAAGCGTTATATGGAATAAAGCAGGTTTACTGAGATCTTTCTTGCCACAATTCCAAATTCACCTTTTAAGGTCCTCATAGGAAAGTGACATCTGTTGGTTACAAAGTAGTATCAAGTTACCTTCACCTTCCATTTTACTAGAGGTTCAACAAAATCGATGAAGTGCCAGCTGAAACCTGAAGCTAGAACACAATCCAATTTAAACAATTGCTTCTATTTAAACAATTTTAAGTAGAGACTTGTTACTACAAATTCAAATAATTTTAATCATTCTAAATTGAAAAATTTTAATAATTCTAAATCAAAACCCTTGAGGGTTGCTATCAGAGATGAGGGATAGACTTTTGTTTCTGGTAATAAAACTAGACCTGGATTTAGAAGAACTAGGTCCCACCTCTTTCTGTCATTAACTATATGTGTGACTTTCAGCAAGTCACTTAAATTCTCTCAGTTTACATTTCTCATCTTTAAAATGAGAGAATTGGACTAAACCTGTCTGTGAGCTGTTCCTACTCTGGGATTTTTTTAAGTCTATGTTCTGGACACTTTTAATTCATAAAGTATTTGCTAGATAAAATTGAAGAGATAAAATTTGAGCTTACTTAATAGTACAAATTGCATTGAATGCATGGTGTTATATTGTTTTCTGATAATTTGCTTTAAAATGCCTCATTATAAACTGAGTGATGTACATGTGTATGAAAATCAACTTTAGTTGCAGCTTAGTGCGGAAAGTTTGCTTTTTAAGTCCCTAATCAGAAATTCAGAAGTATCCAAAAAAGAGTGTATTTCAAATATCCTTTTGAAATCTGCAGGAGAAGTTCCTTATTTACCATAAAGTATATTAGAAATAGTTTTCCTCTGGTGACATGGGTGGAGCCAAGACATATGACTCTATAGTGTGGTAGGCAGAAGAATGCACACCCTAAAGATGTTCACACAGTAATTCCCATCACTTGTGAATGTTACCTTCCCTGACAAAGGATCATGAAGGTTGCAAATGGAATTAAGGTTGCTAATCAGCTGACCTTAAAATAGGGATATTACCCTGGATTATCCAGGTGGAATCAATGGAATCATAAGGGTCTTTAAAAGTGGAAGAGGGGGGCAGAAGAGGTCAGAGTGGTGTGACATGAGGACACCGACTGTTATTGCTGGCTTTGAAGGTGAAGGAAGGGGCCACAAGCCAAAGAATGGGGCACCCTCTAGATGCAGGAAAAGGCAAGGAAATAGATTCTTCCATAGAGCTCCCAGAAAGAATGAAGGGCTGCTGATACCATGGTATCAGCCCACTGAGACCCACGCTGGACTTCAAACCTAGAGAAACTGTATGATAATGAATTGGTGTTGTTTTAAGCCACCAAGTGTGTGGCAATGTGTTTCAACTTCCATAAAGAACTGAAACCCACAGCAAGCTTGCATGGGTCTGGGAAATTGGCCCGCTCAGCTCCCAATACGGTCAGGACAAGGTTCTTTGTCTACAATCCCATTAGTCTTGTGTCATCCTTCCCCACCCCACCCCCTACTTCAAAGGGAGACTTTTGTCCAAACCAACCTAAAGCTTGCCCAGTCCTGCCTTCAGAATATCATTCTATCTTAATGTGTATCTTCTGTGAAAAGGGCTTGTTTCTGAAGACATAGAGTACAGACTTTCCTGAGTTCATCAAAATGTGTATGTAGGATAATAAATATTCATACTATTGGCAGAGTTGACCTTCATGGCAACTCAAACCACCTGACAGCCAAGTTGTTGTTGGGTTGATATTAGTTCTGGAGACTCCTGATATTTTCCAGAAGTATCTGGGAGTTGCTAAGCAGATAAATTAGCCCAGGTCAGGTGAGGAAAAAAAAAAAAGAGAGAGGCAATATATGTGACCATAATTAATTTAATAATGACAAATGAACATGGTTTGTTCATTATCATCAGCACTATGGACAAATTTTGCAAGCACTTAATTTGTAAATGAGCATTCTAGAAATTCAGAATTTTCACTAATTTAGACTGACCTTCTCCATCAGTTAGCCCTAAGCCATTAATATTATATTGTCGCTAATTTGCTACTATACTAATCAGACTGGGGTCAATTACAAACGTCAGGGAACTCACATGGACATTCTACTCATTATTGGGACCCAAGTCCACATCTTTATTGAATGATAAATTGTGACGACATGCACAGTAATTGGGATTAGCTACAGTGAGATGAAAGGAGGGCATAATCCCATCATTTATTTGTAAAGCTATCTTCTATTTATTTTCTTCTAGATTTAAACTCCTTGATTGCAGGGACTATATTTTGCTTGCCTCGGTGTCTTTCAAAATGAATATTACAGTGCCTCGGTTAGCCATGAAGATATTTAAATTGAATTAATCAAAAGCACATATAGTCCTTTCAGAGTTGGAATAGAGTGGGAAACACATAAATATAATTTCAAAAGGTAATTTTTGATGGGAGGAGGCAGAGGCAGAGAAGGCAGTTTGGGGATATATGCTAATGATTAAGAATGAATAATAAAGAGGTATTCTAGATCAAATTTGATTCTATTCAGTGTAATGACAACGGAAGATACAAGTTTTGCCCATTAAGGAGCTTACAGTCTTGTGATACAGGTGTGCCTGAGATGTGTTTGTCCACTGTGAAAACTTGAGAGGTAGAAAAAGTCCTTTTCCACTCAGTGCTCAGGCAAATAATCTTGTTGCTTCCAAATTTGATTCATATCTAATGTTAGGTCCCATTCTAGATTAAGGTGGCTAAAATTACTAACTTGATTTTAATATATTCAAAAGTAATGACTTTGAATCTGAGAAGTAAGAAATATGTAAGCAATGAAGATTTTTTAAATATACAAAAGAGCTGAAATCTCAATCATCATATTATTTTCTATGTAATGTGAATGTTAGATACTGTGTATTTAATTATGTGAAAATGAATGTAGAAAAAAGAAACTTGAAAGGAAATAAACCAAAAAATATTTGATATTTATTTCCAAAAATTCAGAACTCATGGGTGATTGTGTTTTTTGCTTTTTCTCTGTTTTCAATACATTTCTATAGGTAACTTGTATTGTTTGTCAAAGAAGAAAATCATAAAAATTTAAAAAATTATCCTAAAATTGTGAACATGCAATTTAAATAATCCAGGTCATTATATGAAGAACTACTACAATCTCTATTATTTTCTCTGCTTTAACAAATTTTGCCCAACTTTTCAGGACACATAAAAAACTTTAATAATGACCTAAATATCCATATTTAATTTGATAAATACATTTTTTCTTCCAAATATCTATGGTTTACAATTTCACCAGCTAGCAAACTAATTTGGTTTTCCAGGAAACTGTAGAGAATTTATGTTCACAAAGACTGGTTGTAAGAGAAAAAGTGAAATGCAGATAATCATGCATATTTAAAATAAACACTTTGCAAGGGCTTGGATTAACTGAATTCAATTTAAAAAGAAAATGAACACTTTGACTAAAGACGTATAATTGTATGTATGTCAATCATTACGTACGAATTTGGGTTAAAAGAAAATATCATAAGGTCAAAATCAGTATGAATGCCAAGACACATTATCACAATTCATTGTCTTCAAGTGTTTTTCAGGTCTTTCCTTTCTTTCTTAGAGACCATACTGGCAATGAGCTGAGAAATCTTATGTGCATGAGCACCCGTCACACACAGCAGAAGAACTATCATAAAAGGAGGCAAGAAGTTTTCTCGTATTATGCGTTCTCCTGAAAAGCTATAACGTTTCCATATAACTATGGAGACTAGATCCACATAACTAGATCGAGCATTTTTTCCAATGATAAACACTATTGTTTTTCAGATATTTATGATCCAGATATGTTTCTTTACAGAATGACTCGCTCTGAAGTCTATCATTGATAATTCTAATATTCTCCAGAGATGATGTAAAATGGAGAGAATGGATGTTAAATTTGGTTCTTCCACCTACTAACTGTGTGACCTTTAGTTTCTTGAGCTATTTCTGTTTCTCTATAAACAAAATGGTGGGCGATTCATAAAGATGATTTTCCTTGCTAATCAAACACATATTTTCCACTTACCACTATATACCAGGCACTGTATTATGCTCAGGGATTATAAAGATGAGTAGGGCTCCATGCTCATGGGGCTCACTGTTTGGAAGGGAACCTAAATATGTAAATAAACTCTGTAGTGAATTTGTGTCAGAGGCAGAGGCACTACAACATAAGAGTTGACCACCTCCTGGTGTTGTGTTCCTCTTGCTAAAATATAAGCTTCTCTACAGGCATTTCTCTGTTTTGTTTTCTGCTTTATCCACAACAACTAAAGCAGTGATTAGAATATAGTTCAAGAAAAGTATACCAAATGGACAAATGACCAGTGCTAGAGCTTTCCCTAGACTCTGGAATATGTTCCCTTACATAGCACAAAGGACTTTGCAGATGTGATGAAGTTAATGATTTTGAGATGAGGGGATTATCCTGGAATATGCAAGCGGGTCCTTATAAGAAGGATGCTTGGGAGTCAGAGTCAGAGAAGGAGATGTTATGGATAAGGAGGTTGGAGTGATTCAGGGCTAAGGAATGCAGGCAGCCTGTACAGGCTGGAGAAGACACAGAGTGGATTGCCTCCTGGAGCCTCCAGAATGAACCAACCTTGTCGACATCTTGATTTTAGAGCATCTGACCTCCAATACTATAAGGGAATAAATTTGTGTTACTTTAAACCACTAAGTTTGTGGTGACTTTTAAAGCAGCAGTGGAAAACTAATGTTCCTTTCTTCTTTGAAAACTTCTATCTCCTTGCTTTCCCATATCTGGTAAACTCTCACCTTTTCTTCTTTTCCCATCTCTGCAAGGAGGGTCAGGTCAAAGGAGTATGGTACTAGAGGCAGCTCTTGGATGCCCATCTTGCCCATCTCTTTCCATCCCCACATTTAGTGGTTTCCTTTTGTGACTTAGAATCAACTATGGTGGGAATATTTACACCATGGAAATTGGCAAATGCTACAATTCAGTACCTTAGACCACTCTTTTACGAGACTTTTCAATTATCTTGGAGTTCTCCAATCATCCCAACTCCCTTGGACAATGGATTTTGGAACATTGGGAAAATTGACCTTGGATGACCTTGTTGGAGGCTCAACCACTTTGCATTACAATGTCAATATAGCTGGTTGAACCTAAGGTCAGAGTGGAGGGCTTCACTGACATTCATCCATCTAACACACCTTCATCAACTACCTACCCGAAGATCTCATGCCTTAGCAATCTGATTTCCCCTTGGGCATCTCCAGTTTGTCATTTCACTTCCGTTAATGTGACACCTCTTCCAAAAGTCTGCAGAGAGCTGATAGCACTTTTGACATCTGCTGTCACTTTTCAGATTGATTAGTTATGGGTGGGAAAAAGCCACCTGTGCAAACATTCAATTCTGTTCCTAATATAATTAGACAAGACTCAGAGCAAGATGACTGAATACCTTGGTCTGGATTTTTACTGGCCTCTAGTCCCTTAAGAAGGTATGTGACATCTCTTGACACTCTTATCCCAGGCTCTTGTCTGGCCAAATTGTAGAAAACAGCCAAATTCTAGGTATGATACCACCTTTTAGCACTCAGGGTTTACATCATAAATGAAGAGAGCTTATCATCTATTCACTTCTTTTAAGAACATGTTTGCAAACATCATGCTGTCTTCCTTTTGGAATAAAACTGCATCAGCAAACTTGTATCCTCATCTGGTGTCCCCTGACTGCAATTTAATACCCTTTTGTCTGAATGTCTGAGGCAGAATTTAGTTAAAGTTCTATGCCCTAAATTCCCTTTACCTACAAGTACAATCACATGTCTATGGAGACAGAGAGGGAGGGAGGGAGGGAGGGAGAGAAAGTTGATTGACTTGGTATGATACATAAAGTATACCTATAGTAAAAGGTGTATGTGAAATATTTTAAAGCAAAGGCATAAACTGGAAATGGAATACTCATTGTGGGTAGGCTAAGTGTGAAGAACAGAATATAAAATAGACCTTAGGAAATAAGGGAGAATTGATGGTAGAAAAATTGGCAGTCTAAATGAACAGAATGAGAATAGCAAAGGGAGACAAGACGTTGTTTAAAGGAATTCAGAAAGAGGAATTCGGAAAGAGTACTGGATGATAGCAGATCTGTATGTGTCCCCAAATGTAACCAGAATGCATAGAAACCACATAATGCACTGTTAGTATAATTCAAAATATCTGATTGTTCATGCATGAAAGAGAGAGGGCACTGCTTCCACAAGTCTATGCAGACTTCAGGAAATGTGGGAGCACTGAAGGATGCCTTAGCTCCAGATGGGGTGAGAGGTACATTTTTGCCCTGAGGGCCTCCATTGAGTGCCGCCTCTTGAATATCTGTGTCTCTCATCTGTTGAGATGTGCCCTTTGGGGGCACTCAGGGGAATCCTTCCACTTTTACATCTTGCCTTTTCATAAATCAGCAGTGAGGATTTCAGCTGTGTGTCTTAGCACCCTTTTGTACTCTTGTACTCCCATGGAAGGCGCTTTTTGCTTTTTGCTTTATTTTTATTCATTCTTGATGTGTCAGAGATGTAGACTGTAGAAGGCTAGTGAATGTTTAATAAGTGGTTCTCCAAAGGGGGCGGGGAGAATTCTGATTGGTAGTGTTTCTCAGTTTCTGTAGCGTAAATACTCCTACTGTGGCTGATTTCGAGCTATCAACATGATGTTGCTCAATGGGGAGATGGAAGAGATGCACCCAGCTGAGCTTTTGGGAACCAGCAACAGTGACCACTGAATGAAAAGTAAGTCAGGCATCACTGACTGAAATCAAACAGCACTGACAAGTAAGGCAAATTCTAAAAGATATAGACATCTAGGAAACCTCCATAATCCCTACCACAACTCCAATAAAGTTATAACTGTGAGTTCTACATTGGGTGTCTTGGTATGTAATTTGGACACCAAATAACGAAGCTCATACAGCATGGAATCATACTACTAGGTTTCAAATCTGGTCCTGTACACCCACCAGCGCTGATTCTCATGAGATTTACAGTTTTTTGATCCCAAGAAGGAGTTGGCACTTGGGATCGTACAAATGAAGAGAATGAAAGGATTGTGGAAAATACTGAGAGCCGTACAGCGGTCTACTAACATCAGAGCCACAAGAGGCAAAAGATAATTCATGCTTAGGGTAAATCTGACTAAGGTTTCACTGCACAGATCAGGGCCTCCATGAAAAACAAACAGGCTTGAAACACTTGCAGCTTTTATCCTTTAGAGAAAAATTCAGCCTCAAGATAAGCATTTGTGTTTGTTGTGAAAAAGGAAAAACATCATGCTTCTATTTCTTCAAACACGTTTTCAGGTGACTTAAAAAAACACTTAAGAAAGACATCAATGAGTTGAATTATTCCTTCATTTTGCTTATTTCATGAAAATAGTTGCTTGGATAAGTAAATTCATATTTGGGGACATTAAAACAAACAAATATACATCAATAACAAAAAAAAACATGGCACGGTTGAATTGAGGTAGGAGCAGTGAAAATGGCAGTTTTAAGAAGTTACCATTTGGAGTTGGTGACAATGGATTCTGATGGTCGATTGCATTGTGACTTGAATACGGTAGCTAGACACGTGAATTTTTTTTAACGGTAGAAATGTTTTCTTTCCCTCCTACGCATAGAACATTCTTTGTATTCTGTACAGAAGATCAAGAACTAAACATTTTACTTTTATGTCCCTCCCATGGGGTACTTTTAAATTAAGTTGGTCTCTGGCTATTATATTTATTTTAATCCTCTGAGTTTATTTTTCCCAACTATAAAGGCTACAGTTTACCAAAGTACTGTAACACAATGTTGAATACTCAGAAGACAGAGCCATTATGGCACTCAGCAAATGGATTTTCTCATGCCTAAGACAAGTGATTAGATCTGTAAGCTTTTATAGAACTTGTTAGAATTTTCTTAGGAAATCTTAGGGGTTTTTTTTCCTATTCATGTTCAAATGATATGAAATGATAGGAATTAAAAATCAGAAAGAATTTTAGACCTAGTATCTCTTAAAATGAGGTATTTAAGACCAAGATCCAGATATGGTTTTTTTTTTTTAAATGTATATAACCAGTGTCTTAGGTCAGGTTTTCTGGAAGAAGAACCTGTGAGAAAAATTCTTGTGCCTGTGAATTTCTGAGGGCGAGCTCTCAGGAGAGGGGCCAGACAGCAGGATAGGGTTGGAATGGAAGTGGATGTGGTCCCAGATGGATGTCTACTTTAACGTGATCCCACAGGGAGATCTGAAGCTTGACCTGCACCTCACAGCTAGTACCATTCTCTTAGTCCATCCGGGCTGCTATAACAGAATACCATAGCCTGGGTGGCTTATAAACAACAGACATTTATTTCTCACAGTTCTGGAGGTTAGAAGTCTGAGATCAAGGCACTGGTATGTCCAGTGTCTGCTGAGAGCCCTCTTCCTGGTTCATAGATGGCCATCTTCTTTTGTGTCCTCACATGGCAGAAGGGGCAAGGGAGCTTTCTGGGGTCTCTTTTATAAGGGCACAAATCCTATTCATGAAGGCTCCACTCTCATGACCTAATCACCTCCCAAAGGTCTCACCTCCTATTACCATCCCATTAGGAGTTGGTTTTCAGCATAAGAATTTTGGTGGGACACAAAAATTCATACACCACCCACCTTGAAGCAAAAGGTCCAGCCTTCTGTACTCTGGGTTCAGCCTAGAGTCATTGGCTGCAGGCAGTGGATGTTGGTTGGCTGAGCAAAACCTCCACACTGAGATGATGGTCATGAAGGATTTCAATGGAGAAGAAAAATGATTGCGATGTCTGTTAAGTAAACCAGATCATATACAAGAATCTACCAACAGTACAATCTTAATCGCACACAAAAATGTGCTGAACCAAGACGAGAGAGAAAAACACCAAAGTGTTGTTAGTGATTGTTTCTGGAAGATGCATGAGTGCTATGTTCTATAAATTTCCAGTGTTTTTACAGTGGACCTGTGTAGTGAGTAAGGACTTGTGAATAAGTGAATGCTCAGGATGTGTTTAAAACATTGCTCAGCAACCCAACTAAGGTATGACTTTGAACAACTTACCATCCTTTAGAAAAGGGGTCAGCAAACTATGACCCATGGACCAAATCTGGCCCACTACTTGTTTTTGTTAATAAAGTTTTATTGGAACACACACACACCCATTCATTTAGTATTGTCTATGTCTGCTTTGGAACAGCAACAGAACTGAATAGTTTCAATAAAACCAACTGCCCTCACTGACTCCTGCTTTAAAGCTATATTCCTAGTCTGTAAAATGGAGTAACAATTCTTACCTCATAGAATTTCAGAAAAGTTTAAAAGAGAAAACATAAGTCAAGAGCTAACTCTACTTTCACTATGTGGTGGTCACATCTACAACTAGCTTTATCTTCTATCAGAAGCACAACTAGTCCTAGCAGCCTCTTATTACAAAAACGAAAATGAGACCCAGAGAATGAAAATGAATCACTTAAGTCTCCATAGCTATCTTGAAGCTTGTGGAACCAGACACACATCTGATTCTCAGTAGTGCATTTTCAATTGATTCCCGGCTCCCATGTACTAAGTGGGTTATCTATCCCAGGTTTCCAGAGCGGAAGTAGGAAGCATGAGAGGTTGCATACATAGGTTCATTAAATTTTAGTATCATTATGTCTTTCATACAGGATTGATTTGCTCAAGCATTTTTTTTTATCATTGTGGGCAACGTGGTTTTTAAGATAAATCCTACAAAGTGATTATGCTAACTTAATGTTTCAATGCATTTCTTCTGTATATTGTAAATGGATATATTTGTGTAGGAATTTTTTGCTAGATGTAAGACTGTAAAGCATACCAGAATTCATTACTTGTTTCCTCAAGATGTACAGTATCGTGCTTTTGGATTCTATTGCACAACGCTGTGCTGGGGAGGAAAGGCAATCTGTAACAGACATTTTATTTCAGCTGTTCCTACTATAATCACTGTAATCCTATAGAGGTAGGCTAGAAAAAAAATCAATGTAGCTGAATGAAGTGTATTTTCTACGTCTTTATTTTTCACATAAAAATTTCATCTGGGGAATCCTTAAGAATGAAATGCGGGTAGTTCTAAAATTATATGAAAACCTGCCTCTCAATGTTCTTTCCATTTTGTTCCCCCAAACAACTGTTATCTTCTCAAATAACTAAGCATCTCAGGAATGGTAAATTATAATGGCTTAGGCTGCACCAGAAGGACAGACCAGAATTATGATTCATTTTGACATGGGCGGCAGGTGATGTTTAGGTGACGTGGCCTGAGTGCCTCCCATACGCAAGGCACCCTCTAAGAAATGTGTAAATAAAACAGTCCCTGTATTAAATGAGCTTAATAATCTTTTAGAAGAAATAAATGTTTTAGGCAAATACCTATAGTAGAGGGAATAGGCAATGCCTTCAGTGTGTTCTGGGAGCGGGATTGGGTATTATCTGTTTGTCAGGTCCTTTACTAGAAGGAGCAGTAGAACACCCCCTTCTCTCTCCTCTGCTTGGTATTACAAACTGCCTTACAAGAGTTCAAAAAGTAGAAAAATAAACCAATAAATAATTGAAGAATTTCTCTGCATGGTGATGGAGAGAGAAGTTGGGCTTTGGATCAACCAACCGGATGCCAGTATCATTTTGGATGTTGCTTTATCCTCCAGCCTCTGAAGTTAGAGGTGGGCAGAAAACTGGAGACGATAAGCCACACCACTGAGCTGGGAGAAAGCTCTACAGCAGGCTATGGTCCACACTTTCAGAATATCTTGGAAGATTCTATTCCAGGTCTTAGCCTTCCACTGGGTAAGTAAGTGATAGACCTGGCATGCCAGGTTAATGGTGCAAAGGGTACGTACCTGCCACAGCCACGTGCAGGAGAAATGCGACCCTTGTGATGATCCTATCTTTGGGTTGGTGCCCATGAATGGGCTAGGACAGTGGGCAGTCCCTCCTTCACATTTTCCTTTCTATAGTTTTGCCTTGGACACCTGATCTAATTGTGTCAATGTCATTTAGACAGAACAATATATGAAGGAGCCATACTACTTGGACTGAAGTCTTCCAGTAACTCCTGCACCAGGGCTTGGAGTTAAAACAGATGAAGATGGTCAAGGTGAACAAAAGGCTGTATAGCCTAAGCTGACCTAAACCACACTGGATTAGGAGAGCCTAAATCCCAGAGGCTCCAGTCTTAGGTAGTAAAGCTCAGAACCTGGTCTGGAAGAAACACTCTTCCCCAGATATGACATCATCTTCCTGAAAAGAAACCCTAAGATATTGTGGTTGACTGAATCTTATGCTCCAAGAATTAGAGACTACCTTGTTCTCATTCTTGTAGGATAATTACTCCAGAGATTGAAACAAAAATATCTCAACAATAAAAAGAAGACGACCTTATTTTCATGAGATTAATGGTCAAACAGGAGAAGACAAATCAACAAGCGCTCTGTAGAAGCTTGAAGAAAGGTATTCTGTATGCTGGCTGTAGGGAATGGGAAAGTCTGTCAGGATGAGAATACATTTGATCTGGTTTCCAACAAGAGCTATGAGCTCACTAGCTGTGTTGGGGGAAGACAAGGTTTCCAGGAGAAGGTCATGTAAAAGGTCAAAGATATTACACATTTTGCACCTTATTCTCCAAACCCTAAGTATTGTTTGTTTGAAACAGAATATGTGAGAAAAAGTAAAGGAATTTGAGTTGATAGGGTAATCAGACGGCAGAGGATTATGACAGCTCTGCTAAGGGGTGTAGATTCTGAAGAGTCAGAAACCATGCTAGTTAAGCAATGTGCCCCTCAATGAGGTCATGGAAAAGCAAAAAGCAGAAAAATTCCAACTTAGTTCTTAGAAATGGCCTCTGACTAAAACATACATTATTAAGATTATTGAATATTTTGGAGATTACCCATAATTGTATTTAGTAAGACAAAAGAGTACAACGGTTCTAAAGATTTTTGGTGGCATGGACCCTTTTGATGTATTTAATGAATGATTTCATGTTCTTCCAAGAGAAATATACGCACAGAGACCCAACATGGAGACCCCAATTATATTGTGCTTGTGGACCCAGGTTAAAAATCTAATTTTATTTTTTAAGATGAGAAAAGTCATGTCTGCTGGGGCATTTCCTCCAGGGACATGCCGTGTTCACCATAGAGCAATGGCAGAATGTTGAAAGGAGGCAAGGAAGGAATACACGTTTCTTAAAGGTGGGTCTCTTCAGTTGCAGGTTGCCCAGAAATGATTGCATTCTGTGCAGTGAGGCCAGCATATGCCAGTGTCCTCCAAGAGACTCAGGTGCCAAGCCCTGTGCTGTGTGTTTTCATGTGAGCCAACTCGTTTAAATCCCAATGCATCAACCTGAGGTAGTTCCCAACATCCTCGTTGTAGAAATGAAGATACTGCACTTGAATGAACTCCCAGAAGATCACAGAGCTGGTTGATGGTGACTCTGGAATTCAAACCTTGCTGTTTGTCAAACAAGGTTTTCTTCACTCTACTGCTATAATTCATGTTCTCCTCTTCCAAAATTTAAGTAAGGGATGATGAAATTGCTCACATATGTTCTGCTTAAAAAGCCCAACAATCAGTGTTGCTCAGAGAAAGGGCCAGGTAACAAAGCTATGAGGGATCCAAGCACCAAGAGTTCCTTATAAACAAAGGAAACATTTCCAACATAGTCATGAAATGTAAGGTGAAACACATTCAGATAGAATTATTCAAGAAAGAGTTTGCATTGCCTGACATAGGATGCAAGAGAATGATGCTCTTCAGATGATTATCCAGTAAGAAAAGTGTATTCCTATGCTTGCATTACAAATCATGCACCATGACTGTGTCTTTGCATTACCAATCATGCACCAAAGTTGAAAACATTCTTCAATTTTTGATAACTGGGCTCAATGAGTCTCCAGTGGAGTTTCACAGCTCCTCAAACTCTTGGCTTCCCGGTCAAGCTAGGATGCCTTCTACACCAGGTAAGTAAAGCATACATTTTGAGGATGGTGGAGGTCTCTGCCTGTCTATGCTTTAGAACATAACACTCTAAACAAGATTGTGAGTCCTCTCATCTCCTGGAGTCTTTGACCATGGTAAACATTTCAGCCAATTCAACTCAACAAATAATTATCGCAGAGCTCCCTTGTGCCAAGTTGTGTGTTAGACACTGTGGACTATACAAAGATGGCCAGACAGTGATTATGTCCTTAAGATGCTGGTGTGTGGGGGGAAACCAGGATTATAAGAAGCTTACAGGGAGGAAAACCAGAAAATGCATCCAAATGACTCTCTTTAAAGAAAGGTGGTGAATCATCAGGAACCAACTGGGAACAGTGTGTACCACAGGGGGAATTGAATACAGGGGATTTGTAATACGAGTGATTTGAGGGATGGTGAGGAAACTCAGAGGCTGGTAACAGCAGAACGCTGCTCCCACCCTGAGGCTGGAGGGCCAGAGGCGGTGAGTGATGTTAGTGATTCCAGTGCAGGCTGCAGCCATGGAGGGGGCAGGATTTTGAGCCATGGAGGAGCTACATCAGGAGAAGGGTGAGAAATACTCCAGATTCCTCCTTGCTCCCATCAGCCAATCTCCTGTTGGTGTGACCTCACTGGAAGCCTGGTGACGTGGATCCTGGAAAGCACTGCTTGCAGGATTCAGTCTCCCTACAATGCCCAACAGAGCAAGAAAATGGAGAGGAGGGCATCTGGGGCAAAGAACCCCAAGGCAGGCAAAGATGCTCAGGGATAAACTAAGACAGCATTATGGAGATTCATAGTCAGAGAAGTTGGACAAAGTGAGGAAAAGACTTCCAGGATCTCAGATTGTGGAGAGCTTTGTGTACTTGATGACATCAATTTAGAAATATTTCCTGTATTTTAAGGAAATTAAAAGTCCATATAAATATACTTTATTTGAATCTCTCTCCAGGAACCAGGAAAGCAAGCATCTTGCACATGGGTCTTAAGGACAGTGTGAAAACAGCCATCGATGATACACAAAGGAATGAATGCGGCTGTGTTCCAAAAAAATTTTATTTTCGAAAACAGGCTAAGGGTCACAGTTTGACAATCACAGCTCTAGATGCCATTCATTAAATGCATATACATATATAGGTGTATCTGTTTGCAAATATCCATGATCAAGTCTTATTCTGATAAAAAGGAGGGTGAGGTTGTCCATGTTGGCTTTTAATAAAATCAGTAGTATTAAAAGAAGCCATCTTCCATGGGCTTTCATGGCTGCCCTTTTAGCTTAAAACTCAAATGGAACATTCTTTAATTGATGTTGCTGCATTATGATGTTTATTCTTTACTTTAAATGCATACATTTTACAGTGACATTAGTCAGTAATAATAATGAGTGTTACTATGCTTATGTTACACTTTGGAGACTAAGGCTCAAAGAAAAGTGACTAATTTAAAAACCAGTTGCTATTAAGGAGGAAAATTGGAATTTGGACTCAGATCCATGGACAAAACTTTTCTCTGCCTACTACTGTAAAAATACTAATAAGACTACATTTGTTTGTAAAGCACAGTAAGCATTTTGTAAGAGAAACAATTTAAGACTCCTGTGCTTAATTCATAATAATAATAAAAGAATAGATGGAAACAGATGTAATACTGTTTACAAGTGTCCTTAAAATTGGACAGCAGGCACCAAATGCCAGGATGGATGTATAGGAAATTCATCACTCATTCGGTTTCCACTTTGGGGAAAATTAAGTAGATACCTGAACTCTGGCAGTGCTGATTTGACACCCCATCGACGCCAACTCTATTACCTGCTGTTTCTGTTTAAGAATTATGTGTTCAGAAAAGCTGGTAGGTCGAGCTGTTGTTTCGCCACTTAGCAAGATCCAGTACTCAATTCAGTGAGCTGAAATTAACTACCTCTCCCCAGCTGGTGAAAAAACAAGCCACCCAGACCATTTCTACAATAGTAAAGTGGATTAATTTATTTGCACACACTCTGGAGAATCTGACAGTCTCTCTACCAGCCCAGGGTTGCCTTGGCACAGAGACCAGATTTTCTCTCCTCACTTGGCTAGTTTTTACTTAAAGGAAAAATGTTGCTTGAGGGCAAATGAGGAATGGTTTATCTAGAAAAGAGACTGAAACCAGCATCGTCTCCAACATCATCAGAATTACTGAGTATCCGAGTTCTGGGTATGGAAGAGGAGAAATGATACGTTATTCAGCTTGCAATGATTTAAGAACTTTTTAAAGAAAATCGTCAAAAGATATTGTGAATGCTGTAATATGTTCTGCCACAAGAACTTGGATCTTACAATTGATAAAGGAGATGACAGATTTACATTTCTTTTTATGCAATTTGAAAAACTGATGAGGCATAATTTACTGGGTTGGTGTTTAATCAATTTAAAAAATCAATTGATGCAACAACATATAATTATCGAGTTCCTTCTGTCTTTATGGCATTCTACAAAATATAAAGGTAGGTGCAACTTAGTCTTCTAAGGGGTGGAGCAGGAACAATGTTTTGCACACAAGACTTTCTTTACATATATTATTTGATTTATATCCACAGCAATGTCATAAGGCTGGTGCAGTGATCCACTTTTTAGAGCTGAGAAAACTTGAGAAGGAAGGGCCCACTTAACCAACTCAGTGGTTGAGTTATGATTCAGAACCTGGCTTGCTTGACTCCGGAAGCTGTGCGCCTTGCATGACATTACATGGCTTCAAGGTGGAGAGGAAAATGCATGCGTGTGCTGGTGTGAGTGTACACAGGCAACGTACATATACAGTGTGCACACACACACATGTGTGAATACCAAGCGTAAGGGACAGACTATCAGTTGGTTGGGCTATGGCAATATTCCTATTGTAGCTGGCTCTCAGTGAGTGGATGGAGAAGGATCAGTACAGAAACCAGTCTCCCTAAGTTATGAGGAACGGAGCATTAGGATTTGATGACAGTAATGCATGGCGCGAGAAAACTCAAAACATTGAAGCTTTGTGAAATTGACCAGTTTAGTTGGAGACAAGATCTGTCTGGAGACATAATTAGAGGTACGTCTGGAAGAGGAGAGGAATTTGGATCTTAAGCTTAAAGGAGATTGGGCTTTAGATAAAGTAATCCTGCGAGATATTATCAAAATCATACCCCTTAACCTCTCTTAAAATCTTTAAAGAGTGTAATTTACTTTTGTGCAAAACTATTCCTTAATGATGGCATGAGCATAGAAAGAGCCATTCTGTAAAGTCTAAATCCTAAAATCCGTGAATGAAAAAGTGTTATTTTAGAGAGTGGAGGAGGCCTTGTATTATTGGATGAAAAAGTCTTAGCTGGACCCATACGGAGCCTAAAGTGAAGAAAAATTCCAGTCTCAATATATTGAAACATTTCCAACATGGAAACTAATTGTGGGAATCAAAAGTCTTATAGAAAGTAAGACAATTTATTTTTCCAAGAACAACAAAAAAAAGGAGCCTTTGCCTTAGGAAAAGATCTGACCCTGGAAAGGTAACAACATCCTCCATCTTCAACCTGCTATCGGTGATACAGGATGAAGACCCATGGCTTAAAGACCCAAAGCTAATTCTTGTGACTTAAAACATAGTGTTCTTGGGGGCTGGCCCGGTGGCATAGCGGTTAAGTTCACTTGTTCCACTTCTGGTGGCCCGGGGTTCGCAGGTTCGTATCCCGGGCGCAGACTGGTGTACCGCTTGTTGAACCATGCTATGGCGGTGTCTCATATAGAGTAGAGGAATACGGTCATGGATGTTAGCCCAGGGCCAGTCTTTCTCAGCAAAAAGAGGAGGATTGGCAGTGGATACTAGCTCAGAGCTAATCTTCCTCGGACACACAAAAAATAGCATTCTTCATGAAAATATGAATATACTGAAAATTACTTTGGCTATTTAATTCTCAAATAAAGGTGACCTTCAATGAGGAATGCAAAACCCCACCACCCAAGTGCTACTGGAAAATCAAATAATACAGAAAAATGAATCATAGATACTATTGCCTGAAGAAGAGAGATGATTTAACAAGGATTGTGGAGCCCATTGTAGACAACAATTCCACATTTTTACTGGGAGGAAATCATAAAGGAAAAGAAGACTTAAAATTATGATATGCTGAAGGCTGTGACACAAGAAATGAGCTTTGGAAAGAATGTATTTTCTCTTTCCCAATCTCTTTAATAATTCAACCAATGCTATCGTCAGTCTAGAGGATGTTTTAATGTGTGACTTAAACGAATGCTCAATAATCTCTCTGAATCAAAATTGGTTGTGAAAATAAATGCATGATGATAAGTGTTTAGGAGGAATATATCATATCACACAAATTTTTATAAGTTTAAACTTGCAGGAATTTCTGCATTTTTAGTGTATATTTACAGGCAAGTCTAGACACAATGCCATGTGAAACACTTCCATTTTTATTTTCAGAAATGGCAACAGAGAAGTTATACTTGTATTTGAATTTAACCTATTTGTTTTAATAATAAAGCTATAATATAGATTGTCGGCAAAAGAGACTTTATTTAACTGCTTAAAAGTTAAATTTTCTAATGTCTCTCTTTGTTTTGTGAATATTGTGAATGTACCCCCAGGCTTTTCTTGTCCAACATACAAGGTTTTGACAGACATATGGATACATTGTTAAATGTATTAGTATATCATCGTTCAAACAAGGATGACAGGTTCCGAACTTTAGCGCTTGATTAGGAAAACCAAACATGTTCCTTTTCTCTTTTCCACCTCGACTCCTTTCAACACAACTTGCATTCTCTCCTTGAATGCTACAGATTCTAAAATGCCCCAGAATAAATGCTCAAGGATGTGAAAAGGGATGGGCATGGAGTGTTAAGTCTAGGTTTTCAGCCATATACTGGGCTAGGCTCTTGATGTGCATTGACTTATTATTAAATCCTTGTAGCAACCCCACAGAGCAGTCAAGTCAGCAACCTTCAAAGAAACTTGCCTGATTTCAGGTTGGTCTGTAAGAAAAGTCCGATTTGGCCTTGTTCTGTGTGTTTTGGAAAATTTCCTAGGGGTGTGGTCAAGTGTCACTTAAGTCTTACAGAAAATTTTAGCAATTTAGGGCAATTAGTCACCTAGAGACTTGAGATTTTTAATACTGAGCTACACCTTGAGTGGATCTGCATGTCACCACTAAGTTGGTGCTCTGATATGTTTTAGATTTCGATTAGAAAATGTTGGAACTTGTTCCAAAGTCAGTTATTAATCTAGACTGCCAATGTGTTATTTAATTGAAATACCTGATATATCTTTTCTTTTCCTTTATATTTTTGGAATACAGAATAATAAGACCAAATAATTGCATTGGATCCTAATTCCCACATCTCTTTCCCTATTTGAGTGGATACATACCTTAGATCAAAGAGATCCCTTAGAACAAATGCAGAAATTGACATTATCTGACTCCTGATAGGATATGCTCAAAATTCCGTAAGTAGTATCTTTGCCAAAAAGCTTACCCTGAAACTAATCACAAGAAGGAAGCAATTAGACAAATCCAGATTGAGGAGCAGTCTATGAAGCAAGCAGCACAGACTCTTCAAAAATGCTAAGTTTTTGAAACCAACAAACCAAAAAGGCAGAGGGGCAATCCTATATTTATAGAGGGTAAAAAAATGACAACTAGATGCCAAGCATGATTATTAAGTGGAGCCTGGGTTTATATATAATTTATATTTATACATAATACATGAGATTTTGTAACTATTGGAAAATTTTAATATGGGATGGTACATTAGATGATATTGCATCAATTTTAAATACCTTGGATGTGATAACTGTATTATGGTTATGCAGGAGAATGTCTTTATTCTTAGGAGATGCACACTGAAGTATTTATCAGTAAAATGTCCTTACTTTCAAATGATTCAGAAGGGTGTGAATATGTATATATTTGAAAGTATATATATTCTGAATTATTTGAAAGTAAAATACGTGTATTTTATATGTATTCATATATGTGTATTATATATGTACATATGTATTTTATCTATTTGCACTTTACAAATATGTATATTTTACATATATATGTAGGAGAGCATGCATAAGCAAAAGTGGTAGAAAGCAAATAAGGGAAAATGGTAAAATATTAATAATTAGTGAATCTTAATGAGGGGTATACTGTGTTCATTGTAGTATCCTTACAACTTTTCTGTAGTTTTGAAATTTTTCAAAGTATAAATATGGGGAGGGCATGGGATGCAGATCTGACTCTCATCGAGAAAAGCATACGTAAAGTTAATAAGCTCTTGGTTATACCATATGGTCTATATATTTTTATATAATTGCAATTGTTTTCAGAGGTAGCAACTCATTATTTTTCTGGCTCCAACAATGTTTTTTTTTTAGCCTCTGACCATCGCTTTCAGTCTGGGCAATGGCCAAATTAATTCAGAGCCAATTCCTGTGAATATGGTGGGTAATCAAAATGCAGCATGACATGGTAGGGAGGGAGTTGGAAAATTAAACAAAGCCTTTGAGTTCTGGTTTAACTCAGGACTCGTCGTGTGACATGGAACAAGTAATGGAATCTTTGTGCCTCAGTTTCCCTATATGCCTGTTAGTGTGTTAACAAAATGCATGTAACATTGTGTTAAATTGGTAAGGTTCAATATTAATAATGGGCTAAGTGTAGTAAAGATGGTAGATGTAACAAGTTTTAGCTAACTGGGAAATACTGTCTTTGTTAAAATCTAGAGATTTTTAAAGCAATAAAACTGATTGCTTTTGGTACATAATATGTTATCTTTTTAAGACAATTTATACCAAAGGAATTTCAAAAATAGTAGGGTAATGACAACACTGACAAACAACACTTGGAGTCATAGGTTGGGTCCATTATTTTAAAAGAGGTGCACTAAGTTATCCATTATGCATTTATGTAGAATTACATTTGTATGTACATGTGGATTTATGTTCACAGTGATAGAACCTTCAAGTGATTTCCTAGAAGTTGCTAAGAAGTGGAATATTCATGAAATGAAGTGGGGTGGAATTAAATAAGCAAATACCGATTCAATGTGATGTGGAATAAAAATGCAATTTTCAGTGGGTAGATTCGGGCAGTTGATGAGATCTTAAACAGAAAATTAGTACATAAAAACATAAAATTCTATTTAGGGAGTTGGCAGGTGATACAGCTAAGAACTGCAGAAAAACCACCTTTAAGGTGACAATACAATTTTCATATTCATTAATGAGTTGCTTTTCTAAGGGTAATTTTTTCCACCATCATCAATGATACTTCTATCCCTGAGTCACAGGAACCTTATGAATTAACTTTTATTTTCTTGATAGGAATAGAAGTGTGAAAATTAGCCACATTCTTTCCAACAGCTAGTTCTCATTGTTAGCTTCAAAATCATCTTCCCACCTTCGCCCCCACGCCCATAAATACCTATGAAGCAGAAGTACCATATTTTCTTAACTTTCTCCTGCTGTCATATTTTATTTCACCCAATCTCTGACTGCTGTATGCAACACTCTCCAAGTTCTGTCCTCGGGGTGTGATTCTGTTTTAACCACCCACGTCGAGAGAACTCCCTTCCTCCCAAGGCTGTGATGCTGCCTTCCTGGAGAGAGAGAGCACGTGGACCCGTGTGAGGAGCCCATGGATAGGGAGCGGACCTGGAGCTCTCTGTAAGTTCCAAGTCCTCCACCCTCAAGACCCTCTGGGTTTTTCTGAGGACTGTTGGGGTACCATGGCAGTAAAGCAGGCATGGTGATTCATGTCAGCAGGGAGAGATTTCTAATAAATTAAAAATACATTGTTGAAGGTGGATGTCCATCGGATGATGCATGGATAAACAATATGGTGCATCCATACAATGGAATATTATTTGGCCATAAAAAAGAATGAAGTACTAGTACATGCTACAACATCGATCGACGTGGAAAACATCATGGTCAGCAAAGGAAGTCAGTCATAAAAGGACAGTAGTGTATGATTCCATTTTTCATGAAATGTCTAGAATAGGCAAACCCATACAGACACAGAAGGTAGAGGAGTGGTTGCCTAGGGTTGGGGGTGCATGAGAAACATTAGGGCAGATGAGTGAGGGAGGCAGAGCTTCTTTGGGGGAGTGATGAAAATGTTCTAACATTGATTGTAATGGTGGTTACACAAGCCTATATTCTGAAAACTATTAGACTGTACACTTGGAATGGATGAATTGTATGATTTGTGAATTGTATTTCAATAAAGCTGTTACCAAAAAAGAAATTGTTGAAAGCAGGCTTTGGGACAATATAAGTGGAACACTGGAAGTAGGAATTGGTGATGGTCTTCAGTCCTGATTTTTTTTTTTTTTTTGTATCTAGTGACTTGGTGTGCTAACAGCTGCAAGTTATGCACCTGCAATGCTTATAAAAGATGTTTATGGGGTGGCATAAATGTCCACCGCTCTGTGGGGATTCAAGGTAATCCCTGCTCTAACTACTATCCCAAGCAGAGCTGAACATTCTAGCTTACTGTCTTGGATAACGCTACACAAGAACCAGGAGCATTGCTGCCCTGGGAAAGCTGTGTAACTCTGGTGGTGTGTGTCTTCCTTGATTCTTCGCGTGCTGCAAAAGGAATCCATTTGTATATGCTCAAAATATAAAATAGTAAATAAAGTATTTTGTCAATGCATTTATTGTTTAGTTTAAATTTATAAACAGTTGCTTAATAAAACCAGTCCATGAAAAGTGGGACGATTTTTTTGACGTATGTGGAAATTAGAAGTCTGAATAATGGTGACAGGTGCACTCTTATTTCAAGGTTAGTTTTCACAAATTTGAATCAAATGCTTTCAGGACACCTGAAATACCTTCCTAAAACAAAAATTCTCGGGAACAAGTCAGAAGAACACTGTTCTAATTGGCTCACTCACCATTTAACTTTTGAGTAGCTCAGTTTCAGTTTCCTTGTCTTTAAAATCTGCTTCTGGTGTGCTGACCTGATTTTTAAACTCCAATATATATATACACATATGTACATATATATATGTATATATATAAAATACATATGTGTATATACATTTTATTTCATCTCTCAGGAATGTACCCTTTGACCATGAAGCATATGATAACAGAAAAATCTCATAAAACATGATATTTTGCTATTGGTAATTATACTGTGCTTTATTTAAGCCATCGAATTTTGCTATAGAAAATTGGATTTACTCACCCAGAATTAAAATGAATCCACTAATCATGCTGAATTTAACCACCATGAATTACCCAGCCCCTCCAACTCTCTCTACCTACACATGCTACATTTACGTTTAAATTTTCTCCTTGGTCAGAATTTTTCAAAATCTCTGAATGTTGCCTTCTCTGTGCAGATAACTTGAAATAAAGCATGCCAGTGGCTGATTCAAAATCAAACACGTTCAATTTTTCTCATATCTGAGTTTTCCTCTCCCTTCTGCTCTCTCTGCCACCATTCCGATTGTCTCTCTTTGATTTCTTAGGTAACACCATAGATTCCTCAATGGTCTCCTCACTTTTAATTCTGCCTGATACAGCCCATCCTGCATTCCACAACCACACAAAGTAACTCTTCTGAAATACGTATTTCAGTGCATCACTTGTTAGCTGAAAGACCTTCCTTAGTTTCTCCTTTTTTATCTCTAGGGACCTCCCAATCCACTTATAGCTCCAGCCCTCTGACCCCCACTGGCCTGCTCACGATATTGTCATTTATCTTGAACTTTTCCCCAGGTTCCATACTATTGTCCTGCCGGTGGTGGTGTTTCCATTCCTAATCAGGAGTAAAAATCCCACTGAATTCAAGGCTTGACTTTTATCTGTTTCAAGAAGACTTTTCCATCATCCCCCCCCCCCATCTCCATCTATAGACAACGCCAGTCCTGTATGGCCACCATGCCTGTTAGATATTTGCTATGTGTCGTTTTACAGTTAGCTGTCTTTCCAGTTGACCTTTTGTAAAGGCAAATTGACATCCCATTATGTGTGAAAGACCCGTGACCAGGGATGGTTTGCCTATATTAACTGCATCCCTTTTATTTGTGCCCAGAGTATGTACCCAATCCACAGCTGTCAATGTGACCATGGTAAACACAGAACTATCCCCAAGCTGAGCAAGTGCAAACGTCCACATGATGTTGGTGTCATTTCAGTGGAAGAATAAGGTAAGGCACTTTTAGGCACAAGTCTATGTCACATTCAGGAAGGTCTACGCCTCTGAAACCCCTGATGTTACAAAAGGAGGCCAAGTATCAAAATATTAGATCCCCGTGACTTTTTTTTCCTCAGTGTTGTGCTATGTGAAACTACTTGCATCCAATGTAACCAGGGATCTCCAGGAGACGGTGTATTCATTTTCTATGCCTCTGTAACAAATTCACACAAAGTTAGCACCTTAAAACGATGCCCAATTATTAGCTCGTGGTTTCCGTGGGTGAGATTTCCTGGCATAGTGTGGCTCAGCTGGTTCTCTCCTTTGAGTGTCTCAACAATAAAATCAATGTGTAGGCAGGGCTGTGTTCCCTTCTGGAAGCTCATGAGGAGATTCCATTTCCAGACTCATTCAGGCAGTTGGAAGAATAGGGTTGTGGGACTGAGGTCTCTGTTTCCTTGAAGGGTTCTCAGCTTCGAGGGGTTGTTCCTATTCCTTGGCCTGTGGCTTCCTCTGATGCCGGCCATGATGGGTCGAGTCCTTATGTTCTGAATCTCTCTGTCTCATCCTTCCTCTGCCTCCCTTTCGCATGCATCTCCCTGAGGGCCTCTTCAACTTTTAAGGGCTCATGTGATTACACTGGGCTCACCTTCATAATCCAAGATATTCTATTTTCAGGTCAGCTGATTAAATCTTACCTCCATCCAAAATGTCCCTTCACAGCTGAGCCTAGATTAGTGTTTGAATAAACAGGAGACATGACTCTTTGGGAGACATCTTTTGAAGTACACAAAGATGCAGACAAGTAAACCATGTCCAGGGACTCACTGAAGCCAAAATTAAACCACCATGGAATGTTAGCAGAAGCCAGAACGAAGATGGGGTACGTCAATGATAAGGTTAAGCTACGTGATCCTCAGACTGAGAAGAAATGCAGATTCATGGCCCTTTCTTCTGAGCTAGAGAAGAAAATACAGAACGTGGCTTGAGATAGTGGTTGCACTGACCTTCCCCACAGTTCAACTCTTCTCCAGCCATATTGAAGCTCAAGCCATGTTATATGTTCTTATATCTCCCAGTATTTTTCTTTGCTGTTTTGTCCACCTGGGCTGTTCTTTCTCCTTTGTTGTTCCTGGGCATCTCCAACTCACCCTTCAAGACCAGGCAAGCCTAGTCCTCTTCCAGGACACCTTTGCTGGTTTTCCTCGGGCAGCGTCTGCTGCATCCGCTGCGATGCCACCCTACTGGGGGCTGCCCACGTCTTTTCCATGTAGCACGCACTGCCCGCTTCTGCTTGCCTCCCTCCCCTACTAGACTGTAGCTCTTTCCTCTTTATTTTCCATACAACCTTTCAAAGATTCCTGAGACACAGCAGGCACTAAATCAATATTTGTAGGATGAATGCTATTATTATAAATTAAATAGCACGTTGGTGATGTATCGTGCTGTTGAACGTTGCTTCGGAAGAGCATGGATAAGTATTATGTTGTAGCCTTAGTGGTTTCATAGTGAACCAAAAGTTTCTCTCATTTCTTTAGGGATAAACAATTTGGTTGATAACCATAGCAGAAAAATACAATTAAATTTAAATATTTATGGTATGTTAACATGCTAAGCCTAAGCAGGCAGAAGAGGAATTCCCGAAAAAGCTGTAAGTCCACCCCAGGGGGAAATAAAAATCAACCTTTGGTCTGTAGAGTTGCAGCTAATTTGCTGTAACTAATACAATGACTTACATTGACAATGCCAAGAACAAAGGGTATTGCCACTGGAGTCTTAGACCTTTGAGAGTTGAAGAGATTTATAATACACTCTACCACGAAGGCTGTGTGGGTAAATCAGGTTTTGGGAACTCTCTCTGTACTCACCCTACGTCGTTTTGAGTCGTGTCCTTGACAAAAGTCGTATTTTAACCAGAAGAGGTGCTTACAACTGCATGAAACCATTTTACGTCCCTTTGCATTTACTTTGTCTCTTGGCCTTTGGTCACCTTCCTTTCTGCTTTAAGTACGACGAGGAAATAGCAATGATTTCAGCACTATAGGAGGAAAATCTCATTTCCCTGAAGAGTTTGCCTACTAATTAGTTTAAGGGCTCCATAAACTGTGGGTACCAGGTGTTATTATTATTGAATGATAAAGATTATAGAGGTGTGTGTTTATTTTCTATCGATGCTGTAACAAATGACCACAAACTTAGTGGTTTAATGCAAAGCCCATTTCTTATCTCACAGTTCTATAGATAAGAAGTCCTGGGGGTACAACTGGGTTTCTGCTCTGGGCCTTTCAAGGCTGAAATCAAGGTGTTAGCTGGGTTGGCCTCTTATCTAGAGGTTCTTGGGGGATGGAGGGGAATCTGTTTCCAAGCTCAGCCAGATTGTTTGCAAAATACATGTCCTTATGTAGAACTGAAGTCCTTCTTTCCTTGCTGGCTGTCAGCTAAAGTTGTTGTCAGATTCTTGAGGCCACCCACATTCCTTGGCTCACAACCCACTTCCTCCATCGCCAAAGCCAGCTGCAGTTGACCTAGTCCTTCTCATGCTTCAAATCTCTCCTGCCTCTCCTTTGGCCACATTTCTCTGAACACAGCCAGGAATGGCTCTCTGCCTTTAAGGGTTCATGTAATTAGATGGAGCCCAGTCAGATAATCCAGGATAATCTCCCCATCTCAAGGTCCATAGCCTTAATTTCATCTACAAAGTCTTTTTTTGCCATTGCATAAGTTTGCCAGAGCTGCCATAACAAAGTACCACAGACTGGGGGGCTTACATAGCAAAAACCTATTATATTACAGTTCTGGTGGCTGGAAGTCTGAGATCAAGGTGTGAGCAGGGTTGGTTTCTCCTGAGACCTCTCTCCTTGGCTTGTAGATGCCGTCTTCTCCCTGTGTCCTCACATGGTCATCCATCCCTCTGTGTGTGTCTGTGTCCTAATCTCCCCTTCTTATTAGCACACCAGTCCCATTGGATTAGGGCCCACCTTTATGATATCATTTAACCTTAATTACCTCTTTAAAGACCTCATCTCCACATGAAGTCACATTCTGAGATACTAGGAGTTAGGACTTCAACACATGGATTTTGGTGGGGACACAATTCAGCCCATAACAGCTGTGTAACATAACATATCCAAAGATTCCATGGGTTAATACATGGACACTGGGGTGGGGGATACTGGGCAAGAGATATAGAACATTAGAACATTTCCATCATCAGAAAGTCCTGTTGGACAGCAGTAGTCTAGACAGCAATATTATGATTTTTTCACAATCCGATTCCCTCAAGATTATGTAACCTGATTAAGGATATTACGTTCTGGATGTTGATTTCTTGCTATGGCAATATTTAAGATGATTAATTGATATAACAGAATAATTATCTATTAAATACAGGACTAAAGAGATGAAGACTGTCATTTATATTGAGGATGTCAAGTAACAAGGAAATGTAATTGCCAGAAGATATATCTGTCTGCCTCACGCATTTGGTTCGATGTCCTGATAGGTATGCCAAAAAGTAGTGCTGGCTTTCATCATTAATGATGAATTACACCCAGGAGACTCCCAAACTCTTGGTTTCCAGTTGGTTGTTTTCAGACCTGATCTTTCTTTAAAACAAAGTTCAAGCAAAAGTTGAGGACCTGTGAACATTACCTTCTGATATAGACACTGTCACTATTTTCAATAAAGACAAAAATCTTTCATTCAGAGTTCATTAGCACAGGCCCTGGCTTTTATGTATTTACTAGATGTCCAAGAGCTGCAAACTGCCCTAAAAGTCCTTTGTTTTCATTTCTTTATGGACCCACTAAATGTGTAAATAGATTTTGTTTGGATTCACATGCTCAACAGAGGTTTTGGAACAATTTTTAAAGTTGGACAGCTCTTTGAAACAAATGATGTTTTTGTAATTTACAAAACAACAAATGATGTTGTGGTAATTTGCAGTGATAATATGTAGATTCACCATGGAAATCTAGAAAGGAGAATTACTTGAATAGAAACAGAGGAAAAGAACTCTGTAGAAGAGCCTGTTTGTATTGATTTTTGTAACATTGGCAGCACATGGCCAGATAAATATCTGTGTACTGGAGTTGGGTTAACGCACTGGTATTTGGTTGGTATTTACAAAGTATGGGTACCCACCAAATGTATAGGCATATTTCAAGCGAGCAGCAGATATGCAGACAAGTCTGTACCTATCTCCCTGGGTACAACTGCCCTACGTGAACAACAGTGGTATATAAAGATCTTCTGGTCCATCTGGATGGGAAGTCTTTGTTCACCAGTATTCTGCCATGTCTCCACTTATTAGATGACAATAGCATTGAAGCCCTTTACCATCTCCAAATTCTCTCAAGCCCTGAAATGTACCAAACAGTGGGGGATCCCTGATTCTGCAAACTCAAGCCCAAGCAAGATGCCCCTCTGTTCTCAGGGGTGTAGAAGAAAGCTGCAAAATTAGAATTCCAAGACCTCAAACGGTAACACAACTGCCTCTCTGTTGTTTGGTGTTTAGCAAATCACATAACTACTCTGATCATCTGGTAAAAACTCCAAACACCTCTCAGGTAGGTTTGTTGGAGGTACTAAAGACAATGCATATAAAGCACCCAGCCGCATGTTCAGAACACAGGATTACTTGTAGTAGGGGTGGGCGGACAGTCCCTGTAAAACCCCAGATTGTAATTAATTTAGGTTTCATGGGCCATCGGATTTCTGTTGTGAGTACTCAACTTTGCTATTGCCATGTGAAAGCCATAGACCATATGTAAACAAATGGCAAGGCTATGTTTGCCTTCCGTGGGGTCCAAATCGGAGCTTTGTGATTATCATTTTGAATCAAGACTAAATCCTGGAAGGGTTTTGCCTCCACAGATAATGCACACTCATTGTATACACCACTGTGAAAAAAAAATCACTCCATGATAAGTATAATTATGATGATTTTCATTAATATCCTCCAACTGATGATGTGGATAACAATCATGATGATACTTATTATGGCCTTGATACCTGCCAAATATTAATCTTCCCAACAACATTATGAAGTAGATGCTATGCGTGTCTCCATTTCACAAGTGCATAAAACGAGATGTAGAGAGTTTTAGCCTCCCTCTAGAGTGGAGAGAGGCAGCCAGTGGAAGCGACGAGAAGCTGAGTCAAGAGCCCAAATGCTGAAGCGTTACACAACTCTACTTGTTAGTTAACACTAGCTAAAAGTGAAAACTGAGCATTTTGGTGCAAAAATAAGAATTATCAGTGTTGTTTATATCTCACCAGATGTATTTCCTCATCCTCCACTTACCGCTGTCTGAGCTTGGGTAAGAACCTAACCATCGTGTATCTCTATTTCTTTATCTGGAAGGTGGGAATTAAATAACATTGTGTACCTCCTAGAGCTGCCATCAACTGGTTAATTTTAAAAGATGCCCATAAAAATCACTGCACATGGTCAGTGCTTGCAAATATTAACTATGAGAAGGCAATTGGATCTATGCGTCTGCAGCTTGGTGAGAGGCACAGACTAGAGATATAAATTTGGATGTCAGCACAGAGAGATGCTATTAAAAGCCATTAGCCTGGATGATAGCTCCTTGGGCAAAGATCTAAATAGTTTCTCCATTTGTGAAAAATAGGAACACTAACCTAGGATTGGGAAAAAGGAAAAACTGAGGGTTACAGTGTATTGCCCAGCATCACAGAATCATGCCTTTTCCAAAGGAATGCATTGTCTGGGAAGAAAATGATGAGTCTTTCTCCAGAGCTACCTCATTTAGTGTCTGTGGACCATGGTCCTTTTCCCAAGTGTGTTAGCTTCTTAGGGCTGCTGTGACAAATTACCACAAAATCAAGCTGTTGGCAGGGCTGGTTCCTTCTGAGGGCTGTGAAGGAGAATCTGTTCCAGGCCTCTCTCCCGGTTTTGGGTGGTTGCTGTCAATCTTTGACATTCCTTGGCTTGCAGATGCATCTCTCCAATCTCTGTCTCCATCTTCACATGGTGTCCTCTCTGTGTTTCTGTATCAAATATCCCTCCAATTTCTCTTATGAAGACACCAGTCATTGGACTAAGGACCCCCCTAATCCAGTATGATTTCACCTTGATTACATCTGGAAAGACCTTACTTCCAAAAAGGACAAATTCATGGGTGCCACAGGTTGGGACTTAAACATGTGGGGGACGCAATTCAACCCATTACACCTACTAATCACCAACTGTGATAATGTTTTGAGAAAACATGAACAAATGGTGTAAACATGTACGCAAATCCATAACCTCAAGCCTCACTTTATCACCAGGTGGACATCGTCACACCTGGGGACTGGATGGTCTAGATCTTGGCAGTTAATCAAGGAGTGTAGGTGAGAGCTAAGGCGTGGAGTTAGACTCTCCCCGCACTGGAGGGCCAGGCAGGTGCAGACCCAGCTGCCTGGCTGGGAGGAGATGGAAGGCCTGAAACAGAGTAGGGGTCAATAATGTCAACAGACTATGAAAAGCACGGCTCCTGGAAGACGGGAGGAGTGCAGACTCGGGGACTTTACAACAGCTGCACTTTACAAACCCAAGAGGACAGCCAGTTATGCAATGTGTGCTGGAGTCAGCAGGGCCATCTGCAATGGTCCGCGTCCAAAGACCAAACTCAATTGTTCTGAGTGAAATGGAAAGATCAAGGGAGGACCTCTGTCCTGATGGGGCTCGGGTACTAGACAAAGAACCAGACAGGGCTTGAACAAAGTTGGTGGTCTCCAGGCTGGGATCATAGGTGGGGGCATTGTCCTGGGCCAGAAGCCAGTTATCAGAATAAGAACAAAGGTCAGATAGGGTGACAAGACTGAGTCAGAGTGTTGGTGAGCCTTTTAAATCCTTCTATTTAATGTGGGAACTGAGGAAGGAGGTGACGGGGAGGAGAAGTAAGTGAAAGTTTGTGCAAGTCAAGGGCAGGCAAATGGCAGGGCTGAGGTGTTGGAGAGACTGGGGACAGATATAACTTGACAAGTCTTCATTTGATCACCAAAAGTCCCTGGAAAAGGCTTCTTTGGGGCTTTCCTGACATCCTGTGTAAAAGTCAGAAGACCATGACCCCTCACTTGGCTTGGGCCCTTCGAGACCAAGATCTGGATGTCAACCTGCAGATCAGCACAGAGGATAGGGCATCGAATCAATTCTTGAAAGCAGTGCTCTAAAAATAAAATGAAGTGGAGACTCATGTTTTAAACATCGATGACTCTGGCACCACCGCAGTCCTTTGATATAGATGTTTTGCTGTAGGCTGAATTAATTAATTAATTTGCATCAGGCCTCAGAACCCAACGTGTTTCTTTCTAAACTAATATGCATTTGCACAAAGAGGTCTGTGAAACAGAAGACAAAGTAGGACAGCAAGCCCCGCCTTGTGTTGCATCTGTCCGACGGCTTCCATTCGACAGTCCTTACTAAATTTTTTGATGCTGAAGATGTTTTTAATGCCTCATTGAGACATGTTTCAGGAAATTTATTTATGGCTGCGAAAGGTCTAAAAATTTAATATTGAGTATCCCCTTAAGCTATTTACATTGCGTTGTGGATACTTTTGGCTTATGGTGGTGCAGAAATCTCTTTTCAACCTTGTTGTAGGAGAAATTTGTGGATATTCAAAGTCATTTTGGGGTAGTTATCACTGATGAGCATGCAAATTTTTATTCCAAGTTTTATTCTTTCTACTAATAATTACTCCTGGAACTATGCTAAATGTTCAGGATAGGAAGATGAATGTGACCTAACTCTTACCCTAAAGAGGCTTAAAGACGTGGAAAGGAAACACACTTAAACAAGTATTTACACAGCTTGGTCTAGCCCAGGGATCTTTAAAGTATGGCCCATGGGCCACATTCAGCCTGCTGCCTGTTTTGTATGGCTTGTGAAGTAGGATTTTTAAAATATTTTTAATATTTGGAAAAAATCAAAAGAAGAATAGTATTTGTGACATGAAAATTATATGAAACTCTACTCAATATATAATCCGACAATCACAATTCTTAGTATTTACTCGAATGAACTGAAAACTTACGTCCACACAAAAACCTGTACATGGATGTTTATAGCAGCTTTACTCATAATTGCCAAAACTTGGAAGCAACCAAGATGTCCTTTAGTAGGTGAATGGAAAAATAAACTGTGGTGCATCCAGACAATGGAGTATTGTTCAGTGCTAAAAAAATGAGCTATCAAGCCATGAAAAGACATGGAGGAAGCTTAAAGGCATGTTACTAAGTGAAAGGAGTCAGTCTGAAAAGGCTACATGTTGTATGATTCCAATTCTAAGACACTGTAGAAAAGGCAAAACAGTAGCGACAGTAAAAAGATCAGTGGTTGCCAGGGGTTGGAGGGGAGAGGGATGAACAGGCAGAGCACAGAGGATATTTAGGGCAGTGAAAATACTCTGTGTGATACTATAATGGTAGATACACGTCATCACTTATTTGTCCAAACCCACAGAGCACACACCACCAAGAGTGAACCCTAATGTGAACTCTGGGCAATAATGACGTGTCCATGTAGGTGCATTGATTGTAACAGATGTACCACTCTGGCGGAAATGTTGGTAGTAGGGAGACCATGCATGTATGGGGCAGGAGGTATATAAAAAAATCTCCATGCCTTCCGTCCAATTTTTCTGTGAACCTAAAAATGCTCTAAAAAGTAGTCTGTTAAAAACTATATGCAACTCAAAGATCAGTGTCTGTAAATAAAGTTTAATTGGCATACTATCACAGTAATTCATTTATACATCATCCATGGCTGCTTTCATGTTACAGTGGCAGAGCTGAGGGTTTGAGACAGACCACAGGACCTGCAAAGCTGAAATTTGTACCAGCTGGCCCTTTGTAGAAAAAGCATGGTGACCCCTGCTCCACACTGTACTGTAGTCATGGATAAGGTGCCAGGATGTCAAAGGCAGGAGTAATCAGTTCTGCTTCCCCGAGGCATTGAGGGAGATGTTTGAGCTGGATTTTGAAGAATGTGGCATTAAGGTTTCGAGGACCTTCCTCTTGTCTTCCCACATTTGCTTTGCGTTCCATAGCATTAATGGGACTGGCATGCAACCCTGGGGGCATCAGAAACTGCTATCCCAGAAAAGTCAACATGAGAGCATTATTCTTCGTGTTGATATTGGAAAGAGAACCTCATCTGCATGGTTGAGTTTTTGACATTTCTAATTTTTTTTTGTTTTGATTAGCAAGTCTAGTTTAGAATTTTCACCCTTGTGCTACACAAAGTCATATGTATACGAAGTCAATCCTACAAAGAAAGGGACAGATTTTGAACATATTGCCTAACATCAAATTGTTTATAGAAGGAGAATATTTGAGTCTGTGATTTTATAATGTGTCAACCAGGCTAGACCAAATTACTGTTCCCAGAACTCCTTGACCTGTCTGCTTCTGGCTACCTTTTGTGGTAGCCCTCTTGGTCACGACATCCAGGGTGGAAGCGAAGCAGCAGCCACATCACTTTTAACAGTCAAGACAGGGCCACCAAGAGTTGTGGTGGCTGATGCACGTTGTCCCTTCCCTGTGGCCTCCCCTGCTTGGGAGGGGGAAGCTGTGGGACCCAAAGCTGCTCTGCCTTTCCCTGATCCTCCTTCAAGTGTGGGATCAGCTCCTGAAAAAAAGGCCCCAGCTTGTCCTGCCTCAAAGTCAAAATTTTGTGACTTCTGTTGTCCCTTTGATCACTGACTGGCATTCTCATGCAAATACAATATTATGAAGCTGCAGATGTGTCTATGTCAACTCACATGCATCAAAACCACTAATTGCCCCTGTACCTGGGCTGCCTATTAGGGAAGGTTTGCTTGAGAGACTTAAAGAAATTGAGCAAGTTCCACATACCAGATGGTAATGAAAACATAAAAGGCACACCTTCATTCTCCTCTTTGACTGTAGCATCAGTAGTTTGAAGGGTATTCAACCAAGATGTCCAGCACTGAAGAACCTGCTTACCCACGAAGCGTGACCAAAACTTACAACCAGGTTGCAGAGAAGCACAATGGGCTTCTATGTTGTCTGATGTAGAGAGCATATATTGAACCACAAATAATGGATTAATGGATTCTCTACGGTGCTCCACAAGATGACTAATGATGGTTTGATTCCCCAGAGGGAGTTACTTATGGGTACCAGCTAATCGGGGCCTGAGGATCTGCTCTCACTGCCTTTTTCTTGTGTGTGCTTAGAGGTGGCCAAATTTCTTTCTAGATGATGAATGGGCCATGCCAAGGAGCATAAAACATACAGGTTTGAAACGCTCCAGTGCTGTGCTGGCTCTTTTGGAGGAAAGCCTCGGGTTGCAAGGCTGAGCTCTCTATGTGTCCTTGTCTTTGGGTGCAACTGCTTACGTGACTCTGTGGTAAGGGGCTGGTGGGTGCGAATAAGGGTGAGGCATTTCTTTCTGGGACTTTGATAGAAAAAGACGTGATTTTCATCTGATGTTCAACCATAGCAACTGGGTGCTAAGAAAAGTGATTTAGTAACAAAAGTCAACACAGCAGAGGTCAACAAAATGGAACACACTGAGATAGATGTGTTACAGAGGTAGGGGTGATGCTGGTTCCCCTGAAATATGTGCATCCTTACCTCCAGGATGGAGGTATCTCCAAAGCAGGGGCATCTCTTGGGACCTAATATCAGCAGATGTTACTGCAGTTGGCTGGGAGGAATAGGCAAGGACCATCACTGAAGCAAATGAGTCCTACTTAAAAAAAAAGATTTTGGCCCCTCCCAAATCCCCTTGTCCCCATTATTAAGACCAGGTGAAATTTACATTTTAATGATGTGATTGCTCCCTCAAATGGGATGCCCTTGTTATCTATAAGTTATAAAAGCTCTGTCTTATCTCCCTTCCTGAATAGGCAAAGCAAAAGTCAAAATTTGACTTGGATTAATGTATTCTTTTTAATGACAAAGGAAAGAGGAGGAAAATGAGTGTCCTAACAATAGAGCAGCCTCCTGTGGACTTTCTGCCACAGGGAAATGGACATGACTGGAGAGTTGTGACCATCACGTGGACCGTCCTCTCTCTTTCCCTCCCTGACCAACTCTTCCTGCAATGCCGTCCATCTCTCTTTCCTCCTCTTACTTCTGGGCTTCTGTCCCTGCTGTGCTCCTGCAGCTCCTCCTAGGTGCACACATTCATTTATTTATTCAGCAGGCACACAAATGGTTTACCCTGAGTTAGCGGGTAAAGCAATTATATTCCTAATCATATAAAGATGAATGAACTCAGGAAATAGACTAGATAATTTCTTGTTAAGAGTAAGCATCCCTTTGAAAAAGACCACAACATGTCCCCAATTTTGTATGCCAAATGGCTTTTTGAATGAGTCTAACCCATTTAGCTATTTTCTGAGAGTGACAGGCACTGCTTCTCCAAATAATTCAATTTATTGGGGAAAAAAAGAACCTTAAATCATCTGAACAAGTGTGTCAAGCATATTCCTTGAAATCTGTTGGAATGTTCAATTCCAAAGTATATTCTTGTTTTCTTGGAAAAAGACGTAGAGATTTGTTATTCATTCAGTCAATTTTAGTATTGTTTACTTGCAAAGTTGAAATCAATTTTTCACCCTTTATATAAGTTGGACTTTCTCCTCCAGATATCAAATGTTTTTCAAGAAGCCATTTACAATGAAATAACGATGCCTATAAATCGTCTTCTCTAAGAAGGTATTGGGATTTTGCGTCCTCTTCAATTTACGATTTGTGGGCTATCTCCATTAGAGATGAGTTATCCTAAATAGGATCCAGGCAGTTAATCAGTTGCCATTAAACTGGAGTAAATCGTACTGTGCTGAGTTGTAATAGTGCAGATTTTTATACTGAAAAATAAACCCTGCTAGATCTACTCTGTAGACCGTCCATGTGCTATCTGTTAATCAGCGTGCAGAGCCACTTGTTGCATTGTCAATACCATATTCAGAGGTAAAAGGCTTTTACTAACAGCGCCTTGAAATATCTTAGTCTGAATGCCACAGAGAGGGAATTAGAATACTATGAAAAGATCCACTTCTGAAGGCATACACGAGTAGAAGGTAACACTTCATTCATACAGTGAACATGCCGACGGCTTTCTTTGGAATGTACCATGTTTTATTTGCTGGCGAGGAAATGCCTCTTTAGCTATATTTAAATGGAGGTCGCATGAATATTTAAAATGATGGTTCCAACCAAAAGAACGTTTGCCTTACACAATGAACAACAGAAAAATATTCCACTTGACTTTCTCTGTACGGTGGCAGAGCTGTAAACCCATTCTCTTGAAACATTGATATTCACTACCTTAGTGATTAAAATAAATAGATTGGGAATAAGTAGCCTAATGCTGGTCTTTTATACTACTGCATTAAAAAGAATATTAGATAGACCCCCAAATATGTAAAGCTATCACCTAAAGGCTGAAAATGAATTTAGTGTAATGACCAAGATGATAACTAGCCTGTTCTTAGAAACTTATATGCGGTGCATCTTCACAGCCATCCTGCAAATGTATCGCAACAATGATCTCTTCTTTGCAAACAAGGAAACTGAGGCTTAGAGAGGTTAAATAATTGCCTGGAATCCAAACGTTAAGTAAGGCAAGGAGATGGATGTGATGGACCCAGGTGTGTCTATTGAGTGTGAGCTGGTAACCATACACCTCTCCTCAGGGAGAGAGACTACTCACAAATCCACCGGACAATATCAGGCACTTAGTAACAATAATTGTAGCAAACATTTGACAAGCACCTGCTGTGTGCAAAAGCAAAGTACTATGAGAAGTAAATTGTACAGAGATGGGCATGACACAACCCCTTTGAAAAGCTTATGGTGCATGGGAGAGAGAAACACAGTCAAATAATTATAGAATAAAACCTTGGTGAATAAGAAAATATAAGTAATCTAACCAGGCTACTACATTCTCTAAGGATTACCTTTAAATCTTTTCCATTTGTTTGCTTTCAATGACAACCTAAGAATCCTGTCACTACAACATCAAGTTATTATGCTTCTATTCCATTGAATATAAAGTCTAATTTTAAAGGGCTTGTTGAATTCATAGTTGATAAATCTTTCTTATCCCAACTTACAATTTCTGTCTCTTGCATTAAGATCTGGGTTGTTTTTCACATATCAAAAGGATTAAAGCCATTACATAAAACTCTCTAGAATTGGCCAACATCTCTCTTGGGCATTTTTCTGAAATTTATCATAGCTGTCAATCAGCACTATGAATGGACATTTTAGTGTCGAAAAGAACACTGGACTAAGAGTCAGGAGATAGGAAAAAATATTTAATATACTAAAAATATTACTTGACCCCTGTTTTATCAATCTCCAAATGGGAATTATAATATCTTACCACTTAGCTCTTAGGATGCTTACAATCACAGGTAGGGATTGTGAAAGTAATTGGCTAATTGTCGACAATCAAATTGACACACAAAATTCACCACCACGTTGAGGAAGAAGCTCTTAATTCACAGACTTTCTCATCACCTCACCTCTAGCACACAACCTGGAATAAAATAAGTGATCAATAAATATTTGCTGAAGCCGTGAATACATTTCAGAGTCCTACTTCTGCAGGAAGTTTGCTTCTGATGTCTTGAGATTTTTCTCCAATGCTAAGGCACTGTCTACCCCATGCCGAATCTTAATAATATCATAGTTACTCAACCATTTAGCTCATGTTCATACTTGTTTGTCAGTCTTAACTTGTCCATCAATTTTACCTCCAACTACTTGAAGACAGAAATTAGAACTACAACATTCACATCAAGTATGAGAACGTCTGAGAATGCTTGGTAAACAGTGAAGTCTGCACAAATGATGATGATGATGATGATGGCCACCATCAAGCAGACACTGTATATTCAAAACAAAATCTGAGCTCACAGGCTGGCTGACTTCTTTACCAAAGGTTGGGTCTCATATCAAGGTCCATTTCTATGCATGGTGGAGGAAAGACATCATGGTCAATTCCAATTTCCTGAATTTCTGGAGCAATGATAGCTGTATTGTTTGATCAGCGTCAGATGTTATTCTGGCTGGAGCTTGCATGTCACAAAGGAAAGGCAACCTAAGCATGTCCATATGTAGTCATGTGCCACTTAATAAAGGGAATGCATTCTGAGAAATGAATTGGTAGGCGATTTTGTCGTTGTGCAATCATAAAGTATACCTACATAAACCTAGATGGTATAGGCTGCTACCCACCTAGGCTGTATGGTACTAATCTTATGGGACCACTGTCATATATGCAATCTGTCATTGACTGAAATGCTGTTACAGGACACATGACTGTACGTCTCAAACTACTGTGTGAAAAGAGATTCTAACACTATAGTTTAAAAATGTCTCCTTGTTTTGGTGGAGTCCACAGCAAAACGTATTTATAAATAATATTTTTATTAACCCAGCTCTTTCATCATTAGTTAGGAACTGGGTTAGGTAGAGGTTGGTGGTCCTGCAATTTTTCTATAGAAGTATGGCTATAGTAGTTTAAACTGATTTCTTGCTCCTAATATGTCACTAAATCTTGTAGCTCCATATTTAATCTTTAATTAGTATACAGAGTTTCAAGGATTATATAATGGCAGACCTCTATTTCCACTGCTCCTGATTTTTTTAAACACAGAATTAAAGGGAGAAATCTTTGTAGTAGATATCCACTGAAGGATGAAACAATAGGTCAAAAACAGATTTATTTGAATGTCATTAGGAAAAAGTGTTTCTAGATTAAAAATCCTTAACAATGATGGAATAATTTTAGGGGAAAAAAAAGTGTGGTGTTATTTTTCTCACCATGAGATTAACTTAAAGACATGAATTGGTGTGTGTAGGGATATATGACCTTTACGGGTAGCAGTATTACAGATTTACAGGAGTTAACAATTTAGTTAAAAAATTGCAAGATTAAGTGTGAATTATGGGAATATAATTAGTGACTATTCTATTAACTATCTGTTCAAATAAAATAGCATGTTGTGTTCTATCTTTGAACACAAAATGTGGGAGTGATAAGCACTCCCATATCTGCTTTTGTGATGTGATAATCATTATTTTTCTATCATTGAAAGTTTGCTCGATTTATCTCCCTCACTCCCAATTTCTCCGGACCCACCTTTTCCTCTTCCTTCACTTTGTTTCCTGCCTCATTGCACCTGAAACAAGACTCTCTGGGGTTAAAATATTGGAAGGTGGAAGCGCCTATCACATGAATAAGGCTGCAGCTTCTAAAGACAGAGGGAGGGATGCCCCAGAGTGGTACCCAGGATTTCTTCACTTGGAAAACAAACTTTTCTTCTGTTTCCCAAAGGAAGTGAGCAGTTTTCTAGAAAACCCCATGGATAAGGCAATTCCTGAAGGCTCTTGCTGAAAAACTAAAATAAGAAATTTCAGAAACTACCCAATCGATGTGTTTTCAACGCGCTGTGGGATTCGGTCAGGTGTGACCCCATGTTCTGCCTTTAACAGCAGAGCAGATCTGCATTGGTCAGGCATTGCAATTTGAAGGTAAACTGTTGGTATTCATAACACCAGTGAATTTTAAAAAGTTGAACTTATAAACTTTTGAAATATGTGAATCTTGAGCTTATTTTGGCAAAATCTTGATTGTTATCTAAGATGACCTGTAAAGTAACGATTGTTCTTAGGATGCACTGATAGATAAACCATGCTGAAGTCAGGCTGCTGAGGAGAGACAGTGTGGTGCCTAATAGCAAAGACACAGTTGATCTGGTGGTGTTGCTCCCTGAGGCTTTGATAAAAACGTCTTGTCTTATGAATTGTTCTTAGGAAGAACGTTCCAAGAAAGACTAAGTGGTTTTTTTTGTCGTTGTTGCCACTAAATTTCTAGTTCTATATGAGAAAATTACTCTATACTATAAACAGAAATTTTGGAATCTTTTAGCTAAGAGACACTCAGAGATTAAAGATATTAATAAATATAACCCAGAAAAGATGTTCTGTTGGCAATGAATGTACTCACAAAGCAAATAACACTGGTCTTTAGAATAAGATAGATTGTCTCGCTGTGGGCACAGTTCTCTATAATCTGACACTCTGTGAAAATACAACGAGGGATGGAGATTTCTTTCAGTATGATTTTTTAAAAATACTATGGTGCCGTCAGCTAACTGGAAGCAAAACTCAAAAACATCCCATGTATGTACATTTACTAGAAAACTAAATGCTATTTGAAATGCACCGTATTTCACCCAGTGATGGTGATCACTGCAAACTTCCAGCGAAAAGCCAGAGATATTACCTGCAGTGATGCAATGGATGTTATAAAGTGTACAGACACATTTTACTATCCTTTTTTAGGATAATAATCTGATGGTAAAGTTCTCCTCATTCCAGGCAGTAGACATACAAAAGCTGAAGGTAAGTGACGTAATACAGTCATCAGACACTACATTTCCTTCACACTACTCATGGATGACCTAGGATATATTGTGATATATTTTTCATCAAGACAAAAATCAATCAGTCCTCCCATAACAAATTATGAATCTGTGGCTAGTATTTCAGCTATTATTTCTTCTAGCATATATTTCCAAGGAGATCGTATGTGCCCTGAAATTTGGAAAATACTGACTAGAATTGCAATAGCAGTTTAGTTCCTAAATTTTTTTATTACTACATTTGTGGCATTCCTAAAGATATCATCCACTCCGAATGGATGGCTGATTGTATTAAACCATTCCCTACATGAGAAAAGTGAGTAGTGAATCCGATGTAATATACCACATCATTTTTCACTCCCAAATCACATAAAAAAGACCTTAAGTGGTTTAAATAACCACACACACCAAAATGGTTTGTGCTGAGAATCATTGCAGTATCTGCAGGTGCCATCAGGTTATTATCCTAAATTCACTGAGAATTTCACAAATGACAGATAGAAAGAAAAACATCCCAAAGGGGAGTTGTTAGAGGTGATCACAGTGATCTTTGGGGGGAGGGAGGTAGATTGTTCTGTAATTAATCAGCCATTATTAAAATTTGCTCTCCTGCAGGCTTGACAGACTGGGTCATTTTAATTTGTGTGTTTATGTATTCGTTCAACAATTATTGACAATCAGTACTGTGCCATATAGAGTACGAAGCTTCTGGGGAAAGAAAAGTTTCCTGGATTCAATGATCTTGGATCTAATAAGAAAGACATAAATGAAGGAGGATGGGGTGGTGCAATGGTGCCAGGTGGAAGAGTTTGCTATGAAAAGGCTGGCATGAAAACTTAAGGAGGTTGAAATGAAAGGATGCTTGTGTTACCCCACATCCTCTGAGAAGCAAATGCCAAGAAAAGAGTAAATGTGCAAGGATTTTATTAGGTGAAATGCCTGTGTGAAAAAAGTGGGAACAGAGCACTATTTGCCAATTCTGCCCATTTCATGTAACTGAACTTGTACAATATATGACACATTGTGACTGACTTTTTCATTTTGCATAATGTTTTCATCCTTCATCCATGATGTATCATGTATGAGTACATTTTCCTTTTCATTGCCAAATAATATTCCACTCTATAGATGTACCACACTTTATTTAGCCATTCATCAGTTGATGGTCTTTCACTCCATGTTATTAGTGCATCTCAATATACAATCTCATGTTTGCTAAAAAAAAAAAACCTATCTGTTCCATCATGGTTCTCTGTCTCAATCCCCATGGCCCCCTTCCTCTGATGCAATTCTGGGGTTTGTCCTCAACACCATGACAGGTGACTATGCCGATTAACCTTCACCTGGTCTTACCTTGCATTTTCAGCCATAAGACCAAACCCAACCTAGCCATTCACATCTGACTTCTTAACAGCATGATCTACTTCCAGTCTTAACATCTAGCTCCCCAATTCCATTAAACCAAAGCAGACCACCGTGTTTCTTTCACTGTTCATGGAGCACACTCTCACCGGCCCCAGAATCTCTGATAGACGCATTTCTCTGGCATGTAATACATCACCATCTGCTTCTCTTTTACCTAAGTCTCAAATTCCTTAGAAGTCCAGCTCAAGAATTTCACTTCTGTGTGCCAGTTAAGACCCTATGGCACCAAGAATGTCCAGATAAGAAGAATAAATTCAAAACAATACATACCAAACGACTTCCTGAAGTTAGAGAGAGTAAATATAAGCAGGCTGATTCTGAAGAAGAATTGACATTTGGAATAAGTGAACCACAGGTTGAGTTTTCCATCCTTATACATTTCAGCCTAAGAGCATGTCACAATCAGCACTTGAGCTAAAATTTTAATAGAAACCCCACAGTTGTTCTGGTCAGAAGCAGTAGGAGCAGAGATTATTGAGGTGGGGGGAGTTAGCTCAAATTCTACTTTTTGTTTGAAGCCTTCCTTCAAAATTCTGCTTGCTTCCCTAATACTGATATTTGCCTTCATGCCACAGCCCAAAACTCTGCCCCTCTTTGGCACACAGCATTTGCTAATCTGTTGTATGCATCCTTCTAAGTGTGTCTTCTGCTCTCTTAAAGAGGTTGTAAATCAATATAAGGAGGAAAATATATCTTGTTTCACTCTTTTTCTAGTACATAGCATCCTATATTCCTAGGCTGTCTATAAGTGTGCATTGATATTTATAAGGGGTTTACTTTACTCTAGAACTGGACAAATACTAGCATTACCAATTCATAATTTAAGTAGAGAATACATAATTCATTTAAAAATACCTTAATTTCTACAGAACTTCACGGTTGAAGGTAAGTTAAAACACTTGTTAAAGCCGCAATTTAAAAAAAAAAATTGATTATGCCAGTATTTGAGACCAAAAGTAAATTTTGTTGGATGGGAAACCATGACACATCATAAATATACAAGCCAGTTTCCTCTGGACTCTCTGTGGCCCCTGAAACTGTGGGAAGAGTAGACATAGCACAAATGGGAACTTATTCTTTAAGTTACAATTAAATTGAGTCATCTCACTAAAATTCAGACATGTTAAACTTTTCCATAACCTGAGAACAAGCAGTATTTTTCCATGAGAAGTTTATCTTGACTCACTGAGATCACTGCCAGTTGAATGGTCCTCTGTGGTCCTATGATACCAAATGACCCCACAGAAAGAGGGGGTGGCATGCATCTTGTCCCAGGCACAACTAAGAATCATACTTTATAATTTTATTGGCAAACACAAAGGCCAGAAGGATATTTACGAAGGCCAATACTCTGTAAGGAATTCTAAGTTCAGGTTGATGCTTTTGATTTATTTTTCCCGTAAATAGCACACACCAGTGTATATTTTTGTATTCATTCACCATAGCCCTGTACTAGAACATTTTTCCTAAGACTTTATTGTTTTCTCTCATTTGTTCCTCAGTGATCTTACACAACATTTATGTCTTTGAGTTTAATATTAAAAACCCCGAGAAAGTGTTCTGCTCTTTCACATTATGTTACTTTCCATTGTGGATTATATTTATGAGCCTTGATCTTTGAACATTCTCAAAGACAAAAGATCCTGTTTTGCAATTTTATATTTCAAGATTTTTTTTTCTCCAAATGACTGGTATAATTAAAGCATCCACCTGCTCACCAATTGCAATATTCCTTTGTCAAATATTAAACAATAATTTCCTTTAAACATTACTTATATTTTTAATGGAGGACTATTGATATTGTAGATTATATCCTAGGAAAATTTTAGTAAGTCCAAAATTTATAAAGGAAGAAAGAAAAAATAAATCCACTGCCCACAATTTTAAAAAACTGCCTTTTCATAAAAGGCTGAAAGCATAATGTTTTCCAAGTTGTCCTTTGTATCCTTCCATGACCATTACATGGTTATGATGAGTATTAGAAGTGAATAAATACCTAGATTATACTATTCTTTTATTTTAGGGATGGGCACTCCATCTTCAAGGTAATTGACTTTCTTGGACTTTGATTATTTGCTACCATATGCAAGGAGCTCTGCATATGGTCACCATCAGACCCGCATCTTTCCACAGATCCAGACTCAAACATGAATGGCAGCCACATTGCATTTGTGCATGGAGTCCTGTCTGCTCTCTCTGTACAATGGAACATGGACCCCTGTCTCCAGGTCTGCCATAGACTGAATGCTTGTGTCCTCCCAAAATTCATATGTTGACATCTAAGATCATATGTTATCGTATTTGGATGTGGGGTCTTTGGGAAGTGATTAGTTCATGAGGGTGGAGCCCCCATGAATGAGATTGGGGCCCTTACAAAACAGACTCAGAGAGCTCTCTTGCCCCTTCCACCATGTGAGGTTACAGTGAGAAGATGATTGCCTATGAACTAGGAAGGATCCTCACCAGACACTGAATCTGCCAGCATCTTGATCTTAGACTTCCAAAGTTCAGAAGTGAGAGAAATAAATTGCTGTTTTTTATGAGCCACCCAGTCTTTGGTATTTTGCTACAGCAGCTTGAATAGACTAAGACAAAGTCTGACACCATTTCCGATGTTCCTCCATACCTGGTTACAACCAGACACCAAGTCCTGCCTGTTGACTCTGAAAGTCCTTCCTCCCTCTCGTAAAGAATGGATTTCTGGACATTGACACCAGTTTGCTCACCTGGGCTCTATATAATCCCCAATCACTCCAATTTGATCTCATTGTAGGAAACCAACCTTGACTACACTGATTCCTAATTTCACACACACACTTTGTCTAGAGGAAATAGCAAGAGTAGCCCCCTTTACTGAATCTCCTGTCTATATGCCAGACCTCCCATGAACATTTCCAGACAGCACCCTCCACCCATAGCAATTGGCCCCAGCTCATCTTCTTGGCTTCCTCCTTCTTCCTCTGGCAGGAGGAAAACTTTTTAAGCAGCATGTACTTCATAGAACAATGTTGTTCACTGGCCAGCTCTTTTCATAAGTCCATGATAATAATTACACGTTTCATTATTGAAGACTCATATGCCAGACACTACACTCAATGTTTTATATGTATTACCTTATTTGTTCATGCCATCCATGTTGTAGGAGTTTCTTTTTTTTCTCATTTTACAGTTGAGTCCATCGAGTCTTCAAGAGGATAAACGGCACCTTCAGAATAACATAGCTAAAGAATAGAGTTGGTATTTGACATCTGTTCTACAATAGTCTATTACCCATCTGCCTACATATAGTGTCCCTTATGACATGAACCTCTGATATTTCAATTAACGAATTAAACTATTCACTGACAAGGATATTTAGATTATTTTTGGAAAAAAATTGTACATCCCTTATGGGCATAGTCATTGCAGCTTTATGCCATCCTGTGTATGTGTCTAAGTAATTCAGGAAAGATCCCAAATGAATTGTGAAAATTTTGAGTTCACTCTCTTTGTTTCTATTTTAGTCATTATCTGAGTTTACCACTTAGGGTTTTAGGTATGTACTTTAATGAAATATTATAGATCAACTCACCCAAGCTTCAGATATTGTTTAATTTCCAGAAAATGAGATTTTGTTTCCCGTCTTCATTAATCCAAATAAAGCCTCCTTTTGAATTTTATTAATTCTTCCATAATTGACCATCTTTAGTTAATAACTTCAGTGTTTCAGAAGAGTGGATAGTTCAATAATATTCAAAACATTCTCAAAACATCATTATGAGGCAATGATGTTGGTTTTATCTTTATTATAAAAATAGCTATGTGTCCATGGCAACTCTATGCCACCTCTTAGACTAGATTTTGGATGTTGATTTATGTGGAAGAGAAAGTCATATTATGTTTACTTTTTCATTTCACTTTGAATTCATCTTTTAACTAGTCACCATTTAAAATATGATCCACATGACATAGCCTCACTTTTCTCTCATAGGAATATAATATTAATATGACTTCTAAAAGTGTATAATACCCCATGACAATTTTCATATTTTCAAGCTATGGTATTCTGATAAAAAAATTTTATTATACTAGGTCAATGTAAACTATGAAGTGGACACTTTGTTGAATTATTCTATATTATTTACACTGTTTTTATACTTTTAACTTTTCCTTAGAAGTTGTGTATGTTAAGAAATTAGACATAGCTAGTACTTTTTATTAACTCCATTTAAATTTATCCAAAGAATGCGTTTACCTGTAAACTGTGTCTCTTTGATGATTGAAAAATACAGAGGTAGTATTCTGAATCGGATTTGGGAATCAAATTGCCTTGAAAATAAATATCAGCTAAACTTGCACTTTTGAAGTGAAGATGTTCTTTAAGGTTTAGTGTTTTAAAAATGCCGCCAATTTTAGTGTAGAGAGAATTTTTGAGGGAGAGAAAAACTGTGACAAAAATAGTGAAAATATTTTAAACAAAAAAATTTTAAATATTACCTAATGTTTTTACCCAATAATAAGGGAGTAAATACTTTTAATATCAAGAGTTGAGACAACGTATAATGCAAATATGCATCTCTTGGTATACCAATGAAGCAAACTACCTGTTTAATAGCATTAAAAGAAATATACAATGAAACAAGACAAAAAAATGTCTTGTAGAGATTTTTGTGCCTCAAATTCTGAGAATGGTATTGCCCTGGTAAGTGCTGCTAAGCAATTGAAGTGTTTTACTCCTCTGAATTACACTATTTCTGCTCCTTGGGCTGAGTATCATCACTTTATTATATAACATCCAATCCAGATAGCAGGGATGGTGTAATACCACAGGAATGACATGCAATTAAAGCTCACAATATCTCACCCAAATCCCACTGCTTCTTTTTAACATGCATGTAACTGACATTGACTAGTTCCCTGAAAACACCAAAATACCATTTCTTCTTTTGTAAAGTATAGGTAGTAATATCTGTATCACTTGTCTCACATTGAGGATCACAGGACAAAATATATGTGAAAACAATTTTCGTGAACTATACATTTTATGTACCCCAAACTTGGATAAATGGTGGAGTGAGCAGGAAGAAACATCCTTGACTCCCTGAGAATAAAATCTATTGGGGGGGGTGGTAAGCTATGTCTGAACAGCAATGTTTTGGACACAGAGCAAAGTTCAAGTCCAACTTTACTCTTGGAGGAGTGAAGCAAGAATCACAAAACTTTCCCAGAACACATTCCGTAGATCTACACTGCACTGTCATCAGTAATACAGCATGAGCCCACCTCATCATCCCAGCTCATGCAGTGAACAGCTGTGGTAACCAGCAATTCACCTTGCAGCACTATGAGAAATGCTCACATGTAAACCTGTTATTACCCAAAAGGAGTCGTCGTTATTGAGATCATATGCAGGATCCACTCAGAGAGCAAAAATAGTCTTAACTTACAGTGTGTACACAAAGGAGTCCACATCCATGCTTCAAATTACCTCCAGGATTCCCGAGAACTAAGAAAGATGTGTTTTGCTTTGCATAGTAAAGAGCCGCCTTGTAGAAACCACGAATTGTAGGCTGCTGTCCTTGATATAACCTGGGGGGAAAATGGCATCCTAGGGCTAGGTTCCTGTCAGACAAATGCACCTTGAGACATTTTGTGAGAAAGTAAGTTTGCTTTCAAAAGGGTAAGAGAGAGCCGCAGACTCATTTCCTATCAACCACATGTTTATGAATGATCTATCAGCCACAAATTTATCAAAATCTCAAAATTTGTTGAAATCTTCCATTTCCTGCCTCACTGGAACACCTCCTATTGAAAGGAATTGCATAGTTTTGCCTACTTATCTGAAAATAGATATCTTTTTTTGGTTATTTCAACATAATATCTTACATAATAACATAATAATGCAATAATAGAGTGCATTACTTGTCTATTATTGCATGATAAATTATTCCAAAATGTAGTGGCTTAAATAATTCACATGTATGAGCTCCCAGTTTCTGTGCTCAGGAATCTTGGCACAGCTTAGCTGGGTTGTCTGACCATAATTATCTGAAGGCTCAGCTGAGGAAGACCCACTTCCCACCTGATGTGCTTGTTGGCAGGAGTCAATTCCCTGCAGTTTGTTGGACTGAGGGTCTCAGTTCCTTTATAACTGTTAGCCAGAGATTTCCCTCAGTTCCCTGAATCATGGGCTTCCCACACATGTCAACCTGTATCATCCAAGTTTCCAAGTCAAGAAGGCGATAGAAGGAGTCTAGGACCAAAATGGATGTCAGGTACTTTTATGACCTAATCATAGAAGTGATACCTCATCACTTTTACAGGATTCTATTCATTAGAAGGAAGTCATTAGGTCTCACACACACACCAAGGGAGGGAATTACACAAGGACATGAAAAGTTAGGAGGTAGGGATCATTGGGAGCCAATTTAGAAGCAGCAGCACATAGACCAGCTTCATGGGACTCACTAGGTACTCAAAGAGATAGTAAATGCAAAACACTTAACACTTAGCTGATAGGCAATCAATTAATACTGTATGCTGGACTCATATCCTTTGCATTTTTTGAGTTCTTTCTCAGTGTTTCAGATTGGGTTGTAAGCAAAGTTAAAAGGAAATATATTGTGGAATTATTTCCAATGCTTAGTTTGTCCTCTCAAATGATTTCATATTCACCATGGCAATCAGATTTGCTGACATCTACTTTAAAGTTTTGGCCTTAATAGGATAACAGAAATGAAATAAAGCAAAAAAGTTACTTTGTTTACCTCACAAGAATGATAAATCCATACCAAACTCTGTATACTTAGAAATAAATTCCAATAATGGAAGATGGACAGGTATATTTGTTATACAGTTGTTTACTGCATGTATTTTTAAATTGGAGTCATTATTAGATTTTTAATAAGACTTTCTAATTATAAAAAAATACATGATCACAGTAGAGAATATTGAAATGTTTAATGAGGCAAAGAAAAGTCTACAATATAAAGAAAAACACTGTTTACATTTTTTAACAGCTTTATTGAGCTATAATTCACATACCATTAAAATTCACCCACATACCTTCAGTGGTTTTTAGTGTATTTGCACAGTTGTGCCACCATCGCCATTCTACACTTTAACATAAAATCCCCTAGCCTTTTTGTCTATGTATTAACATAATTTTTATAACCTGAATTTGCACTTAATAGTTGTGAACATTTCCCATATCCATAAATATTCCTCAGGTACATGCTTTATAACAGGTACTCAGTATTTAAGAAAAAGAAAACCTACTTCTCTTGACAGTTTACTTTCTGCCAGGCACTTTATTGAGTAATAAATTATATCATTTAATCTTTGCAATAACCTTATGAAACGCTTGCTCTTATTTACAGAGGTCTGAGCATCATACAGAAGGTTAAGATTCTTGGCCACAGTTTTCAAGGCATTAAGTAGGTGAGTGATATTCTCATTCAAGTTGTTGATTTTCTTAACATGGATATACTATCATTTGGTTGGCCAAGACCCTAGTGTTGAAAATTTAAATAGTTTCCAATTTTGAGATATTATAACTGTGTTAGTTGTCTAATGGTGCATAAAAACATCCAAAATTTTAGCAACTTAAAATAAGTAATAATTTATCTCATGGGTTCAGGAATCTAGGAGCAGCTTAACTGGGACCCCTGGCTCAGGAATTCCTACAAGGTTGCAATCAAATGTCAGCCAGGGCTGGGATCTTATCTGAAGACTCGACTGGGGAAGGATTTGCTTCCAAGCTCATTGACATGATTTCAGCAGTCCTTAGGTCCTTACGGGCTATTGACCAGAGACAGCATTTATATTACATGTCATCTTCTCCATGGGACAGCTCCAAAGATGGCAGCTGGCTTCCCTTACAGCAAGCAAAGGAGAGATGATGCCCAAGATGGAAGCCTAGTCTCAGAAGTGACGTCTCATCATTTTGCTGTATTCTATTTGTTAGAAGAAGTTACTTGATGCAGCCCACACTAAAGGGAGGAGACAGCATGAGCACGTAAATACAATGAGGTAGGGATCTTTTGGGGCCATCTTAGATGCTGCCCACCACAACAGATAATGCTTATTTATAAATAAAGATTTATGCACACATGATTGTTTAGAAATGAAAGCCAAAGAGTATGTGTGTGTGGTTAATATTTATTGACTAAATGTCTGTAGAGCACATATAGGTTGCTTATCCACATCCATTTAATCCCCCTTCTTAATGCTACTCACATTTTTGCTTCAGTATCTACTTCTTATCCACATGGCCCATATACCCCCATGGAGGCTGAACCTACTCCCACTACTGCTGTTGTGTGCCTTGGCTTGAACCAATCAGCACACAGTGGGCATGTGACCCAAACGGTCCAATCAGAGATAATCTTGGGATGCTAGCTTATCATGCTTAAACAGGAGCACTTCCCCTCTTCTATGGACACAGTGGTCTACAGTTGTGATGGCTGGAATGCTACAGCCATTTTTGCACTATAGAAAGGAGCAGCCTGAAAATGACGCCAACCCTTAGAAAAAGAGAAAACCAGGAGCCAGCCCTGTAGTGTAGTGGGTAAGTTCAGCATGCTCTGTTTTAGTGGCCCAGGTTCACGGGTTTGGATCCCGGGCATAGACCTACACTACACTACATGTGGGAGGCAACCCACATATTAAATAGAGGAAGATTGGCACAGATGTTAGCTCAGGGCTAATCTTCCTCAAGCAAAAAAAGAGGAAGGTTGGCAATGGATGTTAGCTCAGGGTGAATCTTCCTCACCCCCCCCCCCAAAAAAAAAGAGAGAGAGAGAGAGAGAGAGAAAGCCAAAGCAATCTCAACAAAAATGGAATGGAAACTGCTGGTTACGCCAGCCCTGAAAATTGCCCTACATCTCAATTGAAGTTATACACACCAATATACATCATTCTTTTTAAAGCAAATTTGAATAATTTTTCAATTTATCTTGCCATCCAAAATCATCTCACCAAAGAAAAATGTCTAAAGAAGCAGTGTGTCACAATTCACACATCTAAAATGTTGGGTGGGCTGAGCCAATGATAAAGATGGAGAACAATGAGAACTCCTCTACCTGGGGATGGGAAGTTATTAGAATTAATATGTAGTTGCAAAACACTAGATAAATTGCCACCAATTATTTCTTGGGACTCAGATTCCATGCCTATTAAGGCTTAGGGGAGCTGGGAGGTAAATTTCAGGATGTTGGAGTAAATTAGCTACTTCCAGAAGCTCTCAGTAATTCTTATAAGCAAGACATCAGGTTATACTGAGATAGGGCCATGTGAAATCAGAGTGGGGGAAATGTGGGTTTGTAAGAGAGACCTTTCTGCCTATGGAATAGAATACAAAATATTCTGAAAAAGCCAAATTCTCTAACTTCCCCAAGATATAGTTTGAGGAATAGATTTCCCCCCTCACTTATCCTCTTCACCCCCTCTTGCTACCCCATCTATTCCTCTCAGTCTTCCCCATATCAGAAGAGGGCAACTTCATTCTCAACATTATGAGACCAGAAAGCGATGGAGCTACGCTTATCTCCTTTCTTTCTCACACACCCTTCAGCCAAGGTCAAAATACACCCAGACACTGACCATTTCTGACCACCTTGTTCATGGGTTATTTTGGATATACATCAGTGCATTTTTTTATAGTGACATCTGTAAATCTTTATAATTATGAGCTCGTGCTATGGTTGTATGACTATGAAGCTTTCTCCTGAACCTGGGAAGAGAAAATATTAATATATATTATTTTATGGTTGTATTGGGGCATTTTATAATATGTTTATTTGAAATATTAAGAAATATTTCAAGTATGCATAATATGCATAGACCAATTTTGTATCAAAGGCCCACTAGCATTATAAAGTGAGTTGGGAGGCTTTTATCACTGTTATATTTTTGAAAGAGTTTATAAAAACTGAGGATATTCTGTTTATTGAAATTTTACTAAGATTCACCTGCAAAACTGTCTGGGCATGGTGCTTTTTTGAAGGGATAGTATGTTTTTGACTGCTGATTCAACACAAGGCATTTTCCGGTCACAGTTACCAAGGTAACCAGGGACTTCCTATCTCTAGAACATCACAGGAAGTGAAGAGAGAAAGAGGTGCATTAAAGCTGGAAGAAATCATATTCTACACTTCATTGAACAATGTCACATTGGCAGTTCAGTATTGTGTGATATGTTGCAGTTAACCATGAAATAGGTATTTTAGAGTTCCAAAGTTGGCTCTAACAGTCTTACCTTAGGGATATCTTTGAACAGTCCCTATTTCTCCTAATAAAGTCAGTTATCTAGTCAGAGTTTCCTCAGGGTAAAATGGGCATTTGGACAAAACCACACTTCCCGGTTTATGCCTGCTGTCCTAACACAATTCTAAATAGCATCCTTTTTCATTCTCGAAAGCATTCTCATTTGTATAATTAGCTGCATGTTGTACAGGTACCCTAGAATTGGATGATTTCTAGGGTTCTTTTCATATGCACATGTGAAAAAGCACCTTTAATATTCCTTCCAACAAATTTCATGTTTGCAGTAAAAAATTTAACGTTGTATAAATCATTAATGATTAACAAACACCATTGGTTCCGTATTCAAGAAGTTCCAGACAGTGGGCTGCAAAGTGATTGAAATTCCGTGTGTAAAATTTCTATGTTAAATAGGCAGGAAGTGATTTTAAAATTTTATAATTTTATCTTTGTACAAAAATTTCATTAATAGGATACACTTATTGCACATCATTTTATAGACGATGAAAGGTAAAAATATTAGTGTTTGACATCAGGCAACAGAAGAGTGATAATCTATTCCTGAGTCTAAAAACACTAGACTGCTTCATAAACCAGAGACCATGAGAAAAATGACTTCCTTTGGGAAACCATGTTGCGTTTCCTTGAATGAGAATAATACAGTAGCAAACAAACGATCACCTCTGAATATTCTCCTGAAACATAGCAAAAGAATGTCTCCTGGTCTTAGTAACTTTGACAGAAATAATCCAGCTAAACGAGGTTTTCTACCTAAATTTTATATTTCCCTGCATTCCCTTTCATTCTTTGGCCTGTTTTAATGGAACTCATTAAAATATGTACTTGTTGTTCTTGAATGTTCAAGTTGTCAATCCTGGGGTCAGGAAGGGAGAGGTAACAAGGAAACAAAAGATTAGTTTGCATTTGAGACTCAGCATGGTCTACTCTACAGTAATAGCTACCTTCATTGTAATAATATATCGTGTTGGTGATCACTGAAGAGGAGGCATTCAGCTATATTAAAATTCCAGGGATCCTGGTCCCCATCCCCACCTAGGCAGATGCAGTGCATAAAAGAGATAAGAAGAGTCAGTGTTAATTATAGAATTTGGTTCTTTGTCAACCTCTGCTGGAGACGCTACTCTTTGCTCTAATGAAAACTTGTGTTTTATCTATTGTCTTTTGCCTCAAAGGCTATCAGTAAGAAATCACGAGGACAGTCATATTGCTCCCACTGACTTCACACTGTGTGATAGAACTGCTTTCCTGAGACACCCTGCACTGGATCGCGCTGGATATTGCATATATAAATATCGCATGTTCCACGAGATTCAGAATGTGGATAATTCTGCTGTATTCTGTCCTTTTCTGGACAGTTAAAACCATAGTATCTCATTACATAATCAGCTTTGACTATAACTTGGTCTCTTTAAATGAGGTCACTTATTCTCTGCATTCTAACATGACATTCAGTCTCCCTTTTTTAAGAGCACCTCTGACGGATATAGGCAAAGATGCCTGCTTCCATAAACCATCACTGTTGTGTCAAATTCAGGCAGAGACTAACTGATGACTCACATTCCTTGTACTCACATCCAGATGAACTAGGATTGGCTTGCGGTGATGCTGGTCCTTCCTGGATCTTGACAGTATCTTAAAGTCTGCATTCGAAGTGAACGATCCAAGTTTACATTTGAGAAGTTCCATTTTCATCCTAGATTTTACAGGAATGGATGGCGATATCACCAGCCCTAGATTCTTCCTGGAATGATGCTGTTTAACATTTTGCGGCCCCAAAGGCTTATTCCTTAAATCATTCAACGTATCAAAGTCATATTTTGCTGCTAAGATGTATGTTCTGGGAAGTGTATCAAGGATCCGTCGGATCACAGTCATCTGCAATTGCTAAATGATTTTGTTTGAAGGAAAATCTTACGGTTCTGAGACAAAGTATGAGTTCAAACTCAAAGGAGAGACATCATAGAGAAAAACAATCATTTCCCAAGGAACTGCCCTCAGGGTGTTAAATTTGATATCCCCTGGTCAAACAGATGACGTAGATTTTAAAGCAATTTGTCGATGAGGGAAATTGCCTCCTTCTTTCTTTTTCATGGGCTGCTTTAGAAATATCTTCCATCTGGGGATCAACCAGACTGATTTCTGCTCCCTCAAAACTCAAATGTTTCTATATCTAAATCTCCCTCTATTTTCCAGGGATCAAGTCAAGTGTCACTTCGTTTATGATGTCCTTGATTTTCCCATCTAGAAATAAACTTTTGTTCTCTAAAATCCCATATTCTGCTATTTCCCTTAAATAACACGCTTTATACTTTATCTTGAATTATATTTTTTATGTATCTGCTTTTAAACATTAATTATACCATCCTATTCTATTTTTTACTCCAAAGCTCCTAGGATAGAGTCTTGCATGCAATACACGCAAAGACAAATAGCTGCTTAATGAATTAATAATTTGCCTCAATGGATCCTCAAATATAAATTTGGATCAACCAGTAATTATCTCCAAGTATCTCAAATATTATAAGGCCACATAAATATTTGAAAATGTCTACAACAAAAAGAGTTTCTGCTATCATTATGCAAGGTTTCCCCCTTCAATAATGAAATTGGATACTTCAGATCAACCCTGCAGAAACTCAAACACTAGAAAATTCACGCATTTCTGTTTCTACCTCTGCACTCAAATTTAGCAACATCAATAAGGACTCGGCTTGATGCATGAAGTTGCTGCATTAATCCATTTACAAGGCTTGCTGCTCTGATATATTTTGCAAAAATACTCATGAAATATAGGCTGTTTCCACACAGAAGGCATTAATCCAAGCAGAAGTCTTCATCTAAGACAACTAATTATCCTTAAGACTAAAAGCATAAGCAAACAGTTAATGAATTTGTTAATTGCTTTTCCATTCTTTGGACTTTTATATGGTTTTTAGTTGTTAAAAATACTATAATTAAAGGGAAACAAAGAACAGCTAAATTCCAATATTTCTTTTACTTTTCTCTGTTTTGTCTTTTTTCTACAAGTCAACAGAGCATATAAAAAAGAAAAAAAAAACTAGGACAAGATTTCATTCAGTGAAAAGAGGTGTTTGTACTTTTTAAAAGTGAAGCATAATAGATCTTCATTTATGCATCAAATGTTTACAGAAAGGCAGGCACCAAGTTGATGATCATGACTCCATCCTTGAAGGGGTCTTGAGGGGTCTACAGGCCAGTAGGACGCAACAGGGAAGTCATCTAGCTGCCATGATAAAATGGGATGGTGGTCCAATGGGAGTAAGTGCAGGGAGCTCTCCGTGGATGCATGCAGAAAGAGCACCCACACTACCCATGCGCAAGAAAGGGACTATGTCTAAGACATAACTACAGGGTGAGCATGATTCATCAGAAAGAAGCAGTGGAGTAGGGGATCTGGTGTCGGGAGATGTACACCTGTCCAAGGGAACAGCATATGGAAACCCTGAGAAGCAGGACAAGATAGCACATTAATAATCAGACTTCATCTTGCCTGAAAACATGGTGTTCAGGAAAGGAAGAGTAAAGAGGCAGAATGGAGACATAATTAGCACAGAAGGACTAGGATGGTGTGGATGGAGAGACACTGAAGGAGTTCAACACAAGCCACCCCAAAATGTGGTGCCTTGGTATATTGATTATTTTGAGCTGTAGGCACTTGAAAAACAGCAGATGCAGGTAAAGGCTTTCTCTGACACCCCCCCCTTATCTGGCTAATGATAGATCTCCAAAAGGAACTTAATTGACATCTGTCCCCTCCCTGAGAGTTTCATCAACCAGGAAGACTAACTATTGTCACAGGAGAGAGGACTAGAAGTAGACACCACACTATAAACATTTGATAAAATGTTTGTCAGATAAACTGAGATAAAAAAATTATCATACCTCCCATTTCTTCTTTTAGGGGTCCATTCATCTTTTCTAAAAATCATTTACTCTCCCCTAAATTGCCTACATCCTGCCTCCCCTTCACCTATTAAGATGGTGTGGAAGCTCAAATGTCATTGCTTTTTTGGATCTTCACTTTTTTTCCCTGTGATGCCTGTGTGCACACAATATTAAAAATTAATACATTTGTATAACTTTTCTCCTGTTCATCTGCCTGTCGTCAGTTTATTTCTAAGACCCAGCTATTGAACCTAGGAGGGCAGAGGGAAAGTCTTTCATCCCCTACAACACCAACAGACATGTCTGAGAGTGTCAACTTATACTTGTGACAAAGCATACAGAAATATGCCTGTTCGGAGGTAGCCGTAAAGAGCTCAAGTCATCACTACATGAGATCTTTCCAGGGGAAGTAGAGGTGCGTTGGGGCTCAAAGAGTTCCTACTGAGCTTGTACCATTCACTGGTGCTGAGTGTGGACTCTGTCTTGTGGTTTCCTATCTATCAGGCTGAACATCAGGTGGAAGCAACTGGTGTGGAACAGCAGTCAACGTTCTTGATGAGTCCTCTAAGACTGGGCACACCAAAGTCATTTGCCCAAGCCAGCACCTCTTATCAAATCCAGGCTTGAGGCTTCCCTGAGGCTCATTTCTTCAGAATGAAAGCCAAGAATGGCAGGCCACAATTGCTAACAATTAGATAGGGCTTACCAATTACCATGTGAATTTTTTGTTTATGTCAAACTAGGACAGGTAATAATGCAGTGACAAGCAACCCCTTACATCTCAGGGGCTTCACATATATACAGTCATGTGCCACATAATGACGTTTCAGTCAATGATGGACTGCATATAGGATAGTGGTCCCATAAGATTAGTACCTTATAGCCTAGGTGTGTAATTGGTTTGTGTAAGTACACTCCATGGTGTTTGCAAAACCACAAAATCTCCTAATGACGCATTTCTCAGAATGCATCCCCGTCCATAAGTGATGCATGACTATATAAGGTTTCTTTTCAGCTCCTGAAGTCCACTGAAGATCACGTAGCTGTCTAGTAGTGACTCAATGTTGCCATCTTTGGGGGAAACCATCAAGAACTTGTGGCCACCAGGGTCAACATAGCGGAAGGAGATTGCAGAAACTCACTTCTGCTCCTAGGTGCCTTGGACTGGTCATAATGCATGTCACTTTCTCCCACAGCTCATTAGAGACAACTAGTTCATGGCCACTCCCAACTACAAGGGAGACTGAGAAATGTGAAGAACCCATAGCTAGTGCCCTTGTCACTCTGCTCAATGCTCTGTACATATTGTAACTCACGTCAACACTTGTGAGATAGTAAGGATTATTTTTCCTATTTAATAGATGCTGAAACTAAGACACAGGGAAATTGAGGGACCTACCCAAGGTAATATGATAATTAGAGGAAGGAAGTATGACCAAACATTTATGTTAAGATACTTGGGGTTTTTATTGAGGGTAAAAGTGAGCCATTAAAAGGAATTAACAAAGTATCGTGATTGTTTTTATGATTTAGAGATATTCTTTGCCTGTGGTTAGAAGAATGGATTCAGGAGGACTGGTGACAGGTCAATTAGGAGACTGTAGCTAAGACTAGGAAAAGGGACAATGAGAGACCGAAGAAAGGGTACCATATTAATCAGGAATATGTTCATTTCAAGTGGCAGAAAACCCACTTAGACTGGTCCAAATGAAGGCAATTTATTGACTTAGCATCCAGACATGAGACTAGTTTCTGAGAATGCATCTACCAATGTTATCAAACACCCAATTTCTCTTTTTCTCTTTACATTGCTGTTTGTAGAATTAGCCTACTAGAAAAATCACTCATCATTTCCAGCCTTACTTACTCACAGCATGTTATCAAGGATAAGAAAGAGAGAAGTCCAGAAAATATCTCCCATGGTTCTATTGACTATAACCTGGCTATATTCCACTCCTAATTCAATCACTTTTGACTAGGGAAATGGTACTCGCTGATTTAATCAAATGAGGATCCATGTCTAGCACTGGTGTAAGGGATAATTGTACCCAAACCACATTGGTTGAAAATGCAGGACAGATTGGTCTCCCAATAGATGGGCAAGGGCTGTTACCAGGAGAGGCGGGATGACTATTTGGATGGCAAACATAACTCTACACTCCAACTCTTTGTCCACCCAACATCCATACATACATCTGTTTCCCTTAATAGGGCATAAAATGTTGTCCTTTCTGGACCCCACCTCCAATGACACACAAACCAGAGTCTCATCTAGTGACCACATCCAGGTCTATGTCAACGATCTGTGCAAGCTGGACTACCTCCTCAGTCCTGTCAGACATAGCTTATGCAACCAAGGAGCCTATAAGTCAATGATAAATTCAACCCCTGTAAACATGCCCAGGATGGAATTGTGTGGTGATACCAGGAAGATCACAACTGCTAAAATGAAATGAACACACAAACAAAGTCTCTTACTTAGAAAAGGAGAGAATAAAAAGAGGAAGCAGGATAATATTTCCAAGCCCATGGTATATGTTCCATCCTAATTGATCAGACTAATAAGGACTCCCTACCTTTGCAGATCACTTGATCATTTAAGCTGGTTGCCACCGCTCTTCTCTTAGGGGGACTTCATTTTCCACTTGATCCCCAGGTCCATATCTAAGCTATGCCTTGGAAACATAGCCCTTTCTGGAGACTGCCCCTCTTTGTCAATTCACCTCCACCTGGTGAAAATTTGGGAACGGAGACTATTTTGTGGATTAAGCAACATATGCTGTTGTTGACCAGCTTGGGGTATCATTGTTAAAAATTACACATACTATACATATATGTATTTCATGGTTGTATGCATATAAACATATATAAAAATATTGGCATCCATTTGCTTCTGGTTACTTCCATGAATTAATACTAGCAACCAGAGTTTTTCTGAGTCATAGTTCTAGAGTCTAGAACTGAGTGCAGGCATTGTTGACTCCTAGCAACAGTTCTCTGGGCTCTGCCCATCACTTATAACTCATTAAAGACCCTCCATCTTGGCAAGTATTTAGGTGAAGCATTAGAAAATAGTAGGGGTGATACCACTGATCTGCTTATCCCAGAAGGTTGTATCCCAGCTGTGTCTTTACATTGGAGCAATTATGTTCTTTGTTCCAACAGAAAGCAGATAAACAAGAGGTGCCTGGGGTAGTATCAACTTCTGCTATGCCCTTCTCTCCCTATCCTCTCTAACTCTGGCCAGAGTACCTGCTTCCAGATCCATTGTTTGCCCTTCCCTGCCTGTTCCCTCTTCTGGGAGGCTGACTTATGTTGGAAATAAATTTCTGTTTTTTAAGCCCCCTAGTCTGTGGTCCTTAGTTATGGCAGCCCTAGTAACTAATACATTTTTCTAGCTGGGCACTATATACTAAGACCCTATCCGCCATTGCTTGTCTCAAGGCCACCTACTCTACAGGTCTCTCATTCTAGATTCTTCTAAACCCTCTCTGCTTTGGATCTAGAGAAGGTACCAGCTTCTCCCTGGCATAATACACTAACCCGATTGGTTCCTTGATACCCTGCCCAGGTGTTTTATAAATGCCACTTGACAATTATACCCTCTAATGATTATCTGTATTTGAGTTTGCCTCCTCTTTCCATTGGAACCCTGACCAATAGACTGCGCACAGAGCAGAGCATCTAGCTTTTCTAGCTCTGCTGGGCTCTGGAATATAGGTATCTCAGTCAACTTGAATTGCTAGACAGACACAAATGAGACCTTTGTTAGAAAAGCCACTCTAATTGTAGATGGGCGAATTTTAGCCTATGTGTCTCTCTGTATTGAGAGACCTTACAGTAAGCCAGACTACACACTCCAATATCATGAATCTCGGTGCCCAACTCCCTAATGCCACAGCCCTGAGGGTACGTGCTCGGTATCCCGACTGATTACAAGTAACAACTTAACCAGAAGTCTTGACCCTGTTTCATAGAGAATTGTGAATTTGCCACCACAGGCTAGAAAGTTCCTCCAGATCCATCTGAGGTCCTCAGCATAACCAGGTTGATGTTTTAGGATCTGTCACAACATTCTAGCCTGGGAGGTGCTACTCGTTCCCCTGTAATAGACTCACTTTTAGAGCAAATCCAAGCAAGCATCAGTCAACACCTGCACTTCAAATATTGCTCTTGAAATGATGCCGCAAGGCTTCTTCTTGCCTTATTAATGGTAACTTTTCTGTCTACATCTTATTTGAGCTACCACAGTCTTGGCTCTTGACTTCTTTGGCCTTGCCATCAAATTTCATGGTTTTAAATATAGCAATTCCTCCCAAATGTGTCCTGGTATCTCCTTTTGGATGACTAACTGGCTTCTCAAAATTTACATAGCTCCATTAGACCTCTTGGTTTCCCCCACACAGACTAGGTATTTTGTCAGTCCTTCCTACCTAATGAATGGCACATTCATCAGCTCGGGGCACAAGCAAAAAACCCAGAAGTCATCTATTGTATCAGCATTAATTCCCAAATCTGCTCGCATGCCCAAATGCTACTATTTTTTTTATCATTTTTTTAATTGATGTCTTAATAGTTTATAACACTGTGGGGTTTTAGTTGTACATTTTTGTTTGTCCATCACCTTGTGGATGTAACCCTTCACCCCTTGTGCCCATCCTCCACCCCCCTTCCCCTTGGTAACCACCAATCAGTTCTCTCTGTCCGTGTGTTCACTTATATTCCATATATGAGTGAGTTCATGCAGTGTCTGTCCTTCCCTCTCTGGCTTATTTCACTTAACATAATACCCTCTAGGTCCATCCATGTTGTTGCAAATGGGACAATTGTGTCTTTTCTTATGGCTGAGTAGTATTCCATTGTATGTATATACCACATCTTCTTTAACCAATCATCAGTCGAGGGACAGTTGGGCTGCTTTCACTTCTTGGCTATAGTGAATAATGCTGCAATCAACATAGGGGTGCATACGCCTCTTGTGATGGTTGATTTCATGTCCATTGGGTAGATGCCCAAGAGTGGGATTGCTGGATCATATGGTATTTCTATTTTTAATTTTTTGAGGACTCTCCATACTGTTTTCCATAGAGGCTGCACCATTTTGCATTCCCACCAGCAGTGAATGAGCATCCCCCTTTCTCCACAACCTCTCCAGCATTTGTTGTTATTTGTCTTTGTGATTATAGCCATTCTAACGGGTGTAAGGTGATATCTTAGTGTAGTTTTGATTTGCATTTCCCTGATGATTAGTGATGTTGAACATCTTTTCATGTGTCTATTGGTCATCTGTATCTCTTCCTTGGAAAAATGTCTGTTCATATCCTCTGCCCATTTTTTGATTGGGTTGTTTGTTTTTTTGTTGCTCAGTTGTATGAGATCTTTATATATTACTGAGATTAATCCCTTGTTGGACAAACGATTTGCAAATATTTTCTCCCAGCTGGTGGGTTGTTTATTCATTTTGATCCTGGTTTCATTTGCCTTGTAGAAGTTCTTTAGTCTGATGAGGTCCCACTTGTTTATTTTTTCTTTTGTTTCCCTTGTCCGAGTAGACATGGAATCTGAAAGGATCCCTTTATGTCCAATCTCAATTAGTGTACTGCCTATATTTTCTTCCAGGAGTTTTATAGTTTCAGGTCTCACTTTCAGGTCCTTGATCCATTTTGAATTGATTTTTGTATATGGCGATAGGAGATGGTCTACTTTCATTCTTTTGCATGTTGCTGCCCAATTTTCCCAGTACCATTTATTGAAGAGACTTCCCTCTCTCCATTGTATGTTCTTTGCTCCTTTGTCGAAGATTAGCTGTCCATAGGTGTGTGGTTTTATTTCTGGGCTTTCAATTCTGTTCCATTGATCTGTGTGTCTATTCTTGTACCAGTACCATGCTGTTTCGATTACTATAGCTTTATAGTATATTTTGAAATCAGGGATTGTGATGCCTCCAGCTTTGTTCTTTTTTTTCAGAATTGCTTTAGCTATTCGGGCTCTTTCGTTGCCCCATACGAATTTCAGTAGTTTTTGTTCTATTACTGTGAAGAATGACATTGGGATTCTGATTGGGATTGCATTGAATTTGTAGATTGCTTTAGGTAGAATGGACATTTTAACTATATTTATTCTTCCAATCCGTGTGCATGGAATATTTTTCTATTTCTTTATGTCTTCCTCGATTTCTTTCAATAGTGTCTTATAGTTTTCATTGTATAGGTCTTTTACCTCCTTGGTTAAATTTATTCCAAGATATTTTATTCTTTTTGTTGCAATTGTAAATGGGATTGTCTTTTTGAGTTCTCTTTCTGTTGTTTCATCGTTAGTGTATAGAAATGCAAGTGATTTTTGTAGGTTGATTTTATACCCTGCCACTTTACTGTAGTTGTTGATTGTTTCTAGTAGTTTTCCGATGGAATTTTTTGGGTTTTCTATGTATAAGATGATGTCGTCTGCAAATAGTGAGAGTTTCACTTCTTCATTGCCTATTTGGAGTCCTTTTATTCCTTTTTCTTGCCTAATTGCTCTGGCCAGAACTTCCAGTACTATGTTGAATAAGAGCAGTGAGAGTGGGCACCCTTGTCTTGTTCCTGTCCTCAAAGGAATAGCTTTCATTTTTCCCCGTTGAGTAGGATGTTTGCTGTAGGTTTATCATATATGGCCCTTATTATGTTGAGGTACTTTCCTGCTATACCCATTTTGTTGAGAGTTTTTATCATAAATGGATGCTGGATCTTGTCGAATGCCTTCTCTGCATCGATTGAGATGATCATGTGGTTTTTATTCTTCATTTTGTTAATGTGGTGTATCACGTTGATTGATTTGTGGATGTTGAACCATCCCTGTGTCCCTGGTATAAATCCCACTTGATCGTGGTGTATGATCTTTTTGATGTATTGCTGTATTTGGTTTGCTAATATTTTGTTGAGGATTTTTGCGTCTATGTTCATCAGTGATATTGGCCTGTAGTTTTCCTTCTTTGTATTGTCCTGGTCTGGCTTTGGTATCAGGATGATATTGGCCTCATAGAATGTGTTGGGAAGTATTCCATCTTCCTCTACTTTTTGGAATAGTTTGAGAAGGATAGGTGCTAAATCTTCTTTGAACATTTGATAAAATTCTCCAGGGAAGCCATCTGGTCCTGGGCTTTTATTTCTTTGGGAGGTTTCTGATTACTGTTTCAATCTCTTTACTTGTGATTGGTCTGTTCAGATTCTCTATTTCTTCTTGATTCAGTTTTGGGAGGTCGTACGCTTGCAAGAATTTGTCCATTTCCTTTAGGTTGTCCAATTTGTTGGCGTAAAGTTTTTCATAGTATTCCCTAATAATCCCTTGTATTTCTGTGGTGTCTGTTGTAATTTCTCCTCTTTCATTTCTAATTTTATTTATTTGAGTCTTCTCCCTTTTTTTCTTAGTGAGTCTGGCTAAGGGTTTGTCAATTTTATTTATCTTCTCAAAGAACCAGCTGTTTGTTTCATTGATCCTTTCTACTGTTTTTTTGGTTTCAATTTCATTTATTTCTGCTCTGATTTTTATTATTTCCCTCCTTCTGCTGATTTGGGGCTTTGTCTGTTCTTCTTTTTCTAATTCTGTTAGGTGCAATTTAAGGTTATTTATTTGGGATTTTTCTTGTTTGTTAAGGTGAGCTTGTACTGCTATGAATTTCCCTCTCAGGACCGCTTTTGCTGCATCCCATATGAGTTGGTATGGTGTATTTTCCTTTTCATTTGTCTCCAGATAGCTTTTGATTTCTCCTTTAATTTCATCAATGACCCATTGGTTGTTCAGTAGCATGTTGTTTAGTCTCCACATCTTTGTCCCTTTCCTAGTTTTTTCCTTGCAGTTGATTTCTAGTCTCACAGTATTATGATCAGAAAAGATGCCTGTAATGATTTCAATCTTCTTAAATTTATAGAGGGTTGCCTTGTTTCCTAATATATGGTCTATCCTTGAGAATGTTCCATGTGCACTTGAGAAGAATGTGTACTCTGCTTTTTTTGGGTGGAGTACTCTGTATATATCTATTAAGTTCATTGCATCTAGTTTTTCGTTTAAGTCCATTATTTCCTTATTGACTTTTTGTCTGGATGATCTATCCATTGATGTAAGGGGGGTGTTAAGATCCCCTACTATTATTGTGTTATTGTTAATATCTCCTTTAAGGTTTTTTAGCAGTTGTTTTATGTACTTTGGTGTTCCTGTGTTGGGTGCATAGATATTTATAAGTGTTATGTCTTCTTGGTGAAGTGTCCCTTTTATCATTATATATTGCCCTTCTTTGTCTCTCATTACCTTTTTTATCTTGAAGTCTACTTTGTCTGATATAAGTATGCCTACTCCTGCTTTCTTTCGTTTGCCATTAGCTTGGAGTATTGTTTTCCATCCCTTTATTTTGAGTCTGTGTTTGTCTTCAGAGCTGAGATGTGTTTCCTGGAGGCAGCAGATTGTTGGATCTTGGTTTTTAACCCATCCCGCCACTCTGTGTCTTTTGATTGGAGAATTCAATCCATTTACATTTAGAGTGATTATTGATATATGAGGGTTTAATGTTGCTATTTTATTGTTCATTTTCTGGTTCTTTTGCATTTCCTTTGTTTCTTGTCCCTTGTGTTTCGGACTGCAAATTCAATTTGGTATTTCTGCATGCTCATTCTCTTGGTTTCCTGTTTATTTGTCATGTGTGCTTCTCTTCTGGTTATTTGTTTAGTGGTTACCATGAGGTTTATATTTGTTTAGTGGTTACCATGAGGTTTATATAAGCGATCTCCTGGATAAGAAAGTACATTTTCAGATGCCTCCTTTTTCCTGAGGCTGGGTCGATTCAATCCCTTACCTCTTCCCCTCTTTATCTGTTATCTCTTTATTCCATCTTGTGTCATGAATGAGTGTTTCCAGTGATGAGCTTGAATTAATTTTTGATGTTATCCAACTGTAGTTTGTTCTGGTTTAGTCTCCTTGCTTTTCTCCTTGCTGAAATCTTTGTATTCCCTTTCTCATTTGGTTTTTTTCAGGCCTAAGGGCCTTCTTGAGCATTTCTTGTAGTGGGGGTCTTGTGGTGATGAACTCTCTTAGCTTTTGTTTATCAGGGAGAGTTATTGTTTCTCCATCGTATTTGAAGGATATTTTTGCTGGATAAAGTATTCTTGGCTGAAGGTTTTTGTCTTTCATGATTTTGAATATATCATTCCAGTCTCTCCTAGCCTGTAGAGTTTCTGTCGAGAAATCAGCTGAGAGCCTGATGGGGTTTCCTTTGTATGTTATTTTGTTTTTTTGTTTAGCTGCCCTTAATATTATTTCCTTGTCACGGGTATTTTTCAAGTTTGCTACTATGTGGCGAGATGATTTTTTATTCCTGTTTATATATTTAGGTGCTCTATTGATTTCATTCACTGTTATTTCCCTCTCGTTCCCTAGGTTGGGGAAGTTCTCAGCTATTATTTCTTTAAACAAACTCTCTGCTCCTTTTTCTCTTTCTTCTCCTTCTGGAATACCTATTATCCTTATGTTGCTTTTCCTCATTGAGTCTGATATTTCTCAAAGAATTTCTTCATTTCTTTTTAGTCTTATCTCTCTCTCCTCCTCTATCAGGAGCATTTCTGCGTGGCTATCCTCAATAGTGCTAATTTGTTCCTCCATATTGTCAGTTCTGCTCTTTAAAGACTCCATTTTTTCCACCATCTCGTTGATTTTGTTTTTCATCTCCAATAATTCTGATTGGTTTTTCTTTATGGTTTCAATCTCTTTTGTGATGAAATCCCTGAATTCGTTGATTTGTTTCTGTGTGTTCTCTTGTATTTCATTGAGTTTGTTTATGATAGTTATTTTGAATTCTCTGTCATTCAGGTTATCAAATTCTGTGCCTTCAGGGTTGGTTTCTGGGTGTTTGTCATTTTCCTTTTGGTCTGTAGCCATAACAAATTGTCGCAAGGATCTGACGGGGATGGCCTTATTTTTTCCCCTCATGATAAAGTTGGTCCTGCAGTTTCCCCCTGCTGCCACTGGATGGAGATGGCGAGCGGTATGCTCTGAGCCCGCTGCAGCCCCCAGAGGGATTATGCTGAAACATGGGGTGTGTGGGGGGAGGGGTCCTCTCTTTCTCCTGCTCAACCCAGGGGTTTCCTTTCTGGCTCTCTTAGGGTGTTTGCTACACCCCCTAAACAGTCCGTCGTCACTTCCCAGTGGGGATCTCTCGACAGTCTGTGGCAGCACCTGGATGGCGATAGTTTTCCCTGCTATCGGCCGCCCCTCCCCCCTCTGTCTGCGAGCCGCACTGTCTTTGCCGATCGATTGGGGAGGGGGAGTACAACTTCTTACCTCTCCTCGCGTACTTTTGGGCTTCCCGCGCCTCCACCGTCCGCTGTATGGCAGCAGGGGTTTCTTAGAAGTCCTTTGTAGTGTTTGATTGAGCTCTGTTGGAATGCGAATGATGTTTTCGTTGTGTCGTAGGGGGCAGAGATTCAAAGAGGGAATCTCACTCTGCCATGATGCTGATGTCTGGTCCAAATGCTACTATTTTTGTCCAAGCTGCCATTGTGTCTAACAGGGGGTCCTGGGAGATTATAGCAGGACTATTTGCAAGCAGCTGCAAGAGTGATCGGTGTAAAACTATTATTAATCTCCTGCTCAACGGGGCTTCCCACAGCACATAGGATAAAATCCAAGCTCCATATTGGAGTCTATGAGAGGCTCATGCATGACTGGCTCCCTTCCTACGTTTCACATTATGTCTAACCATGCTTCTCCTTGTTCACTGTGATCCAGCAACACCGACCTGTTCTCTCTCTTCCCTAAAACAAGAAAGCTCAGCTCTCAGGGCATCGGACTGTTCTGTCTACTGGCTGGGTGTCACAGCTCTCAGATCCTCCTATGATGGCTCCTGCTTAGCACTGGGTTTCAGGTACAATCTTCAATGAGCTCTTGAGCTAAATGAACCTTCATACTCACCTTATCTATCCTCAGTCAGGTGTATTTTCCTTAACTACACTTAACATATCTAAAATAGCTTTGTTCATTTATTTGTTTGCTCCTCTGCTGCTAGAACCCTCCCCCCACATGCACACACACACACTAGAATATAAGATCCATGGAAGCAGAGACCCCATCTATTAGCTCATTGCTATATCCCGTTACCTAGAGTAATGCCTGGACCTTAGGAGCATGCAATGAATATTTGTTGAATTAATTAATTGCTTTGCCATAGACCATATTTAACAGTCTGTGCACACATGTATGTGCAGGAAGCATTTATCTAAATAAATCTACAAAACAAGATCATCACGTTGATAAATCAGTTGAATGTTTATTGAGACAACACTGATACATAAGGGATGTAGGGAAAGTGCTCTTTGATTCTCTGTTGTTCTCTTATTAAGTAGGCTCTTCATTTGCACCATTCTCATATTGCAGCCTAAATCAGAGTGGAGCTACACTTATTAATAAGTGGTTTAATCTAAGTTGCAATAGTCCCTCTGAGTTAAATTCCACTTCAAGATTAGCTTCTTAAAAACAGTGCATAATGTTTCATTAAAACACAGTGTTTTACAGATAGAGTGTTACTTGAACCTGCATCGTTGAAGGTGATTCTAGATGGCTTCATAACACAGAGATCCAAATATTCAAAAGGGTAAGTTTCATAATGATTTTACTTCCTGGGTATGCAGTTATTGGGGTCATACATTTACTTAAGCTGTGAGAGCAATTCCTTTGTGGTGGAAATTAACTTACTTGCAATTTTATAAAAATGAACATTTCATCCTCAAAGCTCTCTAATCTCTTTCCAGGAGCACCATTCTCTAGACGCTGGAAGTTGAACAACCTAGTGTGACAACTTGATTTATGCAAAGCGGTTGGTCACCCTGTCCAGTCTCACACACAATAGGGAATATCAACCTGGAGGCGGTTCAATAACTAATTTAACCTCAAACCAAATTCTTTTAATGATGTATCAGTCACAGCCCCTTAAAATACTCGTGTCAAATGAAAATATACAGCTTGAATTTGGATTTAATTAATTTACACAGGATTCATTTTACCTTAATGAACACCTATATAGGTGGACTGAATACTTATGAATATACACAAATTTCAGGTCCAATAAAGACAAGTGAATTAAAGAAAAAAATCATCCAGCCATTAAGATAGGTGCTATTCTCTCCTACAATGGGGTGGGGAAGGAAAGATGGGAAAAAAGGAAGAGTGAGAAAACAATAATTTAATATTCCTAAGAACCTATGTTGGTACTTGGAAAGAGAAGGTGATTTCTACTCAGATCTGCTTGGTTTTGAATGGATTCCCTTTTCTTTCCATTATGCCATAATGCCATTCTCCAGAAATGGGAAATGTAAATGAGTATAGAGAACAACTTGATTCTGAAAGGGTTGGCTGGTAGAAAGATCTAAGTTCTGAGCCCAGGTGTGTTGACTGAGTGTACACGAATTTCAACTTTGCGGACCCAGGATTTTGTCCTTATTTACTTAGATCTTTGATCAAAATGGTCTCAGAGGTTAAAATTCAACTCCCATGAACCAGATGGTCTCAAAAGCTGTGTGTTGCTGTTTTCTGGGAGTTAGATCATAGTTCTCCAAATGAAATCAAGACAACTAAGATGGACTCTTTTGGTTTCTACTTAATAAAGACAGACATTGTCAAAGTGATGGCCTTGATCCCACAGAGAACTATGTAAGAGTAGGAAGACCTCAGAGTGATGGAGCAAAAAATGTTTGTTCATGGCAGGAAACATGTCAGAACTTAGGGAAGGGATCAAATACCTTCTCTTTCAGTCAAAGTGAAGCAACAGAATGTGCAGGAAAGTCTGCACAGCTGCACAAGGAGCTTGGGTAAGTCTATATTTCACACTCACAGTTCTGGTTAATGGGACATTCAGGCATAAGTAACCTAAAGTTTGAAGTTGTGGGTGGATTTCTTTTCATTAATTTATTGCTTTTTTTTCTTCACCAATAATTTTCCATTTTTTTAATAGTCAAAATATATTAGTTAATTAATAAATTCAGATAATACAGAATAGTATAAAGAAGATTCCAGAAAGTCACCTAAAATAAGCTTAGTCAGTATTTAATCAAACCATCCCTGGCATCTCTGTAAACATATGCACAAGCAAATGTACATAAGTAGATTAAACACATAGAATTTATTTTCCAAAAAATGAGGAGCATCATGTGTTCTTAAAATAAAAGATATATGATTTATGTTGACAGAAGAAAATAAAAATAGAATTAAGTTGAATATATTACTGATATTCAAGAAGATGTTTCTTCTATAGAGAAGTGAAAATAAGTCTTTGAAATGGTTGGAGGTATTATGTTTTTGTTAATGGCTTGATATCTGCTTTAGGGGTATCAATTCACTCTGCTATGAAAGGTAAATACTTTCTGCAAATACATTCCTGGAACCATCTCTCTCCTTGGCTTTCTAATTTTGTTAGTTATATTGTTGTTTTGGGAAGGGCAAGTTATATAACAACTCAATTCAGTCAGTTTCCAAAATTCCCTCCATAATTTTATCTTAGAACAATATTGGAATGGATTCAGTACACATTGGCACACATTTTGATCAAGTCTTCTCCGTTTCAGATTTTCTCATCATTTGTTTGAATGGTTTCATCCTTAAGTAGACTGTCTTCAAGGAGTCATGGTTGCTGTCAGATGTCTTCATAGTCCAAGGACAATTTTGAAGAATACATTCTTTCAAACTATAGCCATTGTTCCATTACATTCTGACACTGGGCATCTCTATGAAAATGTTGAAAGTCAACCTGTTTTTTGTCCATGTTATATTGGACTTGGTTTCCTCCCTGAATGCCTCCATGATGGTCTCTTTATTTTTCACGTTTGGCAACATCACTAGGCTAGGTTTTGATGAGCAGTTCATTGGGTAGCACCTTTTCCCAGAACCAACTTTTAACCACTAGATTCAAGTCTTGCTTTATCTCAAGAAACTTCTCTTCTATCATATCTTTGAATGGAATTTTCCTTCTGTTCTCATCCCCAGGAATGCCAATTATGTAGACATTTTATCATCTCTGTCTTTCATTGCTATTGTTCTCCCAATTCTACATATTTTTATCCTTTTTCATTTCATTTTGAGTGATTTCCTCAAACCTAGCCCCTCTGTTTCTGGTGATATGTCAGTCTTTTTAAGTCTATTTTATGATACTTCAAATGGCATTTTCAACCTTTTTAATCTTATTTTTCTCTTTCATTTCTTTCACTAGCTTGATTTACATATTCCTCTGTTGTGTTATTTTTGTATTTGAGATATTGTATTTCAACTCATTTTAAAAGAGAAATCATGTGTTGAAAATTTCTTGTAGACTACGAAGAATTAATTATCTGAAATGGTGGTTTCATTTTGTGAAGTTAATCCTTCATTCTTTTTGGCTATGTTCCTCCTTCCACTCCACCCCACTTGCTTTCTTTGAAGTTTAGGCAACAATTTTCTTTTGGCTCGTCTTTGATTTTTACTGGTCTTAGAACAGACAGTTGGCAACGTACAAAGATTGAAATGGAAGCGACCTGCTCTGTAGCCTTGATTCACTCAGTTACTTTACATGCCTTCTTGTCAAATCAGTTATTCTTTGCCCAGGGGAGCATATCTCTTCTCAGATTCAAGAGTTCAGGGCATTGGTATAGATTATTGTGAAACCCCTTATCCCACCGTTTCTCTGCGGGTAAAGTTGTACTCTGGAGATGACCGCATTCTCAAACTTGTTTAACTTGCTTCCCCTCGGGCAGCTTCACAGAGTTAGGAGTCAAAGTCACAAGAAAATGATGGTGGTAACAGCTTTCAAAAAATTCAAATGCTTTTCTTATTCTTATTCACATTGACACGTTGTATCCTGAGCCAGTCCTAAGCATCTCTCTGCCAGGATGAGGTGGAGGGAAGTTTACAGTCAGATTTCAACACTGAAAATAGGATTTTGGCGTAAGCAATATAGTCTTGATAGATAGGCTTTGTCAAGGGTAACGATTTACACACGTCCATTTGCATTTCTTTTTAATAATTGGATATGCCTTTCAGACCTCTAACACCTTTTTCTAGCAACTATTTATTCTGATGGAGGACAGGCTTTCTCCTCTCCCTCTCCTTGGGTAGGCTTCACAGTTAGCCAGGAAGCACTTGGATAGTGGTCCCGAGTTGTCATCGTTTGTTTTTCCGTTTACTTTTTGAGAAGGGATTGAAGTAAAAAAATGCCTTTATTATATTTAACAGGAATACTGGATATTTTTCATATAAATTATTCATCTTAGAAGAAATTCTGTAAAAGCTTGACTTTTTGCCCCTAGGGATCATCTTAAAGGGTTTCAAACATTTATAATAGAAATATTCACAAGTGCCAACTATGAGCCTGTGGTTGTCCTCAATGTATATGAATAAAAAAGCATGATTACTACCTTTTTAGAACTTACAATCTTAATTTGAATGGCATCTTCTCCACAAATTCCACCATCCCTTATTTCTAGCAGAATTAGTTTTGTGAGCCAATTTGCCATTCTGGGCACAAAATATCTTCCTTCATTTGAAACAGAATTGATTCCTTCTTGAACTGAAAAAAGCAAATCTATATTTGAGGAGCGCCAGCCATGTTTAATGACCTTCTCTCTTCTTCAGTCCATTCCAGACTCACTTCCAACTTCTGGTCCTTTCTCATTTAAGATCTGATATACATCATTTTCAAATCAGTTCTTTACATACTTGATTCTATTGAAAGGAGTTCTTTTATATTTGTCATGTGTTTTCCATGAAGATTTAGAATGTATGTAGCATTAAACATGCTTGGCACTTAGCACTGAGCTCAAAGTGCATCAGATATTCAATAAATGTTGATGGACATTACATAGTTTTGGTGAAGTCTCAACGTCCAATTTGGGGGAAGGAGAGAGTCAATCTCCAGACATTTTTTTTTCTAATTTAAGGTCTTAACAACTGACATGATTAGTCTAGAATAAAGTAATTAAAATTGATTTGAGTTACTTAATAATCATGTAAGCACCAATGTTTTCTGTTAGAAAATTAAGCAATTAAGATGACTATTGATCATTACAGATGACGGTATAAATGCATATTTCCAAGGGGAAGAATTCTAAATATTTCATCAATGTGCCTAATCATTTAAACTAGAATCTTGTCTGCTGATAAATGATGCTTAAATAATGCAGATATAAACACATTGGATTGTTTGGAAAACGGAATAAACGTTAAATTTGAGTCTTTAAAATGAAAGAAAACATTCTAACTAAACAAAATGAGTAGTTACTTTCTAAATTCCTCAGGCATATCTAAAAATACTGAGAAAATGAAATAGCATGTTGTTATTAGGGCTGAGTTAGGTTGAGTCTGGCATACATTCAGGAAGAGAAAACAGTATAATATTAAAACTATCACAATTCAATTATTTGGAATTTATCCTAAATAAATAATCAGATTTACAGAAAGATTTATGTATGAGAATGTTTATTACAATTTTACTGATAGTAGTGAAAATTGGAAAAAAGTACAAATGCTCAACAAAATGAAATTAGTTGAATAAATTTTCTGATATTATTAGCTATTAAAATTCAGATTAATATATATTGCATTGGAAATTTTTGAAAATATAGAATTACTATATTTTCAAAGCAGAATGCAAAATTATGCACATAATATGATCCTAAATTTGTAAACATTTCATAAAATGTATATATCATATATCACATATAAAATGTACACTAGAAGAATAATTTAAACTTTTGCCAAAATATAGACAGTGTTCATCTTTGGGGAAGAGAAATATCAGAGTCTAAATTTTTCCTTTTTCCTTTTCTACATTTTTCAAAAATTTTTGCAGTAAAACAGTATTACTTGTTTAAATGGAAAATGAAAACCAGTCCCTACTAATAAACATACACAGTGCTATTTCCTCGAGTCTAAGAGAGCAGATTCTATAAACACTGTTGACCAGACCTGAGCTCCTAAGGCAGTCACCTCTACTTGTGCACAGATCTCATCTCATCTCATCTCATCTCATCTACCTTGTTGAGGTAGACAAACCAAAAAGGAAAAGAGAAAAAATATGTACAATATAGAATATTTTAGAGTATGTTTGAAAGAGAAAAGTCCTAAGGATAAACAAAAATAGAGCTTTAAAAGTGGGTGTGATGCGTTGGGTGGGGGAGGTGGGTATAGCCCACCTATAGTGGGTGAGGAGACATGGGCTTGGAAGGTTCACCAAGAAGGTGGCTTTAGAGTAAAGATTCAGAGGGTGATCATGAAAGATGGAGAAAAGAGAAAGAGCACACTGGGAAGTTAAGAATGCACCTAGAGTCCAGGAAAAGTATGGCAGCTGAGAACAATGGGAAGCCTTCCACCATTTTGAGCAGATGAGTAAAACCGTCTGATACATATCTTCCTATGATCACTCCATCATCCTCTGGTGACTCTGTTTTGTCTTCAGGATAAAGTTTGCTCATCTTAATGTGCCTATCTGTCCCACTCCTCTTTTACAGTTGCCTCATAGTCAGTATATTCTCCAGCTTTTTCCAAATTATTCCAAATAGATCCAGCGTGCCACTCTTTGATAAGCCAATTCTGACTTGTGCATTTAAACCACGAGTTTAGTGACACATTCTCTGTTATGGCACTAATTGGGTTTTATTTTAACATCTTTTAATTTGTATGCCTCTAGCCCCAGATGGTGAGCATCCTGAGGACAAGGACCCTTCTCAGAAGAGCTCCTGGTCATCGATGAATTAAAAGGAAGAAGATTTGGAGAAGAAAGCAGAAATCCCCAAACCATTTGGAAAATGGCATAACACAGTACCCAGGGGGGAAAAGTAATTCATTAGAAAATCACACCAGCAAAAGGTGAGATTATAGAGTGAAGCCCCTTCTTGACGTCACAAGTGGAACAGACATTTCTCTGTCCACATTTTCTTCCATCCTCATACCAACCCACACCTACCTTGTCCAAATTACGTATGTCATTAGACTTAGGCCTGGGAAATTTGGTAAGAAATAGGACTGTGTAAGAACTAGAATTGCTAGGTTTCTCAGAGATATTTTTACTGGATGAATTTTTGAAGACTTTGAGGGGCTTTTGATTTCTGACTATGTAAGGTCTGTCAACTAGAAGGTAGTCCTTACTCTCATTCTTCCTTAGACTGCTTCATGCCTTCTCCTTGGAAAGCAGTCTTAACTCATGAGAGCTACACAGCTGAGGACGTAACTCAGAGGAGAGAGAGAGGGTCCAATCTCCTTGTTCATGGCTGTAGTCCTATAAACAGGAAATTGTCTTCTGTGCACTTCAGTCCAGTTTAGCAGAAATGGAGGCTGTCATGAGAGCACACGAGAGAAATAAGGGCAGTGTATTGGGCTGGGGCTTCCTTTATGTTGTGTCATTTTTAACATGACTTGGTAGACATTTCAGGATATTGAGAAATCAGAGAACATAATTAAAAGAATACCAAGCATGTTTCCCATGCAATTCCTATACAGAGACTTCCATTTATGGATTATGGGGGTCAGTTATCCCGTAAATCAAAGGATGACCCAATGAGATGATGGAATATTCTGGAAGGGTCTCAGCATACACACTGACTTTCTTGTATTAAGAAAACATTGCACAACATAGCTGAATTAAAAGTAGTTTTTTTTTAAGATGTTCATTATGAATATCAATTTGGTGATTTTTTAAGATATCAATTCATGGGGAGTGGAGGGGAATTTAGATTTGTTTCCACACCTGTGCATTCTCATGAATTAAATTTGCTGTAGACTCAATAGATGTGTAGGATTTTTGAGATGTATGTAGGGAAAAAAGGAGGAAAGTATTCTAGGAATTACTGTTGATAATTTTTTACCTAAAGATGCCCACAGTATAATTCATACTGCTTTCAAAAGATTCATTTTACTGACAAGTAGGTTCAGATTTTTAAAAAATCAATTCTGAATTTAAATAAATTCACATAGTAAGTTCGTATTCCATGATGAGTCCATTGGCAGACATGAAAAATAAAAGTATTTTAGAACACATTTGAAAAAATGGGTATTGAAAATGAAAGTGAAGGTTTGCTGAGTGCTCTCAAAGTATTTCATTTAATCAAATGTTTAATACTGGTAAGCTCCACTCTTCTCTCATCCCACAAGGCTGCTCATTTTGCTGGTTCTGGGCTCCACTTTTAATCAGTCTGGCACTCAGTATGTGCACTGAGGGAAATAATTTCCCTATTTCTATTTTCTCCCATTGCAATAAGAAAGGAAATATTTCAATTTCTAAAAGTTATTTGAAATGATTTCTAGTGAAGTGGATTGTGTAGATGTATGGAAAATAGCAGTGTTTGCCAAGACAAGATCATTCTAAATAAACACATTTTTCCATTGTTTTACAATTCTCAAAACCATTTCACATATATTTTCTCATTATGAGATTCAATTCACTGAGAAAATTAACTGGAAATACAGTGATTTCTATGATTTGAGCAACTCTGTTATTGTTGTTCATTCCTCTGTACCAGTAAACACAAAGGATAGAGATTTAAGCAAACAATTTATAAATATTTTTAAATGCCTACCATTTACCAAAAAAATTTTAAGACTGATTCTCCATGATCCTATATTTCAAAGCAGGATTTTCATATTATATTTTATTTTTGACTTTCAAGATACACATAAGCTATCTTTTTCTATATCTATCTATCTATCTATATTTTATATATATTTTTATGGGGGTTTTTTTTGGTGAGGAAGATTAGCCCTTAGCTAACATCCATTGCCAATCCTCCTCTTTTTGCTGAGGAAGATTGGCCGTGGGCTAACATCCGTGCCCATCATCCTCTACTTTATATGTGGGACACCTGCCACAGCATGGCTTGATAAGCGGCGCCTAGGTCTGTGCCTGGGATCCAAACCTGCAAACCCCAGGCTGCCAAAGGGGAGTACGCAAACTTAACCACTATGCCACTGGGCCAGCCCCTATTTTAATATATACAATTTTATATACAGATTCTATTTAGAGAGAATTATTATTATATATAAATTGTATGTATTTAGATGTTATATAAAGATTATAATTATTATTATATAGAGATTATATATAGATAGATTATATATGTGTATATTCTAATTTATTAAAAATAATGGGCAACATATTTAAAACAAATCTGAAGAAGAATGATGAAGAGAGGAACTTATTGTGACTGCATATATACATATATACATGCATATATAATGTTTTATTGGAGAAAATTTAGAAAAATTCTGATTAACAAATTAAAAAAAAAATCAGCCATTATTCTATCACACTAGAGATAAGAACTGTCAGCCTTATTTAAAGCTCTGTTCTTTTCCAGTCACTAAACAATATGTTTGATTATATCTGTGTTCATAATCAGATACAGCATTCTCTTATATGGATGTGTCATAATTAATTAACCAAGATCTATCATAGAGAAGTAAATTCATGCTGCTATTTTGGTACTGTAAACTTCCTTGGGATTATGTATTTCCCCATTTGTGCTCTTTTTCTTTGGGTTAAATTCCTAAAATTATGTTCACAGAGACAAATTTAAGACATCGTTAAGGCTTTTACTACGTATTTCTAAATGGCCTACAAGAAAGGTTATACAAATGTATTCAGTGTCCAAGAGTGCTCTTTTCCACATATCTATGCTCACATTTTCTATTATTCATTATTATATTTGTCAATCTCATTGCAGAAAATTTGTGCAGTGTTCAAAAATAAGCATTTTTTGTTTCTTAGTGAATTTAAACATTTTTTTTCCATATGTTTACAAGCTCCACAAATACTTTTGTAAAAAGGTTTTTTTTTAGCCTTAGGTATCATTTTATTTTACTAATATTTTTCCTATCAGTTTTAAGAGCTCTTTGTGTTATATTTCATATATATATGTTTTATATGTTAAAAGCTCTTCTCTGCATATTTGTCATGTATGTTTCCTTTATATTGCAAAGAAGCTTTTTATTTGTATAGTAAAATCTGTAAGTTTTTTTTTCATTTATAAAGTATCTTTGAGCCCCACCTATGGGAAAGAGACATTAATGCTGGGGTATTAATAGTGAGTAAAATACATCTTGTCTTTCTTCTGGGGGCCTTAATGTATTGGACGAAAGAAAGATGCTAATTTAGAAAAACCACAGAAATGAATATGTAGCTATCAATTTTGGTAAATGCTGTGAAAGGATAGCAGAGGTTATGATCCAAGTGTTTTCCAGGTAGATCTGGTCTATGAAGTGGGTGTAGGTGGGCAGGAAATGGTGTTTGTGCCACTAACTGAAGGATGACTTGGTGTCCATTAGGTGTGTGTGGGGAGGAGTTGTGGGGCTTGGGGGTGGGAGGAAGGAGAGGTGGATGGCAGAACTGGATGGCTGCCAGTAGGTAACTTCCTTTCTGACTTCTGCATTTAGAGTCAAGCTTAGAAAGTCTACATCTCAAAGTTCTATCAATATGTTTATATTATACAACATATTTCTCTGTTTTTTTCTCTTTAAATTGCATCTTTCGTCTGTCTGAAATTTATTGGGTGTAGTGAGTAAGGTAGGGATGGAGTATAGTGGCTATTTGTGCTAATGTTGATGTTTTCCCACCAAATGGCTAACTTGCCCTCTTGATATTAAAAGACAGTGTTATATATATTAGATTTGGATAAATATTTTGGTCTCAAGTACCTATAAAATAATATCAAAGAAACTAGAAATTGATTTATAAACAGAAATCATGCCTGTAATTTTAATCATAAAAATGCAGAGGTATATCATAGAATGATACCTGGGCTTTAATAGATGCCATGGGTACCCATGTTGAACATATTACTAGAATAGAAATTAAATATTTGTTCTATTATACTCTTTCTAGAGTCTTAATGGTAGGATTCTGTCTCCACCAAAGTGACTTATTGTTGGAGGTCCTTCTGGCAGAGCTCTGTCTACATTTACCTTTCTTATTCCCTCTGAATAGCTAACAGCATTCCTTTTTCTATGATACCCATTAATGTATCTATCTGAAGAAACAAAAATACCAGTGTCCTTGAGGTAGGCAAAGTTTTTATAAACAGCACATAAAAAGCATGAACCTTAAAGTTAAAGACTGTAAAATTTTGCTGCCTTATAACAAACAACCTCTGTTCCACAGTGGTCACTGTTAAGTGAGTAAAAGGAAAAGAGGTATGTGGGAGAAGTTATTTGCAAAACACAGAGCTGAAAAAGAGCTTGATATAGCAGAATATATAATGGATGGCTTCAAATCCATCAGAAAACAATACAAAAACACACACAACCATATAAAAATACAGGGAAGACTTTAATAGGCATTTTACAAAAGAGAATCTCTAAGTGGTCAGAAAACATATGAAACGTTATCCAAACTTATCAGCCACCAAGAAAAATGCAAATTAAAACCACAAAGTGATACCATCGCACAGTCTCCTGAGTTTCTAAACACAATGCTGAGTGTTGCAAGGATATGGAATGACGCTACCCAATGGGACGCTTTGTGATGATGAAAAGGCTCTAGTCTATGCTGTCCAATATGGTAGCTGCTAGCTGCATGAGGCCACTTAGTGCTTGACTTTTGACTATAGGACTGACAAACTAAATTTTAAATTTTATTTCCTTGTCACTAAATTTAAATGACCACATATGACTGGTGGTTACTCTAATGGATAGCGCAAATATAGAGAATCTAGGGATTCTCTTGGTGGGAGTGTAAAGTAATACCAGCTCTTGGAAAAGTGTGCATCATTGTCTACTATAGTTGAACAGACACACGCTCCTAAGACCCATCAAGTTCACCTTCAGGTGTATATTCAAAAGTGTGCTCACCAGCATTATTCATAATAACCCAAAATGGGAAACACATAAAATGTCCATCAATGGCAGAATCAATCCATAAATGATAGTATGTTTACAATGGAACATCACGCAGCAATGACAATGAACTAACCACTACTTGGCATAACAGCACTGGTGATTCTCACAAACGTAACGTTAAGCAGAAGCCAGCCAGATGGAAAAGAATAAATACTCTATGACTCTAGTTTTATCAATATTATAAGGAGACTAAAATAATTTGTGGTGCAAAAAGTCATGACTGAGAGAAGAGGTGGGTGGGGGATTAGGGGTTGGGAGAATCTGCTTGCAATGGTCAACTTTTTGACCAAGGAGATGCACACACAAGTGTATTCACTTGTGATAATTTAAGCTTCACATTTATGACTTGTTCACCTTTCTGCACATATTCTGTATTTCCATATGAACAGTGAATACAACACAACAAATGGCACATTAGCAACATAGCAATGACATGAAAGATTATACCGTAGTGTCAGAAGAATTGATCAATATGTAAAATTGTACAAAAGTTACCTAATTTGTCTTGTATCTACTTTCCGTTTTATGTATACACAAAAGTGGTAAAACAAAAGAAACAGAGAAAAAAGTATTGCTTGAATAAGTATAAAATAGAAATTATAAGTGATAAGAAAACATTACATCATCAGTTTAACTGGCAGTGTTTTCTTTCAGAGACCCATAGAATAACGGCATGTTGTACAACCAAGTTTTCTTAGATTCAAGGAAATGTAGTATCTACTCCATTCTTGAGATTTCCTACAGTAATGTAAGGCACCTCCACAGAGAGGCCACCATGATGACCAGACAGGTCATAAATCCATTGTAAATTGGATGCTATTCCTGTTGAGGGCATACGGGAACAGAAGAATTAGGAAGCAAAAGAATTGATTGAGGAGGCATTGAGGAAGCAGTGGTTCCTGAAGGGAATGTGACATGTACATAAATAGGAATAAAAATGAAACTTGTCTTGCTCATTCCATCAAAACTTCCAAGGAAGCTTCTTTCCCAAGTTTAGTCACTCCTAATGAATCATGGTAATTTAATTAAATATTTTGCTAAAAGGAGCGTCTTTGTCTATGAATCGGTAAAGTCAAAGAAAGACATTTAGTGAAAAAAAAGTTATGGAAAACTAGATTTACATGTGCCTTGGTAATTAGTTCAGAATATCCCTTTTAAGTTGTCATACATCTAAAAATATTACTAAGATTTACTGGATAGGATCACCCCTGTGTCATAACCTAACGTATTTTGTTTGGTTGATGTGTGTGAGCATGCTCACATACTCTTCCCAGTCTTACAGCGCAAACGGAATCAGAACGCCAGGTTTACATTTTCAACATGGGTAGGTTTGGACTGGAGGAAGCAGGAATGCCCTGAGACTCTTTCACTTGAATTCACAGTGCTTTATTTTATTTATCCTCAAATCAAGTGGACTGTCTTTGACAAGCTTTGCATAACCGAGGATTTTGTGTAAAGACCTTTCAAATCTTGAGTCAGTGTCTTTTATGAGATAATTACAATGTCCGAGGCATTTTCAAGATGAGAAGGCATCAGGTATCACTTCAGCATTGTTATTTCCATTCTCCCTCTGACAAGAACTTTGCTGTACGAAAAGAACTGTTGGTTTTTTTAAATTCCGTCATGTTCAGCAATGAAAATAAAATCCAAAGAACGCATAAATTTTATCATGTTTTTTTTCCCGACCCTTTCTAACTTCTGCTCGATTTGATGTAAACAAAGGTAGGCATTCATAATCTTATACCGTCAGAAATTTTATTCTATGAACAAGAGAAGCAAGCAATAGCCAACAAACCCTTCTAGACATGTGTGTTGAAAAACCAGCACTTGCCTCTCAGAATCTATTTCCCCATTTATACTTCCATTAGATGTGTGATTTTGTTCCTGTCTTCGTCCCCACAAATCCATCCCCCACAAAGCCCAATGGCCATGGAAAAGCTGATAGCATCTTTAGCTCCTTGGAGTATCTGATTGGACCAGCAGAGCCAATCCCTGTAATCTTGCTAGTGTCCAACTCAGGAATTGGGCAGGTAAACTGATTCTTGCTAGTAAGATGAGGAGGGATGTCTTCTTCAAGACTGCTGGGAGAATGTCCTTCTAACTAGCAGAGATGCACAGGAAGAGATGGTCTCTCTGCCTCTACATCACATCTGTCTGTCCTGATGCCATGCCCAGAATTGCACAGAAATCTTACTAGGAAAATGAAGACAACCAACTCCAAAGATTGCAGAGCAGGAAAAAGGAAAATTCCTGGAAGCTCAATGACCTCATAGAGAGTGATTTGATTCTCTAACCTAAAGTCCACCTTACCCGTGGGCTTCCTGTGAACTAAAATCGGGACCTAGTTGACAAGCTTGTCAGATCTGGGGTCTGGCAGGCTGATGGAAACAAAAGTAGTGCATTTTATCATAGCTGACCAAATACAGTACCTATCCCTCGCCATGCTGAAACTGTTTGAAATGAAACATTACTTTCATCATAACGTTTGACCCATTTTTCTCTTAACAACATTTTTAAATAATAGGAAGGGAATTTAAACAAGTAAAAAATATTGTATGCCAAGTTCACAGATGCCCACAAAACCCAGCTATGCCCATTTGATTAGAGCTCTGGCTTAACACATGAGATGCTAAGAGACATTCCATCACCATGGTAAGAGGAAAACCAGACTATCTAAAACAAAAGATCTAGTTAGCAAATAATGCAGACTTGGTTTTAAAAAAGTAAACGTTTCTCTAAGATGTACCACTGTGTATCCAGCAGAATATCTAAGAAACAAAATTTGTGTTTTGTTCAGTCTTAGTCAAACTCTTTAAACACAGTAGTTTGACCAGATGAGGACTTTTTTTCCCTAAATGAAGAGTGTATCCCTGAAGAGAAACAAGAGAGAAAATGAGTAGTTAAAATAGTTTCTAAAGAAGAAATCATTCAATTCATTTCATATAATTTGGGGATAATTATCATATGCAAGGTACTGTGTGAGGTCCTAGAAAATCACAGATGGCTTAGGTCACAGATTCTGTCATCAGTGAAGACAGCTGGGGCCACTATCCAGAGAAAAGAGAGCTCATATGTGTGAGAATCTCTTTGGGCACAGAGAGTTTGATTATGTGCGACTAGCAAGCTATTCTTCATCGGTAAAACCAGATGAGAGGGAAGAGTCATGTTAATAAAGTTTGATGAGTCCAGAGCTAGCCCCTTTTGACTTTCTAAGCTAAGCAGTGCATTCATATCCTATCTGTCTGCTATGAACTGAATATTTGTGTCCTCCCCACCCCAATTCATATGCTGAAGCACCAATCTCCAATATCAAGGTGGTTAAAATCAAGGACAATCACCAATAACCAATCAGGCAAAAATACTGTTCAAAGCTTACAGAAGATGGAGAGATTATTTCTAGCAGGGGTGATTGGGGAGATTAATGAAAAAGGAATGTGAGCTGGGTTTCTTGTAAAGGAAATGGGGCTGCAGAACTCGGACCTTTTCCATTGGGCTGGCCCTTCCAAAAGTGTGTTCCACTTAATATAGACCTTAGAATCCTTCCATATTCAAATAATCTTTCATAGAGCTCAATACGACATGCCTGTCTTTAAATAATTGAAAGTATACCAGTTTATTCAAGATTCTGAGAAGGTCTGCAGAAAGGTTTCCAGAATTTCCCAAATGCATAACAAGTCATGAAAAAGAGTCTTGGGAATGATCTTGCAATTACAGTGAACCAGGCAATGTTTGGGGGCAGGAATGTGATATTCTGGAAGAGGTAAAATTGTGAGAACCTTTCATTAGGAAATGAGGTGCCAGACGGATGATTGAAGACTGGCCAAAAAAAGTCCTCAGACAGTTTGATGCTCCTTTTCTCGTTGTAACTTGGTAAATAACAATCCAGAAGGTTAGACAGACTTTGCACAAGCGTGAAACTGACAGAAGTAGAAACGAGGTACAGACCAAATTAAAATCATTCCTATCCCACTTAAACGTAGCTGGTCTAATGACAAGGCATACACAACCCACTTAAAAACTAGTAATATTTACCTCTTAAAGTTTTTCCAACCATGTTTGAAGACAAGGATGTGCAATAGCAATTTGCACAGCTGGCCACAAGCGCAACCAGTAAACCATGGCCACACACTCCACAGATTTCTATGCCACTCATGGTTGCCACGTCTCAAGAGGATGTCCTTTCTTGGAGCTCTGCTTTGGTCTTGCATAGATCTTTGACATGGTGAAGATTACTGATGTCACACAAACTGAGGTAGGCTTATTAAACCCCAGGCACAAAACAAGGATTCCCATGAAGATATGATTATTGGAAATTCTGCACAATAAACTAAACCTGGAGTAGAAATAAGAGGTACACATATTGGAAACAAGGCAAAATTGAATTTATTTGCAGAGGCTGTGACGGTCTGCCTTGCAACAACAAAAGGATCCACTATTAGATGGATGGGCACATTGATTAGTTCCAAAATATTTTAATATCTTTCCTGTAGGTCAGACATAAGTAATAAGAAAAAAATGTTGTAAAAGGTCTTCAAGCAATAGAACACAGGGTATAAAACACCTCAAGATGTACTCTGTGGAAGATCATTTCCATCAGCCCCAAAACGTGTTTATTACATCAATGACCACGCTTCACATCAGCTGCCCTTCCTCAGTCTGCAGGACAGGGGAAAGAATTTGTTCTTTTTTCTAACAGCCAAGAAAAACCATTGAGGGTTTTATGCCGGGCACTGACGTGATCTAATTTGGGTTTTAGAGAATTTTCTCTAACTAGAGAGAGGAGAATGGGTTACAGGGGAAAAGACCAAGAACCAGAGAGGTCAGCCAAGAGGAGGTGTTTTTGCTCTCAAGGAGAAAAAAAAAATTTTTTTTTAATTGTTAAAGGAAAACTGATTATCGACTCATTTCACTTCTGACACCAAATGTGTGTCCTACAATTTAATTCAATTCAGACACAACCTACCTGGAGTTAGTGCAGACCCTACAGGTTAAGGGGTCAGTCCCACAAGCCTGCCCCTATTCAGATGCCAATCACAAGCAGTGGGTCCCCAGGTTACTCACAACTCCTGCCCCACGTGGCTACAAACTGAGGGTTCCCACAACACCCTCCTCAGTTTCAATTATTTGCTATAATGACTCAAAGAACTCAGGAAACATTTTACTTACTATTAGCTGTTTATCATAAAGGACACAGATGACCAGCCAGATGAAGTACATAAGGTGAGGTCCAGGAGGGTCCCAAGCACAGGAGCTTCTGTCCCCATGGAGTTGGGGATGCACCACCCTCCCAGCACGTGGATGCCTTCATCAACCCAGAAGCTCTTGGAACACCTTCCTGTAGGGGTTTTTCTGGAGGTTCCATCAGGCTTGATTGATTAACACATTGGTTGTTTGTGATTACCTCAATCTCCAGCCCCTCCCCCTCCCTGGAGTCTGAGTCTGGGCTGAAATTTCCAACCCTCTAATCACGTGGTTGGTTCCCCTGGCAACCAGCCCCCATCCTCCAAGAGTTGCCTCATTAGCATAAACTCAGGTATGGTTGAAAGAGGCTTGTAATGAATAACAGAAGAGTCTTCTCACCCTTATCACTCAGGAAATTCCAAGGGTTTTAGGAGATCTGTGCCAGGAACCAGGGAGGCCATCCTGGATTAGGATGGGCCCTAAACCCAGTGATAAGTAACTTTATAAGAGAAGAGAAGACACAGGGAAGAAAAGGCCAGCTGAAGACAGATGCCCAGAATGGAGGGATGTGGCCACAGGCCAAGGGATACCTGGAGCCCCCAGACGCTGGAAGAGAAAAGGGAACAATTCTCCCCTAGAGCCTCCAGAGGGAGCGCAGCCCTACTGACACCTTGATTTCAGGCTTCTGGTCTCCAGAACTGTGAGAGGGTAAATGTCTGTTTTAAGGCAAGCAGTGTTTGGTCATTTGTTACACCAGCCCTAGGAAATTCATACAGTCCTGTAGTCCACTTCATGTCTTTTACTTAGTACCTCACCTCTTTCAGGGGTACTTACAGTTTAACTTTTAGTTTCAATTATCTCATAAAAGACCTGGTAATCAAATGAAGGGTGGAAATTCAGATGCCACTTACTCAGTTTCCCTACTTACTCACTAGGATTAGACATTTCAATTGCCTCTGGCTAGGAGAGAAGGAATTTACCTCAGGAGGTCAGCAGTGACTATAACCTCCTGCCTACGTGCTCTTTGAGGCACACCTTACCTTGGAATGCAAGATTACATCTCGTTCATCCACCCCCACGCCCTAATCTTTGAGACTAACTAGAACCCATCAACTTGCTTGACCAGATCACCTAATACTTTTTCCTTTGACATTTCTTTAGAGTAGAAAAATAGTTAAAATCGTATATAATGGCCCCACATAGACTGCACTGCAGCTCTTTCCTGCCCAAGGGTCCTGTCCCCATGCTGAATAAAGGCGCACAAACGAAGAATGGCTTGTGTCTGAAAATTCTTTTTCGACGCGCGACTCAGTGACCCCACACCACCACCATGCAGGTGGGGAGGTTTCGTCTGAAAGAGTGAACCTTTTTCAGCACACCTGAAATTCCACTCCTTAGGTGAGGCAGAAAGACCTCCCTGACAGCTTTGCCTGACCTCTTGGTTAATAAGCATATGTTCAAGGGGAGCTACAGGTAAGCTGTAGCTCAAAGGGCCTTCTGTGTGTGATTAAACTCTACAGCTGCCTCTAAAATCGATGTGTTGGTAGATAGTCCTAGTTCATTTTCAAACTAGGTAGGAGGAATTTTTAAATTAATTTTAATAAAGGGAGACATAACCTCTACTATTAAATTCTAAGAGGAAATAATGGATGTGATGGGAACATGAGGAGCGAGGCCTACATTGATTTTATTCTTTTCTTAAATTCACGGTTATCAAAGCCACAGTTAAAATATTTTAAATGTAAAATGCCAAGATGTGGATAATTAAACAATAAAATTCTGAGAAGGAGAATGTCTTAAAGGAATGACTCGTTATGAACCAGGAGATCAAACTATAGAATTATTTGATTTGTTGAATATAAGTATGTAGTTAAGATGGGAGAAATACATTCTGGAACAGTGGTTCTCAAAGTGTGGTGCCAGGACCATCAGCACCAGCCTCACCTGGGAAATTGTTGGAAATGCAAATTCTTGGGCACCTCCCCAGACCTGCTGAATCACTCTGGGGTGGCCTTCAAGCATCTGTGTTTTAACAAACACTCCTGGGGGTGCTCGTGCAAACCTCTGCTAGAATGTGGCTAAAATGAAAACATTTACCCTTCCGCTCTGCAAGCAGTTTTACAGAGAATGTGACAATTGTAGAAAGAGAATATATAATTTTGCTTCTTGAGAGAATCAGACATGTAACCTTCAAATGGTCTATTAAAGAGGTGGGCTATTTGGAAACCTGCATTTTATTGTGAAACCTTAGTCGTACAGATGAGGCATTTGCTTGAAAACTGGAAAGGCTCGCAGTGCAATTTGGCAGCTGATAAATTTAATTTGGCCAATGCTTGGAAGAGAGCAGTAGCTGGTGAGGGTCTTATTGCTGATGGCTGCCCAGTGGAGGACCTGGAATCAAGGCTATGGTTTCCCCAGCCTGAAGTAAATGGGAGCAGCCGTGTTCTAATAGGCTGCTCATCCCCTGCTGTCCAGGAAAGTCATTACTGTTCCAGAGGATGACATCACTTGTTTCCACAGCCCCATCCTGGGAGCTGCAGAACTGTGAATCCCCACTAAGTGGAGTCCCCACTAGATGACTAGAGGGGGACAGAAACTTCTGGAGAAACACTGAAAAGTTTATTCTCCATTCTCTCTTGATCCCCAGGAAAGAGTGGAATCGGTAGGTTCAATGTCCCAGTTTCAAAATCTTACTTAGGTTTCCAAAATGCTTCACAGACCCAGCTGTATGTGTTACATAAAACCTATTGGGTTTATTACTGATGACAGGCATAGCTCTAGTCAAAAGCATGCACGCAAAATTAAATTATCTCTTTGATAATGACAGGATTGCAATCAGAGAATGAAATTTGTTTTCTCGTCTGGTTATACCAAAAAGGCGACATTCAGCTGAGTTGTCCTCCCCCTTTGCTCACAGGAAAATCTGTGTGCATATCCGCATTCTATAATCACATAGAATATCTGCCTACGTGTGTTTAGGGAGTGCTTTGAAACAGGGCCATCATATAGCAGCAGGCAAATGGAAGTTAGATTGACTTTTCAGAGTGTGAGAGGGAATTGAAGATGCAAGTGAAATTGTTAGGGCAATTCCAGGCAATTGCAATTCAAAAGTGAATTCTTTGGGGGCCGCCCGGTGGCGCAGCGGTTTAGTTCGCGCTTGGCAGCCTGGGGTTCGCGAGTTCGGATCCTGGGCGCCTGCCGACCCACTGCCTGTCAGCCACGCTGTGGCGGCGTCCCATATAAAGTGGAGGAAGATGAGCATGGATGTTAGCCCAGGGCCAGTCTTCCTCAGCAAAAAGGGGAGGATTGGCGACGGATGTTAGCTCAGGGCTGGTCTTCCCCACAAAAAAAAAAAAAAAGTCTTTTTTTTGGCTTAATTATGATGTAAGACAAAATGAGGGGAGCCTTGGAAATCTTGAATATTGGCATTCAGTTTAAAAAATAATGAAATCATACGTTTCAGAAAGCTATAAATAACATACATATAGGATTCACTCATTCTCTCTCTCTCACACACACACCTATCTCTTTAATTTATAAACATACAGATAACAGTATCACTCTGAGTGTTGGATTTATAATGTAATACATGTGATTTTTGACCATTCTTGACATTCTTATTCTGAAAAAGGATATGAACTGAAAATAAATTACATTTATGTGTCTCTATACACTCTTAAAATATGCAATCAAAATGAGAATATTTCCAGTGAGACTGAAAATAATAAAACTCCATATAATTTGAGACGTGGAGAAGAATTTTAAAATGTATGTTAAAGCACAATAAAAATAAGGATGGATTCTAGCCCAGAATGTGATTTCAAGGAACAGTGAGATAAAAGGCCTTAGAGAGAGAGAATAATGATTTTAGAAAGTAAAGCAATTCCCAGGATGACTCTACCAGGGTGAGGAACTGTAACTATACCTTAAGCAAACCTTCCATGTCCCGTTGGACGCTGGGGCATCCTTGGGGTGGATGGGACCTGCCTCCAGGTCAGAAGGAGCTCATACTGCATCAGTCCAAGTCGTGCATCCATTAATAGAGGAACAGCAAAATTGCATACAAATGGGATCTTGGACCTTCTCCATAGATTAGGTGTGACTTCTTATAACTGTGGCCCTTTCTACCTCTTGAATTCTGTATGCATTTTTTAAGCAAAAAAACAATGTTTTATCTACTCTTAGAATTCACTTACCACAACAAATGCCATATATGAAAAACGCACAGCTAACATCATACGCATCATCAGTGAAAACCTGAAAGCTTTTCCTCTAGCGTCCAATACAGGGCAAGGATGCCCACTCTTGCCACTTCTGTTCAACATAGCACTGGAAGTCCTAGCCAGAGCAATTACACAAGAAAAAGAAATAAAAAGCATCCAAATTGAAAATGAAGCAGTAAAATTATTTCTGTTTGCAGATCACATGATCGTGTAAGTAGAAAATCCTAAAGACTTAACAAAAAGTTTCAGGATACGAAATCAACACACAAAAATCAGTGGCATTTCTATATACAAATAATAAACTATCCAAAGAGGAAATGAAGAAAACAATCTCATTTAAAATAGCAGCAAAAACAAAAAAATACTTAGGAATAAATTAACCAAAGAGGTGAAAGATTTGTACACTGAAAATTATAAGCTACTGATGAAGGAAATGAAAGAAGACACAGATAAATGGAAAGACATCTTGTGTTCATGAATTGGAAGAATTAATATTGTTAAAATGTCCACACTACAGAAAGCGATCTACAGAGTCAATGCAATCCCTATCAAAATTCCAATGGCATTCTTTACAGAATTAGAAAACACAACCCTAAAATTCATACAGAACCACAAAAGAACCTGGATAGCCAAAGCAGTCTTTCTCTAAGGCAAGTGTGAAGGGAGAACATCCATAAATTAGGAGGCCAGAAATGAAAAGCTCATCATCCCTGATACACTCTGAAACTGGTTCAATTTACATCCTTTCAATAAGCACCTTCATGGAATATGCTTTGTTATCTGATGGACTGAAATGATCCTTTAAAAGCCAGGATTTTACACTTGATGTATCTAAGTTATTTAAAGTAACACATAACAGTAAATATTCATCACCAATAGAAATGATTTCCCCAAAGGAGAAAAATATAAATAAATTGAAGACTCCATTGAAAGTAGATTTGTTTCTAATCCAAGCCTAAAAGTGATTACTCATAGGAATATTGAGTTATAACAAATTTTGGCTTCCAAGTTTGCAGACGGCTCAAAGATAGAAATATTTCAAATGCTTGGTGGGGGTTTTTTTGCCTGGTATTTGAAAAGGAATTGCTCTAAATATTTTGTAAAATTTCAATGAAGTATCATCATGAGTCTCTCATTTCTTTAAATCAATTTGCATTATTTAATGAGGTTGGCATATAAACTTCCATTAATTCAAATACATGTGACAAGTACAAGGGGAGGGGAGTAACATTTTGAGACAAATTTTTCTCATCCTATAAATGGGAAATAATTAGGATTTTTGGAATTTTGCTGTGCAAATTTACATTAATCCCACTACTTTTTTTCTTTTTTGGTGAGGAAGATTAGCCCCGAGCTAACATCTGTTGCCAATCCTCCTCTTTTTGCTGAAGAAGATTGGCCCTGGGCTAACATCCATGCCCATCTCCCTCTCCTTTACATGCAGGACTCCTACCACAGCATGGCTTGATAAACAGTGTGTAGGAGCATGCCTGGGATCCGAACCTGCAAACCCCAGGTCGCCAAAGTGGAGTGGGAGAACTCAACCGCTACACCACTGGGCCGGCCCCAATCTCACTTTTTATGTTAAAAACATATGTTGAATTAACATATTGTATTTATCTCCAAGGAACTTATATAGAATACTTTCAATTATTTCACTTTTTAGATTTATGTGTGTGTATTTATATATATATCTCAGAGATCTTGCTATTCTTCTTGAGCATTTTTGAAAGTGTTATTAGCTAGAAGGTTACGCAAAGTAGACAGTGTGGCTGCATAAATCATGTGACTTTTGCCAAAGAAGAAATCATACACTTCCACATCCCCACACCCTATATACATGAATATCTATATATGTGTACATATGTGACGTCATGCACTCCTCCGCATACTATATATGTATGATGTCATATTTCCACATCTCTCTCTCTATATATATATGTGTATATCTTTTATTGTTTCTCTCTCTGGAGAACCCGGACTAATACAATTGCCTTTGTTTTTTATCCCTGAAGTAATTTGGAATGTTTAAGCATTGGAATGTAGTCTCTTAGTAGAGGTGGAGACAAACTCTGGCATTTCGTTCCTTTTTCCTGTGGCTAAGTCACTATTAATAATGAGATTACCGAAGCATCTGTGAGCAGGGAATTAATCATAAACCACCAAGTCGTGAGTGGTAAGCATACAAGTGGTGATTTCTGAGAAAAAGGTTTTGTGGTTGCCTATCAGTAATACCTTTAATTCAAATGAGACTAAATTTGGCTTTTAAGTCTGACAAGGCTTCTAATTCATGTTTAAGCCCTGTTCCATGACTTATGCTGGAATGCAGACATGAAGAAGACAGGAGCCAAGCCCTAGACCATTTACAGAGTAATCCAGGAGGGAGATGTGCACACAGTGGGCCACGTTGGGAGGCGAAAATATGACCAAACCACCCCATTCACAGCTGGTCACCCCAAACCATGCTTTTGTACGATGTGTCCTCCTGTTCTGAATCTGCAGCCAAAACAAGGCCCCTTTGGTTGGAAATGCCTCCATCATTTCTGCCTCCATTTAATCCTATTCCTTTCTCTCTCCTCCTTAGAGAAAAAAAGATTAGCTTTATCTGGCTTCGACAATGTCTAACAAATAGCCTGTAGCTACTTAAATCTTTCCCAGACAGAGGCTATTTTTCCTTTTCTTAATGGTTCCCTTCAGATACTCTTTAAAAAAGAAAAAAAAAAGATCCCATAGGGTACTCCAGTGTTTCTCAACCTCAGGGTGACTGTGTCCACCCATGGGACACCTGGCAGTGCCTGGGGACATCTTTGGATGTCACAACAGGGGGGAGGTGTGTTACTATTGGTATCTAGCTGGCGGAGGCCAGGGATGCTGCTTGACATGGTAAAATGCACAGGACAGCCCCCCCCAACCAAGAATTATCCAAGCTTAAATGTCAACAGTGCCAAGGTTGGGAAACTCTATTGGAACCCCATCTCCATAATTCTGACTCGCAGTGGAGGAAACATCACAACAGAATTCATGTAACTCTTGACTAGCATACTCGCTTATTATAAATCTAGCATGAATATGGGGTTCTTGGAATTCCTAGAATGGTTAAAACATTTTGTACACATTAATTCCATTTTCTGGTTTTTTTGTTTGTTTCAATGAACCTTCAAAAACCCTCAATTGTATGCGAGGAGTTGAGGGCACAAAGGTACATAAAACGTCCATGTGCTGTAAAGTCTAGTGGAGGAGGTAAATATGTAACCACACACATGAGCATACTGCCTGATTTAACAACGGGCTGATCCCAGGCTCTGTGAAGCCAAGAAAGGAACTAACTCTCCTTGGGAAGCTTGGGCATCTTCAGAAAGTTGGTGCATTGGATGCGGGCCTTGAGGGATTGGAGGGTACCCGACGGAAAAGAAGAAAGTAGGGAAGCAGGATGGCAAGTGAAAACCCAGTGAGTCAAGAAAGGGCCAGTGTCTTTGGAGACATGAAAAAGCTAGTGCAGCTGAAGCAAATTGGAGACCAATCTCAGCAGGATGGCGATATTGAACACAGGGTCTATTGTCACGGTTTTAAAGGTGATTGGCAGTTCGGGAAGTTCACACAGAGACTGTAGACAGCACTTTCCAAATGTGCATCAGTCACAGAAAGACAAGTGCTGGAGCAGATTTTTTCCCCTCTTATTGTTTTGCAGTAATCAAGTGGGTTTCTCTCCATCTGTGCATGTCTTGCAAATATCTTTTTAACACACATTTCATTTTCTTTATCTTTTAACCTCAAGAAGAGCAAGTTGTAAACAGCCTGCAGGAGATGTGACACAGCAGCATGATGCTTTTCTGAAGCTGCTTGTTGCCTTGTAGATGCCCTGCTGGGTTGGGGGGGGTGCATGGAAGAGAGGGGTTAAATCAATAAACAGATTTCAGCGAAGAGCGAGCCAGGGAAGCTGGTCTGTTCTCATCTGGATATTCACGCTGTCCCCTAAGACTCCAGTCTTGGCTTTGTGTCTGGGTTAAAGATCTCAGGGTTTCCTGGGAGAATGTTGACTTCCTTTCAAATTTAGTCTCTCTTGTCCACGCCCACTGCATCTGACTGAACAGACCTCCTTTCAGCTCTCACAAACTGAGATTTCTCTGCATCACTCTCTCTCCACACCACTTCATACTACCACCAGGGTAGGCTCCTAAAAACATCTCTAGGTTATTCTGAAAAACAGACAGATGATAAGGATGAAAAGAAGCAGAAAAAAGAAATAGAAATCCAAACTCCTCAGCCCACACTCCCTCCACAATCTGCTGCCCACTGGATCTAGTCATGACGACTTCACCTGCCATGATCTCTCCATCTCCAACAGCTGGGTGATCTACTCTGCCCCTCGATCAAAGATTTGTCCAGATCTGTTTCCATGGCCTCCGGGTCCAGTCATGTCTGGATGAGCTGAGAGTTCACTGTCCGTCATCTAACATAGGGAAGTATGTGACCTGATTTATGCTTGCGAAGAGTGACCTAAATCTAATGGAGCTGTCACATAGCCTCATCCAATCCTATCCCCTACTCAATTGCATGCTCAGTCTTTCCATTTGTCATTCACTTAGCAGAATCAACAGATGCCAGTGAGCTCGAAGAACTATTATAATAGGAACAATTGCCGCCAAAAAGGCTACGTGCACGTTTATTGCAATTGATGTCCATGCCCGTGAAATGCATGGCAGTTTAATTCTTTAATTTCTCATTCACCACTCTTGTTATGGAGCTACACAGGTATTTAATGCTGTATCATAAAGCTCTGTACTCGGAGGAGAGAGCAGGCAGGAAGTGGATGTTTGCAAGTGACAGGCTTGTAAAGGTGAGTGTAGCAAAGATAACGGATTGACAACGTGGTGCTGTAGTGATGGTAATGGTACTTTGTATTTCTCCAGTATCATTCTTCACAGAACTCAGAGTAGTCAGAAGTGATCTTTTTATGGCTAGGAAAATTCCTGCAAATGAGTACCAAATTTTATTCTTAGACTTAGCTAATCATTATTACCAAAAATGTGGTTTTAAAATCATGAGGTAGATGTCTATTATATATTACACGGTGTACATTGGATATAGTTAGCTATAGATAGGTCGGTGATAGATGGATGGAAAGATTGATAGATAATAGATGGATGGATGGATTAATGCATGAATGGATGGACGGATGGATGGATGGATGGATGGAAGGATAGAAGGATGGATGGATAGCTAGCTAACTAGCTAGATAGATGAGGGATGGATGGATAGATGGATAGATAGATAGATGATGGATGGATGGATGGATGGATAGATAAAAGATGATAGATGGATAGATCGATTGATAGATACATAGATCAATAAATAGATAGATACATAGATAAAGTGTTATTCTCAATGAGATGGTAATATGATGGGGAAGGCAAGGCAAAAATATAATATCAATGGAAATATAAAAAGCTATACTGTAATATTAGAAAGTGATGCTTTCATTAGCATTCTTTCAAAAGACACTCTAAATTTTTAACCTAGACTTCAGCGCATCCAATGCATAACAGTAATTGACAGTCAAAACAGCAAGTATAAGGCACTGCAAATTCCTACTGTGTCTCCTGAGTTGTCAAAGAAATACTGAATTATGAATTCAGTCAGGACAAAAGTGAGATTAATTTTAGTTTATAGCCCAGTAACTAATCAGTATTTATTTGGGAAAAAATCCCAGGGGCTGTCAGCTTTTGTTTGGGTCTCAACAGAGAGCGGTATTGGGTAAAACTGTGAAAAAAAAAAAAAGAATAACAGAGGTAAGATGACCTGGATGCCCTGTATTTCATTTTTCTGCTGTCATTTGTTTTTAATTTTAGCTTGCTTTTTAATTTAAAATAAAAATAATGCACATACATGGGAGAAAAAAATCTCAAAGGGAAAAAGGAGGAGCAACGAAGAATAAAACACTGTCATAACCCACACCAACAACCCTTTTCATACCCCTGGTGTATTGTTTTTGTGTACACATATCTGTGTGTAGGTTTGTATGTTTATGTATGCATAATACATATGTACACATATTTTTCCACAAATGGAGGATATTAGACACATTCTTCTGTACCTTATTTTCTCTTTAAATAGTTTATCTTGGAAAACTTTACATACCATCTTATATACATCATAGCATCAAAGTAATCTTCACTGTGGAGGTCTCACACTTGATTTCACTAATCCCCAATTATGGCCACCTGGGTTATGTCCAGTCTTTTGTTTTATAAATAATGCCAAAAAGAGACTTTTAGTCTATTGAGCTTTGTGCATATATTTGAATATATGGGGTAGCATAAATCTCTAGATTTGAGATTGCTACATCAAATTTCTTTCCAAAGAGATGGCACCAGTCTACACTCCCACCAGTAATGTATGAGCCAGAGTTTCCCCACATCTTTGCCAATATTATATACATTTTCAAATATTTCAGGCTTTGTCAAAACAACAGGGTAAAAAACGTATCTATCTACATCTAATCTGTTTTAATTTTCCTGTTAATATTATGAATGTGGTTGGACAATTTTTCATATTTTTATAAGCAAATAGTATTTATTCTTCCATGAAATATCTGTTCATGTCCTTTGTCCATTCTTTCTGCCAGGATCTCGGCAACTCAAATTGTAAAAACTCTTCCAATACCAGGCAAATTTAGGTTTTCTATATAATATCTTGTGTGATTTTATTCTTTTGACTTTTCTTGCTATTTTTGCAGGAATTATAGAGTTTTTTAAAATGTGTACTATCAAATTTATCAATCTCTTCTTTACGGTGTCTGGGTTTTTGCTTTGCTTAAGAAATGCCTCTGATACACTAAGATTATCCTAAAAAATATTATCCCATCTCTTCTAGTCTGAGTGTTTTTCCTCCTTTTAGGGTTAAATCTTTGATCTACGTACAATTTTCTTTGTTGAAAGGAGTGAGCATTTCCTCTTTTTTTCCCCCCAAATTGTTAGCTATTTGACACAATACACGTATGGGGTGATCTAGGGGTTCTGGGTTGGTTTGAATTGCTGTCTTTATTAAAAGTAAAATTTCGACATATACTGGGGGACAATTTCAAGATTCCCTGTTCTTCTATTGATCTGTCTAATCACACATCTATACTAAACTTTTATTAAAGTTGCTTAATAACATGCTTCCATATCAGGCTGGCTAGACAGGTTTATATGAATTAAGTTCATGGGGAAAAAAAATGGGAGAATTACCAAAAAATTTCTAAAAATACATGAGCATATATTATATATAATTCAAATATACTTTATTATATATATTATAAATTTTACGTATATTTACTGAATTCTCTTCTTGTTTCTAACAGATTTTCAAATAATAGTGTTGATGTTTTCCAGACATACACTCCCATCTGCAAATTATTGTGTTTCTTCCTTCCTAATTTTTATTCCATGTTTCTCTCTTTTGTCTAACAGCATTGACTGGTAATTTCAGAACAATGTTAAATCCTACCAGTGACAGTGGGCATCCTTATCTTACAACGACTTTAATAGGAATTTTTCTAATGTTTCCCTGTGAATTAAAGTGCTGGTTCACGGCTGAAAATACTTATTTTTTTCATAATAAAATTATCATTCCTTTTTTATTACCCATTTTAGTCAGAGTAGACATTGAATTTTATCAGATTCATTTTGGCACATATGGATCATGTGGCTTATGTCCTCTGTGATTTATTATCATGGTGCAGGGCATTAATAGATATTGAGCCATTTTTGCCTTTTCTGGAATGAGACAATTTTGAGGTGCATAATAATTTTGAAATTCAATAATATTACAAGGCATTTATTCTTCAGCAACAGGTGTCAGTGCTGGGCAGAGACTCTGATATTAGGGTGGGCAGCTGCAGAACTGAATTGCATTGAGTGATCTCCATGGTGTTGGGTGACTTCCCCTAACAGCAGGCACGAGGTGCGGGGGAAAGAACAAGACAGACCCTGTTTCTCACCTCCAAGAGCCTACAGATTAGCTTTCCCGTCACTTTGCTCATGAATAAAGGCATTTGTGTTTATTTCTGTTCCTACGCTCTACAATTCTTTTTATTTATTTTTTATTGAGGGCTTTTAAACAAATAAAGTGAATTACACTTAATCTGAAAGAAAAGGGTGGATAACCCCCAAACTCATTTTGACCACATTTATTTGAGAGCTTTGGAAATTTCATTTATGTTTGTTTGGGGGCAAAAGCCTAATTTTTGATTCATCTCAACACAACAAAATTAAACCATTGGAGTGATGAGAGTAGGAATTTTATTTGCACATTCCTGCCGCACCCCCAATCTGATCATATTTCCCTTTAAAGTTTCAGGTGGAGCAGACTGTGAAATGTTAAATTTAAACCACTGATCTCATGCTTCAAGAAACACCATTAGTCCCAAGAATCATTCAGTTTGAACACAGCACAAGAAAAATGTTGAAAAAGTCTAAAGAATGAATCAAATATAATTAATTGGAAAATGATAACTGTTATAACCACCTTTAAGTGATTACTAGAATTACCATAATGCCACATTTTCACTTTTTAACAAAGAACATATTAAATTCAGAATTTGTGCTTTTAGAATTATTTTTTTAACTTTGAGAATTTAAAAAAAGCTTTCGGCACCTTTCTAATATGCAATATAAATTAACCATTAATGCTCCCACATTCTACATACTACATTATGTCCTGGAGATGGAGCAGAAACAAGCCTGAAATACCCATTGAACTTATAACCCTGTTGAGGGAAACCAGTCATTAAAGAGACCAATACAAATCAATAATCAATAATAATGTGGGCAAATGTGATTCAGAAGAGTATTTAAAGGTAGCACTCTAATTTAAGCCCAGAGATCAGTCTTCCTTAGCAATCTTATGAAATAATTGGACAAATACAGAGTAAAATGTCAGTTACAGTTTGAGCATAGCCTAGTTTAGTGGCCTAGATAATAAGCAATTGAACATAAATGCAATAAGACAGAAATGTTTATCTTTGCCCCCAAACTCTATGCTTTCTGCCCATATTCTTATGATATATGCGGGGTTTAGTCATCGTTTTGCTCATTCGATTGTCCAGTAATTTGTCCTTCCATGCTTCATTCGTTCCCTCAGCGGTTGTTTATTGAAGACAAGGAACATTATCCAATCCCAGGAGGCCAGAGTGAGATAAGCAATGTCTCAGAGTGTCTAGTCCAAGAGCTGGGGCAGTAGATGAAAATATTCTAACTCCATGTACTGGATTACATGAAATGTAATGTGGGTATATAGAATGTGGGTACACAGAAAATGCGACGAGAGCAACGAGTTCACACAAATTGTGCAACAAATGAGGTTTGGAGAATGTGTCACAGTTCACACAGCATGCTCACACACCGTTGCTTGATTTAATTTCACCCTCTCCCTAAGGACTCATCACCAGTTGACAATAATGGAATTGTCGTCTGGAGTAGTTGCAGGATTGGGCCAAATTCGAGCATCCAGCAGGTGGCCTGTCCTCTCATAGCAGAGCCTGTCTTCCTTTTATTACATTAGATCGCATTGATTGTGTTTATGTGATACGCATTTATTGTGGAAGACCATTATGTGAAGTCCATAATTTATCCTGTAAATGCATTTTATCCTTTATCTATTACATTATGGAGGTCTCCGATGGACCTTTTTTGGTCCAATATTTGATGGATGAGGTTAAAAAGGATTTGATAACACGAGGCAGTTGCATGGAGTCAAACCCTGGTCAGCATGTGGTGTCATTTCGTGCAAGCAACCCAAGTCTAGATGACTGTTTTCATCAACATCAGGTCACTCCTTAGTGTGTTAAAGGACCTCATTCTGAAAAGCAAAACAAAAGGATCATGTTCCTGAACTGGCAACTGAATCTTTCTTTTGTCCCAAGTCCAGTCGTCATAACTGATTCCTAGATGATAATGGCATTAATCAATTTTACTGTGAATCAGACAGCAATAATGGGTAAACTACATGGAAAACTTGGACTGATAACATATATTCTCAGTTCAATATCGAACGGCCCTGATTGTGAAGGTCTCGTTTGCCCCTTGAAATACCATAGAAAGCCTTAAATTAAAAATTAAAATGCTGTTTGCATTCATGTGAAAACACAGAAATGAAAGTTGGGATACATCCTTACAGGATGCTACTATACATTATTAAATTTACCAGGCAATCGTTTGCCTTATATAACGTTGGCCTTAGCTTTTAAAGGTAATTTTTGAAAAGGAATCGTGGTATGTTTTTACTTACAAAAAGTTCACTCTTGTAAGAGTGAACTGGTTTCTGGCATAAAAATTTCACTTGAAAATAGCTGAACGAAGATCAAGGGGAAAACGGAAAAAAGAATGGTCCCACGCTTTTACTGTCACTTCTAGATGTTTTTTTTAGTCTGTTATTTGAAAAATAGTTTTGGAACCAGCTATGTTTTTTTTGGATGAATTCCTCCAAGGATCTCTCTTTTGTTATGATCCTCATTTGCCATCAAACTGAGTGAGGACCCAAAGGAAGCCAATCTTCTAGGCACAGGTGCAAGATGGGTGGACCTTTGGACATTTCCCTTCCATTCAACCTACTGAACTGTTTGGGTTCTTTGGGGTTCTAATCCTGAACAGGGCCTCCGACTGGCTCCTCCAGCAGGCTGCCAAGAAACGCCAAATCTAGAAACCAAGAGCATCTTCTCACAGGCTGCTTGGGTTGTTGGGGTTTTCCTAAAATATGGGACTTTATTAAATCAGCTTGCCTTTGAAACCTAGGTGGATACTAGTGAAATCTTTCCTCCTGAAATGTATCCAACTCATTTTAATTGGATTAAGTAACAAATCAAATGAAGAGAAATAAGGTTCTGCTAATTAACAATACTATTGTTGCTATTACTCTTAAGCCTCTAGGGGATCAGACCAAACAGATGCTTCTAATGATCGTCTTCAACATATACAGGAATATTTCAGTCTGTTTTCTGAGGCGCTCTTGCCGTAAGCAATTCAGAGAAACAGTACCAGCTTCTCAGGGTTGTTCTATTTGCAGTTTACTATCCGATGGAGTAAGCCCTAACACAGGGATGGAGGCATCATGACTAGTTTTATTTATCTAATAAAAGGAACTCCTATCCTCAAAATTGGTGAAATACAAGTAAACACTCAAAAACGTATTGATGGAGGTTTTCGATTTCACGCTTTACTCTGACAACGCAGAGTGATTAGAGATGCTCATCCAGAAGCCCAGGGAGCTGGGGGTGAGACGTAATGGAACATCCACCTTTGTGAGGTTCTAGTCTAAGTCAACAAACACACACATGATGAGAAATACGGACTCTGGTCATTCAGTCCTCCAATGAACCCACTGGATCATTTCACGCTTAAAGAAAATAAGGTGTGGAGAGTTTGAACAACGAGCCCAAGATAGTGCCTGCTAATCAATGACGGAGCCGAGACAGGCCTTTCGTGTCCCAAACTCTCCTGTATCAGCAGGGCACGGGGCTCATCTACGATTCTCTCCCCACTCAAAGTCACAGGGTTTACACGGGTCCCTGTGATTTGTTGGCAAGGAGAAAACTCCAGAAGGAAACAGTTTTCTTTGATTTCGGTCTTACTGGTAAAACTGTTTTATTTATAAATACTTAGTATAAAAAGAATGCGTGTAGTAAGACCAGAAGAGAAAATAAGGCATATTCTTGACACCTTGGGATTTTTATAGATTAAAACTGACAAGATACTACATCAAAAAAAAAAAAAGAAAGAAAGGACATCCAAATGGCCAAACACACACACACACACACACATATATATAATATTTTTATACTTTAAATGTATATGTTTATATATTACAAAAATGTTGATTTATATGTTTTTATATACATCTGTTAATATACAGTATATTCACATTATATCTATTAATATACAGCATATTCATATTATATATGTATCTCTTAGCTCGCTGTGACTTTCCTTCATGTTGTGTGTTTCTCGAATATATATATATATATATTTAAAAAGGGTGCTCAACTTGGTTAGTCTCAGGGAAATTAAAATTAAAACCACACACACCAGAATGACCAAATTACGAAAACTTTGGAAAGACTGGCCATATCGAATGCGGAGAAAATGTCGAGTTACTGGAAATCCACCAGCACCTGCTGACCCCAAGGCATATTTTAAAACAGAAATTCTCAAAATGGAGGGAGCGTTCTCTGCCCCCAAGAGCCAAAGAGGACATGAAAGAATCCAGCCCACTGCCCCTTCACAGAACCAACCGAGACAGCGTCTGAGCAAATATTCTCTCTGCTGTTGCACAGCAGAAATGATACAGCTCAGATTGAGAATTGTGTTCAGATTTAATCATCCCTAGCTAAGCCTGATCACTGGCTGCGGTTAAGCTAATTTGCTCTGCAATAAAACTTCGTGGAAAAGAGAATTTGCATCCTGATAAACTGCATCGCAGGATAGTTAAGTTATGCTTATGTAGAAAAAATACATATATTTCATATATTTAGTATATTTATACTGCATACTATAGTCTTGGATATTATTAAAGAAAAATAGCCATCTGGGAGGACCACATTCACAAATATTGACTATTATGTACTTTAAGCTTTTAACTATTTTATCGGCTAAAACTATTCAGAATTAGAGTTCTAGTCTGTATACTTTTGACTTCTAATGAGGTTAAGGATTTTATCTTTATTTTGACTTATTTCATTTCCTTTATGTATAGACTTCAACTATTTTGTTACCTTTTTTTCTATTTGAGCATTTTTGATATACTGTTGTCTATTGATTTACAAGAGCAATTGATAAATTAACAATCGTCACGTTTTCTCTCTGATAAATGTTGTGATAATGAAGTTTGTCTGCTTTTTATTTATATCATCGGTGTAAGAGCCTTCTCGAACACAGGTTGAGGTAAACCTTCCTTTCTATTTTCTCCTAATTCTTTTACCACTTCATTTCATGAATAAGACTGTTATCCTCCCTGGAAACATTTTGGTGTTTGGTGTAATGATCTATCTTGTCCCTCCTCTCTCTCTCACTGACTGGGAATCCTGTCTTTATATTTTAAACGTATGCAAATGTGCACAACATTGCCACCCGCACACAACTGGGGTTCATTTCTGGGCGTCTTACTATCATAACTGAAGCTGTGTTGTGTTCGTGTTAACTCTTTTGTCTTTTGAATTAAAAAATGTTCATTCTTTTGTCCGGTTCTTCTGACATTTGCCTCGATTTGTAAATACACCCACTGCAAGCATTTCAAGTTCACTCTGACTCACACATTTGTCTTCAGTCCTTTTACACCCTGATTTCCTTTCAGGAGTTCCTTCTTAAGTTAATTTCTTGGTTGTTGGAATAACGTCTTTAAAACCATTTTCTCTGGAGAGTGCAGACAGCATGTTCTTTACTCTGCTTGTGTTGGCGCCTCCCGAGCTACGTGGGACCCTCAGGTCTCAGCTAGCAGCTCCCTCAGATTTTTGGAGATGTTTCTCCTTTGTTCAGAGTTCTGGGGTGCACAGGGTAAGCTGACGCTCTTCATGCTGTGGCGAGGCGTTTTCAGGAATTTTATTTGGCCCTGGGCAAGTCCTTTGATGCGGAACTTGACGTCTTTAAGTCAAGTTTTCTTCTCCTTCCTGTGCTTCTGGTTTGGAGTTTTTCTTACACCTAAATTGGAGTTCTGAGTCGGCCACCTGTCTATTGTCATTCGTCTTTCCTTCCATTGTTCTTGGCCATTTGTTCATTCCTTGGTTTGGCATCACTTCCTCACAGTTTATTTCAACAATTCAGGTTTCTTTAGCATCCAGTCTGCTCTTGTCGCCACTGCTGTCTTCATTTGGTTTTTCAATTTTGTCTCCATTCTTTAATTTCTGATTTCAATTTGCTTCTCCAAGGATTCCATTTCTGATTTATAGATGTACCTTCCCCAGAGTGTGTGCATGTGTGAATTGCTAAGAATATTTCAAATAGTTGCTCTTGCTAGTTTCAGTAAGTTTTGGTATATAGATATCACCCTTCATTCAATCTCAAATTTTAGTTGATTATGTAGGGAGAATTCGAGTGGATTCATGGGGCTTAGACATCCAAACTCATATTGATACCCTAACCTGACATCTCTGATTTCTAATCTCTATATTTTTAACATAAGGAGATCACATCGTGTATATTCTGTCTTGTTTTTTTCTCATAACGTCCTGTCATAAGCATTGCTTCTGTCTGTGTCTGCACTACATCATATGTTTATGTTCCTTAGTCAATTTACATATTCTCACATATTTAGATTGCTTCTAATTTTTAGGTGTTATAAACAACATGATGATTCCTATCCACACAAATCTCTTGTATTTCCGACAGTTCCTTTAGGAAATGTTCTAAAATTGAGATTACTCGGTCAAAAGTTATGAATACCGTAAAGACTCAACACCAATGCCCAAATTGCTTTAGAGGAACGCTCTAAAATGTTTCCAATCCTACTAAGACTATTAGATGCCAGTTTTTTAGGTAAAATATCTTCATCTTTTTTTCTTGCTATAACGCAGGAGGTTGTTTTCCTTGCATAATAGCCATCTGCTTTTTTTTTCCTTTATAATTTGTTTGTGTCACTTGGCCACTTTTTTGTTCTGGTATTAAGTATTTTCCACTTGTTTTCTAAGTGTTCTTTTAAGATGATAAACTATTACAATATCTGTTTTTATATCTATTACAATTGATTTTCACTTTGTGGAATTGTTTTTTTAATAAACTTGGTTTAAAAAATTTCACCATCTGAGATTAGGCAAATCAATTATACTTGAACTATCTTGACCTGTGATGATCATATTGATCTCTGTCTTTTTTATTCTCTATTGTTCATTTTGGAAATAACTGTGTCAATGCAGCTATGATTGTTTTTATAACTGTCACAGCTATATTTTAGGCAATGAAACATTTCCTGTGTTTCTACTTCTATCATTTATCAAATCTATTTTTTTTAGTTAATAAAATAAAAAAGAAAAGCATAAAGACCGGTTTACTCAATATATGACATTTTTTTGAGCTCCTGACTCTACGATGATGTGTCTTTGTAGGTCAACCGTTAATCTTTGACTTTTTTTGTCTGTTTACAATTAACAAGGGCTGTCTGCTTTGGTATTATTTTCTCACAGTCTTCAACTTATTTGGTTTATATTGAGTTAAATTAAGTACTTTGGCTGTGCTATATTTAGGATTGGTTAGAAGCACTTAAATAACAGACAAAAGCAATTGGAACCATCTATGGTGTAAACAGTGTTTCCCAGTGTATGTTTCAGGACTGATTTTCTGCAGATGAAATTAGTGTGAAAAACACCCATCTTGGAAGTCCTCCCGTGTGGAAATTCATACTGACCATTGGCATCTCAAAGACCCTGGCATCTCTTGGTGAAGAAGACTGTTTTAACTATTTAATCCAGCATTGTGCCAATTTATTTGTCCACAAAGCCCTTGTTTGCTTGTGTGTGTTGTGTGTATGTGAGTGTATGTGTGTAAACACAGCTACTAGTATCATGAGGGATTACCAGCATCCGTGATACATTTCGAGAAATGCATCTCTACCCCGTTGTCACCCAAGACCATCCAATTTTCCCTCATACTGTACTAAATATACAACCCCCAAAATCAAGATATATGAAATATATATATCATAATAGATTTTTGTTGCAATGTCAGAAGTACATATTTCACCCACCCAGTTCACATAATATTGCTTTATATTACCACATTGTTTAGTTTTTTTTTTTTTTTAATGCATGCTGTTTCCCCAGTACAGCCTGGATCAAACAGTGCTGTCTTCTCAAAGTCCTTCTCAACTTGCAAAAGGCCAGCAAAGAATGTGATTTTTCAAGGAATTCTTGGGTCGTCTTCACTGGGAACCAGCACAACGAGGAAACAAAGGTGACCTGCTCTAGATAGGCTTTGTAGGGCCGGGTGAGTCCAGCCCACATCCGCCGCCGTAGGAGAATTTGGGGCACTTCTGGGAATGTACCTGAAGACAGGGGAGAGGAAACTGACATTTTGTTCTCCACGTAGGAGCTCATTTTCCCCGAATCCCTCCTGCAGCAAAGTATTATTATACAATGTTTGCTGGAAGTTTCTTGTACAAAACGTATTTGTCCCCATTTGACATAGTTTCATATTCATTAAAATTTCTCCCAGACACATTGCTGTGATTGCATTATTTTCCTCTTCCAAAGTTAATATGACAATATTTTAGTAGATCACCTAATACTAAACGTCTTCACATTGCTGGAATAAACTCTTTAGAAATTTTGTATATTTTCTGACCAGTACGTTAAAATCGCTGATGCTTTATTTTTATGCTTACCTATGTATGCTGGATGGAAGCTGGACTTTAATTATTCTATATTTCATTTTTCCTTGCATTTTAAAGAATCAGTGTTTTAGTAGTCTGACAGAATGGTAGAGGAAACTTATTCTTTAAACTGCACTCATAGAGTAATAAGTTACTTGAAATTTTCATAGAACTTACCCTTCAAATAAATCAGATTTCATGCCAATTGGGGACTATATTTCTTCACTGCCTCATAATTCGCACTGTGAAATTGATTAATTAGTTTTTCTCTTTCTTGTTGCATTAATATTAGTAACATTTTTTCTAGAAAATAAGCGGTTTATTCCAGATAAATAATTTGTGAAATACAATTTATCAGTATTTTCTTTTGTGATTTAATATCTGTTCTATTGCTTAGGTATCTTAACAAGGAATGACTTCATCAATAATCCTCCAGTTCCTGATGGAAGGGAATGGGTTTAATGAGGAGAATATCTTTTTCCTTCTGCAAGGATGCCATTTCTTTCATCGGAAAATTAACTTATAATGGAACACCACCCATAATTGTTTTTAATACTTTTTTTTTTCTTTTGTGGGAGACCAGCCCTGAGCTAATATCCGTTGCCAATCCTCCTCTTTTTCCTGAGGAAGACTGGCCCTGAGCTAACATCCGTGCCCATCTTCCTCTACTTTATATGGGACGCCGCCACAGCATGGCTGACAAGAAGTGCGTCTGTCAGAGCCAGGGATCCGAACCTGCAAACCCAGGGCCGCCAGAATGGAGCATGTGAACGTAATCGCTATGCCACGAATGAGCCAGCCCCATTTTTAATACTTTTTTTTTAAGTTTAATAGGAAAAATAAGGAGGATGGCTTTAGCTCATACAGGTGTTATTCACTATGTATTTTTTTTTAACTCCAAGGCAATTTTCTTAGCAATTTTATTTCCAGGTTGTCATTAGGGAAACAATCTTATCACAGCCCCAATTCCATTATGCATATAATTCTAGTGACAAATAACTGTCAGCAGATGTGCCTAGAGAGTGACACTGATGAACCCAAACTCTTAAACCTATTGGAGGAGCCAAGTGTTAACAACAAACTCGTTACATCCTAACACAGAGTCTGACTCTGGAAATGCAACAAGGAAGCTCTTTTAGATCAGGTTGTAGTAGCTTATGCCTTTGGGCAACCACAACCCTCTGACTCGGCATAGTTGGGTGCAGAACTCAACTAGGGCAGAGTTCTCCAACTTCAGCAAGCATTGCAATCACCTAGAGGGCCCTACCTGCCAAGGCTCTGATTCACTAGGTCAAGGGCAGGACCACAGAATGTGCATTTCTAACAACTTCCAGATGCTGCTGATCCCAGGACCACAATTCCAGGATCACTGAACTAGGCTAATTCTTAAGGTTCCTCAAATAGGTAGAATCTTCTCCAGATGTGTTAAGTTTCTTTCCTCTCTGAAGTCATCAGGTCACAATTGGAGTAGGGCAGAAATTTCCTACAGACACACAGAATTACATATCGAACTATCCCATAGTTCTTCAGCTCATGAATTCTTGATTATTACCACCTTAAATAACCCAGCAGGCTTCATCATGGCTTTTATAATGTTGACATTTTATCTTGCAGAAGGAATAGTCTATTGTGCTCTTATATAAGTCTCTGTGTTCGAATAACCTCTTGGCATTCAGACTTGCAGTGTTACCTTTGCTGTTGAACTACATAAAATACTCCCAAGGATGGCGGGAACCCTCTTCTCCATGGATAGCTTCCTTCCCAGCGCTCTCTGCACACTTATAAGCAAATGTCACGCTGCCTCCATTCCATTTGAAGACGTGATCCCTGAATCATTGTCATCTTTACCAATCCTATAATTGTGAGCTCACCTTCCTTCAGATGAACCTGTCTCTTTCCTGAGAATAGTTATATGTGCAGGTTTTCCTACAGAAATTCTTAAGGGTGGCTTACATTTTTTGGCTTTGTTTTTATTTCTTGTCCATAATATATGTACACCTTCAAGGCAAGAAAATTTCATGAACAGCATTGAATCTGAGGCAGTTAGGAACCCTAATAATTCAGCTCATTCATTCCCCCTCCAAGAGGCCACCAAAACACAGATTTCTTTCTGACAAGTCTCTACAAACATTAATAGAATACTATAAATCCTTTCATTAATGCGAAAGTTAATATTTTTAAAGTGCTATTAAGTATTCTTATCTTAGAACAATGCCAAGAAATCTAGACTTGATTCACAATTGATCTTTCTTTTAAATATGAAGCTGATTAAAGGGAATTCTTTTCATCTATCTCGTCACTGCTATATTGTGCTGTTCTTTCCAAGTGGGTTTAGGTCAAATAATTTTGAGTCAAAAGTAATGACTATTCAACTGGAAGACGTCTTTATAAAGAGATCCCTTTGGACATTTTTCTTTAGTAACCCTAGGTAAAACATTATTTTATTATCTTTATTTGGACTTGTTTATACTTTTGGTTTATATCCTGAGTTTTTCTTTTTTTACTGCTATCTGTTTCGCTTTGTTTTCCTTCAGACTCCAGATTCAATAAGGTCATTCTATTCTGCATATCAGAAAGCCCTTAGAGACTGAATAGATTAATTTACCATTCCAATTCCTAGTATAATTTTTAGTAAACTTTCCTGGTCTATACAATAGAGAGAAAACTAGGATGGAAAGGACTTTACTCCACAAAGATTTAGATGTCCTGGATTCTGATCATGACCTTGGCATCTGGAAACTGGCCATGGAAACTTGGGACAGATGACCAATTTAACTGATTTCCAGTTTCTTCTTATATATAATGGTGACATTAACGATATTTTCTCTGTCTTCCCAACAATTTTTTTGTAAAATAGAAATGAGGCCATCACTCTACAAGAACTCAGCAGATACTAAAATGTCGTATTATCACAAGCTGTGCTTTGTATTCGCCTGAGGCATATTCTTACCTATCACAGCTAACGCCATCACTCTAACCAGGTCTGAAGAATAATAGAACAATTAGAATATCCATTCATGGATCTCTCTGATGTGTAAAAAATTTTCCTTCTCCGTGTTCAGGGCCTCTTGCCGGTACAGGGAAACATTTCTGCTTTTTCCTTATGCATCCACACATTTTTTCCAAGCACTGCCTTGTTTTGCATTCTGTTATGAACTCCAAGAGCTGGGAAAAAGCAAACAATCGTGGGAACGTTCAAATGGATTAATTTATTTGTCGTGACACTGATGCTCAAGGTTATCCCTACATCCTAAAGCAACACTGTTTAGGGAATGATAATTAAACATTTTAGCACAATCGAAAATATCCCCCTTATTTTTCTAGGGTCAATGTGTAGACACTGAATATGCAGCACAAGATGGTACACAACTGAGATAACGGGAGTTTGGACCACAGAGAACTTCCGATATGATCGGTTGTTAACCTTGTGTTAGAAAAGGACAATAGGAATGCAAAAATCCCAATGTGCTTTTACATGACAGAGCTTCTGAAGCACTCAGGTGTACAGACTCAATTATTCCGAAACTTTGTGATTAATTAGAGATTTATAAGGGAAAAATGAAAGACCTTAACTGTATCTATGCTGGTTACATGATGTATGAACATCTTCATCTGCTTGGTTCTATTAAGAATGTGTGTGAAGAATCTTCCATTTTCCTCCTGCAAGAGAGCAGTTTCACAATCTTGAATTCTCAGATAGTCAAACACCTCATTCTTCTTAACTGGCTCATTAAGTCCCTCTGGTATTCCTCAATAAAAAATGTTATTGCCTTACAGTTTTCTATCATAATTAGTCATTGGGGATAACTTGAGTAGCTCTGAATATTCAAAGGCAACACTGCACCTATGAACTGTATTTTGAAGAAAACCCGAATTATATGTACAAAATAGAAAGAATATATAAGACTTTATAATGCAAATCACCCTCTTAGTGGTGTGTTAAAGCTCAATTCTAATTAGATCAAAGTCTGGGATTCAAAGCCATGATTTCATGAACAATGGCCGTGTTACAAACATGCACCGTATTGATTTTTTTCCCTTGGCACATTCTAATGAGAATTCTCTACATTTAGATTTATTTTGTCAGTTCTAGTTGCACTTTTGATTATTATTATTTTTTTAACCTGAGAACAGAGTGAGTAATGATTAACTTCAAACTTCTGGGAATAAAAACATAATTGTCAGTTGATGTATATGAGTAGTGTAAGTTAGATCCTATTGGGAGTAATTTTTACTCTAGCTAAAATCACTCAAATAACTCTTGCTTTTATTCTGTAGAATAATAGAAGGAGCAAAATATGGCTGCTGACATTGCATTAATATCATGAATATACCCTTAAATGAAAATTGCCTATATAAGCACAAATGAGTACATTTGGAAATCTGCGTGTAGAATGCAATTTTGAAAACTATAACAGACACTCCATTATGAACATATAGACAGCTTTCAATTCAGTCATACTTCATGCCAACGAGTATTAGGTTTAGTGGAAGAAGTTCATGGTAGAACCCAGCAATTCAAACAAGTAATGTATTATGGGAAGTTTAGTCTGGTAAAACTAGCTTTTAATAGGGCACATGTCTACACATTTAAGAACAAATCAACAATGGCCACCTAGTGATCACAGCAGAAAATAATATAAGTTTTTCCTTAGATGATCTGATGATAGAAAGGAGTATTGATAACTAATAAATTATAGCTATGGACCTCAACCTGAACAAATTTACCAAGCACATGTTGAATTGAAAAAAAGAGCAGATCAAAGAAGAATTTTCCCATGTGATCATATTCATATAAATATCAAATCGTGAATAACTGAATAAATATTTATATTACTAATATATTTACCTATAAGTATTGATATACAAATATGTAAACATATTTGAAATAATGTTGAATATAGATAAATATGTACACAACGTGACGTGAGAAAATAGAACAAGAATGACTCCTTCAGTTTTGGGTATTCAGTGAAATCTTTCTGCAGAAACAAGAAGTTGATGCTCTGAGTTTTCAGCCACGTGGAGACATGTACCAGGCAGAGCAAACAGCTGGTGCCAAGGTGTGGGAATGCAAGAGAAACCATTGTGTTCTGAGAAATTCAAGAAAGTTGATATTTGGGGAGGGAAGATGATGAAAAGGAATGGTGCGAAACAAAGATGGGAATGCGTATGTGGGCCAAAATTTTCGTTCAACATTTAATGACTACTCAATATGTACCAGGCAAAATTTAAGCATGGGTTGGAGAATTGCAGACATGGAGATCCATGTGCAAAGGGGACATGGTCCATGCGCAGATCCAAGTGCAAAGGGAACATGGTCCATGACTTATTCCAGAGTGGGAAGTTACATCCTAGTCATTTTACCTTATTTATTTTATTTCATTTCATTTCAAACTCCCCATCCCCAGCCAGGCATGTTGGCGATGACTTATGCAAGATTCTGAGAAAGGAAGAGGCCGATGGAAGAAGCCCAGCAAGACGAGGTTGTCTGGTGTGCAGATATAACGCACAAGTCAAAAGAGCCGGTGCCCAGCCAAAGATGAGGTGGCATGGACCCTGGTAATCAGTTAAGATGAACCCAAGGGGAATAACTCCAGTCATATGAATCTCTGGAGGTGGCTGTGTGTTTCACATTATTGTGAGGAGAATTTAATTTGGGACTGTACTAGGATTTAATGGAGGTAAAACTTGTGATTTAATTTTGGCACTTTTACTCAGCAGGCCTCAGCCAAATGTGCTGTGTCTTCTTTATAATAAAGAAGATAAGAAAGAGAAATCATCACACCTTGACTAAAAAGATATTGTGGCCATTTAACAGCCCACGTAGAAGTGTACATGGGCTGGGAAGGCAATAGCGTGAAATGGGATAGTGACAAGAGGGGAGAGAAAGGCACCCCATGGTGAATTATTTCCATTTGGTGTCAGGGGAAATGGTTAGCTGATGAGAAGGACAATGACCCATTACAGATTTGGTTGAAGATTGGACCCAACTACAAGAAATGGTCAGGAGAAGAGCAACCTCGGGTGTGTTCTCTGTTAAAATTAGATTGTGTGTTATATTTTAGAGAGAAAAGGACATGTCTATTCAAATTACTCTAGAATATTCCTAATCATAAGGGGTTAGGACCATAATGTGCCATCTCCAGGGGCCTGGAATGGAAGTGGTGGTATCTCCCTAAATGAATTCAAGCCAGCCATTTGGGACCATGAGAGAAAGTGGAGATAGTAAAAGGTGGCCATAGGGAAAAATGGGAGAAAATAAAAAGACACATGTCTCGCAGTAGACAAAGATAAGAAGCAAAAGGGACATGGTGAGGATGATGGATGGCACAGCAGAAAAACAGCAAGATGGGAGGCAAGACAAATTTCCTTCAGTAAAGATAATGGCCCCGTTGGATACCATACTACAGAACTCATCTAAGTAAAGTAAAACAAAAGCCTGGGTTATTCTGTCTAAAATTTAAAAAGGCTGTTGCTTAAAATATGTATGTTCATAAATATGAAAAATGAATTAAAACGTCTCCCATATGTGACTGTGTTTGAATCGGCAGTGATATATAAGTTTGGTAATTGTGAGAACAGGAAATAGGATCAATCATACCCAATAATTGTTTTAAGAAACTAAAGTTATAAAACCGGTCCTAGAAGAGCATAGCCCTGAAGGATGAATTCTAGGATGTGCATGTTGGTTAACGAACTCACAGATGATAGCTACAGGAAAAGTAAGCCAGTAGGATCTCTGCCAAAGAATGGAATTGGGGTACGTAAAGGGAGGCTCAGTAAGTTAAACATGGAATTACCTGACGACCCAGCAATCCTATTCCTCGGTGTATATCCAAGAGAAATGAAAACGGGCTCAAATAATACTTGCATGTGAATGTTCATAGCAGCACTATACACGATAGCCAAAAGGTGAAAACAACCCAAATCTCTATCAACAGAGGAATGGATAAACAAAACATGGTCTAGCATTACAAGGAAATATTATTCAGCCTTCAAACAGAGTGAAGCCCTGACACACACAACAACATGGATGATCCTTCAAAACATCACACTCCATGAAGGAAGCCAGGCAGAAAAGGCCGCACATTGACCCCATTTACACGAAATGTCCAGATCTACATGGTAAATCCGTAGAGATGGAAAGCAGATGAGTGGCTGCCAAGGGCTGGGGGATGGAGGTAGGGTGGGCAAATGAGCAGTGACTGTTTAACAAGTACAGAGTGTCCTTTTGGGGTGATGAAAATATTTTGGAACCAGGAAAAGGTGATGGCTGCCCAACTGTGAATGTATTAAATGTCACTGAATTGACACTTTACACTCTTCAAAGTGGTTTATTTTATATTATGTGAATTCTACCTCAGTTTAAAAAAAAAGAAATGAAGCTCTTCTGTGCCACAGAAATAACCTGAAACAAACCCCAGGAATCTGGGTAGCACATAAGGAATGTAGGTAAATGTTTGTAGAGCATTTTTTTTAAACTGTTAAGCCAAACAAAGGAACAAGAATGAATGCCCCATTTTTAAAATGCCAGAGAGTTTCAGGATGCTTTTTCCTGTTAACTTCAGCTTTATTTACTGTTTAACTTTTTATTTTAAGATAATTTTAGACTTTCTGACAAGTGCCAAAACAGTAGAGTTCTATATACCCTCTACACCGCTTTTTCTAATAACATTTATGTCATCATAGTGCAATTATAAAACCAGGAAATTATCATTGCTACAATGCTATTAACTAAACTAGAGATCTTATTAACATCTCACCAGTTTTACCCATAGTGTTCTATTTATGGACCAGGATCTAATGCAGGATTCCACATTATATTTAGTTGCCAGGTCTCCTTAGTCTCCTCCAGTCTTTGACAGTTCCTCAGTCTCTTTGTGTTTCATGACCATGGGTAGCTCTTTTGAAAAGCAGTAGTCAGTTATTTTGTATCCTGCCTATGGGGTGTGCATAATAGCCGTATAGATCTCAAAAGAAGAAATCAAGTATTTAAAAATATGAGTACACAGGGGCTGGCCCAGTGGTGTAGTGGTTAAGTTTGCGTGCTCCGCTTTGGCAGCCCATGGTTTGCAGGTTTGGATCCTGGGCACAGACCTATGCACTGCTTATCAAGCCATACTGTGGCAGGCGTCCTGCATATAAAGTAGAGGAAGATGGGCACGGATGTTAGCCCAGGGCCAGTCTTCCTCAGCAAAAAAAAGAGGAGGATTGGCAACAGATATTAGCTCAGGGCAAATCTTCCTCACCAAAAAAAAAAAAATGTATATGAGTACTCAACTGAGAAGTGGTTGGCAAGAAAACAGGGAGAAAGAAATAGCAAAAATCAGATTTGCAAAAACTGGGAAAACAAAGACTTTGAATGGTACCACGTAGAGCTGCGGAAAGAAACGTGGTTTCTACAAAATGGTGGAAGGGCAAGAAGTTGAGACAGTGAATGAAGACTGATACCAAGGTGGGGAAAAGAAAGATCGGACAGACGTCATCCCCTGTTTACAGTTTGCAGTGAGCTGTGGTACAAGGTCCTCAAGAGGAGTTTTGGTCCAGCTCTCAGCATCGCAGTGCGTCATCATCCTGGCATGACAAGACCGTTCTTGACACGGCCCCTCTCTGCTTCTTAACATGTCGAGTGTTCCTTAAAGTCTGGGGCTTCACAAAGGCCTGATCACCACTCTCCCATGTCCTGGCTCTCTGGCTCCTTTCACATCGCCAGCTCTTGCCTTTGGATTCCACGTTTCCATCACCTCCTCCATGACTATCCCCTCTCTGTAAGTTGTAAGCTCACTTCTGTCACTGAGTTCAGCCATCTCTGGTGTCATACTCTACCAATGTGATTTTATCACTGAAGCACGTCTCAAATTCTATGAATATTCTTCAAAACTCCTATATTTTTCTCATAATATAAATCCAATTTATTTTGAAGTAGAGGACTATTTATTGCTAAAAATAATGAGACAATTTCCTCTTATCTCATTATATGATGCATACCTATTGATTTACTCTAATACCACGTTTATTTTAACTCTAATGGACTCTGATTCACACCTGACTATTATTACCTCTAACGCCTACCGCTAAATGTGCTTATGCATGACGAGTCATTTTACAAATAAGATCCTTGCAGGTTGATTCTTTTTTACTCCCAATGCGTATTTGTCTGTAGGAAATGCCAATAGCTTCTCTATTTCCATCAGGGTACCTCTATATCATAATGTGTCCTCCAAAGCATTATCTGTTGCAGCCTCATTTTTCTAACTTATCCTTTCAGCCTTTGATATAAATTATTCAACACACTTCAGGAAAGTTTAGAGATCCTTAAGGCAAAGGTATTTTCTCAGAAGTCCCATATGTGATTTCTCTTTGCCACAATTCATTCTCTGGAAATTTCCTGGTTAAAAAAAAAAATGTAGGCAGAAACTTGAGCCAGGTTTGAAAATCTCCCACAGTCTCAACTTTTGTCCAGGACGACCACAGACGTGTTAGTATTTACCGGAGTTGTTGGCCACGCAGTTGAGACTGTGGGAGATTTTCAAACCTGGCCAACAACTCCGGTAAATACTAACGCGTCTGTGGTCGTCCTGGACAAATTTTGCCGAGAGAAACCATTTCCAAACAGTCCCCAGGGATGGTATTCTATGATGCTACAGTGCACCTTTCTGTTCCTTTACATGATTTTGTCTTGTACTATGTTCCCACAATCAAGGACGATTGATGAAGATCCTTACAGGCCAACAAGAGTACGCTCAGCACCGCCAAAGACAGAAGAACGTGCTCTTGGAAAAGCCACGTGTGTGTATTTTATAACACACACCGCTCCAAAAATGTAGGGAAAAATTCACTATGTTCATAATAATGTATGATATGAAGAAGAATTTGCTCTCCGGTTGAGCTTGCATCGTCTCTGAGTGTTTATAATTAACCCATAAGGAAATTATCAGACAGAGGTGACACTCTTCTCTCTTCCTTCCTCACAGTCATCTGAGATTTTGTAGAAAATAAGAGAAATTTCAATGTATGAAATAAAATGTTTCTTCCCCTCCCCTTACTTAGCAAAGAAATTCTTTATATTTTCAGGAAAGCCCGTCTGTTCAAACGACCATAGTAGTTTAGTTGCCCCAATGCTAAGCTTTTTCAAACTAAGACAGCCTTTTAGCACATAACTGAAACATCAATATCTCACCAGTTTAAAGGGAAAGACAACCTTTGGGAGAATATTATAATCTTCCAAGTGTTGATATGGAGCTGAAAGCTCCTTGTTTATGGAATTGTCCATAATTTATGGAAACATGATTGACAATGTTGGTCTAGAAATGGAATTATAGAGCATGCAGCTTCGGGGAGTGGGATGATGATAAATATAAGAATATTGGGGTTGAAAATAGTTTTACCACTTCTACTATCAGCACTAAAATATACTTGTACTAAAGTAATTGAATGAGATGTGCTACAAAAAAACATATTGTTATTGCAATTTAGGTGGAAGATATTGGGGTCAAAATTTCCACCTTCCTTTAGAGTATATGTTTGAGACACAGCCATTGAAAAGTTCTCAATTGAGTAGACCATCCAAAATTAGAGAATTCAATTGAAAAATTTGAATGTGCCCAATTTCATAATCTCCTGTGAACATTTTAATCTCTGAGATCTATTGAGCTTTGGAAGGATTGATTGATTCTTCTATCCCATCACAACTTTGGGGGAAAACAGTGTTTCTTTAGTGTTGATACCATATTTATCTCCTGTTGAGAAAGAAGTATTTACATGTTTTATGATGCTTTGAAATGATGAATTAGAACTGTTATAGAAAAATGGAGTGCCTGGGTTCCAGCCATCGGGCAGACAGATTACCATTATGCTGTGTGAGTAATACTTTATAAGCCCATTTGTCACATAGAAGAGGTGTCACATGTAATCTGATTCATTGCGTGTAATGGATTGGGTGAAATTTACTTAGATTTTCAGCAACCACATGAAATAACTAACTTAACCCATCAGCAAACCATATTTTATCTTTTAAATCTTATTAGGGCTCCCTGGGCCAACAAAAAGAATAGGTGGTTGTATTTTAACTGGCATCAGGAAGGGACAGTGTCATGATCTGCTATTGCAAATCATAGTCAAACCAGCCCCATTTAGGCTGTTTGCTTGACATAAGAAGACTTGTATGGCCATATGCACAGTATAATGATCTATTTATGTACATGTGATCTTTTTTTTTTTTTTTACCATTTTTTTAACTGACGTCTTAATAGTTTATAACACTGTGGGGTTTTAGTTGTACATTTTTGGCACTGATTGAGTACCCCTCATCACTGCACAATGCACAAATCCCACCACAGAATTTTGAAAACTAAAATGCTATGTAAATGTAAGGCAGCATAGTATAGGATCATGAGAACACACACAATAGCTGTAAAATGAAAGAGCTACCAAGGCGGTTGACCCACATGATGAGCTCTTTCAGTAACCAGGATGAATGTTCTAGAGTGATGCTGCTCACTGAAGGGTTACATAATTATATTCCATGAAGCATGATACTGTCTGCACAATTTTGCTACAAAAACATTTAAAATCTCTGCTTAAAAATGGGGCCAGACTGACATGTTTTACGTGAAATAATTAGGAGAATTTGAGAAGTAGTAATTTTGGTAATTACCAAATAGTGTGATTCTCTCCCCATAAAGCACATGTCAAGTTACATAAAAACATCTTTATGTTGCTTTTCCTTTTTAAGATTTTTACATAGGTAGCATACAAGTTTTAAGTATTCAAATGCTTTTTTCCGTATTTAAGGTTTTTTTTAAACAAATGAGTTTTAGTGCCTCTCGGTTTCACTTCTTCCTGTGAAATTTCAAGTTCTGAAAGTTTCTTTTGAGCTCTCCCCAGTGATTTTTTTCAGACAGAAATCCCATTTTTTTTTCAAAAAAGTAGGGTGGAAGGGGGTATAGGAAGTGGTGATGCTGAGTTTTTCTCTCCTAAGAAAGAAAACATTTCTGCCTATCTCATTCCTACAAATGACATTTTCCATTATATGTCTTCTAGTAAAAGTACTATTTGTTCCAATAACTAACCATCATTAACACGCTCTCTTATTCCCTGTGAAACTCTTAAGGTGTTTTATTCATCTTCACATGCTTATTATTATATTGTTGGTAATATGCTATTCTTTCAATATAAAAGTCCAACACTGAACTGATGTCACAAAGCATATGATTTCATGTTTTATTCTGTTCTGTTCTTCTGGGTTATGGGGATGGTTAATGATTGGAGCCAATATGGCGGTCACTAATGTAAATTCAGTCTATGGCCATAAACAAAAGAAAAGAAACTGGCCAAGGCAGTGGGAGAACTTGAAGTCAGACTTTCTTCATAAACACTTCTGAGTGTTTACCACTTCCAAGGGTTTACCTCCTGAGCTCATTGGTAGTGAGCATCCCAAGATAATCCAAAGAATAAAAAAGAAAATAAGAATTATGCTCTGGTTATTTCAGAATGCAAATGTCAACTGATTCAGATTCATAGAAGCAAGAAAATGTGGACATGGTCTCTACTTGTACAAAACACAGACCATTGTCTTCTCCACACAGCTAGCCCTCAGTGAAGAGCAGATTGCTCAATAAACAGTCCATGACAAGGGATGCAGCAGCCAAGTCAAAGGCTCATTGTACACAAGTAAAAGTTGTGACTCAAAATCGTGACACTGATTTAAGACAAAGAAACATTTATATTTATAAACCACTTGATTGATAAAGCTGCGCTTTCCAGGAGAAATAGCATCCATATTGCTAATGACTGAATTGTGTCCCCCTCATATCCATATTTGAAGCCCTAACCCTCAATATAACGGTATTTGGAGGTGGGGTGTAATTACCTTTAGAAGAGGCATGAGGATGAGGTCCCCATGATGAGGTTAGTGCCCTTATAAGAAGAGGAACTGATCAGAGCTCTTGCTTTCTTCATCACACGAGGACACAGGGAGAAGACAGCGGTCTGCGAGCCAGAAAGAGAGTCCTCACCAGAACTCGACCATGCTGGCACCCTGATCTCAGATTTCCAGCCTCCAGAACTGTGAGAAATAAATGTTTGCTGTTAAGCCCCCCATCTGTGGTATTTTGTTATGGCAGCTCAAACTGAGACAAATGTGAACACAGAATGAATTGAACACACCACTCGTTCACGTGCCCTCACCTTTATAAATCCACGGGAATCACTGTCCCAGGGAGCCAGACCATATTGTGAGTTCCTCAATCCCCAGGGTCATACTCTTAATGGATCCACAAACATACTGATTGTAAGGGACGGGAGCGATCATGTTTTCTAATCGCTTAATTATGCCGAAGAGGAAACTGGAGCCCAGACTGGTGGAATGACTTGGTTAATATCACACAACTAGTTAATGGCAGAGATTCAAATAGCATCCACCCTTCTGACTTTCAATGAGTATGATTTCAATTACACTATGGCTTGTTAGTACTGGACTTTTAGCCCAGCCTTCTCTTTAGATGATGACATAGGAAAGGTTTCAATGATTCCACGCACCCTACCAACAATTACATGTATGTATGAGCATTTATGCATGTGTGAATAGGTATGTCAGCACACCCATATATGTATGCATATTTCAAAGGCACAAATATGCCTGTGTGACAATAAATTGCTAGGTGGTAACATTAAAACTTTGTCTCTTTCAGGGTTTTCTATTGCTAAATTGATCGTCAGGAATAGTCATTAAAGTCCACAGAAAGCAATGACAGATTTAACTTCTGGTGTCATCAATGTCCCTTTTGCAATGAGTTTTGGGAGACCAGGCTTAGAAAGAAAGAGGAAAGAAAAGACCTGATATTGTTGAATATGTACACTGTGCCAGACACTTTAAAACTATTATCATATATAAAGCTCACCACAGCCTTACAAAGTAAATACCACCCACATTCCACAAAAAGTTAAGCAAATGACTAGGTCTGTCATGGGAGGCATATAGCCCAGTAGTCTGAATTCACTCCTTTTGATCTTCAGGAGACTGCCAGCTCCTGAAGCCAGAACAGTGAATGACTTACCCTTATATCTCCCAAAATAACTGTAATGCTAAGCACTCTATGCATTGGGTTGATAATTAAGGGCCTCTTTTTCTATCACTTATTATTGAAAAGAGTGTTTCCAAAATCATTTTTCCACATATGGGGGACGATATAGTACAGCAGTTAAGACTCTGGACTGTGACGTTGGCCCGATTTACAGTAGCACCCCGTTGCTCTGTCTCTCCCTGCCCGACTCTGTTCACACTATTTCTCAATTTTGTTCCCAGTTTCTGGGGCAGAGCTGTGTAGGGATCCATTTGGCTGCCCTTGATTTCCTATGTGGGGAAATACTTTCTCCTGTGCTGGGAAGGTAAATCCAGCTGCCTCTGTCCTACTCAGAAAGCCCAGAGGGAAGATCCTCCCCCGTCCTCCTCTTCCAAGCTAGGAGGTAGGCTTTTGAGCTAAGCTACATAGATCCAGACACTCTCCCCAAGATCAGTTTTCTTATCTTGGCCTCAACTTCCATTCTTCTCTGAAACAATGATTGCTCCCCCAAAACACTTATAGGTCATATCCAGTGACACCTCCCCAGAGAGGCAATCTTATGTATGATCTCAGGATGGAAGGAAACCTTTCTACTGAATTTTCAAACAGATGGTCATCCCTTTTTGAAAGGATGAAGACATCCAGAGGTCACAAAGCTCAGGCAATCGGAGGGTATTGCAATTCAGCCGAATGCTTTCATGAGCTGGCGCCTTGAAGCACATGTGACAGCAGGATGCTAAAACAACTCTTGCACCATGAACAGAAGAAAGAGAGTGCCATATGTACTTGGCCGAAGTTGACTTCAAGGCCCCCAGTCTGAGGCATGCTGGCTGTTGGTGGCTGGGGATGAACCGTAGTGAGCAGGGCAGGCTGTTGTGCAGAAATCAAAGCTGAAGTGGATCCATGGGTAGAAGATGTCAAAATGTCCCTCAAGCAAACAGGCCAGGAAAAATACCAATATCCTGGCAGTGGCGAGTAGAACAATTGGCTAAATGATACCCAGGAAAAATACTGGGGAGATGGGTCATCATTCATTTTGATTTCAAACCCAATATAAGAAAGAAGCCAATTAATCCAATGAAGATTTGAGCATGTGTGTCATGTCAGGAAGGATGCTACAGGTTGGGGAAGCTACTGAGAGCAATAAGACTTTGGCATAGATGCCGTTGGGGTTCAAACCATAACTGCCCAGTCCACTGGGGGGTCAGTTAGAGCTTCAGTGGGCAAACCTTGCAGAGATTTCCCAAATTTGGGTTTGTGAGAGAGTGTGCCCAGACTCCACAGAACAAACCCACGTAGAGCTTCCACTTAAAGACAAAGGATATGGTGCATTGAGAGAGACAGAGAGAAACGTAGAGAGAGAAAACAGAAAGAGAGAGAGAGACAGAGAGAACAGTCACACCTAGGGGTCCAGGGATTCCAAAAGACATTCCAGGCGTCAGGCACAAGCTCCTGTGTTCCTTAGTTGCACATAGATGGTGTTCTGTCTCAGAATTAAACCATCAAGGTTGGTGCAAAGAATTTTGACTTCTTCTTTTCTGTAAAAGCTCAAAGCATAAATTTCCAGCAAGCATTTATGCTCCTCTGGCGGTATCACTAAGCCAGCCCATCTAACTGGTTAGGGTGATTGCAAACCACCAGTAGAGAAACAAACCACGAGGGTTTCTAGGAGACTTAAAGTAGCATGTCATAAATCCCATGGCTTTTATCTTGAACAAGAGACAGAAACACAGATCCAGGTGCCCCCAGGGATAAAGACAGAGGCTTGCAATCAAGTGGTAAATCAACTCCATATGCTCAGTCCTGAATTGATGCGGGCTGCCAGCCTCAGTGTCTGAGTCTCTCTGCATGGGACTATTTCTGCCAGGAGGGCAAGGAGGGGCATTCTAGGCCCGTGGGTGGAAGGTCTGCAAACACAGGGGAGTGAACACCCCAGGCACTACCCTCACTGACTGAGGAATGGCAGGTTGTGGATGAATCCTCCAGGTTCCTCTCCCCTGAGTGGAGCAATTCTGAGATGGGTGCCACCATAGTCTCTCAGGGAATCTCCGGTGTAATTGAGACCTGTTTCCCACAGTGGTAGCCCCTCATTAACATCTTTTATTGGTGTGGGAGTTGAATTCTAAGATGTACCATCCCAAGGTTGGTGTACCCAACATGTGAACCCACTGTATAGTCCCATTGGTGTACCCAACATGTACAGTCCCCTTCTCTTGAGAGTGGGCAGGACCTGTGAATATGATGAATGCCACTCTCTTGATTAGGATACTATCAGGTTGACTTTTGAGTTCATCAATTATGCCGACCTGCCTGACCTAAACTGAAGACAGTGGCAAATCAGAAAGATGGGATCCTGCCGGCCTGGAAGAAAGCCATGATGAGAACTGCTCATGGGGCCACTTGGCAAAAAACTGCAGGTGGCCTCTAGGTGCTGAGAGTGGTCCCTGGTCAGCCTCGAGCAGGAAAATGGGACTTTAGTCCTACCAGCTAAAGACACTGAATTCTGTCACAACTGCTGGAGGTTGAAAGAGGACTCCAAGTCCCAAATGAGAAGAAGTTGATTACGGCCTGTGAGACCCTGTGAGGACCCAGCTACCCTGTACTTGGACTCCTGAACCCACGGAAACTCTGAGACAATAAATGTGTGTTGTTGCAAGCCACTCCATTTGTGGCCATTTGTTAAACAGCAGTAGCAGACAGATACAACTGGCTTTCCTCACTTCCCTGCAACTCTGTCCACCATGTTTACTAAGATCACTTTCCCCATAAACTACTTGTACAAAAATTCTTGCCTTAGACTCCATGTCTGGGGACCCAAATTTAGAGTGGGTTGGTTCTCAAAAAGTGTAAAATCTAGTTGAGTGAACAGCAAGTAATTGAGGTGAAATAGATGATAATATGCACTTGATGTTTCTTGAAAGGTAAATGAAATTAAACATGGTCTTTGTTTGAACCAACATAGTCCCAACCCCACTAACTGGGACTTTCTTCTAATTTCAACCGGGAATAAGTTTCTTTACAAAGGAAGCAAAGAGAGAGTATTAATTTAAAGTACCATATGAGGGGATTCAGGAAGATATTAGAAATCATGTTATATCTGTAAATTGATCTGCAAGATGTTGATAGGAAAATGTTTAAGGTTCTTTTTATGGGTATTTTAAGGAAACTAAGTAGGAGTTATAATATTGGAGTTGCTGGAATGGCAATTCTCAAGTGAAGAGCCTTTCTCAGGAGGAAATTGGTATGATTTTACCCTCTGGGGAGAATCCCCACCAATATGTTTACATTGGTAGTTCTATTCACATCTTATTCCAAGGACTTGATTGTTGAGGGATACAACAGAAGCTAAACCAATTGTTATTAAGAATGTTACAGGAAGGTTTCTTTTCGTGCAGTTATTAGTCTGCTAGAACTGCCATAACAAATACCACAGACCAGGTGGCTTGAACAACAGACATGTATTTCTCACAGTTCTGGAGGCTGGAAATCCGAGATCAAAGTGTGGGCAGGGTTAGTTTCTCCTGAGGCCTTTCTCCCTGGCTTGTCGATGCTGTCCTCCCCCGTGTCCCTCTGTGCGTGTCTGTCCTCATCTCCTCTTCTTACTAGGACATCAGTCCTTTTGGATCAGGACCCACCCTAATGACCTCATCTTACCTTCATCACATCTTTAAAGACCCACCTGCAAACACAGCCACATTCTGAGGTCCTGCGGGTTAGGACTCCAACACATGAATTTGGGGGGACACAACTGAACCCAGAACAAGAAGTAAAGAACTGTTTAGAAAATCTCTTTCAGCTCCTTCTGCCTCTGGGCTTCTACGATTCCATGGTACATAGATCACTTTCTAATGTGCACATACAGTGTTAGAGCTACTTTTTTTTTATACCGGTTATGCAATTAACATTCACACTTTGCAGAAAGTCATCACCCTGAATGGTGGGTAACTTCTCAGACTCCTGTTTGTCTCCACTTTATTTCTATATTGCTACGGACAGGTTGATTCTGAATGTCCCACAGGAGAGGCCATAATCGCTCTCCCCACCTCCCACCTTCCTGCCATGCTTACTAACTCCTCCTAGGGGAGGCTGGCATTGCAAAAGGTTCCTACTGGGAATCGCAATCCCCCCAACCACCGCACTTTGCACTAAACTTCAGCTGACCTCCAGCACAGCGGAGTGTGGATCGTGGGAAGGTACAGCAAAACACAGAAGACTAAGTTGAATCTCTCTCTCTGTTTTCTCCCCAACTTCCCCTCTGTTCTGTCCCACATCCCACTTCCCTCAGGCACATTTATAAAAAGAACTTGGATAACCTCAGATCCTAACAACGCTGAGGGCACTTTGTGAAAACCACACTGCACTTCCACCGTGGGGGGCATGGCGGGATCGAGATAGGATTTTTTTAAAGTAATCGGATACCTTGAGGTGCAAGGTATGAAATAATTAAGCTTGTTTTTGTCACAACACGGTTCAATGCCAAAAAATAAAAATAAAAAGGTTGTGTGAAAGACAAGCTTATTTTCGGCTTTGTACTGTTAATCATCTGCTCTCGCCCTGGGGTCCTGCACGGGATCATCTTATTTCTTTTCTGGGGAAAGAAAACAAATAAGAAGCAGTTCAACCTTCCTGGCTTGTCAACCCCTGCTTATATTTTCCAGCCTTTCTGCTGATAGTGGAAGGATTCAAGGGCCTTTTGCAGCATCCCATGGTTGGACACACACTGTATTTGTTATTTCAAGAAAAATCAAGTCCAATAGAAATGAAACAGCCTCTTGAGTCTTTGCAATCCTGTCATTTGGAATGCAGCTTGTCACCAAGACCTGGGAAAGAAGTACTGGCGTTATCCAGGGTGCTACCATAAAGGTATGGATGAGTTTCCTGTGGCTGCCACAATTAATTGCTACAACCTGGATGTCTCAAAACAAGAGAAATTTATTCCCTCACAGTTCTGGAGGCCAGAAGTCCAAAATCAAGGTGTCTGCAGGGCCATGCTCCCTCTGAAGTCCTTCCTTGCCTCTTCCTAGTTTCTGGTGGCTGCCTGCAATGTTTGGTGCTCCCTGACTTCTGGCTGCATCCAATCTCTGCCTCCATCTTCTCATGGCCTCCTTCTCTGTGTTTCTTTGTGTCTAAACCTCTCTCTCTTTTCTCCTATAAGGACACCAGTCATTGGATTGAGGGCCCACCCTAAACAGAGGATGATTTCCAATCAAGATCCTTTACTAATGACATCAGCAAAGACCCTATTTCCAAGTGAGGTCTTATTCTGAGATTCCTGGTGACACAAATTTGGATGAGGACTCTCTTCATCCCACTAAGGTTGTCCCTTTCCTTCTCTCTGTCATCTTTTTATGGCTCTCACCTTGTACCAACCCCCAGGGAGCTGAGAAGCAGTCTATGGCAGGAGGAATGAGAGAGTCTGCTATTCTGGGCATAGCCTGTTATTTATAGAGGGACACTGCCCACGGATCACATGCCCGGAGAGCTCTGGGATCAACCATCTCTGGGATCTCACGTCTGCCGCAGAAATCAGAACAAAAATGAAAACCTACAGCAACGGGATTAGCAACCTGTGCCACCGAGCTCAACCTTGTCCTCTTCTTATTAATTAGGCTGACTGCAAACTACCAGGTCTTTTGTCGCCATAATTGGGTATTGTTCTCCCTCGCAAACTTAATCAGCTCTGCAGCAGCGTTTACTGGAGCTCCTTCTTTTCCCATTTGTGCTTTTTACCTCCAGATTAAAAGAATATTTAGCAATCCCCCTTCCCCGCTGCATTTCTTTCTGAGAGCTGGGTCCCGGGATCCGCAGAGCCTGTCCATCAAAGGGATGCGGTGACAAAAGGCCGGCTCAGGGGCTGCCAGCCAAACCCGGGGAGGCCGTTCCAGTGCTGAGCTCACATTCAGGCTAGATTATCTCCGCTTTCGGGGACACTGTTAGACGCCAAAGAAATGTGTCTAGGACGTCGTGAGATCTCGCTGCCCGTGGTGAGGAGGTGGTGGCGGTGGCAGTAACACTGGCCACTGCACAAAAGCAAAGAGAGATCCAATGAGTGTTTTGGCTGAGGCGGAGGAACTGAGCTCCATCTGCGCAAAGGGGAGGCGACATAATTGCCCGTTTCATCTCCAGCGGGTATTGATTCAAGTCAACGAAAATGACACCCATGCGTGCACGTAGGTATCATCTAGATGGATGAGAGTGTGAGAAACCGGTGGCATTTGCCTGCCTCTCTGGAAACAGACACCAAAGAAAACACGATAATCATAGTGATTATGGTAAAGCTGTGTGCATATGTAGTGATTTTCTTTATAGGATCAAAAGTAGTGGAACTTCCACATGCTCTCCTCCCCTTGGCTTAGAGGGAATGCTTCCTTTTATTTCCCAGTGCTCTGGCCTTCTTCTTCAGAATGCCATCCCTCGAGAGAATTTTAGGAATGAATTTGAACACAAGAGTCCATCAATAGATTGATTCTGAGCATGTAGGGCTTTCTTTCTCTCTTGGGCAAGAGTTCCTAAATTATGGCGCTAGCCAAATCCAGCCTGCTGACGGTTTTTCTAAATGGTTTGGTCGACATAAAGCCATGCCCATTTGTTTATGTATTGCCCGTGGCTGCTTTCACGCGGCAACAGTAGATTTGAGAAACTGTGAAGAGACTCGATGACCCTCAAAGCCTAAAATATTCCCTAACTGGCCTTTTACAGAACTGCTGACCCTGCCATAGAGGATCAAGTCCTGTGGAGCAGTGACGTGCATTAGAGACTGCTGTTTAATATTTTCATGACCAATAGGATACTGGTTAAATAAGCAAATAATAGCAAATTGCTATTATTTATATAGTGCTTTCCTGGGCACTAAGAAGTAGAAAGAAAAAGGCCATACCGACAGCAGTTGAGAGCATGCAGAAGGAATGAGTTCTGCCCAAAAGAACTATAAAATACTCAAGAAAAAGGATCCACTTCCCTAGGATAAATCTCTTTCCTACCTATAAAATGTCTGCCTGGACAGTGGGATATAAACGTCTCCTTATGCTCAGATTTTCCCCCAGTATTTAGAATTTATGTCAGAATTCTGACTCCAATTTCATTCTCCAACATTTTTCTCTGTGATATGAAAGTAATTAACTCTAATGTCCTTGCAGTTCTTGGAAAAGATTATTGTTTTAACTATGTCTAATAACACCTTATGGGCCTTTAGCATTGAAGAAAAAAATACATTCAAGTCTGAAAACATTGATATATATTCTACTAGAATGTGGGTGTTAATTCTGTGTCTATAGGGCAGCAATTTAAAAATGATTTCATTTCCTTTAAAATTTGATTATATATTTTAACACAACCCACTCTGGCCTTTCTATGAAAATGGCCTGCTATGCTCCATACATATATTTCTGGGACATACACAGCACGAAAAGACTTCTGTATTTATACTAGCTTAGATCTATAAACTTTGGTGATGTAATATGCCTCTAATTACTGAAGATCTAGTGAATACATTTCCACAGTGGTTTCTAATCGATATCCATGTTTGAGTGCGTGTTATGTCAAGCCTGAAAGGTGGATATCAGCTGGCTTGGTAGCGATCTTTCTTTTTTCTTTGCATTCTTTCAGCTCCTGCTCTATGCATGATAATACCCTTCAATAATGCAAAACAGTACAATAGCTATTCTTCAACAATGATTCCGCCAGACCTGAACAACCATAATCTTCAGTACTGAATTCAGGGAGAATTACACTTTCAACATTTTACAAGGTCATGGAGTTAATACTTACATCCATTTTTCTTCATTTGTCATGAACATTCTAACTGTGGTATATTACCAGACCATCAAATTTTCCTATTAAAATGCATATTAGAATATTTAATATTCAAAGGATAATGGAATAAAAAAAATTTTTCTATTTCTGGAAAATGCACAATTGGGAATAGTTATTCGATGCTAATAGAAGAATAAAAAAATCCCATTTACTCTATGAAAAGAGGAGAGAGGTCATGGGCAAACAGGCATGAGGCCTGGGCCTGGAGTCGGAGGTGAAAAGCACAGAGAAGTGTCAACTGTACCATTGGGTTAGGGTAAGCAGGCTGCAGTCGAGACAGACCAGAGGTGAAACATCCTTTTTCATCAAGGGTGCCTTAGGCATACACATTGACCCAACTGACTCCCCATGTAATAGACTTCCAGGTTGCCCATTGTTCTTTATTTTTTTGCTGAGAAAGACTGACCCTGAGCTAACATCTGTGCCCACCTTCCTCTACTTTATATGTGGGACACTGCCACAGTATCGCTGATGAGTGGTGTTAGGTCTGAGCCCAGGATCTGAACCTGTGAAGCTGGGCCGCCGAAGCAGAATACGCCAAACTTAACCACTATGCCATGGGGCCAGCCCTTCCATTGTTCTTTTTTTAAAAAATGAATTCTTTTTTTTTTTTTTTTGTGGGGAAGACCAGCCCTGAGCTAACATCTGTTGCCAATCTTCCCCTTTTTGCTGAGGAAGACTGGCCCTGAGCTAACATCTGTGCCCATCTTCCTCCACTTTATATGGGACGCCGCCACAGCATGGCTGACAGGCAGTGCGCGTCCGCGGGCGCCTGGGATCCGAACTCGCGAACCCCGGGCTGCCAAGCATGGACTAAACCGCTGCGCCACCGGGCGGCCCCAAAAAATGAATTCTTTTTGAAGAAAGATACACAATTTACTGAAGGATGCAGAAAAAAACGCTAAAATAAAGGAAGAAATGTGGCATATTTCTGGATGAAATGATTCAGTATTGTTAATGCGTTTTTTTTTCCAAAATGAATTTATGTTTGACACAAAGCTAATCAAAATCACAACGGAATTTGTTTTGTTTCTTAGTTCACAAAATTATTCTTCTGATCATCTGGAAGAATAAATGTACAAGAATAGTCATGGCAATCTGAGAAAGAAGAGGAAGGGAGAGGGAAAATGAATTATCCCAAGTATAAACCTGTAATTATTAAAACAGTGTGATATTAGAACAACCATACAGAGACTGATTAATAAAGGGAAATAGACACATGAAGACACAAACAAAAGGCATGAGTGATTTAGACAATGTCATGCAAGTTAATGAGCATTTGAGTTAACTATTTAGGGAAAAATAACATTCATTTCCTATCTAATTAAACTCCAGAATTAAATGTAATTGTTAGAACTCCCACTTCCATTTCAAGAAAAACATCGTTCCCTTCCCAATAATCAAAACAAGAGAAATATGTTTAAAAGATATTTTAAAAATCAAACATCATAGTTTTTTTAGAAAAGATTCATTAAAAGCTCAGGACACAAAGAAATGCAATACACTAAATTCCAAAAAGTGGCAAGCCCTTTATAGGAAAGAAAAGACCTGTCTACTTTCAGCTCTGTTGGCGTGGTCAGAGCAGAAGAACTCTGTCATAGATGAGGGTCAGGAAAAACTAGCTAAACTTTTAGAATAGTTTAGTGGCCACATGGGGGTTGGCAAGTCAGATTAAAAATATGAGGGAGTCCTAAGCTCAGAACATCCTTCAGCCACCTGCCATTTTTTTCCCCAAGGATCTTCACAGAGTAAAGTGACAGTATGCCCAAGGTGGAGAGATGGGAAGAGAGCTGAGGTCAATAGCCCCAGAGGCACATGGGTTCTCATCCAGGTTCAAGGCAGCCTCGTTCAGAAAGTAAGGGTCAGGGCAGGAGACCTGACTGAAACTGTCCATGGACATCCCTGGCCTTCACAGAGTATAAGACAACAGCCCTCCAAAGACGGAGGGCAGAGCCACAGGGTAGAGAGGATTGTCCTGAGTTGCAGAAGGTTGGATGTGAGTGACATAGCAAATAGGCACCCCAGCAATACTCGAAAAGTGTCATCTTGGTGGTAAGGGGAGAAAGCAATTTCATGGCTAAGAAAACTGGTGCCCCAACTGAAAAGCACAGAGGGGCTTCTCTGGCATTTTACCAGTGCTGGATCCCAAGCCCTACTGAAGATGAAGTTCTAAGCCTGTCCTCAAGAAATGTGCACTCAACAGCAAAGTTAATCAAAACTAAAGCTGACGTATTGTCTCAGAGATGTCACATGGTCTGTTTTGTTGTTCCTGGTCTTTTTGCTCTTTGTATTTCAGTTTGGAAACTTTCTATCAGAGTCAGAAGTGAAAGAACAAGAGCATGGAGCAGAAGAAGTATTCAAAGAGATAATAACTGGGAACTCTGTAAAAATCAATGAAAGGTATCAATGCACAGATTAGTGGTGTTCAGCAAACCACAAATAGGAAGAAAAAGAAACAAAGAAAGCAACATTTGACAGTTTCATAGACAAATGACTGAATACCAAAGACAAAGAGTGAATCCTGAAAGCAGCTAAGGAACAAAAGACTGATTACATACAGGCAAATGACATTATGAATTACGGCTGACTTTTCACCAGAAGAAGAAAGAGGCCAGAAGACGATGGAAAGATGTCTTGAAGGTGATGAAAGAAAAGCATCAACTGAGAATTATATATCCAGTGAAAATATCCTTCAAAATTGACAGTGAAGTAAAGACATTTTTGGATAAATGAAAGCTGGGGAGTTCCTTTCCAGTGAACCTGCTCCATGAGACACGCTAAAAAAACAGAAAACCCAAAAGGTCTTCAGGATAAAGGAAAATAACACCAGATAAAAACCCAGTTATGCAAGAAGAAAACATCAAGTGAAAGGGTAAATATCTGGATAAATATAAAATACGGGGCTTTTTTTAGTATCTATATGTTCAAGTTTCTTTTAACAAGTATTGACTTTTTAAAACAAAAATTACAAGAATGTTGTTAGATTAATAGCCAATGTAGAAGTAAGTTGCAAAATAATGAGAACATGCAGGGCAGGAAGAGAATACACGCAATTATTCTGTTGTAAGGTTCTTGTGTTTTTTGTGAATATTTTTGAAGGTAACAATTTTTAAAGGTAGACTATGAGACATTAAAGATAAATACTGGATTGTCTAGAGCAGTGCTTTTCAATAGAACTTTCTGAAATGATGGAAGTGTTCTTCTGTGTTATCCAGGAAGATAGCCATTAGCCAGATATGGATACTGGGCACATGAAATGTGGCTTGTGTGACTGAGGAAGTAAATTTTTTATTTTGTTTAATTTTAATTTATTTCAGCAGTTATCAATGACTGATGATTAGCATATTGGACAGTACAGCTGTAGAGGATCCAGGGTAGAGACGGGCAACCATTTTCTGTCAAAGATCAGGTAGGATGTAGTTTAGGTTTTGTGGATCAAGAGGCAAATGGAGGATATTATGTAGGTACATATGTAACCATTTAACACGTAACCATTTAAAAATGTAATAATGACTCTTAGCTAGTAGACTCTACAAAACCAAGTAGTGGGCTAGCTCCTTACCACAGAGCAATCACGAAATATATGTCTATCTATCTATCCATCTAATTGATAGAGGAGATAAAACAGTATACTAAAAAAGATCCAATTAATCCAAAAGAAGACAGAAAGCATGACAGGGTAACACAAACAGAAGCGACAGGTGGAAGACAATGCTCGTAGAATTTTATCTAACTGGAATTCATTCGTACATTCCTAGTGGGAGAGTAAATGGCAAAGCTACTTTGGAAAACTCTCTGGAGTATTCTTTATAAGGTCAAACGTACTATGATGATTTGTGCCAGCAATTCCTCTCCTAGATATTCATATGAGAGAAATGAAAATGCACATCCTCAAAAAGACTTGTTCAAGAATGTTCATGGCAGTTTTATTCATAATAAAGAGAAACAGGAAACAACCCAAATGTCTGTGAAAAGGAAAATGAATGAACAAATTGCAACATAGTCACAAAAGGGATACTACTCAACAATCAAAGGCAGTGAAAAATGTGTAAATCTTAGTAAATTTTCATAAATTGGATACATCTGTATAGTCACAAGCTAGATGTGACAAGCCACCCAGAAGTTCCCCCTGTGTCCTTTCCAAGTAGGGCAAGTTTGCTTCCTTTTTCACATTTCTGTATTTTTCAAATTTTCTACAAGAAATGTAAACATTTTAAAATAAATATTTTCCAATAAGTTCATTGTCTTGTTGAAGGGCTTTTTGTACCTATATTTCCCAGAATAGAGATCCTTCACTAGTTTGCATATAAAATATAACGTATTTCATATAAAATTCTCTATTTAATGATTCTCTTAGAATTGTCCTCTAAATCAATTCAGAATGAAATTAAAAATTTCATTCAATTTCTATAAACTTGAATTCTAATTTGGATATATGCTGGAGCTAATAGATTATTAAAATCCTTAACATGTATCAATACTGTATCTTTGATATCACTTCCCAATTATTTGGTAGATTTACTCAATCCTTCGTGATGTTGCATTTCTGCAAAGATGTTGCATTCCCACCGATGGGAATGGGTTTTCCTGATATTTCACTAAATGTTTCCATCTCTCAGTGACACACTGGAAAATCAATCTATTATACTCTAAGTCACCCAGGACAATAACTGTTACAGAAAGAAATTTCTCAATAACCCCCACTTTCACTCCACCAGAAACCAAAATAGCGTTTGGATAGCTCTTATCTGACCTACTTTAGTGTAGGAGTTACCACGGCCTACATTCCTAAGTCATAGGCTTTGAAGGAACCGTACAGGGTTTTCCAATCCATCCTCATAACTTCAGGCAGAATCATACTTCCACTGTGCTAGACTCATACAACTCTACACTAATCCTAAACATCTGCAAGGATTTTCCACCATTAACTTTGGATTATCTATCAGATTTTGAGGAAGGTGTATGGCTCCCTATTTTCCATCACAAAAGTAATATAACCATTTAATCTAATAATGTTAGTAAGTTATATAGTTATAGAGGCAAAGAGGGATAGAGCATAGGCCATTTGGAATTATAATTTTGTCTGTCGTACACTCTAAGCCTGTTAGAACTTTGTGGTACCCATTTTTAAGAATCATTATTACATCAACAACTATTCTGAGGAATACACGTCCTTAAAGGGACACCAGCTGATCTGCTCCCATGCCAACCGAGCAGATACCCAGGTCCCAGGTATGACTTCTTCACCTCGGACAGGAAATGTTCACATCATTCTTGTTCGTACTCATGAACCTGGCTTCTGAACCCTTCCTTCATTGCATCCACGTTCTTTTCTCGACCTTCACTCTCTCCTCAGCTCAGACTCATGGTTAATACCCACAAGCTGGCAGGTTCCCAACTTTTGCCGTCAACTCAGACTTCTTTTTAGAGCACTCACCCGGACAACCGAACATTTGGCATGTGTTTTTGTTTAGACACCACAAACTCCACCATATTCAAGATGGAACTGCTCGCCCTCCTCGCCAGCACACCTCTCCCATTTCGTCACTTCTCTTGCACAATCACTGAGTTCCACTGATTCTAATATCCAAATGTATGTGTGTGTACATACGTGTGTGTGTGTGTAGCTTTTGTTTTTTCAAATTCGTTTATTTTCTTAATTTCTGCTGCAGCCACCCAACTTCAGACCACTGCCTCCTGCCTGGACTGTTGCAGTAGACCCCTAGATGGGTACCTCAAATCCCCCCATGCTTGTCTCCAATCCATTCCCTTCACAGAAATCGGAGTGATCTTTTTAAAACAAAAAATGGATTGCGCCACTACTCTGCTTAAAATCCTTCAAGAATGTCTTTTTTTAAATATACATCAGGATAGAGTCTAAAATGTTTAAAATGACCTACATAGGTCCCATTTGATCAATCTTGCCCCCACCCCCGTTAGGATAAAATGTTCCCAAAGAGACAACAAAGCTTTTAAATGGAGTCAACTTTAAATGTTTTTCAGGATTCAAGCAGAATTTCTGGTGTCGTTTTCATGCCTAAAACTTTAACGTCAAGGTCGTCTTTGCTGAAACAAGTGGAAGATGGCCTGCTGCCAATTTCCCAACACAAAGCAGTCAGATTACTAGTTCAAATTATAAACCTTTTGCGGAAGACAATTTGAACACCTTAGCATGAATTCTAGAGACTCTGAAGATTTATCAGGAAACTAGAAAGACTTCCTCTAACCTACCTTCTTCCCCTTCTCCTCACACCATTACGTAAACCTCGTTGTCACAACACAGGACATGATCACTTTTCACCACTTAAAATATCCATATAAAGAGTGGAGAAAAACAAATTAAAGACTGGTATGAAGGTCACTCAAAGAAATGATATTGACTGCTGTATTAGTTTGCTACACCGCCATAACAAAGTACCACAGACTGGGGGGCTTAATAACAGAAATTTATTTCTCACAGTCCTGGAGGCTGGAGTCTGAGATCAAGGCATCTCAGGGCTGGTTTTTCCCGAGGCCTCTCTGCTTGGCTTGTAGATGCTGTCTTGTCTCTGTGTCTTCACATGGTTGTCCCTCTGTGTGTGTCTGTGTCCTCATCTCCTCTTCTCATAAGGACACCAGTCCTATTGGATCAGAGTCCACCCTAATGACCTCATTTTTACCTTCATCACCTCTTTAAATACCCTATCTCCAAAAAAAGGTCACATTCTTGGAGTACTGGGGTCAGGACTTGAACATACAAATTTTGGAGGGACACAATTCAGCCCATAATAACCACTTTAAACATAAGTGTGATTCCCTATGCCCTCTTCTACAGACTGTCACTTAGTGTTATTAGAGTGTTCTGATAAATGAGTTTGGCCATATATCGATCTTTTGATTCATATGGCAGGCTTGCAGAAATAATTGATTGGCCTGAATTCCTATGAATGTGCAGTAATGACTAGTCTTGGCATCTGAGTATTCTGAAAGTATCAAGTCAGGTTGGGTGCCTGTGTTTCTAAGTGTTGTCTAGAATGTCAACGAACATCCGTGAGACTGGCTCACCACTTTATCTCCTAAATTCACTTTTGCAGAACATTGAGTGAGAAAAGATCTCAGAACTTTGGATATGGGAAAATTCGTTTTACAAAACCCAGGTCTCTGATAAACACATTAAATAAAACCAGAAAAAAAAAATCTAACCATGTTTCAGAAGAAAACTTTTATTTGAAGGAAGGGTCAGAAAAAATGTGTTAACCTTTTGATATTTGTCCTTTCTATTGTCGATTTAACAGCCACCATGGGGTAATGGAAAGGCAATTAACATAGAGTCACAAAATCAAAATTAAAACTGGGGCCATGTTATTTCCACGTATATGACTTTGGGGAAGGCACTTACCTGTTCACGGTGATTAGAAAATGAGCTAAATATAGATTTATATAACCTCTAACTCTTAGAGAAGTCCAGAGAGCATCCCTTTAAGGTTACAACAGCTTGACAGAGAAATGCCCGTTTTAGGAAACATTAAGACTTACTACCACCACTTAAGAATTTTTATAAGCAAAGTTTTGACAAATCAAAACTGGCAGTTCTGTTACCTGTCTGGTAGGTGGGTGTAACTCAGGTAGATTAATTAGTGTAATTCAAGTTAGCCCCGATCCATGACCCTGGTTGGGACTAAGCTTACGGTTGATGAGAAGCATGATTAAATGGATATTAAATGGATATTTAATGTAGTAAGATATCTCTACATTTTAAAGTAAATACTGAAATTTTCTTAAAAATCTTTTTTTTTGAAAGGTTATCTCCTCCACCTGTACCATCTATTTGTTCTCACTTGATCCTCATCATAATCCTCAAATTGTTGAATCACAGTCGGTTGCCATGGAGATGATTGCGATGTCACAAACAAGATTATGACTTCAAGTGGGGAAGAAACAGCAGGCACACTGAACTCTTAACAAACAAAATCCTGTTATTATGCAAATAACCCTCAAATAATCAAGTGTAACCCAAAATGCATAATTTTCTTTTGTGGGATTTTTTTTCCCCTAGGTGTAGAAAAATGCATCATCATCTGCTAAATTCAATTCTAAAATGAAAATGTCATAGAACTTCAAAAATGTATTTTAAAGTGAAACACCCTAGTATGTAACCAAAAAAAAAAAGAGAGAGAAATCATTATCAATATGTTGCTAAGATCATTTTAGGAAATATAATGATTTGTCCAAATTTAACCAGAGAAGCTTTCTAAACCAGAAAAGTAATTGTAACTATGCTGAGTAATTGCCATGTTATAGGTACAAAAATAAAGAACTTGCAATAGACAGTGAATACACCTAACTTGGCTTCTGAGATTGAGAGAGTTGCTGATCATCCGCAGGCAGCACCTCAGTGCTGACCTTAAACAAAGATGGAGAGATAGCATGGTTTCCAGGACACCATGAAAGTTTCCTCCAACCAGAAATATCATTCTAATGAATCTCAAAGAGCATGTAAATTTGCCAGGTGAGTCAACCTTTATAATAAACAGAAAAAGAATTGAACTACTATTCATTGTACATCCACTAGCAGATATGGCGCCACTTATTGCATGTGAGTTCACTGAATTCTTACAATAATCTTGCAATAACACACACACACACACACACACACACACACACACACACACACACCATCTTGTTAGCTCAATTTTTATGTGATATTAAGGTTTAAAAAGATTAAGGATCACATTGTGTCTGTGATTAACAAGTTTCAGAGCCAGTATTTTAATCCACACTTAACAATTCCACTTCCTGATTCAAGCTACTACTCCCCAAGGATCAAAATCTTTGTAAAAACACAATTATATGAAGCCAAAATTACCAGTCATTTTCATCTTGGCTTCAAGTAGTTATAACTGCTTGGTCTTTGTCTGAGGAGAGCATTACCTTCTGAAAGTAAGAGAAGGAGGGATCAGTAAGTATTGGGTTCTACCAGAGAGGCAAAATCAAATTGGGCATGTGGCTGGCAGATGAGATGTGTCCAGGATCTATAGTCTTGGGGAACTCTGCTCTAAGCATCCTACTGTAAAGTCCTATAATTAATTATTTCAAGACATCACTAATAATATTTTCATCCCACTCTGAATCTTGGAGTTTGATTCAAGGGAACTGAGGCAGGTAGACTGCACAGAGAGTACCTCCGCTGGATATTTTCTAATAAGGGCCATCCTGTTCCAGAGTACATGGGCCCATCTTTTATTAGGAAAAGGAGTATTAAAAATAAGCTGTATGATAGGCATGATTTGTTAGTTCTTTTAAAACATAGAATGAATGCAATGGCTTTCATTGTAATCCCGTGGAGATTTCCATTGTTGTTGATACTTAGAGATAAAGGAATCTGTAAGTTAAGACAAGTGAGGGAATCTATTAGTGTTTTAGGAATAAATCAAAAAAACAATTTTTTTTAATGCCACTCGGGATAGTTGAGGAATTGGAACAGTGTGCAAGAGTTCATGCATCTACTGAAAAAATACCATTCTGAAGCTATAGATGATTGCTCCTGGGGGTAATAAGAATTACTTTTTCAGTGCAGGGTCACCCGGGTGACCATGATGTCATTCACGTTTTAGGAACTTTACTCTATGTCTCAGTACTAGATTAGCACAGCAGCCAGCCCTCAATTACCTTTGAAGGGAAGAATTACGAGAATAATCTGCACAGCTGATTGGGGCCCCTCACTATGTTCCCTCAGACATCTGGTCTGTCTGGGGAACAGAGCCCTGGCTCTCTCCATGAGGATGGCAGGCTTCCTAGTTGGCCAGCCAACATGGTAAGCAGCCAATGTTGGCTTCTCATGACTGCTCTGGAGTGCCTGCAGAAAAGAACCCTTCCATGAAAGCTTGTACTCTGCACTGCCCCTCAGCTGCCATTATGCTCATTATCAGGACCTAGGCCCTCCACTCCATGGTTCCTGGAGAACAAGGACAATCAGCTGATGATTTTGGCAGGTGATGAGTTGTGGGTGGTTGGTTTACTTGGACTGCGTGAGATTGGAGCCGCACTTCCTTTTCAGGATGATGATGTATAATTTGGAAATCAGCTGGGTTTGCCCAAGGTAATTGAAATGGCTATTTACCTTGTATCCTTCAGTTTCTTTTTATCCCTGTTTTGGTTTTAGATGTCTCTGGCCCCTGGCCCTAAGTAAACTCCTTTTGACTTTCAATTCCTTAGACTTTTCACAACTGGCCCATATCCATTAGGTTTTCCATCACTGGTCCAGTCCCACACCAGAAACATTTTCCTTCTTCCTTTTCCTCTTATTTGTGGTGCTGAAGGCTCTCCTCAATGAAATGGCAGCCACTTATGAGCCACTAACCCCCAGTGATGATGATTATGGCTTAACAAATATAGATACCATTGTGGTTTTTTAACAGTTTTATTGAAGTATAACCTCCATACCCTACCATTCACCTATTTTAAATGTATATTTCAATGACTTTTAGCATATTTATGGAGTTGTGCAATTGTCACCACAATCTAATTTTAGAATACTTCCATCTTTGCCAAAAGAAACTCATGGTCATTAGCAATCACCCTCCATTCCTTCCACCTCATCCTGCCCCCACTGTGAGCCAACCACCAAACTGCTTTCTGTTTCTATAGTTTGCCTTTTTTTGGGTATTTCATATAAATGGAATCATACAATACATATTTCTAAAATTTTAATTGTGATAAAATGCACATAATATGAAAGTTACCATCTTAACCATTTTTAAGCCTACAGTTTAGTGGCATTAAGTATATTCACATTATTGTGCAACCATCACCACCATTCACCCACAGAACTCTTTTCATTTTGTAAAACTGAAACACTGTACCTACAAAACCATAAGTCTCCATTCCCTTATAATATATGTTTTTTGAGTGATTGTCTTCTTTCTAGAAATTCACCCATGTTGTGGCATTTATCAGTATTTCATTCCTTTTTATATTGAATAATGTTCCGTTACATGAATATACCATATTTGTCCATGCATTTATCAGTTGATGGACATTTGGGTTGTTTCCACCTTTTGGCTATTGTAATGAACACCTGCTCTGAACATTCATGTACAGGGTTTGTGTTTTCATTTCTCCTGGGTAGATACCTAGGAGTGGAATTGTTGGGTCACATGGTAATTCTATATTTGACATTTTGAAAAACTGTTGGCCTGTTTTATCAAAGCAGTGCTCCATGTTACATTCCCAAGCAATATAGGAAGGTTCCAATTTCTCCACATCCTCGTCAATACTCACGACTGCCAACACTTACGATTGTTGTTTTTATTTTAGCCATCTCAGTGCATGTGACGTGTTTTCTCATTGTGGTTTGGATTGTAGCTCTCTGATGGCTAATAATGTTGAGCACCTTTGTAGATGAGTATTGGTCATTCATGTATCTTTTTCGTAGAAATGACTACTCAGTTTCTTTGCATTTTTAATTTGGTTATTCATTGTTATTATAAGAGTTACTTACATAGTCTTAATAAAGTTCTTACTGAACACATGACTTTCCAATATTTTTTTTCCATATGCGAGTTGTCTTTTTGCTTTCTTGATGGTGTCTCTTGAAAAGCAAACATTTTTAATTTTGATGCAGTCCAGCTTTTCTCTTGCCACTTGTGCTTTTAGTGTCATATCTAAGAAATCATTGCCTAACCCAAGGTCACAAAGAAATATTCATGTTCTCTTTTAAGAGTTTTATAACTTAGCTCTTACATTTAGCTTTATGATCCATTTTGAGTTAAGCTTGTGTACGGTGTGTGATAAGAGTCTAGCTTCATTTTTTCATGTGTACACATCCAAGGTAAGAACCACAAATATCTTACAGGGAATACCCCAGCCTCTAGCCCATTGCCATTAAATAGTAAACACAAAATACATATTTTTAGATAAACAGATATTGTATATATTTAATTTTATATTTGTTTTGCTTATATTAGATTCTATGGCTGCAACTCCCAAATCCAGATTTCTTGCTTCAAGTATAACTAAAAGTCAAGAGGAAGGTAGAATAAAATACAGATAAGAACTAAAACATGTATCTGTCTATCTGTTCTATTCATCATGCTACGTGAACTGCAATTCATTTTTCTTTTTTTGTGTGTGAGGAAGACTAGCTCTGAGCTAACATCTGTTGCCAATCCTCCTCTTTTTGCTGAGGAAGACTGGCCCTGGGCTAACATCCGTGCCGGTCTTCCTCCACTTTATATGGGACGCCACCACAGCATGGCTTGACAAGCTGAGCATCTGTCCGCACCCAGGATCCAAACCTGAGAATACCCAGGCCGCTGAAGCAGGGCGTGCGAACTTAACCACTACGCCACCGGGCCGGCCCCTCATTTTTCTTTATTAAACCTTTTCCATCAATTGAGAAGGCAGATGTTAAAACAACAAACTCTCAGGATGCAAAAATAACTACTCATACAATTTGTTTGAAAGGAATCAAAACAAGGTAATGTATTATAACTCCAGTACTACCACGAATTCCATCCCAGCCAAGCTTGGAACTCCAACACAGTTTCGATGGCACTGAGAAGGAACCACAGTTAAAATGTACAAGTCACTGAGGAAATCATAAAAGATGCAAAATTGATGTCTAGTTCAGAAAGAAAATGATTATTGGATTGGGCAGACATGAAAGGCACGCATGTCAATACCATGTCATCAGAGTCCCCCTTTATTCCATTAATCACTCAACTATCCATGGGATTTGTATGGTAAGTTGCTAAAACATTGTCTGGCCTTTTATATCCAAGTGGAATTCTAATTTAGTTACATTACTACAAACAGATTACACACAGTTTTACAATTATAATCTTGATTTGAAAAATAGAAAGACAACAACTTCGATAGGGAAGCTGTCGTTAAGGGCATTATTATTCCTTCTTTCAAGCGTGAAAGCATATTTTATTCCTTCCTCTCTGATAAGAATTCCTTTGACAAGAGATTTCCACATATTGAGGTATATGGGCTAACTGCTCGGTTTCAAAACTGATTCAGGTTGAACTAAAGAAGTCTGACTTATGGCCTATCAAACATACATGGTACATCTGCTTTAACCATTAAAGAATGCACTCAAGATATGAAAGCATACTTCCCCTCCTACGCCCTACTGGTATCGTCCAGATTAGCCCCTTTCCCAACATCAGGGTCGTGTTGACCTGTTAATTTGCAACTGAACACTTCTTTGAAACTTTGATGAATACGTAATCTGGGCGCGTTTAATGTATGATTCTTTGTTCTAAAAAGGTATAAGACTGTACTGAAAATCATGCTTCTCCAGAACGCTTTCTTCCTTTCTGGAAAAGGCCTTCCTGGGTTACAATCCTCAGTTTTGCTCAAGTCAAAGTCACCTCATCTCTCTTATCTATAGAAGGGTTATTGGTTATTTTGCGTCCACACCTTTTATACACCAGGTTCAATAACACTCTGGAAGGAGAACATTCCTTCTCCACTGTAAGCCCTCAGATGCATAATCACATAAGGGAAGGTGCTTCCTCCACCAGTGGTGTCCGAATCTCAATTTTGCTCAACCAGAATCCACTTATCTAAATGCCATAAATCCCCCCCAAATGTAGACACGGCTAGTTGAGCAGCTATTCTGAACCAGTGAAATAATTCTACTAAGAGGTAGAATAAATGTTTTGAATCACCTCTGTTCTCGTTTCTTTCCTCTTTCCTCCCTTTACAACTTTTTCCTGGAGAGGTCTATTCCCCAGGTCTTTATACGTATCTTGATCTGAAAAATTATGATTTAATCCTTAGTTAGAATTGAGGACATTGCCCTCAACCATGTCAAATCTTGGACAGTAACAGCTCTCCTGGTGAGAATGAAGGACATGTATAAAAATTAAACTCCACTTTCTTTCATAAAGCCATGCATTAAAGAGAAGCTAAACACCACACCCGTTGAACCCTAGAGGATATTTCCTCTGCTTGACATTTTTCTGCACTCTTAAAATAACCTGCCTTCAGAGTCAGGAATGCTCATTTCAAAGAGATTTTTCTTTGTTCTATTATTACCAGTGACAGAGGGCTGTTATCGGGGTATCCTATAATTCACTGTTACTTGCTTCAAAAGGAACATTTCGGCTCCATACCTGATCACACGGCTTCTCTTTAGTTATTCTCTTACTGATAGTTACTGGGAAAGAAAACCATCAACTTCAATAAACAAAGGTGGAAAACAGTTATACTGTCATTTTTTTCTATTTCTCCCCAAGATGTTTCACAGGATGCTTCCATTCTGCTTATTGCTCCCAGTTTTCTGAAATCCTATGGCCCCATTTAATATGTAGTATGCAGGAATTGGTGTTTCAAGTTTAAGAATTCCTAACACTGCATTGCAAGTATTCCTTCCTCCCTGAAAAATCACTTTTGCTTTACCCACCTTCTCCTTCAAGAAATAATATAGTAAAATCCTGAGAAAAAGGAGACAAGGGAGAAAGTAGGATCTGAGTACTGGCTACTTTTCAAGAGTCTCACAACCTGGGATTCTCTACCTTGGAACTATTGACATTTGGGACCAGATAACTCTTTGCTGTGGGGCTGTCCTGTGCACTGTAGGATGTTGAGCAACATTCCTGGTCTCCACCTACTAGAGTAGGTGGAGTACACATCCCCCACTTGTGACAATTAAAAATGTCTTCAGACATTGCCCTTGCCCCATGGAGGGCAAAATCAAGATTGGTTGAGAAAATTACAATGATGCATAAGATGTATGGACATAGAGAATATATAACAACTATGATTATCGGCATGGCTATCTCAAAGTTTGCCCTTCCAATATAAAACTCTTTTTCTATGTAATGCTTTCTTAAAAATTCTACTGATTTGCACTTCCAAACTGTTTGACCAAAAAGACGTGTTCTGTTGAATTCACAGTTTTGAGACTTTCAGGTGGCATATTGGCCAGGAACGTTAGATTCACCTTTTTACTAGAAAAACCCTAACTCTTACTCTCTCAAAGGTAACCGACTGGCTATGTGTTTTCAAAGTTCTGCTGAGAACGAATGCATCTTCTGTTCAGTATGCAGCTATGTGGAATATTCTGGAATCTTTTTGCTGTTTCTTGCTCCTCTCCATTATTACGATTGGACGGAATTGACAAGATTGCAATTTAAGAAGATTTCAGGTTGTGTGGTGTTTCCTGACACTACTTCTGACACCATATACATGTCACTTCCCCACACCAATTCTCTCATTCTCTCACACCATCTGGGTGCCCAAGAATTCAATTCAATTCAGACACTAACTCCCAGAATTAGCTCAAATCCCACAGGTGAGGGGCTCAGTCTTACAAGACTGTCCCCACTGTAGATGCCAGCTGCAAGTGGGGTGCCCAGGTGACCCTCATTTCTGCCCAGCCAGCTACAAATTTGGGGGTTCCCATATCCTCTCTCTCAGGTTCAATAACGTGCTAGAACAGTTCACAGAACTCAGGAAAACAGTTTACTGACTATTACCAGTTTATTATAAAGGATACAACTCAAGAACAGCCAAATGGAAAATAAATGTAGGGCAAGGTATGAGGGGATGGGTGACGTGGACCTTCCATGCCTTTTCCAGGTGTGTCACCCTCCCAGTCTGTCAATGTGTTCACCCACCTGGAAGCTCCCCAAATCTCATTGCTCAAGGTTTTATAGAACTCAGCCTCCAGAGGTGGGGCTGAAAGTTCCAACCCTCTAATCGCTTGGCCTTTCTGGTGACCAGCCCCCATCCTGAAGCCATCTAGGGGCCCCACCTAGAGTCACCTCATTAGCATAAACTCAGGTATAGTTGAAAGGGGCTCATTATAAATAACAAAAGACATTCCTATCACTCAGGAAATTCCAAGAGTTTCAGGAGCTCTGTGCCAGGAGTCAAGAAGCAAATATATTTTTTTATTATACTAAAGTGATAGAGAGAAACAATAGCCCAATCCAGTCATAATATGTGGATCCTGGCTCAAAGAACAACGGAAAGGGGAGATGAGTCTCTATCCGCTAATCCCTGCTCATTTTACAGAGCTATAAGCAGCCAGGTGCTGTGTGTCTGTCATGTCCTAACACCTCTGCAAATGGCTATCCTCCTCCTATGGGCATCTCCATCTAAATCCATCATCATTTTGAATTAGAATGAATCCTAGCCTTTGGAAAAGAACCCCAGTTGTCTGAACAATTATACCCAGACTGGAAGACTTTAATTAAGTAACACATTAAGTCATTTGGTTGTGCTCTGTCCAAACTTCCCTGCCTTATCATAACAGCTGATTTCAAGGGACTGTTACATGACCATGTCTCCTGGTCGGGTACATTATTATAAACGATGTAACATACATATAACCCGACATACCATTTTTCTTGTAATATAATAGAATTACAAACTAACAAAAACTCGATTTGGTGGAAACACTGTTCAAATGAAAAATGTATGAAAATGAACTCACCCAAGGTACTGTATATACATACCCTGCACGGCTTCCAGGGGCTCTGTCTACTCAAATAATGGTAATCGATGCTCAAATTTCTTTCTGTTTACAAAGCTCTGGAGAAATAAATGTAGAGGAAGAACTCTTCTCCAGGGATCATTATCTTGTCTTTATCCACATGGATCTAAGTGTCAGCAAGTTCATTTTCTGAAGCTGATTTCAATTATATGTTGCCCATTTTCCTTAAGGAAAGAAAGTATCCAACAATCCCACTCCTGGGTATATATCCAAAAGAATTCAAAGCAGGATCTCAAAGAGATATCTGCACCCCCATGTTCATTGCAGCATTATTCACAATAGCTGAGAGGTGGAAGCAACCCAAGTGTCCATCAATGAATGACGGGTAAACAAAATGTGGTATATCCACAAAACCAAATATTATTTATCCTTAAAAAGGAGGAACGTCCCGCCACATGTTACAACATTGATGAACCTTGAGGACACTATGCTAAGTGAAATATGCCAATCACAAAAGGACAAATGCTGTATGATTCCATTCTTCTGAGGTATGCAGAGTTGCCAAACTCACAAAAATAGAAAGTGGAATGGTGGTTACCAAGGGCTTGATGCAGAACCTCTTAATCTCAAGTTCGTGTGCCCGACGCCCAGCAAGCCAAACACTGAGACGTCGGTGCCTGGAGATGGAGGAAGGTTTATTCGAATTGGCCAAAACGAGCAGGTGGGAGCCTGAGTTCGCTCAAATCCACCTCCCCAAGACCAGAAATCAGGGGGGTTTTATAGAGCTTGGTGGGAGGGTCTTCAGAGAAACAAAAGGGTCACTCCTGATGAGCCTTTGTGCAGTCTGACTTCTGGCTTCAACGCCTGCTGAGGGCAGGCTAGTCAGTGACTGCAACCTCCCCGAAAGCATCTCTTTCTCCTGCAAAACAAGCTCACAATCCTCTGGAAAACAAGCTCACAAATCCGAGACCCCTGAGTCACCCCTCAGGTTATACACGAAAAAACAGCAAATGGATTTAATGTCTACAGTCCCCTCATGTACCTGGCTTCAGGCTCAGGGGAAGAGGGAAATGGGGAGATGGTGTTCAATGGGTATAGATTTTCAGTTTTGCAAGATGACAATATTCCAGAGAAGCAACAGGAACTCTCATTCATTGCTGGTGGGGATGCAAAATTTTACAGCCACTTGGGAAGACAGTTTGGTGGTTTCTTACAAAACTAAACATGCTCACCATATGATCCAGCAATTGTGCTCCTTGGTATTTATCCAAAGGAATTGAAAATTTATGTTCACACAAAAACCTGCCCCCAGATGTTTATAGCAGGTTTACTCATAATTGCCAAAATTTGGAAGCAACAAAGATGCCTTTCAGGAGGTGAATGGGTAAACTATAATACATCTAGACAATGGGGTGTTATTCAACGGTAAAAAGAAATGAGCTATCAAACCATGAAAAAACATGGAGGAATCTTAAGTGTATATTATTAAACCAAAAAAGCCAGTCTAAAAAGGCTACATACTGTATGATTCCAACTCTATGACATTCTGGAAAAAGGCAAAACCACAGAGACAGATAAAAGATCAGCGGTTACCAGGGGTTGGATGGAGGGAGAGATGAAGAGGTGGAACACACAGGATTTTTAGGGCAGTGAAACTATTCTGTATGATACTGTAAGGAGGCAGACATGTCATTATACATTTGTCCAAATCTGTAGAATATACACCACCAAGAGAGAACCCTCATGTAAATGATAGGCTTTGGGTGATGGTGATGTGTCAGCGTAGGTTCATTCCTGGTACAAAAAAAAATGTCCCACTCTGGTGGTGATGTTGGTAATGGGGGACTCTGTGCATGTGTGGGGGTAGGGGGTATATGGGAACTCTCTGTACCTCCCCCTCAATTTTATTGTAAACCTAAAACTGCTCTAAAAAGTAAAATCCTAAAAATACATACGTATTTAGTAGATACACTATTTTAAAAAAAAAGTTCCAGAGGTCTGTTGCACAACAATGTGAATATACTTAACACAACTGAACTGTACACTTAAAAATGGTTTAGATGGTACATTTCATGTTGTATTTTTTACTACAATTAAAAATAAAAAATTAAGGGGCCGCCCGGTGGCGCAGCGGTTTAGTCCGCACTTGGCAGCCCGGGGCTCGCAGGTTTGTATCCCGGGCACCTGCAGATGCACTGCTTGTCAGCCACGCCGTGGCGGCATCCCATATAAAGTAGAGGAAATACGGGCACAGACGTTAGCCCAGGGCCAGTCTTCCTCAGCGAAAAGAGGAGGATTGGCGATGGATGTTAGCTCAGGGCTGGTCTTCCTCACACACAAAAAATAAATAAAATAAAATAAATAAAAAATTAATAGGAATACATTGAATTGCACACTTTAAACGAGTGAGCTTTATGGTAAGTAAATTATATTTTAATAAAAATGTTGAAAATTAATAGAAATAAAGAAGATTGTGAATTCCAGAAGGTTTTGTTGTCCACTCAAGAGGCTTTAGATGTACATGTATAATGCATATATAGAGAGATACATATAGTTTTTGACAACTGTTATTCCCTTTAAAAGACATTTTGCACTTGTTAATTTTAAATACACGTCAGTATTCTAAGCTTATTTCCATGTGTCGGTTTAGAAATAAAAGCAGCCATTATCTGCCCCGTGGCTTATGTCAAGGAGGAAAACCTTTTCCTCTACCCTCTTAGGTTCTATAATTGGAGGCTTGTGAATTAAACTGGCAAAAGATAGATTAGCAAGAGAAAAGTCAGATTTTTATATAAGGGAGTTCACAAAACAAATGTGACTCAAGGAGGCAGTTAGAATTTGGGCCTTATATACCATCTTAATAGGAGAAGGGAATGGGGAGAGGGGCTCTTAGGGGAACAGATGGGAGGTATGAGAGTCTAGTGACAATGTCTGTCTGTGTGTGGTGCTGACTTCCAGTCTTCAGTGGTAAAAGTCCAACTTCCCTGGTTATTCCTGGGGAGGGGATTTAAGACAATGGTGTTCTTTTGAGTTCTTTTTGGAGGGTCTGCTTTTAGGCAGATACAGGAGTTCAGGAAAAATAAAAACAAAAACAGCTTATTGGCAAATGCCTTCAGCTCAAAATATTTTTCCTGCCACAGTGGGGTTTTCTGGACCCTTTCACTTACAATGGCTCCTGAGCGGGGATCAATCCTCCTTCGCTTAGCAATCAAGCCTTTGCATTTACTGGTGGCCTCTGCCCCAGTCCAACCTCATCATAGCCATGACAATGTGCAAATACTGTGCCCCTTTTATCGACAGGCACACAGCGGGGAAATGGACAAGGAAAGACACGGTCACAGTATTGAATGGACAGTTGAAGTATCAGGGGTTGCAAAGAGCATCCAGAAGGGGTCTCTGGGGAAGGGTTTTTAAGCAGAGGGAAGCTTGCAGGCAAGGGGCCTTCGCAATTCTGAACAACAAGGTTTTCATTCTGAACAACATGTGACTCTAAAGTTAAACTCGCTTATTTCCAGAAAACACAACTGTGCATAATCCCCTTTAAAAAAATAATCATCCTCTGAAGCTTGTAAGGGCACTGTGAATGCGCAAGATACATTTTGAAGTCTTCGTTCGGGATTATCCTTAAAGCCTGCCACAAATTACTTTGAATAACCTCCTCAGCGGCAAATTTATTTGCCAGGAGCAATCAAAACTAATTTATGGGCAAGTTTACAAAGTAAGGGGGAGCCCACCCTAAAGGATAATATTCTGAATTTAAAACAAGGAGAACCACTGGTGAAGACCAGACTGAGTTGTCTACTATTGAACCACATCCACCAGTAACATTGCTCCCAAAATTGGAGGCTTGCGTGGGTTACCAGTAAAATAAAAAATTAAAGACTATCAAGTATGATCACGGTAATTCACAAAACAAAGTATGTGTAGGGCAACATTTGTGCTTCCACAGCAAACTCTGAAATGTTTCCATCACACTTTTCTTGCTTCTCTGACTCTGCAGGGCTCTGCACCTTGCGTTGCCTTTGAGTGGGTTTTACAACTAAGCCAAGCAGCAAAAGAGGAAGAGTAATGTAAAATGTTTCTTGTCTACAGGCATGCAAATTCCATACCCTGGAAACTGATGACCTCCCTCCCCCACAAAAGTGGAAGTCTAGTTTCCTTCCATTTGCACATTTGTTTCAATATTTTTGACCTATAAATAGAAGTCTTCTTTGGATTGTTCTTCAAAGGCATTGTAACACCTTACCAGTGGTTCACCCACCAATAATGAGTTAAATGCCACCTTGAACACCTGTCCATTTTATATCTGTCTGAGACTCATGATTTTACCTTTTCTTTGAAAATTATCCATTAAAAGACGTTTTACATAGACGGGCTTATATTTAGGGGGAAAAAACCCCTACAACCTTCCCAAGGAAGATTTATTGACAAACGTATATTCACCTAGTTCCCCCTAGAGATGTATTTCAAATTTTCACGGAGAAAACAATTACAAGATAAAACTCTATTTTATGACGCTGTGCTCTTGTCTTAGTAGAAGTTGGTGAGTTTCCTGACCTTTCTCCTTTCCTTCCGATGAAAACTCAAAGCGGAACTTGAATGTCAAGCTTGTTATAAATCTTTTAAAAAAAAATTGATCATGCTTGTCAGCAAAACCATTTTTGTTTTGTTTGGGCTCTCAGTCCTGCCTCACTGTTGATGGGGTTCAGGATAGGCTACCCCAAAATATGGCACCTTGGCATATTGAGTATTTTCAGCTGAAGGAGTTTGAGTAGACGGCAGGAGCAGGAAGGCCACTCTGACCCCTCCCCCCATCTGGCCCATCTTCTCTGAAACGGGTCATAAAACTCCCAGGTGATAGTCCCCTTCCTGTATCAGGAGGAGAAGACATTCTCATCAGCAGAGACGGGATTTGGGGGTGAGAAATCTGTACAAACAAACCTTGTTAAACTCACCCTCATCTTTCGAGTGACTTCTTCACCACTTACTACCCCTGGCCCAAATTCCTTTGTCTTGTCAATTCTTCACAAATTTATTCTTTGTCTAAAAGATGTAAAAGCTTCCTTCTTTTTCAGTCACTCTGTGGGTCTTCATTCTCTTGTGAAGGCTCCCACGTAAACATTTAATAAAATGTGTGTGCTTTTCTCCTGTTGATCTCTCTCCTGTCAGTTTAATTTTCAGACCCAGCCAGAGACCCAAAGAGGACAGAGGAGAATTTTTCCTCCTTTACAAAATAGTAAGAATATTCTGAGAAATCAGAACTCTCATCATCATGTGGTCTTTCTCTTGTCTTTCCCTTCAAGGACCCAGTAAGATATTTGGCAATGGCTGGCCAGGGGCAACAGGGAAGAGCGTTTCTGGATGGAGACCTAGACCATTTACGGGGACCAGCTGGGACTTGATCTGAAGGAGGTGTCAAACCCTGGAGAGGACATTTTGGCTGCCCATTTACGGTATTTGGGAGCCACTGCCTTGGTCTCCTAAAATCTACTGGAGGAAGAGCTAGTATTGGATGACTCTCTTTTTCTCTTCCTTTCTCTTCTACTCTGCCATCATTATTCCAGATGATTCTTGTACTTTTCTTGGAACTATTCCTTATATGCTACCTTTGGATTCCTCTCCATTAATAATGACCTTTATTACCAGATTAAGAAGAGAATACTAAGCACATCATTTTTAATCATGGTACGCACTGAAATCATCTTTCCTTTCTCAAGACTGCATGAATGGCATATTCTCCACACTTCCTCTAAATACTCTGAGTTGTCTTTTTCCCCAGTCTGTAACTACAAGCTAACTGTATTAGTGTTCTAAGTCTTTGCAACAAGTCACTACAAACTTGGAAGCTTAAAACGACATATGTTGATTATCTTGTAGTTTCCGTAGGTTAGGAGTCCAGGTGCGGCTTCAGTGGGTCTTCTGCTGGTTTCTCGGGGCTGCAGTTAAGGTGTCAATAGGGGCTGTGTTCTCATCTGGAACACTAGATTCTCTTTCAAGCTCTCTGGCTGTTGGTAGAATTCATTTCCTTGTGGCTACAGAACTCATGGTGGCTTGCTTCTGTAGGGCCAGCAAGAGAGACTCTGCTGTTTCAAAACTTTTGCCTCTAGACCTTTTTTAGCAAAGGCTCACTGAAGGGGTCAGGTCCATCCCCAGGATTAACTCAAAGTCAAGGGGTTAGGAAACTTAACTGCACCTACCAAATGACATCTACAAAAAACCCTTCACCTCTGCTATATAACATAACCTAATCACTGGAGTGACATCCATCCCACGCAAAGACTGCACCTACACACAAAGGCAGGGATGATACAGGACGTACAGGAGGTGGCCTCTTGGGGGCTTTCTTACAATTCTGCCTCTTACACTTTGTATAAAGTCAGATATTGTCTTATAGATTCTGTGCCATACTGTAAGACTGAAAAATCAGTTTTGTCTATGACTAGAGCAATGTCAATTTCATTTTAAAGGTCATCTTTCCTTTTACCTCCACCCAAAAGACTTAATTAAGCTACAGATAACTCTAATGAGAGATTTTGCTGGTGATTGAGAAATGAGGCTCATGGAAGAACTGTGTTCCTCTGTCCAATTTTTTTAAACTTCTGCTAGCAGCTGATCTGTTTTATTCTCAGTAGGGAATAAAATCGGTCATTCAGTGCAATAGATGGAATATTTGTGTCCCCCCAAAATTCGTAGGCTGGATCCTGACCCACAATGTAATGGTGTTAGGAGGTGGGACCTTTAGAGAATGATCAGGTCAAGGGGGTGGAGCCCTTATAAAAGACACCCCAGAGTGCTCCCTCATCCCTTCCATCATGGGAGGACACAGCAAGAAGACGGCCATCTATGAACCAGGAAGTAGGTCCTCACCAAACACCAAACCTGCTAACACCTCGATCTTGGACTCCCCAGACTCCAAAACTGGGAGAAATAAATTTTGGTTGTTTATAAGCCACCCAGTCTATGATATTTTTGTTATAGTAGTCTAAAGTATGACATTCAGATTCAGGGGAGAGCTACCTCACAACTCTTGGGGGATGGGGTATTGTACTTGTCCAAAATAGCAAAATAAAAGACCATCATGCACTGTTCACATTTATTGCTGAGTTTTAACCATGCATTTAAGATTTTGAGTGAAGCTCTTAGGTACTAGGTATGACTCAGGAGTGGGAACCAACAGTATGGGTTGTGGAATTTGAGATCTGAAAAGGACCGTATATATTTTCACTCAAGTACCTTCTTCTCAGATGAAGAACTTAAAGTCCTGACATTGTGGGGCTTCCCAAAGGTCACAGAGGTTCCGGGATGGAACAGACCCCAGGTCTCAGAATCTCAGCCTGCTGTGTATGCCATTCTGTCTACTGCTGCTTATGGATGATGACCCAATACACTGAGAGGTCTTGACAGCTAGGAAGTGCTAAGCATCCATGTTGGAAACTAAAGAGAAAACATAATCCAATCTTTCTGTGAAACTGTAGCATACTTGTACTTGGAATTCTCAGAGCACAATTCTAGCCTTCGAACCTCAAGAGAGACAACTGAAACCCAACCCTAAGTCAACAATATTGATAAAAGGAAAACTTCATAAGAAGATCCAAGTAAAGCAATCTACATCAGGGGGGTTGAAGCAGAAGGAAGAAGGGTGGGAGGTATTACATAAGGATAAACCAATAAGGGTTAGGGTGTCTCTGGTCTAGAATGATGGGAAACAAAGAGAATGTTGCAGTGGACTCCTAGCAACTAGGACCACCTGGTTCCCTTCTGTACATTCAGTCTCATCCTAGCACAGTTCTGGGTACATCTAGTCCTTCACGTGCATTCAGCTTCAGGCCAACCTTCCACCTGATTCTGCCAGACTTCTGTTTCAACACCAGTCAAAGGAATTCTGCCTTGCTTGTGAACCCAGTCCCCGACTGTGCTTCATACCATCTCACACACCGGGGGTAAGAACAGAAGCCCCGTCTTGTTGTTCATGCCTCAAATCTTTTCTTGCAAACTTGACTAGTCCCCGGTTTCTCCAAGACTGGGGCTTTGCTTTCATCTGCTGATTTTTCTTTTTACCGCCAAAGTCCTCCTTCTAAAGCGATGGTGATCAAATTTGAACACGCACTGGAGTCCTTGTTAAAACACTCATTGCTGAATCCACTCCCTCTGCCGCACCTGCCTCATCCCCAGCTACCTGATTGAGAAGGTCTGGCTTGGGGCTGAGAATCTGCATTTCTAAGAAGCTCTCAGGAGATGCTGTCTGGAACCACACTTTGAGAGCCACAAGGCTAAAACACAACGTGTTGTCAGAGGTCATGATTCCTGCTGTCTGTTCTTCCTGGTTTCAACTGCCTGGTTTTTTTCAGCATCCCCTTTGCCAACATCGACCTACGGAGCTGAACTTCTCCAAGTTGTCTCAGCTGGTAACGACACGCCTTCCCCCAGTGCTGTAACGCACACATCGTCATCTCCACCTCACCAGCGAGGAAACTGGGCTTGGAGCTGCTGAAGACATTGCTCTGTGCACAGAGGTTACCAAAGGCCAAATTGGGATACCCGGTCAGTCACTTCTGGCTTCCACCTCTTCTTTTTATTTCCCACTATAACGCCGTGCCAAAGGTTAACTCTCTTCTTTCAGAATCTGGCTCCTGCCAAATGTTAGTTCCCTTTCCTCCTCCCATCTCTTTCTGATGCTCTTAAAAGCACTGGCTCCTGGGCAGTCCACCCGGAGCGAGGAACGGAGGCTGAAGAGTCGGTAATTTGTAAGCACGACGTTCAGCTCTTCCGCATCCAGTGAAGACAAGCCACATCTTTTTGGCCACATGTTCTTCACATGCCTCCACGTTGTCATCCTGGGTCTTAGACTGTCTTTTCCGATGCTGGCCAGTGCCTGCCCTTGTGAGATGGAAAGGCACAGTTTCGAGAGGAATCCAATTTCACGTCTTTCTCTGATTGGCAAACAGAGTTACACGGAGGTTAATTAGCTCTCCTAATATCTCCAGTTGGCCATAGTATGGAAATGAGCGACGCGGGGTGAGTAACTGGCCGTCTTGCACGATGATGGCGCACCCGTTGTCCGCTATTGAAGCTATAATTGACATTTTCTGGGTTACTCTTAGACTCGTTGTCATCGTACATTAAAACAGACCCTATGCACTTATCACAGACTTTGATAAATATATTTAATTACAGAAATTCAACAGGTGAACAATGTTGAGTTAATTAGGTCAACGGCAGTCTAGAACTTTGAATTCACATCGCTCTCTCTGTCTGTAGGTATGCAAAGAAACGCCATCTTTAAGTGAGGAAAACAGTAGGAATAAATCACGTGCCCCTCCTGGGAAAGGCATTGTGTGACTCTGTTAATGAGGGAAGGCATGGGGTGGTGCGGTAACTCCCAATCAATCCCCCTCTCCACCAGATGTTCAGACTGGCTGGGTCTCGACAAATGATAAGGGAAGAAATGACCAAAAGAGAGAAATTGAGAATGGTTCTTTTTACCCTAATTTTATCCCTCTAGAAACTGGACCTAGCAGTGAAAGGTCACACAAACTGCATCCCTCATTCAGCAAAATGTATCTCTTTGCCATTTCCCAATGTCCCGCAGTGGGTTTTTTTCCCCCTGAATGAACCCAATAAGTTGTCAGAGCGAAATGTCCTACTTAAGTATGGGAGCACATCTGTTTCAATTTCCGCCTTTTGATCTATTTTGGTGGTATCCTCATTGTGTCACAAGAACCCACTGAGCTATCCAAGACAAATAAAAATGTTACCCAACTATCTTTCATTAAAAAAATAAAAAACTTCAGAGTCTATTTTTGTTTGTTTGTTTAAGGTTCATCATAGGTGCTTTCTCTCTCTCTCTGTGTATATATATATATATACGTTATATACATGTCATATGTTAATAACATATATATGTTATTTCCAATAGATGATATATTTCTGGAGGGTAGTCTGTATCACGATTTTTTATCATGAGCACCATAACACAAAATTAAACCATCACAGATGTTTAACACAATTTGTTGAACAAATTATTTAATCACCATATCGGGTTCTTAATTTCAATTTTTTCCCCCTCTTCTATGAAGAAATTTATGTTTATTTGGAAATAGGGTGACTGATGCATCCTGGTTTGCCGAGGACTTTTTGGGGTTTAGCATGGACAGTCCCACGTCCCAGGAAAGCCCCAGTTTTGGGAGACTGGGAGGGAGGGTCAACCTACTTGGAAAGATTATACATTCACCTCTTTCACATTCCTTATTCTGAATCCTTGCTAGTTTGTTGGCCCCAAAGTTACCCCCTTCCTTCATATTTACGTATCTCCAACTTGTCCTAGCTGCAGAAAGGAGTTGTGTGTGTTCTCTCACTGAATGAAAGCCCCCATTAGTGGTCAGGTGTCTACATACACTTGCCAAATCCTTCTTTAGAGGAAGTTGTATCAATTAGAAGAACAGAGAGGAGAAGATAAGCTAGCCCAGTCCTAAAGGACAGATAAAGGTTAGGGGAAGGTATTAAAGAGATGCACATTTATTGGGTTTGCTGTTGACAATGGAGGAGTCCCCATCTTCCTAAGTTTCCATTTTTAACTCTGAGCCTAAATAGTCTGGCTGTCCAACATCCTCTCCAAAGATGTATGTGCCTAGTGATAGAGGCCCTGAGAAAGATTTTATACCAATTTCCCAGCAATGCTGTAACAAATTTCCACAAACTCTTAGTGTCTTAAGACAACACAAACTTATTTTTGTGCAGTTCTGGTGGTCAGAATTCAGAAATGGATCTCACTGGCCTACAATGAAGGTGCTGGCAGAGCTGTTCTCCCGTCTGGAGGCTATAGGGCTGAATCTGTTCCCTCGCCTTTTCCAGCTTCTTGAGGCTGCCTGCATTCTGTGGTTCATGGACCCTTCCAAGACAGCAGTGTAGCATCTTCAAATGACCCTGTGCTTCCATTGCCACATCTCCTTCTCTGACTCTCCCACCTTCCATTTACAAGGACCCTTGTGAGTACATCACCACCACCCAGACAATCCAGAATAACCTCCCCATCTCAAGATCCTTGACTTGATCACATCTGCAAAGTCCCTTTTGCCTCATAAGGTCATACATTCACTGCATCAGGGATTGGGACATGGACATCTTTGGGGGGGGGCATTATTCAGATTCCCCTTGGCCTTTCCTCAGTGTTTTGCTCACCAAAGAAGCCAACATCCTGTCAGGTCTGAAAACATCATGTGAACAAGCACAATACAGCTCATCCTTGGTCAGGGTTTAACTTCCATTCTCATCACAGACCCATCTCCTTCGGCCTCTCTGCCAAAGCTGCCACTCACTCACTGTTTTTTTTTTTTTTTAAATTGGGATATAATCCACTTAAACAACAATGTATTAGTGTTAGGTGTACAACATAATAATTTGATACATGTATATATTCTCAAATGATCACCACAATAAGTCTAGTTAACATCATCACCTCATACAGTTACAATTTTTTTTCTTGTGATGAGAACTTTTAAGATCCACTCTCTTAGCAACTTTTAAATAAACAGTAGAGTACGGTTAACTATAGTCACCATGCTGTACATTACATCCCTAGGACTTATTTATCTTATAACTGGAGGTTTGTACCTTTTGACTACCTTTATCCATTTTGCCCAATCCCCACCCCTGCCTCTGGCAACCACCAATCTATTCTCTGTTTCTATAAGTTCTTTTTTTTTTAGATTCCACATATAAGTGAGATCATAGAGTATTTGCCTTTCTCTGTCTTGACTTATCTCACTTAGGTTAATGCCCTCAAGGTCCATCCATCTTGTTGCAAATGGCAGGATTTCCATCTTCCTCATGGCTGAATAATATTCCACTGTATATCTATACCACTTCTCTATCTATTTATCCGTCAATAGACACTTAGGTTGCTTCCATGTCTTAGCTATTGTAAATAATGCCGCTATGAACATGGGCGTGAAGATATCTTTTCTAGTCAGTGTTTTTGTTTCCTTTGGAGATATATCCAGAAGTGGGATTGCTGGATCAGATGGTAGTTCTATTTTTAATTTTTTGAGGAACCTGCATACTGTTTTCCATAGTGGCTGCACCAATTTATATTCCCACCAACAGTGCACAAGGGTTCCCTTTTCGCCACATCCTCACCAACACTTGTTACCTCTTGTCTCTGTGACGATAGCCAATCTAACAGGTGTGAGGAGATATCTCATTGTGATTTTGACTTGCATTTCTCTGATGACTAGAGGTGTTGAGCACCTTTTCATGTATCTCTTGACCATTTGTAAGTCTTCTTTGGAAAAATGTCTATTCAGATCCTCTGACACTCATTTTTAACTGATTCATTAGGTCTTCAGGCTAAGTCAACAGAAGGTGGAGCCCATTGCCTTATTGGTCTAAAATGCCTCATCCTGTGGGTGAATACTAAAAGCGTCTACCAGTGACCAGAGTTTTATCCTTTAATTGAAAGAGTGCATTCCCAAACTGAATGTTTTAGCTTTTTATCTGATCTTTACTTAGTTAGTTTCCCAAGGTGAGATGCTATTTATATATCCCCGACTCATCTTAAACTACTTTTTCTGATGTCGCTAAAGAAAAGAAAAAAAGTCTCAAATGTCAGCAGAATAATGCAAATATTAGCGTGCTGCTGGTGTTCAACTGTTTTTGACCTACAAAAAAAAAATAGCAGTTTCATGTAGTGAAACCTAGAAATAATTCACTAACTGAGAACTTGCTGTTTATGTTGTCCTTCCTTATGAGAATGAGAATTGAGAGAGATGAATGATGGATATTTTGGTTTCATTGTCTAAAGTGGTTTGTATTGAACTCAGGAAGTATCAATTCATTGATTTACTCATTCTTTCAATGAAGATTTATGAATATTCATTGTGTGCCCATAAATGTGGTGTATTGTGCAGGCCTAAGACAGGATGAAAGAGTCTGTGCCCTAAAGATAATTTTCAGTGTGATCTGATTCTGTCACATTCTAGAAGACTTGGGAATTCTTGACTTCTTTCCCACTGGTGTTATGAAGTTTGATTACGGTTTCAGAGTACTTTAAGAGCCCGTAGAAGATATTATCCAGTTTCTTTTTAATTTTCAGTTAAGGACACAAACATTAGTACAGCATGAAGAAGTCAGGCTAGACGTAAAGAAGAACTTGCTATGAAGAGAGCATGCTCTTTTCTGAAAACACAGAAGTCCCTTTTCCAGGAGAGGGTTAATCTCTGTGTGGATCTTTTGTGAGTACAGGGAAGAGACAATAACAGCTCAAGGTTTCTTAGCTGCGTTCTGTGATTCTCCTCCAATGCATCACATTTTTACGCCCCATCCCCTTGGGGAAAAATAAAGATATGGAATAAAGCACTTTTACAACTTTGATTAACTTTACACAGAAGGACGAGATCATGTGTTTGGAAGGTGAACTTGGGATTTGTAAAACGACGAGTATATTTAGTAGCGCCGCAAAGAATAATGACCCTGCTATGGGAAATGGTTAGGGGATGGCATAATGTCGCCAAGTCTTCATTTTCTGGGGAAAAAAGGCCTAATGACGATTATTATATTTTATAATGGGATTTAGTGGCTGCCTAACTGTGTTTTGATTCTCCAGGATTAGTTCTCTGTGCCATAATTGTAATTCCTTCTGATTGCAGACTGCACTGTGGCTCCACAGCCACTTGATTCCTTCTAAGCGTCAGCCTCCGAGTTTTCGGGCTGATTTGAAGGTAATGAAGCAATCTATATTTAGGTATTTTGCAGAGGTTTTTATTTTTGGCTAAATGTTAAGTATACATTTTCCTGTAGCAAATGCTGCTAAGAGCAAAGGAGTAAAGTGGATTTTCGGGAGAAAGCATTTCACACCTGACATGATTTCAATGAATCTCAGCTCATCTCCAATGCCCAACTCACTTTAGATGCTGATGAAGGGTAAACTGGAAGACGGACTGTATTTGTCAATATCTATTCAAATGCCATCAAATATTTGATGTAGAGTACAGGAAATACCTTAGGGGATTCCCCTGGTTAGACATCAGGCAGTAGAAATTTCGGGACAAATAGAGGCCACCTCGGAAGCACAAGCAACCCAATGTCTTAACACATCAAATGTATGACCCTCATATGGCAGGTACATAGGGCCATTTGGAAGGCATACTTGTATAAATTGAATCTCTGGTTCTACTTCACATGCCTAGTCAAGTTCTCTCCTTTTCATTCTCACGTAATTTATCTGTTTGGCTTGTTCACTATTCTGTTGGTTTATTTATTTGCTCTGTATATTTTACATGTCTTTCTAAGCCACCTTAAAACCTTTGTGGAAAAAAGCAGACAATGAATGAATGGATGGATGGATGGGTGGGTGGATAGATGGAGAGATGGATGAGTGAATGCGGAAGTGGATGGATGGGTAGATTTGTAGATGGATGGAAGGATAGAAGGATGGGATGAATAGATGGATGGATGGATGGGTGGATGGATGGATGGATGGATATGTGGATAGATGGATGGATGAAAGGAAGGGTGGATTTGTGGATGGCTGGATAGGTAGATGGATGGATGGATAGAAGGATGGGGTGGATAAATGGGTGGATGGATGGATGAAGAGATGATTGGGTGGGTGAATGAGTAGCTGGATGGATGGAAGGAAACAGATACATGGATGTATATGTATGTGTATTGCACATGTGTCATTTAACCCTCATAACAATCATAGGTGGTAGGTTTTATTGTGATTCTCATGTTACAGTTAAAAAAGCTAAGGTTCAGAGGGGTTTGGTGACTTGCCTAAGATCACAAAGATGATAACTGGTAGGACAAAGACAGAAACCTAGGCAGTCCAACTCTAGAGCATGCATTCTTCATGGGGACAACATCATCTCAAGTGGGGTGAAAATTGATTCTTGGGAGGTGAAAAAAAATCATACTTAGTTCATGTACAAAGCTCAGAAATACAGAACAGATAAGCAGTATATCTTTCAAAATTTCATATGAGTGGATTAGGAAAAAATGTCTGAAAAGCTCCTTAGTGTGCAGCAATGAAAAAAATGTTGAGAAGCATTGGGTTACCCCATTTACCTCCCAGTATTATAGTGGGTTGCCTCCTATTAGAGAATGAGGAGATGGATAAATGGGTTGAGAGAGGAATATAACTTCAGATATGCATTCCTGTACAAGGAGTTTGGTGAGCAGACTTCCAAATGACCCCCATCTCCTGACTTATGCCCCTGTTTGATCCACTTCTTTGAGTGTAGACTGCCCTAGTGACTTGATTCCAACGAACTGAATAGAGCAGGGATGATGGGATGTCACTTCCATAATTAGGTTACATAAAACAAGGGCTTCTGTCTTTCTAGCAGATTCTGTCTCTTGCTGGCTTTTGATGAAATAAGCTGCCATATGGAGAGGTCCACAAGGCAAGAAACGGAGGGACAGCTTCAAGCAACAACCAGCAAGAAACTGAGACTCTCTCTCCAACAATCTGCAAGGAGCTGAATCCTGCCAACAATCACACAAGTTTGGAAGCAAACCCTTCTCTGGTCAAGCCTTTGGGGGAAACCCCAGTCCTGGCTGATACCCCAACTGCAACCTTGTGAGACCCTACAGCAGAAAACGCAGCTGAGCCACACCTGGAGTCCTGACCTGCAGAAAGTGTTCGATGATAAAGTGTGTTGTTTTAAGCTGATGATTTTGTGGTAATGTGTTACACAGCGAGCGATAACTAATACAGGGAGTTTAAAATCCTTGGCTTGAAACCATGAGAAAGTTAGACCCAAGACATCTGCATAAATTAAATGCAGATTCTGGCAGTTTGTTTTCACATCACACGACAACAGCTAGATGGATTTGAGCCAGGTTTGAAAGTTATGTTTGCAAATTGTTTGACCTGAAAGTGTGGAAAGACCACAGAGGTGACTTGTTGGGGAGCTGTAGCTGAGCACTTCAGAATTATCCTCCAGTACAATGGTTGAGTTGCTTTGCATGTACACGGATATATATACAACTCCCTGAGAGATTCATTAATTGAATGATGGTTAGTTAGTCTGCTAGCAAGGATGCTGTTCTGTTTGGGTGACCAGCATACCCTGGTGGATGCTGGTCAGCCCCCTGCCCGGGGATTTATGGATGTAAAGACAAATGACACATAGTCACCCGTGGATATGAAATAGTTTGTTACACACATAGTAAACAGCAAAAGCATTTCCCAAGGAGAAGGGCTCAGGTTTGGTCTGGAGTGAAATGAGAGCAAGCGGGGAGGGAGGTGATTAGGGGCTAGGACCAGGATGAGGGTTCCTGCATGCACAAGAGTTAGGATTTTCATGGCTTAAACTTCCCCACTACCGACAAGGGAAGTAGCTGCTGGTCTTTTTTATTGGCTTGTCCAGCTGTGGGACCAAATGGAAAGGGAGAAAAGTGGAGTCTGAAAGCTGTTGGGGTCAAATATAAAAAATGGAGTCAGATATCTTTTCCTGGAAAACTCCTACTCACCCTTCAAGACCCAGCTCAAATGTTCCTTTCTCTGATGCACCCAGCTAGAAACCAAACTCATGGGAGTCATTCTCTCCCCCCAACCTCTGCAATCTTTATAAAAGTATTCACCTTGTCGTATTAAAAAAAAATGGGATCAGATCCTTGATTACAGTGGCCACCTAGTGACAGGATATATTAAAATGATCAGTGTGTGAAACAGATTATACATGGGATGACTGATCAGCAAGGAGGGTGATTATCACGTGTTAATCTAGACTCAGCAGAGGAAGGTGGCTTCACCATGTGCAAGGATTCATGGGATCACTGTTGACACAAGACAAAATTGGAGACTAAAAAAGTACTATTGGCCAGATATTTTCCCTTAGTTACAGAAGAACTTCTCTGAGGCTTAAAGTAAGTGGGCCCACTCCTTCTGTCCTGGGGAATGGGATTGGCTATGTGGCACGCCAAGAAAATCACCAGTAATGTTGCAAATGAGAGCTTATGTATGAAAGCATGTTGAAACTATAAATTGCTATATAAATGTGAGGGACTATTATCACTGCCAAATTCCCTTCAATTTACTCACAGTCCTCTACAAGGCTCTAGTCACACCTAGCATCTCATTAATAATGACAATACCAACTCATATTTGCAGAGTTATTTTAACCTTCCATATCCCTTTACTTGCATCATCTCATTCTAGTCTCCCATCATACTGCCAGTTGCTAAGTTCTATCCCTATTGATAAGGCGACCTCATGTCCTTGTTTACCTGGGAAAATCTGGCTTTACACCTGTTTTCCCAGCAGAATTATTAATAGTGCTTCCTTTCACTCCCCAAAGTGTCTCAGTTTGGTTGATAGATTGTGGGTTTCTTCCTCCTGCCATTATGGAACTTAGTATAGAAAGGAAAGCATGTATTGTAATTAATATCAGAGGATTGTAATTAATATCATTGTAATTAATATCAGAGGATGACTTAATGCCAAGCATGAAGAGCTGCTCTATCCATGAGAATCACTTGGGCCCCAAATCTCAGGGTCTTTAAATGATAGTGGCTTACTGTTGTCCAGTGCTCTGAGGTTCATAAAGCACTTTTGTCTATTTGTCGCCACTAATCCAGAAAAATTATCTGTGAGGTAAAACAGGTATATTATACCCAATGTAGAGATAAGGAAGTTGAAGTTCAAAAGGGCAGGCTTAGCAATTTACCAAATTTGAATAATAGAGACTTGATCCTAGGTGGTTGGGGTTCATATCAAGTGGGGTTTGATTCTCACCCTAATCAGATGCACCTGCTCTTTTATCCGAGTGTATGTGACCTGTCTGTACAGAAGAAAGATAGATACCACACACTAGAGGCAGGATAGTTATGCCACATTTTGGTTGAGAAAGTATCCATCATTTAGAGGATGCATACGAGGATTAATTATGGGAAGTTCTAACAACAAACAGAAGATTTGTAAATGTGACTTCCTTCTTTCATTACCCACCAAAGATACTCAAGGAAGAAAAAGAAATGCCCTTGAATTTATTCGCCTGTTCTCAGTCTGTTGGCAAAAATAATCGTTCTTGAATGTCACTATTATTTCCTGCATCTTCTTGAGAGCAGCAAGCTTTGATGATAGCTTGCCCTGAACCTGCTTCTCAAGTCTCAGTGCTCAAAACTATGAGGAAGGTTGCAACCATTGAACTATCAAAGGAGAAGACAGCTCCTGGATACGATCAGAAATTTCTCTTGCACCAGTTGTGTCACTTTCCATGGGAAGGGTAGGGTGAAGGGGGATAACGGCAGTGGACACTGGAGGTGTTCTGCATCATACTCCAGCTTCCTTTGGTTTATATAAGATTTCTGAAATGTTCTCACTCTTGGTTGCACCTCAAAAAGGACACTGCCTGTTTCCCGTTGCATGCTGGACCCCCCACGTTGAACACAGTCACCTCAGATTTTGCCAGCCAAATGGTCTTTCTGTATATTTGATGTCACTGCCATTTTTGTGATGCCCAGGATCCTGGAAAGTTTGATGACCACTAAAACGAAGGAGAGGCATGGATGTGGGGTAGCCATAAATGACTCAGAGCAGCTCTGTTGTTGAATCAAACAACCGTGCCTTTCATTCGATCTCTTCTGATTTGGAATGTGTTTAAAGAACTCTGCACCAAATATACTAACAGTTGTCCCACCAACACAAACTCCCAGGCAAACCCAGTAGGCAACAGGAAGGAGAAAAGGAGCTTACTCCGTTTATTGGAAGCTAATTGCTTGCTATACTCGAGGGCTGACCAGCTGCAAAAGTCAGTGGAGCAGCTTTGAGAGCATTTGCTGAACTTTATTCTTTACTTAGGGAAACCCCATGATTCCCTGGGAATTTTGCCTCTGTAAAGACTGTAACATATGGACCATTTGCAGAGACATATGTTTGAGTACGGAGCCCTCAAGCAAAACTCACAAATCCCTCTCTTGCTCATCTTTAAATTTCCAGTAATCAGATAGGCAGTGGAAAGCCACTCCCCGTTTCTCCCTTGCCCCTAGTGGTAGGGTCTGCATGGTATTATCAAGACCCTTTTCTCTGATGATCTGCTCCCATCAGAAAGAGGAAGTACAGACCCTTCATCAAGGGCCTTTACTCATACTGCAGAGAACACATTCTTTTTTTTTTTTTAATAAAGTGCACAAACAACTTCCTCTATTGCCTTTGGCCCTAGAAAATTAACCATCTGTTCTTCAAGGTCACAGGGGTAAGCCAGAGTCAATAACCTTCAGGCAGAACCGTGAGTCTAGATGGGCTTTGGCGAGGAAGGGACACAGCCTCAAAGAGGCAACTGGAACATTTGGCTTCAAACTTGCTTCTTGCCTCTTCTCTCAAAGTAGAAAGTAATGAATGAGTGTGCCATTTTCCACTGGAGATGGAAGAGGCCCGCCATCTCTCTCTAGTGAGCTGTCAAGTCATTTTTTGCTGTTTCCTTTCACCCCAAACCCCCCAGGAGGTGAGGCCTCTCGGGGTGGGAGGGTCACTAGGGGTTAGGAACCAAGGAAGTGAGTGGGCATTGAGAGAGAAGGCAACAGTATGTATGGAAGCTGGTGGGCACACCTTGCATAGCTCAAGACGCTCCAGCACGTAGGGTGACTCAATTGCATATTTTGCATATCAGGGAGTCTGCCTGCTTGCTTGCTCCTCATTTGAGGATGTGGCCCCCAAATGAGCCACTGATGTAATTAAAACACAGTGGGTCTCTTAGCGTTGATTTCTCCTTTGAAAGCAAAAGTACCGACATAGTATCTACCACATGTGTTAGATGCTAAAGAAATTATAGCCAACAGGGCAGATATGGTTCCTGCCCTCAGGGAATGGAAGTGCAAGTGAGTTATTCATAAAATGCTAAGCCTCATCAAAGGAAATCTAGAGGATCTCAGGTGAACATATAGAAAGGGAGTCTTACCAAGACCAGAGAAATAGGAATGAGAAATGGGCATTCTGTAGATGTTGCACCAGCCCTGCACACACGTGAACCTTTCCACCTGCTTTAATGGGGTTTATTGCATGAAACCAACCCTGACAGTCACACTACCCCTTGCATTTGAAAGTAAATTTGTCCACCAGCCACAGCTACCAGGGGGAGTTGTGAAGTTTTGTTTTGTTGTGTTTTGAATTGGGGTGGAGTGAGCAGGAGAAGGTAAGAGAGGGTGACAGGCAATTTTAAGGCGGTGGACAGGCAACCACAGAATATTATAACAGACAGCACTGGAAACCTCCCTGAAGGAAAGGGAGCAGCAGCACGGATGGCAAATTGCGCTTTAGTATTCTGCCGAGGACGGGGACTTGGCTCTGCATGCTTGTAAACTTGCCTTCTGGAGAAATCCCCAGCTGGGATCTTGCCCAAGCCACTCCACTGTCTTTCTGTTGAATCAGAGCAACTACTTTCTAACCGAGTACACATTCTTATTAAGACATCTGTCTAACATCAACAGCTTATCTGCCTGGAAACGTGACTGCAAAACCATCCTCCGACATGAATGTGTATGAAGGGCAAAGCAGATGGGGATGCAGAAAGAAATTAAAAAAAAAAAAAAAAAAAAGGTCACAGAGAACAACAAGGGATTGGACAACATTTTTGAGCCAAACTCGGGAATATTTACATGAGGACTTGAGCCTGGGAAATGGGTCGTTTTCTATCGATGCACCTGTGCATTTATTATGAGAAGAAAGTAAATGGAGGTGTTAGTGGAAGAGGCAGCCCTGCGGTGGTTTTTAAGCTGTGGCACCACACATGTCTTCAACCTTGCGCTTGTCATGTTCGTGATCAGGAAGCCTTCCTTTTCTAGAGTGAGGTTCCTCTCCTCTGTTGCAACTCCCTAAGCTCCACACCTGATCGGTTTTTTCACTTCTGAAATGCTCTCTTTTGGCAATTTAACTTCTTTGCTTTATCCCAGCTGGGATGCGCATCCCAGCAACAGCCACCTACTCGTCTTACGAATCCCTTGATAGAACTCACACGCTCAGACTGGCAGTGCTGTGAGCCCCGCTCCTATCCGCTCGCGTTCGCGTTCTCCCCGACTGTCAAGCGGTATCGGAAAGCGCTTGCTGCTGGCGATGAGGATGTTGCCTTGTTATGTCGGGTAAATGACTCACGCAGCTACCCTAGGTGACACAGAGCTATATCATTCTTGGCAGCACACCTGTTCAGAGTGAAAGGGGAAAAGTGTGCTTCTCTTGAAGCAAAACTGCATGGGCAGATGGCAAACCGTCATCTCCAAGCTATTGGCTGCAGGGGGTGGTGAGAAAAATGTTTCTTTCTCTCTCTCTCAGTATGGATTTAGAACGAATGATCTCTGAGGTTCCTTAGCCACCCACTGGATGGTCCAAATGGGCGAGGAAGCAACGCTGCTGTACCGCGCAATGGTGCATAGCTAGAGAGACTCACAGGGGACTGTAATTGACAGTGAGAAAACCCAGCCTGGACTCTCCCATGCAAACTCCCGCCTCTTCCACAGCCTCTGGATGCTGGAGGAGGAAACAGGGGAAGACAGAGATGATCCTAGAACCATATCCACCACTTTCAGTTTTTTTCCCTAAAAAGAGATGGAGAAGACCTGAATCTAAAGATCGGAGAAACATTACAACCTGGTGCTTTTTTTCCTTGAATTTAAGGTCAATCGTAGGAAACCTATGGTTTTAAAACATTCTTCCCTTGTTATATTTTCCTGTAGTTATGTGGTTCCCAACATATGTAGCAACCTGCAAATTACCAATAAGGACTAATGCAATAATACGTATAGCCACAATTCAATAAATACTGTTAATCGTTACACAGTGGCCTGTGAGCAAATGGCTTAGACACCTGGGCTGTGCTACACACAGTATAGATCTTTTCATGCACCTGTTGAGCCTTTGCAGTGGAGGGGAGGAAATGTAGAGTTGGCAGTGACTTTCCATAGTCTACCCATTTCATTGAGCATGTGGAAGGAGGACGTCCTCCCCAGGGGTCCTCGGGGCCAGGAGGTGCAGGTAATGATCAGCAGCAAGCAAAGCGGTGAATGACACAAGTCAGAGCCAGAAGGTGCAGGACAAGCTCTGTATTTAGGGAGCATTGGTGGGGTAAGCCAAGACAGTGGTAGACTTTCCCTAACAATTGGAGAAAAGTAAGGCACTGGGGTGACGAGGATGATGCTTTTGTTAACATGTATCAATTGATTTCCATCACGGTCTTATGCCTGTAAGTACCGTAACCTCTGATTTGCAGATACAGAAATTGTGCCTCAAAGGAAGGTTATGTGACTTTCTCCAGGATGCATAGCCACCTATGTTTTTATTTGTATCCTAAGTCAGAAGCAAGCTGTTGTTTCCTACAGGTGATGGAGTTTTGTTGGTTTAAAATGTTGACCCATTTTTTTCTTATCAAATGATTCCTAGTACTTGGATGTAAAAATACCTTAACTGGTGAAACACTCTCCTAAGCTTCTTGACAATCTAATCATTCAGTAGGCATCGAACCGCCATTGTCTCCCTCAGCAGCAATATCTCTATCTTCCCTCACGATGGTAGTTTAAGAAAAACCTCCTCCTCCTAAATTGTTGCTGGCTATTTCTAATCAAATGACTCTTTCAGAGCTGGTCTCTGGCTATCTTTTACAACATTGTTGCTAATATATTTCCCCCACAATGGTGCAAACTATAAATGCTCACTATTGATCTTCTTACTGAAAAATGGCATTAATACATGTGACTTTAGAAGCTTGAATAAATCAGAGAAAAACATGGGCAGACTTTAAATGAAAGAAAGCTGAAGATAGCTGATAGATTGGGTTTTAGCCTTTTTTTACAATAAACTTATTCATACTGACAATTTTTCGAAGTCTTTCACCCTACATGGTGTCTAATCCATTGTGAAAATTGGGGGTGTCGGGGATCAGAATTGGCCACCTCAAGACGTGTGTCTTTACCTTGCTCTGAAGGAGGCTTTGACCTTCACCCCTCAACCCCCCACCTCCCCCCCACCCTTGCCAACTGTCTAAAGAGATTTAGGATGGAAGGCCTGTCCCTGGGATGGGCCATCACCTTGGATAACTCTGGGTATCAATAGGCTGGGAGATCCCTTGCTAAGCCTATTCTTATCAAAGTTCTGTTTACCAAACATTTACATTTGTAAGGGGAATCTCCATTTTGAAGGTTATTTCCTTCTCTGTACTGGGAAGAGGGGTGGATGACCTCATCTCTAGAAACTTGTCAGTGTGGAAGGTGAGGCCTTAAATCTGCATAGTAACCTTACTGTGCTTTTCTTGTAATCTCCCATAACTGACCCAACCCCCAACATCCTCGTGTGTCTATATGAGGAGAACCTCCACCATTTTGTCAAGAGATACTCAGTTTCCCTGAGTCTCTCCCATGTATACATGTTATAAAGCTTTGTTTGATTTTCTCCTACTATTCAGTCTCATGTCCATTTAGTTTGTAGCTCAGCCAGGAAGGACCCAGAGTGGGTAGAGAATGCTCTTTCTCCCCTTCCGGGGTATTCTAAAATCTATCTGAGAAGAAATAAAGAGAATGGGAGATGTGGGCTTTTTCATGAGCCACCTTTTCAATAAAAAATAATCTGATGAGCGAGGAGAGTGAACATCTGCAAGGTGTCCTCACACCTGAATCGGTCCATCTAGTGACAAATGTCAACATCAGCTCTTCTACTGACTCTCCAGAGGGAAATAATTGCGTTAGTCACTGTGAATAGACATTAAATATTAGCCTTTCTTAGATTTGTTTTTCCTTTAGTGTTCCTGCTAAGAAAAGAGTGAGTTTCAGTGATTCTATTCAATTAAAAGTCAAGAAAAATGTACCAAATTATAAACAAACATCTCCATTACTGAAACCTGCCCACAGAAAACACATTGTCTTGGCATTGTCCTCAGCTTCAGTCCCACATTAGTTGGCAAGCACTCGGCATGCCAAGTTTCACAAATCTTAATGGGGATACGAGTGAGTTGAGAATCAGGCCCCGTGGAAAATAGTCTCTGGAAAACCATAAGTTGTGCCCTTTTAATATTAGCGAAAGCAAAAAGGGAAGAGAATTCCAGTGGAGGAGAACAAAAAAAAGAGATGGAGAAAATGATGTTAATATAAATCTCATAAAAATTTTAGTTTACCTCTGGCTTGACATGAAAATGAGTTTTTATTTCATTCAAAACCAAACCTTTGATCCATAATGTGGGTTCTGACAGATAATTGGCTCAATTAGGTAGCATTAAAAGTTAATAAACGATGTATGACATGCTGAGAGAAAAGTGCACATGCCATACCTCTACAAGGAAAAGAAGGGTCACAAAGTGGACACACCCATCAAACCACCATCCTGGTCAAAAAATCAAGCATTACCTGCATCTTAGAAGCATCTTCTAGTCCCCTCTCAACAATTATACTCCCAATGCTAAAAATAACTGTAGCTTAAATTCTAACACCATAGATTAGATTTGCCTCTTTTTAAACTCTCTATATATGGAATCATACAGTATTTATTCTTCCATCTAGCTTCTTTCATTCACCATTGTATTTACAAGATTTATCCATGTTACTGCATAGGGTAGTGGTTCATTCATTTTTTTATTTCTATATAATATTTTGTATGAATACACCTTAATTTATTTATTCATTCTACTATTGACACACATTTAGGTTCTTTCTGTTCTTGGCTTCTATGAATAGTGATGCTATGAACATTCTTGAACAAATATTTCAGCACACATATGTCCACGTTTCCATCATGAATGGAACTAGGCATATCTATGGTCAGCTTTCATAGATACTGCCAAATGATTTCTAAAGGGTTGATCTAACTTATACCCCCACCGGCAATGTAAGTGAGTTCCAGTTGCTCTATATCTTCGATAACACTTGGCGATGTCAGTCTTTCTCATTGTAGCCATTTTGGTGGTTGGGTAGGGATCTCTCATTGTGGTTTTAATGTAGACTTTCCTGATGTTGATTGAGGGTAAGCATCATTTTCATGAGTGCATCAGGATTGGGATGTCCAAAGTATGAAGTGCTGGTTCAAATCTTTTGCCCATTGTTCAACCATGTTGTTAGTCTTTTACTTATGGATTTGTAGGAGTACTTTCTATATTCAGGATATGAATTTGCTATTTTAAAATGCTCTAAATATCATCTCTTAATGGGTGGCTTGCCTTTTTACTCTCCCACTGGTATCTTTTGTAATCAGAACATCTTAACAGTTTACCAATCTTTTCCTTTAGCAGTAATGCTTTTTGTGCTCAATTAAAGATATCTTTGAAAACTCTCACTTTTTTGATGGCTGTCTGATGTTTTCAATCTTTTTGTTTTTCTTTGTTGTCAGCAGATGGATTGTCTGAGACGACTAGACAGATGTTGCTGGAAGCAGAACTTTAGGCAAATAGTATTTTAATTAAACTATGATGGTTCCTCAATTTCTTTCTTTATTATTTTATTAAATGAATATTGTTTTCCTTTTGCATTTCGTTGAACCAACTGAACTTAATTCCTTTCTCTTAAGGCTTTGCCTTCCAATAAAATTAAAATATACTTTACAAACAGAACCAATATGAGTCATGTATAATTTAGAACAATTGAGTTATGAAATTCATCTCATTTTTCATTATATTTGGAATTTAGAACAGTTGAGTTATGAAATTCATCTCATTTTTCATTATATTCGGAATAGGAACACAATGAAACAGAAATTTACTATGTACCTATTAAGGTAGGAAAAGAGGATCAAAAAGACAAGTTGGAGAAAACGAACGATAATTTGAGCCTACTTCAATAACAGGCAAATTGCCCAATCTTGCAATATATTGATATGTGAAAAGTATTCAATCATTCATTCTACAGCAGGCTGAATAATATGATTAAGAACTATGAGAATAAGGAATATGGCGGCAATCCAATCAGTACTGTTCATTGTTAAATACTGGCAGGTGTGTTCACTCATTGCCTTCTGAACTCACCTGGCTACAACTCATAACTTTGCTTCCACAGATAAATAAAACTCTCATAAAGAGTTTGACACTAGCATAGATTGTTCATATATTAAAAAGCAATGACATTACAAAGTAATATATATACAAGGGAAATTAGTTGGATTTATTTTAAACTGTCAATATGTCTTCACCAGTTTGTACTACTCTAACGGAAAATGAATCATGATTCTAGGTAAATTTACTAATAATATTCAGTTTGGGCATCTGTTACACCACTTTTTTCTTGGTCCAATTATTTTCATAGATTTTTATTCAAATAAAATATGGTTCTTTAATGAAGGAAATACGAGCAGAAGTATGAATTCTTTATTTAACCAAAATGAATAAACCTAGCCAAGGAAAGCATAAATTACTAATTCAAGGTTACACCTACTTTTCAACACCAGTCCTGGGCTCCATTCATGAAGCATGAAGTCTTTCAGAATGTTTTCCATCATGCTGCAAAAAAACTTAGGTTTTTGGAATAGTTTTTAGGTCAGATAAAAACTGATGAAGTTTTCCTCTGGCAAATAATAAAATCTGTAGCAAGGCTGAAAAATTGATTTGTGGTGACTATTAGACTAGATGAATGTAGAGATGGGATAAGAGATTTTTGTTCCTTCATCTATGTTGAAACCCACCCCTTAAGTGAAAGTTTAATAAGGTCCATTAGTGTTATGTTTAAAGATGCTAGACCATCTATGAATTATATATGCCTGATAAGAATTTTTCACTCATGCTTGCATTTTCACGTGGAGACTTTATTCTTTAAATTAGGCCTAAAATGAACTTTACTCTCAACCTCACCATGAAAGTTATACAAAGAAGCATGGGGGATATTGGCAGAGCAGGAAAGCAGAGGTGAGAGAGATGAATTCCAGTGACAGAGGCACTTTAAACCAACAGAAACTAGTAATACTAGAGATTAATAAAAAACTAGTAATTACTAGAGAGGAAAATACTGGAGCATATCTTATCCACTGCATCCTGGAGAAATGTCTTCTGCATCTGGAGAAATTCCTTTGCTATCAATGTGTTTAGCTTTAAAAGAATCTTACAGTCTTAAATTTCAAAAGGCTTTTGTTCATCTACCCGATTCAAAATCTCTTTCCAGGGAGCTGGCAGACAGAGGCAGCTTTCTAGGCAATCGGTTGGAATGTCCCACTTTCCTTTGAAGGAGAGAATAAAAATACTTGAAATCTATTATGTTATGCTCAAGTTGGTGATCAAAGTCCTCTCTCTGGAAAGTCTAGTTCTTGTGGTTTATTTCTTTTCACTTGGAGAATTTCTAGCCCAATGGATATGTTAGGGCATATCATTGGAAATGAATTGAGAAAGAAGCGTACGTGTCTGGGGAAAAAAATCAGGGAGGAAAGCCATGGGCAGACATGAATAAAAGTCTTCACAATTTTGCCTTGGAAAAGGTTAAAAGGAAGGAGGCAAAGCCAGGTTCATGGGAGGGAGCTTCCACGTGTGGGTTGGAAGGACCTGGATTCCCGGAGAGTTGGCTGCTGGAACATACACAGCTTGTTCCGTGTAGAGCTGGCTCTGGTGCTCTCATGAGACACGGCATAAAGTAATCATGCTGCAGCCATGCCACCCTGGGGATCAGGGTGGGCCAGTGAATAATATGGCTTTTGATGACATGGAGAGATTAAATAAACAAAAGCCACCTAACAAGTTCACCTTCAACCAATCAAGTAGTGTCTTTTGGGGACCATGTTTAGTCCTGGGAGATGAGAGACAATACTCCTAGGTGTAAAATAAGAAAACATTGAACATGAAGATGGAAGACCAGATTAATAAAAACAATGGATCTTGCAACACAGAAGCGACAATTAAAAATAGACATGCTGTTCATTCAATAATAGTTATTAAATCCTTCCTTGAAATACGTGCCTTGTTGGATAGAAATGTTGATGTGGGTATCTTATACTCTCCTGGAAATCTCTTAATAGTGAAAACAATCTTTTAAAACTCAAATAATTCTGTTTCTAAAATGCCTACTGTGTGCTAGGAAACTTGTATGCGCTTTATACATAATTTCGTTCATTTATTTAACCTTCAAAATGGTTCCGCATGGTGTGGATTATTTGCTGTGTTTCCAGAAGAGGAATCCAAAGAGGATATGATTTAAGGCTTCTAAACTTCCAGGAAGCAGCTGAGAATCTGAACTCCATCTATCTTATTCAAAAGCAAAGCTCTTTCTACTTATCCGCCTAAAACAGATTCATGAACAGATGCTGAATGAAAACGCAGAATAATCGCCACAATTATTGACACAAATACAGGATACATTTTGATGATGGTCGCCGAAAAAACACAATTGAAAATGATGGTTCTCACACTTGAACATGCATCAGTAACACCCAGGGCAGGGTCCACCAGGTTTTTCTCTAAAGAACCAGATAATAAGTATTTCAGACCTTGGGATCCCTACAGCCTCTGTCATAACTATTCAACTCTGCTGTTGTAATGTTAAAGCAGCCATCGATACTATGACGCGAATGGGCATGGCTGTGCCCCAATAAAGCCTTATTCATGGACACTGAATTTCATATGGTTTCCACGTGTTGCAAAATATGATTCTTCTTTAGATTGTTTTTTGGTTTCCCAACCATTTATCAATGGAAAGACCATTCTTAGTTCATGTCTGTAAAAAGGCAGATGGCGGGTCAGATCTGGCTCACTGGGCTTAATTTGCAGATCGTGACCGAGAGGGTTTGTGAGAACACAGATGCTGGGCTCCACTCCAGAGTTTCTCGTTTGGTAGGACTTGGGGGGTGGCCTGAGAATTGCATTTCTAACAAGCTTGGTGGTGGGTTCCACACAGTGAGAACCACCCCTCTGAATGGTGGATGACGATTAAGAGATCAAAAATGAGTAGCTTGTAGGTCAACGCTTGTTCAAAGGAGTGCTGTGTGTCTGTGTTACTTTCTTACAGGCTTGTGCTACGAAATGTTTTTGTTTAATCAAATCCATTGCCAACCTTTGAAAATTTGGATATCACAGAAAAATCTGAACTTTCGACTGTTCTTGGAAAATGTAGAAAACAGGCCATATAGCCGTGCCATTCCTGTACGGCGATCCGTGCAGTCAAGTGTCTGATGCCCCCAGGAAAAGAGCCCTCACTGCTTCTCCACGGTCTTTACCTAGTCAGTCACTCCTGTTGTTTATTTACCTGGCCAGCCCCTGTGGGCACCTGCCTTCACCGTTCCTAAGCTACACTATAGAGAAAGAATACTCTATCTTACATAAGAGAACTTATATTTAAATAACACCTAATTTGTGTGGGGCCCTGAGCCGTACACACACACACATATATCTATATGCACAGATATATATACATATGGTTAATATACATAATATTATATATGTTATATAAATAAATATATACATAATTTTATTAATTTATACATTGATCATTGAGGTAGGCATTCCTGCCTCCCTTTTCTAGGTATGAAAAGATCATTGCAGAGGTCAAATCATTGCCTAAGATGACACAGCCAACAAGGAAGAAAGCCAATTGAATACCAGATCTGTCTGACCCTAAATTGTATCGCCTTCTTCTCTCTATATTAAACCTCTCCTTCCAAGCACAAAACAAAAGAAATACTTTCTACAGCAACTGCTACATACAAATGTGAAAAGTTTGCCTCCCTACTCTTGCATGTGTTAAATAAAATATACAGCAGCAGATTATTTACCAGAAATCAATATAAAATTTTATAAATTTTGTATCACTTATAGACCCACGGTTTTTTAAAATGCAGCCATCACTTTTCTAAAAAATGCTTCCCTTTGCAAATCTACTATAATGTATTTTATTCCCCAACGCATAATTGCAGACCAATCAGTTTTGATTCTCTGTTCTTCAACAGGCAATATTTGTTTAAAACATCTCTGATTTGGTTCTTCAAATGAGCTATGTGTTGAATAGGAGAATCAGAATCGCTGTTTTTGTTGAAGATCGGCCTCGCCAGTTTGAATTGCCGCTGGAGACAGGTTCAAAGGTTAGATGTCAGAATCATTTCAGAGATTCATCTGTTTCAGCACTGCCAGGAAGAGAGGAGTTGCAGAAATCAGGCATTTAAAATACTGCTATAAATTTATAGGAAAATCAGCACAATTAACAAGTGCTTTAATACATATAATGTCATAAAAGTGTACCCAACACATACTACTTTGTAATCTATATTATCCTAAAAATCCTAAAAATCTATATTACAAAGCAGTATGTGTTAGGAGTAGTGTATATGTGTGTGTGTGTGTATACACATATATATTCATACATAACAGTTATACTCTGTCATATGTATATACATTTACATGTATATAACAAAGAATATATTTTAGATGCACTTTATAACGTGGATTAAAACAATTGCAATATATATATAATGTATCAATGTATATATTATATAACATATATAATATAATACATATCACAATTCTTTTAATACATATAACGTTAAAAAAGAACATCTAAGGGGTTGACCTGGTGGTGTAGGGGTTAAGTTCACGCACTCCACTTCTGCAGCCTGGGGTTCACAGGTTCGAGTCCTGGGCAAAGACCTATGCACCGCTCATCAAGCCATGCTGTGGCAGCATCCCATACACAAAATAGAGGAAGATGGACACAGATGTTGGCTCAGGGCCAGTCTTCCTCAGCAAAAAAAAAGAGCATCTAAAATATCCTCTTTGTTTTATATATATACATAAATATATATATATAATATATTTTATATGTATGCAACAGGGTATAACTGTTAAATATTCTTATATTCTTATTCATATATAATAGTTATACTCTTTGTTTTGTACGTATGTTTATATATTACAAGAGTATATTTTAGAGGCACTTTTATAACATATGAGGATTAAAACAATTGTGATATATACTATATTATATATGTTACATATGTTCTATTTATTATACGTACATTGATATATATATCACAATTGTTTTAATCCATATAATGTTATAAAAGTGCCTCTAGAATATACTGTTTGTAATGTGTGTAAATATATATAATAGAGTATAACTGTTAGCATATGAACATATATATACACACACACATATACACACAGGAAAAGTGCACCTAACACATACTATCTTGTACTACAAAGAAGTATGTGTTAAGTGCACTTTTATGACATCATATGGATTAAAACAATTGCTAATCATGCTGATTTTTCTATAAATATATATATTATACACACACACACACGTGTGTATAAAACATTCCTATCAGGATTTATATAGATTATGAAAAACATAATCCCTGGAAGTTGCTGTATATTCAGAGGTATTTGATAAATTATCCAGAGTTGTATTTTCCTCTTTATGATCCCATGGTGTGTGTGTATGTGTGTACCATTTCTCTGTAACCCTTAAAGCTCCCACAGTGCGTGTGTGTGTGTGTGTGTACAATTTTCTGTAATCCTTAAAGTTCTCACAGTGAGACCATGCATGTGTATGTGTGTGTGTGTACAATTTCTCTGTAACCCTTAACGCTCTTACAGTCCGTGCGTGTGTGTGTTTGTGTGCGTACAATTTTCTGTAATCCTTAAAGCTCCCACAGTGCGCATGCATGTGTGTGTGTGTGTGTACTATTTCTCTGTAATCTTTAAAGTTGTCTTCACGGAAGCGGGCAGTGGGATGCTCATCTTTCTGTCCCAGAATTTCACGGCTCCCAGCAGTAACTAGGTGCTGAGCTGCATAAATGCTTAGTCAATGAACAGCGATGTTGCACATAGAAGGCGTAACTAAAGGTCACGCGGCTACAATGTGCAACAAACAAACCCAAACTTGCAATAAAGCCTCTTAATTCTAAGCATCTTTCACTTCGATTAGAAACAAAAGGAGAAACTAATTTATACAAATATCTTGAATCTTTTACGCTAAGATCATCGTTTGGAAGAAAACTGAAGATGTGAATCAAGAGGGAGTAAATTTTCCAATGTAATTTTTATGTCTATTTAATACAAACATGTTAATTTGTACCAAACTTTTATGTTTTAGTAGCTTCTGCCCCTTTCAAGTAGGGCGCTTCCTTCGACCACGGGTGGACCTCAATGTCTTTACAGAGTTGACAGATCAAAAGGCGTAGGGATTTTTTCCAGGAATCCCGGCATCATGTATTGTTAACTACACTCCAGCCTGTCATGTTTGTCTGTAAGAGAACAGGAAACTGCTTTGAGGAGATGCAAAAGGAGGTAAATGTGACTGACAGTGTTAACATTGAAAATCAAGAGATTGGCAGGCAGAGAGTGGAGCACGCAGATGATCACTTCTCTGCTGGTTCAATTAACAACATCATCCACGGCGCTTCCATGATTTAAAGTAATTTGTCTTTCATCTCATCTTCAGAGGGATTTTTATTTGTCTGTGTATGGAGAGTGTAAATTCTTTCTTTAGTTTTCAGGCCAATAGATGTACTTAGATGCAGCAATAAATTATTGCAAATGGATTTTTTGTAAGGAAAGTATGATTAGAGTGATGGGTCAGAAGTGGTGAAAACAAAGATTTTTAAAATTCAAATAGGCTGAAGTGGAGAAAACTACAGTTAATCAAGTTCACGATGGCTGAGTAATATATGACAAGGGTATATTTTTTCGAGAACAAAAGCACTCTTTTTTGGAAAAGGAAATTTTAAACTTTTGCTTTAAACACATAAACACTGAAAATAACTATGCTTTCATCTAAACCTCAGTAAGCACAGGCCAGATATTTTCATGCTTTACAAGCCCAGAGGGCTTCACCGAAAATGCTACGAAGTTTTTTCCTCTTGGCGCATTTAAACATGCTCGACAATTTTCACTTCACTCACAGATCTGCCCTCAAGAATTCCACCAGCTCACTTCTTACCAAACTTATCCCAGTTTGGATAAGTATTACATATGACTAAGCAAAATGCTCGTCTTGGTTACTTGAGCCTAAGGTGGCAAGAACAAAGCCAGTTGCTCGGCTGAATGTATCCCATTTAAACTCATCATCGTCTTAACCTTTAATTTTCTTTCACAAAGACCAGAGAACATGGGCTGTATGACAATGATCTTTTGGAAAATATCGACACTTCTTTTGTAGCCTAGGACATGGTTACTTTTTGTAACTATATCCTGTGTTTCTAAACAAACAAAAAGAAAAACCAAAATTCTTCTGGGTGGAAAGTTCAGTGTATATCTCATCACACATCCTTGTTAATTGTATTGTTCAAAATGTAATGTCTCTACTTCTGTCTTTATCATCATTAAGCCGTTTAATCTCTTCAATTTCCAACTAAAACTGCTTGTATACCAATTTCTCCCTCAAATTGTGTCAGTTGTGTTTGATCTATTTTGACACTATGCTGTTGGGGTGCATATGTTTTTATAATGGGCAGACCTTCTTAGTCCATGATTTTCTTACCTAGACAACAGCATCTTTCTCTACCCCTTCCTTGTAAATTGTTCGATCTAAATTTTATGCAGTCAGATGACAAAATTGCTATCCCAAAGCAAATATTTCTTAGAAAGGACACAAAAGGAATTAAACATAAAAGAAAAACATGACAAATTGGACTTTAAGTTAAAATCTTTTGCTCATTAAAGGATATGGTTAAAAAACTATAAAAATAAGCCAAGCACTGGCAGGAAATCTTTGCAATACATATATATAATGGAAGACTTGTATCCAGAAAATATATTTAAAAATCAATAACAAAGTGACAAGCAACCCATTAAAAAATGGGCAAAGGTCTTAGACAACTCATTAAAGAAAGCATTCAAATGGCCAATAAGTACATAGAAAGGTCATATGATTAGTCCTAAGACATATGCAAACTTAAACCTTAAAAAAGATGACACTTCCCCCTAACTGGAAGCCTTAAAATTAAAAAGAATGACAGTAACATATGTTGGCACTTCATATATTGCTGTTGGAAGTATGAAATTGTCCATTCACTTTAGAAAACTGGCAATTTCTTATAAAATCAAACATTATGACCCTGTAATCTATACTTCTATGCTTAATATTTACCCAAAAGAAATAATCTTTCTTTATGTCTACAAAAAGACTTGGGCAAAAATATTCATAGAAATGTTATTTATAATAACCAAAGTCTGTAAATAATCCAAATGCCCATCAACAAGAGAATGGGTGAATTACTGTAGATCTGCACAATGGAATATTACTCAGCATTGAAAAATAGGAAACCACTGATACATTAAATATATGGAAGACTAGATGCTATATCATTGGATGTGTGTGAAGTTCAAGAAAAGGAAAAAGAAACATCTATGGTAATTGAAACGAGATAATTGGCTGCCTGTAATGGATAGTGGAGATTGACTGGAAGTAAGCATAAAAGAACTTACTTAGAGTCTTAAAAATCTACATCTTAATCAGGATGTTGGTAATATGAGTGTATATATTTATCAAAGCTGGTCAAATTGTACACTTGAGATTTGTGTATTCTGCAGTACATAAATCTAAATACATTTAGACACTAAAAATAAGTATAATGTGGGGAAAGCATATAGGAAGCCACTTGTATAAAATAAACTGATTTGTCCAATAGATGAAAGCCAACCACCCCAGGCAAGTTATGAGCGATCTAGTATAGAAGTAAAGAGCAAGGTCTAATTATATTCCTCTTCAAAATCTCTTAGGTAATTAAAGGGCTGAAAAGATAAGAATAGGACAAGATCTTAATTATCCCCATTATTATTTGATATCACTTTGGACATTTTATCATAAAACAATGAAACCAGACAAGAAAGTAGTACACATTATCAGATATGAGATTGATTGATGTTACATGTAAGTAATCTGACTATCCACTTACAAAACCCAAGACAAAACATATTAGCAATAGAAAAGTGTTCAATAACTGGTCAATTAAGAAAAAATAATTTTTAAAAAGCTTTCCTATAAATAAAGTTATAAATTACGATGAAAACAATATTTTATCTATAGCAACAAAACTAGAAAATATTTACAATAAACTCAGAAGACTGTAATTATATACAAGCAAAAATAAAAATACAAAGTCTTACCTAACAGTATAAAAGAAGACAAGTAAATGCATAACAAATACGTCATGTATTTCTCAAATAAATGTATTTATTTACTTCAGTTCCAATCAAAAATCTCATTTTATAGAAGTTTGACAAACTTATTTTAAGTTTATATGGAAGAATAATTTGGCCTAAACTTTATTTTTTAAAAAATAATTTTGGTAAAATCATCGTAGCAGAATTTGAAGTTTATCATGAAGCTGCAATCATTAAGATAAAACGTTACCGGCTTAGGAATTGACACGCCACCAATGACAGACAATTGAAACCATAGAGACAGACTTTAGTGTTTAGTGTGTAACATTTCTTATGTAACACGTTAGCAATTTAAGTTCATAGGAGAAGAATAGGTCCTTCACTAAAATGTGCCAAAATAATTGGCTAACTATTCTGAAATAATTAAAATTAGATCTCTGCCTCATGCTGCAATACACCTAACTACAGAATATAGCTTGTTTGCCAGAACATAGGACATTACAAAATGTAATACAGATCATGCAATGTGTATTTACTTATGTAATGTGTACATGTATGTGTGTGGATATATATTTAGCTGCCTGCTAGAACACAGATTACCACTCTTCAAAGGAAAATTGCAGAATCCAAACTCTACCACATATCTCCCATAATGTCCAGTAAAAAATTAAACAAACACACCTGATGGTTGAAGAAACAAGAAAATATATTTCATAACCGCAAGAAAAAGCAGTCAGTAGTAACAGACACTGAGGGAACCCACGTGCTGAAATTGTCAGACAAGGACTTTAAAGGAGCTTTTGTAATGATGTTCAAGAACTTTAAGGAAGAAGATGGTTCTAAAGAGAGAACAGTTGTGAATTCCTGTCAGAGAGATGGGAATTATAAAAAAGAACCTAATGGAATCCTCAGGACTATAATGTGTCATGTATGAAAATAAATTTCTCTGGTTGTTTAAGAGAAGGTTGACAATAGCAGAACAGGTCAGTGAACTTTAAGACAGATAATTAGAAATTATCTAATCTCAACAACATAGAGGGAAAAAAAAGACTAAAAAATAGTGAACAGTCTCAATGACTTAAGAGAAGGCAGTCCAATATGTCTATATTTGGGATCACAGAAAGAAAGGCAAAAATAATGTAGCAGAAAAAGGAAATTATTTTAAGAAACAATGATAAAGTTTATAAAATTATCTAAGGATATCAAATTTATGATAAGCCTAAATATAGTTTTCTTTGTTTATCCTATTATTTCAGGTTAACAATTTTAACCTAACCTATGGAATAAATACAGAGAAAAATAAGCCTGGGCACATAGAGTCAAAATGCTGAAAACCAAAATAAAAGAGAGAAAATCTTGAAAGCAGCCAAAGTAGAAAGACCTCATATCTTGTACTATAAAGATAAGAATGTTTACTGAATTTTTACAGCAGGCCAGAAAACAATGATGTATCTTGAAAAGTGCTGAACGACAGGAAACTGTCTCCCACAATTCTATATCTAGTGAAAGCATCCTTCAAAAATGAAAGTGAAAGAAATTTTTAAATAAAAGAAATTTTCACCAGCATACCTGCACTAAAGGAAGTACTATGGTTATTCACCAGGCTGAAGAGAAATGACACCAGATGGAAACGGATTTTTTTTCTAAACTATGGCCATTGCTACGGCTGAACTGTGTCGCCCATCCCAAATCCATATGTTGAAGTCCTGATCCCCAGGTCCTCAGAATGTGGCTGTATTTGGTGATGGGTCTTTAAAGAGGTAATTACGATAAAATGAGGTCATTAGGATGGACCCTAATCCCATAGGACTGGTGTCCTCATAAGAAGAGGAGATGAGGACACAGACACACACAGAGGGACAACCATGTGAGGACACGGGGAGAAGACGGCGTCTACACACCAAGGAGAGAGGCCTCGGGAGGAACCAGCCCAGCCCACACCTGGATCTCAGACTTTCAGCCTCCAGGACTGTGGAGAAATAAATTTCTGTTGTTTAAGCCCTGGTCTGTGGTGCTTGCTTTGTTTGTGGCAGCCCAAGCGAAGTAATACAACTATTGATACATTAAACAAGTATGATTCTCAAAATCGGATGTTAAACAAAAAGCCACAAATGAATACATTCTAGGTTTCCAGTTATGTTAACTTCAAGAAGTGGCAAAGTTAAAAAATGGGGTTGGCTCTAACTGGGACTGTGCCAAAACGGCATAGGAATTGACTGCAAATGCAGTAACAGAAATGCTCTGTATCTTGATTTGGCTTGTGGTTATCCAGAGTTACAAAATTTTCAAAACTAATGGAGCTGAACACTTAAGATCTCTGATCTAGCTTGATTAAAAGTATCAAGAGGAGAACACAACAGTCAACTCTTCTCCCTAATCTGTGTCCTAACATTCTGTCTTTTTCAGCTAGATAGGTGATAACCCACACATCGGGGTACTATCAAGCACGCCACACAAGGATATTGGGTCAACCTGCCTTCCATTAAATCTGCACCCCCAGAATCTTCCAAGGTCCTCTAAAGCACACCTTCTCCTTACTGAGCATGCAAGCACGTGTTTGGCTCAAAACAACAACAACAAGCAAATAATAATAATGACAAAATCCACTGGTTCACGGAACAGTCTTAAAATTTAACCCTAAAGAGAAACTTCAAAACCCTATTTGCATGCCAAATTCCTATAAGTATTCTAAAAAACGCCCTCAGAGTCAATAACATTTGTAAAATATCAGCATGCTAATTCACTTGACTCTATCCGTGGGAAATCACGTGTCTGCATCTAAAAGAAATTCGCAAAATGTTTTCTCCCCACCTTCTCTCACGCGTGCAACATTTCTCAACGCTTTGACTCAGAACAATAAAAGTCTTTCTTCAAAATCTAAGAGATAGACTTTGCTTCAATTCATTGGTGACACAGGGTCAGATTTAGCACTAGACATTTTCACGTCCACTGCTAATTCATTCATGCATTCATTTCTTCAGCCTTTCTTCCGGTCGACTAGTCGGTAGCCAGTAAGGTAACAAACAGTACCATTTGGTGTCCGCCACTGTGTTAGGCATTAGGGGTGCCGGTGGGAAGAAAATGCAAAATTCCTTGCTCTCAATGAGCTTGCGTTTGAGAGAAGACAAAAAATAAAGTAAAAAGAAGGTAATTTTTAAAAGTTACTAAGCAAAATATATTGTATATTAGGCAGTGATACACATAACACTGAACAGGAAATACTGACTGGGGTGGGAAGGGATCGGAGTTGTAGGAAAGCCCCAAGGCCTAAACTGAATCCTGCTTACTATTTGGCAAACACTGCTGTAAGCATCTTATAAATATCAATATAATTGCTCCTCACAGAACCCTATGCAATAGATGTGGTGCTATGATTATCCCATTACTTAACCATATAACAAGCACGCACTTGAAAAGAAGCATTCTAAAACGGAGCAGATGAAAACTGCCCCTGCTGTCTGTGGAACTTCAGAATGTAGACTTCCTGAGCCCTACTTAAATGGGGCTTCCCCACACATAGAACATTCTGTCCATTTGGATTCAGAGCATCTGGCATTGCGAAAGGGGAACTCGATTATTCTTAAAGGTATTTAGAAAGACACTGGTCAAAAATGGAGCGCTCACTTTTGGAGGATGCGTCAGCAGCCTGCCACAACGGCAAGCAGAGCGATGCAGACCCGTCGAGCGATGCCCGTGGGTTTCCCTCTGGCTCACCAGGCAGGGGGAGGCGTGGTCATCAGCAACGATTCTGATGGTTCCTTTGGGTGGACCCAGCCTGCTTGCCAGCATCTCGTTCAGTCTGGCAAGTACAGAGAGCCTGTGTGCTTCACCACCACCCGGCCAGGTCTACTGGCCTTTGTTTTCAGGTATAAATAAAATTCCCTTAATGTTAACACATAAAACTCTTCTTTTTCACAGCATTATTTTATTTAGGTCACTTATCTAACTTTGACTTTATGTCGACAAAAAAAGAGCTGTAGAGATCGCGGAACCTCTACCTGGTCACACAGGGCCAATGTGTCGGCGCTGGACCACAATCCCATTTCTTCTGATCCCACAGCCCAGGCTGGTTCTCCTGCACGCACACCTCTGACACAGTCAGAAGTCACGATGTTGGAATTTCATTGCCTGTTGGACGTGTTTGTCTCACTCTCTCCTTCCAACAAACACAGTCTCCATAATGGATTGAACCTCATCCCTATTACTCATGGACCGACAACATTTACCTAAAAGAACTGTGATGGTTTGCAGAAGCGTGCAATGCAAATAGATTGGTGAAGACACACCTGCATTTTTTTTTTCAGGCTCCTTTTAACATGACGTGCCCTGCTCTGATATCCACAGGGGACTGAACAAACTGGAAAAGTCCCCACGTGAGTACCTTGGGGCCGTAGCAAGGTGAAATGGGAACAGGCTGTTTGAGATCTGTCCCCCAAAACAGGCCGGGTGACTAGGGAAGATCATGAAAGGGTTAAACACTTGTTGGATCCTCTAAACACCCAGGGTCAACACATTTTTGGAGAAATAGTCTCAAGTTCATCACTGTGAGCAGAAAGTTGATGGATTCATTAAGTGGAGATGTTATGATGGGTGCTTCTCAAACTTTCATATGTGTTGAGTCTCTGGGAGGTCTTGCCACAAGGGGCATTCAGATTCAGCAGGTCTCGGGGGGAGCCTGAGGAGCGTTCTGTGATCCTTGGGCCACACTTTGTGTAGCCTGACTGTTCTGAATCATCCAAAAGTCCGAAGTCTGGAGGGATATGCAAACAGACTGAAATCCAAATGCCAACTTGCCTGAGGGCTTTCAAATGATCCAGTATCAAGTGTTAATAACATGAGTGAATGTGGTTGTGAATTTCTGCAAAATGCTTTCACATTCGATGCTCCCTTCAAGCTCAAAATGTCCTTGTGAAATCAATAACACAGACTTTATTTTCTCTTATTCTTATTTTTTAAAAAACCATCGAAGGACAGGTTAAGTAGATAGAGAAAAATAATATTACAGATTAGTGCCCCCTCTACCCTTAGTTTTACTTTGGGGATTTATTATAGCGTCCAGATTCCTTACATGATTTTTGGTCCCCATAAGTCTAAATATTCTTCCATCTATAAATCTATTAGCATAGAAATAAACACGATTGACACTGATGAAGCTGACTGACTTGTTAATTCAAAGCCAAGAATACGGGTTTAGCTGGAAATTTCAGGAGAAAACAGAGCAGTTTTTCCAATGAAGAGTGATTATTACATTTGTTTCAGGACATCAGCGAGCCATACACACCCCACAGGAAGCGTCAGATTCCCCTTTCAGAGAGCAGTTATGTGCCGTGGCTGTAAAATATGAAGTGGTTACCTTGCTTGTGTTACCCAGGGACGGCACTGCAGGCCTGGCAGAGAAAGAAGTCGAAAATTCCCCTATTGCATAGGCATGCCCCTCTTCTGAGGACTACCTACAACTTTCTTCTGCATCAAAAATCCACAGCTATTTTCAGCTTCAGGAGGAAGGAACGGGTCCAGTAAGCGAAGCTAAGAAGAAAAGGCTGGAATAACAAGCCACTGTGCCCTCTTGACTTACATAATCCACCAAAGGGACTCAGCAGGAGCTCCGGAAAATGAGTGGAGGCAAAGTTGATAAAACTAGGTTTCCAAGAATCAGGAGTTTTCACCATATTCCCAGGTCTTCTTTGAGCTACGTGCTAATTCTAAAGTGCACGGTTTAGAAATTCTGTGATTTCTTCAGTGCACAAAGTTGTAGGACAAATTATATTGGATATAGGTATATGTATGTCATGCAATCCCTTTCACTTTCTCGGTATCTCTGTGTTCCTCTCTCTGTGGCAGAGGGCAGACTCTGGCTTAGGAACAAAACAAAACAAAAGTTATTTTTCTGGTTCTTTTACCTATTCACTATTGGGGAAGTTCGTAGCTTTGCAGACACACAGGATAGTAATAAATCTTATTATATCCATTGGGAGTCATGTCTGAAGCATGCCCATAATAATTTTACATATATAAGCATGAAAGTATATTGTGGGAAGCCCATGCTTTGAAATTGATAGATAGATAGATAGATAGTTCAGAATATGTCACCTCAAAATAGGATAGACATAGATAAATAGATAGGTTCAGAATATGTCACCCCAAAATATGCCACTTTGGCATAAGAATTATTTTGAGTTGAAGGCAATTGAGAAGCAATACTAGCAGAAAGAACTCCCTGCCCTTCCCCTTTGTGCCTAAAAGCAGGATATAAATTTCCCTTTGTGAAGGTAACATAAATTTCCATTTGTAAAAGTGTACTCTTCTCCCATTACAGGAAGAGAAGTATGACATCTGCGTAACAAACCTTACTAAACAGCGCTTAGCTGTATGTTTTCTTGTCATCTTCCCAAAATTCACGGCCCTGAGGAGCCAAACTCCTTTTCCTTTGTTTGGTCACTTCTCCATACTTTGCTGTCTTTTGTTAAAATGGCATATAAAGCCCCTGGGTCTAACCAACTCTTTGGATGTTCATTTCTTTTCTGTGAAGCCCCCCTGCACATAAAAGTATCAGCAACAATAAAGAAACATAGGCCTTTTCTACTGTTATCTGTCTTATGTCAGTTTAATTCACAGGCCCCAGATACAGATCGTAAAAGGGTTGAGGAAAAAGATTTTTTTCTTGCTGTACAGTTCAGAGAGAGAGAAAAACACAGATGGCTGGTTGGATGGTTGGATGGATGGATGGATGGATGGAAAGGATAGTTAGATAGGCAGATAGATGTAGTCAGAGAGATGATAAATAGAAAGATTCCAAGTTGTGCCTTCTGCAAAGGGTTATTTTAAGAACTAAATAAGATAATCTATATCAACATCTATTACCTGCCATATAAATGTTATTACTATTTTTAGTGTTGTATACATTATTATTTCCAAATGAAGACCTTCACTTATTGAAACTTACTCTTTTTTTAGGAAAAAAGTTTTGTGTAGTGAATACAATGAAAAAGCACTAGGAGGTAAAATCATTTTCCTACTGTTTTTAATACTCAGCTAGAAATGTAACTGTAGAGGAGCAACTTGGAATTCTTGTTAACTGTTATAAATGAAGGTTCCCCTTTGGGCCTGCAAACAAAAATTCTGCTTCCCATATGGTTTAGATCCCAGTGTCTCACCTTTAAAAAGTCTCAGTTCAACCAACTTGGCATCTCATTTCAAGCACTGGTGGGGTAAAACCAGGCACTAACCTTATTGTAGTGACCGGTATCAGAATAAAATCCAACAACCACGAATTGCTGGCCCAGACCTTAAAACTATCTGCCTCTAGTTCTCTTTCATGTCCACCATGAACTAACAATCACTTTGGGAAAATCTCTGTACATTCTTTGTATCTCAAACTTCTGTATACCAAATCTTGTTACCTTGCCACCACCCCAAACTGACACATCACGAATGTAATGAGATTCAATTATAGCATGTTACGTCCTTCTAAAAGAAAGAGAGATGAAAGTTAGCCTAAGAGTATGTAATGGCACCTCCATTCCATCCTGGAGTATCACTATGAACCAACTCCAGTCATTTCACATCCCCTGCCCCATGCCACATTGGGTCAATGAGTCACAAAAAGAGATTTGCTGAATTGGGCTCCTTGGAAACAGAGGCCAATCACTCTGTCTCCATCACAGTGTGGATGAGGAAGATCTGGTTGCTGTTGGCAACTGTCTACTGCCATGATGAAGCAGATGCGCTAAAAGGAGAACTAAGTGGAAGGGCCTGGACCCTGATGACAGTTGAGTTAAGGAACCCTTTCTGAGGCTTGCTTTACCCCTGGACTTGCATCAGATGAGATAACGCCCCTCACTGTTTAAACCAGTTTGAGTAGGTCTCTCTGTTCTTTGCAGCCTGTAGCTTCTCAATGGATGTTTATTATTAAAGTATCTTCATCTATTGAGCTAACATCTATTGAGCATCTACTATATGACTGGAACGAAAGAGTAGGAAGATGCACACCGCACAGTCTCTCCTCTCTAAGATCATACAGCATTCTTCATTCCAAGCTTGTTTATTGGAACTATAAATGGTTCATTAGAAAAGTTGCTTCTCTGCAATTTAAACATCTTTCCAAAGAGGCAAATTATTTTTCCACTTAAATAAATTGAAAATGTACATGTTCTTTTATGTCCAATAGAATTAACTTTCAATCATCCAAGTTCGTTTTTCAAATATCTTTTTTGAAAGAGTTTTCTTTTCATTTGTATGTTTATTGTTCCTTTCACCTCAAACTGGACCCAGAAAGAATAAGATCTAAAGTGTCAACAGGTATAAAAATATCTATGCTGGATTCTTAATAAAATAAACAAATTATAATAATCATAGGATGACCCTATCTTTCTACTATGTTTCATGCATGGAAAGATAAATTTGTTACGTGCATGTATATAAGTACATCATTGTATATTTTTCCATTTGCTGTTATCAGCACAGAAACAGATGCAGAATTATCTGGCAATTAAATCAGAGACTTTAAACAAACCTGTTACCATTTGATTTTTTTTTCACAATGGCATATTTAACATTTGAAATAGCTTCCCCAAATTCTTAGGTTGCATCCAAAAAATATTAAAAATGTATTCAAAGAATACAATTACTTTTTATTGGACAAACAAAATGTAATTAACCAGGTAAATATGATTCCAAATTAATGGATCCCAGTGATTTTTGATTTTGTCTACTTCTTCAGAGAATCATCACTCTATGCCTCTCCATCATAACTGGAAATAAACTGCAGTTACATAATTCTCTCTTGCACTGTGTATTTTTTTACCTTGCCAGTTTCTTAGCCATTCACCCACATATCAAGAACCTTCAGTGGAGAAATGAGTACTGATTACAAACATATTGATTGCTTAGCTCTGCTCATTACGCTTTCAAATCTACACATTTTCCAAGTTCCCTATAGCTGATATTACAGATTAGACAGAGAGGTATGTCATTTTTATAAAAACATATAATTATCTATTACTAATTTAATTGGAGAACATTTCTGGAGCAAGCATGCCAAAATGAAGCAAATTCCATAATTAACTGATTTAGGTCAAGAAGTGGAAACTATCGTTCCCACCATTTTTTGCCCTTTAAGAAATACTTTTTAAAGTCAATTGTTATAAATAACTAAAGAAGTTTCTATTAATGTCTAACAATTGGTCACTTTTGTAAACATATTCTTTCATTTGGGTTTACAGATTTTCCTTTGTTTTCACTAGCAGTAGTCTATCTCTTGGTGGATACTGAGACTAATTAAATGGTTTTTCATTTTTTCTACAATTAGACTTGAGAACACTTGAGTTTACATCCCTTGTTTAACCAGGGATTCTCAACCTATAGCACATCAGAATCGTTTGGAAGCTGTTAAAACTAGTGCCTGGGTCATTCCCATCATTTCTGAACTCTATCAATGATGTTAGCATATGGTGTGTTTGTTTTCAAGTTTAACTTTTCCCTGCTCAATAACCTAAATTCTCACCCCAAAAAACGCGCTACATGGGCTGCATCTGGTTGCTCATTCAACATGGACAATTTTCTCCTTAGTTTTTCCAGTGTTCTTATCCCTAATCATGAAGAGATAGCTCTCTTACTTAACTAGCCATCCAATAATTTCATTTTCTGCTTCATTTTTCTGAAGGATACTTCATTAAGCAATGTGTACTGAACTACTGGAAAATTATTGACAAATACAACATGGGGCTCAGCAGAAACTCTCACTGGATCTTTCAAAGGGAAAATGTTTTGACCACATAGAGAGAGGTTTAATCTAAACCACATTGTGCCTACATGACACTCTTTCAAACCAGAAGCCTGTGCAGCTACTGAGTTTTAAGATTCCAAAGGCAAAAATGGATGGATTTTGGCTTTATTCTGTAATTCCTTTAAATTCAGTTAAATAAACTTTTGTCTCTGCAAAAGAAACAAAGAAAAAATTAAAGTAGGTATCACCAATTTACACAACATTGCTGGGCTGACTCTATCTACACACATAAAATATAGGTAAAACAGGATGCGTGCCTGTGTAATCCCATTACTTTAATTGCCAGAGGAATGAAATATTAGTATAGAAAGTTTAAAACCAGAAAATGATTAAAGGTTACTTAAATAATCCAAAAGATGTGACTTATGAATACAATGGGATATTATTCAGCCCTAAAAAGTAATGAAATTCTGACACATGCCACAACAGGGATGAATCTTGAGGACACTGTAGGGGAGGAAAAATAATTTTCCCTCTATCCTTCTGAGTTCTTGGCTTAGACCCCTGTCATAAATGGCAGACTAACAAGAGAAAAACAAACAGGAGTTTATTATCGTGTATACCCCAAGTATACATGGGGGATCCCAGTGGAAAATGAGTAACTCAAAGTGGTGGCTTAGAACTCTGGCTTATGTAGCATCTTCAACAAAGAACAAGAACTTGGGGAGAGATGGTAGGACAGAGTAAAGCAGTTTTCGGCTCCCCAAGGGCGGAAAACTGTGGGAAGATAGACTAATGGTAGATAAAGTCTAGTTGGTAAAGTTTGTTATGTTGATTCCTCTGGTGTCTCCTCCAGGATGATAGGGTCTAAGGCTGTCTCTGGTGATTAACTTTCGTCCTTCCTAGTAGAGAGGGGAAGAGGGACATCTTTGAAAATTTATCTCCTGCTCTTAGGCAAATAGGGGGAGTGCAGGGTGCTTTTCTTGGGTCTGCTTTTTCTCAATTGCCTTCAGTTCAAAATAATCCTTACACCAAAGTTGCACATTTTGGGGTGGCATATTCTGCTACCCTTCAACACTATGCTAAGTGAGACAAGACACACACAAAAGGACAAACACTACATGGTTCCACTTATACCTGGTACCTAGAAGAGTCAAATTCACAGAGACAGAAAGTAGATTCATGGTTTCCAGGGCCTGGGGTGTTAGGAGGAGGGCGGAATGGGGAGTTGTTGTTTAATAGGTATGGAATTTCACTTTGGGAGACGAAAACGTTCTAGACATGGATAGTGGTGATGGCTGCACAACAATGCCACTGATCTATACGCTTAAAAAAAAGGTTAAAACGGTAATGTTTATGTTACGTATATTTTACCACAATGTTTTAAATACTACCTTAATAAACATCAGTAATAGGATAGGATAAATTCTTAAAGGAGGGTTGGAGTTCAATAAGAAAGGAAAAATGAAGTGATACGAAGGGCAGTAGTAGTTTCCACGCAATGCATCCTCTAGAACGGTGACTGGCTGAGTCTTTCTCAGCCACAGGATCGATTGCAACAGGGTAACATGAAACTTGGTTAGAAACATTGTTTGATGGTAGCTTATAGAGTGGGCACTTTATTTTATAACCTTGTAGTGACTCTGGAGAAATAGCTATCATCATTTTCATAATCTCTATCATCTTCTACATTTGAGTTGAATTTCGCCATCTCACTGTTCATTTTTGACAGTATCTCCTTTAAGGCAAAAAAATTCCAAGTGGATTTCCTGCAATCACGGCTGGATTACCCAGAAAATGAACTTCCCACCCCTCAAAATAAGTTGAATTCCTAGAATAGCTTAGTAACTCAAACAACTGCCAACCATGGAGAGATGCCCTAAGGCAAGAAGGGCCTATTTATTTCCACATTCCTGAATTGAGTCATCTCTTCTGTCACTCTCATGGAAAGAATTCCCCTGAAATGCCAACTGCCTCCGGTAGCATTGTGGGAGCCACTGTCCCCCAAGCAGTGTGAGAACAACTGCGTGGAGAGAATTTTCCAAAATAAAACTTGTCTCTCTGCCAACGTAGAAGTAGACTCAGCAGCCTGAGGTAAGACACCTCGTGTCTCCCTCTTGTTTCCCCCGTTTGTAAATCGTGGCCCCATGGCCATCATGTAGCTCCTAAAAGTGCTGGGGACATTAATGAGATGACATCTGTGGTGTCCTCGGGGATTTTGAGAAAATGTATGGCACACGTAAATGAGCTGCATTTTGATATTAACCCGTATAGTATTAGTACTCATATCAACTAGATTATTTAACCATGGCAGGAAACCATAAATCCTTCTCATGATTCTTTATCATTTCATCAAATGACCTTTGCAGAGAAACAGTTTATCAGTTCTTTAGTGATCATTATTTTGATCATGGTCAGTTTATAGCCAATGCCTCTATGACCAGGGTCCCCATACAAGCCTCAAAGGATGAATAGCCACAGCAAGGAGCAAGCTGGGGCCAGGGTCCCAGGGAGTCCCTAATCTGTCTACAGGTATGGCCTAATGATGCTATCTTCCTGTTGCACCCTCTAAACTGTGCAGGAGTAAGTGATCAGGGCCAATTAACTCAGTTTAAAATGCAGGAGAGATCCAGAGGCAAACACTGATGCAGCCAACTCTCCCTCCTCTGTCCTACACATAGGTGTATATATGGAATACTCTTGTAGGCATGACCCTGGACATAAAGTCCATTCTCTCAAAACACCAAAAGATGAGCATAGCTCAAGGGATCTGGAGATCTGAAAAGGAGCCATCATTCCAAAGCTTTTTGCCAAGCCTGCTAGAATCATCCTCTTAAAAGATTAGGATTAGGGAATGTCACTTCCCTACTCAAATCCCCAAGTGACATTGCATTGCCTGTGAAATAAAACCCATATTGCTTCACACAGCACCCAGCATCTTCCAGGGTCTGCCTCTAACTTGCCTTCTCACCTCATCTCCCAGCTTACTGCTTAATTGTGCCCCATGCCCCAATCGCACATCTGGTCCATTCATGATTCCCTTGAGACATTACACACTTTCAGGTCCTCCTGTCTAGGCTCCCACTTTGAATGTCCTTCCACTCCACTTCCCTTCTCTCTGTCTCTCCATGTCTCCAGCTTACCGCCATCTCCTATCAAACCCCAGCTTACGGGCCATCTCCTTTGGAAAGTCTTTCTTGATTCCCCGGACAAAAGGAATCCCTCGCTCAGTGTGTTTGACTCACTCAAAGCTTGGCATGCCACTTTTATCGCTGGTTCAGTAGAAGAGCTATTTACAGCCTCTCAATTCTAAGTGACATTAGGCAGAGGTATTCCCTCCCCCTCCCCAGGCACAGCACACTGTCTTACTCACAAGAGGCATTCAACAAATGTTGCTTGAGTGGAGGTGATTATCTCTGCCTGGAGTCCTTAAAATGATATAATCAGGCTCAGACCACAGGGCAACATATTTCTGTCGTCTGCTGGACAATTAGCTTTTACAGTGGGGACTTAGATACATCTCGTTCGTAAAGTTCCCTTATTTTCTCAAACCTAAGCCACAAGCAGAGAAAGCAGACATTTTAAAAGCTGAATTTGAGACCCTGGCACACGTTATATGCAAAATCTGGCTAAGCAATCCCAGCTTAGTCCACATTGATGATATAATTGTCAATATCGTCGGATCCATTCAGACGAACTCAGCTCCAGCTGGAAGCAAATAAAATGCTGAAACGAGAGCAGTTGACTTTGACCCACACATTAAAACATTGCTCACACATGCATTGTAAATGATATAAAATTAAAGCTGAGTTGAAGACCTTCCACGGCCCCTGGATAAAGTATAAGCGAGTCTTTAAAGCAAGTGTTCTTCATTTAACGCATTCCCGTTACCTCTCAGGTCTTGCAAGCCCTAAAGTAGCCCCTGTTCCCCTTAGTCTAGACCCAGTAGGAACTGTCAGTGTCAAATGTTCAAGGGGCAACACTTTGGCACAGTCATTATTATTAAGTGCGACAAAATGAACTATTAACACCATCTGCTCGTTGTGGTGGATGTCAGATGTGTGGTTCCAAGTGAGGCAGGAGCCGGCTGCTGCTGGGTGTTGCAGCATAAAATCCACCTTCTGCTCACCCCATCCAAGAGTTGGACCTATGACTGTACAAAAGGCCTTGTTTGGTTTATGATTATTTTTAATTATCTGATTTCTTCTGAAGCCAACAGGAGGTGTGTGCTGCACTTTTTCCCCATAGCTGGGGGTCACTGCTGTGCGTTGCTCACACACCCAAAGCTGCCCGGCTCTAAATTCTTTGGAAGCACACGGCTTGTCAGTTATAGACCCAGTCCCATTAGGAAAAAGAAGAATAAGCCATGGTGTGTTGCACTGATCGAATGAACAAATTACCTTTTGTTTTGAATGCCCCTGCTGGGAGGAAATACCACTTGGAGGACTAAGGGAGAGACTTAAGGTTTCTCTGTATACTAAACGCCAGGTCCACTTGGAATTGCACAAAGCCATTCTTCTGTCCAATTCACCCGCGGCTTATCTGCGCTTCCCTGCTGTGCTCCCAAGGCCAGGAGATACTGCTTCTTTGATGCGTGCCCTGCTCATGGGGCCTGGGTGACTCAGACAGAGCAAATACTCTGCTTTCCCACCTGAACACCCATTGTCACATCCCCAGACTATAAACCTACAGCACATGGAGCGCTGAGTGCTTTCCTTGAGTCAGCACTCTGCCCCTCTGGTTGGCAGTGGCTCACCTCTAAACCGCCTTCCAGACTCATAGAATAACTGTGCACTGCCTATTGGTACAGGGATGGGCAGGCAAACTCGGGATGCTGCAGAGTTGGTGAGTCAAGTTTTAGTGGTAATATTGGAAATAGTTCTTTGGAATATAGAAATCATTGTAGCTTAAATTTGAGCAATGATAAGAAGTCCAACTCTCTCTGCAATAGCATTAAGAAGGAGACGGTAAGTAGTTTCTGTTGGGGAACAGGGACCTGCACGTCCACTGTGCCACCAAGAGAGTCTGGAGAGCCGTGAGAAATTGGACCGGCCCCAGAGGGTCGGGACCCCCCCAGCCTCAAGAGAGACAGATGATCGAAACTGGCACGTCTTCATTGGGTCTTTGCAATCCTGCCTAAGAAACACCAAGAAGAGGCTGGGCTTTATGGGAATGCAAGCTCCTCTAAGCCAGGGATCCTATCTTTTCACCTTTATGTCCCAGGAAATTAGCACAATGGTGGGCCCATTGAGATTCACAACTTAATGGAAAGATTATGACTTGTGTCACATTGTGTTTTCCACTCGAAGCACAGTGCCTGGAAACAAGACACCATCTGAAAAAGCTTACATTTAATGATATCTCCTGGGAGAGACCAAATTAGTCTGTTCCTATCAGGATATATCCTTCTCCCTATGTTGGCACAGCCAGCCTGTGGTAGTGGGATGGCGGGGGCAGGAGCAGGCTGTGGATTGTAGCCAGACGGGGGAAGGACTGTCTGTTGGTCACTCTGGGTCCAGGGGAATGTGCAAGGAAGACTTCCAGATGAAAAAAGGAAAAACAGGCTCAACAGGGAACAAGCCATCATTTCAAACTAATAATGCAGATGACAGAGTCTCAAATGGCTTATAATTTTACAGGAACCATACTATATGTTTATTGCAGAAAATGCAAAAACCTAGATCATCAATAATTCAACCATTCAGTGATAACCATGGAAAAATTTAAATAGAGAGATAGAAAGACAGATACACAGATAGAGATAGAAATATAGACACACACACGTATACATGTCTATCTATAGCTATCTGTAGATAAAAATATAACCCATCTTTTGTTGCTTATGTTGCTCACCCATGCACTGCAAACCATGTAAAAGCAAAGCTGAATTGAGGGCGTCCAAGAATAAAATGTAAGTGAGGCCTCAAAGCAAGCTTTGTTCATTTTTCTTTTAACACACCACTCTACCACTCAGATTTTAGATGTCCTAAATCGGCTGCCTGCTCCATTTATATATGTACACATGTTCAACGGTAGGACATATGTCTGTGTGTATATATATGTCCTTGTGTGTGTATATATATTCTTATAGAAATATATATATTATATTTATACACATATTGTACACATACTATAATGCATATTATATATACATATATTTATCTGGCAAAAAGGAGTTTATGCTGATCCTTTTTTAAAATTTAACAATAGATCATAATCATTTTCCCACCTCAATAATTACTTCTCCCTCATTTTTATGGACCACATACCATTCCATTGTATGACTATTAGAGAGGAGGAGAAAATCTTCCCTCTACCCTCTTAGGTTCTATGACTGGGTCTGAGAATAAAGTGGACATAAGACAGCCTAAGAGAAGAAAAGCGTACCATTTTATTTAGTATTTTCACATGCACACAAGAGCTTTATAGGAAAAATGAAGACCTGATGAGGCAATTACTACTGAGAGCTGATACACAGTTTTCTTGATAAAGGATGACAAATTTGTGGAGAAGTGACAAGACAGTGGAAAAGGGTTGAAGCTTCTAAGGGCAGTAAATTATGGGAATGTGACTAGGAAATACATGGGGGAAACTGATGGAAGATAAAAGTTGTTTTAGTGGGTTTGTTTTTCCAAGTCCATTTCAGCATGGACTCCCAGTCTCTGGTGATAAGAATATTCTTCGCTTCCTGGTGCAGAGAGGGCACCTTTCACATGGGAAATCTAATGCCCTGCTTCTAGGGAGAAGAGGGAGGTCAGAGAGCCCTTCCCAAATCTGCTGCTTCCGCATGCCTTCAGCTCAAAATAATCAACATGGCAGAGCGGTGTATTTGGGATGGCACATTCTGCGCCTCTTCACTATATTTTCATTTACTTAGACATTATACTCAAGATATTTCTCGGTTTTACTAAATGACCTTAATTTAATGAAAATTCGCCACTGGTTTCAACCCCAAAATGGTCACAAGGAACATGGAAAGATTACCCAGAAATAGGTAAATAGAAGGTTTGCAATATTTACCAGTCAGACTCCACTTGTACATTTTTGAGTCATGGCTGATTATAAATTCCTGTAAATTGCCTTTCTTATGGAATGCATTCAATAAATGATTGCTTGATCAATGGAATGAAGTCATTGCAAATAACCAGGGTTCCCAGGACTGGACCCCACAGGGAGGCGGGCTTACTCGTGCAGCCATGGGAAGCACAGAGCACCCAGCATCCCTCTCCTCATGGCTAAGAGCAGATTTCAAAGCAGACTGTGGGACAAGCCAGACTGAGCCTCCTCTGACAGAGGCAGGCGAGAGGCCAGGAGTGCCAATTTCCAGGGAAATGTCTCAGTACGAATCCCACGGAATGGACAAGAAGGGATCCCACTGAAAGCGATCAAATTTCTGGATCTCTCTACTATCATGTATCTCCAAAATGAAATAAAGGCTGACATGCTCCTCTAAAACAATAAATCTACCAGTTAGCCCAAACCATTATGTCAGTGTGCATACGTTGCTTAACGAAAAGTTTCTCGTTTGCTTCAGTATAGCTGTCTTCACCATTTATGGGCAAATGCGGATTATTTTAGGGGGGAATTACATACAAGCCAGCGGAATGGCTCACTGCTGAATTTACCAAGAATGGGAAGACATCTCATTCACAAAGACAATGTGTCAGCAGTTATATCTGTGCCAGTTATTTACTTTAATGCTGATAAGAAGTGAAATGAGCTGCTCTTTGAGAGAATACAGATGGAAGACAGCAGCAGGGAGGGGCCAGAACTGACAGCTACGGTGGATGGCTTCGCGGGCCCTGATGGTAAATGCAGTGACTATCCAACTCGCTCATTAGGCACTTGGAAGAGAATGGATACTCATGCATATGAATAAGTCTGCACACCGAGAGCCTGAAATGTGAATAACGTGATAGTATCACGCATGACCTTCGCTTCCTTCTTGACAGGTTTGTGAATCTCTGCATTTGCTTTTCCTTTGCCTAGATTTCACTTTATCATCAGGGAGAGCATAGGTTATTTGCAGAAGAGGACTGACTGGTTTACCCTCACCTTCCGTAAGAGAAAACATCAGTGCTGCATCTGTGGGTGGCTTTTCACCATTCCTGGATTAGCAGAGCTGAGCGGCCATGTTTCGGGAGGGCCTATGGCAGTGCCACGTGACAGAGAACTGCCGGCGCAGCCCCCACCTCACAGCCAAGAAGGCAATGGGGGCTTCAGTCCTACCACTGCAGGAGTTGAATTCTGCCAACAACCTGAGGGAGTGTAGATGTGGCTCCTTCCCCAGTCAAGGTGTTGATGGGAACTTAGCCCCGGCAACACCCGGACTGCAGCCTATGTGAGACCAGAAAGTAAGGAACCCAGCTATCTGAGTCTGCTCCGGCTGCCACAGCAAAGTACCACAGACTTAACAACAGAAATTTGTTCTCTCACGGTTCTAGAGGCTGGAAGTCCAAGATCAAGGTATCAGTAGGGTTGGTTTCTCTTGAGGCCTCTCTCCTTGGCGTGTAGACACCGTCTTCTCCTTGTGTCCTCACGCGGTCGTCCCTCTGTGTGTGTCTGTGTCCTCATCTCCTCTTCTCATGAGGATACAAACCCTACTGGATCAGGGCCCACACATAGGACCATGTTTTACCTTAATTACCTCAAAGGCTCTATCTCCATATACAGTCGCTTTGGGGGTAGGGCTTCAACATAAGAATTTGGTGGTGGTGGTGGGAAAACACAACAGTCCATAATACCAGCCAAGCTGTGCCCAGATTCCTGCCCCACAGACACTGAGATAATAAATGCGTGTTGCTTTACGTTGCAAAGTTTGCGGTAACTTGTTACGCAGAAATAGAAAACTCATCAAACCTACCTCAAATAAGGTGACAGTGTTACGATCAGAGACTATCCTGTCAGTCATTTCTGCCATAGAAGAGGTTGTTTAATGGCCCAGAGCATCTCCCTTCACTCTGGACTCGACCTCTGGGCCCACCACTCCAAAAGGCCAGATTTGTTAAGAAAAAACAACGGTGCTTAGCAAATCACTGGTGCATGAGTAGATGGTGTCTGAGGTACCTGCCAAACCCAGGGTTGAAAATTTTCTCTATTTTCTTTAAGATGGATATCCCAGTGGATGTTCCCAAACAGGAGAGCAGTGTCTGCTTCCGGGAGTCCCTGAAAGGATCTGCTCTTTAGCCATCAGAAGGACACGCCAGGGAGAATGGCTCAAGAATGGATTTTTTTTTTTTTTTTTTTTTTTGCTGAGGAAGATTGCCCCTGAGCTAACATCTGTGCCAGTCTTCCTCTAATTTGTATGTGGGTCACCGCCACAGCATGGATGCCAAAGAGTGGTGTAGGTCTGCCCCTGGGAACCGAACCCAGGCCACCAAAGCAGAGCACGCTGAACTTAACCTCTAGGCCACAGGGCCGGCCCCAAGAATGAAATTTTTAAGTATGGCACAATGTGATAGTTTAACATGCACAGTTATTTCGTGAGATCCAGAGTCAAATTCCTTCTAGTGGTTTATCCCTACATTCTTTCTCTTATTGTATTTTTGAAAGAAGAAAAAGATGGAAATAATACATTATGACCCTGAACTATGGTTCCCAGATAAGTCACAGCAAGAACTTGGAGACTTCCTTCTGGAAGATAAATTTCACGTGATTGGAAGAGGAAAAAAAGCAGGCTAGGCTTGCAAAGTTCCTGTGAGAAGACCTCCTTTAGAAATCACGCCAGCTTATTATTGAATGCCAGGAAAACCTAATGGAAAGCAATCTGCCCCTGGAACCCTCCTCAAATGAGGTGAAGATGTTAGAATGGGAACACGATTCCCCAATGATTTCTGCCCCCAAAATGGTTATAAAAGAGCCTAGAGTATCTCCTTTAACCTTTCAGTTTGCTTTTGCATCTGCCTCTCCATTTGCTCAGAAAAATGAAAAAGAAGAAAATCTCGCAAAAGTTGAGGGAGGAAAACCATGTTGGTAATATCTGAATGTCGCAAGACATGGTTCTGAATTGATAATAAAGGGCAATAGAATAAACAATGAGACTGCATTCAAAGTCTTGTGATCTAAAACACCCACCTTGATATTCATCTTTAAAACGAAAATTTAAAGAAGAGATTCAATCCTGCCTTTGGCAGGCACCTAACATGCCTAAACTTCAGCTGTTTATTCACAAAACAAATCCCCTATGAGCATCAACTGTGTCCATAGTGGGCACTGCTTTAGGTGTGGCAGATGCAAAAAGAGGATGGTCCCTTCTTTCTTGGTGCTTGTATTCTTGAGGAGAAAGCAGACCATAAACAGTCCAATAAACACATACACAAGGTAACAGCAGAAGGGGATTCGTGCTACGAAGAAAATTCAGTAGGGACTGGGGCAGGGCTGGCTTAGACTGAGAGACCAGGAGAGATCTATCAGATGACGGCTGGACTTGGGCTCCCTGAGGCAAAGGCCAGTGAGGAAAACCCACCTTGGGGAGTAAACCGTGAGAGTAGAGAGAAGGGCTTTCCCTCCACGGCCAGATGGAGGCTCCAAGGTATATTTGTTCTTACATAAAAATGTGCCTTGTAGTTAAACTTTTGAATGTAATTGAAGGGATCCAGGACATACTACTGTGGCAAAAAGTTGTTTTGCGCTGAAGACATTTAGAATCAACAAATGCAGGAAGAGGCATTATTTGAAGTCTTCTTTTCTGCCGATAAATAGAGCCTTCCAAAAGATTTCAACTGCCATAAACTCCCCTTCAAGGGAGGCTTCTTGTACCAGGGGAAATTGATTCCTATCCCCCCCCCCGCCCCCAGGATGTGAAATCACATAAATAGGCAAATCTATGAAATCTCCCATCTATTCTCCTAAAGGCCCATTTATTTTTCCTAAATGTTATTTGCATTTCCATAAGCACCTTTCCCCCTGTCCCCTCCCCTATGAGGATGCTATATAAACTCTAAATTCTAGCCATTTCTTGAGCCACTTTCTTTGTGAGCCCCCATCTGTTTTATGTTCGTGAATAAACTTTGACTTTTCTCCTGTTAATCTGTCTTTTGTCAGTTAAATTTGCACACCCTCAGTTACAGAGCCTAAATGGGTGGAGGAAAAGTTTCCCTCTCTGACATGATTAACCACATAAAAATTTAAAATAGAATGCTTAATAAATGAATGAACCTAACCATAAGCCATATTCAATACTAAATATTATTTGATAAAATTCAAGACACACTATCCACTCAAACTTACACTTAAAGGGCTAGCCAGGCAATTAAATAAAAATGTTCAAAGGGGTGTGAAGAGTGTACAGGAAGAAAGAAAATTATCATTATGCACAGATGATATGATCGCAAAGAAAATCCAAGAGACTCTTTAGGGAAATCTATTAAGAGAGTTCCACAAAGCTGCTGAATACAAGAGCAATATACAAAAAGCAATTTGCATCCATTTATACCAGCAACAAATAATTTGAAAACATCATTTAATAAGCATTACATTAAAAAGACACAAAAAATTCAACTATGCAGTACCTAAAATATACCTATCATAATACATGAAAGCCCATTATGGAGAGAAATGAACAACTTAATGAAGACCATAAAAGAAGATGTAACCCATAAATAGATATACTTTGTTCACAAAAGGGAAGATGCAATATCTTTAAAGATGTTTATATCCTCAAATTAAGCTGTAAATTCAATGCAAACCACCTATCAAATCACAGTAGAGTACTTCTTTAAAGTGAAAAGGCTGGTTATTATTTCACCTGGAAGCTAAGTGTCCAAGAATTGCCAATAATATTTGGAAGGAGAATAACAAAGATGGAGAAATTTTCCTACTAAATGGCAAGGCATTAGAAAGTTTATAGTAATTAAAACAGTGTGACACGTGATAGTCAAACTGACTAAAGGAATAGAATACAGAGACAGGCAATAGATGAAGATTTAAAGAGAAACTCAAAACAGGGCAAAAAGTCATTGCAAATTGATGGGGGCGAGGGGCAGGCTGTTCAACAAATGGCGCCAGAGGGGATTTGTGTACAGATGGGGTGTTGACGGATGACAGATCCCTTCATCACACTATAAAAATAATCCGGTGAATGAAAAATCTAACTTGTAAAAAAAATGTCCAAACAATTAGAAGAAAGTATATTAAAATATTTTTAAGACCTTGGACTAGAGGAAGTTTTCCAAAGGCACCAAACACACGAATCCTACTTAAGGGAAATATTGGCATACCAAATCACATTAAAGCCAAAAGTTTCTGTGGGATACAAGACGTCTGTAAACCACGTTGAAAGATAAGCCTAGACCAAGGGAGAGATTTACAAGAGATAAAACCTAAAATGGATTAGTTCCCACCTTGGAAAAGAAGTCCTACATATTACTAAGAGAACACTCAAGAGGAAAATGATCAAATTATATAAAAAGTTAAATTTCTAGTAAAGGAGATTGAATAACTAAAAACATTAGGAAAATGTGTTCAAACCCTAAAAATTAAGAAAGTATGCCTTTAGACAACAAGAAGCTACCATTTGATACCAACTAGATTGGTTTAAAAAATTTCACAATAAGGCAGCCCCAATTGTTTTCAAGGCTGTGGAAAATGGAATTTTTCATACTCTCCTGATAAATCTGAAAAACTTCACATTTTTTTAAATTTAAGAAGCTATGTTGATTGCGTTTAGCCAAACATGTTGATGGCAGATTTAATTCAAAACTGGAAAGAAATCTGTTGCTTTTTTTCCCCAGAATAGCCTTGTGTTTCTTGTATTCTAATCTTTTTCCCTTACATTTTTATTTCTGTTAAGCCACTAACTAAAACATAACAACCTCAACTAAAAGCAGCTTCGCTTGTAATGTAATTTAATGTGCAATAATGGCAAAAGTCACACCCCATGGCGAAGACTGCAAAAAAGCACCATTTTAGCATTCTTGCCAAAAAGACATTTCCTGAGTTACAAGATCTTAGAGAACAAAGTAAACAAATTCAAACCCTGAAAGGTCAAGGAATAATAAAACCATCTCATTATGCATTTACGAAAATGAGTAAACTGCTGCAGAAAACTTACCAATATACGCTGTTTGCAAACGTATGCTCTATAGTTTTCATTTCCCTTTTCTATTTTGCATGACATTTTCATGATATTTGAAAAGAAAAACACAAAAACATGCATAAGAAATCATCCATCTGCAAAAGAAAGTAAAATAAAATAACTAAAGTCTTAGACAAGAGAAATCCTTCCAGAATGTGATCAATACAGAGTGAAGTCAATATGTGATTTCCTTAATTAAACTCAGTTTGATCTTCTAGTTATACTTTAATAATTTGTTAATTAAACAATGTTTCAAGTAAGAAACACCTCTTTTGCGCAGAATCGGTTAGCCAGGTGATTTCTAGATGTCGCTCAGTTAAATCTTGGGGAAATATTTGTAGTATTCAAGATCCCCTCCCCATCCACCACCCCAGACACAGCTCACAGCTCAACTGCATGGGTCACAACTGTCAGAGGAACTGCAAGAAGTCTATTTTAATCCTCCCAACTCTGAGGTCCGACAAGATGGAGCATTCTTAAACCAGGCACTTGAGACAAAGGAAAAGGTTTAATTTTAAATAAACAAATGGACTAAAGGGATGAAAGGGCAGAACATGTCTTTGTCCCTAATTTTCATTGCAGGCCTATGATCTGCAAATGTTTCCTCTTGGGTCCAATGTGATTGGTCCCCAATGACATGGTCTTGGATGGGTAAGGATCAGGCTTGACGCACCACTTGTCAAGCCATGTTCTTTCACCAAGGATGCCATCAGGAGGCACCTGAGAGAAAGGGGATATTTCTCAGGACATCCTCACTACAGGATGGATGGGAGACACCCGAAGTTCTGACAAAGCCTCGACATTTTCAAATCCTCCTTCTAGCTTCTGAACAAAACAAGCAGGGAGGTTTCCCTTTTCCCCCTTATCTCCATTGCAGATGAGGGTTTATTTCTCATTGGCTTATTTCTCCCTCCTACTTGAGAGAATTAGGAGATTTGAACATCTTTGGTCTTTCTTCTTGATCATGCTTAAGATGACAAATTTTAACAACACTTAGGAATTAAGATATTTATGGCCATGTGTCACAACATCATCTCCGGTACATACATTGAAAAATATATTCTAAAGCAAATACTAGCATGATTTACATCTCCTTCTTCTCAAGTGGAGATGGTCATAAAACACAGACTTTGGGAAATGTCAGCCACATACAAAGCCAGCTGAGAGAGATTTTTTTTTTAATGTGCAAGGACACTGAACATATATCAGTCATGAAGTCTTCCTGGAAATAATATTTGGAGATGTACTCCAAAGAAATAAGAAATTAATCAAAATGAAAAAATAAGGGGCCGGCCCAGTGGCTTAGCGGTTAAGTTATGTGCTCCGCTTCTGGCGGCCTGGGGTTCGCAGGTTTGGATCCCGGGCGCGGACTGACGCACCACTTGTCAAGCCATGCTGTGGCCGTGTCCCATATAAAGTAGAGGAAGGTGGGCAGGGATGTTAGCCCAGGGCCAGTCTTCCTCAGCAAAAAAATAAAAATAAAAAACACCATTAGAGGCAGGAAGGCATGATAGGAGAGGCATACTGGGGCTCTGTTTAACTATAGAATAAAGTCTAAGTAATGGTGATAAATGCCATCGCAAAACAGAATGTAAATGTTAAAATTCTTGAAAGAATGCATACTCGTTATAAATGATGAGGACATAACTTTTTTAAGATGGGAAAATAATCCTTTGGAAAGCAGAAGAAATAATGCTAACACATGGATTAAATTTAATGGATTACAAAATGTTAAAAAGGTGGAACTGATGAATAAATTCAAACTATAAACCCTTACGCTCCCCAAAAATGTTTAAGAAGAAAAAAGATAAAGAGAGACGGAGAGAGAGAGAAAGCTGCAGTACAAAACGTTGGAAATGAGAAATGGACTATAATCATAGATAAGGATGAAATAAATCTGCAAAGTACTTAATAGAACACTATTCTATTAAGCTTAAAAATCTGTATGAAATCCATGCTTAAAATATAAATTCATATATTAAGAAAATTTAGAGGAATGAAAAAGACCAATTATCACAAAAGACATTTAACCTATTGTCAAGGAACTGGGCTTGAAAGAAAGCAAGGTTTTCCTGCTGTGAATTACCTGCTAATCTCTTTGCACTTTTTCTATTGGACATGCTCTCTTTTCGTGTTATATCTGGGTGGCTTAATGAGTAGATCAATGGTGTTTGAGAAAGAGGGACATGGTCGAGGTGGAGAAGAAATAATTTAAAACCCAGCTGTCTTAGTCAGATGCCCACTGTTTTTAAAACCACTGTAGTCAATAGGTACGGCAGTAGTTCCAGCACGAAGACCAGCTACAGAAGCACCTGGAGCAACTTATCTCAAATAGAGGCAGGCACCCCTCAGGGAAGGTGGTCCAAGGATGCAGATGACCCAGGATGCAAAAGGTAGTTTGCAGCTGAACAAACAGATATAGAATTCAAGCCTCTGATGCGGGCATGAAACCTGAAATTTAACACCACTGGGTGAATTGGGGGTAAGCATAAAAGGTTTCTCAACAGATCAGGTAATGGTTTTTACGCTGTACAAAAAGCAGAGAATGTTCTAGAACTCCATCTGTGTAGCTGTCTATGTTAATGAGTGAAACTGTGTTGGGGATCTTGCAGAAACAGCTTCCCTGTGTGTATGACACGATCTCCCTGCCGAAAAGTAGGAGTTGCCTTCACTGGCGATTGCTCCTTTGATCTCAAAAGTTGTCAGAAAAAATGATTTATTAGTTAGCACTTGGGAATAAAAGTCATTATTTTTGGCAGATGTCATGAAAAATTTAATTGGCTCATTTTTGATAACCTCTGACCACGGGCTAATTCATTTGGTTGCTGATGACTACAGTTAGCCAATAATTTATTCTGGAAAGTTTAAAGAGAAAATTTATTGCTGGAAAATCATGCTTCTATAATAGCCTTATAGAGATTTTTCCTAAAGCCAGGTTTGTTACTGATAAACCTTGCCATAAAAATGTTCCAAATTATCTTGACCATGCTCTGCAATGGAGAAATTTGGTAGCAAAATTGACTTTTCCCCCCCTATAAGCTAGAGGGTTTTTTTTTTTTTTTTAGTGATAAAACATCTAGCACTCCTGAAATCTCTGTCCCTGAAGATGTGGACCTATTCTATTATTTACCCACCCATTTGTTTATTCAATAGACATTAGTAAACCTTCATTGGAACTGAGACTGTGTGTTAGCATCTAGTATAGTTGCTATTAAAACCACTCGTACATTAGAATCACATAATCCTAACACATAAAGTAATCACATCATACAACACCAACACATTTATGTTTATTTTTCTTTATCTTGAGATGATTTCCCAGAAACAGTTCTAAGCTCTTTACAACCCTGATACTATTACTATCTCTATTTTACAGATGAGAAAACTGAGGCACAGAGAGGTTAAGTACCTTGACACAGGTAACACAACTAGTGACAGGCAGAGCTTGAACTTTTAATTTTAGAATGCTTTTGCCTTTACAGAAAATTTGAAAAGCAAGTACAGAGAGTTCCCATTTACCCCACATCCAGTTTCCTCTAATGTTAACATCTTACACTTCCAATTGGGATACCAACTGTCACTCATCAAATTGGCAAAGATTAATACAACAAAACTATCCTTGAAAATATCATTCTCGATTGTTCCTCATCAACATTCAAAATACATATGTCCTTTGAAATAATAATGTCATTTTCATAGTATAACCCATGAAATAAGGTACGTATATACTCACCCAGCAAGCTCTGGTGGCCTAGCGGTGCTTTCACTGCTACGGCCCGGGTTCATTTCCCAGTCAGGGAAGCACACCACCCACCTGTTGGATGTCATCGCGTGGTGGCTGTGTGTTGCTGTGATGCTGAAAGCTGTGCCATGGGTATTTCAAATACCAGCAGGGTCCCCCATGGTGGACAGGTGTCAGTGGAGCTTCCAGACTAGACAAACTAGGAAGAAGGACTTGGCCATCCACTTCCCAAAAAATTGGCCTGAAAACCCTATGGACAGCAGTGGAGCACTGTCTGATAACAGTGCTGGAAGGTGGGAGGATGGTTATACTATGAAAATGACGTTATTATTTCAAAGGACATATGCATTTTGAATGCTGATCAGGAACAATCAAGAATGATATTTTCAAGGATATTTTTAATGTATTGATCTTTGCCAATTTGATGAGTGACGGGGCAGGGTTCTGCTCTGCCGTACACGGGGCGGCCAGGAGTTGGAATCCACCCGATGGTACTAACGATACTCGCTCAAACACACAAACGGGTTTATACAATTATTTTTCATAGTGTCATTGTTGCCAGTAGCAAAAAACTGGAAACAATGTAAATGTCCCTCAGGAGCATTGCACATTAAAGCCACAGGTACTTCACAGCATGAGCTCCTGCATATCTCAGTGTAGGAATAATGAACAATGTCCAAGATACATTGTTAAATAAAGGAGAAGTTACAAATAACAGCGGTAGACGGGTCCCATTAGTGTCACATCACATTTTTTATATTTTAAAAAAGAGCAAAATCACAGAATATTTATGAAAAGATACACACTAATTATCAAAAGTTGTTACTTCTGGGAAGTAGGATGGGGATAGGTTAATTACTTTATAGGAAGGGAGGAAGGAAGGAAGAAAGAAGGGAGAAAACCTTCTAAATGAGATAGCTGAGACTATAACTGAATAAATTAATTAATAAAGTTGTAATTCGAGGGCTCTGATAAATACGTCCCACTTTATTTTCATTAATCACACACACACACACATACATATATTTTTTTTTTACAAAACCAGTCTAGCAGTTGAGTGCCATTTTTCTTTTCCGCGCTGTAGGTTGATTTTAAAGACTCCTTAGTGGTCCACCGCCAGGAAAGGATGCTAATACAGTGGCCGGCACTGACCGTAAACACACGTTACCAAGAGAGTGACGGCACCCGTCACTCAGATGGCATCCTTGAAGGTGGCTTCAAGAGCAAGCACCAGGGAAGACATTGCAGGGCAATGAGAAGTGATACAGACTGAATCTTTGTGGATTCAAGCCTCTCTTCCCACCTTTGGATGGGGTTCATCTGGTCATGCACGGGGTTCACACAGTGCAGAGAAGGGGGGCCGGGAAGGCTGGGTGCGGGGCAGAGGGCACCGGGAGGCAAAGTTTAGTGGGGTGTTCAAGAAGAGCAGGAGGAAATGAGGCCAGAGAGGTGAAGCAGGGGTGGAAGACACTCAGAAGGTGCAGCGCCTTCAGACATCCCGGGGACTCTGGCGTTGACTCCAGAGAAATGGGGGCCATTGCAGGGTTTCATGCAGAAGGTGGGCACCCCCTCACCCCCAGGTGCTGTGAGGAGTGTGTTCAATTTGCGTAAGATGAGTCAGGATGTTCCCGCAGTAATCGGGAGAGACGGTCCCCCGGGGTTCAGACCAGAGGCTCTATGGAGAGGTTGGATTCTGGATCTACTCTGAAGACTGACATTCAGAGAGATGATATGTCCCACCCTAGTCATGCACAGAAGGGGGAACCACACTTTAAACTCGGATCTGACCTACAGCAAACCCTTTTGCACTTCTCAACAGTGAGAATATTTTCAAGCTGTTGGAAAGGGACGTTCCTAATGCAGTGGAACCTCTTCCGTCCTCCAACATCTCTTCGTAGTGCTTTCTCCCTTCCCTGGAACTGGACCTGCTTCCATCCTTGTAAAGCTGAGCTAAAAATCCTGTCTCAAGAATCTTGCTTTGGATTTGAGGGAGCCAGGTGGCTAACCAGTGCCGTGTGTTTGGGGCCACTCCAGAGATCCCTGGCTTCTCCCGGATTTATGACAATCAGGTGCACGGAGAGGAAATACAAATAGGAGTTTATACATACAAAGATGAAATGTGCATCGCAAGCACATGACGGATGAATTTGTCACATTAATACAGAATGCCTGGTGGAGCAAATTTGCGGCATAACATTCAAGAGCTCCCAACCCCACCTGTTCTACATCCAAACAACTGACGTAAGCTCTCGCTCTTTGCTCTGACAGCCAGTGATATGCAGGGATGGCCTGCTGTTTATGAACTCGCCCTGTGCTCCTGACAGCATTTGATGGTTCTCCAACTGCCAATCATCCTCAGGCACGGGCTGGTTTCTTTTTGACCAAGTTAAGGCTGCACTCTGCTAACGAGAGAAAACAGATTATCTTTGCGGCTCAGGCAGCCTCGGGCTGAGACCGGCCACATGAGGACACCACTCTACCCACACTGCAGCGCTGTGCAGATGTTTTCAGGGAGCAATGGCCCTAGGCATCGCAAAGCGAAAGGCAGGGTTTTGTTTCACATGTTTTAAAAAAAATGATATGGAGTCATTTAAAAATTTCGAAGGAAGTGGAAAAGCTAAAAACCTCCATGAAAAGAAAATATATTTATTTTTGCATACCTTCCCCTCTTCTTTGTATATTTACTTATTTTGCACAGATGCTGCATAGAAATAAATTCTGACATAAAACCACGATGTTTAATATAATGATCTACCTACTAAAGGAAGAAATAAAATATTACTAATACAGTTGAAGGCCCGTGTATGTCTTTGCACTGTTCTCCACATAGTAATTAACCCCTCTCTTGAATTATTTTTTTAATCTGTTCCTTGCACCAATTTACAGTCATGCGCCGCATAATGACATTTCCATCGACGACAGACCATATATACAACGGTGGTCCCATAAAATTAGTACCCTGCAGCCTAGGTGTGTAGTAGGCTACACCATCTAGGTTTGTGTAAATACACCCTATGATGTTCACACAATGATGAAATCTCCTAGCGATGCATTTCTCAGAACATTTCCTCATCTTTAAGTTACCCTTTACTGTATATTATTATTTATTCACACTCTGTTTATACATCTGATGCATACAGCCTGCATGTACATGTGTATATAGACTCTTTTCATTGTCCTAAACTTTATACTACTTGTATCTGTAGGAGAGAAAGAACCATTCCTCTACCCTCTAGGTCCTTCTGGCTGGTCTAAGAATTAAATTGACATGAGACAAAATAACAGGAGAAAATCCAACAAAGTTTAATAACATGTATACATGGGAGAAACCCAGGAAAACTGAGTGACTCACCAAAATGGCTGAAGCCACCACCTTAAACACCATCTTCAGCTAAAGACAAAGGAGGATGTTGGGGGTGGCGGTTTGGGACTTCAAAGGGGAGGAAGGCGATTCACATAGAGACGGAAAAGCAAATGTTCGATAAACAAATGTTGACCTTGCTTTGTAGAGACAGTGAGAGACGGAGAGGACTTTGATTAAAAAGCCCTTGTGAGGTTCCTCCCTGTCCACCACACCTAGTTTATATTATACTATAGTTGTCTTATGGTATCAGCTCCTTCCTGGGACAGGCCTTCTATCTGAAATTCTTCTAGGCAGTTAAAGGGAAGGTCAAAGTTTCTTCCAGAGTCTTTTGTCCTTAAAAATAATCAAGCCAAAGAGACACATTTCGAGGTGACCAACGTTGATCCCCACATAGTCTATCCTATGTATTCCAGAATGCCCTAATCAGCAGCATGTTTATGAAGCTCCTCCATGTTGATAAGTCAGCTCTTGTTCATTCACTTTTCACTGCTGTGTTATAATTCACGCATGACTCCACCACAGTTTATTTACACACTTCAGGTTGAATATTTAATTTAGTTTGCCTTTGCATTCAGTTCTGCAATAAACATTCTCGTACACGTCTCCCTTTGCAAAGACATGTAAAGCAAAACTGCAGAGGGATCTTTACTGGATACCCGTAATTGCTCTTCAACAGCCATTAAAACTCCTACCAGCAGCATCCGAGTTCTCCTTGCTTCACGTTCTCACCAACACTTGAACTTTTTATTTCCTTTGGGAGAATAAATGACTATTTTTCCTCTTTTCTTGCCTGCTTTTGGATTGATTGAAATTTCTTTCCTTTGAGTGTTTGCCTTAGCTGGCTGGGAATGATACACTCGATTTCGCTTCTTTTCGTCTTCTTTCTCTTTTTTTATCTTTGGTGTGTTGCAGCCTGAATGCGGAGGTCTGATGTAGATTTCTTTGTATTGATCCACGTGGGAGTTGTATCTCTGATCTTTTCTAAATTCTATAAAATTCTCAGCTGTTATGTCTTTCTCTCTCCTATTCCGATTTCTCATTCTGCAACTCCAATGAGTCCTAGAGTAGGCAATATTTATTGAGATTCTATGACATTCTAGACAGGGAATACAGCAATGGAATAAGAAATAAAAAAAAAAACAACTTTATTTAACCCCAGTGGATTTTATGTCATAGTGGGGGAAGATATAACAAACAAATACATATGAAAAATAAATAGGTGGTGTAGTGGCTGAATAATGCAACGCCCCCTCCCCCAAGAAATCAGGCCCTGATCCCTGGAACCCATAAATGTTACTTTATATGGAAACAGGGTCTTTGAAAATGTGATTAACTTAAGGGTCTTGAGATGGAGAGATTATCCTGGATTGTCCAGGTGGGCCCTACATCTATCTCATGTGTCCTTATAAAAGGAAGGTGGAGAGAAGTTTGCACACAGGGACCAAGACAATGTGAAGACGGAGGAGAGATGTGAAGATGCTGATCTTGAAGACTGGAGTGATGGGGCCACAAGCCAAGGGACCCTGGAGCCCCTGGAAGCCAGAGGAGGCAGGAAGGATCCTCCCCTAGAGCCTCTGGAGGGAGTGAAGCCCTGCTCACACCTTGATTTCTCACTTCTAGCCTTCTAAAGTGTGAGAGAATAGATTTCTGTTGGTTTTAAGGTCCCTCCCTCCAGTTTGTAGTGATTTGTTACAGCGGTCATAGGAAACAAATAAAGGTGGCAAGAGATATTATGAAGAAAATTAAAGTAGATGAGAGATAAGTAGTACTTGGGGGTTGCAATTTTAGATAAAATGCTGAGGGAAGACCTCTCTGAGAAGGTAATGTTTGAGCAAAGACCTCAGGGAGGAGGGGAAGAGTGGTGCAAACAGCTGAGAAGAGCTTTCCAGGAAGAGCAAGCAGCCCGTGTTGGGGCCTGGAGGGAGGAGCATGCCTGGAATGCTCCAGAAACATCTAGAAGTCTAGAGTGGCTGCCGATGAGTGAGTGAGGAAGTGAAGTGTAGTAGAAGATGGGACCAGAGAGATGGTGGTGGGGACCCAGCATGTGGGTCCTTGTACATCACTGTGAGGTTCTCAGGTTTTATGCTGAGAGAAGAATCTATTGGGGGGTTGACACAGTTTATCTTCTATTTTAAAAGGATTATTCTTCCAGCTAGGTTTAGAACAGCCTTGGGGTTCTTGGAGTAGTGATGCAAGTGCTGACTCAAGTAATAATAATTATTATTACTATCCTTAAAGAGATAATGGTGGAAATCTCTAGAAGGACAGTGGTGGGAGGAATGAGAAAAGGTCATATTCTGGATATATTCTGAAAGTTCAATAGACTGGATATAAGGTGGGAGTGTAGGTGAAGATTTCATTATGACACCCTGGAAAAGCTTGGAAAACTCTAGAAAACGGAGGTGCAGTGAGTGGCTGGTGCCCCAGCCCGCATCCTCTCCTTCAGTCCATGGACTAAATAGTACTTAGACATTCAGAAATGTGCAGAGTTCCTAGAACTGATATCTGCCCCCAAACTAACAATGATTCTGCAGGTTATCAAACCATCAAGGATGACTGTCAATGATTCTATGGGATCTGCCAGTGCCCTGTGTATTGATTTCTGAGAGATTTTGTGAAGCTTCATTTGAACTCGGGTCACGATTGTCTTTTTCTAGATCAGTAGCTCTCAACCCTGTCTGCATATTAGAATCACCTGGGAAGCTTTTAAAAATCCTGTTCCCAGGCAGAATCCCATACCCAATACTTCGAAACTGCCAAGGGTGGGACCCAGGTGTATGTATTTTTGAGCATTCCCTTTAGATCTTTTCCTAAACATTTCAGGTCCCTGTCCTTTGTTTTCTGTCAATCTTTATTCCCTAAACCAGTGGTACTCTAGTGGCGGTGATTCTATGCCCCAGGGATATTTGGCAATGTCAGGAGACATCTGGGGTTGCAACAACCCAACCCAACTCTAGCATGTACTAGGTAGAGTTCAGGGATGTTGCTTAACATCCTATAATGTACAGGACAATCCCCACAACAGAGACATATCCAGCCCCAAGTGTCAATACTGCTGAGGCTGACAAGCCCAGGGAATGTTATTCTTGCATTAATAAGTCCATCAGTAACTGCTAGATTTTTAAATGTCTTTCCCTTTTTTTTTTTTTTTTTTTTTTTTGCTGGTTTTGATTTTAACTGAAAATTGAAGGTCATGGGAGGGCAAAGTGGAAGCAAGGGAGGAGAGGAATAAAGAGTGGAAACACCTGGGTTGAATCACCATTTCTCACACACCCAAGTGCCTCTAGGAGCGAGTCAGGAGGACAATTAGCAGTTTTTGAGGGCAATGAGAACAACTATTTGCATGTTCTTTTCCTTCCTGACTTGTGTTTGTGAGAGCTGAGTTCATTACCAGATAGAGTCCTATCGACACACCAGGCGTTGGGGTCGAGCACCAATGTCTTTGTTCCTTCAAGGTTTTGAACATGGTGCTTCACTGCCAAAGGGCCTGCTATTCATTGAAATCATGTACGTGGACGGTGGGAGCCCTTGGACTTTCAAAGATTGCGTTGCATCCGTCAGGAAGCCGCCAAGGACTGGGTGGGAATGAAGGATGACGTCCTTGTGTGAGTTCGCTCTCCTGACTTTGCTTTTGTGTGTGGAGAGCCTATTTTTCAGACTGGCCCCAAGAGATTATCAACTACAGTTGATAACGATTGTGCCCCTCTGGGGACATTTGGCTACGTCTGGGGAATTTTTGGTTGTCACAAACTGGGGATGGGGGATGCTACTGACCTCTCAGGAGGGGAGGCCAGGGATGCTTGCTGCTCAACATCACACAGTGCACAGGACGGCCCCCCATGATAAAGAAAGATCCAGCCCAAATGTCAATAGTCTCGAGGCTGAGAAGCCCTAGAAAGAGAACAGTAGGATAAAGGAAAAGATGAATGGCTTTACAAATAATCTCTACTATGTGATTTAGGTAGACATACTGATATTTTCTCTTTTCTTCTCCAAATACTTCCTCCTTCATCTGTTGTCTTTAGAATCATGTTCTTCAAGGGGGTTTTATAATAAAATGTTGAGTCAGTCTCACATTCCAAGAGGGACAGAATTCGGGCTGGAATTTAATACTGAGCCCCCTCTGAGTTATATTCTAGTTTCTAGTACCTGGTAGTATGGAACGCCCAATAAATATTCATCTTACATCTTAATTAGCCTACTAAGACTCTGTGAATGGTTACAGTAAAAACCATGGTCGAACCTGACTTATCCCAAACTTTCTCTGATGTGTTTGACCATTGAAACCTTTGTCAGGGTAATTTCTTCTATTCCCAATTCCATTACTGCTGTCAACTCATCCCGGATTGCCCAGTACTGTCCCAATTTTAGGACTAAAAATCGAATGTCCTGGGAATTCCCTGGTCCTGGGATCGTTGCTCATCCTACATCCCACGGAACTGATTTTTCAAGTAATTTTTGGGGGGAAATACTGCACTAGCCTATCTTCCCAAAGGATAACTCAGTAGTTAGTATTCTCCCACCTGGAAAAGAAATTATTAAATATCTCTTGCCATGGGATAGACACTTCTTATACACACAGTTGGTCCTTTTACTAGGGAGAGAAAGGATCATATCCTTACCAGTTAAAGATATTTGTTTGGGAGAGTTGTTTCCAAAATATTCCAGCTTTCTCGTTCCAAGATTAAATTTTATTTTTATCCAGTTGGTAAAGCTCAAGGACCACCAGAGATGTCCCTAAGGGTGAGATTTCTGACAATTTAAAGAATCTCTTTTGCATGCCTGTGAGTATTATAACTCACTTTTCCCTCTTCAAATGTAAGGTCATGCCCTATATTTAAATAATAGCCCTATTAATAATAGGAACCCACCACAGAGATCCCTGAGAAGTCCTCCAGTCCCCATGTTGGCCCCAAAAGAGTTCATCCAGTGAAATGTCATCCCAGCAATACCAAGGGGGCTGATAGTCAGAGAGCCCATCATCTCACGCTTTAAAAATATCTCGTCAAAGCATTCTAATACAATGCACTTAAGCACTTGATAGAGGGGTTGCCATTTTAATCAAAAAACTCAGCAGTGCTCCTTTTCAGAAACCTAAGTCATTTGTACCTAAGTGTCAGTTTGCCTCTGCAGCTCTAAGACAGTGAAAAACTGATAAATTCCAACACATCTTTGAGAATTATCTATGTAATATCAAATGTGTTATACTACATATCCAAAATGTACTCATGTGTGCATATATAAGGAAGTGGTTACATATGTAAATGAATGTGCGTATATGAATTCAATATATGTGTGTATATACATGTGCATGTGTATATATACATATATACATAAATGTGCTTGATATATGTACACATATGTATAGATCCACTTAGATATAAACAGATGAGGTAGATATAGATATATATGGAGATAAATAGATACATACATAGATAAACACATAGATACATAGTTAGATAGATAGATACATAGATATCTAGATATATACATAGATTCCATGATACATCCTGAAGTTTTTATATATAAGTAAATTCCTGTTATCAACTTTCTTTCATGCCATTTTTTTCCTCCTCAAAGTAAAATGCTGCATGCTTCTTCTCTCTCTTTCAATGTTTATGTTTGGAAGATTCTGGATAAATAACAGGAGATGATATAACTGGATTTCCTGAATTAAGTCTCAAAATTCTCTTCTGATTCATACATTAGGTAGGTTAGTTTAGGGCAGGGTCAGCAAATTGCAGCCCCCAGGGCAAATGCGGCTCACTATGTGTTTTTATAAATAAAGTTTTATTGGCATACAGTCACACCCATTCCTGTAGGTACTTTCTCGGGCTGCATTTTGTTCTACAGTAGCAGAGTTGAGTATCTGTGACAGAGACTGTGTGGCCCATAAAGCCAAAATATTTACTACTTGGCCCTTCACAGAAAACTATTGCCTACCCTTCAGTCAGACTAAAGAGAACCAAGTCTATTATTTTTAAGAAAAAATAATGGGGAAACTGAAATGCACAGCCTCCACTCAGTTGCAAAGTCACACATCCTCAAATACGGTGTTTTCAAAAATTAGGAAAATGAAAGTCCCCCTTTTAAAGCCTGTGCCAGCCGGTTTTGATATTGCACTATAGTTATTTAAGATGTTTCCACTGGGTGAAGAATATATAAGGGCTTCCTGTACATCATTTTGAAACTTCCTGTGAATCTATAACTTTTTTAATAGGAAAAGTTAAAAAAAATGAATTCAATTCCATTTTGTTCTCTTGTTATTTCAATGACTCTCTCTCATTATTACATGGTTCCCGTATGAGGTGGTCAACCAATGGGAGGTCTGTCAAAGGGCAACAGGATTCATTATGAACAAAATTCCTCGTTTTTTTTGGATATAGCACAAACCACTGTGACCTCAACACCACAGGCTAACATTGACGTGTTGCTTCCTATCCACCAGCATTGTACCAGGCACCATAAAGGTTTTTCCCACATTTCGTCCCCCCAACAACTCACTGCAGATCACATAGTTTGTACCAAGTTTGCTTCATCCTCACATCCAGGTTTCCATTGCTTTTGTTTTCCACATCTTATTTACTTTGTTTCGGTATACTAAATTTATACATTAAGCCACATTCAACCCACTTTGCAACAAGAAAGCATGCAAATTAATAAGCAATTCCACATCAGTAAAAGCAACGGTTTGTGGTGGTAACCGCAAGCACAAGAGTCCGAATTAGAAGCTCTGATTCTCAGTGTCAGCTCCACCACGCATTAGCAACGTGTCTGAAATCATCCATCATAAACGGCAGTTTCTGCAAGTGTGAAATGAGAGGAATCCAACTGAGCTGGATGGCCCCTGAGCCCTAAAATGCTAATCCTTGGCTTCTACAAACAGGGAAGTCATTATGATGTGAAGAAGAATAATGTAGAATCTTTAACTCATCTTTCCCACTCTATTTCCTTAAATATTGTCACTTGCCATGGGCACATCTGTTTCGTCATGAGGAGGACTCATGTATATTTCAAGGGAACGGTCACCCAGAGCATCGCGATGAACCTTGGCCCATGACATCTTTGAGCTACCTCACAGAGGCCAAAGATTGCTGCTTCCCACCCCCAGCACCTGAAAGGCTTGAGGGGAATGGAATCCATACTCGGTGTCAGATATTTGTCTATAATGCTTCCTGGAAGAATCATACCCTACAAGGTCTGGAACAATTCTGTCAATTATATGAAGACCCTGGCCCCCTAAAACATTCCTAGAAAATGTTCTCTACTCTGTATCATTCCTAAAAAAGCAGATTGGCAGGATTGAGCAAGGACCTAAAACATGTCAGATGCTCTACCGGTAATTCTGTTTCTGCAATTTAACATTCGGGAAAGAATCTGCAGTGTGCAAAATGTGTCATGCAGAAAGATGTTCACAACTGAACAATATACAGTAGACAAAACTGGATGCAAATTTTCAAAAATATAAGCAGGATTAAGTATACGGTGGCATATATGCTTGATGGAAACTTTTGCAACTATTTAAAAGGATGATGGAAAAGTGTGTATAGTAACATGGAAAAATATTTCTTTTGATTCTGATGGTCATTGAGTCTACATTTTGGATCAGGCACCTTAATATATTAACTCATTTAAATATTCATTAAAGCCTTAATATACTATTAAATCCTTTGTGTTACAGCTGAGAAAAGTGAGGTACAGAAAGGGTAAGAAACCTCTCCAAGGTTCCATTTCCCTAGTGCATAACTCATCTCTTTGACCCTAACAGCTATACCAGGACCCACTATTCAATACTACCTCCTCGTGCACTATGCACAATGCAATATGATTCATACCACACCTTTGCTGCCATATTTTAAAGCCCAGATGATAGATGGATGAAACATTCAAAGTAATCTGAATAGAAAAAGAAAACTAAACTAACGATAACAAACCAATAGTAAAAAGACAATATAGTCAGCTGACTTAGATTTGCCAAAACACTCCAGAAAATAAAGAAGACATTTTGCTAACAGGCAGCAACCAGCTGCCATGTCATCCTTGGCCCATTTATTTCTGCTTCATTACAGAGCCATTTTTTATAGACTGAATGTTTGTGTCCCCCCAAATTCATAGGTTGAAATATTAACCCCCGAGGTGATGGTATTAGGAGATGGGGCCTTTGGGAGGGGCTTAGATCATGAGGGGGGAGCCCACGGGAACCAGATTAGTGCCAGTATAAGGGACTAAAGAGACCACAGTCTCTCCTCTCCACCATGTGAGGACACCATGAGAAGACAGGCATCTACGAACCAGGAAGCAGATTCTCACCAGACACAGAATGTGCCAGATCCTTGATTTTGGAATTCCCAGCCTTTAGAACTTTGAAAAATAAATGTGTCGTTGAAGCCACACAGTCTATGGTATTTCTGTTACGGCAGCCCAAATGGACTAAGCCACCATCCCTTCTTCTCCTTTCCCCCTGTTTGTACGGTTCTGCTCACAAACCTACAGGGTGACTGCACTAGTGAAGACTGCTCTAACTCTCAGTAAAGAGGATGAGTGGAATGAAGCAATTAGTAAAATGCAGTTGTACTGGGGTGAAATTAAAGCTCCAGCACGCAGCTGAGCACCAACTAAATTCTCTTTGGTGGTGTTACTTCACTTCCCCTCGCTACTGAGTAGAGATTTCGGCGAATAAACAAACTGTTTTTCTTCACATCTGGGGTCCTCTGCCTGCTGGATGCATGCAGGAAACCATGAATCCATTTGATAACGGCCTCACTCCAGCACTTCTTCTTTGAGGTAAACTGTTTGGGAGCCTCAGGCACGCGGCTGTCCCTCTCAGTGGAAATGAATCAAGGCGCAAAGAGAAGGCTCTGGTTAGACAGTGAAGGGCGCACCATGGAAACTCAGTATCAGGCAATTTTCAAGACTAGCGTCACACTGCAGTGGAAATCAGTTAGAGAGGTCTCCTTCTGAAAATGGCCAGTGGGTTTTTTCTAGATACATGTAAACACCTGGGTGTCACATGCTGCTTCTTTAACGGGTCCCTAAGACTGGAACTGAATAATGACATGTTAGCTTTTATCACTGAGAAGAAAAAAAGTCAACGACTGGTTACTGTGATAGTTTAGTTTTCATGAGACCATTTCCTGTGCTGTGTGTGTGTGTGTTCTGTTTTACTCTTTCAGCAGTGTATAAATATTTCCTTTACATGACTTGGAAATATGATTCTTATTGCTTAGACTTTCTATATCTTAGGGATGTGCTGATTTTTGGTAACAAAATGTCATTCACTGTTAATTAGCCCAACTCTTTAAGTTTACCAGAGAGAGAATGTAAAGAGCTGTGGGATCGAAGGCTGCTTACTCTTGCTGCATACTGTCCTCTAGATTTCATTGCTTATCGTTCTAGATTCCATTGCCTACAAGCCTGGGAGGCACAACTGTAGACATCCCATAGATATGAGCAACGTGCCCTTTTCTTAGGATGGAGCAGGCTAAGTCACTAAAAGAAGATTTAAATTGAGCCAGTTTGTTACTGATTAATATGGAGCACCTTGGAGGAGCAGATCTTAACACAGCAAGCCACCTCCTTGCACCGAATCTTGGACTTCCTCTTGCCTATCAATGCCCCCTGGCCAAAGACCACGAGGAACAGACCAGCAGTTGAGCAAGTTGGGCTTATTACTCATTGCAAAGAGAAAAACCACACTCCATGGCAAACCTCAATAAGAAAAAATTTACTGTAGGATTTGGGCTTTGGGTGGGTGATTTTGGGAGGGAGGAAGGCACAACCAATCAGGGGTTCATTCTGCACTGGGCGTTCTCAGGGACAATTTTATGATTGAGTATCTCAAGAAGTCATATCTATAGAGAAGGTAAGCTAAAGCTGTAACTGGGAAAGATGCAGCAGTAACTCCTGGATCCCAGGAACATTGCATATTTTCTGATTTGGACAAGGTTCCTATTTCGTCTGTGCACAGACGTGATTACAGAGGGGTTTTGTTTGGATCTTGGTCCATCACGGACAGAGCTGTGCTGATGTTCTGTGAAATTGTTCATGTCCAACAGGACTGCAGCATGGCCAGCTGTGTGTGCCTGGCCAGCTCCCGGCTGTCTGTCAGGAGATACTTTGCTCTTCCGTGATTCTTTGTATTTGGCTAATGCAATTAGCTCATGCCAGTGGCAGGGTTAATTTTACTTGAACCAAACTGCTTGAGCAACTTTTTACAGAAAAGAAGCCACCTGGGACAGCTTTCCTTAGACAGGAGCAGGTGGAACAGAGGTACTTTGAAGTTTCATGGGCAGTCCAGAAGGCCAGCTCTGGTCGATTGTGGCTGTTCATGTAAATGTCATAATGACCCTTAGGTCTTTGTTAATATGTACTCAGATATCACCACTCTTTCACAATCATTACGTCTCTTTGCCCCTGAGTCCTTTTTATTGTAAATTCCCCTAGACTAGGAAACATGAGGATTCCCAATCTACATCTGAAAACTCCAGTCTTTCTTTGGGCACCAGGTATATAATGCCAACTATCCAGTGGCCATGTTATCTAATGGACTACTTAAGAGTCTTGCAGGCACATCAGACTCTACATGCTAAAACTGAGCAAACCACCTGCCTTTTACTCAGTGCCACTCTGCCATATCTGGATATGACAGAAAGGCTTAGAGATGGTCTATTTGGAACCTGAGTATCCCACCCACACAAATCAACCAAAATGAGTGAGCAACATGCAGCAGCTAAGAAAAATAAAAGGTGGTCTCTTATTTGATATAGTAGACCTGACAAATAAGGAAAACCATTAAGTGCATGGTTTGTCCCACCATTGTCCCACATCTGCTCCCAGGAACCATTCCCTCATGGCCTCAGCATCCTTGAGATGACTGTGCTTCATGTTGCAGAGCTGCCCTGGACCATAACTGAGCTGAGACAGATCCCTGCCCAGATTTCAGTGCTGGGAGGGTGGAGCTCAGGGCACTGTCTGAACACAAATGCTGTGTCAATCACAGCCATCCCTCCACTTACCCCTGGCAAAACTCAGTTCTTTTATAGTTCTCCACTCAGACTCCTCCATCCCCAACTGTCTTCACTGACCCTTTGTATGAAATCATAGTAAGCCTCCTACTAACCAGTGTTCTTTAAGGCTGTTATTTTGGAAGAGAGCATTAATATCTAATATGATTATTTGCTCCTAAAGCTAGGTCAGAGAAGTTGGGTAGGTAGGCTGGGGTAGGTAGTGGGTAGCATATGGAAAGAGAGAATCTTAATTCATCATTAACTCAATCACTTTATCTTGCTTAGGTTGATAAAATTATTCCTAGTTAGGCATGAAAAGATTTTTGTAGGCAGGCTGACTATATTAAAATTATTTCTAATATTATGGTATATTATGAATAAAGACACACTTCTGTATGTCTTATTGTGAGTTCTACCAGAAGCAGGTTCTGAGACAAGACTTTGAGTGCAAATCATTTATTGTGCTCAAGAGGGTCAGAGGAGGAGTGGCAAGTGAGACCAATAAATGGTGAGTTATCAGAGAGGTTATCCCTTTGGTAACAAAAGGCCAATACTATTTGGGAAATCTGAGAGACACACTTCAGAATTCTCCCACCTGATGGGTGAGGAAGCTAGGATTTTCATTCACCTACTGCCCATCTGTCATTGTTTGAGAGATGCTTATAAGGTCAACAACTCCCTAGCGCTTTTGGCTTATCCTATACTTGGTCCAAGTGTGCTCCCATAGCAAGAAAACCACCCTCAAGCAGAGAATCAGGGGTGTTAGCCGTGAGCAACTTTTGGCATGTAGACATGAGTGCAAAGGTGACATGAATGGGTTATTGATGGCACCTGCCACAACATTCAAATCTATTCATATTCAGGACTCCTCCTCTCCTTCTCCAAACTGCAATAACCAGACAGTATTCAAGATAGTCCAGATAAGTGGAAAAGGATGGTGCCATTGGCCAGGACATGAAATTATTCTGGGATTATTCTAGACACGTTTCCTCACTTGTTCTCTCCTTCCACACTTCAGCTTCCACGGTCACCGCCCACATTCCATCTCTCTTTCTCTAACTGGGATTACTGCAACAGCTTCCTAATTCCCTCCAGTTTTTCCTCTTCTGTTCTTTATTCATATGGCCATCCAAGTGAGCTTCCTAAAATGCACATTTTCTAAAATGTACTTATTTCCTTGCTGAGAATCTTTCAATGACTTCCAATTGGTATAGAATAACACCCAAATTCTTGGGATGGCGTGCAAGACTCTCCATCATCTGGATCCCACCTTTCTAGATCACCTCTCTCTACCCTCAGGTTTAGTCCAGCGGTCAGTAAACTTTTTCTGTAAAGGGCCAGAGAGGAAATATTTTAGGCTTAGGGGCCAAATGGTCGCTATCACTACAATTCGACTCTGCCGCCATAGTGTGAACTTAGCCATAGACACACCGAATGATGCATACATAGTAGACATACCTGTGTTCCAATAAAATTTCATTTATGGACACTGAAATTTAAATTTTATACAATTTTCATGTATCAAAAAATATCATTTTCCTTTTTTTGTTTTAACCATTTAAAGCCGTGCAAACCATTCTCAGCTCAATGGCCCATAATTTGATGACTCCTATTTAACCACACCAGATGATATTAAGTTGCTCCCTCAGGACTCCATGCCTTGGCAATGATGGTCCCTCTGCCAGGCACAGCCTTTCCAACCTTGTCCACTAGGAGGGCTTCTTACTCGTTCTTCAAGAATCAACTCCGACACTCACTGCGTTGCATCTAAATAGCTCTACAGTACCTCAAATGAATAGGATTATGCTACAATGGTTTAAACTCTTCCATAAATGAAGTGCATTGCCCTTAGACAACAAATTCAATACTGAACTTGAATATTTGCAAGTGAAAGGTGAGAGGTAACCACTTGTCTTCTTTACTGAGCCAACTTTGACTGCTCAGAGCCTTTCCACACAGAGGGGCAAGACTCATTCATCACAAAGCCCCTGGGACTGTGGCTTCAGAAGTTACGTGGCCAACAAGATGCACCATCTCCTGTTAGATATCCAAGCGCCTACCCAACTCAACTCAAAAGGCATTATCTTGCGTGATCCCCAAATCTAACCTCCCTCAGCTCTCTCTGATGAGCATCTGTAGTTACGCTTGGGAACATGAAGAGCTCTCTGTTGATGCCTCTCTTAAAATTTATCTAGTTTTGCCTTGTGCCACACACTTATTTCTCTGTCTCCCCTTTGAGAGGATAAGTGGCTTGACACTGGGAACTATATTTCATTTCTCATTCTTCAGCACAGCGCCTTAGTCAACACATACTTTTCTGTAACACGTGCATGAGAGAATAAATGAATTAATGATGACCACTCCCCCTAAGTTCAGTATGTAGGTAGTATCTGTGCTTGAGTTTGTCTGCTTGACCCATGGGCTGGAGAAGTGCGTTACATATATTTTTTTAAACCTTATTCTCAAGAAGTTCGATGCCATACGGTGACTCATCTCGGCCTTTTCAGGCACATACATATGCATGAGACTCTTGTCAATATTTAAATACTCTTTAGATATGAATAGACATTACTCTGTTGTTGCCCAGTAAGCTACATGTGTCATTTCAGAGAACTTTCCAATTAGTGACGAGCGTATTGATCATTGGATAATGTTAATTAGCCAACCATAATCGTTTTTCAAAATATAGAAAATAATATCCACTTTAGAAAAGTATATTTAAATATAATTTAATCTTTGAGGTACTTATGAAAATGCCCTGATGGGAATAATTTGATGGGATCATAATACTCGGTAAAAATCCTAACTATTCTCTGACTCATTATTAAAATTCAAGATTGGAAAGCACCACATACCAAATGATGTATTGTACATAATGACTTTCTTATTCAATTTTCCTAATCTCTCTTTTTCATCCCCTGGGGGTTTTTTTCTCAGTAATTGTCCAGAGCTTTAAATAAAAGAATAGTAGTGATTGAATCTTCATGCGTCTTTATTTTTAGACTCACATCTTGAAGTCTGCAGAACGAGCAGTAGAGAACACAAGAGAAAAGTGTGTGTGAAGATGGTCTATGAACATCATTCTAAGTTATTATGTGTCCTTCAGTTCACCACACTGAAAAAGAAAAGAAAAACCTTGGAGGGGAAAAATAACTTTCTCTCCTCTGTTTTGTGAGAGGTTGCCTTTAGATATTAGTATTTATCTATTTGACACCTGGGGACCTCATCGATTATAGGCTGCAGACATACATGAACTTGGTCATCTTTACTGGATCCCCAGTTCAAGGGTCATGACCTAGTAGAAACTCTGTGAGTGTGTGATGAATTTAGGGGTCCAAATCACCATACCTCTACCATATTCATTTTTAGTCATCTCTGTGAAACACAGAACCCTCAGGCCCTGGATCTGAATAATTCTTGGGTTTTCTGCAAGCTTCTTTCACGTTCAACCATAAAGGTTTAATACAGAGCCTTATTGCACAACCATGGTTATATTATTGTTGACAAAATAATTCCTCTGACCAAAAATCAGTCGTATCCTATGTACCCATTCCTCAAGCACAGTGCAGGCAAGATTGTCGTAAACACCACTGAATAGACTCATTGTTCGGTATCCTCACAGCTACGAATTGCCTCTGCAGCCAGAGCTTGAAGAAATGCAAAAATTCTAGAAGAGCACGTTATGTAAACAACTAAGGTTTAGTTTAAAAGTGTTAACTCCTTTAAAAAAGAGAAAGCAACTTTTAAAAAGAAAAACAAGCGCCAATTTTGTGATAATATATGCATTGAGACCAAGTAGAAATATGAACTAAAAGAGGTTATTATGGTTATGTTTAGAAGGTCACTGATGACTGACCTTGAAGTTGTCCGGGACTAAAGAGGAGTGAATTCTGAAAGCCGATGTAAGTGGCCTAAGGAATTAGTAGGAGGCAAAAAAGTTATGACCATGGGTACAGACAATTTTGTGAACGTTTGCCCAGCAATGTATGTGCTATAATTGGAACAATACTGATTGATGGTATTTGGTAAGTATGTTGAAAAGCATAGAGAACTCGTTCATTTATAGATGCTCCATTCTTAAGAAGGTTGGTGATAAGAGAGAGAAAGAGGATGAATGATGGAGACAAGCCTGCGATGTGATGGAGCTGATAGAGCCAATGGGGAGGTACTTATCTCTAGTCCTATGTTCTCTGGAGACTAGAGGGAAGAAAGGATGCAGATATAGATCGTTTTGCAGGAGATGTGATCGACCAAGGAAGGTTATTCCTGATAATGACTATTTTCTCTTTGCATTATAAAGGAACATTGATCTGGGATCAAGGATTGGTGGGACCAAGCTGATCTGACAAAAGAACAAGGGGGTAGGAGAGATGGGTGTGGTGGTTAGACAGTGATGGTCTAGATAGGAGGGAACAGAACTGAAGTTGCATCGAAGGGTAGATGGAACGAGGACTGGTAGGAAAAACTCTCCAGGGAGAAAGAACCTGGTAAATAGTTCACAGTGGACACTTAATAAATGATTGATGATTGAGCTTCCTGAAATAGTAAATGAATCCTGATGAGTTTCATACGAGTGGTGAATGTTAGGTGCATGCTAAATATTTTGTTTTCATCATGCTTTTGCTTATGATAGGGGAGTGATCCTTTTTATAAGATATTTCTGCAACCACACATCTCATCTATCTAACAAGCCACTTAAAAATCAGTTTCCACATCCTGAAAGGAAATGAACATGTTAAGTTACTAGCATCATCTCTTACATTGGTACTCTCTCACATCACCATGAAAGTTGCACTTAAAATCTCACCATGGACCACAGAGATGTAGTACGTTAATTTTTTTTCTTCCCTTTCCTTCCAGCAATGATTTTTGCCCGAGGCATGAGATTCGATTATGAAATGGCTACTGAGTAGCAGTGCCAGCAGATGACGGAAACCTAAGAGTCCACTATAAAATAAGTTAAGTTAAACGGGATGCATTTGGAGTGACAAGAATATGCAAAGGCAAAGGAGAGTTCCTTGTTGAACATGTGCAGTTCAGTTTCTTGCATCAAGAAGATTGACAAGTTCAAGGCTACACGCAGGGAATTATTACAGATGTTGTGTCAGGGTGCAGAGCCATTCATGAGCCAAAGGATCCGTCCATGTTTCCCAAAAAGGGTGCCCTGTAAAGAGTGTTTTCATCAGACTGAAGACTGTCTCAGAAATTGCATTACACGGGGGACTTGGGTTTTTCCCTGCCACATGCCCTCAGCATATAGGCATTTTGATTTTACTACATTGATTTGTGCTTGTTGAGTTGTGCCCTTTGGAAATAGTGCTTTGGCTGAAGTGTGTGTGTGTTTCCCTTATAGGGTCCCACATACGTGGGTGATATTTTCCACACCCTAGGTGCCCGGTGAGTGTTGCTGACTGGCTGACTTTAGGCAGCTGGATTTCTCTGTTGGAACCTTTGACTGATGTTTCCTTTGTTGAAAATGGTGGAGTTTTGTGTTTCCCTCCAAGAAATAATTAAATTTAAAACGTCAAGGAAATCATTGGAGGTTTCTATTCCAATGATAAGATGAGCTGCAGGTGTCGCAGGGACACTTGTTTAAATCAATTGTGGTTTGGTAATTAACCCAGTAACCACTTCAACCGAGAGACCTAAAGGGGATGTGGAGGTGATGTCTGAACACTTGCCACAGTCAGCGATATCCTGGGGATTTTCTAGTTTAGCGACACAACCGCAATAGTTCCATGATCGCTTAAAGACCTCAAGAAAGCATGCTATGTCCTTCACACACTGAAAGAAAAGAGAAAAATCAGAAGCCATTTCTGGCATTTGTCATCGCTTTTACACGTAGATTTTGTAACATAACTCACTTGGCAAATCCCTTTGCAAACTCTCTGGTTTCCAATAAAGAAATCACAGTAGCTAGCGATGGAGGAATATTTTGGTCTCTAGTCATGTTTTCGTAATTACCTCCTCCAGCTCCACATTCTATGAATTTATTTAGTAAACAGCCTGGTCATCAATACTTTAGCAGTGAAAACCTCCAATGCTTCCTTTAAAAAAGAAAGGAAAAGAAATAAAATAGTATGTAGCCAAATTCCTTATTAGGTAAGGAGAATCTCTTTGAGGGCCTTGTGATCACTTTTCAGGATATAAGTGCAACCCTTTGTCTCACTTTAAGAAACGTCAGAAATATAAAACTCATTATCAGCTATGCTCAGGTGAGTATTTCTTCTTGCTTCTCACCTCAGAAATCCCCATGTTTGTATAAATAATCTTTTAAGTGTGGAAACCTATACATTATGCAAGATATTTTTACAGCAGGAGGAATTTAGCCGAGCACTTAAGCAGAAGAGTGATTGGTGTTTTTGCAGCCTCACAAGAGGTTTGGAAAATAAGAATTATGGTCGAGCGTCAACTGTGCATCTTACACCCTCTCCCAGTCCCGCATCCTCTCTCGTTGTTTAATTCTTTCTCTCCCATCAATATTTCCAGTAGGGTGATCTATACTTAATCTGCCTGTTTCCTAATCTCCCCTTCTTCACTCTCAGGCATGCAGGTTCTTCTTTACCTTTTTACTCAAACTATGTCACCAAAGGAAAGATAGTTCACTGATGAGATCAGGGAGAAGAAGTTAAAGTGCAAATAGTTGTAGGTCATGGGATAAGGACAAGGCACAGTGGCAAAGCACTAAGCAGGCTCATCCCAGTAGCTTGTGTTGTTCTCTCTGAAGTAGGGAATACATTCTACTGAGAGGAAGGCAGAGGGACAACAAATTACTTCTGTGTTCTGAGTAAGGTGATAGGACTTGGAATTACTACTTGGAGGAACACAAAGGGGGTCATAGATCTGTTAAGAATTGCCAACGGTAATTCAGCCATGTAAGTTAGGGATCCACGTAAGTTAGAGATAGATAAAGTGGTATCATACCAATCCCACTAAACACTCAGCAGTTAGAGTTGGAGAAGCAAGATGGTGTTTTTAGCCAGGGTTCAAGAAATTATGTGGCAGAAGAAACACAAAAATGAGAGTTATGGGAATTGATAACACTACGGAGAAGACAGCTGAGATGAAAAACTTGGGATCAGACTTGAATGAAAAGGAAGATGCTTTTTTCGTGGGAAGTGGGAGATAGGGATGGGCAGCAAGGCCAACCTGGACAGAGGGACCAGTCAGAGACTAGACATACTGATGAGGCCAAAATTCATCAACAACAGAGATAAACTATTTTTTCCTGGAAGAAAACTCGAGGAGAAAGGATGAGTGCAATCAGTGTCTTTGCAAGAGATGCGATGGGTTATAACTATTTGATTTATAAATTATAAAGTCTGAACAAGGAAATGATGGGTCCTCAAAGCTAGACAGATACATTTGAATATGAACAATAGCGACCGATGTCACTCCGCAGGAAAACAATGGCAGTTGATTTACATATGTCTATTAATCCCCAAATTATAAATTTTGGGTTGCAAGAAGCAGTAAGTTCTGAAAGGATGATAGCAGGACCTGTTCTGAACAAGTAAGGATGTACTAGTGCTAGCATTCAACTCAAGGTAAGCACGCTCCAACATCCAATGCTTCCACCACTGAGTTGTCTCAAATGAGATGCTGTCAGTTCCCAAGAGGGATACCATTTTTATGCTCTAGGACAGTCGCTTTGTGGCTAATCAAGAGCTATTTTCTCTATTGCTGGGAGGGATTCACTGAGAGGCACATTTTCACATGAACTGCTTTGGTAAATAATTGTCTCAATTTAAAGATGGCTGAGACCATAGGCTCACTCCTCAGAGAAATAGCTATCGTTAAAAAATCACAGTGTCAGGCTACCTTGGTTAAATAGTAATGAGATGATAGTAGGCAAAGAAAAGAAGCTCGTCCTTTGCTTGGCAAGCAGCCAAAGCAGAGATTTAGCAAAGCATCCTTCGTACAACCAAGGGGATGTGAAATGATGTGCCATGTGATAGTGACACAAAGACTTGCCATGGATTTTCTACCACATTTCTAGTCAATACTCAGAGAGAACAGGGAGGCTTACAAACAAAGTTCTACAGCAGTGTTCATCTACCTTTAGTAAAGCTGAACCCTTGGGAACCAACAGGCTCTGAGTCAGACAAAGGATGGGTGAGATGGCAGCCCGATGATGACAGTGGCTCTGTGCAAAGTTGGAGAGACGCTCCCCCATCAAGGCAGGAATGGGAAGCCTGACAAGGACATGATGAAAGGCAGCATCTGGCCGTGTGACACAGACATGGGCCATAGTGAAGAAATAGCCGCCGATGAGTCACTCTGTAGGGTTGGGATCCCAGGCGAAGCAGTTGGTTTCAGAGGGAGACATCACACAGTGGTGCCGAGCAGAGAGAACTGCCCTGCAAAAGGCATCCACAGCGGCTAACCAGATTAGAGATTACATGGAATGTCAGCCTGCCTCTTGTCTGCAGGCTTCCCTACTCAGACAGAAGCTCCGACACACACATCCTCCCAGACTATGGAGGGTAACTCTAGAGATACACACATCTTATCAATGGACTGGAGCCCAAAGATTCATCTGTTGTCTTGTGAGCTGGGTCATTAAGTTGATTCCATATTTTGGGGCATCTCGTGCCATCAGTCTAATTAAATCTTTCCGTAGCTTTATGTACTCTCTGGGAGTTGACATCAGCACAATATTTCCTTTTCTTTTTATTTGTTTTCTTGTTAACTTTTTTTTCCAGCCAAAAGTCTTTTGTAGTTGCCATTATGTCATGAATTCATATGGAATGGATTCTAACAGATCAGTCTTCTTAGAGTTGGTTCTCATGAAAAGTTCTCTGCACAGAGCAGGATTGTCCAACCTTAACTTCACTACTAACACTGGGATTAGATCATCCTTTTTTTTTTGTAGGGAGATGTCCTGTGCATTATAAGATGTTTAGCAGCATTTATTCACCAGTACAAGATGCCAGTACCACCATCTCCCTCTCCCCAGCTGTGACAACCCAAAATGACTCCAGACATTGCCAAATGTTCCCCGAGGATAAAACTGGGAGGGAGCCTGTTGACGCTTAAATCCATAGGTAATTTTCCCTTTTGCTTTTGTCTGTTTTTCGGATCCATTCCTTTCAGAGGCTTCAGGATACTTCCCTCAGCTGAAAGAGAGCCCAATATGCAACATACACATATTACTTCTGTTGGCAAAAATACTGGCTGTAACTGGTTTGTTGACAATGCTGCTGCCAACAAGGTCTGTCACACTGTGGACACTTCTCGATTTGCCCTGGGAACATGGGACACTTCTTGTTGAAGAGTCTGCATGCCCTGGATGTCCACAACAGCACCCAGGTCCACAGGTCAGAAGGAATTGGCCAGAAACGCAATGAGGTGTTGACAAAAGTTTCCCTCTCTGTCCCTTTTGTGCTGCCTTATTTTATTTATTGATGTATGATTCATTTCATTTTCTTCAGGTGAATTACTGGAGGCTGGTGGATCCAACTGTGAGGCAACGTGACATTTCTACAAAGTGTGCTCAGGAGCACAGAGAAGACTACATCAACTTATCCATCTCAGGGGAGAGAAGACTCAAACTTGCATAGCTGTCCTTCTGGTTACCCCCAGGAGTAAATCTATCCCACTCCCATCTGTCAGGCAGTCTCTGGGTTGAACATGAACCTTTGATTGGGTTTCTTTTGAGTCCTGGAGGCTCATCCAACCCCAGCCCATGAGGGTTTTAATCGTCCTGGATACTCATAAGCACTGAGAAGGAAGATAAGAAAAGTGACACCCCAGGGGTGGCTGGTTACTTGAAGGGCCAGCCTTAGCCCCGGTACAAGGTAGATTTACACATGTTCTGTTTGCCAAGACTCCAGTGGGACGCATCCCTCTTGTTACACTGGAGACCCTGCAAACATTGCTCAGGCTAGGAGTTGTGTTCTCAACCAGCTTTGGCAGAGGCAGAATCCATCCCATTTGCAGTCTGCTGGAAGTTGCACATTCACACCACCGTGAGTTCATGTTGATTCCTATATCAATTTAAACTTACATCGAGGCAAAATACCCAGAGTCAGGAAAGACCCTTTCTGCAAAGCCACAGTTGGAAATCGGTTCCCACTTTGAAAACCCAGTAAGCTTTTCCCTTGGGACAGGCATGCTTCATGGACAAATGATATTCTTATGCTGCTTTTCTTCTGACGCTTGCTCTCCCTTATTTTTAACATAGACATTCTTGTATCTCTGGGGCATTCCTTTTCAAGAAGGACATTTCAGCATCTAATAAATAAGCATGACTACAGTTCACACTTGTCACATGGTAATGATTTAAGATCATTAACAGATTGGACCTAAATATATATATATATATTTTGTTGTTGTTTAAGAAGATTTGCCCTGAGCTAACATCTGTTGCCAATCTTCTTCTTTTTTTGATTGAAGAAGATTAGCCCTGAGCTAACATCTGTGCCAATCTTCTTCTATTTTGTACGTGGGTCGCCACCACAGCATGGCTGATGCGTGGTATTGGTCCACGCCCAGGATCCAAACCCACAAATCTGGGCCGTCGAAGTGGAGTGCACTTATCTTACCAACTACGCCATGGGGGCTGGCCCCCTAAATATATTTTAATGCAGTAATAGGATTGAGGCTATGTTTGATTCACATTGTAAACTCATGGATTGTCTAATTCTTATTTTGCATGGATGATAAGAGCCATAGGAGGTTTGCACACTGGCTCTACAACCAACCAGCTGTGTGACCAAGGGTAAGTTAGTTTTTCTTTCCAGGACTCAGTTCTTTCATTTCAAGGATGGCATGATAGTGAATTTTGTGTGTTGACTTCACTGGGCTAAGGGATGCCCAGATAGCTGGTAAAACATTATTTCTGGGTGTGTCTGTGAAGGTGTTTCTGGAAGAGATTATCATTCAAATCGGCAGACTGAGTAAAGCAGATGGCCCTCACCAATGTGGATGAGCATCATCCAAGCCATTGAGGGCATGAACAGCACAAAACAGAGGAGGAGGGTGAGTTTGCTCTCTGAGCTTGAGCTGGGATGTCCATCTTCTCCTGCCCTCTTTGAACATTAGTGCTCCTGGTTCTCAGGCCTTTGGGCTCCAACTGAACTACAACACTGGCTTTCCTGGTGTCTTAGTCCATTTAGGCTGCTACAACACAATACCATAAACTGAGTATCTTATAAAAAATAGAAATTTATTTCTCACAGTTCCGGGAATTCCAAGATCAAGGTGCCAGCATGGTTGAGTCCCGGTCAGGGCTCTCTTCTGGGTTCATAGACAGCTGTCTTCTCATTGCATTCTCACGTGGCGGAAAGGGCGAGGGAGCTCTCTGGGATCTCTTTTATAAAAGTACTAATCCCATTCATGGGGGTTCCACCCTCATGACCTCATCACCTCTCAAAGACCCCACCTCTTAATACCATCACATTGGGGGTTAGGTTTCAACATAATGAATTTTGGAGGGACACAAATATTCAAACCATATCACCTGGTTCTCCAGCCTGCAGACAACAGATCAGGGGACTTCTCAGCTTCCGTAACCACCTGAGCCAATGCCTATAATAAATCTTTATATATATATATCCAATTGGTTGTTTCTCTGGAGAACCCTGACTAATACAGATGGGGTAAAGCCAATACTAATCCAATAGGGCTGTTTTGATAATTCAATGATATAGTGCATGTATAGTGGTTAGGAAGGCCCAGCACAAGGTAAGGGATGAATTGGTGTAAATTCTGTGGGATTAGAATTATTCCTACAGGGCTCTATTCTTCCTTCCTTCCTGCCCTCTTCCCTACAACAGTATAAAAGACAAGGGACTTAGCCACCATGTAGGAGACCTAGAATACATGCTTTTCCTAACAAGCAATGTACAAAGAGTCTAGACATTATCTGGCTCCCACTTGAATGTGCTCCCAGCAGCCTTCCTCATTGGCAACCTGCTCGGTACTGTGTTTTCTGGCACAATCAATGAACACTTGGCCTGTTTCCTTTATTTATGGTCTTAAGATCTCAAGTCTTAATGCTGACAGTACTATTGCTTCCCTGACTTTGAGCTCAAGCTTCCTTCATCGATTATAGTTCATTCGAGGTCGCACTAGAAGGTGTGCTCACATAGGGTGGCCGCCTTGTCAATCTTCTCCATCCTTGCATTTCTGTCCTTACAACAGTGTCTAGTCCTTAGAATAGTTCGACTGGACAACTTCTGAATGCGCCAGGTACACCTGCCTGGCCCGTGAGTCTGTATTCTGACTGAATGTGAAAAATATTTTAACAGGACTTCCCTTAGGGGAGCGGGACTGAGATGCAGATGGGTTTGGAATAGAAGAAAGCCACACAGCATGGTGGCCAAGTTGCCACCTTTTCCTGGCTGTGGTGATGGCAGGAGGTCTGCAGCCGGACAGTGGAGAGCACGTGACAAGGAATACGGAAGATCTATGGACAGTCCTGGTTTGTTCTTTATAAGCCAAATGAGAATATGAGCAAGAGAAGGGAAGTTGCCTAAAGCCATTGTTACTGCACCTCGGATAAGGGAGTCTGGTCCCAGTGGTCTATGTAGGGTTCAGTGCACATGAGGAATCTATTTTTAATCATTTTTGGTATGGTTAACTTCTCCACTGAAAACGTCATGGTCAAAACTTTGAGGAATCTCTTGATTCCCAAAATGGTAAAATTAAATCCTAGGCATTGGAAAGCACAGTACACTTTTCTACCTTCATTTCCAATACAATGAATATGTTTAATATATTTCCCCTTTTGGCTCAGAATAGAACTTTGAAAAATGTCATCTGTGAGAAAGATCACTGGGAGGGAGAGGGGGGAAAAAGGAGTAAGAAAATGAATGAAGGATGTTATCCAAATAGTTGATAAACAGCCCCAGAAGAAGGAAACAAATGACACAGAGAGGAAATAAATTTCAAAATATGGAAAAATGAATCCTTAAAATAGCAGGGGAAAGAACCAGCCTGAGAATAATTTTTTTAGAAGAGCATTTTTCAAAGAAATGTTTCTTATTATAAAAATAATACCCATTCATTGTAAAGCATTTGGCAAACACACAAAAGCATACAAAGGGAATAAAAATCTTCAAAGGCCACCCAACAGAGAAAAACATTTTAATATTTTTGGGTATTTCTTTCAAGCCCTTTTTCTATTCCTTTATTTTTACAAAATGTGGGCACACTGTAAAAATGGTTTCGGATCCCACCATTTCTTTTCATTTGATATGAGGTTGTGAGCATTTTCCCATGTAAAATAGTGTGGGTACATATGATTTTATTAGCTATAACAGGGGTGAGTAAACTATAGCCTGTGGGCCAAATATTGACCACCACCTGTTCTTATGCGGCCCATGACCTAAAAGTGGTGTTTACTTTGAATTTAAATCATTGAAAAAAATCAAACTAAGAATATTTTATGACACATAAAAATTATATGAAATTCACATTTCAGTGTCCACAAGTAAAGTTTTTTTGGAACACAGCCATGCCCATTCCTTTATGTAATGACTATGGCTGCGTTTGCCCCACTGAGTAATTGTGACAGTGACTGTATGATCCTCAAAGCCTAAAATATTAACTATTTAGCTTCTTATAGAAAACATTCACTGACCTCTGAGCTATATAATTACATAACTTCTTGTATATCATAATTAATGTTTATTATATTTATATATTTTATAATGAAATGTTTCCCTATTATTGAGCATCATGGACTGTTCCTCGCTATTTTAGGTAACTGTTTTGAATTTTCTTGACCTAAATTATGGTTGACATCTCTGAATATTTTTCTGAGTAATTAATTATGGACAAAAGATCATGGATATTTTTATACCTCTTGATATATTATCCTCCAGAAAGGCAGAAAAGATACATCCTTTGTCATGGATGCTTATAAGAAATGTGGGCTCTAAGTGGGCGATGTGGTGTCTCCTCCCTGGAGGTTTTTCATCTCCAACAAACACACAAGTAGGATATTATTGGTGTCTTTATCTCTCTGGAGTTCTTTCAACTCTTTCTTATGGTGTTGGTTGCCAGAAAATAATCCACATCCACCTGCTCCACGCACCTAGAGTGCAGCAAAACTTTCATCTTAACATCCAGCAGGCATTTCAACCAGTAAAATAAGCCCCTTTCTTGTCTGACCTTTGGAAAGCAATCAATCCAGGCAGGCATCAGAAAGTAGGATAGTAACAACAGAGAGATCCCTGCTAAGGTAATGGAGCAGACAGATTGATGAGGTGAACTGCTCACAGAGCAGAATGCAAGGCAGATGGTTCCCCATCCTGGGCTGGGCAGCCAGGATTATAAGCAATATAAAAAATTCAAATTTCAGTGCAAGGCAGCTCTTTACACTCCATCTAATGAAACATCAGAAATGAAAGCAACATTGGATACATCATGATTTGGTTTGTTAATTTGATAGGTGAAAATGATGTATTGGTCATTTATATTACTTCCATTAGCTGCCCATTTTTCTACTGGGGAGTTCATCTTTTTTGTACTACTTTATAAGATTTCTCTGTATTTTGAGAATATAAATGCTTTGACTCCTAAGTACAATTTATGCAGGATTTCTATGCATTGTCCAAGAGTTTTTGATATGTGTGACTCGTAAACGGAAAACACTGAATTAAGCAAGGTTAAACAAGTCTGTTTAATGCGAGCATTCTCAAAGCCTTTAATATGATAAGGTGAATTGTGAATCAGCAAGTGGGGAATTAAAATGTGGAATTTACCAAAATTATTTACCATGAGCAACTTTGTTTACTAAGCATCCTTCAGAATATGCTGTAATTTGTTTTGTAGTTAAAATTTGGAAATCCGTGGTAGGAAGCAGAAAATATATGAAAAATATTCTGAAGAGATGCTGAATCCTACTGAAACACAACTAGCATTAATTAGAAATATTAATAAAATGGCTAAATACAAAATAAATATAATAAAACAACAGTGTGTCTATGTACAAGAAACTAGTTTTAAAATGGTACCTGAAAAGGGCCCATCCCAACAGCAATTAAAATGAAAAATATCTAGAAATAACCTTAATAAGAAATATGTAAAACCTATTTAGAATAATCATAAATCTTCACTAAGTAATATATAATTAGACTTGCACAAACAAAATAATATCATGTTCCAGGTTCAAAATATGAATATTTTAATTATGTCCATTTTTCCATATATATATAGTAGATTTATACAACAATAAAAATCCTTAATGGATATTTTTAGGAACATGTAAGGTTTCTTCCGAAATTTACAAGCAATCCTACCAGTTAAATCCCTAAAAAAATTAGTAAGACAAGACTAAAGTGAGATTGCAAAATATTTTATCTAAAAGGACCAGAGAAGATTCACACAGACATAGTGAAGAAGTGATACCAGACTCCCTCTTTGTGCATACTATGTGAGGTGTATTTCCCAATTAGAGATAACACAGCTGGGAAAGTCTCTGAAGAAGAGACAGAGGGTGAAGCTGAAAAAGTCCTTGAAGAAATAATAGCTGTAAACTTTAAAAGTTTGACAAGAGAGATAAACGTACAGATTCAAGAAACTGAACGAATACCAAATATGATAAACTCCAAGAAATCCATGCCAAAACACATATTAATTAAACTTCTGAAAGCTAAACACAAAGAAAAACCTTGAAAGCAGCCACAGAAAAATAACACCTTACCGGGGGGGGGGGGGGGGAGATTCAAATAATAGCAGATTTCTTACCAGAAACCATGGAGGCTACTTGTAAGTGGCACAATATTTTTCAGATGCTGAAAGAAAAAAACTGTCAACCCAGAAATCCATGCCCAATGAAAATATCCTTCCAAAATGAAAGGGAAATTAAGACATTTTCAGATGAAGGAAATCTAAGAGAATTTTTCAAGAGCAGAACTACAATAAAATAATCGCTACAAGAAATTCTCTAAGTAGAAGGGAAATGATAAAAGAAGAAATCCTAGAATATCAAGAAGAAGAAAAAAAACAATGTGCAAGGTTTGAAGCAAAAATGAGAACATTGTCTGATGTGGTTCTAAGTGTCTGCTGGAAAAGTACTTAAGATAATTATAATATAAATGGGGGAAGGTAAAGGAGGCAAAGTTTCTACTCTTCACTAAAATTGGTAAAATGGTGACATCGGTAGACTGTGATAGTTATGAATATATAATATAATATCTAGAGAAACCACTAAAATTATACAAAGAGACACACTAAACACATGATAGCTAAACCAAAATTGAATTCTAAATAATGTTCCCATGGAGGGAAGTTAAAAAAACAAAACAAAACAGAGAAACGAGAAACAGAGATAACAAAAAAGGTGGCATAATTTAGCCCTAACATAACAAAAATTGTATTAAATGTAAATGGTCTAAATACACCAACTAAAGATCAGAGATTGGCAACCATTTATGATAAATACTCTCACAAAAGTAGAAATAGAGGGGAACTTTCTCAACTCTGTAAAGAACAGCTATAAACTACTTGTATCTAACAGTATATTTAATGATGCAAAGCTGAATGTTTCCCCCTTAGATAGGAACAAGGCAAAAGATGTGCACTCTCACCACTCTTATTTAACAGTGCTGGATAAGCCCCGGTCAGTGCAATAAAAAAGTAAAAGGCATATTGATCAAAAAGGAAGATATAAAATTCTTCTTAGACCTGACATCAAAATCATGATCCATAAAAGAAATAATTAAATAATTAGTCTTCATCCAAATTTAAAACTTTGACTCTGTGAATGATCCTGTTAAGAGGATGAAAAGACAAGCTATATTTGCAACAGAAAATATTTGCAACCCGCATATTTGACAAAACATTCATATCCAGAATATATAAAGAACTCTCAAAACAGCACTGAAAAAGCAAACAATCCAATTAGAATACAGACAAAAGACATACAGAGACATTTCACTGAAGAAGAGATACAGTTGGCAAATGAAAACATGAAAAGAGGTTCAACATTATTAGCTACTAGATAAATGCAAATTAAAACCACAATGAGCTTTCACTACACAACAATCAAAATGGCTCAAATAAAAAATATTGACAATACCAAATGCTGACAAGGATGCAGAGAAAATGAATCACTTATACATTGCTGGTGGGAATGTTAAATGGCACAGCCACTGTGGAAAACACTTTTCCAGTTTCTCAAATAATTGGACATGCAACTACACACAACACAGTAATTTCACTTGTGGACATTTATCCCAGAGAAATGGAGACTTATGTTCACATAAAAACCTGTACAAAGATGTTTAAAACAGCTTTATTTGTAATAGTAAAAAACTGGAAACAACTCAGATTTCCTTCGGTGGGTGAATGGTTAAAAAAAACTGGTACATCCATACCACAGAATACCATTCAGAAATAAAAAGGAACCAACTATTGGTACACACAATAACCTGATGAATCTCCAGAGAATTATGATGAATGAAAAAAGCCAGTCCCAAAGGTCATGCTTCTATTTACATAATGTTCTTGAAATGACAGTATTGTAGAAATAAATAGGGAATAAATGACTAGTCACAAGGGGTTGAGGAGAGGGTGGGCGCAGGATGGAAGTGGATGTGGCTGTGAAAGTTTAACATGAGGGATCGCCGAGGTGATGGAAATACCCTATATCTTGATTGCATCCATGTCAATATCCTAGTTGTGATGTTGTACCATAGTTTTGCAAAATAATAGTATTGCAGAAAACTGGGTACATAGTGCATGTGATGTCTCTATTATTTCTTACAATGCTAGGTCTATAATTATCTCAAAATAAAATGTTTGATGAAAATAAAAAAGAATAAAGCTACTATCAACAAAAGCAACAAAAAGAGCCTTTAATGGGATGGAGGAACATGCATGTTATGTTCCTTAAAATGGTATATACCATTTTAAAAACTGTAAAAATACATTAAACTTTAATCAAGAATTTGTGAGAGTTTTCTTAACTTTTTATTTTCCATAAAGATATTACATTTAAAACTAGAAAAATTATACTCCAATGGCCCAGCATTGTAAGGCTGTGGAATTGTTATTTAGTGTAGCTAGGCTAATGTTACATAAAGAATCTGGTCAACAATGACACGTGTTGGGTCCATTGTTAATAAAATCAAAAGCAGTGCCATTACCGTTTGACGTGCACCTGCCAGAGAAAGCGCTGATTCATATTAGCCCTGCCATATGTCCATGTTCTTGCTTTATTATGGAACTAGTTCCTTAATGAGGCCCCACACTGTCCTGAATGAAGACCTCACAGAATGGGGGCTACTTTCTATTTTATTTTCCTCATTAGTCGGTGGTGAATGTGGAATACATGGCTGCATGGAAATAAGAATGCATTTTAATGGGCCCTCTTTCTTCCTAATGAAGACTTAGGAGAATGCTACTTCACCGTCAGTAGCTGCTGCCCTTTACCCACATTGGAACATAGTACCACAGTCATGCCACGGTTGTCCGGGGAGCACAAATAGACTCAGCACTAGCTTCCACGGTACAACTCTGGAGTACATTAGAAATATGTTAAGAAAGAATCAAATGTGCTTGAAGCTCCTTTTATTAATGGAGTGGACTTCTTGGGGAATCAGAAAGGTGACTCAAATTCTATCGGTTTAAGCCTTTAAGAAACTCTGCTTTGAGCCTCCCTCCATCGCTATGCCCACCTTTATTCTTCTTTGCGGGCAATTAATCCATACGTGTGCTTCGAAACACTGTTGTCTCAAACTCCATAAGCCATGTGGATCTTGTTTTAGGCTGTTCAGAATCGGGGGTGTCTTCATGACCGTTGCACGTGCTGGAGTTTCCGGGTTTGAATACACCTCCCAGAACTCTACCTCTCCATTTCCTCGACCCAATTGTCAGTAGAGCCAAGGTGGAGAAATCCCGTTTCTATGCAATATAACCTAGGATTTAAGAACAGGGACCTGAAGTCATGCTGCCTGATTCGAAGAGCTTCACCACATACGGGTTGTGTCTGCTTGAGCGTGTGAGTTCAAATGGTAGTAATGATGATTTCTGCCTCAGAGTCGTAAGGAAGACTGAGTAAGTAGATAGAGGTTATTTCCTTTGATTATTGTTGAGGACATCGATATTGGCTATTATTATCCATAGAATTCTTTTTGAGATAAGAATGGCAAGATCCAGAATTCACAGAAAATTCATCAAAAGTATCTAGATTGCTGGAGTTGATTTGAGATTCTGGTTTTCATTTTTTTGGTTTTTCTTTTTTTTCCCCCAGAAGATGTCATTCCCTTTTAACCAACATACACGCATATTCCAAAAGTAAATCATCTTCAGCGGGAAGTACCCAATAGCAGAACATTATTATCCAAGTTTATCTAGATAAAACTAGCTCATCATAGGAAAACAATGACTTTTATTTGCATTGTTTATTCTTGCTCCAGAGAAACGGCGCCGTGTCTAAAACAGCACAGGCTGCGCTCCGTTAAAATTGATACACCAAAGACTAAAGTACCACATTTCCGTATGTAGAGAAGTGCGGGGTTGACCAGCATAGAGTTTGAGATGTCACATAAATTATGCCCAAACTCCTAAGGATGGGTCTTGAACACAGTATATGAGTGCATGGATCTTCTCTTGCTAGTCTCCCATTTTCTGTCTCCCAGCAAATCTGTTATTTCTCTAACCTGATTCTGTGCAGTGTGTCAAACATAAGTCATACTTGAGGGGCCTCTGCTTGACTTCAACATGTAAGAAGAGAAAGATTTTGCAGAAATGACTTGCATTAGAAACAGAGGAGACAGCTGGAGAATAAGCAGGTCCATTTTTCTCATTAAGGCGTGGGGAAAGCAGCCGGCTGCATCCTGAATGCCCTCCTCACCTTCGGCGGGGAAGGCAGAACAATCTTATCAGATAAGGTCATTCCGCATGGCAGTTCTGCAATTCCTGTCTCGCCCTTCATTAATCCACAGGGGCAGGCGGGAGGAAACCCGTGACTCTTCATCGCCGGGACACCAACAGCAAAAAGGCAGGCTGTCAGGAGTCTCAATTTCAATTCCACAATTCAAAAAAAAAAAAAAAATCGGGATTGTTTTTCCTCTCTTGCTTGCTTCTTGTTTATATTCTCGTGGAGGCTTCCATCTGATCAGTTGTGCTTTGGGTTTGTCTTTTTTGTTCAAATTTTACTGTATTTGAGACCACTGCAAAGGTCTGTCATCTTTGCAGCATCTTCTTGCTGCGTGGAGAACTTCTGTACAGAACAATCACAAACTCATGGAGTCTTTTGGACAGGATTCCGGGTGAGCCTGGCAGCTGGGCTCTCGGTGATACTTAAATAAACAGCAATTTTGATGGGAAGAAAATGTCAATAAGAAACAGTTTCCAATCATTTGCTGGGGTCCGTTAGCATCAGTGGAGCCCAAGCAGCATAAAAGGAAGATAAATTGGAAGTGCAGTCTATTCTACAGATGGTCTCTGTCAGCCTTGGGCATGACAAGCTTAAAGGACAGGTGATTGGGGTGATTTAAACAGATTCCTTCCCACTCTATGGGTTCTATTTTGATTTTGTATCTTTCCCCACTCTGAGCCTTTACATTGACAAAAGGGAGCTCTCTCCCATAAGAGGAGATGAAACGCTCAAGCAAATTCTGAATTTCCCTCTACCTTTGCCTTCCCATCAGAGGCTATTAATACGAGCTGGGAGAGTGATCTAGTCCAGAGATGGCCAAACTATGGCACGCTGTCCAAATCTTGTCCAACTCATTCATTTATGGGTTGTCTTTTTATCTACAGTGGCAGAGTTGGGTAGATGTGACAGAGACTGCATGGCCCGAAAATCTGAACAAATCTACTATCTGGACTTTACATAAAAAGTTTGCTGACCCCTTCTTTTGGAGTTAAGAAACCAGAGACCCAGAGTGATGAGATAGTTTGTCAAGACCACAGAGGCAGGTAATGATGAAGGCAGGCGCCATGTTTGTTTTTAGGGCTTCTGTGATGGGTCCATGTCTTATCCTTTTGATATCTACAGAAGTTTAACAACACACAGCACACAGCAGCATGCTCCCTAACACAAATTAACTTAACCTATGAGAAATGCCTTTGTCCTATGATGGCAAGGAAGAATGAAGAGGATGGATGGATTGCCAGCTTTTAGGTGGGGCTGTTTCTTCCTGAACGATATTTCATGCCACCACTTCATTCACGCTGTGCCCATATGCATCAAGAAGAGAATGTCAAGTCCTAAATCATTCAGAACCCAACCAGCTGATATGCAGTGTCAGGCTGCTTGGTGAATTTGAACAGAAGACCCCTCTGAAAGCAAATACCTTTCATTAGGCCTCAAATGATGAGGAAAAGATGATGCTATTCTATTGTTTCATGGCAAAAATCATCAAGAGACGGAAAATTTCCCTGACAGAGGAATAAGGCTTTCCCCCCTTCCAATCCAGCCCACTCACCTAACACATACAAAAGTTAAATCATTCTAAATAATTTGTTGCTTCACCATCCAAAAGTATTCCTCTGATTTATGTGCAAACTCCTCCGTCCAGGATGCAAAACCTGCCCCCATTCAAGCTCAGTCCTATCTGCCTTATTTCCCACTCCTCTCTTACATGTAACCCAGGCTCAGAGCCTTGGGGCACTGCACCACCACAGAGAACACACGAGGAGGTGCCCCCTTAGAAATGTGCCACCCATAATTCTTTCTCTACTCCAGAAACCCATTGGTTTTTGCTACTTCAACACCACCTGCACTGGACATCTCCCATTCTTTGTTGTCTGGAGAGCCCTCCTTTTCACACATTGCATTTTTTGAAGACTATGTGGATTATCATCTTCTTTGTGACATGTCATGCAACCCCTGGACTCTTATGGGTTTTATTCCTCTTTGATCCATCACCCAAAGTAGAACTTTGTGAATATCTCTCTCAAGGCATGTATGACACTCCACTTAAATTAATAGTCAGTTGCATCTCTCCCATTAGACCATCTTAAGGGCAAGAACTGTTTCCTTCATCTTCCTAATCCTCACCTTACCTTCCACATAGTAGGTGCTCAAAAAAGAAACTTAATACTTTTGTATTGTTCGTTTGTATTAGTCAGGGTTCTCCAGAGAAACAAAACCAACATAGGAAATGTAGATAGATAGATAGATAGATAGATAGATAGACAGATAGATATTGATATAGACATAACTATATAGAGATATACATATATAGAGAGAAAGAGTAGTGGGTGGGGGAGAGAGACAGAGATTGATTTATTATAAGGAATTGACTGCCATGATTATGGGGGTTGAGAAGTCCCACAGTCTGCCATCTGCAAGCTGGATGCCCAGGAAAGCCAGTGATGTCATTTATTCTGAGTCCAAGGGTGCAAGTCTCAGTCTGAGGGCAGGAGAAGACCAATGTCCCAGCTCAAGCACTCAATCAGAGAGATTAAGAGAGAATTCAACCTTCCTCCACCTTTTTGTTCTATTTGGGCCCGCAAAGGATTGGGTGATGTCCATCCACATTGATGAGGGCCATCTGCTTTACTCAGTCTACCGATTCAAGTGCTAATCTCATCTGGAAACACCTTCACAGCCACATCCAGAAATAATGTTTACCCCAATATCTGTGCACCCTATCATATCCATCACAGGTAGACATAATATAGTTTTTTGGTATTTAAACTTTCCCTATCATGAGGTGCGTGCACAAAGGACCTCATATGCAAAAGTATCCTAGGGCAGGGATTGGCAAACTTTTCTGTAAAGGGCCAGCTAGTAAATATTTTAGGATTTGCTGGTCTCTGTTGCAATGACTCCACACTGCTGTTGTCCCATGAAAGCTGCCATAGACAATATGTAAATGAACCAGCACGGCTATGTCCCAAGAGAACTTTACAAAGCCAGGTGGTGGGCAGAATTTGGCCCACAGGTTGCAGATTGCAGATCCCTGCAAACGCTCTACAAAGACATCCTGCACAATCCCTGTAACACAGAACCAAATGAATGTTGACCACAAAATGCCTTGGCATGTGTTTCTATCCAGGAAATAAATAAATAAGCCGGTGTTAATTTTCTCACAATAAAACCTCTTCAAAAATCCATTTTCCTCAATGCCTTGCAGCCCAATAGCAGTGCACATCATTTCTCTTCCTTTCATTGCATTTGCTCACTCATTCATTAGTACAATTTGTTTGTGAATCACTTGTTTTATGTCAAGTGGAAATTAGTTCAACTGAGTACAGAAATGTGGGCTTGGGCTGGGAATTCTTCTTTTGACTATATTAAAATGGAATGATTTTGTTCTTATTTTTCTAAAGAGGTTATTTTAATCAATTCATGAATCTTGAGCAGATGTGAAAGCTAAGGGGCACCTTTTAAAGGGCTACAAATAGAGGCATCATCCCATCTATAAACTAATTTTAACAGATTGATACGCAGAACAAGGAAAACCATTTTCCATCACCTCAATATTGGGACCAATCTCATCTTTGACCTTGGAGGTCCCCATCCATCCAACTTCTTGAATATACCACAGCATGTTAAAAATTACATTGATATTTTCAGCCATTTCCAGAAAAAGAAATTTGAATATGGTTTACCAGACTTTCAGGGAAATACAGAGAGGCAAAAAAAAAAAAAAAAAAAAAGTCTATTGATAGGACAAAGAGGGCTGTTGACATTCTTTCCACAAGTTCATGAACTTTCTTTCCTGTCTGGGTAGTGTTATTATTGATAGAAATTGAGTCATCTCAGGACGGCTTTGAAGAACACATATTAAACTTTTTCTTAGACATTAGTTGGGCCAAATGTAACCTGGAAAGATTTGACAGAAAAGTCCATGGTGCTTAGAGACGAGTGGAAAGTTGAGAATTTCTGAGGAACATGTTTGGTATGGGTGTGCAATCTCACCTTTCCAGTTTACCTTGACTGTGAGACTAAAACTCCAGAGTGTTCTTGGTTTAGGATGACAATGAACCACACCGTGAGGGCATCTTGCCCTTTTCCCACATTTTCTCTTGTTTTATGTCTCAGGTTTCAGTGAAGTCTGTGGCTTATCTATGTCTACTGCTTCTCACCCAGTCTTTCCCGGTACTGAAATTTGGGGTCACTCTTGAAGTTTTACCCAATTCAAGGTGGTTTCTGAAGTTTTACTTTGCATGGAGCTGGTTCAGAAGATTTCTAAGTGTCCTGGAGCAGCATTTCCCAGATTGAACTTTGTGGAAGACTAGTATCCCTTAAAGCAGTAAGGTGTTCCTTTAAAAGCAGTTCCATTTTTCAAATAGTGTGGGATATGATTACATATCCAGCCCCACAATGCTCATGGAGAATTGCCAGATGCTGGAGCCTCTCAAACACTCAGAGATAAAGAAGGATATGAGTGCGATTCACTTTCTTCCAACCAGCATTTCCCAAGCTCCCTGGACAATAGAAACTCTTTGTCTCAGGAGAAGTAATAGTAACGCTTCGCGCACCAGCGTTCCATGAAACACAATGTTGGAAAAGCTGTGCAACCTCTCCCATGGTTCTCGAACGTCAACGTGTAGGGGAAGCATGGGGATCTTATTAAAAGGCAGATTATCATGCAGCAGGTCTAGGGTGAAGCTGAGGAGTCTACATTTCCGACACGCTCCCAGGTGGTGCTGATGTCGCTGGACCGTGGACACTGAGTAGCCACGGGACAGAGCCCACCCACTGAAATTGCTCCTTCTGTCTTCTGATGCTCCGTTCTCCTTCATTTGAAACACACTTGGATCACTCAGTATCACCCATCCTGACTGTTGTGAATCCCCACCAGGTCAGTCATTTTGAGTCAAGCCCAGATGCACATTAGAATCATCCGGGAAACTTACTTAAAAAGACTAGTGCCTAGTTCCAGAACTGTGGAGTCAGACTCTCTGGGGTGGTGTCTGCACATTTTTTTAAATTGAGATAAAATTCACATAATATAAAATTAACCATGTTAACATACAAAATCCAGTGACTTTGAGTACTTTCACAAAGTGGTGCAACCATCACTACTATCTAGTTTCTGAACATTTTTATTACCCCCAAAGAAACTCCATACCCATTAAGCAGTCATTACCAATTCCCCTCTGCCCTCAGCCCCTGGGAACCATTAATATGCTTTCTGTCTCTATGGATTTTCCTATTCTGGACATTTCATATAAATAAAATCATAAAATGTGGTCTTTTGTGTCTGGCTTCTTTCACTTAGCCTAAAGTTCTCAAGGTTCATCCATGTTGTAGCCTGTGTCAGAGGTTCATTCCTTCTTATGGCCGAGTACTATTCCACTGCACAGAGAGACCACATTTTGTGTATCCATTCTGCTGATGGACATTTGGGTTATTTTCACCTTTGGGTGACTCTGAATAGCACTTCTATGAACATTTGTCTGTCTACCATTGTTTGGACACCTGTTTTCAATTCTTTTGGATATATGCCTAGGAGTGGAATTGCTGGGTAACATGGTAATTCTATTTTACTTTACTGAGGAACTGTCAAACTTTTTTTGACAGTCGCTGTACCACTTCACATTCCCACTGGACACTGATATTTTTAAAATGTTCCCCATTGAGTCCAATCATCAGCCAGTGTTGACAACGTCTGCTCTATAAGCGAGGATGGCTCTGTTAACACATTCCATACATATACGTTTCATTCAGTGGGGGCCCTGGACCAGCAGCCTCAGTATCACCTGGGGACTTGTTAGAAGTGTAAATTCTGGGTTCCCACCCCAGATCTACTTAATCAGAAACTCTGGAGGCAGAGACGGCCAACCACCTCTTACAGCAAGTCTTCTAGGGGACTCTAAAGTTTGAGAACTGATGCTCTACATACAATTTCATAGCTTGCAATAGTTTCACTTAACTCTACATCTTGTGCATTCTCCCAAATCATGAATCATAATTTGAAAATATAATCTAATATCTATATATGATATTCTAATACAAAACAAGCCCATAATGCATTTAACCATTCCTTTTTGGGGGGCCATTTGGTTATTCACAAAGTACTCAATGAACATCCTTGACAGTAAATATTTGCCCACATCTCTGAATATTTCCTTTGGTTAAGTTTAGAATTATAATGGGCAGATTATAGAGTTTGGATATTTTTTTCCTTATGTTATACTGGCTACTTCATTGTGTATGGGCTCTTTCTGTGGATGGAAAACCTACACTTCCATACATCACAAATGAGGAAGAATATATGGATTACTGGTTACATTTAGTATATTGCAAATATTGCTATGTCACCAATTATGGGTTGATTTTCCTCCCAAACCAGGGGGAATAAATATGGAGTCATGTGTATTCTCTAAATTTCCATTCTCACCCTATTTCTTCAGTATTTATGACACTTTAGCCAGACATTTCATTTCTCAGTCCTTGGTTTCTCTACCTACAACTGAAAGGTAAAAATATCCTGCGTACTTCCCGGGGCTGCTCTGAATCATAAGAGGAGAGAAGGAACGTGTGGGGAAAGTACTTTGTAACAGCAAAGCACAATGCGACATGTGAGGTATTTTTATAACCATGTTCACTGCTTTGAAAAGTGCACTCCCGGAGGATTCCCCCAGTAGAAATATCCTCATTTTCTTTGAGCTGAGGCTTTCATAAGCCTGACCTAAGCTGTTTTATTTGCTCTGAATTCTTAAGGGGCTGGCGGAAGCTTTACTCCTCACATATGCATAATTTTGGGCCTGTTTGAACGCACTTCTTAAATTTCTGGGCATGAGTCCACCTCAGGTAGAATTTGCAAGTAGTGTATTTCTAGTTTCTTTTCCGTTTGTTTAAAAAAAAAAAATAAGCCATGGGTAAGGTGATGCAGAAATGCATCACCATTATATGACCGGATTTGGTTTTGAATCCCAAAAAAGTGCTTATGTTGTCTGCATTCTCATTTTTATACAAAGCAGTTTTGATCTGTCATTGCTTTGTAGGATAGACAAGCACAAATAAGAAAAAAATATGGGAAAAAGCAGGTGAGTAATAAGCTCTACAATCCTGTGAAGTCTAATAGCTGAATACTTGAACTCTATAAACTTTTGTCAACACGGACAGCTGTTGTTTTCTCGGTGGTGTGACCATCCAAGTCTATATACCTGACCATGAAGTATATGGATATCGTGAAACTCAACAACCTGCCCAGTTTGAGAGGATAAGAATGAAGAACCCAAACCAAGTTCCCAGCACATTTAACATTAAAAAAAAATATGTTTTGAGCACATCCCAGGTAGGAGAAGAAACTCACAGTTCTGTTGCATCTTCTCTGACAACAAAAATATGAATAATTTCTCTCCTCGTTTTTTTTTTTTTTTTTTTTTTTTTTTGCCCCTGATGCAGAGAGTTAAGGGGAAAATCTGATGTCCTTGGTGAGCATATGTGCTTCTAACTCCTTTCTGTGCCCTGGATGAGCTATTTCCATTGCAATCATCTTAACAGAGATTACCTCAAATCCTTTTTGGGGAAGAGGAAATAGAGAAACAGACAAACAAAAAAGTAAGCAAATAGATACAGACATGTGCTGTCTAACATAGTTGATCGACACTGCGGTTTCCCTCCTACGGCAGGTTCCATATTCCAGTGGAAACTCTGACAACATCGCGAAAACAGGTAACTGCCCGTTTTCACCAGTTGCCTGTAAAAAGCCTTGGCTTTCCTTCTGAATTAGGAACATTTCTAGACCTCGAGAGGTGCAATGAGCAATAACTGGTACAGTGCTGCTTTACTAGCTTCAAAAGATACTTGCCCTGGGGCCACGAATATTTCTTCCAATAAAGACGCATTTTGAAAAAACTATTCTGAAGCAGGTAAGAGAAGTGTTTGGCAGGTTTTAATGAGCCAAAATGAGAAGGCATGGGGGCCGTGAAAACTGGAGCTTCAGACGGCTTATCCATCAGAGCAGAAGGGAGCTTCTGACTTCTTTTTCCTTTTTCTCCCTGAAACACTCTCTCCAAAGGGTCAAAGGTAGGACTTGCTAAGGGGGCAGTCTTGAAAGGTAAGACTGAAAACATCCTTTATCTGCAACAGGACCCATGGTGTCATGAAGAAGAGAAGGATTATCTCTTTGCTTCCTAACTGGGTGATTGAGCTGAATGGCCAGGATAAAGACAGATGTAAACCTATTTGTGACCTTTGTCCAGGTCTCAAGGCAAGCCCCCCCCCCCCGCCCCCCGCCCCGCTGCCTGCCGCTGCACCCTCCTGCATTTCAAGAGAATGAACGCACTGGGTGGTCACCTGTGCATCTCTCTCAGCCTGGAAGAAACAGGGGACTCCGGGCTTGCTGCAAGGGACAAGATGTGAGATTCAGCCCCTCTCGATGCGACTGCCTTTGTAAATGTCAGAAGCTGGGAACAGAGAATTATGTGCATCCGGAGTGCTCAAGGCAGTTCTTCAAGAGCGAGCAGTCAGCAGCAGAGGCTTCTGAGGTGGCAGGGGACCCCAGCTTGGCTTTAAACTCCGTGGGGGGAGAAAAATTTGAAGAAAAAGAAACACAAGACAATTTCCAACGGAGCTGACAAATGCAGGGTTAAATAAAAACAGTGGTATTCGTTTAAAAGCAGGGAGAGCGCGCTGGCTGCAGCCTTTATTTCTTGTTAATCACTTTGTATTTGCTGCAGCCCAAGAAAGACACATTTGTTATGCAGACAGTGTTCATTGTCAGCAGCTGATCAAGAATGCAGTCGCGCCTGCCACAAAATGAATTAGCTCTCTGAATACCAAACTGGGAAACCAATTCGAACCAGCGTGGCACACTGACTCCAGCAGGATTAAAATATAGTACGCGCCCATAAGAGCAAGCATTGTGACCGCTGCTAATTACCTGCTATTTTTAGGAACCGCATTGAGAATGGAAAGATGTGGGAGGGGGGAAAGTGGGTGCCCAACAACAGGGTTCATTTATGACGCCGGGTTCGCAGCCCTCTCTCCAAGTCGATTTCCCATGCTCTGGAATGGCCTTTATGTGTTAGTCAATAATTTATTATTTATCCTCCTGACGAATGTTGGGAATTTCAGCTATTCTGAGCATGCCACAAAAGCAGACCTGTGCTCTGCAGAGGGAATGAAAGCAAAGTTTCACTGTGCCCAGAAAGAAGTGGTGTGGGCACAGGCAAAGATGAAGGGGTCTGGGGACATTCTCTCCCTGCCCGGGTGTCAGCCTGGAAAAGACTCAGGTGACAGGGGGCAAGAAGCCCATTGCTGAGAATCTGGTGTGCAAGAAGCAGTGAGCTTCAAATGGCTATTCAGGTTATACAGACAGTCCACAGAGAGGCCTGGGGCACACCTCTGCCTCACGTCCTAGTGAACACCTGCTGAGTCTATCAGCCAGGAGGGTGTCATCATCCTCCACTGTCGTTTCATCCACTTCTGCATTCTTGCATTTCCGACGACCGGAATATAAAGCTCAGAACCCAAGCATTTCAACAGCCCTTGACCAGTCCTATTGCCACCTGGATGACATTCGGCTTCCCCAACCAACATAAAACCATTGTAGTTTCTAAGGCATCACCAACGTGGAGTCTGGTGCCATGAAATTAAGGGAAAGAAATCTCTCCATCTTAATGTTGTGTAGTGTGTTCTTGTATTTGTGGGATTCATTTGATAAATGAGGGCAAATGAATCCCCCAAGTATCTCAGCTTAGGAGGATGGGCCAATTGGCCAAATACATGCGTGTGCACACACACACACAGAACAACATATCCCACTAGCAGAGAAGGAAGCATTATGGCCTGACCTACTGGAGAAAGGTATCATTCATTCATCAAACTTTTAAGGGCCTGGCAGTGCAATATGTCCAGGTAACACACATTTGTCTCTTTCTCGAGAGATGTATCTCCATCCGTGAGGCTGTGGGTCACCCCTCACAGTCCCCTATGACATGACGACTGGTGTCATGTGGTGGTTTCCTAGGGATGACCCTGCATGATGTGTTCCCCCAAATATTCTTTTTTCCAGTTTGGAGAGACGAAGGTATGGATACATGACTAAACAAGGAAAGTTTCCTGCCTTGCCAAATCCTCTCGAGGGTCAAAGGGAAGTTTTTGAGCTGCCTGCCCCTGAATTCCTGATTAGCTTTTCGATTTTGCTGCAGGAACAGAAAGTACAGGTCAGAGACTACCCAGAAGTCTCTCTCTAGGGTGTGAGTTTCATAATTCTCAACATATCCTTTGCCTCCTTCGTAAAGTCCCAGGGAAATAATTTCAGTAGGAAGGTGGTTCCCATGGCGGGGATATTTAGTAATGTCTGGAATAATTTTGGTTTTCAAAATTGCTGGAGGTTGGGGGGTTACTACTGGCTTCTAGTGTGTAGAGGCCAGGGATCCTGCTAAATATCTTATAACGCACAGCAGCACCTCCACACCAAAGAATCACCTGGCCCAAAATGTTGGTAATATCAGGGTTGGGAAACTCTCCTCTAGGAGTAGTTATATATGGATACCTGGACAGGCTGAATCCTCCCTGAAATAGTAGTGCCTGTAGTTGGCGAATCGGTAAGCAGAAACACTTACGGAGTCCTTTTTGCAAGAGGTTTATTTCTTCTGAATGTGCCATGTAAGCTTTCCATAGCCCGTAAAACCACATCATGTCTGCGCCACCTAAGACAAAATTTAGGCTCGACAGAGTGTTAGAAATGTGCCCATAATTCCTGAGAACGTGGGCAGTATTGGATGTTACTGGGTCGGCACCAGGCAGGGAAATTCAGGTGCCTGAGTTCCTTCTCCCCGAAGGCAGACCCCGCCTGGAACGGTCCACTTCCATCCCTGAGCACCGGGCCCTACCTAAGTGCCATCTAAGATTTCTGACAACACTGGGCAAACACGGTTATGGCCCCCACCTCAGATTGGCCTCTGCCTGGCATGCAATCTCCGAACACCACAGCTGGTCTAGGAGTCCATGAACAGCAGCCTGGTCATCTTTACAAGTGTCATTTGAAAGCACCTTAATTCATAAATGTTCCTCTGTGTTATGCGGAATGAGATGAGCCAGCGTGTTCAACATACAAGATTTGGTTGGTTTGCCGGGAAATCTGAGTTTTAATTTATCGGAATTAGATCATTTCTCGATGATGTCTCTTCTGCCACGTGGTGTATGTGCACGTTTTCCAAAAACACCAGCCCGAGGTCCTGCACACATTACCAGCCCCACCCCCTCAGTCAGCAAATTGGGAGAAGAGGGATTTAGTGAGCGCTGGATTTGCACAAGCCCCCGGGAATTTGTGCATGCTTCTTAATCAACAGGCAATCATTCGGCAAGGGACATGGGTGGTGATATTTTCAGTTAGTGAACAATTAAGCAATGAATGGGTGTCTTATTTATGGGATGTTAGAGACGACTGTAGTTTTCCATTTAAGATTCAAGAATGGATTGTCTCTGTTTTTAGGCCATTTAGATGCCCTCAGGCAGAGGTTTCACAAATGCATTCACATAATCATCTTCTGGTAACTGGACGATGTGTGCTCTGTTCCATTCTCACTGTGGCTTCTTACTCATCTGTTACATTTGGAAAAGGAGTGCACATGTTATTTGTGCCTTACGCTGCTTTTCCCTAAGGTTGTAAGGATTGGATTATCCAAATGGATCTATGTCCTGGAGGTCAGGGCTGGCATCTTCCTGGAGTTAGACTCCATTCCTGGGACACTTCAGGAAACTACATCTGAGAGGACAAAGATTCTAAGGAAAGGAAAACACCTCTACAGCATCAGGACCATTAGCAATCCATTCCCAAAGGGGGAGGAATTACCTGTTCATTTCAGTGGTCCTACAAGTTCCGTCTCCTCCAGCATATAAAATGTCTAGCCTTTTCTTTAGTCTGACTTTCACTTCAGGAAGCTATTTCCTAATCAACCCTAATACAGACTTGCTTCCTGACAGGTTGTCAAAGTCCTCCTTAATGTATTTCCCATCAACGCATTGTTCCAGTTACCCTGACTCCTCGGAACACTGTTTTTATCAGGTCAATGCTTAATCTCTGCAAACGGCAGAGTGAAAATGAATGTGCCACCTGTGTAGACATGCCTCTCATTTTCAACAATATCAGAAATATCTCAGAACGTCTTCGTGAGGCAGTGATTGCGTACACCATAATATAGACTCAAGAATGGGCAAGATACAGTGAGACAAACTCAGGGAGAGAAGTAGATGCAGAACTCAAAGCCACTGTCATGACTCTGGGCGATGGCTTTGCAGAGTCTTCAACAAACCTGAGCCTTCAGGAACCTGAGAATCTCCACGACATTATATTTTATATGACTGCCATGAATAACCAAATTTAATTCCACTCTCAGAGACGCACGCGACAGCATTGACTGCCGTCCCTTCTTCCACTGATTTGAACATTTTATCAAAGAGTGATTCATCATTTCCGGTTTGATTTAAATTCAATCAGTGATAACTCAAAAGGGTTCTCCTTCTTAGAGGCACTATTAGCTGATTCCAGGAGCATCCTTTCTATCTAGGTACCTGCTTGGTTACTCAACAAACAGCACTGCGTTACCTATGCTTTTGGTTTGCTTTTCTTTCAAGGTCCCTCTACTCTGCAAACGCTTTATGTGTGGGTAAGAAAATTCATTAGATAATTTCCTTACTACCCAGGGATGCGTTTCCAAGAGATTTCCCATGTCAATATTTGAACGTTCTTCCTCAAATTATGTTTCTTTTCTTGATGTTATTCATTCTCATAGAAACCGACACTTCCTGTACCTTAATTGCGCTCGCTCCCAGGCGGCATTCCAATCTTACACACATCTCGTAGGTTTGATACTTCTTCCCATTAAACCATAATCATTAGGTAACTTGCCTGTCAAGAAAAATTCCCTTTAATTCCCTAATGTTATAAAGTTGTGTTTTAACTTAGTTTTCCCTCAATATGTTAACTTGGAACAAAAAATGAGCAATATATCAAACGCTTGCATCTTATGCTTCCATCACACTTTTCCCTGCCCCACCACCACCACTGTCAAATAAAAAATCCTAGTAACTTTGCAAGGAAGACATTTTATATGTAATGACAAATCAGTCAGCATCTATTAAACACGTGAGTTTCATGGCAAGGATTTGGATGGCTGTAGTTTCTTACATACCATATGCTTCTCTTTCAAGTAATGGGACTCTTTCTCTTCCACTTCTGTCCAGATTCTGTATTATGTAACCAGAACATGCCTTGTCACCTTCATCTGGGGATTTCCAGGTTCTTTCTCTCTCAGTCTCATCCATCAGTTAAGGTCTCAACCACCACCACCGTCAAATAAAAAATCCTAGTAACTTTGCAAGGAAGACATTTTATATGTAATGACAAACCAGTCAGCATCTATTAAACACGTGAGTTTCATGGCAAGGATTTGGATGGCTGTAGTTTCTTACATACCATATGCTTCTCTTTCAAGTAATGGGACTCTTTCTCTTCCACTTCTGTCCAGATTCTGTATTATGTAACCAGAACATGCCTTGTCACCTTCATCTGGGGATTTCCAGGTTCTTTCTCTCTCAGTCTCATCCATCAGTTAAGGTCTCAACCAGATCCAGCCACCTCCATACATAACCAGCTGACTGCTCCCTCCCTCTCTAAAACCCCAGAACATTTACTGTAAACGTTACATGCTGGCTGATACAATAGTCAACTCAATGCCATTTCACTTTTCATTCCCTTCTTCAGTAATTATTGATCATCTACTATATGCCTAACAAAATGCTTGGCGCCAGGGACACAACATCCCTCTCTCACAACAGGGAGAGAGATGCTCAATGCCCAGGTCTTATAGTTTAAAATCCTGAAGCAGAAACAGGCATTAAGCAGAGAAACACACAAGGTATTTATTTATTAATATCATGAGTCCCACTTCAAGAACAGTAATATCTATATTAGACAGGGGACCTGCGAAATTCCCAGCAGTTACTCAAAAAAAAAAAATAGAAAGAAAGAATGAAAGAACTAAAGAAAAGCAAAGGACACCCTCCAGATGAATAATTTCTCTGTGTATAGATTCTGAGTCCGTTTCTCTGCAACAGCACCCACCCTCTGGGGTGTCCTATTCTCAAAAGACTGAGCTCAGATCTTTTCTAACTTTCTTTGCTTCCTTGAGTGTCTGCATGTACAGACTTCCAGCTAGGATAGGAGTGTACGTTACACGCTCCTGGACATCAGATCAAGGCATTCAATCCACCCTAAAAGGTGGGCATCCCTGTCTTGCCATCTCTGGCAGCTGAACTGCCTCTTTTATCCGTGGCTTGCATTCAGTTACATCCATTTTATCCCTGGGACTCGTTCCTCAGGATCTTATAAAATATTCCACCACGACATCCTAAATCTTATTAAGTCAGCAGAAACTTGTTATATTCCTTTCAAAACCCACGTTTTTCTCATTTCCTCCTCTTTACCATGATGGAGGAATTTCCAACAGATTCTCAATTTTAACCTTGAACATTCCTTTCTCTCTCTCTGTCTTTCTGTCTCTGGTTGATTTACACTGAAACATCATAACAATGGCCTGTCAGCATGTCATTGGTCAAATTTCACACGGTTTACCTGGTTTATGTGACTTCGTCTCTGCAGACAGAGCTCAGAAACGATTTGATGGCTGCTCGAAAAACCATGCAAGAATCAACCAACAAGTAGTCCGGATCTTGAATAGCCTAAAATAAGACACCATGGAAATGACAAGAGAGCATAAAACTACTTGCTCTGGCCTCAAACAAATATGTACCATTTAGACCTGGGGCTGGTTGCTCCATATAAGCTGAAACATCTGTGAGTCTATTTGTAGCTGTGAGCATTGGTGCAGATCACCTAGCAAAATGCATTGCATGCCAACCTCTTTATTGAGGTAGACACCCAGGAAAGAAACAGAAAGTCTGTGTCATTGTTGGAGAGAATTTCCCCATTTCTTTTTTCTTTTCTTTTTTTTTTTTTTTTGTGAGGAAGATTAGCCCTGAGCTAACATCCATTGCCAATCCTCCTCTTTTTGCTGAGGAAGACTGGCCCTGGGCTAACATCTGTGCCCATCTTCCTCTACTTCATATGGGATGCTGCCACAGCATGGCTTGACAAGCAGTGTGTTGGTCTGCGCCTGGGATCCGAACCTGTGAACCCCGGGACACCAAAGCAGAGCATGTGAACCTAACTGCCAGGCCACTGGGTCGGCCCTGAGAATTCCCCCATTTCTTGGTCTCTTATTGTCATATTGGGTTTTGCTTTTGTGCTGTGGAATATTATTATTTTTAACATTCTGTAGCCTTAGTGCAGAATCCAATCCAACTGATGCAAGTGAAGGATAGCCAAACATGCCACCCCAAAATATGCCACTTTGGAATATTGATTATTTTGAGCTGTAGGCACTTGAAAAGCAGCAGATGCAGAGAGACGCTTTCTTTGACCTCCCTTTTTCTGCCTAAAAAGATCCTCCAAAAGGAATTCAATTGTCATCAATCCCCTCCCTCGTCATGTCATCAACCAGAAAGCATTAACTCTTGTCACAGGACAGAGGACAAGAAATGGACATCACATCCAGAAAAAGTTGTCACAAACTATCATACCTCCTATCTCTTCTTCTAAGGGCCCAGTCATGTTTCCTAAAAACCATGTACGCGCCCCTGAGAGGCCTATACCCCACCTCTCGTTCCCCTTGAAGATCCTGGATTCTAAGCCACCTCTTTGAGTTACTCATTTTTCCTGGTAAGCATGAAGTGGACATGTTAATAAGGTGTGTTTCTGTGTGTTTCTCTCTTGTTATTCTATCTTTTATTACAGGAGTCTCAGAAGAGGTCTCAGAGGGCTAGAGGGAAAATTATTTTTCCTCCGCTACACAATCCTTTATGTAACTGTAAGTAATTACTTCTCCCTGAAACTCTTATACACAATTTCCTAGTGTTTAAGGCATAATTACCTGAGACCAAAATTTGGAACATGATTTCTTGTTTGTTGAGGATGGAACGGTACGGTCAGTAATGACTTTCTTTTCAACACTAATTGACTTTGTACTTGAACTTATTATATACTTATGAGTAAATTCTTTGCTCTCATTTTAATCATTGGACTCAAGGATTATCTTTGTAGTTACTGCCAAAAGCTTGGGAAAAGTTATATTCATGAAGCTTGAAACAGACCAAGGTTTTCTCCTAAATTTTGTTCCTGAAGCCCGTTTATTAGAGAAGGAAAAAAACCTGGTTCATCTGTAACCTCAATTTTTTATATTATCCTACTTCCTAACAAAAGAATTACACCTTCATTCAATAAGTATTTGTTCAGCACCAACTATGTGTTGATAAACGTTCTAAGTACTGGGGAGAGGGCAGTGAAAAGGAGAAAGTTGTTCTCATGAAGCCTATTCACTGAAGCGGGAGAGGACAATAAACAAATAAATAGATATGTGAGCAAAATAATTTGTTACCTTGCTGTTTAGTGTGATAAAGTAAAACAGAGAAATGGAATAGAGAGTCACAAAGTGTAAGGAGATTAAGAGTCATTCTGAGTTGGCAGGTGGTGGTGATATTCTTGACAAGTGGTCAAGGAAGGTTTCCTGGAGAGATGACACCTAAGTTCTCTTCACAATGGGAGAACTCATCCAGAGTCCTCTGCATTCAGATGCGGAGCCTGTGGACGTGGACCTGTCGGTTAACACAACTGAAGAAAGGACCGTAGAGTCAGAGGCTAGTGAGCAAGAAGAGTAGAAAGAGATGAGGCTCAAGGGGGTAGGCAGGGTGCAGGGACCACTCACAGCCTTGGGGTCTTGGGAATGAGTTTGTATTTTATCCTGGGAAGCCATTAATGGAAGGATTTTTAGCAAAGATTTGCTTTTGCCAAAAATCACTCAGTTGGCTATGTGAGCATATAGGAGGGAGGGAAGCAGGAGACAGACTAGCACAGTGGTATAGGAATAAGAGCTCATGGCCACTTGGCCACAGTGTGGTGGAAGCTAGGGGGGAAATAGATAGGGCAGCAGGACCTGATGATAGATTGGATACGGGATATGAGGGAAAGGAAAGAATCAAGGAAGTCTGGTAGGATTTTTGTTTATTTAAGACAGGTGGGTAGATAGATGGACAGATGACACATAGATAGATGATAGATTGATAGATAGATGACAAATAGATGATTGATAGGAGTGTAGGTAGATAGACAATATAGATAGATGATAGATACACATACATATAGATAGATGATAAACAGATGATTGATAGGTAGGTAGGTAGGTTGATAGATGATATGCATAGATGATAGATAAATAGATACGTAGATAGATGATACATAGCTAGAGGATACAAAGATAGATAATAGAGATAGATGATACAGTGATGATAGATAGATATGGATAGAAGGATAGTTAGATTGAAAGGTAGATAGACCTAAATAGATTGATAGATAGGAGACATAGATAAATATATAGATACAGCTTTCAGTAAGATCTGCTTCTTTCTTTTATTCTTTATTATGTGGGTAGAAAATTTAAATGGTTCTTTTCATTTACCAATAAAGTGACTGGAGATAATTATTCGTTTTAGCCATTTTGACCTGGTCCAGGCAAGGCTAGTTTCAGCTAAATAGCAAACTACCCCCTGAAGGTCTATCCTTGTTTAAAGAAAGACATAAAAGCAACAAACTTATTTCAATTCAGAGTTCACCCCACTGTTAGCTCCTTTTTCGTTGTCCAGTGGTGAAGCACCAGCTAAGTCCTGAAGGGAGTGAGTGTGGACTATGAACCTCGGAAAAGCAAATCTGTCCTGGAGAAGGCTTTCAGCAACATCAACCTGCCATCCAGAAGAGACAGTCATCCCAACATTCTACTGGAGGAGTGGTGGCTTTTTTTTTAAACTATAAATATCTTTGAACTCTTCCAGAGACTAATTTTAAATTTTCACAAGTTGTGCATGAGACACTGTGCTCCTGGCAGAACGTGACAGAGTGTGGTGTCTGGGGTTGGGTTCCGCAGGAAGCAGACAGAGACAGTGATTAACACGCACAAGGTTTATCAGGATCAACACCTGTGGAAAGAAAGGGATGCAAGCAGGACCGGGCAGGGGGAGAAGTTGAACCCATGATGCAGTCTCAGTGGCTCACTCAGTCATCCCTGGGGGCAGTTCTCGAGATGAGATGACCTTTCAGAATTGTCCTGAGTGGGAGTGAGGGGGCTAGGTCTTTGGACCCCTGTGTCCATCAGCCACTGGATGTGAGAGTCCCAGGGAGTAGGTATGACTTAGGGCTGGGTGCCTCTCTTTGGCAAAAGTTGTCTTCCAGTGTCTGGAAGAAAAGGTTCTTCATTACTGATGAAGAATCTTGGCAGCCATCAGAGCATTCACTACACATGACATGGAGTAATAATACATTGCTCTGGGATTCCTCACACTTGGGTTCTAGTTCCATGTCTTCTAGCAATTGTTATATGAGTGCCAGCAGGTTCCTTCAACTCCCTTGTCAGTTTCCTCATCATTGAAATGAACTGATTTCCTGGGACTCTTCCTCCATAACAATCTACAGATATTTGGAGTCTATTGAATCTTAGGTAACCCATTCTGAAGATGGAGAAAGCAATGTCTCAGAAGTTATTAGATAATTCTTTGAAAATAAATTTGTATTAATGTAGAGTTTGGAAGTGGTGGTGCTGGTGGAGATAAATAGATGGATGATAGATAGATCGATCGATCGATAGATAGATAGAGACACGTAGGTAGGTAGATAGTAGGGAGGTAGGAAGAGAAAGGCAAAGGAAAATTAAGGCTGATGAGTCCCAAGCAAAATACTTACAGGAAATTCAGTCGTATTAAGACATGTATGGGGGCTGGCCCAGTGGCGCAGCGGTTTAGTTCGTGCTTGGCAGCCCGGGGTTCACGGGTTCGGATCCCGGGCGCCTGCTGAAGCACTGCTTGTCAGCCATGCTGTGGCGGTGTCCCATATAAAGTAGAGGCAGATGGGCACGGATGTTAGCCCAGGGCCAGTCTTCCTCAGCAAAAAGAGGAGGATTAGCAACGGATGTTAGCTCAGGGCTGGTCTTCCTCACACACACAAAAAAGACATGTATGAATTTAGTGGTGTGGCAGAACTAGTAGGGAGACTACTTACATAAGAGTCAGAGGGACCTTCTGAAAATAACTCATGCAAAGGGAAGAATGCTTTGGGGTTTTCAACTGTGGTCCAAAGAAGACAGTGTATCATCCCCAGAGGTAGAGGAAATCGTGAACACGGTGTGAAAGGATTACTCATATTGCCCACGGCCCAGGGCCCACCCTCTGCTGCCTCTCCCACTGGCCCGGACCTACAAGAGGAGGCTATGACTAAGTACAGACCTACAAGAGTCCGTGTAGGGCACAAGCCTCCCAAACACAGTCCAGCAAAGTTAGGGTAAAGGATATTTCCTGCTTTCATTAATATGGTCAGAGCACAAAGGAGAATAGAGAAGGTACTTTTAAAAGATGGGGGCAACCAGAGCTCTCATACTTTGTTGCAAGAATGTTAAATGTTACAGCCCCTCTGGAAACTGGTCTGGAAGTTCCATAGAAAACTTAACACACACCTACTCTATGCATAACTCAGCAATTCTACAATCAGATATTTACCCAAGAGAATGGAAAATAAAAACGTTTACAGCGACTTTATACATAATAATTCCAAAGTGCAAACAGCCCAGGTGTCCATCAACTGGAGAAGGATCAAATAAAAAGTGGTTTGATCATACAATAGAATGCTATTTAGCAAAAAAGAAAAACAAAAAGAACAAACTTATAACCGACACAATAACATGAGTGAATCTCATTCATATTATGCTGAAGGAAGTCTTCACCATAGGATTCTCAGAATTAGTAAATGAAAATGCAAGACACCCAGATAATCTGAAATTTACCCTGTGTTGTTAGCACCATCAAGTCAATTCCGACTCCTAGCGACCCTGTGAACAGCAGACTGGAACCCTGCCCAGTCTTTTTATGCCATCTGGTGCTATATCAGAAAGTGCTCCACTGCTATTCATAGGGATTTCATGGCCAGTATTTTTGGAAGTGGGTGGCTAGGTCCTTCTTTCTAGTCTATCCTAGTCTGGAAGCTCTGCTAAAACCTGTCCACCGTGGGTGACCCTGCTGGTATTTGAAATCCTGGTGGCGTAGCTTTCAGCATCACAGCAACACACAGTTGCCGAGTGTGACAACCGACAGACGAGTGGTGTGGTTCCCTGACCGGGAAACGAACCCAGCTCTGGAGGTGAGAGTTCTGAACCTTAACAACTAAGATACCAAGGCTGAATGCAATTTACCCGAAAATACATTAAAATCTGCAATGGGTAAATGGATGGATAGATACACGGACAGAGTAGTGATAAAGTATATGATATATCATGCTCAATAATGGCCCCTCAAAGATATCCAGGTCTTAATCCACAGACTTGTGAATATGTTAGGTTACATGGCAAAGGGGAATTAAGGTTACGAATGGAATTGAGATTGGTGATTAGCTGACCTTGAGATGGAGAGAGGATGCTGGGTTACCCAGGTGGGCCCAGTGTAATCACCAGGATCCTTAAAAGTGGAAGAAGGAGGCAGAAGAGGAGGTCCGAGTGATGAGACGTGAGATGGACTCAATCAGCTTTGCTTGCTTTGAAAATAGAGGAAGGGGCCATGAGCCAAGGAATATAGGCTCCTTCTAGAAGCCGGAAAGGAAATGGATTCTTCTAACACCTCCAGAAATGGACACAGCCCTGCCAACACTGCCCAGTGAGACCTGCACGTCTGACCTCCAGAACCAAGAGATGATAAATCTGTGTCATTTAACCACAAGTATGCGGTGATTTGTCACAGCAGTGATAAGAAACTATTATATCTCATAAAATGTTCATGGTAAAAGCTCTGTGACAGGCACACAGCTGTTCAACAGAAAATTCTTTCAACTCTTATGTATGTTTGAAAATTTTCATAACAAAATGTTGGGGGAAAATACAAGATAAATTGTTAAAAATAAGTAAATAAGAAAAGGGTGGATCACCACACCAGCTACTTTGGATTCACTTCAGCGGGAACAGAAGTGCCTGCCTCTGGAGACAAATAGAGGATTTTAGGAAGTGGAGAGGAAAGTTACATGTTAGGAAACGTGTATTCCGAAGAGGGTCTGAGCACCCCAAATTTGTATACCTCACTCAGAAAGATGACCCCTGAAAGCTAACCAATCTCTCCCTCCCCAAAAGGCAGAGTAAGGATTGTGTATTTCTTCTGGAGCAGGTTATTTATTGATTCTTGAGGAAGTCATATTGCCCATCCCCAGTAGACTTGTGAAATAGTATTTTCCAAACACGTTCAGTCCGCTTCAAGAGGATTTCTGGTGAATTCCATTTCCTCCGTCTTAGCTACATTTCTTGGGATGGTTTTGGGCTCCGTAGACAGGCTCCCTCTGTCCCACAGTCAGGCTACACTTCAGCTAGTCTGCCCCTTCATTTGCTCTTGTAGAGCTCTACCGCTCCATTGTCCAGGAGGTCTAAGAACCATAACAGCATCTCCAGAAATCAGACGGCCCCACAGGTAGTCAGGAGGACCATATAACCTGGAGACATATATATTCATTTACTCATTCCTTAACAAATATATATTGAACTTCTCTCGTGTTATAGGCACTCTTCTAGGCTTGTATTATGTAGTTATTGCTAGGTAATAAGTTATCCCATAACTTAACACTTAAAACATCTATCATTTATTATCTCACAGTTTCAGCAGGTTGAAGATCCAGGTATGGCTTGGCCGGGTGGCATACCTCTGGCTCAAGATACGTCATAGAGCTGCAGTCAAGCTGTTGGTCAGGGCTGTGGTCCCATCTGCAGCTCACTCACGTGGTTGCAGGTAAGCCTGGGTCTTTTGCCTCATGGACCAGTCTCCCCACAGTGTTTCCTCACAACATTGCCACTGACTTCCCCCTTGGGAGTGACATCCCATCACTTCTGCCATACTTAATTCATGAGAAGTGAGTCACCAAATCCAGCCTTCTCACAAAAGGAGGGGATTACACAAGGGTGTGAATACCAGGAGGCAGGGATCATTGGAGGCTACCATTGAACCCGCCTGCCACAGTCCATCCTCTGGCCCCTAATGACTCATACCCCTCCCTCCACAGGCTCACCCCCTCCCGAGGTCACCAAGGGTCTACTGCTCTAGGTAAAGGAGTCAGACAGTTTCCTGCTCTCATAGAGCTGATGGGACTCCGGCCGCAAAGAAGAAATCAAATAAATAAACAAGAAAATTACACGCTTTGGTAGTTAAGTGGACAGTGTTTTCAAAGAGGTCATCTATTGCACTGGATGAAGAAGAAGGGTCAGCAGGCTGGTTAGCAGCCTATGAGAAGTCAGCCAATTCAGAGAAAGGTATACACCCGTCCAAGACCTTCTGGGGAGACACAACAAAATAAGGAGGAGGAAAAATAATTAAGGTACATATTCTTAAGACCAAGAGAGAGAGGTTGGTCAAGAACGTGGTTGGAGTTGCACCAGAGGGAACAGAGGACCCCAGTGAGGTTCACCTGCACATGGTCCATCTCCACACTCCCCGGCAACGGGATGCCCCCTCAGGCCAATTACATTGTGACAAGAGCAATGCATGCAGATGTGAAAGCAGTCATTAGAATTGAAGCTGCACCTCGTTTAGTTAGCACCTACCAGAACCAACGACCTGGAGGGGAGGCTGGGAGGGGTGTGAGCCATGGGACAAGAATGAAGGAATGCATTCCAAGTACGTATGAAGTGATTAGAGTTCTGATGACATGGAGCGTCTTCTGCCACCCTTAGTCAAGCAAGGCTGAGCAATCAAGGGTGTAGTTTCATATCCATGTCACCTTAGCTGTTCTTCTCTTCAGCATCAGCACTTGAAAGGACCACCCTCTAGAGAAGAGGCAGCTGGTGCTTAGATGCCCATCCCCCAAACCCAAGCCCTGTCTATGACTAATGCCTGTCCAGAATGGCAAGGCAGGACAGTGAAGATTCTTATGAGGAATTTCAAACAAATTAAGTGAGAATGATGGAATGCAGTAGTCTAAAACCCCAGAAACTTCAGAAGCGGTTAGAAAAAAATTGAAATTGGCTGAACCTTAAAAATATTGTTGGAGATAATCTGACCCCACTGTGTATACATGGTCTCTCTTCCCCCTGACCCATTCCTATCTACTGTCCTCCCTGCCATGATTCCTACCCCTCCACCATTCTCCCTAGGAATTTTGGGGCTTCACCACCATCAATTGTAAAAACTATGAAATCCTGGGTTATGAGACACACCAGGGAAGATCCCAGCTGTTTCTTCCTCTATAGAAGCTGGTCTAAAAAGCATATTTATATTCATGTAGGATTGATATAATTTTATTTCTCTTTGTTCTTCATTTGGAGTCCTTTGTTAAGAAATGTGAACGGTCTTACCCTAGTTCCAGTCCAACAAGTCAGCCCACCAGAGCTTCACAGATGATGGGGAAGACAAGAGACTCCTGGGACAGAGACAAAAGATAGTTTTTTCTCACAGCAATAGCAGGAGCCAGAGCAGCAGCATTTGTGCTGGTTCCCTGAACCACAATTCCTACAGGGTAACATGGAGAGGGCCGGGTGACACCGGCACACACAGTGGGTTATGTGATGGGGGAGGAACCCTGCACTTAGGGAATCTGACCTGAGTACTTATAATGGGCTGTCAGCCTGTCTGATCTTTCCTCTAAAGGAAGACATTATCTTTATTAAGAAAGTAACGGTGAGTTAGCAAACCTGCTACTTGTTTGAGAGGAAGACACTATCTCTATCTTCCAAGGCTATTAGCTATACGAACATCTCCCAAAAGACGGTCCAGAATAGAGTCTGCCAGGCCCTTTGCTTGCAATACATGCAGAAACACAAGAGACCCAAGAAGAATTGTTTCCCCACATCTTTTTAAAGTGATTTCTTGAATAAATAAGAAATTGATTTCAAGGTATAACGGAGCCTATAATACATTGAAAACTGAGACCCCTCTTAGTCCCCATGGAAAATGGGGTGAGAAACTCCCCAGGGGTCAGTCTCCTTCCTGGAAATTAGACCTTTGCTCTTCACATCAGCAGGTTTCACTGCTGCTTTAGAGCTTTCCAGAGCCATCCTAAAAGAAAATTGATCTTCGGACAACTTAGCGGCTTTCAACTGTGAGTCATCTTGACCATCTGAATTGTGACGTTAATTGCTACCATAACCTCCCTGAAAAGGCGTGAAGTACAGTGATTCAACACCATCAGCAATCCCAAACCAATGTCTTGGTCATTGCAAGAATGCCAGCTTTCTGGACCACGAGAAGGCCCTGGATGGAAGGCCATTATTGCCTATCAAATGTGACACCTTCCATATCATTTAGAGACGGCTAAGGGATAGAAATTGAAAATGGTTCAACTAGGTTCAGAGAACATGTATGTGTGTACGCATGTGTATTTATGAGCAAGTGTTCATTAGCAGGTCTCCTAACTATGACTGATAATTTAGACTTAAGTTATTATTGAAGGGCAGTCAAATTATGGGTGGGGAAGAATAAAGAAAAGATCAAAAGTTTCTTGGCCAGTATGGTAAAACACCTTCAAGTGCTTCCTCCACCAAATTTGTTTTTAATTTTTCTATCCAGTTACTTTCCATCAATCTGTTACCTCAAATCTCTACTTACGGCATACAGATTTGAGTAAAGAATTGACTTTAAAACAAGTTATATTTTGTAGTTTACATCTCCTGGATCAATGGAGCATCCAATTCTTTCTAGATTTGATACTCATATGCGTATGTTTCTAATCTAAAACAGAATAAGACAGAGAGGTGGAGAGAGAGAGAGAATCTCAAAAAGGACAAGAAGCTATATCACTCAATCATTTTTTAACATTATTCACCTCATCTGGGTTTTCTGGAACAAAGTCGAGATTTTATAATGGGTGAGATGTGGCCAGTAAAAAGGAAGTATTTATCCAGATTGTTGACTATGTTCACCCTGTAGCCCTGTTGGGTACAGAGCAGATGGTATAATCTCTGGCGCCTTTGACAGAAACAGTTTGCACTCTACTGGTTTAAGGAAATAAATTTCAACCTAAATGAGGAATTAACTATTGGAGAAGAAAAAAATTAAATTATTAAAATTTAAAAAGAATTATGCTAAAACAGGAACTTGATAAATTAAAAGGCTGCTCTTAGAGTAATTCTAAAGGTTATTTTAGAGACCATACTCACAGCTGTGATCACGATAGCACACGAGATTGCACATTTTGGTGACGGTGCCAAATTATAAAAGGAAATCACTAGACCATATGGAATTGAAAATTGGAATAAAATGATCTGTCTGTGACTCCAGAGTGAGAACTGAAATATCAGTTCTTAGTCACTGCAGTAGCTATTCTAAAATGGCGCCCGTGACCTCTGCCCCCCTGCTATTCAGACCCTTATATGGTCCTCTCCTACAGTATATCAGGGTTGGTTGGTTTGACGAATAGAATACTACTGTTTGGACAGTGATGGTGCATGACTCCCAAGGTTCGGTTGTGAAATACATTATGGTGTCTACCTTGCTCTCTGTCTTGGCTCACTCATTTTGCAGAAAACCAGCAGCCATCTTGTAAGTACACTCAAGCAGCCCAATGGAGAAGGCTGCATGGTGAGGAACTGAGACCTTCTTCCAACAGACAGTAAGGAACTGGACCTGCAGGTAACAGCCATGTAAGTGAGCCATCTTGCAAGCAGATCTTCCAGCCCCAGTCAAGCCTTCAAAAGATTGCAGTTCCAGCTGATATCATGAGATACCCTGAGGCAGAAGTACCCAGCTCAGCCACTCCAGGATCACCCAACCACAGAAACTGTGAGAAAACGAATGTGTGTTCCTGTAAGCCACTACATTTTGCGTATATTTGATACACAGCACTAAATAAACAAGTAATATAATCACCAGCACCATCTTCCACTTTGGAAACAAGATGAAAATATTGGGACTATGGCTGAGATGAGAAATATTCAGTACAAAAGTGTCAACGTTGTTTGACATTGGTGTTCAATGAAATTGGTGTCAAGGACACTGATTGTCAGACTACTATAATAATCACGTGTGGGCAGCTCATCAGTTGGCATAATCCCAGCCTTGCAGTGTATAGCCAATGTATATCAATGCAGAATCTTTCAAAATGAAGGAATCAGAGTATAAAATATTTTTATTTGTTCATTCTCACATATCTATGTTCACATTTGAGAAAAAGATAAAATAAATCAGATTTACATTTGAACTAGAGAAGCTGATTCTAAGGTTCACAGGGGAAAAAAATGCAAAAGGAGCCAGTAAAATTCAGGAAAAGAAAGGTAATTAAGGGGGAAAGTGATGCCTTGCAGACATTAAATCATATTTTAAAGCTACAGTAATTAAAATAGTTTGGTCCTGGCTCACGGGATATGACAAGAATATTTATGGAATGATTGTTTACAGCAATAAATATTTGGAAATAATTTCAGTGTCCACCAATAGAATAACAGTGAAGTAAATTATGGTGTAACCATTCAATAAAATGCCATGCAAGCATTTAAAAGGGTGACTCACCTCAGTATAATTACAGATCAATCTCCAAGTGGCTAAAATAAGATGGAAAACAGACAACCTAGAGATGTGATATGTGATTAACTGCTAAGCTTTACCCGTGTTCGAGTAAAAACAGTTCTTAAGTTCACAGTGATAATGTTTACAATGACATTTGACTCTAATTTACCTGAAGGATTTACAGGATGTGTGGACCTATGAGGTGATAGTTTTAGGGGCTGAAATAGACCAAACTCTTTTAGGAAGAATTCAAAACATACTTGGCTAAACTTGCAAAACAAAGTATTTTAAGACTGAATGACCTCTAGATATTTAAAACACGGTTTGAAGATTTTTTAAAGGTCTTTATTTCTAGATATTCAAACATATTACCAAACCGAAAGATAAATAGCGTATTTGGCTGTCAAACCAGTCTTGGGGCAAACAGGGCAAGACTATTTCTTGTTTAAAAAATGCCTTGGGAAGAGAGAAATAGAAATCAAATATACAATGATTTTTTTAAAATGTATCCCTGTTCCTTCAAAGCTCAAGATTTGTAAGTATTGGGCTTTAAAACTATGATCCACAAATTGTTCACAGACTATCCATTAATATGACCTTAGTAACAACTCTTGTTTCTTCTAATTAGTTTCTCAAGGAAGATGAAATGGATACCTATTTAGAGAGTGCTACATAGAAGACTAGAAGTCTGTGAAATCCGAATAGTGAGGAGCTACTTAATTAAAAAGTTGCATAACTGATAAACTGGAATGCAATAGGAAAAAGTATATTTTACACAAATCACAGATGCAAAAACAGGTCTGGCATCTGAAATAGCCAGAGAGTTGATTAAATTTTCTTCTTTCAGATTCTAGTTTAAATCTAGACTTAGAAATTGTCCTCCTCATTCTGCCTTTCAAGTATTAAATAATTTCAAATTCTAATATTCTCATTTTCCCAATGCTACCAAATTGTAGTAAATCTGTATTCCCTGCTGTCTTTATCTAATGGAAGAAAAGTCAATTCTCATTAGAGAAAAAATAAAACACCCAGCACAACAAACAATTATTAATATTAGTTCTTCTAGATAACAATTAGTTATTATATTTAAAAATGGACTATGGGCCATAGGTAGAAATACAAAGTATCTGCTCTTCTGACTTGCCCCTCAAACTCCTTTAAAAACCTACTTTTCTACTCTGAAATGTTTCGGCTCTCAATAGGACTCCCTGCTTCCCCCCACTTAAAACTTGATTTTCCCCTATTAGGTGAAGGATGCTCAGAGAACATCACATTAATTTCAGTGGACACTAAATTTCATCTAATTCGGCAAGCAAGCTTCTGTTAATTAGGCCTCCCAGGACGAGTGATGGGCAGACTTGCCTCTAACTGTCACTGATCGATACTCACAACTCAAGTGGTTCTGGTGGTCAATTACTTGGGCTCCTGAGTAAGAAAGAGGGTTCTATTCTTGTTAACAACCTATCCTCGCCTAAAATCACAATTCCTTCGTGCCTTGCCCACCAGGTCCACCGGTTGCACACGAATTGTGTCCCTCCCTCTCTTCCTCTCCATCTTTGCCAACTGCAAGAACTGCGGTGGGGCGGGGTGGGGGGGGCGGAGGAAGCGGGCTCCCTGCCACCACCTCGAACGCCACTCCTGCCTTCCCGCTTTGAGCCTGATGGATGGGGAAGTCAGCCTGCTGACACAGCCAACAAAGATCTGCTATTTGATCCCAGGGATGCAAGCCTTGTTTGATGAGGCCCCAGGAGAATAAGTACACGGAGCCTAATTTAATATAATCCTGCTCTGCAGTTACTTAAAAAGAAAAGACTATTAACAGCCCACACAACGTCGTTTCCTTCCTGGTGGCAGTTCTCTGCAAAGAGCCCTACACACACATCCTTTAGGGGCCAGATACCACTCATGCCGAGGGCTTAAAAATTCACCCCTCTATTATGTGGCAGACACTGGTTTCTCCCAGAGGACTCTGTCAAGCTGTCACAGCTGACAATTCTGTATGGGGAACAATGCAAAGAAACATCATCATAAACTAAAAGAAATACGGTGTCACCAACACTTAGAGAACAAATTACTGTTGGAAGGTATAAGGAGGAATCATCCTGGGAAGGATGGGGTGGGGGACCTTATGTTGAGGCCCCTGCTAATGGGGGGGAGTCATTGTTCATTTAAATTGCTTTTGCCAAGAAAGAAAAGAGATGTGGCAGCCCATCATGTGTCTTGGTGCATGATGACAGGCGATTTTCTCTGTGAGATCTAACTTGTTTCCTGGACACTGGCATTCTGAATCTCCCCACTGGACCACTTTTCTACAAAAGAAGAAATCCTGGTCTGAATAACCTCCCCTTGCAGGTTAATGTGCATCTCTTCGTAACTAATTTCAAATATGCAGAAGCCCTTTTTTGGGTGGCTACGATTAATTAGACCCTGTTAGTAGGTGGCCATATGTGTCTCCCGGTGGTGAACTTGGTTTCAAAGCGAGGGGTAAGCAAGATTTGGTGTCTATCTGTAAGAGGGCATGACATAAGAAGTAAGAGTAAATGGAAAGTTTTCAGGTGAGTAAAGGCAGCACTGGGTCTTACTGACAGATTCTTAATGACGACCAGAAAAACAGAAGTCAGTGCTTCAACCAGGATCGTCCATATGTGTGTTTGTGTATCATTATTTCAATAAGAATATTTACATTGATTGTAATAGTAATGAGTCTGTACTTAATATGTTTCAGTTTACAAAACACTTTTGTTTCTGTTATCTCAATCAACTGTGATCATATGAGGAAGGTAAATTATGGTACCCATTTTACAGGTGGGAAACTGAGGCTCGGAGAGGATGAATGAAGAGCACCACCCTCCTCCAACCAAGAGGTTCACTCTGAGATCAGACCCTCTAATCCCACTGTTTCGCTTTCCCCTTCTGCAAAGTGAGCATGATAATGGTGGCCAACGAAGGAAGGACCATTATCCCCATTTTACAGATGGGGAAACTGAGTCACAAAGAGTTTAAGTGAATTGCTGAAGACTGTGTGTGGCATGCGCAGTCTGGCTCCAGAGTCTGTGCTCTCAGACTCCATGCTAGAGTCAATACAAGCAGCCCACAGACCAGGGACTGCGTGAGGAGGGTACAGCTGTGGGAAATGATAGCACAGCGATGGAGCAGAGCTGCAAGCTCACCTGGGAGCCATGAAACAGCATGGAAGGCGAGGATGAGATCTTTGCCTTTCAGCCTTCGGTCAAAGGAAACCCATGCAATATTCTCGATCCTAGCCAGAATCTGCCTTTCAACCATAAGGATGACTCAGCCACAACTCGTCGATCAACTAGGAAAACTAGGTTGGAGCAGGCAACAGGTCAATGAGACATTTATGTCTTCTTGCAGTGGAAATGCTTACAGAAAAGAAGTAGAAAATCTCGACGAAGACAAAGCAAGGATGAAATGCATTTTTCAGTTTTTAGGCAATAAATACATCATCCCTCCAACCTCATTGTCACTTCTAAAACGTGTGCTTTGCAGGTAAGCTCGTTTAAGCATGGAAAGAAAGAGTTTAATGAATGCAGAAGGAAAAATGTGGCCCTTTTTTAAAGACTGCCTTATGGGAATTCAACCTTATCTTGAATTTCTCTCCTATGGATGTGATAATTCCTAACATTTTGATAAGAGATTTACATAGCTCCAAGTTTGATGCATTTCTTCACTGATGAAGGAAATGCTACAATCCTATTTTACGCTGCTGAGGAATTTACAACGCTAGGAAATAAGAAAAATGGGACAGGGTGTCTGAAACACACAGATTAACGGTCAGCATCGATCAATTCACCAGATAATTGCACAACCCTGCATGTCACTTTGTATAGTAATGACTTCAAGGTAAATAATACTGATGCCTTTTCTTTTGTGATATTTTAATTGTATTTGGAAGAATTATGTTCACAGGCGAACATAGGGTAATTTAATTCAGGGGGAATGCTTTCATTATTTCATTATTAAAATTCACATTTTGTCACTGATTATTTTGATGTTATATGCAGTATATGTGGTATAAAAATTTAGAAAATTGTTTGAGGTGATGTGGTCCAAAAGGCTTCAGAATTAATGGCATGTAAGAAAAAGGAGTGGAAAGGGAGTCTGTGAGCTGAAAGAAATATACACATGCAGACACCAGGTAGAGCACAGCAGCACATAAATACACCGTGAAAGGTAATTAGTGAAGAATTCAGGCAATCCGATGCTTCTTCTAGAGCTAGGACCCTTTTTCTTTGAGTTTGCACATCTGACTGAAGTTGTCTCACAGCTAGATGGACCCCGAGAAAGGGATCATGGTGGCACCCACAGATGTTCCTACCCTCTGTTTGTCTTTGAGGTCTTAGAAAAGAGACTTAACTTTGCAGTGGGTGAATTTCCTCTCCTATCAAGTACTGGAGGATATTTAGAACATTCTTCTACCCATAAATACCAGTAGCATCCACTCAGTTGTGATAACCAGTATCTCCAGGGGTTGCCAAACGTCCCCTGGGAACCACTGATTTAATTCCACCAACATTGCTTGTGGGTTTACCATGAAGTACTGTAGTAGGTGCTGAGCAGACATAGCAGAACCAAATAGGTTTCCTCTCTGTCCTCACAGTCCAAGGTGGAGATGGTGGAAGGGGAGAGACATCGAACTAAACCACCACAGAAGTATTCATACATTACAAGTTATGCTAAGGTCTGGAAACAAAAGGATGGCATGGTATGGGGAGAACCTGAGAGGGATCTAATGGATGAAGGAGAAGCCAGATAAAAGCTTTCTGAGGAAATGACAGTTGATTGTTGAAGCACAAAGAGAAGTTTCTGGAGAAGAGGAATTGAAGGGGATTCAGCCAGGGGACAGCCTATTTGAGGGTTTGAAGGTGGAAAGAGAGAAGTACATGTAATGGGATGAAAGAGGGTCAGTGGGCATGAGGCTCAAAGAGCAAAGGGTGGAATAGAATGACAGGAGACAAAGGTGAGAAGGAAGTCAGGAGCCAAGATTTGCACAGCAAGATAGACCATGACGTGAATTCTATATTTCCTTCTAAGATCAGTGGTGAGCCAGGGCGACGTTTGAGCTAAGGAACCCCATGGTCTATGGGCACATTTAAATGATCACGGGATGTGGGGTGTAGCATGAACTGTGAAAGGAAAAGGCTGGAAGCAGTGAAGCCCCAAAGGGAAGGTTACTGCAGTGGAGCAGGTGAGATGGGGCGGTACCTTGCCCAATAGTGGAAGCAGTGGAGATAGAGACCTGGAGGCACACCTGCTGGTCACCTGCTAAATGTGGTCATCTCCTCCCAGACGGGTGACCTGCTTTCCCAGCACACCTGGGTACTGCCCTGTACATATTCTTCATGGCCCTTACCATTTATAATGTGCAACTTATTTTGTGGTAATTTTCTTTAATGTTTATCTCCCTTTCCAAGCTTTTTCCAGCCTAACCCTCATTCCAAAACTGGAGGACGTTTTGAGAGTAAACTAGGCAACTTTTGGGGACAGATTTTAGGCTGGAAGGGGAGCGATGAGAGAGAAAAAGGTTTCAAGGTTGACTCGAAGGTAGCATGAGTGCTGGATCTGTGAGTGTGCATTTACTGAGGGAGAGAGAATGCAGGAGGACCAGTCTGGAGCAATGGATGGAAAGAAGAGTGAAGTCCAAGAACTAAGTATGGGACTTATGAAGGCTGAAATTCCTCTGAGGCATTGTAGGGGATCGGAATTTGCCACCTCAAAATGTGTCTCCATGGATTGATTATTTTGAAGAACCAAAAGACTCAGAAAGAAATTTTGACCTTCCCCCTAACTGCCTAAAAGGATTTAAGATAGAAGGCCTGTTCCAGGAGGGAGCTATCACCATAGATAACTCTAGGTGTGGTAGACAGGAAGGCACCGAGCAAGGCCCATTTTATCAAAGTTGGGTCCCATTGTCTATAGGTGGCCCAACAAACATTTATTTACCAAACATTTGCTTTTCCATCTCCATGTGAATTGCCTGTCTCCACTCTGAAGTCCCAAACCACCACCCCCAACATCCTCCTTTGTCTTTAGCTGAAAATGGTATTTAAGGTGGTGGCTTCTGCCATTTTGGTGAGTCACTCAGTTTTCCTGGGTTTCTCCCATGTATACATGTTATTAAACTTTGTTGGATTTTCTCCTGTTATTCTGCCTCATGTCAATTTAATTCTCAGACCAGCCAGAAAGACCTACAGGGTAGAGGAATAGTTCTTCCTCCCCTACACCATTAAAGTAGATGATGTTAGCAGAACGTACAATTTTGGAGTTCTCCAGAGAGACGGGCTTGGAGACATGAATATAGGATTCTCTTAGCATGCAGAGGGTATGAAGGAGCCAGAACATAAGCCAGGAGACGTAAAGCCAGCAGCAGGCCCTGAGAACGCCACTAGTCACTAGAGTAGACAACAAAGGACAGAAAATGAATTTTGAGAAAGAGTCATCTAAAAGACTGCCAACTGCAAGTATGGTTCTTTTTTTTTTTTTTCTTTTGACAATCTAGATCATCCTTCTATAGCTTTGCTAAAGAGATGTTTTCACTGTAAAGCCCCCAAAGGAAGTGATAGCTTTTGCTCCAGGTTTCCTTCCAATTCTTTTGCTGTCCTTCTAATTCCTACTGGAGGTCATTCAGTAACCGTTTAACCATGGACAGGCAGGGGAATGCGCTATCTAGATATAAACACACGTGTATCACCCTCTGTTGGCTCTTTGTAATTGTTTTCTCAGGTGTGAGGCAATTGTAACATAATAGGACTATTAACAAATGCCAGTGCTTTCCTCTTTTCCCTGATAATCAAAGCGCCCATCTAAATGAAAAGGCTGACTGAATTCTTTGTGAGTCAAAATTTAGTTTTCAGGATCTCACCATTGCTGCTCCGAGTTCTGTCACTTGCATCTGCAAGAGAAATTGTGTTCTTGCTTCTCCAGGTTTCGGAATCAAAACAAGAGGATGTTTGGGCATGGTGAATTTTTAACGTGTGTGATGCAGGGCAAGACAGTGTGGTGTGTAAGGAAGGACCCGCTTTGCTGTGGAGAGAACATGTGACATTTCTTTTCAGGGTAACATGCACAGGTCAGCTCCATCCTGGAGACAGGCCAGCTGCCAGCCCAAAGACTGAAGGTGACTCCTGAGGCTGGCTGTTTCTGGACCATGCTCAGCGTCTGCCCTCATCCCTATTTATGAGGACAGATATTCAAAGCAATACTCCAGTTGGCTGGATTTCCCTTTGCCACATGCAGATAGATGGAAATATATGCATCTCTATTATAGATATGAGGAAGCATTTGTTAACAAGGAGAGACAAGTAAAAGTGGCTAAATTTGACTATGGAAAAATATGTTCATGAAGGGAATAGCCAAAAAGATGGTACCCACTCCATTTAGAAAAAGGAAGTCTGAAAAAAAAATATATAAAGACAAAAGAAAGACATCACTTAAATGAGGAGCAGAGTCTAGCAGAAAATTGTTTTCAGAGTCAGGCAAATCCGGCTCCCACACACCCATCATTTATTAGCACTGTGACCATATATCTGGGTCCCAGCCCCCTCATCTATAAAAAGAAGATGATGAGTTCTACCTTAAGAAGTTTTATAAGCATTAAATAGACTAATATATATCAAAGTGCCTAATGGCATGGCAGGGCGTGTGATTAATGTCCAGGATATTTTACTCTTTCATCAGAAAATGTTTCAACTATTTATATTTTTACTCTCATGTCTTAAGAATAGTGGTGGATACATCCATTTGCTGTAAAATATTTTTCACACCTTGGCAACACTTTAAGCATAGTCTCTATTAGAAAACCTATAAAAATTTCATAAATATGAAATTAGAGCCCGCAGGAATGTAAATTTTATTCTGTGGTTATGATGTGTGCCTCCAGGAAATGACCCGTCATATGCATAAAGCTGTATCACATTTATGCTTGATTTTGATGCCTGGATCGGGGAAATAAAGCTACCTTTTGCTTGACATAATTACCTCCCCAGTCTCCTTCTCTTTGATCTAAAATTGCCAAAATAAGGGAGAATTATAATAACTCCAGTGGCTCCCAACCAGGTTGGCGTTCATTATTTTAGTTAAGCATGACGGTGGTTCTCCTGGCTGATCAAGATGTGTAAAGTTAAAGGGGGTACGAATGTAGACCTAAACTTACCTACCCTTGGGAGAAACTATAAGATTTAAGTAGCACATTGAGCCTGCAAGCACGTTTGACGTACGTTATAGCTTTCAGTACTCAAATCCAAGGACATAAAGATGAAGAAGAAATACTCCCTTTCCCCAAAGGGAATATGGCTCAGTTGCACAGCTATACCTGAAGACAAATCATTGCTAAGCAGTGTGAAAAGGACTCACCTTCCCAGAGGCAGGGGCACAAGAACAAGTCCTTGTGAGTTGAGTGGATGTCCACTTGCTGGACATGTGTGTTTGACTTGTGGCCAAGCCAGAACAAAACCCTGGCCCACTACTCCTTCCCCACTTCCAAGAGGTACTCCTCTCTCAGTGAGTCAGCCAGGGTGTTGGCATGTCTTCAGGATGCCATCTTGAAATGTTTCTTACTAGCAGAGAAGGCAGGCCACAGAGGGATCCCCCTCACATTTCTCTCATTCAGACACCCTAGAGGTTCTCAACGGGATCCCAATCTAGGTCTCTTGTTTAATAACAAATGGAATGCCTTCTTTACCATCTTGAAATAAAACTCCTGAGTAACACACCTTACCACAATCATAATTTGAAAGTAAATTGATATAATGCCCTAGCCATGATAGAAAGGAAAATAGTTCTAATAAAATAATATGTATTCAACATATAACATATAAATGGTTAGGCACAATTGCACATGAAGATGTAACGACCTCCTTAGGACGCATAAGCAGAGGTTTAAGAAGAGATCAGAAGAGGTTCCTAAGGGAAAATGCAGGACATGAAAGTGTGGAATACAGAAGGCACTAGAATAACAACTAGCATTAGGATAAGGACCAACAGAGAAGGTTTCTTTGACTGTGGTACGAGAAAAAGGGAAATAAGTGAGGATAACGTGCCAAGGAAAAGCATAGACTGTCCATGGGGAGGAAACGAGGCAGCATGATAGGTCCTCACATGCGCATGGGTTGGCTTAGTTCTAAGTGTACTAACAATTGTTCTTCCTGGAATATGGAATGAAACAGGTCGTGACAAACTATCACAGAAAACACAGTCCTATGTGGAAACTCCCTTGTATGTTAAGATGATTCCAGTATGGTCAGTGGAGGTCATATCTGTGACATGATTTTCCAAAATGGTGCTCTAGATTTGGTAAAAGTCTTAAGCAAAACAAAGTATAATCTCACTTCACGCACACATATGACACTTAGATGCCTTAAGAAAATCATTGTGTCTTAACATCATGGAGAAAAAGTACTTGAGTTTACAGGGAAAAAAGAGTTAAATTCTAGACTCAGATAATTGTGAAATTTTATGAAAAGATATAATTGTGAAATCTTCACCTCGAGGGGTATCTAGGAAGCCTTTCGAGAATCATGCAGGATGTGGGTCAATTCTTTGCTGTGGGGCTGCCTACGAGTTCTAGGATGTCTTGCATAGCTGACCCCACCTAGAAACACCTGAAGTGTCATTATTTATTGCAACTGCTAAAATTGGCCTCTCAAATTCCCAATGTGCTCCCTAAGGGGGCAGCATCTTCCTCATTCAGAATTATTACAAGTCCTAGATGTCAATGACAAGATTAGCTAATTACGAACTGAGAAACTATTGCCCTCTGAGAGGATGAATGGTAGGGGAGAGTGTTCAGGGAAGAGAGGAAAAAAGAGAATGACAAGGTAAATACCAGCTGAGGGTCATGATTTAGATATTGGGCCCAAACTCACACAACTTCTGAGCTACTTAACTGCTGCTATCCCCTCGGGTCCTACAGACCCCAGGCCCTTCCCACTACTACACACTGAGAATGAATGACTGGAGAACGTTCATCCTCTTTGTTCATTACACAATTGGTTTCTTGCAGGAGGCTGCATGTAATGTACGCCCAACCCAAACACTAGCCCATTTGAAGGCATTGCTTTGTCCTGAAGCAGAACCCAACATAACCAAGAACACCAATCTCTCACTCACCCTCAAATAACAAAGTTCCAATTCTCAAAGATATAAGGTTAGTCTATGTATGGCTAAGGTAACATTTGCATTGATAAAGTTCTTATTTCTCTCAACGTCTTTAACATGTGGGGAGCAGTGACTGACCCAGGTGAGCAGAGATCTGAAAATAGGTATCTTCTCCCGCGGGAGCCATCCTCTCTGCATGCCATTTTCATCCGTTAACACTTCTGGCTCATCCATGCGAGAAGGAGGCTGTAAATCAGAGGGTTCATCTGCGTTCTAAGTGTAAACGTGGAGGACGAAAGGGCTAGGCGTCCCCAGCCGCCATAACGTACACTTCACAAGTAGGAAAAGCGAAGGAGGGGCCTCCGGGAAAAGAAGTCACCTGGAGAGAGAAAGCAGAAAACAGAACATGGGAGCAGGAGCCCGAGAGGTGACTAACAGCATGAGGAATTGACATTGACCCGTCCCGGCGGTTGGCACGAGGCCAAAAGCAAGACAACACCGTGGCCCTGTGACTTACTGTGGCATCCTCTGAGGAGGAGGATTTGCATCTCCAGGTGAGACTCGCTGCTGTAAATTATGGTGAGAAAGGCGTGCACAGACAGACTTGAATCTATTGTCCCAAGAGAAGGCACAAGGAGGGTGAGAGATCTTATAGGATCGCTGTGAGGAGCTGGAGAATGATGTCAGACCTGTACCTTTGAAAAACTCATCTTGCCAAGGCTGATGAGTGGGAGTTTTGACAATTCTGTCAAACCCTTCAAGTCTTAAATGAAAGTTCCAGTCATCCCTTCTCTAAAACTAGTGGAATTGCACGTTTCCATTGTCATGCAAATCAACTTCCCAGATATGCCTATTTGCGAGTTAGTAGGGTTTTGGGGCAGCTTGGGGTGGGAACGGATACAGAGTTTATAATTGATTCCTTCAACAGCTACGTTTGGAATGATGTGCCTTGAAGAAGTGATTTGAATGTAATATTTTACGGATGAGGGACTTTGGCCTTCCCTCATATGTGGGAACTATCCAAGTAAGAGAGAACTTCAAGTTCCGCGCGACAATCAACAAAATAATATCCCATCCTTTCCCCTATCCAAACCAAGCAACTTGAGACTTTAAAGACAGCTCAGTCTACACGAATGGAACATCTTCTCTTTGTAAAGAACTGCTCTCTCAGCATTAAGAAATGAATAAGGCTTGGTCCAGAAGAAATGGGGAAACGAATCTTGCACGGAAAGAGGGCAAAAAATAGAACAGTGGTTGCCAGGAGTTGGGGGTAGGGGAAATGGGAGTTTTCGTTCAACGGAGTTTCAATTATACAAGATGAATAAGTTCTAGAGTTTTCAGAAAACTGTTCCATCAATAAACTTCCCCATCTCCATCACGACCAAATATTGTCAGATATTGAGGTGAGGGACGGGGAGTTGAAAGAGGTCTGTGGTTTTGTTTATTTGGGTGATTGTTTTAAAACTGTTTTAATGCTACTGGAGGAGAGTCATCTCTAAGCAAACAAGAGAACATATATCATCCTCTGAATTCCAGAAGAAACGATAAAAGAGTTGACAGTCTCTGAGAAAGCAGTTGAAATGGGAGAGGGGATGAGGTGGGAAAAGGAAGTGCCTTTTTTTGTTATAAGCCTTTTTGAACCATAACTGACTTCTAAAATTATTTGCATGTAATTGTTCAAATACACTTAAATGCAACATCCCACTGTCTAATCTTTGTATACCAAAAGCTAATGTGATCTTCTGAAATCTGATTATTACTCTCCTATTTAAAATTCTTCAGCACAACCCAAAATGCCCTTAAAATAAAGTTGTAATGCTCTAATACAGCCTAAGGGACCTTCCACTACTCCTCATCTCTCCTCACCTCTCCTTCTCACCTCAAATCTGGGTTAGTTACCCCCTGACCTGTTTTATAGTACTTGGGGCTTTTCCTTTCACATCAGAACTTTTCTGCGCCTCCTCTGTGCTCCAGGTTCCCTAAAGATAGAAACTTTCTCTTTGTTCATGGTTATTTCGGTGCCAACACCATTGCTATACCTATATTTATGAAGTGAATGGACACACATTCTTATCTCATTTCCCTGACCAATGAGTGGCAAAAAACTCAGGTTGTCAGAAAAGACACCTCAATGAGTGTTTACTGAAAAGGGAAAGAACTCAGTGGTTCTATTTGCTGAGGTGGTGAAAATAACACGCCTCCCAGATATGCCCAGTAATATTAGCACATTCCTCTCAGGGAAGAAATTCTCATTTCAACATTCCCCCAAGCCCACTTTGTCCTAAAGGGGTAGAAGGATGTATGTGGCAAAAAATGTAAGTTAAGAAAAATAAACTGGAAACAACAGAGAATTAACATGATTGGTTACAGGCATTTAAATGGGAAACCTAAAATCCGCAGGTTGGGTGTCTAAAAGTCTTCTAACGCAGTAAGCTCCAAACCTCAATCCTTGGACTTGCTGCATCGAAGACAGATGAGGAACTTGCCAGAGAACATGCAAGTTGGAGCTTCACTGCCAACTTGCTGGATCAGACTCTGGGGGTGAGGCTTAGAACACGGCATTTGCTAAAAATTCCCCATGTTGTTCTGATGGGTATCCAGGTTGGGAACCATGGATCTAGGCCAGCCTCCATGCAAGACTTGGATAGCCCTGTGGCATTTCTGAGAGATGGTCATTCAGTCTCTGAAATCCTTTGATTACAAACTCACTGCTTTCCATGGAAGCTTATTCTAGTTTCAGAAATGTCAAATGGTAGGAAAGTATTCACTTTACATTAACTATACCTGTCCCCTTTTAACTTTCACTGGCACTTATATGCTCTTGGAAGATCAACAGAATAAATCTAACCCTTTCTCCCCTTTTACAGCCCTTTAAATATTGGGAAAGGGCTACCATGTTGCGTTCATTATCTATTGCTGTGAATCCAATAATCAAATAATCTCAAATTTAGTGACCTGAAACAACAACATTTATTGCAATTTCTGCAGATCAAGGCTCTGGGTATGGCTGAACTGGGTCCTCCACTTCAGAAGGGTCTCTCCCAGGATGCAAATCAAGCTGGGGTCAGGGCTATGGTCTCAGCTCCACAACGTACGTGGGAAGGATGTGCTCCCAAGCTCCCTGATGTGCTTGTCGAGAGGATCCAGCTCCTCACGAACTGATGGACAGAGATCCCCTCCGTTCCACGCTGCCGTTAGATGAGATCATGCGGGTGAGTCCCCCACCATGCCATTAGTGCCCTTCTAAGAAGAGGAAGAGACATCACAGCTTGCTCTCTCTCCACCATGGGAAGACACAGCGAGAAGTCGGCCATCTGCAAGCCAGGCAGAGGTTCCCCACCAGAACTTGACCACGCTGGCACCTTCATCTTGACTTCCAGCCTCCAGAACTGTGAGAAACACATGTCTGTGCTTTAAGCCGCCCAGTCTGTGGTATTTTGTTATGGCAGCCTGAGCTAATTAAGACAACAACCTCGTCTCAGATCACCTTTTCTGTACTCTATTCACTGAAAAGGAGTCACTACAAGTACTGCACACACAGAAGCGGAGAGAATGACACAGGTGTGTGAGTATCGGGAGCTGAGGGTCATTGGGAGCCATTCTAGAAGGCCCCCTACCACACATGTGGTTCTCAGTTTCCTTTCCTCCAGATCCCCATTTCACTTAACAATCTCTCGTAAACCCACGTTTGCATTTCTTCATTCTCTGCGCTAGTCTTAGCTTGCACTGTGACCTTTGGCCATCGCTCTTCCAACATCTCATTCAAAAACGAAAACAAGAAGGATCTCTGTCTCTCCTTTTGCCAAGTTCCAGTTGTTGTTTTTTTTTAATGTTAGGAAATTTTATTTCAATCTGTCCGCAATATTCAGGATACTTTTCACCTAAGTCCACAAGCGACGAGTCAGAGGAGAAGTCTGGATGTGTGAAAGTGTGTGGTGACACCCACTGTCCAACAATAGTTCTCGCTTTTCTTTTCTTGTTTCTGCTTGACGTCTCAAAATCTGTATTACGTATGAAGTCTCATCGCTCCAGCCGGGAAAACTTTGTTCTCCAATCGCCTCGAAGCTTTGGACACACACAGAAACTCCATAGTGCCACAGATACACCTGGAGGAGCATCCCTCAGATTATTCTGAACTCTTCCTAATCTCAGCAGTTTGAAATGCACACGCCGAGTAACCCTCAGCAGAACTGACACAGGTCTACAAAGATGATCTGATGGTTAGAATCGGCTAGGGGATTTTATTTTTAGTTTCCTTTGGTCTGTTTCAAGTCACAGACAGATTACCATTGTAAGAATACGGCAGAACATTTTATTTAAGGTTCAATAGATCAGTTTATCTGGCAGCCATAGCTTCCCAACTTAAAGTGAGTGAATTCATAAATATGCTGGGCTCCTAGAAAAAAATACAACAAACCCTCTGCATTTCCAATTTCTTCCATATGAGACTTCGTGTATTAAAAATGTACACCACCAAGTCAGTCAAGGTCTACTCCCTCCTCCCAAATGGTGCTGTAAACCACTGCCATTAACATTTTTATTGTTAAATCCATACAGGACTTACCTTGGGTGTCTATATAGTGAAAGTGCATTGGGAACAAGCCCAGAACAGAGCAAGCATATATGATCGACTAAATGCCTGCTTGCTTTCTTCCTTTGGCTTGTATCAACTGTCACAGATAAAATATAATTTCCAGGTAGTATGGCGAAAAAAAAAATTCACGTGCCTTTGAATTATATAGATTTCAGTGCACAGCTGAATTAATTAAGCCACTTGAGAGTGTGTACAAATAATCGACCCTTTCTAAGCCTACTTCCCTATCATTTAAAACTGTGAATAATAATATTGATGATGATGATGGTGATAGTTCAAAAGGTTAAGGATGCAAGAACAAAGTGTATGTATGTTGCTTATTCTATTTCCTTCTGCTATTTCTAGAGCTCACTAAGAAGTTCCTTCCAGACAGAAATACGTGTTACTGGAAATATTTGGTACAATGTATTGAGACCCCGCAGAAATTTAACACTTAAGGGACATTAAGTTATGAGCAGAAAAGGAAAATCTCAGCAATATATTGAACAGAGGAAGGCTTTGGTGAGATTGTGATGTAAGTCAAGGACATGAAGATGGGGTTTCTGTCCAAGAGGAGACTAGGATTCTGAAAATTGCTCACTGCTTTCCATGAAAGCTCCCTTCCCATAATTATATATCCCCTCACCCTGAATCTTACTAATATTTCTCTCTCTCTCCTGAACTTTAAACTTATCATTTCCCCAAGAAGGTATGGTAGAATTTCCCACGGACTACTTTATACATTCAATATGCATTTGCTCCTCTCGAATACCATGGCAGTCCACGTAGAAGCTACACAGACTCATTTAGAGCACCATTAGGTGCAAAGATTTGCGTTACTAACTGACGTTTGTAATTCCTCCCTCTTTTTCTCCACAGAATGAATGAAGCAATGGAAGAATGGATTCACTCAAAATCATATCTGAGAGAAGTCTTCACGGATTCATGCTATTTCTTTTTAACCAGGTGTGCAGGTGCAATAATTTGTCTCCATTCATAACTGCAGGGTTCTGACAGGTGATTCTGCAGTCTCATCACTTTTATAAGGGAATTTTCTTTTTTCAGCTGCTTTTTCACGTTAGTCACAGACTAGGTAGAGTTTGCCACATTTGGTGTCTTTGTCATCTGCATAATATTTGGAGAGGGGAAGACAGGACACACAGGAAATAATTTTAAAACAATGAGAATCGGCTGCCACGGGTGAAAGATTCATGCCGTAAACCAGCAGGACATCGTAATGTCGGTCTCGTGTTTGTATCACTACGAGCTGTGGGTCTGCATCATCAGAGAGTGTGGGATTGTGTCAGCAGACATAAGAGAGAGGCGGGGAGACAGCCACAAGGACGAAGGTGGGGTTCAAGACAGACGTGGACATTCTTTCTACGGTGGTGGAGTGGGCAGCCAAGGAGTGAAGTTGTCTTCTTCCAAAAAGGAAGAATAAAAAGACTGCATGGAAAACATGTGAGCAATTACATTTATACTCTTTTAAACAAAATTGTATACGTAATGGACAGATATACTAAAAAATTAAAGTGTAAAATGTTAAATTTGCAAAATCTCTAAATAAAAATAAACATGCTTGGGAAACCAACACTTCTGTAGCTTCAAGGAACACTCGAGTGAAAGATGATGAGCCGGTTACTGAAGGAAAGTGAGTCCTGGGAGACAGCCACGGCTGTGGGCCTCAGGGATTATGAGTGGACCGTATAAGAGGATGCAGTAGGGACTAAATATTGCTACTGCACAGAATGTCTTAGGACCGCATATGGTGGAAAAAAAAGAATACCTCGGCAACTTCTCCCAGGAGATGCTTCAGAGCTGCTCTTCAAAGCACCTGAGGAAACACTAACCAGGCTTTGCTGGTCCTGGAGAAATAAAAATCACACATCACCTGTGGGAGAGTGGCTTTCAAGTGAATGGGGAGAATTAAGACAGAAAGAAATAGCTCAGGGGGATCATTCCCAGCCCACTCGCATGGTCTGATCAAATGTAGCACTCAGCCCTGGGCACCTGCAGGAAGGAAATGTATGAGATGGACTGAGCAGAAGAGGAAGTGTAGTGGTGCAGTGTCAAAGGCCACGTATTCTTCTCCTTCGGAACACTGTGGATGGGGATGGATGGATTTCTGGCTCCTCTTGGACCATGACATAGGTAGCCTTAAGCACCACCTCCCCCAGCCTCCTGGAGGGGAGACAGGAGCAGTGAGAGTTGGAATGTTGGGTTGGCAGCCTTATTCAAACAGGATAGGTCCAGGGTATGAACCTCGGCAGGCCATACCTGGGTGACCTGGGTGCAGGTGCTGTGGAGCTTCCTACAGAATCCCCGTTTCTCCCTCCCATTGTGTCCCCAACTCTGAGCCCTGCCCCAGCGGCTGTGAAGGAGAGCAGAACCTGTCACTCAAGGCTCCTTCTCCCCCAGATCTCCACAGCAGAAACAGGCCTTCTTTCTCACTGGTTTGTTTACACCTAAGACCTCTTCGAAAAAGCAGGTGGCTGGTGGTACATGATCAAAATCAGCTCACTGACTTGACCTTACTTAAGAAAACAAAGTTAAATTAATACTACTGCTAATAATAATTTAAGAAACCTTGTTGGGTCAATTCCCAGTGTCATTACGAAAATGTCTCTGATCTAATATACACTCTAAACCAAAACATTTAGTACCACTTTGACAAATTCTGTTGAGATCGCCAGATAGCGTGTTCTATATTTTAAAAATCCTCCCATATTTAGACTGGCACCTACTTTTCTTTTCTCACTTACCAAGAGAAGATGATCTTAGCTGGAGCTTTAAGAAACTTCCTATGTACTTTTAAATGGAGAGTCAATTTTTTCAATTTTAATATACCTTAACATAGTAAACTTGCAAAAGTCTGACACTTGACAAGAATAATATCTGTATGCAACTGGAACATGGCTGTAACAAACGTCCAATCTATATCAAACAGCAAGAATGCTAACTTCGTCTTTGTTTCTACTCATGAGCTTAATTGAATCCTTATAGAGGGATTTACTGTCTTATTATATAAGGTGGTTATTGACTTGGCCATTCTCTAAACTCTCTTCCCTTTGACCAGAATATCAGTTAGGGACAAGTGAAAGACAAGGAGATATAAGGAAGACTTATTTAATAGTAGCTGAAAACTTACATGGATATATACATACATATATGTACACATATAATTAGCATAAATATGAATATACAAAATAGCACAAACTCACATATAAACTTGCATATATACATAAAGTTTATGCTACTATATATATACAGTAGCATAAATTCACATAGATATACATAGTAGTGAAAAAGAAGAAAAAGTCAAGACACCTTGATCTTCACAGCAATTTAGCAAAAAAGTAGTTATATGTCCTAGGTTTGAATATCTAGGAATAAATAAAGTCTTTCCACTAAACCAGAAACATAGGCATATGGCTAATTCTTGATCTCTCTACTGTTAGACAAGATCATCTCTAATTTTCCATGTAAAAGGAAAACCACAGACTCACCATAACCTCCAGGAGACACTTGGGGTCAAGTTCCCCTAACTGGTCTGTGGGTTCCAGGAAGGCAGGAATTCTTGCCCCTCTGATACTCTTAAATATCCTGGACATAGGACAGAAGGCAGCACCCAGGAGGTGTCACGGAAAGAACGGACATCAGGCAGTTTGCAAGGACACGCTCTTTGGAACACCAAGAACCTGGAGGTAGCCAGGCTGCCTGGCTGAGGACCAGGCTGAGGATGACCTGGCTGACGATGAGTTTAGCTCAATCATCGAGGGATCCTACACTGTGTAATTATTCCCTTACATAAACCTCAGTGTTTGTTAGTGCAAATTCTTCTGGATTGCTGACCTAACCCCACTTTTATGAAAGGACAAGGGCCTGGCAAGAATTCCACCTCCTTCTTAACGGGAAAAAATGCCTACCTGAGCAGAAATGTCACGCACACTTGTGCACTCCAAAGGGGACACGGGGGCAGCCAAAATCTCTCTAAAAAGCACGGCACCTGTCCCTGCGTTCTGAAGCCGCCCCATTCTTTCAAGTTCTACATCCTTGCTAAATAAATTGAACATACAGGGCAGCCTGAAGATCATCACTTCTGGGCCAGTCTGTAACCTAATTCACAGCTCACGAGAAGGTACACACAGTCAGTAGTTTTCTAGTAGTTGTGCTGGATTTTTGCAGGGTCACACACATTGCTTTGATTATCACTGCGAGCGATACATACACTTGTATATAGGCAACGTGGGGATGCAGGCACTGTTCGAGACCATGGAGGAGAATGTTTCTGCTCTTAGCCCTGTGCTTAAAAAAATGTATCTATAAACAGGATTTTCTATCCATGTGCCCTCATATTAAGCAGAAAATGGAAAGCTGCCCCGCAGGTGCACACACACATTACATCATTGCTTTTCAAGGCAGAGTACTGGTCTTCTCCCCTGCCCCCAGTCCCTCTGCCTTCACAGAAGGCAACTCTCGGGAAAATGACAGGATTAAAAGTACAAGGAGGCTATCCACAGCACAGAGGGTCCTGGTACGTGTGAGTCCAGGATACAGGATGCCGAGCGGGTTGAGGCAGGCAGGGCTCTGGCATTAAGGCACCTGGGGAGCCAGGGGATTAACCACATTAATCCAGAAGGGGAAAGAAAAAATAATCTAGTAATGGGATAAGAGGAGTTTTCACAGCAAACAGCAGCACTGCATGAACTAATGCCTACTGGTGCCAGGAAATACACTCCTAGAGTGTGAACCTGAAATAATAGCATTAAAGCTCCCCCAGAACAAGGGAACAGAGAGAAGTGCAAAGGAGAAGGCACAGACCCGGTCTGTTGGCACAAATCAGGCCTAGATAAATCTCTCTTCATTAAAAGGCTTAAGAAAAGAAGTGAAAATCAACATGGATCTAAGAAAAAAAAAAAGTAAGAACAAGGAAACACAATATCTACCTGAAGATTAAGAAGGACCCACTCCCACCAAGATGGCATCTGGAATTTTTCTTTTTCTGAACTATGAAGATAAAGGAAAAGGGTGCTTCAAGAATTCAGACAAGAAAAAATAAAAAGAATAAAAACAGGCTACCCAGAAGGAGTCAAATTATATGGTGCTCAGAAATTTCATATGGAAGCCTGAATCTGAAATGTCTTTTTCCTCTTAAGTAGGAAAACTGGTATCCAAAGAGGTTTATACCCAACCAAGAGGTCTGTCATGTGTAAAAGCAAAGAGAAAAAGCATTCTCAAATATTCAAGGATTCCATTTTTTTATAATCCAAATACTCTTCTCAAAAATAAAATCTACTTCAACTCACCAAGGGATAAAACACAAATAAGAACTCAGAATGGAGAAATCATGGGTTACAACCATGGGACTACTAATGCCAGAAAAGCAGAGTATTTCATACCAAAAAAAGTTTCAAATATGGTTATCCAAATGAATTAAATGCAAAAAGTTGTTGAAAGGGGTATACTGATTGTAACATGCTTAACAAAAAGAATTTGCGTTTGAAATCCCATATTCTATTTGAAAAGCATATGAAAGTCTGAGTTAATAAAATATCAACTGCCCTCACTGGATATAATAGGTGTTAAAACATAATCATTTCATTTATGATATTGAACAATTTTCAGTGATAATGAAAATAACTAATATTTATGAGACACCTATCAGGTGCCAGGCATTCTTCTCAGCATTTTTCCTGTAGATTTGTAATATGGGTTCAACAATTGTCTTAGTCCGTTTGGGCTGCTATAACAGAATACCACAGGCTTATAAACAACAGACATTTATTTCTCATGGTTTTGAAGTCTGGAAGTCCGAGATCAAGGTGCTGGCAGATTTGGTGTCTGGTGAGGACCCACTACCTGGTTCAGGAATGGCCGTCTTCTCGCTGTGTCCTCACACAGTGGAAGGGGTGACAGAGCCCTCTGGGGTCTCTTTATAAGGACACTAATCCCATTCACCGGGCCTCCACCTTCATGATCTAATCACCCCCCAAAGACACCACCTCCTGATCCTACCACCTTGGGGGTTGGGATTCAACATATAAATTTTGCGGAGACACAAGCTTTCAGTCTGTAGCAACAATGCTCTTAAAAAAACTAAAAGGGCACCACGAGCATATTTTAAAAGCAGGATCTGCCTTCCAATCTTTGGAAAAGATGTAAACAAACAAGACATAATCATATGACAAAAGACAGAAGACAAAGGAAACAGCAAGAAAGCCTTAAACTCCCTCATTAGCAAGGAGACAGAAACCACTCACACGTGCTATTCTGCTGGAATAGAAAAAAGGTTAAACTCCCACCAAAACAGACAAAGTCTCTCAAATTGGGGTAAAAGAAAACAAATCCAAACATTTCGGGGAAAATAACAGCCTAAGAACAGGTCTTTTACTCCTCTGCTCTTAGTTAACAAAACCTATAGAACCTGACAAAAATTACCAAAGGAAACAGAAAAGAGGGAAGAACAACAATTGTGGTGCTCAGGCTAGCAACCAGCACCAAGAGATGCCACCTACTTCAAAGGAAATGCTGCCATGTTTAGAGCAAATGGGCCCAAATTCAAGAGGCCACCAGAAGCAGCTCTCCCCACTCTTTTTACTGAAAGACGGGCATAATTTTGTACGAAATAGGTGGAAGATAACCTGGAAAACTCAAGTAGCATCATCGATGTTGAACCTACAAAGGGCAGGGTTGTGTCCAGCCCACAAGAGGTAGAAAAAGCTCACCATCAATGGTTGTCAAGCCAACGTGTTAACAAGGAAGGGAAAGATCGGCCACTACTTGCAGGTTTTCTCTAAACTGGCTGTTAACGGCAATCTCAGACGCCCCCATTTGGGGTAAAAGAGGAGGAGGAAGGGACTGGGAATCCTGGATCTTGAAGCAAGAGCTAAGTGTGCAAGAGATGTGGACCAATCTGTTTGAAGCCATCCCCAGAGCTGCAGAATGAGAGCAGAAAGATGACCGGCAAAGAAGCTAAGCCCCCAGGTGAGAGTTGGGCCTGGAAGCCAGGAGCCACCCCCAACTTATATAGGCTGGAACCCTCAATCCTGGCGTGCAGTTCTTGTCCTTCTGCCCCTCAGTGGCTGGAATTGTGCTACTCAGGTGCTGCCCACACTCGGAATCTACGGTGGAGGTCAGCACTTCCTGGGCCCCTCTGTACATTCCTCACTGTTGACTTGTCTGTGTACAAACCAGAGCTGAATCAAGATCTGCCTTAGAATAGATCTGAGGTTATCCCAGACTTCTTCCTCAAGACACACACACACAGAGGCACGGAGACACACACAGGTGTATTTAGAAAAAAACTAGTAAAAGGGGCCATTCATACCATGAAAAAATGGTATGAATAGGAAAAGAAAATGCAAAAAGAAACGCAAATCTACATTTTCACAATACCAATTTTGTATAAAAAGCATACCTATAATATATACATATAATTATAATGTAGATGTATGGACAGTTAGATAAGATGAGAGGTAGACAGATGGTAGATCATAGATTGATTGATCGATAGGTAGGTAGATAGATGGATAGATACATAGACATATAGATAGATAGGGAGAAAGTTCATGGGAATAGATAGATGGACGGAAAGACAGACAGATTGACAGATATTCAGGTATCTGTCTATCTCTATTTGGACTCCATTTGGAGTCACTCATCAACACGACTGTAACAATTACAGCTCAGTGACCTAGAGAAAATTATATAACTCTCTGAGCTTTAGTTTCCTCATCTGTAAAGCAGGAATAATAATGTACGTTTAGTCTAGTTCTTGTAAAGATCAGAGAGCTATTATCTGTCATGAGCCTGACCCATAAGTGTTTTCCAACAAATAACAGTTTCCTGCCTCTTCCAATTTAGAATTACATGTATCCATAAAGCCTTTTTTAAAAAATAAGCAGGATTAAATCCTGGACCATTTTGGAGCAAATGAAGATCACATCCCAAACTGTAAATATATCTGTCCTATAATTGTGCATTATATTTTAAGAAAGCTGTCAGAGATATCCAGAAGTATTACATAAGTAACTATATTTCTTAAAGAAAAAAAAAAACCCAGAATACAGAGAGAATTAGACCATAAACAGATCTAGATGATCTTTCTATCTTTATCAGGCAAGGCCAGAAGGGAGCAGACAGGGAAAGTGAGGGATCATTTCAATCCATCGCAGTGACCCAATGCAAGTAAGTAATTGTGTTCCCTTCTGAATGGGGGTGTCATTACCCTGCTGCATGAAAGATTTCCAGCATCACTTTATTCAGTGCTGATTTTATAGCTTTCTTCTTGTTCTGTAATCAATCAGACCATCTTAGCAGCTCTAAGGACCTGGTTCTTAAAATACCTGGGCAGGGAAAGGTTTCCGTGAAATTCGAACTTTGCCTGGCTTCTGGCTTGACTCATCTGGTCTCCGTACTGTATTTTATGATATTCATGTAACATGGCTGTGGTCCCCAAGAAGTTTCCATGCCCTAATCCCCAAGACTGTGACTCTGTGACCTTATGTGGCAAGAGGGACTTTGGAGATAGCATCAAGGTAATGAATCTATTGACCCTAAAACAGGAAGATAATCCTGGACTATCTGGGTAGGTGCTATGTAACCACATGAGCCTGCAGAGGAGGAAGCAGAAGCAGCAGGTAGATGCTGTAGGATTGGGAGTTGAAGAAATCTGAAGCATGAGAGGGATTCTAACTGTCATTGCTGACTTTGAAGATGGAGAAAGGGTGCCCCAAGGCAAAGAGTTCTGGGGGCCTCCAGAAGCTGGGAACGACCCTGCCTGACAGCCAGCATGGAAATACTGACCGCTTTCCAACCGTTACATGGAACTGAATTCTGACAACAAGCTGAGTGAATTTGGAAGCAGATTCTCCCCCAGAATCTTCAGATTAGAGCCTAGCATGGCTGGCCAACACCTTGACTTCAGCCTCATGACACTCTAAGCAGAGGAACCAGCCACATCACTACTGACTTACAGAACTGTGAAATAATAAACTTGCATTGTTTTCAGCTGCAACATTTGTAGTAATTTGTTAAGGCAGTAAGAGAAAACTAATATAATGATATTATAACATGGCATATTTATATGCAAAGATGCATGGGAAAATCTAGTTAAAGCGCATAAACAACAAAGAAAAGGATATTTCCTGAGAAATCTGACTTTTGCCAAAGAAAGAAAAATGTCAGTGTTTACTCTCCCCAAGTGGAAAGAAAGATTCCTTGAACTCTCCAAGTTTATAGACTATTTTCATCAGTTATACATTCTAATAATAATAATGTTATAATCATATTTAAAAACTTATATATTATGTATAACATTATATATAGCATAACAATAAGTTGTACTTTCTAATAAAACAATTTAAAATGTTGCATTTCATGTATATATCATTTTGCATTTGTTTGTATTTATATAGAACATGCACATGTATATTTAACATCCAATAACCTGTAAATGTTATGTTACAGATTTATAATTTGCTTTTTAACTTCTCCCCCAACTTGCCCCACCTCACAGACTGTATTAATTTTCTAGTCCTGCCAGAACAAATTGCCACAAATTTGGTGGCTTAAAAAATGCAAATTTACTATTTGATAGTTCTATAAATCAGAATGTTGACTTGGATCTTACGGGGCTGAAGTTAAGGTGTTGGCAGGATTGCGTTCTCCTGCCTTTCCCAGCTTCTAGAGGCTGCCTGCATTCCTTGGCTGGTGGCCCCTTCCTCCATCTTCAAAGCCTGCAATGTTGCATCTTTCAGATTACAGATTTCAGATTCACATTTCTCCACAGTCACTTTTCCCTCGGAATACAACTGGGAAAGATTCTCCAATCCTAAGGACTCATGTGATTAGTTTGGACCCACTTGGATAATCCAGTATAGACTCCCCACCTCAATATTCATAACAATCACAATTGCAAAGTCCACTTGGCCAGATAAGAAAATATAGTCACAAGGTCTGGGGATGAGGAAGTGGACATCTGCCCTATGGTCTATAATGGACAGGGAGCTGACACTTAGTAATTACTTGTTTATAAATGATCCACGATTGGTCCCTATAGAAAACTCATATGAGACAACTCATAGGTGTCCCAAATTCCTATTTTCTGTCCATGCCATCCATGACCAGACCACGGAGAAGCAAGAAAAACAGATGGGGTCAGGAAAAATCCTACACATTGGCCAAATCAACATCCAAACACAACTATTACGTGTATATTTTGGCACTGCTAAGTTCATTGAATTTTTACCACCAAGGTTACAAATGTGGTTTCCATGTCCTTGTTTCAACATGGACATGGATGACAGGAGACAGAATCGAGTTAAACAATTAGTCTATGATACATAGGAAGTGAGTGTAAGCTTTTAAATGTTACCAAGAGTATAGATTATCAATGTGGAGATCATCTCAATCTTTGGCTACATCTTTCACCTCCAGACAAGAACAAACAATACACTCTATGGATTGAGGAGGAAAAAAAATCATTCCTCAGCCCCTTAAAAGTATCTGCCATCACATCAGGCTTGTGCCCAATGAGCAGGGAGTCCTTAATTCAGTTGCCTGAGCTTTAACAGGGAAGCTTGGATAGAAAGAACAGCAGCCACCACGATGGAAAATTTTCCCCTCATGTCTGGTTAGTTTTGTCACACTCGAAAAAACTCAAGAGAGCAGCCTACTATCAGCACGTTGTGCTCTTTTGCACACACATGTGTGCACATGTCCACAGGAAAGGGAGTTCGAATTCCTGTATCCTAACCCTGGCTCCACCATCCATCCTCTGGATGGCCTTAGTATTTCATCTTCCTGGTCTCGCATCCCACATTTTAAAATCGAAAGTTATACTCCGGGTGGTTAACATCTTTTCCACTCCCATCTCCAGAATCTGGAATTCTATAAACATATACGTGTCAAGCAAGTGTTGACCGCAATGCTGAACCCATCTGTGGCTCTCAGTGGAAAAAAGTCCCACCCTTTCTGCAGGGAGAAACTGATTTTCATCACTCTGGTGACGAAAGGAGGTTACACTGGCTAACTTCTTCCCAGGGAGGGGACCTGCCATCCCAGGAGACTAATTCCACTTTATAAGACAGCAGATGCAATGTAATATCTATTTCTAGCAAAAAAAAAAAAAAAACAAAACAAACCCAAACAAAACAAAACAAACTCAGGAAGTGCAATATCTTATAATTATCTCTACACAATAGAAATACAAATGTATAATCAAAATTTAAATGACATACTCAAGTTCTTATTAACTCATCCATTTCCATAGAAATAAAGACAAAATCAGTTTTGAACACCACTCTGTTGCCAGTTACACGCGCATCAGTGATGGCCAGGATGGAAATGACCTCTTATACTAGGTTCGCTCTCTTATCCCTTGTCAGTGAGGGATTATTAGCTAAAATATTCTTTCCAGAGCTTCTTTTGATGATTTGGAAAGAAAATAAAGCGAAATGTAGTGAAGGAGAAAATCCTCCAGAACGTTTATCCTCCGTCTTTAGAACATGATCTCAAGATTCCGCCGAGTCAATCCATTTGCCTCGGCAATTTCAAGTTTGGCCAAATGCTCAAAATATGGCAAGTGGACGGAGGCATCCAGTCACTGCCATCTGTCTCTCAGAATTAAAATAGCCATGCAGTTAACCCAGCCCAAAAAACTCTGAGGAACTTGGGCTAGGATGAGCTAGCAAGGATCTTGTGTTGATGGCATTTCAAGTTGCCCAGGGTAGAAAGGTGTAGGTATGACGTATATTTTTAAATAGTTTCCAAATGCTTCTGACATCTTAAACTCTCCTAGCCAAACTTTTTGGACTTAAGAGACACAGCCTCAAAACTACTCAACCCCTCATTGTGGTCCATTTGGTGATTAACTCAGACCATCACAAAACTGATATAGTACGTTCAACCAGATAAATCATGTGAGCTGGCTGGAGAAGGGTGAAATTTTGTAGCAGACAAAGCATGAAATGGGAATTCTGCTATTTGGGGATTGTTTGTTGGTTGTTTGCTATTTTTCCAGCAAAACGTCCTTATCAAAACTTCTACCTCGTCTGGGCCTCAGTATTTCTTTGCTAGTAGAATGCAGAAGTTGAACTGAAAGCTGTCCATGCGCCATCAACTCATACACCTCTGGAGGCCTTCAACTGGGAGAATTTCTTCCCTAAATGTCATTGAACCCAAGCAGGTTCCCTTTCTGTCAGCTTTATCCCTGCTATGTACTTGAAGTCTTCCTGACAGATGAGTTCAGAGAATAAATACGTGGTTCCCCGGGGCTGCCTGGAACAGGCATCATAGCTTCAGTGCACACATGGCACTGTCCCTCTTGTCCTGATGAAACCCTAAGCTGTTGCGCCCTTCAGTGTTTATTGTCCATTTTCTTCACTGCCTTTTGCTTAATGGTGCATTTTATAGCTTCAAAATATCAAGTAACATGTTTCATTCCCCAGGCTCTCTCCTTTATATTCTCCCCAGAAGACATCTCACCAGGGATTTTGCACCAGTGCCCACAGACTGTGCCAGCTAACTCAATGCTCAGTACAACACTGAACATCCTTCTCATTTCCAAGCAACAAGGGTGAAGGGAGATGCTGAGAGCTAGGGCAGCCTGCAGACCACCATGGCCAGGATGGGAAGAGGGGGAGAAACTGTGCCACTTGAGAAAGAGTGGGAAAAGCTGGGCGTGCCAACCCTGGTCACTATATCAAAAAAGAGTTGAAGCAATGCTGTGGGGGAACTTGGTAGAAGCTCTTTATAAGAAAGAACTTTCTAGACATTTGCATTGCGGTCTTTTAACATTCACGTCAAATCTAGGTAAATCTCACCTGTAGGGTCTGTCCTGATGTCACCTTGCTGCGGAGCTGTTCTCTCTGGGACTGTGAGCCTGTCATGTCCCCCATCTCCAGCTCTTCCAGAATTACAAATTTGATCTGATTTCTAGGGTTACGTCCTTCAGGCCTGGGTCGTTTTCCCCCCATATTTTGGACCTCCTAGGTCATCTATAAGCACTGCCCACAAGCTATCTTTCCTGAAAGATGGGCAGTAATAGGAAATTTGGGGTGTGGAAGGGAATAATTGCCCCAACAATATCCTTGACCCAAGAAAAGTTCCTCATCTTGGACAATTTTCTCTGAATCAGTGAAAACTATTCTATTCGCAAAGCCTAAACCCATGGAGTTTTTAATGGGTTTTTAAGACCGAAATCATTTACTATCCAAATGAAAACTTACCTGGAATCCTACTGTAAGAAAAGAGAGGCAGCATTTTATTCATAGAAAGTAATTTCATGAGTTCAAACATATAGTGTTTATTTAACTGTAAATCAATGAACAAGAGAAATGGAACTCTTAAGATAGGCTTAAATGCTTGAAATCGAAACTTAAAGATGACTTATCAACTTTGGCATCCAATTTCTTTCTGTATTTTGTTCTGTTTGCAGAGCATTGACAAAATGCTGATTTTCCAAAAGAAACCGTTGCAAATGCCAAATTCTCTATGGGGGTCGTGTGTGTGGGTGTTGTCTGTCCTGTCTGTTTCATCTTTGGTGTGTGTTGCATGTGTTATGTAGGGTATGTATATGAGTGTTGTAGGGGTGTGTGTGTGTGTGTGTGTGTGTGTGTGCTGTGTATGTTTAACTGTGCACTTTGCAAACCTCTTCAATGAAAGAAGCTTGAAAGAGACGTGATAGGACATTTGTTTCAATGTGAATGGCTCATAATATCTCTCAAATGCTCATATTCCCCTATTGCTAAAATGAATTTGGAAGGATAAATGAGTTTCTTGGCCGCTTCAATTTTCATTTTCGAAAAATAAATACTTTACAAATGCACGTAGTAATACTGCGAAAAATTTCATACAGATACGTATGTATCTAGATATTCATATGTATACTTATATATAAAATACCTCAGTGTCAATCTCAGCCATTTATTCAATCTCTTAAAACCCTCAGATTTGTTTTTTTTTTCATGAGGCAAATATCTATTGTGACTTTACTGCTGACACTTTATCTGCAGTTGTAAGCTTAACACTGCCACTTTATAGTATCGAATTGCGTCTATTCAGATCATTAAAAACATGACTCAGGGACTGGCCCGGTGGTGTAGCGGTTAAGTGGAAGCACTCCGCTTCAGCGGCCCAGGGTTAGCGGGTTTGGATCCCAGGCTAGGACCTAAGCACCACTCATCAGTCATGCTGTGGCGGCACCCCACATAGAAAGTAGAGGAAGATGGGCACAGATGTTAGCTCAGGGCTAATCTACCTCACACACACAAAAAAAGAAAAAACACGACTCAGAATACAAAAGTTGTCCGTGTCTTAGTAGCATTTAATTAATAGAATTTCTATAACTGCAAAAAAAAAAATTAAAACATTAAAAATGTGAACTACATATATATTGACAATTGAAATAGTAACATTGGTGGCCTTGCCTCCAAACAATGAACTTAGGCAGGAAAAATTACATTCAGATCTCATATATGGATTATTACATTTATTGTGAAAATATATCCATTAAGCTCTGTGAATTAATGAGATTGAAAATGGAGTAAGATTACCAAACATTGACGTTTCTTAATAGCTAGTGTTTGTCTAAGCGACATAAAATGACTTGACTACACACTGTCACAGCTTTTATAAGAACCTCTCTTCCAACAGCTTTCACTGCCTTTGGTTTTGGACCATCAATTAAAGTGCACATCACTTTTGCCAACTTATCTGAGGAGTGTTACAGTGGGTCAAGCACTTTAAAATGTCCTGTACTTTTATTCACATGTCAAGTTATTTAAAACCTCATGAGAGATCCTGAATTAGAATCACCTAAGCTGCTCCAGAATTTCTGACCCTACGGAAATCATACGGCAGAAAATGTTTTGTTTAGTTTTGATTTGAGACCACTGAGTTTTGAGATGATATATTGTGAAGCAACAGATAACTAACCGTCTTCTTTTACCTGAGGTGTCCGGAAGCTCTGACAGACCAAAGGCAGAACACAAATGATGGAGGACTCCCTTAGTCAAGGGAGCCCTGGCTCTCATGAAAGGACTGTATCTTCCTGGATCCCTCAGGAATGTCAGGATGTTGGGAATGGGTCTTCCAAGCCCCACAACCTTGGAATAGCAATGCTTCCATGAATTCAACACACCTTTGTGTTCCAGTAGCCATGATAACATAAAAATCGAGCGTCAGGTCTATCAGCAGGCTCTTAAACTGGCTCAGTGGCCCCCAGTGGAGGGTGTTAATGAGAAACAAGACCCCACAAAAAAGAAAGGGAGTGTTGTGAATGCTAACCTAGGTCCTGTTGTCAAATTAATAGGGTTAGTAATAAGAGGACATAGTGGGTAAAACTAAACAAGCAGTGTTTTGTCTATACCAAAAAAAGTCATGATAGTGTTGAGGAAGACAGAGGTTCAGTAACGTAAAGCCAAAGACACATGGAAGAAGACAGTCCAACCAAGACTGGTCTGCCCTTCTGGCCCTGTAATTCTCCACCTGATGGGAACGTCTCCCCCACAGATTCGACTCCGTCCTAAGCTCACTCCTGTCTGTGAAGAGAATTCTGGACAAGAATTTCACTCACTTGAAATCAAAGTACTCTCCCTGCTCTCCTCCAGATGAACTTTGCATTCATCTGGCCAAACAAATATTTAATAAGCATCCAATATTTATAAGTGACTGTATCAGTTTCGTATTGCAGCTGTTAACAAACTACCACAAAACAACAGAAATTTTTCATCTGACAGTTCTGGAGGTCATAAGTGCACAAAGATCTCACCGGACTTTATTCAAGGTGTCAGCAAGTCTGTGTTCCTCTCTGGGAGCCCTGGAGGAGAATCGATTGATTGCCTTTCCCAGATTCTAGAGACTATCTGCCTTCCTACGCCCATGGCCACACTTCCATCTCCAGTGCTGGAAATGGTTGAGTCTTTCTCACACTGCCATCTCTGGTTCCCTCATCTCACGCCACCTTCCCCATTTATAAGGGCCCTTGTGAGTGCATTGGGTCACCTGGATAATCTAGACTAATCTCTTTATTTTAAGGTCAGTTGACTAGTAAACTCAATTCCAAATGCAAACTTAATTCCCCTTTGTTATGCAATAGAATATAGCCCCGGGTTCTGGAAAGGAGGCCCTGGACATCTTTGCATGGCTATCATTCTGCCGACTACAGATGCCTCACTTTTCCCAGATACAACAGTGACTAGGACAAAAACCTGCCATCAAGGGTATCCCAGGCTGAAAGAAGAGAAGATGTGTCACAAAATAGTTCAACAATGTGATCCTATAAGAACTTGGAAGGGGAGGTGTGGCAGTGCCGGGGGCTGGAAACGTCTCCTCGAGTTTTGGTAACATTTGAGATAAGTCTTAAAGAACAAGTAGAGTGTCACCAGATGAATGGAAGGGAAGGCACTTAACTGCAAGTAAAGGGAACAGCATGGTCAAGGCATGGCGGCAAGAGCCAATGAGCTAACATGCAAGTGGACTGTGATGGTGTTTTCTTAATGAAAAATGGGCTAAAATTAAGAAATTAAGGATTTGCCATGGTAAAAACTCTGGGGTTTGTCCTGGGAGATTACATTAGCAATGGAGTCATTTTATTTTTTTCAAACATAGTCTAATGGGGAAGCTTCAAATATAATAGAGATAAAAGTGGAGTCTGTCTGGTTGGGAAGAGGAATGGAAGGATGATGGGGGTGGGGTGTAGATCCTCACCCCTGCTCCCTAAAAAGTGGAAAGTATATGGAACATTAGACATACAAGGATTATTAAATGGACTTCTCATATATAAGTGAGTAGACATATTGAGAAGTGTGAAGCAGGAAGAAAATGATCAGACTTACTAGAACAATCACTTCAAGTACAGTGTGGAGAATGGGCCATGGGAGGAAGGGGCTGGAGGCAAGAAGACCAGTTACCCTACACCTTGACACTCATACAAAGTTCCTGTTTTGTTTTCTGGTGACAACCTTCCTTGCATTCCAGTCCAAACATGGGGCCCTTTCTATCCCTAATTACATGCAATTTGCAAACCAATGTCCCAGTCTCTTGGTACCTGGTAAAATCATGCTGATCCACCTACTCGGATTTGTCTAAGTTCTCTTTTGAAGCATTGCAGAAGGAAAGACCTCACTGAGGTCTTGGAAGGATAAATTAGCGCTTTCCAAAACCAGAAGAAACCATCTCATGAAACTACAAGTGGTCCCTCCCTAGAAATATTCAAACCAATAATGATGGCACAAAAACTGCGAGGAATACGGTATAAGGAAAGATTGCATTGTGAAGATCATTTACTCAGGTGTCTTTACGACAGTGCTACCCAAAATGCAGTCTGTGGATCGCTGCCACTCCCAGTGAGTTAGGTACAGAAATGGAGAGTGAGCTTTTTGTAATTTAACAGAGAAATTGTTTGTTCTAATAACGAAAACATGAGCTTGTATTTTGTAGGTTTTTTAAATTCATCTTTCTCATAATTCATTTTGGTTTACAAAGTGTTGGTCCATGAAACATTGCAAATTATTTTTTTTTTATGTTGCTCTGGGGTCTTTTCTATCTCCCCAAGGCTGTGATTCAGGTAGACTCAGGTCCGTGGCTGTGAGATCCCTCTACTACCTGTACTCACTCTGCCTCCCCTTTATAGTAGTGAGTCCTCCATCAAGTGCCACCCAACCCGACATTGCTCTTGTCTTCACTCTTTGACCTTAGCGTTGGTATCTTAAGTTATGCTCTTAAACTTCAGATCCAAATAAAAGCATGTCTTCAAAATTCTAATTTGTATTAACAAAAAGTTACTACCTATTGAATGTCTACCGTGTTCCAAGCAGTACTGAGTACTTTATATACATTGTTTTTTATCCTTTTACTAACCATCAGGGAAGTGAGTCACTTTATGGATGAGGAAATGGAGTCCAAAGAGAGTAACTGCCTGAGCTGGTTTGGGGACCAGTGCACATTCTTTCCACTCTGTCACACTTAATTTATACCAAGAGATGATGTCTAGTTTCACCAAATAATTATAATCTTTTCCTGATTCAGGGTCATCATCAATCTAAAGTCCAGTCATGCTGGTCTAAAACTATAAAAATACTCTACAGGAAACTCTGTGGCTACTTTTCATGAAACCCTTTAAAGATCTGAACTCTAAGTAGCTAATTGCAAAAGTTCTTTGCTAAACAGTAAAATTAATGATTTCAGAGGCATCCTTTAAATAGGATATAAATTTTGATAAAAGCTCAATGTCTCTTGCAGAAATCATGAAAATGTCACTTATATACCTTCACTTTCTCAAAGGTGGGTTGTCAGGAAGTGACATTTGATGATGCAAATCTATTTTTTAAGACCAAGGAATTATAGTGGGAAGATCTGAAAGAGAAATGATTTTAGAGCTGTGCCCTGTTACCCCCTCCCCAAAGAAAAAGAAAAAGAAAAAAATAACATTTTGCCTAAATCTAAACTCTTTTAAAAGAATTATCATAATATCTAAAATTCAAATATAGTATGGCCAAGAAGATAAGAATTCTTGTCTCACATTAAAAATCTGTTCTGTTCTGGGGCCGCCCGGTGGCGCAGCGGTTTAGTCCGCGCTTGGCAGCCCGGGGTTCGCGAGTTCGGATCCCAGGCGCCCGCGGACGCGCACTGCCTGTTAGCCATGCCGTGGTGGCGTCCCATATAAAAGTGGAGGAAGATGGGCACGGATGTTAGCTCAGGGCCAGTCTTCCTCAGCAAAAAAAGGGGAAGATTGGCAACAGATGTTAGCTCAGGGCTGGTCTTCCCCACAAAAAAAAAAAAAAAAAAAATCTGTTCTGTTTTAATCAAGATTTCACTTCTAAATGACATGAAAAGGTCCCACTCTTTATACATTATCATCCTTAAATTCAGTTACCACTTGGATGTCTTGTGTGATCCAGATAATTACAGAGCTCATTATGTACATTTATTTCTCACAACATCCATACAAAAGGTATTATAACCCCTACTTCACAAATGAGAAAACCAAGTGTATTAGCTAGCTATCACTGTATAACAAACCACTCTAAAACTTGGTGGTTTAACAGCCATTTATTATTTTTCACATATCTGTGAGTCAGCTGGGAAGTATTTCTGGTCTAGAATGAGCTGTTTGATCTTAAGTGGGCTCAGTCCTGCGTTTGTGGTCAGATGGTGGTCTAGCGAGTGGGCTAGTTCATCTAGGACCAACTCTACTGGGATCTTCCCACAGGCTGCTCTGGGCTTGTTCTTATGGCAGTGATTGGGGTTAAAGATAGGAAGCAGAAGTGCTTTCTCAAATGTCAGCTCATGTCACATTGAGCAAGGCAAGTCCCAAGACCAAGTTCGTAGTCAGGAGTAAGAAAGGACTACAAGGTGAGTCCTGGGCTCGTGTGTGGATCAGGTCTGAATCTATTGCACGTTCTTTTATTCTGCCACACTTGATTTATGCCAAGGGATCATGTGCATTTTCACCAGGTCATTATAATTAATCCTTACCTAGTTCAGAGTCATAAGAAAACTAACCCCCCGTCACTTTGACCCAATTTATAAAAGCACACTACAGGAAGCAGAGCGAGACTTTTTGCAAAGCACTTGAAAGTTCTGAACTGTAAGTAGCTAATTGCATAGGACATGGATATAGAGAGGGCCATTAAATAGGGCAATTTATGCAATCAATCCACTACATCAGGGTTCAGAAAATTTGACAAATTGTCCATGGTCAGGCAACTAGTTATTTGAAACCAGGTCTGTGGGACTCCTAAATCTGTGTTTATTTCCAGAAAGTTGTCTTGCCTCTGTTATAGGGATCTAACATTATGGACTTTGTTGGGTTCACTTGTTTTATACTCATTATACATGTTAAGGATGAGAAAATTGAAGCTTTGACTGGGGCACCGGGATGTAATTGATGCTGCATACCAAAATGAGGTGAGAGACAGAAAAGCAGAATTTAGAGTGGAGGTATTCCCCAACTCTCAGATCCCTTCTCCAGATCAAGGACATAAAAATGGATCATAACGTGGGAGGAACATTTCTTGGGGGAAGGTGCAAAGAGAGTAAAGAGCATGAGCTTTCTCAGAAGGCTCCAGAGACTTGACGTTGCTCCCTGAAGGTGAGATGTACTGAGAACTGCCTCCGGCGCCCAACTCACACCTGAGAAGAGAAAGTGGACGGTAGGCATGGGAGCAGATGGCTATGTAAGCCCTGGCCTGCACTCCTATATGTCCGTGTGTGCTACCTGTGCACCAGGTGTTGGCTGCCTGGGAAATACAGCCCAGGAGCCAAGTTAGGTTCTGCCCAAGAGGATGACCTAAGAAGTCAAGAGAACTCCAACGGTAAGAATCTACATGGAGTGGATGGTGAAAAGGACAGGGCCAGAGGATGGAGCAGGGAAGCAAAGGAGATGCATGGATGCATCCAGGCTGCTGCAAGGGAGACACCCAATGCAGGAGGGTCTCCTAGGAGCCCACTGATCTCATGAGAAAGATTTCTTTAAACTTCTGCTAAGCCCCATGTGGCAGGCTCAGTCACTTCCCCAAAGATTTCCATGTTCTAATCCCCGGAACCTGTACATATGTTACCCTAAGTGACAAAAAGAGACTTTGTAGATGAGATGAAGTCAAGAATCTAGGGTTGGGGAAATTATCCTGGATTATCTGAGTGGGCCCAGTGTACTCACAGGATCTTTTTAAGAGAGAGTCAGGAAATCAGAGTGGGTAGGAGGCAATGTGAAGACAGAAGCTGAGATTGGAATAAGGAGGCTAGTGAGGATTCTCCCCTAGAGCCTCTGGAAGGAATTCAGCCCTGCAGACACCTTGATTTTAGCCCCATGAGACTGATTTTACACTTACAGCCTCCGTAACTGTAAGATGATAAACGTGTGTTGCTTTAAGTTTGTGGTAATTTGTTACAGCAGCAAGAGGAAACCAATACAGACGGTCCCCAACTTAATGATGGTTCAACTTACGATTTTTCAAATTTACTGTGGTGTGAAAGCGTTCAGTAGAAAGCAGCCAGTAGAAACTATATTGTGAATTTTGATCTTTTCCCGGGCTAGCAACATGTGGTAAGTTACTCTGTTCCGATGCTGGGAAGAGCCATAGCTCACAGTCAGCCACTTGATCGCTAGGGTGAACAACTGATACACTTACAACCATTCTGTACCCACAAGCCATTCTGTTTTCCACTTTCAGTACAGTATTCACTCAATTACCTGAGATATTCAACACTTCATTATAAAATAGGCTTTGTGTTGGGTGATTTTGCCCCACTGTTGGCTAATGTAAGTGTTCTGAGCACGTTTAAGGTAGGCTGGGCTAAGCTATGCTATTCAGTGAGTTAGATGTATTAAATGCATTTTCAACTTATGATACTTCCAGCTTATGATGGGTTTATCAGGACGTAACTCGATTAGAAGTGAAGGGGCATCTGCACCCCCAAAGAGCATGCCATGTGCCCATTTCAATAAGTCAGAACTGCTCAAAGCCCTTCATATTTCTAGCCTCTACAACTGATCCTGGAAGGTTCTGAGACATCCAGATAGTAAGCGGGGGAGGAAAAGTCCACCACAACTTCTTCCCCAAAGACTGGCAGCCTACTAACCACATTCCGTGCTGTGGAGGCACAGAGGATGTCTTAGTTTTGAGTGAAATTGAAATGATGATTAGCTTCGAGATCACATTTTTGGACACAAATTATCTGAGGCTACTTGACACTTAGAAGCAAGCATAAAACATGGTACATGATGGCGAAGTTTCCCCATGACATATCGGCTAAAGAGGAAACAGAAGATACAATTAATTTGCATTTTGCTTCCATCATCACGGTTGTGCTTGTTGAACTGATTGGGTAAAAGTGCAAAGGGGCAGCAAATAAATGAATCACATCAGTTCTTCTCATCACCTCCTGGCAGCTTAAAGGCTACTTCCTCGGCTCTCCTTATCAAATCGAACCAAGGGGAAGAGAAGCAATCTTCAGCGAGTGCCTCTTGCGTATTTCACATAGTGTCTCCTTAATCCCCATGGTCCTATTAGGAAGTGCTCATTATCCCCACCTGACTGATTAGGAGTTGAAGGTCACAGAGGTGCAGCAATTCTCCCGTCTTCACAGCTTGTGTCTTCCCAAAGCCAGCTTCACTCCTATATCAGCCTCTAAATCAACTCATACCACCACGGGTTGAAATCAATCTCTTTCTTGCCCCAAACGCACAGTGCATTGCCGATTTTGCCACATCTGTCACACCATCACCTGGCAACATCCTAACAATCTTCCCACCCATGTTCACTTGGCTGAACTATTTTAAGTTCTTCCACAATAAGGAAGGACAGCTGTCTTTTCTCCACATCTGTATAAATCTAGAGTACACTGATCAGCTTAAAGCCCATCAAATATATTTCTATGGTTTTCCATAATCTGGGTTTTCCCCTCCTTCTCCGGATTCACTTTTGCAGTGTCTCCAGTTTTCCTTAACTACAGATCCATTAAATTCTGGTGTCAGATGAGCACCCTGTGTCTGGGTGTCATCCATGACTCCACAAGATTTCTCATGTATTTTATCAGAAAATCACATAGACGGTCCTGAGCACCTTTGCAAACTAGTTTTGGTCTCCTGATCTCCCCCTGGCTAATGTTAAGTCTCTCGGGGCCCCCAACATTCACCACCCCACCACAAATTGCAATTGCGTGTTGGCTTGAACATCCTCTAACAAACGGGCACAATTTAATTACTGTCTTCCTATAGGTTGATTTCTGGATCCAGCTTGGTCCATCATAGGAAAACCTCAAGCGGTGAAAACATGGCACAGGACAAAAAATAGGAAGACCTCTAACAGAACACACTGGATTCCTCGGTCTTGAGCTGTGCGACCCTGGGCAAGTCACACAACCTCTCCATTTCCACTTCTGTAACCTGGACAATATTGATCTGGCCAAACTCACCATATAGTATTATATATTCCTGGACCATTTCTGTTCCACACGTATAAGACACATATTTCTAACGTCGCAAATCAAAGTAGAAAATTGTTGGAAGTTTGGGGAGGCTTTTCGTACAACGCACATGAGTTTCTGTAATTCCTGCTTTGGATCAAGACTTCACATTCTGTAGGCACACTAGATGTTGTTTCTAGAAGAGGCAAAACATAGGTAAAAAATAGGTGAAGGCTGGAATTCTAAAAGAATAAGTATTTCAAAGCTCCCAACTTCATCAAGCCATGTGCAATTTAAATTTAAATGACTATGCTTGTTTCAATGAGCACTTTCAATACATTCTATGGTCAGAGTCCGGGACAGAAAAATGAAGCATGTGTCCATTGTTCAGGAACTTAATATCCAGTTGGCAGAGGACGTTTGCGACTGTTACATTCATTTTTAAAAACGGGATTGATAACATGCAAAGTTGGAGACGGTGGTGGCAGTTGTTACAGACAATGTCCCAGGGTAAAGGATTACTGTCTTTAAACTGAAAATTGAAATTCTGGCCAACACCAATTTGTCACAGATCCCAAAGAAAACCACAGAATCAGAGTATTTCATTAATCTAAATGATAAATTACCTGTGCATCTCAAACCAGGCAGGCAGCACCTACGAGCAGAAGGCCCGCATGAGAAAGAAAAATAAATGAGAATACTGGTGTTAGGAACTTACCTTATAAACAACATTATTCTAAATTTTACAGCCTAGTACTTTGGAGTCTCATAACGTATTTGCTCATGATTCCTGAAGGAGAGGAAAATTAGGAGTATTCTTTAGGGCCTCTCCAAAGATGTATTGCCATATACATTTGTTATTACCAAACACACACATTAAAATGAAAGGTACGGACACCAGTCACCCTCTGGAGATGTATATTAAAAATTAATCTGAGGTTAACCCAACAATTCAATGCATACATGATGTATTATATAGAAAAATAAAATTACAACCACATGATTATTCATCTGACAAAAATAGTGTAGCCTGTTTAGGGAAAAAGATAAAGAGAAAAATCAATTGAATATTTTGAAAAGTTCATTTTTTGTGTGCGTGAGGAAGATTTGCCCTGAGCTAACATCCATTGCCAATCCTCTTCTTTTTGCTGAGGAAGACTGGCCCTGGGCTAACATCCGTGCCCATCTTCCTCTACTTTATGTGTGGAACGCCACCTCAGCATGGCTTGATGAGCAGTGCATCTGTCTGCGTCTGGGATCTGAACCTGCGAACACCGGGCCACCAAAGTGGAGCACGTTAACTTAACCCCTACACACCGGGCCGGCCCCTGAAACGTTCATTTTTAACAAAATCTTCTAGGCATCTAACTTATGTGTAGGCTTTGTATTCCTACAGATAAATACATATTTTTGACATCTCTTCCCCTGGAAGATTCCCATTCTTTAAGGTAAGATATCGCCTAGAACCTATCTCCCGCCCTCCCTAGAAAAATCACATTTACGTGAAAGGATGATCATTTCCTTTCTTGAATTCTGAAGCACCTCTGAAGAGGGAGGAGAATTTGCAAAATCAGGAAAGAGCTGCTCTTAGAAAACTCACTCGCCTTTCAAGCAATGATACAATGCCAGATGTTAAAATTTCTCTGAGCATCTCTGGAGAAGGGAAAGCAATTAGGCGTCATCCTTCATGTCTTATGTTCAGAATCTCATTACCAAAGATTGCAGACGTGCTGGTGATGATGTACGTATTGCAGGTGGCACTTTGTCATTGCAAAAATAAAACATGGACAGAATTTTACTATAAGTTTCCTTGGGAGGGAGGGTGGAAGGGAGAGGAAGAAAGAGAGGAGGAGGGAGGAAGAGAATGCTAGGTATATGAAGTAAACCCCATTAATTACGTTATTTTGTAATGTTATTTCACACTCACTATAATTATGGGGCATTTTTAAGCCTGTTACAGGTAACACAATGATAAACTCTACTGTACAGACCTTCTATGGCGTAGCCACAAGACAATACTATAAGGACGTCAGGTGACAACTGTCCCATTGGCACTGGGAAACATAAAGTCACAGGGGCGTCACCTCCACCCAGCCATCATTAGGTCCAAACTTTGAGTCAGGAACACGCAGTTCTACTCCCCTTCCACTTCAAAAAGCAAGATGCCTTGGCCGAGCCACTAGTTCCTTCCTCCATGAAATGATGGAGCCTGAGCAAACAGTCCCCAGGGAGCCTGTCCGAGCCCATGATGCCCTAATTCTAAGCAATCTTGACTGTTTCCAGCTGCTGGGTGGGCACTTGTGGGCCACTCCATGTGGAAGAATGAAGTTGAGACATCTGTTAAAGGACATGCCAATGTCTCCATTTCTGTCTGTGAAATTAAGCTTCTGGGGTTTTCCCACGGACAGCTGAGGACATCTCGCAGAAGAGGATAGCAACCTGTGCATGGATGCTGCATCCGATCAACAGACTTGGATGGTTCTGGGAGCACCTAGTCTGCACGGCTGCAGGAGAGACAGGAGAAATGAGAGGCAACACATGGCCCCCACCCACACACTCGGCTCTCCCACAAGGCATCCCAATGGGCACCTGCAGCTGGCGGAGGAGCAGAAGTCACTGGGCGCGCCCCACCAATTAGAGTGTAATGCGCTCCCGTCTGAGGGGAAGGAACGCCACACAGCCCCGTCTGCCTGCCGGCACTCAGCAGCCCTTTGCGGGGCTGCAGCAGCTGGCGCTCCTGACGTGATTTCCAGGCTGGAGGAGGCATTGCTCCCTGGGCAGACAAGCCACAGCGCACGGGCACAGGACCCACTGGGAACAAGATAGGACATCTGGCTCGATGACCCTCATTCTCTCCAGGGTCTATTTGGAGCTAAAAAAGTGTTGGAGTTTTGTAAAACGACTTTGCTCAATTATTGTAAATCCCCTCTCAAAACCATAATTGCAAAAACCATTCGTGAAGCTCGTACCATTTTCTTCAGAGAGAGACAACAAAGGGGATGCTTTCTTTTTTAAAATAAAGAGACAAGTATCTTTAATTCACTGTTTGTGTGGCACACTCAGGATGGAAACTTGATGGGGTTCTCAGCCTCGAGTTAAAAACTTCTCCCCTAGCTCCCGTGTTGAAGTTACTGGTATTAAGGAAAAACAAGTGGTCGTGTCAAGTCTTACCATATTTTGTCCTTTAGTTAATTCTGAAAATTGAGATTAAATTCACATAACATAAAATTAATCATTTTAAAATACACAATTAATTCCATGGCTTGTAGTACATTCATAATATTGTGCAACCATCACCACTATCTAGTTCCAGAACATTTTCATGCCCACAAAAGGAAACCCTCTATCCATCAGCAATCACTCTCCATTCTCCCTTCCCTCCAGTCCCTGGCAACCACCAATCTGTGTTCTGTCTCTATGGATTTGCCTGTGCTGGATATTTCACATAAATGGGGTCATACAACATGTGACCTTTTGTGTCTGGCTTCTTTTACATTGTATAATGTTTTTGAGGTTCATCCATGGTGTATCATGTATCAGTACTTCATTCTTTTTTATGATGAAATAATATTCCACTTCCTTTAGTTTTCACTCTTCCAAAATGTGTATAACAAAGACCATCCTACTTTCACATATAGTTCTTCTTTAACTCTCAGACACAGAGATGACTTTTCAACCCAGAACAATTGTAACATATACATGGTTTAAAGGAATTAGGATCCCAAATCTCAAAACATTCAGAATCAGAGAAAAATCTACTAGAAACGTAGAACCACATACCATCAACTGTATCAGATTGCAGAGATTGTTTTATGTTTTCTTTTCTTTCCTTTTTGGTTTTGAAAGTTGAAATCCGTGTTTTCAATCCAATGTTGAGCCATTTCTAAATAATTCATTTCAATGACTGTTCTGATGAAATAATACCAAGACACCCAGTGTACTACTGTAAACTAGAAAGTTGAATTTGAAATTGATGTTGTATCTTTGTTCATCCTCTTTAAACTTATTTTTAGCTGGATTTCACCGAATGCACTCAGAAAAATGGTAGGCTCCACTTTCTAAGACGTCCAGCCATGCTAAGTCCCATACTCCCCACAATAGATACTGAGTCTTGAGTTTAAAGTCTTGCTCCATATTCAATATAAACATCACTCTGGGTTGCCATGAATGGCATTTCCCAAAATATGGTCAGGGGAACAATAGTTTCGAAAGACACTAATGGGTGCTAGGAAGGGGAGAAAAAAAAGGTACTGTGATCCAGTAAGTTTGAAAAATTTTGAATTAAACAAGCTTCAACCAGTTTCCTATCTCTAAGATTTCTTGCATTGTATGTCTTCAATATGCTAGTGCTGCATGATGAGGGTAGACATTAGAACATTTCTGAGTTTTATCTAGCCTCAGAAATCTTCCTTCAAGAAGCCTCTATCAATCAAGGGTAATGTTTCTCAGCACAGGCCATGGAAAATGTTACTCTTGATCTTTCTCAGATATTTATACCTTAGAATGAAAAAGAAAATTTGGAGCAAGTGTGGCTTGCAACTGGGGAGGAGGATGTATTAAGGGAGAGGGGGCAGTGCAGGCTTCTGGGAAGCCCAGTGGTTTTGAGGTTAGGATAACAGCATGCCCTTGACCTACTTTTTAATAGTGTCACATGATGTCTGCTATGTGCATCCAGACTCTGTAGGAATTAACAAGATTGGAGAAGTACAATAGGAAAAAGAAAGCTGGTCTGTTTAAAGAAAGGATGAGGGTACCTGGATACCTCTCCACCTCTGAGGGTCAATTTTATGTGTCTACTTCACTGAGCCATGAACATGGGGTGTCTAGATACTTGCTCAAACATTATTCTGGGTGTGGCTGTGAAGGCGTTTCTGGATGAGATGGACATTTGAATCAGCAGACTGAGTAAAGTAGATTGCTCTCTCCTGTGTGGGTGGGACTCATCCAACCATTTGAAGACATGACGAACAAAGATGCTAAGTAGGAAGGGACTTTGCCTGCCTGACTGCTTGAGCTGGGACATGGGCCTTCTCCTGCCTTCAGATTGGAACTTATGCCATTGGTTCCCCTGGTTCTCAGACCTTCAGACTCAGACTGGAACTTATGCCATTGGTTCTACTGGTTTTCAGACCTTCAGACTTGAAATGGAATTTACAACACTGGTTTTCCTGGGTCTCCACCTTGCAGATGACAGATCATGGGACTTCTCAGTCTCCATAATCATGTGAGCCAATTCCTTATAATAAATCTGTTTGAATATGTCTCTTATTCATTCAGTTTCTCTGGAGAACCCTGTCTAATACACTACTCTTTCTCCTACAATACTTCCTTGTCTATCTCCCCCAAAAGGCTCCCCTGAAGGGTCTCTGAACATCACTGATAGTTATGGTCTATTTCCAGCTCTGAAATCCAGACACTAAACAAAAACACGTACAAAACAGTCAAGTACTTCACATAAGCTGTTCTGCTGACCTATCAGATGGTGATGGTCTTGAATTAATATTGCAGCTGACCATCATCTTCCTCATCTGCCTTAGTAAATTAATCATCATCAGACACTGGCAATGCAGACCAAGGATATTTGAAATTTCACACCTCAAATCTCATCATGGGAAGGACCCTCTGAATAAATCACACTATCATGTCTAAATATAGAACACAGCATGTCTCTGGAATCTATAGATTATAGACCTTTCTGGAAAAGGGAATAACTCAGACAGAATGGGTCAGTGGTTTCACAAAATGGGTTAGAGTTGACTTATATCTACTGTGGGTCCCACTTTTTTTACAGTTTTGATTTTCTACCCAATTCCGGAGATTTTGATTTAAATAAGCCAATTAAGAAGTCAGATGTTCCCACAGTGATACAATTTTCAAATTAAATTAAAATTGGTTTGCACCTTGCATTAAACAGTTTTAGGAAGGAAACCATGGCTAGTCACTAGGAAACTGAGATGGTTTTCATTTGGCTGCTGTTGTGGATAAAGACATATTAAATAAAAGAATGTGTGTTCTTTCTATACAGATCTGGTAAGAACTAAAGCAAAAGGTTAAAATCTGAGGAAATTCAGTCAACATTGATGTGTTTGTTCAAGAAGAAAATCACTGAGCATTTAGTGTGGGACAAAGAAAATATTCTTGAACAGACAGGATGAAGCATAAAAATGTTCCCCAAAGAACTTGGGAATAGAATAAACAGAAAACAATGTGGTAGACTGAGGGACCAAACAGAAGCAAATATTTGGAGGAGCACAGAAAAGGATGATGAAGTTGCTCTCATAGATTTCTTTTGAGTGGAGAGCACAGTGGGAATGCAGAAACTTAAATGCACCTGAACATATTTCAAACTAAGAGGATTTTAAAATGAGATGCAAATATGTCACTTAACACCCTAACCTTGGCTGCCATATATTCACACTCACGCTGTGCCAGCCTTTATTGTGGATACTTGACATATAAGGGATAGTAAATAATGTGTCCAGTCTTTGCCCCAGGTTCCTGGCACAGACCTCCAAAACCTTTGGAATTTCCCTGGTGATAGGAGTGGCTTTGTTATGCTAATTAGTGGCTCCTGGTGGGGCCCCTGGACAGCTTCAGGAAGGGGGCTGGTCACCAGAAAAACCAACTACCTGATTAGAGGGTTGAGACTTTCAGCGGCCCAACCCCCAGGGAGGAGAGGGGGCTGGACATGGAGTTCAGTTACATGGCCAATGATTGCATCATTCAATCATGCCTACTAAATGAACCCTCAATACGAATTCCAGGCACCGAAGCTCAGAGGAATCTCCTCGCCGTGAACACTTCCATGTGCTGGGAGGGTGAGTGCTCTGATTCCCCAGGGAGAGGCCTCAGAAGCTCTGTGTTCCTCTCATCACCTTTGGAGAGATGCTGTCACGGATCCCATTTTGCAGATGAAGAAAGTGAGTCGCAGAGCAAATGATCAGCTCAAGGTCGAGCCAGGATTGGAACCCAGGCAGTTTGGCTCAAAACCCACATTCTAACTACACTCCTATTCTGCCTCCTAATGACATGCTTCTGTTTTCTCCAAGAGGTAGGAACACATATTAGCTAGATTATCACTGCTCCTTCTCATAAAAGAACAACGTTATTACTTCAATGGCATGCAGTCTATTGTCATGAAATGTTCATCCCTAGAGAGAGAAAGACAAGTAAACAAATGAACCATAGTGACACCGTCATAAAAGGAAGCGACACAACCACGTGGATATCGTTATTGCTGTAAAGCTAAGTAATTCTGCTGGGATTTGAGAGAGAGAAACAGAGCTGATATGAACTCTGTAGCCATATTTGCATACGTAGACATTTTCCAATGTGATGAAAGCCTTGAAAATCCCATCTATATTGACTTTAGTATAGAGAGATCTGATGAAGTTTCATCAGGTAACACCCTGCATTTCTCCTGAGCTGACGCATATTTACATCTCTACGGAGGAGCCACGGCTTTGATCTGCCCCCAGGGGATTTGGAGTTGAAGTCCCTGAGGCTGCCCATGGCCCAGATGACTTTACTAGTCACCCATGTGATGACAGACTCCCACACCATAAAAAGCAAGACATGGGCCCAAACTGTGAAATGCTGCCAGAGTGGAGAGGTTTTCTAATTAATTCATTAAAGTGGGACTTTAACCATGTATGAGGCTCATGGTTTCTCCCCATTAACTTCTCCCCAAAGGCCTTCTAAAGAAATTCCGTAACATTCCACAGCAATGCTTAATGTTCCCTAATTCCATATGTCATTAATGTTGTCTACTATTAAAAATGATAATTAGGATATTTGAAGTGTGCACTTGTCACAATTTCAGAAAATATGCATGCTTTGAAATTATGGCAATACTGGCTTGAATGTCTCGCCTGGAATCATCTTGTTCTTATGGATGTCTTAGTTTGAGTTCCCATGGGAGCAGACCCTGGAACAAGGGGTTGAATGTAGAGAGTTGATTCAAAAGATGATTCCACGAAGCACAACTGAAGAAGCAGAGAAAGTAAGTTTGAGAAGGAGATAAGCCAAAGAGAAAGTGTTAATAAGTGGTTACTGCAGCCAGTGATTGGCACTCAGTCATTTTGGGGGAAGTCCATCAGAGGGAAGGTGTGGTCTGAGAAACATCATTCCCATCTCAGGACAGGAGGCTGAAGCATTTGACCTCTGATGCCATTCACCCAGCACCCAGCTGAGAAGAAGGGAGACAGGGGAGCTTGATTGAGAAACTGTAAGCCCGCTGAGAATCCTCCACGACATCTGCGGTGAACCCAGGCCGGCCAAGGGGATAAGGGTGGGGCACCTACAGCACCTGCACAGTGGGGCATAAGGCACCATGCTGAAAGTGATCCCTGACATGCTTATTTCGAGTCCCTATTTTCAGATGCTCAGAATGTTAAGGAAAATTCTGTCTGTTCTAATGGTGCTTCTGTAGTACCATCCAGACGAGAAAGGCCCCTGGTCTGTATTCCTGAACATGTCAGACTTCTCCCTGCTCAAATCCCCCACTAGAGTGGGAAGGCCATGGGGACAGGCACCAGGCTTCCTTTGTGGGCAATATGCCTCATACACAGAAAGCACTCCATCACTATTTTGTTAAACGAACGGTGAATGCATGAATGATCGGCCTCCTAAACGTCTAGCCCAAGTGGAATATTTGCCAAAATTCCAAAAGATGTGCACTTTACATTCAGAAGTCTGAAGAAATGAACGAGTTTTCCATCTACTTTTTTTTCATGTCATTTTAAGATTGGACGGCGCACAAAATGAGTCATTAAAGTGAAAATTACAAAAAGAACCACTGAAAGATACTGAATATCTTCCACAATCCCTTCATATCTTCTTAATTCTTTTTGAATAACTTGCTGTATGTTCCCAACAGGAAGAGAACAATGTATCAAAATTTATAGAGGGTCACCATAGAGGGTATATACACATGACACACAGCCATTCTATATTTTAGACACAGTGGTGTGATTTTCAGAGGGTTCTTCCCATGATCAGATTTAGAGTTTGAAATTTCAAATGTTTATAATCTACATTACCAATGTCCATTGATAATTAATTTGCAAAGGTAAGAGGAAGGAGTGATGGTCACTCACAGCATTAATTCAAGACTATCACTGCCCAACAGAAATATAATGAAAGCCACAAACATGAGCCACAAAGTGATTTTAAATTTTCCAGTAGCTCCATTTAAAAACAGTAAGAAGAAACAGGTGAAGCCAAATTTAATGACGTATTTTACATAAATCAATATACCCAAATTATTTCAATATGTAAGTGATATTTTAGAAATTATTGAGATACTTTGCATTCTCTCTTTTTTTGTACTAAGTCATTAAAATCTGGTGTGTATTTTGCACTTAGAGCACAACTCAATTTGGACTGACCATATTTCAAGTGCCAGTAGCCATGTTTGGTGAGTGGCTGCCATACTGGATCATGCAAGTCTGGCTTATCTTGTGGTGGACCGTGGTGGATGGTAGAGTTGAAATTCGTGAATGGGTTTCAGGATAGAGAAGGGAATATCTTCCATAGATAGTTCTTAGGTTGTAAATTCCTTTTTGTTATGTGCTACATCCTCTCCCACCCCCAATGCAATGCTGGTGTTCTCAATTGGCACCCATATTTGTGACTCACTGTAATGTGGCAGAGGAACTGTGGTTTGGAACATTCTGGAAAACTGAGCTCAGATGAAGTCAAAAGAATAAGAGAAGTACTTTGGGAGTAGAAGATACTTCAGTCCTTGAGGGAATGATGGGTTGGTCCATGTCCAGCCCTGCCTTTCTGGAACCACCCATCTCCCCCACAATATAATTTTTGCCAAGAAATGTTCCTCTTTCCCACTCATGATAACTTTGTGCTTTGTTCCCATAATTGAAGTAGGAGTCTGTGGTGGCTTCCTATGCCTGCTGTAACAAATTACCACAAATTTAGTGGCTTAAAATAATACAAATTTACTACCTTACAGTGCTGGAGGACAGAAGTTTGAAATGGGTTTCACTGGGCTAAAATCCAAGTGTCAGCAAGGATTCATTTATTCCAGAGGATCTAGGGGGAATCTACTTCTGGCCTGTCTCAGCTTCCAGAGTCTGCCCGCATTCCTTGGCTCATGGCCCCCCTTTCATCTTCAAAGCCAGCAATGGCTGGTCAAGTGTTTCTCAAATCCTATCACTCTGATGATTCTTCCTTCCTCGTCTTCATTTATAAGGACCCTTGAGATTTCATTGGGCCTACCTGGATAACCCAGGACAATCTCCCTATCTTAAGGTCGGCTGATGAGCAACCTTCATTCTATCTGAAACCTTAATTCCCTCCATGCCATGTGAAGTAACATATTCATATGTTCTGGGGATTAAGACGTAGATGTTTGGGAAGGAGACATTGTTTTGCCTACATCAGCCTCCTTCCAGTATAATTCTCTTTTGCTGTTAATATTATTGTGTTTGTTGAGACCACAAATTCTGAAAAATAAATGCCTAACTAAGGCAGTAAATGTTTTCTTCCAGAGCCTAGTTAAACTTTTAATTTATTGCAAACTATTATTTACTATTTATTTTTCTTTCTTGTCATAATTTTATAGCTATTGCCCTGAACAAAAGTGATTTCTTCTAAGTCTAAAAAATCTTAGGTTTAAAATAAGTAACTGATTTTCTGTTCAAGACAACCATCTATATACTACCATCTTCAACGTTCTCATTAAAAATACTTTCTACCACATCTTATAAATTCTGTCTCATTCAGAGACTTGCAAATGTTGCATTAGAGCACAGGATGTTTTTTCCCATAAGACATATGGAAGAAGAGAAGCCAAAAAAATTAAAGCACTTTTAGTCACTTGGTAAATGTGTCAATTTTGGGAAGAGAACGACATACTCAACATTAAATGTTCTTACCATTACCAACATCTTCTCCAGAGCTTTCGCTCTCAGAAAGGCACATTCCCTTTTAAAATTATGTGAATGGGTCATTGAATTTTAAATAAGAGAGTAACTTTTTCTCTAGGTAAAAGAATCAATTGCCATTTGATTGGGCATTCTTTCAGATATCTCTAACATGGCAGATATGCAAGGAATGGAACAAATTTACACAAACCTCAGAAGTAAAAATAGATATACATCCAAGCAGACTAAGATGATTTAGCTCAAAAAACCCAAATATTTTTTTTTCCTTGGTGGGTTAGAAGTAAATTAGTAGCTAGAAGTCAAACAGAAAATCAAATCTGCTTTCAAAACAAGTATCCACTTGGTGATAGGAAGAAAAGTTTGTTTTTCTTATTTAACATTTATGTTTTTGCTTTTTCATGCTAGTTAGATTGCACCACAGAATGAAAAATAGTACATGGCTAATAAATTAAAAAAAAATAAATTAATAGAAAACTAAATTCAAATATTCCTAAAGTCTTTTTCTTTTTAATTCAACGTGTGCCGTAAGGATGGTACCCCCGGAAAAGTGTATTTTAAATACCAAAGAAAGAAAATTCATTCAACCCACAGATACTTATTTAGCTCCCAGGCTGCTCATAGAGTTGAGGAAGCTGTTTCCTATAAGAGAACTCAGAAGTGCAGATTGACATGGCGTGAAAGACTGGATGAAACAGAGTTTACATTGACCTGCAGTGTCACAAGAAAGGGGCACCATCTTTCAATTTATCTTTGGAGGATGGTGCCTTCTTGTAACTCTCACAAAGGACTACACAAGCTAGTTGTGCCTCCAGCTGCATCGCAAATAGACTGCATGGATGAGGACCAGGGAAGGATGAGGACTGGGGAAAGCTCTACTCCAAGGACAAGAGCACATCACAGAGTCATTCAATTCTTTTGACAAATATGCGTGGGAGCCTTCTCTGCAGTGGGTACCACTCTGGGAATGGGTAGGGGGGCACAGCAGTTAACTAAATGGATGAGAGCCTCACCTACATGGAACTCACATTATGAGGGAGAAGAATGAAGTGCCATAGAACTCAGAGAAAGAGAGTGAGAGAGATGTCACCAAATCTGCTCTACAAATGAAACTTAACCTACATGATAAAAAGAAGTCCACTGCGCCCCGACAGGTGGGCTTGGGGTCACGTTAGGAGACCTACATGGATTTCAGTCAGAGGGAGGAGTGAAGTATCCATTGCCTTGGTGTTTCCAGATTCTTTTCATTGCTCTTGGGAGGGCACTGGTAACACTCCAAGAATCTTTCCTGTACTGAATATTCCCACCAGGTTTTACCTTTTCTGATTGCTGAGAGCCCCAAGAAGTCCTCTGCAAATGAGATGTAAGTCCCTATACCAGGGCTTTCTAGAAAACACAGTGGGCCCTACCCTTCAAAGATATTGTCAATGTTGCAGGATCCCGTTGTTTTCTTGTTCAATGACAAACACATACTATTAATCCAGTGCCTTCTTTTAACTAGGTAGTACTCCAGGCATTAGGGGTTCAGGAGTGATGAAGAAAAACAATGCTGTCTGCCATCATGGAGGTTACACTGAAGCCAGAAGATGAGTGGTGGTGTTGATTTAGGTGGAGGTGGTGGAGATGAAGGTGGAGGTGGAGGTAGAGGTGGATTTGGAGGTGGAGGTGGAGGTGGTTGTGATGGAGGTGGAGGTGGAGGTAGAAGTGGATTTGGAAGTGGAGGTGGAGGTGGTTGTGATGGAGGTGGAGGTGGTAGAAATGAAAGTGGAGGTGGAGGCAGAGGTGGAGGTGGTGGAGACGGAGGTGGAGGTAGAGGTGGATTTGGAGGTGGAGGTGGAGGTGGTTGTGATGGAGGTGGAGGTGGTAGAAATGAAAGTGGAGGTGGAGGCAGAGGTGGAGGTGGTGGAGACGGAGGTGGAGGTAGAAGTGGATTTGGAGGTGGAGGTGGAGGTGGTGGAGATGAAGGTGGAGGTGGTAGAAATGAAAGTGGAGGTGGAGGTGGTGGAGATGAAGTAGGAGGTGGAGGTAGAGGTGGATTTGGAGGTGGAGGTGGTAGAAATGAAAGTGGAGGTGGAGGCAGAGGTGGAGGTGGTGGAGACGGAGGTGGAGGTAGAAGTGGATTTGGAGGTGGAGGTGTAGGTGGTTGTGATGGAGGTGGAGGTGGTAGAAATGAAAGTGGAGGTGGAGGTGGTGGAGATGAAGGTGGAGGTGGAGGTAGAGGTGGATTTGGAGGTGGAGGTGGTAGAAATGAAGGTGGAGGTGGAGGCAGAGGTGGAGGTGGTGGAGATGAAGGTGGAGGTGGAGGTAGAGGTGGATTTGGAGGTGGAGGTGGAGGTGGCGGAGATGAAGGTGGAGGTGGCGGTGGTGGTACCGGTCACTGTGTGATGTTCATGGTGGAGATGGAGGTGGAGGTGGCGGTGGTGGTAACGGTCACTGTGTGATGTTCATGGTGGAGATGGAGGTGCACAACAAACAAATTAATGCACAAGAAAAGCAACAGATATGAGTAAGTGCTAAACAGTAAGTGAATCAATGGAACAGGGTGGCCACGTTAGATGAATGGTCAAGAAAGAGCTCTGAGAAGCAGTGACATTTATCAAGATCTGAAAGCTGAGTGGCCTGTTGAAGGGTGCCCTGTGCTCCGTAATCATGATTAAGATTTTACTGAACAGGCGTGAAGGTTCAAGGATATGAGTAATAGAGCACAGACTTTTATAGAGACACTTTGTGGTCAGAATAAGAACGGGATGGCTGTCCTATGATCTTATTCTGATTCTCTATAAACATTTGAGGATTTCTCATGACAATTTTTCTATCACATCACCTAAACTCTATGGAGGGGAAAAGATTCAGATTAGCATTTAGCATTTGTTTTGAAATTTGCTTTGTGTGTCCTACTCAAATGTATTTTCTTAGGCCTCTAGAAAGTGTTTCTGTTTCTATTAACTTGCTCTAAGTAGGAAGCCTACTTGATTTCTTCTGGCATCTTTATATTCTTAAGAATCTCTCTGTAAAAGTCTATGCCATCTGTAAAAACAGTCTTTTCTAGCAATTTTCTAACTACTGATTTAGCTGTCCGTGTATGTCTTTAAATGAGGAACCAACAGCCTAGTCCTGGGAAAAATTGTAGAATGGGAAAATCATGGGCTTAGTATGTCACTCACTCTTCCCTTTTTGCCTTTAAGTCCTCACTCACTTTTCCAATCTATTTTCAACTTGACGCTACTAATTAATTGCCCGGCAAAATATTAATTCCTAACCCAAAGAGGATAAGTCATTAAAAGTGGTCGATAGTAGATACTGTTGGTGACTCATCCAGGTTCACACTTTACCACTTTACCCTTTGGGGCACCCACTCCCCAGCTGAGAAGAATATTGGCTGCTAGCAGCTCAGAGCTGCACCAACTGCTCTCAGCCAAATGGTAAATACCTGGGAGGTTACATCCTTCCCCTGGGGTGGCCGAAAGCCAATGACCAATATGAGTATATTCTAGTTATCTATTACTACATGGCGAATCACCCCAAATTTAGTGACATGAAACAATAACCATTTTATTAGGCTCGTGAATTGTGTGGATCAGGAATTTGGACTCACCACAGGGGGCACAGCGTGTCTTGTTCCATGATGTCAGGGGTCTCAGCTGGGAAGACTCAAATGACTGGGGCTGACCTGAAGAACTGGGGAGTGGAATACCTAGCGCCTTCTTCACTCACTTGTCTGGTGCTGGGCTGGGAAGAACCCAAGGCTGGGCTCAGCTGGGACTCTTGATGAGAGCACCTGTACGTGGCCTCTCCATGCAGCTTGGGCTTCCTTACAGCGTGGCAGCCTCAGTGTAGTTGGCCTTCTTATGCAGTGAATTAAGGCTACAGGAGTGAGTGTGTCAGCTAACTGGGCAGGGACTCTTTGTCTTTTATGAGCTAGCTTCAGAAGTCACATGGTATCCAATGAGCACATAAAAAGATGCTCAACATCACTGCTCAGCAGGGAAATGCAAATCAAAATCACAGTGAGGTACCGCCTCACATGCATTAGGATGGCTACTATCAAAAAGAAAATAAAATAACATGTGTTGTTGAGGACACGGAGAAAAGGAAACCCTTGTACACTGTTGGAGGGAATGTAAAATGCTGCATCTGCTCTGGAAAACAGTACGGCAGTTCATCAAAAAATTAAGCATAGAATTACCATGTGATCCAGCAATCTCACCAGTCATATTGGATTAGAGCCTACCCTAACGACCTCATTTTAACTTGATTACCTCTGTGAAGACTCTATCTCCAAACAAGGTCATACTATGAGGTATTGGGAGTTAGGACTTCAAGGTACGAACTTGGGGGTAGGGGGAGGACACAGTTCAAGCCATAACAGTGCATAAAGCCAAGAGTCAACGTGCACAAAATCAATATGCTCATGTAATTCCATCACACAAGCTTCAGTAATCCTTTCTGGACAAAATACACAAAGAAATGAAAGCAGAATCTTGAAGAGATATTTAATAGCAGCATTAATCACAAAGGCCAAAAGGTGGAAGCAATCCAAGTATCCATCAATGGATGAATGGAAAAACAAATGTGGTATATACACACAATGGAATACTATTCAGCTTTGAAAAGGAAGGTAATTCTGACACATGCTACAACATGGATGAACCCTGAGGACACTATGCTAAGTGAAATTGGCCAGGTTCAAAAAAACAAATACAGTTATGTGTTGCTTAACGATGGGGATATGTTATGAGAAATGGATTGTGAGGTGATTATATCACTGTGTGAACATCATAGAGTGTCCTTACACTAACCTTGATGGTATAATCTACTTCACACCTAAGCTGTATAATACTAATCTTACGGGACCACCATCATATATATGTAGTCTATCATTGACCGAAACGTCCTTATGTGAAACATAACCATAGTGCATGATTCCATTTATATGAGGTACATAGAATAGTCAAAATCATAGAGACAAAAAGTAGAATGGTGGTTACCATGGACTTGGGGGGAAGGAGGAATGAGGATCTGTTGTTTAATGGATACAGAGTTTCAGTTTTGCAAGATGAAAAGAGTTCTGGAGATGGATGGTGGTGATGGTTGCACGGCAATGTGAATGTACTTAATGCCACCAAACTGTTCGCTTAAAAATGGTTAAGAAGGTAAATTTTGTTATGTGTATTTGACCACAAATAATAATTTTTTTAAAAGTCACATAATATCACTTTCATCATATTCTACCGGTTGAAGCAATCATAGTTCTGCCAATATTCACGGAGAAGGGATGCAGACCTCACTTCTCAAGGGGAAGAGTGTCACAAAATTGCTTCTGTGCTTTAAGACCACCATAATGTCCAAGAGGCCAGCCCCCTTGGAACAAGGTGGGGCAAATCCATAGTACCACTTATGCTCCAGAGCTCCTCACAGAATCAAACTGAGGCAAGTGCAGCTGGAATCAGATCCCTCTCTCCCTCCTCCCTCTGCATCTCCTGCCTCCCTCATTTCCTGGGACGTTTCTCCTCAGAACCCTCTATCAATAAATCACTTGCCCATGACTCCTCAACTCAGGTTCCGCTTCTAAGGAATCTGACCTAAAACAGACTCTGAGACTGCAAATCTATTAAAAATCAAAAGGGCAGTGGAATTTTAGATTTTTGCAGGGCTATGGGGAATATATTTTGAAAGCCTAAGTCTTTTCATCACCTCTTTTGAGTAAGCCCTAAAGGATGCTAGCTACCACGAGACCTGTCCTAATCACTTATCTGTATTCCTTCAAAGGCCATGTCTGCCACTCTTCATTTTGATGGGTTACTCTTAAGAACTAAGAAACCAACTCAGGGAGACACCCTAGTGAACACCGGAGGCAAGCACTGTTGGACGTCTAGGTGGCAGCTTAGAGTGACCAAATGTCCCTGTTTGCTCTGGACTAAGAGGTTTCCCTGGATACAGGACTTGTAAAATCAACACCAGGAAAGTCCCAATCAAACCAGGATGAGTTGGGTCACCTGGGGCCAGCTTGCACTCATCTCTCATGGATGTCTAAGATTTTGTAATCCTCATGTTAAAACGGCTCTGCATGCGTGTATTAGTTGCCTAGGGCTGCTGTAACAAAGAACCACACACTGGGTGGCTTAAAACAACATAAATTTATTGTCTCAGTTTTGGAGACTAGAAGTCTGAAATCAAACTGTTGGAAGGGTTGGTTCCTCCTGAGGGCTGCGAGGAAAGAATCTACTCCATGTCTCTTTCCTTGGCTTACAGACGGCCGTCTTCTCCCTGTGTCTTCACATAGCCTTCCCTGTGTCTGTGAATGTGTCCAAATTTCCCCTTGTTATAAGGACACCAGTCACATTGGATTAGAGCCTACCCTAACGACCTCATTTTAACTTGATTACCTCTGTGAAGACTCTATCTCCAAACAAGGTCATACTATGAGGTATTGGGAGTTAGGACTTCAAGGTACGAACTTGGGGGTAGGGGGAGGACACAGTTCAAGCCATAACAGTGCATAAAGCCAAGAGTCAACGTGCACAAAATCAATATGCTCATGTAATTCCATCACACAAGCTTCAGTAATCCTTTCTGGACAAAATACACGCAACAGAGAGATAAAGGCTGAGTTCTACTGAACCACTTATACCAATGATTGGGGCAAATCCCATTTGGGACACACCTGCCAATCATCACAGAGAGCAGTCCACTTAGTGTGTCAGCTAAATCAGATTGCAGGAATTTGGAGGAAGACCTAACAGTCCTAAGTACCCCCTGGAAGTCCCGAGACCCTGTGACATATGGCTACATTAAAAATCAACTCAACCCAATCCATGAATTGAATTACTTCCAGAGGTATGTACGTCAGAGCAGGCTCGGTTGCATCTGGTGGGAACAAACATCCTAAGTTTGCTAGAAAGGCAATCGCTCAAGAGCCCCAAAGTAAAAAGGAAACTGCACATTTGAGGAAGACTTCCAACAGTGGAGCACTTTGCTTATCGACATTATTGTGTAGAACTGCTTTGAGTTCTAATGTAGGACATCTTAGATAGGTTCCTGACTTTGGTATTTAATCTTCAATGACCTCATCCACATCATTTACTTCCCAGTATCTGAATTTTCCTCATTTACAAAACAAAGAGATAGTAAGAAATCTCTATGTTCACCTTTTGTTCTAGGATACTGAGAAAAAAAGGCAAGTGCCAATAATATATACATATATATATACATATATATTTTTTTAAGGAAAATTAATCCCTCCAGCTTAGTAGGTTGCCATGAGTAAATATTTACTTCAATAGATGTTGACATGCTGATGGCCTAAAACCATGCATTCATCATCAAACAATGAGCAATTCTCCCCCAATTAATGAACAGGATTTCATTGATTAAGTCTACATTCAAATGGCTCATAGATTTTTTTACAAAGTAAGCCTATTAAATGAATCAGTACTATGATCAAATCAAATAATGAATTGGCAATTACATAATGTCATATCCTGTGGACGTTCGCAATGTGCTAGGAGCAGAACACTCGGCCATATATTACACTCACCTCGTATTAGATATCTGTCAACACCCACGGGCAATAGGTAATTACCAGCTTTTTACTGGCATTACAAAAACCAGTTGTCATTCAGATTGATGGAGCAACCAATTTATTCTTGTACACTGCCATTACATCAAATTGCATTATATCCTGACATAACGTAAGAATATACAGCTGGTTTTCCATTAAGCAAAACACTAATCAGAAAAATTAAAGTTTAAACACCTCTAGCAGAATTCAACTAAATGCTATGGTTAGGATTTTTTTTTTTTTCCTCAAACCGAGCATCTACTGAATCACAAATGCTGACTGTGCAGCATACCTTTTTCCAATTTTTTTTTTGGCCTCATTCTAGTACGGGTTTTAAAAATATTTTATCCACTTTATGTGAAAGCTGTTGTGTTAACTGATTCATGTGCATCCAGTAGTAAACACCATTCAACAGAGAAAATAGAAGTCAAGAACCCCATCTGATTTTATCAATAGGGTTCACTGATTATTGTTTGTTCAATTCCCCATAAGTTGTTTCAGACCAAGTGTAGAGGAAACAGACCACCAAGAGAGATGAAAATATTTGGAGAAGATGAGTGGTTGTCTGCAGACAATTCTGTTATCAGTCTTGATGTCAGTCAAATTATTGTACAGTGTAGCATCCAGCTGCCCAGGAATAAGCGCAAAGTGGGAAACTATAGGCTGTGTTTACATGCACCAAATGAAGTGTGAAGTTGTACCATTCTGGTGAATTTGATCCATCTAGATGTCAATCAAATATTCTAAATGAAAAAAAAAAGTGCATCCTTTCTTCTTATCACGTATATTGCCTTTTATGTGGCTCAGTTCCCCACTGTGCCTCCTCACTTGCATTGAATAAATATGCTGGTCCCATTGATTCAAGTTCCTTCTGTGAGACTAAAGCAATAATCAGTGTTTCTCTCCAGAAGAATCTGTAATATCCTTTCCTCTGGGAAATGACACTTATTTGGACACTGAAACTTAAATTTCAAAATCTAAGAACACCTTCTCTTTTCATACCTATTATGACTCAAAAACTCGGGGGAAGAGACAACCAGAGAAGATAAGAAATATACATTTTTTTGTAAATGTCCTCCTTATAACAGTCATGCAACAATGTTTTGGGCAATGATGGACTGCATGTACAATGGTGGCCCCATAACATCAGTCCACATAGCCTGGAGGGGTAGCAGGCTATACCATGTAGGTTTGTGTAAGTACACTCTGATGTTTGCACAATGATGAAATTGTTTAATGATGCATTTCTCAGAATGTATCCCTGTCATTAAGCAATGCATGACTGTATTTCCCAGCAACTAATGTTAATTTAACTAGTGTTTGAGCACTACAAATTCAAATGATTGATTCAAAATTTCAATGTGGAAAGAAATGATTTTCCACATTTACCTTCTACCTCCATCCCCCACACATGAGCTAATATTCATACACTTCTGATTTTGAGTAACTGTCTGTCAGGGCTCAGTTGCAGATAACAGGCATCATTCTAGCTATTTTCTGCAGAAAACAATTAACACAGAACATATGTTTACAAATCTGGTTGGGTCTCTAGGAAGGACTCCCAGACCAGCACGACAAAAACAGCCCTCCTCCAGGAAACTGCTGGTTCTGCCACAGCTGAGGGACCACAAGTTTGCTTCCACAACTTAACCCAGAACCCACTTCACCTGCCAGACTGTCCTGGCATGACCACTTTTCTCCCCACCTGCCTCAGTTCCTAATGCAAGTCTTAAGAGAATGCCTCTGGTTGCTGGACCTAAACCCCACTTTGAAACCTAGCTGCAAGGGACTCTGGGAAATGTAGTTTTTAGCCTTCCAGCCTCTGCAGTATAAGGTGCCACACTTGAAGGATATGGAATAGATGCTGAGTCAGTCAATTAACCTTAGCTTCCACATAAGCACTGCGTGAGCAAGCTTATTCTCTACAAATGTGTTTGTTATCTTCTCAAAAGCAATAGTGTCTAAATTAACCCTTTGTCCTGGAATTGGGGATAATTTGAATCAGTTTGCCTTTCACATTGTATTTTGTTTAAGCAGGCAGAGTTGTAAAGTTAAGTCTTGACACAACTGCCTATTTATTTGAACTCCTGTCCCTTTGGGTGCTCATTCAGAGGACAGCACTCTAAATTAATTATTCACTGTAACATAAGAAAGAATGTGAAGCAATTTAAAAAAAAGCCTACAGTGCCAAAAACTGTCTCCGAAGCACATCTCTTAGACTTACAGGATTTGAATATGGCAGAGAAGTATATGGCAGGGGGGTGGAAGAGGGACCACAATGTGAAAAGCTTTCCTGTGGTGTTACTGAGGAAGGATTAGATTTCCCTACAAGCACCCTGCAGTAGGCTTTGAGGTGGAATGGGGATGAAGTCACCACAGGCGGCTGATGAGTGCCATTGATTTGGCCAGTTCAATAAGCAATATCCACAGGCATTTATCAGGTTGCTCCCAAAGTCCCTAATAGACAGGCACTTCCCAATGGCTGAGAAACAGGGACTGAAACTGTTACAAGTAATTACTCAGCTGAGTGTTCAGTGTGCATCGAAATCTCCTGGGTAAAAGAAACTTGTTAAAATCAGGATCCTCAACCCCTAGTCCCAACATCCTGGGCTTGGGCTCAGGGACCTGCCTCCTATTCCCCAAGTGATGCTGATGAAGGTCATCTAAATAGCTACTGTAGAGAAATTGGACCACGTCGGGGGGGAGCTGAGGGGGAAGTAATTAAGGTTAATGCAAAGAACACAATCCTTTCCAGTTTCTGATTTTTCTCTCGGTTAGAAACTGGAGTTGGCGCAGTGAATAGGGCATTTTCTGAAACTGGCTTACAGTCTTAGATTTCAAACTTGAAGCTACTGGTGTGGTCTATTTGAGAACCTACAACCTCCTCCAGACCCTTATAAAATGTAAGCACACGTGATTTTCAGTTATTATTTTGGGTTGATTGTGCCATTATCCTTTCCCAGGCATCTGCTCTGCGTAGTTCAAGTTTAAATAAAAGAGCAGTGTTAACTTCTGTTGTATAAATGATCGAATAGATTAGGCTTCTCTCTAAATCTGCCCCTTTTCCATTATCAGGAACAATATGAAATTCCCACCATTCTCCTGATGCTATCAAACATTTACCCACCTTTCTTCACGACTTTTGATAGCGTATGTTACAAACCTTTCAGCAGGATGAACTTCCCAGTTTTGAATTAAGATTCCATCAGATATAATTTACATCAGCTATCACAAATAGCAATGTAGACCCACTGCCAACAGTGGTAACAGCCGGTTGGGTAGAGACAAGAGGCATTTTCCTTCCAGCGAAGTGCGGCCTCATGAAATCCTTATGTCTCACATTACAGATCAAGAGATCCTTTGCATATGATCACTCATGGCTATGTCCTGTTGTTCATCGCGACTGCTCAAAAGTCTGATTCTTTGTTCAATCACAGCCTTCTCTCTTCTCAGGCTGTGTCATGAAGCAGAATCGACAGTAATGAACAGCGTGAAGATCTTGAAAATAATTTTCTACAGTCAGTTTCTTGGTGCAAAGTGTCTATTGAATATCCTACTACACGGAAAAGGACTTTTCTGAATGAAGACTTAAGGGCATGTAATATTTACCCTCAGTCAATGGAGACGGTCTAAATCCGCTCCTTATGGCCCCAGGGCCATGCAACCCCCACGGAGACTGTTCTGCATGTAACAAAGGAAGAAAGCAACGGCCAGAGAGGTTGCAGCTCAAAGAGAACGGCATTGCAGTGTTCTGGGAGAAACATCTGCAAGCCACCTCACTGTGCCAAGACCAGGTGATGGGCCCGTCAAAGCATGATCATATTTGTTGGTTTGACAGGATGGCATTGCATTTCGCTGTTGAAGCGCCTCTCTCTCCCATTCAGCATGTGTTCTAAAACTGACTATGTGACAGAAAATGTAACTACACACACAAACGTGTATCACATGTGTTCAGTCCAATGCAAGAGCAACTGCCTGGGGTTCAGAAGACTCGAATTTGGGTTTAACTCTGCTTCTCGCTGTGTCATCTGGGGCAAGTCATTTCATGCCTCATAGGAAACAGATGCATTAGGATTCAAGTCGAATGATAAGGGAATCTTTAAGGTGGTGTTTTTTTAATGTCTTCATCATTTAAAATACTGTCCAGCCCAGAATCTAAGATTGACCAAATGGCTTCCCTTCAAATCTTATTACGTTAGTTTAAAAAAAAATAGAGACAATGAAATATATTTTGACACGACTATTTCTTGCTTACTTTTCGTTTCCCAAGCAGCGTGGCACTAAATTACCTATCTTCTCCTCATTCCAGTATAGAGCATTCTGCAAGCCTATAACTCTTTTTTATTTATTTATTTTTGTGGGGAAGACCAGCCCTGAGCTAACATCCGTCGCCAATCCTCCCCTTTTTGCTGAGGAAGACTGGCCCTGGGCTAACATCGTGCCCATCTTCCTCCACTTTATATGGGACGCCGCCACGGCATGGCTGGCAGGCAGTGCGTCGGCGGGCGCCCGGGATCCGAACTCGCGAACCCCGGGCTGCCAAGCGCGGAGTAAACCGCTGCGCCACCGGGCGGCCCCCCCTATAACTCTTTTTTAATAAGAGATTTCTATATTAACATGAACCTTTAAGAAGTAATTTTAAAACAGAAGCCTATTCTAAATAATCAGCATGTAGAGAGAATTGGAAAATAACACAGGATTTCACCTAATGTCTCATGAGAAGAATTGCAATCCTAGCTCTGCCACTTACTGTATGCATTCATTCATTCACTCATTCATTCATTTGTCGATTCACTTAACAGATAGAAATTAACTACCAGGCACTGGACACTGTTAAGTTCTTTTGCACACAGATGTAGTCTCTTCTCGCATGAATCTTACATCTTAGCAGGGGAAAAAAAAATCGATCAATATACAAACAAACCAGAACCTATTAGTGGGGAGTGAGACTTCACATGGCGTTCGGATTTGAATCTGCCAGAGACATGATTTGCTTGCAGTTGGCCACTCTGCAAGCTGCAAACTTCATCCAGATGTCCGAGTTTTCTCAGTAGTCAGAGTCCACATGATATATAGAGGTATGTGGCCAATGAGTCCAGGGTCGGCGGGCTCACTCACAGCTTATGTAAGCAAACTCAACTTCCTATTACAAACACTCCATAACTTAAGATAGCAAACGCAATTTTCTACAATGAACAGCTTTCAAGCTGAAGTGGTTAAACTACAACCAGGTTCGCTTCTGCTCATCGGGAAACTGGGAAAAGCTTGTTATAAGTAGATCGGAGCGTGCTAACACCTTGCTCCCACGAGACTTTCTGTTTATAATACTTCTGTCATCACCTGAATTATAAATATCCTCTGATCCGCTGCTTTTCTATTGGACGTACTCAGCTCAGGGTGTTTGCCAAGCTATTCCTTGGTGAACGGGAAGAGATGTTAGGATTTCCATTTCATATCTAAGGAATAAGCTCAAAGTGGAGGTTAGTAATAGTCCAGATGAATGCTTCCTCCTCACGCAGTCCCTCTGTAAGATGTTACAGGGGGTTCCACAGTCGGTACAGAGATGCCTCTCTTGTTTTCATTTATTGTTATTTTTAGCAAATTGCAATCCTTCGCCATTTACCTGTGCCCGTGCAAGAGAGTTCACTGGTGATGCTACGTAGTTTTAACTAAGTTAACCTTCAGGAAATGGATGAGTGACTTAGAGGCTCCTACAAAGAAACAGACTGAAGTCGATATGAATAATGCCAGCTCAAGAAAACAAAGTGGTAGAGCTGACATACCACCTCCTTGTCAGCATATTCTCAGGTTAAAAGCAATGACTCTAATAAAGTCTGACAAAATGTTAGCTCCCACTCCACAGGAAATTCTGCATTTTCAAGAGGACTACTGAAAAGAGTCACTTGCATCCACAATCATGAACGAACAATCTCTCCAGTAATACGAGACATTAGGTCGTGGTGTGATGTGTATATAATTTATAAAAAACAGATAAACACATGGGGATTTCATGGTTTTGCCCATGGGGATGTATGACCACAAAAGTTTGGAGAATATTGTTCTAACCACTCCTCATTATCTATAAGGGACAACACAATGGTTAGTGGTCACCTTTGAATTTCACAGCTGTCTTCATGTTTAGGTTGAAGCATAGGAAACTGATGTTATGCAACCACGTTCAGCCTGCAAAAATGGCAGTTTCATGTGGTTCAACCTAATAAATACAATACCTGGAGTCAATGTCAATGAACACACGAGGGTCTTCTTTAACTAGTCCCTGTGTTTGGTGCTGGATATACAGTGGCTAATAAAATGACCACTGTCCCCATTCTCACAGAGCCTTGAGTCTCCTTGGGAAGACACACAATATAGATTATTATTTTTTAAATCACAACCCGTGACAATGTATAAGAAGGAAATAGATAAAAAATTTCTACTCCGGTGGTAGAGAGTTTTAGATCTACTGAGAAACAGTTTGAGGTACAAACTTCAATGTTCACTGCCTGAGAGCAGAGCTGCTTTCAAGGTTATCTCTGGAGGGGTGTTATCCAAACAAATTAAGTCACTCACCAGGCCTCCTCCACTTCTACCCAACATAAAACTGAAGAGGGATTAACCAGCTGGTCAATGTTTATATCAGCCCGGAGGCCAAATCCAACCCATTATCTGTTTTTGTAAATCAAGTTTTATTAGAATATGGCCATGCCCATTCAATTTGTACACGTAAGGAATAATCTTTCTTCTATTCTCTTAGATTCAGTACCTGGGGCCTGCAATTAAACTGACAAAAGACAGATTAACAGAAGAAAAGGCATATAATTTTTATTGATGTAACACATGGGCTTCACAGAAAAGAAATGAAAACTCAAAGAAGCAGTCAGACTCGGGGACTTATATAGCATTTTAACAAGGGGTAATAATTTACAGAAAGTGACTAGGAAATATATGGAGTAAACTGACAGAAGACAAGGTTTATTTTAGTAAGGTCTGTTCATGCAGACTTATCTCGGCATTGATGCCCCATCTCCAGCAATGAGAGTCAATCTCCCCCTCCTGGTTCAAGGAGGGCACCTTTCTCATGATAAATTTATGCCCTGCTTTTAGGCAGATATGGGGAGGGCAGTGAACTCTTCTTGTATCTACTATTTCTCAATTGCTTTCAGCTCAGAATAATCCACATACCAAAGTGGCATATTTTGGGGTGACATATTCTGGGCCCCTTCAGTTTACATATTGTTTGTGTTGTTTTCATGCTTCATCACAAGTAGTTAAGACAGACACCAGATAACCTGCAAAATCAAAAATATCTACTATCTGGCCCTTTACTGAAAAAGTTTGGCAGCGACTATTTATATAATAGCTGGGTACACTGCAGGAAAAAAAGCCGACTCATAACTGTCTATCAGATATACTATGGATAAGGTAATATTCTAAAATGTAACAAGTAGAACTCCATAAAAAGACAAATTTACACTTCTCTTGAAGTTGCTTTCACTTTTCTTTCTAGGAATGAATGGAATGACTTGATAATGTATAAATGATCATTTCAACTTTTCCAAGATTTGAGGTGCCAAATGTTTTTCTGCTGTACAAATATTATCTAGTGTGTCTTGGCCTTCCCACAAAGCAGAGAAACAGAAATGGGGTCCACGTAATACGACTATCACGCTTCCCTGGGCATCAGCACCTTACTGCAAAATAAACAGCTATCCTGAAATACCTATGCAAATGTGAGCTCATTCTTCCGATATAATTTACATGAAGCTGAATCATTTCCCAGAATAAATTCAAAGGGTATTTCATTTTAAACCTTTATTATTACAGTTGTTCTAGAAATAGGTCTATACATAAAAGAGGCAGGTCCTTTATTAATATATACAAAATTATTCACAAAGCTGATAATTGAAGGCCAATAAATTCACTTCTCACGTGCCTGCCTTGAGAACAGATGAACTGTTTATTTTGAAAGTAACAGTAGGAAAATGCTAATTTTTTTTCAAGGAAATTTTCAAAAGCATGATGCAAGTACAGATATTAACCATTTTCCTCTGAGCTATAATAGGTATTCACGATCCAAGCAATTCCTGTAATTGACAGGCTTCTTCTAGTGTGCGAGCAATTACAAGGCATCAGAGTTAATAAATCCAAGACACAAAGAGTTGAACGAGGAATAGGAAATCGCTGGGTCTCTTAAAATTACTGGAAGATTGAGAATTGAGAATCCTATCATTTAGCTAACGTATTGCCTGGTGAAGTGCTAGTGGTTTATGACACAGCCTTACTCTACATAAAATGAGGCTGATGACATTTGTTGACATTAGAAACAGACATTTTCTGCATCAAGGTTGATGCTCCTCCTCCGAGGACCTTAGTTTCTTAAACGTGACGTGGGGCAAAGAAGAAAGCAGCTCCAAATATAAAAAATATTGCCAAATGGATTTTTAGCTCTTGTTTTAAAGACAGTTTAGATTGACTTCTTGAAAGGAACCTTCCTGGATTGTTCTTTTAATGGTATAAAAATCTTGATGGCTTCATGGCGAAGCAAGAAATATAAGAAGAGATCTTAGGAAAGCAGGAATCCCCAGCCTTGGCCGCACATTAGAATCTATTGGGAGGTTTTTAAAATCCTGTTGCCCTAAACACAACCTTGAATCTCTATGGGTAGGACCCAGGCTGGCATCAGTACTTTTGAAATTACCCAGGTGATTCCAATGTGCTGTTGAGTTCCAGTACCCTAGGTGAGAGTATACACCTGGTGTATGAGCTTTAGTCATTTGATAACAATGGTTTGTTAAAATATATCTGCAAACACATTTGTTTGAAATCCACACCTTCACCTTCACTTGGTGTCTACCATGGCAAAGACTTACGAGGGCTTGACAAGAGGCCAAAGTCAGTCATTTTGCAACGCCTTGTGCAATTTGGGAATTGCAATATGGTGGGGTTGGAATGGGCTTGCCTTTGGGGAAAGAGGCTGCAGGATTTTACAGCTACAGGTTGTAAAGAGTCAAAAAGATGGAGCTCAGAACTTGAGCTCAGGGACCTGGCAGACAGTCTTGCCCAAATTGTAAGAACAACGTTTCTTTTAGTCAGGTCTCTGGAAAACACACCTATGGCAACATTACAGCAAAACCGTGCTCTTTTTGAGGGAGAGCATGATAATTCCAAAACATTAATCATCGTTATTTGACAAAAGTTTGAAAATCGAGACCACGCAGTCAGCAAACATAAAATGTTAAAATTCATTTCTGAAGAAATAATTTCTTGCATTATTTCCACGCGGCTAACATGGAATGCTGTGTGACAACCACTGACCGTCTTTCTCCAGTTCCACGTGGGATGGAAGACTGCATTAAATCTGATTTAAATGGCCCCCGGAAAGGCAATTTACCACATGTGGGTGAACATTTTATTATCAAGAGGAAATTCATTTCACGGGCACAGACCCCACAACAAGACGTATCATGGCTGACAATATCTGGCGTCCTCATTGACGACTTCAGGAGAGATGCCAGTGCCTCAACGCGACAGAGGAGACTGAAATCGATGTTTTGGCTGAATGTGAAGCAGGAAGATCGTTCCAGAAACAACGATTCCAAACCATTGGCTTCCAAACCATTCCATTCCAAACCAAACCATTTCAAGATGCCCTGCCACTTCCCAGCCAGACCATCGTCAACAAGAGATTGCACCACCAGCAGGAGAATGCTGTGTAAAACGCTCTGGACCAAGGATGGGTTTGAGAGTTCATATTGATTCTGGCAAGGGAAAAGCCCGATTTGGCCACTGTCTCAGAAAATAGAGTTTTGGAAATATAGGAAGACTCGAAACATGACTCACTGAGCTGATTACCCAGGACACACACTGTGAGTCATTACACAAGATGCATTCTCAGTACAAAAAAAAAGACAAAGATGTTGCCAAATATAAATGTGACTCTAACTCATTATATTTGTATCTTCAGAGGCAAAGATATCGCGCACTGAAGTTTTCCTTTCTGCAGGGATGTGACAGGAGATATAAATGCGTCCTTAGTTCTTGTATATTTGTGATGATCTCTGGTTCTCTCTCTCTCTCTCCCACTTTCTGGATTAACATTTTCCTTCATCTTTCTATTGAATTTGATGTGATCGATCGTTATGTCTTTGAACTTCTCTTCTGTCTTGACATGTGACATCTTTGCGTCCTAGACTTTCACTCAGTACTTTGCATAGTCAATAAATACTTGTTGGGTGGAGGGATGAATAAAGTAATCAATTATACTTTTTTCTTCTTCTCGTTCTACCTTTCTGATATCTTTGTTTTGCCTTTATTACCTTTTATTACCTTTATGACTTTATTACCCAAGTCCTAAAGGACTTAATAACTTTGATCTTTGTATTATTTCTGGACCTTCCTTAAGACTCATCGCTCAGCTGTTTTCCCATCTGTGGAGACCTCACTGGTTCCTCCGGAAGAAGTTCTGAAGTTAAGAGCAGCAGAATGTGTGGGTGCAAAGACCTACTAGAGACAGACAGAGGAGGGAAAGGAACCGTCCCTATGGGGGTGTGCTCAAATGGGCACTACTGGGGAAGTGTGGGCGTACAGGACCGGAGACGAGATTCCATGAGCTGGGAGTCATTTCTAAGCCGAGAAGGAAGGCCGGATATGAACTGCAGATGAGCGTAGTTAGGAAGCATAAGAAGCACCAGCTGGGACAGCGAACCAAGATTGCGGTTTGGTAACCAAGGCTGGAGACTGAGAGGAGAGCGGAAAACGTGGTTTCTGGGTCAGGAGTATAGTTACCATGTGCCAGATTCTACAGGGCTTGTTCTTCCTGGTGCTCACCAAGTACCCCACTGAGGCAGACCGGGGATGTGTCACGCTGAAAGCAATACACAAGGAAAAGCATACACTACGATTTTCTAGGACTTGACTATATTCACCTGTGCATTCATTGCTCTTCAGATAGCCTGGGCATTTGGAATTTCATCTTCTTCCATCACCTCCAGTCACCTAGGCCTAAAACCAAACATGGTCGATCCTCATTGTTTGTGGATTATGCATTTGCAAACTCTCCTGTTTGCTAAAATTTATTTTATTTTGTTAAAATTAAAATTTACTTAAATTTGCTAAAATTTAACCCCAACAACAATACTTGTGGCACTTTCACAGTCATTTACAGACACGTGCAGGGTGGTGAAAAATGTGAGTTGCCCGATGCACACATTTGTAGCTGAAGTCCAACGAGGCAACGCTCTGCCTTCTTGTTTCAGTTCTCAGGCTATAAACAAGTGTTCTTTCTGCAGCATATCTAGACCCATGTTTTTTGCATTTTTGTGATTTGGGGTGGTGATTTCACTGTTTAAACTGGCCCCCGAGTGCAGTGCTGAAGTGCTGTCTGGTGTTCCCAAGTAGAAGACGGCTGTGATGTGCCTTACAGAGAAAACACATTGTGTCAGATGAGCTTCATTCAGGCATGAGTTATCGTGCTGTTGCCCATGAGTTCAATGTCAGTAAATCAACTATATACTAAACAAGGCGTCTTCAAACAGAAATACACATAAAACGAGGTAATGTATCGATTCGGTGGTGAAAATGTTGTGACCAGATGCTCGCAGGAACCTAACCCTGTATTGCCCCTAGGAGCAATGATCAGTATTTGCTAATTCAGTGTCCCCCGTAATGTTATAAAACATCACTACTATGAATAATGAGAATCAACTGTACTTCATTTTCCCAACTTTCCTTGGCAAATTTCCCTCCTCTCCCAAGCTCTTTCACTCAGGCAAAACCCAATTTCATCCTTATATCCTCTTATGCATCCAAACAGCTGCTGCGTTCCCACAATTCTCACTTCATGGGGTCTCCTCTTTCCCCTCTTTGTCCCTTCTCAAAGGTATCCCCTCTTCCAGGCACTTAATTCACAGCTGAATTATCGTTGTCATCTATTACCTGTTCTCCTCAATTCCTAATTCCTAATCTCCTCTCTGTAGCCTGGACAAGCCATTGCCCACTGCCTTTAATGTCTTCACCTTCCCTTCTACCCAGGGAAGTGTGACCTCATCTGCAAAGTCTAGATGAAGGGCCACCTCCTCCATAAAGTCCTCTGTGATCCCTACATTCCACAGTCATCCCTTCTCCCCATATTCCCAGAGCTTCTGAGCCCAAGGCACTGCTCTGATGAACTAATGGGGTCAATGTCCCTGTTAATTTGCACAGATCACATGGCCAAATGCTACTTAAGGGCAAAATGGGTAACCTCTCTATACTTCTTGAGATCGTCCACAGCACCTTGCATGGTTGATGGTTAAACTTTTCTCCTGTTTCCATCAAATCAAGACTTTCAACAACTAGCGTTACCAGATAACATACAAGACAGTTAGTAAAACTTGAATTTCAGATAAATAACGAATGCTTTTTTAGTATAAGTATGTCCCAAATATTGCATGAGATATATTTGTACTAAAAAAAAGTTTCATCGTTTATCTAAAACTCCAATTAAACTGAACATCCTGTATTGTGTGTGTGTGTGTGTGTGTGAGAGAGAGAGGAGGACCAGCCCTGAGCTAACATCTGTTGCCAATCCTCCTCTTTTTGCTGAGGAAGACTCGCCCTGGGCTAACATCCATGCCCATCTTCCTCGACTTTATATGGGACACCGCCACAGCATGGCTGACAAGCAGTGCGTCAGCAGGCATCTGGGATCCGAACTCGCAAACCCCGGGCTGCCAAGCGCAGACTAAACCGCTGCGCCACTGGGCCGGCCCCAGGACATCCTGTATTTTTATTTGCCAAATCCAATTCTATCAACAGCAGATTTAATTCCCAATATGTTATTGGAATGAGTTCCAGTCTAAGGAAATATAAAAGTAGCAGACATGAAGAGGGGCACAGGAAGTGAAAAGATTTAAGCCACAGGGAGGAAGTTGTACTCCAAGGCCAAAGGACTCAACCAATCTGTGAAGACAATGGTTGAGGAGCCACAAAAGCTCATTCAAGTCAGATTAGATTACTGATGCAGGTTTCAAGGACATGGCCTTAAAGATGACTCTTGAGGAAGAGAAGACACAGATTTTCAAATAGGGGAAACCAGTTAGGTTAGTTCACTGGGGCTGCTGTAACAATGAATCACAGACTCTGGGGCTTAAACAACAGAAATGTATTGTCTCACTGTCCTGGAAGCTAAAAGTCCAAGATCCAGGTGTGGGAAGGGTTGGTTTCTTCTGAGGCCTCTCTCCTTGGCATGTAGACACTGTCTTCTCCCCGTGTCCTCACATGGCTGTCCCTCTGCACGTGTCTGTGTCCTCATCTCCTCTTCTTACAAGGACACCTGTCCTGCTGGATTAGGACCCATCCTGATGACCTCATTTTACCTTCATCACCTCTTTAAAGACCCATCTCCAAATACAGTCACACTGGGGGCTAGGGCTTCAACATATGGATTTGGGGGGACACAATTCAGCCCATCACACCAGGTGAAAGTCTCTGGAGAAGTTAATGTTGTAAAAATGACTGCCCATGTTCGTTCATCTCTTGCTTTTCTGCTTCAGTGTCACCAGTGTGTTTTGGTGTGTTTGTTTTTACCAATTTTTCCAAAATACCAAGGATCCTGTTCCCAGATTGTCAATAACAAAGCACAACCTAGTTCGTCACTATTACAAGAACTGTTACAAAGCCCTTCTCCACGTGCTAAGAAAATAAAAATAAACTACTCGGAGAAAAGCATGAAAGCAATTACTCAGTCACTATAAGGCAGTATTCATGCAGGTTCTGATGACAATTCCTTATGATGAAAATTCCAATAGGTAATACTATTCTATGCAATCAGTATAAACTTAGTAAGAAAAACTAACCTGGAGCCATAAGACTCTCAATCCCCAGTAAGGGAACATAGGTACCGTCACAGACTTGGAATATTGGGGTTTTCTTGACTAACTTTATTCACAACCACAGCTGCCAACATCCCCCCCCCCAGTAAGGCATAGAAACTGTTCCTTTTTTTGTTGAGGAAGATTGGCCCTGAGCTAACATCTGTGCCCATCTTCCTCCATTTTGTATGTGGGATGCGGCCACATACATGATAAGTGGTGTAGGTCTGCACCAGGGATCTGAACCTGCGAACCCCGGACCACCAGAGCAGAGCATGCAGAATTTAATCACTGCGCCACCACGCCAGCCCCAGAAACTGTCCTAATGCAATACTTTATAACAAAAGCTTCCAAGCTTTTCAGCCCTCATTTACCTCAGGGACGTTTCTGTAGTCGAGACTTGCAAAGTTTACCTGCCTCAGCCCTCATTAGTCTCAGATTTGTGAAACAATGCAAACGTTTGCTTATATACTACTAGTTCAAGACCAGCTTCGTTTTCTGAAAGCAAAGAACCAAACACGATTTCTCAGGAGAACAGTTTGTGATCGCTCACATAAAGTAGATCTCCCAGCTAGTTCCCATAAGCTGGGCTAGGGCTGTAAGGTTACGTGAGCAGGACTGTTGAGCCAGGAACTTCATGGGGTGCTGCTTTCTTGAGGTGTTGGGGAGAATGAGTCTTCCCCAAACCAAACCATTGGTTATTCCACCCTGCAAAGGATGCGTTGGTTGGTTGGTATGTTTCTAAATCTACTTAGTAAGAAGTCTTGAGGTAGCATAAAAATTTAGTGATGCTATCAGTAGTTTGTTTTCCAAAGACAAACTTGGTCTTCAGGACATCATTGATCCTGCTGGCCCATTTGCCAGATAGAGTTTCGTGATTAGATGCTGGCCACCAGAAAAGCCAGTTCTGACAACGGATGTGAAGAGGGAGTAGGAATTCCAGGACAGAATGCTTGTCAGTCTCAAGGATCTGGGCCCTGTGAGTTGTGAAAGTGATTAAAAATATTTTATATTTGCCAGAGAGAAGAGAAAACAAAAGTAGAACATTCAATCCCCACCATCACCAAATATTGTGTATCCCTGCATATTATATATATTATACATGTGATTTCTCTGGAGAAGTCAAGTCAGTCACCAATTTAAAACTCATTTTTAAACTCCAGAATCCCCTGCCACCTTGACACAGAAACTAAAATGAAACAACATCCACTATTGCTCCCTGAGGAGTGAGTAAAATTGCCAAATCATTGGGGCCGCCCAGTGGCGCAGCGGTTTAGTCCGCACTTGGCAACCCGGGGTTCGCGGGTTCGGATCCCGGGTGCCCGCTGACGCACTGCTCGTGAGCCACGCCGTGGCGGCGTCCCATATAAAGTAGAGGACGATGGGCACGGATGTTAGCTCAGGGCCAGTCTTCCTCAGCAAAAAGAGGAGGATTAGCAATGCATGTTAGCTCAGGGCTGGTCTTCCTCACACACACCGACACACACACAAAAAATCGCCAAATCACTAACCTCCCGTAACTGCTGTGAAGGGCTAATCCTAGGCCAAGGGATCTTCTTACCTGACATCAAATAGTTTTCCCAAATAGGACCCTTTCATTATGGGATTTGTGCAACTTCCTCAATTTACCACAACAAACAGGAGTTTAGAATTCCACACCTGTTTTTATTACAGACTCTGGCTTGATTCTTTGTTTTTCTTTAAAGGAAGATTATTAAACAGTTTTTATGCATTGAGTTGTTATCATGGATTTACTTTTATTTCTTGCTCTCTAACTGGCAGTGATCAAACACTGACGACACTTGTGCGTTTCTTCAGAGTCTGGGATGAGTCTTCCATCTTGAAGAAGAATGGGTCGACCTGGACATCGGATGTAGCACAACAGTGCTGTGACAACTACTGTATTTACCATCGTTCGTTTGGAAAATTAAGTGCGTCCCTTTGTCCGAACATTAGACATCTTCATCTGTGCACCTGAACGCTGATAAACGGCAGAAGAAACGGTATAAATGTGTCTGTACATCAAACCTGAGTGCTTGCTGACACCCTAGCTCCGTTTCAGGGATCAAGCGACTACAGCCATTGTGTAAGGTGGATGTGTCATTTCACCCTCGAATGTGGTTAATTGGCTTTGTCCCCAGAGCATGATGTGGCAGAGGGCTCCCTGAGCCCCATATACCATTTTTACTCCTGCAGTATATTGCAGTTGGTTTTTTATTTTCTGCTTCATGGAAGATGCCTCAAGGGTCCTGGACTTGGAGTTAAATTTTTATGTGACCCTGCTACCTGGAGAGGTAGAATTTACTAACTCTGAGCTATTCTGGCCCTTGTTTCTACAGAGTTGCTAGGAACTTGGCAGGACAGAGGACTGCTCATAAATTGTGTTCTTTTGTGGACTTCTGAAAAATACAATTAGTTAAAGCCCACTGTTTGGAATTTCTGTGGAATATTTTATGAGCTGGTTTTTAAAGCCAGGTTTAAATCCCGTATTTCACCAGGTTTACATAGTTTGCTGACGTAAAAGTTTGCGTGTCGGATCTGTAGTGGTCGTTGTTCATACTTAGGAGGCGGTGAAAATCCAGAAGGACAGACCCACTTCTTGCCTCGTCCTCAGACAGCTACGGCTTCCCCTCTGGGACCTTCCGGAGTGTGAGTGGACAAGCCAGGAGGAGGGGAAACCACACATCTTAGAGAGAAAACGTCACTTAACTGCTAAGTAATTTAAACACCGTTTGGATGTGAAAACCAACACAGGTTGTAGAGGAGACTTTTGGTTCCTACGTCATGTAACTTAGCATTGTTTGATTTCTTGAACACACACATGATTCTTCAAATACGTGTGCGTGTGCATGTATGATCGGATACACACTGGAGCAGGCTGCAAATCCCTCTGGATTATTTCACACGAAACAGAATAAATACTCTCCGGCAGCAGCCACTAGCAGCGGAGCCACAGGGCGCGCAGGATTCAACCTGCACGCCCAACCTGTGGGAGGCTGTCTTCGTTTGACAGACAGTGTCTCAAGTCAGACTGCCCGAGTTCAAGTCCACCATGAACTGCAGTCCATGATCTTGGGCAAGTCATTCAACCTCCTTGTGCCCCAGTTTCCTCCACTGCAAAGCGGGATCATATATCTACCTGAGGGATTGTAAGTTTTATATAAGCTTATACAGAAGATGAGATATATTAACCGTGCCCATAGTAAAGCTCTCCATAAACAGTAGGTGCTCACTCTATGTTGGTTAATGTATTGATATTATTACTGAGGACATTGTGTAGGAGACTTTGAGAAACAGCCTTTGGCATCCATCCTCTATTATGCCCACCTGGAGCGGTATTGGATCCAGAAGACAAAAGAGCCCCAAAGGGAAGACTGAGCCTAAGGCACCCCACGGACACACGAGCCCACCCCGTTCGGGATCCCGGAGTTCTGAGCATCTCAGCTACCATTCAGGGAGGCATGCCTTTTAGTGGAAGCTCCATGAGTCCAGAAATAGCACCTGGCTCTCTTTCAACACACCTCACCTTTTCTTTCAATACAGCGCACATCAAGATTGACCAAGTTCATTTGATTTTTCAACATCAGAAGGTATCCAACACATTGAAAAGCTGAACACGCTTACCGGTTTTCTGGCTTTGCCTTCCACTCCCACTGTTATTGCTCGAATGGCTACATTTGATTAATGGATGTGATAAAGGGTTCACCCTCCTGCTTATCAAACAAAACAACTCTGGTTGCTTCTTAAATAGCTAAAGCAGGGGTCGGCGAATGTTTTCTGTCAAGGGCCAGATAGGAATTATTTTTGGCTTCAGGGCCATATGGTCTCTGTCGCAACTCTTCAGCTCTGCCTTGTAGCATGAAAGCGGTCACAGACAATACATCCACGATGGGGGTGGCAGAGTGCCAATAAAGCTTTATTTAGGGACACTGAAATTTTAATTTCATAGAGTTTTTATGTGTCATGAAATTTTCTTCTTTTTAATTTTTCCCAATCATTTAAATCCATAACACAAGCGTTCTTAGCTCTTGGGCAAGAATGCTGAAAACAGGTGGCAGGCTGGATTTAGCCTGTGGGCCATAACTATCGAAATGATAGAGTCCATGCTCCTTCACTTGAGATTTCAGGGCCTCTGAGGTTTCTCTCCCACTAGCCCACCCAACAGGAGGCCTTTCCTACCCTTTCATCTTCTCCTAGCCAAGCCCTGTCTTTCAAGGGCTGGCTGAAGACCCACCTCTTCTGTGAAGCCCGTCCAGCTCTCTCTAGCCCTGTAGTCACATGTATAAACATCCATAGATCATTCGGTGTGATACAGGCCACTCCCTGTATAAGGACGATTGAAGATGGACCAGTCTGGTTTGACTGCCAGCCCTGCTGACCTCTCAAGTGGCTGTTGCCCTGTCTGTAAAATCATCATCACAATGCATCTCTGATAAGATGGTTGTTGTGGGGAGTGAAAACAGACAATACATTTAAAACATCCGATATGGTTTTAGCATGGAATAGAAACTCATAAAATGGAGCTGCGGTAGAGATGATGATGATGGTGTGACCAGTGGTAACCATATGCAGTGACCTAGGTGGATTACTGCACTTTCTAACCTTGAACTATCCCTACCCTTCCATGCCAAAGCTGACTGTGGTTATGGCAAACGTAGATGCCCCTTCTGGATTAAAAATGTTCCAAGTCCCCAAACATGTCTTCCTCTCAAACTGCTACTTCAGGCTTATAAGGGAAAATTAAGATATTAAAATCTATGTTATCTAAGAATAGTGGTTCACAAATAGGGCAATTTTGCCCTCCAAGGGACATGTGGCAATGACTGGAGACATTTTTGGTTGTCACAACTGAAGGAGGTGGGGTGCAGCTGGCGTCGAGTCAGTAGAGGCCAGAGACACTGTTAAATATCCTGCTATGCACAGGATGGCCTTCCACACTAAAGAATTATCTGGCCCCAAATGACAATATTAATAAGGTTGAGAAATCCTGTCCTAGAAGAAAGGAAGAGATAGAGAGACACAGGAGGTAAAGACAGAGAGACATAGAGGGAGATAAAATAGAGACAGAAAGACAGATAAGACAGGTAGAGAGAGAGAAAGAGAGACATGCCTTCCCTTCTCTTCAAGTAGATTTCTCAGGCAATTAAGTCGCTTTCTGTTCTTAAATTGCCAGGACCTAAAAGGGACTGTTTTCTCTTTTTAAAGAGAAGGCTAAACATTAATGATACAAGGGCATACCAGATGACCAAGTATTTTAAACTTGCTGCCTGAGGGCGGATGCAGGAATTGAGCCAAAGCAAAGGATTAGGTCTCAGCAGCTGGACAATTGTCTCCCAGGGATGCAGCAGCCTGTCTCACGGGAAGAGAGGATGGCAGATCAGCACAGATGTAAACCCATTCCTAGACAAAATGGGCCTTGGAAACCAAGACAAACTTTCTCTTAACATGATTGTAAAAACATTCAAGGAAACACTGTGTACAAGGGAAAGCCAATAAATGAGCAATGGAATGTCTAGAAGCCAAGTGTCAAAAGTAGATTTCAGATGAGCAGGCCATCCACAGTTGGGCGCATGTACATCAACTCAATATCACTCTTTAGCCGCCATCTTGTTTGTGTGGTTGTTCAAAACTGTGTCACTACCTAACTGTTCATGTAACTACCTCATCTCCCTCACTCAATTATAGACTAATTGAAGGAAAAACGCAGGCCTTACACTTATTTGTATGCTTCAAGGGGCCCGACGTGATCTGCCTTACGGTTGAACTTGTTTAATAACACGCTCGGCAATAATGATTCTCCCCTCATCTGAAAAGCAGCAATGACAATTTTCCAGATAGTCACACTATAATTAAAACTTCAAAGTCACCGGATGTGATGCATCACCGTCTCTAAATAACTCTCTATGTAAACATAAGAGGCAACTGTATTGTCACAAAGAAGCTGCGCTGGGCAGCGAGGGGGTGAAATATACAGGTACTTGATTTTAGATTTTTAAGCATTTCTAAGAAGAGGTAGCTGGTCTCTTGGAAAGCGAGGGCTGAACAGATGCTGAGAAATACTCTTTTCTGACCCTTTGGTTTCATAATTGGTTAACCGAAATCTCTAAAGTTAAATTAGATGCCTGAAGTCACACAGCTCTTGTGAGCCGACTAAGACTAGAAACTAGTCTGTGTGTCCCCAGTTTAGTTGTCTCCTTAGACCAAAGCTCTTCAACCTTAGCGCTATTGACATTTGGGACTGGATGACTCTCTGTGGTGGGGCCATCCTGGGCACTGTGGGGTGTTGAGCAACATCCCTGGTCTCCACCCACTAGATGCCAGTGACAACACCCTCTTTTCGGTTGTGACAACCAAAAATGCCCGTCGACATTGCCAAGTGTCCCCTGAGGGGCAAAATTGCTACTGGTGGAGAATCACTGCCCTAGACCTATCTTACCTTGACTTTAATAGTTAAAAAATGCTTCTAAACTAGATGATACATCTTTCAGTGCTGTTACATTTCTGAAAACCAAAGCCTTCAGCAAATGAACATAGTCTTCTTACAGGTAAGGAATGCCATTTTAGCTTCTTTTGAAACCCATTCCTTAGGTATCTCTCAGCAATACCTATATATAAAGCTTTCATATCACGCTTTCATTTCCTAAAGAATAAATGGTCTTGCTTCCTTTACTCTTTCCTCATTGAACCAGTCAGGGTCTCAATGGCATACAAATAGAGTAATTACATCTCCTCGCAAAGGGTCTATTTATAAAGGTGTGGATGCAGAGCAGTGGTTCTCAACAGGGAGCGAGTTTGCCCCCCAGGGGACGCTCGGTGATGTCTGGAGACACTTTTGGTTGTCACAACCAAGGTGGGGGGGATGCTAATGGCATCTTGTGTTGCTAAACATCCTACAATGCATAGAACAACTTTCAACACATGCAGAAAAGAATTATTCATCCTCAAATGTCAGTAGTGCCTAGGTTGAGAAACCGTGGTACAGGGGAACAGTGGGGAGCGTGCAATGACCTAGGGCCAGGAACATCCAGACTGCCTGAACCCCTAGGCCTAAGTGGGCAAAGGGAAGGAGTCATGACTAGCACCAGAACGGTAGAGGTTGTGTAGACTCAGGAGCGATGGCATTTGGTTGAGGGCTCAGTCAGTACAAGATGCAATATAGTCTGACTTCCCTCTTCTCCCTGCCTCACTGTGCAGCTGGGGCTCCCCATTGGCCAAATCCACCAGGAAGCCAGAGGTACAGAAGCCCTGTTGATGGCACCCATACAGATCAACCTACTGGTGGCAGAGAGCAGAGGAGTCATGCAGGAGACCACAACTGGAGGGGCAAGTGTCAGCCCTCCAGAACACTCAAATTTCTAACAATTCACTCACCTCTTTGCTGCTTGGGTCTATTCCACTTCTGATTCCTAGAACGCCAGCCTTCTCTGTTCATTTCTCTGGGATTCTCATGGCCAACACCTGTCCCAGACTCCATGAATAAATCCATCCCCAGCGCCCTTCCTCACTCTACCTCCCTGGTATTGCTCCTTCTAACAGCCACCTACACTTTTCTGAAAGTTGTATTTGATGTCCATGGAGGAGCCAAGTCTAACAGTCAAAAAATCATAAGCTGGATACTGAATGCAACAACTGTCTTTCTTGGAAAAAATATTGGATTTGAAGCGAGAAGGCTTGGATGTGAGTCACAGCTCTGACATTCGCTCGCATCTGAATCTCCGACGCGTCCTGGTTGAGTGATCGCAAGTTGCCTAATTCTGAGCTGAACTCAATGGTAAAATTAGGATGAGATGACTAACTAGCAATGACAAAGATAATCCAATGACATTTGAACAGCCATCAGTTGAGAGACTGTAACACAGCAAACAGTACTCTGTAATTACTATTTTCATGGTTATAATAAGGAAATGATTTCCATGAAGGTTCTTAAAAACAAAAGCATAATATGATACCTATTATTTTTAATAGATTAGACCTGAAATCTAAGATACCATGGAATAATTTGAAATCGTTTTCATCAATAAATTTGGCAATTTTTCCCTGTGATTATACTGAATTAGCAATTATTCCCTCTGATTATCTTGACCTGTTTTCTTCTCAACAATCCTTAGGAGGCAATCGTTATGTTCTTGAACTTAATGCGTTTTATCCCTGAAGGTTGCTAATCATAACCTTTTCATTATCTTTGACTGGCCCCATACCCCAGGACATGGTTCAAAGAGCTCAGCGCCAGGTATTTTACTACCCAATAGCTCTGGGGGGCAAGGTATTGCTTCTGTAAAGATAAGCCAGTCTGGAAATGCCTGCTGTTTACCACTACAATTGAGTATCCAGAGAGCGTGTGGATGCTGACTCTCCTACTAGGTAACCCTCTCGACTTCCTCCCATAAGACATGAGATAATTGACATCAGCAGGCACAACTTTCCAATAACTTAGTGAAAAATTTAAAACACAGCTCCTAGGGAGGGTGAGTTGCAAAAGATAGAAACTATGAGAAGACAAGAAAAGAAGATAAAGACATGATTATGAATTCCCCTGCCGTGGCTGAGCTGAAAATTGCTTTGAGTTTAGAGAAATGGTAAGATTCTAAATATGTGTTCCAGGCAGAGACCCCCAGGAAGGACTATTCTTGTCAATGCTCGTTCCTGGAGGAGTTAAGACACACTGTTGGATGCTCCTGGGAAACTTACCTGTTGGGCATGATAGAGATGCGGAACGGAGGCAGGAGTGAGGGCCGAAAAGGATCTGAAATTGCTGGGAAAGGGGCCTCAATGTGCAAAGGGGCTGGCAGCATAAATCAAGGGCAGAGAAGGGTATGACAATCCCAGTCCAATTCCAGATGGGAAAAAAACAGAGCCTGTTCTCAGAGTTAGAAGAACACATGCTTATGAAGTGTGAGAACCTCAGGTGACAGCTCAAACACCTCCAGCGGCTTCCATCACAGTGAAAATGCAAAACCTTAACGTGGAAGGCAAGCCTGTTAAGAGGTCCAGCTCCTTCCTGCTTCTCTGCTTCCCCAGCCTTCCAGATATAACTGACATATAACGTTATCTAAGTTTAAGGTGTACAATGTGTTGATTAAATACTTTCATATGTTGCATCATGATTACCATGAACAAAATTGGATCCGTATTTTACACTCCTCACAGAAATGAACTTGAAATGAATTAAAGAGTTACACATAAGACCTGAAACTGTAAAACTCCTAGAAGAAAACACAGGGAAAAAGCTGCTTGACATTGGTCTTGGCAGCGATTTCCTAGATATGACACCAAAAGCACAGGCAACAAGGCCAAAAATAAACAAGTGGGACTGCATCAAACTAAAAAGCTTCTCCACAGAAAAAGAAATGATCAACAACATGAAAAGGCAACCTACAAAATGGGAAAAATATTTGCAAATCACGTATCTGATAAGGGGCTAATATCCAAAACACATAAGGAACTCATACAATTCAATAGCAAAAAAACAACCCAGTTAAAAAATGGGCAGAGGACCTGAATAAACATTTTTCCAAAGAAGACCTAAAGATCACCAACAGGTACATCTTGGGTGTTTGACATCACTAATTATCAGGGAAATGTAAATTGAAACCACCATGAGATATGTCCTCCCACCTACTAGGACGGCCATCCCCACTAGGCTTGTCTTTGCATTTCCTTGAATGTGCTAAACACTCTTGTTTCCTTGCTCCCTGGCCTAGAAGCCTCTCCCTATAGTTGTTCCCTAGGCTCCCACCCTTACGTTAGCGGTCTCTACTCAACCTTCACCTCCTTATTAAGCCCCTCTCCACTCCCATTCTTACCTCTGTCCATCTCTCCCTGCCCTTTACTCTTTGTAGCCTTTTCACAGCACTTAGCATTACCAAATGCAATGCACTTAGCATTTATTTCGTGTCAATTTCCATGGAAGCTCCACGAAGGCCAGATTTGTTTTGTTTATGGTTACAACCCCAGAATAGAGTTCCACCTCATATATAGTAAAGGGTCAAAAAGAGTCATTAAATGAATGAAGGTCAGCAAGGTCAGATCCAGGATAATCTCTCCAAAGGAGAGAAAAACTGGAAACACAAGTCTAGCCATGACAAACCAGGCTGGCAGATATGAGGTAGGAAAAATCTCTCTCTAGCTTTGCCATAAAGACCAAGATGGATGAGGGGGTGGAGAAGACCAGCTCCCTGAGAGAACATGGCATAAGGAGCAGGACAAGCAGAAAAGTGAGAGGCAGATGGACTGTTTGGTGAGCTGCTGTCTCAAGTCTTACTTCCAAGCTCCGTGGGAGGAGGGGCCCTACCCAGTTTGTTCATGGCTGTCTCCCCAGTGGCTGGCTCAAGGCTTTGCCGCTGTCAGATGCTGGAGAGTGTGTTTCATGGATGAATGTATAGCTGAGGACCCTAGCGGCCTGCTCTCCAGCACTGTGGCAAGCAGCCACTACATCAGGGCCACCCAGGATAATGGAACCACAGATAAGGATGCATGCCCAAATGGGCTTCTTCTTTGATTCCAAGGAGGATGAATTTCTGGAGGTGAGGCAGAGCTAGTGCACTGTAGACAGGTGGACTAGAGGCTAAAGGAGCAGAGATTGATAAAACCTGAGCACTCATAACACAAACTATATTATGTTCTAATCTTCATAGTCCTGAACATTTAAAAAAAATATGCAACATTTGAGAGAACACTCCACAAGACTATCCTCTCTTCTGATGCCCATTGCAAGTTCAGAGGTCCCAAGACCACACTTAGGTTTGATAATTCTCTAGAAAGATACACAGAACTCAATGAAAGCTTTTATCTCACAGTTATGGTTTATTACAGCTAAAGGACACAGGTTAAAGTCAGTCAAGGTCAGAAGAGCAAAGGATAGAGTCCTGGAAAGCTCCAAATGCAGAACGTCCAGTTGTCCTCTCCCCATGGAGCTTGGACAACATTAACTCCTCCCAGAAATGATATGTGACAACACAACATGCATGGAATATTGCCAGCCAGGGAAACACACCTGAGCCATGGTGTCCTTCTTCATTGGGGCTCCATCATGTGATCATGGTTGACTGCCCCTGTGGCTGGGCTCAGTCTCCAGCCTCTGTGAATGTCAAATGATACTGAATGACCCAGGCTCATAATCCCCTCTCCCAGAAATAATTACTGTCCATAGCTTATATAAACCATTCCAAATCATTTTGTCTGCTCACGTTTGCAAATATACTTTACAAAATGTTTCAAACACTCCTATTTCCTCTCAATAGCATAAACACCTTTCCATGTCAATAAATCATTTTAATATCATAATTTATAACACAAATGTATCAGAATTAATTTGTCAATTCACTATGGTTGGACATATAAATTGGTTCCTACCATTCATTTTTATAAATGATACTTCGGCAAATATCCCAGGGCCTATACTTTTTAAACAAACCATGAATAATTTTTTAAAATTGAATTTCTAGAAATGGAATTACTGAGTCAAAGTGATCAATATATTTATGTATTGCTTAGATTATTAGCGACTCCCTCCTTTTACCCCTGGAATAACTATGTACTATTATATATATGATTTGATTTGGAGAAACTAGTATTTATCTGTATTATAAAACACACATTTAACATATACTACATTTTGGATCTACAAAGCTTACCAAGTTATGAAAAAAGCACTGCAGAAAACTCTAGAAATTTTCCTAATGGAAACATTGTTTAAAATGTTTTAAATTTTCAAGACCTTTTTGGGGGGAAAGACTTCCCCAGTCCTAATTTTACCATAATCTGGGCAAGTTAATAATAATCTTTTCACAAATATATCAATAGATTATTGACACGATGATATAGAAATTCATTTGCATAAAAGATTGAGTTTCTAATTTTCTAAAGAACATTCCTTTCTATGTCATGCTCTCTAATCCTCCATCAGAAACTTTCTTGAAGATACTTTGCCTAAAAAATATTGGCTATGTCTATTAGGCTATCAAAAAATTATTCCGAGTTTGAGAGCCTTTTACGGATGACGAAGTTCCAAATGTGCAGTACGTCACTCTAACTTTAAAGAAAAATTATTTCAAAGAGCAATGATTACTCCTCATCTCAAATTCTCCCACTTGGGAGTCTAAAAATGTTCCTAGTCATATTAGATTTATTTCCTCCCCCTGATATCTAAATCATATATAAAAGTCATACTAGTGAGGTGTTTTAAAATATTTGTCAAGCTTTTCCCCCACAGTGGGGTAGTTCTAAATAGGGAAAAATATAAGGTTAGAGACACACAGGATATAGGACACTAAAGGACCAATAAACTAAAGGCATCCTAAAAGAAAGAGGGGCAGGAGTCTCTGTTTATCTGGTTTAGTGATCAACGTCTGCAACCTGCACAGAGAACTGTGGACCTAAAACCTCTGACAGAGACAGAATAGATTTGCTCAGGGAAACATTTCATTCCCTTTTCTGGATGCAGTCGACCAAAGAACTCTGTTTTGACAGGGACTCTCAATAGTATCTCCTTAGCCTTGTAGAGCGTCATGCACGTTTTACCTTTAGTGTACTCAAAAGTCCATTTCGTGCGTCTTGGAATATGTTTAAGTTGCATGCAAGGGTGGGCAGGGTGGCCATCTAAAATAAGCACACTGGACCCGGAGAAGAGCTTGTAGGCAACGCTATTGGTTTACGTGTTTCCTACATTAAATATAACATATATATATATATATATATATTTTTTTTTTTTGTGGGGAAGACCAGCCCTGATCTAACATCCGTTGCCAATCCTCCCCTTTTTGCTGAGGAAGACTGGCCCTGGGCTAACATCGTGCCCATCTTCCTCTACTTTATATGGGACGCCGCCAAGGCGTGGCTGACAGGCAGTGCGTCGGCGGGCGCCCGGGATCCGAACCAGCGAACCCCGGGCTGCCAAGCTCGGACGAAACCGCTGCGCCACCGGGCGGCCCCTAAATATAACATATATTTAACATGTACTACATTTGGGATCTACAAAGCTCACCAAGTTATGACAAAAGCACTGCAGCAAACCCGAAGAATATACCCTCCCTCCACTTCCTAGCAAAGCATTATCTTCATAGACTACGTGCGCCTTCCAGGCCCACCTTATAACGATGCTCAAAGGGTCCACACTAATGAAATATGTAACGGGATACGGTCTGATCCTCTACTCTGTGATCTCACCTGGATATGAAGCGAACCGCCCTCTCACAAATTGTTGACTAACTACCAGTAACTTTCTCATTGTAATTCAAAACTAATTACATATTCAAACATTGTAAACACACAACTAAGTACACAGCACGTAATTTCACAAATCTCATCAGCGTTCAATTGCTGTATATAGTAACATAAGCTCCCAGTGTTATGTTTCTTCAGAAATGTGTCATTCAAATGAACTCCCTTTAAGTAGGTTGAGGCTCTATTTTCACCCAGCATAGAGAATTAGCCTTCATCTTTCTCGAGTGCCATCCCTAAAGAGTTCGCTTTGAAGGGCTGCTTTGAATAGCTCCTCATTTTCCCACAGACGTTTTTCTAAAATCTGCCTTTATGTGTCCAACTCATAAATACATTGTTTGTTTTCAGTCATTATAGAAAACAGAGTAATTATAAATTTTCACCGCTATTTTTGCTCCAAATTTTTCAGCGTTTTAAAGTAATGAGTATGTATTTCTCCTCAGTGAGACATAGTTCATTTTATACTTGTAAAAAAATTCAGGTGTAAGGTCTTTTGAATCAATTAATGTATGTCCCTCACCCCCACCCAACTTCTCCAGACATACACACCAGACTAAAAGAGATGCTTCAGTAATCTCTGGTGGCATTTGTCTGATCTTAGAGAAAGAAGAGAAAGGGACGTGGAGGAACGGAAAGAAGGGAGGGAGAATGAGAGAAGGGAAGGGAGGGAGGGAAGGAGAGGGAGAGGACTCTACAATTGTAAGAAAATATAATTATCTGGACCACACATCTGACCCTCGGTAATATTCTGTCTCCCATCCTGTTTTCCACGTGCATCACTCTTGTCTACTAGATACATTTCAAGACCCTTGAAAGTAGAGACCATCTCTCGTATATTTTGCTAACCCTACCTCAAAACGAAAGAGACACTCAATTACGGTTTTGATTCAATAAACCTATTTAAGGGTAAACCACTCAAATTTCTTCTTTTATGTATAATTCTGACTCTGAGACTTTGTCCATAATAGCATCTCTTTGTTAAATGATTTCTGCTCTAGGTTTTAACATGCGATTTTAGTTAATATTCCTAATCTCCGGGGCAGTGGTACTTATTGTCATTTTACAGAGAAGGAAACTGTAGCTCTGTTTAAAAGATGTGGAGTAGCTTAGCCAAGGTCATCCAGCAAGAGGCCGTCAGAGCAAGGATTTCAACCCACTTTCACTTGGAACCAAAGCCCTGTCCTGCTGCATCCCTCATGGACATGCACTCCCCCAGGTCACCAAACTGGCCATGATTTTTCCAGGCTTCTCTTTACACATACATACATACTGCTTTATCGCCCATTGCATTCACCCAGAGAAACAGAACCGAAAAGATATCTGCATTGATATTGATAACTATATATATATATCCTTTATATTTATATTTTTCTTATTTATATATATATATCTTATATACATATATCCTTTATATATATACCTTATATACATATATATCCTTTGCATATATATATCCTTTACATATATATACACACACACACATATATATAACCGATTTATTATGATGAATTGGCTCACACAATTACGAAGGCTGAGAAGTCCCACGATCTGCCCTCTAAGCTGGAGACCCAGGAAAACTGGTGGTGAAATTCAGTGCAAGTCTGAAGGCCTGACAGCCAGGAGAGCTAATGAGATAAATAGCAGTCTGAGGGCAGGCGAAGACTGACGTCCCAACTCATGCAGGCAGACAGAGAAGGGCCAATTCTCACCCTTCCTCCACTTTTTTGTTCCATTCAGGCCCTCAAGCAATTGGATGAGGTCCATCCACACTGAGGAAGGCCATCTGCTTTACTCAGTCTACTGATTCAAATGCTAATCTCATCCAGAAACACCCTCACACAGACACCCAGAATAATGTTTACCCAAAGATCTGGGCACTTCACGATCCAGTTCAGTTGACATGTAAAATGAACCAAGACACCCATGTATGTGCATTTCTACCCAGTCACCAATCTGGCCATGCATTTTCTGGCACACATACACACACATGTGCACACACACACACACACACACACACACAGAATTATCCTGGAAAACTGGATCAAGTTGGGACTCCACTCTTGCATACTGAACAGTGCTTATCCTGTAATCATGTGTAAGTTGTACTGAGCCTGACTATGCTTTGTTCTGTGTCTGGCCTCCCCAAACCATTCACTCCACCTTTTTCTTTACTTTCTTCTCTCATATCCCCAGATCTCTTTGAAACTAAGAGTAGTCATAGCAACCAATCTACACAAGAGATATAAAAAAATAAAACTAAATTAATGGGTTGATTCTCCAGCTTATTAAGTTTACTAAGAGGGTCAGACTTGGCATGTTTCCCTCAGCTCTTTACCCTTTGCTCCTTTGCCCCTTCTTCCTTCTTGGAATGTGCATGTGATGTCTGTAAGTACAGCAGCCACTGTGAGACCATAAGGCCAACAGCCAAGTGATAAAGATGGCAGAGCAGGAAGATAGACAAAGCTTGGGCTGCTGATGCCATTTGGGGGCTGCTGAACCAACCCTGCGATTCCATAAACTGTTCACTAATGTAGCTCGTATTTTGACATCTTTTAATCAAAAGATTGTCTGCTTTGAAAAAACTGTAATGTGCGAGTCTACCCTCAGTGGCTGGTGTTAATATTATCCATTGTTTTCATCCAATGCGAATGGAAAAAGATTGATAAAACAAGGTTGCAATTAATAAAATTATTATTCCTATGTCTATGCAGAGTTTTTCCAGGAAAATGAAAGAAATATAGGATCCACAGGAAAATTTTTTTATAGTTCTCCTTTAAAAATTTGTTTTTATTGATGTAACATTGGTTTATAACATGATATAAATTTCAGCTGTACATTATTATATTTTGATTTCTGTGTAGACTACATCATGTTCATCACCCAAAGACTAATTACCATCCATCATCACACACCTGTGCCCTGTCACCGTTTTCACCCTCCTCCCTCCCCACTTCCCCTCTGGTAACCAGCAATTTAATCTCTGTATCTATGTGTTTCTTTGTTGTTGTTGTTGTTTTTATCTCCTATTTATGAGTGAGATCATATGGTTTTTGACTTTCTCTGTCTGACTTATTTCACTTAGCATAATACCCTCGAGGTCCATCTATGTTGTCACAAATGGCAAGATTTAATCATTTTTTTTATAGCTGTGTATTTCATCTTTTTATATACACTATTGTGTATATATACACCACATCTTTATCCATTCGTCCCTTGATGGGCACCTAGGTTGCTTCCAAGTCTTGGCTATTGTGAATGATGCTGCAATGAACATGGGGGTGCATATATCTTTACGCATTCATGTTTTCATGTTCTTTGGATAGATACCCAGCAGTGGAATAGCTGAATCGTATGGTAGTTCTATTCTTAATTTTTTGAGGAACCTCCATACTGTTTTCTATAGTGGCTGCACCAGTCTGCACTCCCACCAGCAGTGTATGACAGTTCCCTTTTCTCCACATCCTCTCCACCACTTGTTATTTCTTGTCTTGTTAATTATAGCCATTCTGATGGGTATAAAGTGATATCATCGTAGTTTTGATTCACATTTCCCTAATAATTAGTGATGTTGAACATCTTTTCACATGCCTGTTGGCCATCTGTATATCTTCTTTGGAAAAATGTCTGTTCAGGTCTTTTGCCCAGTTTTTAATTGGGTTGTTTATTTTTTTGTTGTTGAGATGTATGAGTTCTTTATATAGTTTGGATATTAATCCCTTATCTGATATATGGTTTGCAAATATCTTCTCCCAGTTGTTAGTTGTCTTTTCGTTCTGTTGATAGTTTCCTTTGCCATGCAGAAGCTTTTTAGTTGAATGTAATCCCATTTGTTTATTTTTTCTCTTGTTTCCCTTGCCTGGTGAGACATGGTATTTGAAAATATGCTGTTAAAGTCCAATGTCGAAGAGTGTACTGCCTATGTTTTCTTGTAGAAGTTTTATGGTTTCAGGTCTTACACTGAAGTCTTTAATCCACTTTGAGTTAATTTTTGTGTATGATGTAAGATAATGGTCTACTTTCATTCTTTTGCATGTGGCTGTCCAGTTTTTCCAAGACCATTTACTGAAGAGACTTTCCTTTCTCCATTGTATGTTCTTGGCTCCCTTGTCAAAAATTAGCTGTCCACAGATGTGTGGGTTTATTTCTGGGCTCTCAATTCTGTTCCATTGATCTCTGTGTCTGTTTTTGTGCCAGTACCATGCTGTTTTGGATACTATAGCTTTGTAGTATATTTTGAAATCAGGGGGGTGTGATACCTCCAGCTTTGTTCTTTTTTTCTCAGGATTCCTTTGGCCATTTGGGTCTTTTGTTGTTCCATATAAATTTTAGGATTCTTCTAGTTCTGTGAAAAAATGTCATTGGAACTTTGATAGGGATTGCATTGAATCTGCAGATTGCTTTAGGAAGTATGGATATTTTAACTATGTTAATTATTCCAATCCAAGAGCAAGAAAAAATTTAACATTTTATTCTTTCTGTGTTTATGGAAAACATGCACTAAAATACCTTAAAAACATGCAAGAGGCAAACAAAAATGCTGGGTTTTCTTTTCTTCTTACATTTTATTTACAGCACTTTGACTTTGATTTTAAATTAAAAACTTACAACATCCTGTTGACAGATTAGCAAGTCTGAAAACACCAAGTTAGTGAACAAATAGCAAAAACCAAGAGAAATCATTGAAAAAAATTCTCTAATGTAGGGATGTATATGATAAAATAAGCCTTGTGGATTCTTGACTTATAATTCTTATTCATTCAAAACTAACTCGTTCCTCCTTCCGACTTGAATGTGTAACGCCTTTGTAATTATCATTTAAGTGAATGGTTAAATGTGAATTAGTGGGAAATAGAATTTAATGATCTTGCTGTTAAGGAACTCTTGGATGGGGTTATGATTGCAATTATAAAAAGTCACCTGACCACTTGTTTTGTGACCACTCTAATGAATTGCCAAAGTTACACCAAGCAAAGAGAGGCCCATGAGAACAAGGCGGTGATAGGTGCTTTGGATGTCATGGGAAAAGCAAAGACAAGGGAAGTCCTGCCATGTGGGTTAACACATGCATTCACAAAGAATCATGGCTAAAGAAAACAACCGCACCCTTTGGCTAAGGTTGGCGCCATCTCACCTCTAACTAGCATCAAATCTAAACCTTCCCTCCATAACATTTTCGGGGTTTTTTTGTTTTGTTGGTTTTTTTGCTTTTTACTCCCCAAAGCCCCAGCAGATAGTTGTATGTCATAGTGATACTGGCTCAAGACAAGGTTGACATAAGGGAAGTCATATCATAGAAAAGAAACCCTATTGTAACTTTGAACGACCTCTGACTAACTAAGCCAGCTGGATATGCACCCCCAGGAGATGTAACTGCTCTGTAGATTTTACAACACCTGCTTGTGCATGTACCTCCCAGCTGCGATAAGATGATAACTTTGTTCTTTTGAGTTCCTTAGGAAGGTGATGACCCCTGAATAGAGAGCCTATGCTGATAGCCATCATCAGTGACAACTGAGAGATCAGGGTATAAGGCATTGCTCCAGTCTCTGATGCACATCCAGTAAAAAAGACTATCAGAAAATAAGATCAGCTGGATGCCTCCCCCACCCGGAGACCAGCTCCCCATATAAGTGGCCTGTAATCTTTGTTCTGTAAGATGGTTCTTTTGGACATTAGTCAGCCATCTTCCCTCTTGCTGGCAAGCTGTAATAAAAAGTCTTTTCTCTCCTACCACCTTGCCTCTTGACTATTGGCATGTCTTGCAGCAGGCAGACGAACCCCCTTTTTGGGCAGTAACAATAGTTGTGCATGCTTCTCGTTGCTCTGTGTGGGACACCACCTGAGCATGGCTTGACAAGTGGTGCGTTGGTCCACGCCCAGGATCCAAACCGCAATCCTGGGCTGCGGAAAGGGAGCACAAGAACTTAACTGCTTCGCCACCAGGCCGGCCCCTGCATTTTCGGTTTTTTAATAAGCCTAAAAAGGACATATTAATTACGGATGATGCCAGAGATATCAGCCTTCATCAATCTGCTCTTGACTCCTCTTTGATTTTCCACAGTCCCTCACACAGCTCTTTGCAGACTGGCAGTCAACAAATGCACATTGAATGAGGAAATCTCAACACCTGAAATAAAAGAGTACTAGAAATATTGTGATTCCTTCATTTTCAGTGAAAGCCATGAGCCTCCACTGACATCAGCATTTGTAAGCCATCTCACAGAAACAAAATCAAACCCTCTCTAATTCAATGGACATTCATTGAGTCCTGCTATGTGGAAGGTGAGACTCATTGCGGCCTGAAGGGCAAAGCATCTTTTCTCTTGAGCTTTCCTTTGAAAGGCTGAAAGTTACATGACTATGCCATCTTGACCTTCAAAGTCTCCCTCCTTGCCACCCTGCCCCGCCGATGCAAGCAGGAAATCTTAATGCAAGGATACATTTCTCATTCAAATCCAGAAGCAAAATGATGCTTCTACTAAATTCTGTTGGATTTGCACCCTTTTGGTTTACCTTCCTGCCTTCATTAATTCTGCTATATTAGAAGACAAGAATTTTAAACCCAAATAAATTTAAAAGAGAAGGCTCGTAAAAATGGAGGCTTCTTTCCACATCTGTTGAATCTCAGCCATCTTCAGCTTAAACTAATCTTCATACCAGCTCTGGAGTTCTGAGTGGGCCCCCACAGTTCCTTGACCCCGTCCCGAAATGATCTTGTCCTACGCACATCTTGGCCACTCCCTCCCTATGGCCTCACCCTTTACTTTGTAATTACCAATAGTGCCTCTTCATAAAGTCCATTTCGAATATCCCACCCTAGACCATCTCCTCCTATTTTTCCTACTGTGTCCCTCTAGTACCCAAAGTTCACAATCATTCTACCCAAACAGAACCTTCCATCCATTGATCCTACCATTTTTCATGATTCCTCACAGACTTCAGGACCTCTTTTTCCTTCTTCTTCTATTCTAATTTTTGGTCAAACATTATGATATCTTTTACATAGACCCTCAATCTCTTGCCTCCTCCTTCCTTTCTTGAGCTCATCTGTCAAACCAAACACTTAAATCACACTATTCACCTACTCCATGTTTGAACATCCCCAGCTGAATGTGGCTAGAAAAAACAAGAACGTGTTGAAGGGTTTCATTTAAACTCATCACAAATCCCAAGTAAATCTTCAATGCAGGCTGGTAAGCATATTAAATTTCTCTAGACCTTTGTTTTCCCACTCTCCTTAATGAACCTTTCTAACTGGCTCCTTAAATTTCCATGTCCATCCCCTTCTTCAGTCTTAGTTCACAATACTGCTTCCCACTTAGCTGAGGAAAATGTGAGGATTCAGAAGAGGATGTGCACAAGTTCTCACCACTTCTCCCTCCATGCTTGCTTCTACTCCAGGAATGGCCCCTCTGCTTCTGGCAGTATCAGATTCTCTCTCCAATGGACCCATTCCCATCAGCAGACAAATATGCTATCATTTCTCTCATCTTAAACAAAATAAATAAAACCTCTCTCTCAAGCCCTCTTCAACCTCCAGCTACCGTCACATTCTTCTTCATTGCTTATCACAAAATTCTTCTAAAGAATTGTCTACAATCATGTTTCCAGTTTCTTTTCTACCATTTTCTCCTGAATCCACCCCCATCACTTCACCACAACCACATGCTCAAAATTACCAATGATCTCCATGTTGTTAAATCCCATGGGCATTTCTCATGCCTCAACTAACCTGACCTCTCACAGGCATTTGCACAGCTGACTGCATTTCCTCCTTGAAAGATCTTTTTAGTTCTCTCCCTATTTGCCTCCTGGATTTCTGGGTGGCCCTTCTCTGTCTGTTTTCTTTGTTCCTCCTGTTCCTCTTATCTCCTATCCGTCTTCACATGAATGCCCAGCACTCAATCCTTGTACTTCTTCTTTCTCTACCTATACTTACTCCTTAAGTGTCTCATTCAGCCTCATGGTCTCAAATATCACCTGTATACTGATGACTCTCAAATTTATGTTTCCAGGTAGACCCCCTCCTCTGAATTCCAGAAATATATAATCATCCGTATATGACACCTTCGTTTATATGTCTGATAGCCAAGTCAAAGACATATCCAAAACTGAGATCTTGCTCTCACCCCCAAGCCAGCAACTCCTGCAGCCTGCTGATAATATCTATGCTCTTCTTTCCTTCCAGCTGCTCAGTCACAAACCTGCCTGTCATCTTTAGTTCCCCTCTTTCTCCTACAACCTTCATCTAGTCTATTAGGAAATCCATGAAGATATATCCAGAATCGAACGACTTCTCACCAGTGCTCTGACACAATCATCCTTCTCTTGGACTATTGCAAACATCTCCTGTGTGGTCTCTCTGCTTCTTCCTTTGCCATCAATTGCCCCTCCTCATCCCATCATCCTATTAAAATGTTAGGACGCATCATTCACCATTTCAGCTCAGACCTTCCACATCTGGCTCCACTCCACACCTACTCAAGCTAAAAGACACAGGTTTTACTCTGACTCTCAAGGCCATGTACCATCTGGTCCCTCGTGACCTCTTGGATGCATGCCCTGCCACCCACACACTCTCCTTTCTGCTTCAGCCACCCTTTGTCCTTTGCTGGCCCCCAAACACACCCCACCTCCACAGAACCTTTCCACCTGCTCCTGCTGCTTCCAGAGCTGCTCTCACCACAACAACCACTTGACTGACTTCTTCACTTCCTTCAGGCACCTGCAAATTTGCCATCTCAGGGATTCATCCCAGACACCTTGTCTAAAATTTCAATCAGAGTCCTGACACTTCATATTCCCTTCCCTGTTTATTTGTCCTCCTTGGTACTTATCTCCATCTAACATACTGTATATTTTGTATATTTATCATGTCGATTACCTATCTCCCACATTAGAAAGTGAGCCTCAGGAGGCCATGGATTTCTACCCGTTTTGTTCACAACTGCATCCTTCATGGCAAGTAGTTGCTTAACAACTATTTGTTGAATGAATGCTAAGTGCCAGTGGAAAGAGCTAGAAGAGTTAAGGGCAGTTGCATATAATGAATAGAACTGGGATGTCAAGACACTACTGTCTGCGTTCTTGGCTTTTTAGAAATATTTGCATTTTTCTTTAAAAAAATGTATAAACTATAGCTTTCAAATGTGCTCTAGTAGACTTGTTCTTTGTAAGCATTTAGGCATTATAATCACTTGCCACAATGATTAGAATTTGGTTATGCACTTCTTAGATGCCAGAATGTTCCAGGAAAGAGAAGCTGTGTTGCGTTGGAACTTGAGAACACTTGGTAAAGATTATGATACCCAAGTAGAAACATGGCGTACAACATGTCTTAAAGAAACAAAATGAACAAATACACAACAAAAACTCGTCTACCTTCTACTTTAATTTCTGCTTTCTTTACATTCTGCTTTTAAGTAAGACACTTCTGGCTATGAGCAGATGATTAAAAGTTATCCCTTTCACTGAGAAATTAAGTCAATCATCTAGATTCAATGTCGAAAGAATGTGATCCAAACACTTGGTTGTAAACATGCTGGTAGCCAAGTGATTAATTTTTCTTCTCTTTCCTCTGTCTCGATTTTCTTCTCTTTCTTTCATAGGTTGGTCAGCCACAAACCGAGGACTACATTTCTTAATTTGTTCTCTTCTTCAAGCCCCATTTAAGCAACAGGTAAATTCCAGCGGCCCCCATTCAGCCATATGTCTCACGAACAAGTGGGGTGACAGGGTTTGATCTCTGAGGAAAAGATATGGGGGTGCAGAATGGGGAAGGGTGCAGGAGCGAGATTAGCGGATTCTCACGCCTTCCCGGGTAAGTTCAGTTGTGGTGTGCCACGCTCCCTTCCAAGACGGTGCTGTGTCTTAAGATGGAGGAAATACTCTCTAGAGAATCTCCTAATGAATCCTTCCAACAAATTGTGCGCCTGTGTCTGCCTCTCAGCCTTCTGCTAACAGTCAGACAGGAGCGCACTATAGAATTAGAGTGTCTAAAAATATAACTGAATAAACACACAATATAAAATACAAAGGAAGTGAGAATTATGGGTACACTTAAATGGGAACAGCAAAACTTAAATTACAGGTCTGAAAAGCGTGATCTTTTTCTTTGAGGGCTCTCTTCTCCTTTTTCTTAAATGATTCTAATTCCACGAAAACTGAATGTAACACAAAGTCTTGGAAAGGGAGAAAGGAGGCAGCTCGGCACTAATTCAGTTTGATTAAGGCCAGCCTGTTCTTCAGTCCACACACAATTATTGAAAATGCAAGATAGCTATATGTGTCCTTCCTTAACTGCTCTCTTCTCTTGTACAAAACCATTTTATCAAGCATTTGTTGCTACCAAGATTGAAACTCTAAATTATTCCAGCGGCATTTCTGTGCTTCCTATAGAATGACCTCATTTTACCACTAACTCTGGAGGAGGAGGGAAAGTCTGCCCTTCGGCTTGGCTTGCCTTGGACAAGTGAAAGAAACTCTCCACCAGCATCTCTAACATCATCCTTTTTTTTTAGTAACTGGCATCACGTTTTTTTTCCACAAATGGTCTTCCCCATGAATGCCAATGGATACTAAGAAAACAATTCTTTATAGTACCTTTAGCTCTAAAAAGAACTAAAATTACTATGCTGTGGGCAGTAGGATGACACAACTAGGAAAAGCTACCCTGTCTCTTTATGATGTGTTTAGTAAGTGACTTTGAGAACTCTGGAAAGTAATTTCCTCTCCTTTAAGGAAAACAATGTTCTCATGTTCTTTACCAGATAAAGCTCCCATTGAGAAGGGTGACAGCTGTAGCTGGGACCCTCAGTTTGTCCCAGGGCCTAGAATCCTACGCAGGCATTGACTGGAGTCAGATCAACTCTGTTCATCTCACTTTGTGGGCATCTCCAGATAGGAACAGTACTTCTCAGCCTTTCCAACTTACGTGCCATGACTACAGTGTGGACTGATTCTTGGGGTGTGTAGGAATAACTTGTGAAATCTCTTTGAGATATTATATTTTATGTTAAAAATTCAAGTAAATTTGTCATTCTATCCCATAGGACTATCCCAATATTGAGTATAAGACTAAAATTATAAATTACTCACAAAAAATTGACACCTCCAAAAAGATGTGTTAAAAACTACTTCCCACGTACCATGCAATAAAATCTATACCTCCCCCAACAATGTGTTATAAATTACTTGCCCCTTCCCATCCTTGACATCTCAAAAAACTGAACCACGGTTATCCTATAACTTTGTGTACTCTAGATCACCCTTTCATGCCTTAGGGATACGTGGATCCCAGTTTGAAAAGCCTGGTCCTAGAGAAATAATACCCTATTTAAATATCTATTCCTGGTCAACAGTATCAATCATGTCCCTCACAGACCAGAAACTGGAGGCCAATATCGTATTACAAGAATTAGGGTTGCCATACTTAGCAAATAAAATACAGGATACTCAGCTAAGTTTGAATGTCAGATAAACAACAAATACACTTTTTTAGTTTATGTTCCATATTTATGTGACACTCAAATGTAACTGGGTGCCCTGTATTTGATCTAATAACCCTATTTTGTGCTGATGTACAAACAAAAATCACACTTTGCCAAAATGCACTGCTCCTTAGGGCTCTTCCTGTCCCAAGCCCTATGTAAACCTTCTTTCCTACAATGTGATGACATATCCTTTCACCTGGTAGGGCGATGTGTCCCAGAAGGCACTGGTTGCTGAGCATTTCCTTCTACCCCAGGCCATTGTTAAAAACAGAACTTTATAGTTTCCCAGGGGTATAGAGAAGAGCTAACGGAGGTGGTGGAAGGTGCACACTGTGAGGAATAGGACCTTCTGGTTCTTCCTCAAGGCAAAGATGACCACAGCCTACCTGTGGCTCTCAAATGAGACAAAGGCAAGGTGGGTGGGTCCCCTTCACGAGCATAAATGGAAAGTGGGAGATTGGAGACTGATCTCTCAAACTTTCCTTTAGGTCGAGGTCTCAGCTCTAGACCTCCTGACTTTGGTTTTCTATTTCATTTTTTTCTCTTGGCACTTCAAGGCAATCCTCGGTGGCAGCACCATCTTGTGATGTGAAGGATGGAAGCCACATTCTAAACTCAGTGGTAGCTCCTCAGATGCTTTGTGGAGGTCTTGCATGAAGTCCCAACCTCTGGATTGGTTCAGTCACTCCCACCAGGGCCAGATGTCATCATTTGCTGATTCTAAGGACTCTTAGAACGACTGTGAAGACTCTTATGTTCTGGCTTATGCAACTGGATGGATGGTGGTCCCGTTCAGAGACAGAGCATGCTGAAAAAGGACCAGGGTTCCAACTTTATGTTTCTAGTTTTAGACTTGTTGAGCTCGGAAAGACATTGAGAAATCCGCAGAGGAGCAGTTGGATAAACAGATCTGGAGTTCAGAAGATGGTGTAGTGAGTACAGTGTTTAAGAGCACAGAGAGATTAGGCTAAACCCCGGCTCTGCTACATCCTGGGTGTTGACCTTGGGCAAGTTTCTCAGTCTTTATTTGCTCCAGTCTCTGCATCTCTCAAAGGGGAATAGTAATAACAGGACCTAGTTCATAGGGATACTATGAGGTTTAGGTAAGTTGAGTGTCTGCCCCAAAACTTTATAAGTGTTCGATCTTGTTACTCTATCATATGAATCATCTACAGGTCCTCTCTCAATGAAGCTGTGGGATTGAGTAAGACAGCCTGGGGAGAGACGACAGAGGTGGAGGAGGAGAGCGCCCAGGACAAAGACCTGCTCATCTCTACCACATAATGGTCTGGCAGAGGAGGATGGGGCTGCCAACCACACAGAGAAGGACCTGCCTGAAAGGAAGGATGAGAAAGGAGTGATGTGCCAGGGGGAAGTGGCCAATGGGGCCAGGTTGGTGAAGTCCCATCAGAACAGAGCTTTAAAAACTGGTCTGTTGCAATGAGCGATACAGAATTATCAGCGACCTTGTTGAGAATTGTTGGGCTGAAGGGGCCAGAAGCCAGGCTGAAACTGGCTCGGGAAGGAATGCGAGTCAGCGAACGGAGACAGCAGACATGGACCACTATCTTGAGAAGCTTCCTCATGAAAGGAAGAGAGAAGAAAACTAAGGATGTGAAGGTTTGAGCTTCCGTGATATTTAAAAGCACAAATGTCTAACACTAAGGGGATAATTAGGTAGATTTGTTACACAGTATAAGTTGGAAGCGTATGGAGCCATAAAGTGCTGGCTTTCGCTATTTCTGTTTCTGTTCCTAATTGCTACTGAGCAAGTCAGTGTAAATCAGGAAATTTAAGGGAGGCAGCTCTTCTGTGCAGGGATCTTGAAATTCGCAATCAGCAGGAGGAGAAGGATTCCACGGACCTTTGCAGCTGTGGACAGGACCCAGCCTGCGGTACCCAGAAGACTCACCCCAAGATAAACAAGATAAATCATTTTCCTCTACAGTTCTCTCCTGATCTTCCTGTAGTCTCAGCTGCGGCGAGTAGGTTAAAAATCTCTCTTACTATTTAAAAACCATCTTTAATGTTTAAAATGCTAGCTAAAAATAATTCACTCTTAGGTGGGTTCATGCCCAAAAGCTCTTAAACTAGTAAAGATTAATTTGTCCCTTAGCTCTGTGAACACCTTATGCAAGCAGCCTCTTCTTTAATTACGTATTATGAATGTATCCATGTGTGCGTGTGTTTCTGCGTGCACCAGATATAAGACCTTCTTAAGGCAAACTTCCAAAAGCCTGCCTGTCTTTCGTCCTCGGCGCAGCAACCGCTTATCAACTCAGGTTTGCAGTCCAAGAGCGGAGCTTTCCCGGCAGGCTGACGACTTCACGAACAGGTGAAGGCAGGCTCACCTGGGCTCCATCATCCATTACAATCGAGCGGCTGACGGATGATAGATGGCTCTCACCAGAAGGACCTTGCCCCGTGATTAAACACGCCAGGCACGTGCTTCTGCAGTTCCTCACTGTGTAGGCTGACGTGCACAGATTTTCTCTTTTATGCCACCTTGGAAACGTGTATCACTTCCGTTGTACTTGCTAACTGCCATCCTTTCACCCTTGAGCAGTTGAGCATTTGTTCTGTTGGTAGGATTGAAGCAAGAATCAAACCTCCCAAAAGGGAATGAGCTACCCATTTCAGGCCAAGGTTCACATGAATTATGTCAATTTAAGAACCACCTTCACAAAGCAACTTTTTTTTTTTTTTACAATACCAACCTCGCCAAAGCTAAGAGGTGCAAAGGTGAACAGGAAACTTTTATGCAAATGTCACATTTTACTTTCAAATTCCTAAGCATAATTATCCATTATGTCCCAGAAAAACGGCAATAACTAAAAAAAGCAGGTAATAGGTAAGTACTCCAGCTGACCAATTATAATGTACGCTAAAAATTATCTTTTTGCAAACTCGTTCTCAACTCTTTGGTTCTTTTGATTTATGTGAACCAGAACATTTTATATCTAGGTTCCATCCTTCATTTTAAGAGATCTGGTGAAATCTTTCACTTTTTAAGGAGTTGGAGAAAATTGCATTTCTTTTCCATCGAGACAAGGTAGATTTTTATCCTTATTAATACCCTTGCCAAAGTGTGGGGGGAAATCTGTTACTATCTGTGAGAGGTTTTCTTAAAGATGTCACAAAAGCCACAGTATTAGAGAAAATAATCTTATATTTTAATATGAATTTCCTAATACTTAAAGACATATTTATTGTTAAAACTTGGAAATGCTATTCTATGGAAAAAACTCAAGAATTCTAGATAGCTTCTAAAGAAGGAAGTCCATCAATAAATTTTCAGAACACAAAGAAGATTTGCATATGATCATTTTTGCGCCTGGCATCATCGACGTTGGATTTGCTCTTCCCTCTATATGGTTGTGTTCACTGAAATCAAGAAATAACAGACATTCTAGGAGAGGTTTGAGAGCACTGAGCTGGAATCTTGGGGCTCTAACCTTTAGCCTCTTCTCCCCTCTAAAATAAAGGGTGTTCAAAGCACTATTCAAGACTCAGCTTGATTCACAGTTTATAGCAGGTGATAAAATGGCAAGCAACAGGATACATTGGAGTAGATGAGGAAGCCATTTGGTGTTAAACTAATTTGGCCTGACCTTATTTTTCCAAAAGGGCCTAACTTGGCCTTTGAACATGCCTTGTACACCTGCATTTACCATGTCCCAGAGACAAGAACAAATGCCCTTAAGATAAGGATGTAACTTCCCCCACATTGGCATTTCCTTAAGGATAAGCATTTCTCCCTAGGCTAAGATTTGATTGCTGTGCTCATCCTGTGACCACCCAACTCGAGACAGCAGACATGCTACCTGCTGTGCCCATCAATCGCTGTGCTGACAGGGCAATCTTGTGACTACTGTAAAAAGGACATTGCATTCATATGTGATATATGCTCTTTGACGGTATATAATCACTCTGTACACCCCACTTCTTTGGTGCCCTTCCTTCCTTAGGAAAGAAAGGCCCCGAGCTATATGGTCCTCAAATTTTGCTCAAAATAAACTCACCCCAATTTTGATTTATAGATTGGCTATGGATTATTTGCGTCGACACAGGAGTTAGCAAGCTATAGCCCATGGGCCAAATCTGGCCCTCTGCCTGGTTTTGTAAATAAAGTTTTATTGGCACACAGCCACATGCATTTGCTGACAGACCGTCTATGGCTGCTTTCACACTACAAGGACAGATGGCAACTGTAGGGGTTAATGAGAGTCTGTGAAGTCAGGCTAGTCAAAGGGCCATATTTATAGGAACTGAATTACAGGAAAAAAAGAAGAAACTACTTATCAGCCAAAATCTGGGGACCACTGCAGGCCCTCGTTTCCTAAAACTTTGAAATTATAAACTGTCTTTTATATAATCTAAGACCCATCAGAGAATTATCTTTTGGGTAGCAGAGGAGGGGAAAGAGATATACTAGTCATAAGTGAGCAAACTTGAAGAACTCTTATTTGAAATGATCGATCATTTTGTTAAATAGTTTTTCTCTAACTTCCGGCATGCTTGTCATGTCACAGAGGAACAATTTCCTCTTTGGTGGTTGTTGGGAGCATTCTTGTAAGAGCAAGCACCCTCCCTCGATTTCTCCTTCCATAAAGCTGGGGTGGTAAGAGGTCCTGCTCTTTTGGATTCTTTCTCTCTCACTTGGCTGCCCTGGTGAAGAAAGCCTGCTTGGCACTGGACCCTCTCCCCACTCGACCCCAAGCTGCCTGTACCAGCCCCCAGTGAAAAAGATCTTAGCCTGACTCTCCTAGACTCTGGGGCCAATTCTTCTCTCCATGGGAAAAGGTCTTTCTTTTCCATCAGGGGGACTATCCAAGTCTTAAGTGTCAGATTGGATGGAGGGAAAGTTGTGCAACCTGCTTTGGTCCTAACTCAAGGTCTCCTCCAAGAGTATCATGGGTGACTTTGGTGTGGTCCATTAGGACTCCATGTTGGGGTTTGGGGTGAATGGTAATAAAGAGGACTCACTTTCCAGCCACTGTGTTCTATGCTTCTGTTTTGTGGGGAGAAGCTGAGGAGACAATTTAGCATCCTTGGGTATGTGGTGGAGGAAAAAATTTTCCTCTACCCTCTTAGGTTCTGTAACTGAGGCCTGAGAATTAAACTGATAAAAGATTAACAGTAGAAAGGGTTTATTTGTGTATATGGAGGCCTTCATAGAAAAGAAGAGGGGACCCTAAAGAAGCAGTTAGACTCAGGAGCTTATATGCCATTTTGACAAAGGGCAATGAATTGCAGATAAGTGGCAAGAAAAGAAAAGAGGTTGGGGCTTCTGGGCATGGTAAGTTGTGGGGAGGTAAATATATGAGAGGAGCTAATGGCAGATAAGGGTTATTTAGTAAGGCTTGTTTGTGCAGACTGTCCTCAGTGCGGACCTTCTGTCTTCTCCTCCTGGTATGGAAGAGGGGAGAGGGTGCACCTTCATGAAGGGACATTTAAGCCCTGCTTTTGGGCAGATCATGAGAGGGCACGGAGCTCTTGCTGCATTTGCTGCTTCTACATTGCCGTCAGCTCAAAATAATCCTTATGCCAAAGTGGCATATTTTGGGGTGGCATATTCTGATCCCCCTCAGCTGCCCTAAGGATGAACAGTGTTTCCTAAAAACTGTCATCCACCCAGAATCTCAGAAAGTGACCTTATTTGGAATCAAGGTGTTTGCAGATGTAATTAGTTAGGGATCTGGAGATGACATCATGCTGGATGTAGAGTGGGTCCCCAATCCAGTCCTTATGAGAAGAGGAGAGGACACAGAGAGGCACAGGGAAGCGGGCCAAGTGTAGACGGACGCAGAGATTGGAATGATGCTGCCACAGGCCAAGGAGCGAAGGGTGGGGCCACCTGAAGCAGGAAGAGGCAAGGAAGGACTACTTCTTAGAGCCTTCAGAGGGGGCACAACCCGGCTGACACCTACATTTTTGGACTTTTGGCCTCTTGAACTATGAGACAATAAATTTCTGTCATTGTCAGCCACCCATTTTGTTCTAGCAGCCAAAGGAAACTAATACATGTTACAAACACCTCCTCAATATCTTTTAGTAATATTTATTTACTAATAAATATATATTTATCTCTGTGTGGCCCCAAAGTCCCGACACAGTGCCTTAATATCAATACTAGTATGTATGGTTTATTGAATTCTTGAACCCTTAACGTACGCTGGGCGCTATGAGGGTCTTTTTACGGTACACACATTTCAGACTTTCATATGTATTTCCAAACGGTGCTACCACCTACACATCTCCAGACAGTCTTAATCACCAGGACTTCTAAAATATTTAATAGAATAATAGAACATTTCCTCCTTTGCCAATTAACATTCCAGCAGTTACTTTAATATCTAAAATATTTTAAAGGTTTCTTTCATCTTGGCAGAAAGTGTTTTCACCCAGGGAGCTGTGACTCAAAGATGTATTTCAGCTCAGAGGCAAAACCCCTTCACTTATTATCCCAGATTTTTGTTATTCGGCTTTTTGGTATTGTGGTCCACAGACGTAGAACTGAATAAACATTTTACCCAGACACTTCATCCAGTGGAAGGTGTTGAGAAAGCAGGCAACATCCACCCTAAATATTAGATATTCAGGGAGACAGATGAGGAATAAAACCTTGATGTTCTGGAAAACCATGTTTTTCTTAGTACCAGAAATATTCACCGGGTAGTTGTTATCTCTACTCACAATATGTAAAACTGAAGACTATGTTAGCATTACACCAGTAAAAAGAAACTGCCTTTCAGCATGAGCGTTAAGCTCTTTTAAATGGTACCACATCTTCAACACTTCACAAAGCATCCAGCACACTGCCACTTGGGGCAAACATGAATATTTTATTCTCCCTCAATAAAACAGTTTAACACATCCATTCTCTGCCATTTAAGGGTTTACGACCTAAGGCGATGGCGACACAATTTAAAATGAACAGAGATGGGGGGGGGGGGTGCGGAATGAATAAAAAAGAAAGAAGTCCAAGTTCACTTCCTTTGATTTGGTCATTTTTGTGGAGCGTGCTTGTCACTTAAATTCCAGGCCACTGCTACTGTTCTGAACATTTTACTTGTTTCCCTTGATTAAGTTGATTCAACGGTGACATAGAGCCTGCCACATCTTGGGCCAAGAGCTGCCAATGATGAATCCTGGATTTCAGTTCTCTGACTGGCACCATTTTCTGGAATCCACCCCCATTCTTATTTGCCACCACTGACTATAGCCCCCAGATGCCAATTTCGCTGACCCCATCTCCTCTCCTTCTCAAGCATGTGGAATTAAGCTCTTACATTCTGGGATTCTGTCAGAAAAGGGGGCTTCTGTTCTTCCAAGCAGAAATACGGCCCAGATACACATCTCTGCTTGTGTTCAGCTGGCCACCTTCTGCGTGCACATGAAGCAACCGATTGTGAGGAACTCCCAGCACTTTCCAAGAGCAGTTAGGATGTGCCCAACAGTGAGATGCATAAAGGTGTGTAATGGTATGGGTTCAGGGCTCCCATGTCCAAGAGCATTTAAGTAAGATTACTATCTTGTAACCCAACCTGTGTGCACTGAGAAGAAAGACATGTAAGATGTATGCACAACAGAACATTTGGGATGACGCCATATTATTTGAAAAATATACTCTATGTGTTGACAGTGTATTGTATGTGCATATTAAAGAGTCTGGAAGAACACAGACTCAAATGGTTATTACCCCAGCAAGGTGGAAATTTGGAGGAAGGACTTGAGGTAGACTAGGAATGAGGAGATGCCGATTTCCAATTTACATTTACACTTCTGTATTTTTTCCTTTTTTGGCATTAAAAACAAATATTTTAATATTTTTCTTAATGTGCTTTAAAACCAAATACACTTTTAGACCATAACTACTAGGAAACATTAATTAGAAAGTGAGCAGAGAAGATGAAGCAACAACTGATGAAGAAAATCTGAATGGTCAGTAACACAAGAAAATCAAAGAAATGCATATTAAAAAGGTGAAGATTTAAAAATTAAGCTCTACGAAGATTACAAGAATGTGTTCAAGAGGGTTCCCAAGGGTTGTCAGGAAAGCGTGACTTTGGGGACTTTTATACGCAACTGGAGAAAGCGTAGATTGGAAAAACTTGGAAACGTGGAAACCTAAAAATTATACAGTTCTGTACATCCTTGGAATTAAGAACTTCACCTCCAGGAATTTATCCTAATGAGATAAACACGGACATAAAGATAATTTAACCAGAAGGTAGTTTTTGTAGAACTGACAGCAACTTAAATGCCCAATAATGTCAAACTGTTGGGACACCATGTGCAATATTTACAAATGGAGTAATATCCAGAAAATAACAATGATAGCAAAGGATATTATGGATTGCACAGAAAGATGTGAATGATGTTTAAAATATTAAAACAATTCACAAAGCAGTTTTACATCATGACCCTATTTTCTGGAAAAACATTCTCCAGGTCTTGCTATACTCAACACTGTAGGAAGGGTCTATGATAAAACGTAAACATCAGTCATTCCACTGGCTGGATTGTTGTTGATCTTTGATGCATTCCTTATGCTCACAGGTACTTTCTAGGTCTGAAATGAACTTGTACTGATTTGAAACTTCGAAACAGAGAAGATACTTTAAGAGTTGCAACATATAGAGTTGGTCTAAGGTCACCAAACACAAGAGGGCAGAGTTGAGACTGGGGTGGCTACAGATGGGAACCAATGCATACAGATTGTTATCACATTTTATCATTAAGGTGGACTCAAAAGCTATTAATCCAAGTAGTAACCACATACAATGGGCTTTAAAAACTATTAAGACATTTTAATTGAATGTAAACCCAGTGAAAATTATGGACCATATCATTCTTAATTCGACAGTGGTTAAAGTTATAGAGAAATGCGAAGGTGTGGGTGATTCTATTTGTCCTTTAAACAGAACAAGCTCTAACCCCAATATTCTGCTTCAGGCTTTCAAATAATACTAGCTTTCACAGCCAGCCTCTTAAGAGGAAAAAGGAAAAGGAGGAAAATTAGACATCGTCCGTGATTCCCCGCCCTCCATGCCTCCATGACTTATGACTGTGAATAAAACAAATGAAGAGGTCCCAGATACACCAAAGCCCTTTCTCCTAGCACACAAAAGAACTATTTTTACATTGACTCAGGAAAGAACTCACCTAAAAAAATTATTCTTTGGTTCCGACAGCTATTTGCAGGCTTTAGAAAAGGGGAAGAAAGGATCGCCTTTCTCAATCAGTGTTTGAGTGAGGGTCCTTATGTTAAACTGACATCTCGGTCTTAGAATGAAACTCCTCTGAGGCTCTCAGACAACGAAGAAGCTGGGAGTTGGGAATCTGCTCTTCTAACCCCAGGGTCAGACTCCCAAGGACCAGCTCTGGTCTTCTTTCTCCCTTCTCACTTCATTGGTAGGGGCAATTGAGATTTCATCTTTCACATTTTGGAGCAGAGCTTCTCAAACTTGAATGAGGACACAAATCCACTAGGGGTCTTGTTAAAATGACAGATTCTGGTTCCGCAGGTCTTGTGGGGGACCTGAGATTCTCCATTTCCTACAAGCTTCCAGGTGAACCAGTGCTGCCGGTCCCAGACCATGCCTGAATTGAAGGTTTTTGACAAGGCTAGAGAAAAGAATGTTTTCTTGCCTATGAGAATTCTCCAGAGTTTGCATGTCATATGTTCAACTGTGCAATGCTTCTGGGTGTACTTATTTTTTGCCCCGGAATCTAGATTGGGTAATTCCAACAGAATGAAATGTCCCTAAAATGGATAAAATGATAAAGAAAGAGATGTTCCAGGTTGTTGGAATCTAGTATGTCTGGAACTTAAGGACACTGTCTACTTTCATGGAAATTGAAACAGCAACTAAACTGGCATCATGCCCAGCAAGGAAGCCAGACAAAAAAATGATTTAAGAACACAGTCACACTAGCCTACTTGGTGTTAGTGATGGAGGGACATAATATTGGTGTTTCCTAGGTCAAACCTTCTTCATTGCACAGAAGTCAAAAACTGTGATGCATTAAGTCAACCCATGACACCATGATATAATGGGAATGTATAAACCAAGGACCATTCATTCTAGATATATGTCCCCTATCAATAACCCAGAAGATACCCCTATATCTAAGTCACCCAACACAAATGGCATGCAGAATTTTCTCTCTGCAATTTCTATGAGAAACCCATCCACATAGCATATTTTGTGAGTTTGTTTTGCAGACTTGATTAAAGATATCATAAGTGAGATGGAGGGGGCTATACCTAACACTTTTCACAGCTTATAATACTCTAGATCTTTATTACCTTGTGTGTCTTTCAAAGACTACCCTCTCCTATTCTCTCTCCTGTCTCTTTCCTCCTTTGATGATCCGTACCCTCACAATGAAGCAAGGCCATTGAACCCATATGCTCTACAAAACTCCATGCTCCACAAAACCAAATGGTGCTGCTTCCCTTTAAGTGGCTATTTAGTGACCATGTACTGTTCCTCTTGAATGTTGATGTTATGGTTAATTTTATGTGTCAACTTGATGGAGCTAAAAGATGCCCAGATAGCTTGTAAAAGATTATTTCTGAGTGTGTCTGTGAGGGTGTTTGGAAGAGATTAGTATTTGAATCAGTAGCCTGAGTAAAGATTAGCCTTCACCAATGTGCCAGGCCTCATCCAATCCATTGAGGGTTTGAACGGAACAAAATGGAAGAGGAAGGGCAAATTCTCTCTCTTCTTGAGCTGGCATGTCCATCTTCTCCTGCCCTTGGATATTGGAGCTCCTGATTCTTGGGTCTTTGGACTCTGAGACTTATACCAGCAGCCCGCTGGTTCTCAAGCCTTTGGTTCAGGCTGGAAGTTAAACCATTGGCTCTGCTAGTTCTCAGGCCTGAACCAGTTTTCCTGGTTCTCCAGCTTGCAAATAGCAAATTGTGAGACTTAGCCTCCATAACCATGTGAGTGATTCCTATAATAAATATCCTCTTATATATGTTTATATATATATATATCCTATTGGTTCTGTTGCTCTGGAGAACCCTAATACAGTTGGTAAGTTCTAATCTCCCACCCCAAGTTGCTGCTTGCTTGCAGTAGTCTCCCTATAGAATCCTTTTAAACAAAATTTTCTTTCATGTATTTTTTGCTTATAGATATTGATTTCTGTTCCTCTTAGGACATAAATGTCCAAATTCCATGTATTAGTTGTCTACTACTGCATAACAAATTATCCCCAGACTTGAACAGTTTAACACAACACTCATTTATTATCTCCTGGTTTCTCTGGGACAGGATTCTGGGCATGGGATAGCTAAGTCTTCTGCTTCAGGATCTTTCATAAAGCAGCAGTCAAGGTGCCAGCCAGGGCTGGGATTTCATCTGAAGGCTCCAGTGGGGAAGGATCCACATCTAAGCTTACTCTCATGGCTGTTGGGAGGATTTAGTTCCTTGCAGGCTATCGGCCAGAGTTCCCTCAGTTCCCTGCCACACAGAACTGGAACCTTGCTATGTATCCAACATGGCCACTTGTCTCCAACAGAGAGAGTCTGCTAGCAAGACGGAGTCCCAATTTCATAACCTAATCATGAAAGTGACTTCCCATCCTTTGCCGTATTCTATTGGTCAAACAATATTCTGAGTGTTTCTGTGAGGATGTTTTTGGATGAGATTAGCATTTAAATAGGTAGACACAGGAAAGCCCACTGCCCTCCCTGACATGGGTGGGCCTCAGTGGAAGGCCTAAATAGAATAAAAGGCTGACCCTCCCCCAAGTAAGAGGGAATCCTCCTGCCTGACTTCAGTTACGCTTCCTGTATATAATACTCACTAAAAATGTCAAGAAATTCTGGTTACCCTTAATTTGTTAGAGGAGAAGAAAAGGTTTGAAGCACAATAACTTAATGGGCAGCGTTTGGATTCCCTGTGGGAGAGGACACATCGCAAAACCTGGGCAGTTAATTTCACTCTTAGTGAGTCTTCTATACGGGAGGTACAACTGGAGTCATCCTAGACTATTTCTAGATCAAGGTTTTATTCAGGCATCAAGTGACCTCATCTCTTACTCTGTTCACTGTGGCTGTGAAGATACCTATTGTTGAAAATGTGAAATGTCAAGGGGAGTATAGTGATTTATCTGGCTGTATATTTATTTGTCCACCCACAGTGAATTAGGAACAATTTTTCTTTCCTTTACATTTTTCTTCTTGTTCACTAATTTTTTTAGTAAACTTTTATTTTGGAATAATTTTAGATTTACAGAAAAGTTGTAAAGGTACTATAGAGATTTCCCATGTATGCTTCACCCAGTTTCCCCAAATGATAACATCTTTATCATTGTGCCATCTTCGTATCCATGGCACATTTGTCACAACCATAAAACCAACCTCGAGGCATTACTACTAACTGTATTACAGGCTTGATGAGGATTTTCCCAGTTTTTCCAATAAGGATATTTTTCCGTTCCAGGATCCCAGCCAGGATACCATATTGCATTTACTTACCATGCCTCTTAGTCTCCTCTGCGCCATGACAACTTCTCAGAATTTCCTTGTTTGTCATGACCTTGACAGTTAGATGTTTTCTAGAATGTCCCTCAATCTGGGTTTGTCTGATGCTTTTCTGATGATTAAATTGGAGTTATGGGTTTTGGGGAAGAAGTCCTCAGAAGTGAGGTGCCCTCGTCATGTCATATCAGGGGTCCATGATTTCCATATGACTCCACTAATGATGTTAATCATGGTCACCTGGTAAAGACAGTGTCTGTCGGGTTTCTCCACTGCTAATCATCCTTGTTTAGTGTGACCATGGTATTTTAAAAAATGTATCAGTTTTCAAAATATCTAAAGTTATATTTATTTCTTATTTTTATTGGGTTTTTTTCTGTTTTCAATTTATTTTTAATTCAATTTCATCTTGGTTGTTTTCTTCCAGCAAAAAAACCCCAAAACTTAAATACCATATTCTTCATAAAACTTTCCTGCTTAAACCTGGAGGCTATTCTTGGTTGGGATAAAAGGAAACCCATATTTGGAGCATCTCTAAGGTATAAGCGAATATATAAATATTTTACATACATTTCCAACTTACATTTCACAAGGGCCCTCTAAATTAAATATTAGCAGACCGTTTTTTTCAAATGAAGAAACCAATTTTCCCAAGGCCATAGCCAAAGACAGTAAGTAATAAAACAGGTACGAGAGAACTCAAATTCTTTAGCCAGAGGTTCAAGATCACCCACAAACTTTTCAAATTTGACTCCTGCCACTCTCCTACATGGACCCACCCCCCAAAAAAGGACAGGTCTATGCCCTAAAGCAGAAGCATTTCCTAAACATCAGCACCTTGAACCTTCACTCCTGCAGCCCATATCCTACAGCTGGCCTCCCCAAATATCAGCCATCCTCCAAGCCGAGCTGAAGCCCACCTCCTCCAGTAAGCTCTCCCTGACTGTGAAACCCCACAACAACTTCCCCACCCTCTCTAGCATTTCCTTACCCTGAATGATGATCTGTTCTCCCCTGCCTCCCGTCCATGCAAATGCCATGGAGAATACACAAGTTCCAGCCCTAATTCACAGTGCCTGTGCTAGGAATCCCCCAGGAGAGCTCTCCAGCTTCCTGGCTGGAATCACACATTATGTCCTTCTCACCACACCCCAGCTCCTGTCATTGACCTTCTCCTGTGGCCTCCCCTTGCATTTGGCTATGTGGCCATGCAAAAGTTAGCCAACCACAAAGTTAGAGGGAGCAGTCCTCAAGTCTGTGGTCACTTCTGATGCCAGTTGTAACCTCTGGGGGATTTCCCCAAACCACCCTCAGTTCAATAATTAACTAGAAGGACTCACAGAACTCATGGAAAGCTATTTTGCTCATGGTTATGGTTTACTACAGCCAAAGGATAGATGGAAATCACCTAAGGGAAAACACGTACAGAGAAGCATCCAAGAATGATGCAAACTTGGAGCTTCCAGATGTCCTCTCCCTATAGAGTCATGGGCAGTATTGCTTTCCCAACTTTGATGTGTGAAAATACACAGGGAGTATTTGCCAACCAGGAAGGCTCTCCTGAGAATTAGTGTCCAGAGTTTTTATTGGGGTTCCATTACATAAGATTGACTGACCACGAGGCTGGCCTCAGTCTCCAGCTACTAAGCAAGACAAAGTGATACCACATGACCCAAAGCCCCTGCCCTATGTCACACTGTTAGGTTTTCTGGCATGGCCAGCCCCCTACCTTAAATCACACTGTTACACGATCCAGTGACCCAAGGTCCCAGGCAAACAGATACGCCTATCAGACATGACATTCAAAGTGCTTAGAGGTCACCTCCCAGAAGCCAAGGGGAAAATGCCAGATCTCAGATTGAACAAGACTAAATTCTTGATTACACAGTTGGGTACCTCTAACTGTCTTGGGGACTTTCATCTTCTTTTTCAACGTTTAGCTCTGTACGTGTTTCTTACCATAAGCAGAGAATGTGCATGTATTCAGACACCCAAACATTTACAATGAAGTTTCCTTGGTGCTAGAATCACAGACCATTTTTTTCAGTTTCCCATTTATACTTTTCTACTATATCTACACTTTCTACAAAAATGGTTGCCTCTATAATTAGGATGGGAAAACAGATTTTAATGAGGCTGTTTTAACATGTTGCTTAACCAGTGTGGCTTACTATGAGCTCCAGGATTTGTCCACTCGTTAAGTCATTTATATAAAATAATATTTGGAGGACTGTATGCTTTTTCCCCCTCTGAGTTATGTGAAAAATGACTAAAAAAGATATGTTAGGATAATTTAAACTCTACTCATCGATTAGAACTATGCATGTTTTAAAGTGTAACAACCTAAACATACACACCTAGACCATATTAGAACCTACAAGGCACATATATAAATAAAAATAATTAGATGTAGATATAGAGACATTGTGTGGATTGTGTCACTCAGGAATATATAAGACTCTTCAGCCAGTGTCATAATGGAAATATGTCCTTTCTGTCTCATCTAAATTTCTTTTCTGCCCATTCAATGCTCCTATTTCTTGCTACAGGGTGCATTCTCCATGGAGACAGTAGCACACCTTGGGGGCAAAGATTGGTTCTTAGGGGTAAAAAAATCTTACTGCTTTTATGTATAAATCACAGATATGCATGCAATACATAAGCAGATGTACAATACAACTGTGCTATTGAAATTTCACAGGAGGGAAAGGGTACAATTAGAAAAAAAATGTACAAAAAATGGAAGCAACTCCTCGGTGAAGCCTTCCCTGATGCATTCCTTCTCAATCTTAACTGAGAACTCCTTACTTCGTCACTACCATTCCTTGACTTATGATTTATTTCAGTTAGAGCCACGACATCGAATGGAGATTACCCACTTGTTGGTATCTCCCCTCAAGCATGCAGTCCACCAAAGCTTCCTCGTATTTATCTCCATGTTTGCAAGAAAACAGCACTGTCTCTAGCATATGGGAGGTGCTAAATAATCATTCATGAATAAATGAATGAAACAGCAAAGAAGCAAAGGTTAACAATGAAAATGACTCACAAGTGTCGAATGTTTATGAGGAGCCAAGAACTGTTCAGTTAATCTCACAGCAACCCTATGGGGGAGACATTCTGGTTACCGTTTCCATTTCGTAAATGAGCAAAATGACACCCAGAGACTTTAAATCAAGTTCCCAAGTTGACACAGCCAGTAAGTGAGAGACCCAAGAATGGATCCAGGAGTCTGACACCCAGAGCCTAACCATCGCGCCGCTCCTCCATATCAACGCAGCACCATTATCCTTGAGAGCAATACAGCACCGGGAAGAAGAGTTCTTTATGCCAGGAAAGAATAAACATACCCCTTCCAAAAAATACACAAACAAGCAACTGCTTCTGCAGAGTGGACACCTAATTTCAGTGAGTCTGAAGTATGCTAGGAATTAATACAACATTTTTAAATGTACTCTGTCTTTCGAATACAAAAAGGGAAATCAATTAATGATTCTGAAAGAGAGGGCAAGTAGAAACAATTATTATAATTTTGCACGTATTGAGAACCCATAACGTTTTCACTATCAGGCTCACAAAATCCATTCCGTATGCTAGGGAGGTGTAATTTTAACCGGTGGTAGATGTCAGTCGCCAGCGTCGGACAACTGTTTTAATTCGGCAGGGTCTGACTCAGAGAGATTTAAAAAAATCGAATAAGATAACACACACATTCTCATTAAGTTGCCTAATTCCATAAAATGTGTTTGATTGAAATTCTATACCCCCGTGTTTGAGTGTATGAAAACATTCACACAATAAATTCAGGGCACTCACAACTGTAGGTATTAATGTCTCACAGCTCTGTAGAGTTTTCAATCAGCTCTTCCCTATTAAATAGAAGACCATTCCAGAAAGTCCACCGTTGGGATTAGATCTATTATTTCTGCCACCAACTCATGTTCTACATAACACAGTCACTTTGGAAAGTTCTTATGCTGGTAAATGTGTCCCTGAGCATATGTCTAAGTAATTACAGTCCCTCGACAATGAAAACTTTTAGGCCATGAAATTCTGCTATTGGAAAAGTGTCTTTCAATTTTTCCATGTCCGTTGCAAAGAACTGCTTTGATTGTGTTTTTCACTATTTCAGTTCTGTAGCAAGCCGATATTTAGAGTGTTTAAAATTTGCTTTATATGGCTATTGTTGGTCTTTTTCTATATTTTCTAGAAACGACATCTTTAGCCCCACTCTATATGAGTAAATCTAGAGTTTCAGCTATGATTGCTAAGCCATGATTTCTCACATCTATCTTAACTCTAACAATAGATGTTTGTACAACAATTTAGTTACAAAGCATTTTACATGCCTTCTTTAATAATCTCAGCAGAACAGAAGATGTCAGCACTGTTATCATCCCTAATTGACAGATGAGGTTCGAAGGAGAAATATTACTTACCAGAGGTAGTGCGTCAGAGGAAGCTCACCTGCAGTAAGAAGTAGACCAAAAGTGTTCCGGCTCAGACATGGTCCCTCTCGTACGCATTGTAGAACCTGTGCTGCAGGGCAGGGGAAGCCTCTGCTCCACACAGTCATTCAGAGATCCAAGTTGTCATGCAACTGCTGTCTTCACCTCGCATCCTGCAGAGTCCCTACAGGCATCAGCATCGCAGTCAGCTGGAAGGAAGAGTGGAGAGGGAATCATGAAAGACTTCGATTGTCAGGCCTAGCACCCTTCACTTCTGCTCAGCTTCCTCTTGGGAGGACTTGGTCAGGTGGGCACACCTAACTGGGAGGGAGGGTGGAAATGGGCATGGCTGAGCATACAGAAGCAGGATTGGCCGAGCAGTCTCTCTTACAGCTGAGAAAGAGCCTGAACGGGACTGGACCAAGTTGTTCTGACCATAGATCCCATATCCCCTCTCTAGGCATCACTGCCTGAATGTCTTTGACTAGGTTTAATTAAAGCACCATTGGTCAAATGGACCTTTTCCTCACTGCACACATTCTTTGAAAGAGGATATAGCCATCACTATGTTCAGGCCAACACTCTACTTGCCAATATTTTCTTCCAGGAGGAAATGGGCTCTTTCTCTCGTGAAAACATGATTGATCCCAAATGGGTAAGATTTCCAGTGCAAGTCTAAGCTATAGGACACACAGGCAGAATGAACCATGTCAAGAATGTAAAGGGTTTGGGAGGTGCTATTTATTTGGTCTTTCCCAGGGTTCCCAGCATCAGAATCCTGGACAGATTACACCCAGCCTAGGTACCTAAGCCTTGGAGGTACTTGTTAAGTAGGTATCTACTGGGACTCAGCCTCTAAAAGTGGTGACCTGCTCTGTAGGTCATGAGAGTCATGTAGAAATGAAGGCTTTTGTCCAAGAGAAATCAAAACATCTGTCCACACAAAAACTCATATATGCATGTTCATAGCAGCATTATTCATAATAGCCAAAATGCAGAAACCCACATGTCCACCAACTGACAAACAAATAAATAAAATGTGGTCCATCCTCACAATGGAACATAAGAAGGAATGAAGCTCTGACACATGCTACAACGTGCATGAACCTCAAAAACGTTACACACAGTGAAAGAAGCCAGACACAATAGGTCACAACTGCAGATTCCATTTCTATGAGATGTGCAGAAAAGCCAAATCTATAGAGACAGAAATCAGATTGGTGGTTGCCAAGTGCTGGGGGAAGGTGGAATGGGGAGTGACTGCTAATGGGGATGGGGTTCCTTTTGGGGAGAATAAAAATGTTCTAAAATTGATTGTGGTGATGGATGCACAACTCTGAATCTATAAAAACCCTTGAGTTGCAGAATTTAAGTGGGTGAATTGCATGGTGTGTAAATTATATCTCAATGAAGCTGTTATAAAGAAAAGAAATGAAGTCCTTTATATGGGGCATGCAATGAGCTTGTGCCAGCGGGGTCAAGGAGGAGACCTGCGGAGCTTCCTCCTGGACACCCCGGAGCGTCTTGGGATTCCCACAGCAACATCCACCAAGAAAAGTTGCAGCCGCATAACCATGACACCAATGACACTCCATGAAATAGGATTACATTCCTTCTGTATATCCTCAGCCTTCTCCTTTATATGCTGTGTTCATGGATCCAGGGCACTCAGGGGGCTGAGCATTTCTATCAAGTTTTCTACCAAGACCCGTCCACAGGGTTCACCCAGGACAATGTTGAACTTGACCCGAACACTGTGATCCTGGAAAACAGTGATGGTTAAGGAATCACCCCACCCTCTGAGTTCTGAAAACTGCTGACTGCAAAGAACCTCCCTTCTCCATGAGAGGTAGTAAGACTCACAGATGCCTCCCTTGTTCACCTAGGACAAGGCCAGACGCACACCCTCCAGATTCTGTTTCTTTGCCTCATAAATGATTCACTGAATGGCTGGTCCCCACTGATCGACTGGAACAAAATGCTTGTTAACCACACCTTGGTTCAGCTTCTCTCCTTCTCCCCAGGACTCTGACCTTTGGTCTACCCTTGCCTGAGCCAGCATACAGCCTCCCCACCCCCAGGAGAGGCTGGCCTCGGGGAACAATATTCTCTGGTCCGCTACCAGATCATGTCACCCTTTCATCGCACTTGCCCATGCCCAGTTCTTTCCAGAATTGTAGGTCATGAGAGTCCTGCTTGCTCTTCTCTATGAAAGAAAATCCCCTTTAGCCTAACTAATGCTTGCTGACCTTATAGACAGAGCCTTCTCCCAAACCCAACAGTCCCCCTGCCTCTATTGCAATAGTCTTTTTCCTCCCTTGCAGTAATCTTTTTTGAATAAAAGTCTCTCCTTACTAAGCCCAGATTTGTTTTTTTGTTTTGATACCCACAACCCGCATGGGACTTCTGGGATTAAATTCACAAGTGGTTCCTTCCAACCCCACCACTAGTTCCTACCCCACTGTACTTTTCGTCCACCCTGATGGGGTCCATTTATCAACACATCTTCTTGCTTCATCTGCTGAGCTCCCTTCATGCTCTCTGTTGCTACTTTAGTAGGTTTAATTACTCACTCTAATAAATAGATTCTTAAAACATAGCAATCCTTGGAAAAGTCTTTAACTCAGAAAATTTTGAGGAAGGCAAGAGGACATTTTAGTGATGATGGCACCAACATGCGTAATGAGAACTATGGCCATCTGTCAACACATGGATTACAAAGGAAATGCCATGGATTTTCCCATCCCCTTAAAGCAATACTTAAGGAAGACGTTAACGGAACCATGTCCCATGTGGGTTGGATTCTTCTCTTGGTCCTTTCTTCTCTTTCACCAGCTGATCTGTGCCCAGAACTCCTCCTTCTTACTGAGTTAGTTATTATTTAGCATTGTCTTGAACTGTTGAGCATTTATCAACATATTTGTAGCCACTTTTGTGAAATACATTGGCTGTTGCTGAGAGATGCTGTGGGAGTCTGTCTCTGTGGCCTGGCACCTCGGAAGACCAGAAGAGGTGGTCTGAGAGGTGAGGACCGAAATCTTGTTCCTTTCTGCTCAAAGTTGGAGATGAGGAGTGATTTTCGCAGATGCAGGGGCAAGCAGAACACCATGAGTCCTTCCTGTCATATGCATAAATGTTCCCCCAGGGAAGTCATTTGGGTTGCTGGTTTTAATCCCTTAATGTCGGACATTTTGTGGGTTGTTCTAAAGAAAGAAACAGGTTCTACAGCCATCACTTAAGTCTGCTGAAAAGTAGCTCTATGCATGAGGGAGAAATTGAATGTTCAGTGATGCTTTGCCAGGTTCTACATCTGTCCCATTTTCCTACAAAAAACACAATTGTCCCAACCATGCAGGGATAAGTGGCTCGCATTAGCGTGTCTATACTGGTACTTTTTCAAGAACTGTGTTCTAGGAGGTGCACGGTGGACCTACATTTATATTATAGGCAATGGAGAGCTTTATTTACAAACAAAGTGCTTTAGACAAAGTCTTTTGCATAATACAAATAGCAAGTTATTATTTTCAAACGACCATAATACGCCTAGTCAAAAGCTCCTTCAATTGAATCGCATTTAGCACACATCTTATTTTCTGGAAAATATATTGAAAACTGCAGGAGAAAGGCACAATCTATGTGTGCTCGGGAGAACTAAGCTATTGAATAAAGAGGAAAACCAAATGGTTATTGAAAGACCCGATTCCCCACTTTGGGGAGGTTCAATAACTCAATTCAAGAAATGGGTCTTGGGCTCTTTTGTGTTTGCGACGAGGCACTGTTCGAACAGCCACGGATAAAACATTGAATAAGATACAGTCCCTTCTCCCAAGACATTTATAATTTGCTGTTACAAACACTCCAGTCAAGAATCCCCAAGTGTCAATGACAGAGAATGACACATTTCTAAGTTTTGGGGGTTTTTTTTCCCTCTCTTAATACTGCTCAAATTCAATGCCTGACTGAGAAAACAGTGGTATCTACTTGGACCCAGACAACAGTCCAAAGAATCAAAAGCTAAATAACTTCATCCTCTATGTGGTATTTGCTTGATTATCCTAAAAAGCGTAAGTTGATGACTGTTTTTTCACTAAATAGTCACAACCCAAGGCTCTCTTCTTTGATTTAAGGCTCGCTGGGGTCACTAAAGTGTCATTTGGAAAATTGCTTCCTGACACATAACATTATGATAATGATCCCCCAAAGCCTGGTGTAAGGGCTCTGCCATGAGAGCTGGCGATTTATTTCCTTCCAAGTATTGTTTTAAAACAAGAGGCAGCTGGAGGTCAAGAGAGAGGCTCTGGGTTATGATGACAGGCTTAATGCAACCCTAGGAATTTCTTTTCACACACTTGAGAGGAGAAACGTTGTTCATAAATACTCATTTAGAGAAACAATTCAAGAGACACAGAAAAGATACATTCTTCTTACATCTGAACCCACGATTATAACCCACACAATAGAAACGATACATTCTTCTTACATCTGAATGCACAATTATAACCTACACAACAATAGAAATGAGAGGAAAGAGTAGAAGGTGCCATGGGGGTTAAGGCTAGAATCCGAGAGACCTGGATTCAAATCCCAGCCTTGTCTCTCATCAATTGTACCCATCTGGTTTATAAATTAAACTTTTTGAGCTCAGTCACCTCATATAAAGCAAAACTACCTGCCTCAAAGGTGGGTGTGAGGACTGAATACAACATTGCATGCAAAGGCTGAGGAAGAAAGCCCGACACAGTATAAACTCTATAAACTGCACTGACCATTGCTACCGCTATTGTTACCTAGGATTTCTACGAAATAATTAAGTACATGGTGCTAGGCACAGTGCTCGGTACTTGAGATAGTTACCATGATGTGATGGTTAATTTCATGTGTGACTTGGCTGGGCGATGGTGCCCAGTTGTTTGCTTAAACACTAGTCTAGATATTTCCGTGAAGGTATTTTTAGAAGTGCTTACATTTAAATCAGTAGACTTTGAGTGAAGCAGATTACCCTCCATGATGTGGCTGGGTGGGGACGGGGTTGGGATGGGTGGCTTTTATCCAGTCAGTTGAGGGCCTTAAGAACAAAGACTGAAGATTCCAAAGGAGAAGCAATTCCATCTCAAGTCTGCAGCATAGAATCCCTGCCTGAATTTCCAGCCTGCTGGCCTGCCCTACAGATTTTGGACTTGCCAGCCCCCACAATCACATGAGCCAATTCCTTAAAATAAATCTCTCTATATATAGACACATGATAGATAAATAGATAAAAATATATCTATCTATAGTTATACATATATTTATAGATAGATAGGTAGATACCAACTACCCATGTAGCCAATAGAATGACAATTATCTATTGTATAGGTAAAGATCTATTGGATCTATCTATCGAGAGATCTGTTTCTCAGTATCTATTAGATACATCTATCAGATACATCTATCTATCTGTCTATCTATCATCTATCAATCTATCATCTATCTATCTATCTATCTTCTATTGGTTCTATTTCTCTAGAGAACCTGACTAACTCAGGTGGGGAGACAGACAAGTGAACAGGCGATTTGAATGGTCTGTGATGGGTCTTCCCACAGTACAAGATGCCATGGGAATGTATAGAACAAGAGCCACTTAACCCTATCTTTGAAGGGTGGATTGGATGAAGCTGCTCAAGAAGAGGGTTCACAATGAGAATGACAGCCTTTAGTGGATGGGCACATGGGGAAGAACCCACAAGGACACAGGTGAGGGACAGCTAGAGGACTAAAAAGATAAACAAGACAGTGTGATGTGTGATGTCAGGAAAGACCAGGGGGACAAGCTTTCCAAGGCAAACGGTTCATCCAATGGGAAAACTACAGGGAGTGTAAGTTAGAGAGTGGGATATTTGCACTTGGGATTTCAGGTGGGCATGAAGATTAGATGCAGGGCATGGCCGTGGAGGTGGCGGGAGTAGAATGAAGGAGAAGGTTCTGAAATGAGAAGGCCAAGAACTGAACGAGTTCTGCTCCTCTGAGGCGCTCAGGGTACAGATCAATGACTGTCCACTGGAGAGCACTGCAGGACAGCGGTGGACTCAATGAAGCTCCAGAAGGTAGAAGAAACGTTTGGTGAAGAGGCTGAGAAAGTGGAGGTGTTTGTTCATTGTAGAACAGGAGTCCCAGAGGCAGAAGGGCAGTGAGAGGCTGGGTCAGGACGGCTGGGGTAGTGTGGAACCAGAGCTCAAGAGATGCAGTGTTGATGACCAAATGGGCTCAAGTCTCAGGCAGGGCTGCAGGAAGTCCTAGTCCAGTGGTCTCAGCCTCACCTACACAATGGAACCCCCCAGGGAGCCTTACAAATACTGTTGCCAGGATCGCACCCTAGAAATGCTGTTGTTACCAGCCTGGGGTACAGCCTCGGGGTAAGAAAGTTAAGAAAAGTCTGCCCGGGTCATGCTAATATGTGGTCAAGCATGAGAACTGTCCCAGTCCAATTGCAGGTTAGGAAAGCTTTGCTTCCCAGGACTCTCACACTTACAGAAAACAGCTGCATCTCCTTGGGTTAGGGCAACTCTAGATGCTTGGGAGGTTGTTCATCTTGCCCTGGGATAATAGTAATTCTGAATGTGTTCCAACATATATGGATGAATCGACTGCATTCCAGATGGGGTCCTCTGAGGTCTGAGTTGCTTTACCTTGGAGCAGTGGAAAAGCTCTAGATTCCAGTGGCAAGGACCCTTTTCCGGAGTTCCCAAGGAAAATCAGATTATAGAACTCTCACTATACACTTGAGAGAGCTGTAGCCTCTAGTATTTTGGGGATTCCAGACTTTCCGGAAGGAATCATCCATAATCTATGAGGTAGCCATTATTATCTCAATTTTAAATGAGGAAACCAAGAAGTAGAGAGGAAAAGCAAATTGCCCCTGGATTATGCATCTAGTAGGCTGAACAGTGTATTAGTTATCTATTGCTGTGAAACAAACAATCTCAAATATTACGAGCTTAAAACAACACACATTTATTATGTCACAATTTCTGTGGGTCTGGAATTTGGGCCTTATTTAGTCACTGTTTTTTGGCCAGAGGCTGCCCTCACTTCTTCACTATATGGATCTCCCCACATGGAAGGTTGCTTCATCAAAGTGTACAAGCTTAGAAGGCAACAGAGAGAGCCTGCTAGTAAGACGGAAGTCACGGTCTTTTATAACCTAATCACAGAAGCGATATCCATCATTTTTGCCAAATTCTGTCTAGCCCACATTCAAGGGGACAGAGTTGTAAACAGCATGAATACAGGGAGGCAGGGGTCATTGGGAGCTATCTTAGAAGTCTGTCCCCCATAAGAAGCCAAGACCTGAGTTCTCATTTATCTTCAAAATCAAGGATATGTGCATTAATTTGAGAATCCAGCATAAACTTTGATTTTTCTAGGACACAAAGAAAGAAAGAAGCTCTTAACTGATGTTGGAACCATGAGTTTTACTTGGCTGTCCCAGGTGGTCTGTGTGGCAGCAGAGTGTGAAGGAAAATCTTTTTTTTTTTTTTTTTTTTTTTTGTGGGGAAGACCAGCCCTGAGCTAACATCCGTCACCAATCCACCTCTTTTTGCTGAGGAAGACTGGCCCTGGGCTAACACCCGTGCCCATCTTCCTCCACTTTATATGGGACGCCGCCACGGCGTGGCTGACAGGCAGTGCATCAGCAGGCGCCCGGGATCCGAACCTGCGAACCCCGGGCTGCCAAGCGCGGACTAAACCGCTGCGTCACCAGGCGGCCCCGTGTGTGAAGGAAAATCTTACCATGAAGATCCCCCCACATTTGAAGGGACTTCAATTCCCCTTCTCCTGGACTACAGACCTCCAGATTTGTGACATGGTTTTGACATGTGGGGGAAAGCAGGTGTGAATCACTCTCCTGACTATGGCTTAGACTCTATGATCCTTAGATCAATGGTGGTGGAGGTAACCCATCCTCCGGGGAAGGAGGTTTGATTTTATTCATCAATCCTTAAGGCTGAAGTTTAACCCGGGGCTGGCTTTAACATGGGGGTGTGTCTAAGGTGTTGGGGGTAAATGGTGATGAGGTTCTATCTCCTTCATGCATTATATGTCCAATAGACAATCTTTCATTATCACCAAAATCTTGCTCATATATCAGAGTGTTGGCCAAAGTCGTTGACTCACTTCCAGGATTTACTGAGACCAGCAGCTCCCCATGTACGCTGACTGCCTTTCTTAAACCCAGTGCAAGGCTCCATCAGATAGTTTTGTCCCTAAAGCATCTGTGAAAAGAAGGCAGTGGAGTCCCTGTGAGCAGAGTGAGTGTGAATGGCTCTAAAACTTTGCTGCTCATGTAAGTTTCCCCCAAAGACATTTGCTCTTGAAATGGGCATGGGCATTGCATCTCATTGTCCGCAGACAGTAGGACAACCTGGTGTTCCACCTCCACCAAACCCACATGTGTCATCATCTCTTGGCAGCTGCATCAAGGCTGACTCTATCCTCGTGAGCAGCCAAAGGGGTGTGAAGAAAAGTCTCCACGGGAGGTCCATTCTAGGAATGAAGGCAGATCTCACCTGCTCTTTGGAAACAATCTCTTTGCAAAAGCTAATCAGACTGTAAACCCTAGTAACAACAATAGGATACAATCTATTGTATCTGACGACACTGGAAGCATAACCACGCTTCTAAGCACAGAGTACTTTCCTCGGTCTAAGCGAATCAGAATGAAAAATGTGTATCATTTAAAGTAATTTTCTACTAAATATCTGTAGGTATAGACAATAGACTTTGACTTAACACAACATGGCAATGGAGGTGGCATTCGTCGATCATTTAGCCATTTTGTAAACTCAGTTTATGGAAGGTATGCTGTAATTTAAAACTTAAAAGTTTATACGATAATTACTTTGTGTGGCGTAACATCATAGAATGCTTGAAGGTACCTGCAAAAGGCCTCTTAAAATAAATATTTAATATTTATATTAAATATATTATTTATAAATAAATAAATAATTATTTTTGGCAAAAAAATAATTTTGGAGTCCCCTACGGGTAGGGGAGCGGGCTGTGGATGGTAGATGGACTGACACTTTGCTCAAACACACTTGAGAGTGGAAAGAATACATCTGGGGTGGGATGCAGTGGCGTGCAGGAGAGACTGGGCTTCTATTTGGCTATAGGTGTTGGGCCTCTTTGCATTTATCTTCTAAAATGAAATTGCCCCAGAGAATAATTATTCATCTTTTCAAAGAAGACAAAAACCATTGCTCAGCAGGTAGCTCCAAACTCAGATTTTCAGAATCTAATTTAGACATACTAACTCAACAAGCTCGGCTTTTTATACATAAAGTTAGACTAGAGGAAAAGAGAGAACGACTTTTATGATGGATGGGGTCAATAGATGTCAGAGAAACTTCTAGATTGGGCCCCTGTGTTGCGCTCCTAGGGTCAAGGTCGCACCACCACCAAGATGGTAGATTCATTTACATAGGCTACAATAGATGGTGCCCCTGGAGATGGGCACAGCAGCTCCTGGTATAATTCTGGGCATGAATACGCTCAAGGACACTTGAGACTAGCTCTTTTGAAGTAAGGTTCAGCATCATTTTCTCAGCTGCTTCCTTAGAGAATTCTGAATGTGGATTCCATTAAAGGAACAATACAGCAACAAAGGAGCATCCTACTACTGCTTATTGGGAGATTTCAACCCCACATTATACCCCTTGGAAGAGAATCAAAGCTTTTCATGTACCTACCATTCTAGGAGCCAAAATATGAAGGTGAAAACCATCCCCTTTGATTGTTTGAGCATGGAATACAAACAAAATAACTAGCTACTCAAAGGGCATTTCAAACATTAGCTAACATGCAACCATGCAAAACAGGGAAGATTCCTGTTTGTAAATTCCGATCACTCCTCAGACAGACTTTAAGGATTCATATCCTAGGCAACAGAAATGTGCTCTGAAAAGAAATCTTCCCACATGTTTTTCTATATTTGCCATAGTTAAGTTTGCATTGAAACAAATGAGTTTCTTACCTCTCTACCGAGTAGTCCTTCTACAAATAGCGCTCTGTTCTCCCAGTTACTCCATGAATGGGCAGAAAGAACCAGATCTCATCATGGGGACTATGGGCTGCCCCCTCATCTTAGAGGAGTAGAAACTTTAGCATCAAGGCTTCAGGATGTAGACGCTAAGGTGTCAGGTGCAATTACCTAAGAGGAGAGAGCTTTGGGTAAAACATCGTTGTCCCGCAAATAGGAAAGTAGCATCTTTGAGAATCAATGGTACACGCATTCATGGAATTTGTTCCCCATAATAAAGACCATTCCTATGTTAACACACATCTTTTCTAGTTTAAAGAATAATCAATGGACTAAATTTGAGACGTGAGACTACATTTATTGCAGTTATGGGATAAATTATTATTTTCTTCCATTGCGGTATGAATTTGTGACTCTGGACACCTTGATCATTAAGGCAAGAAATATAAACCAAATAACAAACTCTCAGCAGCACCAAAGCCAGAACATCCCAGGGATTGCCACGAAGGACCTCTGCTTGGGGCTCCATGTGATGCTGCTCCCGGGTCAGTGACTTAATGAACCAAAGGCAGGGAGAGTCTCTATCAGGTGGGGTTAAAATACTGAGACCCTTATCCGGCCAGGCCAAAAAAAGCTCCCCCATGGCAAAGAAAGTCAACACAACAGAAAAAGCCTGGGATCCCTATGGGAACCTGAAGCTGCACTCCCCCATTTTGCAAAATGGTGACCATGGATTTGGTAGGAAGATGCCGACGAATTTCTGGGAACCATTTTGGGTTCCAGGTCCTCGTGACCTCCTGTCTTAGCCAAAGGAGTTTTTTTCACATGATCCAGCCTCACTAGCCTGAACTGAAGTTTGGGGCCAGAGTCCCAGGTTGTTATGAAGTAGGACTTCCCCAATGAGGCCTCAAGCAGTAGGTGGCAATTAAACAGTACTTAAATGACGTGTAGCTCTCGGACAAACTCCATAGCCATGGATTCAAGAACATTTCAGTAAGACAGAAATTGACTATAAACTCCATCCACCTTTTTTATTTTTCAAACTCAATTCTATAGAGTGCACTATGGCCCTATGTATATATTATAAGATGCCACAACCTGGAGGCCTTTCTTCGGTGATCTTTTTGATGGAGCCCAAGATGGTCTTTATGCTGAATTCCATCTTCATTGAGTAATACCATGTAAAGCTCTTTCTAAAAGAAAAGCGAGAAGAACCAGAATCAACGATGGAAACATGTATTTGTTTTTCCCTGTGTCACTGAAACTACTGGAATATATAAAGTAGCCATGAGTTTAATTTTAGTTTTAATTTATTTTTAATAAATTTGTATCATTGTCCAGATTGAACTCACCACTAATGAACGAGAACACAACAATAATTGACTCAACTTAGGTGAAATGTTGGTAACGATGTTTAATATAAGGCAGATCATTTAACAAAAAAATGAGTGGCAATGATCCTCTCAGATTAGGAAAAAAAATAAGAAGAATAACAAAACAAAACCTTTCAAGAACCAATTCTGGGCCATCTTTGTCAAGGAAAATGTTTACAGATTGGAATGGTCAGTCATGGAAGTACTAAGAACTCACTGCCTGCATTTAATCCATTCCCAAATCCATTCACCAGCCTCATGACCTCTGAACTTTGGATGTCCGGGATTGGACCTGAAAACTACTGCTAAATAGGATTGCTTGTTAAAGATCTGAAGCAACTCAAAGAAGACACCTCCATGATCACATATCAAGGAGGAGACAGAGGATAAGCATCGTTAGACAAGAAAACAAGATTCAAGACTCGTGGCTGAGATTTGCTTCTAGATTAATATGTTATTTAATATTTAGTGTTATATAATGTAAGACCATACAAAATATGTTATAATAATTTATGTTATATAACAGTATGTTATCTCCCAAAGTATGTCTGTTTGCAGCTAAATCAGCAGGCATTTGACAGCACAAATCAACATACAGTGATTATAATACTTCAATAAATACAGTGCAGGATATTTGGAAAGTGACTTGTTTTATTTCGTTTTGTTCTTCAGTCATAGCTGGTTACTGCCCAGCCTTCCACCTCTAGATAACACTCAGCAAAAAGATGCTCTCCATGATTCACCCTTTCCTAGACATATTGGTAAAGGGAACTGAGTGAAATGGCAAATTATAGGGTTCTAGATCCTGTGTAAGTTTGTTCCACAAAATCCTTGTAGATAAAAAATACAAGTGATAAATAAGCTGCTACCACTTTGGAAATAAAGACAGAGGCACACATTTGTAATTGGGGTTGCTTTATAGGCACAAAAGCATACTTAAGGAATAGAATACAAGGGAGGGAATATGTATTAATGAAAAATAAGATCACCGAATTCTTCATGAGTGAGATACCCTTTTGCTTAGAAGATTGGTTGCGTAGCTGTGATCCTGCAAGTAATGCCTGCATATTAATTGCTTAAAATGTGTTTTAAAATGCACATGCTCTTAGAACTATTTCACTGAAAAATGAAAGTGGGCATCTGATCTCCTGATCTGTAACCCTTCTTAGAGACAGACTTGAGCATTTCCAGGTGACAGATATGATTAAATCCATGAGTCCTGAGGACAGTGATGGAAATTGATGCTTGGTCCCTGCTTGGTCCCTTGGTCCCCTCCTGGAAAACCAAGAGTTACTGACAGACCAGGACTAAGTCAAGGTTGGCTCCTGGCAGTTCAAACTGGTCCTCACCAATGATTTCAGGGTGAAAAGCACTCTCTAACATTGGTATCACTGTTATAACTTTTCATTTATTTTTATCTTGTTTATTATTTTCAATATATTTTTAACATTTCCCCATAAAGTCTTTTTACCAATTTTATTGTATTTATTACTAATACTTTATATTTTTGTGGCTTTTGTGAAAGATATTTTTTAAAATTTTATGTTCTAATTATTGCCAGTATATAGATATACAAGTGATTATGAATATTTATGCTGTATCCAGCAACCTTGATAAAACCTCATTGATTCTAACAATCCATCTCAATATTCTTTGAGGTTTGAGGTTTTCTAAGAAGATCACGAATAAGCTCTGAAGGATAACCTCTCCTTCCTTTCTAATCTTCATATATTTTATTTTAATTTTTTCTCGTTTCATTGAGTTGGGCTTTAGTACCTCCAATACAAAGCTGAATGGAGGTGGTAATAGAAATCATTCTTATTCCTCATCTTAAACAGGAATACTTTTTACCTTTTCACCATTACATAGGATGTTTCTACTCAGTTTTTTTAATAGATATTATTTATCTGAGTAGGGAAGTTATTTTCTATCCCTAATTGCTAAGGAATTTTTTTTAAGTCAGGAATAGATATTGACTTTATCAAATGCTTTTTCTTGATCTATTAAAATGATCACATAGGTTTTCCTCTGGTGATTAATGGAGTGCTCTTTCTAGTGTTAATCCAGCTTTGTATTTCCAGGATAAACCCAATTTTTCCATAATGTGATTATTATTCTTTATACATTGCTAGATTGTTTTGTTTATATTTTAAGATGTTTGCTCCAATATTTAACAAGACTTACTCTCCTTGGATAATTTGGTTATTAAAATTAGCTAGTCTCATAAAATAGTTAAGTTTCTTATTTTTCTGTTCTCTAGAAGAGTTGTATTGGTTTGGAATTATTTCTTGATTGTTTGTTAGAATTAATGTATAAAACCATCTGGGCATAGGCATTTCTTTGTGGAAAGATTTTTTTTTCTTTTTTTTTATTGGTGTCATAATAGTTTATAAAATTGTGAAATTTCAGTTGCACATTATTATTTGTTGGTCACATACATATGTGCCCCTTTACCCCTTATGCCCACCCCCCAACCCCCTTTCCCTCTGGTAACCACTAATCTGTTCTCTTTGTCCATGTATTTGCTTATCTTCCACATATGAGTGAAATCATATGGTGTTTGTCTTTCTCAGTCTGGCTTATTTCGCTGAACATAATACCCTCAAGGTCCATCCATGTTGTTGTGTATGGGATGATTTTGTCTTTTTTAATGGCTGAGTAGTATTCCATTGTGTATATATACATACCTCTCACATCTTTTTTATCCATTCATCCATTGCTGGACACTTGGGTTGCTTCCGCATCTTGGCTATTGTGAATAATGCAGCAATGAACACAGGGGTGCATAAGTCTCCTTGAATTGTTGATTTCAAGTTCTTTGGATAAATACCCAGTAGTGGTATAGCTGGGTCATGTGGTATTTTGAGTTTTAGTTTTTTGAGAAATCTCCATATTGTTCTCCACAGTGGCTGTACCAGTTTGCATTCCCACCAGCAGTGAATGAGGGTTCCCGTTTCTCCACATCCTCTCCAACATTTGTTGTTTTTTATCCTGGTAATTATAGCCATTCTAATAGGTGGAAGGTGATATCTCATTGTAGCAGAAAGATTTTTTAAACTTCTGACTCAGTTTTTTTACTTTATCCATTTCTTCTTGAGTCAGTTATATTTTTCTAGGATTTTGAACATTTAAGTTTTCAAATTTATTGCTGTAAAGTTGTTAGTTAGCATTTTTATCTTCTTGATTTCTGCAGCATCTATACTTTTTCGTTTTTTTATCCTAATAGTGTATATTTGTTTTCTACCCCTACCCCCCCCCCATTTCTTTATCTCTCTCCTATCCAATCCTGCCAGAGGTTTGTCAGTCTTACTATTTTATCCTTTCTGCTTTGGGGAAGTTTAATCTCTTGTTCTTTTCCTAATTCCCTGTGTTAGATGCTCAACTCATTCATTTCTACCCTATTTTCTAATATCAACATTTAAGGCTTTAAATTTCCCTCTAGATACCACTGTATAGTATCCCCCCTTTTTAAAGTATATAGTGTTATCGTTGTTGATCTATATTTTCTATTTCTGTTATGATTTCTATTTTGACCCGTGGGCTTTTTTTAATGTGTGCTTTAAAATTTCTGCATGGAGGCTTTCTACTTATCTCTTTGTTCTTGATTTCTAACTTAACGCAGTGTGGGGAGAGAGTGTGACTTATGTGGTATCAAGCCTGATGAGATTTACTGACAATCTGCTTTATGAACTAAGTGTTCAATTTTCATAAATGTTTCATGTATTGTATTGAGAGAATGTACTTTTCCTTTGCAAGCTGCAATGTTCGTATGCTAACATGAAATTATTCTTTCTTTTCACTATATTTTCTGTTTTTAAAATTTCCACTATGTAGAGAAGTTATTGAATTCCTGAGCAGCGTTCACAAATTAATTCAAATATGTTTATAGAGTGCTTAGCATATGCTTAGGTATGGCTACATACTACGTATTCAGAACAGTGATGAAAGAGACCAAGACCATGCTTGTTCCCGTGGACCTACCTTAGCATCTAGAGGGGAAGAGAGATAAGTACTCGTGTAGTTAGTTAGTTCTTGTTGTGTTAAATGCCACAAAGGGGAAGTACAGCGTGTGATGAGAAAGGTCCTGTCTGAGATCAGGCACTGTGGCTATAGCATGCCGGTCACCACTAGTTGTCCTCAGAAGTCTGGACACAGAATACGGAAAAGTCATCCAGGTGTATGAATCAAGAACGGTTCAAGTACAGGTCTATGCCTCTACCCGCCTTCATCTTTCATCCTCATTCCCCTCCTCATCTCCACCAGTTCCTTGCACCTTTCCCTTTTTTCCCTTTCTTCCACTCATCCATCCGTCTGTTTTTTGGTTCCTCACCACCATAGTCATCTTTCTCTGAAAACACGTCATTGGGTCCGTGGGTGTGATCTATTCAGTACAGTCTCTAATGCCACTCACGCTTCATAAATTGGTTTTTCCAGTCTAAAAGTTGCATGGTTAATCAAAATTGTTTCCTAATTGGGAATGTGCATATATACATATCAAAGAATATTTTTAACTAGTTACCATGCTCTCTGTTATTCTAATGAATGCAATCATCCAAAGTAAGGTCCAAACTAAGGTTACTTTCATCACGTTCAACATTTCATTTATATTGTAGTTGTGTGAAGTTACATGATGCTTGTTGTTGTTGATGGTAGGCTGATTACACCGAAGATTCATATTGCCCTGACAGTCAATTAAAATGTCTGGTTATTGTTATTATATAGTTGTTCAGCCCTGTCCCCCTGAGTTGGTACTTGAGTGGCAGGCATAGTTGACTACATTACTTTGCTGCTATCCATCTCCATCTTGTTAGATCAATTCCATTGATCCAGCCCAGCAAGTCTGTTTTGGAGTTTGTTTCTTCTTTTCTCTTTTTCATTCCTAGTTTCTTTTGGTCTCAATTGTGTCATTCAATGTATTAGCTAATCACCCCAGCTTCCCCTACTTTGCAACCATGATCAGCAGGCTATCCTTTTCTACATCCAAGTCATTAATTAAAATGGTCAACAGGGGAGGACCAATGAGAGAGCCAGGGAGAGACCATGAGAAACACCCCTCTGGGTGGACATCCATCCCTTTGTCATTAATTTCAGTAATTTTAAGCTGATCTTAATTGTATCATCACCCAGTCCTCAAAGCAATGATTGAAAACTTTGTCAAAATTTTGCTCAAAGAGAGATATTGTCCTTCAAGTCTACTACATTTCCTGCATTTATCGGTCTAGTGAAGTGAGTTCACAGGCATAACTTGTTCATAATGAGCCCATCCTGACTCGTAGTGACCTCCACTTTCTTATTTAAGTGCTCACCAGCCATCCTTTACGATAATCCATTTCCAAATTATCCTCAGAGATGACATCAACCTCATGTTCTCTCAGAGCTAAATTGCTTTCTCGGGAATCTCAAGTGAGTCCTAATCACCAAATCCAATGTCCTCTCCTCAGCTGTCCCGCTTGACCTCTTTGTGGCATTTGGCATTGTGGACCACCCCATCCTTCTTGCTCATACATTTGTGCAATTCATTTTCCTCTTGGTCTTTGAAAAATCAGAACACTTGTTCATTTTCAGTGTTCTGGATGGAAATCTCTGGTGTCTTGTAAATGATTTCTCAACATTGCTAATGATGATTAGTCCAAACAGTTGCTAACCATTTTCATGAATTTGAGTAGCTGCTTATTCGGGCTAGAAAGTGTTTTTTTTTTTTTTTTTCACCACTGGGTTCCCCTTATAACTTCCTCATGGTCTTAGGATTTTAACGTTCTCTAAATGTTAATTTCACAATTACCTGTCTGCAAGTTATTCTCAAAGACAGAATAGAGGAAGCAAAATGAAAGTCCAAGAGATACTCTGTCTTGCTATGGAAGAACTAGTCAATGGTTCTTAACATTATATAGGTGACGGAACACCTAGAATTTAAAGTTCTCTCTGTGGAACACCTTGATATTGTAAAAGACCATGATTATTGGTAGCTACTTTCATTTTATGATCAATTTGGCCAGCCAAAGCTACTATATATGAGAAGCACTCTAAAGAACATACAAAACTACAGCTGTGAACAAATACACACTCTCTCAGCACAAGTTATCAAAGTCATCCCATTCTGGAGTTTTCTGCTAACAATTGCTTGCTTTTTGGTTTTTTTTCAGGGGGAAGACATTAATACTTAACAATTGGGGAAGGCAGAGGAAGTCAAACAATTAGGAAAAAGAATTATGGGAGGAAGTATTTAAAATTGAGACTAATTTGTGATTCCAGGTAATGTTGGCAAGTTGTGAAAAAACCACAGTCATCACATAATTTTAGAAGCAAGGCTCCAAGAAAAACTCGATGTTGCACAGTGCACCTACTAAGCTGGGTGTTAGGAAGATGGGAGAGTCCCCAAAATGTCCAGTATGTACTTGAGACAAGCAGTTACCTTAGTGGAGCTAGTTCACACCTATTGTTAAATCTGGGGATTAGTGGCCTTTTTGAAGGAAGAAGTCAGTAAAATCTATTATTTGCTTCTCATACCCTTCCATCTCTATTTCATAAAAGGATTACAGACAGCATGACCTTCACCTAAAGAAAGACAAACGGACAAATGTCTGCAGAAGGTGGACAGACGTGAAGTGCTCCAAAGCAAAGGAGAGGCATTTAGATGCCACAGGATAGAAACATTTTTTGATTTCCGAAGTTTAATATCGGCTGCATCTCTCTCCTTATTGATTATCACTAAAGCCCTTAAATAATGAGATAGTGTATATCCTTTTCTCAAGTAGTATTATGGAATTGGCAATCAAGAATTGACTTCAAACCATAGCTTGACTTCGGGGAAAAAAAGCGAGAGAAACATCAGGAGATGGAAAGGACAATGGCAGTTATAAATAATCAATGAGAACTGTAACTACCTGGGCCCTGTGGAAGAAAAATTTATAGAATAATTTTCACCCAGACTTGAGAAGTACCTGTAAAGGCCTCACACATTTGGCTAGCTGATCTTGTAGAACACGAGGTGAGGTCTTCTCTCTTTGTTCTAGCTGTAATATTAACTCAACGGCCCTTTCAATGCCTTTCATATTTTTAGACACCTTCCCTCATTCTGGGCTTAAGATTTCCTAATGCTTTTCTTACAAATTTCTGCAAAGACTTTATATTCCTTGGTTGGTTCTGTGCCCATCCTGCCGTATTTGATCCACGTTCACGCCATCTCTGAGCTCGTTTAGAGGGCTTTGTCGTGATCATCAAGATTTCTGTTGAAATGCCAGCCTTCTTCTATTCATTAGGATGATTTGCCACTGCATGGTCACGTTTTCATTTTTTGAGAACTGCCTGTCCATTCTCTGTGTTTGCTCCACACATAAATAAATGACTTCTTTCTGAGAATCATCTTAAGCATTTTCTTTTTAAAGAAAGCCACAATTCTCTCTGAAACTGCAACTTCCCCATAACATTCCTATGAGCCAATGATGAGATTTTGGATTCCTCCCTGGCTATGCGACCCTCCTGTCATTCTTGTCGAATATTCTTCTTTTCCGTGTTTTAATTTTTCCTGTTGTATTTCTCCCTTCTGTTTAGGAGAGTGCTAATTATACATTCCTTGGACACTCTATGCCAGTCTTTGTTGTTTCCCAGCATTCTTCCCTATAAGTACTTTGCATTATAATATGCCCTTGCTCACAGTCAGCAGTGGGTCTCCCCAAAATTCTACCATTTTCCTTGAAGGGTGAAAAGTATCACCTTTTTGCTCCCCAAGATCAGCACTGCAGGGCCAATACTGTCTGCCACGTCTCTTCTATCACGCCATATCGTTAGCCTGCATCTCACAAACGTGCTATGTCTGAATGTTTCCTGGATGAATTCTGCTTTTCTTGTTCCTTTCTGTGTCCTGCCCTTTCATCCCCACTTGGTTTTCCAAGCACGGCTTTGCCTTTTGGGCTTTGTCCCCTACTCTGAAGAATATATAGGAGGTGTTCCCTGTCCCTCACTATCTCTCGCTCACCTGTCCAAGTTTTACTTAAATTGTCAGCCTTTCTTCATACATTGTGGCTCAGCAGTCGCATGATTCTTCACTTTACCAAAGAAGGAATTTAACTTTAATTTTTTTCCTTGTCTTCATTGTTTTCCATTGCTTTGCTCAGGAAAGGAGAGGTATCTAACACTAAGCTTATCAGTGGGAAAACTTGCTATTTTTGTTTGTTTCTAAAATTATGAAGTTTAACACAAATTTAACATGCTACTTGTTTCTATGGTAATTGCCATACAATTTCATATGGATTCCTTATATGTTTTTAATATTCTACTTTGTGGGCCATCACCCCTACTATCCTGCTAACTCCATGAGTATTGATTCATCCAGCACATGTTGGTTGAGATGACTTGAATGGGCCCAATTAGAGAAACAGTCTTATGCTCTGCTCCTCACATACAAAAATATAATTGGCCTCAGGGTAGAAGGAGCAATATAAATTTGATCATATTTATTTTTACATATAAGACTGACAATATTAGGATGATTGACATCATTCTATAGGGCGGTTTTACCCCTTCATTTTCAAAATGAGCTGCTACCAAGTCTATTTCAGATTGACTCTATCTGAACATTAAAAAGTGCATGGGACATAATGAGTACAGCTTTCTCAGATTCTAGGAAAGACCCTGGATTTCCTTTGTTTCACTCGTCATGGAACCATTTCTTTCCTCCCATCTTCCGCATTTTCAGAACCTCAGAGATACCTAGTTGAGAACGAAAAGACTCACCTGGTTATATCTTGCTTCATTCTTTTCTGTCGTCCTGTGGATAAATAATGTCAGGGAATTTTGGAACAGGAAGTAATCCTACAATCTGTCTACTCCAGCTCCTTTACTTTACGGATGGAGGAACTGAGGCCAAGATGCTGAGAGACACTCAAAAGTTCTTGCAGCTGGTGAGCGGCAGAGCTAATTTTCCTGAGAGCAAGGCTCATGTTGTTTCTACTACACCCCACTGCCTTTATTTTGAACTTGAACATCAGCTGAGTAGACAAGTACATCCGATGCCACTGCAATTATGTCCTTGGAAATATACAGCATCACCCTCAAGCTCAACAACTTGGCAGACACCCAAACTTCAGCTTTACCGCCAAGTAAAAATAAAATATGAAGTGCATTATTAGCATAAATATGACATTCAGGTAAATTGAGGGCACGTGGAGACTTCACGTTTCATCTTTTTTCTTTCACACTTGATGTCCTTTCTTCATGTTTACCGCAGTCTTAAATTCCTCTCTTCCCAGAAGATGGTATAAACAGAATATATCGTCGTTCTTTCTTTGTCACTTGCTTTTTTCTATTTTAAATGATTTTTTAAAATATATCAAGTAAATGGTGAAAATAATGGTCCATTGCAGGTTATCTAAGCAGCTGATTTTGGCAGTCACAGACAAGACACTTACCTGCAGGGCAGGCAAGAAACAAATTCTTAACAACAGATCAAAACTCAAGTCAAGTGATTGCTGTTTGAGTGGTCAATTGGATAATAATAGCAAAAAATGCAACCAATTCCATCCGTGTGAGTCAGAGAGAAAAAGATTTTCCTTGAGGGCAAGGGTACTGGCAAGCTGCATATTGAAGAAGCATAATTTCAAAAAGGTGAGGGACTTATGAATTTTTAGGCAATACCACAAACCCAAGCTTGACATCTCTGGCTGCAAAGCAGAACGGAGAAAAGCCAAACACGGGAAGTAGAGGCAAGTTCCAAAGTGAATAAAACAAGCAACAGAGGCAATAAACCTGTCAATAGGAGCTTTTCATCGGGAGTGTCCATAAACCAGGGTTTAGTAACCAACAAAGGTGATTTCTCTTCTTACATTCTTTATACTTGGAGTTCAGTAGCCCAGCACAGCCCCACACTCTGTTTCTCCTACCTGATAGTCTACCCTTTTTGGAGGATTACCAATCCCGATTTTCTAACTTCACACCCTCAGTAGCACAAGCTCCGCTTGTAATTCCCCGCCCCTGAGGCATTGGCATTTCCAGAGAGCTGGGCTCTCTCTCTGCCTCCTCCTCCCCATTCCCTCAGCTGCTGAGAAGAGATCCTCTCCCTCTCTGGAACTTAGCAAGCCCTTCTCTTGTTCTGATGGAGGTGTTAGAAACAGTTAACAAGGGAGAGGGGGAAGAGTCAAACTGAAAACAGTGCTTTTGGATTGGAGAAATAGATTAGAATTTTCTGTTCTTTGACTCGAGACTGCCAAAGTGGGTTCAAATAAGTGAAATTTTCTTAATTAATTGAGACTGAGCTGAGCATCTCATGCTAAGAAAAGACAAGGTGCTGGTTCTTGAAGTGCCCCGAGACCACTGGGATAGATGGGCAAATAGACAGGTGGGCTCAGGGTAGGGATGTTAAAGGACAAACCACAAAACGCACCGAGAGCCCAGAGGGGAGTGTTTGGTTCAATCCGGGCTTAGGGATGGGCTCTTGAAGCAGTGACCCTTTGAAGCAATTCAGGATTTAGACCCCTGTCTAACCATTTCTCAGGAAGAAGAAAGAATGAAGACGTGAAATAATGTGATATGCATGTGTCCGTATGTGTGAACTTAGGATGTGAGTTTATAGGAGAGCATCCTTTCAGTGGGAGTTAGTGGATTATAAGGTGCAAAGCTAGGTGGGGTAGGAAGTGCAGTTGAAGAGGTAAGAAGGGACTAAGACACCAAAGTCCTCCTTCACTCTCCTGTCCCGAATCCTGGAGGAAATGGGGAGCCTTGTCAGGGTCTTCTACTAGCTCTGAATATAACCACCACCAAAGGCTGGCTGCTTCTCTTGGTCAGTGCTCTACCTTACATCAACCCTATTTTAATCTAGGACTTTTATTTCTCCTCCTGCATTGTATTCTTTTTTTTTTTTAAATAAAAATGCCACTGAGAAACAACGTAGAATTGATTTTGAAATCAGAATTTGGCTCCACTACTTTTCATTATGTGACTTTGGCGAAATAACTCAATACCTGGGAGCCCCCCCTGTCTCAAAAGTAAAGTGGAGGAACCATACCTACCTCATAAGATTAAATGAAATCATCTATGACCAGACATAACAGGTGATCAACAAATGGAAGCTTACTGCTATTCCCAAGTGAACGACAATAAACTGATGTTCTAGACCAGGGGTGAGTGAGATTTTTCTGTAAAGAGCCAGATAGCAAATATATTCAGCTTTTGGGGCCATATGGTCTCTATTTCAACTACTCGATTCTGCAGCTGTAGCAGGAACACAACTGCTGGCAATACATAATGAATGGGCATGACTGTGTTCCAGTGAAACTTTATGGACAAATATGGGCAGCGGGCTGCATTTGCCCCAATGGACACAGTTTGCCAACTCCCATTCTAGAACATTGTGCATGGTGCCTGATTTCCAATTTCTGTTATTAAACAGTTTGTCTTAAAGTTGCCATCACATATGTAACATCAATCCAACAACCCTGCGAGGTAGGTATCAACTGTCTTCCTTTTTACAATGAAAGCCCAATGATGCCCTGAAATTCACAGGATCAACAGTAGCTGGAAAAAGGAAAAAGGGACCCCAGCATCTTTAATTTCCGTGACCCAGAACTGGTTCCCTCATGCCTTTTCCTGGTTCCCTCGTGGCGTTTCCTTCCTAACTTGGTGATTAATGTTCCTTGATGATGGCGATGTTCTTTGAGGAAACAGGATTTTGTGTTTTTCCTTGCAGGCTCTTTTAATGCACGCCTCCTGGGCTTTCTCTCCTCTATTCTCTGCGAATCCATCATGTCCTACCTGCATGACACTCACACGTTTTATTCTCTTTGTTGGTGATTTCTAGTTTTTTAAGGTTCCCCACGTAGGTGGATACTGCCTCAAAGCAGGCTTCCCAGGCCTTAATTTTATTTAGGTTGGAGAACAGATGAAACAGGGGTCCTGGCAGCTGCAGGAGAAGGTTGTGTGCAAATTGTCTGATCCGTAGGGGCTCAACAGGCCATCTCTACCTCAGGTCTGAGACTGGAAATGAAAGTCTGCTTTCGGGACATTTGGATGCAGAATAAAATGCGATGTGAACCCAATTTAGTTTCTTCTGACACCTCTAAATCTATATTTCATATTTGCTAGTCTTTATCACCTTCTAGGGCTGGCGGCAGTCCAGGACATGCGTTTTGTTGGAAGCCCAAGAGAGGACTCTCAATTCAGAGCCAAACGTAACCACAGAAATAGCAAAAAGTGAAGGTGAAGGTCAGACCAGAGCCCTCGGCAACTTCCTGAGTTTTCTACTTCGTGGTCAAGTGATGCCTTTAAAATGCTTTCAAGGGCATCCCTTCTTCGGGGTACAACTTATTACATCTTTATGAAAGTACAGGGCTGTCTCTTTCAGGCCTCTCGGGTCCCAAGGGGCGGTTGTAATCCGCTGGAGGTTTTCACTGTGATGAACCTATAACTGGTGAGATCGTGTGCCGGGCACATGGGCTGTCTGGGGGTGGAGGCAGCCGCGTGCTCTGGATGCAAGAGCTAAGGGACAGTGGGCAGACAAGCCGAGGCAGCTCACAGGGGAGCGGGGTCATTTCTCCAGGAAGATGGGCACTCCCAGAATCTTTATGGGGGATGAGGCTGCCTCCAGAGTGGCGGGCCTGGAGAAAACTTTCTGAAGGCTTCTGACAAACCTAAAAGGACTCTTGAACAATAGAACTTGGAGAAATTACAAGTGCATTCATTTTTAAAACACTGACCCTATAATTGCCAGAAAGTGATGATATGTACTAATGATATAACGGCTAGAAAGGCACTGATTTCTTGACTCTACGGATTCAGGGGGTCTGTTGCTATTAAACCACCCAATTTTTGTCCAAGTGTTTCTGGGATTATGCCTGCAAAGCAGAGCCCTGGGTGTGCAAATAGTGTGAAACCCAATTAGTCCTGAGATAGAATTCTGGTCCTTGAGGCGAGATTTTCCATGGATTTACGGCTGCAGCTGCGTTCTTCTGGTCAAATCTGGGTTTCCTGGGGGCAAAAAGCATTTGGATGTTTTTTAAGCCTGTGGTGATACAATTTAATTATGTAGCAGGAGGGCGGTGAATAGCTCTGGGCATGTCATTAGTTGACTCTGATTCAGGGAATCTTTTACAATTTACTTACTCATAGGAATTTAGAGAATGTTGGGAAAACACTGAACTGAAATTTTACCCCACTGGCACTCCTTAATGCTTTTCCCACTTAATTTTTCTGCATAGCACTTATGGCACTATACATTTTATTTTTCTTTAAAAAAAAAATAACAGCTTTATTGAGATATAATTCACATACCATGCAATTCACTCATTTGAAGTATACAATTCACTGGCTTCTAGTATATTCATGGAGCTGTGCAACCATCCCCATAGTCAATTTTAGAACATTTTCATCACCCCATAAAGAAGCTGCACCCTTAGCCATCACCCCCTAACCTGCCTATGCCTCCAGCCCTAGATAATCATTAATCTAATTTCGCTTTCTGTGGATTTTCTGTGGACATTTCAAATAAGTAGAATCATACAATATGCGTTCTTTCATGTCTGGCTTCTTTTACTCAGCACAATGTTTTCAAGGTTCATCTACATTGTAGGATGGATCAATGTTTCATTCTTTTTCATAGCTGAGTAGTATTCCATTGTGTGGCTGGACCACATTTTGTTTACCCAGTCATCCATTGATAGACATTTGGGTTGTTTCCACCTTTTGGCTATTGTGGATAATGCTGCTATGAATACTAATGTACAAGTTTCTTTGTGCACGTGTTTTCATTTCTCTTGGACATATACCCAGGAGTGGAATTGCTGGGTCATATGGCTTAGCTCTTGTTTTTCCTGTTGTCTGCTCCCACATCATAATGGAGGAGCCAAAATTCCAGGAGGGCCTGGAATTTTGACTGCATTGCTTATTCTGCCTGGAATATGGGAGATAACTCAACTAATTCTTGTTGAATGAATAAATTAATGAAAAAAAACATGGTCCAAAAACCTGGGTTCTAGTCTTGGCTTTTTTTTTTTTTTTTTTGGTTAACTCTATGATTTGGGGAAAGGTGAAAATGTTGCTTGACCCCAGTTTTCACATCTATAAACTTTGGACAGGAGCTGATGATTTCTAAGGTGGCTCAAGAAATAAAATACACGAAGAGATGGAGATGGGACAGTTTTTCCTTAGAACATGGGGAAGAATGAGCAACAATTTTTTAAATTGTGTTTGGGATTCACGGGTTAAAGGAGAGGCCATATAATTATTTCTTGCTCTTAAAACAGGAGATATTTTTCAAGTGAGGCCTTGTGGTGAAACTTTTTACATTTTTCTATATTAACAATTGCCCTAAAAATGCTATTTCTGCTGGTAATTTAAGAGTATGGGAATAATCACATTAATAAGCAGTTATAAGTGCATAGCAATGGTAATAGGTATGTAGAGGAAGTTTTATTAAACTCACGCCAATTTTAAAACATTAGGGTGTTTTTTAAATCTTTTTCAACAAAAAAAGTGAAACATACACAGTGTAGACAAAGTAATAGCAATGAACACCATGTGCTAATCCCCTAGCTCCAACCATTCTCAACCACTGACCCATCTTGTTTCAATCACACCTCCCGTCCCTCACGACTGGGTTATTTTGAAGCAATTCCCGGACATCATTCCATTTTATCCATCAACATTTCAGCAATATGTAGGATTCTGGTCAAGACTGGAATTTAGTTAAAGGTGAATCTCACCTTCAATCTAATTCTAATCAAGTCATGGGGCCTTGGGCTTTTGACTCTTTCAGGCGGGGCAGTGTGGGGATGTGAGGATGAGGGGACACAGCTCTGTTCTTCAGACTTTCTCTAGTGGGAGAGAAAGACCCATGCAAAGGAGAGAAGAATACAAACTGAGTCCCCAAGACCTGTAACAGAGCTTCCATTTGAAGTGCTATTGATCAACACCCAACACGTTAATATTGTAAAAGGAGCAAAACCAACCCGGATTGTCCTTACTTAGATCTTTGCCTCTTTTTCTTTTTTTTAAAAACCTTATCTCCCTTCTCTCCTTTTATCTGCTATCTCCCCAAACCTTGACAAACTGCAAGGCTTATCAAAACAGTCCTCAAGAACCGTTCTCATGGCTGCAGGCGAGGAGATTGCACCAACCGTCTTGAGCAAGAGCAATGAAAAGCTGCAATGATCTCTAACAGTTCCAACCACTCATTTGCAATGAGACTGATAAAGAAATCTGCTCCCTGAGCAACTCCGGGCATGCTCCCCTGTCTTCTCCCCACCCTGTAAACACTGCCATCCTGCTTCGGCTCTCAGAGTCTCCCGGCTTTGAGGTGCTCTTTGATGTACATGAGCCAAATAAAGTCTTGAACTTTTATTTGAAGCACTTCAACTCTTGGTGTTCCTTGCTGATATCATCCTGTCAGATCTGGAACAGTCCTTCATGCATAAGAGTTGGTGCCCTAGCTTGGGGGGCTTAAACAACAGACAGTCATTTCTCACAGTTCTGGAGGCTGGAAGTCCAAGATCAAAGTGCTGTCAGACTTGGTTCCTCATGACATCTCTTTTCCTGACTTGCAGATGGTCGCCTCCACATGGTGCAGAGAAAGAGAGAGCTCTGGTTGCTTCCCCTTCTTCTAAGGACACTCATCCCATGATAGGGGCCCCATTCTCATGACCCCATCTAAATCTAATTACCTCCCGCAGGTCCAACTCCAAATACCATCCCACTGGGAGTTAGGGCTTCAACACATGAATTTTGCAGGGAGACACAAACATTCAGCCATAAAATCTGGTTTAGCCCTGGTCTTGAAGGAAGGCGAGACTCTGCCATGCTGGCACGGCAGCTGGTGGTAACGGGGATGGGGCATTCAAAGTCTTCGGAGAACACTTACTGGACAAATGGCAACACAGCTCAGGGAGTTTGAGGGAATGCACTTTCCTATCTCTGTTATTACATCTGCAATCACAATTTTTTCTTATTAATTTTAATTAACTTTGGGCCATAGAGTTGCCCATCATTCCATCCATCAGAAGATGAAATTTAAAAACAAAAATGGTGACATTTTTCTGTAAAACAAAGCTCACCCACTACTTTATTATCTACTCTTCTAGCCAATCTATAGATTTAATGCCGTTTCAATCAAAATGTCAACAGAATTTTTGGGGGGGAAAGTTACAAGTTGATTCTAAAATGTATATGGAAGAACAAAGTGTTATGAATAAACAAGATACTCCTGAAGGAGGAGGAGGAGAAGGACCAAAGCTTATTCTATTCAGGATTAGTATAAATTTATGATGGGTAAAGCCAGGTGGAATTGGGGTAGAACGGACACAATGGCCAATAAAAAGAGTTACCCCAGAAAGAGATCTTAAGTTCACAGTATTTTCATACACAACAAAGAGGGCTTTTTAGGTATGTGGGCGAACATGGAATAAAGGGTGCTGGGACAAGGGGTTATCTATACACATGGGAAAAAAGAGAAGTGAAACTCCACTTCACTCCACACAACAATCAAATCTAGATGGTTGAAAAACTTAAATGCCAAAGGCAAAGCTATAACACTTTACAAGACAATTTAGGAGACTATCTGATATCCTTAGAATAGGAAAAAATTTCTTAAACAGAAAAAAAAAAACCCATCATTAGCTATAAAGGAAAAGAAACACATACTTGACTACATTCCATGAATTTCTGTTTGTCAAAAGATACCATGGAGGGAAAAAATTAAGGCATAAATAAAAGACAATACTTGTAACATATAACTCACAAAAGCTTAGCATCTGGAATACATAAATAACTCCTACAAGTCAATATAAAAAAGATAAACCACCCAACAGAAAAACAGAAATGAGAAAAGAACAGGGATTTCACAGAGGAGGAAACATCAAAACATATGAAAAGATGTCCAATCTCATTAGTTATCAGGGAAATGCCATACATCAGATTGACAAAAACTTACAAATCTAAAAATATCAGCTGAGGTACCCATATCAGCTACCAAGGTGAGTATGGAGCAAAAATGCATATGGTGGGTTTTCAGAGGAAATGCTGAGAATTCACTGGAAGACTCTAGAATCTGCTCCAAGACTGTTAAGTGTTCTCACCTACTTCAAGAGTATAAAAACTGGGTCAAATCTGAGATTGGTGAGGTGCTTTCTTTGGAGAAATCTGTTGCCATGCTCTGAGCAACCCCATCCTTTGGAATCTGCTATAGGCTCCCAAGCCTAATGAGTGGGCAACCACCCAGAATGGAGACATTCTCCCTCATCCCCTGTCAAGGGGCCCAGCTAAAAACCACCAAATAGCCCTAAAAAGCATCCATGAGAAAAAGAGTCAGCTCTGGTCCTCTGCAGCCCATCCAAGGACACAGGAAGACCTGTCTACTCATCCCACACGTCTGTGGTCCAGGTGGGGATGAAAGAAGAGTAATGCCAAGTCAGTTTTGGAGTTTGGGCTGTTACATGGGACTGATATTCTAATTACTGAAACCAAACAGTTTTATGACCCAAAGTGACAGGAGGATGTGTTATGTTTTGAATGTGGTCAGTGCCCACAAGTGTTTAAAAAGGTTGGTTACAGACTAAGATAAAGTCACGATACTTGGTTAACATCCTGGTGTTATATTGTTTTCAAAGGTGGTGAAACTGTAAAGAAAAGCCAGAGAATGACAAAAAAAACAAAATTTAGGCAGACTGTTAATGGTAGGTGGCAGAGGGAGCAGGGTGGAATTCAGGAAGGGGTACATCAGGGCCACAGAGATGCTGGCAATCTGTGCTCTGAGGTGGTGGGTGCACGTGGTCAATGTGTTATCTTGATTCCTTAATCATTTGTCACACATACTTTTGCAAGGATTCAATATTTTATGGAACACAACATTTAAAGGGAAACCATATAAAACTAGAAGACAACATACGTAACTATGGATTTGACCAAGAAATTCTTTTATTATTTTTTTTTCTATTGTCAGATCCCTGATCTGAAATGTACTTCTTATCCCATTAGTGGTCCAGGTCTCTGATGCTTTCAGGCTTCTGAAAAGCAAAGGAAGGAATTTTTTCTCTACATGCCATTCTTTCATATTTCTCCGCCCCAGGCAATGAGCACATACCTGCTGGAGTTTTTTGATAGTGGGATAGGGGTGTGGGCAGGGAAGAGAAGACTTGTGGGGAGGCTGAAAACTTCAAAAATATCCACATTGTTAATAGTAATGATCTCCACATGGGTGAGTTATTGGTGACATCTAGTTTTACAGGATGTCCTATTGGTTCCAATCTTTTGACAATGAGATGAACAACTTGTGTAAGAAAAAACAAATGAATAGAGGTCATTTGCTTTGCATGTCCCTCTCCTCGTGTAGATCGAGCTTATCCAGAGAGCAGGAACCAAGCCTCGCATATTGTGCCTCAACCCAGTGTGTGACACACTGAAGACACTAAAAATAGTCGTTGGATTCAGTAGAGTGAGCCAACTTTTGATCCTAGTCTTCCATCCATGTAAAAGTGCAAAATCATAATAATGATACGTAACACCTCTCTATGGCTATGCTTTTGTGCATTCCCAGTTACTGACAATTCTAAGAGCAAAAGTGGCTAAAAAAAATCCTTTCTCGTTCTTCTTCTCTTGCAGACTTGGATATGCTGTTTATTAAGTGTAAGTAATAAGTAGCTATTCTTTGTTGATTGAGTGCCTATGCGCCACACTCTATAATTTCCAGGGAAGCCTATCATATAGGCATTATAAGTGGGACTGCCGCCCTTTACAGATGAGGAAAATGTAAAGAGATTAAGTAATTTGCCCGTGATGACATAAGTGATAGAGTACATTACTACATTTTCAGCTGTTTTAACTCTACCCAAATACATATTTTAAAAAACTTCTAAGGTCTCCTTTAAAGCATAACAAGTCACTATTATTTCTAACCCCCCTGGAGGAATTATGCTGCAGGGAAGCATTTGTGTTGACATAAACAGTTTCTCAATCCTTCTCTCTCTAGCTTCATCACTTGGGCTGGTGAACGCCGTTATCTTTCTGACTTCAGTGACTGCAATGGCCTCCTAACTCACCTTGCGGATTTAATCTCAGCCCTCTCCACTCCATCTTGGGCAGAAGACCATGCTGGGTCCCCCGAGAATTCCTGACTGTTCCCAACTGTTCCCAACTGTTGCTCACCAAAGCACAGATTCTCAGGAAAACTTTCATCAACCCTGTGTTAGTTTTCTCTCACTGCTGTAATAAACTCCCACAAACATTGGCTTGAAACAACACTATTTATTACTTTACAGTTCTGGAGGTCAGAAGTCTAACATGGGTCTCACTGGGCTAAAATCAAGCTGTTGGCAGGGCTGTCTTCCTTCTGGAGGTTCTAGGGAAGAGTCCATTCCTTGCCTTTTCCAGGTACTAGAGGTTACCCTCATTCCTTGACTCAAGGACTCATCATTCAGACTTCTGCTTCCACCATCACATCTCCTTCTCTGACATTCCTGCCTCCCTCTCATAAGGTCCCTTGTGATTACATTGGGCCCATCTAGGTCCAGGATCGTCTTCCCATCTCAAGGTCTTTGACTTCATCACATCTGCAAAGTCCCTTTTGCCACACGAGGTAACATATGTACAGACTCCCAGGATTAAGATATGGACTTCTTTTTGGAGAGGGGGCATTATTCTGCCTACCACAAGCCCCCACCATCACTGTCTCCTTCTGAGCTAGTGTCCCTCATCTATGAGCCCACAGCCCACTGAGCATGCCTTCATCATGAACCTCATCACAGAATATTGTAATTGCTAGCTTATCTTTCTCCCTCTCTTGATTGGGAACTCCTAGAAGATAGGGGTGGATTGGCATGTTCGTAGAAGAATGGGTGGATGAATGAATGAGTGAATGTGTTTATTCTTGTGCTGATTCTTGCATTTTCCCACCGGTTGAAACTGCCTTCAACTAACTTTGTAGGATGTAAAGAGCTCACCCCAATTTTTTATTTTCAAGCAGCTTTTTGGTATCCCCATAGAGATAAAGTCATTATAGTCAAGATTAATAGCTTCTTTTCCCCATAAAGCTTTATGACTTTTTCAGCTACTTTAGTTAGAATGTCTAGAAATTGGTCTCTGGGGAGTCTCGTTAGGGCATAGCTAGGGAAGGTCTCTGGACTGGTTTGCCAGGGAGCATTTTGGTTTATCCGCGCTGTTCTGCTAATTACTAATGATGCCCCCTTTCATTCTCTACTTGTCTTGATTTGGCAGTAAGTTAGAGTCGCAATACATATATCAGTATTTTCAACATCAAACACACCAATTTGCTTGGGGGAAAAAGAGAGTGGCGCGTAAACCAATGGAATATTTGCAACCAACCCTAACTTCACATATGTTGCTTCCTCAAAGCTTTGAACAATCAGCATGATTCCTGAAAAAGTTAAAAACAAGAGGAACATTATTACCAATTTTCATTGAAGAAGCGACAGGTGTTCCAGCCAGCCTCAGACATCAGTATTTCTACTTACATGTTTTGTGTTGAAGCATTGAGCTTCTCTCTTACACTTTGTTTGGCTAAAGACTGCCATGAAGAGACCTCATTTTACTGACAGATGGCTGCAGAACTCTTTTACTTCTCGAGAAAGAGAGAAGATATTAGCCTTGGACAGGGTCCCATTGGACAGACAACACAGGTGTGGAAGGACCCACCTGAAAGGAAGACCACCATATGCTTGAAGGGAGAGACAAGGGTGGAAGAAAGCCAGTGTGGGACTTAGAACATGTCTGCAAGTGATCCAGATTAGCAACTAATATCTCATCTTGGAACTAGGATGAGACAATGCAAAGCTAAAGAATAAAGGGGAACTCAAATGGAAGGACATGTTCCAATATGAGCTTGGGTGTGGCAGGTCTGTGAAAGAAGATTTTCCTTGGATCAATGTGAAAATGAATAAATAGCAGGGGGGAAATGTAGGAAAGTCATGATAATCTATTTGGAGAATTGAACCAATTTTCTTAAAAAATAATGACAGTGAAAAAAAAAGTAGGAGAATAAGACATTGTTCAGTAATTCTAAAATCACTTATTCAAATACCAAAAAAAAAAAATAGAACAATAAATATTTACTCGGAGCCAGATCTATCAAGTTGGAGCCAGGCAGAATTACTGAGAAGGGTGATTCTGACTTCTTAACAATTAATCAACAAAGACTTATAAACAAAGACTGAGATGAAATTGTTCATCCATTCCTAACATTTAACTCATTTTTCACAACTGCCTCTCCAACATATACAACTTACCATAACGTGAAGATTATTAATAAAGGTTTGCCTTTCATTTCCTTTAATAGATCATACATTTACATCTGGTCTACTGACAGAGCTGTTACTCCACATTAAGCAGAAACCTAATAATATTTGAAGACTAGTGATTTCATATTGAGATGATAGCCAGATCTTCTGCCTCATATGTGGAAAATGGAATTATTGCTAGAAACATGATTTAAAGATTAGGGTATGAAAGAAGTATTAAGAGGTCAGGAGGTTCTTTCTTCAGAAAGGAGCTTATCTCAACTCATTCAAAGAGCTTCATGCCAGTGTGAGGTCCTTCTGCAAAATTTAAATTGCTAAATGAAAGACCATATGTGGCCCAATGCTGAAAGAATACAAAATCTCATAAGCACTGGAGATAATTCCAATAACTTTCCTGAAGTTCTGGCAAAAAGAAAAAAGGAAAAGAGCTGTCAAATTAGTCAATTTGAGTACTTACTCTGTAGGTCACTGTGCTAGATACAAAGTGGAGAAAATCATGACTGTCATCCCCATGGAGTGTACAATCTTGCCGGGGCCAGTAGGGGGAGGTCAGGATGACCTGCCCGGACCAGCACTAATAATGCACGGACTTTTGTGTCAAGTGCTATGATGGAAACCTAAATAAGCTGATGGTCATTCAGAGAAAGCAGCGTTCAATTCCACTGTGTGCAAAAAGGACTATTTCGTGGAGGTGGTCACATGTGAACCAGACCTTTAGGAGTTGGTAGGATTATAAAAGGAAGGGAATTAAACGGGGAAGGTTCAGAATGAGAGGAGGCAAAAGTGAGGCGGGGGGGCAATCCATTTTATTTTTTAATTGTGCTAAGATACACACATCATACAATCTATTATCTTAATCATTTTTAAATATATAGTTCAGAAGGATTAAGTACGTTCACACTGCTGTTTAACCATCACCACCATCTACCTCCAGAACCCTTTTCATCTTGCAAAACTGAAACTCTGTCTTCATTCAACACTCACTCCCCATTCCCTCCCCATTCCCCTTCCCCAGCCCCTGCCAACCACCATTCTACTTTCTGTCTCTATGGATTTGACCTCATGTAAGTGGATTAATACAGTATTTGTCTTTTGTGACTGGCTATTTCACTTAACATAACGTCCTCAAGGTTCATCCATGTAGCATATGTCAGAATTTCTTTCCTTCTTAAGGCTAATATTCCATTGTATGTGTATACCACATTTTGCTTATCCATTCGTTGATCGATGGATACTTGAGTGGCTTCCACCTTTCGGTTATTGTGAATAATTCTACTATGAACATGAATGTACAAATATCTCTTCAAGATCCTGTTTTCAATTCTTTTGGGTATATACTCAGAGGTGGAATTGCTGAATCATACGGTAATTTTATTTTAATTTTTTGAGGAACTGCCAAATTGTTTTCCACAGCAGCTGCACCATTATACATTCCCACCAACACTGCATGTGGGTTCCAATTTCTTCACATCCATGACAACACTTGTTATTGTTGTCTTTTTTAAAAAATATTAGCCATCCTAATGGGTGTGAATTGGTATCTCGTTGTGGTCTTGATTTGCATTTTCCTAATGATTAGTGATGTTGAACATCTTTTCACGTGCCTGCTGGCCATCTGTATAGTTTCTTTGGAGAAATGTCTATTCAAATCCTTTGCCCATTTTTTAATTGAGTTGTTTGTTTTTTTATTGTTGACTTGGGGGGCAATCTTTGAATACTAGTGACATTTCAGTAAGGCTGGGTCATTGACTCTGTGATGAGCTGTGTCAGGCATTAAATCTGGAAATGTGTATCCAATTCAGATCATGGATGGGTTTGAATGCCTTGTCCATAATGGAGTGTGGATTTCATCAGAAGCCACGGAAGGTCGGAGGGTAAGAGCATGTCCTGACTGTCCTTTGACTTGGGAATTTCAGTCTAATGACAGTGAGAAGGCCCTACGGGGATGAGACACTGGAACAGGCTGAGAGTAGAGATGGTGCCTTAAATTGGGGAAAGGTGATCCTAACATGCCAGTGGTCAACTTTGAGGAGTTGGCCAGCGGAAAAGTGGAGAAATGGTCAAGACAGAAGACTCCAAAATCTGTGGTTCAAATCCCACCTCTGTTACATAAGGGCGTGCCTCAGTTTCCCTACAGTGTCACAGTGAGGAATCATACGATACATAGAAAACACAAGAGGACAGACACACACTGCCGAGCTGGCCTCAGCTATTATGACATAAGCGGTGTGTTGGGGTCCACACCCATGGTTGTGAAGGTAAATGCCTACTTGGCAAACTCCCTTTCTTTACTTACTATGTTCACAACGATGATGAGACATCTCTGAAGATACCACCTCTGCTACCCATCCCTCATTCATTTCCACAGATCCAGCCATATGAGCGTGGCAAGGGGTGACTTAGGTTAAATTGTTCCTCATTTTTCCCAGGCAGGCAAATCATTTGGCAGAGAAACAGGTGCGGAGGTGGCAGACCTGATGCCAACTTTGCAAGTGACTTTGCAGACAGGCTTCAGGATTGGTTCTTTAATCTGTATTCTGGATTAAATGAAGTGATCCAATGTAAAAGGATTGTGGGGATTTCTATCATTAACTAATGAATATCTTATTCTTTAAACCTTAAGAAAGCCATCTAAATGCCAAAGTCTTATGAGTCCACAAGGGCTACATTATGTATGATGAGGTTTTCAAGTATGCTAAATGGAAAAATGAAAAAAAAAAAGGAAGCTCTTTCAAATATAATCCTGAGGTAATGAATCACCTCTAAACCAAGTATTTCCTGTCTTATCTGATGTTGCCTTAATGTTGGCATGAGCTAAATTTAGTTCAAGTAACATTTACATGTTTACATGATCCTTGCAAGACTTGGAAATCCTCACGAGCAGGTGGCCCTACTCTGTGGTCCAAACCAGGTGGTTACTCTAAGGGCACATTCTTTCTCTACACTCCTTGCATTAGAAGCAAATGTTTTAAAAAATTTTTTTTGCTGAGGAAGATTCGCCCTGAGCTAACGTTTGTGCCAATCTTCCTCTATCTTGTATGTGGGTCGTCGCCACAGCATGGCCGCCAACAAGTAGGTCCAGCCCCAGGAACTGAACCTGGGTTGCTGAAGTGGAGCGTGCCAGACTTAACCACTAGGCCATGGGGCTGGCTCCCTAAAAGCAATTTTTAATCTGTGACTTTTCACTGGAGGTAGAAAAATGCTTACCTAACCGCTTTGTTTGGATTGTTGTTTCTTGCAAATTCCATGCCTAAAGTAACCAAAAGGGACATAAATATCATTAAAATGGTGTTCTTTCTTCACCAGAACCCATGCTTTAAAATGACGTAAAGTAAAGCCATGCCTGAAAATGACAATCAAAAAGTCAATCATCCCAAGGAAAAGTCGTGCATTCAAAGGTTATTGCCCAAATGATCTGACATCGCAGTCATGAAACAATGAAAATAACACTTGGGGCAGCAGGTACAAATAATATAGAAGGAATAAAACAATTTGAACTTTTTTTGGGCAGTTTACAATGTAGCCTAATACCAGTCAGGTCAAGAAAAAAAAATCATTATTTAACTATTTATATTTTTTAATGTGTGGTTCCATGAAGTCGTTGAAAGGGAGATAAGAGGAGAAATAAGAGTGCTCAAAAATAATGAAACAGAGATTTAAAAAAAATCATATCTGATCCAAATAAGAAAAATAGAATCTCTATCACAAGTGAAAGAAAACTTCAGAAAAATGCAAAGCCAAGGGAAATACTTAGGATATTGAACCAATATCTGATACAGGCAGACATAAAAATATTTACATTGTGTAAATGCTGGGCACCAAGTGTCTCTGAAGTAAGCATTGGGAGAACTTTCCCTACTGGAAGATGATTTGAAATACTCTTCTTGTGATTCAAAATAATACACTTTCATGATCATAAGTCATGAAGGACATGAGATAGTTTTGACAATTTGAGGAAGGAGGGAGGGAGGGCAATCCAGAGTGGGTATAAACTTAGTATGGAGAAGAAATGTTTTTTATTCCTTCTGTAAAGCAAAGAAAGTTTGAAGAAAACATGAGCATCATCTATCAGTTAACAGGAAGTACAATAAAGATAGTTTTATTTTAACTGCACAGGGCAGACCAATTAATTCTGTGGCCATACAAACAGAACGGCAAGATGGTATGCAACAGACTCCAAAACAGATGAATTACTCTAATGAGTGTGCAATGGAGAACGGAAGCAAGCATATAATTAACCTTCTTGTTTGGAATATCACTGGTGTGGTGACATTACCTATTTTGGAGGGGACCTAGACATGAGCAAGCTCCATCTTTTATGACATTTATTTAGGATAGGGAGAACAATCTCCAAATTAAAAAAAACAAAATCTAGATGGGTAGAATTCAAACTAGAAGAATTTTGGCCTCTGAATGTGCCAAGGTCAAATTTTAACGTGTCTTTGTACGCAGGCTCAAATTTGGGGGATAATGGGAAAAAAAATCTTATTGAATTTTGTCTTTGCCTTCCCCCACTGTGCCCAGTGTCCACAGAAACAGTGAGGTAAAAAACAAATATAAAGTGAGATTGCACTGATGGTAGACGAGTTCTGAAAGCAAAGTCCTCAGCATGGATCGTGTGTCCCCCCTCACATTTGAACACTGAGTGACAGACTTACAAGGAATCTTAAAGTTCACCCAAGTCATACGCCATGCTTACATTGTCACAGCCACAATTATTTCCATCAACTTCTCCTCTCAAACAATCACTGAAGACACATTTGGGGAGGATCCATTGGCATTTTTAGAGCATCAGGAAACAACTCAAGATGCTCATAGTACAGTGTAGGAGAAGACAGCCAACCCCTGTTTCATGTGGCAGGCTTTCCATGTCCCAGGACAGTCATCCCACTCAAACCTTCTGTCCCCATTTCTTCATCCACTCTTCACAGGGTTTGACTGCCCAGACTCTCCACCATCTTGCTCACACACCACGTTATGGATGCTTTTGCCAAACCACAGCCCCCCAGTGTGGATTCTGCACCAAGAGGTTGGAATTCAAGTTCAAATTGTTATGTCCAAGCACATTAAAATTCTTAAATTTGACCCACTGGTCTATCAACGGATGTGTAAAGCCTCGTTCCGCCACAGAAAAAATAGCCGTTATTTCATGTGATTCAATATGGATGACCTTAGGTCTTCATCCACAAGATGCCGATAGAAACAAAGAGCAGAGCAGAGTCCTTGCAGCAGTTTCTCAAACCTGTTGGAGAGCTTTAAATGATACCAGTGCAGGATCCCACCCACCAAGATTGTGACTTAATGCTATGTGGTGGGTTCTGGACATTAGGATTTTTTAAATCTTCCCAGGCTGGTCTGATGTGCATCCAAGCCTGAAGCCCACTGCCCTGCAGGAAGGTGCACAGCCTCTCCTCCTTGCACCCTCTAATGGATGTAGGATGACGGGCTGCCAACTCAACCCTCTCTTTTATTCAGTAGAGCACGGCCCAACCCCAGAGGGTGAGCACCATTGTCACGGAGAACCTGGAATCAGACCTGATGAAATGTTTTAAACAAAACCAGTGCCAAATTAACAACTGAACTATTATCAGTTCTTTCAACCCTGATTATGAAGACTCCTCATTAGAAACCTCTCACCAGGTTGATAATGGTGCAGTCACCAGAGCCCTTTGGATTTGGTTGTTAACATGGTTTCAATTAACCTAATTGTATAGCTGTTGAGTGCACTTCTCCTTCTTGTTTGTGAGAACACCAGTGGAGACCACACCAAATGCAAAGATACTGAGGACGTCCTCACAATAGAGAGATGAACTGCCAAGTTTCCTTCCAAGATCTTTACTTCCCTCCAGTTTTATTGCCTGTAAAACCCAGAACCTTCTCTTAATGAAATCATGAGCATCAGCTGAAAAGCAGCCTGTTTCGTTTTTGGATTTTGTTTTTGAGATTCAAAATACTGACCAAGGATGGTCGATGAGAAAGAGCTTTTCAGCCATTGTGTCTGGCAGTGGAAAATACCCAAGAGCTATTGTATGCTGACATTATTATTGCCTTTGGACAAATACTGCCTAGCTACTGTGTTGGCTTGCTTGCTTGCCTGCTTTCTCTTTTTCTCTCTCTCTTCCTCCCTCACCCTCTCTCTCTCTCTCTCTCCTTCTCTTTCTTTCTTTCTAGTGAAAGCACACCTTCTTAGCCATTCTTTTCTCCAGTGAAGAATGCTTTTACTCATCAACGTCATTGCCCTCAATCCATCCACAGAAGACTTTCTATCACCTGAAGACATGGAAGGAGGCATATGGGGCAAGAAGGAGTGGGCAGGCATCCTGCAGCATTTGCTCACTGCCTATACCCCCTTGGCTTCTCTGTGGCGGCCCCTCATTACAGCATGTTCTCTCTAACCCTATCTAGAGTGGATTCTTTTGATCCTTCAATGGCTCAAAAAACTATGATTTCAAAAGAAATCGAGTAGGCATCTAGCTTTTGGGAACAAGAGTCATAGAAAAGACTTGATAGCTATGGTCTGATTCATAAGAATCTATGACTTACACGACGGTTAGCACTCAGACTAGAATATAGGCATTTTCATTTAGATAATTTGTGTTTTGAAAGTGAATATTGCAACATCAAGAATGCTCTACCAGTTGGGGAACAGAAGAGTGGGGGGGGGGGGGGCGCGTGCGTGCGTGTATCTGTATGACTTATGCATACAAATATACATATCCAAGTATTTATTTATTTCACAAAGTTGTAAAATATAACACAGTCTAGAGTAAAAATTGAGCAGTTCTCTTCTATTTCTAATGCTACCTCTAATTCTTCTCTGTCCCTCTGGGCAAAACCACTTAAACTTTTTATCTCGGTTTCCTTTGTGGGAAAATGGGGATAATAGATACCCCTTAGCCATTTCGGAGTAATGTTTTGATGCCAGCCATTATGTGATTATATGAGAAAAAAAATTTGAGCTTCTGGCAGTGAGGTGCTCCATAAATATCATTAGCAACCTCCAGAGATTTTATCTTTTGAAACTGACAAGTATTACTCTTCTAAAACCTCATATCTTTAGCCCCTGGACACATGTTCCTGATAGCTCTCTCTTTAGAGACCCACCTCACTCCACAAAATAGCCACGCTTCTTCACTCAGAGTTGCAACTGAGCATCCGAGGAATGGCATTCTGCTTTGTAGAGTCAGTGGTAGACAAGCTGCCGATGCCCGCGAGAAGATCCCGGTGGTGGGAAGGGATTAGGAAGAAAAGAGATCCTCCTCATGAGATGACTATTGACCTGGAGGGACACACTGGGGAGGAGAGTCCAGAAAGTGTGCAAAGTTGATGGAGCTCATGTTACGTGCTGAAGGGGACAAAGGATAGTTATTCAGACCTGAGCAGTCAATGAAGCTTTTGTTGACTCCTCCCTACAAGTGGGTTGCCCCTGGATGGAGAGATTATTCCACGGAAGGAGCCCAGCTCCTAGCTCCTAACGTAATGCCCTCTGTTGATCTTGAAGGCATTTTTTTCTGTTAAAAGTGTTATTCATTCAGCAACATGAGGAAAGATCATTTGTGAAGATAGAAATGTCAGAGAAAGAAAGAGAGAGAAGAGAGGGGAGGGAGAGAGAGGGAGGGAGACGGGGAGAAATTTCCGCTACGTGAGTAGTATTCACTCTTAATTTTTATCTTCAGTTTTGTAAATGAGGACCGAATTATCAAGGGGGCATAGAATTAAATGATGAATGTCATTAAGTGCGTAAAGATGAAAATAAAAGTAGAATTCATAAGACTTATCCTTGATTAGTTTTCAAGATGTGTGTAGGCACAGGGAGGTACAAATAAGACAGTAAATTCTCCGATCCAGTGATAACAAAAGCTCCCTCTGCCTCGTGAGAACTGGCTTAGCGAATCATGTACATTATTCAGTGGTAAAAGGATGGCTGAGATTCGGACTGATTTTCAAAACTACAGAATCAAGTGATTTTTTTTTAAATTTCTGCTCCTAGAATGTGGGATCCAGTTAATCCAATATAAATTTCAAGGGAATAGCCAACAGCCAGAAATGCAATTACAGTAAAGTAGTTAGGATAGCAAACTTGTGTTGGTTTTCTTTGCTATCATTTTATAGCAAAAGTGGTAATTTGGTAATACTGATTTGGGGAATTTTTTTTTTTTATGGGAACAATTTGTTTCCTCAGCTTTGTGGTGTGTTGCCAGCAAGCTAAGCTGGTTAAAACGTAGTGCTGGCTGTGATCTCTTGCAGGATATTTAAGCTCTAACCCATACCCACAACTAGTCATTTCATGAATGTCTGGTCACAACATGAATCAGGAATTTGAAAATTGGAGAGTAGGAGTGACTGGTTGCAAATCTACTGGAGTGTCAGTTCAAAGCATCTAATTTGGTAATGATGGCCTAGCATCAGAATCTTTGGTAGGGAACAGACTCAGAGAATCTTAAAATTTAGAAGGATTTTTAAATTAATCAAATACTATTTCTCAACCAGTATAATTACGTCCACAATGCCACAGCTCCTATTTCAAGTCAAGGATTATTTTTTCTGTAACTCTGATGTACCCCAAATTTGTGTTAAATGCTAGAAATACAAGGATGGCTAAGACATACTTAATCTCTGTCCTTAAAAAGGTGACAACCTAGTGTGGAAGACAGCCAAAGTACAGATATCTTGTCTAGAACATTCTAGAAACAGGGTGGAACACAAAGGAGAGACATTTAACCTTGAGGCATTTAACCCAACCCATAGTATCCAGGAAGGTTAGAATATGCCCAAGGAAGGGAAGTCAAGATTTAGCAAATTGCAACATTCTACTAGGAACTAACATCAATTTGTAAGACATGTTTTCTAATAGTAAATCAAAATCTGCCTTCATATAACTTTTACTCACTGGTCTCATTTCTATCCTCTGGGGTGACACAGAATATGTCTAATTCATCCCTTCCCTTCTTAGTACTCAGAAGGTAAAGATTAAAGAAGGCATTCCAAATTCGTGACTGGAATCAACATTAAGCTCATTGCTCTACAGTAATGAATCTTAAAGAAAGTATATATCCAAATCTTTATTTTCTTAACTATAAAACTTCCCCACCCTGAAGATGCTCATGTAACTCCCAAGCCCTCCACTAGTAGGCACTCTTACCCATAAGCCTGTCATACACCTTTGATGGTTGGGACAGAAAAAGAGATTGAGTTCCAAAGAAGACATATAGATATATGAAAAGATCTCAACCTCATTAATCATCGGGGAAATGCAAATCCAAACCACAGTGAGATATCACCTCACACCTGTTAGAATGGCTGTCATCAAAAAGACAAGAGATAATAAATGCTGGTGAGAGACATAGAGAAAAGGGAACCCTTGTGCACTATTGGTGGGAATATAAATTGGTGCAGTCACTATGGAAAATTGTATGGAGGTTCCTCAAAAAATTAAAAACAGAACTACCATAAGATCCAGCAATCCCATTTCTGGGTGTATATCCAAAGGAAATGAAAACGTGATATCAAAGAGATATCTACTATGATTGCTGCAGCATTATTCACAATAGCCAAGATATGGAAACAACCTAAGTGTCTATCAATGGATAAATAGATAAAGAAGTTGTGATATATGTATATATATATTTGTGAATATTATTCAGCCATAAGAAGGAAATCCTGCCTTTTGCAACGACATGGATGATCCTTGAGGACATTATGTCTAGTGAAATAAGTTAGAGAAATACATGTACTGTATAATATCACTTATATGTGGAACCCAAAAAAGTCAAACTTGTAAAAAACAGACAGTAAAATGGTGTTTGCCAGGGGTTGGGGAAATGCAGAGGTGTTGGTCAAAGGGTACAAACTTCCAGTGATAAGATAAGTTCGGGGGATCTAACACACAGCATGGCGACTGTAATTAACAATACTGTACTGCATACTTGAAAGTTGCTAAGAGAGGCGATCTTAAATGTTCCCAGCGCAAAAAAGAAATGGTAATTATGAGAGTGATGGAGGTGTCAGCTAACACTACTGGGGTAATCATTTCACAATACATAAGTGTATCAACTCATGATGTTGTACACCTTAAACTTACACAATGTTATATGTCAATTATAGTTCAATAAAGCTGAAAAAAAAGATTGAGGAGCACAGGTTAAAAGTCCTCCTCTTCCCTCATCCCCCCATGTCAATAATTAGATCAATGTGGATTGGATTCCCATCCATATTGAGAGGTTCCCCGAACTTCACAATCGATACAACATTACAGAGAGTGGTTCCATAGCTTCATCCAATGTCCTATGCCCACAGTGGTAAGCCAAATGCTCCTGGTGCAAGGTTTCCATGACTGGGGATGGGGGGCTACTGAGGGTCTCTCCACCACCTGCAGTGATGTGGCTCTGGTCCCGTCCACCATCGCCTCTCGCTTTGAGGTCTGCCCCAACCTCCTAATTGATAACCTAGCTTCTGTGTTGCCCCTATAGCCATCAGTCCCCTTGAATATACGTCACATGGCTTTGCTCTCACACTTCAAACCCTCCATTAGTTCCCGCTTCACTCAAAGACTGCTATCAGAGGTTTCCATTTTATATTATTTTGGATGCATTATTATTTGTTGAGGATCCAGGAGAGCATTTTTCCTGAAATTTAAACTAAGAGAATGCACCAAGTACTTTAGGTCCATTTAAAGGGCACTGTTCTCACTCTATTTCTGGAAGATCACAGGGAACAATTAAGAACCAAAGGACCTTGCTTTGAAGGCTGTTACAAGCATAAAATTGGTGTATCTCACACCACTGCAGCAGCTCCCCAAGATGTTACTGCCAAAGCTCCCTTCTCAGTCCCGCGCATCCCACTGCAGTGGGGAAGGGGCTGAGCAGATTGCAAGTCCTCAGCTCTACGATCTAGTTGCAGTCAGAGTTTTAGTTTGCCTGCCGTTAGCATAGCCTTTGCTGGCAGGACTACAGGAAGTGAGAATACATTTCATTTTACCTGCTGTGCAACTGCAGAAAAAGCAAGTCTTTATTTTCTCTTGGCAGCTGAGATTTCTTAGAGTTCTTTTTAAAACTGGATGTTACAGGGGCCAGCCTGGTGGCATAGTGGTTAAATTCGTGCATTCCACTTCAGCAGCCCAGGGTTGGCAGGTTCGGACCCCAGGCACGGACCTACGCACTGCTTATCAAGCCATGCTGAGGCAGCCTCCCATATAAACTAGAGGAAGACGGGCACGGATGTTAGCCCAGGGCCAATCTTCCTCAGCAAAAAGAGGAGGACTGGCAACAGGTGTTAGCTCAGGGCTAATCTTCCTTGCCAAAAAAAAAAAAGGAAAAGAAAAAGAAAAATTGTATGCTATATATGATTTATTTTACATATACCCACGTGTAGACACATCAAGGCCTGATTCACTCTCACAGTACAAACCCCCCCATTTTTTTCCCCTAAAAGAAAAGTAACTGGAGTAACTGTGAAACATTCATTTTCCCTTTTGATCATCATTTTAAATGTATATAATTATAAATAAGAAAAATGATATATAACTGTACTTTTACTCATAACTCTGTCTCTCATGGGGAGCACACTTTTGGTGTCTTGGAGCTAAATGTCTTTTAGGTATTACAAATCAAAGATAATTTTTGAGAAACTGAACGAACACATTTTTGACATATTAGCACTTTGGAAAAAACCAATTGCTCCAGAATAACTAAAGAAAACAAAAATTCATGTTTTACAGACCAGGCCGCGTGTGTTCATTTCTGCACTGGCGATGTGGCTGATTAATCACAGAGCACAGTGGGAGTGAGATCTTCTTCTACCTTGAAATTGTATTTATTTTTAAAAGGCAAAAATGGTGATTGACGCTAACTTATGAGAGTCCACACGCTTTCTCTGTCTCTCACTTTGCAGGAAGGATGTTGTGTCCACCTGGTCACTTTGGGGGGCAACCGTTATGCTTATGAGGATAAGAATTCAGATGCAATATGAAAAAGACCTGAAAGATTGGGTGGATTTAAACGTTTAAAGATACAAGGATTACTCTTAGGAAAGAAAACAAAGGGAATAGTACCAGAAAGAGGGATTACAGGAAGAAAGCCAGAGAGAGAGAGATTGATAGAGAGACAGAGTGTGTCTTTGGGGAAGGTGGCAGGAGGGTTTGTGTACATCTGACACGCTGGAGACACAGTGAGAAGACAAATTGGAGGAATACACGTTTAAATGGTTCTGCTGGGTGCTTGTTAGACTTTGGAGACAAAATTAAATTATTTTTCAGAACTTCTCTGGGTGTCGGAGATGGTTTCCACTCGAATGTGCTGCCGTGCTGAGATAGGAAACAGAGCTTCCCAGCTTTACGTTCAAGTTGCCTCCTGGTTCATCGGCCTTTTCAAAAAAATTGCCAGTTGAGTTTACATTCAACTAAAGGAAGGCTTCAGGTCTTTCTCTCCAGAACTGCAATTATGGGTCAATCTAAGTCACAGCTGTACTCGCCACCTCACCTTCATCCCTTGACTTCCATTTAGATGGTTTGAAGTCTAACCTCCCCATTACCACTAACACCAAAAGGTGAAGAATATCTCCTATGGTTTCAGCATCATGGTAGCCATCTGCAAGGCTGGTTTACATGCTAATAAGATGCCTATAACACATACACACACTCCCTTTACAAAGGCTTAAGATGATATATTCATTCTCCCTCCCATTTTCCACATTAAACTGCTGTTTGCCACCAGGGGACAGTCCCTTACCCAAAGCGATATAAGAGATGCTCCAACAAATTAGGGACATGGTGTCATTCCTCTGGGCCCTTCTGCTGTTTGAATGCTTAACATCACCTTCATGGCTGGCACTGTGTATCCCCAGGTGCCAGCCACTGTAGCAGAGTGAGTGGGCAACTCCAGTGCCCAAACTCCAGCCCAGAGCTGGTGAGCTCATACATCCCTGTGTATTAGCAATTGGGCATGGAATCATACCACCAGCTTGGACTGGCCAGGGAAAAGTGGCCTGGAGCCATTTTGAGTGGCAACGTGCTGGTTTTGGGGAAACCACACAGCCATCCTATGTGACGTGTCTGGTGAGGTTGTCAAGGCAGGGGCTTCCTGGCTCCTCTCATTTCAGCATCTCCAGAGAGAGGTCATGAGGACAGAGAGGTGCTTGAAGAGGCTCTGAGGGTCCACTGCACACACCAGGGCCAGGATTTCATCTTTTCTAGCTGCAAATGGTATTCTGCTCAAATAAGCATCCCTTTATTATAAAGGTAATGCATTGCCCTTGATTTCAATGGCACCTGTGTGGGAATGTTATTTTTGCTTTGGGGCAAACTCATAAGGAAGAAAAATCAACCCAACGGGCCACCTGGACTGAGAGCAAATTCCCTAGCAACCAAGAAATAATTGGATGGGAAGGCTTATGCTACAGATCAGAGACCCTCAGGGCCCGAAACCAAACATAGCGTTCTCTCACAAATGCCTTTAAATCCCCTCATCCCTTATTTTGTATCATATTGCCAACAGAACTACTTAACAGTGTCAGGGAAGATGTGTTCTGTATAATGGTCATGAACAACTAGTTAAGCTTTTTTCTTTGAAAAGTCTAAACATTTTTCTGGTTGCACACTTGCTTAAAATTATATACATCCAAACATTTATGGGGAAGGCTCTCAGATATCTATTTAATCATGTCTTAATGATTTATTATTATGGATATCAATTTTATACTCATTGTCAACACCAGAGTTATAGATGTAGACATGCATATTGGCTCTGAGAGGGGAACCAGCAATAGCGGGGAATTATTTGGGAGACATTTGCTGGAACACTGCATGCATAAAATGCCTGGGAGGCCTCACTTTTTGATACTTGCTGCAATCTCATAAAAGCAAGTGAAGGATAGGCTGCTACCTAATTTTCAAGACGATATAATATGGGTGATTTTATGCAAAATTAATTACAGAATTAAAGGCTGAAGCATTCTTTGCCCAAGTGGTTTTCTCATCCACCTGCAAAATCATGTTCTCCCCTGTCACTGTCAGCATCCTTTGGCTTATCATCATCATTCGAAACACTTCATCCACATCATTAACAAACTGGACTGTGGGCACCGTCTTCAACGGTGTTGAAGTCTTCAACTTCAGTGCACTCATCTACCTTCCTTCTTTTGGTACCGTGATAAAGTAGAAATCTCCCATACTATTTTGCTGACTTATATTTGGAAAAGCAGGGTCCAAAATCTACAAATGTTTTATCCTTACCAAAAGAAGTCCTGAGTACAAAGATGACACAAGACATGATTATTCCAGAGCTCTCCTAATGTCTCTGAGAAGTCTGAGATGTCTATGCTTCCATTTCTTCCTCTTTCAAATGAGGGTATTCATAGTATATTATTGCTTCCAGGGCATTAAATAGGAGTAGTGGAGGGAGTTCCACTTTAGGACAGGAAGAAATAACAGAGGCTGGATTAACTATCCCATCTGAAACAACTAGAAAAACAAACAAAACACATGAAACAGTGATTTTCATGCCCTGGACATCAGACAATGAAGCACAGTGATCCCTATGAGACAAGATGCAAAGAAGGTGAGCACCATGACTGCTGAAGCTTTCTGTCTTAAAAGAGTTTCCAGGATGCAGTGCAGAGAGGGGGAACTGAGGCAGAACTTGACGGACTCTCCGAGTGGAGGAGATGGAGCTGAAAGTCTGGGGAGACCAATGTGGCTAGAGTCAGCAGGACAGAGCACTGGAGAGGAGAGAGCTGGATGAAGAGGGAGTGTCCCAGAGATCTTTAGAGGGTCCTCGTGAGTATTGAGCAGAGTTCTGATCAGTGCATAAGTGTGAGAAAACTACACGAGGTCAAGGAAAGAATCACCTGAAATAATTGGAGGAAAGAGTGCTCAGTGCTCATACAGGGCTGGGAAGAGTGCCTGTTTCCACCAGCCAGACTGAAAAGAAAACTTACAGTTCATGGGGCATTGGGTAGAGTACTCAGAAAGGTCTTGGCTTAGTAGTGTGTAAAAATTAACCCAAGACTGAGCGTTGCTCTAAATCTTCCTAACAAATCATAAAAGCAAGACCCAAAAGTTGCAAAGTGTGTCCAAGTAACTTAATGGAAAATAATATAGCTCAAGAATATTTATAAGAATACAAAAATATATAGCATCTAAAGGTTAAACACACAATGTCTAGCATCCAATCAAAAGTTTCTAGGCATACAAAAAGCAGGAAAAAATGAAGCATGATAAAAAAAAAAATCAACTGAAATTGACCTAGAATTGATGCAGAGGTTAGATCATGCTTTTAGGTCTCAAAGATTTTGCCCTCTGTTTTCATCTAGAAGTGCTGTGATTCTAGGTTTTACATAGAGGACTATGATCCACTTTGAATTAATATGAGGATGTATGTTTGTCTGTATGTATTGTTTGTAGGCATGGATCAAAGTTCATTTTTTTGCATATGGATATCTAGTTGTTCCAGCACCATTTGTTGAAAATCCTTTCTTCATTGAACGCCCTTGTATCTTTGCCAAAATCAGTTGTCCATATATATATGGGTCTATTCCATTCCATTGATCTACTTGTCTATCTTTATGCCAATACTACACTCTCTTGATTACTGAAGCTTTATAGTACATCTTGAAATCATATAGTGTTAGTCCTCCAACTTTGTTCTTGTTTTTCAAAGTGGATTTGCCTATTCTGGGTATTTTGAATTTCCCTATGAGTTTAGAACCAGCTGGATAATTTTTAGAAAGAAGCCTATTAGGATTTTGATCGGGATCATGTCGAATCTATAGATCAATTTGTGGAGGACTGGCATCTTAAAGATATTGACTCTTCCAACCTATGAACAAGATCTATCTCTTCATTTATTTAGTTTTCCTTTTGTTTCTCTCAAGAATGTTTTGCAGTTTTCAGTGTACAGGTTTTACACATCTTTTCTCAAATTTATTCTTGAATATTTAATATTTTTGATGCCACTATAAATAGTATTGATTTTTAACTTAAATTTTTGATCATTGTTGGTATATAGAGATGGTAGTTGATTTTTTTGTATACTGAACTGTGCTTAAGTAATAGTTCCAGTAACTATTTTGTATATTCCATTGGAATTTTGATCATGCATGTTTGCATAAAGACAGTTTTACTTCTTCCTTTCTAATCTGGGTGCCTTTTATTTGTTTCTCCCTTTTTATTGCACTGGTTTGAATCTCTAGTACAATATTAAACAGAAGTGGTAAGAGTGGACATCTCCATTTTGTTCTTGAATTTAAGTGGAAAGTATTCAGTTTGACCATTAACTATGATGCTAGCTTTAGGTGTTTAGTAGATGCCTTTTATCAGGCTGAGAAAGTTCCTTTTTACAGCTAGTTTGCTGTGGGGTTTTAATCAGTACTGGATGTTGGATTTTTTAAAATCCTTTTTCTACATCTGTTGAGATGGGCTTTTTCGTTTCTTTCTTTTTTGTGTGTGTGTAGTTTGATAATGTTGTGTATTGCAGTGATTTGTTTTCAAACGTTTCAAAACAATATTATATTGTAGCTTACTTCTATGACATAAGCCAGCCTGCAACAGCTATGTGTGCATTATTAAATAATGACAAGATTCTTTTCTACTGTGACTCACATGACTGCATTATAGTCCTTGACTACCTGGGTAGCCTCTGAGTCTGAGCAATGTCTTCAGAGGCCGTTGAATAGAAGAGGAGTAAATTTGCTCAGGTAGGAAAGGCTCTCTTTCATGGCTGTGTGAATCCAGTTGGTGTCCTAGGGTGATTCACTGGGATGATTTCTTCGGAGTCTCCTCGAAGGAGGAAGGTAGTCTTTCCTGCGACTCAGCTGACTGTTATAGTGGTTCTTCTTAGTCTTTTTTTACTTGGCAGCCACAGTCAGCTCATGAGACCTCATCGTCTTCTTTGGGACGTGTTCAGGGTTCATTTACTCACTGGTCTAGTCACCCTGCCAGCTGTTAGCCTTTTCTCAGTCCGCCCTATACATTAATGCCTTTCACTGGAACTTGTATCTTCCAAACTTCCACTTCCACTTCGAAGTCTTTTGTAAGCAATGATTCTCCCTACGTTTTTCATGCACCCTTGGGTGAATATGAAGATACTCCAAGGTTTTGCCATGACACTGAGCACGACGGCATAAAATTCAGATGTGCAAAAAGTGATTGTGGAAGGCAGCAAACGGTTACCATCGTGGGGTGTACTGAGAACCCCCCTCTGTGAAGCCTTGGACACACCACTTCATCCCTCTGGGCCTGACTTTTCTGATCCTTAACTCCTCGGTGAATGGGGTGTCTTGCAGTTGGGGTGAACCTTGAGCTTTCAGAGGTCTCCCAACTTCAAACTGCCCTATTCTGAGAGAGAACCACATTTGTGAACTCCAGGGGAGATAAGCTTGTCATTTCAGCCTTCCCCTTACTTAAAAAGGTAATTTGTGCTAATTCTCCAGTGCACAGCATTTGAGTCAATTCATCATAGAAAGACCACTAGGCATAAAGTGATAAATATACTATGTCAACTTTGAAAATTGATTTAGCACTTTTTACTGTGAAAACCTTAGATTTCTTAGGTAAGCACGCAAGATGCTTTTGCTAAATTGTTTTACATCATCAGATATCAATCTGCATGATGGGAGCCATATCATTTAGTTAAATGTGAAAGGGAAGGTAGACCAGGCATACCTCACTGAGCAGGGATTTCTGCTGAAATTCTAAATTAGTGTGCGTCGGCCTCCGCCATAAGTCTTTAGGGTCTTAGAGAACAGAGACTGTTGATTCTTATATTGAATTGGGGGAGGAGGGTCTATACTGCATAACCTCTCAGAACTATAAATGCATATTTGTTCTCTCCAGCTGGACCTTCTAAGGGGCCTGCCAAGGCCATCCTAGCCGTTGCGTCAATCATGGCAGCATAGTGAAGGGGGAAAAATCGGCAGGCTCAGTATCCCCTGATGACAGGAAAAGCTGGTGGGTCCTGTTAGAAAGCAGACCCATTACCTGAGGCCACGGAGTCACCACACCCCTTCCCTGCTCTCCCATTGTCCTGGAATGACAGACAGATGGTAGACATGTCAGTCAGACATCATTAACTCAAGATTCAATTCTTTCCCCCTGAAGCTTGGCATCAAATCCTTCTTACACAGTGTCTCATTTTGGGAACTGGACACAGCACAAACTCAGTTCACCTTCCTTGGTCTTGCCCATGGTGCTGAGATTCCGCATGGCCCCCATTCCTTCCATCTGCCTCAGTGGTTCTCCATTGTTGAAGATATGGCCCTCCCAGGGGACATTTGGCAATGTCTAGAGACACTTTTTGGTTTCCACAAGTGGGGTTGGGTGCCACTAGCATCTAGTGGGTTGGAGCCAGGGATGCTGCTCAACGTCCTACAGTGTACAGGACGGCCTCTGCCACAAAGAATGATCTTGTCCAAATGTCAATAGTGCCAAGGTGGAGAAACCCGGCTCTGGCTGACAAGGAAATCTGAGATTCTGTCTCCTCTAGGACTGGGCTCTGTCCCAAAACTATCTACACGACTGGGATTTTGACATCTAAATCTTCCTAGCCTTTCCTCAGGAAATCTGATTATCCTGTGGATGCTCATCAGCTGGAGACTGACTTCATGTTTTTATTGGTTTTCTGGAAACCCCTTCCTGCATCCCCTCAGGTATCCATGTTGCCCAAACCATTCATGAGTGTGACAGGCTGTGTTTAAGTTGCACAGCTTCTCATGCCAGAACCATTCCAGCATATTTGCTTCAGCTCATCCTGCGTCCTGGGCCTGCTCCCACATCCTCCGTTCCCAGAAGGTCTCCCACCTTAGCTTGCTCCACTGGGATGCACCTTGGCCAGGAGCCAACACCTAAGAAGGCCAGTTTCAGAAATCCTCTCAAAGCTGCCTGCCATCAACTGCATAAATAAACCTTTGCTGCAGAACCAACCATGCACGCAGGTGTCATCTAATATTTTTGCTGGTTTCTCTGAGCCAATCCTAAGAGAACTTTGTCACACTTCATTTGCAAAGCAGCAAGATTATATATATCTTCTGAAGGAGGAAGATACATAGCTCATTTTTTGTCCAAGGGGAAACCCATAAACATATATCACGGAGCAAAGACACCTCAACAGAGACAAGAAGATTCAAATCACTGGCAAGGGAACATACATGATTATAACAAAAAATCTGGCTTTTGTGCCCCCTCATCTAATTTCTTAGAGTAATCACAAGATCCTACAGACATGTGAGCCCTATAGGCTGGAATGAGAGGCTTTAACGAATCCAGGAGGCAAGACAATCAAGTCAGGACAATGGATGCTGGAGCAGCTGGCTTCTATAGAGATGCAGGAGGAAAGTTCTGGTCCAGGACAGAAAGACAGGACGAACAGTACTAGAGAAATAAGCTTTACTGGAGAAAGACGGCAACAAGGTAGTTAATGATGCTTAGTTCTATGATCACAGGAGCTAAGTGGCACTCAGCAGCTGCCGGCCACCTAGTACAATGGGAAAGAAGGGACACTGAAATATGCAGACCTGCCACGACTGGGAAGATTCCATAAGCATCTGCATTAGCTTGCTAGGGCTGCCATAACAAAGGACCACAGACTCTGGGCGGCTTGAATAACAGACATTTATTTCTTACAGGCCTGGAGGCTGGAAATTCGAGATCCAGGTGTGGGCAGGGCTGGTTCCTCCTGAGGCCTCTCTCCTGGGCGTGTAGACACTGTCTTCTCTCTGTGTCCTCACATGCTCGTCCCTCTGTGTGTGTCTGTGTCCTCATCTCCTCTTCTTATAAGGACACTGGTCAGATTGGATTAGGGCCCATCGTAATGACCTCATTTTCACCTAATTACCTCTTTAAAGACCCTATCTCCAAATACAGTCGCATTGTGAGGGGATTAGGGCTTTAACATGAACTTTGGCGGGGGGGGGGGACACAGTTCAGCCCATAAGCATACTTCCACTGGCAGTTCCATAGTGCTGTGGTTTTGTTTTTGATGAGGAAGACTGTCCCTGAGCTAACATCTATGCCAATCTTCCTCTATTTTGTATGTGGGATGCCACCACAGCAGGGCTTAATGAGCGGTGTGTAGGTCTGCACCTGGGATCTGAACCCATGAACCCCAGGCCACTGAAGCAAAGCACGGGAACTTAACCACTATGCCACCAGGCCGGCCCACATACTGTTGTTTTGAGGCAGGGGGCACCTGAACAGTGACAGGTGGAAAGGATACAAGATAAGTAGTGGGGTCTTTCCAGGGTAGTGGGTCCCTCCCAGGCACACCATAGTATGGTGGGAATTGAATTTATTGATGCCTTTCATTGAACACAAGGTGATGGGGGTGATGGATGCTCACTTACTGGTGCCAATTTCAACCTCATGATAGACTTTCATTTAGTACGTCCTAAAAGAAAACATCCCTCTTGACACTCACACTTGAGGGATGACAGTGGTGGGGAGAAACTCTCTTATCTATTTGTGGAATTTGATAGGGCATTTTAATGGCCATATTCTGAGGATAACCTTTTCACCACCATCAAGTAAATTGATAGCCTTCATTTAGATTCTTTGTTGGCAATTTAATCTCGTTCAAATTTCCCAGTACTCATTGGCTGGAGGGATGATGGAGACTCAGAAAAGTCTTCTGAAAAGCTATTCTAAGCCAATCTGAAATGAATACTCAGACATATTTCTGTGTGTGTGTGTGTGTGTGTGTGTTGCCCACCCCCCAACAATTCCCCATTCCCATGCTCAAGAGGGTGGAGGATTCAATGCATAATCGAGTAAGGTTTTTTTTTTTTATTGTTGTTGTTTTAATCACCATGTCAGATAGCTTAGCAGTCCTCACCAAAACACTGGTTATTTCTATCTTTGCTTCTCATCATTCTTTGCTACTGGAATCTAAATAAATCATCTTTAGGAAATACTGAGACCAGGAGTTTTGGAGACGTTGCTACCAACACTGTCTACCATTGATATTTTGTGTAAACGTTTGCTGGTGAGATGACGAGAACGACAACAAAACTAATGACACCTGCCCCACAGCGTGTTAGCAATCCACATCTCTCGACGTGTGTCCCAAAGTAAGTTAACACAAGCTGCTTGATAAAAGGGTTCCATGATGAAATGCAATGGGAAGTGCTGAGCTAATCAAAATGAAACAGGCTTCTGTGCTGAAGGTTCTCAAATCTTGCATGATGCTTATGACAACCACAGAGAGTTTCCAGGAGACGTGCCCTGCGTCCACCAGACTTACCCCGGCTGCATAAACACCCCTGCTCAGGCAACTGTGGGACTGAGGATGTGTAGAACACACATGAAGACACTGCAGTGAGGTCATGCTACTCTCCAGAGTGGGTGTAGTGCTGCCTCTGGCACAAACTGATGAGTGATGCTGGGGGATTTGCTTAGTCTCTCTGTAAACGACCTTTCCTCACATGCACAAGTGGGGTCTTGAACTGGAACCTGACCTCTCTGATGCCATCCAGCACTGACATTCTTGCCTAAAAGAAACAGTGATGGTGGATGTAGAAGTTCACACCCATCCACTGGCTTCTGGGACAATACAATCTGAAACAGGATTAACTGACGTTTATCTCTGGGTATAAAGAATGTCACACCAGCTTTCCCCCTCAAACTTCATGATGAGCTTTCTTAAAGCTTTAAACGTATTCCACCCTCCAGTCTAAAAGGTCAACCAGGGAGGAATCCTGCACTGCGTTAAGACTGATTCTTTTTTAAAGGCCAATTATGTTTAAAAGAAAGTACTTGATGCTTAAGCAGTCCACTGACTTTCAACAAAGCTGTCAAGACAATTCAATGGAAAAGAATAGTCTTTTTCAATAAATGGAATTAGAACCACTGGATATCCTTATGGATAAAAGAAACTTTGATCCCCTACCTCATGCTCTACACAGAAATTAAATTGAGATTGAGATTTGACCTAAATGTAAAAATCTAAAACTATGAAGCTTCTAGAAGAAAACAAAGGTAGACGAAGACTTCCTAGACAAATACCTAGCACTGAACATCAAAGAAAACGTTCAATAAACTGCACTTCATCAAAAATAAATGTTCTTCAAGACAGATGGAAAGGAAATTCAGACACTTTGAGATGGAGCATTTGTGTCCAGAACAGACAAAGAGATGCACTTGAAGTTGAACTACCCTAACCAATATGAGTGGTGACATCAAGCCAGTGAGCAACACAAAAATAATTTCTGGATTCATCTGGGTAACGTTTTTTTGCACAAAAAGTTCAAATTTCTATTTGGAGGTTTTTCAATGGTATCCTAAAGAGGTCATGCAACTGTTTCTAGGAAAGGTATTCAAAAGAGAAAATAATGTCATTTCTATCCTTGGTACCTTTTGTAAAAACTTCCAGTTAAAACAATAAGTAAGTCATGGAGATGTAATCTACAGAAAAAAACAAAAAGAGAGAAAGAGAGATAATGTCATTTCCAGCTGAGAACGTGAAGACATATCTCTCTTAGAGATTTGGGTCGAATTATTATTGGGTCATGTGGGTATTTCTCACAGATAGTTTCAATTTATGCAAAAAAATATATATATATATACACAGAGAACAGTAAAAATTACAGTACTGGCCCATGTCCCTCTCCTTTTTAAAATTCTTCAAAATCAAATTTCTGGACCCAGGGCTGTGAAACAAAACGAAACAGCCCACGTCCGATGGGCCCACACTCTGCTGCTCATAACAACCTGTAATGTCCAACTGGGTTTTTCATTTTTCATATCAGCGGGTCTAATTCTCCATTATCATAGGTATTTTAATTTTATTAGAGAATAAATCGTTTTTTTGGTTAGGAAGTTATTAGAGATCAAAATATAATGATCTCTTGATGGATTCCAGTAGGTTATGTTTATGGGCACAAGTATTTTCAATTTAAGGATGATAACATTTTCGTTCCTTGTACATTATTTTGAAAGTTTGACTTAAAGGATGTAAACTTCTTTAAGACACTATAACCTCACAGTTGAAAACTATTCAGATAAATGTCGTGATTAAATATATTGAGAATAAAAAACTCTTTCAACGTTAATGCACATAAAAATAGTGCAAAAAACCTCCCAATACATCACCATTTTTGGATTCTGATTAGAATTTTTCACTTCTTCAGATAAAAACTTAGGCATATATGAGCTACTATTTGTAATAAAAATAATTGTAAGCTCCTTTCAAGCAAGGGCTTTATGAACAGGTAAGTGTTGAATGAATGCACGAAAAATATGTTTGAAAATGCATGTAATGCATGTGTGAAATGAGGCTGGCATTAAATATCAAATATATCCACCTTCATGCATATTGTTTAAAGGACTAGTGCTCTGATGTTCAGTGTTAGAAAAATCAAGTGATGCCATTTTAAAGTTAGGGTAAACATATATGATTCCTGATTTATCATTGGTTTAAATCTAATATTTTTTTGTTTTAAAAATTCTTAAAACCTTAAATGCGTATTACTAAGTTAAAGAAGCCAATCTGAAAAGGCTACATACTGTGTGATTCCAACTATATGACACTCTGGAAAAAGGCAAAACTATGGAGACAGCAAGGAAATCAGTGATTGCCATGGGTTAGGGGCGAGGGAGGGATGAATGAGCAGAGCACAGAGGATTTCTAGGGCAGTGAAACTATTCTGTATGATACTGTAATGGTGGATACATGTCATTACATATTTGTCAAAATCTATAGAATGTACAACACCTACCGAGATCCCTAATGTAAACTATAGCCTTTAGTTAATAATAATGTTGTAACAATATTGGTTCATTGACTGTACCAAATGCACCACACTAAAGCAAGATTTAATAATAGTGGAAACTGAGATATAGGACATATATATATATGGGAACTTTCTGCACTTCCACTCAAGTTTTCTACAAACCTAAAACTTCTCAAAAAGACAAAGTCTATTAAATAAATTTTAAAAAATCCTCACTCTTTGTGTCCTTCATGCTCAGCAGCGTGTGCCCCTGGTCTCCAGCGGGCTGCAATGAACTAACACCCAGAAGTGTTGTTAGTTTGTTCCCACTCTCACAAATGACACTTGGGTCATCGTGCTTTCTAGCTCTCCACAGATTTTCCAGGACAGCTTATGTCACTTGACCAGAACACTAAAGTTGGGTTCAAGTAGTAATGTGAAGAACTGAGTCAAATCATTGAGTTACCAGAATCTTATAAGCAGATTCATCTCCCTAATAATTGGATTTTATCCATTAGCAGCTGAAAACTCTTCCCAGGATCCTCCTTGCCTAACACATAAGGTCCAAACTCTTTGTGGCATGAAAACTGGCTGCAGCCAACTCTTCTGTCCTCACCTTACTCAGAATCGTGTTCTCACAGACGGTCTTCTTCACGGGGCTCTGACGCATTCCTTACCTTTACGCGACAGTGTTTTCATCCATCCTGGCCCCGGAGCGTGTTGTCTGTCCTCAATGCCTGCCTGGTTCTCATATCTTACGAGACCCGGCTCAGAGGATGCTTCTTCAAGGAGCCTTCCACGTACAACCAACGTGATCGCTTCTGACCCCACCCTGTTACCGCCAGGTAACTCAGCACCTCATTCCATGTTTAAACACACCTCCTATGACAGAGCCCCTTTCTATACTGGACTTATTGTTTACTGTTCCCTGTGTCCATGTCTTGTATCATGAAAAGAAGTTAAGTTCCTGAGTCCGGGACGTTTTTTTTGAGGCTGTTACTCAGAATTCTTGGACTTTCACCATTGTATAGGATTTGCCAAAGTAATATTGGTGATTTTCATTGTGTTGAAATAAAATCTACTGAAACTTTCTACAGGATATATATTTGCTTGAAAAAGGATGAAATACTTTACGATTCTTATTTTGAGGTAATACACATAGTCTGCAAAGGTTTACTGGCATCATTAGCAATTTATTGCAATTATTATGAAATTAATAAGCACAGTGTATATTCGGTTTGAATTACTGGGTTTTCCTTCAAAAATTTTGAAAGCACGCTAGTCTACTTTTAGTTCTTCTGCTGGTCACCTCCATCCACTTAAATATACTTATATTTCTTTTACTTGTTATGAGTTTAAAAACAGTATCTAGTGACAACCTGAAATTAAAAGTGAGAAAAATCAGCATTCTCTACATCTCACTTTCACTTTCCACTGCATTTGCTGGTATGTTTTCTAAATTAGTTACATTATTTATATATTGTCATGGTGGATGGCATGTATTTTCTTCTCTGTAGCCATGATTTCCACAGGTTTCTCTACAGTTCTATACTTGAACGCATCCTTTGAGTTTGCAATGAATCTGATAGATACAGCTTCTCTTGGTTGGTGAGAATTCAACCTCATTTGTTTTCTTCATGAATATACCTTCCCTGAACTGGTGTATGTTTGGACAAATCTATTTGTATCCTTTAAAATTTATAGACAGTTTTGGTTGCATTCTTGGGACACATTTTCTTTCCTTGAAGACTTTTTATAGATTTCACCACTGTCGTCTAGCATTTCATGTCTGACATAGAGAAATGTTAGCTTCTGAGATTTTTTTTCTGAATACCCATAGAGGTCTTTCCATAATGTAAAATATCTGTAATTTACTAGGATATTTCTTTATTAATTGATCTTTATAAACACGGGCTTGGGTTTCACTGTTCTATTTCTGTCTGCAGATTCAAGTTTCCCAGTGTTTCAGGAGTTTTACCTTGAATTATACCTTTAAATATGTTTTTTCTGTTCCATTCATTTTTAACTTTTGCAGGGCACCAGTTTTGCAGGTGCTCCCTCTCTTCTCTCTGTCCCTCTGCCTCTTTGTCTCTCTCTCTGTCATACTTTTCATCCTCACTTATTTCTGAGGCTCTACCAATTTCCTTCTCATTCCCATGTAATGTATTTTCAGTTCCTCCTTAAAGCCTTATATCTCTTCTTTAAGTTCTCATTGCAGAGAAACCATATTCTCTTTACTTGCTTTGATGTCTTGGACATTTCTTTGTTCACGTTTTTGGCTGTTCTGTGGTATAATCTTTCTGGTAGTGTCTTCATTGATTCTGTTCTGTTCTTTTTTTTATTTCTTGCAGCATCTTTTTAAAGGTCCCTGGCTGGCTACCACTGTTTTAAGTCACATTGTTTTTCGTGTATGAAAGAGGAGCTGTCTATGGGGACCAGGTACTTGAGCAAAATCTGGGGGAACGGGCGCAAGAATGGGCTAAAGTGGTGGGCACCTTGCGTTTCAGGCTGTTATCTCTTGGGGTTTCTGAACTGTCCCAGGCCTGTGGGCAAGGCTTCTCCAGGCTAACAGCAAATGGTCTGGGCTCACCCCGAATGTTTCCATGTGCTTATTTCACCTTGACTTTCTCTTCACCGGGTAGATTAGTAGTTTCACAGCTACATGAACCCTCTTGATTTCTTCCCCACTTTGCCAAACCAACAGTCCGCTGTGGGCAAAGATGGCCTGTTGCCTTTTTTCTTAACTCTTCCCCCCATCCTGTGCCATGATTGGAGCATGACGTAAAGAGGCTTCCCAAACCAACCTGTGGGTCTGGACCTTCCTCTTCCAAGCAAAGAGTCATTGATTTTCCTTGTAGTGGGTGCTGCACTTTGGATACTCCTGAGATCTGCTACCTCCACCCCCAAAAGACGCCTTCTTCCAGTGTTCCCAATCTTCTTCATCCGATTTCTCATGCAGCTTGGTCATCTTTCAGCATGTATTGTGATCCAGGGTCCTAGGGGATCCCTAGTTTCATCAAAGATAACATTTCTTTGTGTCTTATTCTCTTGGTTGTTTTGGGTTGGTTCCATATAGGAAATGGGATAGACACATGTTTACACAACCATTTGAAACTGAAAGGGCAATTCCTTCCTTTAAATCCACCTTTTCTTTTCTCCCCAGTAAATTCAATACCAGAGAGAGAGGGAGGACTTGAAGAGAATGTCTAACATACTCATATTCAAAAAGTCACAAGTATAGGGCACATGAGGACATGATGCACTTTTTAAGGCTATATGTGGATAGTCTATGAAAAATATTATTAATGAGGATAAAGAGTTACAGGAACTCTTCCTGATGAAGAATTTTAATTCTATCAGATAGCCACAGTAATTTTTTTCTTTAATTCAAAACAATTAGATTGCATATATAGATAGCCACATTCAATTTTCTCTAAGCTATTTTGATTGAAATGTACCAAAGAAGATTTTTTTCCCTCTTTTTACCTTAATTTCTATTTTCTCCTTTTTCTTCTGATTTTGTCTGTAGAGTGCATTTTCCCTGTTTGAGTGTGCTGTGCTGTTGTGCAGAGTCTGTTGGCCCAGATAAGCACAGTAGATATTTGCATGAAATAGCAGGGAAGGATCCATTTGGGGTATGTGACTTATGTTGGCAATACAAGAAGAAGGATTCCAATTTATTGTATAAATCATCCTCAGGGCCCCCAAGAGTGAACACATAGGGGCTTCTTTTTATTTTCACAGTGTTTAAGATCACCTTTTAAACACAGTTAAAATTAGGTGAGGTATGTGCATTTTTGAGAGGATATTAAAGAAAGACGTCAGTCTTGATACCTCCTGCTTTTAACAGTTGACTTATTTCAACAAAATAAAAGGTTTAAAAGGAGAGAGGGTTCTTCCCACTACAACTGCTCAATGGGTAGGGAAAATATTCAAAATTGAAAAATAAGCCAATATAATTCTCAAAATTATTCCATTATGGTTGGGTGAAAATAAATACATCTTATTTAGTAATTTCATGTTACAATGGATTTATAATGAACTAAAAATAAGGCAACTTTAGGGACAAAGTCATACACTTAAAGGAGAAAAAAAATCCCACATTTAACTCAGAGCTCTATATCCCATTGGGATGAATGTGGTTCTTTCCTCTGATTTCTCCTTCTTTTCTAATGCAGGAAGGTTTTCTTTTGAATATTCCACAATAGGTATATTTTTAAGGATGGCCGATTTGAGTCAGCCATCACTAAGGCTTATTTGAGAGTTAGTCTGGGATTTATAGCTTTATTTAGAAAGGGGACTTTCTTGAAATAACACGCAGCAATCAGCGGTGAAAGCAAACACTTTATGTCCATGGTTGCTGCTGTGGCTAAGTGTATACTTTGGGGGTATAATACTGTGATTCTTCTGGGAAAATTCTGAGTCTGGTAAGTGGAGAAAATGGCACAGAATATGTTTCTTTTCTACATTTTCTCCAAGCCACTATCTGGTTTGGGCTATGATTAGGAAGACTAGCCATTCCAATCCTAAAATGTGTATATAGATGTCTTTCCGTGAGCTCACCCACCCTGAACCTTGCAGGTAAGGACAAGGGGTGAGGCACAGCAATCAACATCCCACAGACATCCGCCATTGTAATATTTCATCCAAAAAAGGCTGAACTCTCAGCATGGAGGAATTCTCAGGGCGTTGGTGGCGTTTGCATCCCCACCATGGGCACATGGAGACAGAGGTTTTTATGAACTAGGGCTGCAGAACCAACCCCATCCCTACTTCCCCCAGAAAACTAGGCCAGCATGGCAACACTCTCATCTTTAGACCCCCAGATGTGGGCATCTGTGCCATCCCAGAGCTTGAGGCATGCTCCAGGAAGTGGTTTCAGCCAGGACGCCCTGACCCAATCCACAACTACCATTGAGAAGAGCCAGCTGAATGTCTGCTGCTGCAGGGCTGGACACAAAGGGACATGCTGCCCTGAGGAAGCAGCCCCACGAAAGGGCTGCAAAAAAAAAAAGTAAAAAAGATTGTGGTGATGTGCCTCCCTGCACACACTTTCCTGGAGAGTTTCGGGCACACTCCTCTGTCAACCTGATCTTGCTGCGTTTGTGCTGGCGACGGTGGGAGCTTTGCTGAGCCCGTGTGCACATTCACCTCCTGCACCCAATAACGAAATAACAGGAGTGAGACCAGGGAGATCATGGAAGCCCACGATCGTCCCCTTCCCATGACCTTAATGCATCCTTTTCCCTATCCTTCCTTTCTTCCTGGCCTCCTGCTACCGTCAACCTCTCCAGCATCCCATGAAGTACCCACTCAAACCTACTTCCTCTCCTGCCGAGCTTCCTATTCAAATGCCTTCACTCTTAACCCTCCTCTTCTCTCCCTGCATCAGAATCTGATTCCCTCTTACAAGCAGTTCTCAGCTAAAAATGAGGAGGAAGAGATCTGATTGAAGAGGTTAAGTGGGGAGTCACATTCTTAGGGGCATTTGCATTTTTACAAGGGGATTAAGGGACATATTTGACAAAGTCACCAGGGAACTTTGTGCAGAGCGACAAAGAGCAGGAATAAGCTCTGTTCCGTGCAGGAAGTGAGATTTGGGATTAGAAATATTTTGGGGGAGCTTAAGTCAACAAGCACACGGCTGCTTCCTTGGCAGAGCTGTAAAGAAACACCTCTTCTGAGGAGTGGGATCTGAAGAGCTAGAGAGAACGGCGATCCAAGAGATGTTTAGTTACAGGGCTGAGTTAGATTTGCAGGATTAAATGCACTTCAGGGGGAAAATGCCAACACAACTCATGGGGAGTTCTTTCCTCAATGCTTCCCCTCCAAATGGCCACCTCTCAGCCGGTCATCTGCTTCCCGTTCTCTCTAAGATCTCATTTCTTGAAAGAGAAATTTCAACACTGTCCACCTCCGATGGGTCCTCACTACCTTTAGGATAAAGCTAAGGTTATTTCACAGCACTCTACCATCTGGAGCTTAGAAGTGTCTGCTCCTCTTTCTACCCACTTTGAATCGTTCAGTCCACACCAAACTCCAACAAAGACAAAAGACTCAAGGGTCTTCTCCATTCATGGTCTCCACTTCTTTACTTTAATCTTCTCCAATCTGTCCTTGATTCCCACTGGTCCTCTAACTGATCCTGTCCAACCACAGGTGACAGAACCTGATGTCCACCTATCTGTCTTTATCTTTCTTCATCTCTTAGCAGCATTTGGAGGCTGACTTTCACTTTGATGATCCTCCTTTGGTTTCTCAGCGCCACAATGAATTCCATTCTACGTGTTTTCATCGAACACTTCCTCACGTATTCAGACCCAGGCTGTCCTAAAGCTGTACATTTTCCACTAAGGCAGGGGTTGGCTTATCGAGACAAGCTCTGCAATCACAAGATCAATGGAAATGTAACATAAACCATGACGTGATTTGAGCTCCTTCTCGTCTACTTTCTGTCTCCTCAGTTGGTTCTTCTCACCAACATCATGTATTGCTAAGTAGGCTAATGATATTTTAAAACGCACACATCTTACACTAGAAAATGGACTGAGTCCATTGATTCATTTGGCATCCTCGAAATCCCCACTGGGATCTTCATCTCTCTCTTATCGAATTACATAACTTGTTAGAAATACAGGAAGATCCTGTCATATGAGCTAATTAGAGGAATGCGTTTGGGTGTTGGTAAAAGATACCAATAACATTGGAACTTGAGGGTTTTCATCACAGAGCCAACGACCACCAAGTCTTTCTCTTTGGATGGCTTCTGCAGCATCCTCCTTTTGGCTGTTATCAATAGCGCTGCTATGAACATCTGTGTACAAGTTTTTGTGTGGACATACGTTTTCATTTCTCTTGGGTAGATACCTGAGAGTGGAAACGCTGGGTGGAATGGTCAATCTATGTTTCACTTTTTAAGAAAGTGGCCAGGCTGACTTTCACTGCCTTCATTTTCACCTGAAGTGCCACTGCTGCGGTGAGTCCCCCTCCTTGACCCTACAAACCCCAAATTAAATTAGAAGCCCACTACTGTCCTCCTAGACACTGTTGTTTTACTCAAAGTGTTTATAACAATTTGCAATTGTACCTTTGTGTGCATGGCTCCTTACTGTGTCTCCCACAGTAAATTACATGTTGAATGGAAGTCAGGGCTGTGTTCATCTGGTTTCCCACTGCTGGGAAACAAAACAGTCAGGGGGATTGGGTGGTGCTACTTTCTTTTCCCCAAGACCTGTTTGGAGACATTTTGAGCTATTCCTTCAAGGAACTTCTAGCCAGAGAAAGGCAGGTGGACTGTTCACAGCTAACACGATGGAGTGGACAGCACGTGGATCTGCAGGGACTATCAGAAGACTGGATCTGCCTGTCTCGGAGACCTTCACCAGCACACTGGGGACAATGTAGGCAATGGGTTGAAGGCCGACTTTCATCATACTGGAGGTCAGGTGGCGAGTGCTCACTGGTTGTTGTGAGGTGGGTGGTGGTGGGGTTGGGTAGTATAGAGTACGGCCGTTGGAAGAGAAGACATCAAGTTAGAGAAATGAAAGAACTGATGGTGGAAACAGTCTAAGGGAATGGCATGGTTGATGAAAAACCTCAGAACTTAATCCTTGAGAGGCCTTAAAGAAACCCCTCCCTACCAGCAACTGGATGCTCTTCTTTAGGAACTTGGAGCCTAGGGATATGAAGACTATCAGGAAACCGCAGTGTAGCTGACAACACCTGCAGATCGTGGTCGACTCGGATCAAGTCTTGAACTGGCTAGCAACTGGCTTCATCAACACGGCTACACGTGAGTCAGGAAATCACCAGAGAATCAACAGCTCGTCATGCAGGCCTGATAAGCGTTTGCAAAGAGGGAGCACTCAAGAACGACAGTCTGCAGTGTCCTCCGGAGGTCGGTTGAGAATATCGAGGACCAAAGTAACGAGGGAGCGGTGTCATGCACAGAGACATGGGAGCAATAGGTGGAGTTTAATATTTTCCCAATTAGTGGGCATCTCAAACTTGTTTAAGGACAATATTCTTCTTGGTAAAAGCTGATAGCGCAGCTAAGGCAGGAATGTGTTCCGTGTGCTGCCTCACAGCGTGGGGAGATGTTCAAATGCAGCACTCATGGCTCCCAGGGAGGACCCACGTGGGTGGGGTCTACATCAGGAAGGTGACACTGGGATGCCAAACCGCCCTTTCCTCTACCTCCCAAGGAAATGGACTTCTATCCCTCTGGCTAAAGACAATAACGTTGGGAATGATTACGTTTTCCGGAGTGTGCATTAGGTATAACAGCCCCACCACTTCATAAAGGAGGGGCCCGACAAGTTAAGTAACCTAATCGTACCTCCGTTAGATGACCTACTCATGCAGAAATTTAGAGTATTTTCCAATTTTCAAGTGGTCGGCGTATGTGAATACTTTACACTAACTGAAAGTGTTTTCCCTGAGTTCTTCGTATTTCAGCGACTGTCCGTCTCTCTGAGCAGCTCTTGGTTTCGTCTTCCCAGAAGACAGAGAGCCTGCACCCTGAGCAGAGGTGAAGCAAAGTTTCGCTCCAGGGACATGGAACCAGTTTTCTGTCCTGGGCCTTTTGCACAGCCCTTGGTTCTTGACTGTCTTGGTTCTCTGGATTTCTGACTACCGGTACACTTGATTCTAGGGGGTTGGTTTCCTCCTGGTTGGTATCAATATGTCTGTCTTCTGGCTAATTCAGGAATCGAATCCTTTTCAGGTGTGTGTGCTCTGACTCCAGGTCATTCCTATGGCCCAGCTGGCATGGGCTCCTCATGTGTCTTGACGGCCCACTCAAGCTTCCCAGTCCCCGAGCCCCCTCCTTTGGTGGCACGACCCACACCTGGACATGACTCACTGGTTACACAGACCGTAAAGAGTTCACTTTTATCTATTTGGTTATATGGATGTGACCCCAAGAGGTGAAACTGGGAATATTGGAAGAGATAATGGCTGAGAAGTTTAGGGATACATAAAGCAAACCACAGACTCGGGGAGATTACAGACTCCAAACAAGATCAAACCAAAGCAAGCCATTCCTCAGAAGACCAAAGACCAAGAACAAAATCTTAACAGCAGCTTGAGAAAAACAGACAGATTGGCTTCAAAGGTCAGAACAATAGTTGGTTGTTTAATCAAAACTATGCAAGTTGGGTAACAAGAAGACTGTATCTTTAAAGGGTGGAAGAAAATTAATCTCAAACCAGAATTCAATATCCAGTTGAAAACATCACTAGGAGGAGTGGTGACACAAAGACATGTTTAGACACGCAACACTGAGAGAATCTGTCATCATCAGACCTGGGTACGTAAACATTACATGGCGTTATTCACTGACTAGAATTTCTAGAACGATGACAAAAGTTTGCTGATAATTGGATTCTTTTTGTTTGTTTTTGACATTTACACAGAATGTCTATTTTACCACCAAGGACAGTATTGACTTGGTTTACAGGAAAATGGGTATTCTTTATATTAACTATCTACCCTTAACGTATTAAGACTTTGAATATAAAATGCATGGCAAATCTTTCCTAAAGTGGATTTTGAAGATATACCATTTTAAGTGACTTTGCATAATAAATAAATTCACCATCCCTTTCACAAGGTTTTTAGTGAGTAAAGGTATATGACTGCTTGTTTCCAAAGCCCTCATGCATGCTAAAAGAGATTACAGAATATTAGGATTCTTAAATGTTCTTTATAATTTTCATGCCCAAGAAAAATATATTATCAACATGAAGGTAAATCATTGGAAATATTTAAATGTCAAAATACTCACTTCATATACAGTGTTGGAAATAACCCAGGTCGAACCTGGGAATCATGGGCGTTTGCAGTCAACAAAAAGCAATGCTTTAATACAACGCTTTAATTCTACGAGGACAGTTTCACATTTTTCAAAACAATTTTGTGTTTGTCAGGCACCTGCAGTTTGGTGAAGAACCAGGAAAAGAGAGGTAACTAACCCTTCAAAAGCAATTTGGGTCAAAAGACACCCAGAAAAGCCTAGTGGATTTGAGGAGCAATTAAATCAGACCAGGCAACATGATAATCTGGGGGCTGCCAGTCTCACATTTCTACCCGCCCCTTGTCATGTAGACTTGATACTAACCCTCGTCCTGAAAAAAAGATCTGGAAACCAACTCACATAGTTTTATGACTCAAGTTTAACAAGATAAATACCCTAGGATGTGTTCTTATTTGGTTTTGTATGTCTACGGTGCCTGGCCTATAATAGGTAAGTAACATTTCTTGAATTAATCTGGAGGACTGTTTTTCTGATGAAAAGGGTTGCAACCAATGAAAACATCCTATGATTAACGAAGGAGACAAAAATCAAGTGCTTATGTGTACAAGATACTATCTGTTAAAGAGACTTATGAGAAAGCAGAATAGTTTGAGGCACTTGAAGATCTGCTTTCAGAGATAATCCTGAAGACCTGCTCTTCAATCAACAAATATCCTTACCAACACCCTTTGTAAACCAAACATCTTCAATCAACAACAACGACTGGAGAACGCCATACAGCTTCTGAAATAATAATTGTAGCTGCCATAACTATTCATGAGGTGGTATGTATTCTCATCCCATGTTGTGACTTCAATCAAATCTTCACACCAACACTACAAAGGATTTATTACCCCCATTTCACAGGGAATGAATGTGAGGTGCAAAGGGGCAAAATAAAGTGACACAACTACTTAGCAGCAGAGCTGGGATCTGAATTGAAGTCTCATTTGAAATCGTTTGCTTGTTAACACTTCATTTTCTGTTTACAGATGATAATAATCCTAAGGACTGCTGTGATAGACTTTGGTCAGAAAGCCATCACATAAAGTCAAGGAGGTCTGGACTTGATCCTGCAAAGTAGAGTGTAGACAATGTTAACCAGAGGAGTTAATACAGATAGGCTAAAACTCATTATGTTTTGTCATAAAACTCATTTATCATGTGCAAATTTGTTTTTAAAATCTGGAAATGCCATTCAAAGCAGGCCAAGTTTAGTATCAAACTGTCAATGATATTCAAAGAAGTGTGGACTGCACACGAGGACCATTGCACAGGAGAAACAATTCTGATTTCCGATCGATTCTCCCACGTGGGAAGCAGGTGTCTTCCAGACCCTTTTCCTTTCATAGAAATCACTGAACTCCAACTGAGGACTTGTTAGGTGGAAAAAACTCTACTAAGTGGTAACTAGCAAGTTCCTAAAAGTGTTGTGTATGTTTCCTTTAAGCGGAATTAAGGAGAGACTGTTAATGCTATTTCTTGGGGGGCTGTCTTCGGTACGGCAAATCCCTCTGATCTTAGGAGCAAATATTAGCTGCTGGGTAGGCCACAAACCTGCATAACTTATATATGAATACCTGCATGTCCCTAATAGAACGCACTTAAAATGAGCCAAGAAAGTAGAGCTACTCTTTCAAGTTTCTTGGCAGGAGTCATTCTCGTGTAAATTTTCATCATCATACCTCTGTGAAATAGATGAGTTATTCAGTGGAATATCATCACTGAAATGTATTGAAGCAGTCAGGCTGACGTAGAATAAGAAGAAACACGTGTGCTTTGGCCTAGCATCAGTATTTTTCCTTTGTACAAGAATATAAGAGTTTGGCTGCAGACTTGTTAAAACAACAAAAACACCACCACACTTGAGATCAAACTTACTCTGGAGGGAAACTTACCCTGATCTAGATCTGCATACCTAAAAGACACATTAAACCTCTTGGTCTGATTCGTGCAAAATGGCTTAAGGATTAGAAAACCTCAACATACGTATTTTAGAAGAACCAGATGAATCCAACAGGTGACGATTTCAATGAGATGCAAAGGCACTATGGTCACTTAAAATAAATAAATGCCATTGTACAGTGTGAGTACTGTTTGGGCTAAAAAAAAACGTCCATTAGTCACATTTCATGTTTGTATTTGTTAAGGGATAATGCTTTTTTAAAAAAGGTAAAATCACACTCCCGCACAAATATAATGTGAACAAGTCCAAAAAATTTTATTCAATTAAATTAATTGGTGAGGTAACCAGTAAGATGTTACAATTCAAGGACAATTCAAAGAACAGACAGTATACAGGCAATCAAGAATGCTGAAACAAGTTTGCTAAACTGATGAAAAATTGGTCAACAGCCAGAGTCAATCATCAACAAACAATCATCCCACCACACAATCTCATACATTACTATGGTTTTTCTATAAGTTACAAAGTTGAAGATTAGCTCAATGACAATCAATGACAATGACAGAGAAAGGGTGCACCAAGTGGTAACACCCCTGATTGCATTTTTCCCATTTCAATGACTTTCACTATTCTCTCATTACAAAAGGTTAAGTAAATCTATTAAAAAAGGGTTAATCGCTAAAGTGTAATGTCTGAGAAATTATTCCAAAAATGTGCTATGGCTCTTAGTCGTATCAAGTATGCGTTCTGAAATAAAATTATATTTGCATCAAAGACTGTGTTAGAAAAATAACCGTTTCAAAAGACAGAAGTCACTTCTTTGAGGTAGAAAACATTCTCAGAGGTGGGTATTGTACCAAGATGTAAGATACAGTCTACCATTTTGTTCGCACTAAAAAGAAACTATCGATGACACAGTTCAGAGGTAGTTTCTGAGCAGAGGTCCACAGAGATATTTTGAGGACACAAAGAGAATGTCAACGTTTGCTAATAAGGAGAATGATGCAACAAGCGCTCGTCTGTAACACGGCTTTCCCACTCAGACTACAAACCAAACAGAACTGCCATCTCCTGCGTGCGAGTTGCTATCGCACATTAAGATCAGCATCGAAAAGAGTGAAGCGGTACAAAAATGTATATAAACATAATACATATGTATATACATATATATACATAAAAGCATATACATATATGTATACATATTTTACATTTTCCAGCCAGGGTTTAGAAAAACGGAAAAGAAAAAGAAATGAACACAAATATAATTTCATTTTGTCTTGGAAAAGTATGTACATATACATACACATACATGCATGCGTATTCACATACAGGTACACATATGTATGTACGCAGACTCACTGTGTATGATTATTGTATGATTATCCAAATACAATCATATGATTCTTCAAATAGTATATATGATTCTTCAAACATTATATGATTATTCAAATGACAATTCTGATCTCTGTTCTGGGTTATCGCTGCTTTGTTTTCTCAACTGTCAAGTCAGGGATGTTCCCCCCGTCAGAGAGTGGGCCCGGCCCACCTGGGATGAGAAGGCTGAGGTCACCGGCTGGAACGACCGTTTACATGGAGATGTAGGAGTTGTGATTTCTAAGCAGGGCGGGTCACCCCAGTGAGCGGGGGGTCCACGGTGGCCCGAGAGGCATCACGGACGTCTCATTCGTAGGGCGGCAGGCCGAAGAGCTCAGGCTGGAAGTCCTGCAGGGAGTCCAGCACGAGGGTGGCCTTGGTGGTCAGGTCTCGACGTAAGTTTCTATCTGGAACCATGACCACCTGCATCCCAGCTGCGAGGGCCGCCTCCACCCCGTTGGGAGCATCTTCAAAGACGAGGCACTGCAGGGTGAGGAAGAAAGAGAAGGGTGAGACGGCCTTCTCCTTAACCAGACATCCAGACTGGGCTTTGATTATCGACATCACTGTCGGCTGTGTTCCCGATAGACCGAGACAGAGAGAAAGTGGAGGTGTTCAAGTTGAGGACCTGCAGTGAGGAGACCGTGCTGCCTCTTACAGGTCCCATGGCCCTCCTACCTATGCTACTTTAGATGGGAGAGGGTTCCATCGCTGCTGCCAAAGCATTATCGAAATGTGGTGCAGCTGGGGGGACTTGATTCACATCATAAAAACCTGATCGATCAATAACTGAACATTCAGACCATGAGAGGAAATTGTGAAAAACATACAAACATGCTTTTTTTTTGGTGAGGAAGATTAACCCTGAGCTAAGATCTGCTGCCAATCCTCCTCTTTTTGCTGAGGAAGATTAGCCCTGAGCTAACATCTGTGCCCATCTTCCTCTACTTGATATGTGGGACGCCACCACAGCATGCTTGATAAGCAGTGCACGGGTCTGCGCCAGGGTCCGAACCTGTGAAGCACAGAGCACGCAAACTTAACCAATACGCCCACTGGGCCGGCCCCCAAACATGCTCTTTGAATGTAAAGTAACTTCAGAGCTGGTCGTGTCTTAGATACTGCAGTTTGGAAATTAAATGGTTAGGGTGTTCTGGTGAAAAATTCAGTCCGTGCGTGTGCCAATGTTAATGCAACAAAAATCTCATTAGCACAAAGATTTACTGCCACATGTGGTATCTTCTTCTGTTGACCTTGTTAACCCACTTTATTGTCAGGATGGCCCAGGCTCATTCAGATACCCACGTGTAAAATGGGGTGTCTGTGCACTGAATTTATTGGGGAGCTCCTAAATGGGCCATCATGTGAACAATGCTATGCTAAGTTTCACGTCAGGACTCGCTCAAAATGATAGACCTGAAGTCTATCCAATGGCAAGTCAACGAGTCATATTTCTACTACCATCCATCCCGGGAAAATGTGCACCTAGAAAGTTTTCCTGAGTTCCTGGAGTCCACACACTGAATGTGAAAGCTGCTTTATTCAGTCTTTTAAATTAAGGTTCTGTACGGGCCAGATATCTGTCAAGAGGGACACTTTCCTGTCCCCACTCTTCTCCCTAAGTCCTGAGAACTCCCAGGATTGCCATGGGGGACCCCTCCACTCTCCCCTCACCGTGCTCCCGGCCCCTGTCCTCCTGCCTTCTATCACGATAACTTTCTCCCAACTCATCAGCCGGTGTGGTCGCAGCCCAATGTGCTGGTGACCTGGGAGGGGCTTAGGGACGCAGGCTGCAAGTGCAGTCTGACACTAGAACATCTGCATCCTCTGGTGACTTGAGGTCAGTGGACAACACACACACACTCTGACATTTCCTGCTCGTCCGTTCTGTAGCAAGTACACTGACTTTTTTCTCCTCCTCCCTTCCTTCCTTCTTCCCTTCAGTCCGGGGCTGAGACACGGCATTAGCTGACTCCCCAACAGGGCTGAGACAAGGACTGAATGAGTCACCACACGTCATAACATGCCAGGGTTAGGCCACCTTCACAGACTGAACCACCTTCACAGACTGAACCAGTCTGCCCGGGAGATGGGACTTGAGTGCTAAGACCTGGCAGTCCTGGGCAAACAGGCCCCCTGCCCTCCTCTGAGGGCTTGTGAAGCCCCTGGTTTTCTCAAGCTCTGTGCTTCCACCATGAGGCACTGGTTTCCATCTGAGGGGGGAGATAACTCCTTCGACCATCCAGGTTTGTTTTCTTAGTTATCTGACCCAGAGACCTCCTGTTGGTGATATCTGTGTCCCTGTCTTTTTCAAGTTACGACCCGATGGTATTCTAAATGTCCCGACTGTTTCCTCTGGGACCATGGATAGGCCCTTAGATGACATTTTGTTTTTGCAACACCCCTCGTGTTCCCCAGGGAACTGGAAGGTCTGTGCGGTCCACCTGTGAAATTTCCGTTTGAGCCAGAGGGAGTGGTTCTGTTGATCCGCTGGGGTAGCTGTGCATGGCTGAAGCCATGAAAGCAGCTTTTGTTCTGTATTTGTGTGAGGTTCCTCCAAACAGCATGGTGGGCAGGTGTGGGGAAAACTGGTGGCTCAGAAATGGTGGCACTTACAAACCAAGAGGCCTGATATGTCTTTCCTCGCCTGAGAACACTGTGGAGTCGGTGGACACCTGACAGCTCTCTCCACGTGTTTACGTTCCAGGAAATGAAAAGAGGGATGTCAGAGCGACGAGGAAAAGCTTCACGGGTATTTACAGCACCGACAGAGGGAGAGTAACTGATATATCCTCACTCTGAAATTTGTACCGTTTCTCAAGGCATGCACATTTTATTGGTTCCTGTTTTCAATTCATAATTTGTCCCAACCTCATTTCAGAATTAATAATCCAAATTAGCACTGAGATCTGAGATATAATGGATAAGATGAACACGACAGAGGAAGGGAGCCCCTCCCTTCCTCCTGAGCATTCAGGGAAATAGGCCAGTTGGCGAGGGTTTCTTCAACTAAGCCACTTGTGATGTTGACTATACTGAAAGGTCAAGAGCAACTGTAGTTTAGCCAAAAAAAACAAAGAACAAAAAACTAACAGAAACTCTGATTGTACACATCATGTGAATGGCACCAAAATTTCTTTCTTTTTCCTCCATTCACTTAATAGCTATCAAAGGATGCTTTTCACAGACTAATGCTAGACTCGCACATTTCACATCAGCTAAAAGAATTCGACAAACATGGAGATGTTAAAACAGAATTTGAGGTTTGTAAAAGCTCATCAGCCAGTCCACTGGATGGAGGGGGTACATGACGAGAATCTGGTAGGAAAACTCAGGGGGTGGTGCAGGAATGTGCAACTTTTAGGAAAACAAAAATGTTGGACCTCGACGCCTGGGCACTGTCGTCGCCCAAGTTAAACAGAGCAGCTATTTATGCAGGGCGGGGAAGAGACCAAACACGAATCCTGCCGAGAACCACCTGCACTGGGCGCACCCGGCCAACGCACCGCAGGATGCACATGGGACTGGACCTTTAGTGACAATGACAGCATCTGGAATTGTAGGTTTCTTCCTTTTTCTTCTTAGAAGCAGTTAGAACTACAAAACAGAATAACTACTATATTCTGAAGCAACTGTAAAAATGTCTCAAAAGGTTTTATGTCTTCATTATTCTCGATGTCTTGATTCCTAAGAGCTAACGTGCTTCTTAGGACCACTCACAGGAGAAGAGCACCTAAAAACCGAGACATCTCATGAATATTCTCAGCATGGCCCATCCCTCTATGGAAACCAGAGAGTAAATCTTTAAAACTTACCCACAAAGACTCTGCCTATAAATCACAGGACTCAAGGGTCATAAAACCACTGGAAGATATAAGCTAAAATAATATAGCTTATATCTTGCACAAATACAAGGAGGAAGTATGTTTTTTCATTCAGATTGCAAAATATTTCGGTGCAGTGTCTATCTGCCTCACCCAGCAACCGTGAAAAGCAGTTCCACTCGGTTGAATTTTGCCTCCTCCTTCTTGTTAACGACTTCTTCCTTCCATTAGCACCGGCCCAGCCCTTCCCACCGTGCACTGGCTGAGCACACTTGACCTTACACTCATTCATCCCTACTTGTAAGTTGTGAATTATGTATTTGCTCTCTGACTGTGCGGAAGGAAAGCCTTCCCTCTAAGGAAAGGGTCTTGAGCTACCGCCAGCAGACGGGAGAGGCTGGGGGAGCTGAACGCCCTTTCTCCCTCCTCCACCCCACATTTCAGCCCTCTGCCACAAGATTCACGTGGACATGTCAGTGGATACGCATGTGTCATACCATTTTAATGTAGTGATTTTTGTAGCACAGTACAGGTAGTCTGTACTCCAGGACACACTTCCATGAATTCCAGGAAGTTTCTGGGCAGGAATACCAAGTCTTCTCGCAGGCGGTGCTGACACTGATACGCCTGGCTGTAACTAGGTGGGGCTGGATCACACAGACCTTCTCAGGGTGCCAGGCAAATCGTGAGCGTCTACTGAACGCCTGCTAAATTCTGGGGGATGGGGGAAGTGTCCTTGTATAGGACTTAAAGCAACAAAGGGGCCACCGAGTGTCCGAGCTGGAGGACAGTGGCCGGCCCAGCCCTGTCCTGTCCGGGGTGAGGGATCTGAGCCAAGGGAAGTTCAGAGGGAATCTGAAGGTCACACAGGCACGCAGGTGACAGAATTTAGGAACAGAGCCCCAGTCTGCGGAATCCAATGTTCTTTCCACTTTAGCGAGCTGAAGGCTAAAATATATCTGAATTCCATCTCCAGGAGAGGAGATGAGCTTAATTAAACTGTAGCTTGAGGGGTTTAATTTAGCAAGAGTGACATTTCCAAGTACCAGGGAGATGAAGCATTTCAGGGGCTTATCGCCCAGGGGTGCTGAACTTACTTCTCTGAAGATATGAGCTGAGCAGCGTCCCGTATGATGGCCTATGTCCACGTTCTTCACCTGGGCTACTCATCGGCACCTCCGGGGCAGTTAAAATGTCCTTGCACTTTAATTTTTTAAAGATGAGTACCATATAACTAAGACCTCCCATTTTATAGCTAAGAAGTCTCACGTAGTAGAACCTTTGTCTGCCAGTGGCGGGGGTAATGGACAGAAGTGGACGGGATTAGAGAAGTGTTTCAGAAGCAAAAGGGAGCTTGAGGACACATGGGACTTGAAGGCAAATTTGATCCCAAACTGACACGGTGGGCGTGGGGGCCGAAGTTCTGCTGGAGGGAAGAGCGCACTTTTGTGACATGCTGGGTTTGAGGCCACTGTGGGAGGTTCAGGCAGAGAGATAAGAGGCCTGCATGTGTCACTGGGGTGAGCTGGAGGTGTGGCCGGGTGTCCAGTGTGACTAGGAAGAGAGAAAGGGGGAGAGCAGGGAGGGGCACACTGTCCAGACTAACCTGACATGACACTTGGTCACTAATTCTATCTTCTCAACAATCACAAGGGTCCATTTTAAATTCTATGCTTTTCCGGAACTAGCGAACTTTTCAAACGCCACTAGATCGTCTCTAGGGAATAAAGCTTCTCTTTTTGCTTACTGACACACAAAATTTGATATGAAGCCACTTCAGGTTCCAAGGTTCTTCCTGGGGCTTGCAAATGTGGGAGTATCTGTTCACTAAGGTTCCAGGTGGACCCAAACCCTCTGCACCCTTACGGATCCCTGTATGATGGTAGAACCACACTTGGGGTTTTCTGCTTCTCGGACACTGGCCCGTAGATGCTCAGCACAGTGGAGTGACGACCACAAAAACTGCCCAGGACTGGGGGCTCCTAGTGGTCCTCCCGTTCCCCCAACACAGGCCACAGTTACTTTTTTTTGGCTGGGAAAGATTCACCCTGAGCTAACACCTGTTGCCAATCTTCCTCTTTTTTTTCCTCTCCCCAAAGCCCCAGTACATAGTTGTATATTCTAGTTGTAGGTCCCTCTAGTTCTTTCTGTGTGAGCCGCCACCACAGCATGGCTACTGATGGACGAGTGGTGTGGTTCCACGCCTGGGAACCGAACCCGAGACACCGAAGCAGAGCATGCCAAACTTTAACCACCAGGCCTTCAGGGCTGGCTCCAGTTACTTTTAACTGCTGGTTAAATAAATGACAGTCCCCAGGCAATTGAGATGACTTAGTCACCCTATTTTAAACAGACAAAGTGATGGGGGCACATTCTATCTCGGACAACGTTCAAAAAACAGAAAATCACCCTTGAATTTGTTCAATGCCATTCTTGGAAATTATTTGGGACTATTAAACTCAGTATTTCTTTAACCTAGAATGTGACTAATCCAGTGTTTCTCAACCATTTCATTCTCACTCCTGTCCCCAAGGAGGCTTTTCAGACTTCTTTTTCCCCCAACAGGCTCTCCCCATGAAATGCTAATAACACAGAGGAGAAGACTAAGACGGAGTCCTGGAGTCACGAGCAAGGGAGAAGGTGGCCAGGCTAAGGGGTTTACGCTTTATGGGGACACAGGAGGAGCTGGGATGGTGAGATGGAATCAGAGGGCAACAAGGCTATCCCACCAGTGTTTCAGAAACAGTCAAAAGGCAAAACCAGGGGCTGGCCCAGTGGCATAGCGGTTAAGTGTGCATGCTCTGCTTTGGCAGCCCGGGGTTCACAGGTTCAGATCCCGGGTGCAGATAGATGCACCGCTTATTAAGCCATGCTGTGGCGGCGTCCCATATAAAGTAGAGGAAGGTGGGCATTGAGGTTAGCCCAGGGCCAGTCTTCCTCAGCAAAAAGAGGAGGATTGGCAACAGATGTTAGCTCAGCTAGTCTTCCTCACACACACACAAAAAAGGCAAAACCAGTGATTTAACAAGAAGTTCTTTGCACTGTTGGTTAAATGTCATGGCTCCCCAATTCCAGCAGGATTGTTTACTTATTATCTAAGAAGATTATTTGAGCGCACGGTCGTGAAGTTAATCTTTTGGAAACCCAAGATACAATTCATCCTTTTAAATATCTGGAGTGGTGTCCAATTTTTCATACTGTGATGGTGACTTAACAAGAGAGGTTACATGTTACATGCTATTACAAGGGTCTAATGAGAACTATCATTCTTTCAAATTGCTGATATGTGAAGATTTCATAGCCTCGCGTACAAATATACACGGAATGGTACTGGTGCAGCCACATTATAACAACAAACTGTAGTAGAGCCCCTCAAGTAACAGCACCAATCATGGTAGCACAAGTTGCTGCTGGCACACCGTTTCAGCAACTTGCATTCTGTTTGATAGATGTGCCTGTGTAAATGAATCTGAAGAATGGGAACAAATTAATTGCTTAGTGATCTATTTGCCGGGAATGATGCTAAACAAAACTGAATAAAACATCACAAATAGATACAGCACGGAGCTCCCGTCTTTGTAACTGCAAAGGGAAATGGTGCTGCTATCATTTTTGTTTATTCAATTCAGTTGCTCTGAAGGGGCTGGGAAAATATCGAGAGCAATTACTAACCGTAGTTGATTTTAAAATGAAGATGAACATCCACTCGGTGGATCTGGGAAGAAGGGTGTGGGGGAGGAATACCGTCTTTGCTGTCGAGGCAGATTAAGTCTCTCCTATCATTCCATTAACTATAGTGAACACCAGGCAATCAAGTTTTTAAGTAATGCAAAGAGAGTATTGTTAGACTGTATTCTAGGCTTATGAATTGTTGCATATCCCATTTCTTAATGACAACTGGAAAAATCCATGCGTGGCTGTGTAACTCTTCCCATAATCAAGATGACCATGTACAATGGTCTTTCTTCAAAGGCGCTGCCAGCAGGGGGAGATGCTGCAGAAGGTCTGGCAAGATGAGAAGGATGAGAAGAAAAATGTCCGAGGTACTTAGTGTTGAGGACATCACTGGGCGGGAGGTCTGGACGGGATACACAGCGCAGCAGAGCCACACAGGTGCTGAGCACCTGGACGAGGGGCCTGGATGAGCTGGAGAGCAGGTGGGCTGAGTGTGAGAGAAGGCAAAGGTGTGGTACGTGATGGGGATCACAGCGCCTGACAGGGCAGTCCAGAGGTCCTTGGGGCTGGCCGTGGGGAAGCAGAGGCTGGGGGTGAAGGCAGGGCTTGAGAACCAGAGGCAGGGTCATTCAGAAATGAGGAGAGGGCCTTGCGTTTGGCCAGCTAGAGGCTGAGCATTCAGAGGCGGCGGCGGGAAAGTGACAAAGGAGTGTTTGGAAAAGGAAAACAGGGTGGTGAAGGGGGCCCAGAAAGTGGCACAGTGGTTTCAGAATTATTTTGTGCTGAAAACATTTGAGAAGAGGCTTTTTTCTGAATTCTCCTCATCTCCCTAAAAGCAAAGGCTCCCTAAAGAATTCACCTGTTCCAAATCCCCTCCAGGGAGGGAATTTCACAATCAGGGAAGGTTGATTCTTACCTCTGAAGAGAAGTCAGCACAGGTCAGCACCTGGATAAGAAATCGCCTAACAGACATTGTCATAAAACTATCATATCTCCCATCTGTTCTCCTAAGAACTCATTTATTTTTCCTAAAAGTCATTTGTTCTCCCAGAAGTGCCCCTCTGAGTCTCCACAACCCCTATTAAGATAAGCGCAGATTCTCACTGTCTCCTTGAATCACATTTTTCTGCAAAGGGCCGCGTACCTATGTGAATAAAAATCCATCTTTTTTGTTGCTAATATGTCTTTTGTCAGTTTAATTTACAGGCCCCCAGTGACAAATCCTAAGAGAGTATAGGAGACGTTTTTCCTCCTTGATGGTGGAATTTGGGAAGGCAAGGGACCTCATCCACAGAAACTCAGTGGGGACACCAAGCACAGGCAGGTTCACTGAAAGAGAAGGGGACTACCTGTGGGGGTAACGGTTGAGATGGCTGAGATGTTTTTTTATGAAATAAGGGAGGGCCTGGTAAATCAGGTTGCAAGAGATATGAAATACTGAAGACCAGTGACCAGAGGCCCTTATATTTTGTTCAGTGGTTGCGGGTGACAGAAGGTAGCCTCGAGGCTTGGGCAGTGATGGCTGAGGCTGCCAGGTCCCTGAGAACCCTGGAGGTGGCCGACTATGGGGTGACTCTCCTCACTCCAGGAGGCTCGAGCATGGCTGTGCCCCGAGTGGGGGTGTGCGGGGGTTAGACTGACTAAGGCACATCCACCCGATCATCCACGAGACAGAGGCCCAGCACAGCTTCCCTGGGTGCAACCGTGAACTTTCCACCTGTCACAAGCAATGCAGCCACTTGTTTTCCACTGCTGTGGGAGGTCAAGAGGAGTTCTTCAGAAAGAGTAACAAGCAGCAGCAACAGGCTGACAGCCTACACCTGTCTGCAGATTTTGGGACATGTACAACGTATGATAAGAAGACGCATAGAGAGTGACTGCTAAATTAACACATTTCCTTGTCAGGAGATGATGTAAGATCCATTAATTGCTGTTTCACACATCAAGAAGTCAACTCAGGTGACTGCTTCTGTAACTGAGGGAAGGGTCTCAGTTTTAGGATGAAGACCTCATACAGTTAATCAGAACCTGCCAATTAAAATAAATTTTTCATTCCTTGTTTACTCTTTAGGTGTATAAAAGTTTAATGTGCAGAACTTTCTTAGAAACAAAACAAGTAATTTAAAAAAAAACCCTGAAACTTAGCTCTTAACATTAACAGGAAAACTAAAATATGAAAAGTAGTGACTGCCATGCTTTTTAAAATTGATTTCAGGTCTTACTTGTAATGTTCCCAAGAATTCATGTGTCAATGATGCCATCGTTTTTATTTTACAACAGAGACGTGCATTTTTGTGGCTAAGAATGCAAGTGGCAGACACAAACTCACACACCCACGGGGCCTGGGGGTGACTCCCGGCTTCTCCATCCACCTGCCGTAGGACTCGGTCACACCTACAAGTCTCCACAAGCTCATGTGCTGTAGAAGCTTAAGTCATGATCACCTCTGCCCCTGGGTCTCTGAGAGTCTGTGGGCACTGCCACCTGTTAAGTGTCCCCCTGGGATACAGCAGGCACTCAATGAGTGCTCATTAGCATGAGGAGGGGTCAAGTGGACTTTCGAAGGTGGCGTTCCTTTTAAAAAGAACGATGCATAAGTAACCCAGAGAAACATATTTTCAATGAACACTTTACTGAATGCCTACTCTGTTGGTCCTTTTCTCCCAGCAACATGCTAACTAACACTTGAACATCATTTCCCTCTTACGCTACTGGTGGACTATTCTCCTACTACCGTTACTGTACCTAATGAATTTGGGGACACCCCCAGCAAAAGAAAGTCCCGACGGCGCCATGAGTCTCTCCAGGGACTTAATAATCGCACAAAATGCCCTTGCACTCTGAGGGGCGCTACCCCGTCTATGCTTGCGCCCGCACCCATCAGAGAGAGCGCGGCAGGTCACCATCTGACACTGCGTCCTATTTCAACAAGCCACTTTGCCACTACTTCACGAATCAGGGAGACAAATGCAAGTACGAAATTAGGGGTGCCTCCCCAACCAGGAGCCAGTTAAAATCCTCCTTTGGTGTTACAATATGCACACATGAGGAAAAACCCAAAAGCCTTAATTATATTTGCCTAAAAAATACGACAAAGAAAGGTTTCCTCTCTGCAAGACAAATACACTCATGAATAAATGTGGGTTAGCAACAACGGTCATGCCTAAACACTTGAAGAGCTAAATTACTCCTAAGATATGCAACTGCTCATCTTTCTTTGACAAGATTGAAACAAACATTGTCAATGAGAACAACGATGGGACGGCCTCTTTTGCAGGGTGCCTTGTTAAGGGAAACTCTTCTGTGTATGGGAGCTGTGGGGCTGTGTCCTGCTTTGCAGAGTTTCATTGCAACAGGTCTCCTGCAAAGTGAGCATGTGGTTTCCATGTAAACTTGGTTTCCATATGCATTTTAAAACATGGAAACACTGGGGCTGGCCCAGTGGCGCAGCCCGGGGTTCGCCGGTTCGGATCCCAGATGCCTGCCGACGCACTGCTTGTCAGCCGTGCTGTGGCGGCGTCCCATATAAAGTAGAGGAAGATGAGCACGGATGTTAGCCCAGGGCCAGTCTTCCTCAGCAAAAAGAGGAGGATTGGCAATGGATGTTAGCTCACGGCTGGTCTTCCTCACAAAAAAATAAAATAAAATAAAAAAATAAAACATGGAAACACTATGTTCCCATTAATATGGTGCCTTTCAAAAGAAGGAAGCCTGTAGTTGAAAGAAACGGACCATCTTCCCCCTTTGATGGTTTCAGCCCCACACACAGATCACATAAAGGCAAACTCGTCATCTTTATCATCTGTAGAGATGGTACTGAAAGGAGGCGCCTACATGCTCTGAAGTGCTCTGTGGTACCTCCACTTCACCTGCGAATAGATAAACAGCAAGCTGCCCCAAACAAAGAAAATGGCATTTCTACGAGGAGGGCTTTATAACCTGAAGGTATGGAAAAATTCTTTAGGAGAGAGGGAAGAGTTCTTAGGAGAACAGAACAGATTTCTATGGAATTTATAGTAAGATGCCACGCATGCCAACCACAAATGCCCTGATATAAGAAGCGGACACAGGTTCCACCCGGACGAGTCCAGGCCGCCCCTGAGAGCTCAGCTTTGCCCCTACGGCTTAGTGGCTGGGCCATCTCAGGCTCGTCCCTTGTCATACAATTGCTGTCCCAGTTGGATTCAACAATGAGATTTCCATCAGCCCATGGATGTGCATCGCTACGAATGCATCGTGACTGTCACTCAATGATTCTTTACGGCTGTGAAATAATAACAAAATACATATTTGGTCTTTGCCCCCAGCTCCTGGCACAGAGTTCCTAAAAACCCTTGGAATTTCCTAAGCCATTGGAGTGTCTCGTGTTCTTTGTAATAAGCCCCTTTCAACCATGCCTGAGTCTATGCTAATCAGGGGACTGGTGGAGGGCTTCAGGATTGGGGCTGGTAACAAAGACCAAGCATGATTAGAGGGTTGGGACTTTCGGCCACACCCCCACCTCCAGGGAGGGGAGAGGGGCTGGAAATTGGGTTCAGTCACCAATGGCCAATGATTTCGTCAATCATGCCTATGTAATGGAGCCTCCACAAGAAACAGGGTTCTTGGAGCTTCCAGGCTGGTGCACACATGGAGGTGCTAGAAGCGTAGCATGTCCAGAGAGGGCATGGAAGCTCCGTGCCCCTCCCACCCCCAAATCTTGCCTTATGCACCTGTTCCACTGGGCTTTCCTGAGTTGTATCCTTTATAATAAACCAGGAAATGCAGTGTTATCCTGAGTTCTGTGAGTTGTTCCAGGGAATTATCGAACCTGGGAAGGGGGCTGTGGGAAGCCCCAAATTTGTAGTCAGCTGGGCAGAAGTGTGGGTGGCCTGGGCACCCCATGTGTGGCTGGTGTCTGAGCGGGGGTCATACCTGTGGGACTGAGCCCTTACCCTGTGGGGTCTGCACTAACTCCAGGTAGTTAGTGTCAGAATTGAACTAAACTGTGGGAAGTCCAGCTGGGGTCAGAGCAACAGAACCACACTTGAGTTAACGTATATCGACATATTTTAGCCTTTACAGGGCCAATGTAGTAAGCTGGACACTGGGCCAAAACACCAGATCATTCAAAAATGCCCCAGTCTGGGGCCGCCCAGTGGCGCAGCGGTTTAGTCCGCGCTTGGCAGCCTGGAGTTCGCGAGTTCAGATCCGGGGCGCCCGCCGATGCACTGCCTGTCAGCCACGCTGTGGCGACGTCCCATATAAAGTGGAGGAGGATGGGCACGGATGTTAGCCCAGGGCCAGTCTTCCTCCGCAAAAAGGGGAGGATTGGCGACGGATGTTAGCTCAGGGCTGGTCTTCCTCACCAAAAAAAAAAAAAAAAAAAAAAAAATGCCCCAGTCGTTCAGCTGCATTTGGAGGTAGTTTTTGAGCAACTATCCCTAAGGTTGTGACGTGTGTAGTAAATGGCGGCGTCCAATCTCTGGCCCAGTGGCTGGCGATGAGAGGCAAACCACGAAAAAACCTTTCACGGAAATGCCCTTCCCCGAGTCAACACTCCAGCAAAGCACTAATTCTTCAGAGACAAGAACCAACAGGGAGCACACTGTCACCCTGAGGAATGCTGTCCTTGCTGCTAACACACTTATGTCACCAGCGGGAACCCCGCTTTTCAAGAATATCTCCCTCTTGTTCTGGAATATGCATCTGCAGAGACTCCAGGCTAAGCCCACCATCTCGGCCGTCACAGCATGCAAGAAGGATCTAGAGCAATGCTGAACAGCCACCGTCAACTTGCTCTAAATGCTCTTCCAAGTCACAAAAACCACTTGCCCATGTCCACTGTGGACCCTGCACAATGAAGCAGCCCACAGAGGTGGGGGGTGGGGTGGGGGCCTTCAGCACAAAGCCGCACCAGTGGCCTCCTTCCAGGGGAGAAACACACAGAAGCCTGGACACTGCGATGGAAAGCAGAGGTACTGTGAGCCAAAACTCTGCAATCACAAAACATCACTTGAGAAGCGTTTGGGGCGAGGGGTAGTGAGTTTTGATGGTTTCTATCTGCACTGCAATGGACATGTGCCTTCAAGTCTGCTCATTACAAACAAGGATGTTGCAGCCCCGCATCAGTGAATGCCTCCCTTCCCTGCAAAATGTCTGTTAGGCAGTGCTCTGTCAAAGGTAAGCTTTCTTTGGGATCCTGCATCCCAGAAGATTTTGGCCAGGTCTCACCGTCCAGGTGACTGGGGGTGGCTACCCTCCTCCCAGACTGGAGTGATCTCACTGTGCTCCTGTCCCCCGGCGACCCCATGGCCCCTTTCTCCAGGTTGTGGAGCACTCCGCGGTAGCTGTCCACAGGGACCACAAAGAGCTCTAGTATTGGACACACAGTGTTAACACCCGCGGCCTGCTGCTGCCATTTCTCACCACCGCTGGACTCACCTTCTCCACGGGAGGAGGAGGAGAAAATCTCTTCGCACAAGTTAGAAATATGTCTGGTTCTGGCTTCCCGTGCTTCACCTCGGGGTCATCACCCAAAACGGTGTGATCAAACAGGCCGAAGAACTCCTTGTGCCTGCTGGTCTTCAGCTCGAATGGCACGGACCCCGAGCTGGTGGCGACGGCAAAGGGCACGTTGTGCTTCCGCAGATGGTGGATCAGCTTTTCCGCCCCTAGGGAGGAGGAGGGAAAGCCTTCAGTGAGGTGGAGGAGGTACCTGGCCACAGGGACTCCCCGCCTACCTCTGTAGCCCCCGACTCTTGGCTCCCCCTTCTCAGGAATTATCTGAGCTGAGACACCTGGTCTTAGGAGGGGTTACCAGCGCTGAAACACCCCGACTCGAAACAAAAACCAAAAAAGCAACTCAGGGCTTAGCAGTAGCATTTGCCAAAGACACAGAGGGCGATTTTCCTGGAAAGAAATGTTGCTTTGTTGCTGATCCTCTCTTGCTGAAATGTGGAAACCCCCCCTGGGGTTTTCCTGGGGGCCCCTGGAGGCACCTCTGCACCCAAGGGACAGTAAGGGGGCTTGGGGAAGGCCATGGTCCCGGCCGGGCCTCGGGGGGCCAGGTTTGTGTTCTGAAGGAATGAGTAGGCAAGGACTATGCTTTGGGTGTTTTCTGAGAAAACCCTGTATTCTACAGAAAGCAATTCAACCATCCCTCACATTGCTGGGCAGAGGGAATCAAAAAACGGCCTCCACCAGAGGCTGAGAGGGAAGGCCGCAGCTGAAGGAAAGCTGTGGCACTAAGGAATGAGGGATCAGAGAGTAAAATAAACCTCGCTTGAGGCAGCTGAGCAACCACCACACTGAAAGGAACACTTCCCACGCTCTCATTAACTACGAGGATTAAGTACAGGAACACACAGGTTAACACGGTTCTCCACAGAGCCACAGAAGAGAGGTCTGGTCATCAGAAATGTGTGTCAGAAAGGCTGATGACGAAAACAGTAATGTCTAAATACACACCCAGTGCTACAGCTATCTAAAATAACATGTTAAATAATCACATAATGATGACTGTTTCAATCCATACATAAGGCAATGTCCCTGCTTTCTCAACTGCTGCAGAGAAGATTAACACAGTCAGTTTCTCAAACACCGGATACCATTCAGAAATGCAACAGATACTGTGAGTGCTGGACCCTGTAGAGAAACAGTCCTAGGAGATGCTCAGAGGGAGGTGTGGATCTCAACTCCATGCCAGGACAAAGCAAAACTCTGTCAAGAATCAAACAAAATCCAGCACCCTACCAGACGTAAAATTCACAATGTCCAACATCCGGTCAAGTTATTAGGCCGGCAAAGAAGCAGACAAATACATCCCATAACCAGGAGAAAAAAGTGATCCATAGAGAGGAGCACAGAAACGGCAGAGATGATGGAATTAGCAGATAATGACCTCATGTAACAGCTTTATAGATATTGTACATACGCCCAAGCTAGAGATTGTCAGAATGGAAAAAAATTAAACAAAAACAAAAGTGAGATCCGACTCCATATTGTATATAAGACATCTACTTTAACTATAAAAACTCAGGTTAAAAATAAAAGAATAGAAACCTATACATTATATAACTCCTAATCAAAAGAGAGTCAGTCATGCACTGCATACTGACATTTTGGTCAACAACAGACTGCATATACAATGATGGTCCCATTAGATTAGTACCACTAGCCTAGATGTGTAGTAGGCTGTACCATCTAGGTTGGTGTAAGGACACTCTGTGATATTCACACAATGACGAAACTGCCTAACAATGCATTTCTGAGAAGATTTCGCTGTCGTTACGCGACACATCACTATGTCAATAACAGACAAGTGGGCTTTAGAACAACAAATGACAACTATCAGAAATAACTAGAGACATTTCATAATGACAAATAGGTCAATTTATCAACAACATATGATAATTCTAAATGTATATGCATCAAATAACAGAGCTTCAAAATACATAAAGCAACATTAAGCAAAAACTAATAGAACTGAATAGAGATACAGACAGAGATTTCAAACTCCTCTTTCAGTAATTGATAGAACAAGGAGACAGAAAATAAGTAAGGATATAGCAGATTTCAAAAACACTATCAAGCAACTTAACTGCACTGACATTTATATAACACTTCACACAGCAACAGCAGAATACAAATTATTTTCAAGTGCACATGAAACATTCAACAAGATAGAACATATTATGAACCATAAAACAATTCTCAAAATTTTTAAAATAATTGAAATCATACAAAGTAAGTTTCCTGACCACAAGATAATTAAAATAGGCATCAATATTTGAAAGGTACTGGAAAATCAAAAACATTTGCACGTTTCTAGGCAAGATGCGGGGCAAAGATAAAATCACAAAGGGAAATTAGATAATATTTTGTAGAGAACAAAAATATAACATCAAAATTTGTAGAATATAGCTAAAACATTTTTTAGAGGAAAATTTATAGTATCAAAGGCTTACATTAGACAAGAAGAGGGTTTCAAATCAGTGATATAAGTTGCCACATTAAAAAACTGGAAGAAAGAAGATCAACAATCTAAGCTTTCACCTTAAGAAAGTGAAGGGAAAGGACCAAATTAAAGCAAAGGAAGAGAAGAATAAAAATAAGAGAGGAAATCAATGAAATAGAAAACAGAAAAGAGAACACAGAAAACCAACTAAACCAAACGCTAGTTCTTTGAAAAGAGCAATTTAACTGGTAGACTGTCCGGTAGACTAATCAGGAAAAAAGAAAGAGATCCAAATTTACTAATATGAGTGATGAAACAGAGGACATCACTATAGATCCTAAAATCATTAAAAGGATTAAAAAATTAATATTATAAGCCACTTAATGCCAACAAATTTGACAATTTAGATGAAATGGACAAATTCTTTGAAAGATACAAAGCTCACTCAAGAAGACACTAATAACCTGAATAGCTCTATATCTACTAAAGAAATTGATTTGTAATTAAAAACCTTCCCTAGGACCAGACGGTCTCATTGGTGAATTTATCAAACACCTGAGAAAGAAATAATAGCAATTCTAAACAAACTTCAGAAAATAGGAGGGAACCATTCCCATGTCATTTTACGAGACCAGCAATTTCCTGTTACCAAAACTGACAAAAGTCATACAAGAAAATGACAGACCCATCTCTCTCATGAACACATGCACTCACCTTCACACTTAGAATTTCCAACCAGCGTATTTTACATGAAGAGTTTGTTGAAAATATTAAAACGCCACACCATTCAATCAGTTTGCAACAACCACTGACTAATATTATGGAGGATTAAATTAATTAGCTAACTTTAAAAAAAAAAACCCTTAACTGGTGGATGGGATGCAAGAATGCTCGTAATAAAAATATAGCCAATAATGAACCTTTGTCTGGATATAGTAATTAAAGTGGAGTATCAAAAAGATCTCAATTTAAAACAAGATTTTCAAATTACTATCTTACACAAGAATAAACTAAGATTTTAAAACATAATGGAGCATATTTAAACACATGCCTCTCTCTAAAACATATTGGAAAAAGAAAATTTTGTTAGAAAAGTTCTTTGGTGCTATTCATTTAAAAAATCTGAGTATAGTTTATTTCATGTTAGCATACCCTTGTAATGTTCCTAGTTCTGTGAATATTTTGTAATGCGCCTGATGTCACAGTGCAGTAGTAGATACAGACACATGCACACCAACAACCCTACAGTGGAGTGCATACTCAAAATGTTTACTATAGGGGAATGAATCAAAAATGGTTTAGGATGACTGTTTTACATCAACCACAACATACGGAGCTCCTCCAAAACGTCTAAGACCAGTAGCAACATAAAATCCAAGAGAAGGACCTGACTGCAGCCCTCTGACTGTGAGACATCAGGCGATGATGTGTCCTCTCTGTGCCTGAATTTTGTCCCCTGTTAAGTAGCAATGATTCAGTTTCCTGGGGGAGCCGTTGTGAGGGAATGCATGTGAGGGGTCATGCAGGTAAAAACACAGGGGTGATCACGTCACACACATGCAGGTAAGCCCCAAATACATGTTAGCCACTGTCCTGACCACGAGATCAAATTTCAGGTTAGAGTCATTAATCAATCATTCAAATCTCCTGATACGTAATTGCCTGATTCCTTCCAAAACTTCTGTATCCTTGAAATACTGTAGAGCGATTTTTTCTTATTCAGTCACTCTCCCTGAGAAGTAAAAGACTAAAACATGTAAATGGAGTCCCGTCCTGCAGGGAAGCTGGTTAATTAAGTATATATATAAATGAAACCCCGCGGACAGCTTCCAGCATGCCGGGTGCCTAAATCAGTTTCAGGGAAGGGCAGAAAGACAGATAGGCATTGCTACAAACAATTGGCTCTCAGAGGATTAATCTACAGGGGGAGAAATAACAACTGCGGAGAACAAGCAATCTTGATACAAGAATGCTTCCCATTTACTACCTCCTAGACCCCACCATTGGTGAGAAAGAACACGGATGCTGCCATTCAAGTGGATTTGAAAAGATTGATAGCTGACATGAGTTCTTTAAGGGATGTCCTTGAATTCATTTGTGGAGTGGATATATCCATTGAAACTACTCACTCAGGCGTTACTTGGAACACTTCACCCTAAACACAGAGTCCTGCAGTGAGGAGGTAATACAAATGGGGAGGTGACTCCACTTACAGAAATGTGGGCGCTATGTGCTTTCAGAACCGTGGAGTAGATGCTAACTCTAGATCTCTTTGCAGTGAGACATAGGAAGATAATGGCACTTGTCACCAGGGCCAGACCATGTGGTCAGTGGATGAATGCCACCCAGATACCCATAAGCAGAAAAGGCACCCACGCTGTCCTGGGAGACGGGATACACTGTGAGGGACTCTGCCCAGCCTAGACCGCCTCCACATGCATTCTGGTCACAGTGCTGGGCCCTTCCTCACCCCATCACTTCCACGTGTAAGGGGCTTGGGCATACCGCGTCTCTTAGAGGTGACTTTTGCAATTGCCTGAAAGGAGTAAGCTAACACCATGGTGTTACAGATCAAAGGAATGTGACCAAGTCAAGTACGTGAACTGGTGGCCCCCCAAAGATATGTCCAAGTCTTCTTAACAACATGAACTTATTTGGAGAAAGGGTCTTTGCAGATGTGATTAAGGATCTTCAGAATGAGAGTACACTGGATTTAGGGTCAGCCCTAAATCTAATGCTACGTCTTAGTCTGTTTTGGCTGTTATAACAAAATATCGCCAACTGGGTGCTTTATGGATAACAGGAATTTATTTCTCACAGTTCTGTAGGCTGGAAGTCCAAGATTAAGGCACCAGCAGATTCAGCGTCTGATGAGAGCCGACTTACTGTTTCACAGATGGTCAACTTCTCCTTGTGTCCTCACACAGTGGGGGGGTGAGGGAGCTCTCTGGGGTCTCTTTTATAAGGGCACTAATCCCATTCATAGGGGCTCCACCCTCATGACCTAATCACTTCCCAAAGGCCCCACGTCCTAATGCCCTCACATTGGGGGTTAGGGCTTCAACACACGACTTTTGGTGGGGACACAAACATTCAGTCCATAGCAACTAGTGTCCTTAGAAGAAAAGAAGAGGAGACACACAGACACAGAGGAGAAGCCATGCGAAGACAGGGGCAGAGACTAGAGGGATGGGGCCACAAGCCAAGGGATGCCTGGAGTCCCAGAAGCTGGAAGAGCAGGAAGGACCCTCCTCTGGAGTGCCGGCATGGGGCAGAGGTGGGAGCCTTGAACAAGTGGAAACTATTATCTGGAGTTGGCCTTTCCAACTGGTGGGCCTAAAAATGTTGCTATTTGAGTCTTTGTTATAAGGTAACTTAGGTCTCAGGAGAAGAGTCACCAGGATCTTGTTGGTTGTGCATAAAAAGGAGGTGAGGTGAAGGGACCCTCAGTGGGTAGATGCTCCCTTCGTCCTCAATTTTCTCTGCATCCTCCACGCACCTGATCATTTGAGATCAGAAGTCTGCTTCAGTTTATAAACAGGACATAACATCCTGTTTTCTGCCCAGGGTGGGGGCAGGGTGGCATCTTGGATGCACAAAGTAGGGCGGAGGGCCCAGGGGTTCAGCCACATTGCATCCAGGATTTCAACCCACCCTGCTGTTTTTTTAGCCCTCTGTCCGATCTGGCCTTCTTTGAAATGCACACCCAGCTCGCCATCTGTTTTCAAAGGGCAAAAGAGTCAGAAGAATATCTCATGACACGTGAAAACGTTATGAAATTTCAAATTTCAATGTCTACACAGAAAGTTTGGTGGGATCACAGCCACGCCCATTCATTTCCTATTGTCACAGTTTAATAATGGGAAGAAAGCAGTAAGCGAACAAAATGAACACTTAGATATAGAAAGAGGACACTGGTGACTTTTTCTGAATATAGTCACCCCACCGTGACTCCAGGAGATCACTTTTCCGGTGGAATTGAGGTTTGGCTCAGATAAAAAAAGTGATGGAAGGACAGAAGACAGGAGGCAAAGTATGTCCTTTTAGGGGAAAAAAACTTGACTTATTTCATTATTATTTTGGTGACTGGCAGAAATCCTATGGAAATATATGTTCCCAGATCGGTAGGTTTGCACCAGTCTTTCTTTTTACTCTACAGACAGTCCAACATTTTCCTTCTCCATCTTTCTTCCCCTTCAGGATGAGTATAATTTCTCATCCTTGTGCTTCATCCTAATCCTTTCAGAATGTCAAAGTGGTGTCTCCTGACCTCAGTCCCTGGTTTGACCTGGCAACTCGGCATGATTTCAGGTTTCTCCCATCCAGTGTTCTCTGGGGCTTTTCTTCATACTCTTGGAGTCCTCTCACCTCCCTTGTGTGTGTGGTGTGTGGAAACGACCTCATGTTTTCAAAGACAGACTCTGGAAGCATGGGTAAGTACTTACTGTCACTTGTGAGGCTAGTAAAAGTTAGGCTAAGTACACACAAATTCTTATGCTAAAAAGCAAGATTCATAGTACCAAAATAATAAGTAAATAAATAGCTCCTTTATCCTTCTCATGTGGTCAAGAAGTGATAGAGAAAGAAGAGTTATCTACGTAAGTTCTGTAGGGCTCAAGTATCTTTGAAGAACCAGCTTCTGGCTCACTTCTAAGGTAGAAGTTTCTGGAGTCAGTTATCTTCTATGATTGGTGGCTTTCTTTCTTTTTTTGTGTGTGTGAAGAAGACCAGCCCTGAGCAAAAATCTGTTGCCAATCCTCTTTTTGCTGAGGAAGACTGGCCCCAGGCTAACATTTGTGCCCATCTTCCTCTAGTTTATATGGGATGCTGCCACGGTATGGCTGACATGCAGCACGTCGGTGGGCACCCGGGATCCAAACCCGCGAACCCCAGGCTGCCAAAGCACGAACTAAACCACTGTACCACTGGGCCGGCCCCTGACTGGTACCTTTCTTAATACCTGGGGACAACCAAATGAGGTAGATTTCATAACATAGACATGTTAGCGTTCCAGCCAAACTACCAGACTAGTGAGATAAGATATCACATTTTTTCTTGAATTACAGTAAAACATATCTTGAGTATATCTTAGACTATAGGACAAAAATTCTAGAAGGAAAACCACTTGAAAGGCTTAGGTGGATAAGGAAGAAAAAGGATATTTGCATCCCTAATACATTATGGGTGCTTTGTTTGTTAAACCATGAACGAGACTCCAGGTGAAATATTAACTGTATGGGCAAAGAATATATAAAGAATCCCTAGAACTCAACAAGAAAAAAACCAAATAACTCTATTAGAAAATGAGCAAAGGACTTGAATAGACATTTCTCCACAGAAAACAAACAAATGGGCAGCTGCCTAGAATTACCATATAATCCAAGAATCCCACTTCTGGATATACACCCAAAAGAAATGAAAGCAGGATCTCCAAGAGACACCTGCACTCCCGTGTTCACAGCAGCATTATTCACAACAGCCAAGAAGAGGAAATAACTCAAGTGTCTATTGACAAATGAATGGATAAACAAAATGCGGTCCATCCAAACAATGGAATATTAGTCAGTCTTAAAAAGGGAGAAAGTCCTGACACATGCTACAACATGGATGAACCTTCAGTACATTACGCCAAGTTCAAAGAGCCAGTCACAAAAGGACAAATATGAGTCCATTTCTATGAGGTCCCTAAAGGAGTCAAATTCAGAGACAGAAAGTAGAATGGTGTTACCAGGAGCCGGGGAGAGGGAGGAATGGGGAGTGAGTCTTTAATGGGGACAGAGTTTCAATTTTGTAAGTCAAGAACGTTTTGGAGATGGATGGTGGTGATGGTTACAAAACAAGGTGAACATACTTAACATTACTGACTGGACACTCAAAGAGAGATAAGACGGTAAGTTTTAGGCTATGTGTTTCTTACCACAATTTAATTAAAATCAGCTGTATGGATGTGTTTCCATCATTAAGGCTCGTCAGGATAACTGTGTGCAAACGGTGCAGAAAGGCAGCAGAGGCAGAGTGTGTGTATCATGGTGCTTGTACCCACCCCTGAGGTTCACACGTGTGTGCGTCTGTGATCCAAGAACGGCCCATACGGTTTCTATGTGACTTAGGCACTGTTCTGGCAGGGCCCTTTATGGGAAATTCTCCAGTTCCAGGTAACATTCAATCTGCACCTTTGGATTTATGTATAAATATAAATAACACATGCTTCAAAAATGACTATGATTCACATTAATACAATTGTAAATCTAAAATTACTGCTGTAAGTGTAAATTTTTACTTCCCCCCATACCAGGAATTCTAAAGACTGAGTGTTCACCTTTCTTCCTGAAAGAATCTTAAAATAGTACTCCATTTTTAAGCATTTTTTTGGCCCCATAATCTAGAACATTCTTGACCTTCTCCCTTTGAGCAAGAAACAGCAGGCAATTCACTTCTGATCGATCTTCAGCTAACAAGCCCCAAGGGAGAAAAGTCATCTTACCTTTCAAAGGAAAACAAGTCAAGAAAGGGTAAAGGGCATAGAAACAGACATGTTGAAAATGAATTTCGCCTTTGACATTTTTTAGAAACTTAAGCTTCTTTAGGGAGATTTATCCGCCTGCTTATCATCAATTTGTTAAAGTTTGAATAGTTGCTGAAACATTAATCCTGCGTCTGACTTTGAAAAGAGAAAGGGAAAGCCACCTATTAGAGTTAAACTTGGAAGCGATTCTGTCATGAATACAATCTTTATATAACAGTGATATCAACAAAATTCAAACGTTTTAGGACCTCGGGAGTCAGTGAAAGGAATGTATATGATTTTAAGAAGCGCTTGAAGACAAGACTAAATCGCAGCCCACAACGGTGTCAACCACACTCTCTCCAGAGTACCTCCCGGACTCAACCAAGAAGAGAATTCCTGAGAAGATATCAAGACAAAAGAACAAACGGGGCACACCCTGCATTGGACGTTAGGAATTCAGATGGACAACGACATTGCTAATATTCACGAGACGTCATCCCGAAAAGAGCGAGGGGACAGCACCTGGCATCAGATCAGCCGTGGGGAACATTTCATTTAACTTCGTCTGGGTCTCTTCCACCAGCTCTTCCTTGGATATGGGGAGCTGCAGGACGTCTATGACGATCTGGGCCACCTCTAATGCCTTCTTGCCCATAACGAGGGACTTCACATCCCAGGTGAAGTTCTTTTCATAGCGAGCACAGACTTCTTGAAACACCACTGAATAGAGCGGTTCCGTATCTGCAGAAGCAAAGACGAGACAAAGATACTGAGATTTTAAGGGTGCATGCTAGGTTCACATTAAGTCTCTATCAGAGAAGTGTCTGTATACGCGGCGTAGGTCACATTCAGGGAAGAAAGCTTTCTGCGGAGACCTGTGGAAATGTTCGCAGGTCATTCGGACAAAACAAGGCCCGGGGTGGCCTCGTCAGTCTGCAGGGGTATCTCTGGAGCTACGATCCGCAAAGTTAAAAAGTGGGAGAGAAATGAAGTCTACATGATGGTTAAATTGTGTGACATAAATATGTAGTATCTGAGTCGAAATATGCACTTGGGATCATGAACTCCGTCCGAGGCTACATGAAGTCACCACCTGGCCTTCCCAAGCGTGCCTAGAGACAGGCGTGCACAAGGGTCTGCGTGTGTGGCCCTCTGCTGTTAGGGATTCCTCCCAACCGAAGCGCCTGGCTGTGGGGCTGCTGTGAAGCCCCACGTGAGAACGGACCCTCTGGACAGGCCTGAGTAGAGAAAACACACCTCCCGCGTTTCTCCTTTATTCTCACACTGCCACCATACTCACGACACTCCTGTCACCAGACATGCGGGGTTTCTTCTCACACCAAGCAATTGTGTGACACCAGCTGGGTGTCCCACAATTCAACTCAACTCTGACACCATCTTCCTGGAGTTAGCGTCAGATCCCACAGGTTAAGGGCTCAGTCCTACAAGACGGTCCCCCCAACACACACACTTCAGATGCCAACTGCAAGTCTAGGCTGTCACCTCTGCCTCTGACTGCTTGGCTGTAAGTCAGAGGTTCGATTAACTTGCTAGAGCTGCTCACAGAACTCAGAGAAATATTGTACTTACTAGATCACTGGTTCATTATAAAAGGATTTGATATAGGATACAGATGAACACCCAGATGGAAGGGATGCGTAGGGCGAGGTGTGTGGGAAAGAGCATGGAGCTTCCGTGCCCTATCCCAGCGCACCAGTCCCGCGGCACCTCCTGGAAGTTCCTCGACCCGTACTCGGGGAGATTTTTATGGAGGCTCCCTCACACAGGCATGCTGGATCATTAACTCCATTTCCAGCCCCTCCCCTCCTCCCAGGAGGATAGGGGACAGGGCTGTAAGTTCCAAGCTTCTGATCACAGCTGGGTCCTTCTGGTGCCCAGCCCCATCCAGGAGCCCACCAGAGTCACCTCATTAGAACAAACAACGCTCCTATCACCCAGGAAATTCCAAGGGATTTAGGAGCTGGGTGTCACAAACCAGGGTCAAAGACGAAACATTGGAACAAAAGATGTTCCTAGTGCTCTCATCACTTAAGACATTACAAGGGTTTTAGGAGCTCTGTGCCTGCTACCAGGGGCAGAGACCAAAAAATATATATTTTCTACTATCTCACAAGGCCTTACGACGTAATGGTGAAAGTTCAGCCTGAGAATCAGATCCCAGCAGGGCAACGTAGTTAACCTCCAGGGGCCCCCTTCTCCCATTAACAGGAGGTGAACAGTACTACTGGTAATAATAGTACTGATACTACTAACATATAGTATAGTCAATTATATACAATATAATTGAGAGAACTATCCATATTTATATTTATTTATACTAATGTCTTTATATATTTATATTTAATATATTAACAGTATTAATGGTACTCATACTAGTACTCATACTAGTACTACGAGAGTACAGTAGTACTCCTGTGAGAACCACCCACCTTCAGAGGCTGGATGTGACATTCTCAGAACAGTACTGCCTCTGACTCTTGGGGTGGGCTCATTAAATGCTAGCTAGCTGTCGTCACAAGTGTCGTCTTCACTGTTTCCATCATGGACCTTTCTAGAAAGATCAGTTCACTGAAAATCCAACTAACACCCAAGCGGCCTACTAGAAGGCAGCACTGACGATGAAGAGCGGCACCTGAGAACTGATGAACGTCTACCAAATGTGACCATTTCGAGACCAGGCGAGCCACATGGGGCTGAGTGCTTTTTGGTGACACTCGGCCCAGGTGCCCAGATGACAGCAGAAAGGCTTTGTCAGGAGGTCGAGGCAGGGCCCTGGCCTTCCTGTTGGCTGCAGCACCGACACAGGCCTTCAGCGGAAGAGCAGATACACAGCCTCATTTGAAAAAATTCCAGTTCCGATGTAGTTATGAGTTGACCACCCTAACTTAACATTAAAATCTCATACGGGTCAAGAAGCAACATTAATGGCACACACTCCGTACTGAATTTGTAGTTTGACCCACTATGGTTCCTGAAAAGAGCTGAGCGATTTAAATGGCTTTTAACTGGTCTTCCCGCAAGGAGATGGAAAAATACAATCCTGGTGCCTAACTACTACTTCCTTTTCCTTTAAGGTAATGTTTGGGAAACTCAGCACACAGCGAAGAAAAGATGGACAGAAAGAGAAGGGAGAGGGCTGTGTGTGGACATGACAGAACCTATGAATCAACAGATGTGTCAATATAGTCACAGTCATACAGACATTCATACATCTATAAGCACACGGGTTTACACACCTCCACGAGTGCCTGAATCCGTTTAGAAAGTTGGCAGGGTATGAACTGCTCAGGAATGAGACAGCTATGGCAGGTTTGACCCCGGAGTGTCTGCTCCTCCCCAGACACCCAGTCTGAGGGCTGTCTGTGGCGCAGGCAGCGCCCCGAGTCTGCGGATGACAGGAGGCAGGACGCTGTCTCTTCTGAGCCATTGCAACTCTGCTGTCACCTGGGCTGTATCATTCGCATCCTTCTCACGGACGGTGAAGGGCCACCGGAGCAGTAGACATACACCACCTTTGTGCCACAGGCATGACCCCAGGCTAAGGGCAGTTCTTTTGTAACAGAAAGTCTCCCACAAGGGCAGCTACAGCCTCGACCTCAGGTGGCCTCTGAACCTCTACCTCAGTTGGCATCTCTAACCAGGGGCGTCTGCTGCGGCTTCCACGGCTCTGTGCTCACTCAGCCACGGAAGGCTCATGAACTCAGCAAGGGTGCTCCGACTGCCAGCTTTGTGGGCATCATCCAGTGCAAGATATCCTCCCGGTCCCCGGCTCACTGCAGGGACTGCAGAATCTGGCTCTTCCTGGTTGGACGGGGCGGAGGCAGGCGCCCTCGCTCCCTCCCCGTCAACTCTGAGGACCCGCGCTGGCTGCCCCACGTGAACCTGGCTCTTCCCTCTGCCTTCCAGGTGGGCCGTGCCCCCTGCTGGCTTCTCCAGGCTGCTGGCCCTGCCCCTCCTCTCACTGCCCTTCTAACCGTGTTGTGCTTCCCCTGGACCGATCCTGGACCCGCAGCCCCATGGAGGGATGCTTTGGCCTCGATAGCGACCAGGAACAGAAAAAGCTTTTCCTTTCCCTCTGCTTTTCGAGGCAAAACCACCCATACACAGCCACGTATCAGGTACAATTTCATCTTCAGCACTTGCACTGTTTTGACCCCTGCTTTTCCACCGCAGGCTGGATTTTATGGGGACGCAGTAAAACACACACAACAAACAGATCTCAGAACCTCCACTGTCGTGGGTAGTCGAGACTGCACTGCCATGATTGCAGGATAAGTGCCTGCTTTTTGTTCTGTTCTGTTTTTGGTAGGACTTTAAGAAGAGTCTTCCTTCCTGGAGTCATCTAAGAAGCAGCCAGTGTTTGGGTAATAACCAGAGTGGCTCAGGGTTTTCTTTCTAGCACCGACCGTGCACTTAGTCACACACTAGAGGGAAGGGCCGGCCCACGCCTGTCATCGATGGTGAAAAAGCCACCTCGGGTGGAGCGTCACCTGTAATGCACGCTCCTTCTCTGTTCTTCCCTGGGAGGGGAAAGGAGTGAGCCTCTCAGGGCACGGAGACGGATGGACGGGCGGTGAGGTGGGACGCTTCACTTTCTTCCTGAACGTATTTTCTTCTAGTAGTTGAGAGAGGAAGACTCTGAGAAAAAGAAGCTGCAGGCACCACACAAGTGAGAAATCAGTGTCGAGTCTGAAAGACAAGCGGGCAAGGAAAAGGAGCAGAGGCAGGGAGGGAAGACGCACGTACCATTTGGGGCCTCTTGCTAAAGCAAGTGGCTGAGGAAGAAGAAAGGAGCATGAAAAAAATACTGATTTCGAATTTGGAACAATAACTATATCCTTTTAAAATGCTTTAAACAGTGCTTATTTGAAGCTTAGAAACTGACAGTCTTAATTTAAAAGACACAGACCAGGGGATTATAAATCCGTATGACGTTGCGCAGACAGCCACTTTTCTTCACAATTTAGATAAAATCATCCCAAATCCTCGGTGAATAAGCAAGGATCTAAACAAGCAATTAAAGGCCTCAGATCTGAGGATGGCTACCCCAGCTGATGACAGCATAGTTGGAATTAAAGGGACAGCATTTTGAAAGGAGACAAGTCTCCAGAAGTTAAAATGAAAGAGCATAAAATAGCTGTGCCGAGCTGTCAAATGCATATGCTCCCTGGCTCACGAGTTTCAGGCTTTTCAACTTGCTTCTGTGTTATTTTTCACAGGACACTCAACACGGTCTTGAACACGCTACAGCCACATCAGCCACTACCTTCCTTAGGCGTGTTAGAAAAATATTCCGCATAAAGGAGAACCTCCGTCCTCGATGGAACCCAGGCAGCTCTCTGGGCAGACGCTGCAGCTGAAGGGATCAGGTGGGTGGAAACAGGAGGGCATCAGATGGGAGATGGACATGACCACCCGGGCCCGGAGGCCGAAAGGTTGCATTTCATCGGAGTAGCACGCTTGGTCCGAGGTGGGAAATGCAAGGCCTCCGAGTTTAAATTCAGTGACCTGTTAGAGAAGGCCTCACCGCCCCTGCAGGAGGATACACAGGTGGCCTGCTTTGTCTAAGGCTGAGGTTCTATAATGGTAACGTAATTAGTAACATCTCTTATCACTGAGCATGTATTGAAATGTTTGCTGAGTCCATCCCTGGTTCTCAGAGGACGGCATCAGTTTGCGTTTTACCCCATATAGGGTGAGAGGTGAGGGCATTTCCCCACTTCTCCCTTGCGGGAAACTGCATTCCCTGACCACGCACGCAGCCACCGAATTCCACTTTTAAAAACCATGAGTTGCATGATTTAAAAGCGAAACACCTTAATCAACCCGTCACGAGCAAGCATCGATTAGAGGACCTGGTTGTCTGGCCCACCTCATTTTCATTTCCATACCAGATCTACAATGAAGGACTGGGAGAAAGCAAGGGTGTCAGGAATCTGAGGGATGAGATATGAAGTCCCAGCTCAGCCACTTTTTAGCTGCACATCCTGGGAGGAGTTTCTTAACCTCTCTGACTTGTAGTTTCTGTTGGGGGAACTGTGATAAACAGCCGATAGCCTGCAGATTCAGGGGGGTCAGAAGACTAGGTATGGAGGGGAGCAGCAGGTGCCCTGAAGCCAGGTGGCCTGGATTTGAGGCCCTGCTCCACAGCTGACCAGCTGCTGAAGTCTCCCAAAACGTGCTCGGCCCCCCCTTGCTGGGCCTTGGTTTACCTCTCTGTAAAGTGGGGATAGGAACACCCTCACACACCTTCTTGGCGGTTGGTTGTGTCAATTAAGTGGGATAATCTATGCAGAGCTCTGAGCATCGTGCCTGGCCAGAGCGAATGCCCGGCACCAGCGTGGGGAATAGCCGGGGGGACATCTGCTTCGCAGCTGCTCTGCGGAATGCTCTTAGTCGTCATTTGTGAGTGAAGAGGAAATGACAAGACCCACTTTCTCTCTGTACCCCCAGGCTCCACTAATGGCAAAGATAGGTTTAATCTGAGAAATTAAAGTGCTCGTACCAAAGCACCATCTTACTTAAAAAACAAACAAACCCAAACCATTAACTATTTGGAATTCATTCACAAAAGTATTGCATAAATGCTTGTTAACTAACTGTGCAGCCTGGTAGAGGAACATAATTCCTCATCCCCAATTCCATAATCCATAAACTTCTGGAAAGAGAAGTTTTCATTTAGCAGCAAAATCTGACCTGCACTAGCATGAGGGGGTTTTAATATTTATCACACGTGGTGTGAATCTTCACAAACTGCTCTACAGAAACATCAATGGGTTTGATTATGGGTGCTACCCCGGACCCCGTCACCTGAGAGTATATACATCACAGAACATATGCATTCTAACATCTCTTTTAAAAATTAAAAAATATAAATACAACTGGCTCCAGAGGTTTCAGAAAATGGAGTCTGAAGCCACATTGGTTATAGCCTCCTAGCCAAGTTACACCGTGCACACCTTGCACTCCTTGAATAGAGTGATTTAATGCCTTTTTCAAAACTTAATATATCTTGAAAATAGTCTTACTTTTATTATTTCCAATTATAAAAAAATAAAGGGGGGCAGTGATGTAAAGCCAGTGTTTTGTTGTTACAGACAGGTTAGTTCCTTAAAGATACACAGTACGTTTTCACATGGAAGGGCCCATCTTGAACTAACATCAAATTATCACAACCTGGCAGAGGTGAAGATGCAGCAGACTGCACGCCTTCTCTGACCCAGAAATGTAGCAGTGTTTCTGAACGTGGTGAAAACTACATATTTTAAATGTGAAATGGCTTTAATAATGAAAACCCAGCATACAGTACATTTTGATAAAAGGGGTGGTGTCATTTTTCTAAGCCATTTTGAGAGTACACAGTAGGTAACTGGTAATTGTTGAATAGATTTTTTTTCTTTAATTCACTGAGTTTTTTCACCTAAGATATTCTACCACTGGTTTCCCTAATCCCCTGGTTCTCAAAGTGTGGTCCCTGGATCAGCGGCATCAGGAATGAGACAGAAACAGGCCTTGCTGAGTTAAATGAACGAGTGATCACGAGTGAAAGGCTCATTAATGTTTGCTGAAAAAACAAACAAAGGAACAGTCAAATATCTGCAAAGGTAAGGGAAACTTTGCAAAAAAGAATGATTAAGAAAATGCGAGTATATACCAGAATGTCCTTCCCAGCTGAAGACCTACTGAAATGTCACCCTCAGCTAACCCCCACCAGCTGGTATCCAGGAAACGTCCCAGCCCTGAAAACAGACGTCAGGCAGAGGGACGTCAGAAGCCGCACACAGTCCTGGGAAACAAGAGGATTTGGACCTGAGATGACGAGAAGACTGCTGACCAACAGGATGTGACCTGCTGACAGCTTGCAAGGGCTCTAGCCCGTGGCCACTAACATTCCCCGTGCTTCATGCACATGGGAGAGAGCCTTTCATCGTCTTCCCTGTAGCGGTTTAACTGTTACTAGTAGGCCTGCATTTAAAAGGCAGTGCTTCCTTGAGTTTAGGAATGTAAAGAAAAAAAAAAAAAAAATCAACCCTTAGTATCATAAACCAAGATGTTGTGGACGTGGGTTGACAATGTAAAACCAAAACTGTAAAACTTCTAGAAGAAAACACAGGAGAACATCTTTGGTGTGGTTGGGTTATACAAAGTTTTCATACACAGAATATAAAAAGCAAGAGCCTTAGGAGAACATATGGATAAAGGGGCTTTCATCAAAATTGAAAGACACCGGTAAGAAAACAAACAGCAAGCCACAGACTGAGAGAAAATATTTGCAACACACACGACTTGTATCCAGAATAAACAAAGAACCAAACTTCACAGCTCAATGACGAGACAAACAATGTGTAGTAGATGGAATAATAGTCCCCCAAAGACACCCATTCCCCAATCCCCAGAACCTGTGACCATCTTACCCTACATGGCAAAATGGACTTTGCAGGTGTGATTAAGTCAAGGATCCTGAGATGGGGAGACGATTCTGGATGATCTGGGTGGGCCCAAAGTCAACACAATGGTCTTTATAAGAGGGAGGCGGAGGGTCAGAATCAGAGGAGGTGTGAGGACAGAAGTAGAGGTTGGGTGATGCAAAGCCACCAGCCAAAGAATGTGGGTGGACTCTAGAAGCTGGAAAGGCAAGAGAACAGATTCTCCTCTAGAGCCTCCAGAAGGAAAGCAGCCATGTCAACACCTTGACTTTTGCTCACCAAGACTGATTTTGGACTTCTGGCCTCCAGGACTATGAGATCATAAATGTGTGTTGTTTTAAGCCACTATTTGTGATAATTTGTTACGGCAGCAATAAGAAACTAATGCAGAACCCAACATAAAATCCACTTTGGAAAACAGTTTGGCAGTTTCCGAAAAAGTTAAGTATGTGGGGGCCAACCCAGTGGTGGAGCAGTTAAGTTCATGCGCTCCACTTCTGGCAGCCCGGGGTTCGCAGGTTGGGATCCCAGGTGCTGACCGATGCACCGCTTGTCAAGCCATGCTGTGGCGGCATCCTATAAACTAGAGGAAGTTGGACACAGAGGTTAGCCCAGGGCCAATCTTCCTCAGCAAAAGAGGAGGATTGGCAACAGATGTTAGCTCAGGGCTACTCTTCCTCAGGGGGAAAAAAAAAGTTAAGTATTGCATACTGTACAACCACTGGCAATAAAAAGGAAAAAAACTATTAGTAGATGCAATAAAATGAATGCATTTCAAAAAAATTATGCTCAATGTAGGAAGTCAGATAAAAGAGGAGTATATATTGTATGCTTCCATATAAAATTCTATGAAGTGTAAACTGATGTGTAGTTTTGGAACCAGACTGGCAGTTACCTTGGGACGGCATGGACGGAGGGAGAAACTGCAGAGGAACACAAGGAAAACTGGGGGAGTTTTGGAAACATTTGTTACTTGAGTGTGGAAATGGTTTCACAGGTAACGACATGATAAACCTGATCCCACTGTGCACGTCTAACTACCCCTCAAGTTCAAGCAGATGAAAGCCTCCTAGGACCCCTCAATTTCCGTTCACAAAATGTCATTTCTATATTGTTGCAGAAGAAATTTGCTGATTCCATTAAAATCCTATCTTCATGTCCTCAAAACATTGGCAATCTTGCACAAAACTGACTGCCTCTCCAGGATTGGAGGCAATCTGAAGCACTGTTGAGAGGGATATTCCACACACTTGAAAGATCCCCCAACACGTAAAACACGGCCCTTGCCACTGATTTCAGAGCTGCGTTAAAAGCCCAGCTGTGGTACGACTAGACAGATGAATTAAGATTTCCCTTGAGTAGAACAGACATCGAGAACTAGTTTGTAGACGTCCCTGGGTTCAGCCCACGGCTATCGGGGTGAGAATGTGGGGGATATAGGACAGGTTGCACGAAGATGGTTCTCTGTCAGCAAAAATCATAGGTGTCTTAGAAACCATGTCAGTTGTGCCCAAGGACAAAGACAGTGTTGCCTCATATCTTTGGCCTAGGCAGAAACAAAGACTGTATTAGGATATGAGGAGTGAAATGACCTTTCCTTGGGGAGATGCTATCTTGGCAGATGTGAATAATGGCCCCTTAAAAATAAAACCGGAAAGACTCCTACCGCTGTCCTTAGTCCTGAAGCAAATGAGAAGGGCACAGACCACAGCGGGGGGTCCGTGGGCCTTCTCTACTCAAGTGATGCAGGCCAGGTGGACTGTCTTAAGGGCGACAAGATGACGCTCATCATGTTCCCTGCTGAGGGGCACAGATGGGTGAGCAGAGCAGTTGGAATGTTTATGTCCCCCCAAAATTCATGTTAATTCATATGTTATCCCTAACATCCAATGTAATGGGATATGGAGGTGGGGCCTTTGGGAGGTGATGAGATCATGAGGGTGAAGCCCGCATGGATGGTATCAGGTCCCTTATAAAGGACTCCAGAGATCTCCCTCGCCCCTTCCACCACCCGAGGACATGGCAAAAAGACGGCCGTCTCTTGGGTGGCCCAGGAAGTGGGCCCTCACCAGACACCAAATCTGCTGGTGACAGTGGCGACGCCAGGACTCACTCACACACCAGAGCACGAGTGGAGGGCGGGTGGGTGCTATCCCATGTGGGATGCAGTCAAGAAGGACGAGATGTCTTGGAGCAGCTCAGAGTATCTAACAGTTCCCAGCCCTGGATGCACGAGGCTGTGAATGATGACCACGGTCTTCCCCGGTAAATCCCAGATGCCCCTGGACACCCGCCAGGTCGAGCACAGGTGTCCCCAGATAGCTAAGGGGTGCAGCTAAAGGATGCCTCTCCTTGTTTTTTTTAAAGAAAGGGTAAGACATGGACAATGAAGATAAAGAACAACAAGTCATGCTTTTCTTCAAGAGAATATTTTAACTTAGCAGATGTGGCAAGGTAATAGAGGAATGCCACACTTCTCTTCGTTTCCAAAATGGTTCTTTTTCCAAGAGAAACTTGTGATGTGTTCCCTGCATCTAAGCCTCCCCTTCTTCACCGTCTCCGGCTGTCTGATCACCTACCATGACGCACCGCGCTTCTTCCTGCCATCAGAGAGAGAGACTGAAAGTGATGGGGAAAGGCCAGGTGTCGGCAACTGCTGGCTCTGCAGCCAGAGGCAGGGGAGGGAGACAGAACGGGTCCCAAGAAACGGAAGGGACTGGTGAGTGGGAAGTCGGCAGCAGAGGGGCAGGAGGCAGAGAGGGCGACGATTACTGAGCCCTGACAAACTGCAACATTAGGAGACAAATATTCTCTAAACGGGGCGGGACATTCGGGAAAATAAGTGTGGAATTTGGTAGTGATAATTAAGTGCTTTTCACGTTAAAGATCTCCCAAACTTGGGGGCCGCCCGGTGGCGCAGCGGTTTAGTCCGCGCTTGGCAGCCCAGGGTTCGCGAGTTCGGATCCCGGGCGCCCGCCGACGCACTGCCTGTCAGCCACGCTGTGGCGGCGTCCCATATAAAGTGGAGGAAGATGGGCACGGATGTTAGCCCAGGGCCAGTCTTCCTCAGCAAAAAGGGGAGGATTGGCGACGGATGTTAGCTCAGGGCTGGTCTTCCCCACAAAAAAAAAAAAAAAAAAAAAGATCTCCCAAACTCATCCACGAAGAAACTTTATCAATTATTTTCTGATGTTTAAGAATACGTCACTGATATATAAAAGCTATTAGGCCAGTTTAAAACTAAGAAAATGAGGTTTAGTGAGTGTCAATGATTTATTCCAGGTCACCGAGCTCACCTATGGACCATCCAGGATTGAAACTGAGACTTGTACACGCAAATCCCATGAGATCTTGTTTCAAGGCACGGCCTCCGCATACACCCCTTATCCCTCATCAGTTTGGTGCCCTGGGACTACAGCAGTGGTTCTTCAGGTGTGGTACCCAGACCAGCAGCATTGGCATCTCCTGAGAGCTTGTGGGACATGCAAATTCTCAGATCCACTCCAGACCTGAACCAGAGAGCCTCGGGCCCCAGCAATCTGCGTCTTAGCAAGCCCTCCAGAAGAGTCTGATGCCTGCTCACATGTGAGAACCACGGGACGAAAATTCCATTGGCATCCATGGCAACTACACAATCTAGAATGTTTCTTATTATCACTATGGCTACTAAAATAATCAGTAACGGAGAGCCAACAATTGTTGGGCACTTCTCATGGGATGAGTGCCCCTGAAATCTTCGGCAACCCTGTCTGGTATGTACTAGCAGTACACCGTACCCAATTTTCAGATGGGCAGACTGACGCTTGGAGGGCACACTGTCTGAGATCATATAGAAAGTAGAGGGTCAACTGACTTTGTTCTGGTGTCCTAGTTCCTACTCTCTCACTATGCAAACCTGTTTTGCAAAGGTTTATAGCTCCTAAGAATATCCCACATTAGCCAACACCTAGATTTTCACAGGTGTTGGAGATTTTCATCTCCTTAACCCTATACTGGCCAGCCCTGGGGGTCGAGTGGTTAAGATTTGGTGCTCTCACTGCCGCGGCCTGGGTTCATTTCCCCGTCAGGGAACCACATCACTGTCTGTCGGTTGTCATACTGTGGCGGCTGCATGTTGCTGTGATGCTGAAAGCTCTGCCACCGGGATTTTAAACACCAGCAGGGTCCCTCATGGTGGACAGGTATCAGTGGAGCTTCCAGACTAGGAAGAAGGACCTGGCCACCCACTTCCAAAAAATTGGCCACGAAAATCCTGTGAATAGAAGCAGAGCACTGTCTGATAGAGCAGTGGGAGGTGACAGGATGGCGCAAAATCACCAGGCAGGGTTCCCTGTGCTGTCCATGGGGTTGCCAGAAGTCGGAATCCACTCCACGGTAGTAAAAACAACAAAAAACCCCAAACTTCCTCATTTTGCAAATCTAGGCTCCAGGTTTCCCATTTTTCCCTGTTTAATTCCATCTCACTGGAAAAGACGAACCTGGAAGGTTATAGCAGCCACACTTTGGTATAGTATTCCCTGAATTTGAAGATAACTTACTCGGCTGAGGGAATTAACTGAAATGATTACCAGGGTCTTGCAAAGAGCGAGCTGACAGCCGAGGGCTCGAGAGTAAGTTCTCTCAAAGGTTTCTCTTAAGCCCTGGAGCAGAATTGATCGCAGTGGAGCACAGAGGGTTCCCTGAGGTCACTGAGTCCTACAGGGACCAGCGGCTCATGGACAGTCATCTATTCCTTTCTTACAGAGAACATATCCCTGAAAAGGCTCATTTTCCTTTCATCTGCCCCATCTTACTCTTATCCCAAAACCTTCTACGAACACAACCCTCGGCCCCTCCACCCAGTGGAAGAAACAGAGGCAATAGCGCCAAGCAAAATCTAACGAGATCCGTGACTGAAAAAGTAGAAGGAGATAGTGTGTTCACTCCCATATGGTAGGGTCACTTGAGAAATGAAGACAAAGGATTAGAGTTTGAAAACCACAAACAACACATGTTCTGTGCCAGGAAATCAATGAAGTGGGCCTTTGAGTTTCACATGCCCATCACCTGTCTAGGTGACGATGGGTTATGCCAGCTCGTGAGGGTGTCTCTCCCCCATGGAGGCTATTGAAAAATCGTGCTCTTGCATCTGGGATTATGGGAACCTTTCCTCATTATGTCAGTGCGTTCTGTCTTGGTGGGGAAGCAGGGGTGAAAGTCAGGTGTGGAAGGAGGAATGGTTTCATTGGCCGAATCTTCTTCAGTGAGAGCTGCCTTATCAAGCACAGGAGTGTTGGGGGTAAGCACTGGGGAAGCTTCAGGAAGCTTTGTCCATGGAGGAGGTAGAGGGACTGTGAAGAGTACATGCTTGGGGGCCAGGCAGACGTGGATTCGCATGCTGGTTTTGCCGCTTCCTAAGGGTGTCACCTGTGCAAGGAAAAAGCCTGCTGCAAACTCAGCTTCCACAATGGTGCAATGGGGATAACGCTCCCTGCCACCTATGGTGGTTTGGGGATGAAGTATGGTGTTAGGTGTAAACTGTCCAGAGAGAGCATGTGCTCAACACACGGTGCTTATCCCAAGGTGAGGTCGGAAAGAAAGCCCAGGGTAAGAAAGTGCTTCTCCTGAGAGGGTCTCAAGAGGGTGCACATAAAAATCTATGGAGAAGAGTCGCTAATGAAAACACAGGCCAAGCAACAGGAGAAGGGGACCCCGGCTGGGCCTTGTCTGCAGAAGGGCATGCCCCATGCCTCTGGAGCGCCTGTCTCCAGTCCCAGCCTTCCCCAGGCGGGCACACAGGAGCAGAAACACGGGGCGGTGCCACTTACCCCACGGAGCTTCAGGTGTCGCCCCTCCACGCCCACATCGTCCCAGCTAAAAGCAGGTTCCGCTCCTCTGTTACTTTTAATTATGGGGGAGGTGGGCTGGAAGGGATAATTTAAGAGAAGAGCAGGTACCCTGGCTCCCAGGGGTGACGGCCTGCCCCATCCATGGAAACAGTGAGGCTCCTCAGACAGAAAGGACCACAGGTAGGTGGCCCGGGGGGGAGGCAGGGGTGTGGAAGGGGCTGGGGCCAGTGGAGGTTTCCTGCTGGTGACAGAACCATGCGGCTTCTGCTCAGAGGGCTCTCTTTCTGGTTGGCTGTGTGATGGGCCCTCCTGCTGCCACAATGGCGGTGGTAGGAGGATAAAGAGCCGTTGGTCTGGATTTACAAATTCAAGAGATCTTGAAGTTGAACTGTCCAAATGAGAGTGAGTCTTAAATCCTGCAGATATTGGGATTAAAATCATGTCTTTACATTCATTTATGCAAGAAGCTGATATATGTAACAAAGAGGAAAGAGCCCAGATGGATACTGAATCATATCACTCTATGCTGTATACACGCATACTGTTCTCCTCTCTCTTTCTAAAGGCAGATTTTAGCAGTAGATCGCATGCACAAAGAAGGCTTTTCAAATAAGTTTTTTCTAGTCCCAGATACTGATGACCTCTCCCTTTCCTATACCTTTTTCCTTCTCACTTTTCCTACGTGGATTTTTCAAAGCAGAATCTCAGAAGGTGCAGATGCTGATTAAAGCTTGCTTTCCTATTTCCTGTAAGGGGGCAGCAGGTATTTTATGGAATGGCATATTTATCTCCCCCTTTTTCTGAATCCGGGCTCCATCAGCAGGAGTCATCCTGTTGCAGCTTCTGTCTGGGGCCAACACCATCCGAGCACCACTAAGCGTGAGGGTGCAGGACTCGGGGAGATCGCTCCTCCTTTCCTCTTGGGATGAGTTACAAAGACTGTGCCGACACAACACGTTGGGATTCAGATTCTGATCACCCACGTGCAAACCAAAGTATATTTAGAAGGTAAAATGTAAGAAAGCATATTCCTAGAGTATGTAATGCCCCCCTTACCATGCAGCCCACATAAAACAGCGATAATGTTAGGGTAAAAACACACTCAATGACTTTCTCCAAAAAGACTTCTCCCTGGGTCAAACTCACTTGAGACTATTACTAGAGTCATGTTATGACTGAGTATGAATCTCCCTTCTCAATCAACGTGACTTTCAATATTTGAATAGAGCTTACCAAATCAAAAATGTTCTAACCGAAGGTGGCATTAATCCAAGCATGAGTATAGATTGTTACTTTATTTTTTGTTTTGGAAAATTTCATCAAGCAAGGTTTGGAAATACTAAAAAAATGCAATACCTTTTATACATGAATGTTTGTTTTTTGGTTCACTATCCAACGACCAATTCAAAAATTTCTTTGGCGATCCTTCTAAATCATGCTAAATTGCTTTAAAATGAGATGATGAATAGTGATCCTATAACACTGTTTTTTTTAATACCTTAAAGTGCTGGTTCACAAATGCGGGATGATTTTGTCCACTGGGGGATATAAAAGAAGATAAATGTGTTTTCGGTTTGTAAGTCTTTTTTTCTCTTATCTGATTTAAAAAACAACTGCACAAAACAATAATTATAAATCTCTGTTGATGTGCACATAATGTATAAAGATGTAATCTTTATGACAATAACAGCACAAACAGGGGGGTGGGAATGGAGGTACATAAAAGCAAAGTTTTGTATACTATTTAAACCAAGTTGGTATTAATGCAAACTAGATTGTTGGAAGTTAAGATGTTAATTGTAATCCTCAGAGCAACCACTAAGAAGGTAACTAAAAAATATATAATAAAAGAAATGACAAGAGAATTAAAATGGTACACTAGAAAATATCTAGTTAACTTAAAAGGCCGTAATGGAGGTATAAAGGAACAACAAAAAATAAGACATACAGAAAACAAACTACCATACAGAAATCCTATCAATAATAGCATTGTATGTAAATAGCCAAAAACCCCAATTAAAAGGTAAAGACTAGTAGAATAGATTCTAGTTGTGCTAGTCACAACAACATGATCCAACTATATGCTGTCTATACAACACATTTTAGATTGAAAAGTGTGAAAAGGTTAAAAAGTAAAAGGACGGAAAATACATCCCATACAATCAGCAACCAAAAGAGAGCCAGACTGGGTATGTCACACAAGACAGACAAACATTTTTACTGGAAACAAAACAAAGAAACTTAACAGAAATGTTTTACAATGAGAGGTCAGGCCAACAAGATGCAACAAATATAAACATATATGAACCTAATAACACAGCCCCAAAATACATGAAACAAAAACTGACAAAACTGAGGTAGAAATAGAAGATTCAACAATAGTAGTTGGAGACTTTGATACCATACTTTCAACAATGGATAGAACAACTAGACTGAAAATTAACAGGAAATACAAGACTTGATTTGAAATACTTAACTACTTAAACACCATAAACCAACTAGACTTGGCAGACATCTATGGAACACTCCACCCAACTGTAACAAAACACACATTCTTCTCAAACACACCTGGAACATTCTCCAGGAAAGACAATCGGCTCAGCCAGAAAACAAGTCTCAATAAATTTACAAAGGCTTGAAACCATACAAAATGTATCCCCAATCAACAGTGAGATGAAATTAGAAATCAGTAACAGAAAAAAATTGGGGAAATTCAAAACTTGTGGAAATTAAGCCACACACACCTAAATATTCAGTGGTCAGAGAAGAAATTACAAGGGAAATCAGAAGATACTTTGGGATGAATGAAAATGAAAACACAACATACCAAAATCTAAGGGATGCAATGAAAGTAGTGCTTAGAGGAAAGTTGATGGCTAAAAATGCCTCTATTAAACAACAGGGAGAGGCTCCTCAGACACAGAATTAAGGCTGGTTCCATGTCCATTTTCTATGTCACATTGGTATATGGCCTTATAAGGTGCTACTGTAAGTCAGACAGAGTACATGAAAGATCTCCACCATTCAATCAGGTATCATTTCAACAGCCCCCCCTAGGACTTGCATGGACCTGGCAGCGTAATAAAAGAATGTAGAATTCTTGTCGGGTTCAAAAATTATTGGATTTAAGTGGAAATACATATGTTAAGAAATGCAAAATCTAGTCAGCTGGGTGGGAATGGAAGATACCTGGGAGGGGACCGGTTTTCCCTAATGGACAGACACCTCTCAACTTCTCAAACATTCAGAGATATTTAAGAGAAGGAAGGCCACTGAATTAATTTTTGTGTGTTATTTATTATTTTATTACTTGTACTCTTTAATTGAATTTGGCCTATTGGGGCAACCATGCCGTAAATAAACTTTTAAACGCATGCTTATGTTACCAATTTTCACTCACAAATTAAGACGATATTAAGGGAACTCTATTGGGACAGTTAAGTGAACTTTATGTTTATCATTTTTGTAAAAACTTCATTTATTAGGCTTAAAGTGATTGTTGGTTGTATAAAAAGGTTTCGGTTGTTAATTCAGATGAGGAAAGTACTCAAGAAGGAAATAAAATATATTAGCTTTATAAATGTGGCTTAATGAGCATAAAGGTGTTTAGGTTTATAAAAAATTTGTCAATAGAGTCAAACACTGTTATGGCCCCTTAACAGTGAAGGTTAAAAGCTACAAGATTTGTAAACAGAATAAGCAGAAATTAAATGTTTAAGGAACAGGTATGTTTTTGAACTTCTAACGTTAATAGTTGATAAATTTTCAAAACCAAAGCATACAGAAGCCAACTCAGAAGACAGGAAATCCATCAGTAATATTACGCACCTATGATGCCCCAACCGTGTGTGTGTCAGCTGTAGAAGAGCAGGGAGTGAGAAAGGGCTGGAACCCAATCGCACCACAGGCAGAGAGTCACTGCCCTAGGGCAGAACTATGCTGCTGGCACTCCAAGCTGGTAGGCAGAATGGAGTTTCCCATAATCAATAAGAGGTGGCCAGCTGGAAATAAGACAGCTCCACGGGTATGGAAAGGGTTTTCTGAACATGGGTATGGATATGTAGTTTCTATTTCCAACATTTCTCTCTGGGGAAACGTGTTCTGATTATCTAACACCTCACACCTAAATTATTTGAGGCCCTTTGCTTACAGGCTAATGTCAATGCAAATGAATGATGACACGGACAAAATTCAGACAGCCATCAGATGAAAGAGCAGAGCCCAAGGTGATCACTCATGAATAATCAAGAATATGTATAAATTAGATCATAAGTTCCCAGGCCAAGCCCCCACCATCTCTTTTCTGTAACTGGTAACTCTTTATTAAGTATAATTACACTTAAATGCAGCTGGACTGTGAGCTCCTGCAGGTGAAATGACGAGGTGAGCATGGTTCTTATGTGGGAAGACAGGACAGAGAGTCCTTAGCCTTTGGCAGATCTGGCAACCACTACTTTGAACGTAATTAGAGAAAGCAAGGACATACGAAAGAGGTGCCAGGATGTCATTAGTTATACCTCGACATTTCATTAACCACACTTACAGATCACAGGGTGCACAGCAAATGACATCCCTGGTTTCTTTTCTAGTTTCTGTTCTCATATTGCCTGCGCTGTATCGAAAATGAAATGTGGAGAGAAGGGAGTGGTCTCCTGTATTGGATCCAGCTCGTCCCCGCCGTGTCACCTAACATTTATCCACCCACGCACACAAACAGGTGTTCAGTGATTGGGGTTTCTCCATCGACCAGCACTCCATGTCTGCACACTGTTGTAAGTGCTCAGACTTCAACAGTCCCCAGAACCGCCCCAGATCCAACCTTCATGGAGAACACAGTCTGGAGGCCAATGTTTTGCTCATGGATTTGCTCCCAGCCCCAAGAGAGTCAGGCCGAGCTCTTCCATGCCTTCGGAGGACTGTGATCATTTCACCTGCCCCAAGTCCCCACTGGAAAAGAGGAACTGGATGCAAAAACTGTCGCCAGCAATGACCGCCTGTCTGGGAAGTCCCACTTATTTATTATTTCAGCATATCAACAGCCTCGACTTTTAGTTCAGAATATGATCTCTTTCCTTATTCAAGGACTTAGACTCTTTAAAGACGCCACCTCTGGGCAAGACAGCTTTGGTGAAGGCAAAGGAAGGTGCCATCCTAACCTCCTTACCGGCGGAAACGTCTTACTCGGACAGTGCAGAGCGTGTGCTGTGCCTTCTGACGCAGCGAGCACTGACTGGCGTGAAGAACTACTTCGGGTGTAAAGCTATGGGTGACAAAACACAGCATCTCCCTGATGTTCGCAGCCAAGGTGGAGCAAGAAGGAAGAGAGGGAACGAGAACACTTCGACGTGGTGAAAACCCGCACACATCAACACATCCACAAAGACTGAACCCCAAAGGGCAGGCTTTGACGCAGAGGTTAAGGAGAAATCAGAGGGCTGAGGGGAAGTCTGAGAATGAGCGAGGATCTCGACCTGCTCCCTCTGTATCAGAGTAGCATGCTCTCCTCCTGGCTTCCAAATTCATTTCTTTCCTCTATTTCCATGGAAAACAAAACAAAACATACAGCAAAACACGGCGGGGATGTAAGTTAATATAGCTAAACGTCTAGATCCTTCCTTCCTTGACTAACTCTCCACCTCTGTGAGTGTGCATTATATGTGGGATGGGGGACTTCAAAATGTAAATTTAAAATGTCTTCTAGGTACCATCCAAAGATGGGTCTAGGTGGATGGCCATCTATTTCAGTTTTCTTCGTAGGGTGACAGCACCCAGGGTTTTGTCTGCTTTCAATGGGAAACGATGGTAGTTTCCATCCACGATGTCATCCTAAAAAGTCGCCCAGACTTTCCGGTGACTCAGACTCAACATGTCCACATGCCCGGAACAGAACTCCTCACTTTTCTAAAGCCTTATTGCTCCCTCTGGTCTGTACTTCAGAACAAGCCAGTGCTATTCACCCAAGTCAGATGGGAATCTTCGCCAGCTCCTTCTCCCTCACTCCCTCCAAACCCAGCTGTCAACTTAACAGGCTCTGAATCAGGCGTCTCCTCTTCTTTCATGCCAACCCTTTGTGCCCCTGTACTGGGATGAATGGTGGCCCCCAAAAAGATGTACCCACATCCTAACCCCCTGAAACCTGGGAATGTGACTTTATTTGGAAGAAGGGTCTTTGCAGATGAGATTAAGTTAAGGGTCTTGAGATGACATCATCTTGCGTTATCCCGGAGGGTCCTAAACCCAACAACAGGGGTCCTCATAAGAGAGAAGACAGAAGCCATGTGTAGACAGAGGGAAGAGACTGGAGGGATGTGGCCACCAGCCAGGAATGTCTGGAGCCCCCAGAAGCTGGAACAGGCAGGAAGGACCCTCCCCTGGAGCCTCTGGAGGGAGTGTGGCACCGTTGTCACTTTGATTTTGGACTTCTGGCCTCCAGAACTCCGAGAAAATAAAATGCTGCTGCTTTCAGCCACCCCGTTTGTGGTAACTTGTTACAGCAGCCCTAGGAAACTAACACAGTCCTTAAATTACTCACCTGGACTAGCACAATAGCCTCCTAGCCAGACAACTAATGTCCAAGCTTTCGTCATGCACAGCATCAAAGAGACCTTTCTACAGCATCCTCTGCTTACAAGGTTGTCTGACGGCTGTGCAGTGAAATCTGAATCCCCGATTGTGGCGCGAGAGCTCACCATACCCTGTCCCAAGTGTACCTTCCTGCGTCTGCTGCCGTCATTCTCTGAGTAGTCTCTTTTCTGGTCACGCATGAGCTGCCTTTTCTCAACCTCTGCTCTTTTACACCTGCACAGTGCCTTCCTGGCCTGGAATACTCTTGGCACTTCCTTCTTCTCCACCTAACCGACTCCTACAGCTCTACCATGGCGCTCAGGATGAATCCTCTCTCCCGAGAGGCACCCTGGGCTGCCAGCCCACTTCCTTTTTCCGGCTCCCAAGGAAACTGGGTCAGCTCAGGAGACAAATGACAATGCAGCAGGATGGAAAATGTCTGCCTCCCTCCCCTCAGTGCACACTCCTGGCTGTTGCAGTCCTGGGAAGCACAGGGACCACGTTGTATCCAGTCCCTGCACCAGTCTCGGCCCCTGGCATTTGGGGGCATGCTATAAAAGCCTGTGGGATTCGTGAATGGAATGCCCTAGGCCCCGTGGATCTGTCCTATCACACTTTGCTTAAAATCTCTTTGAACCTAAAGCTCTCTCCCCAAACTAACTCTCAACAGCAGAAAGTGCCACCCATCTTCAGCCATCTGGAGGGACCCACCTACAGGCTGGCAGCCTTAAGCCTCTTTAACTGCCTCAGATGGATGGCCACCTGTATTGCTCAAGTGACCCAATGGGCGACCGCAGATGCTTTTACTGGGCTGCTCTCAGCCGGGCAAGGTCAGCACAACTGGTTTAACAAGATGGGTGCCGAGATACGGCCGGAGCTTTCAGAAAGGAACAAGTTCATCGGGCCGCACCCGGCAGACCCAGAGAGGACTGACCCGTTTGTGTTATGATCACACATCCAGGCACAAAAAACCCAGCACACGGGACTGGAGAGGGCATCCGATATACCACAGGCAGAGATGAGGGTTATTTTTATCTGCACAAATGTTCTTTCTCTTGGAAAGAATTCAGGGACCAGTTCATGGCCAAATTCCTTAGAGAAAGGAATTTGGGATATTCTAGGGAAAAACTCCTGGTGAGGTCTACCCTCTCACTAAACCCTTCTCCATCCAAATACGCCTGGGCCCCAGAACTCTGCAGTTTCACCCACGTGGGCACCAAAATTCAACAAGCACCAGTCATCTTTCTGGAAGCCACAGAACCGCCCTTGAGAACACCTGAGTTTGGTGAATTGTTGCCTCTCTTTCTCAAGTTGTGAGAAGAGGCACGAGGTGGTAACTGTCACGGTCACTGCCTCTGAAGTTAAGCTGCTTGTCCTCACGAAGCCTTGATTCCCTCCTCTGCAACGCGATGGAGAGGGCCATGATGGCATTAATCGTGTGCCCTCGGCCTGCTGAGGGTTAAAAGAGGTGACACGGGCACAGTGCTCACAATGACGCTGGACACACGGGAAAGGCTCTCCATAAACGTTAACTGTTATTAGATGAGGAAAGAGACTGAAATCCTAAAGAAAGGCAGTGGCAGCTGGGAGCACACAATATCAAGTCTGAAATAGTTGGAAATAAGTCGTTGGAACGTTGGGGAGGGGGGAGGATGAGGAACGGAAGATTGAAGGCTACTCCGGTCTCTGACGTGAGCGGCTCCCCGGGAATGCAGGAGAGGAGCGGATCTGGCAGAGAATTCTGGGCTCCGTTTGAAATACAGGGCTTCGGTGCGGCCTCTGGGAGGCTCAGGTGGGAACAGCGGTGGTTACCGGGAAGTGTCGCAGGAGCTCGAGAGAGGTGAGGGCGGTCGACAGAGGTCAGGGAGTCTTGAGAGCAAGAGCATTCGCTGAAGCCAGGAGTGCACAGGAGATCTCCAAGAGAGAAGGGGTCCAAGGCAAAGTCACAGGGCCCCCAAACAGAGGTGAGGAGGGAGAGAGAGGCATAAGGAAGACAGAAGAGGGTCGGACGGTCAGTGATGCCAATGAGGCAGACTCCCAAGGGTAGAGTGGGGAAGCAGCAGACGAAGCAGAAAGTTCTGGAAATCGAAGAAAACAGTGCCTACCGGATCCGGCAACACAGAAGTCACTGCTCCCTCTGTCAGCACCACCTCTGTGGGCAGTGGGGGGGGAGGCCGTTTGCAGGGAGGGTAGGGCGATGAGGAAGCAGGGGCGGAGAATGCGGCCTGCCTTTTCAAGAAGCTTGGCTGAGGATGGAAACAGGGAGATCTGCCATGGCTATGGCGGGACCACAAGGTTGAAGCAGTGTTTCTGTTTCCGTTTCAATGACAGACTTAGCATACTTCATGAGAGGTATACAAGCATTCAAAAAGAAGAAGAAAGAGCAGCAGCAGCAGCTTCAGCTTCAGAAGAAAAGGAGTGTGCATTTTGGAGGAAGAGCCTTGAGAAAGGAAAGGCCAGGACCCCGGTCGAGGTGGAGGCATCGGTTTGAACAGGAGAACCACTTCATCCCAAGCGGAAAGAGGAAATGAGGCCTCGCGGTTCCCGTCAACTCACCCCAACTAGGACGCTGATGAAGAGACACTTTTAAAGTGCACCCTCAAAATCAAGACCCCAACTCTCCTCCCAATCCAATCAGTAGAAAGAGTAAATTGTAAATATCGAGACAGGTACACTGTGCTTATTATTCAACATTATAGAGGTGATTAGATAAACATGTTAAGTTCTTTAGGCCACGTCACAGAAGTGCCATCCTCTCACTAAGTGGGGATATTATTTTACTTGATCTAATAATAGACACTATTGGTATAAAGAAGGGCCGCACAATATATTCAGATGATTAAACCTCTTTTGCAAAATCGTGTTAAACCGTGCAGTAAGGGTCTTGGGTCAGATATTAACATGGTCATCAATCTGATTCTTTTCATATTCTGAGAAGCCTCTGAAGTCTTAGGAGATGTGACGTGCTGCCTGTGATATGCCACAAATGCTGAAGATGAGGAGTGTACAGGGGTGGGTGGGAATACCAGGGATGGGTAATCTTACCAAACCGACAGAGTAGGTAAACAGATGCTGAGCTAACGTGTTCACAAGCAAGAGCGGTCTTGGGCGGCCGTCTCGATAGACCCTCTATGAGGTAAGACTGAAATGCTAGACATCAGTTTGTTGATCTTTGAGGAAGGACCTCCAACTATGCTTGTACTGATGAGGGCTGGCACAGCAACAGACATGTCCACGGGTTCCAACGTCGGGCACCAAGACTGCCCATAGAGACACACGATGAGGTGCCTGAGTAGGAGTTAGGGAGCTGCATTGTCACCGGGCTCTTTAACTAGCTGACCGGGTGGTCCTGCCTCAGTTTCCTTGTAGAGGATGAGGCGCTTCCATTCCAAATCTCAAACTCAATTATAATTCCAGTTTATACGGCCAGTCACCCAAACATACCATATTAAAAGCTGATGTGCAGTCACCAAAATGTCCGTACAAAGGTCAAAATATCGGGTGGCAAAAGGTAATATCTCAGGTGGACGTAAAGTTTACCTTGATTATATGTAGTAATCATACAAAAAAAAAAGTTATCGATTTAAGCAAAGGAAATGCTTTATGTTAAGATAAATGAGGGAAATAAGAGACGCAGACAGAAAATACAAATGGACTAGCAGACTGTATTGAAATCAGCAAAACGTTGAGTATTTAATGAAATCTATGATTATTTGTAGCCAGAACAAAAACATGAGTAATACCTTGGGGCACACAATGTTTCTTCAATAACCAAGTGAATATTTTTAAAAGCAAGAAAGAGCTCCAGGGTTTCTAAGCTACTGAAATGGAGGTAAACAAGGGAAAGAGAACTCTGACTGTGCATGCACAGGCAACCCCCAGGGCCCTGGCTCCAGGGACAATACTGGGCCCAAGGGAAAGAAAAAGACATGCGGGCACCCCTTCGTGCGGGCCTTCCTTTAAGAATCATCCTATTATTGCACTCAAGGTCTAGCTCCACCAGAGTCCCCTTAAACCTTGGTAGCCCAAGGGTAGTAAGGGATACAATAAACCTGTGCTTACAGCTGCAGAAATCAGCTAAGAGGTGCACTGAGAATGGCCACGAGAGCCCAGGGAGTAAGCTGACTGGTTACGGGGAAAGGCTGTCACTAGGCCTCATCAGCACACCATGCCACGTGAAATGCAGGCATCGGTGGGTGGCTACTTTCGGAAGAAATTTAGGAGGCTGGTATTCCTTTTTCCTGAGTGTGACCTCTTGACAAAAATGTCAGCTTCCATTTAAGACACCACCCAAAGGAAATGTGGTGCACGCATGTCTCTACAAATCCTGGGGGCCAGCTCCAACTGCACTGTGAGGAAAGGATGAGGAGCTGGGGGATGAGAACAGCAAAGGGGGCTCTTCTTTTCCGAACGTTCTCTGCTGACACACCCACCAGGGAATGCGCAGTCACCTGAATTTTCCAGAGAGGTGAAGGTTCTGGAACTGTTCATTTTAGGCTTCTAATGTGACTCTTCTAAAGATATATGTTTCACATTCTTGTCATTTTAGATGGAATCTACTGATTCCTACCTAATAATTTGTTTTTGTCTTTGTTTTTAGTGGTTCATGTTTAAGGCTTACTCCTCCCGTTCCTTTTTTTTTTTTTTTTTTTTTCACTTTTCAAGTAGACAGAAAAGTCAAAAGTAGTTCAGGAAAGACCCACATAACCTACACCTTATGCAACAAACAAAATCTGCAGACACCATGACACTTCATTCCTTTACGCCTCTGCATGCTTCTCTAACAAATAAAGACCCTCTTCTACACAGCCAAAATACCACTGCCAAACCCTGACAAATTAACCATAATTGGAGAACATCAACTAAATATACAGGGCACATCACTGTTCTCCACTTGTCACAAAAATGTCTTAGAGATGTTTTTCCTCCAATCTAAGATCCGCTGAGTTTGGTACTCATGTCCCTTTCATCTCTTTCAAACTAGAGAAGCCCATCCATGATCTTTGACATTTTCAGGAGTCCAGTCCAGTGACCTTGTACAATGTCCTACACTCTGGATTTGTCTGGTTGTTTCCACATGGAGTCACCTTATTTGTTCCTCTATCCGTCCAAACTAGAAATGACTCCTAGAGGCTCGACTGGATTCAGGTTAACCGTTCTGACACCCCCTCAGAAGGCACACGACGACAAATTACTCCGCCACTG